>JALAZF010000402.1:0-5882500 GCA_022829125.1 Lathyrus tuberosus
AATACACGGCAAGAACATCATTTATGGTCAAACAAACAAGAACTCATAGAATACAGATGAAAAAATATCATGGTAATCAGACAACAAAAGTCAACAGAAATACATGGAAGAGCATCATGTAATCAGAAAATAGAAAGTACAACATACATGAAAAATCATCATGCATAAACAGAAAAAGATACGCGGCAAAGTATCGCGAATAAAATCCACAAACAATCACGGCAAAGCATCGTGAGAAAGCAACGAACAATCACAGTAACATCGTGTAGAGACATCAACAAATCCGAAATAAGGAAGCAAGTAAATTGCAAATAGAATCGGACAACAAAAAGAATTATTAATCAATTTAAATATAAATATTTAATAAGATTAATTAATCAATATTAAATAAAAATATTTAAATCAATTAATAATTAACAACAATATATATTTTATTTTTAACATTTTTTTAATATAATTCAAATGACCAATAAAAATAAATAAGAATATTAAAACAATAAAAGTCAAAATATGAAAAATCAATTAAAAGAAAAATTAAATTAAAAAATCAAAACAAATAAATAAAATATAAATATGTTTTTTTTTTCTTTTTATATCAACACCTTATCTTAACCAACATTTATTTCCACACTACCACACACACATGATATTGTACATTAAAATGACAAATACACATGTAAACACAACAACACAATTACCACTCAATGATACAATACAATGAATTTCACACATAAAAAACTTTTCATTATCATACATTTAATTACATACAAAGACACAACAATTTTTTTTAACTATTTACAACACCATATAACCTTATTAAAACCAACTATTCTATGTCACAACAGTATTTTATTTTTATAACATACTACACGTAATAACATAATAGACTCTATAACCATTAAAAACTACACTTGATCTTATTCACCTATAATTAATTTACTATTTCACATTGATTACACACGAAACACAAAACATAACCATACTCTCATTATATCATATTTATATTACCAAAACATTAAACATTATACTAGTATTTAAATTCACATACAACTTCTTATCACTAATTACTGCACAATGGCCTATCGACTCACAGTACTTCAACACACAACAACACATTACACTACAAAGTATTATATAGAAAAAGTCAAAGAAATATCAATACTTTCATCTCTTTCACAATATCATAGCACAATAATTTTTATGGTACACAAACACACAAAAAATTAAAACCGCAACAAAGAAGGACAAAAAAATGCTTACTGGCAATCGGATGAGTGAGGTGTGGCGGTCGGTGGAGCAATCGCCAACGACTCTGTGCATGTTGGTTGTTCCACCTTGTTGTTTGCTTTTTTGTGGCGAGAATAACGGTGTACACAGTTGTGCGAGTTGTGTTTGTTGTCGGTGGTTGTGTAGGCGTCGGAATGGTGAAGTGTTTATGGTAGCATGAGGCGCAGGGTGTGCTTTATGGAGAGATGGCCAGAAGTGTTTGTGGTGAATGATGGGTGTGTATTATGATGGAATGTAGGAGGAGTTTGAAATAAAGTCTTTTTTGTTTAGGGAAAGTGTGTGGGAATATTAGAGGCTTAAAGAGAAATTTGATAGGTAGGAGAATTCTTTATGAAAGAGAGAACTTTGTATTTTTGCTTGATGCAAAAGTGTAGAATTACATCTCTATTTATAGTACTCTAAGTAGGGATGGCAGGCAGCCCCAAACCCGCGGGGCCCACCTACACCCGAACCCGAGTCAACGGGTGAAAACCCGAGTTGACTGGGTTCGGGTTCGGTTCGGGTTCGGGTGCCACCCGATATTTCGGGTGTGGGTTTGGGTAGTGTGAAACCCGCGCCCGAAACCCGAAACCACACCCGCTTTGATTGAATACTTTAATTTTAATTGCAATGTTAAGATGTTGAAGACCTTAATTTTAATTGTAATGTTACCAAACTTGATGGAAAGTTGTAATTTAATTCCTTAATTTCTTTGAGAGACCTTGATGGAATTCTTGTGTTTCAAATTTCAATGGTTGTTGTTGTATTTTTGTGTTTTTGCTACAGGTTCAGGTTTGGGTGGAAAAACCCCGAACCTAACGGGTGTTGGCGTGGGTGTTATTTTGCCACCCGAATAGGCTTTGGGTTCGGGTTCGGGTGGTGATTTCGGGTGCGGGTTTGGGTAGTGTGAAACCCGCACCCGACCCGGCCCGTTGTCATCCCTAACTCTAAGGAACTCTAGACACACTAATTATAGAGAGTTCTCAACTCTTGAAATTCCAAGAGTATTCTAGAAAATATTACAAACCTAAGAAATATCTAGACACTCCAAACATTACAAGAGTTTTCTAGAAACATTAATTAAAATGACCTAAACCCAAAATAATTAAGCCTAGAAATCCAAACAATATGTTTAGGCCCAAATCAAGTTTAATCTTTCACCACCCCCCCCCCCCCCCCCCCCCTTAAACTTGATTTATGACTCCAAGCATACTCCTTAGCTTCACGAAAGTTTTCAACTTGAGTGGCTTGGTGAAAATGTCAGCAACTTGATCTCGAGACATCACATACTTCAATTTCACCTGCTTCTTCTCGATGCATTCTCTTATGAAGTGGTAACAGGTGTCGATATGCTTACTTCTTTTATGAAATACAGGATTCTTTTCCAAAGCAAGTGTTGTTTTATTGTCAGCACATATTTCCATAGGATCTTCTTGTGGCATTTTTAATTCTTTCAACAAGTTTCTTAGCCAAACTGCATGACAAAGGCATGATGTGGCGGCGACATATTCGGCTTCACAAGTTGACAATGTGACGATAGGTTGCTTCTTTGACATCCAAGTGAAAGCAATATCTCCCATAAAGAACACCAAACTAGTAGTGCTCTTTCTATCATCCAAGTCTCCACTCCAATCGCTATCACTATAGCCAACAATCTCATAATTGTTAGAAGAGTAATAGTGTAAGACAAAGTTTATTGTACCTTTGATGTATCGAAGGATTATCTTTGCTGCCTTGAAGTGAGTTGTTGTTGGAGCTTCCATGTAGCGACTTACCACTCCTACAACATAGAGAATATCTGGCCTTGTACTTGTCAAGTAACGTAGACTTCCAACCAAAATTTTGTAAAGAGTTGGATCCATAATCTCTCCATTTTCATGCTTACTCAACTTGCTGGCACATTCCATCGGGGTGCCAACTGGATTGGCATCATCCATCTTGAACTTCTTAAGGACTTCTTTGGCATAACTTTCTTGGGTGATAAAAATTCCTTTGTCTTCTTGCTTTCCTTCGATGCCGAGATAATATGCCATGAGCCCCATATCCGCCATCTCAAATTCATTTGACATGTATTTTTTGAACTCTTCGAATATGCTTAGATTGTTCCCAGTGAAGATTAAGTCATCAACATATAAGCACACAATCAAAATATCTCCACTTTGCGCTTTAATATAGAGTGCATGCTCATATGGACATTTGATGAAGTTCTTGTCAAGGAAATACTTGTCGATTCAAACATTCCAAGCTCTCGGTGATTACTTGAGTCCGTACAACGCGTTTTTCAACTTCAAGAATTTTTCTTCTTGCCCTTTTACTTCATATCCCTGTGGTTGCTCGATATAAACTTCTTCTTCGAGAAAACCATTCAAGAAGGCCGACTTCACATCCATTTGATAAATCTTCCATTCATTTTGAGCTGCCAAAGAAATGACCAGTCTAATAGTTTCAAGACGAGCAACGGGGGCAAATACCTCATCATAGTCAATTCCTTGTCTTTGAGTATCGCCTTTTTCCACCAATCTTGATTTGTATCTCTCCACGTCTCCTTTTGCATTCTTCTTCACCTTGTACACTCATCTTACTTCGATTGCTTTCTGTCCTTGTGGAAGTGTAGTAAGTTCCCACGTATCATTCTTCGTGATTGACTTTATTTCTTCATCTATGGCGTCTCTCCACTTTACGTTTTGAACAACTTCTTGATAACTTAGAGGCTCGCAATCACCAAAAAGACAAAAGAGGTTAATGTCATTTTGGTTTTCGGTTACCTCATAAAGCTCTTCAATGCTCCTTAGTCGTGGTGTCCTCTCATTTGAGCTTGTTTCATCCAACCTTGGTGTCGGTGAGGCAGGTGGTGTAATATGTTCCTCTATCATTGGTTGTTCCATTTCATCATATTCTTCTTCAAAGTAAGGAAGGAAATCGTACCTGTCTTCTTGAACACTCCAATCCCAACAATCTTCTTCTTCGAACTCCACGTCACGACTTATGACAATCTTTCCACTATTTGGATTATAGAGCTTGAACCCTTTGGAGCTTGAGTCGTAACCTACAAATACGTACTTCTCACTTTTATCATCGAGCTTTGTTCTCCTTTCATCAGGAACGTGGGTATAGGCAATGCATCCAAACACTTTGAGGTGAGAGATCACTGGCTTCCTTCCACTCCATGCTTCTTTTGGTGTCTTCTCATGCATACTTCTTGTTGGGGAACGATTTGTCAGGTAAACCGCACATGCCACAACTTCAGCCCAAAACTCTTTCGGCATCTTCTTACTCTTAAGCATGCTTCGTACCATATTAAGTATGGTCCGGTTCTTTCTCTCTGCTACTCCATTTTGTTGTGGCGATCTTGGCACTATTAGTGAACGGCGGATTCCATGGTCTTCACAATATTTGTTGAACTTATTTGAAGTAAACTCTCATCCTCGGTCAGATCTCATGGCCTTAATGGAAATACCACTTTCTTTCTCGACAAGGGCTTTGAGCTTCTTAAAGTTTTCAAACACTTCCGACTTCTCCTTCCAGAAATAAACCCACGTTTTTCTAGAATAATCATCTATAAATAGGAGAAAGTATTTATCCTTACCAAAAGAGTTTGGATTGATTGGTCCATAGACATCGGTGTGTATGAGCTCTAGTGGTTTTGTCGCTCTTGACGTTGATTCCTTTGGATAGCTTTTTCGAAATTGCTTCCCAATTAGACATCCTTCACATAGTTGGTTTGGGTGGTTTATACTAGGTAAGCCTCTCACCATCTCCTTCTTTGACAAACGTTCTAGACTGCCAAAGTTGAGGTGTCCAAATTGTAGATGCCATAGCCACGAAGAGTCGGCATAGCAGACCTTGAGACATTTTGCCACATCATTTTGAATGTTCAAGACGAACATTCTATTCTTTGACATAGGCACCTTAGTAATCAAGTTATGTTCACAATCTCTTAAGAAAAGACTATGTTCTTTCAAGTGGATGTCATAGCCTTTCTCTAATAATTGTCGCAAGCTTAAAATATTATTCTTTATGTTAGGAACATAGTAGATATTGGATATGAATTGATGACTCCCATTCTTCAAGCGTATGAGAATTTTACCTTTGCCTTTGACCGCTGTCTTTGAGTCATCTCCAAATGAGACATTTTCAGTTGTCGCTTCATTAATCTCTACGAACATGCTCTGATCACCACACATGTGGTTGCTTGCGCCAGTGTCGAGGTACCACTTGTTTCTTTTTTCTTCAACTTGGTTTTGGCACGCGAGCAACAAAGTTTCTTCTTCTCCACCTTTTTCTTCTACAAAATTAGCTTTCTCCATAACCTTCTTCAAGAATCTACACTCAGATGTGCAGTGACCAATTTTGTTGCATTTGAAGCACTTGATTTGTGACTTGTCGTACCTTGACCATGAATTTTCTCTTCCACGACCTCTTGTTTCTTGTGGATTCCAACTTCTTTCTCCATTGTTGAAGTTGTTAGAGTAGTTGTTGTAACTGCCTCTTCCTTCTCCTCTATGCCCTCGTCCATGTCCACGATCTTGGCCACAACCTCGTCCTCTTTGGTACTTATAATTCGCATAGTTTTCTTCCTTTACGTTGAGTTGTAGTAGTTGCTTCATAGCCTTCATTTGTTTAATTTGTCTCTTTTGTTTTTCTTCGTATGCTTGTAAAGAACCCATGAGTTGCTCAATAGTCATGGTCAGTAAATCCTTGTTTTCTTCAATGTGGGTAACAATGAAGTCAAAACTTGGATTTAAATTGCGAAGTATTTTTTCCACGACTTTCACCTCCTCAACATCTTCACCATTTCTTTTAAGTTGATTAACTACGGACAATACTCGAGAAAAATAATCAGAAATTGACTCAGGCTCTTCCATAAATAAATGTTCAAACTCACCTCTAAGAGTTTGAAGACGAATCTTTTTCACCTGCTCCACTCCTTTGTTGCAAGTTTGATGCTTGTCCCATGCTTCTTTGGCCGTCGTTGCATTGGAGATCTTCTCAAATGTATCTTCATCCACCGATTGATAAATGAGGAAAAAAGCTTTCTTGTCTCTCTTTCTTGACTCCTTCAATGTCTCCTTTACACCTTGGCTTAGCGAGGCTTCATCTTGCTCCTTGAAGCCTTTCTCAACGATATTCCACCCATCTTGAGCTCCTAGTAGCGCCTTCATCTTGATACTCTAATTGTCATAGTTGTTCTTTGTGAGCATCGGTATTTGAAAAGGGAAACCTCCATTCGTCATGTTTTGAGGACCTTGAAGCTCTGATGCCAATTTGTTGGAAATAAAGCCTTTTTTGTTTAGGGAAAGTGTGTGGAAATATTAAAGGCTTAAAGAGAAACTTGATAGGTAGGAGAATTCTTTATGGAAGAGAGAAGTTTGTATTTTTGCTTGATGCAAAAGTGTAGAATTACATCTCTATTTATAGTACTCTAAGGAAAACTCTAGACACACTAATTATAGAGAGTTCTCAACTCTTGAAATTCCAAGAGTATTCTATAAAATATTACAAACCTAAGAAATATCTAGACACTCCAAACATTACAAGATTTTTCTAGAAACATTAATTAAAATTACCTAAACCCAAAATAATTAAGCCCAAAAATCCAAACAATATGCTTAGGCCCAAATTAAGTTTAATCTTTCAACATGAGATATAGTTAATGTGAGTGGTGATCTCGTTTACTGTGATGAAGGAAGGATTATGGTTTTGTATTGGTGAGTTTCGCAGCAAGGTATGTATGGAGGTGGCGAGTGGAATAGTGTAGGGATGAATGGTGAATGTTGCAGTTTGTTTTTGTATGTGAGGGAAGAAGATGCGTGAATATAATTGGGGACTGCCTTATGGATTTTGTGTGAAGAAATGGTATTTGAATCAAGGAAAGGCTTACGAGAGAGAGAGAGAGAGAGAGAGAGAGAGAGAGAGAGAGAGAGAGAGAGATAAAATGTATTGAAAATGGTTCTTTCAAGGTAAAAAAAAATAGTATTTTCTGTATGTGAATAGTGAAAGAAGAATATCAATAAAAGGTTGGAGGAGGTTAGTGTTGCTGTATGTACATGAAAAGAAGGATTAAAACAAAGCAAGAAGGTCATGTAGGTATTAGGAAGAAGAAAAAGATATGTAGTCGGGTGAAGTTTTGTTCAGTGTTATGAAGTGTGGAAGATGATAATATGCACAGGGAGTATGAAGCAAAAACTTTCTTTTTCATGCGCATGAAATAACATGTGATGGGTGAGCGGGTATCATCAAGAAGATGTGTGTCTACTGTGTGTATTATTTTTAATAGCATACCGTGTCATTTTTCTTGCAGGAGGGAGTCGTAAGTATGCATGGGAAAGGAGTCAAGATACCGTGTGGCTTTGGTTTTGTCATGAGATTTCCTCTTTTCAGGCTATGTGTGCACTTGTATAGGTTTACAAATATTGAACAAAAATAAAAGTAACTTTTCAAAACTTATTGAACAAGTTTTCTATAAAATAATAAAAACAAAATTTTAAATATTAAAATAAAAAAATGATAAATATAATAAAATAAAATAAATATTTAAAATAAAAAGCAAAAAATAAAAATCTGATTAATTAAATTAATTATTAATTAAAAATAGAAATAAAAGCGGCAAAAAATGAATAATTGAACCGGTATTGAAGTGTTCAGATATATAAAATGAGTACACCAAAATTATCCGCACGAAATACACGTATTGGAAAAATACAGCGTTTGATCAGATTCCGAAATAAAATTTACCCCGTTAAATGGCTCAAAGTGATCAAAACGCGACCAAAAAGTAGTTGAAAAATTAAAACAAGCACGCCAGGTCAAACTAAACAAAACATAGATTAATATCACTGACGTTTGCAGGCTCGATTTTGAAAATTTCCGTCCACTGATTTTACGCACAATTGACTTTTAGTTTGACTTATTCGGCTGTAAATCCAACAAATTTATTCTGGCTGATAGGTTGGGTATTATGCGAAATGAAAGGTATGATATGCCATGCAGAGTATGCAAAAAGACGTGACATCTTAGAGATCAAAAATTAGGGTATGACACTATGGCTGCGAGATTGTTCTCTCCCACCAATTTTTCTTGTATAACTTGTTATACCACATGGTCATCGTTCTAATGTTGATTAACTACTAAAGTTGGTGGGAGTTCAGATTCTCTAGGCCTCTCTTGTTCGACTACGTCAAACATAAATTGTTGCCTCTAATTCACTTGTTTTCCTCAAGGACGATTCCTTCGTTTCGAATTGGCCTGGCGAATTGAGGTTTTGCAATGGGTCGAACTTGCGCTGGAGGAGCGCCAAAGAATTCAATGATTCGATTCATTTAAGTTGCAAATTATTGGTAACTTTGATTCGTATTTTGAATCAACGATTTAAATATAGAACCCATTTATTGAGTAAGTGTGTTAACCATATCATGGTTACTATCTGTCATACCCCAAATTTTGACCACTAAGATTTCCCATCATTGTGAAAATCATCATCACAATATGGATGAACCATTAAGCCTCATCAATCTCCTCAAGGATTGTTGAGCATTCACTACAATCAAAGATTAGGGTTTTGAGCCGTCTCATAGCACTTAGAAAAAGGATCAATAAAAAAATAACATGATCTTCAACTTGTCTAACCTCTTCAACACCCACAAAGGATCAAGAGGACTCCCACATCAAGAATCAAGCACAAAGTTGCAACATCCCAAGTGGATTAAGCCTCAAGATCGCGAGTGTCACCAAATTAGGGTTTTGGTCGACCAAAGTCTCCAGATGGAAATTTTCCTCTGGGCATGAGCCAATGCTTCAAAGCACAACTTAAGATACTCCAAGGGACCTCATGGACCCAATCATCAAGTCAATTTAGCCTCAAGGGATGCATTCACTAAAAATAAGGAATTAGGGTTTCTTGACCTAATTCACCCCTAAGTTGACTTTTGGGACAAAACATGAGCCAAGACCTCAAGATATGATTTGAGGGTCTCCAATACACTACATTGATCCATTTTCAACAATGGATTGATCCAAGAAGCTTGATCCCCAAGTTTCAATTTCATCAGGACCACAATTAGGGTTTTGAGGGAAAAAGTCAACTGTATCTTTGACTTTTGACCAAGACAGGCTCCCAAACCTTGGGACATGATTCAATACACCATACAACACCTATGGAACATACCCATTAGGTTTGATTTAGGTCAAAGACTTGATTTCACCAAGGATCGCACAGTTTGGAATTCATCTAATAAAAACTCAACTGTGCACAAAAGTCAACTTTGACTTTGTGAGATTTTTCACAATTATGGTTCCTTGACCCTAAAATGATGCTAATGTGTGATTTTATAAGTTATGGAACAAAGTGGCTAGGGTACCAACTTCCAAGGATCATAACTTGAGATCCAAGCAACCATTTTGGATATTCCAAAGATGGATTTGTAGCTCTCATGGCATACTTTAAAAGTGTCAACTACACCTCATTCCAATTCCTCATGGATTTTTAGTTATGGAGTGATCAAAATGGCTGAAAACTGTTAGTGGCTAAAATGTGTTAATAATTAGTTTAGTTTTTAGCACCTTTTTGTGATCTTTATTTGTTAATCCAAGCCTTTTCCCATTGTTTCTGGTTAATAACCGTTTTCTAGTTAATTGCATTATTTGAATTATCTATTTAACTTTTGTGTTTTTATTGTAGATTTTTGCATGGAAGTGTAAAGATTGGAGCAAGGAAGGCCCCACAAAAACAGTTTTGGAAACTAATGATTTTTGAAGCATGTTTGGTGCGCGCTCCTAGCGCCCTGGTAGAACTAATTCCAGTAGGTTACCCACTCAGCGCGGTCTGGAGCCCGCTAAGCGCGGTTCTAGGTCGGTTTACCAATTAATGAGACCGCGCTTAGCGCGGTGCAGCGCGCTCAGCGCGCTCTGCGATTCTCAGCCACTTATAAATAGACTTGATCAGATTTTTCTGGGGATCCTTGATACATTTCAGAGCAAAATACCTTGTGAACACTGTAGCATCTCATTGTGGAAGATTGGAAGCATCATTCGTCGAGATATCGTCATTGATGCTTGATAATCTTCTTCATCTTCTTGTTTGTTTAGCTTCCATGACAATGGAGAGATAATTTTCCTTTTGTGTCAAGGTTAGATGGTAGATAGTACAACCTTAAGCCGCGAAGTCACACCTCCTCAATTCCCATGGAGACAGCAGCTATTATTGCTTGTATACTTGACAGTGAGAAGACCGTGGACTTAGCACGGATCATTTCCAATGAGCTTAAGAGAATTGTTGTGAGTGCGACCCAATTTGGATATAGAGTAGCTTGCGCCCTGACTTATCCAGGACTTATTATGTCATTGTGCCAAAGGGCGCGAGTTACACTACTAACCCATGGGAATGTAAAGCTGGTTGTTCTGGATGATAGTTATATCACCCGTTTTTGCTTGGCGGCACTTAATTTACATGATGTTGTTCCTGTAGCTGCTGCTGCTCCTGCTGGGCGTGCTCGTGGTCCAAGTGCTGATGCCAATTGGATAATGCACGAGGCTCACCAGTGTGCTTTCTTATTCATGCACGAATCGATGATGCAGCTGCAGTTCCAAATCCAGGAGCCACATATTGATCATTCTTTGAGGTCGCGAGAGGACCTCATGGCATATGCGAGAAGGCCTGAGGGCAGCCATGGTTTTTCGGAGGGGGCAGGTTATGGGGCAGGTGTTGACGATGACGAGGGTTATGATGGAGCAGGCGATGGAGCATCTAGCTCTAGTTCGGATTGATGATGGGTTTGATGTGTCTTTTGTTTTTGTCTTCTTTATTTTGCTATGATTAGTATGCTTCTAGTATTATCTACTGTTGTTTAGGATTTTTGTATTTTCCATCCGGGCGGATGTGGATTTTGGATAATTGTTACATTTTGTTTGGTATTTAATGAATTTTCCATCCGGGCGGATGATGTTTTATGTTATAATTTTTTGTACAAAATTTGTGTTGTTGTTTGTTCTCTATTTTAAGGTAGTTAATGGATGAAGCAAGTTAATTTCTTGGTACAAAAATGATGTGCTTCACCATACATTGATGGTGATGATAAATTTCTGAATTGGTGCACAAAAAGGTACTCTGTTTTGTGCTTTGTAGAATGTTAATACATACATGAACTTTTTGCTTTACATAATTTTCAAGCGTTTCTTCATTTTGCATATTTGTTCATATTGGAATCAAGTAGGACATAACCACAAATGTGAGTTCCCTCCATTGTTTACAAATTATTGAGGGATTTAAGTGGTTGTTGCTTACTCAAATTTTTTATGTTTAATCTTACTTTTTGTTTTGAAATTCTGGAAACTTGGAAATGATCAAGGCAATTTTTGAGTACTATGAGTAGAACCACATTTCCATAAATCACTTCAAGTCACCTTGTGAGTGTGTGATCATTAGAAACCTCTCTTGAGCCTAAAACGAAAAATTTAGTATCATTGAAGCATTAACCCGAACTTTAACCGCTTTGAAGAGCATTTTAATATAAGTTGTAGTATTGTTGAAGTTGGGGAGATTGGTTCATTATGAAAAGAAAAGAAGGAATTGTGGGCAATGCATTCTCAAATGAAATCAAAAATAGATTGAAAAAGAAAGAAAAGAAAGAAATAAATGAAATATCAAAAGTGAAAGAAAAAGAAAATTGTGGAAATCAAAAGAAAAAGAGATAGAATGCATTGTGAGAATAAATTGAAAGTTTGAGCAAGAATGGTTGTTTAGAAAAGAAAATGCTCTTCATGAATTTTACCCTTTCTTGTTCAATGGTCGTGTACATATGACCTTTGTTTCTTAACCCCGACCAAGTTACAACCTATAAAAGTCCTTTTGTGATCTTTGTTTCCATTGTTTTCATTAAATTGTGAGATGATTGCATAAATTGTTTTGGATGTGGCACAATTGCTTTGGAGTGTGTTTTGTCCCTTGTATATATTGAGCTTGGCTCATTTGAATCAATTAGGTGATTCCCGTTTGAACATTTGTTTGCTTATGATGAGTGCTTGTTATTTATGTTTAGAAGTTGGTTCATATACATATTTTTATTCTGTCAAAGCCGAGCAGTACTTGTGAGCGCGTCAATTCGGTTTGAACCACTGATTTTTGGTTGTGTTGCTTATCCGGTATTCCTCTTGCTTCTATTCTATTTTACCTTTGTTTGAGGATAAACAAAGAAACAAGTTGGGGAGAGTTGTTAGGTGCTAAAATGTGTTAATAATTAGTTTAGTTTTTAGCACCTTTTTGTGATCTTTATTTGTTAATCCAAGCCTTTTCCCATTGTTTCCGGTTAATAACCGTTTTCTAGTTAATTGCATTATTTGAATTATCTATTTAACTTTTGTGTTTTTATTGTAGATTTTTGCATGGAAGTGTAAAGATTGGAGCAAGGAAGGCCCCACAAAAGCAGTTTTGGAAAATAATGATTTTTGAAGCATGCTTGGAGCACGCTCAGCGCGCTCCTAGCACCCTGGTAGAAGTAATTCCAGTAGGTTACCCGCTCAGCGCGGTCTGGAGCCCGCTCAGCGCGGTTCTAGGTCGGTTTAGCAATTAATGAGACCGCGCTTAGCGCGGTGTAGCGCGCTCAGCGCGCTCTGCGATTCTCAGCCACTTATAAATAGACTTGATCAGATTTTTCTAGGGATTCTTGATACATTTCAGAGCAAAATACCTTGTGAACACTGTAGCATCTCATTGTGGAAGATTGGAGGCATCATTCGTCGAGATATCGTCATTGATGCTTGATAATCTTCTTCATCTTCTTGTTTATTTTGCTTCCATGACAATGGAGAGCTAATTTTCCTTTTGTGTCAAGTTTAGATGGTAGATAAACCTTTATTTTGCATGTATTTGTATTGATACTAGCTTGTGAACTCTTGAATGATGAATGTATGATGAAAAACTTTGTTTCTATGTTTATTCTTTGTGTTGGTTCATGATTGAGAAATGTGTTCCTACTCTTTACCTAGGTATTTCATCCATCAATGCACATTGGCTAGAGATAGTAATGAGGATTGATGTTCATAAATATTGAACTTGAACATTGTCATTTTGATAGTTTGAGTGAGAGATCATCAAAGGATCAAAATGGTAAAACTCACAATATGTGTTAGAGATAAACATATTGGGAGGATATGTGATTACATTTACCGTTTAAACGAGTGCATTAGCTTCGCCGATCCTATCCGTGTAAAATGGTTTGTCGAACCCTAATCTTGACATGCTTTTACAAATCGTTAAAACAAATATTTTTACCACTATTACTTAAATTTGAATGCAAACGTTCCGATTAAAAACAACCAAAACCCCTTGTTACTTGGAAGTTTAAAACGTATACAACTGTAGAAAGGCTGTGACATCTCTAAACAATCTCTGTGGAACGATAACAAAAACCCTAACTCTATTACTATTCTAACAAAAACCCAAAAGTGACATTTTTCCAACACTTAGTGAAATTTTCACTAAGTCAGAATCTGCCTTATTTTTTCCCAAATGTAGAGGCAGTTTTCAATGTGATTCAAGTTGGATCAAAACCAAAGTTGGACATCATATTGAAATAGGATATGTCAGCTTTCCAAAATGTCCAAGAACTCCATCAAATTCCATCTGAGCTATGAGTTATGACAGTTGCAATGTGCCTTGATGCAAACTGTCACACAAGGCAGATTTGTGCATTATGGCTCGATTTGATCAAATTGAGCAACTCCAAGCCTTGCCATCATTTTGGACACATCAGAGGATAAAACAAGGATGGAATGATCTGATCCCCAAGCCTCCAAAGTCCAAGAATCTACATTAGGCTTGTCATCCCTAAAAAGTCCAAAATGTGTCAAGAATTCAATTTTGTTTCCAAGCATTCAATGGATGCACCATGGTGGCATGAACTGAGCCTATTCCAACTGAATGAGTCTAGGATAAGCTCTGAACCAAAGAGCCATAGGCCTGTGCTCTAACCTCTAGTCAATGGCTAGAGGAGACTTAAGATTCCAAAGTGATCCAATTGGCCAAAGGCCGGCTGCAGCTGCCATTCACTATTGCTTGCAAAACAAACTTGCTCTACTATAAATAGAGCTCATTTATGCTCAGTTTGAATACGCCAAAGCACTACAACACTTGCTTTCTTCAAAATCCCTTTCTCTAGGCCAAAATGCCTTCTTTTGCAAGGCAACTCTGTGTTTTTGAGTTGGAGAGCATTTCCATCACAGCTCATGATCCAAACACATCCAATATGTCATATCTAAGCTGTCCAAACTCTCATATGTGACCTGTAACACCAAAATCACAAAGTCCCCTCTTAAAACCTCAAAATTGGACTTTTTTGCATTTTTCAAGCCATGTCTTGATTCAGTCACTTTCAAAACCATATAAGACCTCAAACACACTCCAAATATCATCCTTGAACTGTCCCAAATGGTTCCCCACATCTGGAACACCATTTGAGAGAGTTGCTCTATTGGTCACTTTTGCCCCTTTTGCAAGAAAGAGCTCAAACTTGTTCTTTAGGATTCCAGTTAGCTCCAATCATTCTAAAAGCTTCTAAGGGATCATTTGAGGGTGTCCAAAGCATCAAATTGTTTTTGGAACAAAGCACTTGGCAGATTGCACAAAAAGCTCCTAAAGAGGTAAGCATCACAACTTGAACTCTTTGAAATATGCATTGTTTTGAAGTCCACTGATCATGCACATCTCATACATGTTATATATATTATGTTTGAATCAATTCATCATATAATTCATGCCTGTAACAAGAGGTATCATAGAAAATGCAATTATATGCCTATTTCAAGAACACTATCGGGTTTTGAGATAGGAGCCTCATCTGAAAAAACCACCACCACCATTGGATTCCTTGTGAAATTCTAGGCAGGATAGACCTAAATTTTGTCCCAATCCATGGAGAAATGAGAAAGTTACAAGCTTCACGTTTTTGGCCAAAATCTTGCCTTGCCTTGCCTTGGCTAGGCCAAAAACAAGGCATGCCTCATATATTCATGGGGTGGTTTTGATACACGGATGTATCACCACCCCAGTGGTAGAAGGCACGCATTGCACCCAAGAGGTCTAGGGTTCGAATCCCCCTCGCCCCAGATCCTCTTTTTTTATCATTTTTTTCACTTTTTGTTATTTTTCATGTTATTTTTAAACGATTTGGAAAATTAACAACTCTCTCAATTTTAATTATTTTTTATTGGTTCTTTTTGCAAAAAATCACAAAAATGTTGAAATATTTTATTCCACAAAAAAATCAGATTTATATTATTTATTTAATATAGTTGGTATTTTTGTAAATAAATTCATTTTTATTGTTTTTAAACCTTTTAAAAATGAATATTCACCTTGAAAATCAAAATCAAATGAGCCCTAAATCATCTTGTGATTAAAACCTCATTTTTCAAACCTTAACCAAAAATCACAAGTAGTTTATTTGGACTTATTTGGTATTTTTGTCATTTTATTAAAAGGATTACTTTTAAAAGAAAATGAAATTAGGGTTTCTTTGATTTCCACCCTAACAAACCTATTTTAAAAAAACTCTTTGGGTCTCTAATAGAGTGTAAGACCCAACCCCTTGGTAAATAAACATTTTTTGGGCCTCAGTGTATTGTATAAGTCCTGATATAGTTGGAAATTTTGACGCGATCGTCGTTTTCAAACTATTTTCATTTGGGCTTCTCCTTGAGCTATAAGACCCATCTATATTCATTTTCAAACTCTTTGGGCCTCTTGAGAGAGTGTAAGACCCATACCTTTGTACAGAAAACCTTTTTGGGCCTCAGTCACTTGTATAAGTCCCTGTACAAATTTAAAACAACAGTGCAGTCACTGTTAAAATTTGGGTTTCTCCCTGAGCTGTAAGCCCCAATCTTTGTTCAAAATACTTTCTCCTTTGATTTTGAATCCAAATACACAGTTATTATCAAAACTTTCTTTAATTTCTTTGTGGAACAACTAACAAAACAACATGGAAGCTCTACAACGGGTAAGTGTTTATCCACTTTCTTTTATCTGCTTTCATATACATAATTGTATTGTGGGAAGCTGCACATGGTTAGTCTTCTTTCATACCCTTTTAAATACTCGTCATATATCAACTGTATATATACTAGTATAGTTATTTAGAGTTTTCCCCGGCATCTACGTCTAGAACTAGGTAAAGCCCTGTTGGTCACTCTTAAATACAAACAAAACTAGATCCCCCATAGGATCCCAGATACAATCTTCCCTCCACTTGGGGTTAAACAATATGGAACAAAGAGAAAGGCAGTATTCTTCGTGAACCTTTTCTCAGACTGTCGACCCTAGAAATTGTCAAAGAAACTCTACTCCCCGGAGGTGATCTATTCTCGGTTAATGGCATATCTCTTAAGTTTCTTCAAACTTCGAACTTTCATGAAATGATCTCTTCTCGGTGAATTGAATTTCTTGAACTTCTCTCTGTTTGGGACCCACAGGCTTCCTAAAAGCATCCCCGCCTCCTCTTGGGCGTTGTACAAGGACCCTTCGGCTTCTTAGAAGTTCTCATGCCTTCTCTTGGGCTTAATACAAGGACCCTGAAGACCTCTTAAAGGTATAAGACAGAACTTAGTCATCCTTTGATAGAGCAGTCTTTCCAGTGTCAAAACTCCGACCATTTTAGGGTTGATTCTCATCCCTTAATGCCCGTGCCTCCTCTTGGGCATCGTACAAAAGATAAAACTCGCCCACACTAGTAGACTTGGACAGTATAATTCCCTTGAGTCTCAAAGACATTCTCAAGTTTCTTATAAACATAGGAAGAAACCCTGGTCACCCTGGACCAATCTCCAGCAGAAACCCGGCCTCTCTCATTAGAGTTCTCCCCACTTGGACCTGCCTAAGGATCTCAATAATCCTCAGCAGTAAGATAGCCTTCTCTTAGGCTTTGTATAATGATCCTTCCTCAGCGAAGTCATCCTCCTCTTGGGCTTTATACAATGATCCTCCCCTGCGGAGCTAACCTTTTCAGACTCTCTTGTTGAGTCCATCACTTTTCAAAACTCTCTTGTTGAGTCAATCTCCTTTTATCCTCAATCTCGGGCTTCGTACGAGACAACAAATCACTCTCTTGTTGAGTATAAAAGACTCTCTTATTGAGTCAATCAACTTTCCGACTCTCTTGTTGAGTCAATCACCTTTTCAAGACTCTCTTCTTGAGTCCAACTCTTTTAGCCTCCGTCTTGGGCTTTGTACAAGACACATATAAAAGACTCTCTTGTTAAGTCAAACCCTTTTAGCCTCCGTCTTGGGCTTTGTACAAGACACATAAAAACACTCTCTTGTTGAGTCAAACCCTTTTAGCCTCAATCTTGGGCTTTGTACAAGACACATACAAATTCTCCCCAACGGAGTCAAAATCCCTTTTAGCCTCAATCTTGGACTTTGTACAAAACAGAAAGAACATTTTCCCCGGAAAAGTCAAACTGCCAGCCTCCTCTTAGGCTTTGTATAATGATATCCCCAAAGAGCCAGTCTCTTTTTTGCCTCCATCTTGGGCCTTGTACAAGATATATATACTCTCTTGTTGAGTTAGCCTTAGCCAGCCTCCTCTTAGGCTTTGTATAAAGAAATCCCCCAGCCGGGTCAATTAACCTTTTAGCGTCAACCTTGCGCTTCAATCAAGGCACAAAAATCAACAATCCCTCTTTAGAGATGACAAATTCTCTCTAAAAACCTTTTAGCTTCAATCTTGGGCTTTGAAAAAGATACAAAAAACCTTTCAGCTTCAATCTTGGGCTTTGAACAAGACACCAAAACATCTCTTTCCTCCCTTAGAATAGGACGAACTACGATTGCTCTGATTTCCCTGTTTCGTTTAAACGGGAATACGTAGGCATAAGATTGCGAAATCTTAGCGAGCATACTAATCAAAAACTCTAGCTCTAGTACCTTTATACATCAATCAAAACATCAGATCTAGTACCTTACCAAAAGCCTCACGAACAATCGAGACACTCTATTCTTAAGCAAAATAACCTAAGAGAGACCCACTATTTTGATAGCATCTGTAAACCGACAGTCATCTGTTTAAACTCAGTATGCAAGCAGGGTTAATTGGAGACATCTATTTCCCTTCCTTAATCAGTTTCATAGGATAAAAAATGAATCGAACTGTAGCACCCCAAAGCGATAGTGATTCGAAACCACAAAAACCGCGCTACAGAAGAATGGCGACCACAGTGAGAGATTCTTCTCCCATCTCTTAGGTAGAATCCCTTAAGTTTGGAAAGTACCATGGAAATGGCAACTCTGCTGAGGAGTCATTGTCTGTATAGGAATAGGACTAGAGGTCTAGGATGTTAGGAAAAATATATATACTGCTTTTCCTAATTGATATCTGTGTTTATTTTTCTTCTAATGGGAATGCGTGTGATGCCCATGTTGAAAGATTGAGTATACACCTAAGATAAGTAATGGCACTAAACGGGTAATCTTACAGGGAGTGACTCCCAAATAAGAGATCCCGGTCGACCATCGAATCAGTGGAGACACCCTTTGCGGATTCAATGCCTATACGACTTCGGTTGTTGAAAGCAAATTGTTCGATTGTGGTTGTCAGCGAAACTGAGGATCTTAGTAGACTGAGACCTTGTTACTATTTAGTAGTGCGGAAGCTATCGGAAATAGTTGTCACGCGATACTACCCTCATTTGAGATTACTCTAAGATACTGCAGCTCGCTCGGGTAAACCAGCCTGCTGTTGTTATCCCAAGAGGAATCAGTGATTTTGAGAGACAGGTACAAAAAATTACCAGTATAAACCTTTGGGATGGGTAGAGCCATGACTTCATGACACCGAACCTTTGACCACATGTTTTTTCTATGTTTTTGTGTGCTGCATTCATGCATTTATTTCATTAAAAACATTAAAACAAAGAAAAATCTTCTCTTCTAGTCTCTCTTTTTCAAATTAAACTAAGACAATGATTGCAAATGTCAGAGAAAAAGATTGCATTATGGATTTCGGTAGAAGGAAGACTCACAAGTACACCTTTAAGGTTCCAAAATTAGAGGATTTGAGAGGGTTGGCAAGGATGATCACCAACCCCGATGCTTTCAGAGCTAAGTACGGAGGACTGCTGCCTCTGTTAAGGGTCCATGTAATTGAAGGAATCATGTATACGCTGCTTCAGTTCTATGATCCGGTCTATCACTATTTCACATCCCCGGATTATCAGCTCGCACCAACGCTGGAGGAGTACTCTCACCTGACTGATTTACCCATTACCGATCAAGCTCCCTTTTATGGACTGGAAGAAATTCCAAAGGATCAAACCATTGCAAGAGCAATCTATTTGGACGAGTCAGAAGTCAGGACTCACATGACCACTAAGGGTGGAATCCAAGGTTTGCCAGCCAAGTTCCTAGTAAAGAAGGCTCTGTACTTTGCTAGTATAGGGAACGTGATTGCTTTCGAGAGTGTCTTTGTTTTGCTCACCTACGGGTTATTTTTATTTCCCAACATTGATAACTTCGTTGATATCAACGCCATTAAGATTTTTCTAATTGGAAACCCTGTACCGACCTTACTCGCAGATGCTTATCATTCTGTACACCTAAGGAGTTTGTACAGCGGGGGAATGATCACATGTTGTGTACCCCTGCTATACAAATGGTTCACTTCCCATTTACCTAAGTCTGCCACTTTTTGGGATCATAAGAGTGCTCTACGTTGGTCATAGAGAATCATGGCTCTTACCAACTCTGACATAGATTGGTACAATCGAATCTATGACGGGATCAGAATCGTTGATCGTTGTGGAAATTTCCCTAATATACCCCTCATAGGAACTAAAGGAGGAATCAATTATCATCCAGTTTTAGTTCGTCGTCAATTTGGATACCCGATGAGACATGTCCCGCGTAATGTTCATCTGGAAGGTCTTTTCTTCAAGGAAGGAGAAAATGATAGGGCACTAAAGACAGAAAAAGTAGATGCCTGGAAACATGTTCATAGGAAAGGAAGAGAGTCTCTAGGAAAATCGGACGGTGTCTCTGTGGAACCTTATCTCCACTTGGTACAAACTAGAGCTCTCAAGCTGAGGATGCCTTACCCTCGTCAAGAAGTTCTTTCATTAAAGGATTCTGTCCTTTATTTGATGTCTGATACAAAAAAACTTCAGGTTACTCTCAACAAAGTTCAGCAGGAGAGGAAGTCTTAGAAGAACAAGTACCATATTCTCAGTGTGGAGTGTAACAAAATACAACAACTGTTAAAAGAAAAGGATGCTCTGATCGAGATTTTAGAGCAACATGCTATAGAAAATTAAGAAGACCGAAGAAATTTGCTAGCTCATTTCACTTGGCAAAGGAATGACAACCCGACAACGGCTCGAGAGCCCCGGTCAAAGAAAAGGAAAGTACCAGAACCAACACCTGAGCTCTCCTCAGAGAAGACTCAGGATCCATTAGCTTACACCTTTCCTTTCTCAGTACTTTGTAATTTGCTGTATTTCCATTTCTGAAATCTTTGAATTCAATAAAACGGGGTCTTCCCCACTGTTTGATATTTGCCATCCAATTGTCGAAGTTTATTTTGATTAAACAAGAAAAATCATTAATATAATCATTACATATCATTCATCATTCTCACGTAACGCATTCTTCTTCCCTACGAATCTCACGTTTGTGTCTCGATTCTAGAGTCAAACTGTCTCATTCGTACAATACTCGGGCCAATCGCCAAAAGAAAATGGAGAATCTCGAGGAAGAGAATAGAAAGTTGAGAGAAGAACTTGACGCTCTGAAAGAAGATCTAAGAAAGCTTCATAATGACATTCAAGCTCAGGCAGAAGCTCAGCTACAAAGGACTGTGATCTCAGAGATCAAACCGACGCCAATAGTGGAAAAGTATGATCCTCGGTATGACATGCCTAAAGATCGTCCCTGGGGCATGCCTATTAACTATATCCCGGAAGGATATGTTCCGCCGATCACTGAAGATCCAGGAACTGCAGCAGGAACTGCTGGGCCTGAAGGTTACAAACTTTGGGAAAGCGATGATGCCAGAGGCATGACGACAACACCTAAAGGTTACAAACTTCGGGAAGCACCAAGAGTCTCTGCCGTAATGACTATACCACCAACCGTGGTACACAGTGTCCCGGAAGGACAGATTCCACAGATACCTTCTGGTGGAAACGAAAGTATGGACGACATAATGAAAGAATTCCAGGAACAGTTCTTGGAAATGCAGAAGGAACTGCAAGCCATTCGCGGTCAGGATTTATTCGGAAAGGATGCCGCAGACCTTTGTTTGGTCCCCAATGTGAAAGTTCCGCACAAATTCAAGGTGCCTAAATTTGAGAAATACAAGGGTAACTCTTGCCCTCAGAGTCACTTGGTGATGTACGCTCGGAGAATGTCAACTCAGACAGAGAACAACCAGCTACTGATCCACTACTTTCAAGATAGTTTAACCGGTGCCGCACTTAAATGGTACATGGGATTAAACAGCACTAATATCGTCACATTCAGAGATCTTGGTGTTGCGTTCGTTCAGCAATATAAGTATAACCTGGACATGGCACCGGATAGAGATCAACTCAGAGCCATGTCGCAAAAGGACAAGGAAACCTTTAAGGAATACGCTTAGAGATGGCGTGAAATTTCCGCTCAGATTTGTCCACCTCTTGATGAAAAAGAGATGACAAAGATCTTCTTAAAGACCTTGAGCTCATTTTACTATGACAGAATGGTCGCCAGTGCGCCCAACGACTATACTGAGATGGTGGGCATGGGAGTTCGTCTTGAGGAAGCAATCCGAGATGGACGTTTAGTTAAAGACGCTGGTCAATCAAGCAGTACAAAAAGATACGGTAGTGCTCTCCCTAAGAAAAAAGAGCAGGATATTGGGAATATCTCTCTCGGAAAGCAAAGGCGACAATACCAACCAGTAGCAGCTGTAACTCCTGCTATCAACCTTGTGCCTGTCCCAACGTATCAACCTCAGGTTACTCAGAGCCAACCGAATCAACAATAATTTCAGCAAAGGACACAACAGCCTCTTCAGCAGGCTCATCCTCAATACAACAACAACCGTACAACGCGACCACCAGGGTTCGACCCTATACCAATGTTGTACGCATAATGGTTTTCACTACTACTGGTCAAGGGACACGTCCAAACCATGGCTCCTCTTGCAATACCGGAGAATCCGCCTTTTTGGTTCAAAGCGGATCAGACTTGTCCTTACTGTAACACATCAAAATTTTCCCTAATGTTTCTAACCCTTTTTGGCTTATGCTTCATTTCATTCGCATCGTCATTTCTGCATTCGCATGTTTCTTTTGGGCATGGGATCAATGTATTTTTCAGTAGCTCAGGGCGTCATCAGTTTCAGTATGATTTTCAATAGTGTTCAGAGCCAAGCAGATAGCTTTCAAAGTCTTTTTGAGCATTTATTTTGCTCATTAGATGATTTGGTGATCAGAAACTCCGGCAGTCATTTTTTGATCAGTGATTCAGCACCAGACAGTTGTTTTCAGCAGTTTATTACGACTGCGAAACATATTTCACAGCATATTTCAAGAATGTTTCAGTGGTGATATCCAATGGCATGTTTCAGAGGTCTATTGTGGGTCAGAACAGGTGGAATCAGGCGAATATCTAAGTTTCCCTCCTTTTGGCGCAAAAAAAATTCAATTTCTCTTGTGTTAATCGGTTAACACATTTGGTTAACCGATTAACCAAGGCAAAAATTGTGAAATTCCTTCATTTTTCAGCGCTGCATTTTTATTCCAATTTTAATCATTCATTTTGGTTCTACACATCAGTAGAAGGATCTAGAGAGTTGATTTTCCATTCAAAAATTCAAATTCTTTCCACTCCAATTCCACATTTCCTTTCGTAATTCATTTTTCACCCCAATTTCCACCCACTAAACCTTACTCCAAACCCAAACTTAACTCCTAACCTAGGGGTTATTTAATCTAATCAACTCCAAACCTCTAAAAAAAACCTAGATCATTTTTTCACTCCCAATTTTTAGAATTCTCTCAATTCTCTCTCACTTTTTCACTCTCAACCTCCATTTTCAACCACACTCAAAGCTCATTCATAGAGAATAACAAGTTCTTCATTGGAACTTGTTAATTCTTGAGCTTAAGCCCCTCATCATCACTCCATTGTTGCTTTCCATTGGTGATTTTCGTTTGGATCTAGATCTGAAATTTCAGAAGTGCTTATTGGAAGTAATTTTGGGGCATTGTTAGCTTATTGCTTGGATTTTTAGCTTTTTCTTGCAAGGAGTTCATAGGATCTTGGATTTCTTGCTTGGATTCATCAATTTCTGTTAACAACACTCACCAAAGCAAATCTCAGCTTTGTAGGTTGGTTTTCCTTAGATCTATACTTGATTTAGCTTATTTGCAACTTATGCAATGTAGATTCTTGGTTTTGCTTGTGATTTGATCCATTTACTTGAATTTGATTCTTGATGTTAATGATTATTGGATCTAAGTGATGTTTGAATACTGTGTTTGAACCTAATTTTCGTGCATTGTTGATTACATGATCATTGGAGATGTTTGCATAAGTGATTTTGCTGCTGGAAGTGTTTTTTCAAATTAATTTTTTACTGCTGTAACAGGGTTAACCGATTAACCAATTGCAGTACAAGTTGGTTAATCGGTTAACCAGTGTATTTTGCAGTTTCTGCTGATTTTGGAGCTGTTAATCGGTTAACACACTTGGTTAACAGATTAACAATGTTGCAGAGTGAATTTTTTTGCGCATTTTTTAGCATGTTTCGATCCCGTTTCACCTCTAATCTGTATGGATTGATATGATACATGTTTAAGGACTGTTTTGATGATGATGCACCTTACACCATTGTATGGACATAATTTTTCTGACACGCGACTCTTGGATTTTTATCGTTTATGATCATGTTTGCGTTGTTGCGTTCTTGATGCGATGAACACTTAGCACACACTCTTTGAGCATGTTAATTGTTGATTGATGCTTGTGTTGCTGGAATTGTTATGTGCATGCTTGTTCACTTTCCTTTCATTGAGAGCACGCTTGTTACGACTTGTTCATATGCCAAATGATATGCATTTCTTCCATGATGTTTTCAAATTTATTCAACATGATGTATGATATGTTTGTGATCACGATCAATTGTGTAAGGCATGATGTTGGGTGTACGTTTGCTATGCCATGACTGAATTATATTCAAATGAATTGCATGCTGCCCTGTTTCTACTACTGTTTATGTGCACATGTGCTTTCGTATGTGCTGCCTGCTGGTTTTTACACCTATTTTGTGCTGAATTGTGTGCTGTTAAAAGCTATCTTGCTTGTGTGCTATTTTTTACTGCTGTATTGGTGCAGATGCGCTGTAGTAGCAGCTGTTTTTGTTTACTCCTCTCCTCTTCTTCGTCTCTTTCACTCATCCCCTTCCCTTGAATCTCAAGACTTGTTTAAGTCTTGGATTTGCTCCCTTGGGGCTACCTAGTCCAACTTAATCTTTGATTAAGCTTGGGGTAGGATTAGCACTAGGCTTTCGTTTTGCATGCTAACTTAGGTAGTCGTCCCCCTTCTTACCTCGACTGTAGGGCCACTTTTGCATGACAACCTTAGGAGCAATTAGAATTCCCCTTAGTGTTTTCTTTTCCCTTGAGTCTTCTCTTCTCATCTCATAACAATTCCAAGACACTTAATAAAGGTAATGTGTATTGCGCATGAGCCTTGCATGTGGGAAGTAAGGAATGAGGGGTTTCCTCTCATTTTTCTAGAGTGTTTGGCGGACGTTCCATCTTGGAACGATTTGCTAAGCATTCGTTCCTATGTCATAGACTTCGGTGCAATGCAAGTTACGAACTAACTTCAATCCACTTCTGTCTAAAAAACACAAAACAAACTCAAACCTTTTTATCCCTCGGGATTGTTAAGTTTCAAACCGTTTTCAGAAAACAGCTCGTCGCTCACATAAAAAACACTCACCGACCTCGTTAGGTTGAACTACGACTGCTCTGATTTCCTCTCTCTCGTCCGATTGAGGATACGTAGGCACAAGATGCGACGTCTTGGCGTGCAACCTTCCCCCCTTAGTTCGTTCGTGTCCGAACTACGTTGACTCTGACTTTCCCATTGCACGAGGGAATACGTAGGCATAGGACAGCGATGTCCTATCGAGTCACTTCTTTTTCTTTTCTTCTTCGTTTCTTCGCTCTTCTCCGTTCCCGTTCCTTCTCCTTTCCAGTAGAAGTGGAGCTCCAGATGATGACACCCTTTGATCGAGACAGCAAGCGTGGATCCCGTCGAGTACGATGGATGCGTGGGGTGCTAACACCTTCCCCTCGCGTAACCGACTCCCTTACCCGTTTCTCTTGGTCGCGAGACCATGCTTTTCCTTTCCCTCAGGTTTACGCGGTGTTTCCTTTCCCTCTCTTTGGATAAATACACATTGTTGGCGACTCTGTTTTCGTGCCACTTTCGCGTTTGTACTTGGATGAAAATCCCGAGAGCGACAGCTGGCGACTCTGCTGGGGACTCTAGTTCCCTATGCGAGTCAATCCTAGCGCTTGTCTATTTATTTTCATTGGGTGTTTACTGTTGTGCTCTATTTTGTGGTATATTACTGTATTACTATATTTTACCACATTTATTGCATTGTATTTCATTATTATGTTGGACTGTGCTGTGCTGTACTGGTTTCTCTATTTGCCGGGATGGGATTCTTTGAGAGATAAGCCCAATACACAGGCTTGAGCATACACTTAGGACTAGAGTGGAAAGTAGTGGGACCTACGTGTCGTCTTGGTACGTTCGGTGTTCACGAAATTCACATCCAGACGAGGTTATCTTGGGAGATATTCTGAAGTGCGTGTCTAGCATATTTCAGGGTGTTGATCTAGAGAGCTGTCGAGTCTGGCGACCGTTTCTCCGAGGACTCAGTAGAGGCACTCCTCCCAAGAGGTATTAATGGCAGACTAGAAATGGGAAACCCATTATACTTCTTGATCCGAGGACCCGAAGCTGGGAACTTGTGTAGGATGACCTTATTTTTTAGGGGAATCAGTTGAGCCCTCCTCGATTGATGATGATGCCAAACCATAAATGGTGAACGTATCATCATTTCTCGACCTGAGAGTCCGTGATATTGAGGATCCTCGGTTTTCTAGAACCCACATGTGAGATGGGCGGGTGTTTACAGGTCAGCAGGTAACCGAAACCTTCAACACACCTGGTTTTCTGAGTTTCTCGTCAATGTGTAGTTATCTACCTGGTTTTCTGGTTATCTCAGTGATCTGATGTCCCGGTATTTTGGATTTCCAGGTTTGTGGTCCTTGTTCAGTTAACAGCACAGCAGATGTCCAGAGCAGTGATACCTTGATCCCATGTTTGCATTTGAATCATTCCTTGCATTCTAACATGTTTGACATTTTTCAGGGCTTGCATCTTACCTTTGATTCCGGTTATTGAATTTTTCCTGTCATGGATGCTCAGAGAAAGAAGAATGTAGCTTACACGTTCCCAGACCCAACTCTGAAGTTGATTCACAAGATGATTGGTATGACTGACCCTGGGGTTCGCACTGAGTTTAGTGATAAGTATGGAAGGTTGCTGAAGTTTGTCCGTAACATCTCCAAGTACGAGCATGATGCCATCCACACGCTCCTTCAATTCTATGACCCTCCGTTACGCTGTTTTACTTTCCCAGATTACATCTTGGCTCCAACATTGGAAGAGTTCTCATTTATTTTGGGGAATCCAATTGAGCAAAGTATACCTTTCTTCTCTGAATAACATCCAGGATTGGGAGAAATGGCAGCTGCTCTTCACATTGGGGAATCCATTCTGAGTAATAATATTGTTGACAAGCAAGGATTTAAACGTTTCCCTTTGAAGTTTCTGTTTGATCAAGCTAGCTTATATGCTAAGGCGAGAAGTTGGTCCGCTTTCAACGCTATACTAGCTCTTTGCATTTATGGAATTGTCTTATTACCTAACATCCCCGTTCTTGTTGATATGCACGCGGTTCGGATCTTTATCTTGAGAAATCCTATACCTACTCTTCTTGGTGATGTATACCATTCGGTCCACTACAAGAACGAGAATAGGCGAGGACGGACTGTAAGCTGCTGCGCGCCTCTCCTATCTACATAGTTTTTGAGTCATCTTCCTCAGACAGGGGCATTTGTGGACACTAGGGATTCCTTGAAGTGGTCTGAGAAGTTGATGGGATTGACCGCTGACAATATTGTTTGGTTTAATGATAGTCTGCTGGGAATATAACTCATTTTTAACTGTGAAGAGTTCCCGAACGTACCTTTAGTGGGGAGGAAGGGCGGAATTAACTACAACCCTTCCCTAACTATCAGGAAGTTTGGGTATACGTTGAGAGACCCCCCTGAGGATTAGGATATCAGAGAGTCTTTGTTTTTCAATGTTACCGAAGACCAAGAAGTTTTAAGGAAAGCTGTGAATGCTTGGAGACAAGTTCATAAGAGAGGGAAGACTTTTTTTGGGAAATGCAACAACAAGGCTCTTTCTCCTTACGTGGAATGGATCCATAAAAGAGCAGAAGAGGAGCTCCTTCCTTTCTCAAGAGAGCCACCCTTGTACCCTCTGATGATTGAGCTACCTACTACAATTGAGATAGAAAGGTATAATAAGCTGTGGGCTGAGACAGAAAAGCTGCGAGAAGAGAATCGGGAATTGAGTAAAGAAATTAGCCAGCTGAAGCATGAGCGAGGTGAAGCTGTCCATGTTGCCAAGATGAAAACAGAGTTTCTCGCTAAGAAAGAAAAGGAGCTAGATGGTGAAATCACGGCCAGGCGGAAGGTAAGACAAGCTTTGAAAGGTGTTAGTAGGGTCCTCAAGTCCAAGAAAGAAGATTTGGCCAAAGCTTCATTAAATATTCACAGGTTCAATGCTTATTGAGACACCACAATAGCTGCCAATAAGTAGAAAGAAGATAGGTATCTGGAGCAGATCGAAAATCTAAAGTTAAACCTCAAGAAGAAAGACGAAGAGATCTTATCAGGGACGTTCCAGAGACACGCAGTCGAGGAACAACTGAATGAGGCCATAACAACCATAGAAGAGCTGAAGATACGAGATGAAGTGAAGAAGCCTAGAGGTGAAGGTCCTAGCTTGGGCAGTGGTTCTCAAAAGGTGCAAGACTAGCGTAAAGATCATGATGGTTGAGGAGGACTCGCACATGGGTGGTACACCGTAGTTTGTTCTTTCTTTTGTATTTGGGGTCACCACCAGGATTGTTGGTTGGGATCTTTGTTTATCTTGTTTCAGACTTATATGCTTTATCTTGGGTTGTAATCAGTGACAGATGACTATTCTCTATGTTCCCGATATATGAGCAGATTCTATCTTGTTTTTAAACTGGAATCAAGGGGTGGATCGCCCAGCAAATATGCAAACATGTTCATTTGCATTTGCATGTTCATAATCATTTTTTGCATAGCAGGTACATTATCTCTGGTTTTCTTATCATGTTCTTTCTTCAGTTCAGGATTGCTGACCAGCAGATTCATCGATATTCTACCAGATCCAATCAGAAAAGAATTATGGAACAAGTGCAAACGGAGATGACCGCCATGCAGGCTCGCATGGCCCAGTTTATGGAACTGATGCAAGGTGTTGCTTAAGGGCAAGAGTAACTGAGGACTCTGGTCCAGCCTTTGGTGGCCGGAGTGGATGAAGAAGGAGTTCTTCATGGTGGAGTCCATAATGGCGTTGATCCTCCAGGCAGAGGCGTTGTTGGCAATGGTGTTCAGGGAGGCCCTCTGGTTGGAGAGATCCCTATTCCTAGTGTTGTGATCCCTCCGGGCGGAGGAGAGCAGGTGGGGATTCCTTCTGTTGTCGGAGGAGAAAATAGTGTATGTGCTGTTCATGGTCGCCATTATGATGACCAACAGGATGACATTTTTTCTGTGCAAGGCGGAGATACTGTTCCCCAGGTTGATAATGATCAGAGGTTTAGATTAATTGAAGAGCAGTTAAAGGGGGTTGTGAATCAAAACTCTGTGGGTATGGATTTGGATGATCTAGGGCTGGTCCCAGGAGTTAGGATTTCGCATAAGTTTCAAGTTCATACCTTTGAGAAATACAATGGTACTACTTGCCCAAAGACTCACGTCCGGGCATATGCGAGGAAGATGGCCGCATACTCTAGTGACGAGAAATTACTGATGCATTTCTTCCAGGACAGCCTATCTGGGGCATCCTTGGAGTGGTATATACAATTGGAGAGATGTCACGTCCACAATTGGAGAGAGCTGGTAGAGGATTTTATCAAGCACTATCAGTATAACACTGATATGGCTCCCAATAGGACTCAGCTGCAGAGTATGTCTCAGAAAAACAATGAAAGCTTCAAAGAATACGCCCAGAGGTGGCGAGAACTGGCATCAAGGGTACAGCCTCCCATGCTAGAACGGGAGATGTTGAATCTGTTTATGGCTACCTTACCAGGTCAATATTACGAGAAGCTGATACCGTGCATGTCCGAAAAGTTTTTGCCGATTTGATCTTGGTCGGAGAGATGTTGGAAAGTAGGATCAAAGCTGGAAAGATCTCGGGTAGTGATAGGTCATCTTCTGGAGGAGGGAAGAAACCTTATGTGAACTACAAAAAGAAGGAAGGAGATGTTAACTCCGTTTCGTCAAACAATGGTAGGGGAAAAGCCCGACAGAATTACAATCAGTAAGTTGCTTCTGTTACTATTCCAGCCGTGCCTCAGCAGCAGAGGAATACCCCTAATCAGTACCAGAATAGGCATCCCGGCCAGTATCAGAACCGTCAAAGGAACTCTGAAAGGCATTTTGATCAGCCGCATATGTCTTATGCTCAATTGTTGTAACACTTGTTACAGCTGCGTTTAGTGGAGCTCCGCACCCTGGCTCCACCCACAGGGAGGCTTCCTCCGGGCTATGATGCTAACGCACATTGTGATTTCCACTCTGGTGCCCCTGGGCATACAATTGAAGGTTGTAGGGCGTTCCATCATAAAGTACAAGATTTGGTTTACTCCAAAGTTATCAATTTCTCAAATGATATTCTTAATGTTGATAGGAACCTAGTGCTAAATCACGGTGGGCCGGGGGTCAATGCGGTTATAGAAGAGGGTGAATCTTTGAATCTGGTTCTAGATGTGAATGAGTTGAAAACTCCTTTGTTGGTAGTAAAGGAGAGATTGCTGAAGGGTGGGGTGTCCCCTGGTTGTGACAAAAGCTATTCAGAGTGTGTATTGCAGACCAATGGTTGTCATCTTTTGAAATCTGGTATCCAAAAGTTAATTGATGAAGGTCGACTACAGTTTGATCAGTGTGATCAGTTGAAGAAAGTTTCTGATAGAAGGAATGATGTGGCTACTATTGCAATTCCCTTTAAAACGATAACTATTTTAGGGCCGGCAAGACCAGTGTCGGTCATTATTACAGTTCCTGGGCCAGTTCCATATGACAGCACCAAGGCTATCCCATGGAACTATGGTGCCGAAGTGTTTGTTGACGGTCAGAAACAAGAGTTGGTGGGAACATCGGCAGTGAATGCCGATTTTGTAAGTAATGATGAGGTAGGGGCTATCACGAGGAGTGGTAGGGTCTTTACCCCATCTGATGATCAAGTTGATGGTTCTGACCAGGATAAAGGAAAACAAATAATGGATGATTCTGTGCCGAAGCAAGTGGCAGTTAAAAATTCTTTCTCGTAAAATATGGAAGAGTTCATGAGGCTGATCAGGAAGAGCGACTACAAAATCGTTGATCAATTGCATCAGACACCGTCCAAGATATCTATCTTGTCTCTGTTATTGTGCTATGAGGCGCATCAAAACGCGCTGTTGAAAGTCTTGAATGCACCATATGTACCCCAGGAGATTTCAGTTAATCAACTGGAGGGGGTAGTGGCTCAGGTTAATGCAGGTAACGGCTTGGGCTTTACTGATGTTGATTTGACTCCAGCTGGGAGAAATCATAATAATTCCTTGCACATTTTAGTTGAATGCCGAGGATCTTTGATGTCGCATGTGCTTGTTGACACTGGGTCATCTTTGAATGTTTTACCGAAGAAAGCACTGATGAAGTTGGACACTTATGGGTTAATCTGCACGCCAAGTGATTTGGTGGTGCGTGCTTTCGATGGTTCCAAGAGATCCGTCTTCGGGGAAATTGTGCTGCGAATTAAGGTTGGTCCAGAGGTTTTTGAAGCCACTTTCTATATCATGGACATCCAACCTGCTTACAGTTGTCTACTGGGTCGTCCATGGATTCATAGTGCTGGGGCTGTGACGTCCACATTACATCAGAAGCTGAAGTACATAGTAGACGGACATGTGGTGACGGTTTGCGGTGAAGAAGATACCATGATAAGTCACCTGTCTACTTTTAAGTATGTGGAGGTGGATGGTGAAATACATGAAACCTTATGCCAAGCCTTAGAAGCGGTAAAGATCCCTGGGGAATCTCCCAAGGAAGTTGGTCAGTCTGAGGTGTTCAAGCAACCTGAAGTAGTGAATCAGTCGGAAGTTTCAATGTCTTCCTTCAGAGATGCACGGGTTGTGGTTGAAGCTAGCAGTTCACAGAAATAGGGTCAAGTTATCGAGGTCCAGAGAAAGGAAAATACTTACAGGCTGGGATATAAGCCACCCAGGCGTCCTGAGGATCCTCCCAAGTTTTATGGTCCGGTTCGTTTCACCAGTGCTGGTATGTTCTTTGACAGAGTTAATGTTATTGATGAGGAAGGGGATAGCGACTGCGATATGGATAACTGGATCCGCCCCTGCACTCCGGGACAAAGTCTTTGCAAATGGTCGTCTGAGAAAGTCATTCAAGTGACCGGCCCAGAGTAATTTCCTTTGTTTCTCTGCTATGTTAATCCTACGTTCTGCCCAAGACGTAGCGATTCTTGTTTGTAGGGCTTTAATGTTTTGTATGCTTACCTTATCATTAATAAAGGACGTTTTCGCATTCAAATATTTAGATTCCTATTTTTCAGTTTTCACTTTTTGCATCAAACCACATCAAAATGGCAATGTGTTTTTGTTTGTTTGTTGCATTCATAATAAACATAAATCATTAATCATGCAGGTTTCCTTGTTCAGATTCCACCCATCATGATTCAGATATGGCTCGATATGACTTCGATAATCCCATATATCAGACTGAAGAAGAGACTGATAAAGATTTTGACTTACCCGAGGAATTGGCCAGACTGTTCAAATAGGAGGAAAAGGTCATTCTACCTCATCAGGAGGAAATTGAGATTGTTAACTTGGGAACCGAGGACGCAAAGAAAGAAGTAAGGATTGGGGGCTGCTTTGGAAGACACTTTCATGGGAAGATTGATTGAAATGCTTCGAAAGTATGTGGATATCTTCGCCTGGTCTTACTAAGACATGCCTGGGCTTGACACTGACATTGTGGTACACCGGCTACCGCTCAAAGAAAGTTGTACTCCGGTAAACAGAAGCTAAGAAGGACGAAACCGGATATGGCTGTCAAGATCAAAGAAGAGGTTCAGAAACAGTTAGATGCTGGGTTTCTTGCTGTGACAAATTATCCTCCGTGGGTTGCTAATATTGTTCCTGTACCTAAGAAGGATGGAAAGGTCAAGATGTGTGTTGATTACATATCTCTGATAGAGCAAGCCCAAAAGACGATTTCCCGCTTCCTCACATTGACGTGTTAGTGGACAATACTTCTCAATACTCTGTATTTTCCTTCATGGATGGCTTATCTGGGTATAACCAAATCAAAATGGTCCCAGAGGACATGGAGAAGACGATGTTCATAACACCTTGGGGAACTTTTTGCTACAAGGTAATGCCCTTTGGATTGGAAAATGATGGGGCAACCTATCAGCGGGCAATGGTGACTCTCTTTCATGATATGATTCACAAAGAGATCGAGGTCTATGTTGATGACATGATTGCGAAGTCACAAATGGAGGAAGAGCATTTGGTAAATCTCCAGAAACTGTTTGACAGGTTGATAATGTTCAAACTAAGGTTGAATCCGAACAAGTGCACCTGCAGAGTTGTTTGTCAGGATCGTCAGTTCGTGGTTTCTTTTCACCTCTCCGTCCAGGTGGTCTTTTGGTTTATCCCCTCAAAGTTGTTAGCGTTAAACACTCGTTCATTTTCTTTTGACACTCGTCCGTGTTCTTTTCCATTGCCTCAATACTTCGTCCGTATTAATTTTAAACACTCGTCCGTGTTCTCTCAAACACCCGTCCGTGTTCTTTTGACACTCGTCCGTGTTTTTTTTCATTGCCTCAATACTTCGTCCGTATTGATTTTAAACACTCCTCCATGTTCTCTCAAACACCCGTCCGTGTTCTTTTGACACTCGTCCGTGTTCTTTTCCATTGCCTCAATACTTCGTCCGTATTGATTTTAAACACTCATCCGTGTTCTCTCAAACACCCGTCCGTGTTCTTTTGACACTCGTCCATGTTCAGTTTAGCATTTCAATCCCCAGCGAGGTCGCCTTATACCTTTTTAGCCAATACCCATCCGTATTGACCTTTAGACACCCGTCCGTGTTCTTTCAGCACCCGTCCGTGTTTGAACTTTTTAGCCAATACCCGTCCGTATTGACCTTAGACACCCGTCCGTGTTCTTTCAGCACCCGTCCGTGTTTAAACATTTTAGCCAATACCCGTCCGTATTGACCTATGAGACACCCGTCCGTGTCCTTCAATCACCCGTCCGTGTTTGAACTTTTTAGCCAATACTCGTCCGTATTGACCTTAAACACCCGTCTGTGTTCTTTCAGCACGCGTCCGTGTTTGAACTTTTTAGCCAATACCCGTCCGTATTGACCTATGAGACACCCGTCTGTGTCCTTTCATCACCTGTCCGTGTTTGAACTTTTTAGCCAATACCCGTCAATATTGACCTTAGACACCCATCCGTGTTCTTTCAGCACCCGTCCGTGTTTGAACTTTTTAGCCAATACCCGTTCGTATTGACCTATGAGACACCCGTCCGTGTTTGAACTTTTTAGCCAATACCCGTCCCTATTGACCTAAGACACCCGTCCGTGCTCTATCATCACCCGTCCGTGTTTGAACTTTTTAGCCAATACCCGTCCGTATTGACCTTTAGACACATGTCCGTGTTCTTTCAGTACTCGTCCGTGTGTGAACCTTTTATTTCAAAACCCGTCCGTATTGACCTTTAGACACCCGTCCGTGTTCTTTCAGCACCCGTCCGTGTTTGAACATTTTTGCCAATCCCCGTCCTTATTGACCTTTGGACACCCGTCCGTGTTCTTTGAGCACCCGTCCGTGTTTGAACTTTAGCCAATACCCGTCTGTATTGACCTTTAGACACCCGTCCGTGCTCTTTAATCACCCGTCCGTGTTTGAAATTTTTTTCCCAATGCCCGTCCGTATTGACCTTAGACACCCATCCGTGTTCTTTCAGCACCCGTCAGTGTTTGAACTTTTTAGCCAATACCCATCCGTATTGACCTTAGACACCTGTCCGTGTTCTTTCAGCACCCGTCTGTGTTTGAACTTTTTTGCCAATACCCGTCCGTATTGACCTTAGAAACCCGTCCGTGTTCTTTCAGCACTGGTCCGTGTTTGAACTTTTTAGCCAATACCCGTCCGTATTGACCTATGAGACACCCGTCCGTGTCCTTTCATCACCTGTCCGTGTTTGAACAATTTCAATACACGTCCGTTTTGACCTTTGAAACCCGTCCGTGTTCCTTTAGCACCCGTCCGTGTATGAACTTCTGTACACTCGTCTGTGTTTATCCCCAGCGTAGTCGACACTCATCCGTGTTTGTTTCAATCTGCTTCAATACTTCGTCCGTATTGATATCTGACACTCGTCCGTGTTATGATTTGACGCTTTCTATCACTTATTCCCCAGCGGAGTCGTCTCTCCTTTTGCAGGATGCAAATGTATGAAGTTGTTTTGGTATTGAATCTCCGTGTATCCCGATCGTCTGGAAACCTTCGCTTCCATACCCTTGAATCCAAGAAGTTTGAACAGGCGTAGCTGTAACATCTCAAAATTTTCCCTAATGTTTCTAACCCTTTTTGGCTTATGCCTCATTTCATTCGCATCGTCATTTCTGCATTCGCGTCGTCATTTCTCCATTTCCATTTGCAATAGTGTTCAGAGCTAAGCAGATAGCTTTCAAAGTCTTTTTGAGCATTTATTTTTCTCATTAGATGATTTGGTGATCAGAAACTCCGGCAGTCATTTTCTGATCAGTGATGCAGCACCAGACAGTTGTTTTCAGCAGTTTATTTCAAGTGCAAAACACATTTCACAGCATATTTCAAGTATGTTTCATTGGTGATATCCAATGGCAAGTTTCAGAGGTCTATTGTGGCTCAAAACAGGTGTAATCCGGCGAATATCCAAGTTTCCCTCCTTTTGGCGCAAAAAAAATTCAATTTCTCTTGTGTTAATCGGTTAACACATTTGGTTAACCGGTTAACCAAGGCGAAAATTTCCAAATTCCTTCATTTTTCAGCGCTACATTTTTATTCCAATTTTAATCATCCATTTTGGTTCTACACATCAGTAGAAGGATCTAGAGAGTTGATTTTCTATTCAAAAATTCAAATTCTTTCCACTCCAATTCAACATTTCCTTTCCTAATTCATTTTTCACCCCAATTTCCACCCACTAAACCTCACTCCAAACCCAAACATAACTCCTAACCTAGGGGTTATTTAATCTAATAAACTCCAAACCTCTAAAAAAAACCTAGATCATTTTTTCACTTCCAATTTTCAGAATTCTCTCAATTCTCTCTCACTTTTTCACTCTCAGCCTCCATTTTCAACCACACTCAAAGCTCATTCATAGAGAATAACAAGTTCTTCATTGGAACTTGTTAATTCTTGAGCTTAAGCCTCTCATCATCACTTCATTGTTGCTTCCCAATGGTGATTTTCGTTTGGATCTAGATCTGAAATTTTAGAAGTGCTTATTGGAAGTAATTTTGGAGCATTGTTAGCTTATTGCTTGGATTTTCAGCTTTTGCTTGCAAAGAGTTCATAGGATCTTGGATTTCTTGCTTGGATTCATCAATTTCTGTTAACAACACTCACCAAAGCAAATCTCAGCTTTGTAGGTTGGTTTTCCTTAGATCTATACTTGATTTAGCTTATTTGCAACTTATGCAATGTAGATCCTTGGTTTTGCTTGTGATTTGATCCATTTGCCTGAATTTGATTCTTGATGTTGATGATTATTGGATCTAAGTGATGTTTGAATACTGTGTTTGAACCTAATTTTCGTGCAATGTTGATTACATGATCATTGGAGATGTTTGCATAAGTGATTTTGCGGCTGGAAGTGTTTTTTCAAATTAATTTTTTGCTGCTGTAACAGGGTTAACCGATTAACCAATTGCAGTACAAGTTGGTTAATCGGTTAACCAGTGTATTTTGCTGTTTCTGCTGATTTTGGATCTGTTAATCGGTTAACACACTTGGTTAACCGATTAACACTATTGCGAGTGAATTTTTTTGCGCATTTTTGAGCATGTTTCGATCCCGTTTCACCTCTAATCTTCATGGATTGATATGATACATGTTTAAGAACTGTTTTGATGTTGTTTCACCTTACACCATTGTATGCACACAATTTTTCCGACACGCAACTCTTGGATTTTTATCGTTTATGATCATGTTTGAGTTGTTGCGTTCTTGATGCGATGAACACTTAGCACACACTCTTTGAGCATGTTAATTGTTTATTGATGCTTGTGTTGCTGGAATTGTTATGTGCATGCTTGTTCACTTTCCTTTCATTGAGATGCACGCTTGTTACGACTTGTTCATATGCCAAATGATATGCATTTCTTCCATGATGTTTTCAAATTCATTCAACATGATGTATGATGTGTTTGTGATCACGACTAATTGTGTAAGGCATGATGTTGGGTGTACGTTTTCTATGCCATGATTGAATTGTATTCAAATGAATTGCATGTTGCCCTGTTTCTACTGCTGTTTATGTGCACATGTGCTTTCGTATGTGCCGCCTGCTGGTTTGTACACCTATTTTGTGCTGAATTGTGTGCTGTTAAAAGCTGTCTTGCTTGTGTGCTATTTTTTACTACTATATTGGTGCAGATGCGCTGTAGTAGCTGCTGCTTCTGTTTACTCCTCTCCTCTTCTTCGTCTCTTTCACCCATCCCCTTCCCTTGAATCTCAAGACTTGTTTATGTCTTGGATTTGCTCGCTTAGGGCTACCTAGTCCAACTTAATCTTTGATTATGCTTGGGGTAGGATTAACATTAGGCTTTCGTTTTGCATGCTAACTTAGGTAGTCGTCCCCCTTCTTACCTCGACTATAGGGCCACTTTTTCATGACAACATTAGGAGCAATTAGAATTCCCCTTAGTGTTTTCTTTTCCCTTGAGTCTTCTCTTCTCATCTCATAACAATTCCAAGACACTTAATAAAGGTAACGTGTATTGCGCATGAGCCTTGCATGTGGGAAGTGAGTAATGAGGGGTTTCCTCTCATTTTTCTAGAGTGTTTGATGGACGTTCTATCTTGGAACGATTTGCTAAGCATTCATTCCTATGTCATAGACTTCGGTGCAATGCAAGTTACGAACTAACTTCAATCCAGTTCTGTCTAAAAAACACAAAACAAATTCAAACCTTTTTATCCCTCGGGATTGTTAAGTTTCAAACCGTTTTGAGAAAAGAGCTCGTCACTCACATAAAAAACACTCACCGACCTCGTTAGGTCGAACTACAACTGCTCTGATTTCCTCTCTCTCGTCTGATTAAGGATACGTAGGCACAAGACGCGACGTCTTGGCGAGCAACTTTCCCCCCTTAGTTCGTTCGTGTCCGAACTACGTTGACTCTTACTTTCCCATTGCACGAGGGAATACGTAGGCATAGGACGGCGATGTCCTATCAGGTCACTTCGTTTTCTTTTCTTCTTCGTTTCTTTGCTCTTCTCCGTTCCCATTCCTTCTCCTTTCCAGTAGCAGTGGAGCTCTAGATGATGACACCCTTTGATCGAGACAACAAGCGTGGATCCCATCGAGTATGATGGACGCGTGGGGTGATAACACCTTCCCCTCGCGTAACTGACTCCCTTACCCGTTTCTCTTGGTCGCGATACCATGCTTTTCCTTTCCCTCAGGTTTACGCGTTGTTTCCTTTCCCTCTCTTGGGATAAATACACATTGCTGGCGACTCTGTTTTCGCGCCACTTTCGCGTTTGTACTTGGATGAAAATCCTGGGAGTGACACTTACCATCAAGGAGGACCAGGGCATAACATATAAAACTGTCTCGATTTTAAATCCGACGTACAAAAGCTTGTTAGGAGCGGGGTCTTATCCTTCAAGGATACAAATCCTAATGTTTAGACGAACCCGCTGCCTCAACACGAGAAAGCTGCGGTAAATTTGATAGAGGGAGAGTCTAGCCACAGCTATCAAATTCATGATGTACTCTTATTGAGGACCAACCTGGTCAAGATGCATTGCAGACAGAGCAGATACGATCATGTACCGTCTCATAACTATCACCAGTATGTTATTTACTCTAAAGACAATCAAGGATGTTTTGTGGTGCAATCAGCTCTACAGGAACAGTTGGATCTTGGATGGATCTAGGATCACCGAATTCGGGAAGTCAACATGACTTATTCGAATTCCAACATCATTCAGAATCACAACATTCTAGCAATGAATGTCAACTTGGTGGCAAAACACTCAAGGCAAAGCCAACATCATAATCTACCACGGCACGATTACGATTCCTGTCTGGTCTGCTCGGTAAACAAACAGGGATGCTCTTTTGTACAAGAGGCCCTCCAGCGTCAGATGGATCTTGGATGGATTCAGGATTACCGTGATAGAAATCAGTATCAAGTGAATATGATTCAAATCTTTGATATTCGCTTAATGAATACCAGCTTGGTGGAGCTACACGCTACATAAGTCCAGCTCGGTTTTCTTACTTCGCATAATTACCAGAACTGTATAGTATGCCGTGAGAGTAACCAAGGATGTGCTCTCGTTCAAAGGACTTTGCAACACTTGTTGAACCACTAGTGGCTTCCGATCTATATGGATGAAGACACATAATAAGTCAGCATGACTAACAGGAACCCTACTAGGCATCAAAGTCAGGATGTTTGATCAATGGAAACTGACCTAGTAAGGTTACACTGCATTCAAAGCGGACGTGGCCAGGTGTCACCACACAACTATGAACGCTGTAGAGTTTGCTCAGAAGATAATCAAGGATGCTACCTCGTGCGAGCAGCCCTTCAAAGTCAGTTGGATCGCAAAGAGATTCGACCGTGTCCAAGTTCTGGATCAATCAACTTGATGCCTGACTATTTCACTGATCAAATCAAGGACGTTGTTGTAATATCTGATCATAAGAGGACCAAAGATATTTGTATTATCATCCCTCTACTTGACAAATCAAAAGTTCCCAACCAGGAACTGATTGAAATTACTTACAATGGTCAGAAAAATCAGAAGGCTCCTGTAGTTTTCTATCTGCCGGGACCACTACCGTATGAATCAACTAAGGCTATCCCTTACAAATACGGTGCCACAACAATTAAAAATGGAAAGGAAACTCCATTACCCTCTGTCGTGAATATTGCAGACATCAGTCGTGTAACACGGAGTGATCGAATCTTCAACCGAGGAGTTAGAGAACCCAGCAAAGAAAAGGATCCTTAAACAGAAGTTCCTAATCAACCAGTCAGTCAATCCAATGTTCCCGACCTTTCAAAGAACAATGATGAGATGCTGAAGCTCATCCAGAAGAGTGAATACAACATTGTTGATCAACTGTTGCAAACTCCTTCAAAAATCTCAGTATTATCACTTTTACTCAATTCTGAAGCCCACAGGGAAGCTCTACAGAAAGTCTTAGAGTAGGCCTTTGTGGAACAGGACCTAACAATACGACAGTTTGATAGCATCATGTCTAACATCACTTCCTGCAACAATTTGGGATTTAGTGATGAGGAATTACCGGAAGAGGGCCACCGTCACAACATGGCGCTCAATATTACAATCAAATTCCAGGACGATGCATTAGCCAGCGTACTAGTAGACACCGGATCAGCTTTAAATGTTATGCCGAAGTCTAAGTTGATGCGATTATCATACCGAGGATCTCCGATGAGAGCCAGTGAGGTCACCGTCAAAGAATTTGACAGATCCCGAAAAACAGTTATGGCAAAGTCGACCTTCCCATAATTATCGGTCCTCACACCTTCCAAGTCATGTTCCAGGTCATAGACATCCGGGCAACATACAGTTGCTTGTTAGGAAGACCTTGGATACACGAGGCTGGGGTAGTCACTTCGACACTTCACCAGAAGCTGAAGTTCGTCAAGAAGGACCAACTCGTCACAGTCTGCGGAGAGCAAGCCTTGATCGTGAGTAACTTATCGTCATCCACTTGCGTAGAACCAAAGGAGGTTGTTGGAACCCAGTTCCAAGCACATTCGGTGAGCCATGACAACCAATCAGAAAGAGGAACGTCGATTTCCTCGTACAGAGATGCTCTCGAAGTAATCAAAGGTAACAATGTGAAAGGATGGGGACAACTTGTCATTCCTACTGATAACAAAGAGAAGAAAGGCCTTGGTTTTTCCTCAAACTGTACCCAGACTGCTACTAACGATGAAATTCTTCATCCCATTCAGAACTTCTTCCATAGTGGAGGCTTCTTCCACCCAGTATCTCAAGAGGTACATACTATTAACGAGGGATATTCCTCCGATATAGAGGAAGAATGGAAGTTCTATCTCAACGAGGACGGTTATATGTCTCAGAGAGAGGTGCCTACGCCATTTTTCTATCCCGCACAGAGTCCGAGATATATACCAAGGTCAGACATCAAAATGATATACGGAGATTGTGATCCGGAAGGTTGCCGTGCTCCACCCAACTTATTAGAGGAGGATACTCTGATGAAAGACAGCTTTTACCACGACTATTATGGCCCGATGGATGGCCTGCCTATGTGGCAGCTGTACCCAGGAGATTCAGGGAAAGACAATCAGCCCAACGATGCATATCAGCTGAGCATCATCGAAAAGAATACCTGTGTTCCCACAGAATCATGGGATCATTACTCAGGGCATTCGGAAAATATCCAGTACATCAATGAATTTGCAATGATCGCAGGACAAGAGTACCTTAACTATGCTTTTGCCGAGGTCAACGTCATCGAAAGGGATGACTCCTCCAGTTCCAAAGAAGTGTGGGACACCTTAGGACAACCAAGTGGAAAATACGAATTTATGGTCAAATACATCGCTCCTGAAAGCTCTCGTATCAGGCTCGAAGACATCCAGCCAACTAGATGGGGAGATATACCTGAGAGTACAAACACTGTGCAAGATATAGCTGAAGAATCCTCCTACGACAATTCTGCCTGGGAGACAGATTCCAATGATCTTGCTCCGCCAGAAATCAGCGTTACTTCTGAAGATAAGCCAAGAAAGAAGGTACCAGACTTTGTGATTCACCGAGGAGTTCGCCGCAATGGGTTGCAGTCAACATTCTGAAAGTTGTTCATAAGTCTAAGTAATTGCCGTCTTTATCCTAACCTTTCACCTTGCCCAAGTGAAACAAAAGTTGTTCATCTATTAGTCTGTATGTCGCATCAGTTTTGTCAGCATAAACATACATACATCATGCATTATTGATTCATATTGCATCACTATCACTCTGGTTGGTGTTGTCCCATAGTGATGAAAGTCCTCTTAATCGAGTTGTCAGCTCTTTCCCCGTCAAGAAATGTTGGGTCTGAACAATGTCTCCTCCAGTTTATTTCTGGATTGAAGTTGGTCCCTTGACCACTTTGATAACCTGAACCTCTGAAAGGCAAGAAGACCGTCGACAAATGTCACACTTCGATGATATCTTTGCTTTCCCAGATTAAGGAAAATCCCTAGAGAAAGCCCCTCCAAATTGGATCACATCACATGGCATTTCTCCGAGAAGATCTCGAAGAAAAGTATGATGTAATATCCCCAAGTAGAAAGCAGTCTCTCAAGAGACTCATTTTCCCCAATAGAGTCAACAAATGGCGTCTCCAAATAGAGAAGTTTGTGCGTCTCTACAGCTCAGACGGATGGATTCCCCAGCAAGTCTGACATCAAAACTTTTTACCATCAAATTGCATCTCTCCAGGAAAATTCGGCGAGAAGTTTGAGGAAAACCGCTACGAATAGTGTCCCTTGTCAAAAAAAAGTTTATTGACAAAAGAAACTGAGACCAGTTCCTTGGTAGGAAACCAGGATCAAGGGGAAGTTTATTTCAGAAACTGAGACCAGTTCGTTGGTAGGAAACCAGGATCAAGGGGAAGTTTATATCAAAAAATTAGACCAGTTCCTTGGTAGGAAACCAGGATCGAGGGGAAGTTTATAACAGAAATTGAGACCAGGTCCTTGGTAGGAAACCAGGATCGAGGGAAAGTTTATTTCAGAAACTAAGACTAGTTCCTTGGTAGGAAACCAGGATCGAGGGAAGTTTATTTCAGAAACTGAGACCAGCTCCTTGGTAGGAAACCATGATCGATGGGAAGTTTATTTCAGAAACTTAGACCAGTTCCTAGGTAGGAAACCAGGATCGAGGGGAAGTTTATATCAAAAACTAAGACCAGTTCTTTGGCTGAAGACCAGGATCGAGAGGAAGTTTACCTTTTCTAAGCGTTATGGCTTAGCAAAAGAAGATGGATGAGCAAACTGCCATCCATAACCACCATCAAAATTTTGGGTATTCCGATATTTAATCCTCTTGCACCCCGAATGCCGGAATACCCTCGCCATTCACACCTTCGGGTCAAAGAAGATTAAATAGGGGCATCTGTCATACCCCAAATTTTGACCACTAAGATTTCCGATCATTTTGCAAATCATCATCACAATATGGATGAACCATTAGGCCTCCCCAATCTCCTCAAGGATTGTTGAGCATTCACTATAATCAAAGATTAGGGTTTTGAGCCCTCTCATAGCACTTAGACAAAGGATCAATCAAGAAATGACATGATCTTCAACTTGTCTAACCTCTTAAACACCCACAAAGGATCAAGAGGACTCCCACATCAAGAATCAAGCACAAAGTTGCAACATTCCAAGTGGATTAAGCCTCAAGATAGCCAGTGTCACCAAATTAGGGTTTTGGTCGACCAGAGCCTCCAAATGGAAATTTTCCTCTGGGCATGAGCCAATGCTTCAAAGCACAACTTAAGATACTCCAAGGGACCTCATGGGCCCAATCATCAAGTCAATTTAGCCTCAAGGGATGCATTCACTAAAAATCAGGAATTAAGGTTTCTTGACCTAATTCACCCCTAAGTTGACTTTTGGGACAAAACATGAGCCAAGACCTCAAGATATGATTTGAGGGTCTCCAATACACTACATTGATCCATTTGCAACAATGGATTGATCCAAGAAGCTTGATCCCCAAGTTTCAATTTCATCAGGACCACAATTAGGGTTTTGAGGGAAAAAGTCAACTGTATCTTTGACTTTTGACTAAGACAGGCTCCCAAATCTTGGGACATGATTCAATACACCCTGCAACACCTATGGAACATACCCATTAGGTTTTATTTAGGTCAAAGACTTGATTTCACCAAGGATCACACAGTTTGGAATTCATCTGATAAAAAGTCAACTGTGCACAAAAGTCAACTTTGACTTTTTAAGATTTTTCACAATTATGGTTCCTTGACCCTAAAATGATGTTAATGTATGATTTGAATCATCATTCATCAAGAAAAATTAAAGAAAGTGGGATAACTTGTAAAAGGGGTAACCATAAAAACTTAGAATTTTTCTAAGTTATGGAACAAAGGCGGGTACCAACTTCCAAGGATCATAACTTGAGATCTAAGCATCCATTTTGGATGGTCCAAAGATGGATTTGTAGCTCTCATGGCATACTTTAAAAGTGTCAACTACACCTCATTCCAATTCCTCATGGATTTTTAGTTATGGAGTGATCAAAATGGCTGAAAACCCAAAAGTGGCATTTTTCCAACACTTAGTGAAATTTTCACTAAGTCAGAATCTGCCTTATTTTTTCCCAAATGTAGAGGCAGTTTTCAATGTAATTCAAGTTGGATCAAAACCAAAGTTGGACATCATATTGAAATAGGATATGTCAGCTTTCCAAAATGTCTAAGAACTCCATCAAATTCCATCTGAGCTATGAGTTATGATAGTTGCAATGTGCCTTGATGCAAACTGTCACACAAGGTAGATTTGTGCATTATGGCTCGATTTGATCAAATTGAGCAACTCCAAGCCTTGTCATCATTCTGGACACATCTGAGGATAAAACAAGGATGGAATAATATGATCCCCAAGCCTCCAAAGTCCAAGAATCTACATTAGGCTTGTCATCCCTAAAATGGCTAAAATGTGCCAACAATTCAATTTTGTTTCCAAGCATTCAATGGATGCACCAAGGTGGCATGAACTAAGCCTATTCCAACTGAATAAGTCAAGGATAAGCTCTGAACCAAAGATCCATAGGCCTGTGCTCTAACCTCTAGTCAATGATTAGAGGAGACTTAAGATTCCAAAGTCAGCTGCCATTCACTATTGCTTGCAAAACAAACTTGCTCTACTATAAATTGAGCTCATTTGTGCTCAGTTTGAGTACACCAAAGCACTACAACACTTGCTTTCCTCAAAATCTCTTTCTCTAGGCCAAAATGCCTTCTTTTGAAAGGTAACTCTGAGTTTTTGAGTTAGAGAGCATTTCCATCATAGCTCATGATCCAAACACATCCAATATGTTATATCTAAGCTGTCCAAACTCCCATATGTGACCTGTAACACCAAAATCACAAAGTCCCCTCTCAAAACCTCAAAATTGGACTTTTTTACATTTTTCAAGCCATGTCTTGATTCAGTCACTTTCAAAACCAGATAAGACCTCAAACACACTCCAAATATCATCCTTGACCTGTCCCAAATGGTTCCCCACATCTGGAACACCATTTGAGAGAGTTGTTATATTGGTCACTTTTGCCCCTTTTGCAAGAAAGAGCTCAAACTTGTTCCTGAGGATTCCAGTTGGTTCCAACCATTCTAAAAGCTTCTAAGGGATCATTTGAGGGTGCCCAAAGCATCAAATTGTTTCTGGAACAAAGCACTTGGCAGATTGCACAAAAAGCTCCTAAAGAGGTAAGCATCACAACTTGAACTCTTTGAAATATGCATTGTTTTGAAGTCCACTGATCATGCACATCTCATACATGTTATATATGCTATGTTTGAATCAATTCATCATACAATTCATGCATTTAACAAGAGGTAGCATAGTGAAATTCTGGTATGACAGATCCCAGATGTCCTACAGGATGTCGAGACATCTGGTCTACCAAAAACATGGCAAGGTATAAACATATAAAAACCGTACTGAAAGGCATAAACAACACACAGAAATTGTTCACCCAGTTTGGTCTAACAACCTACATCTGGGGGCATACCAAGCCAGGAAGGAAGTCCACTATTAGCAATATCAATTCGAAGTTAAACTCCCCCGTTTACAACTTCTCACTTGATAACTACCAAATGACCCTTCTACTTAAGTTCTCCCTAGATAAGAGACTCCATCTCTCTTCCAATCATCGCAATGATGTCTAGCAATCAACACCTCAGCCACTGCATCAACAACTTGATTTCCAACAACTCTTCAAACACAACAAAGTAGAAGGCATACTTCCATGACAATACCTAGGCATTACACACGTGACTAAGAACAATACTTAGAGTTGGTTAACAACTTCCTCCAAGAACAACACTGTTAATTCTGTATTTGTAAGGGTTGGCATTAATTTTGTAAAACAAATAAAAATAGCAATATGTTAGATAGGATACTTTATCTTGCTAAAGAAGAACATGTTAAGCAAGAAGTCCTATTGTGCAATGGAACATGTTGAGTTGAAGTGGTTTCAACATCTGGAACAACATGTCGTATCAAGATGTCCCATGCAGGTCCATTCGACATCGCGCCAGAACTGAAGTGGTTTGCTAATTCTATTAGGTTTTAACTAATGCAGAATATTCTGGAATATTATGCAATCATAAGGCGCTGATTTAAAGGTCTGAAGATTCAAGTGTGATATTGGGAAGAATATTGTTAAATATACACTTTCTAAATATGGAGATATTTTAGGAAGGTATAGATTGAAGTCCTGATTTGTAGCAGAAGTTTCTGCTGATTTGTAGCAGTTCATTTGCTGCGTTTTGAAGGCCCAAATCCAGTTGGGAATAGGTTATATATATTTCCTTTGTAACCTAGTTTCGGTAACGATTCCAAGATGTAAAATTATTAGGGTTTTGTTCTTGTGAACCACTCTCTAGGAGAGTTGGTATGCCTGTACCACTCAACATGTGAGTTGGACAGTTTGTAGTGTGATCCTCGAAGCTGTTAAGTAAGAGGAGTATTGTTCTTGGAGGAAGCTTTTAAGTAACTCTAAGTTGTGTCTTGGAAGTGTATCTTCCTTTTAGAATTGTTGTATAGGTAAAGAGCCGTTGATGCAGTGGCGGGTTGTCAACTTCTAGACATCATTCCGATGATTGAGAGTGAGAAGGGTTTCTCATATCTAGAGAGGATCTAGGTAGAAGGGTCATTGGGTAGAGATTAAGTGATAAGCTGTAAACGGGTAGTTTAGCTTTGAATTGATACTGCTGATAGTGGACTTCATCCCTGGCTTGGTTGCCCCCAGATGTAGGTTGTTGAACCGAACTGGGTGAACAATTTCTGTGTGTTGTTTACGCCTTTCAGTATTGTTTTATATGTGTATACCTTGCCATGTGTGTTCATGTCAGACCAGATGTCGAATAACATGTTATAGGACATCTGAATTCTGTACATGTACCAGAATTTCAAACACTCACTCTTGCTTAAAAGCTTCGAGGAGAACAGCGACCATCTCACAATCAGAGTGGTTCACACATACCAACTCTCCTAGAGAGTGGTTCACAAGAACGAAACCCTAATGATTTTACATATTGGAATCGTTACAAAAACAGGTTACACACACTCCTATTTATAACCTACATCCCAACTGGATTTGGGCTTCAAATCACAACATATCAGCTGCTACAAATCAGCAAAAACTTCTGCTATATAATAGGTCTTCAATCAAATATTTCCTAATATGTCTCCATATTTAGACAGTAGTGAAAATCCGGAAACCAGCACAAAATCTTAACTCAAATACTTTGGACGCCACATAGGATAACTAAATATTCACAGAATATTCAGTAACAAATAACAACTAACAGAATCTTCCTTTTAATCCAATAACAGACACGATGTCCTATGATCCAGGATGGGACATCTTTATCCGACATGTTGAATGCAGTAAATTAGAACATCTTGATTAACCATCACATGACAGCAAAAACAGCAACACTAGTTAGTGCAGAACAGCATGTCAAGACATCCTCCTTGACATTTCACAACCTGCAACTACACTATTATGGCAGATACACAAAACAGCATGTTAAAACAACTTTAGTGACATAAAGCTATCATATAAGTTTTAACAAAATTTAGCCAACACAAATACTGCATAGTTGCAGAACTAACAAACTCCCCCTTTGGCAAATTTTCGCTAAAACCATCATATCATATCAAATATATCAGCAGCAGAAGATAGTCACACACATCAGTAGCAGATAAAACAATTATCAGCACTGCAACACCTACACAAACAGATCAGCACTCAATCTTCATCTGCACACATACACAACCTCATACAGCAGCAACTCCGTAACAACATTTACCAACTAGCTCACCACTCACACTAGCAATCACAAATAAATGTTAGAACATCATATGGGACATCAGATATTAGCACATCATGCAATCACACACTCTCCCCCTTTTTAGCCATAATTTAGACAAACCAAAAACCAGCAGAAAGAAATTCCATCAACAAACCAAAGCTCCCCCTCAACACCAGAAACAGCCAACATCACACACAACCAACCAGCAGCATACAGGGTAACTCTCCTCCTTTTTAGCCATAATTTAGACAAATCATAGCACCATTAAAAATACATCTCAGTCTGATTGATATCCTGACATCATGTTCGACATCAATTTCACAGCAACTCAATTTCAGCACATCAGACATACCACCACAGACCAGCAACCTCAGGATAAAAGGGGAAAGTCCTGAAGTCATGGTGTACATGAGGAAGATGGTAGACAACACTCCCCCTCAAACCAAGAACCTTTTCTCGTCACTGATGGCATAAGAGAACCCTTAAGCAGCAATCACTAGTCAACCTGTGGCATAAGAGGAAACTTACGAGAAAATCAACCACCACTCCTGGTAACTCAGACCACAGGTCACAAATGTGTTCATAACTCAGATCACATGACACAAAACCAACCCAACATACTCAGAATAGAGCATACTATTCTACATCCTTGAGAAAATGGTTTCAACACAAAATCCAGACTATACTGAACAAACCTACTCTCCCTTTATGGCAAACAAAGCAACTATGCAATAAGGGCAATCAACCAGTAGCAGAACACATCCAACTCAGAAGCTTATACAACTTTGATTCAATACATTGACAACCCAATGACATGACCAGGATCAACCAGTCAAGTCCACCCAGAACTAAACCAGTCACACAATGTCATGACATCTTGTCTGACATTACACCCTCACTAGTGATACACTATCATGGATTATTTTAAACCACAAACAATCTTGATAAACAACTGTACTACTACAGCAACAAATCCAAAACAGAAGTCCAACTCCCCCTATCTAAGATAACCAGTGCCCCTTTGCAAGAAGAACACCTTAAATGAATGGAAAACATAAGACTCATCTATATGTCTTCAAGAGCGCACCCTCTGTTCAACACACCTGCTGGACACATTCACCTGCTGCTTGACCCTCACAACAGTACATAAATCAGATAGAAGCTTGTGATCTCAGGAGACAAAAACCATAACATTCTGAACAGAATGTTCTGTCAACAGATGTTAAGACATCAGTCTTGACATCATGAACAGAATCCAACTGCACTAAGAAAAGCACCACATTCCAAAACTGAATCTCCAAGCTTCTCCCTTAAGCCAAGGAACCAAAAAACCAGAAAACCAAACAACACAGAGCATCACATCATCACAGAACATCTACTTCAGAATACTACAACACTACATGATACCAACCACCACATCACTACACTATAACACTCTCTACTCTCTACTCTCCCCCTATCTTTCTCAACAGATGCTTCTTCAGCAAGAAACACTCATCCACCTTCAAGAAGAATAAAACTCCTTGAGTCTTCAACTCGTCACCCTTCTGCCCAAGAGTAACTTGTTCCAAGACAATCCTCAAGACCAACCAGCCGCCACACTCTGATTATCTTGTTTATGAATCCTCATATGAAAAAGCCAACTGCCACAAATCTTAACTCTATGATGAGCATTCTCGACTGCACCTGGATCAGAAATAAACCAATCCAAGTGGTCATAAAGATTATGATGTCTTCATAGTCTTTCATCTCCATCTTCAACATCAACAATATCCAGACCAGCTTCTTGCCAGGAAACTTTCCAGAAATACACAACTTCTGTCACACAAGACTAAAGCAAATTCTCAGGCCAACTCCCAAGAAATACCAGATGCTAAAGCTTATGCAGTACCCCTCCCATGATTCTGCACAAACTCTGATGATGATATGTTCCAAACATCGTGTTGAACATCACCAATCTTGAATCATAAGGATAATCAATCAAATACTTATGGATTTCACAAATAGCAATTGATCTTAAATCCTTATACAATAACCCTTCTTCACTGCTGTAGCTGAGCTCCACCAGATCATGTCATGAACTCTTATAAAGTATTCAGTCTTGTTACAAGTATCTTCTTCAATGACAATGTTGAGATACCAAGGCTGCCACTCTTGACTCAAGTAACTAAGACTTTCTCTGAACAAGTCTTCTTTACCTCAACAAATATTCAAATAGATTGGATTCACTCTTAGGGTCAAGAGAGATGCATCATTCCTTGATGTTTTTGTGAAAGGTGAAAATAAATCACCTCTACGGTCTTCAACCCTATGCTTCCTAGGAAGCACCTCCGAGTCTGAAGAATAACTAGAAGACTCCAGAACATGACTCAGTTGCCTTGATTGGACTTGATCATCATATCAAGTGTCTTTAATAACTTAATCAACAAGAAATCATCAAACCCCTAGAGCATGAGTTTGATAATTCATCTTACCCTTCCTCTTCAATCTGACTTCAACATACATGATGAAGCCACTCACCCATGTACCAAGTTATACAAGACTCAACCATCACAAAGACACCCCTCTGCTCCCTACTTTGGAATGCTATGTGACTTCACACCGGTTGACATCTACAAGAACCGAAAACGAGTAAGGATAGCTATAATCTTCCTTCAATCATAACTCCAAAATCCCATACTTCTAGAGCTCTTCAATCAGAATCTCATGCAGCGGAACTACCAAAGAAACAGATCATGCTTGCCCTAATAAGATGTCAAAACATCTTATAAGACACATCAACAAAAGAACTAGCCAATTCTTTCGTAGTTGTTATAGAATCTCCCTCAGCAATATGAACAACCAAAAATTTTCCATCAGATATATATATGCAGCGGAACACACACCAGAAAACTCCTCTACAGCCTTCAGGCAAAACATAATAACCCACGCCACTCTATATGCAATAGGTCAACATAGGTTTGAAAATAAATCAAACCACACAGCAGCTCACCACCAAAGCTACACGCCTGGCAACTTCAAACAAAGCCAATACACACCATGTTATGAACAGTCCATCCTCCACTTCTAGGGACCATTCAAACAACAAAATGAACTTCTCCAAGTTCAAGCAACTTTTCAGTAGGTACCACCTACCTTGTCCATGACCAGAAAGTATCTTCCCTAGGATCTCACCCAGAAACAGAAGAGGATGCCTGCTCTGATACCAATTGAAATTCTGGTATGACAGATCCCAGATGTCCTACAGGATGTCGAGACATCTGGTCTGACAAAAACATGGCAAGGTATAAACATATAAAAATAGTACTGAAAGGCATAAACAACACACAAAAATTGTTCACCCAGTTCGGTCTAACAACCTACATCTTGGGGCATACCAAGCCAGTAAGGAAGTCCACTATTAGCAATATCAATTCGAAGTTAAACTCCCCCGTTTACAACTTCTCACTTAATAACTACCTAATGACCCTTCTACCTAAGTTCTCCCTAGATAAGAGACTTCATATCTCTTCCAATCATCGCAATGATGTCTAGCAGTCAACACCTTAGCCACTGCATCAACAACTTGATTTCCAACAACTCTTCAAACACAACAAAGTAGAAGGCATACTTCCATGACAATACCTAGACATGACACACATGACTAAGAACAATACTTAGAGTTGCTTAACAGCTTCCTCCAAGAACAACACTCACTCTTGCTTAAAAGCTTCGAGGAGAACAGTGACCATCTCACAATCCGAGTAGTTCACACATACCAATTCTCCTAGAGAGTGGTTCACAAGAACGAAACCCTAATGATTTTACATATTGGAATCGTTACAAAAATAGGTTACAAACACTCATATTTATAACCTACATCCCAACTGGATTTGGGCTTCAAATCACAGCATATCAGCTGCTACAAATCAGCAGAAACTTCTGCTATATAATAGGTCTTCAATCAAATATTTCCTAATATATCTCCATATTTAGACAGTAGTGAAAATTCGGAAACCAGCACAAAATCTCAACTCAAATACTTTGGACGCCACATAGGATAACTAAATATTCACAGAATATTCAGTAACAAATAACAACTAACAGAATCTTCCTTTTAATCCAATAACAGACGCGCACTGCACCCAAGAGGTCTGGGGTTCGAATCCCCCTCGCCCCAGATCCTCCTTTTTATCATTTTTTTCACTTTTTGTTATTTTTCATGTTTTTTTTAAATGATTTGGAAAATTAATAACTCTCTCAATTTTAATTATTTTTTATTGGTTCTTTTTGCAAAAAATCACAAAAATGTTGAAATATTTTATTCCACAAAAAAATCATATTTATATTATTTATTTAATATAGTTTGTATTTTTGTTAATAAATTCATTTTTATGTTTTTTAAACCTTTTAAAAAAGAATATTCACCTTGAAAATCAAAATCAAATGAGCCCTAAATCACCTTGTGATTAAAACCTCATTTTTCAAACCTTAACCAAAAATCACAAGTAGTTTATTTGGACTTATTTGGTATTTTTGTCATTTTATTCATTTTATTAAAAGGATTACTTTTAAAAGAAAATGAAATTAGGGTTTCTTTGATTTCCACCCTAACAAACCTTTTTTAAAAAAACTCTTTGGACCTATAATAGAGTGTAAGATCCAACCCCTTTGTAAATAAACCTTTTTTGGGCCTCATTGTATTGTATAAGTCCCGATATAGTTGGAAATTTCGACGCGATCGTCGTTTTCATACTATTTTCAACTGGGCTTCTCCTTGAGCTATAAGACCCATCTCTATTCATTTTCAAACTCTATGGGCCTCTTGAGAGAGTGTAAGACCCATCCCTTTGTACATAAAACCTTTTTGGACCTCAGTCACTTGTATAAGTCTCGGTACAAATTCAAAACAACAGTGCAGTCACTGTTAAAATTTGGGCCTCTCCCTGAGCTGTAAGCCCCAATCTCTGTTCAAAATACTTTCTCCTTTGATTTTGAATCCAAATACGCAGTTGTTATCAAAACTTTCTTTAATTTCTTTGTAGAACAACTAACAAAACAGCATGGAAGCTCTACAACGGGTAAGTGTTTATCCGCTTTCTTTTATCTGCTTTCATATACATAATTGTATTGTGGGAAGCTGCGCATGGTTAGTCTTCTTTCATACCCTTTTAAATACTCGTCATATATCAATTGTATATATACTAGTATAGTTATTTAGAGTTTTCCCTGGCAACTACGTCTAGAACTAGGTAAAGTCCTATTGGTCACTCTTAAATACAAACGAAACTAGATCCCTCATAGGATCCCAGATACAGTCTTCCCTCCTCTTGGGGTTAAACAATATGGAACAAAGAGAAAGGCAGTATTCTTCGTGAACCTTTTCTCAGACTGTCACCCCTAGAAATTGTCAAAGAAACTGTACTCCCCGGAGGTGATCTATTCTCGGTTAATGGCATATCTCTTAAGTTTCTTCAAACTTCGAACTTTCATGAAATGATCTCTTCTCGGTGAATTGCATTTCTTGAACTTCTCTCGGTTTGGGACCCACAGGCTTCCTAAAAGCATCCCCGCCTCCTCTTGGACATTGTACAAGGACCCTTCGGCTTCTTAGAAGTTCTCATGCCTTATCTTGGGCTTAATATAAGGACCTTGAAGACCTCTTAAAGGTATAAGACATAACTTAGTCATCCTTCGATAGAGCAGTCTTCCCTATGTCAAAACTCCAGCCATTTTAGGGTTGATTCTCATCCCTTAATGCCCGTGCCTCCTCTTGGGCATCGTACAAAAGATAAAACTTGCCCACACTAGTAGACTTGGACAGTCTAATCCCCTTGAGTCTCAAAGACATTCTCAAGTTCCTTCTAAACATAGGAAGAAACCCCGGTCACCCTGGACCAATCTCCAGCAGAAACCCGACCTCTCTCATCAGAGTTATCCCCACTTGGACCTGCCTAAGGATCTCAATAATCCTCAGCAGTAAGATAGCCTCCTCTTAGGCTTTGTATAATGATCCTTCCTCAGCGAAGTCAGCCTCCTTTTGGGCTTTATACAATGATCCTCCCGTGCGGAGTAACCTTTTCAGACTCTCTTGTTGAGTCCATCACTTTTCAAAACTCTCTTGTTGAGTCAATCTCTTTTTAGCCTCAATCTCGGGCTTCGTACGAGACATCAAATCACTCTCTTGTTGAGTATAAAAGACTCTCTTGTTAAATTAATCAACTTTTAGACTCTCTTGTTGAGTTAATCACCTTTTCAAGACTATCTTGTTGAGTCCAACTCTTTTAGCCTCCGTCTTGGGCTTTGTACAAGACACATATAAAAGACTCTCTTGTTGAGTCAAACCTTTTTAGCCTCCCTCTTGGGCTTTGTACAAGACACATAAAAACACTCTCTTGTTGAGTCGAACCCTTTTAGCCTCAATCTTGGGCTTTGTACAAAACACATACAAATTCTCCCCAACGGAGTCAAAATCCCTTTTAGCCTCAATCTTGGGCTTTGTACAAAACAGAAAGAACATTTTCCTCGGAAAAGTCAAACTGTCAGCCTCCTCTTAGGCTTTGTATAATGATATCCCCAAAGAGTCAGTCTCTTTTTTGCCTCTATGTTGGGCCTTGTACAAGATATATATACTCTCTTGTTGAGTTAGCCTTAGCCATCCTCCTCATAGGCCTTGTATAAAGAAATCCCCCAGCCGGGTCAATTAACCTTTTAGCGTCAACCTTGCACTTCAATCAAGGCACAAAAATCAACAATCCCTCTTTAGAGATGACAAATTCTCTCTAAAAACCTTTTAGCTTCACTCTTGGGCTTTGAACAAGATACAAAAAACCTTTCAGCTTCAATCTTGGGCTTTGAACAAGACACCAAAACATCTCTTTCCTCCCTTAGAATAGGAGGAACTACGATTGCTCTGATTTCCCTGTTTCGTTTAAACGGGAATACGTAGGCATAAGATTGCGAAATCATAGCGAGCATACTAATAAAAAACTCTAGGTCCAATACCTTCATACATCAATCAAAACATCAGATCTAGTACCTTACCAAAAGCCTCACGAACAGTCGAGACACTCTATTCTTAAGCAAAATAACCTAAGAGAGACCCACTATTTTGATAGCATCTGTAAACCAACAGTCATCTGTTTAAACTCAGTATGCAAGCTGGGTTAATTGGAGACATCTATTTCCCTTCCTTAATCAGCTTCACAGGATAAAAAATGAATCGAACTGTAGCACCCCAAAGCGATAGTGATTCGAAACCACAAAAACTGCGCTACACTATCGTCCATTTGTTGTCTCATAGCCATAACATAATTTGTAGTGAGCATTAGCATTGCTTGGGAACTGAATCCCATCCCTAGTTGGGGTTGTATGGTTAAACCATGGTTACCTATAGCAGATCCAGATGGCAATATTGGTGAATATGCATTCGTAGCATTGTCAACAATTGTTAAAGGGTTCGTAGGTAAGTTTGCCATCGTTGATGTTGGCACACCATAAGGTTGTTCACGCCCAGGCATTAGCATTGTAAAACTTGTAAAAAGGTCTAAAGTCACTTGCCATGATCGGTCTAGGAGTCACAGAGTGACTCTCTGTCGTTGAGGGGGAAAAACATTTTCCCTTCCTGTGTAATCGATGGCGTGATCGTTGTCAACAATATGTGCTAGCAATAGAGGCGAATGGTTCAGTCAAACTTGTAGTGACCATGCTTGCCCTTATGCTATTGGATGGTTGTTCTCCATTTTTGTTGTTTCTAGGAGTACCCTTTTTCCGAACATATTTACTCGTTGGTCTTCTAACTTCCTTTTTGGTTTTCTTACCACTCCCCAATCTCATGCACCCTCACATCTTGAGAAGTTTCTTAAACGGAGAAATTTGCAAATCAATTTTCCAAAGGAAAAAGGTATAAATTCACACAAAAAGTGTCCCACAATGTGTGCCAATTTTTTTACTGTGAAATTTAGTAAATAAAAACAATTTTTATTTTGCTTAAGGGATGAAACTTGAAAAGATCCCAAGACATATTTGTGTGAAAAATCATAAATTTTAAGTAAACATGGCATCAAAATCGAAATGAAAAGAGATTGAAAATAATGATTGAAATTAACTTTAATGCAGTAAATATCATTAAAATAAAGACTTTAATTTGTAAATATGGAACGCATATACGTACATTCTGGACTCTTTTCTCACAAACACGCATATACTTTGAGTTTTATAAAATTGGTGTACAATTGCAGACCCCTAAAACATAAGGGAATTCTTACTTATATACTAGTCCTAAGTTAATCGTCTACAACGGCCGACTAAGAAAAATATGTCACGTCTTCGTCACCATGCAGCGCTCACCTTTGACTAACTTCCACGTGTCCTCGAATAACTGTCTGATAATATCCACTTACACCTCATTTGACTGCTTTTGGAAAATAAACTTTTTGGATACACTGAATTTCACTAATTCGCAAAACCAATAAACTCCCTGGTCTTACTGATTAACAATTCGACCAGAGTTAGAGCAATTTCTCGAAAAGTCAAATTCATCAAGATATCCACGACCATTTTGATTTTGGCAATAAACTCATCATCAAACAAGAAAAACTTATCACACCTTTATAATCAATGCTTGTGTCGAAAATTTGAGATAATACGTGTCTTCTTAAATTAATCAACCTAAATACTACAAGGAACCAAAATGCTGCTTTTTTTTAATAAACAGATCAAAATTATAATTTTTTTAAAATATAAAACTAATAATATTTTTAAACCTTTAAAAAATAATTCAAACATTTTCAAGACGGTCCCAAAGAAGATAACATGTTCATAGTATGTATAGATGCTTTTGAATTTCAACTTTAGATTAAGTGACTCTGATCCTACGCCTAGTTAGCTTTTATTTTCTATAGTAATATATTTTTATAATTTGTAGCTGAATATTTTTTTGGTGTTTTTCTATTTTACTTTTAAAGAAATTTATATTTGTTTTGAAAATTGACCATAGAGCCAAAATCAATTAAATAAAGAAAAACATAGACTTAAAATTGTGTAAAATAAATGCAGAACCAAAATCTCATAATTATCATAATTCAATGCCAAAGTAGAAGTAAGAATAAACTAAATATAAAACAAAGAATAATATATTAATAAAATAAAGCAAATTAATAAATAGGTAAATTCTTAAGTACTCATAATATTTAGTTGAATATTGATACTTTTAGTTTAAATTAGTTTAAAGTTTTAAATTATTTAAAAATAAAGTTAAAGAAAAAATAATATAGTAATGAATATATTAATTTATTGGATATAAATACCGATATCCAATTAAATTAAAAAATATTGGTGTATTCACCTAATAAAAACAACTTAGACTCTGTTTGGTAACACTAGTTTATAGCTGATAGCTGGTAGCTGTTAGCTGATAGCTGATAGTTTTTAGCTGGTTGCTGATAGCTTATAACTTATAGTTGATGGCTGATAGCTGATAAGTTAATTTGAGTGTTTAGAAAATTAACTGTTACACTAGCTGTTAATTACAAAATGACTTAAAAAGACATTTTTAATTAAGAAATTGGTGATTTCATTATCTTATTATATTATATTATTAAATTAATTTTTATTCGATAAAAATAAATGTATTAATAACATGTAAAACAATTTTAATATATATATGAAAAATTAAAGATATCATCAAAATATATAAATTTGTATATAAATTTTATGAGCTTTGCTATTTAGTATGAATATATTGACAACGAAATTCAATGAATAAAAGAACCACCAAAACATACATGAAGCAGGGGTATTTCATAAAGTCATTTATTAAGACATAAAAGTAAAAGTAATTCTAATAACTACAATTATTGGTCTGGTTAACTCATTCTTTCGTAAAATATAGTTTTTTTTTTCTAATTTTATAATGAAATTTAATAAAATATGTGAAATAATAACATTGTAATTTTGAATTTAGTTATATTAATCTAAAATAATAATAAAAACAAGTTTATTGTCTAATATTTTATGAAAGTGTAATAATATTCTTAATTTTCTTCACCTTAGTTGATTTCATTGACTTTTCTCCAATGTTTCACTAACTTAAGAATTATCAACACTATTTCTAAATTAATTATATAATTTATATTTAATAAATAGAAATAATGTTTAATAAAGTTGAAAAAATAGTAATAATCTTCTATAACATTCTTCAAAATTTCCATAAATTCAATCTTGTAAAATCATTTTTTAATATTAAATATATATATATATATATATATATATATATATATATATATATATATATATATATATATATATATATATATAGTTAAAATAATAAGGATATAATTGAAATAAAACGTCATAAGCTAAAAGCTACAAGCTCAAAAACTAATTCAAATAGTTTTTGAAAAAACAGCTAAAAGCTGGTTAAAAAACTATAAGCTAAAAGCTCTTTTTCTGATTTTACCAAACAGACTCTTAAAAAAACCATTATAACATTTATTTTCTATTGCAACAGTTTAAAGTAGTTGCAAAATTTGTAAAATAATAGTCCAAGAGAATAGATAACATTTTTAATGTGTTTTTTAATTGTATATGACAACAATCTTTTCGTTTTTTGGACCCACTTTTAATACGCGTTGCCTATTACAGGAATAGGGGGGCGATTTTCTATGCCAACTAGTAACAGACCCGTGCGTTCGCACAGATGTTAGTAGTTTTGTTTAAGATGGTTGATTAAAAATAAAAATATGTATAAAGAATAAATTGGACATAAGTAAGAACAAATAAATTATGAAAAGGATATAATTTGAATAGGAAATTGATTAAAGAAAAACCAGTTGCTATTAGTATAATAAGTAGGTATTTTGTTAAAAATATGTATAACAAAAAAGTGTTTAAGGTTAAGTAAATTCTATAAAGAATGGAAATTAAGAAAATTTACAGGGAAAGACAAAGTGTGCAAGATTGATAAAATTAAAAAAGTGTGCAAGGACCGTCTGCTCTTGGAAAGACAAAGTGTGCAAGATTGATAAAATTAAAACAGTAATCACCAAATGCGAGAAAGTGAAGACTTTACAAAGCTCACAAAGTTCATTCTAATTTCTAAGTAAATTCCTAGTCTCATGAAAAGAGAAAGTCTAAAGTTATAATACAACTTGCTGATCTACACACAAAACTAATTTGCTTTACTGAAAAGGAAAAGCAGTGTTCTTTTTTTCAATTAGCATTGGCGCCACTTTTGCTCCTTGTCACCCACACCTAACCATACTACAATTGCTGCTGGTGCGAATATCGTGAGATTGAAACCTGTTAGCAGACGCAATACCACACGCATTATTCACAAAAACCAAAAAACATTTCCATTGATTCTATATAGTGGCTGGTACACCTGAACTCTTGAAGGAAAATCATGTTTGGAAACCATTTAACAATTAACTCACAACACAGTCAAGACAAGTAATGCAAATGGTGAAAATACTCAATTTCAACCTGCATAATGTCACGATAATATTGTATATCAAGAATAATTGAAAACAGTTGGAAGAATTGCTAATAACCTTAATGTGCAGTGCATAAGTTGTTCGGTAAGACTAAAATAAGCATATGGTCTACTTGGTGTTACCTGCTGCAGTTCGCAATGAGAAGAGAAATCCAAAGTCAGAAGCCATTCATTTGGAAAAGGCCAAGGAGCTCTATACAAGAGTCATGATTCAGCATCCTTCTAACTTAGTTGCCGCCAATGGTGCTGCAGTTTGTTTTTGCTAAGAAAGGGCCATGTTGATGTTTCAAAAGATCTTTACACATGAGGATGTTGGGTCAGCTGTCAAAATGTATTGCCTGTGGAAGTCAGCATGACACGAAAAAATTTGGATTAGAAATGGAAATAGAATATTAGTACAACTACAACAGGTTTTAGTTTTGGCAAGGGATGAAATCAGTCAATATGATTAGACAATAATCATAAAGTATTTCCAAAAAAAGAGTCACATCAACAACTGCAAATTCAAAACTTGAATCTTGAAACAGGGCATTGATTTCTCAATCATACACAATTCAAACATTCCCGAAATATGTTCTAGACCGATCCAAATATATTCAAAAAACAATCTTCAAGACACATTAGACAATTCAAAAAATTTCCAAGACAACATAAAACATGTTTCCACACATCTCAATTACTTTCCCAAATGATTTCAAACATGTTTAGACAACACTAAATTCATTCCAAAACAGTTCAAAAATGTCTTTACCGCAGACATTCTTCCCCATTTCCATCTTAAAGTAGCCTGGGTCACCCCAATCACCTCCCCACAAATTTTTAATGAGCCAATATGATATGCCGTCTTCAATTCCATATCCAACAGCAAGAACAACATGATTCACATCTGACGTATATCAGCAACGAAACCAACCCCGTGACCAGCACGCACACAAGACATTATAATCACGTCACACTCTTGACCTTGGAAGGCATCTACAGTGTTGATATATAGATCCTTCCCTTCGTCTGAAATTTTAGGATACATTCTATATTGCACTGACAACAACATTGTAGGGCATCCTGCTTGTTGGAACCTTTCAAAAAGACTCCTGTAGATCAGTTGTGCATGTTGATTATACAAAATCAATCACGATTTTGGAAAGAGTTAAAAACAATCAAAATTCCAAGCACAAGCATTACAATCTTAAAATGGAAGTTCACTCATAATGGCTCAACAATAATCAACGGGAATCGAAATCATCAAAGACGAAGTTAATAACTGTTAGAAATCACGGCGGAAGCATATACCTAACATGGTGTCGGTAAACCACTACGAAAAGAGACCAAGCTGAAAGCAACAACAACGAAAAGCGTCAAAAAACAACACAAATGGGTCTCAGTACAAATTTCAAACATCAATATCACTTACAAAGAGGATTCATTCACACACGATCAAGAGAGGGAGCTTTAATCCTACTGAAATTGATTGTTGGCATTACTTTTGTTGATAGTAAAGATGACACAAGTTCACCGTCAATCCTAAAAACCAAAGACAACCTGGCACGGTCTGTCATTATCTCGCGAATGCATCGTAACCAAGTGTAATCTCTAAAGATCAACAAAATCATGTAAACTTTTGCATGGTCTGATAGAACATACATTTATAAGAGAAAAGTAGTATTCATGGTAAGAAGCCATATAGTTGGAAATCATGAACCCCATGCCTGATACTACACAGAGTGTTATTCTACACTACACTACATAAAGCAAAGCCATACTTCAATTCACATGTATCGAGATAAAAGCCAGAACAAAATCAAACCTCAGAATCAAGAACTCATAATACAAACATGTAGAATAATATGCTCACAAACTACCTTTCCTTGCAAGACCATAGGATATAAAAGATCAAGAATATGCCTTCAAAAGGGATAAAGAATTATTGAAAACTAAGATTTTATGTCATCCCATAATGCAACCTCAATGACATTACCATGTTTGTCACGAAGTGTGATATTGGCGCAAGATTTTTTTCCATCACCACCCATTTGAGTTTTCACCACATCTTGTAAAATACAAATAACATCTGCAGCATTATAAAATTCAGTTGCACATGTGTTAGTTACGAAGATTAAATACTTGTACAAAGAGAATGATAAAAATAGTATCCATTGCAGAAAAATAATCACCATATAACAGTTCACTGAACACATTTTGTTTTTACAAATACCAAAGTCTTTTCTCAATTCTCACTAAGTGATAAGCCATTTAAATCCAAATATCTCCTAAGTGATAAGCCTAATCAGGCAAGTTATATTCTTCTAGTACTCTTCCAAGTGCACCAAGTCCAATTGATACTGTCACCAATAAAAGGCCAACCACTCCTTCCAGGTGGTAATCTTTTATCTTCCTTTCTTTTCCTAATTTGAATTAGTCTTGAAAATAATGCAGTCACCAACATCACAATGATCATAACCAACCATGTTTCTGATATGGTTTCTCTCATTTTCTGTTTGAAATAAGTTAGAGAAATTGACAGCCACAGAAATATTGTCAAATATAGCATGCTTTCCTTTAGAATAATAGTATTTATAAATAATAATAGCAGCACTACATGACAGTCATATACATGCATGTAGAGAACAGATAGCCAATAGGGAACATTACACATTATGATAATAGATCTATTCTATCACTCTATTTCTCTTCACGTGTCTTGAAATAGCATTTCAATTAGATGGTTGCTCAAAACATACAAGATGCAACAGGTATAAGAATAAGGATTTTTAAATTTCAGTTTTAAATCAAGCCTTCACACTAATAACGTTATATTTTAACAAACGTGCATTACATTGAGCCTGAGTGGAAATTACGTCCTCAACATTAGAAGCATCCGAATTAGCCTGCTTGAAAGCTTTGTTATTCAAAACCTCCCCGTTCGAGATGTTTGTTCGTTCTATAAACCAAATAAAATAACCATCAACGGTCTATACGGTATTTTAAAACTAAGCAAAGGTATTATTATTACATTAGAAAAAGAAGTAAAGTTTTCATACCTTCGTGAAGATCTGTGACCCCTTTGCTTCGCTTAAACAATCAAACCAATTAGAGATCGGTTTAGAAATGAAGTGTAAAACACATATGCAACATCCAACCAATTAGAGATAAAAATATAGATTAAGTGCTTCTATCAAGCATTAACTTTCAAAGCAGTTTCTTTTTCTCTACATAAAAATACTATACCTTTGCGCCATTTCTTTAACGAATCGAGGAGGAAGGGAACTTGCAACAACATTGTACCAGAAGACAATAATATCTTCAGCACCTAATAAACTCCATCCAGAATTACAACAAAGAAAATAATAACATTCAATTGACTAACTAAAGATTCCTAAAGATTTAATGGAACAACTTTTTAGAGCAGCAGAAGAAAGGCTTCGTCAAACAAATCTAAATTTATTATTGCATGGTGCCTACTCAAAACCCAAATTCTCACACCGACAGAAAACAAAACCACTCACACAGCAAGAACACGGTTTAATCCATTAATCAAATGTTTCCCATTTTGTTGTTACTGCAACTGATTCACAATGTTTCAATAGTTCTTGCTGTTTCTTGCCACAATCCACATTCTTACCTTCATTTGTCTTTACCATCTTTAGCATATCAAGAGTCTCAATGTGCTTCTGAACTCTCTTAACCTTCACATAAACTTTATTTTATTTCATAACATAAATAATATCTATAAATTAATAAAAATTTCAATTATGAAAATTAAGAGTAGTAGTTACCTGTTCTTTTCTCTGCAATTTCAGTTCACCTTCACCATAAATTTCATCCAATGTAATTAATATTCTCATCAAATTTTCGGTTAAACTTTCTACATCTAACTCTTCTACAACTCCACCTTTAGAAGCAGTTTTCTCCAAATCTGAAACCTACCCAATTTCATTGAATTATTAAGTCATCATTTTTACAATGATGAAAGAAAAGAATTAAATGTAACAAATAAAAAATGTACCTTTTTGGCTAATTTATCAACCTCTAAGTTAATTTTAATTAAGGATTTTGAGGTTTTTTCCTTCTTTGCAGTTTTTAATTTCGCTAATACTCTTCTTTCTGTACACTGAATGTCCTCAATTAAAATCAACTTTGATCCTTCTTTGACTCTTTCAACATCAAGATATGACTTTGAGTCTCTAACTTTTTTCTTGAAAATTATCTTCTGATCCTCAACATGCAACCCTGTAGATTCTGTCAACATTTTCTTCAATTGCGCTGCACCACAAGAAAAATGATAATAATCATCAATCAACTTATATAATAATCAATTAAAATTAAATTAAGAACTGATATGAACTAATGTACCAAAACTTGCATGAGAACTGATATGAATTTGGTGAGAGGATGATCCATATTTCACTTTGACTCTGATGATAGATGAAGAACTTTTATTCGCAACCGAATTTCGCTTTTGTACCAACATTCCTCCTGGTCTTTACCGATCATTAAAGAAAGGCTTCCTCACATGATAAGTTCTCTTCTGTGCTTCTTACATGCAAGTATAATGTTTTGAAGCAACACCTGAGATCCTGAACCAATACAATCAAAGAACAGAACCAGAAAATTAAAGACAAGGAAAACAAAAAGTTTTAGCAACTTTCCAAGGCCTGAAACTTATTTTCTGCTGTTACAGATGGCAGATGTGTTTCCCCAGCTACAGCAATATAAACAGGAGCGGTAACTGAAGCAACACCAACACCAAAACCAACGAAAACACGGCCAAGTATGAGAATATAAGGATCTGGTGCAGCAACCATGACAATTTCGCCAAAGCACGCTCCACTTCCTGACTGACTTGTTGATAACGGAATTAGAATATACAATGTGATGAGGAAAAGGTTGGTGATGATGGGTTTTCAGATGAGAGTTGCAATGTTGATGAGTTTATGTTCCTACAACTTTATTTGTATGAATAATCAAGAACCATACTAATATGAAACAACAATAAACATAAATCGCACCTCATATGAAAGGGAAGAAACTGGATCTGGAAGAAAGAAATGAACATGAACTTCAATCGTCGCACCACCGCGAACACCGTTGCCGCACCCTCACCATCGTGTGTGACTTCCATCAAATCCGAACACCGATATCTCTTATGTTTGGAATGGAAAAGCGATTAAGGTGTTTGTGATTTTGAAATTTTTTTATTTTTTTTCATGGAGAGAGAACCCGTGAGGAGAGAGGGAAGAGAGGAAGATTTGATTTTTTGAAAGGGAAGACAAAGAGGGGGAGACGAGAAAGAGAGAGACGTGAGGGAAAGAGGGAAGTAAAGAGTGAGAGGGAAGCAAGCCATGTGTACAAATGATGAGTTTTGATTGGTGTGATTGAATGAATATATAAATTACTAAAAAGGGCAAATGTTAGTGTAATGGTAATAATGAAAGAAGGGTAAATTAGGGAGATCATTAGCATCCTCCAATCTTAGTTAGGAAGTTGATTAAGATAACGTTTTACACTCTTTGTTCATTATTACAAAAAAATAATTTATGTTCATTGAATATTTAGTGTATCTAACATATAATAATGTCTTAATTATTTAATAAATTTAAAAAAGTGTTTGTTATTTATAATAATGACTGAATGAGGTATAAATGTTTATATATTTTGTGACTATTGCAAATTCTTCCTTTTTTTTTGAATTAAAAAGAAATGTATTAATTCAAAGATAGCTACAAAGCCGATCGCGCGGATGCAGCCACAAAAATGGAACAACTAGGGTGTCATCAAAGAGGCAATGTGTGGCCTAAGCTTGTGACTAGTCCACCCTTTTTGAATGATCATATCAATGATAGTATCTCCTATGTTTCTATTATTCACACTACCACCAAAACAAACCTCGTTTCTAAACTTCCAGACTCCATAAATCATTTCAGTAATAGCCAATTTGAAAATGGAAGCCCTCCATCCTTTTCCCTTCCCTTTATGAATCGTCCAGGTGATGTCCTCACTCCACCCTTTGGGATTATGCCTCACTTGAATCCACTCCAGAACTTGCAGCCAAATACCTCGCATTTTCATGCAAGCAAAAAAGACATGATCCCGATTTTCATCCTCCTGACAGAAACAACATCGCATTGAGTCAATCATGTTAAACCGAAACAACCTGTCCTTAGTGGCAATTCGGCCATGGCAAACCATCCACAAGACCATTTTAGCTCGAGGTCTAGCATGGTTTCCATGGAATAAACTAATCCAATTCACTCGCGGCTCAGTCGTTAACAACTCTTTGTAGACCTTGGAAGCACTGAATTTACCATTAGCAACCATCTAATCCCATAAACTCTGCCGGCCCGGCACCAAGTCTCTATGCTTCATAACATCCTTCATAATCCAAGAGGCATTGGACTGTAAGCTACTGGAAAACACATCCTCTGAGTTCATATAAAAGCTATGAATCCACCGCACCCATAAACTATCCATTTTAGTGCTCAAATTCCATAATAGCTTCATTATGAAAACTGAATTCCAAGTGTGAAGGTCAACGATGTGAAGCCCTCCTTGTGCTTTAGGCTTACATACCTTAGGCTTCCTTTTAATTATATAAAATTTAACATTCGAGCAAAGCTTTTTAAATGTTGATATATAGAAAACTTTTTGTGAATTTTTAGTGCACTTCTTGTGTCTGGTTCTTTTTTCTATTTTCTTTTTATAATTATTTACAGTTGACGTCACATAACTTGCTTAAAATTTTGTACAAAAGAATTTCGACACCAACACAATTAAAATAACTCGGCGCAGCACTGCGTACAGAATCATTCACTACCATATAGTATTACTTAGCGTGATTGCATGGTCTTTGTTATTATGCACAACGTGATGCTATGATCGAAATTTTTTGCTGCTAAATTTGACTTGTGCAGTGCACGACAATTTTTGAAGGAGTGTTTTTCTTATGCATACGCAACCATCTTTGACTTGTGCACCGACTAAACGTGTATTTAATTATTCACATTGCAATAAAGAACATAGACTCTAAAGAGATGTATCAAGACTAGAGGTGACAATTTGATTCATTAAGACAAAATTTATCTAATTTATCTATAAAAAAATTCATCCAATCCATCCACCACATAAAAAATAAATTAATGGATTGGATTAATTTCATCAATTTATATGTATGGATTTGTTCAATCCATCTAACATATTTTAAAGATCTAATGAATTATTTTTATCTACGTTAAATTTATTTTTTAAAAAATAATTAAAAATGAATTTATTTTTTTCAAAAAAAAAATGAATTTTATTCCAAAAAAAAAACGATTTTTTTTTCAAAAATAAAAACAATTTTTTTTTCTGAATAAATAAACCGATTTTTTTTCCGAAAAAAAGCGATTTTTTTCCGAAAAAAAACCGAATACTTTTCCCCAAAAAACAACAGATTTTTTTTTTCAAAAAAAAAACCAATTTTTTTTCTCGAAAAAAAACTGAATTATTTTTTCTGGTAAAAAACCCCAATTTTTTTATAAAATAAAAAAATACGTTTGTTTTTTTCAAAATAAACAAAAATGGATGGATGGATAACCATCCATTAAAAATATGTTAATGGATGGATTGGATGAGTTTTATTCTTAACGGATGAATTTGATTGAATAATTTTAAGAAAATTTTAGTGGATTGTTAATGGACTAATGGATTGTTTTGATCCATTCATTAACAATCCAATTCATATTCCTCCAATCCATCCATTTTGCCACCCCTAATCAACACTACAAGAAAATATGTTATTAGCTAGGGTATTTGGCTAGGGGAAAAACCCCTCACTAAAAAAATGAGGTTGCTTGGGGTAAACCCCTCACAAACCACAAAATAGAAAAAAAAAAAAGAAAAAAAAATTGCTAGGGGCTAACCCCTTGCAAATGAGGAGGGAAAATAAATTTGAATTTTAAAACCAGTCTACACTAGGGTTCAGCGCAAAAAGGCTGACAAGGAAAATATTTGCTAGGGGTAAACCCCTCACTAAATGGTGATTGGTGATTTGCGAGGGGCAACCCCTCACCATAAAGAATCTATGGTCAAATCATTCTGCAAAAGGCTTTTCTTTTGCTGACAAAGGACTGCAACACGCCATCCATGGCTAGGGGGTAGCCCGTCGCAAATATTACCGTTAATTTGCTAGGGGCTATCCCCTCGCAAAATGCACCTTAAAATTAAACCGTCTCACATTTCCAAAGACTGCAATTGATATATATAATTCATTTTCTAATTCGTTTCACATTTCCATTTTCTACTTCATCTTCTCTCATTCTCTCCTCCGCCATTTTTTTCTCATTTCAACCTTCAAGCTTTTTTTCTTTCAAATACAGGTATATATTTTCTTCCCATTCCATACATTTTCTGTTTCATATATTTTTCAATTAAATTTGTTTCATGTATTTCAACAATTAATTTTTTTATTTATTTGTTATATTACATGTATGTGAATGATAAAGTATTCAAGTTTAATCCAGAAGCTGAAGTTACAAATCTAAAGGAGCTTCTCAAGGTACAAATTTAATTGTTTTTTCTAAATATTTTAAATATTTTGCTGTGTTAAATTATTTATTTCGAAAATTATATATATATATATATTTAGAATAAATTAAATTAAAATAGTTTATAGATTCAGGTTTATAAAATATATATCTTTTAGATTTCTGTTATAAAATAGTTTAAAAATATGTTTTAGATTTTAGTTATAAAAATATTTTTGTTATAAAATATATCTTTTAAATTAAAATTAAAATAGTTTTCGAAATTTCTGTTATAAAATATATATTTTTCAGATTAATATTAAAATTGTTTAAAAATATTTTTTAGAAAAAACTATAAAAAAAGTTTTAAAACAGAATATAAAAAAATTAAATCATATTTTAATATAATGTTGTTTATATTATTAAAAACAGTAAAAAAAAATTTTAAAAACAGATTTTATAACATTTGTAAAAAACGTTTTTAAATATAATGTTTTTTATAATTTAAAAAAATATATTATAAAAACAGATTATATTATAAAATATATTATATAATATTTATTTTATATTATATATAAAACTGATACTAAAAATAATATTTAAAAATCAGATTTTGAAAATTGATATTATATGTTAAACATATTATTAAAAATAGTATTGTATAATAAATATCTTTTAAAAATCGATTATATATTCTAACATATTATTAAAAAGCAGATTTTAAAACATTTGTAAATAAAGGTTTAAAATATAATGTTTTTTATAATTTAAAAAAGTATATTATTAAAACAGATTATATTATAAAATATATAATATTATATTTACTTTATATTATAATATGTTTCTAATTATATTTTAATTATTAATATAATTATAAATTTTAATATTTATTATATAATTATATAAAAATTTATTATATTATTATATTATTCTAGTTAATAATAATATAATTAAAATAATATAATTATATAATAGCTAGGGGCTAACCCCTCGCAAATTTAATACATATGGCAATTAGCTAGGGGCTCCTCCCCTCACTAAATTCTGACACAAATAGCTAGGGGATAACCCCTCACTAAATTTAATACGCAGTTTTTTTAGCTAGGGGGAAGCCCCTCGCAAATAGTCTTACATACGTAGCTAGGGGTTTACCCCTCACTAATGGAAATACGTAGCTTTTTTGGCTAGGGGTTTATCCCCTCGCAAATTTTCTGACACGTCTGTATCCACTGTGCCACTAGCTGTGTCTATACCTGCAGTGAAGCAGGCTAAATTTTTTTGATGGTTTTTTGCGAGGGGCTTATCCCCTAGCCACTTTTGCGAGGGGTTTATCTCCTAGCCAATAATTTGCGATGGCCTGATTTGCTAGGGGTTCCCCCCCCCCCCTCGCAAAATGATGTTTTGTGATGGGTTTTTTAGCTTAGTGAGGGGATAACCCCCTAGCTAATTACATGTTTTCTTGTAGTGCAAGACCACTAGCCAATCTCAAAACCAAAACAAAAACTCTCGATTGGTTATGTCAAATGATCGGATTATAAAGAGAATAAAAGAAAGTTATTTCCAAGGCAAATTATAGGATTACGAGTTCACTACCTGAAAATTATTTCCAAGGCAAAAAAATATATTTTATTCCTTCAATTCTTTCACATTTGATGAAGAACCAGAAAATATGGTGTCATTTCTAAATCATACAAAGTCACCCTACTCTTCTTCCTACAATCTAAAGAGAGAATAAAATAAAATAAAAGCTTAGAATCGTTAGGGATAACAACCTGTTAGCCCGACAACTTAAAGATCCTATATCACACTATTAAAATTAATTCACAAGCGACAAATAAATGACAAGCCGACTCAATCAAACCCCTAAATCATAGGACAAAATGCCCCATCTGGGTCAACAATCACCAAGCACATAAACACATTCTCTCTAGATGGAAACCAATCTTACAAAAGCTGGCAAGAAAACACTACCACCTTATAAGGGACAACTAACCTGGATAAGGGGTAAGGTCAAGTTCTAAACTTAATGAATAGTGTCACGGTAAGAATCGGAGACCAATCTATTTATTAACTTGACTCGCAAAACAAAATGTAATCACCGAACTTTAATTTATCCAAGGGAAGGGGAAAAGATCAAATAACCCAAAGTATGTATGCAAAGCTAAAGATAAGACTAAAGACTAAGCAAATAATAGATCAAAGGTACATGGGTTGGTTATACTAAGGGAATGTACTAGCACCCTAAGTATCTATAGTATTCTAAAAGAACCTCTCGTTTTATATGTGTTAGGTTAAAAATTGTTTCCTAAATGATTGGGAAAGTATGGGAAATGTTTTATTTGTCTTATTGAAAAGGGAAAAAGAAAAGGGTAGAAGAAGAAAAAGGTAGGTAGCTCGATAGGATCTCGCAATCCTATAACTATGTATCCTATAATAGGAAGTCAGAACAATCGCAGTTCGGCTAACTACGGGTGAAAGCAAGTTTGTTGGTTAGTTTTAGGAGAAGAGACAAGTTATCGTCTTAAGAGCAAATGCTCAACTATACCGCCACAAACATAAGAAAGTAGATCTTTGCATCATATTAAGAGAATAGCTCCAACTTAGATGTCGAATCAACAAGTTTGCCGCATACCTCTCTTAAGTGGAAAAATATCTCAAAGGTTTGATTATGTTATGGGGGATAGAAGAGACATATCTTCTATAGAGTTGACTCATTTCTAATCTCTTTGGTAAGGTTTTTAAGTGAAAAGCCAAAGTGGCAAAGGTTCAAAGTTAAGAAAATCCTAAGGTTTGAACTAGGTCTAAGTAATGGGTGAGTAAGAAATGCAACAACCATATACATGCATATGATAAGAAGTCAACAAGAAATGTCATCAAACTCAATCAAGTACATCAAGAATAAGGCACGTACAATGCATCATCAATAGAACTCAATAAGCAATGTCATCAAACTCAATCAAGTACATCAAGAATCAAGTGAGCATGTAAGTATGATTAAAGCATGATATCAAACTCAATCAAAATAAATCATGGATCATCAAGTATAAATAAGATCAACACATGAACCATTAAGCACAAACATGCTATACAAGCAAGACATTTGATCAAGACATGGATACATCATTTATCAAGGCATGCTTCAACAAGGTAACATCAATACATGGACATCACAAGAAACAAAAAACATGGATTCAACCTTTAGAATATCAAACAATAAGCATCTTGAGATAAAAATGGACTTTAGGTTAACAACACAATCAACTAAAAGTCATGCACAACAGACATTTGAAATTAAAATGAGCACGACATCATACTCAAACAAAGAAATCAAATAAGGTGCACAAGTTAATCAAAGTATTTTTTAAAATAAATCAAACGTACATTTTAAAATGAAAAGAAACCCTAATAAATAAATTAATTAATTAATATTTTTTAGTTTTTTTTAAAGGTGAGAATAATAAAATAAACAAGGAAGAAATAAAATGTTTATCTTTTTTAAAGTTTAAATAAGAAAATAAATAATTAAAAAGATAATTAATATTTTTTATTTTTTTAGTGTAAATTAAAATAAAAGAAATAAAATAAATAACTAAATATTTTTTTGGTTTTTTCTTAAGGTGATATTAGAAATAAAATCGAAAAAATAAAATAAGAGAAAAAAGAAATAAATTAAATAATAAAAAAAAAGAAAGAAATAGAGAGGAAAGAGAAGGAAAGGAGGAAAAGGAGGAGAAAATGAAAAAATAAACAAAAGGGTATGGAGGTGATCGAACCCAGAACCCTCTGTTTACATGCGCTAGACCAACATTACAACCACTATGCCAAAGCTGGCTTGCCATTCAGTATACGCAACCGGAAAATAAAATATTAATGCCCAGACCATCATCATCTTCATCTTCAACCTCAAGTTTCAAATTTTCAAAATCACGAATTTCTTATTTTTGAATCAAACATGACAAGTAAATACACTATCTCACTCAGAATTTTGCTTGAAATTCAAATATGTCATTGGATTTTATTTATATCAAACATAGCTCATGATTTTTGGACATTACCAGAGAAACCCTAGAAGTCTATACTAAAATTAAATGTCATACATGGACAATCAATGATCAAGAGCATAAGGTTTTCAATCACAGCGTCATGGCAAGCATATTGATAACTAGAATGAATGCAAATGGTGCATCTAAGAGTGAGAACCATAAATGGAAAACTTGCCTATTGGAGTGTGTCTAATGCACCTTCAAATGCTCTTCCAAATTAACAGTGATGATGCCTACAACTTCACTAAACCCCCATGAGTATGTTCGAATGCTTGGCTTGCTTTGAAATGCCTCCAATCTCTCTACCCAAATCAACTTGCAGAAGTGAAAAGTTAGGTTGCGGTTATGGTGTTTGAATGATTACAGATTAGTTTCAATGCTTTGTGAAATTCTGGCATAGCAGATGCCCTAACACAAGTAAAGACATTGGTCTCTGCACAACTTTAAAACAAGAACAGAACAACAAACTGATATTCAGATTATCAGTAACAACAGTAAGACAGATGTTTTGACATCTGTTACAACTTGTTAATCAAAACTGAACTATAAATTGCAGAATGATAAAGAACACAGAGTTGTTTCTGTTCTCACTGTGTAGTGTTCTTATATGGATCATGATCTGTTTCTAGCATGTGTGCCTCTGGTTGTTAAGGATGTTTCTTCTTGAGAAACAATCCTGTCTTTATGGATCAGTAAGAGTCATTTTATTTTTGGTCTAAGCATATTGTTGAGGAAGTTGTTGCTCCAAATTGAATTAGATGCTAGAAGAGTCTAATGCCAAATGCGATGTCATGACATTGTACTGTGACAAGCTGATTCACTCTCTATACAGCTGGACAACTTTGCTATGACTGGTCATCATTCTGTCAGGGGTGTTTTGGGAGTTTGTATTAATGAAGAGTTATAGCATCTACAGTTTAGGAGGCATGAAACACATTTTTCTTTTGGTGCATGCATTATTCAAGAAAAGCAGTTTTTCAATGACATTGAAAATGTCATTTCAAAGATTGCAGTCAAAGGTTGGAAAGCTAAAAAGGAGAATGCCTCTGTTACCCAAGATAATTTCCCTCCGGTCCACAATCCTATTCTTGACTGTCCAGGCGTTATAAGCAAGGTTGTTATTTCGTGTTTCAAAAAATTACAGTTTCAGTCGTGTACCTAGTTGTGTTTCAACATGAGCCAAAATTCCAAAAAGATTGATGCTTCAAAGGCTGGTGTGGTGGATGCCAAGAATGATAAGAGTGCTAATTCGAAGAAGGTTAAGTCCAAAGTTGGGACATCTGTTGGCTCATCTACTGGAGCATATATGACAAGGAAGGCATATATGACAACGATGAGGCCCTGCAAGAAAAACCATGATTTTGATGAGGATGGTGATGAAGATTGGGTTAATTTCATTAACTCAGGAGGTTGGAGTGGATTAGCGGCTCCATAGTTGTAGTTTTCTTTTGGTTTGTTTTTTTTTCGTTTTGTTCTGTTTTTGATGTTTTTGTTGTAATATGTCCCTGACAATTTTTTGTTTCCTTATGGTTTTTTGTGTTTGCTTCCATTAGTATTGTTTGTAGCCCTTGTTAATGTGTGATTCTAGCTCTTATTGTTTACATTTAATCTGTTGTCTTTTTGTCAATTTTTGGCTAAAAAGGGGGAGTAAAGTGTTAGTTTATGTGTTGTTTCTGATGTTGGATCAGATGTCACGACTTCATGTCATGTGTTTACTACTACTTAGGAAAAGTAGTTTTCTTTGTTGTTGCTGGACATGTGCAACTATTTAGGGGAAGCATGATAATGTCTCATACTTGTGCTGCTGCCACTAAGGTGAGATATGTGTGCAATGATAGGCAATCACATGTCCCGACATGTTGAGGTTGTGGAGAAACTTGGATGGTCTATGGTAATTTATTACTCTGATACTCGGAGTAATATGTGTGGCTTCTACTGTATGTGTTTCTAATATGTGTGGCTTCTGCTGCATGCATTTCTAATGTATGAACTTGGATAGTTCATGCTTATCTGTCTTGTGCTTTGGGTTTTCCCCTTGAGAGGGATGTGTGAACTGAGGCAGTTGAGGTTTGGATGTCAGGTGATTTGGGTTTTCCTCCTTAGGAGGAGTATTGGTTATTTGTGACATCGGGAGAAATGGACCTGTCTGAGGTTACTGAGCTGTGATGTCAGACCATATGTCTTGACATTTTTGGAGTTTGAAGGAGTTGTAATCTCTAATGATCTATAGCTACAGTTTATATCTGATATCTTTCTGATTGCAGGTTTTCTGGTATTATTCCTCTTCTCCAGAATTGTTGCGCAAAGATTGTTTGAGCCAAAATTTACCAAATGGGGAGATTGTAAGTTCTGTAACTTTTGGGTTGACTGCATTTTGGTAAAACAACATGCTGTTAGCAAAATGTTAAACTAGATGTTCTTCCATGACAACCAGACATCATGTTCTGCATGATGTTGTGACATGTTTCAGGACATGTTATACCAGATACTTAAGGCATGACTATTTTGGTATTCTTAGTGTGATTTTTTAGTGTGTTTTAATTCACACACGTGCGTTATCCAAGGAGCGATATTGTGGGAACTTCTGTTTTGACAGATTGTGATGTTTTTCGGAAAAAGGATCGTTGAGCCTTTTTAGGAAATTTTGAATTTTGTTCCTATTTTTCTGCAGGAGATTATGCTTATGATTCCAAGCTGATTCATAATGAATTGCGCCTCAAGAGCCCAAGCCCACAAGGTCTGAAGGCTATTTAAAGAAGACCTAAACCTACTGAAGATACGACTTTCACTGTTGTAAAATAAGGAGAGGTTTTGTAGTGTTAGGTTTTGAGAGTCTCTTGTGTATTAATTGTATGTCGTCCTTGTATCTTTTGATACATTGTGGTAGACTGATTTTGTTTTGCTAATTGTCCACTCTAAAGCTTGTAAGCAAGAGTGTATTGTTCTTGGTTGAAGCATTTAAGCAAAACCAAGTATTGTAGTTGGAAGAGTGTTCTTCTTCTTTTTGGTTTTTCGAGGTATTGCCACTGGGATTGTGACTGATTAGAAAGTGAGAGGGGGATCTCATATCTAGAGGTTTTCTAGGTAGAAGTTGCACAAGGTAGTGATTAGGCGAGAAGTTGTAAACTCGCGAGTTTAGCTTTGAACAAATACTATCATAGTGAATTTTCTTCCTGGCTTGGATGCTTCCACATTTAGGTGATGTTGCACCGAACTAGGTTACCAATTGACTGTGTTATTTGTATTTCTGCAATTTAATTTTCAGTTTGGTTTATTTGTTCTGTCCGACAGACGATGATGTAACATCTGTCTTGACATTAAGCTCTGATGTGAAGACATCAATATTAACATGTGATACAAAACAAAACTCAACATGAGAGCTACAACATTAACTAGAATTATAATATATAATATAGAAAGTAGTAGAAAAAAGAAACCTCTTTTAAAATTGTTCAATGTTGGGCTATTCTCTACTTCCAAACTAACAAGTATCAACAACACTTATCAATTAATAACATTTATCAATTAGTAATAAATAGTATAGTTTCAACATTATTCAAGTCACTACTAAAAATAAGACATTTGGTTAAATGATTTTACATCAGATTTCAAAATATATGATGTGAAAAACATTTGTCAAAGAATTTTACACCAGATTTCATAACAATATGAAGTAAAATATATTTGATTTAGGGATTTTACATCAGAAATTTATTTCCACTTATGTGAAAAATAACGCGGTGGCAGTTTCCTAAATAATATAAAATTTTGTTATAAAGGATTTCACATCGGGTCTGGATTTGCACCCGATGTGAAAAGTTCACTGGTGAAAAAATAACAAGGTGCCAGTTTCGTAAATAATATGAAGTTTTGTTATAAATAATTTTACATCGGTCCTGGATTTGAACCCGATGTGAAAAAGTGGACTTTTACATCGGGCCTCTTTGCAACCGATGTGAGAACTCCAGTCTCACTAAAACCCTAGTGCAGCCGAATATCATTTCTTTTTCTTTCCAAGCGCAACCGACCACGAACATTACTCCCTTCTGCTTCTGCTTCTATTCAATCAGCAATGGTTGCCAAAAGCTTTTGTCAGAAGTAAAACGATCATCCTTTCATTCTAGGTCTTCAACCGTCTGTACTCGTTGATATTGTCGCTCGCGTTGCTTGCTCATTGCTCGATCGTATCCCTAGCGAACGCGATGGCTCTATTCCTGTCTGTTTTCAATCACTTCCTTGTGCATTCTTATATTCTTTTCAATTATTATTATTATTACAATTAGTTGAGTTTGCTGATTTTGTTGAATTTAGGTTGCGATTGAAGAGCTTGAATATATACTGAAGGAGCTGAGCGATTAACAGATACATCCATCATCGTCATCACCATCATCATCCTCTCATGGTTAGGGTTTTTCTACAAATTCATCTACATCTCACTGATTCAATCTTTTTTCTTATCACAGTTTCATGAACTGCATCGTGTTCATCAAGAATCTACATTTTTTTGGGATTAGGATTTTCCAAATTTGGGATCTCGTTACTTTTGATTATTCCTTTATATCATTTGTTTCCTTTGTGATTGTAGGATAGCCACGATTCTCACGATGCGACACAAAGCCCTGCTGATATGACATCATTTGTAAGTTCTTCCGTCGTTTTCTTGAATCTCTTGTTGAACCTTGATTTTTCTCTTTCTAATATGATTTTACTGATTCTGATCTTCAATTTATCCGGTTTGTATAATATTATGAATCTTGCTAGTTTACACTTCAATCTCTTTTTCAGGGATCAATCTCTTTTTCAAATATTTCAGATATCTCTAACTTCATTGAGTCAGTGAGGAAATAAAGATTAATCTGTAATAGTCGGTAATATTCACAACAGTCGGTATTCTGTAATAGTTTAGCATGCTAGTGCTAGTCTGTCTTTAAGTAACAATAAATTGCTAGTAATAATATCCACAACAATTGGGGTTCTGTAAAAGTTCAGCACCATACTATTGTTTTGAACCTTTAAGTAAACATTTCAATACTGTTTAATTAATCTAGTGAATGCATGCTAATTTATAATGAGGTTTGTATATGCATTGTTAACGGGAACTTAAAAGATTAGCGGCATATGCCCAAAGCAGTGCAAATTTGTTGAGGAAACTCACATTTCAGGAGGAGATTGGTCCAAATAGATGGGAGGTAAGTTGAACACATTTTATTTTATTTTATTTTATTAATTTTTAACATGTTTCAACTTTCAGTGGTAGATTATAATGAGATTTCTTTCAAGGGGCTAATGCTTTATTCAAATCTTGCGGCATTGCCTTTTACGGACTCCTTTGAATAATTATGATGCAATCATTATTCTCCACAAGGACAAACTTGCGTATCCTCAAAGGCTTCTCTTCTCATCAGAAGCTGGTAACGGTATAGTTCTTAATAGCTGGTACTTTACAGAATTGTACAGTATATAAAATGGTTCAACAGTGAGGGGAATATCATTAGTTGACAGAGATACTTATTTGTAGCAAGACAATTTACAATTTTATGAACCAATCATATTCTAGATCTACCAAACATATAAGACAAGAATGACATTGGTCTCGGTTACAGTATGCTAGAAACTATTATTGTTCCTTTCTCTCACTTTATCTTGGCTTTCCCAAGATTAACTTATCCAATGATATTCTCACTTGAAATGTTCCAGGAACCCAAGTTGCTAATGGACATGCCAGCAAGTTCTTCCAACCCTTTTTGTTGTCTAAAGATTTGAAGGGTAGGCCAGAAGAACTTAAAAAGAAGTTGCTGGTTGACTTCGATCCATCAAGGTGCTTTATCAAAGATCTAGAGGTAAGTACAATGAAAATGGTTTGATTTTGAACATTGTGTTTTTGTTTCCCTCTGGCGGCATTCTCTTTACTAATCTTGATTTCCTCACTTATCACTTGTAGAAAGAGTTTTCCACCACATTCAAGTTATGGCATGTTTCTCTAGGAGGCGAGGCCATCGGTCTAACATGGGGGAAATCGTGTCCTTCCAAGGTATAAAATTTGTGCTTATATTATTGATCGTTGATTTTGTACAAAGTATATTATATTATGAATTCTTAATATACAAATCAAAGCGAATGGATCTTCTGATCACTGCTTTTTCTTTCTTTCTCAAAGAAGTGGAAATAAGGGGAAGTGATTGAGGAAGGATATGAACCACAGAAGGTGCTAAAAGCTGTAGATGAAGTTGGAAAAGGGTTTGTGAGGAGTATATACTGTATCAAGCCACCTAGGCTTACAAACTAATTCCATTTATGTATAAGTAAGAAAATTTTGTCTCTAGTCAATTTGATTAATTAGAAAAGCAATTTTGGTCAGCATGGAGAACACAGTTGAATGTAGGATCAATTTGGTAGAGCGCACGAGCTTATGTAGATTGGTGCACATGTATTTTCCTCCAACCTTCAGAGTTTGGCAGCCCGAATAGAATGAAGAGTTCCAGATTCTTATGTATTGTAAGGAAGCTGATATAGTGTATCATAAACTTTTGTGTCCTGTCTAAGGCTAATGCTAGTTTAACTGCAATAAAGCATCGAAGAATAGCTTGCTCATTCAGGGATCAATCTCTTTTTCAAATATTTCAGATATCTCTAACTTCATTGAGTCAGTTGAAGAATGATGGTAAAATGACTACACCTGCAGTTAATTTTTTTTTTGTCTATTTAATAGTTATGGTGATCATTATCTTGAGAATTGTGATAATGTATTACGCAGCAATTTGTCAATTGCAAGAATTAGCACTTTCTCTTTCTTTGAAATGTTTATCATTTGATTTTGTGGGGAAATCTGTGGATGAGAGTTCAGATGAATTTGGCACAGTTCAGGAATCTACTTGTTTTTGTTTTATTGTAAACTTATAATGATCGAAGGTCATGTCTTATTCCTTCTAAACTAGTTTGTTAATTCCATATATATTGTTTTCTGAAGAATTATAGAAATTGTAACTTGTCTAGAAATCTCACTTGTTTATGAGATTTACACATGTACCTTAGTTATAATTTCTGAAAATTTGAAATGTGAGAATATTAACATTGCTTGTTAACTAAATGCAGATCATCCATAGTTGCACAATGTAAAGAAAGTTCCAGATGTTTCATTAAGAGATACTGTTAGAGCAAGGCTGATGCAATTTTCTATAATGAACAAACATAAGGGAATCTACAATGCAGATGCCATGTTTAAGGGAATCTACAATGGCAAACAATGTCATGTTGTTGATATACCAACCGTTTTGAACAGCGGTTGGGCTGCTGGTGTCTACATAATCATTGTATAAATTGCATTGCTAGTTTTGATTTCTGCTTTAAGCATTCTGTTAATTGTGTGTTCTCTTTGTGTTGCAGGTAACTGGTGGACCCCTTGAGGAATCAAGGGAAGCTCTAGCAATTGCTAAAACAGATAGTATGTCATTTAATTACTTTTTGGCACCCTTAGGGCTTGTTTATGTAGAATTATTTGGGTTTAGCTATTGGCATAATCACTTATGTGAAGAGCTTATTGAAACTACTTATGAGTTATGAGATGCCTTTAGATTGTTTTTCAACTTATTTTCAGATGCTCTCCAAATTAGCTTATGAAAGTAGTTTATAGCTTATAGTTTGACTTTGTTTTATCTTTTTGTTATTGAAACCACTTATACTTATACATGAATATTTATACGATAAGCATGTAATTAAGTTGTTTATCTAAATAGGACCTTACTTTGATGATGATTTATTGATTGATCATAGGAAGACTTTTCTGTACATTTGATTTGCATCCAACACGTAGTTCAGAAAAGAAATATATGCTTAAATTATGGCAAGTAAGAAAATTACTAATCTTATTTTAACTAGATGTGTGCGTGCATGTCAGATCCACGTGGTTTTGAATCTTGATTTCTTAAGTTATTTATTCAGTTCTAGGCATGTCACAATGTATATTATTATTCATGTAGTAGCAGAATTTGTGTTCTAGTTCTGAAACTACTGTCTAAGTAAGTATTTTTTGAAATAACTTTGTGTTCTTCTTTCTCCTTTTCAATTGCAAGGTATTTCGAGAATGTGGATTAGACTATGACGGACTTCGTTTTTGCTCCGCAGAGATTCAAAAGAAGTTTTATCTATTGCCACACGTGTTACTTTATTATCTTTTAACCTTCCTTCTTGTTACTCTTTTTTTTAAATATTAAAATTATTAATGAAATATCTTCTATTGTATATTGAGGAATTTTTAGAGGGAATATATTGAGGCATTTTCAGAATATTTTATGCAAGTGTGCTCTTATGAGGAGGGTCAAACCTTGTATCTGATCAACTCTATTGTATGTCTGGTTTTTTCTTCTTCTTCATGCCCTCTAATTGGAGAAATAAGAGAATTCATTTTAGATCATACTAGTTAAAGATGGAGTTGAACTTAGTATTAACATAAGCTACTTTTGCTTTTCAGGTACAATACTTTAAAGATTGTAGAATGCCTTTAAAGATTGTAGAATGCCGACCAAGGAATTTTCTTTTCTCAAGAAGAAGTTGAGTAGATGGAGGCAAGGTAGTTGATTGTTGTGTTTATTGGGAATGTTTGTAAGCCGATGAATTTTACATGGTTTCTTCACCATTATTTATAGGTTACCATTGTTCAATTGATCAACATTATGGTCTCTCGTGTTACTCTTGTTGCTTTTGTGTACAATTTAATTCCCTATGAAACTTTGTATTTTCAAGAAAAAAATGAATGTATTCTTGACATCTGTGGTGGGGGTATTCACTCCTCAGTTGTTATCCATATGGTGATTGACCTATAATTTGTATAGGTCTAGTAACTTGTGTTGTTTGATAAACTTGGGAGGAAATTTTTTTTTGAAGAATAACTTTTTTCCATTCTAGCCTAATTAGGTTTGATTAGAAATAATCAATTAAAAAAAATAAACTACCCTTAATTAGCTTGAGATTTACTATGGTATTCTTGTGGTAATATTGTAGCGGTATTGCTAGGAAACAAATATTAACACTAATCTTTAGCTAGAATTTAGCGGCGGTTTTGCTAGGAATTTATAAATATTAGTTGGAGATTTGCTAGGAAATTTTGGAGTAGATAATTAGCCATCCAATCCATACTACGTAATATTTAGTAGTTAATCCACAACTAATCTACAACTAACTCTATTTGATAGAGAATAGCTACAAATTAGATGTGTTTTTCGTCGTAGTTAATCAAAGATTTTCTTGTAGTGAAAGTAGAAGTAAAATTAAACCAAATAAAAAACAAAAAATAATTTATAAATAAAATAAAGAAAATTAATAAATAAGTAAATTTTTAAGTACACATAATTTTTTGTTGGATATCAATACCTTTAGTTTAAATTAGTTTAACGTTTTAAATTTTTTTTAAATAAAATTAAAGAAAAAGATAATATAGTATTAAATATCATTATTTTATTGGATATGAATACCATATTCAATTAAATACAAAAATATCGGAGTATTCACCTAACAAAAACAACCTAAAAAAACAACTATAACATTTATTTCCTATTGCAACAGTTAAAAGTAGTTGCAAAATTTGTAAAAATCATTGTCTAAGAGAATAGAGAACATTTTTAATGTCTTTTTTATTGTATAAGACATGTTAGGATTTCATGTTGATCATCTTTCACTCAGTGAAGATGAATGTGGCAACAGTGAGATGAGCTTCACTCTGTGAAGCTAAGGGAAAGAAAGGAAAATATGCAGAGAGAAAAAGATAGGTTTTACTATTTCATTCATTATTCACATCAGTATACAAGAGAGAGTTATAGGTAGCAATACATTCAACCAATACAGTTACAACAAACTAACTAACTATTGGATGAGATGGCACACTAATCTATCTCTAACACCCCCCCTCAAACTGAAGATTGGGATGGACTACATACCACTTTAAGTTTGCTGCGAAGATTTTCAAAGGCTGTAGTACCAAGAGGTTTAGTCAATGTGTCTGCCAGTTGACAATCTGCAGGTACATGTTGTATTTTCAGTTTGCCAGATACCACTCTCTCACGAACGAAATGAATGTCCAACTCTATATGTTTTGTGCGAGCATGAAGAACGGGGTTTGTGAGCAATCTTTTAAGTTTTTATATGATAGCAAATTGTGTGATTGATGCATGTTTAGTTGGTACACATATGTGATTTTATACCTATACTATGTTTTAAAGACAATGCAATTGATACATATCTTTATTGAAATCATAAAAACAATTTTCCTTATGTATGTATCGATTTATGCCTGTCTTGCATCGACACATCCCTCTGTTAAAAACACAAAAACGTGTTTGCTTCAGTATGGATCGATCCATATGAGTTTTGCATCGATACATGCTTCTTTGTTGTTAAGCCATGTATCGATTCATACGAATTTTGCATCGATACATGCTCCTTTGATGTTTCTGAAAATTATGCTATGTATCAACTCATTCGCATTATGTATCGATGCATGATTGAATTTACTTTCTGAAATCACACAAAGTTACAGTATGCATCGATGCATATAACTATGTGTCGACTCATGTATGTTATATACCTACCATGTATCGACTCATACGAGTTTCGTAACGATACATAAAGTTGTTTCTGGTTTTAACCGTTTCTGTTTCACATATAAGAAGGTTATGACAGTTCAGTTTTTGTGAGCGAATTTGTTAGAGTGAAAATTGTGTAATCACAGCAAAAGTAAGTTTGGTGTGCATCAATTTTGGAGCAGTGTTAGAGACCTGAAAGATACTTTGTCTTCATCATCTTCTCAATCACTTTGATTCAAGAACATCAACATATAATCATTCTTGTTCTTCGGATTAAAGGATCATCGAGATAACGTTCAGTGGAACGATCAAGGATCCAGCTGAGTTGAAGATTCAAAGGGGGTTTCAAGGAAAAACCATCTGGTTTGTCCTTCAAGAACGGGTGTGTTCTTGAGGGTTTGTTAGTCACGTTTGCAGAACATATTCAGCCGCAGTGTAGGGTTTGGAAATTTGGTAATTTCGCAAACAGGTCGTGGAACCGGTGATTTGTTTGTAATTCTTCCAGGGAAATTCTTGATTAAGCTCAGATCAAGTGAAGGTTCATACAAGAGGAAGATCTTGGGGTTTAGATTTCTGGCTTTGTATTGTAACCTAGTAAACAACGAATTCAGCATTATTGATATAACAGGTCTCAATTTCAGTTTGAAATTGAGAGGGAGACGTACCCACCCGCGAGGACGAAAGTGGGGAACTTCCTTACCAAATCTCTGCGTATCGTATTCTATCTTTATCTCTCTTTACGTTTTCAACAATTTTGTGATTCATTTGGTGTATTGTGTCTTAACGTTTCATGATACAATAGTGGTAAGAAAACCTTTATCAAATCACCATTATTGTTAATCATTGAACACATACACGCCAAGTGTTTGACAAAACTGTCAGCTGAGACTTTGTTCATTGGAAATAGTATTTGTATGATAAGTACATTTGATTCGATCCTAATCTGGTGTTAATAAATCTTTGTCATCCTAATATAAATCCAGCATTAATTCGTGTGTCCGGTTTTCTAGTAGCTGGTCCAGAATAGACGGAAGTCGATTCGGGATCGTATTTTTTCGCTAACTTTCAAAAACTCTGATAAGTATTTTTAAATCCTTAAATTTCAAGGAGGTGATCTATTCACCCCCCCTCTCTATCACTAGCCACACCGTCTAACAAGTGGTATCAGAGCGCCGGTTCGCTGGTGCTTTGTGGCTGCTTGTAACGGTATGGATTCTGAACCAAAGGGGGCGTATAATAGAGCGCCGATTTTCAACGGTGAAAATTATGGCTACTGGAAAGACTGCATGCGAGTTCACATAAATTTTGTGGATAGGAATGTGTGGGCTGCCATTCAAAATGGTCCTTTTCAAATTACTATGAGAAATGAGGTTGGCGTCATAGTTCCTAAACCAGAAGATGATTACGATGAGAAAGATGAGAAAAAGTGGTCGAGTGATTGGAGAGCTCGAAATATGCTAATTTCTGCACTTAGTGCTGATGAGTATTATCGGGTATCCCATTGCTCGACAGCTAAAGAAATGTGGGATGCTTTAGAAATTGCCCATGAGGGTACTACTGAAGTAAAACAGTCCCGTATTAACACACTTAATCAAGAGTTCGAGCTCTTTCGCATGAAACAAGGAGAATCTATCTCTGACATGCAAAAGAGATTCGTTCATCTCATAAATCGGTTGAGTGCACTTGGAAAACCTATTTCCAATGAAATAGCTACTAATAAAATTCTGAGATATCTTAGCAGGGAATGGCAACCTAAAGTAACAGCTATTAAGGAAGCCAACGACCTCACGACGCTTACGATTACAACTTTATTTGGCAAGCTGGAAGAACATCAGCAAGAACTGGAAAGTCTTGAAATATTTGAGAACAAGAGTAAAAAGGAAAAGAATAAAGACAAAGAGAGTGAGAAGAAGCCAACAGCTCTTGTGGCCTCTAACTCAAAGTCCTCACAAAAAGAGCAAAGTGACAATGAGTCAAGTAGTGACGAAGATTCGGGTGATGAGGAAATGAGACTTTTTGTTAGGAAATATAGTAGATTCATTCAAAAGAATGGAATCAAGCATTCCGACAAAAATCTCATTAAGTTTCGAAGACAATCTATAGAGTCAAAACAGGAAGAGAATAAGAAGCATAGAGAAAAAGGATCTTGTTTTAATTGTGGTAAATCTGGACATTATAAGACAGAATGTCCTATGAAGAAAAAGGATAAAGGAAAAGCTCCACCAAAAAGGTCCAATAAACAAAGAAGAGCTTATATTGCATGGGAAAGTGATAGTGATTCATCAAGCTCACAAAGTTCAAATGATAGTGATGAGACAGCAAATCTGTGTCTTATGGCTCACACCAAAAATCAGTCCCACCACAAGAAGAAAATCAACGATAATAAAGTAAGACAAGCCTACTATAGTAATTTTTCTTCTATGTCTTTTTCTGAACTGAAAATAGCTTTTGAAAAACTGCATAACGAAGCTGTAGATGCTTTTAAAAGATTATCTTCCGATAAACAATTTTTTTTCTTCTTGGAAGGTAAAGTATACAAAGCTGAAAAAGATTTAGAAAGTTTGAAAGCTAGTATTGCAGAAAATTCAAAAGATATTAATATTAACGGATGTAGTAAAGTTAGGTATTGTGAAGCTTGTCATATTTGGCAACAAGAGGTTAAAACTCTTAAAGTCAAATTGGAAAAAGCTTTACAACCCAAGGTTACGTATGCCGTTGATTCAAGGTTGTTTAAGAAGTCATTAAATCCACCATATGCAAAATACTCTTTTATTCCAAAGGATTTAATGAACAAAAATAAACAAATACATCATCATGGCTTATGTCATTATTGTTGTCGTGCTGGTCATACCATTGAAAAATGCAAGTTTAGGAGATTCCTTGTTCCTAAAGGCATTTATCAATGGAAGCCTAAAGGCAACCATGTTACCACTTACCCACATGGACCCAATGAGAATTGGGTACCTATTTCTCTCTTTTGATATTGTAGGATGAGTGTCTTGCATCCGTAGATAGAAGATGGTTTCTAGACAGCGGGTGCTCAAGGCACATGACAGGTGACATATCGCCTTTTATAGACTTCAAAGCAAAGAAGAAGGGATGTGTTACTTATGGAGACAATAACAAAGGAGCTATACTTGGCAAAGTTAGTGTAGGTAATCCCTCTACCACTACTATTTCTGATGTCCATCTAGTAGAAGGGCTTAAACACAATTTGTTAAGTATTAGTCAATTGTGCGACAAGGGTTACAAGGTTTCTTTCACAAAAACTTGCTGCATAATTGAACATACTGAACAGAATATTGTGTTTAAGGGAGTAAGAGTAAAGCATATAGAGTGTATAATAAGCGTTCACTTTCTGTTAAAAAAAAATCTGTCCATGTTTCTTTTGATGAGTCTTATCCGAAAAGTGTCGGAAAAGGTATTTCTTTTGATGACGCAGGTGTATCTACAGAAGACATACTCAAAGAAGCTGTTTCAGAAATTGATCAGTCCAAAACAGAAGACAATGAGGAGGAGGAAGATACCAGTCATGTAAAAGATAAGGAAGAAGGGCAAGCTGAAGTGAATGACCTTCCACCATCTTGGAGATCTTCAAAAGACCATCCTATTGACAACATTTTGGGAGACATTTCAAAGGAAGTAATGACTCGTTCTAGGATAAGTAATTTCTGTTCTCACTTCGCTTTTGTTTCACAAGTAGAACCTAAAAATGCCAAAGAGGTCTTGATTGATGAATTTTGGCTAATGGCCATGCAAGAAGAGCTTAATCAATTTAAAAGAAATGACGTTTGGGAACTTGTTCCTCGTCCGCGAGATCATCATATTATAGATCTCATTCATACTTCATAAGGTTACATCAACAGAGGTAATATCATTCCTTTCTATATCTCTTTGGAACTATGTGATTAGTGTATGTTAGAACAAATTCTTTAAGATCGTTTATATGTATGTCTTTGCATATGTTGTTTGAACATTAATGTTTGATTTGTGAATTATACTTGGGCATAATTATCATGACATAATTCATATGGCATTGACTTAGGGCTGCTGACAGGTTTCTATACTCAACTGGTATTCAAAAATTAGTTAAAACTTAGTTTAACATCAGTATGTATCGATGCAACAAGTGCATGTGTCGATACATTCTAGTTTCCGGTCGATGCATTGGTGCTATGAGTCGATTCATGTTTCTTTTATTTCACATTTTTCAAAATTGTTTCAGTATGTGTCGATGCATCCGTGCTTTGTGTCGACACACAGGACATTTTAAAAACAACTAATTCGTGAAATGAATCGATTTATAACCCCTTGTATCGATGCATACTGATTGTTTTACAATAAATGCATTTTAATTCAGTTTTAGATCGACACATCAGCCAAATTTATAGGGTTCATTCATTCACTCTAGACTCTTTCTTCCTCTCATACCCACACGGCTAACCCTAATTTCTTCAAACATCTTCATCTCCTAAACCCTAATTCACTTCCTATCCTTCATTCACCTTAACTCCTCTTCAATTCACCACCATGCCTCCAAGAATCATCCCGGCTAGACAAAGAGGAAGAGGAAAAGGAAAGGAACCTATTGGTACTTCTCGTCAGTCTCCACAACCTCCAGAAATCCCTCCTAGTGCGCTAACTCTCCTTCATCCTGCCATCGCTGAGGAGTTTGAGGCCTCTTTCAAGACAAGGTTAGTTATGAAACCACATGTCTTTAATAAAACTGATGCTTCCGCTCTACACCTCAACGATGTTGTTGATCTGTTCAATGCGCAAAACCTTGGTACATTTTTGAGCATAAATGATGATTATCATGAGGACTTTATTCGTATCTTTTATGATGGTCTGCAATCTGGTAGAGGCTATATGTTCAAATGTTCTATTGGGACCAGAACTTATACTTTTGAAGCTACTGATTGGGACAAAGTGTTTCAAATTCCTTTTAGGTTGCCTGGACTGAAGAACTGGCATGACCAGAGTTTTGATACTGACTTTAAAATAAAGGAGTATGTTGCATCCATTTCAAAATTGGATAGACCTCTGGGTGAGGATGAACCACTCTCATCTGGTATGATTACAAGCATACCTAAAATACTTCACTGGATTGTCTCGCACATTTTACGTCAAAAATCCGGTGGTCATTCTAGGTTGGATAAATCAGATATTCATCTTGTGTACCTTCTTCAAAATAAGGTTTCATTGAATTGGCCAAACTACTTTGTGAAACGCATGTTTCTTATGCGTAACAGTGCGAAGAATATTACACTTGGATATGCTGCTCAGATTATGAGAATCATAAAATACTGGAATATAGCCATACCTTTAGTACCTCTTATATCTCCCTCTTCTGCTCAAGAGTTCAACACTGCCACTTTATCTCATATGGGATACCGGTGGGATAAGGAACGTCAATGTTTTTATTTTTTGGAAAGAGGATCCAAAACAAGGGTATATAATTTTGATGTGCCTTCTGAACAAGTTTTTGTGACTGAAGAACAAATGGATGAAGAAATGAATGATGTCAATGAAGAGAATCAGCCTGAAGCAAATGCTAATGCTGGTTGGGGTGATTGGGTGCCACAAAGGTGGTCTCCAACAAATTATGAACCAGGTCCAACTGTTCCTCCGTTCTCTGGTGCTGCTTTTTCTTCAACAGCTCCTGCGTATTTGACTCAAATGTTTCAGCAAATGGAGCTTGCTAATCAAGCCCGTCATGAATAGGCGTTTGCTTGGCATAATCAACAAAATGAGTGGCATAAAGAGCATCGTGAGTGGCATGATGAGCACACACGGATGTATCATAATCAGCATTCTTGGCACACGGACTTGGTTAAATGGCATCAAGTTTTTTACAATGAAATGTCTGGTTTTATGGACGATTGCCGTGCCAATCCTGGTATCATGGACAGGTTCAGAAGTGTTGAAGTTCAGAACCGGTTCAGGCGATATAGTTTCATGGGCCATAATCCTGATGAGATGCCTCCTCCGCCGCCTCCACAAAGTTTCAGAGATCCTGATAGAGCTGATGAGGAGTCCTGTGGAGGCCATAACCCTTTTTAAGCCATCATCATGTCATTTCATTGCATTTCATTTCATAATCATGTTGCTCAAGTTTCTTTGTTAAATTGTTCAAACTTTGTATGTTTTGGTATTGCTTATGTAACTCTAAGTACTTTCTTCACAGTTCAATGCTTATTTCTTTTAGTTCTATTTACTTGTGTTAGTTTTGCCCTTTCCTTGTCATTCTTTGTGAGTGATTGTTTTATGTTAAGCTTCTTTCTTGGTGATTGTGAGCTTCAATATCAATTTTGCTATCTATTGCTACATCAATTTTGTTGTCTAGCTTTGGGACTCTTTCAACAGATTGTCTTTTTCTTCTTTTTGATGTTGACAAATGGGGAGAAGAAAGAAAACAAGATGTTGACAGCCATGCACAAACTCAGGGGGAGTGTTCTATCACACATCTTGCAAATTTGCCATCATCAAAAAGGGGGAGTTTGTGAGCAATCTTTTAAGTTTTTGTATGATAGCAAATTGTGTGATTGATGCAGGTTTAGTTGGTACATATATGTGATTTTATACCTATACTATGTTTTAAAGACAATGCAATTGATACATATCTTTATTGAAATCATAAAAACAATTTTCCTTATGTATGTATCGATTCATGTCTGTCTTGCATCGACACATCCCTCTGTTAAAAACACAAAAACGTGTTTGCTTCAGTATGGATCGATCCATATGAGTTTTGCATCGATACATGCTTCTTTGTTGTTAAGCCATGTATTGATTCATACGAATTTTGCATCGATACATGCTCCTTTGACGTTTCTGAAAATTATGCTATATATCGACTCATTCGCATTATGTATCGATGCATGATTGAATTTACTTTATGAAATTAGACAAAGTTACAGTATGCATCGATGCATATAACTATGTGTCGACTCATGTATGTTATATACCTACCATGTATCGACTCATACGAGTTTCGTATCGATACATAAAATTTTTTCTGGTTTTAACCGTTTCTGTTTCACATATAAAAAGGTTATGACAGTTCAGTTTTTGTGAGCGAATTTGTTAGAGTGAAAATTGTGTAATCACAACAAAAGCAAGTTTCGTGTGCATCAATTTTGGAGCAGTGTTAGAGACCTGAAAGATACTTTGTCTTCATCATCTTCTCAATCACTTTGATTCAAGATTATCAACATATAATCATTCTTGTTCTTCGAATTAAAGGATCATCGAGATAACGTTCAGTGGAACGATCAAGGATCCAGTTGAGTTGAAGATTCAAAGGGGGTTTCGAGGAAAACCCATCTGGTTTGTCCTTCAAGAACGGGTGTGTTCTTGAGGGTTTGTTAGTTACGTTTGCAGAACATATTCAGCCGCAGCGTAGGGTTTGGAAATTTGGTAATTTCGCAAACAGGTCGTGGAACCGGTGAATTGTTTGTAATTCTTGCAGGGAAATTCTTGATTAAGCTCAGATCAAGTGAAGGTTCATACAAGAGGAAGATCTTGGGGTTTAGATTTCTGGCTTTGTATTGTAACCTTGTAAACAACGAATTCAGCATTATTGATATAACAGGTCTCAATTTCAGTTTGAAATTGAGAGGGAGACGTACCCACCCGCGAGGAAGAAAGTGGGGAACTTCCTTACCAAATCTCTGCGTATCGTATTCTATCTTTATCTCTCTTTACGTTTTCAACAATTTTGTGATTCATTTGGTGTATTGTGTCTTAACGTTTCATGATACAATAGTGGTAAGAAAACCTTTATCAAATCACCATTATTGTTAATCATTGAACACATACACGCCAAGTGTTTGACAAAACCGTCAGCTGAGATTTTGTTCATTGGAAATAGTATTTGTATGATAAGTGCATTTGATTTGATCCTAATCTGGTGTTAATAAATCTTTGTCATCCTAATATAAATCCAGCATTAATTCGTGTGTCCGGTTTTCTAGTAGCTGGTCCAGAATAGACGGAAGTCGATTCGGGATCGTATTTTTCCGCTAACTTTTAAAAACTCTGATAAGTATTTTTAAATCCTTGAATTTCAAGGAGGTGATCTATTCACCCCCCCTCTCGATCACTAGCCACACCGTCTAACAGGGTTGTGAGACAAAAGTACTGCACTGAGATTGTCACAGAGTAGAGTTGGTGTATGAATGTGAACTTTGAGTTCAGTCAAAAGGGACTCCAACCAAAGGAGCTCAGATGTGGTATGTGCCAAGGCGCGGTATTCTGCTTCTGTACTCGAATGTGCAACCAATGTCCGCTTCTTAGAACTCCAAGACACCAAGTTTGGTCCAAAAAATATGCAAGAGCCAGAGGTAGATCTTCTATCATCTGGATCACTTACCCAATCCGAATCACTATAGGCACGAAGATAGAACTTTGAAGGTGATAAAGATGGAGCCAGTATTAAGCCATAGTGAATGGTGCCACTTAAGTACCTTAGTAATCTTCTAACAGCTATCCAATGAGTATCCAATGGGGAGGACATGTACTGACAAGCTTTGTTGACACTAAATGCTATGTCAGGCCTGGTTAAAGTAACATATTGGAGAGCTCCAACTATGGATCTGTACAGATGAGGATCTGAGAAGAGATTAGTACCATGCTTGCTCAATTTGCAAGTGCTTAACATGGGAGTAGGAACCCCATTGGCATTAGCCATCTTGGCCCTTGTAAGAAGATATTTAACATATTTGGACTGATTCAAGAACATAGAACCATTGGAGCACACTTTCACTTCAATACCAAGGAAATAAGCAAGGCGACCCAGTTTCTTGAGAGCAAAATCATGATGCAACTTGGTGATGAGAGTATGTATAAGATCAGAGCTAGAACCTGTGATGAGTATGTCATCCACATAGACCAAGGCATATAAAGTAACACCAAGTTTGGAGTAAATAAACAGAGAATTATCACATTTGGAGGTAACAAAACCAAACTGTATAAGAGCTTTTGTAAGTTTCTCATACCAGGCCCTTAGAGCCTGTTTTAAGCCATAGATAGCTTTATGAAGTTTACATACTAGGCTTTTGTCAGAACTCACAAATCCAGTTGGTTGGGTCATGTACACTTCATCATCTAAAACACCATTTAGAAAAGCATTGTTCACATCAATTTGTTGAATATCCCACTGATATGTGATAGCAAGAGTTAGAATGACCCTAATAGTAGTAGGTTTTACCACAGGAGAAAAGGTTTCAGTATAATCAAAACCCTGCTCTTGATGAAAGCCTTTAGCAACAAGCCTTGCCTTGTATTTAAGAATTGTACCATCAGCATTTTCTTTAATTTTGAACACCCACCTGCACCCTACTGCTCTTCTGTCAGGAGGGAGAGTAGTAAGTGTCCATGTATTGTTAGCTTGAAGAGCATTGAATTCTTCAGTCATAGCTTGAACCCACTCAGGCTTGGTTAGAGCTTGTTTAACACTAGTAGGTTCAGTCTCAGAGTGAGCAAGAAAAACTTTAGGTTTTGACTTACCAGTTTTGGCCCTTGTTAACATAGGGTGACTGTTTACAGGTGGTGGAACAACAAGTGTATCAGTACCAATGGAATGAGACTGAGATGACTCATGTATAGGGATACAAGATGATAATGTGAGTTCATTTGAACTAAAAGAGTTATCAGGTAATACCTCTAAACCAGGAGCTCTCTGAGTACTAGGCTGAGATGACTGAGAAGGAGTTGTTGTATCTAATGGAGTAGTATTAATAGATGGCAGGTCTGGAGAATTATCCTCAGGATAATGGAAAACCTCACAATAAGGTTGTAATGTTTCATTGGATACCAGATTATGTTGAGATACCATATCATCATTCCTTATAGAAGGAGAGCCTACATGAGGATTTGGCAAATGACTAGTGACAGGTATAGCAAGATTGGGAGTTGTAGCCTGCTGTACTTGGTTTTGAGTATTATCAGACTGTTGTGTATCAGAGGTGACAGATTTGTGACTCTGGACAGGCTGGGCAGACCTAGACTGAGAATTATTAGACTGGTGGACAATGTCAATATTTTGTCCTTCGGCATGAGACTCAGGACCAGGGCCTATGTGATTTGAGTGAGACTGGTCTAAAGAGTCAGAACAAGTCCTCCCAACAGATGCTTCAACAGGATTAGGATTAGGACAGGTAACATGACCAATAGAGTTTCCTAGACCTGTAGAGTTAGATACAGAACTAGGCATATATGTGGGACAAGACATATTGCCAAGATGTGAAGTATCTGTAGTAGAACTTTTGGAGGCAGTAGGAAATAGGTGAGTGAATGGAAAGCTGTTTTCATTGAATGTAACATCCTTTGAGATGTATACTTTGCCATCTTTGTTTAAGCACCTAAAGCCCTTATGCTGAGGAGAAGGACCAAGATAAACACATTCTTGACTCCTCATTTGTAATTTATTTTTGTTATAAGGTCTAAGAAGAGGAAAACATGAGCATCCAAACACTTTCATAAGAGAGTAGTCTGGATCCCTACCATATAGAGCATGCAAAGGAGAATGAAATGTTGGTAAAGTGGATGTGGGAATTCTATTTATGATGTACACAGAAGTAGTGAAACTATAGTCCTAGTAATGAATGGGTAGAGAAGCATGAGATAATAATGTGAGGCCCATTTCAACTATTTGCCTATGTTTTCTTTCTACTGTCCCATTTTGATGGGAAGTATGAGGACAAGTTAGTCTGTGAATGATTCCTACTTCTGTCAGGTACTTGGTAAAAGGACTGAACTCTCCTCCAAAATCAGACTGGACAGATTTTATTTTGACATTAAATTGTGTGTGAACAAAGGTTGAGAAGAGCTTAAAAGCATGAAGAGCCTCATATTTTTGTTTGAGCATATACAACCAAGTGTACCTAGTGTGATCATCTACAAAAGCTATATAATACTTATAGCCAGAACTGGAAGGATTTGGAGATGGTCCCCACAAGTCAGTATAGATCATGTCAAATGGCTTAGAATATATTGTTGTAGTTAAAGGAGCATACAACCTATGTGCCTTGCCAAGATTACAGGAAGTACAAAAAAACTGCTGATTTTTATTAACAAAGTGAATATTACACATTTTGAGAATAGAAGCTACAGATTTACAATTGGCATGGCCAAGCCTGTAATGCCATAATGTGCTAGAATCACATTTATCTACATTATGAGTATGAACATTAGAGACAACAAAACTTTGAGCACCATTGAAAGAAGCAGATTTGTTGATGTGATTAGGAGACCTTCTGAATTTGACAGGCAGCTGAGGAAAGCAATACAAGCCACTAGTGTCTAGAACTCCCTCAACAAGGACTTGTTTAGAAGCCTGTGATTTGATATAGCACTTATCAGGCAAGAACTCAAAATAACATTATTATCACTGGAAAACTTAGAGACAGACAATAGATTTCTAGTAATGGAAGGCACAAGCAGAACATTAGCTAGAGTAAGAGCACAAGATGAATTCATAGGGGAATAAAGTTGTGAGGACCCTATAGCTTGTATATCAAGTGTGTGACCATTACCTACATAAACCTTATTAGTTCCTACATAGGGTTTCATGTTTTGCAAAATAGAATCATAAGGTGTTAAGTGATGAGATGCACCTGAGTCAGCAAACCAAGCCTGAGATTCAAGTTCAGAAGGTAAATTGTATTCCTGAGTGTATGCTGAAGGCCTCTTTGTGGTAGCCATCATTGCCACAGTTTGAGAATTCTGAGTTGCATCAGTGCTAGCTTCCTTCTTGTGAGTATTAGAGTCATTGTTGTTTGAGCTATTTGAAGCATTACTTGAGGTAGCAGACATAAAATTCTCATCAAATCTATGCCAGCAAGTTGTAACTTCATGTCCATATTTGCCACAGAGTTGGCAGGTTGGTCTATTACCTGATGTATACCTGCCTCGACCTCGGCCTCGGCCTCGATTGTATCTGCCACGACCACGACTTGCAGAATAAGCTCCTCTGGAGTTGTTGAGGTCTTGATTTGTATGCGCCACATTAGCTGCAACAGTGGTAACTGCTAGTTCTTCACGAAACTTGTCTAATTGTGCTTCTTGCACATAGAGTAAGGCTTCCACATCACACATAGTAGGTGGTGAAGGGCATCCATACATTTGCATAACAAATGAATTGTACTCTTCAGGTAAACCTTGCAGAATCAAATCCACTTGGTCCTGCTCAGAGATTGAATCACCAATAGCCAAGAGTGAATTTGCTATAGCCTTGATTCTCAGAACATACTCTGTAATGGACTTGGTACCCTTCTTAGTGGATTTGAGTTCAACCCTTAGCTGTCTAACCCTAGCTTTCATTTGTGCATTAAATAATTGATGAATTTTGTCCCATACCTCATATGAATGTTTGCACGCAAGAACCCTCGGCAACACGGATTCAGAAATCGTGGACAATAACCAGATGAACAAAGCTTGATCTTGCACAATCCAAGATTCATAGTCCTCGGAAATCAAACTTGTAATCCGATCCTGATCTGAGTTGAACTTCTGTGGGATCTGAGGATTCACTACGAATCGATGCATTTTCTGAGAAAGAATCACACCTTCAACCTGTTGATTCCAAAGGAGGCAGTTGTTTTCCTGCAATTTGATCGAGAGCTTTGGTCCAAAGGAGTTCGCAGATTTGGACGCAGCAAAACCACTGAAGGTTTCTTGAGATTGAGCATGATTTTTTACTACAGATTCTTGATTTTCTTCAGACGCCATGGATGCAAGGTAAGACGGATCTTGACGATGGAGAACTGAGGTAGAAACCACCGGAATCGAAAGGAGCTGGGCAACGAGATTGAGCGGAAAGGCGCGGAGGATCGTCACGCAAATGATACCATGTTAGAGTCTCATGTTGATCATCTTTCACTCAGTAAAGATGAATGTGGAAACAGTGAGATGAGCTTTACTCGGTGAAGCTAAGGGAAAGAAAGCAAAATATGCAGAGAGAAAAAGATAGGTTTTTACTGTTTCATTCATTATTCACATCAGTATACAAGAGAGAGTTATAGGTAGCAATACATTCAACCAATACAGTTACAACAAACTAACTAACTATTGGATGAGCTGGCACACTAATCTATCTCTAACAAGACAACACTCTTTTCATTTTTTGGACCCACTATTTCTTTTAATAATTATTTACAGTTGACGTCACATAACATGCCTAAAATTTTGTACAAAAGAATTTCGACACCAACATCAATTAATAACTCGGCGCAGCACTGCGTACATAATCATTCACTACCATATAGTATTACTTAGTGTGATTGCAAGGTCTTTGTTATTATGCACAACGTGATGCTATGATCGAAATTTTTTGCTGCTAAATTTGACTTGTGCAGTGCACGACAATTTTTGAAGAAGTATTTTTCTTATGCATGCGCAACCATCTTTGAATTGTGCACCGACTAAACGTGCACTTAATCATTCACATTGCAATAGAGACAACAAAAGCACCCAAATAACTGAAAAGCCAAAACAAAACAAACCAAAGAGCAATCTCAAACATCTAAAAATTCCATCTCAATAGGAAAATAGGTTAGGTCTCACACCATCAATGCGACTATAAATAGAACAAAGACTCTAAAGAGAGGTATCAAGACCACTAGCCAATCTCAAAACCAAAACAAAAACTCTCGATCTGCTGTTGGTTATGTCAAATAATAGGATTACGAGTTCAATCCCAGAAAATTATTTCCAAGGCAAAAAAAATATATTTTATTCCTCCAATTCTTTCACATTTGATGAAGAATCAGAAAATATGGTGTCATTTCCAAATCATACAAAGTCACCCCTGTACATACCAAATATATTTGAAGCCGAGTTGTGTAGTCGGACAAGGTTAAACATGAACTAGACTACGATAGCAAGAAAGGTTGAGCAATGCATAGAGCTAGGCAAGTATCATACATAACCCGGGCCGGTCAGGGAACCCGACTCCCCTCAATGCGGACGTTACCAGAGCTTCAATGCCTACATTCATGAAGGGGAGTTACAGTAATGATGGCCATGAAACGCCAGAAGGCCAAGAGACTTCTCTTAATGGCATATCTTAATGGAAGACTACAAAAGGAGCTCCCACATGAGGGTTAAACAAGACACAATCATCTTGAGACTATACACATCACGAGTATAGGTCTCAAACCCCCAAATATCCATCACAACATACTCTATAGTATAGATAGTGTATCTCTCCTTGTCCAGAATAAGGAGAACTAGCACTTTTGGTGTATCTAACCTTTTTTGGCTAGAACATTTGGCGCCCACCGTGGGGCCTATGTAAAACTCTCTCAGGCCACACCTTACACTAACAACATGTCCTCTGAAGGAGATCCTACACACATGGCTCAACTGCTAGCCAAGATGGAGACCATGAGTCACCAGAATGAGACACTGTAGGACAACATACAAGTTCTACAACAACAAAGTCAGGCTGACGATGACTGTGAAGAGGAGGTTCTCGAACCACAACCTCTTTCTCAAGAGATATGGGACGACCACGTCCCATAAAACTTTAAAGCACCATCACTAACCTCTTATGATGGGAAGACGGATCCTCATGAGCATGTTATTGCCATTAACAATCGGATGGCCATAGTTGCCCTTCGGATTCACTGAATTGCAAGCTCATGGCCGATACCTTTAAGGATGTAGCTCTAAGATGGTACATGAGCCTTCCTCGGCTTTCCATCGTAAGCTACCAAGACTTGACTAAGAAGTTAGTACAACACTGCTCGGCAAGCAAGCGCCGGAAGGTGTCCACAACCACACTGTTCAGTGTTCGACAGAAACAGTCAGAATCACTACGCGAATACCCTGATCGATTCAATGAGGAAACCCTCAAAGTATCTCATCCAAACCAGGAACTATTTGTGGGAGCCTTTCAACATGGACTACGAGTCGGACAGTTCAATGAGTCGTTAGGTCAGAAGCCGGCTATCAGCATGGATGAGATCACCACTCGGGTTGTGTGTTACATCAAAGGGGATGAAAGTAACCAAGAGAAAAGACCCCGGGACAGTTGTGAAAGGATAAAGAGCAAAGAAGATGTGTCGAACAGGAGAAAAGAGCATCCTCAGGTAGCTATGCGTGAGCGACATGCTCCCAGAACATACAGACAGTCATATGAGTCGGACAGAGACCTCACCCCATTGAATGCAAGCATGGGAGATATCCTTATAGAAGTTGGCCATATGAACCTGTTTGGATGCGAGCGACAACGCTATCATGTGAAGTCAACCTGACGCTTGGTGTAATTACCACCGTATACAGGGACATCACATCAAGGACTGTAAACAACTAGAAAAAGAAATTGAAGCTCTAATCCAGAGAGGTCATATCTTTGCATATGTGAAGGATTCTCGACCACAAAATAACAAGAGAAGTCCCCGCCGAGACAACCTGGGACCAGACAAGTCAGCCATAAAGAAGAGTTCAGATGTCGAAGAGGGTCACGAGACAAAGACAGCTCGACACACGCTAAACACCATCGCTGGAGGGTTTGCTGGTGGTGGAGAAACAAGTTCGGCCAGAAAGAGATATGCTAGGACAATCATGCATATCGACCTGAGATATCCGGAGAAACCGGAAGGTGATAAGTGTAAATTGTAAAAATGGAACGCATATACGTACATTCTGGACTCTTTTCTCACAAACACGCATATACTTTGAGTTTTATAAAATTGGTGTACAATTGCAGACCCCTAAAACATAAGGGAATTCTTACTTATATACTAGTCCTAAGTTAATCGTCTACAACGGTCGACTAAGAAAAATATGTCACGTCTTCGTCTCCATGCAACACTCACCTTTGACTAACTTCCACGTGTCCTCGAATAACTGTCTGATAATATCCACTTACACCTCATTTGACTGCTTTTGGAAAATAAACTTTTTGGATACACTGACTTTCACTAATTCGCAAAACCAATAAACTCCATGGTCTTACTGATTAACAATTCGACCAGAGTTAGAGCAATTTCTCGAAAAGTCAAATTCATCAAGATATCCACGACCATTTTGATTTTGGCAATAAACTCATCATCAAACAAGAAAAACTTATCACATCTTTATAATCAATGCTTGTGTCGAAAATTTGAGATAATACGTCTCTTCTTAGTTTAATCAACCTAAATACTACAAGGAACCAAAATGCTGTTTTTTTTTTAATAAACAGATCAAAATTATAATTTTTTTAAAATATAAAACTAATAATATTTTTAAACCTTTAAAAAATAATTCAAACATTTTCAAGACGGTCCCAAAGAAGATAACATTTTCATAGTATGTATAGATGCTTTTGAATATCAACTTTAGATTAAGTGACTCTGGTCCTACGCCTAGTTAGCTTTTATTTTCTATAGTAATATATTTTTATAATTTGTAGCTGAATATTTTTTTGGTGTTTTTCTATTTTACTTTTAAAGAAATTTATATTTGTTTTGAAAATTGACCATCGAGCCAAAATCAATTAAATAAAGAAAAACATAGACTAAAAATGTTGTAAAATAAATGCAGAACCAAAATCTCATAATTATCATAATTCAATGCCAAAGTAGAAGTAAGAATAAACTAAATATAAAACAAAGAATAATATATTAATAAAATAAAGCAAATTAATAAATAGGTAAATTCTTAAGTACTCATAATATTTAGTTGAATATTGATACTTTTAGTTTAAATTAGTTTAAAGTTTTAAATTATTTAAAAATAAAGTTAAAGAAAAAAATAATATAGTAATGAATATATTAATTTATTGGATATAAATACCGATATCCAATTAAATTAAAAAATATTGGTGTATTTTCCTAATAAAAACAACTTAGACTCTGTTTGGTAAAACTAGCTTATAGTTGATAGCTGGTAGCTGTTAGCTGATAGCTGATAGCTTTTAGCTGGTTGCTGATAGCTTATAACTTATAGTTGATGGCTGATAGCTGATAAGTTAATTTGAGTGTTTGGTAAATTAACTGTTACACTAGCTGTTAATTACAAAATGATTTAAAATGACATTTTTAATTAAGAAATTGGTGATTTCATTATCTTATTATATTATATTATTAAATTAATTTTTATTCGATAAAAATAAATTTATTAATAATATGTAAAACAATTTTAATATATATATGAAAAATTAAAGATATCATCAAAATATATAAATTTGTATATAAATTTTATGAGCTTTGCTATTTAGTATGAATATATTGACAACGAAATTCAATGAATAAAAGAACCACCAAAACATACATGAAGCAGGGGTATTTCATAAAGTCATTTATTAAGACATAAAAGTAAAAGTAATTCTAATAACTACAATTATTGGTCTGGTTAACTCATTCTTTCGTAAAATATAGCTTTTTTTTTCTAATTTTATAATGAAATTTAATAAAATATGTGAAATAATATCATTGTAATTTTGAATTTAGTTATATTAGTCTAAAATAATAATAAAAACAAGTTTATTGTCTAATATTTTATGGAAGTGTAATAATATTCTTAATTTTCTTCACCTTAGTTGATTTCATTGACTTTTCTCCAATGTTTCACTAACTTAAGAATTATCAACACTATTTCTAAATTAATTATATAATTTATATTTAATAAATAGAAATAATGTTTAATAAAATTGAAAAAATAGTAATAATCTTATATAACATTCTTCAAAATTTCCATAAATTCAATCTTTTAAAATCATTTTTAATATTAAATATATATATATATATATATATATATATATATATATATATATATATATAGTTTAAATAATAAGGATATAATTGAAATAAAACGTCATAAGCTAAAAGCTACAAGCTCAAAAACTAATTCAAATAGTTTTTGAAAAAACAGCTAAAAGCTGGTTAAAAAACTATAAGCTAAAAGCTCTTTTTCTGATTTTACCAAACAGACTCTTAAAAAAACCACTATAACATTTATTTTCTATTGCAACAGTTTAAAGTAGTTGCAAAATTTGTAAGATAATTGTCCAAGAGAATAGATAACATTTTTAATGTGTTTTTTAATTGTATATGACAACAATCTTTTCGTTTTTTGGACCCACTTTTAATACGCGTTGCCTATTACAGGAATAGGGGGCGATTTTCTATGCCAACTAGTAACAGACCCGTGCGTTCGCACAGGTGTTAGTAGTTTTGTTTAAGATGGTTGATTAAAAATAAAAATATGTATAAAGAATAAATTGGACATAAGTAAGAACAAATAAATTATGAAAAGGATATAATTTGAATAGGAAATTGATTAAAGAAAAACCAGTTGCTATTAGTATAATAAGTAGGTATTTTGTTAAAAATATGTATAACAAAAAAGTGTTTAAGGTTAAGTAAATTCTATAAAGAATGGAAATTAAGAAAATTTACAGGGAAAGACAAAGTGTGCAAGATTGATAAAATTAAAAAAGTGTGCAAGGACCGTCTGCTCTTGGAAAGACAAAGTGTGCAAGATTGATAAAATTAAAAAAGTAATCACCAAATGCGAGAAAGTTACAAAGCTCACAAAGTTCATTCCAATTTCTAAGTAAATTCCTAGTCTCATGAAAAGAGAAAGTCTAAAGTTATAATACAACTTGCTGATCTACACACAAAGCTAATTTGCTTTACTGAAAAGGAAAGGCAGAGTTCTTTTTTTCAATTAGCATTGGCGCCACTTTTGCTCCTTGTCGCCCACATCAGTTGTGCATGGTGATTATACAAAATCAATCACGATTTTGGAAAGAGTTAAGAACAATCAAAATTCCAAGCACAAGCCTGACAATCTTAAAATGGAAGTTCACTCATAATGGCTCAACAACAATTAACGGGAATCCAAATCATCAAAGACTAAGTTAATAACAGTTAGAAATCACGGCGGAAGCATATACCTGACATGGTGTCGGTAAACCACTACGAAAAGAGACGTAGCTGAGAGCAACAACAACGAAAAGCGTCAAAAAACAACACAAATGGGTCTCAGTACAAATTTCAAACATCAATATCACTTACAAAGAGGATTCATTCACACACGATCAAGAGAGGGAGCTTTAATCCTACTGAAATTGATTGTTGGCATTACTTTTATTGATAGTAAAGATGACACAAGTTCACCGTCAATCCTAAAAACCAAAGACAACCTGGCACGGTCTGTCATCATCTCGCGAATGCATCGCAACCAAGTGTAATCTCTAAAGATCAACAAAATCATGTAAACTTTTGCATGGTCTGATAGAACATACATTTATAAGAGAAAAGTAGTATTCATGGTAAGAACCCATATAGTTGGAAATCATGAACCCCATGCCTGATACTACACAGAGTGTTATTCTACACTACACTGCATAAAGCAAAGCCATACTTCAATTCACATGTATCGAGATAAAAGCCAGAACAAAATCAAACCACAGAATCAAGAACTCATAATACAAACATGTAGAATAATATGCTCACAAACTACCTTTCCTTGCAAGACCATAGGATATAAAAGATCAAGAATATGCCTTCAAAAGGGATAAAGAATTATTGAAAACTAAGATTTTATGTCATCCCATAATGCAACCTCAATGACATTACCATGTTTGTCACGAAGTGTGATATTGGCGCAAGATTTTTTTCCATCACCACCCATTTGAGTTTTCACCACATCTTGTAAAATACAAATAACATCTGCAGCATCATAAAATTCAGTTACACATGTGTTAGTTACGAAGATTAAATACTTGTACAAAGAGAATGATAAAAATAATATCCATTGCATAAAAATAATCACCATATAACAGTTCACTGAACACATTTTGTTTTTACAAATACCAAAGTCTTTTCTCAATTCTCACTAAGTGATAAGCCATTTAAATCCAAATATCTCCTAAGTGATAAGCCTCATCTGGCAAGTTATATTCTTCTAGTACTCTTCCAAGTGCACCAAGTCCAATTGATACTGTCACCAATAAAAGGCCAACCACTCCTTCCAGGTGGTAATCTTTTATCTTCCTTTCTTTTCCTAATTTGAATTAGTCTTGAAAATAATGCAGTCACCAACATCACAATGATCATAACCAACCATGTTTCTGATATGGTTTCTCTCATTTTCTGTTTGAAATAAGTTAGAGAAATTGACAGCCACAGAAATATTGTCAAATATAGCATGCTTTCCTTTAGAATAATAGTATTTATAAATAATAATAGCAGCACTACATGACAGTCATATACATGCATGTAGGGAACAGATAGCCAATAGGGAACATTACACATTATGATAATAGATCTATTCTATCACTCTATTTCTCTTCACGTGTCTTGAAATAGCATTTCAATTAGATGGTTGCTCAAAACATACGAGATGCAACAGGTATAAGAATAAGGATTTTTAAATTTCAGTTTTAAATCAAGCCTTCACACTAATAACGTTATATTTTAACAAACGTGCATTACATTGAGCCTGAGTGGAAATTACGTCCTCAACATTAGAAGCATCCGAATTAGCCTGCTTGAAAGCTTTGTTATTCAAAACCTCCCCGTTCTAGATGTTCGTTCGTTCTATAAACCAAATAAAATAACCATCAACGGTCTATACGGTATTTTAAAACTAAGCAAAGGTATTATTATTACATTAGAAAAAGAAGTAAAGTTTTCATACCTTCGTGAAGATCTGTGACCCCTTTGCTTCGCTTAAACAATCAAACCAATTAGAGATCGGTTTAGAAATGAAGCGTAAAACACATATGCAACGTCCAACCAATTAGAGATAAAAATATAGATTAAGTGCTTCTATCAAGCATTAACTTTCAAAGCAGTTTCTTTTTCTCTACATAAAAATACTATACCTTTGCGCCATTTCTTTAACGAATCGAGGAGGATGGGAACTTGCAACAACATTGTACCAGAAGACAATAATATCTTCAGCACCTAATAAACTCCATCCAGAATTACAACAAAGAAAATAATAACATTCAATTGACTAACTAAAGATTCCTAAAGATTTAATGGAACAACTTTTTAGAGCAGCAGAAGAAAGGCTTCGTCAAACAAATCTAAATTTATTATTGCATGGTGCCTACTCAAAACCCAAATTCTCACACCGACAGAAAACAAAACCACTCACACAGCAAGAACACGGTTTAATCCATTAATCAAATGTTTCCTATTTTGTTGTTACAGCAACTGATTCACAATGTTTCAATACTTCTTGCTGTTTCTTGCCACAATCCACATTCTTACCTTCATTTGTCTTTACCATCTTTAGCATATCAAGAGTCTCAATGTGCTTCTGAACTCTCTTAACCTTCACATAAACTTTATTTTATTTCATAACATAAATAATATCAATAAATTAATAAAAATTTCAGTTATGAAAATTAAGAGTAGTAGTTACCTGTTCTTTTCTCTGCAATTTCAGTTCACCTTCACCATAAATTTCATCCAATGTAATTAATATTCTCATCAAATTTTCTGTTAAACTTTCTACATCTAACTCTTCTACAACTCCACCTTTAGAAGCAATTTTCTCCAAATCTGAAACCTACCCAATTTCATTGAATTATTAAGTCATCATTTTTACAATGATGAAAGAAAATAATTAAATGTAACAAATAAAAAATGTACCTTTTTGGCTAATTTATCAACCTCTAAGTTAATTTTAATTAAGGATTTTGAAGTTTTTTCCTTCTTTGCAGTTTTTAATTTCTCTAATACTCTTCTTTCTCTACACTGAATGTCCTCAATTAAAATCAACTTTGATCCATCTTTGACTCTTTCAACATCAAGATATGACTTTGAGTCTCTAACTTTTTTCTTGAAAATTTTCTTCTGATCCTCAACATGCAACCCTGTAGATTCTGTCAACATTTTCTTCAATTGCCCTGCACCACAAGAAAAATGATAATAATCATCAATCAACTTATATAATAATCAATTAAAATTAAATTAATAACTGATATGAACTAATGTACCAAAACTTGCATGAGAACTGATATGAATTTGGTGAGAGGATGATCCATATTTCACTTTGACTCTACTGATAGATGAAGAACTTTTATTCGCAACCGAATTTCGCTTTTGTACCAACATTCCTCTTGGTCTTTACCGATCATTAAAGAAAGGCTTCCTCACATGATAAGTTCTCTTCTGTGCTTCTTACATGCAAGTATAATGTTTTGAAGCAGCACCTGAGATCCTGAACCAATACAATCAAAGAACAGAACCAGAAAATTAAAGACAAGGAAAACAAAAAGTTTTAGCAACTTCCCAAGGCCTGAAACTTATTTTCTGCTGTTACAGATGGCAGATGTGTTTCCCCAGCTACATCAATATAAACAGGAGCGGTAACTGAAGCAACACCAACACCAAAACCAACGAAAACACGGCCAAGTATGAGAATATAAGGATCTGGTGCAGCAACCATGACAATTTCGCCAAAGCACGCTCCACTTCCTGACTGACTTGTTGATAACGGAATTAGAATATACAGTGTGATGAGGAAAAGGTTGGTGATGATGGGTTTTCAGATGAGAGTTGCAATGTTGATGAGTTTCTGTTCCTACAACTTTATTTTTATGAATAATCAAGAACCATACTAATATGAAACAACAATAAACATAAATCGCACCTCATATGAAAGGGAAGAAACTGGATCTGGAAGAAAGAAATGAACATGAACTTCAATCGTCGCACCACCGCGAACACCGTTGCCGCACCCTCACCATCGTGTGTGACTTCCATCAAATCCGAACACCGATATCTCTTCAGTTTGGAATGGAAAAGCGATTAAGGTGTTTGTGATTTTGAAATTTTTTTATTTTTTTTCATGGAGAGAGAACCCGTGAGGAGAGAGGGAAGAGAGGAAGATTTGATTTTTTGAAAGGGAAGACAGAGAGGGGGAGACGAGAAAGAGAGAGACGTGAGGGAAAGAGGGAAGTAAAGAGTGAGAGGGAAGCAAGCCATGTGTACAAATGATGAGTTTTGATTGGTGTGATTGAATGAATATATAAATTACTAAAAAGGGCAAATGTTAGTGTAATGGTAATAATGAAAGAAGGGTAGGGAGATCATTAGCGTCCTCCAATCTTAGTTAGGATGTTGATTAAGATAACGTTTTACACTCTTTGTTCATTATTACAAAAAAAAAAAAATTATGTTCATTGAATATTTAGTGTATCTGACATATAATAATGTCTTAATTATTTAATAAATTTAAAAAAAGTGTTTGTTATTTATAATAATGACTGAATGAGGTATAAATATTTATATATTTTGTGACTATTGCAAATTCTTCCTTTTTTTTTGAATTAAAAAGAAATGTATTAATTCAAAGATAGCTACAAAGCCGATCGCGCGGATGCAGCCACAAAAATGGAACAACTAGGGTGTCATCAAAGAGGCAATGTGTGGCCTAAGCTTGTGACTAGTCCACCCTTTTTGAATGATCATATCAATGATAGTATCTCCTATGTTTCTATTATTCACACTACCACCAAAACAAACCTCGTTTCTAAACTTCCAGACTCCATAAATCATTTCAGTAATAGCCAATTTGAAAATAGAAGCCCTCCATCGTTTTCCCTTCCCTTTATGAATCGTCCAGGTGATGTCCTCACTCCACCCTTTGGGATTATGCCTCACCTGAATCCACTCCAGAACTTGCAACCAAATACCTCGCATTTTCATGCAAGCAAAAAAGACATGATCCCGATTTTCATCCTCCTGACAGAAACAACATCGCATTGAGTCAATCATGTTAAACCGAAACAACCTGTCCTTAGTGGCAATTCGGCCATGGCAAACCATCCACAAGACCATTTTAGCTCGAGGTCTAGCATGGTTTCCATGGAATAAACTAATCCAATTCACTCACGGCTTAGTCGTTAACAACTCTTTGTAGACCTTGGAAGCACTGAATTTACCATTAGCAACCATCTGATCCCATAAACTCTGCAGGCCCGACACCAAGTCTCTATGCTTCATAACATCCTTCATAATCCAAGAGGCATTGGACTGTAAGCTACTGGAAAACACATCCTCTGAGTTCATATAAAAGCTATGAATCCACCGCACCCATAAACTATCCATTTTAGTGCTCAAATTCCATAATAGCTTCATTATGAAAACAGAATTCCAAGTGTGAAGGTCAACGATGTGAAGCCCTCCTTGTGCTTTAGGCTTACATACCTTAGGCTTCCTTTTAATTATATAAAATTTAACATTCGAGCAAAGCTTTTTAAATGTTGATATATAGAAAACTTTTTGTGAATTTTTAGTGCACTTCTTGTGTCTGGTTCTTTTTTCTATTTTCTTTTTATAATTATTTACAGTTGACGTCACATAACTTGCTTAAAATTTTGTACAAAAGAATTTCGACACCAACACAATTAAAATAACTCGGCGCAGCACTGCGTACAGAATCATTCACTACCATATAGTATTACTTAGCGTGATTGCATGGTCTTTGTTATTATGCACAACGTGATGCTATGATCGAAAATTTTTTGCTGCTAAATTTAACTTGTGCAGTGCACGACAATTTTTGAAGGAGTGTTTTTCTTATGCATACGCAACCATCTTTGACTTGTGCACCGACTAAACGTGTATTTAATTATTCACATTGCAATAAAGAACATAGACTCTAAAGAGATGTATCAAGACTAGAGGTGACAATTTGATTCATTAAGACAAAATTCATCTAATTTATCTATCAAAAAATCCATCCAATCCATCCACCACATAAAAAATAAATTAATGGATTGGATTAATTCCATCAATTTATATGTATAGATTAGTTCAATCCATCTAACATATTTTAAAGATCTAATGAATTTTTTTTATCTACGTTAGATTTATTTTTTAAAAAATAATTAAAAATAGATTTTTTTTAAAAAAGAATTTATTTTTTTCAAAAAAAAAAAATGAATTTTATTCCAAAAAAAAAACTATTTTTTTTCAAAGAAAAAACAATTTTTTTTTCTGAATAAAAAAACCGATTTTTTTTCCCAAAAAAAAACGATTTTTTTCCGAAAAAAAAACCGAATACTTTTCCCCAAAAAAAAACAGATTTTTTTTTAAAAAAAAAAAACCAATTTTTTTTCTCGAAAAAAAACTGAATTATTTTTTCCGGTAAAAAACCCAATTTTTTTATAAAATAAAAAAATACGTTTATTTTTTTCAAAATAAAAAAAAAAATGGATGGATGGATATCCATCCATTAAAAATATGTTAATGGATGGATTGGATGGATGAGTTTTATTCTTAACGGATGAATTTGATTGAATAATTTTAAGAAAATTTTAGTGGATTGTTAATGGACTAATGGATTGTTTTGATCCATCCATTAACAATCCAATTCATATTCATCCAATCTATCCATTTTGCCACCCCTAATCAAGACCACTAGCCAATCTCAAAACCAAAACAAAAACTCTCGATTGGTTATGTCAAATGATCGGATTATAAAGAGAATAAAAGAAAGTTATTTCCAAGGAAAATTATAGGATTACGAGTTCACTACCTGAAAATTATTTCCAAGGCAAAAAAAAATATTTTATTCCTTCAATTCTTTAACATTTGATGAAGAACCAGAAAATATGGTGTCATTTCTAAATCATACAAAGTCACCCTACTCTTCTTCCTACAATCTAAAGAGAGAATAAAATAAAATAAAAGCTTAGAATCGTTAGGGATAACAACTTGTTAGTCCGACAACTTAAAGATCCTATATCACACTATTAAAATTAATTCACAAGCGACAAATAAATGACAAGCCGACTCAATCAAACCCCTAAATCATAGGACAAAATGCCCCAGCTGGGTCAACAATCACCAAGCACATAAACACATTCTCTCTAGATGGAAACCAATCTTACAAAAGCTGGCAAGAAACCACTACCACCTTATAAGGGACAACTAACCTGGATAAGGGGTAAGGTCAAGTTCTAAACTTAATGAATAGTGTCACGGTAAGAATCGGAGACCAATCTATTTATTAACTTGACTCACAAAACAAAATGTAATCACCGAACTTTAATTTATCCAAGGGAAGGGGAAAAGATCAAATAACCCAAAGTATGTATGCAAAGCTAAAGATAAGACTAAAGACTAAGCAAATAATAGATCAAAGGTACATGGGTTGGTTATACTAAGGGAATGTACTAGCACCCTAAGTATCTATAGTATTCTAAAAGAACCTCTCGTTTTATTTGTGTTAGGTCAAAAATTGTTTCCTAAATGATTGGGAAAATATGGGAAATGTTTTATTTGTCTTATTGAAAAGGGAAAAAGAAAAGGGTAGAAGAAGAAAAAGGTAGGTAGCTCGATAGGATCTCGCAATCCTATAACTATGTATCCTATAATAGGAAGTCATAACAATCGTAGTTCGGCTAACTACGGGTGAAAGCAAGTTTGTTGGTTAGTTTTAGGAGAAGAGACAAGTTATCGTCTTAAGAGGAAATGCTCAACTATACCACCACAAACTTAGAAAGTAGATCTTTGCATCATATTAAGAGAATAGCTCCAACTTAGATGTCGAATCAACAAGTTTGCCGCATACCTCTCTTAAGTGGAAAAATTTCTCAAAGGTTTGATTATGTTATGGGGGATAGAAGAGACATGTCTTCTATAGAGTTGACTCATTTCTAATCTCTTTGGTAAGGTTTTTAAGTGAAAAGCCAAAGTGGCAAAGGTTCAAAGTTAAGAAAATCCTAAGGTTTGAACTAGGTCTAAGTAATGGGTGAGTAAGAAATGCAACAACCATATACATGCATATGATAAGAAGTCAACAAGAAATGTCATCAAACTCAATCAAGTACATCAAGAATAAGGTACGTACAATGCATCATCAATAGAACTCAATAAGCAATGTCATCAAACTCAATCAAGTAAATCAAGAATCAAGTGAGCATGTAAGTATGATTAAAGCATGATATCAAACTCAATCAAAATAAATCATGGATCATCAAGTATAAATAAGATCAACACATGAACCATTAAGCACAAACATGGTATACAAGCAAGACATTTGATCAAGACATGGATACATCATTTATCAAGGCATGCTTCAACAAGGTAACATCAATACATGGACATCACAAGAAACAAAAAACATGGATTCAACCTTTAGAATATCAAACAATAAGCATCTTGAGATAAAAATGGACTTTAGGTTAACAACACAATCAACTAAAAGTCATGCACAACAGACATTTGAAATTAAAATGAGCACGACATCATACTCAAACAAAGAAATCAAATAAGGTGCACAAGTTAATCAAAGTATTTTTTTAAATAAATCAAAGGTACATTTTAAAATGAAAAGAAACCCTAATAAATAAATAAATAAATTAATATTTTTTAGTTTTTTTTTAACGGTGAGAATAATAAAATAAACAAGGAAGAAATAAAATGTTTATCTTTTTTAAAGTTTAAATAAGAAAATAAATAATTAAAAAGATAATTAATATTTTTTATTTTTTTAGTGTAAATTAAAATAAAAGAAATAAAATAAATAACTAAATATTTTTTTGGTTTTTTCTTAAGGTGATATTAGAAATAAAATAGAAAAAATAAAATAAGAGAAAAAAGAAATAACTTAAATAATAAAAAAAAAAAGAAAAAGAAATGGAGAGGAAAGAGAAGGAAAGGAGGAAAAGGAGGAGAAAATGAAAAAATAAACAAAAGGGTATGGAGGTGATCGAACCCAGAACCCTCTGTTTACATGCGCTAGACCAACATCACAACCACTATGCCAAAGCTGGCTTGCCATTCAGTATACGCAACCGGCAAATAAAATATTAATGCCCAGACCATCATCATCTTCATCTTCAACCTCAAGTTTCAAAATTTCAAAATCACGAATTTCTTATTTTTGAATCAAACATGACAAGTAAATACACTATCTCACTCAGAATTTTGCTAGAAATTCAAATATGTCATTGGATTTTATTTATATCAAACATAGCTCATGATTTTTGGACATTACCAGAGAAACCCTAGAAGTTTATACTAAAATTAAATGTCATACATGGACAATCAATGATCAAGAGCATAAGGTTTTCAATCACAGCGTCATGGCAAGCATATTGATAACTAGAATGAATGCAAATGGTGCATCTAAGAGTGAGAACCATAAATGGAAAACTTGCCTATTGGAGTGTGTCTAATGCACCTTCAAACGCTCTTCCAAATTAACAGTGATGATGCCTACAGCTTCACTAAACCCCCATGAGTATGTTCGAATGCTTGGCTTGCTTTGCAATGCCTCCAATCTCTATGCCCAAACACTACAACAGATAAGACCTTAGACAGTGTTTTTTTTGCCCTTAGACAGCGCTTTTAAGCGCTGTCTAAACCTGCGCTGCTATAGGTTTAGACAGCGCTTTGGGTAATACAAAAAGCGCTGTCTAAAGGGGGGTATATTTAATGAAAAACGCTGTCTATGGTACCTTTAGACAACGCTTTTTGACATTATAAGGTATACCTTAGACAACGCTTTTGGGAAAACCGCTTTCTAAGCCTTACCTTTTTTGACATTTTTTTGGTATACCTTAGACAGCGCTTTCAGAAAAAGCGTTGTTTATGCCCTACCTTTATTAACATTTTTTTGCTATACCTTAGACAGCGCTTTTGGTAGAAGCGCTTTCTAAGGTCCACCTTAGACAGCGCTTTTGTAAAAAGCGCTTTCTAATCCCCACCTTAGACAGCGCTTTCACCAAAAGCGTTGTCTAAGGTATACGAAAAATTTTATATAAATTTTTTTAAACCATAATTTTTACCAGGTTTTTTCAACCAGAATTTGACCTGTTTTTCAACCAGCAATTTTTTTCAGAAAAATACCACAATTTGGAGATTCAAATCAATCCAATTTATCCTATTTAAATGTACCTGTTGTACCCTAAATTTTTACCCTTAGATGTCATCCAGCTTTTGTGCATCTTAGGAGCATCTCTGCATTGTTTGAACTAACCCACGCCTTGTAGTTTGTTTATTTGTGTTCAAATTAGGTTTACCTATCCCTATGAAGCTCCGAAAGTCGCTTGAAGCAAGTCAAGTCAACCAAAGATCACCAGTGCAAAAATCTGGGATCAGGTTTTTTTACCTTGAAGAAATCATTAAGTATTGGCTCTATAGAAGTTCAAGATTGTGTGACCCACTTACCATATAATGCCGCCTACATCCAAGAGATATCATTTGACAAAAATCCAAGGTCTATGGGTTCTCAACGAGCGGAATTTGAGCCGCAATCCCACTATATCTCAAAACTAGGGTTTCTGTGACGCTTACCAGCCAACAACCTTGATTTTTCATCAAGATGATCCCCTAAAACCTAATTATCAATGCTATTGGCTTATCAACATCCTCAAGAGTCTCCTAAGACCTTTAGATGGGAAGGAAGAAACAAATTCACAAGGATCGACCTCAGTGCGTTCACAGGCGTAATTAGGGTTCGACTGAAACCCTAATCTTTTGGAATCTTGGATCAATTGAAGTGTTAATGGATTTAATCATCATACATTGTCTCATGAAGTATTAAAAGCATCCACACCAAGTTTCATGAGGTTTCTTGTAAGATAAGTAGGGTTTTTGTCGCGAAAGGCTTCGTATACGGCATTTTCCCCCTAATAGCCCGATTTAAAATAACCATAACTCCTAAACCGTGCACTCAAATTAAGCGACTCAAGGCTCATTGGAAAGCTTTCATCAAGATCTTTAATTCATTCCATATGACGTTTTGCCTAAAAATGCTTGGATTTTGAGTTATGGAGCTTACAAGGCGTTTTGGCCCAACACTTAGAAAATTTTTCAGCCCTTTTCATCACTCCTTTCCTCAACTTTGACACCACTTTTCACCAATTTCAATTTGGATTCAAGTCTCGAGTCTCAAATGAAAGTTGTAGAGCTCGTTGAGAGCTTTCCAACCATATGTGGAACATCTCCATAGGACAAACCATTCTCAAGTTATGGGTCGTCAAAGTAGGGCACTTGAAATTGTCAAATTTCAATGACTTAGAATTTTTTCTAAGTTCTTTTGGCAGTTTTGGGGACACGACTTGTGAGGGATTTTTCTACCAATTCAAGGCATTATTTCAATCACTTTCCAACATCAACATTGAAGTATCATCCAAGAACTTTCATTTGAACCCAAGAGCATTAAAATTGGATCATTAAGTTAGGAAATATCTTGTGAACAATATGGCCATGCGAATTCTGTTTTACACCAAGAACATCATCTTCTAAATTTGAATTTTCTTTCCCCCCCTCTCCAAAGGCAATAGTCTGACCTCACCACATCATCCTAACACTCCCCTAGCCCGTGCAAAAAAGGGAAGAACCCAAGGTATAGCTATAAGTTTTGTCCCAAGCATGCAAAAAGGAGGAAAAAGACAAACTTACTTTCACACGGCTCAAGAATCACAAGCCACGCTTGCAGCCATGCAGGGAACATCCATTTAATGCATCCCAAGCCATGCATCAAACTCACCTATAAAAGGAGGCCGCAACTTCCTCAGAATGGTCATTCGAAGGGACGAAGAAACACAGAGAAAAATCATCACAGCCATACTAAAACCTCTCTGAAGCACTATTTCCTTGCCACACGAGAGCTAGCTGGGAAAAGAGAAGAAAAACCAACAACAACAACACGAAAAACTCTCAAGAGGTTTTCCTTTAGCACACGTGAGCTAGCAGAGGAGAAAGAAGAGGATAGCTTGCTACTTGCTTGGAAAACTAGGTAAGTTTTCTCAAGCTCTCATTTACCATACGCATCATGCCATATCAACTGCGCTGCATCCATGTGGTAGATCATTCTTTATCGTTGTTTAATGTTTAAAGTGTTTGGCATATATCTTGTTATTATAGCATTAGGTTGGGTCTGTTGAGAAGAGTGGTTGACTTATCATTGTTGATAATCTAATCTGATATCATATGTGAATTTGTTTTGGGAAGCATGTTGGTTGATTGGTCACGAACTTATATTGGTTGATGTTCGTATACATGTTCTCTTGATGCATACTGTCTCACTTTAAATGCTTGTTGTGAATGCTATCTCTAATCTATGTTAGAGACTGTTTTGTTTTAGTTTTTTTTTAGTACCAAGATCTTGTTCTTCTTTTTTGAACTTCTGTGATATAGGTAGTATTCTGTTGTGATGTTTGTACGCTTATGCATCATTTAAACATGTTAATCTTTATTCAAGTATCACCCGTGCGCATTCTATAATATATCATAAGCACTAAATACGTTATTTTGAAGCATAACATGTATCCTTTCGTGTTTACACGCTACTGGTTTCATTTTATGGATGATGTTTGGTTTGAGTTAAGAATTCTGCGTTGACTATGATTTTGAGGTAAGCATAATGCCATTTCTCTTTTGTATCTAAAACTGAACCTGCATGTGATACTATTGTGGCCTCTGTTTGTAATATATATGCATGATACGATCTTATGATGCTGCTGCTTGTATTATGCGCTGCATAGTGTGTTTGGTTAGTTGTGTTTGCGAGGTTGTATGGTTAGGGTCAGTGGACCATGATCTTATGTGCATTCTGTTTCATTTTTTATTGTCGTCTTGGAATGCCATGTTGCCTTTACAAGTATAATACGTCAACCCTTATCATGCGTGTGTATGTGTTGATAAGCATGCTTGTATGTAGTTGTTTTAACCGCTGCCATGTTTAGTCTTAAGATTATAGGCTTTTGTTTTAGAGCATGTTGGATGTTTTTGTTACTGTTGAAACTCTTAATATTCTGTTCATTCGTATGGAGAATTTTAAGGTCGGTGGCCATATCATGTATATTTGGTTTACACTTAAAACAGGAAGTATTTACCTATTTCTCAAACTTTTTTTTTTTTTCATATTTGGACCCTGGTATCCACTTACTCACGACCCACGTTTTGGCCATTATTCTGCTCAAACTTCAGTTTCATTGTGTTCTACGCGAAAAATGCCCCAGCTTGGTATTTTACTTCTTGTTAATTGGTTGATATTTGGTTGAGTTAGATTGAATTGAAGATGAGTTTTCAGGTTTATGTTGCAAATAAAAACCCGATAGCAGTATGCATGAGCCCCATTTTCCGTGCGTTTCATGATTAGTTGGTTTCGTTTTGTCACGTAGTGCTATGACCTTGGATCTGAACGTGTATATGAGAGTTGTTTCATCTACGCATTTTCATGGACTTGTTTGGTTTATAATATTAAGGCAAGCGTATATGTATCGGATGTAAACGCCGTCCCAACGGTTCACCATATGCCATGCCATTACCCTTTCACCCGCCTTGCCCGTGTTCGATCCTCGGATCCACCTTTTTTTGCTATTTTCTGAATTTCGCCTGACTACCTTCATCATTGCCAGCCTGGGCCTTGCACCCTTTCTTATCCACACCCCCATTATTTAGGCCCAATTCACTCCCTTTCATTTTTTAACAAAGTTAAAATCACTAATACACCCCCTTGCATTTTTGTTTCAAATTTTTCTAACTTCTAAATCTTTTCTTTTTTAAAAAACCTTTTATTTATTTTGCTTAATCCAAAGAAAACTCTAAAAATATTTTTATTTTGTTTTATAATTTGTCCCTTAATTATTTATTTTATCATTAATCAATATGTGTTATGTTTTCTAATTGTTAATTACATTTTTATGGTTAACTGTTCTAATAGCTTTTTGACTTTAATTATCAATTGCATTTTGGAATGGTATTGTTAATTCTAATTGAGATGTTAATTGTTATTTTCAAATTTATGTCGTTAACTTTAAATTATCAATCTTGTGCCTTAATTTTGAGGTTTGTCAATTTAAATGTTTAATTTCTAAATATTAATTATCCATGTGTAGCCAATTTTTAATTACCTAATTGCGTGTTAATTGTTAATTCCTATTGTGTTGTCAATTAATTATCAATTCTTGGTCTAATTATCAAGGTGATTTTAAGCACCCTTGTTTAATTCTTAAGTCAATATATCCATGTTGATTGGCCATGTGTTTGATTTCCGCATGAATATGATTCTTCCTTATCATCCTTTAATATCACTCTACATGTTTGTCTTCCTAAAGATTGAAGCATGTTGATTGTCATCCTTAATATCTCCCTACATGTTTGTCTTCATAAAGATTTAAACATATTGATATCATTCTTAATCATTCTACTTGAAGCATATTCATCTTATCCATACTTTATCATGAAACATATTGCCATCTTCATGCTTATGTTACTTCCATCATATTATCTCATATCAATGTTGTAATTTATATTATGCCTTACCTTGTCATTTTATCATGTATATGTTTATCATATCTTACTTCAATCTGTATGTTTATTTACTATTGTCTAAACCTTTTCAAAACAATATCAAAAATTCTCGATCCAACGTCGAGCCCATTTTCTACCCATGTAAGTCGATCGCCTTCAGGCATCGCATTCAACCTTTTGGTCACCAGACACAAGTCTAGCATCACCTTGCTAGCACCATCGCCTAAACAACGTAACTTAATCGCATTAATATCCAAAGGAAAATCCCATGCATGATGACCATGTTATTGTGCATGGTGCATATCATTTGCATTCATGGTCGTCACCTTGAGATAATGACTCCCATCTTAACCTAAGTAACCTCTTAGGAAGAGACTTTGTTTCTTGGCCTCATCAGAGCCATAGAAACCACAACTAGCTTTAGGAGAGAGTTCTTAAACTCTTAGTGATATTCATCATAATGAATTTATCGCTTCCCCTACTGACTAAACTTCAACATAGGTCCATTACAACTAGATCTAGAGAGTTCTTAAACTCTACAATGAGCTTGTACTCATTTCCCCTCTGAATATTGACCATAGTCAATAGATCAGTAGAAGTAGAACTACGCATACTCTGATTCTATTCCCGAGGATACGTAGGCGTAAAGTGCGATGCTTTATCGAGTATACTTAGATACTAACCCCTAGGGTTTTCCAACCTTTAGAATAGAACCTTTAGCAAACAGATAACAAATAACATAATTGAATCAAGAGGTTCCTGTAGAGTACTACAGATATCTAGGATGCTAACACCTTCCCTAGGTATAACCAACCCCCGAACTTAGAATCTTAGTGCATTTGCATTGCATTGTGGGAATTCGGTTTTTTCTCCCTTCCTTTGGATAAATCAAAGACCGGTGGTGACATTAAAAATACGATACAAGTTAATTAATAATTTGTTATCCAATTTTCACCGCGACAGTACCAATTTACACCAAAATTATATATCCAAAACAATTGGCAATTCAAACCAATATATATATTTAAAATTACAAACCAAAATTATATATACACCTATTTATAATTACAAATCATTACATTTTTTCTACAAATGCACATAGTACTTTTGCATCCAACCACAGCATTGCTTCAAATCTACATTATAGGTCCTGAAAACACAAAGATTGTAATTCAATTAAAAGAATACATAAACAAAGTTACACATATTTAAATTCTCATCAATTAAAGTAAGAGTACAATATTATACCTTGTAAAATTCCGAGTTAGAAATTGAGTAATGAGCACACTTGCATTCTTCAAAGTACTACATAATAATATAACATAGTTTGATTTAGTTTTAACTATTTCATTACACATGAGAGATATGTGTTAATATTAAAATAACTCATAAGTTAGAAATACATACATCGGATGGAATCTCTATTCGATGCAACAAAAGAGTGTCTCTCATAAACCTCAACATGAAATAGCCGCAATCTATTTGATTGCGTTGCCAAGGACACTACAAATGAAAAGAAAATATGGATAAATCCTAAGTTTTATCAAGTAGCATCACTAATATAATAAAACATGTGATAATTAATATACCTTCACATAATTCCATGTAATAATGGGGTTGACTCTCCGCTGTGGTAGATGGCTATCTCGTAGTGCTAGGAAAGCTTGTATAGCGCTAATAAAATATAAGTGAATATTTAGAACAATTCACATAAATAAATAAACAAACAAATAAATATACACATTCATATTTAGAACAACGGATCATATAATTTGTTATATGAAGTATAAGATATCCAATTTAACATTTTCTATGCATAAATATCATATAATTGTGATGTACCTGTTTTTTTGAAACAACGGACTCGGTATGCTCCGGAATCCGCTTATCCTTTGTTTTGGATCTTATTGGAGTCTAAATAACATTACCATGTAAAAAATGAAAATAAAATGCTCTTTCACTAATATATAACAAATATGACATAATATATAACAAATATAATAAAGAAATCAAGTATATAACAAATTTTACCTCTTTCACTAACATCTCTTTCTTTTCTTGGTTTGAGTGTGAATTACTTGTGTCTTAGCAATGCGGACGGATGAATGGATCCAAATTCCCTCGTTATGGTCATTTCTGATATATGACTCATCTGCTATAAGATCCTCATCTTGATCATTTCTATTCAACTCATTCCGTCTAATGCATGACTCATTCTCAACATCAATATCACATTGATCTACACCACTATCATTAACCACTTTTTTAGATAGAAGCACTATAGACCATTTCGTACTCGTCGGGTCAGTGACATAGAACACTTGTCTAGCTTGAGATGCTAGAATAAAAGGCTCATCTTTGTACCCCACCCTATTAAGACCCACTTGCAAAAATCCAGACTTATCCATTCGTATGCCACTACTATTTACCCACTTGCAACCAAAGATTGGAATCTGAAACTTCTCGTAATCAAACACCCAAATGTGCTCAATAAGACCAAAATATGACAGATTTGCATATTTGGGGTTTAAGTCCTTCATACTTGATATGTGCATTGCTTCAGCTAGGACGGTGACACCACTATTTTGCATAGTACTTTTATCGTCTTGTTCTTTGGTATAAAATGTGTATCCATTAATTGCGTATGCGCTATGAGAATACACATGCAAACTTGGACCATATGCCAAACATCTCAACCTTTCTGTTACTGAAGCAGGATCTGAAGAGCGCTTCGAATAAATATGATCCTTTAACCATTGTATGAAACTTTGATTGTGCTCTCGTACTATCCAATTTTCATTTATGTTCTGATTTAACCTTCGGAGTACATCCTTGTGCATCTCAACATATGGCTCAACCTCATTATCATTGTGCAGAACATACAAATGCACTTGATCCCATTCATCCCTTGATACTGTCACAATTTTATTTCCAATTAATATTTTACCATCCTTTTTTTTAAAAATATGAGCTTTGGGGAGTCCAATCGACTGAACATTGGACAAATATTCAGTACAAAACTCAACCGCTTCTTCAACAATGTATCGTTCAACAATACTCCCCTCTGGCCGACTTCGGCTTTTCACGTACCCTTTTAATATTTTCATATAATGTTCAGCAGGGTACATCCATCTCATATAAGCTGGTCCACACAACTGTGTCTCTTTCACAAGATGAACAACTAGATGTACCATTATGTCAAAAAAAGAGGGAGGAAAATACATTTCAAGCTCACACAAGGTAATAACTATCTCTTTTTGTAGTGTTGGTAAGATATCGGGATCGATTACCTTACTACAAATTGACGTAAAGAAAAAACACAAATTAGTTATGGCGCTTCTTACTTTCACTGGCAAAATAGAACGTATACCTATTGGTAGAAAGTGTTCCATTATAACATGGCAGTCGTGTGTCTTTAAACTCTTCAACGTGAGGTCTTTCATAGACATAAGTCTTCTGACATCTGAAGAGTATCCTTCTGGAACTTTAACTCCACTCAGAAACTTGTTTAATCATGTTATTTGTTATATATACTTGTATTTGTTATGCTTGCTTGGGTTATCACTTTGAGTGGTGAGGAGTCCTAGACCCGGACATGAGTATAATTATAGGAGATGATATGGTCAAGGGTACTTTGACGGAGTCGATTCCTGAAAAGTCGAATTGAGAAAATCATCGCTCAGTTTAGGTTCTTTTGAACTTAATATTGTTTGAACGAGTACATTCGTGAAAACGATATTAACTTTGACCAAGGACCTTTAAGACTGAGGACCGTAGCACCTTTAACCCAACTTGGCCTTTTAGGACGTAGTGCGGTGACTATGCGGGAGTCCATTTCCAAATAGTTGTCACGCGATACTACACTCAGACGAGATTCTCTTGAGAATATTATTGACTAACCGAGTAATTTGGGAAGTCGATAAAATCCGAAAGATGGGTCGTAGACTCTGGGAACTCTTAGAACCCGTTCGGCAGGTACATTCTAAAACCACACCACCCCATGGGACGGGTAGACCTTGACTCCATTCATGCTCCTTTGAACCTAGGACTTTTGGTTTGCTTGTTTGTGTGCCCTTTTGTTTGTGTGTTTGTGCATACATGCATACATAAGCATCATTTTCATTCAAGTTCGTGGAGTCTGAGTCTTTTATTTACGTCGTAGGGTACCATGGACAATGAAAGAAGGAACACCGTGAAGTTTACTTACAAGAGTTTTGACACAAGTGACCTAAGGAGGTTGGAGACTCTGTTGGTTGATCCAAAAGGATTCGAGCGTAGATATGGGGCGCTTTTGTTTCTATTGAAGGTGAGGGTTGATCAAGGACTTCTCTCCACCCTACTTCAGTTTTATGATCCGGTATATCATTGCTTCACATTCCCTGATTACCAACTGGTGCCTACTCTTGAGGAATATGCATGTCTGACTGAGATACCTATTTTGGATAAGTCTCCTTTTCCCATTTTTGGTAAGGACCCTAAGGAACAAGAGATTGCTAAGGCGACACATTTGGAGTTAGCAGACATACGAGGGAATATGACTACCAAAGGAGGGATTTCTGTTTTGCCTATGAAATTTCTGGTGGAGAAAGCTCATCATTATGCCAGGCGTTCTGACATGGCTACCTTTGAGGATATATATGCTTTAATGATTTATGGTACCTTTCTGTTCCCCAATCTCAAAGACTATGTGGACCTCAATGCCATCAAGATATTTATGAAGAGGAACCCTGTCCCTACTTTGTTAGCTGAAGCTTATCACGCCATACATTCGAAGCATGCCAAAGGAGGGCAGATCACATGCTGTGTACCCTTATTGTACAAGTGGTTTACTTCGCACTTGCCCAAGGCTAACATTTTTTGGGACCCTAAAAAAGGATGGTGGTCTAAGAAGATCATGGCCCTTACTCATTCTGACGTTGATTGGTATAACCCTCATAGGTACGAGGATGTTGTGATCATTGACAGTTGTGGAAAGTTCGGGAACGTGCCTCTTCTTGGCATACAAGGAATAACCAGTTACAATCCGGTCTTAGCTCGCAGACAGTTTGGTTACCCTTTGAAGGTCAAGCCTCTTGGTATTCACACAGAAGGATTTTTCTCCAAAGATTACGAAAAGCAAGAGGAATTGAGGAGCAGAATTTTAAAAGCCTGGAGGGACAAACACAAGAAAGATAGGAATGCTTTGGGGAAGCATAACTGTGTCTCCATGGACCCCTACCTACAATGGGTCAGAAGAAGGGCTATTGAACTAAGGATGCCCTATGATCGCCAAGAGCCTATGGTCTTGAATGAAGAACCTGTCTTCATCTTTGCATCTGAGACAGAGGAATTAAAGCTCGCCTTAAGGAAAGCTCAGCAGATAGGAAATGCTTGGAAGGATAAGTGTGAGGTGCTTGTGGAAGAGAACGAAGCGCTTCAAAGACAAATAAAGGCAAAAAGTGAGGAAGTTCTCTCTTGCAAAAGGAGGAAGTTACAAGAAGACCCGAGTCCCTCAAACCCTGAGACTACTTCGTGGGAGGCGATAATAGAGGAGCTGGTTCTCGAGAAGTCCCGAATGGAAGAAGAGATTAAGAAGTACAAACTAAGATTATTGGGGGAATCTCCTTAGGTCTTTTATTAGCCTTTATTTAATTATTAAAACTCTTGTAAGAACATCAACGGTTGTAATGTTTTCCTTACGAAGTTTTAATTCCCATTTCTTTCACTTGTAACAAATTTTGTATGATTAATGAAATCAGGTCCGTTGGTATTCTGTGACGATTACAAATACTCAAAATTCCACGAACTTTTGCATCTCATTACATTTGCATTCTCATTCTCATTCAATTCAAAGAACTCAAAGTTTGCTGTTTTTAGATATCGTAAAATGGATCATGGAAGGAAAGGAACGGTACCATACACCTTCAAGGTTTTTGATGTGGAACAGTTGAGGGAACTGGGAGGTCGGATAAGGGATCCAGATGCCTTCGCCGCAAAGCACGGGCATATGCTCTCTTTATTGCAGGTACAAGTAGCTGAGGGTTTATTAGAGACATTGGTTCAACTCTACCATGTGATCTACCACTGTTTCATCTTCCAAGATTTCCAGTTGATGCCCACTTTGGAAGAGTATTCCGCCTTATTAGGGATACCCGTCAAAGATTCACCCCCGTTCTACGGTGGAGAAGGAAGACCCAGTCAGGAAGACATCGCGAGAGTGACTCGCATCAAGCTGATAGAGATCCAGACACACATGAGGTGCAGAAGAGGGATCGACGGCTTGCCTGCTCCATTCTTATTTAAGAAAGCTCAAGAGTTCGCCGACCAAGAAAAAACTAGGGCTTTCGAGAATCTTTTCGCGCTACTGGTCTATGGTCTATTTTTGTTTCCGAATGTTGAGAATTTCGTCGACGTTCATGCAATCAGGATCTTCATGCTCAAGAACCCGGTACCAACGTTATTGGCCGATGCATACCACTCGATCCATTCAAGGATCCTGAAAGGAGAAGGTCAGATCGTATGCTGCACTGCTATCCTCTATAGGTGGTTTATTTCGCACCTACCAAAGACCATGGCCTTCTGGGATGTGAGGGATGGCTCAGAATGGCCCGTTAAACTCATGGACCTGACCCACTCAGATGTTGTTTGGTATGATCCGATATACGGAGGGATTCCCATGATTCACAGTTGCGGAGATTTTTCCAACGTGCCTCTTCTTGGCACGAAAGGGTGCACCAGTTACAACCCTGTTCTCGCTCGTCGCCAGCTTGGGCATCCGATGAATGAGATACCAGATCCAGAGAACTTGAAAAGAATTTTCCTCTATGAAGGAGAAGACCCCCAGCTGAAGATGCAGATTCTATTCGCTTGGCGTCAAATCAACAGACAAGGAATGACTGCAGCAACAAACCCTGACTGCACGGTTACAGAATCTTACCTAGAGTGGTCACGCAAACGAGCCCTCGCTCTGACGATGCCATATCCTCGGCCCAAGCCTCCTGTAATAGAATCAGATGAAGTTTCAAGACTAAAGGTAGAAGTGGAGAAGCTGACACTGGACAAGTACATATTGCAGGAAAGGATTGACAAGTTGATGGAGGAACTCAGCGAAAGGAAAGGAGCATCATCCAGCGGATCAAAGCCCTAGTTCCTCTTTGTTGTATTTTGTTGTACTGAAAGCCCTGAGGGTGTACCGCTTGTAAACAAGTTTTAAAATTTTAATAAAAACAAGTTTCCAATTGCGATATTTAACTACACTTTCGAGCTCCTTGAAGTGAATGTTGCATCATGTTGCATCATACGCATCATTTCGCACCACATCTGCATTCTCGCATATACATGTGCGTTTCTTCGGTGTCTCATTATCCTTTTATCTTCTTCAGTTGTCGTCGTTGAACCACCACCCTGAGTGCCCTGCACCGTTACAACCTTGAAGAGAAAGGATGTCTGAAAATTGCGAGAATCTGGATCAGGTTAACAACGAGCTCGCTGAATTAAGAGTAGGAATGGGGCAGATCATGGAAGCCTTGAGTATCATACGAGCAACGATGGACACACAAGCCACTGTGGTCTCAGAAATCGTCACTACAACTGTTGTGCCACCGGTTATACCTGTCGTAAATCCCACTCTGGGGATGCCATTCGAGTTCATGCGAGCCACAGCCCCTCAATCCACGCAACAAGCGGTACCATTGCTCAGTGAGAATCAACAAGCTATTCCGACTTATGTTCCGCCTGTGGTACAAACCCAATTCCAACCTGTTTTCCAGAACCAGCAGTATTTTGATGGTATGTCTGTAGAAGAGGGTGACAGTAATGAGAAGTTGAGAGCCAACATGGAGGTGATGCAGAGAAAGCTGAAGGCTATGGAAGGAGACAACGTTTTCAGTTCTGACCTTAAAGATATGTGTCTAGTCACTGATCTAGTGATTCCACCGAAATTCAAGTTACCAAGTTTTGAATTGTATTCTGGTGCCACGTGTCCTAAGGCACACCTAGTCATGTATCTCCGAAGAATGGCGGCTTATATGGATAATGATAAGTTAATGATCCATTGTTTCCAAGACAGCCTGAAGGGCGCTGCCGCAAAGTGGTATTTAAGCTTGGACCAGTCTCAGATCAAGTGTTTCCAGGATGTTATGGACGTGTTCATAAAGCATTATAAGTATAATTTGGATTTAGCTCCTGATCGTAGACAGCTATTGACCATGACTCAGAAGAACACAGAGTCGTTTAAAGAATATGCTCAAAGATGGAGAGAGACTGCATCACAAGTTGAACCGCCATTGACTGAAAAGGAATTAGCTGATTGGTTTGTAGATACTGTAAGACCAGAATTCTATGAGAAGATGATCAGTAATATCGGCGCTAATTTCTCTGATATCATTGCAATTGGTATGAAGGTGGAGGCAGGTCTGAAAAGTGGAAAGGTAGCCAGCTCACCGAACAGTTCTACTAGCACCGGTATCAAGAAGTCTCCGGGTAACTTCCATAAGAAGAAGGAAGGCGAGACTAACGCTATTTTGACAGGAAAGAGGCAAAATCCTAGTTGGAAACGATCTCTATTCCAACCACAACCGAGTCCCGGCTTTCCTCAGCAGCCAATCTATCCCACACAGTTTGCACAACAACCATACGTGGCGTCTGTTATGCCCACTTTTAATCATCAGATAATGCAGCAAGTTCCTGCTTCCCAGTCACCAAATCAGCAACAGTGGACGAAGAACCAGAATCAGAATTACCAGCAACAACGGCGGCCAGTGCCACAGCAAAATACCCCGCCAAGAAGACAAGCAGTAACACCAAATTTTCCGCCCATACCAATGACGTACACGGCATTGTATCCTTCGCTGGTGGAGCGAGGATTAATCGTTACTAGGCCATTGGGGCCACTATCTGAAAAAGCTATGCAGTTCTACAATCCTAATGCATCATGTGCTTTCCATCAAGGAGGAGTAGGCCACGATTTAGAAGGGTGTTTGGCGCTAAAGAATCTAGTAAAGAGTCTGATGGAGAAAAATATCTTGTCTTTCGCTAACAACCAGCCAGATGTGAAAAACAACCCCTTGCCAACACATGGGTCAGCCAATGCCATCGAAGATGAGAATGGTGAAGTACTAGTCTCAGATGTAACAAAGATTAAGACTCCCTTGAAGATGTTTCATGCTAAGCTATTCAGCGCCGGTTTGGTCAAAGATTGCCACGATGGTTGTAAAAAGTGTGACAGTAATAATGAAGGGTGTCAGTTGGTTCGAAATGATATCCAACAATTGATCGATGAAGGTTTCTTACAGGTTTTTAGAAAGGAAGGCAAAGTAGCAGTGATTGAACCAGTGTTTAATTTACCAAAGCGGATGCCAGCGCTTGAAGAAGAGTACATATCAGTAGTCCCTGTGTTCAACAATCCAGGGGCAGCTACCGTGAGCCCTGTGTTCAATAATCCGGGGGCAAGTACCGTGAGTCCGGTATTTAGACAACCAGTTCCAAGATTCAACAGGTCTGAAACTGTTTCTCTTGATAATCATACAAGGAGGAATAATCTCCCAAGACCAGTCCCGTTCAGATTCAGGGGAACCAAAGCAGTACCGTGGGTCTACGAAGGCAGTGCAAGTGGAAAGTGGAAGGAGGAAACGATCCCAAGGAAAGAGGTGGGGGTCATTATAGAAGAACCGGTCCCAAGGAAAGAGTTGGGGGCTGATGAGAAGAGCGTGTCTAATATAGCGGGAACAGGAAGAATGATGAGGAGTGGAAGGATTCTCCCCCCTATTAACAAAGAAACGTCAGATAAAGAGAATGAGGTGCGTGTACCCACCAGCGACAAAAGTAAAGAAGTAATCTCCAAGGAGGACGATGAAGAATTTCTCAAGATAATAAAGAGAAGGTACTACAGGGTTGTGGATCAGCTTCACCAGACCCCGTCCAAAATTTCTATTTTATCCCTATTGATTAATTCACCAGTCCACCGGTCAGCACTACAGAAAGTACTGGCTCAGGCTCATGTGGCCCAGGACATTACCGCCGGACAGTTCGATCATGTTATCTCTAACATTACTGCTTGCAATACGCTCAGCTTCAGCGATGAAGAATTAACCCAATCAGGTCGGAATCACAATCTCGCCCTGCATATATCAATGAAGTGTCAGGAGGACACATTGGCCAGAGTTCTTGTGGATACAGGATCCTCTCTAAATGTCCTACCGAAGAGGGCCCTCGACAAGCTAGCATACAAAGGAGGGATCATGAGACCCACGTCGTTAATTGTCAAAGCTTTTGATGGCTCACGAAGATCCGTGATGGGGGAAATTGAGCTGCCAGTTTTGATTGGACCCCAGGAATTCAATGTTTTGTTTCAGGTTTTGGACATTAACCCTGCCTATAGCTGCCTACTGGGAAGACCCTGGATCCACGAGGCAGGCGCTGTTACTTCAACCTTACACCAAAAAATGAAATTTGTGGCCGATGACAAGCTGGTCATCATCCATGGGGAAGAAGACTTAATGGTTAGTAACTTGTCGTCTTTCCGTTATATTGAGGCTGACGAAGATGCATTGGAAACTTCTTTTCAAGCCCTGGAAATAGCCAACGCAGTTACGGTTGACAATGAGGAGACAGTGGTACCAGAATATCCATCGTTTGCTTCGTATAAGAGTATTCAGTCTGCCCTTCAAGACGGTGTGCCCGCAGGTTGGGGTGAAGTGATTGAGGTTGAGAAGAGAGTCAGACACCAAGGGTTGGGTTACCGACCAACTCTAGAAGAAGAGGCTGCTTCAGGTTCAAGAGAAAGAAGAATGAAGATAAAGACCGTACAGGAGACATTTATCAGCGGCGGCCATCAAGTCCACGCAATCATAGGAAGCACAGAAGAAGACGAAGATATTGATCGTTTGATTTTTCGCCAAGAAGGCGCATTATGCAACTGGGAGTCCATTGAGATCCCAATTCTGTACCCGGAACCAGAGTAACTTGTCTAGATTTGTTGTTTTCATCTCCCTAGTCTTGCCCAAAGCTAGTGGATTGTTTTGTACGGGCCTCCGTTTTCAAACTTTAAATCAATGAAATGACTCTTTTGCTAAAATTTGTTGTTTTGCTTTATTGCATTCTATTTCTAAAAATGGCAATCTTTTCAAACAAAAGCATCTCCATCCCGCATGTTCTTGAATTATTGCGCTTTTAATAATATAAGTCATTCTACTATGCAGAATGAATCATAAACCTCTTGTATTCAATGACCCTGATCTTACCATTGACTTCGACTCCCCCGTCTATCAAGCTGAGGAGGAGGAGGATTATGAAGTGTCCGAGGATCTAGCAGATATGTGTGATTACCAGTATGCAGACCTCCAGCCTCATGAAGAGCAGGTGGACGTCATCAATCTTGGCACCGAGGAAGAGAAGAAAGAGGTTAAGATTGGGGCATCCCTGAAGCCAGAAATTAGACAGCGGCTGATTTCACTCCTTGAAGAGTATGTGGATGTGTTTGCTTGGTCCTACCAAGATATGCCTGGTTTAGATACAGATATTGTGGTTCACAAGCTACCGCTTAAGCCTGAGTGCCCACCAGTGAAACAAAAGCTTCGCAGAAGTCATCCAGACATGGCCCTCAAAATTCGAGACGAAGTCAAGAGACAGTTGGATGCCGGTTTCCTAGCAGTTTCCAAATACCCAGAGTGGGTAGCTAATATTGTTCCAGTTATGAAGAAGAATGGAAAGGTGCGGATGTGCGTGGATTATAGGGATCTTAACAAAGCTAGTCCCAAGGATGATTTTCCTCTACCACATATCGACACATTAGTAGACAACACGGCCCGTTTCGCCATGTTCTCATTTATGGACGGTTTTTCAGGCTACAATCAGATCAAAATGGATCCATCTGATATGGATAAAACCACTTTCATTACCCCGTGGGGCACTTATTGTTATAAGGTCATGCCTTTTGGACTAAAGAATGCTGGGGCAACTTACCAAAGGGCTATGGTAACCTTGTTCCACGACATGATCCACAAAGAGATAGAAGTGTATGTGGACGATATGATAGCCAAATCTCGAAATGAGGAAGAACATGTAGAACATCTGCTAAGGTTGTTCAAGAGGCTTCGAAAGTATCAGTTGAGGTTAAACCCTGCAAAATGTACCTTTGGAGTTAGGTCAGGGAAGTTATTGGGTTTCATTGTTAGCCAGAAAGGCATTGAAGTGGATCCCGATAAAGTGCGAGCTATTCAAGAAATGCCAGCTCCGCAAACAGAGTCTCAAGTCAGAGGATTTTTGGGCCGTTTGAATTACATCTCCCGGTTCATCTCCAATATGACTCCGATATGTGCTCCCATCTTCAAACTACTCCGCAAGAATCAGCCGGTAGAATGGAATGCTGAATGTCAGCAAGCTTTTGAGAAGATCAAGAGTTATCTCCAAGAACCACCTATCCTGATCCCTCCAGTACCTGGGAGGCCGCTCTTTATGTATCTGACTGTTTTGGAAGAGTCCATGGGTTGCGTTTTGGGACAGCACGACGAGACTGGCCGAAAGGAGCATGCAATCTATTATCTGAGCAAGAAGTTCACAGACAGTGAAAGCCGTTACTCAATGCTTGAAAAGACTTGTTGCGCTCTGGTTTGGGCCGCCAAACGCCTGAGACAGTACCTAATTTGTCATACCACCTTGTTGATTTCCAAAATGGACCCGATAAAGTACATTTTTGAGAAACCTGCTCAAACGGGTAGACTTGCCCGTTGGCACATGTTATTGTCCGAATATGATATTCAATATGTCACTCAAAAGGCTATTAAAGGAAGTGTTCTTTCAGAATATCTTGCTGATCAACCAGTTGAAGACAACGAACCACTCAAATTTGATTTCCCTGATGAGGACATTATGGCAGTGAAAGATGGTGAATAGTCAAGTTCTGAAGATGATCCCAGGGCCGAATACAGGTGGAAGATGATGTTCGATGGTTCGTCCAATTACAAGGGGCATGGAGTAGGTGTTGTTATGATTAATCCGGAAGGTGGCTACACCCCTTTTACAGCTAGATTGGATTTCGGATGTACGAATAATATTGCTGAATATGAGGCATGTATCCTGGGACTAGAAGCTGCGATCGATCTTGGAATTTGTTTTCTCGAAGTTATGGGTGACTCTGCTCTAGTTATTTATCAAATTAGAGGTGAATGGGAGACAAAAGATGAGAAGCTTATCCCCTACCAGGCATATGCTTTGGAATTGATTGAGCATTTTGATGAGATTACTTTCCGCCATGTGCCACGTACTGAGAATCACGTGGCTGATGCTTTAGCAACGCTGGCTTCAATGTGGCAAGTCAGATTTATCAATGAGGATCCGGTTATCAGTATTGGGAGAAGGGCTGAACCTGCCTACTGCCAGGCCATTGAAGAAGAATCAGATGGCAAACCCTGGTTTCATGACATTTTGAACTTCCTGAAGAATCAAGAATATCCGGCCAACGCCTCCGCTCTTGATAAGAAAACTCTGCGAAGGTTGTCAGCTAAATTCTTCATCAGCAACGGTGTACTATACAAAAGGAATCATGATATGGTGTTGCTAAGATGTGTCGACAAGAGAGAAGCAGGCTTGCTGATCCACGATATTCATGAGGGAGCCTTCGGCACCCATGCCAATGGACACGCCATGGTTAAAAAGATCTTGAGAGCTGGATACTATTGGTTAACTATGGAGACTGATTGCATCCAGTATGCTAGGAAATGCCATAAATGTCAGATTTACGCAGACAAAATGCATGTTCCTCCTACTTTGCTAAATGTGCTATCATCGCCCTGGCCATTCTCTATGTGGGGCATTGATATGATTGGGGCGATTGAGCCTAAAGCATCCAATGGGCATCGATTCATTTTGGTGGCTATAGATTACTTTACCAAATGGGTGGAAGCCGCCTCTTATGCGAATGTAACTAAACAAGTAGTTGCTCGTTTCATCAAGAACAACATCATTTGTCGTTATGGGATTCCAAGCAAAATCATAACCGACAACGGGACCAACTTGAATAACAAAACCATGAAGGAATTGTGCGATAACTTCAAGATTGAGCACCATAACTCTTCACCATATCGACCGAAGATGAACGGAGCAGTTGAGGCCGCGAACAAGAATATTAAGAAAATTATTCAGAAGATGGTCAAAACATACAAGGATTGGCATGAGATGTTGCCATATGCGCTACACGGATATAGAACGTCCGTCAGAACATCAACAGGGGCAACCCCTTTTTCGCTGGTATATGGAATGGATGCTGTCCTCCCTATAGAAGTTGAGATACCTTCTCTGAGGATATTAATGGAAACAAAGCTTGACGAAGCTGAATGGATTCAAGAGAGATACGATCAGTTGAATCTAATTGATGAGAAGCGCCTGACAGCTATGTGTCATGGTCAGTTGTACCAGAAGAAGATGAAGAGAGCATTTGATAAAAAGGTCCGCACTCGGGAATTCCGAGTAGGCGAATTGGTACTTAAGAAGATTCTGCAATCACAAAGAGACGCCCGTGGAAAATGGGCACCTAATTATGAAGGTCCCTACATAGTTAAGACAGTGTTTTCAGGAGGGTCATTGCTTCTTACAACTATGGACGGTGAACAGCTTGCGCATCCTGCGAATGCTGATTCGGTGCGGAAGTATTATGCTTAAGACTAGGACGCCTCTGTAACATCCAAGAATCCCCAGAGAACCTCAAGTTTTGCTACAACAGAAATCCTTAGTCATTAGGGGTCATTGGTCATTGAATACAATATAACCTTTTGCTAAACTGCCATTTCGATGCATCTGTAATATCTCATGGGACTATGCTATTTGGCAAGTCACCAGTTTTCAATGAATATCATTTATATGATCATCTTCTTATCGTCTTTATTTTTGCAAATTTTGCCATTTTCACTTGATTTTTGAAAACGGAAATATTGCAATTGCTAAGAAAACACAAAGATAAACTAAGTTTTACTCTGGATCTTCTACGAATCAAGCTGGTGTAAGGAGATTTAGCAGTATTGCATTTTTGGCATGGATTCGCCACCTCCAGTGGAAAGAAGATCGCCTTGGCTATCCTTGACGTTGGGTTTCAGGGTGTTGGCTTGTGTTATCCTTTCTCCTTTCCTGTTTTGCGTCGTTCGCGTTGTTCCTAGCATATAGCTAAGCATGTGCATCATCCTTTAGCATCTTTGCATCCGTTGTGCTCTGTTTTGCTGGTGATCTTTTGTTGTGCTTATCTTTATTTCCCTAGTGGAGTAAGGATATTCCCGGTTTTCTTTGCGTCGTGCTTGTTCGGTCTTAACCTCTGCGCGCCAAATTCGAATCTTTAAAATCTTTTTTTTCCGTTCCCCAAGAGGTTTAACTTTAAAGGATTTTATAGTTGTTCTCGTTTGAATCGTGTCAAACTTGAACTTGGACTATGTTTGAATCGCGCCAAACGTTGTCTTAATTTGGACTTTGTTTGAAGCGTGTCAAACACTGTCTTATGTGTTCTTGTTTGAATCGTGTCAAACTTGAACTTGGACTATGTTTGAATCGTGTCAAGCATTGTCTTCTTAAAAACTTTGTTCTTGTTTGAATCGTGTCAAACTTGAACTTGTTCTTGTTTGAATCGTGTCAAACTTGAACTTGGACTATGTTTGAATCGTGTCAAGCATTGTCTTATTTGGACTTTGTTTGAAGCGTGTCAAACACTGTCTTATGTGTTCTTGTTTGAATCGTGTCAAACTTGAACTTGTTCTCGTTTGAATCGTGTCAAACTTGAACTTGGACTATGTTTGAATCGTGTCAAGCATTGTCTTCTTACAAACTTTGTTCTTGTTTGAATCGCGTCAAACTTGAGCTTGGACTATGTTTGAATCGTGTCAAGCATTGTCTTCTTACAAACTTTGTTCTTGTTTGAATCGCGTCAAACTTGAGCTTGGACTTTGTTTGAATCGTGTCAAGCATTGTCTTCTAAAAAAAAAAAAAAAAAAAAAAAAAAAAACTTGTTCTTGTTTGAATCGTGTCAAACCTGAACAGAGTCCTTGTTCGAATCGTGTCGGACATCGACTCTTGTTTTAAAACCGTTCTTGTTCGAATCGCGTCGAACTCGAATTAAGGCTTTGTTTGAATCGTGTCAAGCACCGTCTTTTGTTTTAAAACTGTTCTTGTTCGAATCGTGTCGGACATTGAACACCCTAATCTTTGTTGCTTTTCTAAAATTTGCTTTAAGATTAAGTTTCTTGGAACAAATTTCTTCAACTTTAAGACTCCTATCTGGTGCGCAGAGTTGGTCTCTGCCTTCCTGACTCTTTCTGAAGATCCCATTTTGAACTCTTATTTTTGAGATCCCCAGGAAGTCTTTGTTTGCTTGTTTGTCTCCTCTAGACTGAATCTTAGTGATCAGTTTCTTCTTTCTGGTTTCATGCCCAGGAAGAGCGTGGTTTTGTTTCCTTCCCCGTGAAATCTATCTCCTTGGATTTCTCCCCAGTGGAGATTGTCTTTTAGTTTTTCCCCAGTTGTTTCCTCGGGATCTCCCCGGTGAGTCTTCTTACTGGTTGACCAGTATCCCCAGTGAGTCTTTGCTTGAGGATACTAGTTTCTGTCTTTCCCCAGCGAAGCTTTTCTTGCGTGTTTGCTTACTGTGGTCCTTGGTGTCTGGTTTGTCTGCATCCTTTGCATTCCCGGCATCATATCATCATTTTAGAAGTTCATGGCATGTCAGCGTCTGCATGTCCGTAGTGTGTCCTTAGCATTCGCGTTCCATCTAAGGGAAAAATTTTTTGGTTTGCTATATTTAAATATCTTTCACCTTGTTGCCTCCAGAATCTCCGTTCCTTGTGCCCTCCGGTGAAGCTATTTAAATAGGGGCAACTGTTGTACCCTAAATTTTTACCCTTAGATGTCATCCAGCTTTTGTGCATCTTAGGAGCATCTCTGCATTGTTTGAACTAACCCACGCCTTGTAGTTTGTTTATTTGTGTTCAAATTAGGTTTACCTATCCCTATGAAGCTCCGAAAGTCGCTTGAAGCAAGTCAAGTCAACCAAAGATCACCAGTGCAGAAATCTGGGATCAGGTTTTTTTACCTTGAAGAAATCATTAAGTATTGGCTCTATAGAAGTTCAAGATTGTGTGACCCACTTACCATATAATGCCGCCTACATCCAAGAGATATCATTTGACAAAAATCCAAGGTCTATGGGTTCTCAACGAGCGGAATTTGAGCCGCAATCCCACTATATCTCAAAACTAGGGTTTCTGTGACGCTTACCAGCCAACAACCTTGATTTTTCATCAAGATGATCCCCTAAAACCTAATTATCAATGCTATTGGCTTATCAACATCCTCAAGAGTCTCCTAAGACCTTTAGATGGGAAGGAAGAAACAAATTCACAAGGATCGACCTCAGTGCGTTCACAGGCGTAATTAGGGTTCGACTGAAACCCTAATCTTTTGGAATCTTGGATCAATTGAAGTGTTAATGGATTTAATCATCATACATTGTCTCATGAAGTATTAAAAGCATCCACACCAAGTTTCATGAGGTTTCTTGTAAGATAAGTAGGGTTTTTGTCGCGAAAGGCTTCGTATACGGCATTTTCCCCCTAATAGCCCGATTTAAAATAACCATAACTCCTAAACCGTGCACTCAAATTAAGCGACTCAAGGCTCATTGGAAAGCTTTCATCAAGATCTTTAATTCATTCCATATGACTTTTTGCCTAAAAATGCTTGGATTTTGAGTTATGGAGCTTACAAGGCGTTTTGGCCCAACACTTAGAAAAATTTTCAGCCCTTTTCATCACTCCTTTCCTCAACTTTGACACCACTTTTCACCAATTTCCATTTGGATTCAAGTCTCGAGTCTCAAATGAAAGTTGTAGAGCTCGTTGAGAGCTTTCCAACCATATGTGGAACATCTCCATAGGACAAACCATTCTCAAGTTATGGGTCGTCAAAGTAGGGCACTTGAAATTGTCAAATTTCAATGACTTAGAATTTTTTCTAAGTTCTTTTGGCAGTTTTGGGGACACGACTTGTGAGGGATTTTTCTACCAATTCAAGGCATTATTTCAATCACTTTCCAACATCAACATTGAAGTATCATCCAAGAACTTTCATTTGAACCCAAGAGCATTAAAATTGGATCATTAAGTTAGGAAATATCTTGTGAACAATATGGCCATGCGAATTCTGTTTTACACCAAGAACATCATCTTCTAAATTTGAATTTTCTTTCCCCCCTCTCCAAAGGCAATAGTCTGACCTCACCACATCATCCTAACACTCCCCTAGCCCGTGCAAAAAAGGGAAGAACCCAAGGTATAGCTATAAGTTTTGTCCCAAGCATGCAAAAAGGAGGAAAAAGACAAACTTACTTTCACACGGCTCAAGAATCACAAGCCACGCTTGCAGCCATGCAGGGAACATCCATTTAATGCATCCCAAGCCATGCATCAAACTCACCTATAAAAGGAGGCCGCAACTTCCTCAGAATGGTCATTCGAAGGGACGAAGAAACACAGAGAAAAATCATCACAGCCATACTAAAACCTCTCTGAAGCACTATTTCCTTGCCACACGAGAGCTAGCTGGGAAAAGAGAAGAAAAACCAACAACAACAACACGAAAAACTCTCAAGAGGTTTTCCTTTAGCACACGTGAGCTAGCAGAGGAGAAAGAAGAGGATAGCTTGCTACTTGCTTGGAAAACTAGGTAAGTTTTCTCAAGCTCTCATTTACCATACGCATCATGCCATATCAACTGCGCTGCATCCATGTGGTAGATCATTCTTTATCGTTGTTTAATGTTTAAAGTGTTTGGCATATATCTTGTTATTATAGCATTAGGTTGGGTCTGTTGAGAAGAGTGGTTGACTTATCATTGTTGATAATCTAATCTGATATCATATGTGAATTTGTTTTGGGAAGCATGTTGGTTGATTGGTCACGAACTTATATTGGTTGATGTTCGTATACATGTTCTCTTGATGCATACTGTCTCACTTTAAATGCTTGTTGTGAATGCTATCTCTAATCTATGTTAGAGACTGTTTTGTTTTAGTTTTTTTTTAGTACCAAGATCTTGTTCTTCTTTTTTGAACTTCTGTGATATAGGTAGTATTCTGTTGTGATGTTTGTACGCTTATGCATCATTTAAACATGTTAATCTTTATTCAAGTATCACCCGTGCGCATTCTATAATATATCATAAGCACTAAATACGTTATTTTGAAGCATAACATGTATCCTTTCGTGTTTACACGCTACTGGTTTCATTTTATGGATGATGTTTGGTTTGAGTTAAGAATTCTGCGTTGACTATGATTTTGAGGTAAGCATAATGCCATTTCTCTTTTGTATCTAAAACTGAACCTGCATGTGATACTATTGTGGCCTCTGTTTGTAATATATATGCATGATACGATCTTATGATGCTGCTGCTTGTATTATGCGCTGCATAGTGTGTTTGGTTAGTTGTGTTTGCGAGGTTGTATGGTTAGGGTCAGTGGACCATGATCTTATGTGCATTCTGTTTCATTTTTTATTGTCGTCTTGGAATGCCATGTTGCCTTTACAAGTATAATACGTCAACCCTTATCATGCGTGTGTATGTGTTGATAAGCATGCTTGTATGTAGTTGTTTTAACCGCTGCCATGTTTAGTCTTAAGATTATAGGCTTTTGTTTTAGAGCATGTTGGATGTTTTTGTTACTGTTGAAACTCTTAATATTCTGTTCATTCGTATGGAGAATTTTAAGGTCGGTAGCCATATCATGTATATTTGGTTTACACTTAAAACAGGAAGTATTTACCTATTTCTCAAACTTTTTTTTTTTTTCATATTTGGACCCTGGTATCCACTTACTCACGACCCACGTTTTGGCCATTATTCTGTTCAAACTTCAGTTTCATTGTGTTCTACGCGAAAAATGCCCCAGCTTGGTATTTTACTTCTTGTTAATTGGTTGATATTTGGTTGAGTTAGATTGAATTGAAGATGAGTTTTCAGGTTTATGTTGCAAATAAAAACCCGATAGCAGTATGCATGAGCCCCATTTTCCGTGCGTTTCATGATTGGTTGGTTTCGTTTTGTCACGTAGTGCTATGACCTTGGATCTGAACGTGTATATGAGAGTTGTTTCATCTACGCATTTTCATGGACTTGTTTGGTTTATAATATTAAGGCAAGCGTATATGTATCGGATGTAAACGCCGTCCCAACGGTTCACCATATGCCATGCCATTACCCTTTCACCCGCCTTGCCCGTGTTCGATCCTCGGATCCACCTTTTTTTGCTATTTTCTGAATTTCGCCTGACTACCTTCATCATTGCCAGCCTGGGCCTTGCACCCTTTCTTATCCACACCCCCATTATTTAGGCCCAATTCACTCCCTTTCATTTTTTAACTAAGTTAAAATCACTAATACACCCCCTTGCATTTTTGTTTCAAATTTTTCTAACTTCTAAATCTTTTCTTTTTTAAAAAACCTTTTATTTATTTTGCTTAATCCAAAGAAAACTCTAAAAATATTTTTATTTTGTTTTATAATTTGTCCCTTAATTATTTATTTTATCATTAATCAATATGTGTTATGTTTTCTAATTGTTAATTACATTTTTATGGTTAACTGTTCTAATAGCTTTTTGACTTTAATTATCAATTGCATTTTGGAATGGTATTGTTAATTCTAATTGAGATGTTAATTGTTATTTTCAAATTTATGTCGTTAACTTTAAATTATCAATCTTGTGCCTTAATTTTGAGGTTTGTCAATTTAAATGTTTAATTTCTAAATATTAATTATCCATGTGTAGCCAATTTTTAATTACCTAATTGCGTGTTAATTGTTAATTCCTATTGTGTTGTCAATTAATTATCAATTCTTGGTCTAATTATCAAGGTGATTTTAAGCACCCTTGTTTAATTCTTAAGTCAATATATCCATGTTGATTGGCCATGTGTTTGATTTCCGCATGAATATGATTCTTCCTTATCATCCTTTAATATCACTCTACATGTTTGTCTTCCTAAAGATTGAAGCATGTTGATTGTCATCCTTAATATCTCCCTACATGTTTGTCTTCATAAAGATTTAAACATATTGATATCATTCTTAATCATTCTACTTGAAGCATATTCATCTTATCCATACTTTATCATGAAACATATTGCCATCTTCATGCTTATGTTACTTCCATCATATTATCTCATATCAATGTTGTAATTTATATTATGCCTTACCTTGTCATTTTATCATGTATATGTTTATCATATCTTACTTCAATCTGTATGTTTATTTACTATTGTCCAAACCTTTTCAAAACAATATCAAAAATTCTCGATCCAACGTCGAGCCCATTTTCTACCCATGTAAGTCGATCGCCTTCAGGCATCGCATTCAACCTTTTGGTCACCAGACACAAGTCTAGCATCACCTTGCTAGCACCATCGCCTAAACAACGTAACTTAATCGCATTAATATCCAAAGGAAAATCCCATGCATGATGACCATGTTATTGTGCATGGTGCATATCATTTGCATTCATGGTCGTCACCTTGAGATAATGACTCCCATCTTAACCTAAGTAACCTCTTAGGAAGAGACTTTGTTTCTTGGCCTCATCAGAGCCATAGAAACCACAACTAGCTTTAGGAGAGAGTTCTTAAACTCTTAGTGATATTCATCATAATGAATTTATCGCTTCCCCTACTGACTAAACTTCAACATAGGTCCATTACAACTAGATCTAGAGAGTTCTTAAACTCTACAATGAGCTTGTACTCATTTCCCCTCTGAATATTGACCATAGTCAATAGATCAGTAGAAGTAGAACTACACATACTCTGATTCTATTCCCGAGGATACGTAGGCGTAAAGTGCGATGCTTTATCGAGTATACTTAGATACTAACCCCTAGGGTTTTCCAACCTTTAGAATAGAACCTTTAGCAAACAGATAACAAATAACATAATTGAATCAAGAGGTTCCTGTAGAGTACTACAGATATCTAGGATGCTAACACCTTCCCTAGGTATAACCAACCCCCGAACTTAGAATCTTAGTGCATTTGCATTGCATTGTGGGAATTCGGTTTTTTCTCCCTTCCTTTGGATAAATCAAAGACCGGTGGTGACATTAAAAATACGATACAAGTTAATTAATAATTTGTTATCCAATTTTCACCGCGACAGTACCAATTTACACCAAAATTATATATCCAAAACAATTGGCAATTCAAACCAATATATATATTTAAAATTACAAACCAAAATTATATATACACCTATTTATAATTACAAATCATTACATTTTCTCTACAAATGCACATAGTACTTTTGCATCCAACCACAACATTGCTTCAAATCTACATTATAGGTCCTGAAAACACAAAGATTGTAATTCAATTAAAAGAATACATAAACAAAGTTACACATATTTAAATTCTCATCAATTAAAGTAAGAGTACAATATTATACCTTGTAAAATTCCGAGTTAGAAATTGAGTAATGAGCACACTTGCATTCTTCAAAGTACTACATAATAATATAACATAGTTTGATTTAGTTTTAACTATTTCATTACACATGAGAGATATGTGTTAATATTAAAATAACTCATAAGTTAGAAATACATACATCGGATGGAATCTCTATTCGATGCAACAAAAGAGTGTCTCTCATAAACCTCAACATGAAATAGCCGCAATCTATTTGATTGCGTTGCCAAGGACACTACAAATGAAAAGAAAATATGGATAAATCCTAAGTTTTATCAAGTAGCATCACTAATATAATAAAACATGTGATAATTAATATACCTTCACATAATTCCATGTAATAATGGGGTTGACTCTCCGCTGTGGTAGATGGCTATCTCGTAGTGCCAGGAAAGCTTGTATAGCGCTAATAAAATATAAGTGAATATTTAGAACAATTCACATAAATAAATAAACAAACAAATAAATATACACATTCATATTTAGAACAACGGATCATATAATTTGTTATATGAAGTATAAGATATCCAATTTAACATTTTCTATGCATAAATATCATATAATTGTGATGTACCTGTTTTTTTGAAACAACGGACTCGGTATGCTCCGGAATCCGCTTATCCTTTGTTTTGGATCTTATTGGAGTCTAAATAACATTACCATGTAAAAAATGAAAATAAAATGCTCTTTCACTAATATATAACAAATATGACATAATATATAACAAATATAATAAAGAAATCAAGTATATAACAAATTTTACCTCTTTCACTAACATCTCTTTCTTTTCTTGGTTTGAGTGTGAATTACTTGTGTCTTAGCAATGCGGACGGATGAATGGATCCAAATTCCCTCGTTATGGTCATTTCTGATATATGACTCATCTGCTATAAGATCCTCATCTTGATCATTTCTATTCAACTCATTCCGTCTAATGCATGACTCATTCTCAACATCAATATCACATTGATCTACACCACTATCATTAACCACTTTTTTAGATAGAAGCACTATAGACCATTTCGTACTCGTCGGGTCAGTGACATAGAACACTTGTCTAGCTTGAGATGCTAGAATAAAAGGCTCATCTTTGTACCCCACCCTATTAAGACCCACTTGCAAAAATCCAGACTTATCCATTCGTATGCCACTACTATTTACCCACTTGCAACCAAAGATTGGAATCTGAAACTTCTCGTAATCAAACACCCAAATGTGCTCAATAAGACCAAAATATGACAGATTTGCATATTTGGGGTTTAAGTCCTTCATACTTGATATGTGCATTGCTTCAGCTAGGACGGTGACACCACTATTTTGCATAGTACTTTTATCGTCTTGTTCTTTGGTATAAAATGTGTATCCATTAATTGCGTATGCGCTATGAGAATACACATGCAAACTTGGACCATATGCCAAACATCTCAACCTTTCTGTTACTGAAGCAGGATCTGAAGAGCGCTTCGAATAAATATGATCCTTTAACCATTGTATGAAACTTTGATTGTGCTCTCGTACTATCCAATTTTCATTTATGTTCTGATTTAACCTTCGGAGTACATCCTTGTGCATCTCAACATATGGCTCAACCTCATTATCATTGTGCAGAACATACAAATGCACTTGATCCCATTCATCCCTTGATACTGTCACAATTTTATTTCCAATTAATATTTTACCATCCTTTTTTTCAAAAATATGAGCTTTGGGGAGTCCAATCGACTGAACATTGGACAAATATTCAGTACAAAACTCAACCGCTTCTTCAACAATGTATCGTTCAACAATACACCCCTCTGGCCGACTTCGGCTTTTCACGTACCCTTTTAATATTTTCATATAATGTTCAGCAGGGTACATCCATCTCATATAAGCTGGTCCACACAACTGTGTCTCTTTCACAAGATGAACAACTAGATGTACCATTATGTCAAAAAAAGAGGGAGGAAAATACATTTCAAGCTCACACAAGGTAATAACTATCTCTTTTTGTAGTGTTGGTAAGATATCGGGATCGATTACCTTACTACAAATTGACGTAAAGAAAAAACACAAATTAGTTATGGCGCTTCTTACTTTCACTGGCAAAATAGAACGTATACCTATTGGTAGAAAGTGTTCCATTATAACATGGCAGTCGTGTGTCTTTAAACTCTTCAACGTGAGGTCTTTCATAGACATAAGTCTTCTGACATCTGAAGAGTATCCTTCTGGAACTTTAACTCCACTCAGAAACTTACACAATATTTTCTTCTCCTTTCTAGACAGAGTAAAACCAGCAGGTGGTAGATATGTTCGTCTTCCTTTCTTCACGGGTGCTAATTCAGATCTAATCCCCATCGCTTCCAAGTCTTTTCTTGCTTTAAGGCCATCCTTAGTCTTTCCTTTTATATTGAGTAACGTACCAATAACACTTTCAAATACATTTTTCTCAATATGCGTAACATCGAGAAAATGTCTCACATACAAAGACTTCCAATATGGCAATTCAAAAAATATCGACCTCTTTTTCCACCCACCTTTGACAACCTTATGTGCAAAAGGTTTGCCAAACTCAGTACGCATATCTTTCACCTTTTTAAAAACTTGGTCACCTGACAACATAGGTGGAGCTCTACCTTGTTCGGTGTCTCCATTGAATTCTTCTCTCCACCCACGGTAGTTATGTTTGGCTTTTAAGAATCTACGATGACCGAGAAAGACATTCTTATGACCAAACTCCAATCGCTTCGAAACTGTTTTATCTTCACAAATAGGACACGCTTTTTCACCTTTTATGCTGTACCCTGATAGATTCCCGTAAGCTGGAAAATCATTAATTGTGCCAAACAACATCGCCCTCAAATTGAAACTTTCTTTCCTATATCCATCATAAACCTCCACACCGTTCTCCCACAATATCTTTAAATCTTCGATCAAAGGTGTCAAGTATACGTCTATGTCATTCCCTGGTTGTTTAGGCCCAGAGATTAACATAGATAACATCATGTACTTACGCTTCATGCATAGCGACGGAGGTAGGTTATAAATCATAAGAATCACAGGCCATGTGGTATGTGAGATACTTTGAAGACCATACGGGTTCATTCCATCAGTAGATAATGCCAAGCGAAAGTTTCTTGCTTCTTCTCCAAAGTCAGGATAATCATTATCAATTTTCGACCACTGTGGTGAATCAGCCTGATGTCGCAACTTTCCATCAATAATTCTTTCATCTGCATGCCAAGTCAGGTGTCTTGCATCGGTTTCACTACGAAACATGCGCCTAAATCTCGGTATTATAGGAAAATACCATAAGACCTTGGCTGGAGACAATTTTTTCTTATATCGAGACAAACCGCATTTAGGGCACTCAGTTAACGATGCATATTCGTTTCGAAACAAAACGCAATTGTTTGGACAAGCATATATCTTATCATAGCTCATACCAATAGAGCCCAACATTTTTTTGGCCTCATAGGTTCGATTGGGAAGAACATTATCCTCCGGTAGCATTTCTCTCAAAAGGGCCAACAACTCTGTGAAACTTTTATCCGACCATCCATTGCCCGCCTTTAAGTTGTACAACTTCAATACCGCAGACAGTCTTGTGAATTTAGTGCAACCTTGATAGAGCGGTTTCTCTGCATCGCTTACCAAACTCTCAAACATTTCGGGACAATCATGAAGATCTTCTACAACTGCTTCTGCAATCTCTTCGACTCGATCACAATCGTATGTTTCCGTGTCTTTGTCATCTGAAGCATAGGTCGTATTACTTTTCCCCGCCGGTTCAACATTCTCGTTAATTTTCTCACCATGATGTATCCAACACTTATAACTTCGATCAATTCCATTCATCAGTAAATGCGATTTCAATCCATCTGCGTCAACCCTACCCACATAACAACAACCCAAGCAAGGACATTTTATTCGATTGAGCTCTTCAGCGTCAGCGTGTTAAACAGCAAACTTAACGAAATCCAATACCCCATTCTCGTACTCTTTGGAGAATCGATCGGCATCCATCCATTTTTTATCCATGGTTTTCCTACTTATTAAGGTCAACAAAATAACATTAATTCAACCATATTAATCAAGAAATGAACAAGTTTGATAGTGTTTGATATGTAACTGGTTGAATTTCTTATGTTTTAGTGAAATGTTTATGTTCATTATATTTGTTTATTAACTCAACCATCTCAAATTCTAGAATTTTGAGGCTTCAAAAACAAGCTTTGAATTCTAAAATTCAGAGGACATTTCCATCAATTTTAAGAGTTTTTTAAAAGATTTAAGAGGTGGAAAAAATAAAACTAAACTAAACTATTTCCATCAATTTTAACAAAACTCCATCAATTTTAAGAGTTTTTTAGAGTTTTTTAGAAGATTTCATCAAACATACTCATTCACTACAAAACTTCATTAACAAAACTTCAAACATACTCATTCACTACAAAGCTTCATTAATAAAACAGTCCAACATAACTTCATTAACAAAACTCATCAAACATACTCATTCACTACAACATTGTAAAGCAACAAAACCCTACAACAACAATGTAAAGCAACAAAACCCTATTCTTCACAACAACGACGTACCTTTAACGACGGTAACAACGGCAATGCAAGAACGAAATGTATCAAAGAGCAGAAAGAGCAGAAACGAACGACGACGGCAATGAGCAGAAACGAACGACGACGGCAGTGAGCAGAAACGGACGGACGGCAGTGAGCAGAAACGGCAACAACGAACGACGGCACGGTGGAGGACGGTTGACGGTGAAGGTTTTTCGTTCGCAAGGGTTTTGAGCTCTGTTCGCATGCAGGGGAGAAGAAAGAACGGAAATATGAAAATGAATACTGACTATTCATATATTTTAATTTAATTAGACCTTAGACAGCGCTTGTCATAAAAGCGCTTTCTAAGGTGGACCTTAGACAGCGCTTTCTAAGGTTGGCCTTAGACAGCGCTTTTGATTTTTTTTTTTTTAATTTTTAAGACCTTAGAAAGCGCTTTTAAGGAAAGCGCTGTCTAATATTTTCCTTTAATTTTTTTTTTAAATTAATAAAACTTTAGAAAGCGCTTTTGACCGAAGCGCTGTCTAAGGTCTTATATTTTTTTTAAATTTATAAGATCTTAGAAAGCGCTTTTAACAAAAGCGCTGTCTAATATTTTCCATTAAATTTTTTTTTTTAATTTATAAGACCTTATAAAGCGCTTTTGACCAAAGCGCTGTCTAAGGTCTTATATTTTTTTGCGCTTTTATTCTTTTAAATGAATAGTTTCCTTGTTTTTAACTTATAGCAGCGTTTTTGTATTAAAGCGCTGTCTAAGGTGCGATGTTATAACTTACTTTTGTTGTAGTGAAATCAACTTGCAGAAGTGAAAAGTTAGGTTGCGGTTATGGTGTTTGAATGATTACAGATTAGTTTCAATGCTTTGTGAAATTCTGGCATAGTAGAGAGCAGATGCCCTAACACAAGTAAAGACATTGGTCTCTGCACAACTTTAAAACAAGAACAGAACAACAAACTGATATTCAGAATATCAGTAACAACAGTAAGACAGATGTTTTGACATCTGTTACAACTTGTTAATCAAAACTGAACTATAAATTAGAGAATGATAAAGAACACAGAGTTGTTTCTGTTCTCACTGTGTAGTGTTCTTATATGGATCATGATCTGTTTCTAGCATGTGTGCCTCTAGTTCTTAAGGATGTTTCTTCTTGAGAAACAATCCTGTCTTTATGGATCAGTAAGAGTCATTTTCTTTTTGGTCTAAGCATATTGTTGAGGAAGTTGTTGCTCCAAATTGAATTAGATGCTAGAAGAGTCTAATGCCAAATGCGATGTCATGACATTGTACTGTGACAAGCTGATTCACTCTCTATACAGCTGGACAACTTTGCTATGACTGGTCATCATTCTGTCAGGGGTGTTTTGGGAGTTTGTATTAATGAAGAGTTATAGCATCTACAGTTTAGGAGGCATGAAACACATTTTTCTTTTGGTGCATGCATTATTCAAGAAAAGCAGTTTTTCAATGACATTGAAAATGTCATTTCAAAGATTGCAGTCAAAGGTTGGAAAGCTAAAAAGGAGAATGCCTCTGTTACCCAAGATAATTTCCCTCCGGTCCACAATCCTATTCTTGACTGTCCAGGCGTTATAAGCAAGGTTGTTATTTCGTGTTTCAAAAAATTACAGTTTCAGTCGTGTACCCAGTCGTGTTTCAACATGAGCCAAAATTCCAAAAAGATTGATGCTTCAAAGGCTGGTGTGGTGGATGCCAAGAATGATAAGAGTGCTGATTCGAAGAAGGTTAAGTTCAAAGTTGGGACATCTGTTGGCTCATCTACTGGAGCATCTATGACAAGGAAGGCATATATGACAACGATGAGGCCCTGCAAGAAAAACCATGACTTTGATGAGGATGGTGATGAAGATTGGGTTAATTTCATTAACTCAGGAGGTTGGAGTGGATTAGCGGCTCCATAGTTGTAGTTTTCTTTTGGTTTGTTTTTTTTTCGTTTTGTTCTGTTTTTGATGTTTTTGTTGTAATATGTCCCTGACAATTTTTTGTTTCCTTATGGTTTTTTGTGTTTGCTTCCATTAGTATTGTTTGTAGCCCTTGCTAATGTGTGATTCTAGCTCTTATTGTTTACATTTACTCTGTTGTCTTTTTGTCAATTTTTGGCTAAAAAGGGGGAGTAAAGTGTTAGTTTATGTGCTGTTTCTGATGTTGGATCAGATGTCACGACTTCATGTCATGTGTTTACTACTACTTAGGAAAAGTAGTTTTCTTTGTTGTTGCTGGACATGTGCAACTATTTAGGGGGAGCATGATAATGTCTCGTACTTGTGCTGCTGCCACTAAGGTGAGATATGTGTGCAATGATAAGCAATCACATGTCCCGACATGTTGAGGTTGTGGAGAACCTTGGATGCTCTATGGTAATTTATTACTCTGATACTCGGAGTAATATGTGTGGCTTCTACTGTATGTGTTTCTAATATGTGTGGCTTCTGCTGCATGCATTTCTAATGTATGAACTTGGATAGTTCACGCTTATCTGTCTTGTGCTTTGGGTTTTCCCCTTGAGAGGGATGTGTGAACTGAGGCAGTTGAGGTTTGGATGTCAGGTGATTTGGGTTTTCCTCCTTAGGAGGAGTATTGGTTATTTGTGACATCGGGAGAAATGGACCGGTCTGAGGTTACTGAGCTGTGATGTCAGACCATATGTCCTGACATTTTTGGAGTTTGAAGGAGTTGTAATCTCTAATGATCTATAGCTACAGTTTATATCTGATATCTTTCTGATTGCAGGTTTTCTGGTATTATTCCTCTTCTCCAGAATTGTTGTGCAAAGATTGTTTGAGCCAAAATTTACCAAATGGGGAGATTGTAAGTTCTGTAACTTTTGGGTTGACTGCATTTTGGTAAAACAACATGCTGTTAGCAAAATGTTAAACTAGATGTTCTTCCATGACAACCAGACATCATGTTTTGCATGATGTTGTGACATGTTTCAGGACATGTTATACCAGATACTTAAGGCATGACTATTTTGGTATTCTTAGTGTGATTTTTGAGTGTGTTTTAATTCACACACGTGCGTTATCCAAGGAGCAATATTGTGGGAACTTCTGTTTTGACAGATTGTGATGTTTTTCGGAAAAAGGATCGTTGAGCCTTTTTAGGAAATTTTGAATTTTGTTCCTATTTTTCTGCAGGAGATTATGCTTATGATTCCAAGCTGATTCCTAATGAATTGCGCCTCAAGAGCCCAAGCCCACAAGGTCTGAAGGCTATTTAAAGAAGACCTAAACCTACTGAAGATACGACTTTCACTGTTGTAAAATAAGGAGAGGTTTTGTAGTGTTAGGTTTTGAGAGTCTCTTGTGTATTAATTATATGTCATCCTTGTATCTTTTGATACATTGTGGTAGACTGATTTTGTTTTGCTAATTGTCCACTCTAAAGCTTGTAAGCAAGAGTGTATTGTTCTTGGTTGAAGCATTTAAGCAAAACCAAGTATTGTAGTTGGAAGAGTGTTCTTCTTCTTTTTGGTATTTCGAGGTATTGTCACTGGGATTGTGACTGATTAGAAAGTGAGAGGAGGATCTCATATCTAGAGGTTTTCTAGGTAGAAGTTGCACAAGGTAGTGATTAGGTGAGAAGTTGTAAACGCGCGAGTTTAGCTTTGAACTAATACTATCATAGTGAATTTTCTTCCTGGCTTGGATGCTTCCACATTTAGGTGATGTTGCACCGAACTAGGTTACCAATTGACTGTGTCATTTTTATTTCTGCAATTTAATTTTCAGTTTGGTTTACTTGTTCTGTCCGACAGACGATGGTGTAACATCTGTCTTGACATTATGCTCTGATATGAAGACATCAATATTAATATGTGATACAAAACAAAACTCAGCATGAGAGCTACAACATTAACTAGAATTATAATATATAATATAGAAAGTAGTAGAAAAAAGAAACCTCTTTTAAAATTGTTCAATGTTGGGCTATTCTCTACTTCCAAACTAACAAGTATCAACAACACTTATGAATTAATAACACTTATCAATTAGTAATAAATAGTATAGTTTCAACATTATCAAAATATATATTTATTAACGTGCTATTTGCACTCAAATAGTAATAGCACATCATGGACATGGCCTGCTGCTCTACAAACAACAATAAGCTTAAAATTAATTGGTATGCATTATTCTAATCCTCTTTTCTTTATCATCTATATATTAGACACACAAAATTTCAAAATAAATAAATAATTGGTTATAATATATATTGCTTTCAATAAAAATTGTAGGTGGAACATTTAGTGAGCTCATCAATATAAATACATGTTGAATAACATATGAAAGAGGATAACATTGAGTTTACAAAATGCAAGCTTTTGCCCAAAGCATTCCTCCAATGACCATCACAGTTCAGTATAGACCAGTTATTTACAGCCAATAGAAAGTATTTGTGAGAAATTCAATTAAATCTCCAACATAAAGATGTTCTCTTACAACATTATTGTAACTGTGATTCTCATTAAGATAAAAAATAAAGAGAAGACGGGATTGGAAATAAATAAACATTGAAAAATAAGAATTGTTCCATCCAAGTTGAGGTAAAACATATGACATTGATAACATAAGTCACACTGATGAAAGCATAATCCATGTCAATTAAAAAAAAATAATTTATATCCTATGTTATGAAAACAAAAATAGAATATAAACTGATTTTATTATCATTGGCATGAGTTATACTTTCATTATCCTAGACTATGTTGTAAATACCATGGAATTTAGACCAACTTGGATGAATTGTTGGCCTACGATCCTTCTTTTTTCAATTGTTACTTATTACACTTCTCATCTTTTTTTTATTTGTTGTCTTAAAAAAAATAATAATTACACTAATGTTGTTAAAGAACATCTTGGTGACTCTAAAGTGGAAGTCTGTTTACTTTTAAAATATGTTAATTGTTTTGGTGCTGCCATTGGATCAACTATAACGGCTTAAGTATAATTTGAGTCTAGTTATATAATAAAATTAAATATAATACAAAAATTAAAGATGTGTTAATGAGTTATATGCGAATTAATGTTCTTTGTATTTAATTTAATTAACAGTGCAATTAAAAGGTGCAATTGTTTACATTGAAGTGGAGGGAGTGTGAATTATTCAAGTCACTACTAAAAATAAGACATTTGGTTAAATGATTTTACATCAGATTTCAAAATATATGATGTGAAAAATATTTGTCAAATAATTTTACACCAGATTTCATAACAATATGAAGTAAAACATATTTGATTTAGGGATTTTACATCAGAAATTTATTTCCACTTATGTGAAAAATAACGCGGTGGCAGTTTCCTAAATAATATAAAATTTAGTTATAAAGGATTTCACACCAGGTCTGGATTTGTACCCGATGTGAAAAGTTCATTGATGAAAAAATAACAAGGTGCCAGTTTCGTAAATAATATGAAGTTTTGTTATAAATAATTTTACATCGGTCCTGGATTTGAACCCGATGTGAAAAAGTGGACTTTTACATCGGGCCTCTTTGCAACCGATGTGAAAACTCCAATCTCACTAAAACCCTAGTGCAGCCGAATATCATTTCTTTTTCTTTCCAAGCGCAACCGACCACGAACATTACTCCCTTCTGCTTCTGCTTCTATTCAATCAGCAATGGTTGCCGAAAGCTTTTGTCAGAAGTAAAACGATCATCCTTTCATTCTAGGTCTTCAACCGTCTGTACTCGTTGATATTGTCGCTCGCGTTGATTGCTCATTGCTCGATCGTATCCCCAGCGAACGCGATGGCTCTATTCCTGTCTGTTTTCAATCACTTCCTTGTGCATTCTTATATTCTTTTCAATTATTATTATTATTACAATTAGTTGAGTTTGCTGATTTTGTTGAATTTAGGTTGCGATTGAAGAGCTTGAATATATACTGAAGGAGTTGAGCGATTAACAGATACATCCATCATCATCATCACCATCATCATCCTCTCATGGTTAGGGTTTTTCTACAAATTCATCCACATCTCACTGATTCAATCTTTTTTCTTATCACAGTTTCATGAACTGCATCGTGTTCATCAAGAATCTGCATTTTTTTGGGATTAGGATTTTCCAAATTTGGGATCTCGTTACTTTTCATTATTCCTTTATATCATTTGTTTCCTTTGTGATTGCAGGATAGCCACGATTCTCACGATGCGACACAAAGCCCTGCTGATATGACATCATTTGTAAGTTCTTCCGTCGTTTTCTTGAATCTCTTGTTGAACCTTGACTTTTCTCTTTCTAATATGATTTTACTGATTCTGATCTTCAATTTATCCGGTTTGTATAATATTATGAATCTTGCTAGTTTACACTTCAATCTCTTTTTCAGGGATCAATCTCTTTTTCAAATATTTCAGATATCTCTAACTTCATTGAGTCAGTGATGAAATCAAGATTAATCTGTAATAGTCGGTAATATTCACAACAGTCGGTATTCTGTAATAGTTTAGCATGCTAGCGCTAGTCTGTCTTTAAGTAGCAATAAATTGCTAGTAATAATATCCACAACAATTGGGGTTCTGTAAAAGTTCAGCACCATACTATTGTTTTGAACCTTTAAGTAAACATTTCAATACTGTTTAATTAATCTAGTGAATGCATGCTAATTTATAATGAGGTTTGTATATGCATTGTTAACGGGAACTTAAAAGATTAGCGGCATATGCCCAAAGCAGTGCAAATTTGTTGAGGAAACTCATATTTCAGGAGGAGATTGGTCCAAATAGATGGGAGGTAAGTTGAGCACATTTTATTTTATTTTATTTTATTAATTTTTAAAATATTTCAACTTTCAGTGGTAGATTATAATGAGATTTCTTTCAAGGGGCTAATGCTTTATTCAAATCTTGCGGCAATGCCTTTTACGGACTCCTTTGAATAATTATGATGCAATCATTATTCTCCACAAGGACAAACTTGCGTATCCTCAAAGGCTTCTCTTCTCATCAGAAGCTGGTAATGGTATAGTTCTTAATAGCTGGTACTTTACAGAATTGTACAGTATATAAAATGGTTCAACAGTGAGGGGAATATCATTAGTTGACAGTGATACTTATTTGTAGCAAGACAATTTACAATTTTATGAACCAATCATATTCTAGATCTACCAAACATATAAGACAAGAATGACATTGGTCTCGGTTACAGTATGCTAGAAACTATTATTGTTCCTTTCTCTCACTTTATCTTGGCTTTCACAAGATTAACTTATCCAATGATATTCTCACTTGAAATGTTCCAGGAACCCAAGTTGCTAATGGACATGCTAGCAAGTTCTTCCAACCCTTTTTGTTGTCTAAAGATTTGAAGGGTAGGCCAGAAGAACTTAAAAAGAAGTTGCTGGTTAACTTCGATCCATCAAGGTGCTTTATCAAAGATCTAGAGGTAAGTATAATGAAAATGGTTTGATTTTGAACATTGTGTTTTTGTTTCCCTCTGGTGGCATTCTCTTTACTAATCTTGATTTCCTCACTTATCACTTGTAGAAAGAGTTTTCCACCACATTCAAGTTATGGCATGCTTCTCTAGGAGGCGACACCATCGGTCTAACATGGGGGAAATCGTGTCCTTCCAAGGTATAAAATTTGTGCTTATATTATTGATCGTTGATTTGGTGAAAAGTATATTATATTATGAATTCTTAATATACAAATCAAAGCGAATGGATCTTCTGATCACTGCTCTTTCTTTCTTTCTCAAAGAAGTGGAAACAAGGGGAAGTGATTGAGGAAGGATATGAACCACGGAAGGTGCTAAAAGCAGTAGATGAAGTTGGAAAAGGGTTTGTGAGGAGTATATGCTTTATCAAGCCACCTAGGCTTACAAACTAATGCCATTTATGTATAAGTAAGAAAATTTTGTCTCTAGTCAATTTGATTAATTAGAAAAGCAATTTTGGTCAGCATGGAGAACACAGTTGAATGTAGGATAAATTTGGTAGAGCGCACGAGCTTATGTAGATTGGTGCACATGTATTCTCCTCCCACCTTCAGAGTTTGGCAGCCCGAATAGAATGAAGAGTTCCAGATTCTTATGTATTGTAAGGAAGCTGATATAGTGTATCATAAACTTTTGTGTCCTGTCTAAGGCTAATGCTGGTTTAACTACAATAAAGCATCGAAGGATAGCTTGCTCATTCAGGGATCAATCTCTTTTTCAAATATTTCAGATATCTCTAACTTCATTGAGTCAGTTGAAGAATGATGGTAAAATGACTACACCTGCAGTTAATTTTTTTTTTCTGTCTGTTTAATAGTTATGGTGATCATTAGCTTGAGAATTGTGATAATGTATTACGCAACAATTTGTCAATTGCAAGAATTAGCACTTTCTCTTTCTTTGAAATGCTTATCATTTGATTTTGTGGGGAAATCTGTGGATGAGAGTTCAGATGAATTTGGCACAGTTCAGGTATCTACTTGTTTTTATTTTATTGTAAACTTATAATGATCGAAGGTCCTGTCTTATTCCTTCTAAACTAGTTTGTTAATTCCATATATATTGTTTTCTGAAGAATTATAGAAATTGTAACTTGTCTAGAAATCTCACTTGTTTATGAGATTTACACATGTACCTTAGTTATAATTTCTGAAAATTTGAAATGTGGGAATATTAACATTGCTTGTTAACTAAATGCAGATCATCCATAGTTGCACAATGTAAAGAAAGTTCCAGATGTTTCATTAAGAGATACTGTTAGAGCAAGGGTGATGCAATTTTCTATAATGAACAAACATAAGGGAATCTACAATGCAGATGGCATGTTTAAGGGAATCTACAATGGCAAACAATGTCATGTTGTTGATATACCAACCGTTTTGAACAGCGGTTGGGTTGCTGGTGTCTACAGAATCATTGTATAAATTGCATTGCTAGTTTTGATTTCTGCTTTAAGCATTCTGTTAATTGTGTGTTCTCTTTGTGTTGCAGGTAACTGGTGGACTCCTTGAGGAATCAAGGGAAGCTCTAACAATTGCTAAAACAGATAGTATGTCATTTAATTACTTTTTGGCACCCTTTGGGCTTGTTTATGTAGAATTATTTGGGTTTAGCTATTGGCATAATCACTTATGTGAAGAGCTTATTGAAACTACTTATGAGTTATGAGATGCCTTTAGATTGTTTTTCAACTTATTTTCAGATGCTCTCCAAATTAGCTTATGAAAGTAGTTTATAGCTTATAGTTTGATTTTGTTTTATCTTTTTGTTATTGAAACCACTTATACTTATACATGAATATTTATACGATAAGCATGTAATTAAGTTGTTTATCTAAATAGGACCTTACTTTGATGATGATTTATTGATTGATCATAGGAAGACTTTTCTGTACATTTGATGTGCATCCAACACGTAGTTCAGAAAAGAAATATATGCTTAAATTATGGCAAGTAAGAAAATTACTAATCTTATTTTGACTAGATGTTTGCGTGCATGTCAGATCCACGTGGTTTTGAATCTTGATTTCTTAAGTTATTTATTCAGTTCTAGGCATGTCACAATGTTTATTATTCTTCATGTAGTAGCAGAATTTGTGTTCTATTTCTGAAACTACTGTCTAAGTAAGCATTTTTTGAAATAACTTTGTGTTCTTCTTTCTCCTTTTCAATTGCAAGGTATTTCGAGAATGTGGATTAGACTATGACGGACTTCATTTTTGCTCCGCAGAGATTCAAAAGAAGTTTTATCTATTGCCACACGTGTTACTTTATTATCTTTTAACCTTCCTTCTTATTACTCTTTTTTTTTTACTATTAAAATTATTAATGAAATACCTTCTATTGTATATTGAGGCATTTTTAGAGGGAATATATTGAGGCATTTTCAGAATGTTTTATGCAAGTGTGCTCTTATGAGGAGGGTCAAACCTTGTATCTGATCAACTCTATTGTATGTCTAATTTTTTCTTCTTCTTCATGCCCTCTAATTGGAGAAATAAGAGAATTCATTTTAGATCATACTAGTTAAAGATGGAGTTGAACTTAGTATTAACATAAGCTACTTTTGCTTTTCAGGTACAATACTTTAAAGATTGTAGAATGCCTTTAAAGATTGTAGAATGCCGACCAAGGAATTTTCTTTTCTCAAGATGAAGTTGAGTAGATGGAGGCAAGGTAGTTGATTGTTGTGTTTATTGGGAATGTTTGTAAGCCGATGAATTTTACATGGTTTCCTCACCATTATTTATAGGTTACCATTGTTCAATTGATCAACATTATGGTCTCTCGTGTTACTCTTGTTGCTTTTGTGTACAATTTAATTCCCTCTGAAACTTTGTATTTTCAAGAAAAAAAATGAATGTATTCTTGACATCTGTGGTGGGGGTATTCACTCCTCAGTTGTTATCCATATGGTGATTGACCTATAATTTGTATAGGTCTAGTAACTTGTGTTGTTTGATAAACTTGGGAGGAATTTTTTTTTTGAAGAATAGCTTTTTTCCATTCTAGCCTAATTAGGTTTGATTAGAAATAATCAATTAAAAAAAATAAACTACCCTTAATTAGCTTGAGATTTACTGTGGTATTCTTGTGGTAATATTGTAGCGGTATTGCTAGGAAACAAATATTAACACTGATCTTTAGCTAGAATTTAGCGGCGGTTTTGCTAGGAATTTATAAATATTAGTTGGAGATTTGCTAGGAAATTTTGGAGTAGATAATTAGCCATCCAATCCATACTACGGAATATTTAGTAGTTAATCCACAACTAATCTACAACTAACTCTATTTGATAGAGAATAGCTACAAATTAGATGTGTTTTTCGTCATAGTTAATCAAAGATTTTCTTGTAGTGAAAGTAGAAGTAAAAATAAACCAAATAAAAAACAAAAAATAATTTATTAATAAAATAAAGAAAATTTATAAATAAGTAAATTTTTAAGTACTCATAATTTTTTGTTGGATATCAATACCTTTAGTTTAAATTAGTTTAACGTTTTAAATTTTTTTAAAATAAAATTAAAGAAAAAGATAATATAGTATTAAATATCATTATTTTATTGGATATGAATACCATATTCAATTAAATACAAAAATATCGGAGTATTCACCTAACAAAAACAACTTAAAAAAACAACTATAACATTTATTTCCTATTGCAACAGTTAAAAGTAGTTGCAAAATTTGTAAAAATCATTGTCTAAGAGAATAGAGAACATTTTTAATGTCTTTTTTATTGTATAAGACATGTTAGAGTTTCATGTTGATCATCTTTCACTCTGTGAAGATGAATGTGGCAACAGTGAGATGAGCTTCACTCTGTGAAGCTAAGGGAAAGAAAGGAAAATATGCAGAGAGAAAAAGATAGGTTTTTACTGTTTCATTCATTATTCACATCAGTATACAAGAGAGAGTTATAGGTAGCAATACATTCAACCAATACAGTTACAACAAACTAACTAACTATTGGATGAGCTGGCACACTAATCTATCTCTAACACCCCCCTCAAACTGAAGATTGGGATTGACTACATACCACTTTAAGTTTGCTGCGAAGATTTTCAAAGGCTGTAGTACCAAGAGGTTTAGTCAATGTGTCTGCCTGTTGACAATCTGCAAGTACATGTTGTATTTTCAGTTTGCCAGATACCACTCTCTCACGAACGAAATGAATGTCCAACGCTATATGTTTTGTGCGAGCATGAAGAACGGGGTTGTGAGACAAAAGTACTGCACTGAGATTGTCACAGAGTAGAGTTGGTGTATGAATGGGAACTTTGAGTTCAGTCAAAAGGGACTCCAACCAAAGGAGCTCAGATGTGGTATGTGCCAAGGAGCGGTATTCTGCTTCTGTACTCGACCGTGCAACCAATGTCTGCTTCTTAGAACTCCAAGCCACCAAGTTTGGTCCAAAAAATATGCAAGAGCCAGAGGTAGGTCTTCTATCATCTGGATCACTTGCCCAATCCGAATCACTATAGGCACGAAGAGAGAACTTTGAAGGTGATAAAGATGGAGCAAGTATTAAGCCATAGTGAATGGTGCCACTTAAGTACCTTAGTAATCTTCTAACAGCTATCCAATGAGTATCCAATGGGGAGGACATGTACTGACAAGCTTTGTTGACACTAAATGCTATGTCAGGCCTAGTTAAAGTAACATACTGGAGAGCTCCAACTATGGATCTGTACAGATGAGGATCTGAGAAGAGATTAGTACCATGCTTGCTCAATTTGCAAGTGCTTAACATGGGAGTAGGAACCCCATTGGCATTGGCCATCTTGGCCCTTGTAAGAAGATCTTTAACATATTTGGACTGATTCAGGAACATAGAACCATTGGAGCATACTTTCACTTCAATACCAAGGAAATAAGGAGGGCGACCCAGTTTCTTGAGAGCAAAATCATGATGCAGCTTGGTGATGAGAGTATGTATAAGATCAGAGCTAGAACCTGTGATGAGTATGTCATCCACATAGACCAAGGCATATAAAGTAACACCAAGTTTGGAGTAAACAAACAGAGAATTATCACATTTGGAGGTAACAAAACCAAACTGTATAAGAGCTTTTGTAAGTTTCTCATACCAGGCCCTTGGAGCCTGTTTTAAGCCATAGATAGCTTTATGAAGTTTACATACTAGGCTTTTGTCAGAACTCACAAATCCAGTTGGTTGGGTCATGTACACTTCATCATCTAAAACACCATTTAGAAAAGCAATGTTCACATCAATTTGTTGAATATCCCACTGATATGTGATAGCAAGAGTTAGAATGACCCTAATAGTAGTAGGTTTTACCACAGGAGAAAAGGTTTCAGTATAATCAAAACCCTGCTCTTGATGAAAGCCTTTAGCAACAAGCCTTGCCTTGTATTTAAGAATTGTACCATCAGCATTTTCTTTAATTTTGAACACCCACCTGCACCCTACTGCTCTTCTGTCAGGAGGGAGAGTAGTAAGTGTCCATGTATTGTTAGCTTGAAGAGCATTGAATTCATCAGTCATAGCTTGAACCCACTCAGGCTTGGTTAGAGCTTGTTTAACACTAGTAGGTTCAGTCTCAGAGTGAGCAAGAAAAACTTTAGGTTTTGACTTACCAGTTTTGGCCCTTGTTAACATAGGGTGACTGTTTACAGGTGGTGGAACAACAAGTGTATCAGTACCAATGGAATGAGACTGAGATGATTCATGTATACGGATACAAGATGATAATGTGAGCTCATTTGAACTAAAAGAGTTATCAGGTAATACCTCTAAACTAGGAGCTCTCTGAGTACTAGGCTGAGATGACTGAGAAGGAGTTGTTGTATCTAATGGAGTAGGATTAATAGATGGTAGGTCTGGAGAATTATCCTCAGGATAATGGAAAACCTCACAATAAGGTTGTAATGTTTCATTAGATACCAGATTATGTTGAGATACCATATCATCATTCCTTATAGAAGGAGAGCCTACATGAGGATTTGGCAAATTACTAGTGACAGGTATAGCAAGATTGGGAGTTGTAGCCTGCTGTACTTGGTTTTGAGTATTATCAGACTGCTGTGTATCAGAGGTGACAGATCTGTGACTCTGGACAGGCTGGGCAGACCTAGACTGAGAATTATTAGACTGGTGGACAATGTCAATATTTTGTCCTTGGGCATGAGACTCAGGACCAGGGCCTATGTGATTTGAGTGAGACTGGTCTAAAGAGTCAGAACAAGTCCTCCCAGCAGATGCTTCAACGAGATTAGGATTAGGACAGGTAACATGACCAATAGAGTTTCCTAGACCTGTAGAGTTAGATACAGAACTAGGCATATATGTGGGACAAGACATATTGCCAAGATGTGAAATATATGTAGTAGAACTTTTGGAGGCAGTAGGAAATAGGTGAGTGAATGGAAAGCTGTTTTCATTGAATGTAACATCCTTTGAGATGTATACTTTGCCATCTTTGTTTAAGCACCTAAAGCCCTTATGCTGAGGAGAAGAACCAAGATAAACACATTCTTGACTCCTCATTTGTAATTTATTTTTGTTATAAGGTCTAAGAAGAGGAAAACATGAGCATCCAAACACTTTCATAAGAGAGTAGTCTGGATTCCTACCATATAGAGCATGAAAAGGAGAATGAAATGTTTGTAAAGTGGATGTGGGAATTCTATTTATGATGTACACAGAAGTAGTGAAACTGTAGTCCTAGTAATTAATGGGTAGAGAAGCATGAGATAATAATCTAAGGCCCATTTCAACTATTTGCCTATGTTTTCTTTCTACTGTCCCATTTTGATGGGAAGTATGAGGACAAGTTAGTCTGTGAATGATTCCTACTTCTGTCAGGTACTTGGTAAAAGGCCTGAACTCTCCTCCAAAATCAGACTGGACAAATTTTATTTTGACATTAAATTGTGTGTAAACAAAGGTTGAGAAGAGCTTAAAAGCATGAAGAGCCTCAGATTTTTGTTTGAGCATATACAACCAAGTGTACCTAGTGTGACCATCTACAAAAGCTATATAATACTTATAGCCAGAACTGGAAGGATTTGGAGATGGTCCCCACAAGTCAGTATAGATCATGTCAAATGGCTTAGAATATATTGTTGTAGTTAAAGGAACATACAACCTATGTGCCTTGCCAAGATTACAGGAAGTACAAAAAAACTGCTGATTTTTATTAACAAAGTGAATATTACACATTTTGAGAATAGAAGCTACAGATTTACAATTGGCATGGCCAAGCCTGTAATTCCATAATGTGCTAGAATCACATTTATCTACACTATGACTATGAACATTAGAGACAACAAAACTTTGAGCACCATTGAAAGAAGCAGATTTGTTGATGTGATTAGGAGACCTTCTGAATTTGACAGGCAGCTGAGGAAAGCAATACAAGCCACTAGTGTCTAGAACTCCCTCAACAAGGACTTGTTTAGAAGCCTGTGATTTGATATAGCACTTATCAGGCAAGAACTCAAAAATAACATTATTATCACTGGAAAACTTAGAGACAGACAATAGATTTCTAGTAATGGAAGGCACAAGTAGAACATTAGCTAGAGTAAGAGCACAAGATGAATTCATAGGGGAATAAAGTTGTGAGGACCCTATAGCTTGTATATCAAGTGTGTGACCATTACCTACATAAACCTTATTAGTTCCTACATAGGGTTTCATGTTTTGCAAAATAGAGTCATAAGGTGTTAAGTGATGAGATGCACCTGAGTCAGCAAACCAAGCCTGAGATTCAAGTTTAGAAGGTAAATTGTATTCCTGAGTGTATGCTGAAGGCCTCTTTGTGGTAGCCATCATTGCCACAGTTTGAGAATTCTGAGTTGCATCAGTGTTAGCTTCCTTCTTGTGAGTATTAGAGTCATTGTTGTTTGAGCTATTTGAAGCATTACTTGAGGTAGCAGGCCTAAAATTCTCATCAAATCTATGTCAGCAAGTTGTAACTTCATGTCCATATTTGCCACAGAGTTGGCAGGTTGGTCTATTACCTGATGTAGCCTCGACCTCGATTGTATCTGCCACGACCACGACTTGCAGAATAAGCTCCTCTGGAGTTGTTGAGGTCTTGATTTGTATGCGCCACATTAGCTGCAACAGTGGTAGCTGCTAGTTCTTCATGAAACTTGTCTAATTGTGCTTCTTGCATATAGAGTAAGGCTTCCACATCGCACAGAGTAGGTGGTGAAGGGCACCCATACATTTGCATAACAAATGAATTGTACTCTTCAGGTAAACCTTGCAGAATCGAATCCACTTGGTCCTGCTCAGAGATTGAATCACCAACAGCCAAGAGTGAATTTGCTATAACCTTGATTCTCAGAACATACTCAGTAATGGACTTGGTACCCTTCTTAGTGGATTTGAGTTCAACCCTTAGCTGTTTAACCTTAGCTTTCATTTGTGCATTAAAGAATTGATGAAATTTGTCCCATACCTCATATGAATGTTTGCACGCAAGAACCCTCGGCAACACGGATTCAGAAATCGTGGACAATAACCAGATGAACAAAGCTTGATCTTGCACATTCCAAGATTCATAGTCCTCGGAAATCAAACCTGTAATCCGATCCTGATCTGACTTGAACTTCTGTGGGATCTGAGGATTCACTACGAATCGATGCATTTTCTGAGAAAGAATCACACCTTCAACCTGTTGATTCCAAAGGAGGTAGTTGTTTTCCTGCAATTTGATCGAGAGCTTTGGTCCAAAGGAGTTCCCAGATTTGGACGCAGCAAAACCACTGAAGGTTTCTTGAGATTGAGCATGATTTTTTACTACAGATTCTTGATTTTCTTCAGACGCCATGGATGCAAGGTAAGACGGATCTTGACGATGGAGAACTGAGGCAGAAACCACCGGAATCGAAAGCATTGGGCAACAGGATTGAGCGGAAAGGCACGGAGGATCGTCACGCAAATGATACCATGTTAGAGTTTCATGTTGATCATCTTTCACTCAGTGAAGATGAATGTGGCAACAGTGAGATGAGCTTCACTCGGTGAAGCTAAGGGAAAGAAAGGAAAATATGCAGAGAGAAAAAGATAGGTTTTTACTGTTTCATTCATTATTCACAATAGTATACAAGAGAGAGTTATAGGTAGCAATACATTCAACCAATACAGTTACAACAAACTAACTAACTATTGGATGAGCTGGCACACTAATCTATCTCTAACAAGACAACACTCTTTTCGTTTTTTGGACCCACTATTTCTTTTAATAATTATTTACAGTTGACGTCACATAACATGCCTAAAATTTTGTACAAAAGAATTTCGTCACCAACATCAATTAATAACTCGGCGCAGCACTGCGTACAGAATCATTCACTACCATATAGTATTACTTAGCGTGATTGCATGGTCTTTGTTATTATGCACAACGTGATGCCTTGATCGAAATTTTTTGCTGCTAAATTTGACTTGTACAGTGCACGAAAATTTTTGAAGGAGTATTTTTCTTATGCATGCGCAACCATCTTTGACTTGTGCACCGACTAAACGTGCACTTAATCATTCACATTGCTATAGAGACAACAAAAGCACCCAAATAACTGAAAAGCCAAAACAAAACAAACCAAAGAGCAATCTCACACATCTAAAAATTCCATCTCAATAGGAAAATAGGTTAGATCTCACACCATCAATGCGACTATAAATAGAACAAAGACTCTAAAGAGAGGTATCAAGACCACTAGCCAATCTCAAAACCAAAACAAAAACTCTCGATCTGCTGTTGGTTATGTCAAATAATAGGATTACGAGTTCCATCCCTGAAAATTATTTCCAAGGGAATAAAAATATATTTTATTCCTCCAATTCTTTCACATTTGATGAAGAATCAGAAAATATGGTGTCATTTCCAAATCATACAAAGTCACCCCTGTACATACCAAATATATTTGAAGCCGAGTTGTGTAGTCGGACAAGGTTAAACATGAACTAGACTACGATAGCAAGAAAGGTTGAGCAATGCATAGAGCTAGGCAAGTATCATACATAACCCGGGCCGGTCAGGGAACCCGACTCCCCTCAGTCGAGCTCCTACGAGGCCGAGTACTCACCTCCATCAACCCAGTACTTACGTCGAACATGAACTCAACCGGCACGCTAACAGTTGTAACGGTGGCGGCGCATCAATGCGGACGTTACTAGAGCTTCAATGCCTACATTCATGAAGGGGAGTTACAGTAATGATGGCCATGAAACGCCAGAAGGCCAAGAGACTTCTCTTAATGGCATATCTTAATGGAAGACTACAAAAGGAGCTCCCACATGAGGGTTAAACAAGACACAATCATCTTGAGACTATACACATCACGAGTATAGGTCTCAAACCCCCAAATATCCATCACAACATACTCTATAGTATAGATAGTGTATCTCTCCTTGTCCAGAATAAGGAGAACTAGCACTTTTGGTGTATCTAACCTTTTTTGGCTAGAACATTTGGCGCCCACCGTGGGGCCTATGTAAAGCTCTCTCAGGCCACACCTTACACTAACAACATGTCCTCTGAAGGAGATCCTACACACATGGCTCAACTGCTAGCCATGATGGAGACCATGAGTCACCAGAATGAGACACTGTAGGACAGCATACAAGTTCTACAACAACAAAGTCAGGCTGACGATGACCGTGAAGAGGAGGTTCTCGAACCACAACCTCTTTCTCAAGAGATATGGGACGACCACGTCCCAGAAAACTTTAATGCACCATCACTAACCTCTTATGATGGGAAGACGGATCCTCAGGAGCATGTTATTGCCATTAACAATCGGATGGCCATAGTTGCCCGTTCGCATTCACTGAATTGCAATCTAATGGCCGATACCTTTAAGGATGTAGCTCTAAGATGGTACATGAGCCTTCCTCGGCTTTCAATCGTAAGCTACCAAGACTTGACTAAGAAGTTAGTACAACACTGCTCGACAAGCAAGCGCCGGAAGGTGTCCACAACCACATTGTTCAGTGTTCGACAAAAACAGTCAGAATCACTACGCGAATACCCTGATCGATTCAATGAGGAAACCCTCAAAGTACCTCAAAGTCTCCTTTCATCAATTATCTCGACCACAAAATAACAAGAGAAGTCCCCGCCGAGACAACCTGGGACCAGGCAAGTCAACCATAAAGAAGAGTTCAGATGCCGAAGAGGGTCACGAGACAAAGACAGCTCGACACACGCTAAACACCATCGCTGGAGGGTTTGCTGGTGGTGGAGAAACAAGTTCGGCCAGAAAGAGATATGCTAGGACAGTCATGCATATCGACCTGAGATATCCGAAGAAACCGGAAGGTGATAAGTGCAAATTGTAGCTATTTTTGTATATAAGCTTTGTTTGTAAATACGTTTACTTTACGTTATAGTGTATATATTGCGTTATTGTGTAAATATCATTGAGTTTAATTGTTTTCCATTAATTTGTGCAGGTAGTCAAGCAAGGATATCTTGTCATATTCATAAAGAGCATTCAATAAGCTTTCCAACGCTTCGAATCTGGCGAAAAATGAAGTTACGGTTCGAAAGTTTTAGCCGAAACAAGAAAACAGAAACTTGTCTAAACCTAAGAGAGTGATCAACTCACAAAGACTCAAACACAAAATGGGAGTTTAATAACACCGATCTCTGTGGACACGATAAATTCCCAAAAAATTACTTCCAAAAACTTTTGTTGCTTGCCGCTTTACCGCTTCAACAAAATGGCATCGTTGACGGGGATTGGTTTTGATATTGAATTGCATTGCGATAGTTTCGATGTTTTGGAGCTTTGTACATAATTTTTTTATATTGTATATATGCTTGTATAGATATTTGTTTTGATTTTATTTTCCATTATGTTTGTTCAAGTGTTGTATACATTTTGTTCCTGTAACGTTTGTTCAAGTATTTGGTTAGGACACTTGCTTTTGGTTTGCGCGGTGAGGCATCACCATGGCATGAAGGAATGTAGTTACTAGCTAAGCACACTAAAGGCGTCGAGCTTACGATGTAAAACAAGACTGTTTTATCATTTTTGTTTCGTTATTACTTTTTCATTCTAGCTTAGGTAGTGTGGTGAACATTCATTAAACAAGTTGTACTCGAATTGTTCGTAAAATTCTCAAATCTTCACTTTACAACTTGTTTAATCCATTTTCAGCCGGTCTTTTAGTTTGTTTATATTAATAGTTTTTATGTTTGTCTAAGAGCTTGATTTGAGTAGCTTGAGGAAATTTGAGGTGATGTTCCAAGTTTGATCGTTTCAACTTGCGGATGTATGGTAATGATATTGTTAAGTTTTGTACACGTCCAAGGTATGTATTTATCACTTTCTAGACTTTAGCATATTCATGATACTTAGGATTTTTACAAACTTCCATGTCATTCATTCTTTTGTATACTTGTTCTTGATGTGAATCACTTTTGTTGCCACCCTTTTTGTGAGGTAGCTGTCCATTGTTTATAAATGCACGGAGTACCAACATTCTGCTTAATCTTTTGTTTGTGTTGATTATATGAAAGCATGAAAAGGATCAAGGCATTTTATTTCATTTTGAGCACAACTACCTAGCCAAATAGTCAATTTACCCTTTGAGTGTGTGAACATTTGCTAAACCCCTTTGTGTCTTTCTATCATTATCCATGTTGTTTGAACTTAATGTTTGTCTATGAGTATTGAATTCACTTTTTGTATGGATTTTGATTGATTATTTTTTCTTGAACCCACAACTTTGCGTTGTTGTATGAATTTTTACCTTGCCTTAGAAAGTAGGGAGTATTCACATGATGATGTGGTTGAATTCAAGTTGGGGAGAGAATGATTGTTTACTCATTGGTTGGTTTATATGACGTTGAAAAAGAAAAGAAAAAGAGAAAATAAGAAAAAGAAAAGAAAAGAAAAGGAAAAAAAAAGAAAGAAAAAGAAAATGCTTGTGAAAGGTGTAACGCCCGGTTTTGTTAGATTTATTTAATAGAGTAGAGTTGATTGGTTTTGGGTTTATATTATTTTATTATTGACTTTTATTTGACAAAATGTTATTTTTCATCATTGTTTATGTTTTATCGCATTTTGAGAGCGTTTGGGAGATATTTGAGCTGAGGGGTATTTTGGTCTTTTTGCGTGGTTAGATATTTTTATAAATAGAAATAGAGAGAGAGAAATGGAAAGAAAAGAAAAAGAAGAGAAAGAAAAGAGAAGGAAAGAAAGAAGAGGAAAGAAAAGAGGAGAAGAGGAAAATCGGGAAAACTTCGTTTCGAGCGCGAATAATCGGGTAAGGGTGAGAAGTTTCAATTATATCTTGCTTGGGTATGTATATGTGTTGTTTGTTGTAATTGTTTTGATTGTTTCGTGACTTTTCGTATCGATTGAAATTAGGAGCAATTGATAGAAATCGATGTTTTCACGGATGAAATTCGATATAAACCGCGTAGAATACTCGTTGATTATGTCTAAACATGTTTTGGTTGCTCTGGTATGAATTAGAAGGGTTTGGGTGGTAAAAATGGTGTATTTTGGTCCCATATGACCTAGGTTGACGCTGCTGCGATTTATGGGTTTCGCGGGTTCGCCTAGCGAACCCCAGCGAAGGAACGGGCGAACGTTCGCTAGATGGTTCGCCTAGCGAACTTTATGACTGTTTTCCACTGCCTTGGTTCGCTAGGGTTCGCCTAGCGAATACTGGAGCGAACATGATATTTTCCAATTTTGTTTTCATCGTAATTTTCAAACCGTAAGTCCGTTTTGGTCGCCGTTCGAAGCGTTGGGAAGCTAATGAAAAGCTATTTCTATTAAAAATGGTTTGGAGGTCAGTAGATGAATTATTTAGGTCGTGGTTTTGGAAAAGTGTTGGGTTGTCGGGTGTTTATCGCGTACAATGTGTGCGATTGATGTGTTAGCATGATATATGCTTGTGACATGTAACGTGTAGCTTGTAGACCGTATATGATGTGAATATACATGATGAAATGTTGTGCATGATTGATACCTATTGGTGATGGATGTATGATATTTGAATGGTGTTGTTTTATCGACTTTGTCGTTGTCATTGTGCGTAATTGATGCATACCATGCAATGTGTTGTTGATATGGATATTGTATGACTTGTGTTCTGTTGTGTGACGAAAATGCGTGAAATACATATGGTGTTGATGATTTGTGTCCTTATGGCAAATATGTGCATTGTTTTCGTGTTACACTTCGATGTATGATCAATGATGTCGTTATGATGTGCTGTGAGTAGTATTTGTGGTGTAAATCCTTGTGAAATGAATTGTGATTGCATAATTGTTGTGGTTTGTGGTTTGTAATGAAAATGCATGTGGTATGACTTATATGTCGTTGTGATGATGATTTTTGGCCGAAAGGCAAGAAAATGCTAAGTGTAGTATTTGATGATATATGCATGATTATGGATGTGTATGTGGGTGCAATGTGAATGTCATGAGTCATTGTATGCCAAACATCATAATATGCATTGTTGAAACGTCCTGAGTGGCGGTTTGATTCCAGAGGGAATCTGTTATATCATCGTGTGCCTCGAAAATATGAGGCGATGCCTGAGGACTGAAAGCGATGAATCTGCTATAACATCGTGTGCCTCGAAAATATGAGGCGATGCCTGAGGACCGAAAGCGATGGTTATAGACGATTGTGTGCTCCTTTGGAGACCTAAAGCAATCCATAACGTCGTGTGCCTCGAAAATATGAGGCGATGCCTGAGGACCTAAAGCGACGGGTGAACATCGTAGGCCCGACGGGGTGTTACTTGAGACTCTCAGTAACGAGCGATGGTTCCAGTAGTTCCTGAGTGAACTGATGATGAGACATGTGACATTGGAAGTCGGTACCGCATGGCATGTGCATAGAGTCGTTGTGTCGATCTATGTGCATTTGCATAAATCATGAATTAATTGTGCATGGAAATGTGATTGTGATTGATGAGATGAAATATGTGCAATTGTATTGAATGGTATATGTTTGATTGACATATGTGATTGTGAATGGACGCATTATGTGTGGAAAATCATGATTTGATTGATTATGTGATTATGTGTGGAAAATCATGATTTGATTGATTATGTGATTATGTGTGGGGAATTTTGAAATCATTGAATATGTGTTGAGATTTATGATTGGATTGGTAATTTGCTGTGCATATGTGATAAATGCATTGGCTGTGAATAATATGTTTTAGGCATAGACATATGCTATGTGATGTGTGATGCGTTTCTATATGTGATGACTTGGTATGCCTTATGTGCAAATACGTGATTATGTTGGATAATTGATACAGGTTATATATTTGTGACATGCTATATGTTTTGGTATGTGATGTGTGAGGTGAGTATAACTGTGTATGTGATTTTTATGCGTTTTTGCATATTATTATGCAATCTTGGTTTAGTTGTTATTTCTCACCCTTCTGCTGGAATATGCTTTTTATGGCATAGTGCAGATTGTCAGCTTTAGAGGCGTGGAGGCAAGTGGAAGAGTTAGATCTTCGTTTGCTTAGGTCTTGGTGTCTGTTCTGATACGTAGCACGGGAGTCGGGGAACGCTTTAAGTTATTTGTATACAATTGTTGAATATGTTTTGTATGACCTTTGTATGTATATTTTGTTGTTTTAAAACGATTCATTTTGTAAAACAAGTCGATTATGGATCTTTCCACTTTATTCCATAATTGACATTCATTTTATATGGAAAAAGGTTCCCTATGGGGTTATCCTATTTTGTGCTATGTATCAAAATAATTGAGCAAGGTTTGTATTTTCTTTCTTTAAGTGTGACATCCCTGTTTCCTGTCGGAAAAATAAATTTTTAGTTACTCTGATTTATATTTGTATTATTTATTCGCGAGGGGAATTGGGGTGTTACATTAGTGGTATCAGAGCAGGTCGGTCCGTCCGGCCAAGTTGTTGAGTCAGTTGGTGAGGCAGTTGAATACTGTCGTTGTTGTTTGTCCCTTAGTACGTGATAGGTGTGTGGAACACTGTCGGTACTTTCTGGTTTTCTAATCCTTTGTCTGCAGGAGTTAGAATGAGATAAGTGGGGGAGAAGCTTGTACTTCTCCTAGTTGCTTTGGTTGTGTGCCGTTGGTTGCAAGATTGTAAGTGTTGTTAGGATTGTGTTGTTCCTGATTCCGGAGGGAATGCGGAGGTAAGGGTTATGTCGACTAAGGATTAGTGCCTTAGTTAGTTTCATGCATGAGATGTAAGGAATGCTATTATAGTTTGGTGAAGATGGTTTATGCCCCATCATGATTGTCGGCTGTCTATTGACAAATTGAGGAACTGATCACCCTTAATCTCTTGTTAATAGTAGACGGGAATTAAGTTGGATGGAATAGACGGGTCTTTCCGGCTTGGATAGTGTGGGCCATGAATTGTTTGGAATTGAGAAAATGATTACGGATTAGAGGTTTTTGGTATGTTGGTCAAGTTGGGAAGTCATTGGGAGAGAACGATTGGGTATTGTTAAAGGTTATCCTCAGAGAATAGAGTGTGAACTCAAATTGGACGAAGGTAAGCATTTGAGGTTGAATCTGCTAAGTAAGTAAAAGAACTTTTAGGACGTGAAACTAAGATGTTATTATGTTTGTGACGATAGTTTTCTAGGAATTAGCAGAAAGGACACAGTGATGAGCTATCGGTTGTGCGTAATTTTTAGATGTATTCCCGGATGGAATATTGGATGTTAGTATTAGAAGTACCTGAACTGATAGAGCAGTTAGAAGATTTACTGGAAAGGAGAATTGTGAGGCCAAGTGTGTCGTCTTGGGGAGCCCTGGTATGGGTAGTAACAAAATGGAGAGATGATTGAATGGAATAACAAGCATTATGATGGTATTGGTATTGAGACTATGGAAAGCGAAACTTAAAGTTCTGGAGAGGTTTGGAGCCTTTGAAATTATAAAGCGTTAATGGAAATTTTGAGAAAACCTTAAGTGTGAATGTACTATTTGAGAGTTCTTTTGGGATGGTTGTTGCTACACGTGGGGATTTATGGAATTTGGACTGTTAGGAGAAGAAATTGTGTATGGATTACTAGCAGTTGATTAAGGTAACAATTGAGAATGAGTGTCCACTTTCATGAACAGATGATTGGAATGGTTTGGTTGAGTTTGAGTGAAATTGCAGTTGTTTAGAATGTATGTTAAGAGTGGTGGATGGTGTGAGTTAAGGCTTTGATCGATTTGATGTGACTGGTTATGTTGTTATCATCGGAATAGACTGTTAATTACTCGGTTAAGCTTGTGTGTGAGTAGCCAGTTACCCAGTGCAAGGTTTTGCAAAAGCTTTGAGAATTTATATCTTTTGGAATTTGGTTGGGCAATCCAACGTACGGTGATGTTGCTTGGTGTTAGTAATGCGTCTGTAATATTTGTGGAGTAGAGGAATCGTATCTTCCATATTTATTTGGATAAGTTAGTAATGGCTTTGATTGAGGATATTCGGATCTATTGTAAACCCTGAGGAAGAACAGGTAGAGTGTTTGAGATTTGAATCACAAGTGTTGAAAAGAGACGCAGTTGTATGCGGAGTTATTCGAGTGAGAATTTGGGTTAAAAAAAAAAAAGTCAGTTTTCTTGGATATGTTATTTCAGATGAGAGTATGGTTATGGATCCATCGGAAGTGGATGTAGTTCTACAATGAGAGGTTCCGAAGTTGGTTAAGGAGATTAGAAACTTTTGGGCTCAGTTGGTTGTTACGGAAGGTTATGGAAGACTTTGCTAAGTTCGTACTTCTGTTGTCTCAGTTGGCTTGCAAAGGGTGAGTCGTTTGTCTGGATGTTCGTTGTGAGTAAGTTTTGGTGAGCTGAAGTAGAAGTTGGCTACGGCTTCAATTTTGATTCTGGATGATCCTAATAAACCGTTTGTGAGATGTGTCTTTGAGGAGTTTAGACAGTGTGTTAATGCAAGAGGGTAAAGTCGTGGCTTATGCTTTACGACAATTGAGGATTCATAAAAGGATCGATACTATTCAGGATTTGGAATTGGACGCGATTGTATTGTGTTGGAGAATCTGGAGGTATTGTTTTAAGGGTTTTAGGTTCAAGGTGTTTGGATGGAGGAATTGACGGTTTTGGATATGTAACAAGACTGTTGTAATTCTGAGTTTTCGCAGGTTCGCCTAGCGAACCATTCAGCGAAGGGTAGCGAAGGTTCGCTACGGGTATTCGCTTAGCGAAGGCGTGAGCGAAGGTTCGCTAGAGTGTTCGCCTAGCGAAGTTTGGGTGTTTTTGATGTTGGAAGTTGCTGCCTCGGTTCGCCAAGGGATTCGCCTAGCGAACTTTGTGTCTGTTTTTAGCTAGTAGTTGGTTCGCTGGAACATTCGCCTAGCGAAGGAGCTAGCGAATGCTCGCGAGGGATGTTCGCCTAGCGAAGGAGCTAGCGAATGCTCGCGAGAAGGTTCGCCCAGCGAACAGTGCTGTTTGTGTAATTTTGTTTTCTGCATAACTTTTGATTTGTAACTTGGAGTAAGGCACGGTCGGATGGTTGGAATTCCTGATTAGTTATGACTTTGGCTCGAATTATCCTATTGGTAAAGTTTATGTCGTGCGTGATGAGTTAAGTCGAGAGTTTTACTTATGTCTGCTTTGATGGTTAAAGAGTGGGAACTTTTGGGAGAATTTAGAGATTTAGGTTGGTGTGTGAATTGACGTCTGATAGTGTGCAGTTGGGTATATTAACAGTGAACAGTGATTTTTGGTGAATATGAGAGAGAGTTAGACTTTGGACGTGAGATTGGTAGTTTTGATGGTTACGAGTAATCAGAGTGCGCAGCGGAAGCGTGATATGGCACATTTCGTATATACGTGTGGGACTGGTAAGAGTTCATAGGTTGAACATTGGGAACATGTAGGAGTGTTGAGACCATCGAACGCTTCAGGATGGAAGTCATATGTGAAAAGTTTAACTGTTATCCGTGGGCTGCTATGTAGTTGGGTGTTTTGGTTATATGTTCGATTGGTGAATTATAGCATTGTTGTAGTATGGTTGTGTGACAAGGATGTTGGTGTTCTGGTTTTGTTGATGTTGTGGTGACCTTGTGGTGTCGTGGAACTTTATGTTCTTGTTTGTGTTGTTGTCTCGTTTCCATTGTGTTGGTTCGAGTTCGTGTAACTAAATCCTGTGTGAGGAATTAGAGGTGGGTTACCTATGGTGAGGGCAACGATCTTGTTGTGTTTCGTTTCTAGAGTGAAACGGTGTATTGGTATCTTGGCTTTTCTTTGAGTCGTGAGTTAGTCGTCAAGTGCATTGTATGGGCTTTGCATCTTGTCGTCGTGGTGGTCGTCGTTGTCGTGTCGTTGTTGTATCTGCTATTGGCAAGGTGGTTTTCCACTTGTGTTATTCGTGGTGTGCCTTTTGTTGGCATGTAGGGTTGTTAGTCGGATGCGGGAGTCGTGTCCGGAGTTGTTCGTCTCGGTATATTTTCGAGGACGAAAATGTCTAAGTGGGGGAGAATTGTAACGCCCGGTTTTGTTAGATTTATTTAATAGAGTAGAGTTGATTGGTTTTGGGTTTATATTATTTTATTATTGACTTTTATTTGACAAAATGTTATTTTTCATCATTGTTTATGTTTTATCGCATTTTGAGAGCATTTGGGAGATATTTGAGCTGAGGGGTATTTTGGTCTTTTTGCGTGGTTAGATATTTTTATAAATAGAAATAGAGAGAGAGAAATGGAAAGAAAAGAAAAAGAAGAGAAAGAAAAGAGAAGGAAAGAAAGAAGAGGAGAGAAAAGAGGAGAAGAGGAAAATCGGGAAAACTCCGTTTCGAGCGCGAATAATCGGGTAAGGGTGAGAAGTTTCAATTATATCTTGCTTGTGTATGTATATGTGTTGTTTGTTGTAATTGTTTTGATTGTTTCGTGACTTTTCGTATCGATTGAAATTAGGAGCAATTGATAGAAATCGATGTTTTCACGGATGAAATTAGATATAAACCGCGTAGAATACTCGTTGATTATGTCTAAACATGTTTTGGTTGCTCTGGTATGAATTAGAAGGGTTTGGGTGGTAAAAATGGTGTATTTTGGTCCCATATGACCTAGGTTGACGCTGCTGCGATTTCTGGGTTTCGCGGGTTCGCCTAGCGAACCCCAGCGAAGGAACGGGCGAACGTTCGCTAGATGGTTCGCCTAGCGAACTTTATGACTGTTTTCCACTGCCTTGGTTCGCTAGGGTTCGCCTAGCGAATACTGGAGCGAACATGATATTTTCCAATTTTGTTTTCGTCGTAATTTTCAAACCGTAAGTCCGTTTTGGTCGCCGTTCGAAGCGTTGGGAAGCTAATGAAAAGCTCTTTTTATTAAAAATGGTTTGGAGGTCAGTAGATGAATTATTTAGGTCGTGGTTTTGGAAAAGTGTTGGGTTGTCGGGTGTTTATCGCGTACAATGTGTGCGATTGATGTGTTAGCATGATATATGCTTGTGACATGTAACGTGTAGCTTGTAGACCGTATATGATGTGAATATACATGATGAAATGTTGTGCATGATTGATACCTATTGGTGATGGATGTATGATATTTGAATGGTGTAGTTTTGTCGACTTTGTCGTTGTCATTGTGCGTAATTGATGCATACCATGCAATGTGTTGTTGATATGGATATTGTATGACTTGTGTTCTGTTGTGTGACGAAAATGCGTGAAATACATATGGTGTTGATGATTTGTGTCCTTATGGCAAATATGTGCATTGTTTTCGTGTTACACTTCGATGTATGATCAATGATGTCGTTATGATGTGCTGTGAGTAGTATTTGTGGTGTAAATCCTTGTGAAATGAATTGTGATTGCATAATTGTTGTGGTTTGTGGTTTGTAATGAAAATGCATGTGGTATGACTTATATGTCGTTGTGATGATGATTTTTGGCCGAAAGGCAAGAAAATGCTAAGTGTAGTATTTGATGATATATGCATGATTATGGATGTGTATGTGGATGCAATGTGAATGTCATGAGTCATTGTATGCCAAACATCATAATATGCATTGTTGAAACGTCTTGAGTGGCGGTTTGATTCCAGAGGGAATCTGTTATATCATCGTGTGCCTCGAAAATATGAGGCGATGCCTGAGGACTGAAAGCGATGAATCTGCTATAACATCGTGTGCCTCGAAAATATGAGGCGATGCCTGAGGACCGAAAGCGATGGTTATAGACGATTGTGTGCTCCTTTGGAGACCTAAAGCAATCCATAACGTCGTGTGCCTCGAAAATATGAGGCGATTCCTGAGGACCTAAAGCGACGGGTGAACATCGTAGGCCCGACGGGGTGTTACTTGAGACTCTCAGTAACGAGCGATGGTTCCAGTAGTTCCTGAGTGAACTGATGATGAGACATGTGACATTGGAAGTCAATACCGCATGGCATGTGCATAGAGTCATTGTGTCGATCTATGTGCATTTGCATAAATCATGAATTAATTGTGCATGGAAATGTGATTGTGATTGATGAGATGAAATATGTGCAATTGTATTGAATGGTATATGTTTGATTGACATATGTGATTGTGAATGGACGCATTATGTGTGGAAAATCATGATTTGATTGATTATGTGATTATGTGTGGAAAATCATGATTTGATTGATTATGTGATTATGTGTGGGGAATTGTGAAATCATTGAATATGTGTTGAGATTTATGATTGGATTGGTAATTTGATGTGCATATGTGATAAATGCATTGGCTGTGAATAATATGTTTTAGGCATAGACATATGCTATGTGATGTGTGATGCGTTTCTATATGTGATGACTTGGTATGCCTTATGTGCAAATACGTGATTATGTTGGATAATTGATACAGGTTATATATTTGTGACATGCTATATGTTTTGGTATGTGATGTGTGAGGTGAGTATAACTGTGTATGTGATTTTTATGCGTTTTTGCATATTATTATGCAATCTTGGTTTAGTTGTTATTTCTCACCCTTCTGCTGGAATATGCTTTTTATGGCATAGTGCAGATTGTCAGCTTTAGAGGCGTGGAGGCAAGTGGAAGAGTTAGATCTTCGTTTGCTTAGGTCTTGGTGTCTGTTCTGATACGTAGCACGGGAGTCGGGGAACGCTTTAAGTTATTTGTATACAATTGTTGAATATGTTTTGTATGACCTTTGTATGTATATTTTGTTGTTTTAAAATGATTCATTTTGTAAAACAAGTCGATTATGGATCTTTCCACTTTATTCCATAATTGACATTCATTTTATATGGAAAAAGGTTCCCTATGGGGTTATCCTATTTTGTGCTATGTATCAAAATAATTGAGCAGGGTTTGTATTTTCTTTCTTTAAGTGTGGCATCCCTGTTTCCTGTCGGAAAAATAAATTTTTAGTTACTCTGATTTATATTTGTATTATTTATTCGCGAGGGGAATTGGGGTGTTACAAAAGGAGACAAAAAGAGTTCATATAATTGTACTAAATAAGTATTGTGTTTTGTGTAACACTTGGGATTTTGGAAGAAGTTGATTGGAATTTTGTGTTTGAGTCTTTGTGAGTTGATCACTCTCTTAGGTTTAGACAAGTTTTTGTATCAAGTTTTTGTTTACCCGATCACGATATAACCTTGAAAGCCCTTGTAATTCTTGCCTTTGTATGTTCAATGTGAATTTTTGGATGAATGCATAATTTAGTCTTTTGTTTGCAAGATTGTTGTGTGAGTGAAAAGTACCTCATTTTGTGTTTTTTATCTACCGATGATTGTTTTTGCTAGGTGTGATTCACGTTTGAACTTGTGTTGTTTTAGGATGTTTGACATGATTTTTGTATTTAGCATTTGTTTTGTGTCTATGTTGTCATTGTAGTTTAGTGGTAAGTATTTACTTTGTGTGTACCGTTTTTCATTTGAACCATTCATTTGTTTCCATTTTTTAAATGATTCTTTGGTAGTCACTCTGTTTCTTTGAGTCGCTTGATTATTATTTAGGGACAAACAAGTTTAAGTTTGGGAGAGTTTGATAAGTAGGGGTGTTCGCGGGCTGGTTTGGTTCGGTTTTAAGTGAATCCGATATCCAAACTGATAAAAAATATATGGATTGGTTTGGATTGGATTTTCACATTTTTTCTATAAAATCCAAACCGAACCAAACCGAGAAACAACGGGTTGGTTTGGGTTGGATTGATCGGATACATTAGAAACAATATGCGAAAATATTTTTAAAATTTTCTAATTCACATCAACCAGTTTTCAATAATAATATAGTGTTTTTTATGTATTTTCATATTTTCATATGGATTGTGAATGTCACAAATTTGTTTCATTTTTCTTCCTTCTTAAAGTTGAATATCTTATACTAGTTTCCATTATAATGATATAAATTATATGAATTAATATGGTTGGTTCAGGTAGACGGGCTTGTGGGTAGAATTTTGAAAATCCTTTGCCCGAACCAATTAACATCGGGTTTCATTGGTTCGGTTCGGTTAATGCCCAAACTAAAAAAATGCCCGACCCAAACACCATGGTTTGGTTTGGATTCCGGTTTGGTTCGGATTGCCCGAAACAATGAACACCCCTATTGATAAGTGCAAATTGTAGCTATTTTTATATATAAGTTTTGTTGCACTTATCGATACTTTTTGTTAATATCGTTCGAATAAACCTCGCTTTGTTTGTAAATACGTTTGCTTTATGTTATAGTGTATATATTCCGTTATTGTGTAAATATAGTTGAGTTTAATTGTTTTCCATTTATTTTTGTAGGTATTCAAGCAAGGATAGCTTTTCATATTCATAAAGAGCATTGAATAAGCTTTCCAACGCTTCGAATTGGGCGAAAAACGGAGTTACGGTTCAAAAGTTATGGCCGAAACAAGAAAATAGAAAATGCTGTCTGTCTGCTCTCGCCCCATACTCGCTGGGCAAAGGTGAAGCGAGCCAGACAGACAGAAACGTGAAAAAAAGTCCAGAATAAGCCGCCTTAGCTCGCCGGGCGAACCAGAACTTTGTCGGGCGAATCTGGACTGACAAAAACACCATTTAAGGGCTAAAAACACATTTTTTAGAGGATGGTTGGGTAATATTTGTTCCTAATGCATCAAACTTTCAGTTTTTCGTAGACTTAGTTTGAAAACAACATTGGAGCTTGCATATGGATGATCTGGAGTGGATTGATCATCGATCGGCGCTGACAAACAGGGAGATTTTTGGTTAATTTCTCTTCTTCTTTGTGTATTATTCATTTGTTGGGTTTTGTATATGTATTTACTTTCATCTTATGTATATTTATCGCTCATGGCGTTGTATAAAATCCGCTTTACAAATCTTTATCGGTGATTGTCCTTTATTTTTTGCTTTATGCTAGGGGTTTGGGTTGTGTTAGAGATAAACATCACAAACCTTGATTAAGGATGATTATCTGCTAGTTTCTAGATGCTAGAGATAGATTTAGAGCTAACAATCTTTATGGGTATCAGAGCTTAATGTTTCCGTGTTGTTTGAGTCGGGTGCGAAATCGTCGACGAGAGTAATACGGTTGTTCTCTCAGCTCTGTGTGTCAGAGATGGACACTATTGCGAGCGATGCTGGATGATATTGAGGAGTATTATAGGTTGAGTATAACTGGTCGATAAGTTTAAGTTTGTGAGGAGGGGATTATATGCATCTCAGATAAGTTTCTTCTCTCTGAAGAATGAATTCCTTTTATGTTCATATTTACTTTTCTGCTTTTACTTTAACCAATTTAATCCAAACTCATAAACACGAGGCTTGTCGAACGGCAGTTCAATAACACCGATCTTTGTGGACACGATGAATTCCTGGAAAAATATTTCCAAAAACTTTTGTTGCTTGCCGCTTTACCGCTTCAACAAAATGCAACTTAGATGTTGTAATATTCAAAAAACGAGACGCCATAGGAGTCCTAGCTCATGAAAATGATCCCATGGTTATTAAAGTACAATAAAAGACTGGAGCGTGAAAAGGGTATTGATAAACCCTGGAAGCTCTACCGACGTACTATATTGGGATGCTTTCAGAGGAATGGGGCTTGACACGATTGAGTTATTACCATTCTAAGGCAGTCTAGTAGGATTCTCGGGAGAACAAGTGCAGGTGCTCGGGCACCTAGCGTTGCTGACCACCTTTGGCAACGCGACTTCACCCTATAACATCATTATAGGCCGGCCATCATCCAACGCCCATGGAAGCTTCGCTTTCAACTCTGTATTTGACCATGAAATTCCCACTCGGAGATGGCCGGGTTGGTATTGTCAAAGGCGACAGGGGCTGGCGAGAAAGTGTTATAAGGATAGCCTAAAGTTAAAAAGAAAGGAACCCGCAGGAGAAGCAGATCCCAGGAATACCCTCAAAGTTCACCTGGTCGACATAGACCCACGTGATGACTCAGTTGAAGACAACATAATGCCCAACGAAGAAACAAAGCAAGTCCAGATTGGGCACCTACCGTCCCATGTTACACACATCGGAGTCAACCTGTCCCCCGAATAAGAGAAAGAGATCGTTCAAGTATTAAAAGACAATGTGGATCTTTTAGCCTGGAAACCTTCAGACATGTCAAGGATAGATCCCAATTTCATGTGACATCAATTAACAATCGATCTGGACATCAAGCCAATTTCCCAAAGGAAAAGAAATGGTGGTGATGAAAAGAGGAAAGCAATTGCAGAGGAAGTCGAGAAGCTGTTACAAGCCGGGTTTATCAAGGAGATCAAGTATCCGACCTGGTTATCCAATGTGGTGATGGTAAAGAAGAAATCCGGGAAATGGCGAATGTGTATGGACTTCACGGACCTCAACAATGCGTGTCCTAAAGATCTGTATCCATTGCCAAACATTGACCGACGAATATATGATACGTCTGGGTTTCGTTTGCTTAGCTTTATGGATGCATACTCCGGATACAATTAGATCCGGATGAATCCAATAGACGCAACAAAAACCGCCTTCATGACACATCAGAGCAACTCTTATTATGAGGTCATGCCCTTTGGACTCAAAAATGCTGAGGTTACTTACCAGAGGCTGATGGATAAGGTGTTCGCTACTTAGATAGGTCGGAATTAGTAGGTCTATGTAGATGACATGGTGATCAAGACAAGTGCAAACTGGTCACATGTAAAGGATTTAATAGAAACCTTTGCATCCATTAGAAGCTACAACATGAGACTGAACCCGGACAAGTGTACCTTTGGAGTACAAGCTGATAAGCTCCTTGGATTTATGCTCACCAACCTGGGAATCGAGGAAAACCCAAACAAATGCCAGGCTATAATAGATATGAGAAGTCCAACCACGAAAAAGGAGGTCTAACAGCTGACCGGGAGACTAGCCGCATTGTCACAATTTTTATCATGTGCAGGAGACAAATCAATACACTTCTTCGCAACTATAAGGAAGTCTAAGGAGTTTGAATGGATAGAGGCATGTGAAGAAGCCTTTCAAGAAGTAAAGCTTTTTCTGTCCTCGCCACCTATCCTAATAAGGGCCAAAGAAAACGTACCTTTGATCTTATACTTGTCGATCACGGATAAAGCCCTTAGCTCAATTTTAGTACAAAAAGGAGAAGACGGAGATGGACCCCTGTACTTTTTCAGCAAAGTTCTAAAAGGGGAAGAGCTAAGGTATCAGAAGATTGAACGGTTGGCGCTGGCAGTAGTTATCACAGCCTGGAAGCTGAGACATTATTTTCAAGGTCACCCCATCACAGTCAAGACGAATTACCCAATCAAACAAATACTGAAAAAGCCCGACTTAGCAGGACGGGTGGTCAAGTGGGCAATAGATCTCTCTGAGTATGACATCAACTTTGTGCCCATAACCAGTATCAAGTCACATACACTGGTCGATTTTATGGTAGAATTAAGTGCACCAGCTGGAGAAGAGATCTCAAACAGATGGATCCTCTATGTAGATAGATCTTCAAATTTCAAGGGAAGCGGAGCCGGAATAATTCTGGAAGGAACCAGAGATCTAACATTATAATACTCTTTATGTTTCAATTTTCAGGTTGGAAACAACCAAGCAGAGTATGAAGCTATGATTGTCGGAATGAAATTGGTGAGAGAGGTCGGAATAACACATTTATTAGTGAAGACCAACTCCCAGCTAGTGGTCGGACAGATGAAGAACGAGTACCAGACGAAGGATTCCACCCTGATAAAGTACCTTCAGAAAGCTTTAGGAATATCCAAAGTGTTCTCAGAATTCGAAGTCGTCCACATCCCAAGAGAAGACAATGACCGGGCCGACCTCCTAGCCCGATTAACAAGCTTAAAGAATTCAGGAATGAATAAGACTGTGATCCAAGAAGTTCTCGAAGCACGCAGCATTCAATCAGAGGAAGTATTAACAATAGAGGATGTCCAAGGATGGATGAGACCCATCATCAGCTATATGACCAAGGAAATATTACCTGAAGATGTCAATAAAGCCCGGAAGATTAAAAGAATAGCTTCCCGATACGTCATAATCTCGGACACGCTATACAAGATGGGTAGGTCAACACCTATGTTCAGATGCGTGTCAGAGCCTGAGACTGAACTAGTAATTAAAGAGGTCCATGAGGGAGCCTGTGGTAGCCACATCGGTGGGAGAGCACTATCCAGAAAAATCCTAAGAGTCGGGTACTACTGGCCGCATATGATGCGAGATTGCATCGAGTACGTTAGCAAGTGCGAAAAGTGCCAAGTATTCGCTCCAATTAAACACCTACCAGCTGAGTCGCTCCACTTGATTTTGTCTCCATGACTGTTTCATCAGTGGGGAGCAGACATCCTAGGAGCATTTCCAGTTGCTTCAGGACAACTCAAGTTCCTAATTGTTGTAGTTGAATATTTCACAAAATGGGTGGAAGCCGAGGCTGTTGCACGGATCTATACCGAGAGGGTTCGCAAATTTTATTGGAGGAATATCATATCTCGGTTTGGTTTACCTGGAATCATAGTCTCGAACAATGGAACCCAATTTTCAAGCACTTCCGTCATAGACTTTTTCAGGGATTATGGAATAAAAAACAAGTTCACATTTGTGGAACACCCCCAAACCAATGGCCAAGCAGAAGCTGCAAACAAGGTTATCCTAGGAGGAATAAAAAAGAAACTGGAGGAGGCAAAAGGAATGTGGGCCGAGTACCTATCCGAAATTTTGTGGTTATACCACACAACACCACATTCTACTACTCAAGAGACACCCTTCAGGATGGTGTATGGAGTTGATGCAATGATACTAGTGGAAATCAACACCCCGACTTGGAGGCGTGAACATTTTGATGAAATCGCCAACATGGATAACTTGAACATATCGGCTGACCAGATAGATGAGGTTAGAGAGACAACACGGATCATAAAAATTGCTGAAAAATAGAGGTTGGCAAGAAGATACAACCTGAAAGTCCGGCAGAGGGAGTTCCAGGAAGGTTTGAAGAAAATCACAGACCCAAAAAACAAGGGAAAGCTCGCCCCTAACTGGGAAGGCCCATTCATGGTACTTCAAAAACTAAACAATGAAGCCGACAAGCTGGAAACATTAGAGGGAGTAGAAATACATAGGACATGGAATGTATCCAATCTTAGGCTATATTTCAGCTAAATATTATGTAATTAAATAACGAATAAAGGATTCGGGTTTCACTCTTTTCCATTGCAAAGGCAAGGGTTTTAAACGAGGCACCTGGACTTAAAAAAAATTTATGTCTTGTTTATAGGTATTCGGCCGAAGATTGTGAGTTATAACTCGGAAAACTCCTATAAACGTGTTGACTTGCTCCTCGTACATAGGTCGCCCATAAATGCCCCGTGTCCAAGGGTTCATGAAACTCCTATAAATGTGTTGACTTGCTCTGCGTACATAGGTCGCCCATTAACACTCCGCGTACAAGGGTTGAGTAAACTCCTATAAATGTGTTGACTTGCTCCACGTACATAGGTCGCCCATAAACGCTCCACATATAAGGGTTGATTAAACTTCTATAAACGTGTTGACTTGCTCCGCGTACATAGGTCGCCCATTAATGCTCTGCGTACAAGGATTAATTAAACTCCTATAAATGTGTTGACTTGCTCCGCGTGCATAGGTCGCCCATAAACGCTCCGCGTACAAGGGTTGATTAAACTTCTATAAACGTGTTGACTTATTCCGCGTACATAGGTCACCCATAAATGCCCCGCGTACAAGGGTTGATTAAACTCCTATAAACGTGTTGACTTGCTCCGCGTACATAGGTTGCCCATAAACGCTCCTCGTACAAGGGTTGATTAAACTCCTATAAATGTGTTGACTTGCTCCGCGTACATAAGTCGCCCATAAACGCTCCGCATACAAGGGTTGATTAAATCCTACAAATATGTTGACTTTCTCCACGTACATAGGTCGCCCATAAACGCTCCACGTACAAGGGTTGATTAAAATCCAATAAACGTGTTGACTTGCTCCGCGTACATAGCTCGCCCATAAACGCTCCGCGTACAAGGGTTGATTAAACTCCTATAAACGTGTTGACTTGCTCCGCGTACATAGGTCGCCCATAAACGCTCCGCGTAGAAGGGTTAATTAAACTCCTATAAACGTGTTGACTTGCTCCACGTACATAGGCCGTCCATAAACGCTCTGTGTACTAGGGTTGATTAAACTCCTATAAACATGTTGACTTTCTCCACGTACATAGGTCGCCCATAAACGATCCGTGTATACGGGTTGATTAAACTCCTATAAATGTGTTGACTTGCCCCGCGTACATAGGTCGCCCATAAACTCCCAGCGTACAATGGTTAATTAAACTCCTATAAACGTGTTGAATTGCTCCGCGTACACAGGTCGCCCATAAACGCTCAGCGTACAAGGGTAGATTAAACTCCTATAAACGTGTTGACTTGCTCCGCATACGTAGGTCTCCCATAAACGCTCCGCGTATAAGGGTTGATTAAACTCTTATAATCATGTTGACTTGCTCCACGTACATAGGTCGCCCATAAACCCTCCGCGTACAAGGGTTGATTAAACTCCTATAAACGTGTTGTCGTTCAAAACCTTAATTAGAATCAACAATATAAAAGCGTAAGAGCCAAAACATAAAAACAACTTAATTAATCCAAAAGAATCAAAATGAGTTCTACTGCTCAAGCTACCAAAAATGTTGAGAATGAAGATGTTGTGGTAGAGGGGGATGTAGTTCAAAACCTTCCTCAGAATCAACATATTGCTGTAGAGGGGGTTGTCGTTCAAAACCCTACTCATAATCAACAAGTTGTTGCTGTAGAGGGGGTTGTTGTGGAAAGAAGGAGAGCTCTGAGGGTGAGGACAAGAATGAGAAGAATGAGAAGAATTTTGAGAAGGAAAATGGTTGTTTTTTATTCTGATGATGATGATGAGGCTGACTATGGTTGGTCAAACTTCCTCTCAGCCAGAGCATTTAGATTTGATGATTAAGTTTATGTAATGAAAAGTTTTTGTAATGAAACTTAATTTATCTAATGAAATTTTAATCTTTTTGCTTAACAACTTAAACTATCAGCTACAATATCTATCAACTAATATACTAACAAACAGATAACTAATTGAAAATTCAAAAGTTTGGGTTGAACTTACTCGTAAGAAACCGTCTTTTATTAGTTGCATTCTTGTCTTCATAATGTAATTCAAACATCAACAATGCATCTGCAGTTTAAACATCAACAATGTAATTCAAACCCTAATTCAACTATTACATTTCATAACAAAGAAAACATTAAACATAAAGGAGACAAGAAAACATAACATGTTGAGATTTCCAGAAAATCTCTCTGATTTCAGTTTGTTCTTCAAATTCTTGTTCTTCTTCTTTAAATCATCATACATAACCATCAAATAGCCCACAGCTTCCAACTCTGACTTCATAATGCTCTCATCTTCATTTCCACCTCTTTATCCCATGTCTTCATCCCACATGAACAAATTACATGTTTCATCACTCCTCCAAAATGGACATCTCCAAAAAAGCCTTCCTTTATATTGTCCCTTCTTGCATTGGTACGAAACCATACGACCATCACAACCACAGAAATTTCCAGATCGAGATTTTACAGCGGAAGAAGACATAGAAACTCCTTTGGATGAGTTTGTCTTCAAATGCGACATTGAAACACCTTAAAGTAGAACACATTCTTGTTGTTGTTGTTGTTGTTGTCTTCTTCCCGACGATGGTGACAACGTTGGTGTTAGGTTTGTTTCATCTTGTTTCTTTTTTCACTGGATAAATGGATATATACTTGGTGTTTAAAATACATAAAGAAGCTTCAGTTTGTAACAACTGTTTTAAGAAATAATCGTAGTGATATCCTTATTATTTTTTAGTTAAATATAAATAAAACTAAAATGGGGCGCATTTACGTCAAAGGAATAAACTATTTGAGGGCGATAAGGTTCGAACTGATGAAAGCTTGATTGTATCACTACAGTGTTCACAACAACCGTTATTATACCCTTGAAATTTATAATTAAAATAATATAAAAAAATGTTAGCGCTTGAGTTTCGAAGTATCACCACAGTGTTTTAAAAAATGTGTAAAAAACCAAAAATGCTGGTGCTGGGACTTGAACCCATGACCAGACGCTACCTATAATGACATTTTTTTAAATACCCGTGGTGAAAGGCCTCACATTTCACCACGAGTGGTATTTTAACCGTCATTAAAAGCATTTTAATAAGACTTTAAAAAATGTGCGCATCCACTACGCACTATTACAACGGTGTATAGGATGCCCTTGTAAACCTGGCATTGTTGTTTGCACGTTTTGTAGTAGTGATAGGTCGCCGAAAAACGCTCCGCGTACAAGGGTTGATTAAACTCCTATAAACGTGTTGACTATCTCCGCGTACATAGGTTGCCCATAAACGCTCCGCGTACAAGGGTTGAATAAACTCCTATAAATGTGTTGACTTATTGCGCGTACATAGGTCGCCCATAAACGCTCCACGTACAAGGGTTGATTAAACTCCTATAAACATGTTGACTTTCTCCGCGTACATAGGTCGCCCATAAACGCTCCGCGTATACGGGTTGATTAAACTCCTATAAACGTGTTGACTTTCTCCGCGTACATAGGTCGTCCATAAACGCTCCGCGTATACAGGTCGAACAAACACTTATAAATGTGACTACTCGCTCGATGCACACAGGCCGGATAATCAATTATGAAAATGATGAAATATCTAGGCCTAAGCACACCAAAAGAAACTTGGGGCTCAAAGTCATATATCACCAACTTCCAAAGGGCTATAAAGAACTTGGAGCAAAAATCTATGACAAAAGGACACCAAGTCAACATCGTAATCGACACCTAAGCCTATAAGAGTTCAGGACTCTCAGAAGTGTCAAGGCTATACGCACGCGATAGTTAAACACTACTACGAAAAACCCATTTAGCAACGGTTGGGAAAGACATATAATGACGCGGGCGAAGGCGTTGTTATGTAGATTGTTGTTGTAAGTTCGCCGTTTCTACAACGGTCTGGAAACCGTTGTTGTATTCTGGAAGCGCACAATATATTGCAACGGTTAGGTATTTCAACCGTTGTAATATATATTAACTATCACAACAGTTATCAGTATCAACCGTTGTCATATATATTAACTATCACAACGGTTATGTATTTCAACCGTTGTGGAATGTACCCTTAGTTTATTAAATACAAATGTATATTGCTTGTTTTACCATCCACCTATTTAAAGAAATACAACCATTAAAAATTGGTAAAGAACTATATAATCTGAAAATTAAATTGTTCTTGAAAACCAACTTAAACACACCACTGTTTTCCGAATTAAATCCATTTCATTCCGCACATTTTATGTTCCTTAACATAAAATTTATGGTTCAATGGTCGGTTTCCTTCAATCCATCGATATTTTTTATTATAGTTTACCTCATCATCGCCAAAAATCATCGCGATTTTATCATCATAACAATCACGATCTTAACAACCACGATGATTAGTGACGACGATGAGGTAAACTATAAGAAAAGATATTGATGAATTGAAGCAAACAGACCATTGGACCATAAATTTTATGTTAAGGAACATTAAATGTGCTGAATGAAATGGATGCAATTCGGAAAACATTGACATGATAAAGGTTGGTTTTCAAATACATCCTAATTTTCAAATTATAAGTTTCTATATCAATTTAACTGATTGGATTTTCAATAAAAGGATAGTGAAACAAACAATATACATAGTATATAATAATCTAAATTTCATATACAATATCAGAATGAATTCATATATATGTACCTTATCAGAATGAATTCATATGTATGTACCACCATCATCATCACCATGCGAAACAAACCCTAAGAAGTGGGAAGCAATGAAGAAAATTAGTTAGTATTAAATTTAACTATATAAAATATACATAGTATATATATAATAAAGGGTTAATACCCATTTTCACCCTTGCCATATAGGCGAGATTTGAAAAACCCCCCTAGAAGAAAAAAAACTTGCATAAAATACCCTGACTTTTCAAAATAATTTCATTGTAGACCTTTTGCACGCCACATCACCAAAAATGCATATGTGTCATTATTTTTTCATCTTTTCTTTTAATTTTAAATGCCACATGGGTTAATGATGAGATGCAATGACCAAAATACCCCTAAATTGCCATATGGCTCTTATCCTTCTTCTACAGACACATAACTCTCCTTCCTTTTCTCTGCAACACGACACAACCACTTTTCAATCTTCTTGGATTTTCCATTCCTTCTCACCAATCCTTTCCAAGAGAACCAACTTAAAACCTTCAGCCATCATCCTTCCTTAAAATTCCTCAATCTCTGGACGCCATCAACGGCTCCATAAAACTAAACTTCCTCCAAACTTCAATGCTCCCGGACTGAAACAAGACCACAGCCCTCACCATCTTCCATCCCAACCTTCTTCTCTTCAATCCTCTTCATCAAAACAACCTCCATCTTCCTAAAAAAAATCGTAAAACAACAGAACAAGAAGCTGAGATCGAAACCCAAATCCCCTCTCCTTAATCTTCATTGTACAAACACAACAATAACTCAAACCAACCCAGAAATTAAAGTGAGAGAGGAGAGGAGAATCAAAATCAAACCTTGAACAAATCAAAATTGAATCTGAAATGTGAACGAGAACGTAAAATCGAAGGCGAATCCGAAAACGCACAGAAGGTTGAAACCATATAATGATTCTCATTTTCGATCTGTTCCCGTAGATAGTTCGTGCGCGATGATGAGCAAGATTTCCGAGCGATTGGATTTTTTTTTCGGCTGTCGATGTTAATGTTGTTGTTGTTGAAACGGAAGTCACCTTGCCCATTTGATTTTTCTTGTTTTTTTAAGAGGGAAGCGATGATGAAAGAGCCCTCTTTCTGAACAATTTGTTATTTTAGGGCACAAATTTGGAACACTTGTGGAATGAAGAAGACAAAGTTAATGTTTTTTCACTTAGGGGTATTTTGGTCATTCCGTCTCATCATTAACCCATGTGGCAATTCAAATTAAAAGAAAAAATGAAAAAATAATGACACATAAGCATTTTGGGTGATGTGGCGTGCAAAAGGTCTACAATGAAATTATTTTGAAAAGTCAAGGTATTTTATGCAAGTTTTTTTTTCTAGGGGGGTTTTTCAAATCTCGCCTATATGGCAGGGGTGAAAATGGGTTTTAACCCTATAATAAACTAATGTTCTATATCAATTTAACTGATTGCATTTTCAATAAAAGGATAGTGAAACAAACAATATACATAGTATATAATAAACAAAATTTCATATATAATATAAGAATGAATTCATATATATGTACCTTATCAGAATGAATTCATATATATATATGTACCACCATCATCATAACCATGTGAAACAAACCCTAAGAAGTGGGAAGCAATGAAGAAAATTAGTTAGTATTCAAAACAAAACAACCAAAAGTTGAAACAAAACCCTAAGAAGTGTGACAGTACCATTACAATGAAGTTCACCTTGCTTGTGAAGCATTGAAGTCGAATCTGCACAAAATGAGAACAAACGAGATAATGAGAACTATCTAACAAAAAGATTGAAGTAGAAGACTACCTTATTTTCCATAAACAATATGTACATTACGCTTGCTACCGCCAGCATCATCACCATGTTCATCTAGTTTTAGACTCTGCAAAAAGGAATTCAAGAAGGAGAAAGCTTAAATCAAAAGCTTCATACTTCTTGAATTTCTTTTCGCAGATTCTAAAAAACGATGAAGTTTGGGTGCTAGGGTTTCGTTATGAAGGAAACAGCGCGACTATCAAAAAGGGAAAGTTAATTCCCTTATATAGGTAAATTTTTCACAACGGTTTTCTTAAATAACCGTTATGATAGATTATATATTAATTTAATAATATCACAACGGTTAGTTATAATAACCGTAGCGATACCCCTTATACGTGGTACAAGGTTCGACACCAGGCAACAACATTTTCCTAAAATAACACCTGGATTATAAGTGATATCGCTACGGTCATTACTTATAACCGTCATAATATTATTAACCGTTGCACTTCCCAACATATGAACGGTTTACAAGAAAATATCGTTCCAGAATATGAACGGTTTACAAGTTATCATCATTACAAGCATTAAACTATCAGTCGTTTCATCTTCAACCTCATCTATAAATAGACAATTTTACATATCTAAATAATATATTCTTCGTAACAATGAGTTCAACAAATGAGAATCCTAGAAACCTCAATGAGGAACGTCAGGCGCCAATCCAGGAGGTCGTCCAACCAGCAACTGCCAACTTCAGGGATGCCTTAAGGCCGATAAGGAAGGATAAGAAGAAGAAGAAGAAGAACCCGAAGAAGAAGAAGACAAAGAAGAAAAGGGGGGATGTATATTATGATTCCGATGAGGGGAGTGAGGAGAGATGTCTAGATTATGAAGATGCATTTTATGCTATGGGCTCTGACAATGATCTTGATATGTAATATGTTTATCAATGTACTCTCAATGGAATATTACAAAAAAATTATCTCTATATATGTTCATCTCTTACAGTTTTATTTTTAAAGTTATATATATACTCTATTGCACTTAAAAATACTAAAGAATACATTGCTGGGAATATACATCATACATTACATGGCGTTAGACATGTTTAAAAAATTAATACATGTTTAAAATCTAAAAATATGACAAAAAATACATTGCTGTGAATCGAAGCGTGATACATGTATTACAACGGTCTTCTAATACAAGCGTGTTAAAATGTAAAAATATGAAGAAAAAAAATATAGTAGCTGGGAATCAAAGCTTGTTACACAACTTGTATTACAACGGTTATGTAATACAACTGTCGTTAAATATGGCGTTATAAATTTTTAATCCTGTTACAACGGTGGGATACGAAACCGTGGTAAACCCGGCGTCGTTAAATGGGGTTTTCATAGTAGTGAAAGACTTAAATAATAATCAGCTTCGCGACGAACTATCCAAAAAGTCTTAGAAAAAAAACATAAGCAAAGTAAATAGTTGAAAATAATACTCGGCACTTTATAATCGGACACCTTAAGTTATTTTAACTTAGTGCCTGAGGGGCTGGATATAAACCTGAAGAACAAGATGTTGGACAAGATGTTCTATCATGATGATTCAACATCTTTGTCTGTTACTTTACAGTTTTTGATACTGTTAATTTATTTCCAAATTTCAGAATATTTGTGGGAATATTTGTTTATCCTAGGTGGCGTTCAAGATTGAGGAATCAAAGATTTTGTTTGAATTTGAGGATGCCGTTTTCTAAGTGTGGATACATATTAGGAAACTTTGGATTAGAGAAAGTACTCTTGAGGAGAATAAGTTGCAGATTCTATGTGACAGAATTGCTGCGTTTTTTAAACCTAAATCCAGTCTAGTTTATGGTTATAAATAGGATGGATTTAACCTAATCCAATTGTGAAAAAAATACATTGTTGCTTAGTGAGTTTTATGGTTTGTGTATTTGTGAGCCTTTCTTGTGTCGTGTTGATACTAGAGCTGGATTGTTTGCATTGAGTTGTAATTTTTGTCACTGTTGTGATTGAAAGGGAATTGAGAAGGGTTTCATACTAGGAGTGTCTTAAGTAGAAATTAAGTACGGGTAGTGATTAAGTGATAAATTGTAAACCAGAGGGTGTTTAGCTTAGAATACTATCTAATGGATTTCAATCCTAGCTTGATAGCCCCCAGACGTAGGTGTTGTTGTACACCGAACTGGGTTAACAATTACTGTGTGTTCGTTAACTTTCTACAATTTGTATCGTGCTCTTTATTGCCATTGTGTTTGAAGTGGAGATCAAGTGTCTCAACATCTCTCAGGACATCTGAGATTGGCTACCAGAATTTCACCTACCGAAGATATGGCTTTCAACTTTTGTAAAATAAGGGGAGATTTTGTAGTGTTAGGATTTGAGAGTCTCTTGTATGTTAATTGTATGTCACCCTTATATCTTTTGATACATTGTAGTAGACTAATTTTATATTGTTAATTGTCCACTCTAAAGCTTGTAAGCAAGAGTGTAATGTTCTTGGTTGAAACATTTAAGTAAAACCAAATATTATGGTTGGAAGAGTGTCTTTTTCTTTTTGGTTTCTCGAGGTATTATCACTGGGATTGTGACTGATTAGGAAGCGAGAGGGGGATCTCATATCTAGAGGTTTTCTTGGAAGAAGTTGAACAACGTAGTGATTAGGCGAGAAGTTGTAAACGGGCGAGTTTAGCTTTGAACTAATGCTATCATAGTGAATTTCCTTCCTGGCTTGGATGCCCCAAGATGTAGGTGATGTTGCACCGAACTGGGTTACCAATTGACGGTGTTATTTTTATTTCTGCAATTTATTTTTCAATTTGGTTTATTTGTTCTTTCTGATAGACGATGTCGTAACATCTGTCTTTACATTATGCTCTAATATGAAGACATCAATATTAATATGTGATAGAGAGTGCCAGAAATTCAGTTTTATATATATATATATATATATATATATATATATATATATATATATATAAAAGCACAACATGAGAGCTACGACATTAACTAGAATTATAATATATAATTTGAAAGTAGTAGAAAAAAGAAACCACTTTTAAAACTGTTCAATGTTTGCCTATTCTCTCTTTTTTTTTTTTTTTGATAAGCAATGATAACATTATAGGTATACTATGGGTATACCAACCCAATACAAAGAATCATCCTTTACAAATATACTCCAATCCTACAAAAAAAGGAGAGTAATACAACCAACCCACTAGCATAAAAAATTAAAGGGAGCTTTGTACCATTCATAAAAACTACAATTCTGCTTGTACCTAACATTTCCAAGAGGTTAACTTCACTCGCAACACTATGTCTTCTTTCCTTCCAATCCCGTCTTCAAAAATGATTTGGTTTCTTATCCACCAAATTGTCCAGCAAGTTGCAATCCAAATCAGACTTGCTGAAATTTTAGATGTCTTCCGGACTGACTTAAGAATCCATTCAAGGAAGTGATGTTGCACGAGTGATTTCTCCATATGCGAGACACCCACCCAAGCCAAAACCTTACGCCAAACCTCTTGAACCATAGGACACTGACAAAAAAATGTGATTAATGTGTTCGACGTCATTGAAACAAAACACACAAACTAGGTCATGTGGATCTGAGATTATGCCCCTGGTCGCCTGCGTGGCCTATTCTCTACTTCCAAACTAACAAGAATCGACAACTCTTATCGATTAGTAACACTTATCAATTAATAATAATCAGTATAGTTTCAACATTATCAAAATCTATATTTATTAACATGCTATTTGCACTCAAATTGTAATAGCACATCATGGACATGGCCTGCTGCTCTACAAACAACAATAAGCTTAAAATTAATTGGTATGCATTATTCTAATCCTCCTTTCTTTATTATCTATATTCAGACACACAAAATTTCAAAATAAAAAAATTATTGGTTATAATATATGTTGCTTTCAATAAAAATTGTAGGTGGAACATTCAGTGAGCTCAGCAATATAAAAACTTGTTGAATAACATATGAAAGAGGATAACATTGAGTTTAAAAAATGCAAGATTTTGCACAAAGCATTACTCTAATGACCATCACAGTTCCGTATAGACCAGTTATTTACAGCCAATAGAAAGTATTTGTGAGAAATTCAATTAAATCTCCAACATAAAGATGTTCTCTTACAACATTATTGTAACTATGATTCTCATTAAGATAAAAAGTAAAGAGAAGATGGGATTTGTAAAAAATAAACATTGAAAAATAAGGATTGTTCCATCCAAGTTGAGCTATAACATATGACATTGATAATATAAGTCAGACTGATGAAAGCATAACACATGTCAATTAAAACAAAATTAATTTATATCCTATGTTATGAAAACAAAAATAGAATATAAACTGATTTATTTTCATTGGCATGAGTTATACTTTCATTAACCTAGACTATGTTGTAAATACCTTGTAATTTAGGCCAATTTGGATGAATTGTTGGCCTACGTTCCTTTTTTTTCAATTAATACTTATTACACTTCTCATTTTCTTTTTATTTGTTGTCTTAATAAAAATAATAATTACACTAATGTTGTTAGACAACATCTTGGTGACTCTAAAGTGGAAGTCTTTAAACTTTTAAAATATGTTAATTGTTTTGGTGGTGCCATTGAATCAACTATAACTGCTTAAGCATAATATGAGTCTAGTTATATAATAAAATTAAATATAATACAAAAATTAAAGATGTGTTAATGAGTTATATGAGAATTAATGTTCTTTGTATTTAATTTAATTAATAGTGCAATTAAAAGGTGCAATTGTTTACATCGAAGTGGAGGGAGTGTGAATTATTTAACTCATATAAGTGGAATACTTTATTTAATTTCATGTGGTGTGGTGGAAATATTTCTCTTATAAATTTCTGAATTTGATAAACTTGGTGGTTCTCAACTTTTGTGAACACTCCGATACTCTGAGATTTAGTTGGATACCGGTACCTTCATCCAATAAAAGAATCACTTATATATATTTTATTTATAAATTAAATAATATTTTTATTCAATTTTCGCTAAAGATACAGGTATCCAACTACTTATCATGGTTACCTAAGAATTTGCCCTCAACTTTAGTTGTTTTTTTTTTTAATAAGCAATATTAGTGGTATATTAATTTGCGAATCTCAAGGGGAGATCCAATCCCATGTACAAAACAGGCCTAACCGGTAAAATTCAAGGCCTACAAAATTCTAAAGGGACATTTACCCAAGAATAATAATTACAGTTTAGTGCGTTCTTATGGTTTTTTCCAATCCACCACCAAGAATACATAACTATACGATTGGTAATCGTATCTACATCCCAAAACTCGTCTCTAAACATAATATTGTTCCTAGACGACCATATAACCTAACACACTATTAGCCAAAATCCCATAGCCGTTCCTACTTCAAGAAAATTTTGTAAACACCCATTTATCCAACATAGTATATGATTCGAAATATCTCCGACCCAAAATTCCTCAACTTGTAACCAACGGAATATAAATTTCCAAATGAGATTGGACTTGGAACATTGGAAGAGGAGATGCTCAACGTTTTCATCCATTAAAAAACAAAATGGACAAACCTTTTCATTGACATTATTTATTAATCCTCTTCGAACCAAGTTATCGCGTGTAGGTATTCTATTGAGGATCAATCTCCAGCCAAATACTTTCAGTTTGAGTGGGGCGATGGCCAACCAATTCAATCTCAACGCTGATTTAAGTTGTTCTCTTTAACCTGCAAAAAGTGATACAAAGACGACACAGAAAAAACTAGATTATGACCATGTAACCAGACAACGGAATCCTGCACTTCATCAGCCAACCTGTAATCCTGCAAAACTTGGAGTAATTTATCGTATTGAACGGTGATATCTTCCTGCAGTAATTGTTGTGAAAATTTGATGTTCCAATACCATATGCCTTCCTCCCAAAACCCATTATCAATAATTCTACTGTTTTTATTTTCTGCTAGATGCCACAGATTTGGGAACTCAACAGCCAAAGTATGACCCGCTGTCCAATGAGATGTCCAAAATGGAGTAAACTCACCATTTCCGAGTTTGTGTGAAATCAAACCCTCGTCTAGATTAATGCCACAGAAAGAAGAAATTTGTACCAGGTCTCTCCACCACATTGACGGAGGCACTCGGTTTCTAAATACCACAGAGCTATGCAATTCATGTAAATAATTAGGATACCTGCTATGAATTAGTCCTCTCCATAACCTATCCTCCTGAGAAAGAATCTTCCATGTCCATTTGAACATAAGAGCTGCATTGAACAATCTGATATCTTTAACTCCAAGCCCTCCATCTTCAACCGGATTACATACTACTTCCCACCGGACCCAAGCAATACCTTTTTTCGCCACCGAACCTTGCCATAAGAATCCTTGCTGAATAGACTTTAAAGCCTTAATAACTTTAGATGGAACTCTGTAAAACGACATATAATGAATTGGGATATATTCCAAAACCGAGTTAATCAGTGTAACTCTGCCTCCCATAGAGAGGAATCTGCCTTTCCACGAATTTAGCCTTGCACGAACCGTATTTATCAAAGGTTTCCAAAATGCAACCAACCTATGATTACCTCCTATTGGAATGCCAAGAAACTTAAATGGACAAGCTGATACTTTGCAAGAGAGAAAATTACCGGCAGCCTCGAGAACTATGTCTTCCACGGCAATGCCAAACAAAGAACTTTTACTGAAATGAATCTCTAGGCCAGATACGAGGTGGAAGCCTTTCAAAATTGCTTTAATTGCCATTATATTTCTCATTGAACCATCTCCCAGTATTACAGAATCGTCTGCGTATTGTAGGAGATCGAAGGAGGTATTCGAATCCATTTTGAAGCCGGGGAAGGTTCCATTATCGACAGCTCTTTTTATAAGGACTGCCAACCCTTCAGCAGCGATGGTAAATAATAGAGGGGCTAAAGGATCTCCTTGTTTGAGTCCTCTTGTAACTCGAAAGTCTTTGGAAGGGCTCCCATTCACCAAGACTGATGTGAAACTATTAGACACCCCGTTGTCCAACCACCTTAACCAATTATCTCCGAATCCCATGTATGTCATGACTTCACGCAAGTAATCCCAGTCCACACAGTCGTATGCTTTGCTAAAATCGACCTTCAACAATATTAATTCTTTCTTGGCCCGTTTAGCAAAATCTATAACCTCATTCAAAGTCACTACCCCGTCAAGTAAGTTTCGCCCACTTATAAAAGCCGTCTGAGTTTGCGAAATTATACTCCCTATTTTGTTCCTAAGTCTGTTAGCTAGGATCTTGGCTATCACTTTGTACACCGAGCCAATCAAGGAGATAGGCCTATAATCATCGAGGTTCCGAGGGCTTCCGTTTTTAGGAATAAGGGCAAGAAAAGAGGATGCAAGGACTTTGTGTAGACTTTCACCTTCAAAGAATTCCACTATACACTGGACAAAATCGTGACTAACTAAGTGCCAACATTTTTTAAAAAACTCAAAGCTAAATCCGTCTGGACCAGGACTACGGTCCCCAGCGCAGTCAAAAACAGCACTTCGGACTTCAGCAGCATCTATATGTTGGTCAAGCTCTAAGCTGTCCTGGTTAGACATCCTTTTGAAACCATGACTTCCAATAGAAGGAAACGGTCTTCTTGCCTTGCTGAATCTCTTTTGGAAATGGTGCCTGACTGCATCTTTAACATCCTCGACATCCTCAACATAGGATCCATTAACCAAAACAGAGTGAATTGTATTCTGATGAATCCTATTCTTAAGCGCGGCATGGAAAAACTTTGTGTTGAGATCTCCTTCGGCATGCCATTTCAATCGAGACTTCTGCTTAATAATACTCTCCTTAATTCTAAGGCTTTTCCATAAAGAGTCTTCTGCGTTATTCCTCTTATTTATCTGCTCTGTACCCTCACTGCTTAACCCTTTATCAAAAAGGCCTTCAACTTCATTAATTTCATCAGTGTGCAAATTTATCCTTGTGTCCACCCATCCAAAAATGTTGGAATTCCACCATCTGATTTTCTCTCTAAGACATTGTAACTTCTTGGACAAAATGAAAGAAGGTTTCCCAACAAAATCCATCTCATTCCACTCTTTCTCAACAAAAGGAATAAACTTTGGGTGTTCTAACCAGCAAGATAAAGTTTTGAAAGGTTTAGGTCCCCAGTTTGTATCTTTGACTGAAATCTAAACTGGCCTATGGTCGGAAACATCTCGAACTCCAATCTTCTGGCTGACCATGTTCCAATCATTAAGCAAACCAAGAGAAACCAGAAATCTGTCCAGCCGGCAACACATCTTGCCTTTAGATCTAAACCATGTAAATTTTAGTTCAGATGAAGGCAAGTCCACACAGCCACTCAAATTAATAAACTCAGCAAACTCAATCATATGTCTTCTATTATGGCTAGAACAACCAAGTTGTTCACCTGAGTTTTTAATTGAGTTGAAGTCCCCTCCGAATAGCCATTCACCTGGATCTAAACTTAGTTTTAAAGAGAGAAGTTTAGACCAGAGATCTCTTTTTTCAACAATGCTGCAAGGTGAGTATATATTGAATAAGTAGCAGATTTTGCCTCTCCAAATCACTTGCAGACCTAAGAACCCTTTTCCTCTATAACTACACAAAGGCTCCAAAACTCCTTCCTTCCAAATAGTTAATATACCTCCAGAGAGACCCTCAGAATGCGTAGCCGACCATTGACATGCACTACTGCCCCAAATACTATGTACCATGTCGTCTGTCATCAATGTGCATTTAGTTTCCTGAAGAAAACAAATCTTCGCTCCAACCTTTTGTATAGTGGCTCTAATTTTCTTCCGTTTTAAGATACTCCTGCAGCCTCTGACATTATATGTGATTACATTCATGAATGCCCATTAGCAGCCACCAACTTCTCTTTTTTTGACTTTCTATCCACTGCTTCTAAATTTCGTAAGATGGATTCGAAAACCTCGTCGTGTTCTTCCGCCTCTATTCCAAGGGATTTTATATTGCTCTAAACTCTGGATGGAAGGTTTTCCAATTTCTTCTTAATTCTGCTGTTACTCTTTAAAAAGCTAGAATCACCAATTGAATTATCAATAGAATCTGTATCTGTCTTTACACCTTCAGTAGGACTATTATGTTTACTTCTTGGATGAAAGGATTTAGCATATGAACTTTCCAACCGCAATAAAGTGGCATAATACGAAGGAGAAAACGGGATTTTTATCCTCTGGTATATGTCATCCACTAGTTTCTTTTTCTTAGGAGTAGAAGATTCTCCCACATTATTCAGCCCCAGAAAACCTTGCCCAACTCCAGGCTCCACCACTTGCGGCACGCGAATTTCTTCTACTAAGTCTTTTTGAAACCCATCAACAGTTTTCAGTCCATCACCCCCAGGTGACTTATTCACATCGAAACTCTTATGTGAGGCAATAGTGCAAGGTACAAAATCTTGTGAAGAACGATGTAGTTCCTGACTGCCTGGACTACGAAGAATACCAACCCCAATTGATTGACCACTTTTATGGCCCTCTGCAAGATAAACATCCGCACCAACCTGATCTTGCGATGAAGTTATCTGTTGGGTATCCCCTAATTCGCCCACTTCTGAATTAGAGTCTGGGGTTTTGGATAGACTGCTGAGCACTTTGGAGGATGAGTTGTTCCATAGACCAAGATCTTCATCCGAGTCAAAGTCAGACTCCAGCATCTCAGAACTATCTACATCAGATCTATTACCATTGGAATGACATTGGTCCCTGACATACGGGCCAAACGAGTCCTCTATTATTTTGATTCTGTATGTATTGTCGTTAACCTCCACATTGATAACTTCATTTAGATTTAAGGCAAATTTTGTACTTATCAGTATTCGTGCAACATCAAATCTCACCTGTCTCTGTGTATCCTCATCCATCTTTATGAACGCTCCTGTAGTTCCGGCAAGAAGTTTAAAGAATTTCTGTGAAAAAGAATGAGGAAGCTTCTGCCAGATCTTGTTCGATACCTTTACCCTTACTACATCTCCAGATTGATCTTCTGGCTATCTTAGGCAACCATTCTTTCTTTTTTCCGACCCGCATCCATTCTCCCTGTTGACCACCTAGCCTATGATTTGAATTATCGCCCATCTCAGAACTGGGTAAACGAAACCCTAACAAATACGACGAAAAAGAAGATAAGAGCTCCTCAACGATCTCTAACCCAATCCAAGGAACAACGCACACCAGCTACCTACCAAGCAAAACCCAGAGGACAACACCTCCCTACCGAGGCCCCTAAGCCCTAAAGCCAGGAGTTTAAGCCAAAGATAGAGAAGAGCTCCCCCAGTATCTACTTGATTCAGTGGGCCGGAGACGCAAAGGAATGAGTTATAGAGCGATTGGAGGAACACGAGGAGAAGAAAGAAACCTTCCTAATGTACTTGATACATTGTGCTGAACGATGAATTTTCGAACAATTAGGTTTCGAATGTAGAAGATGAACAGTGACTTCTCTCTCTCACTCTATCTCTAAAATTTGTTCCATTCTCAACTTTAGTTGTTATTATGTCTTTCAGATACTCAACCATTGATCTTAGTATAAGACACTGAGATCCTCTCTCTCTTTGTTTGTTGAATTTATATACAACCTCTACTTTGACACTAGTTTAGTAATGTTTATTATAACTTTTTTTCCTTACAATAATTTTCTATAACAAATGGTCATAGTAAAAAACTGTAGCAAATTGGTTTTTATTAACTTAGTCAATTCATTATTTCTGTCTAATCATTAATCTCTCATATCTAGTGGTCATCCTTTTATGGATTTGAGATAATCTAATAAGGTCTTATATTAACAAAATTTATTATTGCAAGAAAAAATATTAGTTTGAAAAATTTATAATAGTATAAGTATTTATTTTATGGTTTAAGAAATGTCTGGCTAAATAATATTAAATTGTGATATATTAATAGGGTAAAAAATTTAAACACTCAATTAAATTTAAAAAGTATATCCCACCTAATGACATTATATACTTGATCTTAATTGTAAAACACTAAAACATTAAATTAAAGGATAAAAGTAAAAAGGAATAGAGACATACTTTTTGCATTACCAGATTGTCTCTGGCAATGTCTTTCGAATTGGCATACTCCATAGTATTTAAAGCTCTATCTGACACTTGTTCAAACTGGTCTTGTCTCTGGCAACGTCTTTCGAATTGACGTACTCCATACCGAATTCCAAATAGACCGGATTCTTTTATCGGGTATTCTGCCAGATCCGGTCTTGTCTGTTTGCAGGAGAGTGGGGAGGCTGTTGTGATTGAGAGCAGTACGTCCAAGGCGTGTATTGCTATATGGAAAGCTGCAGTCCCTTTGAAAATTCATGCCTTCGTGTGGAAGTGTTGCTTCAACGGTATTCCGACGAAGGACCAACTGTTAAGGAGAGGTATTATTTCTTTATCCTCCAACCCGCTTTGCCCTTTCTGCTATGAGGAAACCGAAAATATTTTCCATCTGTTCTTTGGTTGCTCTACATCTGGTCTGGTGTGGAGGAAAGTTAGGGAGTGGATTGGAGTTTCTGTTCTTGATAAAGAGAATTTCTGGGAATCTTTCTTGGAGTGGTCCAACTCCGTTAATTTTGGCAAGAAAATCAAAGATAGAGTTGATATCATTTGGTTTGCAGTTATTTGGTGCATATGGCTTTGCAGGAATCAGATCGTCTTTCAGGGCTCTCATCTTGTTTTCTCCGATCTGTTATGGGAAATTAAAAGTACGGCTTGGAAGTGGTATTTAGCTGGAGAAAATTCTCTAACCAACTGTATCTTCTTCGCTTTCAATATCCGTTAGACGGTTAGGCTTAGTGTTTAGTTGGTCAGGATTTTCTTCTTTTCTCTTTCCCTCTGTTGGTTGGTGTTGTATTCTGGGTTCGAGTACCCCTAGTACTTCTTTAATCCTAAATTTTCTTACCAAATAAAAAGAGAAAGCAAATGAGTCCATAGTTAGTTGAAGTTCATAAAAAAAAATCATATTGTTTTGACTCAAGCCTGGATAAAAAAACTTATTTCTTCTGGTGAAATGGTGAAATAAGAACCTTAATGCAGAAATTGACAGCGTGCAATTAAGGCTAATTGTAAGCGAAACAAAATTCAACCTTAAGAAACTCAAGCTAAACTCAAAAGACAACTAATTTATTTGAATCTAATTAACTAACAACACAACGTGAATAATATAATATTCAAAATAGTAATTTTTATTCACCCCTTTCATATAAGTTAATTAACAAATGAATTTAGAAGGAGAATGTCATTATAAAATAAAATTCTACACAATTATGGTAGTAGTAAGCCAGTTGCTATATATTAAAGTTGTAGTAGTGAGGCAATTACTGTATATAAATTATAGTAACAAATTTAAACCTATCAATTTATTATGGTTTCCTCTTTCACATGGGGATAACACTGTTATATCAGCATAAAATAAAATCCAAAATTCTACATTTCTTTGACAAATAAGAAAAAGAATGCACAAAAAAAGTAATAGTTATAAGATTCTCTAATTCTACGGTAAAAAAGAATGCATAATATTCTGAATAGATGAATATTACCAGTGTGATCAGATGAAGATGCAAAATGGTGGGCTGACTGGGAACACTTCCAGCACTTCTCAACCATTATGGAACTAATGCGGGTTCACTTTTGTCCACAATGAATACTAGACGTATCCACACGTGCAGTAAAAACTATTCCAAAACCTAGAATTGAAATCCGAAGCGATAAAACAAAAAATATTGAAACAAAAAGGCGGAGAATATAAAATAACCCTGGCGATTAATTGATTTCAAAGGATGATAGAGATAGAGAAACGCAACTGTTTGAATAACAGTGTGAAACATATGAGAGAGTGATGATGATGCGAAATTACGATGAATGCGTTTGTGTGAATTGTGAAGAGTGCGATGAGAATGAGATATATAGAAGAGAGAAAGTGAGAGTGAGAGAGAGAGGAGTGGGAAGTTAGAAAAATAGGGTTTTATTTTTTTGTTTTTGTGAAGAGAGTGCGATGTGGTGTGCGGTGTGTGGGAGAACGCGAGAGAAGGTAGTATAGTTCTGTTACTCTCGGATACTCTCCTCGGAATGAATGAAACGTATCAACAAAGAACACCCTCTTCTCTCAAATGTGTACAATTTTTTTTTTTAATAATTTTTTATAAACGTTAATTAATGATTTATGAAATTTCTTGATTATCAGTTAATAAAATTATGAGATTTTATAGAAAGCTTAAAGAAAGAAGGGGTTAGGATTGCATATATTTGGTTATCCAACATATGAATGAATGAGTTTCGACTTATGTGCGGTCACATGATGGGTAGATAGAAGATTTGTCCATTAAAATACGTTTGCATCAAGATTCAACTCTAAGCCCAAGCCTTTTTACCTTAATTTTGGATCTAGTCGCAGAACACAACCAAAATCTAGCACTGAGTGTAGCGTGCGATTTTTGCCGGTGACGCGACCACCTTGCCGCAATTGGTTGGAACTTGATGCTATTTTCTGATTTCTTATTTATCCTATGAAGCTGTAAAGGAAAGGGAAGCTATCTAAAACTAACCTTGCACGCAAATGTTTTCTTTAACAAATGCTAAGAGATTGGGGAGTTCGGGGCCAGGTTATACAATGGGGAGTTGTCAATTACCCATCCTATATATGGTTATCCATAGATTGTTTAGCATTTTATTCTGTTATTCTATTTACTGATGTTTATTTGTCGTAAATGGGAAAGTTTCTTCTTTGGGAATGTTTGAGAGAGAGTATTTTTTATTGTTTTTCGGGTTTTTCGATGTTTTTGGTAAGGTACTGGACCTAAGGTTTTTGATTAGTGTGCTCGCTAAGTGTCGCTCCCGAAAGATTCGCATCCAACGGTACAAACGCGAGAGTGGCGCAGAAAACACAGTGTCACCAGCAATGTGTATTTATCCCGAGAGAGGGAAAGGAAACACTGTATAAACCTAAAGAGAAAGGGGGAAAGACATGGTCATCGCAACCATAGTCCAGGTTCGGGAGTCGGTTATGCGAGGGGAAGGTGTTAGCACCCCACGCATCCATCGTACTCGATGGGATCCACGCTTGTTGTCTAAACGGAGGGTGAGCTGTCATACTATCTATGGCTGTACAAAAGAAAACGGGGATGGGGGTGACTAAGACGGACTCGGTAGGACATATTCGATGCCCTAGGCCTACGTACTCCCTCAGTGCAATGGGAAAGTCAGAGTCAACGTAGTTCGGACGGGAACTGTGGGGGAAGGTTTCTCGCCAAGACAATCGCTGTCTTGTGCCTACATATCCTCAATCGGACGAGAGAGAGGAATCAGAGCTAATGTAGTTCGTGGGTACGACCATGGATGGGTAAGTGTTTTTTACGTGAGCGACGAGCTTTTTTCTGAAAATGAAATTTGAAACCCAACAATCCCGAAGGATAAAAAGATTTGAATTTTTTTTTTGTGTTTTTTAGACAGAAGTGTTTTTTTTAAGTTAGTTCATAACTTGCATTGCACCAAAGTCTAGGGCACATGGACGAATACTTAACGAATCGTCCCAATACAGGACGCCCGCTAAGCACTCTAGAAAGATTAGAGGAAGCCCCTCATTTCTCATTCCCCACGCTTGAGGCTCGTGCGCAATACACTTTATCTTTATTAAGTGTTTTCAAGAAGTTTTGAGATGAGAAGAGAGAAGACCCAAAGGAAACTCTAAAGGGAAACTAAGAGTCCTAATGTTATCATGCATGGGTGACCTATGGTTAGTGAGGCTTAGGAGGGACAACTACCTAAAACCTAATGCTAATCCTACTCCAAGCTTAATCAAAAATTAAGTTGGACTAGGTAGCTCTAAAGGGAGAGAATCCAAGACTTAAACAAGTCTTGAGATTCATGGGAGAAAGAGAGTGAAAGAGAAGAATGAGAAAGAGAAGGATGAGATAAGAAACAAGATAGGGCAGCAAGCACATCATATCAAATATATCTAACTTACATCAATAAACAAGTCTCAAATATCATGCAAAACATCTCAAGTAAGCATGCAAAGGTAATCATGAAAGAATGCAAGCATACTTATATGAAATGCACCATTAAGCACCAATGAACTTCATATCAAGATGAAATGAGAAAAATAAGATGAAGATGAAAGCAAGTCAGAATCAAGATCATACCATCATCAACAATTCTCATGTGCAAGAGAAGATCGAAACATGAAACATTATGCACCAAAGAAAGTCCACAAAAGGAAGTCAAAGTTCAAGCACTTAAAGCATACCCAAACATGATCCACAAATTGCAAAATTTGGTCATAAGGGACCTCAACCAGGGGTAAACATCATATCAAATGCTCATGCAAAGAATCCAGAAGAAATTCAAACAATTAGGCATGGCAAAACAATTAGGGTTAAGAGATGTCAAGAGATGATCATGCATAATTCACTTACGCACAAATAATCAAACATATATCAAATGACTTTCAAAAATTGTGGAATTAAAACCCAAGTGACCTAAGTCAGAAGCTAGCAACATGCCAAAAGATCACACAAAAATTCACAGGTTAAGTACCTCAAACAATGCTTCAAAGTTGCATAAGAACAAAGAAGAACAATGCACAAATAGAGGGGCTAAAATGCAATATGAAATGAGTTTAAAAATATGAGAAATTTTTTTTTTAAAGACCTCAAGATGTCTTCTGAAATATGCAAAAGAATGGGATGCAAATCATACACCAATGATGAGAACAAAAATCAACAAGGCAGGGTGTGCACAATTGAAGAAATTGACAAAGAAATTCATCAAACAATTAATTCAGGTGCACAAAACTAAAATAAAAATGGAAAATAAATTTGACAAAATTTTATAAAATCCTAAAGATGATCCATGAATTTTTTCATAATTTTCTGATACATTAAACTAATTTTAAAAATTAAAATGCAAAATGTATCAAAGAAAATAAAAATACAAAGAGATGATGCCAAGGGGTGCAAACAGCAAGATAATCACGTTGAAAAATCAAATGGGCTCAAGGAAGGGGGTGCAGATATCAAACAGAGGCCCAATCCAAACCCAGCGCAAGTCAACATAAAAGTTTGTGGAATTCAGTCAACCAAAAGACTTAATCTACACCACCAGATCAATCATGCACATGATATTCAGTCAATCACAACACAAAGTAAGCAATATCAATGGTCAGGATCACGCACACACCACAACACACATAGGGATGCACACAAACAGATTAAAATGGAAAAACAAGGCACGTGAGAGGCATCCCCTCCTTTTAATGTGTTGGCACAATAATAGCCATCAGATCAAAACCACAAACGGTCATGATTTCATCTTCAACCTTGAAACCCTGCATCACCTAAAAATGAACCAGACGCCGGAGCCCTAGCTCCGATCGTCTTCTCCAGCAACACCAAACATAAAAGTTTCCAGAAATCAAAAACTCCACCACAGTCTCACTCCAAATTTCATGCTGATCTCAAATATCACATCAATTTCATCATAACATGTATAGTTTGTGCAAATCGAAGACAAAAAGCTTGGATCTAAAAAATTCAGATCCACAATACTCTCATGTTACACGTCCAAATTTAAATCTAAACATATCAGCATGATCACAAACACACAGAGAACACAATGCGCACACGAAAATCAAGTTATAAGATGATGAAATTCAACTCACCTGAAACTTGAAACAAGTCAAAATACTCCTAGAAACCCAGTGTAAGAGTGCAGATCTTCCTCTTTTGAGCTCTATTTGCAAAATAAATGCAAATAGAAGCTTGAATCAGGCTGGATCTTGAGATTTGAAGATGAAGCTTCCAAAACTGAACCTAGTGAAAACCTCTGTATGAGCCTCCATCAGTGGTGGATTTGTGATCTATGAAGCTTCTGGATCAAGAATGTGTGAAGAAATTTCAATGAAACCTTATGGAGAGAGAGTTTCGAAGAGAAAAATGTTGAGAGCAAAATTTCAAATCTGACCAATTGAGAGTGCATGAGGTGTGAATGAACGTGTGAGTCTTCTTATATAGACTTGGTTAGCCCTCTGATCATGATTAAAGCTTTGTTAAACCCTTGATTAAGGCTATTGAAAGTGTTTTGCAAAATTGCAAGTTGTGATGTACACACTTAATCACACGTGCCAAGGTCTAGGTAAAAGTATGATTCATCTCCATTTCCCTTGCTGATCACAACTGAATTGGGTTTGGGCTTTGTAGTGGCTTGATTTATGGAATTCAATCCATCTTGCAATTTGGCCATTTGAAAAATACATGAGGTACATGGCACGGATTCACTTGATTCAAGGGTCAAAAATGGTCCTTAGGATGTGTACTTGGATGTTGCAATATGACTTGAAGCATTAGAGGCCAGTACAAGTCATTTTGAATCAAAATGCAAAAGGTGGAAGAATGGATACATGAGAAAACCCTAAAAACACTTTGCCTTCTTTTGATCATAACTTGAGTTTCACAAATGGTATGGAGATGATCTAGTACTTCTTGGAAAAGGGAGAGAATGATCTTCAACTTTCATGTTTACCCCAAGATCATTTGAAGCTTCTTTGATGATGAAAAGTCAAGTTGAATGTGGTGGAAAAACTGCCAAAAATGGAAAGTTTCAAATTATAGGTCATTTCCATACTTAGTAACTTTTGCACAAACTCTTGACTCTTGATGAATGGTATGAATCCTAGCCTTTGAGGACCATATGAGGGCATAAGACCTTAAAAATCATGAAGAGGACCTCAAAATTCCATGGTTGACTTTCCCCCTTACAGTTGACTTTTCTTGGTTCACAAGCAACTGATCCACTGAACATCTTCCACAATGAACCACTAGCCAAGCCTTCCTCTATGAGTGTTTGTGAGCATATGGAACCCATGAGAGCGTGCTTGAATCCACAAAGTTTTCTCAAGAAGCTCTTTGAACCCAGGAACCCTAATTTGGTCCCTCTGGTTAGGAGGGAAAGATTCACTTGAAATCCTTTGCCATTCTTGATCTTATGAAGATATGATGACCTCCACAAAACACCTTGAGGCTTGAGACTCCTTTGAGATGAACCAAGTACCTTGATCCCATGCTAAGAACCAATGCTATGCATAAATGCTAATGCAATAAATGCAAAGAAACATAAGCCAGTTAGCTTCAAAACAAAAAGGGCAAATTTTGGGGTGTTACAGCTGCCCCTATTCAATCAACTTGGTCTTGAAGGTATGATAGCAACGGTTGTCATGCGTTCAAAGGATTCACGGAGATTGAATACCAAAAGAAACCTGAAATTTGCAATCCTCAAAGGAGGGACGACTCCACTAGGGAACAAGCAATAAATGTTGCACTGTCACAACACGGACGAGTGTTAGCTATGCTGGGGATAAACACGGACGGGTGTCAAGGAATCAAAGATATCAGATACGGACGGGTATCGAAAAGATACACGGACGGGTGTAAAAGGGTTCAATACGGACGGGTATCGAAAAGATACACGGACGGGTGTAAAGAGGTTCAATACGGACTGGTATCGAAAAATACACGGACGGGTGTAAAAGGTTCAATACGGACAGGTATCGAAAAAATACACGGACGGGTGTAAAGAGGTTCAATACGGACGGGTATCGAGAAAATACACGGACGGGTGTAAAGAGGTTCAATACGGACGGGTACTGAAAAGATACACGGACGGGTGTAAAAGGTTCAATACGGGCGGGTATCGAAAAATACACGGACGGGTGTAAAAGGTTCAATACGGACGGGTATCGAAAAGATACACGGACGGGTGTAAAAGGTTCAATACGGACGGGTATCGAAAAATACACGGACGGGTGTAAAAGGTTCAATACGGACGGGTATCAAAAAATACACGGACGGGTGTAAAATGGTTAAATTTACTGTGGATTGGCCTTATTGGGGATTAAAATGATGAACTGAACACGGACGGGCGTTATCAACAGGTCAATACGGACGGGTATTGAAATCAAAGGTTCAAACACGGACGGGTGTCGAAGGAAACACGGACGGGTGTCAAGGTAAAAAACCTTGAAGGGATGAATCAAAAGACCACCTGGACGAAAGGGGTGAAAAGAGATCATGGGTTCACAATCCTGGCACAACACTCTGCCGTGGGACTGTCAAATATTGCTTTGAATGACTAAACCCAACACTTGTGGAGTAAAGTCGAATGATATTTTCCTGAAATCCGGTTTTTTCCTGACGAAGGAAAACTCAAACCTGGCTTATACTTCTGATGCATATGTTTGAATTTTGCCGTAATGCTCCACACGAAGTGGAAATGCTACGCATTTAGGAGGATTCCATGTAAAAAATGCTTATGCAATGCAAAAAGACCGTCCCAGCGAAATAAATGCTGAGAACAGAAACAGCTCCACTGAGGACGACAAACTATATTGTCATCAAACCAAAGAAATCATGTTGAGGAAAACTTCACACAATCACCAATTCTGCTGGAGATGGATGAATCTCCGAGAGAAAACCCACTCTATCGGGGAGGAACTGAAAACTGAAGATGGAAACTCCTCCGCCGGGGATGACCAAATGTTTCAAAACCTGGATTCAAAACCTGTTGGAGATACTAATCGCCAACAAACTCTGCTTGGGGATAAACTGAAAGAAACTTTGAGGAAAATAGATTGCCCCATGCTTAGTGGGGAAACACTGTCTTTAATCAACGAGGACACTCTATCAGACTCTTGCAGGAGAGGCTGTAAAAATAATAACTTCTGGCTACCTGCTGAGGAAAGATGAACCAAATCACAACTCTGGCTGGGGGTAAACCTCTTATATCATGCTGAGGGGGACGATCCTCAATGACTCCGCTTGGGGAATTACTTCTTTATACTCTGTTGAGGAAGACGATCCTTGATACTCTGACTGGGGAGAGTAGCAAACCGCTGAGGATGATCAGACTTCAAAGTTGGGGAGCAAATCTACTGGAGAAGTACACCTGTCATTCTGCAAAACCAACAGAAAGGTCTACGTGAAAAAATGGTTACTTTGATTATCATCATAGTGACTGTCGTCTAAGCAATTGCCACTGTTTTCCAACTTGTTTCACAAAGCTCAACATTTTTGCATGTAATGTTTATCAAAAATATCGGTCATTTTCACAAACAAAACAGGTAAAACAATAAACAAAAGCTCTTTGACTGAAATGCAAACTTTCTTGAATGATCAGCCTGTAAATAGGCATTTACATTTGGAAGCAATTCCTGAAAAGAGGTAATTATGCAAAATGTAAAAGAAAATACACATGTCGGCAATATGGGGAACAGACATCCACCATGACTCGTCTCAGCTATAACTTATATGACTTGTTTATCCGTAGATACTTTGGCCTTTGAAGATGACTGACTGGACTGATTCCTTTCCATCGAATTTTCCAAGTGTGAATAGTGATCACAGATCGAACGCGGATCGTAGTCTTTGCTTTTAAATCCCTAACTTTTGCCTGGATCGCCCTTTTCGGGTTTTCAATCCACCGGGATACCCATTTTTGCCAAAGTTGCCTTTTCAGGTTTTCAACCTTGCGGGTTTATTTCTTATTCCTTTTTATCCCTAATTTTTGCCCGAACCTTTTCTTTTTATGGTTCGCTAGGATGCCCCATTTTTGCCTGAACCTTCTTTTTATGTCCAGCGGGTCTTTTTTATGCAAAGTATTTTTTGACTACATCCGCGTTCACAGGGGACGTAAAATCTTCGCCATCCATAGTTGAGAGTAATAAGGCTCCACCAGAGAAAACCTGTCTTACAACATATGGCCCTTCGTAATTCGGAGTCCACTTGCCCCTGTGATCTGTTTGAGGAGGAGTGATCCTTTTCAGGACTAATTCATCAGTTTGGAAACACCGAGGACGCACTTTCTGATCAAATGCTTTTTTCATCCTACTCTGATACAACCGGCCATGCGCAATGGCTTTCAATCTCTTCTCTTCAATGAGGTTCAGTTCATTCAGCCGGGAACGCACCCACTCAGCTTCATCAAGCTTCACGTCTGTCAGAATTCTCAAAGAAGGAATCTCAACTTCTAATGGCAGGACTGCTTCCATACCATACACTAGTGAGAAAGGGGTTGCCCCAGTTGATGTGCGTACCGAAGTACGATATCCGTGCAAAGCGTAAGGCAACATCTCATGCCAGTCCTTGTATGTCACTACCATCTTATGCACAATCTTCTTTATGTTCTTATTAGCCGCTTCAATAGCCCCATTCATCTTCGGGCGATAGGGAGAAGAATTGTGATGTTCAATCTTAAAGCTCTGGCATAGCTCCTTCATCATCTTATTGTTCAAATTTGAACCATTGTCAGTAATGATCCTCTTTGGGACTCCATACCGGCAGATGATGTCCTTTTTAAACACACTGAATATCATATTCCATCAGAACCATCTGCCAACGGGCTATTCTACCAGAAAGTGCTTGCTTCTCAAACACATATTTGATCAGATCCATCTTTGAAATCAAAAGGGTTGTGTGCTTTAACATATACTGCGTCAAACGCTTAGCGGCCCAAGCGAGTGCACAACATGTTTTCTCAAGCATCGAGTACCTCGATTCACAATCAGTAAACTTCTTACTCAGGTAGTAGATGGCGTGCTCCTTTCTACCTGACTCGTCTTGTTGACCGAGCACACAACCCATTGAATTCTCAAGAACTGTGAGATACATAATCAAAGGTTGTCCTGGCACTGGTGGCATAAGGACCGGAGGTTCCTGCAGGTATTCTTTTATCTTTTCAAACGCCTTTTGATAATTTTCATTCCACCTGACCGCTTGATCTTTTCTTAACGACTTGAATATTGGTTCACACGTGGCTGTAAGATGAGAGATGAACCTGGCAATGTAGTTCAACCTCCCCAAGAAACCATGAACCTCTTTTTTTGTTCTCGGCTCAGGCATTTCTTGTATGGCTTTTACCTTCACAGGATCAACCTCGATACCTTTTTCACTGACAATAAACCCCAGCAATTTTCCAGATCTCACCCCGAAGGTGCATTTGTTTGGATTCAACCTCAGTCTGAATTTTCTCAATCTTTCAAATAGCTTCTGAAGATTCGCCAGATGTTCTTCCTCCGTTTGTGACTTCGCAATCATGTCATCAACATAAACCTCGATCTCTTTGTGAATCATATTATGAAAGAGAGTCACCATCGCCCGCTGGTAAGTTGCCCCTGCATTTTTCAATCCAAAGGGCATCACTTTGTAGCAAAAAGTTCCCCATGGTGTTATGAGTGTTGTTTTCTCCATGTCCTCTGGGGCCATCTTGATTTGGTTATACCCAGAGAAGCCATCCATGAAGGAAAACACAGAATACTGAGCAGTGTTGTCAACTAACACGTCAATGTGAGGAAGCGGGAAATCGTCCTTTGGGATTGCTCTATTCAAATCTCTGTAATCAACACACATCCTGACCTTTCCATCCTTCTTAGGTACAGGCACAATGTTAGCAACCCATGGAGGATAATTTGTTACGGTAAGAAAATCGGCATCTAGCTGTTTCTGAACCTCTTCCTTGATTTTGACAGACATCTCCGGTTTAGTTCTTCTTAACTTTTGTTTGACCGGAGCACAACCTTCTTTAAGTGGTAGCGGGTGTACAACAATATCAGTATCGAGCCCAGGCATGTCTTGGTAAGACCGGGCGAAGATGTCCACATACTCACAGAGCATTTCAATCAATCTTCCCTTGACACTGTCTTCCAATGCAGCCCCTATCCTTACTTCCTTTCTGGCGTCCTCGGTTCCCAGATTCACAATCTCAATTTCCTCCTGATGAGGTAGGATGACTTTCTCCTCTTGCTTTAACAATCTGGCCAATTCTTCGGGCAGTTCACAATCTTCGTCAGTCTCTTCTTCAGCCTGATAGATTGGATTGTCAAAGTCATACCGAGTTATAGCTGAGTCATGATCGGTGTCATCTGAACAAAGAGACCTGCATGATTGATGAGGTATGTTTTATTATGTATGCAACAAAGAAAAACACATTGCCATTTTTATGTGAGTTTTTAATGCATAAAAATAAAACAGAAAGACAGAGATCAAAATATTTGAGTGTGAAAAGTCCTTTATTGATGATAAAGCAAAACATGCAACAGTTAAAAGCCCTACAAATAAAATCACTACGTCTTGGGCAGAACGCAGGATTAACATAATAGGAAAACAAAGCAATTACTCGAAGCTAGTCACTTGAATAACTTTTTCAGAAGACCAGTTGCACAGACTTTCTCCTGGGACGCAAGGGCGGATCCAGCTATCCATATCACAATCACTGTCCCCTTCTTCCTCAATGGCATTCACTCTGTCGAAGAAAACACCGGCACTGGTGAAGCGGACTGGGCCATGGAATTTGGGAGGATCCTTGGCTCTCCTGGGTGGCTTGTATCCCAATCCATAGGTATTCCCTTTCGGCTGAACTTTAATCACTTTGCCCCACTTCTGTGAGCTACCAGCTTCGACTATAGCCTTGGCGTCTTTAAACGAAGACATAGAAACCTCAGGTTGATCTGCCACTGCGGGCTGCTCTGTGGTCTCGGACTGATCCTCAAACTGAATAACCTCTTCAGACACCTTCACTTTTTCAAACCCCTGACACAGCGTCTCATGGATTTCACCATCCACTTCCAAGTATTTAAAGGTTGACAGCTGACTAATCATTATGTCCTCCTCTCCGCACACTGTCACCACGTGACCATCTACCATGTATTTCAACTTTTGATGCAAAGTGGAGGTTACAGCGCCTGCACCATGGATCCTGTTATTTCTTTGATTTTGTGGTTGGCATTTATTTTGCTAAAACTATTCTAGCAGCAAGATGTTGAATCAAGATGTTCTAATTTTCTGCAGTTAACATGTCGTATAAAGATGTCCCATCCCGGATCATAGGACATCGCGTCTGCTATTAGTTTAAAAGGAAGATTCTGTTAGTTGTTATTTGTTACTGAATATTCTGTGAATATTTAGTTATCCTATGTGGCATCCAAAGTATTTTGGGTTGAGATTTTATGTGTTGGTTTTCGGATTTTAAACATTTTCTAAATATGGAGACATATTAGGAAACTTTAGATTGAAGACCTATTTTCTTGGAGTTTATTTTGCAGAATTGTGTGCAGTCTCCTTGCTGCGTTTTGAAGCCCAATCCAGTCCAGTTTTATTGCTATATATTGACTGGTGTAAACCTAGTTTTAGGTGTGGAACTTACGTGTGTTTTGTTAGGGTTTTTGAGTGTTATTTGTGAGCCTAACTGGTATCATTCTGATAACAGTACAAGGACTGTTTTTGTGTTGTAAGTTCTGTCAGTTACTCATAAGCTTTTAAGCATTGAGTTTCTTGTGTGTTAATTCTCATAAGCTTTGAAGTATTGAGAATTGTGTGTTTTGAAAGTGTGGCTTTCGTTTTGTTACTTGTGTTGAAAGGAACCAGTCACGGGTTGTGATTGAAGAGGGATTTGAGGAGGGCCTCATACCTAGGTGAGTCTTAGGTAGAAGTCATAGGAAGGGTAGTGATTAAGTGAGCGGATTGTAACCGAGTGTGGTTGCTGTATGATCTGTGAATTGATACTATCGTATATTGATTTCGTCCCTGGCTTGGTAGCCCCTAGAGTAGGATTGTTGATCCCAACTGGGTAAACATATCACTGTGTTCTTTACTTTCTGCACTACTATTATTATTGTTAACTTGTTCATTGTGTTGGATATCAGTGTCTCAACATCTGTGTAGGACATCTGATATCTGTGCCAGAATTTCAGATCCAAGGACGACCCAACAGACAGCTGTATGCTGGCTGAATATCCATTATATAAAATGTTGCATCAAAGATTTCTGGCCCAACCTTGATCGGAAGCACAATCTCACCAAAGACAGATCTCTTCGAGCCATCAAAAGCTCGCACCACCAAGTCGCTTAGTGTACAAATAAGTCCCCTGGTATCTAACTTCATTAATGCTTTCTTTGACAATACATTCAACGATGATCCAGTATCAACCAACACATGTGACATCAGTGAACCACGACACTCAATCAAAATATGCAGGGCATTGTTATGATTCCTCCCAGCGGGAGTCAAGTCAAGATCTATAAAGCCCAAGCCATTACCCGCATTCACGTGCGCCACAACCCCTTCCAGCTGGTTAACATAAATCTCCTGGGGCACATATGCCGCATTCAAAACTTTTAGAAGAGCATTCCTATGAGCTTTAGAACACAACATCAACGACATAATGGAAATCTTGGACGGGGTCTGATGTAACTGGTCCACAATTTTGAAATTACTTTTCCGGATGAGTCTCATAAACTCCTCGACATTTTCAGAAAAAGCATCACCAACCGGCTTTACCGTAGAATCCACAATCCATGGAGTCTGAACAGAACCATCCATTACCTGTTTTCCCTTATCTTGCCTAGAAGTACTGGGTTGATCATTAACAGGAGTAAGCACGCTACCACTTCTCGTTATAGCATCAGTCTCAACTTTAGCTTCTGAACTAGTACTCACTGGTGGAGTAGTCATTAATTCCTGCTTTTGTCCATTGACAAACACCTCTGCGCCGTAATTCCATGGAATAGCCTTAGTGCTCTCATACGGAATGGGTCCAGCCCTTGTAATGATGACTGGAGGTGGCCTTGCCGGACCAGAAATAGTAATTGTTTTGAACAGAATAGTGATAATAGCAATCTTCTCACTAACAACCTCTTCTTGCTGATTACCTCTATCAAACTATAAGCAACCCTCATCAATCAGATTCTGGATACCCATCTTCAACGAATCACAACCATTATCCTTCGTTAAACAATCTGAACAGTTCTCATCACAACCCGGATAGACGCCACCTTTCAATAACCCGTTTTAACCACAGCCAGCGGAGTCTTCAGCTCCTCAACATCAAATTCAAAGTTCCAAAAAACAAATAAAATACAACTGCGCCTTAGTTTAGATATGTCACAACGGTGTAGGGATGAACCGTTGTGACCATGGCGTCGTTGTTTACGCGTTTTGTAGTAGTGTATACAAAGCCTAAGAGGAGGCTGGCTGGGGAATTTCTTATATGAAGCCTAAGAGGAGGCTAGCTTCTGCTGAGGATTATTGAGATCCAGAGACAGGTCCAAATTGAGGAGTCAACTCTTGCTGGGGATTAAAAAAGAGTTGAAATATCAGAGACCATGAGGTTCTGATTTTTATGAGAGTTTACTGGTAGTAATTTGTCCCTAGCCGGGGAAGTTTTAAAGTGAGAGTTTAAAGATTGAGTTATAGAACCTGTAGAGGTTAAAACTCTGTTGGTGATTAGATGAAATGATTAGAATTTTTCTTGTTTATTTTAGGAAACTTGAGGGTTTCTTTGAGATCCAAGATGAGATGAGACTATCCAAGTCTACTGGTATGAAAAGGTTTATCTTTGTATGATGCCCAAGAGGAAACTAATGTTTTAAGGGATGAAAATCAACCCTAAACTGGTTTGATGTTTTGACTCTTTAGAGGACTGCTCTAACAAATGATGACTAGGTTCTGTCCTATACCTACAGGAGGTCTCTGGATCCTTGTACTAAGCCGAAGAGGAGGCTGAGAACTTCTAAGAAGCCTGAGGGTCCTTGTACAAAGCCCAAGAGGAGGCTGGGGATGCTTTTATGAAGCCTGTGGGTCCAAACTTCAGAAAAGTTCAAGAAAGGTTTCACCGGGAATAATCTTTTCTTTAGTGAACAGTTCTAGGGTTTGAATAAATTCAAGAGAGGTTTCACCGAGAATTAATCCTCTCTGGGGGAAATGAATTTCTTGACAAATTTATAATAGTGACAGTCTTGAGAAAAGTTTCACCGGGAATAATGTCTTTCTCTGTTCCATATTGTATAAGCCCAAGAGGAGGCAAGACTGTATCTAGAATTTCATATCGGGAACTAGTTTTGACTGTGTGTAACACCCCAAAATTTGCCCTCTCATTTTTCATAGCATTTAGCATGAGCTTTCATTTCATTACATAACATTCAAGCATAGAAAAACAATACATAAAGCATAGCATTGCATTCAACATAGGACATGTAATCAAGGAATTTTCCTTTGGTGTGAGCTGTCCGTATTCAGAAGATTATCATTGAGCATCAAGGACCTCTGGTTGATCATGTTTCTTTCTGCTTCATGACTTGTCTTCATTTTCAAGTTGTTCTCGGGGAATTGTTCTTGTATTGAGATTCTTGGTTATAAAGACCGGATATATGTGGATTGAATTGCAAATCATCAGGTCAGGGTCAACTGAGCTTACTGGTTGAATAGTGGGAATTCCTTGATAATACAAGTTTGTTTTGAATTGGAAGCTTAATTGGTTATAGGGATTTCTTGGAATTCATTCTTCATTATCCACCATATTCAAAAATGTCACTAAACATCCATTATATCTCCGTTATCCACTTCATTTTTTTTAGACATATTTTAATACATCCCACTTCTAAATCCATTTCAATTCATTTTACTAATATCCGTATCCATTTCGATGTCCTTCCCGTATCCACTTTTAACTTCAATTCAAATCCATAACCGCATCTTCAATAACCAAAGGCATTTTATCAGTTACATCATTCATATCCAAACTCAATCCCTTTCACCGAGTTCCAAAGCCATATATTCAAAGACAACCCGTAGCCATTTTTTGACCTATTATCCATTTTTAGGTCCGGCTTGTTGTCCATTTAATATTCAAAATCAAGTTCATTTATTGATGCTAATGGCTTCATATCCCTAAGTCCTATTTTGGCATACCACGAAGGAATGAAGAAGCATATTAGCACACCCGCTCCTCATGGCTCATACTACGTTCTTTATGTGAACAGTTCAGGAAAGTATCAGTGCAAGGCTTCTCATCCGGGGTACTTATTGCGCAAGTGCAAGTCGCATGGGATGATGGAACACGTTCAAGTGCTACTGCTGGTTCCTCATCAAAAGGAGTAAAAGCAGCAGTTGTCGGTTCCTTAGCTTCCGTTCAAGTGCGAATCGCAAATCGTATTGGATGATGGAACATCAAATACGTCTGAGGCAATTGTTTGTGATGACGCCAACAGCTATAGAAGTTACACAAGTCGACATTGAAACTAAGAAGATGAAAAATGAGCAGGAAAAATCCGGAAAGATACACAAACGAAGTCATAACAAGTTCTCAACAGAACTTTTCACTAACGATGAAAGGAAAATGCGACAACGGGGGAGAGTCGATTTTTCTGGAAAATAATCCACATCAGAACTTGTTTTTTACAGAAATTACAACAGAAAAAGCAATTACAGCATTGATAACAGAAAAGCTTCAACAAGAAAAAGATAGCAGTAGAAACTTAAGGCAATTCAACATTTCAGTTACAAATACTAACTGTCATCTTCATAACCAAAAAATTCTGGAAGGGCTCGCTAACACTTCTAACAGAAACTGATAAGAATTTTCTAACAATTTTTCACTCTTAATTTTCCATAACAATCTCTAACCGTATCCTAACAACTCTAACAGAACTCTTTTTATCCTCTTCAATTGATCTTCTTCATTCTCGGCAAATAAACTCCATAACCTTCAATCTTCGATCCTCTTCTCTGCTCACTTCATCTTCACCAATCCACCACCTTCGATTTCCTCCTCAATTCGGCATCGCCAAATCCTCCATCATCAATCTTCACTCTTCCATACACATTTTCATCCAACCTGCAAATTCATCAAAAACCCATCAACAATCTTCAATCAATCGCATCATCAAATTCACAACAATGAAGGCAACAAGATCTCACAAGAACAAAGAGTTCAACGATTCAATCATCAACACACACACAACGCGCGAACAGAGTTCAAAACTTGAAGGAGAAGAAGATTGAGAATTCAAAATACGAAGAAATAGAAGGGAAAGCAACCAGAATGTACAGATTCGTACCGGTGAAGTCGTCGATCTACGTAACAGATTCGTACCGGTGAAGTCGTCGATCTCATCACGCAAACACGGTGGCATCATCTGGATTTCGCGATCGGCGTTCATACTCCGGTTGAAAGGTTGTCGTGTTATGATGTGTTCGCGATCGGTTGTCCGCGATCGGCATTTTTGATAATTCCCAGCGGCTTTTCCGACGTCAAGCTTGTTGAGAAACGAATGGAGAGAGGTTGAGTGGCGAGGATAAGATGAGTAGAGATGCGGGTTTTTGGGCGGTTTTGTCGCCGGAGATTGAGTTCGGAGAAGATCGAGACGGCACAGGGAAAGAAACGGCGAGGGAATGGAGGAAAGAATGCTGAGTGAGGGTTGATATTTGTTGCTTTTCATTAGGTTAAACTTTAACCATTGTTTTGGACCGGGCCTAGCAACTCTACACCATGGATTCGGTTCTACACCCCAAATTCACGCACTGCACCCCCTTTGTCAAGGTTTTTCTCAATTAATTTCTTTTTTAAATATTTTAGATCTTAGGCTTTTGTTAATCAACTTAATTATGATAATTAGAGTTAGATGTTGCTTAAACTTTGAGGTTGAGATTAATTGGTGATTTTTTTGCTTAGATTAGTTACTAAGTTTTTTTTTTTTTCAATTAGAACTTAATCTTGATTAATTAGATTTGAGTTTTAGGATTAGATTTAGGTTTATATTTTGATACTTGTTTGTTGAGAAATTGCTTTTTTAGCTTAATTGCACAAATTGAACTTTTGGCTTAATTGTTCGTTAATCATTTTGTTGCTTAATCGCTTTGTTAATCGAATTAATTGCTTTTTAAACTAGATTAATCCTAGGTGATCTTAGGATTAGATAACTAGTTCATGAGTTTAGAATTAGTTTAGAATTTAATCTTGACCTTCTTTGACATTTTAACCGTGTTTAATCGAATTTTTTACACGGTTCAATATTTGACTTGTAGTCTTGTTTAATAGTTAATTAGTTTTAATTCGACTACTTGGGATTGGTTTTTGATAATTGTTTTCGGACGATTATTTTTTTGGTTTAATCATATCCCAATGGTTTTGCTTACTAATTGTTTTTAGCATTAATTGCTGGTTAATTGATTTTCGGCTTAATTGTCCACTAATTGTCCATTAATCGTTTTTAGAATTAGAAAATAACTTTGGACTAATTGACATTGACATAGTTTGAATTGATTTTGTTCTTACATTGACTTTACTTAGATTTTAATGATAACATTGACTAATCATTTTAATAGATTCATTTGGTAACTTTGTTAATAGTCTTTAATATGTTTTGCATAGATTTTTGACTAATTGTTGTTTACATTTAGTATTGATTTCAATTACTTCTTATTGATCTTTTGAACTTTGACTAATCTTTGAGTTTGTTTTGTGGTATTTCTCACTTGACTTAGTTAATTGAATAAAGGTGGAAGTTGCTGTAACATACACAGCTGCTGTGCACAAAGTGTGCTGTAAGATGTTGTTGTTCTGTCTGGCTGCATATACACCCATTCTATTCTGTAAATAGTAGCTGTTATAGACTGCTTTTACTTGTTGCTAGTTTTTACAGCTATGCAGGTGCTGGAGCGCTGTTGTTGCTGCTGTTTATGGCTTACGGCCTTGTTTTATTGTTTTTAAGAGCATTTGGTTCCATGCCTTTCACGGATCCTTTCCACTTTCTAACACTTTTGCTCGTTTATACTAGGTTACTAGAAGTGTGCCGGTTTGCTTACACTTTGCTTGCGTTGCTACGGATTGATATCCGTTTGGTATCACTTCTCTTCTCTTTTACTAATTCCGCATTTTTCCTTTTTATGCCATGAGAAGTAGGATTGGGAGTCCGTGCCACTTGGCCGGCAATGATGGAAGTCCTCAAAGGAGGCTCTGTTTGTGATTGTTTAATATTGTGCCTGAAGACCTCTAAGAGGAATCCCATTCCCATATCCCCTTGTGCTGAAGACCTCTAAGGAGGCAATTGACGGAAGGTAGGGTTCGCAATCGACCCCCGTTATTCTAGTTGAGTCGTTCTTAGCTCTCATTACATGATTGAAGCTTTGAACTTCACCTGCTCTTGTTGTCGAGTCCGTCAGTGGAATGAGGGTTTAGTAATCAAACCCCCACGCCTTGTTTATAGCTCGCATTGACCAATGCTGATGCTTATGTGATCTGATTCACATCTTCTCTTTTCCCCCTTTGATTATGTGATACCATTGCTGACTGACATTGTTTACTCTTTCGTTGCTTTTAATTCATTTTGTGATTGATTTATCCTGTGTTTACTTGTCTGATGACATGATCCCCTTAGGATTCCTAGCTCCACTTAATTTTTGATTAAGTCGGAGGTAGGAGAGACATTAGGATAACAATCCATGCCTGACAACATTAGGTAGACTTCCCTTGATCCTGACCTTAGGACCATCATTGCATGCTGACTTGTAGGACCGAGTTTCCCCGTAGACTTTCAGTGTGTCCTTCCCTTTTGTTCTCTCGCACCCATGCGATCGAGGCCGTTTCCTATCCGTGGTCGTTACCACGAACTACGGATGCTCTGATTCCTCAAAAGAAAGAGGATACGTAGGCACGAGATGCAATATCTCGGCGAGCACACTAACAACTAACTTCCGTTTTCTCTTACACTTTGAGTCTCTTCTTCTTTCTTTTAGAAATAGGTTTCCTAAACCACATTAACCTTAGGATCACCATGTATGATAACATTAAGATTGAGTCTTAGTCTCCCCTTAGTTTTCACCTTTACCTCTCTTTTGAGTCTCTTCTTCTCTTATCTCTTAATAAAAGTAAAAAACACTTAATAAAGGCATAACAAATATTTTATTTAGGCCTTTCATGTGGGAACCAAAGAGGTGAGGGGTTTTCTCTCGTTTCTTTGGGAGAATGTTTAGCATACGTACCGTCTGGGGACGAGGTGCGAAGCATTCGATCCTACATGAGGGACTTAAATACAATACGAGTTATAAAACACAAAAATAACCAAAACACTTCTTTCTTAAAAGACAAATACAAACAATAAACGTCTTTCCTTCGGGAATTCTTTTCTCACCTCATTCACTCTCAGCGTACGAACGTGCTCCTACTCGTTCTCTTGCAAGATGGTAACGCACTCGGACGGCGAGCCTGCAACACCTGAGCTAGGACGTTAGCCGTTCCCTAAAAACACAAACAAAGCGACCCTCGTTGAGGGGAACTACGTCGCTCTGATTCTCGTATTCCCGACGAGATACGTAGGCAGTGGGGTAGGGCCCATTTGAGCACTTCTTTTATTTTCCCTACATTTGTTTCTCATCCTCTCTCCTTTCCTTTTCCATTCCTTTTCCAGTATTCTTTTCCACACCCTTTGATCGAGACAAGCAAGCGTGGATCCCATCGGGTACGATGGACGCGAGGGGGTGCTAATACCTTCCTCTCGCGTAACCGACTCCCTTACCCATTCTCTTGGTCGCAAGACCATGCTCTTTCCTTTCCTACAGGTTTATGCGGTGTTTCCTTTCCCTCTCTTGGGATAAATACACATTGCTGGCGACTCTGTTTCGGTGCCACTTTCGCGCTTGTACTTGGATGAAAATCCCGGGAGCGACAGCTGGCGACTCTGCTGGGGAAAGGTTGACCTATTGCTGGTCCATCCTAAGCGAGTCAATCCTAGCGCTTGTTTGTTGTTTTCTTTCATTGGGTGTTTACTGTTGTGCTTTATTTCGCTGTTTATTTACTTTACTGTATTTACTGCATTTTAGCATTACATATCATATTATTATTGTTGTGCTGTGCTGTTTTCTGTTTGGCGGGATGGGAGTTCTGAGAGATAAGCCCACTACCCAGGCTGGAGTATACACATAGGTATTAGAGTGGATAGTCATGACGCTTGCGTGGTGGTGACCACGTATTGTTGTTCATGAGACCCACAACCAGACGAGGTTCTATCAGGAGCTTTCTGCTACTTCATGTTATGCAGGCCAGTAGTTATTCTCTTGAGGAATTGTCGACTCTGGTGACCGATCATTGAGGACTTAAGTGGAAACATCCCTCTTTAGTGGTGACAGTGGCAGACCACATTCTGTGGCAAACCCATTCGCACCCGAGGGCCCACTTTGGAACTTGCATAGGATTGCCTTTTGGAAAGAGAATCAGTGGAGGCACTCCTCGATTGGCGATAGTACTGTACCCCGAGGGATGAATGTATTATTGCTTCTCGACCTCAGTGCCAGAAGCTGAGGACCTTTCGTTTTGGAGAATCAGTCGAGGCCTCCTCGATTGATGATGATACCAAACTAGAAATGGTGAACGTATCATCATTTCTCGACCTGAGAGCCCGGGATACTGAACATCCTAGTACCCACATGTGAGAAGGGTGGGTTGTTTACAGGTTTGCAGGTAACCATGACCTCCTACATACCCGGTTTTCTGTTGACATTACACAAAAAGGAAGTTTCATCATATGGTATTCAGATGGTTCTTATCTATGGTTATATTAATCTCAGAGCTACACTGACACCGTTCACAGCAGCACAGACACTTGGATTACCTGATCACATGCCCTTTTGCATTGCATTATCATGTCATAACATTCATGTCTGTCATTTACAGGTGCCTATTACACTTCTGGTTCCAATCGGTTCGACAGAGATAGTTGCCAAGAGAAAGAACAATGTTGCTTACAAGTTCCCAGAGCCTACCTTGGATTTACTGCATAAGGTGATAGATATGGCTGACCCGGCCGTTCGTGTCAACTTCCAGAAGAAGTATGGGAAATTGGTGGAGATGGTTCACAGAATTACTCAGTATGAACATGATGCTCTTCACACTTTGCTACAGTTTTATGAGCCTTCGTTGAGATGCTTTCTCTTTCCTGGTTATATCTTGATGCCTACAATGGAAGAATTCTCATTTATTTTGGGAGTTCCGGTCAAATCAGCAGTACCATTCTTTTCTGGTAGTCACTCTAGCATAAAGGAGATTACAGCTGCCGTACAGGTAAAAGATTCAGTGCTGAAAGGGAATATGGCTATCAAAAATGGGGCTAAGGGTTCCACTTCCAAGATGGAGCTAGAAGAGGCCATGGTAGATATGGAAAAGCTCAAAATTCAAGCTGGCATGAAAAGGCATAAAGGGGTCTGTGATGATGAAGCTCTCTTGATGCATATGGGTTCACTGACTGAAGCTCTAGTGAAGAGGGATGTTCTGATCAAGAAGTTAATCAAAAGACCACATCACCAGTGCACTCGCATACTCTTCGAAGAGGTCAAGCATTCAAGTGAAAAGTTGAATGATTTCGAGTTGTCAGATTGACCGTTTTTCTTTCTTTCTCTTGATGTAACTTTGTTGATGGATATCATCAGGCTTGTTGATGAATTCATTTTTTTAATGTATGATGTTTGAACTCATTGTTGAACGTTGTGCGTATGTTTGTTTATTGAAATCAGCAGTTTATTCAGAAGTTCTTCTTTGGCTGTTATCTGTACACCAGCACATAAGCACGACACGTCTCTTTGTATCACGATTTCTGATCTTCAGGTTTCGGTGATTAAGATTGGAATCAGGGTGTAAGGCGCCTCAGAAGTGATAAACATGGCATTTGCATTGCATATATTTCATTTTGCATTTTGTTTGTTTTCAGGTACCTGAATATGAGGGTGTGGATTATCATTTTGACTGGGTATTCTCTTCAGAAACGGCCAACTTGACTTCTCCCACCACTCGACTCATAACAATCAGAGGGTAGCTATGGAACAACTCCGAGCGAAAGTGACCGAGAGGAGGGCCCAGTTGGGGCATTTTATGGTGGACATTCAAGCGTTGTCCCACGGTCAGAAACTGCTGAGAGAAGAAGTCAACCTAGTGAAGACTCAGATGGGCCTGATTACAGAGCGGTGTTACGGAAACAAAGAAATCCTCACTCTCGTTGAGGGGAACTACGTCGCTCTGATTCTTCATTAGTCAATGGAGATACGTAGGCAGGAGATCGTGTGAGATCTTTGCGAGCAACCTTATCTATCAACCCTATTTATCAATTTCTTTCCTCCAGATATCTCTTGTCAGCTTCCAACTCCATCTCCCCAAGAGAGTCCTAGGGGCAGAGCATATGGGCGAAGGCCAGAACAACTTGAGAAGAAGTTTGATCCTATTCCGATACCGTACGCGCAACGGGTTTCCTCATTTGCTCAAATTCAAATTGGTTGAGCTAGTCGCATCAGGATCATCTTTGACAAAGCTGCCTTTAGGGTTTCAATGCCAAATGCCAGATATGACTACCATTCTGGGGCACCTGACCATTTAATTGAAGATTGCAAGTCTTTCAGAGGTAAAGGTGAAGACAAGGTGCAAGACGTGATTGACTCAAAGGTTATCACACCAGATGGGTGGCCCATAAATTAAACTTTCTTCACCAGATTGAGCACCCAGTTTGCAAAAACATCTTCAGAATCAATAAGTCCAGACGGAGTCAAGCCTCCTCAACAAGGACAATCATTTAGCTTCTTTACTGCATTCTCATGTGTAGCTTTTATGTTTGTTAAAACATTTGTATACATGCATGAAATCTATTTTTCTTTTTATGTTAATCCTAATAAATCATGCATGTTTTTCCTGAAGTAATCCATTCGTATTCACTCATAAGTTTGTATATGTGCATTGCAATACCAATTGTTGAGCTTAAACTCTTGAGGGAGGATGATGAGTTGAAAACACTAAAATCTCTAATTGTGTGCTTTTGAATAGAACCCTGTTGACGATGTACAGACATTTTTTTCAAATCCCCAAACACTGGAGATATAAGGGAGATAGACCCCCGTTAACCCCTTTGAGCCTTGAAGTAGGAGTTTCTTTCGTACGAAAAAACCCTCACATTTAACCCAGGGGCAGGGTAGGTGTCAGTCAATTTGACCGAGCGTTCAAATTTCAAAAGGAGTGTGCATCTGAGGATCCATTACCTTCTATGCCACCATCAAGAGTTCAAGAGATGCGAAACCACAATGGTTATCCATCAACAATCAAAGAGTGAGGCAGTCACAACCCTTTCGACAAAGTCAAGACAAGCCAGTGTCACACGATTTGTTCAAAAAAATCAAAAGAAATGAAAAAGCCCGCTAAGTCTAAACTTGAAAACAAGCGACTTAGGCAAAAGTTAGGGCATCCCGCTGGACTTCAAAATCTAAAGATTCAAAAGAATCAGTCCAGGCAAAAGTTAGGGATAGAAAAGCAAAAGAACGAAAAAGCGGAAAAAATAAAAGGATTACAAAAGAAAATCCTCGAGCAAGAACAAAGTCGTGTGACTACGAACAAAAAAGAAAGGGGTGACTGTTACTCCAAAACCTCATCAGATCTCAAACCATCAGTTGCATGGATTCCTCAAAGATCATTACATCTTTTTAAGAGATGAGCTGAACGTAGGACTGTAGAACGTCACGAAGAGTGGGTGTGCACCGATAAACTTTGAGCCTTAAAACCTTTATTCAAAACCGTGAACCAGGCCACTATACAACCCTCAAAAGTCCTAATTGAAACAGGGTTATTTCGAAAGCATACTACCAAGAGATAGCGTTCCTGACTCCTGTGAGTTGTACTAAAAGATCTTTGTTGGTGTTACATGTGCATTGCATTCTTTCATTCAAAAATTAATGTCGTATCCTAACCCGTGATCCCCTCACAAAGGGTTTGCGACAGCTTTTCAATAAAACTTCAAGATCAACATGTGTGTTGCATTAGAATTTTCATTCTCAGATAAAAACATTTTCTGCTTGCATACATTTGTTTGACATCAAAAGGAGTTTACCTATGGGAATTCAGTCCAGAAGCTTAATCTTGCCGAGTTGAGAATCCTGAAACTCCCGAAGGGCAGTCATGTCTAATGGTACTTCCTCGGGAAACTTTGTTGAGCAGGAGCTTTCCCAACAAGTTGTGCTAAGACGTAGTCAATCCGGGGCAATCACGTCGAACCATCTCTATAAAGTGTAGCTCATCTGAGCCAGTCACGTCGAGAAATCTCTTCAAAGTTCAGCCAAATTGGGGCAATTACTTAGAGATTCAAATCCCTACAAATGCATGCATTCTTGGTCTTCCTTCGAAGATCAGTGGTCAGGGGCAAAATTACTTCAAGGTTCATACTGGGGCAGGCTATCCCAAGAGCATGAGAAGGTAGTCCGTTCAGATGACGGGTCAGCCTATCCAGGGTTCAGAATACTGAGGCAGAATATCTCACGGTGATATGAGATTGTTCATGAATCTTCTCAAGGCGAATTCCTTTGTAGACCATACAATCCAAAGCAGCTAATTTGAGATGCATTGAATCTCCCCAAGAGTTGAAGACACTGAAGCATTGAGCTTGCCAAGTCTTCTGTAAAATCCTCTTGAGATGACTTCTTCTCAGTAATCCATGCAGTCTGGGGCAGTTACCTCTAGATCCCATGAATTTCTCCAAGAGTTTGAAGACATTGAGGCGTTTTGGATGTCAAGTCTTCTGTAAAATCCTCTTGAGACAATTTCTTTTGGTGGATCATGTTGATCTGGGGCAAATGAAAAAAAACTGTTGTTCACGCGTATGCAGGTAGTTAGCCAAAAGGTTTGAAACAAAGGGGCATTCCAACCCAAGGCATTTGTGGTCCCCGTCTTCAGCAGGCTTCATTAGTAATGTTACCAGCAAGAGATTGCATACAAACCTTTCTCCCCAACAAGTGGTGGTTCAGAGTGGGATTGTCTCAGTTGCATGAGTCATATCCAGCATGGGGCATACGTGTATATCCTTTTGCTTGCAGGTAACAGCCTCGTACTAGGCTCAAAGGCAAGATTGAAGCCTTTTTAAGGGCACAAGGATCGTTTCTTCCAGACAAGTAATCACTCATTCCCACACCAAAGACTGGGGCAATCATGTGCAGGAAAGGTTTGTGTGACACCTTTTTGGGCACCACATTTACTGTTTGAGTCCACCACTCGGTCGACGATCGTTTACGACGTTTCGATATCAGTGAATTAAGTTCAACTGGGTATCGTTGTATCTTAAGTCGATTCTCTCATGCAGTACTTCCAACAGCTACAAGCTTTTCTGTGTCGATAACGGTTGCGAAGTTCCTAGTAGAGTGGCCTCGCTGATACCGTAGTTGATGATTAATCCCCAGTGCAGTCGCCAGGAGTTTGAAGAGGCTTAATATTCTGTAAAATCCTCCTATGACGTTTTCTTCAGATAAGTCTTGTATCATGGAGCAAAAAGCAAGTTGTTGACATTCTCAAGCATGGGTCATATTGAATTTCCCGACAGAGGATATTCCAGAGCTATTATCCCCAGTAGAGTTTGAAGACGCTTGGTCTTCTGTAAAATCCTCTCAAGAGACGTTCCCTAGCACGAGACGCTTTGAAGCGGTTCCCCCAGCAGGGTATTGTAAACTCATTATCCCCAACGGAATCGTCAAACGGAAAGTTCGCCTAACATTGGGCATTGTGACACTTATCCTAAGCTCGACAGTATTATTCCCCAGCAGATCCTCAAGGACTCTTTCCCAACAAGTTGCAGTGGAATGGTCTAACCAGGATTTGCATATCCCCGGCAGAGTAGCCTTGAGCCCCAGCAAGATTGTGTCTCTGGTAATGATATCCCCACAGAGTTTAGCATTGAATCTTGTCAGCAATACTCCCCAGCTGAGTTGTTGTTCTCCCCGCAGAGGTTTATAAGATCGACATAATCTATTCCTCAGCATGGATGGTGCATTCTTTCCCCAGCCGGCTCAGAGAATTGATAATCCCTACAAAGGATTTTGGGTTGGATAGATCCCCAGGCAGAGTTTTAATGACTTGTCTTTCCCTAGCAAGACACCATGCAAAGAAATTCTCATCCCCAGCGGAGGTGCTGTGACCAGAATTCATGCCCCAAGCAGATGAAGCGATTCCTGGCAAGGTTATTATTCTTCAAGTCCAATTTATTTTTGGCAAACCTGACAATTCGAAGCAAATCATTGATAATTGTTCCTCAGCAAAGTCAGCAGAGATGTCTAACACAGTTGCAGAGAGTAATCCAATTTTGGAATTCTCAAAGTCCAACCGTAGATTGGCAAAAGTCCATCCAAGGGTGGCGAACAAAGGCAAAGTCCAACCGTAGATTGGCAAAAGGTCCATCTAAGGGTGGCAAATTCTTAAAGTCCAACCGTAGATTGGCAAAGGTCCATCTAAGGGTGGCAAATTCTTAAAGTCCAACCGTAGATTGGCAAAAGTCCATCCAAGGGTGGCGAACAAAGGCAAAGTCCAACCATAGATTGGCAAAAGGTCCATCTAAGGGTGGCAAATTCTTAAAGTCCAACCGTAGATTGGCAAAAGTCCATCCAAGGGTGGCGAACAAAGGCAAAGTCCAACCGTAGATTGGCATAAGTCCATCCAAGGGTGGCAAATTCTTAAAGTCCAAACGTAGATTGGCAAAAGTCCATCCAAGGGTGGCAAATTCTTAAAGTCCAACCGTAGATTGGCAAAAGTCCCCCGTAGTGTGGCAATTCAGCAGCTAAGTCCAACCGTAGATTGGCAAAAGGTCCATCCAAGGGTGGCAAATTATTAAAGTCCAGCCGTAGATTGGCGAAAGGTCCATCCAAGGGTGGAAAATTATTAAAGTCCAACCATAGATTGGCAAAAAGTCCCCCGTAGTGTGGCAATTCAGCAGCTAAAGTCCAACCGTAGATTGGCAAAAGGTCCATCCAAGGGTGGCAAATTACTAAAGTCCAACCGTAGATTGGCAAAAGGCCATCCAAGGGTGGCAAATTACTAAAGTCCAACCGTAGATTGGCAAAAGTCCATCCAAGGGTGGCAATTCAGCTGCGAAGTCCACCCGTAGTGTGGCAGGCCAGTAGTCGTCTGGAATTGCATAAAAGACATTGTTAAAGTCCACCCGTAGTGTGGCAGGCCAGTAGTCGTCTGGAATTGCATAAAAGACATTGTTAAAGTCCACCCGTAGTGTGGCAGGCCAATAGTCGTCTGGAATTGCATAAAAGACATTATTAAAGTCCACCCGTAGAGTGGCAAGCCAGTAGTCGTCTGGCGTTGTACAAAAGATATTGTTAAAGTCCACCCGTAGTGTGGCAGGCCAGTAGTCGTCTGGCGTTGTGCTAAAAGACAGCTTTCATTGTTTTCTTCACCATCAGAAGTTATCCAAGCAATGTTCATTTGGTTGGGTTTATATCCCTTTTCTTCTTCTCCACAGAGTGCAAATTTTCTGGTTATGTTCAGTATTCAATCCCTCCATACCTCGAAAGTCTGACAGCAATCGCTATCATCCATTCAGGTCTACAGTGATTGAATAGGGGCAGCCGTAACACCCCAAAATTTGCCCTCTCATTTTTCATAGCATTTAGCATGAGCTTTCATTTCATTGCATAGCATTCAAGCATAGAAAAACAATACATAAAGCATAGCATTGCATTCAGCATAGGACATGTGATCAAGGCATTTTCCTTTGGTGTGAGCTGTCCGTATTTAGAAGATTATCATTGAGCATCAAGGACCTCTGGTTGATCATGTTTCTTTCTACTTCATGACTTGTCTTCATTTTCAAGTTGTTCTCGGGGAATTGTTCTTGTATTGAGATTCTTGGTTATAAATACCGGATATATGTGGATTGAATTGTAAATCATCAGGTCAGGGTCAACTGAGCTTACTGGTTGAATAGTGGGAATTCCTTGATAATACAAGTTTGTTTTAAATTGGAAGCTTAATTGGTTATGGGGATTTCTTGGAATTCATTCTTCATTATCCACCATATTCAAAAATGTCACTAAACATCCATTATATCTCCGTTATCCACTTCATTTTTTTTAGACATATTTTAATACATCCCACTTCTAAATCCATTTCAATTCATTTTACTAATATCCGTATCCATTTCGATGTCCTTCCCGTATCCACTTTTAACTTCAATTCAAATCCATAACCGCATCTTCAATAACCAAAGGCATTTTATCAGTTACATCATTCATATCCAAACTCAATCCCTTTCACCGAGTTCCAAAGCCAAATATTCAAAGACAACCCGTAGCCATTTTTTGACCTATTATCCATTTTTAGATCCGACTTGTTGTCCATTTAATATTCAAAATCAAGTTCATTTATTGATGCAAATGGCTTCATATCCCTAAGTCCTATTTTGGCATACCACGAAGGAATGAAGAACCATATTAGCACACCCGCTCCTCATGGCTCATACTAGGTTCTTTATGTGAACAGTTCAGGAAAGTATCAGTGCAAGGCTTCTCATCCGGGGTACTTATTGCGCAAGTGCAAGTCGCATGGGATGATGGAACACGTTCAAGTGCTGCCGCTGGTTCCTCATCAAAAGGAGTAAAAGCAGCAACTGTCGGTTCCTTAGCTTCCGTTCAAGTGCGAATCGCAAATCGTATTGGATGATGGAACATCAAATACGTCTGAGGCAATTGTTTGTGATGACGCCAACAGCTATAGAAGTTACACAAGTCGACATTGAAACTAAGAAGATGAAAAATGAGCAGGAAAAATCCGGAAAGATACACAAACGAAGTCATAACAAGTTCTCAACAGAACTTTTCACTAACGATGAAAGGAAAATACGACAACGGGGGAGAGTCGATTTTTCCGGAAAATAATCCACACCAGAACTTGTTTTTTACAGAAATTACAACAGAAAATGCAATTACAGCATTGATAACAGAAAAGCTTCAACAAGAAAAAGATAGCAGTAGAAACTTAAGGCAATTCAACATTTCAGTTACAAATACTAACTGTCATCTTCATAACCAAAATATTCTGGAAGGGCTCGCTTACACTTCTAACAGAAACTGATAAGAATTTTCTAACAGTTTTTCACTCTTAATTTTCCATAACAATCTCTAACCGTATCCTAACAACTCTAACAGAACTCTTTTTATCCTCTTCAATTGATCTTCTTCATTCTCGGCAAATAAACTCCATAACCTTCAATCTTCGATCCTCTTCTCTGCTCACTTCATCTTCACCAATCCACCACCTTCGATTTCCTCCTCAATTCGGCATCGCCAAATCCTCCATCATCAATCTTCACTCTTCCATACACATTTTCATCCAACCTGCAAATTCATCAAAAACTCATCAACAATCTTCAATCAATCGCATCATCAAATTCACAACAATGAAGGTAACAAGATCTCACAAGAACAAAGAGTTCAACGATTCAATCATCAACACACACACAACGCACGAACAGAGTTCAAAACTTGAAGGAGAAGAAGATTGAGAATTCAAAATACGAAGAAATAGAAGGGAAATCAACCAGAATGTACAGATTCGTACCGGTGAATCGTCGATCTATGTAACAGATTCGTACCGGTGAAGTCGTCGATCTCATCACGCAAACACGGTGGCATCATCTGGATTTCGCGATCGGCGTTCATACTCCAGTTGAAAGGTTGTCGTGTTATGATGTGTTCGCGATCGGTTGTCCGCGATCGGCGTTTCTGATAATCCACAGCGGCTTTTTCGACGTCAAGCTTGTTGAGAAACGAATGGAGAGAGGTTGAGTGGCGAGGACAAGATGAGTAGAGATACGGGTTTTTGGGCGGTTTTGTCGCCGGAGATTGAGTTCGGAGAAGATCGAGACGGCACAGGGAAAGAAACGGCGAGGGAATGGAGGAAAGAATGCTGAGTGAGGGTTGATATTTATGGCTTTTCATTAGGTTAAACTTTAACCATTGTTTTGGACCGGGCCTAGCAACTCTACACCATGGATTCGGTTCTACACCCCAAATTCACGCACTGCACCCCCTTTGTCAAGGTTTTTCTCAATTAATTTCTTTTTTAATTATTTTAGATCTTAGGCTTTTGTTAATCAACTTAATTCTGATAATTAGAGTTAGATGTTGCTTAAACTTTGAGGTTGAGATTAATTGGTGATTTTTTTGCTTAGATTAGTTACTAAGTTTTTTTTTTTTTCAATTAGAACTTAATCTTGATTAATTAGATTTGAGTTTTAGGATTAGATTTAGGTTTATATTTTGATACTTGTTTGTTGAGAAATTGCTTTTTTAGCTTAATTGCACAAATTGAACTTTTGGCTTAATTGTTCGTTAATCATTTTGTTGCTTAATCGCTTTGTTAATCGAATTAATTGCTTTTTAAACTAGATTAATCCTAGGTGATCTTAGGATTAGATAACTAGTTCATGAGTTTAGAATTAGTTTAGAATTTAATCTTGACCTTCTTTGACATTTTAACTGTGTTTAATCGAATTTTTTACACGGTTCAATATTTGACTTGTAGTCTTGTTTAATAGTTAATTAGTTTTAATTCGACTACTTGGGATTGGTTTTTGATAATAGTTTTCGGACGATTATTTTTTTGGTTTAATCATATCCCAATGGTTTTGCTTACTAATTGTTTTTAGCATTAATTGCTCGTTAATTGATTTTCGGCTTAATTGTCCACTAATTGTCCATTAATCGTTTTTAGAATTAGAAAATAACTTTGGACTAATTGACATTGACATAGTTTGAATTGATTTTGTTCTTACATTGACTTTACTTAGATTTTAATGATAACATTGACTAATCATTTTAATAGATTCATTTGGTAACTTTATTAATAGTCTTTAATATGTTTTGCATAGATTTTTGACTAATTGTTGTTTACATTTATTATTGATTTCAATTACTTCTTATTGATCTTTTGAACTTTGACTAATCTTTGAGTTTGTTTTGTAGTATTTCTCACTTGACTTAGTTAATTGAATAAAGGTGGAAGTTGTTGTAACATACACAGCTGCTGTGCACAAAGTGTGCTGTAAGATGTTGTTGTTCTGTCTGGCTGCATATACACCCATTCTATTCTATAAATAGTAGCTGTTATAGACTATTTTTACTTGTTGCTAGTTTTTATAGCTATGAAGGTGCTGGAGCACTATTGTTGTTGCTGTTTATGGCTTACGGCCTTGTTTTATTGTTTTTAAGAGCATTTGGTTCCATGCCTTTCACGGATCCTTTCCACTTTCTAACACTTTTGCTCGTTTATACTAGGTTACTAGAAGTGTGCCGGTTTGCTTACACTTTGCTTGCGTTGCTACGGATTGATATCCGTTTGGTATCACTTCTCTTCTCTTTTACTAATTCCGCATTTTTCCATTTTATGCCATGAGAAGTAGGATTGGGAGTCCGTGCCACTTGGCCGGGAATGATGGAAGTCCTCAAAGGAGGCTCTGTTTGTGATTGTTTAATATTGTGCCTGAAGACCTCTAAGAGGCATCCCATTCCCATATCCCCTTGTGCTGAAGACCTCTAAGGAGGCAATTGACGGAAGGTAGGGTTCGCAATCGACCCCCGTTATTCTAGTTGAGTCGTTCTTAGCTCTCATTACATGATTGAAGCTTTGAACATCACCTGCTCTTGTTGTCGAGTCCGTCAGTGGAATGAGGGTTTAGTAATCAAACCCCCAAGCCTTGTTTATAGCTCGCATTGACCAATGCTGATGCTTATGTGATCTGATTCACATCTTCTCTTTTCCCCCTTTGATTATGTGATACCATTGCTGACTGACATTGTTTACTCTTTCGTTGCTTTTATTCATTTTGTGATTGATTTATCCTGTGTTTACTTGTCTGATGACATGATCCCCTTAGGATTCCTAGCTCCACTTAATTTTTGATTAAGTCGGAGGTAGGAGAGACATTAGGATAACAATCCATGCCTGACAACATTAGGTAGACTTCCCTTGATCCTGACCTTAGGACCATCATTGCATGCTGACTTGTAGGACCGAGTTTCCCCGTAGACTTTCAGTGTGTCCTTCCCTTTTGTTCTCTCGCACCCATGCGATCGAGGCCGTTTCCTATCCGTGGTCGTTACCACGAACTACGGATGCTCTGATTCCTCAAAAGAAAGAGGATACGTAGGCACGAGATGCGATATCTCGGCGAGCACACTAACAACTAACTTCCGTTTTCTCTTACGCTTTGAGTCTCTTCTTCTTTCTTTTAGAAATAGGTTTCCTAAACCACATTAACCTTAGGATCACCATGTATGATAACGTTAAGATTGAGTCTTAGTCTCCCCTTAGTTTTCACCTTTACCTCTCTTTTGAGTCTCTTCTTCTCTTATCTCTTAATAAAAGTAAAAAACACTTAATAAAGGCATAACAAATATTGTATTTGGGCCTTTCATGTGGGAACCAAAGAGGTGAGGGGTTTTCTCTCATTTCTTTGGGAGAATGTTTAGCATACGTACCGTCTGGGGACGAGGTGCGAAGCATTCGATCCTACATGAGGGACTTAAATACAATACGAGTTATAAAACACAAAAATAACCAAAACACTTCTTTCTTAAAAGACAAATACAAACAATAAACGTCTTTCCTTCGGGAATTCTTTTCTCACCTCATTCATTCTCAGCGTACGAACGTGCTCCTACTCGTTCTCTTGCAAGATGGTAACGCACTCGGACCGGCGAACCTGCAACACCTGAGCTAGGACGTTAGCCGTTCCCTAAAAACACAAACAAAGCGACCCTCGTTGAGGGGAACTACGTCGCTCTGATTCTCGTATTCCCGACGAGATACGTAGGCAGTGGGGTAGGGCCCATTCGAGCACTTCTTTTATTTTCCCTACATTTGTTTCTCATCCTCTCTCCTTTCCTTTTCCATTCCTTTTCCAGTATTCTTTTTTACACCCTTTGATCGAGACAAGCAAGCGTGGATCCCATCGGGTATGATGGACGCGAGGGGGTGCTAATACCTTCCTCTCGCGTAACCGATTCCCTTACCCATTCTCTTGGTCGCAAGACCATGCTCTTTCCTTTCCTACAGGTTTATGCGGTGTTTCCTTTCCCTCTCTTGGGATAAATACACATTGCTGGCGACTCTGTTTCGGTGCCACTTTCGCGTTTGTACTTGGATGAAAATCCCGGGAGCGACACTGTGTTGAAAGAGTTACCACTGGTTTTATCTAAACCTAGACCTAATTGACGGGGAAAACTCTAAGTAGATATACAAGTATATATATACAGATGAGATATACATGAGTAAGTATGTAAAAGAAAGCTGATAAAACTTACAGCTGTTTGATTAATTATTCAATAAATTGAAGAAAGTTTTGATAACAAATTATGAATTTGAATCTAAATCAAAAGAAAAGTTGTTTTAAAAAGAAGTTTGAGGCTTATACTCAAGGAGAGGCCCAGAAGAATTCTGTTGAAAAGGCGTCGATCGCGTCGTGGTTTCGAAAACAACAGAAGGACTTATACAATGAGTGGGGCCCAAATTATTGTATTTTACAAAGAGGAATAGGTCTTACACTCTATTATAAGCCCAAAGGTTATTTTTGTACTAGAGATGGGGCTTATAACTCAGGGAGAGGCCGAGCTGAAAAACAGCGATCGTACCGTTATTCTGAAAGTTATACCGAGACTTATACAATGACTGAGGCCCAAAATTATTTATGTACAAAGGAGGGTTGGGTCTTACACTCTATTAGAGGCCCAAAAGTGGTTTTAAGAAGAGAGAATGGGACTTACAATACAAGGGGAGGCCCAGATGATTTTGTTTTGAAATGGCGATCGCGCCGAGATTTTTGAAGACACAGTGGGACTTATACAATGACTGAGGCCCAAAAAAGTTTTATTTACAACGGGGTTGGGTCTTACACTCTATTAGAGGCCCAAAAGTGTTTTTGTGACGTTTGAAAAATCAAAATTTAGAGAAAACCCTAATTTTGAATTTAAAAGATATAATTTTAAAGGAAATTAAATAAAAAATGATATAAAATACCAAATATATTCAAAAACAAGTTGTACACTTTGAAAAATATTTTGAAAAATCATGTTTAATTACATGAAAGCTTGAAATTCATTTAGAATGAAAAGATCAAAGTGAGAATTTGATTTAAAAATGTTTAAAAATAAATAATAATGAAATTGATTAAAAAAATTCTAACTATATTAAATAAATAATATAAATTTGATTTCTTTGTAAAATAAAATAATTTAACCTTTTTATGAATTATTAGAAAAAGAATTAATTCAAAAACACAAATATTTAGAGAGAAATTAATTTTTGAATCAATTAAACAAAATAACAAAAATTCAAAAATTCAAATAATTTGAATTATGGCGCCAACAGTCAAGGGAAGAACACGCGCGACCCTGTTTTTTGGAGATTTGCGTTTTCTCACTTTTCTCCATGATTACTCAATGGTTTTGCACGATTCAAGTACCAATCTTGTTCGTTTTTGAACAAGGATCACAATCATATCGATTAATTGCATTTATATTAAGTATGGAGTGAGAAATGAGAGGATAACCTCAAGAACCCTAATTTCAGCATGAACACAATGAAATTCCATACACGATTGATTCATGGCAATTGATCGAGGGTTATTACTCTACATACATGCATAAACAAGATGGTAACTCAAAACTTCATTTATGATGCATGGATTATAGAGTTTGAAGGGTTCAGGCTTACCTCTTGCAGCTGGTGATCGAGCTTGATGATGGAGATGTTACAGATGTGTTCCAATGATCTGGACAGCTTCCTTAGGTGCCAAGGAGTGTGTTTGAATGCTTAGATTGGATTGAAATGAGCTGGAACTTGATGTGGCACCTCAACTGCGAATATGCTAAAAGCTTGTGCAAATGGGATACCACTTTGTGATTATGATGTTCCAGATGTTGTTTTAGTGTTTGAATCACTTACATATGATGTATGTAAGATGTCTGCATCATTGGTTTAGAGAGAACTGTTCTCAAATGCAAAACCCGATAGTGACTTGCAAGAGAAGGTGTTTTTTTTAGTGAAAGAGAGAGTTTGAGGAAAGCATCAGTTTGGTTACTTTGGTGTACTCAAACTGATCACAAATGAGCTATATTTATAGTAGAGCAAGTTTGTTTTACAAGGAATAGTGAATGGCAACTGATACAGCTCATTGTTCAATGGTGTCAAAAAGGAATCTTTGGTCTTCACTGGCCATTGACTTGAGTAAATGGAGCAGGCCTATGGTCTTCTAATTCTTTAGTTCATCTTGACTCACTCAGATGGATTTGTCTCAGTCCATTCCACGTTGATGCATTCGTTGCATGCTCCATGCCAAATTTGATGTTTTTGGATTTTGCAAAATTGAATCTCACATGCCAATATGATGATTTCTTGACTTGCAAGGCTTGTGGCTCAGAGATCTTTTGCTTTGATCTAATCTTCAATGTTTCTAGAAGAATTACAAGACTTGAAATTGCACAATTTGATCAATTCGAGCCAAAGACCTATAATCTGCCTTGGGAAAAAATCAGTCTTTGATGCCATGTTCCAAGGGTTGTAGCTCCCTACTCAAATTGAATTTGGAGATGATCTGGTACTTGTTGGAAAGCTCTCATGACATACTTTAACATTGATGTCCACCAATAGACCTAGTTCAGCTTGGATCAAGATGAAAAAGGACCTCAAAGTTGAGAAAAATTGGAACAGATTCTGACTTGTTGAAAATTTTTCTAAGTGTTGGAAAAAGTAGCCATTTCCAAATTTTCTGATTTTGATCAATCCATAACTTGAAATTCATGAGGAATTGGAGTCTCCTGTAGGTTACACTTTTAAAGTATGTAAGATTAACTTTCATTTGAGCTTTGAATGGGAGAAAAAGGCCTTATGGTTTAGGAGTTATGACCTTGCAAAGTTGGTACAAAATCACTTTTATTCCATAACTCAGAAAAATTTTGGTTTCTCATGGTTGCCCCTTTTGCAAGAACTCTCACTTTTCTTGTTTTTTCTTGATGAATGATGATCAATACCATACATTAACATTGTTTTGGTCTTAGGGGAACCGTATTTGTGAAAAATTCAAAAAGTCAAACTTGATTTTGGGCACAATTGACTTTTTGTCAAATGAATTCCAAACTGTGTGATTCCTTATGAAATCAAGTCCTTGACCCAATTCAAACCTAATGGATGGATTCCCATAGGTGTTTTAGGATGTCTTGAATCATGTCCCAAGGTTTGGGAACATGTCTTGGTTAAAAGTCAAAGGTACATTTACCTTTTTCTTCAAAACCCTAATTGTGATCCTGAAGAAATTGAAACTTGTGAATCAAGCTTCTTTATCAATCCATTGTTTCAAATGCATCACAGTGGTGTACTTGAGGCCCTCAAATCATATCTTGAGGTTTTGGTTCATGTCTTGCCTAAAAAGTCAACTTAGGGGTGAATTAGGTCAAGAAACCCTAATTCCTAATTCTTGATGAAGACTTCCCCTGAGGTTGTTTTGACTTGATGACTGGGTCCATGAGGTCCGTTTGAGCATCTTGATTCATGCTTTGAAGTATTGGCTCATGCCTAGATGAAAATTTTCATCTAGAGGCCTTGGTCGACCAAAACCCTAATTTGGTGACACTGGCGATCTTGAGGCTTGATCGGTTTGAGATGATGCACTCTTGTGCTTGATTCTTGATGTGGGAGTCCTCTTGATCCTTTATAGGTGTTTGAGAGGCTAGACAAGTTGAAGATCAAGTCAATTCTTGATTGATCCTTTGCCCAAATTCTCAGAGATGGCTTAAAACCCTAATTCTTGATTGCAGTGAAGGCTCAACAATCCTAGAGGAGATTGATGAGGCATAATGGTACATCCATATTGTGGAAATGATCCTCACAATGACGAGAAATCTTGTGGCCAAAATTTGGGGTATAACAGATGCCCCTATTTAATCTTCTTGAACTTGAAGGTGTGAATGGCGAAGATGTTCAGACATTCAGGGTGCAAGAGAATTAAATATCGGAATGCCCAAAATTTTTACAGTGGTTATGAATGTTAGTGGTTTGCTCATCCATCTTATTTTGCTAAGCAATGTTACTTAGAAATAGGTAAAACTTCCCCTCGATCCTGGTTTTTAGCCACGGAACTGGTTTAAGTTTCTGAAATAAACTTCCCCTCGATCTTGGTTTTCATCCACGGAACTGGTCTAAGTTTCTGAAATAAACTTCCCCTCGATCCTGGTCTTATGCCACGGAACGGGTCTCAGTTTACTCTTGTCGAGTTTCCTTCCTTGACAAGGAGTGCTAGGTGTAGCGGTTTTCATCAAACTTCTCGCCGAGCTATACTGGAGAGACGCCATTTTATGGAAAAACTTGAGGTCAGACTTGTTGGGGAAACCCATTTGTCTAAGTTGTAGAGGAGTGCAAACTTCTCTGTTTGGAGATGCCATTCGTTGACTCTGTTAAAACAAGGTTTGGTTCTGCAATAATACCTCTGACTTTTTATAATAACAAACAAGTATGTTTGTATGAACAATTTTGGTGTTCTAATGTTTGTTATTTTTGAAAATTTAACAAACAGGTTCTGCTTCTGATAAATAGCGTGGCTAAGTTATTAGAAGAGAATTGTTCCACTTCTGCGCTACATTTATTCTGCTGAACAGTAGAATTTACTTCAGAAGACTCTGAAGCTTTATGACTCTGATACGATGTCTAAAGAAAACAAGTTCTGAAGATCTGAAGATAGAAGTTCTGATGAACACCAGATGTTGAAGACTTATGCTTCTTAAGACAACGGGTTCTGAAGACCAAGTGCTGCGAACTCTGAAGATGTATCTCTGCAGACTCTGAAGGCTTGAAGCTCTTAAGACCCAAGTAACATTTTCCCTGCTCTCACTCATGCTCTCAGAAGCCTCTGAAGTCAGGAAGTTGAGAAGACTAAGCAACGTGGTACAACAGTACAACGGTACGATGAGAACGCTTTGCTCCACTCTGGATAGGGCGGACGCAAATGTACTATTTGTCCCCCACGTTCTTTCAAGCTGCCATAATTCTGAAATGTCAGAAATATCCTTCAACGTTCACATCATGCATGGCTATATAAAATCTTGAAGACTTCAAGAATGGTGTCCAGTTTTTTACTGTTCATACGCTCTATTGTTCTTATCATTCTTAAAGTCAATTTGTTCTTAAATCTGTTTACATTTCATCTTGTGTAGAAGCAATTTTCTGTAAACAAATTATTTTTCAAACAGTTGTTTGATTTCCTTAAGTGACCGGTTAGGTTAAGATTCTTGAGAAGTGAAATTCTGGCCTATGCAGACATCAGATGTCCTAACACATGTCAAGACATTGTGCTACATAATCATTTAACCTCAGAGGCGCAATATCAGACTGATACTTTGAATATCAGTACTGCATAATCACAGATGTTACGACATCTGATCCAACATGTTTATCATGAACCCCAACAGAAAAGGTAAATCTGTAGAATGATAAAGAACACAGGAATTGTTAACCCAGTTCGGTGCAACTCACCTACATCTGGGGGATACCAATCCAGGACGAAGACTTCAATATCTGTAGAACTGTTACAAAGCTAAACTCCCCTATTTACAACTTTATACCTAACATCTACCCAATTAACATCTTTACCAAGGCTAAACTCAAACGTTTACAACCCTGATATGAGAGACCTACTCACATCCCTTAATCACCAACTGTGATTTCTACATCATCCCTCTCAATACAGAAATCTGTCAAGCTTTCTTGATAAACAAGCTAACTCGGATTTGCTTAAACGCTTTATCCAAGAACAATACACAATCCAATACCTCAAGGCTTATGGATCTGTGCGACACCTATATCTACCACAGTGCATCAAACGATACAAAGGGAGACTTACAACCTAGAGAGCCAACGACTCTCAAAACCCTAAACCCTTATTTCCTACGCAAGAAAACAAGGTTACAAAAGGCGTACTAAAGGCATATCAAAACCTAGGTGTAAGTCTTCTATTTATAGAGTCTTCTGCTTCCATGGGCTTCAATCCTCTGTCCTTGATCCATGCTCTGATTGCTTCCTTAATTGTTGCAACAGATTTAAACCACTCAGTCCAGGATGTCAAGATGCATGCTAGGACATCTCGTTCGACATCACGTCTTCAGCAGAATTATTTAGCTTGATCTCTATGTTGATTTAACATTTATGTTTTACCAAAATTTGTCCAAAACACCAGAGCTTTCAATCTCCCCCTTTTTGGCAAATTTTGGCTAAAACACATATGGACGGTAACCCTCCAGATCGATGGTGCACGCAGTAAGGACTCCAAATACTTTCAAGGCCTATACCTTACCAACGATGGGGTACATGAGAAAGAAGATGCAAAACGCTCCCCCTCAACCCATGAACCAATACTTGTCACAAAGAGATAAATCTTTCTCTTAAAAGGCATAAGAAAACCATTAGGAAAAAGCAGTAGCAATACCTTTAGCAGTAAAGTACTTCCTTGGGTAACTCAGAACACAGGACATGACTGTGTTCATAACTCAAATCACAAGACACAAAAGTTCATTTGAGAACTGAGACCCAGAATGTCGTAACATCCAGTTGAGCATCTTTGCCAAGCTGCTTTATCAGACTTGAGATTCTCATGAGAAGATCAGAACATTTCTCCCCCTTTTTAGACACAATTTGACAAATATTACCAAGGTATATCCAGATCCAAAGAGTGCTCACCCAGAACCTTATATAAGCCATAGAGACAACAGTAAGAGTGATACAGCTATGAGTAAGATGAACATTGAGATCCCCTTATTTGAATTGTATCAATCACTACCCAGTCTTTATGTCTTTACTCATTTTTGGACTGATTCTTCTTGAAGTACAAGTTCCAACACATGTGAATGTATATTCAAGGACAAGATTTTACATGTCCTTCTGAGAAGTATACACCCTAAACATTTTTCCAAGACGGAATCAATACCTCTGTCATCATACTGTCAGAGATTCTCCAGACACTCTTTACTACTATGACGTCCTCGATCATGTCATACCTAACAATGTTAAAGAAAATATCTGTATTGAATAAAATGTTCACAGTTTTGTGCTCACAATCTGCAAAAAAAATAAATTCTCCCAAACTTAGCCAATGATTCTTAAGCATCCAATAAGAACCATTTCACTTGTACTGCCAAGTCTCCCCCAACTTATAACAATACAAATGTCAAGACATCCTTCTTGACATCTCATCCTCCTAGGATGGACACATACTCACAGCTTGCATGATGTACAAATGCAAACTGGAACTCCAACTGCACCCTCGCAGTAAAACATCTTAGATCAAGGAGCAACTCCCCCTATCTAAGGTAACCAGTGCTCCCCCACAGAACACCTAGCTAATGAATGGAAAACATAAGACGCATCTTCATGTCTTCAAGAGCTCACCCTCAGTTCAAGCCACCTGCTGAACACAATCATCAACTCTCTTATTGCTTTATCTGACAAGAACCAATAATCACTCACACATGATCACCATCATGCTACCCATGAGGAAATAATTAAAGGATACCAATCCTACCATAACAAACTCTTGGCTTAAGATCAAAGTCCCATTGATCCCCCCATCCTGCAACCATCTACATACCACACGAACTCCTCTTGAATTCCCATGTATAGACCTCCAGCTTCTTGATGCACAAACCAATTGAATCAGAATGATTCACATTCCTCAAAGAGACGCACACGGCCCCTTAGTTTGTTATAATGATGTCAGATATCGTATGCATGCTCCAGAACTTCACAGCTGCCAAATTGATCCACTACTAGTATGACTTGCATCCAGGGGCATATCCCCTTCGTATTTCAGGAAGTGATGTTGGAAATGATACGGTCGAATTGTCCTACCGTTACATCTTGTTCCATGAAGGCTTGCTCTAAGATTTTCTGCAGAGCTTCCCTGTGAGCTTCGTAACTAAGTAGGAGAGATAACACAGAGATTCTAGATGGAGTTTGCAACAGTTGGTACAGTTTGGAACTCATATGCTGGAAGGTGAAGCTGAAGCCTGGTGGGATAATACTCGTCAGAGGCTGGAAGCTGCAGGTACTAATATTACTTAGGCAGTGTTTCAGGTTGAGTTTCTGGAAAAGTATTTTTCGGAAGATGTTCGTAGTGCGAGGGAGATTGAGTTCCTGGAACTGAAACAGGGTAGCATGACGGTTGCTGAATATGCTGCTCGGTTTGAAGAGTTGGTGCAGTATTATGATCACTACAATACGGATGAGGCTATGAATTCTAAATGCTTGAAGTTTGAGAATGGGCTGCGTCCCGAGATCAAACAGGGCATTCCTTGTCAGAAGATAAGGAATTATCCAGAACTGGTAAGCAGAAGCCAGATCTATGATAATGATAACAGGACCCAGATTGCTCATTACAAGGCCATGAGTGACCGGAAGGGTAAGCAGAGGTATGTGAGTATGCCTTATAGTGCTCCAGCTGACAAAGGAAAACAGAAAGCTGGTGTGGGAAAGAAACCAAAAGAGGGGGTGGTTCCCGATACTACCAAGTGTTTTAGATGTGGTGGCACGGGTCACCGTGCTAACAATTGTCCGAATGAGGTGAAAAAGTGCTTCAAGTGTGGACGACCAGGTCATGTTGTGGCAGATTCTAGGACTAATATACCTACCTGTTACAACTGCGGAGAACAGGGTCATATCAGCGCTCATTGTCAGAAGCCGAAGAAATCCCAGACGAGTGGAAAGGTGTTCGTATTGGTGGGAGCCCAGTCTACCAATGAGGAGCGTTCCATCAAAGGTACTTGTTTTATTAATGACATTCCTCTGATTGCTATCATTGACACGGGTGCAACCCATTCGTTCATTTCTGTTGATTGTGTGAAAAGATTAGGGATTGAGACAGCTACCTTAGATCGGAGAATGACAATTGAAACTCCATCTATTGGTTCCGTGGTTACTTCCTTTGCATGCTTGAATTGTCCGTTGACTATTTTTGATAGAGAATTCGGAGTGGACTTGATTTGTTTGCCACTCAGTAATCTAAATATCATTTTGGGAATGAACTGGTTGGAATTCAACCGAGTTTAAATTGATTGCTTTAGAAAGAGGTTGCTGTTCCTTACTCCTGAAGAGGAAGCGTTGACTAATTCTTTGTCTACCAAAGAATTGAGAACCTTGTTAGAAGACGAAGCTAAGATGTTTGTTGTGTTTGCCTCATTATCTGTTGAAAGCAAGACATCAGTTAATGAGTTATCGATGGTGAGTGAATTTCCTGAAGTGTTTTCGGATGATATTACAGAATTACCTCCGACGAGAGAAGTTGAATTTACTATTGATCTTGTTCCTGGTACTAGACCTATATCTATGGCACCATATAAGATGTCTGCATCAGAATTGGCAGAGTTGAAATCTCAGATCGGAGAACTACTTGATAAGAAGTTTATTAGGCCGAGTGTGTCACCGTGGGGAGCTCCAGTGTTGTTAGTAAAAAAGAAGGATGGTAGTATGTGTCTGTGTATTGATTACCGTCAGTTGAATCAAGTGACCATTAAGAATAAGTATCCACTTCCGAGGATTGATGACTTAATGGATCAGCTTGTGGGGGCTCGTGTTTTTAGCAAAATTGATTTGAGGTCTGGTTACCATCAGATTAGAGTGAAGGAAGATAATATTCAGAAGACTGCGTTCAGAACTTGCTACGGACATGAAGAATATGTAGTGATGCCTTTCGGAGTGTCTAATGTGTCGGGTGTGTTTATGGAATATATGAACCGTATCTTTCATTCTTATCTGGATCAGTTTATTGTGGTGTCCATTGATGATATACTGATTTATTCTAAGTCTGAAGAGGATCATGCAGAACACTTGAGAATTGCATTGCAGGTGTTGAAGAATAATAAATTATTTGCAAAGTTCTCGAAATGTGAATTCTGGTTGAAGATTGTGAGTTTCTTGGGTCATGTTATTTCTGGTGATGGCATAGCAGTGGATCCGTCTAAAGTAAGTGCACTGCTTCAGTGGGAACCTCCGAAGACAGTAACGGATTATAAGTTTCTTGCGTTTGGCAGGTTATTATCGGAGATTTATCGAAGGGTTTTCTAATTTGGCGTTACCGTTGAGTCAGTTAACAAGAAAGAATCAAGTTTTTGTTTGGGATGCGGCGTGTGAGGAAAGTTTCGAAGAGTTGAAAAAGAAATTAACTACAACACCAGCATTTATTCTACCAAGTCCAAGTGAACATTTTGTGGTGTATTGTGATGCTTCTAAGATTGGATTAGGCGGAGTGTTAATGCAAGATGGCAAGGTAGTGGCGTATGCTTCGCGGCAATTGAGGGTGCATGAGAGGAATTATCCCACTCATGATCTTGAATTAGCTGCGGTGGTTTTTGTATTGAAAATTTGGAGGCATTATTTGTATGGATCGAGATTTGAAGTATTCAGTGTTCACAAGAGTCTGAAGTATTTGTTCGATCAGAAGGAATTGAATATGAGGCAGGGAAGATGGTTAGAGTTCTTGGAAGACTATGATTTTAATTTGAGTTACCATTCGGGGAAAGCTAATGTTGTAGCAGATGCTCTAAGTCGGAAGACAACTCATATGTCGGCATTAATGGTAAAAGAAATGGAATTAATTGAACAGTTCAGAGACTTGAGTATGGTTTGTGAAACTACACCTGAGAGTGTTAGATTGGGTATGCTTAAAGTGAATAATGACTTTTTGGATGTAATTAAGGAAAATCAGAGACTTGATGTGAAGCTAGTGGACTTGATGCCTGCAGAAGGAGATGATACTGATAGTGATGTTAAAGTGGATAAGGTTGGTATATTGAGATTCCGGGGCAGGATTTGCGTGCCGGATAATGTGGAATTGAGAAAAGCAATCTTAGAGGAGAGTCACCGGAGCAACTTGAGTATTCATCCGGGAGCCACGAAAATGTATCATGACTTGAAAAAGTTATTCTGGTGGTCCGGTATGTAGAGGGATGTAGCTCCGTTTGTTTATGCTTGTTTGACATGTCAGAAGTCAAAAGTGGAGCATCAGAAACCTTCGGGGTTGATGCAACCCTTGGAGATTCCGGAATGGAAGTGGGATAGTATTACTATGGACTTTGTTACTGGTTTGCCAAATACGACGAGAGGCTTTGATGCTATTTGGGTAGTGGTGGATCGACTTACGAAATCCGCACATTTTATACCAATTAATATCAATTTTCTGTTGTCAAGGCTGGCGGAGATTTATATAAGAATAATTGTGAAACTGCATGGTGTTCCGTCGAGCATAGTGTCGGATAGAGATCCGAGGTTTAATTCCGAATTTTGGAAGAGTTTGCAAGAGGCTTTAGGCTCTAAACTGAAGTTGATTTCGGCTTATCATCCACAGACCGATGGTCAGTCTGAGAGGACTATCCAGTCGTTAGAGGTTTTGTTGAAAGCCTGTGTGTTGGAGAAAGGTGGTATGTGGGATACTCATTTGCCATTGATTGAGTTCACGTATAACAATTGTTACCATTCTAGTTTTGGAATGGCACCTTTTGAAGCTTTGTATGGTAAGAGGTGTAGGACGCCTCTGTGTTGGTATGAAACTGGTGAGAATGTTGTGCTTGGGCCAGAGATTGTGCAACAGACTACTGAGACAATTCAGATGATCTGTTAGAAGATGAAAGCATCTCAGAGTAGACAGAAAAGTTATCATGATAATCGAAAGAAAGACTTGGAATTCAGCGAAGGTGACCATGTATTCGTGAGAGTCAACCCTGTGACCGGCGTTGGACGTGCATTGAAATCAAAGAAGTTGGATCCTAAATCATTGGGCCGTACCAGATCTTGTAAAGAGTGGGTGCAGTTGCTTACAGGGTAGTGTTGCCGCCTGAACTTTCGAACTTGCATGATGTGTTTCATGTGTCACAGCTTTGGAAGTATGTGCCTAATCCATCTCATGTTATCTAGAGGGATGAGGTGCAAATTCGAGATAATCTTACTGTGAAAGCGATGCCGATAAGGATTAAGGATCGCAAGATGAAGTAACTAAGAGGAAAAGAGATTACTCTGGTGAGAGTAGCTTGGGGAGAAGCTGCTGGAGGAAGTGTGACCTGGGAATTGGAAAACAAGATGCGAGAGTCGTATCCAGAACTGTTTCCATTAGGTACATTTTTGAGGACGAAAATATTTTAAGTTGGGGAGAGTTGTAACACCCCATTTTAATTTACTTAATCGTCGTGTGTTATTTTATTTGTTTGGCCTTGTTTAGGGTGGGTGTAGTTGAGCGCGTAGGCGTAGTGTCCTTAACGGAACGGGGAAAATAGAGATGTCCGGATAATAATAAGGTAGTGATGAATAATGTGGGGACATATTTAGTAATAGTAGAAGGAGGTATATTATTATTATTATGTCCAATATTATTAACATTATTATTATTATTATTATTATTATGGGTAGTATTATTATTATTCTTAGTATTACTATCAAATATTATTAATATTAAATAAAATCATATTTAATTAGTAATATGTTTAGAGGGAGGAAAATAAGGAGTCTAAGTCATTAATCAGGTTTAAGGACAGATTTAACGATAACTGTACTTTCACCAAGAAAGGGTTTAGAGAAGGAAGAACAAGAGGAAAAGCAAGGGCATTCTTCTCCATCAATTTTCGCAGGATTTTCAGACCAAATTCGAGGTAAGGGGGGAGAATGGGCTCAATATAGGTGTTAATAACATGAGAGGGTAGTAAGGGGTCCTTTCCCTCATGGAATTTTCGTATATATGTGCTGTTGATGAATTTTGAATCTGATATGGATGTTGTGTTGTTGATTTGTATGAATTTGTTGATGATGGTATTAATTTCGTGTATAATTTGTACTGTTGTGGCTGTATGAATGAACTGTGTTGCAGATCTGATTTTGTTGTAGGTTGAGAGTGACGAATTTAGAACTAGGAAATAATAAAGTGATTAATAACAGTAGGAGAATGAGGTAATGTGAAGTTTTGGGTCTTAAAATCAATGTAGAAACGATTTTTAGGACAGATCTGGATGTTAGAAGTGAGATCATAGTGGCAGAATTCGGACTGATATGAAAAGTTGGGATTTTTCACAGTCTCTGCCCATACGGGTAACAGAGGAGGCGTTACGCGTATGACATTACGTGCCAGAGGGCTATTACGCGTATTGGCAAGGCGATACGCGTATGGCAAGGGTGGTTATGTGGGCAATACGCGTAATAAGCCAGTGATACGCGTAGGAGATATGGAAATGGAAGTTTTAAGAGAAATCAGTCTCTGATCATACGCGTAACCCTCTGGGAAATACGCGTATGGCAAGCTGCAAAGTGGGTGTTATGCTTGGGTATGCATAGCTGGGAGGCGAGCAAGCTAGGCATTACTGTAGCACGGTTTTTGTGGTTTCGAATCACTATCGCTTGGGTACTACAGTTCGATTCATTTTTTATCCTGTGAAGCTGATTAAGGAAGGGAAATAGATGTCTCCAATTAACCCTGCTTGCATACTGAGTTTAAACAGATGATTGTTGGTTTACAGATGCTATCAAAATAGGGGGGTCTGTCTTAGGTTATTTCGCTTAGAGTGTCTGCGGGGCTTTCGGTGAGGTTTTAGATCTGATATTTTGATTGATGTATGAAGGTACCGGACCTAGAGTTTTTGTTGTGGGGTGCTCGCTAAGATTCTGCAATCTTATGCCTACGTATTCCCGTTTAACGAAACAGGGAAATCAGAGCGATTGTAGTTCCTTCTATTCTATGGGAGGAAAAAGGTGTTTTTGGTGTCTTGTTCAAAGCCCAAGATTGAAGCTAAAGGTGATTTGTATCTTGTTCAAAGCCCAAGATATGAAGCTAAAGGGGTCCTGATTGAGAGGGAATTTGTCATCTCTAAAGAGGAGTTGTTGATGTTTGAATGTTGTGAGCAAAGCACGATTTGATGCTAAAAGGTTGATTGACTCAACAAGGGATTTCTTTATACAAAGCCTAAGAGAAGGCTGAAGGTTGACTTTCCCTGGGAAAATGTTCTTTCTGTCTTCTGCAAAGCCCAAGATTGAGGCTAAAAATGATTTTGACTCCGCTGGGGAGATGGGTATATGTATCTTGTATAAAGCCCAAGATGGAGACTGAAGGTTGACTAAACAAGAGAATCTTTTTATACTCAACAAGAGAGTGTTTTTATATATGTGCCTTGTACAATGCCCAAGACAGAGGCTAAAGGATGACTCAACAAGAGAATCTTTTATACTCAACAAGAGAGTGTTTTTATGTGTGTCTCATACAAAGCCCAAGACGGAGGCTAAGGATGACTCAACAAGAGAATCTTTTATACTCAACAAGAGAGTGTTTTATACTCAATAAGAGAGTGTTTTTATCTGTCTCGTACAAAGCCCGAGACAGAGGCTAAAGGATGACTCAACAAGAGAATCTTTTATACTCAACAAAAGAGTGTTTTTATCTGTCTCGTACAAAGCCCGAGACGGAAGCTAAAGGATATTGACTCTACAAGGGAGTCTGAAAAGGTTAACTCCGCTGGGGAGAATCATTGTACAAAGCCCAAGAGAAGGCTATCTTACTACTGTGGATTTATTGAAATCCCTAGGCAGGTCCAAGTAGAGGACTCTCATGAGAGAGACTAGGTTTCTTCCTATGTTTGTAGGAAACTTGAGAATGTCTTTGAGACTCAAGGGGATTAGACTGTCCAAGTCTAGAGTTTTATCTTTTGTACTATGCCCAAGAGAAGGCACGTTTACTGGGTGAAGATCTAGATTGCTTTGAAATACTGCTCTAGTAAGATGATTAGTTTCTGTTCCTATACCTTTAAGAGGTCGTCGGGACATTTTGTACAAAGCCCAAGAGAAGACAGGAGAAACTTTTAAGAAGCCGAAGGGACAATTTGTACGAAGCCCAAGAGGAGACTATCTTCGCTGAGGAAGAATCATTAAACGAAGCCCAAGAGGAGGCTGTGAAAACTTCTAAGAAGCCGAAGAGTCCTTGTATAACGCCCAAGAAGAGGCGGGGATGCTTTTAAGAAGCCCGTGGGTCCCAAGCCGGGAAAGTTCAAGAAATGTTATTCACAGAGAATTGATCATTTAGTGAGAGTTCCGGGTTTGAGGAATTCAAGAGATGCCCTTCACTGAGAATATATCAACTCTAGGGAGTAGAATTCCTTTGACAATTTCTAGGGTTACAGTCTGAGAAAAGGTTCACGAGGAATACCGCCTTTCTCTTTGTTTCATATTATTTAACCCCAAGAGGAGGGAAGACTATATCTGGAAACCTATGAGGGATCTAGATTTGTTTGTATTCAGGGGCGATTGACAGGCTTTATTCAGTTCTAGATACGGGGAAACTCTAAATAACTATACTAGTATATATACAGTCGATATATGACAAGTATATAAGAGTTTATGAAAGAAGACTAACCATGCGCAGCTTCCCACAATACAGTTATATGTATATGAAAGCGGATAAATAAAGCATGTAAAGACTTACTCGGTTGTAGAGCTTCCATGCTGTTTTGGTAGTTGTTCAAAAAGGAAAAATTGGAAACAACAGTATATTTCAAAATCAAAGGAGAAAGTATTTTGAAAAGAAATTGGGGCTTACGACTCAAAGAGAGGCCCATGGTTTTGAATTTGTACCGGGACTTATACAAGTGACTAAGGCCTAAAGAAAGGTTTTCTCTACAAAGGGATGGGTCTTACACTCTCTCAAGAGGCACAAAAGTGTTTTAAAGGAATGAGTCTTATAGCTCAAGGAGAGGCCCAATTGACTTGTTGGAAAACGGCGATCGTGTCGAGGCTTTTTGACGGTATCGGGACTTATACAATACATTGAGGCCCAAAGTGTTTATGTATAAGAGGGATGGGTCTTACACTCAATTAGAGGCCCAAAAGTGTTTTAAAAAAGTTTCTTAGGGTGAAAATCAACAAAACCCTAATTTCATCATTTTTTAAAGTAATTATTCAAAGAAAATCAATTAAAATGATAAAAATACCAAATAAGTTTTAATAAACAACTTATGGTCTGTGGTTATGGTTTGAAAAATGATTTTTTAATCACAAGATGAATTAAAGCTCATTTGGATTTGATTTTTCAAAGTGAATGTTCATTTTTAAAAGGTTTAAAAACAATAAAAATGAATTTATTTACAAAAATACCAATTATATTAAATAAATGATATAAGTTTGAGTTTTTTGTAGAATAAAATATTTCAACATTTTTGTGATATTTTTCAAAAAGAACCAATAAAAAATAATTAAAATTGAGAGATTATTAATTTTTCAAATCATTAAAAATAATATGAAAAATAATAAAAAATAGGAAAAAGTGGTAAAAAGAGGAACTGGGGCGAGGGGGATTCGAACCCCAGACCTCTTGTGTGTAGTGCGCACCCTCTACCACTGGGGTGGTAATACATCCGTGTATTAAGCCCAACCTCAAAATATACAAGGCATGCCTTGATTTTAGGCCTGGCCAAGGCAAGGCAAGGCAAGGTTTTTGGCAAAAAACGTGAAGCTTGTAACTTTCTCATTTCTCCATGGATTGAGACAAAATTTATATGTATCTGGCCTAGAATTTCACAAGGTATCCAATGGTGGTGGTAGTTTTTTCAGAAAATAAATCCTCCTTAAAACCCGATAGTGGTTTTGAAATAGGCCATGATTTGCATTTTCTGTGCTATCTCTTGTTACAAGCATGAATTACATGATGAATTGGTTCAAACACAACATATATAACATGTAGAAGATATGCATGATCAGTGGACATCAAAGGAAAGCATGATTCAGAGAATTCAAGTTATGATGCTTACCTCTTTTGGAGCTTTTGTGCAATCTGCCAAGTGCTTTGATCCAGAAATGATTTGATTCTTTGGACACCCTCAAATGATCCTTTAGAAGCTTTTAGGATGGTTTGAATTAGCTGGAAACCTCTGAGGCAAGTTTGAGTTCTTTCTTGCAAAAGGGGCAAAAGTGGCCAAAATGACAACTCTCTCAAATGGTGTTCCAGATGGGGGGAACCATTTGGGATAGTTCAAGGATGATATTTGGAGTGTGTTTGAGGCTTTATCTGGTTTGGAAAGTGACTGAATCAAGATATGGCTTGAAAAATGCAAAACAACCCCATTTTGAGGTTTTGAGAAGTGACTTTGTGATTTTGGTGTTACAGGTCACTTGTGAGAGTTTGGACAACTTAGATATGACATATTGGATGTGTTTGGATCATGAGCTGTGATGGAAATGCTCTCTAACTCAAAAACTCAGAGTTACCTTGCTAAAGAAGGTATTTTTGGCTAGAGAAAATGATTTTGAGGAAAGCAAGTATTGTAGTGCTTTGGTGTACTTAAACTGAGCACAAATGATCTCTATTTATAGTAGAGCAAGTTTGTTTTGGCTGCAACAGTGAATGACAACTGCAGTAGAGGTTTGGCCAATGTGGTTCAAAAGGAATCTCAAGACTCCTCTAGCCATTAACTAGAGGTTAGAGCATAGGCCTGTGGTTCCCTAGTTCTTGGATAAGTCTTGACTGAATTCAGTTGGAAGAGGCTCAGTCCATGCCACCTTGGTGCATCCATTGAATGCTCCAAAACAAAATTGGAGTCTTGTCCCTCTTTGTAGGGTTTTTAGGTTTGGCATGCTACTTTTGGTTCCAAAGACTTGGGAGGCTTATGGATCAGTGTTTGTCCCTCCTTGGTCTCCCCCTGAGGTGTTCAGATGGATAAACTTGCTTTCCCTTTGTAAAATTTGAGCAAATCGAGCAAAATACCCAAATCTGCCTTGTTATGACAGTTGCAGCAAGGCATATTGCCACTGTCATAACTTCTTGCTCAGATTGAGTTTGATTATGTTCTTGGTCATTTTGGAAAGCTCTCATATGATACAACATATGTGTGATCATAGTTTGTTTTGATACTTTTTGGATCCAAGTGAAAAATGCCCTTACTTTTTGGAAAAAGTGAAACAGATTCTGACTTAGTGAAAATTTCACTAAGTGTTGGAAAAAGCGACATTTAATGTTTTCACCCATTTTGATCCACCCATAACTCAAAATCCATGATGAATTGGAATGAGGTGTAGTTGACACTTTTAAAGTATGCCATGAGGTCTACAAATTCATCTTTGGACCATCCAAAATGGTACCCTAGCCACTTTGTTAAAGTATGCTTTTTACAAGTTATCCCACTTTCTTTGATTTTTCTTGATGAATGATGATTCCAATCACACATTAACATCATTATAGGGTCCAGGAACCATAATTGTGAAAAATCCCAAAAAGTCAAAGTTGACTTTTGTGCACAGTTGACTTTTTGTCAGATGAATTCCAAACTGTGCGATCCTCTATGAAATCAAGTCCTTGACCTAAATCAAACTTGATGGACATGTTTCATGGGTGTTATAGGGTGTATTGAATCATGTCCCAAGGCTTGGGAGCATGTATAGGTCAAAAGTCAAAGATACAACTGACTTTTAACGTGAAACCCTAATTGTGGTCCAGATAAAATTGAAGCTTGTGGATCAAGCTTCTTGGATTAATCCATTGTTGTAAATGGATAAATGTGGTTTTTTGGAGCACCTCAAATCATGTCTTGAGGTCTTGGCTCATGTTTTGTCCCAAAAGTCAGCTTATGGGTGAATTAGGTCAAGGAACCCTAATTCCTGATTTTTGGGTAAATGCATCCTCCTGAGGTTAAATTGACTCGATGATTAGGTCCAAGAGATCCTTTAGAGTACCTTGAGTTATGATTTGAAGCATTGGCTCATGCCCAAATGAAAATTTCCATCTGGAGGCCTCAGTCGACCAAAACCCTAATTTGGTGACACTGGCGATCTTGAGGCTCTAATCCACTTGGAATGTCACAACTGTGTGCTTGATTCTTGATGTGGGAGTCCTCTTGATCCTTTATAGGTGTTTGAGAGGTTAAAAAAGTTGAAGATCATGTCATTCCTTGATTGATCTTTTGTCTAAGTGCTCTGAGAGGGCTTGAAACCCTAATCTTTTGATGGTAGAGAATGCCTGACAATTCCTGAGGAGATTGATGGGGCATGTAAGTACATCCATATTGTGATGATGATTTACACAATGATGGGAAATCTTAGTGGTGAAAATTTGGGGTATGACAATTACGCGTAATGCACAAGGCAATACGCGTATGACCAACGGAGATACATAATTTTGATGTTTCGCGATTTCTTTCCCGATTTCGCGTCTGATGCAGTTCCATTTTGGTCTGAGAGGTTGGGATGGGTGTCAGAACTTGTTGAACCTAGGAATGGTAGGGGGAATAATTAAAAATTGAATTTAGGTGGATTAATTAGACAATTAGCTAATTAAGGCCACGTGAGGTATTTTCCCTGATTGACGTGTTATGCTGAATTGATTGAACAGGTGTGGTAATACTATTGTGTATTACGGTGAGTATGTATCTCACGTGTGATCAGGAGGATCGTGAAGATGTATAATTGTTATTATACATGTATTTTTGTGCATAATCTGTGTCATACATCTCATGATGTGTCTGATGGAGACAGCTAGGTGGGAATCCATGATGGGTGCCTAATATTGTCCGAACTCCAATGTGGAGTCGTGATGATGATAAATCATTGCTCAGTGAGAGTGTATGTGATTTATCCGGATTTTATTAGGAATCGGGTTGGATTGAATGAACCATGGTGTGTTGGTACCACATGCATTGTGTCCATGTCATTGAGTCGCATTGCATTATTATGTGTTGGGTGGATTATAAATGAAAGTGACAAGTGTGTCGTGACTGTGTGTTGTTTTGTGTGAATGTGTGATTACTACTCTTAACATGTATTATACATCGTTAATTATTGAATGTAATTCTCACCCCTTTGTTGTTTCTTGTGTCTGTGCTTCTTAGGAAGTACAGATAATCCAGGTACTTGAGTAGTGCGTGGAGTGCGTGTTGCCTGATCGAGTCTTAGGAGTCGCTCTGATACGTAACACGGGATTTTGGGATTTTTTCATTAGTTGCTATCCTTTATTTGATTTTGTTACGTATCGCTATTTTTTTTTTATTATTGTGGACCACGAGTATGTGGAGATTTTGCATTGTGGCATTGTTGCCGTGAATTTGGAGAAAATACTTATTTCCGCTGTTTTAATTCATTTATGAGAAAAGAAGAGAATGAATAATTGGGACTTCATGATATGTTTGGATAATGTGACATCCTACTTGTAAGGGAACTCTGATTATTTTCGTATTATTTACATATTTTTCATGTTTGGGAAGTGGGGTGTTACATTACCAGCTAAGTTCCTGATGGAGAAAGCCCTATACTTTGCCAGTGTAGGAAACCTAACCGCTTTCGAGGATATCTTTGTCCTACTCACCTACGGATTATTCCTCTTTCCCAATATCGATAACTTTGTCGATATCAATGCCATTAAGATATTCTTGATTGGAAACCCTGTACCTACCCTGCTCGCAGATGCTTATCATTCCGTACACTTAAGGAATTTGTATGTCGGGGGAATGATCACATGCTGTGTACCCTTGCTGTACAAATGGTTCATTTCCCATCTACCCAAGTCTGCTGGATTTTGGGATCATAAGAACACTTTATGTTGGTCGCAGAGAATCATGTCTCTCACCAACTCTGACATAGACTGGTCAAATAGGATCTATGAGGGTGTAGAAATCATCGACCGATGTGGAAACTTCCCTAATGTACCCCTCATAGGAACTAAAGGTGGAATTAACTATCATCCAGTTCTAGCCCGTCGTCAATTCGGATACCCAATGAGACATATCCCGTGAAATGTTCATCTGGAAGGTCTTTTCTTCAAAGAAGGAGAAAATGACAGAGCACTTAAAAAGGAGATGGTGCATGCCTAACAACACATTCATAGGAAAGGACCAGAGTCTCTAGGAAAATCGAACTGTATCCCTTTGGAGCCTTATCTTCACTGGGTACAAACTAGAGCTCTTAAGCTGAGGATGCCTTACCCTCGTCAAGAAGTTTTTCTGTTAAAGGAGTATGTCCTTTATTTTATGTCTAATATGGAAAAACTCCAGGTCGCTCTTAACAAAATTCAGCGGAAGAGGAACTCTTGGAAAAACAAGTACAAGACTCTCAACGTGGAGTGTGTCAAACTCTAGGAACTGTTAAAAGAAAAGGATACTCTAATCAGAATATTAGAGCAACACGTTGAGGAGAGTCGGGAAGATAAAAAGAATTCACTCACTCCTTTCATCTGGCAAATAACTGATAACCCGACAACGGTTGAAGAACCTCGATCGAAGAAAAGGAAACTACCAGAACCTGCTTCTGAGCTCTCTTCAGAGAGGACTCAGGATCCTTAAGCTTAAGACTTTCCTTTTACCAGCACCTTCTAAAGTATTGTACTTTTCTTTGTAACATATCGCAATCCTTCAAATTGTTAGCTCTTGGATTGGATAGAATTTTGGTAAAACAATGTTGATCAATGTTGATGTCTTGTGTCTGATGTCTTAACATTGAGTCATAACCTTAGTGAATGTTAAGTTTGTCGAAGGGTTGAAGTTCTGAAGACTGATGTCACATGCGATGTCTTGACATCAGATGGCAGAACATTAAAACATCAGGTTGGTGATGTGTTTAGGGCTGCGCGTGTTAGCTTGCTTTGTGGAGATCTGTTGGAGAGATTGGATGCGAATATCTTGGAGAAGATATTTTCTGTTGCAAACAGATTTGATGCAGATTTGTTGGAGATGTTTAAAGGCTGAAGATTTAAAAATATTTGGAGATAAAATCTGTTTTAAATTCAGTTTTAAATAACAAATCGTATCAGATATTGTAGCAGGTCCAAGCCCAAGTCTGAGTTCTATATAAAGCGCCTCAACCCTAATTGAAGAGGAAGAAGAAAGAGAGCTAAAGACTGAGAGTCGTTTGTGTCTTCGTGTATGTTTTGTAAACCATTCTAGTTTGAATTGGAGTTACTATTTTTGAGTTGTTCTTGATCAAAGCTGTTAAGCAGAATCAAGTTGTGTGATTAAGTTGTAATCATTGAATTGTATCACCGAGGTGATTTAGGGAGTGAGTGGTGTTCTCATATGTAAGTGGTTTCTTAGGTAGAAGGTTCATTGGGTAGTGATTAAGTTTAGGAGATGTCAACTGGGATTGTAGAGTCTGTAAATTAATACTACTAATAGTGAAATTTCTCCCTGGCTTGGTAGCCCCCAGAAGTAGGTAGTTAGACCGAATTGGGTGAACAATTCATTGTGTTCTTTACTCCTTGTTATTGCATTGTCCATTGCAGAGTGTGTTGTTGTGACATCACTCTTAACATCACACATCTGGTACCAGAATTTCAGTTGGTATCAGAGCAGGCATCCTGCTCTGCATCTGGGTGAGATCTAGGGCTGATACTTTCTGGTAAGATGGACAAGGAAGTTGGTGGATTTGTGAATAGACCCCCTATTCTGGATGGCTCTAATTATGTTTATTGGAAACCTAGGATTGTTACCTTTTTGAAGTCCTTGGACAGCAGGGCTTGGAAGGCCGTGTTAAAAGAGTGGAAGCACCCTGTTATTACTAATAAATAAGGAAACACCAAGCTGAAACCTGAAGAAGAGTGGACCAAGGAAGAGGATGAGCTAGCACTTGGAAATTCTAAGGCCTTGAATGCCATCTTTAATGGGATTGATAAAAACATCTTCAGGTTGGTAAACACTTGTGAAGTGGCAAAGGATGCTTGGGACATTTTAAAAACTACTCATGAAGGAACTTCAAAGGTTAAGATGTCAAGACTTCAACTTCTGACATCAAATTTTGAAAGTCTAAATATGAAGGAAGATGAAACTATTCATGATTTTCACATGAATATTCTTGAGCTGTCCAATGCTTCTAGTGCTCTTGGAGAGAAGATGACTGAAGAAAAGCTAGTGAGGAAAATTCTTAGATCCCTTCCCAAGAGATATAAGATGAAGGTGACTGCAATTGAAGAAGCTCAAGACATCAGTAAAATGAGGGTTGATAAGCTAATTGGATCTCTTCAAACTTTTGAGTTAGGGTTGAATGAAGAGGAACCTGAAAAGAAGACCAAGAGTATTGCTTTGGTATCTAATACTCAAGAAGAGAAGAAAGGGAATGGTGCTGAGTCTCAGGAGGAGCTGTCTCAGGCTATTGTTCTGTTGGGAAGACAGTTTAACAAGGTGTTTAAGAGAATGAATAGAAACTACAAACCTAATGTTAAGAACATCTCCTCTGACATCAACAAGTCAAAAGAGAAGGATGAAGAGAAGAATGTTCAAGACAAAGGAGTTCAATGCTTTGAGTGCGAAGGCTATGGTCATGTCAAGAAAGAATGTCCTACATTCCTTAAGAAGCAGAAAAAGGGCATGGCTGTTTCCTGGTCTGATACTGACAGTGAAAGTGAAGAAGAGTCTGCCAAGCATGTTAGGGCATTGATAGGAACATGTATTTCTAATGGAGAATCTAGTGATGAGGAATTGACTTTTGAGGAGTTAGCAACATCTTATCAAGAGTTATGTCTAAGGAGTGCAGAGGTTTGTCAAGAAAGTGAGAAACAAAAGAAAAGAATAGTCCAGCTTGAGACTGTTAAAGCTGATTTTGAAAATGAAGTCTTGTTAGTTAAATCTCAACTTGATCAAATGACCAAGTCTGTCAGAATGTTGAACAGTGGGTCTGATACTCTTGATAAGATTCTTCAGGCTGAAAAGGTTGCAGGAGACAAGTCTGGCTTAGGATTTATTGTTGAGGAGAAGGTCTCTGGTGAAGCTAGTACTTCTGGAACCAAAAAGGACATGTCTCAAGCAATGTCTCAACATAACAGAAGAAGACATAATCCTAAATCTAAGTAGGTTGTTCATCAAAATATTGGGAAAGGGTATGCTCATGGTCCTCATCATGAAAAGGCACAGGCTTCTGGAACTAGGCAGTATATGCCTACATAATACCATAGGTGTATGCAGGCTTCTAGGTTTAACATGTTCCATCAGATGTCTCAACATCAATGGAATATGTATGGCTTTGGACCTAGTAATGCAGTGCCTCATTATTATGGTAGAAGAAAGCCACATCATCATGGTAGAAGAAAACCTAAGAGACATAATCATCACTACAGAAGACAGGCTAACTACGGAAGAAGACATCACCAGTACTTTGGATGGCAGCCACAGCAGTCTCATCATCAAGGTGGCAGGAAGTTTAATCACTTTAGAGAAGAGGTTAAAAGAGTTAGGTGTTTCTATTGTGGAAGATTTGACCATATGCAATATTCTTGCTTTAAACTGCATGGCTATCCCAAATCTGTCCAACAACCTAGAAAGAATCAGAACAGGTCTAAGGTTGTTAAAAATTGGGTTCTGAAAGCTGCTGTTACATGTCTATTGGCCCACACATATGATAGACATTCAGTTAAGGATGGTTGGTACTTTGACAGTGGTTGTTCAAAGCATATGACAGGGTTCAAAAATCATTTGGTGGATATCAAGACTTGCTCCACAAATGATGTTACTTTTGGTAATGGAGAGAAAGAGGAAGTAAAAGAAGTTGGAAAATTGAGGTGTCATGATGGACCAAATTTGGAAAATGTTCTTGTCAAAGGATTGACTGCTAATTTGATTAGCATCTGTCAACTATGTGATGAAGGATGCAAGGTCAGATACACTAAAGAAGAGTGTTTAGTGACTAATGGGAAGAATGATGTTGTTATGAAGGGAGTCAGATCCATAGATAACTGTTATCTATGGGTACCTGAAGAGTCCAGCTCATCAAGTGATGTTAAGGTTGATGTTGTGACATCAGACTGTAACATTAGCTGTGAAGACTTAAGCAGAAAAGTGAGCATATTGAAGTTAGTGGCTTATAGAGTGAATGTGTTTTGGTGGGGAAAATACATTTATTGGCTTTTAAGTGATCCACAAAATCAGGCTCCATACTTTAGGCTATTAGTTCCTATTGTAGCTATCACACGCTTCATCAAACACTATACCCCTAGACTGTTCGTCTCCTTCTCCATCAACAGAAGTAGCAATCCTTCCCTGATCCTCAGTTACTTCACTAGAACAATGTCAAAACAAGTATCATCCCCTTCAAAGAAGTCTGCTTCAAAAAGTTCTTCTCATGAAAAAGCTAGGGTTTTGATGAAAGAGGGTTCTGCTGAAGAAGCTTTGAATATAGCACCCATCTCCATGATGGTTCCTGAATTTGGTAAGTCAAGACCTCCCAAACTTCAACCCAAAAGGCCTACACCTAAAATTGATGATAGTGAAACTAGGAGGTTAGTCACTAGCATTCTTTTTAAAGGTAAATATGCATCTGGGTCTTCCACCCCTCAAGCTGTTGAAGAGAGGGTTGATGTTGATCGTAGTCTTAATCAGATTGCCACAAAAATTTTGGATAAGGGTTTATCTGTAAAAGGAATTTTTGTTCCCCTTAGATAAATGTCAGCTGAAAAGGATGACATGCAGAATGCTGATACCAATCTTCACAGATTGGCTGTTTCAGTCATTGAAGATGCTGAAGTGGAAGTTGAAGACGAAGGTGTTCATGTTGAAGAAGAAGTTGACGTTGAAACCAATGTCAGAACATCGCCTGATAGGGATGTTGGAGCTAGCCCTAGTGAAAAGAAGAATACTGATAAGGTGGATGTGATTGATCTTTCTGATAATGAAGTGATTGGAAAAACTGTTCCTAGTATTGCCAAAAGAATGAGGTCTAGAAGAGGGAAGTCAGCAAAGTACTCACCTAAGGAGAGACCTGAGAACAAAAAGAAGAAGTCAACTATGGTGGGACCTGCTAAGACTTGGAGCAAAGTTGATGTGAATTCCAAAAAGAGAAAGGTGAGGGAGGATTCAGAGTCTGAATTTGATGTTGAGGATGATGTTCAAGACATTACTCCTGTGAGAAGGTCTATACTGAAGAGAATTGCTGATAAGATTCCTGATATCCCTGTTGACAATATTTCATTCCACTATGCTAGTAGTGCATCCATGTGGAAATTTGTCTGTCAGAGAAGACTAGCACTGGAAAGAGAACTTGGTGGAGATGCTTTGGATCTTAAGGAAGTCATTGAATTGATTAGATTTGCTGGGTTAATGAAGACCGTGTCTGGACTGTCCAAGTGCTATGATGGATTAGTCAAGGAATTTATTGTAAACATTCCTGTGGCTATTAATGACAGCATAAATATGGATTTTAGGAAGGTTTATGTAAGAGGTCAATGTGTTAATTTTTCTCCTAAGGTTATTAACACTTACCTAGGAAGGGATGAGAAGGAGTATAGAGAGTTAGAAGAAACAGACAATGTTGTGTGCAAGGAAATCACAGCAAGTAAAAGTCTGGCCTATGAAAGGAAAATTGTCTGCTAGTTTGTTAAGTTTCAAATATGCTATTCTGCACAGAATAGGAGCAGCTAATTGGGTCCCTATCAATCACAATACAATTATCTCTGTTGGATTGGGAAAATTGATTTATGATGTTGGGACAAAGAGGTTATTTGATTATGGGGCTTATATATATGATCAGACTATCAGGCATGCTGCTACAAATGCAGTGAAGATGCCTATTGCCTTTCCCTCTCTCATTTGTGGGATCATCTTGTCACAACTTCCTGGTATTCTTCATCAATCTGATGTGGTGTGTAAGGAATCTGCCTTGTCAATCCATTATAAGCTGTTTGAAGGGAAGCATGTTCCTGACATTGTCAAGACATCAGCTTCAACATCACAACAGCCACCTGCCAAAACTGGGTTGATTTCAGAGTTGGAGGAGGCTTGCAAGGAGTTGTATGAAGTAATCAGAGTGAGTACTGAAAGAAAGCTAAAATTTGAAAAACTTCTCATGACTCTGAGATTGGGAGAAAAAGAAGATGAAGCAGTCAATGCTAGTCAAAATGATGATGATGTCCAGGACAATGTTGAAGGTTCAGATTCTGAAGAAAGTGACCCTATCACTGAGGATAAAGATGTTGCAGCTAGTTCTGATGGCGCTGATGCTGATGAAGATTAAATTGCTGTGTCTATAGCTATTTTATATTGTTGTAGTTTATTTTTGTTGTTTTGTTGCTTATGCACTTAGTGTGCTAGCTGTAGTCTGAATATTGTTGCTTTTAAGTACTTCTGGTTTATGTTCTGTGATTTGTCTGGTCATATAATGTTGTCTTTTGACTGACAATGAAAGCTAGCTTAGGACTAACTGGTAGTTAGTAGGACTAACAGGTTGATGTTTGTCCAATTATGGCTAAATAGGGGGAGAGAGTTGCCAAGGTGTGGTTGTGAAACTTTTTTCTGATATGGTGCACAAGTTGAGGGAGTGTATGAACAGCTGTGAGCTGGTTCTTGTTTTGAGGGGGAGTTTTCCCTATGCTGCTTGGAACTTGATTTCTGCAGCTGGTTGGTGTTTGTGAGTTTATGCAGATTGTTGAAGAGGTGCTGCTAGGTGTTTTGAAAATTTATCTATTTTTATCCGCTGTTGGGTTCTCTGATGTTAGCAGAGATTGTTTTAGCCAAAATTAGCCAAATGAGGAGATTGTTAGCTCTTGGATTGGCTAGAATTTTGGTAAAACAATGTTGATCAATGTTGATGTCTTGTGTCTGATGTCTTAACATTGAGTCATAACATTAGTGAATGTTAAGTTTGTTGAAGGGTTGAAGTTCTGAAGACTGATGTCACATGCGATGTCTTGACATCAGATGGAAGAACATTAAAACATCAGGTTGGTGATGTGTTTAGGGTTGCGCGTGTTAGCTTGCTTTGTGGAGATCTGTTGGAGAGATTGGATGCGAATATCTTGGAGAAGATATTTTCTGTTGCAAACAGATTTGATGCAGATTTGTTGGAGACGTTTAAAGGCTGAAGATTTAAAAAGATTTAGAGATAAAATCTATTTTAAATTCAGTTTTAAGTAACAAATCATATCAGATATTGTAGAAGGTCCAAGCCCAAGTCTGAGTTCTATATAAAGCGCCTCTACCCTAATTGAAGAGGAAGAAGAAAGAGAGCTAAAGACTGAGAGTCGTTTGTGTCTTCGTGTATGTTTTGTAAACCATTCTAGTTTGAATTGGTGTTACTATTTTTGAGTTGTTCTTGATCAAAGCTGTTAAGCAGAATCAAGTTGTGTGACTAAGTTGTAATCATTGAATTGTATCACTGAGGTGATTTAGGGAGTGAGTGGTGTTCTCATATTTAAGTGGTTTCTTAGGTAGAAGGTTCATTGGGTAGTGATTAAGTTTAGGAGATGTCAACTGGGATTGTTGAGTCTGTAAATTAATACTACTAATAGTGAAATTCCTCCCTGGCTTGGTAGCCCCCAGAAGTAGGTAGTTAGACCGAACTGGGTGAACAATTCATTGTATTCTTTACTGCTTGTTATTGCATTGTCCATTGCAGAGTGTGTTATTGTGACATCACCTTTAACATCACACATCTGGTACCAGAATTTCAAAATTCAATAAAAACGGGATTCTCCCTGTGACGCCCCCAATCTATACCCCCAAGCTATTAAAGCGGTAAATAAGAATTAAAAATTTCATCAGAGTATATCTAAATTATCATGGCATAGACGGAAGAATCACATCAATTTGAAACAACACATAACATACAACACCTGCTCATAATGATATGCAACAGTGGGGTAGCATTCAAACAAAGGAAACTCAGTTCCTTATGCCCACTTTTCAGAAATTAGAATTAAAGCGAAAAGATCTAAAATCTGAATAACATATATATGCATATAAACAGTCTGTCATATATCAAGTCATACATGTACAAGACAAAAGATGTCATCACATATACAAAATAATCACAAACGGCCACCCTAGCTACCCGGTGTCACATATCAGAGCCGGCCGACAAAAGAATGAAGACACAAAGCTTCACAAAAAGACCTCCAGCAACTCTAATCTACAATGCCTCATAGGGCATTATAAAACAACAGAAGGGTGAGAAAAACAACCATAATATAATTTCATAAAATTATATATATTAACACAGAAATGCACAACTAAAATATTCTTACCACAAATGCACTACAATCAAATACAACCCAACACCGTACCATTCTCAAGTATCATCAAACATATACCATACACTAACCATCAATTCAATTGTACATATTCCATCTCATCACGCACAATCGCAATTACATGCACAATTAATTCATGATTTATGCAAATGCACAGAGACCGACACAACGACTCAATGCACATGCCATGCGGTACCGACTTCCAATGTTTCTCATCACAAGTTCACTCAGGAACTCTGCTGGAACCATCGCTCGTTATTGAGGGTCGCTCAATAACTCCCCGTCGGGCCTACGATGTTCACCCGTCGCTTTAGGACCTCAGGCTATTCATACCTCATATTTTTTAGGCTCACGACGTTATGGATTACTTTAAGTCCTCTCATAGGCACACAATCCGATCGCTTTAGGTCCCCACATGGGCACACGATCGTCTATAACTATCGATTTAGGTCCTCAAGCTATTCATACCTCATATTTTCGAGGCTCACGATGTTATAGCAGATTCCCTCCGGAACCACCGTCACTCAGGACGCCACAACAATGCATATCATGATGTTTGGCATACAATGACTCATGACATTCACATTGCACACATATATGCAACCACAATCATGCATATAACATCAAAACATAACACATTTTCATTTATTCGCCTTTCGGCCATAAATCATCATCACAACGGCACACAAGTTATACTACATCCAAAGCAACAACATATGGCATAATACACGTCAATTACACACCATTAAAACGGAAAAAGTCGACAATCGACACTATTCACATTTCCCGACATAATTTAATCTGCTAACAAATTCCAAATCATCATAATCATAAAGTACATTTTATAAGCTTTCCAACGATATAAATAACGCTTAAATCGGAAATACGGTTCGAGAGTTATGAATTTTTAAAGAAAAGTATTATTTGGAAATTTCGCACTACCGTCCGGCGAAACACTCCAACCGCCCGGCGAAACACTCCTCGCCGCTACTTCGCCCGGCGAAGCACAGGCGACACCAATTCTACCAAAATGACTCAAAGAACCAGGAACATGTAACCTCTGCGCCTCTCTAAACCGCTCAGCGAAAGGACGAACCGCCCGGCGAAACGAGCCCATCGCCCGACGCTTCACACCAGAAGCAGAATTTCTGCTCGTTCAGCACTATTCACTACCCCAAAATTTCCATTTTCTTCCCCCAAATCACTTCCCCCAGCAAAACCGTTAATAGCTACGGTTCATAAACATATAGAGATCATACAACACAAATTATATTGATTTCCGACCGTAAAAACACCGATTCCTAATCATTTTATCATTTTCGACCTAAAACTCAAAAGCCATGGAAAGACAAGAAACATCCAAGCAAACACATACATAATCATACACAATCATACAATAATTGAGTTTCACACCCTTACCCGATTTAATCGATTCCTAGAACTTGTTTTGATGAATTTTCCACACTTTTCTCCAATTTTCTCTCTTCTCCTCTTTTCTTCTCTTTTCCTTCTTTCTTCTTTCTTTCTCTCTATTTTTCTCTCTTCCTATTTTCTATCTCTTTCTACTTAAGAAAAATATTATAAAATGACCAAAATACCCCCACACTCAATTATCTCGCCAATGTTCCCAAAATGCGATAAAACATATTCACGATGAAAAATAACATATTTTCACATAAAAGTCGAAAATAAAATAAAATAATAATAAAATAATCAAACGACTCAATAAAATAAAAACTTACAAAACTGGGGCGTTACAACTCTCCCCCACTTAGAAATTTTCGTCCTCGAAAATATAACCGATACTAGCAACTCCGGATACGATCCTCGCGTCCGACCAACAAACCAACATGCCCAAAAAAAACACCCCACGAATAACACGACACGACGACCACTACAACGACAAGATGCAAAGCCCATACAATGCACTTGACGACCAACTCACGACTCAAGGAATACCCAAGTTATGAACACACACAGGTTCACTCTTGAATCGAAACACAACAAGAACGCAAGTTCCACGACACAACATCGATTTAACAACCTCCATATAACCAAAACACCAACATCCTTGTCACACAACAGATTACGACAACGCTACAATTCACCAATCGAACATATAACCAAAACATCCGTCTACTTAGTAGCCCATGAACATTATTCAAACCTTTCACCTAACACTTCGATTCTGAAACGTCCAATGGTCTCGTCATTCCTACAGATTTCCAATATTCAGCTTATGAACTCTTACAAGTCACACACGCATATACGAATTGTGCCACATCGCGCTTCCGCTGCGCACTCTGATTACCCGAAACCATCAAAACTACCAATCTCACGTCCAAAGTCTAACTCTTTCTCATACTCACCAAACCACTGTTCACTTTTAATATTTCCAGCCTCACACTCCTCTGTGTTATCTCACACACCAGGCACTAGCCTCTGAACTTCTCAAACAACTCAAATTCTCGGACCATCAAAATAGACATACATAGAAAATTTTGACTTAACTCCTCAGTCACAACAATAACTTTTCCCAAAGGATAATTCAAGCCAAATTCGTAACCCATCACAAATTCTAACCATTCTCGTTATCTCTATTCCTTCAGACCAAACCAGCACTCAATATTCTTGTAATTACCAAACACTTCGAATCTAGAATCATAAAGATAATACTTCCTATAATCCAACATAATACGACTACAACCAATTCCACAATAGTACTGATCCTTCCACGACTCCTCAAATGTCAAAGAACATAAGCCACGATTTTACTCTCTTGCACTAACACCCTGACTATACTCAGCAAGATGCATCCCAAACAATCGGCTTCCCCTTTGCAAGTCAACTGAAGTAACGAAAACGTTAATCTTGGAAAAGCCTTCCGTACTCTTCTGTAATAACCAACAAAAGTCTAAGAAGTTTCTAATCACCTTAACTAACTTCGGAGCCTCTCATAGTAACACCGCATCTACTTCCGATGATAACAAATATAGCCCGTCACATAAAGTCGTTCCAAAGCCTCAACTCAACCAAATCACCACGCTTATCAAACATTCCAACAATAGTAATTCTAATAAAACTCAACCAAGCCATTCCAGTTACCTAATCCTGAAAGTGAACACTTATTCTCATCGACTCAACAACGCAATCTGTAACCAACTCCTTACATTTCAAGTAATCCATTCCGCACCACTATCAAAGCCGAAAAAACACGTCCATTCCATCCAACACAATTCCCGTCTGCTATCAACAAGAGATTAAGGGTGATCAGTTCCTTAATTTGTCAATAGACAGTCGACAACCATGATGAGGCATAAACCGTCTCCACCAAACTATAATAGCATCCATTACATCCTATGCACCAAACTACCTAAGGCACAAATCCTTAGTTGGCGTAAACCCTACTTCTGCATCCCTTCTTGAACCAGAAACCACACTCATAATCTTGCAATTCATAACACACTGAGCCAACGCTCTACACCTGAAGCAACATGGAGAAGTACCAGCTTCTCCCCCACTTATCTCATTCTAACCTCTCCAACTGTAAACACACCTAATCCATCACGAGCCTTTACCATAAACGGTCAAAGAACAATTTAAACCAACCAAAGAAGTAATTACCGACCCCTATACAGAAATATCGATAACCATCTTACCATCCATCAAAGATAACACAATAATCAAACGCTTCGCGCACTCAGACGAAATAAACGAATGAGTCGCTCCAGTATCAATAATAGCAAATAAAGGCGTATTATTAATAAAACAAGTACCTTTAGTCAAACGATCCGCACTAGTAGTCTCATCTCCTACCAATATAACAGCCTTCTTACCAGTTGGAGCTTTCTTCGGTTTCGTACACCCCGTGCTAATATGACCTGTTTCACCACAGTTGAAACATTGCATACTAATCTTCTTACAATCAGCTGCGACATGTCCCGAACCTCCACACTTGGAACATTTTAGTTTATTCCTCCTACAATCTAACTGACGATGTCCTACTTCCCCACACTTGTAACACTTAATGTAACACCTCGGAGGACTAGACATTCCTCCCCCCTTGCCTTTTTCTCAAAGCTACCCCTCGGCTTACCATGGTCAGCGGGTGTCACATAAGGCCCATCACGAGACTGTTGTTTCCCTTTCCTGTCAGTCACACTCTTATAGGGAGTAGCACGCGCCTTACAATCCTCTTCGTAAATCCTACAACTATCCACCAAATCAGAAAACCTTCTAATCCTCTGATAACCGATTGCCCGCTTAATCTCAGGACGCAATCCGTTCTCATACTTCACACACTTAGAAAACTCAACAGTCTCTTCCGCATAATGAGGATAAAACTGCACAAATTCCACAAACTTAGCAGTATAGTCAACAACAGACATATTGCCTTGTTTCAACTCCAAGAACTCAATCTCTTTCTTTTCCATCACACCCTCAGGATAATACTTCCTCCGAAACTCTTGGCTAAATAAATCCCAAGTAACCTCTCCATCATCTACTTCCAACACTTGGCGCAAACTAACCCACCAATCATCGGCTTCTTCCTTCAGCATGTGAGTACCTAGTCTCACCTTATTCTCTTCAGTACAATCCATCACATGGAAGATTCTTTCAACCTCCTCAAGCCAAAATTAAGCACCATCAGGATCATATCTTCCCTTGAAGATAGGCGGTTCGTTCTTCCCGAACTCCTCATTACTCGTAACATTCGGTACCCCTTGCACAGCCCGAGCCATATTCTGTTCATCCAAATACAAAAACTATGGTTAACCAACAACTCACCAGAACACAACTGCCGCACAACAATAACTCGCCCAAAATGACAGACACAACAGACACAACTGACACAACTGACACAACTGACACGGACTGGCACAACTGACACGGACTGGCACAACTGGCTCTGATACCACTTAATGTGACGCCCCCAATCTATACCCCTAAGCTATTAAAGCGGTAAATAAGAATTCAAAATTTCATCAGAGTATATCTAAATTATCATGGCATAGACGGAAGAATCACATCAATTTGAAACAACACATAACATACAACACCTGCTCATAATGATATGCAACAGTGGGGTAGCATTCAAACAAAGGAAACTCAGTTCCTTACGCCCACTTTTCAGAAATTAGAATTAAAGCGGAAAGATCTAAAATCTGAATAACATATATATGCATATAAACAATCTGTTATACATCAAGTCATACATGTACAAGACAAAAGATGTCATCACATATACAAAATAATCACAAACGGCCACCCTAGCTACCCGGTGGCACATATCAGAGCCGACCGACAAAAGAATGAAGACACAAAGCTTCACAAAAAGACCTCCAGCAACTCTAATCTGCAATGCCTCATAGGGCATTATAAAACAGCAGAAGGATGAGAAAAACAACCATAATATAATTTCATAAAATTATATATATTAACACAGAAATGCAAAACTAAAATATTCTCACCACAAATGCACTACAATCAAATACAACCCAACACCGTACCATTCTCAAGTATCATCAAACATATACCATACACTCACCATCAATTCAATTGTACATATTCCATCTCATCGCGCACAATCGCAATTACATGCACAATTAATTCATGATTTATGCAAATGCACAGAGACCGACACAATGACTCAATGCACATGCCATGCGGTACTGACTTCCAATGTTTCTCATCACTAGTTCACTCAGGAAATCTGCAGGAACCATCGCTCGTTACTGAGGGTCGCTCAATAACTCCCCGTCGGGCCTACGATGTTCACCCGTCGCTTTAGGTCCTCAGGCTATTCATACCTCATATTTTCGAGGCTCACGACGTTATGGATTGCTTTAAGTCCTTTCATAGGCACACAATCCGATCGCTTTAGGTCCCCACATGGGCACACGATCGTCTATAACCATCGCTTTAGGTCCTCAGGCTATTAATACCTCATATTTTCGAGGCTCACGATGTTATAGCAGATTCCCTCTGGAACCACCGTCACTCAGGATGCCACAACAATGCATATCATGATGCTTGGCATACAATGACTCATGACATTCACATTACACACATATATGCAACCACAATCATGCATATAACATCAAAACATAACACATTTTCATTTATTTGCCTTTCGGCCACAAATCATCATCACAACGGTACACAAGTCATACTACATCCAAAGCAACAACATGTGGCATAATACACGTCAATTACACACCATTAAAACGGCAAAAGTCGACAATCGACACTATTCATATTTCCCGACATAATTTAATCGGCTAACAAATTCCAAATCATCATAATCATAAAGTACATTTTATAAGCTTTCCAACGATATAAATAACGCTTAAATCAGAAATACGGTTCGAGAGTTATGAATTTTTAAAGAAAAGTATTATTTGGAAATTTCGCACTACCGCCCGGCGAAACACTTCAACCGCCCGGCGAAATACTCCAACCGCCCGGCAAAACACTCATCGCCGCTACTTCGCCCGGCGAAGCACAGGCGACACCAATTCTACCAAAATGACTCAAAAGAACCAGGAACATGTAACCTCTGCGCCTCTCTAAACCGCTCAGCGAAAGGACGAACCGCCCGGCGAAACGAGCCCATCGCCCGGCGCTTCACACCAGAAGCTTAATTTCTGCTTCGTTCAGCACTATTCACTACCCCAAAATTTCCATTTTCTTCCCCCAAATCACTCCCCCCAGCAAAACCGTTAATAGCAATGGTTCATAAACATATAGAGATCATACAACACAAATTATATTGATTTCCGACCGTAAAAACACCGATTCCTAATCATTTTATCATTTTTGACCTAAAACTCAAAAGCCATGGAAAGATAAGAAACATCCAAGCAAACACATACATAATCATACACAATCATACAATAATTGAGTTTCGCACCCTCACCCGATTTAATCGATTCCTAGAACTTGTTTTGATGAATTTTCCACACTTTTCTCCAATTTTCTCTCTTCTCCTCTTTTCTTCTCTTTTCCTTCTTTCTTCTTTCTTTCTCTCTATTTTTCTCTCTTCCTATTTTCTATCTCTTTCTACTAAAGAAAAATATTATAAAATGACCAAAATACCCCTACACTCAATTATCTCACCAATGTTCCCAAAACGCGATAAAACATATTCACGATGAAAAATAACATATTTTCACATAAAAGTCGAAAATAAAATAAAATAATAATAAAATAATCAAACGACTCAATAAAATAAAAACTGACAAAACTGGGGCGTTACACTCCCCTCTCTGTATGATATTTGCAATTTAGCCAAAGTTTCTTTTTTATTAAAGCTAAAAAACAAAAAAATATGTCATTGCATTCATCATTCTAACATAACGCATTCTCTCGAGTCTCACGTCTACGTCTTGATTCTAGAATCAAATTGTCTCACTCGTATAATACTCGGCGCGAATCGGCAAAAGAAAATGGACGATCTCGAGGAAGAGAATAGAGAGCTGAGAGAAGAAATCGACGCTCTAAAGGAGGATCTAAAGAAACTTCATAGTGATATGCAATCCCTGAAAGCAGCTTAGGAGCAACGTCAAAGGACTGTGATATCGGAAATCATCTTTACACCCATAGTGGAGAAGCCACTTGAGGTTCATCCGCGGTACAACATGCCTACAGGTCGGCCCTGGGGCATGCCTCCTAACTTTATTCCTAAAGGATACATTCCGCCGATCTCGGACGACCCGGTCACTGTAGCAGGAGCCACTGGTCCTGAAGGTTACAAACTTCGGGAAAGTGAGGACGTAGGATTTACGACAGGAATTCCTGAAGGTTATAAACTTCAGGGCTCCGAGGAACCCAGAGTCACAACCATAATGACCATACCACAAGCAGTGGTACACACTATCCCGGGAGGACAGATTCCATAGACGGTCTCTGCTGGAAATGAAGAGATGTATGAAAAGATGAACGTGTTCCAGGAACAGTTCTTAGAAATGTAAAAGGAATTGCATGCTATCCCGCACAAATTTAAGGTGCCCGACTTTGAGAAGTAAAAAGGCAACTCTTACCCTCAAAGTCACTTGGTGATGTATGCTTGCAAAAATGTCAACTCAGACAGAAAATCAACAGCTACTGATCCACTATTTTCAGGAAAGTTTAACCGGTGTCGCTCTCAGATGGTACATGGGTTTAAACCGCACTAAGATAAATACTTTCAGATATCTTTGTGCTGCCTTCTGTCATACCCCAAATTTTGACCACTAATATTTCCCATCATTGTGCAAATCATCATCACAATATGGAGGAACCATCCTACCTTGTCAGTCTCCCCAAAGATGGGTGAGCATCCACTACAATCAAAATTAGGGTTTCAAGCCCTCTTTGAGTTCTTAGACAAAGGATCAATCAAGGAATGACACGATCTTCAACTTGTCTAACCTCCCAAACATTCACAATGGATCAAAAAGGACTCCCACTTCAAGGATTAAGCACAAGGATGCTCCCTTCTAGGTGGATCAAGCCTCAAGATCGCCAGTGTCACCAAATTAGGGTTTTGGTCGATCAAGGCCTCCAGATGGAAAATTTTCATCTGGGCACAAGCCAATGATCCAAAACATAACCTAATATACTCCATGGAACCTCATGGGCCCAATCACCAAGTCAATTTTGCCTCAGGGGATGCATACATCAAAATCAGGAATTAGGGTTTCTTGACGTAATTCACCCCTAAGTTGACTTTTAGTGCAAATCATGAACCAAGACCTCAAGAGAGGGTTTGAGGGTCTCTAATGACCTATATTGATCTATTTGGAATAATGGATTAATCCAAGAAGCTTGAGCAACAAGTCTCAATTTCATCTGCACCACAGTTAGGGTTTTAAGGAAAAAATCAACTGTAACTTTGACTTTTGACCAGGACATGCTCCCAAGCCCTAAGACATGCCTTAATATACCCTATGACACCCATGGAACATGTCCATCAAGTTTGATTTAGGTCAAGGACATGATTTCCTAAGGAATTGCACGGTTTGGAATTCATCTGATAAAAAGTCAACTGTGCACAAAAGTCAACTTTGACTTTTTGAGATTTTTCACCAAAATGGATTTTTAACCCTAAAATGATGTTAATGTATGATTTGAATCATCATTCATCAAGAAAAATCAAGAAAAGTTGGATAACTTGTAAAAGGGGTAACCATAAAAAACTTAGAAATTTTTCTAAGTTAAAAATAAAGTGACAAGGGTACCAACTTTGGAGGATCATAACTCCTAAACCACAAGGCCATTTTTTCTCATCCAAAGATGGATTTGTAGCCCTCATTACCCTCTACAAAAACTTCAACTACAAGTCATTCCAATTCATTAAGGATTTTGAGTTATGGAGTGATAAAAATGGCTGAGAAATGAAAATGTCACTTTTTCCAACACTTAGTGAAATTTTCATTAAGTCCAAATCTGTCTTCATTTTTTTCCCAAATGTAGGGGAATTTTTCACTTGGATTCAAAAGAGATCAAAACCAAACATGTTCAAACAGTTGTTGTATCATGTAAGGGCTTTCCAAAATGACCAAGAACATTGCCAAATTCCATTTGAGTCATGAGATATGACATTGGAAAGTTGCCTTGCTGAAATCTGTCAAAGGCAAGGCAGAATTTGCAATTTTGCTCGATTTGCCAAAATCAGCTAAATTCAAATGCTCCTATCCACTTGGACACCTCAGAGGATTGAATCTAAAGGGGACAATCACTAAGCCAAGCTTCCAAACTCCATGGAATAAGAAATAGCATGTTGAACCTAGAATGGCCAAAATAGGGACAAGACTCTAAATTTGGATTGAAGCATTCAATGGAAGCATCAAGGTGGCATGGACTGAGCCATTCTCATCTGAAATCAGTCAAGACTTATCCAAGACCAAGGGAACCAAAGCTCTGTGCCCTAACCTCTAGTCAATGGCTAGAGGAGACTTGCATTTCCATTGGCCAACATTGAACAAACACCTGCTGCAGTTGCCATTCACTGTGGATCCCAAAACAAACTTGCTCTACTATAAATAGAGCTCAATTGTGATCAGTTTGAGCACACCAAAGGCCTACAACACTTGCCTTTCTCAAAATCTTTTTCTCTTGGCAAAAATGCCTTTCTTAGCAAGGTAACTATCGGGTTTTGAGTTTGAGAGCTTTTCCAACCAAACCAATCACACACACACACACCTCATATACATCACATATGAGCTGATCAAACACTTAAACAACAACTGGAACACTGATTTCTCAGAATCACCAGTCAATTGCTCAAGGTTTTAACCAAGGTGCAGTTGAGATGCCATGAATTGATCCTGCCAATTTCAATCAAGTCCAAGCATTCAAACACACTCCATAGGGTATAGGGAAGCTGTTCAGATCATCATTACACAACTGTAACACCTCTTACACAAATCACGATCACCAGCTGCAAGTGGTAAGCATGAGCTCTTCTAACTCTATGATCCACACAATTTTTGTTGCACAATAATTTGGCCATATGTTCATAATCATGCATGGAATGTTTCCCCTCAATTAATTGTATTGTTTGAATCGTGTATCAAAAATCCTAGCCTTCATGCAGAAATTAGGGTTCTTGGGGTCTCTTAGTGATTTCTTGTTGTATGTTTAATTTAAATGAAATTAATGGACATAGACATGATCGTGAGGTTGAGACGAGCATAATGATATGTGGATTGCATGATATAATCAAGTATTCAGTGAGATTGGATAGAAAATGAAAATCAGGGCAAAGCTGAAAAACGCGCGTGTTCTTCAGCTGTTCTTGGCGCCATTTCTCTCAAATTCAAATATTTGAATTTTGTGATTTTGTTTAATTTATTCAAAAATTAATTTCTCTCTGAGTTTTAATGATTTTGAGTTGATTCTTTTTTTAATAATTCACAAAAATGTTAAAATATTTTATTTTATCAAAAAATCCCAAAAATATTATTTATTTTATATAATTGATATTTTTGCAAAGAATTAATGTTTTAATTGTTTTTAACATTTAAAATATTTTTTCCACCTTGATTTTGCAACTTTTAATGCTTTCTAATTATTTTGTAGGTCAATACTTAATTTTTGAAGCATTAATCAAAGATCACAATTTGTTTTTCATATGTTAAACAATTTTGATCATTTTAATTGAATTTTTATTCAATTAAATACATTTTTTGAAAACAAATTAGGGTTTTGGATTAATTCAACCCTCATAGATCATTTTCAAAACACTTTGGGCCTCTAATAGAGTGTAAGACCCAATCCTTTTTGAAACCAAAATAATTTGGGCCTCATTCATTGTATAAGACCCACGGTATTTTCAAAAACCTCGGCGCGATCGCCGTTTTCAAACAAAATCATTTGGGCCTCTCCTTGAGCTATAAGACCCATTCAAAGCACTCTGGACCTCTAATAGAGTGTAAGACCCAATCTTTTTTTTTTGACCAAAAACATTTTGGGCCTCAGTTTATTGTATAAGTCCTGATACCGTCAAAAACAAACGGCGCGATCATCGCCTTTTAAAAAAAATAACCTTGGGCCTCTCCTTGAGCTATAAGACCCATTCAAAACTCTTTGGGCCTCTATTAAAGTGTAAGACCCAACCCCCTTTTAACCAAAACAATTTTGGGCCTCACTTATTGTATAAGTCCCTCTGCATTAAAAGAAAATCTCGGCACGATCGCCATTTTTTAACGAAAAAATCAATTGGGCCTACCCTCGTGTTATAAGCCCCACTTTTTTTCTTTAAACTTTTTGGGCCTCTTGAGAGAGTGTAAGACCCATCCCTTTGTATAGAAAACAATTTTTGGGCCCCAGTCACTTGTATAAGTCCCTCTGTACAAATTCAAACAGTGCGCTCACTGATAAAACCCTTGGCCTCTCCTTGAGCTGTAAGCCCCAAATCTTTCTTTTTCAAAGCACTTTTTCCTTTGATTTTGAAATATACTGTCGTTTCAATCTTTCTTTGTTGAACAACTAACCAAACAGCATGGAAGCTCTACAACCGAGTAAGTGGTTATCGCTTTCATTTACTGCTTTCATAAATATAACTGTATTGTGGGGCTGCTCACTATAAGTCTCCTTTCATAAACTCATATCAACTGTGTAATAATAGTATATATATTTAGAGTTTCCCCGGCAACTACGTCTAGAACTAGGTGACGCCGTTTCGTTTATTCGTAGAAATAGACACCTAGATCCCCAATAGGATCACCAGATACAGTCTTCTCTCAGGCTGTCCTCATTAGGAATTGTCAAGAAACTCTACTCCCCAAGATGAATGTATTCTCCGTGAATGGCATCTTTGAGTTTCTTCCAAATTCTCGAACTTTCCTGACTTTGATCTATTCTCGGTGAATAGCATTGCCTTGAATTTCTCGGGGTTTGGGGACCCACAGGCTTCTTAAAAGCATCGGCCTCCTCTTGGGCATCGTACAAGGACCCACAGGCTTCCTAAAAGCAACCCCGCCTCCTCTTGGGCTTAGTACAAGGACCATACGGCTTCTTAGAAGTATTCACAACCTCCTCTTAGGCTTCGTATAATGATCTCTTCCTCCGGGAATGATAGCCTCCTCTTGGGCTTAGTACAAGGACCCGTCGGCTTCTTAAAAGTTTCCAGCCTCCTCTTGGGCTTCGTACAAATTGTCCCGACGACCTCCTAGAGGTATAGGAACATAACTTAATCATCTTCATAGAACAGTCCTTTCATAGAGTCTACTACTGTTTCTCAAAACATAGTACAAAAGACGAAACTCTAGACTTGGACAGTGTAATCTCCTTGAGTCTCAAAGACATTCTCAAGTGACCCCTTTGTTAAATAGTAAGGAAACCCGTAGACTCGGACAGTCTCAAGACCCTTTGGATTTCCTGCTTCCTTAAAGAACAGGAATAACCCGAGTCCTCGAATCAAATCCTTGAGTTCAGTGTTGCTCATATAAGAACTGATTTTCTCTTTCAAAATCAGTATACTAGACCTGTCACTTAACTGAGACAGTTACCATAGCCTCCTCTTAGGCTTTGTATAATGATCCTTCTTCAGTGAAATTAGCCTCCTCTTGGGCTTTATACAATGATTCTCCCCAGCGGAGTCAAACAACGTTTAGCCTCTCTCCCGGGCTTTGTACGAGACACATAAAAGACTCCCTCGTTGAGTCAATCAAATTTCAGCCTCCATCTCGGGCTTTGTACGAGATACAAAAAGGTTCTTACTGAGCCAAACCAATTTCAGCCTCCATCTCGGGCTTTATACGAGATACAAAAAGGTTCTTATTGAGCCAAACAAATTTCAGCCTCCATCTCGGGCTTTGTACGAGATACAAAAAGGTTCTTATTGAGCCAAACAAATAATAGCCTCCATCTCGGGCTTTATACGAGATACCAAAAGACTCCATCGTCGGGTCAAAACCTTTTCGCCTCCATCTCGAGCTTTGTACGAGATACAAAAACACTCTCTCGTTGAGTATAAAAGATCCTCTTATAGGATCAACCCGTTTTAGCCTCTCTCTCGGGCTTTGTACGAGACACATATTAGCCTCCTCTTAGGCTTTGTATAAGAAAACCACTGGTTGATCCAATCAACCTTTTAGCATCAAAGTTGTGCCTCGTTCACAGTACACAAACATCAACAACTCCTTCCCCTTCATCTAATCGCTGTAAGCGGCAAGCCTCTGGATCATCTATATCCATGCCACTGTCCCTCTTTTAGCATGAGAAATTCCTAAGGAAAGATAGCATTGCTCTACACTGAGTTAAAGTCTTCTCCTTCAGGTCAAAACTACCCTATAAAGGAAATTATGGCATTTCTAGGATCCGTGTATCCCGGTTAAAGTAATCCTCCCTTTATAACCAGTCACCCAACAGTTGTGACAGACAAACCCTTCTTTAGAGATGACAAATTCTCTCTAAAGTCGAGGTCCTTCAGCTTCATATCTTGGGCTTTGAACAAGATACAAATAAACTATTCAGCTTCATATCTTGGGCTTTGAACAAGATACAAACCACCTTTCGTTTCACGTCTTGGGCTTTGAACAAGACACCAAAACACCAATTTCCTCCCATAGAATAGGAGGAACTACGAACGCTCTGATTTCCCTGTTTCGGTAAACAGGATTACATAGGCATAAGATCGAAAGAAAAGATCTTAGCGAGCACACTAAACAAAAAACCCAAATCCCATATCTCCATCAATCAAAAGCAGTAATTCAAAAGCATCAGTCCTTACATCCTAATCCTTGTTCCCCGCCAGAAAACTTCTGTCTAGATAAAGAAACCAGTATTGGCGAAAATACAAATAACCAGTACAAAGGCCCCCCCACATTGATAGCATCCGTAACCTAACAGACCGCTGTTTAAACTCAGTATGCAAAGCAGGGTTAATTGGAGACATCTATTTCCCTTCCTTATTCTGCTCACAATAGGATAAAAAATGAATCGACCTGTAGTTTAAAGCTCAACCGCAGAGAGCGACCAGCGCTTAAGAACCGCGTCCAAAATCGCTCGCTACAGGAAAAATGGTGCCCACCGTGGGTCCTAAAAGGTTTGATTTAGGCACGGTCTCCCTTTTAAAAACCACAGATTGGGGCTTCCGCCGGGGAACCCATTTTCTGTCAGGAACTTAGGATTCATAGCTTTAAAGGTCTAGGATGTTTAGGACAAATATATATACTGCTTTTCCTAATTGCTATACGTGTTTATTTTTCTGCCAATGGGAATGCGGGTGATGCCGTATGTGGAAGGATTGAGTATACACTTAAGATAAGTGATGGCGACGGGGTCGACCATCAACCTCACTGGAGGATGACCAATGCAACCCATTCTCTCACCTAGACAATGGGCCGATTGTTAAGTCTGAGAAGCTGAGGAGCCAAACCCTTTCGTAGTGCGGAAACTATCGGAAATAGTTGTCACGCGATACTACCCTCATTTGAGGCTGGTGATATATTCTCGGTGAATGGCACTTACTCTAAGATTGCTCTACAACTCGCTGGCGATCCGCTTGTTGTTTTGCTTTCCTGGGAGGAGCTGATGATAATGAGTACAGGTACAAAAATCACCTTAGTATAAACCTTTGGGGATGGGTAGAGCCTTGACTTCATGACAACGACCCTTTGAGCCCATGTTTTTTCTATGTTTTTGTGTGCTGCATTCATGCATTCATCTAAAAAACATTAAAACATTCAAAAAAAAAAATTCTTCTCTTCTAGTCTCTCTATTTTTCAAATTAAACTAAGACTGTGATTGCAAATATCAGAGAAGAGGATTACGCTAATGGATTTCGGTAGAAGGAGAACTCATACGTACACCTTCAAGGTTCCAAAGCTAGAGGATTTGAGAAGGTTAGCAAGGATTATCACTAACCCTGAGGCTTTCAGAGCCAAGCACGGAGGTCTGCTACCACTGTTAAGAGTCCATGTGATTGAGGGAATCATGGATGCGCTCATTCAATTTTACGATCCGGTTTATCATTCCCGGGTTATCAGCTAGCACCAACACTGGAGGAGTATTCTCACTTGATCGATCTACATATCACTGATCGAGCTCCATTTTCTGGACTGGAAGAAATTCCAAAGAATCAGACCATTGCAAGAGCAATTCATTTGGACGAGTCTGAGGTCAGGACTCACCTAACCACTAAGGGTGGCATACAAGGTTTGCCAGCCCAGTTCTTGACGAAGAAAGCCCTGTACTTCGCCAGCATAGGAAACGTGACTGCTTTTGAAAGCATCTTTTGTTTCCCAACATCAATAACTTCGTCGATATTAACTCCATTAAGGTTTTTCCCATTGGAAACCCTGTGCCGACTTTGCTCGCAGATGCGTATTATTCTGTACACTTGGGAAATTTGTAGAGCGGAGGGGAGATCACATGTTGTGTACCTCTGCTCTACAAATGGTTTATCTCTCACTTGCCCAAGTCTACTGCTTTTTGGGATTACAAGAGTGCCTTACGTTGGTCGCAGAAGATCATGTCTCTTACCAACTCTGATATAGATTGGTGTAACATGATTTATGAGGGAATCAGCATCATTGACCGTTGTGGAAATTTCCCCAACGTACCCCTCATAGGAACTAAGGGAGGAATCAACTACCATCCGGTATTGGTTCGCCGTCAGTTTGGATACCCGATGAGGCATGTCCCACTTAATGCTCATCTGGAAGGTCTTTTCTTCAAGGAAGGAGAAAGTGACAGAGCACTGCAGATGGAAATAATGCACGCTTGGAAGCACGTTCATAAGAAAGGACGAGAGTCTCTAGGAAAACCGGACTGTGTCTCGGTGGAGCCTTATCTCCATTGGGTACAAACTAGACCTCTTAAGTTAAAGATGCCTTATCCTCGTTACGAAATTATTCCGCCGAGGGAATCTGTCATGTACTTCATGACGGAAAATGAAAGGCTTCAGGTTACTCTCAACAAAGTTCAAAAGGAGAGGAGGTCTTGGAAGAACAAGTACCGCACCCTCGACGTAGAGTGCATCAAAATACAGCAATTACTGAAAGAAAAAGATGCTCTGATTGAATTTTTGGAGCAACATGCTGTGGAGAATCAAGATGACCAAAGGAATTTGCTCGCTCCTTTCACCTGGCAAAGGAATGACAACCCGACAACGGCCCAAGAGCCCCGGTTAAAGAAAAGGAAGATACCAGAATCAGCACCCGATTTCTCTTCACAGAGGACTCGGGACCCATTAGTTTAGGTTTATGTTTCTGTACTTTGTAATCTACTGTATTTCCATTTCTGTAATCCTTTGAATTCAATAAAAAGGGTTTCCCCACCGTTTGATATTTGCAATCTAATTGTCGAAGTTTATTTTGATTAAACCTTAAATAATTAATATAATCATTGCATTCATCATTCTCACATCGCGTATTCTTCTTACCTACGAATCTCACGTTTGTGTCTCGGTTCTAGAGTCAAACTGTCTCATTCGTATAATACTCGGGTCAATCGTCAGAAAAAGATGGATGATCTTGAGGAAGAAAACAGAGAGTTGAAAGAAGAGATCGACGCTCTAAGAGAGGATATGAGAAAGCTTCGTAACGACATGCAAGCCATGGCAGAAGCTCAGCTACAAAGAACTGTGATCTCAGAGATCACCTCAACGCCCGTAGTGAAGAGGTATGATCCTAGGTATCAGATGCCGAAAGATCGTCCTTGGGGCATGCCTGTTAACTATATCCCAGAAGGATATGTTCCCGATCACTGAAGATCAGGGAATCACAACAGAAGCCGTTGGGCATGAAGGTTACAAACTTCGGGAAAGCGAAGATGCCAGGGGCATACTGAAGACTCCTGAAGGTTACAAACTTCGGGAAACGCCAAGATTCGCTACCGTAGTCACGGTACCACCCCCTGTGGTGCACACTGTCCCGGAAGGACATATTCCACCAATACCTGCTGATAAAAAGGAAACTATGTTTGATCGAATGGATGAATTCCCAGAACAGTTCTTGGAGATGCAGAAGGAACTGCAAGCCATTCGCGGTCAGGATTTATTTGGAAAGGACGCCGCAGATCTCTGCTTGGTCCCCAATGTGAAAGTCCCGCGCAAATTCCAAGTGCCCAACTTTGAAATATACAAGGGTAACTGTTGCCCTCAGAGCCATCTGGTGATGTACGCTCGGCGAATGTCAGCTCAAACTGAGAAACAGGACCTTCTGATTCACTACTTCCAGGATAGTTTAACTGGTGCCGCATTAAAATGGTACATGGGTTTAAATCGTGCCACGATTAGTACATTCAGAGATTTTGGTACTACCTTCGTCCAACAATACAAATACAATTTGGACATGGCACCCGACAGAGATCAACTCAGATCGATGTCGCAAAAGGACAAGGAAACCTTTAAGGAGTATGCTCAAAGGTGGCGTGAAATTGCTGCCCAAATTTGTCCACCTCTTGAGGAAAAAGAGATGACAAAGATCTTCTTAAAGACCTTAAGCTCATTTTACTATGACTGAATGGTTGCCAGTGCACCCAGTGATTTCACCGAGATGGTCGGCATGGGTGTACGTCTTGAGAAAGCCGTCCGAGAAGGACGTTTGGTAAAAGACACTGGATCGACGAGCGGTACTAAAAAATATGGTAGTGCTCTCCCTAAGAAAAAAGAGCAAGATATTGGGAATATCTCTCTCGGAAAGCAAAGGCGTCGATATCAACCGGTAGCGGTTGTGACTCCTGCTATCAATCCTGCGTCTATTTCTACGTATCAACCTCAGGTTGCACAGAGCCAACCTAATCAGCAAAGGACTCAACTGCCTCTTCAGCAGGCTCGTCCTCCATACAACAACCGTACAACGCGACCACCAGGATTTGATCCTATACCCGTGACATACGCAGAGCTATTTCCGTTACTACTGGCTAAGGGGCACATTCAGACTAAGTCTCCTCTTACAGTACCGGAAAATCCGCCTTTTTGGTTTAAGGTGGATCAAACTTGCCTTTATCATCAAGGAGGTCCAGGGCATAACATAGAGACTTGTCTCAATTTCAAGTCCGACGTGCAAAAACTTGTTAGGGGTGGAGTCTTATCCTTCAAGGATACAAATCCTAATGTTCTCACGAACCCGCTGCCTCAACATGAGAAAGCTGTAGTCAATCTGATTGAGAAAGAATCTAACAACGTCTATCAAATTCACGATGTACTCTTGTTGAGGACCAATCTGGTCAAGATGCATTGTAGACAGAGTGGATATGGCCATGTGCCACCTCATAATTATCACCACTGTGATATATGCTCTAAAGACAACTAGGGATGTTCTGTGGTGCAAGCAGCTCTGCAGGAACAAATGGATCTCGGATGGATCCAAGAGCACCGAGTTCATGCAGTTAACATGGTCTACACGAATTCTAACATCATTCAGAACCACGATATCCATGAAATGAATGCCAACTTGGTGGTAATGCACTCAAGGCAAAGCCAGTATCATAAGCTGCCACTTGCTCGGTAAACAAACAGGGATGCTCTTTCATACAAGAGGCCCTCCAGCGTCAGATGGATCTTGGATGGATCCAGGACTACCATGATAGGAACTCCTATTAAATCAACATGGTTCAGATCTTTGACATTCGCATGATGAATACCAACCTGGTAGAGTTACATGCTAAGCAGGTCCGACTCGGATTCTTAATATCACATGACTATCAAAGCTGTAAAGCGGGTTGTGAAAGTGATCGAGGTTGTACCCTGGTCCAGGAGGCACTTCAGCACTTGTTAAATCATTGGTGGATGCCAATTTACATGGATGAAGATACTCAGCAGATTAGTATCAATAACAGGAATCCTACTCGACGTCAGAGTCAGGATGTCCGATCAGTGGAAGCTAACCTAGTGAGGTTACATTGTATTCAAAGTGGGCGTGGCCAGGTGCCACCACACAATTACGACCGTTGTAGTGTCTGTTCGGAAAGTAACCAAGGGTGTTACCTTGTGAGAGCAGCTCTTCAGGGTCAGGTGGATCATGGAGAAATTCACCCATATCCAGGTTCTGGACGCCGGACTACCTTGCTGATCAAGTTGAGGATGTTGTCACCATCTCTGGTCATCACAGGATCAGGGATGTTTTTGCCATCATCCCTCTACTTGACGGGTCTAAAGTTCCCAACCGGGAACGGATCGAGATTACTTACGATGGTCAAAAAAATCGAAAGGTTCCCATAGTCATCTATCTACCGGGACCAACACCGTATGAATAAACTAAGGCTATTCCTTACAAATACGGTGCAACAACCATTGAAAATGGAAAGGAAATTCCATTACCCTCTGTCGTGAATATTGCAGACATCAGTCGTGTAACACGGAGTGGTAGAATCTTCAACCGACGGGTTGGGGAACATAACAAAGAAAAGGAACTTCAGACAGAAGCTCCCGATCCATCAGTCGGTCAATCCAGTGATCCCGAACTTTCGAAAAACAATGATGAGATGCTGAAGCTCATCCAAAGGAGTGAATACAACATTGTTGATCAACTGTTGCAGACTCCTTCAAAGATCTCGGTGTTATCACTATTACTCAGTTCAGAAGCGCATAGGGAGGCTCTACAGAAAGTCTTGGAGCAAGCCTTTGTGGAACAGGATGTAACAATCAGACAGTTCGATAGCATTGTCTCTAACATCACTTCCTGCAACAATTTGGGATTTAGTGATGAGGAATTACCCGAAGAGGGTCGCCGTCATAACATGGCGCTCAATATCACAGTTAACTGCCAGGACGATGCTTTAGCCAGCGTACTGGTAGACACAGGGTCAGCCCTGAATGTTATGCCGAAGTCTACCTTGATGCAATTATCATTCAAAGGACCTCCGATGAGAACCAGCGAGGTTGTCGTCAAAGCATTCGACGGATCCAGAAAAACAGTTATCGACGAAGTTGATCTTCCCATAACTATTGGTCCTCACACTTTCCAAGTCACTTTCCATGTCATGGACATCCGGGCAACGTACAGTTGTTTATTAGGAAGACCTTGGATACATCAGGCTGGAGCGGTTACTTCAACCCCCCACCAAAAGCTAAAGTTCGTCAAGCACGATCAACTTGTCACGGTTTGTGGGGAACAAGCCTTGCTTGTAAGCAGCTTGTCATCATCTACTGGTATAGAACCTGAGGAGGTTATTGGAACGCAGTTCCAAGCACTGTCGGTAAGCAAAGACAATCAGTTCAAAGGAGGAACCTCGATTTCCTCATACAAAGATGCTATCAAAGCGGTTGAGAGTACCGATACAACGGGATGGGGACAGCTTGTCATTCCTATTGACAATAAAACAAAGAAGGGTCTTGGTTTTTCTTCAACCTGTACCCGGACAGCTGCCAACGATGAAAGTATTCATCCCCTTCAAAACTTCTTCCACAGTGGAGGTTTCCTTCACCCAGTGTCTCAAGCGGTACATGCTATCAATGAGGAAGATCCCTCTGACACAGATGAAGAATGGAAGTCCTACCTTAACGAGGACGGTTATATGTCTCAGGAAGAGGTGCCTATGCCTTTTTGCTTTCCTACAAAAAGTCTAAGATTTATACCAAGGTCAGACGTCGAAATGATATATGGAGATTGTGATCCAGAGGGATGCCGCGCTCCGCCAAATTCATTAGAGAAAGACACTCCGATGAAAGACAATTTTGACTACACCTACTATGGCCCAATGGATGGTCTGCCAATGTGGCAACCTTATCCAGGAAACTTGGGGCAAGAAAGTCAGCCGAGTAATGAAACTCAGCTGAGCATTATTGAATAGAATACCTATGTCCCCACCAAGTCATGGGATCAACACTCAGGTCATTCAGAAACTACTCAACGTGAAGATGAATTCGCAACATTTGCAGGACTTGAATTCATCAACTATGCTTTTCCCGAGGTCAACGTCATCAAGAGGGATGACTCCTCCTGTTCCAGAGAAGTGTGGGATACCTTGGGACCACCGAGTGGAAAATTCGACTATATGGTCAAGTACACCGCTCCCGAAAGCTCTCGTATCAGGCTCGAAGACATCCAGCCTACTGGATGGGGGGATACAGCTGAGAGCACAACTACTCTGCAAAATGCAACAGAGGAATCCTCCTACGACAACTCTTCCTGGGAGACAGATTCCAATGATCCTACTCCACCAGAAATCAGCATTATTTCTGAAGACAAATCAAGGAAGGTGCCAGACTTTGTGATTCACCGAGGAGTTCGCCGTCAATGGGTTGCCGTCGAGGTTCCGAAGATCGTTCGTCAGTCAAAGTAATTGCCATCTTTAACCTTTCACCCTGCCCAGGTGAAACAGATGTTTTGATAGGGCTCGCTTTCTGTAAATTTTCCCTCTTCGCTTCGCCCAAAGCGACAGAGTTTTGTTTTATAGGGCTGTAGTTTCAAGAATCGACTTGTTCATTAATAAAATAATGTCGTTCTGTAATTTCTGCATTAATTGTTGTTCTCTCTTTTTGCTTTTTCAGAAAATGGTAATCCTAAAAAACATTCAATCATAAAACAAGCAGTAATAAAATAAAACACTGCACACACTTGCATTTTCTCTATCTCTTCTAAACACGAATCATCACGTCATGCAGATTGCTTATTTTAAACCCAGTTGAAACATACGATCCGATGCCTTCTCCCACCTTTGAGTTCCCGGTATTCGAGGCTGAAGAAGAAAATGACAACGAAATTCCAGAAGAGATCTCCCGATTACTCAGACAAGAGGAAAAGTCTATTGAACCTCATAAAGAACCGTTGGAAATGGTAAACTTGGGTTCAGAACAAGAGAGAAAAGAAATCAGGATTGGGGCACTGCTCAGTCCAAATGTCAAAGAAAGTTTGATAAAGCTTCTCAAAGAATTCCCCGATGTATTCGCTTGGTCCTATCAGGATATGGCAGGGTTGTATACCAGCATCATGGAACATCACTTACCCTTGAAATCGGAATGTCAGCCAGTAAAGCAAAGGTTGAGACGCACTCACCCGGACATGGCCATCAAAATCAAAGAGGAAGTGCAAAAACAGATTGACGCGGGTTTCCTTGCTACATCTGAATATCCTCAATGGTTAGCCAATATCGTACCCGTCCCGAAAAAGGATGGAAAGGTCAGAATGTGTGTTGATTACAGGGATCTGAACAAGGCTAGTCCAAAGGACGACTTTCCTTTACCACACATTGACATGCTGGTAGACAGTACAACAAAATTCAAAATTTTCTCCTTCACTGATGGATTCTCGGGCTATAATCAGATCAAAATGGCGCCGAAAGACATGGAGAAAACTTCGTTCATCACCCCATGGGGTACCTTTTGTTACAAGGTTATGCCGTTTGGTTTGAAGAACGTCGGGGCAACCTATCAAAGGGCCATGACTACTCTGTTTCATGACATGATACATAAGGAAATCGAGGTATATGTCGATGATATGATTGCAAAATCAAAAACAGAGAGTGAGCACGTTGAACATCTATCAAAATTGTTCGAACGTTTAAGAAAGTTCAAGCTCCACTTGAATCCCAACAAGTGCACCTTCGGTGTCCGTTCAGGGAAACTACTAGGGTTCATCGTCAGCCAGAAAGGAATTGAGGTTGATCCTGACAAGGTCAAGGACATTCAAGAAATGCCTTCTCCGAAAACTGAAAAACAAGTCAGAGGATTCTTAGGACGTTTGAACTACATCTCCAGATTCATATTCCTTATGACTGCCACTTGTGCGCCGATCTTCAAATTACTGAAAAAGAACCAGGATTGCGTTTGGTCAGAAGATTGCCAAACCGCCTTCGACAGTATTAAGGAATATCTGTTGAATCCACCAATTCTATCACCTCCAGTGGAAGGAAGACCACTGATCATTTACCTCACAGTCCTAGAGGACTCAATGGGATGTGTACTTGGCCAACAAGACGAAACTAAATGGAAAGAGTTTGCCATTTACTATCTGGGCAAGAAATTCACCGACTGCGAAACTCGGTACACGATGCTCGAGAAAACTTGCTGTGCTTTGGCTTGGGCAGCCAAACGTCTTCGCCAATACATGATTCGTCACACTACTTGGTTGGTCTCCGAAATGGATCCAATCAAGTACATCTTCGAAAAGCCTGCTCTCACGGGAAGGATTGCCCGTTGGCAGATGCTGTTATCAGAATATGACATAGAGTACCACGCTCAAAAAACCGTTAAGGGAAGTATTTTAGCCGATCATTTGGCTCATCAACCGATTGACGATCAAGAATCCATCGGGTTTGACTTCCCAGACAAAGATGTCATGTATCTAAAAATGAAAGATTGCGATGAACCGCAACCCAGTGAAGGGCCAGAACCAGGTTCCCATTGGGGACTAATCTTTGACGGAACAGTTAATCATTATGGGAACGGAATTGGGGCAATCATTGTTACCCCTCAGGGTACCCACATTCCTTTCACTGCCAGACTTACGTTCAAATGTACGAACAATGAGGCCGAATACGAAGCTTGTATTATGGGTCTCGAAGAAGCGATCGACTTAAGGATCAAGAACTTGGATGTATTCGGCGACTCAGCCTTGGTTATCAATCAGATAAAAGGAGATTGGAACACATACCAATCAGGTTTGATTCCTTACAAAGACTATGCAAGAAGGTTGTTACCTTTCTTCAACAGAGTTGAGTTTCATCACATCCCTCGTGAGGAGAATCACATGGCTGATGCATTACCCACTATCTCTTCCATGATTAGTGTAGGTCAATGGAATGACATACCTAAGATCGACATAATGCGCCTTGAAAGGCCCGCTTACGTCTTCACGATTGAAGCAGTCATAGACGACAAACCTTGGTATCACGATATCAAATGCTTCCTTCAGAAACAAGAGTACCCATCTGGGGCACTCAGAAAAGACAGAAAGACCCTCAAAAGATTGGCTGGAAACTTCTTCCTGAGCGGTGACACTCTCTATAAGAGAAATTTTGACATGGTCTTGCTCCGATGCATCGACAGACCAGAAGCAGACATGCTTATGAAAGAAATTCATGAAGGATCCTTTGGCACTCATGCCAATGGACACGCAATGGCGAGAAAAATTCTAAGACCAGGGTACTACTGGTTGACCATGGAATCCGATTGCTACAAGTACATGAGGAGGTGTCACAAGTGTCAGATATACTCCGACAAAATTCATGTACCGCCATCACATCTCAAAGTTCTTTCTTCCCCATGGCCTTTTTCCATATGGGGAATCGACATGATTGGCATGATTGAGCCTAAGGCTTCAAACGGACATTGGTTCATTCTAGTAGCCATTGACTACTTCACCAAGTGGGTCGAAGCGGCGTCATTCGCCAATGTAACCCGACAAGTGGTGGTCCGATTTATCAAAAACAATGTCATCTGCCGTTATGGTGTTCCAAGCCAGATCATTACTGATAATGGATCTAACTTGAACAATAAGATGATGAAAGAGTTGTGTGCAGAGTTCAAGATCGAACACCACAACTCATCTCCCTACCGACCCAAGATGAACAGAGCGGTATAAGAGGCTAATAAGAACATCAAGAAGATCATTCAAAAGATGGTTGTAACCTACAAAGACTGGCATGAGATGCCACCCTTTGCTCTTCACGGTTATCGCACATCTGTCCGCACTTCAACAGGGGCTACCCCTTTCTCTCTAGTATATGGCATGGAGGCAGTTCTCCCCATAGAAGTAGAGATCCCATCAATTCGGGTATTGATGGAAGCTAAGCTTACAGAAGCTGAATGGTGTCAAAGCCGACACGATGAATTGAATCTGATCGAAGAAAAGCGAATCACGACACTATGCCACGGTCAGTTGTATCAACAGAGAATGAAGAGGGCGTTTGACAAAAAGGTCCTACCTCGTGTCTTTAGAAAAGGAGATCTCATGCTCAAGAAGATACAATCATTTCTCACTGACTCTCGGGGCAAATGGACCCCAAATTATGATGGCCCTAATGTGGTCACGAAAGCTTTCTCAGGCGGCGCCTTGAGACTTGCAACCATGGACGGAGAGGAATTTTCCTACCCCACAAATGTTGATGTAGTCAAGAAATACTTCGCCTAAACTAAAAAAAAAACGTCTCGGTGGATTGAAAACCCGAAAGGGCGGTCCAGGCAAAAGTTAGAGACATGAAAAAAATCATCCCGGTGGATTGGAAACATCAAAGTACAATCCAGGAAAAAATTAGGGATAATGGCAAGTAACTATGTTCAACAGAGGCAAGCCCTTCAGCAGTAGTTACACCATCCATCGGAGGAAAAGTCCAGTCAAGGTCATCTTCGACAGAAGCTCAGGATGTCCCGAATTCAAAGTTGGTAGAAGGATAGTGGTCGTTATGTTTCAACGTAGCCCTTTTCCCTGTAAATTACCATTTTTAAACTTTGTATATACTCTTTGGAATCACGCGTTTGGCTGATCTCCATCTTATCAATAAAATTTGAGCCTTTGTGCTTTTGTTTGTAATTCTTATTTGTTTTAGCTTTACAGAACGACGTTGTTAACATGATTAACAATTCTTGAAATAAAACAAAAATGAATTTACTTGTTAAAACTTTTTCTGCTTTTAAAATAAAGTTGGCAATTTCTTTTGACTGTTGAACATCAAAAGAGCATCAACCGCTTCCCCAGAGGTAAGCGAACTTCAAAGTGCATAATCAAAGTACTCCTTCTAGGACCAGTACGCCCGAATGAAGGGATCAACTGTGTCAGAGACCTTGTTTCATCTGGAACACCTCGACCGAGTTCTCATCTCCTAAGCCCGCCCAACATAGCTCCCAACAGGGACTATCTCTCCTAAGCAAGGTGGAACTGCTATCTTGAACCAGAGATATCTCTATACGCCCCGCGATGGCCGAGTATACAGTCATGTTCAACTTTTAGTTTGTGTGTCGCGTCAGTTTTGTCAGCATAAACATACATGCATAATGCATTATTGATTTTCATTCCCATTTCATATTGCATCACTATCACTCTAGTCGGTCTTGTCCCCTAGTGATAACAGTCCTCTCAATCGAGTTGTCAGTTCTTGCCTCGTCAGGAAATGCTGCTTTGAACAATCTCTCTCCTCCGGTTTATCTCTGGATTAGGATTGGCCTTTGGCCACTTTGATAACTTGAACCTCTGAAAAGCCAGAGAAGCTTTCTACAGATGTCACTCTTCGCCATTGAAGATGATATCCTTGCTTTCCCGGATTAAGGAAAATTCACAGAGAAAGCCTCCTAAGTAGAGATTTGGCAGTACAGCTGCCATTCTCCAAAAAAATTGCTGATGAAAAGGTCATCGGCACCTCAACATTGGACCCCATCATATGGCATTTCTCCGAAAAGATCCCGAGAAAAGTATGATGTAAGATCTCAAGCGACAACAGTCTTTCAAGAGACCTGCTTTCCCCCAGTAGAAACAAATGGCGTCTCCAACAGAGAAGTTTGTGCAACTCTACGACTCAGATGACTGGGTTCCCCAGCAAGTCTGACATCAAAAGTTTTTCTGTTAAATGGAATCTTTCCAGAAAAATTCGGCGAGAAGTTTGAGGAAAATCGCTACGCATAGCGTCCCTTGTCAGTTAAGTTTATTGACAAAAGAAACTAAGACCAGTTCCTTGGTAGGAAACCAGGATCGAGGGGAAGTTTAAATTAGAAACTAAGACCAGTTCCTTGGCAGGAAACCAGGATCGAGGGGAAGTTTTAAATCAGAAACTAAGACCAGTTCCTTGGTAGGAAACCAGGATCGAGGGGAAGTTTAAATCAGAATCTAAGACCAGTTCCTTGGTAGGAAACCAGAATCGAGGGGAAGTTTAAATCAGAAACTAAGACCAGTTCCTTGGTAGGAAACCAGGATCGAGGGGAAGTCTACCTTTTCTAAGCATCATTGATTAGTAAAAGAAGATGAATGCATAAGCTACCGTTCATAACCACCATCAAAATTTCGGGTATTCCGATATTTAATCCCCTTGCACCCCGAATGGCCGAATACCTTCGTCATTCGCACCTTCGGGTCCCAGAAGATTAAATAGGGGCATCTGTCATACCCCAAATTTTGACCACTAAGATTTCCCATCATTGTGCAAATCATCATCACAATATGGAGGAAGCATCCTACCTTGTCAGTCTCCCCAAAGATGGGTGAGCATCCACTACAATCAAAATTAGGGTTTCAATCCCTCTTTGAGTTCTTAGACAAAGGATCAATCAAGGAATGACACGATCTTCAACTTGTCTAATCTCCCAAACATTCACAATGGATCAAAAAGGACTCCCACTTCAAGGATTAAGCACAAGGATGCTCCCTTCTAGGTGGATCAAGCCTCAAGATCGCCAGTGTCACCAAATTAGGGTTTTGGTCGATCAAGGCCTCCAGATGGAAAATTTTCATCTGGGCACAAGCCAATGATCCAAAACATAACCTAATATACTCCATGGAACCTCATGGGCCCAATCACCAAGTCAATTTTGCCTCAGGGGATGCATACATCAAAAATTAGGAATTAGGGTTTCTTGACCTAATTCACCCCTAAGTTGACTTTTGGTGCAAATCATGAACCAAGACCTCAAGAGAGGGTTTGAGGGTCTCTAATGACTCATATTGATCCATTTGGAATAATGGATTAATCCAAGAAGCTTGAGCAACAAGTCTCAATTTCATCTGCACCACAGTTAGGGTTTTAAGGAAAAAGTCAACTGTAACTTTGACTTTTGACCAGGACATGCTCCCAAGCCCTAAGACATGCCTCAATATACCCTATGACACCCATGGAACATGTCCATCAAGTTTTATTTAGGTCAAGGACATGATTTCCTAAGGAATTGCACAGTTTGGAATTCATCTGATAAAAAGTCAACTGTGCACAAAAGTCAACTTTGACTTTTTGAGATTTTTCACCAAAATGGATTTTTAACCCTAAAATGATGTTAATGTATGATTTGAATCATCATTCATCAAGAAAAGTTGGATAACTTGTAAAAGGGGTAACCATAAAAAACTTAGAAATTTTTCTAAGTTAAAAATAAAGTGACAAGGGTACCAACTTTAGAGGATCATAACTCCTAAACCACAAGGCCATTTTTTCTCATCCAAAGATGGATTTGTAGCCCTCATTACCCTCTACAAAAACTTCAACTACAAGTCATTCCAATTCATTAAGGATTTTGAGTTATGGAGTGATCAAAATGGCTGAAAATTGAAAATGTCACTTTTTCCAACACTTAGTGAAATTTTCACTAAGTCCAAATCTGTCTTCATTTTTTTCCCAAATGTAGGGGAATTTTTCACTTGGATTCAAAAGAGATCAAAACCAAACATGTTCAAACAGTTGTTGTATCATGTAAGGGCTTTCCAAAATGACCAAGAACATTGCCAAATTCCATTTGAGTCATCAGATATGACATTGGAAAGTTGCCTTGCTGAAATCTGTCAAAGGCAAGGCAGAATTTCCAATTTTGCTCGATTTGCCAAAATCAGCCAAATTCAAATGCTCCTATCCACTTGGACACCTCAGAGGATTGAATCTAAAGGGGACAATCACTGAGCCAAGCCTCCAAAGTCCATGGAACAAGAAATAGCATGTTGAACCTAGAATGGCCAAAATAGGGACAAGACTCCAAATTTGGATTGAAGCATTCAATGGAAGCATCAAGGTGGCATGGACTGAGCCATTCTCATCTGAAATCAGTCAAGACTTATCCAAGACCAAGGGAACCAAAGCTCTGTGCCCTAACCTCTAGTCAATGGCTAGAGGAGACTTGCATTTCCATTGGCCAACATTGAACAAACACCTGCTGCAGTTGCCATTCATTGTGGATCCCAAAACAAACTTGTTCTACTATAAATAGAGCTCAATTGTGATCAGTTTGAGCACACCAAAGGCCTACAACACTTGCCTTTCTCAAAATCTCTTTCTCTTGGCAAAAATGCCTTTCTTAGCAAGGTAACTATCGGGTTTTGAGTTTGAGAGCTTTTTCAACCAAACAAATCACACACACACCTCATATACATCACATATGAGCTGATCAAACACTTAAACAACAACTAGAACACTGATTTCTCAGAATCACCAGTCAATTGCTCAAGGTTTTAACCAAGGTGCAGTTGAGATGCCATGAAGTGATCCTGCCAATTTCAATCAAGTCCAAGCATTCAAACACACTCCATAGGGTATAGGGAAGCTGTTCAGATCATCAAAACACAACTGTAACACCTCCTACACAAATCACGATCACCAGCTGCAAGTGGTAAGCATGAGCTCTTCTAACTCTATGATCCACATAATTTTTGCTTCACAATAATTTGGCCATATGTTCATAATCATGCATGGAATGTTTCCCCTCAATTAATTGCATTGTTTGAATCGTATATCAAAAATCCTAGCCTTCATGCAGAAATTAGGGTTCTTGAGGTCTCTTCGTGATTTCTTGTTGTATGTTTAATTTAAATGAAATTAATGGACATAGACATGATCGTGAGGTTGAGACGAGCATAATGATATGTGGATTGCATGATATAATCAAGTATTCAGTGAGATTGGATAGAAAATGCAAATCTGGCAAAGCTGAAAAACGTGTGTGTTCTTCAGTTGTTCTTGGCGCCATTTCTCTCAAATTCAAATATTTGAATTTTGTGATTTTGTTTAATTGATTCAAAAATTAATTTCTCTCTGAGTTTTAATGATTTTGAGTTGATTCTTTTTTTAATAATTCACAAAAATGTTAAAATATTTTATTTTATCAAAAAATCGCAAAAATATTATTTATTTTATATAATTGATATTTTTACAAAGAATTAATGTTTTAATTGTTTTTACCATTTAAAATATTTTTTCCACCTTGATTTTGCAACTTTTAATGCTTTCTAATTATTTTGTAGGTCAATACTTAATTTTTGAAGCATTAATCCAAGATCACAATTTGTTTTTCATATGTTAAACAATTTTGATCATTTTAATTGAATTTTTATTCAATTAAATACATTTTTTGAAAACAAATTAGGGTTTTGGATTAATTCAACCCTCATATATCATTTTCAAAACACTTTGGGGCTCTAATAGAGTGTAAGACCCAATCCTTTTTGAAACCAAAATATTTTGGGCCTCAGTCATTGTATAAGACCCACGGTATTTTCAAAAACCTCGGCGCGATCGCCGTTTTCAAACAAAATCATTTGGGCCTCTCCTTGAGCTATAAGACCCATTCAAAGCACTCTGGGTCTCTAATAGAGTGTAAGACCCAATCTTTTTTTTGACCAAAAACATTTTGGGCCTCAGTGTATTGTATAAGTCCCGATACCGTAAAAAATAAACGGCGCGATCATCGCCTTTTAAAAAAAATAACCTTGGGCCTCTCCTTGAGCTATAAGACCCATTCAAAACTCTTTGGGCCTCTATTGGAGTGTAAGACCCAACCCCCTTTTAACCAAAACAATTTTGGGCCTCACTTATTGTATAAGTCCCTCTGCGTTAAAAGAAAATCTCGGCACGATCACCATTTTTTAACGAAAAAATCAATTGGGCCTACCCTCGTGTTATAAGCCCCACTCTTTTTCTTTAAACTTTTTGGGCCTCTTGAGAGAGTGTAAGACCCATCCCTTTGTACAGAAAATAATTTTTGGGCCCCAGTCACTTGTATAAGTCCCTCTGTATAAATTCAAACAGTGCGCTCATTGATAAATCCCTGGGCCTCTCCTTGAGCTGTAAGCCCCAAATCTTTCTTTTTCAAAGCACTTTCTCCTTTGATTTTGAAATATATTGTTGTTTCAATCTTTCTTTGTTGAACAACTAACCAAACAGCATGGAAGCTCTACAACCGAGTAAGTGGTTATCGCTTTCATTTACTGCTTTCATAAATATAACTGTATTGTGGGGCTGCTCACTGTAAGTCTCCTTTCATAAACTCATATCATATGTGTAATAATAGTATAGATATTTCGAGTTTCCCCGGCAACTACGTCTAGAACTAGGTGACGCCGTTTCGTTTATTCATAGAAATAGACACCTAGATCCCCAATAGGATCACTAGATACAGTCTTCTCTCAGGCTGTCCTCATTAGGAATTGTCAAGAAACTCTACTCCCCAAGATGAATGTATTCTCCATGAATGGCATCTTTGAGTTTCTTCCAAATTCTCGAACTTTCCTGACATTGATCTATTCTCGGTGAATAGCATTGCCTTGAATTTCTCGGGGTTTGGGGACCCACGGGCTTCTTAAAAGCATCGGCCTCCTCTTGGGCATCGTACAAGGACCCACAGGCTTCCTAAAAGCAACCCCGCCTCCTCTTGGGCTTAGTACAAGGACCATACGGCTTCTTAGAAGTATTCACAGCCTCCTCTTAGGCTTCGTATAATGATCTCTTCCTCCGGGAATGATAGCCTCCTCTTGGGCTTAGTACAAGGACCCGTCGGCTTCTTAAAAGTTTCCAGCCTCCTCTTGGGCTTCGTACAAATTGTCCCGACAACCTCCTAGAGGTATAGGAACAGAACTTAATCATCTTCATAGAACAGTCCTTTCATAGAGTCTACTACTGTTTCTCAAAACATAGTACAAAAGACGAAACTCTAGACTTGGACAGTCTAATCTCCTTGAGTCTCAAAGACATTCTCAAGTGACCCCTTCGTTAAATAGGAAGGAAACCCGTAGACTCGGACAGTCTCAAGACCCTTTGGATTTCCTGCTTCCTTAAAGAACAGGAATAACCCGAGTCCTCGAATCAAATCCTTGAGTGCAGTGTTGCTCATATAATAACTGATTTTCTCTTTCAAAATCAGTATACTAGACCTATCACTTAACAGAGACAGTTACCATAGCCTCCTCTTAGGCTTTGTATAATGAGCCTTCTTCAGTGAAGTTAGCCTCCTCTTGGGCTTTATACAATGATTCTCCCCAGCGGAGTCAAACAACGTTTAGCCTCTCTCTCGGGCTTTGTACGAGACACATAAAAGACTCCCTCGTTGAGTCAATCAAATTTCAGCCTCCATCTCGGGCTTTGTACGAGATACAAAAAAGTTCTTATTGAGCCAAACCAATTTCAGCCTCCATCTCGGGCTTTATACGAGATACAAAAAGGTTCTTATTGAGCCAAACAAATTTCAGCCTCCATCTCGGGCTTTGTACGAGATACAAAAAGGTTCTTATTGAGCCAAACAAACAATAACCTCCATCTCGGGCTTTATACGAGATGCCAAAAGACTCCGTCGTCGGGTCAAAACCTTTTCGCCTCCATCTCAGGCTTTGTACGAGATACAAAAACAATCTCTCGTTGAGTATAAAAGATCCTCTTGTAGGATCAACCCCTTTTAGCGTCTCTCTCGGGCTTTATACGAGACACATATTAGCCTCCTCTTAGGCTTTGTATAAGAAAACCACTGGTTGATCCAATCAACCTTTTAGCATCAAAGCTGTGCCTTGTTCACAGTACACAAACATCAACAACTCCTTCCCCTTCATCTAATCGCTGTAAGCGGCAAGCCTCTGGATCATCTATATCCATGCCACTGTCCCTCTTTTAGCATGAGAAATTCCTAAGGAAAGATAGCATTGCTCTACACTGAATTAAAGTCTTCTCCTTCAGGTCAAAACTACCCTATAAAGGAAATTATGGCATTGCTAGGATCCGCGTATCCCGGTTAAAGTAATCCTCCCTTTATAACCAGTCACCCAACAGTTGTGACAGACAAACCCTTCTTTAGAGATGACAAATTCTCTCTAAAGTCGAGGTCCTTCAGCTTCATATCTTGGGCTTTGAACAAGATACAAATAAACTATTCAGCTTCATATCTTGGGCTTTGAACAAGATACAAACCACCTTTCGCTTCACGTCTTGGGCTTTGAACAAGACACCAAAACAACAATTTCCTCCCATAGAATAGGAGGAACTACGAACGCTCTGATTTCCCTGTTTCGGTAAACGGGAATATGTAGGCATAAGATCGAAAGAAAAGATCTTAGCGAGCACACTAAACAAAAAACCCAAATCCCATATCTCCATCAATCAAAAGCAGTAATTCAAAAGCATCAGTCCTTACATCCTAATCTTTGTTCCCCGTCAGAAAACTTCTGTCTAGATAAAGAAACCAGTATTGGCGAAAATACAAATAACCAGTACAAAGGCCCCCCCACATTGATAGCATCCGTAACCTAACAGACCGCTGTTTAAACTCAATATGCAAAGCAGGGTTAATTGGAGACATCTATTTCCCTTCCTTATTCAGCTCACAATAGGATAAAAAATGAATCGACCTGTAGTTTAAAGCTTAACCGCAGAGAGCGACCAGCGCTTAAGAACCGCGTCCAAAATCGCTCGCTACACCTTCGTCCAACAGTACAAATATAACTTGGACATGGCACCAGATAGAGATCAACTCAGAGTGATGTCTTAGAAAGACAAAGAGACATTTAAGGAATACGCGCAAAGATGGCGTGAAATTTCCGCCCAGATTTGTCCACCTCTTGAGGAAAAAGAGTTGACAAAGATCTTTCTGAAAACCTGAAGCTCATTCTACTACGACCGAATGGTCGCCAGTGCGCCCAGTGATTTCACTGAGATGGTAAACATGGGAGTATGCCTTGAAGAGGTAGTTCGCGAAGGACGGTTAGCCAAAAAGGCTTAACCCTCCAGCAGTACCAAAAGATACGGTAGTACTTTTCAGAAAAAGAAGGAACAGGAGATCAGCAATATCTCCCAAGGAAAACAACGGCGACGGTACCAACCAGTAGCGGCGATAACTCCTGCTATTAACCCTGCGCCAGTCCGACTTATAAACCTCAGGTTGCTCAGAATCAACCTAGTCAACAACTGTATCAGCAAAAGACTCAACAACCTCTTCAGCTGACTCGTCCTCAGTACAACAATAACAATCGTGCAACACGACCAACAGGGTTTGACCCTATACCCATGTTGTACGCAGAACATTTTCCACTTTTACTGGCCAAGGGGCACGTCCAGACCAGGTCTCCTCTTACAGTACCGGAAAATCTGCCCTTTTGGTTCAAAGCGGACCAAACTTGCCCTTACCATCAAGGAGGATCGCGGCACAACATCGAAAACTATCTCAGTTTCAAATCTGACGTACAGAAACTTGTCAGGAACGGGGTCTTATCTTTCAAAGATACTAATCCAAATGTTCAAACGAACCCGTTGCCGCAACATGACAAGGCTGCAGTAAATTTAATAGAAGAGGAATTTCACCGCAATTATCAGATTCGCGATGTACTCCAGTTGGGGACCAATCTGGTCAAGATGCATTGCATGCAGAGCGGGTACGGTCACATACCACCTCACAATTATCACCAGTGTGATATCTGCTTAAGAATAACCAAGTATGTTCTGTAGTAAAGTTAGCTCTATAGGAACAGATGAATCTCAGATGGATTAAAGATCACAGAATTTGAGAAGTCAACATGGCTCATGCTAATCCCAACATTGTTCAGAATCACAATATCCTTGCGATTAATGTCAATTTGGTAGCCATGCACTCTAGGCAAAGTCAATATCATAATCTGTCGCGACACGATTATGATGCCTGTCTGATTTGCTCGACAAGCAATCAGGGGTGCTCTTTCATACAAGAGGCCCTTCAACGTCAGATGGATCTCAGATGGATCAAGGACTATCGGGAAAGAAATACTCATCAAGTCAATATGGTTCAGATATTCGACATACGCTTGATGAACACCAGTCTAGTAGAACTACATGTTAAGCAAGTAAGTCTCGGGTTTCAGGCTTCACATGATTATCAGGACTTCGAAGAGTGTCAAGAGGACGACCAAGGCTGTTCCTTTGTCCAGAGAATACTTGAACACTTATTGGACCACTGGTGGCTTCCAATTTACTTGGACGAAGCTACACAGAAGATCAGTATGAGTGACAGAAATCCTAGGAGACATCAGAGTCAGGATCTCCGCTCGATGGAAACAGATCTGGTCAAAATGCATTGATACAAAGTGCGCGTGGCCGGGTGCCGCTACATAATTATGAACGCTGTAGGGTTTGTTCTGAGAATAACCAAGGTTGTTATCTTGTACATTCAACTCTCCAAAATTAGTTGGATCGAAAAGAGATTCGACCGTGTTCAAGTGTCGGGTCGATCAACGTGATACAAGGCTATCTTCCTGGTCAAAGTGATGATGTTATCATCATTTCCAATCATGAAATGGCCGAAGATGTTTGCGCCATAATCCCTCTACTCAATGAATCGAAAGTTCCTCTTGAAAGTAGGAAGATTCTCAACCTTGAACCAGTTGAGACTGAGTATGATGGTCAGAAACATCAAAAGATCCCAGTGGTAATCTATTTACCAGGACCATTATCGTACGAGACATCTAAGGCGATCCCTTATAAGTACGATGCAACAACAGTTGAAAATGGAAAGGAAACTCGATTACCCTCCGTCGTAAACATTGTCGACATCAGTCGAGTCACGTGGAGCGGTCGAATCTTCAACCGAGGAGTTGGAGAACCTGCCAAAGAGAAAGAAACTCAGGCAGAAGTTTCGAATCAGCAAATCGGGCAGTCCAGTAATCTCGAACTTTCAAAGAACAGCGATGAGATGCTGAAGCTCATCCAAAGGAGCGAGTACAACATTGTAAACCAACTGTTGCAAACTCCATCCAGAATCTCTGTTTTATCTCTCATACTCAGTTCTGAAGCTCTCAGAGAAGCTCTGCAAAAAGTTTTAGAGCAAGCCTACATGGAAAAGGATGTAACTGTAGGACAGTTCGACAGTATCATATTAAACATCACTTCCTGCAACAACTTAGGATTCAGTGATGAGGAATTGCCGGAAGAAGGTAAAAATCATAACATGGCACTTAACATTACAGTTAACTGTCAGGACAATGCTTTAGCCAGCGTACCGATTGACACAGGATCATCTCTGAATGTTAAGCCAAAGTCAACTCTAACACGACTATCATTTCAAGAAGCTCCGATGAGGGGCAGTGAGATGTTTGTCAAAGCTTTTGACGGATCCAGAAAAACATTTATCGGCGAAGTAGATCTTCCCATAACCATCGGTCCTCACACTTTTCAAGTCACTTTCCAGGTCATGGACATCCGGACAGCTTACAGCTGTTTATTAGGAAGACCTTGGATACACGAAGCTGGGGCAGTCACTTCGACACTTCACCAGAAGCTGAAGTTCGTCAAGAATGATAAACTCGTCACAGTCTATAGAGAGCAAGCTTTGATAGTAAGTAACTTATCATATTTCTCATGTGTAGAACCAGAGGAGGTAGTTGGAACTCAGTTACAAGCTCTTACGGTGAACAATGAGAATGGACCTGAGAAAGAAACGTCGATTTCCTCATACAAAGACGCTCTCGAAGTAATCAAGAGCAACAACGCAAAAGGATGGGAACAACTTGTGATTCCTACGGATAACAAGAAAAAGAAAGGCTTAGGATTCTCCTCGACCTGTGCCCAGACTGCTAAGAAAGACGAAAGTTTTCGTCCCATTAAGGATTTCTTCCTCAGCGGAGGATTCATTCACCCAGTGTCTCAAGAAGTACACACTATCAATGAGAGTAACTCCTCCGATATGGATGAAGAGTGGAAATTATATCTCAACGAGGATGGCTATTTGTCTCAGGGAGAGACACCTACTCCATTTTGTTTTCCCCCGCAAAGTCCGAGATTCATACCGAGATCAGACATCAAGTTGATGTACGGAGATTGTGATCCTGAGGGATATCGTGCTCCACTTAACTCATTAGAGGACGATCCGATGAAGGATAACTTCGAATACGACTATTTTGACCCAATGGATGACTTGCCTATCTGGAAGCCATGCCCAGAGGACTTGGTGCAAAAGAGTCAGCCCAACGAGGCATATCAACTAAGCAACGTTGAAAAGAATACCTGCGTCTCCACTCAGTCATGGAATCATTACTCAGGCTATTCTGAAAATACTTGTCACAACGATGAACCTGCGCAAATTACAGGACAAGAGTTCATCAATTGCGCTTTTCCAGATGTCAACGTCATCGAGGAAGATGACTCCTCTTTCCCCTCAGAAGTATGGGACACTTTAGGACAGCCAAGCGGCAAGTACGACTTCTTAGTTAAGTATACTGCTCCTGAAAGCTCTCGTATCAAACTCGAAGATATCCAGCCAACTGGATGGGGAAATTTCCCTGAGAACGAGGAAACTATGGAAAATACAACAGAAGAGTTTGTTTACGACAACTCTGCCTGGGAAGAGGATTCCAACAATCCTGATCCGCCAGAAATTAGCCTCATTTCTGAGGACAAATCAAGAAAGAAGGTTCCAGACTTTGTGATTCACCGTGCAGTTCGTCGCGAATGGGTTGCTGTCGATGTTCCGAAAGTCGTCCATAAGTCTATGTAATTGCCATCTTTATTTTGACCTTTCACCCCGCCCAGGTGAAACAGATGTTTTATAGGGCTCGCTTTTCTTTAAATGTCCCTCTTCGCTTCGGCCAAATCGACAGAGTTTTGTTTTATAGGGCTGCAATTTCAAGAATCGACAAATCCTGAATAAATAAAATGTCATTCTGTAATTCCCGCATTAATTTATGTTTTCTCTTTTCGCTTTTCCGAAAATGGTAATTCTAAAACAAACTCAATTAAAAAAACAAGCATTTTCAATACACTGCACACACTCTTGCATTTTCTATATCTCTTCTAAAAACAAATCATCATGCCTTGCATATTGCTTGTTTTAAACCCCATTGAAACATACAATCCCATGCCTTCTCCCAACTTTGAATTCCCGGTATTTGAAGCTGAAGAAGAAGAAGACGCAGAACTTCCAGAAGAGATCCCGATTACTCAGACAAGAGGAAAGGTCTATCGAGCCTCACAAGGAGCCGTTGGAAACGGTAAATTTGGGTTCAGAGGAAGAGAGAAAAGAAATCAAGATTGGGGCACTGCTCGATCCGACAGTCAAAAAAGACTTGATCAAGCTTCTCAAAGATTTTCCCGATGTATTTGCTTGGTCCTATCAGGACATGCCGGGGTTGGATAACAGCATCGTGTGTCATACCCCAAATTTTGACCACTAAGATTTCCCATCATTGTGCAAATCATCATCACAATGTGGATGTACTTTCATGCCTCATCAAGCTCCATATGGATTGTTGAGCATTCACTACAATAAGCATTAGGGTTTTAAGCCCTCTCAAAGCACTTAGACAAAGGATCAATCAAGAAATGACATGATCTTCAACTTGTCGAACCCCTCAAATGCCCATAAAGGATCAGGGGACTCCCACATCAAGAATCAAGCACAAGGTTGCAGCATTCCAAGCGGATCAAACCTCAAGATCGCCAGTGTCACCAAATTAGGGTTTTGGTCGACTGAGGCCTCCAGATAAAAATTTTCATCTGGGCATGAGCCAATGCTTCAAAATATAACCCAAGATACTCCAAGGGACCTCATGGACCCAATCATCAAATAAATTTAAACTCATGGGATGCATTTACCAAAAATCAGGAATTAGGGTTTCTTGACCTAATTCACCCCTAAGTTAACTTTTGAGGCAAAGCATGAGCCAAGACCTCAAGACATGATTTGAGGGCCTCCAATACACTACATTGATCTATTTGCAATAATGGATTGATCCAAGAAGCTTGATTCACAAGTTTCAATTTCATCTGGACCACAATTAGGGTTTCGAGGAAAAAGTCAATAGTGCCTTTGACTTTTGACCAAGACATGCTCCCTAACCTTAGGACATGATTCAATACACCCTATAACACCTATAGAGTATATCCATTAGGTTTGATTTAGGTCAAGGGCTCGATTTCCCAACGGATCGCACAGTTTGGATTTCATCCGATAAAAAGTCAACTGTGCACAAAGTCAACTTTGAGTTTGTGAGATTTTTCACAATTATGGTTCTTTGACCCTAAAACAATGTTAATGTATGATTTGAATCATCATTCATCAAGAAAAATCAAAGAAAGTGAGTTAACTTGTAAAAGGGGTAACCATAAAAACTTAGAATTTTTCTAAGTTATGGAACAAAGTGGCTAGGGTACCAACTTCCAAGGATCATAACTTGAGATCCAAGCAACCATTTTGGATGGTCCAAAGCTGGATTTGTAGATCTCATGGCATACTTTAAAAGTGTCAACTACAGGTCATTCCAGTTCCTCATGGATTTTTAGTTATGGAGTGATCAAAATGGCTGAAAACACAAAAGTGACTTTTTCCAACACTTAGTGAAATTTTCACTAAGTCAGAATCTGCCTTATTTTTTTCCAAAAGTAGAGGCATATATTTCATTGTAATTCAGGTTGACTCAAAACCAAAGTTGGACATCATATTGAAATAGTATATGTCAGCTTTCCAAAATGTCCAAGAACTCCATCAAATTCCATCTGAGCTTTGAGTTATGACAGCTGCAACATGCCTTGATGCAAATTGTCTTGGCATGGAAGATTTGTGCATTAGTGCTCGAATTGCTCAAATTGTGCAACTTCAAGCATGGTTATCCATCTGCACACCTCAAGGGGGAACAACCAAGGGACAAGCACTGATCCATGAGCCTCCCAAGTCTATGGAACTACATATAGGTTTCCCACCCCTAAAAGCTAAAGATGCCTCAAGACTCCAATTTTGTTTTGAGGCATTCAATGGATGCTTAGAGGTGGCATGTATCAGAGCAAAGATGAACACTTCAGTCAAGCCTTATCCTTGAATCAGGGAACCATAGGCATGTGCTCTAATCTCAAGTCAATGGCTAGAGGAGACTTGAGATTCCATTTGATCCACATTGGCCAAAGGCCTGCTGTAGTTGCCATTCCCTATTCCTTGCAAAACAAACTTGAGACACTATAAATAGACCTCATTTCTGTTCAGCTTGAGTACACCAAAGGCCTATAACACTTGCCCTTCTCAAAATCACACTCTCACTTCCAAAAATGCCTTCTAATGCAAGCTACCATCGGGTTTTGAATTAGAAAATGTTTCCAACCAAACCAATCACACACACACCTCATAAACATCATATGTGAGCTGATCAAACACTAAAACAACATCTGGAACATCAATTTCATAAAATCACCATCCATTTGCTCAAGCTTTTAGCAAAGTTGCAGCTGAGGTGCCACAATCTGTTCCAGTCCATTTCAAATCAATCCAAGCTTTCAAACACACTCCATATGGTGTAAGGAAGCTGTTCAGATCATCACAACTCATCTGTAACACCTCCAACTCAAAAATCAAGTTGCTCTTGCTGCCACGACATTCAAGTAAGCCTAAATTTGGTCATCTCATGATTCGTGCATATTTCCTGGCAAAATAATTTTGCCATATGTTCATGATCATGTATGGAGTGTTTCCCCTCCATTAATTTCTTTGTATGAGTCATGTATCAAATTTCTCAGCCTTCATGTAGAATTTAGGGTTCTTAAGGTTTCTCTTTGATTTCTTATTCCATGCTTAAAATAAATGAAATTAAAGACCATAGACATGATCATGAGGTGAAAACGAGTAGATTGATATGTTGTTGTGTGATTTCATCAAGTATTCAGTGAGATTGATGAGAAAATGCAAATCTGGGCAAAACCAGAACTCGCGCGTGTTCTTGGTGTGTTCTTGGCGCCATTTTTCAAACTTTCAAATATTTGAATTTTGTGATTTTATTTAATTGATTCAAAAATTAATTTCTCTATGAATTTTAATGATTTTGAGTTGATTCATTTTTTAATAATTCACAAAAATGTTAAAATATTTTATTTTACAAAATTTTTCCAAAAATATTATTTATTTCATATACTTGATATTTTTACAAAGAATTAATTTTTATTTGTTTTTTGACATTTAAAAAAAATTTTCCTTCTTGATTTTCCAAACTTAATGGGTTTTCAATCATTTTGTCGATAAAAACATGATTTTTGAAACATTGATCCAAGATCACCACTTATTTTTCACATGTTTTCAGTAATTTTTATTAATTTTTAAAAACAATTAATTCCATTTTTAAACAAAATTAGGGTTTTGATTAATTCCACCCTCATTAATCTTTTTCAAACACTTTTGGGCCTCTTGATAGAGTGTAAGTCCCATCTCTCTGAAACTAATTAATTTTTGGGCCTCAATGCATTGTATAAGTCCCGATACAGTCAGAAATTTCGGCGCGATCGTCGCCTTTTTTAACAAAATAATTGGGCTTCTCCTTGAGCTATAAGTCCCATCTTTATTCATTTTCAAAACTCTTTGGGCCTCTAATAGAGTGTAAGACCCAATCCCCTTTTAACCAAAACCATTTTTGGGCCTCCGATATTGTATAAGTCCTTCTGCATTAAAAGAAAAATCTCTGCGCGATCGCCAGTTCAAAATCAAATCATCTGGGCCTACCCTCGTGTTATAAGTCCCATCTCTTTTCTTTAAATAATCGTTGGGCCTCTAATAGAGTGTAAGATCCAACCTCTTTGTAAATAAAATATTTTGGGCCTCAGTCGTTGTATAAGTCCCGAGACGATATTCAAAACAACAGTGCGATCACTGTTAAACCTTGGGCCTCTCTTTAAGTATAAGCCCCACCAATATTTTCAAAACAATTCCCTTTTGATTTAGATTCAATATACATGTTGTTATCAAACCTTTTTTTAATTTCTTTGAACAACTAACAAAACAGCATGGAAGCTTGCTCGCCTGTAAGTTTTTACTGGCTTTCCTTTACCCGCTTTCATATATATATAACTGTATTGTGGGGAGCTGCGCATGGTTAGTCTTCTTTCATACCCTTTTTAAATACTTGTCATATATCAACTGTATATATTCTAGTATAGCTATTTAGAGTTTTTCCCGGCAATTAGGTCTAGAACTAGGTAAAGCCCTGTTGCTCACTCTTTAAATACAAACAACACTAGATCCCCATAGGATTTCCAGATACAGTCTTGCCTTCTCTTGGGCTTAAACAATATGGAACAAAGAGAAAGGCAGTATTCTCGGTGAACCTTTTCTCAGACTGTCACTATTAGAAATTGTCAAAGGAATTCTACTCCCCAGAGTTGATCTATTCCCGGTGAATAGCATCTCTTGAATTCCACCAAACATCAGAACTGTTCACTAAATGATCTATTCTCTGTGAATAGGATTTCTTGAACTTTTCTATGGTTTGGGACCCACAGGCTTCCTAAAAGCATCCCCGCCTCCTCTTGGGCTTTGTACAAGGAACCTCCGGCTTCTTAGAAGTTCTCACGCCTTCTCTTAGGCTTAATACAAGGACCATGGCGACGTCCTAATGGTATAAGACAGAACTTAGTCATCCTTTGCTAGAGCATTCTTTCCAGTGTCAAAACTCTGGTCAATTTATGGTTAATTCTCTTCCCTTAATGCCCGTGCCTTCTCTGGAGGCATCATACAAATAATAAAACTCTTCCACACCAGTAGACTTGGGCAGTATAAACCCCTTGAGTCTCATAGACATTCTCAAGTTCCTTACAAGTATAGGAAGAAACCCCGGGCTCTCTGGATCAATATCTAGCAGAAACGCAGCCTCTCTCTCTCGAGTTCCCCATCCAGGGTCAGCTTATCCCAAAATCAGAACCTCAAGGCATCTGATACCTCAACTCTTCTATAATCCTCCGCAAGAGTTAATTCCCCACTTGGACCTGCCTAGGTATCTCAACAATCCCCAGCAGAAAGTTATCCTCCTCTTAGGCTTTGTATAATGACCTTTCCTCAGCACATTCAACCTCCTCTTGGGCTTTGTACAAATGATTCTCCCCAGCGGAGCAAACCTTTTCAGACTCTCTTGTTGAGTCAATTAACTTTCAGACTCTCTTGTTGAGTTAGTCACCTTTTCAAACTCTCTTGTTGAGTCCGTTACCTTTTCAGACTCTCTTGTTGAGTCAATCACTTCTCAAGACTCCCTTGTTGAGTCAACCTTTTAGCTTCAATCCTAGGTTTTGTACAGGACAGATAAAAACACTCTCTTGTTGAGTCAATCTTTTTCCAGTCTCCCCGTAGGCTTGGTATAAAGATTTCCCCGAGCAGGAGCTAGCCTCCGCTCAAGTTGGGTAGAATAATTTTGCTACACTTGTTCAGCCTCAATCCTGGGTTTTGTACAGAGCAGATAAAAGCACTCTCTTTTTTAGTCAGACCATTTTAGCCTCAATCTTGGGCTTTGTACAAGACACAAACCTTCCTCTCTTAAACTTGGGACAAATATGTCCCCAAGCAGAGCCAAACTCATTTCAGCCTCAATCTTGGGCTTTGTACAAGACAGATAATACTCTTCCGCGGAGTCAAACCCATTTCAGCCTCCATCTTGGGCTTTGTACAAGACACTTAAAAAAATATCCTCAACGGAGTCAAAATCCCTTTTAGCCTCAATCTTGGGCTTTGTACAAGACAGATAGAACATTTTCCCCAGAAAAGTCAAACTCCAAGCCTCCTCTTAGGCTTTGTATAATGATATCCCCAAAGAGTCAGTCTCTTTTTTGCCTCAATCTTGGGCTTTGTACAAGACACCAATATATACACTCTCTTGTTGAGTCGGTCTTATCCAGACTTTGGATAAGAATCTCCCCAGTGGAGTCAATCAACCTTTAGCTTCAAACTTGGGCTTCGATCAAGGCACACAAAAATCAATACTCCCTTTAGAGATGACAAATTCTCTCTTTGTCAAACCTTTAGCTTCAATCTTGGGCTTTGAACAAGACACAAATGAACCTTTTAGCTTCAATCTTGGGCTTTGAACAAGACACCAAATATCTTTTCCTCCCATAGAATAGGATGAACTACGATTGCTCTGATTTCCCTATTTCGTTTAAACGGGAATACGTAGGCATAAGATTGCGAAATCTTAGCGAGTATACTAATAAAAAAAAAGCCTTAGGTCCAGTACCGTCATACATCATTCAAACTTTAGGTCTAGTACCTTACCAAAAACATCGGAAAAACCCGAATATCAACAAAAATTCACTCACTCACTCATACTTCCCAAGAAACTTTCCCAACCCATTAACAGATAAACACTATCAATTACAAAGCGAAACCTAAAGCTAGTATCCTATGGAGAACCACATATAGGATGGGTAATTGACAACTCCCCATTGTAGAACTTGACCCCGGACCCCCCAATCTCTTAAAAGCGTTTTGTTCAGTTAAACATTTCGCGTGCAAGGTTTGTTTTAGATAGCTTCCCTTTCCCTTCCAACTTCATGGGATAAATAAGAAATCAGAAAGTAGCACCCCATCCTCCTCACTGCGATGAGGAGAAGAACCAGCGATAAGGTGGTCACGTCACCGACAAAAATTGCTCGCTACATCGTGGAGCATCATTTGCCGTTAAAGTCAGAATGTCCGCCAGTAAAGCAAAGGTTGAGAAGAACTCACCCGGATATGGCTATCAAAATCAAAGAGGAAGTGCAGAAACAGATAGACGCTGGTTTCCTTGCCACCTCAGAATATCCTCAATGGCTAGCTAACATAGTGCCAGTTCTGAAAAAGGACGAAAATGTCAGAATGTGTGTAGATTACAGAGATTTGACCAGGGAAAGTCCAAAGGACGACTTTCCCTTACCACACATTGACATGCTGGTAGACAGTACAACCAAATTCAAAGTATTCTCCTTTATGGACGGATTCTCGTGCTATAATCAGATCAAAATGGCGCCGAAAGATATGGAGAGAACTTCCTTTATCACCCCATGGGTCACCTTTTGTTACAAGGTAATGCCGTTCGGTTTGAAGAACGCTGGGGCAACCTATCAAAGGGCCATGACAACTTTTTTCATGACATGATGCACAAGGAAATCGAGGTGTATGTTGATGATATGATTGCCAAATCAAAAACAGAGAAGGAACACGTTGAACATTTGTCAAAATTGTTCGAACGTCTAAGAAAATACAAACTACGCTTGAATCCTAACAAGTGTACATTCGAGGTCCGCTCAGGAAAGCTCCTAGGGTTCATCATCAGTTAGAAAGGGATTGAAGTCGATCCTAACAAGGTCAAGGCCATTCAAGAGATGCCTTCATCTAAAACAGAGAAATAAGTCAGAGGATTTTTGGGACGTCTGAATTACATCTCAAGGTTCATATCCCTCATGACCGTGACATGCGCGTCCATCTTTAAACTACTCAGAAAGAATCAAAGTTGTGAGTGGACGGAAGATTTTCAAAAAGCTTTCGACAGTATCAAGGAATATCTGTTGAACCCGCCAATTTTATCACCTCTAGTGGAAGGAAGACCATTGATCATTTACCTGACAGTCTTGGAAAACTCGATGGGTTGTGTACTTGGCCAACAAGACGAAACCAAAAGGAAAGAGTCTGCCATTTATTATTTAAGCAAGAAATTCACCGACTGTGAAACTCGGTACACTATGCTTGAGAAAACTTGTTGCGCTTTAGCTTGGGCAGCTAAACGTCTTCGTCAGTACATGATTTTCCATACTACTTGGTTGGTCTCCGAGATGGATCCAATCAAGTACGTCTTTGAGAAACCTACTCTCATGGGAAGGATTGCCCGTTGGCAGATGTTGCTATTAGAATACGACATCGAGTACCACACTCAGAAACCCATTAAAGGAAGTATTTTAGCTGATCATTTGGCTCATCAACCGATTGCCGATCAGGAATCAGTCGGGTTTGACTTCCTAGACGAAGATGTCATGTATCTAAAAATGAAAGATTGCGATGAACCGCTACCCAGTGAAGGGCCAGAACCAGATTGCCAATGGGGATTAATTTTTTACAGAGCTGTCAACAATTACGGAAATGGAATTGGGGCAATCATTGTTACCCCTCAGGGTACCCACATTCCTTTCACCGCCGGATTAACATTCAAGGCTACGAATAACGAGGCCGAATACGAAGCATGTATCATGGGTCTCAAAGAAGCGATTGATTTAAGGATCAAAAACTTGGATGTTTACGGCGACTCAACCCTGGTTATCAATCAGATCAAAGGATATTGGAACACATACCAGTATGGGCTGATTCCTTACAAAGACTACGCGAGAAGGTTGTTACCATTCTTCAACAGAATCGAGTTTCACTATATCCCTCGTGAAGAAAATCACATGGCTGATGCATTAGCCACTCTCTCTTCCATGATTAGTGTAGGTCAATGGAACGACGTACCTAAGATTGACGTGATGCGCCTAGAAAGGCCCGCCTACATCTTCACGATTGAAGCTGTCGTAGACAACAAACCTTGGTACCACGATATTAAGTGCTTCCTTCAGACACAAGAATACCCACCTGGGGCATTGAGAAATGACAGGAAAACTCTCAGGAGACTGTCTCGAAACTTCTTTCTGAACGGTGATACACTCTATAAGAGAAACTTCGACATGGTTCGGCTTCGCTGCGTAGACAAACTAGAAGCAAACATGTTGATGAAAGAGATTCACGAAGGATCCTTTGGCACTAATGCCAACGGACACACAATGGCGAGAAAATTCTAAGAGCAGGGTACTATTGGTTGACAATGGAATCTGACTACTACAAGTACATGCGAAAGTGTCACAAGTGTCAGATATACGCTGACAAAATCCATGTACCGCCAACGCATCTCAAAGTTCTTTCTTCCCCATGGCCTTTTTCCATATGGGGAATCGACATGATTGGCATGATTGAACCAAAGGCTTGAAACGGACATCGGTTCATTCTGGTCGCCATTGACTATTTTACCAAGTGGGTCGAAGCAGCGTCATACGCTAATGTAACCTGACAGGTGGTAGTCCGTTTTATCAAAAACAATCCCATCTGCCGTTATGGTGTTCCGAGCCAGATCATTTCGGATAATGGATCCAACTTGAACAATAAGATGATGAAAGAGTTGTGCGCTGAGTTCAAGAACGAACACCATAACTCATCTCCCTACCGACCTAAGATGAACGGAGCGGTAGAAGTAGCTAATAAGAACATTAAGAAAATCGTTCAAAAGATGGTTGTAACCTACAAAGACTGGCACGAGATGCTACCCTTTGCTCTTCACGGTTATCGCACATCTGTCCGCACTTCAACAGGGGTAACCCCTTTCTCTCTAGTATATGGCATGGAGGCAGTGCTCCCCATAGAAGTAGAGATCCCATCAATTCGGGTATTGATCGAAGCTAAGCTAACAGAATTTGAATGGTGTCAAAGTCGACACGACGAACTGAATCTGTTCGAAGAGAAACGAATAACGGCTCTATGCCATGGTCAGGTGTATCAATAGAGAATGAAGAAAACGTTTAACAAAAAGGTCCGACCCCGCGTCTTCAGAGAATGAGACCTCATGCTCAAAAAGATACAATCATTTTTCACTGATTCTCGGGGCAAGTGGACTCCGAATTATGACAGCCCCTATGTGGTCAAGAAAGCTTTCTCAGGCGGTGTCTTGAGACTTGCAACCATGGATGGAGAGGAATTTGCCTACCCCACAAATGTTGATGTAGTCAAGAAATACTTCGCCTAAACTAAAAAAAAAACATCTCAGTGGATTGAAAATCCGAAAATCATCCCGGTGGATTGGAAATCTCCAAAGTACAATTCAGGTAAAAATTAGGGATTCATGGCAAGTAACTACATCCAACACGGGTAAATTCCCCAGCAGTATTACTTACCATCAGAAAAGACTTTCGTCAGGGTCAGCTTCGAAAGAAGCCCAGAATGTCCCGAATTCAAAGTTGGTAGAAGGATAACAGTCGTTTTGTTTTAATGTAGTCCTTTTCCTGTAAATTACCATTTTCAAACTTTGTAAATACTCTATGGTATCACGCGCTTGGCTGATTACCATCCTATCAATAAAATTTGAGCCCTTGTGCTTTTGTTTGCAACTCTTATTTGTTTTTGCTTTATAGAATGACATTTAACATGCTCAACGATTCTTGAAATAAAACAAAAATGAGTTTCCTTTTGAATTTAAATGTCTGAAAGAACATCAACAGCTTCTCCAGAAGTGATTTAACTTCAAAGTGCAGAATCAAAGTACTCATTCTCAAACAGTGCATCTGACTGAAGGATCAACTATTTTGAACACCAGGTTCTACCTGATACACCCAGCAGAGTTCTTACCTCCAAATACCGATCAAGAACTTCTTTCTCCCCCGCGGAGTCTACTTCTCCTAAGCAAGGCAGTATTGCTATCTTGAACCATTGGTACTTTTTCATTCCCCACAGTGGTCGAGAATCCAATCCAGTTCATTCACTAGTTTGTATGTCGCGTCTGTTTTGTCAGCATAAACATAAATACATCATGCATTATTAATTCATACTCATATTCATATTGCATCACTATCACTCTGGTCAGTTTCACTCCCAGTGATAAAGTCCTCTCGTCGGTTGAGTCGCTAGTGCTTTCCTCGTCAGGAAACGTTTTGTCTGAACAATCTTTCTCCAGTTTATTTCTGGATTGGAACCTGTCCTTGATCACTTTGATAACTTGAATCTCTGAAGGACAAGAAAACGTCTAACGGACATCCTTTGCATATCACTCTTCACCATTGGAGATGATATTTTTGCTTTCCCGGATTAAAGAAAATCCCCAGAGAAAGCCTCTTAACAAATGACTCTCGACAATACATCGGTCTTTCTCCAAAGAAACTCGATGTTAATGAAGTCATCTGCACCTCAAAATTGGATTACGTCACATGGCATTTCTCCGAAAAAAAATATCGAAGAAAAGTATGATGTAATATCCCCAAGTAGAAAGCAGTCTCCCGAGAGACTCGTTTTCCCTAGTAGAATCAACAAATGGCATCTCCAACAGAGTAGTTTGCATACCTCTACAACTCAGACCAAGGGTTTTCCCCCTGCAAGTCTGACATCAAATTTTACATCAAATGGCATCTCCCTGTAAAACTCGGCGAGACGTTTGGTAAAAACTGCTATGGATAGCTGTAGCGAGTGATTTTTGGATGTGGTTGCGAAGCACAATCGCTCTTGAAAAACTACAGGTCGATTCATTTTTTATCCTATTGTGAGCTGAATAAGGAAGGGAAATAGATGTCTCCAATTAACCCTGCTTGCATACTGAGTTTGAACAGCGGTCTGTTCGGTTAAAATGCTACAAAGATTCGGGGAGTTTGTACTGGTTATTCGTATTTCGCCAATACTGTCATTTGATCTAGTCATTAGGGAAAAAGGTTTCTGGTGAGGAACTTAGGATTAGGATGTTAGGATGGATGTTTTGAATTACTGCTTTTTGATATGGGATTTGGTTTTTTTGTTGATTGTGCTCGCTAAGATCTTATTTTTCGATCTTATGCCTACGTATTCCCGTTTATCGAAACGAGGAAATCAGAGCGATCGTAGTTCCTCCTAATCTATGGGAGGAAATTGGGGTTTTGGTGTCTTGTTCAAGGCCCAAGACGTGAAGCGTAAGGTGTTTTGTATCTTGTTTAAAGCCCAAGATATGAAGCTGAAGAATCTATTTGTATCTTATTCAAAGCCCAAGATATGAAGCGTAAAAGGTCTGTTTGTGTCTTGTTCAAAGCCCAAGACGTGAAGCTGAAAAGTTTGTTTGTGTCTTGTTCAAAGCCAAAGACGTGAAGCTGAAAGGTTTCGACTTTAGAGAGAATTTGTCATCTCTAAAGGAGGGTTTGTTTGTCACAACTGTTGGGTGACTGGTTTATAAAGGAGAATTACTTTAACCGGGATACGCTGATCCTAGTAATGCCATAATTTCCTTTATAGGGTTGTTTTGACCTGAAGGAGAAGACTTTAACTCAGTATAGAGTAATGCCATCTTTCCTTAGGAATTTCTCATGCTAAAAGAGGGACAGTGGCATGGATGTAGATGATCTAGAGGCTTGCCGCTTACAGCGATTAGATGAAGGGAAAGGAAGTGTGTACTATGAACGAGGCACAGTTTTGATGCTAAAAGGTTGATTGGACTCAACCGGGGGTTTCTTATACAAAGCCTAAGAGAAGGCTATCTCTGCTGAGGAAAATCATTATACAAAGCCTAAGAGGAGGCTAAAAGGTGTCTCGTACAAGGCCCGAGAGAGAGGCTAAAAGGTTTTTGACCTGACGATGGAGTCTTTTGGTATCTCGTATAAAGCCCGAGATGTAGGCGTATTGTTTGTTTTTGTATCTCGTACAAAGCCCGAGATGGAGGCTGAAAGAGTTCGACTCTGCTGAGGGGATTTTGTATCTCGTACGAAGCCCGAGATGAAGGCTGAAATTTGTTTGACTCAACGAGGGAGTCTTTTATGTGTCTCATACAAAGCCCGAGAGAGAGGCTAAACGTTGTTTGATCCCGCTGGGGAATCTTTTGGTATCTCGTATAAAGCCCGAGATGGAGGCGAAAATTATCTCCACTGGGGAGAATCATTGTATAAAGCCCAAGAGGAGGCTGACTATGCTTGGGAAAAGCTCATTATACAAAGCCTAAGAGGAGGCTAATATGTGTCTCGTACAAGGCCCGAGAGAGAGGCTAAAAGGTTTGCTCCGCTGGGGAGAATCATTGTACAAGGCCCAAGAGGAGGCTGACTCTGTGGGGACCAGAGTGTTTTGCTTGTATTTTCTTCCAGCATCTTTGCTGGGGATTTATCATCTCCTTTCCATTAGGAGAGATAACTCTTTTAAAAATAAAAACCACTGGTAAACGTGCAAGGTTTACTATCCAACGGCTTTTACCTTTTAAAGAGGGTTTCTTAGTTAAGGTCCAAGATTATGACCATAAAGGCTCTGCCTGAGGATAAGGAGAGAGCTGGTATTCCGCTAACTTCTGCTGGAGAAAGATCATTATACTAAGCCTAAGAGGAGGCTATATATTGTCTCAGTTAAGTGACAGGTCCAGTATACTGATTTTGAAAGAGAAAATCAGTTCTTATATGAGCAACACTGTACTCAAGGATTTCATTCCAAGGATTCGGGTTATTTCCTATTCTTTAAGGAAGCGGGAAATCTGAAGGGTATTGAGACTGTCCGAGTCTGTGGGTTTCCTTCCTATTTGACGAAGGGGTCACTTGAGAATGTCTTTGAGACTCAAGTAAATTAAACTGTCCAAGTCTAGAGCTTCATCTTTTGTACTATGTTTTGAGAAACAGTAGTAGACTCTAAGAAAGGACTGCTCTATGAGGATGACTAGGTTATGTTCCTATACCTCTAGGAGGTCGTCGGGACAAGTTATGCGAAGCCTCAACGGAGGCGGGAAATTTTTAAGAAGCCGACGGGTCCTTGTACTAAGCCCAAGAGGAGGCTATCATTCCCGAAGGAAGAGATCATTATACGAAGCCTAAGAGGAGGCTGTGAATACTTCTAAGAAGCCGTAGGGTCCTTGTACTAAGCCCAAGAGGAGGCGGGGTTGCTTTTAGGAATCCTGTGGGTCCTTGTACGATGCCCAAGAGGAGGCCGATGCTTTTAAGAAGCCCGTGGGTCCCAAACCAAAGAAAAGTTCAAGAAAACTCTTTTAAAGATAAAACCACTGGTAAACGTGCGAGGTTTACTATCCAGCGACTTTTAACTTTTAAAGAGGTTTAAGTGAACAGTCCGGAGGTTTGAATAAATTCAAGAGAAGTTTCACCGAGAATAATTCATCTCTGGGGAATAGAATTTCTTGACGATTCCTAAGGGGGACAGCCGAAGAGAAGACTGTATCTGGTGCTCCTATTGGGGATCTAACTGTCTATTTCTACGAATAAACGAAACGGCTTTACCTAGTTCTAGACGTAGTTGCCGGGGAAAATTCTAAATATCTATACTATTATTACACAGTAGATATGAGTTTATGAAAGGAGACTTACATTGAGTAGCCCCACAATACAGTTATATGTATAAAGCAGTAAATGAAAGCGATAACCACTTACTCGGTTGTAGAGCTTCCATGCTGTTTGGTTAGTTGTTCAACAAAGAAAGATTTAAAACAACATTATATTCAAAATCAAAGGAGAAAGTGCTTTGAAAAAGAATGATTTGGGGCTTACAGCTCAAGGAGAGCCCCAGGGTTTTACTGTTGAATTTGTACAGAGGGACTTATACAAGTGACTGTGGCCTAAAAATATTTCTGTACAAGTGGGTTGGGTCTTACACTCTCTCAAGAGGCCCAAAAAAGTTTAAAGAAAAAGAGTGGGGCTTATAACACGAGGGTAGGCCCAATTGATTTTTTCGTTAAAAAATGGCGATCGCGGCGAGGTTTTCTTTTACCGCAGAGGGACTTATACAATAAGTTGTGAGGGAAGTTTCTCTCTATATACTCGGTTTTAATGATGTCAAAACTGTCATGCTTCGCTTTGCACATATAAATCTTACATGAACACACATTAGATGATCTAAGGATGTTTGATCAAGTTGGCAATGTTCTAGGTTCAGTAGATATGTTTAAATACCTCTTAGAAAGTAAAAAGTATGGTTTTTGCATGTTTGAGTGGTGTGAGTCGACTCACACACCTGTTCAGGTCGACTCATACTTGCTGAATTTATGTCTGTCAAAATGACTTGCTGCGGGTATGCTCAGGTCTCCTCTTCAGGTCAACGCATGGCCCTGTGTAGGTCGACGCATAACATGAATTCTTGTACAGATATGTGCAATGTCTTACTCAGGTCGACCTGGGCCTTTGTATAGGTCGACCGTTCGTTGTTTTACATCAATTTTGTGCTGTTTCATTTGCTCTAAAATTCTGTTTTTTCTCTTCTGGTTTTAGGATAGTATATATATCATTTGTAATGCATTTTATCATTTTAACAAATACAAAAACAAGAATCGTGAAAGATATATGCCATTTCTCTCATCAAATTTCATCTTCTTCTTTGAATATACAAACAACTACACATAACCATTTTTGTTTGTTGTGTTCATTGATTTGAAGTGACAAGGTTCAGATTTCAGGAAGGGTTTTCTTCAGTTCTGAGTTGAGATTTGTGGTAGGTGGTTCTTGAATAAACCTTGGGGTTTTCCTCCAAAAATCAAAGGGATTTTGGGGGTTTTGTACAAGCCGCTTTGTTCTACAAGGATTCAGCCGGGCGAAGGTAACCGAAGAGATCGGTTTAGTAGCTGCAATCGGAGGATCGTAGAAGAGAGGTTTGGGTTCGAATTTTTGGTAGATCGCAATTGATCGAGTGAAGGTAATCGAAGAACTGTGGTTTCTTTCGGTTTAGTAGCGTGAGACGATAATTGGATCAACCATATTTGAAGCACTTGATTCATCTTGAATCAAGGGAAGAGAAAGCTCCACATCAACAATTCGAAGACGTTCGAAGATTTGATTGTTCATAGTTTTCTCTTGTATAAACACACAATTGCAACGATAATATATATATATCTCAATTCCCTGTTTGGAGTTGGGGGCAGAGGTACCCATAGCGAGGACGATTGGGGAACTGCCTAATCAAATCGCGTTTGTTCTCTTTCTCCCTTAACTCTTTTACATTTTCTGCATCGTTTGTTTTTGCCAAGTTTCAATCCGTCAAAATTTCTGAGGTCTTGTAAATTGAGAGCTGAAAAACCTTTTGTTAAAGTGATACAAATCCTTGAATTGTATCTAGGAGCAGCTCGAATTTACGTACCATAGAAATTCTGCACTTAGTGTGTTTTGTGCACACCAAGTGTTCGACAATTTGTCTCAAAGCAAATTCAAACATTGTTTCGCCTCATTGGTTTGGTTCATACACCAAATACGCTACAATTTGTTGATTGCGTTTGATTAGAATAATATAACTGAATTTTTCTCTTCATTTCTCATTCACAATATATTCGTGCATATCCGATCCTTTTGGTAGAAGGTTCGTTGTAGACTTTTGATCTAGCGGTAGCTTCCGGTGAAACAATTTTTTAAAATCTAATTTTCGCGTGTAAAACTCGAAGGATTTATTCAACCCCCTTCTAGATCCATAGCCATAGTCTAACATAAGTGAGGCCCAAAATGATTTTGGTTAAAAGGGGGTTGGGTCTTACACTCTAATAGAGGCCCAAAAGTGTTTTGAATGGGTCTTATAGCTCAAGGAGAGGCCCAGATGGTATTTCAACGGATGATGATCGCGTCGTTTATTTGAAAAATGTACAGAGGGACTTATACAACGAATGAGGCCCAAAAATATTTATGTACAGATGGGTTGGGTCTTACACTCTCTCAAGAGGCCCAAAAAGTTTTGAAAATGATCTATGAGGGTTGAATTAATCCAAAACCCTAATTTGTTTTCAAAAATGTATTTAATTGAATAAAAATTCAATTAAAAATGATCAAAATTGTTTTACATATGAAAAACAAATTGTGATCTTGGATTAATGCTTCAAAAATTAAGTATTGACCTACAAAATAATTAGAAAGCATTATAAGTTGCAAAATCAAGATGGAAAAAATATTTCAAATGTTAAAAACAATTAAAACATTAATTCTATGCAAAAATATTAATTATACTAAATAAAAAATATTTTTGGGATTTTTTGATAAAATAAAATATTTTATCATTTTTGTGAATTATTGAAAAAAGAATCAACTCAAAATCATTAAAACTCAGAGAGAAATTAATTTTTGAATCAATTAAATAAAATCACAAAATTCAAATATTCAAATATTTGAAAATGGCGCCAAGAACATGGGCAAGAATACGCACCCTCCCTCTGTTTCTGCAGATTTGCAAATTCATCTCAATCTCATGGAATACTTGATCATATCATGCAATCCACATACCAATCAACTCGTCTAAACCTCACGATCATGTCTATGGCATTTAATTTCATTTAAATTAAACATACAACAAATAATCATGAAGAAACATCAAGAACCCTAATTTCAGCCTGAAGGCTAGGATTTTTGATACACGATTTAAACAATGAAATTGATTGAGGGGAAACATTCCATGCATGATTATGAACATATGGCAAAATTATTGTGCGAGGAAATATGCATAGATTGAGAGATGACCTAGTTTATGCTCACCTCTAGGTCGTGGCAGCAAGTGCAAGGTGATTTTTGACTTGGAGGTGTTATAGATGAGTGGTGATGATCTGGACAGCTTCCCTACATCCTATGGAGTGTGTTTGAATGCTTGGACTTGATTGAATTTGGCTGGATCAATCTGTGGCATCTCAACTGCACCTTGGTTAAAACCTTGAGCAATTGACTGGTGATTCTGAGAAATCAGGGTTCCAGTTGTTGTTTAAGTGTTTGATCATCTCATATGTGATGTATATGAGGTGTGTGTGTGATTGGTTTGGTTGGAATTGCTTTCTAACTCAAAAACCGATAGTTACTTGCCTTAGAAGGCAAAATTGGAGTGAAAGAAGAGATTTTGAGGAAAACATTTGTTTGATGGCTTTGGTGTGCTTAAACTGAGCACAAATGAGCTCTATTTATAGTAGAGCAAGTTTATTTTGGGATCAATAGTGAATGGCAACTGATAAGTAGGTTTGGCCAATGTTGATCAATGAGAATCCAAGTCTCCTCTAGCCATTGACTAGAGGTTAGGGCACAGGCTGCTGGTTCCCTTGGTCTTGGATAAGTCTTGACTGATTTCAATTGAGGAGAGCTCAGTCCATGCCACCTTGATGCTTCCATTGAATGCTTCATTCCAAATTTGGAGTCTTGTCCCTATTTAGGCCATTCTAGGTTCAACATGCTATTTCTTGTTCCCAAGACTTTGGAGGCTTTGCTCAGGGATTGTCCCCTTTGGATTCAATCCCTTGAGGTGTCCAAGTGGATAGGAGCATTTGAAATTGGCTGATTTTGGCAAATCGAGCCAATTTGCAAATTCTGTCTTGCCTTTGACAGATTCCAGCAAGGCCACTTTCCAATGTCATATATCATGACTCAAATGGAATTTGGTAATGTTCTTGGACATTTTGGAAAGCCCTTACATGCTACAACAACTGTTTAAACAAGTTTGGTTTTGATCTCTTTTGATTCCAAGTGAAAAATCCCCCTACATTTGGCAAAAAGTGAGGCAGATTCTGTCTTGGTGAAATTTTCACTAGGTGTTGAAACAAAGTGACTTTTATTGATTTTGATCACTCCATAACTCAAAATCCATAAGGAATTTGGAAATAACTCTATATGAAGTTTTTGTAGAGGGTAATGTGACCTACAAATCAAGCTTTGAGTGGGGCACAATGGCCTTGTGGTTTAGGAGTTATGGTCCTCCAAAGTTGGTGCATTAGTGGCCTTTATGGTTACCCCTTTTACAAGTTATCCAACTTTTCTTGATTTTTCTTGATGAATGATGTTTCAAATCATACATAAACATCATTTTAGGGTTAAAAATCCATTTTGGTGAAAAATCTCAAAAAGTCAAAGTTGACTTTTGGTGCACAGTTGACTTTTTATCAGATGAATTCCAAACTGTGCAATTCCTCAGGAAATCATGTCCTTGACCTAAATCAAACTTGATGGACATGTTCCATGGGTGTCATAGGGTATATTGAGGCATTTCTTAGGGCTTGGGAGCATGTCCTAGTCAAAAGTCAAAGTTACAGTTGACTTTTTCCGCAAAACCCTAACTGTGGTGCAGATGAAATTGAGACTTGTTGCTCAAGCTTCTTGGATTAATCCATTGTTCCAAATGGATCAATATAGGTCATTAGAGACCCTCAAACCCTCTCTTGAGGTCTTGGTTCATGATTTTCACCAAAAGTCAACTTAGGGGTGAATTAGGTCAAGAAACCCTAATTCCTGATTTTTGATATATGCATCCCCTGAAGCAAAGTTGACTTGGTGATTGGGTCCATGAGGTTCCATGGAGTATATTAGGTTATGCTTTTGATCATTGGCTCATGCCCAGATGAAATTTTCCATCTGGAGGCCCTAGTCGATCAAAACCCTAATTTGGTGATACTGGCGATCTTGAGGCTTGATCCACCTAGAAGGGAGCATTCTTGTGCTTAATCCTTGAAGTGGGAGTCCTTTTTGATCCATTGTGAATGCTTGAGAGGTTAGACAAGTTGAAGATCATTTCATTACTTGATTGATCCTTTGTCAAAGAACTCAAAGAGGGCTTGAAACCCTAATTTTGATTGTAGTGAGTGCTCACCCATCTTTGGGGAGACTGACAAGGTAGGATGGTCCATCCATATTGTGCTGATGATTTGCACAATGATGGGAACTCTTAGTGGTCAAAATTTGGGGTATGACAGATGCTCCTATTTAATCATCTTGGACCCGAAGATGTGAATGGCGAAGGTATTCGGGCATTCGGGGTGCAAGAGGATTAAATATCGGAATACCCGAAATTTTGATGGTGGTTATGAATGGCAGCTTACGCATTCATCTTCTTTAGCTAAGCGAAGATGCTTAGAAAAGGTAAACTTCCCCTCGATCCTGGTCTTCAGCCAAGGAAGTGGTCTCAGTTTTCTTTTGAAATGAACTTCCCCTCGATCCTGGTTTCCTACCAAGGAACTGGTCTCAGTTTCTTTTTTAATGAACTTCCCCTCGATCCTGGTTTCCTACCAAGGAACTGGTCTCAGTTTCTAATTTAAACTTCCCCTCGATCCTGGTTTCCTACCAAGGAACTGGTCTAAGTTTAGCTTTAAAACTTCCCCTCGATCCTGGTTTCATACCAAGGAACTGGTCTAAGTTTTTGATTTAAACTTCCCCTCGATCCTGGTTTCTTACCAAGGAACTGGTCTTAGTTTCTTTTGTCAATAGACTTAATTGACAAGGGACGCTATGCGTAGTGGTTTTCCTCAAACTTCTCGCCGAATTTTCCTGGAGAGATGCCATTTGACAGAAAAACTTTTGATGTCAGACTCGCTGGGGAACCCAGTCGTCTGAGTCGTAGAGTTGCACAAACTTCTCTGATGGAGACGCCATTTGTTTCTACTAGGGGGGAAAGCAGGTCTCTCGAGAGACTGCTGTTGCTTGGGATCTTACATCATACTTTTCTCGGGATCTTCCCGGAGAAATCCCATATGATGGGTTCTAATTTTGAGGTGCCGATGACCTTTTCATCAGCAATTTTTGGAGAATGGCAGTTGTACGGCCAAATCTCTGCTTAGGAGGCTTTCTCTGTGGATTTTACTTAATCCGGGAAAGCAAGGATATCATCTTCAATGGCGAAGAATGATATTTGTTGAACGTTTTCTCTGGCTTTTCAGAGGTTTAAATTATCAAAGTGGTCGATTGCCGACTCTGATCTAAAGATACACTGGAGACGAGTTTGATCGACCATAATACTTCCTGACGAGGCAAGAACTGGCAAACTCGATTGAGAGGATGGTTATCACGACAGGATAAGACCAACTCAGGTGATATTGATGCAATATGAAATGTGAATGCAAATCAATAATGCATGATGTATGTATGTATATGCTGACAAAACTGACGCGACATACAAACTAAAAGATGAACATGACTGGATACTCGGCCATTGCTGGGAACGAAGAAGTACCACAGGTTCAAGATAGCAATTCCACCTTGCTTAGGAGAGATAGTCCCTGCGGGGAGCTATGTTAGTCGGGCTTAGGAGATGAGAACTCGGCCGAGGTGTGCCAGATGAAACAAGGTCTCTGACACAGTTGATCCTTTACTCAGGCGTACTAGGCCTAGAAGGAGTACTTTGATTCTGCACTTTAAAGTTCGCTTACTTCTGGAGAAGCGGTTGATGCACTTTTGATGTTCAACAGTCAAAAGAAATTGCCATCTTTATTTTAAAAGCAGAAAAAGTTTTAACGAGTAAATTAATTTTTGTTTTATTTCAAGAATCGTTAGTTATATTAACAACGTCGTTCTGTAAAGCTAAAACAAATGAGAATTACAAACAAAAGCACAAAGGCTCAAATTTTATTGATAAGATGGAGATCAGCCAAACGCGTGATTCCAAAGAGTATATACAAAGTTTGAAAATGGTAATTTACAGGGAAAAGGGCTACGTTGAAACATAACGACCACTATCCTTCTACCAACTTTGAATTCGGGACATCCTGAGCTTCTGTCGAAGATGACCTTGACTGGAGTTTTCCTGATGGAAAGTACGACTACTGCTGGGAATTAAACCTGATCAGACGTAGTTACTTGCCATTATCCCTAATTTTTGCCTGGATTGTACTTTGATGTTTCCAATCCACCGGGATGATTTTTTTCATGTCTCTAACTTTTGCCTGGACCGCCCTTTCGGGTTTTCAATCCACCGAGACGTTTTTTTTTTTAGTTTAGGCGAAGTATTTCTTGACTACATCAACATTTGTGGGGTAGGTAAATTCCTCTCCGTCCATGGTTGCAAGTCTCAAGGCGCCGCCTGAGAAAGCTTTCGTGACCACATAGGGACCATCATAAGTTGGGGTCCATTTGCCCCGAGAATCAGTGAGAAATGATTGTATCTTCTTGAGCACGAGGTCTCCTTTTCTGAAGACACGAGGTCGGACCTTTTTGTCGAACGCCCTCTTCATTCTCTGTTGATACAACTGACCGTGGCATAGTGCCGTGATTCGCTTTTCTTCTATCAGGTTGAGTTCGTCGTGTCAACTTTGACACCATTCAGCTTCGGTGAGCTCAGCTTCCATCAATACTCGGATTGACGGGATCTCTACTTCTATGGGGAGCACTGCTTCCATGCCATACACTAGAGAAAAAGGGGTAGCCCCTGTTGAAGTGCGGACAGCTGTACGATAACCCTGAAGAGCAAAGGGAAGCATCTCGTGCCAGTCTTTGTAGGTTACAACCATCTTTTGAACGATCTTCTTGATGTTCTTATTAGCCACTTCTACCGCTCCGTTCATCTTGGGTCGGTAGGGAGATGAGTTATGGTGTTCAATCTTGAACTCTGCACACAACTCTTTCATCATCTTATTGTTCAAGTTAGATCCATTATCAGTAATGATCTCGCTTGGAACACCATAACGGCATATGATATTGTTTTTGATAAATCGGACCACCACTTGTCGGGTTACATTGACGAATGACGCTGCTTTGACCCACTTGGTGAAGTAGTCAATGGCTACTAGAATGAACCGATGTCCGTTTGAAGCCTTAGGCTCAATCATGCCAATCAAGGCCATGGGGAAGAAAGAACTTTGAGATGTGATGGCGGTACATGAATTTTATCGGAGTATATCTGACATTTGTGGCACCTCCTCATGTACTTGTAGCAGTCGGACTCCATGGTCAACCAGTAGTACCCTGCTCTTAGAATTTTTCTCGCCATTGCGTGTCCATTGGCATGAGTGCCAAAGGATCCTTCATGAATTTCTTTCATGAGCATGTCTGCTTCTGGTCTTTCGACGCATCGGAGCAAGACCATATCGATGTTTCTCTTATAGAGAGTGTCACCGCTCAGGAAGAAGTTTCCAGCCAATCTTCTGAGGGTCTTTCTGTCTTTTCTGGATGCCCCAGGTGGGTACTCTAGTTTCTGAAGGAAGCATTTGATATCGTGATACCAAGGTTTGTCATCTATGACTGCTTCAATCGCGAAGACATAAGCGGGCCGTTCAAGGCGCATTATTTCGATCTTAGGTATGTCATTCCATTGACCTACACTAATCATGGAAGAGATAGTGGCTAATGCATCAGCCATGTGATTCTCATCACGAGGGATGTGATGAAATTCAACTCTGTTGAAGAAAGGTAGCAACCTTCTTGCATAGTCTTTGTAAGGAATCAATCCTGATTGGTATGTGTTCCAATCTCCTTTTATCTGATTGATAACCAAGGCTAAGTCGCCGTATACGTCCAAGTTCTTGATCCTTAAATCAATAGCTTCTTCGAGACCCATAATACAAGCTTCGTATTCGGCCTCGTTGTTCGTACATTTGAACGTAAGTCTGCCAGTGAAAGGAATGTGGGTACCCTGAGGGGTAACAATGATTGCCCCAATTCCGTTTTCGTAATGATTGACTGCTCCATCAAAGATTAGTCCGCATTGGGAACCTGGTTCTGGCCCTTCACTGGGTAGCGATTCATCGCAATCTTTCATTTTTAGATACATGACATCTTCGTCTGGGAAGTCAAACCCGATTGATTCTTGATTGTCAATCGGTTGATGAGCCAAATGATCGGCTAAAATACTTCCCTTAACGACTTTTTGAGCGTGGTACTCTATGTCATATTCTGATAACAGCATCTGCCAACGGGCAATTCTTCCCGTGAGAGCGGGTTTTTCGAAAACGTACTTGATTGGATCCATTTCGGAGACTAACCAAGTAGTATGACGAATCATGTATTGGCGAAGACGTTTGGCTGCCCAAGCCAAAGCGCAGCAAGTTTTCTCGAGCATCGTGTACCGAGTTTCACAGTCGGTGAATTTCTTGCTTAGATAGTAGATGGAAGACTCTTTCCTTTTGGTTTCGTCTTATTGGCCAAGTACACATCCCATTGAGTCCTCTAGGACTGTGAGGTAAATGATCAGTGGTCTTCCTTCCACTGGAGGTGATAGAATCGGAGGATTCAACAGATATTCCTCGATACTGTCGAAGGCGGTTTGGCAATCTTCTGACCAAACGCAATCCTGGTTCTTTTTGAGTAATTTGAAGATCGACGAGCATGTCGCGGTCATGAGGAATATGAATCTGGAGATGTAGTTCAAACGTCCCAGGAATCCTCTGACTTGTTTTTCAGTTTTCGGAGAAGGCATTTCTTGAATGGCCTTGACCTTGTCATGATCAACCTCAAGGCTGACGATGAACCCTAGTAGTTTCCCCGAAAGGACACCGAAGGTGCACTTGTTGGGATTCAAGCGGAGCTTGAATTTTCTTAGACGTTTGAACAATTTTGACAGATGTTCAACGTGCTCACTCTCTGTTTTCGATTTTGCAATCATATCATCGACATATACCTTGATTTCTTTGTGTATCATGTCATGAAACAGAGTAGTCATGGCCCTTTGATAGGTTGCCCCGGCGTTCTTCAAACCGAACGGCATAACCTTGTAACAAAAGGTACCCCATGGGGTAATGAACGAAGTTTTCTCCATGTCTTTCGGCGCCATTTTGATCTGATTATAGCCCGAGAATCCATCCATAAAGGAGAAAACTTTGAACTTTGTTGTGCTGTCTACCAGCATGTCAATGTGTGGTAAAGGAAAGTCGTCCTTTGGACTAGCCTTGTTCAGGTCTCTGTAGTCGACACACATTCTGACCTTTCCATCCTTTTTGGGAACGGGTACGATGTTGGCTAACCATTGAGGATATTCATATGTAGCGAGGAAACCCGCGTCAATCTATTTTGCACCTCCTCTTTGATTTTGATGGCCATGTCCGGGTGAGTGCGTCTCAACCTTTGCTTTACTGGCGGACATTCCGATCTCAACGGTAAGTGATGTTCCACGATGCTGGTATCCAACCCTGGCATATCCTGATAGGACCAAGCGAATACATCGGGGAATTCTTTGAGAAGCTTTATCAAACCCTCTCTGGCAGTTGGACTGAGCAGTGCCCCAATCCTGATTTTGTTTCTCTCTTGCTCTGAACCCAAGTTTACCATTTCCAACGGTTCTTTGTGAGGTTCAATGGACCTTTCCTCTTGTCTGAGTAGTCGGGAGTTCTCTTCTGGAATTTCGTTGTCATCTTCTTCTTCAGCCTCGAATACCGGGAATTCAAAGTTGGGAGAAGACATCGGATCGTATGTTTCAACGGGGTGTAAAACAAGCAATCTGCATGACGTGATGATTCGTATTTAGAAGAGATAGAGAAAATGCAAGTGTGTGCACTGTTTTCATTTTACTGCTTGTTTTTATTTTCGAATGTTTTTTAGGATTACCATTTTCTGAAAAAGCAAAAAGAGAAAACAGCAAATAATGCGGAAGTTACAGAACGACGTTATTTTATTAATGAACAAGTCGAAACTTGAAACTACAGCCCTATAAAACAAAACTCTGTCGCTTTGGGCGGAGCGAAGAGGGAAATTTTACAGAAAGCGAGCCCTATCAAAACATCCGTTTCACCTGGGCAGGGTGAAAGGTTAAAGATGGCAATTACTTTGACTGATGAACGATCTTCGGAACCTCGACGGCAACCCATTGGTGGCGAACTCCTCGGTGAATCACAAAGTCTGGCACCTTCCTTGATTTGTCTTTAGAAATAACGCTGATTTCTGGTGGAGCAGGATCATTGGAATCTGTCTCCCAAGCAGAGTTGTCGTAGGAGGATTCCTCTGTTGCATTCTGCAGAGTATTGTTGCTCTCAGGTACATCTCCCCATCCAGTTGGCTGGATGTCTTCGAGCCTGATACGAGAGCTTTCGGGAGCGGTGTACTTGACCATATAGTCGAATTTTCCACTCGGTTGTCCCAAGGTGTCCCACACTTCTCTCGAACTGGAGGAGTCATCCCTCTCGATGACGTTGACCTCGGGAAAAGCATAGTTGATGAATTCAAGTCCTGCGAACGTTGCGAATTCATCTTCATGCTGAGTATTTTCTGAATGACCTGAGTGTTGATCCCATGACATGGTGGGGACACAGGTATTCTGTTCAATGATGGTCAGCGGAGCTTCATTACTCGGCTGACTTTCTTGCCCCAAGTTTCCTGGGTAAGGTTGCCACATTGGCAGACCATCCATTGGGCCATAGTAGGTGTAGTCAAAATCGTCTTTCATCGGAGTGTCTTCCTCTAATGAATTTGGTGGAGCACGGCATCCTTCCGAATCACAATCTCCATATACCATTTCGACGTCTGACCTTGGTATAAATCTCGAACTCTCTAAGGGATAGCACAATGGCGTAGGCACCTCTTCCTGAGACATATAACCGTCCTCGTTAAGATAGGACTTCCATTCTTCATCCGTGTCAGAGGGATCTTCCTCATTGATAGCATGTACCGCTTGAGACACCGGGTGAAGGAAACCCCCACTGTGGAAGAAGTTTTGAAGGGGATGAATACTTTCATCGTTGGCAGCTGTCTGGGTACAGGTTACAGAAAAACCAAGACCCTTCTTTGTTTTATTGTCAATAGGAATGACAAGCTGTCCCCATCCGTTTGTATCGGTACTCTCGACCGCTTTGATAGCATCTTTGTATGAGGAAATCGAGGTTTCTCCTTTGAACTGATTGTCTTGACGAACTTTAGCTTTTGGTGGAGGGTTGACGTAACCGCTCCAGCCTGATGTATCCAAGGTCTTCCTAATAAGCAACTGTACGTTGCCCGGATGTCCATGACCTGGAAAATGACCTGGAAAGTGTGAGGACCAATAGTTATGGGAAGCTCAACTTCGCCGATAACTGCTTTTCTGGATCCGTCGAATGCTTTGACGATGACCTCGCTGGTTCTCATCGGAGGGCCTTTGAATGATAAGTGCATCAAAGTGGACTTCGGCATAACATTCAGGGCTGACCCTGTGTCTACCAGTACGCTGGCTAAAGCATCGTTCTGGCAGTTAACTGTGATATTGAGCGCCATGTTATGACGGCGACCCTCTTCGGGTAATTCCTCATCACTAAATCCCAAATGATTGCAGAAAGTGATGTTAGAGACAATGCTATCGAACTGTCTGATTGTTACATCCTGTTCCACAAAGGCTTGCTCTAAGACTTTCTGTAGAGCCTCTCTGTGTGCTTCTGAACTGAGTAACAGTGATAACACCGAGATCTTTGAAAGAGTTTGCAACAGTTGATCGACAATGTTGTATTCACTCCGTTGGATGAGCTTCAGCATCTCATCAATATTTTTTGAAAGGTCGGGATTACTGGATTGACCGACTGGTGGATCAGGAGCTTTTGTCTGAAGTTCCTTCTCTTTGTTAGGTTCTCCAACCCCTCGGTTGAAGATTCTACCACTCCGTGTTACTCGACTGATGTCTGCAATATTCACGACGGAGGGTAATGGAATTTCCTTTCCATTTTCAATGGTCGTTGCACCGTATTTGTAAGGGATAGCCTTAGTTGATTCATACGGTACTGGTCCTGGTAGATAGATGACTACAGGAGCCTTCTGATTTTTCTAACCATCGTAAGTAATCTCGATTCGTTCCCGGTTGGGAACTTTGGATTCGTCAAGTAGAGGGATGATGGAAAAAACATCCCTGGTCCTGTGATGATCAGAGATGGTGATAACATCCTCAACTTGATCAGCAAGGTAGTCCGGCGTCCAGTTGATAGGTCCAGAACCTGGATATGGACGAATTTCTCCACAATCCACCTGACCCTGAAGAGCTGCTCTCACAAAGTAACACCCTTGGTTACTTTCTGAACAGACGTTACAATTGTCATAGTTGTGTGGGGGCACCTAGCCACGCCCACTTTGAATACAATGTAACTTTACCAAGTTAGCTCCCACGGATCGGACATCCTGACTCTGACGTCGAGTAGGATTCCCGTTATTGATACTAATTTGTTGAGTATCTTCATCCATGTAAATTGGCATCCACCAGTGATTTAACAAGTGCTGAAGTGCCTCCTGGACAAGGGTACAACCTCGATCGCTTTCACAACCCGCTTTACAGCTTTGATAGTCATGTGATTTTAAGAATCCGAGTCGGACCTGTTCCGCATGTAACTCTACCAGGTTGGTATTCATCACGCGAATGTCAAAGATCTGAACCATGTTGATTTGATAGGAGTTCCTATCATGGTAGTCCTGAATCCATCCAAGACCCATTTGACGTTGGAGGGCCTCTTGTATGAAAGAGCATCCATGATTGTTCGTTGAGCAGATCGGACAGGCCTGGTAATCATGCCGTGGCAGATCGTAGTGTAAACTTTGTCGTGAATGCATCGCGACCAAGTTGACAATCATTGCTAGAATGTTATGATTCTGAACAATATTGGGATTCGTGTAGACCATGTTAACTTCACGAACTCGGTGTTCTTGGATCCATCCGAGATCCATTTGTTCCTGTAGAGCTGCTTGCACCACAGAACATCCTTGGTGTCTTTAGAGCAGATATCACACTGGTGATAATTATGAGGTGGCACATGGCCGTATCCACTCTGTTTACAATGCATCTTAACCAGATTGGTTTTTAACAAGAGTACATTGTGAATCTGATAGACATTGTTAGTCTCTTTCTCAATCAGATTGACCGCAGCTTTCTCATGTTGAGGCAGCGGGTTCGTGAGAACATTAGGATTCATATCCTTGAAGGATAAGAGCCCGCTCCTAACAAGCTTTTGCACGTCGGACTTGAAATTGAGACAAGTCTCTATGTTATGCCCTGGACCTCCTTGATGATAAGGGCATGTTTGATCCACGTTAAACCAAAAATGCGGATTTTCTGGTACTGTAAGAGGAGACTTAGTCTGAATGTGCCCCTTAGCCAGTAGTAATGGAAATAGTTCTGCGTACAACATGGGTATAGGTTGTTGTACGGAGGACGAGCCTGCTGAAGAGGCTGTTGTGTCCTTTGCTGTTCAGGTTGGTTCTATGCAACCTGAGGTTGATACGTAGGAACAGGCGCGGGACCAATAGTAGGAGTTACAGCTGCTACTGGTTGATAAAGACGCCTTTGCTTTCCGAGAGAGATATTCCCAATATGTTGCTCTTTTTTCTTAGGGAGAGCACTACCATATTTTTTAGTACCGCTCGTCGATCCAGTGTCTTTTGCCAAATGTCCTTCTCAGACGGCTTCCTCAAGACGTACACCCATGCCGACCATCTCGGTGAAATCACTGGGTGCACTGGCAACCATTCGGTAGTAGTAAAATGAGCATAAGGTCTTTAAGAAGATCTTTGTCATCTCTTTTTCCTCAAGAGGTGGAAAAATTTGAGCGGCAATTTCACGCCACCTTTGGGCATACTCCTTAAAGGTTTCCTTGTCCTTTTGTGACATCGATCTGAGTTGATCTCTGTCGGGTGCCATGTCCAAATTGTATTTGTATTGTTGGACAAAGGCAGTACTAAGATCTCTGAATGTACTGATCGTGAGGTAGATTCTGTCTTGAGTTGATCTCTGAATTTTGATTCCAAGTGAAAAATCCCCCTACATTTGGCAAAAAGTGAGGCAGATTCTGTCTTGGTGAAATTTTCACTAGGTGTTGAAACAAAGTGACTTTTCTTGATTTTGATCACTCCATAACTCAAAATCCATAAGGAATTTGGAAATAACTCGATATGAAGTTTTTGTAGAGGGTAATGTGACCTACAAATCAAGCTTTGAGTGGGGCACAATGGCCTTGTGGTTTAGGAGTTATGGTCCTCCAAAGTTGGTGCATTAGTGGCCTTTATGGTTACCCCTTTTACAAGTTATCCAACTTTTCTTGATTTTTCTTGATGAATGATGATTCAAATCATAGATAAACATCATTTTAGGGTTAAAAATCCATTTTGGTGAAAAATCTCAAAAAGTCAAAGTTGACTTTTGGTGCACAGTTGACTTTTTATCAGATGAATTCCAAACTGTGCAATTCCTCAGGAAATCATGTCCTTGACCTAAATCAAACTTGATGGACATGTTCCATGGGTGTCATAGGGTATATTGAGGCATGTCTTAGGGCTTGGGAGCATGTCCTAGTCAAAAGTCAAAGTTACAGTTGACTTTTTCCGCAAAACCCTAACTGTGGTGCAGATGAAATTGAGACTTGTTGCTCAAGCTTCTTGGATTAATCCATTGTTCCAAATGGATCAATATGAGTCATTAGAGACCCTTAAACCCTCTCTTGAGATCTTGGTTCATGATTTGCACCAAAAGTCAACTTAGGGGTGAATTAGGTCAAGAAACCCTAATTCCTAATTTTTTATGTATGCATCCCCTGAAGCAAAGATGACTTGGTGATTGGGTCCATGAGGTTCCATGGAGTATATTAGGTTATGCTTTGGATCATTGGCTCATGCCTAGATGAAATTTTCCATCTGGAGGCCCTAGTCGATCAAAACCCTAATTTGGTGATACTGGCGATCTTGAGGCTTGATCCACCTAGAAGGGAGCATCCTTGTGCTTAATCCTTGAAGTGGGAGTCCTTTTTTATCCATTGTGAATGCTTGAGAGGTTAGACAAGTTGAAGATCATGTCATTACTTGATTGATCCTTTGTCAAAGAACTCAAAGAGGGCTTGAAACCCTAATTTTGATTGTAGTGAGTGCTCACCCATCTTTGGGGAGACTGACAAGGTAGGATGGTCCATCCATATTGTGCTGATGATTTGCACAATGATGGGAACTCTTACTGGTAAAAATTTGGGGTATGACAATAGCATCCCTTGTCAAGGAAAGAAACTCGGCAAGAAGAAACTGAGACCAGTTCCCTGGTAGGAAACCAGGATCGAGGGGAATTTTATTTCAGAAACTGAGACCAGTTCCTTGGTAGGAAACCAGGATCGAGGGGAAGTTTATTTCAGAAACTGAGACTAGTTCCTTGGTAGGAAACCAAGATCGAGGGGGAGTTTTACCTTTTCTAAGTATCAACACTTAGCAAAAGAAGATGAACGGGAAAACCGCCATTCATAGACACCATCAAAATTTTGGGTATTTCGATATTTAATCCTCTTGCACCCTGAATGTCTGAATATCTTCGCCATTCATACCTTCGGGTCCAAGAAGATTAAATAGGGGCATCTGTCATACCCCAAATTTTGACCACTAAGATTTCCATCATTATGAGAATCATCACCATAATATGGATGTACCATAATGCCTCATCAATCTCCTAAGGAATTGTTGAGCCTCCATTACAATCAAAGATTAGGGTTCCAACTCTCATAGCTTTTAGATAAAGGATCAATCAAGAATTAACATGATCTTTAACTTATCTAGCCTCTCAAACATCCATGAAGGATCAAGGGATCTCCCATATCAAGAATCATGCATAAGTATGCAACATTCCAAAAGGATCAAGCCTCAGGATCACCAGTGTCACCAAATTAGGGTTTTGGTCGACCAGGGCCTCCAGATGAAAATTTCCATCTGGGCATGAGCCAATACCTCCATATATGGTCCAATAAGCTCAAAATAATCTCAAGAGCCCATCTACAATGGCAAAGTCACTTTAAAGGACCATCTATCAAAAAATCAGGAATTAGGGTTTTGACCTAATTCAACCCTTGAGTTAACTTGTGAAGAAAGACCTGACTTGAAGCTTCAAGATGAACTTCAAAGACTTCAAATACACCATATTACATGTCTACAAGATTTGATTGACTCAAAGAGCTCAAATCATAAGCCATAAGAACTCATAACCATCTGGTCACAAACTAGGGTTTCTGATGAAAAAGTCAACCCTACCATTGACTGTTGACCTACCCATGAACTTAAACCTTGGGGAAGGGTCCAAGACATTCCTAAATACCCTTAGAGGCCATACATGAAGTTTAATTAGGCCTAATGATTGATTTCACAATAGGATCACAAAGTCAAAGTTTCATCTGATGAAAAGTCAACTATACAAAAATCCAAGTTTGACTTTTTGAAATTTTGGTCAACCAAGGTTTCCTTAACCCAAAAATGATGTTAATATGTGATTTGAATCATCATTCATAAAAAAATAAGAAAATTAAGATAACTTGTAAAAGGGGTAATCTTAGAAACTTAGAATTTTTCTAAGTTATGGAACAAAGTGGTTAGGGTACCAACTTTGCAAGGCCATATCTCCCAAACCACAAAGCCCTTTTCTCCCATTCAAAGCTCAGGTTCTAGTCCATCTTACATACTTCAAATGCTTCAACTACAATAAATTCCAAATCTTCATGGATCATGAGTTATGGATTGATCAAAATCACAAAAACATGAAAATCACACTTTTTCCAACACTTAGTGAAAATTTCACTAAGTCAGAACCTGTTTCACTTTTTTCAAAATGTAGAGGCATTTTTCAACCAAATGCAAGTTGATTCATAATCAAAGTTGGACATCACATTAAAGTAGGATACATCAGCTTTCCAAATTGTCCAAGAACACCATCAAACTCCATCTGAGCTAGGAGTTATGGATCTCCAAAGTTGCCTTGTTGCAAACTGTCTCCATGACAGTTTTAGGCAGATTTTGTGCAAACTTGCACCCCACGATTTCCTAAACCAATTTTTCACACTTTGATCATTGCATTTCTGATCAATTACAATCCAAATGGATGGATGATCTGATCCACAACACAAAATGCCAAAAGGCTTGGCTTGCCATGTGCAAAATCATCATGAATGGAACCTTGAATTTCAATTTTGGCATTATGCATTAAAGTGATGCATTGAGGTGGCATGAATGAACCACAAACCAGTCCAATTGAGTCAAGGTTGTTGAAAGAATCAGAAGACCTAAACCTACAAAGCCTAGTGCAAGTCAATGGCTAGAGGAGACCATTGACCAAAGGACCCAACATTCAATACAATCTGATACAAGTTGCCATTCACTATTACTTGCAAAAAAACTTGCTCTACTATAAATAGAGCTCATTTGTGTTCAGTTCAAGCACACCAAAGCCCCCAAACTGTGGCTTTTCTCATAATCACACTTTCACTCCAATTTTTGCCTTCTAAACCAAGTCACTATCGGGTTTTGAAATTGAGAGTGATTCAAACCAAACCAATCATGCCAACACCTCATAAACATCATATATGAGTGATCCATAACACAAAATCACATCTGGAACACCAATTTCACAAAATCACCAACCAACTGCTCAAGTTCTTGATAGAGTTGCAGTTGAGGTACCATCTAAAGTTCCAGCTCATTTCCAACCACTCCAAGCATTCGGACACAACTCTTGGCACCTAAGGAAGTTGTCCAGATCATTGGAACCAGCTTGCAACACCTCCAAATCAAAACACGATCACCAGCTGCAAGAGGTAAGCCTGAACTCTTCAAACTTCATGATGCATGCATATTTTACTGCACAATAATTTTGCCACATGTTCATAATCATGTATAGAGTGTTTCCCCTCAATCAATTACTTCATAGGAATCGTGTATGGAATTTCCTAGTGTTCTTGCAGAAATTAGGGTTCTTGAGGTTTCTCTTTGATTTCTCATTCCATACTTAAAATAAATGAAATTAAATACCATAGACATGATCGTGAGTTGAAAACGAACAAGATTGATACTTGAATCATGCAAAAACATTGAGAAATCATGGAGAAAAGTGAGAAAACGCAAATCTGCAGAAACAGAGTGCGCGCGTGTTCTTCCCTTGTTCTTGGCGCCCTTTTTCAAATTTTCAAATATTTGAATTTTTTTGATTTTATTTAATTGATTCAAAAATTAATTTCTCTCTGAATTTTAATGATTTTGAGTTGATTCTTTTTTACAAAATTCACAAAAATGTTAAAATATTTTATTTTACAAAAATTTCCCAAAAATATTATTTATTTTATATATTTGATATTTTTGCAAAGAATTAATTTTTATTTGTTTTTTAACATTTAAAATATTTTTTTCTTCTTGATTTCCAAACTTAAATGATTTATAGTCATTTTGTGGATAAAAACATGATTTTTGAAATATTGATCCAAGATCCCATTTCTTTTCATTTTTCAAACTCTTTGGGCCTCTAATAGAGTGTAAGACCCAATCCCTTTTTAACCAACATCATTTTGGGCCTCAGACCTTGTATAAGGCCCAAAATATTGATCCAACTGCATTTTCAAAAATCTCGGCGCGATCGCCAATTCAAAATCAAATAACCTGAGCCTCTCTTTGAGCTATAAGACCCATCTCTTTTCTTTAAAAACACTTTTAGGCCTCTATTAGAGTGTAAGACCCAACCCCCCTTTGTACATAAATAATTTTGGGCCTCAGTCATTGTATAAGACCCGATCCAGTTTTCAAAATAACAGTGCGATCATTGTTTTCATCTGGGCCACTCCTTGAGTTATAAGTCACATCTCTTGTACAAAAATAATCTTTGGGCTCTCTATTAGAGCATAAGACCCAACTCTCTTTATAAACACTCTGTTAATCATACAGTCTGTGTTCAAATAATCATCAGGGCATCTCTTGTTGAATAAGCCCCAATTTTTTGTTTTAAGATAACTGTTATCAAACTTGCTTCAATTTCTTTGAACAACTAACATTACAGCATGGAAGCTTGCTCACCTGTAAGTTTTTATCTGCTTTCATTTACAAGCTTTATATATATAACTGTATTGCTGGAAGCCTGCACACCTGTAAGTCCTTCTTTCATATCCTTTTAAATACTCGTCATATATCAACTGTATATATACTTGTATATTCTGTTTAGAGTTTTCCCCGACAACTAAGTCTAGAATTAGGTAAAGCCAGTTGTTTACACTCTCAATACAGTCAAACATAGATCCCCTATAGGATTTCCAGATACAGTCTTGCCTTCTCTTGGGCTTAAATAATATGGAACAAAGAGAAAGGAAGTATTCTCGGTGAACCTTTTCTCAGACTGTGACTATTAGAAATTGTCAAAGAAATTCAATTCCCACAGAGAGGATTAATTCCCGGTGAAACTTTTCTTGAATTTCTTCAAACTCTAGAACTGTTCATTACAGAAAGGATTAATTCCTGGTGAAACCTTCTTGAACATTCTTAAGTTTGGACCCATAGGCTTCCTAAAAGCATCCCCAGCCTCCTCTTGGGCTTTGTACAAGGACCCTCAGGCTTCCTAGAAGTTCTCATGCCTCCTCTTGGGCTTAGTACAAGGACCCAGACACCTCCTACAGGTATAGGATAGAACCTAGTCATCATTTGCTAGAGCAGTCTTTCTAAGTCAAAACATCAGACCAGTTAAGGGTTGACCCTTATCCCTTAACATACCAGCATTCTCTTGGGCATCATACAAAGGTCACTCAGCATCTGAGAACCAATTTCTCAACACCAGAAGACTTGAACTGTCTCATTTCCATTTGGATTTACAAGAAACTATTTCCTTAAAGAACAGGAAACAACCCTGATCATCTGATCAAATCCCAAAGCAGAGTTAAAACCAATAGTTTTCATAATTTAACCCTCAAACCTTACCTTTAATTTTCCCCAACATGGGTCAATTACTGTAAAATCACCAAAAACCCTCACCAGAGGGAAGAATTCTCAACAGTCACATTTTCAGTTAAATTCCCAGCAAGGGTCAATTTACTGTTAAAACGGTTCCAATCCTCATTAGAACCTCAAGGTCTCTAATACCTCAACTCTTCTGTAATCCCCAGCAAGAGTTGATCCCCCCAATATGGACCTGTCTCTGGATTTCCATAATCCTCAGCAGAAGTCAGCCTCCTCTTAGGCTTTGTATAATGATCATCCCTCAGCAGCCAGCCTCCTCTTAGGCTTTGTATAATGATAAATCCTCAGCTGAGTCCCCACAGTCAGCCTCAATCTTGGGCTTTGTACAAGACACCCCTCAAATATCTCTCCAGTAGAGTTAGTTACGGTCTTTAGCCTCAATCTTGGGGTTTGTACAAGATAGATAATAACACTCCCTAAACAGAGTCATACCCTTTTTAGCCTTAATCTGGGGCTTTGTACAAGACAGATATTTTCCAACTGAGTCAATCTTTTTAGCCTCAATCTTGGGCTTTGTACAAGACACACACAAAATGTCCTCCCCAGTGGGGTCAAAATTTTCTTCAGCCTAAATCTTGGGCTTTGTACAAGACAGATAAAACATTTTCCCCCAAAGAGTGAAATCTCTTTTAGCCTCCATCTTGGGCTTTGTACAAGATACAATTAAACACTCTCTTGTTGAGTTAGTCTTTTCCAGCCTCCTCTTAGGCTTTGTATAATGATTTTCCCCAGTGGAATTCAATCAACCTCTTAGCTTCAACCTTGGGCTTTAATCAAGGCACACAAAAATCAACATCCCCTTAGAGGAAATCAAAATCTCTACAGGAGGATATCTTTTCTGTTCAATCACACATCAAAATAGTCAATCAAAACAAAACCCTTAATTCCAGATAACTGCTGTAAGTGACACACTTGTTGATACAAACATCCAAGTTGTCTGTCCATCATTATCCTAGTTAAAACCTCATCTAATTACTGTAAGTGACAGGCCTCTGGATACAAACATCCAAGCCCATGTCCCTCTTTTAGCATGAATTCCTAAGGAAAAATGGCATTGCTCACACATGAGTTAAAGTTTTCTCCTTCAGGATAAATCATCCTGTAAAGGTAATTATGGCATTACTGGTCTCCATGCATTCCAGTTAAAGTAATTCTCCCTTTCAAACCAGTTATTCAAACAACTGTGATTAACAGATGAGATATCTCTCTTTAGAGATGACAAATTCTCTCTCAGTCCAAACCTTTTAGCTTCAATCTTGGGCCTTGAACAAGACACAAACAAACAACCCTTTTAGCTTTAATCTTGGGCTTTGAACAAGACACCAGACATCTGTTTCTTCCTTAGAATAGGAGGAACTACGATTGCTGTGATTTCCCTATACTCCATAACAGGGAATACGTAGGCATAAGATTGCGAAATCTTAGCGAGCACATTAAACAAAAAAACCTTAGGTCCCTGACCTTACCAAAAACATCGGAAAACCCGAAAAACAACAAAAACTCTCTCTCAGACATCCCACCAAGACAAACTTTTCCCATTTCACAGGCAAACACAATCAAGTACCAAAGTTGATCCCAAAACTATCATCTCATGGATAACCATGTATAGGATGGGTAATTGACAACTCCCCATTGTATAACCTGACCCCGGACTCCCCAATCTCTGTCAAGCATTTGTTCAATTAAACAGATGTGTGCAAGGTTCATTTTAGATAACTTTCCCTTTCCCTTCCAGCTTCACGGGATAAATAAGTAATCAGAAAGTAGCACCCAACGTTCCTCCCACTGAGGTGAGGAATCCCCATTCAGCGATAAGGTGGTCGCGTCACCGACAAAAATCGCTCGCTACATATAGTACTCTATAGGAACCTTTTGAAATATCTATCGCTTTTGTTTTGAAAAGGTTTGCTTGAAAATAGATTGGGGAGATGAGAAGAGAAATTTTTTTTTAAGATTTTTGTGTTTGGAGAGACTTATCGACTCATGCCTACGTACCCACGAAGTGCAATGTAGGATCAAAACCGCGTAGTTCGTGGTACAAAGAACGAAGTTTGTTTGTTTTGGTTGATTTTAAGTGTAAAGACAAGTCGTCATTTTCAAGCGAATAATTCCGCTTAAAGAAATGAATCATGTCTAAACTTATGAAAAAGTTTTAAAGGAAAAATGCATAAGGCACAAAAAAGAGATTGATGAGTTTGGTGTTTTTTAAAATCTTTCGAAAAAAAAAAGTGTCAATATGCTTATGTAGTTTAGCATTTATTAAGAAATGAAAAGAAAAAAATAAAATCACTTGACAAAGTCAAGGTTTGATTATGAAAGAGGTGATAGTTTGAAATCAAGAAAGTTTTGAAAAAAGGGAGAAAGTTTTGAAAATTGAAGAATGGGTGGAGAAGAAGTGATTATCCTAGTGCATAAAATAAAAGCTAAGGTAAGAAATATCTAACCACATGGAGACACTCTTCAAAGCATAATAAGAAAATAATTCCATCCTCTTGAGCCAATAAGCAAGCCAAATAAAGGCTAGGATACCAAACTCCATAATGATCCAAAGCACAAGGGAAAGAGTCCTAAGTCTAAGTCCATAAGTCCATAATCAAGCCAAGAAGTCTAAGAGTAGAGGTCCTCCAAAGCAAGGGATAGTGGCCATAGTCCAACAATTAAGAGCATAAGTTTTTTAGTGGTTTAATCCTTTATTAATGTTTTTGAGTCCAAATGGACAAGAGAAAAAACAAAAACACAAGATAATATGGTCCAAGTGGACAAAAGAAAAATGACATAAACATAAACATGATATGATATATGATAATAAGCAATAAAAAATAAAGAGAGGTAGGGAGCGAGAAGGAAACATAAAGTAAGAAGTTAGTAATTAGTAGCATAAGGCTCTAGTGCCATAAGCCTTCACCGAGTATTCCGTTTCGCGTCTTGAACTATAGTGATTAAACAATGTACTTAGGTCAAGGTTAATGAAGACTTGTTAGAAGATTGATAGAATCAAAGCCTCTACAACAACAAGCTTCAAAGATTTTGAACCTAATACAAAAGATCAACCAACATTGGGCTTACACAACCAAAAGGTACGGGCCACGAAAGATCAAGTTCCGAATTGGATAAAAAGGGACAAATGTAGGGCTATGTTAAGCAATCGCCGAGTAATTTACGAAGTAATTACCCTATAACGACACCGGTCAAAATGATATATGTGCTAATGCATGCTAGATGAACGATATGTAAATCGTCATCCGAAAGCAATACCGCTCGAAAAGAAAATAGGTAACGATCTAGTCTTGATCAAGAATTCAACAAAGAAATTCTAAGATCCATATGACTTTCATCGATCAAAATAAAAAGAAATAAATGAAGAGAAAAGCCAAATTGAATTACACTTTCAAGATCCTTTCATCTTCAAGTTCAATCACCTTTAATTGATAAGTTTAAGTGTGAAAACATATCACTATTTCAAAGCACCTCAAATGAATTCAACAATGAATGTTTAATTACTTCAACCATATCCAAAGTCCATTGAAATTGAAGAGAAATTAATCTCAAATGCATTTCAAGGCCAAAACAAGAAGAAAGGGGAAGAAGGAGGAAGAAAAACATAAACAACCCCAAAAACAAGGCAAACATTGCATTCTGACTTAGAGTAACCAGTTACTCACTAGATGATAACCGGTTATTCTGCGCGCAGAGCCAAAAATATGTGCAAAATTCAGCATGATCATCTTTCAAACCTTTTTACAAAGACCTTATGATAATGGAACTGAAATTGCACGAAACTTTAAGTAAAACAATAGTGAAAACCAGCAATTAAACACAATTACAAGATCCAAAGGATCAAGTAACAAAGATCTCCAAAGATTTACATTATGGAAGATGAAGATGAAGCTTCAACAATGGGGAAAAATGAATTACCACTTCAAATCTGAAAATTCCTTCAAATTGCTTCAAGATCCAAACACCAAAGCCTTGATCTACAAGAATTAATGAAGAAAACAAGTTTGGATGGTGGTTTAGCTCAAAGTTGAACAAGATTCAATGTGAATTCTTGGTAACTTTCAAAAGAAAAAAAGAGAGCTTTAGTGAAATTTGTGGGTAGGAAGAGAATTTACAAGAGGTTTGTTGGGTATCAAAAGCTTGTGAAATGAGTGAAATGAGGCCTCTATTTATAGAATTTAGGCTTGGAAAAATTGGTGGTTTGGAATTTGGTTAGGAAATGAAAATTAGACTTGGAATTTGAATTTGGAGGGAAATTATCAAAAGAGTAGTGATTAGTGGAGGTGCATGGTAGGAATTAATTATGATGATGTAGGAGAATTAAAATGAGATGGTCTAGAATATTCCACATGTGATCAAAATGATGAAAATTGGTGCCAATTGCTGAATTTTAAATTGCTGCTATTTTTCAAATTTTCACGAGGGTAACCAGTTACTCACTATAAGGTAACCGGTTACTCAGTGTAAATTTTGAAAAAAAAATGCTCTTTTTGAGTACACTGCTGTGGTTCGGCTCGATTCTTTTGCTTGTCAAAGAAGGCATGGAAATAAACACATGAACCTTAGAGTCTCTTGAATAATATTCAATTAAATCTAGGAAACTCTTGATCAGATAATTTTTGAATTAATTGCATATCAACTTTGACTTTGTTCAGATGAAATTCATTCGAGCTGAGGAACTATTGTTTTGGTATTTTTAACCTGTTCTTCCCCTGAAAATGTTAGTGAAAGAAAACAAAATATTTTTGGATTTTGATTAAAGGTTATTAAACATAAACAAATTAAGCAATAAAACAACTAACAAACACACACATACTCAAAGATCCCTGCAAGGCACAATCCTATAAAAGAGGGAACCAATGTGTGATCTTGTTTGTATGCATGAATGCACATGACAAGCAGAGAATCTTAGGGGTAAAAATTAGGGTATTACAGCTGCCCCTATTTAAGTTTCTTCTATCTGGAGATATGAAGATAGGCATCTTTGTCTCGACGGGATAGAAGAGACTTAAATATAACAATAAACCCAATTTTTGGCCCTAAGAGACCACAAAAAGATATGATTATGCAAATGGTATGCAAACACAAGACCACTGTGGGGAGAAATCAACACCACAAAAGATCAACAAAATGAAGAACGGGAGAATGAAACTCCATCGGGGAAACACATCACAGGAGACCACCAACTAGCCGGGGAACATACCGCACAACTACTGGGACTCAGCTGAGGAAAAGATTCAAACTGGGGATAACTTTATATAGAAATAAACCACAACACAACAAGGATATAACTCAACAGGGACGACTTAGCACAACACGGATCCACTGGGGAAAATCAATACCCCAACAATGAACTATCTCTAGCATACCGAAGAGACTTACCATTCATCGGAGTGACAAAAACTCAACAACTAACTGTCCCGTCTAGCCGAAGAGACTTACCATTCATCGGAGTAGAAGAATCTCAACAACGAACTGTCCCGTCTAACCGAAGAGACTTACCATTCATCGGAGTGGAAGAATCTCAACAACGAACTGTCTCGTCTAGCCGAAGAGATTTACCATTCATCGGAGTGGCAAAAGGTATTAACTGCATCGCCTCAGGCTTCTCAAATAAAGGAATGCCACGAAACAATATTGAACCTTCTAATAGGAGAATCATATGCAGATTTCAGATGAAGGGAGCAGAATCTTCAAAGGTGCAAAATAAATGCACTATCAATCTAGGTTTCACAGCCTAAAGATCCAAACAAAATTGTTGATGGGGAAGGATTATCGACTATCACGCAAGTGATAGCTTAAACACAGGATAAACAACCAAAGTAAGGAGAAATATCATCTACTACCGTTAAAGGTAGACTAATACAGATAATTAACTCAAGAGAAAGGTCATCAACTACCCACTGAACGTGGCAACTTAAGGTAACTGGCCAAAAGATAACGAGAAATACTACCCAAAACAAAGGTAATAAACTCGACAACAAAGGTAATAAACTCAGAGAGCTTTGTACGAGATCTTTTAACAAATTCCACTAGGAGGACCTACTGAACGAGGTCCACTGCAGGGATTTTAAAAGATATCAACTAGAGGAGTCTACTGTCGAGACTTAGGACTTCATTTGGGAACACTTTCTACCAAGATTATTTTTGAGAAATGTGTCAACCATAAAAAATTTACTGGGGAATCTATTGCCAAGATCAACCAGAGAACCTTCAAATGAAACGCCTTCTTCCGAGATTTTGCATGTAATTACTACTGCCGAGGATTAATCGAGAACATACCTACTGCCGAGGCTCTGCTGAAAGATCTTTTAAGGATTCTACTGTCGATATCCTAAAAAGGAAATACCTTCTGTCGAGGTTGCTGTAATCCTTTTTTTGAAACTATCTGAGAAATCTACTGCCGAGATTCTTGGAAAGAAAATACCTTCTGCCGAGGCTTGTTGCAAATTTTATTTTAAAACTCACTGGAGAATCTACTGCCGAGATCAACCAAAGAAATCTGAAATAAAGCCACCTTCTGCCGAGGTTTGCTGGAAATCTTTTGAAAATATTCAAGAAATCTATTGCCGAGATTCTTGGAAAGGAAATACCTTCTGCCGAGGTCAACTGGAAATATTCTGCCAAGATTTGCCAGGAACTAGGAATCAATAACTATACCAGGGATCTTCATAGGAGATATGGGCAAGTTAGATCACGCAACATACTTCTCAAATAAAGAGACCACCATCTGTTGGAAATTCACAACAAACTTCTCTGACAGGCACAACCAGAGAGATACCATTTGATGGAAAAGATAACGTCTGATAATTGGAGACACACAAGTTTCTCAAATAAAGAGGATGCTGCTTGTTGTCATGCAATGGATTCCAAATGAGTGTTGCAATAACACTGTTGGAGGAAACAAAATCTTCATCTTCTAATGGTAACCATAAAAAGATAATCTGCTGAGGAATACAAAATCCTTAAAGGTGCAAAATAAATGCACTCCCAATCAGCTAGGTTGAACAGCCTAGAGAGTTTCAAAATAGTCACCGCCGGAGACCAAAGTTCAATCCAGGAAGAAACTGGAGAGAAACGGTCAAACACCTCGAGGAAATAACTCAACTGGGGATTGGTTCCATCCAGATAATGAGCTGGAAAGGAAAGCTGAAATAAAATCCTCCACGATGAACAAACTCGGTGGGGAATTAGAAAGGATAAACACTTTCTGCTTAAGGTCGACACTCTATTGGAGAGAGGACACACACACACACTCTGCGGAGGACAACAACACCAGAGAGCTGGGAAGCACTTAAAAAAATGCAAAAATGCACAATGTAAAACACATGCTGCTACACACAGAGCAAATGATGTACATGCATAAATATGCGTATGAATATGCTGACAAAACAGACACACGGATGACTAGAGGATGAATAAACACCACAACTCAGCTGAATACTCGGCTAATCTCAACAAGATAGAGATACCAAAAGAGATCCTATCAAGGAGTACAGACAAAGCAAACCCTAATAGGGATATCAGCCAATTGGGGGAATAAGAAGTCAACATTACTCTTTGCTTAGGGAGTGATCAAAGCAATCACAACGAGAGGTAAAACTCTGTGCGAGGATTCCACATCAAGGGGAAACATCATCCCAAAGCTTCACAAATGCTTGATCATAACCTGGCTGGAGAATATAATCATACTCAGCTGGGGAAATCTAAATCAAGACTTAGCCGGAGGAATACCCAAAATAGTACTTAGACGGGAAATACCCAAACTGACGCTCAATTGGGGAATAATGGATTTCAAGAGTCCAACACCTCACAACAATCTTGAGGGAATCCATCATCTGATTAACAACTTGATTACATCCACAAAAACAAATCTGCTTATTTGCGTTGAATTCACCATTTAACTTTTGCCCCAGACTGCATGGTCTACAAAGGATTTTACACCAAAAGGAAACTTTGTACCATAACGACTTGAGATAATCTGTCCCACTGTCTTCAAACTCTTGGAGAGATTCATCGAATCTTGACGTAACCGCCCCAGATTTACTGAACTCGGCACAATCTTTGATCAATAGAGTCTTCCAGCTTTGCCCCATGTGAAAGCATCAACTGGGAAAACATGTTTGCTCATACTCAACAAAGCCTTCAGGCAGCATGCCCCTAGATAGGATCATTCTTGAAATGATTTTCCAATTGCTCATTAGAGTTTTAGGCCTCAAAAGATTAAGATCATCACTGATGCTCAAATGTAAACTTCCATGATGTCTAACAAATGTATGCAATCAGAAAATGTTAATTCCGAGAATGATAATTCTAATGCAACAGACATGTTAATCTCGAAGTTTTTACTGAAGAGATGTCGCAAAACCTTGTGAATGAATCACTAGTTTAGATACGACATTGATTTTTGAATGCACATGCAATACCAACAAAGATCTTTTAGCGCAACTCATGGTCGTCAGGAACGCTATCTCGTTTGGAGTATGCTCTCAAAATAAACCCTACTTCAATTAGGTCTTTTAAGGGTAAAAACTTGGCCTGGTTCATGGTTTTTAGAAACAAGGATTTTTAGGCTCAAAATCATTTGTACCCACCCATTCTCCGTGATGTTCTTCAGTCCTACATTCAGCTAATTTGACACAAATGTTCATCTTTAAAAGTATTACTGAAATTGATGGTTTAAGAACCAATGAGGTTATTCGGGGATAACAGTCACTCTTTTTGTCCTTCGACTTGGTAGTCACACAAAGATTTTTTCTTTTGATGAGAATTTTTCTTTTATTCTTGCTTTTCACATTTTCATTCTTTTTATTTTTCCCTAACTTTTGCCTGGACTGATTTTTTTTTTAGTTTTGATGTCCAGCGGGATGCCCCAATTTTTTGCCTAAGTCACTTGTTTTCAAGCTTTCGGCTTAGCGGGCTCTTTTTGATTTTTTTTCTTTCTTCTTTTTTTTGAACAAATCATGTGACATTGGCTTATTTGAAAGGGTTATGACTGCCTCTTTCCTTCATGGATGAGGAATCACCATTGTGGTTTCCTTAGACGCACACTCCTTTTGAAATTTGGACACTTGGTCAAATTAACTAAAGACTACCCTGCCCCAAGGTAAAATGTGAGGGTTTTTTCATTTAGAAAAGAAACTCCTACTTCAAGACTCAAAGGGGTTAACAAGGGATTGTCTTCCTTATATCTTCGGTGTTTGGGAATTTGAAACGATGCCTTACATCATCAGCAGGGTCTTATTCAAAAGCATACAACCAAAAATTTTGCGTTTTCACTTCATCATCCTCCCTCCAAGAGTTTAAACAAGAAGTTGGTATTGCAAATGCAGAAAACATATTATGAGCGAATGCAAATGGATCACTTCAAGATAAACATACTCATTGCATTAAGATTAATATTCAAAATAAACAAGTTCAACATGCAAACAAAGCAATAGCAATCATAAAAGATTACAAATGAAAATGCAGTAAATGAACTAAAGATCTGAGGAAACTGTGTCAGCTTGAGCTTGAAGAATATTATCAACTTTCTTGGGAGACACAGAAGCAAACATACAACCACTGTGAGTCACTCTACTAATATTAACATAAAGGCGTTTCATTCACAAATGCGCTTCCTTCCTTGAAGGTCAACACCTCATCGTCAATCATCTCTTGAACCTTTTCTTGGAAAACCTTGCACTCCTCAAATGGATGCCCCATTACTCCATCATGAAATTCACAACTAGTATTTGGATTGTTCCAAGGAGGGCGAGACTTCATGGCTCTGGTTTTTCTAGGTGTCATCACCGAGTTTCGGGTAAACTAAGACCACAACTGACTGTAAGTCATTGGGATTGGATCAAACTGGCAAGTCTCTCTTTTTGAATTTTTCAGAGGTCTCTGCTGCTTCTGGAACTGATTCTGATGTTGGTGATAAGGCACCAGAACTGGAGCTTGCGGAATCTGAGGAGAATCATGAATTACATCAACTTCAACATTTTCTTCCTCTTGGGAATCACATACAGATTTCACTTACATGGTCATCTGGAAAATGTCGGATCCTTCCACATTTAAATGCATTCTCGAGGTTTATTCCGACTTCAACAATTTTGGAGAACTCTAGAGGCACAACGCCTACCATCCTGACATAATAAGAGTCTGACAACGTTCTTAGAAACATTTTGGCCAGTTATTTCTCTAAGAGTGGTGGATGGACTTGAGCTGCTAATTCTTTCCACCTTTGTGCATACTCTCTGAAGGATTCACTGTCCTTCTAACTCATACTCATAAATTCATCACTATCTGGAGCCATTTCCAAATTGTAGTCCTATTGTTTTACAAAAGCATCATCTAGGTCTTCCCAAGACTGAATATGGTCCCTTTTCAGTTTCGTATACCACATCAAAGATCCTCCATATAAACTTTCTTGAAAGCAGTAAATCATCAGCAGATCGTTATTGATATGAGTGGTCATCTTTCGACAGAACATCGTTAAGTGGTTCCTTGGACAGCTAACTCCCTTATATATTTCAAAGACATGCATTTTGAACTTCGGAGGAATAACCACATCCGGAACCAGGCACAAGTCATGAGCCTTAAAACTAGATTCATTGGGTCTTGTCAACATTTTCAATTCCTCACTGAGATCACGAAGTCCTTCCTTCATTTCCACAACTTTAAGATCAATCATCTCTGTCACAGGGTGGACATTCTGAGGATTTGGCATATACCTCAAAAATTGAGAATCTTTTTCAACAACTTGACCAACCAGATCATTTTGCACAGGTCGGGATCGAGTAGGAACATCCACTTGTGGAACATCGTCGTCCAAAAGAGAATCATACATTGGATTGGTCATCACTGTAAAGCCTGACATGAGATAATCATCTATTGTTCTCTCCATGTTCCTTCAGTAACTACCTCAAACTTGGTACGAATGCCAGAAAATCAGCTGACTAGCACAAGGATAGAAGTACAAATGAGTCCGTGTTTAGGGAACTGCATGTATACAAATGATGAATGCAAATCTTTTATTTTATTTTATGTTTTCAGGAAATCAACCCGATTATTACAAACCTGAGAAGCATCAAGTATATAAGTATCACAACTTTTATTCAAAACTTTTGCCAAAGGGACATTTGCCTTGTCCATATTTGCAATAGTCTGAGTTGTTTTCTTTGAAAATGGCTGAGATGATGAATGTATGGATGCATGGATGCAACAAACACAAACAAGATCACACAGAGCACGCGGGTCAAGGTTTCAAGTCACGAGCATGAAGCCAAGGGTAAGAACCAATCCCACAAAGGTGTGTACTATGGTTTTTTCATCATTGTACCTGTAGAAAACCAGAGGTTCTAACACAGAGTGCCCAGGGTCCACAATCCACTATCAGACACACCAGCGCACCGATTTACTCATAGGCTGGTAGTTATCCTCAAGAGAATCTAACCTGACTGTGGCATCGCGTAACAGCTAAGTCGGATTTGCATCCTCATAGCTTCCGCGCCACGATCCTAAAGAGGCTAAGATGGGTTAAGGGTCACTACGGTCCTCAGTGTTATAGGCTTCTATTGAAAATCTATCCCTAAGATGGGTTAAGGGTCAATCGACATCAGTAATTCCAAAGAGGCAACCACCGAGTGGATAGATTTTCAAGTTTTGCTTTTTCAGGATTCGACTCCCTCAAAGCTGCCTTGACTATACCATCCTCATATCTCAAAGTACACTCTGGTCCAGGTATAGGACCTATCTCACACACAGAGGAACTCCCAAACAAAACAAACAAGTAACAAGTAAGTCAAACAAAAAGCAGTAAAGAAATCAAAGTAGGCTAAACCCCTCAAGGGCGTTTTCTCCCCAACAGAGTCGCCACTTTTCTTTACCAGGGAAATTTGTGAGTGTAAGCTATTGATTAACTTAACTAAAAAAAAACAAGAGTCGCCACCGCACTTTTATTTTATCCAAAAAAAGGAAAGGAAAAAGAGGGAACAAACCCTAAGGAGTTCTAAAAAACAAGAACAAACAGAGAATGGGTAAGGGGGGTTGGTTACGCAATGGGAAGTGTAGCGAGCGATTTTGGACGCGGTTCTTAAGCGCTGGTCGCTCTCTGCGGTTGAGCTTTAAACTACAGGTCGATTCATTTTTTATCCTATTGTGAGCTGAATAAGGAAGGAAAATAGATGTCTCCAATTAACCCTGCTTGCATACTGAGTTTAAACAGCGGTCTGTTAGGTTACGGATGCTATCAATGTGGGGGGGCCTTTGTACTGGTTATTCGTATTTCGCCAATACAGGTTTCTTTCTTTCTAGGGCTTGGGCAAAAGGTTTCTGGTGGGGAACTGGGATTAGGATGTTAGGACTGATGTTTGGGAATTACTGCTTTTGATATGGGGTTTGGGTTTTTTGTGGATTGTGCTCGCTAAGATATTTTCTTTCGATCTTATGCCTACGTATTCCCGTTTACCAAAACAGGGAAATCAGAGCGTTCGTAGTTCCTCCTATTCTAAGGGAGGAAATTGGGGTTTTTGGTGTCTTGTTAAAGGCCCAAGACGTGAAGCGTAAAGGTTGTTTGTATCTTGTTCAAAGCCCAAGATGTGAAGCTGAAGGTGATTTGTATCTTGTTGAAAGCCCAAGATATGAAGCTGAAGAGTCTATTTGTATCTTGTTCAAAGCCCAAGATATGAAGTTGAAAGGTTGATTTGTGTCTTGTTCAAAGCCCAAGATGTGAAGCTGAAAAGGTCTCGACTTTAGAGAGAATTTGTCATCTCTAAAGAAGGGTTTATTTGTCACAACTGTTGGGTGACTGGTTTATAAAGGAGAATTACTTTAACCGGGATACGCGGATCCTAGCAATGCCATAATTTCCTTTATAGGGTAGTTTTAACCTGAAGGAGAAGACTTTAACTCAGTGTAGATCAATGTTATCTTTCCTTAGGAATTTCTCATGCTAAAAGATGGACAGTGGCATGGATATAGATGATCCAGAGGCTTGCCGCTTACAGCGATTAGATGAAGGGAGTTGTGTACTGTGAACGAGGCACGGTTTTGATGCTAAAAGGTTGATTGGACTCAACCGGGGATTTCTTATACAAAGCCTAAGAGGAGGCTATCTCTGCTGAGGAAAATCATTATATAAAGCCTAAGAGGAGGCTATAAGGGTGTCTCGTACAAAGCCCGAGAGAGAGGCTAAAAGGATTTTGACCCGACGATGGAGTCTTTTGGTATCTCGTTCAAAGCCCGAGATGAAGGCGATTGTTTGTCTGGTTCAATTAGAACCTTTATGTATCTCGTACAAAGCCCGAGATGGAGGCTGAAAGAATTTGACTCTGCTAAGGGGAATTTGTATCTCGTACGAAGCCCAAGATGGAGGCTGAAATTTGTTTGACTCAACGAGGGAGTCTTTTGTGTGTCTCATACAAACCTGAGAGAGAGGTTAAACGTTTGATTTCGCTGGGGAATCTTTTGGGTATCTCGTATAAAGCCCGAGATGGAGGCGAAAATTGTTAGCCCCGTTGGGGAGAATCATTGTATAAAGCCCAAGAGGAGGCTAATATGTGTCTCGTACAAAGCCCGAGAGAGAGGCTAAAAAGGTTTGCTCCGCTGGGGAGAATCATTGTATAAAGCCCAAGAGGAGGATGATTCTATGAGGCTCAGAGAGTTTTGCTTGTATGGTCTTCCAGCATCTTTGCTGGGGATTTATCACCTCCTTTCCATTAGGAGAGATAACTCTTTTAAAGATAAAAACCATTGGTAAACGTGCGAGGTTTACTATCCAGCGACTTTTAACTTTTAAAGAGGGTTTCTTAGTTAAGGTCCAAGATTATGACCGTATTGGCTCCGCCTGAAGATAAGGAGAGAGTTTGTATTCTGCCAACTTCTGCTGGAGAAGGATCATTATACAAAGCCTAAGAGGAGGCTATCTGTTGTCTCAGTTAAGTGACAGGTCCAGTGGACTGATTTTGAAAGAGAAAATCAGTTCTTATATGAGCAACACTGTACTCAAGGGTTTAATTCCAAGGGTTCGGGTTATTCCTATTCTTTAAGGAAGCGGGAAATCCGAAGGGTATCGAGACTATCCGAGTCTGGGGGTTTTCTTCCTATTAAACGAAGGGGCACTTGAGAATGTCTTTGAGACTCAAGGAGATTAGACTGTCCAAGTCTAGAGTTTTATCTTTTGTACTATGTTTTGAGAAACAGTAGTAGACTCTAAGAAAGGACTGCTCTATTAAGATGACTAGGTTCTGTTCCTATACCTCTAGGAGGTCGTCGGGACAAGTTGTGCGAAGCCCCAACGGAGGCGGGAAACTTTTAAGAAGCCGACGGGTCCTTGTACTAAGCCCAAGAGGAGGCTATCATTCCCGGAGGAAGAGATCATTATACGAAGCCTAAGAGGAGGCTGTGAATACTTCTAAGAAGCCGTAGGGTCCTTGTACTAAGCCCAAGAGGAGGCGAGGTTGCTTTTAGGAAGCCTGTGGGTCCTTGTACGATGCCCAAGAGGAGGCCGATGCATTTAAGAAGCCCGTGGGTCCCAAACAGAAGAAAAGTTCAAGAAAACTCTTTTAAAGATAAAACTACTGGTAAACGTGCTAGGTTTACTATCCAGTAACTTTTAACTTTCGAAGAGGATTTAAGTGAACAGTTCTGAGGTTTGAAGAAATTCAAGAGAAGTTTCACCGAGAATAATTCATCTCTGGGGAATAGAATTTCTTGACGATTCCTAAGGAGGACAGCCGAAGAGAAGACTGTATCTGGTGCTCCTATTTGGGATCTACGCGTCTATTTCTACGAATAAATGAAACGGCTTTACCTAGTTCTAGACGTAGTTGTCGGGGGAACTCTAAATATCTATACTATTATTACACAGTAGATATGAGTTTATGAAAGGAGACTTACAGTGAGCAGCCCCACAATAGAGTTATATATATGAAAGCAGTAAATGAAAGCGATAACCACTTACTCGGTTGTATTGCTTCCATGCTGTTTAGTTAGTTGTTCAACAAAGAAAGATTAAAACAACAGTATATTCAAAATCAAAAGAGAAAGTGCTTTGAAAAAGAAAGATTTGGGGCTTACAGCTTAAGGAGAGGCCCAAGGTTTTACTGTTGAATTTTGTACAGAGGGACTTATACAAGTGACTGTGGCCCAAAATTGTTTTCTGTACAAAGGGATGGGTCTTACACTCTCTCAAGAGGCCCAAAAAAGTTTAAAGAAAAAGAGTGGGGCTTATAACACGATGGTAGGCCCAATTGATTTTTCGTTTAAAATGGCGATCGCGCCGAGGTTTTCTTTTAATGCCGGGGGACTTATACAATAAGTGAGGCCCAAAATGTTTTGGTTAAAAGGGGGTTGGGTCTTACACTCTATTAGAGGCCCAAAGTGTTTTGAATGGGTCTTATAGCTCAAGGAGAGGCCCAAATGGTTTTTCAACGGATGATGATCGCGTCGTTTATTTTGTAACTGTATCGGGACTTATACAATGCATTGAGGCCCAAAATGGTTTTAGTTAACAAAGGATTGGGTCTTACACTCTATTAGAGGTCCAACGTGTTTTGAAAATGATCTATGAGGGTTGAATTAATCCAAAATCCTAATTTGTTTTCGAAAATGTATTTAATTGAATATAAAAATTCAATAAAAAATGATCAAAATTGTTTTACACATGAAAAACAAATTATGATCTTGGATTAATGCTTCAAAAATTAAGTATTGACCTACAAAATAATTAGAAAGCATTAGAAGTTGCAAAATCAAGATGGAAAAAATATTTCAAATGTTAAAAACAATTAAAGCATTAATTCTTTGCAAAAATATCAATTATACAAAATAAATAATATTTTTGGGGTTTTTTGATAAAATAAAATATTTAATCATTTTTGTGAATTATTGCACAAGGAATCAGTCACAAATGATTAAAATTGAGTGAATTATTAATTTTTCAAATCATTAAAAATAATAATATGAAAAATAGCAAAAAAAACAAGTGATAAAAAGAAGTCTGGGGCGAGGGGGATTCGAACCCCAGACCTCTCGCTCTCTAATACTCATAAAACCAGCTGATGAACCGCTGGGGCGCAATGCCAATTCATTAAGTATATGGCAAGGGAAAAATATATAGAGAACTTGGTTGGTTTTTCTGAAAATGGCGCCATGGCCATCTTCTTCCTCCAGCTCGTGCATTAAGCCCTCTATCTCCTTCGTTTCTCCACCATTTGACATGATTCAAACACCAATCTTATGCGCTTTTTCACAAGGAACAAGATGGCAATACCCAACTTTATTGATTTTAAGTGTGGGGTGAAATATGTCATGATGAACACAGATGAACCCTAACTTGCAAAAGAAATCGTGCAGTCTTGGTTATGAGGTCTATGATCAAACTTTTTGGGGGAAACAATCAATACATGATGACAATCAATTGGCAAAAGTATCATGCGAGGAAATATGCATGGATCATGTAGTTTGAGTTTTGAGGCTCACCTTGATGCAAGCTGAAATGGAACTTTGCCCAGATGGTGTTCCAGTCGTGAATTGATGATCCCTACAGCTTCAATGGATGGTATGGAGTGTGTTGCAAGCCTTGGAACACTTTGAAATTCTCTGGATCAAGCTGGAGACCTCAACCTGCAAAATAGAAGCATAATGGCTTGGTTGAAGGGTGATTTTGAGCTGGGAGTGTTAGAGATGGTGTTTAAGCATTTGGACACCTCAAATACATCATATGTGATGTGTTTGAGCAATTGGAATTGATTGCTTATGGCTGCAACTCAAAACCCGATAGTGGTTACTCAAAAAACAAGAAAACTTGAAGTTCAAGAAAGAAAGAGAGAAAGCAGTGCTGTAACTAGCTTTGGTGTGAATTGAATGATCATTTGGAACCTCTATTTATAGGTGATCAATTCTTGTCTTGGAGGAATAGTGAATGGCTGCTGGATCAGATCACATTTCCATGGATTGGCTTGGTATGATTACCTCTTGCAATTGGCATAACAGCTGCCCCAAATAGATCAGCTATGCCTTGACTGAAATCACATTCTTCAGTCATTTTTATTGTTGTTTAATGTGAGAACTTGACTGAGGAGAGTAGGAATCTTGACAAAGCACTATTCCACATTAATGCCCTTTGAATTCAAGGCAAAATGGGATAAAATGCATGAATTTCAAGTTGGAAGATTCCTTGGCTTTGTGACTCAGCCCTATCAGTTGGTTCAGTTGGCTCATGATCAGATTGAATGCATGTGGCATAGTGATCATTACTTTTGACTCAGAAATCGTGGAAAGCAAGAAAACTCCCAAACTGATTTTTCATGGCAGCCTTGACATGGCATGTTGTGGCAGCCATAATTCTTTGTACAAGTGGAATGATTTCATGCTATTGAGTTGCTTGGATTTGTGGCAACATTTGCAACAACATTGATGTTTAACTTTGGACTTGATTCAGCTTGGAACTGTGTGAAAAAATCCCACAAGTTTTGGTGTTTCAACACAAAATCTGTCTTGGACAGAATTTCTCAAAGTGTTGGAAAATGGTATACTTTCACATTTTCAGCCACTTTGGCTCACTCATAGCTCAAAATCCATAATGAATTGGAGTGACTTGTAGTTGAAGTTTTTGTAGAGGGTAATAAGGGCTACAAATCCATCTTTGGATGAGAAAAAATGGCCTTGTGGTTTAGGAGTTATGGTCCTCCAAAGTTGGTACCTTAGCCATTTGAATTTTAACTTAGAAAAATTTCTAAGTTTTTATGGTTACCCCTTTTACAAGTTATCCCACTTTTCTTGATTTTTATTGATGAATGATGATTCAAATCATACATAAACATCATTTTAGGGTAAAAAAATCCATTTTGGTGAAAAATCTCAAAAAGTCAAAGTTTGACTTTTGGTGCACAGTTGACTTTTTATCAGATGAATTCCAAACTGTGCAATTCCTCAGGAAATCATGTCCTTGACCTAAATCAAACTTGATGGACATGTTCCATGGGTGTCATAGGGTGTATTGAGGCATGTCTTAGGGCTTGGGAGAATGTCCTGGTCAAAAGTCAAAGTTACAGTTGACTTTTTCCTTAAAATCCTAACTGTGGTGCAGATGAAATTGAGACTTGTTGCTCAAGTTTCTTGGGTTAATCCATTGTTCCAAATGGATCAACATAGGTCATTAGAGACCCTCAAACCCTCTCTTGAGGTCTTGGTTCAAGATTTGTATCAAAAGTCAACTTAGGGGTGAATTAGGTCAAGAAACCGTAATTCTTGATTTTTGATGTATGCATCCCCTGAGGCAAAATTGACTTGGTGATTGGGTTTATGAGGTTCGATGGAGTATATTAGGTTATGTTTTGGATCATTGGATCATGCCCAGATGAAATTTTTCCTCTGGAGGCCCTGGTCGACCAAAACCCTAATTTGGTGATACTGGCGATCTTGAGGCTTGATCCATCTAGAAGGGAGCAGCTTTGTGCTTAATCCTTGAAGTGGGAGTCCTTTTTGATCCATTGTGAATGTTTGAGAGGTTAGACAAGTTGAAGATCATGTCATTCCTTGATTGATCCTTTGTCTAAGAACTCAAAGAGGGCTTGAAACCCTAATTTTGATTGTAGTGAATGCTCACCCATCTTTGGGGAGACTGATGATTTGCCCAATGATGGGAAATCTAAGTGGTCAAAATTTGGGGTATGACAGATGCCCCTATTTAATCATCTTGGACCCGAAGGTGTGAATGACGAAGGTATTCGGGCATTCGAGGTGCAAGAGGATTAAATATCGGAATACCCGAAATTTTGATGGTGGTTATGAATGGTAGCTTGCACATTCATCTTCTTTTGCTAAGCAATGATGCTTAGAAAAGGTAAACTTCCCCTCGATCCTGGTTTCCTACCAAGGAACTGGTCTAAGTTTTCTTTTGTAAACTTCCCCTCGATCCTGGTTTCCTACCAAGGAACTGGTCTTAGTTTCTGATTTAAACTTCCCTTCGATCCTGGTTTCCTACCAAGGAACTGGTCTTAGTTTCTGATTTAAACTTCCCCTCGATCCTGGTTTCCTACCAAGGAACTGGTCTAAGTTTCTTTTGTCAATAAACTTAATTGACAAGGGACGCTATGCGTAGCGGTTTTCCTCCAAACTTCTCGCCGAATTTTCCTGGAGAGATGCCATTTGGCGGAAAAACTTTTGATGTCAGACTTGCTGGGGAACCCAGTCGTCTGAGTTGTAGATGTACAAACTTCTCTGTTGGAGACGCCATTTGTTTCTATTGGGGGAAAGCAGGTCTCTTGAGAGACTGCTGTTGCTTGGGATCTTACATCATACTTTTCTCGGGATCTTCCCGGAGAAATGCCATATGATGGGGTCCAATTTTGAGGTGCGATGACATTTTCATCAACGGTTTTTTTTGGAGAATGGCGGCTGTACGACCAAATCTCTGCTTAGGAGGCTTTCTCTGTGGATTTTCCTTAATCCTGGAAAGCAAGGATATCATCTTCAATGGCGAAGAGTGATATTTGTTGAACGTTTCTCCGGCTTTTCAGAGGTTCAAATTATCAAAGTGGTCGATTGCCGACTTTGATCTAAAGATACACTGGAGACGAGTTTGATCGGCCATAATACTTCCTGACGAGGCAAGAACTGGCGAACTCGATTGAGAGGATGGTTATCACGACAGGATAAGACCAACTCAAGTGATAGTGATGCAATATGAAATGTGAATGCAAATCAATAATGCATGATGTATGTGTGTGTATGCTGACAAAACTGACACGACATACAAATTAACAGATGAACATGACTGGATACTCGGCCAACGCGGGGCGTGTAGAGATATCACTGGTTCAATATAGCAATTCCACCTTGCTTAGGAGAGATAGTCCCCGCTGGGAACTGTTTTGATCGGGCTTAGGAGATGAGAACTCGGCCGAGGTGTGTCAGATGAAACAAGGTCTCTGACACAGTTGATCCCTTCATTCAGACGTACTAGTCGAGAAGGAGTACTTTGATCCTGCACTTCGAAGTTCGCTTACTTCTGGAGAAGCGGTTGATGCTCTTTTGAAGTTCAACAGTCAAAAGAAATTGCCAACTTTATTTTAAAAGCAGAAAAAGTTTTAACAAGTAAATTCATTTTGTTTTATTTCAAGAATCGTTAGTTATGTTAACAACGTCATTCTGTAAAGCTAAAACAAATGAGAATTATAAACAAAAGCATAAGGGCTCAAATTTTATTGAAAAGATGGAGATCAGCCAAACGCGTGATTCCAAAGAGTATATACAAAGTTTGAAAATGGTAATTTACAGGGAAAAGGGCTACGTTGAAACATAACCACCACTATCCTTCTACCAACTTTGAATTCGGGGCATCCTGAGCTTCTGTCGAAGATGACCTTGATGGATGATGTAACTGCTGCTGCTGCTGAGGAACTTGCCTCTGTTGAACATAGTTACTTGCCATTATCCCTAATTTTTTCCTGGATTGTACTTTGATGTTTCCAATCCACCGGGATGATTTTTTTTCATGTCTCTAACTTTTGCCTGGATCACCCTTTCCTCTCCGTCCATAGTTGCAAGTCTCAAGGCGCCGCCTGAGAAAGCTTTCGAGACCACGTAGGGGCCATCATAAGTTGGGGTCCATTTGCCCCGAGAATCAGTGAGAAATGACTGTATCTTCTTGAGCATGAGGTCTCCTTTTCTGAAGACACGAGGTCGGACCTTTTTGTCAAACGCCCTTTTCATTCTCTGTTGAGACAAAAATGACTGTGGCATAGTGCCATGATTCGCTTTTCCTCGATCAGGTTTAGTTCGTCGTGTCAGCTTTGACACCACTCAGCTTCGGTGAGCTTAGCTTCCATCAGTACGTGGATTGACGGGATCTCTACTTCTATGGGGAGAACTGCCTCCATGCCATACACTAGAGAGAAAGGGGTAGCCCTTGTTGAAGTGCGGACAGCTGTGCGATAACCGTGAAGAGCAAAGGGCAGCATCTCGTGCCAGTCTTTGTAGGTTACAACCATCTTTTGAACGATCTTTTTGATGTTCTTATTGGCCGCTTCTACCGCTCCGTTCATCTTGGGTCGGTAGGGAGATGAGTTATGGTGTTCGATCTTGAACTCTGCACACAACTCTTTCATCATCTTATTGTTCAAGTTAGATCCATTATCAGTAATGATCTCGCTTGGAACACCATAACGGCAGATAGTGATGTTTTTGATAAATTGGACCACCACTTGTCGGGTTACATTGGCGTATGACGCTGCTTCGACCCACTTGGTGAAGTAGTCAATGGCTACTAGAATGAACCGATGTCCGTTTGAAGCCTTGGGCTCAATCAAGCCAATCATGTCTACTCCCCATATGGAAAAAGGCCATGGGGAAGAAAGAACTTTGAGATGTGATGGCGGTACATGAATTTTGTCGGAGTATATCTGACACTTGTGACACCTCCTCATGTACTTGTAGCAGTCGGATTCCATGATCAACTAGTAGTACCCTGCTCTGAGAATTTTTCTCGCCATTGTGTGTCCGTTGGCATGAGTGCCAAAGGATGCTTCATGGATTTCTTTCATGAGAATGTCTGCTTCTAGTTTGTCGACGCATCGGAGCAAGACCATGTCGAAGTTTCTCTTATAGAGAATGTCACCACTCAGGAAGAAGTTTCCAGCCAATCTTCTGAGGGTCTTTCTGTCTTTTCTGGATGCCCCAGGTGGGTACTCCAGTTTCTGAAGGAAGCATTTGATATCGTGATACCAAGGTTTGTCGTCTATGACTGCCTCAATCGTGAAGACGTAGGCGGGCCATTCAAGGCGCATGATGTCGATCTTAGGTATGTCATTCCATTGACCTACACTAATCATGGAAGAGATAGTGGCTAATGCATCAGCCATGTGATTCTCATCACGAGGGATGTGATGAAACTCAACTCTGTTGAAGAAGGGTAGCAACCTTCTTGCATAGTCTTTGTAAGGAATCAATCCTGATTGGTATGTGTTCCAATCTCCTTTTATTTGATTGATAACCAAGGCTGAGTCGCCGTATACGTCCAAGTTCTTGATCCTTAGATCAATTGCTTCTTCGAGACCCATAATACAAGCTTCGTACTCGGCCTCATTGTTCGTACACTTGAACGTAAGTCGAGCAGTGAAAGGAATGTGGGTACCCTAAGGGGTAACAATGATTGCCCCAATTCCGTTTCCATAGTGATTGACTGCTCCGTCAAAGATTAGTCCCCATTGGGAACCTGGTTCTGGCCCTTCACTGGGTAGCGGTTCATCGCAATCTTTCATTTTTAGATACATGACATCTTCGTCTGGGAAGTCAAACCCGATTGATTCTTGATTGTCAATCGGTTGATGAGCCAAATGATCGGCTAAAATACTTCCCTTAACGGCTTTTTGAGTGTGGTACTCTATGTCGTATTCTGATAACAGCATCTGCCAACGGGCAATTCTTCCCGTGAGAGCAGGTTTTTCGAAAACGTACTTGATTGGATCCATTTCGGAGACCAACCAAGTAGTATGACGAATCATGTACTGGCGAAGACGTTTGGCTGCCCAAGCCAAAGCGCAGCAAGTTTTCTCGAGCATCGTGTACCGAGTTTCACAGTCGGTGAATTTCTTGCTCAGATAGTAAATGGCAGACTCTTTCCTTTTGGTTTCGTCCTGTTGGCCAAGTACACATCCCATCGAGTCCTCTAGGAATGTGAGGTAAATGATCAGTGGTCTTCCTTCCACTAGAGGTGATAGAATCGGAGGATTCAACAGATATTCCTTAATACTGTCGAAGGCGGTTTGGCAGTCTTCTGACCAAACGCAATCCTGGTTCTTTTTCAGTAATTTGAAGATCGACGAGCATGTTGCGGTCATAAGGAATATGAATCTGGAGATGTGGTTCAAACGTCCCAGGAATCCTCTGACTTGTTTTTCAGTTTTCGGAGAAGGCATATCTTGAATGGCCTTGACCTTGTCAGGATCAACTTCAATTCCTTTCTGGCTGACGATGAACCCTAGTAGTTTCCCTGAACGGACACCGAAGGTGCACTTGTTGGGATTCAAGCGGAGCTTGAATTTTCTTAAACGTTCGAACAATTTTGACAGATGTTCAACGTGTTCACTCTCTGTTTTTGATTTTGCAATCATGTCATCGACATATACCTCGATTTCTTTGTGTATCATGTCATGAAATAGAGTGGTCATGGCCCTTTGATAGGTTGCCCCGGCGTTCTTCAAACCGAACGGCATTACCTTGTAACAAAAGGTACCCCATGGGGTAATGAAAGAAGTTTTCTCCATGTCTTTCGGCGCCATTTTGATTTGATTATAGCCCGAGAATCCATCCATGAAGGAGAAAACTTTAAACTTTGCTGTGCTGTCTACCAGTATGTCAATGTGTGGTAAAGGAAAGTCGTCCTTTGGACTAGCCTTGTTCAGGTCTCTGTAATCGACACACATTCTGACCTTTCCGTCCTTTTTGGGAACGGGTACAATGTTGGCTAACCATTGACGATATTCAGATGTAGCGAGGAAACCTGCGTCGATCTGTTTTTGCACCTCCTCTTTGATTTTGATGGCCATGTCCGGGTGAGTGCGTCTCAACCTTTGCTTTACTGGTGGACATTCCGATCTCAACGGTAAGTGATGTTCCACGATGCTGGTATCCAACCCTGGCATATCCTGATAGGACCAAGCGAATACATCGGGAAATTCTCTGAGAAGCTTTATTAAACCCTCTCTGGCAGTTGGACTGAGCAGTGCCCCAATCCTGATTTCTTTTCTCTCTTGCTCTGAACCCAAGTTTACCGTTTCCAACGGTTCTTTGTGAGGTTCAATGGACCTCTCCTCTTGTCTGAGTAGTCGGGAGATCTCTTCTGGAATTTCGTTGTCATCTTCTTCTTCAGCCTCGAATACCGGGAACTCAAAGTTGGGAGAAGGCATCGGATCGTATGTTTCAACGGGGTGTGAAACAAGCAATCTGCATCACGTGGCGATTTGTGTTTAGAAGAGATAGAGAAAATGCAAGTGTGTGCAGTGTTTTATTTTACTGCTTGTTTTTATTATTGAATGTTTTTTAGGATTACCATTTTCTGAAAAAGCAAAAAGAGAAAACAGCAATTAATGCGGAAGTTACAGAACGACGTTATTTTATTATGAACAGTCGAAACTTGAAACTACAGCCCTATAAAACAAAACTCTGTCGCTTTGGGCGAAGCGAAGAGGGAAAATTTACAGAAAGCGAGCCCTATCAAAACATCTGTTTCACCTGGGCAGGGTGAAAGGTTAAAGATGGCAATTACTTTGACTGATGAACGACCTTCGGGACCTCGACGGCAACCCATTGGCGGCGAACTCCTCGGTGAATCACAAAGTCTGGCACCTTCCTTGATTTGTCTTCAGAAATAACGCTGATTTCTGGTGGAGTAGGATCATTGGAATCTGTCTCCCAGGCAGAGTTATCGTAGGAGGATTCCTCTGTTGCATTCTGCAGAGTGTTTGTGCTCTCAGCTGTATTTCTCGATCCAGTTGGCTGGATATCTTCGAGCCTGATACGAGAGCTTTCGGGAGCGGTGTACTTGACCAGGTAGTCAAACTTTCCACTCGGTTGTCCCAAGGTGTCCCACACTTCTTTCGAACTGGAGGAGTCATCTCTCTCGATGACGTTGACCTCGGGAAAAGCATAGTTGATGAATTCAAGTCCTGCAAACGTTGCGAATTCATCTTCATGTTGAGTAGTTTCTGAATGACTTGAGTGTTGACCCCATGACATGGTGGGGACACAGGTATTCTGTTCGATGATGGTCAGCGAAGTTTCATTACTCGGCTGACTTACTTGCCCCAAGTTTCCTGGGTAAGGTTGCCACATTGGCAGACCATCCATTGGGCCATAGTAGTTGTAGTCAAAATCGTCTTTCATCGGAGTGTCTTCCTCAAATGAATTTGGCGGAGCACGACATCCTTCCGGATCACAACCTCCGTATACCATTTCAACGTCTGACCTTGGTATAAATCTCGGACTCTGTGAGGAAAAGCACAAAGGCGTATGTACCTCTTCCTGAGACATATAGCCGTCCTTGTTAAGGTAGGACTTCCATTCTTCATCCGTGTCAGAGGGATTTTCCCCATTGATAGCATGTACTGTCTGAGACACCGGCTTAAGGAAACCTCCACTGTGGAAGAAGTTTTGAAGGGGATGAAGACTTTCATCGTTGACAGCTGTCTGGGTACAGGTTGTAGAAAAACCAAGACCCTTCTTTGTTTTATTGTCAATTGGAATGACAAGCTGTCCCCATCCGTTTGTATCGGTACTCTTGACCGCTTTGATAGCATCTTTGTATGAGGAAATCAAAGTTCCTCCTTTGAATTGATTGTCTTTGCTCACCGACAGTGCTTGGAACTGCGTTCCAATAACCTCCTCGGGTTCTATATCAGTAGATGATGACAAGCTGCTTACAAGCAAAGCTTGTTCCCCACAAACCGTGACAAGTTGATCGTTCTTGATGAACTTTAGCTTTTGGTGGAGGGTTGAAGTAACCGCTCCAGCCTGGTGTATCCAAGGTCTTCCTAATAAACAACTGTACGTTGCCCGGATGTCCATGACCTGGAAAGTGACTTGGAAAGTGTGAGGACCAATAGTTATGGGAAGATCAACTTCGCCGATAACTGCTTTTCTGGATCCGTCGAATGCTTTGACGACGACCTCGCTGATTCTCATCGGAGGGCCCTTGAATGATAATTGCATCAAAGTAGACTTCGGCATAACATTCAGGGCTGACCCCGTGTCTACCAGTACGCTGGCTAAAGCATCGTCCTAGCAGTTAACTGTGATATTGAGCGCCATGTTATGACGACGACCCTCTTCGGGTAATTCCTCATCACTAAATCCCAAATGATTGCAGGAAGTGATGTTAGAGACAATGCTATCGAATTGTCTGATTGTTACATCCTGTTCCACAAAGGCTTGCTCTAAGGCTTTCGGTAGAGCCTCTCTGTGTGCTTCTGAACTGAGCAACAGCGATAACACCGAGATCTTTGAAGGAGTCTGTAACAGCTGATCGACAATGTTGTATTCACTCTGTTGGATGAGCTTCAGTATCTCATCATTGTTTTTTGAAAGGTCGGGATTACTGGATTGACCGACTAATGGATCGGGAGCTTCTGTCTGAAGTTCCTTTTCTTTGTTAGGTTCTCCAACCCCTCGGTTGAAGATTCTACCGCTCCGTGTTACACGACTGATGTCTGCAATATTCACGACGGAGGGTAATGGAATTTCCTTTCCATTTTCAATGGTCGTTGCACCGTATTTGTAAGGAATAGCCTTAGTTGATTCATTCGGTAATGATCCCGGTAGATAGATGACTACAAAAGCCTTCTGATTTTTTTGACCATCGTAAGTAATCTCGATCCGTTCCCGGTTGGGAACTTTAGATTCGTCGAGTAGAGGGATGATGGCAAAAACATCCCTGGTATGGTGATGACCAGAGAAGGTGATAACATCCTCAACTTGATCAGCAAGGTAATCTGGCGTCCAGTTGATAGGTTCAGAACCTGGATATGGACGAATTTCCCCACGATCCACCTGACCCTGAAGGGCTGCTCTTACAAGGTAACACCCTTGGTTATTTTCCAAACAGACGTTGCAATGGTCGTAATTGTGTGGTGGCACCTGACCACGCCCACTTTGAATACAATGTAACTTTACCAAATTAGCTCCCACGGATCGGACATCCTGACTCTGACGTCGAGTAGGATTCCTGTTATTGATACTGATCTGTTGAGTATCTTCATCCATGTTGATTGGCATCCACCAGTGATTTAACAAGTGCTGAAGTGCTTCCTGGACAAGGGTACAACCTCGATCGCTTTCACAACCCGCTTTACAACTTTGATAGTCATGCGATATTAAGAATTCGAGTCGGACTTGCTCAGCATGTAACTCTACCAGATTGGTATTCATCAAGCGGATATCAAAGATCTGGATCCTGTTGGTTCGATAGGGGATCCTATCATGGTAGTCTTGAATCCATACAAGATCCATTTGACGTTGTAGGGCCTCTTGTATGAAAGAGCATCCCTGATTGTTTGTTGAGCAGATCGGACAGGCCTGGTAATCATGCCGTGGCAGATCGTAGTGTAAACTTTGTCGTGAGTGTATCGCGACCAAGTTGACATTCATTGCTAGAATGTTATGATTCTGAACAATGTTGGAATTCGTGTAGACCATGTTAACTTCACGAACTCGGTGCTCTTGGATCCATCCAAGATCCATTTGTTCCTGTAGAGCTGATTGCACCACAGAACATCCTTGATTGTCTTTAGAGCAGATATCACACAGGTGATAATTATGAGGTGGCACATGGCCATATCCACTCTGTCTACAATGCATCTTAACCAGATTGGTTTTTAACAAGAGTACATCGTGAATCTGATAGACATTGCTAGTCTCTTTCTCAATCAGATTGACTGCAGCTTTCTCATGTTGAGGCAGCGGGTTTCTGAGAACATTAGGATTCGTATCCTTGAAGGATAAGACCCCGCTCATAACAAGCTTTTGCACGTCGGACTTGAAATTGAGACAAGTCTCTATGTTATGCCCTGAACCTCCTTGATGATAAGGGCATGTCTGATCCACCTTAAACCAAAAAGGCGGATTTTCCGGTACTGTAAGAGGAGACTTAGTCTGAATGTGCCCCTTAGCCAGTAGTAATGGAAATAGTCCTGCGTACAACATGGGTATAGGATCAAACCCTGATGGTCGTGTCGTACGGTTGTTGTTGTATGGAGGACGAGCCTGCTGAAGCGGCTGTTGTGTCCTTTGCTGGTCAGGTTGGCTCTGCGCAACCTGAGGTTGATACGTAGGAACAGGCGCGGGACCGATAGCAGGAGTTACAGCTGCTACTGGTTGATAACGACGCCTTTGCTTTCCGAGAGAGATATTCCCAATATCTTGCTCCTTTTTCTTAGGGAGAGCACTACCGTATTTTTTAGTACCGCTCGTTGATCCAGTGTCTTTTGCTAGACGTCCTTCTCGGACGGCTTCCTCAAGTCGTACACCCATGCCGACCATCTCGGTGAAATCACTGGGCGCACTGGCAACCATTCGGCCGTAGTAAAATGAGCTTAAGGTCTTTAAGAAGATCTTTGTCATCTCTTTTTCCTCAAGAGGTGGACAAATTTGGGCAGCAATTTCACGCCACCTTTGAGCATACTCCTTAAAGGTTTCCTTGTCCTTTTGCGACATCGATCTGAGTTGATCTCTGTCGGGTGCCATGTCCAAATTGTATTTGTATTGTTGGACGAAGGCAGTACCAAGATCTCTGAATGTGCTAATCGTAGCACAGTTTAAACCCATGTACCATTTTAATGCAGCACCGGTTAAACTATCCTAGAAGTAGTGAATCAGTAGGTCCTGATTCTCCGTCTGAGCTGACATCCGCCGAGAGTACATCACCAGATGACTCTGAGGGCAAAAGTTACCCTTGTACTTTTCAAAGTCGGGCACTTGAAATTTGTGCGGGACTTTCACATTGGGGACTAAGCAGAGATCTGCGGCGTCCTTCCCAAATAGATCCTGACCGCGAATGGCTTGCAGTTCCTTCTGCATTTCCAAGAACTGTTCCTGGAATTCCTCCATTCGGTCAAACATAGTTTCCTTCTTACCAACAGGTGTTGGTGGAATCTGTCCTTCCGGGACAGTGTGCACCACAGGGGGTGGAACCGTAACTACGGTGTTGAATCTTGGCGTACCCCGAAGTTTGTAACCTTCAGGAGTCTTCAGTATGCCCTCGACATCTTCGCTTTCCCGAAGTTTGTAACCTTCAGGACCAGCGGCAGCTGTTGTGATTCCCTGATCTTCAGCGATCGGCGGAACATATCCTTCCTGGATATAGTTAACAGGCATGCCCCAAGGACGATCTTTCAGCATCTGATACCTAGGATCAGACCTTTCCACTACGGGCGTTGAAGTGATCTCTGAGATCACAGTTCTTTATAGCTGAGCTTCTGCCATGGCTTGCATGTCGTTACGAAGCTTTCTCATATCTTCTCTTAGAGCGTCGATCACTTCTTTCAACTCTCTGTTCTCTTCCTCAAGATCATCCATCTTTTTCTGACGATTGGCCCGAGTATTATACGAATGAGACAGTTTGACTCTAGAATCGAGACACAAACGTGAGATTCGTAGGGAAGAAGAATACGCGATGTGAGAATGATGAATGCAATGATTATATTAATTGTTCTTTTAGGTTTAATCAAAATAAACTTCGACAATTAGATTGCAAATATCAAACGGTGGGGAAACCCCTTTTTTATTGAATTCCAAAGGATTGCAGAAATGGAAATACAGTAGATTACAAGGTGCAGAAACATAAACCTAAGCTAATAGGTCCCGAGTCCTCTCTGAAGAGAAATCGAGTGTTGATTCTGGTATCTTCCTTTTCTTTGACCGGGGCTCTTGGGCCGTTGTCGGGTTGTCATTCCTTTGCCAGCCGAAAGGAGAGAGCAAATTCCTTTGGTCGTCTTAGTTTTCTACAGCATGTTGCTCCAAAATTTCAATCAGAGTATCTTTCTCTTTCAGTAACTGCTATATTTTGATGCACTCTACGTCAAGGGTACGGTACTTGTTCTTCCAAGACCTCCTCTCCTTTTGAACTTTGTTGAGAGTAACCTGAAGCTTTTCCTTTTCTGTCATGAAGTACATGCCAGATTCCCTCGGTGGAAGAATTCCGAAACGAGGATAAGGAATCTTTAGCTTGAGAGCTCTAGTTTGTACCCAATGGAGATAGGGCTCCACCGAGACACAATCTGGTTTTCCTAGAGACTCTCGTCCTTTCTTATGAACGTGCTTCCAAGCTTGCACTATTTATAATTTCAGTGCTCTGTCGTTTTCTCCTTCCTTGAAGAAAAGACCTTCCAGATGAGCGTTCTGCGGAACAAGCCTCATCGGGTATCCAAATTGACGACGAACCAATACCGGATGATAGTTGATTCCTCCCTTAGTTCCTATAAGGGGTATGTTGGGGAAGTTTCCACAACGATCAATGATTCTGATTCCATCATGAATCTTGTTGCACCAATCTATATCAGAGTTGGTAAGAGACATGATCTTTTGTGACCAGCGTAAAGCACTCTTGCAATCCCAAAAAGCAGCAGACTTGGGCAAGTGAGAGATAAACCATTTGTAGAGCAGAGGTACACAACATGTGATCTCCCCTCCACTGTACAAATTACCCAAGTGTACAGAATGATACGCCTCTGCGAGCAAAGTCGGCACAGGGTTTCCAATGAGAAAAACCTTAATAGCGTTGATATCGATGAAGTTATTGATGTTGGGAAACAAAAATAACCCGTAGGCGAGCAAGACAAAGATGCTTTCAAAAGCAGTCATGTTTCCTATACCGGCGAAGTACAGGGCCTTCTTTGTCAAGAACTGGGTTGGCAAACCTTGTATGCCACCCTTAGTTGTTAGGTGTGTCATGACCTCAGACTCGTCCAAATAAATTGCTCTTGCAATGGTCTGATTCTTTGGAATTTCTTCCAGTCCAGAAAATGGAGCTCGATCTGTAATGTGCAGATTGATCAGATGAGCATACTCCTCCAGCGTTGGTGCTAGCTGGTAATCCGGGAATGTGAAACAGTGATAAACTGGATCGTAAAACTGAATGAGCGCATCCATGATTCCCTCAATCACATGGACTCTTAACAGTGGTAGCAGATCTTCGTGCTTGGCTCTGAAAGCCTCAGGATTAGTGATCATCCTCGCAAACCTTCTCAAATCCTCAAGTTTTGGAACCTTGAAGGTGTACGTATGAGTTCTCCTTCTACCAAAATCCATTAGCGTAATCCTCTTCTCTGATATTTGCAATCACAGTCTTAGTTTAATTTGAAAAACAGAGAGACTAGAAGAGAAGTTTTTTGAATGTTTTAATGTTTTTTAAATGAATGCATGAATGCAGCACACAAAAACATAGAAAAAACATGGGGTCAAAGGGTCGTTGTCATGAAGTCAAGGCTCTACCCATCCCCAAAGGTTTATACTAGGGTGATTTTTGTACATGTACTCATTATCATCAGCTCCTCCCAGGAAAGCAAAACAACAAGCGGATCGCCAGCGAGTTGTAGAGCAATCTTAGAGTAAGTGCCATTCACCGAGAATAGATCACCAGCCTCAAATGAGGGTAGTATCGCGTGACAACTATTTCCGATAGTGTCCGCACTACGAAAGGGTTTGGCTCCTCAGCTTCTCAGACTTAACAACCGGCCCATTGGCTAGAAGAGTGAATGGGTTGCGTTGTTCAGCCTCCACTGAGGTTGATGGTCGACCTCGTCGCCATCACTTATCTTAAGTGTATACTCAATCTTTCCACATACGGCATCACCCGCATTCCCATTAGCAGAAAAATAAACACGTATAGCAATTAGGAAAAGCAGTATATATATTTGCCCTAAACATCCTAGACCTTTAAAGCTATGAATCCTAAGTTCCTGACAGAAATGGGTTTCCCGGCGGAAGCCCCAATCTGTGGTTCTCTGCCTAAGAGATGGACCAGCATAGGTCAATCTTTCTCCTCAGCAGAGTTCCCATTTTTCGTGAAAAACGGGGATGATACCTTAAAGCAAAGATTTGCCCAAGGTTTAAATTGTAGGACAGAAAGAAAAAATAGAGCCCCACCGTGGGCGCCATTTTTCTGTAGCGAGCGATTTTGGACGCGGTTCTTAGGCGTTGGTCGCTCTCTGCGGTTGAGCTTTAAACTACAGGTCGATTTATTTTTTATCCTATTGTGAGCTGAATAAGAAAGGGAATAGATGTCTCCAATTAACCCTGCTTGCATACAGAGTTTAAACAGCGGTCTGTTAGGTTACGGATGTTATCAATGTGGGGGGCATTTGTACTGGTTATTCGTATTTCGCCAATACAGGTTTCTTTCTTTCTAGGGCTAGGGCAAAAGGTTTCTGGTGGGAAACTGGGATTAGGATGTTAGGACTGATGTTTAGGAATTACTGCTTTTGATATGGGGTTTGGGTTTTTTGTGGATTGTGCTCGCTAAGATCTTTTCTTTCGATCTTATGCCTACGTATTCCCGTTTACCGAAACAGGGAAATCAGAGCGTTCGTAGTTCCTCCTATTCTATGGGAGGAAATTGGGGTTTTTGGTGTCTTGTTCAAGGCCCAAGACGTGAAGCGTAAAGGTTGTTTGTATCTTGTTCAAAGCCCAAGATGTGAAGCTGAAGGTGATTTGTATCTTGTTGAAAGCCCAAGATATGAAGCTGAAGAGTCTATTTGTATCTTGTTCAAAGCCCAAGATATGAAGCTGAAAGGTTGATTTGTGTCTTGTTCAAAGCCCAAGACGTGAAGCTGAAAAGGTCTCGACTTTAGAGAGAATTTGTCATCTCTAAAGAAGGGTTTATTTGTCACAACTGTCGGGTGACTGGTTTATAAAGGAGAATTACTTTAACCGGGATACGCGGATCCTAGCAATGCCATAATTTCCTTTATAGGGTAGTTTTGACCTGAAGGAGAAGACTTTAACTCAGTGTAGAGCAATGCTATCTTTCCTTAGGAATTTCTCATGCTAAAAGATGGACAGTGGCATGGATATAGATGATCCAGAGGCTTGCCGCTTACAGCGATTAGATGAAGGGAGTTGTGTACTGTGAACGAGGCACGGTTTTGATGCTAAAAGGTTGATTGGACTCGACCGGGGATTTCTTATACAAAGCCTAAGAGGAGGCTATCTCTGCTGAGGAAAATCATTATATAAAGCCTAAGAGGAGGCTATAAGGGTGTCTCGTACAAAGCCCGAGAGAGAGGCTAAAAGGATTTTGACCCGACGATGGAGTCTTTTGGTATCTCGTACAAAGCCCGAGATGAAGGCGATTGTTTGTCTGGTTCAATTAGAACCTTTATGTATCTCGTACAAAGCCCGAGATGGAGGCTGAAAGAATTTGACTCTGCTAAGGGGAATTTGTATCTCGTACGAAGCCTAAGATGGAGGCTGAAATTTGTTTGACTCAACGAGGGAGTCTTTTGTGTGTCTCATACAAAGCCTGAGAGAGAGGCTAAACGTTTGATTTCGCTGGGGAATCTTTTGGGTATCTCGTATAAAGCCCGAGATGGAGGCGAAAATTGTTAGCCCCGTTGGCGAGAATCATTGTATAAAGCCCAAGAGGAGGCTAATATGTGTCTCGTACAAAGCCCGAGAGAGAGGCTAAAAAGGTTTGCTCCGTTGGGGAGAATATTGTATAAAGCCCAAGAGGAGGCTGATGCTATGAGGCTCAGAGAGTTTTGTTTGTATGGTCTTCCAGCATCTTTGCTGGGGATTTATCACCTTCTTTCCATTAGGAGAGATAACTCTTTTAAAGATAAAAACCACTGGTAAACGTGCGAGGTTTACTATCCAGCGACTTTTAACTTTTAAAGAGGGTTTCTTAGTTAAGATCCAAGATTATGACCGTATTGGCTCCGCCTGAAGATAAGGAGAGAGTTTGTATTCTGCCAACTTCTGCTGGAGAAGGATCATTATACAAAGCCTAAGAGGAGGCTATCTGCTGTCTCAGTTAAGTGACAGGTCCAGTGGACTGATTTTGAAAGAGAAAATCAGTTCTTATATGAGCAACACTGTACTCAAGGGTTTAATTCCAAGGGTTCGGGTTATTCCTGTTCTTTAAGGAAGCGGGAAATCCGAAGGGTATCGAGACTGTCCGAGTCTGCGGGTTTTCTTCCTATTCAACGAAGGGGCACTTGAGAATGTCTTTGAGAATCAAGGAGATTAGACAGTCCAAGTCTAGAGTTTTATCTTTTGTACTATGTTTTGAGAAACAGTAGTAGACTCTAAGAAAGGACTGCTCTATTAAGATGACTAGGTTCTGTTCCTATACCTCTAGGAGGTCGTCGGGACAAGTTGTACGAAGCCCCAACGGAGGCGGGAAACTTTTTTAGAAGTCGACGGGTCCTTGTACTAAGCCCAAGAGGAGGCTATCATTCCCGGAGGAAGAGATCATTATACGAAGCCTAAGAGGAGGCTGTGAATACTTCTAAGAAGCCGTAGGGTCCTTGTACTAAGCCCAAGAGGAGACGAGGTTGCTTTTAGGAAGCCTGTGGGTCCTTGTACGATGCCCAAGAGGAGGCCGATGCTTTTAAGAAGCCCGTGGGTCCCAAACCGAAGAAACGTTCAAGAAAACTCTTTTAAAGATAAAACAACTGGTAAACGTGCTAGGTTTACTATCCAGTAACTTTTAACTTTCGAAGAGGATTTAAGTGAACAGTTCTGAGGTTTGAAGAAATTCAAGAGAAGTTTCACCGAGAATAATTCATCTCTGGGGAATAGAATTTCTTGACGATTCCTAAGGAGGACAGCCGAAGAGAAGACTGTATCTGGTGCTCCTATTTGGGATCTAGGCGTCTATTTCTACGAATAAATGAAACGGCTTTACCTAGTTCTAGACGTAGTTGCCGGGGGAACTCTAAATATCTATACTATTATTACATAGTAGATATGAGTTTATGAAAGGAGACTTACAGTGAGCAGCCCCACAATACAGTTATATATGAAAGCAGTAAATGAAAGCGATAACCACTTACTCGGTTGTAGTGCTTCCTGTTAGACGGTGTGGCTAGTGATCGAGAGGGGGGGTGAATAGATCACCTCCTTGAAATTCAAGGATTTAAAATACTTATCAGAGTTAGCAGAAAATTAAGATCCCGAATCGACTTCCGTCTATTCTGGACCAGCTACTAGAAAACCGGACACACGAGTTTATGCTGGATTTATTAGGATAACAAAGATTTATTAACACCAGATTAGAATCGACTCAAATGCACTTATCATACAAAGGCTATTTCCAATGAACAAAAACACAGCAAACAATTTTGTCAAACACTTGGCGTGTATGCATTCAACGATTAACAATAATGGGGATTTTGACAAAGGTTTTTGTACCACTATTGTATCTTGAAACTTTAATACGCAACACACCAAACGAATCACAAAATTGTTGAAAACGTAAAGAGATAAAGATAGAATACGATACGCAGAGATTTGGTAAGGAAGTTCCCCACTTCCGTCCTCGCGTGTGGGTATGTCTCCCTCTCAATTTCAAAACTAAAATTGAGACCTGTTATATCAATAATGCTGAATTCGTTGTTTACAAGGTTACAATACAAATCCAGAAATCTAAACCCCAAGATCTTCCTATTGTATGAACCTTCACTTGATCTGAGCTTGATCAAGAATTTATCCTGCAAGAAATGCAAACAATTCACCGGTTCCACGACCTGTTTGCGAAATATCCAAATTTCCAAACCCTACGCTGCGGCTGAATGTGTTCTGCACTCGTGACTGACAAACCCTCAAGAACACACCCGTTCTTGAAGGACAAACCAGATGGTTTTTCCTCGAAACCCCCTTTGAATCTTCAACTCAGCTAGATCCTTGATCGTACCACTGAACGTTATTTCGAAGATCCTTTAATCCGAAGAACAAAAATGATTATGTGTTGATGTTCTTGAATTAAAGAGATTGAGAAGATGATGAAGACAAAGTATCTTTCAGGTCTCTAACACTGCTCTGAAAAATGATGCACACCAAACTTGCCTTTTGCTTTGATTGCACTTTTTCACTCTAACCAGAATTCTTGTCTTCAAACTAAACTGTCATGACACTTATATATGAAAACAGAAACGTTTAAAAGCAACAAACATCATTATGTATCGATACAAGAGTCGTATGCGTCGATGCATAGTGAATATAATACATACATGAGTCGACACATGGTTGTATGCATCGATGCATACTGTAACTGTTAAATTCCAGAATGTAAAGTAAATCATGCGTCGATACATGATGCGTATGAGTCGATACATAGCCCATTTACAAAGGATCATGTATCGATACAAGTGTCGTATGAATCGATACATACTGAAGCAAAATTGTTTTCAGAATGTAACGTAAAACATGCATCGATACATGATGTGTATGAGTCGATACATAGCCCAATTACAAAGGAGCATGTATCGATACAAGTATCGTATGAATCGATACATACTGAAGCAAAATTGTTTTTGCGAATATACCAAAGGAATGTGTCGATGCAAGGCATACATGTATCGATACATACATAAGGAAAATTGTTTTATGATCTAATTGATGATATGTGTCAATTTGCCTTGTCTTTTAAAACATAGGTATGAAATCATATGTATGTACCAACTAATCATGCATATCACACAATTTGCATTTATAACATAATTTGCTATCATACAAAAACTTAAAGGCTTGCTCACAAACTCCCCCTTTTTGATGATGGCAAATTTGCAAGATGTGTGATAGAACACTCCCCCTGAGTTTGTGCATGCTGTCAACATCTTGTTGTCTTTCTTCTCCCCCTTTGTCAACATCAAAAAGAAGAAACAGACAGTCCCAAAGCAAGACAGCAAAAGTGGTGTAACAATAGACAGCAATATTTATATAGAAGCTCACAATCACCAAGAAAGAAGCTTAACATATAAGAATCATTCACAAAGAATGACAAGTAAAGGGCAAGACTAACACAAGTAAACAGAACTAAAATAAATAAGCATTAAATTGTTAGGAATGTACTTAGAGTTTGCATAAGCAGAACCAAAACATATAAAGTTTGAACACTTTAACAAGGAAACTGAAGTAACATGATGATGAAATGAAATGTAATGCAATGACATGATGCTAGCTTAAAACGGGTTATGGCCTCCACAGGACTCCTCATCATCTCTGTCAGGATCTCTGAAGCTTGGTGGAGGCGGCGGAGGAGGTATCTCATCAGGATTATGGCCGATGAAGCTATATCGCCGGAACCGGTTTTGAACTTCAACACTTCTGAATATGTCTATGATACCAGGATTGGCACGGAAATCGTCCATAAAACCAGACATTTCATTGTAAAAGACTTGATGCCATTTAACCAAGTCCGTGTGCCAAGCATGCTGATTATGATACATCCGTGTATGTTCATCATGCCACTCACGATGCTCCTTATGCCACTCATTTTGCTGATTATGCCAAGCAAGCGCATGTTCATGACGAGCTTGATTAGCAAGCTCCATTTGCTGAAACATTTGAGTCAAATAAGCAGGAGCAGTTGAGGAGGCAGCACCAGAGAACGGAGGAACACTTGGACCTGGTTCATAATTTGTTGGAGACCACCTTTGTGGCACCCAATCACCCCAGCCAGCATTAGCATTTTCTTCAGCCTGATTTTCTTCATTTGCATCATTCATTTCTTCATCCATTTGATCTTCATTCACAAACACTTGTTCAGAAGGGACATCAAAATTATACACCCTTGTTTTAGAGCCTCGTTCCAGAAAATAAAAGCATTGACGCTCCGTATCCCACCGGTATCCCATATGAGATAAAGTGGCCGTGTTGAACTCTTGAGCAGACGAGGGAGATATGAGTGGTACTAAGGGTATGATTATATTCCAGTACTTGATGATTCTCATGATCTGGGCAGCATATCCAAGTGTAATGTTCTTCGCACTGTTACGCATAAGAAACATGCGTTTCACAAAATAGTTTGGCCAATTTAATGAAACCTTATTGTGAAGAAGATACACAAGATGAATATCTGATCTATCCAACCTAGAATGACCACCAGCCTTTGGACGCAAAATGTGCGAGAAATCTAGTGAAGTATTCTAGGGACGCTTGTGATCATACCAGAGGTTAGTGGTTCATCCTCACCCAGAGGTCTATCCAATTTTGAGATTGATGCCACATATTCCCTTATCTTAAAGTCTGTGTCAAAACTCTGGTCATGCCAGGTCTTCAGTCCAGGCAACCCAAAGGGAATTTGAAACACTTTGTCCCAATAAGTGGCCTCAAAAGTGTAAGTTCTAGTGCAAATAGAGCATTTGAACATATACCCTCTACCAGATTGCAGTCCAGCATAAAATATACGAATAAAATCCTCATGATAATCATCATTTATGGCTAAAAATGTACCAAGGTTTTGTGCAGACAATAAATCAACAACATCGTTGAGATGGAGGTCAGATGCATCAGTTTTATTGAATACATGGGGTTTCATAACTAACCTCGTCTTGAAAGAGTCCTCAAACTCCTCAGCGACGGCAGGATGAAGAAGAGAGAGAGCACTAGGAGGGATTTCTGGAGTTTGTGGAGACTGACGAGACGTCCCAATGGGTTCCTTTCCTTTTCCTCTTCCTCTTTGTCTAGCCGGGATGATTCTTGGAGGGATTGTGATGAAGATGATTGAAGAATAGGGAGTGAATTAGGGTTTTGGAGATGAAGAGGTTTGAAGAAGGTAGGGTTAGCTGTGTGGGTGTGAGAGGAGAGAAGAGTCTAGACTGAATTAACCCTTTAAAATTGGCTGATGTGTCGATCCACAACTGTATTTAACATGCATTTATTGTAAAAGTATCAGTATATATCGACACAAGGGGATATGGATCGATTTATTTCACGACTTAATTAGTTTTGAAAATGTCCTATGTGTCGACACAAAGCACGGATGCATCGACACATACTGAAACAAGTTTTGAAAAATTTGAATTAAAAAGACATGAATCGACACATATCACGAATGTATCGACCGGAAACTCCAATGTGTCGACACATGCACTTGTTGCATCGATACATACTGATGCTAAACTATGTTTTAACTAATTTGTGACTACCTGTTGAGCATAGAAACTTGTTATCAGCTCTAAGTCAATGCAATATGAATTATGTCATGATAATGATGCTCAAGTATAGGTCATGAATCAAACATTAATGTTCAAACAACATATGCAATGAAATACATATAAGCGATCTTAAAGAATTTGTTCTACCATACACTAATCACAAAGTTCCAACGAGATTTAGAAAGGAATGATATTACCTCTGTTGATGTAACCTTATGAAGTCTGAGTGAGGTCTAAAAACAGTCTAGAAACAGATCTCAACAACCAAAGTGACACATATATAAATAAGAACCAACATGCTTAAGACATCGATGAGGAGAGATCTAGAATCCCCAATTCACGACGAATGTTGAAGAACGGTTCCGTTGCTAATGGTTTAGTAAAAATGTCAGCAAGTTGGTTTTTAGTATCAACATGCTCAAATACAACGTCCTCTTTTTCAACATGATCGCGAAGAAAGTGATGCCTAATCTCTATGTGTTTAGTGCGTGAGTGTAAAACAGGATTCTTAGTAAGATTTATAGCACTGGTGTTGTCACACTTTATTGGAATACGTTTGAGTTGAATATCGAAATCTTGTAGTTGTTGCTTCAGCCACAAGATCTGAGCGCAACAGCTACCGGCTGCAACGTACTCAGCCTCAGCAGTTGACAATGCGACAGACACCTGTTTCTTGCTATGCCAACTGACCAAAGAGTTTGAAAATAAGTGACATGTACCACTAGTACTTTTCCTATCTGATTTGCAGCCAGCAAAATCAGAATCGGAGTAACCTACTAAGCTACAATCGCTTCCTTTTGAATACCAGAGCCCATACTTAGATGTTCCATGAAGATATCTAAATATGCGCTTGACAGCTTTCAAGTGTGACTCCTTAGGATTCGATTGATATCGTGCACACATGCAGACACTAAACATGATGTCAGGTCTAGACGCAGTAAGATACAAGAGAGACCCAATCATACCTCTATACTATTTGACATCTACACTCTTACCGTGTTCATCTTTATCTAGATTTCCGTTGGTAGGCATAGGTGTGTCTATTGATTTTGAGTCGTTCATTCCAAAGCGCTTGAGCAGCTCTCTGCAGTATTTTGTTTGACTCACAGCTGTACCCTCATCAAGCTGCTTTATTTGGAGACCGAGGAAGAAATTTAGCTCCCCCATAAGACTCATTTCAAATTCACCATGCATAACTTTTGAAAACTCTTCGACCAAGTGTATGTTAGTTGAACCAAAAATTATATCGTCTACATAAACTTGAACTAAAAGAATGTGTTTTCCCTTGTGTTTAATGAAGAGGGTGGTATCCACTTTACCTCTTGAATATCCATGATCAAGTAGAAATTTGCTAAGTCTTTCATACCAAACCCGAGGGGCTTGCTTAAGACCGTACAAAGCTCGTTTTAATTTGTAAACATAATCTGGATATTCAGCATTCTCAAAACCAGGAGGTTGTGAGACGTATACCTCTTCATTTAGGACACCGTTTAGAAACGCACTCTTTACGTCCATTTGGTAAAGCTTAAAATCTCTAGAACACGCATAAGCAAGCAAGAGACGTATAGCTTCGAGGCGAGCAACTGGAGCATAAGTTTCCTCATAATCTATGCCCTCCTCTTGGTTATACCCTTGTGCCACTAAACGTGCCTTTTTCCTAGTTATCACTCCGTTTTCATCAAGCTTATTTCTAAAAACCCATTTAGTACCTATGATGTGATGATCTCGCGGACAAGGAACAAGTTCCCAAACGTCATTTCTTTTAAATTGATTAAGCTCTTCTTGCATGGCCATTAGCCAAAATTCATCAATCAAGGCCTCTTTGGCATTTTTAGGTTATACTTGTGAAACAAAAGCGAAGTGAGAGCATAAATTACTTATCCTAGAACGAGTCATTACTCCCTTTGAAATGTCTCCCAAGATGTTGTCAATAGGATGGTCTTTTGAAGATCTCCAAGCTGGTGGAAGATCATTCACTTCAGCTTGTCCTTCTTCCTTATCTTTTACATGACTGGTATCTTCCTCCTCCTCATTGTCTTCTGTTTTGGACTGATCAATTTCCGAAATAGCTTCTTTGAGTATGTCTTCTGTAGATATACCTGTGTCATCAAAAGAAATACCTTTTCCGACATTTTTCGGATAAGACTCATCAAAAGAGACATGAACAGATTCTTCAACAGAAAGTAAACGCTTATTATACACTCTATATGCTTTACTTGATTGTGAATAACCAAGAAAAATACCTTCATCCGCTTTTGCATCAAACTTCCCAAGTTTTTCCTTACCATTATTCAAAACAAAACACTTACAACCGAATACATGAAGATGTGACAAGTTTGGCTTTCTTCCTTTTAAAAGCTCATAAGGGGTTTTATTTAAAATAGGGCGAATTAGAATCCTGTTTAGAACATAACAAGCTGTGCTAACTGCATCATCCCAAAAATATTTTGGTAATCCACCCTCATTTAGCATTGTTCTTGCCAGTTCTTCTAAAACGCGATTTTTGCGCTACACAACGCCATTCTGTTGTGGGGTTCGAGGAGCTGAAAAGTTATGCTCAATACCATACTTATCACAGTACTTATCAAAGAGATAGTTTTGAAATTCTCCTCCATGATCGCTTTGAATTGTAACTATTTTAGAATTCATTTTATTTTGGGACAGTTTTGCAAAACTCTTAAAAGCGGAAAAAGTTTCATCTTTGCTATGAAGGAATATAGTCCAAGTGAATCTAGAATAGTCATCAACGATTACTAAACCATAATAATTTCCACCTAGACTCTTTGTCCTAGAGGGTCCAAAGAGATCCATATGGAGAAGCTCAAGGGGTCGTGAAGTTGAAATTACATTTTTGGATTTAAAAGATATCCTTGTTTGCTTTCCCATTTGGCACGCGTCACATAGGTGGTCTTTTGAAAATTTTATTTTTGGAAGACCGACTACTAGATCCTTAGATACAACCTTGTTAAGCAAATCGAAATTAACATGCGCTAAGCGTCTGTGCCAAAGCCAAGAATCATCATTCAAGGCAACTAGACACTTAGAGCTTGTTAAAGGTACATCAAAAAGATCAAGCATATAGATATTGTTTACTCTTACACCCTTAAACACAATATTCTGTTCAGTATGTTCAATTATGCAGCAAGTTTTTGTGAAAGAAACCTTGTAACCCTTGTCGCACAATTGACTAATACTTAACAAATTGTGTTTAAGCCCCTCTACTAGATGGACATCAGAAATAGTAGTGGTAGAGGAATTACCTACACTACCTTTGCCAAGTATAGCTCCTTTGTTATTATCTTCATAAGTAACATATCCCTTCTTCTTTGCTTTGAAGTCTATAAAAAGCGATATGTCACTCGTCATGTGCCTTGAGCACCCGCTGTCTAGAAACCATCTTCTATCTACGGATGCAAGACACTCATCCTACAATATCAAAAGAGAGAAATAGGTACCCAATTTTCATTGGGTCCATGTGGGTAAGTGGTCACATGGTTGCCTTTAGGCTTCCATTGATAAATGCCTTTAGGAACAAGAAATCTCCTAAACATGCATTTTTCAATGGTATGACCAGCATGACAACAATAATGACATAAGCCACGATGATGTGTTTGTTTATTTTTGGTCATTAAATCCTTTGGAATAAAAGAGTATTTTGCATATGGTGGATTTAATGACTTCTTAAACAACCTAGAATCAACGGCATAAGTAACCTTGGGTTGTAAAGCTTTTTCCAATTTGACTTTAAGAGTTTTAACTTCTTGTTGCCAAATATGACAAGCTTCACAATACCTAATTTTACTACATCCATTAAAATTAATATCTTTTGAATTTTCTGCAATACTAGCTTTGAAGCTTTCTAAATCTTTTTCAGCTTTGTATACTTTACCTTCCAAGAATGAAAAAATTTGTTTATCGGAAGATAATCTTTTAAAAGCATCTACAGCTTCTTTATGCAGTTTTTCAAAAGCTATTTTTAATTCAGAAAAAGACATAGAAGAAACATTACTATAGTAGGCTTGTCTTACTTTCTTATCGTTGATTTTCGTCTTGTGGTAGGACTGATTTTTGGTGTGAGCCATAAGACACAGATTTGCTGTCTCATCACTATCATTTGAACTTTGTGAGCTTGATGAATCACTATCACTTTCCCATGCAATATAAGCTCTTCTTTGTTTATTTGACCTTTTTGGTGGAGCTTTTCCTTTGTCCTTTTTCTTCATAGGACATTCTGTTTTATAATGTCCAGATTTACCACAATTAAAACAAGATCCTTTTACTCTATGCTTCTTATTCTCTTCCTGTTTTGACTCTATAGATTGTCTTCGAAACTTAATGAGATTTTTGTCGGAATGCTGGATTCCATTCTTTCGAATGAGTCTATTATATCTCCTAACAAAAAGTCCCATTTCTTCATCACCCAAATCTTCGTCACTACTTGAATCATTGTCGCTTTGCTCTTTTTGTGAGGACTTTGAGTTAGAGGCCACAAGAGCTATTGGCTTCTTCTCACTCTCTTTGTCTTTATTCTTTTCCTTTTTACTCTTTTTCTCAAATATTTCGAGACTTTCCAGTTCTTGCTGATGTTCTTCCAGCTTGCCGAATAAAGTTGTAATCGTAAGCGTCGTGAGGTCGTTGGCTTCCTTAATAGCTGTTACTTTAGGTTGCCATTCCCTGCTAAGACATCTCAGAATTTTATTAGTAGCTATTTCATTGGAAACAGGTTTTCCAAGTGCATTCAACCGATTTATGAGATGAACGAATCTCTTTTGCATGTCAGAGATAGATTCTCCTTGTTTCATGCGAAAGAGCTCGAACTCTTGATTGAGTGTGTTAATACAGGACTGTTTTACTTCAGTAGTACCCTCATGGGCAATTTCTAAAGCATCCCATATTTCTTTAGCTGTCGAGCAATGGGATACCCTATAATACTCATCAGCACTAAGTGCTGAAATTAGCATATTTCGAGCTCTCCAATCACTCGACCACTTTTTCTCATCTTTCTCATCATAATCATCTTCTGGTTTAGGAACTATGGCGCCAGCCTCATTTCTCATAGTAATTTGAAAAGGACCATTTTGAATGGCAGCCCACACATTCCTATCCACAGAATTTATATGAACTCGCATGCAGTCTTTCCAGTAGCCATAATTTTCACCGTTGAAAACAGGCGCTCTATTATACGCCCCCTTTGGTTCAGAATCCATATTGTTACAAGCAGCCACAAAGCACCAACGAACCGGCGCTCTGATACCCCTTGTTAGACGGTGTGGCTATTGATCGAGAGGGGGGGTGAATAGATCACCTCCTTGAAATTCAAGGATTTAAAATACTTATCAGAGTTAGCGGAAAATTGCGATCCCGAATCGACTTCCGTCTATTCTGGACCAGCTACTAGAAAACCGGACACACGAGTTTATGCTGGATTTATTAGGATGACAAAGATTTATTAACACCAGATTAGAATCGACTCAAATGCACTTATCATACAAAGGCTATTTCCAATGAACAAAAACACAGCAAACAATTTTGTCAAACACTTGGCGTGTATGCATTCAACGATTAACAATAATGGTGATTTTGCCAAAGATTTTCGTACCACTATTGTATCTTGAAACTTTAATACGCAACACACCAAACGAATCACAAAATTGTTGAAAACGTAAAGAGATAAAGATAGAATACGATACGCAGAGATTTGGTAAGGAAGTTCCCCACTTCCGTCCTCGCGTGTGGGTACGTCTCCCTCTCAATTTCAAAACTGAAACTGAGACCTGTTATATCAATAATGTTGAATTCGTTGTTTACATGGTTACAATACAAATCCAGAAATCTAAACCCCAAGATCTTCCTATTGTATGAACCTTCACTTGATCTGAGCTTGATCAAGAATTTATCCTGCAAGAAATACAAACAATTCACTGGTTCCACGACCTGTTTGCGAAATATCCAAAAATTTCCAAACCCTACGCTGTGGCTGAATGTGTTCTGCACTCGTGACTTACAAACCCTCAAGAACACACCCGTTCTTGAAGGACAAACCAAATGGTTTTTCCTCGAAACCCCCTTTGAATCTTCAACTCAGCTAGATCCTTGATCGTACCACTGAACGTTATCTCGAAGATCCTTTAATCCGAAGAACAAAAATGATTATGTGTTGATGTTCTTGAATTAAAGAGATTGAGAAGATGATGAAGACAAAGTATCTTTTAGGTCTCTAACACTGCTCTGAAAAATGATGCACACCAAACTTGCCTTTTGCTTTGATTGCACTTTTTCACTCTAACCAGAATTCTTGTCTTCAAACTAAACTGTCATGACACTTACATATGAAAACAGAAACGGTTAAAAGCAACAAACAGCATTATGTATCGATACAAGAGTCGTATGCGTCGATGCATAGTGAATATAATACATACATGAGTCGACACATGGTTGTATGCATCGATGCATACTGTAACTGTTAAATTCCAGAATATAAAGTAAATCATGCGTCGATACATGATGCGTATGAGTCTATACATAGCCCATTTACAAAGGATCATGTATCGATACAAGTGTCGTATGAATCGATACATACTGAAGCAAAATTGTTTTCAGAATGTAACGTAAAACATGCATCGATACATGATGTGTATGAGTCGATACATAGCCCAATTACAAAGGAGCATGTATCGATACAAGTATCGTATGAATCGATACATACTGAAGCAAAATTGTTTTTGCGAATATACCAAAGGAATGTGTCGATGCAAGGCATATATGTATCGATACATACATAAGGAAAATTGTTTTATGATCTTAATGATGATATGTGTCAATTTGCCTTGTCTTTTAAAACATAGGTATGAAATCATATGTATGTACCAACTAATCATGCATATCACACAATTTGCATTTATAACATAATTTGCTATCATACAAAAACTTAAAGGCTTGCTCACATTTCCATGCGGTTTGGTTAGTTGTTCAACAAAGAAAGATTAAAACAACAATATATTCAAAATCAAAGGAGAAAGTGCTTTGAAAAAGAAAGATTTGGGGCTTACAGCTCAAAGAGAGGCCCAAGGTTTTACTGTTGAATTTTGTACAGAGGGACTTATACAAGTGACTGTGGCCCAAAATTGTTTTCTGTACAAAGGGATGGGTCTTACACTCTCTCAAGAGGCCCAAAAAAGTTTAAAGAAAAAGAGTGGGGCTTATAACACGATGGTAGGCCCAATTGATTTTTCGTTTAAAATGGCGATCGCGCCGAGGTTTTCTTTTAACGCCGGGGGACTTATACAATAAGTGAGGCCCAAAATGTTTTGGTTAAAAGGGGGTTGGGTCTTACACTCTATTAGAGGCCCAAAGTGTTTTGAATGGGTCTTATAACTCAAGGAGAGGCCCAAATGGTTTTTCAACGGATGATGATCGCGTCGTTTATTTTGTAACTATATCGGGACTTATACAATGCATTGAGGCCCAAAATGGTTTTAGTTAACAAAGGATTGGATCTTACACTCTATTAGAGGCCCAAAGTGTTTTGAAAATGATCTATGAGGGTTGAATTAATCCAAAACCCTAATTTGTTTTCAAAAATGTATTTAATTGAATATAAAAATTCAATAAAAAATGATCAAAATTGTTTTACACATGAAAAACAAATTATGATCTTGGATTAATGCTTCAAAAATTAAGTATTGACCTACAAAATAATTAGAAAGCATTAGAAGTTGCAAAATCAAGATGGAAAAAATATTTCAAATGTTAAAAATAATTAAAACATTAATTCTTTGCAAAAATATCAATTATACAAAATAAATAATATTTTTGGGGTTTTTTGATAAAATAAAATATTTTATCATTTTTGTGAATTATTGCAAAAGGAATTAGTCACAAATGATTAAAATTGAGTGAATTATTAATTTTTCAAATCATTAAAAATAATAATATGAAAAATAGCAAAAAAAACAAGTGATAAAAAGAAGTCTGGGGCGAGGGGGATTCGAACCCCAGACCTCTCGCTCTCTAATACTCACAAAACCAGCTGATGAACCGCTGGGGCGCAATGCCAATTCATTAAGTATATGGCAAGGGAAAAATATATAGAGAACTTGGTTGGTTTTTCTGAAAATGGTGCCATGGCCATCTTCTTCCTCCAGCTCGTGCATGAAGCCCTCTATCTCTCTCGTTTCTCCACCATTTGACATGATTCAAACACCAATCTTATGCGCTTTTTCACAAGGAACAAGATGGCAATACCCAATTTTATTGATTTTAAGTGTGGGGTGAAATATGTCATGATGAACACAGATGAACCCTAACTTGCAAAAGCAATCGTGCAGTCTTGGTTATGAGGTCTATGATCAAACTTTTTGAGGGGAAACAATCAATACATGATGACAATCAATTGGCAAAAGTATCATGCGAGGAAATATGCATGGATCATGTAGTTTGAGTTTTGAGGCTCACCTTGATGCAAGCTGAAATGGAACTTTGCCCAGATGGTGTTCCAGTCGTGAATTGATGATCCCTACAGCTTCAATGGATGGTATGGAGTGTGTTGCAAGCCTTGGAACACTTTGAAATTCTCTGGATCAAGCTGGAGACCTCAACCTGCAAAATAGAAGCATAATGGCTTGGTTGAAGGGTGATTTTGAGCTGGGAGTGTTACAAATGGTGTTTAAGCATTTGGACACCTCAAATACATCATATGTGATGTGTTTGAGCAATTGGAATTGATTGCTTATGGCTGCAACTCAAAACCCGATAGTGGTTACTCAAAAAACAAGAAAACTTGAAGTTCAAGAAAGAAAGAGAGAAAGCAGTGATGTAACTAGCTTTGGTGTGAGTTGAATGATCATTTGGAACCTCTATTAATAGGTGATCAATTCTTGTCTTGGAGGAATAGTGAATGGCTGCTGGATCAGATCACATTTCCATGGATTGGCTTGGTATGATTACCTCTTGCAATAGGCATAACAACTGCCCCAAATAGATCATCTATGCCTTGACTGAAATCACATTCTTCAGTCATTTTTATTGTTGTTTAATGTGAGAACTTGACTGAGGAGAGTAGGAATCTTGACAAAGCACTATTCCACATTAATGCCCTTTGAATTCAAGGCAAAATGGGATAAAATGCATGAATTTCAAGTTGGAAGATTCCTTGGCTTTGTGACTCAGCCCTATCAGTTGGTTAAGTTGGCTCATGATCAGATTGAATGCATGTGGCATAGTGATCATTACTTTTGACTCAGAAATCGTGGATAGCAAGAAAACTCCCAAACTGAATTTTCATGGCAGCCTTGACATGGCATGTTGTGGCAGCCATAATTCTTTGTACAAGTGGAATGATTTCATGCTATTGAGTTGCTTGGATTTGTGGCAACATTTGCAACAACATTGATGTTTAACTTTGGACTTGATTCAGCTTGGGACTGTGTGAAAAAATCCCACAAGTTTTGGTGTTTCAAAACAAAATCTGTCTTGGACAGAATTTCTCTAAGTGTTGGAAAATGGTATACTTTCACATTTTTAGCCACTTTGGCTCACTCATAGCTCAAAATCCATAATGAATTGGAGTGACTTGTAGTTGAAGTTTTTGTAGAGGGTAATAAGGGCTACATATCCATCTTTGGATGAGAAAAAATGGCCTTGTGGTTTAGGAGTTATGGTCCTCCAAAGTTGGTACCTTAGCCATTTGAATTTTAACTTAGAAAAATTTCTAAGTTTTTATGGTTACCCCTTTTACAAGTTATCCCACTTTTCTTGATTTTTCTTGATGAATGATGATTCAAATCATACATAAACATCATTTTAGGGTAAAAAAATCCATTTTGGTGAAAAATCTCAAAAAGTCAAAGTTTGACTTTTGGTGCTCAGTTGACTTTTTATCAGATGAATTCCAAACTGTGCAATTCCTCAAGAAATCATGTCCTTGACCTAAATCAAACTTGATGGACATGTTCCATGGGTGTCATAGGGTGTATTGAGGCATGTCTTAGGGCTTGGGAGAATGTCCTGGTCAAAAGTCAAAGTTACAGTTGACTTTTTCCTTAAAACCCTAACCGTGGTGCAGATGAAATTGAGGCTTGTTGCTCAAGTTTCTTGGGTTAATCCATTGTTCCAAATGGATCAACATAGGTCATTAGAGACCCTCAAACCCTCTCTTGAGGTCTTGGTTCAAGATTTGTCTCAAAAGTCAACTTAGGGGTGAATTAGGTCAAGAAACCCTAATTCCTGATTTTTGATGTATGCATCCCCTGAGGCAAAATTGACTTGGTGATTGGGTTTATGAGGTTCCATGGAGTATATTAGGTTATGTTTTGGATCATTGGCTCATGCCCAGATGAAATTTTTCCTCTGGAGGCCCTGGTCGACCAAAACCCTAATTTGGTGATACTGGCGATCTTGAGGCTTGATCCATCTAGAAGGGAGCAGCTTTGTGCTTAATCCTTGAAGTGGGAGTCCTTTTTGATCCATTGTGAATGTTTAAGAGGTTAGACAAGTTGAAGATCATGTCATTCCTTGATTGATCCTTTGTCTAAGAACTCAAAGAGGGCTTGAAACCCTAATTTTGATTGTAGTGAATGCTCACCCATCTTTGGGGAGACTGATGATTTGCCCAATGATGGGAAATCTAAGTGGTCAAAATTTGGGGTATGACAGGAAGGTATTAGCACCCAAAACGTATATAGTACTCTATAGGAACCTTTTGAAATATCTACCGCTTTTGTTTTGAAAAGGTTTGCTTGAAAAGAGATTGGGGAGATGAGAAGAAAAATTGCTTTTTAAGATTTTTGTGTTTGGAGAGACTTATCGCCTCATGCCTACGTACCCACGAAGTGCAATGTATGATCAATACCTCGTAGTTCGGGGTACAAAGAATGAAATTTGTTTGTTTTGGTTGATTTTAAGTGTAAAGACAAGTCGTCATTTCCAAGCGAATAATTCCGCTTAAAGAAATGAATCATGTCTAAACTTATGAAAAAGTTTTAAAGGAAAAGTGCATAAGGCACAAAAAAGAGATTGATGAGTTTGGTGTTTTTTAAAATCTTTCGAAAAAAAAAGTGTCAATATGCTTATGTAGTTTAGCATTTATTAAGAAATGAAAAGAAAAGAGTAAAATCACTTGACAAAGTCAAGGTTTGATTATGAAAGAGGTAATAGTTTGAAATCAAGAAAGTTTTGAAAAAAGGGAGAAAGTTTTGAAAATTGAAGTATGGGTGGAGAAGAAGTGACTATCCTAGTGCATAAAATAAAAGCTAAGGTAAGAAAGATCTAACCACATGGAGACACTCTTCAAAGCATAATAAGAAAAGAATTCCATCCTCTTGAGCCAATAAGCAAGCCAAATAAAGGCTAGGATACCAAACTCCATAATGATCCAAAGCACAAGGGAAAGAGTCCTAAGTCAAAGTCCATAAGTCCATAATCAAGCCAAGGAGTCTAAGAGTATAGTTCCTCCAAAGCAAGGGATAGTGACCATAGTCCAACAATTAAGAGCACAAGTCTTTTAGTGGTTTAATCCTTTATTAATGTTTTTGAGTCCAAATGGACAAGAGAAAAAACAATAGCACAAGATAATATGGTCCAAGTGGACAAAAGAAAAATGACATAAACATAAACATGATATGATATATGATAATAAGCAATAAAAAATAAAGAGAGGTAGGGAGCGAAAAGGAAACATAAAGTTAGAAGTTAGTAATTAGTAGCACAAGGCACTAGTGCCATAAGTCTTCACCGAGTATTTCGTTTCGCGTCTTGAACTATAGTGATTAAACAATGTACTTAGGTCAAGGTTAATGAAGACTTGTTAGAAGATTGATAGAATCAAAGCCTCAAGAACAAAAAGCTTCAAAGATTTTGAACCTAATACAAAAGATCAAACAACATTGGGCTTACGTAACCAAAAGGTTCGGGCCATGAAATATCAAGTTCCGAATTGGATAAAAAGGGACAAATGTAGGGCTATGTTAAGCAATCGCCGAGTAATTTACGAAGTAATTACCCTAAAATGACGCCGGTCAAAATGATATATGTGTTAATGCATGCTAGATGAACGATATGTAAATCTTCATCCGAAAGCAATACCGCACGAACAGAAAATAGGTAACGATCTAGTCTTGATCAAGAATTCAACAAAGAAACTCTAAGATCCATAAGACTTTCATCGATCAAACTAAAAAGAAATAGAGGAAGAGAAAAGCCAAATTGAATTACAATTTCAAGATCCTTTCATCTTCAAGTTCAATCACCTTTAATTGATAAGTTTAAGTGTGAAAACATATCACTAATTCAAAGCACCTCAAATGAATTCAACAATTCATTAAAAGATAGATTTGAACTAATGAATGTTTAATTACTTCAACCATATCCAAAGTCCATTGAAATTGAAGAGAACCGCCCCAAAAACAAGGAGAAAATTGCATTCTGACTTAGAGTAACTGGTTACTCACCAGATGATAATTGGATACTCTGCGCGCAGAGCCAAAAATGTGTGCAAAATTCAGCATGATCATCTTTCAAACCTTTTTACAAACACCTTATGATCATGGAACTGAAATTGCATGAAATTTTAAGTAAAACAACAGTGAAAACCAGCAATTAAACACAATTACAAGATCCAAAGGATCAAGTAACAAAGATCTCCAAAGATTTACATTATGGAAGATGAAGATGAAGCTTCAACAATGGTGAAAAATGAATTACCACTTCAAATCTGAAAATTCCTTCAAATTGCTTCAAGATCCAAACACCAAACCTTGATGTACACGAATTAATGAAGAAAACAAGTTTGGATGGAGCTTTAGCTCAAAGTTTAACAAGATTCAATGTGAATTCTTGTTAACTTTCAAAAGAAGAAAAGAGAGCTTTAGTGAAATTTGTGGTTGGGAAGAGAATTTGCAAGAGGTTTGTTGGGTATCAAAAGCTTGTGAAATGAGTGAAATGAGGCCTCTATTTATAGAATTTATTCATGGAAAAATTGGTGGTTTGGAATTTGGTTTGGAAATGAAAATTAGGCTTGAATTTGAAATTATCAAAAGAGTGGTGATTTGTGGAGGTGCATGGTAGGAATTAATTATGACGATGTAGGGGAATTAAAATGAGATGGTCTAGAATATTCCACATGTGATCAAAATGATGAAAATTGGTGCCAATTGCTGAATTTAAAATTGCTGCCATTTTTCAAATTTTCACGAGGGTAACCGATTACTCACTATAGGGTACCCGGTTACTCAGTGTAAATTTTGAAAAAAAATGCCCTTTTTAAGTACGCTGCTGTGGTTCGGCTCGATTCTTTTGCTTGTCAAAGAAGGCATGGAAATAAACATATGAACCTTGGAGTCTCTTGAATAATATTCAATTAAATCTAGGAAACTCTTGATCAGATAAGTTTTGAATTAATTGCAGATCAATTTTGACTTTGTTCATATAAAATTCATTCGAGCTGAGGAACTATTGTTTTGGTATTTTTAACCTGTTCTTCCCCTGAAAATGTTAGTGAAAGAAAACAAAATATTTTTGGATTTTGATTAAAGGTTATTAAACATAAACAAATTAAGCAATAAAACAACTAACAAACACACACATACTCAAAGATCCCTGCAAGGCACAATCCTATAAAAGAGGGAATCAATGAGTGATCTTTTTTGTATGCATGAATGCACATGACAAGCAGAGAATCTTAGGGGCCAAATTTAGGGTATTACACTACCGAGATATTCTGATTTCTCTGAGGGGATGTTGATTTTTGTGTGCCTTGATCAAAGCCCAAGGTTGAAGCTAAAAGGTTGATTTTGTTTTAGGGAGATCATTATACAAAGCCTAAGAGGAGGCTGAGAAATATTGACTCAACAAGAGAGTGTTTTTCTGTCTTGTACAAAGCCCAAGATTGAGGCTAAAAGAGATTGACTCATCTAGAGAGGTTTTATCTGTCTTGCACAAAGCCCGAGATTGAGGCTAAAAGGTTTGAGGGTGTAGCGAGCGATTTTGGACGCGGTTCTTAAGCGCTGGTCGCTCTCTGCGGTTGAGCTTAAACTACAGGTCGATTCATTTTTTATCCTATTGTGAGCTGAATAAGGAAGGGAAATAGATGTATCCAATTAACCCTGCTTTGCATACTGAGTTTAAACAGCGGTCTGTTAGGTTACGGATGTTATCAATGTGGGGGGGCTTTTGTACTGGTTATTTGTATTTTCGCCAATACAGGTTTCTTTCTTTCTAGGACTTGTGCAGAAGGTTTCTGGTGGGGAACTAGGATTAGGATGTTAGGACTGATGTTTTGAATTACTGCTTTTGATTGATGGAGATATGGGATTTGGTTTTTTTGTTGATTGTGCTCGCTAAGATCTCTTCTTTCGATCTTATGCCTACGTATTCCCGTTTACCGAAACAGGGAAATCAGAGCGTTCGTAGTTCCTCCTATTCTATGGGAGGAAATTGGTTTTTGGTGTCTTGTTCATTGCCCAAGACGTGAAGCGTAAGGTTGTTTGTATCTTGTTCAAAGCCCAAGATGTGAAGCTGAAGGTGATTTGTATCTTGTTCAAAGCCCAAGATATGAAGCTGAAAAGTCTATTTGTATCTTGTTCAAAGCCCAAGATATGAAGCTGAAAAGTCTGTTTGTGTCTTGTTCAAAGCCCAAGACGTGAAGCTGAAAGGTCTCGAATTTAGAGAGAATTTGTCATCTCTAAAGAAGGGTTTGTCTGTCACAACTGTTGGGTGACTGGTTATAAAGGGAGGATTACTTTAACTGGGATACGCTGATCCTAGCAATTCCATAATTTCCTTTATAGGGTAGTTTTGACCTGAAGGAGAAGACTTTAACTCAGTGTAGAGCAATGCTATCTTCCCCTTGGGAATTTCTCATGCTAAAAGAGGAACAGTGGCATGGGTGTAGATGATCCAGAGGCTTGCCGCTTACAGCAGTTAGATGAAGGGGAAGGAGTTGTGTACTGTGAACGAGGCACAACTTTGATGCTAAAAGGTTAATTGGACTCAACCGGGGATTTCTTATACAAAGCCTTAGAGGAGGCTATCTCTACTGAGGAAAATCATTATACAAAGCCTAAGAGGAGGCTAAAAGGTGTCTCGTACGAAGCCCGAGAGAGAGGCTAAAAGGGGTTGATCCTACAAGAGGATCTTTTATACTCAACAAGAGAGTGTTTTGTATCTCGTACAAAGCCCGAGATGGAGGCGAAAAGGTTTTTGACCCGACGATTGAGTCTTTTGGTATCTCGTATGAAGCCCGAGATGAAGGCTATTGTTTGTTTTTGTATCTCGTACAAAGCCCGAGATGGAGGCTGAAAGAGTTTGACTCTGCTTAGGGGAATTTGTATCTCGTACGAAGCCCGAGATGAAGGCTGAAGGGTGATTGACTCAATGAGGGAGTCTTTTATGTGCCTCGTACAAAGCCCGAGAGAGAGGCTAAACGTTGTTTGATTCCGCTGGGGAATCTTTTGTTATCTCGTATAAAGCCCGAGATGGAGGCGAAAATTATTAGCTCCGCTGGGGAGAATCATTGTATAAAGCCCAAGAGGAGGCTAACTTCATTGAAGAAGGATCATTATACAGAGCCTAAGAGGAGGCTACGGTTACTGTCTCAGTTAAGTGACAGGTCCAGTATACTGATTTTGAAATAGAAAATCAATTCTTATATGAGCAACACTGTACTCAAGGACTTGATTCCAGGGGTCCGGGTTATTCCTGTTCTTTAAGGAAGCGGGAAATCCGAAGGGTATCGAGACTGTCCGAGTCTGCGGGTTTCCTTCCTATTTAACGAAGGGGGGTCGCTTGAGAATGTCTTTGAGACTCAAGGAGATTAGACTGTCCAAGTCTAGAGTTTTATCTCTTGTACTATTGTTTTGAGAAACAGTAGTAGACTCTAAGAAAGGACTGCTTTATGAGGATGACTAGGTTCTATTCCTATACCTTTAGGAGGTCGTCGGGACAAGTTGTGCGAAGCCCCAGAGGAGGCGGGAAACTTTTAAGAAGCCGACAGGTCCTTGTACTAAGCCCAAGAGGAGGCTATCATTCCCGGAGGAAGAGATTATTACACGAAGCCTAAGAGGAGGCTGTGAATACTTCTAAGAAGCCGTAGGGTCCTTGTACTAAGCCCAAGAGGAGGCAGGGTTGCTTTTAGGAAGCCTGTGGGTCCTTGTACGATGCCCACGAGGAGGCCGATGCTTTTAAGAAGCCCGTGGGTCCCCAAACCCCGAGAAATTCAAGGCAAGCTATTCACAAGGAATAGATCAAGTCAGGAAAGTTTGAGAATTTGGAAGAAACTTAAAGATGCCATTCACGGAGAATACATTCATCTTGGGGAGTAGAGTTTCTTGACGATTCCTAAGGAGGACAACCGAAGAGAAGACTGTATCTGGTGCTCCTATTGGGGATCTAGCTGTCTATTTCTACGAATAAACGAAATGGCTTTACCTAGTTCTAGACGTAGTTGCCGGGGAAACTAGAAATATCTATACTATTATTACACAGTAGATATGAGTTTATGAAAGGAGACTTACAGTGAGCAGCCCCATAATACAGTTATATATATGAAAGCAGTAAATGAAAGCGATAAACACTTACTCGGTTGTAGAGCTTCCATGCTGTTTGGTTAGTTGTTCAACAAAGAAAGATTGAAAACAACAGTATATTCAAAATCAAAGGAGAAAGTGCTTTGAAAAAGAAATATTTGGGGCTTACAGCTCAAGGAGAGGCCCCGAAAGTTTAAAGAAAAAGAGTGGGGCTTATAACACGAGGGTAGGCCCAGTTGATTTTTCGTTTAAAATGGCGATCGCGCCGATGTTTTCTTTTAACGCGGGAGGGACTTATACAATAAGTGAGGCCCAAAATGTTTTGGTTAAAAGGGGGTTGGGTCTTACACTCTAATAGAGGCCCAAAGTGTTTTGAATGGGTCTTATAGCTCAAGGAGAGGCCCAGATGGTTATTTTTAAAACGGCGATCGCGCCGAAGTTTTTTGAAAACACTGTGGGTCTTATACAATGACTGAGGCCCAAATTATTTTGGTTTCAAAAAAGGATTGGGTCTTACACTCTATTAGAGGCCCAAAGAGTTTTGAATGGGTCTTATAGCTCAAGGAGAGGCCCAGATGGTTTTTCAACGGATGATGATCGCGTCGAACTTTTTGAAATACAACGGGACTTATACAATAAGTGAGGCCCAAAATGTTTTTGGTATTTACAAAAAGGCTTGGGTCTTACACTCTCTCAAGAGGCCCAAAAAGTGTTTGACAATGATTTGTTTGAGTGAAAATCAATGAAACCCTAATTTTATTCTTTAAAAGTAAATATTTAAAGAAAATCAAACAAAATACCAAATAAATTTGAATAAACCACTTGTGATTTTGTTTAAAGTTTTGAAAAATGGAGTTTAATCCACAAGGGATATTTAAACTCATTTGGTGTTGATTTTCCAAGATGAATATTCATTTTTAAAATGTTAAAAAACAAATAAAATGAATTTATTCACAAAAATACTAATTATATTAAATAAATAATATAAACTTAATTTTTTTGTGGAATAAAATATTTCAACGTTTTTGTGATTTTTTGCAAAAAGAATCAGTCAAAAATAATTAAAATTGAATGAATTATTAATTTTTCAAATCATTAAAAATAATAATATGAAAAATAACAAAAAAAACAAGTGATAAAAAGAAGTCTGGGGCAAGGGGGATTCGAACCCCAGACCTCTCGCTCTCTAATACTCACAAAACCAGCTGATGAACCGCTGGGGCGCAATGCCAATTCATTAAGTATATGGCAAGGGAAAAATATATAGAGAACTTGGTTGGTTTTTGAAACATGGCGCCATGGCCATCTTCTTCCTCCAGCCCAGATGCATGAAGCCCTCTATCTCTCTCGTTTCTCAACCAAATGACATGATTCAAACATCAATTTCATGTGTTTTTGAACAAGGAACAAGATGGCAATACCCAATTTTATTGATTTTCAGTGTGGAGTGAATTATATCATTGTGGCCATATGAACCCTAATTTTGCAAAAGCAATCGAGCAGACATGATTATGAGTGCTATGATCAAACTTTTTGAGGGAAAACAATCAACATATGATGGAAATCAATTGGCAAAAGTATCATGCGAGGAAATATGCATGGATCATGGATTTTGAGTTTTGAGGCTCACCTTGATGCAAGCTGAAATGGAACTCTGCACAAACTTTGTTCCAGTTGTGATTTAATGATCCCTACAGCTTCAATGGATGGTATGGAGTGTGTTACAAGCTTTATAACACTTTGAAACTACTTGGATCAATCTGGAGACCTCCACCTGCAAAATTGAAGCATAATGGCTTGGTTGAATGGTGATTTTGAGTGTGAGGTGTTACAGTTTGTGTTTAAGTGTTTGGACACCTCAAATACATCATATGTGATGTGTTTGAGCAATTGGAATTGATTGCTTATGGCTGCAACTCAAAACCCGATAGTGGTTACTCAAAAATAAGAAAACTTGAAGTTCAAGAAAGAATGAGAGAAAGCAATGCTGTAACTGGCTTTGGTATGAGTTGAATGATCACTTGGAACCTCTATTTATAGGTGATCAACTCTTGTCTTGGAGGAATAGTGAATGGCTGCTGGATCAGATCACATTCCCATGGATTGGCTTGGCATAATTACCTCTTGCACTAGGCATAACAGCTGCCCCAAATATATCAGCTATGCCTTGACTGAAATCACATTCTTCAGTCATTTTTATTGTTGTTTAATGTGAGAACTTGACTGAGGAGAGTAAGAATCTTGACAATGCACCATTCCACATTAATGCACTTTGAATTCAAGGAGAAATGTGCCAAAGTGGATGAATTTCAAGTTGGAAGATTCCTTGGCTTTGTGACTCAGCCCTATCAGTTGGTTCAGTTGGTTCATGATCAGATTGAATGCATGTGGCACAATGATCATTACTTTTGACTCAAAAATCGTGGATAGCAAGAAAACTCTCAAACTGATTTTCCATGGCAGCCTTGACATGGTGTGTTGTGGCAGCCATAACTCTTGGCACAAGTGGAATGGTTTCATGCTATTGAGTTGCTTGGATTGTAGGCACTTTGATGTTCATACCATGACTTGATTCAGCTTGGAACTGTGTGAAAAAATCCCACAAGTTTTGGTGTTTCAACACAAAATCTGTCTTGCCCAGAATTTTTCTAAGTGTTGGAAAAGTTGTGTTTTCATGTTTTTAGTGAATTTGATCACTCCATAACTCAAAATCCATGAGGAATTTGGACATAACTTAGTATGAAGTTTTTGTAGAGGATAATGTGATCTACAAATCAAGCTTTGAATGGGGCACAATGGCCTTGTGGTTTAGGAGTTATGGTCCTCCAAAGTTGGTGCATTAGTGGTACTTTTTCCATAACTTAGAAATTTTTCTAAGTTTTATGGTTACCCCTTTTACAAGTTATCCAACTTTTCTTGATTTTTCTAGATGAATGATGATTCAAATCATACATAAACATCATTTTAGGGTTAAAAATCCATTTTGGTGAAAAATCTCAAAAAGTCAAAGTTGACTTTTGTGTACAGTTGACTTTTTATCAGATGAATTCCAAACTGTGCAATTCATCAGGAAATCATGTCCTTGACCTAAATCAAACTTGATGGACATGTTCCATGGGTGTCATAGGGTCTATTGAGGCATGTCTTAGGGCTTGGGAGCATGTTCATGATTTGTCCCAAAAGTCAACTTAGGGGTGAATTAGGTCAAGAAACCCTAATTCCTGATTTTTGATGTATGCATCCCCTGAGGCAAAATTGACTTGGTGATTGGGTCCATGAGGTTACATGGAGTATATTAGGTTATGTGTTGGATCATTGGCTCCTGCCCAGATGAAATTTTCCATCTGGAGGCCCTGGTCGACCAAAACCCTAATTTGGTGATACTGGCGATCTTGAGGCTTGATCCACCTAGAAGGGAGCATCCTTGTGCTTATTCCTTGAAGTGGGAGTCCTTTTTGATCCATTTTGAATGTTTGGGAGTTTAGACAAGTTGAAGATCATGTCATTCCTTGATTGGTCCTTTGTCTAAGAGCTCAAAGAGGGCTTGAAACCCTAATTTTGATTGTAGTGAATGCTCACCCATCTTTGGGGAGACTGACAAGGTAGGATGATTCTCCCATATTGTGATGATGATTTGCATCATGATGGGAAATCTTAGTGGTCAAAATTTGGGGTATGACAGATGCCCCTATTTAATCATGTTGGACCCGAAGGTGTGAATGACGAAGGTATTCGAGCATTCGGAGTGCAAGAGGATTAAATATCGGAATACCCGAAATTTTGATGGTGGTTATGAATGGTAGCCTATGCATTCATCTTCTTTTGCTAAGCAATGATGCTTAGAAAAGGTAAACTTCCCCTCGATCCTGGTCTTCAGCCAAGGAACTGGTCTCGGTTTTCTTTTGAAATGAACTTCCCCACGATCCTGGTTTCCTACCAAGGAACTGGTCTCAGTTTCTGATTTAAACTTCCCCTCGATCCTGGTTTCCTACCAAGGAACTGGTCTAAGTTTCTGATTTAAACTTCCCCTCGATCCTGGTTTCCTACCAAGGAACTGGTCTCAGTTTTTGATTTAAACTTCCCCTCGATCCTGGTTTCCTACCAAGGAACTGGTCTTAGTTTTTGATTTAAACTTCCCCTCGATCCTGGTTTCCTACCAAGGATCTGGTCTTAGTTTCTTTTGTCAATAAACTTAACTGAAAAGGGACGCTATGCGTAGCGATTTTCCTCAAACTTCTCGCCGAATTTTCCTGGAGAGATGCCATTTGGCGGAAAAACTTTTGATGTCAGACTTGCTGGGGAACCTAGTCGTCTGAGTCGTAGAGTTGCACAAACTTCTCTGTTGGAGACGCCATTTGTTTCTACTGGGGGAAAGCAGGTCTCCTGAGAGACTGCTGTCGCTTGGGATCTTACATCATACTTTTCTCGGGATCTTCCCGGAGAAATGCCATATGATGGGGTCCAATTTTGTGGTGCCGATGACCTTTTCATCAGCAATTTTTTTGGAGAATGGCAGCTGTATTGCCAAATCTTTGCTTAGGAGGCTTTCTCTGTGGATTTTCCTTAATCCGGGAAAGCAAGGATATCATCTTCAATGGCGAAGAGTGACATCTGTTGAACGTTTCTCTGGCTTTTCATAGGTTCAAATTATCAAAGTGGTCGATTGCCAACTCTGATCTAAAGATACACTGGAGACGAGTTTGATCGGCCATAATACTTCCTGACGAGGCAAGGACTGGCAAACTCGATTGAGAGGACGGTTATCACGACAGGATAAGACCAACTAGAGTGATAGTGATGAAATATGAAATGGGAATGCAAATCAATAATGCATGATGCATGTATGTATATGCATCGTGGGGCGTGTAGAGATATCGCTGGTTCAAGATAGCAATTCCACCTTGCTTAGGAGAGATAGTCCCTGCGGGGAATACCATTGATCGGGCTTAGGAGATAAGAACTCGGCCGAGGTGTGTCAGATGAAACAAGGTCTCTGACACAATTGATCCTTTACTCAGGCGTACTGGGCCTAGAAGGAGTACTTTGATTTTGCACTTTGAAGTTCGCTTACCTCTGGGGAAGCGGTTGATGCTCTTTTGATGTTCAACAGTCAAAAGAAATTGCCATCTTTATTTTAAAAGCAGAAAAAGTTTTAACAAGTAAATTCATTTTTGTTTTATTTCAAGAATCGTTAGTTATTTTAACAACGTCGTTCTGTAATGCTAAAACAAATAAGAATTACAAACAAAAGCACAAGGGCTCAAATTTTATTGATAAGATGGAGATCAGCCAAACGCGTGATTCCAAAGAGTATATACAAAGTTTGAAAATGGTAATTTACAGGGAAAAGGGCTACGTTGAAACATAACGACCACTATCCTTCTACCAACTTTGAATTCGGGACATCCTGAGCTTCTGTCGAAGATGACCTTGACTGGAGTTTTACTCTGATGGATGGTGTAATTGCTGCTGCTGCTGAGAGACTTGCCTCTGTTGAACATAGTTACTTGCCATTATCCCTAATTTTTGCCTGGATTGTACTTTGATGTTTCCAATCCACCGGGATGATTTTTTTCATGTCTCTAACTTTTGCCTGGACCGCCCTTTCGGGTTTTCAATCCACCGAGACGTTTTTTTTTTAGTTTAGGCGAAGTATTTCTTGACTACATCAACATTTGTGGGGTAGGCAAATTCCTCTCCGTCCATGGTTGCAAGTCTCAAGGCGCCGCCTGAAAAAGCTTTTGTGACCACATAAGGGCCATCATAATTTGGAGTCCATTTGCCTCGCGAATCAGTGAGAAATGATTGTATCTTCTTGAGCACGAGGTCTCCTTTTCTGAAGACACGAGGTCAGACCTTTTTGTCGAACGCCCTCTTCATTCTCTGTTGATACAACTGACCGTGGCATAGTGCCGTGATTCGCTTCTCTTCGATCAGGTTCAGTTCGTCGTGTCGACTTTGACACCATTCAGCTTCTGAAAGCTTTGCTTCCATCAATACTCGGATTGACGGGATCTCTACTTCTATGGGGAGCACTGCTTCCATCCCATACACTAGAGAGAAAGGGGTAGCCCCGGTTGAAGTGCGGACAACTGTGCGATAACCGTGAAGAGCAAAGGGCAGCATTTCGTGCCAGTCTTTGTAGGTTACAACCATCTTTTGAACGATCTTCTTGATGTTCTTATTGGCCGCTTCTACCGCTCCGTTCATCTTTGGTCGGTAGGGAGATGAGTTATGGTGTTCAATCTTGAACTCTGCACATAACTCTTTCATCATCTTATTGTTCAAGTTAGATCCATTATCAGTAATGATCTCGCTTGGAACACCATAACGGCAGATGATATTGTTTTTGATAAATCGGACCACCACTTGTCGGGTTACATTAGCGAATGACGTCGCTTCGACCCACTTGGTGAAGTAGTCAACGGCTACTAGAATGAACCGATGTCCGTTTGAAGCCTTAGGCTCAATCATGCCAATCATGTCGATTCCCCATATCGAGAATGGCCATGGGGAAGAAAGAACTTTGAGATGTGATGGCGGTACATGAATTTTGTCGGAGTATATCTGACACTTGTGACACCTCCTCATGTACTTGTAGCAGTCGGATTCTATGGTCAACCAGTAGTACCCTGCTCTCAGAATTTTTCTCGCCATTGTGTGTCCACTGGCATGAGTGCCAAAGGATCCTTCATGAATTTCTTTCATGAGCATGTCTACTTCAGGTCTGTCGACGCATCGGAGCAAGACCATATCGAAGTTTCTCTTATAGAGAGTGTCACCGTCCAGGAAGAAGCTTCCAGCCAATCTTCTGAGGGTCTTTCTGTCTTTTCTGGATGCCCCAGGTGGGTACTCCAGTTTCTGAAGGAAGCATTTGATATCGTGATACCAAGGTCTGTCGTCTATGACTGCTTCAATCGTGAAGACGTAAGCGGGCCTTTCGAGGCGCATTATGTCGATCTTAGGTATGTTATTCCATTGACCTACACTAATCATGGAAGAGATAGTGGCTAATGCATCAGCCATGTGATTCTCATCACGAGGGATGTGATGAAACTCAACTCTGTTGAAGAAGGGTAGCAACCTTCTTGCGTAGTCTTTGTAAGGAATCAATCCTGATTGCTATGTGTTCCAATCTCCTTTTATCTGATTGATAACCAAGGCTGAGTCGCCGTATACGTCTAAGTTCTTGATCCTTAAATCAATAGCTTCTTCGAGACCCATGATACAAGCTTCGTATTCGGCCTCGTTGTTCGTACACTTGAACGTAAGTCGAGCAGTGAAAGGAATGTGGGTACCCTGAGGGGTAACAACGATTGCCCCAATTCCGTTTCCGTAATGATTGACTGCTCCGTCAAAGATTAGTCCCCATTGGGAACCTGGTTCTGGCCCTTCACTGGGTAGCGGTTCATCGCAGTCTTTCATTTTTAGATACATGAAATCTTCGTTTGGGAAGTCAAACCCGATTGATTCTTGATCGTCAATCGGTTGATGAGCCAAATGATCGGCTAAAATACTTCCCTTGACGGCTTTTTGAGCGTGATACTCTATGTCATATTCTGATAACAGCATCTGCCAACGGGCAATTCTTCCCGTGAGAGCAGGTTTTTCGAAAACGTACTTGATTGGATCCATTTCGGAGACCAACCAAGTAGTATGACGAATCATGTATTGGCGAAGACGTTTGGCTGCCCAAGCCAAAGCGCAACAAGTTTTCTCGAGCATCGTGTACCGAGTTTCACAGTCGGTGAATTTCTTGCTCAGATAGTAAATGACAGACTCTTTCCTTTTGGTTTCGTCTTGTTGGCCAAGTACACATCCCATCGAGTCCTCTAGGACTGTAAGGTAAATGACCAGTGGTCTTCCTTCCACTGGAGGTGATAGAATCGGAGGATTCAACAGATATTCCTTAATACTGTCGAAGGCGGTTTGGCAATCTTCTGACCAAACGCAATCCTGGTTCTTTTTGAGTAATTTGAAAATCGGCGCACACGTGGCGGTCATAAGGAATATGAATCTGGAGATGTACTTCAAACATCCCAGGAATCCTCTGACTTATTTTTCAGTTTTCGGAGAAGGCATTTCTTGAATGGCCTTGACCTTGTCAGGATCAACTTCAATTCCTTTCTGGCTGACGATGAACCCTAGTAGTTTCCCTGAACGGACACTGAAGGTGCACTTGTTGGGATTCAAGCGGAGCTTGAATTTTCTTAAACGTTCAAACAATTTTGACAGATGTTAAACGTGTTCACTCTCTGTTTTTGATTTTGCAATCATATCATCGACATACACTTCGATTTCTTTGTGTATCATGTCATGAAACAGAGTAGTCATGGCCCGGCGTTCTTCAAACCGAATGGCATAACCTTGTAACAAAAGGTACCCCATGGGGTAATGAACGAAGTTTTCTCCATGTCTTTCGGCGCCATTTTGATCTGGTTATAGCCCGAGAATCCATCCATGAAGGAGAAAACTTTGAACTTCGCTGTACTGTCTACCAGCATGTCAATGTGTGGTAAAGGAAAGTCGTCCTTTGGACTAGCCTTGTTCAGATCCCTGTAATCAACACACATTCTGACCTTTCCATCCTTTTTCGGGACGGGTACGATATTGGCTAACCATTGAGGATATTCAGATGTAGCGAGGAAACCCGCGTCAATCTGTTTTTGCACCTCCTCTTTGATTTTGATGGCCATGTCCGGGTGAGTCTGTCTCAACCTTTACTTTACTAGCGGACATTCCGATTTCAACGGTAAGTGATGTTCCACGATGCTGGTATCCAACCCTGGCATGTCCTGATAGGACCAAGCGAATACATCGGGGAATTCTTTGAGAAGCTTTATCAAATCCTCTCTGGCAGTTGGACTGAGCAGTGCCCCAATCCTGATTTCTTTTTGTCTCCTGCTCTGAACCCAAGTTTACCATTTCCAACGGTTCTTTGTGAGGTTCAATGGACCTTTCCTCTTGTCTGAGTAGTCGGGAGATCTCTTCTAGAATATCGTTGTCATCTTCTTCATCAGCCTCGAATACCGGGAACTCAAAGTTGGGAGAAGGCATCGGATCGTATGTTTCAACTGGGTTTAAAACAAGCAATCTGCATGACGTGATGATTCGTGTTTAGAAGAGATAGAGAAAATGCAAGTGTGTGCAGTGTTTTTATTTTTATTACTGCTTGTTTTTATTTTTGAATTGTTTTTTAGGATTACCATTTTCTGAAAAAGCAAAAAGAGAAAACAGCAATTAATGCGGAAGTTACAGAACGACGTTATTTTATTAATGAACATGTTAAATCTTGAAACTACAGCCCTATAAAACAAAACTCTGTCGCTTTGGGCGAAGCGAAGAGGGAAAATTTACAGAAAGCGAGCCCTATCAAAACATCCGTTTCACCTGGGCAGGGTGAAAGGTTAAAGATGGCAATTACTTTGACTGGTGAACGATCTTCAGAACCTCGACGACAATCCATTGACCGCGAACTCCTCGGTGAATCACAAAGTTTGGCACCTTCCTTGATTTGTCTTCAGAAATAACGCTGATTTCTGGTGGAGTAGAATCATTGGAATCTGTCTCCCATGCAGAGTTGTCGTAGGAGGATTCCTCTGTTGCATTTTGCAGAGTAGTTGTGCTCTCAACTGTATCTCCCCATCCAGTAGGCTGGACGTCTTTGAGCCTGATACGAGAGCTTTCGGGATCGGTGTACTTGACCATGTAGTCGTATTTTCCACTCGGTTGTCCCAAGGTGTCCAACACTTCTTTCGAACTGGAGGAGTCATCCCTCTCGATGACGTTGACCTCGGGAAAAGCATAGTTGATGAACTCAAGTCCTACGAACGTTGCGAATTCATCATCATGTTGAGTAGTTTCTGAATGACCTGAGTGTTGATCCCATGACATGGTGGGGACACAGGTATTCTGTTCAATGATGGTCAGCAGAGCTTCATTACTCGGCTGACTTTCCTGCCCCAAGTTTCCTGGGTAAGGTTGCCACATTGGCAGACCATCCATTGGGCCATAGTAGTTATAGTCAAAGTCTTCTTTCATCAGAGTGTCTTTCTCTAATGAATTTTGCGGAGCACGACATCCTTTCGGATCACAATCTCCGTATACCATTTCGACGTCTGATATTGGTATAAATCTCGAACTTTCTGTAGGAAAGCAAAAAGGCGTAGGTACCTCTTCTTGAGACATATAACCGTCCTTGTTAAGATAGGACTTCCATTCTTCATCCGTGTCAGAGGGATCTTCCTTATTGATAGCATGTACTGCTTGAGACACTGGGTGAAGGAAACCTCCACTGTGGAAGAAGTTTTGAAGGGGATGAATACTTTCATCGTTGGCAGCTTTCTGGGTACAGGTTGCGGAAAAACCAAGACCCTTCTTTGTTTTATTGTCAATAGGAATGACAAGCTGTCCCCATCCGTTTGTATCGGTACTCTCGACCGCTTTGATAGCATCTTTGTATGAGGAAATCGAGGTTCCTCCTTTGAACTGATTGTCTTTGCTCACCGACAGTGCTTGGAACTGCGTTCCAATGACCTCCTCGGGTTCTATATCAGTAGATGACGATAAGCTGCTTACAAGCAAGGCTTGTTCCCCACAAACCGTGACAAGTTGATCGTTCTTGACGAACTTTAGCTTTTGGTGAAGGGTTGAAGTAACCGCTCTAGCCTGGTGTATCCAAGGTCTTCCTAATAAACAACTGTACGTTGCCCGGATGTCCATGACCTCGAAAGTGACTTGGAAAGTGTGAGGACCAATAGTTATGGGAAGATCAACTTTGCCGATAACTGTTTTTCTGGATCCGTCGAATGCTTTGACGACGACCTCACTGGTTCTCATCGGAGGGCCCTTGAATGATAATTGCATCAAAGTGGACTTCGGCATAACATTCAGGGTTGACCCTGTGTCTACCAGTACGTTGGCTAAAGCATCGTCCTGATAGTTAACTGTGATATTGAGTGCCATGTTATGACGGCGACCCTCTTCGGGTAATTCCTCATCACTAAATCCCAAATGATTGTAGGAAGTGATGTTAGAGACAATGCTATCGAACTGTCTGATTGTTACATCCTGTTCCACAAAGGCTTGCTCTAAGACTTTCTGTAGAGCCTCTCTATGCGCTTCTGAACTGAGTAACAGTGATAACACCGAGATCTTTGAAGGAGTCTGCAACAGCTGATCAACAATGTTATATTCACTCCTTTGGATGAGCTTCAGCATCTCATCATTGTTTTTCGAAAGGTCGGGATCACTGCATTGACTGACTGGTGGATCGGGAGCTTCTGTCTGAAGTTCCTTTTCTTTGTTATGTTCCCCAACCCCTCAGTTGAAGACTCTACCACTCCGTGTTACACGACTGATGTCTGCAATATTCACGACGGAGGGTAATGGAATTTCCTTTCCATTTTCAATGGTCGTTGCACCGTATTTGTAAGGGATAACCTTAGTTGATTCATACGGTATTGGTCCTGGTAGATAGATGACTACAGGAGCCTTCTGATTTTTCTGACCATCATAAGTAATCTCGATCCGTTCCCGGTTGGGAACTTTAGATTCGTCAAGTAGAGGGATGATGGCAAAAACATCCCTAATCCTGTGATGATCAGAGATGGTGACAACATCCTCAACTTGATATACAAGGTAGTCCGGCATACAGTTGATAGGTCTAGAACCTGGATATGGGCGAATCTCTCCACGATCCACCTGACCCTGAAGAGCTGCTCTCACAAGGTAACACCCTTGGTTACTTTCCGAACAGACGCTACAATGGTCGTAATTGTGTGGTGGCACCTGGCCACGCCCACTTCGAATACAATGTAACCTTACTAGGTTAGCTTCCACGGATCGAACATCCTGACTCTGACGTCGAGTAGGATTCCCGTTATTGATACTAATCTGTTGAGTATCTTCATCCATGTAAATTGGCATCCACCAGTGATTTAACAAGTGCTGAAGTGCCTCCTGGACAAGGGTACAACCTCGATCGCTTTCACAACCCGCTTTACAGCTTTGATAGTCATGTGATATTAAGAATCCGAGTCGGACCTGCTCAGCATGTAACTCTACCAGATTGGTATTCATCAAGCGGATATCAAAGATCTGGATCCTGTTGATTTGATAGGGGTTCCTATCATGGTAGTCCTGAATCCATCCAAGATCCATTTGACGTTGGAGGGCCTCTTGTATGAAAGAGCATCCCTGATTGTTTGTTGAGCAAATCGGACAGGCCTGGTAATCATGCCGTGGCAGATCATAGTGTGAACTTTGTCGTGAGTGCATCGCGACCAAGTTGACATTCATTGCTAGAATGTTATGATTCTGAATGATATTGGAATTCGTATAGACCATGTTAACTCCACGAACTCGGTGCTCTTGGATCCATTCGAGATCCATTTGTTCCTGCAGAGCAGCTTGCACCACAGAACATCCTTGGTTGTCTTTAGAGCAGATATCACACTGATGATAATTATGAGGTGGCACATGGCCATATCCACTCTGTCTACAATGCATCTTAACCTGATTGGTTTTTAACAAGAGTACATCGTGAATCTGATAGACATTGTTAGTCTTTTTCTCAATCAGATTGACTGCAGGTTTCTCATGTTGAGGCAGCGGGTTTGTGAGAACATTAGGATTCGTATCCTTGAAGGATAAGAGCCCGCTTCTAATAAGCTTTTGCACGTCGGAATTGAAATTGAGACAAGTCTCTATGTTATGCCCTGAACCTCCTTGATGATAAGGGCATGTCTGATCCACCTTAAACCAAAAAGGTGGATTTTCCGGTACTGTAAGAGGAGACTTAGTCTGAATGTGCCCCTTAGCCAGTAGTAATGGAAATAGTTATGCGTACAACATGGGTATAGGATCAAACCCTGATGGTCTCGTTGTACGGTTGTTGTTGTATGGAGGATGAGCCTGCTGAAGAGGCTGTTGTGTCCTTTGCTGTTCAGGTTGGCTCTGCGCAACCTGAGGTTGGTACGTAGGAACAGGCACGGGACCGATAGCAAGAGTTACAGCTGCTACTGGTTGATAACGACGCCTTTGCTTTCCGAGAGAGATATTCCCAATATCTTGCTCTTTTTTCGTAGGGAGAGCACTACCGTATTTTTTAGTACCGCTCGTTGATCCAGTGTCTTTTACCAAACGTCCTTCTCGGACGGCTTCCACAAGACGTACACCCATGCCGACCATCTCGGTGAAATCACTGGGAGCACTGGCAACCATTCGGTCGTAGTAAAACGAGCTTAACATCTTTAAGAAGATCTTTGTCATCTCTTTTTCCTCAAGAGGTGGACAAATTTGGGCAGCAATTTCACGCCACCTTTGGGCATACTCCTTAAAGGTTTCCTTGTCCTTTTGTGACATCGATCTGAGTTGATCTCTGTCGGGTGCCATGTCTAAATTGTATTTGTATTGTTGGACAAAGGCAGTACCAAGATCTCTGAATGTGCTAATCGTAGCACGGTTTAAACCCATGTACCATTTTAATGCGGCACCGGTTAAACTATCCTGGAAGTAGTGAATCAGCAAGTCCTGATTTTCCGTCTGGGCTGACATCCGCCGAGCGTACATCACCAGATGGCTCTGAGGGCAAGAGTTACCCTTGTACTTTTCAAAGTCGGGCACTTGGAATTTGTACGGGACTTTCACATTGGGGACCAAGCAGAGATCTGCGGCGTCCTTTCCAAATAAATCCTGACCGCGAATGGCTTGCAGTTCCTTCTGCATTTCCAAGAATTGTTCCTGGAATTCATCCATTCGGTCGAGCATAGTTTCCTTCTTGCCAGAAGGTGTTGGTGGAATCTGTCCTTCCGGGAGAGTGTGCACCACAGGGGGTGGTATCGTGACTACGGTAGCGAATCTTGGCGTATCCCAAAGTTTGTAACCTTCAGGAGTCTTTAGTATGCCCCTGGCATCTTCGTTTTCCCGAAGTTTGTAACCTTCAGGCCCAGCGGCTTCTGTTGTGATTCCCTGATCTTCAGTGATCGGCGGAACATATCCTTCCGGGATATAGTTAACAGGTATGCCCCAAGGACGATCTTTCGGCATCTGATACCTAGGATCAGACCTTTCTACTATGGGCGTTGAGGTGATCTCTGAGATCACAGTTCTTTGTAGTTGAGCTTCTGCCATGGCTTGCATGTCATTACGAAGCTTTCTCATATCCTCTCTCAGAGCGTCGATCTCTTCTTTCAACTCTCTGTTTTCTTCCTCAAGATCATCCATCTTTTTCTGACGATTGGCCCGAGTATTATACGAATGAGACAGTTTGACTCTAGAATCGAGACAAAAACTTGAGATTCGTAGGCGAGAAGAATACGCGATGTGAGAATGATGAATGCAATGATTATATTAATTATTTATGGTTTAATCAAAATAAACTTCGACAATTAGATTGCAAATATCAAACGGTGGGGAAACCCCTTTTTTATTGAATTTCAAAGGATTACAGAAATGGAAATATAGTACAGAAACATAAACCTAAGCTAATAGGTCCTGAGAGAACTCGGATGCTGATTCTGATATCTTCCTTTTCTTTGACCGGGGCTCTTGGGCCGTTGTCGGGTTGTCATTCCTTTGCCAGGTGAAAGGAGCGAGCAAATTCCTTTGGTCGTCCTGATTCTCTACAGCATGCTGCTCCAAAATTTCAATCAGAGCATCTTTCTCTTTCAGTAATTGCTGTATTTTGATGCACTCTACGTCGAGGGTGCGGTACTTGTTCTTCCAATACCTCCTCTCTTTTTGAACTCTGTTGAGAGTAACCTGAAGTTTTTCATTTTCCGTCATGAAGTACATGACAGATTCCCTCGGTGGAAGAATTCCGTAGCGAAGATAAGACATCTTTAGCTTGAGAGCTCTAGTTTGTACCCAATGGAGATAAGGCTCCACCGAGACACAGTCCGGTTTTCCTAGAGACTCTCGTCCTTTCTTATGAACGTGCTTCCAAGCGTGCACTATTTCCAATTTCAATGCTCTGTCATTTTCTCCATCCTTGAAGAAAAGACCTTCCAGATGAGCGTTCTGCGGAACAAGCCTCATCGGGTATCCAAATTGACGGCGAACCAATACCGGATGGTAGTTGATTCCTCCTTTAATTCCTATGAGGGGTACGTTGGGGAAGTTCCCACAACGGTCAATGATTCTGATCCCATCATGAATCTTGTTGCACCAATCTATATCAGAGTTGGTAAGAGACATGATCTTCTGCAACCAACGTAAGGCACTCTTGCAATCCCAAAAAGCAGCAGACTTGGGCAAGTGAGAGATAAACCATTTGTAGAGCAGAGGTACACAACATGTGATCTCCCCTCCACTGTACAAATTTCCCCAGTGTACAGAATGATACGCATCTGCGAGCAAAGTCGGCACAGGGTTTCCAATGAGAAAAACCTTAATAGCGTGATATCGACGAAGTTATTGATGTTGGGAAACAAAAATAACCCGTAGGTGAGCAAGACAAAGATGCTTTCAAAAGCAGTTACGTTTCCTATACTGGCGAAGTATAGGGCCTTCTTTGTCAAGAACTGGGCTGGCAAACCTTGTATGCCACCCTTAGTGGTTAGGTGAGTCCTGACCTTAGACTCGTCCAAATGAATTGCTCTTGCAATGGTCTAATTCTTTGGAATTTCTTCCAGTCCAGAAAATGGAGCTCGATTTGTGATATGTAGATCGATCAGATGAGAATACTCCTCCAGTGTTGGCGCTAGCTGATAATCCGGGAATGTGAAACAGTGATAAACTGGATCGTAGAATTGAATGAGCACATCCATGATTCCCTTAATCACATGGACTCTTAACAGTGGTAGCAAACCTCCGTGCTTGGCTTTGAAAGCTTCAGGGTTAGTGATCATCCTCGCTAACCTTCTCAAATCCTTTAGTTTTGGAACCTTGAAGGTGTACGTATGAGTTCTCCTTCTACCGAAGTCCATTAGCGTAATCCTCTTCTCTGATATTTGCAATCATAGTCTTAGTTTAATTTGAAAAACGGAGAGACTAGAAGAGAAGTTTTTTGAATGTTTTAATGTTTTTTTAGATGAATGCATGAATGCAGCACACAAAAACATAGAAAAAACGTGGGGTCAGAGGGTCGTTGTCATGAAGTCAAGTCTCTACCCATCCCCAAAGGTTTATACTAGGCTGATTTTTTGTACCTGTCACTCAAAATCATCGATTTCTGAGAACACCAGCGGGCCGGGAACCGTGCTAGGTGGTGTCCTTTCAAAGAAATCTCAGAAGAGGGCAGTTTATCGCGTAACGGCTATTCTCGATAGCCACCGCACTACAAAAAGAGGTGATTTTTCCTAGGTGTATACTCATTCTTTCCACATGCGGCATCACACGCATTCCCATTAGCAGAAAAATAAACACGTATAGCAAGTAGGAAAAGCAGTATATATATTTGTCCTAATCATCCTAGACCTTTAAAGCTATGAATCCTAGGTTCCTGACAGAAATGGGTTTCCCGGCGGAAGCCCCAATCTGTGGTTCTCTGCCTAAGAGATGGACCAGCATAGGTCAATCTGTCTCCTCAGCAGAGTTACCATTTTCCGTGGAAAATGGTGATGATGCCCTAAGGCAACATAGATCTTTATGAGACTCCCCAGCAGAGTCGCCATTTTGTAAGGAAAACAGAAAGAAAGAAAGCAAGGCCCCACGGTGGGCGCCATTTTTCTGTAGCGAGCAATTTTGGACGCGGTTCTTAAGCGCTGGTCGCTCTCTGCGGTTGAGCTTAAACTACAGGTCGATTCATTTTTTATCCGATTGTGAGCTGAATAAGGAAGGGAAATAGATGTCTCCAATTAACCCTGCTTTGCATACTGAGTTTAAACAGCGGTCTGTTAGGTTACGGATGCTATTAATGTGGGGGGGCTTTTGTACTGATTATTTGTATTTTCGCCAATACAGGTTTCTTTCTTTCTAGGACTTGTGCAGAAGGTTTCTGGTGGGGAACTACGATTAGGATGTTAGGACTGATGTTTTGAATTACTGCTTTTGATTGATGGAGATATGGGATTTGGTGTTTTTGTTGATTGTGCTCGCTAAGATCTCTTCTTTCGATCTTATGCCTACGTATTCCCGTTTACCGAAACAGGGAAATCAGAGCGTTCGTAGTTCCTCCTATTCTATGGGAGGAAATTGGTTTTTGGTGTCTTATTCAAGGCCCAAGACGTGAAGCGTAAGGTTGTTTGTATCTAGTTCAAAGCCCAAGATGTGAAGCTGAAGGTGATTTGTATCTTGTTCAAAGCCCAAGATATGAAGCTGAAGAGTCTATTTGTATCTTGTTCAAAGCCCAAGATATGAAGCTGAAAAGTCTGTTTGTGTCTTGTTCAAAGCCCAGGACGTGAAGCTGAAAGGTCTCGACTTTAGAGAGAATTTGTCATCTCTAAAGAAGGGTTTATCTGTCACAACTGTTGGGTGACTGGTTATAAAGGGCGGATTACTTTAACCGGGATACGCTGATCCTAGCAATGCCATAATTTCCTTTATAGGGTAGTTTTGACCTGAAGGAGAAGACTTTAACTCAGTGTAGAGCAATGCTATCTTTCCTTAGGAATTTCTCATGCTAAAAGAGGGACAGTGGCATGGATGTAGATGATCCAGAGGCTCGCCGCTTACAGCAGTTAGATGAAGGGGAAAGAGTTGTGTAGTGTGAACGAGGCACAACTTTGATGCTTAAAGGTTGATTGGACTCAACTGGGGATTTCTTATACAAAGCCTAAGAGGAGGCTATCTCTACTGAGGAAAATCATTATACAAAGCCTAAGAGGAGGCTAAAAGGTGTCTCGTACGAAGCCCGAGAGAGAGGCTAAAAGGGGTTGATCCTACAAGAGGATCTTTTATACTCAACAAGAGAGTGTTTTGTATCTCGTACAAAGCCCGAGATGGAGGCGAAAAGGTTTTTGACCCGACGATGGAGTCTTTTGGTATCTCGTATGAAGCCCGAGATGGAGGCTATTGTTTGTTTTTGTATCTCGTACAAAGCCCGAGATGGAGGCTGAAAGAGTTTGACTCTGCTTAGGGGAATTTGTATCTCGTACGAAGCCCGAGATGAAGGCTGAAGGGTGATTGACTCAACGAGGGAGTCTTTTATGTGTCTCGTACAAAGCCCGAGAGAGAGGCTAAACGTTGTTTGATTCCGCTGGGGAATCTTTTGGTATCTCGTATAAAGCCCGAGATGGAGGCGAAAATTATTAGCTCCGCTGGGGAGAATCATTGTATAAAGCCCAAGAGGAGGCTAATATGTGTCTCGTACAAAGCCCGAGAGAGAGGCTAAAAAGGTTTGCTCCGCTGGGGAGAATCATTGTACAAAGCCCAAGAGTAGGCTAACTTCATTGAAGAAGGATCATTATACAAAGCCTAAGAGGAGGCTACGGTTACTGTCTCAGTTAAGTGACAGGTCCAGTATACTGATTTTGAAAGAGAAAATCAGTTCTTATATGAGCAACACTGTACTCAAGGATTTGATTCCAGGGGTCCGGGTTATTCCTGTTCTTTAAGGAAGCGGGAAATCCGAAGGGTATCGAGACTGTCCGACTCTGCGGGTTTCCTTCCTATTTAACGAAGGGGGGTCGCTTGAGAATGTCTTTGAGACTCAAGGAGATTAGACTGTCCAAGTCTAGAGTTTTATCTCTTGTACTATTGTTTTGAGAAACAGTAGTAGACTCTAAGAAAGGACTGCTTTGTGAGGATGACTAGGTTATGTTCCTATACCTTTAGGAGGTCGTCGGGACAAGTTGTGCGAAGCTCCAGAGGAGGCGGGAAACTTTTAAGAAGCCGACGGGTCCTTGTACTAAGCCCAAGAGGAGGCTATCATTCTTGGAGGAAGAGATTATTACACGAAGCCTAAGAGGAGGCTGTGAATACTTCTAAGAAGCTGTAGGGTCCTTGTACTAAGCCCAAGAGGAGGCGGGGTTGCTTTTAGGAAGCCTATGGGTCCTTGTACTATGCCCAAGAGGAGGTCGATGCTTTTAAGAAGCCCGTGGGTCCCCAAACCCCGAGAAATTCAAGGCAAGCTATTCACAAGGAATAGATCAAGTCAGGAAAGTTCGAGAATTTGGAAGAAACTCAAAGATGCCATTCATGGAGAATACATTCATCTTGGGGAGTAGAGTTTCTTGACGATTCCTAAGGAGGACAGTTGAAGAGAAGACTGTATCTGGTGCTCCTATTGGGGATCTAGCTGTCTATTTCTACGAATAAACGAAACGGCTTTACCTAGTTCTAGACGTAGTTGCCGGGGAAACTCGAAATATCTATACTATTATTACACAGTAGATATAAGTTTATGAAATGAGACTTACAGTGAGCAGCCCCATAATACAGTTATATATATGAAAGCAGTAAATGAAAGCGATAAACACTTACTCGGTTGTAGAGCTTCCATGTTGTTTTGTTAGTTGTTCAACAAAGAAAGATTGAAAACAACAGTATATTCAAAATCAAAGGAGAAAGTGCTTTGAAAAAGAAATATTTGGGGCTTATAGCTCAAGGAGAGGCCCAGATAGTTTAAAGAAAAAGAGTGGGGCTTATAACACGAGGGTAGGCCCAGTTGATTTTTCGTTTAAAATGGCGATCGCGCCGAGGTTTTCTTTTAACGCGGGAGGGACTTATACAATAAGTGAGGCCCAAAATGTTTTGGTTAAAAGGGGGTTGGGTCTTACACTCTAATAGAGGCCCAAAGTGTTTTGAATGGGTCTTATAGCTCAAGGAGAGGCCCAGATGGTTATTTTTAAAACGGCGATCGCGCTGAAGTTTTTTGAAAACACCGTGGGTCTTATACATTGATTGAGGCCTAAATTATTTTGGTTTCAAAAAAGGATTGGGTCTTACACTCTATTAGAGGCCCAAAGAGTTTTGAATGGGTCTTATAGCTCAAGGAGAGGCCCAGATGGTTTTTCAACGGATGATGATCGCGTCGAACTTTTTGAAATACAACGGGACTTATACAATAAGTTAGGCCCAAAATGTTTTTGGTATTTACAAAAAGGCTTGCGTCTTACACTCTCTCAAGAGGCCCAAAAAGTGTTTGACAATGATTTGTTTGAGTGAAAATCAAAGAAACCCTAATTTTATTCTTTAAAAGTAAATATTTAAAGAAAATCAAACAAAATACCAAATAAATTTGAATAAACCACTTGTGATTTTGTTTAAGGTTTTGAAAAATGGAGTTTAATCCACAAGGGATATTTAAACTCATTTGGTGTTGATTTTCCAAGATGAATATTCATTTTTAAAATGTTAAAAAACAAATAAAATGAATTTATTCACAAAAATACTAATTATATTAAATAAATAATATAAACTTAATTTTTTTGTGGAATAAAATATTTCAACATTTTTGTGATTTTTTGCAAAAAGAATCAGTCAAAAATAATTAAAATTGAATGAATTATTAATTTTTCAAATCATTAAAAATAATAATATGAAAAATAACAAAAAAAACAAGTGATAAAAAGAAGTTTGGGGCGGGGGGGATTCGAACCCCAGACCTCTCGCTCTCTAATACTCACAAAACCAGCTGATGAACCGCTGGGGCGCAATGCCAATTCATTAAGTATATGGCAAGGGAAAAATATATAGAGAACTTGGTTGGTTTTTGAAACATGGCGCCATGGCCATCTTCTTCCTCCAGCCCAGATGCATGCAGCCCTCTATCTCTCTCGTTTCTCAACCAAATGACATGATTCAAACATCAATTTCATGCATTTTTGAACAAGGAACAAGATGGCAATACCCAAGTTTATTGATTTTCAGTGTGGAGTGAATTATATCATTGTGGCCATATGAACCCTAATTTTGCAAAAGCAATCGAGCAGACATGATTATGAGTGCTATGATCAAACTTTTTGAGGGAAAACAATCAACATATGATGGAAATCAATTGGCAAAAGTATCATGCGAGGAAATATGCATGGATCATGGATTTTGAGTTTTGAGGCTCACCATGATGCAAGCTGAAATGGAACTCTGCACAAACTTTGTTCCTGTTGTGATTTAATGATCCCTACAGCTTCAATGGATGGATGGAGTGTGTTGCAAGCTTTAGAACACTTTGAAACTCTTTGGATCAATCTGGAGACCTCCACCTGCAAAATTGAAGCATAATGGCTTGGTTGAATGGTGATTTTGAGTGTGAGGTGTTACAGTTAGTGTTTAAGTGTTTGGACACCTCAAATACATCATATGTGATGTGTTTGAGCAATTGGAATTGATTGCTTATGGCTGCAACTCAAAACCCGATAGTGGTTACTCAAAAACAAGAAAACTTGAAGTTCAAGAAATAATGAGAGAAAGCAGTGCTGTAACTGGCTTTGGTGTGAGTTGAATGATCACTTAGAACCTCTATTTATAGGTGATCAACTCTTTCCTTGGAGGAATAGTGAATGGCTGCTGGATCAGATCACATTCCCATGGATTAACTTGGCATAATTACCTCTTGCACTAGGCATAACAGCTGCCCCAAATAGATCAGCTATGCCTTGACTGAAATCACATTCTTCAGTCATTTTTATTGTTGTTTAATGTGAGAACTTGACTGAGGAGAGTAAGAATCTTGACAATGCACTATTCCACATTAATGCACTTTGAATTCAAGGCAAAATGTGCCACAGTGGATGAATTTCAAGTTGGAAGATTCCTTGGCTTTGTGACTCAGCCCTATCAGTTGGTTCAGTTGGTTCATGATCAGATTGAATGCATGTGGCACAATGATCATTACTTTTGACTCAAAAATCGTGGATAGCAAGAAAGCTCTCAAACTGATTTTCCATGGCAGCCTTGACATGGTGTGTTGTGTAACGCCCCAGTTTTTGTCAGTTTTATTTAATTGAGTCTTGTTGATTATTTTATTATTATATTATTTTATTCTTGACTTTTATTTGGGAATATATTATTTTTCATCGTTGTTTATGTTTTATCGCATTTTGAGAGCGTTTGAAAGATATTTGAGATGAGGGGTATTTTGGTCATTTGGGTAGTAGATATTTTATATAAATAGAAAGTGGAGAGAGAAAAGATAGAAAGGAAAAGAAAAAGAGAAAAGAAGAGGAAGAGAAGAAAGGGGAAGAGGAAAAGAGTGGAAAATCGAAGATTCATCCGTTTAAAGCGCGAATAATCGGGTAAGGGTGAGAAGTTTCGATTATATCTTGCTTGTGTATGTATATGTGTTGTTTGTTGTGATTGTTTTGGTTATTTTCATTAGTTTTTCATTTAGGTTGAAAATGAGAAAAATGATTAGAAATCGATGTTTTCACGGTTAGAATTTGGAATAAGTTGTGTAGTGTAGTCGGGTAAGGTTTGGGTTTAATCGGGAGTAGTTGTTTGCGTGTTTTTCCGCGGTTTCGATCGAGTTCGAAATTAGAATTCAATGACAAAATTATGTTTCAAAATATTTCAAAAATGGAAAATGTGTTGGATGACCTTTTTATTGTGAGAATATTGTAGTATGTTGAATTCTGAGAACAGGGCTTTTTACGGAATCGAAATCGGAGGTCCGGAAGTCATTTAACGATCGAAAACTGAGTTTTTATCAACTTCTGCGCAGTATGCGTCGACTCATAGGGTTTTAGGTCGACTCATAGTGCCCTTGCGTCGACCTATAGACTCGACCTGAGCAGACCTGCACGTTGCAAAATTTTCCAAAATGTCCGATTTTGTTTTCTTCATAACTTTTGAACCGTAAGTCCGTTTTGACCCCCGTTTGAAGCGTTGGAAAGCTAATGAAAAGTTCTTTCTTTAAAAAATGGTTTGGAGGGTAAAATATGATTTAATTAATTCTTATTTTGGGAAAATAGTCGGGTTGTCGGGTTTTATCGCGTTAATTGTGTGCGATTGATGTGTTATCATGCTATATGCTTTTGGTATGTAACGTGTAGCTTGTGTGCCGTTATATGATGTGAATATACATGATGGAATGTTGTGTTGTGGCTTTATGGAAAATATGTGCATTGTTTTGAATTAGACTTCGATGCGTGATTAATGATGTTGTTGTGTGGTAAAATACATTGTTTGAATTAATATCAATGTATGTTGTTATGGTGTGTTGTGGGTAGCCTTTGTGGTGTGAATCCCTTGTGGAAGTGATTGTGATTGCATGATTGTTGTGCTTTGTGGTTTGTGGTTTGTGATGAAATGCATTGTTATGTGAAATCCAATGTATGTTGTGTAATGAAAATGCATGTGGTGACATGCTGTGGTGATGAATTGTGGCCGGAAGGCAAATAAATGCAATGTGTTGTATTTGGTTATATATGCATGTTTGTGGCTGCATATATGTGTGAAGATGCATTGGTTGTCATGAGTCCTTGTGTGTCAAGCATCATGATATGCATCATTGTAGCGTCCTGTGGGACGGCAGTTTCGGTGGGGAATCAGCTATAACATCGTGTGCCTCAAAAATATGAAAGGTATGAATAGCCTGAGGATCTAAAGCGATGGTTATAGACGATCGTATGCCTCGAAAATATGAAAGGTATGAATAGCCTGAGGAGTTAAAGCGATCGGATTGTGTGCCTCGAAAATATGAAAGGTATGAATAGCCTGAGGACCTAAAGCAATCCATAAATGTCGTGTGCCTCGAAAATATGAAAGGTATGAATAGCCTGAGGACTTAAAGCGACCGGTGAACATCGTAGGCCCGACGGGGAGTTACAATGATGTAACGAGCGATGGTTCCAGCAGAGTTCCTGAGTGAACTAGTGATGAGATATGAAATCTTGGAGTAGGTACCGCATATGCATTTGCATAGAGAGTCGTTGTGTCGGTCTCTTTGCATCTGCATGAATTATGATTGCATTGGTTATATGTGGAAAATCATGATTTGGTGATTATGTGTGAGACATTGTGTGATTGAGCTTGTGATAGCAATTGTGAACTGTTGTGCATTTGTGTTAAAGGAATTGAATTATGAATGATATGTTTTGGTGTATAAACATATGCATGATGTGTGAATATGTGATTATGTGAATATAATCTGTATATGCCTTATGTGTTGGCATGTGATAATTGTGGTGAGAATAACTGTGTATGTGATTTTTATGTATTTTAGCATATTATTATGCAATCTTGGTTTAGTTGTTATTTCTCACCCTTCTGCTCGTTTTGTAATCCTCTATGAGGCATTGCAGATTAGAGTTGCTGGAGGTCTTTTTGTGAAGATTAGTCCTCCGTTCTGTTGTCAGTCTTGGTGTCTGCTCTGATACGTAGCACGGGAGTCGGGGAACGATTATATATATATGTATATCATTGTTGAATATATTTGTATTACTTTTGTGTATATAGTTGATGTTCTAAAATGATTTATTTTGTAAAACAAGTCGGTTATGGATCCTTCCGTTTTATTCCATAATGGACCTTTCCCTTTATATGGAAAAAGTTTCCCCTTTGAGGGTATTCTATTTTATGCTATGTATCAAATTTATGAGCAGGGATGATGTTTCGTTTATTTAGATGTGACATCCTTGTTTCTGTCAGAAAGATAAATTTTTAGTTACTCTGATTTTAATTATGTATTATTTATTCGCGATGGGAATTGGGGTGTTACATGTTGTGGCAGCCATAACTCTTGGTACAAGTGGAATGGTTTCATGCTATTGAGTTGCTTGGATTGTAGGCAACATGTGTAACAACTTTGATGTTCATACCATGACTTGATTTAGCTTGGAACTGTGTCAAAAAATCCCACAAGTTTTGGTGTTTCAACACAAAATCTGTCTTGCCCAGAATTTTTCTAAGTGTTGGAAAAGTTGTGTTTTCATGTTTTTAGTGAATTTGATCACTCCATAACTCAAAATCCATGAGGAATTTGGACATAACTTAGTATGAAGTTTTTGTAGAGGATAATGTGATCTACAAATCAAGCTTTGAATGGGGCACAATGGCCTTGTGGTTTAGGAGTTATGGTCCTCCAAAGTTGGTGCATTAGTGGTACTTTTTCCATAACTTAGAAATTTTTCTAAGTTTTATGGTTACCCCTTTTACAAGTTATCCAACTTTTCTTGATTTTTCTAGATGAATGATGATTCAAATCATACATAAACATCATTTTAGGGTTAAAAATCCATTTTGGTGAAAAATCTCAAAAAGTCAAAGTTGACTTTTGTGTACAGTTGACTTTTTATCAGATGAATTCCAAACTGTGCAATTCATCAGGAAATCATGTCCTTGACCTAAATCAAACTTGATGGACATGTTCCATGGGTGTCATAGGGTATATTGAGGCATGTCTTAGGGCTTGGGAGCATGTCCTGGTCAAAATTCAAAGTTACAGTTGACTTTTTCGCAAAACCCTTACTGTGGTGCAGATGAAACTGAGACTTATTGCTCAAGCTTCTTGGATTAATCCATTGTTCCAAATGGATCAATATAGGTCATTAGAGACCCTCAAACCCTCTCTTGAGGTTTTGGTTCATGATTTGTCCCAAAAGTCAACTTAGGGGTGAATTAGGTCAAGAAACCCTAATTCCTGATTTTTGATGTATGCATCCCCTGAGGCAAAATTGACTTGGTGATTGGGTCCATGAGGTTACATGGAGTATATTAGGTTATGTGTTGGATCATTGGCTCCTGCCCAGATGAAATTTTCCATCTGGAGGCCCTGGTCGACCAAAACCCTAATTTGGTGATACTGGCGATCTTGAGGCTTGATCCACCTAGAAGGGAGCATCCTTGTGTTTATTCCTTGAAGTGGGAGTCCTTTTTGATCCATTGTGAATGTTTGGGAGTTTAGACAAGTTGAAGATCATGTCATTCCTTGATTGATCCTTTGTCTAAGAGCTAAAAAAGGGCTTGAAACCCTAATTTTGATTGTAGTGAGTGCTCAGCCATCTTTGGGGAGACTGACAAGGTAGGATGATTCTCCCATATTGTGATGATGATTTGCATCATGATTGGAAATCTTAGTGGTCAAAATTTGGGGTATGACAGAGGGAAAATCATTATACAAGGCCTAAGTGGAGGCTGGCAAGGAGAATTTCTTATATGAAGCCTAAGAGGAGGCTTTCTTCTGCTGAGGATTATTGAGATCCAAAGACAACTCCAAATTGAGGAGTCAACTCTTGCTGGGGATTACATAAGAGTTGAAATATCAGAGACCAAGAGGTTCTGACTTTTTTGAGAGTTTACTGGTAGTAATTTATCCCTAGCTGGGGAAGTTTTAAAGTGAGAGTTTAAAGATTGAGTTATAGAACTTGTAGAGGTTGTAACTCTGTTGGTGATTGGATCAAATTATCAGGATTTTTCCTGTTTCTTTTAGGAAACTTGAGGGTTTCTTTGAGATCCAAGAAGAGATGAGACTGTCCAAGTCTACTGGTATGAAAATGTTTCTTATTGTATGATGCCCAAGAGGAGGCTGATGTTTTTAGGGATGAAAATCAACCCTAAACTGGTTTGATGTTTTGACTCTTTAGAGGACTGCCCTAACAAATGATGACTAGGTTTTGTCCTATACCTGTAGGAGGTCTCTGGGTCCATGTACTAAGCCCAAGAGGAGGCTGAGAACTTTTAAGAAGTCTGAGGGTCCTTGTACAAAGCCCAAGAGTAGGCTGGGGATGCTTTTAGGAAGCCTGTTGGTCCAAACTTAAGAAGAGTTCAAGAAACGTTTCACCGGGAATAATCCTTTCTTTAGTGAACAGTTCTAGGGTTTGAAGAAATTCAAGAGAGGTTTCACCGGGAATTAATCCTCTCTAGGAGAAATGAATTTATTGACAAATTTCTAATAGTGACAGTCTTGAGAAAAGTTTCACCGAAAATAATGCCTTTCTCTGTTCCATATTGTATAAGCCCAAGAGGAGGCAAGACTGTATCTGGAATTTCCTATGGGGAACTAGTTTTGACTGTGTTCAAAGAGTGACCACTGTTTTGATCTAAACCTAGACCTAATTGTCGAGGAAAACTCTAAGCAGATATACAAGTATATATATACATATGAGATATATATGAGCAAGTATGTAAAAGAAAGCTGATAAAACTTACAGGTAAGCAAGCTTCCAGTGTTACAGATGTATGGTTAGTTATTCAAGAAATTGAAGAAAGTTTTGATAAAAAATTATGAATTTGAATCTAAATCAAAAGAAAAGTTGTTTTAAAAAGAAGTTTGGGGCTTATACTCAATAAGAGGCCCAGAAGAATTCTGTTGAAAAGGCGACGATCGCGTCGTGGTTTCGAAAACAACAAAGGAACTTATTCAATGAGTGGGGCCTAAATTATTGTATTTTACAGAGAGGAATGGGTCTTACATTCTATTAGAATCCCAAAGGTTATTTTTGTACAACAGATGGGGCTTATAACTTAGGGAGAGGCCCAGATGAAAAATAGCGATCGTACCATTATTCTGAAAATTATACCAGGACATATACGATGACTGAGGCCCAAAATTATTTATGTATTAAGGAGGGTTGGATCTTACACTCTATTAGAGGCCCAAAAGTGTTTTTAAGAAGAGAGAATGGGTCTTACAACACAAGGGGAGGCCCAGATGATTTTATTTTGAAATGGCGATCGCGCCGAGATTTTTGAAGACACAGTGGGACTTATACAATGATTGAGGCCCAAACAAGTTTGTATTTACAAAGGGGTTGGGTCTTACACTCTATTAGAGGCCCAAAAGTGTTTTTGTGAAGTTTGAAAAATCAAAATTTAGAGAAAACCCTAATTTTGAATTTAAAAGATATAATTTTCAAAGGAAATTAAATAAAAAATGATATAAAATACCAAATATATTCAAAAACAAGTTGTACACTTTGAAAAATCATGTTTAATTATATGAAAGCTTGAAATTCATTTAGAATTAAAAGATCAAAGTGAGAATTTCATTTAAAAATGTTTAAAAACAAATAAAAATGAAATTGATTACAAAAATTCTAACTATATTAAATAAATAATATAAATTGGATTTTTTTGTAAAATAAAATTATTTAACATTTTTATGAATTTTTAGAAAAATAATTAATTCAAAAACACAAATATTCAGAGAGAAATTAATTTTTGAATCAATTAAACAAAATAACAAAAATTCAAAAATTAAAATAATTTGAATTATGGTGCCAACGGTTAAGGGAAGAACACACGCGACCCTGCTTTTTGCAGATTTGTGTTTTCTCACTTTTCTCCATGATTACTCAATGGTTTTGCACGATTCAAGTACCAATCTTGTTCGTTTTTGAACAAGGATCACAACCATATAGATTAACTGCATTTATATGAAGTATTGAGTGAGAAATCAGAGGATAACCTCAAGAACCCTAATTTCAGCATGAACACAATGAAATTCCATACACGATTGATTCATGGCAATTGATTGCGGGTTATTACTCTACATACATGCATAAACAAGATGGTAACTCAAAAATTCATTTATGATGCATGGATTATAGAGTTTGAAGGGTCCAGGCTTACCTCTTGCAGCTGGTGATCGAGCTTGATGATGGAGATGTTACAAATGTGTTCTAATGATCTGGACAGCTTCCTTAGGTGCCAAAGAGTGTGTTTGAATGCTTAGATTGGACTGAAATGAGCTGGAACTTGATGTGGCACCTCAACTGCATATCTTCTAAAAGCTTGTGAAAATGGGATACCACTTTACGATTATGATGTTCCAGATGTTGTTTTAGTGTTTGAATCACTTACATGTGATGTATGTAAGGTGTTTGCATCATTGGTTTGGACATAATGGTTCTCAAATGCAAAACTCGATAGTGACTTGCAAGAGAAGGTGTTTTTTGGAGTGAAAGAGAGAGTTTGAGGAAAGCATCAGTTTGGGGGCTTTGGTGTACTCAAACTGATCACAAATGAGCTCTATTTATAGTAGAGCAAGTTTGTTTTGCAAGGAATAGTGAATGGCAACTGGTACAACTCATTGTTCAATGGTGTCAAAAAGGAATCTTTGGTCTTCACTAGCCATTGACTTGAGTCAATGGAGCAGGCCTATGGTATTCTGATTCTTGAGTTCATCTTAACTCACTCAGTTGGATTTGTCTCCGTCCATGCCACCTTGATGCATCCATTGAATGCTCCATGCCAAATTTGAAGTTTTTGGATTTTGCATCACTGAATCTCACATGCCAATATGATGATTTCGTGACTTGCAAGGCTTGTGGCTCAGAGATCTTTTGCTTTTATCTGATCCTCAATGTTTCTAGAAGAATTACAAGACTTGAAATTGCACAATTTGATCAATTCGAGCCAAAGACCTATAATCTGCCTTGGGAAAAACTCAGTCTTTGATGCCATGTTCCAAGGGTTGTAGCTCCCTACTAAAATTGAATTTGGAGATGATCTAGTACTTGTTGGAAAACTCTCATGACATACTTTAACTTTGATGTCAACCAATGGACCTAGTTCAGCTTGGATCAAGATGAAAAAGGACCTCAAAGTTGACAAAAATTGGAACAGATTCTGACTTGTTGAAAATTTTTCTAAGTGTTGGAAAAAGTGGCCATTTCGAAATTTTGTGATTTTGATCAATCCATAACGTGCAATTCATGAAAAATTAGAGTCTCTTGTAGTTGACACTTTTAAAGTATGTAAGATGACCTTTCATTTGAGCTTTGAATGGGAGAAAAAGGCCTTATGGTTTAGGAGTTATGACCTTGCAAAGTTGACTTTTTCTTCAAAACCCTAATTATGATCGTGATGAAATTGAAACTTGTGAATCAAGCTTCTTTGATCAATCCATTGTTTAAAATGGATCAATGTGGTGTACTTGAGGCCCTCAAATCATATCTTGAGGTTTTGGTTCATGTCTTGCCTCAAAAGTCAACTTAGGAGTAAATTAAGTCAAGAAACCCTAATTCCTGATTCTTGAAGAAGACTTCCCCTAAGGTTGTTTTGACTTGATGATTAGGTCCATGAAGTCCCTTTGAGCATCTTGGGTCATGCTTTAAAGTATTGGTTCATGCCTAGATGAATTCATCTGGAGGCCTTGGTCGACCAAAACCCTAATTTGTGACACTAGCGATCTTGAGGCTTGATCAGCTTGAGATGATGCACTCTTGTGCTTGATTCTTGATGTGGGAGTCCTCTTGATCCTTTATAGGTATTTTAAGAGGCTAGACAAGTTGAAGATCAAGCAATTCTTGATTGATCCTTTTCCCAAATGCTCAAAGAGGGTATAAAACCCTAATTATTGATTGTAGTGAAGGCTCAACAATCCTTGAGGAGATTGATGAGGCATAATGGTACATCCATATTGTGGAAATGATCCTCACAATGATGGGAAATCTTGTGGTCAAAATTTGGGGTATGACACTGATATGCATGCGTTTTGCAAATGATATAGTATTTCTTGAAGACTTGAAGATGAGATTTAAAAGCACATGGTTTTCGCTTAAGTAGAAGTAGTGCGGAATATCTAAAATGTATGTTCAACAAAAGAAGAAGTGTTTCTGACCTAGAGGTGAAAGTTGGAAATCATATCATCTCTCAAGTCACAACATTTAAATATCTTGTTGTAATACAAAATGATGAAGAAATAGAAGAGGATGTTAATTATTGAATTGAAGTTGGGTGGATGAAATAGAGGAGGGTTTCAGAGGGTCTATGTGATGCAAATGTGCCACTTAAGTTGAAGGGAGAGTTTTATCAAATTGCGGTAAGACATCCGATGTTGTATGGAACACTACACGGTCTGTATAACAGATGATGAGCAAGTCAAAGGATTTAGCCTCCAACACAGGTAATCATAATCAAAAGTAACATATTTTGTCTTTAACCATCAAAAAGGCTGAATCTTTACCCTTTCATATAACGCCTGTAATTGTTCCGCTTTATTATGAAAATACAAATGTTTCGCTCTTTCCAAATAACCCACATCACATAGAACTACATAGTGCTAAGAAGTAACCGAACATTTTTTGAAAAACCATTTAGCCCACCAAACTGTAAGAGATGATCCAATAAATTTCCTTGAAATATCATTGAGAACCCTAGCCAATTAGAAATAATAAACCATAATCTACAAAAAAAAATCATATTATATAAACAAATGATCTATTTCTTCATCCACGCCACAATTCACCAAACATATTTGATCGTTCGTAAAAAGAATCCTCCTCCTAGATAAATTATCCCTCGTAGGAATACGATTCAGACACAATCGCTAGACAAAATAGATACCTTAAGCGGCACAGTCTTCAACCACAAAATTTTTGGAGTTAACTTGATTCTTGTTGTCGTCAATTTCAGACAAATTTTTATAAATAGTGTTGACTGTGTAGCAAGAAAATCGATGTAAATTCCATACCCAACGATCTTCTACGTCCACCTACAAAACAACAGAGATTAACCACTCAATACACTCTCCCACCAACTCCTCATCCCAAGCAAGAAACCTCCTACGCCTCTTCCACCCCTCATTGTTCTCCCACCACCCCAATTCATTCATTTCTACGACTGACGCCATCTTATTTTACACTAAATCAAACAAACTACTAAATCTTACCTTAAAAAAATTCCATTAAGCTAAAGATATTTCTAAAATAGATTAATGTCACAACGAAAAAAATTATTGAGATTAAGTTATTGATTAACTTACACGAAAAGCAAGAGTCGCCACTGACATTTATTGTTTCCAAAGGGAAAAGGGAAAAGGTCGAGCAAAAAGCTAAAAAGAGAGATCTGGATATGGGGGTTGATTACGCAAGGGGAAAGTAGTAGCACCACTCACACCCGTTGTACTCAACGGGAACTACTTGAAAATCTGTGTTAATAAAATCATGGGAAGTTTGTTGATTAATTTTATATGAAAAGGTATTTTGTCGTATTCAAGTTGAAAAAATCAACTTACTACCCACAAGTATGAGGAAACGTACATTTGCATCATCTTGATATAGAGTACTTTTACTTGGAGTTTCTCACAAGCACATCTTAACATTCAAGTGGAAAATGTCAATCATTTCTCAGCATCTTGTAGAAGTATAATGGTTTGCATCACTATAAGAGAAGACTAATATCTAATCTTTTGAAATAGCCTCTTAAAGAAAAGTGCACAAAGACACAATAATTAGTTTGATGAGGTTTGTATTTTTTATAGTTTTGAAAAGATTTTGAATATGCTTAAGTGTTTTACCATTTATTAGGAAAAAGATTTTCTGGATCACTTGACAAAGTCAAGGTTTATTAAGAAAGAGCTGTGAAGTTTGAAAACAAGAATTTTTTGAAGTAAATTGTCTCACTGTAAGGTATCCCAAGAGAAAACCTTTGTGTGTCCAAGTGTAATAACCATAAGAAGGGGAAAGCATTTGACATTGGTCAAAACAAGCATTTCTTTCCCTTTGGATTGAGCCATAAGATGAACATGCAACAAGAACAGATGAATATCAAAGAAAAAAACCAGTTGGACAACCAAGGTCACCAAGCCATAAAGAGGCTCCAAATCTTGCATTGAAGATCAAAAAGTCTCAAATGAAGCATTGTGTCTCATATGGATCACAAGGTCTCAGATGTATCACAATGTCTTAGATACCACTCCAAGAAAAGGGAAATACTAAGTCCTTATGTCCAAGGTCTAAAGTACTCCTCAAGCAAGGAATAGTAACACAAAGTTCATGAGATCAAGTTAAAGATTTTTAGGTGGAGGCTAAGAGGATACCATGCTTGTGATCTTAGTGAGATGCAAATGATATGATAGGTGAAATCTTAGGGGTTAAATTTTGGGTATGACAGATGCCCTTATTTAATTTTTTTCTATACGGAGATGTGAAGATTAAAATTCTTCGTATCGATGAGATTGGAGATACTTAAATACAGAAGACCATATTTTGAGTCCTAAGATGCTGTATGATGATTATGATATGTATGCAAACGATATGGACTCTGCAGGGAAGACGCTACAGGAGACACATTTAGTGAACTACAACTCTAATACTGCTAGAGTAAAACTTGAGGGATCCCAACAGGGAGACATAACTCACTGAGGAACGACACAACATCGCAAGGACCCATACTAGGGAAGAACACAAAGTATAGTCATAAGTAAGGAACATGCAACAAGGATCCTTCCTCTATTACTCAATGGAAGACTCTAGCGGGGAACATGCAACAAGGATCCTTCCTCTATTACTCAATGGATGATAGCTAGCAAACGACAGTGGAAGACTCTAGTAGGGAACATGCAACAAGGATCCTTCCTCTATTACTCAACAATGATTATGAGGCTACATTGGATATCGATATGGATAAAACCTTTCTTACAATGCTTGCAAGTATTGGATATCAGCTAGAATTCACCTTTCACTACTTTAGCACATCAAAATTTGGAGGATGATTTTCTACTTCTTATTGAATATACTTCTGTAATTCTGTCTCTGATGTGCTGCACTCATCTTACTAGTAGAATTCAACGCAATGGTACGGATCGTTAACTGCATTAAAACCACCTGATAGATTGACTGAACTACCTAGATGAGACACTCCTCTAGCAGAGTATTCATCAAAAATAAACTTCAAATATACATCCAATTGAGTTTTAAAATATTCTGCATCACCACTATCATAAATCTTAGCTGTTATCCATACCACATGCTTCATTTTACATCGAGGGTCTAATACTATTGATATCAACAACAACATATTAAAGGGGTCAGGTTTTCCCTAATATATTTTGTACTTTGCCTTCATCTTTATAGCCATTGACCTTACCTTTTCATCTTATGAATTACACATGTTAAAAATGCTTCTTCCCACACCAAAAACCTCAATCATTTACATGTTGCTTGTCGCATAAGAAGATCCCGAAATGCGTTTTGTAGCTTTATATAATATCTGTAGAAATGGAAGGATAAACTCAATATGCTCCAAATCTTCTGGTCTAGGAACTCCTTTATCCTTATTCATTTCATTAAAATACTTTTGGTTTCTGAATTCTAACTTTTTAAAGGTCTTGATATGTTTTAATGCACCCTTTAACATTAGATATGTTGAGTTCCACCGAGTCTCATAATCTAAATTTGTGTTTAAGGACTGATTTAATGAACTAATAATGACATTGATTCATAGTCTAGATTTGTGTTTAAGGACAAATTTAATGAAAACAAAAACATGAATCATGTCATTCTCATCTTCAACAAGAGTACATATAATATTTCAAGGAAAAATTTATTTTGTGGATCAATATGGACCTTATTATGCTTACCATTAGGTCCACTTGGTGAGATCCAATCAGTTGCTTCCAAAGATCTTTGAGTACTACTTATATGTAAAATTAATAACTCATGGAGAAGATGTTGGCTATTTATATGTCTTTCAAGATTCATACGAGCCTGCCACAAACTCATGAAGAAGGTGGACATCATTAACATAACTAGGAAGATTTTCACTAGTGTTGTTATATTTGCCATGGTGTGGCAATGTTGTTTGTGCTTGCTATATAATTATGGAAGATGATATGAGAGTGATATAGAGTCAAACTCACATCAAGTAATATAAATATATATATATAGGGGACATATCATATGAGAATGCCATTTTTATGTGAGAACATAAGAATGAATCCGAACTATTAGATTTTAAAATAAATGGTGGAGATTATATGTTGGTTTTGTTTTTCTCTCTCTGTAGCTCCGGTTTTTGTGACACGACCACTACCACTTTTAACGCTACTTTCTGATTTCTGTATTTATCCTATGAAGCTTAAAAGGAGGGGGAAGATATCTTAAACTAACCCTGCGCGCAAGTGTTTTCCCTTACAAATGCGAAGAAATCTGGAATCGGGGTTTGGTTATACAAAGGGAAGCAATTAACACCCATAGTACGTATAGTAATCTATAGGAACCTTCATTTGCATATATTTTCTACTGTTTGAAATGATTTCTTAAGTCCATCTGTTGTTGATTGGGGAAAGTTTCTCCTGAGGAAATGTTTTTTGTTGTTTTTTGGGTTTTCTATTGTTTTTGGGAAGGTACTTGACCTAATATTTTTGATTTGTGTGCTCGCTAAGATTTCACAATCTTATGCCTACGTATTCCCATAAAGAGATTTGGGAAATCAAAGAAATCGTTGTCCCTCTTATTCTATGGGAGGAAATTTGTTTTCTGGTTCAAAGCTCAAGATTGAATCTAAAGAGAGTTTGTGTCTTGTTTAAAGCCCAAGAGTGAAGCTAAAGAGAGTTTGTGTCTTGTTTAAAGCCCAAGATTGAAGCTAAAGAGGGTTTGTGTCTTGTTTAAAGCCCAAGATTGAAGCTAAAAGTTGATTGAGAGAAGGAATTTGTCATCTCTAAAGGGAGAAATCTCACCTATTCATCACAAATGTTGAGTAATTGGTTATAAAGGAAGATACTTTAACTAGGATGTGTGGAATCCAACAATGTCATATCTTCCTTTAGAAGAGAAATGTCATGAAGGAAGAAGCTTTAATTCCGTGTAGAGCAATGCCACTTTTTCCTTTATGAATCCTTCATGCTAAGAGAGGGACATTGGCTTGGATGTGTAGAATCCAAAGGCTTGCCACTTACATCAGTTAGATGAAAGAGAGATTTTAGCCATGATAAAGGAGGGACTCCAGCTTGGATTTTGAATCAACAAGTGTGCCATTTACATCAATTATCTGGAAAAAAAAGGTTATGCTTGTTTGTTTGATATGTGATGTATAGAGGGGATATCCTCCTACAGAGAGAACTCATGGTCTAATATGTGGGGATGATGGATTTTGTGCCTTGATCAAAGCCCAAGGTTGAAGCTAGAAAAAGATTTAGTGTGATTCCACTGGAGATGTTTTATTAGAGTATCTTGTTTGAAGCCCAAGATGATGAAGCTGAAGAGTTTGGGTATAGCTTTAAAGAAGAATGACTCAATTGGGGAGTATGATATTTGTCTTGTACAAAGCCCAAGATTGACGCTAACTGGGAAAATCATTATATGATGCCTAAAAGGAGGCTGACTCTTCCTGAGGATTATTGAAATCCAGGAGAAGGTCTAAACTGTGTTGGACAATCCAAAGGGAAACTAACACTTTCTGTAGATTTGAGCAAAGTTGACTTATCAGATGCCATGAGTCACTGATTCTTTTAAGGATTTGTTGATGTCAATCTGACCCTAGCTGGAGATTTTTAAGGTGAAAGTCAAGCCTTGTTGGGGGTCAGAAGGGATTTTAAAGATGAGTTCGAATACCTTAGAGGTTTTAACTATTCTGGGAATTGATGTATTGGTAAAGATGATTTAAGCTTTTAGGAAGCCTGAGGGTTCTTGTGTTAAGCCCAAGAGGAGGCTGCGAGGGTGAGACTTTCCAAGTCTACTTGTATGAAGACCAAGACGAGGCTGAGGGTGAGACTTTCCAAGTCTACTTGTATGAAGGCCAATAGGAGGCTGAGACTACCGAAGTCCCTTTAAGAAGAGGTCGACTCTAGTTGAAGAAAGATCTTTGAATGATGCCCAAGAGGAGGATGAGGGTTCTAGAGATGAAAAATCAATTCTTAACTGATTAGGTGTTCTAGAGTTTTGACTTTCCTGAGGATTGAATTAGTAGAGATGACTAAATTCTTTCCTATGCTTTTAGGAAGCCTTTGGGTCCTTGTATTAAGCCCAAGAGGAGGTTGTGGGGAACTTCTAAGAAGCCTGTGGGTCCTTGTAGTAAGCCCGAGAGGGGCTGGGGGGAACTTTTAAGAAGCCTTGTGGGTCCAAGCCTAAGAAAATTTCAATAAAGGTTTCACCGAGAATTAGTCATTTCTTTAATGAACAGTTCTAAGGTATGTAGAAATTTAAAAGAGGGTTCATAGGGAATTAATCCCCTATGGGGAAATGAATTTCTTTATATAAGTATAAACTAGTTGATTAAACTAAGTTATCAGCATCTTACTGTTTAACTTAAGTATGAACTGAGGATGGCCTAACTGCCGAGGGAACTCTAAACAGATAAGCACAAGTATATCTACATATATATGAAAAAGCATATAAACAAGTATGAATTGAATTGAGAAGGTGTTGGATCTTATTCTTTGGATAGAGGCCCATGTGTATTGTGATTGATTGTATTGATTTTCACTGTATGATCAGGGTTTTGAGAAATTGAAGAAAGTTTTGAGAAAAATTTAAATTTAAATTTAAATTTAAAAGAGAAAGTTGTTGTTATTATTTGAATGAATTGAAAAGAAATGTTTGGGGCTTATAACTCAAAGAGACGCCCAAGTGGTCTAAGAGTAGTTTCACCAGAAATTATGCTCCTCTTAGTACCAGTGTAATTTGAATCTTCTTTTTATTATAAAAAGGAAAAGGGATGGCACTTACACTCTATTAAGAGGCCCAAGTTAATGTATTTTGAATTAAAGAATAAAAGAATATTATTGGGTCTTATACTCGGGGAGAGGCCCAGATGTTTTTAGACAGTTTTAAAAAACAGACAGATGATTTTGAAAATAGAGGTATGGGGCTTACAACTCAAGGAAAGGCCCATGGAGGTTGTTTATTGTCTATAACAAAGCTTATGTACAAAAGATTGGGGCTTATACTCAAGGAGAGACCCAGATGATTTATTTGAATACGGTTATCACACCGCGATACCGAAAGACGTTGTGGGACTTATACTATAGCAGAGGCCCAAAATTTATTTATGTACATAGGGGGTTGGGTATTACACTCTAATACAGGCCCAAGTGTGTTGAAGTGAAGTTTTGAAAGATCAAGTCAAAGAAAACCCTAATTTCATTTTTTTTTAAATTCAAAGAAAAATCAAATAAAAAAAGATAAAAATATCAAAAAAAATAAATAAACATGTTATGAATTATGTTTAAGGTTTGGAAAATGAAGTTTTATTCACATGATGAATTAAAATCAAATTGATTTTGAAAATTCAAGAAAAAGAAATTATTTTAAAACAAATTAAAATAAAATTCTTAAAAATATTTAAAAATATGTCCAATATAAATATTTTTTGTGATTTTTTGGTGAATAAAATATTTTTAATGTGTGAGTGATTTTTGTGCAAAAAATCATTTTAAAATAATTAATATTGATTAACAAAAATAATTATTGAAAATAAATAGAAAAATATAAAAAAAAAATGAAAATGTGAAAAAAAAATTGGACAAAATGGCATGGGTGGGTGTTGAACCCACGCCCTCCAACACAAACACACCTGAAAACACACACTGCTACCATTGGGGTGGTGATACATCCGTGTATCAAAACCACCCCATGAATACATAAGGGTGACAAAATGACCCAGGCCTGGCCAAGGCGTCATGGCCATGGCTGGCCAAGAACCATGTTTTTGTTCAAATGCAAGAAGGTCATAACTTTCTTATTTCTCCATGAAAATGGATGAAACAAATATGGATCCTACCTAGAATTTCATAAGGAATCCAATGGTGGTCTTGGAGTTTTCTAAAAATGCCTACATTTTAAAACCCGATAGTGGTTTCAAAATAGGTCAAAATTTACAAGTTCTATGCTACCACTCCATACAAGCAATAATAACATGGCAAATTAGTTCAAACACATCAAATATGATATGTATGACATGTTCATGATCAATGTACATCAAAGCAATGAATATTTCCCAAAGTTCAAGTTGTTATGCACTTACCTCTTGAAGCTCCACTTGCTATCTTTCAAGATGCTTGTGACAAAAGTAATCCAAGGCCTTGGACACTCTTAATAGACCCCTTAGAAGCTTTTAGGATGATCCAAATCAAGAGGAAACCTCTGGAACAGAAACTGGCTCCTTCTTGCAAAATTGGCAAAAATGGCCAAAATAGCAACTCCTTCAATTGGTGTTACTGTTGACGAACACTTGTTGGAACCGTTTAAGGATGATATTTGGAGAGTGTTTGAAGTGTTGTTTAGCTTTGAAAGTGATTGAATAAAGACATGGCTTGAAAAATGCAGAAAAGTCAAAATTAGAGGTTTTGAGGGTTGCCTTTCTGATTTAGATGTTGTGAGATGAAGATGAAGGTTTGAACACCTGCAATGGATGATTTGTAATGTGTTTGGATGGTGGTTTGAGTGGTTCAAGCTCTGGTTTTGATAATTTCAAGTTTGATCTTAGAAACTTTGAAATTTGAAGTAAGAGAGGGAGAATGAGAAAACAAGGCTTTGGTATTGTTTTGGTGTGGTTTGAAACATGAGAAATGACCTCTATTTATAGTAGAGGAAGTTTGTTTTGCAAGGAATAGTGAATGGAGGTTGGATCACCCTATTATTCAATGGATATGGCTATGTTTTCAAAGTCTCCTCTAGCCATTGACTTGAGCCAAACTTTGCAGGTTTAGGTCTTCTGATTTTTGGCTAAGGCTTGACTCATTTAGACCGATATGTGTATGTTCATTCCACCTCAATGCATCCTATAATGCCACATGACAAAACTTGAATTTGGATTTGCAACATTAACTTCCATGTGCCTAAAGGGTGGAATTTTTGACTTGGTGATCTTATGGTTTAGATTCCTCATCATTCACATTGATATTGGATAGAAATACAATGATGCCAGTGTCCAAAATTGGCCCAAGAAATCGTGGGATACAAGTCATGTGCCAATGTTGTCAAGAAAACATTTTGCATCAAGGCATATTGTGAGGTCCATAACTCCTTGCTCAAGTTGAATCAATGGAGGTTCTTGTACTCTTTGGAAAGCTTGTATATCATACTTCAACTTTATGTTTACATTTGGTTTTGATTCCTCTTGGATGATAATGAAAAATGCCTCCAGAGCTGGACAAAACATGAGGCAGATTCTGCCTAAAAAATTTCTCAGTGTCAAAGTTCAAATTTTATGAAACCCTAACTTTATGGTCTTATAACTCAAAATCTAGGAATTTTTTAACCATGGATCAGTAGGACACTTTTGTATTATGTAATGAGAGCTTTAATTTGAGCTTTGGATGGAAGAAAATGGTTGCTTGGATCATAAGTTATGGCCTTGCAAAGTTGGGTAAAAATCATTTTTTTCCATAACATAGTGAAATTTCAAGTTTCTCAAGGTTGCGCTTTTTGCAAGTAACCTCACTTTTCTTGATTTTTCTTGATTGATCATGATTCAAATCATAATTTAACATTGTTTTTGACTTGAAGAGGCCTTGTTTCTCAAAAAATCCCAAAAGTCAAACTTGATTTTGGTCACAGTTGACTTTTTATATCAGATAAATTTTGAATTTTGTGATCCTTTATTGAACCAAATGGATGGATTACATAGGTGTTTTAGAGTGTCTTGAATCATGTCCCAAGGTTTGAGGACATGTCTTGGTCAAAAATCAAAAGCATGGTTGACTTTTTCTCAAAAACCCTAGTTTGTGGTTCAGATGAATTTGAATCCTTGCATTGCTTATGAACCAAGTTCTTTGAATCAATTTAGTCTTGTGAAGGGATCAACATGATGTATTTGAGTTCCTTAAAGCATATCTTGAGGTATTGGCTCATGCCTTGATCCAAAAGTTAACTTGGGGATTGAATTAGGTCAAAACCCCTAATTCTTGATTTTTGATGAATGCATTCCCTGAGGCTATTTTGAACTTATGAATGGACTTATTAGGACCTTTTGAGCTTATTGAATCATGTTTTGGAGTATTGGCTCATGCCCAGATGAAAATTTCTCTCTTGAGGCGTTGGTCGACCAAAACCCTAATTTGGTGACACTGATGATCTTGAAGCTTGATCAACTTGAAATGTTGCATTTTTGTGCTTGATTCTTGATGTGGGAGAGATCTTGATCCTTCATGGATGTTTGAGAGCTTTGATAAGTTGAAGATCATGTCAATTCTTGATTCATCCTTTGTCTGAATGCTCCGAGAGGGTTCAAAACCATAATCCTTGGTTAAGGTGAATGCTCGACAATCATTGAAAAGATTGATGAGGCATGAAGGTACATCCATATTGAGGTGATGATTTTCACAATGATGTGAAGTCTTGTGGTAAAAATTTAGGGTATGACACTCTCCTTAATTATTAAAATAAATGATGGAGGAGAGAGAAAAAAACAGACACATAATCGTGAATAGCATTTTCTTAATCCGATTTTTCATAGAGTAGTTTTGTTGATTCAATTGATTTATGTCTCCTAAATTTAATTGCGTGTAATCATTTGCTTAATTCGTTAATTCGCTTATTTCTTAACTGTTTGCTTAATTTAGCGAATAGGAAACATAACTCTTATAATGTCATTCTCGCTTGTTGATTGATATTGTGATCGAATATGAATAGAATCCGCTTAGAGCAGTGAAGTTATAATAATCGATGATAGGTAAGAACTGAAACAACAGAGTAACTTATTTTCATGATCACTTAGTTCAATAATTTCAAGAATGAAAGAGTCAAATTATTTATTTCAGTTCTTCTTCACAAATTTGGTATGTTAAACATCACTACTACTCATGTTACATTAATGTTGTTGTTTTTGTTGTTATTTTTGTTGTTTGTTGTTTTGAGACGCAAACCCTAAAGGTTTAATGTTGTCTTTTTTGTGGTTTAAAGTGACACTGATGTTATATGTTGTCTTTTTTGTTGAGATAAGTATTTTATAGGTTTTTTGTGTTTAATGTTATAGGTTTATTGATTTTGATGTAATAACTTATTGAGTTTGATGTTATAGGTTTATTGTTGATGTTGTTATAGTATTGTTGTTGTTTAGTTGTTATACTTAGCAAAGTTTTGAAAGAAATATGTTGTTGTTGAGTTGTTGTTGTTGTGTTTAAGTTTGAGATTGAGATTGAGAATGAAATTATGTTTTTTTTATTCTTTGTGCAACTCTCATCTTAGTCCGCCAAACATGTAAAGAAGTCTTTATAATGACATAAAATATAATTGAGTTTATTATATCTAATGTCGATTATTTGTTTCACTTTATTTTGAAAATAATAGTATGAAAAATATGTTTTATTTGAAAAACATCATACATTAATCAATATTGAGAATTAAAAATAATTATACCTTTTGATTGATCAACTCAGAAGAACAACGCACCCCCCCCCCCCTGGTCTTCGAAGTGCCTAGCTTGGACAAAAGATTTGCTTTGCAATTTAGAACGTGGCGACATGCTCTATTTCAAAGTAGGAGAAATGAGATGATAGGTTTTGTACCATTTATAGAAGTTTTATCAGTTGAGTCTCCTCGGCTTGGTATTGCCCACACACCATGTTAGCAACCAGCTCGGAGTCACTTTTGCCTTTCAATCTAGAGGCTCTCATCTCTAAGGCGAAGATCATTTCGGCGATGAGTGCCTATATTCTAACTAGTTATTGCTCATGGTGAAATCAAAATTAAAGGCTTGCTCTATGAGTATGTCACCAGGTGCTTCTAGGATTATCTTGACGCCACTCCTTTTTTTGATGGAGAATCCATCTATAAACAACACCAATTATGAGGGCTTCTTTCCTCTATGGGCGAGCTGAATTCGGCCACATAACCAATCAGAGCTTATAACTTGATGCTCCCCCTAAGAAATATTTGATATTGTATTCTTAGAGTTTCAACACTCATGATACCATCCTCCCTACTAGATTGAGTTTTTTCAAGACTTTTCGAATAGGGTATTGATTTTTACCAGGATCTTGTGACCCTAAAAGTATGGTTTCAGTTTACTCTCCACAACGACGACGGCTAGCGCCAGTTTCTAAGTCTTTTGATATCATGCTTTGGCGCCTCTGAACACCTTGCTTATGAATATTATCAGAGTTTTGGTCCCTCCTTAAAACCAAATACTCTCAATTGTTGTAGAGATCTCGATCTAACTGGCTCAAGTTTTGTGATCTAAATTCTAGATTCTTTCCTGCTTTTGTGAAGTAAAGAATCAGAAGGAACACTATCTTGGCTCTTAGAGTTTGTGAGACTTGGATTGAAGGGGTTTCAGATATCAGAGTAGAGGTTGTGAATCACTGTATAAAGATCTTTAGAGAACCATATTTAGATAGACCTTGTCTGGATGATGTTGTCTTGAATTCTCTTTCAAAAGATGATAATTTTAACTCTTTTGGCACCCCTTAGTTTTCCAGGGCTTGATGTGGCTTTTTCTATTTCTTAGGGGGATAAAAGTATGGGTCTAGATGGTTTTATTTTTTCATTTAAAAAAAATCTAGAATCTTCTTAGACTTGACTTGGGGATTATGTTTGATCAATTCCATCGTTCTCATCTCTACCTCGTAGTTTTGCATCTTACTTTGTAACTTTGATCCCTAAGGTTAATTCCCCTTAAATACTGGTGACTTTAGACCTATTTCCCTTATGGAATCCTTGTATAAGTTTGAGTTTAAAGTGATAGCCATTAGACTATGGGCGGTGATGGAGAATCTTATCTCTCCTAGCCAATCGACTTTTCTAAAAATTATAATGATAAAGGATTGAGTAGTGCTAATTAATTAGGTGGTCGACTTTGCAAAGAGATCTAAATCTCATTGCCTTGTTTTTTAAGGTGTATTTTGAGAAAGCTTATGATTCAATTAGTTGGAACTTCCTAAATTACACGTTGATCAAATTCGAGTTTGGTGAGAATGGAGATCTTGAATAAAAGGTTGTGTTTTGCGGGTAATCTAATGGTGCTGGTTATTGAATGCTCCACCCAAGAAATTATCATTCAAAGAGGATTAAAACAAGGAGATCCCCTAGCTCTTTTCCTATTTCTCTTGGTTGTATATGGTGTTAGTTGTTTGGTTGTGAGGGCCAAAGAGCTAGGTCTTTATTTTGGGTTTAAATTTGGTAACTCAAGGTTAGTTATGTCTCATATGTAGTATGCTGATGACACGCTTCTAGTGGTTGAACCATATTTTCACAATATATGGTGTATTAAGGTTCTTCTTATATGTTTTACGAGGGATTTTGGTTTTCGTGTTAACTTTTTCAAGAGTAGTTTGATTGGTGTTAATATTGATCATGCTTTTATTACTTCTATTGGGGATTTTATCCTTTGATAACATCTCTTCCTTTTAAGTACCATTGTCTTCTTGTTGGGGATTTTATCCTTTGATAACATCTCTTTCTTTTAAGTATCATTGTCTTCTTGTTGGGGAGAATTTTTTACTTGAGTCAACTTGGGAGCCTTTGCTTGTTTTTTTATAAAAGAAAAATCAATTAGTGGAAGCATAGATATGTTATTCTTAATTTCTACGTGTCCTTTCATAAGAGGCATGCTATGCTTTGAAATAAGATAATTTATTTACAAAGGAGTTTTCTTTGGGGACGTATGAATAACAAAAATAATATCCCCTGAGTGAATTGGGATGATGTGTGTAAGACTAAGACTAGATGGGGCTTTGGTGTGAGGGATCTCTGATTAGTTAATTTGGCTCTCTTGGAAAAGTGGAGATGAAGATTGCTGTAGGGGATTCAGAACTCTAGAGAGGCATCCTAGTAGCTAGGTATGGTGGTATCTCTATCTCTTCCACTGGAGGAGGTAGGGATATGGAACTTTGTTTTACTTCGTCTTGGTGGAAAAAGATATCTCTTTTTTAGGGCTAAAGAGAATTGTAGATTGTATTGGTTTTCAAAAGGCATTACCAGGAAAGTGGGTTCACGTTATCATACTTCTTATTGGGAGGATTCTTTGCTAGGGATATCAACCCTTAAGGAAAGGTTTCTTGGTCTTTTCTCTATTTCTATCTACCAAAAAATGTAGTATGTGAGATAGGAATTATGGTTAGTGGATCTTAAATGGAGAAGAGCCTTCCTTTTTAGAGAGTTTCATGTTCTTGAGGAGTTCAGAGCATTGCATAAAGAGGTTATATTTATCATGGACATAGATAAGTGGATTTGGAAGCACTTTATATGTAGCACTTTTTAATGGCCTTCTCTTACTGTTTCCAAAGGGAAAGTTTATCATCTTATTTTGCCCCTATTGCGTTTGAGAGTCATACCATTTCCCTTATTTGACACAACTAGGCTCCTTATAAGATCTTGTTTTTTTTCTAGAAAATTTTTCATAATAGATTTCCCTCTAGATTTAATTTGTTTAGGATAAGGTGTTATCTGATTTTAGTAGGCTTGTTTGTCCTATCTGTAGGTTTCAAGCTGAGTCTGCCTCCCACCTTTTTGTTACTTGTGAGTTAGCCTCCTCGCTGTGGTATAATGTTTTTAGGTGGTTGTGGAGTGATGACACCTAAAACAATCATTTATTTGACTTGATTAATGCATATTTCATTATTGTTTTAATTCCATTTCCACTATTATGCGAGTGTTTTTCATTTTTTTCTGGGAAGTTATTAATCGGGAGCAGTGCGCGGAGAAACGAGGCAAAATGGACAGAAAAAAGAAGAATTGGAGCATACCTGCACCTATGGCGACCACCATGGCGTTCATCCTAGGGTTGCCATTGGTGGTCCACGGAACAACTAATGGGATGACCAAGTCATGCCCACTTTGTGAGCATGGTGGTCGCCATGAGCTTGTGGCGGTCACAACCTTTGGAACTTCCAAACGGTTGGAAATGGATCATGCTTGGTCACCAAGTCTCCACTAACTGGTCCTACTTTCTCTCCACGACTTGGAAGCAGTTCGTGTGTAATTCCTAGGGTTTTGGACTCCAATAAATACCCTTTGGCATGCCACTTTCCAGATCATCCAAGCTTATGCAAACCTAAACCATTATACTGTCAAATTGTAAAGAGATAATCTCTTCATATTAGAGGATTATTGCATCGTAGATTGAGTATGTATCAAGTTTGAAGCACCCATTTATTTCCGTATTTACATTCCGTCAAGACTTATTTAATGTTATCGCAGTTTGTACTAAATTCAAGACTTCGTTTGGAGCAGGTTTTTATTTTATTTAGCATTTATATTTACTTTGCCTTCTCTTTACTTTTTTGCTTTATTTACCTTGCAATCATTCTCTTCATTTTATTTACCTCTACCGCGACTTTAATTCAAAATGTTTTTACCCGTCATTATGTTTACTTTTGCACTTAAAACCATTTATGTTTTGTTTTCCCTAAACATGTCCGTCTTAATTATTGAATGCTGACATGTGAGGATCGTCAATAGACGAGGCTCTACATTTCGTCTCCCTATGATTACTTTTGTGGGTTGTTTTGATTTAAACGCAGTTTTTCTGAACGTATTTTAATCTGCCTTCACGAAAGTGATGCAGTGAAAACGTCTGGTCAGATCGAAAGTCGTCCGACACTGAAGACTAAAATTGGTTTGTCATTGGTTAACAAACACCGCGAAAGCACTTTGTTAACTAATTAGAAAAATTTAACCTTTCTAGAAGGAGGTTTTAAAACTATTTTTGGACGCGTTTATAGGTTTAGGATCTGGTCCTTAAGCGAATGTTCAGGAACCCTTTTAAGTTAATCTTTCCAATCAAAATCACTTTTCTATTAAGTTAAGAGTCTAATTTCTTAAAAGTGAGTTTACTAGTTCAACACAGTAAGCGCTTTCCATAAGTGACAAATGGAAGGTATAAATTAGAGAGTAAGTTCAGTTTTGAATACGCGAAAGCGACAGTTTCTGTTGAATTAGTTTTTTTCTAAATAAGAAACATTGCCCGTGAGTTATCTTAGTGGAAACAATCAGAGCATTGTCGGTTGATGTGAATTAAATTTCATCATTGTTATTTATCTATTTTTATTAATTCCGTTTAATTCGTTTCCTGTCTTTTAATTATTTCATTAGCCTTAGATAAACACCGTAACAACTAGAAACAATAATCTTTGACTATTTGTCTCTATGGGATCGATATCTTTTAAAACTACACGATAGGCTGTGCACTTGCAGTTAGTTTGTTTACACCCGATCAAGGTTTTGGCGCCGTTGTCGGGGACCAATTACGTCAAATATTGCAACTTTGTTATTACACTGTGTAGACTTAGGCACCTTATTACCGGTCGATGCAAAGAACTCACAGCATTGGTAACTTAGTAGATCCAATAGAAGAATCTGAAAGATACGCACGCGCACGTCTCTAGCTTCAAAAGATTAGAAGAGTGATGGCCAAAGAATAGAACCAAAGACCTCTTAAGGACTTTGCCCTACCTTCTAATGAAGAACCCCACTCTAGTATAACCCAGCTATTGCAGCTCATAACTTTGAATTAAAACCCACTCTATTACAATTGGTTCAACAAAATCAGTTCTCCGATCTCCCTACTGAGAACCCGAACCAACATTTAAAAGTTTTTATCCAATTAGAGGATACCCTAAATGCCAATGGTTTTCCTCCTGAGGCGATACGTCTAAGACTATTTCCCTTTTCCCTCAGAGATAGAGTGCGATCCTGGTTAGATTTCCTTCCACCTAATTCATTAACCACATGGAATGACCTGAAGAAAGTTTTCCTTGCTAGATATTTTCCACCAAGTAAGACTGCTGTCCTACGAAACCAAATCACTAGATTTACCCAACAAGACGACGAATCTCTTTTCGATGCTTAGGAAAGATATAAAGAACTATTAAGAGCCTGTCCACACCATAGTTTAGAACAATGGCTAATTATCCACACCTTTTACAATGGACTTCTCTATAACACTAAGATAACCACCGATGCTGCCGCTGGTGGTCCCCTGATGAACAAACCCTACCCCAAAGCATGCGCTCTCATCGAAAATACGGGCCAAAACCATTACCAATGGGGGACGGAACGAACATCAGTAGAGAAAAAGGAGCCCAAAGGAGGGATATCTGAAGTTAATTGTCTTGACATGATAAAAGCTAAGATGGACGACTTAGCCCAAAAAGTAGAAAGTATGTTCATTAAACCTACATCTACCATAGCTGCAGTGCAACCCGGATGCGAAATCTGTGGAACCCAAGGGCATATAACTGCTGAATGTAGTCTATTAGCTGAACCAACCCCTGATCAGGTCAATTATGCTCAAGGAAATTCATTTTCCAACACTTATAACCCTGGATGGAGGAATCACCCAAATTATTCGTATAAAAACAATAACCCTAATTAGAATTTTGCGATCCAAAGTGTAGCACCCCAAAATTTGCCCTTCCTTTTTCTAACATCTAACTGGCTTATGTTTCATTTCATTCTTGCATTATCATCTTTGCATATCATTGGTTCTTAGCATGGGATCAAGGTATATGAGCCAACCCAAGGGAAGAAGATGTTTCCCAGAACTTCAAGCAAAGATCATGCACATTGTCCAAGAGAGAAAGTTCTTGATGCTATCAATAATTGAGCCACAAAGGAGCCTTGAGCCTCAAGGTATCTTATAATGTCCATCCCCTCTTCAAAGGATTACAAGTGCCAAATTGAAAATTTCAAGAGGCCTAATTAAAGCCCACATCTTAAGTTTCAAGACCATAACAAGAACTCCTCCATTGGATTAAAATTGAAGGAGTTATGATTGTTCAAAGTTGGAGGTTTTCAAGGCACTTTGGGTCAGGCAGGCAAGTCATGGATGAGCTGGCTCGGAATAATTTCATCAAACACCTTATGTGCATGAAATGTCCAAGTTCAGAGGCAAATATCTCTATGATGGGGGTTTCAAATGAAAAAATGTTCAACAGGAGTTTTGTTCTTCTCAATCTCCTATACAACTTTGATGTTGGGGAATTTTTCATACGATCAACCATTTGGGAGATATGGAGGGTCAATGTAGGGGACTCAAACTGATTCATCTCACACGCACGGGGTGGGCACGAACCAAGTCAGGTTGGCCTGCCAAGTCAGTTATGGCCAAGTACTTTCATGGGCACTTTTTGGGTATCTTAAAGGATTCTAGTGTGGTTGTTCTCAACACCAATCTTGTTCTCCTTCATCTCTTCTTTCCAAAGAGCTAAAAACCTTGGCATTTTATCCATTGATCAATGGGATATTCCTCATCAAAGTCGTCACCATGAATATGTGTAATCAAGTGAGGGATTCGTGATATTGCCTTCCAATTCAAAAGGAGACAGGTTGAATTGTTATTGTCATCTCTCATGCGCATCATACATTTCCATTTAAAGCCAAACAAAACCTTGTACTCCCATGCACACTTATGCACCCTTTGCCTAAAGTGGCCAAACAAAAGAGAGAGGAAACTTGGTGAACAAGTTGTTGTTGTTGCATTGTACCATGCTAACATCACCATCCTTCATCATTATTCACACCATAATTCTCATGATCCCTCACCACATGAACTAAAACCCGAGTTAACATTAACCTCACTCACTCTCCATTGTCATTTTCATTTCTCATTCAGTTAACCTAACCATGGTTCTAACTGCCAACTATGACAGTTAGAAGTTAACTCACCATTTATAAACCAATCTCTAACAGAATTTCAAGGGGGACTCTTCATTTTTCACATTTTCTGAAATTTCACACTCCCTCTCTCTGAAACTTCTCTCTCACGAAGCTTCATCTTCATCAATCTCTCTGCATTTTTTCACCTTCATTTTTCATCAATCATAACCAAGAAAGTATGTGCAAGCAAAGGAAGTTACTGCATCGAGCTTGATTCCACTCTTCTTCACTGAATTTCAAGAGAATTGAAGCATTTCTATAGCCTTTATTTGGCCAGAAACAAGCTCCAAGATCAAGGATCCTCCTCTCTGGTTTTCTTTGTTTGAAGAGCTTCATCATAGTTCAGGTTCCATTCTTCAACTTCATTACATTGTGAACTGATTTTAAGGTGTTTTTGTGTGTTTAGAGCTCAATAGGAGCCATGTGAACCTCTGGCTAGTTGATAGGCACCTTAGGTGCTTAGTTGAAATTTCTAGGGCAAAATGTTTTCATTCGATTCTTTGTGTGTGTGAACTTTTTGTGGAAACTAAACCTGGATTAATGATCTACTAAGCATGAGGATCATTTTGGTATAAGGCATGTCCATTTCTGGTGACATGTGAGGCTGAGCATGGCGGCTGCTCGCCGGAGAAGACAACCGGAGTCTTCTCCGGCCACCTGAAAACTCATCTGTGCAAGAACCCTAGCCTGACGCCAGTTTAAGTCGTGACCGTTGATTTTTCTTGATCCAACGCTCCTAATCATACCAGCACATTAATGAATGTGCTCCCTCTCACGTGCCTCTCTTTCTGACCTTGCTTTGACTATTGGTGCGTACGTGTGTTTGCCTCACCATATTGAGCCCAATTGCATTTTTCAACAGCGTGTTTGCTATCTGTGCACCCCACTGGCCTATTTCTTTTGTTTTTTTATTTTCTTTTCCTATATGTTTGACTTTTGATTTTTAAAAATACCTCCAAGAATGATAAAATTCTGAAAAAATTCATGAAGCATCATAATGCATTTAAATAATTTCTGCATATTTTAATTTCTGATTGTGGCATATTTTACTATTTTTCCATGAGTTTTCTTTTAATTTCTTTTGTATGAGCATTAATCCATGATACATGCCTCATTCTTGATTTGTTCGACTTAGTTGTGAAGTGAACTTTTGCCTATCATTTCGTACATGCTTCTATGATACATTAAGTCATTTCATGCATTTTTCATTGATTTTTTAGGTCATTTTTCATTGACTTTTAAATGCTATCTTTGAGCAATTTGTTTGTGTGACTTGTATGAGATTGTGAATCATCTTTGAACATGTTTGGTAATGAATTTTGATCTATCCTCTTGAGACATGTTTGCATACTGTTTTCACTCCAAATGAATTGCATCTTTCAATTTTATCATCCTTATAACATGAATTTATGGATTGCATAAATGCACCTTTGGATGTGTGTTTGTTAGAGGAATTATGCTAGGGTTTTGGTATGCTTTGAACATGTTTCCTTGGGATGATTGTTGAGATGTTTTCACATAATTTGCTAGGAACATTATAGGTCATCCATATTGCATTATAGGTCATTCATAGTTCATCTTTACATGACTTGTGAGCACTTGTTAAACTTGCATCCTTCTTTGAACTTGTGCATCCTTACTCGCTCTTCTTTAATCACTTGTTTGCATCAATACTTGCATGATCTTAAACATCCATTATAACATGATTCACTTGCTATTTGTGATCATTCTCACTCATATGCCATGACTTCTAACATCATCTTACATGTCTCTTAATCTCATGAACACATAAGAACTTGTTTGAACTTGTTTGCACATACTTGTTTCTACTTTTGAACATGTGTTAACATGAGACTTGTGTGGACTTTTTATGTACATTCTTGACTTCTAAATGTCATTTCAAATGTCATATGCTACTGACTTGCATCCATTTCCAATTATGTTCATCTTGCATCTTCATTCCTTACTTGTGTTACAAGTATGCTTCATTGTTTGAACTTGAGTGGTGTTTGCTCTTACTTCTTCTTACTTAATCAATGATTGCTTTCATGAATCACATGCCATCTTAATGACATATCTATGCATTAATAAATGTCATTTACTTCTGACTTTGGTGCTTGTAAATACACTTATTCATGTTCATGAACCATATACCTTCATTTTGCATAGTTAGTACACAACTTGCATTTGTATGATTTTTTGATGCATAGTTTGACATTGTTTGCTTTCACTTGGCATGTTAACTTTAGTAGGACACCTTGACATGTACCTACTGACTTTGGATGATTCTTAACCCTTAGGACCTTTCCCTTTTGGTTTAACCCTTGTTTGCTTCTTAAGTTGTCTTCCGAAAGCAACTAGTCTTGTTTGGTTTACTTTCTTTCACTTGTATTCTTTACTTGTGATCATTTGGTACTAACATTTTGTGTAAGGGCAGAGGTAAGACATATGAACATGTGGATGCTTATCCATGTTCATTCCTTCTTTCATCTCTCTTTTACTTCTCATTATCTTTTACTTGTGGATTACATGATATAATGCTTAATTGTGTTGAACTTTCTCACATCCCTTTGGGATCCTAGTTCATCCTTAATTTTTGATTAAGGCGAGGTAGGATAAGCATTATATAGTGATATCCCTCTCTTTTCTTTGGACTTAGGTGGTTCTTATACTCCATATAACCATAGGACATCCATGCATGACAACATTAGGATTTTTATGCTTCCCCACTTAGACTTTTTCCTTTCTTAACACCTTTGAGTCTCTCTTTCTCATCTCAAAACAAAAATCAAAACATGTAATAAGGGAAACAAGTATTGTACGCCATGAGCCTTAAGTACATGGGAAATGGAAGGATAAGGGCTTCCCTTCGCCTTTCTAGAGTGTTAGCATACGTCCTGTTAGGACAACCATGCGACGCATTCGTTCCTATGTCATAGACTTTAGTGCAATACTTGTTCTAAACATAAAATAATTAAAACACTTCTTCTTAAAAAATCAAAAACACAGACAAATAATTCTCTTCTCATCTTCCTCACTCCATTCATAAAGGATGCATCACCTCCGTTCTACCACAAACAGGTAAATGCCTAAGACTCCGTACAACGAGCTGCGACACCCAAATGCTGGAACGCGAACCTTGGCGTCTTCCATTAAAAAACACAAGCAAAGCCATCCATCCCTAGTGAGGGAAACTACGTCGCTCTGATTCTCGCGTACGAGCGAGATACGTAGGCCGAAGATCGTGCGAGATCTCTCCGAGCTTAATCCTTTCATCATTCCCTCTTTTTAACCCATAGTCTAAACCACGTTGTCTCTGACTTTCCCGTACCCGAGGGAATACGTAGGCCTAGGACGGCGATGTCCTATCGAGTCACCTTCTCTTTTTTTTCCCCCGTTTCTCCATTTCACCTTTTGTTTCCAGTTTCTAGTTTAGCGAGTAAGTTTTAGATACCCTACACCCTTTGATCGATAAGAACAAGCATGGATCACATTGAGTACGATGGACGCTAGAGGGTGCTAATACCTTCCTCTCGCGTAACCGACTCCCTTACCCGTTTCTTTTGGTCGCGAGACCTTGCTTTTTCGTCTCCCTCAGGTTTACGCAGTGTTTCCTTTCCCTTTCTTGGGATAAATACACATTGCTGGCGACTCTGTTTCCGCGCCACTTTCGCGTTTGTACTTGGATGAAAATCCCGGGAGCGACAGCTGGCGACTCTGCTAGGGATCTGGTTCCCTTTTGCGAGTCAATCCTAGCGCTTGTTTGTTTTCGATTTTAGGGTGTTTATCTATTTACTTTACTCGCTTTATTTATGGCATTTTTGCATGTTTACTATTTTATTGCATTTGCATGCTTTTCATTTAATGTTGTCATATATTATACTGTGCTGGACTGTGCTGGATTTTTTTGTTTGGTGGGGAGGGTGTTCTGAGAGATAAGCCCACTTCCCAGGCTTGAACATACACATAGGATTTAGAGTGGATAGTCGATCGCTTCGCGAGATCCACAGCCAGACGAGGCCCATATAGGTGGTATCTGATACTGCATGTTATGCAGGCCATTAGATATCCCTGTATGAGCTGTCGACTCTAGTGACCACTCCCGAGGACTCAGTAGAGGCACTCCTTCCAAGAGGTAGTAATGGCAGACCAGAAATGGCAAACCCATTATACTTGTTGATCCGAGGACCCGAAGCTGGGAACTTGCATAGGATGACTTTTTTTTTGGGGAATCAGTGGACGACCTCTTTGTTTGGCGATAGTATTGTACCCCGAGGGATGAATGTACTATTTCCTCTCAAATCGAGAATCTGACGCTGAGGATCCCCAATTTTCTAGAACCCACATGTGAGGGGGGATGGGCGTTTGCAGGTCTGCAGGTAACCGTAACCTTCCACCTACCTGGTTTTCTGGTTTTCCTATCAGTGTGGACTTATCAACCTGGTATTCCGGTGTTCAAGTTATTCAGATATTATTCCGATATTTTCTTCAGAGCAGAGCTATGAACTTGTCCAGTCATTAGCACAGCAGTTATTCAGAATTTTTGGATACCTTGATCCCGTGTCTTTGCATTTGCATTACATGACATTTTGCATTCTCATACTCATATGCATAGCAGGTATTCTCAGAAGGGGATTCTTATTCTGACTTGGTATTTTCTCCAGAACTGTAAACTTGACTTCTCACGACTACGCAACTCGAAGAAATCAGAGGAGAATCATGGATCAGATGCGAGTAGAGTTGTCGAAATTCTAGACTCATATGGCTCTGTGTATGGAGGTGATGCAGGGTATGGCTCAAGGTCAAGAGGAATTAAGGGCAGTTATTCACAGGGTTACTGTTGTTATCCCAGAGGCTGGTAATGGGAATGTTGTTGGTAATACTCCGAGCGGAGTTGTGAATCATCTACGTACTGATCATCCTACACCCCCTCCAATGAGTCAATCTAGAAGAAATGCTGCTAAGATGCCTATTCCTCGTCGGGAGGTGGATAATTAGGATGAACAATTTTATGATGCTGAGATGAGTTTCCCTACTGAGACGGACAAGAGGCTTCGTATGATCGAAGAGAGATTGATATCTTTTAAGAGCCAGAATGCTTTGGGTATGAACATGTCTGACTTAGGGTTGGTCCTAGGTGTGAAAATTCCTCTGAAGTTTAGGGCGCCTAGTTTCGAAAAGTACAATGGAACCACCTGCCCCAAATTTCACATCAGGGCATATTCCAGAAAAATGTCTGCCTTTTCGGATGACGAGAATCTGCTGATGCATTTCTTTCAGGACAGCCTAGCTGGGGCATCCTTAGACTGGTATATGAGCTTGGAGAGAACGCATATTAAAAGTTGGAGATATTTGGCAGAAGTTTTCGTTAAGCACTACCAGTACAATACAAACATGGTACCCAATAGAATACAATTGCAGAGTCTTTCTCAGAGACAAAACGAAAGCTTCAAAGAGTACGCCCAGAGGTGGCGCGAATTGGCTTCCCGAGTTCAACCTCCGATGTTGGAGCGAGAGCTTGTTGATATGTTCATGGATACGCTTCAGGGGCATTATTATGAGAAATTGGTTGGATGTTTCTCAGCTGGATTTTCAGATCTTGTATTGGCAGGAGAAAGAGTCGAAAACGACATCAAAATGGGAAAGATTCAAATTGCTACTGAAGATGCAAAGAAACCTTATGCTGGATCCTCCGAGAGAAAGGAAGGAGAAACTAATGCTGTGTATATTCCTCCTGTTGTTCAACAGCCTGTTCGGTATCAGCGACCTTATGCTCATCAGCAACAGGGACAACAAAGATCACGAAGGCCTGCGAGAAGGATCGATCCACTCCCTATTCCTCACAGTCATGTTCTTGCCCGTCTACTTGAGAGTTCTTTGGTTGAACTAAGGGATGCCAAGCCTATTCCCGGCCCCATTTCTCCTGGTTATGGTCTGGATGCTAGATGTGAGTATCACTCGGACACACCAGGTCATTCAATTAAATATTGCAACGTGTTCAAGCACAAGGTGCAGGATCTGGTCGACTCAGGTGTTATTGCATTCACTACAGACGATCTGAACATCAATTGAAGCCTCCTTTCTCAAGTGAGCACTTAGACTGCAAGTTGTAACACCCCAAAATTTTCTCTTTTGTTTTGAAGCTAACTGGCTTATGTTTCATTTTGTTTTGCATCGTCATTTCTGTATTTGCATAGTTTTTTGAGCATGGGACCGATGTATTCTCCAGCAGCTCATGGTGTCATCATTTCCAGTATTATTTTCAATGTTCAGAGCCAAGCAAATAATTTTCAAAGTCTTTTTGAGCATTTATTTTGCCCGGCAGTCATATTTTTATCCAAGCAATCCGATATCAGGCATTATTAATCCAGCAGGATATTCCGAGATATCAGCAAGAATTTGTGTTTCATTTCAGGTGTTACTCAGTGGAAATATCAAATTTTGAGTTTCAGAGGTTTAACGAATTCAGAACAGCTATCAGAAGTCACTTTCCCAAGTTTCCCTCCAAAAAGCGCCGAAATTCAAATTTTGTACTGTGTAACCGGTTACAGCGTAACTGCTAACCGGTTACTCTGTTGTTTTTCTGCGCATTTTTTCAGTTTTTGAACTGAGTAACCGGTTATCAGTTATGTTGTAACCGGTTACTCTGGGCAAAATTTGAAAAAATTCAGATTGCATCATTGGTGATCATGTGATTGACATGTGCACATGTGGGAAGGATCTAGAATTGATCCAATTTCATTATTTTCCACCCAAATTCACTCCATCACTTTCCACTCTAATTCCACACTTTTTTCTCCCAATTTTCTCTCTTAATCTCCATTCCACTCATTAACCCACACTCCAAACCACATTTGAATTCCTAACCTATCATCTATTTAAGTGAATTCATTCCAAACCTCACAAAAACTTGGATCCATTTTTCTGAATTTTCTACACATCTCTCTCCAATTCTCTCAAACTTTTCTCTCATTTCCCCAAACCCTCACCCAAAGTTCCTCCATCAAAGTTCAATAAATTTTGCATTGAAATTTGTTGATCTTGGAACTAAACCATCATCCATTGATCAATTCTTGGAAGGATCTTGAATTTGCTACTGGTTTGGAGCTTAGAATCACTTTTGGAGCAGCTTTTGATTATTTGGGGTGTTCAAGCTTGGATCTTGATTGTTCTTACTTGGATCTTGAAGTTCATTGCATAGATCTTTGGTTTTCTTGCTTGGATCCACCAATTTTCGTTCTCAATATTCACCAAGGCAAACCTCAGCCTTGTAGGTTGGTTTTCCTTAGATCTATACCTAATTTTGTTTAATCTCAATTTCTGCAATGTAGATCTTTGGTTATTTGTGTTTTTGATCCATTTTGCTTGAATTTGATTCTTGTTGATGATAATTGTTGGATTTAATTGGTGTTTGGTGACTGTGGATCAATGTAATTTCGTGCTTAATTGATTACATGTTCATTTGGATGATTGAAGAAGTGATTTCCTGCTGAAAAGTGCTTCTGGAATTAATTTTTTTCACTTCTGTTCCAGTGTTTACACTGTGTATTTTTCAGCGTGTTTGTGCATTTTTGAACTGTGTAACCGGTTATCAGTTATGCTGTAACCGATTACCACTGAAGCAGAATGTTATTTTTGTGCATTTTCTTGCTTGTTTGACTTCCATAACATGTTTAAACTTCATGGATTAATGCATTGATGATTGGTGGAATGTTCTTGAGCTATTTCAACACACACCACTGTATGAACATGATTTTTTCAACACGCGTTCTTTTATTTTTCATTGAACGTTAATGCTTGCGTTGTTGATCAATTGTTGTGATGATCACGTCATGCACACACTTTGAGCTTGTTAATTTCAAATTGATGCTGGTGATTGCTGGATAATTATGTGCATGTTCATTTGCTTTCGATTTCATGAGGTGCATACTTGATTAAACTTGATCATATGCTTAATGTTGTGCATTCTTTCATATTGTGATGCATTCTTCCACGATGCTCTCAAGTCTATTCCATGTGAGTTCTAATGTGTTTGTGGTCATGATCAATTGTTTGATGCGTATGATGTTTGATGCATGATCGTTTTACCATGTTGAATCATTCTTGAATGCATGCTGCCCTGCCCTTTCCATAGCTATCTATGTGCATACATGCTGTCATATGTGTTGTCTCGCATACACATGCTGTTTGTGGCTTTTTACACCTGTTTTCATGCTGGATCGTATGCTGTGAAATGCTGATTGGTGTTTGTGCTTAATTTTACTGCTGTTCTGAGGCAGGTGTGCTGTTGTAGGTGCTGTTCCTTTCTTTTTCCCTTGACTCATTTCATTCCTTTGGATCTAGATACTTGACCAAGTCTTGGATTCATCTCCTTAGAGCTACCTAGTCCAACTTAATTTTCGATTAAGCTTGGAGTAGGATTAGCATTACGTTTTAGGTAGTTATCTTTCCTAAGCCTCATTAACCATAGGTCACCCATGCATGATAACATTAGGACTCTTAGTTTCCCTTTAGAGTTACCTTTGTGTCTTCTCTCTTCTTATCTCAAAACTTCTTGAAAACACTTAATAAAGATAAAGTGTATTGCGCACGAGCCTTAAGCGTGGGGAATGAGAAATGAGGGGCTTCCTCTCATCTTTCTATAGTGCTTAGCGGGCGTCCTGTCTTAGGACGATTCGTTAAGTATTCGTCCCTGTGCCCTAGACTTTGGTGCAATACAAGTTATGGACTAACTTAAAAAACACTTCTGTCTAAAAAACACAAAAACAAATTCAAACCTTTTTTATCCTTCGGGATTGTTGGGTTTCAACTTCATTTTCAGAAAAGAGCTCGTCGCTCACGTAAAAAACACTTACCCATTCGTGGTTGTACCCGCGAACTACATTAGCTCTGATTCCTCTCTCTCGTCCGATTGAGGATATGTAGGCACAAGACAGCGATTGTCTTGGCGAGCAACCTTCACCCACACCGACCTCGTTAGGTCGAACTACGTTGACTCTGACTTTCCCATTGCACTGAGGGAGTACGTAGGCCTAGGGCATCGAATATGTCCTACCGAGTCCGTCTTAGTCACCCCCATCCCCGTTTTCTTTTGTTCAACCTTAGATAGTAGGACAGCTCACCCTCTGTTTAGACAACAAGCGTGGATCCCATCGAGTACGATGGATGCATGGGGTGCTAACACCTTCCCCTCGCATAACTGACTCCTGAACCCAGACTATGGTTGCGATGACCATGTCTTTCCCCCCTTCTCTTCAGGTTTATGCTGTGTTTCCTTTCCCTCTCTCGGGATAAATACACATTGCTGGCGACTCTGTGTTTTCTGCGCCACTCTCGCGTTTGTACTGACGATTGGATGCGAACCCAATTCTCGGGAGCGACAGCTGGCGACTCTGCTGGGGACTCTGGTTGACCTCCTGCTGGTCCATCCCCTTTAGCGAGTCGATCCTAGCGCTTGTTTGTTTTTTCGTTGGGTTTTTATTTATTGGCTTTATTATGTTGTATATTACTGTTTTACAGCTTTTATTGCATTGCATTTCATTTTATTACTGTCATACTGGATATTGCTGTGTTGTGCTGGCTGGTTTCTGTTTGGCAGGTTGGGTTGTTCTGAGAGATAAGCCCAATACCTATAAGACCCTAATTTTTACCCCTAAGATTTTGCACATTTCATTTGCATATCATTACCACAAACAAGATCACAGTTTGTGTTTCTCCTAGGCACCTGTGTGTTTCTCTTATTCCTAATTGCTTCTGTTTATCTAACCTCTAACCAAAAATACAAAAAAAAATATGCTGCTGTTTGCTTGTTTTTCTCTCTGTGTGTCGTGCAGGTTTGTCAAAGATAATGAAGTGATTTCAAGTCACATGTGGTTGTTCAAAATCAAGATGTCTTGTGCTGAGATTCTTCAGTTTATCAGGCAGTGGTGCATATGAGTTTTGGGTTCAGAAAGTCAGATTCAAATGGCTTGTTCAGTAGTGGTTGTGTTGCATATGTTATGAGAGGCTTGTGAGAAAAAATCGAGATTGGTTCTGGGCTATAAATAAAGATTTTCTATCCATTTCAAGGCCATCCTCAACCAGATACCCACATCTTTCCATATCCATATTCCAATCCAATTTCACTTTCTATCCATATTACAAAATCCATAAACCATTTTTAAACCAATATTCATTAGTATCCAATTTCTATATTTTTTTTCCATTATCCAATTAAAAACATTCATTCTCCATTTTTTTATCCAATTTCAATCCAATATTCCATATTACTTTTCAAATATCCATATCTATATTATTTCCAAATTCACTTCCAATAATCCAAATATCCAATTCAAAAATCCTTTTTTTTATTTTTATCCATTTAATACACATTTTCAATTTTTTTTCTCTAAAACCAATTTAAACCCAAAACTACAATCAAGGCCCATCACAATTTCAAAAAAAAATAAAAAAAGCCCACGAGTTACTACAATTGTTTTCATGATACTTCTACACAGCCCATTCCAAAAGCCAAATCCCAGCCGTATGCCACAACAAGTCACGGTCCAGCCAGTTCCAAAACATCACGCATCAGAGCAAAATCCAAAACGCAAGGAAAAACAATTCAAACGGCATACACAAAATATCAAAACCACAGCAAGTCTCACGCGCAAACAATTCCAATACGAAACGCAAGAAAATTGGAAAAAACGGCAACATTTTTTTCAATTCAATTTCACAAATCTTCCTTCATTTCATCTATAAATAGAGCCTCTCCCTCTTCAATTTCTCCAAGCTTGGACAGCCCCAAAAATCCTGCCAAAATCCATACTCAACCTTCACCTTCCAAATTCATCAACCTTCCTTCAACACTTTTTCATAATCTCCAATAAACCAAGCTTCAATCAGTTTTCGTCAATTCCAATCCATCACTTCTTCAATTTTCCTTCACCAATTTCATTCAATATACCTTCTTATTCAACATTCCACAAACCAAAAAAATACTCACAACATCTCACCTTCACGTAACAAGAAAACGGTAGAAATTCACTGAAAGAGAAAGTCGAGCCAAACTCCAAATTCAACAACGACCGACGCGCATCAACAACAATTTTTCTTCAGAAATTCGCGTAGAAGAAGAGGAAAAAGAGATTGAAAGTGAAACTCACCATTTTGAAGGTAGTTCGAGACATTTCCGACATTTCGATCCGTTACCGTTTACTACGATTCTCCGAATTTCTTATACCATTGCGTAGAGCATTTCTTCCCGATCGATTCCGTCACAAATTTTCTTCCCGCCGCTTCCGATTTGGTGGAGTTTGAAAATGGTAGCATGGAGGTGAATAGTGTACGTTGGCTATTTGGAGAAGAAGAAGTGTATTTGCACTTTCTGACTTTTTTCTTTCCATTTCTTTTAATGCTTTCCTTTTCTTTTTTTGTTGTTGTTTTTATGAAAACAATGGGCTTGGCCCATGGGCTTCTTTAAATCACTACCATCACCATCTTATTTTCCAATTCACCTCCCTCACTTTTTATTACCATTTTCTTTTCTCTTTTTTTTCTAAATTTTCTTTCTAACACTTTTTTATTTTAATTTTGGATCTATTATTATTTTTGAATTTTATTATGAAAAACTTTCTTGAAAAAAGTTGTTTAGAAAAATATCTTAATTCTTTTTTTTTTTCATTTGGTTTATACTTTCATTTTTTCATTTTAATTGATTGTGTGTGGATCATAATTTTTTAGATCCACCTTTCTTCATCTATTTTCTTTTTTTATCGATGAAAGTCGAAGTGATCGTGAAATTTCTTTATGGAATTTCGATCGAGACGAGATCATTTTCACCTTTTCTTTTCGTGTGGCACCGCTTTAGGATAACGATCCCTATATCGTTTATCTCGCGTGCATTAACACATACATTTCATGGCCGGCCTCATTCGTAGGGTAATTGCTCGAACAAATTACTCGGCGTGCGCTTAACATAGACCAAAATTTGTCCCGCCTCGGAATAAAATATCAAAAATAGTTGATATTTGTCTTTTGGTTCAAAACTTATGGAACTTGTTGTTAGGAGGCTTTGGTCTTATCAATCCTCTAATGAGTTGTCATTAATCTTGACCTAAGTGCAAGTATCCAATTATAATTGATCACTAACTTTAACTACTAATTACTAACTTACTAACACTTACTCTTGTACTAACTTCTTTACAATTACTTCTCGCACCCTATCTCTTTTACTTTTATGCTTCATTTTATCATTTCATTTCATGTTTATGCTTCCGCAATTTTTCCTTTGTCCGTTGGACATATGTTTATGCTTCCGCAATTTTTCCTTTGTCCGTTGGACACATGTTTATGCTTATGCCTTTTTCTTTTGTCCATTTGGACCTAAAACATTAATAAAGGCCAAAACCTCTAAAAAAAAACTTGTGATTCTAATCTTGGACTATGGTTACTATCCTTTGCAATGGACTTGGAGTTTTGAACTTGGACCTTGGACATCCAATGCAATTCTTGGAACCTTGGACTTAGACTTAGGACCTTCCTCCCTTTGCTTTGGAATTATGGTTCGAAGACTTGGAAGCTTACTTGTGTGGTTAGGCTATTCTCTTCCTTAGCTTTTCTTTTATGCTTTAGGATAGTCTCTTCTTCTCCTCCCCATTCTTTAATTTTCAAAACTCTCTCTCTTTTTCAAAACCTTCTTGATTTCAAACTTTCACCGCTTTCATAAACAAACCTTGACTTTGTCAGGTGATTTTACTCTTTTCCTTTCATTTCTTAATCAAATTCTAAACTACATAAGCATATTGACATTTTTTCAAAATACTTAAAAAACACCAAACTCACTTACTCTCTTTTTGTGCCCTCGTGCACTTTTTACTTTAACCTTTTCATAAGTTTAGACATGAGTCATTTCTTTAAGCGGAATTATTCGCTTGGAAATGACGACTTGTCTTTACATTTAAAAACAACCAAAACAAACAATTTTCACTCTTTGTACCACGAACTACGGGGTTTTGATCCTACATTGCACATCGTGGGTACGTAGGCATGAGGCGACAAGTCTCTCCAAACACAAAAATCATAAAAAAAACAATTTCTCTTCTCATCTCCTCAATCAATTTTCAAGCAAACTTTTTCAGACCAAAAGCGGTAGATATTTCAAAGGGCTCCTATAGAGTACTATAGACGTTTTGGGTGCTAACACCTTCCCATTGCGTAACCAACCCCCCGAACCCGGACTCTCTTCACTTGTTCTTGTTGTAGAGCTTGTGTAGGTTTTGTTCGCTCTTTTTCCTTTCCTTTTTGGATAAAATAAAAGTGCGGTGGCGACTCTTGCTTTTTCGAGTTAAGTTAATCAATAGCTTACACTCACGATTTTGCCGCTACAATACCCAGGCTTGAGTACACCCTATGACTAGAGTGGAAAGTAGTGCGACCTACGTGCCAGCTTGGTGCATTTGTGTATTCACGAATTCACAACCAGGCGAGGCTATCTTGGGACGCATTCTGACATGTGTGTCTTGCGCATTTCAGAATGTTAATCTAGAGAGCTGTAGTCTCTGGTGACCGTTTCTCCGATACCTCAGTTGCGCCTCTCCTCCCGACCTGTGATAATGGCAGACCAGAAATGGCAAACCCATTACACTTGTCGATCCGAGGACCCAATGCTGAGGGACTCGCATAGGATGGCCTTATTTTTTAGGGGAATCAGTTGAGGCCTCCTCGATTGATGATGATGCCAAACCAGAAATGGTGAACGTATCATCATTTCTCGACCTGAGAGCCCGTGATATTGAGGATCCTCGGTTTTCTAGAACCCACATGTGAGAGGGGATGGGTGTTTGCAGGTTTGCAGGAAACCGAAACCTTCAACCTACCCGGTTTTCTGGATTTCTCATCAGTGGTTGATTATATGGGTTTCTGGTTATCTCAGTGGTTCGGTATTCTAGAATTCTGGTTTTCTGGGTTGTGGTTCTCGTTCAGTTAACAGCACAGCACGTCCAGCAGTGATGCCTTGATCCCATGCTTGCATGTGCATATCATTTTTCTTGCATTCTAACATGTTTGACATTTTTCAGGGCTTGCATCTTACTCTTGATTCCAGTTTTCTGAGGTTGCCTTAGCATGGATGTCCAGAGAAAGAAGACAGTTGCTTATTCGTTCCCAGACCCGACCTTGACGTTGATTCACAAGCTGATTAGTATGGCTGGTCCCAGAGTTCGTACAGAGATCGGTGGAGAGTATGGGAGACTTCCGAAGTTTGTCTACGGTATCTCCAAGTATGAGAAGGATGCCATTCATACGCTTCTTCAGTTCTATGATCCGTCTTTGCGTTGCTTCACGTTCCCAGACTATATCTTGGCTCCAACGTTGGAGGAGTTCTCATTTATTTTGGGAATCCCCACCAGGCATGACGTAGTATTCTTTTCTGAAGAACATCCCAGGATAGAAGAAATGGCCGTTGCTCTTCATATTGGTGAATCCGCTCTGAGAAATAATATTGTGGAGAAACAAGGAGCTAAGGGTTTCTTATTGAAGTTCTTGTTTGATCAAGCTTGCATACATGTTAAGGAGAAGAATTGGACTGCTTTCCAAGCTATTCTGGCTATGTGCATCTATGGGATTGTCCTGTTTCCCAATGTTCCTGATCTGGTGGATATATATGCTGTCAGAATCATTATTTCAAAGAATCCTATACCTACCCTGCTAGGTGCTGTGTATCACTCAATCCACTACAAGAATGAAAATAGGCATGGAAGAACTGTGAGTTGTTGTGCACCACTCTTATCTACTTGGTTTCTGAGTCATCTCCCCGAAGCTGGCGCTTTCGTTGATACGAGAGATTCTCTGAAGTGGTCAAAGAGGTTAATGGGCTTGACTGCTGACAACATTGTTTGGTTCAACCATGATTTTCTAGGAATGGAGATTATTTGCAAGTGCGGAGAATTCCCTAATGTACCCTTGATAGGGAGAAAGGGTGGAATTAATTATAATCCTACTCTTGTTATCAGACAGTTTGGTTATCCTTTGAGAGGTCCACCCGATGAGCGTGATATCAGAGAGTCCTTATTCGTCAATGGTACTGGAGATCAAGAAGTGATAAGGAAGATTGTGAATTCTTGGAGGAAAGTGACCAAGAAGGGAAAAACTTCATTCGGGAAATGTAATAACCGAGCTTTTCCTCCCTATGAAGAGTGGATTAAGAAAAGGGCGGAAGAGGAGCTTCTTCCTTTCCCGGTGGAACCACCTTTGTATCCTTTGATGATCGAGGCTCCCACGACTGTTGATATAGAGAAGTATGATAAGTTATGGGCTGAGAAGGAGAAACTCTGAGAGGAGAATCATGAGCTGGGCAGAGAGGTTGGTCAGTTAAAGCACGAAAAAGGCGAAGCTATCCATGTTGCCAAGGTAAAATCAGAACTTTTGGCCATGAAAGAGAAGGAATTGTCTGAAGAAGCCACAGTTAGAGATAAAGTAGCTCAAGCATTGAAGAGTGTTAGCAAGGTCCTTTCGTCCAAAAAGAAAGAGTTGGCTTATGCTATGTCAAGAATTCACAGGTTTCGTGACCGTCGGAATACAGCTATTACTGCCAACAAGCTGAAAGAGGACAAGTATCTGGAGCAGATTGAAGGTTTGAAGACGAAGCTTCGGAAAAAGGATAAGGAGATTTTATCAGGGATCTTTGAGAGGAGAGCAATTGAGGAAAAGCTCAAGGAAACCATGGCGGATATGGAACAGCTGAAGATCCAAGCCGAAGTGAAAAGAGCCAGAAACGAAGGTCCAAGTTCAGGTGGAGCTTCTGGAGAGGATGATTGGGAGTTGCATAGTCGTTATTTAACAGGGATCTTGCACAGGAGGGATCTTTTGATTGAGGAGCTGATTCAGAGACCGAAGCATCCTAATACCAAGAAACTTCTCAAGGAAGTGCAGAATTGGTGCAAAAAGAATGACGAATGGGGAATTCTAGCACGGTTGAGTCTTGATGACATGCTTTAGTTTAATTGCTGTTGTTTTCTTTGTGTTTCTGGGATCACCGCCAGGCTTGTTGGTCGGGGTCTTTGTTTATGCTTATTCAGACTTGTGTTGTAACAGATGCTTATTCTCTTTATATGATCAGGAATTCAGTTTTCCTCTGTTGTTAAAACTGGAATCAAGGGATAGATCGCCTTGATAATGTTCATACATGTTTGCATTTGCATAATCATTTCATTTTGCATACCAGGTTATCTTGGATTCTTTGGATTTCTTATGTTCTCTCTTTTTCTCAGTCAGGATTGATCAACCAACTTATCAGTATTCTACCAGGCTTAATCAGAGTAGAGTGATGGACAACGTTCAGGCAGACATGGCAGCTATGCAAGCTCGCATCGATCAATTCATGAAGATGATGCAAGGTGTGGTGCAGAGCCAGAATGAATTCAGAACTCTAGTTCAACCTTTCGTGGCGCAGGTTGATGAAAATGATATCTTACACGGTGGCCTTCTTAATCGTGTTGTCCCTCCGGGCGGAGGTGGTGCTGGTAACAACATTCCTATCCCTGGCACTGGTGGACATGGTGGGATTCCTTCAGTGGTTGGAGAAGGAAGTATTATTCGAGCTATCCATGGCCATCGCTTTGATGATCAACAGGATGATATTTTTTCAGTCAGAAGCTTGGACGCTGGCCTTCCTGTGGTTAGTGATGAGAGGATCCATTTAATCAAGGCGCAATTGAAAGGGGTTGTGAAACAGGATGATCTGGGAATAGATTTGGATGACCTAGGGTTGGTCCCTGATATTGTCATTCCGCACAAGATTCAGATTCCTACACTGGAGAAGTATAATGGTTCTACCTGCCCGAGAACTCATGTAAAGGCGTATACCAGGAAGATGGCAGCCCATGCCAAGGCGAAAAGCTAATGATGCACTTTTTCCAAGACAGCCTGTCCGTCGCGTCTTTGGAATGGTATATGGCGCTGGAAAGTAGAGATGTTCGTACTTGGAGAGGGTTAGCCTCAGATTTTGTCAAGCATTACCAGTACAACACAAATATGGCTCCTAACAGGACTCAGCTGTTGAGCATGTCCCAGAAAAATGATGAAAGTTTCAAAGAATACGTGCAAAGGTGGCGTGAATTGGTGGCTAGGGTACAGCCACCAATGCTGGAGAAGGAGATGTTGGATATGTTTAAGGACACACTGCCTAAGCACTATTATGAAAAGCTATTGCCTTGTTCACTAGGTAAATTTGCAGATGTGATTGCGATCGGACAGAAGGTAGAGGTTGGAATTAAGGCTGGAAAAGTTTCTAGTGGTGATGGATCGTCTTCCGGGCATAGAAAGAAGCCATTTGATGGTTATAAGAAGAAAGGAGAGGCCAATGCTGTATCATCTTACAAAGGAAAAGGGAAACAGCGCCAGAACAATAATCAACAGGTAGCATCGGTAACTATCCCAGCAACGTACCTCCACCACAGCAACAAAGGAATAATGCTAATCAGAACAGGCAGCAGGGCCAGTATCAGAATAGACAGAGAAATGCAGAGAGGCATTTTGACCAACCACCGATGCCGTATGCACAGTTGTTGCAACATTTGCTGCAATTGCGTCTAGTTGAGCTCCGTACCCTGGCTCCACCAACAGGGGAACTCCCACGAGGCTACGATGCTAACGCACACTGCGATTTTCACTCTGGTGCTCCTGGGCATACAATTTCTCGAAAGCTATCAAAGCTATCAATTTCTCGAATGATGGGCCCAATGTTATTCAAAACCCGATGCCTAATCACAATGGGCCGAGGGTGAATGCGATAATTGAGGAATGTGAATCTTTGAATTTGATCATGGATGTTGAAGAGCTGAAGACTCCTTTAGTTTTGGTCAAGAACAGATTGCTGAAGGGTGGCGTCTATCCGGGTTATGATGAGAACTGCTCAGATTGTTTGACGAAGGATAATGGTTGTGATTCATTGAAGACGGGTATCCAGAATCGGATTAATAAGGGTTGCTTACAGTTTGATAGAGGTAATCAACAAGAATAGGTTGTTAGTGAGAAGGTTGCTACCATCACTATTCCGTTCAAAACAATTACTATTTATTGTTCGGCAAGGCCACCTCCAGTCATCATTACAAGGGCTGGACCCATTCTGTATGAGACCACTAAGGCTATTCCATGGAATTACGGCACAGAGCTGATTGTCAATGGACAAAAGCAGGAATTAATGACTACTTCTCCAGTGAGTACTAGTTCAGAGACTAAGGTTGGAGCAAAGGTTGAGACCGATGCTATAACCCGAAGTGGTAGAGTGCTTACTCCTGTTATTGATCAACCCAGTACTTCTAGGCAAGACAAGGGGAAACAGGTAATGGATGGTTCTGTTCAGACTCCAGGGATTGTAGATTCTACGGTAATGCCGGCTGGTGATACTTTTTCTGAAGATGTCGAGGAGTTTATGAGACTCATCCAGAAAAGTGATTACAAAATTGTGGACCAGTTACATCAGACCCCGTCCAAAATTTCTATTATGTCGTGCTGTTGTGTTCTGAAGCTCATAGAAATGCTCTTCTGAAAGTCTTGAATGCAGCATATGTGCCGCAGGAGATTTCTGTTAACCAGTTGGAAGGGGTTGTGGCGCATGTTAATGCGGGTAATGGCTTAGGCTTTACAGATCTTGACTTGACTCCCGCTGGGAGGAATCACAACAATGCTCTGCATATTTCGATTGAGTGCCGTGGTTCACTGATGTCACATGTGTTGGTTGATACTGGATCATCGTTGAATGTATTGCCAAAGAAAGCATTAATGAAGTTAGATACCAGGGGACTTATTTGTACACCAAGCGACTTGGTGGTGCGAGCTTTTGATGGCTCGAAGAGATCTGTCTTTGGTGAGATTGTGCTTCCGATCAAGGTTGGGCCAGAAATCTTTGATGCAACATTTTATATAATGGATATTCAGCCAGCATACAGCTGTCTGTTGGGTCGTCCTTGGATCCATGGTGCAGGCGTTGTAACCTCCACTTTGCATCAAAAGCTGAAATACATGGTAGATGGTCACGTGGTGACAGTGTGCAGAGAGGAGGGCATAATGATCAGCCAGCTTTCAACCTTTAAATACCTGGAAGTAGATGGTGAAATCTATGAGACGCTGTATCAGGGATTTGAAAAAGTGAAAGTGTATGAAGAGGTTATTCAGTTTGAGGGTCAGTCCGAGACCACAGAGCAACCCGCAGTGGCAGATCAACCTGAGATTTCTATGTCTTCGTTTAAAGACGCCAAGGCTATAGTCGAAGATGGTAGCTCACAGAAGTGGGGCCAAGTGGTTGAAGTTCAGGACAAAAGGAATACCTATGGACTGGGATATAGGCCACCCAGAAGAGCTCAGGATCCTCCCAAATTTTATTGCCTAGTCCGTTTCACTAGTTTCGGTGTTTTCTTCGACAGAGTTAATGCCATTGAGGAAGAAGGGGACAGTGATTGTGATATGGATAGCTGGATCCGCCCTTGCGTCCTAGGGGAAAGTCTGTACAACTGGTCTTCCAAGAAAGTCATTCAAGTGACTAGCTTCGAGTAATTGCTTTGTTTTCCTATTATGTTAATCTCGCGTTCTGCCCAAGACGTAGTGATTTTATTTGTAGGGCTTTTAACTGTTGCATGTTTTGCTTTATCATCAATAAAGGACTTTTCACACTCAAATATTTTGATCTCTGTCTTTCTGTTTTATGTTTTATGCATAAAACCCACATCAAAATGGCAATGTGTTTGTTTGTTTGCATATCATAATAAAACATACCTCATCAATCATGCAGGTCACTTTGTTCAGATGACACCGATCATGACTCAGCTATAGCTCGGTATGACTTTGACAATCTAATCTATCAGGCTGAAGAAGAGACTGACGAAGATTGTGACCTGCCCGAAGAGTTGGCCAGACTGTTGAAGCAAGAGGATAAGGTTATTTTACCTCATCAGGAGGAGATGGAGATTGTTAATCTGGGAACCGAGGACGCCAGAAAGGAAGTAAGGATAGGGGCTGCTTTGGAAGACAGTGTCAAGGGAAGATTGATTGAAATGCTCCGTGAGTATGTGGACATCTTCGCCTGGTCTTACCAAGACATGCCTGGGCTCGACACCGATATTGTTGTACACAGGCTACCACTTAAAGAAGGTTGTGCTCTGGTCAAACAAAATTTGAAAAGAACTAAACCGGAGATGTCTGTCAAGATCAACGAAGAGGTTGAGAAACAGCTTGATGCCGATTTTCTTGCCGTAACGAATTATCCTCTGTGGGTTGCTAACATTGTGCCTGTACCTAAGAAGGATGGGAAGGTCAGGATGTGCGTTGATTACAGAGAACTGAATAGAGCAAGCCCAAAGGACGATTTCCCGCTTCCTCACATCGACGTGTTAGTTGACAACACTGCTCAGTATTCTGTGTTTTCCTTCATGGATGGCTTCTCTGGATATAACCAAATCAAGATGGCCCCAGAGGACATGGAGAAAACAACATTCATAACACCGTGGGGAACTTTTTGCTACAAAGTGATGCCTTTTGGATTGAAAAATGCAGGGGCAACTTACCAGCGGGCGATGGTGACCCTCTTTCATGATATGATTCACAAAGAGATTGAGGTCTATGTTGATGACATGATTGCGAAGTCATAGGCGGAGGAAGAACATCTGGTGAATCTTCAGAAGCTATTTGAAAGGTTGATAAAGTTTAGACTGAGGTTGAATCCGAACAAATGCACCTTCGGGGTAAGATCTGGAAAATTGCTGGGGTTTATTGTTAGTGAAAAAGGTATTGAGGTTGATCCTGCGAAGGTAAAAGCCATACAAGAAATGCCTGTACCGAAAACAGTAAAAGAGGTTCGTGGTTTCTTGGGAAGATTAAACTACATTGCTAGGTTTATCTCGCATCTCACAGCCACGTGTGAACCAATATTCAAATTGTTAAGAAAAGATCAAGCGGTCAGGTGGAATGAAAATTGTCAAAAGGTGTTTGAAAAGATTAAAGAATACTTGCAGGAACCTCCGATCCTTATGCCGCCAGTACTGGGGCGACCTTTCATTATGTATCTCACGGTTCTTGAGAATTCAATGGGTTGTGTGCTCGGTCAACAAGACGAGTCAGGTAGAAAAGAGCATGCCATCTACTACCTGAGTAAAAATTTTACTGATTGCGAGTCGAGGTACTCGATGCTGGAGAAAACATGTTGTGCACTCGCTTGGGCAGCTAAGCGTTTGAGGCAGTATATGTTAAACCATACAGCCCTGTTGATTTCAAAGATGGATCCGATCAAGTATGTGTTTGAAAAGCATGCGCTTTCTGGTAGAATATCCCGTTGGCAGATGGTTTTGACAGAATATGATATTCAATATGTTTCCCAAAAAGCCATTAAGGGAAGTGTTTTGTCAGAATATCTTGCCGAACATCCAATTGAGGATTATCAACCGATGAAGTTTGAATTTTCGGATGAGCATATCATGTATCTGAAGATGAAGGATTGTGAGGAGCCTCTACCTGATGAAGGACCTGAGTTTGGATCTCCGTGGAAGTTGGTCTTTGATGGGGCTGTTAATTCATATGGTAACGGAATTGGGGCAATCATTACGACTCCAAGGGGTTCTCATATACCCTTCACTGCCCGATTGGCGTTCATATGCACCAACAACGAGGCGGAATATGAAGCATGCATCATGGGGTTAGAAGAAGCAATTGATTTGAGAATCAAGAACCTCGATGTTTATGGTGATTCTGCGTTGGTGGTGTCGCTCCCGGGATTTTCATCCAAGTACAAACGCGAAAGTGGCACCGAAACAGAGTCGCCAGCAATGTGTATTTATCCCAAGAGAGGGAAAGGAAACACCGCATAAACCTGAAGGAAAAGGAAATAACATGGTCTTACGACAAAGAGAAATGAGTTCGGGAGTCGGTTACGCGCAAGGAAGGTATTAGCACCCCCACGCGTCCATCGTACCCGATGGGATCCACGATTGCTTGTTTCGATCAAAGGGTGTAAGAAAAGGATACTGGAAAAGGAATGGAAAGAGAAAGAAGAACAAATGTAGGGAAAATAAAAGAAGTGCTCGAATGGGCCTTACCCCACTGCCTACGTATCTCATCGGGAACATGAGAATCAGAGCGACGTAGTTCCCCTCAACGAGGGTTGATGTTTTGTTTGTGTTTTTTAGTGGAAACATCATAGTGCGCGTTCCAGCAGTTTAGGTGTTGCAGCTCGCTATAGGGAGACTTAGGCGTTACCTGTTTGTGGTAGAACGGACGTGACGAGTCCTTAAGACTGGAATGAATGAGATGAGAAAAGAATTGTTTGTTTGTTTTTATCTTTTAAGAAGGTATTTTGATTATTTGTGTTTTTAACATTTATTGTATTAAAGTCTCTCATATTGGATTGAATATCTCGCATATCGACCCAAGATGGGACGTATGCTAAACATTCTAAGAAAGTGAGAGAAGACCCTTCACTATCTCATTCCCACATGAAAGGCCTTAATACAATGTATGCTACGCCTTTATTAAGTGTTTTTGTTGATTATGAAATGAAGAAGTGTTTTTTATTTGTATCTTCAACAAATATTGCATTTAAGTCCCTCATACAAGATCAAATGTTTAACACATTGACCTAAGATGGGCCATATGCTACACATTCTAAGATTATAAGAGAAGACCCCTTATAATCTTTTCTTTATATGAAAGGCCTAAATGCAATAAATGCATACCTTTATTAGATATTTTGAAATTTCTTTGAGATGAGAAGATGGAAGACTCAAAGGAGGAGAAAGGTAAAAATCTATGTGAACAAAGACTCAATCCTACTTGATTAGTTAATGGAGTGATCCTAATGGTTTGTGAGGTTGCAAAACCTAAAGTCTAAAGAAGGAATGAGCCAAACAATTCACTTCTAAGGTAGAAGATGAATTGTAACTCAAAAGGGAAAGTAATGAGTTAATCAAAGAAAGCACATAAGTACTTAACAATACACAAGATTGAATTGTAAAAGATGAAAGGAAAGGAATTTGAATGTGGATGCCTTATCCACACTCAATTTCAACTTACCAAAGCCCCTACATGGTTGGTAAACATTGAAACATGTATAAGAAGTAAAAAACACTTAATGCACAATAAAGTTCAAAAGAATGAGATGAAGAATCAAATCTTAAGATCACAACCAGAATGTGAATCATATTGACAACAAGTTATTATCATCATACAAGTTCAAATGAATAAGCAACAATCATCATCCATAACATTCAAACATGTTACCATAAGAAAGGATAGGTGAAAGATGAAAAGAAGTGAAAGGAACGTGCATAAATGAGACATGTAATCCAACAATCAAAATTGAAACTAAATGCAAAATGGTTTATAAACATCTCAAAAGTATTCATGAATCCACATTCAAGACATTCAAGAGGTAATAGAAGAAGAAGTGAAGTGAAAGTTCAAAAGGAAAGTGCAAACAATACATGTTAAGGATGCACAAAGTTCAAGTTGAAATGAACATGTAAAGATGACCTATAATGTGTACCATATCATATGGATGGCTCATGAAATATGCAAATGCTCATACAAATATGCACAAAAGAATTCATGTAAGCATGCACTAAAGTTAGAATGATATGACATGTATTATGCTTCAAATGGAATGCATCAAACAAAAATCATATGGACTTATGAAAATTATACAATCATGGTATTGGGATGCCTAAATCAGAAGTAAATCATACATCCAAATGGCATGTCAAAACCCAAAGCAAAATGGCTTTAAACAAATGCATTAGGTCAAGTTTAATCATCATGCAAAGTGGTGCAAAGATAAGCATCAAAACATATCATAAAGTGACCTAAAAAATAAAAAAAAAACTCATCTAGCATGCTTCAAAGTATTAGTGAATTAATACAAAAAGAACCATGTCAAAACAGTTTGTAATGAGCAAGAACAAAATTCTACAAATTCATGTGTCAAATTTGGACTGCACACAAATGGAAATTCAAAGAAAAATATGAAACAGGGGTAAAAATGTAATAAAATCATGAAATAAAAATGTCAAAAATTTCTTAAATGTCTTAATGATATTCATGAATTTTTCCAGAATTTTCTAATGTTGTTTTGGATTTTAAAAATTAAACAGGAAACGTGTACAAAATGAAGAAAATAAAATGAAATGGAAATAAGAGAGGGGGTGCATGCATAGAAAATCATCAGTTCAAGATTACTTGGGCTTCAAACGGTGAGGTGCAAATATCAATTTAGTCCAAGGTCCAAACACGCGCAATCCACACCAACTATCATGCACTCTCAGTCAAATAAAGTAAAACAATGATCACCATTGGATCAAGTCCAGTCAACACCATAGTCAAAGTAATTGAATCCAACACACGCGCATGAAGACACACACTACATACCATGCACTGCACCACACAATGTTTAAGTGAATTCAGAAATAAAACACGTGATATGCACGCCTATTTTAATGCGCTGGCACCACTGTAGCCACACGATGATGAAAACTCAACGGTTAAGATTAAAACATGATTAAACCCTAGCAATTGAATCCACCGGCCGGAGATGACCTCCGGTCATCTTCTCCGGTCCACAACCACCGTCTGCAACTTCAAGTTTCCCAGAATTTCACAAATATTATACCAAAATGAAGAGGAAGTAATGGAGAGCACGGATCCAGTGATAAAATGCACAAAATGTTCATGAAATGAGAGAATCGAGCAGAGGATGTTTTGCCCTAACTTTTCAACTATGCCTCTAAAGGCCTATCAACTAGCCAGACAAGTTCTTGAGCTTATAAGAAGCTTCAAGAACCAGATAACATCTTCACATCATGTCAATAATGGTGGAAATTTGTACCTGAAGATTTGTGACCTTGAAGTATTCTTCCAGAAAACCAGAGATTCTGCTTCCTCTTTGAGCTACTCTTGGCCAAATAAAGGCTTAGACGAAGTTGTTGATGATGATGCAGTGTAGAGAAATTGGAATCAAACTTCAAAACCAGTTACAATGTGGAGAAATTGAGAGAGAAAGAAGAGAGATTCTGAGGTGAAAGTGAGAAGATGAACAAAGTGAAGCTCGAAAATCAGTTGCAATGGTGAGAGATTGAGAGAGAAAAAGAGAGAATTCTGAGTGAGAGTGTGAAAAAATGAGTGTTGAGATGAAATTTGAGAGTGAGGTTTTTATTTATAGTGAGCTCTAACCATGGTTAAATGGGTGAGTTAACTGAGTCCAAGTGGAGTTTAGGTGAGTCATCCCTAACTAACTGAGTCAAGTTAGTTAGGGAGAGCAATGATAAGGTGATGATAGTTCATGGTAAGCTATGGTGAAGGTGAAAGTGAAATGAATGGCATGGCTGTTGTAGTAGAAACGTGCTCAGCAAGTTTTCTCTTTCCCTTCTCATGTATGGCACGTGCTATGGCAGTGTATGTGATGGTAATGGTGTGTTCAAATAAGGGAATGAGTTACTTGAGTTATTTGATGGATGTCTGAACCAATTTATGTGTCAAAAGCCCTCAATGCATCAGTGAAACATAGGGAGGTTTGTGGATGAAATTCTCACTAATCAATGGGTGGTTTGATGTGTTTTTGGGGTCATTGGAAAGAGGGAATGTGGGAGAACAATATTGGTATGAGAATTGAGCTAAATTGAGGTTTGGAAGAGGTTGAAAAATGGATTGGAACACACAAGTTTGGAACCGGTCATGGGCGAGGCAAAGGGGTTGGCTGGCAAGGCACCTTGGCACCTGGGTTTTCAGCGTGATCATAGAAAATTGGACTCAACATAACTTCTTAACCTTTGATCAAATGAAAAAATCATGAACACCAATTCTGAAGATCTCACATAGAGGAACAACTTTCATGATGAAAGATTTTTCATTTGAGGCCTCTAACCATGAGTAATTGATCAAAACATTTGGCCCACCACGTGTTTGTGAAAATGATGGCGCATGGGCCTGGCAAGACTTCGTCATGACCTGGTTTTGGACCTACTTTCCTCCAACTTTGATCAATCATATCTCACTCAATTTTAATCCAATGAAGATGTTCTACACATGGATTTGAAGCTTGAAACAAGATCTTTTGTTGTGGCCTGGTGGAATTTTCATTTGATGTCTCAATTTTGAATGGCCTTGGTTCAAAGTCTGGTGCAAAATGGCCCAAAATTACTATTTTTGGAAACCATACTTCTTCCAAAAATGGCAACTTTTCCCAATCTTGATTTTTCATGATCCTTTTGGAGTTTCTTGATCAAATTTTGTGCATTGGTCACATATAACATGAATTTCATGAATTTCGCCTCAAAAAGTCAAGAGTTGACTTTTTCCTCTGATTATTTGACTTAGCCCCAATTTCCTGATTTTTGATCTTTCTTCCAATTGAACCACTTCTAAAACCAATTGAGAGGCAATTTTCCACACACATACACTCAAGGACATGTAGAATACCATGACATCAAGTCTTGTCCAAAAAATCAGAGATAACCTGATTTAATTGGAAACCCTAGTTTTGATACCCACCTCCTAAGGGAAGAAAGTGCAGTCTTCAATTTCAAATTCCTCAGAGTATGTTGTGTATCCTCTTAAAGGATGATCAGATATGCCACTTGAGGGTGATTTAGAATCAATGAACTATCTCTTTTGAGGGTTTTCCTTCATTTTATGGACCTCTTGCATAATGAATGATGTAGTGCTTCAATCTCCTATTGAATCTCACTTTCTTGAGGTTTTGGATAATCAATTGAGATGGTATGAGACATGAAAGACCTCTTGGCTTGCCTTGAGGCATCTTGTTTGACCTTTTGTGCCTTGAATGATTCCTTGATTGTCCACCTTTCACCTGATCACATGCCTTGATGGTAAGGGAGATGCTATGCTTTATTTTTCTATGTTAAAGATGCAATGCAATACTAATGAGATGTATATGATATGATATATGATAATGCTATGCTATGATGACAAAAGAGAGAGAAAATTTTGGGGTATTACAGGTGGTTAATCAGATTACAGGTGAATGGGAGACTCGTCAAGCGAATCTTGTTCCGTATAACAACTATGCCAGAAGGTTGTTACCCTTCTTTGACAGAGTGGACTTCCATCACATTCCCCGGACAGAGAATCAGATAGCTGATGCGTTGGCAACGTTGTCATCAATGTATCAAGTGAATCATTGGAATGAAACTCATTCAATCAGAATCATGCGCTTGGACATACCTGCTTTTGTATTTGCGGTTGAAGGTGTATCAGATGGCAAGCCTTGGTATCATGATATCAAAGTCTTTTTGAAGAGTCAGGAATACCCAGCTGGGGCATCTTGCCTCATCAGGAAATACTGCGTTTGGACAATCTCTCTCCTCCAGTTTATTTCTGGAATGAAGGTGGTCCTCGGCCACTTTGATAATTTGAACCTCTGAAAAGCCAGAGAAAACGTTCAGCAGATGTCACTCTTCGCCATTGAAGATGATATCCTTGCTTTCCCGGATTAAGGAAAATCCACAAAGAAAGCCTCCTAGGCAGAGATTTGGCAGTAGAGCTGCCATTCTCCAAAAAAATTACTGATGAAAAGGTCATCAGCACCTCAAAATTGGACCCCATCATATGGCATTTCTCCAGGAAGATCCCGAGAAAAGTATGATGTAAGATCCCAAGCGACAACAGTCTCTCAAGAGACCTGCTTTCCCCTAGTAGAAACAAATGGCATCTTCAACAGAGAAGTTTGTGCAACTCTACAGCTCAGACGACTGGGTTCCCCAGCAAGTCTGACATTAAAAGTTTTTCCGCCAAATGGCATCTCTCCAGGAAAATTCGGCGAGAAGTTTGAGGAAAATCGCTACGCACAGCGTTCCTTGTCAAGAAAGTTTATTGACAAAAGAAACTAAGACCAGTTCCTTGGTAGGAAACCAGGATCGAGGGGAAGTTTACCTCAGAAATTAAGACCAGTTCCTTGGTAGGAAACCAGGATTGAAGTGAAGTTTACCTCAGAAACTTAGACCAGTTCCTTGGTAGAAAACCAGGATCGAGGGGAAGTTCATTTCAAAAGAAAACCGAGACCAGTTCCTTGGCTGAAGACCAGGATCGAGGGGAAGTTTACCTTTTCTAAGCATCATCTCTTAGCTAAAGAAGATGAATGCGTAAGCTACCATTCATAACCACCATCAAAATTTCAGGTATTCCGATATTTAATCCTTTTGCACCCCGAATGCCCGAATACCTTCGCCATTCACACCTTCGGGTTCAAGATCATTAAATAGGGGCATCTGTCATACCCCAAATTTTGACCACTAAGATTTCCCATCATTGTGTAATTCATCATCACAATATGGGGGAACCATCCTACCTTGTCAGTCTCCCTAAAGATGGGTGAGCACTCACTACAATCAAAATTAGGGTTTCAAGCCCTCTTTGAGTTCTTAGACAAAGGATCAATCAAGGAATGACATGATCTTCAACTTTTCTAACCTCTCAATCATTCACAATGGATCAAAAAGGACTCCCACTTCAAGGATTAAACACAAGGATGCTCCCTTCTAGGTGGATCAAGCCTCAAGATCGCCAGTGTCACCAAATTAGGGTTTTGGTCGACCAAGGCCCCCAGATGGAAAATTTTCATCTGGGCATGAGCCAATGATCCAAAACATAACCTAATATACTCCATGGAACCTCATGTGCCTCATCACCAAGTCAATTTTACCTCAGGGGATGCATACATCAAAAATCAGGAATTAGGGTTTCTTGATCTAATTCACCCCTAAGTTGACTTTTGGTGAAAATCATGAACCAAGACCTCAAGAGAGGGTTTGAAGGTCTCTAATGACCTATATTGATCCATTTGGAGCAATGGATTAATCCAAGAAGCTTGAGCAACAAGTCTCAGTTTCATCTGCACCACAGTTAGGGTTTTGCGGGAAAAGTCAACTGTAACTTTGACTTTTGACCAGGACATGCTCCCAAGCCCTAAGACATGCCTCAATATACCCTATGACACCCATGGAACATGTCCATCAAGTTTGATTTAGGTCAAGGACATGATTCCCTGAGGAATTGCACAGTTTGGAATTCATCCGATAAAAAGTCAACTGTGCAAAAAAGTCAACTTTGACTTTTTGAGTTATTTTCACCAAAATGGATTTTTAACCCTAAAATGATGTTTATGTATGATTTGAATCATCATTCATCAAGAAAAATCAAGAAAAGTTGGATAACTTGTAAAAGGGGTAACCATAAAACTTAGAAAAATTTCTAAGTTATGGAAAAAGTACCACTAATGCACCAACTTTGGAGGACCATAACTCCTAAACCACAAGGCCATTGTGCCCCATTCAAAGCTTGATTTGTAGATCACATTACCCTCTACAAAAACTTCATCTAAGTTATGTCCAAATTCCTCATGGATTTTGAGTTATGGAGTGATCAAAATCAAGTAAACTCACTTTGATCCAACACTTAGTGAAAATTTCAATAAGACAGAATCTGCCTCACTTTTTGCCAAATGTAGAGGGATTTTTCACTTGGATTCAAGAGAGATCAAAACCAAACTTGTTCAAACAGTTGTTGTGTCATGTAAAGACTTTCCAAAATGACCAAGAACATTTCCAAATTCCATTTGAGTCATGAGATATGACATTGGAAAGTTGCCTTGCTGATATCTGTCAAAGGCAAGGCAGAATTTGCAATTTTGCTCGATTTGCCAAAATTAGCCAAATTCAAATGCTCCAATCCACTTGGACACCTCAAAGGATTGAATCTAAAGGGGACAATCACTGAGCCAAGCCTCCAAAGTCTTTGGAACCAAAAATAGCACTCAAAACCTAGAATTGCCTAAAATAGGGACAAGACTCCAATTTTGGATTCAAGCATTCAATGGAAGCTCCAAGGTGGCATAGACTGAGCTCTTAGCAACTGAATTCAGTCAAGACTTATCCAAGACCAAGGGGACCAGCAGCCTGTGCCCTAACCTCTAGTCAATGGCTAGAGGAGACTTGGATTTTCATTGATCAACATTGGCCAAACCTATTATGCAGTTGCCATTCACTATTGATCCCAAAATAAACTTGCTCTACTATAAATAGAGCTCATTTGTGCTCAGTTTAAGCACACCAAAGCCATCAAACAGATGCTTTCCTCAAAATCTCTTTTACTTGGCAAAAATGCCTTCTTTAGCAAGGTAACTTTGGGTTTTTGAGTTTGAGAGCTTTTCCAACCAAACCAATCACACACACACCTCACATACGATCACCAGCTGCAAGTGGTAAGCATGAGCTCTTCTAACTCTATGATCCACACAATTTTTGCAGCACAATAATTTGGCCATATGTTCATAATCATGCATCGAATGTTTCCCCTCAATTAATTGCATTGTTTGAATCGTGTATCAAAAATCCTAGCCTTCAGGAAGAAATTAGGGTTCTTGAGGTTTCTTCGTGATTTCTTGTTGTATGTTTAATTTAAATGAAATTAATGGACATAGACATGATCGTGAGGTTGAGACGAGCATAATGATATGTGGATTGCATGATATGATCAAGTATTCAATGAGATTGGATAGAAAATGCAAATCTGCAGAAACAGAGGGTGGCGCGTGTTCTTGCCCTTGTTCTTGGCGCCATTTTCAAATATTTAAATATTTGAATTTTGTGATTTTATTTAATTGATTCAAAAATTAATTTCACTCTGAGTTTTAATGATTTTGAGTTGATTCTTTTTTTAATAATTCACAAAAATGTTAAAATATTTTATTTTCCCAAAAAATCCCAAAAATATTATTTATTTTGTATAATTGATATTTTTGCAAAGAATTAATGTTTTAATTGTTTTTGACATTTAAAATATTTTTTCCACCTTGATTTTGCAACTTTTAATGCTTTCTAACTATTTTGTAGGTCAATACTTAATTTTTGAAGCATTAATCCAAGATCACAATTTGTTTTTCATATGTTAAACAATTTTGATCATCTTAATTGAATTTTTATTCAATTAAATACATTTTTTGAAAACAAATTAGGGTTTTGGATTAATTCAACCCTCATAGATCATTTTCAAAACACTTTGGGCCTCTATTAGAGTGTAAGACCCAACCCACTTGTACATAAACAATTTTGAGCCTCATTCGTTGTATAAGTCCGTCTGTACATTTTCAAATAAATGACGCGATCATCGCCTTTTGAAAAAAAAATCATCTGGGCATCTCCTTGAGCTATAAGACCCATTCAAAACTCTTTGGGCCTCTATTAGAGTGTAAGACCCAACCCACTTGTACAGAAACAATTTTGGGCCTCATTCGTTGTATAAGTCCCTCTGTACATTTTCAAACAAACGACGCGATCCTCGCCTTTTGAAAAATAACCCTGGGCCTCTCCTTGAGCTGTAAGCCCCAAATCTTTCTTTTTCAAAGCACTTTCTCCTTTGATTTTGAATATACTGTTGTTTTCAATCTTTCTTTGTTGAACAACTAACCAAACAACAAGGAAGCTCTACAACCGAGTAAGTGGTTATCGCTTTCATTTACTGCTTTCATATATATAACTGTATTGTGGGGCTGCTCACTGTAAGTCTCCTTTCATAAACTCATATCTACTGTGTAATAATAGTATAGATATTTAGAGTTTCCCCGGCAGCGTCTAGGTAAAGCCGTTTCGTTTATTCGTAGAAATAGACAGCTAGATCCCCAATAGGATCACCAGATACAGTCTTCTCTTCGGCTGTCCTCATTAGGAATCGTCAAGAAACTCTACTCCCCAAGATGAATGTATTCTCCGTGAATGGCATCTTTGAGTTTCTTCCAAATTCTCGAACTGTCCTTACTTTGATCTATTCTCGGTGAATAGAATTACCTTGACTTTCTCGGGATTTGGGGACCCACAGGCTTCTTAAAAGCATCGGCCTCCTCTTGGGCATCGTACTAGGACCCACAGGCTTCCTAAAAGCAACCCCGCCTCCTCTTAGGCTTAGTACAAGGACCCTACGGCTTCTTAGAAGTATTCACAGCCTCCTATTAGGCTTCGTATAATGATCTCTTCCTCCGGGAATGATAGCCTCCTCTTGGGCTTAGTACAAGGACCCGTCGGCTTCTTAAAAGTTTCCAGCCTCCTCTTGGGCTTCGCACAAATTGTCCCGACGACCTCCTAGAGGTATAGGAACAGAACTTAATCATCTTCATAGAGCAGTCCTTTCATAGAGTCTACTACTGTTTCTCAAAACATAGTACAAAAGGTGAAACTCTAGACTTGGACAGTCTAATCTCCTTGAGTCTCAAAGACATTTTCAAGTGACCCCTTCGTTAAATAGAAAGGAAACCCGTAGACTCGGACAGTCTCGATACCCTTCGGATTTCCCGCTTCCTTAAAGAATAGGAATAACCCGGATCCTCAAATCAAATCCCTGAGTACAGTGTTGCTCATATAAGAACTGATTTTCTCTTTCAAAATCAGTATACTGGCCATGTCACTTAACTGAGACAGTAACCATAGCCTCCTCTTAGGCTTTGTATAATGATCCTTCTTCAGTAAAGTCAGCCTCCTCTTGGGCTTTGTACAATGATTCTCCCCAGCGGAGCTAACAATTTTCGCCTCCATCTCGGGCTTTATACGAGATACCAAAAGATTCCCCAGTCGAGTCAAACAACGTCTAGCCTCTCTCTTGGGCTTTGTACGAGACACATAAAAGACTCCCTCGTTGAGTCAATCAAATTTCAGCCTCCATCTCGGGCTTTGTACGAGATACAAAAAGGTTCTTATTGAGCCAAACAAACAACAGCCTCCATCTCGGGCTTTATACGAGATACCAAAAGACTCCATCGTCGGGTCAAAACTTTTCGCCTCCAGCTCGGGCTTTGTACGAGACACAAAAACACTCTCTTGTTGAGTATAAAAGATCCCCTTGTAGGATCAACCCCTTTTAGCCTCTCTCTCGGGCTTTGTACGAGACACCTTTTAGCCTCCTCTTAGGCTTTGTATAAGAAAACCACTGGTTGATCCAATCAACCTCTTAACATCAAAGTTGTGCCTCGTTCACAGTACACAAACATAAACAACTCCTTCCCTTTCATCTAATCGTTGTAAGCGGCAAGCCTCTGGATCATCTATATCCATGCCACTGTCCCTCTTTTAGCATGAGAAATTCCTAAGGAAAGATAGCATTGCTCTACACTGAGTTAAAGTCTTCTCCTTCAGGTCAAAACTACCCTATAAAGGAAATTATGGCATTGCTAGGATCAGCGTATCCCGGTTAAAGTAATTCTCCTTTATAATCAGTCACCCAACAGTTTTGACAGACAAACCCTTCTTTAGAGATGACAAATTCTCTCTAAAGTCGAGGTTCTTCAGCTTCACGTCTTGGGCTTTGAACAAGACACAAATAGACCTTTCAGCTTCATATCTTGGGCTTTGAACAAGATACAAATAAACTCTTCAGCTTCACATCTTGGGCTTTGAACAAGATACAAATCACCTTACGCTTCACGTCTTGGGCCTTGAACAAGACACCAAACACCAATTTCCTCCCATAGAATAGGAGGAACTACGAACGCTCTGATTTCCCTGTTTCGGTAAACGGGAATACGTAGGCATAAGATCGAAAGAAAAGATCTTAGCGAGCACACTAAACAAAAAACCCAAATCCCATATCTCCATCAATCAAAAGCAGTAAATTCAAAACATCAGTCCTGACATCCTAATCCTAGTTCCCCGCCAGAAACCTTCTGCCTAGATCAAAAACCAGTATTGGCAAAAATAAAAATAACCAGTACAAGGCCCCCTCACATTGATAGAATCCGTAACCTAACAGACCGCTGTTTAAACTCAGTATGCAAGCAGGGTTAATTGGAGACATCTATTTCCCTTCCTTATTCAGCTCACAATAGGATAAAAAATGAATCGACCTGTAGTTTAAAGCTCAAACCGCAGAGAGCGACCAGCGCTTAAGAACCGCGTCCAAAATCGCTCGCTACATTAAAGATGGCGCCCACCGTGGGGCCCTTCAAAGTTAGATCTAAGCACGGTCGTCCTCATTTTCCACGGAAAATGGCAACTCTGCTGAGGAGAAAGATTGACCTATGTTGGTCCATCTCCTAGGCGGAGAACCACAGATTGGGGCTTCCGCCAGGGAACCCATTTCTGTCAGGAACTTAGGATTCATAACTTTAAAGGTCTAGGATGTTTAGGACAAATATATATACTGCTTTTCCTAATTGTTATATGTGTTTATTTTTCTGCTAATGGGAATGCGTGTGATGCCGCATGTGGTGAGATTGAGTATACACCTAGGAAAAGCCAACCCTTTCGTAGTGCGGAAACTATCGAAAATAGTTGTTACGCGATACTACCCTCATTTGAGGCTGGTGATCTATTCTCGGTGAATAGCACTTACTCTAGGATTGCACTACAACTCACTGGTGATCCGCTTATTATTTTGCTTTCCTGGGAGGAGCTGATGATAATGAGTACAGGTACAAAAATCACCCTAGTATAAACCTTTGGGGATGAGTAGAGCCTTGACTTCATGACAACGACCCTTTGACCCCATGTTTTTTCTATGTTTTTGTGTGCTGCATTCATGCATTCATCTAAAAAACATTAAAACATTCAAAAAACTTCTCTTCTAGTCTCTCTGTTTTTCAAATTAAACTAAGACTATGATTGCAAATATCAGAGAAGAGGATTACGCTAATGGACTTCGGTAGAAGGAGAACTCATACGTACACCTTCAAGGTTCCAAAACTAGAGGATTTGAGAAGGTTAGTAAGGATGATCACTAACCCTGAGGCTTTCAGAGCCAAGCACGGAGGTCTGCTACCACTGTTAAGATTCCATGTGATTGAGGGAATCATGGATGCGCTCATTCAGTTTTATGATCCGGTTTATCATTGTTTCACATTCCTGGATTATCAGCTAGCACCAACGCTGGAGGAGTATTCTCATCTGATCGATCTACATATCACAGATCGAGCTCCATTTTCTGGACTGGAAGAAATTCCAAAGAATCAGACAATTGCAAGAGCAATTCATTTGGACGAGTCTGAGGTCAGGAGTCACCTAACCACTAAGGGTGGCATACAAGGTTTGCCAGCCCAGTTCTTGACAAAGAAAGCCCTGTACTTCGCTAGTATCGGGAACGTGACTGCTTTTGAAAGCATCTTTGTCTTGCTCACTGTAGCGAGTGATTTTTGGATGTGGTTGCGAAGCACAATCGCTCTTGAAAACTACAGGTCGATTCATTTTTTATTCTATTGTGAGCTGAATAAGGAAGGGAAATAGATGTCTCCAATTAACCCCGCTTGCGTACTGAATTTGAACAGCGGTCTGTTCGGTTACGGATGCTACAAAGATTCGGGGAGTCTTGTACTGGTTATTTGTATTTTCGCCAATACTGTTTTGGTTTAGGGCAGAAGGTTTCTGGTGGGGAACTAGGATTAGGATGTCAGGACGGATGTTTTGTATTACTGCTTTTGATATGGGATTTGGGTTTTTTGTGGATTGTGCTCGCTAAGATCTTTTCTTTCGATCTTATGCCTACGTATTCCCGTTTACCGAAACAGGAAAATCAGAGCGTTCGTAGTTCCTCCTAATCTATGGGAGGAAATTGGTGTTTGGTGTCTTGTTCAAGGCCCAAGACGTGAAGCGTAAGGTGTTTTGTATCTTGATCAAAGCCCAAGATGTGAAGCTGAAGAGGTAGTTTGTATCTTGTTCAAAGCCCAAGATGTGAAGCTAAAGGGTCTATTTGTATCTTGTTCAAAGCCCAAGATATGAAGCTGAAAGGTCTCGACTTTAGAGAGAATTTTTCATCTCTAAAGAAGGGTTTGTCTGTCACAACTGTTGGGTGACTTGTTTATAAAGGACAATTACTTTAACCGGGATACGCGGATCCTAGTAATGCCATAATTTCCTTTAAAGGGGATTTTAGCCTGAAGGAGAAGACTTTAACTCAGTGTAGAGCAATGTTATCTTTCCTTAGGAATTTCTCATGCTAAAAGAGGGACAGTGGCATGGATGTAGATGATCCAGAGGCTTGCCGTTTACAGCGATTAGATGAAAGGGAAAGAGTTGTGTACTGTGAACGAGGCACAGCTTTGATGCTAAAAGGTTGATTGGACTCAACCGGGGGTTTCTTATTCAAAGCCTAAGAGGAGGCTATCTCTATTGAGGAAAATCATTATACAAAGCCTAAGAGGAGGCTAAAAGGTGTCTCGTACAAAGCCCGAGAGAGAGGCTAAAAGGTGTTTGACCCAACGATGGAGTCTTTTGGAATCTCGTATGAAGCCCGAGATGGAGCGTTTGTTTGTTTGGTTCCATAAGAACCTTTTTGTATCTCGTACAAAGCCCGAGATGGAGGCTGAAAGAGTTTAACACTGCTTAGGGGAATTTGTATCTCGTACGAAGCCCGAGATGAAGGCTGAAGGGTGATTGACTCAATGATGAAGTCTTTTGTGTGTCTCGTATGAAGCCCGAGAGAGAGGGTAAACGTTGTTTGATTCCGCTGGGGAATCTTTTGGTATCTTGTATAAAGCCCGAGATGGAGGCGAAAATTGTTAGCCCTGCTGGGGAGAATCATTGTATAAAGCCCAAGAGGAGGCTAATATGTGTCTCGTACAAAGCCCGAGAGAGAGGCTGAAGGGGTTTGCTCCGCTGGGGAGAATCATTGTATAAAGCCCAAGAGGAGGCTAATATGTGTCTCGTACAAAGCCCGAGAGAGAGGCTAAAGGGGGGAAAAATCATTATACAAAGCCTAAGAGGAGGCTATCTTTCGCTAGGGGAAATCATTATACAAAGCCTAAGAGGAGGCTAACTTCTGCTGGAGAAGGATCACTATACAAAGCCTAAGAGGAGGCTATTTGTGCTTAGGGAAAGATCATTATACAAAGCCTAAGAGGAGGCTAAGGTTGCTGTCTCAGTTAAGTGACAGGTCCAGTATACTGATTTTGAAAGAGAAAATCAGTTCTTATATGAGCAACACTATACTCAAGGAATTAATTCCAAGGGTTCGGGTCATTCCTGTTCTTTAAGGAAGCGGGAAATCCGAAGGGTATCGAGACTGTCCGAGTCTGCGGGTTTCCTTCCTATTTAACGAAGGGGTCACTTGAGAATGTCTTTGAGACTCAAGGAAGTTAGACTGTCCAAGTCTAGAGTTTCATCTTTTGTACTATGTCTTGAGAAACAGTAGTAGACTCTATGAAAGGACTGCTCTATGAGGATGACTAGGTTCTGTTCCTATACCTCTAGGAGGTCGTCGGGACAAGTTGTGCAAAGGCCCAAAGGAGGCGCGAAACTTTTAGGAAGCCGACGGGTCCTTGTACTAAGCCCAAGAGGAGGCTATCATTCCCGGAGGAAGAGATCATTATACGAAGCCTAAGAGGAGGCTGTGAATACTTCTAAGAAGCCGTAGGGTCCTTGTACTAAGCCCAAGAGGAGGCGGGGTTGCTTTTAGGAAGCCTGTGGGTCCTTGTACGATGCCCAAGAGGAGGCCGATGCTTTTAAGAAGCCCGTGGATCCCCAAACCCCAAGACATTCAAGGCAAGCTATTCACAAGGAATAGATCAAGTCAGGAACGTTCGAGAATTTGGAAGAAACTCAAAGATGCTATTCACGGAGAATACATTCATCTTGGGGAGTAGAGTGTCTTGACGATTCCTAAGGAGGACAGCCGAAGAGAAGACTGTATCTGGTGCTCCTATTGGGGATCTAACTGTCTATTTCTATGAATAAACGAAACGGCTTTACCTAGTTCTAGACGTAGTTGCCGGGGAAACTCTAAATATCTATACTATTATTACACAGTAGATATGAGTTTAGGAAAGGAGACTTACAGTGAGCAGCCCCACAATACAGTTATATATATGTGAAAGCAGTAAATGAAAGCGATAACCACTTACTCGGCTGTAGAGCTTCCATGCTGTTTGGTTAGTTGTTCAACACAGAAAGATTGAAAACAACAGTATATTCAAAATCAAAGGAGAAAGTGCTTTGAAAAAGAATGATTTGGGGCTTACAGCTCAAGGAGAGGCCCATTTGAAAAATGGCGGTTGCGCCGAGGTTTTCTTTTAACGCAGAGGGACTTATACAATAAGTGAGGCCCAAAATGTTTTGGTTAAAAGGGGGTTGGGTCTTACACTCTAATAGAGGCCCAAAGTGTTTTGAATGGGTCTTATAGCTCAAGGAGAGGCCCAGATGATTTTTCAACGGATGATGATCGCGTTGTTGGTTTTTTTGACGATATCGGGACTTATACAACGCACTGAGGCCCAAAAAGGATTTTGGTCAAAAAAGGATTGGGTCTTACACTCTATTAGAGGCCCAAAGTGTTTTAAAGAAAAGAAATGGGTCTTACTACTCGAGGGTAGGCCCGGTTGATTTTTGAAAATGCGACGATCACGCCGTTTATTTGAAAATGATCCATGAGGGTTGGGTCTTACACTCTCTCAAGAGGCCCAAAGTGTTTTGAAAATGATCCATGAGGGTTGAATTAATCCAAAACCCTAATTTGTTTTCAAAAAATGTATTTAATTGAATAAAAATTCAATTAAAATGATCAAAATTGTTTTACATATGAAAAACAAATTGTGATCTTAGATTAATGCTTCAAAATTTAAGTATTGACCTACAAAATAATTAGAAAGCATTAGAAGTTGCAAAATCAAGATGGAAAAAATATTTCAAATGTTAAAAACAATTAAAACATTAATTCTTTGCAAAAATATTAATTATACAAAATAAATAATATTTTTGGGATTTTTTGATAAAATAAAATATTTTATCATTTTTGTGAATTATTGAAAAAAGAATCAACTCAAAATCATTAAAACTGAGAGAGAAATTAATTTTTGAATCAATTAAATAAAATCACAAAATTCAAATATTTGAATTTTTGAAAAAGGGCGCCAAGAACACTCTAGAACACGCGCCCTCCCTCTGTGTCTGCAGATTTGCAAATTCTCCTCAATCTCATGGAATACTTGATCATATCATGCAATCCACATACCAATCAACTCGTTTCAATCTCACGATCATGTCTATGGCATTTAATTTCATTTAAATTAAACATACAACAAAAAATCATGAAGAAACATCAAGAACCCTAATTTCAGCCTGAAGGCTAGGATTTTTGATACACGATTCAAACAATACAATTGATTGAGGGGAAACATTCCATGCATGATTATGAACATATGGAAAAATTATTGTGCGAGGAAATATGCATAGATTGAGAGATGACCTAATTCATGCTCACCTCTAGGTCGTGATAGCAAGTGCAAGGTGATTTTTGATTTGGAGGTGTTACAGATGAGTGGTGATGATCTGAACAGCTTCCCTATACCCTATGGAGTGTGTTTGAGTGCTTGGACTTGTTTGAAATTGGCTGGATCATTTCGTGGAATCTCAACTGCACTTTGGTTAAAACCTTGAGCAATTGACTGGTGATTCTGAGAAATCAGTGTTCCAGTTGCTGTTTAAGTGTTTGATCATCTCATATGTGATGTATATGAGGTGTGTGTGTGATTGGTTTGGGTGGAATTGCTCTCAAACTCAAAAACCGAAAGTTACCTTGCTAAAGAAGGCATTTTTGCCAAGAGAAAGAGATTTTGAGGAAAGCATCTGTTTGATGGCTTTGGTGTGCTTAAACTGAGCACAAATGAGCTCTATTTATAGCAGAGCAAGTTTGTTGTGGGATCAATAGTGAATGGCACCTGCAGAATAGGTTTGGCCAATGTTGATCAATGAGAATTCAAGTCTCCTATAGCCATTGACTAGAGGTTAGGGCACAGGCTGCTGGTCCCCTTGGTCTTGGATAAGTATTGACTGAATTCAGTTGATGAGAGCTCAGTCTATGCCACCTTAGAGCTTCCATTGAATGCTTGAATCCAAAATTGGAGTCTTGTCCCTATTTTAGGCAATTCTAGGTTTTGAGTGCTATTTTTGGTTCCAAAGACTTTGGAGGCTTGGCTCAGTGATTGTCCCCTTTAGATTCAATCCCTTGAGGTGTCCAAGTGGATAGGAGCATTTGAAATTGTCTGATTTTGGCAAATCGAGCCAATTTGCAAATTCTGTCTTGCCTTTGACAGATTTCAGCAAGGCCACTTTCCAATGTCATATCTCATGACTCAAATGGAATTTGGCAATGTTCTTGGCCATTTTGGAAAGCCCTTACATGCTACAACAACTGTTTGAACATGTTTGCTTTTGATCTCTTTTGAATCCAAGTGAAAAATCCCTCTACATTTAGCAAAAAGTGAGGCAGATTCTGTCGTATTCAGATTTTCACTAAGTGTTGAAACAAACTGACTTTTCTTGATTTTGATCACTCCATAACTCAAAAGCCATGAGGAATTTGGACATAGGTCAGTATGAAGCTTTTGTAGAGGGAAATGTGACCTACAAATTAAGCTTTGAATGGGGCACAATGGCCTTGTGGTTTAGGAGTTATGATCCTCCAAAGTTGGTGCATTAGTGGTACTTTTTCCATAACTTAGAAATTTTTCTAAGTTTTATGGTTACCCCTTTTACAAGTTATCCAACTTTTCTTCATTTTTATTGATGAATGATGATTCAAATCATACATAAACATCATTTTAGTGTTAAAAATCCATTTTGCTGAAAAATCTCAAAAAGTCAAAGTTGACTTTTGTTGCACAGTTGACTTTTTATCAGATGAATTCCAAACTGTGCAATTCCTGAGGAAATCATGTCCTTGACCTAAATCAAACTTGATGGACATGTTCAATGGGTTTCATAGGGTATATTGAGGCATGTCTTAGGGCTTGGGAGCATGTCCTGGTCAAAAGTCAAAGTTACAGTTGACTTTTTCCGCAAAACCCTAACTGTGGTGCAGATGAAACTGAGACTTGTTGCTCAAGCTTCTTGGATTAATCCATTGTTCCAAACGGATAAATATAGGTCATTAGAGACCCTCAAACCCTCTCTTGAGGTTTTGGTTCATGATTTGTCCCAAAAGTCAACTTAGGGGTGAATTAGGTCAAGAAACCCTAATTCCTGATTTTTGATGTATGCATCCCCTGAGGCAAAATTGACTTGATGATTGGGTCCATGAGGTTCCATGGAGTATATTAGGTTATGTTTTGGATCATTTGCTCATGCCCAGATGAAAATTTTCCATCTGGAGGCCCTGGTCGATCAAAACCCTAATTTGGTGACACTGGCGATCTTGAGACTTGATCCACCTAGAAGGGAGCATCCTTGTGCTTAATCCTTGAAGTGGGAGTCCTTTTTGATCCATTGTGAATGTTTGGGCTATTAGACAAGTTGATGATCATGTCATTCCTTGATTGATCCTTTATCTAAGAACTCAAAGAGGGCTTGAAACCCTAATTTTGATTGTAGTGAGTGCTCACCCATCTTTCGGGAGACTGACAAGGCAGGATGGTTCCTCCACATTGTGATAATGATTTGCACAATGATGGGAAATCTTAGTGGTCAAAATTTGGGGTATGACACTCACCTACGGGTTATTTTTGTTTCCCAACATCAATAACTTCGTCGATATTAACTCCATTAAGGTTTTTCTCATTGGAAACCCTGTCCCGACTTTGCTCGCAGATGCGTATCATTCTGTACACTTGGGTAATTTGTACAACGGAGGCGAGATCACATGTTGTGTACCTCTGCTCTACAAATGGTTTATCTCTCACTTGCCCAACCCTACTGCTTTTTGGGATTGCAAGAGTGCCTTACGTTGGTCGCAGAAGATCATGTCTCTTACCAACTCTGATATAAATTGGTGCAACAAGATTCATGAGGGAATCAGGATCATTGACCGTTGTGGAAACTTCCCCAACATACCCCTTATAGGAACTAAGGGAGGAATCAACTACCATCCGGTATTGGTTCGCCGTCAATTTGGATACCCGATGAGGCTTGTTCCACAGAACGCTCATTTGGAAGGTCTTTTCTTCAAGGAAGGAGAAAACGACAGAGCACTAAAGATGGAAATAGTGCACGCTTGGAAGCACGTTCATAAGAAAGGACGAGAGTCTCTAGGAAAACCGGACTGTGTCTCGGTGGAGCCTTATCTCCATTGGGTACAAACTAGAGCTCTCAAGCTGAAGATGCCTTATCCTCGTTACAGAATTCTTCCACCGAGGGAATCTATCATATACTTCATGACGGAAAATGAAAAGCTTCAGGTTACTCTCAACAAAGTTCAAAAGGAGAGGAGGTCTTGGAAGAACAAGTACCGCACCCTCGACGTAGAGTGTATCAAAATACAGCAATTACTGAAAGAAAAAGATGCTTTGATTGAAATTTTGGAGCAACATGCTGTAGAGAATCAGGACGACCAAAGGAATTTGCTCACTCCTTTCACCTGGCAAAGGAATGACAACCCGACAACGGCTCAAGAGCCCCGGTCAAAGAAAAGGAAGATATCAGAATCGGCACCCGATTTCTCTTCAGAGAGGACTCGGGACCCATTAGGTTAGGTTTATGTTTCTGTACTGTATTTCCATTTCTGTAATCCTTTGAAAATCAATAAAAAAGGGGTTTCCCCACCATTTGATATTTGCAATCTAATTGTCGAAGTTTATTTTGATTAAACCAAAAAACAATTAATATAATCATTGCATTCATCATTCTCACATCGCGTATTCTTCTTCCCTACGAATCTCACGTTTGTGTCTCGATTCTAGAGTTAAACTGTCTCATTCGTATAACACTCGGGCCAATCGTCAGAAAAAGATGGATGATCTTGAGGAAGAAAACAGAGAGTTGAAAGAAGAGATCGACGCTTTAAGAGAGGATATGAGAAAGCTTCGTAACGACATGCAAGCCATGGCGGGAGCTCAGCTACAAAGAACTGTGATCTCAGAGATCACCTCAACGCCCGTAGTGGAGAGGTATGATCCTAGGTATCAGATGCCGAAAGATCGTCCTTGGGGCATGCCTATTAACTATATCCCGGAAGGATATGTTCCGCCGATCACTGAAGGTCAGGGAATCACAACAGAAGCCGCTGGGCCTGAAGGTTACAAACTTCAGGAAAGCGAAGATGCCAGGAGCATACTGAAGACTCCTGAAGGTTACAAACTTCGGGAAACGCCAAGATTCGCTACCGTAGTCACGGTACCACCCCCTGTGGTGCACACTGTCCCGGAAGGACAGATTCCACCGACACCTTATGGCAAGAAGGAAACTATGTTTGACCGAATGGATGAATTCCAGGAACAGTTCTTGGAAATGAAAAAGGAACTGCAAGCCATTCGCGTCAGGATCTATTTGGAAAGGACGCCGCAGATCTCTGCTTGGTCCCCAATGTGAAAGTCCCGCATAAATTCCAAGTGTCCGACTTTGAAAAATACAAGGGTAACTCTTGCCCTCAGAGCCATCTGGTGATGTACGCACGGCGGATGTCAGCTCAGACGGAAAATTAGGACTTGCTGATTCACTATTTCCAGGATAGTTTAACCGGTGCCGCATTAAAATGGTAAATGGGTTTAAACTGTGCCACGATCAGTACATTCAGAGATCTTGGTACTGCCTTCGTCCAACAATACAAATACAATTTGGACATGGCACCCGACAGAGATCAACTCAGATCGATGTCGCAAAAGGACAAGGAAACCTTTAAGGAGTATGCCCAAAGATCTTCTTAAAGACCTTAAGCTCATTTTACTATGACCGAATGGTTGCCAGTGCACCCAGTGATTTCACCGAGATGGTCGCCATGGGTGTACGTCTTGAGGAAGCCGTCCGAGAAGGACGTTTGGTAAAAGACACTGGATCAACGAGCGGTACTAAAAAATATGGTAGTGCTCTCCCTAAGAAAAATGAGCAAGATATTGGGAATATCTCTCTTGGAAAGCAAAGGCGTCGTTATCAACCAGTAGCAGCTGTAACTCCTGCTATCGGTCCCACGCCTGTTCCTACGTATCAACCGCAGGTTGCGCAGAGCCAACCTAAACAACAAAGGACACAACAACCTCTTCAGCAGGCTCATCCTCCATACAACAACAACCGTGCAATGAGACCATCAGGGTTTGATCCTATACCCATGTTGTACGCAGAACTATTTCCATTACTACTGTCTAAGGGGCACATTTAGACTAAGTCTCCTCTGACAGTACCGGAAAATCCGCCTTTTTGGTTTAAGGTGGATCAGACATGCCCTTATCATCAAGGAGGTCCAGGGCATAACATAGAGACTTGTCTCAATTTCAAGTCCGACGTGCAAAAGCTTGTTAGGAGCGGGCTCTTATCCTTCAAGGATACGAATCCTAATGTTCTCACGAACCCGCTGCCTCAACATGAGAAAGCTACAGTCAATCTGATTGAGAAAGAGACTAACAATGTCTATCAGATTCACGATGTACTCTTGTTAAAAACCAATCTGGTTAAGATGCATTGTAGACAGAGTGGATATGGCCATGTGCCACCTCATAATTATCACCAGTGTGATATCTGCTCTAAAGACAACCAAGGATGTTCTGTGGTGCAAGCAGCTCTGCAGGAACAAATGGATCTCGGATGGATCCAAGAGCACCGAGTTTGTGGAGTTAACATGGTCTATACGAATTCCAATATCATTCAGAATCATAACATTCTAGCAATGAATGTCAACTTGGTCGCGATGCACTCACGACAAAGTCTACACTACGATCTGCCACGACATGATTACCAGGCCTGTCCGATCTGCTCAACAAACAATCAGGGATGCTCTTTCATACAAGAGGCCCTCCAGCGTCAGATGGATCTTGGATGGATCCAGAACTACCATGATAGGAATCCCTATCAAATTAACAGGATCCAGATCTTTGATATCCGCTTGATGAATACCAATCTTGTAGAGTTACATGCGGAGCAGGTCCGACTTGGATTCTTAATATCACATGACTATCAAAACTGCAAAGCGGGCTGTGAAAGCTATCAAGGTTGTACCCTTGTCCAGGAAACACTTCAACACTTGTTAGAATATTGGTGGCTTCCCATCTATATGGATGAAGACACCCAACAAGTTAGTGTCACTAACGGAAATCCTGCTAGATATCAAAGTCAGGATGTCCGATCGACGGAAACGGACCTCGTAAGGTTGCACTGCATTCAAAGTGGGCGTGGCCAGGTGCCACTACACAATTACGATTGGTGTAGAGTTTGCTCAGTGGATAATCAAGGGTACTACCTTGTGCGAGTGGCTCTTCAAAGTCAGTTGGACCGCAAAGAGATTCAACCAGAGTCAAGTTCTGGATCAGTCAACTACCTTGCTGATCAAGTTGAGGATGTTGTCACCATCTCTGGTCATCACAGGATCAGGGATGTTTTTGCCATCATCCCTCTACTTGACGAATCTAAAGTTCCCAACTGGGAACGGATCGAGATTACTTATGATGGTCAAAAAAATCAGAAGGCTCCTGTAGTCATCTATCTACTAGGACCAGTACCGTATGAATCAACTAAGGCTATCCCTTACAAATACGGTGCAACAACCATTGAAAATGGAAAGGAAATTCCATTACCCTCCATCGTGAATATTGCAGACATCAGTCGTGTAACACGGAGTGGTAGAATCTTCAACCGAGGGGTTGGGAAACATAACAAAGAAAAGGAACTTCAAACAGAAGCTCCCGATCCACCAGTCGGTCAATCCAGTGATCCCGACCTTTCGAAAAATAATGATGAGATGCTGAAGCTCATCCAAAGGAGTGAATATAACATTGTTGATCAACTGTTGCAGACTCCTTCAAAGATCTCGGTATTATCACTGTTACTCAGTTTAGAAGCGCATAGGGAGGCTCTACAGAAAGTCTTGGAGCAAGCCTTTGTGGAACAAGATGTAATAATCAGACAGTTCGATAGCATTGTCTCTAACATCTCTTCCTGCAACAATTTGGGATTTAGTGATGATGAATTACCCGAAGAGGGTCGCCGTCATAACATGGCGCTCAACATTACAGTTAACTGCCAGGACGATGCTTTAGCTAGCGTACTGGTAGACACAGGGTCAGCCCTGAATGTTATGCCGAAGTCCACTTTGATGCAATTATCATTCAAAGGACCTCCGATGAGAATCAGCGAGATTGTCGTCAAAGCATTCGATGGATCCAGAAAAGAAGTTATCGGCGAAGTTGATCTTCCCATAACTATTGGTCCTCACACTTTCCAAGTCACTTTCCAGGTCATGGACATCCGGGCAACGTACAGTTGGTTATTAGGAAGACCTTGGATACACCAGGCTGGAGCGGTTACGTCAACCCTCCACCAAAAGCTAAAGTTCGTCAAGAACGATCAACTTGTCACGGTTTGTGGGGAACAAGCCTTACTTGTAAGCAGCTTATCATCATCTACTTGTGTAAAACCCGAGGAGGTTATTGGAACGCAGTTCCAAGAACTGTCGGTGAGCAAAGACAATCAGTTCAAAGGAGGAACCTCGATTTCCTCATACAAAGATGCTATCAAAGCGGTCGAGAGTACCGATACAAATGGATGGGGACAGTTTGTCATTCCTATTGACAATAAAACAAAGAAGGGTCTTGGTTTTTCTACAACCTGTACTCGGACAGCTGTCAACGATGAAAGTCTTCATCCCCTTCAAAACTTATTTCACAGCAGAGGTTTCGTTCACCCGGTGTCTCAAGCAGTACATGCTATCAATGAGGAAGATTCCTCTGACACGGATGAAGAATGGAAGTCCTATCTTAACAAGGACGGTTATATGTCTCAGGAAGAGGTACCTACGCCTTTTTACTTTCCTATAGAAAGTCCGAGATTTATACCAAGGTCAGACGTCGAAATGGTATATGGAGATTGTGATCCGGAAGGATGTCGTGCTCCGCCAAATTCATTAGAGGAGGACACTCTAATGAAAGACAACTTTGACTACAACTACTATGGCCCAATGGATGGTCTGCCAATGTGGCAACCTTATCCAGGAAACTTGGGGCAAGAAAGTCAGCCGAGTAATGAAACTCAGCTGACCATCATTGAACAGAATACCTGTGTCCCCACCATGTCATGGGATCAACACTCAGGTCATTCAGAAACTGCTCAACATGAAGATGAATTCGCAACGTTCGCAGGACTTGAATTCATCAACTATGCTTTTCCTGAGGTCAACGTCATCGAGAGGGATGACTCCTCCAGTTCCAGAGATGTGTGGGACACCTTGGGACAACCGAGTGGAAAATTCGACTATATGGTCAAGTACACCGCTCCCGAAAGCTCTCGTATCAGGTTCGAAGATATCCAGCCTACTGGATGGGGAGATACAACTGAGAGCACAACTACTCTGCAAAATGCAACAGAGGAATCCTCCTACGACAACTCTTCCTGGGAGACAGATTCCAATGATCCTGCTCCACCAGAAATCAGCGTTATTTCTGAAGACAAATCAAGGAAGGTGCCAGACTTTGTGATTCACTGAGGAGTTCGTCGCCAATGGGTTGCTGTCGATGTTCCGAAGGTCGTTCATCAGTCAAAGTAATTGCCATCTTTAACCTTTCACCCTGCCCAGGTGAAACGGATGTTTTGATAGGGCTCGCTTTCTGTAAATTTTCCCTCTTCGCTTCGCCCAAAGCGACAGAGTTTTGTTTTATAGGGCTGTAATTTCAAGTTTTGAATGTTCATAAATAAAATAACGTCGTTCTGTAATTTCTGCATTAATTATTGTTTTCTCTTTTTGCTTTTTCAGAAAATGGTAATCCTAAAAAACATTCAATCATAAAACAAGCAGTAATAAAATAAAACACTGCACACACTTGCATTTTCTCTATCTCTTCTAAACGCGAATCATCACGTCATGCAGATTGCTTGTTTTAAACCCCGTTAAAACATACGATCCGATGCCTTCTCCCAACTTTGAGTTCCCGGTATTCGAGGCTGAAGAAGAAAATGACAACGAAATTCCAGAAGAGATCTCCCGACTACTCCGACAAGACGAAAGGTCCATTGAACCTCATAAAGAACCGTTGGAAATGGTAAACTTGGGTTCAGAGCAAGAGAGAAAAGAAATCAGGATTGGGGCACTGCTCAGTCCAACTGCCAGAGAGGGTTTGATAAAGCTTCTCAGATAATTTCCCGATGTATTCGCTTGGTCCTATCAGGATATGCCAGGGTTGGATACCAGCATCGTGGAACATCACTTACCTTTAAGATCGGAATGTCCGCCAGTAAAGTAGAGGTTGAGACGCACTCACCCGGACATGGCCATCAAAATCAAAGAGGAGGTGCAAAAACAGATTGACGCGGGTTTTCTCGCTACATCTGAATATCCTCAATGGTTAGCCAACATCGTACCCGTTCCCAAAAAGGACGGAAAGGTCAGAATGTGTGTTGATTACAGGGATCTGAACAAGGCTAGTCCAAAGGACAACTTTCCTTTACCACACATTGACATGCTGGTAGACAGCACGGCGAAGTTCAAAATTTTCTCCTTCATGGATGGATTCTCGGGCTATAATCAAATCAAAATGGCGCCGAAAGACATGGAGAAAACTTCGTTCATCACCCCATGGGGTACCTTTTGTTACAAGGTTATGTCGTTCGGTTTGAAGAACGCCGGGGCAACCTATTAAAGGGCCATGACTACTCTGTTTCATGACATGATACACAAAGAAATCGAGGTATATGTCGATGATATGATTGCAAAATCAAAAATAGAGAGTGAACACGTTGAACATCTGTCAAAATTGTTCGAACGTTTAAGAAAGTTCAAGCTCCGCTTGAATCCCAACAAGTGCACCTTTGGTGTCCGTTCAGGGAAACTACTAGGGTTCATCGTCAGCCAGAAAGGAATTGAGGTTGATCCTGACAAGGTCAAGGCCATTCAAGAAATGCCTTCCCCAAAAACTGAAAAACAAGCCAGAGGATTCCTGGGACGTTTGAACTACATCTCCAGATTCATATTCCTTATGACCGCGACATATGCGCCGATTTTCAAATTACTCAAAAAGAACCAGGATTGCGTTTGGTCAAAAGAGTGTCAAACCGCCTTTGACAGTATCAAGGAATATCTGTTGAATCCTCTGATTCTATCACCTCCAATGGAAGGAAGACCACTGATCATTTACCTCACAGTCCTAGAGGACTCAATGGGATGTGTACTTGGCTAACAAGGCGAAAACAAAAGGAAAGAGTCTGCCATTTACTATCTGAGCAAGAAATTCATCGACTGTGAAACTCGGTACACGATGCTCGAGAAAACTTGTTGTGCTTTGGCTTGGACAGCCAAACGTCTTCGCCAATACATGATTCGTCATACTACTTGGTTGGTCTCCGAAATGGATCCAATCAAGTACGTTTTCGAAAAACCTGCTCTCACGGGAAGAATTGCCCGTTGGCAGATGCTGTTATCAGAATATGACGTAGAGTACCACGCTCAAAAATCCATTAAGGGAAGTATTTTAGCCGATCATTTGGCTCATCAACTGATTGACGATCAAGAATCAATCGGGTTTGACTTCCCAGACGAAGATGTCATGTATCTAAAAATGAAAGATTGCGATGAACCGATACCCAGTGAAGGGCCAGAACCAGGTTCCCAATTGGGACTAATCTTTGACGGAGCAGTTAATCATTACAGAAACAGAATTGGGGCAATCATTGTTACCCCTCAGGGTACCCACATTCCTTTCACTGCTCGACTTACGTTCAAGTGTACGAACAACGAGGACGAATACGAAGCTTGTATTATGGGTCTCGAGGAAGCTATTGATTTAAGGATAAAAAACTTGGACGTATACGGCGACTCAGCCTTGGTTATCAATCAGATAAAAGGAGATTGGAACACATACCAATCAGGATTGATTCCTCACAAAGACTATGCAAGAAGGTTGTTACCTTTCTTCAACAGAGTTGAGTTTCATCACATCCCTCGTGATGAGAACCACATGGCTGATGCATTATCCACTATCTCTTCCATGATTAGTGTAGGTCGATGGAATGATATACCTAAGATCGACATAATGCGCCTTGAACGACCCGCTTACGTCTTCACGATTGAAGCAGTCATAGATGACAAACCTTGGTATCACGATATCAAATGCTTCCTTCAGAAACAAGGATACCCACCTGGGGCATCTAGAAAAGACAGAAAGACCCTCAGAAGATTGGCTGGAAACTTCTTTCTGAGCAGTGACACTCTCTATAAGAGAAATTTTGACATGGTCTTGCTCCGATGCATCGACAGACCAGAAGCAGACATGCTTATGAGAGAAATTCATGAAGGATCCTTTGGCACTCATGCCAACGGACACACAATGGCGAGAAAAATTCTGAGTGCAGGGTACTATTGGTTGACCATGGAATTCGACTGCTACAAGTACATGAGGAGGTGTCACAAGTGTCAGATATACTCCGACAAAATTCATGTACCGCCATCACATCTCAAAGTTCTTTCTTCTCCGTGGCCTTTTTCCATATGGGGAATCGACATGATTGGCATGGTTGAGCCTAAGGCTTCAAACGGACATCGGTTCATTCTAGTAACCATTGACTACTTCACCAAGTGGGTCGAAGCGGCGTCATTCGCCAATGTAACCCGACAAGTGGTGGTCCGATTTATCAAAAACAATATCATCTGCCGTTATGGTTTTCCAAGCGAGATCATTACTGATAATGGATCTAACTTCAACAATAAGATGATGAAGGAGTTTTGTGCAGAGTTCAAGATTGAACACCATAACTCATCTCCCTACCGACCCAAGATGAACGGAGCGGTAGAAGCGGCCAATAAGAACATCAAGAAGATCGTTCAAAAGATGGTTGTAACCTACAAAGATTGGCACGAGATGCTACCCTTTGATCTTCACGGTTATCGCACAGCTGTCCGCAATTCAACAGGGGCTACCCCTTTTTCTCTAGTATATGGCATGGAAGCAGTGCTCCCCATAGAAGTAGAGATCCCGTCAATCAGAGTATTGATGGAAGCTAAGCTCACCGAAGCTGAATGGTGTCAAAGTCGACACGACGAACTGAATCTGATAGAAGAAAAGCGAATCACGACACTATGCCATGTTCAATTGTATCAACAGAGAATGAAGAGGGCATTCGACAAAAAGGTTCGACCTTGTATCTTCAGAAAAGGAGACCTCGTGCTCAAGAAGATACAATCATTCTCACTGAATCTCGGGGCAAATGGACCCCAACTTATGATGGCCCTTATGTGGTCACGAAAGCTTTCTCAAGCGGCGCCTTGAGACTTGCAACCATGGACGGAGAAGAATTTTCCTACCCCACGAATGTTGATGTAGTCAAGAAATACTTCGCCTAAACTAAAAAAAAAAAAAACGTCTCGGTGGATTGAAAACCCGAAAGGGCGGTCCAAGCAAAAGTTAGAGACATGAAAAAAAAATCATCCCGGTGGATTGGAAACATCAAAGTACAATCCAGGCAAAAATTAGGGATAATGGCAAGTAACTATGTTCAACAGAGGCAAGCCCCTCAGCAACAGCAGTTACACTATCCATCGGAGGAAAACTCCAGTTAAGGTCATCTTCGACCAAAGCTCAGGATGCCCCGAATTCAAAGTTGGTAGAAGGATAGTGGTCGTTATGTTTCAACATAGCCCTTTTTCCTATAAATTACCATTTTCAAACTTTGTATATACTCTTTGGAATCACGCGTTTGGCTGATCTCCATCCCATCAATAAAATTGGAGCCCTTGTGCTTTTGTTTGTAATTCTTATTTGTTTTAGCTTTACAGAACGACGTTGTTAACATAACTAACGATTCTTGAAATAAAACAAAACGAATTTACTTGTTAAAACTTTTTCTGCTGTTAAAATAAAGTTGGCAATTTCTTTTGACTGTTGAACATCAAAAGAGCATCAACCGCTTCCCCAGAGGTAAGCGAACTTCAAAGTGCAGAATCAAAGTACTCTTTCTCGACTAGTACGCCTGAGTAAAGATCAACTGTGTCAAAGACCTTGTTTCATCTGACACACCTCGACCGAGTTCTCATCTCCTAAGCCCGATCAACGGTATTCCCCGCAGGGACTATCTCTCCTAAGCAAGGTGGAATTGCTATCTTGAACCAGCGATATCTCTACACGCCCCGCGACGGCCGAGTATTCAGTCATGTTCATCTTTTAGTTTGTATGTCGCTTTAGTTTTGTCAGCATAAACATACATACATCATGCATTATTGATTTGCATTTACATTTCATATTGCATCACTATCACTCTAGTCGGTCTTGTCCCCTAGTGATAACAGTCCTCTCAATCAAGTTGTCAGTTCTTGCCTCGTCAGGAAATACTGCGTTTGGACAATCTCTCTCCTCCAGTTTATTTCAGGAATGAAGGTGGTCCTCGGCCACTTTGATAATTTGAACCTCTGAAAAGCCAGAGAAAACGTTCAGCAGATGTCACTCTTCGCCATTGAATATGATATCCTTGCTTTCCCGGATTAAGGAAAATCCACAAAGAAAGCCTCCTAAGCAGAGATTTGGCAGTATAGCTGCCATTCTCCAAAAAAATTACTGATGAAAAGGTCATCGGCACCTCAAAATTGGACCCCATCATATGGCATTTCTCCGGCAAGATCCCGAGAAAAGTATGATGTAAGATCCCATGCGACAGCAGTCTCTCAAGAGACCTGCTTTCCCCCAGTAGAAACAAATGGCATCTCCAACAGAGAAGTTTGTGCAACTCTACAGCTCAGACGACTCGGTTCCCCAGCAAGTCTGACATCAAAAGTTTTTCCACCAAATGGCATCTCTCCAGGAAAATTCGGCGAGAAGTTTGAGGAAAATTGCTACGCACAGTGTTCCTTGTCAAGAAAGTTTATTGACAAAAGAAACTAAGACCAGTCCCTTGGTAGGAAATCAAGATCGAGGGGAAGTTTACCTCAGAAACTAAAACCAGTTCCTTGGTAGGAAACCAGGATCGAGGGGAAGTTTACCTCAGAAACTTAGACCAGTTCCTTGGTAGAAAACCAGGATCGAGGGGAAGTTCATTTCAAAAGAAAACCGAGACCAGTTCCTTGGCTGAAGACCAGGATCGAGGGGAAGTTTACCTTTTCTAAGCATCATCGCTTAGCTAAAGAAGATGAATGCGTAAGCTACTATTCATAACCACCATCAAAATTTCGAGTATTCCGATATTTAATCCTTTTGCACCCCGAATGCCCGAATACCTTCGCCATTCACACCTTCGGGTCCAAGATGATTAAATAGGGGCATCTGCCATACCCCAAAATTTGACCACTAAGATTTCCCATCATTCTGCAATTCATCATCACAATATAGGGGAACCATCCTACCTTGTCAGTCTCCCCAAAGATGGGTGAGCACTCACTACAATCAAAATTAGGGTTTCAAGCCCTCTTTGAGTTCTTAGACAAAGGATCAATCAAGGAATGACATGATCTTCAACTTGTATAACCTCTCAATCATTCACAATGGATCGAAAAGGACTCCCACTTCAAGGATTAAGCACAAGGATGCTCCCTTCTAGGTGGATCAAGCCTCAATATCGCCAGTGTCACCAAATTAGGGTTTTGGTCGACCAAGGCCCCCAAATGGAAAATTTTCATCTGGGCATGAGCCAATGATCCAAAACATAACCTAATATACTCCATGGAACCTCATGTGCCTCATCACCAAGTCAATTTTACCTCAGGGGATGCATACATAAAAAATCAGGAATTAGGGTTTCTTGACCTAATTCACCCCTAAGTTGACTTTTGGTGCAAATCATGAACCAAGACCTCAAGAGAGGGTTTGAAGGTCTCTAATGACCTATATTGATCCATTTGGAACAATGGATTAATCCAAGAAGCTTGAGTAACAAGTCTCAGTTTCATCTGCACCACAGTTAGGGTTTTGCGGGAAAAGTCAACTGTAACTTTGACTTTTGACCAGGACATGCTCCCAAGCCCTAAGACATGCCTCAATATACCCTATGACACCCATGGAACATGTCCATCAAGTTTGATTTAGGTCAAGGACATGATTCCCTGAGGAATTGCACAGTTTGGAATTCATCCGATAAAAAGTCAACTGTGCAAAAAAGTCAACTTTGACTTTTTGAGTTTTTTTCACCAAAATGGATTTTTAACCCTAAAATGATGTTTATGTATGATTTGAATCATCATTCATCAAGAAAAATCAAGAAAAGTTGGATAACTTGTAAAAGGGGTAACCATAAAACTTAGAAAAATTTCTAAGTTATGGAAAAAGTACCACTAATGCACCAACTTTGGAGGACCATAACTCCTAAACCACAAGGCCATTGTGCCCCATTCAAAGCTTGATTTGTAGATCACATTACCCTCTACAAAAACTTCATCTAAGTTATGTCCAAATTCCTCATGGATTTTGAGTTATGGAGTGATCAAAATCAAGTAAACTCACTTTGATCCAACACTTAGTGAAAATTTCAATAAGACAGAATCTGCCTCACTTTTTGCCAAATGTAGAGGGATTTTTCACTTGGATTCAAGAGAGATCAAAATCAAACTTGTTCAAACAGTTGTTGTGTCATGTAAAGACTTTCCAAAATGACCAAGAACATTTCCAAATTCCATTTGAGTCATGAGATATGACATTGGAAAGTTGCCTTGCTGATATCTGTCAAAGGCAAGGCAGAATTTGCAATTTTGCTCGATTTGCCAAAATCAGCCAAATTCAAATGCTCCAATCCACTTGGACACCTCAAAGGATTGAATCTAAAGGGGACAATCACTGAGCCAAGCCTCCAAAGTCTTTGGAACCAAAAATAGCACTCAAAACCTAGAATTGCCTAAAATAGGGACAAGACTCCAATTTTGGATTCAAGCATTCAATGGAAGCTCCAAGGTGGCATTGACTAAGCTCTTAGCAACTGAATTCAGTCAAGACTTATCCAAGACCAAGGGGACCAGCAGCCTGTGCCCTAACCTCTAGTCAATGGCTAGAGGAGACTTGGATTTTCATTGATCAACATTGGCCAAACCTATTCTGCAGTTGCCATTCACTATTGATCCCAAAACAAACTTGCTCTACTATAAATAGAGCTCATTTGTGCTCAGTTTAAGCACACCAAAGCCATCAAACAGATGCTTTCCTCAAAATCTCTTTTTCTTGGCAAAAATGCCTTCTTTAGCAAGGTAACTTTGGGTTTTTGAGTTAGAGAGCTTTTCCTACCAAACCAATCACACACACACCTCACATACATCATATAGAAGTGATCCAAACACTCACATAACATCTGGAACACAGATTTCACGAAATCACCAGCCAATTGCTCAAGTTCTTGACAGATTTGCAGTTGGGGTACCATCTCAAGTTCCAGATCATTTCAATCCATTCCAAGCATTCATACACACTCCATGGCACCTAGGGAAGCTGTTCAGATCATCACAACACAACTGTAACACCTCCTACACAAATCACGATCACCAGCTGCAAGTGGTAAGCATGAGCTCTTCTAACTCTATGATCCACACAATTTTTGCTGCACAATAATTTGGCCATATGTTCATAATCATGCATGGAATGTTTCCCCTCAATTAATTGCATTGTTTGAATCGTGTATCAAAAATCCTAGCCTTCAGGCAGAAATTAGGGTTCTTGAGGTTTCTTCGTGATTTCTTGTTGTATGTTTAATTTAAATGAAATTAATGGACATAGACATGATCGTGAGGTTGAGACGAGCATAATGATATGTGGATTGCATGATATGATCAAGTATTCAATGAGATTGGATAGAAAATGCAAATCTGCAGAAACAGAGGGTGGCGCGTGTTCTTGCCCTTGTTCTTGGCGCCATTTTCTAATATTTGAATATTTGAATTTTGTGATTTTATTTAATTGATTCAAAAATTAATTTCTCTCTGAGTTTTAATGATTTTGAGTTGATTCTTTTTTTAATAATTCACAAAAATGTTAAAATATTTTATTTTCCCAAAAAATCCCAAAAATATTATTTATTTTGTATAATTGATATTTTTGCAAAGAATTAATGTTTTAATTGTTTTTGACATTTAAAATATTTTTTCCACCTTGATTTTGCAACTTTTAATGCTTTCTAATTATTTTGTAGGTCAATACTTAATTTTTGAAGCATTAATCCAAGATCAAAATTTGTTTTTCATATGTTAAACAATTTTGATCATCTTAATTGAATTTTTATTCAATTAAATACATTTATTGAAAACAAATTAGGGTTTTGGATTAATTCAACCCTCATAGATCATTTTCAAAACACTTTGGGCCTCTATTAGAGTGTAAGACCCAACCCACTTGTACAGAAACAATTTTGGGCCTCATTCGTTGTATAAGTCCCTCTGTACATTTTCAAATAAACGGCGCGATCATCGGCTTTTGAAAAAAAAATCATCTAGGCCTCTCCTTGAGCTATAAGACCCATTCAAAACTCTTTGGGCCTCTATTAGAGTGTAAGACCCAACCCACTTGTACAGAAACAATTTTGGGCCTCATTCGTTGTATAAGTCCCTCTGTACATTTTCAAACAAACGACGTGATCGTCGCCTTTTGAAAAATAACCCTGGGCCTCTCCTTGAGCTGTAAGCCCCAAATCTTTCTTTTTCAAAGCACTTTCTCCTTTGATTTTGAATATACTGTTGTTTTCAATCTTTCTTTGTTGAACAACTAACCAAACAGCAAGGAAGCTCTACAACCGAGTAAGTGGTTATGGCTTTCATTTACTGCTTTCATATATATAACTGTCTTGTGGGGCTGCTCACTGTAAGTCTCCTTTCATAAACTCATATCTACTGTGTAATAATAGTATAGATATTTAGAGTTTCCCCGACAACTACGTCTAGCACTAGGTAAAGCCGTTTCGTTTATTCGTAGAAATAGACAGCTAGATCCCCAATAGGATCACCAGATACAGTCTTCTCTTCGGCTGTCCTCATTAGGAATCGTCAAGAAACTCTACTCCCCAAGATGAATGTATTCTCCGTGAATGGCATCTTTGAGTTTCTTCCAAATTCTCGAACTGTCCTGACTTTTATCTATTCTCGGTGAATAGCATTGCCTTGACTTTCTCGGGATTTGGGGACCCACGGGCTTCTTAAAAGCATCGGCCTCCTCTTATGCATCGTATAAGGACCCACAGGCTTCCTAAAAGCAACCCCGTCTCCTCTTGGGCTTAGTACAAGGACCCTACGGCTTCTTAGAAGTATTCACAGCCTCCTCTTAGGCTTCGTATAATGATCTCTTCCTCCGGGAATGATAGCCTCCTCTTGGGCTTAGTACAAGGACCCGCCGGCTTCTTAAAAGTTTCCAGCCTCCTCTTGGGCTTCGTACAAATTGTCCCGACGACCTCCTAGAGGTATAGGAACAGAACTTAATCATCTTCATAGAGCAGTCCTTTCATAGAGTCTACTACTGTTTCTCAAAACATAGTACAGAAGTTGAAACTCTAGACTTGGACAATCTAATCTCCTTGAGTCTCAAAGACATTCTCAAGTGACCCCTTCGTTAAATAGAAAGGAAACCCGCAGAATCGGACAGTCTCGATACCCTTCGGATTTCCCGCTTTCTTAAAGAATAGGAATAACCTGGATCCTAAAATTAAATCCCTGAGTACAGTGTCGCTCATATAAGAACTGATTTTCTCTTTCAAAATCAGTATACTGGACCTGTCACTTAACTGAGACAGTAACCATAGCCTCCTCTTAGTCTTTGTATAATGATCCTTCTTCAGTAAAGTCAGCCTCCTCTTGGGCTTTGTACAATGATTCTCCCCAGCGGAGCTAACAATTTTCGCCTCCATCTCGGGCTTTATACGAGATACCAAAAGATTCCCCAGTGGAGTCAAACAATATCTAGCCTCTCTCTCGGGCTTTGTACGAGACACATAAAAGACTCCCTCGTTGAGTCAATCAAATTCCAGCCTCCATCTCGGGCTTTGTACGAGATACAAAAAGGTTCTTATTGAGCCAAACAAACAACAGCCTCCATCTCGGGCTTTATACGAGATACCAAAAGACTCCATCGTCGGGTCAAAACTTTTTTGCCTCCAGCTCGGGCTTTGTACGAGACATAAAAACACTCTCTTGTTGAGTATAAAAGATCCCCTTGTAGGATCAACCCTTTTTAGCCTCTCTCTCGGGCTTTGTACGAGACACCTTTTAGCCTCCTCTTAGGCTTTGTATAAGAAAACCACTTGTTGATCCAATCAACCTCTTAACATCAAAGCTGTGCCTCGTTCACAGTACACAAACATAAATAACTCCTTCCCTTTCATCTAATCGCTGTAAGCGGCAAGCCTCTGGATCATCTATATCCATTCCACTGTCCCTCTTTTAGCATGAGAAATTCCTAAGGAAAGATAGCATTGCTCTACACTGAGTTAAAGTCTTCTCCTTCAGATCAAAACTACCCTATAAAGGAAATTATGGCATTGCTAGGATCAGCGTATCCCGATTAAAGTAATTCTCCTTTATAATCAGTCACCCAACAGTTGTGATAGACAAACCCTTCTTTAGAGATGACAAATTCTCTCTAAAGTCGAGGTCCTTCAGCTTCACGTCTTGGGCTTTGAACAAGACACAAATAGACCTTTCAGCTTCATATCTTGGGCTTTGAACAAGATACAAATAAACTCTTCAGCTTCACATCTTGGGCTTTGAACAAGATACAAATCACCTTACGCTTCACGTCTTGGGCCTTGAACAAGACACCAAACACCAATTTCCTCCCATAGAATAGGAGGAACTACGAACGCTCTGATTTCCCTGTTTCGGTAAACGGGAATACGTAGGCATAAGATCGAAAGAAAAGATCTTAGCGAGCACACTAAACAAAAAACCCAAATCCCATATCTCCATCAACTTCTTGGGAACTCATGATTGGAATCAGACAATATGGTATGTACCTGAAAATGACAAACATAACCTGTTATGATATGAGTATGCAAATGCAAAAGGCATGTGATCAAGCATTCAGGTGTCTGTGTCTGTGCTGAATTGTGTGCACTGTGTCTCTATACTAAATCTGGCAATGTATCTGAGATGAATACTCAAACCACTGTCATAGGATACACTGTCTGTAACAATCATAGAATCATAAGTAAGGTGTGTAGGAGGCTGGGTTTCCTGCAAACCTGTAAACATCCCACCCATACTCACATGTGGTTCCTAGAAAACAAGGATTGTCAGCTTTGGAGGTTTGAGAAGCAATAGCACATTCAGCCCGTAGGATACAATAGCAATAGCACCTTAGAAAATAAAGGCCATCCTATGCAAGTTCCAAAGTGGGTCCTCGGGTGCGAATGGGTTTGCCACAGAATGTGGTCTACCACTGTCACCACTAAAGAGAGATGTTTCAACTAAGGTCCTCATGATCGGTCACTAGAGTCGACAGCTCTCTAGTTCGACATCCTGGAATACGCAAGATGCGCATGCCATGATAGGTCCCAAGATAGCCTCGTCTAGCTGTGAATTTCGTGATTACCCAACATACACAGATGGTACGTAGGTCCCACTACTCTCCACTCTAATTCTAAGTGTATACTCAAGCCTGTGTAATGAGCTTATCTCTCAGAAATCCCATCCCGCCAAACAGAAAACCAGTCCAGCACAACAGTAATAATATGATATGTAATGCTAAAATGCAGTAAATACAGTAAAGTAAATAAACAGCAAAATAAAGCACAACAGTGAACACCCAATGAAAGAAAAAAATAAACAAGCATTAGGATTGACTCACTTAGGGATGGACCCGCAAGAGGTCAATCTTTCCCCAGCAGAGTCGCCAGCTGTCGCTCCCGGGATTTTCATCCAAGTACAAACGCGAAAGTGGCACCGAAACAGAGTCGCCAGCAATGTGTATTTATTCCAAGAGAGGGAAAGGAAACACCGCATAAACCTGAAGGAAAAGGAAAGAACATGGTCTTACGACCAAGAGGAATGAGTTCGGGAGTCGGTTACGTGCGAGGAAGGTATTAGCACCCCCACGCGTCCATCGTACCTGATGGGATCCACGCTTGCTTGTTTCGATCAAAGGGTGTAAGCGAAGGATACTGGAAAAGGAATGGAAAGAGAAAGAAGAACAAATGTAGGGAAAATAAAAGAAGTGCTCGAATGGGCCCTACCCCACTGCCTACGTATCTCATCGGGAACATGAGAATCAGAGCGACGTAGTTCCCCTCAACGAAGGTCGCTGTTTTGTTTGTGTTTTTTAGTGGAAACATCATAGTGCGCGTTCCAGCAGTTTAGGTGTTGCAGCTCGCTGTAGGGAGATTTAGGCGTTACCTGTTTGCGGTAGAACGGGAGTGACGAGTCCTTAAGACTGGAATGAATGAGATGAGAAAAGAATTGTTTGTTTGTTTTTGTCTTTTAAGAAGGTATTTTGATTATTTGTGTTTTTAACATTTATTGTATTAAAGTCTCTCATATAGGATTGAATATCTCGCATATCGACCCAAGATGGGACGTATGCTAAACATTCTAAGAAAGTGAGAGAAGACCCCTCAATATCTCATTCCCACATGAAAGGCCTTAATACAATGTATGCTACGCCTTTATTAAGTGTTTTTGTTGATTATGAAATGAAGAAGTGTTTTTTATTTGTATCTTCAACAAATATTGCATTTAAGTCCCTTATACAAGATCAAATGTTTAACACATTGACCCAAGATGAGCCATATGCTACACATTCTAAGATTATAAGAGAAGACCCCTTATAATCTTTTCTTTATATGAAAGGCCTAAATGCAATAAATGCCTACCTTTATTAGATATTTTGATATTTCTTTGAGATGAGAAGATGGAAGACTCAAAGGAGGAGAAAGGTAAAAATCTATGTGAACTAAGACTCAATCCTACTTGATTAGTTAATGGAGTGATCCTAATGGTTTGTGAGGTTGCAAAACCTAAAGTCTAAAGAAGGAATGAGCCAAACAATTCACTTCTAAGGTAGAAGATGAATTGTAACTCAAAAGGGAAAGTAATGAGTTAATCAAAGAAAGCACATAAGTACTTAACAATACACAAGATTGAATTGTAAAAGATGAAAGGAAAGAAATTTGAATGTGGATGCCTTATCCACACTCAATTTCAACTTACCAAAGCCCCTACATGCTTAGTAAACATGGAAACATGTATAAGAAGTAAAAAACACTTAATGCACAATAAAGTTCAAAAGAATGAGATGAAGAATCAAATCTTAAGATCACAACCAGAATGTCAATCATATTGACAACAAGTGATTATCATCATACAAGTTCAAATGAATAAGCAACAATCATCATCCATAACATTCAAACATGTTACCATAAGAAAGGATAGGTGAAAGATGAAAAGAAGTGAAAGGAACATGCATAAATGAGACATGTAATCCAACAATCAGAATTGAAACTAAATGCAAAATGGTTTATAAACATCTCAAAAGTATTCATGAATCCACATTCAAGACATTCAAGAAGTAATAGAAGAAGAAGTGAAGTGAAAGTTCAAAAGGAAAGTGCAAACAATACATGTTAAGGATGCACAAAGTTCAAGTTGAAAGGAACATTTAAAGATGACCTATAATGTGTACCAAGGACATATAATATCATATGGATGGCTCATGAAATATGCAAATGCTCATACAAATATGCACAAAAGAATTCATGTAAGCATGCACTAAAGTTAGAATGATATGACATGTATTATGCTTCAAATGGAATGCATCAAACAAAAATCATATGGACTTATGAAAATTATGAAATCATGGTATTGGGATGCCTAAATCAGAAGTAAATCATACATCCAAATGGCATGTCAAAACTCAAAGCAAAATGGCTTTAAACAAATGCATTAGGTCAAGTTTAATCATCATGCAAAGTGGTGCAAAGATAAGTATCAAAACATATCATAAAGTGACCTAAAAAATCAAACAAAACTCATCAAGCATGATTCAAAGTATTAGTGAATTAATACAAAAAGAACCATGTCAAAACAGTTTGTAATGAGCAAGAACAAAATTCTACAAATTCATGTGTCAAATTTGGAATGCACACAAATGAAAATTCAAAGAAAAATATGAAACAGGGGTAAAAATGTAATAAAATCATGAAATAAAAATGTCAAAAATTTCTTAAATGTCTTAATGATATTCATGAATTTTTCCAGAATTTTCTAATGTTGTTTTGGATTTTAAAAATTAAAAAGGAAACGTGTACAAAATGAAGAAAATAAAATGAAATGAAAATAAGAGAGGGGGTGCATGCATAGCAAATCATCAGTTCAAGATTACTTGGGCTTCAAACGGTGAGGTGCAAATATCAATTTAGTCCAAGGCCCAAACACGCGCAATCCACACCAACTATCATGCACTCTTAGTCAAATAAAGTCAAACAATGATCACCATTGGATCAAGTCCAGTCAACACCATAGTCAAAGTAATTGAATCCAACACACGCGCATGAAGACACACACTACATACCATGCACTGCACCACACAATGTTTAAGTGAATTCAGAAATAAAACACGTGATATGCACGCCTATTTTAATGCGTTGGAACCACTGTAGCCACACGATGATGAAAACTCAACGGTTAAGATTAAAACATGATTAAACCCTAGCAATTGAATCCACCGGCCGGAGATGACCTCCGGTCATCTTCTCCGGTCCACAACCACCGTCTGTAACTTCAAGTTTCCCAGAATTTCACAAATATTATACCAAAATGAAGAGGAAGTAATGGAGAGCACGGATCCAGTGATAAAATGCACAAAATGTTCATGAAATGAGAGAATCGAGCAGAGGAAGTTTTGCCCTAACTTTTCAACTATGCCTCTAAAGGCCTATCAACTAGCCAGACAAGTTCTTGAGCTTATAAGAAGCTTTAAGAACCTGATAACATCTTCACATCATGTCAATAATGGTGGAAATTCGTACCTGAAGATTTGTGACCTTGAAGTATTCTTCCAGAAAACCAGAGATTCTGCTTCCTCTTTGAGCTACTCTTGGCCAAATAAAGGCTTAGATGAAGTTATTGATGATGATGCAGTGTAGAGAAATTGGAATCAAACTTCAAAACCAGTTACAATGTGGAGAAATTGAAAGAAAAAGAAGAGAGATTCTGAGGTGAAAGTGAGAAGATGAACAAAGTGAAGCTCGAAAATCAGTTGCAATGGTGAGAGATTGAGAGAGAAAAAGAGAGAATTCTGAGTGAGAGTGTGAAAAAATGAGTGTTGAGATGAAATTTGAGAGTGAGGTTTTGATTTATAGTGAGCTCTAACCATGGTTAAATGGGTGAGTTAATTGAGTCCAAGTGGAGTTTAGGTGAGTCATCCCTAACTAACTGAGTCAAGTTAGTTAGGGAGAGCAATGATAAGGTGATGATAGTTCATGGTAAGCTATGGTGAAGGTGAAAGTGAAATGAATGGCGTGGCTGTTGTAGCAGAAACGTGCTCAGCAAGTTTGCTTTTTCCCTTCTCATGTATGGCACGTGCTATGGCAGTGTATGTGATGGTAATGGTGTGTTCAAATAAGGGAATGAGTACTTGAGTTATTTGATGGATGTCTGAACCAATTTATGTGTCAAAAACCCTCAATGCATCAGTGAAACATAGGGAGGTTTTTGGATGAAATTCTCACTAATCAATGGGTGGTTTGATGTGTTTTTTGGGTCATTGGAAAGAGGGAATGTGGGAGAACAATATTGGTATGAGAATTGAGCTGAATTGAGGTTTGGAAGAGGTTGAAAAATGGATTGGAACACACAAGTTTGGAACTGGTCATGGGCGAGGCAAAGGGGTTGGCTGGCAAGGCACCTTGGCACCTGGGTTTTTAGCATGATCATAGCAAATTGGACTCAACATAACTTCTTAACCTTTGATCAAATGAAAAAATCATGAACACCAATTCTGAAGGTCTCACATAGAGGAACAACTTTCATGTTGAAAGGTTTTTCATTTGAGGCCTCTAACCATGAGTAATTGATCAAAATATTTGGCCCACCACGTGTTTGTGAAAATGATGGCGCATGGGCCTGGCAAGACTTGGTCATGACCTGGTTTTGGACCTACTTTCCTCCAACTTTGATCAATCATATCTCACTCAATTTTAATCCAATGGAGATGTTCTACACATGGATTTGAAGCTTGAAACAAGATCTTTTGTTGTGGCCTGGTGGAATTTTTATTTGATGTCTCAATTTTGAATGGCCTTGGTTCAAAGTCTGGTGCAAAATGGCCCAAAATTACTATTTTTGGAAACCTTACTTCTTCCAAAAATGGCAACTTTTCCCAATCTTGATTTTTCATGATCCTTTTGGAGTTTCTTGATCAAATTTTGTGCATTGGTCACATATAACATGAATTTCATGAATTTGGCCTCAAAAAGTCAAGAGTTGACTTTTTCCTCTGATTATTTGACTTAGCCCCAATTTCCTGATTTTTGATCTTTCTTCCAATTGAACGACTTCTAAAACCAATTGAGAGGCAATTTTCCACACACATACACTCAAGGACATGTAGAATACCATGACATCAAGTCTTGCCCAAAAAATCAGAGATAACCTGATTTAATTGGAAACCCTAGTTTTGATACCCACCTCCTAAGGGAAAAAAATGCAGTCTTCAATTTCAAATTCCTCAGAGTATGTTGTGTATCCTCTTAAAGGATGATGAGATATGCCACTTGAGGGTGATTTAGAATCAATGAACTATCTCTTTTGAGGGTTTTCCTTCATTTTTTGGACCTCTTGCATAGTGAATGATGTAGTGCTTCAATCTCCTATTGAATCTCACTTTCTTGAGGTTTTGGATAATCAATTGTGATGGTATGAGACATGAAAGACCTCTTGGCTTGCCTTGAGGCAACTTGTTTGACCTTTTGTGCCTTGAATGATTCCTTGATTGTCCACCTTTCACCTGATCACATGCCTTGATGGTAAGGGAGATGCTATGCTTTATTTTTCTATGTTAAAGATGCAATGCAATACTAATGAGATGGATATGATATGATATATGATAATGCTATGCTATGATGACAAAAGAGAGAGCAAATTTTGGGGTATTACAGGTGGTTAATCAGATTACAGGTGAATGGGTGACTCTTCAAGCGAATCTTGTTCCGTATAACAACTATGCCAGAAGGTAGTTACCCTTCTTTGACAGAGTGGACTTCCATCACATTCCTCGGACAGAGAATCAGATGGCTGATGCGTTGGCAACATTGTCATCAATGTATCAAGTGAATCGTTGGAATGAAACTCATTCAATCAGAATCATGTGCTTGGACAGACCTTCTTTTGTATTTGCGGTTGAAGGTGTATCAGATGGCAAGCCTTGGTATCATAATATCAAAGTCTTTTTGAAGAGTCAGGAATACCCGGCTGGGGCATCTTCCAAGGATAAGAAGACATTGATGAGGTTATCTGGAAACTTCTCTTTGAACAAAGACGATGTGTTATACAAGAGAAACTTTGACATGGTCTTACTACGTTGTGTTGATGAACACGAGATAGGCCTGTTAATGGAAGAAGGTCACGAAGGTTCCTTTGGTACTCATGCCAATGGGCATGCTATGGCAAGAAAATTGCTAAGAGCGGGGTATTATTGGATGACTATGGAGTCTGATTGTTTTAAATACGCCCGAAAATGTCATAAATGCCAGATTTATGCTGATAAGGTGCACGTACCGCCTACTCCTCTGAGTGTTTTGTCATCACCTTGGCCTTTTGCCATGTGGGGCCTTAACATGATTGGGAAGATCGAGCCGACTGCTTCGAATGGACATCGTTTTATCCTGGTGGCTATTGAATATTTCACGAAGTGGGTGGAAGCAGCCTCGTATGCCAACGTCACCAGACAAGTGGTGGCCCTTTTATTAAGAAGGACATCATCTGCCGGTATGGAGTCCCGGAAAGAATAATTACTGATAATGGTTCGAATCTGAACAATAAGATGATGAAGGAGCTATGCCAGAGCTTTAAGATTGAGCATCACAATTCTTCTCCCTATCGTCCGAAGATGAATGGGGCTGTTGAAGCGGCTAATAAGAACATAAAGAAGATTGTGCAGAAGATGGTAGTGACATACAAAGACTGGCATGAGATGTTGCCTTACGCTTTGCACGGATATCGTACTTTGGTACGCACATAAACTGGGACAACCCCTTTCTCACTGGTGTATGGTATGGAAGTAGTTCTGCCATTAGAAGTTGAGATTCCTTCTTTGAGAATTCTGACAGATGTGAAGCTTGATGAAGCTGAGTGGGTGCGTTCCCGGCTGAATGAACTGAACCTCATTGAAGAGAAGAGGTTGAAAGCCATTGCGCATGGTCGATTGTATCAGAGCAGGATGAAGAAAGCCTTTGATCAGAAAGTGCGTCCTCGGTGTTTCCAGACTGGTGAATTAGTTCTGAAAAGGATCACTCATCCTCAAACAGATCACAGGGGCAAGTGGACTCCGAATTACGAAGGGCCATATGTAGTAAGACAGGTTTTCTCTGGTGGAGCCTTATTACTCCTAACTATGGATGGCGAAGATTTTACGTCCTCCGTGAACGCGGATGTAGTCAAAAAATACTTTGCATAAAAGAGACCCGCTGGACATAAAAAGAAGGTCCAGGCAAAAATGGGGCATCCTGGCGAACCATAAAAAGAAAAAGGTTCAGGCAAAAATTAGGGATAAAAAAGAAAAAGAGAAATAAACCCGCAAGGTTGAAAACCTGAAAAGGAAACTTTGGCAAAAAAGGGTATCCCGGTGGATTGAAAACCCGAAAAGGGCGATCCAGGCAAAAGCTAGGGATTTAAAAGCAAAGACTACGATCCGCGTTCGATCTGTGATCAGCATTCACACTTGGAAAATTCGAAGGAAAGGAATCAGTCCAGTCAGTCATCTTCGAAGGACAAAGCATCTGCGGATAAACAAGTCATATGGGTTATAGCTGAGTCGAGTCATGGTGGATGTCTGTTCCCCACATTGCCGACATGTGTATTTTTTTTTACTTTTTGCGCAATTACCTCTTTTCAGGAATTGCTTCCAAATGTAAATGCCTATTTACAGGCCAATCATTCAATAAAGTTTGCATTTCAGTCAAAGAGCTTTCGTTTATTGTTTTACCTGTTTTGTTTGTGAAAATGTCCGATATTTTTGATAAACATTACATGATAAAACGTTGAGCTTTGTGAAACAAATTGAAAAAACAATGGAAATTGCTTAGGCGACAGTCACTTTGATGATAATCAAAGTAATCATTTTTGCACATAGACCTTTCTGTTGGTTTTGCAGGATGACAGGTGTGTACCTCCCCAGTAGAGTTGCTCTCCTCAACTTTGAAGTCTGATCGTCCTCAGCAATTTCTACTCTCCCAGTCAGAGTATCGAGGATCGTCTTCCTCAACAGAGTATAAGGAAGTAATTCCCCAAGCGGAGTCATTGAGGATCGTCCCCCTCAGCAGGATATAAGGGGTTTACCTCAGCCAGAGTTGTGATTCGGCTCATCTTTCCTCAGCAGGTAGCCAGAAGTTGTTATTTTTACTGTCTCTCCTGCAAGAGATTGATGGAACATTTTCTTTGATCAAAGATGGTGTTTCCCAAAAGCATAGGGGGCAGTCATTTTTTCCTCAACTAGTCAGGAAACATTTGTTTATCCCGTAGCAGAGTGGATGTTGACAACTACTATTTTCCAAGCAGATGTGCCGATGATGATCAGTGCTTTTGAGCAGGATAAAGGTGCTCATATCCCCAAGCAGAGTTTGTTGGTGATTGGTATCCCCAGCAGGTCTTAAGTCCAATCATTTTTGGCAGGCGTCAAATCCAAGTTCTAAAGTATTTGGTAATCCCCAGCGGAGGAATTTCCATCTTCAATATTATTTCCATCCCCAACAGAGCGGGTATTTTCTCGGAGTTTCGTCCATCTCCAGCAGAATTGGTGATTGTGATCTTCCCCAGCAGGGTGAAGTTTTCCCTCAACATGATTTCTTTGGTTTGATGACGTTGTAGTTTGTCGTCCTCAGCGGAGCTGCCTCTGTTCTCAGCATTTATTTTGCTGGGACGGTCTTTCTGCATTGCATAAGCATTTTTTGGCATGGCATCCTCCCAAATGCGTAGCATTTCCACTTCGTGTGGAGCATTACGGCAAAATTCAAACATATGCATCCGAAGCATAAGCCAGGTTTGAGTTTTCCTCCGTCAGGAAAAGCCGAATTTCAGGAGCTACCTTTTGACCTTACTCCACAATGTTGGGTTTAGTCATTCAAAGCAATATTTGACATTCCCTTGCAAAGTTGTTTGCCAGGATCGTTAACCTATGATTTCCTTTTTACCCCTTCGTCCAAGTGGTCCTTTGGCTTATCCCCTCAGGGTTTTTACCATCAAACACTCGTCCGTGTTTCCTTCGGCACCCGTCCATGTTTGAACCGTTTTGTTTCAATACCCGTCCGTATTGACCTTTTAATGACACTCGTCCGTGTTTCCTTCGGCACCCGTCCTTGTTTTTATGTCTTTTACTCAATACTGTTTTTCTAGACACCCGTCCGTGTTGCCTTCCATTCCCCAGCAAGTTTAATCCCCAGTAAATTTAACCTCTTTACACCCGTTCGTGTACCTTTTCGATACCTGTTCGTATTGAAACCTCTTTACACCCGTCCGTGTACCTTTTCAGTACCCGTCCGTATTGAACCTTTTTACACCCGCCCGTGTACCTTTTCGATACCCGTCCGTATTGAACCTTTTTACACCCGTCCGTGTACCTTTTCGATACCCGTCCATATTAAAACCTCTTGCACCCGTCCGTGTACCTTTTCAGTACCCGTCCGTATTGAATCTCTTACACCCGCCCGTGTATCTTCTTAGTACCCGTCCGTATTGAACATGTTTACACCCGTCCGTGTACCTTTTCGATACCCGTCCGTATTGAACTCTTTACACCCGTCCGTGTACCTTTTCGATACCCGCTCGTCCGTGTACCTTTTCGATACCCGTCCGTATTGAATCTTTTTACACCCGTCCGTGTACCTTTTCGATACCCGTCCGTATTGAACCACTTTACACCCATCCGTGTACCTTTTCGATACTCGTCCGTATTGAATTTTTTTACACCCGTCCGTGTACCTTTTCGATACCCGTCCGTATTGAATCTTTTGACACCCGTTCGTGTACCTTTTCGATACCCGTCCGTATTGACCCTTTTTCACCCGTCCGTGTATCTTTTCGATACCCGTCCGTATTGAATCTTTTTACACCCGTCCGTGTACCTTTTCGATACCTGTCCGTATTGAACCTTTTTACACCCCTCTGTGTATCTTTTCAGTACCCGTCCGTATTGAACTCTTTTTGCACCCGTCCGTGTACATTTTTGCACCCGTCCGTGTACCTTTTTAGTACCCGTCCGTATTGAACCTTTGCACTCGTCCGTGTACCTTTTCAGTACCCGTCCGTATTGAAACCTCTTGCACCCGTCCGTGTACCTTTTCAATACCCGTCCATATTGAAACTCTTTACACCCGTCCGTGTACCTTTTCAGTACCCGTCCGTATTGAACCTTCGATACCCGTCCGTATTGAACCTTTTTACACCCGTCCGTGTATCTTTCCAGTACCCGTCCGTATCTGATATCTGATATCTTTGACACCCGTCCGTGTTTATCCCCAGCATAGTTAACACTCGTTTGTGTTTATTTCAAGACTTTTCAATACATCGTATGTATTGATTTCCATCACTCGTCTGTGTTGTGACAGTGCAGCATTTATTGCTTGTTCCCCAGTGGAGTCGTCCCTCCTTTGAGGATTGCAAATTTCAGGTTTCTTTTTGTATTCAATCTCCGTGAATCCTTTGAACGGACAGCCGTTGCTATCTTTCCTTTAGGACCAAGTTGATTGAATAGGGGCAGCTGTAACACCCCAAAATTTACTCTTTTGTTTTGAAGCTAACTGGCTTATGTTTCATTTTGTTTTGCATCGTCATTTCTGCATTTGCATAGTTTTTTGAGCATGGGACCGAGGTATTCTCCAGCAGCTCATGGTGTCGTCATTTCCAGTAATATTTTCAATGTTCAGAGCCAAGCAAATAATTTTCAAAGTCTTTTTGAGCATTTATTTTGCCCGACAGTCATTTTTTTATCCAAGCAATCCGATATCAGGAATTATTAATCCAGCAGGATATTCCGAGATATCAGCAAGAATTTGTGTTTCATTTCAGGTGTTACTCAGTGGAAATATCAAATTTTGAGTTTCAGAGGTTTAACGAGTTCAGAACAGCTATCAGAAGTCACTTTCCCAAGTTTCCCTCCAAAAAGCGCCAAAATTCAAATTTTGTACTATGTAACCGGTTACAGCGTAACTGCTAACCGGTTACTCTGTTGTTTTTCTGCGCATTTTTTCAGTTTTTGAACTGAGTAACCGGTTATCAGTTATGCTATAACCGGTTACTCTGGGTAAAATTTGAAAAAATTCAGATTGCATCATTGGTGATCATGTGATTGACATGTGCACATGTGGGAAGGATCTAGAATTGATCCAATTTCATTATTTTCCACCCAAATTCACTCCATCACTTTCCACTCTAATTCCACACTTTTTTCTCCCAAATTTCTCTCTTAATCTCCATTCCACTCATTAACCCACACTCCAAACCACATTTGAATTCCTAACCTAGCATCTATTTAAGTGAATTCATTCCAAACCTCACAAAAACTTGGATCAATTTTTCTGAATTTTCTACACATCTCTCTCCAATTCTCTCAAACTTTTCTCTCATTTCCCCAAACCCTCACCCAAAGTTCCTCCATCAAAGTTCAACAAATTTTGAATTGAAATTTGTTGATCTTGAAACTAAACCATCATCCATTGATCAATTCTTGGAAGGATCTTGAATTTGCTACTGGTTTGGAGCTTAAAATCACTTTTGGAGCAACTTTTGATTATTTGGGGTGTTCTAGCTTGGATCTTGATTGTTCTTGCTTGGATCTTGAAGTTCATTGCATAGATCTTTGGTTTTCTTGCTTGGATCCACCAATTTTTGTTCTCAACATTCACCAAGGCAAACCTCAGCCTTGTAGGTTAGTTTTCCTTAGATCTATACCTAATTTTGCTTAATCTCAATTTCTGCAATGTAGATCTTTGGTTATTTGTGTTTTTGATCCATTTTGCTTGAATTTGATTCTTGTTGATGATAATTGTTGGATTTAATTGGTGTTTGGTGACTGTGAATCAATGTAATTTCGCGCTTAATTGATTACATGTTCATTTGGATGATTGAAGAAGTGATTTGCAGCTGAAAAGTGCTTTTGGAACTAATTTTTTTCACTTCTGTTCCAGTGTAACCGATTAGCAGTTACGCTGTAACCGGTTACACTGTGTATTTTTCAGCGTGTTTGTGCATTTTTGAACTGTGTAACCGGTTATCAGTTATGCTGTAACCGGTTACCACTGAAGCAGAATGTTATTTTTGTGCATTTTCTTGCTTGTTTGACTTCCATAACATGTTTAAACTTCATGGATTAATGCATTGATGATTGGTGGATTGTTCTTGAGCTATTTCAACATACACCACTGTATGAACATGATTTTTTGACACGCGTTCTTTTATTTTTCATTGAACGTTAATGCTTGCGTTGTTGATTAATTATTGTGATGATCACGTAATGCACACACTTTGAACTTGTTAATTGCAAATTGATGCTGGTGATTGCTGGATAATTATGTGCATGTTCATTTGCTTTCGATTTCATGAGGTGCATACTTGATTAAAGTTGATCATATGCTTAATGTTGTGCATTCTTTCATAATGTGATGCATTCTTCCACGATGCTTTCAAGTCTATTCCATGTGAGTTCTAATGTGTTTGTGGTCATGATCAATTGTTTGATGCGTATGATATTTGATGCATGATCATTTTACAATGTTGAATCATTCTTGAATGCATGCTGCCCTGCCCTTTCCATAGCTATCTATGTGCATACATGATGTCATATGTGTTGTCTCGCATACACATGCTGTTTGTGGCTTTTTACACCTGTTTTCATGCTGGATCGTATGCTGTGAAATGCTGATTGGTGTTTGTGCTTGATTTTACTGCTGTTCTGAGGCAGGTGTGCTGTTGTAAGTGTTGTTCCTTTCTTTTTCCCTTGACTCATTTCATTCCTTTGGATCTCGATACTTGACCAAGTCTCGGATTCATCCCCTTAGAGCTACCTAGTCCAACTTAATTTTCGATTAAGCTTGGAGTAGGATTAGCATTACATTTTAGGTAGTTGTCTTTCCTAAGCCTCACTAACCATAGGTCACCCATGCATGATAACATTAGGACTCTTAGTTTCCCTTTAGAGTTACCTTTGTGTCTTCTCTCTTCTTATCTCAAAACTTCTTGAAAACACTTAATAAAGATAAAGTGTATTGCGCACGAGCCTTAAGCGTGGGGAATGAGAAATGAGGGGCTTCCTCTCATCTTTCTAGAGTGCTTAGCGGGCGTCCTGTCTTGGGACAATTCGTTAAGTATTCGTCCCTGTGCCCTAGACTTTGGTGCAATACAAGTTATGGACTAACTTAAAAAACACTTCTGTCTAAAAAGCACAAAAACAAATTCAAACCTTTTTTATCCTTCGAGATTGTTGGGTTTCAACTTCATTTTCAGAAAAGAGCTCATCGCTCACGTAAAAAACACTTACCCATTCGTGGTCGTACCCGCGAACTACATTAGCTCTGATTCCTCTCTCTCGTCCGATTGAGCAACCTTCACCCACACCGACCTCGTTAGGTCGAACTACGTTGACTCTGACTTTCCCATTGCACTGAGGGAGTACGTAGGCCTAGGGTGTAACACCCCATTTTAATTATTTAGATGTCCGGTATTAATTTAATTGTTGGCTTTAGTTGGGTGCGTGTTTGAGTGCGTAAGGGCGGTGATATTAGTAATATGGAAATATTATTATTATTATTAAGATTATTTAATAAATAGGACCTAATATAATTAAGTGAACATTGGGTTAATGAGATTAGTGAGGGTAGTTTAGTAAATGGAGCTTAATTAGTGGAAAATTGGAAAAAGTTAGAATAAGCAGAATTTTAGAGATAGAAAGAGAAAAGGCTAAGGAGAGGAAGAACAAGGGAGCATTAGGGCAAGGAACCTTCATCAATTTTTGCAGGAATTAAGCAAGAATTCGAGGTAAGGGGGAGAAACGGGTTTAATATTGGTGTTTATTTCATGATCGGGTAGTGGGGAATCCTTAACCCCGTAGGAAATTGATGTGCAAACTGTTGAATTATTGATTGTTGAATATACTGGTTGTGATTCTTAGAATCGTGCATGAATTAATGAATATTTTCATGAATTTGTTTGTTGTTGCTGTTGTGTAAGCACTTGTTGCAGAACTGTCATTTGGAATACGACTTGGGGGAAAACGAATTGAGGTTTTAGGCTTGTAATATCTGTAGTAATCATAGGATACAAGTGAGAGTATGAAAATTGGGTCTAAAATCAGTATAGAACAGATTATAGGACTGGTTGGAAGTGAAGAAGTGTGGAAAACGTAGCAGACTGCGGAATGTGGAGGTCTCTGGTGGAATGCGTAATAGATCTGGCCATACGCGTATTGGACTAGGCCGTACGCGTATGCGAATGAAGGAAAAGGGGGCGATACGCGTAATGGAGGCCTGAGGGGAGAGTTTGGTACGGCCCTCTGCCCATACGCGTATGGTACGCGTATGGTGGCAAGGCAATACGCGTATGGTATAGTCGTACGCGTATGGGGATCTGAGAGGTGGAAATGAAAGGAAATGGGCTCTGCCCATACGCGTATGAGCTTGGGTGATACGCGTATGGCATAGGCGAGTGAGCAGTCATAAATACCTGTTTGATCAGAAGGAGTTAAATATGAGACAGAGGAGGTGGTTATAATTCTTGAAGGATTATGACTTCAGTTTGAGTTATCACCCAGGAAAGGCTAATGTTGTAGCAGATGCTTTGAGTCGGAAGACAATTCATATGTCGGCTTTGATGGTAAAAGAAATGGAGTTAATTGAACAGTTCAGAGACTTGAGTATGGTTTGTGAAACTACAACAGGAAGTGTTAGGTTGGGTATGCTACAGGTGAATAATGATTTCTTGGATTTAATCAAGGAAAACCAAAGACTTGATGTGAAATTAGTAGACTTGATGCCTGAGGGAGGAAGTGATCCTGAAGGTGATTTCAAAATGGATGATGCTGGTGTGCTGAGATTTCGGGGCAGAATTTATGTACCAGATAATGAAGAGTTGAGAGAGGCAATTTTGAAGGAAGGTCATCGTAGTAGCTTGAGTATTCATCCGGGGGCTACGAAGATGTACCAGGACTTGAAGAAATTATTTTGGTGGTCAGGTATGAAGAAGGATATAGCACAATTTGTTTATGCCTGTTTAACATGTCAGAAATCAAAGGTTGAACATCAGAGACCTTCTGGACTTATGCAACCGTTGGAAGTTCCGGTATGGAAGTGGGATTGTATCACGATGGATTTTGTCACAGGTTTTCCAAATACAGCGAGACGATTTGATGCTATTTGGGTGGTTGTGGATAGACTTACGAAGTCCGCACATTTTATTCCGATTAACATCAGCTTCCCTTTGACGAAGCTGGAGGAGATTTATATCAAGGTAATTGTGAAGCTGCATGGTGTTCCGTCAAGCATAGTATCAGATAGAGATCCGAGGTTTACTTCGGAATTTTGGAGTAGTTTACAGGAGGCTTTGGGTACTAAGTTGAAGTTGAGTTCAGCTTACCATCCACAAACCGATGGTCAATCTGAGAGGATTATCAAGTCATTGGAGGATTTGCTGAGAGCGTGTGTTCTGGAAAAAAGTGGTGTGTGGGATACTCATCTGCCATTGATTGAGTTCACGTACAACAACAGTCACCATTCTAGTATTGGAATGGCACCTTTTGAAGCTTTATATGGTAGAAGGTGTAGGACACCCCTGTGTTGGTATGAAACAGGTGAGAATGTGGTACTTGGACCTGAAATTGTACAACAAACCACTGAAACAATTCAGATGATTCGGGAGAAAATGAAGACGTCTCAGAGTAGACAGAAGAGTTACCATGATAACCGGAGGAAGGACTTAGAATTCAGCGAAGGTGATCATGTGTTCCTAAGAGTTAACCCAGTGACCGGTGTGGGTCGTGCTTTGAAGTCCAAGAAGTTGGATCCTAAGTTTATTGGACCGTATCAGATTCTGCAAAGGATTGGTGCAGTGGCTTATAGGGTGGCACTGCCGCCTGAACTTTCGAACTTGCATGATGTGTTTCACGTGTCGCAACTTCGGAAGTATGTTTCAGATCCGTCTCATGTGATTCAGAGGGACGAAGTTCAGATCAGGGAGAATCTTACTGTGGAGACGATGCCGTTGAGAATCGATGATCGTAAGATGAAACAGCTCAGGGGAAAGGAGATACCTCTGGTAAGAGTAGTTTGGGGAGGTGCTGCAGGTGGCAGTATGACCTGGGAATCGGAAAGCAGGATGCGAGAGTCGTATCCAGAATTGTTTCCATCAGGTAATTTTCGAGGACGAAAATAATTTAAGTGGGGGAGAGTTGAGACACCCCATTTTAATTATTTAGATGTCCGGTATTAATTTAATTGTTGGCTTTAGTTGGGTGCGTGTTTGAGTGCGTAAGGGCGGTGATATTAGTAATATGGAAATATTATTATTATTATTAAGATTATTTAATAAATAGGACCTAATATAATTAAGTGAACATTGGGTTAATGAGATTAGTGAGGGTAGTTTAGTAAATGGAGCTTAATTAGTGGAAAATTGGAAAAAGTTAGAATAAGCAGAATTTTAGAGATAGAAAGAGAAAAGGCTAAGGAGAGGAAGAACAAGGGAGCATTAGGGCAAGGAACCTTCATCAATTTTTGCAGGAATTAAGCAAGAATTCGAGGTAAGGGGGAGAAACGGGTTTATTATTGGTGTTTATTTCATGATCGGGTAGTGGGGAATCCTTAACCCCGTAGGAAATTGATGTGCAAACTGTTGAATTATTGATTGTTGAATATACTGGTTGTGATTCTTAGAATCGTGCATGAATTAATGAATATTTTCATGAATTTGTTTGTTGTTGCTGTTGTGTAAGCACTTGTTGCAGAACTGTCATTTGGAATACGACTTGGGGGAAAACGAATTGAGGTTTTAGGCTTGTAATATCTGTAGTAATCATAGGATACAAGTGAGAGTATGAAAATTGGGTCTAAAATCAGTATAGAACAGATTATAGGACTGGTTGGAAGTGAAGAAGTGTGGAAAACGTAGCAGACTGCGGAATGTGGAGGTCTCTGGTGGAATGCGTAATAGATCTGGCCATACGCGTATTGGACTAGGCCGTACGCGTATGCGAATGAAGGAAAAGGGGGCGATACGCGTAATGGAGGCCTGAGGGGAGAGTTTGGTACGGCCCTCTGCCCATACGCGTATGGTACGCGTATGGTGGCAAGGCAATACGCGTATGGTATAGTCGTACGCGTATGGGGATCTGAGAGGTGGAAATGAAAGGAAATGGGCTCTGCCCATACGCGTATGAGCTTGGGTGATACGCGTATGGCATAGGCGAGTGAGCAGTCATAAATACCTGTTTGATCAGAAGGAGTTAAATATGAGACAGAGGAGGTGGTTATAATTCTTGAAGGATTATGACTTCAGTTTGAGTTATCACCCAGGAAAGGCTAATGTTGTAGCAGATGCTTTGAGTCGGAAGACAATTCATATGTCGGCTTTGATGGTAAAAGAAATGGAGTTAATTGAACAGTTCAGAGACTTGAGTATGGTTTGTGAAACTACAACAGGAAGTGTTAGGTTGGGTATGCTACAGGTGAATAATGATTTCTTGGATTTAATCAAGGAAAACCAAAGACTTGATGTGAAATTAGTAGACTTGATGCCTGAGGGAGGAAGTGATCCTGAAGGTGATTTCAAAATGGATGATGCTGGTGTGCTGAGATTTCGGGGCAGAATTTATGTACCAGATAATGAAGAGTTGAGAGAGGCAATTTTGAAGGAAGGTCATCGTAGTAGCTTGAGTATTCATCCGGGGGCTACGAAGATGTACCAGGACTTGAAGAAATTATTTTGGTGGTCAGGTATGAAGAAGGATATAGCACAATTTGTTTATGCCTGTTTAACATGTCAGAAATCGAAGGTTGAACATCAGAGACCTTCTGGACTTATGCAACCGTTGGAAGTTCCGGTATGGAAGTGGGATTGTATCACGATGGATTTTGTCACAGGTTTTCCAAATACAGCGAGACGATTTGATGCTATTTGGGTGGTTGTGGATAGACTTACGAAGTCCGCACATTTTATTCCGATTAACATCAGCTTCCCTTTGACGAAGCTGGAGGAGATTTATATCAAGGTAATTGTGAAGCTGCATGGTGTTCCGTCAAGCATAGTATCAGATAGAGATCCGAGGTTTACTTCGGAATTTTGGAGTAGTTTACAGGAGGCTTTGGGTACTAAGTTGAAGTTGAGTTCAGCTTACCATCCACAAACCGATGGTCAATCTGAGAGGATTATCAAGTCATTGGAGGATTTGCTGAGAGCGTGTGTTCTGGAAAAAAGTGGTGTGTGGGATACTCATCTGCCATTGATTGAGTTCACGTACAACAACAGTCACCATTCTAGTATTGGAATGGCACCTTTTGAAGCTTTATATGGTAGAAGGTGTAGGACACCCCTGTGTTGGTATGAAACAGGTGAGAATGTGGTACTTGGACCTGAAATTGTACAACAAACCACTGAAACAATTCAGATGATTCGGGAGAAAATGAAGACGTCTCAGAGTAGACAGAAGAGTTACCATGATAACCGGAGGAAGGACTTAGAATTCAGCGAAGGTGATCATGTGTTCCTAAGAGTTAACCCAGTGACCGGTGTGGGTCGTGCTTTGAAGTCCAAGAAGTTGGATCCTAAGTTTATTGGACCGTATCAGATTCTGCAAAGGATTGGTGCAGTGGCTTATAGGGTGGCACTGCCGCCTGAACTTTCGAACTTGCATGATGTGTTTCACGTGTCGCAACTTCGGAAGTATGTTTCAGATCCGTCTCATGTGATTCAGAGGGACGAAGTTCAGATCAGGGAGAATCTTACTGTGGAGACGATGCCGTTGAGAATCGATGATCGTAAGATGAAACAGCTCAGGGGAAAGGAGATACCTCTGGTAAGAGTAGTTTGGGGAGGTGCTGCAGGTGGCAGTATGACCTGGGAATCGGAAAGCAGGATGCGAGAGTCGTATCCAGAATTGTTTCCATCAGGTAATTTTCGAGGACGAAAATAATTTAAGTGGGGGAGAGTTGAGACACCCCATTTTAATTATTTAGATGTCCGGTATTAATTTAATTGTTGGCTTTAGTTGGGTGCGTGTTTGAGTGTGTAAGGGCGGTGATATTAGTAATATGGAAATATTATTATTATTATTAAGATTATTTAATAAATAGGACCTAATATAATTAAGTGAACATTGGGTTAATGAGATTAGTGAGGGTAGTTTAGTAAATGGAGCTTAATTAGTGGAAAATTGGAAAAAGTTAGAATAAGCAGAATTTTAGAGATAGAAAGAGAAAAGGCTAAGGAGAGGAAGAACAAGGGAGCATTAGGGCAAGGAACCTTCATCAATTTTTGCAGGAATTAAGCAAGAATTCGAGGTAAGGGGGAGAAACGGGTTTAATATTGGTGTTTATTTCATGATCGGGTAGTGGGGAATCCTTAACCCCGTAGGAAATTGATGTGCAAACTGTTGAATTATTGATTGTTGAATATACTGGTTGTGATTCTTAGAATCGTGCATGAATTAATGAATATTTTCATGAATTTGTTTGTTGTTGCTGTTGTGTAAGCACTTGTTGCAGAACTGTCATTTGGAATACGACTTGGGGGAAAACGAATTGAGGTTTTAGGCTTGTAATATCTGTAGTAATCATAGGATACAAGTGAGAGTATGAAAATTGGGTCTAAAATCAGTATAGAACAGATTATAGGACTGGTTGGAAGTGAAGAAGTGTGGAAAACGTAGCAGACTGCGGAATGTGGAGGTCTCTGGTGGAATGCGTAATAGATCTGGCCATACGCGTATTGGACTAGGCCGTACGCGTATGCGAATGAAGGAAAAGGGGGCGATACGCGTAATGGAGGCCTGAGGGGAGAGTTTGGTACGGCCCTCTGCCCATACGCGTATGGTACGCGTATGGTGGCAAGGCAATACGCGTATGGTATAGCCGTACGCGTATGGGGATCTGAGAGGTGGAAATGAAAGGAAATGGGCTCTGCCCCTACGCGTATGAGCTTGGGTGATACGCGTATGGCATAGGCGAGTGAGCAGTCATAAATACCTGTTTGATCAGAAGGAGTTAAATATGAGACAGAGGAGGTGGTTATAATTCTTGAAGGATTATGACTTCAGTTTGAGTTATCACCCAGGAAAGGCTAATGTTGTAGCAGATGCTTTGAGTCGGAAGACAATTCATATGTCGGCTTTGATGGTAAAAGAAATGGAGTTAATTGAACAGTTCAGAGACTTGAGTATGGTTTGTGAAACTACAACAGGAAGTGTTAGGTTGGGTATGCTACAGGTGAATAATGATTTCTTGGATTTAATCAAGGAAAACCAAAGACTTGACGTGAAATTAGTAGACTTGATGCCTGAGGGAGGAAGTGATCCTGAAGGTGATTTCAAAATGGATGATGCTGGTGTGCTGAGATTTCGGGGCAGAATTTATGTACCAGATAATGAAGAGTTGAGAGAGGCAATTTTGAAGGAAGGTCATCGTAGTAGCTTGAGTATTCATCCGGGGGCTACGAAGATGTACCAGGACTTGAAGAAATTATTTTGGTGGTCAGGTATGAAGAAGGATATAGCACAATTTGTTTATGCCTGTTTAACATGTCAGAAATCGAAGGTTGAACATCAGAGACCTTCTGGACTTATGCAACCGTTGGAAGTTCCGGTATGGAAGTGGGATTGTATCACGATGGATTTTGTCACAGGTTTTCCAAATACAGCGAGACGATTTGATGCTATTTGGGTGGTTGTGGATAGACTTACGAAGTCCGCACATTTTATTCCGATTAACATCAGCTTCCCTTTGACGAAGCTGGAGGAGATTTATATCAAGGTAATTGTGAAGCTGCATGGTGTTCCGTCAAGCATAGTATCAGATAGAGATCCGAGGTTTACTTCGGAATTTTGGAGTAGTTTACAGGAGGCTTTGGGTACTAAGTTGAAGTTGAGTTCAGCTTACCATCCACAAACCGATGGTAAATCTGAGAGGACTATCAAGTCATTGGAGGATTTGCTGAGAGCGTGTGTTCTGGAAAAAGGTGGTGCGTGGGATACTCATCTGCCATTGATTGAGTTCACGTACAACAACAGTCACCATTCTAGTATTGGAATGGCACCTTTTGAAGCTTTATATGGTAGAAGGTGTAGGACACCCCTGTGTTGGTATGAAACAGGTGAGAATGTGGTACTTGGACCTGAAATTGTACAACAAACCACTGAAACAATTCAGATGATTCGGGAGAAAATGAAGACGTCTCAGAGTAGACAGAAGAGTTACCATGATAACCGGAGGAAGGACTTAGAATTCAGCGAAGGTGATCATGTGTTCCTAAGAGTTAACCCAGTGACCGGTGTGGGTCGTGCTTTGAAGTCCAAGAAGTTGGATCCTAAGTTTATTGGACCGTATCAGATTCTGCAAAGGATTGGTGCAGTGGCTTATAGGGTGGCACTGCCGCCTGAACTTTCGAACTTGCATGATGTGTTTCACGTGTCGCAACTTCGGAAGTATGTTTCAGATCCGTCTCATGTGATTCAGAGGGACGAAGTTCAGATCAGGGAGAATCTTACTGTGGAGACGATGCCGTTGAGAATCGATGATCGTAAGATGAAACAGCTCAGGGGAAAGGAGATACCTCTGGTAAGAGTAGTTTGGGGAGGTGCTGCAGGTGGCAGTATGACCTGGGAATCGGAAAGCAGGATGCGAGAGTCGTATCCAGAATTGTTTCCATCAGGTAATTTTCGAGGACGAAAATAATTTAAGTGGGGGAGAGTTGAGACACCCCATTTTAATTATTTAGATGTCCGGTATTAATTTAATTGTTGGCTTTAGTTGGGTGCGTGTTTGAGTGCGTAAGGGCGGTGATATTAGTAATATGGAAATATTATTATTATTATTAAGATTATTTAATAAATAGGACCTAATATAATTAAGTGAACATTGGGTTAATGAGATTAGTGAGGGTAGTTTAGTAAATGGAGCTTAATTAGTGGAAAATTGGAAAAAGTTAGAATAAGCAGAATTTTAGAGATAGAAAGAGAAAAGGCTAAGGAGAGGAAGAACAAGGGAGCATTAGGGCAAGGAACCTTCATCAATTTTTGCAGGAATTAAGCAAGAATTCGAGGTAAGGGGGAGAAACGGGTTTAATATTGGTGTTTATTTCATGATCGGGTAGTGGGGAATCCTTAACCCCGAAGGAAATTGATGTGCAAACTGTTGAATTGTTGATTATTGAATATACTGCTTGTGATTCTGAGAATCGTGCATGAATTAATGAATGTTTTCATGAATTTGTTTGTTGTTGCTGTTTTGTAAGCACTTGTTGCAGAACTGTCATTTGGAATACGACTTGGGGGAAAACGAATTGAGGTTTTAGGCTTGTAATATCTGTAGTAATCATAGGATACAAGTGAGAGTATGAAAATTGGGTCTAAAATCAGTATAGAACAGATTATAGGACTGGTTGGAAGTGAAGAAGTGTGGAAAACGTAGCAGACTGCGGAATGTGGAGGTCTCTGGTGGACTGCGTAATAGATTTGGCCATACGCGTATTGGACTAGGCCGTACGCGTATGGGAATGAAGGAAAAGGGGGCGATACGCGTAATGGAGGCCTGAGGGGAGAGTTTGGTACGCCCTCTGCCCATACGCGTATGGTGGCAAGGCAATACGCGTATGGTATAGCCGTACGCGTATGGGGATCTGAGAGGTGGAAATGAAAGGAAATGGGCTCTGCCCATACGCGTATGAGCTTGGGTGATACGCGTATGGCGTAGGCGAGTAAGCAGTCATACGCGTATGACATGGGTAAATACGCGTATGGATAGGCTGAGTGGAGAATTTCACCGTTTGGCGATTTCCTTCCGGTTTTCGCATCGGTTTCGATGTCTAACAGTTTGAGAGGTTGAGAGTAGAAGTCAGTTGCTGAGGAATAATAATTTGGTGATGAAAATAATCAGTTTAATAATTTTAACTTAATTAATTGATTAATTGATAGTTGAGGTGTGTATTGTGACGTAATTGTATGGTGTTGAGTATTTGGTGTGTGAAATTTGGTGTGATCAGAAGGATCTTGCGCATGTATCTATGTGATAATATACATGTGTTTTATATGTATTTGGTGTCATGCATTTCATGGTGATTTGTGGGATGGATCGTTGCTCAGGAGGAGCGTATACGATTCATCTGTACTCCTTTAAGGAGAATGGTGGGGATAGATCATCGCCAAGTAGGGGTGTATGTTATCTATCCGGGGTTCGATTGAATGAACCAATGAGTCGGTACCGCATGCATGGTGTTGTGTCGCATTGCATTCTTATTTTGTGTTGATAATGGTATTGGGCAGTAGGCCGTGTCTGTTGATTGATGATGCTTGTGTTTGTTGACTACCTGTTTATCATGTATTATTCACCTATGATATTTGAACGTGAATTCTTACCCCTATGTTGTTGTTGTGTCTGTGCTTCTTCGGAAGTACAAATAATCCAGGTACTTAGCTAGCTTGGATATTGGTGTTGCTGATCGAGTCTATAGGAGTGCTCTGATACGTAACACGGGATATTTTGGGGATTGTATTCATTTAGTTATTTGTTATTCTTTTGTTACGTATCTTTGTTTTGGATGATTGTTTTGGCGAACCACGAGTTATGTGGAATTTTTATATGTAGTTGGCAGATGGCCGTGAATTGAATGAATGAAATTACTTCCGCTATTTCATTTAATAATGAAGTTTATCTGTTGGATTTAATGTGGCATTCCACTTTATTGTTGAAAACTCTGATTTATGTTTATTATTTTACTTATTTTCAAAATGGGGAAAAGTGGGGTGTTACATACGGCATCGAATATGTCCTACCGAGTCCGTCTTAGTCACCCCCATCCCCGTTTTTTTTTGTTCAGCCTTAGATAGTAGGACAACTCACCCTCCGTTTAGACAACAAGCGTGGATCCCATCGAGTACGATGGATGCGTGGGGTGCTAACACCTTCCCCTCGCATAACCAACTCCCAAACCCGGACTATGGTTGCGATGACCATGTCTTTCCCCCCTTCTCTTCAGGTTTATGTTGTGTTTCCTTTCCCTCTCTCGGGATAAATACACATTGCTGGAGACTCTCGAGTTTGTACTGACGATTGGATGCGAACCCAATTTTCGGGAGCGACACAAGTATGTCACTAGAAGCAATAAGTCCAGACGGAGTCAAGCCTCCTCGACAGTGGCAATCTTCAGCTTCTTTACCGTATTTTCATTTGTAATCTGTCATTTCTTGTTAAAGTATTGTATGCATGTAAAGACTTGCTTGTTTTGAATAATGACCATAATGCAATGAATATGTTTTTCTTGAAATAATTCATTCTTATTAATTCATATGATATTTCTGTGCATTGCAATACCAACTTTCTTGCTTAAACTCTTGGAGGGAGTATGATGAAGTAAAAACGCAAAATCTTTGGTTGTTTGCTTTTGGATAAAACCCTGTTGAGGATGTACAGGCATTGCTTCAAATCCCCAAACACCGGAGATATAAGGGAGATAGACCCTTGTCAACCCCTTTGAGCCTTGAAGTAGGAGTTTCTTTTCATTCGAAAGAACCATCACATTTAACTGGTGCAGGGTAGTTGTCAGTAATTTGACCAAGCGTCCAAATTTCAAAAGGATTGCCCGTCTGAGGATCCATTACCTTTCTTTCCTCACACATCAGGAGGTTAAGAGACATGAAACCACAATGGTTATCCCTCATCAACTAAGGAATGAGGCAATCACCACCCTTTTCAAACAAGTCGGACAACCAGTGTCACACGATTTGTTCAAAAAATAATAATAAGATAGCCCGCTAGGTCCAAAACTTGAAAACAAGTGACTTAGGCAAAAGTTAGGGCATCCCACTGGACTTCAAAATCCAAAGATTCAAAAAAGAATCAGTCCAGGCAAAATCAGGGAAATAAAAAAAAAAAAAGGGAAAAGCGAAAAAGGATGATCAAAAGAAAAATCCTCGATAAAGAACAAGTCGTGTGACCGTAAAAAACCAAAGGCACAAAAAGGGTGACCTCGTGGGTTCCTTAACCATCGATCCTCACAAAAATCCTTTTGGGAGATGAGAGCTTGTGCCAAATTAACTGAACGTAGGACTGGAGAACATCAAGGAGAATGGGTGGGTACAAATAAATTTTGAGCCATAAATCCTTTTTTCTAAAACCGCGAACCAGGCCACTTTACAACCCTTAAAAGTCCTAATTGAAACAGAGTTTATTTCGAAGGCGTACTTTAACGAGATAGCGTTCCTGACTCCCATGAGTTGTGATAATAAGATTTTTGTTGGTATTGCATGTGCATATTGTTTTCCATTCAAAAATCGATGTCGCATCCTAGCTAGTGACATGTTCACAGGGTTTTGCGACATCTTTTCAATAAAAACTTCAAGGTTAACTTGTTTGTTGCATTAGAATTATCATAATAAACATGTTCTACTTGCATACATGTGCTTAAACATCAAGTAAGTTTACATGATGAACGTCAGTCAAGAAGCTTGATCTTGCCAAGTTGGGATGCTTGAAAATTCTGAAGGACAGTCATATCAAGGGGCATGTTGCCAAGAGACTCAGTGCAGAGTGGGCTCTTCCCAGTAAGTCGTGTTAATATGTAGCTAATCTGGGGCAGTCACGTCAAGAAATCTCTCTGAAGTTCAGTTATTCTGGGGCATTCATTCAAAGATCAGGGGCAAAAGTTCACTTCAGAGCTCATATTGAGGCGGACCACCTCCGGAGCATGAGAAGTTATCCTCTCCAGAAGACGGTTAATCAAGAACACCTCTTCAAGGTTCAAAATACTGAGGCAGAGTATTTTAAGTCATTACAAGCCCTCTCGAGGCAAATTCCTTCAGAAATCATACAGTCTGGGGCAGTTACGCCGGGATTCGATAAATCTCTCCGAGAGTTTGAAGACCCTGAGGCAGTGTGAACGCCCAGTCTTCTATAAAATCCTCTTGAGATAATTTCTTCCATTAAACCCTGTGGACTGGGGAAAGTGGAGAGTTAAAGGAACCGTTGTTCACTCTTGATAATCAGTATGCAGTTGATCAGCAGAAACTTGAAGCGCTAAGCTTTCGAAGCTTCTCCCCCAGCAAGGAGCAAGAAGGTATCTTTGTCCTAGCAAGGTGCTGGAATTGATATTCTTCCCCAAGCAGAGAATCGTCCTCAAATCGAAAGGGGTTCTTTATGAAGATTCCTTATCCCCAGCAGTGCAGGTGGATTCCTCATTCTCAGCAGGGTAAGACGATGGAATATTTTCAAGCAGTTTGAAGACGGTGAGAAGTCAAAGTATTATTTTTCTCAAAAGTCAGATTCGGTATTCTCCCCAAGTCAAAGTCCAATGGTTATTAGCATTCTCAGTGGTTCAAAGTCTAATCTTCATTGGCATCTTCCCACCAGAGTTCGCAATTCAGCTTGCGGTCCCCGACAGAATTTTCATCACCAATGGTTATTGGTGGTCCGATATTGGTGATCCCTTCCTCAGCGAAGTTTACTTGTTCTGTTCTGCGCATTCCCTGGTGGAGTGTCCTCTCATTCTTGCATATAGTTATCATCATTGCATTGCATCTACCAAAACGCGTAGTATTTCCATATCGTATGGAGCATTACGCCATAGAAAAATTCAAACATGCATCGAAGCATGAGCCAGATTTGGTACCTTTTACGAAAGCCCAGATCAACCCTTAATCAAAATAGTGATTCCAATCCTCCGAAGAGGGCTCCAACCTCAGAGTTGACGCCCTTTTTTACCAACCTCAGAGTTGTCGTATACCTTTTCTCAACCTCAGAGTTGATGAATAATAATTTCTCCCCAACCTCAGAGTTGACGCCTTTCTTCTCCAACCTCAGAGTTGTCATACATAATTTCCCCAACCTCAGGGTTATCGTATATTCCCTTTCCAGCCTCATATTTGACGCCTTTCTTCTCCAACCTCAGAGTTGTCGTACATAATTTCCCCAACATCAGAGTTGTCGTATATTCCCTTTCCAACCTCTGAGTTGATGCCTCTTTCCCCAACCTCAGAGTTGACGCCCTTCTTCCCCAACCTCAGAGTTGACGCCTTTCTTCTCCAACCTCAGAGTTGACAGACATAATTTCCCCAACTCAGAGTTGTCATATATTCCCTTTCCAACCTCAGAGTTGACGCTTTTCGTCTCCAACCTCAGAGTTGACGCCCCTTTTTACCAACCTCAAAGTTGACGCCCCTTTTTATCAACCTCAGAGTTGTCGTATATTCCCTTTCCAACCTCAGAGTTGACGCCTTTCGTCCCCAACCTCAAAGTTGACGCCCCTTTTTATCAACCTCAGAGTTGTCGTATATCTTTTCTCCAACCTCAGAGTTGAAGCCTTTCGTCCCCAACCTCAGAGTTGTCATATATTGTGGCATGTCTCCAACCTCAGTGTTGACCGATTTCTTTCTTCCAACCTTAGAGTTGAAGTCAATGTTTCTATCTCCGGTCTCAAAATCAATGGCTACCTTTTTACCAACCTCAGAGTTGACGTATATCCATCTTCTAACCTCAGAGTTGAAGTTATGGTTTTTACTCAACCTCAGAGTTGATGTCTACCTTTTTCTCAAACATTCAAAGTTGGTGTTTAGTCCAGATTTTCCTCAACCTCATAGTTGATGGTTATCCTTTTCTTTCTCAGAGCTGATGATATTTTTTCCTCAACCTCAGAGTTGATGGTCTACCAATGTATCCCCAGTGAAGTCCACATTCGGCTTGGTCTTCCTTTTTCGAGTTCGTCTTCGGCCGCCCTCGTATTATTTTGTTGGGTAGAGCGTCTTCGGCCGGTCTTCCTTTTCGTGTTCGTCTTCGGTCGTCCTCGTATTCTTTTGTTGGGTAGAGCGTCTTCGGTCGGTCTTCCTTTTCGAGTTCGTCTTCGGCCGTCCTCGTATTATTTTGGTGGGTAGTCCGCCTTCGGCTGGCAAACTTTCCATTTCATTATCGCCACAGTTTGCAAATTTCAGGGTTCTTTTAGTATTTAATCTCCGTGTATCCTTGAATATCTGAAAGCCATTGCTATCATACCTTCAAGACCAAGTTGATTGAATAGGGGCAGCTGTAGCACCCCAAAATTTACCCTTCCTTTTTCTAACATCTAACTGGCTTATGTTTCATTTCATTCTTGCATTATCATCTTTGCATATCATTGGTTCTTAGCATGGGATCAAGGTATATGAGCCAACTCAAGGGAAGAAGATGTTTCCCAGAACTTCAAGCAAAGATCATGCACATTGTCCAAGAGAAAAAGTTCTTGATGCTATCAATAATTGAGCCACAAAGGAGCCTTGAGCCTCAAGGTATCTTATAATGTCCATCCCCTCTTCAAAGGATTACAAGTGCCAAATTGAAATTTTCAAGAGGCCTAATTAAAGCCCACATCTTAAGCTTCAAAACCATAGCAAGAACTCCTCCATTGGATTAAAATTGGAGGAGTTATGATTGTTCAAAGTTGGAGGTTTTCAAGGCATTTTGGGTTAGGCAGGCAAGTCATGGACGAGCTGGCTCGGAGTAATTTGATCAAACACCTTATGTGCATGAAATGTCCAAGTTCAGAGGAAAATTTCTCTATGATGGGGGTTTCAAATGAAAAAATGTTCAACATGAGTTTTGTTCTTCTCAATCTTCTCTACAACTGATGTTGGGGAATTTTTCATACGATGAACCATTTGGGAGATATGGAGGGTCAAAGTAGGGGACTCAAATTGATTCATCTCACACGCACGGGGTGGGCACGAACCAAGTCAGTTGTGGCCAAGTACTTTCATGGGCACTTTTTGGGTATCTTAAAGGATTCTAGTGTGGTTGTTCTCAACACCAATCTTGTTCTCCTTCATCTCTTCTTTCCAAAGATCTAAAAACCTTGGCATTTCATCAATTAATCAATGGGATATTCCTCATCAAAGTCGTCACCATGAATATGTGTAATCAAGTGAGGGATTCATGATATTTCCTTCCAATTCAAAAGGAGACAGGTTGAATTGTTATTGTCATCTCTCATGCGCATCATACATTGCCATTTAAAGCCAAACAAAACCTTGTACTCCCATGCACACTCATGCACCCTTTTCCTAAAGTGGTCAAACAAAAGAGAGAGGAAACTTGGTGAACAAGTTGTTGTTGCTACATTGTACCATGTTATCATCACCATCCTTCATCATTATTCACACCATAATTCTCATGATCCCTCACCACAGAAACTAAAACGCGAGTTAACATTAACCTCACTCACTCTCCATTGTCATTTTCATTTCTCATTCAGTTAACCTAACCATGGTTCTAACTGTCAACTATGACAGTTAGAAGTTAACTCAACATTTATAAACCAATCTCTAACAGAATTTCAAGGGGGACTCTTCATTCTTCACATTTTCTGAAATTTCACACTCCCTCTCTCTGAAACTTGTCTCTCACGAAGCTTCATCTTCATCAATCTCTCTGCATTTTTTCACCTTCATTTTTCATCAATCATCGCCAAGAAAGTGTGTGCAAGCAAAGGAAGTTACTGCATCAAGCTTGATTCCACTCTTCTTCACTGAATTTCAAGAGAATTGAAGCATTTCTATAGCCTTTATTTGGCCAGAAACAAGCTCCAAGATCAAGGATCCTCCTTTCTGGTTTTCTTTGTTTGAAGAGCTTCATCATAGTTCAGGTTCCATTCTACAACTTCAATACATTGTGAACTGATTTTAAGGTGTTTTTGTGTGTTTAGAGCTCAATAGGAGCCATGTGAACCTCTGGCTAGTTGATAGGCACCTTAGGTGCTTAGTTGAAATTTCTAGGGCAAAATGTTTTCATTCGATTCTCTGTGTTTGTGAACTTTTTGTGGAAACTGAACCTGGATTCATGATCTACTAAACATGAGGATCATTTTGGTATAAGGCGTCTCCATTTCTGGTGACATGTGAGGCTGAGCATGGTGACTGCTCGCCAGAGAAGACGACCAGAGACTTCTCCAGCCACCTGAAAACTCATCTGTGCAAGAACCCTAGCCTGACGCCAGTTTAAGTCGCGACCGTTGATTGTTCTTGATCCAACGCTCCTAATCATGCCAGCACATTAATGAATTTGTTCCCTCTCTCGTGCCTCTCTTTCTGACCTTGCTTTGACTATTGGTGCTTACGTGTGTTTGCCTCAACATATATTAGCATGTGCGTGCATTGTGAATCTTTGGATGTGCTTACTTTTTTTATCATCACAAGTGGACTTCATCCAATGGCTCAGGATGAGTCAATGTACTGAATAACATGCTATGCACCTCTCTGACCCACGCGCCTTTGGGCCTTGTGAACTTTACTATTCACACCCTTGAATTGAGCCCAATTGCATTTTTCAACAGCGTGTTTGCTATCTGTGCACCCCCCTGACCTATTTCTTTTGTTTTTTTATTTTCTTTTCATATATGTTTGATTTTTGATTTTTAAAAATACCTCCAAGCTTGATAAAATTCTGAAACAATTCATGAAGCATCATAATGCATTTAAATAATTTTTGCATATTTTATTTTATGATTGTGGTATATTTTACTATTTTTCCATGAATTTTCTTTTAATTTCTTTTGTATGAGCATTAATCCATGATACATGCCTCATTCTTGATTTGTTCGACTTAGTTGTGAAGTGAATTTTTGCCTATCATTTGGTACATGCTTCTATGATACATTAAGGCATTTCATGCATTTTTAATAGATTTTTTAGGTCATTTTTCATTGACTTTTGAATGCTATCTTTGAGCAATTTGTTTATGTGACTTGTATGAGATTGTGAGGCATCTTTGAACATGTTTGGTAATGAATTTTGATCCATCCTCTTGAGACATGTTTACATACTGTTTGTACTCCAAATGAATTGCATCTTTCAATTTTCTCATCCTTCTAACATGACTTTATGGATTGCATAAATGCACCTTTGCATGTGTGTTTATAAGAGGAATTATGATAGGGTTTTGGGATGCTTTGAACATGTTTCCTTGGGATGATTGTTGAGATGTTTTGACATAATTTGCTAGGCACATTATAGGTCATCCATCTTGCATTATAGGCCATTCATAGTTCATCTTTACATGACTTGTGAGCACTTGTTAAACTTGCATCCTTCTTTGAACTTGTGCATCCTTACTTGCTCTTCTTTGATCACTTGTTTGCATCAATACTTGCATGATCTTAAACATACATTATAACATGATTCACTTGATGTTTGTGATCATTCTCACTCATATGCCATGACTTATAACATCATCTTACATGTCTCTTAATCTCATGAACACATAAGAACTTGTTTGAACTTGTTTGCACATACTTGTTTCTACTTTTGAACATGTGTTAACATGAGAGTTTTGTGGACTTTGTATGTACATTCTTGACTTCTAAATGTCATTTCAAATGTCATATGCTACTGACTTGCATCCATTTCCAATTATGTGCATCTTGCATCTTCATTCCTTACTTGTGTTCCAAGTATGCTTCATTGTTTGAACTTGAGTGGTGTTTGCTCTTACTTCTTCTTACTTAATCAATGCTTGCATTCATGAATCACATGCCATCTTAATGACATCTCTATGCATTAATAAATGTCATTTACTTCTGACTTTGGTGCTTGTACATACACTTATTCACGTTCATGAACCATATGCCTTCATTTTGCATAGTTAGTACACAACTTGCATTTGTATGATTTTTTGATGCATAGTTTGACATTGTTTGCTTTCACTTGGCATGTTAAATTTAGTAGGACACCTTGACATGTACCTACTGACTTTGGATGATTCTTAACCCTTAGGACCTTTACCTTTTGGTTTAACCCTTGTTTGCTTCTTAAGTTGTCTTCCTAAAGCAACTAGTCTTGTTTGGTTTACTTTCTTTCACTTGTATTCTTTACTTGTGATCATTTGGTACTAACCTTTTGTGTAAGGGCAGAGGTAAGACATATGAACATGTGGATGCTTATCCATGTTCATTCCTTCTTTCATCTCTCTTTTACTTCTCATTATCTTTTACTTGTGGATTACATGATATAATGCTTGATTGTGTAGAACTTTCTCACATCCCTTTGGGATCCTAGTTCATCCTTAATTTTTTATTAAGGTGAGGTAGGATAAGCATTAGATAGTGCTATCCCTCTCTTTTCTTTGGACTTAGGTGGTTCTTATACTCCATATAACCATAGGACATCCATGCATGACAACATTAGGATTTTTATGCTTCCCCACTTAGACTTTTTCCTTTCTTAACACCTTTGAGTCTCTCTTTCTCATCTCAAAACAAAAATCAAAACATGTAATAAGGGCAACAAGTATTGTACGGCATGAGCCTTAAGTACTTGGGAAATGGAAGGAGAAGGGCTTCCCTTCGCCTTTCTAGAGTGTTAGCATACGTCCTGTTATGACGACCATGCGACACATTCGTTCCTATGTCATAGACTTTAGTGCAATACTTGGTCTAAACATAAAATAATCAAAACACTTCTTCTTAAAAAATCAAAAACACTGACAAACAATTCTCTTCTCATCTTCCTCACTCCATTCATAAAGGATGTGTCACCTCCGTTCTACCGCAAACAGGTAAATACCTAAGACTCCGTACAACGAGTTGCGACACCTAACTGCTGGAACGCGAACCTTGGCGTCTTCCATTAAAAAACACAAACAAAGCCAGCCATCCATAGTGAGGGGAACTTCGTTGCTCTGATTCTCATGTGCGAGTGAGATACGTAGGCAGGAGATCGTGCGAGATCTCTCCGATCATAATCCTTTCATCATTCCCTCTTTTCAACCCGTAGTCCGAACTACGTTGACTCTGACTTTCCCGCACCCGAGGGAATACGTAGGCCTAGAACGGCGATTTCCTATCGAGTCACCTTCTCTTTTTTTTCCCCCGTTTCTCCATTTCACCTTTTGTTTCCAGTTTCCAGTTTAGCGAGTAAGTTTCAGATACCCTACACCCTTTGATCGGTAACAACAAGCGTGGATCCCATCGAGTACGATGGACGCGAGGGGGTGCTAATACCTTCCTCTCGCGTAACCGACTCCCTTACTCGTTTCTCTTGGTCGCGAGACCTTGCTTTTTCCTCTCCCTCAGGTTTACACAGTGTTTCCTTCCCTCTCTTGGGATAAATACACATTGCTGGCGACTCTGTTTCCGCGCCTATACAAGCTATACAAGCTATACAAGCTGTTCCCTAGAATTCTAATATAGGGAAAATCATAGAGAACTTCATTTCAGCCCAAACTCAGTAAAACAAAGAATTCATATACCAAAACATTCATATAAATGAGCTAATTACTCAATTAGGCACTAAAGTCGATTCAGTCATAACCCACAACAAAATGCTTGAAACCCAAATTTCTCAAGTTGCCCAGGCTAGGCCAGGAGGAGAATTTCCTAGAAAACCTTAACCTAATCCAAAGGGGCATGCTAATGTTATTTCCATAAGAAGTGGAACCGATTATGATGGACCAGCAGACCCTAGGTTGAAAAAGCCTAAACAACCAAAGAAAAACGTTGTAGCCACACCTGAGGAATGAACAGAGGAGAGTGTAAAATCTGAAAAGGAAAAGGTATCAAGCGTTAAGGAATGAGTTAAAAAAGACCAAGTCTATACACCACCTCCTCCTTATAAGCCACCGATTCCATATCCACAAAGACTTTAACAAACTAAATTAGATAACCAATACAAAAGGTTTGTAAAAGTAAACGAGAAACTCCACGTAGAGATTCCATTCACCGAAGCTATTACCCAAATACAATCATATGCTAAATTCCTCAAGGACATCTTAACCAATAAGCGTAGAATTGATGACCCTATACCATTAGGATGCAATTCTATTATTGAGAATAAACTAGCCAAAAAGGAGAAAGACCTAGGGAGTTTTTCTATACCTTGTGATTTGGGAAATCAAGTTATCGATAAAGCCCTTCTGGACTTAGGATCCAGTGTGAGCCTTATGCCTTTAGTTATCGATGTCCCTTCAATTGGCCGATAGGCCAGTCAAATACCCCATAGGTATTTTGGAAGACGTCCCTGTTAGGATTGATCAACTTTATAGACCAACATACTTTATGGTAATGGACATCAAAGAAGATGAAGAAATTCCTACCCTTCTGGGTAAACCCTTTCTATCCACAGTTGGGGCTATAATAGATGTCAAGACAGGAAAGATGACTTTCGAAGTAGGTGATGAGAAGGTAGAATTTGTCCTTTCCAAATTTTTACAAGCTCCTGTGATAAATGATTTGTGTTGCTCCATTGATATTATCGATAAGTGTGTAAGAGAGTTTGAAACACAAACTAAAATCGAGCTTGAAACACAGACCGAAACCATGAAACTGCCTTCGAATGAGATAATGGAAGACAATGGACTAAAAGTATATACACGTTATGTGGACGATAACCTTCATGAATGTTTATCACTTACCCCTAACCATCTGCCAGGTCCTAAGACAGCAACTGTAGAACTTAAAGAATTACCTAAGAATTTGAGATATGAATTCCTTGATAAGGAATTAAATTATCCTGTTATAGTAAATGCAAACTTAAACAAGGACGAGACAAATCAACTCTTAGATGTCTTACGTAAGTACACTTCAGCTCTAGGATACAATATTTCTGACTTAAAATGGATAAGTTCGTCTGTGTGCATGCACCGTATTATGCTAGAGGAAGATTCTAAACCCTCTAGGGAGCACTAGAGGCGGATAAACCCTAACACGAGTGATGTGGTAAAAAGGAAAGTGTTGAAACTATTGGACACCGAAATAATATACCAAATCTATGATAGTAAGTGGGTTAGCCCAGTACACATCGTACCCAAAAAAGGAGGCGTCACAGTAATGCAAAACGAAAAAGGCGAATTAGTGCCACAACATATAGTAAGTGTATTGACTATAGGAAGCTAAACAAAGTAACCAGGAAGGACTATTTTCCCCTTCCATTCATTTATCAAATGTTAGAATGTTTAGCCAAGCATTCCTATTTCTGCTATTTAGACAAATATTCATAATTTTTTCAAATCCCTAGTCACCCTGACGACGAGGAGAAAACAACCTTTACTTGCCCTTACGGAATTTTTGCCTATCGGCGGATGTCGTTTGGACTGTGCAACGCTCCTGCGAAATTCCAGCGATGTATGATGGCTATATTCGCAGATTTCCTTTACAAGATAATGGAGGCTTTTATGGATGACTTCTCGGTATGCGGATCCATTTTTAAAGACTGGGAAAAGTGCCATTTCATGGTTATATAAGGTATAGTTTTAGGACACATAATTTCTGACAGGGGAATTGAGGTCGACAAAGCTAAGATTGAGATAATAGAAAACCTCCAGCCACCCAAAACGGTTAGGGAAGTATAAAGTTTTCTTGGACATGCCAGGTTCTAGCGACGTTTTATCAAGGACTTCTCAAAACTCACAAAACCCCTAACATGTCTCTCGATGAAAGACGCCGAGTTTGTTTTTGATGAAAAATGCCTGCAACGTTTAATATCTTAAAGCATGCACTGATTTCCACACCTATCTTACAACCCCCATATTGGAATAAGCCATTCGGAATCATGTACGATGCGAGCGACTTCACCGTCAGTGTTGTTATGGGGCAAAGAACCGAAAAGAAAATGCATGTGATATACTACGCAAGCAGAACACTAGACGCTGCTCAACTAAATTATTCCACCACTGAAAAAGAACTCCTAGTCGTAGTTTTTGCAATAGACAAATTTCATTCTTATTTAGTTGGAGCCAAGATCATAGTATACACCGACCATGCTGGCATAAGATATCTTCTAAAGAAAAAGGATGCAAAACCTAGACTACTCCACTGGATTCACCTACTGCGGGAGTTTGATCTTGAAATTCGAGACAAAAATGGAACTGAAAATGTAGTAGCTGACCACCTTTCAAGATTAGAATATTTGAAACTAGATCATATTCCTATCAATGATGACTTCACCTATGATAGATTATTGGCATCAGTCCAAAAATCGGAAGACCCAAATAACAATGAATCTGAGCCCAATATAGAATCTCCCCTGGTAATAACAAACGTGCCCTGGTACGGCGTTTTTGTTAACTATCTGAAAGCCGATATTATACCCCCGATATGACATATCAATAAAATAAAAATTTCTTACATGATATAAAACATTTCTACTGGGATGAACCACTATTTTTCAAAAGAGGAGCAGCTGGCATATTTCGTCGCTGCATCCCTGAATAGGAAGTTGAAGATATAATAACTCATTGCCACTCCGCACCTTATGGTGGTCATGCTAGCCCCTCAAAAACCTGCAAAAAAATCCTTCAGGCTGGCCTCTATAGGCCCACCTTATGGCGCGATGTGCATGCCTACATAGTCAAATGCGACAGGTGCCAGCGTACTGGAAACATTTCCAGACGTGATGAGATGACCTTGAGGAATATTCAAGAAGTAGAAATTTTTTATGTTTGGGGAATAGATTTCATGGGACCATTTCCATCATCCATTGGAAAATAATATATATTAGTTGCAGTCGATTAAGTATCTAAATGGATAGAGGCTATCGCCTCACCCACTAACGGTGCACGAGTTGTTATTAGAATGTTCAAGAATTACATATTCCCAAGGTTCGGAGTCCCTCGCCTAGTTATAAGAGATGGAGGGTCCCATTTCATCTCACGAATATCTGATAACCTTTTAGCAAAATATGGGGTAAAACACAGGGTAGCAACGCCCTATCATCCACAAACCAGTGGACTGGTCGAAGTCTCCAATAGAGAAATAAAATAGATCTTAAAGAAAACGGTCACTATTTCTAGGAAAGACTGGTCCTCTCTACTTCAAGATGCACTATGGGCCTATAGAACGGCCTATAAAACTCCTATAGGGACAACACCCTTTAATCTGGTATATGGAAAATCATGCCACCTACCTTTCGAGCTAGAACACAGAGCCTATCAGGCTATAAAAACCGTAAATATAGATTACTAGAAGGGAGGTAATAAACATTTTCTAGACATCCTCGAATTAGAAGAAATCAGACGAGATGTTAATGATAATTCTATCGTTTACAAAGAACGGACTAAAGCATGGCATGCTAAGCGAATCGCGAGGAGAGAGTTTAATATAGGCGACCCAATACTTTTGTTCAACTCTAGGTTGCAACTTTTACCCTGTAAACTATGATCCAGATGTACTGGACCCTTCGAAGCCACAAGAGTCTGACAATCTGGGGCAGTTGAAATTAAAAGTCTATCTACGAATCCTTTCATTGTGAATCGACAAAGGCTAAAACTTTACAACAGCAGTGAGGCCAACATCACCCACGACCGTCTTACTTTTTCGGAATCACCACCAGTCACTATTACAACTTGATTTTAACGTTCGTCGAGCTACCGACGTTAAATACAGCGCTGCGTGGGAGGTAACCCACGGTTTTTCTTTTCATTTTATCAGCTCCGATTAATTCTTTTCTTTTTAAAAATAAATATCTAACTTGTGTGTGTTTTCATTTCCGGGAAATAACCTTCTACTTAGGTAGATTTTATCAACTAACCATACTTCATGATTTAGCCGGCTAGCGGCCGTCGTAACCCGAAATTTGACCTCCCTTTTGCCTTTTGCATAAGCATGTGCATGCGCATCGCTGGCATACGTATTCGCACTTTTCTCTATGTGTGTTTCTTGTTGCATGAATATTCAGGTTTTCCAAGCCCGATTAATCGCATCCGCACAAAGTCATCTCATCATCAAAACAAGAACAAAATAAGGGTTTCCATGCCTGTTCACCAAAGCAAGAGGTTGAAAATTGGAACCGTGGCCACAACACCATTTTTTAGGCAAATTTAGGGAATTTTGGCCTGGTTAATCGATTAACCATTTGCAGTGCAAATGTGTTAATCGATTAACACAGGCAGAATAGGAAGAATCTGCTGCTTTTTCATGACAGCAACTTTGCACAATCTTTGGTCTTTGATTCTACAGTATTTTAGCAGTATGTGAAATATTCTAGACATCTCTAGACATCTCAAAACTATTCAAGACATTCCAAGTGCATTTATTCTAATGCGTCACTCTAAATTAAGTGCACCATGTTCCTTGATTTCCAAGCATGACAACCTTTGGATGTGAAGCTTACATTGGAATTGCTACCGAGTTAACTTCATAACTAACCGAGTTAACCGCTTGACTCGGTGAGTCAAGTGTAACTAACTCCTAGCCTAGTTCCAAATCACCCAAAGCTAACTCCTAGCCTAATTCCAAACCTCTCACACCCCAAACCAAAACTCTATATAAACAAAGCTTCACTCATTTTCAAGGATCCCAATCACACTCAATCATTCTCACAAATTTCTCACAAATCACTCTCAATTCTCTCACATTCTCTCTGAATTTTTCGGTAACTTCTTCATCTTCATCTACACTTTCTTCCCAAACCTCACCATAGCTCTTCACCATTGAAGAATAATCACTTCTACATTGGAAGTGATAATTTCTTGAGCTTAACCTTCATCATCTTGCAATTATACTTGAGTTTTCTGGAGTTTTTTTAGCTTTTGGATTCATCTCAAGTGTTTACTTCAAGATTCAACGGTTCGAAGTCGTATTTCGGAGTTTCGTCGCAATTTGCTCGATTTCGATAAAGTTCGGCTAAAATTGAAGATTCCTATGGTTTTCTTTAATTATCTTCACCAAGATCACTTTGCAACAATCACCAAGCCAATCCTCCGGCTTGTAGGTTGGTAGATCTCCTTCATTTTACTATTTCGAACATTTTCGTATCATTTGCGATGTAGTTTCGATGTTTTTGTGTGTGAATTGATTATGCCATTGATTGATCCATGATCTTGATGATTTAATTGATTCCATTACTGATTATTTGTTGTTGTTAAACTTGATTTTTCGTGCATAATTGTTTTCCCTAGCATTGGAGTGATTGCACAATCAATAAGTTGGCCAAAAGCACTTTTGAAAACTGTTTTTTCTGCCCCTGCTCCAGTGTTAATCGATTAACACTTTGTAGTGCAAACGTGTTAATCGATTAACCAGTGTTTTTTTCTGTTTTTCAAGTGTTAATCGATTAACACTTTGCAGTGCAAAAGTGTTAATCGATTAACACTGAACCAGAAGGCCATTTTCATGCTTTTTCAAGTGTGTTTGCTATGCTTTTTTCATCTAGCTTCCATGGATTGATATGCTTGATTTTTATGGATGTTTTAAGTGTCATTTAAATTCTGTTTGAAGCATATTCATGATCTTTCGATGCACGCTTTCGATTATTCAATTTGTTCATATTCTTGGCATTGTGTGAACACAATCATTCTTGCATAACTTTGCTCACATAATAACATGATTTTGTGTTGCATTTTATTGGTCATTTGGCACTGTTTTGCACTCTCTTTCATTAAGTTTATTCTTCATGGATAAGCTTAATCTTGTATAATCAATAATGCACCATTTGCTTTAATAATTTTTCATTCATTTAGAAAATTATTAGCATATTCCTCCCTTTTGGTTAATTAATCGAAACCTCGTTTTGATTATTAATTTTCCCTTTGGCACTTCTCTTTAGGCTTCCTCTAGAGCTTTCTCTCTCTTCCCCCCACAGATTCGGAGTTTCGCGCGACACGGGAGTATTGTACAACTTGGAGTTGTTACGATGTCCATTTCAACTTCCGCACTACACCCTGTGTGTTAGAGAAGGAATGAGAATGGAGAATTCCTACTCTCATTCTGACTACTTCCGGTACGGGACGAATGACCCTGTGCTTGGCTTAGTCACCTCTATCTCTAGGCGGTAGCGTATCTCCTTCCCCAGTCGAGTCGATCCTTGATCACTCTTATCTCTTTCTAAATCTCTTTTGATCAGTCACCACCCTTTTGGTTAAAGATCATTGTTTCTTGGTTTGCATCCCTCTCTCTTGTCTCAATATTCTTTTCTTGTGGTCAATCATTGTCTTTTGATTTCCCAGAAGAGTCTCAATTTCCTTTTCTTTGGTTAATCACAGTCTTTCTGTTAAATACCAAAACCCCTGGCGGAGTTCGCAATCTTCTCTTGGTTCTTCTCCCTTTGCTTGGTTAACCACTGCCAGTCAGTTAAAACACCAATTTGCACTCTTCCTCAGTTAATCACAGTCTATCTGTTAACACACTGAGTTTCCTCTTGGGTTAATCACCTTCCCTTAGTTAATCACCCGTTTGTTTAGTTAACCACAACCTGTCTGTTAAAACACTGAATACTTTTCGAGTTAATCACCTTCTCTTGGTTAATCAGTCGTTTCTTTTTGGTTGATCACAGTCATTTTGTTAAAAACAAATCCCTCAATGGTTGGCAACCTCTTTTGGTTCAATTCCTTTCTGTTGGTCAAATATTGTGTGTTCAATCAGTACCAACATCCTTTGGGTCACAACCTTCGCTTGGTTCCAGACCCGTCCTTTGGGTCACAACCTTCGTTTGGTTCTACACCCATTCTTTTTGTTGATCATAATTCATCTGTTAAAACCTTTGTCCCCGCAGAGTTGCAATCTTTGTTTTTCTCAGTTAACCACTGTTTATCAGTTAATATACCGAGGTCCTCTCAGAGTTAAACACCTTCTCTTAGTTCAATACTATCTCTTTTTGGTTCATCATAGCTTGTCTGTTGACAGCAACTTCTTTTCCCCACTAGAGTCTAAATCTCTTTTCCCTCGGTTAACCACTACTAGTCAGTTAACATACCAAACCTTTTCCTTTTGATCCCTAATAGGGTCACTACCCTCTGATTCTCAGCCCAATTCTTTGTTCTCTTGTCTCCCCAGTGGAGTCTTTCCAATTCTTTTGATCCTTTATCTTCCTGTTTTCAACACCACTCTGGCACGCTATTCTCAATCTCTATTATTTTCCCTTGCATTTCTTTCTTGGTTTTGACACCATATCTTGGGAATCCCCAGCGGAGCTTCCTCCTTTCTTTTGCTCTTGGTTTTGACACCACTTTCGTTCCTTTTCCTTTTTCTTCTTAGTTCCCCGAACTACGGAAGCTCTGATTCTGAATTCCTTCGAATGTATGATACGTAGGCACGTGAAATTCTGGTATAGCAGTCCCAGATGTCGAACAAACGTGTCGAGACAGCTGGTCTGTTATCAATAACATATACAAGATATAGACAGTTAAAGAAGTTGCTGAAAAGTAAAGTGCACACAAGAATTGTTTACCCAGTTCGGTCTAACTACCTACTCTGGGGGTATACCAAGCCAGGAAGGAAGTCCACTATCAGCAGTATCAATTCATAGACCCTACAGCCAACACACCCGTTGACGATCTACTCACTTAATCACTACCCAATGACCCTTCTACCTAAGTCCTCCCTAGATAAGATACTCCATCTCACTTCTAATCATCGCAATGATGTCTAGCAGTCAACACCTCAGCCACTGCATCAACAGCTTGATTTCCAACAACTCTTCAGTCACAGAAAAGTAGAAGACACACTTCCATGATGAGGAGACACACTCCTATGTCGATACTCAGCCATGACTCTTGGCTAAGAACACGATCTTGGAGTTGCTTAAAAGCTTCCTCCAAGAACAATACACCTCTTACCTACAGGCTTATGAGTGAGAACACAGACCAACTCTCCTAGAGAGTGGCACAAAGACAAAGCCCTAATGATCTACATCTTGGACCCGTGCTTTTTCTAGGTTACAAGCATTCTTTTTATAACTTATTCCCAACTGGATTTGGGCTTCAAATCACAGCATATCAGCTGCTACAAATCAGCAGACACTTCTGCTACATAATAGGTCTTCAATCAAATCCTTCCTAATTTATCTCCATAATTAGAAAGTCATTATTCTTCAATATTATTCTTGATTATGACTTGAATCTTCCAGACCTATAAAACAGCGCCACATAGGATAACATAATATTCCCGTAATATTCTGCATCTGTTAAATCATAACAGAATTCAACTGTCCAGCTAAGCACAGGCGCGATGTCGAATGATTCAGCATAGGACATCTTATCTGACATGTTGCTCTAGAAGATGAGAACTTCTCATCTCAACATGTCTCAACATAAAATAGGACTTCTTGCTTAACCTCTTCTTCTTAGCTAGTAATCACATCCTATTTAACATATTGCCACTATATTTGTTTTACTAAAATTAATGCCAATCCAAAAAATAGAGAACTAACAATCTCCCCCTTTGGCAAATTTTGGCTAAAACAAATAATACAAGTTACAACACAGATTACAGCAATAACAAAATTACAACCAAAACTAAAATCAGATTCTTCAGATGCTACTGAACATAGCAACAGGTCTTCTGTCTGATTAATGTTAGAACATGTTGTTCGACATCTTCTTCAAAGCAGCTCTAACACATTTCCATTCCATCCCAATAACTCCTCTTCATGTTCAGCCGAACCAATCCATTACAGGCTCATTCCCAGAAACATTCCTCACAGGCCGAAGACACTCTCCCTTAATCCAAAACCCTTCCTCACAATGTTGGGGACCCAGAAGCTACCCCAGAATATCTTCAATTCGGGTAACTCAGAACACAAGTCACAAATATCCCAACCAACATACTCAGAACATAACAGACTATTCTACATCCTTGTGAAACTGGTTCAAAAACAAAATCCATACTCAATAGCTAACCAAACATTCTCTCCCCCTTTTTGGCCAAAAATTGACAAACATTGGGGTAAATGTACACTTCTGATTCAATCCATTGACACCCCAATCGATAGAACCAGGTTTAAACTGTCAAGTCCACCATGAACTTCACCAGTAACACAATGTCACGACATCTTGTCTGACATTACACCCTCGCCAGAGGTATTCTATCATAGACTGCTTGAAGCCACAAACAATCTTGATAAACAACTGCACTACTTCAACAATATATCCAAAACAAAAGTTCAACTCCCCCTATCTAAGATAACCAGTGCTCCTTTGCAAGAAGAATGTTAGTTCTGTTATTGGCTGCAATTTTGGTAAAATAACTTGTTGGTTCAAGATGTCTTGTCTGATGTTTTAACATGTGCTTCTAACATTCTGTAGTTGGTGTGTTATTTAGTTTTGCTGTTGGTGGACATGATATCAAGACTGATGTCTTAACATCTGTTGACAGAACATCAGGTTCAGTCTGCTATGTGGTTTAGGGCTGCGTGTTAATTGTTGAGATTCTGTTTGAGGATTGCAGGCGAAATTCTTGGAGAAGATTCTTTCAGATGCAATCGATTGTTTCTCTATTTAGGGCGATCAGATTTAAAGATTAAAATCTGTTTTTATTATTAAATCAATTCGGTGATTTCATATTGCCCAGGCCCAAGGAATGTGTTTCTATTTAAAGGAGTTTCAACCCTACTTGGAAGACACGAAGACTAGAGATAAGAGACTGAGAGTAAAGTGTTAGGGTTTGTGTTTTCGTCTGTTGATTGTGAGCCATTCATTCATCTCTTTGATGTTTTGAATTGGACTGTTTAATTGAGTTGTAATTTGTCCACTCTAAGCTTTTAAGCACGAGTGTATTGTTCTTGGTTGAAGCTTTTAAGCAAGACTAAGGTGTGTCTTTGAAGTGTGATCTTCTATACTTTGTAATTGTTCTTTTGTTATCACTGCTGTGATTGAGGGGGAGTGAGAGGTGTCTCATATCTAAGAGTGTCTTAGGTAGAAATATCTTTGGGTAGTGATTAAGTGAGTAGATTATCAACTTGTGTGTTGATTGTGGAGTCTATAAATTGATACTACTGATAGTGAAATTCCTCCCTGGCTTGGTAGCCCCCAGATGTAGGTTGTTAGACCGAACTGGGTGAACAATTCTCTGTGTTGTTTATTGTTTTTAAGTACTGTTACTATTATTGTCTTATTCATACAACAGATATTGATGTTGTGACATCTCACGTAACATCACATATCTGATACCAGAATTTCAATTGGTATCCGAGCAGGTCATCCTGCTCTGTATCTGGGTGAGATCTAGGGTTGTTACTTTCTGGTGCAATGGACAAGGAGAGTGGTGGATTTGTGAATAGACCCCCTATTCTAGATGGATCAAATTATGACTATTGGAAACCTCGCATGGTTTCTTTTTTGAAATCTTTAGACAGCAGGGCTTTGAAGGCTGTGTTGAAAGAATGGAAACATCCTGTCATTGTGGGAGAAGATGGTCAGTCAAAGCTGAAACCTGAAGAAGATTGGACCAAGGAAGAAGATGAACTTGCTCTTAGAAATTCTAAGGCTTTGAATGCCTTGTTTAATGGTATTGACAAGAACATTTTCAGGCTGGTCAACACATGTGAAGTGGCTAAGGAGGTTTGGGATATCCTGAAAAGAACTCATGAAGGAACCTCCAAAGTCAATATGTCAAGACTTCAGCTTCTAACAACAAAGTTTGAAAATTTAAGAATGAATGATGAAGAGACCATTCATGACTTCCACATGAATATACTTGAGTTGTCAAATGCTTCTAGTGCCCTAGGAGAAAGGATGTCTGATGAGAAGCTGGTGAGGAAGATTCTCAGATCTCTCCCCAAGAGATTTGAAATGAAGGTGACTGCTATAGAGGAGGCTCAAGACATTGGCCAGATGAGGGTAGATGAATTGATTGGGTCACTTCAAACAATTGAATTAGGGTTGAATGACAGGTCTGAAAAGAAGGTCAAAAGCATAGCCTTGGTGTCTAGTACAGAAGATGATGAGAAATAGTGTGGTCTTGAAACTCAGGAGGAGCTATCCAATGCCATTGTTCTGCTAGGAAGATAGTTTAATAAGGTTTTAAAAAGAATGGACAGAAGCTATAAACCTAATGTCAAGAACATCACATCTAACATCAACATGTCAGGTGATCAGATGAAGAAAACCAGAACTGAGGAGAAGCCTAACAATGACAAAGGAATCCAATGTCATGGTTGTGAAGGTTATGGTCACATAAGAGTAGAATTCCCTACATATCTTAAGAAGCAGAAAAAGGGCTATTCTGTGTCCTGGTCTGATACTGAAAGTGATCAAGATGAAGAGACTGCCAAGCAAGTTAGGGCATTGACTGGAAGGTATATATCTGATGATGAGTCTAGGGATGAAGAGAGTGCTTATGATGAGATAACTGATTCTTATAGAGAGCTATGTATTAAAAGTGAAGAAGCCTGTCAAGAAGAGGAAAAGCAGAAGAAGATTATTGCTCAACTCAAGGCTAAAAAGACAGAGCATTTGGAAACCATTTCCAAGCTGGAGGATGAAGTGTCTATGCTGAACTCTAAACTTGAATCTATGTCCAAGTCTATCAGAATGCTAACTGATGTTCTAGACAAGATTCTTGATGTTGGAAGAACTGCAGGAGACAAAAGTGGTTTGGGGTTCAACAGTGGAACTGCTTCAAATGATGTTATTCCTAGTTCCAAGCCAGTGATGTTGACACAGATGTTGAAACATCCTGAAAGGACTCCCTCTAGGAAGAAATTCAGGCGCTGGAGATGCCATCATTGTGGGAACTTTGGACACATAAAGGCTTTCTGTTATAAGTTACATGGGTATCCTAAGAGTGCTCTTAATTGTGCACCCAGACAGGTCATACATGAAGGTAATCAAGTTATCAAACAAAAGAAGCAATGGGTCTCCAAAACCAATGTTGTCAGCTTGATAGCCCATACCTCTCTTAGAGTCTCCACTAAAGAAGACTGGTACTTTGACAGTGGTTGTTCAAGACACATGACAGGAGTGAAGAATTTGCTGGTGGATGTTAAACTTCATTCTTCTGGTCATGTGACTTTTGGTGATGGTGTCAAAGGAGAAATCAAGGGTGTGGGAAAAATGAATTGTGAAGGTGCACCTAGACTTGATGATGTACTGCTAGTCAAGGGGTTGACAGCAAATTTGATCAGTATTAGTCAACTATGTGATCAAGGACTCATAGTTAATTTTACAAGAATCGAGTGCATTGTCACAAGTGAGAAGGATGAAGTTATCATGAAGGGTGCTAGGTCTAAGGACAACTGTTACCTATGGGTGTCAAAAGACTCAAGTTCCTCCAAATGTGTTCTTGTAAAAGAAGATGAAGTCAGAATATGGCATCAAAAGTTGGGACATCTACATCTGAAGGGAATGAAGAGAATCATATCTACAGAAGCAGTAAGAGGAATCCCAAAGCTCAAAATTGAAGAAGGAAGAGTTTGTGGAGACTGTCAGATAGGGAAGTAGACCAAGATGTCACATTAGAAGCTTCAACATCCCTCTACTTCTAGAGTGTTGGAACTTCTTCATATGGACTTAATGGGGCCTATGCAGGTGGAAAGTCTAGGTGGGAAGAAATATGCTTATGTTGTTGTGGATGATTATTCCAGGTACACTTGGGTGAATTTTATCAAAGACAAAATAGAAGTGTTTGATGTGTTTAAAGATCTCTGTCAAAGACTTCAAAGAGAAAAGGAGAGCAGTGTCATCAGATTAAGAAGTGATCATGGGAGAGAGTTTGAAAATAGTAAGTTTGTTGAATATTGTTCTACTGAAGGCATAAGTCATGAGTTTTCTTCACCTATTACTCCTCAGCAAAATGGAGTTGTTGAAAGGAAGAACAGAACCATTCAAGAATCTGCCAGAGCAATGATTCATGCCAAAAAGCTTCCTTACCATTTCTGGGCTGAAGCTATGAATACTGCCTACTACATTCACAACCGAGTTACTTTGAGAAGAGGTACTTCAGCTACCTTGTATGAGCTGTGGAAGGGAAGAAAACCAAGTGTGAAGTACTTTCATGTCTTTGGAAGTAAATGTTATATTCTGTCAGATCGTTAACAAAGGAGGAAAATGGATCCTAAGAGTGATGAGGGAATCTTTTTGGGATACTCTACAAACAGCAGAGCTTATAGGGTATTCAATTCCAGAACCAGAGTCATGATCGAATCTATAAATGTGGTTGTTGATGACAATTGAATGAAGGAAGATGCTGATGTCCTGGATGATGTTGGAACATTTGTTGATGATGCATCAACAGAAGCTGAAGACAGAAGTGTTAATCCCAGTCCTACAGCTGCTGAACCTGAACCAGAGCAACCTAATAAGGGACCATCCATCAGAGTGCAAAAGGGCCACCCAAAAGAGCTTGTCATAGGTGATCCAAACTCAGGAGTTACCACTAGGTCAAGAGAAGTTGTGTCAAATTCTTACTTTGTATCCAAAATTGAGCCCAAAAATGTTAAAGAAGCCTTGAAAGATGAATTTTTTATTAATGCCATGCAAGAAGAGCTGGGACAATTCAAAAGGAATGAAGTGTGGGATCTTGTACCAAGGCCTGATGGAATAAATGTGATTGGCACTAAGTGGGTTTACAAGAATAAATCTGATGAACAAGGAGTGGTTACCAGAAATAAGGCTAGACTGGTTGCCCAAGGTTACACTCAGGCAGAAAGAATTGATTTTGATGAGACTTTTGCTCCTGTGGCCAGACTGGAATCTATCAGGTTGCTCTTAGGTATGGCTTATAATCTCAAATTCAAGTTATTCCAGATGGATGTAAAGAGTGCCTTCTTGAATGGGTACTTAAATGAAGAAGTTTATGTAGATCAACCCAAGGGGTTTATTGATCCAACATTTCCTAACCATGTCTACAAACTAAGGAAAGCTCTTTATGGATTAAAGCAAGCACCTAGAGCTTGGTATGATAGGCTTACTAAATTCTTAGCTCTGAATGGTTACAGAAATGGAGGAATTGACAAGACACTGTTTGTCAAAGAGGAACAAGGAAAACTATAGATAGCTCAAATATATGTTGATGACATAGTGTTTGGTGAGATGTCAGATGCAATGGTTCAACATTTTGTGAAGCAGATGTAGTCTGAGTTTGAGATGAGTCTTGTTGGTGAGCTCAGCTATTTTCTGGGTCTGCAAGTCAGACAAATGGAAGACTCCATATTTATCTCCCAGAGCAAGTATACAAAGAACATAGTCAAGAAGTTTGGTCTGGAGAATGCTAATCACAAGAGGATACCTGCCCCTACTCACCTGAAGTTGTCCAAGGATGAACATGGAGTAAGTGTGGATCAAAGTCTATACAGAAGCATGATTGGAAGTCTACTGTATCTCACAGCTAGCAGACCTGATATCTCCTTTGCTGTAGGATTTTGTTCCAGATATCAATCTGAACCTAAAGTTAGCCACATGAATCAAGTGAAGAGAATTCTGAAATATGTGAATGGTACTAGTAACTATGGCATATTGTACAGTCATGGATCAGGCACTGAACTGGGTGGATATTGTGATGCTGATTGGGCCGGAAGTGCAGATGATAGAAAAAGTACTTCAGGAGGATGCTTCTTCTTAGGGAACAATCTTATCTCGTGGTTTAGCAAGAAGAAGAATTGTGTGTCTCTGTCTACTGCTGAGGCTGAGTACATAGCAGCAGGAAGTAGTTGTTCACAACTGGTTTGGATGAAGCAAATGTTAACTGAATACAATGTCAAGCAAGATGTTATGACATTGTACTGTGATAAAGTGAGTGCTATCAATATTTACAAGAACCCAATTCAACATAGCAGGACTAAGCACATTGACATACGTCATCACTTTATAAGAGATCTGGTTGAAGATAAAGGGGTTGCCTTGGAACATGTTGCTACTGAAATGCAATTGGCTGATATTCTTACTAAGGCATTAGATGCAAATCAATTTGAAAATTTAAGAAGCAAATTAGGGATTTGCATATATGAGGATTAGTAGATTTTTCTTTTGGAGTGCAAGAAGGTGTTTTTATTGGTGCAGTTGTCTTATGTGTGTGAGTTTATCTCTTTGGTGAAGTTGACAAAACAAGATTGGTTGGAAACAAACAAGAATTTTTTTATTCCTGGAAGCACTCAGTTACACACTTTATTTCAACAGAAACTACAAGCAAAGGGTTGTCATGTTTGGATTCAGCTATTCATTCCAACCACCTGAGTTAATGAAATTAACCCAATCTTCATCTGCCTCATCCTCAGAATCTTGTTGTTGCACATGAGCCTTCCTGGTGGTCTTCATCTTTGTTTTTATTTTTCTTCCAGTCCTTGTTGCCCCTGTAGAGGATCCACCAGTTGTCTTTTCTTTGGACTTCATCTCCTTTGGTTTTGTGCTCTTGTTCTTTTGGTCTTGCTCCAACTGACCATTGTGAGTTTCAACTGTTCTGGGGGACTGGCTCATGTTTCCTTCCTTGTTTGGGTGTCTACTCAAGCTTTTTGGTGTGGGTTTTATAATTCAAATACAGGTCTTTGTTTGTATCACCTGGTCAGTCAAAGTTTTTTGGTGTCTGTGCACTTCTCTCTGTTGAGTCATGTGTCTCTTTTTCCCAGCTGTGATTCAATTTTTTGAAACTTGGAGTTTGACCCTGTTCGACAAAGTGTCAGAACATTGTGCTTGCTGCTTTGTTCAGAGTTTGTCCAATTATGGCTAAAAAGGGGGAGAGTAGAGTTGTTGGATTGTTGGATGTTGTTGGATTGTTGGATGTACTGTGAGGTTCTATTGCTGGTTTGGGTTCTGGTTGTTGTTGGTCCCTTGGTTTGAGGGGGAGTTTGAGTTTTGTTTGCTGTGCAGCTAGTGGTCTTGGTTGTATTGTTTGTCGTAATGTTAGAGTTGCTTGTGAGGTGTGTTTCTGCTGGTGGTATCTCTGGTGTGCTGATATTGTTTTAGCCAAAATTAGCCAAAGGGGGAGATTGTTAGTTCTGTTATTGGCTGCAATTTTGGTAAAACAACTTGTTGGTTCAAGATGTCTTGTCTGATGTTTTAACATGTGCTTCTAACATTCTGCAGTTGGTGTGTTATTTGGTTTTGCTGTTGGTGGACATGATGTCAAGACTGATGTCTTAACATCTGTTGACAGAACATCAGGTTCAGTCTGCTATGTGGTTTAGGGATGCGTGTTAATTGTTGAGATTCTGTTTGAGGATTGCAGGTGAAATTCTTGGAGAAGATTGTTTCAGATGCAATCGATTATTTCTCTATTTAGGGCGATCAGATTTGAAGATTAAAATATGTTTTTATTATTAAATCACTTTGGTGATTTCATATTGCCCAGGCCCAAGGAATGTGTTTCTATTTAAAGGAGTTTCAACCCTACTTGGAAGACACGAAGACTAGAGATAAGAGACTGAGAGTCAAGTGTTAGGGTTTGTGTTTTCGTCTGTTGATTGTGAGCCATTCATTCATCTCTTTGATGTTTTGAATTGGACTTTTTAATTGACTTGTAATTTGTGCACTTTAAGCTTTTAAGCACTAGTGTATTGTTCTTGGTTGAAGCTTTTAAGAAAGACCAAGGTGTGTCTTTGAAGTGTGATCTTATATACTTTGTAACTGTTCTTTTGTTATCACTGCTGTGATTGAGGGGGAGTGAGAGGTGTCTCATATCTAAGAGTGTCTTAGGTAGAAGTATCATTGGGTAGTGATTAAGTAAGTAGATTATCAACTTGTGTGTTGATTGTGGAGTCTACAAATTGATACTACTGATAGTGAAATTCCTCCCTGGCTTGGTAGCCCCCAGATGTAGGTTATTAGACCAAACTGGGTGAACAATTCTCTGTGTTGTTTATTGTTTTTAAGTAGTGTTACTATTATTGTCTTGTTCATACAACAGATATTGATGTTGTGACATCTCACGTAACATCACATATCTGATACCAGAATTTCAAAAAACTCCTTAAATGAATGGAAAACATAAGACTCATCTTCATGTCTTCAAGAGCGCACCTCTGTTCAACATACCTGCTGAACGCATTCAATTAATGCTTGATACTCAAGCAATCCATGTACCACACTAGTACATTTAACAGACAGAAGTTCTCCCCCTATATTTCACAAATGATGCTCCTTCAACAAGAAACACCCCAAAAACACCAATGGTATCCCATGATCCAACGGTCTTCAATATATCATTCTTTAAATATAGGTCTTACCCACATGATAAACACATCCCAGAATCCCTCACATGACCATACCCACGATGTACACATCCACACCCAGACATAGGTCATACAAATAAAGAAGGAGTAACTACCACAAGATGAAAGAGGTGATGGAGACCTCTTTAAATATCCACACAGTTTTCTTAGGAAATAACGATCTTGGTCAATGAGAACGTTATTTGAGGAAGAAATCCAACAACAATGCACCATCCAAGACAGATTATGACTATCATCATAATTCCAATACATGTGCATGCAAAGACAAATATTCCATTTTACACATCCTCGTGACAGCACCGTCCACAATACTTCCTTTTATGGCTCAAGGAAAAAACATGTCCCGAAAAATGTCCTGACATCCAACCAGACATTGTCTTCTTTCTCTTGTATGCACAAAAGCTTGACCAATACAGCTTCAACCATCCAGTCAGGAAAGCTTCACACAATCATCCACAAGTTCTGAAGCACAAACACACTGCCTTCCACTAAACTCTAAGTAAACTCCTCTTACTTAGAATTAATAACACACACCAAGACAAGTGTAACATCTCCCATCAACAAAGACCCTCACAGAGTTCTTCCAAAATCTGCAGAGACAAATAAATTCTCCCAGACACAAACAAAACTGTCCTTCAGACTCCTCCTCAGAAGCATGTGCGCACATGATTCAAACAATTAGCTTCACATGGCTAGAACCATACATGTCCTATTAAGAACACACCAAAACGCCATCCAACAGCCTAATGTCATAGCATGTTATCTGACATTATATCCTCATAAGAGGTAACCAATCTCCACAAGCTTGATCAGCATGCAAGCTTCACAATATATGCACCTTTGCAGCAAAATCCATAGACAAGTACTCCCCCTGTCATGGATAACCAATGCTCTAGATGGAGATGAACATTTGAGCACCAGATCTTCACACACTTTCTGAGCACATTCACATACTGTACTCTCACTCCTAGAGAACACATCTAAGTACCCTGACTGGTTTGACACTGCTCACAAACTCCACGAATTCTCAGCTTACTTAAAAGCTTTACTGAGATCCAATCTCTTCAAGAGATACTTGCAGTAGAGGAAAGAACAACTCTTCAAAAAAAACTTTCTGATCATATCACATCATCTGACACAATTCCTCTGCCATTACATCCACTAGTAGTTGTTGATACTAGTGAAGTCTTCAAAAATAGTAGTCATGCTTTGCCAGAACATACTACTAAAAACAAGATCAGAATCTCCACATTCTAATCCACATAGTCAGAAACACCTCTTCTGACAATAATGCTTGAGCATCCAACTCCACATGCACAATCTCAATCATCTTCCAAATATAACCATCAACAATCATGATGTTACAACATCATTTGGGACATCAGCTTCCCATCACCATTCAAAGGACTCATTGCGCATAGAAGTCCTTCAAGAAGCTCCCAATAAAACCCAGCCAGAGCAGCTTATTCAGGTTAACATAAACACCTGAACACCATAGAGAGAAATAAACTCGCACACCCTCTCTGAAGCAAAAAGTTTAGACTGCATACTTGCATACTCACATCAGACAAATACTTAGCTCCCGTCAAAGTATTTATCATTAGTCAGATAAGACTATCTTCTCACACAAGGTAGGATATTTGGTCTGACATTCTTCTTTCGCACACATTAGACATCTGTTGATTCTTCTTCATGACAGACCATCATGACAACCATTCACACCACAAAATCATTCCAGATTAGGTCAGTGTCTTGACCTTTAACTCCACCCTGAGCTAAACAAACTTCCTTGGCTGAGGAAGCAAAGAACTGAAATGATGTTTCAACATCAGTTCTGACATCAGTCTAAATCACACGGATTTAAACATTTACTATGCCTTTGGAGACAACAACCATAGTAATCCACACACATCTCTTGCAAGGGACATAAGAGGATCAACCATCAGTAGCTGATTTACCTTCAAAACCAGATCATACACACATGCAGGAACCTGCATACTCTACATCTCAAGAATTTTTTTCTCAAACTTCTAATGTTCAGACCTCATGTCTGACTTTGAGATGTTGGACGCCATTCTTCTGCACCTAAAGAGGAGATTCCCTCTAACAGGTTTCTGGAGCATACAAAAAAAAACATTGATTGGTCATCACAAACAGATTGTTCAAAAAAAATATGCTTCTCCCAACACTTGAACCTACAAGGATGCCCTTCAATCCTTGCAAAAAAAAAATGTTCCATTATGTGAGGACACCACATAACTGAACTCCAGCTTAAGAAGAAACTTCTTATGCAGATACCAGGGAACCATGATCCTTTGGTCCCAAAAAAAAACACCAACTCCTCCTTGCTCCAAACACAAATCTGAAATGCTCATCCTAGATGGTTTGGATGACATTCCAACAATGAAGACACCAATCAACCAGTTAGGTTAATACATCTCGTCTGTGCACAACCCTTTGAGTTTCTCTTCCACTAGAACAAGAGTTCCACGCTCTCATAGACTTGATAGTGATATCAAGTTTGAGTAAACAACCTTCATCCTGTTTTTGAGAAACACCACCAGTCATATTGAGAAAAATAAATTCTCAATATTTCTTCGAGTTCTTCCAGCATCAGATTAAGGACTCCCCCTTATTAACTGCTAAGAACTCCTAAGGGAATTATTCATTCTCCCATGCAATAGCTGCACATCCTGTGGTTAGTACACACATATAACTCCTTTCAAACAGAATCAGCTCCATGGCCATAAACAAGATTGCATACATCTGGCTGCTTTGATCAGAAGGAACTTTTAGATATGAGAGAGAATGTCCTTGACATTTGAGCTTGACCTCCACAAAAAATAAAGCCTTTGTACTCCTACTCACTTGGATCAGAAATACACTAATCCAATGAGTGACAATATGTTGATCATCTCTTGACCAACACACTTATCTAAGACAAGTTTCTTGATAGAAACTTCTTAGACACACAACCCAGATGCCTTCTCTTCCAAGCCAGGAGTAGGTTCCAAACAGATGTGATCAATACACATTTGTTTAGCCCCCAAGCATCTGTTATGCCATACCTTTATCCAACAAGATTCTACACAATCTGCTGGTTTTATGTTCCAACATCTGGTAGGACATTAGTTCCCTTCTCAAGAAACACACCAAGAGATCCTTTATCAAAGCCCAGAGATTAGCCTTGTAGGGTTGGAAGCAAGAATAAATTACTTCTAACTTTCTTCAGATCTCTTTTCAACAAACTCATATAAAAGTTCCTTTATAAGTGGACTTGGGATGAACCTCAAGTATCTTAGGAAACTCTAACAAGCTAGTTGAAGATATCCTCAAGTATGACCACACCATGTGATACACCTTCAGAGGAGAACAGAGTGTTGCAGCCTTAACACACAAAACCACCAGGAGTTTTCTGAAAGATTCATATGCAGCGGAACACAGATAAAGAAAACTCCTCAACAACCTTCAGACAAAACTTAATAACCTTTGCACAAACACCACACTCTAGGTGTAATAGGTCAGCATCGGTTGAAAATAAATCACCCCACAAAGCAGCTCACCACCAAAGCTACATGCCTGACAACTTCAAACAGAGCCAATACACACCCTATCATGAATAGTCCATCCTCCACTTCAAGGGACCACTCAAACAACAATATGAACAACCCAAGTTCAAACAACTTTTCAGTAGACTAACCTTCCTTTCCCACTGTTCCAGAAAGTATCTTCCCAAGATCTCACCCAAAAACAGAATAGGATGCCTGCTCTGATACCAATTGAAATTCTGGTATAGCAGTCCCAGATGTCGAACAAACATGTCGAGACATCTGGTCTATTATCAACAACATATACAAGATATAGACAGTTAAAGAAGTTATTGAAAAGTAAAATGCACACAAGATATGTTTACCCAGTTTGGTCTAACTACCTACTCTAGGGGCATACCAAGCCAGGAAGGAAGTCCACTATCAGCAGTATCAATTCATAGACCCTACAGCCAACACACCCGTTGACGATCTACTCACTTAATCACTACCCAATGACCCTTCTACCTAAGTCCTCCCTAGATAAGAGACTCCATCTCACTTCCAATCATCGCAATGATGTCTAGCAGTCAACACCTCAGCCACTGCATCAACAGCTTAATTTCCAACAACTCTTCAGTCACAGAAAAGTAGAAGACACTCTTCCATGATGAGGAGACACACTCCTATGTCGATACTCACCTATGACTCTTGGCTAAGAACACGATCTTGGAGTTGCTTAAAAGCTTCCTCCAAGAACAATACACCTCTTACCTACAGGCTTATGAGTGAGAACACAGACCGACTCTCCTAGAGAGTGGTACAAAGACAAAGCCCTAATGATCTACATTTTGGACTCGTGCTTTTTCTAGGTTACAAGCATTCTATTTATAACTTATTCCCAACTGGATTTGGGCTTCAAATCACAACATATCAGCTGCAACAAATCAGCAGAAACTTCTGCTACATAATAGGTCTTCAATCAAATCCTTCCTAATTTATCTCCATAATTAGAAAGTCATTATTCTTCAATATTCTTCTTGATTTTGACTTGAATCTTCCAGACCAATAAAACAGCGCCACATAGGATAACATAATATTCCCAGAATATTCTGCATCTGTTAAATCATAACAGAATTCAACTGTCCAGCTCAGTACAGGTGCGATGTCGAATGATTCAGGATAGGATATCTTATCTGACATGTTGCTCCCGATGATGAGAACTTCTCATCTCAACATGTCTCAACATAAAATATGACTTCTTGCTTAACCTGTTCTTCTTAGCAAGTAATCACATCCTATTTAAAATATTGCTGCTATATTTGTTTTACTAAAATTAATGCCAATCCAAAAAATAGAGAACTAACACTTTTCCCTTGCATTTATTTCTTGGTTTTGACACCATTTCTTGGGAATCCCCAGCGGAGTTTCCTCCTTTCTTTTGCTCTTGGTTTTGACACCACTTTCGTTCCTTTTCCTTTTTCGTCTTAGTTCCCCAAACTATGGAAGCTCTGATTCTGCATTCTTTCGAATGTATGATACGTAGGCACGTGATCACGATGATCTTAGCGAGCACACTTCCACCTTCTTCCATTCTCCTTTTCTTTTCCCTGGTTCCATGAACTACGGCGCTCTGATTTCCTCATTGCACTATGAGGGTACGTTGGCACGAGGGCCCTAATCTTCCGCGAGTAGTTTCTTTCTTTCTTTTTCTCCTCTCTCGCTCTTCTTCTTTTAGCTTAGAAGCCTTTAGATAGATAAGCCATCCAAGCCTAGAAGCAAGCGAAATGGTTCCCGTCGAGTACGACGGATGTGTAAGGTGCTAGTACCTTCCTTTCGCATAACCGACCGCCGTTCCCGTTTCTCTTCCCCTTGGGTTTTATCGATATTTTTCCTATCCTTTGGAACTAAATAAAGTTCGGTGGCGACTCTGTGTTATCTTTGAGTGTGCGATTCACTCAGGTATAAACCAGCCATCTTCAGCGAGATGCAGATTACCTTAAAAAACGATAACCAGAGAAGGCACTTTGCTGCCATAGCAGAGAGAACCATATTACCTACCGGATATTCAGATTTTCCTTCCTTGCTCCAGTTGAAACTTATTGATCGTGTCTGTTTTATGTTTAGCCAAATGAGTTGGGATAGGTTTTCCATAGCGAATCTTCCAAGCTATAGAAGCCTGACACTATAATTCCTAAGTTCATTCCATTTTCAGCCCCATACTGGATTAGTACATGATGGAGGCCTAGTTATCTTTAGACTATTTGGGGAGGGATAACTGAAGATTTTCCCCCTGACCATGATGCTATGAATAACACCCACATCCATAATCCATCCATTAGGTACTTCCACATGGTAGCCACCCAAACATTCTTTGGAAAAGCTGAGAACCAAATCTGTGTAAGCAAAGAAGAGATGTTTTTCATCTTGAGCATTTTTTAGAGCCGCCTTATAAACTCTGCAACCTTCCTACTGACCAATCTTAAAAATATTGTCAAACAAAGAGTCGAAAACATCTATATAGGAGGATTAGTTACCCACATTGCTATTGTGTTGGTCATGCGGAATCAAGTAGCTAATCTAACCCCGACTTTTGGATACAATCTCCTAGATATTGACCACTGCCTAAGTCGTAGTTTAGTGAGACGTGAAGGACCTGACCAATTCAAAATCCTTATAAACTATGAAGTAGTCCATCATTTCACCCTATATCGCGGTGAGAATCGGAGACTATAACTATTAAATTAACTAGGCTCACAAATCTTCATTCACCACCGATCTTTAATTTATCCAATGGATGGGAAAAAGAACGAATAACCCATGAGTATGAAATGCAATGCAAAGCAAGAGACAATCTAAGGTTCGGGGGTTAGTTATACCTAGTGAAGGTGCTAGCATCCTAAGTATATGTAGTACTCTACAGGAACCTCTTGTTTTATTGTGTTATTTGTTATTTGTTTGTTAAAGGGTAAAAGATATAGGTAGAGACCTAAGGTAGTATTCCTAAGTATGCTCGCCAAGACATTGCATCTCGTGCCTACGTATCCTGACTAGGATGTAATCAGAGCATTCGTAGTTCCCCTCACTAAGGGTAAACAATGTTTGTTGGTTGGTTTTAAGAGAAGACACAAGTTGTCATCTTAAGGAAAATACTCAACTTAAACCACTACAAACATGTGAAAAATGGATCTTTGCTTCACATTAAGAGAAGGGCTCCAACTCGGATATAGAATCGACGAGTATGCCACATACCTCTCTCAAGTGGAAATGAATCTACATCTTTCTCAACTATGTCATGGGGTAGAAGAATTACATCTCAACTAAGGATGACTAGTGTCTAATTCTCTCACGGAAGAAAATGCAAACTAACTGTAAGTTGTCTAAGTTTGAACATCCTAAGGGAAACTATCCTAAGGGAACTAACCTAAAGGAATATGTCTAAAGTCGAGAATCTAAGTATATACATCCTAGAGGGAATCAACCTAAAGGGGAAACATGGATCAAGCAAAGAGGTAAAAGATGCAAATGAATAAAATGCAATGCATGACTATATAGTCAACCACAAGTCCTTCCATTAGACTTAAGCACAAATAATTTCAATCAAAGATGGAAAGACATTATGAGCAAAGCAAATGCTAAAAGAAATGATCAACTCATGATATAAACAAAGTAGCAGGGATCAAGTCTTTATGACATGTCAAGAGTTTGTAGTAAACGGGTACAACACAGTCATGCAAGAAATAGAACCCTAATCACCACCAATAAACAAAGTATCAAAGCCAAATGAGTTCAAAGGAGGTAACCATCTAAGAAGGTCACTAGATACATCATGTGAAATTCAACATATTTGGATGATTAAGAAAAGATCACAAACATGTCAGAAATACACCCAAACATAGACATACTAGCCACAAACTAATTCACACAAAGATAGGTGCAAGAATGGGTCAAAACAGTAATGCATTAAAATATATTTTTTGTGGATTTTTGGATGTTTAGAAAATATTAAATAAAATATAAAGTTAAAATGATACAAAAAAATAAAAGAAAATCAAAATGGTAAACAAGGGGGGGAGGGTACAAACAGTAATTTCAGCACTAGGGAAAAAAAGAGAATGAGTGAAATGGGCTAAATACGTGGGGGTGTCGGTAGTAAAGCCCAGTCCAATCCAATGGATCAGAAAAATGAAACAAAAATAACAACAAGATGCCCACGCGGGATGGTTTTTAATGAAGTGGCGCTGATTAGGCACGACTTGGGAAGTCAAAGGGATTAAAAAGGGAAGCCAAGCAGGACGTCGGAGCTCTAGCTCCGGTCGTCCTCTCTGGTGAGTCACCGGAGTTGCAGATTGCAAATCCCATCAAATAGGGTCGATCCTTATACCAAATTTTAGGGGTTTTCATGCTGGTTGCAAATTTGCCCTCATCCTTTCCATTTGAACACTCTAAGGTATGTAAATCCAGCCACGCAACTTTTGAGGTGCAAACCAAAACATCATGAAATAGCACAACAATAACCCAAAATCAATCCTTATCAATCATAATAATTAAATATGCATTCAAACAAGAATTTTGCACGCGAAAAATGAGAGGAATAGATTGAGAAAGTTTACCAATCTTGAAGCTTCAAACACTCGGTTTATGCACCAGAAAATCCACCAAGCTATTGCCAAGAGTCTTCTTGTACCTTGAGGATGAAGAAGGGTGGCGAGGAATGGATGGAAAGCTTAAGGGATTAGAGTTTCGAAGAAATCTTTTTTTTAGAGAGAGATAAGTGTTTTTGAGTTCCTTTTTTGCCTGTCACTCTGGTTTTGATTACCTCTCCCATTTGTCGATCTCATCTCCTCCTCTTATCATCCAAATATATGCCTTTTGTGGTCTTTGTGTAGAGTGAAAATGTTGGACAAAAAACTGGAGAAAGTGACCTACCATGAGGTCAAGCTCGAGCTAGCTATGGTCAATGCACTTTGGCAAGTGTTTTGCTTGGTTATTGCAGAAAAACCTCATCATACATGAGAAGGAAAGGTCCATGAGTCAACTGTACAATGTTGGTGTATACATACTTTCATGTAATGTTTAAATTGCCCTTTTGTTGTGTCATGAGAGAGAGAGCTTAAAATGGTAACTTTGGGGATCCTACACGACATCTTTGGTGTACAAGGAATAAGGTATTGGATGCTGCAAAATTTTGGAAAGAATTGGTTCAAGATATTTGGCATGGTAGTAAGACATGAACATGTCCATGATGTCCACTTTAGCACCTCATATCTCTATGCATAATGGCTCAATTCGGGATATTTCAAGCTCTTTAGAATGTTCAGATGTAATTCTAAAACTTTCATGTCAATGAAATTTGGAATTGAGACTTAGAGATACATGAAAAGTCCTCATGAAATTTGGTGTAACAAGCTTTTTCAACAAAAATTGACAATTTCTACGTGTGAATCCAAACCTTGAAATCACCTTACTTTAGGTCACCATAACTTGAGATTGGTTGATCCAAATGCAGAGTTCTTGATATGCTTGGAAAGCTTGGAGATCAAGGAACAACTTTCATGTTTGAGGAATCTTGAATTGAAGCTTGGAACCATGTGAGACATCCCCATGAAGTTGGTTCCAAAATGCTGAATTTAGGACTTAGAGAATTTTCTAAGTGTAAATACCAAATCATGGTTTCTACCAACTTTAACCCCCCATAAATTCCAACCTTTTCATTCTTTGATCTTGAATCCTTCTATGAATTTATACTAGGGAATGCCCTCTTCAGAATGAGCATTGATTTGCTCCATTTGGCCCAAAGATGAATGAGATATGGTTCTTGAAAGATGGCTAGAATCCTAGATTTTTATACTTAAAAAATTTCAACAAAAACCCTAATCTTCACAATTCTCCTGATTTTTATGATTCTACTAGATTTTCCTAAGCCAATCCTCATGAGATCTTGGAATATGTCTTGAATGGTTCATGGTTGACCAAGAAACCCAATGGATGAACAAATGGACCACCTCTTCCATGAGATTCATTCATTAAGGAGAACTCACGGCCGTCAAGGCCCTTTATCTGATCGCACACCAGATTCTACCATTTCTCTTTCACCTTGGATTAAAACATTGGGGACAATGTTTGATTTAAGTGTGGGAGAGGAATTTAACTTCTTTTTAGTTAAATTTATTACTTTATTTTGCTTTATTTGCTTTTATTTAGTCAGTTTCCGTATTGTCAAGTCTATAGTCATAGTTTTGTTGTCTATTAAATTTTCTTCCTTTTCTTGAGCCATACCGAAAATGTTTTGCAAAAAGAATTAGTGTGTAGGCTATTAACACATGTTATAAAGTTTTGGGAGAAGTCCTGAATCATCAGTATCGTTTTAACACCGTAAATCTCTTGAATATAGAGATCAATTTGGATAATTGCTATGCTCTAGTCTTAAAATCCAGCCTCTGAATTAATTCTTAAGTAGTTTATTCTAGCCGTCAGCACCATCTAAGTTACCGCTAAGTGAATAAACTAATGCAAATAGGTGAATGATCCCGTAAAAAGAAAAAGAAAAAATACAGAATAAAAAGCAAATGATTTGAAAAGGAAATCCTCCTTCTAAATTAGGTAACCCTCGCCCGGTTACTTAGCCCAATGGTAGAGGAACCTTAAAAAATTGTGCTTGAGCCAAGTGTTTTAAATTAGCATAAAGTGTTGAATTTTGACACGAATATATATCATGACCAGCAACAGGTTTGTTCACCATGTGAGTACAAGATAACGGGCTTAATGTGATTGCACCTGAATGAAAAAGGATTAGAAAGGGACGGGTAAGGTAGGCCAAAGAATAATAATAAGATTCGGATTGGTCTGTATAAGGGAGACATTTATGACCATAAAATATGTAGCGTGTTATTACGATGCTTTTGTTTTTAGTTATTAGGTCTTTGATTGGCTACATTTTGGCTAAAACAAGTTTACAGCAAGATGTTGGGTAAGATGTCCTGACATGGTTGATCATGCATCAGTACAAATATAGTTATAATACTTGGCAAGATGTTGAGTAAGACGTTGAAGCATCTTCATCAACTATCTTGACAGTATTACTGTCATGACAAATGTCATGACATCTTGGTCTGGTACAACAGGTGCTGCTGTTATGACAGATGTCGAAGACAGATGTCACGACATCTTTGTCTGGTACAACAAGTCAAGGAGATCTATTAGGAACAAAGTGCAGATTTAATTGGATCTTGGAGACTTTTTAGGAAACTATTTGGAGATTTGTTCCTATTTTTGTGGAGAAGATCATGCAGCTGAATTAAAACGTGAAGATTGGACCTGATTGAAGTGTCCAAGCCCATACTGCAAGAGTCTATAAAAAAGGACTTGCTAGACCTAAAATAGTTTGTAAGTCACCCATGAATCTTTTGATACTATGTTGTCGACATAGGCTGTTGTAAATTGTTCTCACTCGAAGCTTTGAAGCAAGAGTTGAGTAGTGTTCTTGGATGAAGCTTTGAAGCAAATCCAAGTTAACTTGTTAGTCAAGGATGCTTGACTGAACTTTGTATTGGAAGGGGTGTCTTTCAATAGGGTAGATACAATTATGGTGTAGTAACTGTTAGATAATCACAGGTTGTGATTTAGGAAGTGAGAGGGGATTCTCTTATAATTTAGATATGACTTCTAAGGATAAAGTGTTCATTTGGTAGTGATAGGTTAGCGTGGGTGCTTTCTGTAAAGCTGAGGTTGTTTACATAAAACTATACTACATATAGTGATTACTTCTTCCTGGATTGGTATCCCCTAGATGTAGGTGAGTTGCACTCAACTGGGTCATCATATTCTGTGTTGTTTATAATTATGTTATTTTCAATTCAGTCTTGATTAACATATGGATCAGATGTTGTACCATCTGTGATTCTGCAGTTCTGATATTCAAGATATCAGTCTGCTATTGCGCCTCTGTGTTTAAATGTCTATGTAGCACAATGTCTTTACATGTGTTAGGACATCTGTTGTCTGCATATGCCAGAATTTCAATTGGTATCAGAGCAGGCATCATGTCTGGTTCTGGATGAGATCTTTGGGAGATACTTTATGGCGTATAAACAAGGAGGACTTTTGAAGATCAGATCAATCAACTCAGACATACTCAAGGGTATTAATGGATGAGATGGATGTTCTGGACCAAAGGTAATAACCCAGAGGTTGTTCATGTTGCTGAGGAGGTTCTACAACAACTGCACGAGAAGTGGCTAGTTCTCTTGTTGGGGTGTCTTATAAGATGTTGTCAGAACATCTTATTAGGCCAAGAAGGATCTGTTCCTTGGTGGTTCCGCTGCATTTGTTTCTGATGGAAGAGCTCTAGAATTATGGGATTCTGGAGTTGTTACTGAAGACAGTTGGCGGAAGATCTCAATCGTCGGCCTCTATATGTGAAGATATCTGCATTCTTTTATTCCATAGTCAGGAGCGATGGAATGAATGGAGTTGTTGGTAGGTATCTGGTATGGTGACTTGGTACTGGAAGCTTGGTTTCTTGGCGCAGTTGAAGTTAGTTGAAGAGGAGAGGAGTTGAGTTTAAGTTTATCAAGTTCTTGCTATGGGAGTTTGATAAATTATTGATTGGCTAGGTTGTCAAAGATACTTGAGTATTATCTCAAATCCACTCATAAAGGCGTCTCATTCATGCATCTGGAGTCTTCTAGTTATTCTTCTGACTAGAAGGTGTTTCTTTGAAACACAATCTAAAAAAGTGGTGGTGATTTATTTTCACCATCCAAAACAGCAAGGAATGATTCATCTCTCTTAATCCTAAGGGTGGATCTAATCCGATTGGAGCTTTCAGAATGGTTGAGGTAAATAGGATCCGTTCAGAGAGAATCTTAGTTACTTGAGTCAAGGGTGGTAGCCTTGGTATCTCAACATTGTTTGTCAAAGAAGATACTTGCAAAAGATTGAATACTTGATAAGTGTTCATGAAGTGATCTGGTGGAGCTTAGCTACAACAGTGAAGAAGGGTTATTTGACAAGGATTTAAGATCAATTGCTATTTGTGGAGTTCATAAGTATTTAATTGATTATCCTTGAAAGTCAAGATTGTTGATGTTCAACAAGATGTTGGAACATCTCATCATCAGAGCTTGTGCAGAATTATGGGAGGGGTACTACATACGCTTTAGCATCTGTTTTAATCTTAGGTGGTGACCTAAGAATCTGCTTCAGTCGGGTGTGAAGAGGCATGTGTTCTCTGGAGAGTTTCCGGGCAAGAAACTGGTCTGGACTTTGATATTGTTGAAGATGAAGATGAAGACATCATAATCTTGATGGTTACTTATTGGATCAGTTTATTTTTGATCTAGGTAATTGGGAGCATGGATCTTGCTCATTGTGAAGGTCAAGGTTGAGTGGCAGTTATCTCTAGCTTTCTACAGACTGCTCTACTTAGGAAAGTGGAATTATTTGGTATGGCTATGGTGTAGTCTATGACTACGTTCTTTTCTGAAGATTCAGACGTGGCATGTGTGAAGTCTTTGGAGTTTCAAAGCAGGATGGAGGTTGTCTACTCAAACTTGGTGGTTGAATTAAGTCTATGAGAGCATGGAACTTTTGTTCTATAATAGGGAGGAGGTTCTTCTAAGTGGCAGAAGAAAGAGCTGAATTTAGCAGCTGGATGTCGTATCAGAATGTTCTGACTTCTAGCTTAACATCAGAATCTCAGCTGGTGATGTGGCACATCAGCTTAAGATAAGGTGATCTACAGGAGAATTGAAGTTATGGATGCTTCAAAAAGGTCTATCTCATGCAATTTGCGGGAGCTATGGATGGGAATATGTTACATGTCTAGAGGCTTGGTGGATCCAAGATGTCTTGCTATGGTGCAAGTAGTTCATGTGACTTGAAGATCTGATTTCATTGGTGGACCAGTGTATCTTGTGGGAGATCTGAAGAAGAGTGAGATCAATCAAAAGGTGGCATTTGGTTGGTTTCATAGTGTGCATTCAAGCAGTATGCTTGGAACTGATTGCTCTTGTGCAGAAGGGTAGTTAGTTGAAAATGTACGGAGGTTCTGGTTCATTTGGAGCTTGTGGTAGAAGTTCTAGGTTGAGGATGGATGTATACCTTCTTTTGGTGGATGAGAGTTTATTTCTCTCTGGGGTTCTGAAGTTCTCTTTGTTCAAGTCGGTGGTGCAGTGTTGTGTGAAGATCTTCAGTTTGGATTACTATGCAGATAGTAAGTCCAGTGGTGGACCATATCAAGAACATGGTGTGTGGCGTCTATGATGTGTGAAGGATGTCCTAATTGAGGTTTGAACATTTTTGGGTTGGTTATCCTTGGAGTAGGATGCTAAGTTTTGAGTATGGAACTTGACACTCACGTCTTGTCTAAGAGGTATTTATCTTTTCATACTAGAGAATGATGGGTAAAGAATTGTCTTGGAAGTTTGATGTGAATGGGACATGCTAGAAGTGGATCAGTTTGGTGCTTATGGAGGAAATGAGCTGAAGAATTCTGGAGCATGTGTTTGATGTTCTTCAAGTGTGAGGAATATCTGTGTGAGCTAGCAAACTAGGGGGCCCTGTGCGTTTCTTTGAGGAATGTGAAGCATTCTGATTCAATTGGGTTGTATCTCAGGGAACAAGGAGATTCATACATGAGAATTCATGAGGAGTTCGTGTGGTGTATGGATAGTTTTTGGACGAGAGGGATCAATGGAGCTTTGATCTCGATCCAAGAATTTGTTGGTTGTGGTACACGGATGTGTTCTGGGTATCCATACACTATATGATCATAAAGCTGTCATGAGATATCATGTAGTGGTTTTGGGGTGTTTCTTGCTGAAGAAGCATCTATTGAGAAAGATAGGGGGAGAGCTTCTATCTAATTTATGTACTGGTGTGGTACATGGTTTGCCTGAGGGGTCAAGCATTAGGTGAATGCGTTCAGCAGGTGTGTTGAACAGAGGGTGCGCTCTTAAAGACATGAAGATGTGTCTTATGTTTTCCATTCAATTTAGGTGTTCTACTTACAAAGGAGCACTGGTTCTAAATGCAGGGAGAGTAATATATGTGGTTGCTTGCTGTATGCAACTACTTAGGGGGAGCATGATAGTTTGTCATGCTTGTGCTGCTTGTGTTGTTGATGTATGCTAATTGTGTATGACAATGGGAGTACTGCTACTGACTTGCTTGCTTTTGGTTGATTGCCCTTAAATGCATAATTGCTTGGTTTGGCACATTATGGCTAAAAACGGGGAGATATAAGTAGTAGTAGTGTTCTTTGGTTGTTTCCTTAAGGGGGAGCTGGATATGTTATCCAAAGGTTGTTTTAGCCAAAATTTTCCAAAGGGGGAGATTGTTAGGTCTTTGATTGGCTACATTTTGGCTAAAACAAGTTTACAACAAGATGTTGGGTAAGATGTCCTGACATGGTTGATCAGGCATCAGTATAGATATGGTTATAATACTTGGCAAGATGTTGAATAAGATGTTGAAGCATCTTCATCAACTGTCATGACAGTATTACTGTCATGACAGATGCCATGACATCTTGGTCTGGTACAATAGGTGCTACTGTTATGACAGATGTCACAACATCTTTGTCTGGTACAGCAGGTGAAGGAGATCTATTAGGAACAAAGTGCGTATTTATTTGGATTTCATAAAAAGGATCTTGGAGACTTTTTAGGGAACTATTTGGAGATTTGTTCCTATTTTTGTGGGGAAGATCATGCAGCTGAATTAAAACGTGAAGATTGGACCTGATTGAAAAGTCCAAGCCCATACTGCAAGAGTCTATAAATAAGGACTTGCTAGACCTAAAATCGCAAGCACACACAACAACAAGTCGTAGGTGCAACATAAGGGTTTAAGGTTTTAAAAGTCTCTTGTGTAGTTTGTAAGTCACTCATGTATCTCACTCGAAGCTTTGAAGCAAGAGTTGAGTATTGTTCTTGGATGAAGCTTTGAAGCAAATCCAAGTTAACTTGTTACTCAAGGATGCTTGACTGAACTTTGTGTTGGAAGGGGTGTCTTTCAATAGGGTAGATACAGTTATGGTGTAGTAACTGTTAGATAATCACATGTTGTGATTTAGGAAGTGAGAGGGGATTCTCTTATCATTTAGATGTAACTTCTAATGATAAATTCTTCATTGGGTAGTGATAGGTTAGCGCGGGTCCTTTTTATAAACCTGAGGTTGTTTACATAAAACTATTCTACTGATAGTGATTACTTCTTCCTGGATTGGTATCCCCCAGATGTAGGTGAGTTGTACCGAACTGGGTCATCATATTCTGTGTTGTTTATCATTCTGCTATTTTCAGTTCAGTCTTGATTAACATGTTGGATCAGATGTTGTAACATCTATGATTCTGCCTTTATTATATTCAAGATATCAGTCTGCTGTTGCACCTCTGTGTTTAAATGTCTATGTAGCACAATATCTTGACATGTGTGTTAGGACATCTGCTGTCTGCATATGCTATAATTTCATTAGTGACTTAGTACCCATTAATGTGATATAGTCAAAGTATAGTTTTATTAGCCCACATTAGCTATTGAGCTCACCTGTTTCACTTACATTTTGCTTGAGGACAAGTAATTGTACAAGTGTGTGAGAGTTTGATGACACCTCAAACTATCATTATTTAACTTGACTTATGCATATTTCATTATTGTTTTAATTCCATTTCCACTATTATGCGCATGTTTTTCATTTGTTTCAGGGAAATTATTAATCGGGAGCTGTGCGCGGAGAAACGAGGCAAAATATGCGGAAAACAAGAATAGGAGCAGACATGCATTTATGGCGACCACCATGGCGTTCATCCTAGGGGTGTCGTGGGTGGTCCACACACCAACTAATGGGATGACCAAGTCATGCCCACTTTGTGAGCATGGCGGTCTCCATGAGCTTGTGGCGGTCGCCACCTTTGGAGCTTCCAAACTGTTGGAAATAGACCATGCTTGGTCCCCAAGTCTCCACTAACTAGTCCTACTTTCTCTCCATGACTTGGAAGCAGTTTGTGTTTAATTCCTAGGGTTTTGGACTCTTATAAATACCCTTTGGCATGCCTTTTTCCAGATCATCTAAGCTTATGTAAACTTAGGCCATTATACTGTTAAATTGTAAAGCGATAATCTCTTCACACTGAAGGATTGTTGCATCGTAGATTGAGTCTGTATCAAGTTTGGAGCACTAGTATATTTTAGTATTTACATTCCGTCAAGATTTATTTCAAGTTATCGCAGTTTGTACCAGATTCAAGACTCCGTTTGGAGCATGTTTTTATTTTATTCAACTTTTATATTTACTTTGCCTTGTCTTTACTTTTCCGCTTTATTTACTTTGCAATTATTCTCTTCATCTTATTTACCTCTACCGCGACTTTAATTCAAAACGTTTTTACACGTCATTATGTTTACTTTTGCACTTAAAACCATTTATGTTTTCTTTTCCCTAAACATGTCCGGCTAAATTATTGAATGCTGATATGTGAGGATCGTCAATAGACGAGGCTCTACATGTCGTCTCCCTAGGATTACCCTTATGGGCTGCTTTGATTTAAACGCAGTTTTTTTGAACGTATATTAATCTTCCTTCATGAAAGTGATGCAGTGAAAACGTCGGGTAAGATCGAAAGTCGTTCGACACTGAAGACTTAAATTGGTTGGTCATTGGTTAACAAATACCTCGAAAGCAATTTGTTAACTAATTATGAAACTTGAACCTTTCTAGAAGGAGGTTTTTGCGGACGCGTTTATAGGTTTAGGATCCGGTCCTTAAGCGAAAGCTCAGAGACCCTTTTAAGTTAATCATTCCAATCGAAATCACTTTTCTATTAAGTTAAGAGTCTAATTTCTTAAAAGTGAGTTTACTACTTTAACGCGGTAAGCGCTTTCCATAAGTAACAAATGGAAGGTATAAATTAGAGAGTAAGTTCGTTTCTGAATATGTGAAAGCAACAGTTCTTGTTAAATTAGTTCTTTTCTAAATAGGAAACATCGTCCCGTGAGTTATCTTAGTGGAGACAATTAGAGCAATGTCGATTGATGTGAATTACAAATCAGCATTGTTATTTATCTGTTTTAATTCGTTTCTTGTCTTTTAATATGTTATTAGCCTTTGATAAACACGGTAACAACTAGAAATAATAATCTTTCACTATTGGTCTTTGTGGGATCGATATCTTTTAAAACTACACGATAGGCTGTGCACTTGCAGTTAGTTTGTTTACACCCAGTCAGGGAGGCAGGTAGTTATCCACCAGAATCTTAGGGTTCCTTTTTATTTTTGTCTTTCTTTAGGAGATAGAATTATGTCGGGAGGTGGCTGAAGGTGTGAAAAATGCAAGAAAGAGGGTTTAAATTGGTTTTTCAAGATAAAAATCTTTCTCTTTAAAGCTTTACCTCTTTTCCAAAGAAAATAACTTGGTTAAACAAAGAGATATAAACACGTTATGTTTATACTAGTTCACTTGAGAACTTCTCAAGTTAATCTAGTCCACCCGCCAAGGTGATTTCGCCTCTCTCAACGAGGTCTTAATCCACTATTCAACAAAATAGTACACTGCACGAGCTACACAGCTGGTGACTAACAACAACCTCTAGAACTCACACGTTCTAGACTTCTCATGTAATCTAACCACACGGGTCTTACTTAAGGCACAACCTCTGAGACACACGTCCTAGACTTCTCAAGAGATCTAATCACTAAGACTCTCTTAAGGAATACAATTTCAAGTTCAAATACAATGAGTTTACAGAAAATTGCATCTTATCAAGCTGATGATGTAAACAAGTTTTTAGACCAAGAATGACTTAAGAAAGAATAGAGTTAAAAAGTATTGTAGCAGTTTGCGTGTGTGTCTTTCTTCGAGTCTTTGAGCTTCCTTTTATAGCCGAGTCAAAAGAGCCGTTGAGATGAAACCATGATAGCTAAGTAGGCTTACGGCTAGAAGCGTGAGGACATGTACAAAATCTTCTGCATGCTCCGCGTCCTGTCTGTGTTAGATTGTCTTGTTTGTATTTCGCACAATCTTCAAGAATTTTAACGTTGTAATGTGGTACAGCTGTACGGTGTAGCAGGTTTTCTTGGCTTCTCAACTTCAGAGGCTTTTTGTGAGCATGAGTAAGAAGGGGAAACATTGCTCAGTTATTGAGATTATCAAGTCTTCGAATCATCAGCTATGCGCTTCCAGAATATTCAGAACTTGTCTTCAGAACCTTGTTCTCTTTAATCCATTTTCTTCATATCTTTAGAGGCTTCTGATAATATTTGACTGAAGCATGAGAATCGACTTTGGGTAGGTCTTCAGAACCTTGATCAGAGATCGTGAGGCTTCAGCATCTGGACTTCGTTCCATCAGAACCCTCGTCTTCAGATCTTCAGAACTCATACTCTTTTCCTTTTGAATTAAAGTCTTTTTTGATTTCTTCGTTCAACTCTTTTAAGTGTATAGACGAAATGTCATTCTTTAAGCATTGCGCTGATTCTCAGGAGCATAACCTGTTTTCTAGGTTCTCACGAGTAACAACATTAGTTGTGCAAAATTGTTCATGCCAATACCCATTTGTTATCATCAAAACTTAGAGATAATATTGCAGAACCAAATCCTGTTCTCACAATCTCCCCCTTTTTTATAATGACAAAACTATGTATTTGATGATGCAATATGGATATAAATATATATAACACAGAAAACATAAAAAAGGTTTTTAGGATAGCTTATCCTTTTAATAAAGTGCTCCCCCTGAGTATTAGAGTTGATTAAGGTTCGTGCTCGGGCTCCCCCTGACTTCATTAACCTTTTGAGTCTTTCTTCATTATCATAGTTCTGAGTTATCTACACAGAAGAAAAATACAGAAAAACAATCTAATAGAGATAATAGATTTATCTGTTAGCATGTAAGCAGCATTGTTTTTCAGAGAATGACTTTAGGATCAAAATTATCACATTCATATACTTTCTCCCCCTTTTTGTCATAAATCAAAAAGATAAACACAGGGTAGTCCATGGGTGAAAAACACAGAACTAAAACTTAATAGAAAAACAGAGGTTTATTTACTGTCAGAGGACATCTTGTCCCAAATCTTCTTAATCATGATCTGAAGATTTTCATTGACAGTATCTTGCTTGTCAAACCTTTCTCTGAAGTTCTTCTGTTCAATTCTGATTTCATCAATAGTGTCTCCCAGGCGCTTGACAACAGGATCAGAAGTGGAAGCAATCATAGCACTTTCTTTAGCTCTTTTAGCTTCAGCAGCTTCTTGTGCCTTTCTAGCAGCTTGCTCTTCTGCTTCTTTAGCAGCCTTTTCTGCAGCTTCTTTCTTCTTGGCAGCCAAGAATTTGAGTGCTTTGACTCTTGCTTCAGCTTCTGTTCTCTCATTAGACTTTGCTAGTTCAGTAGTCATGGTTGAATTTGAGAAGCTTACAATTCTTGTAAGTTCCATGTCCAGCCATTTTTGAAAACTTTGATAGGCACTCTCAAGTTCCATGAGCTTTGTGCTTGTACAAAGTTCCGCTCTTAGCTTAACAAACATCTCAATTGCTTTGTCATGAAATCGACTTATACATTCTTCAAGGGATGTTGAAGGTGGAGCATTGTAGATAACCAGAGCGAGGATAGATTTATCAGAGTTGGTTTCAGGTGGTGGTTGCTGAGATAAGTCAATCTCGGTTGCAGCAGGTTCAGAAGGTTTTTGTTGATCATTAGGAGAGGATTTTGATGTAGTAGATAAATTTGTATTCTTGAGGATTTTTGATATTTTACTCCTCTTCCTTTTCTGAGGCTTAGAGATGATGGTAGCATGCTTTCCTTTCCTTTTAGGAGACTCAATAAGAGTTGGTTCAGAATTCAGGTGATCAGTCTGCATAATTTACTCTGTTTGCTCCCACTCTTCTTCTTCATGCTAGATTTCACAGACATCATACCCTCGTGCTTTTACTCCATCTAAGTATACAACTAATTCTTCAAGTTGGTAACTTCTTTGATAGACAGGATAACCCAACACAGTGACCCTTCGTTTACTTAAAACATCAGAGATGGTGAAAGGATTCACCTTTACTCTATTGATTATTCTCATTTGCTTAAGAGTTGTGGCATTTACTGGTTCCCCAAGGGTTGTGGTCAGATCTTCTGTGTATTTGACTTCCGTAACCAGAGTATCTATTATACCACTTTCATAGAAAATGTTTGAGAGCATTCTTCCAAAAGGGATGTATCTTGGTATACCATTTCTGTATCCACCAGTTGTCCTAGTTTTTGTAACCATGTCTCTCAGATAGTAAAATAGGATAGAGGGTAGGCACATTATTTCTTTGGTGATCAGATAGTAAAGCATGTATTTCTGGTTGGCATTGAAGAAATCTGCAACATGTGATGAAGGCTTAGGATTGATGCAGCCAAGAATGATCTTGTGCCAGATTTTTAAGTGTGCATGCAAATCTTCTTTCTTGTACTCCCTTTTGCTTAGTTGATAGTTTGCGTACATGATTGGGTTGATCTTCTTTTCCATAAATGAAGATTTACTGTTCATCCCATAGACTCTCTTGTTCTTCATAAACTCCAGGTTGTAAAGATCGGCAATGGATTTTTCAGTGATGACGATCTTTCTTCCCAGGACATAGGAGACAACATGGATCTTGTCACAAACAACTTGTCTCCAAAAGTCTTTTACAAGTGCTTCAAAAACTGGTCCTTTGAGCCGATCAAAGAAATTGGTCCATCCTTGAGCTTCTACTTTTTTGATCAGATTAAATCCATTTTCGGCAAGATTCTGGAAATCTACATGCAGTTCCTTGAGTACAGTTAGATTCACAAGATTACAGGTGTCAGAAGCTTCTCTTTGGGTGATGTGTTCTTCGTTTATTTGAGAAGAATGAGATGAAGATGAAGCGACCATTTGGTTTATTAGAGATAATGTTGAGGATGGCTCGATTAAGGGAGCTGACAATCCCCTTGATAATGCATTAAATTCTTGTGAGAACTTGACGGCTTCTTCTTGCATTGGGGTCATCATTTTGAAAAGATGAGCAATTTAAGGGAAGAGTAGAGATTTAGGGTTTTTGAGGGTTTTAGTGAAAAGTGAGAGTGATAGAATGTTTTGAAGAGTTGAAGAACACGAAGTGAGAAGAGTAAACGTCTCTGGATAGTTCCCAAGAAGAATTAGAGGTAATCTAGGTTACGCGTGTTAACTATTCTCTAATGGAGTGAATGGATTTTGTATTTATGAGATTGTGAAGTATTTGAGTGGATAGACACGTAAGGGAATAAGTGTATAAATGTGATAAAATTGAGTCAATCTCGAGAAAGATGTTGTTCGTTCAATTTGAGTAATTAAAGTGACTTAATTTTATTTAAATCACATGCAAAAATAATTTTCTGAATATATGACATGTCACATATTTATCAGAACTTGAGATGTGTTAAAAAGGTTCTGATGATTTGGAAATACTTTTCTTCTGACTAAACACATGAGGTTCTGAAAATGTTTTTATTCTGAACAGTACTCCATATTCAGATGTTTTAAAATGATTAGAAATCTATCTTCGGCTAAGGGTTTCGTAAAAATGTCAGCCCACTGATGGTCTGTATCAATAAATTTTAAGCATAGAGTTCCCTTCTGAACATAGTCCCTAATAAAGTGGTGTTTTATTTCAATGTGTTTAGCCCTAGATTGCAAAATTGGATTTTTACTTAAGCAAATAGCAGCAGTATTATCACAGAAGATAGGAATGTTACTCTCATATATCTGATAGTTTTCCAGCTGATTTTTCATCCATAACATTTGAATGCTGCAAAGGGAAACTGATATGTATTCTGCTTCTGCTGTTGAGAGAGCAATTGTAGATTGTCTCTTGCTTGACCATCAGATTAGATTGCTTCCTAAGAACTGACAGTTCCCCGATGTGCTCTTTCTTTCTAATCTGTCTCTGGCATAATCTGTATCGCAGTAACCAGAAAGAGTATACTCTGATGTTTTCTTATACATCAGGCCAAGGATAGTTGTTCCTTTCAGATACCTTAGAATTCGCTTGACAGCGGTTAGATGTGATTCTCTTGGATCTGATTGGAATCTAGCACATAGATGTACACTGAATAATATATCAGGTCTAGAAGCAGTTAGATATAAGAGAGAACCTATCATACCACGATAGAGTTTTTGACAAACCTTAACTCCTGTTTCTTCTTTTCCCATGACACAAGTTGGAATGTTGCAATCCGTCATATTGAACTTCTTCAGAAGTTCTTTTGTGTACTTGGTTTGATGGATGTAAGTGGCCTCTGATTTTTGATTAATCTGAATTCCAAGGAAGAACTTCAGTTCTCCCATGAGGCTCATTTCAAATTCAGCCTGCATTAACTTTGAAAATTCTTCACATAGAGAAGAGTTAGCAGAACCAAAAATAATATCATCAACATAGATTTGAATAATAAGAATGTCATTCTTATATGTTTTACAGAAAAGAGTTGTGTCAACCATTCCTCTGGTGAATTTGTTTTCTAATAAAAATTTGCTCAATCTATCGTACGAAGCTCTGGGAGCTTGCTTTAAACCATAGAGTGATTTTTTAAGTTTAAAAACAAAGTCTGATTTTTCTTAATTTTCAAAACCAAGAGGTTGTTTGACATAAACTTCTTCTGATATATAACCATTTAAGAATGCACTCTTAACATCCATTTGATATAGAGTGATGTCATGATTTACTGAAAAGGATATTAGTAAACGTATTGCTTCAAGTCTAGCAACTGGAGCAAAAGTTTCATTGCAGTCAATTCCTTCTTGTTGACTGTATCCTTGAGCAAGAAGTCGTGCTTTGTTTCTGACAACTTCTCCCTTTTCATTTAGCTTGTTCCTAAATACCCACTTAGTTCCTATTACATGAACATTTTTAGGTTTAGGAACTAGATCCCAAACATCATTTTTGGAGAACTGGTTAAGTTCTTCTTCCATAGCCAGAACCCAGTCTTTGTCCATGAGGGCTTCTTCAATTGTAGCTGGTTCTATCAACGATACTAGTCCTACAATTGTTTCTTCTGATGGTCTAAAGGTTCATCTGGTTCTGATAGGAGCATCTTTGTTACCCAAAATTAGTTCCTCAGGATGGGATGTGGACAATCTTCTTCTTCGTTGAGATGGGGTATTTGGAGTTACTTCAGTGGTTTCTGGTGTAGGATCTTGCAGTTCTTTAACTTCATCTGTCCTTTCCTTGGGTTTGGAGAATCTGATTTCCAAATCTGCAAGTTTCTCAACTAGCTCTGACTTTTCTGAGTCAGGCTTGTCATTAAATCTAACATGAATAGATTTCTCCACAATTCTTGATTCTGTGTTGTAAACTCTGTAGCCTTTCGAGCATTCAGAGTATCCCAACAACAGACATTTATGTGCTTTGGAATCAAACTTGCTAAGATTCTCTTTAGTGTTAAGCATAAAACAGACACATCCAAATGGATGAAAATAAGAAATGTTGGCTAATTTATTCTTCCACAATTCATATGGAGTTTTATTCAAGATAGGTCTTATAGAGATTCTATTTTGAATATAACATGCTGTGTTGATTGCTTCTGACCAGAAGTGCTTAGCTATGTCAGTTTCTTGGATCATGGTGCGAGCCATTTCTTGTAAAGTTTGATTCTTTCTTTCTACAACTTTGTTTTGTTGTGGAGTTCTAGGGCAAGAAAAATCGTGAGATATTCCATGTGAATCAAAAAGTTCTTCAAAGTTTTAATTTTCAAATTCTCCACCATGATCACTCCTGACTCTGACTATTTTACATTTTTTCTCATTTTGTACTTGAATGCAGAAGGAAGAAAACACAGAATGTGATTCATCCTTGTGTTTTAAGAATTTTACCCATGTCCATCTGTTGTAGTCATCAACGATGACTAGTCCATATTTCTTACCATTGAGAGAGGTCGTTTTTACAGGGCCAAACAGATCAATGTGAAGAAGTTCCAATGGTCTGGAGGTGGAAACAACATTTTTAGCTTTGAAAGAGGTTTTTGAAAACTTTCCTTTCTGACATGCTTCACAAAGAGCGTCTGAAGCATATTTCAGATTTGGCAGGCCTCTAACAAGACCAAGCTTGTTAAGTTGAGAGATTCTTCTCAAACTGACATGGCCAAGACCTCTGTGCCATACCCATTCCTCTTTGTTTACAGAAAGAAGACATTTTACATATTGATGTTTTAAATCAGATAACTTAATTTTATAAGTGTTGGTTTTCCTCTTTCCGTTGAATAGGACAGATCCATCCTTCCGACATACAGCTTTACAAGACGTTTGATTAAAAATGAGATCATAGCCACTGTCGCTAAGTTGACTTATTGACAACAGATTATGCATTAGACCTTCTACTAATAAAACATTCTTAATGGAAGGAAGCTTACCATTTCCAACAGTTCCAGAGCCAATGATTCTTCCATTCTGATTTCCTCCAAAATCGACAACTCCTCCAGGCTTAAGTTTCAGATCTTGGAACGTAAGCCTTTCTCCCGTCATGTGTCGCGAGCACCCACTCTCCAGGTACCATGACTGGTGTTTCAATGGAGCTATTAAGGATATCTACAACATAAATTATCTTGTTTTTAGGTACCCATTTTGTGGGTCCGTTCACATTAGTTTTTCTCAAGGTTCTGATCCCTTTAGATTTCCTTATGTTAGCAAAACGGTGTGGAGTTTGTGCATAGTGTTCGTGTTTAGGATATTTCTTTAGTATTTGTGTAATCCTAGTATTTGAACCTTTTGGTTCTGAATGCTTAAGACTAGTACCAGAGGGAATAAACTGTTTGGACAGAGGTATTATTTTGATATTTTTTGGTTTCATCATATGGTTGAGATGGTCCTGAATATCCTAGACCTCTACTGTCATTTCTACTGACTCCATAGATTAGTGAAGCCATTTTGCTTCTATCTACGCTTTTGGCATGAAAGTTTTTTAAATGCGTTATCATATTTGTCTTCTTTACTAGTGTTAGTTGATTTTGAAACAATTTCTTCTTCTAACTTAGATAATTTACATTTTAGGACAGTGTTTGAGTTTTTCTAAGACAAATATTTTTTCATTTTGTTCAGAAATGGTTTTCTTGTTTTTAGTAAGATCTTATGAAGAAATTATAAAATTCTTTTTCAAGACTTTGAATTTGCTTTGAAGGTTTTGATATCTTTTTTATAAGTTCAGTTAATCCTAATTCAAGTTCAGAACGTGATAAGGGAAAGAAAAGTACCTCTCTTTCATCGTCGGAGTCTGATAGTTCTTCCTCTGACGAGTCCCTTCTGGTTTTCTGCCATGAATGCCATGTTGACTTGACCCTTCATCAGCATCATCTTCAGATTCTGAATCATCCCAGGTTGCCATGAGACCCTTTTTGGCTTTGCTAGGTCTTTCTTCTTTCTTGACTTTTGGACAGTCATATTTGAGATGTCCAGGTTCTTTGCATTAAAAGCACGTAACAACTTTTCCATAGTTTTCTTCTATGACCGGATGTAGACTCAAATCTTCTCCTCGGTCCTTTGAACTTGTTCCTTCTGTATTTCCAGAGTTGACTTATCTTTCTTGATATGAGTGATATATCATCTTCTTCTGAATCTTCTTCAGATTCTTCCATTTCTTCTTCTGCCTGATACACCTTCTTCTTTTGTGGCTTTGCCTTTAGTGCCATGGATTTGTTTTTCTTCTGAGGTTCATCTCCTTGAAGCTCTATTTCATGACTTCTTAAAGAACTGATATGTTCTTCAAGACTGATATTATTCAAGTCCTTTGCAAGTTTCAAGGCAGTCACCATTGGTCTCCCCGACTCACAAGGGACTCCTTCCCGCGAGGACATGTTCTCTCGTAACCTCCCACTTCCGAAGGATTCGGTCTGCCCACCTTCCGGAGATCTCGGGACCGTTACCCCCAGGGCGAAAGACCACGCACTGGTCTTCACTACGCCACGTAAGCCCTGACAGTTACTTGGATTGGGGCCCTGTAATCCAGCCCAGTACAGGTAACCGTTTGCCCCGCGCTGGGGGGCTCTCTATAAATACCCTCTCTCTTGAGAGGGGTCAGGGACTTCAGATTCTAAAACTCACACCTATTTTCTGCACTTGCTTTTCTCTGACCTTACTTGACTTGAGCATCGGAGTACCTTGCAGGTACACCCCCCCCCCCCCCCCCCCCCCCCCCCACGTCTCACCATCACTAGAGCTGAAGGTTTCACGAAGCTGTTGGCCACTATATAACTATCTGATCCAAGTACGATCGGTGGGCGCCGTCTGTGGGAATACTGCTTCCCCATTTTTCCTTCAACGATAAACCAAAGCAATTTCTTCGTTCATCACCAACATGGCCAGCAGGCTGACTGCGAACAAAGCTCTGGACACCGTTCTCGCACAACTCGAGAACGGAAACCACCGTGAGGATAATGCTACCCTCAACGTCGAAGAAGGCGACGTAAGAGATGGGCAGACCGCCTCCCCTTCTTCCTAAGACACGGAACATGACGCCACCGAACTGAAAGTCCCACCGGTTTGTATACCAGCCAATCGCTCCTCCTCCAAATGCTGACCTGGGCACGGTAGCCCTGTGTGCCTTGATCTATCAGACCAACCAATTGATCGCTCAGTAGAACCTCAGGATCAAAGCACTCGAGAGAGGGCGACCACGGACACTCTTCCCCGCGAAGACATCGTCGCCCCCCATCGCCTCTCCGTTCTCCCTCCCCGCGAAGGAACCACCCAGCAGACTCTCGCAACCCCTCCCCGCAGCGTGAGGGCTACCGACCGCGCCTGGAACGACCCAAGCCAATAGTCATCTAGAAGCGTCCTCAGAATGAATCAAGGCCCTCCCCTACCATGAAGTGGAGCAAGGATGACGGCGAGAGGCCGAAAACCCATTCTAGAAGCTCTCCTCGGCGACATGGACCCGGTCGAGGCCACCACTCCGCATCAAGATCGCCGGCCAGAAGCGACAAAGATGACCAAAGGACTCCTCTGTCCAGAGAAATTATGGACACACCTATCCCCGCGGGCATGGAGAAGCACCCATAACTAGGGACTTACGATGGCACGACAGACCCTGATGACCATATCGAGAACTTCGAAGCCTTGCTCGACTATAGAAATGTCAGGGGAGCTATCAAGTGCAGGCTATTCCCGACTACCCTTCGGAAAGGAGCCGTGATTTGGTACAAGAGGCTTGCTCCGGAATCCATCACGTCCTGGAAACAGCTGAAAACGCAGTTCTCCAGGCATTTCACCGCCTCTCGTCGACACCCGAAGACGGTGGTCTCCCTGGAGGCCATCTTCCAAGGACGGAATGAATCCCTCAGAGACTACATCGAGAGATTCAACAAAGAAACCGTCGAGGTCCATGCGACCGACGACATAAAGAAGTTCCTGATCGCACGGGGACTACGCACTGGAACCGACTTCGCTAAGGCTGTGGGCATCCATAACCCTCGCAACTAGGAAGACCTACTCTTCCGAGCACAATCGTGCATCGAGTTCGAGGAGACACAGGCCGCTCAGATAGCCCTCGACTCACGGAGACGAGATGACCCCCGCGGCCACAGAAACGAAGAATATCCTCCCCCCCGACGTGGGGGAGAAAGAAGGAAGGAAGGACACCCCCGGGACTCTCGCGAACCGAGAGGGCCTGCAGGCAGGTTCACAGAATACACGCCGCTCAATGCTCCCCGCGCGCGAATTCTCTCCTAGTGCGCCAACTCGGAATTTCAGAAAGGGGGCGTCCGCTTTCCTAATCCGACAGCCCCCAAATCAAACACGGACAGGTCCAAGTATTGCAGGATCCACCGGCCACAGACATGTCACAAAGGATTGCATCCATCTCAAGGATGCAATTGAGATCCTGATCAAGGAAGGGCATCTAAAGAAGTATGCCCAGAAGAACGACTCCCCTCGTCCCAGTGCCCGGGAAGCTCAAACCGTCGAGGAGACGACACCTTCTCCCGACGACAGTCGGCTGCAGGTCGCCCTTAGCATCACTCGACCCGAGGACTTTTTTGTTCCCGAAGGCGTTGAGGGCCAAGAGGTAGTTCGCAGAATGTGGGCCAACTTCCCCCATGCCCCGTCACTGCCCGTAGCACGTGGGGGGGGGGCGATGGTCATATCCGGAGGTTGTTACGAAAAGGTGTCCGTCGGATCGATCAAGAGGAAGTTTAACGAACTGGAGTCCGCAACCTCGACGAAGACCGCCACTCTCGAAAAGGTGCAAGGGAAACCAAAACCCATCACCTTCTACCTCGAAGAGCTGCCAGGCGGCGCGCCCAACGCCACTATCCCCCTCTTGGTCAGGGCACATATGGCGAATTTTTACGTTCGCAGGATCCTTGTCCACCAGGGAAGCGCGGTTGACATCATGTACACTCACCTGTTCGAGACTCTCCAGCTCGATGAGAGGCATTTGACCCCTTACGTGGGTTCAGATCTACAAGGATTCAATGGCACCACCACTAGACCGTGGGGCTATGTGGAACTGATGGTCACCTTCAGAACCGATGACACTGCTCGGCAAGTCAAGAACCGCTTCTTGGTGGTCGAATGTCCATCCCTCTACAACTGCATCCCGCTTCATAGCCGTCCCGTCAACGGTCCATCTCATGATGAAATACTACACGGCCAGAGGTCAGGTCATTACGATGCACGGGGACATAGACCCGGCCAGAAGATGCTTCGACGCCGCGACCAAAGGGCTGAGTTCTATCAACATCAGGGCCAAGACTGGAGCCAAGCCATCCCCGGATGTTGAGCAGAAGACACTCCCGCGCGTCAACGCGGTCGACGTTGACAGCAGATTCCCAGGCGAGCAGGAGGAAAGCAGAGCAGCGGGTCACGACTTCCATACGGAGACCAACGGGCAGCCTCTCCACCCAACGCGCCCTATCCCGGACGAAGGCTTCGAGCTTGTCGCCCTCGGAGACGATCCAGACCAGAACGTGAAGATTGGCACCAATCTCCCTGACCTGGCGAAGAAGCAGCTGAAGGCATGTCTCCGGGAGAATGCCGATCTATTCACGTGGAGCGCCTCCGAGATGCCTGGCCTCGAACCCGAGGTGGCATGTCATCAGCTCACCGTAGATCCGGCCACTAGGGCTATAGTTCAACGTAGGCGTAGGCAGTCTCCCGAAAAAGCGGAGGCTGCTGAAAAAGCTGTAAAAGACCTCCTAGAGGCAAATTTTATTTCGGAGGCCAAGTACACGACCTGGATGTCCAACGTTGTACTTGTCAAAAATAATAATGGAAAATGGAGGATGTGTGTTGACTATACCGACCTCAACCGGGCATGCCCGAAAGATTCTTATCCTTTGCCTAACATCGACCAGCTGGTCGACAATTCTGCAGGTTTCAAACTATTGTCCTTCATGGGGGCCTACTCGGGGTAAAATCAAATCCCCATGGATAAGGCCGACAAACAACATACTGCCTTCATGATCGAGTCAGGCAATTACTACTACAACGTAATGCCCTTCGGCCTGAAGAACGCCGGCACGACCTACCAACGGATGATGAACAAAGTCTTTCGGGCAGAGATCGGCGACATGCTCGAGGTCTACATGGACGACATGATCGTCAAGTCCGCGGAAGAAGTCGACCACGCTGCACATCTCAGGAAGGTATTCGAAACGGCGAGGAAATGCCGTATGAGGTTCAACCCCGACAAATGTACCTTCGGCTTTCGGGCAGGCAAGTTCCTCGGTTTCTACCTCATAGAGCGAGGAATCGAGGCAAACCCGGACAAATGTAGGGCTTTCTCTGAGATCCCGACCCCGAACTCGAAGAAGTCGACACAATCTCTGAACGGGATGCTGACCGCCCTCTCCCGCTTCGTCGCCAAATCTGCGCAATACGCACTCCCATTTTTCAAACTTCTTCGAAAAAAAACCACGTTTGAGTGGAGCGGGGAATGCGAACAGGCGCTCCTCCACCTCAAACAAGTCCTGTCGTGACCCCCAGTCCTCTCACGGCCAGATAACGGGGAGACACTCTTCTTGTACCTCACCATCACGGACGAAGCGGTCAATGCTGTCCATATTCGGGAAACCCTCAATGGACAAAAACCAATTTACTTCACCAGCAAGGCCCTCTAGGGCCCCGAGCTTAGGTATCAACAGATCGAGAAAGTCGCCCTGGCCCTCGTCACCGCGGCCAAGAGGTTGTCCCATTACTTCTTAGCCCACACGATCGTCGTAAGATTTGAGCAGCCAATAAGACAGCTCCTCGGTCGACCAGACATGGCAGGTAGGATGCTCAGATGGTCACTCGAACTTGCTGAATTCGAAATTCAATACGACGGAAGGAAAGCCTTGAAGGTCCAGGTGTTGGCCGACTTCGTGGCGGAGATGACCATCCGGGAACCTTCGACCAACGGATCCCAAAAATGGACAATCTACGTTGACGGGGCATCCAGTTCGAAGGGGAGCGGGGCAGGCATCATCCTTAAAAACGGGGACGGCATCCTGATCGAGGTCTCCCTCGAATTGTCGTTTCCGACGTTGAGCAACGAGGAAGAGTACGAGGCTTTCCTCGTCGGGCTGAGGTTGGCCGAAGATCTCGGCGCCAAAGAGGTCAAAATCTTAACCGACTCCCAGCTCGTAGTCTCACAAGTCTGAGGAGAGTACCAAGCCAAGAACGATAGCCTCATCGAATACTTGACCTTGGTAAAAGAAAAGATGAAAAACTTCTCCTGCAGAAGTAACCCACATTCCGCGTGAGCTCAAAACCCGAGCAGATGTCTTGTCCAAACTGGCGAGCACAAAGAAGAGAGGCGGGAACAAGTCCGTCATCCAGGAAGTACTTTCTCGACCGAGCATCGGCAAGCCCGCCATGGCGACAGACTTAAATGCCATTGGGGACAATAATTGTTGGATGACCCCGGTATATGAATATCTCATGACGGGAAAACTGCCCGAGGATCCCAAGGAAGCGGGGATAGTCAAGCGGCGAGCGTGCTAGTACATAATAGTCGAGGACAAGCTATATCGCCGCGGGTTCTCTATTCCCCTCCTCAGATGTGTCAAAGAGACCAGGGTCCCTGGTTTACTCCAAGAAATCCATGAGGGGATCAACGCGCAACACCTTGGAGGACGATCCTTAGCCCGCAAGGCACTCCGGGCAGGGTATTACTGGCCCACCATGCAACAGGACGCCAAGGAGCACGTCAAGAAGTGCGATAGATGCCAACAACACAGGGACATGCACCTCGTTCCCCCTAACGAGCTCAAAACATTGTCGTCCCTGTGGCCGTTTGCATGGTGGGGAATGGATATCCTCGGGCCCTTCATCGTGGGGTCATACCAAAACAAATACCTCATCGTCGACGTAGATTATTTCACGAAGTGAATCGAGGTGGAAGCCCTGGCCAAAATCACGACCTTCAACATACTCCGCTTCTACAAAAGGAACATCCTTGCCCGGTTCGGCGTGTCCTAAGCGATCGTCACCGACAATGGGACATAGTTCACCGACAAGAACTTCCAAGACTTCGTCATCAAACTAGGCGCGAAGCAGCACTTCACAACGCTCGAGCATCCTCAAACGAATGGGCAGGCCGAAGCAGCGAACATAGTGATCCTCCGAGGATTGAAACGTCGACTAGGTGACGCCAAACAACGGTGGGTCGAGGAGCTACACAGCGTCTTCTGGGCCTACCAAACAACCCCATATTCCACGACCGGGGAGACCCCCTTTCGTCTGACCTATGAAATGGAAGCGGTGATCCCCGTGGAGATCAGGGAACCCTCAGGAGGACAAAATCCCCCCTCAACGAGGATGCGAACAGCGAGGCCCTAAGGGAAGAGCTCAACTTCGTCGAGGAAATAAGGACGGGCGCATCCCTCCAGGAAGCCTCACTTAAATAGAAAATAACTTAACGTTATAACAACAAAGTTATCAAACGTGATTTTCAGGTAGGCACCCCAGTCCTACATAGGAACTAGAAAGTTTCGTGAGAAGGTAAACTCGCCGCGAACTGGGAAAGCCCGTACCGCATCCGCGCGAAAATGGGGACATGAGCCTACTTCCTAGAAAACCTGCACGGGGAAGAACTTGCTCGACCATGAAATGCTGAGATGCTTAAACAGTACTACAGTTAAGCACTGGCCGCGAAACACTAGCTTCGTGATTAAGGGGACGAACTAGGGTACAAGCGCGACACCCCTATACAAAACACGATGATCAAGGGCCAAGTTATGTGTGCACGAGGACTTTTGATCCGAGGAGGACACCTCGATCGAGCTCCGTCGTCGTTGTACCAATTAGGCAGAACACCCAGCTCGCGATGGGAAGTTCACGCCACGAAGCTAATACCTCGACCGAGCTCTTAGCCACGTTGAAGGTCAGAATACAACTCCGATCACTCGGCCAGCTCTCCACGTAGTCGAGGATCATTAAAGTCGAGCAAATTCCAGAAATCACCAAATTACTTAGACAAAAATAGGTAAAGTATAGCAAATACACAAGCATCACACACACAGATAAGCAAAAGGAAAAGTATTAAAATCGGGCGAAAGCCCATTGTACAAATGTTACAAACATGTCAAAAAGCCCCTGGCACATAGGCTGGACAAAAGTCATTACAAAAAATGGAGCGCAGGCCAGACAAACCGAGATCAAAATAAAGTGGCTCGCATGCCAAGCATAATGAATACGTAAACACCTAACCGACCACATCCTCCTCTTGCTGCTCGTTTCCTGCAGCCCCTCCGTCGACCTCCGCTTCCTGCATTGGCTGCACGATCTAACCCTTGACCACTTCGTAGTCAGGGTCAGCCCCTTCAGTGATGAGACCAGGGTTGAGGACCCGCAGCTGCTGCACGGCATTGTTGAAACCAACCTCGGCCGCCACGAGGCTATCCTGCTCGGCTTGCCTGAGCTTCGCTATCAGAGATGCACGTGAGGTCAACAACTTGTCTTCCTCGGTTTCCTCCTCGGCTGGGCGAACAGCGTCCTCCAGCTCGGCGTTCCTTGCCAAGAGACCCTTCCTCTCCTCCTCAGCATTCTTCAACCTCTCCTCCAACTTTCCTTGAAGCTCAACTTTAGCCTTGTTCTGGTTTTTACAGTCAGTCAGCTCCCTGCCCACCTTCTCCATCTCACCTGAGATATACTTGAAGCTCTCTTGCAACTTGTTCAACTCGCCAGCCGGGCATGTCTCGTCGTTCAAAACCAAAGTATCCGCACACACCCGCTTCACGGCAGACACATCCTCCACCAACGCCCTTCGCCGAGAAGCCCTGTCGACACCCAAGATGGTATGAACTTCGGGTGCACCAACGCTCAGGGAGTTGTTCCCGTGGGAGGGCTCTCGTTCTTAGTAAGATCGAGAAGCCCTGACAAGGCGGGAGTACAAATTTCACCGCGGGAGGGCTCTCGTTCTTAGTAAGATCGACGTCCACATGCTCGGCGAGTCGCTGTCTCTTCGGTGACCCCTGGATGTCGGGAGACTGACTACCTTGAGGAGAGTTGGAAGAACCACCGGGCGCTGGAGTGGGGACGGGATGTTGCGTACGAATTTGTTCGACACGACTTTTCCCACTTTTATTCCCAATGCGGACAACCGCCAGCTTCTTGATGCGCTCCTCCGGACTCGACATCTTACCTGCAAAAAAGGAAGAAATATGTCAGTAAGTCGATCCCAGAACGCGTAGAAAGAGTAAGTCGAGAAAGATTCCACCACCTAACAGCTCCATGGCATCCTCATCGGAGAATGTCTCGAGGAGGGCCCTCGTATTGATCAACCAGGGTTGTGTTAGGACCTGCCTATCATCACCCCGGACAAATTTCCCGTCCGGCGTCACGAGCTTGGCTTTGTTAAATCCAGTGACGAACTTGACTATCTCCTCGTACGCCAGGCGGTCCCCTTCGCAAAGTCGGCCAGGGCTGATAATGTAACTGTCCGTGCCCCTCTTAAAATGCTCTTCTGTCCAGAATAAGGGGAACCTTCGTTCGAGGGCTTCTTCCCGCTGCCCGTCTACTTCTCGGAAGACCCGACGATACACCGAATTTACGACCTCGAGCAAAACCGGCCTCACGGTGTAATATCGGTATTTAAAGTTGCGAATAGAGTCCATATAGGTCTGGAACAGTCTGCTCACTTGTTTAAAACACACCCAGCCGTGTCTGCCATCAGTTGTCTGTCGCTGTAGGTGGAACATGCAGAAGAAGCGGGGGCACAATCGCCCCGATCTTGAGATATTTACAAGCGAGCTCAGAAGCGCGGATAAAAGCAATGGAGTTGGGATGGAGCTGCGAGGGCGCCAGCCGCAGCCAAACGAACACCGATTGCTGAAAATCAGTGAAGGGCAGGTGCCACCTCGCCTCGTTGAACATAAATTCGTACAGGGGAAACCGCATCCCTCGGTACGTCGAGCAAATACGGTGGTGCGCTTGAGGCTGGAACACCTTCCATGTCTTCGAGGAGCCCACCAAGCGATGCTCGACGGTGCAGAAGATGTCGTCCTCATCCCCGTCGATGAACTGGGAAATCATATTTAAAGGCTCGTCGCTGACCTACTCCTCGAGCGGCCGTTCCTCGACACTATGGATCGGCGCCATCAGGGAGTCAGGTTGGTCGTCAATGTCTAGAGATCCCACAGCCACGGCCAAGGCTTCCATTTACCTAAAAAGCAGAAGGAAACGGTGAATTCGATGATCCATATCAAATTCACCCCTTCACTGGTGATCAAGTGAAAGGGCGAAGAAGGAGCGTCCCCGGGACCATCCTCAGGTCGCCGGTATGCCACCTCGGGGTAAATTCATCCCACAGCTCAGAATATTGGTGAGAGCCTCGAGTTATTTGTCTCAGGACATTCTTCTTGTCCCCGAGGAATTCATCCCATCTCCCCGTGAGGTTCAACAAACACATAGAGAAATTCCGCCATTTTCACCGGAAATTTCATGGTTTCCCCGAGAACTTCATCAGTTCACCGTAGGAACACCATATAAAACACCTTAAAGAGGGAAAAAGATCAAGAAACTTGCTTGAAAAATGGCTGATGGAGTTCTGGTGAGGCGGTAGGTGGCGGAGAACGGCGGTGAAGACAGAGAAGGAAAAGAGAGAGAATCTGAGCAAGGGAGAGCGAAAAGTGAAAATGAGACGGGCTGGCCACTATTTATTAAGCACCTCACGGGACTCGAGGAGTTCCTAGGCACTCGATTACACTACCCTAGACTAGCCGCCCTAAGTAATGATGGCGTGTGACACGTGGCACACGCTTCCCCACGTGCGCCCTTTCGTTCTCCCATGCGCGTCCTTTTACAATGTCTGAGGCACGACTCCACAACTTCTCGTATCCCCGCGGTGTCGCCCAGCGACGGCATATCAAACCCGAGCAGACGTCGAGGTTGCCCCGTTTGACATGCCTCGCTCATAGTATGAACTCGTCATAACCGAAGAGGTCCCTGCGACTGTTATCATCCAGGTCCCAAGATCAAGTCCAATACGTCCTCGACACGATTGCTGACCCTTAAGTCATTACTCCGACACCTCGGAGCAACGACTTGGGGGGCTCCTGTTCTGGACTGGGTCGGAGCCTACCCTTCAGATGGGCAGGCCCAACCCACATGACCTGGGATGGCCCAACAAGGCCCATAAGCAATAACTGTGTCGAGCACGTGCCAGCCTCCAGCAGTGTCAGGTACGTGCAGTAGAGACCGTCGAACAGAGACGTAAAGCCTCGTAGAGCACATCTCTCCCTGACTCACAAGGACTCCTCCCCACGAGGACATGTTCTCTCGTAACCTCCCACTTCCGAAGGATTCGGTCTGCCCACCTTTCGGAGATCTCGAGACCGTTACCCCAGGACGAAGACCACGCGCTGGTCTTCACTACGTCACGTAAGCCCTGGCAGTTACATGGATTGGGACATGTAATCCAGCCCAGTGCAGGTAACCGTTGGCCCCGCGTTGGGGGCTCTCTATAAATACCCTCTCTCTTGAGAGGGTCAGGACTTCAGATTCTAAACTCACACCTATTTTCTGCACTTGCTTTTCTCTGACCTTACCAAACTTGAGCGTCGGAATACCTTGCAGGTACACCCCCCCGCCGTCTCACCATCACCGGAGCTGAAGGTTTCACGAAGCTGTTGGCCACTGTCTAACTGTCTGATCCAGGTACGATCAATAGGAATAAAATTAATCAATTAATTAAGAAGAATCACTCGACTCCCCAAGCTAACAAACATGTGTTTCCAACAATGGAGCCTCATAGAGAGAAAGTTAACTATAGGATGCCAAGTGACTTCAATACAAGGATTAACCCACAGGCTACCTCGTGTACTTGAAATGAAGAGACTGAATTAAGGTTGCAATGGAGAAACATACCAGGTGAATTCAAAAAGACAACATCTACATTGACTTTTATCATACCGCTCTTAAAAAAAGTATTTTGAAGGCCTGAGGCATGCTTAAAACTGCTAAGAGTAGCTATAATACTTTAAAAATTCTAAACTAAAGGGCTAGACAACACTACTACAAAACGCGCAAACAACAACGCCAGGCTTACAACGGATTGCCTATACACCGTTGTAATAGATGCGCGCTTTTTTTTAATCTCGTTAAAAGGCTTTTAATGACGGTTATTATTCAAACCGTGGTGAAATGTGAGGCCTTTCACCATGGGTATGTTTTCAACCTTCATTATAGGTAGCGCATGGTCATGGGTTCAAGTCCCAGCACCAACATTTATGGTTTTTTTACATATTTTTTCAAAATACCCACAACCTTTCACGATAGGTATGTTTTCAACCGTCATTATAGGTAGCGCATGGTCATGGGTTCAAGTCCCAGCACCAACATTTATGGTTTTTTTACATATTTTTTCAAAATACCCGCAACCTTTCACCAGTGGTATGTTTTCAACCGTCATTATAGCCAATAATTTAGGTTTAGGTCTTGCACTTCAAAAAATCGGTTTTAGGGAAAATCGTCTCCTTTTTAAGATCTGTTTCGTGCATCTAAAGCAAAAAAATCGTGCTGTCATTAGTCTCTTACTCTGGAAGAGTTACGGGACTTCACCCTCAAAACCCCAAATTCATCTTTTTTCTATTTTTAATGAATTTTTTAGTGTTTTCATAGTCTCAAAAAATTCTAAAAAAATTCTCAAAATTCTTATTTTACCTAATTAGATTAAATTTTGTGTTTTTAGATTATCATTGAGTTTATTCTCAAAATTCTCATTACCAACATTATAGGTGGCGTGCAAATTGAGTTTATTCACTATCCTTAAACAAATCTTGGTCGTCCATTTAGTGATTATCAACGGCTAAGACACTACTATTAGTGATCCGCGTGAAACCTAAAACTTAGACGAACTACATCTTCTACCTCCAAACATCATCTTTCAGTTACGATACTCTATTTCTCCACTAAACTAAATTTTAGAACTCGAGTTAGCAATTTTAGTTGTTGGTGTTCTTTTTTAATTATTGTTGTTCTTGTTGTTCTTTTTTATTATTGTTGTTCTTGTTGTTATTATTGTTATCATTGTTATTATTGTTGTTGTTGTTGTTGATGTTGTTGATGTTGTTGTTCTTGTTGTTATTATTGTTATTATTATTGTTGTTGTTGTTGTTGTTGTTGTTCTTCTTCTTCTTTTTCTTCTTCTTCTTCTTCTTCTTCTTCTTCTTCTTCTTCTTCTTCTTTTTTTTCTTGTTCTTGTTGTTGTTGTTGTTGTTGTTGTTGTTGCTGTTGTTCTTCTTATTGTTGTTCTTGATGTTCTTACTGTTGTTCTTGTTCTTATTGTTGTTCTTGATGTTCTTGCTGTTGTTCTTGTTCTAATGCTGCAATTTTTTTTTTTTTTATTAAAAGACATACAACAACGGTTTTTTTTAAAATAACCGTCATTATAGGTAGTTCTAATGCTGTATTTTATTTTATTTTATTAAAAGACATACAACATCGGGTATTTAAAATAACCGTCATTATAGGTAGCGCGTTTTCCATTTTATTACAACGGTTATTGGACCGTCATTGTACGTACCGCATATACAACAACACTCTACATAACAACGCCTTCGCCCGCGTTATTATATGTCATTTCCAACCGTTGTTAAATGGGTTTTTTTGTAGTAGTGCAAGATAAAAGTTTCTTCTTCTAATTGAAGAAGCAGTGAAACTAAATTAGATGATCATACTTTAAATCCAAAAAAAAGGTCTAGATCAACAACCTTAATAATCAAACCATTGAGCCTGTCTACCACAAGATGTAAAAGAGAAGGAGTTTGAGGATCACATTGATTCAAAATCCTTTGAATACAAATTCGGGTTGGGCATCCATTCACCAACATTACATGATTTTTTGCAGACAAGCCACCCACGACCTCCACTTATCATTAACCCTAAATCTTAATAAGAATATAATCCCAAAAATCCCAACTAAGTGAATCACGTGCTTTTTCAAAATCAACTTTAAAAATGACACAATGCTTTATAGATCTCATAGCGAAGTAAATCAGCTTATTCGTGGCCACTACTCCATTCACCAATATTCTGCCTTTCAAAAAATGTCGACTGATTTAGAAAAATAAACTTATCCATCACCACCATTAGTATACTAACCAATATCGGGCCACCAACCTTTATAAAGATCCCACTATAGAAATAGGCCTAAAATATCATATTTGAGAAGTGAACTTAGCATTAGGGATCCGAATCACAAAATAAGATGTAAAGCTATGAGGTAATGAAGAAAAATAGTGAAACCAATGAAATATAATCCTCATATCATCTCTTAACAAACTCCAAAACAATTTATGAATGAGAAGTTATAACCATCAGAATCAAGACTCTTATTAGCATCACAATGTACCACTACCTGATCTAATTCCTAAAAAATAAATATGATAATTAAAACCAAGTAATCTTCATCCAAAAGAGACAAAAAAAATTAATACCATTAATATGCGACTTGACTGTTTTCAGATCAACAAGTATATCAAAAAAATATTTAAAGTCCTCTAGCCAAATTTCATACACACCTTCAATACAATCCTTATCAATGTTAAGGGAAAGGATTGCATTCTTACTTTTACTCTTGACAGAGGCATAAAGAAAAAGCATAATTAGCATTACCATCCTTAAGACACTTAGATTTGAATATTCGAAACAATTGAGATTCTTTGGTCCCAAGTAAAGGTCAAAGATCCATACTATTTTTAGATCTAGCCTCTTTCTCCTTCTCATTTTTAATTTTCTCTAATTTCCTTGCATATTCGTAGGGTTTTGCTTATTTTCTTATTGGCTATTATTTACCTTATTTCTTCATTCATTTAGTCTCATCTCTGTTATATCATTGTGCATCTCTGAAAATTGAGTGTTTTTCAGTAAATCGTATTTTGCATACATATATATAAACCGTGTGTCTTAAGTCGATGCAAAATGTTTCAAATCAATTAGTTAAAAACATGGATCAAGAAATGCATGAATGCATAATTCAAATTAGACATACTTTTTTTAAATCATGAACACTTTACTTTTCAGATCAAAGTATATCAAAAAAATATTTAAAGACCTCTAGCCAACACTACAACATTTTTGGCCTACGGCCACGCTAAATTTTTCCACAACTCAAAAACTATGGCCACATACAAGCTTTGGCTAGGGTTTTCAAATCGTAGACATATGTTTAGAAACATTGAATCCAGAGTGTGAAACTGTGGCCTTTTCTTCAATTGCCACGGTTACAAAATCACACTTATATTTAAGCCACGGTCAGCTAACGGTAGATATTTTAAGCCACAAAGAAAAATCGCAGAATTATAATTTTCACTTCAAACTGTGGCCCAAGCCCAAAAAAATATACCCTGCCAGAATTTCCCTCTCGTTTTTTTAGTTTCCCTCTCGTTAATTATTTTCTTTTCTAATCTTTTTAGATTAAAAAAATTTAAAAAAAAGTAAATTAGGTTAGAAACAAAATAATCTTCAAGTATCTCTTTCTCAGATTCTCTTCACTGCGTTTCCTTGATCGCGTCTCTCTTCTTCTCTTTCATGATCTCGCTTCACCTTTCTTCCGCCTTCCCTTCCTTGCTCTGTCTCAACAACAGAGGCGAAAATGGAGGTTTATGGAGGGTTCGTCAATGGTGGCGGCGATCAGGAACACGGTCGTGGCCGTCGGGATGGAATCGTGACAATCAATAGAACGGATGGAGCGTCCGGGATACGATGTTGAGGGCACTGGGTTGAAATGGTTGTCACGGCGGCGGAGTTTTGGTGAGTTGCTGGAAGCTTTCCTTCGAAGGGTTTGTCGTTTGACGATGAAATAATAAGGGTGAGTTTTTCATAAACTTCTTCGAACTCTCTTCCAATTCCTCACTGTATATGAGTGTGTTGTTCGTATCTGATCTGGATCACTGATATACGTGATTTCTGTTACTGTATACGAACTTTTGTGCGTGGGTTTGTGAACTCTTGCTGCTTCTGATGTGTGTGTGAATTCTGAATCTTTGGGGTTTTTTGCTGCTGCTGTTGATGCTTGTTTATGGTGTGAATGCGTTTGTTGTGTATGCTTCGGACTGTAACCTTTGAATTTAGGAGAGGTGTTTTTGTGTTGGTATGGTTGTATGTGTATGATGTTCTGCTTTTTCTTGGTGTGAGAATCCTCTCTGTAATTTTGCTTTTAAATGTATGTGCTGCAGTGTCTGTATGTGTTGACAACTTTTTAAATTTCTTTTGGAATTGAAAAACTTTTGGACCTTTTTTAGTCCTTTTGAAAGAATAAAGGGAGTAATTTGGAACAAACTTCAACTTTAGAAAATGACCATAATTTGAAGCTAACAGATAATTTGCTGCACTTGTGAAAGTTTTCATCTCCATTTGTTATGGTAAATGTGGGATATAATGTTGATTATTATGTATTTTGTTGTGTTTTAGATGTGCCACAAACATGGTGTGATGCATCGGGATCTTAAGCCCGAGAACTTTTTATTTATGGACAAGAATGAAACATCGCCTTTGAAGGCTATTGACTTTGATTTATCAATTTTCTTTAAACCTGGTGATGCTTTTTATGAGTTACAGAATCAGAATCAGTTGATGTTGTTGCTTGAAGATTGATCTTCATATTTTGGTTCTGCTATTCATGTACAGTTAACTGTGATCTTCGTATTTTTATGAGTTGAGGCTTGAGGTTGACAGGAACAATAAGGAAAAGAGGATGATAGTTTAGAAACTTAATTGGTGATGTTTTGTTCTTTTTCTTTTTTGGCTTTCATTCTTTTGACTTGTTTTATTGGGAAATTATTTTATTTTATTCAAATGACTGAACAGGCAAGAAGTTTACCAACTGATAAGCTCAAGAGGATTTATATGTCAATAAATGCTGCCTTGTATATTATCCAGGTATCTATCTCATTTTCTCTCTATATATACATAAGTTGGTCTGCACTATTTTTGCATGTTGAAATTCTTAGTTTTCATGCCAATACACCACAATAATGCCCAATGTCATCTCTCTAACTGCAATATGGTTGCACTTGCACCATCACTGTACATCCCGAAATCTCTCTCCTAACATTGAACTTGAAGCATTGTATTGTTTTTTACTGGACACTCTTTTTTTTCTATTCCATGGACAAATTCTCTTAGTTTCGATTATTTACTGGACACTCTTTTTTTTCTATTCCATGATCTTATTCGTTATAAATTTGATTTTTTAAATCTTCTATTTCTTAAAATGCAGAAACTGAGCAGGGAGTTGCTCAAGCATTATACGATCAGTTCTCGACTTCAAAAGGTAGCCATGGCCAAAGGTTTCTGACAATGCAAAAGACCTTGTTAAGAAGATGCTTGATCCTGATCCTAAACGCCGACTTACTGCACAGGAAGTGTTAGGTAATATGGAGTTTATATAATTGAATGCTTAGGCAGGTAATGTAAAACAGAATTGTATGGAATATTTTCTGCTTAGCTAATGAACATTTTTGTCTACCATTTGCTTAGAAAACTCTTGCATGTTGGTGATTAGTGATCATTCCTTTAATGATGATCTATGTATCTAGTTTTTTCTCTCTTTCCATTTGCTTAGAAAACTCTGGCAGTACATGAAAGGGAACTTGTTAAATATTTTGGACCTGGAAACCATGTTAAAGTTGTTTCTGGTGCTCAAGAGGGTGCGACTGGCATGGTTGTAAAGGTGGAGCAGCATGTTCTGATCTTAATATCTGATACCACAAAGGAGCATGTGAGTTTTATAGTCCTTTGATTGACTTGCTTGAATGTGATGTTTTGCTTACTTTATTTGCTTCCACTTCAGGGTGATGCATACGGAAGATTCTCTGGTCTTAAAATTCCACCTCGCATTCCACAGTCCCCAAAGAGGTTTTCTCGAGGAGGGCATCCGTCTGATTGTATGTTTAAATCTTTCCATGTGTATATTGCTAAACATTGGATCAACATGTTATTGTAATATGCTTTTTCAATAAAGGTGTTTGATGTTCCAACATCATCCTTCCTTCTCAGCTTAATATGTGCTATGATTTACGCCCTAGTTTTTCCTTCTATTTTGTATGATGATTGATGAGGATTTTTTTCAAAAGTTTTCTTGTACTAGTAAAGGTCAAAGACACAATAAAATCAGCTACCGGACATTTTAATATATACCTCTATTCTAAGTTCAAGCTATTAGAACAAGAGGGTTGTAACCAATCAGTAGTTAATATCTAAATGTATTTTGGCTCAGTATACAGTCTGCACCATCATCATATTAGTGGTAAATACTAAAGTGTATGTTTATGAATTCTGATGGTAAAATAAATTCAGGGATAACTAGGAAGATGGAAATCCAGGCTCTTGGGGAGCCAGTCCACAGTACCAGGTCAGGAGTATTAGCTAACTTCAGACAATCTGCTACTGTAATTCATTTGTGGAACCATACTGAACCATGCTAATATTTATTTTATTGTTTTTTTCCTTTTGTTTAATCTTTTCAGCCAGGAAGCCCTCCTTCCCGACCATAAGAAGCCCCAACTCCCGGTGCTGGTTGGGTTAGTACTCCAGGTGGAAATTATAGTGAGGCCGGAACTCCACGAGACAATTAATCACACTTAGTTATTTTCCTTGAAGAAGACAAAAAGAATCCCAATGTGTAAATCGACTTCAGCTGAAAAATTCCTCAAAGAAAATGGGGAAAATGGTGAAGACGAAGATGAAGGTGAAAACTTTGAGGAAGAAGAAAATATAATGGGTGAAGAAGAAATTTTGTTTTATATTATCTATCTCTTAGAACTTTTGTTTTGAATTTGGGAAGACTCTCGAGAGAAACTTGGTTTTGTTTAAGAATGATAATATCAAAACTTATCTATATTTTTGCGACTTATTAGTCGGCAGCGTCACTTGATGTAGACTTACTTATTTCTTAATGAATATTTTGACGTTGTGGCTTAATATTTTCTTGTCTAATTAGATTTTAATTTTTTCAATCAATATCTACAAAAATGAGTATTATTTTTGGAAGACATTATATTGATCTAAAATGGTTCTTTATGCCATGTCATGAAGAACAACATGGTTACAACTATGTGGCACAAAAAGAAACTGTGGCCTACTTAAATGGAGAAAAACCATGAGAAAAATGTAGCCGCGGTTTTAATTAGTGGCCATAAATTAAAACCCTATACATTAAATAAGAACCGTGGCTAGATTCGGCCACTGTTAAGAACCGCAGCGCATGATAAACCGCAGCCTTAACCTAGATACCTAAACCGTGGCCTTGTAGCGGGGAAATTTGTGAGTGTAAGTTATTAATTAACTTAACTCAAAAAACAAGAGTCGCCACCACGCTTTTATTTATTCCACAAAAGAAAAGGAAAAAAACAGCGAATAAATCCTAAGAAGTCTAAAAACGCAAAAGCTAAAAAAGACAAAGAGAAATGGGTAAGGGGGGTTGGTTATTTAAAGGGAAGGTTTTACGCACCCAATACATCTATAGTACTCTATAGGAGCCCTTTGATGTATTCATGCTTTTTGGTTTGAAAAGGGTTTGCTTGAAAAAAGATTGAGGAGATGAGAGGAGAATTATTTTTTAATATTTTTCTGTTTGGAGAGACTTATCGCCTCATGCCTACGTACCCACGATGTACAATGTAGGATCAAAACCTCGTAGTTCGTGGTACAAAGAACAAAAATTTGTTTGTTTTGATTGATTTTAAGTGTAAAGACAAGTCGTCATTTCCAATGGAATAATTCCGCTTAAAGAAATGAATCATGTCTAAACTTATGAAAAAGTTTAAAAGGAAAAAGTGCACAAAGCACAAAAACAGTTTGATGAGTTTTGTATTTTTTATGTCTTTTTGAAATGGCCAAGATATGATTAACATGGATCGACATTTATTAAAGAAAACAAAGTTTAAAAAATCACTTGACCAAAGTCAAGGTTTTATTATGAAAGCAATTTTGAGTTTGAACACAAGAAGGTTTTGAAAAAAGAGAGGAAGTTTTGAAAAGTGAAGAAGGGGTGGAGAAGAAGTGACTATCCCAATGCATAAGGTAAAAGCTAAGGATAAGAAAGATCTAACCACATGGACAAGCTCCATACCATAAGCATTTTTCCTTTTTGATTTGGTCTTGATTCAAAATAAGTCTTCAAAAGAGGACTCCAAGTATCCAAAATCCAAGGTTTTCCATCACAAACTCCCAAGCATAGGTTAGGACCCTAATTCTAAGTCCAAATGTCCATAATCAAGAATATAGGTCCTCCAATGAAAAGGATAGTGACCATAGTCCAACAATTAAGAGCACAAATATTTTAGTGGTTTAATCCTTTATTAATGTTTTTGAGTCCAAATGGACAAAAGAAAAACAAATCACAAGATAATATGGTCCAAGTGGACAAAAGAAAAAATGACATAAATATAAACATGATATGATAAAATGACATAAAGCATAAAAAAAAAGAGAGATAGGGAGCAAGAAGGAAATGTAAAGTTAGAAGTTAGTGGTTAGTAGCACAAGGCTCTAGTGCCATAAGCCTTCACCGATTATTCTGTTTCGCGTCTTGAACTATAGTGATTAAACAATGCACTTAGGCCAAGGTTAATGAACTTGACAGAAGATTGGTAAAACCAAAGCTTCTACAACGCCAAGTTTCAAAGATTATGGACCTAATGCAAAAAATTAATCAACATTGGGTTGACGCGACCAATCATGGTTCGGACCACGAAAGTTCAAACTACGAATTGGATAAAGAGGGACAAATGTTGCGCTATGTTAAGCAATCGTCGAGTAATTTACGGAGTAATTACCCTACAATGAGGCCGGTCAACAGATCTTTGTGCTAATGCATGTTAGATGAACGATATGTAGATCGTCATCTGAAAGCAATACCGCACGAAAAGAAAATAGGTAACGATCTAGTCTTGATCAAGAATTCAACAAAGAAATTCTAAGATCCATAAGACTTTCATCGATCAAAATAAAAAGAAATAAATGAAGCGAAAGCCAAATTGAATTACAAATTCAAGAACCTTTCATCTTCCAGTTCAATCACCTTTTATTGATAAGTTTAAGTGTGACAACATATCACTAATTCAAAGCACCTCAAATGAATTCAACAATTCATTAAAAGATAAATTTGAACTAATGAATGTTTAATTACTTTAACCATATCCAAAGTCCAGTGAAATTGAAGAGAAATTAATCTCAACAATGCATTTCAAGGCTAAAACAAGAAGAAAGGGGAAGAAGGAGGAAGAAAAACCAAAACAGCCCAAAAAACAAGTGAAAATATGCATTTTGTTTCGAAGTAACCGGCTACTGCATATCTGTTAACCGGTTTCTTAGTTCAAAATAAGCGCAATTTTTCAAAATTAACACAGACTAATCGGTTACTGCATATCTGCTAACCGGTTACTCTGCACCAGAATGCAGAAAATTGTGCAAAATTCAGCATGATCCACTTTCAAAACTTTTTACAAACACTTTGTGATCACGGAACTGAAATTGTACGAAATTTAAAGTAAAATAACAGCAAAAACCAGCAATTAAACACAATTACAAGATCCAAAGGATCAAGTAACAAAGATCTCCAAAGATCTACATTATGGAAGATGAAGATGAAGCTTCAACAATGGTGAAAGATGAATTACCACTTCAAATCTGAAAATTCCTTCAAATTGCTTCAAGATCCAAACACCAAAGGCTTGATCTATGAGAATTGATGAAGGAAACAAGTTTGGATGAAGGTTTAGCTCAAAGTTGAACAAGATTCAATGTGAATTCTTGTTAACTTTCAAAAGAAGAAAAGTGAGTTTTAGTGAAATTTGTGGTTGGGAAGAGAATTTGCAAGAGGCTTTTTGGCTATCAAAAGCTTGTGAAATGAATGAAATGAGGTCTCTATTTATAGAGTTTAGGCTTGTAAATTTGGTGGTTTGGAATTTGGTTTGGAAATGAAAATTAGGATTGGAATTCAAATTTGGAGGGAAATTATCAAAAGAGTGGTGATTAGTGATGGTACATGGTGGAGAATGATCAAAATGATGTAGGGGAATTAAAATGAGGTGGTCTAGAATATTCCAAATGTGATCAAGGCCTGAGATTGGTGCCGATTTCTGAATTTGAATTTGCCACCATTTTTCAAATTTTCACGAGGGTAACCGGTTACTGCATATCTGCTCACCGGTTACTTAGTGCAAATTTTGAAAAAATACTCTTTTTGAATGCACTGCTGTGATTCGGCTCGATTCTTTTGCTAGTCAAAGAAGGCACGGAAATAAACACATGAACCTTGGAGTTTCTTGGAATAATAATCAATTAAATCTTTAAAACTCTTGATCAGATGATTCTTTTGCGGATCAACTTTGACTTTGTTCAGATGAAATTCAATCAAGCTGAGAGGCTATTGTTTTGGTATTTTTAACCTATTCTTCCCCTGAAAATGTTAGTGAAAGAAAGACAAAATATTTTTTGGATTTTAATTAATGGTTAGTAAATATAAACAAATTAAGCAATAAAACAACTAACAAACACACACAAACTCAAAGATCCCTACAAGGCACAATCCTACAAAAGAGGGGACGAATGTGTGATCTTGTTTGTGGGATGAGATGCAAAAAGACATGTGGGATCTTAGGGGTAAAAATTAGGGTATTACAGCTGCCCCTATTTAAGTTTCTTCTATCCAGAGATACGAAGATGGGCATCTTTGTCTCGACGAGATAGAAGAGACTTAAATATAACAATAAACCCAATTTTTGGCCCTAAGAGACCACAAATTGATATGATTATGCAAATGATATGCAGACACAAGACCACTGTGGGGAGAATACGCCACAGGAGACAAACAAAAGACGGAGAACAAAGAGAAAAGACTCCGCAGGGGAACCAAAGAGGGAAAGCACATCCCAACAAGGGAGGAAACAAATCTCCGCTGGGGGATGAATAAAGAGTAAGATTCCAACTGAGGGAAAATTATCGACACCAGAAATAAAAGAGGGATAACATCGTCCCAACATGGAGAGAAAAATCTCCGCTGGGGAAAAGATCGTCTAATACCAGACATACGGTAATAGCATGATCTAAAGGAAGAATTGCCAACTACAAACCAAGTGATAGCTACAACAAGGCAGTAAATCAAAAGGATATGAGAAGAATTACCTATTACCAACAAAGGGTAGGACGACAAAGGTAACGATCTCACAAAGGGGATAAGATTACTAGCTATCAACCAAGTGATAACTATAACAAGGCAACCAAACCGAGCTATATTACCTACTACCAACAAAGCGCAGGACGACGAAGGTAATAAGCCAGCTAAAGAAAGATTACCAACCATCAACCAAGTGACAGTTACAACAAAGTAATTAACCAAGGGTATGAGAAAGATTACCTACTACCAACAAAGGGTAAGACGACAAAGGTAATAACCTCAAAAGGGTCGAGAAATATCACCTACTACCAACATAGGGCAGGACGACAAAGGCGATAAACTCGAACAAAGGAGGGAGAGATTACCAACTATCAAACAAGTGATAGCTATAACGAGGTAATCAAACACGACCACATTACCTACTACCAACTAAATGGGCAGTACGACAAAGGTAATAAGCCAGCTATATCACCTACTACCAATTAAACGGGTAGGACGAAAAAGGTGATAAGCTCAAACGGAGATTACCAACTAGCCGGGGAACATGCCGCACAACTACTGGGACTCAGCTGAGGAAAAGATTCAAACTGGGGATAACTGTATATGGAAATAAACCACAACACAACAAGTATATAACTCAACAGGGAAGACTTAGCACAGCAAGGCTCCACTGGGGGAAATCAATACCTCAACAATGAACTATCTCTAGCATACCGAAGAGACTAACCATCCATCGGAGTAGAAAACCTCAACAACGAACTGTCCCGTCCAACCGAAGAGACTTACCATTCATTGGAGTAGAAGAATCTCAACAACGAACTGTCCCGTCTGACCGAAGAGACTTACCATTCATCGGAGTGACAAAATCTCAACAACAAACTGTCCCATCTAACCAAAGAGATTCACCATTCATTGGAGTAACCAAATCTCAACAACGAACTGTCTCGTCTAACCGAAGAGATTTACCATTCATTGGAGTAGAGATCACCTACTACCAAGCATATGGTAGGCGAACCAAAGTGAACACGAGATATATTAACTACAACGAGGGTAATAAACTCAAATGTAGAGATTTTAATGAGATCTTTTAACAAATTCCACTTGGAGAACCTGCTGACGAGGTCCACTGCGGGGATTTCAAAAGATATCAACTGTAGGAGTCTACTCTCAAGACTTAGGACTTCATTTGGGAATACTTTCTACTAAGATTTTTTATTATATATATATTTTTTTTCGGGAAAATGTTTCAACCATAAAAAATTTACCGAGGAATCTATTGCCAAGATCAACCAGAGAACCTTCAAATGAAACACCTTCTGCCGAGATTTTATATGTAATTCCTACTGCCGAGGAATAATCGAAAACATGCCTGCTGCCGAGGCTTTACTGAAAAATCTTTTAAGGATTTTACTGCCGAGATCCTAAAAAGAAAATACCTTCTATCGAGGTTACTGTAATCATTTTTTTGAAATTATCCGAGAAATCTACTGCAGAGATTCTTGGAAAGAAAATACTTTCTGCCGAGGCTTATTGAAAATTCTATTTTAAAATTTACTGGAGAATCTACTGTCGAGATCAACCAAAGAAATCTGAAATAAAGCCACCTTCTGCCGAGGTTTGCTGGAAGTCTTTCGAAAATATCCATGAAATCTACTACCGAGATTCTTGGAAAGAAAATACGTTCTGCCGAGGTCAACTGGAAAACTTTCGAAAATATCCAAGAAATCTACTGTCGAGATTCTTGGAAAGAAAATACCTTCTGCTGAGGCTTGTTGCAAATTCTATTTTAAAACTCACTGGAGAATCTACTGCCGAGATCAACCAAAGAAATCCAAAATAAAGCCACCTTCTGTCGAGGTTTGCTGGAAATCTTTCGAAAATATCCAAGAAATCTACTGCCGAGAGATTCTTGGAAAGAAAATACCTTCTACCGAGGTCAACTGGAAATCTTTCAAAAATATCCAAGAAATCTACTGCCGAGATTCTTGGAAAGAAAATGCCTTCTGCCGAGGTTAACTGGAAATCTTCTGCCGAGATTTGCCAGGAACTAGGAATCAATAACTCTACCAGGGATCTTCACAAGAGATATGGGCAAGTTAGATCACGCAACAGACTTCTCAAATAAAGAGACAACCATCTGTTGGAAATTCACAACAAACTTCTCTGACAGGCACAACCTGAGAGATACCATTTGATGGAAAAGATAACGTCTGATAACTGGAGACACACAAGTTCCTCAAATAAAGAGGATGCTGCTTATTGTCATGCAACGGATTCCAAAAGAGTGTTGCAACAACACTGTTGGAGGAAACAAAATCTTCATCTTCTGATGGTAATCACAAACAGATCATCTGCTGAGTAATACAAAATCTTCGAAGGTGCAAAATTAATGCACTCCCAATCATCTAGGTTACATAACCTAGAAAGCTTCAAAGTAGTCACCGTCGGAGACCAAAGTTCAATCCAGGAACAAACAGGAGAGAAATGGTAAAACAAGACTCATCCCAAGGAGGAAATAACTCAACTGGGGATTGGTTCCATCCAGATAATGAGCTGGAAAGGAAGGCTAAAACAAAATATCTTCCACGAGGCAAAAACTCAGTGGGGAATTAGCAAAGGATAAACACTTTCTGCTTAAGGTCGACACTCTATTGGAGAGAGGACACACACACACACACACTTTGTGGAGGATAACAACACCAGAGAGCCATGAAGCACTAAAACAGATGCAAAATGCACAATGCAACAACAACAATACTATGCACAACAAAAGAATGCATATGCAATGCATATGAGTATGAATATGGTGACAAAACAGACACAAGGATAAGCAGAGGATGAATAAACACCACAGCTCAGCTGAATACTCGGTTAATCTTAACAAGATAGAGATACCAAAAGAGATCCTGTCAAGGAGTACACACAAAGCAAATCCTAATAGGGATATCAACCAATCGGGGGAATAAGAAGTCAACATTACTCTTTGCTTACGGAGTGATCAAAGCAATCACAACGAGAGGTAAAACTCTGTGCGAGGATTCCACATCAAGGGGAAACGTCCCCCCTAAGCGTCACAAATGCTTGATCATAACCTGGCTGGAGAATAGAATCATACTCAGGTGGGGAAATCTGAATCAAGACTTAGCCGGAGGAATACCCAAAATAGTACTTGGACAGGAAATATCCAAACTGGCGCTCAATTGGGGAATAATGGATTTCAAGAGTCCAACACCTCACAACAATCCATCATCTGATTAATAACTTGATTACATCCACAAGAACAAATCTGCTTATGTGCGTTGAATTCACCATTTAACTTTTTCCCAAGACTGCATGGTCTACGAAGGCTTTTACACCAAAAGGAAACTTTGTACCATAACGACTTGAGATAATCTGTCCCAGTGTCTTCAAACTCTGAGAGATTCGTCGAATCTCGCCGTAACTATCCCAGATTAACTGAACTTGGCACACTCTTCAATCAATAGAGTCTTCCCGCTTTGCCCCATGTGAAAGCATCAACTGGGAAAACAAGTTTGCCCATACTCAACAAAGTCTTCAGGCAACATGCCCCTAGATAGGACCATCCTTGAAATGATTTGCTAATTGCTCATCAGAGATTCAGGCCTCAAAAGATTAGACTCATCACTGATGCTCAAATGTAAGCTTCTATGATGTCAAACAAATGTATGCAAGCAGAAAAATGTTAATTCTGAGAATGATAATTCTAATGCAACAGACATGTTAATCTTGAAGTTTTTACTGAAAAGATGTCGCAAAACAATGTGAATGAATCACTAGTTTAGATACGACATTGATTTTTGATTGCACATGCAATACCAACAAATATCTTTTAGCGCAACTCATGGGAGTCAGGAAGGCTATCTCGTTAAAGTATGCTTTCAAAATAAACCCTGCTTCAATTAGGTCTTTTAAGGGTTATAATGTGGCCTGGTTCACGGTTTTCAGAAAAAGGATTTTTAGGCTCAAAATTTATTTGTACCCACCCAATCTCCGTTATGTTCTTCAGTCCTATATTCAGCTAATTTGACACAAATGTTCATCTTTAAAAGATTACTGAAACTGATGGTTTAAGAACCAATGAGGTTATTCGGGGATAACATCCACCCTTGTTGTCCTTCGACTAGGTAGTCACACAAAGATTTGTTCTTTTGATGAGAATTTTTCTTTTATTCTTGCTTTTCACATTTTCATTCTTTTTATTTTTCCCTAACTTTTGCCTGGACTGATTTTTTTTGAATTTTTGATGTCCAGCGGGATCCCCCAATTTTTTCCTCGGTCACTTGTTTTCAAGCTTTCGACTTAGCGGGTTTTTTATATTTTTTCTTTCTTTTTTTTTTTCGAACAAATCATGTGACATTGGCTTAACTGACTTGTTAAAAGGGTTGTGACTGCCTCTTCCCTTTGGAATGAGGGATAACCATTGTGGTTGGTCCTTAGATACACACTCCTTTTGAAATTTGGACACTTGGTCAAATTAACTGAAGATTACCCTGCCCTAAGGTTAAATGAGAGGGTTTTCTTATTTAGAAAAGAAACTCCTACTTCAAGGCTCAAAGGGGTTAAAAAGGGATTATCTTCCTTATATCTCTGGTGCTTGGGAATTTGAAACAATGCCTGTACATCATCAGCAGGGTCTTATTCAAAAGCACACAACCAGAAATTTTGTGTTTTTAGCTCATCATCCTCCCTCCAAGAGTTTAAATAAGAAGTTGGTATTGCAAATGCAAAAAACAAATTACGAGCGAATGCGAATGGATCACTTCAAGATAAACATACTCATTGCATTAAGGTTAATATTCAAAACAAACAAGTTCTACATGCAAACAAAGCAATAACAATCATAAAAGATTACAAATGAAAATGCAGTAAATGAACTAAAGATCTGAGGAAACTGTGCCAGCTTGAGCTTGAAAGAACATTATCATCTTTCTTGGGAGACACAGAAGCAAACATACAACCACTGCTGGTCAATGCACTGGTATCAGCATAAAGGCGTTCCATTCACAAATGCGCTTCCTTCCTTGAAGGTCAACACCTCATCGTCAATCATCTCTGTCACAGGGTGGACATTCTGAGGATTTGGCATATACCTCGAAAATCGAGAATCTTTTTCAACAACTTGACCAACCAGATCATTTTGCACAGGTCGGGATCGAGTAGGAACATTCACTTGTGGAACATCGTTGTCCAGAGGAGAATCATACATCAGATTGATCAACACTATAAAGCCTGACATAAGATCGTCATCTTTTGTTCTCTCCATGTTCCTTCAGTAACTACCTCAAACTTGGTACGAATGCCAGAAAATCAGCTGACTGGTACAAGGACAGAAGGACAAATGAGTCTGTGTTTAGGGAACTGCATATATGCAAATGATGAATGCAAATCTTTTATTTTATTTTATGTTTTCAGGAAATCAACCCGATTATTACAAACATGGGAAGCATCAAGTATATGAGTATCACAACTTTTATTCAAAACTTTTGCCAAAGGGACATTTCTCATGTCCATATTTGCAATAGTCTGAGTTGTTTTCCTTGAAAACGGCCGAGATGATGAATGTATGGATGCATGGATGCAACAACCACAAACAAGATCACACAAAGCACACGGGTCGAGGTTCAAGTCACGAGTGTAACGCCCCAGTTTTGTAAGTTTTTATTTTAATTGAGTCTTTTTGATTATTTTATTATTATTTTATTTTATTTCTGACTTTTAGGTGAAAATATGTTATTTTTCATCGTGAATATATTTTATCGCGTTTTGGGAACATTTGCGAGACATTTGAGTGTGGGGGTATTTTAATCATTTCATAATATTTTTCTTAAGTAGAAAGAATAGAAATTAGAAAGAAAGAAAAATAGAGAGAAAGAAAGAAAAATATAGAGAAAGAGAGAAGAAAGAAGGAAAAGAGAAGAAAAGAGGAGAAGAGAGAAAATTGAAGAAAAACTTAGGAAATTCAACAAAACAATTCCTAGAATCGATTAAATCGGGTAAGGGTGCGAAACTCGATTAGTGTATGATTGTATATGATTATGTATGTGTGTTTGTGATTGTTATTGGATTGATTTGGAGAAAATTAGTAAAAACAATATTTTGTAAAATTGATTAGAAATTAATTTAAATGTGTCAAAACTCTTGTTGATTGTGTTCTTGATTGTCTATACATGTTTGGTATACATTGTTACACTTCAAATTGGTGTTTTTCTGAGATTTGGATGATGAATTGGAGGGTTTGGGAGTGAAACCCACAACACAAATTATGCAGAATTTTTGCTGGTTTTCCCAGGTCATACGCGTATGGGGCATGTTCATACGCGTATGGACCTTGGCGTTACGCGTAACATGGGCGAGCCATGGGCCAATACGCGTATGGGTTTTCAATTTTACCGGCCCTCTGGTGATTTGCGTAGCGTACGCGTATGATGTTTTGCCGTACGCGTATGAGTCATGTCAATACGCGTATGGGCAGGAGATGTGTAAAATGGGGCTTTTCAAAATGTCATTTTTCGATTTCGTCCGTAACTTTTGTTCCGTTTATCTGATTTTTTCATTCTTGGTGTCGTTGGAAAGCTATCGAGTTGTACTTTATGATTATGATGATTTGGAAATTGTTAGCCGATTTAATTATGTCGGGAAATGTGAATAGTGTCGATTGTCGACTTTTACCATTTTAATGGTGTATAAATGATGTGTATTATGCCATGTGCTGTTGTGTGATGCAATATTTGTGATGGCGTGTGTTAAGGATGATTTGTGGCCGAAAGGCAAGTAAATGAGAATATGTTATGTTTTGATGTGATATGCATGATTATGGTTGCATACATGTGTGCAATGTGAATGTCATGAGTCATTGTATGCCAAGCATCATGATATGCATTGTTGTGACGTCCTGAGAGACAGTTTGGTTCCAGAGGGAATCCGCTATAACATCGTGTGCCTATGTGAGGACCTAAAGCGATGGTTATAGACGATCGTGTGCCCATGTGGGGACCTAAAGCGATCGGATTGTGTGCTCATGTGGAGACCTAAAGCAATCCATAAACGTCGTGTGCTCATGTGGAGACCTAAAGCGACGGGTGAACATCGTAGGCCCGACGGGGAGTTATTGAGCGACCCTCAATAATGAGCGATGGTTCCAATAGTTCCTGAGTGAACTGATGATGAGACATGAGACATTGGAAGTCGGTACCGCATGGCATGTGCATAGAGTCGTTGTGTCGGTCTCTGTGCATTTGCATAAATCATGAATTAATTGTGCATGGAATTGTGAATGTGATTGATAAGATGGGATAGGTGTAATTGTATTGATGATTAAGTGTATGTTTGAGGTGTAGTGGTATTTGATACTTGAGAATTGTGCAGTATTATGTTATATTTGATTGTGGTGCATTTGTGGTGAGAATATGTTTACTTGTGCATTTCTATGTTAATATATATAATTTTATGCAATTATATTATGGTTGTTTTTCTCACTCTTCTGCTGTTTTATAATGCTCTATGAGGAATTGCAGATTAGAGTTGCTGGAGGTATTCTTTTGTGAAGCTTTGCGTCTTCATTCTTTTGTCGGTCGGCTCTGATATGTGACACCGAGTAGCTAGGGTGGCCGTTTGTGATTATTTTGTATATGTGATGTTATATTTTGGAATTGTACATGTATAACCTGATGTATGACAGACTTTTTACATGATATATGTATATATGTTATTCAGATTTTAGATTTTCCGCTTTTATTCTAATTTCTGAAAAGTGGGTGTAAGGAACTGAGTTTCCTCTGTTGGTTGCTACCCCACTGTTGCATATCTTTATGGGCAGGTGTTGTATGTTATGTTTTGTTTCAAATTGATGTGATTTCCCCGTCTATGCCATGATAATTTAATTATACTCTGACAAAATTTCGAATTTTTCTTTGGGGGCATAGATTGGGGGCATCACATTAAGTGGTATCAGAGCCAGTCCGTGTCAGTTGTGTCTGTTGTGTCTGGCATTTTGGGCGAGTTGTTGTTGTGCGGCAGTTGTGTTCTGGTGAGTTGTTGTTTAACCATAATTTCGGTATTTGGACGAACAGAATATGGCTGGTCGAAATGATGCTGCTTTAGCTGCTGCGATGCAAGCTATGGCACGAGCTGTGCAGGGTGCACCGAATGCTGCCGGAAATGATGAGTTCAGAAAGAATAAGCCGCTGGTCTTTAAAGGGAAACATGATCCGGATGGTGCGCAGATTTGGTTGAAAGAGATTGAAAGGATTTTCCGAGTCATGGATTATGAAGATGATCATAAGGTGAGACTGGGTACCCACATGTTACATGAAGAGGCTGATGACTGGTGGATTAGTACTCGTCAGGTGTTGGAAGCTGCGGAGGAAGAAGAGATCACTTGGGAAGTGTTTAGCCGAGAGTTTCTAAGGAAGTATTTTCCCGAAGATGTCCGAGGAAAGAAGGAGATTGAGTTTTTGGAACTAAAACAAGGTAATATGTCTGTTGTTGACTATACTGCTAAGTTTGTGGAACTTGTGCAGTTTTATCCTCATTATGCGGAAGCGACTGCTGAATTTTCTAAGTGTGTGAAGTATGAAAGTGGTTTGCGTCCTGAGATTAAGCAGGCTATCGGTTATCAGAGGATTCGAAGGTTTGCTGATTTGGTGGAATGCTGTAGGATTTATGATGAAGATAGAAAAGCTCGTTCTGCTCACTATAAAAGTGTAAGTGACAGGAAAGGGAAGCAACAGTTCCGTGGTGGTCCGTATGTGTCACCAGCTGATAAAGGTAAACCAAGGGGTGCTTTTGATCGAAGGTCAGGTGGAGGAGGTATGTCTAATTCTCTTAGGTGTTTTAGGTGTGGTGAATTGGGTCATCGTCAGACTGAATGTAGGAAGAAGTTGGATAAGTGTTCTAATTGTGGTGGTATCGGACATGTCTTAGTTGATTGTAAAAGGAAAAATGTGGTGAAGTGTTACAGTTATGGGGAACCTAGTCACATTAGCACGAAGTGTCCTAATCAGAAGAAATCTCCGACTAGTGGGAAAGTGTTTTCATTGGCAGGGACTCAAACTTCAAGTGCAGATCGTCTGATAAGAGGTACTTGCTTTATTAATAATACGCCTTTAATTGCTATTATTGATACTGGAGCGACTCATTCGTTTATTTCGTCTGAGTGCGCGAAGCGTTTCAATCTTGTGTTGTCTGTGATGGGTTTTGAGATGGTTATTGATACTCCAGCAATGGGGTCAGTAACTACTTCTTTGGTTTGTCTAAGTTGTCCTTTGACCATTTATGGTAAAGACTTTGTGATGGATTTGGTGTGTTTACCGTTGGAAGGTTTAGATGTGATTTTGGGAATGAATTGGTTGCAATTCAATCGGGTTCACATTGATTGTTATCATAAGCTAGTAAGGTTTCCTTCTCTTGAGGAAGACGAAGACTCGAGTTTCTTATCTACCAAAGAGTTGAAGGAACTTTTGGCGGATGAAGCTAAGTTGTTTGGTTTGTTTGTATCATTGGCTGTGGATAATCAAGTTTCACTTGATGTGTTTCCTGTTGTGTGTGATTTTCCTGAAGTGTTTCCTGAGGATATTTCAGATGTACCGCCAGAGAGAGAGGTGGAATTTTCTATAGATCTAGTTCCTGGTACTAGACCTGTTTCTATGGCACCTTATCGAATGTCGGCGTCTGAGTTGGTGGAGTTGAAAAAGAAGTTGAATGAGTTATTGGAAAAGAGGTTTGTGAGGCCGAGTGTTTCTCCTTGGGGTGCTCCAGTTTTGTTGGTGAAAAAGAATGATGAAAGTATGCAATTATGTATTGATTATCGTCAGTTGAATAAGGTGACGATTAAGAATAAGTATCCGCTTCCAAGGATTGATGATCTGATGGATCAGTTGGTTGGTGCTTGTGTGTTTAGTAAGATTGATTTGAGATCGGGGTATCATCAGATAAGAGTGAAAGAAGAGGATATTCAGAAGACGACCTTTAGAACATGTTACGGTCATTATGAATATTCTGTGATGCCGTTCGGGGTTTCTAATGCGCCAGGTGTGTTTATGGAATACATGAATCGTATTTTCCACGAGCATTTGGATAGTTTTGTGGTGGTGTTTATTGATGATATTTTAATCTATTCTAAGTCTCGTGAGGAACATGCAGAGCATTTGCGTATTGTTTTGCAGGTTATGAAGGAAAGGAAGCTTTTTGCCAAATTGTCCAAGTGTGAATTCTGGTTGTCGGAGGTGAGTTTTCTTGGGCATGTAATTTTAGGTAATGGTATTGTTGTGGATCCATCTAAAGTAGAAGCAGTTCTACAATGGGAGCCTCCTAGATCCGTTACTGAAATTCAAAGCTTTTTGGGTTTGGTTGGTTATTACCGGAGGTTCATTGAAGGTTTTTCAAAGTTAGCTCTTCCTTTGACGCAGTTGACTTGTAAAGGCAAATCGTTCATTTGGGATATTTAATGTGAAGAAAGTTTTTATGAGTTGAAGAGAAGATTGACGACAGCTCTGATTCTGATTTTACCTAATCCTAATGAACCATTTGTGGTATATTGTGATGCTCTTTAATTGGTTTGGGTGGTGTGCTGATGCAGGAAGGTAAGGTTGTGGCTTATGCTTCAAGGCAATTAAGAGTTCATGAGAAAAACTATCCTACTCATGATCTGGAATTAGCGGCTGTGGTTTTTGTGTTGAAGATTTGGAGGCATTATCTCTATGGTGCAAGGTTCGAAGTCTTTAGTGATCATAAAAGCTTGAAATATTTGTTTGATCAGAAAGAGTTGAACATGAGGCAACGGAGATGGTTGGAATTCTTGAAAGACTACGACTTTGGCTTGAATTACCATCCTGGTAAAGCTAATGTGGTAGCCGATTTGAGCCGTAAATCGTTGCATATGTCCGCATTGATAGTGAAAGAGTGGGAACTTTTGGAATCGTTTAGAGATTTGAGTTTGGTTTGTGAAGTGACATCGGTTAGTGTGAGGCTTGGAATGTTGAAAGTTACTAATGAATTTTTTTTGTCGGTTAGTGAGAAACAAAAGTTGGATTTGAAATTCGTTGATTTGATGATGAATGAGAATGAGGATTTCAAGGTTGATAATTTTGGAGTTTTGAGGTTCCGAGGTAGAATTTGCATTCCTGATGATGCGGAGTTGAGAAGAATGATTTTGGAGGAAGGACACAGGAGTAACTTAAGTATTCATCCTGGAGCGAATAAGATGTACCAAGATTTGATGAAGATTTTCTGGTGGTTTGGTTTGAAAAGAGATGTGGCTCAGTTTGTGTATGCATGTTTAACTTGTCAGAAATCGAAGGTGGAACATCTGAGGCCTAGTGGTTTGTTGCAACCGTTGGATATTCCTGAGTGGAAATGGGACAGCATTTCTATGGATTTTGTAACGGGATTGCCAAATACTCAGCGGGGATATAATGCTATTTGGGTGATTGTGGATAGGCTGACTACATCGGCGCATTTCATTCCGATTGACATCAGTTTTTCTTTGGAGAGGTTAGCTGAAATTTATATCAGTGTGGTTGTGAAATTGTATGGTGTTCCGTTGAGCATTGTTTCTGATCGAGATCCTAGGTTTACTTCGAGATTTTGGGAAAGTTTACAGAAGGCATTGGGTTCTAAATTGAGGTTGAGTTCGGCTTATCATCCGCAGACGGATGGTCAGACCGAAAGAACCATTCAGTCGTTGGAGGACTTGTTGAGGGCGTGTGTTTTGGAACAAGGTGGTGCGTGGGACAGTTATCTTGCATTGGTTGAATTCACGTATAATAATAGTTTCCATTCTAGTATTGGAATGGCACCTTTTGAGGCTTTATATGGACGAAGATGTCAAACGCCGTTGTGTTGGCACGAAACTGGTGAGAGTTCGGTGGTTGGACCGGAATTGGTGCAACAGACGACGGAAAAGGTAAAGTTTATTCGTGAGAAAATGAAGGCTTCTTAGAGTAGACAAAAGAGTTATCATGATCGGAGACGGAAGGATCTTGAATTTCAAAAGGGTGATCATGTATTTCTGAGAGTTACGCCGGTAACGGGTGTTGGTCGTGCATTGAAATCTAAGAAGCTTACTTCTCGATTTATTGGTCCTTACCAGATATCTGCGAGAGTTGGTGCTGTGGTTTATCGGGTGGCGTTACCGCCGAATCTGTCGAATTTGCATGACATGTTTCATGTTTCACAGCTTTGGAAGTATGTTCCGGATCCTTCACATGTGATTCCTATGGATGAGGTTGAGGTAAGAGATAACCTTACGGTTGAGGCATTACCAGTTGGTATTTTGGATCGCGAGGTGAAGCGGTTGAGGGGCAAAGATATTGCACTTGTGAAAGTGGCGTGGGGAGGTGCTGCTGAAGGAAATTTGACGTGGGAGTTGGAGGGTAGGATGCGGGAGTCGTATCCAGAGTTGTTCGTCTCAGGTAATATTTTCGAGGACGAAAATTTCTAAGTGGGGGAGAGTTGTAACGCCCCAGTTTTGTCAGTTTTTATTTTAATTGAGTCTTTTTGATTATTTTATTATTATTTTATTTTATTTCTGACTTTTATGTGAAAATATGTTATTTTTCATCGTGAATATATTTTATCGCGTTTTGGGAACATTTGCGAGATATTTGAGTGTGGGGGTATTTTGGTCATTTCATAATATTTTTCTTAAGTAGAAAGAATAGAAATTAGAAAGAAAGAAAAATAGAGAGAAAGAAAGAAAAATGGAGAGAAAGAAAGAAGAAAGAAGGAAAAGAGAAGAAAAGAGGAGAAGACAGAAAATTGGAGAAAAACTTAGCAAATTCAACAAAACAATTCCTAGAATCGATTAAATCGGGTAAGGGTGCGAAACTCGATTATTGTATGATTGTATATGATTATGTATGTGTGTTTGTGATTGTTATTGGATTGATTTGGAGAAAATTAGTAAAAACAATATTTTGTAAAATTGATTAGAAATTGATTTAAATGTGTCAAAACTCTTGTTGATTGTGTTCTTGATTGTCTATACATGTTTGGTATACATTGTTACACTTCAAATTGGTGTTTTTCTGAGATTTGGATGATGAATTGGAGGGTTTGGGAGTGAAACCCGCAACACAAATTATGCAGAATTTTTGCTGGTTTTCCCAGGTCATACGCGTATGGGGCATGTTCATACGCGTATGGACCTTGGCGTTACACGTAACATGGGCGAGCCATGGGCCAATACGCGTATGGGTTTTCAATTTTACCGGCCCTCTGGTGATTTGCGTAGCGTACGCGTATGATGTTTTTCCGTACGCGTATGAGTCATGTCAATACGCGTATGGGCAGGAGATGTGTAAAATGGGACTTTTCAAAATGTCGTTTTTCGATTTAGTCCGTAACTTTTGTTCCGTTTATCTGATTTTTTCATTCTTGGTGTTGTTGGAAAGCTATCGAGCTGTACTTTATGATTATGATGATTTGGAAATTGTTAGCCGATTTAATTATGTCGGGAAATATGAATAGTGTCGATTGTCGACTTTTGCCGTTTTAATGTTGTATAAATGATGTGTATTATGCCATGTGTTATTGTGTGATGAAATATTTGTGATGACGTGTGTTGAGGATGATTTGTGGCCGAAAGGCAAGTAAATGAGAATATGTTATGTTTTGATGTGATATGCATGATTGTGGTTGCATACATGTGTGCAATGTGAATGTCATGAGTCATTGTATGCCAAGCATCATGATATGCATTGTTGTGACGTCCTAAGAGACGGTTTGGTTCCAGAGGGAATCCGCTATAACATCGTGTGCCTATGTGAGGACCTAAAGCGATGGTTATAGACGATCGTGTGCCCATGTGGGGACCTAAAGCGATCGGATTGTGTGCTCATGTGGAGACCTAAAGCAATCCATAAACGCCGTGTGCTCATGTGGAGACCTAAAGCGACGGGTGAACATCGTAGGCCCGACGGGGAGTTATTGAGCGACCCTCAATAACGAGCGATGGTTCCAATAGTTCCTGAGTGAACTGATGATGAGACATGAGACATTGGAAGTCGGTACCGCATGGCATGTGCATAGAGTCGTTGTGTCGGTCTCTGTGCATTTGCATAAATCATGAATTAATTGTGCATGGAATTGTGAATGTGATTGATAAGATGGGATAGGTGTAATTGTATTAATGATTAAGTGTATGTTTGAGGTGTAGTCGTATTTGATACTTGAGAATTGTGCGGTATTATGTTATATTTGATTGTGGTGCATTTGTGGTGAGAATATGTTTACTTGTGCATTTCTCTGTTAATATATATAATTTTATGCAATTATATTATGGTTGTTTTTCTCACCCTTCTGCTGTTTTATAATGCTCTATGAGGCATTGCAGATTAGAGTTGCTGGAGGTATTCTTTTGTGAAGCTTTGCGTCTTCATTCTTTTGTCGGTCGGCTCTGATATGTGACACCGGGTAGCTAGGGTGGCCGTTTGTGATTATTTTGTATATGTGATGTTATATTTTGGAATTGTACATGTATAACCTGATGTATGACAGACTTTTTACATGATATATGTATATATGTTATTCAGATTTTAGATTTTCCGCTTTTATTCTAATTTCTGAAAAATGGGTGTAAGGAACTAAGTTTCCTCTGTTGATTGCTACCCCACTGTTGCATATCTTTATGGGCAGGTGTTGTATGTTATGTTTTGTTTCAAATTGATGTGATTTCCTCGTCTATGCCATGATAATTTAATTATACTCTGACGAAATTTCAAATTTTTCTTTTACTGCTTTTAAGCGTTTTTGGGGGTATAGATTGGGGGCGTCACAACGAGCATGAAGCCAAGGGTAAGAACCAATCCCACAAAGGTGTGTACTAAGGTTTTTTTCTTCATTGTACCTGTAGAAAACAGCGGTTCAAACAGAGTGCCTAGGGTCCACAATCCACTATCAGACACACCAGCGCATCGATTTACTCGGGGGTTGGTAGTTATCCTCAAGAGAATCTAACCAAAGTGTGGCATCGCGTGACAGCTAAGTCGGATTTGCATCCTCATAGTTTCTGCGCCACGATCCTAAAAGGGCTAAGATGGGTTAAGGGTTACTACGGTCCTCAATGTTATAGGCTTCTATGGAAAAAGTGATGCCTTCACGATCGCTCAATCGACATCAGTAATTCCAAAGAGGCAACCACCGAGTGGATAGATTCTCAAGTTCTGCTTTTTCGGGATTCGACTCCTTCAAAGCTCCCTTGACTATACTATCCTCCTATCTCAAAGTACACTCTGGTCCGTGTATAGGACCTATCTCACACAAAGAGGAACTCCCAAACAGAACACACAAGTAACAAGCAAATCAAACGAAAAGCAGTAAATAAATCAAAGTAGGCTAAACCCCTCAGGGGAGGTAGTCCCCAGCAGAGTCGCCACTTTTCTGTAGCGGGAAAATTTGTGAGTGTAAGTTATTAATTAACTTAACTTAAAAAAACAAGAGTCGCCACCGCGCTTTTATTTATTCCATAAAGGATAAGGAAAAAAAGAGCGAATAAATCCTAAGAAGTCTAAAAAAACAAAAGCTAAAAAAGACAAAGAGAAATGGGTAAGGGGGTTGGTTATGTAAAGGGAAGGTTTTACGCACCCAATACATCTATAGTACTCTATAGGAGCCCTTTGATGTATTCATGCTTTTTGGTTTGAAAAAGGTTTGCTTGAAAAGAGATAGAGGAGATGAGAGGAGAATCATTTTTAAATATTTTTGTGTTTGGAGAGACTTATCACTTCATGCCTACGTACCCACGATGTACAATGTAGGATCAAAACCTCGTAGTTCGTGGTACAAAGAACAAAAATTTGTTTGTTTTGATTGATTTTAAGTGTAAAGACAAGTTGTCATTTCCAAGCAAATAATTCTGCTTAAAGAAATGAATCATGTCTAAACTTATGAAAAAGTTTAAAAGGAAAAAGTGCACAAAGCACAAAAAGAGTTTGATGAGTTTTGTATTTTTTTATGTCTTTTTGAAATGGTCAAGATATAATTAACATGGATTGACATTTATTAAAGAAAACAAAGTTTAAAAAATCACTTGACCAAAGTCAAGGTTTTATTATGAAAGCGATTTTGAGTTTGAACACAAGAAGGTTTTGAAAAAAGAGAGGAAGTTTTGAAAATTGAAGAAGGGGTGGAGAAGAAGTGACTATCCTAATGCATAAGGTAAAAGCTAGGGATAAGAAAGATCTAACCACATGGACAAGCTCCATAGCATAAGCATTTTCCCTTTTTGATTTGGTCTTGATTCAAAATAAGTCTTCAAAAGAGGACTCCAAGTATCCAAAATCCAAGGTTTTCCATCACAAACTCCCAAGCATAGTTTAGGACCCTAATTCTAAGTCCAAAAGTCCATAATCAAGAATATAGGTCCTCCAATGCAAAGGATAGTGGCCATAGTCCAACATCTAAGAGCACAAATCTTTTAGTGGTTTAATCCTTTATTAATTTTTTTGAGTCCAAATGGACAAAATAAAAACAAAGCACAAGATAATATGGTCCAATTAGAGAAAAGAAAAAATGACATAAACATAAACATGATATGATAAAATGACATAAAGCATAAAAAAATAAAGAGAGATAGGGAGCGAGAAGGAAATGTAAAGTTAGAAGTTAGTGGTTAGTAGCACAAGGCTCTAGTGCCATAAGCCTTCACCGATTATTCCGCTTCGCGTCTTGAACTATAGTGATTAAACAATGCACTTAGGCCAAGGTTAATGAACTTGACAGAAGATTGGTAAAACCAAAGCCTCTACAACGCCAAGTTTCAAAGATTATGGACCTAATGCAAAAAATTAATCAACATTGGGTTGACGCGACCAATCAAGGTCCGGACCACGAAAGTTCAAATTCCGAATTGGACAAAGAGGGATAAATGTTGCGCTATGCTAAGCAATCGCCGAGTAATTTATGGAGTAATTACCCTACAATGAGGCCGGTAAATAGATCTTTGTGCTAATGCATGCTAGATGAACGATATGTAGATCGTCATACGAAAGCAATACCGCACGAAAAGAAAATAGGTAACGATCTAGTCTTGATCAAGAGTTCAACAAAGAAATTCTAAGATCCATAAGACTTTCATCAATCAAAATAAAAATAAATAGATGAAGAGAAAGCCAAATTGAATTACAAATTCAAGAACCTTGTGAGGGAAGACTCTCACTTTGTACTTGATTTTAATGATGTCAAAACAATCATGCTTAGCACATATAGAATCTACATGAATGCTTCTATAAATGTTTGATCATGTTGGCAATGCTCTAGGTGCATTAGAAATGAAAAATATCATGCTTTGAACATATAGAGTTCACATGAATACATATTAGGAGCCCTAAATATGGTTTACCTTGATTGGTAACAATGGAGGTTCATTAGAAATATCCCAACACATTAGGAACTTCAAAATATGAATTTTTGCATGTTTCTTGTGAATAGGTCGACTCACAACACCTCTTAGGTCGACCTATGCAGGCTGTTGTTCTTTACATCATGTGCGGGAGTGAACAGGTCGACTCTCCGGTCGACTCATGCCTTCTGCGTGCGTTATTGTAGAAAACTGGGAGGTATGCGTCGACGCACTCCTGAACCGGTCGACGCTTGATGTGCAGTTTTGCGCAGATACACGCACTGCCTTGCTCAGGTCGCCTATACCTTCTGTATAGGTCGACCGCTCGCTGATATATGTCATATTTTCACTTGTATTTTCTTATAAAGTTCTGTTATCACATTAGTATCACATAGGATAGTATATATATCATTTTTAGTTAATTTTTCAATTAACGAACAAGAAACGTGAAAGATATATGTCATTTCTCTCATCAAATTTCATCTTCTTCTTTGAGTATACAAACAACTACACATAACCATTTTTGTTTGTTGTGTTCATTGATTTGAAGTGATAAGGTTCAGATTTCAGGAAGTGTTATCTTCAGTTCTAAGTTGAGATTTGTGGTAGGTGTTTCTTGAATAAAACCTTAGGGTTTTTCCCTCCAAGAATCAAAGGGATTTTGGGGGTTTTGTACAAGCCGTTTCGTTCTACAAGGATTCAGCCGGGCTAAGGTTACCGAAGAGATCGGTTTAGTAGCTGTAATCGGAGGATCGTAGAAGAGAGGTTTGGGTTCGAATTTTTTGGTAGATTGCAATTGATTGAGTGAAGGTAACTGAATAACGGTGGTTTCTTTCAGTTTAGTAGCGTGGGACGATAATTGGATCAACCATATTCGAAGCACTTGATTCATTTTGAATCAAGGGAAGAGAAGGCTCTACATCAACAATTCGAAGACGTTCGAAGATTTGATTGTTCATAGTTTTCTCTTGTATAAACACACAATTGCAACGATAATATATATATCTCAATTCCATGTTCGGAGTTGGGGGCAGAGGTACCCATAGCGAGGACGATTGGGGAACTGCCTAATCAAATCACGTTTGTTCTCTTTCTCCTTTAACTCTTTTATATTTTCTGCATTGTTTGATTTTGCCAAGTTTCAATTTGTCTAAATTTCTGAGGTGTTGTAATCTAGAGTTGAAAAATATTTTTCTTAAAGTGATACAAATCCTTGAATTGTATCTAGGAGCAGCTTGAACTTACTTACCATACAAATTCTGCACTTAGTGTGTTTGTGCACACCAAGTGTTTGATAATTTGTCTCAAAGCAAATTCAAACATTGTTTGTGTTTCATTGTTTATCGTTTGCCTCATTGGTTTGGATTATACACAAAACAAGCCATAATTTGTTGATTGCGTTTGATTAGATTAATAGAACTGGATTTTTCTCTTCCATTCTCATTCACAATATACACGTGCATATCCGATCCTTTTGGTAGAATGTTCGTTGTAGACTTTTGATCCAGTGGTAGCTTCCGGTTAAACAAATTTTTTAAATCTAATTTTGCGTGTAAAACTCAAAGGATCTATTCAACCCCCCTTCTAGATCCATAGCCATAGTCTAACAAGTGGTATCACGAGCTCCGGTTAATTTGGTGCTTCGGTAAAACTTCTTGGATCATGGCGAACGAACCTAAGGGGGCTTATAATAGGGCTCCAGTTTTTACAGGTGAAAATTACAGCTACTGGAAGGATTGTATGCGCGTTCATATTAATTCCTTAGATCGGAAGGTTTGGAACGTTATTTTATACGGTCCTATGCAAATTACTATGACAAATGCGGAAGGCATTGTCGTTCCTAAACCCGAAGACCAATGGACTGAGGAGGACGAGAAAAAGTATAGCTATGATTGGAAGGCTCGTAATATGATCATCTCCTCCTTGGGAGTTGAGGAGTATTATCGAGTCTCCCATTGTGAAACGGTCAAAGCCATGTGGGATGCTTTACAAGTAGCTCACGAAGGCACTAATGATGTTAAGATGGCTCGTATTAATACACTAACACAAAAGTTTGATCTATTTTACATGAAGCAAGGGGAAACCATTGCGGATATGCAAAAATGATTTACTCACATTATCAACAAATTGCATGTTCTTGGTAAACCAATTCCAAATGAGGTTTCTACTAACAAAATTCTGAGGTGTCTTAACAGGGAATGGCAACCGAAGGTCACCGATATCAAGGAGGCCAACGATCTTGCTAAACTAGACCTCACAACACTCTTTGGTAAACTCGATGAACATGAGCAAGTGCTCATTAGCTTGGATAAACATGAAAAAAGTATCAAGAAAGAGAAGGCAAAAGATACGGAGAAGAAGTCGATAGCTCTTAAGACTTCTTGTTCAAAGTCCACACATCAAGAGCTAAGGGATGATGAAGCCAATGATGACAAAGATGAAGAATTCGGTGATGATATGAGCCTATTTGTTAAGAGGTATAATAGATATGTTCGTAAGAACGATATTCAACACTCGGATAGAAATCTAGTCAAGTTCAGGAAGCAATCTAGAAGCGAAGGAAATAGAAATGGCAAGGTAAAAGGGACGTGCTACAACTGTGGAAAATCCGGCACTACAAGCCGAATTGTCCATCCCTAAAGAAAGACAAAGATAAGAATAATGACAAGAGTCGCTCAAACAGAAAGTCCAACAAGTCTCGACGAGCATACATCGCTTGGGAAAGCGATAGTGAGTCGGGAAAAGATGATTCCTCAAGTGACGAAAGCGAATCCGTTAATTTCTGTCTTATGGCACGCCACAACAAAGCAAAAGAGGTAAAACACTCTAAATATGAAAATTCTCAAAATATGTCTCATGCTGAATTAAAAAGGGCTTTTGATACATTGCACCATGAAGCTAAGGAAGCATTTCAACGCTTAGCTTCAAATAAAAAGATTTTTTCCTATTTGGAGAAAAAGGTTTCCGATTCCGAAAAGGAATTGGAAGCGCTTAAGAACTCCATGGTGGATGTATCAAAAACTGAGATTGATGAGAATAAATATCCATGGTTTAAGTTTGGGGGTTGTGATACTTGTCATATTTGGCAAAGAGAGGTGAGAATCCTCAAAGCCAAGTTAGACAAGGCTCTCAAGCCTAAGATTACGTTTGCTATTGATCGATCACATTATCGTGAAACAATGAATAATCCGTATCAACAATATACGTATGTGATTCGAGATAGTGATAGCAAAGGTGAACTCCAAATGAATCGTGATTGCTTATACTGTTGTAAGCCCGGTCATACTATAGCTAAGTGCCGCTTTCGAAGATTTCTTGTTCCAAACGGCATTTATCAATGGTTGCCCAAAGGCAATCTTGGTTTCACTTACCATAAAGGACCCAATGTGAATTGGGTACCTACTCTCCCTTGATTATTTTTGTAGGTACAAGGCTATAACCAAGAGGAAGGAATCGACTATGAGGAAACGTATGCGCCGGTTGCCCGACTCGAGGCTATACGCCTTCTAATTGCCTATGCTTGCACAAAGAACTTTAAACTATTCCAAATCGATGTTAAAAGTGCGTTCCTTAACGGATACATAAATGAAGAGGTCTATGTAGCCCAACCTCTGGGTTTTGAATCCCACGAATATCCTGATCATGTTTATAAACTTAAACGCGCTTTGTACGGACTCAAGCAAGCCACTAGGGCTTGGTATGAACGTCTAAGCAAATTTTTACTTGATCAAGGATATTCAAGAGGTAAGGTTGACACAACCCTCTTTATTAAACGTCAAGGAAAACACTTAATTTTGGTACAAATTTATGTTGACGATATCATATTTGGGTCTACTAACATGACTTTGATCAAGGAGTTTTCTAGTTTGATGCAGGGGGAGTTTGAAATGAGCATGATGGGGGAGCTCAACTATTTCCTCAGTTTGCAAATCAAACAACTTGAAGAGGGTACATTCCTGAGTCAAACGAAATATTGTCTTGAGTTACTAAAACGTTTTGATATGCTGAACTGCAAAGCAATAGATACTCCTATGCCTACAAGTGCTAATCTTGATCGTGACGAAAAGGGTAAGGATGTTGAGGTAAAGAAGTATCAAGGTATGATAGGGTCTCTTCTTTATCTTACCGCATCACGTCCCGATATAATGTTTAGTGTATGCATGTGTGCGAGGTATCAGGCACATCCCAAGGAATCCCACCTAAAAGCTATTAAACGCATACTTAGGTATCTCTCCGGTACTCCAAAGTATGGTCTATGGTATTCCAAAGGTAGTGCTTGTTCCTTAGTTGGTTATTCCGATTCCGATTTTGCCGGGTGCAAATTGGATAGGAAAAGTACTAGTGGCACGTGTCACTTTTTCGCAAATTCCTTGGTGAGTTGGCATAGCAAGAAACAGGTTTTCGTTGCTTTGTCAACAGCTGAGGCGGAATATGTTGCCGCCGGTAGTTGTTGTACTCAAGTCATATGGCTTAAACAACAATTGCTTGATTTCAGTTTAAAACTTGAACGTATTCTGATTCTATGTGATAACACTAGTGCAATCAACCTGACTAAGAACCCCGTATTCACTCACGCACCAAGCATATCGAAATACGTCATCACTTTCTTAGGGATCATGGAGAGAAAGGTGATGTGATTTTTGAGCACGTTGACACTAAAAATCAACTTGCTGATATTTTTACAAAAGCATTAGCTACAGAGCCTTTCTTTTACATCCATAGGGAACTTGGCATTCTCGATATCTCGGATCGTGTTTAATAATCCTTTAAAATAGTGATCTTCACATATGTACATGCTTGTTTATTCTTTTAACTAACAATGCAAAGAAATATTTAGATATATGTGAGAGCTCTCATCGTCAATAGTGATCAAGGTAATATCGTTCCGTCTTAAAATTCTCTTTCATTAGAAATTAAATGTACCATGATTGAGTGATATTGTTGATGTTATTATCCATAATATGCTCACTTTCTTCATTTGTATGTTTGGTGTGCATGTTAACTTTCTATTTAGCCAACCCTACAGCTTAAATGTCACAAAAATTTGATTTTTCAACATTTTCATGGTTTGCGTCGACTCATATAGTCTGTAGGTCGACTCATAGCTGATGCATTATTTAACTCGCAAGCGCGGGTCTAAACAGGTCGACTAAGTAGGTCGACGCATAGCTTCAACTTTCAAAATTATACGTTTTTCTTCAGTATGCGTCGACGCGTAAAGGTCTTAGGTCGACCGTTCGCTCTATTTTTGCGATAAATGTTTTTTCTTTTCGCTCCTATTAAAACATTTTAGGTTTTCTTGGCATCATTATCTCATTACATCATCTCCTCCTCTTCCCAAATCTCTCCTCCGCCAAAACCCTAACTTCATCACTCTCACCCACAAACCTTGGGTTCCACAACTATCTTGGGAAGTTCTTCACTCTTATTCTCTTTCAACATCAATCATCAATGGCTACACGGAGAGTCACCCGTAAAAGGGTCTCAAGAGAAACCTCTGATCAAGCGGGTTTTTCTCAACCTCCTCAAGATTCACCGGTAACTCTTCCCTCTCTACTTTCTCCTGAAAATCTTGAATTGTTTAAGAATATGAAGAAAAGAACTGTGATCCAACAATATGTTTATTATCGTCTTACGGTTCAACGCATGCACTTGGACGAAGTCATAGACTTATTGGACTTTCAGAATCTAAATGGTTTTCTGGAATGTGATGTCAAATATAATGAGGATCTGGTAAGACTTTTCTATACGGGTCTCGTTGGAAAATTTGATGATTTTATGTTCAACTGCAAACTAGGAAATAAGATTCTTACTGTCCAAAACACCACATGGCGAGATTTATTCAAATTGTCTGTAACTAATGAGGATTCTATCCAGCACATAACTGATACTAGGCATGTAAATGGTTATGAGTATAAGAAGGCTTTAAATTCTATGCTCCGGAGACCATACACTGACGAAATTGTGGCGAGTAATCTCTTCCCTAGGGCAGTAACAACGGAAAAACTGGCTCCTATCCCTAGAATTTTGTAGTGGATCGTTGCTCATATTCTTAGACCCAAGCATGGAGGTTATTCTAGGGTGGATCAGCCTGAGGTTCAGTTAATGTACATTTTGATGAACAAGGTAAAAATCAGTTGGCCTTATTACTTTGCAAGTAGAATGTATGCTCTTCGTGACTCCGGTAGAGGGACTGCACTTGGGTATGCATCCGTTATTCAAAAGCTTTTCAATGATGCTACAATAGTTGTTCCTGGTATTCCTTACAAGTCCATTACTATAAATCAAGAGTTCTTCCAGAAAACTATGACTATGATGGGCCATATGTGGGATGCCGTAGAGAAAAAGTATAAGTATATTACGAAAGCAAACACCGATGTTCTGGAAGATTCTAATGAAGAAGATGACGAAGAAGAAGAAGAAGAAGAAGAAAGGGAAAATGAAGATGGTGAGAATGCACAACATGATGCTAAAGAGAACCAAAATGACGATGCTCAAGGGCACCAAATGGATACGGGTGCAGATGATCATGCTGCATGGATGTATCAAGGACCTGAAGAAAATCAAGGTTGGAATTCATGGCAATCTCCAATGGAAACTGAAGTTGACCAAGGATGGGGTCAATGGCAATATAATAGTTGGACCAATCTTGGTTCTTCCGTGGCAGAGGACATTCATTTAGGGGGGGGAGGCCTTGAGGATCAATCTTGCATCTTGCATCATGTCATTTTGTGTTTCACTTGATATTTCCTGTTTTGGTTATGACTCTACTTGACATTAGCTTGTTAACTTTTTTAGTTCTCTTGACAATGTTTCAATTTCAACTTTGTGGTTATTAAGTTGTCTGATTTGGATTTCCGTTAGCTTGTCTTAATTTTATTTTCACCATGCTTCGTTAACATCCATTATGTGTGCATGTTTGTTAATGCTTATCGTTGTAATTTGTTAGAAGATGCACTTTCCATTGATATTTTCTATTCGTCCTATTTTCTCTCTCTTTTTGATGTTGTCAAAGGGGGAGAGGACATTGGAAATAATAGCAGGTATTGAGATGATCAAACATTAGTGGATGCATAATGTCAGGGGGAGGATACCATCTAACATCGAGTGTTTTTCCATCATCAAAAAGGGGGAGTATGTGAGGGAAGACTCTCACTATGTACTTGATTTTAATGATGTCAAAACAATCATGCTTAGCACATATAGAATCTACATGAATGCATCTATAAATGTTTGATCATGTTGGCAATGCTCTAGGTGCATTAGAAATAAAAAATATCATGCTTTGAACATATAGAGTTCACATGAATACATATTAGGCGCCCTAAATATGGTTGACCTTGATTGGTAACAATAGAGGTTCATTAGAAATATCCCAACACATTAGGAACTTCAAAATATGAATATTTGCATGTTTCTTGTGAATAGGTCGACTCACAACACCTCTTAGGTCGACCTATGCAGGCTGTTGTTCTTTACATCATGTGCGGGAGTGCACAGGTCAACTCTCAGATCGACTCATGCCTTCTGCGCGCGTTATTGTAGAAAACTAGGAGGTATGCGTCGACGCACTCCCTGAACCGGTCGACGCATGATGTGCAGTTTTGCGCAGATACGCGCGCTGCCTTGCTCAGGTCGCCTATACCTTCTGTATAGGTCGACCGCTCGCTGATATATGTCATATTTTCACTTGTATTTCTTCTAAAGTTCTGTTATCACATTAGTATCACATAGGATAGTATATATATCATTTTTTGTTCATTTTTCAATTAACGAACAAGAAACGTGAAAGATATATGCCATTTCTCTCATCAAATTTCATCTTCTTCTTTGAGTATACAAACAACTACACATAAGCCGTTTCGTTCTACAAGGATTCAGCCGGGCGAAGGTAACCGAAGAGATCGGTTTAGTAGCTGTAATCAGAGGATCGTAGAAGAGAGGTTTGGGTTTGAATTTTTTGGTAGATTGCAATTGATCGAGTGAAGGTAACCGAAGAACGATGGTTTCTTTCGGTTTAGTAGCGTGGGACGATAATTGGATCAACCATATTCGAAGCACTTGATTCATCTTAAATCAAGGGAAGAGAAGGCTCTACATCAACAATTCGAAGACGTTCAAAGATTTGATTGTTCATAGTTTTCTCTTGTATAAACACACAATTGCAAAGATAATATATATATCTCAATTCCATGTTCGGAGTTGGGGGAAGAGGTACCCATAGCGAGGACGATTGGGGAACTGCCTAATCAAATCGCGTTTGTTCTCTTTCTCCTTTAACTCTTTTATATTTTCTGCATTGTTTGATTTTGCCAAGTTTCAATTTGCCAAAATTTCTGAGGTGTTGTAATCTAGAGCTGAAAAATCTTTTTGTTAAAGTGATACAAATCCTTGAATTGTATCTAGGAGCAGCTTGAACTTACTTACCATAGAAATTCTGCACTTAGTGTGTTTGTGCACACCAAGTGTTTGATAATTTGTCTCAAAGCAAATTCAAACATTGTTTGTGTTTCATTGTTTATCGTTTGCCTCATTGGTTTGGATTATACACAAAACACGCCATAATTTGTTGATTGCGTTTGATTAGATTAATAGAGCTGAATTTTTCTCTTCCATTCTCATTCACAATATATATGTGCATATCCGATCCTTTTGGTAGAAGGTTCGTTGTAGACTTTTGATCCAGTGGTAGCTTTCGGTTAAACAATTTTTTTAAATCTAATTTTGCGTGTAAAACTCGAAGGATCTATTCAACCCCCCTTCTAGATCCATAGCCATAGTCTAACAAACCTTTCATCTTCAAGTTCAATCACCTTTAATTGATAAGTTTAAGTGTGAAAACATATCACTAATTCAAAGCTCCTCAAATGAATTCAACAATTCATTAAAAGATAGTTTTGAACTAATGAATGTTTAATTACTTTAACCATATCCAAAGTCCATTGAAATTGAAGAGAAATTAATCTCAACAATGCATTTCAAGGCTAAAACAAGAAGAAATGGGAAGAAGGAGGAAGAAAAACCAAAACAGCCCCAAAAACAAGTGAAAATATGCATTCTGTTTCGAAGTAACCGGTTACTGCATATCTGCTAACCGGTTACTTAGTTCAAAATAAGCGCAGTTTATCAAAATTAACAGAGAGTAACCGGTTACTGCATATCTACTAACCGGTTACACTGCACCAGAATGCAAAAATTTGTTCAAATTTCAGCATGATCCACTTTCAAAAACTTTTTACAAACCCTTTGTGATCATGGAACCGAAATTGCACGAAATTTAAAGTAAAGTAACAGTAAAAACCAACAATTAAACACAATTACAAGAACCAAAGGATCAAGTAACAAAGATCTCCAAAGATCTACATTATGGAAGATGAAGATGAAGCTTCAACAATGGTGAAAGACGAATTACCACTTCATATCTGAAAATTCCTTCAAATTGCTTCAAGATCCAAACACCAAAGCCTTGATCTATGAGAATTGATGAAGAAAACAAGTTTGGATGAAGGTTTAGCTCAAAGTTGAACAAGATTCAATGTGAATTCTTGTTAACTTTCAAAAGAAGAAAAGTGAGCTTTAGTGAAATTTGTGGTTGGGAAGAGAATTTGCAAGAGGTTTTTTGGCTATCAAAAGCTTGTGAAATGAATGAAATGAGGTCTCTATTTATAGAGTTTAGGCTTGAAATTTTGGTGGTTTGGAATTTGGTTTGGAAATGAAAATTAGGATTGGAATTCAAATTTGGAGGGAAATTATCAAAAGAGTGGTGATTAGTGATGGTACATGGTGGGGAATGATCAAAATGATGTAGGGGAATTAAAATGAGGTGGTCTAGAATATTCCAAATGTGATCAAGGGATGAGATTGGTGCCAATTGCTGAATTTGAATTTGCCACAATTTTTCAAATTTTCACGAGGGTAACCGGTTACTGCATATCTGCTAACCGTTTACTTAGTGCAAATTTTGAAAAAATACTTTTTTTGAATGCAATGTTGTGGTTTGGCTCGATTCTTTTGCTCATCAAAGAAGGCATGGAAATAAACACATGAACCTTGGAGTTTCTTGGAACAATAATCAATTAAATCTTGGAAACTCTTGATCAGATGATTTTTGAATTAATTGCGGATCAACTTTGACTTTGTTCAGATGAAATTCAATTGAGCTGAGAGGTTATTGTTTTGGTATTTTTAACCTGTTCTTCCCCTGAAAATGTTAGTGAAAGAAAGACAAAATATTTTTTGGATTTTAATTAATGGTTTGTAAATATAAACAAATTAAGCAATAAAACAACTAACAAACACACACAAACTCAAAGATCCCTGCAAGGCACCATCCTACAAAAGAGGGGACGAATGTGTGATCTTGTTTGTGGTATGAGATGCAAAAAGACATGTGGAATCTTAGGGGTAAAAATTAGGGTATTACAGGCCTATTCAAGCCACAGAAGTATATAAAACGTGGGCCAAACACGAAAACCGTGGCTTATAATTTAGGCCACGGCTGCAAATCCCACAGTCACTTATTAGTGGCCAAACCGCGGCCAAAGCTTTTAACCACGGTTTTTTTTCATATAATCGCGGTTTTCTGGCCGTGGCGGATAACCTTTTTTTTTGTAGTGCAAATTTCATGATTTAAAAAACATTATTGAGTATTTTAATCACAAAAAATGTCTCTTTCTCAAATCAACTTTGATATCATGTGTTTTTTTTAACATTGTTGTCTGAGATTGTATATGAATTCATTCATCTTCAATCTATAGGAAATCACCATTCTTGAGTGTGTTCTTCGTAACTATGTAGGAGTGTGAGATATTTTAATAGGAGGGCCATTAGGCGCTATATTTTTGTGAAGCTTGAATTTTAGATCAAGAATTAAGTAGTGATTGTATAACTAAGATTGAAAATTCGGTAAAAGGAAAAATAAAGTTTTTCTTCTCCACTAAAGACTTTAATAGGACTAAAAAGGTTTCTATGGACAAAGTGTGAAGTTTTTGTACCTTTATATATACCAAAAGTTCAGACAAGGGACTTCCATCATGGTTTAGTGAAGACAACTATGTATGGAGTTTTGAAGAGGATTTTGGATCTAAGAAGGTGAGCATTCAAGATCATGTGAAGATCTTGTGAAATTCATCCTCGTGATTTATATACATCAGAAGAAGAAGATTCAAATTTAAATTTATTAATAATTGTTTTAATTTTTAGCACTATCTGATTACTTGATTGTATTAAAACACACATTATAAATATTGTCAAATAATGGAAGACAACAAATTTTTAATAATTTTCCATTGGAGACTGGATTAGGCGCAACGAAAGGAAAAATAAGTTGAACAAGTATAAATATTGATGCACTCTTCTCTATCCATCCCTTTAGTTTTTTTGTATTGTTTTGCATGATTACATTTTATCGTTTTTTTCTAGAATCGCATGTTGCTAGGTTTTGTCTTCTTATAGCGATTTATGTCTAAGCGTAGGTTTTAAATAATTTTATTCATTAAATTCATCTTTCTAGTAATTATATATGTATAACACTTGTAATATTAAATTGACTCCTCAATTAATAAGAATCAATTTAGACATCTTGTATAAATTGAATTTGAATTAATTGACTCATTGATTGTCTAGTATTTTCATCTTCTCATATTCATTGTATTATGTGACTTTATTGATATTCATGATATCTATCCAATGCATCTTTTATAAAAATATGATGCCACGTTTTTTTCAAACTCTTATTTTGAAGAAAACATTTTTGAAATTGATTTTTGGGGAAGTTATATTCACCCTTCTCTCGTTCTAGACAATTCTACACTCATGTTCTAACTAACAATTGGCATTAATAGTTGGTCTTTTGATCACGACTCACAAATTCAATAGTTCAGAATGTGTGCAAGGATGGTCTAAAGGGTGCGTTCAATAGAATTCCCATATTCGAGGGCGAAAACTATGCCTATTGGAAAGATAACATGTAAGTTCACTTAATGTCAGTTGATAAAATGCTTTGGGTTTCTATAAAATACATATCTTTTATCCCATAAAGCATCATCATTGGCATTGAAACTATAAAACCTCTTGAGGATTCGAATGATGATGGGACAAGGAAATCCCTTTGCAAATTGAAAGCGAGAAATGTATATGTATTATTTTCTGCCATAATTGAAGACAAATGAACAGACAACAATGGAGGACTTTTTCTTGGACTGCAACTGTTAACTCTTTATATTGATAGTTCAAATGTCTTAACCTTAAAAGGGTTACAAAGTGGTCTTTATATAGAGACCAAGGATAGGACAGATAAATATTACACTAATAAATATTACATTAAATGTCTCTGGGTCCCAAGGAGAAAGGCTTATCATTCCCCAAGAGAATCTAACTTTTCCACTACCCAATACATAGTTTAAGTTTATCCCAACAAAACTCCCCCATAAACTTAAATATTTCTACGGTCCATCATACCCAGCATCTTCTTTCCTCTGTCGAACAGCTCCTTCGACAGTGGTTTTGTGAGAATGCCAGCTGCCTGGTCCTTGCTTGCAACATGCTTTAGTTCGACATCTCCATTCTTCACATGTTCTCGAATGAAGTGGAATCGAACGTCAATGTGTTTGCTCCTTTCATGGTTTACTGGATTCTTCGCCAGTTCGATTGTAGATTTGTTATCCACTTGTATTATTGTTGCATCTTCCTGTTTTTGTTCCATCTTGCTCAACAATCTCCTGAGCCATATTGCATGGCATACACACCAAGATGCTGCCACATATTCTGCTTCACATGTCGAAAGTGTTACAATTGGTTGTTTTCTCGAAAGCCAGGTAAAGGAAGTGTTTCCCATGAAGAAAACATAACCTGAAGTACTTTTTCGATCATCTATGTTACCACACCAATCGCTATCAGAATAGCCAGCCAACTTGTATTCTTCTGCTTTTGAATAGAACATTCCAAGTGACACAGTTCCTTTGACGTATCGAAGGATTCTCTTCAAAGCTTTCCAGTGTGTGTAGGCTGGTTCTTCCATGAATCGACTCACAATCCCAACACTAAGCGAGAGATTTGGCCTTGTGCATGTCAGATTTCGAAGACTTCCCACCAAACTTCGAAATTTGCTTGTTTCGACATGCTCTCTCCCATCAAATTTTGAAAGTTTTGCTCCTGGTTCCATTGGAGTCAAAATTGGATTACAACCTTCCATCTTAAATTTCTGCAGGATGTCCTTTGCATACTTCTCCTGTGAGATAAAAATTCCAGCTTCTTCTTGTCGAACTTCTAGACCAAGGAAATACTTCATCAGACCTAAGTCTGTCATTTCGAATTCCTGTGTCATTGCAGTTTTAAACTCCTCTATCAATTGATTGTTGTTGCCCAAGAAAATTAAATCATCAACATAGAGAGCAACAAGCAGCATTTTCTCTTTATCTTTCTTCACATATACATCATGTTCGTAGGGACATTGCTGAAAACCATTCTCTTTGAAATATGTATCAATTCGTGTGTTCCATGCTCGTGGTGCTTGCTTCAGCCCATAAAGTGCTTTCTTTAGTCTTAGCACTTTTCCTTCGTTTTCGATCTTCATGTATCCTGGGGGTTGTTCGACATAGACTTCTTCTTCGAGCACACCATTCAGAAAAGCTGACTTGACATCCATTTGAAATATTGGCCATTTGTATTGAGCTGCTTGAGAAATGAGTAGTCGAATTGTTTCCATTCTCGCAACAGGTGCAAACACTTCATCATAGTCGATTCCTGCTTTCTGTTTGTATCCTTTCGCCACAAGTCGTGCCTTGTATCTTTCGATTTTACCTTCAGCATTCATCTTTTTCTTGAATACCCATTTCACATCAATTGTTCGACTTCCTTTGGGTAATTCTGATAGTTCCCAGGTATCATTTCGTTCGATGGCATTTATCTCTTCATTCATGGCATTCTTCCAGTCTTTGTTTCTCACTGCTTCTTCAAAACTGACATCTTCAGAATCTGCCAATAGACATACAAGATGCACTTCTTCTGTGTTTTTGTACAAGTCTTGTAGACTTCTTATTCTAGGTTGTGAAGGCTCATCTTCATTGTCGGAGTCTTCAGTCGAAATGCCTTTGTCGAGTTGCTCCAATCCCACTTCGACAACAACCTCTGTCGAAGTGTTCCAATCCCACTTGCTTGCTTCGTTTACTCGAACATCTCTACTCACTATCACCTTTCTGTTTATAGGATCGAAGAGTCTGTAACCTTTCGTTTTCTCATCATATCCAATGAGTATGTATTTCTGACTTTTGTCCTCCAGCTTTGTTCTTTTTTGATCAGGTACATGTGCATAAGCTACACTTCCAAACACTTTGAAATGAGACACAGTTGGATTTTGTCCACTCCAAGCTTCTTGTGGTGTTTGATCTCCTAATTTCTTATGTGGGCATCTATTTTGAACATAGATTGCACATTGTACAGCCTCTGCCCAAAATTCTTTCGATATGTTCTTGCTCTTAAGCATTGAACGAACCATGTCAAGAACTGTTCGATTCTTCCTCTCCGCCACACCATTTTGTTGAGGTGAGTATGGTGCAGTTAGAAATCTTCTTATGCCCTGTTCTTCACAATACTTCATAAAGGCTGTCGACGTATATTCTCCACCTCTGTCTGATCGAAGAGCTTTGATGTGTCTGTCAGTTGCTTTCTCCACCATTATCTTAAACTTCTTGAATGCTTCGAAAGCTTCTGACTTTTCTTTCAGAAAATACACCCAAGTTTTTCTTGAGAAGTCATCAATGAAGGAAATGAAGTACTTTTTGCCACTGAAGGATTCTGGAGTAATTGGTCCACAAATGTCGGTGTGAATCAATTCCAGAATATATTTAGCCTGATATTCTGCCTTCTTCTGAAATGAAGTCCTTGTCAGTTTACCAAACACACATTCTTCACAGAACTTTCCGTCGAACTCCATGTCTGGTAGTCCATGGACCATATTTTTCTTCGCCAACCTCTGTAGTCCAGCCTGATGTAAATGACCAAAACGCAAATGCCATAAAGATGCTTGATCTTCGACATTGGCTTGTAAGCATTTTCCTTGAATGTTTCTCAAGTTCAGCTTGTACATTCGATTTCCTCCCATTTCGACCTGAGCAACCAATCGTCCTGACTTGTCTTTCAGATGCAGATTTCGATTTTCCATGAGTATCGAATAGCCCTTTTCAGTAAGTTGTCCCAAACTCAAGATATTTGCTTTGAGGTTTGGTACATAATACACTCCTTCGATTGATCCTATCACATCAACCTTCTGTAAGAAACAAATTGTTCCTTTTCCTTCGACCTTCACCTTCGACGCATCTCCAAACGAAACATGGCCATCTTCAATCTTCTTCATTTCTTTAAACAAGTGTTTGTGACCACACATGTGATTGCTAGCTCCTGAGTCCAGGTACCACATGGTGTCATTTTCTTCGTCTGCTTCCTTTTGAGTCATCAATAGGAATCCTTCGTTCGATTCTGTTTCTAAAACAAAGTTTGTTGTCTCCTCCACCTTTCTTCTGAGTCGACAATCTTTTGCAAGATGTCCCATCTTTCCACAGTTGTAACAACTGTAGGAGTTGCAATCCTTCGCATAGTGCCCCTGCTTGTTACATTTGTAACATTCGACATTTGTGTAGTTCGACCTACCACCTCTTTGTCCACGTCCTCTACCACGCCAATTTTGTTGACTTGACTGTCCTCTTTCGACATTCTGGTAACTTCGACCACCATCACGTCCTCCACGTCCACGTCCTCTACCACGCCAATTTTGAGAAAAGTGTACTTTTTCGTCTCTGTTGAGTTCTGTATCCTCAGTCTTTTCTTTCTTCTTCTTTGTTTTGCGTTGTTCATGTGCTTCGAGTGAACCAGCAACATCTTCGACAATGATTGTCGAAAGGTTCTTCGCCTCTTCTATTGCGCACACTATGTTTTTGAATTTATCTGTCAAAGATCTTAGAATCTTTTCGACAATACGAGCATCCGTCATCCCTTCTCCATTTCGATTTAACTGATTTTCCACCGTCTGTACTCTTGTGATATAGTCTGACACGGGCTCTGTCTCCTTCATCTTCATTCTCTCCATCTCTCCTCGAAGAGTTTATAAGCGGACTTGCTTGACTCTATCTGCTCCTTTGAATGCTTTCTCTAGCGTATCCTACACTTCCTTTGACGTAGTTGAACCAGCAATATTTTCGAAGGCTGATTCATCAACTGCTCTAAACAACATGTACAGTGCTGTTTTATCTTTTGAACGCGTCTCTTTCAACGTCTTGTTCTGGGCTGCTGTGAAACTTGCTGTGTTTGATGGTTCTTCATACCCATCACTTGTTACCTCCCACACATCAAGTGAGCCAAGGAGCGCCTTCATCTGATTGCTCCAATTCTCGTAGTTTGATCTTGTTAGGCGTGGCAGTGGCATTTGACTCGTCATGCTCGCCATGAGCTCTGATGCCAATTTGAAGACAAATGAACAGACAACAATGGAGGACTTTTTCTTGGACTGCAACTGTTAACTCTTTATATTGATAGTTCAAATGTCTTAACCTTAAAAGGGTTACAAAGTGGTCTTTATATAGAGACCAAGGATAGGACAAATAAATATTACACTAATAAATATTACATTAAATGTCTCTGGGTCCCAAGGAGAAAGGCTTATCATTCCCCAAGAGAATCTAACTTTTCCACTACCCAATACATAGTTTAAGTTTATCCCAACAATAATGTACTTTAGATACTGAATGATGGTACTTAGGATGTGAAGAAATCTAAGATTAACATGTTGACATAAGAATGCGAGTTATTTTGTAAGGAACCTGATAAAATTGTGGAATCCATGCAGATGCGCTTTATTATTCTAATAAATAAGTTAGAGAATTTGGGAAAGACTTCATCTAACCATGATTGTTCTAAAAAAATGTTAACGTCTATGTGCGAGGAATAAAAATCAAAAGTAATAGCCATAAAAGAGCCACGTGACTTGAATACTTTGGATGTATCTACACTAGTTGAAAAGCTGACAGAACACAAGCACGGGTTAAGGAGACTCAATGCAAGCAAAGTTGATGTGAAAAAGAAAGGAAAATCAATAGAATATAATAGGATCATCTCCATGAATGCCTTAACCTACAAGGACAATGTAGAGGAAGATGATGAGAGTTCAATGATGAATCTTATAATGAAGAAGATATGAGTTTATTCGTGAAACATTATAATAAGTACAACAACAGAAATAGTCTCAAGCATTCAGACAAAAAGTAGATAAATTTTAGAAAGTTTCATCCACCAATGAAGAAGGAAGACAAGAAGAAGTAAGGCAGGCAAGTAACCTCCTACAAGTGTAAACAAGTGCAAGAATATGCAAGAACTCTAAAAGACAAAATGCAAGAACACCAAAGTTTGGATAACTTACATAGCTTGGGAAGAATAAGATAAATAATCTTCCTCCTACATCTCAAGCTCACATGACGACGAAGTTGCTCAACTATGCTTATTGGCGCGTCAAAAAGAAAAAGATTTAGAGGTATATGATTCAGAATCACACTTTGAATTTTAATATTTAATTTTCTAAAGCTTTTTGAGAAATTCATGTCGATTATCTAAGTGCTTTTAAGAAAATATCTCTCCTAAATAAGAGAGAAATTCTAAATCTTAATAGTTCTTTAGAGTCCTTGAAAGAGGAATATTCATCTATAATAAATGGGAAAATGTGTATCTCTAGTAATTTAGAAGAAAATATTGAAATATTGGAATTTGATACTTGTCCAATTTTAAAACATGAAATAGAAAACATGAAAGGAAAATTAACACATATCGGTAAATCATATATCGTTGTTTATATTAAGACCATTTCTTAATACACCACCCATGTTTCTTATACACCACGTGAAATTTCTATTTTGCCCCCAGATTCCGGATGTGCACATCCGGACGCACCATTTTTTCAAAAAACGCTGATGTTTTCCGGATCTCTATAATAGAAAACTTTGTTCTCCGTATCTCTATAATAGAAAACTTTGTTCTCCGTATCTATACAATATAATGTTTGTCTTCGGCATTCTAATAAAGTGTGTTGATTGGTTACCTGTAAGGGCACGGAGCACCGAAAAGTGTGTTGATCCAATGGATGAAATAATGGGAAAGTTACCCTGCCTTTCCCGCTAAAAAGACAGCAAATCCTTATCTAGAAAGGTTATGAATCAGAGTAGTTACTAGTTAGTACACTACATGAAAAGTCTTTGAAGGTATAAATAACTCATTTTTACCATTTCGTACATTAAAAAATATAAACGTTAATCATATAAGTTAAAAAAGTAATCATATAAGGTTATACTTTTTTTATGTAATTTTTTTTAATTTGTATTTTAGGGTGTAAGTTAGAAAGGTTCAATGGTAGTGTATTATCAGTGTAAAAGAGTTTTACACATGCAATCAATTAAAACATTTACAATTGTCATGTAATATGTTACCGGATGTGCACATCCGGAAAGTTTCAGCGTTTTAAAAAAATAAAGCTATAATATGTTACCGGATGTGCACATCCGGAAAGTATCAACGTTTTTTTAAAATTTGGTGCGTCTGGATGTGCACATCCGGAATCTGGGGGCAAAATAGAAATTTCACGTGGTGTATAAGAAACTTGGGTGGTGTATTAAGAAATTTTGAAAGCAAAAATTTTAGAAAACATTTCAAGAGTAATTCCTATTCCACTAGAAGTAATAAAAAAAGCAATTCTACAAAAGTAGTTTGTCATTATTATGGTGAGAATCACCATGTTATACCTCTATGTCACGTTAGGAATATAAAAGTACCTAATGGCATCATGACATGGGTTCTTAAAGACCTCTTTACTGACCCCAAGGACGCAACATAAGTTGGGGACCTAAATTACCTTTTTAATCTTATTTAAGGAATGTCTTGCCATCACAAAAAGAATGTGGTTTATAGCTAGTGGTTACTCAATACATATGACGGGGGACACTTCAATGTTTATTAATTTTTATTAAAAAGAATGTTGTCTTGTCACGTATTGAGATAACAACCGAGGTTAAATCTTAGGTGAGTCTATTATAGGAAAACCATCCACTATCACCGTAGATGGAGTTCTTTTAGTCAAAAGGTTTAAACACAACATTTTGAGCGTTAGTCAAATATGTGACAAGGGGTATTCAACTACTTTTGAAACCTTGATTTGACTAATTAAACATGAAGCTGATTAGAAGTTAATGGTTAAGGGTTCTATATTTCTAAGCTTCTCCAAAACCAAGTTTATTTAAAAATAACATCTTCAAAAAGCGACTATAGCAATGAATTTGTTAATCAATTTTTTAAAAAACTTTTGCAATAAAAATGATGTAACCCACAACTTCTCATTTCTGCTCACTCTACAACAGAATGTTGTAGAGCGTAAAAATTGTGTTTTAGAAGAATTAACACGTACTGTGATAAGTGAGATAAGTCTTTCAAAGTATTTTTTGAAAGATGTGGTTAACACTACATGCCACTTCTAAACAAGGTAGTCATTAGATATATCTTAAAGAAGACCACATATGAGGTACTTAAAGGTAGAAAATCAAATATTTCTTATTTTGGTGTTTTTAGCTGCAAATGCTTTATTTAAAGAATAATAAGTAGAAGTTATGAAATTTTGGTGTTAAATTTATTATGGAATCTTTATAGGTTCTTCCTCATCTAGTAAAGTCTATAAGGTTTTCAACATTATAACATTTGTTGTTAAAGAGTTTGTGCATCTAGCTTTTTATGAAACCATACACAAAGAGAAAAGGAAAGGAATTTCTAGTTTGTTAGGTGAGAATATGGACAATAAGCAGTCAAGAGGGTGAATAGACCTCCCACATTAAAATTCGTTTGAAAAACTTTTTTATTAGAGTTTTAAAAAATAGAGTTTATTTGCATGGGGAAAGCAAATTTAGAGTAAAATAGATTATGCTTATCGATTGGAAGTTTCATTAATGTACTTAAATAGTTTACAAACCAATCATGTTGGACTATTGAATTACACCAAATGAACAAACTAATTGCATTGGATGATTGAACCATTACAGGAGAAATCTTATTGCACAATTCGCAACACAAATAAGATTCTATAACCATAGTTTTCAACTTAATCAAAACTAATACAATGTTGAATTACTAATTCTAACAAAACCTACAACTTATTCAATAAATCGCTACCAACAAAAAGTCCTATAAGCATGCAATTCTAGAAAGAAATTAAAAGAACTTAGTCATGCGAATAACTACGAAATTAAATGAGAGAGAGAGAGAGAGAAAAGGTACGCCTATATTTATAGTGGGTTTGTAGATTCGTCCTAATTATAATAGTTTTTTTATCTTTAAAATAGGTGCCCATTGAAAATTAGTTGGTATTCCACTATTATTTGTAACAAATTTATAAGAGTTCATACAATCATTAGTCCAAAATAAATGCTGAAAAATAAAATTTCTTATTTCTGGATCTTGACTTTTACACATCTCCATGAATTGAACTCTGTGCATAATCTTTACTTGAATTTGCTCCATGAATCTTCAAGCCAAAACGACCTTCTCCTAAGTCTACCTCATTGAAAATATTTACTCGAATCCACTAGTATCTTAAGCGTTGGTCTCTATGAAGATTGAGAAGAACTCATACCTTGTCTGTAGCCTTCCATACAATATTACCAAGGTCAATCTTGAGAGAATAACCTCCTTATTTTTCAGTAGAATTGTCAGAACTAGTTCATAACACCACACACTCTTGAAAATATGTAAAAGCTTAACCAAATCTTCAAAGAACCGTTAAATTCAAAACTGATCTCCTCAATAAATCATAAATAATAAAAGTAGGATTAAGATCAGTGCAACAATGGAAAAAGAATGAGATAGATGATGAAAGAAATCGTTTGCAAGTGTTCAAGAAATATTCAAAACTCTTTTGAAAATGAGAGAACAAGGGGGTTCTGAGTTTTCAAATCAGTAAAGGAAGTGTGTGTTTTCTAACATTGTGAATGATTTTGAGAGAGAAAATGATTTATAGGTACTGGAGATGAAGCCCAAAAATTAGTGAAAATTCATGTTTGATTCGAGTCATGAACACTTGAGTGATTTGAGTCAAGAGGTAAAGTAATATGGAACAAGATCTAAACTTAATGAGAAGCCCATTTTTCTATGATTTGAGTTAAGTGTATACAGTTATTCGACTTATGCAAGATGTGATTCGAGTTATGAAGAAGCCATGATTTGAATCAAATAACACAAGGGTTGATAGGAACTTAATGATTTGACTCATGTAGAAGTTGTGATTCAATTCATATTCAATCTGCGATTTGACACACAGACTTACAAAAATATATGTTTTCCCTTTGTTTGATTTTATTTGACTCATAGGATGTGTGATTCAAATCACACACCTAAAATCTCAATTTTTGAAGTTCTTTAAGATATTTTGAAATTTTACTAGTGACATAGCTTGAATAAAAAATATACAGATTCTAAAAATAGTTTGAATTATGCATGCTACAAAATATACAGATATAAAACTTAATCCTTGATGAAAATGGCATTAAAAAACGGCGTAAGTACGCATTCTATTCTTAATATTTTTTGCAACTATTCTGCAATCATCTCTTAAATTGAACTAAAATACATCATTGTTGCCTTGACTAATAAAGGTTGGCTCCTTGTTATGTGTTGCGGTGAGAATCGGAGACCATAACAATTTGGTTAGCTAGGCTCACAAAACAAAATGTCACCACTGAACTTTAATTTATCCAAGGGAAGGGGAAAAGATCAAATAAACACATAAATTCGCATTGCAAAACAATGCAATAAAGAGATCTAAGGTACGGGGTTTAGTTATACTAAGGGGAGATATTAGTACCCTAAGTATCTAGAGTATCCTATAGGAACCTCTTGTTATATTTGTTTTTTGGCAAAATACTCTTTTTGGTCCTTTAACTTTACCTCGGGGTTCATTTTGGTCCCTTAACTTTAAAAAGTGTCATATTGGTCCCTTAACTCTTCAAAACGTTCCATATTAGTCCTTTTCGTCTTATTAGCGCCGAAAAAATTCAAAAATCAGTCGCTAAATTCCTCGCTAATAAGACAAAAGGACTAATATGGAACGTTTTGAAGAGTTAAGGGACCAATATGACACTTTTTAAAGTTAAGGGGCCAAAGTGAACCCCGAGGTAAAGTTAAAGGACCAAAAATGGTATTTTGCCCTTGTTTTTTTTGCTAAAGTTATTTTCTATTGATTGATTGGGGAGATGAGAAAAAAAGTGTTTTTTATTATTTTTGTGTTTGGCAAGACATGAAGTCTTGTGCCTACTTACCAATAAAGGATCAAAACCTCGTAGTTCGGGGTACAAATTGAAAAGGGTCTGTTATGGTGGATTTTAATGAAGAATAGACAAGTTGTCATTTTAAGGAGAATACTCAACTTATCCACCACAAACATATGGAAGATGGATCTTTGTTTCACATTGAGAGAAGGACTCCAACTTGGATATAGAATCAACAAGTATGCCACATACCTCTCTCAAGTGGAAAAGAATCAACATCTTTCTTAAAAATGTCATGGGGTAGGAGAATTATATCTTAACTATGGATGACTAATGTCTAACCTCTTTTGAGAAATAGTTTTAAATTGAAAAGCCAAGTGGAAAAAGGTTTTGAATTAGGTTTGTGTCTTTTAGTCTTATGAAATTTTTTTAATATGCTTAAGATGCCTTGAAGCATTTATTAAGAAAAGGTTTGAGAAGTCAATGACCTAAGGTCAGAGTTTCTATTGAAAAATTTTAAGTTTGAGAAAAAGGGAACCTAATGGTGAACCATCTAAGGGTGAATAGTCTAAGGGTAACTTCCTTGAGTAAGCAATCTAAGGCGGTCAATCCAACTAAAGGGAAAATAAAGATTCATACAAATGGTGAAAGATGCAAAAAGAGGAGAATGATTCCTATGCACATGACAAGAAGTTAACAAGAAGTCCCTTCCCTTGGATTAGGCGACAATAGAATAAGAAGAACATGGATACACAAACATATATGACATTCAACAATAAAATTAAATGTAGGAAACATGATACACAATGTCAACATAATTTTTAAACACATAACTAAACAAGTAGCAACTTCAAAGATATAAGGCATGACTCAAATATGAACAAGATCCAAACATGATTCATTAAGCACAAACATGGTATACAAGTAATACATTTAATCAAGACATGTTCATAACCAATATAAGCTAACATCCACATGTGAACAAGAGGCATGGATACATCATTCATCAAGGCGTGCATAGAACAAGGTGACATCAATGCATGGACATCACAAGAAACAAAAGACATAGGTTCAACATTTAGAATATCAAGTATCAAACATTTGGACAATCATGGATTCATCAAAGATTTTAGGTCAACAATGCAATTAACAAAACCCTAAACATTAAACAAATGAAACAAGTATGGACATCACAATCATTAATAATATTAAACGAAGTATTTTAAAATAAAAATAAAATCAAATAAGAACCCTAATAAATAAATAAAAGATATTGCAAATACTAGATTTTTATATAAAATAAACAAAGATGAAATAAAAAAAAATTTAATTGATTTTTTAATGTTTAACTATAATATAAGAAACTAAATAAATAAGATGAAATAATAAATATTCTTGTTCTTTTAATGTGAATAAAAATAAAAGAAATAAAATATGTTTGGTTTTTAAAGTTTAAATAAATAAATAAAAAAGATAAATGAAATTAAAGAGAAGGAAAAAAAAGAAATTAAAATAAATAAAGAAAATAAAATAGATGAAGAAAATAAAATAAAAATAAAAATAAAAGGAGGGAGAAGGAGGAAAGAAGGAAAAGGAAGGAAATGTGAAGAAAAAAAACCAGAAAGGTCTGGGGGAGGATTGAAATCAGGACTCTCTGCCTGCATAACACGCTAGACCAACATCACACCCATTAGGCCAAGGTTGGCTTGACATTCAATATGCGCAACCAATAAATAATATATTAAAACAAAATTTTAAAAGATAAAACAAACACATAACTTCATCTTCTTCCTCCTGTTATCGTTACTGTAACTTTAATTTTCAAAAAAAATGCAATTTCCCCATTTTTTGCCAAATCAAACATGTGAATGTAGCATCTTGCTTAGAAATTCATTAGGAATCTAATTATAGAACTGGTTTTTAATTATTATATCTCAAACTCATGAATTTTAAGCAAAAACAGAGAAAACCTAAAATTTAAAAGTAAAATTAAATTCTATATACAATCAACTAATGGCCTTTTTCATAGGGCTTTCATTCCTTACATCATAACAAGCATAGTGGTACCAAGAATGAAGAGAAATGATGCTTGAATGGTAGAGTTCGAAATATGAAAATTTTAACAAACAGAGTGTGTCCATTGCACCTTCAAACGCACTTCCAAAAATGAAGTAAGAGTTCCTTTAGCTTGCTTGCACCTCCAGGAATGTAACAGTGTGCTTAGATTATTCTGAAACACCTTGAGTTGTTATACTCGAATCCACTTGCAAGATGAAAAAGTCAACTTTGGATATGGAGTTTTGAAGGTTATGAGTGTGGTTCAATGCATACAGTAGCTCTTATGATGTTTGTGGATGGTGTCTGTGAAAAGAAATTGCAAGGAGAATGGATGGAATGTGAGAATCGAAAGTTTTTGCTTTTAAGCAAACATGTAGTATTGAAAAAATGTGATTTTCGGGCTTTATGACTTGCTGATGTTTTTCTGTGTATTTGTTGATGAGAAATGATTTGATATGAAGCTCTTTATATATAGATTTTGATTTGGCTAGGAGAGAACTTTGGATAAAGTTTGAATATTGTTCAATGGACAAATGCAACAAAACCAAAAAAGTGGTGAAAGGTACAAGTAGCCTTTGCTTTCTAGTGTGGCTGCAAGTTGACATTCTTGAGCCATTCTCGGATTGTATAAGCTATCTCCGATGTGTTGAGAAGCTCTCTTGGCTTCCTGAATAATCAAAGGTCAAAAAGACACTTTTCACACGTTGTCCATGAAGCAATTCAAGTTGGCACATTGGACCAAGTTTTTCTATCATGTGTGAGGATTAATTCTACATAAATTTGGTATCAAAGTTAAACTATTATATTATAATACAAGTTACATGTTGATCACAACCTGAAAAGGCACTTGAAAAGTTCCCAAAAGGTGTCTCCAATTCGTGTCACCAAAACTACCCTATAACTTAGAAAAATTCTTGTTCATTTGTAATTGGTCACCATGAATGAAACCTCAACTTTGATCATCAATATCTCTTAATTGGTAAAATCCTTTTGGACCAAATTTTCCACTAAGATGAATTATGAAATGCGATCTTTAATTGCAGCCCTCAAGCATCAAAAGTGGTGGCTCGGATTAATCACAAATAATCCACAAAGTCATGCACTTGACAAGGTTAAAAACATAGAAAAATTTCTAAGTGTTTTGGATTTTTTGACTACTTGAAACCCTAACTTTGATCATCAATATCTTCCAATTCAAAAAAGCTTTTGGCTCATAATTTTCATCAACTTGTTGTATCAAATGCCATCTTTAAGTGGAGCTCTCAAGTGTTTCCATTGGATGCTTGAATCAAAAGTCATGGCCTTGAAAGTAGGTCATTTGATCATGAATTTTTATACTTAGAAAAATTATAAGTTCTTTAATTTTGACAACTTTGATCTATTATGTGATTTTCTTGATTCAACTTGATTAAATTCAAACATATTGCACATGTATTTAATTATTGACTTGAGAAGTCCATGGTTGACCAAAAATGTCAAATGTCAAACTTTGACTTTGAGCATTTGTTAACTTTTCTCAGTTGAACTAGAATTCTTCAATTATCAATGAATCAAACTTCTTGGGCTAATTGAATTACATGAATGGACTTCAAAGATGTATTTGAAACCCTTGGATCATGTTTTGAGGTATTAGATCATGCTCTAATGAAGATGTAAACTCCAAGCTTACTTTAGTCAAAAACTCTAATTTGGTGTACCAGATGAATTTGAGCTTGATGAACTTGAATTGATGGAATCTTGCACTTGATTGTTGATGAAGGGAATCTCTTGAAAATGATTAATGGGTGTAATCTTGGGATATTAAGGATCACACAAAACCCTGATTGACTTACCAATTGAGCTTCTTGATGCAAAACCCTAACTTGTAGACAAAGCAAGAAGGCACATATTTTTGTATTTTCATGAGGTAGCAATAAATGACACACACAAGAAGTTCCTGATGATATTAAAATGATGGAAATGTGGTGGAATATTAGGGTTAAAAATTAGGGTATGATATTATGCTAGAATAGGCAATAAATTTAAAAGAAATAACATATGAGATCTTGTCTCGTGTCATCAAAATAAAACTTTCATAGGCACCATATGGATTTTTTTCGAAACAAGCTTGATGAAAATGGCATAACTACAAGAAAAAAAGCAAGGCCAGCGGCAAAAAGGGATAAATTCAAGCTTAATGGATTATGTATGTGTACCAGCATGATTTTTCTCTCGACTAGGTCACCCTTTCTAGACGTGAACTTTTAATTTATCCTAAATGGGGGGAAGGGGGAAAAAATCTGAATAAACCTGTGAGTGTGCAATGTAAAACAATGGAATAAGAGATCGGGAATCGGGGTTGGTTATACTAAGGAAAGGTACTACCACCCTAAGTTTCTGTAGAATCCTATAGGAACCTCTTGTGTATATTTGTGTTACTGTTGATTAAGGTATTTGTTGTGTATTGGGGATTCGTTGACTATTTTGAGTGGGGGAAAGGTTTTTAATTTGAATCCAAAGGATGGTCAAGGTTTGATTTGAAGTTGAAGTTGAAGTTTGAAGCCACAAGGGGCTATAGTTTTGACTTGAATGAAGTTGAAAACTCAAAGGGGAATCCTAATGTTTTATTGAAGTTGAGAACCTCAAAGGGGATCCTAGGGTTTTAACTGAGTCTAAACTTAAGGGTGAGTATTGAAATGTAACAGTTGTATGAATGCAAGTTTCATAAACTAATGTAGTCATCAAAGATGAAATGAACATGATTGTGATCAAGCATGGTATATCAACGTGTGAATGAGCATCAGACTAGTAGATATGTTCATCATGGTGGTAGTTTATGAAGGAAATACATGAATATGTGAGCAAAGATTTGATCAACAGAAGCAATCACAAATAAGTTCAAGTGAGCATGTATTCAAAAATGAATCAAGGATCAAATGAATACAGCAAAGGGTAAACAAAACCCTAATGGAAATTTATGCAGATGAGCATATGAACAAGACATTCAATCATGGTTGAATCAAATGCTTTGGGGAATCCAAACTTAAGCGGAAGCCTTAGTCATGTATCAAGATGTTTTTCAAAGAATTAGTTGAACAAAACCCTAAGGTTTCAACTAAACAAAATTTAACCGAGGTATTCTTCAAGAGAAATAACAACTAATCATGGTATGTATAAGTCAAGACAACATGTTATGTACATTAAACAAGACTTAAACAAAGTATATTATGACCAAACAAACACATACATACAATTAGGTCAAAGATATGATCAAGAGGAATCAAGAAAAGGCATGAAAAATACTTAAAAAGTGGTAGTTTTAAACCTAATAAAAATGTCAAAAATAAATATTATTTTTGGGGTTTTTTGATGGGTTCTCAAAATATACAAGATAAATGAGAAGTGTGCAGAAAATTGGCTCAAAAAGATTAATTTTGCTTATTTAAATAATTAAATGAAGTTGTGAAGAAAATTAAGAAAAATAGTGATAAAAAAAATAAAGGAATACTCCCACCAAGGATTGAACTCATGCCCTTCAGGTCATGGGCTTAAAACTTTACCATTTGTGTCACTCGCTATGGTTGAACAAAGGGTGCGTAGTGTAAATAATATATGAAGTTTTGTGTTTGAAAATGTTAAAAAAATATCATCAAAAGGTCTGGGGTGAGGGGGAATCGAACCCCAGACCTTGCACACACACAAACCCTGAAAATGCACTTTATAATAATATACTAAAAAGCATTTTATATTGAAAAGGTCTGTTGATTAAATTGAAAAATAATAATAATATACTAAAAAGCATTTAATATTGAAAAAAATGCGCCATGGTCATCATCATATTCGACTTTGAGCTTCATCATCATCTTCCAATTTTGAATTTCCAAAACCTTCATTTCTCAATAAAATTGAAAGATGTAAAGACCAAAGTTGTTGGAAATTTCACAAGGAATTTGATGGTGTCATTGAATTTCATTTATATTTAGTGTATCTCACACAATTAAACTGAAATAAGTTTGAACCCTAATTTGAACATTCAAAATGAAATCCTATATGTTCATAATATAATGCAATTAAATAAGGGAAAGTAATCACCACATCATGACAAGTATATATGTAACTCAAATGATTAAGAATGATGCATGAATCATAGAGTTCAGTTTAGAGCAACTTACCTTGCAAAAATGAAAATCAAATTCCTTGATAGAAGTGTTCTAGATTAGATGAAGATGCAAAATGGTGGGCTGAACTGGGAACACTTCTAGCACTTCTCAACCATTGTGGAACTAATGCAGGTTCACTTTTGTCCATAATCACCTAAACACAAAACTATTCCAAACCATAAGAGATTAATCACAAAATGCACCGCCGTAACGGCTCCAACAATGCCGAACCAAAATTACCCCTTAACAAACCACAATATTGAATCACAAGAGAATGTCGTAAAGGAAAAACTTCTCTAAGCCTCCATCTTCAATTAGAAAGATGGATTCAAATCAAACAAACCTCAAATAAACCTCTAAAACTCTCTCCACATAGATAATTGATCCCTGCACCAAGAAAACCATGACGAACTCTCAACAATCAATAATCCAATAAAGAAGCATAATTGAAAAGCCCATGAAGAAACGATATCGCCCTATATAAGGCGAAAAAGGCGTCTCGAAAACCAAAACCCTAAACGTATCCGCACATGCAATAAAAACTATTCCAAAACCTAGAATTGAAAACCGAAGCGATAAAATTAAAAAGATTAAAACAAAAAAGTGGAGAATATAAAATAACCTAGCGATTAATTGATTCCAAAGGATAATAGAGATAGAGAAATTCAACGGTTTGAATACCGTGAGAAACGTATGAGAGAGTGATGATGATGCGAAAGTACGATGAATGTGTTTGTGTGAATTCTGAGAGTGTGATGAGAATGAGATATAGAAGAGAGAAAGAGAGAGTGTGAGAGAGAGACGAGTGAGAAGTTAGAAAAATAGGGTTTTGTTTTTTATTTGTTTTTGTGAAGAGCGCGATGTGGTGTGCGGTGTGTGGGAGAACGCGGAAGAGAAGGTACTAGTATAATTATATTACTTTCGGATACTCTCCTTTGAATGAATGAAACATATCAATAAAGAACACCCTCTTCTCTCTAATGCGTACAAAATTTTTATTTATTTTTTAAAAAATGTTAATTAATGATTTATGAAATTTCTTAATTATCCTTTAATGAAATTATGAGATTTTATGGAAAGTCGTAGAGAAAGAAGGAGTTAGGATTGTATATATTCGAGTTATCGAACATATTTATGAATGATTATCGACTTGTGTGCAGACACAGGGTGGATAGATAGAAGATTTCTCCATTAAAATAGGTTTGCATCAAGGTTCAACTCTAAGTCCTGCCTTTTTACCATAAATTTGGATATACACACGAAACACAACCAAAATCTAGCACTGAGATGCATGCGTTTTGCAAATGATATAGTCTTACTTGGAGACTTGGAAATGAGATTTAAACACACAAGGTTTTCGCTTAAGTAGAAGTAGTGATGAGTATATAAAATATATGTTCAACATAAGAAGAAGTGCTTCTAACCTAGAGGTGAAAGTTGGAAACCGTATCATCCCTTAAGTCATACAGTTTAAATATCTTGCCGTAATACAAAATGATAAAGAAATAAAAGGGAATGTAAATCATTGAATTCAAGTCGAGTGGATGTGGATGAGGGCTTCAGAGTTTTTATGTGATGCAAAGGTATCCCTTAAGTTGAAGGGAAAATTTTATCGAATTGCTGTAAGACATGCGATGTTGTATTGGACACAACGCGGTCTATATAACAGATGATGAGCAAGTCAAAGGATTTAGCCTCCAATACAGGTAATCAAAATCAAAAGTAACATATTTTGACTTTAACCACAAAAAAGATTGAATCTTTACCCTTTCAGATAACGCCTGTAAGTGTTTCGCTTTATTATGAAAATACGAATGTTTCGCTTTTTCCAAATAACCCAAATCACATAGAACCAAATTGTGTTAAGAAGCAACAAACATTTTTCGAAAATTCTATTCTCTACTTGCACCTATAATGAAGTGAGGGTTTTTTCCTTGTGGTAGACCTTCAGCTCTTTCTTGTCTTCTTTTATATATTATTTTTGCCATTCAAAAATATATATAAAATATTATGCTTAGATCATTTAACCGCTTGTATACATATATACCTGTTGTCATACCCCAAATTTTGACCACCTAGATTCCCCATCATTGTACAAATCATAATCACAGTATGGAGAAGCCATCATACTCCTTAGTCTCCCAAAAGATGGGTGAGCATTCACTACAGTCAAACTTAGGGTTTCAAGCCCTCTCAGAGCTCTTAGAAAAAGGATCAATCAAGGAATGACATGATCTTCAACTTGTCTAAGCCTCTAAAACATCCACAATGGATCAAGAGGACTCCCACATCAAGGATTAGGCACAAGGCTGCAACATTCCAAGTGGATTAGGCCTCAGGATCGCCAGTGTCACCAAATTAGGGTTTTGGTCGACCAGGGCCTCCAGATGGAAATTTTCCTCTGAGCATGAGCCAATGCTTCACAGTATAACCTAAGATGCTCCAAGGGACATCATAAACCCAATCATCAAGTCAATTTAGCCTCTGGGGAAGCATTCATCAAAGATCAGGAATTTGGGTTTCTTGACCTAATTCACCCCTAAGTTGACTTTTGGGACAAAACATGAGCCAAGACCTCAAGAGACGATTTGAGGGTCTCTAACACACTACATTGATCCATTTGCAACAATGGATTGATCTAATAATCTTGATCAACAAGTTTCAATTTCATCAGAACCACAATTAGGGTTTCACGGGAAAAATCAACTGTACCATTGACTTTTGACCCAGGCATGCTCTCAAACCATGGGACATGATTCAATACACCCTATAACACCTATGGAACATGTCCATCAAGTTTGATTTAGGTCAAGGACTTGATTTCATAAAGGATTGCACAGTTTGGAATTCATTTGACAAAAAGTCAACTGTGCACAAAAGTCAACTTTGACTTTTTGAGATTTTTCACAAATATGGTTCTTTGACCCCAAAATGATGTTAATGAGTGGTTAGAATCATCATTCATCAAGAAAAATCAAGAAAAGTGGGATACCTTGCAAAAGGGGGACAAAGTGGAATGGGCATAACTTTGGAGGATCATAACTCCTAACCCACAAGGCCATTTTTCCCCATCCAAAGATGGATTTGTAGCTCTCATGGCCTTCTACAAAAGCTTCAAGCACAACTCATTCCAATTCCTCATGGATTTTAAGTTATGGAATGGTCAAAATCACAAAAAGTGAAAATGTCACTTTTTTCCAACACTTAGTGAAATTTTCACTAAGTCAGAATCTGCCTTCACTTTTCTCCAAATGTAGGGGCATTTTTCACTTGGATCCAAAAAGTATCAAAACCAACTATGATCCAACAATTGTTGTATCATATGAGGGCTTTCCAAAATGGCCAAGAACTCCATAAAATTCCACTTGACCAATGAGATATGACAATGGCAATATGCCTTGCTGAAAACTGCCAAAGCAAGGCAGATTTGTGCATTTTGCTCGATTTGCCAAATTTGTGCAAATGACAAGCAACTCTATCCATCTGAACACCTCAAGGGGAGACCAAGAAGGAACCAACTCTGATCCCAAGCCTCCCAAGTCTTTGGAACCAAAAGTAGCATGTCAAACCTAGAAATCCCTAAAAGAGGGACAAGACTCCAATTTTGGATTGAAGCATTTAATGGATGAACCAAGGTGGCATGGACTGACACATTTCCAACTGAATTCAGTAAAGACTAATCCAAGACCAAGGGAACCAGCGGCCTGTGCCCTAACCTCTAGTCAATGGCTAGAGGAGACTTGGATTCTCATTGCTCAACATTGGCCAAACCTATGCTGCAGTTGCCATTCACTATTGCAGCCAAAACAAACTTGCTCTACTATAAATAAAGCTCATTTGTGCTCAGTTTAAGTACACCAAAGCACTACAACACTTCCTTTCCTCAAAATCTCTTTCTCTTTGCAAAAATCCCTTCTTTAGCAAGGTAACTCTGAGTTTTTGAGTTAGAGAGCAATTCCACCATAGCTCATGATCCAAACACATCCAATATGTCATATCTAAGCCGTCCAAACTCTCATAAGTGACCTGTAACACCAAAATCACAAAGTCACCTCTCAAAATCTCAAAACAGGCCTTTTTGTGCATTTTTCAAGCCATGTCTTGAATCAGTCACTTTCCCAACCAGATAAAACCTCAAACACACTCCAAATATCATCCTTGAACTGTCCCAAATGGATCCACACATCTAGAACACCATTTGAGAGAGTTAATATTTTGGCCACTTTTGCCCCTTTTGCAAGAAAGGGCCAGTTCCCACTCCTGAGGTTTCCAACTGATTCCAACCATCCTAAAGGCTTCCAAGGGATCATTTGAGGTTTTTTCAAAGGATCAAAACATTTATGGAACAAAGCACTTGAAAGATTGCACAAAAGCTCCAAAAAGAGGTAAGCATCACAACTTGGATTCTTTGAATCATGCTTTCTTTTGATGTCCACTGATCATGCATCTCTTAAACATGTTATATGTGTTGTGTTTGCACCAATTTATCATGTAATTCATGCTTATACTAAGAGATGGCACATAAAATGCAATTATAGGCCTATTTCAAAACCACTATCGGGTTTTTCAATTGGAGCATGATCTGGAAAAAACACCACCACCATTGGATTTCTTGTGAAATTCTAGGCAGGATAGAGCTAAATTTTGTCTCAATCCATGGAGAAATGAGAAAGTTATAGCCTTCATGTTTCTGACCAAAGTTTTGCCTTGCCTTGCCTTGGGCCAGGCCAAAAACAAGGCAAGCCTTGTATATTTGTGGTTGTGTTTTAATCAACGGATGTATCACCACCCCAGTGATAAGGCGCGCGCCCTATACACAAGAGGTCTGGGGTTCGAATTTCCCTCGCCCCAGATCCTCTTTTTGTTATTTTTTCACTTTTTATTTGTTTTTCTTATTATTTTTAATGATTTGAAAAATTAATAACTTCCTCAATTTTAATTATTTTTTATTGGTTCTTTTTGCAAAAAATCACAAAAATAGGGAAATATTTTATTCCACAAAAAAATTATGTTTATACTATTTATTTAATATAATTAGTATTTTTGTGAATAAATTCATTTTTAATTGTTGTTAAACATTTAAAAGTGAATATTTACTTTGAAAATCAAAACCAAATGAGTTTTAACTCATCTTGTGATTAAAACCTCATTTTTCAAACCTTAAACAAAAATCACAAATGGTTTATTCAAACTTACTTGGTATTTTTATCATTTTTATTTAAATATTTACTTGTAAAGGAAAACAAAAATTAGGGTTTCTTTGATTTTCACCATCACAAATCATTTTCAAACACCTTGGGCCTCTAATAGAATGTAAAACCCAATCCCTCTTAGAAACTAAAACTTTTTGGGCCTCGGTGTATTGTATAAGTCCCGATACCATCAAAAAGTTCGGCGCGATCGTCACCTTTTTTAGATATATCCTTGGGCCTCTCCTTGAGCTGTAAGCCCCACCACTTGTATAAAAATAAACACCTTTGGGCCTCTAATAGAGTGTAAGACCCAATCCTTTTTGAAACCAAAACTTCTTGGGCCTCAGACACTGTATAAGACCCACTGTGTTCTCAAAAACCTCAGCGCAATCGTCGTTGCCGAACAAATAACCTTGGGCTTCACCTCGAGCTATAAGACCCATCTTGATACTTTGGGCTTCTAATAGAGTGTAAGACCCAAGCCTTTTTGTAAATAAACCCATTGCGGGCCTCACTTATTGTATAAGTCCCTCTGTGTATTTTCAAAAACTTCGGCGCGATCGCCGCTTTCAAGCAAAAACCTTGGGCTTACCCTCGTGTTATAAGCCCCGTTCCTTTTCTTTAAACACTTTGTGGGCCTCTAATTGAGTGTAAGACCCATCCCATTGTACAGAAAACCTTTTTAGGCCTCAGTCACTTGTATAAGTCCCTATACAAATTCAAAATAATAGTGCAATCACTGATAAAACCTCGGGCCTCTCTTTGAGTTGTAAGCCCCGACAATCTTTTCAAAGCACTTTCTCCTTTGATTTTGAATTCAAATATACTGTTGTTTTCAATCTTTCTTTGTTGAACAACTAACCCAACAGCATGGAAACTCTATAACCGAGTAAGTGTTTATCCGCTTTCGTTTACCACTTTCATATATATAACTGTATTGTGGGGTTGCTCACTGTAAGTCTTCTTTCACAAACCTTTATATACTTGTCAAATATCCCCTGTGTAATACTATTACAGCTATTTAGAGTTTTCCCCGGCAACTACGTCTGGCACTAGGTAAAGCCCTGTTGGTCACTCTTAAATACAGTCAAAACTAGATCCCCATAGGATTACCAGATACAGTCTTCCCTCCCCTTGGGGTTAAACAATATGGAGATGTGAAAGGCAGCATTCTCGGTGAACCCTTTCTCAGACTGTCACCCTTAGAAATTGTCAAAGAAACTCTAACTCCCCAGAGATGATCTTTTCTCCGTGAATGGCATCTCTTGAGTTTCTTCCAAATTCTCGAACTTTCCTGGCTTGATCTATTCTCTGTGAATAGCCTGTCTTGAATTTCTCGGGGTTTGGGGACCCACAGGCTTCCTAAAAGCATCCCCGCCTCCTCTTGGGCGTTGGACAAGGACCCGTCGGCTTCTTAGAAGTTCTCATGCCTACTGTTGGGCTTAGTACAAGGACCCAGAGACCTCTACAGGTATAGGAAAAAAACCTAGTCATTAATTTGCTAGAGCTGTCTTTCTGAGTCAAGTGTCCGACCAATTAATGGATTGACCTTCATCCCTTAACATACCAGCCTTCTCTTGGGCATCATACAATGATCATCCACTATCTGAGAATCTATTTCTCAAACACCAGTAGACTTGGACAGTCTCAATACCCTTGGGATTTCCCATTTTCTTAAAGAACGGGAATAACCCTGATCCCCTGATCACAACCTTACCCATAATCTTTCTCTTCATAAGAACCGATTTTCTCTTTTATCCAACACACTGGACTTGTAACTCAACTGAAACAGTCACCAGCACAATAGCCTCCTCTTGGGCTTTGTACAAATGATTCTCCCCAGCGGAGCTAACCTTTTCAGACTTTCTTGTCGAGTCACCCAACTTTTAGCCTCCATCCCGGGCTTCGTACGAGATACAAAACACTCTCTTGTTGAGTATAAAAGACTCACTTGTTGAGTCACCCTCTTTAGCCTCCATCTTGGGCTTCGTACAAGACACATGAACACTCTCTTGTTGAGTATAAAAGACTCTCTTGTTGAGTCAGTCCCCTTTAGCCTCCGTCTTGGGCTTCGTACAACACACATAAACACTCTCTTGTTGAGTATAAAAGACTCTCTTGTTGAGTCACCAACCTTTTTGCCTCCATCTCGGGCTTCGTACGAGATACAAAACACTCTCTTGTTGAGTATAAAAGACTCTCTTGTTGAGTCATCAATCCTTTAGCCTCTGTCTTGGGCTTCGTACAAGACACATAATCACTCTCTTGTTGAGTATAAAAGACACCGGTTGAGTCTATCAACCTTTTAGCATCAAAGTTGTGTCTTGCTCACAACATACAAACATCAACAACTACTCTTTAAAGATGAAAAATTCTCTCTAACCCTTTAGCTTCACATCTTGGGCTTTAAACAAGATACAAACCACCTTTAGCTTCACATCTTGGGCTTTGAACAAGATACAAATAGACCCTTCAGCTTCACATCTTGGGCTTTGAACAAGACACAAAAACAACCTTTTTCCTCCCATTACGATCGCTCTGATTTCCCTGTTTCGGGAATACGTAGGCATAAGATTGAAAAATCTTAGCGAGCATACTAATCAAAAAACCCAAAATCCCATACCTTCACACATCAATCGAAAAGCATCAGACCTAACATCTTAAAACCTCACAAATGGTCCAAACATTCTATTCTTAACAAAATAATCGAAGAGGGGCCCACATCTTAATAGCATCTGTAAACCAACAGTTTTGACTGTTTAAACTCAGTATGCAAGCAGGGTTAATTGGAGACATCTATTTCCATTCCTTAATCAGCTCAATAGGATAAAAATTGAATCGAACTGTAGTGCCCAAGCAATAGTGACCCAGGACCACAAAAATCGAGCTACAGAAAAATGGCACCCACCGTGGGGCCTTCTTCTCTTTCTTACAATCTTCGGTGGAAACCTTAAGTTTAGAAAACGCCACAGAAAAGTGGCGACCACAGTGGGAGGCATTCTTTATTGCTTTCCCAAGGGATGAAACCCTAAATTCATTTCACAGAAATGGCGACTCTGCTGGGGGGTCATTGTCTGTGTAGGATCATAAGACTAGAGGTCTAGGATGATTAAGACAAATATATATAATGCTTTTCCTAATTGATATATGTGTTTATTTTTCTGTTAATGGGAATGCGTGTGATGCCGCATGTGGAAAGATTGAGTATACACCTAAGATAGGTGATGGCAATGCGGGTAATCTTGTTGGGCGTGAATCCCAGTTAAGAGTCCCCGATCGACCATCAAACTCAGTGGAGACTCCCTTTGCAGATACATTGCCTATACGACTCCGGTTGTTGAAAGTAGTGTGGTCGACTGGGTTATCTGAGAAGCTGAGGTTTTTAGTAGACTTAAGCCATTTTGTAGTGCGGAAGCTATCGGAAATAGTTGTCACGTGATACTACCCTCATTTGAGATCACTCTAAGATACATCAGCTCGCTGGCGATCCGCTTACTGTTATTATCCCAAGTGGGGTCAATGATTTTGCGGACAGGTACAAAAACTCACCAGTATAAACCTTTGGGGGGGGGGGGTAGAGCCTTGACTTCATGACACCGACCCTTTGACCCCATATTTTTTCTATGTTTTTGTGTGCTGCATTCATACATTCATTAAAAAAAACATTAAAAAACAGAAAAAATCTTCTCTTCTAGTCTCTCTTTTTCAAATTAAACTAAGACAATGATTGCAAATGTTAGATAAAAGGATTGCACTAATGGATTTCGGTAGAAGGAAAACTCATAAGTACACCTTCAAGGTTCCCAAATTAGAGGATTTAAGAGGTCTGGATAGGATGATAACCAACCACGAGGCTTTCCGAGCCAAGTACGGAGGACTGTTGTCCTTGTTAAGGGTCCATGTAATCGAAGGAATCCTGTCCATACTAATCCAGTTCTACGATCCGGTCTATCACTGTTTCACATTCTCAGATTATCAGCTAGCACCAACGCTGGAGGAATACTCTCACCTGACTGATTTACATATTACTGATCAACTTCATTGCAAAAGATTACAAAGGATCAAACCATTGCAAGAGCAATCTATTTGGACGAGTCAGAAGTCAGGACTCACATGACCACTAAGGGTGGAATCCAGGGTTTGCCAGCCCAGTTCCTGACAAAGAAAGCTCTATACTTTTCTAGTATAGAGAATGTGGCCGCTTTCGAAAGCATCTTTGTCTTGCTTACCTACGGGTTTTTTTTGTTCCCCAACATCGATAACTTTGTAGATATCAACGCCATTAAGATTTTTCTGATTGGAAACTCTGTACCAACTTTGCTCGCAGATGCGTATCATTTTGTACATTTAAGGAATTTGTACAGCGGAGGAATGATCACATGCTGTGTACCCCTGCTATACAAATGGTTCACTTCCCATTTGCCCAAGTCTGCTGCATTTTGGGATCAAAAGAATACTTTACGTTGGTCGTAGAGAATCATGTCTCTTACCAACTCTGACATCGATTGGTACAATCGAATCTATGACGAGATCAGGATCATTGACCGTTAAGGAAATTTCCCAAATGTACCCCTTATAGGAACTAAGGGAGGAATCAATTATCATCCAGTTTTAGTTCGTCGTCAATTTGGATACCCGATGAGTCATATCCCGCGTAATGCTCATCTGGATGGTCTTTTCTTCAAGGAAGGAGAAAATGACAGGGCACTAAAGACAGAAATAGTGTATGCTTGAAAACACGTTCATAGAAAAGGACGAGAGTCTCTAGGAAAATCAGACTGCGTCTCGGTGGAGCCTTATCTCCACTGGGTACAAACCAGAGCTCTCAAGCTGAGGATGCCTTACCCTCGTCAGGAAGTTCTTCCATTAAGGGACGCTGCCCTTTATTTTATGTCTGAGACGGAAAAACTTCAGGTTACTCTCAGCAAATTTCAACAGGAGAAGAGGTCTTGGAGGAACAAGTACCGTATTCTCAATGTGGAGTGTAAGAAAATACAACAACTATTAAGAGAAAAAGATGCTCTGATTGAGATTTTAGAACAACACGCTGTAGAAAATCAGGATGACCAGAGGAATTTGCTCGCTCTTTTCACTTGGCAAACGAATGACAACCCGACAAAGGCCGAAGAGCCCCGGTCAAAGAAAAGGAAAATACCAGAACCAGCACCTGAGCTCCCCTCGGAGAGGACTCGGGGTCCATTAGCTTAGATTTCCTTTTACAGCACTTTGTAATCTACTGTATTTTCGTTTCTGCAATCCTTTGAATTCAATAAAATGGGGTTTCCCCACTGTTTGATATTTGCAATCCAATTGTCGAAGTTTACTTTGAATAAACAAAAAAAAATTAATTAATATAATCATTGCATATCATTCATCATTCTCACGTAACGCATTCTTCTTACCTACGAATCTCACGTTTGCATCTCGATTCTAGAGTCAAACTGTCTCATTCGTACAATACTCGGGCCAATCGTCAGAAAAAGATGGATGATCTCGAGGAAGAGAACAGAGAGTTGAGAGAAGAGATCGACACTCTGAAAGAGGATCTGAGAAAGCTTCATAACGACATGCAATCTCTAGCAGAAGCTCAGATGCAGCAACAAAGGACTGTGATCTCAGAGATCACATCAACGCCCATAGTGGAGAAGTATGATCCTAGGTACAGAATGCCGAAAGATCGTCCCTGGGGCATGCCACTTAATTATATCCCGGAAGGATATATTCCACTGATCACTGAAGATCCGGAAACTTCAGCAGGAGCCGTTGGGCCTGAAGGTTACAAACTTCGGGAAAACGAAGATGCCAGGGGCATGACAGCAACTCCTGAAGGTTACAAACTTCGGGAGGCACCAAGATTTATTGCCGTAGTAACGGTACCACCCCATGTGGTGCACACTGTCCCGGAAGGACAAATTCCACCGATACCTTCTAGAAGGAGAGAAAGTATGTTCGACAGAATGGATGAGTTCCAGGAACAGTTCCTGGAGATGCAGAAAGAACTGCAAGCCCTTCGCGGTCAGGATTTATTTGGAAAGGACGCCGCAGACCTTTGTTTGGTCCCCGATGTGAAGGTTCCGCACAAATTCCAAGTACCCGAGTTTAAAAAGTACAAGGGCAACTCTTGCCCTAAAAGCCATTTGGTGATGTACGCTCGGCGGATGTCAGCTCAGACAAAAAACCAAGAGCTGCTGATCCACTATTTCTAAGATAGTTTAACCGATGCCGCACTCAAATGGTACATGGGTTTAAACCGCACTGAGATCAGCACTTTCAGAGATCTTGGCACTACTTTCGTTCAGCAATACAAGTGCAACCTGGACATGGCACCAGACAGAGATCAACTTCGATCAATGTCACAAAAGGACAAGGAGACTTTTAAAGAGTACGCTCAGAGATGGCGTGAAATTGCTCCTCAGATTTGTCAGCCTCTTGAGGAAAAAGAGATGACAAAAATCTTCTTAAAGACCTTGAGTTCATTTTACTACGATAGAATGGTTGCCAGTGCACCCAGAGACTTCACCGAAATGGTCGGTATAGGGGTGCGTCTCGAGGAAGCCGTTCGAGAAGGACGTCTAGTAAAAGACGCTGGATCATCGAGCAGTACTAAAAAATACGGTAGTGCTCTCCCTAAGAAAAAAGAGTGGGATATTGGGAATATCTCTCTCAGAAAGCAAAGGCTACGGTATCAACCAGTAGCAGCTGTAATTCCTGCTATTAACTCTGCGCCTGCCTATCAACATAAGGTTGCTCAGAGCCAACCGAATCCACAACAATTTCAGCAAAGGACACAACAGCCTCTTCAGCAGGCTCGTCTTCCGTACAATAACAACCGTACAACTCGACCCCCAGGGTTCGATCCTATACCGGTGTTGTACGCTGAACTGTTTCCTTTATTACTGGTCAAGGGGCATGTCCAGACCAAGGCTCCTCTTACGATACCGAAAAATCCACCTTTTTGGTTCAAGGCAGATCAGACTTGCCCTTATCATCAAGGAGGACCAGGGCATAACATAGAAAACTGTCTCAGTTTCAAATCCGATGTGCAAAAGCTTGTTAGGAGCGGGGTCTTATCTTTCAAAGATACGAATCCTAATGTCCTCACGAACCCGCTGCCTCAACACGAGAAAGCTGCAGTTAATTTGATAGAGGGAGAGTCTAGCGACAGCTATCAAATTCACGATGTACTTTTATTAAGGGCCAACTTGGTCAAGATGCATTGTAGGCAGAGCGGATACGGCCATGTGCCACCTCATAACTATCACTAGTGTGATATCTTCTCTGAAGACAATCAAGGATGTTCTGTGGTGCAATCCGCTCTACAGGAACAGTTGGATCTCGGATGGATCCAACAACACCGAATTCGTGGGGTTAACATGATTTATACGAATTCCAACATCGTTCAAAATCATAATATTCTAGCAATGAATGTCAACTTGGTTGCGATGCACTCACGGCAAAGTCTACACTACGATCTGCCACGGCATGATTACAAGCCCTGTCCGATCTGCTCAACAAACAATCTGGGATGCTCTTTTGTACAAGAGGCCCTACAGCGTCAGATGGATCTTGGGTGGATCCAAGACTACAATGATAGGGATCATTATCAGATCAACATGATTCAAATCTTTGATATTCACTTGATGAATACCAGCTTGGTGGAGTTACACGCCAGGCAAGTCCAGCTCGGTTTTCTCACTTCACATGATTATCTAAGCTGCAAAGTATGTTGTGAGAGTAACCAAGGGTGCGCTCTCGTTCAAAGAACTTTACAACACTTGTTGAACCACTGGTGGCTTCCAATCTATATGGATGAAGACACGCAGCAAATAAGTGTGGTTGACGGGAACCCTACTTGGCATCAAAGTCAGGATGTCTAATCTACGCAAACAGATCTAGTGAGGTTACACTGCATTAAAAGCGGGCATGGCCAGGTGCCACCACACAATTACGAGCGCTGTAGAGTTTGCTCAGAGAATAATCAAGGATGTTACCTCGTGCGAGCAGCTCTTCAGAGTCAGTTGGAGCGCAAAGTAATCCAACAATACTCAGTTTCGGGGTCCATCAACTGGACGCCATACTATTTTTCTGATTAAATCAAGGATGTTATTGTAATCTCTGATCATGAGACAACCAAGGATGCTTGTACCATCATCCCTCTACTTGACAAATCAAAGGTCCCTAACCCGGAATTGATTGAAGTTACTTACGACAGTTAGAGAAGTCAGAAGGCTCCTGTAGTTATCTATCTACCGAGACCATTACCGTATGAATCAACTAAGGCTATCCCTTACAAATACGGTGCAATAACAGTTGAGAATGGAAAGGAAATTCCATTACCCTCCGTCGTGAATATTGCAGACATCAGTCGAGTAACATGGAGAGGTCGAATCTTCAACCGAGGAGTTAGAGAACCTATCAAAGAAAAGAAACCTCAGGCAGAAGTTCCTAATCCACCAGTTGGTCAATCCAGTGATCCCGGCCTTTCAAAAAATGATGATGAGATGCTAAAGCTCATCCAAAGGAGTGAATACAACATTGTTGATCAGCTGTTACAAACTCCTTCAAAGATCTCAGTGTTATCGCTTTTGCTTAGTTCCGAAGCCCATAGAAAGGACTCCTCTCTACTTCTGGGACGAGGTATGACTGAAATAGGAGAGGTGTCCTTCCTATGTAAGACCAGACCTGGTTGATTAGTCTGCCTTCTGTGATCCGAGGATGGAAATTGGAAGGCGGTAGTTTAGGGACTGTTTTGGGGGCATTGATCCTAGGTCTTAATCTGTTGTCATCTTTAGAGCATGCCTTCGTGGAACAGGATGTGTCAATATGACAGTTCGATAGCATCATCTCTAACATCACTTCCTGCAACAACTTGGGGTTTAGTGATGAGGAATTGCCAGAAGAAGGCAAAGGCCACAACATAGCGCTCAATATCACAGTTAACTGCCAGGACGATGCCTTAGCCAGCGTACTGGTAGACACCGGATCGGCTCTCAACGTCATGCCGAAGTCCACTCTGATGCAACTATCATTAAAAGGATCTCCGATGAAAGGCAGTGAGGTCATCGTTAAAGCATTTGACGGATCTCGGAAAGCGGTTATCGGCGAAGTCGACCTTCCCATAACTATCGTTCCTCACACTTTCCTAGTCACTTTCCAGGTCATGGACATCCGGGCAACATACAGTTGCTTATTAGGAAGACCTTGGATACACCAGGCTGGGGCAGTCACTTCGACACTTCACCAGAAGCTAAAGTTCGTCAAAAATGACTAACTTGTCACAGTCTGCGGAGAGCAGGCCTTGCTCGTAAGTAGGTTATCATCATCTACTGTTGTAGAACCCGAAGGGGTTGTTGGAACTCAGTTCCAAGCGCTTTTGGTGAGCAGTGATAAGCAGGCAGAAAGAGGAACCTCGATTTCCTCGTACAAAGATGCTATCGGGGTGATCAAAAGTAACAACGCAAAAGGATGGGGACAACTTGTCATTCCTACTGATAACAAGACAAAGAAGGGTCTTAGTTTTTCTTCAACCGATACCCAGACTGCTACTAACGATGAGAGTCTTCATCCCATTTAGAACTTCTTCCACAGTGGAGGTTTCCTTCATCCTGTGTCTCAAGAATTACATACCATCAATGAAGGGGATTCCTCAGACACAGATGAGGAATGGAAGTCCTATCTTAACGAGGATGGTTATATGTCTCAGGAAGAGGTGCCTACGCCATTCTGCTATCCCGCACAGAGTCCGAGATTTATAACCAGGTTAGATGTCGAAATGATATACGGAGATTGTGATCCGGAAGGATGTCGTGCTCCACCAAATTCATTAGAGGAAGACACTCTGATGAAATACAACTTTGACCATGACTACTATGGCCCGATGGATGGTCTGCCTATCTGGCAGTCGTACCCAGGAGACTTGGGGCAAGAAAGTCAGCCAAACAACGAAAATCAGCTGAGCGTCATTAAAACAAATACCTGCGTCCCCACCATGTCATGGGATCAACACTCAGGTCATTCAGAAAACGTCCAGCATGACGATGAATTTGCAAAATTTACAGGACTAGAATTCATTAACTATGTTTTTCCCGAGGTCAACGTCATCGAGAGGGATGATTCCTCCAGCTCCAAGAAAGTGTGGGACACCTTGGGACAACCAAGTGGAAAATTCGACTTCATGGTCAAGTACACCGCTCCTGAAAGCTCTCGCATCAGGCTCGAAGACATTCAGCCAACTAGATGGGGAAATATGCCTGAGAACATAAATACTATGCAAAATATAATTGAGGAATCCTCCTACGACAACTCGGCTTGGGAGACAGATTCCAATGATCCAGCTCCACCAGAAATCAACGTTATTTCTGAAGACAAATCAAGAAAGGTACCAGACTTTGTGATTCACCGAAGAGTTCGCCGCCAATGGGTTGCAGTCGATGTTCCGAAGATCGTTCATAAGTCAAAGTAATGGCCGTCTTTATCTTTAACCTTTCACCCTGCCCAGGTGAAATGGATGTTTTGATAGGGCTCACTTTCTGTAAATATCCCTCTTCGCTTCGCCCAAAGTGACAGAGTTTTGTTTTATAGGGCTGTAGTTTCAAGAATCGATAAAATCATAAATAAATAAACGTCGTTCTGTAATTTCCGCATTAATTGCTGTTTTCTCTTTTCTTTTTTCAGAAAATGGTAATCCTAAAAACCAATTCAAATAATCAAAACATGCAGCAATAAAAAAAAACACTGTACACATTCTTGCATTTCTCTCTATCTATTCTAAAAAACAATCATCACGTCATGCAGATTGCTTGTTTTAAACCCCGTTGAAACATACGATCCGATGCCTTCTCTCAACTTTGAATTCCCGGTATTTGAGGCTGAAGAAGAAAATGACAACGAAATTCCAGAAGAGATCTCCGGATTACTCAGACAAGAGGAAAGGTCCATTAAACCTCACAAAGAGCTGTTGGAAATGGTCAACTTGGGCTCAGAGGAAGAGAGAAAAGAAGTCAAGATTGGGGCACTACTCAGTCTGAATGTCAAAGAAAGTTTGATAAAGCTTCTCAAAGAGTTTCCCGATGTATTCGCTTGGTCCTATCAGGACATGCCAGGGTTGGATACCAGCATCGTGGAACATCATCTACCGTTAAGGTCAGAATGTCCGCCAGTAAAACAGAGGTTGAGACGGACTCATCCTGACATGGCCATCAAAATCAAAGAGAAAGTGCAGAAACAGATTGTCGCAGGTTTCCTCGCCACATCAGAATATCCTCAATGGTTAGCCAACATAGTACCAGTTCCGAAAAAAAGACGGAAAGGTCAGAATGTGTGTAGATTACAGGGATTTGAACAAGGCTAGTCCAAATGACAACTTTCCTTTACCGCACATTGACATGCTGGTTGATAGTACATCAAAGTTCAAAGTTTTCTCCTTCATGGATGGATTCTCGGGCTATAATCAAATCAAAATGGCAGCGAAAGACATGGAGAAAACCTCCTTCATCACCCCATGGGGTACCTTTTGTTACAAGGTAATTCCGTTCGGTTTGAAGAACGTCGGGGCAACCTATCAAAGGGCCATGACTAGTCTTTTTCATGACATGATACACAAGGAAATCGAGGTATATGTTGATGATATGATTGGAAAATCTAAGACAGAAGAGGAGCATGTGACCCACCTGTCAAAACTATTCGAGCGGTTGAGAAAGTACAAACTCCGCTTGAATCCTAACAAATGCACCTTCGGTGTCCGTTCAGGGAAACTGCTAGGGTTCATCGTCAGCCAGAAAGGAATTGAAGTTGATCCTGACAAGGTCAAGGCCATTCAAGAAATGCCTTCTTCGCAGACTGAAATACAAGTCAGTGGATTCCTGGGACATTTGAATTACATTTCCAAATTTATATTCCTCATGACCGCGACATGTGCGCCAATTTTCAAATTACTCAAAAAAGATCAGGATTGCGTTTGGACAGATGACTGCCAAACCTCCTTCGACAGTATCAAGGAATATCTATCGAACCCGCCGATTCTATCACCTCCAGTGGAAGAAAGACCACTGATCATTTACTTAACAGTCTTGGAAGACTCAATGGGTTGTGTACTTGGCCAACAAGACGAAACCAAAAGGAAAGAGTTTGCCATTTACTATTTGAGCAAGAAATTTACCGACTGCGAGACTCGGTACACTATGCTTGAGAAAACTTGTTGTGCTCTGGCTTGGGCAGCCAAACTTCTTCGCCAGTATATGATTCGTCACACTACTTGGTTAATCTCCGAAATGGATCCAATCAAGTATGTCTTTGAAAAACCTGCTCTAACGGAAAGGATAGCCCGTTTGCAAATGTTGTTATCAGAATACGATATCGAGTATCATGCTCAGAAAGCCGTTAAGGGAAGTGTTTTAGCCGATCATTTGGCTCATCAACCGATTGACGATCGAGAATCGATCAGATTTGACTTCCCAGACGAAGATGTCATGTATTTAAGAATGAAAGACTGCAATGAACCGCTACCCAGTGAAGGGCCAGAACCAAGTTCCCAATGGGGACTAATTTTTGACGGAGCTGTCAATCATTATGGAAATGGAATTGGGGAATTTATCATAACACCTCAGGGTACCCACATTCCTTTCACTGCCAGGTTGACATTCAAGTGTACAAATAACGAGGCCGAATACGAAGCTTGTATCATGGGTCTCGAAGAAGCGATCGACTTAAGGATCAAGAACTTGGATGTATATGGCGACTTAGCCCTGGTTATCAATCAGATCAAAGGAGATTGGAACATATACCAATCAGGATTGATTCCTTACAAAGACTACGCGAGAAGGTTGTTACCCTTCTTCAACAGAATCGAGTTTCATCATATCCCTCGTGAAGAGAATCACATGGCTGATGCATTAGCCACTCTCTCTTCCATGATTAGTATAGGTCAATGGAACGACTTACCTAAGATTGACATAATGCGCCTTGAACGGCCCGCTTACATATTCACGATTGAAGCAGTCATATACAACAAACCTTGGTATCACGATATCAAATGCTTCCTTCAAAAACAAGAGTACCCTCCTGGGGCATCCAGAATGGACAAAAAGACCCTCAGAAAACTAGCAGGCAGCTTCTTCCTGAGCGGTGACACACTCTATAAGTGGAACTTTGACATGGTCTTGTTTCGATGTGTAGACAGACCAGAAGCAGACATGCTGATAAAAGAAATTCCCGAAGGCTCCTTTGGAACTCATGCCAACGGACACACATTGTCGAGAAAAATTCTAAGAGCAGGGTACTATTGGTTGACAATGGAATCTGATTGCTACAAGTACATGAGGAAGTGTCATAAGTGTCAGATATACTCAGACAAAATCCATGTACCGCCAACACATCTCAAAGTTCTCTCTTCCCCATGGCCTTTTTCCATATGGGGAATCGACATGATTGGCATGATTGAGCCCAAGGCTTCAAACAGACATCGGTTCATCCTGGTAGCCATTGATTACTTCACCAAGTGGGTCGAAGGAGCGTCGTACGCTAATGTAACCTGACAAGTGGTGGTCCGATTTATCAAAAACAATATCATTTGCCGTTATGGTGTTCCGAGCCAGATCATTAATGATAATAGATCTAACTTGAACAACAAGATGATGAAAGAGTTGTGCGCTGAGTTCAAGATCGAACACCATAACTTATCTCCCTACTGACCCAAGATGAACGGAACGGTAGAAGCAGCTAACAAGAACATCAAGAAGATCGTTCAAAAGATGGTTGTATCCTACAAAGACTGGCACGAGGTGTTACCCTTTGCTCTTCACGGTTATCGCTCATCTGTCCGCACTTCAACAGGGGCAACCCCTTTCTCTCTAGTATATGGCATGGAAGCAGTGCTCCCCATAGAAGTAAAAATCCCATCAATCCGGGTGTTGATGGAAGCCAAGTTAACAGAGGCTGAATAGTTTCAAAGTCGACACGACAAACTGAATCCAATCGTAGATAAATGAATAACGGCATTATGCCACGGTCAGTTTTATCAGCAAAGAATGAAGAAGGCATTTGACAAAAAGGTCCGACCTCGCGTCTTCAGGAAAGGAGACCTCGTGCTCAAAAAGATACAATCATTTCTCACTGATTCCCGGGGCAAATGGACCCCGAATTATGAAGGCCCCTATGTGGTCAAGAAAGCTTTCTCAGGCGGCGCCTTGAGACTTGCAACCATGGATGGAGAAGAATTTGCCTACCCCACGAATGTTGATGTAGTCAAGAAATACTCCGCCTAATAAAAAAAATAAAAAAAATGTCTCGGTGGATTGAAAACCCGAAAGGGCGGTCCAGGAAAAAATTAGAGACATGATCAAAAATCATCCCGATGGATTAGAAATCTCAGAGTACAATCCAACCACAAATTAGGGATAATGGCAAGTAACTACGTCTGATCAGTTCAACTCCTCAACAGTCATGCCATCCATCAGGAAAACTCTAGTCAAGGTCATCTTCGACAAAAGCTTAGGATGTCCCAAATTCAAAATTGGTAGAAGTATAACAGTCGTTATGTTTTAATGTATCCCTTTTCCCATAAATTACCATTTTCTAAACTTTGTAAATACTCTATGGAATTACGCGGTTGGCTGATTTCCATCATATCAATAAAATTCGAGCCCTTGTGCTTTTGATTGTAATTCTCATTTGTTTTAGCTTTATAGAATGACATTTTAATATGATTAACGATTCTTGAAATAAAGCAAAAACGAATTTACTTGTTAAACTTTTTCTGCTTTTAAAAAAAGATGGCAATTCTTTTGACTGTTGAACGTCAAAAGAACATCGATCGCTTCTCCAGAAGTAATCGAGCGTCAAAGTGCAGAATCAAGGTATTCCTTCTAAACCAGTGCGCCTGAACGAAGGATCAACTGTGTCAGAAACCATGTTTCATCTGACACCCCCCGGCAGAGTTCTTACCTCCTAAGCCCGACCAACGTAGCTCGTAACAGGGACTATCTCTCCTAAGCAAGGCGGAATTGCTATCTTGAACCAGCGATACTTTTCATTTCCCGCTGTGGCCGAGTATCCAGTCATGTTCATCCATTAGTCTGTGTGTCGCGTCAGTTTTGTCAGCATATTCACACATACATCATGCATTATTTATTTACATTCATATTCATATTGCATCACTATCACTCTAGTCGGTCTTATCCCTAGTGATAAAAGTCCTCTTGTCAGTAGGGTTGTCCGCTCTTTCCTCGTCAGGAAGTGAATCATCTAAGTAATCTCTCTCCAGTTTATTTCTGGATTAGAGACGGTCTTCGACCACTTTGATAACTTGAACCTCTGAAAAGGCAAGAAAACCCTCAGCCAATGTCACTCTTCGCCATTGAAGATGATATCTTCGCTTTCCCAGATTAAGGAAAATCCCCAGAGAAAGCCTTGTAACTAAAGACTTTCAGCAGCACATTGGTTCTTCTCTCCAGAAAGTCAATGTTAACAAAGTCATCGGCACCTCAAAATTGGGGTACCTCATATGGCATTTCTCTGAGAAGACCTCGAGAAAAGTATGATGTAATATTCCCCAAGCAGACAGCAGTCTCTCAAGAGACTCGCTCTCCCCAGTAGAGTCGGCAAATGGCGTCTCCAACAGAGAAGTTTGTGCACCTCTGCAACTCAGACGACTGGGTTCCCCCAGCAAGTCTGACATCAAATCTTTTTCCGTCAAATGACATCTCCCCAGGAAAATTCGGCGAGAAGTTTGAGGAAAACCGCTACGAATAGCGTCCCTTTGTCAAGAAATTTTATTGACAAAAGAAACTGAGACCAGTTCCTTGGTAGGAAACCAGGATCGAGGAGAAGTTTACATCAGAAACTGAGACCAATTCCTTGGTAGGAAACCAGGATCGAGGGGAAGTTTACATCAGAAACTGAGCCTAGTTCCTTGGTAGGAAACCAGGATCGAGGGGAAGTTTACATCAGAAACTGAGACCAGTTCCTTGGTAGGAAATCGGGGTCGCGGGGAAGTTTATATCAGAAGCTGAGACCAGTTCCTTGGTAGGAAACCAGGATCGAGGGGAAGTTCATTTCAGAAACTGAGACCAGTTCCTTGGTAGGAAACCAGGATCGAGGGGAAGTTTACCTTTTCTAAGCACCATTGCTTAGCTAAAGGAAACCCGGAATGCCCGAATACCTTCGCCATTCACACCTTCGGGTCCAAGAAGATTAAATAGGGGCATCTGTCATACCCCAAATTTTGACCACCTAGATTCCCCATCATTGTGCAAATCATAATCATAGTATGGAGAAGCCATCATACTTTTTAGTCTCCCCAAAGATGGGTGAGCATTCACTACAATCAAACTTAGAGTTTCAAGCCCTCTCAGAGCTCTTAGACAAAGGATCAATCAAGGAATGACATGATCTTCAACTTGTCTAAGCCTCTCAAACATCCAAAATGGATCAAGAGGACTCCCACATCAAGGATTAGGCACAAGGCTACAACATTCCAAGTGGATTAAGCCTCAAGATCGCCAGTGTCACCAAATTAGGGTTTTGGTCGACCAGGGCCTCCAGATGGAAATTTTCCTCTGGGCATGAGCCAATGCTTCACAATATAACCTAAGATGCTCCAAGGGACATCATAAACCCAATCATCAAGTCAATTTAGCCTCTGGGGAAGCATTCATCAAAAATCAGGAATTAGGGTTTCTTGACCTAATTCACCCCTAAGTTGACTTTAGGGACAAAACATGAGCCAAGACCTCAAGAGAGGATTTGAGGGTCTCTAACACACTACATTGATCCATTTTCAACAATAGATTGATCCAAGAAGGTTGATCAACAAGTTTCAATTTCATCAGAACCATAGTTAGGGTTTTGCGGGAAAAGTCAACTATACCTTTGGCTTTTGACCCAGGCATGCTCCCAAACCTTGGGACATGATTCAATCCACCCTATAACACCTATGGAATATGTCCATCAAGTTTGATTTAGGTCAAGGACTTGATTTCATAGAGGATTGCACAGTTTGGAATTCATCTGACAAAAAGTCAACTGTGCACAAAAGTCAACTTTGACTTTTTGAGATTTTTCACAAATATGGTTCTTTGACCCCAAAATGATGTTAATGTGTGGTTATAATCATCATTCATCAAGAAAAATGGGATAACTTGCAAAAGGGGTAACCATAAAAACTTAGAAATTTTTCTAAGTTATGGAACAAAGTGGCTAGGGTACCAACTTTGGAGGATCATAACTCCTAAACCACAAGGCCATTTTTCTCCATCCAAAGCTGGATTTGTAGCTCCCATGGCCCTCTACAAAAGCTTCAAACACAACTCATTCCAATTCCTCATGGATTTTAAGTTATGGAATGGTCAAAATCACAAAAAGTGAAAATGTCACTTTTTTCCAACACTTCGTGAAATTTTCACTAAGTCAGAATCTGCCTTCACTTTTTTTCAAATGTAGGGGCATTTTTCACTTGGATCTAAAAAGTATCAAAACCAACTATGATCCAACAGTTGTTGTATCATATGAGGGCTTTCCAAAATGGCCAAGAACTCCATCAAATTCCACTTGAGCCATGAGATATGACAATGACAATATGCCTTGCTGAAAACTGCCAAAGCAAGGCAGATTTGTGCATTTTGCTCGATTTGCCAAATTTGTGCAAATGACAAGCAACTCTATCCATCTGAACACCTCAAGGGGAGACCAAGGAGGAACCATCTCTGATCCCAAGCCTCCCAAGTCTTTGGAACCAAAAGTAGCGTGCCAAACCTAGAAATCCCTAAAAGAGGGACAAGACTCCAATTTTGGATTGGAACATTTAATGGATGCACCAAGGTGGCATGGACTAACACATTTCCAACTGAATTCAGTCAAGACTAATCCAAGACCAAGGGAACCAGCAGCCTGTGCCCTAACCTGTAGTCAATGGCTAGAGGAGACATGGATTCTCATTGCTCAACATTGGCCAAACCTATGCTGCAGTTGCCATTCACTATTACAGCCAAAACAAACTTGTTCTACTATAAATAGAGCTCATTTATGCTCAGTTAAAGTACACCAAAGCACTACAACACTTGCTTTCCTCAAAATCTCTTTCTCTTGGCAAAAATGCCTTCTTTAGCAAGGTAACTCTGAGTTTTTGAGTTAGAGAGCAATTCCACCATAGCTCATGATCCAAACACATCCAATATGTCATATCTAAGTTGTCCAAACTCTCACAAGTGACCTGTAACACCAAAATCACAAAGTCACCTCTCAAAATCTCAAAATAGACCTTTTTGTACATTTTTCAAGCCATGTCTTGAATCAGTCACTTTCCAAATCAGATAAAACCTCAAACACACTCCAAATATCATCCTTGAACTATCCCAAATGGATCCACATATCTGGAACACCATTTGAGAGAGTTGCTATTTTGGCCACTTTTGCCCCTTTTGCAAGAAAGGGCCAGTTCCCACTCCTGAGGTTTCCAACTGATTCCAACCATCCTAAAAGCTTCCAAGGGATCATTTGAGGTTGTTCAAAGTATCAAAACATTTCTAGAACAAAGCACTTGGCAGATTGCACAAAAGCTCCAAAAAGAGGTAAGCATCACAACTCGGATTCTTTGAATCATGCTTTCTTTTGATGTCCACTGATCATGCATCTCTTAAACATGTTATATGTCTTGTGTTTGCACCAATTTATCATGTAATTCATGCTTATACCAAGCGATGGCACAGAAAATGCAATTATAGGCCTATTTCAAAACCACTATCGGGTTTTTCAATATGAGCATGATCTGGAAAAAACACCACCACCATTGGATTCCTTGTGAAATTCTAGGCAGGATAGACCTAAATTTTGTCTCAATCCATGGAGAAATGAGAGAGTCATGGCATTCACGTTTTTGACCAAAGTTTTCCCTTGTCGTGCCTTGGGCCAGGCCAAAAACAAGGCAAGCCTTGTATATTTGTGGTTGTGTTTCAATCAACGGATGTATCACCACCCCAATGGTAAGGCGCGCTCCCTATACACAAGAGGTCTGGGGTTCGAATCCCCCTCGCACCAGATCCTCTTTTTGTTATTTTTTCACTTTTTATTTGTTTTTCTTATTATTTTTAATGATTTGAAAAATTAATAACTTCCTCAATTTTAATTATTTTTTATTGGTTCTTTTTGCAAAAAATCACAAAAATAGGGAAATATTTTATTCCACAAAAAAGTTAAGTTTATATTATTTATTTAATATAATTAGTATTTTTGTGAATAAATTCATTTTTAATTGTTTTTAAACATTTAAAAGTGAATATTTACTTTGAAAATCAAAACCAAATGAGTTTTAATTCATCTTGTGATTAAAACCTCATTTTTCAAACCTTAAACAAAAATTACAAATGGTTTATTCAAACTTATTTGGTATTTTTATCAGTTTTATTTAAATATTTACTTTTAAAGGAAAACAAAAATTAGGGTTTCTTTGATTTTCACCCTCACAAATCATTTTCAAACACCTTGGGCCTCTAATAGAGTGTAAGACCCAATCCCTCTTATAAACTAAAACTTTTTGGGCCTCAGTGTATTGTATAAGTCCGGATACCATCAAAAAGTTCGGCGCAATCGTCGCCTTTTTCAGATACAACCTTGGGCCTGTACTTGAGCCGTAAGCCCCACCACTTGTATAAAAATAAACACCTTTGGGCCTCTAATAGAGTGTAAGACCCAATCCTTTTTGAAACCAAAACTTCTTGGGCCTCAGACATTGTATAAGACCCACTGTGTTCTCAAAAACCTCGGCGCAATCGCCGTTGCCGAACAAATAACCTTAGGCTTCTCCTCGAGCTATAAGACCCATCTTGATACTTTAGGCCTCTAATAGAGTGTAAGATCCAAGCCTTTTTGTAAATAAACCCATTGTGGGCCTCACATATTGTATAAGTCCCTTTGTGTATTTTCAAAAACTTCGGCGCGATCGCCGCTTTCAAGCAAAAACCTTGGGACTACCCTCGTGTTATAAGCCCTATTCCTTTTCTTTAAACACTTTGTGCGCCTCTAATGGAGTGTAAGACCCATCCCATTGTACAGAAAACCTTTTTGGGCCTCAGTCACTTGTATAAGTCCCTATAGAAATTCAAAACAATAGTGCAATCACTGATAAAACCTCGGGCCTCTCTTAGAGCTGTAAGCCACGACAATCTTTTCAAAGCAATTTCTCCTTTGATTTTGAATTCAAATATACTGTTGTTTTCAATCTTTCTTTGTTGAACAACTAACCCAACAACATGGAAGCTCTACAACCGAGTAAGTGTTTTTCCGCTTTCGTTTATATCTTTCATATATATAACTGTATTGTGGGGCTGCTCACTGTAAGTCTTCTTTCACAAACCTTTATATACTTGTCAAATATCCCCTGTGTAATACTAGTATATCTATTTAGAGTTTTCCCCGGCAACTACGTCTAGCACTAGGTAAAGTCCTGTTGGTCACTCTTAAATACAGTCAAAACTAGATCCCCATAGGATTACCAGATACAGTCTTCCCTCCTCTTGGTGTTAAATAATATGGAGACGTGAAAGGCAGCATTCTCGGTGAACCCTTTCTCAGACTGTCACCCTTAGAAATTGTCAAAGAAACTCTAACTCCCCAGAGATGATCTTTTCTCCGTGAATGGCATTTCTTGAATTTCTTCCAAATTCTCGAACTTTCCTGGCTTGATCTATTCTCTGTGAATAGCCTGTCTTGAATTTCTCGGGGTTTGGGGACCCACAGGCTTCCTAAAAGCATCCCCGCCTCCTCTTGGGCGTTGTACAAGGACCCGTCGGCTTCTTAGAAGTTCTCATGCCTTCTCTTGGGCTTAGTACAAGGACCCAGAGACCTCTACAGGTATAGGAACAAAACCTAGTCATCAATTTGCTAGAACTGTCTTTTTGAGTCAATTGTCCGACCAGTTAATGGGTTGACCTCCATCCCTTAACATACCAGTCTTCTCTTGGGCATCATACAATGATCATCCACTATCTGAGAATCTATTTCTCAACCACCACTAGACTTGGACAGTCTCAATACCCTTGGGATTTCCCATTTCCTTAAAGAACAGGAAATAACCCTGATCCTCCGATCACAACCTTACCCATAATCTTTCTCTTCATAAGAACCAATTTTCTCTTTTATCCAACACACTGGACCTGTCACTCAACTAAAATAGTCACCAGCACAATAGCCTCCTCTTGGGCTTTGTACAAATAATTCTCCCCAGCGGAGCTAACCTTTTCAGACTCTCTTGTTGAGTCACCCAACTTTTAGCCTCCATCTCGGGCTTCGTACGAGATACAAAACACTCTCTTGTTGAGTATAAAAGACTCTCTTGTTGAGTCACCCTCTTTAGCCTCCGTCTTGGGCTTCGTACAAGACACATAAACACTCTCTTGTTGAGTATAAAAGACTCTCTTGTTGAGTCACCCTCTTTAGCCTCCGTTTTGGGCTTTGTACAAGACACAAAAACACTCTCTTGTTGAGTATAAAAGACTCTGTTGTTGAGTCAGTCCCCTTTAGCCTCCGTCTTGGGCTTCGTACAAGACACATAAACACTCTATTGTTGAGTATAAAAGACTCTCTTGTTAAGTCACCAACCTTTTTGCCTCCATCTCGGGCTTCGTACGAGATACAAAACACTCTCTTGTTGAGTATAAAAGACTCTCTTGTTGAGTCATCAATCCTTTAGCCTCCGTCTTGGGCTTCGTACAAGACACATAATCACTCTCTTGTTGAGTATAAAAGACCCTGGCTGAGTCAATCAACCTTTTAGCATCAAAGTTGTGCCTTGCTCACAACAGACAAACATCAACAACTCCTCTTTAGAGATGACAAATTCTCTCTAACCCTTTAGCTTCACATCTTGGGCTTTAAACAAGATACAAACCACCTTTAGCTTCACATCTTGGGCTTTGAACAAGATACAAATAGACCCTTCAGCTCCACGTCTTGGGCTTTGAACAAGACACCAAAACAACCTTTTTCCTCCCATAGAATAGGAGGACCTACGATCACTCTGATTTCCCTGTTTCGGGAATACGTAGGCATAAGATTGAAAAATCTTAGCGAGCATACTAATCAAAAAACCCAAAATCCCATACCTTCACACATCAATCGAAAAGCATCAGACCTAACATCTTAACACTTCACAAATGGTCCAAACATTCTATTCTTAACAAAATAACCGAAGAGGGGCCCACATCTTAATAGCATTTGTAAACCAACAGTTTTGACTGTTTAAACTCAGTATGCAAGCAAGGTTAATTGGAGACATATATTTCCCTTCCTTAATCAGCTTAACAGGATAAAAAATGAATCGAACTGTAGTGCCCAAGCGATAGTGATTCAAGACCACAAAAATCGCGCTACACCTGTCAGTATCAAAATAAAAGAGATACTTTCCGAAACATTATTTTCTTTATTAATATGCATCATGATAAGAAAATGTCGGATGCGATCAAGGAAATCGATGCCAGGCACACATAAAGTTAGGGGTGTTTTTGAAGACGCTTTGTACGCCTAGGTAAAGCAATCAATTCCCCACCTAAAGTCAAAGGTGCTGACAAAGACGCTTTGTACGTCCCGCTAAAGCAATCAATTCGCCAACTAAATGTAGGGGTTTTGCAGGAGACGATTTGTACATTCGACTAAAGCAATCAATTCCCTACCTAAAGTCAGAGGTGTTGCCAGAGACACTTTGTACGTTCGGCTAAAATAATCAATTCTCTACATGAAATAACTACTCACCCCATTTAAAAGCTAAACACTCAAGATACCGTGGTGGGCTTACCACATCTATCTATGATCAAATTTTTATTTGGTATGGTAAAGGGTAACAGATCTTTGGTCGGGAACAACTCCAATAACATCTAATAAACTTTGAGGGAAGGCAATTTCCCAAAGATCGGAACTATGCACTCTTACTGTTATTCGTAAGAATGGTAGCCTCTTATATAATCAAAAAAATTTCATATTACAATAAATAATTCCTTTTTTTTAATTCTTAATATTTATTATTGCATCTTATTTTACTTTATTCTGCAATAAATATTTAAAAATTATAAATTACAGTTCAATAATTAAGTTTTTCATATGTTGTTTTTCTTTGTGAGGTGTAGGATTATTTAAGGCGTAGGCACATATATGACAACATCACTGATGTATATTGTCAACAATAACTGCACCTACCACTCACTAATGCAGTATAAAACATGAGTAGTACTCCTTATGTTTTACGCATCAAGACTGAAAACCACTACATAAAATGGCTTCTTTCTCCTTATCCTTTCTAGTGTTGTTCCTTGCATCTCTCATTCTCGCCCTTCAAGGTTTTGCTGGTCGTGTTAACCCTACTGAATATACACGACCTACCCCTGTTTTACCTCCAAGAATTTACAGGCCACCGCATATCCCTCCTGTGTACACACGACCAAGTGAGAAGAAGCCTTGATTCATGACATCCGATTAAGAAATGAGGCTTATGAGCTATATATCTATTAAATAAGTGGTTTTACCATGCTGTTTATTTTTTATGTAATATATTTTTCTACTTTTGTAGCTATGAATTGCTCTAATGACTAGATTTCAACCTCAAGACTCGACAGTATCGTGATATATATATATATATATATTTCATGGATATAAAAACTACTTGAGATGAGCTTTGTAATCCAGTTTATATATAAATAAATATTTATTTATATCACACTAAATTATGAATAAGTAAGTAAGTTTTATGATTCGCTTGTATTGATTGGTTTGATTGATTTACTAATATATTTTTGAGCGATTTAATCTTGATTTTTTTGTAGTCAAACAAAACTCGTAACTAAATATAGAAGTGTGAATGTTGATTTATGATTGGCAGGAATTGTAAGTAACAAATCGAAATGGTGAAGTTGTGAATAACTCATACAAATAATATATTTTATAACAATAAATTGTAAAATCGATGTACAATTTCTAGACTCGTCATTCTTTTTTTTCTTTTAAAAATATACAATTTATTCCTTCGATTTTCATTCAAAACAAGAGGTAAATTAATTAAAGGTACATGTTTTGAATCCCAATAACATAAGTTTATGTTTTTATATTATTAAAAATGACATATTCATGAATATTTTGTTTTTAATAAAAAAATAGGTCATTTTTTACATCGGTTTTATTTTTCAACCAAGCTGAATTTGTGTGTATGCGTGCGTGTGTGTGTGCGTGTGTGTTGATGTTGTTGTTGTTGTTGTTGTTGTTGAGGCCTAAAACCATCGAGGTTTTAATCTTCTTCTTGTTGGGGTTGTTGTTAAGACCTTAAACCTTAGAGAATTTAATTTTGTTGTTATTGTTGAGACCCAAAGCCTTAAAGGTTTAATTTGTTTTTTTTTTGTTTTAAATTGAGATTGATGTTATATGTTGTTATTTTTGTTAAGATAAGTACGTTATGAGTTTATTGAATTTGTTGTTTTAGGTTTATTGGATTTGATGTTATATGTTTATTATTGATGTTGTTGTATTTTTGTTGTTGTTTAGTCGTTATACTTAGCAAAGTTTTGAAAACAATATGTTATTGTTATTGAGTTTGAGTTTTAGATTGAGACTAAGATAATGTTTTGTGATGCTTTGTGCAACTCTCATCCTGTTCCGCCAAACATGTCAAGAGGAGATTATAAGGATAGAAAAAATAGTTGAGTTTATTATATCTAATGTCGATTCACTACGCCAAAATTGATATTTTGTATCGCCTAATTTAATAGCGCTTTTAAAGAAAGTGCTATTAAAAAGGAAACAAACACATCTATAATAGCACTTTATGGTCGGGCGCTATTATAGGATACTAAGAATTTGATTTTGATAGCACTTTGTAAAAAAATGCTATTAATTATCTTTACTAAGATAGCGCCTTTTAAAAAATGCTATTAATTTTCTTCACCAAGATAATGCTTTTTTAAAAATGCTATTAATTTTCTTCACTAAGATATCGCTTTTTAAAAAACATTATTATTTGCCTATCTTATGTTAGCGTTTGCAAGAAAACGCTATTTAATTATAAAATATATAATAAATAATAAAATTCATTATAAAATTAAACGAAAGAATGTTTTTGGCGGATACATTTTGTATTGGCGCACAAAGTTTTTGCTACTACCCATATTCACATATTCACTAACATAGCTTCCTTCGACCTAGCCTTCACCGATTCATCAATTCAAAACCCATTCATCGATTCACTCGGTCATATTCTTCCTCTGGTATTCACTCAGTCCTCTTCTTCCTCCGATTTATGCACTTCGTCGAACTCAGCCGTTCTCCGTCGAAGAAAACCCATTCTCCGTCGAACTCAACCATTTGTCAGCTCACCACCGTCATCATTCTCTTCATTGGTATCTGGTAATCTTTTTTTCTCAGATTATTGCTTTGTGTTGTAAATTGTAAAATTAGGGATTTGAATTTGAAGATAATTTATTTTCTACCATTGTGGAAAATAACTTTGGATTTTTTATTGGTGTATGAAATTGGGGTTTTTGATTGGTTATTCCATGATTGGAGATTACGACAGCGCTTTTTCTTTGACCAGGGAGGTAGTCTTGTATTATGTTAATCGACCCAGAACTCGAACATGGTCGAATCTCCTTTCGGTCTAAATGATTTTGGAGGGCTGCTTGTACGAGATAACATCCATGGTTATTTTTTTAGCACACTCTACTGCGCTCATAATTGTGCGGTGGTACCCTACCACGCCCGCTTTGTATGCAGTGCATCTTTACTAGATATGTTTCCATTGAGCGGATATCACGACTTTGATGTCTATCAGGATTCCCATCAATAATGTTAATCTGTTGTGTAGCTTCATCCAAGTATATCGGAAGCCACCAGTTGTCCAACAGATGTTGAAGAGTCCTTTGCACAAGCACACCCCCTTGGTCGTTTTCATAGCATTATATACAGTCTTGATAATCATGTGAAGCCAGAAAACCGAGTCTGACTTGTTTAGCATGTAATTCTACGAGACTAGTATTCATCAAGCGTATGTCAAAGAGCTGAACCATGCTTACCTGATGGTCACTTCTTTCACTGTAGTCTTGGATCCATCCGGGATCCATCTGACTTTGGAGGGTCTCTTGTATAAAAGAGAATCCTTGATTGTTTGTTGAGCAGACCGAACAAGTGTTGCAATCGTGCTGTGGTAAATTGTAATACTGGCTCTATCTCGAATGCATCGCCACTAAGTTGACGTTCATCGCAAGAATGTTGTGGTTCTGAACAATGATTGGGTGTGTATGGGACATGTTTACCTCACAAATCATGTGATCCTGAATCCAGCCCTAGTCCATTTGTTCTTGTAGGGTTGTTTGTACTATAGTACACCCTTGATTGTCCTTTGAGCAGATATCACACTGGTAATAGTTGTGAGATGTTACGCGGCCATATCCGTTCTGCTTGCAATACATTTTCACCAGGTTGGTTCCCAGTAGGCATACATTGTGAATTTGATAAACGTTGACAGGCTCTTCCTCTATCAAATTTACTGTAGTTTTTTCATGTTGCGGCAACGGGTTCGTCTGAACATTCGGATTAGTATCTTTGAAAGATAAGATCCCGTTCCTGACAAGCTTCTGTACATCGGACTTGAAGCTTAGACAGTTCTCAATGTTGTGATCCGATCCTCCTCGATGGTAAGGGCACGTTTGATCGACTTTGAACCAAAATGTGGATTTTCTGGTACAGCGAGAGGAGTCTTGGTTTGGACGTGCCCCTTGGCCAGTAGAAGTGGAAATAATTCTACGTACAACATTGGTATAGGGTCGAACCCTGATGGCCGTGTAGTACGATTGTTGTTGTTATACTGAGGACGAGCCTGTTGAAGAGGCTGTTGCGGCCTTTGCTGATACTGTTGTTAATTTGGTTGACTCTATGCAACCCGAGGTTGATAAGTCGGAGCTGGCACTGGGTTGATAGCGGGAGTTACTGATGCTACCGGTTGATAACTTCGCCTTTGCTTTCACAGAGAGATATTACTAATATCTTGCTTTTTCTTCTTCTGGAAAGCACTACCGTATCTCTTAGTACTGCTAGATGATTCTTCTTCTTTGACTAATCATCTTTCTCGAACCGCTTCTTCAAGGCGTACTCCCATGTTCACCATTTCAATGAAGTCACTGGGCACACTGGCAACCATTCGGTCGTAATAAAATGGGCTTAAGGTTTTCAAAAAGAGCTTGGTCATCTCCTTTCCTCGAGGTGGGACAGATCTGAGCGGCAATTTCACACCATCTCTGAGCATATTCTTTGAAAGTTTCCTTATCATTTTGTGTCATTGCTCTAAGTTGATCCCTATCTAGTGCCATGTCCAAGTTGTATTTATACTATTGAACAAAATTTACCCCGAGATCTTTGAACCTATTAATCTTGGTGCGGTTTAAACCCATGTACCATTTGAGTGCGGCACAAGTTAAACTGTCTTAGAAGTAATGGATCAGTAGCTGTTGATTTTCTGTCTAAGTAGACATTTTCCGAGCGTACATCACCAGATGACTTTGAGGGCAAAAGTTGCCTTTATACTTTTCAAAGTCAGGTACCTTGAATTTGTGTGGGATATTCACATTAGGGACTAGACAGAGATCTGCGGCGTCCTTTCTGAATAAGTCTTATCCTCGAATGGCATGCAGTTCCTTCTACATCTCCAAGAATTTTTCCTGGAATTCATTCATCCTTTCGTACATGTCTTCGTTTCCACCTGAAATTGCTTGCGGAACCTGTCCTTCCGGGAAAGTTGTCGCTCCCGAAAGGATTCACATCCAACGGAACAAACGCGAGAGTGGCGCAGAAAACACAGAGTCGCCAGCAATGTGTATTTATCCCGAGAAAGGGAAAGGAAACACTGCATAAACCTGAAGAGAAAGGGGGAAAGACATGGTCATCGCAACCATAGTCCGGGTTCGGGAGTCGGTTATGCGAGGGGAAGGTGTTAGCACCCCACGCATCCATCGTACTCAATGGGATCCACGCTTGTTGTCTAAACAGAGGGTGAGTTGTCCTACTATCTATGGTTGTACAAAAGAAAACGGGGATGGGGGTGACTAAGATGGACTCGGTAGGACATATTCGATGCCCTAGGCCTATGTAATCCCTCAGTGCTATGGGAAAGTCAGTGTCAACGTAGTTCGGACGGGAACTGTGGGGGAAGGTTGCTCGCCAAGACAATCGCTGTCTTGTGCCTACATATCCTCAATCGGACGAGAGAGAGGAATCAGAGCTAATGTAGTTCGTGGGTACGACCACGAATGGGTAAGTGTTTTTTACGTGAGCGACGAGCTCTTTTCTGAAAATGAAATTTGAAACCCGACAATCCCGAAGGATAAAAAGATTTGAATTTGTTTGTGTGTTTTTTAGACAGAAGTGTTTTTTAAGTTGGTTCATAACTTGCATTGCACCAAAGTCTAGGGCACAAGGACGAATACTTAACGAATCGTCCCAAGACAGGACGCCCGCTAAGCACTCTAGAAAGATGAGAGGAAGCCCAATACACTTTATCTTTATTAAGTGTTTTCAAGAAGTTTGAGATGAGAAGAGAGAAGACCCAAAGGAAACTCTAAAGGGAAACTAAGAGTCATAATGTTATCATGCATGGGTGTCCTATGGTTAGTGAGGCTTAGGAGAGACGACTACCTAAAACCTAATGTTAATCCTACTCTGTTGCGGTGAAAATTGGATAACAAATTATTAATTAATTTGCATCAGTTTCTTTTACAACCGACTTTGATTTATCCAAAGGAAAGGTTCAAGATCGTTAGAAAAACCTAAAGGGAAAGATCTAAGGTTCGGGGGTTGGTTACGCCTAGGGAAGGTATTAGCACCCTAAACGTCTGTAGTACTCTACGGGAGCCTCTTGTTAATGTTATCTTATGTTTGCTAAAGGTTCTATGCTAAAGGCTTGAAACCCTAGGGGTTAGTATCTAAGTATACTCAATAAAGCATTGCACTTTACGCCTACGTATCCTCGGGAATAGAATCAGAGTATGCGTAGTTCTGCTTCTACTGAATGATTGACTATGGTCAATATTCAGAGGGGAAATGAGTACGAGCTCATTGTAGAGTTTAAGAACTCTCTAAATCTAGTTGTAATAGACCTATGTTGAAGTTTAGTCAGTAGGGGAAAGTGATAAATTCATTATGATGAATATCATTAAGAGTTTAAGAACTTTTCCTAAAGCTAGTTATGATTTCAGGCCCTTGATGAGGCCAAGAAATAAGGTTTCTTCCTAAGAGGTTACTTAGGTTAAGATGGGGGTGAATGACTTTAAGAGTCAATGTTAATCACCTTCCTTTGGAATGTGGGGGAAAACATTTGATAATAACAATAAATAAGACATGATAAGACTATAATATGAAAAGATAAAAGCAACATGAGCATGAGGATGGCAGTATGTTTCATGAATAAGATAAGATGAACATGATTAAAAGAGTACATCCATATGCTTCAATCTTTAGGAAGACAAACATATAGGAATGATATACAAGAACACATCAATATGCTTCAATCTTTAGGAAGACAAACATAGAGAATGATTAAAAGAACACAACAATATGGATAACACTGAGATGTCAAGAAGTATCATCAAACCTCAAACTGACAAAGGAAGGAATTAATCAATAATTTCCTCAAGAACCAGATTAAAGACAATTTTAAAAAGTTAATCAAAGATTTAACTACAACTAAAGTTCAAAGATTTATCCAACTTAGTAAAACTAAAGTTGAAAAATTATCTAAATCTACCTAAAAACTATTTTGCTAAGTTCTTCTTAAAAACTAACTAATTAATCTAAGTAACAAACTTAGTTAGAAGAAAATAACTAATTAATTCTAGTTTTAAAATTAATTAATAAATTAAGTTGAAATCTAATAAAAAACTCGCTAATTAATTCTAATCAAAAGACTAATTAACAAATTAAAAACCTAATTAAAAACTAAGTTACTAATTAAAATAAAACCTGATTAAGTCTAAACAACCAAAGAGGGGTGCAGGGAGAATCAGCTTAGGCTTTGAAAAGATGGTAAGCCCAGCTAGAAATGGGGCGCTGGGTTGGGTAGGATGGACCGGGTCAACCCGATTTGGTTACTGAAATGGGAAACAAAAGAACCAAAACCTAATTTCTAACACAGCCGTGAAAAGCATTCTCCCAAATCCTTCTATTCAGTACCCTGTTCCTCATCTTCTTCCTCGCGATTCCGTCCCCTGCCTTCCCCATCGCTACTCATTTTCCTCCTCTCTAATCCGATTCCAGCTCATCTTCCATCGCCGTTGTCTTCTACCTCAGACGGAATTGTGACAAGCTATCTCTCTCACGAGATCGCGACGTCCGTCTTGGTTCGTTCCAGGTTCGTCATCTCAGGCTCAAAGGGTTTGATTTCAAAAAAACGTTCCATCTTCATTTCTTTATTCTGATTCTTTCCTGGGTTTGACTTTAGGATTTGGGTTGTAGGTTATGGGTTTTGATGGTTTGCAGCAAGAGTGAGTCTCAGAAAGTGGAGGTTTTGTGGTGAGTTTATGAAGAAGAGTTGTTGTTTGTGAAGAGGATAGAAGAATGGATTTTGAAGGAGAAAGAAAAAACGGGTTAAGTGGTTGTATGGGAGGTTGTCGATTTCAAAGTTGTGAAGGGAATGGTGTTGTTGGTGTCTTTTCGGAGTGTTTCGAAAGTATGAAACGAAGGAGGTTTGAGTTGTTGAGATTCGTGATGCTTGGTTGATGAAGAGGGAACGTTTGAAGGATGAATGGGATCCATCAATCCAGTTTGTTGTAGGTGACGTTGAGGGAATGCGAGGTTCACGTGAGTTTGTGAGGAATCGTACTCCTGAAGGAGATGAGTGAGGTTGATGGTGATACTAGGTGGTAGAGAGGAAAAGCTGGATGAAGTGAAGAAGTTAACAGTTCATGATGTGCTTATGAGTTATCGTTGTTCACTAAGCGAGGTTATTATATTGTGTCAAAATGTGGAATCATGGATAAACTCAGACAACAGTTAACGATTCAAATGAAGGCCTAAGGGAACATACCGAAATCAGACGCGGAACTCGGCGGCGACAAATTGCAGGTACTCGCTTTGCCTTCTTTCCGTTGCTTCTCTTGCTTTCTCTTCTCTTTTCTGAGTTGTTGTCTGTACGCGTATCAGAGCTAGGCCGGTATTGTTGTTGTTGTATTGTGACTATGACCACAAGAAGCGACGACACCAGAACAATGGCGAAATGGGACGTGAAGACTGTTGCTATGTTGAGCGGTTGTTGAAGTTGTCAAAATGTTGCCGTGTTGTGGTTGTAGAAAGAATTTGAATAAAGTTAAAGGTTGAAGAAGATGGATGTGTATGGTATTGCAAATCGGTTTAAGGGGAGTATTGTGCGCAGAAAAACAAATGGGAGGATAAAGTATGGTTTGTGATATTTTTAATGGAGGATGATTGGAGATTTTAGTGTGAAAGAAGTGGCTCCGATTGTGTTACGGTGTCTTTCTTCTTAATGAATTCCTCCCTCTGAGTTTTTTTTCGGTCCCCTCCTATCATCTTCTCCTTTTCTATTTATATCCCCAGAAACAGAATTTGTTTCTTAAATTTAATTTGAAGTTTTTGAACGTTACCGAATGGTCGTTTTCGCTGCAGGTTAACGTTGGTATGCAGAGTGTACGTACGGCTGAGCAGAAAGTGGCATGGAGTGTAGCTTGTTTTTCTGTACAGATGGTCCTTCTTGAAGTTCATGATAAGCTTGCTTTGTAAATTAAACGTACAGAAATAAAAAAAGACTGGGCCGTGGGCTTTGTAAAAAAGAAAAGGGCCTAGCTTCTAGAAAACAAATTGGTTTTTGTTTGTTTTAAATTCTGAATAATATAACATTAGTTAACTAAACATAATTAATTTAAAATTTAAAATTAAAATTAAACTAATTATATTAAAGCAAAAGTAAATTGGAATTAAAATTAAATCAAATCTTAAAATGATGAAGTTAATCCAATTACATTAAATTAGAATAAAAGTGATAGTTAAAGTAAATTAAATTTAGAATTGAAAATGATAATTGAAAATTAACTATATCAAGATTAAAATTAAACTAAATTTAAAAGTTAAAACTCAATCAATTCTCAAAATGAGAAAAATTCTAAAATAAAATGGCAAACTGGTTAAAAACATGATTAATGCTTAAAAAACCAAGAAAATGCACGAATGGCCGCTCGCAAATGATAAAAGGGGATCAGACGAATCTGAGGGTAAAATTTGGGGTACAACAGTTGCCCCTATTTAAATATCTTCACCGGATGACATGAGAGATGAAGATCCTCATGGAATCAAAAGTGATAGATATTTAAATACAGATAACCGAAAATTTTGCCCTCAGATGCGCAAGCATGCAATGCAACAACATGATGCCAAGATGCCAAAGAAGATGCAAAGATGCAAACACAACGAGACACCAAAGGACAAACAGGACGCAAAAGATGAGCTTCACTGGGGGAGGATTAAGGTTAACACCTCACTGGGGATACAAACTAACCAACAAAAGAGACTCACTGGGGAAGGGCGAAGGTCAGTATCCATGAGAAACAACTCACTAGGGATACAAGCTAACCAACAAAAGAGACCCACTGGGGAGACTCCAAAGAAACCCTGGGGAAAAGGCCACAGACAATCTCCACTGGGGAAAGATCCGGGGAGATAGACTACTGGGGCACAACAAACCCACATTCTTCCTGGGGCACGAAACCAGAAAGAAAAATCTGATCACTAGGGATCAGCCCAAAATAGACAAACAACCAGGCGAGGACTTCCTGGGGGATCTTGAACTGAAGGGTTTAAAATGGGATCCTCAGAAAGAGCCAGGAAAGCAGAGACCAACCCTGCGCACCAGATAGGAGTCTTATAAGGTTGGATAAAAATTGTTCCAAGAAACTTAGCTTAAAGCATTTTTTCAAAAATTCAAGATAAGGGTTCAATGTCTGACACGATTCGAACAAGAACGGTTCATGTTTGACATGATTCAAACAGGAACAGTTTAAGAGGCAATGTCCGACACGATTCGAACAAATACTCGGTTCAGGTTTGACACGATTCAAACAGGAACAGTTTAAGAGGCAATGTCCGACACAATTCGAACAAATACTCGGTTCAGGTTTGACACGATTCAAACAGGAACAGTTTAAGAGGCAATGTCGGACACGATTCGAACAAATACTTGGTTCAGGTTTCACACGATTCAAACAAGAACAGTTTAAGAGGCAATGTCCGACACGATTCGAACAAATACTCGGTTCAGGTTTGACACGATTCAAACAAGAACAGTTTAAGAGGCAATGTCCGACACGATTCGAACAAAGACTCGGTTCAGGTTTGACACGATTCAAACCAGAACAGTTTAAGAGGCAATGTCCGACATGATTCGAACAAAGACTCGGTTCAGGTTTGACACGATTCAAACCAGAACAGTTTAAGAGGCAATGTCCGACATGATTCGAACAAAGACTCGGTTCAGGTTTGACACGATTAAAACAAGAACAGTTTAAGAGGCAATGTCCAACACGATTCGAACAAAGACTTGGTTCAGGTTTGACACGATTCAAACCATAACAGTTTAAGAGGCAATGTCCGACACGATTCAAACAAAGACTCGGTTCAGGTTTGACACGATTCAAACCATAACAGTTTAGGAACAAAAACACATCCGAAGGTACGAAACCTAAACTCAGAACATCTCATCAAACATGTTGACGAGGAACAACACTTCTCATCAAGCAGGCCGACGAGGAACATATCCGAAGGTACGAAACCTGAACTCAGAACATCTCATCAAACATGCTGATGAGGAACAACACTTCTCATCAAACAGGACGACGAGGAACATATCTGAAGGTACGAAACCTGAACTCAGAACATCTCATCAAACATGTTGACGAGGAACAACACTTCTCATCAAACAGGTCGACGAGGAACATATCTGAAGGTACGAAACCTGAACTCAGAACATCTCATCAAACATGCTGACGAGGAACAACACTTCTCATCAAACTGGCCGACGAGGAACATATCTGAAGGTACGAAACCTGAACTCAGAACATCACATCAAACATGTTGACGAGGGCCACGAACACACTTTTACAAAATCTTTAATGTTAAACTTCTTGGGGAACAGAAAAAAAGATTTTAAAGATGCAAATCTGGCGCGCAAAGGTTAAGACCGAACGAGCACGACACAAAGCGAACCGGGAATGTCTTTACTTCTCTGGGGAAATAAAGACAGGCACCAACAAAAGACCACAAGCAAAACAGAGCACAAAGATGCAAAGATGCTAGGGGGATGCACATGCTTAGCTATATGCTAGAAACGACGCGAACGACGCCAAAACAGGAAAGAAGAAGAGGTAAGACAAGCCAACACCCTGAAACCCAAGGGTCAAGGATAACCGGGACGAACTTCTTCACTGGAGATGGCAAATCTATGCCAAAAATACAGTACTGCTAATTCTTCTTGTACGAACTTGATTCCAAAACGTCTTAATCCCAGAGTAAAACTTAGTTTATCTTTGTATTTTCTTAGAAATTCCGCTTCCAAGAGTCATATGAAAATTGACGAAGTTATTGTGTTCGAAGACCAATAACAACTCTAGTGACTTAAGAACTCCAGTTGTAGCAAAACTTGAGCTTCTCTGGGGATTCCTGCATAAAGAGCCGGGGACATGTACTCAAAGGTGAAAACCAAGCTTAGACAAATGTGTTGGATATATTGGGAAAGATCTTCTTCCTTATTGGGGAAGTAAATCCATTGGGAGCTTGTCAAAATCAGCTGATGTAGCAACTTAATAGGGAGCTGACAGAGTAATTATGCGTTCTACTGGCACAACTACCATCTTCAAATCTTATCTGCCCCAGGCTAGACGGTCTATATGATAACAAGAGGATTTTATAGAAGAATTGGCATACAGGGTGTTTCAATATCTTCCAAATCTTGGAGAGATTTTGGCGTGACTGCCCCAGATTAATGGCGTTTGCACAACCAAGCTCTTGATTTTGCTTCAGACTGGTTGTTTGACGATTTAGGGAACAAACTTGCCCCTGTCAGTTGGGTTGATTTGTGAAAGAGATGTCGTTGCCTTTTTAGAGATTTACCGAATCTCGGCTTGACTGCTTCTGATTGACTGGTTTATGAGGATAAGTCATCAAAAGGATTTTACGGAAGAAATGGCATACCAGATGCTTTAGTATCTTCAAACTTTTAAAGGGAAATGAGTCTCGACAAAACTGTCCCAGATTAGGGGATGAATAATCAAAAGAATTTTACAGAAGGATTGAAATACCATATGATTCAATATCTTCCAACTTGAATAATCAAAAGAATTTTACGGAAGGATTGAAATACCAGATGTTTCAATATCTTCCAACTTGAATAATCAAAAGAATTTTACAGAGGAATTGAAATACCGGATGCTTCAATATCTTTCAACTTGAATAATCAAAAGAATTTTACGGAAGACTTGAAATACCAGATGATTCAATATCTTCCAACTTTTGAATAATCAAAAGAATTTTACAGAAGACTTGAAATACTCGATAATTCAATATCTTCTAACTTGAATCTTGACGTGGCTGTTTCTGTTCAGTTATACTCGATACTCAAACTGTAGTAGAAATTACTGGGGAACGGATTTGCCCCTGCTGATGGGTTGCTGAAAACAAAACTAGTCATAAGATGATCTCAAGAATATTTGCCCCAATATTCTGAATTTGCAGAATTCTGCCTCTGATTTGTCAACTCTCACTTGGTTTCCCCCCGACTGAGTCAAATTCCCTTTATCAAGTTCAATTTCTTGACTGACCGCGTTTGTTGGGATTCCTTGACATTGAACGGTATTGCAAACAAGCGTTTGTTCATTAAAATTGGCAAAATTTAGTGCAAAGGTTTAATGCAAGGTTTTGAAAATGAAGCTTTTGATGGAAGCACACGCTGATTGATTAAAATCAGGAGCAAAGTTGGATCTGATTATGACAGCAGGAGTAATCAACACACGCAGAATAGCAAAGATTATTAGGAGTCAGGTTACTCAACCTTGCTGTAGTATACTTTTCAAAACAACCTTACCTCAATTAGGTCTTTTAGGGGTTGTAATGTGGTATGGTTCATGGTTTATGAAACAAAAGATAAAGGCTCAAATCCTACGCTCAGTTAACCCAAGATATATATTAAAAACTCCAAAAATAGGAAGTCACTTGATTTGAAAGCTGACTGGCGCTTTATGTGAAGCGCTCGTGTTTGAATGCATAACCGAGTTAAACTGAGAACTACCCTGCCCCGAGGTTGACATTAAGGGTTTTTTGTGTGAGAAAAGAAAACTACTACTTCTAGGCTCGAAGGGGTTGACAAGGGATTGTCATCCTTCCTTCTCCAATGTTTAGGAAATGTAAAACAATGCCTTACATCCTCTGCGAGGTCAATTTGAAAGTATACCACAGTAATTTTGAACATGAGGTTTTCATCGTCCTCCCTAATCTTTGCTTTAACAAAAGTTTGAAAAAGATATATATGAACACAAGAATAAATGAGTGAAGCGAATGGACTTAACCAAAATATGCATAAATATTTCATTAATGTTGCCAATTTTAACAGTACAACAAAGCTCATGAGCAAATACAAATTCAAAGTGCAAAGGCAATACAATAAAATTTCTGAAACTGCCAAAAAGATTGCCATTTTTAGGGAATCGAATACAGAGAACCAAAAAGGTGCTCAATCACAGCCCTTCTTTATCCTGATACATCCTTCACGACGTTACTTATCTCGTGAGCGGGTAAGGATTGTTCTTGATGATAGGCTGGGACCCATCGAAAGACAAAATGTTCCTTTCTCTTAAGCCCTTCACAATGTGCCTCAAAGCCAAGCAACTTTCTAAATCGTGGCCTGGTGCCCCTTCATGGAATGCACAATGAGCATCGGGATCGTGAGAAGGTGGCGGTGGATCCCGAGGTGGGCCTGGTGATCTTGTAGTTATTAATCCTTGTTGTACCAAAACAGGATACAATGCCGTATACGTCATAGGGATGGGAGAACTCGGAGGCCTTCCACCCCTTCTCCTACCTGAAATATTCTGATGAAAAACTTGAGTCCATTGTGAATAGACAGGAGCGTTGGGCGCTCGTTGATACACTGGTGGAACCGGCTGATAAACAAGAGCTTGATTGTTGAACGTTGGCGCAATGGCGGCCACATAAGGTTGTTGAACATAACAATGTTGTTGTTGTTGATGTTTCCAGGATTGACTTCTCTTCTTTTTGTGTGTCATCACCCCACTGGTATCCCCTTTCCTTTTGAAGGATTTCTTGGCATCTTCGCTCGAACTACCAGCTCTCTTGGTCATTTTCCCACTCTTTAGACCAAGCTCCACTTTAATCCCCACAGCAACAATATCGGAAAAACTAGCAGACACGCCACTGATCATCCTCTCGTAGAATTCCGGTCTCACTGTGTCAACAAACCAATCAGTTAACTCTTTCTCAGATAAAGGTGGCTCTACCTGTGAAGCCAGCTCTCTCCATCTCTGTGCATACTCTCTAAAAGACTCGGTATCGTTCTGTGACATGCTCAGTAATTGTCTACGATCGGGTGCTAAGTCCATATTGTATTTGTAATGCTTTATAAAAGCATCAAATACATCTTGAAAACATTGGATTTTAGATCGGTCCAAAGTCAAATACCATTTTGCAGCAGCCCCTTTCAAACTATCCTGGAAGCAATGGATCATCAACTTGTCGTTATCCACAAACGCAGCCATTCGTCGGTAATACATGGCTAAATGGGTTCTAGGGCACGTAGCGCCAGAGTACAGTTCGAAGCTTGGCAGTTTGAATTTTGGTGGAATTACTAGGTTAGTGACCAGACACATATCCTTAAGGTCTGAACTGAAGACATTATCTCCCTCCATGGCCTTCAGCTTTCTCTGCATAATCTCCATATTGGCTCTTAATTTCTCATTACTGTCATCCTCTTCTATAGATATGTTATCATTATCAAAATGATGCTGGTTCTGGAAGACAGGTTGGGATTGGGTCTGCACCACAGGCGGAGCATAAGTTGGAATAGCTTGTTGATTCTCACCAAACAACGGCACGACTTGTTGCGTGGACTGAGGAACTGTGGCCCGTATAAACTCAAATGGCATCCCTAGGGTAGTGTCCACAACAGGTATGGCTGGCGGCTCAACAGTTGTAGCAACGACCTCTGAGACTACAGTGGCCTGCGTATCCATCTTTGCTCGTATAACATGCAAAACCTCCATGATCTTCCCCATTCCTACTCTCAATTCGTTGAGTTCGTCATTAACTTGATCCAAATTCTCGCAATTCTCAGACATCCTTCTTCTTCAAGCTTGTGCCTAGGTGTTGTAGCGATATAGAGAATTCAGGGTGACGGTTCAGAGACGATTCTGAAGGGAGAATAACGACATAAGACGAAGACAGAGAGGAAATGCACATGCTATGACATAATGCAAATGAGATGCTAAAGCCAAATGGTTTCAAGGAACTCAAAGGCAAGTTGCAAAAAATTTTTTTGGAAAATTGAAGAGTTTTTGTTTTAAAATCCCTGATCTATTGATCTTTTGAAAAGGAAACAAACATTTGAGTTCCTCGAAACCAATGGGCTAGGAATGCTTGAATGTAAAGATGCACAAAGCACACAAGCACAAACATATGTACGTACAGCAAAACAAACAAACCCTAGGTTTGTAGGTCTCATGAATGGAACCATGGTCTACCCATCCCAATAGGTATGTACTACTGGTTTTCACCTGCCGAACAAGGTTCTAAAGAAGTTCCCAGAGTCTACAATCCATCTTTCGGATTTTAAAGATTTCCTAGATAACTTGGTAGTCGATAAAATTCTCAAGAGGATCTCGTCTGAGTGTAGTATCGCGTGACAACCAAGTCAGAAATAGACTCCATCATGGTCACCGCACTACATCTAAAAGGCTTAAGTTGGGTTTGGTAACTACGGTTCTCAGTATCCCGGGCACCCAGGTCGAGAGTAGCAAGCTTCACGAACGAATTCGTTCAACATAGCTAGACTCGAGAGGGCCTCAACTGAGTGATGGTGTTTATCAATTTGACCTTTCAGGATTCGACTCCCTCAAAGCTTCCTTGAATACCATCGTCCTATCATAAGTGTACACTCAAATCCGGGTATAGGATTTATCTCACTCAAAGATATCAACCCAAATCAAACAGGATAATCAAAACATAGAACAGATATACAAGCAGATAAGCATACAAGCAATCATACAAGTAGATAAGCAAACATAAATGAAAAAACAAGATAGGCTTAACCCTCTTAAGAAAGGACCAGCAATAGGTCTAACTCTCCCCAGTGAAGTCGCCATTTCTGTTGCGGTGAAAATTGGATAACAAATTATTAATTAATTTTCATCAGTTTCTTTTACAACCGACTTTGATTTATCCAAAGGAAAGGTTCAAGATCGTTAGAAAAACCTAAAGGGAAAAATCTAAGGTTCGGGGGTTGGTTACGCCTAGGGAAGGTATTAGCACCCTAAACGTCTGTAGTACTCTACGGGAGCCTCTTGTTAATGTTATCTTATGTTTGCTAAAGGTTCTACGCTAAAGGCTTGAAACCCTAGGGGTTAGTATCTAAGTATACTCGATAAAGCATCGCACTTTACGTCTACGTATCCTCGGGAATAGAATCAGAGTATGCGTAGTTCTGCTTCTACTGAATGATTGACTATGGTCAATATTCAGAGGGGAAATAAGTACGAGCTCATTGTAGAGTTTAAGAACTCTCTAAATCTAGTTGTAATAGACCTATGTTGAAGTTTAGTCAGTAGGGGAAAGCGATAAATTCATTATGATGAATATCATTAAGAGTTTAAGAACTCTTCCTAAAGCTAGTTATGATTTCAGGCCCTTGATGAGGCCAAGAAATAAGGTTTCTTCCTAAGAGGTTACTTAGGTTAAGATGGGGGTCAATGACTTTAAGAGTCAATGTTAATCACCTTCCTTTGGAATGTGGGGGAAAACATTTGATAATAACAATAAATAAGACATGATAAGACTATAATATGAAAAGATAAAAGCAACATGAGCATGAGGATGGCAGTATGTTTCATGAATAAGATAAGATGAACATGATTAAAAGAGTACATCCATATGCTTCAATCTTTAGGAAGACAAACATATAGGAATGATATACAAGAACACATCAATATGCTTCAATCTTTAGGAAGACAAACATAGAGAATGATTAAAAGAACACAACAATATGGATAACACTGAGATGTCAAGAAGTATCATCAAACCTCAAACTGACAAAGGAAGGAATTAATCAATAATTTCCTCAAGAACCAGATTAAAGACAATTTTAAAAAGTTAATCAAAGATTTAAATACAACTAAAGTTCAAAGATTTATCCAACTTAGTAAAACTAAAGTAGAAAAATTATCTAAATCTACCTAAAAACTATTTTGCTAAGTTCTTCTTAAAAACTAACTAATTAATCTAAGTAACAAACTTAGTTAGAAGAAAATAACTAATTAATTCTAGTTTTAAAATTAATTAATAAATTAAGTTGAAATCTAAAAAAAAACTCGCTAATTAATTCTAATCAAAAGACTAATTAACAAATTAAAAACCTAATTAAAAACTAAGTTACTAATTAAAATAAAACCTGATTAAGTCTAAACAACCAAAGAGGGGTGCAGGGAGAATCAGCTTGGGCTTTGAAAAGTTGGTAAGCCCAGCTAGAAATGGGGCGCTGGGTTGGGTAGGATGGACCGGGTCAACCCGATTTGGTTACTGAAATGGGAAACAAAAGAACCAAAACCTAATTTCTAACACAGCCGCGAAAAGCATTCTCCCAAATCCTTCTATTCAGTACCCTGTTCCTCATCTTCTTCCTCGCGATTCCGTCCCCTGCCTTCCCCATCGCTACTCATTTTCTTCCTCTCTAATCTGATTCCAGCTCATCTTCCATCGCCGTTGTCTTCTACCTCGGACGGAATTGTGGCAAGCTATCTCTCTCACGAGATCGCGACGTCCGTCTTGGTTCGTTCCAGGTTTGTCATCTCAGGCTCAAAGGGTTTGATTTCAAAAAAACGTTCCATCTTCATTTCTTTATTCTGATTCTTTCCTGGGTTTGACTTTATGATTTGGGTTGTAGGTTATGGGTTTTGATGGTTTGCAGCAAGAGTGAGTCTCAGAAAGTGGAGGTTTTGTGGTGAGTTTATGAAGAAGAGTTGTTGTTTGTGAAGAGGATAGAAGAATGGATTTTGAAGGAGAAAGAAAAAACGGGTTAAGTGGTTGTATGGGAGGTTGTCGATTTCAAAGTTGTGAAGGGAATGGTGTTGTTGGTGTCTTTTCGGAGTGTTTCGGAAGTATGAAACGAAGGAGGTTTGAGTTGTTGAGATTCGTGATGCTTGGTTGATGAATAGGGAACGTTTGAAGGATGAATGGGATCTGTCAATCAAGTTTGTTGTAGGTGAGGTTGAGGGAATGCGAGGTTCACGTGAGTTTGTGAGGAATCGTACTTCTGAAGAAGATGAGTGAGGTTGATGGTGATACTAGGTGGTAGAGAGGAAAAGCTGGATGAAGTGAAGAAGTTAACAGTTCATGATGTGCTTATGAGTTATCGTTGTTCACTAAGCGAGGTTATTATATTGTGTCAAAATGTGGAATCATGGATAAACTCAGACAACAGTTAACGATTCAAATGAAGGCCTAAGGGAACATACCGAAATCAGACGCGGGACTCGGCGACGATAAATTGCAGGTACTCGCTTTTCCTTCTTTCCTTTGCTTCTCTTGCTTTCTCTTCTCTTTTCTGAGTTGTTGTCCGTACGCGTATCAGAGGTAGGCTGGTATTGTTGTTGTTGTATTGTGACTATGACCACAAGAAGCGACGACACCAGAACAATGGCAAAATGGGACTTGAAGACTGTTGCTATGTTGAGCGGTTGTTGAAGTTGTCAAAATGTTGCCATGTTGTGGTTGTAGAAAGAATTTGAATAAAGTTAAAGGTTGAAGAAGATGGATGTGTATGGTATTGCAAATCGGTTTAAGGGGAGTATTGTGCGCAGAAAAACAAATGGGAGGATGAAGTATGGTTTGTGATATTTTTAATGGAGGATGATTGGAGATTTTAGTGTGAAAGAAGTGGCTCCGATTGTGTTACAGTGTCATTCTTCTTAATGAATTCCTCCTTCTGAGTTTTTTTTCGGTCCCCTCCTATCCTCTTCTCCTTTTCTATTTATATCCCCATAAACAGAATTTGTTTCTTAAATTTAATTTGAAGTTTTTGAACGTTAACGAATGGTCGTTTTCACTGCAGGTTAACGTTGGTATGCAGAGTGTACGTACGGCTGAGCAGAAAGTGGCATGGAGTGTAGCTTGTTTTTCTGTACAGATGGTCCTTCTTGAAGTTCATGATAATCTTGCTTTGTAAATTAAACGTACAGAAAGAAAAAAAGACTGGGCCGTGGGCTTTGTAAAAAAGAAAAGGGCCTAGCTTCTAGAAAACAAATTGGTTTTTGTTTGTTTTAAATTCTGAATAATATAACCTTAGTTAACTAAACATAATTAATTTAAAATTAAAAATTAAAATTAAACTAATTATATTAAAGCAAAAGTAAATTGGAATTAAAATTAAATCAAATCTTAAAATGATGAAGTTAATCCAATTACATTAAATTAGAATAAAAGTGATAGTTAAAGTAAATTAAATTTAGAATTGAAAATGATAATTGAAAATTAACTATATCAAGATTAAAATTAAACTAAATTTAAAAGTTAAAACTCAATCAATTCTCAAAATAAGAAAAATTCTAAAATAAAATGGCAAACTGGTTAAAAACATGATTAATGTTTAAAAAACCAAGAAAATGCACGAATGACCGCTCGCAAATGATAAAAGGGGATCAGACGAATCTGAGGGTAAAATTTGGGGTGCAACATACTCCAAGCTTAATCAAAAATTAAGTTGGACTAGGTAGCTCTAAAGGGAGAGAATCCAAGACTTAAACCAGTCTTGAGATTCATGGGAGAAAGAGAGTGAAAGAGAAGAATGAGAAAGAGAAGGAGAAAATGAGATACAATAAATGGAAGCAAGCACATCACATCATAAATGTCCAACTTACATCAATGAACAAAGCTCAAAGATCATGCAAAACATCTCAAGTAAGCATGCAAAGATAAACATGAAAAAAGGCAAGCATACTTGTGTGGAATGCATAATTAAGCATACATGGACTTCATATCAATATGAAATGAGAAAAATAAGATGAAGATGAAAGCAAGTCAGAATCAAAGTCATATCATCATCAACAACTCATATGTGCAAAAGAGATTCACATCATGAAACAATATGCACCAAAGAAGTCCACAAAAGAAAAGGTAATGATATTCATCATACAATTCAAACCAAATGCATTTAACTATGCTCAAGTGAAATGAAAACCAAGTAAGGAACTCAAGGGGCAGTATCATATGCATCAATATCATATCAAAACCAAACTCAAGTCATACAAGGTAGATTATCAAGCAACACCTTCAAGACATGCACCAAAGTAATCCACAAATGGAAACTCAAAGTCCAATTACTTAACACATGCCAAACATGACTCAAACATGATCCACAAATGGCAAAAATTGGTCACAAGGGACCTCAACCAGGGTAAACATCATATCAAATGCACATGCAAAGAATCAAGATGAAACTCAAGCAAATAGACATGCCAAGTCAACTTGTGTAAAGAGATGTCAAGATATAATCATGCATAAGTCATTTAAGCACAAATAAACAAACATATATCAAATGACACTCAAAATTCTAGGATTAAAACCCAAGTGACCTAAATCAGAAGCAAGCAACATGCCAAAAGATCACACAAAAATTCACAAGTTAAGTACCTCAAACAAAGTTTCAAAGTTGCATAAGAATAAAGAAGGGAAATGCAAAAATAGAGGGACTAAAATGCAATATGAAATGAGTTTAAAAATATGAGAAAAATTTCTTTAAGGACCTCAAGATGTCCTCTGCAATATGTAAAAAGAATGGGATGCAAATCATGCATAGATGATGAGAAATAAATTCAACAAGGCAGAGTGTGCACAAGTGAAACAATCCAAATAGAAATTAATCAAACAATTAATTCAGATGCACAAAATAAAATAAAAATGGAAAATAAAATTTTCCAAAATTTTATAAAAAACCTAAAGATGCTTCATAATTTTTTTTATAATTTTCTGATGCATAAAACTATTTTTAAAAATAAAAAAGCAAAACTATGCAAAAATAAAATAAAAAGAAATAAAATGAAACCCAGGGGTGCAATAAGAAACAATTCCACATTGGAAAATCACAAATGGGCTGAACAGGGGATGCGCGTAGTAAGCCTAAACCAAAAAGTCCAAGAGCAAAGTCAAGCGAGAAACACATGGATTTCATTCAACATTTGAGACTCACACACGCCATAGGATTGATCCAACGCATGCAATCAGTCAATGAGGGTACACAGTAATTAAGATCAACAGGCAAGATCAGAGAGCACACAATAGCAACCATGCACGCACACACATACAAGTAGCCAGAATTAAAAATGAAAGCACGTGAGGGACATGTGATAATCTTAATGTGTTGGCAACATATTATCCATCAGATCAAACAAACGCGTCAGATCAAGTCAATGGATCAAATAGCATGCAAGATCAAAGGTCCAGATTAAGTGCACATGGTAGTTATCATGGATGAACACACACACATATCAAAAATACACCCAATCAGAAGCATTTGTTTAATGATATGGCAAGACAAGAACCATTGGATCTGAGCATGGACGGTGAAGATCTCATCTCCTACCTTGAAACCCTCAGATCACCTGAAAATAAACCAGACGCCGGAGCTACGGCTCCGGTCGTCTTCTCTTGTAACCTCAATGGAGATCCAACACAAAAATTCCCAAAAATCAACAACAAGGGTACAGTTCTACTCAGTTTTTCATGAGGATCTCAAATATCACATTTAAATCAACAGATCAAGCAAGAATAAATCGAATCGAAGACAATAAGTTTAGATCCAAAAACTTAAATCTCAACATTCAGGCAATCCACACGTCCAAACTCAAAACAAAATAGATCAGCATCATCAGTGAACTTCATAGATCATTTTGCACACTTAAAATTCATGTTATACGACCATGAAAAGCAAGCTTACCTGAGATCTGTAGAGCTTGAAATACACCAAGAGCTCCTTCCAAAAGCTGCAGATCTTCCTCTTTTGAGCTCTATTTGTAAAATAAATGCAAATAGAGGCTTGAAATGGACTGGATCTAGGATTTTTAACTTGAACCAACTTGAAATGCACTTGATGAAATCGTCACTCTAAGCTTAAACCAATGGTAGATTCTTGTTCCTCTCACCACACTGATCAATAATGTGCAAAGAAAACTTCAAAAACTCTTAAGAGAAGAGAGATTCGAAGAGAGAAAAGTTTGGACGTGAAAATGGATTCTGAGCAAATGAGGGTGCATGACATAGCTTTATGCGTGTGAGTAAGCTTATATACTCTCCATTAGACCTCTCATCATGATTAGCAATTTATTAAACCCTTGACTAGTGAGTTTTGAGTGGTTTTAAAATTTTACAATTTGTGTTCAATCCCTTAATCCACACGTGCCAAGGTCATGAAATAAGCATGATTCACTCACATTTCACTTGCTGATCACATCTGAATTGAAATTGGGCCTTGTGGTGACTTGATTCATGAATTTTGATCCATCTTGCAAAAATGCATATTGTGAAAAAAGTGAAGTACATGGCACAAAATGAATTGATTCAAAGGCCAAATCTGGTCCTCATGGAGTGTACTTGGATGTTGCAATGTGAATTGGTCCATTAGAATCACTTACAACTTATTTTGAACCAAAATGCAAAAGGTGGAAAAAATGGTACATATGAAGAACCCTAAAAACACCTTGCATTGTTTTGATCATATCTAGAGAACCATAAATGGTATAGAGATGGTCTAGTACTTGTTGGAAAGGGGAGATAGAGATCTTCAACATTCATGTTTGAGTAAAATTCATTTGAAGCTTCTTTGATAATGAAAAGTCAAGTTGAATGTAGTGTAAAAACTTGCCAAAAATGGAAACTTCTCATTGTAGGTCATTTTCCAAATTTAGTAACTTTTGTACAAACCCTTGATTCTTGATAAATGGTATGAAAATTGACCCTTGAAGACCATATGAGGATGTGAGACCTTGAAAACCATGAAAAGCACCTCAAAATTTCACAGTTGACTTCCCCTCTCACTGTTGACTTTTCTTGGTCCACAAGTAATTGATCCACTGAACATCTTTCACAATGAAACACTAGCCAAGTCTTTCCTCCATGAACACTTGTGAGCATATAGAACCTCATGAGAATGTATTTGAACAAACAAAACCCATCAAGAAGCCTTTTGGAACCAAAACCCTAATTTGGACCATCTGATTAGGAGAGTGTGGTTCACTTGAAATCTCTTGCCAATCTTGATCTTATGATGATATGATGAACCCCTCAAACCATATTGAGGCTTGAGACTCCTTTGAGATGAACCAAGTACCTTGGTCCCATTCTAAGAACCAATGCTATGCACAAATGCTGATGCAAGAAATGCAAAGAAACATGAGCCAGTTAGCTAAAAATAAGAAGGCAAATTTTGGGGTGTTACAGCTGCCCCTATTCAATCAACTTGGTCCTGAAGGTATGATATCAACGGCTGTCATGCGTTCAAAGGATTCACGAAGATTGAATACCAAAAGAAACCTAAAATTTGCAATCCTCAAAGGAGGGACGACTCCACTGGGGAATAAGCAATAAATGCTGCACTGTCACAACACGGACGAGTGTTAGCTACGCTGGGGATATACACGGACGAGTGTCAAGGAATCAAAGATATCATATACGGACGGGTATTGAAAAGATACACGGACGGGTGTAAAATGATTAAATTTGCTAGGGATTGGCCTTATTGGGGATTAAAATGATGAACTGAACACGGACGGGTGTTATCAACAGGTCAATACTGACGGGTATTGAAAAAGATACAAACACGGACGGGTGTCTAAAAGGTCAATACGGACGGGTATTAAAAAAGATACAAACACGGAAGGGTGCTGAAAGAACACGGACGGGTGTCTAAAAGGTCAATACGGACGGGTATTGAAAAAGATACAAACACGGACGGGTGCTGAAAGAACACGGACGGGTGTCTAAAAGGTCAATACGGAAGTGTATTGAAAAAGATACAAACACGGACGGGTGCTGAAAGAACACGGACGGGTGTCTAAAAGGTCAATACGGACGGGTATTGAAAAAGATACAAACACGGATGGGTGCTGAAAGAACACGGACGGGTGTCAAGATAAAAACCTTGAAGGGATGAATCAAAAGACCACCTGGACGAAAGGGGTGAAAATAGATCATGGGTTCACAATCCTGGAAAAACACTCTGCCGTGGGACTGTCAAATACTACTTTGAATGACTAAACCCAACACTTGTGGAGTAAAATCGAATGATATCTTCCTGAAATCCGATTTTTTCTTAACGAAGGAAAACTCAAATCTGGCCTATGCTTCAGATGCATATGTTTGAATTTTGCCGTAATGCTCCACACGCCGTGGAAATGCTACGCATTTGGGAGGATGCTATGCCAAAAAATGCTTATGCAATGCAAAAGGACAGTCCTGGCAAAATAAACGCTGAGAACAGAAGCAGTTCCACTGAGGACAACAAGCAACATTGTCATCAAACCAGAGAACACGTTGAGGAGAACTTCACCCTGCTGGGGCAGATCAAGATCACCAATTCTGCTGGAGATGGACGAAACTCCGAGAGAATTCCCACCCTGTTGGGGGTGGAAACTGAAAACTGAAGATGGAAACTCCTCCGCTGGGGATCACCAAACACTTCAGAACTTGGATTTGACGCCTTCCAGAAACGATTGGACTTAAGACCGGCTGGGGATACCAATCACCACCAGACTCTGCTTGGGGATATGAGCACCTTTATCCAACTGAAGAGTACTGATCATCACCTACATATCTGCTTGGAAAATATTAGTTATCAACGTCCACTTTGCTAAGGGATAAACAAATGTTTCCTGACTAGCTGAGGAAAAAATGACTGCCGCATATTCTGTGGAGAAACACTGTCTTTGATCAAAGAAGACACTCTATCAGACCCTTGCTGGAGAGGCTGTAAAAATGACAATCTCTGGCTACCTGCTGAGGAAAAATGAGCCAAATCACAACTCTGGCTGGGGAGTAAACCCCTTATATCATGCTGAGGGGGACGATCCTCAACGACTCCGCTTGGGGAATTACTTCTTTATACTCTGCTGAGGGAGACGATCCTCAATACTTTTCCTGGGGAGAGCAACAAACTGCTGAGGACGATCAGACTTCAAAGTTGAAGAGAGCAGCTCTACTGGGGAGATACACCTGTCATTCTGCAAAACCAACAGAAAGGTCTACGTGCAAAAATGATTACTTTGATTATCATCATAGTGACTGTTGCCTAAGCAATTGCCACTGTTTTCCAACTTGTTTCACCAAGCACAACATTTTAGCATGTAATGTTTATCAAAAATATCGGACATTTTCACAAACAAAATAGGTAAAACAATAAACAAAAAGCTCTTTGACTGAAATGTAAACTTTATTGAATGGTCAGCCTATAAATAGGCATTTACATTTGGAAGCAATTCCCGAAAAGAGGTAATTGCGCAAAAATTAAAAGAAAATACACATGTCGGCAATGTGGGGAACATACATCCTTCGAATTTTCCATGTGTGGGTAGTGATCACAGATCGAACGCGGATCGTAGTCTTTGCTTTTAAATCCCTAACATTTGCCTGGATCGCCCTTTTCGGGTTTTCAATCCACCGGGATACCCATTTTTGCCAAAGTTACCTTTTCAGGTTTTCAACCTTGCGGGTTTATTTCTTTTTCCTTTTTATCCCTAATTTTTGCCCGAACCTTTTCTTTTTATGGTTCGCCAGGATGCCCCATTTTTTCCTGAACCTTCTTTTTATGTCCAGCGGGTCTTTTTTTATGCAAAGTATATTTTGACTACATTTGCGTTCACAGGGGACGTAAAATCTTCGCCATCCATAGTTGAGAGTAATAAGGCGCCACCAGATAAAACCTGTCTTACTACATATGGCCCTTCGTAATTCGGAGTCCACTTGCCCCTGTGATCTGTTTTAGGAGGAGTGATCCCTTTCAGGACTAATTCACCAGTTTGGAAACACTGAGGACGCCCTTTCTGATCAAATGCTTTTTTCATCCTGCTCTAATACAACCGGCCATGCGCAATGGCTTTCAATCTCTCCTCTTCAATGAGGTTCAGTTCATTCAGCCGGGAACGCACCCACTCAGCTTCATCAAGCTTCACGTCTGTCAGAATTCTCAAAGAAGGAATCTCAACTTCTAATGGCAGAACTGCTTCCATATCATACACGAGTGAGAAAGGGGTTGCCCCAGTTGATGTGCGTACCGAAGTACGATATCCATGCAAAGCGTAAGGCAATATCTCATGCCAGTCCTTGTATGTCACTACCATCTTCTGCACAATCTTCTTTATGTTCTTATTAGCCGCTTCAACAGCCTCATTCATCTTCGGGCGATAGGGAGAAGAATTGTGATGTTTAATCTTAAAGCTCTGGCATAGCTCCTTCATCATCTTATTGTTTAAATTTGGACCATTGTCTATAATAATCCTCTCCGGGACTCCATACCGGCAATTGACGTCCTTCTTAATAAACCGGGCTACCACTTTCCCAGTGACGTTGGCATATGATGCTGCTTCAACCCACTTCGTGAAATAATCAATAGCCACCAGGATAAAATGATGTCCATTCGAAGCATTCGGCTCGATCTTCCCAATCACGTCAATGCCCCACAGAGCAAAAGGCCAAGGTGACGACAAAACATTCAGAGGAGTAGGCGGTACGTGCACCTTATCAGCATAAATCTGGCATTTATGACACTTCCGGACGTATTTAAAATAATCAGACTCCATAGTCATCCAATAATACCCCGCTCTTAACAATTTTCTTGCCATAGCATGCCCATTGGCATGAGTACCAAAGGAACCTTCATGAACTTCTTCCATTAACAGGTCTGCCTCGTGTTCATCAACACAACGTAGCAAGACCATGTCAAAGTTTCTCTTGTATAACACATCGTCTTTGTTCAAAAAGAAGTTTCCTGATAACCTCCTCAATGTCTTCTTATCTTTGGAAGATTCCCCAGTTGGGTATTCCTGACTCTTCAAAAAGACTTTGATATCATGATACCAAGGCTTGCCGTCTGATACACCTTCAACCGCAAACACAAAAGCAGGTTTGTCCAAGCGCATGATTCTGATTGAAGGAGTTTCATTCCAACGATTCACTTGATACATTGATGACAACGTTGCCAACGCATCAGCCATCTGATTCTCTATCTGGGGAATGTGATGGAAGTCCACTCTGTCAAAGAAAGGTAACAACCTTCTGGCATAGTTGTTATACGAAACAAGATTCGCTTGACGAGTCTCCTATTCACCTGTAACTTGATTAACCACCAACGCAGAATCACCAAAAACATCGAGGTTATTGATTCTCAAATCAATTGCTTCTTCTAACCCTATGATGCATGCTTCATATTCTGCCTCGTTGTTGGTGCATACGAACGCCAATCGGGCAGTGAAGGGTATATGAGAACCCTTTGGAGTCCAATTCCATTACCATATGAATTAACAGCCCCATCAAAGACCAACTTCCACTGAGATCCAATCTCAGGTTCTTCATCAGGTAGAGGCTCTTCACAATCCTTCATCTTCAGATACATAATATGCTCATCCAGAAATTCAAACTTCATCGGTTGATAATCCTCAATTGGCTGTTCGGAAAGATATTCTGACAAAACACTTCCCTTAATGGAATTTTTGGAAACATAATGAATATCGTATTCTGTCAGAACCATCTGCCAACGGGCTATTCTACCAGAAAGTGCTTGCTTCTCAAACACATACTTTATCGGATCCACCTTTGAAATCAAAAGGGTTGTGTGGATTAACATATACTGCCTCAAACGCTTAGCGGCCCAAGCGAGTGCACAACATGTTTTCTCCAGCATTGAGTACCTCGACTCACAATCAGTAAACTTCTTACTCAGGTAGTAGATGGCGTGCTCCTTTCTACCTGACTCGTCTTGTTGACCGAGCACACAACCCATTGAATTCTGAAGAACCGTGAGATACATAATCAAAGGTCGTCCTGGTACTAACGGCATAAGGACCGGAGGTTCCTGCAAATATTCTTTTATCTTTTCAAACGCCTTTTGACAATTTGCATTCCACCTGACCGCTTGATCTTTTCTTAACAATTTGAATATTGGTTCACACGTGGCTGTGAGATGAGATATGAACCTAGCAATGTAGTTCAATCTCCCCAAGAAACCACGAACCTCTTTTTCTGTTCTCGGCTCAGGCATTTCTTGTATGGCTTTTACTTTAGCAGGATCAACCTCGATACCTTTTTCACTGACAATAAACCCCATCAATTTTCCAGATCTCACCCCGAAAGTGCATTTGTTTGGATTCAACCTCAGTCTGAATTTTCTCAATCTTTCAAATAGCTTCTGAAGATTCACCAGATGTTCTTCCTCCGTCTGTGACTTCGCAATCATGTCATCAACATAGACTTCAATCTCTTTGTGAATCATATCATGAAAGAGAGTCACCATCGCCCGCTGGTAAGTTGCCCCTGCATTTTTCAATCCAAAGGGATTCACTTTGTAGTAAAAATTTTCCCACGGTGTTATGAATGTTATTTTCTCCATGTCCTCTAGAGCCATCTTGATTTGGTTATACCCAAAGAAGCCATCCATGAAGGAAAACACCGAATACTGAGCAGTGTTGTCAACTAACACGTCAATGTGAGGGAGCGGGAAATCGTCCTTTGGGCTTGCTCTGTTCAAATCTCTATAGTCAACACACATCCTGACCTTCCCATCCTTCTTAGGTACAGGCACAATGTTAGCAACCCACAGAGGATAATTCGTTACGGCAGGAAAATCGACATCTAGCTGTTTCTGAACCTCTTCCTTGATTTTGACAGACATCTCCGGTTTAGTTCTTCTCAAATTTTGTTTGACCGGAGCACAACCTTCTTTAAGTGGTAGCCTGTGTACAACAATATCAGTATCGAGCCCAGGCATGTCTTGGTAAGACCAGGCGAAGATGTCCACATACTCACAGAGCATTTCAATCAATCTTCCCTTGACACTGTCTTCCAAAGCAGCCCCTATCCTTACTTCCTTTCTGGCGTCCTCGGTTCCCAGATTAACAATCTCCATCTCCTCCTGATGAGGTAAAATAACCTTCTCCTCTTGCTTTAACAGTCTGGCCAATTTTTCGGGCAGTTCACAATCTTCGTCAGTCTCTTCTTCAGCCTGATAGATTGGATTGTCAAAGTCATACCGAATTATATCTGAGTCATGATCGGTGTCATCTGAACAAAAAGACCTGCATGATTGATGAGGTATGTTTTATTATGTATGCAACAAAAGAAACACATTGCCATTTTGATGTGGGTTTTTAATGCATAAAACATAAAATAGAAAGACAGAGATCAAAATATTTGAGTGTGAAAAGTCCTTTATTGATGATAAAGCAAAACATGCAATAGTTAAAAGCCCTACAAATAAAATCACTACGTCTTGGGCAGAACGCAGGATTAACATAACAGGAAACAAAGCAATTACTCGAAGCTAGTCACTTGAATGACTTTTTCAGAAGACCAATTGCACAGACTTTCTCCTGGGACACAAGGGCGGATCCAGCTATCCATATCACAATCACTGTCCCCTTCTTCCTCAATGGCATTAACTCTGTCGAAGAAAACACCGACACAGGTGAAATAGACTGGGCCATAGAATTTAGGAGGATCCTGAGCTCTTCTGGGTGGCCTGTATCCCAGTCCATAAGTATTCCTCTTCTCCTGAACTTCAACCACTTGGCCCCATTTCTGTGAGCTACCAGCTTCGACTATAGCCTTGGCGTCTTTAAACGAAGACATAGAAACCTCAGGTTGATCTTCCACTGCGGGCTGCTCTGTGGTCTCGGACTGATCCTCAAACTGAATAACCTCTTCAGACACCTTCACTTTTTCAAACCCCTGACACAGCGTCTCATGGATTTCACCATCCACTTCCACGTATTTAAAGGTTGACAGCTGACTAATCTTTATGTCCTCCTCTCCGCACACTGTCACCACGTGACCATCTACCATGTATTTCAGCTTTTGATGCAAAGTGGAGGTTACAGCGCCTGCACCATGGATCCAAGGACGACCCAACAGACAGCTGTATGCTGGCTGAATATATCCATTATATAAAATGCTGCATCAAAGATTTCCGGCCCAACCTTGATCGGAAGCACAATCTCACCAAAGACAGATCTCTTCGAGCCATCAAAAGCTCGCACCACCAAGTCGCTTGGTGTACAAATAAGTCCCCTGATATCTAACTTCATTAATTCTTTCTTTGGCAATACATTCAACGATGATCCAGTATCAACCAACACATGTGACATCAGTGAACCACGGCACTCAATCAAAATATGCAGGGCATTGTTATGATTCCTCCCAACAGGAGTCAAGTCAAGATCTGTAAAGTCCAAGCCATTACCCGCATTCACGTGCGCCATATCCCCTTCCAGCTGGTTAACAGAAATCCCCTGGGGCACATATGCCGCATTCAAAACTTTCAGAAGAGCATTCCTATGAGCTTCAGAACACAACATCAACGACAGAATAGAAATCTTGGACGGGGTCTGATGTAACTGGTCCACAATTTTGTATTCACTTTTCCGGATGAGTCTCATAAACTCCTCGACATCTTCAGAAAAAGCATCACCAGCCGGCTTTACTGTAGAATCCACAATCCCTGGAGTCTGAACAGAACCATCCATTACCTGTTTTCCCTTATCTTGCCTAGAAGTACTGGGTTGATCAATAACAGGAGTGAGCACTCTACCACTTCTCGTTATAGCATCGGTCTCAACTTTAGCTTCTGAACTAGTACTCACTGGTGAAGTAGTCATTAACTCCTACTTTTGTCCATTGACAAACACCTCTGGGCCGTAATTCCATGGAATATCCTTAGTGCTCTCATACGGAATGGGTCCAGCCCTTATAATGATGACTGGAGATGGCCTCGACGAACCAAAAATAGTAATTGTTTTGAACGGAATAGTGATAGTAGCAACCTTCTCACTAACAACCTCTTCTTGCTGATTACCTCTATCAAACTGTAAGCAACCCTCATCAATCAAATTCTGGATACCCGTATTCAACGAATCACAACCATTATCCTTCGTCTAACAATCTGAACAGTTCTCATCACAACCCGGATAGACGCCACCCTTCAATAACCAGTTTTTAACCACAGCCAGCGGAGTCTTCAGCTCCTCAACATCCATGATCAAATTCAAAGCTTCACATTCCTCAATTATCGCATTCACCCTCTGCCCATTGTGATTAGGCATCGAGTTTTGAATAACATTGGGCCCATCATTCGAGAAATTGATAGCTTTGGAGTCTACAAGGTCTTGCACCTTGTGATGAAATGCCCTACATTTCTCCACAGTATGCCCCGGAGCACCAGAGTGAAAATCGCAGTGTGCGTTAGCATCGTAGCCTCGTGGGAGTTCCCCTGTTGGTGGAGCAAGGGTACGGAGCTCAACTAGACGCAACTGCAGCAAATGTTGCAACAACTGTGCATACGACATCGGTGGTTGCTCAAAATGCCTCTCTACATTTCTTTGTCTATTCTGATACTGGCCCTGCTGCCTGTTCTGATTAGCATTATTCCTTTGTTGCTGTGGTGGAGGTAACGTTGTTGGGATGGTTACCGATGCTACTTGTTGATTATTGTTCTGGCGCTGTTTCCCTTTTCCCTTGTAAGATGATACAACATTGGCCTCTCATTTCTTCTTAAAACCATCAAATGGCTTCTTTCCATGCCCGGAAGACGATCCGTCACCACTAGAAACTTTTCCAGCCTTAATTCCAACCTCTACCTTCTGTCCGATCGCAATCACGTCTGCAAACTTGCCTAGAGAACAAGGCAATAGCTTTTCATAATAGTGCTTAGGCAGTGTGTCCATAAACATATCCAACATCTCCTTCTCCAGCATTGGTGGTTGTACCCTAGCCGCCAATTCACGCCACCTTTGCGCGTATTCCTTGAAACTTTCATCATTTTTCTGGGACATGCTCAACAACTGAGTCCTGTTGGGAGCCATGTTTGTGTTGTATTGGTAATTCTTGATAAAAGCTGCAGCTAACTCTCTCCAAGTACGAACATCTCTACTTTCCAGCGCCATATACCATTCCAAAGACGCACCGGACAGGCTGTCTTGGAAAAAGTGCATCATTAACTTTTCGTCCTTGGCATGGGCCGCCATCTTTCTGGTATACGCCTTTACATGAGTTCTCGGACAGGTAGAACCATTATACTTCTCCAGTGTAGGAATCTGAATCTTCTGCAGAATGACAATATCTGGGACCAACCCTAGGTCGTCCAAATTTATTCCCAAATCATCCTGCTTCACAACCCCTTTCAGTTGCGCCTCGATTAAACGGATCCTCTCATCACTGACCATAGGAAGGCCAGCGTCCAAGCTTCTGACTGAAAAAACATCATCCTGTTGATCATCAAAATGATGGCCATGGATAGCTCGAATAGTGCTTCCCTCTCCAACCACTGAAGGAATCCCACCCTGTCCACCAGCACCGGGAATAGGAATGTAGTTACCAGCACCACCTCCGCCCGGAGGAATAACATGATTAAGAAGACCACCGTGTAAGATGCCATTTTCATCAACCTGCGCCACCAAAGGCTGAACTAGAGTTCTGAATTCATTCTGGCTCTGCACCACACCTTGCATCATCTCCATGAATTGATCGATGCGAGCTTGCATAGCTGCCATGTCTGCCTGAACTTTGTCCATCACTCTACTTTGATTAAGCCTGGTAGGATACCGATGAGCTGGTTGATCAATCCTGGCTGTCAAAAAGAGAGAGCATAAGAAATCCAGAGAATCCAAGATAACCTGCTATGCAAAATGAGATGATTATGCAAATGCAAATGCAAACATGTATGAACATTATCAAGGCGATCTATCCCTTGATTCCAGTTTTAATAAGCATCTGTTACAACACAAGTCTGAATAAGCATAAACAAAGACCCCGACCAACAAGCCTGGCGGTGATCCCGGAAATACAAAGAAAACAGCAGCAAGGAAACTAAGGCATATCATCAAGACTCAGCCGTGCTAGAATTCCCCATTCGTCATTCTTTTTGCACCAATTCTGCACTTCCTTGAGAAGCTTCTTGGTATTAGGATGCTCTGGTCTCTAAATCAACTCCTGAATCAAAAGATCCCTCCTGTGCAAGATCCCTGTTAAATAACGACTATGCAATTCCCAATCATCTTCTCCAGAAGCTCCACCTGAACTTGGACCTTCGCTTCTGGCTCTTTTCACTTCAGCTTGGATCTTCAGATGTTCCATACCTGCCATGGTTTCCTTGAGCTTTTCCTCAATTGCTCTCCTCTCAAAGATCCCTGATAAAATCTCCTTATCCTTTTTCCGAAGCTTTGTCTTCAAACCTTCAATCTGCTCCAGATACTTGTCCTCTTTCAACTTGTTGGCAGTAATTACTGTATTCCGACGGTCACGGAACCTGTGAATTCTTGACATAGCATAAGCCAACTCCTTCTTTTTGGACGAAAGGACCTTGCTAACACTTTTCAACGCTTGAGCCACTTTCTCTCTGGCTGTGGCTTCTTTAGACAATTCTTTCTCCTTCACAGCCAAAAGTTCTGATTTCAACCTGGCAACATGGACAACTTCGTCTTTTTCGTGCTTCAACTGACCAACCTCTCTGCCCAGCTCAAGATTCTCCTCTCGGAGTTTCTCATTCTCAGCCCATAACTTATCATACTTCTCTATATCAACAGTCGTGGGAGCCTCGATCATCAAAGGATACAAAGGTGGTTCCACCAGAAAAAAAGAAGCTCCTCTTCTCCTCTTTTCTTAATCCACTCTTCATAGGGAGGAAAAGCTCGGTAATTACATTTCCCGAATGAATTTTTTCCCTTCTTGGTCACCTGCTTCTACGCATTCACAATCTTCCTTATCATCTCCTGATCCCCAGTACCATTGAAGAATAAGGACTCTCTGATATCTCGCTCTTGTAAGACCCTAATTTTTACCCCTAAGATTTCACTCATTTCATTTGCATCTCATAACCACAAGCAAGATCACAGTTTGTGCTTCTCCTGAGCACCTGTGTGTTTTTCTTTCTTACTTGTTTCTGTTTACTAACCTCTAACCAAAATACCAAAAAATATGCTGCCGTTTGCTTGTTGCTCTCTCTGTGTGTTGTGCAGGTTCGTCAAAGACAATGAAGTGATTCCAAGTCACAGGCGTTTGTTCAAAAGCAAGATGTCTAATGCTTAAGTTCTTCAGTTTATCAGGCAGTGGTTCACATGAGTTTTGGGTTCAAACAGATTCAGATGGCTGTTACTTAGTTGTGGCTTGTTCAGTGGTAGTTGTGTGCACTTTATCAGTGGCTTGTGAGAAAGTTTGGTTATCCATTTGTTATATCCATTTCCATATCCATTCTCTAAACCATTTTCTCCATATCCAATTTTATTCCAATATGACCATTTTCCAATAATCACTTTTCACGACCATTATCCAATTTAAAATCCAAATATCCTTTGTTTTATCCAATTTTATCTTTTTTTTTTATAATTCTTTCCATCTCAATATCCACTTTAAATCCATTTTCTTTCCTAAGCTATTCATATCCATTTTCTAACCCATTTTCAATTCAAAAACCCAAATATCCATTATATCCAATTAAACCATTTCTTTCTCTAAACCAATTCATTTTTTAATTTCCTAAATCCATATTTTTTATCCATTTCTTAAATCCATATCCATATCCAATTTAAAGTCAAAAATCCATTTCCAATATCCATTTTCTAATTTCACATTTCCAATTCCATTTTTCATATCACAAACCAAATTATCCATTTTTAATTACTTTTTTTTTTCTAACTAATTTCCACATTTTTATAACCATTTATATCCATTTTTTTTTTACAAAAAAGGTATCAAAGCCCATACAAATAAAAAGGCCCAATACACAATAATACAAGCTGCTACTATTTTTCTTTTTTCCAAGCCATGTAAATCATACTACAAGCTACTACCAAGTTACTAAGTTGAACTTCCAGCCACTGTTACTACACACCATCGCGCCACACCAAGCCGTGAATAAACCTCCAACGCTCACGCCAAGCCTTCACGCAATTTCCCAGCTCCAGCCGCAACAAATTCCCAGCTCCATCCGGATACACCTTCACGCCATCTACCAGCCCATCCACGCCGTCTCAGCCCACACGCAACTCTTCACGCAGCAAGAAAGCGAGAAAAATCCATCGCTCAAAATGACTGAAAAATCAATTAAAACGGCAGCAACAATTCACCTCTTCCTTCTATAAATACCACTTTCATTCACTCTAATTTCCAAGCTTGGATAGCCAAAGACTCCCTGCCAAATTCATTGCTCAAAACCTTCAACCATCTTTCACCTTCATTCAATCACCAACTTCAATTAACCTTCATCCATTTTCAATTCAACCTTCAAAAAACCACCATAAATCTTCACTTCAAGCTTCAATAATTTCAAACCGTAATAAATTCTCACAATTCCATCAACAACAACAACAAAAGCACGTTCAAAAAAAAGAATAGAAGAGGAAGAACATTTCTCACCATTGAAAGGTATTGAAGCTTCCTTTCCATCAAACCTTTACGGTTTCGATTTGGTTGATTCAAGCATCGTCGAATGAAATCGAATACGTATTTGGAATCACCGTGGAATTCCGATCACGATTGTGTAAATTTTTCTTCCCGTCGTCCACCGCGATGAGCCGCGCGAGCCACCACCTCCACCGCATGAATAGTGCTCACGTTGCTACTTGAAGAAGAAGAAGATATATTGCACTTTCTGACTTTTTTCTTTTTCATTTCCTTTTCAATATTTTTTTGTTCTTGGTTCCTATTTCTTTTTTTTGGAAATCGTTTGGGCCTAATTCGCACCACCACCATTCCATTCTTACCTTCTCTTTTTATTTTCGTAAAGAATAATTCCAATTTGTTTTTATATTTTTTTTAAGTAACTTTTGAGTTTAGATTTTGTTTTTAAATTCTGGTTTTAGAGTTTTATTATAAAAATTTCTTGAAGAAAAGTCATGAAAAATTTCTATCATGAGAATTATCTTTTAATTCTTGTTTTTTTTCATTTTATTTTGATTTCTCATTTTTCTTTCATTTTGGATTGGTTGTGTGGATCATAATATTTTAGATCCATTTTTCTTCATCTATTTTCTTTTTGATCGATGAAAGTCGAAGTGATCGTGAAATTCCTTTGTTGAATTTCGATCGAGACGAGATCATTTCCACCTTTTCTTTTCGTGTGGCATCGCTTTAGGATGACGATCCATATATCGTTCATCTCGCGTGCATTAACACATACATCTCATGGCCGGCCTCATTCGTAGGGTAATTGCTCGAACAAATTACTCGGCGTGCGCTTAACATAGACCAAAATTTGTCCCGCCTCGGAATAAATATCAAAAATAGTTGATTATTTGTCTTTTGGTTCAAAACTTATGGAACTTGTTGTTAGGAGGCTTTGGTCTTATCAATCCTCTAATGAGTTCTCATTAATCTTGACCTAAGTGCAAATATTCAATTATAATTGATCACTAACTTTAACTACTAATTACTAACTTACTAACATTTACTCTTGTACTAACTTCTTTACAATTACTTCTCGCACCCTATCTCTTTTACTTTTATGCTTCATTTTATCATTTCATTTCATGTTTATGTTTCCGCAATTTTTCCTTTGTCCGTTGGACATATGTTTATGCTTCCGCAATTTCTCCTTTGTCCGTTGGACACATGTTTATGCTTATGCCTTTTCTCTTTGTCCACTTGGACCTAAAACATTAATAAAGGCCAAAACCTCTAAAAAACTTGTGATTCTAATCTTGGACTATGGTTACTATCCTATGCAAATGGACATGGAGTTTTGAACTTGGACCTTGGACATCCAATGCAATTCTTGGAACCTTGGACTTAGAACTTAGGACATTCCTCCCTTTGCTTTGGAATTATGGTTCGAAGACTTTGAAGCTTACTTGTGTGGTTAGGCTATTCTCTTCCTTAGCTTTTACTTTATGCTTTAGGATAGTCTCTTCTTCTTCTCCCCATTCTTCAATTTTCAAAATTCTCTCCCTTTTTCAAAACATTCTTGATTTCAAACTTTCACCGCTTTCATAAACAAACCTTAACTTTGTCAAGTGATTTTACTCTTTTCCTTTCATTTCTTAACAAATGCTAAACTACATAAGCATATTGACACCTTTTTCAAAAGACTTAAAAAACATCAAACTCATCACTCTCTTTTGTGCCCTCGTGCACCTTTTCCTTTAACTTTTTCATAAGTTTAGACATGAGTCATTTCTTTAAGCGGAATTATTCGCTTGGAAATGATGACTTGTCTTTACATTTAAAACCAACCAAAACAAATTTTCATTCTTTGTACCACGAACTACGGGGTTTTGATCCTACATTGCACATCGTGGGTACGTAGGCATGAGACGACAAGTCTCTCCAAACACAAAAATCTTAAAAAACAATTTCTCTTCTCATCTCCTCAATCACTTTTCAAGCAAACCTTTTCAGACCAAAAGCGGTAGATATTTCAAAGGGCTCCTATAGAGTACTATAGACGTTTTGGGTGCTAACACCTTCCCATTGCGTAACCAACCCCCCGAACCCGGACTCTCTTCACTTGTTCTTATTGTAGAGCTTGTGTAGGTTTTGTTCGCTCTTTTTCCTTTCCTTTTGGATAAAATAAAAGTGCGGTGGCGACTCTTGCTTTTCGAGTTAAGTTAATCAATAGCTTACACTCACGATTTTGCCGCTACAGCTCTTCAGGTGGACCTTTCAAGGGATAACCAAACTGCCTGATAACAAGGGAAGGATTATAGTTAATTCCACCTTTTCTCCCTATCAAGGGTACATTAGGGAATTCTCCGCACCTGCAAATAATCTCCATCCCTAGTAAGTCATGGTTGAACCAAACAATGTTGTCAGCAGTCAAGCCCATTAACCTCTTTGACCACTTCAGAGAATCTCTCGCGTCAACGAAAGCGTCGGCTTCGGGGAGATGACTCTGAAACCAAGTAGATAAGAGTGGTGCACAGCAACTCACAGTTCTTCCACGCCTATTTTCATTCTTGTAGTGGACTGAGTGATACACATCACCTAGCAAGGTAGGTATAGGATTCTTTGAAATAAAGATTCTGACAGCATGCATATCCACCAGATCATGAACATTGGGAAACAAGACAATCCCATAGATGCACATAGCTAGAATAGCTTGGAAAGCAGTCCAATACCTCTCCTTAACATGTATGCAAGCTTGATCAAACAAGAACTTCAATAAGAAACCCTTAGCTCCTTGTTTCTCCACAATATTACTGCTCAGAGCGGATTCACCAATATGAAGAGCAACGGACATTTCTTCTATCCCGGGACGTTCTTCAGAAAAGAATACTATGTCATGTCTGATGGGGATTCCCAAAATAAATGAGAACTCCTCCAACGTTGGAGCAAAGATATAGCCTGGGAAAGTGAAGCAACACAAAGACGGATCATAGAACTGAAGAAGGGTATGAATGACATCCTTCTCATACTTGGAGATACCATAGACAAACTTCAGAAGTCTCCCATACTCTCCACCGAACTCTGTACGAACTCCGGGACCAGCCATACTAATCAGCTTGTGAATCAACGTCAAGGTCGGGTCTAGGAACGAATAAGCAACAATCTTCTTTCTCTGGATATCCATGCTAAGACAACCTCAGAAAACCGGAATCAAGAGTAAGATGCAAGCTCTGAAAAATGTCACACATGTTAGAACACAAGAAAAATGATATGCACATGTAAGCATGGGATCAAGGCATCACTGCTGGACGTGCTGCATTGTTAACTGAACGAGAACCACAACCCAGAAAACCAGAATTCTAAAATATCGAACCACTGAGATAACCAGAAACCCAGATAATCAAACACTGATGAGAAATCCAAAAAACCGGGTAGGTTGAAGGTTTTGGTTTCCTGCAGACCTGCAAACACCCATCCCCTCTCACATGTGGGTTCTAGAAAACCGAGGATCCTCAATATCACGGGCTCTCAGGTCGAGAAATGATGATACGTTCACCATTTCTGGTTTGGCATCATCATCAATCGAGGAGGCCTCAACTGATTCCCCTAAAAAATAAGGTCATCCTATGCGAGTCCCTCAACATTGGGTCCTTGGATCGACAAGTGTAATGGGTTTGCCATTTCTGGTCTTCCATTATCACAGGTCGGGAGGAGAGGCACAATTGAGGTATCGGAGAAACGGTCACTAGAGTCGACAACTCTCTAGATCAACATTCTGAAATGCGCAAGACACACACGTCAGAATGCATCCCAAGATAGCCTCGTCTGGTTGTGAATTTCGTGAACACACAAACGCACCAAGATGGCACGTAGGTCCCACTACTCTCCACTCTAGTCCTAGGGTGTACTCAAGCCTGGGTATTGGGCTTATCTCTCAGAACAACCCAACCTGCCAAACAGAAACCAGCCAGCACAACACAGCAATATCCAGTATGACAGTAATAAAATGAAATGCAATGCAATAAAAGCTATAAAACAGTAATATACAACATAATAAAGCACAATAAATAAACACCCAACGAAAAAACAAACAAGCGCTAGGATCGACTCGCTAAAGGGGATGGACCAGCAAGAGGTCAACCTGAGTCCCCAGCAGAGTTGCTAGCTGTCGCTCCCGAAAGGATTCGCATCCAACGGTATAAACGCGAGAGTGGCGCAGAAAACACAGAGTCGCCAGCAATGTGTATTTATCCCGAGAGAGGGAAAGGAAACACTGCATAAACCTGAAGAGAAAGGGGGAAAGACATGGTCATCGCAACCATAGTCCGGGTTCGGGAGTCGGTTATGCAAGGGGAAGGTGTTAGCACCCCACGCATCCATCGTACTCGATGCGATCCACGCTTGTTGTCTAAACGGAGGGTGAGCTGTCCTACTATCTATGGCTGTACAAAAGAAAACGGGGATGGGGGCGACTAAGACGAACTCGGTAGGACATATTAGATGCCCTAGGCCTACGTACTCCCTCAGTGCTATGGGAAAGTCAGAGTCAACGTAGTTCAGACAGGAACTGTGGGGGAAGGTTGCTCGCCAAGACAATCTTTGTCTTGTGCCTACATATCCTCAATCGGACGAGAGAGAGGAATCAGAGCTAATGTAGTTCGTGGGTACGACCATGAATGGGTAAGTGTTTTTTACGTGAGCGACGAGCTCTTTTTTGAAAATGAAATTTGAAACCCAACAATCCCGAAGGATAAAAAGATTTGAATTTGTTTGTGTGTTTTTTAGACAGAAGTGTTTTTTAAGTTAGTTCATAACTTGCATTGCACCAAAGTCTAGGGCACAGGGACGAATACTTAACGAATCATCCCAAGACAGGACGCTCGCTAAGCACTCTAGAAAGATGAGAGGAAGCCCCTCATTTCTCATTCCCCACGCTTAAGGCTCGTGCGCAATACACTTTATCTTTATTAAGTGTTTTCAAGAAGTTTGAGATAAGAAGAGAGAAGACCCAAAGGAAACTCTAAAGGGAAACTAAGAGTCCTAATGTTATCATGCATGGGTGTCCTATGGTTAGTGAGGCTTAGGAGAGACGACTACCTAAAACCTAATGCTAATCCTACTCAAAGCTTAATCAAAAATTAAGTTGGACTAGGTAGCTCTAAAGGGAGAGAATCCAAGACTTAAACCAGTCTTGAGATTCATGGGAGAAAGAGAGTGAAAGAGAAGAATGAGAAAGAGAAGGAGAAGATGAGATACAATAAATGGCAGCAAGCACATCACATCATAAATGTCCAACTCACATCAATGAACAAAGCTCAAAGATCATGCAAAACATCTCAAGTAAGCATGCAAAGATAAACATGAAAAAAAGAAAGCATACTTGTATGGAATGCACAATTAAGCATACATGGACTTCATATCAAGATGAAATGAGAAAAATAAGATGAAGATGAAAGCAAGTCAGAATCAAAGTCATATCATCATCAACAACTCATATGTGCAAAAGAGATTCACATCATGAAACAATATGCACCAAAGAAGTCCACAAAAGGAAAGGTAATGATATTCATCATACAATTCAAACCAAATGCATTTAACTATGCTCAAGTGAAATGAAAACCAAGTAAGGAACTCAAGGGGCAGTAGCATATGCATCAATATCATATCAAAACCAAACTCAAGTCATACAAGGTTAATTATCAAGCAACACCTTCAAGACATGCACCAAAGTAATCCACAAATGGAAACTCAAAGTCCAATTACTTAACACATGCCAAACATGACTCAAACATGATCCACAAATGGAAAAAATTGGTCACAAGGGACCTCAACCAGGGGTAAACATCATATCAAATGCACATGCAAAGAATCAAGAAGAAACTCAAGCAAATAGACATGGCAAGTCAACTTGTGTAAAGAGATGTCAAGATATAATCATGCATAAGTCATTTAAGCACAAATAAACAAACATATATCAAATGACACTAAAAAATTGTGGGATTAAAACCCAAGTGACCTAAATCATAAGCAAGCAACATGCCAAAAGCTCACACAAAAATTCACAAGTTAAGTACCTCAAACAAAGTTTCAAAGTTGCATAAGAATAAAGAAGGGAAATGCACAAATAGAGGGACTAAAATGCAATATGAAATGAGTTTTAAAATATGAGAAAAATGTCTTTAAGGACCTCAATATGTCCTCTGCAATATGAAAAAAGAATAGGATGCAAATCATGCATAGATGATGAGAAATAAATTCAACAAGGCAGAGTGTGCACAAGTGAAACAATCCAAAAAGAAATTAATCAAACAATTAATTTAGATGCACAAAATAAAATAAAAATGTAAAATAAAATTTTCCAAAATTTTATAAAAAACCTAAAGATGCTTCATGATTTTTTTTATAATTTTCTGATGCATAAAACTATTTTTAAAAATTAAAAAGCAAAACTATGCAAAAATAAAATAAAAAGAAATAAAATGAAACCCAGGGGTGCAATAAGCAACAATTCCACGTTGGAAAATCACAAATGGGCTGAACAGGGGGTGCGCGTAGTAAGCCTAAACCAAAAAGTCCAAGGCCAAAGTCAAGCGAGAAACACATGGATTTCAGTCAACATTTGAGACTCACACACGCCATAGGATTGATCCAACGCATGCAATCAGTCAATGAGGGTACACAGTAATTAAGATCAACAGGCAAGATCAGAGAGCACACAATAGCAACCATGCACGCACACACATACAAGTAGCCAGAATTAAAAATGAAAGCACGTGAGGGACATGTGATAATCTTAATGTGTCAGCAACATATCATCCATCAGATCAAACAAACGCATCAGATCAAGTCAATGGATCAAATAGCATGCAAGATCAAAGGTCCAGATTAAGTGCACATGGTAGTTATCATGGATGAACACACACAAGTATAAAAAATACACCCAATCAGAAGCATTCATTTAATGAGGTGGCAAGACAAGAACCATTGGATCTGAGCATGAATGGTGAAGATCTCATCTCCTACCTTGAAACCCTCAGATCACCTGAAAATAAAACAGACGCCGGAGCTAGGGCTCCGGTCGTCTTCTCCGGTAACCTCAACGGAGATCCAACATAAAAATTCCCAGAAATCAACAACAAGGGTACAGTTCTACTCAATTTTTCATGAGGATCTCAAATATCACACTTAAATCAACAGATCAAGCAAGAATAAACCGAATCGAAGACAATAAGTTTAGATCCAAAAACTTAAATCTCAAGATTCAGGAAATCCACACGTCCAAACTCAAAACAAAATATATCAACATCATCAATGAACTTCATAGATCATTTTGCACACTTAAAATTCCAGTTATACGACCATGAAAAGCAAGCTTACCTGATATCTGTAGAGCTTAAAATACACCAAGAGATCCTTCCAAAAGCTGCAGATCTTCCTCTTTTGAGCTCTATTTGCAAAATAAATGCAAATAGAGGCTTAAAATGGACTGGATCAAGGATTTTGAACTTGAACCAACTTGAAATGCACTTGATGAAATCCTCACTCTAAGCTCAAACCAATGGTAGATTCTTGTTCCTCTCACCACACTGATCAATAATGTGCAAAGAAAACTTGAAAAACTCTCAAGAGAAGAGAGATTCGAAGAGAGAAAAGTTTGGAGGTGAAAATGAATTCTGAGCAAATGAGGGTGCATGACATAACTTTGTGCGTGTGAGTAAGCTTATATACTCTCCATTAGACCTCTCATCATGGTTAGCAATTGATTAAACCCCTGATTAGTGAGTTTTGAGTGGTTTTGCAATTTTGCAATTTGTGTTCAATCCCTTAATCCACACGAGCCAAGGTCATGAAATAAGCATGATTCACTCACATTTCACTTGCTGATCACATCTGAATTGAAATTGGGCCTTGTGGTGACTTGATTCATGAATTTTGATCCATCTTGCAAAAATGCATATTGTGAAAAAAGTGAAGTACATGGCACGAAATGAATTGATTCAAAGGCCAAATCTGGTCCTCATGGAGTGTACTTGGATGTTGCAATGTGAATTGGTCCATTAGAATCACTTACAACTAATTTTGAACCAAAATGCAAAAGGTGGAAAAAATGGTACATATGAAGAACCCTAAAAATACCTTGCATTGTTTTGATCATATCTAGAGAACCACAAATGGTATAGAGATGGTCTAGTACTTGTTGGAAAGGGGAGAGAGAGATCTTCAACATTCATGTTTGAGTAAAATTCATTTGAAGCTTCTTTGATGATGAAAAGTCAAGTTGAATGTAGTGTAAAAACATGCCAAAAATGGAAACTTCTCATTATAGGTCATTTTCCAAATTTAGTAACTTTTGTACAAACCCTTGATTCTTGATAAATGGTATGAAACTTGACCCTTGAAGACCATATGAGGATGTGAGACCTTGAAAACCATGAAAAACACCTCAAAATTCCACAGTTGACTTCCCCTCTCACTGTTGACTTTTCTTGGTCTACAAGCAATTGATCCACTGAACATATTTCACAATGAAACACTAGCCAAGTCTTTCTTCCATGAACACTTGTGAGCATATAGAACCTCATGAGAATCTATTTGAACAAGAAAAACCCATCAAGAAGCCTTTTGGAACCAAAACCCTAATTTGGACCGTCTGATTAGGAGAGTCTAATTTGGACCATCTGATTAGGAGAGTGTGGTTCACTTGAAATCTCTTGCCAATCTTGATCTTATGATGATATGATGAACCCCTCAAACCATCTTGAGGCTTGAGACTCCTTTGAGATGAACCAAGTACCTTGATCCCATGCTAAGAACCAATGCTATGCACAGATGCTAATGCAAGAAATACAAAGAAACATGAGCCAGTTAGCTAAAAACAAGGCAAATTTTGGGGTGTTGCAACAGTGTATACCACTGGTTGTGGTATAGACATTTTAGCAGTGATTCTTGGCGCTTCAGTGTCCTGAAGTTTGTAACCTTCAGGAACTGCTGTTGTAAACCTTGCATCTTCACTTTCCCGAAGTTTGTAACCTTCAGGTCCATCGGTTCCCGCTACGGTTAATGGTTCTTCAGTGACTGGTGGGATATATCCTTCATGTATAAAGTTGAATGGCATGCCCTATGGGCGACCTTTAGGCATGTTGTACCGAGGATCTTTCTCATGTGTCTTTGATATAGGTGTAGATGTAATCTCTGAGATTATTGTCCTTTGCTGCCGCTGCTCCTGAATTGCTTCCAGGGATATCATGTCACTGTGAAGTTTTTCTAAACTTTCCTTCAGAGCGTCGATTTCTTCTCTCAGCTCTTTGTTCTCTTCCTCGATATCGTCCATTTTCTTTAGTCGATTGGCCCGAATATTCTTTGAGTGTGACAGTTTGACTCTAGAATTGTGACACATACGTGAGACTCAAAGATAAGAAAAATGTGTTATGTGAGAATGATGAATGATATGCAAAGACATATTTTTTTAGTTTTTATTTTCAAAATAAACCATAATAGATTGCAAATATCACAGAGTGGGGAGTGGAGACCCCTTTTATTGAATTAGAAAGATTGCAGCATTTTACAAAGAAAAGTACAGAAAGGTACAATATTTTACAAAGTGTTGTAAGGAAAATGTCTAAGCTCAAGGATCCCGTGTCCTCTCTGAAGAGAGCTCATATGTTGGTTCATGTATCTTTCTTTTCTTTGATCGGGGTTCTTCAGCCGTTGTCGGGTTGTCCGTCCTTTGCCAAGTGAAAGGAGCGAGCAAATTTCTTCGGTCTTCCTGACTTTCTATAACATGTTATTCTAATATCTTAATCAGAGCATCCTTCTCCTTTAAGAGTTCCTGAATCTTGATACACTCCAAATTAAGGATTCGGTATTTGTTTTTTCAAGAGCTCTTTTCACGTTGAACTTTGTTGAGAGCGACCTGGTGTTTTTCCACATCAGACATAAGATAAAGGACATATTCCTTTAATGGAAAAAATTCTTCGCGAGGTTTAGGCATCCTCAGCTTGAGGGATCTAGTTTGCACCAAGTGGAGATAAGGTTCCATGGAGGTACATTTTCGTCTTCCCAAAGACTCTCTGCCTTTCCTGTGAATATGTTGCTAGACATACATTATTTCCTACTTTAGTGCCCTGTCAATTTCCCTTTCCTTGAAGAAAAGACCTTCCATATGAACTTTGTGTGGGATATTCCTCATCGGGTATCCGAGTTGACAGCGAGCTAAAATTGGATGATAGTCGATTCATCCTTTAGTTCTAATGATGGGTACGTTAGGGAAATTTCCACATCTGTCTATGATCTCTATCTCTTCGTAAATCCGATTGTACCAATCTATGTCAGAGTTGGTAAGACACATAATTCTTTGTGACCAACGTAAAGTACTCTTGTGAGCCCAAAAATCTGCAGACTTGGGCAAATGGGAAATAAACCATTTGTAGAGTAAAGGTACACAACATGTAATCATTCCTCCGCTGTACAAATTCCTTAAGTGTATAGAATGATAAGCATCTGCGAGCAAGGTTGGCACATGGTTTCCTATCAAGAATATCTTAACAGCATTGGTATCGACGAAGTTGTCGATTTTGGGAAAAAGGAATAACCCATATATGAGCAGGACAAAGATGACTTCGAAGGTACTTATATTTCCTATACTAGCTAAGTATAGAGTTTTCTCCATCAGGAATTTAGCTGGTAAACCCTGGATTCCGACTTTAGTAGTTATGTGAGTCCTAACTTCTGACTCGTCCAAAGAGATTGCTCTTGCAATAGCCTGATTCTTTGGAATTTCTTCCAGTCCAGAAAATGAAGCTTGATCAGTGATAGGTAAATCAATCAGATGGGAGTACTCTTCCAATTTTGGCGCCAGTTTGTAATCCGAGAAAGTGAAGTAGTGATAAACCGGATCGTAGAATTGAGCTAGCGTAGACAGGATTCCTTCAACTACGTTAACCCTTAACAGAGACAACAGTCCTCCGTGCTTAGCTCTGAAGGCCTTGGGATTGGTAATCATCCTTGCTAACTTCCTTAAGTCCTCTAGTTTTGGAGCCTTGAAGGTGTACTTGTGCGTCTTTCTTCTACCGAAATCCATAACGCAACCTCTCTGATATTTGCAATTATTAGTTTAGTTCTTTTGAAAAATATTTTTCTTGTTTGAAAAGATTTTTTTTTAATTGAATGCATGAATGCAACACACAAAAACATTTGAAAACATGGGTTCAAGGGTTCGACGTCACGAGCATGCAGTCATGGCTCTACCCATCCCCAAAGGTTGTACTATTTTGGTAAAATTTTGTACCTGTATAACGGGTTCTAAGGTTCCCAAAGTCATTGACCTCTCCTAGAGATATCAACAACATGCTGATTCACTCGAGCGAGCTGTAACATCCTAGGGTGAATCTCATTTGAGTGTAGTATCGCGCATCAACTATTCCTGATAGTCACCGCACTACAAATAGGTCATATGGTTGATGTCTACTAAATCCTCAGGGTCATGGTACCACACTACAAGAAAAATATCATTTTACGACACATAGGTTGCGACAGTTCATTGAAAACTTCCCTCATATGTGTATTACGGCAGTTCATGTGGCCGTTTTATGCAACCGCCCTTTAATTTTAGTAAAAAATTATACATGTTGCGACGGTTCCTTTGAAAACCGCCCCAACATATTTGTTGCGACGGTTAAAAAACCGCCCTTATATAGGATTGCGAAGGTTTTAAGTCCAACTGCCTTTAAAAATGGACTGCGACAGTTATTTTAACCGTCCTATTTTTTTCCCAAATATATATTAGAACAATTAAAATAACATCATGGGTTGTGACGGTGGAAAGCCCAACCCCCTTAGTATTTTTGTAGCCCAAGTACTTGAAAAACAAAAAAAAAACTTATGTTAATTTTCACTAATTAAAGCGGGAGAAATTTTAACCGAACACCCCTTCAACAACTCTGTGTCTGAAAGAGGGAAAAGAAATAACACTTGTTTCACTGTGCTCTTCGATTGGAAGAAGGAAAGACACCACACCGCGTTCACTATGATCTGCGACATTTGATTGCTTCAGTGAAAGAGGGAAAGCCGATTGATAACAAGCTAGTTCTTCTTTTTCATCTCTTCCTTCTCCATTGAAACTTAGAGTGTGTTTGGATGAGGAATTTGAGAATTTTTAGGGAATTTAAAATTCTGAGTAATTCAAATGATTCAATTGAAATTCATTCATTTTTAAATTCTTTTGTTTAGTTGAAGTATTAAAATGATTCAATGTAAAAAATTTGGGGTTATTTTCATAATTTTTAAAGATTTTGGGTCAAATTTAAAATATGAAAAATAGGGACCAATTTGTAATTTTTGAAAACTTGAAGGGACCAATTTGTAAAATTTGAAAATTAGTAGGAACTAATTTGCAATTTTTTTGAAAATTTTGGGGGTGAATTTAAAATTTTCATAAAATATAAGAATCATCTTGCAAAATTTGAAAAGATAATAATAAACAATTTAACATTCATATTATATAGAATTAAGAAGCAATTTGAAATTCTTTACTTTTTGGTTTCATTTTAAATTCCTTAAATTTAACATAAATAAAATACTCCATAAATTTACATCATTTTAACAATTCTCCATATTTTTTATCCAAACAATGAATTTTGATCAAGTCATTTCAAATTTCCTCAAAAAATTACTTTCCCTCATCAAAATCCTTCATCCAAACACACTCTTAGGGTTTTGTTGATACACTGTGTTTTCACTAAATTGCAAAAATTTATTCATCTTCCTTCTGTGTAAATGTAAGTGAGTTAGTGTTACTTGAAACTTAGGGTTTTGTTCTTAAATTTGATTCCACATTGCTCTGTTCTTAAACTTAGGGTTGTGTTTCCTGTGGAACGGGATTAACTACCATTAACGCGGGAAAGGTACCATACCTTTGGCCCAATGCTGCTAGTTGGATTTATCTTACGATGTTAATGTTGCGTGTTTAACTATTCATTTCTTTAAAAATACCAAAATATATCAGTTTGAAATCAGAAGAAAAAAAAAAGTTTCACTTTCACTGGTTTTCCCAACCCACTACCGTACGCCCTTGGCTTTTCCGCCGCCGTGGGAGTCGCCAGCCCCCGGCTCTTTCGCCGCTACGAGAGTAGCCAGCATCTGCCAATATTTATTATTCTGTTTTCACTTTCATAATCATTGTCGCCACCGCCGTCGTACTTCTTGTATTGCAAAGTGACAGTGTCTGAAACTGAAACACATTATTCACTCTTTCTTACTATACTGGCATGACCCAGCACCCTTTATCGTAGCCAATGTTAGAGCATTTCTCACTTCCGTTCGAATATGATAACGTTGTATCTACACGGTTGGGTCTGTAATTGTTTTCAACCTCCAAATCCCTTTCTTTGGTTGCAACTGAAATTGTTTTTATTTAATAACCTGTTAAGTTATTTTTTTAAGAGAGCTGAGAAAGCTTGATGTTGTTTCTAGCTCATTGGTAATAACTAACAACACATTGTAGGTTGAAATTAACCGCCACAATTTTTGTATTTTTTTTGTAGTGAGGTCTTTGTGTCATGTCGAAGTGTCCATGTCGGAGTTCATAATCTTCATAGGAAAAACCATTCATTAAACCAAGTAAACTTAGAAATAGGTTCAATTTTAAACTATCTTTGATGACAAATCTAAATTGAAATTTAATTTTGTCATGGAAAGTGGCTAAAATCGGTTTAGTATTAAACTTTAAATATGTGCTACAACTTTAGAAGAATTAATTTTTGAAAAAAACTAATAAGCAAAAAGCAAGTTTTTGAATTTGGAGCTTTAGGATGTGAATGATTTGTGTTGATTCTAAATGCTATATATACTATCGTGTATCACAACAATATCTAAGGTTGACAGTGTCTTCAACTTCTTGTATTGCAACGTCGTGTATCACAATAATATCTAATTTGAACCTCCAATATTTATTATTCTGTTTTTCACTTTCATAATCAATGTCGCCACCGCCGTCGTACTTCTTGTATTGCAACGTGAAAATGTCTGAACTTGAAACACATTATTCACTCTTTCTTACTGTACTGGCATGACCCAGCACCCCTTATCGTAGCCAATGTCAGAGCTTTTCACACTGCTGTTCGAATATGATAACGTTGTATCTACACGGTTGGATCTATAATTGTTTTCAACCTCCAAATCCATTTCTTTGGTTGCAACTGAAATTGTTTTTATTTAATAACCTGTTAAGTTGTTTTTTTAAGAGAGCTGAGAAAGCTTGATGTTGTTTCTACCTCATTGGTAATAACTAACAACACATTGTTTGGTTAAAAGAAAACATTGCAGTCAAACAGAGGAAAACAAATTTAACTTAGGTTGGTAGCAGGTAGGGAGTTTGCAGCGCGGAGGACCAACTGCACTATAGAGAGTGGCCAGTTGGCGGTAGGAGCATAGGGGTGTTGCGATGTATTTTGTAATGTGTTTAGACGGATAAATATGTTTTTTTTTTTAAAAAGGAATTTGAAAACATGTTTAGAAGGATAAATATGTTTCTTATTTGAAAATAATAGCTTATGTTTTAAGCCAAAATATGTTACACTGTACATACGTTTTGGCCAATGATGTTAGAAATTGGTGCAAACAAGTTTGGATAGGCTATGCCTTCTTAAAACTTGATAAAATTCTAGGAACTATTGTTGTCTAAAATATCTTGGATTGATTTTGAAGTAACAAATGTATGATTAAGATTGAATTCATTTATATTTTTAGTGTACTGATTTGTTTATCATCTATACTTACAGCTTTACTTTGTTATGAAAGAATGAATTCATCATATGAGGATATTCGTCGCAAAACAATAGAAAGGAATAAAAGAAAGATGCAAGAGCTCAATCTAAAACAACTCTCTCAATCCGTGTACAAGTCTTCTTCGTCATCATCAAAACCATCATCGGTTAGTAATAAACTCTCAATACTACTTTATACAAAGTAATTGTTTTGATTGTTGATTAATATTCACTGATGCATTTGTATGAAGTCTCTGAAGGTTCGTTCAAAGTTTGTACAACCTGGAGATCTTGAAATATCCAGGAAGCGCCTACGTTCAGTGGAAACTCCAATAACTAAAACTACAATAACCAGTCCTCTGATTCAAACTGCAGTAGCCCCTCCGTCAATCCAAACTACACCAACTACCCATGTTATTGCACCAACAACAACAAATATCCCTCCACCAATCCAAGCTACACCAACTACCTATGTTACTACGCCAACAACAACAATATCCCCTCCTTCACTCCAAACTACAGAACCATCACTTTCTTCAGAGACATTTCCTAACCATGACATTTCATCCCCTGACTCTGAAGATGAAAAAGAAGATGAGACAATCTGTCTGAAACTGGCAAGAACAAATACTAGAAATATAGAAAAATTGAAGCTTTCTTAAGTATTTTAATGGTTGTTTTTAATGGTTGTTTTTAATGGCAAGATGAGACAAATACTATAAATGAGGCTTTCATAAGTATTTTAATGGTTGTTTTTTATTTTTTACCATTGTAGCAACTGGCAAGAACAAATACTAGAAATATAGAAAAATTGAAGATTCTGCATACACTCGAAAGATGCGTACAACAATAATGTAAGTGCAACTTAATTCTTTTGAGATACTTGTTAGACTCTTTAAGGTTTGAGAAAAAATAAAACCTTTTGGCACCTCTTAAAGGTGGGGACAATCTGTCTGAAATTATATTTATTAGTTCCTTTAATAAAACTAGACTGCGACCTTTTGATACCTTTTACATAGTGTTATACTGTATATAATGCATAACATATCTTTGTTTTGACTCACTTTGAGGACTTGTTAAAGAAACATTCTTTAAAGTAACTTTTTAATGCTCTCTCAGAACAAGCCTTTAACTTCATTTTCTTTAACTTTGACACGCCTTAAAGTAACATTTTAATGCTTTGTACACGCCTTTGACTTTTTTACTTCATGAAAGTCACTTATGGACAAAGTTAAAGAAAATGATCCTACTAGTTAAATCAAACTTTTGTAATGTTCTGTATTTTACTTATAATGCATAGCATGAGAAAGTTACTTTTTAATGCATGCATAACAAAACAAATTAATACTCATTTTCTTTAACTTGTGCCAGGACCATCTTTCCCTGAATTTTTATCCTATTTCCCTTGCATGTGATAAAAATAGAAGCATACAATCACCAATTATATTTATCCCTAAAATTACAATTGATTTTTTTCTCTATAATTAAAAATTCATTGTGAAAACTCGAATCTGTGCTAGCTTTATTTGTTTCTGTCGTAACCCAAAATTTGACCTCTCTCTTTTGCCTTTTTCATAAGCATGTGCATTAGCATCGTCGGCATACACATTCGCACTTTTCCCTGTGTGTTTCTTGTTGCAGGATCTGCAGGTTTTCCAAGCCCGATTAATCACATCCTCTCAAGATTATTTCATCACCAAAACAAGCTCAAAATAAGGGTTTCTACGCCTATTCATCAATACAAGAGGTGGAAATACGAAACTGTGACCATGATAAGTGCAAACTGTAGCTATTTTTGTATATAAGTTTTGTTGTACTTATCGTTACTTTGTGTTAAAATTAGTTGAATAAACCCCACTTTATGTGTAAATACGTTTACTTTACGTTTTCGTGTGTATATTGCATTTTCTTATAAATATCATTGAGTTTAATTGATTTTATCTCATTTTTTAGGCATTCAAGAAGTGGGATTTTGCCATTGTTGTATAAAGCATTGAATAAGCTTTCCAACGCTTCCGACCGTGTGTCAATCCGAGTTACGGTTCAAAAGTTATGAAGAAAACAAGTTCTGGTTTGCTATCATGTTCGCTAGGCGAACCGGAGGCAAGCGTACTCGCTAGGGAGTTCGCTAGGCGAACTCTGGGGAGACTGAAAAGTGCCCGGAAGTGTGAAAAACACAATTTTGGCAGTAGTTGAGGCGGTTTATGTTCGCTTGGCGAACGGGGGCTTGCTAGGGGAAACCTGGAACACAATTTTGCCCATTTAAGTCATTTTTAAGCATTTTTTAGGTTATGGTTTTGGGGATTCTTGCTCCAACTCCATCAAACTTCATTTTTTCAGTAGATTAGCTTAGAAAACAACATGGAAGCTTGCATACGGATGAACCGGGGTGGATTGATCGTCGATCGGCCCTGACAAACCTCGAGATGTTTGGTTCATTTCTCTTCTTCTTTGTGTTTTTCTTCTTTGTTGGGTTTTGTATATGTATTGACCATGATCTCATGTATATTTGTCGCCCATGGCGTTGTATAAAACTTGCTTTATAAATCTTTATTGGTGATTGTCTCTGATTATTGCTTTATGCGCGGGGTTTGGGTTGCGTTAGAATAACCTTCGCAAACTTCGATTAGGGATGATTATCTGTTAGTTTCTGGATTCTAGAGATAGATTTAAGAGCTAACAATCTTCAATAGGCGTCAAAGCTTAATGCCTCCGTGCCTTGAGCTAGCGTGCGAAAGTATCGGCAATGGTAACACGGTTGTTCTCTCAACTTTGCGATAGACATAACCTTTTGTTGTGGGCGATTTTGAGTGTTATTGAGGAGTATTGTAGGTCGAGTATAACTGGTCGGTAAGTTTAAGCTTGTGAGGCGTCGATTATGTGCATGTCGGATAACTTTGTCTTGCTGAAAAATGAATTTGTTTTAATGTTTACTTTTCTATTTTCATGTTTTAAACCATTTTAATCCAAACTCATTAACGCGAGAGACTGTCGAACGACATTCTTTCCCTCGAACCGATCTTTGTGGACACGACATAAATCCTGGAGGGAATTCTTTCTGAAAATAAATATTTTTGCTGCTTGCCCTATTCTGCATTCAACAAAATGGCGTCGTTGCCGGGGATTGGTTTTGATAATGAATCGCATTGCGATAGTTCCATTATGTTTGTTCAAGTGTTGTATACATTTTGTTCCCGTAACGTTTGTTTAAGTGTTTGGTTAGGGCACTTGCTTTTGGTTTGCGCGGTGAGGCATCACTATGGCATGAAGGAAGGAAGCTACTAGCTAAGCATTGTAAAGGCGTCGAGCTTACGACGTAAAACAAGTAGGGTGTATTTTTTTTCTTTTGTTGTTGTTTAGTTTAGGTAGTGTGGTGAGTATTCATTAAACAAGTTGCACTCAGATTTTTCGTAAAATTCTCAAATCTTCACTTTACAACTTGTTTAATGAATTTTTACCGGTTTTTCAGTTTGTTTATATTAATAGTCTTTGTGTTTGTCAATGAACTTGTTTTGAATAGCTTGAGGAAATTTGTGGTGATGTTCCAAGTTTGATCGTTTCAACTTGAGGATGTATGGTAATGATTTTGTTAAGTTTTGTACACGTCCGCGGTATGTATTTATCGCTTTCTATACTTTAGCATATTCATGATACTTAGGCTTTTTATAAACTTTCATGCCATTCATTCTTTTGTATACTTGTTCTTGTGTGAATCACTTTAGTTCCCACCCTTTTTGTGAGATAGCTTTCCATTGTTCATATATGCATGGAGTACCAACATTCTTGTTCTAACTAGATTTTATTATGCTTAATCTTTTGTTTGTGTTGATTATATGAATGCATGAAAAGGATCAAGGCATTTTGTTTCATTTTGAGCACAACTACCTAGCCAAATAGTCAATTTACCTTGTGACTGTGTGATCATTTGTATCCCCTTTGAGATTTTTTATCCATGTTTTATTTGAGTTTGATGCTTGTCTATGAGTGTCAAATTTACTTTTTGTATGGATTTTGATTGATTATTTTTTCTTGAACCCCCAATTTTGTGTTGTTGTATGAATTTTTACCTTGCCTTAGAAAGTAGGGAGTATTCACATGATGATGTGGTTGAATTCAAGTTAGGGAGAGAATGGTTGTTTACTCATTGGTTGGATTCTATGAGGAAAGAAAAAGAAAAGAAAAAAGAGAAAAATATGACAAAGGAAAAGAAAAGAAAAAAAGAAAGGAAAAGAAAATCCTTGAGAAAGGAAGCAAAAAGAGTTCAAATAATTGTGCTAAATAAGTATTGTGTTTTGTGTAACACTTGGGATTTTGGAAGAAGTTGATTGGAATTTTGTGTTTGAGTCTTTGTGAGTTGATCACTCCCTTAGGTTTAGGCAAGTTTTTGTTTTGATTAGCTTTAGGAATTGCCCCTTGTTTGTTTACCCGACCACGCTACACCCTTGAAAAGTCCTTGTGATTCTTGCCTTTGTATGTTCAATGTGAATTATTGGATGATTGCATAATTTAGTCTATTGTTTGCATGATTGTTGTGAGTGAAAAGAACCTCATTTTGTATTTTTCATCTACCGATGATTGTTTTTGTTAGGTGTGATTCACATTTGAACTTGTGTTGTTTTAGAATTTTTGGCATGATTTTTGTATTTTGCATTTGTTTCGTGTCTATGTTATCGTCGTAGTTTAGTGGTAAGTATTTACTTTGTGTGTACCGTTTTTCATTTGAACTATTCATTTGTCCGATTTTCAAAACCTGTTGATTCGTGATTCTTTGGTTTTCACTCTGTTTCTTTGAGTTGTTTGATTCTTGTTTGAGGACAAACAATTATGTATGTTGGGGAGAGTTTGATAAGTGCAAACTGTAGCTATTTTTTTATATAAGTTTTGTTGTACTTATCGTTACTTTGTGTTAAAATTAGTTGAATAAACCCCACTTTATGTGTAAATACGTTTACTTTACGTTTTCGTGTGTATATTGCATTTTCTTATAAATATCATTGAGTTTAATTGATTTTATCTCATTTTTTAGGTATTCAAGAAGTGGGATTTTGCCATTGTTGTATAAAGCATTGAATAAGCTTTCCAACGCTTCCGACCGTGTGTCAATCCGAGTTACGGTTCAAAAGTTATGAAGAAAACAAGTTCTGGTTTGCTATCATGTTCGCTAGGCGAACCGGAGGCAAGCGTACTCGCTAGGGAGTTCGCTAGGCGAACTCTGGGGCGACTGAAAAGTGCCCGGAAGTGTGAAAAACACAATTTTGGCAGTAGTTGAGGCGGTTTATGTTCGCTTGGCGAACGGGGGCTTGCTAGGCGAAACCTGGAACACAATTTTGCCCATTTAAGTCATTTTTAAGCATTTTTTAGGTTATGGTTTTGGGGATTCTTGCTCCAACTCCATCAAACTTCATTTTTTCAGTAGATTAGCTTAGAAAACAACATGGAAGCTTGCATACGGATGAACCGGGGTGGATTGATCGTCGATCGGCCCTGACAAACCTCGAGATGTTTGGTTCATTTCTCTTCTTCTTTGTGTTTTTCTTCTTTGTTGGGTTTTGTATATGTATTGACCATGATCTCATGTATATTTGTCGCCCATGGCGTTGTATAAAACTTGCTTTATAAATCTTTATTGGTGATTGTCTCTGATTATTGCTTTATGCGCGGGGTTTGGGTTGCGTTAGACATAACCTTCGCAAACTTCGATTAGGGATGATTATCTGTTAGTTTCTGGATTCTAGAGATAGATTTAAGAGCTAACAATCTTCAATAGGCGTCAAAGCTTAATGCCTTCGTGCCTTGAGCTAGCGTGCGAAAGTATCGGCAATGGTAACACGGTTGTTCTCTCAACTTTGCGATAGACATAACCTTTTGTTGTGGGCGATTTTGAGTGTTATTGAGGAGTATTGTAGGTCGAGTATAACTGGTCGGTAAGTTTAAGCTTGTGAGGCGTCGATTATGTGCATGTCGGATAACTTTGTCTTGCTGAAAAATGAATTTGTTTTAATGTTTACTTTTCTATTTTCATGTTTTAAACCATTTTAATCCAAACTCATTAACGCGAGAGACTGTCGAACGACATTCTTTCCCTCGAACCGATCTTTGTGGACACGACATAAATCCTGGAGGGAATTCTTTCTGAAAATAAATATTTTTGCTGCTTGCCCTATTCTGCATTCAACAAAATGGCGTCGTTGCCGGGGATTGGTTTTGATAATGAATCGCATTGCGATAGTTCCATTATGTTTGTTCAAGTGTTGTATACATTTTGTTCCCGTAACGTTTGTTTAAGTGTTTGGTTAGGGCACTTGCTTTTGGTTTGCGCGGTGAGGCATCACTATGGCATGAAGGAAGGAAGCTACTAGCTAAGCATTGTAAAGGCGTCGAGCTTACGACGTAAAACAAGTAGGGTGTATTTTTTTTCTTTTGTTGTTGTTTAGTTTAGGTAGTGTGGTGAGTATTCATTAAACAAGTTGCACTCAGATTTTTCGTAAAATTCTCAAATCTTCACTTTACAACTTGTTTAATGAATTTTTACCGGTTTTTCAGTTTGTTTATATTAATAGTCTTTGTGTTTGTCAATGAACTTGTTTTGAATAGCTTGAGGAAATTTGTGGTGATGTTCCAAGTTTGATCGTTTCAACTTGAGGATGTATGGTAATGATTTTGTTAAGTTTTGTACACGTCCGCGGTATGTATTTATCGCTTTCTATACTTTAGCATATTCATGATACTTAGGCTTTTTATAAACTTTCATGCCATTCATTCTTTTGTATACTTGTTCTTGTGTGAATCACTTTAGTTCCCACCCTTTTTGTGAGATAGCTTTCCATTGTTCATATATGCATGGAGTACCAACATTCTTGTTCTAACTAGATTTTATTATGCTTAATCTTTTGTTTGTGTTGATTATATGAATGCATGAAAAGGATCAAGGCATTTTGTTTCATTTTGAGCACAACTACCTAGCCAAATAGTCAATTTACCTTGTGACTGTGTGATCATTTGTATCCCCTTTGAGATTTTTTATCCATGTTTTATTTGAGTTTGATGCTTGTCTATGAGTGTCAAATTTACTTTTTGTATGGATTTTGATTGATTATTTTTTCTTGAACCCCCAATTTTGTGTTGTTGTATGAATTTTTACCTTGCCTTAGAAAGTAGGGAGTATTCACATGATGATGTGGTTGAATTCAAGTTGGGGAGAGAATGGTTGTTTACTCATTGGTTGGATTCTATGAGGAAAGAAAAAGAAAAGAAAAAAGAGAAAAATATGACAAAGGAAAAGAAAAGAAAAAAAGAAAGGAAAAGAAAATCCTTGAGAAAGGAAGCAAAAAGAGTTCAAATAATTGTGCTAAATAAGTATTGTGTTTTGTGTAACACTTGGGATTTTGGAAGAAGTTGATTGGAATTTTGTGTTTGAGTCTTTGTGAGTTGATCACTCCCTTAGGTTTAGGCAAGTTTTTGTTTTGATTAGCTTTAGGAATTGCCCCTTGTTTGTTTACCCGACCACGCTACACCCTTGAAAAGTCCTTGTGATTCTTGCCTTTGTATGTTCAATGTGAATTATTGGATGATTGCATAATTTAGTCTATTGTTTGCATGATTGTTGTGAGTGAAAAGAACCTCATTTTGTATTTTTCATCTACCGATGATTGTTTTTGTTAGGTGTGATTCACATTTGAACTTGTGTTGTTTTAGAATTTTTGGCATGATTTTTGTATTTTGCATTTGTTTCGTGTCTATGTTATCGTCGTAGTTTAGTGGTAAGTATTTACTTTGTGTGTACCGTTTTTCATTTGAACTATTCATTTGTCCGATTTTCAAAACCTGTTGATTCGTGATTCTTTGGTTTTCACTCTGTTTCTTTGAGTTGTTTGATTCTTGTTTGAGGACAAACAATTATGTATGTTGGGGAGAGTTTGATAAGTGCAAATTGTACCAATTTTTGTATATAAGTTGTGTTGCACTTATCGTTACTTTGTGTTAAAATTGGTTGAATAAACCCCACTTTATGTGTAAATACGTCTACTTTACGTTTTCGTGTGTATATTGCATTTTCTTGTAAATATCATTGAGTTTAATTGATTTTATGTCATTTTTGTAGGTATTCAAGCAGTGGGATTTTGTCATTGTTGTATAGAGCATTGAATAAGCTTTCCAACGCTTCCGACCGTGCGTCAATCCGAGTTACGGTCCAAAAGTTATGAAGAAAACAAGTTCTGATTTGTTGTCATGTTCGCTAAGCGAACCGGAGGCGAGCGTACCCGCTAGGGAGTTCGCTAGGCGAACTCTGGGTCGAATGAAAAGTGCCCAGAAGCGTGAAAAAAAAACAATTTTGGCAGTAGCTGAGGCGGTTTATGTTCGCTAGGCGAACGGGGGCTCGCTAGGCGAACCCTGGAACATAATTTTGCCCATTTAAGTCTTTTTTCAACATTTTTTAGGTTAAGGTTTTGGGGATTCTTGCTCCAACTCCATCAAACTTCAGTTTTTCAGTAGATTAGCTTAGAAAACAACATGGAAGCTTGCATACGGATGAACCGGGGTGGATTGATCGTCGATCGGCTCTGACAAACCTCGAGATGTTTGGTTCATTTCCTTCTTCTTTGTGTTTTTCTTCTTTGTTGGGTTTTATATATGTATTGACTATGATCTCATGTATATTTGTCGCCCATGGCTTTGTATAAAACTTGCTTTACAAATCTTTATTGGTGATTAGGGATGATTATCTGTTAGTTTCTGTATTCTAGCGATAGATTTAAGAGCTAACAATCTTCAATAGGCGTCGAAGCTTAATGCCTCCGTGCCTTGAGCTAGCGTGCGAAAGTATCAGCAATGGTAACACGGTTGTTCTCTCAACTTTACGTTAGACATAACCTTTTGTTGTGAGTGAAGCTGAGTGATATTGAGGAGTATTGTAGGTCGAGTATAACTGGTCGGTAAGTTTAAGTTTGTGAGGCGTCGATTACGTGCGTGCCGGATAAGTTTGTCTTGCTGAAAAATGAATTTGTTTTGATGTTTTAATGTTTACTTTTTTGTTTTCATGTTTTAAACCATTTTAATCCAAGCTCATTAACGCGAGAGACTGTCGAATGACATTCTTTCCCTCGAACCGATCTCTATGGACACGACATAAATCCCGGAGGGAATTATTTCCGAAAATAAATATTTTTGCTGCTTGCCCTATTCTGCATTCAACAGACCACAACACATTTTTTTAGGCAAATTTGGCATATTTTAGCCTGGTTAATCAATTAACTAATTGCATTGCAATTAGGTTAATCGATTAACCTAGGCAGAATAGGCACAATCTGCTGCTTTTTCATGACATCACCTTTTCACACACTTTGGTATTTGATTCTACAGTATTCTAGCAGCATGTGGAATATTCTAGACTTCTCTAGACAGTTCAAGGCTATTCAATTTATTCCAAGTGCATTTATTCTAATGTGTCACTTCAAAATAAGTGCACCATATTCCTTAGTTGTCAGAGCCTTTGATGGTTCTCGAAGATAAGTTATGGGAGAGGTGGACCTACCCATCAAAGTTGGACCGCATTTGTTTACCGTTACTTTCCATGTGATGGATATCAATCCAGCGTACAGTTGTCTTTTGGGTCGCCATGGATTCACGCCGCAGGGGTAGTCACGTCCACTTTGCATCAGAAATTGAAGTTCATGTATGACGATCAGCTGGTCATCGTATGTGGTGAAGAGGATCTGATTATAAGTGAATTGTCATCTTTTCGATACATCGAGACCGAGGAAGGCATAGCTGAGGTACCGTTGCAGTGTCTCCAGTTTGAAGATGTCAGTTCAGCTTCAACTAGTCAAAGTAGATCACCAAAATTGGCTTTAGCGTCTGCTAAAAGTGCTAAGGAAGCTATCCAGAAAGGTGCTTTGTCAGGATGGGGGCATGTGATTGATGTGGTTGAAAAGCATGATCGATTTGGATTGGGTTACCGTCCTGGAAGTCAATCTGGTTCCTCTGGACAGAAGCAGTGCAACTTTGTCAAGTTCAACAGTGCGGGTTTTCAGCAAGGTGACATCGTGGCACCTACTGATGATGCTGGTCCTAGCCATCAAACTTATAGCTTTGTGCGCAAGTGTCCGCCTGGGTTCAAGCTCAACAACTAGACATCAACCGTGATTCATGTGGTTTTTCCAACGAACATGTAATGCATTTTGCTTTTTCATTCCCTCGTCCTTTCCCGAGACGAGTGGATAGCTTGTAATGGGCCTCACGCTTTTGCAATATTATGTGATTAATAAATGAGAGTTTTTTGCATTCAAAATCATGCTCTATCTTCTTTCTTTATTTTATTTTTCAAAAACAAATGGCAAAACTTTCTTTTATTTTTACCTTTTCAAAATAGTTCATTCTAAACATATTCATAAACATGCAGAATTAATAAAAGCATTGATAACAACATGGCAAATATCCATTGTAATCTGGGGATTCCAATTAACCAAGCCGAAGAAGATGGTGAGGAAGATTGTGAATTACCGGGTGAACTAGCAAGGCTCCTTGAGCCCGAGCATAAAGAGATTCAACCGCATAAAGAGCCACTGGAACTTGTCAATCTATGTACTGATGAGGTCAGAAGAGAAGTCAAGGTTAGCGCATCCCTCGCTAAGCATGTACACTCCGAGTTGGTCAAGTTATTGAAAGAGTATGTTGATATCTTCGCCTGGTCTTATCAAGATATGTCTGGGTTGGATACCAACATCGTTGAACATCACTTGCCACTCAAGCCCGGATGTCCTCCTGTCAAGCAGAAACTCAAAAGGACAAGACCCGACATGGCACTCAAAATCAGAGAAGAGGTAAAGAAGCAGCTTGATGCGGGTTTCCTAGCCACATTCGAATATCCTGAATGGATTACCAACATCGTCCCAGTTCCAAAGAAAGATGGAAAGGTCATAATATGTGTGGATTATCGAGATCTCAACAAGGCAAGCCCGAAAGATGATTTTCCATTGCCTCACATTGATGTCTTGGTGGATAACACTGCACAATTCTCTGTCTTTTCATTTGTGGACCGTTTCTCAGGATATAATCAGATCAAAATGTCCCCAGCTAATATGGAAAAGACTACTTTCATCACGCCATGGGGTACATATTGCCACAAAGTCATGACATTTGGTCTGAAGAATGCAGGGGAAACTTATCAACGTGACATGACAACCCTCTTTCACGATATGATTCATAAAGAGATTGAGGTTTACGTGGTTGATATGATTGCCAAGTCCAAAACTGAGGATGATCACTTGGTTCATCTAAAGAAACTGTTTGACAGACTCCGAAAGTTTATATTGCAGTTGAGTCCTGCGAAGTGTACCTTCGTAGTTCGATCTGGTAAACTGTTGGGCTTTATTGTTAGTCAGAAGGGAATTGAAGTTGATCCTGATAAGGTTCGGGCAATTCAGAACATGCCGCCTCCTAAAACAGAAAAAGAAGTTCGTGGCTTCTGGGCAGACTTAATTACATTTCAAGATTCATTTCTCACTTGACGGCTACCTGTGAACTGATGTTCAAACTACTAAGAAAAAATAAATCGGTTGAATGGAACAATGATTGCCAGGAAGCATTTTACAAAATAAAACAATACTTTCAAGAACCACCGATCTTAGTACCGCTGGTTCCTGGTAGGCCATTAATCATGTATCTCATCATTCTCAATGAATCGATGGGATGTGTATTTGGTCAGCATGATGACACTGGTAGGAAAGAACATGCAATTTAATATCTGAGCAAGAAGTTCACTGATTGTGAGACAAGATACTCACTTTTGGAGAAAACTTGTTGTGCTCTGGTCTGGGTTGCTCGACGCCTAAGACAATATATGATTTGCCATACTACTTTGTTGATATCCAAGATGGATCCGATAAAGTACATATTCGAAAAGCTTGTTGTCTCTGGAAGAATTGCTCGGTGACAAATGTTGTTAACTGAGTATGATATCCAACATGTCACCCAGAAAGTAATAAAGGGGAGCGTCTTGTCTGACTACCTTGCTCATCAACCTGTGGAGGGTTATCAACAAATGAAGTTTGACTTTTTCGATGAGGATGTTCTATTTATTAGAGATTATGAGACTCCAGACCCTGATATAGGACGCGAACCAGGGGCGCGAGGGACGCTCGTGTTCGACGGTGCCTCCAATGCTAAAGGTCGTGGAATTGGGGCTATCCTCATCTCTCTAACAGATTTTCACCTTCCCTTCACTGCCAGATTATGCTTTGCATGCACCAACAATATGGCTGAATACGAAGCATGTATCTATGGTATTTAAGCAGAAATTCACATGAGAATCAAGATTCTTGAGGTCTATGGGGATTCTGCTTTGATTATCGGCCAAGTCAGAGGGAATTTTGTGACTCGGGATTCTAAGCTGGTTCCGTATCAAAGACACATAGCGAAGTTGATTCCTTACTTTGATGAAATTTCTTTTCATCATATCCCTAGAGAGGAAAATCAATTAGCTGATGCACTTCCCACTCTGGCATCCATGTTCAAAGTCAAGTGGAAGAATGAAGCCACTTCTATCCGTAATGATCATTTGGACGAACCAGCACACTGTTTAGCGATCGAAGATGAGTCTGATGACAAGCCTTGGTTCTACGACATTAAGAGATATCTGGAAAAATAGGAATATCCCGAGGGTATTACTATCACTGACAAGAAAGCTCTTATGCGGCTTTGTACCAAATTCTTCTTAAGTGGTGGTGTACTGTACAAGAGGAACTTTGACTCTGTGTTGCTCAAATGCGTGGATTGACACGAAGCAAACACGATCATAAGGTCCATACATGAGGGTTTTGAGGGTGTACATGCTAAAGGTCCTACTATGGACAAGAAGATCCTTCGGGCTGGGTATTACTGGACAACGATAGAGGTAGATTGTTACAACTTTGCCAAAAGATGTCACAAATGCATGTGCCTCCAACTCCATTGAATGTTTTAACTTCACCTTGGCCATTCTCCGTGTGGGGTATCGATATGATTGGAATGATCGAGCCGGAGGCTTTCAACGGTCATCGATTCATTTTAGTGGCTATCGATTACTTTACCAAGTGGGTTGAAGCTGCTTCTTACGTGAATATTACACGTCAAGTGGTTGCCAGATTCATCAAGAAAGAGATAATCTGTCGATATGGTATTCCTAGTTGCATTGTTACTGACAATGCAAGCAACCTGAACAACAAAATGATGAAGGAGTTATGTCAAGAATTCAAGATCGAGCACCATAATTCTTCACCATATCGGCCCAAGATGAATGGTGACGTCGAAGCAGCAAATAAGAACATTAAGAGGATTATCCAGAAAATGGTCAAGACATACAAGGATTGGCATGAAATGCTTCCTTTTGCACTACATGGCTACAGAACTTCAATTCGCACTTCTACTGGGGCAACTCCGATCAGCTAAATCTCATCGAAGAGAAGCGCCTTACAGCCGTTTGTCATGGTCAATTGTATCAGAGACGCCTCAAGCGAGCTTTTGACAAGAAAGTTCTCCCTCGAGCATTCCATGAAGGCGAGCTCGTGCTTAAGAGGTATTCACCTGTTCACTCGGATCCACGAGGAAAGTGGACTCCCAATTACGAAGGACCTTTTGTTGTTAAGAAGGCCTTCTCAAGTGGAGCCCTGATCCTGACCACCATGGATAGGGAAGAGTTGCCATCGCCCGTGAACTCCGAAGTAGTCAAAAAATATTATGCCTAAAAAAAATAGATAATAGAGCCCACTAGATTGACATCCGCAAGGACAATCTAGGCAAAAATGGGCGTCCCGATGGACCAAAAAAATGAAATGTCCATGCAAAAGTTAGGGAAAATGAAAAAAAAGCAATAATAACCCGCTAAGTTGAAAACCCGAAGGGGCGACTTAGGCAAAAATGGGAATCCCGGTGGACGAAAAAAAATGAAAAAAATGTCCAGGAAAAAATTAGGGATAAAGGCATTTGATTGTGAACACTTGAGCCTCTCTTCATCATAGCTGGACCTCAGACAGTAACAGAGTAGTCGAATCATCATCAACTGATGCAAGGCGTTGGATCCTAGACTTACTGTGGATGGTGGCCAATGTTGTAATCAATAGAAAGCATGATTTCCCTTTGCCATTTACATTTGTTTTTCAATTTTATTGCAAATTTCCTCATCAAGGATTTTTGCATCCTTGTACACATCTTATGTACAAACTTTTTCACATTTCAATAAAAATTCATCATTTCACTTCTCAATCGTTTTCTTTTCAGTATTTTGTTTGTAAAATAAATAATTATTTGTGATCACATAATACTAAAAAACTTTGAGAATAATAAAAGCTAAACTAGTGGAGAAAGCATTATGCATTGCATTTTTCACTGGTAATTCTTACAGGATGATCAGTCATATCCATCAACAAGCTTGATGCTCGGCCAATAGTATGATGGTTCTTTGAAGATACAGTTTCCGTCCCAACAAAGCCATCATTCTCCCTAACAAGCGCCATTGCAATTTCTCGAAAAGTTTATTTATTCACATCCCTTTTTCCGATAGATTTGTAATGTTTCCAGGCAGGTTGCCAAAATGTTCCCAGCAGAGACACTTTGCTTTCTCTTCCCCAGCAAGGGTTGTATATCATCTCCAGTAATTTAAAACTATCTGTCCCCAGCAGCAGTGGTTTCTCCTCAGCAAAGTCATACTGATTTGGAAGGATGTATTTCCCCACGCAGGGTCAGTCTTGGTAGGAAGGATCGGTCTGATTCATTCATCCCCGGCAGTGACAGCCATGGTGATTTAGACTCTTTAAGGTTTGAGAAAAAATCAAACCTTTTGGCACCTCTTAAAGGTGGGGAGAATATGTCCGAAATTATATTTATTGGTTCCTTTAATAAAACTAGACTACTACCTTTGACACCTTTTACATAGTGTTATACTGTATATAATGCATAACATATCTTTGTTTTGACTCACTTTGAGGACTTGTTAAAGAAACTTTCTTTAAAGTAACTTTTTAATGATTTCTCAGAACAAGCCTTTAACTTAATTTTATTTAACTTTGACACGACTTAAAGTAACTTTTTAATGCTCTGTACACGCCTTTGACTTTTTACTTCATGAAAGTCACTTATGGACAAAGTTAAATAAAATGATCCTACTAGTTAAATCAAACCTTTGTAATGTTCTGTATTTTATTTATAATGCATAGCATGAGAAATTTACTTTTTAATGCATGCATAACAAAACAAATTATTTTCTTTAACTTGTGCCAGGACCATCTTTCCCAGAATTTTTATCCTATTTCCCTTGCATGTGATAAATATAGAAGCATACAATCACCAATTATACTTATTCCTAAAAGTGCAATAGATTTTTTTCTCTAAAATTGAAAATTCATTATGAAAAGCACGAATATGTGCTAGCTTTATTTGTTTCTGTCGTAACCCAAAATTTGACCTCCCTCTTTTGCCTTTTTCATAAGCATGTATATTAGCATCGTCGACATACGCATTCACACTTTTCTCTATGTGTTTCTTGTTGTAGGATCTACAGGTTTTCCAAGCCTGATTAATCGCATCCTCTCAAGATTATTTGATCACTAATTCAAGCTCAAAATATGGATTTCTATGCCTATTCATCAGTACAAGAGGTGGAAAATAGAAACCAGGACCACAACACATTTTTGAGGCAAATTGGGAAAATTTTAGCCTAGTTAATCGATTAAACAATTGCAGTGCAATTATGTTAATCGATTAACACAGGCAGAATAGGCACAATCTGCTGCTTTTTCATGACAGCACCTTTGCACACACTTTGGTCTTTGATTCTACAGTATTCTAGCAGCATGTGGAATATTCTAGACATCTCTAGACATTTCAAGGCTATTAAATTCATTCCAAGTGCGTTTATTCTAATGCTTCACTTCAAAATAAGTGCACCATATTTCTTGTTTTACAAGCATGTCAACCTTTGGATGTTGGAACTCACATTGGGATTATTACCGAGTTGATCCTAACTAACTGAGTTAACTACCTTGACTCGGTGAGTCAAGTGTAACTAACTCCTGGCCTAGTTCCAAACCCAAAGCTAAGTCCAAAGCAAGCTCCAAACCTCTCACACTCCAAATCTAAAGTCTATATAAACAAAGCTTCACTCATTTTTCAAGGATCCCATTCATTTTTCTCAAATCTCACACACTTCACTCTCAATTCTCCCACATTTCTCTCCAAAGTTTCTGCAACTTCTTCATCTTCATCTCCATCTCAACTCTATTCCCAAACCTCACAAAAGCTCTTAGTTCACCATTGAAGAAAAGCTACTTTCACTTTGAAAGTTATTCTTGAGGTTAACCTTCATCATTTCTCCATTCTACTGGATTTTGTGGAGCTTCGGTAGCTTTTGGATTCATCTCAAGTGATTAATTCAAGCTTCTTCGGTGATAATTCGCATTTCGGAGTTTTTGTCGCAATTTGATCGGTTTCGATACGTTTTGGCTCTAATCAATGATTCCTCTGGTTTTTTTGGATTATATTCATCAAGATCACTTTGCAACATTTACCAAGGCACATCTCAGCCTTGTAGGTTGGTGGATCTCTTTCACTTTTCTGTTTCGATCGTTTTCGTATCATCCGCGATATAGTTTCGACGTTGTTGCATGTGAATTGATTATGCCATTGCTTGATCCATGATCTTGATTGCTTAATTGATTCTATTGTTGTTCATTTTCTGCTTTTAAACTTTATTTTTTGTGCATAATTTTTTGCCCTAGCATTGGAGTGATTTCACAATAAAAAAGTTTGCCAAAAGCACTTTTCAAAATTGATTTTCTGCTCCCTGTCCGGTGTTAATCGATTAGCACTTAGAGTGCAATAGTGTTAATCGATTAACCAGTGTTTTTTTTTGCACTTTTTCAAGTGTTAATTGATTAACACTTTGCAGTGCAATAGTGATAATCGATTAACACTGAACCAGAAGGCAATTTTCTTGCATTTTCAAGTGTGTTTGCCATGCTTTTTCATTCTAACTTCCATAGATTGATATGCTTGATTTTTATGGATGTTTTAAGTGTCATTTAAATTCTGGTTGAAGCATGATATTGAACTTTCGATGCACGATTTCGATTATTCAATTTGTTCATGTTCTTAGCATTGTATGAACATGCTTATTCTTGCACATGATACATGATTTTGTGTTGCATTTTTTATGGTCAATTGGCACTGTTTTGCACGTTTTATTTCATGTTAGCATTAAGTTTATTCTTTATGGATAAGCTTAATCCTGTACAACCAATAACGTATCCTTTTACCTTAAGAGTTTTTCAATTCACATTGGAGAATGATTGGCACTTTACTCCCTTTTGATTGTTTAATCGAAACTTTGTTTCGATTACTGATCTTCCCCTTTCCTTTCTTTAGGCTTCCTTTAGAGCTTTCTCTCTCTTTTCCCCCCGCGGAGTCGAAGCCTCGCACCACACTGGAGCACTTTACAAGTTGGAGCTATCATACTGTCTATTTCATAATACTCTGGAGCACTGTACAAATTGGAGTTGTTACGCTGTCTGCTTCAATTTCCACACTATACTTTGAGTGTTAGAGAAGGAATGAGGAAGGAGTTGTTCTACCCTCATTCTAACTATTTCTTGGGTAAGGACGTTGGCCCTCTCGCTGAGAATAGTCGCCTCTATCCTCAAGCTGTAGTGTTTCTTCTTCCCCAGTCGAGTCGATCCTAGATCATTCTCACTCTTACCTCTTTCAACTCCTCTCTTGATCAATCACCAGTTTCTTTGGATAAAGATCATTGCTTGGATTTAACTCCTATCTCTTACCTCATTACTCTGTTCTTGTGGTCAATCATTGTCTTTTGATTCCCTTGCAGAGTCTCGATCTCTTTGTTCTTGGTTAAGGCCAGTCTTCTTGTTGAACACCAAAACCCCTTGCGGAGTTTGCAACCTTCTCTTGGTTATTCTCCCTTTGTTTGGTTAATTACTGCCTGGCAGTTAAAACACCAATTTGCACAATTTCTTCAGTTAACCACAGTCTATCTGTTAATATACTGAGTTTCCCTTCGGGTTAATCACCTTCTCTTGGTTAATCACCCTTGCATTCAGTTAACCACAGCCAGTCTGTTAAAACACTGAAACCCTTTTTTGGAGTTAATCACCATCTCTTGGTTAGTTACTCGTTTTTCTTCTAGTTAATCACAGTTTATCTATTAAAACCATTTGTTCCCCCCGAGTTGGCAACCCCTTTTGGTTCAATACTCCTTTTTGTTGATCAGTTACTGTTTATTCATTCCAGATCAACAATCCCCTCAGAGTCAAACACCTTCTCTTGGTTCAACACTCTTTGCTCTCCTTTTGGTTCATCACAACCTATCTGTTGACACCATTCTCTTTCCCCACAAAGTTTATCTCTTTTTCTTCGGTTAACCACTTCCAGTCAGTTAACATACTGAACCTTTTTACTTGGTTTTAACACCATACTTCTGTTTACTCCTTGACAGAGTGTCTACCCTCTATTTTTTCAGCACGTCTTCTATACTCTTTGTTCCCCAGTGGAATCCTTTCTATCCCTTGTGCTCCTTTATATTATAGTTTTTACACCATTCTTGCATTCTTGTTTTTTCCCCAGCTCAATCTTACTCTTGCACTTTATCCCCAGCGGATCTTTCTTCTTTTGCTCTTGGTTTTGACACCACTTCCTTATTTTCGCCAGCACAGTTGCTCTTTCTGGTCGGTCTTTCCCCAATAGAGTTTTTTATTATTTTCGCTCTTGGTTTTGATGCCATTTCTAGAAGGTCCCCAGCGGAGTTTCCTTTCTCTTTCTCTTGCTTTCTTTTTCGTCTTGGTTCCACAAACTACGGAAGCTCTGATTCTGCATTCATTCGAATGTATGATACGTAGGCACGAGATCGTGATGATCTTGGTGAGCACACTTCTATCCTTCTTCCTTTTCTCCTTTCTCTATCCCTGGTTCCCTGAACTACGGCGCTCTAATTTCCTCATTGCACTCTGAGGGTATGTAGGCACGAGCACCCTGTTCCTCCGCGAGCACTTTCTTTCTTTCTTTTCTTTTTCTCCTTTCTTCTCTCTCTCTCCTTTTCTTTAGCTAGAAGCCTTTAGATAGATAACCCATCCAAGCCAAGAAGCAAGCGAAATGGTTCCCGTCGAGTACGACGGATGCGTTAGGTGCTAGTACCTTCCTTTCGCATAACCGACCCCCGTTCCCGTTTCTCTTCCCCTTGGGTTTTATCGATATTTTCCCTGACCTTCGGGACTAAATAAAGTTCGATGGCGACTTTGTGTTATCTTTGAGTGTGCGATTCACTCAGGTATAAACCAGCCATCTTCAGTTTCCATTACATGTATAAGCTTCAAAATGTCCTTTTATGATTAATTGAATTACATGTATAAGCTTCAAAATGTCCCTTTATGATTAATTGAAAGATACATAAGACTTTATCTTCATGGAAACTTATACTAATTCCTAAGTAATTAATTTGAAATTAGGATATTGGTTACTCAATTTGCTCTTTTGCATGTGCAGGAGAAATTACAAGCTGCCATCCAAGACTCTCTTTCTGAAAATGAAGCATTTGAGAAAGTCTTTGGAAAAGAACATCCTGGATATGTTCGTAGTATGGGACTCGGAGTAACGACATCTCGAATTAATAGATCCACGAGAACGGCGTCTTCTGAAGCAAATGAAAAAATAAAGGAAATGCAAGAAGAAATTGTCGAACTTAAAGAAAAGAATTCAAAAATTGATGGGTTGATGGAGCAAATTGAATTACTAAAGCAAATGGGCAATACTAGGAAGGAGGAGATTGCACTTTTAATGCAAATGATGAATTCTATGTGAAGACAGGTATATTCTTTTAGATGCATTTACTCTTATTGAAATTTTAAATAGTGTAAATCATGCTTAAAATGTTAAAGAAAATGAGTATCACTTTAATGAGTATTATTTTAATTTTTTTTCATAGAATCACCTATAGATGGTAGACGTTCTTCTGAGTCTAGCTACCGAGTTGAAGATAATGGGACAACAAGAACTAATTAGAGATTAAGATTTGATATGATTGCAGTTTTTTGTATTATGATGATTATTATCAAGAATGACTATGGATCTTACAGTTTTTTGGCATTATGATGCTTCTTATAAGATTAAGATTAGATATGACATTATGATTAAGGAACTCACACTTTTTCTTGTATTATGATTAAGGAAGTCACACTTTTTCTTGTATTATGCGTAAGGAACTCACTTTTTTTAATTACTATTTAAATTTTATTAGTACAATTTTATTTTGTTAGAAAGTAATAGAAAATAAAATAGAAAGTTGAAAAAAAAATATCACCAAAGTAAAAATAATAATTTAAAGAAATAAATATAAAAATTATTAGTAAAAGAAAAAAAATAGAAAAAAATGAATTTATAAAAAAATTTGCGATGGTTAGAACTGTCACAATATCAAACTCACGACAGTCTAAAACCGTTGTAATAAACATTGAAAAGAAAACAACTAACAAAATTCTCAACAGTTGAAAACCGTCGCAGATTAGGATTTAAGGCAGTTCTATAACCGTCGCAAGTAGTAACGACGGTTGGTGCGGTCCTTTTTCTTAACCGTCGCAGTTTATAGTGGCGACACATGGTTTTGCAGCGGAACGAAAACCGTCGCGACCTAGGTTTTACGAAGGTTCGAATCGTCGTAATTAGGAAAAAAACCATCGCAACCTTCCTTTTTTTCTTGTAGTGCCACACCGGGGAAGACAATTCTTTCACAATAATCGTTCGTTCAACATCAATACTTCCGCACGGGTACCTCGTCTGATTCGATAGACTACCAAGTTAGTTTGGTCGTGATTCACTCCCTATAAGCGTTTTCTGGATATGTCACAACTTATCTAAATGTTCTCTCAAACTTTCCACATGCGTATTAATCGCATTACCAGTAGACAGAAAATTAAACACATGTATCAAGTAGTATATTTATATATTTATATAGTATAGAAAATGCCAAACAACCTAGACCTCCTAGGAACTCTAATCCTAAAGACTGTAACACCCCCAATTTATACCCCCAATTAATAATAAAACAATAAACACTTAAGAAAAATTTCATCAGAGTATATTTAAATTATCATGGCATAGACAGGGAGAATCACATTATATTGAAACAAAACAAACAACACCTGCTCATAAAGATATGCAACAGTGGGGTAGCAATCAACAGAGGAACTCAGTTCCTTACACCCACATTTCAGATTTTAGAATAAAAGCGGAAAATCTAAAACTGAATATCATATATATATATCACATAAAGGTTTTTCTGTTATCAACAGAATCATGTATATATACAACTCCAAAGGATAAAGTTGCATATACACAACATCACAAAATAATCCTAATCAATCTCTCGACTACCCGATGCTACATATCAGAGCCGACCGACAAAAGAATGAAGACATAAGCTTCACCAAAGACCTCCAACATCTAATCTGCAATGCCTCATAGAGCATTATAAAATAGCAGAAGGGTGAGAAATAACAACTAAACCAAGATTGCATAATAATATGCAAAAACATATAAATTCACATACATAGTTATTCTCACCACAAGCATCACATAACACATGTCTATACATAACACCTATCATCCATAACAAATGCATTTATCACATATGCACATCAAAGTACCAATGCTATCACAATCACATATAACACAACACAGTACAATTCTCAAATATCAAATACCACTACACATCAATTATACACAATACACTCATCATCAATACAATTACACATATTCCATCTCATCAATCACATTCACAATTCCATGCACAATTAATCCATGATTTATGCAAATGCACAGAGACCGACACAACGACTCTATGCAAATGCCATCCGGTACCGACTCCAAATATTTCTCATCACTAGTTCACTCAGGAACTATTGGAACCATCGCTCGTTACATCACTGTAACTCCCCGTCGGGCATACGATGTTCACCCGTCGCTTGTAGTCCTCTTTGTATAAGGCTCACGACGTTTATGGATCGCTTGCAGTCCTCTTTGTATAAGGCTCATGATCCGATCGCTTGCAGTCCTCTTTGTATAAGGCTCACGATCGTCTATAACCATCGCTTTTAGTCCTCTTATTTTTAAGGCTCACGATCCAATCAGATCGCTTTCAGTCCTCTTATTTTTAAGGCTCACGATGTTATAACAGATTCCCTCTGGAATCAATCTGTCACTCAGGACGTCACCACAATGCATATCATGATACTTGACACACAAGAACTCATGACAAACAATGCATCTTCACACATATATGCAACCATAATCATGCATATACATCCAAATACAACAATTACAACAACTTGTCACATGCTTCAACATCATCACATTCATGCATTGCAACAGAATTCAAACAATGCATTTCAAACCATAAAGGCCACCACACAACATACATTGAATTTCACATAACAATGCATTTCATCACAAACCACAAACCACAACAATCATGCAATCACAATCACTTCCACAAGGGATTCACACCACAGAGGCTACCCACAACACACCATAACAACATACATTGATATTAAATCAAACAATGTATTTACCGCACAACAACAACATTATCACAACATCGCATCACAACACCTTATCACAACATCTCATCATGTATATTCACATCATATAACAGCACACAAGCTACACATTACATATCAAAAGCATATAGCATGATAACACATCAATCGCACACATTGTACGCGACAAAAACCTGACAACTCGACTATTTTTCCAAAAACACGAATTAATTAAATCATCCACTGACCTCCAACCCATTTTTAATGGAAAGAACTTTTCATTAGCTTTGTAACGCTTCAAACGGGAACCAAAACTGACTTACGGTTCAAAAGTTATGAATTTTTGAAAATAATATTTTTCTGAAAACTTACACTGTTAATCGATTAACGCATTTGGTTAATCATTTAACCGTCGTGAAATAGCAGAAAAACACGAATTTTATGACACAAAATCCCTCCAAACTCATCCTTAAACCCCCCGATCATACCAACAAGTATTCCCGACTAAATCCTATCATTTCCCGACTATTCTACGCGAACTATTCCGCATTCTAACCGTTAAAACATCGATTTCTATCAATCGCTCCTAATTCCAATCGATAAGAAAAGTCGTAAAACAACCAAAACAATTATAACAAACAATACATTTACATACACAAGCAAGATATAATTGAAACTTCTCACCCTTACCCGATTATTCGCGCTCGAAACGGAGTTCCCGCGATTTCCTCTTTCTCCTCTTCTCTCTTTCTTTCTCTTCTCTTCTCTTTCTCTTCTCTTTCTATTTCTCTCTTTTTCTCTCCACTTTCTATTTATAAAATATCCACTACCCAAATGACCATAATAACCCTCAGCTCAAATATCTCGCAAACGCTCTCAAAACGCGATAAAACATAAACAATGATGAAAAATAACATTTTGTAAAATAAAAGTCAATAATAATATAATATAAAACCAAAACCAATTAAATCTACTCTATTAAATAAATCTAACAAAACCGGGGCGTTACAATTCTCCCCCACTTAGACATTTTCGTCCTCGAAAATCTAACCGATACGAACAACTCCGGATACGACTCTCGCATCCGACCAACAAACCAACATGCCAACAAAAGGCACACCACGAATAACACAACTGACAAACCACCTTGCTAACAGCATATACCACAACGACACGACAACGACTACAACAACAACGACAAGATGCAAAGCCCTTACAATACACTTGACGACAAACTCACGACTCAAAGAAAACCAAGATACCAACACACAGGTTCACTCTAGAATCAAAACACAACAAGATCGTTACCCTACCCGAGGTAACACTCCCCTAATTCCCCACATAGGAATTAGCTACACGCACTCGAACCATCACCATGGAAGCGAGGCAACAACATAAACAAGAACATAAAGTTCCACGATACAACAATGCTACGATTCACCAACCGAACATACAACCAAAACATCCATCTACATAGTAGCCCATGAATAATATTCAAACCTTTCACCTAACACTTCCATTCTGAAACGTCCAATAGTCTCACCATTCCTACATGTTCCCAATGTCCAACCTATGAATTCTTACAAGTCCCACACGCAAATACGAATTGTGCCACATCACGCTTCCGATGCGCACTCTGATTACTCATAACCATCAAAACTACCAATTTCATGCCCAAAGTCTAACTCTTTCTCACATTCGCCACAACTCACTGTTCACTTTTAATATACCCAACCTCACACTCTCTTGTGTTATCTCACACACCAGACACCAGTCTCTGAACTGCTCAAATAATTCTAACTCCCTGACCATCAAAACAACCATATGTAAAAACTTCCAACTTAACTCATCGGCCACAACATTATCTTTTCCCGAAGGATAATCCAAACCACATTCATAACTCGTCACGAACTCTAACCATCCTCGTTGTCTCATACTTTATTCCTTCGGACCAAACAAGTACTCAATATTCTTGTGATTACTAAATACTTCGAACCTAGAACCATAAAGATAATACCTCCAAATTTTCCAACACAATACAACCGCAACCAATTCGAAATCCTGAATAGTATAGATCCTTCTATGAATCCTCAATGGTCGTGAAGCATAAGCCACGAATTTACTTTCTTGCATTAACACACTGCCTAAACTCATCAAAAACACATCACAATACCTCACAATGAACATCCAAAGCAAACGACTTACCCTTTGCAAGTCAACCGAAGTAACGAAAATGCTAACTTGGAAAAACCTTCCATAACCTCCGGTAATAACCAACTAAAGTCCAAAAAGCTTCTAATCCCCCTAACCAACTTCGGAGCCTCTCATTGTAGAACTGCATCTACTTCCGATGGATCCATAACAATACCATTACCTGAAATAACATATCCAAGAAACTAACCTTTTTCAACCGAAATTCTCACTTGAATAACTTAGCATAACACTTTGTCTCTTTTCAACACTTGTGATTCAATTCTCAAACACTCTACTTGTTCTTCCTCTGAGTTTATAACAGATCCCAATATCCTCAATCAAACCCACTACGAACTTATCCAAATTCATGACACAATCAAATCGGCTACTGGCAGCAAAACCATTTTCATAAGAAAGAACATCTCATTAGCTTCCTATCACTTCGAACGGTGGCCAAAATGGACTTACGATTCGAAAGATATGAATTATCAAAGTTTTGGAATTTTCAAATTTTTGCCTTGGTTAATCGGTTAACGCATTTGGTTAACCGGTTAACAGTAGCTAAATGAGAGTTAGAGACACATTTGGTTAATCGGTTAACCCATTTGGTTAACCGGTTAACAGAATGAAACTCACGTAAACACACTCCAATTTTTCATGTGTTAATCGATTAACTTATTTGGTTAATCGATTAACACTGTTGCAGTACCACCAAAAACTTTGTTTTAATGACAGAAAAACCAACCAAAACCCGATTAAATCCCGTAGACTCATTCCAACAATTCCACCCGATTAAATACCAGCCAATAACAATTATACCAAACCTATCCAAACACCATTCAATCAATCTCAACCAAACCATTCCAGTCATCTATTCACGAAAGTGGACACTTATTCTCAATCGTTACCTTATTCAACTGCTAGTAATCAAATACGCAATTTCTTCTCTTGACCGTCCAATTCCACAAATTCCAACATGTATCAACGACCAACCAAAAAGAATTATTAAATAGTACATCCACAGCTAAGGGTTCTCTCAAAATTTCCCTTAATGCTCTAAGACTCCAAAGACTCCAAACCTCAAATCCTTACCTTCGTCAAATTTGAGTTCACACTTTACTCTCTGAGAACAACCATTAACGATACCCAATCGTTCTCTCTCAATGACTTCTCACTGGACCAACATACCAAAACCTCTAATCCGTCTCATCCTCCAATATAGTAATCTTCATCGACTCATCAAAATAATTCGTAATCATTTCCTTAAATTCCAAACAATTCATTGCACACACTATCAAAGCCGGAAAGACACGTCTATTCCATCCAACATAATTTCCGTCTACTATCAACATGAGATTCAGGGTGATCAGTTCCTCAATTTGTCAATAGACAACCGACAATCATGATGGGGCATAAACCATCTTTACCAAACTATAATAGCATTTCTTGCATCCTGTGCACAAAACTACCTAAGGCACAAATCCTTAGTTGACATAAACCTTACCTCCGCATTCCCTCTGGAATCGGAACCAACACGGCCCAAACAACACTTACATCTTGCAACCAACGGCACACTGAGCCAACGCTCCACAACTGAAGCAACTTGGAGAAGCACCAACTTCTCCACCACTTATCTCATTCTAACTCCTGCAGATAAAGGATTAGAAAACCAGAAAGTACTGACAGTGTTCCACACACTTATCACGTACTAAGGGACAAACAACAACGACAGTATTCAACTGTCACACCAACTGACTCAACAACTTGGCCGGACGGACCGACCTGCTCTGATACCACTTAATGTAACACCCCCAATCTATACCCACAATTAATAATAAAACAATAAACACTTAATAAAAATTTCGTCAGAGTATATTTAAATTATCATGGCATAGACAGGGAGAATCACATTATATTGAAACAAAACATACAACACCTGCTCATAAAGATATGCAACAGTGGGGTAGCAATCAACAGAGGAACTCAGTTCCTTACACCCACATTTCAGATTTTAAAATAAAAGCGGAAAATCTAAAACTGAATAACATATATATATATATATATATATATATATATATATATATATATATATATATATATATATATATATATATATCACATAAAGGTTTATCTGTTATCAACAGAATCATGTATATATACAACTCCAAAGGATAAAGATGCATGTACACAACATCACAAAATAATCCTAATCAATCTCTCGACTACCCGGTGCTACATATCAGAGCCGACCGACAAAAGAATGAAGACATAAGCTTCACCAAAGACCTCCAGCATCTAATCTGCAATGCCTCATAGAGCATTATAAAACAGCAGAAGGGTGAGAAATAACAACCAAACCAAGATTGCATAATAATATGAAAAAACATATAAATTCACATACATAGTTATTCTCACCACAAGCATCACATAACACATGTCTATACATAACACCTATCATCCATAACAAATGCATTTATCACATATGCACATCAAAGTACCAATGCTATCACAATCACATATAACACAACACAGTACAATTCTCAAGTATCAAATACCACTACACATCAATCATACACAATACACTCATCATCAATACAATTACACATATTCCATCTCATCAATCACATTCACAACTCCATGCACAATTAATCCATGATTTATGCAAACGCACAGAGACCGACACAACGACTCTATGCAAATGCCATGCGGTACCGACTCCAAATATTTCTCATCACTAGTTCACTCAGGAACTATTGGAACCATAGCTCGTTACATCACTGTAACTCCCCGTCGGGCATACGATGTTCACCCGTCGCATGTAGTCCTCTTTGTATAAGGCTCACAACGTTTATGGATCGCTTGCAGTCCTCTTTGTATAAGGTTCACAATCCGATCGCTTGCAGTCCTCTTTGTATAAGGCTCACGATCGTCTATAACCATCGGTTTCAGTCCTCTTATTTTTAAGGCTCACGATCCAATCAGATCGCTTTCAGTCCTCTTATTTTTAAGGCTCACGATGTTATAGCAGATTCCCTCTGGAATCAATCCGTCACTCAGGACGTCACCACAATGCATATCTGATGCTTAACACACAAGAACTCATGACAAACAATGCATCTTCACACATATATGCAACCATAATCATGCATATACATCCAAATACAACAATTACAATAACTTGTCATATGCTTCAACATCATCACATTCATGCATTGCAACACAATTCAAACAATGCATTTCAAACCATAAAGGCCAACACACAACATACATTGAATTTCACATAACAATTCATTTCATCACAAACCACAAACCACAACAATCATGCAATCACAATCACTTCCACAAGGGATTCACACCACAAAGGCTACCTACAACACACCATAACAACATACATTGATATTAAATCAAACAATGTATTTACCGCACAACAACAACATTATCACAACATCGCATCACAAAACCTTATCACAACATCTCATCATGTATATTCACATCATATAACAGCACACAAGCTACACATTACATATCAAAAGCATATAGCATGATAACACATCAATCGCACACATTGTACGCGACAAAAACCTGACAACTCGACTATTTTTCCAAAAACACGAATTAATTAAATCATCCACTGACCTCCAACCCATTTTTAATGGAAAGAACATTTTATTAGCTTTCCAACGCTTCAAACGGGAACCAAAACCGACTTACGGTTCAAATGTTATGAATTTTTGAAAATAATATTTTTCTGAAAACTTACACTGTTAATCGATTAACGCATTTGGTTAATCGATTAACCGTCACGAAACAGCAGAAAAACACGAATTTTATGACACAAAATCCCTCCAAACTCGTCCTTAAACCCCCCGATCATACCAACAAGTATTCCCGACTAAATCCTATCATTTCCCGACTATTCTATGCGAACTATTCCGCATTCTAACCGTTCAAACATCGATTTCTATCAATCGCTCCTAATTCCAATCGATAAGAAAAGTCGTAAAACAACCAAAACAATTACAACAAACAACACATATACATACACAAGCAAGATATAATTGAAACTTCTCACCCTTACCCGATTATTCGCGCTCGAAACGGAGTTCCCGCGATTTCCTCTTTCTCCTCTTCTCTCTTACTTTCTCTTCTCTTTCTCTTCTCTTTCTGTTTCTCTCTTTTTCTCTCCACTTTCTATTTATAAAATATCCACTACCCAAATGACCAAAATACCCCTCAGCTCAAATATCTCGCAAACGCTCTCAAAACGCGATAAAACATAAACAATGATGAAAAATAACATTTTGTCAAATAAAAGTCAATAATAAAATAATATAAAACCAAAACCAATTAAATCTACTCTATTAAATAAATCTAACAAAACCGGGGCGTTACAAGACTCCCCAGCAGAGTCACCATTTTTCTGTAGCGTGCGATTTTGGTCGGTGACGTGACCACCTTATCGTAATGGTTGGAATTGGGTGCTACTTTCTGATTTCTTATTTATCCTAGGAAGCTGGAATGGAAATGGAAGATATCTAAAACTAATCTTGTACGCAAATGTTTTCTTTAACAAATGCTAAGAGATTGGGGGGTCTGGGGTCAGAATTTACAATGGGTAGTGTAGCGAGCGATTTTGGACGCGGTTCTTAAGCGCTGGTCGCTCTCTGCAGTTTGAGCTTTGACTACAGGTCGATTCATTTTTTATCCTATTGTGAGCTGAATAAGGAAGGGAAATAGATGTCTCCAATTAACCCTGCTTGCATACTGAGTTTAAACAGCGGTCTGTTAGGTTACAGATGTTATCAATGTGGGGGGGCCTTGTACTAGTTATTTGAATTTTCGCCAATACTGGTTTTTGATCTCGGCAGAAGGTTTCGGGCGGGGAACTAGGATTAGGATGTTAGGACTGATGCTTTTTGAATTACTGCTTTTGATTGATGGAGATATGGGATTTGGGTTTTTTGTTGATTGTGCTCGCTAAGATCTTTTCTTTCGATCTTATGCCTATGTATTCTCGTTTACCGAAACAGGGAAATCAGAGCGTTCGTAGTTCCTCCTATTCTATGGGAGGAAATTGGTTTTTGGTGTCTTGTTCAAAGCCCAAGACGTGAAGCGTAAGGTGTTTTGTATCTTGTTCAAAGCCCAAGATGTGAAGCTGAAGGTGATTTGTATCTTGTTCAAAGCCCAAGATATGAAGCTGAAGAGTTTATTTGTGTCTTGTTCAAAGCCCAAGACGTGAAGCTGAAGGACCTCGACTTTAGAGAGAATTTGTCATCTCTAAAGAAGGGTTTGTCTGTCACAACTGTTGGGTGACTGGTTATAAAGGGAGGATTACTTTAACCGGGACACGCGGATCCTAGCAATGCCATAATTTCATTTATAGGGTAGTTTTGACCTGAAGGAGAAGACTTTAACTCAGTGTAGAGCAATGCTATCTTTCCTTAGGAATTTCTCATGCTAAAAGAGGGACAGTGGCATGGATGTAGATGATCCAGAGGCTTGCCTCTTACAGCGATTAGATGAAGGGGAAGGAGTTGTTGATGTTTGTGTACTGTGAACGAGGCACAACTTTGATGTTAAGAGGTTGATTGGATCAACCAGTGGTTTTCTTATACAAAGCCTAAGAGGAGGCTAAAAGGTGTCTCGTACAAAGCCCGAGAGAGAGGCTAAAAGGGGTTGATCCTACAAGAGGGTCTTTTATACTCAACGAGAGAGTGTTTTTGTATCTCGTACAAAGCCCGAGATGGAGGCAAAAAGATTTTGACCCGACGATGGAGTCTTTTGGTATCTCGTATAAATCCCGAGATGAAGGCGATTATTTGTTTGGCTCAAAAAGAACCTTTTTGTATCTCGTACAAAGCCCGAGATGGAGGCTGAAAGGTGATTGATTCAACGATGGAGTCTTTTATGTGTCTCGTACAAAGCCCGAGAGAGAGGCTAGACGTTGTTTGACTCCACTGGGGAATCTTTTGGTATCTCGTATAAAGCCCGAAATGGAGGCAAAAATTGTTAGCTCCGCTGGGGAGAATCATTGTATAAAGCCCAAGAGGAAGCTGGCTTCACTTAAGAAGGATCATTATACAAAGCCTAAGAGGAGGCTATGGTTACTATCTCAGTTAAGTGACAGGTCCAGTATACTGATTTTGAAAGAGAAAATCAGTTCTTATATGAGCAACACTGTACTCAGGGATTTGATTCCAAGGGTTCGGGTTATTCCTATTCTTTAAGGAAGCGGGAAATCCAAAGGGTATCGAGACTGTCCGAGTCTGCGGGTTTCTTTCCTATGTAACGAAGGGGTCACTTGAGAATGTCTTTGAGACTCAAGGAGATTAGACTGTCCAAGTCTAGAGTTTCATCTTTTGTACTATGCTTTGAGAAACAGTAGTAGACTCTATGAAAGGACTGTTCTATGAGGATGACTAGGTTCTGTTCCTATACCTCTAGGAGGTCGTCGGGACAATTTGTACGAAGCCCAAGAGGAGGCTGGAAACTTTTAAGAAGCCGACGGGTCCTTGTATTAAGCCCAAGAGGAGGCTATCATTCCCGGAGGAAGAGATCATTATACGAAGCCTAAGAGGAGGCTGTGAATACTTCTAAGAAGTCGTAGGGTCCTTGTATTAAGCCCAAGAGGAGGCGGGGTTGCTTTTAGGAAGCCTGAGGGTCCTTGTACGATGCCCAAGAGGAAGCCGATGCTTTTAAGAAGCCCGTGGGTCCCCAAACCCCGAGAAATTCAAGGCAGTGCTATTCACCGAGAATAGATCAAAGTCAGGAAAGTTCGAGAATTTGGAAGAAACTCAAAGATGCCATTCACGGAGAATACATTCATCTTGGGGAGTAGAGTTTCTTGATGATTCCTAATGAGGACAGCCTGAGAGAAGACTGTATCTGGTGATCCTATTGGGGATCTAGGCGTCTATTTCTACGAATAAACTAAACGGCGTCACCTAGTTCTAGACATAGTTGCCGGGGAAACTCTAAATATCTATACTATTATTACACAGTAGATATGAGTTTATGAAAGGAGACTTACAGTGAGCAGCCCCACAATACAGTTATATATATGAAAGCAGTAAATGAAAGCGATAACCACTTACTCGGTTGTAGAGCTTCCATGCTGTTTGGTTAGTTGTTCAACAAAGAAAGATTGAAAACAACAGTATATTCAAAATCAAAGGAGAAAGTGCTTTGAAAAAGAAAGATTTGGGGCTTACAGCTCAAGGAGAAGCCTAGGGTTTTATCAGTGAGCGCACTGTTTGAATTTGTACAGAGGGACTTATACAAGTGACTGGGGCCCAAAATTGTTTTCTGTACAAAGGGATGGGTCTTACACTCTCTCAAGAGGCCCAAAAAGTTTAAAGAAAAAGAGTGGGGTTATAACACGAGGGTAGGCCCACTTGATTTTTTCGTTTAAAATGGCGATCGCGCCGAGGTTTTCTTTTAACGCCGGGGGACTTATACAATAAGTGAGGCCCAAAATTGTTTTCGTTAAAAGGGGGTTGGGTCTTACACTCTAATAGAGGCCCAAAGAGTTTTGAATGGGTCTTATAGCTCAAGGAGAGGCCCAAGGTTATTTTTCAAAAGGAGACGATCGCGCCGTTTGCTTTGAAAATGTACAGAGGGACTTATACAACGAATGAGGCCCAAAATATTTCTGTACAAGTGGGCTGGATCTTACACTCCAATAGAGGCCCAAAAAAAAGTTCAAAGACAAATAGTGGGGCTTATAACACGAGGGTAGGCCCAAAAATGATTTTGGTCAAAAAAGGATTAGGTCTTACACTCTATTAGAGGCCCAAAAAGTTTTGAATGGGTCTTATAGCTCAAGGAGAGGCCCAAGGTTATTTTTCAAAAGGCGACGATCGCGACGTTTGCTTTTTGACGGTATCGGGACTTATACAATACACTGAGGCCCAAAAATGATTTTGGTCAAAAAAGGATTGGGTCTTACACTCTATTAGAGGCCCAAAGAGTTTTGAAAATGATCTATGAGGGTTGAATTGATCCAAAACCCTAATTTGTTTTCAAAAATGTATTTAATTGAATAAAAATTCAATTAAGATGATCAAAATTGTTTAACATATGAAAAACAAATTGTGATCTTTGATTAATGCTTCAAAAATTAAGTATTGACCTACAAAATAATTAGAAAGTATTAAAGGTTGCAAAATCAAGGTGGAAAAAATATTTTAAATGTCAAAAACAATTAAAACATTAATTCTTTGTAAAAATATCAATTATACAAAATAAATAATATTTTTGGGATTTTTTGGGAAAATAAATATTTTAACATTTTTGTGAATTATAAAAAAAAGAATCAACTCAAAATCATTAAAACTCAGAGAGAAATTAATTTTTGAATCAATTAAATAAAATCACAAAATTCAAATATTCAAATATTTGAAAATGGCGCCAAGAACAAGGGCAAGAACACGCGCCACCCTCTGTTTCTGCAGATTTGCATTTTCTATCCAATCTCATTGAATACTTGATCATATCATGCAATCCACATATCATTATGCTCGTCTCTACCTCACGATCATGTCTATGTCCATTAATTTCATTTAAATTAAACATACAACAAGAAATCACGAAGAAACCTCAAGAACCCTAATTTATGCCTGAAGGCTAGGATCTTTGATACACGATTCAAACAATGCAATTAATTGAGGGGAAACATTCCATGCATGATTATGAATATATGGCCAAATTATTATGCAGCAAAAATTGTGTGGATCATAGAGTTAGAAGAGCTCATGCTTACCACTTGCAGCTGGTGATCGTGATTTGTGTAGGAGGTGTTACAGTTGTGTTGTGATGATCTGAACAGCTTCCCTAGGTGCCATGGAGTGTGTATGAATGCTTGGAATGGATTGAAATGATCTGGAACTTGAGATGGTACCCCAACTGCAAATCTGTCAAGAACTTGAGCAATTGGCTGGTGATTTCATGAAATCTGTGTTCCAGATGTTATGTGAGTGTTTGGATCACTTCTATATGATGTATGTGAGGTGTGTGTGTGATTGGTTTGGTTGGAAAAGCTCTCAAACTCAAAAACCCAAAGGTACCTTGCTAAAGAAGGCATTTTTGCCAAGAAAAAGAGATTTTGAGGAAAGCATATGTTTGATGGCTTTGGTGTGCTTTAACTGAGTACAAATGAGCTCTATTTATAGTAGAGCAAGTTTGTTTTGGGATCAATAGTGAATGGCAACTGCAGAATAGGTTTGGCCAATGTTGATCAATGAAAATCCAAGTCTCCTCTAGGCATTGACTAGAGGTTAGGGCACAGGCTGCTGGTCCCCTTGGTCTTGGATAAGTCTTGACTGAATTCAGTTGCTAAGAGCTCAGTCTATGCCACCTAGGAGCTTCCATTGAATGCTTGAATCCAAAATTGGAGTCTTGTCCCTATTTTAGGCAATTCTAGGTTTTGAGTGCTATTTTTGGTTCCAAAGTCTTTGGAGGCTTGGCTCAGTGATTGTCCCCTTTAGATTCAATCCTATGAGGTGTCCAAGTGGATAGGAGCATTTGAATTTGGCTGATTTTGGCAAATCGAGGCAAATTGCAAATTCTGCCTTGCCTTTGACAGATTTCAGCAAGGCAACTTTCCAATGTCATATCTCATGACTCAAATGGAATTTGGCAATGTTCTTGGTCATTTTGGAAAGCCTTTACATGATAAAAAAATTGTTTGAACATGTTTGGTTTTGATCTCTTTTGAATCCAAGTGAAAAATCCCCCTACATTTGGCAAAAAGTGAGGCAGATTCTGTCTTAGTGAAATTTTCACTAAGTGTTGAAACAAAGTGACTTTTCTTGATTTTGATCACTCCATAACTCAAAATCCATGAGGAATTTGGAAATAACTTATATGAAGTTTTTGTAGAAGGTAATGTCAACTACAAATCAAGCTTTGAATGGGGCACAATGGCCTTGTGGTTTAGGAGTTATGATCCTCCAAAGTTGGCGCATTAGTGGTACTTTTTCCATAACTTAGAAATTTTTCTAAGTTTTATGGTTACCCCTTTTACAAGTTATCCAACTTTTCTTGATTTTTCTTGATGAATGATGATTCAAATCATACATAAACATCATTTTAGGGTTAAAAATCCATTTTGGTGAAAAATCTCAAAAAGTCAAAGTTGACTTTTGGTGCACAGTTGACTTTTTATCAAATGAATTCCAAACTGTGCAATTCCTCAGGAAATCATGTCCTTGACCTAAATCAAACTTGATGGACATGTTCCATGGGTGTCATAGGGTATATTGAGGCATGTCTTAGAGCTTGGGAGCATGTCCTGGTCAAAAGTCAAAGTTACAGTTGACTTTTTCCTCAAAACCCTAACTGTGGTGCAGATGAAACTGAGACTTGTTGCTCAAGCTTCTTGGATTAATCCATTGTTCCAAATGGATCAACATAGGTCAATTGAGACCCTCAAACCCTCTCTTGAGGTCTTGGTTCATGATTTGCACCAAAAGTCAACTTAGGGGTGAATTAGGTCAAGAAACCCTAATTCCTGATTTTTGATGTATGCATCCCCTGAGGCAAAATTGACTTGGTGATTGGGTCCATGAGGTTCCATGGAGTATATAAGGTTATGTTTTTGATCATTGGCTCATGCCCAGATGAAAATTTTCCATCTGGAGGCCCTGGTCGACCAAAACCCTAATTTGGTGACACTGGCGATCTTGAGGCTTGATCCACCTAGAAGGGAGCATCCTTGTGCTTAATCCTTGAAGTGGGAGTCCTTTTTGATCCATTGTGAATGCTTGAGAGGTTAGACAAGTTGAAGATCATGTCATTCCTTGATTGATCCCTTGTCTAAGAACTCAAAGAGGGCTTGAAACCCTAATTTTGATTGTAGTGAATGCTCACCCATCTTTGGGGAGACTGACAAGGTAGGATAATTCCCCCATATTGTGATGATGATTTGCATCCTGATGGGAAATCTTAGTGGTCAAAATTTGGGGTATGACAAATGCCCCTATTTAATCATCTTGGACCCGAAGGTGCGAATGACGGAGGTATTCGGGCATTCGAGTTGCAAGAGGATTAAATATCGGAATACCCGAAATTTTGATGGTGGTTATGAATGGCAGCTTACGCATTCATCTTCTTTTGCTAAGCAATGATGCTTAGAAAAGGTAAACTTCCCCTCGATCCTGGTCTTCAGCCAAGGAACTGGTCTTAGTTTTCTTTTGAAATGAACTTCCCCTCGATCCTGGTTTCCTACCAAGGAACTGGTCTCAGTTTCTGATTTAAACTTCCCCTCGATCCTAGTTTCCTACCAAGGAACTGGTCTAAGTTTCTGATTTAAACTTCCCCTCGATCCTGGTTTCTTACCAAGGAACTGGTCTTAGTTTCTTTTGTCAATAAACTTAACTGACAAGGGACGCTATGCGTAGTGATTTTCCTCAAACTTCTCGCCGAATTTTCTTGGAGAGATGCCATTTGGCGGAAAAACTTTTGATGTCAGACTTGCTGGGAAACCCAGTCGTCTGAGTCGTAGAGTTGCACAAACTTCTCTGTTGGAGACGCCATTTGTTTCTACTGGGGGAAAGCATGTCTCTTGAGAGACTGCTGTCGCTTGGGATCTTATATCATACTTTTCTCGGGATCTTCCCGGAGAAATGCCATATGATGAGGTCCAATTTTGAGGTGCCGATGACCTTTTCATCAGCAATTTTTTGGAGAATGGCAGCTGTACTGCCAAATCTCTGCTTATGAGGCTTTCTCTGTGGATTTTCCTTAATCTGGGAAAGCAAGGGGAACGTCTTCGATGGCGAAGAGCGATATTTGTAGAACGCTTTCTCTGGCTTTTCAGAGGTTCAAATTATCAAAGTGGTCGATTGCCGACTCTGATCTAAAGATACACTAGAGACGAGTTTGATCGGCCATAATACTTCCTGACGAGGCAAGAACTGGCAAACTCGATGGAGAGGATGGTTATCATGACAGGATAAGACCAACTCAAGTGATAGTGATGCAATATGAAATGTGAATGCAAATCAATAATGCATGATGTATGTATGTGTATGTTGACAAAACTGACGCGACACACAAACTAAAAGATGAACATGACTGGATACTCGGCCATCACGGGGCGTGTAGAGATATCACTGGTTCAAGATAGCAATTCCACCTTGCTTAGAGATATAGACCCTGCGGGGAATACCGTTGATCGGGCTTAGGAGATAAGAACTCGGCCGAGGTGTGTCAGATGAAATAAGGTCTCTGACACAGTTCATCCCTTCATTCAGGCGTACTGGGTCTAGAAGGAGTACTTTGATTCTGCACTTTGAAGTTCGCTTACTTCTGGAGAAGCGGTTGATGCTCTTTTGATGTTCAACAGTCAAAAGAAATTGCCATCTTTATTTTAAAAGCAAAAAAAGTTTTAACAAGTAAATTCATTTTTGTTTTATTTCAAGAATCGTTAATCATGTTAACAACGTCGTTCTGTAAAGCTAAAACAAATGAGAATTACAAACAAAAGCACAAAGGCTCAAAAATTGATAAGATGGAGATCAGCCAAACGCGTGATTCCAAAGAGTATTTACAAAGCTAAAAAATGGTAATTTACAGGGAAAAGGGCTACGTTGAAACATAACGACCACTATCCTTCTACCAACTTTGAATTCGGGGCATCCTGAGCTTCTGTCGAAGATGACCTTGACTAGAGTTTTCCTCCGATGGATGATGTAACTGCTGCTGCTGCTGAGGGACTTGCCTCTGTTGAACATAGTTACTTGCCATTATCCCTAATTTTTGCCTGGATCGTACATTGATGTTTCCAATCCACCGGGATGATTTTTTTTTCATGTCTCTAACTTTTGCCTGGACCGCCCTTTCGGGTTTTCAATCCACCGAGACGTTTTTTTTTTTTAGTTTAATTTAGGCGAAGTATTTCTTGACTACATCAACATTTGTGGGGTAGGAAAATTCCTCTCCGTCCATGGTTGCAAGTCTCAAGGCACCGCCTGAGAAAGCTTTCGTGACCACATAAGGGCCATCATAATTTGGGGTCCATTTGCCCCGAGAATCAGTGAGAAATGATTGTATCTTCTTGAGCACGAGGTCTCCTTTTCTGAAGACACGAGGTCGAACCTTTTTGTCAAACGCCCTCTTCATTCTCTATTGATACAACTGACCGTGGCATAGTGCCATGCTTCGTTTTTCTTCGATCAGGTTCAATTCGTCGTGTCGGCTTTGACACCATTCAGCTTCGGTAAGCTTAGCTTCCATCAATACTCGGATTGACGGGATCTCTACTTCTATGGGAAGCACTTCTTCCATGCCATACACTAGAGAGAAAGGGGTAGCCCCTGTTGAAGTGCGGACAGTTGTGCGATAACCGTGAAGAGCAAAGGGTAGCATCTCATGCCAGTCTTTGTAGGTTACGACCATCTTTTGAACGATCTTCTTGATGTTCTTATTGGCCGCTTCTACCGCTCCGTTCATCTTGGGTTGGTAGGGAGATGAGTTATGGTGTTCGATCTTGAACTCTGCGCACAACTCTTTCATCATCTTATTGTTCAAGTTAGATCCATTATCAGTAATGATCTCGCTTGGAACACCATAACGGCAGATGATATTGTTTTTGATAAATCGGACCACCACTTGTTGGGTTACATTGGCGAATGACGCCGCTTCGACCCACTTGGTGAAGTAGTCAATAGCTACTAGAATGAACCGATGTTCGTTTGAAGCCTTAGGCTCAATCATGCCAATCATGTCGATTCCCCATATGGAAAAAGGCCATGGGGAAGAAAGAACTTTGAGATGTGATGGCGGTACATGAATTTTGTCGGAGTATATCTGACACTTGTGACACCTCCTCATGTACTTGTAGCAGTCGAATTCCATGGTCAACCAGTAGTACCCTGCTCTTAGAATTTTTCTCGCCATTGCGTGTCCATTGGCATGAGTGCCAAAGGATCCTTCATGAATTTCTTTCATGAGCATGTCTGCTTCTGGTCTGTCGACGCATCGGAGCAAGACCATGTCAAAATTTCTCTTATAGAGAGTGTCACCGCTCAGGAAGAAGTTTCCAGCCAATCTTCTGAGGGTCTTTCTGTCTTTTCTGGATGCCCCAGGTGGGTACTCCAGTTTCTGAAGGAAGCATTTGATATCGTGATACCAAGGTTTGTCGTCTATGACTGCTTCAATCGCGAAGATGTAAGCGGGCCTTTCAAGGCGCATTATGTCGATCTTAGGTATGTCATTCCATTGACCTACACTAATCATGGAAGAGATAGTGGATAATGCATTAGCCATGTGATTCTCCTCACGAGGGATGTGATGAAACTCAACTCTGTTGAAGAAATGTAACAACCTTCTTGCATAGTCTTTGTAAGGAATCAATCCTATTTGGTATGTATTCCAATCTCCTTTTATCTGATTGATAACCAAGGCTGAGTCGCCGTATACATCCAAGTTTTTGATCCTTAAATCAATTGCTTCCTCGAGACCCATAATACAAGCTTCGTATTCGGCCTCGTTGTTCGTACACTTGAACGTAAGTCGAGCAGTGAAAGGAATGTGGGTACCCTGAGGGGTAACAATGATTGCCCCAATTCCGTTTCCATAATGATTAACTGCTCTGTCAAAGATAAGTCCCCATTGGGAACCTGGTTCTGGCCCTTCATTGGGTAGCGGTTCATCGCAATCTTTCATTTTTAGATACATGACATCTTCGTCTAGGAAGTCAAACCCGATTGATTCTTGATCGTCAATTGGTTGATGAGCCAAATGATCGGCTAAAATACTTCCCTTAACGGCTTTTTGAGCGTGGTACTCTATGTCATATTCTGATAACAGCATCTGCCAACGGGAAATTCTTCCCGTAAGAGCATGTTTTTCGAAAATGTACTTGATTGGATCCATTTCGGAGACCAACCAAGTAGTATGACGAATCATGTATTGGCGAAGACGTTTGGCTTCCCAAGCCAAAGCACAACAAGTTTTCTCGAGCATCGTGTACCGAGTTTCACTGTCGGTGAATTTCTTGCTCAGATAGTAGATGGCAGACCCTTTCCTTTTGGTTTCGTCTTGTTGGCCAAGTACACATCCCATTGAGTCCTCTAGGACTGTGAGGTAAATGATCAGTGGTCTTCCTTCCACTGGAGGTGATAGAATCGGAGGATTCAACAGGTATTCCTTGATACTGTCGAAGGTGGTTTGGCAATCTTCTGACCAAACGCAATCCTGGTTCTTTTTGAGTAATTTGAAAATCGGCGTACAAGTGGCGGTCATGAGGAATATGAATCTGGAGATGTAGTTCAAACGTCCCAAGAATCCTCTGACTTGTTTTTCAGTTTTCGGAGAAGGCATTTCTTGAATGGCCTTGACCTTGTCAGGATCAACTTCAATTCCTTTCTGGCTGACGATGAACCCTAGTAGTTTCCCTAAACGGACACCGAAGGTGCACTTGTTGGGATTCAAGCGGAGCTTGAATTTTCTTAAACGTTCGAACAATTTTGACAGATGTTCAACGTGTTCACTCTCTGTTTTTGATTTTGCAATCATATCATCAACATATACCTCGATTTCCTTGTGTATCATGTCATGAAACAGAGTAGTCATGGCCCTTTGATAGGTTGCCCCGGCGTTCTTCAAACCGAACGGCATAACCTTGTAACAAAAGGTACCACATGGGGTGATGAACGAAGTTTTCTCCATGTCTTTCGACGCCATTTTGATTTGGTTATAGCCCGAGAATCCATCCATGAAGGAGAAAATTTTGAACTTTGCTGTACTGTCCACCAGCATGTCAATGTGTGGTAAAGGAAAGTCGTCCTTTGGACTAGCCTTGTTCAGATCCCTATAATCAACACACATTCTGACCTTTCAATCCTTTTTTGGGACGGGTACGATGTTGGCTAACCATTGAGGATATTCAGATGTAGCGAGGAAACCCGCGTCAATCTGTTTCTGCACCTCCTCTTTGATTTTGATGGCCATGTCCGGGTGAGTGCGTCTCAACCTTTGCTTTACTGGCGGACATTCTGATTTCAACGGTAAGTGATGTTCCACGATGCTGGTATCCAACCCTGGCATATCCTGATAGGACCAAGCGAATACATCGGGGAATTCTTTGAGAAGCTTTATCAAACCCTCTCTGGCAGTTGGACTGAGCAGTGCCCCAATCCTGATTTCTTTTCTCTCTTGCTCTGAACCCAAATTTACCGTTTCCAACGGTTCTTTATGAGGTTCAATGGACCTTTCCTCTTGTCTGAGTAGTCGGGAGATCTCTTCTTGAATTTCGTTGTCATTTTCTTCTTCAGCCTCGAATACAGGGAACTCAAAGTTGGGAGAAGGCATCGGATCGTATGTTTCAACGGGGTTTAAAACAAGCAATCTGCATGACGTGATGATTCGTGTTTAGAATAGATAGAGAAAATGCAAGTGTGTGCAGTGTTTTTTTTTTACTGCTTGTTTTTATTATTGAATGTTTTTTAGGATTACCATTTTCTGAAAAAGCAAAAAGAGAAAACAGCAATTAATGCGGAAATTACAGAACGACGTTATTTTATTAATGAACAAGTCGAATCTTGAAACTACAGCCCTATAAAACAAAACTCTGTCGCTTTGGGCGAAGCGAAGAGGGAAAATTTACGGAAAGCGAGCCCTATCAAAACATCCGTTTCACCTGGGCAGGGTGAAAGGTTAAAGATGGCAATTACTTTGACTGATGAATGACCTTCGGAACCTCGACGGCAACCCATTGATGGTGAACTCCTCGGTGAATCACAAAGTCCGACACCTTCCTTGATTTGTCTTCAGAAATAACGCTGATTTCTGGTGGAGTAGGATCATTGGAATTAGTCTCCCAGGCAGAGCTGTCGTAGGAGGATTCCTCTGTTGCATTTTGCAGAGCAGTAGTGCTCTCAGCTGTATCTCCCCATCCAGTAGGCTGGATGTCTTCGAGCCTGATACGAGAGCTTTCGGGAACGGTGTACTTGAACATATAGTCGAATTTTCCACTCGGTTGTCCCAAGGTGTCCCACACTTCTCTGGAACGGGAGGAGTCATCCCTCTCGATGACGTTGACCTCGGGAAAAGCATAGTTGATGACGTTGACCTGAGTTTTGATCCCAAGATATGGTGGGGACACAGGTATTCTGTTCAACAGCGGAGTTTCATTACTCGGCTGACTTTCTTGCCCCAAGTATCCTAGGTAAGGTTGCCACATTGGCAGACCATCCACTGGGCCATAATAGTTGTAATCAAAGTCGTATTTCATTAGAGTGTCCTCCTCTAATGAAATTGGAGGAGCACGACATCCTTCCGGATCACAATCTCCGTATACCATTTCGACATCTGATCTTGGTATAAATCTCGGACTTTCTGTAGGAAAGCAAAAAGGCGTAGGTACCTCTTCCTGAGACATATAACCGTCCTTGTTAAGGTAGGACTTCCATTTTTCATCCGTGTCAGAGGGATCTTCATCATTGATAGCATGTACCGCTTGAGACACCGGGTGAAGGAAACCTCCACTGTGGAAGAAGTTTTGAAGGGGATGAAGACTTTCATCGTTGGCAGCTGTCTGGGTACAGGTTGCAGAAAAACCAAGACCCTTCTTTGTTTTATTGTCAATAGGAATGACAAGCTGTCCCCATCCATTTGTATCGGTACTCTCGACCGCTTTGATAGCATATTTGTATGAGGAAATCGAGGTTCCTCCTTTGAACTGATTGTCTTTGCTCACCGACAGTGCTTGGAATTGCGTTCCAATAACCTCCTCGGGTTCTACACAAGTAGATGATGATAAGCTGCTTACAAGCAAGGCTTGTTCCCCACAAACCATGACAAGTTGATCGTTCTGAATGAACTTTAGCTTTTGGTGGAGGGTTGATGTAACCGCTCCAGCCTGGTGTATCCAAGGTCTTCCTAATAAACAACTGTACGTTGCCCGGATGTCCATGACCTGGAAAGTGACTTGGAAAGTGTGAGGACCAATAGTTATGGGAAGATCAACTTCGCCGATAACTGTTTTTCTGGATCCGTCGAATGCTTTGACGACAACCTCACTGATTCTCATCGGAGGGACTTTGAATGATAATTGCATCAAAGTAGACTTCGGCATAACATTCAGGGCTGACCCTGTGTCTACCAGTACGCTGGCTAAAGCATCGTCCTGGCAGTTAACTGTGATATTGAGCGCCATGTTATGACGGCGACCCTCTTCGGGTAATTCCTCATCACTAAATCCCAAATTGTTGCAGGAAGTGATGTTAGAGACAATGTTATCGAACTGTCTGATTGTTACATCCTGTTCCACAAAGGCTTGCTCCAAGACTTTCTGTAGAGCCTCTCTGTGTGCTTCTGAACTGAGTAATAGTGATAACATCGAGATCTTTGAAGGAGTTTGCAACAGTTGATCAACAATGTTATATTCACTCCTTTGGATGAGCTTCAGCATCTCATCATTATTTTTCAAAAGGTCAGGATCACTAGATTGACCGACTGATGGATCGGGAGCTTCTGTCTGAAGTTCCTTTTCCTTGTTATGTTCCCCAACCCCTCGGTTGAAGATTCTACCACTCCGTGTTACACGACTGATGTCTGCAATATTCACGATGGAGGGTAATGGAATTTCCTTTCCATTTTTAATTGTTGTTGCACCGTATTTGTAAGGGATAGCCTTAGTTGATTCATACGGTAATGGTCCCGGTAGATAGATAACTACGGGAGCCTTTTGATTTTTCTGACCATCATAAATAATCTTGATCCATTCCCGGTTGGGAACTTTAGATTCGTCAAGTAGAGGGATGATGGCAAAAACATCCCTGATCCTGTGATGACCAGAGATGGTGACAACATCCTCAACTTGATCAGCAAGGTAGTTGACTGATCCAGGACTTGACCCTGGTTGAATCTCTTTGCGGTCCAACTGACTTTGAAGAGTCGCTCGCACAAGGTAGCAACCTTGATTATCCACTGAGCAAACTCTACACCAATCGTAATTGTGTAGTGGCACCTGACCACGTCCACTTTGAATGCAGTGCAACCTTACGAGGTCCGTTTCCATCGATCGGACATCCTGACTTTGATATCTAGCAGGATTTCCGTTAGTGACACTAACTTGTTGGGTGTCTTCATCCATATAGATGGGAAGCCACCAATGGCCTTGATCGCTTTCACAGCCCGCTTTGCAGTTCTGATAATCATGTGATATTAAGAATCCGAGTCGGACCTACTCAGCATGTAACTCTACCAGATTGGTATTCATCAAGCGGATATCAAAGATCTAGATCCTGTTGATTTGATAGGGATTCGTATCATGGTAGTCTTGAATCCATCCAAGATCCATTTGACGTTGGAGGGCCTCTTGTATGAAAGAGCATCCCTGATTGTTTATTGAGCAGATCGGACAGGCCTGGTAATCATGCCGTGGCAGATCGTAGTGTAGGCTTTGTCGTGAGTGCATCGCGACCAAGTTGACATTCATTGCTATAATGTTATGATTCTGAATGATATTGGAATTCGTATAGACCATGTTAACTCCACGAACTCGGTGCTCTTGGATCCATGCGAGATCCATTTGTTCCCGCAGAGCTGCTTGCACCACAGAACATCCTTGGTTGTCTTTAGAGCAGATATCACACTGGTGATAATTATGAGGCGGTACATCGTGAATCTGATAGACATTGTTAGTCTCTTTCTCAATCAGATTGACTGCAGCTTTCTCATGTTGAGGCAGCGGGTTCGTGAGAACATTAGGATTCGTATCCTTGAAGGATAAGAGCCCGCTCCTAACAAGCTTTTGCACGTCGGACTTGAAATTGAGACAAGTCTCTATGTTATGCCCTGGACCTCCTTGATGATAAGGGCATGTTTGATCCACCTTAAACCAGAAAGGCGGATTTTCCGGTACTGTAAGAGGAGACTTAGTCTGAATGTGCCCCTTAGCCAGTAGTAACGGAAACAGTTCTGCGTACAACATGGGTATAGGATCAAACCCTTATGGTCGTGTTGTACGGTTGTTGTATGGAGGACGAGCCTGCTGAAGAGGCTGTTGTGTCCTTTGCTGGTCAGGTTGGTTCTGCGTAACCTGAGGTTGGTACGTAGGAACAGGCGTGGGGCCGATAGCAGGAGTTACAGCTGCTACTGGTTGATAACGACGCCTTTGCTTTCCGAGAGAGATATTCCCAATATCTTGCTCTTTTTTCTTAGGGAGAGCACTACCGTGTTTTTTAGTACCGCTAGTCGATCCACTGTCTTTTACCAAACGTCCTTCTCGGACGGCTTCCTCAAGACATACACCCATGTCGACCATTTTGGTGAAATCACTGGGTGCACTGGCAACCATTCGGTCATAGTAAAATGAGCTTAAGTTCTTTAAGAAGATCTTTGTCATCTCTTTTTCCTCAAGAGGTGGACAAATTTGGGCAGCAATTTCACGCCACCTTTGAGCATACTCTTTAAAGGTTTCCTTGTCCTTTTACGACATTGATCTGAGTTGATCTCTGTCGGGTGCCATGTCCAAATTGTATTTGTATTGTTGGACGAAGGCAGTACCAAGATCTCTGAATGTGCTAATCGTAGCACGGTATAAACCCATGTACCATTTTAATGCGGCACCGGTTAAACTATCCTGGAAATAATGAATCAACAAGTCCTGATTTTCCGTCTGAGCTGACATCCGCCGTGCGTACATCACCAGATGGCTCTGAGGGCAAGAGTTACCCATGTACTTTTCAAACTCGAGCACTTGGAATTTGTGCGGGACTTTCACATTGGGGACCAAGCAGAGATCTGCGGTGTCCTTTCCAAATAAATCCTGACCGCGAATGGCTTGCAGTTCCTTCTGCATTTCCAAGAACTGTTCCTGGAATTCATCCATTCGGTCAAACATAGTTTCCTTCTTGCCAGAAGGTGTTGGTGGAATCTGTCCTTCCGGGACAGTGTGCACCACAGGGGGTGGTACCGTGACTACGGTAGCAAATCTTGGCGTTTCCCGAAGTTTGTAACCTTCAGGAGTCTTCAGTATGCCCCTGACATCTTCGCTTTCCCGAAGTTTGTAACCTTCAGGCCCAGCGGCTTCTGTTGTGATTCCCTGATCTTCAGTGATCGGCGAAACATATCCTTCCGAGATATAATTAACAGGCATGCCCCAAGGACGATCTTTCGACATCTGATACCTAGGATCAGACCTTTCCACTACGGGCGTTGAGGTGATCTCTGAGATCACAGTTCTTTGTAGCTGAGCTTCTGCCATGGCTTGCATGTCGTTACGAAGCTTTCTCATATCCTCTCTTAGAGCGTCGATCTCTTCTTTCAACTCTCTATTTTCTTCCTCAAGATCATCCATCTTTTTCTGACGATTGGCCCGAGTATTATACGAATGAGACAGTTTGACTCTAGAATCGAGACACAAACGTGAGATTCGTAGGGAAGAAGAATACGCGATGTGAGAATGATGAATGCAATGATTATATTAATTGTTTTTTCTTGGTTTAATCAAAATAAACTTCGACAATTAGATTGCAAATATCAAACGGTGGGGAAGCCCCTTTTTATTGAATTCCAAAGGATTACAGAAATGGAAATACAGTAGATTACAAAGTGCAGAAACATAAACCTAAGCTAATAGGTCCCGAGTCCTCTCTGAAGAGAAGCCGGGTGCTGATTCTGGTATCTTCCTTTTCTTTGACCGGGGCTCTTGGGCCGTTGTCGGGTTGTCATTCCTTTGCCAGGTGAAAGGAGCGAGCAAATTCCTTTGGTCGTCCTGATTCTCTACAGCATGCTGCTCCAAAATTTCAATCAAAGCATCTTTTTCTTTCTGTAATTGCTGTATTTTGATACACTCTACGTCGAGGGTGCGGTACTTGTTCTTCCAAGACCTCCTCTCCTTTTGAACTTTGTTGAGAGTAACTTGAAGCTTTTCATTTTCCGTCATGAAGTACACGACAGATTCCCTCGGCGGAAGAATTCCGTAATGAGGATAAGGCATCTTCAGCTTGAGAGATCTAGTTTGTACCCAATGGAGGTAAGGCTCCACCGAGACACAGTCCGGTTTTCCTAGAGACTCTCGTCCTTTCTTATGAACGTGCTTCCAAGCGTGCACTATTTCTGTCTTTAGTGCTCTGTCGTTTTCTCCTTCTTTGAAGAAAAGACCTTCCAGATGAGCGTTCTGCGGAACAAGCCTCATCGGGTATCCAAATTGACGACGAACCAATACCGGATGGTAGTTGATTCCTCCCTTAGTTCCTATAAGGGGTATGTTGGGGAAGTTTCCACAACGGTCAATGATCCTGATTCCATCATGAATCTTGTTACACCAATCTATATTAGAGTTGGTAAGAGACATGATCTTCTGCGACCAACGTAAGGCACTCTTGCAATCTCAAAAGGCAGTAGACTTGGGCAAGTGAGAGATAAACCATTTGTAGAGCAGAGGTACACAACATGTGATCTCCCCTCCGCTGTACAAATTACTCAAGTGTACAGAATGATACGCATCTGCGAGCAAAGTCGGCACAGGGTTTCCAATGAGAAAAACCTTATTGGCGTTAATATCGACGAAGTTATTGATGGTGGGAAACAAAAATAACCCGTAGGTGAGCAAGACAGAGATGCTTTCAAAAGCAGTTACGTTTCCTATACTGGCAAAATATAGGGCCTTCTTTGTCAAGAACTGGGCTGGCAAACCTTGTATGCCACCCTTAGTGGTTAGGTGAGTCCTGACCTCAGACTCGTCCAAATGAATTGCTCTTGCAATGGTCTGATTCTTTGGAATTTCTTCCAGTCCATAAAATGGAGCTCGATCAGTGATATGTAGATCGATAAGATGAGAATACTCCTCCAGTGTTGGCGCTAGCTGATAATCCGGGAATGTGAAACAGTGATAAACCGGATCATAAAACTGAATGAGCGCATTCATAATTCCCTCAATCACATGGACTCTTAACAGTGGTAGCAGACCTCCGTGCTTGGCTCTGAAAGCCTCAGGGTTAGTGATCATCCTTGCTAACCTTCTCAAATCCTCAAGTTTTGGAACCTTGAAGGTGTACGTATGAGTTCTCCTTCTACCGAAGTCCATTAGCGTAATCCTCTTCTCTGATATTTGCAATCACAGTCTTAGTTTAATTTGAAAAACAGAGAGACTAGAAGAGAAGAATTTTTTGAATGTTTTAATGTTTTATTAGATGAATGCATGAATGCAGCACACAAAAACATAGAAAAAACATGGGGTCAAAGGGTCGTTGTCATGAAGTCAAGGCTCTACCCATCCCCAAAGGTTTATACTAGGGTGATTTTTGTACCTGTACTCATTATCATCAGCTCCTCCCAGGAAAGCAAAACAACAAGCGGATCGCCAGCGAGTTGTAGTGCAATCTTAGAGTAAGTGCTATTCACCGAGAATAGATCACCAGCCTCAAATGAGGGTAGCATCGCGTAACAACTATTTCTGATAGTTTCCGCACTACGAAAGGGTTTGGCTTTTCCTAGGTGCATACTCAATCTCACCACATGCGGCATCACACGCATTCCCATTTGCAGAAAAATAAACACGTATAGCAATTAGGAAAAGCAGTATATATATTTATCCTAATCATACTAGACCTATAAAGCTATGAATCTTAAGTTCCTGACAGAAATGGGTTCCCTGGCGGAAGCCCTAATCTGTGGTTCTCTGCCTAAGAGATGGACCAGCATAGGTCAATCTTTCTCCTCAGCAGAGTTGCCATTTTTCCTGGAAAATGAGGACGATGCCCTAAAGCAAAATGAGACACGCCCCACGGTGGGCGCCATTTTTACTATAGTGAGCGATTTTGGACGCGGTTCTTAAGCGATGGTCGCTCTCTGCGGTTTGAGCTTTGACTACAGGTCGATTCATTTTTTATCCTATTGTGAGCTGAATAAGGAAGGGAAATAGATGTCTCCAATTAACCCTGCTTGCATACTGAGTTTAAACAGCGGTCTGTTAGGTTACAGATGCTATCAATGTGGGGGGGCTTGTACTGGTTATTTGTATTTTCGCCAATACTAGTTTTTGATCTGGGCAGAAGGTTTCTGGCGGGGAACTAGGATTAGGATGTTAGGACTGATGCTTTTTGAATTACTGCTTTTGATTGATGGAGATATGGGATTTGGGTTTTTTGTTGATTGTGCTCGCTAAGATCTTTTCTTTTGATCTTATGCCTACGTATTCCCGTTTACCGAAACAGGGAAATCAGAGCGTTCGTAGTTCCTCCTATTCTATGGGAGGAAATTGGTTTTTGGTGTCTTGTTCAAAGCCCAAGACGTGAAGCGTAAGGTGTTTTGTATCTTGTTCAAAGCCCAAGATGTGAAGCTGAAGGTGATTTGTATCTTGTTCAAAGCCCAAGATATGAAGCTGAAGAGTTTATTTGTGTCTTGTTCAAAGCCCAAGACGTGAAGCTGAAGGACCTCGACTTTAGAGAGAATTTGTCATCTTTAAAGAAGGGTTTGTCTGTCACAACTATTGGGTGACTGGTTATAAAGGGAGGATTACTTTAACCGGGATACGCGGATCCTAGCAATGCCATAATTTCCTTTATAGGGTAGTTTTGACCTGAAGGAGAAGACTTTAACTCAGTGTAGAGCAATGCTATCTTTCCTTAGGAATTTCTCATGCTAAAAGAGGGACAGTGGCATGGATGTAGATGATCCAGAGGCTTGCCGCTTACAGCGATTAGATGAAAGGGAAGGAGTTGTTGATGTTTGTGTACTGTGAACGAGGCACAGCTTTAATGTTAAGAGGTTGATTGGATCAACCAATGGTTTTCTTATACAAAGCCTAAGAGGAGGCTAAAAGGTGTCTCGTACAAAGCCCGAGAGAGAGGCTAAAAGGGGTTGATCCTACAAGAGGATCTTTTATACTCAACAAGAGAGTGTTTTTGTATCTCGTACAAAGCCCGAGATGGAGGCGAAAAGATTTTGACCCGACGATGGAGTCTTTTGGTATCTCGTATAAAGCCCGAGATGAAGGCGATTATTTGTTTGGCTCAAAAAGAACCTTTTTGTATCTCGTACAAAGCCCGAGATGGAGGCTGAAAGGTGATTGACTCAACGATGGAGTCTTTTATGTGTCTCGTACAAAGCCCGAGAGAGAGGCTAGACGTTGTTTAACTCCACTGGGGAATCTTTTGGTATCTCGTATAAAGCCCGAGATGGAGGCGAAAATTGTTAGCTCCGCTGGGGAGAATCATTGTATAAAGCCCAAGAGGAGGCTGGCTTCACTTAAGAAGGATCATTATACAAAGCCTAAGAGGAGGCTATGGTTACTGTCTCAGTTAAGTGACAGGTCCAGTATACTGATTTTGAAAGAGAAAATCAGTTCTTATATGAGCAACACTGTACTCAGGGATTTGATTCCAAGGGTTCAGGTTATTCCTGTTCTTTAAGGAAGCGGGAAATCCAAAGGGTATCGAGACTGTCTGAGTCTGCGGGTTTCCTTCCTATTTAACAAAGGGGTCACTTGAGAATGTCTTTGAGACTCAAGGAGATTAGACTGTCCAAGTCTAGAGTTTCATCTTTTGTACTATGCTTTGAGAAACAGTAGTAGACTCTATGAAAGGACTGTTCTATGAGGATGACTAGGTTCTGTTCCTATACCTCTAGGAGGTCGTCGGGACAATTTGTACGAAGCCCAAGAGGAGGCTGGAAACTTTTAAGAAGCCGACGGGTCCTTGTACTAAGCCCAAGAGGAGGCTATCATTCCCGGAGGAAGAGATCATTATACGAAGCCTAAGAGGAGGCTGTGAATACTTCTAAGAAGCCGTAGGGTCCTTGTATTAAGCCCAAGAGGAGGCGGGGTTGCTTTTAGGAAGCCTGAGGGTCCTTGTACGATGCCCAAGAGGAGGCCGATGCTTTTAAGAAGCCCGTGGGTCCCCAAACCCCGAGAAATTCAAGGCAATGCTATTCACCGAGAATAGATTAAAGTCAGGAAAGTTCGAGAATTTGGAAGAAACTCAAAGATGCCATTCACGGAGAATACATTCATCTTGGGGAGTAGAGTTTCTTGACGATTCCTAATGAGGACAGCCTAAGAGAAGACTGTATCTGGTGATCCTATTGGGGATCTAGGCGTCTATTTCTACGAATAAACGAAACGGCGTCACCTAGTTCTAGACGTAGTTGCCGGGGAAACTCTAAATATCTATACTATTATTACACAGTAGATATGAGTTTATGAAAGGAGACTTACAGTGCGCAGCCCCACAATACAGTTATATATATGAAAGAAGTAAATGAAAGCGATAACCACTTACTCGGTTGTAGAGCTTCCATGCTGTTTGGTTAGTTGTTCAACAAAGAAAGATTGAAAACAACAATATATTCAAAATCAAAGGAGAAAGTGCTTTGAAAAAGAAAGATTTGGGGCTTACAGCTCAAGGAGAGGCCTAGGGTTTTATCAGTGAGCGCACTGTTTGAATTTGTACATAGGGATCTATTATAAGTGACTGGGGCCCAAAATTGTTTTCTGTACAAAGGGATGGGTCTTACACTCTCTCAAGAGGCCCAAAAAGTTTAAAGAAAAAGAGTGGGGCTTATAACACGAGGGTATGCCCACTTGATATTTTCGTTTAAAATGGCGATCGCGCCGAGGTTTTCTTTTAACGCCGGGGGACTTATACAATAAGTGAGGCCCAAAATTGTTTTAGTTAAAAGGGGGTTGGGTCTTACACTCTAATAGAGGCCCAAAGAGTTTTGAATGGGTCTTATAGCTCAAGGAGAGGCCCAAGGTTATTTTTCAAAAGGCGACGATCGCGCCGTTTGGTTTGAAAATGTACAGAGGGACTTATACAACGAATGAGGCCCAAAATATTTCTGTACAAGTGGGTTGGGTCTTACACTCCAATAGAGGCCCAAAAAAAAGTTCAAAGACAAAGAGTGGGGCTTATAACACGAGGGTAGGCCCAAAAATGATTTTGGTCAAAAAAGGATTGGGTCTTACACTCTATTAGAGGCCCAAAGAGTTTTGAATGGGTCTTATAGCTCAAGGAGAGGCCCAAGGTTATTTTTCAAAAGGCGACGATCGCGCCGTTTGCTTTTTGACAGTATCGGGACTTATACAATACATTGAGGCCCAAAAATGATTTTGATCAAAAAAGGATTGGGTCTTACACTCTATTAGAGGCCCAAAGAGTTTTGAAAATGATCTATGAGGGTTGAATTGATCCAAAACCCTAATTTGTTTTCAAAAATGTATTTAATTGAATAAAAATTCAATTAAGATGATCAAAATTGTTTAACATATGAAAAACAAATTGTGATCTTGGATTAATGCTTCAAAAATTAAGTATTGACCTACAAAATAATTAGAAAGCATTAAAAGTTGCAAAATCAAGGTGGAAAAAATATTTTAAATGTCAAAAACAATTAAAACATTAATTCTTTGCAAAAATATCAATTATACAAAATAAATAATATTTTTGGGATTTTTTGGGAAAATAAAATATTTTAACATTTTTGTGAATTATAAAAAAAAGAATCAATTCAAAATCATTAAAACTCAGAGAGAAATTAATTTTTGAATCAATTAAATAAAATCACAAGATTCAAATATTCAAATATTTGAAAATGGCGCCAAGAACAAGGGCAAGAACACCCGCCATCCTCTGTTTCTGCAGATTTGCATTTTCCATCCAATCTCATTGAATACTTGATCATATCATGCAATCCACACATCATTATGCTCGTCTCAACCTCACGATCATGTCTATGTCCATTAATTTCATTTAAATTAAACATACAACAAGAAATCACGAAGAAACCTCAAGAACCCTAATTTCTGCCTGAAGGCTAGGATCTTTGATACACGATTCAAACAATGCAATTAATTGAGGGAAAACATTCCATGCATGATTATGAATATATGGCCAAATTATTGTGCAGCAAAAATTGTGTGGATCATAGAGTTAGAAGAGCTCATGCTTACCACTTGCAGTTGGTGATCGTGATTTGTGTAGGAGGTGTTACAGTTGTGTTGTGATGATCTAAACAGCTTCCCTAGGTGCCATGGAGTGTGTATGAATGCTTGGAATGGATTGAAATGATCTGGAACTTGAGATGGTACCCCAACTGCAAATCTGTTAAGAACTTGAGCAATTGGCTGGTGATTTCATGAAATCTGTGTTCCAGATGTTATGTGAGTGTTTGGATCACTTCTATATGATGTATGTGAGGTGTGTGTGTGATTGGTTTGGTTGGAAAAGCTCTCAAACTCAAAAACCCAAAGTTACTTTGCTAAAGAAGGCATTTTTGCAAGAAAAAGAGATTTTGAGGAAAGCATCTATTTGATGGATTTGGTGTGCTTAAACTGAGCACAAATGAGCTCTATTTATAGTAGAGCAAGTTTGTTTTGGGATCAATAGTGAATGGCAACTGCAAAATAGGTTTGGCCAATGTTGATCAATGAAAATCCAAGTCTCCTCTAGCCATTGACTAGAGGTTAGGGCACAGGCTGCTGGTCCCCTTGGTCTTGGATAAGTCTTGACTGAATTTAGTTGCGAAGAGCTCAGTCTATGCCACCTTGGAGCTTCCATTGAATGCTTGAATCCAAAATTGGAGTCTTGTCCCTATTTTAGGCAATTCTAGGTTTTGAGTGCTATTTTTGGTTCCAAAGACTTTGGAGGATTGGCTCAGTGATTGTCCCCTTTAGAGTCAATCCTATGAGGTGTCCAAGTGGATAGAAGCATTTGAATTTGGCTGATTTTGGGAAATTGAGCCAAATTGCAAATTCTGCTTTGCCTTTGACAGATTTCAGCAAGGCAACTTTCCAATGTCATATCTCATGACTCAAATGGAATTTGGCAATGTTCTTGGTCATTTTGGAAAGCCTTTACATGATAAAACAACTGTTTAAACATGTTTGGTTTTGATCTCTTTTGAATCCAAGTGAAAAATCCCCCTACATTTGGCAAAAAGTGAGGCAGATTCTGTCTTAGTGAAATTTTCACTAAGTGTTGAAACAAAGTAACTTTTCTTGATTTTGATCACTCCATAACTCAAAATCCATGAGGAATTTGGAAATAACTTAGTATGAAGTTTTTGTAGAGGGTAATGTGATCTACAAATCAAGCTTTGAATGGGGCACAATGACCTTGTGGTTAAGGAGTTATGATCCTCCAAAGTTGGTGCATTAGTGGTATTTTTTCCATAACTTAGAAATTTTTCTAAGTTTTATGGTTAACCCTTTTACAAGTTATCCAACTTTTCTTGATTTTTCTTGATGAATGATGATTCAAATCATACATAAACATCATTTTAGGGTTAAAAATCCATTTTGGTGAAAAATCTCAAAAAGTCAAAGTTGACTTTTGGTGCACAGTTGACTTTTTATCAGATGAATTTCAAACTGTGCAATTCCTCAGGAAATCATGTCCTTGACCTAAATCAAACTTGATGGACATGTTCCATGGGTGTCATAGGGTATATTGAGGCATTTATTAGAGCTTGGGAGCATGTCCTGGTCAAAAGTCAAAGTTACAGTTGACTTTTTCCTCAAAACACTAACTGTGGTGCAGATGAAACTGAGACTTGTTGCTCAAGCTTCTTGGATTAATACATTGTTCCAAATGGATCAACATAGGTCAATTGAGACCCTCAAACACTCTCTTGAGGTCTTGGTTCATGATTTGTACCAAAAGTCAACTTAGGGGTGAAGTAGGTCAAGAAACCCTAATTCCTGATTTTTTATGTATGCATCCCCTGAGGCAAAATTGACTTGGTGATTGGGTCCATGAGGTTCCATGGAGTATATTAGGTTATGTTTTGGATCATTGGCTCATGCCCAGATGAAAATTTTCTATCTGGAGGCCCTGGTCGACCAAAACCCTAATTTGGTGACACTGGCGATCTTGAGGCTTGATCCACCTAGAAGGGAGCATCCTTGTGCTTAATCCTTGAAGTGGGAGTCCTTTTTGATCCATTGTGAATGCTTGAGAGGTTAGACAAGTTGAAGATCATGTCATTCCTTGATTGATCCCTTGTCTAAGAACTCAAAGAGGGCTTGAAACCCTAATTTTGATTGTAGTGAATGCTCACCCATCTTTGGGGAGACTGACAAGGTAGGATGATTCCCCCATATTGTGATGATGATTTGCATCCTGATGGGAAATCTTAGTGGTCAAAATTTGGGGTATGACAGGTAGTTGTCAATTACCCAGCGTATATATGGTTATCCATAGATTCTTTGGCATGTTCTTCTATTATCCACTTACTGGTGTTCATTTGTGTTGTACCCTAAATTTTTACCCCTTAGATGTCATATAGCTTTTTGGCATCTTAGGATCATCTGTGAATTTGTTTGAATTAACCCATACCTTGGAGTTTGTTTCATTGTGTTCAAATTAGGTTCACATATCATCATGAAACTCCACAAGTTGTTTTGAAGCAAGTCAAGTCAACAAAAGATCTCCAGTGCAAGAACTTTGGAATTAGGGTTTTGCTCTGGAGAAATCACTGAGAAATTGGCTCTATCAAGTCAAGATTTATGTGGTTCACTTACCACTTAAGGTCATCTACATCCAAGAGACATCATTCAACAGGAATCCAAGATCTATTGGTCCTCAACAAGAGAAGTTTAAGCCTCAGCCTTACTATACCTCCAAATTAGGGTTTCTGTGACACCTATCAGTCAATGACTTTGATTTTCATCAAGATGAACTCCCAAACCCTAATTCTTATTTCTATTGGTTTATCAACATCCTCAAGAGTCTCCTAAGACCTTTAGATGTGAAGGAAGAAGCAAGTTTACAAGATCTGACCTCAGTACATTCACAATCAAAGTTAGGGTTTGACTGAAACCATAATCCTTGGAAATTTTGGTTCAAATGAAGTGTCAATGGTTTTAATCATCAATGTCTCATGAGGTATTCAAAGCATCAAGATCAAGTTTCATGAGGTTTCTTGCAAGAGAAGTAGGGTTTTGCTCATGAAAGATTTCATATGTGAGATTTTCCCTCTAATAACACAAATTGAAATGACCATAACTCCTAAACCACACACTCAAATTGAGTGACTCAAAGCTCATTGGAAAGCTCTTTTCAAGATATTCAATTTGTTCCATATGACGTTTCTTCAGAAAATGCTTGGTTTTTGAGTTATGAAGCTTGCAAGATAATCTGACCCAACACTTAGAGAAATTTCAACACTTTCCTTCACAATTTTCTCTAACTTTGACCTCATTTTTCACCCATTTCCACTTGGATTCAAGACTTGGATCCCAAATGAAAGTTTTAGAGCATGATGAGAGCTTTCCAACCATATATGGAACATCTCATTTGAATAAGCCAATCTCAAGTTGTGGTGCTTTGAAATTGAGGTTTTCAAGTTGGAAAAACTCAAATAACTTAGAAAATTCTCTAAATCTCTTTGTCCACCCATGCACATGACTTTAAGGCAATTTTCCTCACTAATATGGACCTTATCTCAAAGAGCTTGCCACATGAAAAATAAGCTATCAAATGTCTACTTTACATAGAGCCAAAAATCTCACAAGTTAGATCACTAGTCATCAAGATTTTGTGCACTAAACATGTCACGTTGGAATGCTATGTACATTTGAGAAATTCTGTTGTCTCACCTCCTTGCTACACCAAACTTTACATGTTTTTTTCACATGCCTTTGGGTTCAATTCCAAACTTTTCTCCAACACCAAAGTTGTTCTATTATCTCCCATCTTCTAAAAGGAAAAGGAGCCATCTTATTTGGTTCATTGGAAAAGTAAATATCATGGACCAAAGTGGAGTACACGCTTCAGTTTCCTTGCCCTAAGTCATGTTTCCAATTGAACTATCATTTGAACAAAACTTGAACCATCACCAAGTACATGTTGCTGACTTTGCATTAAATTCCAACATGCCACTTTTTCCATAAATCATGCGAGAAGAGATGTCCAGAAGTACAACCATTTTGTATTCTGCCACACAAGGACAACAAAACCATCGTGTAAACCTTTATGGCACCTCAAACTCTTAAGACTTTTCTTTTCTCCTTAGCTGACAAGATCCCTAGGATAAGCGGCCAAAATGCTCTCACTTGGCTCCAGGTAGAAAGGCTATGAGTGTAGTATCCCAACTCTATCACGTTTCCTCTTGAACAAAGCTAATAACCATTGAGTTTACCATGCAAATTATCCATCTGTTCGCCTATAAATAGAGGCAACTTCTCTTTTGTATGGCACCAACAATCAGAATATCAGCTCTAAACTTTCAAACCACAAACACTGCCCCAGAACCAAAGAAAACAAGGATAACAACACACTTTCTCCTTGGCAAACCAACGACAATGAATGGGTGAACAACAAAGCACCAACAATCCACAACACATCACACCAAATATTAGAGCTCGATCAATAGAACACAACATTAAGACAACACAACAGAACCACATATATATCACTCAAGGCATCAGAGACTTGTGAGTTGGTGCAACCAAGAGAAAGGGGGGAGCATAACACGCACTACTCACAAAACACACCACTCAAAAGGAGGAACTCGTGAGCTGCTAAGAGAAAACCATAAGTTGCACAGGAGCTTGCATCATCATCAGCCAAGGAAAAGCTTGAACTAGTTGAATTCCAAAGCCCCTAAGAGAAGAGACAGTGGACTTGCTCCACTTAGTAAGTGTTGTTTTTATGTTTCCTTGTTGTCATGTTTAGGTTTAAATGATGATAAATACTTTCACCATGTTCATTTGATGCTTCTATGTTGACTTGGATTGGTAACATGAAGGTCCGTCTGGAGTTTTTTTCATTTTTTTCATTAACTTGTTTCAGTTTAGATGCATGACCTCCATGTCCATTTGCTCCATGCTTAAATTTATGTTTGAGATGCATAAGGTCTAAGTTTGTTCAGTATTTTGAATACTACACATTGATGTTTTGTTTCGTTAAAATTGATTAAGAGATGAGCTTGGGAATGATCGAGAAGTAGAGAGGTTTGCCATGGTTTTGTCGCTGGGGTCACGATTGAGTTTTAGGTTGATGTTAAGTGTTGCATGGTAGATGATGCGCTGGCAGGGCTTGAATGGGTAGTTTCCATGTTTGTCGTGTAGTCACTTAAGGAGAGGGGTGACTGGTTGATTAAAGGTTACATGTTATGTTGTACATGAAACAAATATTATTTCATCTGGTTTTCATTTTGATTCACCTGCACCGTGGGCCTACGCAATGACTACTTACACCCCCATTTTAAAGGCCCACGCGTTTCTCTCTTTTAGTTTGTATTAACTCAAATTTTATATTTTCCTTTCATTTCAAATCTTTTTCTAAAACTTTTTACTTTATTTATTTTATTTAAAATATTTTCTTTATTTCAAAAACTCCAAAAAATATTTTAATCTTTATTTGTTTTAATTATCATTTTATTTCTTAATTGTTTATTTAAGCCTAATTATTAATGTATGAATTTTACTTATTTGGATTAATTGTTAGCTTTATTTTTGAGTCATCTTTATTGATCATTTGAGTGTTTATTCACTAATATCTTGTTTAAGGCTTGAACAAATTTATCCCATGTTTGATTTATCATATGTTTGACTTTGATGTGAATTTTGTTCTTCCTTAAATATCATCTTGATTAATATCATGTTCTTTATCTTGTGATTGTTCTTGTGATTGTCTTCCTTAAGATTAATACATATTGATTTGTCTTTGTTTACATGTCTCTATGATGATCATGTCCATCTTATCCATACTTTATTATGAAATACTTCTTGCCATGCTCAAGTTATTGTTGTTATCTTATTCATCTTATATCAATATCTTTTGTTATCCTATCTCTTATAGACTGTTTTATCCCTATTCCAAAGGAAGGTGATTAATGTTGACTCTTAAAGTCATAGCCTCCACCTTAACCTAGTAGCCTCATCAGAGCCATGGAATCATAACTAGCCTTAGGAGAGAGTTCTTAAACTCTTAGTGATATTCATCCTAATGAATCATCACTTTCCCTATTGACTAAAACATAACATAGGGTCATTTCAACTAGACTTAGAGAGTTCTTATACTCTACAATGAGGTCACACTCATTTCCCCTCTGAATATTGACCACAGTCAATCATTCAGTAGAAGTAGAACTACGCATACTCTGATTCTATTCCCGAGGATACGTAGGCGTAAGGTGCGATGCCTTATCGAGTATACTTAGATACTAACCCCTAGGGTTTCAACCTTTAGCATAGAACCCTTAGCAAACATAACCATTAGCAAGAGGCTCCCGTAGAGTACCACAGATGTTTAGGATGCTAATACCTTCCCTAGACGTAACCAACCCCCCGAACCTTAGATCTCCCCCCCTTTAGGTTTTTTTAACGATCTTGAACCTTTCCTTTGGATAAATCAAAGTCGGTTGTAAAAAAAATATGATGCAAGTTAATTAATAGCTTGTTATCCGATTTTCACCGCAACAATTTGTTATAAAATTGGAAAAGTTTCTCCTTTGGGAATGTCGAGAGAGTATTTTTGTTGTTTTCGGATTTTCTGTTGTTTTTGGTAACGTACTGGGCCTAAATTTTTTTATTAGTGTGCTCGCTAAGGTTTCACAATCTTATGCCTACGTATTCCTGTAAAGATACTCAGGAAATCAGAGCAATCATAGTTCCTCCTATTTTATGGGAGGAAATGTATGTGGTGTCTTGTTTAAAGCCCAAGATTGAAGCTACAGGTTATTTGTGTCTTTTTCAAAGCCCAAGATTGAAGCTAAAGGATTGTTTGATAGAGTATTTGTCATCTCTAAAGGAAGATATCTCATCTGTTTATCACAGTTATTGGGTAATTGATTCTAAAGGAGAGTTACTTTAACTAGAATGAATGGAATCCAAAAATTCCATAATTTCCTTTATAAGGGAGGTGTCCTGAAGGCGGACTATATCTTGGATTTTTGAATCAACAAGTGTGCCACTTACAGCAATTATTTGGAATTAGGGGTTTTTGATTGTCTGTTTTGATATGTTATGTACAGAGAAATGCCTTCCTACAGAGAAATCTTGATTTCCTCTAAGGCGATGTTCATTTTTGTGTGCCTTGATCAAAGCCCAAGGTTGAAGCTAACAGGTTGATTTTGTTTAGGGAGTTTTATTTCTGTCTAGTACAAGGCCCAAGATTGAGGCAGAAAAGAGATTGACTCTACCGGGGAGAGGTTTTATCTGTCTTGTACAAAGCCCAAGATTGAGGTGATGCGCTGTATTCGCAAGTACACGAATCGCGTCAGAGTAATATAAAAAGTTATCGTATCCACAGAGACCAAATGTCGATCTAATGATTTCCGTTTGTTATAGTGCTTATCTAAGGCAGTTCAATTCAGGGTTTACTAATGCAGAGGAAAAATAAATAAAAGTAAATGACGAGGTAATAAAATTTAGACAAAACAATAGGCTTGAATGTAATTCTCATAACCGATAATATTTTTATATTTATCAACAGAATTACTTACGGGAAATATCTGCTATTTTAAGAAAAGAATTTAATTTGACAGGAACTGTCGCTTTCGCGTAGTCAGAACCAAGTTTACCCTCTAAACTAACCCCTTTATTGTCACTTATAAAAAGGTGCGCATTTCGTTAGAGTCATGGAAAACTTACTTTTAAGAAATGTAAATTCTAACTAAAACAGAAAAGCATTTTGACCTGAAATCTCTAAACTAAAGAGGTTAAAAAATGAACCAGATTCTAATCCCACTAACGCGTCCGAAAATAGTTTTAAAATCTCTTTTCTAAAGTGTTAAAAATCCCTACTCAACTGAGCAAAGCGCTTTCGCTGTAATTGATCAGTTGAGAACTAAACAAGTTTACAAATGGTTGGACGGCTTTCGATCTTACCCAACATTGCTTTTAAGTACAGAAAACTTGTGTTAAAGATTAAAACAGCCCTTAAGTATTTCTATTAACATATAGACGTATTATGGTGATTATGGTCTTTACATTCTTACCTATCTAAGACTTAGCCAGTCATGGTAGTTATAACAGTCATATTAATTCTTATCATGTATGGAATTAAGTCTTTTGAAAAGTAAAGTTTAGAAAAGTAAGGCAAGACAATAAATAAACAAAATAAAGCAAGTGCGAGAAATAAATGAAAGTAAGTGCGATTAAAATAAAACCTGCTCCAAAGCGGAGTCTTTAAATCTGGTACGAAGTGCGGAAAGGAAAATGCTGGCAGGATTACTTCTACCAAAGTGCTCCAACTTGATTACAGACACTCCAAGACTTGATTACAGACTCGATCACACACAGTGCAATAACTCCTCGATGTGAGAAGATTACCGCTTTACAAGAGTGAAATTTATGCCTAGGATGAAGTAAACTAAGATTGGATGATCCTAAAGTTCGATTTCTACAAGTATTTATAGGCAAAGTAGGCGTGGTGTACAGACACAAACGACCTTGGTTTGAAAAATGGGCGGGAACACAATTTTCCTTGTCGCGCCCGCGACATGAAGGAAGTGGCAAAGGAGAGTGCTGATCGTGGGAACGTGGCAGTTGAGTTATGGAGATCATGGGACACGTCGTCGCCTACCCTGGGGCGTCAGCGACAAGGGAAGCGACAAGAGCAATTTGCTGCCAAACTTGAATTCTTGCTCCTTTTGCATCCTTTTCCGTCTGGGACCTCGATTTTATTGAAAACCTGAAAACAAAGGAAAACATAACAATAACAAAGCATAAAAATAGAAAAGAAACTAAAATGCATGCGAAATCAGAGTCGAAAATACAGTATAATTTAGTGTCATCATGAGGCTAAAAGTTATTAGACTCAGCTGGAGAGGTCTTATCTGTCATGTACAAAAGCCAAGATTGAGGCTAAAAGGTTGAGGGAAAATCATTATACAAAGCCTAAGAGGAGGTTGGTTAGGGGATTTTATTATATGAAGCCTAAGAGGATGATAGCTTCTGCTTAGGATTATTGAGATCCAGAGGTTGGTCCAAATTGGGGAATGAACACTTGTTGGGGATTGAAGCAGAGTTGAAATATCAGATACCTTGAGGTTCTGATTTTTCTGAGGATTAATTGGTGCAAATTGACCCTAGCTGGGGAATTTAGAATGAAAGCTTAAAGATTGAGTTTGATAACCTATAGGGTTTTAACTCTGCTGGAGATTGATGAAATGATCAGGGTTTTTCCTGTTCTTTAAAGAAACTTGAGGGTTTCTTTGAGATCCAAAAGAAGATGAGACTTTCCAAGTCTACTGGTATGAAGAAGTTGACCTTTATATGATGCCCAAGAGGAGGCTGATGTTTCAAGGGATGAGAAACAACCCTAGAACGATCTGATGTTTTGGAATTCTGAATCTCTGGAGGATTGACCTAGTAAAAGATGACTAGGTTCTGTCCTATACCTGTAGGTGGTATTAGGGTCTTTGTACTTAGGCAAATAGGAGGATGAGAACTTCTAAGAAGCCTACGGGTCCTTGTACAAAACCCAAGAGGAGGCTGGGGATCCTTTTGGGAAGCCTGTGGGTCTATACATGAGAAAAGTTCAAGAAAGGTTTCATCGGGAATAATCCTTTCTTTAGTGAACAATTCTAGGGTTTTAAGCAATTCAGAATAGATTTCACCGGGAATTAATCCTCTTTGGGGAAGTGAATTTCTTGTACACATCTCTAAGTAGTGACAGTCTTGAGAAAAGTTTCACCGGGAATAATGCCTTTCTCTGTTCCATATTGTATAAGCCCAAGAGGAGGCAAGACTGTATTTAGAATTTCCTATGTGGAACTAGTTTTGACTGTGTTAAAAGAGTAACCACTGGCCTGATCTAGACGTAGACCTAATTTCTGGGGAAAACTCTAAGCAAATATATACATGCATACATATACAGATGAAATATATAAGCAAGTATGTAGAAGAAAAGGATATAACTTACAGTTGTGCAAGCTCTAGTATAGTAACCACAGCTGTATAGTTAGTTATTCAAGATATTGAAGAAAATTTTGATACAACTATGAATTTGAATCTAAATCAAAAGGAAAGTTGTTGTAACTTGAAATTTGGGGCTTATAGTCAAAGAGAGGCCCAGATGAATTCTTTTGAAAAGGCGACGATCGCGTCGTAGTTTTGAAAAGTACAGAGAGACTTATACAATGACTGAGGCCCAAATTATTACATTTTATAAAGGAGGAAGGGTCTTACACTCTATTAGAATCTAAAAGTTTATTTTTATACAAGAGATGGGACTTATAACTCAAGGAGAGCCCCAGATTAAAAAACAGCGATCACACCGATATTTTGAAAACTGTAGTTGGACTTATACAATGATTGCGGCTGTAACACCCATATATAAAACTCATACATCAAAGCATAAATGTTATATATGAATCCAAATGTTTGGTACTGAAACACCATAAGCTCCTAGTTAACACATTATATATATATATGCCCCCAAATACAACAACTAAAAGTTCTAAAGGCATAATATACATAAGATGTTCAAAAGATAAAAACTAAGAACTAGATCAACAATGATCTCAAAATAAACTCCGCTACGGAAGCTAGCCATCAACAAGCAAGGAAAAGATCACACGACCTTATCCTTACCCTTCTCGGAACCCGAAGCACCTGAAATACATCAACAACGTGGGGTGAGATACATCAAATCTCAGTGAGTTCCCTATCTTATAGATTCTCTCGGATTAACAAGGTTCTAACAATCCTAACTCAAGTCTGTGGAAAAGGGAAACAGACTCTTGAGTTCACACGTTATAATTCTCACACTATATGGAAACATGACATAAGTTCATTAACTCACAACATCACTAATCGATAACCATACCAAGACATCTCGTCTTCCCGTCCGCTTCTACGTCTAGAAGGTGACCCGAGTCATAGATCCTTGTAGTTACTTGGTATACGAATTGGATTCGGATCACCGGCCTGTTAATCGTGAACCGTCACTTCTCATAGCCTGTTAACCATCACAAGTCTCTACCCATAGCATAGGCTCCAATCGTACTACACGTAGGGAATCAAACCTACCAAGTAATTGTGTACCCGTTTCAGAGGTGCTCAAGACCCATGAAACTACACTAAAAAATATACCGGTTACGATTACATAATCACATTTAACAATACGATTGTATTCGACAATCACAAGACTATAACGCCTTTAGGCCTCTCTTGCCTTTTCACAACCACAAAGGTTAACCACATGTTCCATACTAGTGTTTCACTCTCAACTTGGCCAAAACAAGGATGTATCTTCCAAAAACACGTGCCCGAGCATCGCCATCTAGAGTTGTCTACAATTTCTAGTTCCTTACTTGATTCTCCTATAGTTCAAGTTTGAGGTTTCCTTACTCTTCCTATCTTATTTTCATATTAACATGCATACTCTATTACAATCATGTTAAACAATATTAGGATAGGCAAGACATGTCATAATTGCATAGTAGAATAATATATAATAATCAAAACATAAATAGATCACTTTTGGAAATTTCTCGATTATTTAATCGGTCGGTAAAATTGATACATTTCATCTCCATTGCATAGAATATCTTCTCGGCTTTTCATCGATATAAAGAATGTCCGATTCCGATGAACGAATCACAAGTTATGAATTTTCCCATTTTAGAAGGAAAACTTTAAGTCCAAGGTCGCGCTAAGCGCACCCCTGAGCGCGCTAGGCGCGTTACTCTCTACCATTTGGGGTTGCAGGATTTCAACTGCGCGCTGAGCGGGCTTCTACGCACTAAGCACGCTCTGCGAAACTCAAAAAAATTACCTGCGAAGACAGTTCAAATCCAACCCTCCTAATCCCTCAACATCATTCTCAAACAACCAAACAGAGGTATATAACATGTTCTACTATGGTTTCATCATCAAACTTTCATAAAACCTCATTCTCATCAAGAGCATAACTTTTCCATAAACCCTAAGATTTTCAATTTATTCAAAGTACACCGAAACATCAAAACAAACATCAATACATGTTTCTACAAGCATATTGATCATTCCTTTCAATTTATATCAATTTCCAACCGTTAAAACATTGTTTTCAACATTTTAACCTAAAAACTCATATTATCAAAAACTCTAAACAATGGTACTAACTAGAACCCACCTCTTAAACAAGATGAAGATGAAGAGAATGAGATGATTGGGCAAGGATTGGATGAATGGATTGATGATTTACTCTTGGATTTTCTTCAAATTCCTCTTTTTCTCCTTCTTTTCCTTTTCTTTCCTTCTTTCTTCTTTCTCTCTCTTCCTTACAAACTTTTTCTTTTGTGTTTGGAAAGTGGAAGGAAAGAATAAGTAGTAAACTTAGTATTACAAGTAATACTACTAAATGTCCAAAAAGTCCCTTAAGTCTGAATTAATAAAATACCTCAGAGTCAGATAATATTAATTGGATTTATTCTAAGTTCCACAGTTACTCTAATTATTTTGTCAAATAATTTCTCAAAGTACACTGGGCTCAGTCGATCACAATCTAATATTATCTGGAGTAAAATACGGGGTATTACATCCTCCCCCCTTAAATAGAAATTCGCCCTCGAATTTAAAGATTACCTGAACAGATGAGGGTAAGCATCTCGCATTTCCGATTCAAGTTCCCAAGTTGCATCACCCGGATGCGTTACATCCCACTGCACCTTAATGAGAGAAATGTCCTTGTTCCTTAATACTTTCGTTTCTCTTCCCACAGTATCCGGTAGAATCGGCTGAAAAGGATCTGGAACAAACCTCCAAAGTTGAGATACATGGAAAACATCGTGCATTTCCGACAGAGAAGGCGGTAAGGGCAATCTGTAAGCTACTTCACCAATCCTTTCTAAGATATGATATGGTCCCACGTATCTCGGGCTTAACTTGTGTGACTTAAATGGTCCTTTCAATCTCAATCTAGGAGTGACTTTCAAAAACACATGGTCACCTTCTTCAAATTTTAAAGGTCTCCTTCGATTATCCGCATAACTCTTTTGTCGATCTTGTGCTTGCTTAATTTTCTCGCGGATCATTCAAATCTTTTTCCTAGTCTCTGTGATGATTTCGGGTCCTAAGATTCTATCTTCCCTAACTTCCGCCCAACAGAAAGGTGTCCTACACTTTCTTCCATACCAAGCTTCATAAGGAGCCATTCCGATGCTCGCATGGTAACTATTGTTATAAGAAAACTCAATCAAGGGTAGTAGTTCCTTTCAATTACCCTTACTTTCTAGTACACAAGCTCTCAACATATCTTCCATTGTTTGTATTGTTCGTTCAGTTTGACCATCCGTCTGAGGATGATTAGACGTGCACAAACGCAACTCCGTACCCATAGCCTGTTGAAAAACTTTCCAAAACCTTGAAGTAAATTTCAGATCTCTATCCGACACAATATTAGAGAGAATACTGTGCAATCTTACAATTTTCGCAATAAACAATCTCGCAAGATGACTTGCCTTGAAAGTGGTCTTCACGGCTAAGAAATGCACAGATTTCGTTAGTCGATCCACAATCACCCAAATCGAATCATAACCACCTTGCGTATGGGATAACCCTACTACAAAGTCCATAGAAATATTGTCCCACTTCCACACAGGAATGTCTAAAGGTTGCAACAACCCACCTGGTCTTTGATTTTCAATCTTAACTTGTTGGCACACCACACATTCCGACACAAAGACCGCAACATCTATTTTCATACCGGACCACCAATAGTCCTTCTTTAAATCTTGATACATCTTTGAAGAATCCGGATGTATAGTAAAAGCACCTTTATGTGCTTCTTCCAAAATCCTTCTTTTCAATGCCGCCTCATTCGGAACACAAATTCTTTGGTCGAACATAATAATTCTGTCGGTAACCTGAACAAAACCCGGTAGAAGTAACACTTCTTGCAACTTCTCATCCAACGTCTGACCTCGTTGAATCTCAACTCTTAGAGTAGAATTTACATTCAAATTTCCCATAATTACACCATCTTGAGTCCACACAAACTGAAGATTAAGATCTCTAAAAGTCTACAACAAAGCATATTCCAATACCATCAATTTCACATTGTGAACTACTTTCCGACTTAAAGCATCTGCTACCTTATTCGCTTTTCCTGGATGATACTTCAATTCTAAATCATAATCCTTTAAGTACTCCATCCACCTTCGTTGTCGCATGTTTAACTCCCTTTATTCAAATAAATACTTCAAACTCGTATGGTCACTGAACATTTCAAAACGTACACCATACAAATAATGCCGCCACACCTTAAGTGTAAACATAACCACCGCCAATTCCAAATCATGAGTTGGATAATTCTGTTCATGAATTTTCAATTGTCGGGAGGCATAAGCCACTACCTGACCATCTTGCATCAGAACGCCTCCCAATCCCATCTTAGAAGCATCACAAAACACTTCGTAAGAGTTGGTAGGATCAGGTATGATCAACACAGGAGCCATTGTCAATCTTTCCTTCAACTTCATGAAGCTTTGCTCACAACTCGAACCCCACTCAAAAGCAAAATCTTTACGGGTAAGTTTCGTCATTGGTAAAGCCAACTGAGAGAAACCCTCGATGAACCTTCTATAATAACCCGCCAGTCCTAAGAAACTTCTGACTTCCGAAGCATTTCTCGGCCTCTCCTAATTTATCACTGCTTCTACCTTCGACGGATCCACTACTACACCACCTTGTGATATAACGTGACCAAGAAACTTAACTTCCGCCATCCAAAATTCACACTTGCTTAACTTAGCAAAAAGTTGCTTCTCTTGCAACACGGATAAAATAATTCGCAGATGCTCTTCATGCTCTTGTGAAGTACGAGAATAAATAAGAATATCATCAATGAAGATTACAACAAACTGGTCCAAGTAAGCTTGAAATATACGGTTCATGTAATCCATAAAAACAGCTGGAGCATTAGTCACACCGAAAGGCATCACTAAGAATTCGTAATGACCATAACGGGTCCTAAATGCAGTCTTAGCTACATCGGAACTCTTTACTCGAATCTGGTGATAACCCGAACTCAAATTGATCTTCGAGAACACACAGGCTCCTTTCAATTGATCTAACAGGTCGTCTATCCTGGGTAAGGGATACTTGTTCTCAATGGTGACTTTATTCAGCTGACGATAGTCGATACACAACCGCATCCCACCGTCCTTCTTCTTTACTAACAATACTGGAGCTCCCCACGGTGAGACACTAGGTCTAACAAAATGCTTAGCCATAAGCTCTTCCAATTGTTCCTTCAGTTCTCTCAATTCAAATGGTGCCATGTGATACGGAGAAACGGATATAAGAGCCGTTTTCGGTACCTGGTCAATAGAAAATTCCACTTCCCTCAACGGAGGAAGAGAAGTGACATCTTCGGGAAAAACTTCGGAAAACTCACAAACTACTGGAATATCCAAAACTTGAAGGTCGCTACTCCCTTCCTTAGTGAAAACCAAAAGAACAGATTTCTCTTCTTCGAACAAGAAATTTATCATTCCTACCGTACCTTCTAGAATAGTTGTTAAGACATCCTTCGGGGTAGCATCAATAGATGGAATGATGATGAGCTTTTCTTCACTCCCAATAAACACCGAATTAGCAGAAAGCCAATCCATTCCCAAAACGACATCAACTTTCTTAAGCGGTAGACAAATAAGATCAATCTAAAAAACTCTACCGTCCACAGACAAAACACAGTTTTCACACATCAACGGTGTCTCAAATATTTCATCCATGGCAGTAGTGACCACCATAGGAGGAGACAAAGAAACAGACTGCAACCCAAGTCGCTTCATACATTGCATCGATACAAAAGAGTGTGTAGCTCCGCAATCAAATAGAACAAAACAAGGAAATTCATTAACGAAGCACGTACCAGCAATTAAGGAATTGTCACTCTTCTTCTTCCTTGCATATAGGGTATAAACCCTTCCTTATGTCTGAGTCTTATTCTGAGGACAATCTCTTTTTAGATGACCCACCTTCTGACATTGACCCCTTCAAAACCACACCTTCCAGAATGATTCTTGCCACAAGTGCGAAACACAGGAGGTGTACTCGCCCTTGAATCTTGAACTTGTTTCCCTTTGAAGGATTGTTGCCTAGGCCTGAATTGTTGGTTGGATCTTCCGCAATCCCCTTGATTCACTATGCTCGCAACACCTTCAGCTTGGACTTTCTTCAAACTATGTTCGGCCACATAGCATTGCCTTAAAACTTCAGCATATATAGTGAACTCTCTCTGAGATACACTATGAGATATTTCAGCTTTTAGTCCAAACAAAAACTGGTCTATTTTCCACCTTTCGTCAGGAGCATACATAGCCTGCCTAGAATAAGAAGCCATGTCCTCAAACTTCTCAGCATAACTGGCCACAGTCATACTACCTTGTCTTAATTGTTAAAATTCAAATTCTTTCTGAGTCCTCAATGAGCTCGGAAAATACTTCTCCATGAAAATAAATTTGAACTGATCCCAAACCTTAGGCACTTCCTGAATAGCCTTCAAAGGCGAAGCGCTCTCCCACCATCTCATAGCAGAACCCTTCAGTGAATGAGAAGCGAACAACACCTTGTTCTCTTCGCTGCAATGGACTATCAAGAAAATCCTCTCCATACCAGAAATCCATTCGTGAGACTTCACGGGATCTAATCCACCATGAAATTCTGGGGGATTCATGCGGATAAAATCCCAGAATTTCCCACCTTCAGCTTCTGGAACAACCACCGTAGGATGCAAACCTCCATTCATTTGTTGCACCATTTACTGCATGAATAGATTCTGTTGCTGCTGCATCTACTGCATAAATTGATACAGAGGAGCATTGCCATCGCTGCCCGGCGAATTCGTCCCTTCAGGAATGGTACGGGGTCTACCACGAGTATTTCTACGTCCCTCAGCCATGTTCCTAAGGGTCATACAAATAGGATTAAGTTGATTAGGCTCAATGCCATAAATATAACACTTAAGACTAATGGCGACACGACGTATATGAAACGGAAAGAAATACTTATACTATTTCATGCTAGGTCGAGGATACGACCTGCTCTGATACCAACTGTAACACCCATATATAAAACTCATACATCAAAGCATAAATGTTATATATGAATCCAAGTGTTTGGTACTGAAACACCATAAGCTCCTAGTTAACACATTATATATATACATGCCCCAAAATACAACAACTAAAAGTTCTAAAGGCATAATATACATAAGATGTTCAAAAGATAAAAACTAAGAACTAGATCAACAATGATCTCAAAATAAACTCCGCTACGGAAGCTAGCCATCAACAAGCAAGGAAAAGATCACACGACCTTATCCTTACCCTTCTCGGAACCTGAAGCACTTGAAACACATACACAACATTGGATGAGATACATCAAATCTTAGTGAGTTCCCTATCTTATGGATTCTCTCGGATTAACAAGGTTCTAATAATCCTAACTCAAGTCTGGGGAAAAGGGAAACGGACTCTTGAGTTCACACGTTATAATTCTCACACTATATGGAAACATGACATGAGTTCATTAACTTACAACATTACTAATCGATAACCATACCACGACGTCTCGTCTTCCCGTCCGCTTCTACGTCTAGAAGGCGACCGAGTCATAGATCCTTATAGTTACTTGGTATACGAATTGGATTCGGGATCACCGGCCTGTTAACCGTGAACCGTCACTTCTCATGGCCTGTTAACCATCCCAAGTCTCTACCCATAGCATAGGCTCCAATCGTACTACACAGGGGGAATCAAACCTACCAAGTAATTGTGTACCCGTTTCAGAGGAGCTCGAGACCCATGAAACTACACTAAAAAATATACCGGTTACGATTACATGATCATATTCAACAATACGATTGTATTCGAAAATCACAAGACTATAACGCCTTAAGGCCTCTCTTTCCTTTTCACAACCACAAAGGTTAACCACATGTTCCATACTAGTGTTTCACTCTCAACTAGGCCAATACTCGGCAAGGATGTATCTTCCAACAACACGTGCCCGAGCATCGCCATCTAGAGTTGTCTACAATTTCTAGTTCCTTACTAGATTCTCCTATAGTTCAAGTTTGAGGTTTCCTCACTCTTCCTATCTTATTTTCATATTAACATGCATACTCTATTACAATCATGTTAAACAATATTAGGATAGGCAAGACATGTCATAATTGCATAGTAGAATAATATATAACAATCAAAACATAAATAGATCACTTTTGGTACTTTCTCGATTATTTAATCGGTCGGTAAAATCGACATATTTCATCTCCATTGTATAGAATATCTTCTCGGCTTTTCATCGATATAAATAATGTCCGATTCCGATGAACGAATCACAAGTTATGAATTTTCTCGTTTTGGAAGGAAAACTTTAAGTCCCAGGTCGCGCTAAGCACACCCCTGAGCGCGCTAAGCGCGCTGCTCTCTGCCATCTGGGGTTACAGGATTTCAACTGCGTGCTGAGCGGGCTTCTACGCGCTAAGCGCGCTCTGCGAAACTCAGAAAAATTACCTACGAAGACAGTTCAAATCCAACCCTCTTAATCCCTCTACATCAGTCTCAAACAACCAAACAGAGGTATATAACATGTTCTACCATGGTTTCATCATCAAACTTTCATAAAACCTCATTCTCATCAAGAACACAACTTTTCCATAAACCCTAAGATTTTCAATTTATTCAAAGTACAGCAAAACATCAAAGCAAACATCAATACATGTTTCTACAAGCATATTGATCATTCCTTTCAATTTATATCAATTTCCAACCGTTAAAACATTGTTTTCAACATTCTAACCTAAAAACTCATATTATCAAAAACTCTAAACAGTGGTACTAACTAGAACCCACCTCTTAAAAAAGATGAAGATGAAGAGAATGAGATGATTGGCCAAGGATTGGATGAATGGATTGATGATTTGCTCTTGGATTTTCATCAAATTTCTCTTTTTCTCCTTCTTTTCCTTTTCTTTCCTTCTTTCTTCTTTCTCTCTCTTCCTTACTAACTTTTTCTTTTGCGTTTGGAAAGTGGAAGGAAAGAATAAGTAGTAAACTTAATATTAGAAATAATACTACTAAATATCCAAAAAGTCCCTTACGTCCGAATTAATAAAATACCTCAGAGTCAGATAATATTAAATGGATTTATTCTAAGTTCCACAGTTACTCTAATTATTTTGTCAAATAATTTCTCAAAGTACACTGGGCTCAGTCGATCACAATCTAATATTATCTGGAGTAAATACGGGGTATTACAGCGGGCCAAATTATTTATGTACAAAAGGGGGTTGGGTCTTACACTCTATTAGAGGCCCAAAGTGTTTGAAAAAAAAGAAAAATGAGACTTACAGCACAAAGGGAGGCCCAGATGATTTTGTTTAAAAGGCGACGATCGCGCCGCGGTTTTAGAAAACGCAATGGGACTTATACAATGACTGAAGCCAAAAATTTATTTATGTGACATTGGATGGGTGTTACACTCTATTAGAGGCCCAAAAGTGTTTCAAATATGTTTGTGAGGGTGAAAATAATCAAAACCCTAATTTGATTATAAATGTATTTTAATTTGATATAAAAAAAACATTTTAAATGATCAAAATTATCAAACGTGTGTGAAAAAATAAATTGTGATCTTGGATAAATGTTTTCAAAAATCATGTTTAATCACATAAAAGATTAAAATTCATTTGAAATGAAAAGATCAAAATGAGAATTTCATTTTTAAAACGTATAAAAAATAAATAAAATGAAATTAATTATAAAAATTCTAACAATATTAAATAAATAATATAAATTGGATTCTTTTGTAAAATAAAATAAGTTAACATTTTTGTGACTTTTTAAAAAAAAAAGAACTAATCAAAAATGATAAAAAATGAGAGAGAAATTAATTTTTGAAATCAATTAAATAAAATATCAAAAATTCAAAAATTTAAAAATTTGAAAAAGGGAGCAAAGAACACTTGTTATTGCCCGCGTGCCCTGTTTTCCCCAGATTTACAAATTCCCACTTTTCTCTCTGATTACTCAATGGTTTTGCACGATTGAAACACCAATCTCACTCGTTTTTGAACAAGGATCACAACCATATAAATTAATTGCATTTATATTAAGTGTGGAGTGAGAAATCAGAAGATGAACTCAAGAACCCTAGTTTCAGCAAGAACACTATGAAATTCCAAACACGATTCATACATAGCAATTAATTGAGGGTTATCACTCTATATACACGCAGAAACAAGACGGTAACTCAAAAATTCATTTATGATGCATGTAGTATGGAGTTTGAAGGCTTCAAGCTTACCTCTTGTAGCTGGTGATAAAATTCTATGTTGGTGATGTTACAGATGTTGTGTAATGATTTGGACAACTTCAATGGACCTCAAGTAATGTGTTTGAAGGCTTGGAATGGAATGAATCAACTCAGAACTTGTTGTGGCACCTTAACTGCAAATAGACCAAAAGCTTGAGCAAATGGATGGTGACTTTGTGATTCCAAGGTTCCAAATGTGTTTCTAGGTCATGGATCACTCATATATGATGTATATGAGGTGTTGGCATAATTAGTTTGGTTTGAATTGCTTCCTATTTCAAAATTTGATAGTGACTTGAAATAGAAGAAAAATATGGCTTTTTGAGAGTGATTTTGAGGAAAGCATCAGTTGTGGTGCTTTGCTGTACTTAAATTGATCACAAATGACCTCTATTTATAGTAGAGCAAGTTTGTTTTGCAAGGAATAATGAATGGCAACTGGTACATCTCATTGTTCAATGGTTGCATAAAGGAGTCCAAGTCTTCTATAGCAATTGACTTGGGTCAGTGCAACTGGCCTATGGTCTTCTGATGCTTGAGTTTATCTTGACTTATTTCCAATGTTGTGGACTGATACATGCCAGCTCTATGCACTCCTTGAATGCTTCATGACAAAATTTGAAAATTTTGGATTTTTAACATTGAATTTCACATGCCTACATGATGATCTTTTGTCTTGGGAGACTTGTGACTCTGAGATCTTTTGCTTTGATCTGATCCTCAATGTTTCTAGAAGGATTACAAGACTTGAAATTTCACAATTTGATCAATTCGAGCAAATGACCTATAATCTGCCTTGGGAAGAAACCAGTCTTTGATTGTATGTTCCAAGGGTTGTAACTCCCTACTTAAATTGAATTTGGAGATGATCTGGTACTTGTTGGAAAGCTCTCGTGACATACTTTAACTTTGATGTCCACCAATGGATCTGGTTGTTCTTTGGTCTGTCTTGTCTCAGCTTGGGAAATTAATTTTTGTAGTGACATGACTCTTTGCACTTAAAACATGTAATGTCTTTCCTAAAACCGTACTTCTTCAATCAAGATGTCGACTCGGAGCTACCACCTGTCCTTCTTTATCTTGTGAACTTTTTTTTGTCTATTCTTCCAGAGTTGTTTAACTTTTTTTTGGAAAGAAGAGACAAGTCATCTTCTTCTTCAATACCTTCTTCAGATTCCTATTCTTCTTCATCTTGAACGAATTCATATTTTTCATAATTTCCTGTCGATTTCACAACTACAAAATTAACTTTTCTTTGAGGCTCGTCCTTATTAAGCTCTATCTTGTGACTTCTTAAATAACTTACAACTTCTTCAAGAGTTGTGTTATTTAAATCTTTAGACCACAAGCCTCCATCTCTTGGGTAAGATTCTGATAATCTTCTTAACATGATCTGCATCAGAGTAAGCTTTCTCCTGAATCTTCAGTCCTGCAACTAGATCCTGAAACCTTGAGAACATGTTTTCAACTGTTTCATCATCCTCCACTTTGAAGGCTTCATATTTTTTGTATCAAGGCAAGCGCCTTGGTTTATTTCTCTTGAGAGTTTCCTTCATGAGTCATCTTTAAGAAGTCAAATAAAGACTTAGTTGTGTCTCTATTTGTAATCTTTTCATACTCATAATATGATTTTACATTCAGCAGAATGGTTCTAGCATTGTGATGATTTTTGTAATTTAATTTTTGTGAATCAGTCATCATTCTTCTTTCTAACTTGTTACCACTATAATCCACAAGATGAATGTATCCATAAACTACCATATCCCATATATCCACATCATGAAAAAGAAATAAACTTTCAATTTTATCTTTCCAATAGTCAAATTTTTCTCCATAAAAAACTGGGGGTTTGGCACAATAGTGAGCTATGTCGTTGTTAGCAATGGGTGCAGATGGTTGAGTGACTTATGCCATTGTGTTTCAAAATTGAAGGTAGCAAAAACACAAGAAATGAGGGTTTGAATTGGGTTTCTAGAATGAAAAACTTTTGCTACCTAAAATAACAAGGAGTTAACTTAGAATAAAAATCATGAACACATATAGTTGTATCATGGTTCACTGTTAATAAAGCTACCTCAAGAGTCGGAAGAAGAATGAACACAAATATTTAATCCTGGTCCGCTGGGGGTCCTGGCTTGAACTCGACCAAATTGACCTCGTTCTCTTCGACATGGTTAGGTCATTATCTTCCATGTCCACATAAACCACCCTCTCTTTCTTACTTTTGTTTACTCTGGCTTTTTCATCCTTCAGCCGTTCCACTTGTCGAACTCTATCTGCTAGTTAGGCCATATGCCTTAGATAATGTGTTTTCAATTTCTTTCTAATAGAATAGACTAATCCCCCAACGACTATTTTGACTAATTCGTGTTCAGCACTTAGATAAAACACCTTATTTTCAACAGTTTGAAGTTATTAAGGTAGTTGTTGATTGATTTAGCGAACTTTCACTTCACAATTGACAACTATTTCAGACCGATCTTAGATTGCCCCATAGAAAATTGTTCGTGGAACAATCTTTCTACACGAGTCTAATCGTTAATGGAATGCACAGGGAGGGGTTTAAACCATGTAAAGGAGTTTTTTGTAAGAGAATTCTAAATACATCTCATCCTTAAGTTCTCATTATTTGCTATGTTCCCCGCCTCAATCAAATATCGAGCAATATGTTCGAATACAGACTCATTAGTATCAACAGCAAATTTGGTGAAATTAAAGTCTTTCCATCCCCTTGGAAGTTCAGTCTGTAACACATATTCCGACAAGAGGAATGTATAGTTTGGCTTATGTAGACCCATGTTCACATCATTCTACGCAATTATCCTTTCGACTATAGCTATCAGATTGTTCTTTCCCACCAGATTTTCTTGTATAACCTGTTGGACGACTTGGTTAGCGTCCTGATATTGATTAACTAATAAAATTGGTGGGAGTTCGACTTCTCTAGGCCTGTTTTGTTCGACTATGTCAGGCACAAATAGTTGCCTCTAATTCATTGTGTTTTCCTCAAGGACGATTCCATCATTTCAAATTGGCCTGGCCAATTGAGGTTTTGCAATGGGTCAAACTTGCGCTGGAGGAGCGCCAAAGAAGTCAGTGATTCGATTCAGTTAAGTTGCCAATTGTTGGTAAATTTTATTCGTAATTTGAATCAATGAGTTAAATATAGAACCCAATTGTTGAGTCAACACTTTAACTATATCATGGTTACTATCATCCATTTGTTGTCTCATAGCCATCACATAATTTGTAGTGAACGTTGGCATTTCTTGGGAACCAAATCCCATCCTTATTTGGGGTTGTATCGTTCGATTAAGGTTACCTATAGTAGATCCAGATGCCAATATTGGGGAATATGCTTTTGTAGCATTGCCAATAATTGTCAACGGGTTCGTATGTAAGTTTGCCATTATTGATGTTGGCATACCATAAAGCTGTTCACGCTCAGGCATAGGCTTTGTGAAACTTGTTGCAAAAAAGGCCTAAAGTCACTTGCCAAGGTCGGTTTAGGAGTCACAGGGTGACTCTCTGTCATTGAGGGGAAAAACATTGTCCCTTTCTGTGCAATCAATGGCATGACCATCGTTGAGGGCAGTGACCGTGTCTTCCCTTATGCGATTGGATGGTTGTTTTCTATTTTTGTTTTTTCTGGTAGCAACCATGTTTCGAACGTATTTACTCGTTGGTCTTCTAACTTCCTTTTTGGTTATCTTATCACTCCCCAATCTCATGCACACTCACAGTTTAAGAAGTTTCTTAAACGAATAAATTTGAAAAATAATTTTCCAAAGAAAAAAGGTATAAATTCACACAAAAAGAGTCCCACTACGTGTGTCAATTTGTTTACTGTGAATTTTAGTAAACAAAAACAATTTTTATTTCGCTTAAGGGATTAAATTTGAAAAGATTGCAGGACATATTTGTGTGAAAATCATAAGTTTTAAGTAAACTTAGCTTCAATATCGAAATGAAAAGAGACTGAAAATAATGACTAAAATTAACTTTAATGCAGTACATAACTTTAAAATAAAGTCTTTAATTTGTAAAAATGGAACTTATATATATATATATATATATATATATTCTTGACTATTTTCTCACAAGTACACGTATACTTTGAGTTTTATTAAATTTGTGTACAATTGCGGACCCCTAAAACATAAGTGAATGCTTACTTTTATACTATTCCTAAGTTAATCGTCTATAACAGTTGACTAAGCAAAATATGCCATGTCTTCCTCTACATGCAGCCTTTTCCTTCGACTAACTCCCCCATGTCCTTGAATAACTGTCTGATATTATCCACTTACACCTCATTCGACTGCTTTTGGAAAATAAAGATTATGGATACATTGAATTTCACTAAGTCGCAAAACCAATAAACTCCCTGGTCGTAGTGATTACCAATTCGACCAGAGTTAGAGCCATTTCTCGAAAAGTCAAATTCGTAGAAATATCCATGGTCACTTTGATTTTGGCAATAAACTCACAATCAAACAAAAAATACTTGTCAGATGTTTATAATTAATGTTTGTGTCGAAAATTTGAGATAATACGTATCTTTTTAAATTAATCATCCTAAATATTACAAGGAACCAAAATGCTGCTTTTTTTAATAAATAGATCAAAATTATCATTTTTTTAAAATATAAAACTAATAATATTTTTAAACCTTTAAAAAATAATTCAAACATTTTCAAGACGGTCCAAAGAAGTTAACATTTTCATAGTATGTATAGATGCTTTTGAATTTCAACTTTAGATTAAGTGACTGGTCCTAGCCTAGTTAGCTTTTATTTTCTACTGTAATATACTTTTATAATTTGTAGCTGAATATTTTTTTTGGGTGTTTTTTTATTTTACTTTTTAAGAAATATTTTATTCATTTTGAAAATTGACCATCGAGGCAAAATCAATTAATAAAATAAAATCAATTAAAGAAAATATTATCTCTTTCATTATCGTAACTATTCTATAATTCTAATTAAAAACGAAATTAAATTTTAATTAAATTTTAAATTTTATTTCTACAAATAAGAATTTATGTTTGTTTTCATACAAATTATATAAAATTTTAACATTAAAGGCAACGCTTTTTAAATGTTGTTATATAGAAAACTTTATGTGAATTTTTAGTGCAATTCTTGGGTCTGGTTCTTTTTGCTATTTTTTTTATAATTATTTACAGTTGACGTCACATAACTTGCTTAAAATTTTGTACAAAAGAATTTCGACACCAACATCAATTAATAACTCGGCGCAGCACTGCGTACAGCATCATTCACTACCATCGTAACTCGGCGCAGCACTGCGTACAGAATCATTCACTACCATCGTATTACTTAGCGTGATTGCATGGTCTTGTTATTATGCACAACGTGAAGCTTGATCGAAATTATTTGCTGCTAAATTTGACTTTGCAGTGCACGACAATTTTTGAAGGAGTATTTTTCTTATGGATGCGCAACCATCTTTGACTTGTGCACCGCGACTAAAGGTGCACTTAATTATTCACATTGCAATAGAGATAACAAAAGCACCCAAATAACTGAAAAGCTAAAACAAAACAAAGCAAAGAGCAAACTCAAAGATCTAAAAATTCCATCTCAATAGGAAAATAGGTTAGATCTCACACCATCAATGCAACTATCAATAGAACATAGACTCTAAGAGATGTATCAAGACCACTTGCCAATCCCTAAACCAAAACAAAACTCTCGATTTGTTATTGATTAAGTCAAATGATAGGATTCTAAAGAGAATAAGAGAAAGTACACGAGTTTACTATGTATCTAATTGAAAATCATTTCCATGTCAGAAAAATATTTTATTCCTTCACTTCTTTCACGTTTGATGAAGAATTAGAAAAAATGGCGTCATTCCCAAATCAAACAAAGTTACTCCTACTCTTCGTCCTACAAACGAAAGAGAGAATAAAATAAAAAAGAAGCTTAAGGTCGCTAGGGATAACGTGTTAGCCCGACAACTTAAAGATCCTATTTCACAAAATTAAAATTAAATCACAGGCAACAATTAAATGACAAGCCAACTCAATCAAACCCCAAACCATAGGACAAAATACCCCATCTGGGTGAACAATCACCAAACACATAAGCACATTCTCTCTAGATGGAAATCAATCTTACAAAAGCAGCAAAAACAACACTGCCACCTTATAGGGGACAACTAACTCAGATAAGGGGCAAGGTCAAGTTCTCAACTTGATGAATAGGAGCAGATGAATAAACAAATTTCTGCTAATTAAGCTTGATTAGAAGAAGCAGTATAGAAAATATCATATCTAGCATATTTCCAACTCCACTTAGCTCCCTCCTGATTTAGAGTCATCCCTTGTAGGACAGAAATGAAACTGTCAACTAACTGCCAGAGAATTCTCCTATGCTCTCCTCTAATTGATTAGAGATGGTTAAAATTCTAGGGCATATAACCCTAAGAGGAAAATTTCAAGCCCAAGGGTCCTCCTAAAAAGAAATATGAAAACTCGAACCCCTTCTTTTAATGATAGCATCCACAAACCATCAAAAGGAATAATCTATTTTGGACTCAAGGGGAGACCCTTTTTTCTAACACGAGGATGAGGACTGAAAAGCCAAAGCCCTGCCAGCCCTAAAATAAGAAACAACTACAGTACCATATCTTGCTACCAAAATTTCAAACCAAATACTAGTAGCTTTTGAGATCATTCTCCTTCTTCTTTTGGCTAAAAGAGCTAAAATAACAAAACAAAGGTATTTAACCCCAACCTTCATTTTCTCTTCCGCTTACAAACATCATCCCTCATAACTTAAGAGATCATAGAAACTCCTTTCACACATCCCCACACAAAAGATATGTAAAATATAGGAATAAAATTAATCAATTAATTAAGAAGAATCACTCGACTCCCCAAGCTAAGAAACATGTGTTTCCAACAATGGAGCCTCATAGAGAGAAAATTAACTATAGGATGCCAAGTGACTTCAATACAAGGATTAACCCACAGGCTACCCCGTGTACTTGAAATGAAGAGACTGAATTAAGGTTGCAATGGAGAAACTCACCAGGTGAATTCAAAAAGACAACTTCTACATTGAATTTTATCATACCGCTCTTAAAAAAAGTATTTTGAAGGCCTGAGGCATGCTTAAAACTGCTAAGAGTAGCCATAATACTTTAAAAATTCTCAACTAAAGGGCTAGACAAGATAAAAGTTTCTTCTTCTAATTGAAGAAGCAGTGAAACTAAATTAGATGATCATACTTTAAATCCAAAAAAAAGGTCTAGATCAACAACCTTAGTAATCAAACCATTGAGCTTGTCTACCACAAGATGTAAAAGAAAAGGAGTTTGAGGATCACATTGATTCAAAATCCTTTGAATACAAATTCGGGCAGGGCATCCATTCACCAACATTGCATGATTTTTTGCAGACAAGCCACCCACGACCTCCACTTATCATTAACCCCAAATCTTAATAAGCATATAATCCCAAAAATCCCAACTAAGTGAATCACGTGCTTTTTCAAAATCAACTTTAAAAATGACACAATGCTTTATAGATCTCATAGCGAAGTAATCAAGCTCAAAAAGGGAGATATAAACTTACTAAAAAAATAATTTCCTAGAGTGAGAAGCTCCTCCTTCTCTCTAAAATTTCCCTTGTGACTGTTGGTCTCCCATACACCATAACCAGTTCTTAGAAATAGATTTTGCTTGGTTCGTTTTTTCATCTTCCTATTCGGTCTTCGTACTCGCGCATCATGTATCAGTTGGGAGATTTAGATTTTGAGAGGCGAGGTTCGAACTCGGCTGAGTATTAGGTGTGTGGAGTGTTGCTGAAATGGGTAAAGAAACAGAGTGGGTGAATATCCGTCGACCCCAGAATACTCATGTCCAGCCTCCGAAAAGATCTGTTTGGAGAGCACAAAGGGGTAAAGGGATCGATCTAGATATCCAACAGGCATCGTCTTTCTTCTTCACTGAGTTCCCACAAACTTTCGAGGCAAAAGATATGTTCGACGTATTCAAGGAATATGGACTTTGTGAGATTCAAGAAGGTTGTGGATGAATATCTCTTTGCCATTAAACTGGACAATATTTTCATTAATGGCAGAAAGATTTTTGCAAACAATGCCTAGCCTAGATTTAATAGAGGAGTGGGTGGTGGGAGTCTGGTGGATACGAGGACAAACGACCAGTTGGGTACAGATAGAGTTCAGAATCAGTTTGGTCTCAGGGCAAATATCAATGTAGGTGGGCCAAAGAAATCATTTGCACAGGTCACTAGAGGAGTAACGATCAATAATCCTTCAAAACAGAAGTTTATGGGCGATAAACCTTCGTTTGTGCACCTTATGTTTAACGTCAATGAAGAAGAAATGGAAAGATTTGTACAGGCCTTTATTGGGGTTATGGAAAAACCAGGATCTTCGTACGAGTTTCAAGACGCACTACAAGTGGAAGGTTTCTTTTCCATAAAAGCTACACCTTTGGGTGCTAATCTGGTATTATTAGAGGAGGAGGTAACAGGGGAGATTAATAGAATGGTTCTGGAAGATAAGGAATGGGTCTCAAATTGGTGTTCGGAGATACATCCGTGTTCCCCAGATGATGTCGATGCTGAGCGTCTAACCTGGATCAATATATTTGGTCTGCCTTGCCATGTGTGGAGCGAAAAATTCTTTACTTTCTTGGCACGAACAGTGGGGTCTTTTGTGAAAGCAGACGAAGAGATGCAGAAACACGTTAAACTGGACGTCGCTCGTATCCTTATTAGGACAAAATTTGCAATGAATTTGAATAAAGTCTGTAATATAGAAGTAAACAAGAAGACTTATTGTATCAAGATTGTGGAGGAACCAATGAGCTTTCATAATAAAAAATCAATGTTCTTTGAGGATAATTCATTGGAAGACAATTCAGAATTGATTTCCTCCGATTCTGAGGTATTTGGTTCGTCCTCAACAAAGAGTGTCCCACTGAGTAATAAGTCTGTTGATTCCCAGCTGGGGGGAGGGGATGAAAGAGATAAAAATTGCCAACTGAATAAACCAGAAAATTTCGTTGGCTTAGTTAGTTATCACAAAGAATGTGTTGGGGACAGGCAATGTGACAGAGATATGGGTGCTGGTTGTATATCCACCATTAAGCAAGGGCGTAGGCAGGAGTTAAGTAATACTGTAATATTGGGTGATATTCAAAAAGAAAAAGTGAACCAGGAATTAGAGGTATGCGCTAATGATGACAAAATGGACATGCTGGGGGCAAAAATCATGATACATGTTCCAAGAAGCCTGAGGAGAGAAGAGGTACACATATTGATGACAGAAAGAAAAGAAACCAACAGTTGTCAAGCAATATAAATAGTGGGGATTCAAATAAACATGGAACACCGTATGTGGATAAACAAACCAGGAAGAAAAAACTGCTTGAGGAGATTTACCAGAATCTGAAAATTTCGTTCGTACCTTCCTTTTACTCTTCATTATTGAAAACAGACAACAATAAAAGACTTGGCGGCATCAGGATGACAAACATATATACATTGATAGGGGATGAGGAGGAAAAATTCTCAGAAGATATATCTAACTTCTCTATGGATTCAAGTCATAACAGCAGTGGATCTATTGGGGATTCAGAGGTTATGAAATCTAATTCAAGGATTAAAAAGAGGCTGGCTGACTTACCTGTTAGGGTTTGGGACTCAATTAGAAAATTGGGAATTGAGGTCGAAGAAGACGACGAAGTATTTTAGTCGATAATCAGGAAATTGGAGGTAGAAGATAGGAATAAAAAAACCAGCAAGAAGTGTAACGACCGGTTATTTAATTAATTATTTAATTAAATATCTTCGTATTATTTGTGTGTTTTGTGTTGGTTGTTGAAAATGTCGTGTTGAGTTGCTATGTCGGTTTTAGTTGAATTAATCATAAAATGTTGATTTAAGTTGTGTTGACCTTAGTTGAATTAATTAATTTAATTAAGATGATTTAAGTTGTAGGAATAATAGGGTGTTAATATATTAGAAGTATAGGAGAATATTGGGCTTTGAGAGATGGTAGTAATAGTGGGGGGTATAATAATGAGGCCCAATAAGAAAAATAAGATAATAGAATTATTATATTAGGTTTTAGAAATAAAGAGGAATTAGAAGAAGCAGTAAAGTGGAAGTTGCAGAAAAAGAGGAAAAATAGGAGAAGAACGTGGAAGTTACGGAGAAGAGGAAAGAGGCAAAGCTAGGTCGATCGGAGTTTTAGAGCAACCTTCAATCCAAGGTAAGGGTGGGGTTCTGACTCTATAATTGGATTTATGATGAATAGTATGTGGGAATTGGGTTCGTATGAAATTACTAATGTGTGTAAATGTTGCTGAGGAATATGCCGAATTCTTGTTTGTTTTCATATTGTTATATGTGTAAAATTGTTGTCTCTGTAAAATTATTATTCTGTGAAAAATTAATGTTGCTGCAATTTATATATTATTCGTAATCGGAGAAAAATTTATTTTGGACTCTGCGTGAAAATATACGGTGCCGAGGGGCAAGGAAGAAGTGTCGACCGGCACCTTATGTGAGAGAGAGAGTGCCGAGTGGCACATCACTTGTCCCGAGGGGGACATTATTGTTGGCCCACTTATATTTGGAAGATAAGAAGTAATATAGATAACAATTGGTATATCTACTATAGCGATAACCAATAGTCATGACTTATACTAAGAGTTATACCAATTTAGCATAATACTGTTGCGGAATTAGACAATCCAATTCATATTAATTCATTAGTTTACTGCAATATATATATATATATATATATATATATATATATATATATATATATATATATATATATATATATATATATATATATATATATATTCATGGTTACTAATAATATATATATCTATATATATGCCATTAGTTTATATGATAATTATAATAATAATAGTGATATAATATTATTAGCGTAATAAATTTTAAGAGATTTGAATTAGAGATAAACATTGGGTTAATTGATTAGTTTGAATTATTTTAAATTTCGTTAGAGTTGCCAATAGATTTGTCAGAGTTGTTTTGGGTTATTAAAAGTCATACTTTTAATTGTTTTGTGTAAATCTGATATATTTAGAGTTGTCAGTAGAGAATTAATTATAGTAGTATTCCATTGGATTAATTTAAATTAAGTAGCAGAGTTGTTGGTATATAGCGGAGTTAATATAACAGAGTTATTAAACAGCAGAAACACTAAAACTGAGATATATATATATATATATATATATATATATATATATATATATAAATAATTGGCTGATATAACTCAATAGTGGGAGATAGTTACCCAGAGATGATAAATAGCGGAGGTTGGTTCAATTAATTTAGTTCAGTAAATTGTAGAATTTATATGTATATACATGGCAGTAGAAGAATAATGTTATCATAGCAGAGCTAGTAATTGAGTAGAAAACCTTAATAACTGATGTATATTATTTAATAACAGATGCAATAATTTAGCAGAGGATTATCAGTAGAAGTAATTAGTAGAATAAATTGGCAGAAGATTAATGTAATAACTAGTAGTAATTTATTAAGTGAATAACAGGTAGTGTGTTTTGGTAACAAGTAGTACTTTAAATAACAAGAAGTAATGGTACTAGTTTGGCAGTGAGATATTGGTAACAGGTAGTACCTATACTAGCAGTAACTGTATAGACTTAATAAGAGTAGTGCAGAGTAGAAAATGTTAGTATTTTAGCAGGAGGTTAATTAGCCGGATTTAGTCTAATTGTCCGAATAACTATACAGAACATTTGCTGTATATTTTAGTTGATATGGTGTGTTGTATACTTTGTTGTAATAGGTAAAATTGGCAGTGATACACAAGTAGTATTAATAGGACTTGTGATAGTAGTATTAGTATATATAAGTTGCTGTGTTGTTGTCGTTGTTAATTTGTGAAATTGCAGGTGGTGATTATATGTTGTGTTGCCTCTATTTAACGGCAAGATGAAGTTGTAGACTTATTGTCAATATTTACTATTATTGTCAAGTTGCTGTTTAATTATTGTTGATGATATGTTGTTGCTGAAATATAAAGTTGTAGGCTTATGCTCAGTGTTGAATTGTTGTTAAGTTGTAGGCCTGTGTCCAATGTTGAATTGTTGTTAAGTTGCAGTTGTGCTGTTGTTGTTGTGTTGTCGTGGTTGTGTTGTTGTTGTTGTGTTGTTGTTGAATAATTGATGTTGTACTTGTTGCGTCGTATGCATAGAATACCAAGTTGGCCTGGACTGGCAAAATATTTAAGTTGAAGGCTTATGCCTTGGCCTGTATTGGCAACCTGCGAAGAAGGCTTATGCCTTGTTGATGCCTCTATTAATTGGCAATTATTAAGTTGGGAGTTTTACTCCGTTATTAAGTTGGGAGTTCTGCTCCAATGGTACCACATGCATGTGCATTTCAATTGAGTTGCATTTTATGTTGCATCCTTGAGTTGTGGGGATGATATATTAGTGGTTGCTTTATGTTGTTGACTTGTTGTGACAGGTATTACCTAAAAGTTGTGAAGAAGTTGTTATATCATGTTGATGATTTTGTTATAATGATAAAATGGTTGTTATATCGTGTTGATGATTGTGTTGTAATAAACGTTGTTATAAAGCTGTGAAGTGGTGATTTTATATGATCTGATCTAACATATTGTTTATCATACATTCAATTATATTGTTAGATATCTCACCCCTTCCGTTGTTATGTTCCCCCTATCTGGGTAACGTGCAGGTAATCCAGAGTGAAGGCTGTCTACCTTCATTAGTTCGAGTCGGTGTCGTCGCTCTGATACGTAACACTCGGGGGGATGAACGATTGTTGTTTATTGTTGTCATTATCTCAGTTGTTGAATCTTAAGTTGATGTCATTGAATACTTGTTATGTTGAAGTCGTTCTCAGTTGAATAAAAGACGTTATGTCATTTGAGTTGGAAATTGTGATTCCACTGTTTATTAAAAAGTCGTTTTATTTTCAAAGACTAATTATGATGTTATCGATTCATCCGAGTTAAAGTGTTATGTATCTAACTTACATGCGATTAAGTGAAGTTGTTCCTAAGTTGAAATTGTAGCATCCTAGTTGTATGTTGGAATTTTGTAACTCTGATTTTTATTACTATCCGCCGGGTAGAAATGGGGTGTTACACGAAGGAGGCAACTATTGTGTCTAGATGAATGTTGTGACATTTAATGTCAGAGGGGTCGGTAGTAATATCAAAACTAGGAGAATTCGTAAACTATTATTGGAAGGAGGTGCTGATATTATATTTCTTCAAGAGACAAAATGTGTGGAAATGAATGAAGGTATAATTCATAATCTATGGGGAAGCAATAATTGTGCTTGGTCTGCAACCAAATCAGAAGGTCTGACTGGAGGTTTACTCACCATTTGGAACAAGGAGATACTCGAACCTATATGTAGTTTTAAAGGCAAGAGATATTTAGGCATCAAGGTTTATTGGAACCAGAAGATATGTTATTTAGTTAATATTTACTCACCTTGTATCAATAGTGAGAGGAGGAAACTTTGGAAGGACTAGTTGTCACTAAAAGCAAATCAGGAAGCAGGGGAGTGTATTTTTGGGGGTGATTTTAATGCAGTGAAAAATGAACGGGAAAGAAGAGGAACAAGTAACAACAATAAGAAATTGATGACTGAGTTCAGGGAGTTTATAGATTTATCTGGTTGTATTGATTTACCTATTTCAGACAATAAATTCACATGGTTCAACTCTTCAGGGAGCGCCTGCAGTAGGCTTAACCGGTTTCTGGTTTCGAATGGTGTGTTAACTGGTTGGAATACGGTGTGTCAAAAGACTGGGCATATGGACATTTTTTATCATAGGCCGGTCTGGATCTCGATGAGGAATATCAACTGGGGCCCAAAACCTTTTAGGTTTCTGAACTGTTGGATTCAACATCATGAGTTCCTTGCTTTTGTTGAAAATGTTTGGAGTTTTGCTGGGTTCCAAGGGTCAGCTTCATTTATACTCTCAAAAAAGCTACAGCTGCTGAAATCTAAATTAAAGATATGGAATAAATCTGTATTTTGGTGGGTGGACACTAAAATATTTGACAGTATAGAAGTAATCAACGGTATTGAAGATAATATGGCTAGTAGTTTGAACGATGCTGAAGACTCAGAGCTTAATAGGAGAAACTTGGCTGAAGAAATTATGTGGAAACATCTTAGAATCAAAGAAAGTATTCTGCATCAGAAGTCACGCACCAGATGGATCGTAGATGGAGATAAAAATTCCAAATTCTTCCATGCTATTATCAAACATCGCAACACCATTAACAATATCAATTCAGTCGTTGTGAATTATCAAATCATTGAGGATGTAAATGGAGTAAAGGAAGTTGTGGTTTCACATTTTGAGGAAAGATTCCATTCCAATTCGAGGCCAATGCCAGGTATCGGGAGTGACAATTTTACATCGTTGACAACCTCAGATATTTCAATGTTGGAAGCAGACTTTGGTGTCGAACAAATAAGGAGGGTTGTGTTTATGTGTAAGGGTGATAAGTCACCGGGACCAGAAGAATTCAATATGAATTTCTTTCAACATTGTTGGACATTATGGGGGAGGATTTCACTAAGTGCATCCAGGAATTCTTCGAGGATAGGAGACTACCCAAGGTATTATCATCTTTCTTTCTAGTCTTAACACCTAAAGAAGAAAATCTTACCTCCCTGGACAATTACAGGCCCATTACTCTGGTTGGAAGTGTATATAAAGTGATAACAAAACTCTTGGCTGGCAGACTCAAAGGAGTAATGGATAGTTTAATATCACCAAATCAGACGGCGTATATCCATGGCAGGAATTTACATGAAGGGGTGCTAGTGCTGAATGAATTGGTCAATTACGCAACTAGAAGCAAAGAAAAAGCCTTGATATTAAAGGTAGATTTTGCAAAGGCATATGATTGCCTTGAGTGGTCTTACATCCGTGATGTTTTAAAAATCATGGGATTTGGGAGAAAATGGATGTCTTGGATGGAAGGAACCGTGTTCAAGAATTACATGTCTATATTGGTTAATGGAAGTTCCACAAGAGATTTTGAAGTTTCTAGGGGATTAAGGCAGGGCGATCCATTATCACCGTATCTATTTGCCATTACAGCAGAAGGGTTAGCAGTAATGATGAGAAGGGCAGTACAGAGGGAGTTTTTCAAGGGATTCAGCATAAACTAGACCAAATCCTTTGACCTACTTCAATATGTAGACGACACTGTTATTGTTGGAGAAGCATCTTGGGGGAATCTGTGGGCACTAAAGGTAATCCTTAAAGGATTTCAACTAGTTTCAGGGCTGGACATCAATTATAATAAGAGTTTTCCATATGTGATTGGAGTCGACCATTATTTTCTTACAGCGGCTGAAAACTTCCTGGCGTGTAAAGTAAGATATTGTCCTTTCTCATTTCTTGGAGTGAGTATTGGAGGAAACCATAGACAGGTGAAGTTCTGGAAATCAGTTATAGATAGGGTGCAATCTCGGTTGGCTACTTGGAAAGGCAGGTTCTTGTCGATGGCAGGGCGGTTAACTCTTATCAAATCTATCTTATCTAATTTGCATATTCACTTTATGTCATTCTTCAAAATGCCGAGTAAAGTGGTGAGGATAATTACGAGTATGCAAAGACGATTCTTATGGAACGGATCAACAAATAAGAAAGGAATAGCTTGGATATGGTGGAATCAAGTGTGTAAAAGCAAGGATCTAGGGGGTCTCTGTATATTGGACATCAAATGTTTCGACATTGCACTTATGCCAAAATGGATTTGGAAATGTTTTCTTCCTTCAAAGAGCCTATCGAAAGATATGTTGATGGCTTGATATGGAAATATTAAACTAGGTTTGTTACTAGATGAGTTTACAGGTATTAGGGCTCAACCTTCTCTTTGTTGGCGGGACATATGTCATATAGCTAGGTTGTTCGGCGGAAAACCGTTCGTGGACCATATTTCATGTCAAGTTGCAAATAGGGCTGACACACTCTTCTGGCTATCAAGATGGTGTGGTAAAGATACATTAGCCACAACTTTTCTTGATTTGTGGACAGAGGCGCAGGATAAATTCAGCACAGTGGCAGAAAATGGTATTTGGATCGGAGAACAGTGGAATTGGAGCATAGATTTCGGTGATGCTGGAAATTCTGATCAGGATCTGCAGCAACGTATTCAGACGCTACTGCTTAGGCTGGAAATGTGTAACATTAAAAAGGAAGGTTGTGACACGGTTAGCTGGAATGGCGATGTGCAAATAGGATACGAGGTCGCTGCAGGATATTCACTCCTCTTTCACAATTCTGACGATGCAGCGCTGTTAAGTGGAAATATACAAGTTTTCAAACTATTATGAAAGGCATCATCCCCCTTGAAAACAATTTGCTTTGGCTGGAGATTGTTGCATAACCGGTTGGCCACTAGGGATAATACTCATAGGCGCGGAATCACCACAAATTTGCATGATCTCACTTGCCCATTATGTTTCAGGTATGACGAGGATGCTCTGCACCTTCTGTTCAGTTGCAACAAAAGTCGGTTGGTATGGTTACGTGTGAGTTCTTGGTTGGGAATTCTGAATATAGATGCAGTATCCGTACAGGACCATTTGTTTCAATGGATACAACTTTTAGTTATCCAAAGGATACAATTGGAAAATATAGTTGGTTTGTGGCTGGTAATAGGTTGGTGTATTTGGTCGGCTAGAAACAAAATCCTTTTTAATGATGAATTTTGGGATGCTGATCAACTTTTTGATAGGATTATACACTTGTCCTGGGTGTGGATTAGCCAGATCTTTAGGAAAGGGTTGTTGTGTAGTTATTACAATTGGGTAAATACCCCCTCTCAATTTTTGTAATCATGTTTGGAGGGTGGTATGTAAATGTTTGGATTCATCTTATTAATATTAATACAATTTTGATTATTAAAAAAAAAAGATTATTCGTGGCCACTACTCCATTCACCAATGTTCTTCCTTTCAAAAAATGTCGTTTGATTTAGAAAAATAAACTTATCCATCACCACCATTAGTATACTAACCAATATCGGGCCACCAACCTTTATAAAGATCCCACTATAGAAATAGGCCTAAAATATCATATTTGAGAAGTGAACTTAGCATTAGGGATCAGAATCACAAACTAAGACGTAAAGCTATGAGGTAACGAAGAAAAATAGTGAAACTAATGAAATATAACCCTCATATCCTCTCTTAAAAAACTCCAAAACAATTTATGAATGAGAAGTTATAACCATCATAATCAAGACTCTTATTAGCAATGTACCATTACCTGATCTAATTCCTAAAAAATAAATATGATAGTTAAAACCAAGTAATCTTCATCCAAAAGAGGCAAAAAAATTAATACCATCAATATGCGACTTGACTGTTTTCATATCAACAAGTATATCAAAAAAATATTTTAAGACCTCTAGCCAAATTTCATACACACCTTCAATACAATCCTTATCAACGTTAAGGGAAAAGATTGCATTCTTCCTACTTTTACTCTTGACAGAGGCATGGAGAAAAAACATAATTAACATCACCATCCTTAAGACAATTAGATTTGAATATTCGAAACAATTGAGATTCTTTGGTCCCAAGTAAAGTTCAAAGATCCATACTATTTTTAGATCTAGCCTCTTTCTCCTTCTCATTTTTAATTTTCTCTAATTTCCTTGCATATTCGTAGGGTTTTGCTTATTTTCTTATTGGCAATTATTTACCTTATTTCTTTATTCATTTTGTCTCCTCTCTGTAATATCATTGTGCATCTCTTAAAATTGAGTGTTTTTCACTAAATCGTATTTTGTATACATATATATATAAACCATGTGTCTTAAGTCGATGCAAAATGTTTCAATTCAATTAGTTAAAAACATGGATCAAGAAATGCATGAATGCATAATTCAAATTATACATACTTTTTTTAAATCATGAACACTTTACTTTTTAGATCGAAGTATATCAAAAAAATATTTAAAGACCTCTAGCCAAATTTCATGATTTAAAAAACATTGTTGAGTATTTCAATCACAAAAAATGTCTCTTTCTCAAATCAACTTTGATATCATGAGTTTTTTTAACATTGTTGTGTGAGATTGTATATGAATTCATTAATCTTCAATCTATAGGAAATCACCATTCTTGAGTGTGTTCTTCTTAACTATGTAGGAGTGTGAGATATTTTAATAGGAGGGCCATTAGGCGCTAATTTTTTGTGAAGCTTGAATATTAGATCAAGAATCAAGTAGTGATTGTATAACTAAGATTGAAAATTCGGTAAAAGGAAAAATAAAGTTTTTCTTCTCCACTAAAGACTTCAATAGGACTAAAAAGGTTTCTATGGACAATGTGTGAAGTTTTTGTTCCTTTATATATACCAAAAGTTCAGACAAGTGACTTCCATCATGGTTTAGTGAAGACAACTATGTATGGAGTTTTGAAGAGGATTTTGGATCTAAGAAGGTGAACATTGAAGATCAAGTGAAGATCTTGTGAAATTCATCCTCGTGAAATTCATCTCGATCTAACATGCTTAATTTTTATGATCTAAATTCTAGATTCTTTCATCCTTCTTTGCAGTGAAGATTCAGAATGAACACTATCTTGGCTCTTAGAGTTGGTGAGACTTGGATTGAAGGGGTATCAGATATCAATGTAGAGGTTGTGAATCACTATACAGAGATCGTTAGAGAACCAGATTCAATTTGAACTTGTCTGGATGATGTTGTCTTCAATTCTCTTTTAGAAGATAATAATTGTTACTCTTTTGGCCCCTTTCGTTTTCCGGTGCTTATTGTGGTTGTTTCAATTTCAGAGGGGGATAAAAGTATGGGTCTAGATGGTTTTATTTTTCATTAAAAAAAATCTAGAATCTTCTTAGAATTGACTTGGGGATTATGTTTGATCAATTCCATCGTTCTCATCTCTACCTCGTAGTTTTGCGTATTACTTTGTGACTTTGATCCCTAAGGTTTATTCCCCTTAAATATTAGTGACTTTAGACCTATTTCCCTTTCGGGATCATTGTATAAGTTTGTGTCTAAAGTGATATCCATTAGACTATGGGTGGTGATCGAGAATCTTATCTCTACTAGCCAATCAACTTTTCTAAAAATTAAAATGATAAAGGATTGAGTAGTGGTAATTAATTAGGTGGTCGTCTTAGCAAAGAGATATAAATCCCCTTGCCTTCTTTTTTTAAGGTGTATTTTGAGAAAGCCTATGATCCAGTTAGATGGAACATCCTGGATTACACACTGATCAAATTCAGGTTTAGTGAGAATGGAGATCTTGGATAAAAGGTTGTGTTTTGCCGGTAATCTTATGGTGATGGTTATTGAATGCCCCACCCAAGAAATTATCATTCAAAGGGGCTTAAAACAAGGAGATCCCCTAGCTCTTTTTCTATTTATCTTGGTGGTAGGTGGTGTTAGTAGTTTGGTTGTGAGGGCCAAAGAGCTAGGTCTTTATTCTGGGTTTAAATTTGGTAACTCAGGGTTGATTATGTCTCATCTGCAGTATGCTGATGACACACTTCTGGTGGCTGAACCATCTCTTCATAATGTGTGGTGTATTAAGGTTCTTCTTATAGGTTTTGAGAGGGATTTTGTTCTTCGTGTTAAATTCTTCAAGAGTTGTTTGATTGGTGTTAATGTTGATCATGCTTTTCTTACTTCTGTTGGGGATTTTTTCCTTTGATAACATCTCTTCCTTTTAAACACCATTGTCTTCTTGTTGGGGATAATTTTCGACTTGAGTCAACTTGGGAGCCTTTGGTTGTTTTGTTAGAAAAGAAGAATCAATTAGTGGAAGCATAGATATGTTAGTCTAGGGGGTAGAGTTGTTCTTTTTAATTCAGTGCTTAATGGTATTCTTATTTTTTTCTTGTCCTTTCTGAAGATTCATGCTATGGTTTGGAATAAGATATTTTATTTACAAAGGAGTTTTCTTTGGGGAGGTATGAATAATAAAAATATATCCCCTGAGTGAATTGGGATGATGTTTGTAAGACTAAGACTAGATGGGGCTTAGGTGTGAGGGATCTCCGATTAGTTAATTTGGCTCTCTTGGAAAAGTGGAGATAGAGATTGCTTGTAGGGGATTCAGGACTCTAGAGAGACATCCTAGTAGCTACGTATGGTGGTATCTCTATCTCTTCCCCTAAATGAGGTAGGGATAAGGGTTTTCATTTTAATTCATCTTGGTGAAAATAAATATCTCTTTTTGAGGGCTAAAGTGAATTGTAGATTCGACTGGTTTTCAAAAGGAATTACTAGGAAAGTGGGTTCAGGTTATCATACTTCCTTTTGGGAGGATCCTTTGTTAGGGATATGAACCCTTAAGGAAAGGTTTCTTGGTCTTTTATCTGTTCTATCCAAAAAAATTGTAGTATGTGAGATAGGAATTGTGGTTAGTGGACCTTAAGGATTTCAGAGCGTTGCTTAGAGAGGTTATCCTTAACATGGATATAGATAAGTGGATTTTGAAGCACAATGTATATATCACTTTTTAGTGGCATTCGTTTACTGTGTCCAGAGGGAGAGTTCATTATCTTATTTAGCCCCTATTGCGTTTGAGAGTCATATCATTTCCCTTATTTGGACCAGCCAGGCTCCTTCTAAGTTCTTGTTTTTTTTGGAAAATTTTGCAGAATTGATTTCCCTATATATTTAATTTGATTAGGAGAGGGTGTTATCAGATATTAGTAGACTTGTTTGTCCTATCTGTGGGATTCTAGCTGAGTTTGCCTCCCACATTTTTGGTACTTGTGAGTTAGCCTCCTCAGTGTGGTATAACATTTTTAGGTGGTTGGGGAGGCAAGTAGCTATACACCAAGATCTTAGGGTTCCTTTTTACTTATTTTCTTTCTTTAGTGAAATTCAGGTATACAGATATCACTAAAAGAAAACTCAAACCCTTAACCCTTATTTGCACACACGATTTCTTCAATGAATAATCCACACGAATTAGGTTTAGCAAGTCTTCTTTTTATAGCCTTGTATAGGATGGGGTTGGACTCTTCCCATTTTGACAGTTTTAACCTACTGCAAAATCTTCTCTAAAATAGCAGGAACAAATCTTCAAAGTTTCCCAAAACATCTCATCATTTAATTTAGCGTTTTTGTGCACAACTGGAGATATAAAATTTTGTTCCTGATAGCATCATCTTGACCTACGTAAATTACTGAGATATTTCCAAAAAAGTATTACGGAATTAAAACCAAACAAATATGTCAATATTTTAAAACATTAAGAATACATGTTCTGATAGAACATGTTCCAACATTAGTTAGGACATCTGCTCTCAAGATGATCTGAGCAACATGTTACAGCATGTTACGACATCCTGTAGTGAACCATTTTTTAGAAAAATTGTTGCCAATCCATAAACCATGGAACCTTCAATCTCCCCCTTTGGCAAATTTTGACTAAAACACCTTTTGTACAATCAACCCTAGAGACTGTGTGTGTACATGAGGAAGAAGATAACCTGCATCTTCAGGAATATCCAAAAGACTCCCCCTAAGCAACACAACATCACCAGCCATCACATTCAGACTCCCACTGTAGATAAAGAGTCTCTCAATGAAGAATCATCTGAAGCAAACACAGCGGAATAAAAGAAACACCCATCAACTTCAAAAACTTATTAAGACATCATCACCAGACAATTAGCAGAACTCCCCCTGAATTGTATAGCACAAAAGGAGATAATGTCGAGACACAGTGTACACAAGTATACACACAAAAATGGAAACACTTATCACTTGGTGGAAACATATATCACTTGGTCAGCTTCAGGTGCTATGCCACCTCTTGCCCCTATAAAAGATTCACCCGCGCTTCTTGTTGTTGTCACAAGCCTTATGAGCGTTTACGCTGAATCCCCTGGTTACAGCCTTACACCCTGTCTTCTTCAATCTCTCAATAATAACAACCTTCTAGGCATACTCTGTCTCTGAGAATAGAGGAAAGTTATATCAGTTGCTCCCTTCCTCCATACCTGTAACTGTTATAACTCCTTCATTGGGCCAATAATTAGCCTACAGCTTATGTCCTCAAACTGATTCTTAGACTCCACACACTTCAGAACAACCATCTTTCTTTTATCAAGATTCCAGTCACGACTTTTGCTCCATCCATGTTGAACCACATAACTGACAACTTTAAGATCTTCATAGTCTAATGTCATAACATTCATCTTGACATTATATCTCTTTATCATCTGTCTCATCCAAACTAGTTAAAAGGAACCCCTTCTAGTATCACCATAGTCAATTTCAACAGTGTTCCCAAAAACACATCCATCTGCATTGTTGGATTCTTCCATCAAGACTTCAGTGTTGTGAGGGTAGAATAAACCATAGACACATCTTTCAATGATGTAATTCAAGAACTTCCTTTCTTGAATAGTAGAATTCATCCTTGGTATCAACTTAAAGACAAGACAAGAATCTGACTTTTTCTTTGTATGTTCAGAAGGGTCTCTTGCAATGAGTTCCTTGGATAGCTCTTCCTAAACTCTAACCGAGAGACCTAAAATGGGTTGAGGATTATCTGTCATAATACTTGAAAGATTGCATCTTTCTTCTTTGCTAGTCTGCCCAGAAAATGTCTCAACATAATTCTTAACATCCATCTTTTGCTTAGTAATAAAATCATCAATTATTACACTGACAGATTCCTCAATCATTTTACTTCTGGAGTTAAAAACTCTATAGGCTCTACTGCTGGAAGAGTACCCCAAATATATCCCTTCATCACTAATAGAAGTTGTCTTAACGTTCTGATATTTGTCAGTCAATACAAAGCATTTGCTTCCAAACATATGCAAGTGTTTGAGTGTAGGTTTCCTCCCTTTCCATAGCTCATAGATGGTATTTGAAGTACCTCCTCTTAATGTGACCTTGTTATGAATGTAGAATGCAATATTCATTGCTTCAGCCCAAAATACCAATGACAATTGCTTGGCATGAAGCATTACTCTAGCAGATTCTTGTATCCCTCTGGTCTTCTGTTCAACAATTTCACCCAACTGAGAAGAGAATTCATGACTGATATTTTTAGAATTACAAAACTCTGAGAATTCTGCACTCTCAAATTCCTTGTCATGGACACTTCTAATCTTTACAATCACACTGTTCTTTTCCCACTGAATACTTTCACACAAATCTTTGAAGAATTTGAACAAGTCTGATTTCTCTCTAATAAACACCATCAATGTTAATCAAGAACAATCATCTACAATCACATAGACATACCTCTTTCCATCCAAGCTTTCTATCTTCATTCGTCCAAAGAAACCCATATGAAGCAGTTCCAGCACTATGTATGGATTCTGATGTCGCAACATTGTGTGGGACATCACACCCTGCTTTCTAACCTTACATTCTCCATAGATTTTCGCTTCTTTAATCTTAAGGTCTTGAATTCCTCTAATGGCTCCTACATACATTATTTCCTTCATTCTTTTGGGATGAATAAGTCCAAGAATCTGATGCTATAACTCAACTTCATCCTCATTGGTTATAGACAATGTGGAGGAATCAGTAATTATTTGAGGATCCCACAGATAGCAACTATCTTTAGACCTTGTCCTCTCATTAGGACAACACCTTTCTCGCCTTTGACTATGCTGTCTAATTTTGAAAAATTAACCAAGAACTCTTGATCACACAACTAACTAATGCTAATAAAGTTAGCAGTTAGTCCTTTCATCAGCAGAACATCTTCTAAATTTGGAGATCTGCACACATCAACCTTCCCACTCCTTTAATTTTACCTTTAAATCCATCACAAAATCTGACAGACCCTGAGGGCTATGACCTAATATCCACTAACAACCTCTGAATTCCTGTCATGTGACTAGAGCATCCATTATCAAAGTACCATTCGTCTCTAGTTGAAGCCCTCAAAGAGGTGTGAGCCATAAAATTCACATCAGTGTTGATAGACCTTCTTTTCTTACTAAACTGATTGACTTTGGCCCGGGTTGAAGCTTGTTACATTCCATACAGCTTATAACAAAAAGGCTTAATGTGACCATGCTCCCCACATTAATGACACCTCTAAGTTGAGGCTTTAGAGTTTGTTTAAGACACACCATGTCTGTCAGGATGCTGTGACATGTGGTTGGACATTGTGACCATTTTCTTATTTTCATAAGGATGGAACTCTTCTACAGACTTGTTATTTTGTTGATCATCACTTTTTGCACTTCTATACTATTCCACCACATAATATTCATTACTCATTCTTATTAATGAGGATGTCATGCTATTCAGCTTGGATTTCAGGAAGGTTACCTTATCCTGAAGATGTTGAACATTACATATAACTTCTTTCTTCTCATTCTCCAGTACAACAATGATTTTCCTCTGATTCTCTATCCTCACACATTCCATAGGTTTTATTGTAAGACATATCCATATCTTCATAAAGGAAATTTTCTGCACACGATTCTACCTCATCAGCCCATCTACTAGAAAAAGCAGTTACAATTTTGCCAGTCTCAGAATTAGCATCATCTTCTGACTCATCATCATCTGACCATGATACAGACAAACATTTCTTCTTCTTCTTGAGAAAAGTGGGACATTCTGACTTGATGTGACCAAAACCCTCACACTCATAGCATTGTACTCCTTTGCCTTGATTATACTTTTCTTCAGACCTGACATTCTTTTGGGAGTCGTTGTAGTTTCTAGTGTCGGATGAGATGTTCTTGACACCTGATTTTCCTCTTCTGTCCACCCTTTTCAATACCTTGCTAAATTTCATCCCAAGAAGTACAATAGCTTTAAATATATCTTTATCTGTATCTAGGTTACATTTATCCTCTAAGTCTTTAGTATTTGACACAAAAGGTATGCTCATCTTCTTTTCAGCCTTGTCACTGATCCTTAACTCAAAAGTTTGGAAAGATCCCATAAGTTCATCAACCTTTATGTTGTTTATGTCTTGGGCTTCTTCAATGGCAGTCACCTTCATGTCAAACCTCTTTGGAAGAGATCTGAGAATCTTTCTGACTAACTTAGCTTCTGAAATCTTCTCCCCCAGAGCACTTGAGGCGTTAGCAATCTCAATAATATTCATGTGGAAATTATGAATACTCTCATCCTCCTTCATCTTCATGTTCTCAAACTTGGTTGTGAGAAGTTGAAGTCTTTACATCTTTACCTTAGAAGTTCCTTCATGGGAAGTCTTTAAAATCTCCCAAGCATCTTTAGCAACACTACAATTATTTATTAACCTGAAGATGTTCTTGTCCACCCCATTAAACAAGGCATTCAGTGCTTTGGAGTTTCCCTGAGCTAGCTTGCCATCTTCATCATCCCAGTCTTCCTTTGCTTTCAGCACCTCAGTAAGATTACCATCCCTATCTCTAACCATTGGAGGATCACATCCCTTCACCATAGACTTCCAAGCCTTGTTGTCAATAGACTTAAGAAAGGCCACCATATGTGCCTTCCAATAATCATAATTGGTTCCATCAAGGATACGTGGTCTGTTCACAAAACCTTCTTCCTTGTCTATTGCACCAGAAAGTATCTGCCCTAGATCTCACCCAGATACAGAGTAGGATGCATACTCTGATACCAATTGAAATTCTAGTATGGAGATATCAGATGTTCTAAGAGATGTCGAGACAGGAGAAATATGCAAAAGAAATCTTGAAAAAATTTAAGATGGAAAACTGGAATCCGATTTCGACGCCAATGGAACCAGGTGCAAAGTTGTCAAAATTTTATGGAGGAGAACGTGTCGAAGCAAGCAAATATCGAAGCTTGGTAGGAAGTCTTCGCTATCTCACATGTACAAGGCCAGATCTTTTGCGGAGTGTCGGAATTGTAAGTTGTTTTATGGATGAACCAGTCTATTCACATTAGAAGGCATTGAAAAGAATCCTTCGATACATCCAGGGAACAGTGTCAGTTGGAATGTTTTATTCAAGAGCAGAAGATTACAAGTTGAATGGTTATTCCGACAGCGATTGGTGTGGTGATATAGATGATCGAAAGAGTATGCTAGGTATGTGTTCTTTATGGGAAATACCGTTTTTACCTGGATTTCGAAGAAACAGCCGATAGTAACACTTTCAACATGTGAAGCTGAATACAAAGCAGCATCTTGGTGCATTTGTCATGCAATATGGCTTAGAAGATTGTTGCGAAAAATGGAGCTAAAGCATGTAGGTGCAACAGTAATACAAGTGGACAACAAATCAGCAATTGAGTTAGCAAAGAATCCGGTGAATCATGAAAGAAGCAAACTCATCGACGTTCGCTTCCACTTCATTCGAGAACATGTGAAGGAAGGAAGTGTCGAATTGAGGTATGTACCAAGCAAGGATCAAGCAGCAGATATTTTCACAAAACCATTGTCGAAAGAAATTTTCGACAGAGGCAAGAAATTGATAGGCATGATGGATGGTAGAAACATTTAAGTTTAAAGGGGAGTTTTGTTGAATAAACTTTAAATGTTATCTTAAGTGTGTTTTAATTTAGAAGTCAGTTGAAAGGCCAAGCGTTCTTGTAGTGGTAAGGCCAAGAGGTTAGTGGTCTATTAATAGAACTTAGTTGCATTTTAATTCCTAGAATAGCGGTATATAATGACTTGATTGTATTTTCATTTGAAGCAGAAAAGAAAAAAGTGCAGTTTTTAAGTAAGACTTCCACCAGTGGAAATATAGTGTAAAAAATGTCCAAAAATATTTTAACTGCAGTACTAAAGTAGTATTCAGTTTTTTACACTAATCAAGCCATTGAGTCTGTCTGCCACAAGATGGAAAAGAAAAGGAGTTTGAGAATCACATTGTTTCAAAATCCTTTGAATACAAATATTTTGGGTTGTTAGCTCCTAATTTCGATGCTACATGATTTCAAATAGATTTGGCTTTTAAAGAAGTTATTCTTTAAAATAATAAGCTAAAGGAGAAGAAGGCTTCGACCAGAAGGCTCCGACCATATTTGTTGAAAGCCTGAGTCGAAGAGAATGATTTTAAGACTTCAAAAATTTCCAAGTCCAAAGAGCCAATTCGACAAGGTAAAATGACTATGGATGACGCGCTGCAGTTACAGTTAATTATTGGAGGGAAGTTCTACTATTTGAATTTGAAAAGAGGACATGTGGCGAATATCCAGAAGTTGAAAACATGCAAAGTGCCAAGTGGCATGTTCTAGGAGTAAACCGTCAAATGGTGGTTATTTTAGAGTATTATAAATAGGTTCGTTCTAGAGTTAGAATGGTGTGAAAAAATCGTGTTGTAAAAGTAACTCTGTAATCACTCAAAGTATCCAGCGTGTAGAGAAAAGAGTGAGGCGAGAATGTACGGGATTGTAATCACCACTATCTTTCATTGCAATGCAATTTACTTTGAAGTTTCTACTTTAGATCCTTTACTTTGAAATCCTTTATTTCAGTCCTTTACTTCTAAGCATTCCACATTATAAAGTTTTTACGTTGCAATTTTTTACATTAATTCATTCTTTTACCTTCAAGCATTTACATTTCTCCAGTTTATTCAAGACTTTATGCATTTTCTTTACCATTTAAACTTCAGTTTTCATTGAATTTGCTTTCACCTTGTCTTCTTTAAATTTCTTGTTCAACTTAAACATTTTCCTGCCTTTTATCACTTTTTATTTACATTTCAAAATATCCTTTTTGTTTGCCAGCATGGTCGAAAGGTTTGTTTTATGCATTTGTGAAACATTTTAAATACACTCATAGCACATGTCCTAGGATCAATCTGATCGATCCTGTAAGTTACTAGAACTTTATTGTTTTAGAAGATCAGCGGTTGTTTACCAATTTCCAAGGTAAACACGGGCGGGGCAACCATTCACCAACATTACATGCTTTTTCCAGACAAGCCACCCACGACCTCCACTTATCATTAACCCCAAATCTTAATAAGCATATAATCTCAAAAATCCTAACTAAGTGAATCACGTGCTTTTTCAAAATCAATTTTAAAAATGACACAATGCTTTATAGATCGCATAGCGAAGTAAATCAGTTTATTCGTGGCCACTACTCCATTCACCAATATTCTGCCTTTCAAAATTGTCGACTGATTTAGAAAAATAAACTTATCCATCACCACCATTAATATACTAACCAATATCGGGCCACCAACCTTTATAAAGATCCCACTATAGAAATAGTCCTAAAATATCATATTTGAGAAGTGAACTTAGCATTAGGGATCAGAATCACAAAATAAGATGTAACGCTATGAGGCAATGAAGAAAAATAGTGAAACTAATGAAATATAATCCTCATATCCTCTCTTAACAAACTCAAAAACAATTTATGAATGAGAAGTTATAACCATCAGAATCAAGACACTTATTAGCATCACAATGTACCACTACCTGATCTAATTCCTAAATAATAAATGGGATAGTTAAAACCAAGTAACTTCATCCGAAAGAGACAAAAAAAATAGCATCAATGTGCAGTTTGCCTGTTTTCAGCTCAACAATTATATTAAAAAAATATTTAAAGACATCTAGCCAAATTCCATACACATCTTAAAAAATATTTAAATACTTTAGGGAAACAATTGCATTCTTCCTACTTTTAGTCCTGACAGAGGCATGAAGAAAAAACATAATTAGTATCACCTTCCTTAAGCCACTTAGATTTGGATATTTGAAACAATTGAGATTCTTTGGTCCTAAGTAAAGATCAAAGATCCATACTATTTTTAAATCTAGCCTCTTTCTCCTCCTCATTTTTTTATTTTCACTAATCTCCTAGAATTTGTTTTTCATGGATTTTTTTCCTATTGGTTATCATTTACTTTATTTCTTTATTTATTTAGTCTCCTCTCTGTTATATCATTGTGCATATCTTAAAATTGAACATTTTTTTTGTAAATCGTATTTTGCATGCATATGTATAAACCAAGTGCCTTAAGTCGAAGCAAAATGTTTCAAATCAATAAGTCACAAACATGGATCAAGAAATGCATGAATGCATAATTCAAATCATACTAACTTTTTTTTAAATCATGAACACTTCACTTTTCTCAAAGTTTCAATTTTTGAAGTGTGATTCCAATCAGAGTTATGCGTGATTCGAATCACAAAATCCATCTGATTCAAATAAGGTGTGAGCTTGATTTGAATCACATGAAAAGTTAATTTGACTCATGGTTAGGTTTAAAAATTTGGAATTCCTCTTAGTTTGTGAGATTCGAATCATGGAATTCTTTGATTCGAACCACATGACTCGAATCAAAGGTGAAAATTTTATGTTTTATATTCTTTATTCAAATAATTCTCTCATTTGAAATGAATTATAATATTTGCTCTTCATTCAAATCACAAAGGTCGTTTTACTCATATTTAGTGCATTAACTAAAGCAGACATACTAAAAAATGTTGAATAAACTTAAAATGTTATCTTAAGTGTGTTTTAATTTAGAAGTCAGTTGAAAGGCCAAGAGTTCTTGTAGTTGTAAGGCCAAGTGGTTAGTGGTCTATTAATAGAAATTATTTGCATTTTAATTCTTAATAGCAGTATTTTGGGTCTTTATAAAGACTTGATTGTATTTTCATTTGAAGCAGAAAAGAAAAAAGTGTAGTTTTTAAGTTAGACTTCCACTAGTGGAAATATACTGTAAAAAGTGTCCGAAAATATTTTAACTGCAGTACTAAAGTAGTATTCAGTTTTTTATAAATTGGCATCAGAGCTAATCGCGAATACGATGAGTCAAATGCCGCTACCACGATTAACGAAGGCGAATTACGAATACTGGAGTATCCAATTGAAAGCTCTTCTTGGATCTCTAGATTCGTGGGAGACGATCGAAACTAGTTTCACAGAACCAGATACCACATGGTATATGGCGGCTCAAACCAAGGCATTGAAAGAGACGCGTTCGAAGGATAAGACGACACTGTACATCTTGTTCCGAGCTATTGATGAATCAGGCTTTGAAAAGATTGCAGGTGCAACGACTTCAAAACAAGCATGGGACACATTAGAAAAAGTGTACAAAGGAGCCTACCGAGTCAAGTAAGTTCGTCTTCAAACTCTTCGAGGAGATATGGAGAGAATGAAGATGAAGGAGTCAGAAACTGTATCATAATACATTACGCGTTTGCAAACAGTGGTGAACCAACTCAATCGAAATGGAGAAACGATGAATGATGATCGTATTGTCGAAAAGATTATGAGTCTTTAACTGATAACTTTGAGAATGTTGTGTGCGCGATAGAAGATTTGAAGGACCTTACAACGCTCACAGTCGAAGAGCTAGCCGGTTCTCTCGAGGCACACGAACAACGTAAGATCAAAAAGAAGGAGGAGACACACGACAAAGCAGTTCATTCCAAGGAGTCTACCAAAGACGAAAAGGTACTCTTTTCTCAAAACTTTCGAGGAAGAGGACGTGGCCGTGGAGGTCGTGATAGTGGTCGAAGTGGTTGAGGCAGCAACTTCGAGAGAGGACAGTCGAGCCAGCAAAATTGGCGTGGCAGAGGACGTGGTCAAAGAGGTGGTCGGTCGAACTACTCCAACATCGAATGTTACAAGTGTAACAAACACGGTCATTATGCGAAGGATTGCAACTCCTACAAATGTTACAACTGTGGTAAAGTAGGACACCTTGCAAAAGATTGTCGACTCGAAAGAAAGGTAGAAGAAACAACCAATATAGCTTTTGAAGCCGAAGCGAATGAAGGCTTTCTGCTGGTGACTCAAAAAGAAGTAGACGCAAAAAATGACACAATGTGGTATCTCGACAGGGGCAAGTAATCATATGTGTGGTCACAAACACCTGTTTAAAGAAATGCAAAAGATTGAAGTTGGTCATGTGTCTTTCGGAGATGCATCGAAAGTGAAGGTCGAAAGCAAAGGTACAATTTGTTACTTGCAGAGAGATAACTTGACTGGATCAATCCAAGATGTTTATTATGTACCAGACCTCAAGACCAATATTTTGAGTTTGGGGAAACTCATGGAAAAAGGTTATTCGATATTCATGAAAGATCGGATATTACACTTGAAGGACAAGTTAGGGCATCTGATTGCTCAAGTCGAAATGGGAAAAATCGAATGTACAAACTAAACTTGAAAAGCGTTCGAGAAAGATGTTTGCAAGTCAATGTGAAGGATAATGCATCGCTGTGGCATTTATGTTTTGGTCATCTACATCATGCTGGTCTAAAAAGGTTAGCAAATAAAAACATGGTGCACGGGCTACCAGACATGGACTATGAAGGAAAGTTTTGTGAAGAATGTGTGCTTAGCAAATAAACAAGAACCTCATTTCAAAAGAATGCAGAATATCAAGCTAAACAAATTCTCGAATTGTTTCATACTGACATTTATGGACCAATCACCCCTGAATCCTTCAGCAAAAAAAGGTACTTCATTTCCTTTAGCGATGATTTCTCACGAAAAGCCTGGGTTTATTTCTTGAAAGAAAAATTAGAAGCATTCGAGGTGTTCAAAAAGTTCAAAGTAATGTTGGAGAAGGCAACTGACAGGCACATCAAAGTCGTTCGATCTGACAGAGATGATGAGTATACTTCAGCAGCCTTTATGAAGTATTGTGAAGAGCAGGGCATAAGGAGATTTCTAACTGCACCATATTCACCCCAACAAAACGGTGTGACTGAAAGGAAGAATCGAATAGTTCTCGACATGGTTCGATCAATGCTTAAGAGCAATAATATGTTGAAGGAAATCTGGGAAGAAGCTGTACAATGTGCCATTTATGTTCAGAATCGATGTCCACATTCGAAGTTAGAAGATCAAACACCACAAGAAGCATGGAGCGGACAAAAGCCAACAATTTCCCATCTCAAGGCATTTGGTAGTGTGGCTTATGCACACGTATCGGATCAACGAAGAACAAAGCTTGAAGACAAAAGTCAGAAGTACATATTCATTGGGTACGATGAGAAGACAAAAGGGTACAGGCTATTCGATCCCGTAAGCAAGAAGGTGATAGTGAGTAGAGACGTTCGAATAAACGAAGCAAGCAAGTGGGACTAGAATAATTCGACAGAAGTTATCATCGAAGTTGGAGAAACATCAGTCGCTGTACCAACAAACACTTCTGCTAACCTTAAAGATTCTGACAATGAAGATGTACCACTCCAACCCAGAATGCGAAGTCTATAAGATTTGTATGATACAACAGAAGAGGTGCATCTTGTATGTCTTTTGGCAGATACTGAAAACATTAGCCTCGAAGAGGCGCTGCGAGACGAAAAATGGAAAACTACCAAGAACGAAGAAATTAAGGCCATCAAGCGCAATACCACATGGGAACTAGCAGAATTACCAAAAGGAAGTCAACCCATTGGTGTGAAGTGGGCATTCAAGAAAAAGATGAATGCTCATGGCAAAATAGAGTGTTATACAGCGCGGCTTATTGCGAAGGGATACAAGCAGAAAGCAGAAATCGATTATGACGAAGTATTTGCTCCTAATGCAAGAATGGAGACAATTCGATTACTCATCTCACAAGCTGCTCAATTCAAATGGCTGATATTTCAAATCGATGTTAAGACATAATTTCTGAATGGTGTGCTCGAAGAAGAAGTCTACGTTGAACAACCACCTGGGTATATGAAAGCTGGAGAAGAGAAGAAGGTGCTGAAACTGAAGAAAGCGCTTTATGGGCTAAAGCAAGCACCGCGAGCATGGAATACACACATCGATACATATTTCAAAGAGAATGATTTTAAACAATGTCCCTACGAACATACTTTGTATGTAAAAAAGAATGGAGGTAATTTGTTACTCGTTGCTCTCTATGTCGATGATCTAATTTTCTGGAGTAACAATGATCAAATGATAGAAGATTTCAAGTGCACAATGACACGGGAATTTGAGATGACAGATTTGGGGTTGATGAGATTTTTTCTTGGTCTGGAGGTTCGATAAGAAGAAACGAGAATTTTTATTTCATAGGATAAATATGAAAAAGAAATCTTGATAAAATATAAGATGGAAAATTGTAATCCGATTTCGACGCCAATGGAACCAGGTGCAAAGTTGTCGAAATTTGATGGAGGAGAACGTGTCGAAGCAAGCAAATGTTGAAGCTTGGTAGGAAGTCTTCGCTATCTCACATGTACAAGGCCAGATCTTTCGTTGAGTGTCGAAATTGTAAGTCATTTTATGGAGGAACCAGTCTATTCACATTGGAAGGCATTGAAAATAATCCTTTGATACATCCAAGAAACTGTGTGACTTGGAATGTTTTATTCAAGAGCATAAGATTACAAGTTGAATGGTTATTCTGACAGCGATTGGTGCGGTGATATAGATGATCGAAAGAGTACGTCAGGATATGTGTTTTTTATGGGAAATACCGGTTTTACCTGGATTTCGAAGAAATAGCCGATAGTAACACTCTCGACATGTGAAGCTGAATACACAACAACATCTTGGTGCGTTTGTCATGCAGTATGGCTTAGAAGATTGTTGAGAAAAATGTAGCTAAAGCAGGTAGGTGCAACAGTAATACAAGTGGACAACAAATCAGCAATTGAGTTAGCAAAGAATCCAGTGAATCATGAAAGAAGCAAACACATCGGCATTCGTTTCCACTTCATTCGAGAACATGTGAAGGAAGGAAGTGTCGAATTAGGGCATGTAACAAGCAAGGATCAAGCAGTAGATATTTTCACAAAACCATTGTCGAAAGAAATTTTCGACAAAAGCAAGAAATTGATAGGCATGATGGATGGTAAAAACATTTAAGTTTACAGGGGAGTTTTGTTGAATAAACTTTAAATGTTATCTTAAGTGTGTTTTAATTTAGAAGTCAGTTGAAAGGCCAAGAGTTCTTGTAGTGGTAAGGCCAAGAGGTTAGTGGTCTATTAATAGAACTTAGTTGCATTTTAATTCCTAGAATAGCAGTATTTTGGGTCTATATAAAGATTTGATTGTATTTTCATTTGAAGCAGAAAAGAAAAAAATGCAGTTTTTAAGTAAGACTTCCACCAGTGGAAATGCAGTGTAAAAAGTGTCCGAAAATATTGTTGTGTGAGACTGTATATGAATTCATTCATCTTCAACCAATAGAAAATCACCATTCTTGAGTGTGTTCTTCCTAACTATGTAGGAGCGTGAGATATTTTAAGAGGAGGGCCATTAGGCGCTAATTTTTTGTGAAGCTTGAATTTTAGATCAAAAATCAATTAGTGATTCTGTAGCTGAGATTGAAAATTCGGTAAAAGAAAAAATAAGATTTTTCTTCTCCACTAAAGACTTCAATAGGACTAAGAAGGTTGTTATGGAGAAAGTGTGAAGTTTTTTTCATTTGTTTATACCATCGCTTCAGACAAGGGACTTTCATCGTGGTTGAGTGAAGACTGATGTGTACGGAGTCTTGAAGAGGATTTTGGATCTGGGAAGGTGAACATTCAAGATCAAATGAAGATCTTATAAAACTCATCCTTACGATCTCTATATATCAGAAGAAGAAGAAGAAGATTTAAATTTCTTAATAATTGTTTTAATTTTCAACATTATTTGATTACTTATGTTGAAAGATTAAACTTGATTTGGGCCTAAACATATAGTTTGGATTTTTGGGCTTAATTATTTTGGGTTTAGGTAATTTTAATTAACGTTTCTAGAAAACTCTTGTAATGCTTGGAGTGTCTAGATATTTCTTAGAGTTGTAATATTTTCTAGAATACTCTTGGAATTCCTAGAGTTGAGATTTCTCTAAAATTAGTGTGTCTAGAGTTCTCCGTAGAGTACTATAAATAGAGATTTAAATCTTCACTTTTGTATAAAGCAAAAATAACAAAGTTCTCTCTTCCATAAAGATTTCTCCCACCTATAAAGTTTCTCTTTAAGCCTCTAATATTCCCACACATTTTCTCTAAACACAAAGGCTTTATTTCCAACAAAGTGGCATCAGAGCTTGAAGATCCTCAAAAGATGGCGAATTGATGTTTCCCTTTTCAAATGTCGATGCTCACAAAGAACAACTATGATAATTGGAGTATCGAGATGAAGGCGCTACTAGGAGCTTCAAGGAGCGAGATGAAGCCTTGCTAAGCCAGGGTGTAAAGGAGACATTGAAGGAGTCAAGAAAGAGAGATAAGAAAGCTCTCTTCCTCATTTATCAATCAGTGGATGAAGATGTATTTTCAAGCTTCTCAAATAATTTTGATGAAGACAACAAATATTACTTGAATATAATCATGCTAAAAAAGGAAGTGGATCTAATGTGTACAAGCTAGAACTCAAAGTTTCTACATATTACAAGACTTGAAGAAATTCTCAAGAAATATCAAGGTTAAAACTTTCACTCATGTTTGGTTCATACAAGTGTTCAATACATGTTTCTAATCATTGCATTTGTGAGTTGAAAAGGTTTTGGTTGGTATTCATGAAAGTTGCATATCATGAAATCAAGTTTTTTTCAAAACTGGTCGCATGTAACCGGTTACAGCTTAACTGATATCCGGTTAACATGAAGAAAATTTGAATTTTTTGGTAACGTTACAACGTGATAACCGGTTAGCAGTTATGCTGTAACCGGTTACCACTAAACAGAATTCAAAAATAATTGCATCTTTTCATGCTTCTTTTACAAACTTTTTTTCATACGAACCATGGCATCCCTTAATCAATTATAGCTGTTTGTAGAGGTGTTTAAGCATTATAAAAGCACAAAGTTGTCAGATTTTAAACTCACCTTCTTTGCTAAAATTTTAAAACAATCATTCTTCTCTTCTCTTGCATTTTTTATCTAAGTGTTCTTCTAAGTTTTCTAAGTGAAACTTCTGCACAGAAAATTTCATATACACTGCATTAGTTTCATTCTCATTGTGTTGAACACTTGTATAACTTTCTTAGAGTGATTGCAACAAGAAGAAGATCAATCTTTAGATTGATACATTGAAGATTCAAACTTTCTGCACTCATACAAAATTCAGAATTGTGAAAATTTGATTACAACTTATTTTTAGGATTGTTAAAGATAAGTTTGTTAGGTTTTCCTTGTGATCCCGATTGTGGATACAAGAGGTCCATTTGTGAGATATTTATTCTCGATTGGACTTTAAACATTTGTAAATCCAAGAGGAGTGTTCTTGGTTGTTAGAGTAGTATAGAAAGACATAGTTTTGTCTTGTCTAGAAATGTAACATTTAGTGAAATTCTCTTTCAAATTGAAAGGGGAGTGGAGTACTCTCGACGTGTGAGGGGAACCACTATACGTCTCGGTGTTCATTTACTTTCAGCATTTACTATTTCATCACTTAGAAATCTTTAGGAAAGTAAATATCAAAAATCATCAAAAATCGGGATAATTCTCTAAGAACCTAATTCACCCCCCTCCCCCTCCTCTTAGGCTCATTTATAAGTTACAGAAGATACATTTGAGAAGATCTCCAAACTTACAACAAAGGAGTGGAGCAGGTGAAAAAGATCCGTCTTCAAACTCTTCGTGGTGAGTTTGAATGTTTATTTATGGAAGAGTCTGAGTCAATTTCTGATTATTTTTCTCAAGTATTTTCCATAGTCAATCAACTTAAAAGAAATTGTGAAGATGTTGAAGAGGAGAAAGTCATGGAGAAAATACTTCACAATTTAAATCCAAGTTTTGACTTCATTGTTACCAACATTGAAGAAAACAAGGATTTAAAGACCATGACTATTGAGCAACTCATGGGTTCCTTACAAGCATACGAAGAAAACCAAAAGAGAAAAATTAAACAAAAGGAGGCTATGGAGCAACTACTACAACTCAATGCAGAGGAAGCAAACTATGTGAATTATAAGAGCCAAAGACGCCGAGGTCGTGGCCAAGATCGTGGACGTGGACGAGGACATAGAGGAGAAGGAAGAGGTAGTTACAACAACTACTCCAACAACTTTAACAATGGAGAAAGAAGTTGGAATACACAAGCAACAAGAGGTCGTGGAAGAGGAAATTTATGGTCAAGGTGCGACAAGTCACAAATCAAGTGCTTCAACTGCAATAAGATTGGTCACTACACATCTGAGTGTAGATTCTCAAAGAAGGTTATGGAGAAAGCTAACTTTATAGAAGAAAAAGGTGGAGAAGAAGAAACTCTGCTGCTCACGTGCCAAAGCCAAGTTGAAGAGAAAAGAAACAAGTGGTACCTCGACACTGGAGCAAGCAACCACATGTGCGGAGATCGAAGCATGTTCGTAAAGATCAATGAAGCGACAACGGGCGACGTCTCATTAGGAGATGACTCAAATATACCGGTCAAAGGCAAAGGTAAACTTCTCATACGCTTTGAAGAATGGGAGTCATCAATTCATATCCAATGTCTACTATGTTCCTAACATGAAGAATAATATTTTGAGCTTGGGACAATTATTAGAGAAAGGCTATGAGATCCACTTGAAAGAACATAGTCTTTTCTTAAGAGATTATAAGCATAACTTGATTGCTAAGGTGCCTATGTCAAAGAATAGAATGTTCCTCTTGAACATTCAGAATGATGTGGCAAAGTGTCTCAAGGCTTGCTATACTGACTCTTCGTGTCTATGGCATCTACGATTTGGACACCTTAACTTCGGTAGTCTAGAATGTTTGTCAAAGAAGGAGATGGTGAGAGGCTTACCTAGTATAAACCACCCAGACCAACTATGTGAAGGATGGCTAATTGGGAAGCAATTCCGAAAAAGCTTTCCAAAGGAATCAACGCCAAGAGCGACAAAACCGCTAGAGCTCATACACACCGATGTCTGTGGACCAATCAATCTAAACTCTTTTGGTAAGAATAAATACTTTCTCCTTTTTATTGATGACTAGTCAAGAAAAACATGGGCTTATTTCTTGAAGGAGAAGTCGGAAGTGTTTGAAAACTTTAAGAAGTTCAAAGCCCTTATGGAGAAAGAAAGTGGTCTTTCCATTAAGGCCATGAGATCTGATCGAGGAGAATAGTTTAATTCAAATGAGTTCGACAAATATTGTGAAGACCATGGAATCCACCGCCCACTAACAGTGCCAAGATCGCCACAACAAAATGGAGTAGCGGAGAGAAAGAACCGAACCATACTTAATATAGTGCGAAGCATGCTTAAGAGTAAGAAGATGCCGAAAGAGTTTTGGGCCGAAGCAGTGGCATATGCGGTATATCTGACAAACCGTTCCCCAACAAGAAGTGTGCATGAGAAGACACCACAAGAAGCATGGAGTGGAAGGAAGCTAGGTATCTCTCACCTCAAAGTGTTTGGAAGCATTGCCTATACACACGTTCCAGATGAAAGGAGAACAAAGCTCGACGATAAAAGTGAGAAGTACGTATTCGTGGGTTATGACTCAAGCTCCAAAGGGCATAAGCTCTACAATCCAAATAGTGGAAAGATCGTCATAAGTCGTGACGTGGAGTTCGACGAAGAAGATTGTTGGGATTGGAGTATTCAAGAAGACAAGTACGATTTTCTTCCTTACTTTGAAGAAGAAGAAAATGAAATGGAACAACCAATGATAGAGGAACATATTACACCACCCGCCTCACGGACACCAAGGTTAGATGAAGCAAGCTCAAGTGAGAGGACACCACGACTAAGGAGCATTGAAGAGCTTTATGAGGTAACCGAAAACCAAAATGACATTAACCTCTTTTGTCTTTTTGGTGATTGCGAGCCTCTGAGCTATCAAGAAGTTGTTCAAAACTTAAAGTGGAAAGACGCCATGGATGAAGAAATAAAGTCAATCATGAATAATAATACGTGGGAATTTATTACACTTCCACAAGGACAAAAAGAAATCGGAATAAGATGGGTGTACGAGGTGAAGTTGAAGTATGTGATGTCTTGAGATCAAGCTGCCGACATTTTCAACAAGCCACGCAAGTTAAAAACTTTCGTGAAGCTAAGGAGTATGCTTGGAGTCATAAATCAAGTTTAAGGGGGGATGTTGAAAGATTAAACTTGATTTGGGCCTAAACATATAGTTTGGATTTTTGGGCTTAATTATTTTGGGTTTAGGTAATTTTAATTAACGTTTCTAGAAAACTCTTGTAATGCTTGGAGTGTCTAGATATTTCTTAGAGTTGTAATATTTTCTAGAATACTCTTGGAATTCCTAGAGTTGAGATTTCTCTAAAATTAGTGTGTCTAGAGTTCTCCGTAGAGTACTATAAATAGAGATTTAAATCTTCACTTTTGTATAAAGCAAAAATAACAAAGTTCTCTCTTCCATAAAGATTTCTCCCACCTATAAAGTTTCTCTTTAAGCCTCTAATATTCCCACACATTTTCTCTAAACACAAAGGCTTTATTTCCAACAAAGTGGCATCAGAGCTTGAAGATCCTCAAAAGATGGCGAATTGATGTTTCCCTTTTCAAATGTCGATGCTCACAAAGAACAACTATGATAATTGGAGTATCGAGATGAAGGCGCTACTAGGAGCTTCAAGGAGCGAGATGAAGCCTTGCTAAGCCAGGGTGTAAAGGAGACATTGAAGGAGTCAAGAAAGAGAGATAAGAAAGCTCTCTTCCTCATTTATCAATCAGTGGATGAAGATGTATTTTCAAGCTTCTCAAATAATTTTGATGAAGACAACAAATATTACTTGAATATAATCATGCTAAAAAAGGAAGTGGATCTAATGTGTACAAGCTAGAACTCAAAGTTTCTACATATTACAAGACTTGAAGAAATTCTCAAGAAATATCAAGGTTAAAACTTTCACTCATGTTTGGTTCATACAAGTGTTCAATACATGTTTCTAATCATTGCATTTGTGAGTTGAAAAGGTTTTGGTTGGTATTCATGAAAGTTGCATATCATGAAATCAAGTTTTTTTCAAAACTGGTCGCATGTAACCGGTTACAGCTTAACTGATATCCGGTTAACATGAAGAAAATTTGAATTTTTTGGTAACGTTACAACGTGATAACCGGTTAGCAGTTATGCTGTAACCGGTTACCACTAAACAGAATTCAAAAATAATTGCATCTTTTCATGCTTCTTTTACAAACTTTTTTTCATACGAACCATGGCATCCCTTAATCAATTATAGCTGTTTGTAGAGGTGTTTAAGCATTATAAAAGCACAAAGTTGTCAGATTTTAAACTCACCTTCTTTGCTAAAATTTTAAAACAATCATTCTTCTCTTCTCTTGCATTTTTTATCTAAGTGTTCTTCTAAGTTTTCTAAGTGAAACTTCTGCACAGAAAATTTCATATACACTGCATTAGTTTCATTCTCATTGTGTTGAACACTTGTATAACTTTCTTAGAGTGATTGCAACAAGAAGAAGATCAATCTTTAGATTGATACATTGAAGATTCAAACTTTCTGCACTCATACAAAATTCAGAATTGTGAAAATTTGATTACAACTTATTTTTAGGATTGTTAAAGATAAGTTTGTTAGGTTTTCCTTGTGATCCCGATTGTGGATACAAGAGGTCCATTTGTGAGATATTTATTCTCGATTGGACTTTAAACATTTGTAAATCCAAGAGGAGTGTTCTTGGTTGTTAGAGTAGTATAGAAAGACATAGTTTTGTCTTGTCTAGAAATGTAACATTTAGTGAAATTCTCTTTCAAATTGAAAGGGGAGTGGAGTACTCTCGACGTGTGAGGGGAACCACTATACGTCTCGGTGTTCATTTACTTTCAGCATTTACTATTTCATCACTTAGAAATCTTTAGGAAAGTAAATATCAAAAATCATCAAAAATCGGGATAATTCTCTAAGAACCTAATTCACCCCCCTCCCCCTCCTCTTAGGCTCATTTATAAGTTACAGAAGATACATTTGAGAAGATCTCCAAACTTACAACAAAGGAGTGGAGCAGGTGAAAAAGATCCGTCTTCAAACTCTTCGTGGTGAGTTTGAATGTTTATTTATGGAAGAGTCTGAGTCAATTTCTGATTATTTTTCTCAAGTATTTTCCATAGTCAATCAACTTAAAAGAAATTGTGAAGATGTTGAAGAGGAGAAAGTCATGGAGAAAATACTTCACAATTTAAATCCAAGTTTTGACTTCATTGTTACCAACATTGAAGAAAACAAGGATTTAAAGACCATGACTATTGAGCAACTCATGGGTTCCTTACAAGCATACGAAGAAAACCAAAAGAGAAAAATTAAACAAAAGGAGGCTATGGAGCAACTACTACAACTCAATGCAGAGGAAGCAAACTATGTGAATTATAAGAGCCAAAGACGCCGAGGTCGTGGCCAAGATCGTGGACGTGGACGAGGACATAGAGGAGAAGGAAGAGGTAGTTACAACAACTACTCCAACAACTTTAACAATGGAGAAAGAAGTTGGAATACACAAGCAACAAGAGGTCGTGGAAGAGGAAATTTATGGTCAAGGTGCGACAAGTCACAAATCAAGTGCTTCAACTGCAATAAGATTGGTCACTACACATCTGAGTGTAGATTCTCAAAGAAGGTTATGGAGAAAGCTAACTTTATAGAAGAAAAAGGTGGAGAAGAAGAAACTCTGCTGCTCACGTGCCAAAGCCAAGTTGAAGAGAAAAGAAACAAGTGGTACCTCGACACTGGAGCAAGCAACCACATGTGCGGAGATCGAAGCATGTTCGTAAAGATCAATGAAGCGACAACGGGCGACGTCTCATTAGGAGATGACTCAAATATACCGGTCAAAGGCAAAGGTAAACTTCTCATACGCTTTGAAGAATGGGAGTCATCAATTCATATCCAATGTCTACTATGTTCCTAACATGAAGAATAATATTTTGAGCTTGGGACAATTATTAGAGAAAGGCTATGAGATCCACTTGAAAGAACATAGTCTTTTCTTAAGAGATTATAAGCATAACTTGATTGCTAAGGTGCCTATGTCAAAGAATAGAATGTTCCTCTTGAACATTCAGAATGATGTGGCAAAGTGTCTCAAGGCTTGCTATACTGACTCTTCGTGTCTATGGCATCTACGATTTGGACACCTTAACTTCGGTAGTCTAGAATGTTTGTCAAAGAAGGAGATGGTGAGAGGCTTACCTAGTATAAACCACCCAGACCAACTATGTGAAGGATGGCTAATTGGGAAGCAATTCCGAAAAAGCTTTCCAAAGGAATCAACGCCAAGAGCGACAAAACCGCTAGAGCTCATACACACCGATGTCTGTGGACCAATCAATCTAAACTCTTTTGGTAAGAATAAATACTTTCTCCTTTTTATTGATGACTAGTCAAGAAAAACATGGGCTTATTTCTTGAAGGAGAAGTCGGAAGTGTTTGAAAACTTTAAGAAGTTCAAAGCCCTTATGGAGAAAGAAAGTGGTATTTCCATTAAGGCCATGAGATCTGATCGAGGAGAATAGTTTAATTCAAATGAGTTCGACAAATATTGTGAAGACCATGGAATCCACCGCCCACTAACAGTGCCAAGATCGCCACAACAAAATGGAGTAGCGGAGAGAAAGAACCGAACCATACTTAATATAGTGCGAAGCATGCTTAAGAGTAAGAAGATGCCGAAAGAGTTTTGGGCCGAAGCAGTGGCATATGCGGTATATCTGACAAACCGTTCCCCAACAAGAAGTGTGCATGAGAAGACACCACAAGAAGCATGGAGTGGAAGGAAGCTAGGTATCTCTCACCTCAAAGTGTTTGGAAGCATTGCCTATACACACGTTCCAGATGAAAGGAGAACAAAGCTCGACGATAAAAGTGAGAAGTACGTATTCGTGGGTTATGACTCAAGCTCCAAAGGGCATAAGCTCTACAATCCAAATAGTGGAAAGATCGTCATAAGTCGTGACGTGGAGTTCGACGAAGAAGATTGTTGGGATTGGAGTATTCAAGAAGACAAGTACGATTTTCTTCCTTACTTTGAAGAAGAAGAAAATGAAATGGAACAACCAATGATAGAGGAACATATTACACCACCCGCCTCACGGACACCAAGGTTAGATGAAGCAAGCTCAAGTGAGAGGACACCACGACTAAGGAGCATTGAAGAGCTTTATGAGGTAACCGAAAACCAAAATGACATTAACCTCTTTTGTCTTTTTGGTGATTGCGAGCCTCTGAGCTATCAAGAAGTTGTTCAAAACTTAAAGTGGAAAGACGCCATGGATGAAGAAATAAAGTCAATCATGAATAATAATACGTGGGAATTTATTACACTTCCACAAGGACAAAAAGAAATCGGAATAAGATGGGTGTACGAGGTGAAGTTGAAGTATGTGATGTCTTGAGATCAAGCTGCCGACATTTTCAACAAGCCACGCAAGTTAAAAACTTTCGTGAAGCTAAGGAGTATGCTTGGAGTCATAAATCAAGTTTAAGGGGGGATGTTGAAAGATTAAACTTGATTTGGGCCTAAACATATAGTTTGGATTTTTGGGCTTAATTATTTTGGGTTTAGGTAATTTTAATTAACGTTTCTAGAAAACTCTTGTAATGCTTGGAGTGTCTAGATATTTCTTAGAGTTGTAATATTTTCTAGAATACTCTTGGAATTCCTAGAGTTGAGATTTCTCTAAAATTAGTGTGTCTAGAGTTCTCCGTAGAGTACTATAAATAGAGATTTAAATCTTCACTTTTGTATAAAGCAAAAATAACAAAGTTCTCTCTTCCATAAAGATTTCTCCCACCTATAAAGTTTCTCTTTAAGCCTCTAATATTCCCACACATTTTCTCTAAACACAAAGGCTTTATTTCCAACAAAGTGGCATCAGAGCTTGAAGATCCTCAAAAGATGGCGAATTGATGTTTCCCTTTTCAAATGTCGATGCTCACAAAGAACAACTATGATAATTGGAGTATCGAGATGAAGGCGCTACTAGGAGCTTCAAGGAGCGAGATGAAGCCTTGCTAAGCCAGGGTGTAAAGGAGACATTGAAGGAGTCAAGAAAGAGAGATAAGAAAGCTCTCTTCCTCATTTATCAATCAGTGGATGAAGATGTATTTTCAAGCTTCTCAAATAATTTTGATGAAGACAACAAATATTACTTGAATATAATCATGCTAAAAAAGGAAGTGGATCTAATGTGTACAAGCTAGAACTCAAAGTTTCTACATATTACAAGACTTGAAGAAATTCTCAAGAAATATCAAGGTTAAAACTTTCACTCATGTTTGGTTCATACAAGTGTTCAATACATGTTTCTAATCATTGCATTTGTGAGTTGAAAAGGTTTTGGTTGGTATTCATGAAAGTTGCATATCATGAAATCAAGTTTTTTTCAAAACTGGTCGCATGTAACCGGTTACAGCTTAACTGATATCCGGTTAACATGAAGAAAATTTGAATTTTTTGGTAACGTTACAACGTGATAACCGGTTAGCAGTTATGCTGTAACCGGTTACCACTAAACAGAATTCAAAAATAATTGCATCTTTTCATGCTTCTTTTACAAACTTTTTTTCATACGAACCATGGCATCCCTTAATCAATTATAGCTGTTTGTAGAGGTGTTTAAGCATTATAAAAGCACAAAGTTGTCAGATTTTAAACTCACCTTCTTTGCTAAAATTTTAAAACAATCATTCTTCTCTTCTCTTGCATTTTTTATCTAAGTGTTCTTCTAAGTTTTCTAAGTGAAACTTCTGCACAGAAAATTTCATATACACTGCATTAGTTTCATTCTCATTGTGTTGAACACTTGTATAACTTTCTTAGAGTGATTGCAACAAGAAGAAGATCAATCTTTAGATTGATACATTGAAGATTCAAACTTTCTGCACTCATACAAAATTCAGAATTGTGAAAATTTGATTACAACTTATTTTTAGGATTGTTAAAGATAAGTTTGTTAGGTTTTCCTTGTGATCCCGATTGTGGATACAAGAGGTCCATTTGTGAGATATTTATTCTCGATTGGACTTTAAACATTTGTAAATCCAAGAGGAGTGTTCTTGGTTGTTAGAGTAGTATAGAAAGACATAGTTTTGTCTTGTCTAGAAATGTAACATTTAGTGAAATTCTCTTTCAAATTGAAAGGGGAGTGGAGTACTCTCGACGTGTGAGGGGAACCACTATACGTCTCGGTGTTCATTTACTTTCAGCATTTACTATTTCATCACTTAGAAATCTTTAGGAAAGTAAATATCAAAAATCATCAAAAATCGGGATAATTCTCTAAGAACCTAATTCACCCCCCTCCCCCTCCTCTTAGGCTCATTTATAAGTTACAGAAGATACATTTGAGAAGATCTCCAAACTTACAACAAAGGAGTGGAGCAGGTGAAAAAGATCCGTCTTCAAACTCTTCGTGGTGAGTTTGAATGTTTATTTATGGAAGAGTCTGAGTCAATTTCTGATTATTTTTCTCAAGTATTTTCCATAGTCAATCAACTTAAAAGAAATTGTGAAGATGTTGAAGAGGAGAAAGTCATGGAGAAAATACTTCACAATTTAAATCCAAGTTTTGACTTCATTGTTACCAACATTGAAGAAAACAAGGATTTAAAGACCATGACTATTGAGCAACTCATGGGTTCCTTACAAGCATACGAAGAAAACCAAAAGAGAAAAATTAAACAAAAGGAGGCTATGGAGCAACTACTACAACTCAATGCAGAGGAAGCAAACTATGTGAATTATAAGAGCCAAAGACGCCGAGGTCGTGGCCAAGATCGTGGACGTGGACGAGGACATAGAGGAGAAGGAAGAGGTAGTTACAACAACTACTCCAACAACTTTAACAATGGAGAAAGAAGTTGGAATACACAAGCAACAAGAGGTCGTGGAAGAGGAAATTTATGGTCAAGGTGCGACAAGTCACAAATCAAGTGCTTCAACTGCAATAAGATTGGTCACTACACATCTGAGTGTAGATTCTCAAAGAAGGTTATGGAGAAAGCTAACTTTATAGAAGAAAAAGGTGGAGAAGAAGAAACTCTGCTGCTCACGTGCCAAAGCCAAGTTGAAGAGAAAAGAAACAAGTGGTACCTCGACACTGGAGCAAGCAACCACATGTGCGGAGATCGAAGCATGTTCGTAAAGATCAATGAAGCGACAACGGGCGACGTCTCATTAGGAGATGACTCAAATATACCGGTCAAAGGCAAAGGTAAACTTCTCATACGCTTTGAAGAATGGGAGTCATCAATTCATATCCAATGTCTACTATGTTCCTAACATGAAGAATAATATTTTGAGCTTGGGACAATTATTAGAGAAAGGCTATGAGATCCACTTGAAAGAACATAGTCTTTTCTTAAGAGATTATAAGCATAACTTGATTGCTAAGGTGCCTATGTCAAAGAATAGAATGTTCCTCTTGAACATTCAGAATGATGTGGCAAAGTGTCTCAAGGCTTGCTATACTGACTCTTCGTGTCTATGGCATCTACGATTTGGACACCTTAACTTCGGTAGTCTAGAATGTTTGTCAAAGAAGGAGATGGTGAGAGGCTTACCTAGTATAAACCACCCAGACCAACTATGTGAAGGATGGCTAATTGGGAAGCAATTCCGAAAAAGCTTTCCAAAGGAATCAACGCCAAGAGCGACAAAACCGCTAGAGCTCATACACACCGATGTCTGTGGACCAATCAATCTAAACTCTTTTGGTAAGAATAAATACTTTCTCCTTTTTATTGATGACTAGTCAAGAAAAACATGGGCTTATTTCTTGAAGGAGAAGTCGGAAGTGTTTGAAAACTTTAAGAAGTTCAAAGCCCTTATGGAGAAAGAAAGTGGTCTTTCCATTAAGGCCATGAGATCTGATCGAGGAGAATAGTTTAATTCAAATGAGTTCGACAAATATTGTGAAGACCATGGAATCCACCGCCCACTAACAGTGCCAAGATCGCCACAACAAAATGGAGTAGCGGAGAGAAAGAACCGAACCATACTTAATATAGTGCGAAGCATGCTTAAGAGTAAGAAGATGCCGAAAGAGTTTTGGGCCGAAGCAGTGGCATATGCGGTATATCTGACAAACCGTTCCCCAACAAGAAGTGTGCATGAGAAGACACCACAAGAAGCATGGAGTGGAAGGAAGCTAGGTATCTCTCACCTCAAAGTGTTTGGAAGCATTGCCTATACACACGTTCCAGATGAAAGGAGAACAAAGCTCGACGATAAAAGTGAGAAGTACGTATTCGTGGGTTATGACTCAAGCTCCAAAGGGCATAAGCTCTACAATCCAAATAGTGGAAAGATCGTCATAAGTCGTGACGTGGAGTTCGACGAAGAAGATTGTTGGGATTGGAGTATTCAAGAAGACAAGTACGATTTTCTTCCTTACTTTGAAGAAGAAGAAAATGAAATGGAACAACCAATGATAGAGGAACATATTACACCACCCGCCTCACGGACACCAAGGTTAGATGAAGCAAGCTCAAGTGAGAGGACACCACGACTAAGGAGCATTGAAGAGCTTTATGAGGTAACCGAAAACCAAAATGACATTAACCTCTTTTGTCTTTTTGGTGATTGCGAGCCTCTGAGCTATCAAGAAGTTGTTCAAAACTTAAAGTGGAAAGACGCCATGGATGAAGAAATAAAGTCAATCATGAATAATAATACGTGGGAATTTATTACACTTCCACAAGGACAAAAAGAAATCGGAATAAGATGGGTGTACGAGGTGAAGTTGAAGTATGTGATGTCTTGAGATCAAGCTGCCGACATTTTCAACAAGCCACGCAAGTTAAAAACTTTCGTGAAGCTAAGGAGTATGCTTGGAGTCATAAATCAAGTTTAAGGGGGGATGTTGAAAGATTAAACTTGATTTGGGCCTAAACATATAGTTTGGATTTTTGGGCTTAATTATTTTGGGTTTAGGTAATTTTAATTAACGTTTCTAGAAAACTCTTGTAATGCTTGGAGTGTCTAGATATTTCTTAGAGTTGTAATATTTTCTAGAATACTCTTGGAATTCCTAGAGTTGAGATTTCTCTAAAATTAGTGTGTCTAGAGTTCTCCGTAGAGTACTATAAATAGAGATTTAAATCTTCACTTTTGTATAAAGCAAAAATAACAAAGTTCTCTCTTCCATAAAGATTTCTCCCACCTATAAAGTTTCTCTTTAAGCCTCTAATATTCACACACATTTTCTCTAAACAAAAACGCTTTATTTCCAACAACTTAATAGTATTAAAACACATATTAAAAAAATTGTCAAATAATGAAAGACAACAAATTTTTAACAGTTTTTCATTGGAGGCAGGATTAGGAGCAATGAAAGGAAAAACAACTTGAACAATCTATCCATCCCTTTAGGTTTTTTTTGTATTGTTTGCATGATTACATTTAATCGCTTTTCTAGAATCGCGTGTTGCTATATTTTGTCTTCTTATGGCGATTTATGTCTAAACATAGGTTTAAGATAGATTCAGTCATTAAATTCGTCTTTCTAGTAGTTATAATTGTATAAGACTTGTAATATTATATTGACTTCTCGATTAATAAGATTCAATTAGACATTTTGTATAAAATAAATTTGAATTAATTGACACTTTGATTTTCTAGTATTTCCATCTTCTCATATTCATTGTATAATATAACTGTATTGAAATTCGTGATATCTATCCAATGCATATTTTATAAATATATGATGCCACATATTTTTGAATCTTTGATTTTGAAGAAAACATTTTTGAAATTGATTTTTGGGGAAATATCTATTCACCTTTCTCTCGTTCTAGACAATTCTATACTCATATTCTAACTAACAATTGGCATTAAGAGTTGGTCTTTAGATCATGTCTCACAAATTCAAAAGTTTAGAATATGTGCAAGGAGGATCTAAAAGGTGCATTCATTAGAGTTCCCATATTCAAGGGTGGAAACTATGTGTATTGAAAAGATAACATATAAATTCACTTAATGTCAGTTGATAAAATGCTTTGGGTTTCTATAAAATATAGTCCTTTTGTCCCATAAACCCCCTAAAGAATTTGAGAGATGATGGGACAGGGAAATCCTTTAACAATTTGAAAGCAAGAAATGTACTAGTTTCTGCTATAATGTACTTTAGATTCTAAATGAGGGTACTTAGGATGTGAAGAAATCTAAGATTAACATGTTGACAGAAAAATACAAGCTATTTCGTAAGGAACTCGATAAAATCATGGAATCCAAGCAGATGCGCTTTATTAATCTAATCAATAAGTTAGAGAATTTGGGAAAGACTTTAGCTAACCATGATTGTGCTTAAAAAGTGTTAAGGTCTATGTGTGGGGAATGACAATCAAAATTAATAGCCATAAAAGAGTCACATGACTTGAATATTTTGGATGTATCTACACTATTTAGAAAGCTGATAGAATACAAGCACGAATTAAGGAGACTCAATGTAAGCAAAGTTAATGTGAAAAAGAAAGAAAAATCAAGAGAATATAAGAGGATCATCTCCTTGAAGGTCTTAGCCTCCAAGGATAATGTATAGGAAGATGGTGAGAGTTCCAATGATAAATTTTATAAAGACACTATGCCAAGGAAGGGAAAAGACAATGCTTGTTTTGGCCTTTAACAACGCTTAAAAAGGCTACCTTAAAAGCGCTATTGTAGCTAAAGACTTAATGTTATACTTACACATTCGTCAAAAACATGTTGAACATCTTCCCTAACAACTCCAACCTTGTCGACACGAGCAGCCTTCCACATAACATGTCCCGGAAGAGATGTTTCTTCACTTTTACTCTCTTCAATCTACAGACTGAGACAAATAATAAGATCATCAATTATAACACATTGAGACAATTAATAAGATCATAGCATTTATATATAATTACCATTTTTTTGTTGTAAGCGTGTATATCCCAAACGCCCTTTTTTGTATAGATACGCCGGTTTTGATGCTCTTTGCCGATTTATGTCACTCACTTCCTGGATAAACAAGTTTAAGTCATATCAGAACAATCTAATGCAACAAATATACAATATAATTAATAAACATGACAAATTAACATTACATGGAATTTTCCGGTTCTTCGTTTGGCTACAAATGTCTCTCATTCTTCAGGTGTAATCAAATCCGTATACTTCACTGGAAGTTCTGCTTCAACAAAATTCCCTTGCTCATCTATTAGAAAAGTGGTTGATAAAAAAGTTTGAAACCCTCTGAGTCTTTTTTCGGCCAATTGAATACAATACTTTTTTCGGCTTTCATCAATGTTAAAAGACCTCTATGAAAAATATACACATAGAGTGTGTTAGTATAAGTAATTTAAAGACATAATCATCAACAAAAGTCTAATAACATCAATCATATATGGTACGTACTTGTATCTCAGTCCATATTTTTTCTTTACCGGCTTGCAACGCTGGATTTCTCCAGTTATCACAGGTAATTGGAATGTTCTGACGAACAAGTGAACATATGTAACTTGTCAACATTGCACCGTTAGGCTCAATTAGTTGGTCTTCAACACTCCAATGTACATCATATTTGATTCCTTTATCTCTTGCACGAATTATTGACTTCATAATTTTTATTCATTGTGTAATTTCTCTTTCTACATTCTCAGGTGAATCATTCTCATCATTTGTTTCGTGTGAGTCATTTATATCCTGGTTACTAGCCATTTGACCTGTAGTAAAGAAAAAAATAAACAATCCAAAAAACTCAATTCATAGCATTCTAACAATCTTAACAATTAGATTCATTAGCAATCTGTATCAATAACTTTTTTATAATATTTGATTATTAGGTAACTATGATTTTTAAATCTAAGCAAGAAATAAGAGCAATACAATGAAAAACAGACAAGGGTATCATAGAAAAAAAAACAATCAATTTCATCAATACAACAAAAATTATTGATTTCTTTGGTTTTTGAAAAGCAAACAGAACTAAGGAAAAACAGAACTCATTCATTCATTCAGGTCTGTCAAGGTTCAAACACTACAAGGTTCAAGGCAGTTTTGTTGGTGATTTGTGCATGTTGATTTAACTTATTATTTTCAGGTCTGTAATCATAACAAAACTCATTCATTCATAACAATTGCTTACATTTCACTATTAACAGAATATTCATTACATTCCATCACGGCATATTGCGTACATTTCATCACTAGTAACAGAACAATGGCGGTCTTAACAACTCCTTCATGATCAAAAAAGCTAAAACACAAGTGATTATTACTAGTTCATGTTGAGTTTCTAAAAGTTCTAACTAACAGTCTTAACAATTCCTAACTAAACTAACACATTCTAAAAGTTCTAACTAACAGTCATATAATGAAAAAAACGAAAAACGAAAACGTATCAGCGCGAGAGAGAACAGAACAATGGCGGTCGGAGAACGATGGAGGTCGGAAATAGAACAGTTGCGATATCGCCAGAGAGAAATGCGGGAGAAGTCGTGAAAATTATAAGAAAGAAATGTTTAGGGTTTTTTATTTTTTAATTAACAAATGACCTAAGGCAGCGCTTTTTGAAAGCTCTTTCATAGATTAGCCTATACCAGTGCTTTTCCTTAGAAAGCGCTTTCTTTTTATTGGCCTACAGCAGCGCTTTCAGAAAGCGCTTTCATATGTGGGGCCAACTTAAGGCCTTTAGCAGCGCTTTTTGAAAGCGTTTTCTAATGTTACCCTTTAGCATCGTTTTTTAAAAGCGCTTTCTAAGGTTATACCTTTAGCAGCGCTTTTATAAAAGCGCTTTCTAAGGTAGTGTCTCCGTACGACCTTTAGCTGCGCTTTTAGAAAGCGTTTTCTAAAGGTAGCCTTTAGCAGCGCTTTTTTTTAGCAAATTTTTTTGAAAACTTATAGCAGCCCTTTCTGATAAAAGCGTTGTCTTTGTAGTGCTGCCAAAAGCAAATTTTGGCGTAGTGAAAAGACAATATAAGTTTTTTCGTGAAACGCTATAATAAATACATCAAGAGAAATAGTCTCAAGCATTCAGACAAGAAATACATAAATTTTTGAAAGTTTCAACCACCAATGAATATGGAAAATAAGAAGAAGTAAATCAGACAAGTAGCCTACTACAAGTGTGGTAAATCCAAACATAATATAACTGATTATCCAAGCCTAAACAAGTGTAATAATATGCAAGAACACTACAATATAAAATGCAAGAACATCAAAGGTTGTAGAGCTTACATAGATTGGTAAGACGAAGATAAATAATATTTCTCCAACATCTCAATCTCACATGATGATGACGTTGCTTATCTATGCTTATCGGCGCGTCACAAAGAAAAAGATTTAGAGGTATATGATTCAGAATCACACTTTGAACTTTAATATTTAATTTTCAGAAGCATTTGGAGAAATTCATGCCGATGATCTAAGTACTTTTAAGAAGATCTCTCCCCTAAAGAAAACAGTTTCAAAATTAATAGAGAAATTCTAAATCTTAAAAATGCTTTAGAATCCTTAAAAGAGGAATATTCATCTATAGTAAATGGGAAAATGTGTATCTTTAGTATTTTAGAAGAAAAGGTTGAAATATTGGAATGTGATACTTGTCCAATTTTTAAACATGAAAGGAAAATTAATACATATCAGTAAATCACATATCATTGTTTATATTAATTATTGTTTTGAAAGGAATAATTTTAGAAAACATTTCAAGAAAAATTCATATTCAACTAGAAGTAATAAAAAGAGTAATTCTACAAAAAACGTTTGTAATTATTATGGTGAGAATTGCAAAGTTATACATGTATGTCACGTTAGAAATGTAAAAGTACCTAATGGCATCATGTCATGGGTTCCTAAAGACTTCATTGCCGAGTCACAAGGATCCAACATAAGTTGGGGACCTAAATTACCTTTTTAATCGTATTTCGGGAATGTCTTGCCATCACGAAAAGAATGTAGTTTATAGCTAGTGGTTATTCAATAAATATGACAGGGGACACATCAATGTTTTACTAATTTTTATCAAAACGAACGATGTCTTGTCACGTATAAAAATAACAACCGAGGTTAAATCTTAGTTGAGTCTATTATAGGAAATCTATCCACTATCACCGTAGATGGAGTTCATTTGTCAAAAGGCTTAAACACAACCTCTTCAGCGTTAGTTAAATATGTGACAAGGGGTATTCAATTAATTTTAAAACCTTAATTTGTTTAATTAAACATAAATCTGATAAGAAGTTAGTGTTTAAGGGTTCTAGTGTTTAAGGGTTCAATATTTTTAAGCTTCTCTGAAACAAAGTTTATGTGAAAATAACATCTTTAAAAAGCAATCATGGTAATGAATTTGTTAATTAATTTTAAAAAAAAACTTTGCAATGAAAATGGGATAACCCACAACTTCTCATGTCTACTCACTCTACAACAAAATGTTGTAGAGCATAAAAATTGTGTTTTAGAAGAATTAGCATGTAATGTGATATGTGAGATATGTCTATCAAAGTACTTTTTGAAGGATGTGGTTAACACTAAATGCCACGTTTTAAATAAGGTAGTCATTATACATATCCTAGAGAAGACCGAATATGAGCTATTTAAAGGTAGAAAGTCAAATATTTCTTATTTTGAAGTTTTCAGTGGAAAATGCTTTATTTTTAACAATAGTAAGTAAAAGTTAAGAAATTTTGGTGCTAAAATTTATTATGAAATATTTATAGGTTATTCCTTGTCTAGTAAAGCTTATAGGGTTTTCAACATTAGAACATTTGATGTTAAAGGGATTCTGCGTGAAGCTTTTGATGAAACCATACGCAAAGAGAAAAGGAAAGGAATTTCTAGTTTCTTTGGTGAGAATATGGACAATAAACGGTCTAGTGGGTGAATAGACCTCCCAAATTAAAATTCGTTTGAAAACAATTTTTTTCAAAGTTTCAAAAAATAGAGTTTATTTGCATGGCCAAAGTAAATTTAGTGTAAACTAGATTATGCTTATCGATTGGAAGTTTTATTAATGTACTTAAAAACTTTCCAATAAAATCAAGTTGGACTATGGAATTACACCAAATGAACAAACTAATTGCATTGGATAATTGAACAATTACACGAGAAATGTTATTGCACAATTCACAACACAAATAAGATTTTATAACCATTGTTTTCAACTTAATCAAAACTAAAAAAAAGTTGAATTACAAATCTAAAAAAACCTACAACTTATTCAATAAATCCCTGCCAACAGAAAATCCTATAAGTATACAACTTTTGAAAGAAATTAAAAGAGCTTAGTCATGTGATCAACTACCAAATCAAACGAGAGAGAGAGAGAGAGAGAGAGAGAGAGAGAGAGAGAGAGATAGAGAGAGAGAGAGAGAGAGAGAGAGAGAGAGAGAGAGAGATAGAGAGAGAGAGAGAGAGAGAGAGAGAGAGAGAGAGTACACAAAGATTTATAGTGGGTTGGCACATTCGTCCTAATTATAAAAGTTTGTTGGTCTTTAAAGTAGTTGCCCATTGAAAATTAGTTGGTATTCCACTATGATTTATAACAAAGATATAAGAGTTCATACAATCACTATTCCAAATTAAATTTTTTCTTTATGGATCTTGACTTGTACATGTCTTCAGGAACTTAACTCTATACAAAATATTTACTCGAATTCGCTTCATGAATCTTCTAATCCAAACAACTTGCTCCTAAGTCTCCCTCAATGGCAATCTGTACTCAAATCCAATAGTATCTTAAGTGTTGGTATGCATGAAGATTGAGAAGATTCCTACCTTTTCTATAACCTAGGCCTTCTACACAACATTACCAAGGTCAATCTAGAGAGAAGAACATCCTTATTTTTCACTAGAATTGTCAGAACCAGTTCATAACATTGCACACTCTTTAAAATATCTGAAATCTTAACGAAATCTTCAAAGAAACATTAAATTCAAAACGAATGTCCTCAATCAATCACAAATCATAAAAATAGGGTTAAGATCCGTGCAATAATGGAAAAAAATGAGATAGAAGATGAAAGTTAATGGAAGAGAAAAACACAAGAAATATGGGTTTGAATTGGGGTTTTTAAAACTTTTTCGTTAGAAAGGCTTAACACAATAAAAAAAAGATATGCCAACAAAGAAAGAAAATGACACGTTGAGTTTATACAAGTTCTCCTATAGCGAGGCTACCTCTTGTCCACCAGCCAAGGTGAGTTCACCTACAATAAGGACTTAATCCACTAATCTTGAAAGATTATAAAAAGTTCGTCTAAGTGTTAGAAAAAACCTTAGCCCTCTCAAGTATACAGCCTACACTTAGTCACTTGAGGAAAAAATAAATTCAAAGTGATTACAAAGTAAGTGTTTACAATGTCGCTTCTAAAAAGCGAATGAAACAATTTAAAAACAATACACAAATATGAGCAACAACTCTTTTTGTTTAAGAATGCACAAAGTAAGTGTTTCACTCTTGCAGTATTTTTCGTTCTTGTGTGTTGCAATTTGTAGTGAGGTAGTGACTCCTTTATATATGATCGGTGATTGAATGTTGGAGGGTACAAATGTCACTATCCGTGCCTGCTACTATAACGGTAATACGGAGATTGAGGGAGACAAGAGTAGTAAAGTATCACAAAAATCCTTAACAATATTGGCGTGCAATCAGTTTTTACCATATTGGGAATGCACTGTTGTACGAATTCTTTCAGCGCAAGTTTCTTGATCTTATCTTCTGATGGAATTCTTCTGATGTGAAATGATGATGAGACCAGAAGATAAGTGACTGGGAGGTATCAAAGTCTTCAAAATCTTCAGAGTCCGAGTTGTTTTCACTTAAGTCTTCTTAGAATGATTCTGTCACAGCCAGAAGCTTGATTATCAGAAGAGGATGGGAAGATCTTCAGAACCCAAAACTTTGACTCCAGAGCTGGAAGCGAAGTTTTATCTGTGAAGCACGCAACTTTCTTTTTCTTCAGAGACATTCAACATTTATCAGAACTGTTGATGTTTCTTTAGAAGCGGGCGAAGTACTTTCTTGAGGCGTACCAGAGTTGATTCTGATGATATTTATAGAGATTTATCCAGAATCAATTTAAGCTTTATATCTGCATACTTCATAAAATTATTATAGTAAAGAATTATTACATATAAAATATATGCACTCTTATCTTCAAAACTAGAGACTATATGCAGAACCAAAATCTTGTTCTAGCAATCTCTCCCTTTTTTATGATGAAAAAATCATGATTTTGATGGAACAATGTGTATGAGATTATATGCAAACAATATCAGAGTTAAGTTTAGAGAACTCTCCCTGAGTCTATGACTTAGAAGATAAGGGGTATCAGAATCAAGTTGACTTGTCAGAGCTTGAATTATCAGAACTTCTTACAATACTTTCATTAGAGCCTTTTATCAGAGCTTAATCAATAAGCTACTTTCAGAGTGTTCCTGAAAGACATTCCATACTTTGCATATATATATAATGTTAGAATGTAAGCAATGAGATGTGAAATAAATTTCATTTTCCACCACTTTTTTCGTTTCCCTCCCTATTTATTTATATTTTTTATTTAGTTTTATTATTTTATAAAAACATTAGCGTCGCATAATGGTCGACGCTATATAGGAGCGAAATATATTTCATTTCCCACCACTTTTTTCTTTTCCCCCCTGTTTATTTATATTTTTTATTTATTTTTATTATTTTATAAAAACATTAGCGTCGCATAATGGCCGACGCTATATTGGAGCGAAATATATCTCATTTTCGTTCTAACTCATTTAGGATTTTTGGCAGAAATGTTCTAACTCATTTTCGTTCTAACTCGTTTAGTCTCACGAAACTTCTTAATCTTCCTTTGATTTGGTGTAATTTTCTTCACATTTGATTTAGGGTTTTGGTGTAATCTCCATTTTGATTCGTTAATCACCATATTGTATCTTCTCATTTCTTTCATTTCACAAAATTTCAAGTGATCGCTTTAAGGGTTCGATTTGATCAGGAAATAGCTTTAAGGGTTCGATTGACATACTCTTCATCAAAGAATTTGATTTTAAGGTTAGAATCTGTGTTTCTTCTTGTATATTCGGTTCGATTCTTCATTTCGGTTTGAATTTCAGGAACTTATATGTGCTTAAACTGTTTTCATACAAGTTGTTTTTATAAACTGTTAATTGCCATGAATATTTCTGATGATGAACCATACACATGTTTCAGAATTCAGTTGCGGTGAATTAGAATAGAAAATAGTTGGTTTGGTTAAGATTTTGTTATGTCAGTTAGTTGAAGTTAAGAGATTAGCTTGGTTAGGAGCTAGTTGAACTATTCTGTTAGTTTGAACACTGTTGGTTCTTTCAATTTCCATTTGCAGGGTCATAAGAAACCCACCAGATAATTCCAGGATAACAAGCTGACATTGATAATGCAACCGTGCCCCTTACTTATAGAATCAGTCATTCTCATTGAGCCACAAACCCTTCCTTAGTATTAGAATTAAGAGCCTTGACATAGAGTTTAGGCTTAGTACTAACAAGGTTGCTAGGAAGAACAGAAACAGCAGCCACTAGGAAGAACATAATTAAATTTATTTATATAAAATTAAGAGAAATACTAATAGAGAAAAGACAATTATGACGTTAGATCACATGCTTCTCAGCCGTACTTCCACATTTATAAATGGTCATTTCAACAAAATACATTTATTTTAAGTTATATGATATTTTATAACATTAGTTATTTCTGTTCATTTTGTTAGTAAAAGTCAATTCATAAAATCATATAATGCTGATGTGGAATATTGTTTACTGAAGAAAAGCCTCATCCACTATCCCATCCCATTAGGTGTAATGCAGGGAGAAAAGACGATTATGTTATCTTATTTATAGTTAGTTATCCTACCTCTGTTAGTTATCCTGTTATAGTTATCTCTCTATTTGCTAAAGCGGAACTGGTGGTTCTAAAAGGTAAAGTTGAGTACCTCAAGTCTCATCAGTGGCTCATCATCATGGTTGTCAAGATCTCGATCTAGATCTTAAAATCTTACGATTTTACGATCTCACTCACCCTCAACGATCCCGATCCTAAGTAGAATTGCGTGTTATAGTTAAATTATGAAAACAAAATTGTAAAACCATTGATTTTGAGCGATCTTGGCCAGTTCCGGCCGCGATCAGTCCTTTTCCGGACACAATTGCCATTTTCCAGCCACCACCATTACAAGCTGAGAAGATTGACAAGATGCCGAGACGCAACAATTACGGTTCGGCGGTGGTCATTTTCCCAGAAATACACTTGCCTACCAAAATATCATGTAAAAAAACTTCAAATATTTAGTTTAATTTTTTCATTTTAGTAATATCTTCCGATTTTTGTTACAATCTTATGTTTTACAATCTTATTACCCCCTCTCTATCTCACAAAAATAATTGGGTAGGATCTTCCGATCTTAGTTATGATCTTATGTTTTACGATTTTACTTTGCCCTCTCGATCTTAAGTAAGATCCCGATCTTGACAACCTTGCTCATCATTCCTTCTAGTTTAGGCATTAATCCTGTCACACCTGCAACTGGTCGTTCCAAACCCCATTCTGACCGCATTGCCAAATATTGGCAATTGACACGAATGTCATATGATCGTATGAAAGTGCTCATGCAGCAAAACACTCCTGCTGCCACTGTGCTTGCTGAGATTGCAACACTGGACTCTACACCAGGGACATCTCTCTTTGCTAACTGGGGTGTAGGTCCTGCAGGTGGGGTGGCTGATCCTAAGAAGGTTGTCGATAGTGTCTACATGTTTGTTAGTGAGAAAGCTCAATTGAACTTTGATGTACGTGATATGGGAATTCTGAATCTAGACAATATGTCTGTTGCTGATGTTGCTTGGAAGAAGAATCTTAATGATGTCACCAGTGATCGCTTGGATTTGAAGTTAAATGAATACACTATGCGACAACTTGCTGGACTGAATCTTCTTCCTTGCTCTGGTTCTTCTTTGGCAGCCTGGACTAGAGCTTATGGAGTGGGTTGTGGTATTATGCCCCATCCAACCTCGAAATTGGCAGCCTGGACTAGAGCTTATGGAGTGGGTTGTGATATCCTGAAACAATATGAATATTAGGCAGCATGAATAGTTGATTAGGAATTTAAGCTAAATGAGGAGTACTTATATTAATGACATACATATCTCAAATATGATTTTTAAAATTGTAAATACCTAGTAATAGGTTTTTATGATGTTTTCATAGATGCGTGGAGGCAGTTTTTTTAGTGATAGTCATAGTAATCATCCTGAATAAGACATGTTGTTTATGTTGAATTCTAAAAGTATGCTTTATTATGAATTTATGATGTTGTTTCTGTAATTTTGCCCTAATTACTCTACAGTAATTTTATTGAACTTTTTTTTATATTTCAATGTGTTGATAATGTAGGGAAAAGAGAAACTGGAGAAACATTTGGTGAGTGTGAATTTTTCCTGTGAGTCCGAGGAAGTTCTGCCACTGTGCTTTTACGGATCTTCATTGGGTATGATTCAAAATATGTTATGTTCTTTTTTGTTTTGTTTTGTTTTTGCATGGAAAATGTTAGTATGTTAGGGTTATTATGTGTAGTGGTGAATTTTAATTATTCAAAAGATCTAGTTCAGTTTTGAACTTTGATTAGATTGTAGAGTTTTCAACGATGAATATGTTCGATTCTTCTTCATAAATTGCTTTGTGTTGTGAACTGTCATCCAATTATCCTACTTGAATTTTTAAAATTATCTTCTGAATCTTAAATCATTTCCATTTTATAGCATATTCTTTCGTAGTTAATATAGAAACCATCGTGCTTATTTTATTTATTTGGAAATACTATCATGATTATCTTAGGCCATGCACAAATAATATATACACCAACCCAATAAAAACCAAAAACAAAACTCCACTACAAGACATAAACACTTTATGGTTCCAATATTATTTCTTCAAAATTCTTTATAATTGCATTGACCTTAAAGTTTGTATGATTGAACGGCGTATGTGGGTCTTGTCCTCCAATCTTAGAACATCATCATGACTTGATTTTCTTCGTTAGATTTAAGATGTATGATTGTAACATTTTATATATTTTTAAAGGAAAGTACTTGAGTGTCTTGCTGTTTTAATTATGTATAGTTACTCCATCATAGTTGAATGATAGATATCCCTTCATTATGAATTACAATGTGGCCTATATCTGTAATAATGGACCACATAAATGGTATGGAAATCACTAATATAAGGAGAAGGCCCACTACAACATATTTAATGTTCAGTTTTTTTTTTGTTTTTTTAATTTGAAATTCGATATAGGAATAATTAATTCAGAGTGTCAATTCTGCCGTTCACTTGCGATCACAAATGAAATTAGAGTGTTAAAAAGACAATTTTGAAATCCAATTTCAAGCCTAGAAGAGAGACAACAAACCAACATAACTTAGAGATTGTTATCAATTTTAAAAAAGGGAGGTGCATCAGCAATTATCTTTACTTTAATATTTTAATTTATGTTGTCTTTCTAAAAGTGACGAAGGCACATAAACCCTAAGTATTTAAGTAATTAATCAATAAGATTTTTAAAGTTTGTTTCTATGCATTTTTTCTTTACAATCTAGATCTACATTTTAGTTTTGTAATACCCTGATTCCTTAACCTTATCTTAATCTTATATTAGGTAGTCAAATAAAGATTAGAAACTTATATTTGTTTTTTATGTAGAGAATAGATCGAAGTTGGATGTATGATAGAGTAAACTCCAATAGGTATGGTTTGAAAGATGAATTTATTAGTGGAGTTGAAGAGTTTGTCAATTAAGCGATGAATCGACCTCAGTTTTTAAACGAATGAGGGATAAGGTGTCCTTGTGTAAATTGCGTCTGCATTCTCTTGAAAATGCCTAATGAGGTCAAACACCATTTGTACAAATATGGTTTTTTGTCCAACTATTATACATGGACTGATCATGGAGAAGAGAATCAGAATGTGGATCTTGATGGTCATTCTAGTAGTGGTGGGAATGCTGGTGAAGATAATCTAGGTGATGAAGAACAATTTGATGCAATGAATGAAATGGTCTCTGATGTTTACAGGCCATTTGTTAATGTCTCAAATGTGAATGCTAATATGGAAAACGAAACAATTAATGAGGGTGGGGTACCAAATGAAAAAGCTCAACGATTTTATGATGAATTAATCTCTGCAAACCAACCCATTTATGAGGGAGCTTCTGAATCCAGACTATCTATTTCAGTTAAGTTGTTGGCTTCCATGTCTAGTTGGCATGTTCCTCAAAAGGCCATGGATTTTTTCTCTCAAATGCTCGTTGATGTTTCTCTAACTAAAGAATGCTTACCTGGAAACTATTACCAAGTGAAGAAGTTGGTGTCTAAGTTGGGATTGGAAGTTGAGAAAATTGATTGTTGTGTGAATGGATGCTTATTATATTTTAAAGAAGATAGCACCTTAACTCAGTGCAGAGTGTGTGGAGCTGCTAGGTATGTTCCTCGAAAGTGTGGAATGGGAAAATACAAAGATGTGGCAGTGAAGAGAATGTTCTATTTTCCAATCATTCCTAGGTTACAACGTGTTGTACCCCAAATTTTACCTCTTAGATGTCATAACATCTTGCATAGACATTTTGAATCAATCATATAGGCATTTGTTTAATCTAACCCATATCTTGCAGTTTGTTTCTCTTGTGCTAAAATTAGGGTTTACACAGAGAAATTCAAGGCCTCCTAAGGTATTCTATGGCTCCATACAATCATCATAAGGCCTCACTAGTTGATTGGAACCAAGATATCAAGACTTTGAATCAAGTCAAGTCAACAGAGGATCACCAGACCAGACGATGGAATTAGGGTTTTAACTTGAGAAATCACTGTTGGATTTTGCCCTGTCAAGTCAAGTTTTTGCTTGGTTCATCAACCATTGAGTTTGCCTACATCCAAGAGGTCTCACTCAACAAGAATTTAAGACCATCTACCCCTCATCATGAGTGGTTTGAGCCACAATCTCACCCTGTCACCAAATTAGGGTTTCTGTAAGACATAGGGATCATTGACCTTGATTTTCATCAGGAGATGCCTTCAAACCCTAAGCCATGACTCCATGAGTTAGTAAACATCCCTATAGGTCTTCTATGAACTTTGGATGTGAAGAAAGAAACAAGATCACAAAGGTTTATCTCAGTGCATTCACAGTCAAAATCAGGGTTTTGACTGAAACCCTAATCTCTGGGATTCTGATCCAAGTGAAACCTCTAATGCCTCAAATAATCATAACATGTCTTATTGATGATAAAAAGTATCAAGATCAAGTTTCAAAAGGTTTCTTGCAAAGGAAGTAAGATTTTGTTCATGAAATTTTTACATATGTGAAATTTCCCTCTCTTGTGCCAACTTGAAATGGTCTTAATTTCCAAACCACACATCCAAATGGAGTGACTCAAAGACCAAATGAAAGCTCTCTCCAAGATCTTTAAAGTGTTAAATATGAATTTTCTCCAAAAAAATGCATGGTTTTTGAGTTATGAAGCTTGCAAGCCAAACTACCCAAGGACTTAGTAAATTTTCAGCATTTTTTGCCCTAATGAACAACCAACTTCAACCCAGTTTTTCATAAACTTCCAGGTCTCAACTAAAAATCTTTTTGACAAGAAATTTGTAGAGGGCAATGAGAGCTTTCCAAAGAGTGCCAGAACTCCTCCACCATCAAGTGAGCTGGGAGATTCGAAGGTCCAAAGTTAGGGGTTTCATTACTTAGCATTCAAGAAACTAAGTTTTGGATTTTGATTCTAACACTTCCCTAATCACCAATTTCCATCATTTCTGAGTTTTAATGATGTAGTTAACATGTAAACAAGCCTTTCCACGAATTTCCAATGGATTAGTATTTAAATATTGATATATGACTTAGTTGTACAAGTGGGAGGGAGAGAGAAACTTTCCAAAAGAGGAAACATTAGTTTATTCATTGAGCTATGCACCCATCAGTTCTAAACAGTGGTGCTTAGATGTTCAGAAGATTTGGGAGGATTCTTGCTCATCCAGCATGGTTTCTCAAGAAACTACAAGGGTAGTGTTGGAATTTTTGGAAATTTGGCGATACCTTGAAGTCACTCACTTTTCCTATAAATAGCATCTCAGTTCTTTGCATTTCTCACCAACAATCATTCACAAATACACTCCAAATATCTCTGGGAATAGAAGTCTTGCAAGTGGAGGAGAAGAAGAAAGTTGTCCCTTGGAAATTTGTGAGTGGATTAGCAAGAAAGAGACCTTTGCACAACTGAAGTTGCGGTGGACATATTCCACTTGGTAACTTCTCTTTTCTTCATTTTTCAGTCATACTCATTTATTCATGTTCTGTTATATGTTATCATCATAGCCATGCCAATATTATGGTCATAAACCTTTATTTTGTATATTGCTACTTTAATCATCCATCATATGTAGATAACATGTGTGTATAGCCTTGTTTGGTAACTCTGTGTATATGAAATAGATGTTGCATTATCACTTATTATTGTTACTATGGGAGAAACATTGCTGGCCATGGTTATATGTGACTAAGTTGCTAGCTAAATGCTAAAATATGCTAATGCTTGGATGTAAGTAAAACAAACGGGCTCACTACCTTTTCAGGTATGTTTGAGTGTTGTCATGATAATATTCTCGAGTATAATGCATCCTTGCTGATTTGAACATCTGCACCTATGTGTTTTGGTGTGCTCATTATTTTGTGAAGTTTGCTCTGATATATATATATATAGCTTTGACAGGTTATTGGTATCATGTGTTTTGAACCAGACTAACTTCTTGTGCCTAAGTTTGATGTTTGAACTGATAACCTATTGAAGATATGTATTGGTTACAATCTGTTTGTAATATGCTTCCCTGTGTATGTTAGAACTTAGAATAAGTGCTCAATCTTGTTTCAGTTTACTACATATTAGTATTAAATCACTGCAGCCACACACTCATTCACATTTGGTTGCTCACATGGATTGCCATGTTAGGGTTGCTGTCATTATTTGGTTGATGGTTAGTGAACAAAGACAAACTCATGATGTATATACTTTGTCAAGTCTATTCTGTCCATATGCCTATTTGATCTTATAATGATGCATTCTTTTCTCATGATATGCCATAAACATATATCTGTTGTCATCATGCTATGCTTAGCATTAAAGACATGAGTGCGTGACTTCAGGATGCCTTTTGATACATGTCTGATTTAAGAGTGACTCCAAACCTGGTGTCCATTTTGAATGTTTGAAGAGCCTGTCTTAATGAGCATTTGGTTTTATGTGGACTTTTGTTGCATCTTGTTTTCACTTGGCACACACCAACTACTGAATCCTTTAAAAGTTATGACTACTGACCTGTTTGTTGCTCACAATATCTCACAATGTGTTACTTTGTCACACCAAAATAAGATTGGCTAGCATGTTAAATTGAAGTGTCCCTTTTAGAATTCTTTGAGGATTACTACTTTGTGATGTGTACAAAACTGCCCTAATTCACATGTTGCCAACCTGCACACAAATCACTTTAGCCTTATTAATACCTATGTCACCAATATCTAGCTGCCATTATTTGTCTGCTTTGCTAGGATTAAAATGTATGTCAAGTTAATCTAATAACTATTATCTCTCTTGCTTTAGTCATCATGCCATGCTGAGCTTTGTGTTTAGGATATGTGTTCCAGCATTGAATTGTCATGTAGCATGTTTCCAAGTTGTGAATATGATGGATGTGTGTATCAAACTGCTTTGAACCTGCTATGTCATGATTTTTGTTTTGAGTCAAGATTGTTTGAAGTGTTAAAAACTGATGTATTTGGTTTGTTGATATGTTAAAGTCATGTAGCTGGTTTTGACTTGTGATGTTAACTTGGTTGCAGACTGCTAATGTTGGTCCTACAATGAACATTACCTGTAGATTCACTTTGATACATTGACACATTCACACTATTTTCCACAAACCTATTGAATGTACAAATCACCATGCTGTGAAAAGAGTGGACTGCCACCATGTTATTTATTTTGCTGTCAATACTCATATGCTCATAATAGCCTATCTTGTCAAGACTATCTTATAAGAACTGTATGTTGTCCTCTTCATTTTTATTTTGACCAACATATGTTCAGGTTGTGCTAATTGTCATTGGTGTCTATGCTCTCTTTATGTGAACCAACTTACTTGTATGTAGTTTTGTTTGGTTCATTGACCATCTGTTAGTTATGTGCTCGATGTCTAGAGGGTTTAGAGTAAGACTTATTTATGGCTACACACATGAATCCACTATATCTGCACTGCTTAAACACAAATGCACACTACTTGCTTGGCATACTTGACATTGAAGCATCACAATTGGCTTTGTCTGTCATTTGCAATATATGATCCTATGCTAAGCATCCCATCACAGTTTTCCCCTGATCAGTCCTTGTTGGATTTGTGTTTGTTGCTACTGCTAGGCCAATATATATGTCTAACTCTATCATGCCAGTTGCTTTAGTTCCAATGCTTACAAGTCCATGACAGCCTGTTTTGACCTGAAATTCTTGATATTTGTGTCTTGCTTTGCCAAAGCTTGTTTTTGCCCGTGTGCATTGTCTGAATTTCCTAATGATGCCTCCCTATCTATGTTATGTTGCTATTAAAACGACTTGTGTGTTCATGACCTATGTGAGTTCATAACTCCCTGAAGTCTCTATGTTACCCTTCTGCCATATATGATATATTCTACATGTAGGGGTAAACTTTTCATGATTGTAACAACTCTTAATATGCTTGCTTATCCTATATTCACTTGCACAAACCATTGTCTCATCATGACATTTCACTTTGTGTATGCCATCATCTATCATCAAACATTGCCTTCAAAATGTTTGTTTTCATCTAACTCTGTTGGTTCAAGCTTCATGCACAGCAGGATGTTCATTTCACTTCACCCTCTTATTATTTGTTCATCTGCCAGCCTAAGTTATAGCATGCCTGCGTTTTGATGGTTAGCATATATGATATAGAAGAATTTCCACCTAAATGTTCACCTAATAATCCATGCCATTGTTTACTAAGTGTTGATTGAATTGAAGTTTGTTTTGATGTCGAACCTGTCTAATAGGTTTAAATTGGCTGGATAAATTATTTGGAATTCTTAAAATCTCTGCTATGTTTGTTTGTGTCGATTTGTGGATTTGTTCTTATTTTTTCTCACTTACAAGGCGTATGTGTTTATGAAATCATGATAATGACTGGATGTACCAGCCACCCCAGTGGCAAGCACACACGTCACACGCGAATGTTCACCATGAGGACTGGGGTTCGAATCCCCCTCGCCCCAGATCTTTTTGTTTTATTTTCCAATCTGAGCTTGTTTTGAATATAATGTGTTGGTGACAATAGCTGGTAAGACGCGCGCGTTAGTTGGTTTGGCTATGTTTTGGAGATGTACACGTGAGGTCCTGGGTTCAACACCCATGGGGACCTCCCCTTCTTTTTTATTACTTGTTTTTTTTTACATTTTCTATGATTTATGCTTTAAATTTCAAAAATTCATAACTTAGTTATTTTTCACTCTTGTTTTACAATTCTTTTTGAAAATTGTTCCTTAACATGTCTACCTTTTAAATATGAAAAGAAATTGGTGGAAATAAATGTTTTTTTGTGCTTATTCATGGAATACTTTTTAGGGTTTTTATCGAACATCTTGATTTCTTGTTTCTTTTAATTTTACCATTTTGTTCACCTTGTTTAAGTAATGTCTAATGTATATGGTTCTAACCTTGTTTGGCATTATGAACTTTGTTTCACTTGAATATTTTTGTTGCCTAATGTTGCATTTTTTTGTAAATATCCATGTAAACTTCTTGTTTCATAAAACTATTATTCTTCCCTATTCCAAAGGAAATTCCTCTTCAATTGACTCATAAGTCAACAAACCAATCACACCTTGGCCTCATAAGAGCCTTTCTCTTCCTTGGCCTCATAAGAGCTACTAAATCATAATTTAGAAATAGGAGGGAGTTTTTCTAAACTCCATGTGATTCTCATCATTATGAGTATTCATTTCCCCTTCATAACTTAGAATTTAGAGAGTTTCTTCAAACTCTAAGATGAGCTCACCCTCATTTCCCCTTGGAACTTTGGCCATAGTCAATGGTTCCTCATTTTCACCCTTAGATAGTTGAACTACGGTTGCTATGATTCTTTAGTCAGATACGTAGGCACAAGATGCGACGCCTTGGCGAGCAAACTTAGTATACATACCCTTAGGTCCTTACCTTATCCTTAGCAGATTTCTTTAGCAAGCAAACGTAACATAACATAAACTTAAACAAGAGGTTCCTGGAGAGTACTACAAATATTAAGGGTGCTAATACCTTCCCTTGGTATAACCAACCCCCGAACCTTAGATCTCCCCTTTTTAGGTTTTCTCGATCTTGAACCTTTCCTTTGGATAAATCGAAGTCGGTATTGAATCAAAAGAAATGTGATGCAAGTTAATTAATAGCTTGTTATCCGATTTTAACTGCAATAGAAATGGCGACTTCACTGGGGACATGATTATTTTGAGGGTTTCCCCTAACTTGTTTTATTTATGTTGTTATATGTTTTGCTTATATTGGTACTTATCTGTATATATCCATACTTGTATATTTGTTTGGCTTCTTTTGTTGGAAGGGTGCTCTTGAATGGTGAGATAAATCCTAACCCGGATTTGAGTGCACTTACGATAGGACGATGGTATATTCAAGGAGGCTTTGAGGGAGTCGATTCCTGAAAAAGTTGACTTGAGACACCATCACTCAATTTAGGCCCTCTTGAGAGTCTAGTCATGTTGAACGATCTCATTCGTGAAAACATGCTACTCTCAACATAGGTGCCATCGATACTGAGAACCATAGTTATGTCCAAACCCCACTTAGCCTTTTAGGATGTAGTGCAAGGACTATGATGTAGTCTATTCCTGATTTGGTTGCTACGCGATACTACACTCAGACGAGATTCTCTTGAGAATTTTATTGCCCACCAAGTCATTTGGGAAATCGATAAAATCCGAAAGATGGGTTGTCGATTCTGGGAACTTTTTAGAACCTTGTTCGACAGGTGAAAACCATTAGTACATACCAATTTGAAAGGGTAAACCATGACTCCATGCTCTTAACCCAAACCTTTTGTGTGCTCATACATTTGTGAATGTGTGTATATGTGCTTGTCTAGCATCCATACATCATAAACATTCATGACATATCAGTTCCATGGAACTCAGACTTCTCTTTTTGTGAAATATCAGAGGGATATCATGGACAATTCGAGAAGGAACTGTGAAATACACTTTCAAGAGCCCTGAATTGGATGGCCTAAGGAGATTGGGAGATTTGTTAACTGACCCTGAAGGATTCAAAGACAGATATGAGAAGTTATGGAACTTGTTAAAGAAGAACTTTGATGAAGGACTCCTCTCTACTTTGCTTCAGTTCTACGACCCAAAATATCACTGTTTCACGTTCCCTGATTATCAACTCTTGCCCACCCTTGAAGAATATTCTCAGATAGTTGGTTTGCCTATTGAGGACGAGTCCCCGTTCCCTATCTTCAACAGAAACCCTAAAGAAGAAGAGATAGCTAAGAAAACTTACTTGGAGTTAGTTGACATAAAAAACAACTTAACTTCCAAGGGAGGAATTTTTGGGTTAACTGCTAAATTTTTGTTTGAAAAAGCCCATTACTTTGCTAAGCACTCCAACAGGGATGCCTTCGAAGCTGTCTTTGCCTTACTCATCTATGGACTCTTCTTGTTCCCGAATATTGACAACTTCGTGGATCTAAATGCAATTAAGATCTTCTTGAAGCAAAACCTTGTACCTTCTTTGCTTGCTGAAGTTTATCACTCAGTCCATACAAGAAATGCTCATGGTAATTGACAAATCACTTGTTGTGTCCTCGTGTTGTATAGATGGTTTATTTCGCATCTACCAATGGCGGGCGCGTTCTGGGATTCCAAGACGGGATGGTGGTCTAAAAAGATTATGGCCCTTTCTCATGCAGACATTGATTGGTATAACCGAGTGTATGATGGGATTTTAATTACAGAGAGCTGAGGAGACTATAACAACGTGCCTCTTCTTGGCATCAAAGGTGGAATCAGCTACAATCCTGTATGGCACGTCGCCAATTAGGATACCCTCTAAAGGATCAACCTCTTAGAATTCACGTAGAAGGCATTTACTTCGAAGAATATAACAAGAATGAGGAACAAAAGAAGCTAATCTGGAATGCTTGGGGTAGCAAGCCCAAAAGAGGAAGAAATTCTTTGGGGAAACCTAACTGTGTTTCTTTAGAGCCTTACCTACAATGGGTCCGAAGGAGAGCCATTGAGTTGAGGATGTCGTACAAAAGGGAGGAACCAATCCCCATAAAAGAGGAACCTATTTTATATTTCATGACAAGGGAAGAGGAGTTGGAGATATCATTGAAACAAACCCAGCAGTCAGAGGAGGCCTGGAGACTCAAGTATCAAGTGGTCATTGAAGAAAACTTTGAACTCTGGAAACAACTACGAACCAAGAATGAAGAACTGATCTCCTACAAGAAAAGAAAGATACATGAAAGCCCAAGTTCCTCTAATGTTCAGCCCACAGCCTAGAAGACAATCGTCGACAACCTTGTCATGGAAAGAGATCAGATGGAAAAAGAAATTAGAAGACTTAACCTGAGGTTCTTGGGAGAATCTCCTTAGGACTTTTCGGCTTTTATTTAGCTTTATGTTTATGACTCCTAAAAAGTGTATCAACTCTTGTAATCTGTCTTTTATTAATAAAAATGAGGTCTTTTGATATCTGTTGATGTTCCGCAAAGTTGTCTGAATTCCATGAAACTCTGCATTTGCATTTACATTCTCTGCTAAACTATCAAGGCACTAACTTTGTTTTGCATATTTTGTAAACATGGATGCCACCGGAAAGAGAATCTGGCCCTTTTTCTTTGAGCTCCCAGAACTTGAGCGTTTAATATGGTTAGGGGACATGGTCGAAGATCAGTCGTCCTTCGCCGACAGAAATGGATGCCTTATTCCACTAATGAGACTTCCCATAACTGAAGGACCTCTGGAAGTCTTGGTTCAACTGTACCATCCCGCATACCGCTGTTTTATATTTCCAGAATTTCAGTTGGTACCTACCCTGGAAGAATTCTTGGCCATGATAGGGATCCCTGTCAGGGGGCGCCTATCTTCTAAGGAATTGAGGCTCCGCCTTCTGCTAAAGAAATTGCCATGGAAACAAAGATCAGACTATCTGATATCCATGCAAATCTGACCACGAAGGGGGGTCGGTATGGGCTGCCTGCCCAATTCATAATAGAAAAGGCTCTGTATTTCAAGAATAGGGGAAATAAGGCCCGATTTGAATCAATCTTCACTCTGCTCATCTATGGCCTATTTCTGTTCCCGAATGAGAAGACTTTCGTGGATGTCCAAGCTGTCCAGATTTTCACTGTCAACAATCCAATCCCGACATTGTTTCGGATGTCTACCATGCTGTTCAAACTGGGTATTCAAGGGGTAGAGGGCAAATTGTCTGCTGTGTAGCCCTCTTTTACAAGTGGTTCACCTCATATTTACCAAAGACTCCTGCTTTCTGGGAGGTTGAAGACTGTAAAATATGGTCCAAGAAGTTGATAGAGTTGAGGCATACTGACGTAAAGTGGTATGATTCAACAGATGAAGGAATCATTATGATCGTTAGCTATGGGGATTGCCCCAATGTACCATTAATGGGAAGGAGGGGTTGCATCAACTATAACCTCGTCCTTGCCCGCCGCCAGTTGGGTCATATGAAGGAGGGACCCCCAAGAAACGAGGACATGACTATGATGTTCTATGAAGAAGATGAAGGATTCGAAATGAAAATACGGCTCGAGTATGCTTGGCGCGACATCAACAGGTAGGTTTGGAGGGCTGAATGCCCTGTCACTGAGGCTCATCTACAGTGGTCCCGTGACATTGCTCGCGTGATGAGGAAACCATTTCCTCACCATGATTCACCTCCGAAGGCCAAACAGAGGATGGCAGAAGCGTTAACTGACTTGTTCCTCGAGAAAGAAAGGATTAAGGGTCGTATAGGGGAGCTCATGAAGAAAATCAATGGAGAAGAAGGGTCATCCACTAGTGGGTCCAATTTCTAGGCCCCATAATGTTACCACTACTGTTTCTTTAAATGTTGTTTCCTTTTATCAATGTCGTTGTTTCCTTTTTAGTTGTAGGTGTATCCCTACTTTTGTACCCAGAGCATGGAGATACTCTGCTCTTGATGTAACAAATACCAAATTTTCCTAATGAAGAAGATGTTTTTACAAGATTCAATTGTCAATATTATTTGCAAAAGTACTTTGGTTTCTTGATAGTTTAGCTTGCATTCGCATCTTCATGCGCATCATATCATATCATGTGCATTCTCCACCTTGGCTTTAGTCTGATGTCACCTTGTTATCTCAGAACCATCAGACTAAATCCTAAGGACGGCTACAACACTCGGGCCTAAGCTCGATTGAAGATGTCTTAAGCCTTTGGAGAAGTGGACCGAGTCAATAATGAACTAACAAAAATATAAGGTGGAATGGGGCAGCTTTTGGAAGCTGTCAATATTTTGAGAGCGAAAATGGATACTCAAGCCACTATGGTCTCTGAGATCATCACTACCACAGTTGAAGCTCCCATCATTCCTGTTATAAACCCTACTTTGGGTATGCTAGTTGACTTTATCCGCGCCACAGTTCCCCAATCTACTCAACAGACGGTGCCACTGATTAACGAGACTCATCAGACCATTCCTACTTTTGCACCACCAGCAGTGCAGACACAGGCCAATCCTATTTTCCACAACCCCCATCCTTATGACTACATTGATGTATCTGAAGAGGGTGATGACCAGAATGAAAAGTTAAGAGAAAGCGTCGAAACGATGCAAAGGAAGATAAAGGCTATGGAAGGAAGTAATGCCTTTAGCACTGATTTTAAGGATATGTGTCTAGTTTTAGACTTAGTGATTCCCTCTAAATTTAAGCTACCAAACTTTGAACTGTATTCAGGTGCCACCTGTCCTAGATCTCATCTAATAATGTATTTTCGAAGAATGGTCGCACATGTGCGTAACGACAAGTTAATGATACACTGTTTTCAAGATAGTTTGAAGGGCGATGCTGCTAAGTGGTACCTAAGTCTGGATCAATCTCTGGTCCACTGTTTCCAGGACGTAATGGATGCTTTTGTGAAACATTACAAGTATAATCTGGATCTAGCTCCTGACCGAAGACAATTACTAAGCATGACCTAAGGCAGCACCGAATCCTTCAAAGAATATGCACAACGGTGGAGGGAAACTGCTTCTCAGGTGGAGCCACTTTTGAATGAAAAAGAACTAGCTGACTGGTTTGTAGATATGGTAAAACCAGAATTTTACGAAAGAATGATCAGCAGCGTCAGTGCAAACTTTGCTGATATTGTTGTTGTCGGCGTAAAAGTTGAGGCCGGACTGAAAAGCAGAAGGATGATAAGTTCTGCGAGTGGTTCAGCTGGTACCAATATCAAGAAGGCTCCCAGTAATTTCTACAAGAAGAAGGAAGGAGAAGCTAACACCATCATGACGAGTCAGAAGAAAAATCCCAGATGGAGACAACCAGTGTATCAACAGCGAACAGGTCCTAACTTTCCTCAACAACCAATTTACCCCACGCAGTTTTCTCCACCACCTTATGTGGCAGCTATTACTCCAACATTCAATCATCAGCCCGCGCAGCCAGCGCCAGCTTACCAGCGGCCATCCTATCAGCCATGGCCGAGAAACCAAAATTACCAACAACAGAGGCAGTAGGTCCCACAGCAGAATGCTCCTCCGAGAAGGCCAGTTGCAACACCTACCTTCCCACCTATACCAATGTCATATACTGAGCTCTACCATTCTTTAGTGGAGTAAGGGTTAATCGTTACCAAGCCTTTGGGGCCCCCTACTGAAAAATCCCTGCCATTCTTCAACCCGAATGTGAGCTGCACTTTTCATCAGGGAGGGGCAGGTCACGATTTAGAAGGCTGTTTGGCGCTGAAGAACATAGTAAAGATTTTGATGGAAAAGAACATTCTATCATTTGCAGACAATCAGCCGAATGTAAAAAGTAATCCTTTGCCTATGCATGGGTCTACTAACGCCATTGAAGATGAAAGCAATGAGGTGTTAATTCTAGATGCCACAAACATCAAGACCCCTATTACAACCTTTCATGCAAGGTTGTTCAAAGCTGGTTCGGTCAGGGTTTGCCATGAAGGCTGTGAAGAATGTAACGCCAGTGCCAAGGGTTGCCGTTTGGTCCAGAGTGACATTCAACGTTTAATCGACGAAGGTTTCTTACAAGTTTTCAGTAAGGAAAAAGAGAACAAGATCATGGTGATTGAGCCCGTGTTTAACCTGCCAAAGTCAAAAGAGCAAGTTCCTGTATTCAACATACCTAAGTCTGGGTCCGTGATTCCTGTGTTCAACAAACCTGTGCCGGTTTTCAACAACTCGGAGACTGCTTTTACCTCCACCAAGCAATATGATGTCCGACAACCTGTCTTATTTAGGTTCAGGGGAACTAAGGCTGTACCATGGGTTTATGAGAATATCATGGGTAACAAAAGTCGAGAAGACGTGATTCCAAGGAAAGAGGTGGGAATCACTATTGAAGAGATAGGTTCAGGAAATGAGGTGGGAACGGCCGCTGAGGATGTGTCAAACATAGTCGAAACAGGAAAAATGACTCAAAGTGGTAGAATCTATACTCCTCCTGCCAATGAAACGACGCCCAAAGAAGCCGTTGTTCCTTTACTCCCTAAGGATAAAGGAAAGTAAGTGATTTCCAAAGAAGATGATGAGTAATTCTTGAGGATTATAAAAAGAAGCGATTATAAGGTGGTCGATCAACTCCATCAGACTCCATCAAAGATTTCAGTCTTATCCTTGCTGATCAATTCCCAGGTTCATAGGGCAGCCTTACAGAAGGTGCTGGCCCAGACACATGTGGCCCAAGACATAACAGCAGGACAATTCGACCATGTTGTTGCCAATATCACCGACTGTAACACTCTCAGTTTTAGTGATGAAGAGTTGCCTCCGGCGGGACGGAATCATAACCTCGCCTTACAGGTTTCAGTAAAATGTCAAGAGGATACTATGTCCCGAGTTCTCGTCGATACCGGTTCATCTTTAAACGTGCTACCTAAGAGAACCCTCGAGAATTTATCCTACCGAGGATCTGTGATGAGACCCACTTCACTGGTTGTAAAAGCCTTTGACGGTTCAAGAAGATCAGTGATGGGTGAAATCGAACTGCCAATTTTGATTGGTCCCCAAGTATTCAACATCATGTTTCAAATCCTAGACATCAATCCTGCCTACAGTTGTTTGCTAGGCCGACCATGGATTCATGAGGTTGGGGCTGTAACCTCTACTCTGCATCAAAAAATGAAGTTCGTAGCTGAAGAGAAGTTGGTTATTGTACATGGTGAAGAAGACCTGATGGTCAGTAATTTGTTCTCGTTTCGATATATCGAAGCTGATGGGGATGCTCTGGAAACCTCATTCCAGGCGCTTGAAATAGCGAACGCCATTATGCTTGATGATGACAAGGAACCAATAGTCTCTGATTATCCATCCTTTACTTCCTTCAAAAGCATTCAGTCAACTCTAGAAAATGGTGTGCCTGAAGGCTGGGACAAGATCGTCGAAGTTCAGGAAAGAAACAAGCGCCAAGGGTTGGGTGACAAACCGACACCTAAGAAAAATGCTGCTCCAACACAAGGGAAAATGAAGACCATGCAAGAGATGTTCGTCAGCGAGGGACATTAGGTCCTCACCATTATTGAAGACGCTGAAGATGAAGATATCAACCATCTAGTTTTTCAGTGTGATGACGCTCTGAGCAATTGGGAGTCTATTGAGATCCCTATTTTGTACCCTATGCCAGAGTAATTTGTTTGCTTTGTTGATGTTTTCAATTCCCTAGTCTTGCCCGAGGCTAGCGGATTATTTTGTATGGGCCACCGCTTTCATCTTTTGTTAATCAATGAAATTGTTGTTTTGGTAATATCTCTGTCTTTACTCTATTGCATTTGTTTCTAAAGAAAAATGGCAATCTTTTCAAAACTACAAACAAACATTTTTCGACTTGCATTCAAATTTGTGCATTTTTAATAAAATTAGTCCCTCCATCATGCAGAATGAATCCCAAACCTGTTGTATTCAATGACCCTGCTCTCACTATTGATTTTGAATCACCTATTTATCAACCTGAGGGTGAGGAAGATTATGAGGTCCCAGATGACTTGGCAGAGATGTGTGAGTATCAAAACACGATTCTCCAACCGCATGAAGAACAGGTCGATGTCATCAATCTTGATACCGTTGAAAAGAAGAGAGAGGTTAAAATTGGGGCATCACTTGGGGCAGAAATTAGACAACGGTTAGTATTGCTTCTTAAGGAATATGTGGATGTTTTCGCTTGGTCTTATCAAGATATGCTTGGTCTGGATACAGACATCGTAGTTCATAAACTACCACTAAAGCCCGAGTGTCCTCCCGTGAAACAGAAGCTTCAAAGAAGTCGGCCTAACATGGCTCTCAAAATCAGAGATGAGGTTAAAAGGCAATTGGATGCCGGTTTCTTGGCAGTTTCTAAATACCCCGAATGGGTAGCCAATAATGTACCAGTAATGAAAAAGAACGGCAAGGTGAGGATGTGTGTAGATTATAGAGATATCAACAAAGCCAGTCCTAAAGATGACTTCTCTCTGGCGTATATTGATACCCTCATGGATAACACAACTCGATTTGCCGTTTTCTCATTCATGGATGGCTTCTCAAGTTATAATCAGATCAGAATGGACCCGACCGACATGGAAAAAACTACGTTCATCACACCATGGGGAACCTACTGTTACAAAGTCATGCCCTTTGATTTGAAAAACGCAGGGGCAACCTATCAAAGGGCCATGGTAACATTATTTCATGACATGATCCATAAGGAAATTGAGGTATACGTGGATGACATGCTAAGTCCCAGAGCGAAGAGGAACACTTGGACCACCTCCTAAAGTTGTTTAAGAGACTCCGTAAGTATCAACTAAGGTTGAATCCCGCCAAATGTACCTTCGGTGTCAGATCAGGAAAGTTGCTCGGTTTTATTGTCAGTCAGAAAGGAATTGAAGTAGATCCTGATAAAGTATGAGCCATTCAATAGATGCCAGCCCCACACACTGAATCTCAAGTAAGGGAGTTTTTGGGCCGTCTGAATTATATTTCCAAATTTATCTCTAACATGACTCCTATCTGTGAGCCGATATTCAAGTTGCTCCGCAAAGATCAGACCATGGAGTGGAATTCTGATTGCCAACAAGCTTTTGAAAAACTCAAGAATTATCTGCAAGAACGACCTATTCTGGTTTCTCCTGTCCCTGGGAGACCTCTTTTCATGTATATGACCGTGCTAGAGGGATCCATGGGCTGTGTTTTGGGTCAACATGATGAAACTGGCTGCAAAGAACATGACATCTATTACTTAAGCAAGAAGTTTGTCGACAGTGAAAGCCGTTATTCTTTGCTTGAGAAGACCTGTTATGCTTTAGCATGGGCTGCCAAACGATTGAGGCAGTACTTGATTTGCCACACCACTTTGTTGATCTCAAAAATGGATCCAATAAAGTATATCTTTGAAAAGCCTGCTCAAACAGGAAGACTTACTCGTTGGTACATGTTGTTATCAGAGTATGATATCTAATACGTTGCTCAGAAATCCGTCAAAGGAAGTGTTCTATCAGAGTATCTTGCAGACCAGCCTGTTGAAGATTATGAACCTCTCAAGTTTGACTTTCCTGATGAGGATATTATGTTAGTGAAAGATTGTGAAGAACCAGGCCCTAATGAAGGACCTGAACCCGACTCTAGATGGAAAATGATGTTTGACGGTTCTTCCAACTTCAAAGGACATGGCGTGGGTGTAGTATTGATAAACCCTGATGGCGGTTATACTCCTTTCATGGCAAGACTGGATTTTGGATGTACAAACAATGTTGCTGAATACGAAGCATGTATCTTGGGTCTAGAGGCTGCAATTGATCTTAGAATCAAGATTCTGGAAGTCCTGGGTGATTCTGCTCTAGTCATCTACCGAGTCAAGGGTGAATGGGAACCAAAGGATGAGAAACTTTTCCCGTACCGTGCTTACATTGTGTAAATGATCAAATACTTTGATGAAATCACTTTCCGTCATGTGCCTCGCGCTGAAAATCACATAGCTGACTCCTTAGCAATGTTAGCTTCAATGTGGCAAGTTAGATTCTTCAATGAAGCGCCGCTCATCAACATTGAATGTAAGACCGAACCTGCTTACTGCCAATCAGTTGAAGAAGAGTCGGATGGCAAACCATGGTTTTATGACATCTCGAACTTCCTTAAGGCTCAAGACTACCCAGCCAATGCTTCTAATCGTGATAATAAAACTATGCGAATATTGTCATCGAAGTTCTTCCTCAGCAATAATGTACTTTACAAGAGAAATTACGACATGGTTCTACTAAGATGCGTTGATAAATGAGAAGCAGACCTGTTAATCCAGGATATCCACGAAGGATCCTTTAGTACTCACGCCGGTGGTCACGCCATGGTTAAAAAGATCTTGAGAGCCGGTTATTATTGGTTGACTATGGAGGCTGACTGTATTCTGTATGCCAGAAAATGTCACAAGTGCCAAATCTATGCTAACAAGATGCATGTTCCTCCGACCTTGCTGAACTTTTTGTCATCCCCCTGGCCTTTTTCTATGTGGGGCATTGATATGATTGGGGCTAATGAGCCAAAAGCTTCTAACGGTCATCGTTTCATTCTAGTGGCCATTGATTACTTTACCAAATGGGTCGAAGCTGCTTCTTTTACCAACGTGACTAAGCAGGTGGTTGCCAGTTTCATAAAAAATAATATCATCTGTCGTTATGGAATCCCTAATAGGATCATATTTGACAATGGGACAAATTTGAACAACAAGACTATGTAGGAGTTGTGCGACAATTTCAAGATTGAAGATCACAACTCTTCACCTTACCATCCCAAGATGAATGGAGCTGTCGAAGCTGCTAACATGAACATCAAAAAGATCCTGCAAAAGATGGTCAAGACTTGTAAAGATTGGCATGAAATGTTACCATATGCTTTGCAAGGATACAGAACCTCGGTTCGAACTTCGACATCGGCAACCCCCTTTTCTCTAGTGTATGGGATGGATGCAGTTCTCCCCATTGAGGTTGAAATACCGTCTTTGAGAATTCTGATGGAAACCAAGCTGGATGAAGCATAATGGGTCTGAAAAAGATATGATCAATTGAACCTCATCGATGAAAAGCGACTGACTGCCATGTGCCATGGACACCTGTATCAAAAAAGAATGAAAAGAGCATTTGACAAAAAAGTCCGTGTCCGGGAATTTCGGGAAGGAGAGCTTGTACTCAAGAAGATCTTGCCCTCTCAAAGGGATGCTCGAGGAAAATGGCCGCCTAACTATGAGGGCCCATTCGTGTTCAAAACTGTGTTCTCAGGAGGTTCTTTATTTCTCACAACGATGGATGGTGAACAACTCGCACACCCTGTGAATGCTGATTCAGTACGAAAATATTACGCCTAAAGAACCCGCTAAGTCGAAAACCAGAAATGGCGACTTAGGCAAAAAAAAAGGGGGTATCCCGGTGGGTCATAACCTATGAAGGAGACTCTGGCAAAAGTTAGGGATTAAATAAAAAGAAAAGCTCGCTAGGTTGAAAACCCGAAAGGCATCCTAGGCAAAAAGGAGTGTCCCGGTAGACTGAAAACCTGAAAAGGCGGTCTAGGCAGAAATTAGGGACAAAGGCGTTTCACTGTGTCAGATAGCGTTGTCACCTACGTCTAGAGATCCATGAAGAAATTCAAGTCTAATCCGCCTCGTCAGCAGCGAAGATTCTTAGGATTCTTAGTCTTTAGGGATGGTAGTGGTCGTTGAATACAATGTAACCCTTTCCCAAATTGCCATTTTTCATTTGTAATATTCCATGGAACCTCGGTATTGGCAAGTTACCACTCTAATAAATCAGATTTTTTAACCACTCTTTGTTTGATGTTTATCAGTACTCTAATATTTTCTTTGTTATGGAAAACTTCATTTATTCATTAATAATGGTTTTGAAAGCGGAATTTTTTTTTTGAAATATCTTTTAAGAAAACATGATGAAAGTATTGCATTTTGTTTTGGCACTAGGGACGATTTAGTGAAATCATTGGCCTCCTCCAAAAGCTCAGTTACAGCAAAACACTGATAAAACATCTGATACCAATTTATCATCAGAGGAGAGTTTGGCAGTACTTCCCCAAAGCATACATTCCATGTGATGACTGACCTCCGATAAAAAGGACTTCTTCCCAGTATCTTCATAAGATGTCTGTGAAAATGCAAATTTTATTTCCCAAGTGAAGTAATGGCATTTCCAGTTTGCCTCCAAAACTTATCAATCTTAGTGTGGTGAATATATCACATGTCCTCTCGCAGTCCCCAGCCTGTAATCTCTCGTTAGAGTTGTTTCTCGCATATCATACGCATCAAACCATGGCATTGCATATCTGTGTTTGGGTTTGTTGTTAGAGGTCTTTATCTCTCGATTATCTCTTATTTCCTGATCTCTGTTCTGTCGTCTGAATTGTGCTTACGTCCGGTCTTCACCTTCGTGCGCCAGATCCCATCTCTCTTTACGTTGTTCCCCAGGAAGTCTAACCTTCATTTATGCAACCCCGGTAATAACCTCTCTTCTTTTAGGTCACATATGAACCTAAAGTCCAATAATGATTGGCATCGTATTTCAGGTCACATATGAACCTAAACCTCGAGTCACATATGAACCCTTTTTTTGAATCCAAATCACATATGAACCGTAAATCCAGTGTTTACTGGCAGGTTCCTCCGTAAGTCCAGTGTTTACTGGCAGGTTCCTCCGTAAGTCCAGTGTTTACTGGCAGTTTCCTCCGTAAGTCCAGTGTTTACTGGCAGGTTCCTCCGTATAAGTACAGTATTGACTGGCATGTTTTAATATCGGTCATCATCGGTATCGTATAAGTCCAGTGTTGACTGGCATGTTTTAATATCGGTCATCATCGGTATCATATAAGTCCAGTATTGACTGGCATGTTTTAATATCGGTCATCATCGGTATCGTATAAGTCCAGTATTGACTGGCATGTTTTAATATCGGTCATCATCGGTATCGTATAAGTCCAGTATTGACTGGCATATTTTAATATCGGTCATCATCGGTATCGTATAAGTCCAGTATTGACTGGCATGTTTTAATATCGGTCATCATTGGTATCGTATAAGTCCAGTATTGACTGGTATGTTTTAATATCGGTCATCATCGGTATCGTATAAGTCTAGTATTGACTGGCATGTTTTAATATCGGTCATCATCGGTATCGTATAAGTCCATTATTGACTGGCATGATTTAATATCGGTCATCATCGGTATCCTATAAGTCCGGTATTGACTGGCATATTTTAATATCGGTCATCATCGGTATCGTGTAAGTCCAGTATTGTCTGGCATGTTTTAATATCGGTCATCATCGGTATCGTATAAGTCCAGTATTGATTGGCATATTTTAATATCGGTCATCATCGGTATCGTATAAATCCAGTATTGACTGGCATGTTTTAATATCGGTCATCATCGGTATCGTATAAGTCCAGTATTGACTGGCATGTTTTAATATCGGTCATTATTGGTATCGTAAGTCTGGTGTTCACTAGCATGTTTGTTCATCCAATTATTATTCCAAAGCCTAGTAGTTATTGGCGTTGTTTCAGAATCGATACTGTGAGTCCAGTGTTTACTATCTTATTATTTCTAAATTCAATCATTATTGGCACCTTAACCTTATCACCAGTTGAGGCTTGGTCATTACCACTACCCTTCGAAAGTCCTTATGATCATCATCATTTGGCGCGTGCAGAGCTTGCGTTTGTCTTGGTCTTTTTCTGGTTTTTCTTGAAGATCCCGTTTGAACTCTTCAGTATAAGAAATCCCCAAAAAATCTCTCATTGGATGGTCATCCTTTTGTTTCAAACTGATCCCCAGTGGAGATCATGTCTTCTTTCTGGTTTCATGCCTAGTAAGAATGTGTCTTTATTACCCCAGTATCGTCCGGTCACATATGAACTTGTCGTCCATCTCCCTGGTTTTTTCCCTTGTAGAGAATACCTCTCTGGCCCCTATCTCCAGTGAGGATCTGTAGGGTGTTTCACTTTACTTTTCTATCCCCAGTGTTTCCTTAGAGTCTCCCCGGTGAGTTTCTTTTGTCGTGGTTAGCCTAGATCCCCAATGAGTTTTTCCTCATAGGTACTAACCTTCATCCTTCCCAAGTGTTACTCACTCATGGTTATTAGCTCTTTGCCTCTGGTATCTGGTATGTCTGCATCTTTGCACTACCTGGCATCGTATCATTATACTAGGACGTCCATGGCATGCCTCTGGTATCTGGTATGTTCACTGTCTGTCCTTAGCATCTGCATTCCATCTAAGGGAAAAAATGTTGGTTTGCTATATTTAAATACCTTTCACCTAGATGTCCCGAGGCTTTTCTTTCCTCGTGCCCTCTGGCGAAGCTATTTAAATAGGGGCAACTGTTGTACCCCAAAATTTACCTCTTAGATGTCATAACACCTTGCATAGACATTTTGAATCAACCATATAGGCATTTGTTTAATCTAACCCATATCTTGTAGTTTGTTTCTCTTGTGCTAAAATTAGGCTTTACACAGAGAAATTCAAGGCCTCCAAAGGTATTCTCTGGCTCCATACAATCATCACAAGGTCTCACTAGTTGATTGGAACCAAGATATCAAGACTTTGAATCAAGTCAAGTCAACAGAGGATCACCAGACCAGAAGATGGAATTAGGGTTTTAACTTGAGAAATCAATGTTGGATTTTGCCCTGTCAAGTCAAGTTTTTGCTTGGTTCATCAACTACTGAGTCTACCTACATCCAAGAGGTCTCACTCAAAAAGAATTTAAGACCATCTACCCCTCATCATGAGTAGTTTGAGCCACAATCTCACCCTGTCACCAAATTAGGGTTTCTGTATGACATAGGGATCATTGACCTTGATTTTCATCAGGAGATGCCTTCAAACCCTAAGCCATGACTCCATTAGTTAGTAAACATCCCTAGAGGTCTTCTATGAGCTTTGGATGTGAAGAAAGAAACAATATCACAAAGGTTTATCTCAGTGCATTCACAGTCAAAATTAGGGTTCTGACTGAAACCCTAATCTCTGGGATTCTGATCCAAGTGAAACCTCCAATGCCTCAAATCATCATAACATGTCTTATTGATGATATAAAGTATCAAGATCAAGTTTCAAAAGGTTTCTTGCAAAGGAAGTAAGATTTTGTTCATGAAACTTTTGCATATGTGAAATTTCGCTCTCTTGTGCGAACTTGAAATGGTCATAATTTCCAAACCACACATCCAAATGGAGTGACTCAAAGACCAAATGAAAGCTCTCTCCAAGATCTTTAAAGTGTTAAATATGACTTTTCTCCAAAAAAATGCATGGTTTTTGAGTTATGAAGCTTGCAAGCCAAACTACCCAAGGACTTAGTAAATTTTCATCATTTTTTGCCCTAATGAACAACCAACTTCAACCTAGTTTTTCATAAACTTCCAGGTCTCAAATCAAAAAAATTTTGACATGAGAGTTGTATAGGTCAATGAGAGCTTTCCAAAGAGTATGAGAACTCCTCCATCCATCAAGTGAGCTGGGAGATTCGAAGGCCCAAAGTTAGGGGTTTCATTACTTAGCATTCAAGAAACTAACTTTTGGATTTTGATTCTAACACTTCCCTGATCACCAATTTCCATCATTTCTGAGTTTTAATGATGTAGTTAACATGTAAACAACCCTTTCCACGAATTTCTAATGGATTAACATTTAAATATAGATATATGACTTAGTTGTGCAAGTGGGAGGGAGAGAGAAACTTTCCAAAAGAGGAAACATTAGTTTATTCATTGAGCTGTGCACCCATCAGTTCTCAACAGTGGTGTTCAGATGTTCAAAATATTTTGGAGGATTCTTGCTCAGCCAGCATGGTTTCTCATGAAACTACAAGGGTAGTGCTGGAATTTTTGGAAATTTGGCGATACCTTGAACTCACTCACTTTTCCTATAAATAGCAGCTCAGTTCTTTGCATTTCTCACCAACAATCATTCAAAAATACACTCCAAATATCTCTGAGAATAAAAGTCTTACAAGAGGAGGAGAAGAAGAAAGTTGTCCCTTGGAAATTTGTGAGTGGATTAGCAAGAAAGAGACCTTTGAACAACTGATGTTGCAGTGGACATATTCCACTTGGTAACTTCTCTTTCCTTCATTTTTCAGTCATACTCATTTATTCATGTTCTATTATATGTTATCATCATAGCCATGCCAATATTGAGGTCATAAACATTTGTTTTGTATATTGCTACTTTAACCATCCATCATATGTAGATAACATGTGTGTATAGCCTTGTTTGGTAACTCTGTGTATATGAAATAGATGTTGCATTATCACTTGTTATTGTTACTATGGGAGAAACATTGTTGGCCTTGGTTATATGTGACTAAGTTGCTAGCTAAATGCTAAAATCTGCTAATGCTTGGATGTAAGTAAAACAAACTGGCTCACTACCTTTTCAGGTATGTTTGAGTGTTGTCATGATAATATTCTCGAGTATAATGCATCCTTGCTGATTTGAACATCTGCACCTGTGTGTTTTGGTGTGCTCATTATTTTGTGAAGTTTGCTCTGATATATATATAGCTTTGACAGGTTATTGGTATCATGTGTTTTGAACCAGACTAACTTCTTGTGCCTAACTTTGATGTTTAAACTGATAACCTATTAAAGATATGTATTGGTTACAATCTGTATGTAATATGCTTCCCTGTGTATGTTAGAACTTAGAATAAGTGCTCAATCTTGTTTCAATTTACTACATATTAGTATCGAATCACTGCAGCCACACACTCATTCACATTTGGTTACTCACATGGATTGCCATGTTAGGTTTGCTTTCATTATTTGGTTGATGGTTAGTGAACAAAGATAAACTCATGATGTATATACTTTGTCAAGTCTATTCTGTCCATATGCCTATTTGATCTTATAATGATGCATTCTTTTCTCATGATATGCCATAAACATATATTCGTTGTCATCATGCTATGCTTAGCATTAAAGACATGAGTGTGTGGCTTCAGGATGCCTTTTGATACATGTCTGATTTAAGAGTGACTCCAAACGTGGTGTCCATTTTGAATGTTTGAAGAGCCTGTCTTAATGAGCATTTGGTTTTATGTGGACTTTTGTTGCATCTTGTTTTCACTTGGCACACACCAACTACTGAATCCTTTAAAAGTTATGACTACTGACCTGTTTGTTGCTCACAATATCTCACAATGTGTTACTTTGTCACACCAAAATCAAGATGGGCTAGCATGTTAAATTGAAGTGTCCCTTTTAAAACTCTTTGAGGATTGCTATTTTGTGATGTGTACAAAACTGCCCTAATTGACATGTTGCCAACCTGCACACAAATCACTTTAGCCTTATTAATACCTCTGTCTCCAATATCTAGCTGCCATTATTTGTCTGCTTTGCTAGGATCAAAATGTATGTCAAGTTAATCTAATACCTATTATATGTCTTGCTTTACTCATCATGCCATGCTGAGCTTTGTGTTTAGGATATGTGTACCAGCATTGAATTGTCATGTAGCATGTTTCCAATTTGTGAATATGATGGATGTGTGTATCAAACTGCTTTGAACCTGCTATGTCATGATTTTTGTTTTGAGTCAAGATTATTTGAAGTATTAAAAACTGATGTATTTGGTTTGTTGGCTTGTTAAAGTCATGTAGCTGGTTTTGACTTGTGATGTTAACTTGGTTGCAGTCTGCTAATGTTGGTCCTACACTGAACATTACATGTAGATTCACTTTGATACATTCACACATTCACACACTTTTCCACAAATCTATTGAATGTACAAATCATCATGCTGTGAAAAGAGTGGACTGCCACCATGTTATTTATTGTGCTGTCAATACTCAGATGCTCATAACAGCCTATCTTATCAAGACTATCTTATAATAATTGTATGTTGTCCTCTTCATTTTTGTTTTGACCAACATATGTTCAGGTTGTGCTAATTGTCATTGGTGTCTATGCTCTCTTTATGTGAACCAATTTGCTAATAAACTGATTCATATTAAAACTCAATCTGTGCCTACTTGAATGTAGTTTTGTTTGGTTCATTAACCATCTGTTAGTTATGTGCTCGATGTCTAGAGGGTTTAGAGTAAGACTTATTTATGGCTACACATATGAATCCACTATATCTGCACTGCTTAAACACAAATGCACACTACTTGCTTGGCATACTTGACATTGAAGCATCACAATAAGCTTTGTCTGTCATTTGCAATATAGGATCCTATGCTAAGCATCCCATCACAGTTTTCCCCCTGATCAGTCCATGTTGGATTTGTGTTTGTTGCTACTGCTATGCCAATATATATGTCTAACACTATCATGCTAGGTGCTTTAGTTTCAATGCTTACAAGTCCATGACAACCTGTTTTGACCTGAAATTCTTGATACTTGTGTCTTGCGTTGCCAAAGCTTGTTTTTGCCCATGTGCATTGTCTGAATTTCCTAATGATGCCTCCCTATCCATGTTATGTTGCTATTAAAACGACTTGTGTGTTCATGACCTATGTGAGTTCATAACTACCTGAAGTCTTTATGTTACCCTTCTGCCATATATGATATATTCTACATGTAGGGGGAAACTTTTCATGATTGTAACAACTCTTAACATGCTTGCTTATCCTATATTCACTTGCACAAACCATTGTATCATCATGACATTTCACTTTGTGTATGCCATCATCTATCATCAAACTTTGTCTTTAAATTGTTTGTTTTCACCTGACTCTGTTGGTTCAAGCTTCATGCACAGTAGGATGTTCATTTCACTTCACCCTCTTGTTATTTGTTCATCTGCCAGCCTAAGTTATAACATGCATGCGTTTTGATGGTTAGCATATATAATCTTGAAGAATTTCCACCTAAATGTTCACCTAATAATCCATGCCATTATTTACTAAGTGTTGATTGAATTGAAGTTTGTTTTGATGTCGAACCTGTCTAATAGGTTTAAATTGGTTGGATAAATTATTTGGAATTCTTAAAATCTCTGCTATGTTTGTTTGTGTCGATTTATTCATTAGTTCTTATTTTTTCTCACTTACAAGGCTTATGTGTTTATGGAATCATGATAATGACTGGATGTACCAGCCACCCCAGTGGCAAGCACACACTTCACACGCGCATGTTCACCATGAGGACTGGGGTTCGAATCCCCCTCGCCCCAGTCCTTTTTGTTTTATTTTCCAATCTGAGCTTGTTTTGAATATAATGTGTTGGTGACATTAGCTGGTAAGACGCGCGCGTTGGTTGGTTTGGCTATGTTTTGGAGCTGTACACGTGAGGTCCTGTGTTCAACACCCATGGGGACATCCCCTTCTTTTTTATTACTTGTTTTTTTTTTTACATTTTTTATGATTTATGCTTTAAATTTCAAAAATTCATAACTTAGTTATTTTTCACTCTTTTTTGACCATGCTTTTTGAAAATTGTTCCTTAACATGTCTAACTTTTAAATATAAAGAGAAATTGGTGGAAATAAATGTTTTTTTGTGCTTATTCATGGAATACTTTTTAGGGTTTTTATCGAACATCTTGATTTCTTGTTTCTTTTAATTTTGCCATTTTGTTCACCTTGTTTAAGTAATGTCTATGTATATGGTTCAAACCTTGTTTGGCATTATGAACTTTGTTTCGCTTGAATATTTTTGTTTCCTAATGTTGCATTTTTCTGTAAATATCCATGTAAACTTCTTGTTTCATAAAACTATTGTTCTTCCCTATTCCAAAGGAAATTCCTCTTCAATTGACTCATAAGTCAACAAACCAATCACACCTTGGCCTCATAAGAGCCTTTCTCTTCCTTGGCCTCATAAGAGCTACTAAATCATAATTTAGAAATAGGAGGGAGTTTTTCTAAACTCCATGTGATTCTCATCATTATGAGTATTCATTTCCCCTTAATAACTTATAATTAAGAGAGTTTCTTCAAACTCTAAGATGAGCTCACCATCATTTCCCCTTGGAAGTTTGGCCATAGTCAATGGTTCCTCAATTTCACCCTTAGATAGTTGAACTACGGTTGCTCTGATTCTTTAGTCAGATACGTAGGCAAAAGATGCGACGTCTTGGCGAGCAAACTTAGTATGCATACCCTTAGGTCCTTACCTTATCCTTAGCAGATTTCTTTAGCAAGCAAACATAACATAACATAAACTTAAACAAGAGGTTCCTGTAGAGTACTACAGATATTAAGCGTGCTAATACCTTCCCTTAGTATAACCAACCCCCGAACCTTAGATCTCCCCCTTTTAGGTTTTCTCGATCTTGAACCTTTCCTTTGGATAAATCAAAGTCGGTTGTGAATCAAAAGAAATGTGATGCAAGTTAATTAATAGCTTGTTATGCGAGTTTCACCGCAACACAACGACTTTATGCTTCAAAGGAATCTGCAGCTCAGATGAGATGGCATCGTGAGAACACCAACAATTCAAATATTTTGCGTCACCCATCTGATGGAAAAGCTTGGAAACACTTCGATGAAGTTTATCCCGATTATGCTAGTGATCCAAGAAATGTAAGATTGGGTTTATGTACTGATGGGTTTACCCCTTACATTCAATCCTCTAGTTCTCCATATTCATGTTGGCCAATAATAGTCACACCATACAACGTCCCTCCCGAAATGTACATGACCAAATCATACATGTTTTTTACTTGTCTTGTACCTGGACCGTACAACCCTGTCGCACCCTAATTTTTGACCCTAAGATACCCGCTCCGCTTTTGCATGGCATATTAGGTCGATCATTCTTGCATAACTAACCGTTTCACCTAGTTTGTCTGTTTGTTTCGTTTATATGAGAAAGGTGCTGTTGCAGGAGGTTCAAGATCCTGAAGGGTGTGTTGTGTGTGTGATTGTGGAGGTTCTCTGGTCCTGCGAGATTGTGCCCTCATTCTATTAATCCCTAAGCCAATACAAGGTTTTTCTTTCATCAAGATTTCTCCAGAAGATCCAAGAAGGACTAGGACTTCTCTCCGTTGGCACTGGGATTGAGCATTGGAAGACTATTATGATTTTATGGCAAGCTACGATTCAAGTGGTGCTCCTAAGGTCTCCTCAAAACATGACGCTCGTGTTTACGTAAAAGATCATTTGAATTTTTGTCAATATATGGCTTGAGATCTGATGTGTTGGATTTGCGATTTATTGGAGATTAAGGCTAATGGTGGTGGATTCAAAGGTGTTTCACTTGATTTAAATTCTTGGACATTTATTCCGTCCTGAGCCTTGATCCAACAAGAGGATGTCTTGTGTGGCTGGCATAATGTTGCGATCCAAAGAAGAAGAATTTAAGATTTAAGAGTGTTTATTAAAAAAAGAAGTTCAAGCTTAATTGGAAGAAGGAGAGATGATAACTTTGGTACAAGGTTCCAAATTCCATCACCCAAGTTACATGGTCTACTTCAAGGATGTTTCCACTAAGTTATTCAAATTTTAAAGACTTCACATAGGATTGAGAGGCCATTCCAAAGCCCATTTCAACGATCAAATGTTAAGTTCAAAGAGAAGAGTCTCTTTTTTATTTCATACCAAAGGTTAAAGTTACGAGTTCATGTCGATTCAAAGCCCATCCAAGATTCAAGGGCGAATTTCATTGTCATCCATCAGGTATTCCAAGAGTCCAAATTCGTTTATCTTTCAAGGGACAAGTTGGATTCAAGGTTACATTCAGCACAAGTTCATTAATTCATTGGGTTACAAAGTTTTGGAACTTAATTTATTTCATATGATTCACATGTTACAAGAAACTCATACTAGATCCACATTACAAGAATACAAAGTTCGTGGAATCATATGTACTAGCAAGCTGCAGGATATTCATAGAATACCATAAAGTTCCTAATCTACAAAGCCTAAGTCCTAAACTCTAGCCTAGCTCCATTTTCTTCACGCCATGTCCCTGCTTCAATCTCCAAGCTCTCATTCCTACAAGTTTAAACAAAAAAAAACCATCCCTGCATACAAAACCACAATGCATGAAAAGCCACCAACAGTATTAAGGTTACAACTAACATCTCAAGGCCCCACCATTGGTTTGCATAGACATCACAACTTGGCAGAACATATTCTTGGACAGCATTAAGCACAACGCCTATGCTAGCTCTTTCCCGTATCATCCTGATTGAACACCCTCCGACAACCCTTTGAAGAATCATGCTCAGGTGTCAACACCTAGGAAAATAATTGGTAAAGTCAGATTCATTCGTAAATTCAGGAAAACCATGAGGGCACTTATTGTCTTAGAAAGTAAAACAACTGCAAATAAAATTTCAGTTTGTTTGGTCTCATGAATAGAACCTGTACAGCCGGGATGAGGAAATGGTTCTTACTGGCAGCACTTGTGGACTCTTTGCTCGAGCTCGTCGGAGGATAGACGAAATTCTTGCCAAGATCGGTTGTTGAGTCAAAGAACAACTATGTCATCAAAATCCTCCTGGTATCCCAACATTTAGCCTATACCTGCACCAACACATACCAGTCAGTGGACCAACATGGAATAAAGGGGGGTAAGGGAGGCCATCTGCCCGTTGGAAAACATCAATGTTACCCAAATAAAACTAAACATTAGCATCCACCACAAGTTTTGTCAAAAGAAGGACCTTACAACAAAGATGAAAGCATTACCAAGTTGTGGCTTCTTACGGACTTCGACAGGATCCGAATCAAGTAAGGTTAAGAGAAATCAGAGTTCATGTGTTGTGTTGTTGATGAGCGAGCGGTTTTCATCCGTCTTCACAACTGCCTGCCAAGGAAGTGTACATCCAATTAGAGAAAGACTGCCCAAATTCCATTTCAATATTCATATTATTTCATACACATAGAAACAACAACAAATTGGTATCCTAAACCTAAACCCACCACTACCATCATACTTCGAAGATTCCGAAAAGGAAGATATTCATAAATCAAATCGTTATGGTTTCACAGCTACAAACGGATTCAAAGTCAATCTAACATTGAACTTGCGTGCTGCTTCTCTGTCATGTGAGATATGTCAGCTAGCGATTGAGATGAAGTAGTATCACGGGCAAATGAAGTCTTGTTTCTAGTAGCTGAGAGCATCTCATGGAAACATCAGAAGGCTAAGCTCCATAACCTTTGATATCGATTCCCAGAAGTTTGTTTGCCTCTACAAAAGTAGCTCATTCGACCAAAGGCCCTCTTCTGTTTAATCAATGAGCTAGGCCGCGACACATCTCATGACCTGCAGATTGAGTTAAAATACCAGTATCCATCAGTTTAAAGGCTCAGCAAGTTACTAAATTTCAAGAAAAGGAAATATCAAGTGCTTACAAAAGAGAGTTCCAAAACCGGCGCTAACTTAACCGTCACAAATGAGTGCCTGCATTCAAAAAAGAAAGCTACCTAAGCTCTCAAAACTCCAAATGCATTCCAACAACCATCATCCTGCTGAAAGCACAGCAATCACAGTTTAGCAGCAGTAATTTGTTGCACAAATGATATCATGACAGAAGAATGGAGTTCCTACTTGAAACCATATATGATATCATTAAAAGTGACTGCAAAAGTTAAGATTCGACGATATTAGATGGCTTACAATGGCAGTTATTTTCTTGTCCGTGTTGGTCACACAAAGGTCTGCCTGAAAACATCCAAGTAGAAACATTTGAAGCCACAATTGTTCTGACAGACATCTGGCCGGAGCTAAGCTCGAAATTGCTGACAGGTGTGATCTTCAAGCTTTGGCATAGGTATGAAAAACTTTATCAGACCTGCATCAAACGGTACACAAAGTATGGAAATATCACTCAAAGGAATAGAATAGTTGAAATTATGCACGTAAGAAGTTAACATGAGTGAATGATTTGAAAACGGAAACGATATCAGAAAGTAATCAAAGCAGAGCAAATTTAAATTACTTTCCAAAACACCGAGGAATATGTCTAAAAATCAGTTTAACAAAAAAGAAAGAACTTCCTATTTTGGCCTCAGAATTTTTTTGAATCAGAGGAATTTTCATCATCTTCAAAATTAAGGATTGAGGGCAACATCGTAAAGACGCCGCCAGCACCAATTGCTTCCAATGTTGGATCAATCAGAGCATTCAATTCAATGATTAAGAGATCATATCAAAAGCGTGTCACAAATTCAAATTTCAAATTCAAAACTTTCCAAATCAGCAAACCAAGTGAATCGTATCAAATTACCCAAAACAATTCAAAACTTTCCAAAACCATTCACTAAAGACACGTTGGAAAATAGTCAGCAACAAGGCATCAGAAAATTCAAATCACAATCAGATCGTATCAGGCCATTCAACATTTCAAAAACTTTCTAAATCCAACAAAATCAAATCAATCAGCATTCAACACTTTCAAGTGCCTTAACTCGTCATTGGCCTTATAAAAGGGACGCCTTTCTCATCGGAAAAGGGAGGAGAGAAAAAAACCTAGCAGAGCATCCAAAGAAAGATTGACGGAAAACAACGAGAATCCCACACTTTCAAAGACAACACGGTCGAGGCTCAGAACACCAAGAGCGTTCATCATCGCCCAGAGACTCAGAAGCACGTCGCTCATCATCGTCCCTCAGAAACTGACGGACCAAAGGCAAACGATACAAACCGCGAAAGCTGGCAAAAGGTTAAAAAGGGGTATAGAAAGAGAACTTCCCTGGTTGACGTCCGTGGAGCCACTCGCCATTCATCGCCGGCCCTCATTTTTCTTTTTTTCCTCCGACGTTTCTTTCTATTTCGCATCATTATAACTGTAATCATCAATATAATGAGAATGATGGGGTATCGGGTCGATCGGGGATTAGGGTAGATTTAGGGTTTATGTTTGTTGAAATTGAGAGAATCGAGAGCGACTATTGCGAGAGAGAAGAGAAATTGTGAGGGAGAAGACGAGTGAGAGACGAGTGAAGAGAGGGTGCACCCTTCCTTTTCCCTTCCGTTTCTTTTCTTTTTTTATTTTAAAATTAAAACTTTATTTTTTTATAATCAGTAAAACCTTTTTTTTTAAGTTGAAATCTTTTGTTAATAAGAATTTTAAAAACTTTATTGGTAATTCAAGTTGAGAGTTTTATAATGATTTAATTTAAAATCCTTTCTTTTTAATAATTAGTTTAAACCCTTTTTAATTTAATTTTCTTTTATAATAAAATTAACTTTCTTTTAATTGAGAAAACCTTTTATGATAATAATCAAAAACAAGTTCCTTATAATATTTAGTTTTTTATAATTAATATTTATAATCAACCTAAATCTTTTCCTTATATTAATTAACACTAATTTTTGATAGATAATTTAAACCATTTTATAATTAATCTAATTCCCTTTTGTAATGAATTAAACCGCTCTTCTAAAACCCCTCTTCACGCGCTTGAGTGTCCGTTTGTGTGTTCTTTAATATCTTGTTTGTGGTTGACACCTTCCTTTTCTTGCTTATGTCCTTGCATGTTTATTCTCTGCTTGATGTATGTGTATGTTTGCTTTTATTATTATTTTCTAAACCTTTCAAAAACATAAAAGCCCATTTTCTACCTATGTAAGTCGATCGCCTTAGGGCATCGCATTCAACCTACTGATCACTGGACACAAGTCTAGCATCACTTTGCTAGCACATTCGCCTAAATAATATAATTAACCGCATAAAATATCCAAGGGAAAATCCCATGCATGATAACCATGTTATTGTGCATGGTGCACATCATTTGCATTCATAATCGACACCCTTAAGATAAGTCAATTAGACAACTTAGGATAGATTTCCTAGGTTAGTCCCCCCTTAATTTTGATTATTTAATCAAACTTTAGCTCACCTAATTCTCCACACAAGAGAATTAGATGTTAATCATCTCAAAGAAGGGACATACAATCCCATACCCCACAACATACAAACATTTTCAAAACTGTGGTGGTCTTTCTTAAGATGATGACTCATCTTCCTCTCCTAAACCTTTAAAACATTTTAGTATCCTTAATAAGGAACTACAAGTACTCTGATTCCCTCCTGACAGGATATGTAGGCACAAGATGCGATATCTTGTCGAGCACACTTAGGAATAAAAATAATAAATCACCTACCCTTCAACCCTTAGCAAACGAAAAAACAAATAACATAATAAAATCAAGAGGTTCCTCTAGAGTACTACAGATATCTAGGATGCTAACACCTTCCCTAGGTATAACCAACCCCCGAACTTAGAATCTTAGTGCATTTGCATTGCATTGTGGGAATTCGGTTTTTCTCCCTTCCCTTGGATAAAATCAAAGACCGGTGGTGACATTAAAAATGCGATTCTAGTTAACCAATAACTATGGTATCCAATTTTCACCGCGACAGAAATGGCGACTTCACTAGGGAAACTCATAAGAGGGTTCCCCCTAACTTGATTAATTATGTTTTTGTTATATATTTGTTATCTGTTATGCTTGCTTGGGTTATTACTTGTGTGGTGAGACAAAGTCCTACACTCGGACTAGAGTGAAATTAAGATAGGAAAACGGTGAGACTTCAATGATACTTTGAGGGAGTCGATTCCTGAAAAAGTAAATTGAGACTTCACCACTCAGTCTAGGCCATCTCGAATAAAATATTTGTCCAACGAGTTCATTCGTGAAGACGGTATGGTTTCGATCTAAAGGCCCTCGGGACTGGGGACCGTAGTTACCTTTAACCCAACTTGGCCTATTAGGTAGTGCGGGGACTATGCGGGAGTCTATTTCTGCGATAGTTGCTACGCGATACTACACTCAGACGAGATTCTCTTGAGAATATTATTGACTACCAAGTGATTTGGGAAATCGATAATATCCGAAAGATGGGTCATAGACTTTGGGAACTTCTAGAACCCGTTCGGCAGGTACATTTGAAACTATAGTACACTCCTATGGGATGGGTAGACCTTGACTCCGTGCTGTGACCTTTCAAACCTAGGACCCTTGTTTGTTTGCTTATGTGTGCTTTGTGCTTTGTGTGTTTGCATCCCTGCATTCATGAGCATCATATCATAAAGATTCATGGAACTTAGTCTTGTTTATAAGTATCATAAGGATACCATGGACTCTAAAAGAATTAAAAAAAAAAAAAAACGTTGAAGTACACTTACAAGAGTCATAACCTGGACGATCTAAGGGGATTGGAGACCTTATTGACGGATAAAGAAAGGTTCAAGACCAGATATGGGGAAGCCCTTATTGATAAGGAAATATTATCTACTCTACTCCAGTCCATCACTGTTGGTGACAATTCTTGAAGAATTTCCCCAGCTGATGGAGTCACTAATTTAAGATAGGCGTTCATTTCCTATCCTCGGTTAATATCCAAGCTAAGATGACTACAAAAGGAGAATTTCTGAAAAAAGCTACTTATTGCAAGAAACAGAAAGCTCAAGACGTCTTATCCTAATCTAGTCATCAGTCAACAAGCTTATTCTAGAAAAAGCTTAATTGGAAGAAGAAGTCAAACGAAGACCATTGGAAGAGTCTCCTTAGATCCATCATTATTAGCTTTTATTTAGCTTTTCCGTTATGACTCTTGGAAAATGTACCAACGCGTTGTAAACAATTTTGTAATAAATCAATCTTTTAATATTCCAATACTAATAGTTGTAACGGTTTTAATAACAAAAAAAACGAGTCTCTTGATATCCCTTGATGATTATAAATAGTCTAGTTCCATGAATCTTGTTGCATCATACGCATCATTTGCATTTGCATTTGCATTTCTTTGCATTCCAGGTCCTCATTCGTGTCTCTCTTCTCAGACTCCGAATCATCGATACGATACTCGAGCCGGTCGCAAGAAAAGAATGGATCATTTGGAACAGGAAAACCAAGCACTCCGAGCGGAGATCGCCATTTTAAAGGCCAACATGGAAACTTTTTCTACTACTATGAAGAATCTGATAGACATTCAAGAGCATGAAAAGCAAGAACTTCGCGAGGAGGTTGCAGACTTAAAGATTACCAAGAGGAGCCTGATGGATTTGGTCAAAAAGTTGGCCATATCCCCACGCCAGGATGGATTTTCTGCCTCCTCAGCCAACCAGCCAGTTGAACGAAGTGGTGAATTTTTGGATATCCCTGTGCTCTACGCTAATCTGTTCCCTACCCTCTTACAATATGGTTTAATCAAGAAGGAAACTCCACTATCTGTCCCAGTTACCCATGGGAGTTATTTCAAAGCTGATGCCTTCTGTGCCTTCCATCAAGGGGCACCCCGCCATGATATCGAGGAATGTTATGTCTTGAAGGAGAAAGTGAAAGAGATGGTTCAGAAGGGAGTCTTGTCTTTCGAAGTGTGTGAACCCCAAGTTGAGATCCATCTCTCACTCGAACAAGAAGCAATCCCCTCCTTGCACATGGTGGATTAATACCTAGGACGGTTTCTTTAAGGCCACGTCTCGTCATATTTTATGCTTATTCGCTGTTTTCATATGCAATTTTCTACGATCGTTAATGCGTTTGTTTTGCGTGTAAGAACTTGTTATTTTGAATAATTAATGCAATAATAATGTTTTTCTTGAAGAAACCCATTCGTTTCACTCATTTTAAAACGCTTTTTCTATTTTATAATGCCAATGCTGCCCAATCTCTTGCCTCGGCAAAGAATTGGAAGGAGGATGATGAAATCAAAATGCAAGATCTCTTGTTGTATGATTTTGAATAAAACTCTGCTGGTGATACAAGGCATTGTTTCAAACTCTCAAACACCGGAGATATAAGGGAGATAGACCCTCGTTAACCCTTTTGAGCCTTTGAAGTAGGAGTTTTCTTTCTCCAAATCAAAAACCTCATTCTTAACCTGGGGCAGGGTAATTTTCAGTAAAAAAAAAGGGAGTAAAATATCACGAAGATTGGGTGGGCATAAACAAACTTTGAGCCTTATATCCTTTATTTTTTAAACCGTGAACCAAACCACGATACAACCCTCAAAAGACCTTATTGAAGCAAGGTTTATTTCAAGGGCATACTCATTGAGATATCGTTTCCTGACTCTTATGAGCTATGCTCAAATTTGTGTCGGCATTATAAAATCGATAATTCAACCACCAAAACTTTTTTAATAAAATTTCCAAGACAAACATACGTTGCATTATCTGTTTCAAAATTAACATTTTCTACTTGCTAACATTGCTTGACAACGTAGAAATTAACATACGTGTGGCATTGATGAGCTAAAATTTAGTAATATTTCAAGGAGATGATAGTATTCAGGGGCACGTCACCTGAGGACCTTTCTGAGCAGGGGCAAGTTATTTCCCAGCTACTTCTTTCACCGTCTGACCTCAAGGGGCAGGTTCGAAGTCTCAGGATGCCGTCAATCAGGGGGCAGTTACATCGAGATTTGGTAAATCTCTCAAAGAATTTGAAGACTCGGTTACAGAACGCAATCAATCCGGGCCAGTTACGTCGAGATTCGACGAATCTCTCCAAGAGTTGGAATACATTGGAACACCTCGAATACCAAGTTTTCTGTAAAATTCTTTTAGGATGATTCCTTCTCATAAACCATAGGGCCTGGGGCATTCGAGAATTGAATACCTTCTTCCATTCACAATAACTATTGTTCAAAATGGCGACTATGGAATGTCAGTGCAGAGTTTTCATCCTTCATCCACGCCTAAGGAGCTTTTGACTAAAATACTATGACGACTCCCCAGTAAAACTTTACTCCAGGTAGTCCCGACCATTCCCCGGTGGATCTATATTTTAAGAAGTTATGGCACGTTTGATGCAAGATGTCTCTGGTCGACAACCTAAGAATCCTCAATGGATTTTCTTACAACTCCAACCTTCCCCAACGAAGCAAGTGTTTATTTCACTCCTCATTGGATTCTCTCATTATCTTAATCTCCTCCAGTGAAAGCGGATGTTTATTTCATCCCCTCGAGTTTTATCTCCGACGTTTTCAACTACTATCGATCTGAGTTTCCCCAATGAAGTGGATAATTATTTTATCCAGTTACAACTTTCATTCAGACTACTTCAGTTCGCAGTGGATATTTATTTTATCCCCCATGAAGTCTCTTCGATCATGAGTTTGGTTCATTCCCAGTGAATCTTTCTCATCCCCAACGGAATCATAAGGTTCATCTTGACAATCCCAAGTGAAGTCATGATGTTCATCCCTAAGTGGAATGCTCTCTTCCCCAGAGAAGTTTGAAGTTTTGAAGCAGGAAACGGTTCCATATTTGGTTTTCCACTCATCCCCAGTGATGCTTCTTATATTGCAAAGATTGGCCGAGTACCCGTATCGAGATGCTTGTTGTTCATCTCCTGTTTACTTCTCTTCGTCTATTCTGTCAGCATAAGCATAAGCATAGCATGGCATACATTCATTCATATAGATTCATGGCATGTGCGCATCTTGCATCTTGCATTTTTGTGTTGTTTGTTTTGTTCTTTCACTTTGGCTGTGTTTATCCCCAAGTGATCGGGTTTGCCTTCTCCCTCCAAGTAGAATCATCATCCCTAAGCAGAAAAAGCACGTCCTTTCTAATTCCCCATTGAGTTCGATCCTCATGGAAGATGGTTGCTTTAGTTTTCTTTTCCTTTTGGATAAAGATAAACCCCAGTCGAGTTCATTCCTCACTGGATGGGTTCTTGTTTGACCGTTTCTTTCCAGTTATTTCCTGGATTGAACTTTGGTCCCTGACAATCACAATTTTGGATATCTCTAGGCTGTTGAACCTAGGTCAAGCGTGCATTTATTTTGCACCCTATCTCCCCAAGAACAATTTATTCAAAGATCTCTATGGAAGACAAAAGTTATTCCTCCAGCAGTATTATGGAATTTAAATCTAGACAACAAGTGGTAGCTCTCTATTTGAGCTCAGTTTTCCATCTGGATGACAAATGACAGTCTCCCCAAGACAGTTTGTCTATCCCCGGTGAAGTTGTCAAGATCATCAGCTTATTCTCCAGAGGAAGGTTATTGAAGACTTTACAAGTATTCTCTTTATTTGAGAATCCCCATTACAAGAATTGTACTAGCTTCGACGCAATGTTCAGCTACAGCAATATTGCTTCTCAGTGGTATTCTCCCCAGTGAGCCCACGATTTAATTTGCTTCCGTCAAATGGCATCTCTTCGAGAAGTTTGATGAAGACTCAGATGATCTTTCTCTTTTATTTGAGAAGACATATTCTACAAGCCAGCCGACCTGCATCTCTTTTGAGGATCCCCGGTGAAGCTTCCAGATCTCCAATAAATTATGGATTCCAGCTGAAGGCATCAGATCTCCAGTGAAATCCCAAGCCCCTGTGAAGTTACTTTCCAACAAGTATTCACCTTTCCAGGAGGAGTTCAAGACTTTTACGCGAGGCAGACAACCTCGTAGCAGTTTATTTCAAGACTCTTGTTTGAGGCAGACAACCTCGCAGCAATGACTCATTTTCTACCCTTTCAAGTGGATTACTTGATAGAAGACCTCGGCAGTAGGTACTTCCCTGGTTATTCTCGGCAGTAGATTTCCAGAAGACCTCGGCAGTAGGTATTTCCCTGGTTATTCTCGGTAGTATATTTCCAGAAGACCTCGGCAGTAGGTATTTCCCTGGTTATTCTCGGCAATAGATCTCCAGCAGACTTCGACAAACAGTCGTTTTTTTGGTGTTTTGGTCAGATGCCTCGCTTAGGCTACCGTGGTGGTAGTAGGTCATCTTTCCTTTTGTGTTTACCTCGCTTAGGCTATCATATGCTTGATAGTAGGTAACACATCCTTTTTGGTCAGACGCCTTTGCTCAGGCTGCCACAAGTTGGCAGTAGGTGATCCTTCTCTCCCCGGTTTATTACCTCTGCTTAGGCTATCTTGTGTGATAGTAGGTAATATAAGCCATTTTATTTCAACTGGATACCCTCGCGTAGGCTACCAGCCGTTGGTAGTAAGTTGTCTTTTTTTTCCCTTCAGGTTTCTTGCCTTATGCTTAAGCTACCTTGTGATTGTCAGTTGGCAGTCTCTTTCCCCCAGTGGAGTTATCTCTTTCCCCCGTGGAGTCTCGTCTCGCTGAGTCGTCTTCGCCGGGTCTCCCTTTCTTTGGTTGTGTTGCAGCATTTCAGCCGCAATTATTCCCCTGTGACATTATCTCTCACAGGATCTCTGTCTTGCATATCATATCATTTCATACTATATCATGTGCATTTGGCGGTATCTTAGGGCCAAAAATTTGCGCATGTTTGTATTTAAGTCTCCCCTATCTCGTCGAGACGAAGATTTCAATCTCCATATCTCCGGATAGAAGAAACTTAAATAGGGGCATCTGTCGCACCCTAATTTTTGACCCTAAGATACCCACTCCGCTTTTGCATGGCATATTAGGTCGATCATTCTTGCATAACTAACCGTTTCACCTAGTTTGTCTGTTTGTTTCGTTTATATGAGAAAGGTACTGTTGCAGGAGGTTCAAGATCCTGAAGGCTGTGTTGTGTGTGTGATTGTGGAGGTTCTCTGGTCCTGCGAGATTGTGCCCTCATTCTATTAATCCCTAAGCCAATACAAGGTTTTTTTTTCATCAAGATTTCTCTAGAAGATCCAAGAAGGACTAGGACTTCTCTCCGTTGGCACTGGGATTGAGCATTGGAAGACTATTATGATTTTATGGCAAGTTACGATTCAAGTGGTGCTCCCAAGGTCTCCTCAAAACATGACGCTCGTGTTTACGTAAAAGATCATTTGAATTTTTGTCAATATATGGCTTGAGATCTGATGTGTTGGATTTGCGATTTATTGGAGATTAAGGCTAATGGTGGTGGATTCAAAGGTGTTTCACTTGATTTAAATTCTTGGACATTTATTCCGTCCTGAGCCTTGATCCAACAAGAGGATGTCTTGTGTGGCTGGCATAATGTTGCGATCCAAAGAAGAAGAATTTAAGATTTAAGAGTGTTTATTAAAAAAAGAAGTTCAAGCTTAATTGGAAGAAGGAGAGATGATAACTTTGGTACAAGGTTCCAAATTCCATCACCCAAGTTACATGGTCTACTTCAAGGATGTTTCCACTAAGTTATTCAAATTTTAAAGACTTCACATAGGATTGAGAGGCCATTCCAAAGCCCATTTCAACGATCAAATGTTAAGTTCAAAGAGAAGAGTCTCTTTTTTATTTCATACCAAAGGTTAAAGTTACGAGTTCATGTCGATTCAAAGCCCATCCAAGATTCAAGGGCGAATTTCATTGTCATCCATCAGGTATTCCAAGAGTCCAAATTCGTTTATCTTTCAAGGGACAAGTTGGATTCAAGGTTACATTCAGCACAAGTTCATTAATTCATTGGGTTACAAAGTTTTGGAACTTAATTTATTTCATATGATTCACATGTTACAAGAAACTCATACTAGGTCCACATTACAAGAATACAAAGTTCGTGGAATCATATGTACTAGCAAGCTGCAGGATATTCATAGAATACCATAAAGTTCCTAATCTACAAAGCCTAAGTCCTAAACTCTAGCCTAGCTCCATTTTCTTCACGCCATGTCCCTGCTTCAATCTCCAAGCTCTCATTCCTACAAGTTTAAACCAAAAAAAACCATCCCTGCATACAAAACCACAATGCATGAAAAGCCACCAACAATATTAAGGTTATAACTAACATCTCAAGGCCCCACCATTGGTTTGTGTAGACATCACAACTTGGCAGAACATATTCTTGGACAGCATTAAGCACAACGCCTATGCTAGCTCTTTCCCGTATCATCCTGATTGAACACCCTCCGACAACCCTTTGAAGAATCATGCTCAGGTGTCAACACCTAGGAAAATAATTGGTAAAGTCAGATTCAGTCGTAAATTCAGGAAAACCATGAGGGCACTTATTGTCTTAGAAAGTAAAACAACTGCAAATAAAATTTCAGTTTGTTTGGTCTCATGAATAGAACCTGTACAGCCGGGATGAGGAAATGGTTTATACTGGCAGGACTTGTGGACTCTTTGCTCGAGCTCGTCGGAGGATAGACGAAATTCTTGCCAGGATCGGTTGTTGAGTCAAAGAACAACTATGTCATCAAAATCCTCCTTGTATCCCAACATTTAGCCTATACCTGCACCAACACATACCAGTCAGTGGACCAACATGGAATAAAGGGGGGTAAGGGAGGCCATCTGACCGTTGGAAAACATCAATGTTACCCAAATAAAACTAAACATTAGCATCCACCACAAGTTTTCTTTCCTCTTTTCTTTTCCCTTATTTTATTTTTATTTTTTTCTTTTTTGATTCATTTTATTTATTTATTTATTTAGGGCCAATATAAATAAGACAAAAAAATATATTTTATCTCCTTTGATTATTTATTTTATTATTTTTATTTTGTTAGTAAAAATTAAAAAATATATATATATATTATTTGTTTTGTAATTAGTCATTTTCAATATCTTTTTTATTTAAAATCCAAAAAATATATTTTCATATCCTTAATAATCAAAACCAAAAATATGTTAGTAGTGTGTTCTAATCATATCATGTGCTTTTGATCTTTATGTTTTATTTATGATTAATTTTTACTATTTACTCATCATTTTTAAACTTGTTTAATATTATATTCTATTTTTATATCATTTTAATTATTCCCCAAATATTAAAAATGTCCCCCCACCCTTGTGTGTAATTATTTATCTTGTGGTTTGTGTTATTCTCAATTAGGTAGATTAACTAACTAATCACATTATTTGCCATAAAACCAAAATTAAAATCAATCTCTCAAAGATAAAAAGAAAGGACTTGGTCAACACAAAGATCCTTTTTCAAAAACATTGGTCAACACCAATTGATCACCATTTAACTTCATCCTATTGTCAAACTTTTTTTCAAACTAATTCTTGATCTCACATCAAGCCCTTTTAAAAGCATCCAACTTGTAAGTTGATTGCTTCACACATCGCCATCAACCTTTCCTTTCCGTTTCTTATCACTTCAATTCCTTTTCGTAATCATGAATAAACCTCGATCAACATCGAGCGCATTTTCTCAATCAAAAACTCAAAATACTTAAAAATATTCAAATATTTTTCATTAATAAAGATGAAAAAGGAGCGAGGTGTAGTCAACGTCTCCCGAGAAGGAGGGCACAAGATGTAGTTCTCGCTTGCCTGAACTCTCTCATCAATTCAAAACACTTTAACACATCAAACTCTTTTTCTCTCCGTCGTGCGATTTATCCTAAAAACCTTTTTTAAACGTAAGATATTATTTCTTGAGACGACGCAAAACATTGCTTCATCCACGAACTATTTGAGTTTATATAATAGGTGTTTCCTGTTAATGTTGATTTGTAAATCCATTATGTTGTGATACAAAAGTCGACTCCTCACGTGTTTTAGGTAAATCAATAATTTATGTCGAATGCGACTAAATACCTTTCTCTGAAATCGACCACCAACCAAACATTTCTTAGTCCGAACTACGAAGGATTTGATTTCCTCATTGCACTATGAGGATACGTAGGCACAAGATTGCAAAGTCTTGTTGAGCCCTCTAGTAATAAAACCTTTAGATTCCCTTTCTCTTTTTTTCCCCTTTTAATAACTGGAGAAACCTAACTTTTAAAGATACACTTACACGCACAACTAACCTAATGGTTCTTGTTGAGTACAACACACTTGAGGGGGTGCTAATACCTTCCCCTTGTGTAACTAACTCCCGACCCAAGATATTAGTTGCGATGACCATATCCTTGTCATTCTTTTAGGGGTTTATATGATATTTTCCCTTTCCCTCAATGGGAATAAATAAAGATTGGTGGAGACTTTGTTAAGTCCATTCCACGGGCGTACGATTATGCCTCGCGAGGTCGTTCTCATTTTTTGAAGTACGACAGATGGAAAATATGATGGGGAGTTTCCTATCCCTAAGTGAGTCAAGCCTAGTTAGGTTTTTGTGTGTGTTTGTGTTTGTTTATTTGTTTGGTTTTTCTTTTATCTTATGTTTATTATTATATTGTGATTGAATCTTGGATCTTGAACTTCTGATTGCAAAACCTTGAGGGAAAGGCATTATACCCGAGCTTTGAGTAAAAACATAAGATATGATGATGGTTGAGTAGTGTAGGTCCGCGAGATTTAGATCTCGGTAGGTTTGAAATGAGAACCTTACTTAGCATTGATTTTTTGAGAATATTGGAACCCGACATGTAGTTGTCGTTGGACTCGATGTTTGCATAAGGATCTAGAACTCTAAGAAACTTTGTAGAACCTAAAACCCTTGGCTTACTAGGAATGATGGTCGCGTAATGAGGGCCCCCAAGAGGTAGATCTCGAGTGGTCCATACAAAGATCTCGCTCAGAGTAGATTCACTCGATGGAGTTGACGGCCGACATGTTGTTGTCGTCGGCAACAAACATTGATTTGAATTTATGACTCTAGGAAACTTGTCTAGATCCAAACTCGATGGTCGCGTAGTGGGGGCCAACGAGAGGAAGATCTCGAGCAGTCGGTACAAAGATCTCTTCGAGAATAGATTAATTTGATGGAGTCGACAACCGACATGTAGTTGTCGTAGTTGGGAAACATTCATATGAATCCATGACTCTGGGGTCCCTTTTATAGCTTAGATCATACCCGGTGAGAACCCTTTTTTGGTTGAGTAATCAGATTCATCCATTACCTCGAGCCTTTAAGCTTGTATACCTAAACATTACGTTCATCTACATACATCACATGTGCATAAAAAATAAGAAAACAAAGCACTTAGTTACTTGTTTGTTAATCTCAGAAATTTAAGACATCTTGCAAACAAAAAACGATTCCAGAAAGGAGAATTACTTACACATTCAAGTACAAGAATCCAAAGCATGACGTTTTAAAGACATTGAACTCCAAGTTGACTCCTCCTATGTGCACTGATTTCAAGAAAGAACATGGGAATAGGTAGATCATCCTGAATGAGACAGTGGACCATTATGCTATTATCACTTTGGATCGTTTCTATGAATCTTCGTTGCGTTGTTTCGCTTTTAATGATTTCCAATTAGAGCCCACATTGGAAGAATTTGAGAGGATATTTGGTCGAAATTTGAAGAATCACAATCCTTTCCCCAATATTCAAGAAGAAGTCACTCCTCAAAAGATAGCTTCAACTCTGAACATCAGTGTCCCAGATGTAATTTTCAATTGGGATAGAAAAGGAGGTTTCAAAGGGTTTCATTTAGAGTTTCTGGAAGGTCTAGCCTTGGGGTTTGAGAAGGTGGAAAATTGGGATGCTTTCTATGATGTTTTAGCTCTCTTGATTTATGGGATAGTCCTTTTTCCAAATATGGAGAACTTTGTGGACCAAGTAGCTGTGGAAATCTTTCTAGCTGGAAATCCAGTTCCCTTTTTACTAGAAGTTGTTTACTTCTCTCTCCATGATCGTCATGAGAAGAAAGTAGGGACTCTCTTGTGTTGTGTTCCCCTTTTGCATGCTTGTTTAATGATGCATCTAAAGAAGTAAGGTTTGATTATTTCCAAGAAGCTGAAGTGGCTAGAAAAGCTAGGATCTCTTACAACTAACAACATTAAGTGGTATATAAGTGATTGGGAAATTGACGACATTATCGTGAACTAGGAAGGGTTTCCTAATGTTCCATTATGAGGAACTAGGGGTTGCATTAACTATAACCATGTTCTATCTCTGAGAAAGCGTGGTTATGCTATGAGCCTCCCTCAAGAAGTTAAGGCCTTAGAATTATTTATTTTGTAAGATATGGGGGTAAGCAATCTAGATATGAAGAGTGTCAGAAAAGCTTGGAAGACGATTGTCAAAAAAGGGAAAGAATTTGGAAAGAGGAATGTAGTTGCCAAGGAACCTTATGTCCGTTGGGTGAAGGAAAGGGTTCAAGTAATCAAGCTGCCATACTCATTTAATCCTTCTCTTTTTCCTCCAGTTGCCGAGCCAGAACCTATATTTCCTGAAGACGTAGAATGACTTAATGCTAAGATTAAGGAGCTCGAATTGGAAAATACTGAGTTGAAGGTTAAGATGAACCGATTTGCTTTGGAGAACAAAAACCTGAAGGATGAACGTGAAGGGAAGGCCAAGGAACTTGAGGACAACTACAAGATGGCCAGGCTGTCTGAAGATCAAAAGGACGATCTTGATCACATCCTCATGGGTTCCACATCTGTAGTTCAGACTAAAAATGAAAAGATTAAGAAAGTTGAATACAAGATTTATTAGTTGGAAAAAAATGTTAAATCGGTCTCTCATGGAGAAGAGTGAAATTAATAGTAACCACTACAAGAAAATTGGCAAATTACGATGGTTAATTTTGGAAGATTACGGCGGTTACAACCGACGTAAATTGCAAGTCACGACGGTTCCTCTTCTGTTGCAGAAACATGTGTCGCGAGGCTGTTTTACGACAGTTTGTAAAACTTCCGCTCAAACTATCATAACATTTCGTAACGGTTTGAAATGACCTCCAATATATTATTACGACGGTTGTAAAGGCCATAATTATATAATATATATTTCATTGAAAATAACGACGGTTGTAACAGCCATAATTATATATTATATATTTTATTTAAAATAGTGACGGTTTAGAACAACCTTAATTTTATTATTATTTTAAAAAACAATTTAAAAATTGCTACATTATCTCCTCTCTTCATGTTAGTATAATACCAATAATATTACAATATTCAATTCAATCAATACAAAATACCATGAAAAATTATAATTTTATTAAACAAAAAAATTATCAATATCCAAATAAGGTCAAGAATCAGTTTAAATTCACCGTGGTAAAAATTTGAAGAGACAAGTTACATCATCACCATTCACCTCACTAATTTGCATTGTAAAATAATTACTACTTAGTGTATAAAACAAAAATGTATACTTGAACCTTAACCGTTGTCTACCACTTGAACCTCATAATAGAAAAACACTAGAACCACTTGAACCTCATAATTGAAAAACACTTGAACCACTTAAACCTCATAATAGAAAAACTCCTGCCAAGTCTATCCTTGCTAACTTCTATATTATCCAACCTCATAATACAATAACTTAGAAAATGGGTGGCAGTAAGAAGTTTAGGACAAAAATAAATACCTTTGGAGTCCCTCTCAGTCCAATTACATTAGCTTTCAAGTCAATAATGCATGCGTCAAGGTTACCATCAATGCGAGCTTTTTTAACAAGAAGATCCAAGATATTCACAAATAACTCAAATAGCTTGCTGGTACAGAAAAAGTTAGTGTAGTGAACCAAATTCTGAAAGCAGAGGTATCAAATCATTACATTCACAAAATACAAACCTATTCTGAGTCTTGGGAGCTATTCCCAAAAGCCGATTGAGAAATAGTTTTACATGAACCTGTTAATATGCATATAGATTTGAATTTCATTTAATTCAAACTACATACCGTAAACCTGTCATATTTAGAATTTCACTTAGAATTGAGAGAAAATGAATGTACATGAGTGCAAAGACAGGAAACAAAAGAAAGAAAATAGTAGAAGAATCATGTGAATAAAATGCAATCAAATAAACCATTGATGGTTTAGTTGTTTACCTTACTCTAAGGTTTTCGAAGAAAGTAACCTATGCGCATATCAAAGCTGCAATCAAATAAATTTTTAAATTTGAAGCCCTTAAATCTGTCCAACTAAATAATATTTCATGTTATGAGCTTTTGTTTAGACCTTCTGATTTGCCTAAACAAGTTTCTTTGGTCAAAACATATATTACTTGCCTAGGCCAATGAAAGTGGTTATTAAGAAAGGAATAAGTAAAATCATACTCTATTAATTACCAGCATAACATTGACTTAGTTAGATAAAATGTAGAAATAATGTAGCAATGAATGACATGCTTACCCATGTTGAGATAAATATTTCTTTACCTTTTTTATTTCTCTTAGATGTGCCATTAAATTTGTTTATGTACTGTCCACAAAATCAATAAGGCTAATTCTACTAGTTTTTTTAATTACTAAAATTTTGTTGAGGCTCCCTGCAACATCAATCAGTAAAAAGCAGACATAGGAATTAAGTATTAGAGTAAATCAACAATATAAACTTGTGTTTCAATCTAGAATAACATGAAAGTGATATTAGTATTCATATCAAATCATATTAAACAAAATTATATTGGAGATACCTTACCTGATTTGATTAGAGTAGTGAAAATGATATGTAATTTAGAGCTCTTAGAATTTAAGGTTGTTGCTCCCACTTTTCTGCTAGAGGTGCCCTACAGTATATAAAGGTCAAGTCAAATTCCAACAATATTTTCTTTTAAGTATCATATATATTTGTATATTGAAGTAATCACTTACAAGCTCCATTTTGTAGTCAGATCCCATGTATAGAAAAGATGAAAATGCATTTTATGTATGGTCTGAATTCCTTTAAATTAAAAGCCTTGGTAACAATTTTGTTCCCATGGAACATTTTAACTTGGTTTGTAACACCTCGAACCGAGTTTTTTCCTCTGATAGACAGCTTCCAAAGTCCACCACGCCAACTAGAGTCAACAGCAATAGCAGCAAGTCTTACATCAGTAGCATTCTTCTCTTCCAAACGTCTTGTAAGGTAGCCATCACCATCAGCATCATTAACTTCAACATCTTCATGACACTAAAGAGAAATGAAAGAAATCAACTTATATCGTTCGGTATGCAAATGTAAACTTTTGGAATAAATATATTAAAACAAACTTTCTGACAAATATATCAGCACAATGATCTTTGTGTGTGTGTTACTCCCTTGGGAGAAACACATAGAATTAGCATTTGCAACATTTATATGAAACAACAGTAGAATTAGTGGTATATTTATACCAAACAAGACAAGGTAATGCCAAAATGGTATTGAACATACCTATTCAAAAAGATTCCATTCATGATTAGTAAGAATTAGGAACACACAAAGTACTAATAGTCTAATATCATGAAATTAGGACCACTTATAACGTAGAAGACCCATCTCAAGGTATTGATTTATATGAATTCAAATAATATTATAATAATCTTTGAATGAAGCGTAATAACATTCTTCACTCAAGTGGGAAATAAGCACTGAGTTTACATTCTAACAACGTATTTTATATGAATATGACAATGACACTATTATTGTTGGACAACTGTACACAAGTATCCATCCAAGCGGTTTTAAACCTATCAAGCTTATTTAAATTACGATTTTATTTTGGTTACTGCTTTGAACCTAATTTATCCTTTTAGTATCATTCTCATTCTATAAAATCAGTGTAATCTTTCTGTTTCAATAAATAATATCACTTTCTTATGCCTGACAATTATATTGTTTGTAAATAATAATATTTTTAAAATCTTGATATTCCGCTTTGTAATAAGATAGAAATTCGTACTTGATTAAGATAGTGCCTTAGATGAAGTTTATATAGTAGAAGCACTGATGTAACATAATTCCAAAAGCCAAATATTATTTTAGAAAAAAAATCCAGAAACAAATAATACTCAAAATAAAGTTTTTTCCATCAACTTAATAGCATATGTGCATAGTAGTGATCTAAAACATGAGTCTCAAAATCAAAAGGGAGAAAAAATCTACAAAAATTTATCAATACCAGAAAGTATTGAAACTATGCCTCACATCTTTCCTTCCAGAAGTAATCATCAGGATGAATAATTACAAATTCATCATCTTTGGTCCTGTTCATAGTTATTACAACCAAATTCTCCTCTCATTCATCAAGCATGCCACTAGATCCAATTTGAAGCTATAACGAAATAAAAAAGGCATAAACTTCCATGTAAAGTAACAAACTATAACTTTTGCAACTATTTAAACTTAAAACCATAATGTATGCAAAGGAGACCCTGCAACACCACTCCATAAAGGCTTTGAGTCCAGGCACAGGCGAGCTCTGTGTAACGCCCCGATTTGTTTAATTGTATTTATTTATTTCATTTATGTGAATTTTGTGAAATGTGTGAATTTATTGTATTTTACCTGCTAATTGAGTTAATTGGTTAGTTTCTCTGATAGATAAAATATTTGCATTAAATTATAATTTCTTTTCAACTTTTATTTCCTGAAATATATTTCATCGGTATGTTTATGTTTTATCGCGTTTTGAGAGCGTTTGCGAGATATTTGAGCTGAGGGGTATTTTGGTCTTTTGCTTAGTTATTGTAAGTTCCTGGATTGGCTGGAATTTTGGTAAAACAAAGGTTGTTCAATGTTGATGTCAAGGTGGTGATGTTGCAACATTGAGTCTTAACACTGGGCTGTGTTAAGTGTTTAAATTGCTGAAGTTGGATGTCTGATGTCACATTGCGATGTTGTGACATTAGATCTGCAGAACTGATAACAGGATGGGCTTGTTGTTATTAGGGTACGCGTGTTAGCTGGAGTTGTGGAGAGTGGTTGACTCATTGGATGAGAATATCTTGGGTTAGATATTTTCTGTTACATGGGAGATTTGATTGCAGGTCTGTTGGAGAATTAAAAGGTTGAAAATTTAAAAAGATTTTGGTGATAAAATCTGTTTTGAAGATTCAGTTTTAATTAACAAATCTGATCAAATATTGTGACAAATCCAAGCCCAATTCAGATGGCTATATAAAGCGCACAAGACCAAAGGAAGAAGGTACAGAAAACATTCAGAATATCAGGAGCTGGAGGCTTAGTATCTAGAGTTTGTTTAGAGTGCTTATATTTACACTATTCTAGGGTTTGAATAGGTGTTGTTTTCTGTCCTCTCTAAAGCTGTGAAGCAAAGAGAGTTGTGTAACTTGATCAAAGCTGTGAAGCAGGATCAAGGATTCTCAAAGAGGTTATTCTTTGAGTGTTTTATGGATTGAGTAGTGTTCTCATATCTAAGTGGTTTCTTAGGTTGAAAGTCACTAGTAGAGATTAAGATTAGGAGATTGTCAACTGGGTTGTTGAGTCTGTAATTTAATTCTACAAGTAGTGAAATTCATCCCTGGCTTGGTAGCCCCCAGACGTAGGTAGTTAGACCGAACTGGGTGAACAATTCCTTGTGTTATCTTGTTACTGTTATTGCTGTCCATTGCAGAGTGTGTTGTTGTGACATCGCACCTTAACATCACACGTCTGGTACCAGAATTTCAATTGGTATCAGAGCAGGCATCCTATCTGTCTCTGGGTGAGATCTAGGGAAGTTACTTTCTGGTGTAAAGATGGACAAAGAGGTTGGAGGATATGTCAACAGACCCCCTATATTGGATGGCTCAAACTATGAGTATTGGAAGCCTAGAATGACTACTTTCTTAAAGTCTTTGGACAGCAGAGCTTGGAAGGCTGTCATTAGAGAGTGGAAAGCTCCAGTTGTGTATGAGAAAGATGATGCTGGAAAGGATAAAGAAGGCACCTCAAACCCAAAGCCTGAAGAAGAATGGACCAAGGAAGAAGATGAGCTTGCCCTTGGAAATTCAAAAGCCCTAAATGCTATCTTCAATGGAGTTGACAAGAACATATTCAGGTTGATCAACTCATGTGAAACTGCTAAGGTTGCTTGGGATATTTTGAAGGCTACTCATGAAGGCACATCTAGAGTTAAGAAGTCAAGACTTCAACTTCTAACATCTAAGTTTGAAAGCCTAAAGATGAAGGAAGATGAGACTATTCATGACTTCCACATGAATGTCCTTGAGCTGTCTAATGCATCCAGTGCTCTTGGTGAGAAGATGACAGAAGAAAAGCTTGTAAGGAAGATCCTTAGGTCCCTTCCTAAGAAGTATAAGATGAAGGTTACTGCCATTGAAGAATCAAAAGACATCAGCAAGATGAGAGTTAATGAGCTCATTGGGTCTCTTCAAACTTTTTAGCTTGGGTTGAATGAGGAAGAACCAGAAAAGAAGTCCAAAAGTATAGCCTTGGTCTCCACTCCTGCAGAAGCTAAGAAAGTCAAAGATGATGATCCTAAGGAAGATCTATCGTAAGCCATTGCTATGTTGGGAAGGCAGTTCAACAAAGTGTTCAAGAAGATGAACTATAACTACAAGCCTAATGTCAAGAACATCTCTTCTGACATCAGCAAGTCAAAAGAGAAAGATGAAGAAAAGACTGCCCAAGATAAAGGAGTTCAGTGCTTTGAATATGAAGGGTATGGACATGTCAAGAAAGAGTGTCCCACATTCTTGAAGAAGCAGAATAAGGGTATGACAGTTTCCTGGTCTGACTCTGATAGTGAAAGTGAAAGTGAGTCAGCAAAGCATGTCAGAGCTTTAACAGGAACTGTTGGTTCTGATGATGATTCTAGTGATGGAGAAATAACGTATGAGGAGTTGGCATTTACTTATCAAGAGCTGTGTTTAAAAAGTGCTGAGGTTTGTCAAGAAAACAAATGTCACAAGCAACAGATTGCTCAGCTTGAGAATGTAAAAGCTGGTCTGGAAAATGAAGTAGTACTTGTTAAATCTCAACTTGATCAGATGATTAAATCTGTTAGAATGATGAACAGTGGTACAACTACCCTTTATAAGATTCTCCAGTCAGAGAAAGCTGCTGGAGATAAATCAGGTATAGGATATATGGGTACTTCAGAAGCCAACACTTCAGGAACAAAGAAGGAGATGTCTCAGAGGCAGGATCCTACACCCAAGAAGGTGGTTTAGCCACAGAATGGTGAGAAGAAAATTAGTACTCATCAGAGGAAGGTGAAGTCTCAAGGAGCCAGTCAGTATATGCCTCCCCAATATCACCAGAGCATGCAAACTGCAAGGTTCAAACAGAACATGTCGCATCAGATGTCTCATCATCAGGAAAACTGGTATGGATCTGGATTCAGCAATGCTGTGCCTCATAACTATGGAAGAAGGAAGCCTCATCACCATGGGAGACAGCCTAGAAGACAGGGTACCTATGGTAGAAGACAACAACCTCACCATAGAAGACTATCCAACTATGGAAGAAGGAGACCACATTATGGATATCAGCCTAAGCAATCTCATCATGGCAGAAGATTCAGAGATGAAAGGGTGAGATGCTTTTATTGTGGAAGGTTTGGACATATGCAGTACTCTTGCTACAAGCTGCATGGATATCCTCAGCCCCAAAATAGATGGAGAGAGTACAGGCCCGAGGGTGTTAAACAGTGGGTTCCTAAACCTCAGGCCAAATGTCTATTGGATCACTCCTCAGATGAACATTTTGCTAAAGATGCATGGTACTTTGACAGCGGATGTTCAAAACACATGACTGGATCCAAGAAGCATTTGGTAGAGTTCAATCCCTGCCATGCAAATGATGTTGTGTTTGGCAATGGAGAAAAAGGAGTAGTAGAAGGAGTTGGAAGAGTGAAGAATCATTATGGTCTTACTCTTGATAATGTGTTCCTTGTCCAAGGGTTGAGTGCTAATTTAATTAGCATAAGTCAACTTTGTGATGAAGGTTACAAAGTAAGCTACACCAAAGATGAATGTGTGGTAGCTAATGAGCATAATCAGGTTATGATGAAGGGTATCAAATCCAGAGATAATTGTTATCTATGGATACCTATAAAAGTCAGCTCCACTGTTGATGTTAAGACTGATGTTTTAACATTAGACTGTGACATCAAGTATGAAGAGATACTGAAAGGTCAATCAGAGTTAATGAGTTCTGGTGTAAATCCTTTTAATTTTTTAAAAGGAAAGTTTTTATGGAGGGAAAAATTCATTGATTGGTCTTTAAGTTATTCTCAGAATCAAGCTCAGTACATTAGACCGTCATTACCCATTGTGAACATTTCTCAATTCATCAAGTTCCTCATATCTCAACGATTCATCTTCTTGGCTCTCAACAGAACGGGTAATCCTTATCAGAATCTCATATGTTTCAAAGGAACCATGTCTAAGCAGATGTCCTCTTCTTCCAAGAACTCTGATTCTCAAAGACCTGCGCATGAACGAACTAGGGTTTCAACGGAAAAAGAATATGTTGACAAAGAACGCATTCCTATGGCACTCCCGGATTCAGGTATTTCTAAACCATCTATCAAGTTGAATAACACTGAAACTAGGTCATCATCCTCTCAAGCTGTTGAGGAGAAATATGATGTGGACATGCATTTGGAGCAAATTGCCACCAAAATTCTTGAGAAAGGAATACGTGTGAAAGGGATTTCTGTTCCTTTAAGGCAAATGCCTGTTGAACAGGTAGGCTCTCACAATGAGGACACCAATCTTCATTGACTGGCGCTGTCTGTGATTCAAGATGCTGAAGGTTGTAGTAAAGAAGAAGATCCTAAAGATACTGATGTCATCCCTGATGTCAGGACATCTTCCCCGAGGGTTGAAAGTCACAGTTATAAAGGGAAGGATCAGGTTGAGGTTATAGATGTTGAGGACTCATCTGATAGTGATATCATTGGTAATGTGATAGCAAGAAGGAGGGAGGATAGGAAAGGGAAAGATGTGAAGTCTCTTCCTAATGAGAATATGATCAAGAATAAGAAAAGGACTTCTGTTGCAGGCTCTCCCAAGTCATGGAACAAAGTTGCCATTTCTGGCAAGAAGAGGAGAATCAGGGAAGAATCAGATTCAGAGTGTGATGTTCAAGACATCAACCCTGTGATGAAAGGAGCTGCTGATCAAGCACCTGATAACATCTCATTTCACTGTGCCAGAAGTGCATCCATGTGGAACTGTGTGAGCCAACGAAGGATAGCTCTGGAAAGAGAGCTAGTTGGTGATGACTTAGAGTCTACTGGAGTTATAGATCTAATTAAGTTTGCTGGTCTCATAAGGATTGTGTCAGGATTGTCTAGTTGCTATAATAGACTGGTCAGAGAATTTATAGTGAATATCCCTGAGTCTATTGATAACAGCAAAAGCCTAACCTTCAGAAGAGTTACCGTCAGGGGTAAGTGTGTCTGGTTCTCTCCTAAGGTGATCAATGCCTACTTATGAAGAAGTGAGGAAGATGATGGAGGATTAGAAGTTTCTAATAATGTTATCTGCAAAGAGATCACAGCCGGTCAGGTAGAAGTTTGGCCTTCAGGAGGAAATTTGTCAGCAAGTTTATTAAGTGTGAAGTATGCTCTTCTTCATAGAATAGGTGCGGTTAACTGAGTTCCTACTAACCACAAGACCACTGTTTCTGCTGGACTGGGAAAATTAGTGTATGCCAATGGAACAAAGAAACTAATTGATTATGGCTCTTACATTTATAATCAGACTATCAAGCACGCTGCAACAAGAGCTATGAAATTGCCTATTGCATTTCCATCCCTCATTTGTGGGATAATTCTGTCTCAACACCCTGGGATTCTTAACCAGAATGATAGTGTGTGTAGAACGAAGCCTGGATTGTCGTTTCATCAGAAGATGTTTAAAGGAAGACATGTTGTTGATAATGTCAAAGCATCTGCCTCAACATCTACTAATCATACTCATGTCAAGACTGATATGATTGTTGAACTGGAGGAAGCCTGTAAAGAACTAGATGAAGTCATCAGAGTAAACATTGAAAGGAAAGACAAGTTCAAAAATTTACTTATGTCCCTGAAAATGAAGGAAGAAGAAAGTGAGAAAGCAGTTGTTGATAAGACAGATGAGTCTGACAATGATAGTCCAAAAGAAGATGAAGAAAATGATGATCTCAGCTCAGATGATCAAAGCTTTTAATGTTCCTCTTTATTAGTAGCTTTATTTTTATTTTCTAGTTGTGTTTCAGCACTTAATGTGGTTGCTTATGTAAGTTGAATATTGTGCTGCTTTATGCACCTGTTTATGTTTTTGTTCTATGATTTGTTTTTCCTGGTTGCTGTCTGTGAGGCTAACAATGAGAGCTAGTGTGTACTAACTGTAGTTATTTTCAAAAAATATTTACCTTGTTTCACTCCCTTTATTCAACTGTTTGTTTAAACAAAGATTGGGGAGGATGATGAAAACCTCATGTTCATAATTGTTGTGGTATACTTTCAAATTAACCTCGCCGAGGATGTAAGGCATTGTTTCAATTCGTAAACAAGGAAGATAATCCCTTGTTAACCCTTTCGAGCCTAGAAGTAGGAGTTTTCTATCTTATACAAAAAACCTTAAATCTCAACCTTGGGGGCAGGGTAGCTCTCAGTTTAACTCGGTTATGCATTCAAACACGAACGCTTCATATAAGGTGCCAGTCAGCTTTCAAATCAAGTGACTTCCTATTTTTGGAGATTTGAACGTATATCTTGAGTTAACTGAGCATAGGATTTGAGCCTTTATCTTTTGTCTCATAAACCATGAACCATACCACATTACAACCCCTAAAAGACCTAATTGAGGTAAGGTTGTTTTGAAAAGCATACTACAGCAAGGTTGAGTAACCTGACTCCTAATAATCTTTGTTGCTCGCGTGTGTTGGTCACTTCCTTAATGACTAGACCCACCTTTGTTTTTGACTATTTAATCATTTCACTGTGCGTTTTTTATCAAAGCTTTGTTTTCAAACTTTGCATTAAACTTTGCATTAAATTTTGCCAATTTTAATGAACAACACTTGTTTGCAATACCATTCGATATCAAGGAATCCCAACAAACGCGGTCAGTCAAGGAATTGAACTTGATAAAGGAAATTTGACTCAGTCAGGGGCAACCAAGTGTGAGTTGACAAATCAGAGGCAGAATTCTGCAAACTCAGAATATTGGGGCAAATATTCTTGAGATCATCTTATGACAAGTTTTGACTTCAGTAACCCATCGGTAGGGGCACATCCGTTCCCCATTAATTTCTACTACGGTTTGAGTATCTCGAGTATAACTGAACAGAAACAGCTACGTCAAGATTCAAGTTGGAAGATATTGAAGCATCTGGTATTTCAATCCTTCCGTAAAATTCTTTTGATTATTCAAGTTGGAAGATATTGAAGCATCTGGTATTTCAATCCTTCCGTAAAATTCTTTTGATTATTCAAGTGGGAATATATTGAAGTATCGGGTATTTCAATCCTTCTATAAAATTCTTTTGATTATTCATCCCCTAATCTGGGGCAGTTATGCCGAGATCTCTCCAAGAGTTTAAAGATATTGAAACACCCTGTATGCCAATTCTTCTATAAAATCCTCTTGTTATCGTATAGACCGTCTAGCCTAGGGAAGATAAGATTTAAAGATGATCATTACGCCAGTAGGATGCAGAATCACTTTGTCCTTGTGATATCCTTTGCTAGCTCCCCAATAAACTGTTACTTCAGCTAATCTTGACAATTCTCCTCAGATTCTCCTCCAACAAAGAAATCAAGCTCATGATGGCAATCCTCATGATGTTATACCTCAAGTGGAATACTCTTTTCACCAGTGAAGTTGTTGATTCTTCTTCTTCATCCCCAGTATTGGTCCAACCTGTTGGGTTTGACTGGGTATCCTTGTCGAGATGTTTATTTCATCTTCAGTCTCACTTCCTTTTATATGTTTTGTCAACATAAGCATAAGCATGGCATAAGCACTCATATGCATAGCATCTTGCTTTTTTGCCTCCCTTTTTGGTGTTTTCCTGGGTTGTTCACTTTGGCGTTTATCTCCCTAAGTGACTGGGTGTGTCTATTCTCTCCAATAGAGCTGTCAACCCTAGGCATAAAGTGCCCCTCCTTTCTAAGTTCCCCACAGAGTTTTATCCTCGTGGATGATGGTTGTTTCAGTTATCTTTTCCACATTTGGATAAGATAAATCCCCAGTTGAGTTCATTCCTCAATTGGAGTCTTGTTTGGCCGTTTCTTTCTAGCTTGTTCCTAGATTGAACTTTGGTCCTCGACAGGGTTGGTTTCCGAAACTACTTTTGATAGTGCATTTATTTTGCACCGTGTCTCGCGGGAAGATTCTTTTGCAGATCCTCATTAAAGACAATTATTCCTCCAGCAGTGTTGTAATATCAACATCTCTTTGGAATTTATACCCAACAACAAGTGGCTATCTCCTTGAGAAGCTTGTTTTGCTATCATTACCTTCGCAACGATAAGTGGCAATCTCTCTCACGAGAAGCTTATCTGTCCTTGGTTTTATTCATAATTCTACAGTTGCCAATGATGTTACCTTCAGTCTTTCCTTTCCATCAATCTATTTGATGAGGTGTTCCGAGTTCAGGTTCTGTACCCTCGGATTTGTGTTCTTTCCTTTCCATCAATTTGTTTGATGAGGTGTTTCGAGTTCAGGTTTCGTACCCTCAGATTTGTGTTTTTTCCTTGCCATCAATCTGTTTGATGAGGTGTTCCGAGTTCAGGTTCCGTACCCTCGGATTTATGTTACTTCCTTGTCGTCAGTCTGTTTGATGAGGTGTTCCGAGTTCAAGTTTCATACCTTTGGATGTGTTTTTTTCCTGGCCATCAAGCTTCTTGATGATGTGATCCCTGTTTTTATCCATTACCGTCTATCCTTTGACGATGTGAACCTTTACTTCCCCAGTGAAGTAAAGACCTTCCCGGTATATCCAAAATCTTTGCCTAAGCTAGGCTTACGTTCGGTCACCACCTTTGAGTGCCAGATTTTGTATCCTTGTGCTTTGTTTTGCTTGTGGTCTTTTGTTTGTGCCTGTCTTTATTTCCCCAGTGAAGTAAAGACATTCCCGGTTTGCTTTTGTGTCGTGCTTGTTCGGTCTTAACCTTTGCGCACCAGATTTGAATCTTTAAACCTTTTGCTATTCCCCAAGAAGTTTAACGTTAATGATTTTGTAAAATTGTTCTCGTTTGAATCGTGTCAAACTTGAACTTGGACTTTGTTTGAATCGTGTCAAGCATTGTCTTCTTGTTTTAAAATCGTTCTTGTTTGAATCGTGTCGAATATGAACAGAGTCTTTGTTCGAATTGTGTCAGACATTGCCTCTTGTTTTAAAACTGTTCTCGTTTGAATAGTGTCAAACTTGAACTTGGACTTTGTTTGAATCGTGTCAAGCATTGTCTTGTGTTTTAAAACTTGTTCTCGTTTGAATCGTGTCGAACTTGAACTTGGACTTTGTTTGAATCGTGTCAAGCACTGTCTTCTTGTTTTAAAACCGTTCTTGTTCGAATCGTGTCGGATATTGAACCCTTATCTTGGATATTTGAAAACTTGCTTTAAGATAAGCTTCTTGGAACAAATTTCTTTAACCCTTAAGACTCATATCTGGTGTGCAGGGTTTGTCTCTGTCTTCCTGGCTTTTCTTGAAGATCCCATTTTGAACTCTTCAGTAAGAGATCCCCAGGAAGTCTTCGCTCGGTTGTCTGTCTTTTTTAGGGCTGATCCCCGGATTAGGTTTTCTTTCTGGTTTCATGCCCAGGAAGAGTGTGGGTTTGTTTTGTTCCCAGTAGTCTATCTCCCCGGATCTTTCCCCAGTGGAGATTATTTTTTGGTTTTTTCCCCAGTGTTTCTTTGGAGTCTCCCTAGTGAGTCTCTTTCGTTGGTTAGCCTGTATCCCCAGTGAGTTTTTTATCATGGATACTAAACTTCGTCCTTCCCCGGTGAAGCTCTTTGGTCCTTTTGCTTCCTGCTTACCCCTTGGTGTCTCGTTGTGCCTGCATTTTCTTGCATCTTCTTGGCATCATGTTTGCTGCATTGCATATGTGTGCATCTGAGGGTAAAATTTTCGGTTATCTTTATTTAAATATCTTTCACCTTTGATTCTGTGAGGATCTTCATCTCTCATGTCATCAGGTAAAGATATTTAAATAGGGGCAACTGTTGCACCCCAAATTTTACCCTCATTTTTTTGCTAGTTGATGTTTTTCTCTATATTTTAATTTAGTATTTATTTTAGTGTTTTATTTGTCTTTGTTTTAATCTAATCTCAATATGGCTCATTTTTATTTTATTTATGCTTTTATTTGTCCTATTCTTATTAATTTATAATTAATCTCAATTTAATTTAATTTTGCATTAGTTTTATTATTTAGATTAATTGTCAATTTGGTTTACTATTTTTTAGTTTATTTAATCAACATTTTAATTGATAGTTATTATTATTATTTAGCTTATTAACTTTTTTTTTTTTTTTTTTAAAAAGAAGAAGTTTTTATTCATTTGCCAATTTGCTACTGGCCCACCATTACATGAAAACACGTTTGGCCCATCAAGCATCAGCCAAAATGCAAGTTGTTATCACCTTATCCCGACCGTACCAAAAGCCTCTGCACCATAATGACAACTCTATGCAAAAAGTTTAAAACCTTGCTGCCATGACAAGGACCTCTCATAACGTTAACTTGCACCTAACCTGAAGCACCAACGAACCATTTTCCTTCTCCAAGAGGTTTTCAAAAACTTCCTGAACCCTTCAAAAAGACCGGCGGGGATATGGATATAAGGGGGAATGACATCGTAAAAAGGGGGGAGGACCTTCCTTTAAAAACGCTCGTGCATGACATTTTTTTTCTGAACACAACCATCATCACTCCATCACAAACAACAAACACCATTTTCCTCCACTCACCTAGCCACACCAATCCACCAACCAGCAAAACAACCAACAGTCACCAATAGAACAAGACACGACACAAGACACTATATCAATCTCCTTGAGAAACTCGTGAGTTTTTTTCTTTGCACCGGCGATCAGAACAACCCAACCAAAGAAAACATCAGAACATAAACTCACTCCACATCATCGTCATCTTCACACGGTAGTATCGATTTTGACAGAGTTGGCGTAATCATAACCGGTAATCTCCTCATTTCTTGTTGTGGTTCATTAAATATATGTTGCCTTGATATTTGCTGCATTTTTGCATGGTGTAGCTGTTAGTTACCTGTTATTCATGATGGTTGTTGCGTTTGTGTTTGTGTGTGTGGTGTATTTTGGATTCGTAGTTTTCGTTCGCATAATATCATTCTTGCTACTGTTATCATTATCTTTGCTTTGAGGGTGTTCGTGTGAACTCTACCATGCGTAAGGGGTTCTCGTAACGTGATTTGCGTTACCGTTAGCAGAAGCACGATATCATAAGGGGTAATGAGTTGCGTAGCTTAGACACATTTCATTGACGGACTCGTCGTTGTTCCCCGTTGCAAGTTACTTGATGCATCCTAGAGTATGATGCGAGTAGACATGCATTAGTTTCTCTCTTGTTAGCCTAGATGCCCTGCTGGATTCATTCAAGCTCATGGCCGTGTTAGAACGTGAATGGGTAGTGTCAGTTTCATTTTGAGCCATTTTATAAGTCTATGAATTGAAGTTTGGTTTGTTGATATACTTCTTGGTTTTTGCTTTGGGATGGTAATGTGAATGTACGCATGAATATTCTTGTTCGTATGTCGACTACGTTTTAGTTCTGTCATTACTTTGCATGGTTAAAGACATGGATACTTAGGTGTGTAATACTAGCCAGCATGCTGCTATGACAAACGTTGTTAATGTTGTGTAATTGTAATACAAAATGTTCTGAAATGTGCATTGTTTGTGTGCTAATTATTTGGCGTGTGGCTGTTTTATTCATTATAAATAGTCTTTTAATATAATCTGTTGTGTGTATCATATTGTTTGTGTGTCGTTGTGTCGATTGTGTGCAGGTTTGATGCAATAATGTGGTTGGTTAAAGTAATGTTTTGGTCTTAGATAATTTTATATTACCTGCATGTGTGTGTGCATGTACTGTGATTTTATGATAACGTTATAATTTATATTGTCTGATTTTATTAATAATGTGTGTGCGTGGCAAGGGATTGAGTGGTGGGTTTGTTTTTTTTTGTTTGGTAGTAACTAGGGAGTGAGGTGACTGTGTAATAATGTTATCTCTTTTTACGTGGTCACGCGTGGTATTTTGCTTTTACTTGGGATTCTTCAGCAAGTTTTATTTCGCTGGCTTAGTTCAAATATAATTGGGGTGGGCATATACAACGGATGTATAGCCACCCCAGTGGTAAGAAAGCTGTGCCTTGAACCTATAGGACTGGGGTTCGATCCCATACCTAGTTCTTTTTTTATTTAATTTCTGAATTTCACTTCTATTAGCATATATATACTTGTGTTATACTTATTATATCAACTTGCGCGCGTGGTCCCGTTGGCCCTAATTTTGGACTGTTTGCAAGAGGTCCTGGGTTCAACCCCTAGGAGCCTCATTTCCTATACTTTTTACCACTTTTTTTTGTGTTTTTTTAGTTTATGCTTCAATTTTAAAATTGTCATAACTTATTCGATTTTTATCGTTTTCCTTTCTACATTTTCCTTATTGAATCTTTTTTTCAAATGTAAAAAGGAATTAATAGGAAATATTAATTTTGAGGCCTTTATGCATGATTAATTAGATCATAAGTGTTTATTAGGATTTTTAATTGCACTTTCTTATTCCTCATACCATGTTGTCTATATATCATGATTGATCTTTGTCTAATATATGTATGATTCTACTTTGCACTAACGTCTTAACTTTATTTCATATCATTATCTTGCCATGTTTTCTTGCATCACCATGCTTGAATCATAATCTTGTTATCTCTTATTATATCTAAACTGTTATCTTTATGCCATTCCAAAGGAAGGTTAAACATGTTGACTCCTAAAGTCATGACCTCCCACCTTAACCTAAGTAACCTCTTAGGAGAAAACTTCATTTCTTGGCCTCATCAAAGCCATAGAAATCATAACTAGCTTTATGAGGAATTCTTAAACTCTTAGTGATATTCATCATAATGAATCATCACTTTTCCCACTGACTAAAACATAACATAGGTCCGTTACAACTAGATCTAGAGAGTTCTTGAACTCTACAATGAGCCTGTACTCATTTCCCCTCTGAATATTGGCCACAGTCAATCGTTCAGTAGAAGTATAACTACGCATACTCTAATTCTAATCCCGAGGATACGTAGGCGTAAGGTGCGATGCCTTATCGAGTATACTTAGATACTAACCCCTAGGGTTTCAATCTTTAGCATAGAACCTTTAGCAAACATAAGATAACAGTAGAACAACAGGTTCCCGTAGAGTACTACGGACGTTTAGGGTGCTAATACCTTCCCTAGGCGCAACCAACCCCCGAACCTTAGATCTCCCCCTTTAGGTTTTTCTAACGATCTTGAACTTTTCCTTTGGATAAATCAAAGTCGGTTGTAAAAGAAATATGATGCAAGTTAATTAATAGCTTGTTATCCGATTTTCACCGCAACATTAAGGCCATGGTTACGACCACTACCCTAACTTTTAGAGATTAAACTAGATAGAATTCAGCATAATGAATAAAAAATAAGGAGAGCGATCGTCTTGTCTAATAATACCAAGACTATTGGTTGAGTAATATTTTCACCACGCCAAATGAAATCATGTAAAACATTACATTTATATGACATGAATTATTGACATTCCTTTCATTTCTATTTTTTTTAAGCAAGGAATATATTGATAGGAAGTATAAAGGGTACTCAAACCAGTACAAAAAAGTCGATAAAAATAACAAAGAGATTACAAATCAAATTGAAACTAGGACAAAAACAAGATAGGATCCTTGTTGAAGTCATACAAATTTTAAAAACCTTCGTTTTAGAACCATCAAGATGTTCTCTTACAACATTATTGTAACTGTGATTTTCATTAAGATAAAATATAAAGATAAGATGGGATGTCTAAAAAATAAATATTGAAACGTATAGATTGTTCCATCCAAGTTGGGCTAAAACATATGGCATCGATAATATAAGTCTGACTGATGAAAGCATAACACATATCAATTAAAATAAAATTAATTTATATCCTATGTTATGAAAACAAAAATAGGATATAAACTGCTTTTATTTTCATTGGCATGACTCATACTTTTATTATCCTAGACTATGTTGTTAATACCATGAAATTTAGACCAATTTAGATGAATTGTTGGCGCATCAATCATCCTTCTTTTTTCAATTGTTATATTTTAAACTTCTCATCTTCTTTTAATTTCTTGTCTTAATGAAAATAATAATTACACAAATGATGTTAGAGAACATATTCGTGAATTTAAAGTGAAAATTTTTAAAATTTTTAAATATGTTAATTATATTGATGCTACCATTAGATCAACTATAACTCCTTAAACACAATGTAAGTCTAGTTATATAATAAAATAAAATATAATAAAAAAATTAAAGATGTGTTAATGAGTTATATTCTAATTAATTTTTTTTTATTTAATTTAATTAACAGTGCATTTAAAAAGTGCAATTGTTTACACATAGAAGTGGAGGGATTATTCAAGTCATGTAAGTGGAATACTTTATTTAATTTCAACTGGTGTGGTGGAAATATTTCTCTCACAAATTTCTGAATTTGATAAGTTATGATGATTCTCAACTTTAATTGTTATTATGTCTTTCACATACTTAACTATTGGTCTAGGTATTAGACACCGAGATCCTCTTTCTCTTTGTTTGCTTATTTTATTTACAACCCCTACTTTAATTCTTCTATAAGTATAGTAATGTTTATTGTAACTTTTTTCTTTATAATAAATTTCTATAACAAATTATCATAGTAAAAAACAGCGGCAAATGGGTTTTTATTAGCTTAGCCAATTCATTATTTCTGTCTAATTGTTAATCTCTCACATCCAATGGTCATCCTTTATGGATTTGAGATAATATAATAAGATCTTATATTAACAAAATTTATTACTACTAGAAAAAGAGATTTGTTTGAAAATTTTATAGGCTTAAATGCACTTTTGGTCCCCCTAGTTTAGATTTTTTACACTTTCGGTTCCCCTATTACAAAACCTGCGATTTTGGTCCCTACATTTTGATGTCTTTGCAATTTTGTGGTCCCCCTCCAATTTTGCTCCAAAACCGTACATGAACAGTGCACTGTTCATGTACGGACATGCACTGTTCATGTACGGTTTTGGAGCAAGATTGGAGGGGGACCACAAAATTGCAAAGACATCAAAATGTAGGGACCAAAATCGCAGATTTTGTAATAGGGGGACCGAAAGTGTAAAAAATCTAAACTAGTAGGACCAAAAGTGCATTTAAGCCAATTTTTTATAATAGTATAAGCATTTATGTTATGGTTTAACAAATGTCTAGAAATATAATATTAAATTGTGATATATTAATTGAGTAAAAAATTTAAATACTCAATTAAATTTAAAACACTAAAACATTAAGTCAAAGGATAAAAATAAAAGGGAAAGGAGACATACTTTTTACATTTCCAAAATGTCTCTAACAGCGGCTTTTGAATTGACATGCTTCATACTCTTTAAACATATTTTCATAATCTCCTCTATTGTCTTTTTTTAACGGTCCTCACTTTTTCCATAACAAAACCACACATAAAAATCTCAACAAAATATGATAGACGAGAAATTTTAACTTTGGAACCTCCCAGAACAAAGAAATGATCATATATGTTGGTTAAACCAAAAACAACTTTTCTTTAAAACCCTTTTTAGCATGGAAAGATACCTCCATAAACAAACAATATAAATATTTTATGCTAGCATGGGGGTTCTAGATTTTAAAAACAAAGAATATAAGAAAGAAAAATGTACTCTTAAATTATAATAAAAACTCAACATGGTCTCAAACCTCAACAATAACAAGCACTACAATAAATTCTACACAGATTAAATTGTCCATGGATTATTTACTTGTTATATAATAATCAAAGACAACTTTAACAATAGAGAAATAGAATCATGATTAACTGTTAGCCACCAATAACAAACACTACAATAAATTATTTACAAGGTAAACAATAACAACACTTTATCAGAGAAAGCAAACGATAGTTGAAATTCATAAAACGGTACAAATAAAACTCCATATTGTGTTGAATCAAACATGGATAAAAAACTTATTTCTTTTGGTGAAATAAGAGCCTTAATAAAGAAATTGACAATGTGCAATTAAGGTTAATTGTTAGCTAAACAAAATTGAACCTTAAGAAACTCAAGTTAAACTCAGTGACTAAAGAAATCAAAATTTTTAAACCAAGATCAAATCAAAAGACATCTAATTTATTTGAATATAATTAACTAAAAACACAATGTGAATACTATAATATTCAAAATAGTAATTTTTATTCACCCCTTTCATATATAAGTTAATTAAGATATGAATTTCAAAGGAGAGTGTCATTATAAAATAAAATTCTACACTATTAAAGTTGTAGTAGTAAGACAATTACTATATATTAAACTTGCAGAGGCATTTACGACCAACTAATCCAAGATGATCAATTCCACCGTCCACTAGCGGGGACGCCGTTTAAAGCTGGACCAAAGCTCTGTATGAATGGCCCCACACAAAGATTGTTTACACCGAGTAGAATTCGAACATGCAACCTTGAGAGGAGCATACTTTCAAGACCCAAACCTCCACTATTAGGCCAACCATTGGGGGTTTATATATTATATAAGTTATAGTAACTACATAATACCTCCTTTTCCATACCTCTTATTCATTTTCTATAAATAAGATAATTAAAATTATATATAAAAGTTGTTAACACTACTACAAAGCACGCATTCAACAACGTCATGGTCACCACGGTTTTTCCCTATACCGTTGTGACATATCTTAAATAAGGTGCTACCATTTATTTTGTTTTTTGATTAAAAATTATTTGTATATAACAGCGGTTACAGAACCAATCGTTGTGATACAATCAAACTTTCATCGGTTCGAACCTCAACGCCATAAATTATTTTATGCCTTTAACGTTAAGGCGCACCTTTTCTTTTTTATTTATTTGAAAATTCAAAAATAAATGGGATATCACTACGGTTCTTCTGGTTAACCGTTGTGATATTTTTATAATAAATAAATACTTATCTATACGGTTGGTATTGTTAACCGTTGTGAAATAGTTTACCCATATATAAGCGAATTAACTTTCACTTATTGACAATAGCTCCGTTTCCTTCACAGTGAAACCCTAGAACCTATTTTTTCTCTTCGTCTTCACCATTAGCCATGAATCTTGTGTTTCATACATTAAAGTATTCTTCTTCTTCTTCTTCCATCTATTGTTAGATGATCATTATCTCATTTATTGCATGTTGTTTTTGTTGATTGTTCTCATTTTTTTCAGATTCGTCTTCACTACCTTAACAAAGACCATACTTTGGCTATGGTACATAATTTTTGTGTAGCTATGGCAAAAAGTACAAGAAGCATGAAGCTATGATGGAAGCTTCATCCACCTTGTACTTCTTCTTCATAGCTTCACAAACAAGATGTTAGTAAATGAAGAAACAAAAGTGGCAGCAAACTTCATCTAGTTTTAGAAACAATGAAAAGAAATATAAGAAGTATGAAGCTTTTGTGTAAGCTTCTTCCTCCTTATATTTCTTTTTCATTGCTTCTCAAACTAGATGAACATCATAATTGTTTCCTGTTCCGCGATTAGTTTCATTAGAAGGCGCATCCTGGAAATTTATAATATATCTCTTTCGATCTCTCTTTACTCTTCATTGGATTATGGTTTTAGAGTTTGGTTTCAATTGAGGATGCTCATTGTTGAAGTTTGTTGTGTTTCCTTCTAGGTTAAGGGGATGATACATGGTGATGATGCTGGTGGTAGCAAGCGTATTGTATGAGTTGATAAGGTTCATATGGTTTGTGTAGCAATAAAAAAAATACAAGAAGTGTGAAGTCATTGTGGAAACTTCATCCACCATAAATTTATAATATCTAGTTCTGGTATATGATGTTGTTTGAGTTTATTAAATTCTATGTAGATTGTTTGTTTCACTAACCCTGACTTAAAATGCATTCATTTAATTTGACATAGATACTTATAATCTGCAAATTAAGTTGTATTCGAAAACCAACTTATATGAATCAATGTTTCCGAATTGCATGTCTCTCGTTGTTCATCACACGTTCTTTTATATATAGATTATGGTATAATGATCTGGCTCATTAGATGCATCATTATTGTTCTAGACTGGGCCAGCGCCGGCCCTTTGGTCGGGTAGGCCCAACCCAATGGACTAAGAAGGCCCAACAAGGCCCACAATTATCCAGTGTCGAGCACGTCCAAATCTCCCCCTCGTCGGGCACGTATTGGACATACACTGTCGAGCAGAGTATTCGAGTCTGGGAGAGCACCTCTCTCCTTGACCTCCATGTTGTCCTCCCCGCGGGGACACGTCATCTTGTAACTTCCCACCTCCGAAGGAATCGGTCTGCCCACCATCCGGAGATCTCGGGACCGTTACCCCAGGGCGAAGATCACGTGCTGGTATTCCTTACGCCACGCAAGCCCTGACAGTTACCTGTATTGGGCCTTGCAGTCCATCCCAGTGTAAGTGACCGTTGGCCCCGTGGTGGGGGAAGCCTATAAATACCCTCCCTCTTGAGAGGGTCAGGTTATGCAATATTCTCTAACTCGCCGTCTATAGGAACAATTGCTCCCCGTTTTCCTCATCGTTAAACCAAAGCAACCTCTACCTTTTCTAACAACCATGGCCAGCACCCAGCCTGGGAACAAGACTCCGGACACCGCCTTCACTCAGCTCGACAACGGATACCACCGCGAGGAGAATGCAGCCGTCCATGTCGAAGAAGGCGACGTAAGGGACAGGCAAATTGCCTCCCCTTTCTCTAACGACGCGGCGTAGGACGCCGTCCAACAGGACAACCCGCCGGTTGTCTACTAGCCATCGCTGCACTGCCAAATACCGACCCCGGCACGGTGGCCCTGTTCGCCTTGGTCAAGCAGACCAACCAGTTGATAGCCCAACAGAATCTTAGGATTGAAGCGCTTGAGAGAGGGCGTCCACGACGCTCTTCCCCGCGAAGATTTTGTCACCCGGCGTCTCCCAATCGTTCTCCTTCCCCGCAAAGGACTCCCCCTGCGGACTCTCACAACACCTCCCCACAAGCTGCGGGCCGTCGACCACGCTTGGAACGAACTCAGCCGGTGGTCACCCAGAGGCGCCCTCGCTCCCCACCCCCTCCGAGGGAGCCACGACGCTCCCCGATCATGAAGAGGAGCAGAGCTGACGGCGAAAAGTCGAAGAGCAGTTCCAGAAGCTCTCCTCGACGACATAGACCTGGTCGAGGCAATCATTCCCCATCACGGTCGCCAGTCAGAATTGATGAGGACGACCAGAGGACCCCTCTGTCCAGAGAGATTATGGACACCCCTATTCTTGTAGGCATTGAGAAGCCTCCACCACTGGGGACCTACGACGGCACGGCGGACCCCGACGAGAACGTCGAGAGCTTCGAAGTCATTCTCGACTATAGGAACTTCCGGGAAGCTATTAAGTGCATGCTCTTCTCAACCACCCTCTGGAAAGGCGCCATGACTTGGTACAAAAGTCTCGCGGCTGAATCAATCACGTCCTGGAAGCAACTGAAGGGACGTTTCTCTAAGCATTTCATTGCGTCTCGCCGACATCCAAAGACGTTAGCCTCGTTGGAAGGCATCTTCCAGGGGAAGATCGAATCTCTTAGAGACTTCATTGAGAGATTCAACCGAGAAGCTGACGAGGTCCACACAACCGACAACATGAAGAAGTTCCTGATCATGCGTGGACTACGTATCGGGACCGAGTTCGCCAAGTCTGTTGGCATCCATAGACCCAACAACTTGGAAGACCTCCTCCACCGAGCTCAATCATATATCGAGTTCGAAGAGTCGGAGGCTGCCCAAATCGCCCTCGACTCAAGACGTCAGGATATCCCCCGCAGCCAAAGAGATGAGGGCTCTCCTCCCTCTCGGCATAGGGGAGAGAGAATAAGGGAAGGCCGTCCCAGGGACTCTCGTAAACCGAGGGGACCGACTGGCCAGTTTACGGATTACACGCCGCTCAACGCTCCCCGCGAGCGAATCCTCTTCGGGTACGCCAACTCGGAGTTTCAAAAAGGGAGTGTCTGCTTCCTTAAGACGACACCCCCCCCCCAAAATCAAACACGGACAAGTCCAAGTACTGAAAGTTCCACCGGAGCCATGGACATGTCACATAAGATTGCATCCAGCTCAAGGATGCAATTGAGATCCTGAACAAGGAAGGGCATCTGAAGCAGTACGCCAGGAGGAACGACGCTCCTCGGTCAGATGCCCGAGACACTAATGGCGTCGAGGAGACGACACTTAATTCTTGGGAAATCCGACTGCAAGTCGCCCTTAGCGCCACTCGCCTCGAGGACTTTTACATCCCCGAGGGTATCGAGGACCCCGAGGCAGTTCGCAACATGTTGGCGAACTTCCACCCTGAAGACCCCGTCACTGCCCACAGCATGTGGGAGAACTTCCCCACGGCGATGGACATATCCGGCGGAGGCTTCGATAAGGTCTCCGTCGGGTCGATCAAGCGGAAATTTGACGAGTTGGAATCCACAACCTCGGCGAAGACCACCACTATCGAAAAGATGCAAGGGAGATCAAACCTCATCACCTTCTACCTCGAGGAGCTTCTAGGCGGAGCGCCGAACGCCCATCCCCCTCTTGATCCAGGCGCAGATGGCAAATTTTGACGTCCGCAGGATCCTAGTCGACCAAGGGAACTCGGTGGCCATCTTATACGCCCATCTGTTCGAGACCCACCAAGCATCTGACCCCTTACGTGGGTTTGGATCTACAAGGGTTCAACGGCACCACCACTAGACCGTGGGGCTATGTTGAACTGATGACCACTTTCGGAAGCGAGGACACTGCCCGACAAGTCAAGACCCGCTTCTTGGTGGTCGAATGTTCGTCCCTCTACAACTGCATCCTTGGGAGGACCACTCTGGGAGAACTTACAGCAATACCATCGACAGTCCATCTGAAGATGGAGTACTACACAGCTAGGGGCTTGGTTGTCGCTATGCACAGGGACATTGAAGCGGCCAGGAGATGCTTCAACGCTACGACCAAGGGCCTGAGTACCATTAACACCAAACCCAAGGCCGGACCGAAGTTATCCCCGGACGCTGCGCAGAAGCCACTCCCACGCGTCAACGCTGTCGACCTCGATAGTAGGTTCCCAGGCGAGTTGGAAGAAGGCGGGGCAACTGACCACGAACTCCCAGCCGAAGGCAGCGGGCAGCCTCTCCATCCAACGCGCCCCATCCCGGACGGAGACATCGAGCTCGTCACCCTCGGGGATGATCCAGACCGGAGCGTGAATATTGGCACCAGACTCCACGACCTGGCGAAGAAGCAGCTGAAAGCGTGTCTCAGGGAGAACACTGATCTATTCACATGGATCACATCTGAGATGCATGCCTCGACCCAGAGGTGGCCTGCCATCACCTCACCGTAGATCCGACCGCTAGGGCCATAGTACAACGTAGGCGTAGGCAGTCTCCCAAAAAAGAGGAGGCTGCTGAAAAAAGTTGTAAAAGACCTCCTAGAGGCTGATTTTATTTTGGAGGCCAGGTATACAATCTGGCTATCCAACGTTGTACTTGTCAAAAAGAATAATGGAAAATGGAGGATGTGTGTTGACTATTCTGACCTTAACGGGGCTTGCCTGAAAGATTCTTATATGTTGCCTAACATTGACCAGCTGGTCGACAATTCTGCAGGTTTCAAACTGTTGTCCTACATGGACGCGTACTCAAGGCACAACCAAATCCCCATGGCTAAGGCCGACAAGTAGCACACTGCCTTCATGATCGAGTCGGGAAATTATTACTACAACGTAATGCCCTTCGGACAGAAGAATGTCGGCGCGACCTTCCAACGGATGATCAACAAAGTATTTCAGGGAGAGATCAGCGACATGGTCGAGGTCTACATGGACGACATGATCGTCAAATCCGCGGAAGAAGTCGACCACGCAACCCATCTCAAGGAAGTCTTCGACACGGCGAGGAGATGCAGGATGAGATTCAACTCCGACAAATGCACCTTCGGCGTTCGGGCGGGCAAGTTCCTCAGTTTGTACCTCACAGAGCGAGGAATCGAGGCAAATCCCGACAAGTGTAGGGCTTTCTCCGAGATTCCGACCCCGAACTCCAAGAAGTCGATACAATCGCTGAACGGGATCCTGACCGCACTCTCCCACTTCGTCGCCAAATCCGCACAGTACGCACTTTCACTTTTCAAGCTTCTACGACAGAAAGCGACATTCGAATGGACCGAGGAATGCGAGCAATCGCTCCTCCACCTTAAGCAAGTCCTGTCACAACCCCCGGTTGTCTCACCACCAGAGAACAGGGAGACGTTGTTCCTTTAGCTCGCCATTACGAGCGAAGGAGTCAGCGTCGTTCTCATCCGAGAAATGTAACACCCCAATTCTCATCGCGAATAAATAATACATAAAAAAATCAGAGTAGATAAAAATTTATTTTTCCGACAGAAACAAGGATGCCACAATAATAGAAAGAAAATACAATCCCTGCTCATAAATTTTGATACATAACACAAAATAGAATACCCTCAAAGGAAAACTTTTTCCATACAAAAGGAAAGTTCAATTATGGAATAAAGCGGAAAGATCCATAACCGACTTGTTTTACAAAATAAATTATTTTATAACGTCAAAATATTCATACAAAGTTAATACAAAATATATTCAACAAATGTATACATATATAACAAAAACGTTCCCCGACTCCTGTGTTACGTATCAGAGCAGACAGACCGACAATGGACGGAGGACTAATCTTCACAAAAGCCTCCAAGACTCCTAATATGCAATTACCTCATAGAGCAACAAACCACAACAGAAGGGTGAGAAATAACAACTAAATCAGGATTGCATAATAATATGCAACACATAAAAATTCACATGCATAATTATTCTCACCACAAGCATCACATACTAAAACACATAGCATATATCAATTACACCTACATGATCACATATTCACACATAATGCACACCAAAGTCATAACATATGGAAACACCCACCACATCACATAGCATATGTTTATGCATAAAACATATTATCCACAACCAATGCATTTATCACATATGCACATCCATTCACCAATTCAAACATAAATCTTAATACACACTCAATTAATTCATGATTTTCCACACATAGTCAATCCATTCATGATTTTCCACACATAATCAATCCATTCATGATTTATGCAAATGCAAAGAGACCGACACAACGACTCTATGCAAATGCGGTACCATCCATCCATCATCTCATCATTAGTTCACTCAGGAACTATTGGAACCATCGCTTGTTACTTAGTGTAACTCCCCGTCGGGCAAACGATGTTCCCCGTCGCTCACACCTCTTTGTATAAGGCACACGACGTTTATGGATCGCTCACACCTCTTTGTATAAGGCACATGACCCGGTCGCTCACAGCTCTTTGTATAGGGCACACGATCGTCTATAATCATCTCTCACACCTCTTTGTATAAGGCACACGATGTTATAGCGAATTCCCTCTGGAACTGTTTCTTCACTCACACCCACTAGGGCACACGACATCACAAGATGCATATCACGATGCTTGACATACAAGAACTCATGACAATTAAATGCATCACCACAATTCAACAATATGAATTATCTCATCATCATTATTCATGCATTGGAAATCAATTCAAACAATGCATTTACTTGCCATAAGGCCACCAAATAACACACATTAAATTTCACATAAATAATGAATTTCATCATAATCCACAAACCACAACAATCCAATGTATACATATACAACCATGTGAACCATTTCAACATCCATAATCATGCATATACAATCAAACACAACACAATGCATTTACTTGCCCTTAGGCCACAAACCATCATCACAACATTTCATCACATGCATTCGCATCATATAACATCACACAAGTCATACAATATATATCCAAAGCATATTGCATGATAACACCTCAAATACACACCATTAAAACGGTAAAAGTCGACAAAACGACACTATTCCAAATTCCCGACATAATTAAATCGGCCAACAATCCCAAAATCATTTTAATAAGAAAGAAATTTTCAATAGCTTTCTAACGGTACCAAGAATGTTCAAAACGGATAATCGGAACACAAGTTATGGAATTAAAACGAAAGGGAGTCGCGAAATGGCAAAATTCTGCAATCGTGCTGGCCATATGCGTATTGCCTTGAGCCATATGCGTATTGCCTTACCCCATACGCGTACCATTACGCATTTCAGCAGATGGCCGAGAAAAATGGATTTCCATACGCGTATTGCCTTCAATTGCACCTGCCATACGCGTATTGCCCAACCCAATACGCGTATTGCCATGCCTGATACGCGTAACGGCAGCGACGACCCATAATTTTTCCTGCATAATTTTTCCTGCGAAAATCATCCAATTTCCTCTCCATATCTCCTCTAAACACTTCCAATTCACAATATATCAACCTAAACATGTTCCAACATAATCAACAAGTATCCTACGCAGTTTATATCGAGTTTCTACCCTGAAAACATCGATTTCTATCAATTGTTCACAAATTCAACCAAATAGAAAACATATATTTTTCAACCAAACATTCAAACAAATACATACATATACATATACAAGCATGATATAATCGAAACTTCTCACCCTTACCCGATTAATCGTGTTTGAAACGGAGTTATGTCGATTTTCCTCTTCTCTTTTTTTTCCCTTCTCTTCCTTTCTCTCTTCTCTTTTCCTTCTTTCTCTTTTCCTTCCTTACTATTTTCTCTCTTTTCTTTTCTCTTTAAGTTTCTAACTTAAACAAAATAAGTAAAATGACCAAAATACCCCTACACTCAAATATCTCGCTAACGCTCCCAAAACGCGATAAGACACAATAACGATGAAAAATAATATGTTGTCAAATAAAAGTCAAGAATAAAATAATATAATAATAAAAATAATTAAATCGACCCAATTAAATAAATAAGACAAAACAGGGCGTTACAATTCTCCCCCACTTAGACATTTTCGTCCTCGAAAATATAACTGATGCGAACAACTCCGGATACGACTCTCGCATCCGACTAACCAACCAACATGCCAACCAAAGGCACACCACAAATAACACAAACTGACAAACCACCTTGCTAACAGCAACCACAACAACGACACGACAACGACGACAACTACAACGACAAGATGCAAAGCCCATACAATGCACTTGACGACCAACTCACGACTCAAGAATACCCAAGTTACGAACACACAGGTTCACTCTTGAACCGAAACACAACAAGCTCGTTACCATCACCGTAGGTAACACTCCTCTAATTCACCACAAGGAATTAGCTACTCGCACTCGAACCATCCCGATGGAAACGAGACCACAACACCAACAAGAACATAAAGTCCCACGACCCAACATCGTTTCAACAACCTCTACATAAGCCCCAAACCAACATCCTGGTCACACAACAATATTACAATAATGCTACAATTCTCCAATCGAACATACAACCAAAACATTCATCTACATAGTAGCCCATGAATAATATTTAAACCTTTCACCTAACACTTCTTTTCTGAAACGTCCAATGGCCTCATCACTCCTACATGTTCCCAATGTTCAACCTATGAACTCTTACAAGTCCCACACGCAAATACAAAATGTGCCACATCACGCTTCCGCTGCACACTCTGATTACTCGAAACCATCAAGTCTACCAATCTCACGTCCAAAGTCCAACTCTTTCTCATAGTCGCCAAAAATCACTGTTCACTTTAATATACCCAACCTCACACTCTACTGTGTTATCTCACACACCAGACACAAGTCTCTGAACTGCTCAAATAATTCTAATTCTCTGACCATCAAAATAGGCATGCATAACAACTTTCGACTTAACTTTTCAGGCACAACCTTAGCTTTTCCCGAAGGATAATCCAAGCCAAATTCAGAACTCGTCACGAATTCCAACCTTCCTCGTTGTCTCATACTCTATTCCTTCAAACCAAACAAGTACTCTAAACTCTTGCGATTACCAAACACTTCGAACCTAGAACCATAAAGATAATACCTCCAAATATTCCAACACATTACAACCGCAACCCATTCCAAATCCAGAATAGTATAGATCCTTTTATAAATCCTCACTTGTCGTAAGCATAAGCCACGACTTAACCATCTTGCATTAACACATTGACTAAGCTCATCAAAGACACCTCACAATACCTCGCCAACGGTTCATCGGGATCACGTAATATCAAAACTGGAGCAGTAGATAACTTCTACCTCATCTCTCTGAAACTTTCCTCACAATGAACATCCAAAGCAAATGACTTACCTTTTGCAAGTCATCTGTCATAAGGAAAATGCTAACTTGGAAAAACCCTCCATAACCTCCGGTAATAACCAACTAAAGTCCAAAAAGATTTTATTCTCCTTAACCAACTTCGTAGCCTCTCATTGTAGAACTGCATCTACTTCCGATGGATCCATAATAATACTATCATCAGAAATCACATATCCAAGAAACTAATCTTTCTCAACCAAAAATCTCGCTTGAATAACTTAGCATAACACTTCGTCTCTTTTCAACACTTGCAATTCAAATCTCAAACACGCTACCTGTTCTTTCTCTGAGTTTATAACAGATCCGAATATCCTCAATCAAAGCCATTACGAACTTATCCAAATAAATATGGAAGATACGATTCCTCTACCCGACAAACATTACAGACGCATTAATAACACCAAATAACATCACCGTACGTTGTAATGCCCAACCAAATCCCAAAAGATATAAATTCTTAAAGCTTTTACAAAATTTTTCACTGGGTAACTGGTTACTCACATACAAACTTAACGGAGTAAATAACAGCCTATCCCGATGATAACAAACATAACCAGTCACATTAAATCAATCAAAACCTCAACTCACACAATTCACCACTCTTATCAAACATTCCAAACAATTACATTTTCACTCAAACTCAACCAAACCATTCCAGTGATCTGTTCATGAAACTGGACACTTGTTCTCAATCGTTACCTTATTCAACTGTTAGCAATCCATACACAATTTCTTCTCTTAACAGTCTAAATTCAATAAAACCCAACATGTAGCAACAACCAACCAAAATGAGCTCTCAAATATTACATCCACACCTAGGGTTTTCTCAAAATTTCCATTAATGCTCAAAAATTCCAAAGACTCCAAACCTCTCCAGAACTCTAAGTTTTGCTTTCCATAGTCTCAATACCATCATACACATCATACTTGTTATTCCATTCAATCATAATTCCCTTTCGTTACTAACAAAGCTGGAGCTCTCTAAGACGACACACTTGGTCTCACAAATCCCTTTTCCAGTAAATCTTCCAACTGCTCTTTCAATCTAAGTTTCACTTCCTAAAAGTTCTTCTACTTACTTAACAGATCCAAACCTCAAATCTCCCCCTTCGTCAAATTTGAGTTCACACTCTACTCTCTGAGAACAACCATTAACGATACTCAATCGTTCTATCTCAAAGACATTCCAACTTGACCAACATACAAAAATCTCTAATCCGTCTAATCTTCTGATATAAGAATCTTCATCGACTCAACAAAACAATCCGTAATCAAAATCTTAATTCCAAACAATTCATTGCACCCACCATCAAAGCCGAAAAGACCCGCTTATTCCATCCAGCATAATTTCCGTCTGATATCAACAAGAGATTAAGGGTGATCAGTTCCTCAATTTGTCAATAGACAGCCGACAATCATGATGGGGCATAAACCGTCTTTACCAAACTATAATAGCATTTCTTGCATCTTGTGCACAAAACTACCTAAGGCACAAATCCTTAGTTGGCATAAACCTTACCTCCGCATTCCCTCCGGAATCGGGAACAACACGGTCCAAACCATACTTACACTCTTGCAACCAACGACACACTGAGCCAATGCTCCACACCTGAAGAAACTTGGAGAAGCACCAGCTCCTCCCCCACTTATCTCATTCTCAATCCTGACGACAAAAGATTAGGAAACCAGAAAGCACTGACAGTCTTTCACACACATATCACGTACTAAGGGACAAACAACGTCGACAGCATTCAACTGTCACACCAACTGACTCAACAACTTCGCTGGACGGATCGACCTGCTCTGATACCACTATTGTAACACCCTAATTCCCATCGCGAATAAATAATACATAAATAAATCAGAGTAGATAAAAATTTATTTTTTCGACAGAAACAAGGATGCCACAACAATAGAAAGAAAATACAATCCCTGCTCATAAATTTTGATACAAAACACAAAATCGAATACCCTCAAAGGGAAACTTTTTCCATACAAAAGGAAAGTTCAATTATGGAATAAAGTGGAAAGATCCATAACCGACTTGTTTTACAAAATAAATTATTTTATAACGTCAAAATATTCATACAAAGTTAATACAAAATATATTCAACAAATGTATACATATATAACAAAAACGTTCCCCGACTCCTGTGTTACGTATCAGAGCAGACATACCGACAATGGACGGAGGACTAATCTTCACAAAAGCCTCCAAACTACTAATCTGCAATTGCCTCATAGAGCAACAAACCACAGTAGAAGAGTGAGAAATAACAACTAAATCAGGATTGAATAATAATATGCAACACATATAAATTCACATGCATAACTATTCTCACCACAAGCATCACATACTAAAACACATAGCATATATCAATTACACCCACATGATCACATATTCACACATAAGGCACACCAAAGTCATAACATATGGAAACACCCACCACATCACATAGCATATGTCTATGCAGAAAACATAATATCCACAACCAATGCATTGATCACATATGCACATCCATTCACCAATTCAAACATAAATCTCAATACACACTCAATCAATTCATGATTTTCCACACATAATCAATCCATTCATGATTTTCCACACATAATCAATCCATTCACGATTTATGCAAATGCAAAGAGACCGACACAACGACTCTATGCAAATGCGGTACCATCCATCCATCATCTCATCATTAGTTCACTCAGGAACTATTGGAACCATCGCTTGTTACTTAGTGTAACTCCCCGTCGGGCAAATGATGTTCCCCGTCGCTCACACCTCTTTGTATAAGGCACACGACGTTTATGGATCACTCACACCTCTTTGTATAAGGCACACGACCCTATCGCTCACACCTCTTTGTATAAGGCACACGATCGTCTATAATCATCGCTCACACCTCTTTGTGTAAGGCACACGATGTTATAGCAGATTCCCTCTGGAACTGTTTCGTCGCTCACACCCACTAGGGCACATGACATCACAAGATGCATATCATGATGCTTGACACACAAGAACTCATGACAATCAAATGCATCACCACAATTCAACAATATGAATTATCTCATCATCATTATTCATGCTTTGGAAATTAATTCAAACAATGCATTTACTTGTCATAAGGCCACCAAATAACACACATTGAATTTCACATAAACAATGCATTTCATCATAATCCACAAACCATAACAATGCAATGTATACACATATACAACCATGTGAACCATTTCAACATCCATAATCATGCATATACAATCAAACACAACACAATGCATTTACTTGTCCTTAGGCCACAAACCATCATCACAATATTTCATCACATGCATTCGCATCATATAACATCACACAAGTCATACAATATATATCCAAAGCATATTGCATGATAACACATCAAATACACACCATTAAAACGGTAAAAGTCGGCAAAACAACACTATTCCAAATTCCCGACATAATTAAATCGGCCAACAATCCCAAAATCATTTTAATAAGAAATAACATTTCAATAGCTTTCTAACGGTACCAAGAATGTTCAAAATGGATAATCGGAACACAAGTTATGGAATTAAAAAGAAAGGGAGTCGCGAAATGGCAAAATCCTGCAATCGTGCTGGCCATACGCGTATTGCCTTGAGCCATACGCGTATTGTCTTGCCCCATACGTATACCATTATGTATTTCAGTAGATGGCCGAGAAAAATGGATTTCCATACGCATATTGCCTTCAATTGCACCTGCCATACGCGTATTGCCCAACCCAATACGCGTATTGCCAAGCCTGATACGCGTAACGGCAGCGACAACCAAGAATTTTTCCTGCATAATTTTTCCTTCGAAAATCATCCAATTTCCTCTCCAAATCTCCTCTAAACACTTCCAATTCACAATATATCAACCCAAACATGTTCCAACATAATCAACAAGTATCCTACGCAGTTTATATCGAGTTTCTACCGTGTGTAGCGAGTGATTTTTGGATGTGGTTACGAAGCACGATCGCTCTTGATAACTACAGGTCGATTCATTTTTTATCCTATTGTGAGCTGAATAAGGAAGGGAAATAGATGTCTCCAATTAACCCTGCTTGCATACTGAGTTTGAACAGCAGTCTGTTCGGTTACGGATGCTACAAAGATTCGGGGAGTCTTGTACTGGTTATTTGTATTTTCGCCAATACTGTTTTTGACCTTGGGCAAAAGGTTATGGTGGGGAACAAAGATTAGGATGTTAGGACTGATGTTTGAATTACTGCTTTTGATATGGGATTTGGGTTTTTTGTTGAGTGTGCTCGCTAAGATCTTTTCTTTCGATCTTATGCCTACGTATTCCCGTTTACCGAAACAAGGAAATCAGAGCGTTCGTAGTTCCTCCTAATCTATGGGAGGAAATTGGTTGTTTTGGTGTCTTGTTCAAAGCCCAAGACGTGAAGCGTAAGGTGATTTGTATCTTGTTCAAAGCCCAAGATGTGAAGCTGAAGAGTTTATTTGTATCTTGTTCAAAGCCCAAGATATGAAGCTGAAAGGTCTATTTGTCTCTTGTTCAAAGCCCAAGACGTGAAGCTAAAGGACCTCGACTTTAGAGAGAATTTGTCATCTCTAAAGAAGGGTTTGTCTGTTTATAAAGGGAAGATTACTTTAACCGGGATACGCGGATCCTAGCAATGCCATAATTTCCTTTATAGGGTAGTTTTGACCTGAAGGAGAAGACTTTAACTCAGTGTAGAGCAATGCTATCTTTCCTTAGGAATTTCTCATGCTAAAAGATGGACAGTGGCATGGATGTAGATGATCCAGAGGCTTGCTGCTTACAGCGATTAGATGAAGGGGAAGGGTACTGTGAACGAGGCACATATTTGATGCTAAAAGGTTGATTAGACTCAACCGGGAATTTCTTATACGAAGCCTAAGAGGAGGCTAACTCTACTGAGGAAAATCATTATACAAAGCCTAAGAGGAGGCTAAAAGGTGTCTCGTACAAAGCCCGAGAGAGAGGCTAAAAGGGGTTGATCCTACAAGAAGATCTTTTATACTCAACAAGAGAGTGTTTTTGTATCTTGTACAAAGCCCGAGATGGAGGCTGAAAGAGTTTGAATCTGCTTAAGGGAATTTGTATCTCGTACGAAGCCCGAGATGAAGGCTGAAGGGTGATTGACTCAACGAGGGAGTCTTTTATGTGTCTCGTACAAAGCCCGAGAGAGAGGCTAAAATTTGTTTGATTCCGCTGGGGAATCTTTTGGTATCTCGTATAAAGCCCGAGATGGAGGCGAAAATTGTTAACTCCGCTGGGGAGAATCATTGTACAAAGCCCAAGAGGAGGCTAAATTCTGCTAGGGGGAAATCATTATACAAAGCCTAAGAGGAGGCTAGAAAGGTTTGCTCCACTGGGGAGAATCATTGTATAAAGCCCAAGAGGAGGCTAACTAGGTTGAGGGAAGATCATTATACAAAGCCTAAGAGGAGGCTAACTTCACTGAAGAAGGATCATTATACAAAGCCTAAGAGGAGGCTATGGTTACTGTCTTAGTTAAGTGACAGGTCCAGTATACTGATTTTGAAAGAGAAAATCAGTTCTTATATGAGCAACACTGTACTCAGGGATTTGATTCCAAGAGTTCGGGTTATTCCTGTTCTTTAAGGAAGCGGGAAATCCGAAGGGTATCGAGACTGTCCGAGTCTGCGGGTTTTCTTCCTATTTAATGAAGGGATCACTTGAGAATGTCTTTGAGACTCAAGGAAGTTAGACTGTCCAAGTCTAGAGTTTTATCTTTTGTACTATGTTTTGAGAAACAGTAGTAGACTCTAAGAAAGGACTGCTCTATGAGGATGTCTAAGTTCTGTTCCTATACCTTTAGGAGGTCGTCGGGATAATTTGTACGAAGCCCAGGAGGAGGCTGGAAGCTTTTAAGAAGCCGACGGGTCCTTGTACTAAGCCCAAGAGGAGGCTATCATTCCCGGAGGAAGAAATCATTATACGAAGCTTAAGAGGAGGCTGTGAATACTTCTAAGAAGCCGTAGGGTCCTTGTACTAAGCCCAAGAGGAGGCAGGGTTGCTTTTAGGAAGCCTGTGGGTCCTTGTACGATGCCCAAGAGGAGGCCGATGCTTTTAGGAAGCCCGTGGGTCCCCAAACCCTGCGAAATTCAAGGCAAGCTATTCACAAGGAATAGATCAAGTCAGGAAAGTCCGAGAATTTGGAAGAAACTCAAAGATGCCATTCACGAAGAATACATTCATCTTGGGGAGTAGAGTTTCTTGACAATTCCTAATGAGGACAGCCGAAGAGAAGACTGTATCTGGTGCTCCTATTGGGGATCTAGCTGTGTATTTCTACGAATAAACGAAACGACTTTACCTAGTGCTAGACGTAGTTGCCGGGGAAACTCTAAATATCTATACTATTACTACACAGTAGATATGAGTTTATGAAAGGAGACTTACAGTGAGCAGCCCCACAATACAGTTATATATATATGAAAGCAGTAAATGAAAGCGATAACCACTTACTCGGTTGTAGTGCTTCCAGGTTGTTTGGTTAGTTGTTCAACAAAGAAAGATTGAAAACAACAGTATATTCAAAATCAAAGGAGAAAGTGCTTTGAAAAAGAAAGATTTGGGGCTTACAACTCAAGGAGAGGCCCAGGGTTTTATCAGTGAGCGCACTGTTTGAATTTGTACAGAGGGGCTTATACAAGTGATTGGGGTCCAAAAGGTTTTTTGTACAAAGGGATGGGTCTTACACTCTCTCAAGAGGCCCAAAAAGGTTAAAGAAAAAGAGTGGGGCTTATAACACGAGGGTAGGCCCAGATGATTTTTCCGTTTAAAATGGCGATCGCGCCGAGGTTTTCTTTTAACGCAGGGGGACTTATACAATAAGTGAGGCCCAAAAATGATTTTGGTTAAAAGGGGGTTGGGTCTTACACTCTAATAAAGGCCCAAAGAGTTTTGAATGGGTCTTATAGCTCAAGGAGAGGCCCAGATGGTTATTTTTCAAAAGGCGACGATCGCGTCGTTTAATTGAAAATGTACAGAGGGACTTATACAACGAATGAGGCCCAAAATATTTCTGTACAAGGGAGTTGGGTCTTACACTCTAATAGAGGCCCAAAAGTGTTTTGAAAATGATCTATGAGGGTTGAATTAATCCAAAACCCTAATCTGTTTTCAAAAATGTATTTAATTGAATAAAAAATTTAATTAAAATGATCAAAATTGTTTAACATATGAAAAACAAATTGTGATCTTGGATTAATGCTTCAAAAATTAAGTATTGACCTACAAAATAATTAGAAAGCATTAGAAGTTGCAAAATCAAGATGGAAAAAATATTTCAAATGTTAAAAACAATTAAAATATTAATTCTTTGCAAAAATATCAATTATGCAAAATAAATAATATTTTTGGGATTTTTTGATAAAATAAAATATTTTAACATTTTTGCGAATTATTGAAAAAAGAATCAACTCAAAATCATTAAAACTCATTGAGAAATTAATTTTTAAATCAATTAAATAAAATCACAAAATTCAAATATTTGAATTTTTGAAAAAGGGCGCCAAGAACACTCAAGAACACGCGCCCTCCCTCTGTTTCTGCAGATTTGCATTTTCTCCTCAATGTCATTGAATACTTGATCATATCATGCAATCCACATACCAATCAACTCGTTTCAACCTCACGATCATGTCTATGGCATTTAATTTCATTTAAATTAAACATACAACAAGAAATCACGAAGAATCCTCAAGAACCCTAATTTCTGCATGAAGGTTAGGATTTTTGATACACGATTCAAACAATGCAATTAATTGAGGGGAAACATTCCATGCATGATTATGAACATATGGCAAAATTATTGTGCGAGGAAATATGCATAGATTGAGAGATGACCAAGTTTTTGCTCACCTCTAGGCCGTGACAGCAAGTGCAAGGTGATTTTTGATTTGGAGGTGTTACAGATGAGTGGTGATGATCTGGACAGCTTCCCTACACCATATGGAATGTGTTTGAATGGCTGGACTCGATTGAAATTGGTTGGATCACTTCATGGCATCTCAACTGCACTTTGGTTAAAACCTTGAGCAATTGACTGGTGATTCTGAGAAATCAGTGTTCCAGTTGTTGTTGAATGTTTGATCATCTCATATGTGATTTATATGAGGTGTGTGTGTGATTGGTTTGGTTTAAATCCCTCTCCAACTCAAAAACTCAAAGTTACCTTGCTAAAGAAGGCATTTTTGCCAAGAAAAAGAGATTTTGAGGAAAGCATCTGTTTGATGGCTTTGGTGTGCTTAAACTGAGCACAAATGAGCTCTATTTATAGTAGAGCAAGTTTGTTTTGGGATCAATAGTGAATGGCAACTGCAGAATAGGTTTGGCCAATGTTGATCAATGAGAATCCAAGTCTCCTCTAGCCATTGACTAGAGGTTAGGGCACAGGCTGCTGGTCCCCTTGGTCTTGGATAAGTCTTGACTGAATTCAGTTGCTAAGAGCTCAGTCTATGCCACCTTGGAGCTTCCATTGAATGCTTGAATCCAAAATTGGAGTCTTGTCCCTATTTTAGGCAATTCTAGGTTTTGAGTGCTATTTTTGGTTCCAAAGACTTTGGAAATTTGGATCAGTGATTGTCCCCTTAAGATTCAATCCGTTGAGGTGTCCAAGTGGTTTGGAGCATTTGAATTTGGCTGATTTTGGCAAATTGAGCCAAATTGCAAATTCTGCCTTGCCTTTGATAGATTTCAGCAAGGCAACTTTCCAATGTCATATCTCATGACTCAAATGGAATTTGCAATGTTCTTGGCCATTTTGGAAAGCCCTTACATGCTATAATAACTGTTTGAACATGTTTGGTTTTGATCTCTTCTGAATCCAAGTAAAAAATCTCTCTACATTTGGCAAAAAGTGAGGCAGATTCTGTCTTGTTGAGATTTTCACTAAGTGTTGAAACAAAGTGACTTTTCTTGATTTTGATCACTCCATAACTCAAAATCCATGAGGAATTTGGACATAGGTCAGTATGAAGCTTTTGTAGAGGGCAATGTGATCTACAAATCAAGCTTTGAATGGGGCACAATGGCCTAGTGGTTTAGGAGTTATGGTCCTCCAAAGTTGGTGCATTAGTGATACTTTTTCCATAACTTAGAAATTTTTCTAAGTTTTATAGTTACCCCTTTTACAAGTTATCCAACTTTTCTTGATTTTTCTTGATGAATGATGATTCAAATCATACATAAACATCATTTTAGGGTTAAAAATCCATTTTGGTGAAAAATCTCAAAAAGTCAAAGTTGACTTTTGTGCACAGTTGACTTTTTATCTAATGAATTCCAAACTGTGCAATTCCTCAGGAAATCATGTCCTTGACCTAAATCAAACTTTATGAACATGTTCCATGGGTGTCATAGGGTATATTGAGGCATGTCTTAGGGCTTGGGAGCATGTCCTGGTCAAAAGTCAAAGTTACAGTCGACTTTTCCCGCAAAACCCTAACTGTGGTGTAGATGAAATTGAGACTTGTTGCTCAAGCTTCTTGGATTAATCCATTGTTCCAAATGGGTCAACATAAGTCATTTGAGACCCTCAAACCCTCTCTTGAGGTCTTGGCTCATGATTTGCACCAAAAGTCAACTTAGGGGTGAATTAGGTCAAGAAACCCTAATTCCTGATTTTTGATGTATGCATCCCCTGAGGCAAAAATGACTTGGTGATGAGGCCCATGAGGTTCCATGGAGTATATTAGGTTATGTTTTGGATCATTGGCTCATGCCCAGATGAAATTTTCCATCTGGAGGCCCTGGTCGACCAAAACCCTAATTTGGTGATACAGGCGATCTTGAGACTTGATCCACCTAGAAGGGAGCATCCTTGTGCTTAATCCTTGATGTGGGAGTACTTTTTGATCCATTGTGAATGTTTGGGAAGTTAGACAAGTTGATGATCATGTCATTCCTTGATTGATCTTTTGTCTAAGAACTCAAAGAGGGCTTGAAACCCTAATTTTGATTGTAATGAATGCTCACCCATCTTTGGGGAGACTGATGAGGTAAAGAGGTACATCCATATTGTGATGATGATTTGCACAATGATGGGAAATCTTAGTGGTCAAAATTTGGGGTATTACAGATGCCCCTATTTAATCATCTTGGACCCGAAGGTGTGAATGGCGAAGGTATTCGGGCATTCGGGGTGCAAGAGAATTAAATATAGGAATGCCAGAAATTTTGATGGTGGTTATGAATGGCAGCTTGCGCATTCATCTTTTTTTTCTAAGCAATGATGCTTAGAAAAGGTAAAAACTTCCCCTCGATCCTGGTCTTCAGCCAAGGAACTGGTCTCAGTTTTCTTCTGAAATAAACCTCCCCTCGATCCTGGTTTCCTACCAAGGATCTGGTCTCAGTTTCTGATTTAAACTTCCCCTCGATCCTGGTTTCCCACCAAGGATCTGGTCTTAGTTTCTGATTTAAACTTCCCCTCGATCCTGGTTTCCTACCAAGGAACTGGTCTTAGTTTCTGACTTAAACTTCCCCTCGATCCTGGTTTCCTACCAAGGATCTGGTCTTAGTTTCTTTTGTCAATAAACTTTATTGACAAGGAATGCTATGCGTAGCGGTTTTCCTTCAAACTTCTCGCCGAATTTTCCTGGAGAGATGCCATTTGAGCGAAAAAAGTTTTGATGTCAGACTTGCTGGGGAACCCAGTCGTCTGAGTTGTAGAGTTGCACAAACTTCTCTGTTGGAGACGTCATTTGTTTCTACTGGGAGAAAGCAGGTCTCTTGAGAGACTGTTGTCGCTTGGGATCTTACATCATACTTTTCTCGGGATCTTCCCGGTGAAATGCCATATGATGGGGTCCAATTTTGAGGTGCCGATGACCTTTTCATCAGTGATTTTTCGGAGAAAAACTGCCGTATCGCTGACACTCCGATTAAAGGGCTTTCTCTGTGGATTTTCTTTAATCCGGGAAAGCAAGGATATCATCTTCAATGGCGAAGAGTGACATCTGTTGAACGCTTTCTCTGGCTTTTCAGAGGTGTCATACCCCAAATTTTGACCACTGAGATTTCCCATCATTGTGAAAATCATCATCACAATATGGATGTACCTCTTTACCTCATCAGTCTCCCCAAAGATGGGTGAGCATTCATTACAATCAAAATTAGGGTTTCAAGCCCTCTTTGAGTTCTTAGACAAAGGATCAATCAAGGAATGACATGATCTTCAACTTGTCTAACCTCTCAAACATCCACATTGGACCAAAAGGACTCCCACATCAAGGATTAAGCACAAGGATGCTCCCTTCTAGGTGGATTAAGTCTCAAGATCGCCAGTATCACCAAATTAGGGTTTTGGTCGACCAGGGCCTCCAGATGAAAAATTTCATCTGGGCACAAGGCAATGATCCAAAACATAACCTAATATACTCCATGGAACCTCATGGGCCTCATCACCAAGTCAATTTTGCTTCAGGGGATGCATACATCAAAAATCAGGAATTAGGGTTTCTTGACCTAATTCACCCCTAAGTTGACTTTTGGTGCAAATCATGAACCAAGACCTCAAGAGAAGGTTTGAGGGTCTCAAATGACCTATTTTGATCCATTTGGAATAATGGATTAATCCAAGAAGCTTGAGCAACAAGTCTCAGTTTCATCTGCACCACAGTTAGGGTTTTGCGAAAAAAAGTCAACTGTAACTTTGACTTTTGACCAAGACATGCTCCCAAGCCCTAAGACATGCCTCAATATACCCTATGACACCCATGGAACATGTCCATCAAGTTTGATTTAGGTCAAGGACATGATTTCCTGAGGAATTTCACAGTTTGGAATTCATCTGATAAAAAGTCAACTGTGCACAAAAGTCAACTTTGACTTTTTGAGATTTTTCACCAAAATGGATTTTTAACCCTAAAATGATGTTTATGCATGATTTGAATCATCATTCATCAAGAAAAATCAAGAAAAGTTGGATAACTTGTAAAAGGGGTAACCATAAAACTTAGAAAAATTTCTAAGTTATGGAAAAAGTACCACTAATGCACCAACTTTGGAGGACCATAACTCCTAAACCACAAGGCCATTGTGCCCCATTCAAAGCTTGATTTGTAGATCACATTGCCCTCTACAAAAGCTTCATACTGACCTATGTCCAAATTCCTCATGGATTTTGAGTTATGGAGTGATCAAAATCAAGAAAAGTCACTTTGTTTCAACACTTAGTGAAAATTTCAAAAAGACAGAATCTGCCTCACTTTTTGCCAAATGTAGAGGGATTTTTCACTTGGTTGCAGAAGAGATCAAAACCAAACATGTTCAAACAGTTATTATAGCACGTAAGGGCTTTCCAAAATGACCAAGAACATTGCCAAATTCCATTTGAGTCATGAGATATGACATTGGAAAGTTGCCTTGCTGAAATCTGTCAAAGGCAAGGCAGAATTTGCAATTTGGCTCGATTTGCCAAAATCAGCCAAATTCAAATGCTCCAAACTACTTGGACACCTCAAGGGATTGAATCTAAAGGGGACAATCACTGATCCAAGCCTCCAAAGTCTTTGGAACCAAAAATCATTTTAATAAGAAATAACATTTCAATAGCTTTCTAACGGTACCAAGAATATTCAAAATGGATAATCGAAACACAAGTTATGGAATTAAAAAGAAAGGGAGTCGCGAAATGGCAAAATTCTGCAATCGTGCTGGCCATACGCGTATTGCCTTGAGCCATACGCGTATTGTCTTGCCCCATACGTATACCATTATGTATTTCAGCAGATGGCCGAGAAAAATGGATTTCCATACGCGTATTGCCTTCAACTGCACCTGCCATACGCGTATTGCCCAACCCAATACGCGTATTGCCATGCCTAATACGCGTAACGGCAGCGACAACCAAGAATTTTTGCTGCATAATTTTTCCTGCGAAAATCATCCAATTTCCTCTCCAAATCTCCTCTAAACACTTCCAATTCACAATATATCAACCCAAACATGTTCCAACATAATCAACAAGTATCCTACGCAGTTTATATCGAGTTTCTACCGTGTGTAGCGAGTGATTTTTGGATGTGGTTGCGAAGCACGATCGCTCTTGATAACTACAGGTCGATTCATTTTTTATCCTATTGTGAGCTGAATAAGGAAGGGAAATAGATGTCTCCAATTAACCCTGCTTGCATACTGAGTTTGAACAGTGGTCTGTTCGGTTACGGATGCTACAAAGATTCGGGGAGTCTTGTACTGATTATTTGTATTTTCGCCAATACTGTTTTTGACCTAGGGCAGAAGGTTATGGTGGGGAACAAAGATTAGGATGTTAGGACTGATGTTTGAATTACTGCTTTTGATATGGGATTTGGGTTTTTTGTTGAGTGTGCTCGCTAAGATCTTTTCTTTCGATCTTATGCCTACGTATTCCCGTTTACCGAAACAAGGAAATCAGAGCGTTCGTAGTTCCTCCTAATCTATGGGAGGAAATTGGTTGTTTTGGTGTCTTGTTCAAAGCCCAAGACGTGAAGCGTAAGGTGATTTGTATCTTGTTCAAAGCCCAAGATGTGAAGCTGAAGAGTTTATTTGTATCTTGTTCAAAGCCCAAGATATGAAGCTGAAAGGTCTATTTGTGTCTTGTTCAAAGCCCAAGACGTGAAGCTAAAGGACCTCGACTTTAGAGAGAATTTGTCATCTCTAAAGAAGGGTTTGTCTGTTTATAAAGGGAAGATTACTTTAACCGGGATACGCGGATCCTAGCAATGCCATAATTTCCTTTATAGGGTAGTTTTGACCTGAAGGAGAAGACTTTAACTCAGTGTAGAGCAATGCTATCTTTCCTTAGGAATTTCTCATGCTAAAAGATGGACAGTGGCATGGATGTAGATGATCCAGAGGCTTGCCGCTTACAGCGATTAGATGAAGGGGAAGGGTACTGTGAACGAGGCACATATTTGATGCTAAACGGTTGATTAGACTCAACCGGGAATTTCTTATACGAAGCCTAAGAGGAGGCTAACTCTACTGAGGAAAATCATTATACAAAGCCTAAGAGGAGGCTAAAAGGTGTCTCGTACAAAGCCCGAGAGAGAGGCTAAAAGGGGTTGATCCTACAAGAAGATCTTTTATACTCAACAAGAGAGTGTTTTTGTATCTTGTACAAAGCCCGAGATGGAGGCTGAAAGAGTTTGACTCTGCTTAAGGGAATTTGTATCTCGTACGAAGCCCGAGATGAAGGCTGAAGGGTGATTGACTCAACGAGGGAGTCTTTTATGTGTCTCGTACAAAGCCCGAGAGAGAGGCTAAAATTTGTTTGATTCCACTGGGGAATCTTTTGGTATCTCGTATAAAGCCCGAGATGGAGGCGAAAATTGTTAACTCCGCTGGGGAGAATCATTGTACAAAGCCCAAGAGGAGGCTAAATTCTGCTAGGGGGAAATCATTATACAAAGCCTAAGAGGAGGCTAGAAAGGTTTGCTCCACTGGGGAGAATCATTGTATAAAGCCCAAGAGGAGGCTAACTAGGTTGAGGGAAGATCATTATACAAAGCCTAAGAGGAGGCTAACTTCACTGAAGAAGGATCATTATACAAAGCCTAAGAGGAGGCTATGGTTACTGTCTTAGTTAAGTGACAGGTCCAGTATACTGATTTTGAAAGAGAAAATCAGTTCTTATATGAGCAACACTGTACTCAGGGATTTGATTCCAAGGGTTCGGGTTATTCCTGTTCTTTAAGGAAGCGGGAAATCCGAAGGGTATCGAGACTGTCCGAGTCTGCGGGTTTTCTTCCTATTTAATGAAGGGATCACTTGAGAATGTCTTTGAGACTCAAGGAAGTTAGACTGTCCAAGTCTAGAGTTTTATCTTTTGTACTATGTTTTGAGAAACAGTAGTAGACTCTAAGAAAGGACTGCTCTATGAGGATGTCTAAGTTCTGTTCCAATACCTCTAGGAGGTCGTCGGGATAATTTGTACGAAGCCCAGGAGGAGGCTGGAAGCTTTTAAGAAGCCGACGGGTCCTTGTACTAAGCCCAAGAGGAGGCTATCATTCCCGGAGGAAGAAATCATTATACGAAGCTTAAGAGGAGGCTGTGAATACTTCTAAGAAGCCGTAGGGTCCTTGTACTAAGCCCAAGAGGAGGCAGGGTTGCTTTTAGGAAGCCTGTGGGTCCTTGTACGATGCCCAAGAGGAGGCCGATGCTTTTAGGAAGCCCGTGGGTCCCCAAACCCTGCGAAATTCAAGGCAAGCTATTCACAAGGAATAGATCAAGTCAGGAAAGTCCGAGAATTTGGAAGAAACTCAAAGATGCCATTCACGAAGAATACATTCATCTTGGGGAGTAGAGTTTCTTGACAATTCCTAATGAGGACAGCCGAAGAGAAGACTGTATCTGGTGCTCCTATTGGGGATCTAGCTGTCTATTTCTACGAATAAACGAAACGACTTTACCTAGTGCTAGACGTAGTTGCCGGGGAAACTCTAAATATCTATACTATTACTACACAGTAGATATGAGTTTATGAAAGGATACTTACAGTGAGCAGCTCCACAATACAGTTATATATATATGAAAGCAGTAAATGAAAGCGATAACCACTTACTCGGTTGTAGTGCTTCCATGCTGTTTGGTTAGTTGTTCAACAAAGAAAGATTGAAAACAACAGTATATTCAAAATCAAAGGAGAAAGTGCTTTGAAAAAGAAAGATTTGGGGCTTACAACTCAAGGAGAGGCCCAGGGTTTTATCAGTGAGCGCACTGTTTAAATTTGTACAGAGGGGCTTATACAAGTGACTGGGGCCCAAAAGGTTTTTTGTACAAAGGGATGGGTCTTACACTCTTTCAAGAGGCCCAAAAAGGTTAAAGAAAAAGAGTGGGGCTTATAACACGAGGGTAGGCCCAGATGATTTTTCCGTTTAAAATGGCGATCGCGCCGAGGTTTTCTTTTAACGCAGGGGGACTTATACAATAAGTGAGGCCCAAAAATGATTTTGGTTAAAAGGGGGTTGGGTTTTACACTCTAATAGAGGCCCAAAGAGTTTTGAATGGGTCTTATAGCTCAAGGAGAGGCCCAGATGGTTATTTTTCAAAAGACGACGATCGCGTCGTTTAATTGAAAATGTACAGAGGGACTTATACAACGAATGCGGCCCAAAATATTTCTGTACAAGGGAGTTGGGTCTTACACTCTAATAGAGGCCCAAAAGTGTTTTGAAAATGATCTATGAGGGTTGAATTAATCCAAAACCCTAATCTGTTTTCAAAAATGTATTTAATTGAATAAAAAATTCAATTAAAATGATCAAAATTGTTTAACATATGAAAAACAAATTGTGATCTTGGATTAATGCTTCAAAAATTAAGTATTGACCTACAAAATAATTAGAAAGCATTAAAAGTTGCAAAATCAAGATGGAAAAAATATTTCAAAAGTTAAAAACAATTAAAATATTAATTCTTTGCAAAAATATCAATTATGCAAAATAAATAATATTTTTGGGATTTTTTGATAAAATAAAATATTTTAACATTTTTGCGAATTATTGAAAAAGGAATCAACTCAAAATCATTAAAACTCAGAGAGAAATTAATTTTTGAATCAATTAAATAAAATCACAAAATTCAAATATTTGAATTTTTGAAAAAGGGCGCCAAGAACACTCAAGAACACGCGCCCTCCCTCTGTTTCTGCAGATTTGCATTTTCTCCTCAATCTCATTGAATACTTGATCATATCATGCAATCCACATACCAATCAACTCGTTTCAACCTCACGATCATGTCTATGGCATTTAATTTCATTTAAATTAAACATACAACAAGAAATCACGAAGAATCCTCAAGAACCCTAATTTCTGCATGAAGGTTAGGATTTTTGATACACGATTCAAACAATGCAATTAATTGAGGGGAAACATTCCATGCATGATTATGAACATATGGCAAAATTATTGTGCGAGGAAATATGCATAGATTGAGAGATGACCAAGTTTTTGCTCACCTCTAGGCCGTGACAGCAAGTGCAAGGTGATTTTTGATTTGGAGGTGTTACAGATGAGTGGTGATGATCTGGACAGCTTCCCCACACCATATGGAATGTGTTTGAATGGCTGGACTCGATTGAAATTGGTTGGATCACTTCATGGCATCTCAACTGCACTTTGGTTAAAACCTTGAGCAATTGACTGGTGATTATGAGAAATCAGTGTTCCAGTTGTTGTTTAAGTGTTTGATCATCTCATATGTGATGTATATGAGGTGTGTGTGTGATTGGTTTGGTTGAAATCCCTCTCCAACTCAAAAACTCAAAGTTACCTTGCTAAAGAAGGCATTTTTGCCAAGAAAAAGAGATTTTGAGGAAAGCATCTGTTTGATGGCTTTGGTGTGCTTAAACTGAGCACAAATGAGCTCTATTTATAGTAGAGCAAGTTTGTTTTGGGATCAATAGTGAATGGCAACTGCAGAATAGGTTTGGCCAATGTTGATCAATGAGAATCCAAGTCTCCTCTAGCCATTGACTAGAGGTTAGGGCATAGGCTGCTGGTCCCCTTGGTCTTGGATAAGTCTTGACTGAATTCAGTTGCTAAGAGCTCAGTCTATGCCACCTTGGAGCTTCCATTGAATGCTTGAATCCAAAATTGGAGTCTTGTCCCTATTTTAGGCAATTCTAGGTTTTGAGTGCTATTTTTGGTTCCAAAGACTTTGGAGGTTTGGATCAGTGATTGTCCCCTTTAGATTCAATCCCTTGAGGTGTCCAAGTGGTTTGGAGCATTTGAATTTGGCTGATTTTGGTAAATCGAGCCAAATTGCAAATTCTGCCTTGCCTTTGACAGATTTCAGCAAGGCAACTTTCCAATGTCATATCTCATGACTCAAATGGAATTTGCAATGTTCTTGGCCATTTTGGAAAGCCCTTACATGCTATAATAACTGTTTGAACATGTTTGGTTTTGATCTCTTCTGAATCCAAGTGAAAAATCTCTCTACATTTGGCAAAAAGTGAGGCAGATTCTGTCTTGTTGAGATTTTCACTAAGTGTTGAAACAAAGTGACTTTTCTTGATTTTGATCACTCCATAACTCAAAATCCATGAGGAATTTGGACATAGGTCAGTATGAAGCTTTTGTAGAGGGCAATGTGATCTACAAATCAAGCTTTGAATGGGGCACAATGGCCTAGTGGTTTAGGAGTTATGGTCCTCCAAAGTTGGTGCATTAGTGGTACTTTTTCCATAACTTGGAAATTTTTCTAAGTTTTATAGTTACCCCTTTTACAAGTTATCCAACTTTTCTTGATTTTTCTTGATGAATGATGATTCAAATCATACATAAACATCATTTTAGGGTTAAAAATCCATTTTGGTGAAAAATCTCAAAAAGTCAAAGTTGACTTTTGTGCACAGTTGACTTTTTATCAAATGAATTCCAAACTGTGCAATTCCTCAGGAAATCATGTCCTTGACCTAAATCAAACTTGATGGACATGTTCCATGGGTGTCATAGGGTATATTGAGGCATGTCTTAGGGCTTGGGAGCATGTCCTGGTCAAAAGTCAAAGTTACAGACGACTTTTCCCGCAAAACCCTAACTGTGGTGTAGATGAAATTGAGACTTGTTGCTCAAGCTTCTTGGATTAATCCATTGTTCCAAATGGATCAACATAAGTCATTTGAGACCCTCAAACCCTCTCTTGAGGTATTGGCTCATGATTTGCACCAAAAGTCAACTTAGGGGTGAATTAGGTCAAGAAACCCTAATTCCTGATTTTTGATGTATGCATCCCCTGAGGCAAAAATGACTTGGTGATGAGGCGCATGAGGTTCCATGGAGTATATTAGGTTATGTTTTGGATCATTGGCTCATGCCCAGATGAAATTTTCCATCTGGAGGCCCTGGTCGACCAAAACCCTAATTTGGTGATACAAGCGATCTTGAGACTTGATCCACCTAGAAGGGAGCATCCTTGTGCTTAATCCTTGATGTGGGAGTCCTTTTTGATCCATTGTGAATGTTTCGGAAGTTAGACAAGTTGAAGATCATGTCATTCCTTGATTGATCTTTTGTCTAAGAACTCAAAGAGGGCTTGAAACCCTAATTTTGATTGTAATGAATGCTCACCCATCTTTGGGGAGACTGATGAGGTAAAGAGGTACATCCATATTGTGATGATGATTTGCACAATGATGGGAAATCTTAGTGGTCAAAATTTGGGGTATGACAGATGCCCCTATTTAATCATCTTGGACCCGAAGGTGTGAATGGCGAAGGTATTCGGGCATTCGGGGTGCAAGAGAATTAAATATCGGAATGCCCGAAATTTTGATGGTGGTTATGAATGGCAGCTTGCGCATTCATCTTTTTTTTCTAACCAATGATGCTTAGAAAAGGTAAAAACTTCCCCTCGATCCTGGTCTTCAGCCAAGGAACTGGTCTCAGTTTTCTTCTGAAATAAACCTCCCCTCGATCCTGGTTTCCTACCAAGGATCTGGTCTCAGTTTCTGATTTAAACTTCCCCTCGATCCTGGTTTCCCACCAAGGATCTGGTCTTAGTTTCTGATTTAAACTTCCCCTCGATCCTGGTTTCCTACCAAGGAACTGGTCTCAGTTTCTGACTTAAACTTGCCCTCGATCCTGGTTTCCTACCAAGGATCTGGTCTTAGTTTCTTTTGTCAATAAACTTTATTGACAAGGAATGCTATGCGTAGCGGTTTTCCTTCAAACTTCTCCCCGAATTTTCCTGGAGAAATGCCATTTGAGCGAAAAAAGTTTTGATGTCAGACTTGCTGGGGAACCCAGTCGTCTGAGTTGTAGAGTTGCACAAACTTCTCTGTTGGAGACGTCATTTGTTTCTACTGGGAGAAAGCAGGTCTCTTGAGAGACTGCTGTCGCTTGGGATCTTACATCATACTTTTCTCGGGATCTTCCCGGTGAAATGCCATATGATGGGGTCCAATTTTGAGGTGCCGATGACCTTTTCATCAGTGATTTTTCGGAGAAAAACTGCCGTATCGCTGACACTCCGATTAAAGGGCTTTCTCTGTGGATTTTCTTTAATCCGGGAAAGCAAGGATATCATCTTCAATGGCGAAGAGTGACATCTGTTGAACGCTTTCTCTGGCTTTTCAGAGGTGTCATACCCCAAATTTTGACCACTGAGATTTCCCATCATTGTGCAAATCATCATCACAATATGGATGTACCTCTTTACCTCATCAGTCTCCCCAAAGATGGGTGAGCATTCATTACAATCAAAATTAGGGTTTCAAGAACTCTTTGAGTTCTTAGACAAAGGATCAATCAAGGAATGACATGATCTTCAACTTGTCTAACCTCTAAAACATCCACATTGGACCAAAAGGACTCCCACATCAAGGATTAAGCACAAGGATGCTCCCTTCTAGGTGGATTAAGTCTCAAGATCGCCAGTATCACCAAATTAGGGTTTTGGTCGACCAGGGCCTCCAGATGAAAAATTTCATCTGGGCACAAGGCAATGATCCAAAACATAACCTAATATACTCCATGGAACCACATGGGCCTCATCACCAAGTCAATTTTGCTTCAGGGGATGCATACATCAAAAATCAGGAATTAGGGTTTCTTGACCTAATTCACCCCTAAGTTGACTTTTGGTGCAAATCATGAACCAAGACCTCAAGAGAAGGTTTGAGGGTCTCAAATGACCTATTTTGATCCATTTGGAATAATGGATTAATCCAAGAAGCTTGAGCAACAAGTCTCAGTTTCATCTGCACCACAGTTAGGGTTTTGCGGAAAAAAGTCAACTGTAACTTTGACTTTTGACCAGGACATGCTCCCAAGCCCTAAGACATGCCTCAATATACCCTATGACACCCATGGGACATGTCCATCAAGTTTGATTTAGGTCAAGGACATGATTTCCTGAGGAATTGCACAGTTTGGAATTCAACTGATAAAAAGTCAACTGTGCACAAAAGTCAACTTTGACTTTTTGAGATTTTTCACCAAAATGGATTTTTAACCCTAAAATGATGTTTATGCATGATTTGAATCATCATTCATCAAGAAAAATCAAGAAAAGTTGGATAACTTGTAAAAGGGGGTAACCATAAAACTTAGAAAAATTTCTAAGTTTTGGAAAAAGTACCAATAATGCACCAACTTTGGAGGACCATAACTCCTAAACCACAAGGCCATTGTGCCCCATTCAAAGCTTGATTTGTAGATCACATTGCCCTCTACAAAAGCTTCATACTGACCTATGTCCAAATTCCTCATGGATTTTGAGTTATGGAGTGATCAAAATCAAGAAAAGTCACTTTGTTTCAACACTTAGTGAAAATTTCAAAAAGACAGAATCTGCCTCACTTTTTGCCAAATGTAGAGGGATTTTTCACTTGGTTGTAGAAGAGATCAAAACCAAACATGTTCAAACAATTATTATAGCACGTAAGGGCTTTCCAAAATGACAAAGAACATTGCCAAATTCCATTTGAGTCATGAGATATGACATTGGAAAGTTGCCTTGCTGAAATCTGTCAAAGGCAAGGCAGAATTTGCAATTTGGCTCGATTTGCCAAAATCATCCAAATTCAAATGCTCCAAACCACTTGGACACCTCAAGGGATTGAATCTAAAGGGGACAATCACTGATCCAAGCCTCCAAAGTCTTTGGAACCAAAAATAGCACTCAAAACCTAGAATTGCCTAAAATAGGGACAAGACTCCAATTTTGGATTCAAGCATTCAATGGAAGCTCCAAGGTGGCATAGACTGAGCTCTTAGCAACTAAATTTAGTCAAGACTTATCCAAGACCAAGGGAACCAGCAGCCTGTGCCCTAACCTCTATTCAATGGCTAGAGGAGACTTGGATTTTCATTGATCAACATTGGCCAAACCTATTCTGTAGTTGCCATTCACTATTGATCCCAAAACAAACTTGCTCTACTATAAATAGAGCTCATTTGTGCTCAGTTTAAGCACACCAAAGCCATCAAACAGATGCTTTCCTCAAAATCTCTTTTTCTTGGCAAAAATGCCTTCTTTAGCAAGGTAACTTTGAGTTTTTGAGTTGCAGAGGGATTTCAACCAAACCAATCACACACACACACCTCATATACATCACATATGAGATGATCAAACACTTAAACAACAACTGGAACACTGATTTCTCAGAATCATCAGTCAATTGCTCAAGGTTTTAACCAAAGTGCAGTTGAGATGCCACGAAGTGATCCAGCCAATTTCAATCAAGTCCAGCCATTCAAACACATTCCATAAGGTGTAGGGAAGCTGTCCAGATCATCACCACTGATCTGTAACACCTCCAAATCAAAAATCACCTTGCACTTGCTGTCACGGCCTAGAGGTGAGCAAAAACTTGGTCATTTCTCAATCTATGCATATTTCCTCGCACAATAATTTTGCCATATGTTCATAATCATGCATGGAATGTTTCCCCTCAATTAATTGCATTGTTTGAATCGTGTATCAAAAATCCTAGCCTTCATGCAGAAATTAGGGTTCTTGAGGATTCTTCGTGATTTCTTGTTGTATGTTTAATTTAAATGAAATTAAATGCCATAGACATGATCGTGAGGTTGAAACGAGTTGATTGGTATGTGGATTGCATGATATGATCAAGTATTCAATGAGATTGAGGAGAAAATGCAAATCTGCAGAAACAGAGGGAGGGCGCGTGTTCTTGAGTGTTCTTGGCGCCCTTTTTCAAAAATTCAAATATTTGAATTTTGTGATTTTATTTAATTGATTCAAAAATTAATTTCTCTCTGAGTTTTAATGATTTTGAGTTGATTCTTTTTTCAATAATTCGCAAAAATGTTAAAATATTTTATTTTATCAAAAAATCCCAAAAATATTATTTATTTTGCATAATTGATATTTTTGCAAAGAATTAATATTTTAATTGTTTTTAACATATGAAATATTTTTTCCATCTTGATTTTGCAACTTCTAATGCTTTCTAATTATTTTGTAGGTCAATACTTAATTTTTGAAGCATTAATCCAAGATCACAATTTGTTTTTCATATGTTAAACAATTTTGATCATTTTAATTGAATTTTTTATTCAATTAAATACATTTTTGAAAACAGATTAGGGTTTTGGATTAATTCAACCCTCATAGATCATTTTCAAAACACTTTTGGGCCTCTATTAGAGTGTAAGACCCAACTCCCTTGTACAGAAATATTTTGGGCCTCATTCGTTGTATAAGTCCCTCTGTACATTTTCAATTAAACGACGCGATCGTCGCCTTTTGAAAAATAACCATCTGGGCCTCTCCTTGAGCTATAAGACCCATTCAAAACTTTTTGGGCCTCTATTAGAGTGTAAGACCCAATCCCCTTTTAACCAAAACATTTTTGGGCCTCAGTCATTGTATAAGACCCACGGCGTTTCAAAAATCTCAATGCGCTCACTGATAAAACCCTGGGCCTCTCCTTGAGTTGTAAGCCCCAAATCTTTCTTTTTCAAAGCACTTTCTCCTTTGATTTTGAATATACTATTGTTTTCAATCTTTCTTTGTTGAACAACTAACCAAACAGCATGGAAACACTACAACCGAGTAAGTGGTTATCGCTTTCATTTACTGCTTTTATATATATAACTGTATTGTGGGGCTGCTCACTGTAAGTCTTCTTTCATAAACTCATATCTACTGTGTAATAATAGTATAGATATTTAGAGTTTCCCCGGCAACTACGTCTAGCACTAGGTAAATCCGTTTCGTTTATTCGTAGAAATAGACAGCTAGATCCCCAATAGGATCGCAAGATACAGTCTTCTCTTCGGCTGTCCTCATTAGGAATTGTCAAGAAACTCTACTCCCAAAGATGAATGTATTCTCCGTGAATGGCATCTTTGAGTTTCTTCCAAATTCTCGAACTTTCCTGACTTGATCTATGCCTCGTGAATAGCTTGCCTTGAATGTCTCGGGGTTTGGGGACCCACGGGCTTCTTAAAAGCATCGGCCTTCTCTTGGGCATCGTACAAGGACCCACGGGCTTCTTAAAAGCATCGGCCTCCTCTTGGGCATCGTACAAGGACCCACGGGCTTCTTAAAAGCATCGGCCTCCTCTTGGGCATTGTACAAGGACCCACAGGCTTCCTAAAAGCAACCTAGCCTCCTCTTGGGCTTAGTACAAGGACCCTACGGCTTCTTAGAAGTATTCACAGCCTCCTCTTAGGCTTCGTATAATGATCTCTTCCTCCGGGAATGATAGCCTCCTCTTGGGCTTAGTACAAGGACCCGTCGGCTTCTTAAAAGCTTCCAGCCTCCTCTTAGGCTTCGTATAATGATCTCTTCCTCCGGGAATGATAGCCTCCTCTTGGGCTTAGTACAAGGACCCGTCGGCTTCTTAAAAGCTTCCAGCCTCCTCTTGGGCTTCGTACAAATTGTCCCGACGACCTCCTAGAGGTATAGGAACAGAACTTAATCATCTTCATAGAGCAGTCCTTTCTAGAGTCTACTACTGTTTCTCAAAACATAGTACAAAAGATGAAACTCTAGACTTGGACAGTCTAATCTCCTTGAGTCTCAAAGACATTCTCAAGTGACCCCTTCGTTAAATAGGAAGAAAACCCGCAGACTTGGACAGTCTCGATATCCTTCGGATTTCCCGCTTCCTTAAAGAACAGGAATAACTCGAACCCTTGGAATCAAATCCTTGAGTATAGAATTTCTCATATAAGAACTGATTTTCTCTTTCAAAATCAGTATACTGGACCTGTCACTTAACTGAGACAGTAACCATAGCCTCCTCTTAGGCTTTGTATAATGATCCTTCTTCAATAAAGTTAGCCTCCTCTTGGGCTTTGTACAATGATTCTCCCCAGCGGAGCTAACAATTTTCGCCTCCATCTCGGGCTTTATACGAGATACCAAAAGATTCCCTAGTGGAGTCAAACAATGTCTAGCCTCTCTCTCGGGCTTTGTACGAGATACAAAAAGGTTCTTATTGAGCCAAACAAATTTTAGCCTCCATCTCGGGCTTTGTACGAGATACAAAAAGGTTCTTATTGAACCAAATAAACAAATCGCCTTCATCTCGGGCTTTATACGAGATACCAAAAGACTCCATCGTCGGGTCAAAATCTTTTCGCCTCCATCTCGGGCTTTGTACGAGATACAAAAACAGTCTTGTTGAGTATAAAAGATCCTCTTGTAGGATCAACCCCTTTTAGCCTCTCTCTCGGGCTTTATATGAGACACATATTAGCCTCCTCTTAGGCTTTGTATAAGAAAACCTATGGTTGAGTCCAATCAACCTTTTAACATCAAAGCTGTGCCTCGTTCACAGTACCCTTCCTCTTCATCTAATCGCTGTAAGCGGCAAGCCTCTGGATCATCTATATCCATGCCACTGCCCATCTTTTAGCATGAGAAATTCCTAAGGAAAGATAGCATTGCTCAACACTGAGTTAAAGTCTTCTCCTTCAGGTCAAAACTACCCTATAAAGGAAATTATGGCATTGCTGGGATCCGCGTATCCCGGTTAAAGTAATATTCCCTTTATAAACAGACAAACTCTCCTTTAGAGATGACAGATTCTCTCTAAAGTCGAGGTCTTTTAGCTTCATATCTTGGGCTTTAAACAAGATACAAATAAACTCTTCAGCTTCACGTCTTGGGCTTTGAACAAGACACAAACTATCTTTTCAGCTTCACATCTTGGGCTTTGAACAAGACACAAACTATCTTTTCAGCTTCACATCTTGGGCTTTGAACAAGATACAAACAACCTTACGCTTCACGTCTTGGGCCTTGAACAAGACACCAAAACCCCAATTTCCTCCCATAGATTAGGAGGAACTACGAACGCTCTGATTTCCCTGTTTCGGTAAACGGGAAAACGTAGGCATAAGATCAAAAGAAAAAGATCTTAGCGAGCACACTCAACAAAAAAACCCAAATCTCATATCAAAAGCAGTAATTCAAACATCGGTCCTAACATCCTAATCCTAGTTCCCCGCCAGAAACCTTCTGCCCAAGCCCTAGAAAGAAAAAAACCTGTATTGGCGAAAATACAAATAACCAGTACAAAGGCCCCCCACATTGATAGCATCCGTAACCTAACAGACCGCTGTTTAAACTCAGTATGCAAAGCAGGGTTAATTGGAGACGTCTATTTCCCTTCCTTATTCAGCTCACAATAAGATAAAAAATGAATTGACCTGTAGTCAAAGCTTAAACCGCAGAGAGCGACCAGCGCTTAAGAACCGCGTCCAAAATCGCTCGCTAAAGAAAAATGGCGCCCACCGTGGGGCCGGTCTTTCTAGGAAACTCTGCTGAGGAGAAAGATTGACCTATGCTGGTCCATCTCTTAGGCAGAGAACCACAGATTGGGGCTTCCGTCGGGAAACCCATTTCTGTCAGGAACTTAAGATTCATAACTTTAAAGGTCTAGGATGATTAGGACAAATATATATACTGCTTTTCCTAATTGCTATACGTGTTTATTTTTCTGCTAATGGGAATGCGTGTGATGCCGCATGTGGAAAGAATGAGTATACACCTAGGAAAAATCCCTTTTTTTTGTAGTGCGGTGGCTATCGGGAATGGCTGTTACGCGATAAACTACCCTCTTCTTTGGTTTCTTTGAAAGGACACCACCTAGAACGGTTCCCGGCCCGCTGGTGTTCTCAGAAATCAATGATTTTGAGTGACAAGTACACAAAATCACCTTAGTATAAACCTTTGGGGATGGGTAGAGCCTTGACTTCATGACAACGACCCTTTGACCCCATGTTTTTTCTATGTTTTTGTATGCTGCATTCATGCATTCATCTAAAAAACATTAAAGCATTCAAAAAAACTTCTCTTCTAGTCTCTCTGTTTTTTTTCTTTTTTCAAATTAAACTAAGACTGTGATTGCAAATATCAGAGAAGAGGATTACGCTAATGGATTTCGGTAGAAGGAGAACTCATGCGTACACCTTCAAGGTTCCAAAACTTGAGGATTTGAGAAGGTTGGCGAGGATGATCACTAACCCAGAGGCTTTCAGAGCCAAGCACGGAGGTCTGCTACCACTGTTAAGAGTCCATGTGATTAAGGGAATCATGGATGCGCTCATTCAGTTCTACGATCCAGTTTATCACTGTTTCACATTCCCGGATTACCAGCTGGCACCAACACTGGAGGAGTATGCTCATCTGACTGATCTACATATCACAGATCGAGCTCCATTTTCTGGACTGGAAGAAATTCCAAAGAATCAGATTATTGCAAGAGCAATTTATTTGGACGAGTCTGAGGTCAGGACTCACCTAACCACTAAGGGTGGCATCCAAGGTTTTCCAGCCTAGTTCTTGACAAAGAAGGCCCTGTACTTCGCCAGTATAGGAAACATGACTGCTTTTGAAAGCATCTTTGTCTTGCTCACCTACGGGTTATTTTTGTTTCCCAACATCAATAACTTCGTTGATATCAACGCTATTAAGGTTTTTCTCATTGGAAACCCTGTGCCGACTTTGCTCGCAGATGCGTATCATTCTGTACACTTGGGTAATTTGTACGGCGGAGGGGAGATCACATGTTGTGTACCTTTACTCTACAAATGGTTTAGCTCTCACATGCCCAAGTCTGCTGCTTTTTGGGATTGCAAGAGTGCCTTACGTTGGTCACAGAAGATCATGTCTCTTACCAACTCTGATATAGATTGGTGCAACAAGATTCATTATGGGATCAGAATCATTGATCGTTGTGGAAACTTCCCCAACACACCCCTTATGGGAACTAAGGGAGGAATCAACTACCATCCTGTATTGGTTCGCCGTCAATTTGGATACCCGATGAGGCTTGTTCCGCAGAACACTCATCTGGAAGGTCTTTTCTTCAAGGAAGGAGAAAACGATAGAGCACTGAAATTGGAAATAGTGCAAGCTTGGAAACAGGTTCATAAGAAAGGACGAGAGTCTCTAGGAAAACCAAATTGTGTCTCGGTGGAGCCCTATCTTCACTGGGTACAAACTAGAGCTCTCAAGCTAAAGAAGCCTTATCCTCGTCACGAAATTCTTCCACCGAGGGAATCTGTCATGTACTTCATGATAGAAAATGAAAAGCTTCAGCTTACTCTCAACCAAGTTCAAAAGGAGAGGAGGTCTTGGAAGAACAAGTACCGCACCCTTAGCGTAGAGTGCATCAAAATACAGCAGTTACTGAAAGAAAAAGATGCTCTGATTGAAATTTTAGAGCAACATGCTGTAGATAACCAAGATGATCAAAGGAATTTGCTCGCTCCTTTCACCTGGCAAAGGAATGACAACCCGACAACGGCCCAAGAGCCCCGGTCAAAGAAAAGGAAGATACCAGAATCAGCACCCGATTTCTCTTTAGAAAGGACTCGGGACCCACTAGTTTAGGTTTCTGTTTCTGCACTTTGTAATCTACTGTATTTCCATTTCTGTAGTCCTTTGAATTCAATAAAAAGGGGTTTCCCCACCGTTTGATATTTGCAATCTAATTGTCGAAGTTTATTTTGATTAAACCAAAATAACAATTAATAATCATTGCATTCATCATTCTCACATCGCGTATTCTTCTTCCCTACGAATCTCACGTTTGTATCTCGATTCTAGAGTCAAACTGCCTCATTCGTATAATACTCAGGCCAATCGTCAGAAAAAGATGGATGATCTTGAGGAAGAGAACAGAGAGTTGAAAGAAGAGATCGACGCTCTAAGAGAGGATATGAGAAAGCTTCGTAACGACATGCAAGCCATGGCAGAAGCTCAGCTACAAAGAACTGTGATCTCTGAGATCACCTCAACGCCCATAGTGGAAAGGTATGATCCTAGGTATCAGATGCCGAAAGATCGTCCTTGGGGCATGCCTACTAACTATATCTCGGAAGGATATGTTCCGCCGATCACTGAAGATCAGGGAATCACAACAGAAGCCGCTGGGCCTGAAGGTTACAAACTTCGGGAAAGCGAAGATGCCGGGGGCATATTGAAGACTCCTGAAGGTTACAAACTTCGGGGTACGCCAAGATTCGCTACCGTAGTCACGGTACCACCCCCTGTGGTGCACACTGTCCCGGAAGGACAGATTCCACCGACACCTTCTAGCAAGAAGGAAACTATGTTTGACCGAATGGATGAATTCCAGGAACAGTTCTTGGAAATGCAGAAGGAACTGCAAGCCATTCGCGGTCAGGATCTATTTGGAAAGGATGCCGCAGATCTCTGCTTGGTCCCCAATGTGAAAGTCCCGCACAAATTCCAAGTGCCCGACTTTGAAAAATACAAGGGTAACTCTTGCCCTTAGAGCCATCTGGTGATGTACGCTCGGCGGATGTCAGCTCAGACGGAGAATCAGGACCTGCTGATTCATTACTTCTAGGATAGTTTAACCGGTGCCGCATTAAAATGGTACATGGGTTTAAACCGTGCTACGATTAGCACATTCAGAGATCTTGGTACTGCCTTCGTCCAACAGTACAAATACAATTTGGACATGGCACCCGACAGAGATCAACTCAGATCGATGTCGCAAAAGGAAAAGGAAACCTTTAAGGAGTATGCTCAAAGGTGGCGTGAAATTGCCGCTCAAATTTGTCCACCTCTTGAGGAAAAAGAGATGACAAAGATCTTCTTAAAGACCTTAAGCTCATTTTACTATGACCGAATGGTTGCCAGTGCGCCCAGTGATTTCACCGAGATGGTCGGCATGGGTGTACGTATTGAGGAAGCTGTCCGAGAAGGACGTTTGGTAAAAGACACTGGATCGACGAGCGGTACTAAAAAATACGGTAGTGCTCTCCCTAAGAAAAAAGAGCAAGATATTGGGAATATCTCTCTCGGAAAGCAAAGGCGTCGTTATCAACCAGTAGCAGCTGTAACTCCTGCTATCGGTCCCGCGCCTGTTCCTACGTATCAACCTCAGGTTGCGCAGAGCCAACCTGACCAGCAAAGGACACAACAGCCTCTTCAGCAGGCTCGTCCTCCATACAACAACCGTACAACACGACCATCAGGGTTTGATCCTATACCCATGTTGTACGCAGAACTATTTCCATTACTACTGGCTAAGGGGCACATTTAGACTAAGTCTCCTCTTACAGTACCGGAAAATCCGCCTTTTTGGTTTAAGGTGGATCAGACATGCCCTTATCATCAAGGAGGTTCAGGGCATAACATAGAGACTTGTCTTAATTTCAAGTCCGACGTGCAAAAGCTTGTTAGGAGCGGGCTCTTATCCTTCAAGAATACGAATCCTAATGTTCTCACAAACCCGCTGCCTCAACATGAGAGAGCTGCAGTCAATCTGATTGAGAAAGAGACTAACAATGTCTATCAGATTCATGATGTACTCTTGTTAAAAACCAATCTGGTTAAGATGCATTGTAGACAGAGCGGATATGGCCATGTGCCACCTCATAATTATCACTAGTGTGATATCTGCTCTAAAGACAACCAAGGATGTTCTGTGGTGCAAGCAGCTCTACAGGAACGAATGAATCTCGGATGGATCCAGGAGCACTGAGTTCGTGAAGTTAACATGGTCTATACGAATTCCAATATCATTCAGAATCATAACATTCTAGCAATGAATGTCAACTTGGTCGCGATGCACTCACGATAAAGTCTACACTACGATCTGCCACGGCATGATTACCAGGCCTGTCCGATCTGCTCAATAAACAATCAGGGATGCTCTTTCATACAAGAGGCCCTCCAACGTCAAATGGATCTTGGATGGATTCAAGACTACCATGATAGGAATCCCTACCCAATCAACAGGGTCCAGATCTTTGATATCCGCTTGATGAATACCAATCTGGTAGAGTTACACGCTGAGCAGGTCCGACTCGGATTCTTAATATCACATGACTATCAAAACTGCAGAGCGGGCTGTGAAAGCGATCAAGGCTGTGCCCATGTCCAGGAAACACTTCAAAACTTGTTGGACCATTGGTGGCTTCCCATCTATATGGATGAAGACACCCAACAAGTTAGTGTCACTAACGGAAATCCTGCTAGATATCAAAGTCAGGATGTCCGATCGATGGAACCGGACCTCGTAAGGTTACACTGCATTCAAAGTGGACGTGGTCAGGTGCCACTACACAATTACGATTGGTGTAGAGTTTTCTCAGTGGATAATCAAGGGTGCTACCTCGTGCGAGCGGCTCTTCAAAGTCAGTTGGACCACAAAGAGATTCAACCAGGGTCGGGTTCTGGATCAGTCAACTACCTTGCTGAGCAAGTTGAGGATGTTGTCACCATCTCTGGTCATCACAAGATCAGGGATGTTTTTGCCATCATCCCTCTACTTGACGAATCTAAAGTTCCCAACCGGGAACGGATCGAGATTACTTACGATAGTCAGAAAAATCAGAAGGCTCTCGGAGTCATCCATCTACCGGGACCATTACCATATGAATCAACTAAGGCTATCCCTTACAAAGACGGTGCAACGACCATTGAAAATGGAAAGGAAATTCCATTACCCTCTGTCGTGAATATTGCAGACATCAGTCGTGTAACACGGAATGGTAGAATCTTCAACCGAGGGGTTGGGGAACATAACAAAGAAAAGGAACTTCAAACAAAAGCTCCCGATCCACCAGTCGGTCAATCCAGTGATCCCGGCCTTTTGAAAAATAATGATGAAATGCTGAAGCTCATCCAAAGGAGTGAATACAACATTGTTGATCAACTGTTGCAGACTCCTTCAAAGATCTCAGTGTTATCGCTATTACTCAGTTCAGAAGCGCACAGAGAGGCTCTACAGAAAGTCTTGGAGCAAGCCTTTGTGGAACAGGATGTAACAATCAGATAGTTCGATAGCATTGTCTCTAACATCACTTCCTGCAATCATTTGGGATTTAGTGATGAGGAATTACCCGAAGAGGGTCGTCGTCATTACATGGCGCTCAACATTACAGTTAACTACCAGGACGATGCTTTAGCCAGCGTACTGGTAGACACAGGGTCAGCCCTGAATGTTATGCCGAAGTCCACTTTGATGCAATTATCATTCAAAGGCCCTCCGATGAGAACCAGTGAAGTCGTCGTCAAAGCGTTCGACGGATCCAAAAAAGCAGTTATCGACGAAGTTGATCTTCCCATAACTATTGGTCCTCACACTTTCCAAGTCACTTTCCAGGTCATGGACATCCGGGCAGGATACAGTTGTTTATTGGGAAGACCTTGGATACATCAGGCTGGAGCGGTTACTTCGACCCTCCACCAAAAGCTAAAGTTCGTCAAGAACGATCAACTTGTCATGGTTTGTGGGGAAAAAGCCTTGCTCGTGAGCAGCTTATCATCGTCTACTGGTATAGAACTCGAGGAGGTTATTGGAACGTAGTTCCAAGCACTGTCGGTAAGCAAAGACAATCAGTTCAAAGGAGGAACCTCGATTTCCTCATATAAAGATGCTATCAAAGCGGTCGAGAGTACCGATACAAACGGATGGGGACAGCTTGTCATTCCTATTGACAATAAAACAAAGAAGGGTCTTGGTTTTTCTACAACCTGTACCCAGACAGCTGTCAACAATGAAGGTATTCACCCCCTTCAAAACTTCTTCCATAGTGGAGGTTTCCTTCACCCGGTGTCTCAAGCAGTACATGCTATCAATGAGGAAGATCCCTCTGACACGGATGAAGAATGGAAGTCCTATCTTAACAAGGACGGTTATATGTCTCAGGAAGAGGTGCCTACGCCATTTTGCTTTCCTACAGAAAGTTCGAGGTTTATACCAAGGTCAGATGTCGAAATGGTATATGGAGATTGTGATCCGGAAGGATGTCGTGCTCCACCAAATTCATTAGAGAAAGACACTCTAATGAAAGATGATTTTGACTACAACTACTATGGCCCAATGGATGGTCTGCCGATGTGGCAACCTTACCCAGGAAACTTGGGGCAAGAAAGTCAGCCGAGTAACGAAACTTCGCTGACCGTCATTGAACAGAATACCTGTGTCCCCGCCATGTCATGGGATCAACACTCAGGTCATTCAGAAACTACTCAACATGAAGATGAATTCGCAATGTTCACAGGACTTGAGTTCAACAACTATGCTTTTCCCGAGGTCAACGTCATCGAGGGGGATGATTCCTCCAGTTAGAAAGAAGTGTGGGACACCTTGGGACCACCGAGTGGAAAATTCGACTATATGGTCAAGTACACCGCTCCCGAAAGCTCTCGTATCAGGCTCGAAGATATCCAGCCAACTGGATGGGGAGATACAGCTGAGAGCACAACTACTCTGCAAAATGCAACAGAGGAATCCTCCTACGATAACTCTTCCTGGGAGACAGATTCCAATGATCCCGCTCCACCAGAAATTAGCGTTATTTCTGAAGACAAATCAAGGAGGGTGCCAGACTTTGTGATTCACCGAGGAGTTCGCCGTCAATGGGTTGCCGTCGAGGTTCCGAAGGTCGTTCGTCAGTCAAAATAATTGCCATCTTCTAACCTTTCACCCTGCCCAGGTGAAACAGATGTTTTGATAGGGCTCGCTTTCTGTAAATTTTCCCTCTTCGCTTCGCCCAAAGTGACATAGTTTTGTTTTATAGGGCTTTAGTTTCAAGATTCGACTTGTTCATTAATAAAATAACGTCGTTCTGTAATTTTTGCATTAATTGTTGTTTTCTCTTTTTGCTTTTTCAGAAAATGGTAATCCTAAAAAAAAAACATTCAATAATAAAAACAAGCAGTAAAATAAAACACTACACACACTTGCATTTTCTCTATCTCTTCTAAACACGAATCATCACGTCATGCAGATTGCTTGTTTTACACCCCGTTGAAACATACGATCCAATGCCTTCTCCCAACTTTGAGTTCCCGGTATTCGAGGCTGAAGAAGAAAATGACAACGAAATTCCAGAGGAGATCTCCCGACTACTCAGACAAGAGGAAAGGTCCATTGAACCTCACAAAGAACCGTTGGAAACGGTAAACTTGGGTTCAGAGCAAGAGAGAAAAGAAATCAGGATTGGAGCACTGCTCAGTCCAACTGTCAAAGAAAGTTTGATAAAGCTTCTCAAAGAATTCCCTGATGTATTCGCTTGGTCCTACCAGGACATGCCAGGGTTGGATACCAGCATCGTGGAACATCACTTACCGTTGAAATCGGAATGTCCGCCAGTAAAGCAAAGGTTGAGACGGACTCACCCGGACATGGCCATCAAAGTCAAAGAGGAGGTGCAAAAACAGATTGACGCGGGTTTCCTCGCTACATCTGAATATCCTCAATGGTTAGCCAACATCGTACCCGTTCCCAAAAAGGATGGAAAGGTCAGAATGTGTGTTGATTACAGGGATCTGAACAAGGCTAGTCCAAAGGACGACTTTCCTTTACCACACATTGACATGCTGGTAGACAGCACAACAAAGTTCAAAATTTTCTCCTTCATGGATGGATTCTCGGGCTATAATCAGATCAAAATGGCGCCGAAAGACATGGAGAAAACTTCGCTCATTACCCCATGGGGTACCTTTTGTTACAAGGTAATGCCGTTCGGTTTGAAGAACGCCGGGGCAACCTATCAAAGGGCCATGACTACTCTGTTTCATGACATGATACATAAAGAAATCGAGGTATATGTCGATGATATGATTGCAAAATCAAAAACAGAGAGTGAGCACGTTGAACATTTGTCAAAATTGTTCGAACGTTTAAGAAAATTCAAGCTCCGCTTGAATCCCAACAAGTGCACCTTCGGTGTCCGTTCAGGGAAATTACTAGGGTTCATCGTCAGCCAGAAAGGAATTAAAGTTGATCCTGACAAGGTCAAGGCCATTCGAGAAATGCCTTCTCCGAAAACTGAAAAACAAGTCAGAGGATTCCTAGGACGTTTGAACTACATCTCCAGATTCATATTCCTTATGACCGCGACATGTGCGCCGATCTTCAAATTACTAAAAAAGAACCAGGATTGCGTTTAGTCAGAAGATTGCCAAACCGCCTTCGACAGTATCAAGGAATATCTGTTGAATCCTCCGATTCTATCACCTCCAGTGGAAGGAAGACCACTGATCATTTACCTCACAGTCCTAGAGGACTCAATGGGATGTGTACTTGGCCAACAAGACGAAACCAAAAGGAAAGAGTCTGCCATCTACTATTTGAGCAAGAAATTCACCGACTGCGAAACTCGGTACACGATGCTCGAGAAAACTTGCTGTGCTTTGGCTTGGGCAGCCAAACGTCTTCGCCAGTACATGATTCGTCATACTACTTGGTTGGTCTCCGAAATGGATCCAATCAAGTACGTTTTCGAAAAACCTGCTCTTACGGGAAGAATTGCCCGTTGGCAGATGCTGTTATCAGAATATGACATAGAGTACCACGCTCAAAAAGTCGTTAAGGGAAGTATTTTGGCTGATCATTTGGCTCATCAACCGATTGACAATCAAGAATCAATCGGGTTTGACTTCCCAGACAAAGATGTCATGTATCTAAAAATGAAAGATTGCGATGAACCGCTACCCAGTGAAGGGCCAGAACCAGGTTCCCAATGGGGACTAATCTTTGACGGAGCAGTTAATCATTATGGGATCAGAATTGGGGAAATCATTGTTACCCCTCAGGGTACCCACATTCCTTTCACTGCTCGACTTACGTTCAAGTGTACGAACAACGAGGCCGAATACGAAGCTTGTATTATGGGTCTCGAGGAAGCAATTGATTTAAGGATCAAAAACTTGGACGTATACGGCGACTCAGCCTTGGTTATCAATCAGATAAAAGGAGATTGGAACACATACCAATCAGGATTGATTCCTTACAAAGACTATGCAAGAAGGTTGTTACCTTTCTTCAACAGAGTTGAATTTCATCACATCCCTCGTGATGAGAATCACATGGCTGATGCATTAGCCACTATCTCTTCCATGATTAGTGTAGGTCAATGGAATGACATTCCTAAGATCGACATAATGCGCCTTGAAAGGCCCGTTTACGTCTTCACGACTGAAGCAGTCATAAACGACAAACCTTGGTATCACGATATCAAATGCTTCCTTCAGAAACTGGAGTACCCACCTGTGGCATCCAGAAAAGACAGAAAGACCCTCAGAAGATTGGCTGGAAACTTCTTCCTGAGCGGTGACATTCTCTATAAGAGAAATTTTGACATGGTCTTGCTCCGATGCGTAGACAGACTAGAAGCAGACATGCTTATGAAAGAAATTCATGAAGGATCCTTTGGCACTCATGCCAACGGACACACAATGGCGAGAAAAATTCTGAGAGCAGGGTACTACTGGTTGACCAGGGAATCCGACTACTATAAGTACATGAGGAGGTGTCACAAGTGTCAAATATACTCCGACAAAATTCATGTACCGCCATCACATCTCAAAGTTCTTTCTTCCCCATGGCCTTTTTCCATATGGGGAATCGACATGATTGGCATGATTGAGCCTAAGGCTCCAAACGGACATCGGTTCATTCTAGTAGCCATTGACTACTTCACCAAGTGGGTCGAAGCAGCGTCATTCGCCAATGTAACCCGACAAGTGGTGGTCCGATTTATCAAAAACAATATCATCTGCCGTTATGGTGTTCCAAGCGAGATCATTACTGATAATGGATCTAACTTGAACAATAAGATGATGAAAGAGTTATGTACAGAGTTCAAGATCGAACACCATAACTCATCTCCCTACCGACCCAAGATGAACGGAGCGGTAGAAGCGGCCAATAAGAACATCAAGAAGATCGTTCAAAAGATGGTTGTAACCTACAAAGATTGGCACGAGATGCTGCCCTTTTCTCTTCACGGTTATCGCACAGCTGTCCGCACTTCAACAGGGGCTACCCCTTTTTCTCTAGTATATGGCATGGAGGCAGTGCTTCCCATAGAAGTAGAGATCCCATCAATCCGGGTATTGATGGAAGCTAAGCTCACCGAAGCTGAATGGTGTCAAAGCCGACACGACGAATTGAACCTGATCGAAGAAAAGCGAATCGCGGCACTATGCCACGGGCAGTTGTATCAACAAAGAATGAAAAGGGCGTTTGACAAAAAGGTCCGACCTCGTGTCTTCAGAAAAGGAGACCTCGTGCTCAAGAAGATACAATCATTTCTCACTGATTCTCGGGGCAAATGGACCCCAACTTATGATGGCCCTTATGTGGTCACGAAAGCTTTCTCAGGCGGCGCCTTGAGACTTGCAACCATGGACGGAGAGGAATTTGTCTACCCCACGAATGTTGATGTAGTCAAGAAATACTTCGCCTAAACTAAAAAAAAAAAAAAAAGGTCTCGGTGGATTGAAAACCCGAAAGGGCGGTCCAGGCAAAAGTTAGAGACATGAAAAAAAAAATCGTCCCGGTGGATTGGAAACATCAAAGTACAATCCAGGCAAAAATTAGGGATAATGGCAAGTAACTATGTTCAACAGAGGCAAGTCCCTCAGCAGCAGCAGTTACATCATCTGTCAGAAAACTCCAGTCAAGGTCATCTTCGACAGAAGCTCAGGATGTCCCGAATTCAAAGTTGGTAGAAGGATAATGGTCGTTATGTTTCAACGTAGCCCTTTTCCCTGTAAATTACCATTTTCAAACTTTGTATATACTCTTTGGAATCACACGTTTGGCTGATCTTCATCTTATCAATAAAATTTGATCCTTTGTGCTTTTGTTTGTAATTCTTATTTGTTTTAGCTTTATAGAACGGTGTTGTTAACATAATTAACGATTCTTGAAATAAAATAAAAATGAATTTACTTGTTAAAACTTTTTCTGCTTTTAAAATAAAGATGGAAATTTCTTTTGACTGTTGAACATCAAAAGAGCATCAACCGCTTCTCCAGAAGTAAGCGAACTTCGAAGTGCATAATCAAAGTACTCCTTCTAAACCAGCACGCCTGAATGAAGGGATCAACTTTGTCAGAGACCTTGTTTCATCTGACACACCTCGGCCGAGTTCTTATCTCCTAAGTCCGATCAACATAGTTTCTAGCAGGGACTATCTCTCCTAAGCAAGGTGGAATTGCTATCTTGAACCAGCGGTACTGCTTCGTCCCCGCGATGGCTGATTATCCAGTCTTGTTCATCTTTTAGTCTGTATGTCGCGTCAGTTTTGTCAGCATAAACATACATACATCATGCATCATTGATTTGTATTCACATTTCATATTGCATCACTATCACTTGAGTTGGTCTTATCCTGCCGTGATAACCGTCCTCTCGATCGAGTTTGCCAGTTTTTGCCTCGTCAGGAAGTATTATGGCCGATCAAACTCGTCTCCAGTGTATTTGTAGATCAGAGTCGGCAATCGACCACTTTGATAATTTGAACCTCTGAAAAGCCAAAGAAGCGTTCAACAGATGTCACTCTTCGCCATTGAAGATGATATCCTTGCTTTCCCGGATTAAGGAAAATCCACAGAGAAAGCCTCCTAAGCAGAGATTTGGCAGTACAGCTGCCATTCTCCGAAGGACCGTTGATGAAAAGGTCATCGGCACCTCAAAATTGGACTCCATCATATGGCATTTCTCCGGGAAGATCCCGAGAAAAGTATGATGTAAGATCCCAAGCTACAACAGTCTCTCAAGAGACCTGCTTTCTCCCAGTAGAAACAAATGGCATCTCCCCAGGAAAATTCAGCGAGAAGTTTGAAGGAAAACCGCTACGCATAGCATTCCTTGTCAATAAAGTTTATTGACAAAAGAAACTAAGACCAGATCCTTGGTAGGAAACCAGGATCGAGGGGAAGTTTAAATCAGAAACTAAGACCAGTTCCTTGGTAGGAAACCAGGATCGAGGGGAAGTTTAAAGCAGAAACTTATACCAGTTCCTTGGTAGGAAACCAGGATCGAGGGGAAGTTTTAATCAGAAACTTAGACCAGTTCCTTGGTGGGAAACCAGGATCGAGGGGAGGTTTATTTCAGAAGAAAATTGAGACTAGTTCCTTGGCTGAAGACCATGATCGAGGGGAAGTTTTTACCTTTTCTAAGCATCATTGCTTAGCAAAAAAAGATGAATGCGTAAGCTGCCATTCATAACCACCATCAAAATTTCGGGTATTCCGATATTTAATCCTTTTGCACTCCGAATGCCCGAATACCTTCGCCATTCACACCTTCGGGTCCAAGATGATTAAATAAGGGCATCTGTCATACCCCAAATTTTGACCACTGAGATTTCCCATCATTGTGCAAATCATCATCACAATATGGATGTACCTCTTTACCTCATCAGTCTCCCCAAAGATGGGTGAGCATTCATTACAATCAAAATTAGGGTTTCAAGCCCTCTTTGAGTTCTTAGACAAAGGATCAATCAAGGAATGATATGATCTTCAACTTGTCTAACCTCTCAAACATCCACATTGGACCAAAAGGACTCCCACATCAAGGATTAAGCACAAGGATGCTCCCTTCTAGGTGGATTAAGTCTCAAGATCGCCAGTATCACCAAATTAGGGTTTTGGTCGACCAGGGCCTCCAGATGAATTTCATCTGGGCACAAGGCAATGATCCAAAACATAACCTAATATACTCCATGGAACCTCATGGGCCTCATCACCAAGTCAATTTTGCTTCAGGGGATGCATACATCAAAAATCAGGAATTAGGGTTTCTTGACCTAATTCACCCCTAATTTGACTTTTGGTGCAAATCATGAACCAAGACCTCAAGAGAAGGTTTGAGGGTCTCAAATGACCTATTTTGATCCATTTGGAATAATGGATTAATCCAAGAAGCTTGAGCAACAAGTCTCAGTTTCATCTGCACCACAGTTAGGGTTTTGCGGAAAAAAGTGAACTGTAACTTTGACTTTTGACCAGGACATGCTCCCAAGCCTTAAGACATGCCTCAATATACCCTATGACACCCATGGAACATGTCCATCAAGTTTTATTTAGGTCAAGGACATGATTTCCTGAGGAATTGCACAGTTTGGAATTCATCTGATAAAAAGTCAACTGTGCACAAAAGTCAACTTTGACTTTTTGAGATTTTTCACCAAAATGGATTTTTAACCCTAAAATGATGTTTATGCATGATTTGAATCATCATTCATCAAGAAAAATCAAGAAAAGTTGGATAACTTATAAAAGGGGTAACCATAAAACTTAGAAAAATTTCTAAGTTATGGAAAAAGTACCACTAATGCACCAACTTTCGAGGACCATAACTCCTAAACCACAAGGCCATTGTGCCCCATTCAAAGCTTGATTTGTAGATCACATTGCCCTCTACAAAAGCTTCATACTGACCTATGTCCAAATTCCTCATGGATTTTGAGTTATGGAGTGATCAAAGTCAAGAAAAGTCATTTTGTTTCAACACTTAGTGAAAATTTCAAAAAGACAGAATCTGCCTCACTTTTTGCCAAATGTAGAGGGATTTTTCACTTGGTTGCAGAAGAGATCAAACCAAACATGTTCAAACAGTTATTATAGCATGTAAGGGCTTTCCAAAATGACCAAGAACATTGCCAAATTCCATTTGAGTCATGAGATATGACATTGGAAAGTTGTCTTGCTGAAATCTGTCAAAGGCAAGGCAGAATTTGCAATTTGGCTCGATTTGCCAAAATCAGCCAAATTCAAATTCTCCAAACCACTTGGACACCTCAAGGGATTGAATCTAAAGGGGACAATCACTGATCCAAGCCTCCAAAGTCTTTGGAACCAAAAATAGCACTCAAAACCTAGAATTGCCTAAAATAGGGACAAGACCTCAATTTTGGATTCAACCATTCAATGGAAGCTCCAAGGTGGCATAGACTGAGCTCTTAGCAATTGAATTCAGTCAAGACTTATCCAAGACCAAGGGAACCAGCAGCCTGTGGCCTAACCTCTAGTCAATGGCTAGAGGAGACTTGGATTTTCATTGATCAACATTGGCCAAACCTATTCTGCAGTTGCCATTCACTATTGATCCCAAAACAAACTTGCTCTACTATAAATAGAGCTCATTTGTGCTCAGTTTAAGCACACCAAAGCCATCAAACAGATGCTTTCCTCAAAATCTCTTTTTCTTGGCAAAAATGCCTTCTTTAGCAAGGTAACTTTGAGTTTTTGAGTTGCAGAGGGATTTCAACCAAACCAATCACACACACACACCTCATATACATCACATATGAGATGATCAAACACTTAAACAACAACTGGAACACTGATTTCTCAGAATCATCAGTCAATTGCTCAAGGTTTTAACCAAAGTGCAGTTGAGATGCCACGAAGTGATCCAGCCAATTTCAATCAAGTCCAGCCATTCAAACACATTCCATAAGGTGTAGGGAAGCTGTCCAGATCATCACCACTGATCTGTAACACCTCCAAATCAAAAATCACCTTGCACTTGCTGTCACGGCCTAGAGGTGAGCAAAAACTTGGTCATTTCTCAATCTATGCATATTTCCTCGCACAATAATTTTGCCATATGTTCATAATCATGCATGGAATGTTTCCCCTCAATTAATTGCATTGTTTGAATCGTGTATCAAAAATCCTAGCCTTCATGCAGAAATTAGGGTTCTTGAGGATTCTTCGTGATTTCTTGTTGTATGTTTAATTTAAATGAAATTAAATGCCATAGACATGATCGTGAGGTTGAAACGAGTTGATTGGTATGTGGATTGCATGATATGATCAAGTATTCAATGAGATTGAGGAGAAAATGCAAATCTGCAGAAACAGAGGGAGGGCGCGTGTTCTTGAGTGTTCTTGGCGCCCTTTTTCAAAAATTCAAATATTTGAATTTTGTGATTTTATTTAATTGATTCAAAAATTAATTTCTCTCTGAGTTTTAATGATTTTGAGTTGATTCTTTTTTTAATAATTCAAAAAAATGATAAAATATTTTATTTTATCCAAAAATCCCAAAAATATTATTTATTTTTTATAATTGATATTTTTGCAAAGAATTAATATTTTAATTGTTTTTAACATTTGAAATATTTTTTCCATCTTGATTTTGCAACTTCTAATGCTTTCTAATTATTTTGTAGGTCAATACTAAATTTTTGAAGCATTAATCCAAGATCACAATTTGTTTTTCATATGTTAAACAATTTTGATCATTTTAATTGAATTTTTTATTCAATTAAATACATTTTTGAAAACAAATTAGGGTTTTGGATTAATTTAACCCTCATAGATCATTTTCAAAACACTTTGGACCTCTATTAGAGTGTAAGATCCAACCCACTTGTACAAAAACATTTTGGGCCTCAATCGTTGTATAAGTCCCTCTGTACATTTTCAATTAAACGACGCGATCGTCGCCTTTTGAAAAATAACCATCTGGGCCTCTCCTTGAGCTATAAGACCCATTCAAAACTTTTTGGGCCTCTATTAGAGTGTAAGACCCAATCCCCTTTTAACCAAAACATTTTTGGGCCTCAGTCATTGTATAAGACCCACGGCGTTTCAAAAATCTCAGTGCGCTCACTGATAAAACCCTGGGCCTCTCCTTGAGTTGTAAGCCCCAAATCTTTCTTTTTCAAAGCACTTTCTCCTTTGATTTTGAATATACTGTTGTTTTCAATCTTTCTTTGTTGAACAACTAACCAAACAGCATGGAAACACTACAACCGAGTAAGTGGTTATCGCTTTCATTTACTGCTTTTATATATATAACTGTATTGTGGGGCTGCTCACTGTAAGTCTCCTTTCATAAACTATATCTACTGTGTAATAATAGTATAGATATTTAGAGTTTCCCCAGCAACTACGTCTAGCACTAGGTGAAGCCGTTTCGTTTATTCGTAGAAATAGACAGCTAGATCCCCAATAGGATCGCCAGATACAGTCTTCTCTTCGACTTTCCTCATTAGGAATTGTCAAGAAACTCTACTCCCAAAGATGAATGTATTCTCCGTGAATGGCATCTTTGAGTTTCTTCCAAATTCTCGAACTTTCCTGACTTGATCTATTCCTCGTGAATAGCTTGCCTTGAATGTCTCGGGGTTTGGGGACCCACGGGCTTCTTAAAAGCATCGGCCTCCTCTTGGGCATCGTACAAGGACCCACGGGCTTCTTAAAAGCATCGGCCTCCTCTTGGGCATCGTACAAGGACCCACAGGCTTCCTAAAAGCAATCTAGCCTCCTCTTGGGCTTAGTACAAGGACCCTACGGCTTCTTAGAAGTATTCACAGCCTCCTCTTAGGCTTCGTATAATGATCTCTTCATCTGGGAATGATAACCTCCTCTTGGGCTTAGTACAAGGACCCGTCGGCTTCTTAAAAGCTTCCAGCCTCCTCATAGGCTTCGTATAATGATCTCTTCCTCCAGGAATGATAGCCTCCTCTTGGGCTTAGTACAAGGACCCGTCGGCTTCTTAAAAGCTTCCAGCCTCCTCTTGGGCTTCGTACAAATTATACCGACGACCTCCTAGAGGTATAGGAACAGAACTTAATCATCTTCATAGAGCAGTCCTTTCATAGAGTCTACTACTATTTCTCAAAACATAGTACAAAAGATGAAACTCTAGACTTGGACAGTCTAATCTCCTTGAGTCTCAAAGACATTCTCAAGTGACCCCTTCATTAAATAGGAAGAAAACCCGCTGACTCGGACAGTCTCGATACCCTTCGGATTTCCCGCTTCCTTAAAGAACAGGAATAACCCGAACCCTTGGAATCAAATCCTTGAGTATAGAATTTCTCATATAAGAACTAATTTTCTCTTTCAAAATTAGTATACTGGACCTGTCACTTAACTGAGACAGTAACCATAGCCTCCTCTTAGGCTTTGTATAATGATCCTTCTTCAATAAAGTTAGCCTCCTCTTGGGCTTTGTACAATGATTCTCCCCAGCGGAGCTAACAATTTTCGCCTCCATCTCGGGCTTTATACGAGATACTAAAAGATTCCCCAGTGGAGTCAAACAACGTCTAGCCTCTCTCTCGGGCTTTGTACGAGATACAAAAAGGTTCTTATTGAGCCAAACAAATTTTAGCCTCCATCTCGGGCTTTGTACGAGATACAAAAAGGTTCTTATTGAACCAAATAAACAAATCGCCTTCATCTCGGGCTTTATACGAGATACCAAAAGACTCCATCGTCGGGTCAAAATCTTTTCGCCTCCATCTCGGGCTTTGTACGAGATACAAAAACACTCTTGTTGAGTATAAAAGATCCTCTTGTAGGATCAACCCCTTTTAGCCTCTCTCTCGGGCTTTATACGAGACACATATTAGACTCCTCTTAGGCTTTGTATAAGAAAACCAATGGTTGAGTCCAATCAACCTTTTAACATCAAAGTTGTGCCTCGTTCACAGTACCCTTCCTCTTCATCTAATCGCTGTAAGCGGCAAGCCTCTGGATCATCTATATCTATGCCACTGCCCATCTTTTAGCATGAGAAATTCCTAAGGAAAGATAGCATTGCTCAACACTGAGTTAAAGTCTTCTCCTTCAGGTCAAAACTACCCTATAAAGGAAATTATGGCATTGCTGGGATCCGCGTATCCCGGTTAAAGTAATCTTCCCTTTATAAACAGACAAACTCTCCTTTAGAGATGACAGATTCTCTCTAAAGTCGAGGTCTTTTAGCTTCATATCTTGGGCTTTAAACAAGATACAAATAAACTCTTCAGCTTCACGTCTTGGGCTTTGAACATGACACAAACTATCTTTTCAGCTTCACGTCTTGGGCTTTGAACAAGACACAAACTATTTTTTCAGCTTCACATCTTGGGCTTTAAACAAGATACAAACAACCTTACACTTCACGTCTTGGGCCTTGAACAAGACACCAAAACCCCAATTTCCTCCCATAGATTAGGAGGAACTACGAACGCTCTGATTTCCCTGTTTCGGTAAACGGGAATACGTAGGCATAAGATCAAAAGAAAAAGATCTTAGCGAGCACACTCAACAAAAAACCCAAATCTCATATCAAAAGCAGTAATTCAAACATCAGTCCTAACATCCTAATCCTAGTTCCCCGCCAGAAACCTTCTGCCCAAGCCCTAGAAAGAAAAAAACCTGTATTGGCGAAAATACAAATAACCAGTACAAAGGCCCCCCACATTGATAGCATCCGTAACCTAACAGACCGCTGTTTAAACTCAGTATGCAAAGCAGGGTTAATTGGAGACATCTATTTCCCTTCCTTATTCAGCTCACAATAGGATAAAAAATGAATCGACCTGTAGTCAAAGCTTAAACCGCAGAGAGCGACCAGCGCTTAAGAACCGCGTCCAAAATCGCTCGCTACAAGAGGTTCAAATTATCAAAGTGGTCGATTGCCGACTCTGATCTAAAGATACACTAGTGACGAGTTTGACCGGCCATAACACTTCCTGACGAGACAAGAACTGGCGAACTCGATTGAGAGGATGGTTATCACGGCAGGATAATACCAACTCAAGTGATAGTGATGCAATATGAAATGTGAATGCAAATCAATAATGCATGATGTATGTATGTTTATGCTGACAAAACTGACGCGACATACAAACTAAAAGATGAACATGACTGGATACTAGGCCACTGCTGGGAACGAAGAAGTACCACTGGTTCAAGATAGCAATTCCACCTTGCTTAGGAGAGATAGTCCCTGCGGGGAGCTATGTTGGTCGGGCTTAGGAGATGAGAACTCGGCCGAGGTGTGTCAGATGAAACAAGGTCTCTGACACAGTTGATCCTTTACTCAGGCGTACTAGTCGAGAAGGAGTACTTTGATTCTGCACTTCGAAGTTCGGTTACTTCTGGAGAAGCGGTTGATGCTCTTTTGATGTTCAACAGTCAAAAGAAATTGCCATCTTTATTTTAAAAGCAGAAAAAGTTTTAACAAGTAAATTCATTTTTGTTTTATTTCAAGAATCGTTAGTTAAGTTAAAAACATCGTTCTGTAAAGCTAAAACAAATAAGAATTACAAACAAAAGCACAAGGGCTCAAATTTTTTTGATAAGATGGAGATCAGCCAAACGCGTGATTCCATTGAGTATATACAAAGTTTGAAAATGGTAATTTACAGGAAAAGGGCTACGTTGAAACATAACGACCACTATCCTTCTACCAACTTTGAATTCAGGACATCCTGAGCTTCTGTCGAAGATGAACTTAACTGGAGTTTTCCTCCGCTGAATGATGTAACTGCTGCTGCTGCTGAGGGACTTGCCTCTATTGAACATAGTTACTTGCCATTATCCCTAATTTTTGCCTGGATTATACTTTGATGTTTCCAATCCACCGGGATGATCTTTTTCCTGTCTCTAACTTTTGCCTGGACCGCCCTTTCGGGTTTTAAATCCACCGAGACGTTTTTTTTTTTTTTTTAGTTTAGGCGAAGTATTTCTTGACTACATCAACATTTGTGGGGTAGGCAAATTCCTCTCCGTCCATGGTTGCAAGTCTCAAGGCGCCGCCTGAGAAAGCTTTCGTGACCACATAAGGGCCATCATAAGTTGGGGTCCATTTGCCCCGAGAATCAGTGAGAAATGATTGTATCTTCTTGAGCACGAGGTCTCCTTTTCTGAAGACACGAGGTCGGACCTTTTTGTCAAACGCCGTCTTCATTCTCTGTTGATACAACTGACCGTGGCATAGTGCCGTGATTCGTTTCTCTTCGATCAGGTTCAATTCGTTTTGTCGGCTTTGACACCATTCAGCTTCGGTGAGCTTAGCTTCCATCAATACCCGGATTGATGGGATCTCTACTTCTATGGGGAGCACTGCCTCCATGCCATATACTAGAGAGAAAGGGGTAGCCCCTATTGAAGTGCGGACAGCTGTGCGATAACCGTGAAGAGCAAAGGGCAGCATCTCGTGCCAGTCTTTGTAGGTTACAACCATCTTTTGAAGGATCTTCTTGATGTTCTTATTGGCCGCTTCTACCGCTCCGTTCATCTTGGGTCGGTAGGGAGATGAGTTATGGTGTTCGATCTTGAACTTTTCACACAACTCTTTCATCATCTTATTGTTCAAGTTAGATCCATTATCTGTAATGATCTCGCTCGGAACACCATAACGGCAGATGATATTGTTTTTGATAAATCGGACCACCACTTGTCGGGTTACATTGGCGAATGACGCTGCTTCGACCCACTTGGTGAAGTAGTCAATGGCTACTAGAATGAACCGATGTCCGTTTGAAGCCTTAGGCTCAATCATGCCAATCATGTCGATTCCCCATATGGAAAAAGGCCATGGGGAAGAAAAAACTTTGAGATGTGATGGCGGTACATGAATTTTGTCGGAGTATATCTGACACTTGTGACACCTCCTCATGTATTTGTAGCAGTCGAATTCCATGGTCAACCAGTAGTACCCTGCTCTAAGAATTTTTCTCGCCATTGTGTGTCCGTTGGCATAAGTGCCAAAGGATCCTTCATGAATTTCTTTCATAAGCATGTCTGCTTCTGGTCTGTCGACGCATCGGAGCAAGACCATGTCAAAATTTCTCTTATAGAGAATGTCACCGCTCAGGAAGAAGTTTCCAGCCAATCTTCTGAGGGTCTTTCTGTCTTTTCTGGATGCCCCAGGTGGGTACTCCAGTTTCTGAAGGAAGCTCTTGATATCGTGATACCAAGGTTTGTCGTCTATGACTGCTTCAATCGTGAAGATGTAAGCGGGCCGTTCAAGGCGCATTATGTCGATCTTAGGTATGTCATTCCATTGACCTACACTAATCATGGAAGAGATAGTGGCTAATGCATCAGCGATGTGATTCTCATCACGAGGAATGTGATGAAACTCAACTCTGTTGAAGAAAGGTAACAACCTTCTTGCATAGTCTTTGTAAGGAATCAATCCTGATTGGTATGTGTTCCAATCTCCTTTTATCTGATTGATAACCAAGGCTGAGTCACCGTATACGTCCAAGTTTTTGATCCTTAAATCAATTGCTTCCTCGAGACCCATAATACAAGCTTCGTATTCGGCCTCGTTGTTCGTACACTTGAACGTAAGTCGAGCAGTGAAAGGAATGTGGGTACCTTGAGGGGTAACAATGATTGCCCCAATTCTGTTCCCATAATGATTAACTGCTCCGTCAAAGATAAGTCCCCATTGGGAACCTGGTTCTGGCCCTTCACTGGGTAGCGGTTCATCGCAATCTTTCATTTTTAGATACATGACATCTTCGTCTGGGAAGTCAAACCCGATTGATTCTTGATTTTCAATCGGTTGATGAGCCAAATGATCGGCTAAAATACTTCCTTTAACGGCTTTTTGAGCGTGGTACTCTATGTCATATTCTGATAACAGCATCTGCCAACGGGCAATTCTTCCCGTGAGAGAAGGTTTTTCGAAGACGTACTTGATTGGATCCATTTCGGAGACCAACCAAGTAGTATGACGAATCATGTACTGGCGAAGACGTTTGGCTGCCCAAGCCAAAGTACAGCAAGTTTTCTCGAGCATCGTGTACCGAGTTTCACAGTCGGTGAATTTCTTGCTCAGATAGTAAATGGCAGACTCTTTCCTTTTGGTTTCGTCTTGTTGGCCAAGTACACATCCCATCGAGTCCTCTAGGACTGTGAGGTAAATGATCAGTGGTCTTCCTTCCACTGGAGGTGATAGAATCGGAGGATTCAACAGATATTCCTTGATACTGTCGAAGGCGGTTTGGCAATCTTTTGACCAAACGCAATCCTGGCTCTTTTTGTGTAATTTGAAAATCGGCGCACACGTGGCGGTCATAAGGAATATGAATCTGGAGATGTAGTTCAAACGTCCCAGGAATCCTCTGACTTGTTTTTCAGTTTTCGGAGAAGGCATTTCTCGAATGGCCTTGACCTTGTCAGGATCAACCTCAATTCCTTTCTGGCTGACGATGAACCCTAGTAGTTTCCCTGAACGGACACCGAAGGTGCACTTGTTGGGATTCAAGCGGAGCTTGAATTTTCTTAAACGTTCGAACAATTTTGACAGATGTTCAACGTGCTCACTCTCTGTTTTTGATTTTGCAATCATATCATCGACATATACCTCGATTTCCTTATGTATCATGTCATGAAACAGAGTGGTCATGGCCCTTTGATAGGTTGCCCCGGCGTTCTTCAAACCGAACGGCATTACTTTGTAACAAAAGGTACCCCATGGGGTAATGAATGAAGTTTTCTCCATGTCTTTCGGCGCCATTTTGATCTGGTTATAGCCCGAGAATCCATCCATGAAGGAGAAAATTTTGAACTTTGTTGTGCTGTCTACCAGCATGTCAATGTGTGGTAAAGGAAAGTCATCCTTTGGACTAGCCTTGTTTAGATCTCTGTAATCTACACACATTCTGACCTTTCCGTCCTTTTTGGGAACGGGCACGATGTTGGCTAACCATTGAGGATATTCAGATGTAGCGAGGAAACCCGCGTCGATCTGTTGTTGCACCTCCTCTTTGATTTTGATGGCCATGTCCGGGTGAGTGCGTCTCAACCTTTACTTTACTGGCGGACATTCCGATCTCAACGGTAAGTGATGTTCCACGATGCTGGTATCCAACCCTGGCATATCCTGATAGGACCAAGCGAACACATCTGGGAATTCTTTGAGAAGTTTTATCAAACCCTCTCTGGCAGTTGGACTGAGCAGTGCTCCAATCCTGATTTCTTTTCTCTCTTGCTCTGAACCCAAGTTTACCATTTCCAACGGTTCTTTGTGAGGTTCAATGGACCTTTCCTCTTGTCTGAGTAATTGGGAGATCTCTTCTGGAATTTCGTTGTCATCTTCTTCTTCAGCCCCGAATACCGGGAACTCAAAGTCGGGAGAAGGCATCGGATCGTATGTTTCAACGGGGTTTAAATCAAGCAATCTGCATGACGGTATGATTCGTGTTTAGAAGAGATAGAGAAAAATGCAAGTGTGTGCAGTGTTTTATTCTACTGCTTATTTTTATTATTGAATGTTTTTTAGGATTACCATTTTCTAAAAAAGCAAAAAGAGAAAACAGCAATTAATGCGGAAATTACAGAACGACGTTATTTTATTAATGAACAAGTCGACTCTTGAAGCTACAGCCCTATAAAACAAAACTCTGTCGCTTTGGGCGAAGCGAAGAGGGAAAATTTACAGAAAGCGAGCCCTATCAAAACATCCGTTTCACCTAGGCAAGGTGAAAGATTAAAGATGGCAATTACTTTGAATGATGAACGACCTTCGGAACCTCGACGGCAACCCATTGACGGCGAACTCCTCGGTGAATCACAAAGTCTGGCACCTTCCTTGATTTGTCTTCAGAAATGACGCTGATTTCTGGTGGAGCGGGATCATTGGAATCTGTCTCCCAGGCAGAGTTGTCGTAGGAGGATTCCTCTGTGGCATTTTGCAGAGTAGTTGTGCTCTCAGTTGTATCTCCCCATCCAGTTGGCTGGACATCCTCGAGCCTGATACGAGAGCTTTCAGGAGCGGTGTACTTGACCATGAAGTCGTATTTTCCACTCGGTTGTCCCAAGGTGTCCCACACTTCTTTCGAACTGGAGGAGTCATCCCTCTCGTTGACGTTGACCTCGGGAAAAGCATAGTTGATGAACTCAAGTCCTGCAAACGTTGCGAATTCATCTTCATGTTGAGTAGTTTCTGAATGACCTGAGTGTTAATCCCATGACATGGTGGGGACACAGGTATTCTGTTCAATGATGCCCAGCTGATTTTCATTGCTCGGCTGACTTTCTTGCCCCAAGTTTCCTGGGTAAGGTTGCCACATTGGCAGACCATCCATTGGGCCATAGTAGTTGTAGTCAAAATCGTCTTTCATCAGAGTGTCTTTTTCTAATGAATTTGGCGGAGCACGACATCCTTCCGGATCACCCTCTCCATATGTCATTTCGATGTCTGACCTTGGTATAAATCTCGGACTCTCTGAGGGATAGCAAAATGGCGTAGGCACCTCTTCCTGAGACATATAACTATCCTTGTTAAGATAGGACTTCCATTCTTCATCCGTGTCAGAGGGATCTTCCTCATTGATAGCATGTACTGCTTGAGACACCGGATGAAGGAAACCTCCACTGTGGAAGAAGTTTTGAAGGGGATAAATACTTTCATTGTTGGCAGCTGTCCGGGTACAGGTTGTAGAAAAACCAAGACCCTACTTTGTTTTATTATCAATAGGAATGACAAGCTATCCCCATCCGTTTGTATCGGTGCTCTCGACCGCTTTGATAACATCTTTGTATGAGGAAATCGAGGTTCCTCCTTTGAACTGATTGTCTTTGCTCACCGACAGTGCTTGGAACTGCGTTCCAATAACCTCTTCGGCTCTATACCAGTAGATGATGACAAGTTGCTCACGAGCAAGGCTTGTTCCCCACAAACCGTGACAAGTTAATCGTTCTTGACGAACTTTAGCTTTTGGTGGAGGGTTGAAGTAACCGCTCCAATCTGATGTATCCAAGGATTTCCCAATAAACAACTATACGCTACCCGGATGTCCATGACCTGGAAAGTGACTTGGAAAGTGTGAGGACCAATAGTTATGGGAAGATCAACTTCGCCGATAACTGCTTTTCTGGATCCGTCGAATGCTTTGATGACGATCTCACTGGTTCTCATCGGAGGGCCTTTGAATGATAATTGCATCAAAAGTAGACTTCGGCATAACATTCAGGGCTGGCCCTGTGTCTACCAGTACGCTGGCTAAAGCATCATCCTGGCAGTTAACTGTAATGTTGAGCGCCATGTTATGACGGCGACCCTCTTCGGGTAATTCCTCATCACTGAATCCCAAATTATTGCAGGAAGTGATGCTAAAGACAATGTTATCGAACTGTCTGATTGTTACATCCTGTTCCACAAAGGCTTGCTCTAAGACTTTCTGTAGAGCCTCCCTGTGCGCTTCTGAACTGAGTAATAGCGATAACACCGAGATCTTTGAAGGAGTCTGTAACAGTTGATCAACAATGTTGTATTCACTCTTTTGGATGAGCTTCAACATCTCATCATTATTTTTCGAAAGGTCGGGATTACTGGATTGACCGACTGGTGGATCGGGAGCTTCCGTCTGAAGTTCCTTTTCTTTGTTATGTTCCCCAACCCCTCGGTTGAAGATTCTACCACTCCGTGTTACTCGACTGATGTCTGCAATGTTCACGACGGAGGGTAATGGAATTTCCTTTCCATTTTCAATGGTCGTTGCACCGTATTTGTAAGGAATAGCCTTAGTTAATTCATACGGTAGCGGTCCTGGTAGATAGATGACTACGGGAGCCTTCTGATTTTTCTGACCATCGTAAGTAATCTCGATCCGTTCCCGGTTGGGAACTCTCGATTCGTCAAGTAGAGGGATGATGGTAAAAACATCCCTGATCCTGTGATGATCAGAGATGGTGACAACATCCTCAACCTGATCAGCAAGGTAGTTGACTGATCTAGAAACTGACCCTGGTTGAATCTCTTTGCGGTCCAACTGACTTTGAAGAGCCGCTCGCACGAGGTAGCACCCTTGATTATCCACTGAGCAAACTCTACACCAATCGTAATTGTGTAGTGGCACCTGACCACATCCACTTTGAATGCAGTGTAACCTTACGAGGTCCGGTTCCATTGATCGGACATCCTGACTTTGATATCTAGCAGGATTTCTGTTAGTGACACTAACTTGTTGGGTGTCTTCATCCATGTAGATGGGAAGCCACCAATGGTCCAACAAGTGTTGAAGTGTTTCCTGGACAAGGGCACAGCCTTGATCGCTTTCACAGCCCGCTCTGCAGTTTTGATAGTCATGTGATATTAAGAATCCGAGTCGGACCTGCTCAGCATGTAACTCTACCAGATTGGTATTCATCAAGCAGATATCAAAGATCTGGACCCTGTTGATTGGATAGGGATTCCCATCATGGTAGTCTTGAATCCATCCAAGATCCATTTGACATTGGAGGGCCTCTTGTATGAAAAAAAATCCCTGATTGTTTATTGAGCAGATCGGACAGGCCTGGTAATCATGCCGTGGCAGATCGTAGTGTAGACTTTGTCGTGAGTGCATCGCGACCAAGTTGACATTCATTGCTAGAATGCTATGATTCTGAATGATATTGGAATTCGTATAGACCATGTTAACTTCACGAACTCGGTGCTCTTGGATCCATTCGAGATCCATTTGTTCCTGCAGAGCTGCTTGCACCACAGAACATCCTTGGTTGTCTTTAGAGCAGACATCAAACTGGTGATAATTATGAGGTGGCACATGGCCATATCCACTCTGTCTACAATGCATCCTAACCAGATTGGTTTTTAACAAGAGTACATCGCGAATTTGGTAGACATTGTTAGTTTCTTTCTCAATCACATTGACTGCAGCTTTCTCATGTTGAGGCAGCGGGTTCGTGAGAACATTAGGATTCGTATCCTTGAAGGATAAGAGCCCGCTCCTAACAAGCTTTTGCACGTCGGACTTGAAATTGAGACAAGTCTCTATGTTATGCCCTGAACCTCCTTGATGATAAGGGCATGTCTGATCCACCTTAAACCAAAAAGGCGTATTTTCCGGTACTGTAAGAGGAGACTTAGTCTGAATGTACCCCTTAGCCAGTAGTAATGGAAATAGTTCTGCGTACAACATGGGTATAGGATCAAACCCTGATGGTCGTGTTGTACAGTTGTTGTTGTATGGGGGACGAGCCTGCTGGAGAGGCTGTTTTGTCCTTTGCTGATCAGGTTGGCTCTGCGCAACCTGAGGTTGATACGTAGGAATAGGTGCGGGACCGATAGCAGGCGTTACAGCTGCTATTGGTTGATAACGACGCCTTTGCTTTCCGAGAGAGATATTACCAATATCTTGCTCTTTTTTCTTAGGGAGAGCACTACCGTATTTTTTAGTACCGCTCATCGATCCAGTGTCTTTTACCAAACGTCCTTCTCGGACGGCTTCCTCCAGACGTACACCCATGCCGACCATTTCGGTGAAATCACTGGGCGCACTGGCAACCATTCGGTCATAATAAAATGAGCTTAAGGTCTTTAAGAAGATCTTTGTCATCTCTTTTTCCTTAAGAGGTGGACAAATTTGGGCAGCAATTTCACGCCACCTTTGAGCATACTCCTTAAAGGTTTCCTTGTCCTTTTGCGACATCGATCTGAGTTGATCTCTGTCGGGTGCCATGTCCAAATTGTATTTGTATTGTTGGACAAAGGCAGTACCAAGATCTCTGATTGTGCTAATCGTAGCACGGTTTAAACCCATGTACCATTTTAATGCGGCACCGGTTAAACTGTCCTGGAAGTAGTGAATCAGCAGGTCCTGATTCTCCGTCTGAGCTGACATCCGTCGAGCGTACATCACCAGATGGCTCTGAGGGCCCGAGTTACCCTTGTATTTTTCAAAGTCGGGCACTTGGAATTTGTGCTGGACTTTCACATTGGGGACCAAGCAGAGATCTGCGGCATCCTTTCCAAATAAATCCTGACCGCGAATGGCTTGCAGTTCCTTCTGCATTTCCAAGAACTGTTCCTGGAATTCATCCATTCGGTCAAACATAGTTTCCTTTTTATCAGCAGGTATTGGTGGAATCTGTCCTTCCGGGACAGTGTGCACCACAGGGGGTGGTACCGTGACTACGGTATCAAATCTTGGCGTACCCCGAAGTTTGTAATCTTCAGGAGTCTTCAGTATGCCCCCGGCATCTTCGCTTTCCCGAAGTTTGTAACCTTCAGGCCCAGCGGCTTCTGTTGCGATTCCCTGATCTTCAGTGATCGGCGGAACATATCCTTCCGGGATATAGTTAGCAGGCATGCCCCAAGGACGATCTTTCGGCATCTGATACCTAGGATCAGACCTTTCCACTATGGGCGTTGAGGTGATCTCTGAGATCACAGTTCTTTGTAGCTGAGCTTCTGCCATGGCTTGCATGTCGTTACGAAGCTTTCTCATATCCTCTCGTAGAGCGTCGATCTCTTCTTTTAACTCTCTGTTTTCTTCCTCAAGATCATCCATCTTTTTCTGACGATTGGCCCGAGTATTATACGAATGAGACAGTTTGACTCTAGAATCAAGACACAAACATGAGATTCGCAGGGAAGAAGAATGCGCGATGTGAGAATGATGAATGCAATGATTATATTAATTGTTTTTTGGTTTAATCAAAATAAACTTCGACAATTAGATTGCATATATGAAACGGTGGGGAAACCCATTTTTATTAAATTTCAAAGGATTACAGAAATGGAAATACAATAGATTACAAAGTGCAGAAACATAAACCTAAGCTAATAGGTCTCGAATCCTCTCTGAAGAGAAATCAGGTGCTGATTCTGATATCTTCCTTTTCTTTGACCGGGGCTCTTGGGCCGTTGTCGGGTTGTCATTCCTTTGCCAGGTGAAAGGAGCAAGTAAATTCCTTTGATCATCTTGGTTATCTACAACATGTTGCTCTAAAATTTCAACCAGAGCATCTTTTTCTTTCAGTAACTGCTGTATTTTGATGCACTCTACGTCGAGGGTGCGGTACTTGTTCTTCCAAGACCTCCTCTCCTTTTGAACTTGGTTGAGAGTCAGCTGAAGCTTTTCATTTTCTGTCATGAAGTACATGACAGATTCCCTCGGTGGAAGAATTCCGTAACGAGGATAAGGCATCTTTAGCTTGAGAGCTCTAGTTTGTACCCAATGGAGATAAGGCTCCACCGAGACACAGTTTGGTTTTCCTAGAGACTCTCGTCCTTTCTTATGAACCTGTTTCCAAGCTTGCACTATTTCCAATTTCAGTGCTCTGTCGTTTTCTCCTTCCTTGAAGAAAAGACCCTCCAGATGAGTGTTCTGCGGAACAAGCCTCATCGGGTATCCAAATTGACGACGGACCAATACCGGATGGTAATTGATTCCTCCCTTAGTTCCTATAAGGGGTATGTTGGGGAAGTTTCCACAACGATCAATGATTCTAATCCCATCATGAATCTTGTTGCACCAATCTATATCAGAGTTGGTAAGAGACATGATCTTCTGCGACCAACGTAAGGCACTCTTGCAATCCCAAAAAGCCGCAGACTTGGGCAAGTGAGAGATAAACCATTTGTAGAGCAGAGGTACACAACATGTGATCTCCCCTCCACTGTACAAATTACCCAAGTGTACAGAATGATACGCATCTGCGAGCAAAGTCGGCACAGGGTTTCCAATGAGAAAAACCTTAATAGCATTAATATCGACGAAGTTATTGATGTTGGGAAACAAAAATAACCCGTAGGTGAGCAAGACAAAGATGCTTTCAAAAGTAATCACGTTTCCTATACTGGCGAAGTACAGGGCCTTCTTTGTCAAGAATTGGGCTGGCAAACCTTGGATGCCACCCTTAGTGGTTAGGTGAGTCCTGACCTCAGACTCGTCCAAATAAATTGCTCTTGCAATAGTCTGGTTCTTTGGAATTTCTTCCAGTCCAGAAAATGGAGCTTGATCTGTGATATGTAGATCAATCAGATAAGAGTACTCCTCCAGTGTTGGCGCTAGCTGATAATCCGGGAATATGAAACAGTGATAAACAGGATCGTAGAACTGAATGAGCGCATCCATGATTCCCTTAATCACATGGACTCTTAACAGTGGTAGCAGACCTCCGTGCTTGGCTATGAAAGCCTCTGGGTTAGTGATCATCCTCGCTAACCTTCTCAAATCCTCAAGTTTTGGAACCTTGAAGGTGTACGTATGAGTTCTCCTTCTACCGAAATCCATTAGCGTAATCCTCATCTCTGATATTTGCAATCACAGTCTTAGTTTAATTTGAAAAAACAGAGAGACTAGAAGAGAAGTTTTTTGAATGTTTTAATGTTTTTTAAATGAATGCATGAATGCAGCACACAAAAACATAGAAAAAACATGGGGTCAAAGGGTCGTTGTCATGAAGTCAAGGCTCTACCCATCCCCAAAGGTTTATACTAAGGTGATTTTGTGTACCTGTCACTCAAAATCATTGATTTCTGAGAACACCAGCTGGCCGGGAACCGTGCTAGGTGGTGTCCTTTCAAAGAAATCTCAGAAGAGGGTAGTTTATTGCGTAACAACCATTCCCGATAGCCACCGGACTACAAAAAAAGGTGATTTTTCCTAGGTGTATACTCATTCTTTCCACATGCGGCATCACACGCATTCCCATTAGCAAAAAAATAAACACGTATAGCAATTAGGAAAAGCAGTATATATATTTGTCCTAATCATCCTAGACCTATTAAAGCTATGAATCTTAAGTTCCTGACAGAAATAGGTTTCCCGGCGGAAGCCCCAATCTGTGGTTCTCTGCCTAAGAGATGGACCAGCATAGGTCAATCTTTCTCCTCAGCCGAGTTTCCATTTTCCGTGGAAAACGGGGATGATGCCCTAAAGCAGAAAATGAGACTCCCCAGCAGAGTCGCCATTTTTCTGTAGCGAGTGATTTTTGGATGTGGTTGCGAAGCACGATCGCTCTTGATAACTATAGGTCGATTCATTTTTTATCCTATTGTGAGCTGAATAAGGAAGGGAAATAGATGTCTCAAATTAACCCTGCTTGCATACTGAGTTTGAACAGCGGTCTGTTCGGTTACGGATGCTACAAAGATTCGGGGAGTCTTGTACTGGTTATTTGTATTTTCGCCAATACTGTTTTTGACCTAGGACAGAAGGTTATGGTGGGGAACAAAGATTAGGATGTTAGGACTGATGTTTGAATTACTGCTTTTGATATGGGATTTGGGTTTTTTGTTGAGTGTGCTCGCTAAGATATTTTCTTTCGATCTTATGCCTACGTATTCCCGTTTACCGAAACAAGGAAATCAGAGCGTTCGTAGTTCCTCCTAATCTATGGGAGGAAATTGGTTGTTTTGGTGTCTTGTTCAAAGCCCAAGACGTGAAGCGTAAGGTGATTTGTATCTTGTTCAAAGCCCAAGATGTGAAGCTGAAGAGTTTATTTGTATCTTGTTCAAAGCCCAAGATATGAAGGTGAAAGGTCTATTTGTGTCTTGTTCAAAGCCCAAGACGTGAAGCTAAAGGACCTCGACTTTAGAGAGAATTTGTCATCTCTAAAGAAGGGTTTGTCTGTTTATAAAGGGAAGATTACTTTAACCGGGATACGCGGATCCTAGTAATGCCATAATTTCCTTTATAGGGTAGTTTTGACCTGAAGGAGAAGACTTTAACTCAGTGTAGAGCAATGCTATCTTTCCTTAGGAATTTCTCATGCTAAAAGATGGACAGTGGCATGGATGTAGATGATCCAGAGGCTTGCCGCTTACAGCGATTAGATGAAGGGGAAGGGTACTATGAACGAGGCACATATTTGATGCTAAAAGGTTGATTGGACTCAACCGAGAATTTCTTATACGAAGCCTAAGAGGAGGCTAACTCTACTGAGGAAAATCATTATACAAAGCCTAAGAGGAGGCTAAAAGGTGTCTCGTACAAAGCCCGAGAGAGAGGCTAAAAGAGGTTGATCCTACAAGAAGATCTTTTATACTCAACAAGAGAGTGTTTTTGTATCTCGTACAAAGCCCGAGATGGAGGCTGAAAGAGTTTGACTCTGCTTAAGGGAATTTGTATCTCATACGAAGCCCGAGATGAAGGCTGAAGGGTGATTGACTCAACGAGGGAGTCTTTTATGTGTCTCGTACAAAGCCCGAGAGAGAGGCTAAAATTTGTTTAATTCCGCTGGGGAATCTTTTGGTATCTCGTATAAAGCCCGAGATGGAGGCGAAAATTGTTAACTCCGCTGGGGAGAATCATTGTACAAAGCCCAAGAGGAGGCTAAATTCTGCTAGGGGGAAATCATTATACAAAGCCTAAGAGGAGGCTAGAAAGGTTTGCTCTGCTGGGGAGAATCATTGTATAAAGCCCAAGAGGAGGCTAACTAGGTTGAGGGAAGATCATTATACAAAGCCTAAGAGGAGGCTAACTTCACTGAAGAAGGATCATTATACAAAGCCTAAGAGGAAGCTATGGTTACTGTCTTAGTTAAGTGACAGGTCCAGTATACTGATTTTGAAAGAGAAAATCAGTTCTTATATGAGCAACACTGTACTCAGGGATTTGATTCCAAGGGTTCGGGTTATTCCTGTTCTTTAAGGAAGCGGGAAATCCGAAGGGTATCGAGACTGTCCGAGTCTGCGGGTTTTCTTCCTATTTAACAAAGGGATCACTTGAGAATGTCTTTGAGACTCAAGGAAGTTAGACTGTCCAAGTCTAGAGTTTTATCTTTTGTACTATGTTTTGAGAAATAGTAGTAGACTCTAAGAAAGGACTGCTCTATGAGGATGTCTAAGTTCTGTTCCTATACCTCTAGGAGGTCGTCAGGACAATTTGTACGAAGCCCAAGAGGAGGCTGGAAGCTTTTAAGAAGCCGACGGGTCCTTGTACTAAGCCCAAGAGGAGGCTATCATTCCTGGAGGAAGAGATCATTATACCAAGCCTAAGAGGAGGCTGTGAATACTTCTAAGAAGCCGTAGGGTCCTTGTACTAAGCCCAAGAGGAGGCGGGGTTGCTTTTAGGAAGCCTGTGGGTCCTTGTACGATGCCCAAGAGGAGGCCGATGCTTTTAAGAAGCCCGTGGGTCCCCAAACCCCGCGAAATTCAAGGCAAGCTATTCATAAGGAATAGATCAAGTCAGGAAAGTCCGAGAATTTGGAAGAAACTCAAAGATGCCATTCACGGAGAATACATTCATCTTGGGGAGTAGAGTTTCTTGACAATTCCTAATGAGGACAGCCGAAGAGAAGACTGTATCTGGTGCTCCTATTGGGGATCTAGCTGTCTATTTCTACGAATAAACGAAACGGCTTTACCTAGTGCTAGACGTAGTTGCCGGGGAAACTCTGAATATCTATACTATTACTACACAGTAGATATGAGTTTATGAAAGGAGACTTACAGTGAGCAGCCCCACAATACAATTATATATATATGAAAGCAGTAAATGAAAGCGATAACCACTTACTCGGTTATAGTGCTTCCATGCTGTTTGGTTAGTTGTTCAACAAAGAAAGATTGAAAACAACAGTATATTCAAAATCAAAGGAGAAAGTGCTTTGAAAAAGAAAGATTTGGGGCTTACAGCTCAAGGAGAGGCCCAGGGTTTTATCAGTAAGCGCACTATTTGAATTTGTACAGAGGGACTTATACAAGTGACTGGGGCCCAAAAGGTTTTCTGTACAAAGGGATAGGTCTTACACTCTCTCAAGAGGCCCAAAAAGGTTAAAGAAAAAGAGTGCGGCTTATAACACGAGGGTAGGCCCAGATGATTTTTCCGTTTAAAATGGCGATCGCGCCGAGGTTTTCTTTTAACGCATGAGGACTTATACAATAAGTGAGGCCCAAAAATGATTTTAGTTAAAAGGGGGTTGGGTCTTACACTCTAATAGAGGCCCAAAGAGTTTTGAATGGGTCTTATAGCTCAAGGAGAGGCCCAGATGATTATTTTTCAAAAGGCGACGATCGCATCGTTTAATTGAAAATGTACAGAGGGACTTATACAACGAATGAGGCCCAAAATATTTCTGTACAAGGGAGTTGGGTCTTACACTCTAATAGAGGCCCAAAAGTGTTTTGAAAATGATCTATGAGGGTTGAATTAATCCAAAACCCTAATCTGTTTTCAGAGCTCCAGTTCTGTTATTGATGAATATAAAACACTTAACAATGTCAGAAAAAGATCCAGATGCGGTGCGTAGAAGTACTCTTGGTGAGATTGAAATCCACTTACAATTTCTGTAACAGTTCAGTAGTTAACTGTGTACAAAATTGTAATCAATCTGATTACTTAAGTAAATCACTGATTCTGGAAGCTGTGCATTTGTCAAGCAATTAGATCTTCCTTTCTTGAAGCTTCATTGAAGGTTGAAGAATCAGCTGATAAAATAGATTCATCAGATAAGAGGAAGTATCTGTTGAATGCTCATCTTGGAAGATACGTGTGAATAAAACCACGTATTTGCTCAAAAATTGAATCATCAGAAAGCAAGAAATCTTGTTTGCTGAAGATTAATTCTTTATGAGTTTTTGAGATGTTTTCCAGAAACGGATTAGGTCAACCCTTGACTTTCTCGTTTGAAATTCATTCAGAACCTCTTCATGTAAAGAAGACAGATTGTTGTTCTAAGACTTTGAATTTCAGAGAGAACTCTGCTAAAGTCAGAATCTGAAAAATTCAAGCTATTAGAAATGATTCAATATCACAATCTTGGATGATTAAAAGATTCAATGAAGAACTGAATATAGAGAATCCCAAAGATTCACTTGATCAAGAACAAACTCTTATGTTGTGATTGATTCAGTAACCAAGTTCTAACGACTTGAGTTTATCCTAGTGGAATCAAATGTTGATAACCTGATTTTCTCCAGATCAAGTGTTTTCAGAACCACTTGAGCTATGAAATTAGAAGATATCTGTTCAGACACCTAGGTTCTCTAACTGAAGTCTAAAGAAATGAAGTTAATAATGCTCTTTTGAAGAAATCAGTCAGAAGTAGATATGCTGGACCAACCCAAATAAGTTGATCAGTATTGTGAGATCAAGAAGTATCGTGCAAATCATGTCTAGTGTCTTACACATGTGTGATGATGCTTAGTTCTGAACAAGTCTTGAAACAGTTTAAAGGAACAAGTCATAAGCTGATTTGTTAACCCTTCAGCATATAACCTTTCAAAGGTTCTTGCTACTTCCTTGAAATCAATGACCTTTTGAAGAAAAGACACTCCCATAAACGAGAACTGGTTTCCGGCTATGGAAGGAGATTTTTACCAATTCTCAAAGTTTGATGTTTGGATTTCAGATCCATAACATAAGAACTTTATCGGAACCAAGCAAGTTCTATGGACCAAGCAAAATAAGAAGTGAGAAGCAATCCGAAATAAATGCAATCTATTGATTGGGGATATGGTCATAGAAATGGAATTGTTGTCCACTCAATCTTGATCCAAAGCATATGTGTGAATTCTATCTTCAGATAGTCATGATATCACCTTACATCAAAAGGATGTTATGTATGCAATAACAAATGGTCAAAGATCAGAAGAAGTATGTCACTCTGATCATATAACTCTTAATCTCAGTTTTGATGTAACCTAGAGATTTGATGAATAAGGTTGAACAAGAAAAAGAAGTTATGATTCCAACCAGAATCATAGTCCAAGAAAATATTCACATTCATCAGAAATTAGAACACAAGTGTATCTTGAAGAATCCAAGAACCTTATGTAGCTTACTTGGGAACAGGAAGAGTCTGAAAGAAGTTAATGTTCAAAAAGTTTAGAAAGGAATGCACTCACAAAAGTGACACTAAAGAAATCACGGAAGGATCTAGTTAAAGAATCTTTACGAAAAGTTATGCATCTCTAAGGTATGGTCTCCTTATTTTTTTCTTTAGTGTATTTCCTAAACCCTATAAGAATAGTCTAAATGTTCCAATATTTATGATTAGACATTTTCAATAATCTAGATAAACAATCATAATTACGTGTGTCAGTATCCATAACCCTAACCTTAGGCTTACGGCGATTTAAATCCTTCATATGTCTTTTCGACTGACCTCCAAAACATATATTGCTAGCCTTGGAACTAATGAACCCTGTGTGCATTATAAAAAGCAATCATAACCTTGTGCTCCTCACAACATAATTTCCTTCTTAGAAATAATCAAAATCTAATAAATTAGAACTTCATTCCTTATTCACCCTCTTGCTCAAAATGACCTCACACAATATTCGAGGAGAAATTGCTGACCTTGAACTTCTAAAAGAACAAACTCTAACCTTGAACCAACTACCTCTTCTTCACAAGTTAAGTATTTTCTCTGGACTTAAATTTCAAAACTGGGAGAACTATTTCTCCTTGCTTGATGGACCTATTTTTCCCAAGCTTGTAACTGAATTCTGGGCAAATGCTCGTTCCCTCGAATATGCTGTTCGCAAGGATGTGGTTTTATCTGTAGTTAATGGTTGTCCGGTCATGATTAATCCTACCATCATTTCAAGGGCCATTGGCTGTATTAACTATGGTCTAACGGTGGAAGATAAAGTTAACTATGTTTGTCTTGACAAACACTTGCATGTGATCTTTGAGACCTTGGGTCATCTCAATCTACCTTGTACCCTAAATCCTGTAGACAAAGACTGGTACAAGCTAATGGTAACAAACCTTAGAACAAGAGAAAGAGGTGGAGGATGGATTTCTGACAAAGAAGGACTATTTATTTTCTTCTTGGTTGGCAGAGTCAAAATAAACATACCCCAGTCCATGTGTAATCACTTAAAAGAAGAAATTTGTGTGTCTAGGGAAGACACAATCTATCAGATCCCATTCTGCAGGGTCATCTCGCACATTCTTGATCTCCAGGGAGTCGTTAGTCACTGCAGAAGAAATGGTATGACTGAGAAGATTGATCCAGAATTTTGTCAACCAATGACTTTCTTAGTCTAAGATAGGATTTTAGTATCTTCTTTTAATTGATTAAGGTTCTTGTATGGTTAATCTTATTTCAAATTTCGATATCTACATCCTTCTGATTAAGTTTTCTTAAAAGCAATTTGGATGTTTTTGAACGAATGTTTCTAAAATTAAATCATTAATTAAATAACCAAATTAAAAACAATGCTTAAAATACTCTCTAAGAAGTTTAGGATTAACTAGAAATCATAAATCCTTAATAAATTAAGATTAGGTAACGGTTTCTTCACCACTTACTAGACGTTATCACGATTCTTGATTAAAGGAATCAATCATTAACCTACTATCCCACGTTACTTAGTGCTCCTAGGAAATACAACCGTCGCGGGTTCATCTTCTTCTAAAGAAATTATTCCACTTCCTCTATAAAAGCATCAAACCCTAAAGACAACAACACAACTCCCACTTGTTAGATTTCCCAGCCTGTCACTTTCTCTTCACTCTCAAAATGGCTTTCGTCTCACAAAATGTTTCAATTCCCACAACCACACAAATCCCTGTTAACAACCTCAGAGTCCTGTCAGAAACTATAATTAACTTCAACAATCTAAAATCAAGTGGATGCAATATTACTCCTTCATTGGAAACACAAGGATGGAGTAATTACTTCAAGAGGTTGGAAGGACCAACATATAGTCACCTCGTTAAAGATTTCTGGATTCATGCAAATACATCAAATACCCTCATTATCTCCTACGTTTTTGGAAGAAAAGTTTTCATCTCTGAGAAGACTATTAAAGATCTCTTGATGCATGAAAATGATGGATTCAGAATCTCTAAGAACTTACTCAATGAAGAAAATGAGGCTAAGGTAATGACCTCTATTTTCAAAGAAGAAGCCACAACTGAGAACCAAATATTCACAAACCTGAAAAATTCACTACAAGTTTGGTTCAGAATTCTACAAGAAAGTGTCTTTCATTATCTCCCTTCAAAACAACTGAGTGATACTAAAAAATGTGTTCTATTTCTTCTACTTAAAGGAATTAAAATGCATATTCCTTCAATCCGTTTAAAACTCCTCAAGGAAGCCATAAGAAACTCCAGAACTGGTTCTGATCATGAATGCAATCTTATTCTTTATGGAAGACTTGTCTCAGACATTTTAGTTGAATCAGGAGTGGTTGATGACATTCTAATTAATGAAGGTGAATCATGAAAGCTGCTTAAGAGCGCTGGAAAGATTCTCAAGTTTAAAGATCTTATGAAGGAAGACACCACCTTGGATAACACAAAATTTAGAGAACTGACTCTAACTCCCAGAGTTCCAGTTATAGGCTTTCCAAAATACGCCACTTACAATCGGGCAGAAGTCGAAAACTATCTGAGAAAGATTAAGGACGAAGATATCAGTATTTGGATTAACATAAAGGATATCACTGATGTACTTCAAGAACTCTCAGACTGGAAAGAAGGAAGAAAATCGGTTATTGATGAAGAACATTCATCAAATAGATCAAAAATTAGGAATAGCGTTCTAGCATCCTTCAAGGATAATATAATCTCAAGAATTCAAAACTTAGTAGATGCCTCTAGTTCTTGTGTGAATCCGATGGAAGTAAGAAATATTTGGACTGAGTTCCATGAATGGATCTCAGAAGAAATTGTGAAGCACAAGAAGCTTGCAATTGCTCAAATGGAGGAACTTATGCATTCCTCAACCTCTGATGACTCCGAAAGCCTTCTCTCATCTTCTTCATCATCCTTAGGCTCCTTTCAATCTAACCCTTAGGAACCTTGTATTGATTAGCCTAAATTTATGTGTTTTGATTAAGTTTATCCATGATGTTATCTATGTTTTTATCAATATACTCTATGCTTTACCTACTGAAACTACTTTGTGCTTCTATGTTCGAATACTTTTAACCTTTAATTGGTAATTAGTTGGTTACATCTAATTGTCCATCGAAATTATTCTTTAATATGCTAAAGATATGTACCATTATATGAACCTGATTACTCTTGAATATTCAAACACTAGTTATATGCTTCTTATCTAGTTCAATTGGGAAAATTATGTATTTGATTAAAAATAAGAGATATGTGCTTAAATGCTCGTATGCCCTGAAACTTTTTGATGATGTCAAAAAGGGGGAGAAATTAAATGAATGATTTTGATTGAAATAAATCTCTTAAGAAAAGTAGAACAATGCGGTTATTATTAAAATAATGCTTATATATAATGCGGTTATTACTAACAATATTGTTTGATTATCCGAGGAACTCTGAACAAGTTCACTAGGCATTCTAAGAACCGGTTAAGAAACAAGAAGAATCTTGATAAAAGCTCTTATAGACTGTCTGAAAGTTAAAGTCTATTGTGATCTCTGTTCAGAAGCTGTACACTGTCTAAGAATATGAAATTCAGAACGTAAAGAATCAGAAGAAAGGAAACCCTAAAGGATTTCAAGACAAAGTCTACATCTCAAGATGCTCATTCAGAAGATTTGTGCAAATCAGAAGTCAAGATCCGGATTGAAGATCCAAGAACAAGTAGTTCTGATGATTACCAAGAACAAATGTAAAAATAAACGATTTGGTATCAAATTAAATCATCAAATGGCAATCAGTCTACACAAAGATTGGTATCAAACTAGGTCTGCAATATCAATAAGGACAAAGCTGTGAAAAATGTTATATAAGTATCTATTTCAGAACACTAAGGAAATACTCTTCATGTGATATCAAAAGAACTCCTTCAGTTAGTATCAGAATCAACATACTCTGGTATAAAAGTCAGCACATCATTTTGCATCAGACTAAAAAGGTATACCAAATTCAGAATCAAGTGTTGATTGATCACAAAAGTTAACCTAAAATTGATATCTGATCAAAAATCAAGCTTTTATGAACCACTGAGTTGTGACAGTAACAAGGTCTAAGATAAAAACCTATGTTCGAAAGTCAAACTCTGAAAAAGTCATGATCTACTTTGGTGATTAAAATTTAAAAATTCTGAATTACGATTCTGGAAGATCCCAATATCTGACTTAGGGAAATTAGGGGGAGACTACCCAGAAGATAAAAATACAATATCAAAAATATTCATATAGTCTGAAACTCAGGGAGAGTTTCCTAAAAGACAGTGTCTGGTTCTGATAAATAGCGAGGCTATGATTATCAACCAAAGAATTGTTCTGATTTTGTGCTTAATTGAATCTGCTGAAAAGTAGAAATGCTTCAGATGCCTCTGAAGATGATAAGCTCTGATACGACAACAAAGGAACTGAGTTCTGAAGATCTGAAGATGGAATTTCTGATGAACTAGTCTAGATGCTAAAGACTCGTTGTTTTCTTAAAGACAAGATAGAGAAGTAACTCTTTTCTATTCTTTGTTCTGGCAACTCAAGTTGTTACTCTGTATATCTTTGGATTATATAAAATCCTAGATGATCTCAGATAAAGCAATAAGGATAACTCATTCAGGGGGAGCTGTTGTTCCAAACTCTGAATATGTTTGTTTTGGTGATTACCTTGTATAAAATGTTCAATCAAAATACTTGGTTTTGTCATCATCAAAAAGGGGGAGATTGTGAGAGCAAGAATTGTCTTTTCAAGTCAATATATGTTTTGATGATAACAATACGTATTTGTGAAAGAACCATTTTATGTTCTAACGTGTGTTGTGTGTAGATCATAATTATAGAAGATATCAGATCCAACAAGCACCAGCCAGATGTGTAAAATTGACTATATATGAAGTTACTATGTGTGACTAAAGTTGCAAGAAGTAAGACCGCTTCTATATCTGATCATGATCAGTCAGATCCAAGGATGCTAAGATTGCTGATTGAAATGCTCTTGTGGATGCTCTCTGAATGTGATTGAGATTCTGAAGATAGTGAAGCTTCTGAAGAAGTAAATCTCCTGGAAGAACCGAAGTGCTGAAGACTCCCGTGACTTAAAGGTCTGAAGGCCGAAGGCTCTGAAGACCAAGTACCGAAAGACTCTGAAGACTTATGTGTTCTGAAGATCAAGGTTTCAAATATCAAGTGCTGAAGACTCGGAAGACAGGTTCTGAAATTTCAGAAGACTTGAAGCAGAAAAGGATAATGTACTTAAAGACCAAGTGCTGAAGTTCTGAAGATTGATTCCTAATGGACTTCTTCAATTGACTAAAGACTTGACGTATCAGATATTCTGCTAAGAGAAGACTCTACTCATGCTTCATCAAATTAACATCAGAAGCCATTGAAGTTTGGAAGTCAAATATTACCGTTGTGAGTAAATGTACACACTGCCCAAGGAAGATATCCCGTCACTTCTCCCACAGCAAAAAGGAGATGTGTCAGTACAACTCATTATTTCACAACGTCTCTTTTCCAACGGCCAACAGTATTTTCAAACGGCTATATTTCCATCGGCTATTTAATGGAAAGAGTTCTTGCTTCTGATGTGTCGATCATCGTGGAATCATGAACTGAATGTTCATCTACGAATTGACCAAGTCATCGTGTGAAGATAGCAACAACGATGATTTCTCGTTGTAACACTTAGAATATTCAAAGCTGTCATTATTTCACTCATGGCAATTGTTGTTGAGACTTAAAGATCAAATCAACACAACAACAATCAGTTGGTACAGAAGCTGTTGATGAAGAAGACAACATTGAAGATCAGTCAAGTCATCAACCTACCTTCTCGTCAGGACTACATTGAAGATATGAAGCAAGGAGTTGTTGCTCAAGCTTGCTCAACCTTGAAGACGAAGAAGAAGAAGATCTACAAGATGTTAACAACTGTCAAATCTAGATACATCTATGTAGTTTCTTATGATAGTAAGGAGCTGATGCTCATATCTTGCTTAAAAACTTGCGTGTTCTTTGTACTTAAACTTAGGAGTAATCTGCTTGTTAAGAAGCATTCTTGTAATCTCCAAGTTTCCCAATTCAACTTAATGAATTGAGACTCCTCAAGTGAATGTTATATCCAAAATGGATCCCTGAACGGTTCAGCTGTGAGTAGAGGCCTTAAGTATATCATGGGTGATCAGATACTTAAGATGACGGTGGATGAAGGTCATCGTGAAATCCCAGTAGAGGTTCAGCTCAGTCAATGAACATTATATCCTGTTGGATCCCTGAACGATTCATTGGGTTAGTCACAGTGCGGCTGTGCAGGTTGTTAGTCACCGGCGTGGCCCGTAAAAGTGTAATTACGATTTGACTATAGTGGATTAAGACCTTGAGTTCAAGGCGAAATCACCTGAGGAGGGTGGACTGGATTAGCCCGCGTGGTGAACCAGGATATATCGTGTGTTCTTACTCTTATGCATAATATCCTTGTTTATGTTTCTGTATTGAGTATCAGAACCTTATGTTAAGCAAGTCAGAACCTTGCAACCTAACTCTGATAAGCTTCCGCACTGCAGGTTCTGAGAATCGTATCTTATGTTCAGGATCTGAGTGGTTCTCATGCTCCACACTTAAGCAAGTCTGAATGTATCACGGTAGATCAGATTCTCTCAATAAACTCTAATATTTCTTAAGCGTCTCTATAGTAAGATGCGAAAAATGTATTAAAAGAGTAAATACACAATTCAAACCCCCCCTTTCTTGTGTCTTTCTCGCACCTTCATATGCAACAGGACGCCAAGGAGCACGTCAAGAAGTGTGACTAATGCCAATGACACGGGGACATGCACCTGGCCCCGCCCAGCGAGCTCAAAACACTGTCGTCCCCGTGACTGTTTGCGTGGTGGGGAATTGATATCCTCGGGCCATTCGTTGTAGAGTCATACCAAAATAAATACCTGATCATCCGCGTTTATTATTTCACGAAGTGGATCGAGGCGGAAGCCCTGACCAAAATCACCGCTCACAACATACTACGTTTCTACAAGAGGAACATACTCGCCCGGTTCGGCATGCCCCAAGTGATTGTCACCGACAACAGGACATAGTTCACCGACAAGAACTTCCGAGACTTCGTCACCAAACTGGGCACAAAGCAGCACTTCACGTCGGTCGAGCACCCTCAAATGAACGGGCAAGTTGAAGGGGGGAATAGAGTAATCCTCCAAGGATTGAAGCGCCGATTAGGCGATGCCAAGAAAAGGTGGGTCGAGGAACTGCACAACATCCTCTAAGCCTACCGAACAACCCCACATTCCACGACCAGGGAGACCCCCTTCCGCTTGACTTACGAAATAGAGGCGGTGATCCCCGTGGGAATAAGGGAACCATCGAGGAGAAAGGAGTCTCCCTTCGACGAGGAGACGAACAATGAGTCCCTAAGAGAAGAGCTCGACTTTGTCGAGGATATAAGGTCGGGCACATCCCTACAAGAAGCCTCACTTAAACAAAAAATAACTCTACATTACAACAACAAAGTTATCAAACGTGATTTTCAAGTATGCACCCTCATCCTACGAAGGAACCAGAAAGATTCGCAGGTGTAGCAACGGTTTTTGAGACCGACCCGCACCCGCCATTTTGCGGATGGGGATTTTTGGGTGCTACTTTCTGATTTCTTATTTATCCCGATGAAGCTTGAAGGGAAAGGGAAGTTATCTCAAACTAACCTTGCTTTGCAAATTGTTTAACTGAACAAATGCGGTACAGAGATTGGGGGAGTCCGGGGTCAGATTACACAATAGATAGTTGTCAATTACCCATCATGTATGTGGTTATCCACAGATTATAGTTTTAGGATCATGCTTTAATACTAGGTATTGATTCGTGTTTAACTGTGAAATGGGAAAATGTCTGCTGTGTTTGAGAGAGACAGTTTGATTGTTTTTGGTAAGGTCGGGGACCTAAGGTTTTTTGTTTAGTGTGCTCGCTAAGATCATCGCATTCTTATGCCTACGTATTCCCTGTTATGAAGTATAGGGAAATCAGAGCAATCGTAGTTCCTTCTATTCTAAGGGAGAAACAGTTGTTTGGGTGTCTTGTTCAAAGCCCAAGATTTAAGCTAATGGTTGGTTATTTATATCTTGTTCAAAGCCCAAGATGTGAAGCTAAAAGGTTTTCTGTATCTTTTTTAAAGCCCAAGATGTGAAGCTAGAAAGGTTTTGACTGAGAGAGAATTTATCATCTCTAAAGGGAGATATCTCATCTGTTAATCACAGTTGTTTGGATAACTGGTTTTGATTATAAAGGAATTACTTTAACTAGACTGTATGAAGTCCAGCAATGACATAATTGTCTTTACAGGGGATTTGTCCTGAAGGAGAAAACTTTAACTCAGTGTGAGCAATGTCATTTTTCCTAAGGAATTCATGCTAAAGGAAGGACAGTGGCATGGATGTTTGTATCTAGAGGCTTGCCACTTACAGCAATTAAATGAAGGTTTTAACCAGGATAATGATGGAAAGACAGCTTGTGTAACACCCATTTTAATTATTTAGTCAGCTTGTATTAATCTTTTAGTGTGTCCTTGTTTGGGAGAGTGTCTGAGTGCGTTTTCTTGTTGACCTTGGCTTAGAAGGTAGATTATTGGAATAAAACCTTAGAATAATAATAATAGAGACATAATTAAATAATGATCATAATTCCATTAATAATAGAAATATTATTGTTAGCATTATTATTATTATTATTATCATTATTATTATTATTCTTATTATTATTATTATTAGTTGGATTTAATTAAAATAAGAAATTAAGGATTAAGAGAGGTTTAGGGAATTAGGAGAACAGTTTTCACGTTTAACGAAAAGAAGGAACAAAAGAGAAGAGAAAGAACAAGTGCTAGGGCTTGAACCATCTTCCCCAATTTGTCAATTTTGCTGCAGAATTCAAGGTAAGGGGGAGGGGGGGAACTGTTAAATATTGTTGAAGTACTCATGATAGGGTAGTGGGAATTCCTTAATCCCGTAGGATTTTATATCCATGATTGTGTTGTGATGAATGGTAGAGCATGTCTGATCTAATTCTGAATTCGTACATGTGTTGATATGTATTTTCTGAAATTCATGTTGATAATACTGTGGTGTTTGAATCTGATCTGGTATGGGGTGTGTTGTTCCTATTTTAGAAGCACGATTCGAAGGGTTGGAGCCATAATTGATGTAGTAATCATAGGATGCAAGTGAGAGTATGAAAATTGGGTCTAAAATCAATGTAGAAACGATTATAGGACTGGTTGGAAGTGAAGAAGTGTGGAATTCGTAGCAGAATGGAGATTGGTGAGGTTTCTGGCCATTCGCGTAACAGATCTGGCCATACGCGTATTGGACTAGGCCATACGCGTATGGCAGTGAAGGAAATGGGGCAATACGCGTAATGGAGGCGTGAGGGGAGAGTTTGGTACGGCCCTCTGCCCATACGCGTATGGTACGCGTATGGTGGCAAGGCAATACGCGTATGGGGTATCCGTACGCGTACGGGGATCTGAGAGGTGGAAATGAAAGGGAAATGGGTTCTGCTCATACGCATATGATCTTGGGTATTACGCGTATGGTGTAGGCGAGTGAGCAGTCATACGCGTATGACACGGGTCAATACGCGTATGGACAGGCTGAGTGCAGAATTTCACCGTGTTGCGATTTCTTTCTCGTTTTCGCATCGGTTTCGATTTCTAATGGTTTGAGAGGTTGAGGGTAGAAGTCAGTTGCTGAGGAATAATGAGTTGGCGATGAAAATAATAAGTTTAATAATTTTTAATTAATTAATTAATTGTATGGTGTATGGTTGTGTATGAAGTGAGATTGACTATGATGATATATGTGGGTGTGATCAGTAGGATCGTGTGCATGTAAACATGCTTGGATAGATGTGTTGTTGCGCATAATTGAGTCATGCATATTCATGGTGTTGTGGTGGGATGACTCATTGCTCAGGAGGAGTGCATGTGATTCATCCGTAATCCTTTAAGGAGAATGGTGGGGATAGATCATTGCCAAGTAGAGGTGTATGTGATCTATCCGGGGTTCGATTGAATGAACCAAAGAGTCGGTACCGCATTGCATGTGTTGAGTTGCATACATTGTTAATAATGGGCAGTAGGCCGTGGTTGATATTTGATGATTCTTGTGTATGTTGACTACCTGTTTATCATGTATTTATTCATCTTTAATATTTGAACATGAATTCTCACCCCTTTGTTGTTGTTGTGTCTGTGCTTCTTCGGAAGTTTAGATAATCTACGTACTTAGGCAGCTTGGATATTGGTGTCGTGTTCGAGTCCGTTGGAGTGCTCTGATACGTAACACGGGTTGTCGGGGGTGTTTTCATTATTGTTTTGATTTTTACTTTCCTTGTTACGCACTTCTTTGTTGAAACAAAGATTTTGGTGAATCCTACATTTTAAGGATATTTTGATGTAATTTGGCGGATGGCCGTGAATTTGAATGTGATTTACTATTTCTGCTGTTGATCTGAAAAACCATGAAAAAGAGTTTTATGTTGAATTGTACCGATGTGATATCCCACTTTGGTGGAGTAACTCTGATTTATTAATGCATATTAGTATTTTTATAGAAAAGGGAAATTGGGGTGTTACAGTTGGTATCAGAGCAGGTCGGTCCGTCCGGCCAGTGTAGTTGAGTCTGTCCTTAGATAGGAGTCGTGTAGTTTCTGACCTTATGTGTAGTTATTGTGGTTGAACAGTATGGCAGGAAGGAATGATGCTGCTTTGGTTGCTGCCATGCAAGTTATGGCTCAAGTTGTTGCGAATCAGAATCAGGTGGTGGCTACACAATTAAATGATCTGACTCAGTTTAAGAGCAACCAACCGCCTAGTTTTGAAGGAGGTATTTTGGACCCTGAAGCTGCACAGAAGTGGCTGAAGGCAGTGAAGAAGATCTTCAGAACTATGGAGTGCAGCGATGCGCAGAAGGTGAGGTTTGGTACTCACATGCTGACTGGAGAAGCTGAAGTATGGTGGGACAACAGTCGTCAGAGGTTGGAAGCTGCTGGTACTGCAATTACCTGGGCTGTGTTTCAAGCTGAGTTTCTAGGAAAGTATTTTCCAGAAGACATCCGCAGTGCAAAAGAGTTGGAATTTCTGGAACTGAAACAGGGTAGTATGACTGTGACTGAGTATGCTGCCAAGTTTGAAGAGCTGGTGCAATATTGTCCTCACTATAACACTGAGGAAGCTATGAATTCAAAGTGTTTGAAATTTGAAAATGGATTGCATCCGGAAATCAAGTTGGGCATCGCTTGTCAGAAGATCAGGGACTATCCTGAGCTGGTAAGCAGAAGCCGAATTTATGATAATGACAACAGGGCCAGAATTGCTCATTATAAGGCTGTAAGTGACCGTAAAGGTAAGCAGAGATTTGGGGGTACTCCTTATAGCGCTCCTGCTGATAAGGGAAAGCATAAGGCTGCGGTGGATAAGAAACCTAGAGATGGGAAGGCACCTGCTGAATTGAAATGTTTCCGGTGTGGTGGCGCAGGTCACCGTGCCAATGATTGTCTTAAAGAGGTGAAGAAGTGCTTCAAGTGTGGGAAGCCAGGCCATGTGATAGCTGATTGTAGAGGCACGATGCCTACATACTATAACTGTGGGGAGAAGGGTCATATCAGTACTCACTGTGAGAAGCCAAAGAAGTCTCAGGCCAACCCGAAGGTGTTTGCTTTGGTGGGAACTCAGTCGGCTGCTGAGGAGCGTTCTATCAAAGGTACTTACTTTATTAATGATACTCCTTTGACTTCTATTATTGATACGGGTGCAACCCACTCCTTTATTTCTGTGGACTGTGTGAAAAGATTAGGATTGGTACCGTCCACTACAGAGCGACGGATGACTATTGAAACTCCATCTATTGGGTCGGTGACTACTTCTTTAGTGTGCCTGAAGTGTCTGCTGACCATTTTTGGTAGAGATTTCGGAGTGGACCTGATTTGTTTGCCACTCGGTAATTTTGATGTTATTCTGGGGATGAACTGGTTGGAGTTCAACTGGGTTTACATTGACTGCTACCGGAAGGTGTTGTTGTTTCTTACTCCCGAAGAAGAAGCATTGGCTAATTCTTTATCTAATAAGGAGCTGAGAACATTATTGGAAGATGAAGCAAAGATGTTTGCTTTATTTGCTTCATTATCTGTTGACGATAAGGTTTCAGTGAAAGAGTTACCGGTGGTGAGTGAGTTTCCGGAGGTGTTTCCTGATAATATTACAGAGTTACCTCCGACGCGAGAGGTTGAATTTTCTATTGATCTTGTTCCTGGCACGAGACCTATTTCTATGGCACCGTACAAGATATCTGCGGCAGAATTAGCAGAATTGAAGTCCCAGATTGGGGAGTTGTTGGATAGGAAGTTTATCAGACCAAGTGGGTCGCCCTGGGGAGCTCCAGTGTTATTGGTGAAGAAAAAGGATGGTAGTATGCGTCTGTGCATCGATTACCGTCAATTGAACAAAGTGACCATTAAGAATAAATATCCGCTTCCTAGAATTGATGACTTAATGGACCAGCTTGTGGAAGCTCGAGTATTCAGTAAGATTGATTTAAGATCGGGTTACCATCAGATTAGAGTTAAAGAAGGTGATATTCAGAAGACGGCATTTAGAACTCGTTATGGACATTATGAGTATGCGGTGATACCTTTTGGAGTGTCTAATGTGCCGGGTGTGTTTATGGAGTATATGAACCGTATCTTCCATTCTTATTTAGATCAGTTTATCGTAGTCTTTATTGATGATATACTGATTTACTCCAAGACTGACGAAGAGCATGCAGGGCATTTGAGGATTGCTTTGCAGGTACTAAAAGATAATAAGCTGTTCGCAAAACTATCAAAGTGTGAGTTCTGGTTGAAGACCGTGAGTTTCTTGGGGCATGTGATTTCTGGTGATGGTATCGCGGTGGACCCATCTAAAGTAAGTGCAGTACTTCAGTGGGAACCTCCGAAGACAGCAATGGAAATTAGAAGCTTTCTGGGTTTGGCAGGTTATTACTGACGGTTTATCGAAGGGTTTTCTAATTTGGCGTTACCGTTAACTCAGTTGACCAGAAAGAATCAAGTTTTTGTATGGGATGTAGCTTGTGAAAAAAGTTTTGAAGAACTGAAAAAGAAGTTGACTACGGCACCAGTGTTAGTGTTACCAACTCCCAGTGAACCTTTTGTGGTGTATTGTGATGCGTCCAAGATGGGTTTAGGAGGTGTTCTTATGCAAGATGGTTAGGTGGTAGCTTATGCTTCGCGGCAATTGAGGGCACATGAAAGGAATTATCCTACTCATGATCTTGAATTAGCTGCGGTTGTGTTTGTACTGAAAATATGGAGACATTACTTGTATGGATCAAGATTTGAAGTGTTCAGTGATCACAAGAGTCTGAAATATCTGTTTGATCAGAAGGAGTTAAATATGAGACAGAGGAGGTGGTTAGAGTTCTTGAAGGATTATGACTTCAGTTTGAGTTATCATCCAGGAAAGGCTAATGTTGTAGCAGATGCTTTGAGTCGGAAGATAATTCATATGTCAGCTTTGATGGTAAAAGAAATGGAGTTAATTGAACAGTTCACAGACTTGAGTATGGTTTGTGAAACTACAACAAAAAGTGTTAGGTTGGGTATGCTACAGGTGAATAATGATTTCTTGGATTTAATCAAGGAAAACCAAAGACGTGACGTGAAATTAGTAGACTTGATGCCTAAGGGAGGAAATGATCCTGAAGGTGATTTCAAAATGGATGATGCTGGTGTGTTGAGATTTCGGGGCAGAATTTGTGTACCGGATAACGAAGAGTTGAGAGAGTCAATTTTGAAGGAAGGTCATCGTAGTAGCTTGAGTATTCATCCGGGAGCTACGAAGATGTACCAGGAGTTGAAGAAATTATTTTGGTGGTCAGGTATGAAGAAGGATATAGCAAAATTTGTTTATGCCTGTTTGACATGTCAGAAATCGAAAGTTGAACACCAGAGACCTTCTGGACTTATGCAACCGTTGGAAGTTCCGGTATGGAAGTGGGATTGTATCACGATGGATTTTGTCACAGGTTTGCCAAATACGGCGAGAGAATTTGATGCTATTTGGGTGGTTGTGGATAGACTTACGAAGTCCGCACATTTTATTCCGATTAACATCAGCTTCCCTTTGACGAAGCTGGCGGAGATTTATATCAGGGTAATTGTGAAGCTGCATGGGGTTCCGTCAAGCATAGTGTCGGATAGAGATCCGAGGTTTACTTCAGAATTTTGGAGTAGTTTACAGGAAGCTTTGGGTACTAAGTTGAAGTTGAGTTCAGCTTATCATCCACAGACCGATGGTCAATCGGAGAGGACTATCCAGTCACTGGAGGATTTGCTGAGAGCTTGTGTTTTGGAAAAAGGTGGTGCGTGGGATACTCATTTGCCATTGATTGAGTTCACGTACAACAACAGTCACCATTCTAGTATTAGAATGGCACCTTTTGAAGCTTTATATGGTAGAAGGTGTAGGACACCTCTGTGTTGGTATGAAACAGGTGAGAATGTGGTACTTGGACCTGAAATTGTACAACAAACCACTGAAATAATTCAGATGATTCGGGAGAAAATGAAGACGTCTCAGAGTAGACAGAAGAGTTACCATGATAACTGGAGAAAGGACTTAGAATTCAGCGAAGGTGATCATGTGTTCCTAAGAGTTAACCCACTGACCGGTGTGGGTCATGCTTTGAAGTCCAAGAAGTTGGATCCTAAGTTTATTAGACCGTATCAGATCCTGCAAAGGATTGGTACCGTGGCTTATAGGGTGGCACTGCCGCCTGAACTTTCGAATTTGCATGACGTGTTTCATGTGTCGCAACTTTGGAAGTATGTTTCAGATCCGTCTCATGTGATTCAGAGGGACGAAGTTCAGATCAGGGAGAATCTTACTGTGGAGACAACGCCGTTGAGGATCGATGATCGTAAGATGAAACAACTTAGAGGAAAGGAGATACCTCTGGTAAGAGTAGTTTGGGGAGGTGCTGCAGGAGGCAGTATGACCTGGGAATTGGAAAGCAGGATGCGAGAGTCGTATCCAGAGTTGTTTCCATCAGGTAATTTTCGAGGACGAAAATAATTTAAGTGGGGGAGAGTTGTAACACCCATTTTAATTATTTAGTCAGCTTGTATTAATCTTTAAGTGTGTCCTTGTTTGGGAGAGTGTCTGAGTGCGTTTTCTTTTTGACCTTGGCTTAGAAGGTAGATTATTGGAATAAAACCTTAGAATAATAATAATAGAGACATAATTATATAATGATCATAATTCCATTAATAATAGAAATATTATTGTTAGCATTATTATTATTATTCTTATTATCATTATTATTATTATTCTTATTATTATTATTAGTTGAATTTAATTAAAATAAGAAATTAAGGATTAAGAGAGGTTTAGGGAATTAGGAGAACAGTTTTCACGTTTAACGAAAAGAAGGAACAAAAGAGAAGAGAAAGAACAAGTGCTAGGGCTTGAACCATCTTCCCCAATTTGTCAATTTAGCTGCAGAATTCAAGGTAAGGGGGGGGGGGGGGTACTGTTAAATATTGGTGAAGTACTCATGATAGGGTAGTGGGAATTCCTTAATCCCGTAGGATTTTATATCCATGATTGTGTTGTGATGAATGGTAGAGCATGTCTGATCTAATTCTGAATTCGTACATGTGTTGATATGTATTTTCTGAAATTCTTGTTGATAATACTGTGGTGTTTGAATCTGATCTGGTATGGGGTGTGTTGTTCCTATTTTAGAAGCACGATTCGAAGGGTTGGAGCCATAATTGATGTAGTAATCATAGGATGCAAGTGAGAGTATGAAAATTGGGTCTAAAATCAATGTAGAAATGATTATAGGACTGGTTGGAAGTGAAAAAGTGTGGAATTCGTAGCAGAATGGAGATTGGTGAGGTTTCTGGCCATTCGCGTAACAGATCTGGCCATACGCGTATTGGACTAGGCCATACGCGTATGGGAGTGAAGGAAATTGGGCAATACGCGTAATGGAGGCGTGAGGGGAGAGTTTGGTACGGCCCTCTGCCTATACGCGTATGGTACGTGTATGGTGGCAAGGCAATACGCGTATGGGGTATCCGTACGCGTACGGGGATCTGAGAGGTGGAAATGAAAGGGAAACGGGTTCTGCCCATACGCGTATGATCTTGGGTATTACGCGTATGGTGTAGGCGAGTGAGCAGTCATACGCGTATGACACGGGTCAATACGCGTATGGACAGGCTGAGTGCAGAATTTCACCGTGTTGCGATTTCTTTCCCGTTTTCGCATCGGTTTCGATTTCTAATGGTTTGAGAGGTTGAGGGTAGAAGTCAGTTGCTGAGGAATAATGAGTTGGCGATGAAAATAATAAGTTTAATAATTTTTAATTAATTAATTAATTATATGGTGTATGGTTGTGTATGAAGTGAGATTGACTATGATGATATATGTGGGTGTGATCAATAGGATCGTGTGCATGTAAACATGCTTGTCGGGGTGCTCTGATACGCAACACGGGTTGTCGGGGGTGTTTTCATTATTGTTTTGATTTTTACTTTCCTTGTTACGCACTTCTTTGTTGAAACAAAGATTTTGGTGAATCCTACATTTTAAGGATATTTTGATGTAATTTGGCGGATGGCCGTGAATTTGAATGTGATTTACTATTTCCGCTGTTGATCTGAAAAACCATGAAAAAGAGTTTTATGTTGAATTGTACCGATGTGATATCCCACTTTGGTGGAGTAACTCTGATTTATTAATGCATATTAGTATTTTTATAGAAAAGGAAAAGTGGGGTGTTACAGCTTGGATATTTGTATCAACAAGGGTGCCACTTACAGCAATTATCTGGAATTAAGGGTTTTGTTTCGGATGACTGTTTTTATGTGATTAAACAGAGGAAAAGTCTTCCTACAGAGAGAGTTCCTTGTCTCAACTGAGGTTTTTGTTGATTTTTGTGTGCCTTGATTGAAGCCCAAGGTTGAAGCTAAGAGGTTGATTGGATTCCACTGGGGAAAATCATTATACAAAGCCTAAGAGGAGGCTGAAAAGATTGACTGACTCCACTGGGGAGAATGATTATACAAAGACTAAGAGGAGGCTGAAAATGATTGACTCAACAAGAGAGTGTTATATTTTTGTATCTTGTACAAAGCCCAAGATGAAGGCTAAAAGACAGTTAACTCAACAAGAGAGTTTTATTTTGTATCTTGTACAAAGCCCAAGATGGAGGCTAAAAGACTGTTTAGACTCAACAAGAGAGTTTTATTTTTTGGTATCTCGTACAAAGCCCAAGATGGAGGCTAAAAGACTGTTTAGACTTAACAAGAAAGTTTTATTTTTTGGTATCCCATACAAAGCCCAAGATGGAGGCTAAAAGACTGTTTATACTCAACAAGAGAGTGTTTTGAATCTTGTACAAAGCCCAAGATGGAAGCTAAATACTATTTATACTCAACAAGAGAGTATCATTATACAAAGCCTAAGAGGAGGCTAAAGACTGTTAACTCAACAAGAGAGTATCATTTTGGTATCTTGTATAAAGCCTAAGATGGAGGCTAAAAGAGTTTTATCTGTCTTGTACAAAGCCCAAATTGAGGCTAAAAGGGTTTGATGACTCCACTGGGGATTTATATGTGTCTTGTACAAAGCCCAAGATTGAGGCTAAAAAAGGGAATCATTATACAAAGCCTAAGGGAGCCTGACTGCTGAGGAATAATCATTATACAAAGCCTAAGAGGAGGCTAACTTTGCTGAAGATAGAAAAAGAATCCTTATACAAAGCCTAAGAGGAGGCTATCTTCTGCTGAAGACTGTTTCAGTCTAGAGACATGTCCAGTATGTTGGGTAATCCATTCTTATGAGGGAAGGTTGTCAGATACCATGAGGCTCTGATTGGATTATGACAGTAAAATGATCCAAGTCGGGGATTTAACTGAATTGTGATAGTTGAGGATAATTGTCCCTGAGTGGGGAAGAATTAAAGGTTTAAGTTGTGAAAACTGTTTTGGGATTAATCATAGGATTAGGGTTATTTCCTGTTCTTTAAGGAAATGGGAAATCCAAAGGGTAGTAAGACTGTCCAAGTCTACTGGTGTTTGAGAAATTGGTTCTCAGATGGTGAATGATCATTGTACTATGCCCAAGAGAAGGCTGGTAAGTTAAGGGATGAAGGTCAACCCATTAACTGGTCTGACCCTAGACTCAGAAAAATAGCTCTAGCAAATGATGACTAGGTTTTGTTCCTATACCTGTAGAGGTCTCTGGTTCCTTATACTAAGCCCAAGAGGAGGCTGAGAACTTCTAAGAAGTCGGGGGGTCCTTGTACAAAGCCCAAGAGGAGGCTGGGGGTGCTTTTAGGAAGCCTGTGGGTCCAAACTTAAGAATGTTCCAAAAAGGTTTCACCGGGAATAAATCCTTTCTGTAATGAACAGTTCTAGAGTTTGAAGAAATTCCAGAGATGTTTCACCGAGAATAATTCATCTCTGTGGGAATTGAATTTCTTTGACAAGTTCTAATAGTGACAGTCTGAGAAAAGGTTCACCGAGAATACTGCATTTCTCTTTGTTCCATGTTGTTTAACCCCAAGAGAAGGGATGACTGTATCTGGAATCCTATATGGAATCTAGGTTTACTGTTATGAAAGAGCGACCAACTGGCTTTACCTAATTCTAGACTTAGTTGCCGGGGAAAACTCTAAACAGATATACAAGTATATATACAATTGATATATGACAAGTATTTAAAAAGGTATGAAAGAAGACTAACCGTGCGCAGCTTCCCACAATACCGTATATATATATATATATATATATATATATATATATATATATGACTGGTATTTAAAAAGATGAAAGAAGACTAACCATGCGCCGCTTCCCACAATACAGTATATATATAAAGCAGTAAATGAAAGCAGATAAAAACTTACAGGTGGGCAAGCTTCCATGCTGTTTAATGTTAGTTACGGACATTGAAATAAATATGATAATAGTTATTTCAAAGCAGTAAAGTGATCGGGGCTTATTCAACAAGAGATGCCAGGATGGTTTAAATACAGACTGTATCGTTGATTGAGTATTTACAAAGAGAGTTAGGTCTTATAATCCAAGAGAGCCCAAGGATTATTTTTGTATACAGTGTGGGTCTTACACTTTATTAGAGGCCCAAAGTGTTATTTTTGAAAAGAAAAGTGGGACTTACAACACAAGGGTAGGCCCAAACGATTTTGTTGAAAAGGGGACGATCGCGCCGTTTATTTTTGACGTATCGGGATTTATACAATACACTGAGACCCAAAAATGGTTTTGGTTGAAAAGGGATTGGGTCTTACACTCTATTAGAGGCCCAAAGTTTATTTTGGAAAGAAGAATGAGACTTACAACACAAGGGTAGGCCCAGATGAATATGTTGAAAAGGCGACGATCGCGCCGTTTATTTGAAATTGTTCAGAGGGACTTATACAATAAGTGAGGCCCCCAATTGGTTTATTTACAAAAGGATTGGGACTTACACTCTATTAGAGGCCCAAAGATTATTTGAAAAGAATGATTAAGGGGAAAAATAATGAAAACCCTAAATTTGTTTAAAAAGATTTATTAATTTTGATTAAAAATTAATAAAATGATAAACAATTGTCAAACATGAATTATGATCTTGGATTGATGTTTGAAAATTCATGTTTTTATTCAAGGAATGACAAAAAATCATTTAAATTGAAAAAAACAAGAAAGAAAAATATTTCAAAATGATTAAAACAATAAAAATATTAATTCTTTGAAAAAATATTAAATATGTTAAATGAATAATATTTTTGGGAAATTTTTGTAAAATAAAATATTTTAACATTTTTTGAATTATTAAATAAAGAATCAACTCAAAATCATTAAAATTCAGAGAGAAATTAATTTTTGAATGAATTAAATAAAAATCACAAAAATTCAAATATTTAAAAATTAAAAAAAGGGTGCTGTTCTTGACTGGGCCGCGGTCTGCCCAACTGTCGTGCAGGCCCAATTCAGTAATGGGTTGGCCCAGCATGATCCTTTCTATGACCAGCACCGAGCACAGCTTCGCAGGGCCAAGGACCCCACGTGTCCTCCACTCGTTAGTCTCTTAGCAAACACCGATGTCGGGCATAACCTTACAGTCGGGGAGAACCTCTTTCTCCTCGACCTTTACGTGCTCCTCCCTGCGAGGACACGTTATCTTGTAACTTCCCACTCCCGAAGGAATCGGTCTACCCTACTTTCGGAGATTTAGAGACCATTACACCAGGGCGAAGACCACGTGCTAGTCTTCACTACGCCACGTAAGCCCTGGCAGTTGCTTGGATTGGGCCTTGCAATCCGACCCAGTGCAAGTAACTGTTTGCCCCGCACCGGGGGCTCTCTATAAATACCCTCTCACTTGAGAGGGCAGGTTACACAACATATTCTAACTCTCACCTGTTTTTCTGTACTTGGTTACTCCCTTTCTTACTTGAGCGTCGGAGTACCTTGCAGGTACACCCCCCGGTGTATCATCATCACCGGAGCTGAAGTCCATACGACGTTGCTGGCCTTTGATTAACTGTCTGATCCAGGTACGATCAGTGGCGCCGTCTGTGGGAAACATTGCTTCCCTGTTTTTCCTTCAACGATAAACTAAAGAAATCCTTTCGCTCATCACCAGCATGGACAATAACCCGTCTGCGAACAAAGCTCTGGACACCGTCCTCGCGCAACTCAAGAATAGAAACCACCGTGAGGACGCTGCTGCCCTCAACGTCGAAGAAGGTGACATAAGAGACGGGCATACTGCCTTCCCAGACCCAAGACACGACTTACGATGCCGCCCACCAGGACGACCATCAAGCCGTCTTCCAGCCAGTTTCTCCTCCGCCTAAATCAGATTCGAGCACCGTGGCCCTATTTACCTTGATCAATCAGACCAACCAGCTGATCATGCACCAGAATCTTAGAATTGAAGCACTCGAGCGAGGGCGGGCACGACGATCTTCCCCGCGAAGACATCGTCGCCCGCCTTCACCTCGCCGTTCTCCTTCCCCGCGAAGGACTCCTTCCAAAGAATCTCGAACCCCCTCGCCGGTGCGCAAGGGCCATCGGCCATGCCTAGAACGTCCCCAACCAGCGATCTCCTAGAAGCGTCATCATTCCCCGCCTCGGAAGGAACCCAGGCCCTCCTCAACTACCAAGAAGACCAAGACCACCGAGGAGAGGCTGAGGAACTGTTCAAGGAATTCCCCTCCACGACAAGAACCTGGTCGACATCACCGATCCCCTTCAAGGTCCCCGGCCGGAAGCGACGACGATGACCAGAGGACCCCCCTATCATGGGATGTCATGGACGCCCCAATTCCTGCGGGCATGGAGAAACCCCCCCCCACTGGGGACCTACGACGACCTGGCCGACCACGACGATCACGTCGAAAATTTTCAAGTCATGCTCGACTTCAAAAACGTCAGGGGAGCCATTAAGTGCAGGCTTTTCCCCACCACCTTGAGGAAGGGCGCCATGACTTGGTACAAGGGTCTGGCACCCGGGTCGATCACATCCTGGAAGCAACTAAGACAACGCTTCACCAAACACTTCACAGCGTCTCGTCGACACCCGAAGAGGGAGGCTGCACTAGAGAGCATTTTCCAGTGGAAGAACGAATCTCTCAGGAAATACCATGAGAGATTCAACAGGGAAGTTGTCGAGGTTCATATGACCGACGACATGAAGAAGTATTTAATCATCCACGGACTACGTTTTGGATCCGATTTTGCCAAGTTCGTGGGCATCCACAGACCTCGCCGTCTGGAAGACCTCCTCCAACGAGCTCAGTCGTACATCGAGCTCGAGGAGTCGGAGGCAGCGCAGATCGTCCTTGAATCGAGGTGGAAGGAAGGCCCCCGCAGCCACAAAGAAGAAGACTCTCCTCCCCTACGAGGAGGAGAAAGAAAGAAAGAAAATCACCCCCGGGACCCTCGTGAACCACGCAGACCAGCTGGTCGGTTCACATAATACACCCTGCGCAACACTCCCCGCGCGCGAATCTTCTCCGAGTGTTCTAACTCGGAATTTCTTAAAGGAGGCGTCCGCTTTCCAAAGCCAACGACCCCCAAACCAAACACGGACAGGTCCAAGTATTACAGGTTCTACCGGAGCCATGGACATGTCACGGACGACTGCATCCATCTCAAAGATGCAATTGAAATCCTGATCAAGGAAGGCACTTAAAGAAATACGCCCAGAAGAATGACGCTCCTCGTCCCAGTTCCTGGGAAGTCAAAAACGTCGAGGAAACGACACCTCCTCCCGACGAAAGTCAGCTTCAGGTCACCCTCAGCGTCACTCGACCCGAAGACTTCTTTGTCCCCGAAGGCATTGAGGGCCAAGAAGCAGTTTGCAGCATGTGGGCAAACTTCCCCCATGAAGTCCCCGTCGCTGCCCGCAGCACATGGGAAGGTTTCCCCAAGACTATGGTCAAATCCGGGGGCAGTTACGAGAAGGTGTCTGTCGGTTCGATCAAGTGGAAATTTGACGAACTAGTGTCTGCAACATCGGCGAAGACCACTACTCTCGAGAAGGTGCAAGGGAAATCAAACCCTATCACCTTCTACCTTGAAGAGATCCCAAGCGGAGCGGCCAACGCAACCATCCCCTTCTTAGTCAGGGCACAGATGGCGAATTTTGACGTTCGAAGGATCCTCGTCGACCAGGGAAGTTCGGTCGACATCATGTATGCCCATCTGTTCGGGACTCTCCTGCTCGACGAGAGACATCTGATCCCGTACGTCAGTTCAGATCTGCAGGGGTTAAACGGCACCACCACCAGACCATGGGGCTACGTTGAACTGATGGTCACATTCGGAGCCGAAGACACCGCCCGCCGAGTGTTGACCCGCTTCCTGGTGGTTGAATGCCCATCCCTCTACAACTGCATCCTCGGGAGGACCACCCTGGCCGAACTCACAGCAGTGCCATCAACAGTCCACCTCAAGATGAAGTACTACACGGCCAGGGGACGTGTAGTTACGATGCACGGGGACACAGACGCGGCGAGGAGGTGCTTCGACGCTGTGATCAAAAGCATGAGTTCCATCGGCACCAAGCCCAAGATCAGAGCAAAGTCATCCAATGACACCGTACAGAGGCCTCTCCCGCACGTCAACGCGGTCGACCTTGACAGCAGGTTCCTGGACGAGCACGAAGAGGGCGAAGCAGCGGACCTCGAACTGTGACGCCCCCAATCTATACCCCCAAATAACATGCAATTAAAGCACTAAAAGAAAATTCCAAATTTCGTCAGAGTATAATTAGATTATCATGGCATAGACGGGGGAAATCACAACAAAGTAACAAAACATAACATACAACACCTTCCCATAATGATATGCAACAGTGGGGTAGCAATCAAACAAAGGAAACTTTGTTCCTTACACCCACTTATCAGAAATTAGAATTAAAGCAGAAAATCTAAAATCTGAATAACATGTACACATATATGCATATAAACATGTCTGTCATACATCGAGTATACATGTACAACCAAAATATATCGTCAGATATACAAAACAATATCACCACGGCCACCCTAGCTACCCGTGTCACATATCAGAGCCGACCGACAAAAGAATGAAGACGCAAAGCTTCACAAAAAGAATACCTCCAGCAACTCTAATCTACAACGCCTCATAGAGCGTTATAAAACAGCAGAAGGGTGAGAAAAATAACCATAATATAATTGCATAAAATTATATATATAAACACAAAAATACTCAATTAAACACATTCTCACCACCAATGCACAACAATTAAATATAACACTATACGGTACAATTCTCACGTATCAACTACCACTGCGCATCAATCATTCACAATACAATTACACATACTTCATCTCACCAATCACATTTCCAACTCCATGCATAATTAATTCATGATTTATGCAAATGCACAGAGACCGACACAACGACTCTATGCACATGCTATGCGGTACCGACTCCAAATATTTCTCATCACCAGTTCACTCAGGAACTATTGGAACCATCGCTCGCTACATCACTGTAACTCCCCGTCGGGCATACGATGTCCCCCCATCGCTCACACCCCGCATGGGCACACGACGTTTATGGATCGGTCACACCCTGCATGGGCACACGATCCGATCGCTCACACCCCACATGGGCACACGATCGTCTATAACCATCGCTCACACCTCTTATGTTTAAGGCACACGATCCATCAGATCGCTCACACCTCTTATTTTTAAGGCACACGACGTTATAGCAGATTCCCTCTGGAATCAAACCGTCACTCAGGACGTTTCAACAATGCATAACATGATGCTTGGCATACAATGACTCATGACATTCACATTGCCCACATATATGCAACCACAATCATGCATATAACATTACAACATAACACATTTCATTTACTTGCCTTTCGGCCACAAATCATCATCACAACAGCACCCAAGTCCTACCACTACTAACACAACAACATACAGCATAATATACGTCAATTACACACCATTAAAACGACAAAAGTCGACAATTGACACTATTCACATTTCCCGACATAATTTAATCGGCCAACAATTCTCAAAACCATTATCATAATAAAGTACATTTCATAAGCTTTCCAACGATATAAATAACGCTTAAATCGGAAATACGGTTCAAGAATTACGAACTTTTAAAGAAAAAGTAATAATTAAGAAAATTCACACCACCGCCCGGCGAAACACTCCTACCGCCCGGCGAAACTCTCTTCGCCGCTGCTTCACCCGGCGAAGCACAGACGACACCAATCCCCCAAAATAAATCAAAGAAGCCAGTAACTTGTCACCTCTGCGCCTCTCAAGATCGCCCGACGAAAAGGATTAACCGCCTGGCGAAACGATCTCACCGCCCGGCGCTTCACACCAGAAGCAGAAATTCTGCTTCGTTTTTCACTGTTCATTCCCCCAAAATCTCCATTTTTCCCACCTTTGATCATTCCCAACAGCAAAACCAAGCATAGTTATGGATCATACGCATATAGAGATCATACAACACGAATTATAATGACTTCCGACCGTAAAAACATCGATTCCTACTCGGTTTATCATTTTCGACCTAAAACTCAAAAACCATGGAAAGACAAGAAACATCCAAGCAAACACATACATAATCATACACAATCATACAATAATCGAGTTTCGCACCCTTACCCGATTAATCGATTCTTAGAACTTGATCTTGATGATTTTCCACACTTTCTCCAATTTTCTCTCTTCTTCTCTTTTCTCTTTTCTTCTCTTCCACTTTCTTTCTCTCTATTTTTTTTCTTTCTTTCCCTTTTCTATTCTAACTTAGTAAAAGATCTATGAAATGACCAAAATACCCCCACACTCAAATATCTCGCGAACGTTCCCACAACGCTGTAAAATACATTCACGACTAAAAATAACATATTTCCACATAAAAGTCGAAAATAAAATAAAATAATAATAAAATAATCAAAAGACTCAATAAAATAAAAACTGGCAAAACTGGGGCGTTACAACTCTCCCCCACTTAGAAATTTTCGTCCTCGAAAATATTACCTGCTACAAACAACTCTGGATACGACTCCCGCATCCTACTCTCCAACTCCCACGTCAAATTACCATCAGCAGCGCCTCCCCACGCCACTTTCACAAGTGCAATCTCTTTACCCCTCAACCGCTTCACCTCGCGATCCAAAATACTAACTGGTAATACCTCGACTGTAAGGTTATCCCTTACCTCAACCTCGTCCATCGGAATCACATGTGAAGGGTCCGGAACATTCTTCCGAAGCTGTGAAACATGAAACACATCATGCAAATTCGACAGATTCGGCGGTAACGCCACACGATACGCCACAACACCCACTCTCGCAGATATCTGGTAAGGACCAATAAATCGAGAAGTAAGCTTCTTAGATTTCAAAGCACGACCAACACCCGTTACCGGCATAACTCTCAGAAATACGTGATCACCCTCTTGAAACTCAAGATCCTTCCGTCTCCGATCATGATAACTCTTTTGTCTACTCTGAGAAGCCTTCATTTTCTCACGAATAAACTTAACCTTTTCCGTCGTCTGTTGCACTAAATCCGGTCCAACCACCGAACTCTCACCTGTTTCGTGCCAACACAACGTCGACATCTTCGCCCATATAAAGCCTCAAAAGGTGCCATTCCAATACTAGAATGGAAACTGTTATTATACGTAAACTCAACCAACGCAAGATAACTGTCCCACGCACCACCTTGTTCCAAGACACACGCTCTCAACAAATCCTCCAACGACTGAATAGTTCTTTCGGTCTGACCATCCGTCTGCGGATGATAAGCCGAACTCAACCTCAATCTAGAACCCAAAGCCTTCTGTAAACTCTCCCAAAATCTCGATGTAAACCTAGGATCTCGATCAGAAACAATACTCAATGGAACCCCATGCAATTTCACCACCACACTGATATAGATCTCCGCTAACCTCTCCAAAGAAAAACTGATGTCAATCGGAATGAAATGCGCCGATTTAGTTAGCCTGTCCACAATCACCCAAATAGCATTATGACCTCGCTGAGTGTTCGGTAACCCCGTTAAAAAATCCATCGAAATGCTATCCCACTTCCACTCAGGAATATCCAACGGTTGCAACAAACCACTAGGCCTCAGATGTTCCACCTTCGATTTCTGACAAGTTAAACATGCATACACAAACTGAGCCACATCTCTTTTCAAACCAGACCACCAGAAAATCTTCTTCAAATCTTGGTACATCTTATTCGCACCCGGATGTATACTTAAATTACTCCGGTGTCCTTCCTCCAAAATCATTCTTTTCAACTCCGCATCATCAGGAATGCAAATACGACCACGAAATCTCAAAACACCAAAATTATCAACTTTGAAATCCTCATTCTCATTCATCATCAAATCCACGAATTTCAAATCCAGCTTTTGTTTCTCACTAACCGACTACAAAAATTCATTAGTAACTTTCAACATTCCAAGCCTCACACTAACCGATGCCACTTCACAAACCAAACTCAAATCTCTAAACGATTCCAAAAGTTCCCACTCTTTCACCATTAAAGCGGACATATGCAACGATTTACGGCTCAATGCATCGGGTACCACATTAGCCTTACCAGGATGGTAATTCAAGCCAAAGTCGTAGTCTTTCAAGAATTCCAACCATCTCCGCTGCCTCATGTTCAACTCTTTCTGATCAAATAGATATTTCAAGCTTTTATGATCACTAAAGACTTCGAACCTCGCACCATAGAGATAGTGCCTCCAAATCTTCAACACAAAAACCACAGCCGCTAATTCAAGATCATGAGTAGGATAGTTTTTCTCATGAACTCTTAACTGCCTTGAAGCATAAGCTACAACCTTACCTTCCTGCATCAAAACACCACCCAAACCTATTAAAGAAGCATCACAATACACAACAAATGGTTCATTAGGATTAGGTAAAATCAGAATCGGAGTTGTCGTCAATCTTCTCTTCAGCTCACAAAAACTCTCTTCACACTGAATATCCCAAATGAACGCTTTGCCCTTGCAAGTCAACTGCGTAAAAGGAAGAGCTGGCTTAGAAAAACCTTCAATGAACCTCCGATAATAACCAGCTAAACCCAAAAAGCTTCGAATTTCAGTAACGGATCTCGGAGCCTCCCATTGTAGAACTGCTTCTACTTTAGATGGATCCACAGCAATACCATTACCTGAAATTACGTGCCCAAGAAAACTCACCTTAGACAACCAGAATTCACACTTGGACAATTTGGCAAAAAGCTTCCTTTCCTTCAAAACCTACAAAACAATACGCAAATGCTCTGCATGTTCTTCACGAGACTTAGAATAGATTAAAATATCATCAATAAACACCACCATAAAACGATCCAAATGCTCGTGAAAAATACGATTCATGTATTCCATAAACACACCTGGCGCATTAGAAACCCCGAACGGCATCACTGAGTACTCATAATGACCGTAACGTGTTCTAAAGGCCGTCTTCTGAATATCCTCTTCTTTCACTCTTATCTGATGATACCCCGATCTCAAATCAATCTTACTAAATACACAAGCACCAACCAACTGATCCATCAGATCATCAATCCTTGGAAGCGGATACTTATTCTTAATCGTCACTTTGTTCAACTGGCGATAATCAATACATAATCGCATACTCCCATCCTTCTTTTTCACCAACAAAACTGGAGCACCCCAAGGAGAAACACTTGGCCTCACAAACCTCTTCTCCAACAACTCATTCAACTGCTTTTTCAATTCCACCAATTCAGATGCCGACATTCTATAAGGTGCCATAGAAACAGGTCTAGTACCAGGAACTAGATCTATAAAAAATTCCACCTCTCTCTCCGGCGGCACATCTGAAATATCCTCAGGAAACACTTCTGGAAAATCACAAACAACAGGAAACACATCAAGTGAAACTTGACTATCCACAGTTAATGATGCAAACAAACCAAACAACTGAGCTTCATCCGCCAAAAGTCTCTTCAACTCTTTGGTAGATAAGAAACTCGAGTCTTCATCTTCCTCAAGAGAAGGAAACCTTACAAGCTTATGATAACAATCAATGTGCACCCGATTGAATTGCAACCAATTCATTCCCAACACTACATCTAAACCTTCCAATGGCAAACACACCAAATCCATCACAAAGTCTTTACCATAAATGGCTAAAGGACAACTTAGACAAACCAAAGAAGTAGTTACTGACCCCATTGCTGGAGTATCAATAACCATCTCAAAATCCATTACAGACAACACAAGATTCAAACTCTTCGCGCACTCAGACGAAATGAACGAATGAGTCGCTCCAGTATCAATAATAGCAATTAAAGGCGTATTATTAATAAAGCAAGTACCTCTTATCAGACGATCTGCACTTGAAGTCTGAGTTCCCGCCAATGAAAACACTTTCCCACTAGTCGGAGCTTTCTTCGGATTCGGACACTTTGCACTAATATGTCCCACTTCACCACCATTAAAACACCTCAACACATTCTTCCTTTTACAATCAGCTAAAACATGTCCGACTCCTCCACAGTTAGAACACTTTCTCACATCTTTCCTGCATTCAGACTGACGATGACCCAATTCGCCACAATTATAACATCTCAAAGAATTAGGCATACCTCTTCCACCTGACCTTCGATCAAAAGTACCCCTTTGTTTACCTTTATCAGCTGGTGTCACATACGGACCACCACGGAACTGTTGTTTCCCTTTCCGGTCACTTACACTTTTATAGTGAGCAGAACGAGCCTTACTATCTTCATCATAAATCCTACAGCATTCCACCAAATCAGCAAACCTTCGAATCCTCTGATAACCAATAGCCTGCTTTATCTCAGGACGCAAGCCACTTTCATACTTCACACACTTTGAAAATTCAGCAGTCGCTTCCACATAGTGAGGATAAAACTGCACAAGTTCCACAAACTTAGCAGTATATTCAACAACTGACATATTACCTTATTTTAGTTCCAAAAACTCAATCTCCTTCTTTCCTCGGACATCCTCGGGAAAATACTTCCTTAGAAACTCTCGACTAAACACCTCCCAAGTAATCTCTTCTTCCTCCTCCTCAGCTTCCAACACCTGACGAGTACTGACCCACCAGTCATCAGCCTCTTCATGTAACATATGAGTGCCCAGCCTCACCTTATCATCATCGTCATCACAATCCATTACCCTGAAAATCCTCTCAATCTCTTTCAACCATAACTGTGCACCATCCGGATCATGTTTCCCTTTAAAGACCGGCGGCTTATTCTTTCTAAACTCATCATTTCCTGCCGCATTCGGTGCACCCTGCACAGCTCGTGCCATAGCCTCCATCGCCGCAGCCAAAGCAGCATCATTACGACCAGCCATATTCTATTCGTCCAAACACAGAAACTATGGTTAAACAACAACTTGCTCAACACAACTCGCCCAATATGCCAGACACAACTGACACAACAGACACAACAAACACAACTGACACGGACTGGCTCTGATACCACTTAATGTGACGCCCCCAATCTATACCCCCAAATAACATGCAATTAAAGCACTAAAAGAAAATTCCAAATTTCGTCAGAGTATAATTAGATTATCAGGGCATAGACGGGGCAAATCACATCAAAGTAACAAAACATAACATAAAACACCTGCCCATAATGATATGCAATAGTGGGGTAGCAATCAAACAGAGGAAACTTTGTTCCTTACACCCACTTATCAGAAATTAGAATTAAAGCGGAAAATCTAAAATCTGAATAACATGTACACATATATGCATATAAACATGTCTGTCATACATCGAGTTATACATGTACAACCAAAATATATCGTCAGATATACAAAATAATATCACCACGGCCACCCTAGCTACCCGTGTCACATATCAGAGCCGACCGACAAAAGAATGAAGACGCAAAGCTTCACAAAAAGAATACCTCCAGCAACTCTAATCTGCAATGCCTCATAGAGCGTTATAAAACTGCAGAAGGGTGAGAAAAACAACAATAATATAATTGCATAAAATTATATATATAAACACAAAAATACTCAATTAAACACATTCTCACCACCAATGCACAACAATCAAATATAACACTATACGGTACAATTCTCACGTATCAACTACCACTGCGCATCAATCATTCACAATACAATTACACATACTTCATCTCACCAATCACATTTCCAACTCCATGCACAATTAATTCATGATTTATGTAAATGCACAGAGACCGACACAACGACTCTATGCACATGCTATGCGGTACCGACTCCAAATATTTCTCATCACCAGTTCACTCAGGAACTATTGGAACCATCGCTCGCTACATCACTGTAACTCCCCGTCGGGCATACGATGTCCCCCCCGTCGCTCACACCCCGCATGGGCACACGACGTTTATGGATCGCTCACACCCCGTATGGGCACACGATCTGATCGCTCACAACCCACATGGGCACACGATCGTCTATAACCATCGCTCACACCTCTTATGTTTAAGGCACACAATCCATCAGATCGCTCACACCTCTTATTTTTAAGGCACACGACGTTATAGCAGATTCCCTCTGGAATCAAACCGTCACTCAGGACGTTTCAACAATGCATAACATGATGCTTGGCATACAATGACTCATGACATTCACATTTCCCACATATATGCAACCACAATCATGCATATAACATTACAACATAACACATTTCATTTACTTGCCTTTCGGCCACAAATCATCATCACAACAGCACCCAAGTCCTACCACTACTAACACAACAACATACAGCATAATATACGTCAATTACACACCATTAAAACGATAAAAGTCGACAATTGACACTATTCACATTTCCCGACATAATTTAATCGGCCAATAATTCTCAAAACCATCATCATAATAAAGTACATTTCATAAGCTTTCCAACGATATAAATAACGCTTAAATCGGAAATACGGTTCAAGAATTACGAACTTTTAAAGAAAAAGTAATAATTAAGAAAATTCACACCACCGCCCGGCGAAACACTCCTACCGCCCGGCGAAACTCTCTTCGCCGCTGCTTCGCCCGGCGAAGCACAGACGACACCAATCCCCCAAAATAAATCAAAGAAACCAGTAACTTGTCACCTCTGCGCCTCTCAAGATCGCCCGGCGAAAAGGACTAACCGCCCGGCGAAACGATCTCACCGCCCGGCGCTTCACACCAGAAGCAGAAATTCTGCTTCGTTTTTCACTGTTCATTCCCCCAAAATCTCCATTTTTCCCACCTTTGATCATTCCCAACAGCAAAACCAAGCATAGTTATGGATCATACGCATATAGAGATCATACAACACGAATTATAATGACTTCCGACCGTAAAAACATCGATTCCTACTCGGTTTATCATTTTCGACCTAAAACTCAAAAACCATGGAAAAACAAGAAACATCCAAGCAAACACATACATAATCATACACAATCATACAATAATCGAGTTTCGCACCCTTACCCGATTAATCGATTCTTAGAACTTGATCTTGATGATTTTCCACACTTTCTCCAATTTTCTCTCTTCTTCTCTTTTCTCTTTTCTTCTCTTCCACTTTCTTTCTCTCTATTTTTTTCTTTCTTTCCCTTTTCTATTCTAACTTAGTAAAAGATCTATGAAATGACCAAAATACCCCCACACTCAAATATCTCGCGAACGTTCCCACAACGCGGTAAAATACATTCACAACTAAAAATAACATATTTCCACATAAAAGTCGAAAACAAAATAAAATAATAATAAAATAATCAAAAAACTCAATAAAATAAAAACTGGCAAAACTGGGGCGTTACACGAACTCCAGGCGAAAAACAACAGGCGGCCTCTCCACCCAACGCGCCCCATCCCAGACGGAGACTTTGAGCTCGTGGCCCTCGGGGATGATCTAGACCGTAACGTGAAGATTGGCACCGGGATCCCTGACCTGGCGAAGGAGCAGCTGAAGGCATATCTCCGGGAGAACGCTGATCTGTTGGCATGGAGCGCCTCCGAGATGCCTTGCCTTGACCCCGAGGTGGCTTGCCATCAGCTCGCAGTAGATCCGGCCGCTAGGGCCATAGGTCAACGTAGGCATAAGCAGTCTCCTGTAAAAGCGGAGGCTGCTGAAAAAGCTGTAAAAGACCTCCGAGAGGCGAATTTTATTTCGGAGGCGAGGTACACAACCTGGTTGTCCAACGTTGTACTCGTAAAAAAGAATAATGGAAAATGGAGGATGTGTGTTGACTATACTGATCTTAACCGAGCATGCCCGAAAGACTGATATATTTGCCTAACATCGACCAGCTGGTCGACAATTCTGCAGGTTACAAACTATTATCCTTCATGGACGCCTACTCGAGATACAACGAAATTCCCATGGATAAGGTCGACAAATAGCACACAGCTTTCATGACCGAGTCGGGCAATTACTACTACAACGTAATGCCCTTCGGCCTGAAGAATGCTAGTGCGACCTACCAACGGATGATGAACAAGGTTTTCCGGGCTGAAATCGGCGACATGCTCGAGGTCTATATGGACGACATGATCGTCAAATCGGCGGAAGAAGTCGACCATGCCGCACACCTCAAGAAGGTGCTCGACACGGCGAGGAGATGCTGCATGAGGTTCAATCCCGACAAATGCACCTTCGGCGTTCGGGCAGGTAAGTTCCTCGGCTTCTACCTCACAGAGCGAGGAATCGAGGCCAACCCCGACAAGTGTAGGGCTTTCTCCGAGATCCCTACTCCGGACTCGAATAAATCAATACAATCATTGAACGGGATGCTCACCGCCCTTTCCCGCTTCGTCGCCAAGTCTGGACAATACGCGCTCCTGTTTTTCAAACTTCTTCGACAAAAAGCGACCTTTGAATGGAGCGAAGAGTGCGAGCAGGTGCTCCTCCACCTAAAACAAGTCCTCTCGCGACCCTAGCGAAACCCCGGATGGGCAGAAGCCGATTTACTTCAGGAGTAAAGCCCTCCAAGGCCCCGAGCTCAGGTATCAGCAGATAGAGAAAGTCGCCCTGGCCCTTGTCACCACGGCCAAGAGGCTGCGCCATTACTTCCTAGCCCACCCTGTCATTGTCAGGACCGAACAACCTATAAGCCAACTCCTGGGAAGACCAGATATGGCAAGAGGATGCTCAGGTGGTCGCTCGAACTCGCCGAATTCGACATCCAATACAAGGGAAGGAAAGCCCTGAAGGCTCAGGTATTGGCCGACTTTGTGGCGGAGATGACAGTCCCGGAACCTTCGACAAAAGGATCCCAAAAGTGGACGATCTATGTCGACGAAGCATCCAGCACAAAAGGAAGCGGGGCGGGCATTATCCTCGAAAACGAGGAAGGCATCCTGATCGAGGTTTCCCTCGAACTATCCTTCCCGACGTCGAACAACCAAGTAAAGTACGAGGCTTTCCTCGTCGGGCTTCGGTTGGCCGAGGACCTCGGTGCCAAGGAGGTCAAGAATGACAGCCTCATTGAATACTTGACCTTGGTGAAAGAAAAGATGAAAAAGTTCACCTCCACGGAAGTAACCCACATCCCTCGCGAGCACAACTTCCGAGCAGATGTCTTGTCCAAACTGGCTAGCAAAAAGAAGAAAGGCGGAAACAAATCTGTCATACAAGAAGTGTTTTCCCGCCCGAGCATCGACAAACCCATTCCGACAACGGACGTGAATGCCATTGGAGACAGCAATTGCTGGATGACCCCGGTATACGAATATCTCACGAAGGGCAAACTACCTGAAGATCCCAAGGAAGCGGGGATGGTCAAATGGCGGGCGTGCTCATACACCATAGTCGAGGATAAGCTATACCAGCGAGGGTTTTCAATCCCCCTCCTCAGGTGTGTCGAGGAGGTCAAGGTCCCCGGCATACTCCAGGAAATCTATGAGGGAATCAATGCACAACACCTCGGCGGACGATCGTTAACCTGTAAAGCACTTCGGGCAGGGTATTACTGGCCCACCATGCAACAGGACGACAAGGAACACGTCAAGAAGTGCGATAGATGCCAGCGGCACGGGGACATGTACCTCGCTCCTCCTAACGAGCTTAAAACACGGTCCTCCCCATGGCCGTTTGCATGGTGGCAAATGGATATCCTCGGACCTTTCGTTGTGGGATCGTACCAAAACAAATACCTCATTGTCGGGGTGGATTATTTTACGAGGCGGATCGAGGCGAAAGCGTTGTCCAAAATCACGGCCTTCAACATACTACGTTTCTACAAGAGGAACATCCTCTCCCGATTCGGCGTACCCCAAGCTATCGTCGCCGACAATGGAACACAGTTCACCGACAGGAACTTCCAGGACTTCATCACCAAACTAGGCACGAAGCAGCACTTTACGTCAGTCGAGCACCCTCAAACGAACGGGCAAGTCGAAGAAACGAACAGAGTGATCCCCCGAGGATTGAAACGTCGATTGGGAGATGCCAAACAATGGTGGGTCCAGGAGCTACACAGCGTCCTCTAGGCCACCCGAACAACCCCGCATTCCACGACTGGGGAGACCCCCTTTCGTCTAACCTACGGAACGGAAGCGGTGATCCCCGTGGAGATCAGAGAACCCTCGAGGAGGACGGAAGCCCCCTTCGACGGAGACGCGAACAACGAAGTCCTGAGGGAAGAGCTCGATTTCGTCGAGGAGACGCGTTCGGGCTCTTCTCTCCGAGAAGCTTCACTTAAATAGAAAATGACTTTGCGTTATAACAACAAAGTTATCAAACGTGATTTTTCAGGTAGGCACCCTCGTCCTGCAAAGGAACCACAAAGATTCGCGAGAAGGCAAACTCGCTGCGAACTGGGAGGGCTCGTACCGCGTCCGCGCGAAAACGGGGACAGGAGCACACTTCCTCAAAAATTTGCATGGGGAAGAACTTGCTCGACTATGGAACGCTGAGAAGCTAAAACAGTATTACAGTTAAGCACTGCCCGCGACACACTAGCATCGCGGTTACGGGGACGCACTAGGGTACGAGCGCGACACCCCTATACAAAACACGATGGTCAAGGGCTGCATTGTGTGTGCGCGAGGACTTTGATCCGACGAGGACACCTCGATCGAGCTCCTGCGTCGTCGTACCAATTAGGCAGAACACCCAGCTCGCGATGGGAAGTTCACGCCACGAAGCTAAGACCTCGACCGAGCTCTTAGCCTCGTCGAAGGTCGAAATACACTTCCGGCCACTCGACCATCTCTCCACGCAGTCGAGGATTATCGAAGTCCAGCAAGCCCCAAAATCTCTAATACTTCAAAAATAAACAAAGTATAGCAAATACAATAACATCACACACAAGCGAAAACATACAAGCATAACACGAGCAGATAAACGAAAATGCATTAAGCGGGCAGAAGCCCATTGTACAGGTGTTACAGACAAGTATCAAGAAGCCCTTGGCTCGCAGGCTGGGCAAAGAACATCACAAATGGCACGCAGGCCAAACAAAAGACCAAAAAGTAGTAGCGTACAGGTTGAACAAGCAAAGGAACTAAACAACGATCTCTTCCTCGATCCGGTCAGCGTTCTCCCCGTCCTCCTCCTCTGGCAGGTCCAACTTACCATCGACCACACGAGCAAACGGGTTAATCCTATCGAGCGCGAGCTGGACACCTGGATTTTCGGCTTCGACCTGCTCCACAGCATTTTTTAAACCTATCTCGAGGGCCTCCAAACTATCTTGTTGAAGCTCCCGAATCTTAGCGGTCAAATCCGCACGGCTGGAGAAACCTTTCTCCTCGGCCGACTCGTTTTCTGCATGGCGGGTAGCAGCTTCCAACTCCGCAATTCTGGTTCGAAAGCGGTCACGCTCTTCTCGAGTCACCTTCAGCGCAGTGTTGGCCTGGTTCAACTCGTTGAGGACACGGGCATGCTCCTCGCACTTGGCTTGGGCCTCTCGCAAGTCAACCTCAATTTTGTCCTTCTCCTTCTCAAGGGCAGTGTATTCATCTTTTATCTTCTGCAGTTCGGAGGCAGAGGGGGTCCCCTCGCTTAATATTAAGGTTGTCTCAAAGACTCTTATCATCACCGCCAAGTCCTCGACAAGCGCCTCTTTTCTGGCCGCTCCATCCATTTCCAGAACTGCATTCACCTCGGCCTCTGCGACGACGGGAGGGCTTCCCCCGAAGAAGTTTCGCTGAAGATGGCAGGCGGGCAGTAGAAACTTCTCCGTGGCGACATGCTCCTCGAGGTCCACGAGGACGGGCCCCTCATTCCTCGCCCTTTTTGCAGGGGTGCTCTCCGGAGGGGGAGACTGGCTGCAATGTGGAGAAGATGAGTTGCTCGTCGCGCCGATCGGCACTGCTGCCTGGATAACATCGCAAATACAGCCCTTAGCTCGTTTGGGAGCTCTCTCAGCAGCCATCTTCATGATACGCTCGGTGGCGTTCGACATTTGAGCTGCAAGGGAAAACACGATACAGGTTAGCACAAGGAAACAATACTAAGTGCACGCACGAACAGTATAATTGGTTCCTACCTAAAAACCTCTTGGCCTCATCAGGGGACTTGCACTCAAGGAGAGCCTTGGTGTTTATATAACGAGCCTCGGTCCTAACCCTTCCCCGTGAGTCAAGGATAGATTTTTCGTCCCTCGTTACACACACCGCCCGGCTGAAGCCAGTGACATACGCGACCAGCTTAGTGTACCCCTCTTTGTCCTCCTCCGACAGTTCGCTGGGTTTCACGAGGTATTCGTCCGTACCAAGCGCGAAGTGCGCATCCTTCCACTCCAGGGGGCAGTTGGACACAAACCTCTCCTGCCCGGCACTGTCGATAACGATATCATAAAGCATGCCCACAGGCTCGTGCGTCACGGGCATGACATAGTAAAACCTATCTTTGAAATTCCTAACCGAATCCGAATACGCCTTGAACAGCTTCCTCGGCTGTTTAAAGGAGACCCAACTATGTCGCCCCTGGTCAGTTGCCCATTGGAGGTGGAAGACGCAAAAAAAGAGCGAGAGGGTTGTCCCGACGTTGAGATAGTCGCACACGATCTCAAAGGCCCGCATGAAGGCGAGTGCGTTAGGATGGAGCTGAGACGGCGCCAGGTTCAGCCCGTTAAACACCCCCACCTGAAAGCTGTTGAAGGGGAGGCGAATACCGGCCTCTTTAAAAGGGAACTCATACATGGGGAACCTTAACCCACGGTAATTCGAGCAGATCCGGTGGTGTTTTTAAGGCTGAAAGACCGACCATTTCGCCTGTTCTCCCTCCGCGACGTCCTCGACGATGGCGAAAACGTCCGTGTCATCGATGGCGAAACGGGAATGAATAGGTAGAGGCTCCTCGCCGGCCCAGTCGACAGTCGGATGCAGGAGCTCCTCCCCGGGAAGCTGCTCAGGGCCGTCCACGTCGAGCTCGATGTCTATCTAGAGAATCCCCTTAAGCCTCACGGCCATTTTTACCTAAAAAGCAAAGGAAATAGGTGAATTCGTTGGCCACGACCAAATCCACCCTTCCACCGCCGATCAAGTGAAAGGGCAGCAAGAGCACGGGAGATGCTCGGGACAACGGCGAGCTACCCGATACCGTTACCCCCGGAACTAATCCAGGTCTCGGATCCTCTCTCGCCTCACCTCCCCGGGACATTCATCGCATGTCCTCGGGGTATTCATCGGGTCCTCGGGATATTCATCCCAAGCCTCCGCCAAATACGACGGAACCCGAGAAACGTCCTGTCGTTTCTCACCAGAGGCTCCACAGCCGTGCCAGAAACTTTACCGGTTTGCCGGAAAACTAATAAAAGAAACAAAAATGGAACATAAAAGGATTGAAGGCTTAATTGAAACGGTGGTGGAGAGCGGACCGGTACGGTGAAAATGACAGCGTGCGGTGGTGTACGGCGGTGGAGCAGCGACGGTGAACAAAAGAGAAATCCGGAGCGAAAAAGGTGGGAACGTGCAAATGGCACGAACTCAGCCCTTTTATAGGCCCCTCACGGGACTCGAGGATCCCCTAGGCTTTTGAGTGCGCTAGGCCTAGCCGCCCCTAGGAATTAATGACAAACGACACGTGGCACATGCGTTCCCGCGTTTACCTCTTCACCTGCCTCGCTCCACGGCCTCTCAACCGTCCGTCTTCCCTACGTCACCGTCTTCGCGAGTCGCACAGAGTCTCAGATACGTGCCCGCGCAACACCCCGTGCTCGTGGCCTCCTCACTGTGTTTTAGCTCGAAGACACTTCATCGTCGACATCCGTACGATGACCCTTACGTCAAGCCAATCCAAAAGTCATTACTCCGTCATCTCCGAGCAACAACTTGGGGGCTCCTGTTTCGGACTGGGTCGCGGTCTGTCCAACTGTCGAGCAGGCCCAATTCAGTAATGGGTCGGCCCAGCGTGATCCTTCCTATGACCAGCGCCGAGCACAGCTTCACAGGGCCGAGGACCCCACGTGTCCTCCACTCGTTAGTCGCCTAGCAAACACCGATGTCGGGCATAACCTTATAGTCGGGGATAACCTCTTTCTCCTTGACCTTTACGTGCTCCTCCCCGCGAGGACCCGTTCTCTTGTAACTTCCCACTCCCGAAGGAATCGGTCTGCCCTACTTCCGGAAATTTAGGGACCGTTACACCAGGGCGAAGGCCACGTGTTGGTCTTCACTACGCCACGTAAGCCCTGGAAGTTGCTTGGATTGGGCCTTGCAATCCGGCCCAGTGCAAGTAACCGTTGGCCCCGCGCCGGAGGCTCTCAATAAATACCCTCTCACTTGAGAGGGCCAGGTTACACAACATATTCTAACTCTTACCTATTTTTCTCTACTTGCTTACTCCCTTTCTTACTTGAGCGTCAGAGTACCTTGCAGGTACAACCCTGTCGCTCCTGGGATTTTCATCCAGTTACAAACGCGAGAGTGGCGCGGAAAACAGGGTCGCCAGCCGTGTAAATTTATCCCAAGAGAGGGAAAGGGAACACCGCATAAACCTGAGGAAGAGGGAAAGGAATGGTCATCGCAACTATAGCCTGGGTTCGGGAGTCGGTTACGCGAGGGGAAGGTGCTAGCACCCCACGCGTCCATCGTACTCGATGGGATCCACGCTTGTTGTCTATTCTAAGGGTGAGTTATACTATCATCTAGGGTTGTACTAAGACGGGGAAGGGGAAAACAAAGACGGACTCGGTATGACGTCGACGTCCTAGGCCTACGTACCCCCTTTGTACAATGGGGAATTCAGAGTCAACGTAGTTCGGACCAAGTTCTTTTTGTGTTTTTTATGAGCGACGTTAAGTTTGCGTCCGGCAGTTAGGGTCGATGCCTGTTTGCGACTCAGACGGAAAGTAACGTGCCCTTTTTGAAAATAGCCTTTAGTTTGACGATCCCGAAGGACAAAAAGGTTTGAAGTTGGTTTGTATTTTTTAGGACAGAAGTGACTTAAGTTAGTTTATAAGTTGCATTGCACCAAAGTCTAGGGCACAGGGGCGAATACTCAACGCATCGTCCTAAGACAGGACGCTCGCTAAGCACTCTAGAAAGATGAGAGGAAGCCCCTCATTTCTCATTCCCCACGCTTAAGGCTCGTGAGCAATACAATTTATACTTATTAAGTGTTTTCAGAAAGTTTGAGATGAGAAGAGAGAAGACACAAAGGTAACTCTAAAGGGAACTATGAGTCCTAATGTTATCATGCATGGTGACCTACGGTTAGTGAGGTTTGACGACAACCTAAACCTAAAGAAAAAAGATGAGAGAAGGTAAGAGTGAGGGTGAATGTGGATGACTATCCACACCCTCAAAGAACTTACCTCAACCCCTGCATAAAAGATTAATACCAAACGGACATAAATAATGTCAAGGCAAATGAAAACCAAACAATGGCATATAATAGTGATGACAATCCAAACATGAATTAAGAAGTCAAATGAACAACCCCAAAACAATGGCACAAGTGCCTTTTTCAAACAGATAATCAGACAAGATCAAGGATACGCATACAAGAAAATCTCACACAAAGAGCCATTAAACAAAATAGTAAAACAACTTCTAAAATCACCAAATTAAATATCAAAGTTACTCAACCAGAAACAAACCAAATACCAAAAACTCCTGTAAAAAATCAAGATGTTAGTCACTTAAACAATTAGGCAAAGCTCAGGTGAGAAGTAGGGTCAATGTGCCAAAGGGAAGGACCAAAATGCAATATGCAATAATTTTAAAAATGAAAGAAAAATATTTTAATGCACTTCAGAATGTTATCTAACAAAAGCAAAAAGAAAGGACTGAAGATATTTTATGGATGCAGAGGAATAAAATAAACAAATTCAGATATGCATGATATGTGTAATGCAAAAAGAAAATAACTAAATAATTAATTTAGATGATAAAAAATAAAATAAAAATAAAAAAATAAAATTTGGAAAATTTTATAAAATGATAAAAAGTATGCATGAATTTTATGGTAATTTTTAAATGTAATTAACTATTTTTAAAATTTAAAAAGTGAAATGTAATAAATAAATAAAATAAAAATGAAGAAAATAGCATGAGGGGTGCGTTAAGCAATTTGTTCACATTGGAATGTTAATGGGCTGGGGAAGGTGGGGTGTAATTAGCAAGGTCCAGTCCAATAAACATCAGCGAAATAAAAAAAATAAAAAGAAGAACACCATGGGACCAGTCAACCAGTTGACCTTATACCTACCATTGGATGCATCCTGCGCACCCTGTGGAGTCAACCAAATCAAATACTATGCATGATGAACGGCCCAGATTAAATGCATATCGTAATAATGAAACACACGCACACACATGATTAGCCAGCACACCCTACATCCCCACGTGCCTGGCACATGGCCTTTTTAATTTGCTGGCACAATCTCCTCCACACGATTCAACCAACACGTCATAATTGGTCAACATCAGAAAAAGTAAACGAAATAAAAAACATAATTGGTGGAACATGGTAAGTACAGTGGGGGATGTACATGTGATCATTAAATAAAAATCAGAAAAAAAATAAAAACAAAACACATGGCATCGCGTGGACCGTACGATCAAGGGAATGAATGGTGAGGATTGCGTCTTCCTCGTTGGAATCCCTCACCGACCAGCCACCACACCAGTCGCCGGAACTAGGGTTCTGGTCGACTCCTCCACCACCTGCCATTAAAAACCTGCCCAGAAAATGCAAAACCATATACCATTCCATCCAGAATTCAACGAGGATTCCAAATCTCTCATCAAAAATCACACACCATTAGCGCACAATAAAAAACGTAAGGAATAATATTAGGGCACAAAACTTTAAACGTACCATACAAGCAAACCACACGCCCAAACTCAACAAAAACTATATCAGGATGATCAGCAGACATCACACATCAATATGCATACTTAAAAGGAGAGTTTCGTGATCATGATAAAAGTGACTAACCTGAGATGGTGCACTCCTAATCCTTGCTTTTAGCTGCTAATAATGGTTGGTTTTTACTCTCTGGATCACCAGGAAGAGGTTTGTGGAAGAAGTTCTTGAAAAAACCTTGTGGATTGTGATATTTGTTGAAGAAAAGCTTTGGGGTTGCACACTCCAATTCTCCTCCAAATGCATGTGATGAAACCCTAACCAGTGCATGAATGGGTTTAAATAGACTAGGGTTTTTTACTGATAATGATTTGGGCTTGGGCAATTCTTTGTTTAATGAGTTTTTGAATAATTTTGGAAAATTAAATAATATTAGATACACCTCCTTCCATGCATGGATATCCAACTACTTCATGATGGATCACTTATATCTGAATTGCTAATCACACCTCAATTGAAATTGGGCCTTGAAACAATTTGATTCATGAGTTTTCAATGCCTTGGCAATTTTGAATAATGGAGAATAAATGATAAATACACCATGGAATTTCTTAATTCTTGGGCCCAAAATAATCCTCAAGGAATGTTCTTTGATATTAGAATGTGGCATGAAGCAATGGAATTGATTATAGGTCATTATGCCCAAAGTTGTGAAAATGGAACCATGAGAAACCCTAAAAACCACTTTGCCTTCTTTTGACCATAAGTTGAGTTTCACAAATGATATGGAGACCCACTAGTACTTGTTGAAAAGAGGAGAAAAAGATATTCAACTTTCATGTTGGAGAAAAAATCATCTGAAGCTTTCTTGATGGTGAAAAGTCAAGTTGAATGCAATGCAGGAACTTTCCCAAAAAGGAAACTTTCAAATTATAGGTCATTTCCAATTTTAGTAACTTTTGCACCAACTCCTGATTTTCGATAAATGGCATGAAACTTAACTTTTGATGACCATATGAGGATGTGAGACCTTGAAAACCTTGGAGAGAACTTCAAAATTCCACAGTTGAACTCTCCTCTCACTGTTGACTTTTACCCAATTCACCTGATTTCCAATCCATTGGCCAATTGAACTTCTCCTGGACCAAACTGATGGACAACCTCCCATCCCTAGGTACTTAGGGACCCAAGGAATACTATGGAATCAAATCTTGCCCAAGAAATCAGAAATAAACTAACTTTATAGCAAACCTTAGTCTTGATACCCTCAGTCTAGGAGGAAATAGCACAGTCTCCAAATCCAAATTCCTCTGAATATGATGTGTATCCTCTCCAACAAAGATAAGAAATGCCATTTGGTGATGATAAAAAACCAAGGAGCTTGCCCATTGGAGCAATAAACCCAAGAATCTCAAAACCCTAATCTTTGCACTGGTTAGGAGAGAGTAATCCACTTGAACTCTCTTGCTTGACCCTTTAAAGAATATCTTCTCCTCTTGAACATGCCTCAGGCACCTTGACCCCATGCTAAGAACCAATGATATGCACACAAGATAATGCAAAAATGAAATGAAACATAAGCCAGTTAGTAATAAAGTAAGGAGGGCAAATTTTGGGGTGCTACAGCTGCCCCTATTCAATCAACTTGGTTCTGATGGTATGATAGCGACGGCTTTCAGACAATCGGGGTACACGGAGATTGAATACCAAAGAACCCGGAAATTTGCGATCATCAAAGGAGGGACGACTCCACTAGGGAACAAGCAATAAATGTTGCACTATCACAACACGTACGAGTGTTGGAAATCAATACAAACAATGTATTGAAATGTCTTGAAATAAACACTAAGGGTGTTATGCTGAGAATAAACAAAGACGGGTGTCAAGGAATCAAAGATATCAAATACGGACGGGTACTGAGAAGATACACGGACGGGTGTAAAAAGGCTCAAATACGGACGGATACTGAGAAGATACACGGACGGGTGTAAAAAGGCTTCAATACGGACGGGTATCGAAAAGGTACACGGACGGGTGTAAAAAGGTCAATACGGACGGGTACGGAGAAGATACACGGACGGGTATAAAGAGGTTTCAATACGGACGAGTATCGAGAAGGTACACGGACGGGTGTAAAAAGTTTCAATACAGACAGGTACTGAGAAGATACATGGACGGGTGTAAAAAGGTTCAATACGGACGGGTATCGAAAAGGTACACGGATGGGTGTGGAAGGTCAATGTAGACGGGCATTGGCTTAAAAGGTTCAAACACGGACGGGTGCTGAAAGGGTACACGGACGGGTGTAAAAAGGTTCAATACAGACGGGTATCGAAAAGGCACACGGACAGGTGTCGAAGGTCAATGCAGACGGGCATTGTCTTAAAAGGTTCAAACACGGACGGGTGCTGAAAGGGTACACGGACGGGTGTAAAAAGGTTCAATACGGACGGGTATCGAAAAGGCACACGGACGGGTGTCGAAAAGGGTATAAAGCAACTTTTACCGGGGATTAATCTCGCTGGGGAATGGATAGGTCTAAATAAAAGACTCTGCCGGGGAGCACAAATATGAGGGACGCATCCCTCCAAAATCTCCTGAGTGATGCCCTCTCTGCTGAGAAAGAGAATTAGCAAAGAAAGTATCAAACCTGGCTTATGCTTCGAATGCAAATGTTTGAATTTTGCCGTAATGCTCCACACGAAGTGGGAATGCCACGCATTTGAGGATGCAATGCAAGTGCTTATGATATGCAAAAAGGGTCCCTCCAGCAACATAAATGCCGGAGAGAAAAGATTGATTCAGTTGGGGATGACAAAAATGAATTGTCCTCTGAATCCAGGAACTCTGCTGAGAAGGTTCATACTGATCGACTCTTTGGATCAACAACTCCTACTGGGGATAAAATACCAAAAGAACTACCGGGGACCCCACCTGTCTTTCACTGAAGGTAACATCCAAAACCATAGATTTCTCCTCTGCTGGGGGAGTTGAGAAAGAATGCCCATAATGGAACCGGAAGTCTGTTACTGAGGATTGCCAATAACCAATTGGCTTAGGACCTGCTGGGGGAGAATAGTCCATAATACCATCCTGCTTGGGGATACTGCTGAACTTAACCTGCTGACGGGGAGAATGACTTTACTCCCATCTTGCTGGGGATTAGGATATGACATTGTCAGTGAAAGCACGCTTCCTGACTGGATGGGAAGGTGAACACCTTGATTATGTGGGGAAATAACGTCTTGATTCAGAGAAAATGCCTCCCAAGTCTCCTGCTGGGGAAAGTCTACTCTGCTGAGGAAAGGTGCAATCTCAGTGCTGGGGAGAGACCCGACTGGGGGAGTACAATGCTGTTGCCCTGCAAGTCAAATAACAATAAATAGAATATGCCACAACACGACTATCACCATTAATGCCTAAGTAATTTCTACTGCTTTTCGTTATGCTCCGCAAAGCTCGAAGTTTTATATGCCATGTTTATAAAAAATATCGGACGTTTTTGCAAACAAAACAGTAAAAGTAAAACAAACAATGGAAAGTCCTTTGAGTGAAATTAAAATTTTATTGAGGAAAGTGGCCTGTAAATAGGCATTTACAATAGGAAGCAATTCCTAAAAAGAGGTAATTGCGCAAAAGTAAAAGAGAAAATACACATGTCGGCAATGTGGGAACAGATATCCACCATGATTCGACTCAGCTATGACCCATATGTCTTGCTTATCCACCAATGTCTTGACCTCTGAAGAGACTAACTGTACTGATTCCTTTCTTTCAGAACTTCCAGGTATTGATAATGCTTACAGATCGAACGCAGATCGTAGCCTTTCGCTTATAAATCCCTAACTTTTGCCTGGATCGCCCTTTTCGGGTTTTCAATCCATCGGGACAATCTTCCATACCATATACCAATGAGAAAGGGGTTGCCCCAGTTGACGTACGCACCGAAGTACGATAACCATGTAGGGCATAAGGTAGCATTTCATGCCAGTCTTTATACGTTACCACCATCTTCTGCACAATCTTCAGGATATTCTAATTCGCTGCCTCAACAGCACCATTCATCTTCGGACGATATGGAGAAGAATTGTGATGCTCGATCTTGAAACTCTGACATAATTCCTTCATCACCTTGTTGTTCAAATTCGAGCCATTATCAGTAATGATTCTCTCCGGGACCCCATAACGACAGATGATATCCTTCTTTATAAACCGGGCTACCACTTGCTTGGTGACGTTGGCGTACGAGGCTGCTTCCACCCACTTTGTGAAATAGTCAATGGCAACCAAGATGAAACGATGCCCATTGGAAGCAGTGGCCTCAATCTTTCCAATCATATCTATGCCCCACATTGCAAACGGCCAAGGAGATGACAACACATTTAGAGGCGTAGGCGGTACATGCATCTTGTCCGCATAGATCTGGCATTTATGGCACTTTCGGGCGTACTTGAAACAATCAGACTCCATAGTCATCCAATAATATCCTGCCCTCAACAACTTTCTAGCCATGGTGTGTCCACTGGAATGAGTACCGAAAGAACCCTCGTGAACTTCCTCCATCAACAAACCTGCCTCGTGTTCATCAACACAACGTAGCAAGACCATATCGAAGTTCCTCTTATATAACACATCATCCTTGTTCAAAAAGAAGTTTCCTGCCAACCTTCTCAGAGTCTTCTTATCTTTGGTGGAGGCACCCTCTGGATACTCTTGTCTCTTCAGAAAAACTTTAATGTCGTGATACCACGGTTTGCCATCGGACACATCTTCAATTGCAAACACAAAAGTTGGTCTATCCAGACGCATGATTCTAATCGAAGGAGTTTCATTCCAACGGTTCACCTTATACATGGATGCCAATGTCGCCAACGCATCAGCCATCTGATTCTCAACTCGGGGCACATGATGAAAGTCCACCCTATCAAAGAAAGGTAACAACCTTCTGGCATAGTTGTTATAAGGTACCAAATTCGCCTGACGAGTCTCCTATTCTCCTCTAATCTGATTAACTACCAACGCGGAATCACCGTAGACATCGAGGTTCTTAATTCTCAAATCAATTGCTTCTTCTAACCCCATGATGCATGCTTCATACTCCGCCTCGTTGTTGGTACACACGAATGCTAACCGGACAGTGAAAGGTATATGAGAACCTTTTGGGGTTGTAATAATTGCCCCAATTCCGTTGCCATATGAGTTAACGGCCCCATCAAAAATCATCTTCCATTGAGACCCAATCTCGGGTCCTTCGTCAGGCAGAGGTTCTTCACAATCTTTCATTTTCAGAAACATAACATGCTCGTCCGGAAACTCAAACTTCATCGGCTGATAATCCTCGACCGGCTGTTCAGCAAGATACTTCGACAGAACACTCCCCTTAATGGCCTTCTGAGAAACATACTGAATATCGTACTCTGTCAAAACCATCTTCCAACGGGCTATCCTTCCAGAAAGTGCCTGCTTCTCGAATACGTACTTAATCAGATCCATCTTCGAAATCAACAAAGTTGTGTGGTTTAACATATACTGCCTTAGGCGCTTGGCTGCCCAAGCGAGTGCACAACATGTCTTTTCCAACATAGAGTATCTTGATTCGCAATCAGTGAACTTCTTACTCAGGTAGTAGATGGCGTGCTCTTTCCTACCTGTCTCGTCATGTTGACCGAGCACACAACCCATCGAATTCTCAAGAACTGTAAGGTACATAATCAACGGTCTCCCGAACACCTGTGGCATAAGGACTGGAGGTTCCTGCAGATATGTCTTTATCCTTTCAAACGCCTCTCGACAATTCTCATTCCATCTGACCTCTTGATCCTTTCTTAACAACTTGAAAATTGGTTCACACGTAGCTGTCAGATGAGAGATGAACCTAGCAATGTAATTCAACCTTCCTAAGAAACCACAAACCTCTTTCTCTGTTCTTGGTTCAGGCATTTCCTGTATAGCTCTTATCTTGGCAGGATCAACCTCGATACCTCTTTCACTAACAATGAATCCCAGCAATTTACCGGACCTCACACCGAAGGTGCACTTGTTCGGATTTAATCTCAGTCTGAACTTCCTCAACCTTTCAAACAACTTCTGGAGGTTTACCAAGTGTTTTTCCTCTGTCTGTGACTTCGCAATCATGTCATCAACATAAACTTCAATCTCCTTGTGAATCATATCATGAAAGAGAGTCGCCATTGCCCGCTGATAGGTTGCCCCTTCATTCTTCAATCTAAAGGGAATTACCTTGTAGTAAAATGTTCCCCACGGTGTTATGAAAGTAGTCTTCTCCATGTCCTCTGGGGCCATTTTGATTTGGTTATACCCGGAGAAGCCATCCATGAAGGAAAACACAGAATATTGAGCAGTATTGTGCACTAACACGTCAATGTGGGGGAGCGGGAAATCATCCTTCGGGCTCGCCCTATTCAAATCTCGGTAATCAACACACATCCTGACCTTCCCATCCTTCTTAGGTACAGGTACAATATTAGCAACCCATGGAGGATAATTTGTTACAGCCACAAATTCGGCGTCCAACTGTTTCTGAACCTCTTCCTTGATCTTGACAACCATATCTGGTTTCGTCCTTCTCAATTTCTGTTTGACTGGAGTACAACCCTCTTTAAGCGGTAGCCGGTGTGAAACAATGTCAGTGTCAAGCCCGGGCATGTCTTGGTAAGACCAGGCGAAGATGTCCACATACTCTCGAAACAGCTCAATCAATCTTCCCTTAACGGTGTCTTCCAGGGCAGCCCCAACCTTTACTTCTCATTTAACATCCTCGGTTCCCAAATTAACAGTCTCAACCTCCTCCTGATAAGGTAGAATAACCCTTTCCTCTTGTTTCAGTAGCCTGGCTAATTCTTCTGGTAAGTCCCAGTCTTCGTCAGTCTCTTCTTCAGCCTGATAGATGGGATTGTCGAAGTCATATCGAGCCATAGCTAAGTCATGGGTGGAATCTGAACAAAGGAACCTGCATGATGGATGTTTTATGTTTATTATGAGTGCAACAAACAAGAAAACACATTGCCATTTTGATGTGGGTTAATGCAAATAGTAAAAAACAGAAAGACAGGGATCAAAATATTTGAATGAAAAACGTCCTTTATTGATGATAAAAGTAGCAAATAAAACATCAAAGCCCTACAAATAAATATCACTACGTCTTGGGCAGAACGTAGGATTTAACACAACAGAAAACAAAAGTAAATTACTCCAGACGCGTCACTTGGATGACTTTCTCGGAAGACCAGTTGTCTAAACTCTGACCAGGGGTACAGGGATGGATCCATTCATCCATGTCACAGTCACTATCTCCTTCATCCTCAATAGCATTGACTCTGTCGAAGAAAATACCGGCACTGGTGAAACGGACTGGACCGTAGAACTTGGGAGGCTCTTCAGAACGCCTAGGTGGCTTGTAACCCAGTCCATGAGTATCTTGCTTCCTTTGAACATCAATGACACTGCCCCACTTCTGAGAACCACCAGCTTCAACTATAGCGCGCGCCTCTTTGAAAGAGGACATTGGAACTTCTGGTTGTATGACAACTTCAGGTTGGGCGACCACCTCAGGCTGACTGACTGCCTTTGGGGGTTCCTCGGGAATTTTCACAGCTTCAAAGGCTTGGCACAAAGTTTCCTGTACTTCACCATCTACCTCTACATACTTGAATGTCGATAGGTGACTCACCCTGATATCTTTTTCACCACAAACGGTCACGACGTGGCCATCCACCATATACTTCAACTTCTGGTGCAACGTAGAAGTTACTGCCCCTGCACCATGGATCCAAGGGCGACAGAACAAACAACTATAGGCAGGCTGAATATCCATTATGTAAAAGGTGGTGTTGAAAATTTCAGGACCCACCTTGATTAGCAGAACCAACTCTCCAAAAACCGACCTCTTGGAGCCATCAAAAGCACGCACCACCAAGTCACTTGGAGTACAAATCAACCCACGAGTATCCAATTTCATCAAAGCCTTCTTTGGTAACACATTCAGAGATGATCCAGTATCAACTAACACATGCGACATTAAGGAACCACGACATTCCACTGAAATATGCAGAGCGTTGTTGTGATTCCTCCCAGCCGGAGTTAGATCTAAATCGGTGAAACCCAAACCATTACCAGCATTAACATGAGCCACAACCCCTTCTAACTGATTGACAGATATTTCCTGCAGTACATAAGCCATGTTCAAAATCTTCAACAATGCATTTCGGTGTGCCTCCGAGCACAACAGTAAGGATAGAATCGAAATCTTCGATGGAGTTTGGTGGAGTTGATCGACAATCTTGTAATCACTTTTCCTGATCAACCTCATAAACTCTTCTACGTCTTCTGAGAAATTATCCCCAATCCGCTTCGCCATAGAATTATTTGCTTCCTGCCTCTGTACAGACTCATCCATCACCCGTTTACCTTTGTCTTGTCTTGAACTGCCAGCTTGATCCTCAGACGGAATAAAGATTCTACCACTCCTAGTGATAGCCCCTGCTTCAACAAGATTTTCAGCCCCTGTATTCACAGCTGATGTCTCTTCCAATTCTTGCTTCTTACCATTAACAAACACCTCGGCCCCATAGTTCCATGGGATGGCCTTTGTACTCTCATACGGGACTGGTCCAGGAACAGTGATAGTGACCGGCGCTGGTCTCACCGGCTCTGATATAGTTATTGTCTTGAGTGGAATTGTTATCGTGGCAACATCGATCCCTCTGTCAGTAACATTACTCTGCTTACAACCCCTGTCAAACTGTAATATCCCTTCGCTGATCATTTTCTGAATACCTGCTTTCAGTAAATCACAACCGCCCGGTTACGCCACACATCCTACACACCCTTCGTCACAACCTGGGAATACCCTTCCCTTCAACAGTCTTTCCTTCACCACACCCAAGGGAGTCTGAACTTCGTTCACATCTGAAATCAAACTCAAGTCTTCACAGTCTTTGATAATAGCATTGACCCTCGGCCCACCATGATTCGGCATCGGGTTCTGATTCACATTTGGAACGTCATTGGAGAAATTGATGGCTTTGGAATCCACTAAATCTTGAACCAGATGCTTAAAAGCTCTACAGTTCTCAGTATGATGTCCGGGTGCTCCAGAATGGAACTCACAGTGGGCGTTGGCGTCATAGCCGGGAGGTGGATTACCAACAGGTGGAGCCAATGTTCTCTTCTGAATTATCTGTAGCTTCAACAAGTGCTGAAATAACTGAGAGTAGGGAATAGGCGGAGTCTCAAGATGCCTATCCCTCCTAGGCGCAGGTTGTGGTCTGCGCGGAGCCTGATTTTGTTGTTGAGACACTGCTGGCTGCTGAGGTGCTGCTGGGATAGTTACAGAAGCCACCTGCTGATTGAAGTTCTGACGAGGTCCTTCTCTACCACGATATGATGACACAGTGTTTGTATCTCCCTCCCTCTTCTTGTAACCACTGGCATAAGGCTTCTTACTTCCTCCAGATGAGGACCCATCACCGCCTGATATTTTCCCCGCCTTAATTCCGCTTTCCAACATTTCTCCTACTAAGATCAAATCAGCAAACTTTCTAGTCATACACGGTACCAGCTTTTCATAGTAATGACCCTGTAAGGTGGCCATAAACATAATTATCATTTCTCGCTCCAACATGGGAGGCTGAACCCTTGCTGCCATTTCACGCCACCTCTGGGCGTACTCCTTGAAACTCTCATTGTTCTTCTGTGATAAGTTCTGCAATTGTGTTCGGTTAGGAGCCATATCAGTGTTATATTGATAGTGTCTAATAAACGCCCCTGCCAGATCTCTCCAACTACGCACATCTTTCCTTTCTAGTTGCATATACCACTCCAGGGATGCCCCAGATAGGCTATCCTGAAAGAAATGCATCATCAGCTTTTCATTCTTTGCATGCGCAGCCATTTTACTTGCGTATTGTAACGCCCCGTTTTGCCAGTTTTATTTTATTGAGTCTTTTTTATTATTTTATTATTATTTTATTTTATTTTCGACTTTTATGTGAATATATGTTATTTTTCGTCTTGAATATATTTTACCGCATTTTGGGAACATTTGCGAGATATTTGAGTGTGGAGGCATTTTGGACATTTCATAGATATTTTTGATAAGTTAGTAAGAAAAAAGAAAATAGAAAAGAGAAAGAAAGAAAAATAGAGAGAAAGGAAGAAGAAAGAAGGAAAAAGAGAAGAAAAGAGGAGAAGAGAGAAAATTGGGAAAGTGTGGAAAATTCATCAAGAACAAGTTCTATAATCGATTAAATCGGGTAAGGGTGCGAAACTCGATTATTGTATGATTGTATATGATTATGTATGTGTGTTTGTTGTTGTTTTGGATTTAATTGGAGGAAATTTAGTAAAACCAATATTGTGTCAAATTGATTAGAAATTGATGTAAATGTGTCAAAACACTTGTTGATTGCATTCTTGATTGTTTATACATGTTTGTTATGTGTTACTACAATTCAAATTGGTGATTTTCTGAGTTTTAGGTGAAAAATGGGTTGAAATTGGGTGGAAAACGCAGAACAATGTTCTGCAGAATTTTTCTGGGTCTGTCCTGGCCATACGCGTAAGGGACATGCCCATACGCGTATGAGCCTAGGCGTTACGCGTATCATTGGCCTGTTTTTGGGCCATTACGCGTATGAAATGCATGTTTTACCGGCCCTCTGGTGATACGCGTATGGGTGATGGGCGTACGCGTATGGTTTTTGAAAATGTGGTTTTTGTGAAGAAAATTGGTTCTGCCCATACGCGTATGGACATAGGTGGTACGCGTATGGACAGGAGAATGGTGAAAATGTGATTTTTGAAAATGCCGTTTTCGTTTTCGTCCGTAACTTTTGTTCCGATTATCCGATTTTTGCATTCTTGGTGTCGTTGGAAAGGTATCGAGCTGTACTTTATGATTATGATGATTTGGAAATTGTTAGCCGATTTAATTATGTCAGAAAATGTGAATAGTGTCGGTTGTCGACTTTTGTCGTTTTAATGGTGCGTATTTGACGTATATTATGTTGTATGTTGTTGCTTTGGAGGTAGTATGAATTATGTGCTGTTGTGATGATGATTTGTGGCCGAAAGGCAAGTAAATGAAATGTGTTGATGTTTTAATGTTATATGCATGGTTGTGGTTGCATATATGTGTGCAATGTGAATGTCATGAGTCATTGAATGCCAAGCATCATGATATGAATTGTTGAAACGTCCTGAGTGACGGTTTGGTTCCAGAGGGAATCCGCTATAACATCGTGTGCCTATGTGAGGACCTAAAGCGATGGTAATAGACGATCGTGTGCCCATGTGGGGACCTAAAGTGATCGGATTGTGTGCTCATGTGGAGACCTAAAGCAATCCATAACGTCGTGTGCTCATGTGGAGACCTAAAGCGACGGGTGAACATCGTAGGCCCGACGGGGAGTTATTGAGCGACCCTCGGTAACGAGTGATGGTTCCAGTAGTTCCTGAGTGAACTGATGATGAGACATTGGAGTCGGTACCGCATAGCATGTGCATAGAGTCGTTGTGTCAGTCTCTGTGCATTTGCATAAATCATGAATTAATTGTGCATGTAGTTGTGAATGTGATTGATGAGATGGAATACGTGTAATTGTGTTGGTGATTACGTGTATGTTTGAGGTGTAGTGGTATCGATGCTTTTGAGAATTGTGCTGTATTATGTTATATTTGATTATGGTGAGAAATGTGTTTGCTAGTGCATTCTTGTGTTAATATATAATTTTATGCAATTATATTATGGTTGTTTTTCTCACCCTTCTGTTGTTTTATAACGCTCTATGAGACGTTGCAGATTAGAGTTGCTGGAGGTATTCTTTTTGTGAAGCTTTGCGTCTTCATTCTTTTGTCGGTCGGCTCTGATATGTGACACGGGTAGCTAGGGTGGCCGTTTGCGATTATTTTGTATATCTGATGATATATTTTGGTTGTACATGTATAACTTGATGTATGACAGACATGTTTATATGTATATAGGTATATATGTTATTTCAGATTTTAGATTTTCCGCTTTTATTCTAATTTCTGAAAAGTGGGTGTAAGGAACTGAGTTTCCTCTGTTTGATTGCTACCCCACTGTTGCATATCCTTATGGGCAGGTGTTGTCTGTTTTGTTACTATGATGTGATTTCCCCCGTCTATGCCATGATAATCTAAATGTACTCTGACAAAATTTCGAATTTTCTTTTACTGCTTTAATTGCATGTTTTTGGGGGTATAGATTGGGGGCGTTGATGACACTAAATTATACTGTATTTTTTACTCTGATTTCACATACATATTAGTTTTTTTTATTCTTTATGCTTTGTTATTGTTATGTTTTCCTTTGTTTTCAGGTTTTCAATAAAATCGAGGTCCCGGACGGAAAAGGATGCAAAAGGAGCAAGAATTCAAGTTTGGCAGCAATTCACTCTTGTCGCTTCTCTTGTCGCGAGTGCCCCAGGGTAGGCGACGACGTGTCCCATGATCTCCACAAATCAACTGCCACGTTCCCACGATCAGCACTCTCCTTTGCCATTTTCTTCTTGTCGCGGGCGCGGTACGCCTGTCGCGGGCGCGACAAGGCAAAATGTGTTCCCGCCCATTTTTCAAACCAAGGTCACTTTTGTCTTTGCACCATGCCAACTTTGCCTATAAATACTCTCAGAACTCGAATGTTAGGATCATCCAATCTTAGTTTACTTCATCCTAGGCATAAATTTCACTCTTGTAAAGCAGTAATCTTCTCACATCGAGGAGTTATTGCACTGTGTGTGATCGAGTTTGTAATCGAGTCTTGGAGTGTCTGTAATCAAGTTGGAGCACTTTGGTGGAAGTAATCCTGCCAGCATTTTCTTTTCCGTACATTGTACCAGATTTAAAGACTCCGCTTTGGAGCAGGTTTTATTTTAATCGCATTTACTTTCATTTAATTCTTGCACTTGCTTTATTTTGTTTATTTATTGTCTTGCCTTACTTTTCAAAACTTTACTTTTCAAAAGACTTAATTCCATACATGATAAGAATTAATATGACTGTTATAACTACCATGGCTGGCTAAGTCTTAGATAGGTAAGAATGTAAAGACCATAATCACCATAATGCGTCTATATGTTAATAGAAATACTTAAGGGCTGTTTTAATCTTTAACACAAGTTTTCTGTACTTAAAAGCAATGTTGGGTAAGATCGAAAGCCGTCCAACCATTTGTGAACTTGTTTAGTTCTCAACTGATCAAATACAGCGAAAGCGCTTTGCCCAGTTGAGTAGGGATTTTTAACACTTTAGAAAAGAGATTTTAAAACTATTTTCGGACGCGTTAGTGGGATTAGAATCCGGTTCATTTTGAACCTCTTTAGTTTAGAGATTTCAGGTCAAAATACTTTTCTGTTTAGTTTAGAATTTACATTTCTTAAAAGTAAGTTTTCCATGACTCTAACGCAATGCGCGCCTTTTTATAAGTGACAATAAAGGGGTTAGTTTAGAGGGTAAACTTGGCTCTGACTATGCGAAAGCGACAGTTCCTGTTAAATTGAATTCTTTTCTTTAAATAGAAGATATCGCCCGTAAGTAGTTCTGTTGATGAATATAGAAATATTATCGGTTATGAGAATTACATTCAAGCCTATTGTTTTGTCTGAATTTTATTACCTCATCATTTACTTTTATTTATTTATTTTCCTCTGCATTAGTAAACCCTGAATTGAACTGCCTTAGATAAGCACTGTAACAAACGGAAATCGTTAGATCGACATTTGGTCTCTGTGGATACGATAACTTTTTATATTACTCTGACGCGATTCGTGCACTTGCGAATACAACGCATCAAGTTTTTGGCGCCGTTGCCGGGGAACAATTTCGCCGAATTCCGAATTTCGTTTGTTATCACCGTTTAGACTAGGGCCGCACAAACTGGTCGATGCGAAGATCTCGCAGCTCCAGTAGTGTAATAGATCCTTTAGTGGAACCAGAACTTTACGCTCGCGCACGACTTTGGCTTCGTCGAATTAAGCAAGCTATGGCCGAAGATCGTAACCAAAGACCCCTTAAGGAATTCGCTCAGCCTGCTGACGAACAACCGAGCTCTAGTATAGTTAACCCTACCATACCTGCCAATAATTTTGAACTAAAACCATCCCTATTACAACTAGTTCAACAAAACCAATTCGCAGGACTACCGTCTGAAAACCCAAACCAACATCTAAAAGTCTTTATCCAGTTGTCAAACACCTTTAAGACCAATGGTGCTAGTCCTGAGGCGATTCGTTTAAGACTATTTCCCTTTTCCCTTAGAGACAAAGCCCTAACTTGGTTAGATTCCCTTCCAGCCAATTCTATAACAACATGGGAAGACCTTAGGAGAACATTCCTTGCTAGATACTTTCCCCCAAGCAAAACAGCCGTTCTCCGAAACCAAATAACAAGATTTACCCAAAACCAAGGAGAATCACTATTTGAAGCTTGGGAGAGGTATAAAGACCTTCTAAGGGCTTGTCCACACCACGGTTTGGAGCAATGGTTGATTATACATACCTTTTACCACGGACTTCATTATAACACAAAGATGTCCATCGACGCTGCCGCTGGCGGTGCCCTGATGAACAAACCCTATCCTGACGCTTGTGGTCTCATTGAAGATATGGCTCAAAACTATCATCAATGGGGAAACGAAAGAGCAGCAGTAGAAAAGAAAGAAGCCCAAGGAGGTAAACATGAGGTAAGCTCTATACACATGATGCAAGCCAAAATGGATGCTATGGCCCTAAAGATCGATCAAATGTACGCACAACCAACCGCTGCAGCAGCAATAGTGTCGGATTGCGAACTTTGTGGTACTAAAGGTCATCAATCAGCTGACTGCCATCTGTTAAACGAGACTAACCCAGACCCAGTCAACTATGCCCAAGGAAACCCGTTCTCAAATACTTACAACCCTGGATGGAGGAATCACCCTAATTTTTCCTACAAAAACAATAACCCTATCCAAAACCAAGCACCTCCGAGATCAACCAACAATCAAGTACCTAGACAAAACCAACCTATGCAAGCAGTGCCACCCAAGCCAAATATTGAGAAAGTGCTAAATGATTTTATGACAGCACAAGCCCAGCAAAACAAAGAGTTCCTAAATCAGAATATTCATGTGAATGAGCTGCTTACCCAACTAGGAACCAAAATGGACCAAATGGCCACCCACAGCAAGATGCTTGAAACCCAGATCTCTCAGGTAGCCTTGAAGCAAGCACCCCAAACTACTCCTGGAGGACAATTTCCTGGACAACCCCAACAGAACCCTCGAGGGCAAGCTAACGCTGTTACCTTACGAAGTGGAACCACTTATGAAGGGCCTAAAAACCCGACATTGAGTGACTCCGAAATTTCCAAAAAGGATGCTACCCCCGAAGGTGAGAAACCCGTAGAAATTGAGAAACCAAAAGACAAAGATAAAGGAGAAGTTACGGACGAAGCTTCAACACCCCCTCAGCCATACAAACCACCAATTCCATATCCACAAAGACTTAAACAAACTAAGATCAATGACCAATTCCAAAAGTTTGTTAAAGTTATAGAAAAACTCCATGTAGAGATTCCTTTTACAGAAGCCATCACCCAAATATCATCTTATACTAAATTCCTGAAGGACATCCTCACCAATAAACGTAGACTTGACGATCCAAAACCAGTGGAGTGTAATTCCATTTCCGAGAACAAACTTGCCAAAAAAGACAAAGATCCGGGGAATTTCTCCATACCTTGTATTTTGGGGAATCATGTCATAAATAAAGCCTTTCTGGACTTAGGAGCCAGTGTAAGCCTAATGCCCCTTGCAGTTTGTGAACGATTGAAACTAGGAGATTTGCAACCTACTAAGATGTCTCTCCAATTAGCTGACAGATCTATAAAATACCCTGTAGGCGTATTAGAAGACATCCCAGTTAGAATAGGCAAGTTGTTCATTCCTACCGACTTCGTCGTAATGGACATCAAAGAAGATAAAGATATTCCAATCCTCCTAGGTAGACCCTTCCTATCAACTGCAGGAGACATAATAGATGTCAAGAAAGGAAAATTAACTTTTGAGGTAGGTAACGAAAAAATAGAGTTTGTCCTAGCAAAGTTTCTCACGGCACCAGTAATAGGAGATGCATGTTATGCAGTTGATGTCATTGATGAATGTGTCTGTGAACTTAACCAGGAAGAGCCAATAGAAAGAATAAAATTACCTTCAACGCCCATTGAGAAAGATGATGACAGTATGGAACCTTACATAGATGATAGCCTTTTTGAATGTCTATCCTTAACTCCAGATCCTATACAAAACCCCAGCAAACCAACCTTAGAATTAAAAGAATTACCCAAGAATCTAAGATATGAGTTTTTAGACAAAAAAATGGACCGACCAGTTATAGTCAGTGCCATTCTGAACCAAAATGAAACAAACCAACTCTTAGATGTCTTGCGAAGATACCCCTCAGCACTAGGGTACGACATCTCAGATCTTAAAGGAATAAGTCCATCCGTGTGCATGCACCGGATTTCACTTGAAGAAGATGCTAAACCTTCGAGAGAACACCAAAGAAGGATTAACCCTATAATGAGTGAGGTAGTTAAGAAGGAAGTTCTTAGGTTGTTGGAAGCAGGGATAATATATCAGATCTCGGACAGTAAATGGGTAAGCCCTGTGCATGTAGTACCTAAAAAGGGAGGCATCACCGTGGTACAGAACGAAAAAGGTGAGCACGTTACAAAACGGATAGAAGGAGGTTGGCGTATGTGCATAGATTACAGAAAATTAAACAAAGCCACTAGGAAGGACCATTTCCCATTACCTTTTATAGATCAGATGTTGGAACGTCTAGCTAGACATTCCTACTTCTGTTACCTCGACGGATATTCAGGTTTTTTCCAAATTCCTATACACCCTGATGACCAAGAGAAAACAACCTTCACATGCCCATATGGAACTTTTGCCTATAGACGTATGCCTTTCGGACTCTGTAATGCCCCAGCAACTTTTCAGCGTTGCATGATGTCAATCTTTGTCGATTATCTTGATGGAATTATGGAAGTATTCATGGACGATTTCTCAGTCTGCGGATTTGATTTCAATAACTGTTTAGTCAACCTTGAAAAGATCTTGAAGAGATGTGTCGAAGTAAACCTGGTATTAAATTGGGAGAGATGTCACTTCATGGTCACTGAAGGTATAGTTCTAGGGCATATCGTTTCTAAAAAAGGCATTGAAGTTGATAAAGCCAAGATCGAGGTGATAGAGAATCTTAAACCACCCAAAACAATTAGAGAAGTTCGAAGTTTTCTTGGCCATGCTGGATTTTACCGGCGTTTCATTGAAAACTTCTCTAAGATCACTAAACCTTTGACAGGTCTTCTGATGAAAGATGCCGAGTTCATTTTTGATGAAAAATTCAACGAAGCATTCAACCTTTTAAAACAAGCTTTAATCTCAGCACCCATTATGCAACCACCAGATTGGACAAAACCTTTTGAAATCATGTGTGATGCTAGTGATTACGCTGTAGGAGCAGTGCTAGGGCAAAGATCTGATAAGAAATTACATGTGATTTACTACGCCAGTAGAACTCTAGATGTCGCTCAGCTAAACTATGCAACCACAGAAAAAGAACTCCTAGCCGTAGTTTTCGCCATAGACAAATTTAGATCCTATTTGGTGGGAGCCAAAATAATTGTTTACACTGATCATGCCGCCATCCGATACCTTTTGAATAAAAAGGATGCTAAACCTAGGTTACTCCGATGGATACTTTTATTGCAAGAATTTGACCTTGATATCAGAGATAAGAAAGGCACCGAGAATGTAGTTGCCGATCACCTCTCCAGGCTTGAATTCTTGAAACCTGATGTAGTACCCATAAATGATGACTTTGCTTATGACAGGTTAATCGCTAAGCTAGATGCCATTGGAGATGTAAGTTTAGAAACCTTAGAAGATTCTGAAAAATCCTTAGCGGTAAATAATGTACCTTGGTATGCAGATTTTGTTAACTATCTTGCTGCAGATATAATACCTCCTGACCTCAGCTATCAGCAGAAAAAGAAGTTCTTCAATGACGTTAAACATTTCTATTAGGATAAACCACTCCTTTTTAAGAGAGGCACTGACGGAATCTTTCGCTGGTGTGTTCCAGAAGAAGAAGTGCACCATATCATAGAACATTGTCACTCAGCACCCTACGGAGGACACGCAAGCACATCTAAGACTCACGCTAAGATCTTACAAGCTGGTCTTTATTGGCCAACTATATGGCGTGATGTTCATACATATATAACCAAGTGTGACCCGTGTCAACGCTCCGGAAACATCTCGAGGAGAAATGAAATGCCATTAAGAAACATTCAAGAAGTAGAACTTTTTGATGTTTGGGGAATCGACTTTATGGGACCTTTTCCATCATCCTTAGGAAACAAATATATTTTAGTCGCTGTCGATTACGTGTCCAAATGGATTGAAGCTATAGCTGCACCCACAAATGACACCCGAGTGGTGATTAAGATGTTCAAACAGAATATATTCCCTAGATTCGGAGTTCCCATACTAGTCATAAGTGATGGAGGATCACATTTTATATCTAGGATTTTTGACAAACTGTTGAGGAAGTATGGAGTTAAACATAGAGTAGCCACACCTTACCACCCACAAACCAGTGGGCAAGTAGAAGTATCCAATAGAGAGATCAAGCATATCTTAGAAAAGACGGTCTCGATATCCAGAAAGGATTGGTCACAGAAGCTTTCAGAAGCACTGTGGGCCTACAGGACAGCCTATAAGACTCCCATTGGAACAACCCCTTACCAACTAGTTTACGGAAAATCATGTCACTTACCCTTTGAATTGGAACACAAAGCATATTGGGCCATCAGAACCTTAAATTTCGATTACTTAGCAGCTGGTGAGAAACGCATCCTAGACATACATAAGTTAGAAGAGCTCCGACAATCAGCCTATGAAAATGCCATCATATATAAAGAGAGAATCAAAGCATGGCATGACAAGAAGATCATCAAGAAAGACTTCAACATAGGTGACCCTGTTCTTCTATACAATTCAAGACTGCGACTTTTTCCAGGTAAGCTTCGATCTAGATGGACGGGCCCGTTCGAAGTTTCCAAAGTCCTAAAATCCGGGGCAGTGGAAATTAACAACAAATCTTGCAGTCCGTTCGTTGTAAATGGACAAAGGCTTAAGCATTATGAAGGAGGTGACATTCCAGCATACTACTCCAGGTTCACGTTAACAGACCCACCTATCCTCGCACCAGATACATGACTTGAACTCGTCGAGCTAACGACGTTAAGCAAGCGCTGCATGGGAGGCAACCCATGGTTCTTTTCTTTCGTATTTATTTTCTTTCCATTTATTTTGATTTACGTTTGTTTGTTTGTACATATATGTCTAACTTGTTTGGTGTGTTTGATTTCAGGACCCGTTTCTCCTAACCTTTTCTTTCAGGATGCCACCAGTCGATGACATGCACGTGACCTTTAGAGACTATGCCTAGAGAGAGCGTTATGCGATGCTTTCACTCTGACCTATGGCACCCACTCGCTACCCAGACAGTGATTGCATGGAAGCTTTGGGCATAGAGCCCAGTGTCCGATACTTGGCCCACCAGCTCAAATGGGACCAGTACGCTGTTGATTTGCATCCCACCTATAGGAACCTCACTCTGGAGTTCCTCAGCTCTTTCTCCTATGATCCGTACTTGGGACCAGATGGCCTCACCAGCTTCAGGTTATTTGGCACAGAGTATTCGTTCACCCATACTGAGTTCGGTGATCTTCTTGGATTTGAGACTGGAGTTGGCGCTATCCCTGAGCTGCCCATGGGTTACTTCATGAATAGAGACGTGGAGAAATTTTGGAGTGACATCTCTGGAGGTGGAGGCCCTGACCCTGATACTCACATTTCGCAGGTTATCCATAACCCAACTCTCCGATACTTTCAGATGATCATTGCCCATACATTCTTTGGGAGAGCAGATGCTGATGACCACGTTACTGAGAAGGACATATTTTTCATGTTTTGTACGAATCAGTCGCGCCGTTTAGCTTGTGGTAACTTTATGTTGTATTCTTTTAGTGGTGTTGCCACCTGGGCAGGAGGACCTATACATGTAGGAGGTAATGTGACTGAGATTGCTGCTGCTCTAGGCCTTGGCCGAAAGCTATTTCATTTGACTCCCTACTGCAGCCATACCACCATGGATATTGATTTTTGTTTAGATCAGGGGCTGATGAGAAGGAACTCCTTTAATCCCTCTCAGTTCAGACTCCTGATCGATGGTGAGACCATACATCATTTCACTTTGCCAGACCCTGTTATGACCAATGTCCATGACCCAGCAAACTGGACATATGCCTTAGAAGGACACGGTGAGACGGTAGACGCACCACGACCCTGCCCAGAGCCAGAGTACGTTCCAGCTCCACCATCTGCCAGGACCACGGTATGGTCAAATAATCATTCATTAGGTACTCCAGATATGCAGACCCAGATGGCGATGATGCGCCAAGAGATTGCAGATCTCCGACAGACTCTTGCTGACCTACACCTAGGGATGGAAGTGTCAGAGCTGACCCACGCTACTGAGTACGATGTGCTGTATGAGGACATGGCGGAGCTCCGTCGTGAGATAGCAAGACTCCGTGGAGATGACCAGACTGATGACCAGACATCCTGATTTCCATTTTCGTATTATTTACTATATTTCTTATGCATTAATTTACTTCCAGTATCACCCAGACATATTTCCTACTATTTGCATTTGATATATTTCCGATTTATATTAAGATTTGAGTTTTTTATGTTTATATGCTAATATTTTCTTTTATTTTATTTTTCTTTGACAAAATATTTAAGAAAAAAAAAATATTAAAAAATATATATATATATATATATATATATATATGCCTGTGAAAATTTTATGCAAAACTACATTTTTAGGACATGTGGAATGCTAAAAAGACCCCCCAAGGCCAAATGAAGGACAACAAGCCCATTCAAAAAGACAATTGAGGCCCATCAGCGGTTTTGTTCTCGTTGCGCCCGCGACACACCCATCGCGCCCGCGGCGACGTCCTTGTAAAATCGGGACAGAACCTCCATTTCCACCATTTTTGAAACTTCAACCTCTCCAAACCCATTTTTTCCCTCCGAAAAATCCCTATAAAACCCCCATTGAAATCCATATCTCTAACATTCACCAATGATCTCTTCACTTTCCATTTCAATTTCCATCAACAAAAACCCAAAAAAATCCAACCTTTATCTTACCACTTTTTCCACCCTCTTCACCATCTTCATCAATGGAGTTTAACGGAATCATTCTTCGGGAAGGACAATCCGGGAATAGGCAGAGGCGGCAACTTCAAAAGCTTCAGGATCGAGAAATTCTCTCGACGAGGTATGTCGACGATTCTTGCTTGCACGCTTTAGGGGTTCATCATAGCGTTTTCCATTTGTTAGAATTTGTAGGTTTAGGCACTATTTTCACCACAAGAGAACCCACCTATGAGAGGATGACGGTTGAGTTTTTGAGTTCATTAGTTTATACCGTTCGTCCCAACACTGCTAGCACAGTCGGTACTGTGCATTTTAGACTGTTTGCTGTTGAGTATCAGTTCAGTACCGATGAACTAGCAGGTCTATTGGGATTCCCTCATGGGGAGGGTGCTGTTTGTGAGGCTCCTTCTGATGTTGAATGGTCAGTCGAGATATTCGCCTTCTGGCGCAGGTTGTCAGATACTATTGTTGATTCCTTTAAGGGAATACTCGCCTCGACCATTCATAACCCGGCCATAAGAATTTTCAGATATCTTTTGGCATGCTCTATTTTTGGCCGGGAAAATCAAAACAAAGTTAATAGCAACGAACTTTTGTTCTTGCAAGGATGCCTCACAAATGTAAGAATCAATCCGGTTCCATTTATGATCGCCCACATGTGCTTAACGGTGAATAAAGGTGGACCGATAGTTTTTGGCGGATTGATTACGTCTATTGCTCGGGCACTAAATTTGAATGATGAGATAGCTACTTTAGAACCACTGCCCCCTCGCACAATTAATTTAAAATTTCTGAAAGACATGAAATTATGCCGATCGAGGAGGGCTGGTGGTTATGAGTTAATGATTCACGGGGTAGCCGTCGAATCAATAGTTATACCGTGCAGTAGACGTACAGATGTACAATTGGAGAGGAACTGGATCTATGACCTTACTGCCCCACATTTTCTAGGTCCAATTCCTCCTAATGTCCATGACAATGAGGGGCCCGACACAGATGATGAGTATGACCATAGAGAGCGTGTGTCCCCCCCTCATCCTACACCATCACACACCGCACCATCTTCTTCTAACACTTTTGCAGGAGCTGCCCCCAGATTTTATATTACGGAGGAGATGTGGCGAGACCATATGGCTAGAGAAGCACGGCATGAAGACCTGCTCTCTTCCATTCAGCAACAGATGGCGGACCAGATGAGCTTTATGCAAGAGTCGCAGCGGAGAGCAGACCAATCTTACGAGACCATCTCCCGTACTCTGCTTGCGATCACCACTGAGCAGTCCCGTCAACAGCAATATAACCATCAGCACTTTCAGCTTATGGAGGCCACTCAGGGTTCCATCTTAGGTAACCTTCGTGAGGTGAAAGCTGCTCAGACAGAATTACGGGCTAGGATGGACCAGCGAGACCGTCACCGTAGCAGATCCCGTCGTTCCGAGCGTTCAGCACAGGGCGGCGCGGGCACCAGCGGTCCTCACTAGTTTTGCCAGGTTCCTTTCTCCTTAGCTTACTTCAAAACATTGGGGACAATGTTTGATTTAAGTGTGGGAGGAGATTTTATCGTTTTTTATTTTCGTCGTTGTAGTAGTTTATTTTTATTTCCCTTCAGTTATTTACTTTTGTTTCTGTTTTAGAAAATGCATGTGTTTGAAGAGTCATTAGTATAAGTATATTTTTTTTTCACCTTCATTTTTCCACATTTTTAGCCCCAAAAAAAAATAATAATAATAAAAAAAAAATTTAGAAAAAAGTGCCGTTCTGAAAAATTTCTGGACTTTAAGACAGGTTCGGGTTAGGATGCGGTGACTTGGGAGAACCTTTGAAACATCAGTATCGTCCTTACACCATGAACTTCGTAAATATAAGAATCATACCTGAAACCCCATGTACCATGGCCCTAATTTCATTTCAAAATCATCCTTAGTAGTTTATTTCAGCAATCAGCTCCGGCCTAAACATGTTCTAAGTAGGAGACCGACGAATATAAGTGACTGATCTGAGTGCAAGAAAAAGAAAAAAAGAAAAAAATTTATCTGCACCGTTGCTACAAAACAAAGATAGGGAAAAGAAAAAAAGTAATAAGATGTTTAGCTTTCTCATTTCAGTTGGTTCAGAGGTATCTGGCGCTGAACTCGGTAGGGCGGATTACGATCCGATCCCCCACAACTGCACTTGAGAGGAATAAAAGGATTTTACACATTTCCTTGTGCCAAAAATCCGGTATGAAAAGATCAGAATCACTAACAGGTCACTCTACCATGAAGCATGTACGGAAAATGGGCTTAATGTGATTGTGCTTGAATGAAAAGGACTCAAAAGAGATGGAAAAGGAAGGCCTAAGTATTGTGGGATATAATGGGTTGATTAGTATAGGAGCGAAGTTTATGTCCGTATTTGCGGATTAGTGTCATCACGATGCCCTTGGTTCACTCAGTTAGTACCGTCCACTGCATCCAGACTCGGACTTAGAAGCCCTTTTCGCCCAAAAATCATCGATCGACACTGATTTTTCTTCTATGAGCTTTAAGTGTTTTGCTTGAGGATAAGCAAAGGTCTAAGTGTGGGAGAATTTGATGACACTAAATTATACTGTATTTTTGACTTTGATTTCACATACATATTAGTTTTTTTTATTCTTTATGCTTTGTTATTGTTATGTTTTCCTTTGTTTTCAGGTTTTCAATAAAATCGAGGTCCCAGATGGAAAAGGATGCAAAAGGAGCAAGAATTCAAGTTTGGCAGCAATTCACTCTGGTCGCTTCTCTTGTCGCGAGCGCCCCAGGGTAGGCGACGACGTGTCCCATGATCTCCACAACTCAACTGCCACTTTCCCACGACCAGCACTTTCCTTTGCCATTTTCTTCTTGTCGCGGGCGCGGTAGGCCTGTCGCGGGCGCGACAAGGCAAAATGTGTTCCCGCCCATTTTTCAAACCAAGGTCACTTTTGTCTTTGCACCATGCCAACTTTTCCTATAAATACTCTCAGAACTCGAATGTTAGGATCATCCAATCTTAGTTTACTTCATCCTAGGCATAAATTTCACTCTTGTAAAGAAGTAATCTTCTCACATCGAGGAGTTATTGCACTGTGTGTGATCGAGTTTGTAATCGAGTCTTGGAGTGTCTGTAATCAAGTTGGAGCACTTTGGTGGAAGTAATCCTGCCAGCATTTTCTTTTCCGTACATTGTACCAGATTTAAAGACTCCGCTTTGGAGCAGGTTTTATTTTAATCGCATTTACTTTCATTTAATTCTTGCACTTGCTTTATTTTGTTTATTTATTGTCTTGCCTTACTTTTCAAAAGACTTAATTCCATACATGATAAGAATTAATATGACTGTTATAACTACCATGGCTGGCTAAGTCTTAGATAGGTAAGAATGTAAAGACCATAATCACCATAATACGTCTATATGTTAATAGAAATACTTAAGGGCTGTTTTAATCTTTATCACAAGTTTTCTGTACTTAAAAGAAATGTTGGGTAAGATCGAAAGCCGTCCAACCATTTGTGAACTTGTTTAGTTCTCAACTGATCAAATACAGCGAAAGCGCTTTGCCCAGTTGAGTAGGGATTTTTAACACTTTAGAAAAGAGATTTTAAAACTATTTTCGGACGCGTTAGTGGGATTAGAATCCGGTTCATTTTGAACCTCTTTAGTTTAGAGATTTCAGGTCAAAATACTTTTCTGTTTAGTTTAGAATTTACATTTCTTAAAAGTAAGTTTTCCATGACTCTAACGCAATGCGCGCCTTTTTATAAGTGACAATAAAGGGGTTAGTTTAGAGGGTAAACTTGGTTCTGACTACGCGAAAGTGACAGTTCCTGTTAAATTGAATTCTTTTCTTTAAATAGAAGATATCGCCCGTAAGTAGTTCTGTTGATGAATATAGAAATATTATCGGTTATGAGAATTACATTCAAGCCTATTGTTTTGTCTGAATTTTATTACCTCATCATTTACTTTTATTTATTTATTTTCCTCTGCATTAGTAAACCCTGAATTGAACTGCCTTAGATAAGCACTGTAACAAACAGAAATCGTTAGATCGACATTTGGTCTCTGTGGATACGATAACTTTTTATATTACTCTGACGCGATTTGTGCACTTGCGAATACAACGCATCAGGCGTCACACGTATGCCCTCACGTGAGTCCTTGGGCAAGTCATACCATTGTACTTTTCAAAAGTAGGAGTCTGAAACTTGTGCGGGATAACAACGCCTGGAACCAGCCCCAAGTCCTCTAGATCCATTCCCACAGAATCCTGATTCACAACACCCCTCAGTTGTTCCTCAATCAACCTGAACCTCTGATCATTGTCAATCTGGGGGCCAGCATCCCCACCTGGCACAGAGAATGCATCTTCCTGAAGATCATCATACTGAAGGCCATGAATTGCACCTATACTGTTACCTCCTCCCACTACAGTTGGAACCACAACATTTTCTCCTCCGCCCGGAGGGATCACAACACTAGTAACAGGAATACCTCCGCCCGGAGGGCCATTCTGAACATTATTACCAGTAACACCAGTATGAAGTCCTCCATGAAGGACACCATCTTCATCAATCCTTGCAATCAGTGGTTAAACGAGAGTCTTCAACTGCTCTTGGCCTTGAGCAACACCTTGCATTAATTCCATGAATTGGTTCATGCGAGTCCGCATCTCATTGATCTCATTCTGTAGCTGATCCATGAGTCTCTTCTGATTTTGTCTGGTAGAATACCGGTGGATGTGCTGATCTGCAATCCTGAGATGGGAACAAGATAAGAAAACCGGAGATAAACACCTGTCATGCGAAATGATTATGCAAAAATGATTATGAATATGCAAATGCAAATGAACATGTTTGAATATTCGCGGGGCGATCCACCCCTTGATTCCAGTTTAACAACAAGACAGAATGGAACTTCTGCTCATATATTAAGAAAACCAGAGGAAAACCAAATGTCAACACTCACAAATCCAAGATAATAAGTCTGAACACAATAATCATAGATCCCAACCAACAAGTTTGGCGGTGGTCCAAATAATGAAGGAAAATAGAAAACTACGGCACATCATCAAAGTCCACAAGTGACAATCCCCCCATCCATTATGTTTTTTGCTCTAGTCTTGAATTTCCTTGAACAGTTTTTTTGGTGTCAGGATGCTTCGGTCTCTGAATTAGCTCTTGAATGAGAACGTCTCTCCTATGCATGATCCCCTCCAAGTATCGGCAATGTAATTCCCAAGCGTCTTCTCCAGAAGCACCATCCATGCTAGGTCTCTCCTTTCTAGATCTCTTCACTTCAGCTTGGATCTTCAGTTCCTCTATGGAGGCTATGGCTTCATTGAGTCGACCCTCGACTGCTTGTCTCTGGAATATCCCTGATAGGATCTCAGCGTCCTTCTTCTTGAGCTTCAGCTTCAACTCATCAATCTGAGCTAGATAACCGTCTTCCTTTTTCTTATTCTCAGCCATTGCAGTTTCTCGGTGATCATTGAACCTGTGAATTTTCAACAAAGCCTTGTCTAATTCCGCTTCCTTAGACTCGAGAACCTTACTGATACCATCCAAAGCTTGTTTCATCCTTTGTCTGGATGCGACCATGTCAACTAGCTCTTTTTCTGCCTTAGCAAGAAGCTCTGTCTTCAACTTGGCGGTGTGAAGAGCTTCACCCCGCTCATGTTTCAACTGATAAATCTCTCTTTTTAGCTCACTATTTTCTTCCCGCAGCCTTTACTTTTCGGCCCATAACCTGTCAAACTTCTCTATCTCAACTGTGGTAGGAGGCTCGATCATCAAAGGATACAAGGGTGGTTCCACCGGGAAGGGAAGAAGCTCCTCTTCTACTCTCTTCTTAATCCACTCTTTATAGGGAGGAAAAGCCCGGTTATTACATTTCCCGGACGAAGTTTTACCCTTCTTGGTCACCTGTTTCCAAGCATTCACAATCTTCTTCATCATCTCTTGATCCTCAATACCATTGAAGAATAAGGACTCTCTGATATCTCTCTCATCAGGTGGACCTCTCAAAGGATAACCAAATTGTCTGATAACAAGGGAAGGATTATAGTTAATTCCACCTTTTCTCCCTATCAAGGGTACATTAGGGAATTCTCCGCACTTGTAAATAATCTCGATTCCTAGCAAGTCATGATTAAACCAAACAATGTTGTCAGCAGCCAAGCCCATTACCCTCTTCGACCACTTCAGAGAATCTTTCGTATCAATAAAGGCGCCAGTTTCGGGGAGATAACTCAAAAACCAAGTAGATAAGAGCGGTGCACAGTAACTCACAGTTTTTTCGCGCCTATTTTCATTCTTGTAGTGGACTGAGTGATACACGTCGCCTAGCAAGGTAGGTATAGGATTCTTTGAAATAAAGATTCTGACAGCATGCATATCCACCAGATCAGGAACATTGGGAAACAGGACAATCCCATAGATGCACACAGCCAGAATAGCTTGGAAAGCAGTCCAATTCTTCTCTTTAACATGTATGCAAGCTTGATCAAACAAGAACTTCAATAAGAAACCCTTAGCTCCTTGTTTTTCCTCAATATTACTGCTCAGAACAGATTCACTAATATGAAGAGCCACAGCCATTTCTTTTATCCCGGGGTGTTCTTCAAAAAAGAATACTATGTCATGCCCGATGGGGATTCCCAAAATAAATGAGAACTCCTTCAATGTTGGAGCCAAGATGTAGTCTGGGAAATTGAAGCAACGCAAAGACGGATCGTAAAACTGAAGAAGTGTATGAATGGCATCCTTCTCATACTTGGAGACATTGTAGACAAACTTCAGAAGTCTCCCATACCCTCCGCTGAACTCTGTACGAACTCCGGGACCAGCCATACTAATCAGCTTGTGAATCAACGTCAAGGTTGGATCCGGGAACGAATAGGCAACAGTCTACTTTCTCTGGACATCCATGCCAAGGTAACCTCAGAAAACCAGAATCAAGAGTAAGATGCAAGCCCTGAAAAATGTCAAACATGTTAGAATGCAAGAAAATGATATGCTCATGCAAACATGGGGTCAAGGCAACACTGCCGGATGTGCTGTGTTGTTAACTGAAGAGAACCACGACCCAGAAAACTAGAATTGTGAACTACTGAGACAACCAGGAACCCAAATAATCAGACATTGACGAGAAATCCAGAAGAACAGGGTAGGTGGAAGGTTTCGGTTACCTGCAAACCTGCAAACACCCATCCCCTCTCACGTGTGGGTACTAGGATGTTCAGTATCCTGGGCTCTCAGGTCGAGAAATGATGATACGTTCACCATTTCTGGTTTGGCATCATCATCAATCGAGGAGGCCTCAACTGATTCTCCAAAGCGGAAGGTCCTCAGCTTTGGCACTGAGGTCGAGAAATAATAGTACATTCATTCCTCGGGGTACAGTACTATCGTCAATCGAGGAGTGCCTCCATTGATTCTCTTTAAAAGGTAGGGGCCATCCTATGCGAGTTCCAAAGTGGGCCCTCGGGTGCGAATGGGTTTGCCACAGGATGTGGTCTGCCACTGTCACCACTAAAGAGGGATGTTTCCACTAAAGTCCTCGATGATCGGTCACTAGAGTCGACAGCTCTCTAGATCAACACCCTAACATGTGCAAGACACACACGTCAGAATGCGTCCCAAGATAGCCTCGTCTGGTTGTGAATTTCGTGAACACACAAACGTACCAAGCGGGCACGTAGGTCCCACTACTTTCCACTCTAGTCCTAGGGTGTACTCAAGCCTGGGTATTGGGCTTATCTCTCAAAACCACCCAACCTGTAAAACAAAGACAGCCAGCACAACACAGCAGCATGACAGTAATAAAAATGAAATGCAATGCATAAAATTCGGTAAAAATAAAATACAACAAATAAAGCAAAGTAAAAAACAAAAGCACCCAAAGAGAACAAAGACAAGCAAGCGCTAGGATTGACTCGCTTAGGGATGGACCAGCATAGGTCACCCAGAGTCCCTAGCAGAGTCGCCAGCTGTCGCCCCTGGGATTTTCATCCAGGTACAAACGCGAGAGTGGCGCGGAAAACAGAGTCGCCAGCCGTGTAAATTTATCCCAAGAGAGGGAAAGGGAACACCGCATAAACCTAAGGAAGAGGGAAAGGAATGGTCATTGCAACCATAGCCTGGGTTCGGGAGTCGGTTACGCGAGGGGAAGGTGCTAGCACCCCACGCGTCCATCGTACTCGATGGGATCCACGCTTGTTGTCAATTCTAAGGGTGAGTTATACTATTATCTAGGGTTGTACTAAGACGGGGAAGGGGAAAACAAAGACGGACTCGGTAGGACGTTGACGTCCTAGGCCTACGTACCCCCTTGGTGCAATGGGGAATTCAGAGTCAACGTAGTTCGGACCAAGTTCTTTTTGTGTTTTTCATGAGCGACGTTAAGTTTGCGTTCGGCAGTTAGGGTCGATGCCTTTTTGCCACTCAGACGGAAAGTAACGTGCCCTTTTTGAAAATATCCTTTAGTTTGACGATCCCGAAGGACAAAAAGGTTTGAAGTTGGTTTGTATTTTTTAGGACAGAAGTGACTTAAGTTAGTTTATAAGTTGCATTGCACCAAAGTCTAGGGCACAGGGGCGAATACTCAACGCATCGTCCCAAGACAGGACGCTCGCTAAGCACTCTAGAAATATGAGAGGAAGCCCCTCATTTCTCATTCCCCACGCTTACGGCTCGTGCGCAATACACTTTATACTTATTAAGTGTTTTCAGAAAGTTTGAGATGAGAAGAGAGAAGACACAAAGGTAACTCTAAAGGGAACTATGAGTCCTAATGTTATCATGCATGGGTGACCTACGGTTAGTGAGGTTTGACGACAACCTAAACCTAAAGAAAAAAGATGAGAGAAGGTAAGAGTGAGGGTGAATGTGGATGACTATCCACACCCTCAAAGAACTTACCTCAACCCCTGAATAAAATATTAGTACCAAACGGACATAAATAATGTCAAGGCAAATGAAAACCAAACAATGGCATATAATAGTGATGACAATCCAAACATGAATTAAGAAGTCAAATGAACAACCCCAAAACAATGGCACAAGTGCCTTTTTCAAACAGATAATTAGACAAGATCAAGGATACGCATACAAGAAAATCTCACACAAAGAGCCATAAAACAAAATAGTAAAACAACTTCTAAAATCACCAAATTAAATATCAAAGTTACTCAACCAGAAACAAACCAAATACCAAAAACTCCTGCAAAAAATCAAGATGTTAGTCACTTAAACAATTAGGCAAAGCTCAGGTGAGAAGTAGGGTTCAATGTGCCAAAGGGAAGGACCAAAATGCAATATGCAATAATTTTAAAAATGAAAGAAAAATATTTTAATGCACTTCAGAATGTTATCTAACAAAAGCAAAAAGAAAGGACTGAAGATATTTTATGGATGCAGAGGAATAAAATAAACAAATTCAGATATGCATGATATGTGTAATGCAAAAAGAAAATAACTAAATAATTAATTTAGATGATAAAAAATAAAATTTGGAAAATTTTATAAAATGATAAAAAGTATGCATGAATTTTATGGTAATTTTTAAATGTAATTAACTATTTTTAAAATTTAAAAAGTGAAATGTAATAAATAAATAAAATAAAAATGAAGAAAATAGCATGGGGGGTGCGTTAAGCAATTTGTTCACATTGGAATGTTAATGGGCTGGGGAAGGTGGGGTGTAATTAGCAAGGTCCAGTCCAATAAACATCAGCGAAATAAAAAAAATAAAAAGAAGAACACCATGGGACCAGTCAACCAGTTGACCTTATACCTACCATTGGATGCATCCTGCGCGCCCTGTGGAGTCAACCAAATCAAATACTATGCATGATGAACGGCCCAGATTAAATGCATATCGTAATAATGAAACGCACGCACACACATGATTAGCCAGCACACCCTACGTCCCCACGTGCCTGGCACATGGCCTTTTTAATTTGCTGGCACAATCTCCTCCACACGATTCATCCAACACGTCATAATTGGTCAACATCAGAAAAAGTAAATGAAATAAAAAACATAATTGGTGGAACATGGTAAGTACAGTGGGGGAATGTACATGTGATCATTAAATAAAAACCAGAAAAAAAAATAAAAACAAAACACATGGCATCGCGTGGACCGTACGATCAAGGGAATGAATGGTGAGGATTGCATCTTCCTCGTTGGAATCCCTCACCGGCCAGCCACCACACCAGTCGCCGGAACTAGGGTTCCGGTCGACTCCTCCACCACCTGCAATTAAAAACCTGCCCAGAAAATGCAAAACCATATACCATTTCGTCCAGAATTCAACGAGGATTCCAAATCTCTCATCAAAAATCACACACCATTAGCGCACAATAAAAAACGCAAGGAATAATATTAGGGCACAAAACTTTAAACGTACCATACAAGCAAACCACACGCCCAAACTCAACAAAAACTATATCAGGATGATCAGCAGACATCACACATCAATATGCATACTTAAAAGGAGAGTTTCGTGATCATGAAAAAAGTGACTAACCTGAGATGGTGCACTCCTAATCCTTGCTTTTAGCTGCGAATAATGGTTGGTTTTTACTCTCTGGATCACCAGGAAGAGGTTTGTGGAAGAAGTTCTTGAAAAAACCTTGTGGATTGTGAGATTTGTTGAAGAAAAGCTTTGGGGTTGCACACTCCAATTCTCCTCCAAATGCACGTGATGAAACCCTAACCAGTGTATGAATGGGTTTAAATAGACTAGGGTTTTTTACTGATAATGATTTGGGCTTGGGCAATTCTTTGTTTAATGAGTTTTTGAATAATTTTGGAAAATTACATAATATTAGATAAACCTTCTTCCAGGCATGGATATCCAACTACTTCATGATGGATCACTTATATCTGAATTGCTAATCACACCTCAATTGAAATTGGGCCTTGAAACAATTTGATTCATGAGTTTTCAATGCCTTGGCAATTTTGAATAATGGAGAATAAATGATAAATACACCATGGAATTTCTTAATTCTTGGGCCCAAAATAATCCTCAAGGAATGTTCTTTGATATTAGAATGTGGCATGAAGCAATGGAATTGATTATAGGTCATTATGCCCAAATTTGTGAAAATATAACCATGAGAAACCCTAAAAACCACTTTGCCTTCTTTTGACCATAAGTTGAGTTTCACAAATGATATGGAGACCCACTAGTACTTGTTGGAAAGAGGAGAAAAAGATCTTCAACTTTCATGTTGGAGAAAAAATCATTTGAAGCCTTCTTGATGGTGAAAAGTCAAGTTGAATGCAGTGTAGGAACTTGCCTAAAAAGGAAACTTTCAAATTATAGGTCATTTCCAATTTTAGTAACTTTTGCACCAACTCCTGATTTTCGATAAATGGCATGAAACTTGACTTTTGATGACTATATGAGGATGTGAGACCTTGAAAACCTTGGAGAGAACTTCAAAATTCCACAGTTGAACTCTCCTCTCACTGTTGACTTTTACCCAATTCACCTGATTTCCAATCCATTGGCCAATTGAACTTCTCCTGGACCAAACTGATGGACAACCTCCCATCCCTAGGTACTTAGGGACCCAAGGAATACTATGGAATCAAATCTTGCCCAAGAAATCAGAAATAAACTGACTTTATAGCAAACCTTAGTCTTGATACCCTCAGTCTAGGAGGAAATAACACAGTCTCCAAATCTAAATTCCTCTGAATATGATGTGTATCCTCTCCAACAAAGATAAGAAATGCCATTTGGTGATGATAAAAAACCAAGGAGCTTTCCCATTGGAGCAATAAACCCAAGAATCTCAAAACCCTAATCTTTGCACTGGTTAGGAGAGAGTAATCCACTTGAACTCTCTTGCTTGACCCTTTGAAGAATATCTTCTCCTCTTGAACATGCCTCAGGCACCTTGACCCCATGCTAAGAACCAATGATATGCACACATGATAATGCAAAAATGAAATGAAACATAAGCCAGTTAGTAATAAAGTAAGGAGGGCAAATTTTGGGGTGCTACAACCCCCCCCCCCCCCCCCCCCGCGGTATCATCATCACCGGAGCTAAAGTCCATAGACGTTGCTGGCCACTGAACAACTGTCTGATCTAGGTACGATCAGGCGCCAAGAACACCAAGTTCTTGCCCGCGTCCTCTTTTCCTCAGATTTGCGTTTTCCCTTCAATCTCACTGGATACTTGATTAAATCATACAATCCACATATCAATCTGCTCATTTTCAACTCACGATCATGTCTATGGTCTTTAATTTCATTTATTTTAAGCATGGAATAAGAAATCAAAGCAAAACCTCAAGAACCCTAAATTTTGCATGAAGGCTCAAAATTCCATACACGATTCAAACAAAGCAATTATTGGAGGGGAAACATTCTATGCATGATTATGAACATTTGGCAAAAGTATTGTGTGAGGAAATATACATGAATCAAGAGATGACCAAGTTTAGGCTTACTTGAAGGTCGTGGCAGCAAGAACAATTTGATTTTTGAGTTGGAGGTGTTACAGATGAGTTGTGATGATTTGAACAGCTTTCCTACACCATATGGAGTGTGTTTGAATACTTGGAGTGATCTGAAATGGACTGGAACAGATTATGGCACCTCAGTTGTAACTTGGTTGAAAACTTGAGCAATTGGTTGGTGATTTTGTGAAATTGGTGTTCCAGAAGTTGTTTAAGTGTTTAGATCACTTCTATATGATGTTTATGAGGTATGTGTGTGATTGGTTTGGTTGGAATTGTTCCCAAACTCAAAACCCGATAGTGACTTGCTTTAGAAGGTAAATTTGGAAGTGAGAGAGTGATTTTGAGAAAGGCAAGTGTTATAGGCCTTTGGTGTACTCAAACTGATCAGAAATGAGCTCTATTTATAGTAGAGCAAGTTTGTTTTGGCAGCAATATTGAATGAAGGCTGCAGCAGAAGTTTGACAAATGTTGATCAATAGGAATCCAAGTCTCCTTTAAACATTGACTTGAGTTGGATAATGTTGCCCTGATGAATTCCACCTCTATGTTTCAGTTAAATGCTTGGAAACAAAATTGACCATTTGAAGCATCTTTAAACCTTAGGTGTGTCATGCCTAAACCTAGCTCCATGGACTTGTGAGGCTTGGTGATCAGTCTTTGTCCCTTGATTGTTCCCCCTTGAGGTGTGCAGATGGATAAACATGTTTGGAATTGCACAAATTGAGCAATTCGAGCCCTAATGCACAAATCTGCCTTGCCAAGACAGTTTGCAACAAGGCATGTTGCAGGTGGCATAACTCCTAGCTCAAATTGAATTTGATGAAGTTCTTGGTCATTTTGGAAAGCTTACATATCCTAATTCAATGTGATGTCCAACTTTGGTTTTGAAACATCTTGCATTTGGTTGAAAACTGCCTCTACATTTTGGAAAAACTTAGGCAGATTTTGGACTTAGTGAAAATTTCACTAAGTGTTGGAAAAAGTGTGAAATCCAAGTTTTTATCATTTTAATCACTCCATAACTTAAAATTCATGAGGAATTGGAGTTTCTTGTGGTTGAAGCTTTTGTAGAGTGTAACAAGATCTACAAATCCATCTTTGGATCACTTAAAATGGTTGCTTGGATCTCAAGTTATGATCCTTGGAAGTTGGTACCCTTGCAACTTTTTTCCTAACTTAGAAAAATTTCTAAGTTTTTATGGTTACCCCTTTTACAAGTTATCCCACTTTCTTTGATTCTTCTTGATGAATGATGATTCAAATCACACATTAACATGATTTTAGGGTTAATGAAACCTTGGTTAACCAAAATTTCAAAAAGTCAAACTTTGACTTTTGCACAATTGACTTTTTCAGCAAATGAATTTTGACTTTGTGATTCCTCTGTGAAATCAATCCTTGGGCTTAATCAAACTTTATGGATGGCCTCTAGGGGTGTTTAGGGATGTCTTGGATCCTTCCCCAAGGTTTAAGATCAAGTGTAGGTCAATAGTCAATGGTAGGGTTGACTTTTTCTTCAGAAAACCCTAATTTGTGATCAGATGAATTTGAGTTCTTGTGGCTTATAAATTGAACTCTTTGAGTCAATAAAATCTTGTAGACATGTTAATGTGATGTTTATAAGGTCTTTGAAGTTCATTTTGAAGCTTCAAGTCATGTCTTGCTTCACAAGTCAACTCAAGGGTTGAATTAGGTCAAAACCATAATTCCTGATTTTTTGGTAGATGAACACTCAAGGTGATTTGGTCATTGTAGATGGACTCTTGAGGTTCCTTTGAGCTTATTGGACCATTGATTGATATATTGGCTCATGCCCAGATGAAAATTTTCATCTAGAGGCCATGGTCGACCAAAACCCTAATTTAGTGACATTGGCGATCCTGAGGCTTGCTTAGCCTGAAATGTGGCACTCTTGTGCTTAATTCTTGATGAGGGATATATCTTGATCCCTCGTGGATGTTTAAGAGACTAGACAAGTTGAAAATCATGTCACTTCTTGATTGATCCTTTGTCTGAGTGCTATGAGAGGGATGTAAATCCTAATCCTCGATTGTAATGAATGCTCAGCAACTCCTGAGAAGATTGATGATGTAGGATAGGTGTATCCTTATTGTGATGATGATTTGCACAATGATGTGAAATCTTGGGGGTTCAAAATTTGGGGTATGACAGTAGGAAGGAAAGCTCGCCGCGAATTGGGAGGGCCCCTACCGCGTCCGCGCGAAAACGGGGACAAGTGCCTACTACCTTAAAAATTTACACGGGGAGGAATTTGCTCGACCATGGAACGCAGAGAAGCTTAAATAATACTACAGTAAAACACTGCCCGACATGACCACGTTGCGATTACAAGAAGGCACTAAGGTACAAGCGCGACTCCCCTTCAGGAAACAAGAAGATCAAGGGCCGCGTTGTGTGTGCGCGAGGACCCTTGATCCGATAAGGATACCTCGATTGAGCTTCGTCGTCATCGTACCAGTCAGGTAGAATGCCCAGCTCGCGATGGGAAAGTCACGCCACGAAGCTAAGACCTCGACCGAGCTCTTAGCCTCATTGAAGGTCGGAATACACCTCCGGCCACCCATCCAGTTCCCCACTCGGTCGATGATCAACAAAGTCGAGCAAACCCCCAAGTTACCAAATTACTTAGACAAAAACAAAAAATATAGCAAGCATACAAGCAATACACACACAGATAAACAGAGGTAAAGCATTAAGTCGGGCAGAAGCCTATTGTGCAAATATTACAAAGATGTCTCAAAGCCCCTGTCACACAGGCCAGGCAATTACAAAATTTATGATGCGCAGGCCGAACCAAACAAGATCAAAAGAAAAATAGCTCGCAAGCCCAACATAAGAAACAAGTGGAAACCTAGACGACTGTGTTTTCCTCTGGTTGCTCGTCTCCCGTAGCCCCTCTGTCGACCTCCTCCTCCTACATCGGCCGCATGATCTAACCCTCGACCACCTCATAGTCGGGATTATTCCCTTCAGTGATGAGGTCGGGGTTCACCATCTGGAGCTGCTGGACAGCATTGTTAAAACCCACGTTGGCAGCCAGATGACATCCTGCTCGGTCTGCCTGAGCTTCGCGATCAGCGCTGCCCGAGACGTCAATAACCTATCTTCCTCAGTTTCCTCCTCAACAAGACGGACAAATTCCTCTAGCTCGGCGACCCTCGCCAAGAGATCCTTCGTCTCCTCACCAGCCTTCTTTAGCTTCTCCTCCAATTGGCCTTGAAGCTCGACCTGGATTTTGTTCTGCTCTTTGCATTCAGACAGCTCATTGCCCACCTTCTCCATTTCAGCCACAACAGACTTGAAGCGCTCATGCAGCCTGGTCAGTTCAGTTGCTGGGCAAGTCTCGTCGTTCAGGACTATGGCAGCCACACAAACCCGCATCACGTCGGACAGGTCCCCCACCAGGGTTTTCCTTCTTGAAACACGGTCATCGTCTAGATTGGCCTGGACCTCAGTTGCACCCACGCACGAGGAGCTAATTTCCGAGAAGAAATTCGGCCTTGAGTGAAAAGGCGGAAGCACGAACTTCTCAAAGGGAGGGCTTTCAGTCTTGGTCAGATCAACGTGCACTTACTCGTTTAGTTGCTGTCTTTTTGGGGACCCATGAGTGCTGGGAGATTGGCTACCCTGGGGAGAGCCGGAAGAGTCCCCGGTTTTCGGAGTGGGGCCTGGGCGCTGTGACCAGATCTGCTCGACCCAACCTTTTCCACTCTTTTTAGAAGTTCGGGTGGCCACCAGCTTCTTGATACGCTGCTCCGCGCCTTACATGGTACCTGCAAAAGGAAAGAGAAATACGTCAGTAAGGCGAAAAGCCAAAATGCAAGGAAAGATCAAGTCGAAGAGGCATCCACCACCTAACGTCTCGAGGAGGGCCCTCGTATTATTCCATTGGGATTTCTCCAAGACCCTCGCATCGTCGCAGAGGATAGACTTCCCGTCCGGAGTCACGAGCTGTGCCGGGGAGAAACTGGCGACGAATTTAACTATCTCCTAGTGGGCTATACGATCCCCTTCGTACAGTCTACCAGGACTGAATATATAAATATCCGTGCTCTTCTTGAAGTGCTCCTCCGTCCCAAACAGAGGAAACCTCGCCTCGAGGACCTCTTCCTGTTGCCCGTCTACTTCTTGGTACACCTGCCTGTACACCGACTCTACGGTCTCGAATGAGATAGGTTTCACGATGTAGTAACGGGACTTGAAGTGGCTAACAGAGTCCATGTAAGTATGGAACAGCCTGCTCGCCTGCTTGAATGACACCCAACCATGTTTTCCATCAGTCGTCTTCCTCTGCAAGTGGAATATGCGGAAGAACAATGGTATGGTCACCCCGATGTGGAGATACTGGCAGACGAGCTTGAAGGCATGGATAAAGGCGAGAGAGTTGGGGTAAAGTTGCGACGGTGCCAGGCGCAGCAAAATAAACACCTCTCGCTGAAAGTCGCTGAAAGGCAGGCGCCTTCCTGCCTCGTCGAACATGAACTCGTACAAGGGAAACCTCATTCCCTTGTACGTCGAGTAGATACGATGGTGCTCCAGAGGTCTATACACCATCCAGGTCTTTGAAGAGCCCTTAAGGTGATGTTCAACGGTGGCAAAGATATCATCCTCGTCACCTGCGACGAACTGGGAAGCGATTCCTAGAGGCTCCTCGCTAGCCTAATCCTCTGGCGGCCGTCCCTCGACAATGGTGATTGAGGCCATCGAGGAGTCAGGCTGGTCGTCAATATCTATGGATCCCACGGCCACGACCTCCATTTACTTGAAAAGTAGATGGAACTGGTAAATTCGATGATACATATCAAATTCACCCCTCCACCGCTGATCAAGTGAAAGGGCGAAGAAGGGACGTAGGGAACTGCGCGGGCGATGCCCCCGTCCAGGGATGTCGGGGTCGCACATCTATCCAGCTCACCCAACGTCCTCGGGACATCAGGCGAGCGTCCATGGAACCATCCTCAGGTCTTCGGTGCCTCGTCCTATGTCCCCGGGGGATTCATCCCACTTCCTCGGGACCTTCCTCAGGTCCCCGGGGCATTCATCCCATCTCCCTGTGAGATTCATCAAAACTCCATCAAAAATTTAGAGAAACTCCGTCGTTTTTGCCGGAAACTTCGTGGCTTCCCCGGGAACTTCATCAGTTCACCGGAGGACCACCGTAGGAAACACATTAGGAAAGAAAAAGATCAGAAATCTTACTTGAAAATGACTGTTGCAAAAGTCCAGTGCGGCGGCGTGTGGTGGAGAAACGGTGGTGAGAGCAAAGAAAGAAGGAGGGAACTCTGAGCGAAGGATAGCAAAAACGTGCAAATGACACGGGCTGAGTCTTATTTATAAGGCCCTCACAGAACTCGAGGAGCCCCTAGGCACTCGAGTGCCCTAACCCTAGCCTAGCCGCCCTAGGTAATGATGACGCGTGGCACGTGACATTCGGGTTCCCGCGTTAGTCCTTTCATCTGCTTTGATGCTCGAATCCACAATCTCCCATCTCCCCGCAACGTCGACCAACAGCGACATACGAAATCCAAGCAGATCTCAAAAATTTTGCCCACCTAGCATCCCTCGCTCGTGGTCCTTCTGTTTTCACAGGCCACTATCGCGGGGATATCTCCCAGACATAGGATCACCTATAGGCATCGGAAGTACCTTCATCCCGGTCCGTCGAGCAGATCTATTGCGTCCTCGATCGGTGGTTGACCCTTAAGTCATTACTCTGACGCTTCGGAGTGACGACTCGGGGGGGCGCTTTTTCTGGACTGGGCCAGCACCTGCCCCTTGGTCGGGCACGTATTAGAAAGACACCGTTGAGCAGAGTCTTCGAGTCTGGGAGAGCACCTCTCTCCGCCCTCCACGTTCTCCTCCCCGCGGGGACACGTCATATTGTAACTTCCCACCTCCGAAGGAATCGGTCTGCCCACCTTTTGGAGATCTCGGGACCGTCGCCCCAGGGCAAAGACCACGTGTTGGTCTTCCCTACGCCACGTAAGCCCTGGCAATCATCTGTATTAGGCCTTGCCGTCCAGCCCAGTGCAAGTGACTGTTGGCCCCGCGCGGGGGGCAGGCTATAAATACCCAACCTCTTTAGAGCGTCAGGTTACACAATATTCTCCAACTCACCTTTGCTTTCTGTACTTGCTTACTCCCGTTTCTGACTTTGGCATCGGAGTACCTTGTAGGAACACCCCCTGTAACACTCTTCTACCCCACATACAATTTTAGGAAAACACTTAATATTATCAGAGTAAAATCAGCAAGAAAGGTGCCATATATATTCAAACGACATTCAAAAACTTTGTCCTGTCCCGTAACACGGGTTATTCATTCATCATTAGATTAAATTGACAACTACCCAGCGAAATCAAAACTTTTTATTTCAGGTCAACAAAATACTTCATGAATAAAAGTATCCAATTCAAAATGGCATCAACAATATGAAAAGAAATTCTAACATAAAACCAAAAAGGAAAATACGAGGTTCACAACCAATCCCAACCCGATGTTACATGACACAGAGCAGGACACCACTTAAAACACGACTAAAACAACAAGAGAATGCTCCAAGACTCAATCCTCCAGCACTGCAAGTCTACTCTTGGTTATCTGCATGTTACCCACATAAGAGGCAACATTTTTAAGCAGGCAGGGTTAGAAATCACAATTCATTATAGTAATATAAAGACATGGAAACTAAACAGAATAAGCAATAACAACATCATAGCATCATCAACAGAATCTTCACAACACAATCACAATTACATCATTTATGTGCAATGTCAACTATAATGGAATGCAAGGAATGCATGTGGTACCGATTCAACGTGGATGGACACTGGCCATCAACCCTCCAAAAAGGAGCACAACATAATCAACATATCACTTCAATCCACACAATGGGATTGAAGCTACCGATGGACCGGAGTCCCAACATAAAATGCTATGAAATGCAATGATGCTAATTCTCCTCAATTCATCAAACATCAACGTGTGCATCATTCATTTCATATTCAACAAGTATTTATCATATAATCGTGTGTTATCATCTTACATCAACAACAACTCGACAACAAAAGATCAGCACGAGAAAATGTCAAGAAACCTTAAGAAAAACAACAAAAACAGCTGTCTGACACGGCCACCCGTGTTCTGGGACACGGCCCGTGTCAGGAAACCTGCGCACAAAACACAAAATGGACAAAATACAGCAAATACAGTGGTCTGACACGGCCGCCCGTGTCCTGTGACACGGCCCGTGTCAGGAGCTCTGTAGCACACATTCAACAAAAGAAAAATGCAGCAGGAACGGTGGTCTGACACGGCCGCCCGTGTCCTGTGACACGGCCCGTGTCAGGATGCGAAAACCCAGAATTTTTCAAAAGATTTTTCTGCTGCGTTTTGACTTCCAATATCCCAAAAATTCAGTTCTTCCAATACGAAAATTTGACCAAAACCCTCACACAATACACATACATCAACACATAACATTCTATCTCATTATATTTCATCGAATCATTCAATCCTAACTCATTCTACATCAACAAACACCACAATTATCCAAAATCCACAAATACCTAATATATTCATAACCAAAATCCTATAGAACTATAATAAACCATGAAAACTCCCCATACCTTAGAGAAATCAGTAGCTTTCCTCCTTCTCTAAGATTCCTCAGCAACCTTCAAGTCTTAGGGTTCTTCTTCTTCTCTTCCTCTATGTTCTTCACAAAACACGATAAGTTAGAATAGATCGGTCTTCTCCTCTTTAGACAAAATATCCCAGTTAATGGACTTCCACTTCTATCCTTACTCTTTTTCCTTTAAGACCACCTTGCCCTTTTCTTATTATATTTAATAATAATAATAATAATAATAATAGTATAAATAATACATTAATTATTCATTCTATTAAATTATTTAAAAATACTCTTTTGATCCCAAAAATTCTCCAAATTACCAAAACTTCGTAATTCCTTCTAAATTAATTAAATAAATATATAAATGATTAATTTAGATTTTCGGGGCGTTACAACTCTCCCATACTTTAAGAATTTTTGTCCTCGAAAATTTACCTGATTCGAATAACTCGGGATAGGATTCCTTCATCTTGCTTTCCAGCTCCCAAGTCATGCTTTCTTCGGCAGCTCCTAACCAGACAACTTTCACCAACGCAATTTCCTTGCCTCTTAGAATCTTCATATCACGTTCCACAATTCGTACAGGCATCGTTTCCACAGTAAGATTATCCCGTACTTGCACATCATCCATATGAATCACGTGAGATGGATCTGGGACATACTTCCGGAGTTGTGACACATGAAACACATCATGTAAATTTGACAGGTTTGGTGGTAAAGCCACTCTATAAGCAACATTTCCAACTCTGTCTGAAATCTGATACGGACCAATAAAATGAGGAGTAAGCTTCTTAGACTTTAATGCACGCCCAATACCTGTCACAGGTGTAACTCTCAAAAACACATGGTCACCCGCTTGGAATTCTAAATTCTTTCTTCGCTTGTCATGATAACTCTTCTGCCTACTCTGGGAAGACTTCATCTTTTCTCGGATCAACTTCACCTTCTCAGTAGTTTCTCAGACAATTTCAGGTCCCAGCACTGCACTCTCCCCAGATTCATGCCAACATAAAGGAGTCCTACATCTCCGACCATACAATGCTTCAAAAGGTGCCATTCTGATACTAGAATGATAACTGTTATTATAAGTGAACTCTATTAACGGTAAATGAGTGTCCCAAGAACCTCCCTGCTCGAGAACACATGCTCGCAACAAATCCTCCAACGAATGAATAGTCCTCTCTGTTTGACCATCCATCTGAGGGTGATACGCCGAACTCAACCTCAACTTAGAACCCAACGCTTCTTGTAAACTCTTCCAAATATCAGAAGTAAATCGCGGATCTCTATCCGACACAATACACAATGGAACACCTTGCAGCTTCACAATTACACGAATATAAATCTCTGCCAACTTTGATACTGGAAAACTGACGTTAACAGGAATAAAATGAGCCGACTTCGTAAGCCTATCAACAATCACCCAAATCAAATCGTGTCCTCTTGAAGTATTAGGTAATCCCATCACAAAGTCCATTGAAATATTATCCCATTTCCATTCTGGAACTTCTAACGGTTGCATCAACCCTGCAGGCTTCTGATGTTCAACTTTCGACTTCTGACAAGTTAAACATGCATACACAAAACTAGCTATATCACACTTCATCCCAGGCCACCAAAACAATTTCTTCAAGTCCTGATACATCTTTGTAGCCCCCGAATGAATACTCAATTTACTTCTATGACTTTCCTCAAGAATCGCCTTCTTCACCTCCGCATCATCAGGAATACAAATTCGATTACGGAATCTCAACACACCATAGGCATCCAACTTGAAATCATCATCCTCGGACTGATCGACCCCAACTATCGAATATACCAGTTTCACGTCTAACTTCTGAGCTTCCTTGATACTGTCCAGAAAATCATTGTTAATCTTCAGCATCCCCAATATCACACTCTGCGGTGTCACTTCGCAAACTAAGCTCATATCGCTAAACTGCTTAATCAATTCTAATTCTTTAACCATCATCGCCGACATATGCAAGGTTTTCCGACTTAGGGCGTCAGCCACAACATTAGCTTTTCCTGGATGATAGTTCAACCCGAAATCATAATCTTTTAATAAATCCAACCATCTTCGCTGTCTCATATTCAATTCCTTCTGATCAAAAAAATACTTTAAGCTCTTATGGTCACTAAATACTTCAAATCTCGAACCATAAAGATAATGTCTCCAAATCTTCAGCACAAAAACAACTGCAGCAAGTTCTAAATCGTGCGTAGGGTAGTTCTTTTCATGAGTTCTCAACTGCCTCGACGCATAAGCAACTACCTTATCACTCTGCATAAGTACACCTCCTAAACCCATCTTAGAAGCATCACAATATACCACAAAAGGTTCTACTAGATTAGGTAATGTCAAAATCGTAGCCGACGTCAATCTCTTCTTCAATTCCGCAAAACTTTTTTCACATTGAATGTCCCACACAAAAGCTTTACCTTTACAAGTCAACTTATTCAACGGAAGTGCTAACTTAGAAAATCCTTTGATAAACCTCCGGTAATAACTGGCTAGTCCCAAAAAGCTTCTAATCTCGGTAGCCGACTTTGGAGTTTCCCATTGCAACACAGCATCTACTTTAGACGGATCCACAGCAATGCCACTACCTGAAATGACATGACCGAGAAAGCTAACCTCTTTTAACCAAAATTCACATTTAGACAGCTTTGCATATAACTTCTTCTCTTTCAAAACTTGCAATACTCGTCTTAAGTGCTCTGCATGCTCTGTTTCTGATTTAGAGTAAATCAATATATCATCAATAAACACCACCACAAACCGATCCAAATAAGTATGAAAGATATGGTTCATGTACTACATGAATACTCCTGGCGCATTAGTAACACCGAAAGGCATCACCGAATACTCATAATGTCCATAACGCGTTCTAAAGGTCGTCTTCTGAATATCTTCGTCTTTCACTTTAATCTGATGATAGCCCGACCTTAAATCAATCTTGCTAAACACACGAGCACGTACCAATTGATCCATCAAGTCATCTATTCTCGGGAGCGGATACTTGTTCTTAATCGTCACTTTATTTAATTGCCTATAATCAACACAGAGCCTCATACTTCCATCTTTCTTCTTTACTAACAACACTGGAGCTCCCCACGACGATACACTTGGCCTCACAAACTTCTTTTCAAGTAAGTCCTCCAATTGCTTCTTTAATTCTGACAATTCAGATGCAGACATCCTGTATGGTGCCATAGAAACAGGTCTGGTACCAGGTACAAGGTCAATCGCAAATTCCACTTCTCTTTCTAGAGGCACATCAAAATTTCATCAGGGAAAACTTCAGGAAATTCACGCACTACTTGCAACTCCTCAATTACAGCTCGGCTCTCAACGGATAACGACGCCATCAATGAGAACATCTGAGCTCCTCCTTGCATCGACCGCTGTAACTCCCTAAAAGACAACAAACTAGCTTCTTCCTCTTCAGGAGTAGAAAATCTCACAGACTTGTTATAACAATTAATATGAACACAGTTATATTCTAACCAGTTCATTCCCAAGATTACATCTATTCCAGATAACGGCAAACACACCAAATCAACAGTAAAGTCTCTGTCGAAGATTGTCAAAGGACACTTTAAACACACAAGAGAAGTGGTCACCGACCCCTTAGCCGGAACCTCGACGACCATTTCTCCATTCATAGAAGACAACATAAGACCCAATCTTTCAACACATTCAGCAGCAATAAAGCAATGAGTAGCATCAGTGTCAATCATAGTAATTAAGGGAGTACTATTAATGAAACAAGTACCACAGATGAGTCTGTCCTCATTAGTTGTCTGAGTCCCCGCCAAAGCGAACACTTTCCCCCCGGTTTGCGCCTTCTTTGGTTTCTGACACTGACTACTAATGTGTCCTTTTTCGCCACAGTTGAAACAAATCATCTCTTTATGCTCGCACACCGATATGGCATGCCCAGTCTTACCACAACGGAAACATCTCTTCACCTCAGCAGTACACACATTACTCTTATGACCAGATTTCCCACACTTGAAACAAGTTATGCCAGCTGGAGCATCTCCCCCACTAGTCCTCTTTCCATCAACCACTTTCTGTTTACCTTTTCCAGCTGGAGCATCGTAAGGTTTGCCACGATTCTGTTGGTGTTTGCTCTTCCTCTCATTAATGATCTTATAATGAGCATTGTTATCCTCTTCAAAAATTCTGCAACTATCAATCAAATCAGCAAAAATACGAATCTTCTGATATCCAACTGCCTTCTTGATCTCTGGGCGTAACCCACTTTTAAACTTGATGCATTTTAAAAACTCAGCATCATCATCGTTATAGTGCGGATAAAACTTAGCCAATTCGACAAACTTTGCAGCATAATCAGTAACCGACATGTTTCCTTGCTTCAGCTCAAGAAACTTGATTTGCTTCTTACCACGAACATCCTCTGGATAATACTTCCTCAAGAACTCTCTTCGGAACACATCCCAAGTGATACCTTCACCTGCAGTTTTCAACCTCTGACGAGTCTCTAGCCACCAGTCATCAGCCTCGAATGTTAGCATATGAGTCCCATATCGAACCTTCTGCGCTGGAGTGCAGTCCATCACACAGAAGATTCTCTCCATCTCTTTCAACCAATCCAACGCTCCATCAGGATCATACTTGCCTTTGAAGGTAGGCAGATTCTCCCTCTGAAAAGTTGCCAAACTGCGAGATCCAGCATTCTCATAAGCGTTCGGCTGATTCTGCAAAGCCTGAGCCATTGCTTCCAATGCAGCAGCAATTGCAGCATCGTTCCTTCCAGCCATCTCAACTGGTCACTTCAACATAAACAAAGGTTAAAACTAGTTAACAATACTCGATTGTCAAACAAATTAAGACTCGACAACTTGGCCGGACGGATCGACCTGCTCTGATACCACTAATGTAAGACTCTTCTACCCCACATACAATTTTAGGAAAACACTTAATATTATCAGAGTAAAATCAGCAAGAAAGGTGCCAAATATATTCAAACGACATTCAAAAACTTTGTCCTGTCCCGTAACACGGGTTATTCATTCATCATTAGATTAAATTGACAACTACGCAGCGGAATCAAAACTTTTTATTCAGGTCAACAAAATACTTCATGGATAAAAGTATCCAATTCAAAATGGCATCAACAATATGAAAAGAAATTCTAACATAAAACCAAAAAGGAAAATACGAGGTTCACAACTAATCCCAACCCGATGTTACATGACACAGAGCAGGACACCACTTAAAACATGACTAAAACAACAAGAGAACGCTCCAAGACTCAATCCTCCAGCACCGCAAGTCTACTCTTGGTTATCTGCAAGTTACCCACATAAGAGGCAGCATTTACAAGCAGGCAGGGTGAGAAATCACAATTCATTATAGTAATATAAAGACATGGAAACTAAACAGAATAAGCAATAACAACATCATAGCATCATCAACAGAATCTTCACAACACAATCACAATTACATCATTTATGTGCAATGTCAACTATAATGGAATGCAAGGAATGCATGTGGTACCGATTCAACGTGGATGGACACTGGCCATCAACCCTCCAAAAAGGAGCACAACATAATCAACATATCACTTCAATCCGCACAATGGGATTGAAGCTACCGATGAACCGGAGTCCCAACATAAAATGTTATGAAATGCAATGATGCTAATTCTCCTCAATTCATCAAACATCAACGTGTGCATCATTCATTTCATATTCAACAAGTATTTATGATATAATCGTGTGTTATCATCTTACATCAACAACAACTCGACAATAAAAGATCAGCACGAGAAAATGTCAAGAAACCTCAAGAAAAACAACAAAAACAGCAAAACAGCTGTCTGACACGGCCACCCGTGTCCTGGGACACGGCCCGTGTCAGGAAACCTGCGCACAAAAAACATAATGGACAAAATACAACAAATACAGTGGTCTGATACGGCCGCCCGTGTCCTGTGACACGGCCCGTGTCAAGAGCTCTGTAGCACACATTCAACAAAAGCAAAATGCAGCAGGAACAGTGGTCTGACACGGCTGCCCGTGTCCTGTGACACGGCCCGTGTCAGGATGCGAAAACCCAGAATTTTTCAAAAGATTTTTCTGCTGCGTTTTGACTTCCAATATCCCAACAATTCAGTTCTTCCAGTACGAAAATTTGACCAAAACCCTCACACAATACACATACATCAACACATAACATTCTATCTCATTATATTTCATCGAATCATTCAATCCTAACTCATTCTACATCAACAAACACCACAATTATCCAAAATCCACAAATACCTAATCTATTCATAACCAAAATCCTATAGAACTATAATAAACCATGAAAACTCCCCATACCTTAGAGAAATCAGTAGCTTTCCTCCTTCTCTAAGATTCCTCAGCAACCTTCAAGTCTTAGGGTTCTTCTTCTTCTCTTCCTCTATGTTCTTCACAAAACACGATAAGTTAGAATAGATCGGTCTTCTCCTCTTTAGACAAAATATCCCAGTTAATGGACTTCCACTTCTATCCTTACTCTTTTTCCTTTAAGACCACCTTGCCCTTTTCTTATTATTTTTAATAATAATAATAGTATAAATAATACATTAATTATTCATTCTATTAAATTATTTAAAAGTACTCTTTTGATCCCAAAAATTCTCCAAATTATCAAAACTTCGTAATTCCTTCTAAATTAATTAAATAAATATATAAATGATTAATTTAGATTTTCGGGGCGTTACACACCCCCCCCCCCCCCCCCCCCCCGCCGTATCATCATCACCGGAGTTGCTGATCTCATGACGTTGTTGGCCACTAGTTCCTTTCTGATCCAGGTACGATCAGTTATCTTCCATTATATTTAAATTTTATTAACAACAGTTTATTGGTTAATGTTCCTCACCACCAACACTTATAATCGTAAAAATTACGATTATAAAAATGATGATGATACGTGATGATGGTGAGGCAGATTATCCAATGTCTTGTTGTTATGAAAATTTACCTATAATCAAAGATAGCGATATATCGAAGGAGCCATACCAATAAACCACAATATATATGTAAAAGAGCGTGAAATTCACGATGAGACGAATGCAATCAGAAAATAACAGTGGTTTGTTTAAGTTGGTTTTCAATAATAGTTAAATTTTCAGATTATAGACTTCTTCATCAAACTGAATCCTTGTATTTCTTTAGTGAGGTGTATGTAAAACAAGCAATCTACCTATAATACGATAAACTCTGGGTACTTTCAACAACGGTTATCTATTGTAACCGAAATGAAAGATAATATGATAAACTCTAGGATGTTTTGCATAATTTGTTGCTGATGGGTTTCGAACCCAGTACCTAAGTGTATATATCACAACAGTTTGTTAGCATCACTGTTGTGATATGTGGCGCGCGTCATGCCTTTCAATAACAATTTCCAGTCTGTTGTAAAAACAACGAACTTACAACGACACTCTACTTAACAACGGTATGTCAGGCGTGATGGTACCTCTTTTCAACCCGTTGTGAAAGGGGTTTTCCGTAGTAGAGTAAGTCATTTAACCATTTTCCCGTCAAAACTGAGGATATGTTTGTCATTTCTTATTTTTAGAGTTGTTTTTTTGTTATTTTTTATTATTTATTCTACTAACTGTTTTTTTAATTAATAAATTATAATATTATTTACTATTTATTCCATTTATTATTTGTTATTTATTTATTTAGTAAAAACCAACCTACCGCTTCTAACTATATTTTTTCTTTTTATAAAATATTAAAAAACAAACATTTTTTCGCTAATTTAATTTGAACATTTTTTGATAATTATTTCTCTTAAATAGTTTTTTCCCCATTAACTATTATTATTAGTTTTATTTACTTTTTTAATAATTTGTTTTTATTGTATTTTCAAATTATCATATATCTAATTTATATATTTTTCAATTAATTAATTTCAAATAACAACCTACCTCATTACTTTCCATTAAATCCACTCTATAGTCAATTTCACTCATCGCATCTATTCATGTAATTCTCCGTTATCTCAATTACACATAACTTCTTTATTTTCCTAATAAAATTGATTTTATTCTCATACTAAATTACATTTTTATGCTACTTTATCTAGATCTCTCACAGAACTCCATATTTATGTTGTATCTCATTCTTATGTTGGCGCAACATCACAAAAATTAATTTTATTCCCACACTTTTCATGTTTATACTCACACATAAAACTATATTTATGCTACATTGTCTCATTTTCATGTTTTTGTACCATCACAACTTTTCAAATAACCACCTACCTCATTACTCTTCATTAACTCCACTTCATAGTCAATCACAATCACCCCATATATTCATGTGATTCTCCGTTATCTCAATTAAACATAACTTCTTTATTTTCTTAATAAAATTTATATTTATTCTCACACTTAACTCCATGTTTATACTACTCCATCTAATTCTCACACATAACTCCATGTTTATACTACTCCATATCATTCTCATGTTGATGCAGCATCATAAAAATTAATTTATTCTCACACTTTTCATTTTTATGCTACTCCATCTAATTCTCACACTTTTAATGTTTATTCTACTCCATTCAGTTCTCACACATAACTCCATATTTATGGTACTACATCTCATTCTTACGTTGTTGCATGATAACAATTTTTAAATAACCGCTTAACTCATTACTCCCCATTAACTCCACTCCATAGTCAATTTTAATCACCCCATATATTCATGTTATTCTCAATTATCTCAAGTTCTTTATTGGATCTTAAGGTTTCTTAGACGGATGGAGAGTGGATTCTAGGAGGAGATTTTAACGCGGTGAAATGTGTAAATGAACGGAAGGGCATTTCTGCGAGGAGTTGGAATCCAGAATGGGAAGATTTCGCGGAGTTTATTTTGAAGAGTGAATTGATTGATGTTCCATGCAAAGGGAAGAGATTTACTTGGTATGGCGGAGTAGGAGGGGCGTGTAGTAGGATTAATCGTTTCTTAGTGTCAGAGGGTATTGTTGATAAATGGGGAGTGGTTGGTCAATTCGTTGGAATGAGAGATATTTCGGATCATTGTCCAATTTGGCTTATTTGTGATAAATCTAATTGGGGTCCAAAACCTTTCAAATTCAATAACGAATGGTTCGAGAATAAAGAGTTCATTCCTTTTGTCGAGGGGGTTTGGGGTAGGTTGGAAGTGGAAGGTAGAGGAGATTTTGTTCTTATAGAGAAGCTAATGCTTCTTAAAGAGAGAATTAAATGGTGGAATTATAATATTTTTGGGAAGATCGTTTTGGAGATCGAGGAGAATGTGGTTAGGATGAACGAGGGAGACGATGTAGGGGAGGATCTTAGTTTAGGTGATTTACAGGTGAAAAGAAGGGCAAGTCGTGACTTTTGGTTGAAGCTTAAGATTAAAGAGAATATGTTAATACAAAAATCGAGGCTTAAGTGGATAAACGACGGAGATTCAAATAGTAGATTTTTTCATCATGTTGTAAAAGAAAGAAGGAGGCGTAACTTTATTGGTTCGTTTCATCCGGATAATGGCACGGTGGCTTCGGTTGAGGAGGTCAAGGAAGAGGTGAGATTGCATTTTGCGTCGAAATTAGTTGAATCGGAAAGGGAGAGGCCGGTCCTTGAAGGCATTACTTTTAAGCATCTTAATTGTTCCGATAGGTTATCTCTTGAAGCTCCTTTCATGGAAAGTGAGATAAAGGAGGTGATTTGGGGGTGTGAAGGATCTAAGAGTCCGGGTCCGGATGGTTATACTTTCACTTTTATTAAAAATTATTGGTTCTTCTTGAAAGAGGATTTCATTCATTGTTTTGAGGCTTTCCACTCCGGGGGGCTTTTGTCTAGGGCTTTTACTTCTTCCTTCTTAACATTAGTTCCTAAATCTTCAAATCCTTTGGGTTTTGATGACTTTAGAACTATATGTTTAGTCAGTTGCGTTTATAAAGCTCTTACAAAACTTTTAGCCGCTAGATTGAAAGTGGTGGTTCATTCTATCATTTCCAAAAATCAAAGTGCCTTTGTTCCGGGAAGGCAATTTCTTGAGGGGGTTCTTGTGGCTAATGAGATGGTGGATCATACTTTTAAGGTGGGGAAAGAGTGCATGCTTTTCAAAGTGGATTTTGAGAAGGCATATGACAAAGTTTCTTGGAACTTCCTAAGGTTTTTGCTTAGGAAGATGGGATTTGGCGAGATTTAGATGAAGTGGATGGAGGCTTTGGTTTTTTCTAGTAAAATGTCGGTTTTGGTTCATGGTAGCCTGACGAAGGAGTTTGTAGTTGATAGAGGTTTGAGACAAGGTGATCCTTTGTCGCCGTTTCTCTTTGTGATAGTGGCGGAAGGCTTGACAAGAATGGTGAGTAGGTCCGTCGAACTTTGCAATTTTAAGGGGTACAATTTTTGTGGGAATTGATTAGTGGACATCCTTCAATTTGCGGATGATACTTTTTTGGTCGGAGATGGTAGTTGGAAGCATCTTTGGGCGATTAAAACTGTTCTAAGGGGCTTTGAGTTGGTGTCTGGCTTGGGTATTAATTTCTACAAGAGTAAGTTGATAGGGGTGAATATTAATCCTAACTTCTTGGATATGGCTTCCTACTTCCTTTCTTGCAAGAAGGAAGACAATAAGTTTTCTTTTCTTGGAATTCCATTTGGTGTTTATACTAATATGGAATCTATGTGGTCGGGGGTGGTTTCTAAGACGGAAAGGAGATTATCTACTTGGAGTAACCGTTTTCTTAGTTTTGGGGGTAGATTAATTCTTTTGAAGTCGGTGTTGTCTTCTCTTGCTATTTTTATGTTCTCGTTCTACAAAGCTCCGAAAAAGGTTGTTAAAAAGATTACCTCTATTTAAAGTAATTTTCTTTGGGGTGGCACGACGATGAAGAAATGTATCCATTGGGTGAGTTTGAGCGATGTGTGTCTCCCGGTTAGGAGAGGTGGGCTTGGTCTTCAGAGGGTCGATGATTTCAACATTTCTCTCCTTCATAAGTGGAGATGGAGGATTTTATCGAAATCTAATTCCTTGTGGTTAGACGTTTTGAAGGATCGGTATGGTGATATCTCTCTTCAAATGGCGAAGACTATTGGCGTTATTCCTAAGGTTAAGAGCTCGTCTTCTTGGTGGGGGGACATTTTGAGGTTAGCTAATTACTACCCGGAGGACTTATTTATTTATAATTATTTTTTCGATGTTGGCAATGGTTTTTCTACTTATTTTTGGAATTTCTTTTGGCTTGTCTTAGGGACAAATTTCCCATTTTATTTAAAGCTTCTCTCCTTAAGGAAGTGTCAATCGCTTGTATGGGTGGGTGGGGTGGAGGTGTTTGGAAGTGGGTCTATTTAGGAGTGGTTGGGTTGAAGAGTGGGGCGGAAGAGTCGCGGCCTGCCATTGTCCAGGAGCTCCTGGCAGCGCGCGCTCAGCTCATTCCCGCTGGGCTGTCCGTCGCTGGCCGGGACGTTGTTTCCTGGCGGCCGACAGCAGGTGTTGGTTTTACGGTGAGTAGTTTTCGGAGCATTACGTTTGTGTTTCGGATTCCTTACGGTCCTTTAAATAATTTCCAAGACGTTTTCTCTTTGATTTGGAAGATGGACATTCCCTTGAAGGTTAGAGGTTTTGCTTGGAGAAGTTTTTTAAAGAGAATTCCTACTAAATATTCTTTATCTTTAAGAGGTTGTCTAGTAGGGGTTGATAATTTGGATTGTATTTTTTGTTGCAATTCTATTGAATCGATTGACCACTTATTGTTGAATTGTAGTATCATTAAGTTGGTGTGGAAGGAGGTGGCGGAGTGGATAGGATTCAACGGTTATGAGTCTAATAATTTGAGGGAGAGTTTTTTGCTTTGGAGTTCTTTTGGGAGAAGGAAAATAATGAAGAAAGGAAATGAGGGGAGTGTTTGGCTTGCAACAATTTGGTATATTTGGTTGATGAGAAATGCAATCATTTTTAGAAATGAGGTTTGGAATGTTTTGGATATGGTTTGGAGCATAAAAGCTTTAGTTTGGAGATGGTCGTTCATCGGAAAGATTACTCGTGCCAATTATAAATTCTATGAATTTAGCAAATGTCCTTTGTTGTATTTATCCTAAGTTGTAATTGGAGTGTAATTTTTCTTTGCTGTTTTTTTTTTTTTTTGCTTTTTGTAAGCAGGTTGAGAACTCTTAGTTCTCTTATTAATTAAATTCCTTGCTTATAAAAAACAATAATAATAATAATAATAAATATTATTTTGTTCTCACACTTAACTCAACTTTTATGCTACCCCATCTAATTCTCACACATAACTTCATATTTAAGTTACTCCATCTCATTCAATTGTTATTGCATTAATACAAAAATTAATTTTATTCTCACACTTTTCATGTTTATAATATTCCATCTAATTCTCATGCTTTTCATGTTTATGCAAATAAATCTAATTCTCACACACAACTCCATATTTATGGTACTCTATCTCATACTCATGTTCTTGCAACATCATAATTTTTCAAATAACCACTTAAATCATTACTCTCTATTAACGCCACTTCATAGTCAATCTCAATCACGCCATCTATTCACCTTATTCTCTATTATCTCAATTACACATAACTTCTTAATTTTCTTAAAAAACTTAGGGTAATGCTATGTTTTTATTGAAAAAAGTATTAAAAATTTTAATGATATATTTGTATTAATGTCTATGCACAATTTCCAATGTAAAATTTTTCTATTTATCTCTTAACTTGTGCCCCTAGGACACAAGTTAGCATTACCTAAAATTTATTTTATTCTCTCACTTGACACCATGTTTATGCTACTACATCTAATTCTCACACTTAACTTCATATTTATGTTATTCCATCTAATTCTCACACATATATATTTAATTGTATATTTTAATTTTAAGTACACAACACTAAAAAAATACATTTTTTGGTACATAAAATATTGTTGAAAAAAAATATATTTGTCTTAAGTTTTAGGAGAGTACCAATCACAAAACTGATGTTTAATTTTAAATTTTTTTGCAACATGAAGGAATTGATGGAATGAATAGAAGAAATAGTCAACAAAACATTGTAACCAAATATCAATTTTATTTTTTATTTTGTCATTTTTATTTATAATTAATATATACTATCTGATACAAAAGCTGATACACAACCAAACACAACATGAGAGCTCCAACATTAACTGGAATAAAAATATATAAATATATAATATAGAAAGTAGTAAAAAAAACCATTTTTAGAATTGTTCAATGTTGGATTATTCTCTACTTTTAAACTAACAAGAATCAACAACACTCATCAATTATTTCCAACACTATAGTTTCAAACATTATCAAAATCTATATTAATTAACCTATTGTTTGCTCTCAAATAGTAATATCACATCCTACACATGACCTGCTGTTCTAAAAAGTGTAACAGTATTGCTATGCCCACAAGCAACTTCACAAAAATAAGGTTCAATAAGGACTACAATACAATTGGAACAACAATAAGGTAAAAATTAATAGTTTTAACCCTCCTTTTCTTTATCATCTATATATACACATTTAGTCAATGCAAATATATTATATTTTGCTTTTAATAAAAATTGTAGGTGCAACATTAAGCGAGTATAACATTGGATAACAATTTTGAACATACCATGCTATTTATTTTCAAAACTCAACTAGAGCAACATAAAAACAGCTTTGATGTGAGACAACCAATAGAAAGTGTTTGTGAGAAATTCGATTAATTTCCAATTGTACAATGGATCAACAAATTGAAGAGAGATTTGTGTGATTGAGAAAGAGGTGAGAGTTTAACGACAATTTTTTGTGAAGGAACGAATGTCCAGAGACAGCTTGTTGTTTACTATTAATATAATAATAGTAATTAATAACAAATAATAATATGATTTAAGAAAAATATTAATAATAATAAAATAAATTCCAATTTTTACTTTTAATAATGAGTTTAATATAATATAATTTTTTTCGTAAAATGAGTGGAAATAGGAATGACGCTTGTGGTTTCGCACGTGTTTAAATTCAATATAATTATAAATATTTAAAAAAATATTTATGTTTTTTAATTAGAATTTATTTAAAAAACTTTTAATTGAATAGTGGTAAACATTTGTATGAATAGTAAGCTTTAATGATTCTCTTTAATGACTCCTTTATCCAAGAAGAAGAAAATGAAAAAAAAAATGTTTATGTCTAAGAAAATTATAATTTATCTAACAAAGGAAGCTCGACATTAGAGAAAAAGTTCAAAATTATAATTACTACCATCGAATTCAAAAATATGAGGCAAAAGAAGCGTTAAAATAATGAGTACCAGTAAGGTGGTAGAGTCCGACAACATATCTATTGAAGTATAAAAAATTATTGGAGATAATGGCATTGGGTAGCTTACCAAAATCTTTAATGAAATTATGAGGTTAAAGAAAATGTCAGATGAATGGAGAAGAAGCATTGTACTATTAATCTATAAGAACAAGAAGGGTATACAAAATTGTGCAAGTTATAGAGAGACTAAACTTATGATTTATACCATGAAGTTATGGGAAAGAGTGATTGAATAGAGACTAAGAAAAGAGACTTAAGTCAATCGGAATTAATTTGGTTCTATACCTGAAAGGCCGACCATGGAAGCGGTCTATCTACTACGACATGTGATGGATCAATATCGGATGAACAAATAAGACTTGCACTTAATTTTTATTGACTTGAAGAAGGCGTATGATCGGGTGCATAGAGATATTTTAAGTAAAGCCCTAGAGAAGGAAGGAGATAGGATTGCATATATTCGAGTTATTCAACATGTGTATGAAAGGGTATCGAATTGTGTGTGGACACATGGTGGATAAATAGAATAATTCTCCATTAAAATAGGTTTGCATCAAGGTTCAACTCTAAGCCCCTGCTTTTTTACCTTAATTTTGGATCTAGTCACGGAACACATCCAAGAGCTAGCATCGAGATGCATGCATTTTGCAGATGATATAGTCTTACTTGGAGACTTCGAGATTAGCTTTAAAAATACACAGTTTTCGCTTAAGTAGAAGTAGTACATAGTACATAAAATGTAATTTCAACAAAAGAAGAAGTGTTTCTAACCTAAAGGTGAAAGTTTGAAACCATATCTTCCCTCAAGTCACACAGTTTAAATATTTTGTAGTAATACAAATCCATGAAGAAATAGAAGGCGATGTAAATCGTTGAATTCAAGCTGGATGGATGAAATGGAGAAGGGTTTCAAAGGTTCTATGTGACACAGAGGTACCACATAAGTTGAAGGGAAAATTTTATTGGATTGTGGTAAGACATCCGATGTTATACGGGACACAAAGCGGTCTACATAACAAATGACAAGAAAGTCAAAGGATTTAGCCTCCATAAAAGGTAATCATATTCAAAAGTAAAATATTTAGACTTTAACCACCAAAAAGACACATAGAGCCAAATAGTGTTAAGATGTAGCCGAATATTTTACGAAAAACCACCTAGCCAACCATACTATAAGAGATGATCCAATAAATTTCCTTGAAATGTTGTTGAGAACCCTAGTCAATTAGAAATAACAGACCACAATCTACCAAAAAAATCACATTTTACAAAAAAAATGATCACCGTCTTCATCCACGCCACTATTTACCACACATATTTGATCGTTCATAACAAGAATCTGCCACATGGCCAAATTGTTCTTCGTCAATACACGATTCAGACAAAATCGCCAAAAAAAATAGATACCTAAAGCTGCACAGTCTTCAACCCCAAAATTTTGGAGTTAACATGATTGTTGTTGTTGTCAACTTGAGACATAAGCATTGTTGATTGTGTAGCAAGAAAACGGATGTAAATTCCATAACCAATGATCTTCTACGTCCACCTATAAAACAACCTAGAGTAACCACTCAATGCACTCTCCCACTAACTCCTCCTCCCAAGCAAGAAACCTCCTACACTACTTCCAAGCCTCATTGTTCTCCCCCACCCAAGTTGTTCATTTCTGCGACTAATGCCATCTTATTCTTTGATAAATCAAACAACCTACTAAATCTTACCTTCAAATGAATACCATCAAGCTAAGGATCTTTCAAAAATATATTAAAAGTATCATCTCCTATCTTTCGATCAATGTTATCGAGAAACCACCCTCCATCAACCAAACCAACACCCTCTTTTATGTTTTTCAAATTCCTCCAACAAACAGATCCACCACTTCCCCTAAAACGCAATCTCCCCGCTTCCTCATCATACCTAGAACACAATATCCTCTACCTAAGACTTCCCGTCTCATTTAGAATCCTCCAACACCAATTACCATTTAAGGTCAAGTTAAACTCCTTCAACCTCCTAACCCCCAAACCTCCATTTTCATTTTTAAAATAAATAGTATCCCATTTAATGAAAGAAACTTTTCTCACTTACTCACTCCCCTTTCAACCCCCCTCCCTAAGAAAATGCATTAAAATAGATTTAAGAGAAGATATGATACTTGAGGGCACCTTGAAAAATGAAAGAAAGTAGACCGGAATGGACGGCATGACATGAAAGCCTTCCACTGCGACAATCTTCTTTTGATACTGTTAATTAGAGGATATTAAAACTTAAGCTTTCTAGAATCACCACAAATATAAAGCCCCAAATCCAAAAAAGTTAGTTGATTGTGTTTACAGTTCATAACTAACACTACCTAATGCAACAAAAAATCTGATACGTGGACCCCAAAAACCATGCTTTTAGGAAAGTAAAATTTTAAACCCAATATAGCTTCAAAAAGAATCAACACCGCCTTCAAAGCTTGAACATTAGCCCAACTTTTAGCCACCGCCAATAGAGTATCATCAACAAATTGTAAATGAGAAACACAAGCAACACTTTGCTCCCCCACCCCATATCCTATATAAATACCTTTTTGTATCACCTTAATTTTTTACCTTAAGATCCCTTTCTTTTCCTGCATAGCATCTTTAGATCATAGGGTCTTGTGTGCGTGTTTATCATGACTAACCAACTTGTGCATGTGCAATGGTTTCAAGTGTTGGTGATATTTGTTCTCACAATCAAGTGTTTCAAGATGTAACCAATGGATTCTGATTCAAAGAGGTAATACGGCCTTCTTCTGGTTATTTTCCTCAGAGCTTCTCAAAAGTTTCAATGTATACTCCCAAGGAGAATCATGGTGTTGAATATTGTCGTAAGGAAACTGGCTAGGGTTTTCATGGCAAATTGTATTGCAAGATGTATCTTTATTTTCAAAAGCTCCTTAAAACACATGGTTTTTGCGCTAAGATCGTCATTGTCTAAAGATTAAGGCTATTGGGTTCATGGATTCAAGAATGTTTCAATTGACATTAAGTTCTTGGGCATTTATTTTGTTATAGGACTTGATTCAACAAGAGGGTGTCTTGCGTGGTTTGCTCGAGATTCGAGTAATGATGGTGGAATTCCAAGAACTGATTTCAAATCTCAAGATTGCAAATTCAAATTCAAGGTATTCAAATTATAAGCGTTTCTCATTTTCAAGTTCAAGGTTTCTTACAAAGATAAAAAAAAAGGAGGATAATTCGAATCCACCAAGTTCAAGTTCATAAATCCAAGACACCATGTTTATGTTAAGCTCCATGTCCAAGGTTACAAATTCCAATTCCAAATTCCAAGTCCATAGGCCAAATTTTGTTATTTAAAGATTCAAATTCAAGTCATCATTATCCAAGTGCAAATATCATGAAGGTTCAAGTTTGAAGATTTATACTAAATCCAAAGATTTAAGCATAAGAGTTCAAGTTACAACATCCTTTCCACATTTGAAATTAAAAATTTTACTCAAAGCTTACAAGTCGGATTCATAAACTTAATAATTTCATAATTGTTACAAGGGCTCCAAATTCAAGTATTCAAAGTGTTTGATGCAAGTTCTTGAAGCTTCACTCTAAGTTATACTTGATACAAGATGAAAACAATCAAAGTCTAGCCTTGTGAGCTCACTTTCGGTGTGTATTCCGTTGTGGGACCCGAAAAGATCTAATGAACAGTCTCCTCTTTTACAATCATTCTAAAGTCAACACATGTGTGAGCCACATCAACTACCTACCAAAGATTGGAACATGCTTAAGCATGCCCATCTTTGCCCTTTTCTTGTTTTTATTTTATGACCAGTTCATGTCCCTTATGGTAAATTACTAAGTCTTAATTACTCCCACCTATCAAATGCTACACTATGTACACGTGGCAGATTTTTTTTGAAAATTTCTTCCCCTTTCCCTCTTTCTCTCACGTTTCCTCTCTTTCTCACGTTTTCTCTCTTTCTCTCACGCTCTCTCTCTTTCTCTCTTCCTTCTTCCTTCACTATCTCTCTCTTTTCTCGTCTCCTTCCCTTCCCTCTTTCCCCCACCTTCTTTCTGCCTTCTTCTCTCACTGATGCGCTGCCAAGAGATATGGAGAATGATTGTTCTAAGCTCCTTTTGTGTTTTCTGTAGTTTAGGTATATAGTTGATTGGATGAATTTTTATTGAACAGGGATTATCGGAGGATGGATGAAGCTGACCAATTCGAATCTGTTGGATTGGACGATTCTGTTGAAGACGAGAGAGATTTTGATCAGATCATGGAGGATCGCAGGTCTGCTGAGGTTGAGCTTCACACTCGTGATGGCCGGGCTTCAAATCGGACTTAACTTCCTCAGCTTCTTCATGACCAGGGTAACCATTTCTTTTGCTTTCATTTCACAGCCTTATCCATGCTTAATTGCTATTTATTTTAATTTTAGGGTTTTTATTTTACCGCACTTTACGTATCTATTTCATATTCATTTATCTATTCATTTCACAGCCTGATTTAGGGTTTGTAATTTTAATTTATCAAAATGTGTGATAGTACCTAATTGTATATGGATTACTGTGTTGATTGTTTATGTGTACCTAACTCTTGTGTTTTGAAACTAAAGTTTTTCAAAAGAAGTTAGGAGTGAGAACATTGAAATAATCCAATTTGTGTTTGTTGTTCTTCACTTTGACTTGAACAAATGACAGCATAAACCTGCTTAGTTTATGTGTATTGTAGCATGATTGATAAATATTATAACCTTTATGGCAAATGGTAATCTCTTCATTGATTTAAGTGTGTATTTCTTAAAAATTTTCAGATGGTTGAGGTTGTGAGTCGAGATTGTATCATTGTTGCTGATGATTCCATTCCAAATGGTAGCTTTTTTGTGGAGCTTTTTTTCACATCATTGCTGATTTAAGCTATACTTGATTAACTCTATGTTTCAGGTGAATGTACAAATTATAACTTGTCATTGTCTTCAGTTAAGTAGTCATTCCATTTGGAAGATGAGCTGTTTATTGTTTGTTTGGATTTATGATTCCTCTGATTAGCTGTTGTCATTGTATTGTTTCTCTCTGAATTGCTTTCAGTCAATGATGTGATTCTTTGTTGAAGAATAGAAGGCTTCAGACTTGGGGATGGTTTATTGAGTATATTACTTTCTGCACTTCACCCCTATAAATATAGAAATAGTTTGTGCTGTCATGGACACAAAATCTGTCACATTATAATAACCTATTTCATAGTTATATTAGTGAAAACCATAGTTGAAATATTGTGATTGAGCAGTCCTTCATCGTAAAGAGTCGTAACAGGCATAGAAGATAAAGGTCTAAAGCCAGTTTCGCATTCTGATTTAGTCGGTCTCGAGAAACGATTCGAGAACACCTCTGGACAGATAAAAGATACTTGTGACGGCTTTTAGTTTGTAGTATCCCTTGCAGCTTGCTTGCTTCGGCTCGGGCTTGTATGTTTCGTTGCCTAGGTTTGCAACTGCTACTTGATGTGCTACTGCAGCTTTTTATTGTTTTGTGGATGGCATACTCCATCCGTTTCCGTTCATTTTTTGCAGGTGAACAATAAGGACCAAGTGGACATGTTGAGAATTGGTGTCTATTTGATGTTAGCAGGGCTGTTGGTGAATGTGAGGAGGTTAGAGTGAATTGGTTTGAATTTGTTGTGCTGGGCAATCTTGTTTCCTACTATCTTTTGCAACTCCATTAACGACCATGTCGACAGCTTTATGTTATGCTTCCTGATGCAAATTTTGATTGCAGTTTGGAAATTGGAATTGCAGGCTCTGCACAGAGGTTTCCCTCATATTTGAATTCCATTTTCGCAATACAGTTTTAATCGTTGAGAGACGCATCCGTTAGTAACTTCTTACGGATATCTTCATGTTGATACGGTACAGGTGCACTCTGTCCAGGCCGTTGTTCCATTTTGGAATACTCACGCCCCTAAAGCTGGTGCTGCTGCTATGCGCTTTTTATGATCACCTTCAAGCATCTCTCGGAAAGTCTCACAGCCCAGTCGAAATTCCTTTTGAATACAGTTTACAAGCCTTATGATAACGTTGTTCTCCAACGATTCTGTACTTCTAGACTGTCAATTGTATTGGTCACTGTAACTTGCATTTTGGCTTGGAATTTTGCCTTGCTTTACTGTATTCACTTGATAATGGTTCCCTTTTTTAGGTGATGGTATGTATATGGAGCTTTGAAAGCATTTTGCCTTCTGCTGCACTTATTTTGGATGAGGTTTGGCATAATGAGGATTGTGATGTTGTAAGTCCTGCTATTTCTATTAGTTTAATTTGTTTATTATTTGAGAATGTATGGAGTATTAATACTATAAGTCCTGAATGAATCTAGCCTGATTGTTGTAAGTCCTGCTTTTTCTTTTTCCTTTATAATTGATGTGTTTGGTTTTTTGGATAGAGTTGATTGTTGTTTGCGATTTCTGGATCTATGTTGAAAATGGAACCATACATTTCAAAATCAATTATACTCATATAGAATCAATTTTGCCTCTTCTAAAAGTGGAACCAAACACGAATAACCTATTTTCAATACTTTCTAAAGATTGGTTGATTGATTCCATTTTGGCATTGGAAGCACATCAAGTATTGATCATGAATTACCTGGATAAAGAAGTCAAACCTTTGGAGTCTAAGTGAAGAAATCAACGAAGGGTGTCGGAGTAAGGCGAGTTATTTTTTGCTACTGTCATTCTCCTGCATAGTTTCTACATTTAAGATATGCATATATTCTGCTCATCTTAGACAATAATAGACAGATATAAAATAATAACCCATTAAATGACTTTGATTTTGAATTCTAATTCTATTGTAGATGTAGGTGTGATAAGTGGTGCGGTTATATTTATAAAAGAGGATCTAAAGATATCTGAGGTACATGTAGAATTTTTTATTGGTATTCTAACTGCATTGTTTCTCTATTGGGTAGTTTGGGTGGTGGGAGAACATAAGATAGTATTGGTAGAAAATGGACAATGAGTTGTAAATGATTGGTTGTTAAATTGGACTGCAGATTTATAAAACTGATTACCTTAATGGAGGTACTGCCCTCCATTTGGCTGCTTTGAATGGCTACACTCGGTGCATTCGGATCCTCCTTGCCGACTATATACCAAGCATCCCTAACTTTTGGGATGTATTACAGACGGGCGATTACAAATCAATCGAAGAATTTGATCAAAGGTACTCATTCACACCTAGAAGTCCTATTGTAAAATTGTAATCATCGATTATAAACTATTTTCGAAAGTTAATTTTGTCTTTGATCGGTTGCATCCAAAGTGGTATTTGCGAGGTGATTAACAAAACTTCTTATGGAGACATCACTGCTCTGCATATGGCAGCATTGAACGGACATGTTGAAAGTGTGCACTTGCTTTTGGAATTGGGAGCTTCCTTGTCCGAGGTTACCGTAGAGGATGGAACAACTATCGATTAAATCGGTAATTATTTATTATCTCATAGTCCATGTGATAGAGTTATGTCAAGTGTTTGCTTTGGACGGTGTATTTGTTAAGTTAATGAAAAATCGTTATCGTCGTAATTATTTATTATCACATTTTCGGTTTTTAAAATTGATAAAGTAGATTATCTTGGTAGTAATTTTCTGACAATTCATTCTCATTATTTGTTTTTCATATCCTTTGACTTAGTTGAAGATCCATCATTGATTTTGTACACTAGCGGCACAACAGGTAAGCCTAAGGGAGTTGTTCATACACACAGAAGCATCCTTGCTCAGGTCCAAGCCTTGATAAAAGCATGGGAGTTTACATCAGCAGATCGGTTTTTGCATTGTTTACCACTACATCATATCCATGAAACCGTTTTTTAATGCGTTGTTCAATACTTTTGTAATTGGAAAAAACATTATCATATTTGTGATGTCAATCCTTAACATATATGAAGTACATGTCCATGGGCTTATCAAGGGTGTACTAGCCCCTCTCTACGTCGGTTCCACAATAATTTACTTTTCTCATTTCTTATAAAGCAAATACAATTAGTATCTATTCTGATTATATAATTTTTTCATCGCTAAGAATCTAACTATCTTGTTGAAGGTTGAGTTTCTTCCGAAATTTAGTGCCAGCGGAATTTGGAAGAGATGGCGTGAGTCATATCCAACTGAAGGATACGAGGCGGATGATGCTATAACTATATTCACCGGAGTAAGTATTATTATTATCAACATTGAGCAAATCTATGATATAGTTCATTCTCACAAACCTTGGTTTTAACCATACAAAGACCGCATTTATCAAACATACAATGTTGTTCTTTTCAATCAATTGTAGTGGCTATGATTGGAAAAATTGTCTTGGGCGACAGCATTTTGATTTATATATTTTCTAAATGAAGGTTCCAACTATGTACACTCGACTAATACAAGGTTATCATGCCATGGATCCCGAGCTGCAAGCCGCTTCTGCATCTAGCGCAAGGAACTTGCATCTAATGGTAAATTTATTTATGTTTTGTGTGATGACTAACCATTCTCAATCTAAAAAATCTGATATGTTATCATTCTGTTACTTAGATGAGCGGGTCCTCTGCGCTTCCTCAACCTGTTATGCAAGAATGGGAATCCATCACCGGACATCGCTTATTGGAGCGTTATGGCATGACTGAAGTAAGTAAAAAATTTAACAATTTTTACTTGTCGATAATCATGCACTATGAGTTGTTGAATTCATTAACTCTTGCAATATAACTCTTGCTCAACCTCAAAAGATCCACATCAAGTTCATGTTGCCACTATTCCAAATGATTAGAATAACCAAACTATAGTGAGTATATCTTACTTAAACTATCATTTTTGCCCTGTGCATTTTTTGTTTCTGTCACTCACATTTATAAGTACTAATTACCATCTCATTTTCCATGTTCACAGTTGAGTCAATCTACAGACCTAACTATCTTAACACAGCCAACCATTTCAAACCAACAAAACTCAGGCCCTGAATGTAGTTCAACAAATACACATGGCAAAAAGAGAGATTCTCCTACCATTGACCTTGACAATCTTCCTGCCACTGCCTTTATAACACCCAAGCAGTCTGCAACCAAAGCAAAACAAATCAATATAGAGTGATCAATGGTTTGTAAGACTTTTTGAGTTGCCATTTCAACCAATTTTGTACTGTTAGGAAACTGATTAACCAAATTCCTGTACAATGATACTGCTCTGTTTTTTATATGCTTTTTATACGCTTTTTGTAACTCTAATGATACAATCACAGAGGCTTTATATTAGTTGCTTAATCCTATCAATTTTTTGGTACATGCTTAATGTTATAATTTTGTTAAAACAAATTGGTCACTGCAAGATGTTTAATAGTGGCTAACGATAACTGTTATGATACAATTTATGCATCTTATTAATTTGTCAAGTTCAGTTATCCTTTTATATTATTTCGTTTGGTCTTAAAGGCTCTAATTGATTATTTTACAAAAGCTTTAACACTAAAACTATTACAACTTGTGCATGCAATTGATCAAGTTACATAATGAAAAATTCTGAAGCTTTCTTTGAACAGACGTTACCTGTTTCACAAAATACAGTTTGCACTTCTGATTTGTGGACCGTTTTACATCAGAAAATAAAATAATGTTACATTTCAACACTTCATTTCAAAATAATGTTAATATTATTGTGGCACGGGACACAACCAATTAGATCTCACGGTATAAATATTACTTTCAATGTACATATACTTTCAATGTACTACAAATTATTAAATTTATCACTCAAACTATCAATTTATTATTGTACTTTCAATGTTATATTTGTAAAGTTTACCCTGTTCTGTGAATTTTATCACTGATACTCACTATTTTCACGGGTCACTATCACCACAATACCTTTTTTTTAATCAACCAAATATTTATAAATATTTATAATTATTAATTATATTTATAAATATTTATAGTTATTAGACATATTGGATTTATAATATTGGTGACTTTCTACGTTGAATACATGGACTTTCGTGACTCATTAGTTTCCATATGCATTTCAGTACAATTGTATAGTACAAATGCTTATTCAAATCCTCACGGGTCACTACCATAACAATTCCTATTTGTTTTTGCCATTCCTAAACTTTCAAATGTGAACCCTTGCTTTCTTCGACGGCTTGGACGATCCTTTTGTTTCCAACTCTGAACTAAACCCTAACAAAAAAATACAGTACTAAATTGGACCCTTTTTAGTGTTTTTGTCCGCATCTTATACCCAAACATTTCATCACGTGGCCTCATTTGTTTTTTATTTAATTTTATTTCTTTTACAACTTTTCTTTTTTTCCTTACATAACAATATTACTTTTTATTCTTTTTTAATTATTTTATTTTTTTCTCAATTACTCTTTTCATTGTTAATTTAATTTCTACCTAATTAATATTTATTATTATTTACTTTTTAATGTTTTTATATTACTTCATTTTAAACCAAACAACAATAACCCGTGCGTCCGCACGGGTTTTTTACTAGTATTCCTACAATGCTCCCTAAACTCAGTGACTTGCTATGGAATTAAACTACACAAACTCAGTGACTTGCTATTGCTTTTGAACGTGTCATCCGATGAGAAAGTATTGCCTACAACATATGGAGAATTGAGACCCCCACTTGGTAAGCATAGATTAAAGATTGCTGAGTTCATTGCAGTCCTCCCAAAAAACAGGAAACGAGGCAGCGCAAAAGAGAATTAGACAAACACAAGTTTCACACGCAGGACAAAGTTTTCACAACTCATCAAAAAATGTTCTAGTTCTAATAGTTTTTTTTTTCCATGATTATTTTAAACTTTCGTCAAGTTCCAAGTTGAGAATGTCAAAGTCAGTTACTAAAAAGAGTTGAATACAAGCTACAAACAAGATAGTTCCTAAAAGCCCAATGCAATACCTGTTGAGACTATTGAAGGCTTAAGAGTTTTCAGCCGCTTCGTATTAGCAAGGGTGCAAGGATTGAAGAAGGTATCAATAACCTCTAGTAGTTTCATCACTTGCCAACTTATAATATTTTGAAGCTAATAGCCCTGCAACAAGTCCGACAAGTGCGTGTTCAACCATAGCAGGCTTCAGGCAAAGGAATAGGGTTGTGGCCAAAATGATATGGCGTTCTGTGTCCCACTTTATCGATGCACTTTCGGTATTCAGCAAACCATGTTTTTCTTTTCTTCAGCAACACGACCAAAGAGGCTGATGATATTATTTAACTTTCCTTATCAAAGCCCCTGCGTCTTTCTGCTGATCCTTATCCAAAACAGCCAGCATCCTTGACTGAAAAGGAAGTTAGAATAAGAAGAATGAATCAATAATCAGTAATCATGTTTGTTTCCAAATTAAACTGATATGAGAATCACAATTGCTTCATTCCAAAAAACAAGAACTAAACACATTCCAAAACCGGTTTCGGACACGGTAATTCGAAAATGGAAACGCATCAAGGACCTTAATAGTCTTGAATCACAGCTTTGTTTTATTTCCAAAACCGATCAGACATAATTCAAAAGAAAATTTTACATGATCAGGCTCATAACAGTAAGTAAATAGCCCAGGATTCCCAGTTCAATGTCTACCAAAACATTTCCAAATCAAAAACTTCAAATATTCGTGGCATTTATCACAAAATCAACACAGTTTTAGAAGGAAATCGAAAATCATCGCATATGCACAGCTTTTATTTCCTAAACCAGAATTCGTTAATCAATTCGAAATCACCAATTTTAATACATTGAGTCTATAAAAGAGACACAATGGTGAACAGAAAAAATTATAAAAAAAGACGGTTTTCACACAACACGCTTTACAGAGTCACTGCAGTGAAAAAAAGTTGTTCACAAATTAAAAAAATCACACAAAGAATAGCATCAGATATCTTCACACCAGAAATTCACAAATTCCACAGAGATTCACAGAAACCATACGCAAGGCAAGGGGAAGCAGATCATATGTCATAGCATATACAGAGAAACTCACGGTTCGGGAGATTCAGAGACAACCCACGATTCACAGCAAACACACGCACACAGCATCGTACATACCAGAGCATCGCCACGCAATACGACAACAAAATCAACACACGCACATAGAGAGAAAAAGAAGGAGCAGAACGGAGAAGAGAAGTGGATAAAAGAGGTACCTGCGAAGTCGTTATCATCACCGCCGCGTCGGATTTTGGTACGTACTCTGCAACCTTCGCTTAAATTATTGACATTGATTTGCTTCTGAACATATTCGCCACCCTTGATTATCTTAATTTTGTAATTCCAAAATGCTTATCGAGATCGACCTAGAACTTAGGGCTAGGCCGTACATGAGCTTCGATGAGGATTCATGATTTAGAATTGGTGAAAGTGGTTAACGAATTCGAACTGAGGGTGAAGGTTGCCCAGATCGCTGCTCCACTTGGTGAATCTGGAAATGCGAGAGGTGTTCGTATTGTTTTTCTGGCGTTCCGTCAAGTTCGATTCTCGTTTGGTTGCATTAAGATTGAGAGTGTGTCTGAGTGGAGCGAGGTCTTGCTTATGCGTATCGGCCCAGGACCACAAGCCCAATGTAGTTTTTACCCATATTTTTCCTTTTTCCACCCTATTTTGTTGTTCCTTTCATTAATTTAGTTTTTTTATTTATTTTGAATTTTGGTTTGATCTAAATGTTGATTTTAATTTTCCTTGGCCCAATTACTCTTTTTTTCAAAATTTTATTAGGTTAAATTAGAATTTAAGTAAATTAGTTTTAATCGAATTTAGTTTATTTACTTTTAATTAGATTTTAATTTTCAATTTTCTAAGCTTTCAATCATAATTTAGTTTTATTTAATTGGAATTTAGTTCACTTACTTTAAATTAGATTTAAAATTTTATTTTCAATTAGATTTTAATTTTTAATTAGATTTCTCATTAGTTTTTAATTAGATTTTTTATTTTATTTAATTAATCAATTTGTTTAGTCATTTTAAATTAAAGTTTAATTAATTTCGATGTTAATTGTTATTTGTTTAATTTTGATACATCTATATGGTTTTGATTCACATGCTCCATTAGAATATCTTAACCTTCAACCAATTCGAATCAAGTTTAGACATTAGGATTAACTTTCTTGCATGTCATACTTAGGAATGCTCTAGGTCCCTCCCCTTATCTTAGCCTTAGGATCAGAGTCGCCGCACTCTATGTAATTGTTTTGCCATGAACACTTACTTACTTACACCCCTTTCAACTTAATTTTAATTTCGGAGTCGCCGCACTCCATGTAAGTATCTTGCATACGTACTTACCTTCCCCCTGGAACCGTGACCATAGTCAAGAGTTTCTCACCCTCTTTGAGGGGAACTACGAAAACTCTGATTCCACTCCCGTCAAAATACGTAGGCACAAGATACGATTTCTTGGCGAGCACTTAGATACTAACGCCTTGGGCACTTCCCTTAGCAGATATCCTTAGCAAGCAAGTAATAGATAATATAAGTATTAACAAGAGGTTCCTGTAGAGTACTACAGACGTTTAGGATGCTAATACCTTCCCTAAGCATAATCAACCCCCGAACCTTAGATCTCTTAGGTTTTTTTTTATCTTTAACCTTTCCTTTGGATAAATCAAAGTTCGGTGGTGAACTTCAAGATGTGTGATTCAAGTTAATACAATAGCTAGATATCTGATTCTCACCGCGACAGAAATGGCGACTTCACTGAGGAATTCTGTGAGGGTTTCCCCTAGCTTGTTTTATTTTTGTTATCTACTTGCTTACTTGCTCTTATATTTGTATATCTGTTGTGCTTGGGTTTTTCTGTATGCAGGGTTGTCACTTTGTGTGGTGAGATAAGTCCTACACCCGGACTTGAGTGCAAATTACGATAGGATGGTGATACATTCAAGGAGACTTTTAGGGAGTCGATTCCCGAAGAAGTTGAATTGAGACATCACCACTCAGTTGAGGCCCTCTTGAATTTAATATTGTTTAACAAGTTTATTCATGAAGACGATATTCTTTTCGACCTAGGAGCCCATGAGACTGAGAACCGTAGTTACCTTTAACCCCACTTGGCCTATTAGGATTTAGTGTGGTGACTATGAGGGAATTTATTCCCAAAATGGTTGATACGCGATACTACACTCGGACGAGATTCTCTTAAGAATATTATTGACTACCAAGTTATTTGGGAAATCGATAATATCCGAAAGATGGGTTGTTGACTCTAGGAACTTTTTAGAACCATGTTCTGCGGATCATAAACCCTAGTACATACCTTTTGGGATCAGTAGTCCTTGGCTCCACACTCGTGAACTTCAAACCTAGGCCTTTGTTTATTTGTATGTATTTGGATATGCGTATACCTGTGTCTGTGCATACATTCATCATCTCATGCACCTTTTCTTTTAACTCTTTCAAGGAACTTGGAGTTATCTTGCAAGCATCATAGGTTTTACCATGGATTTTGGAAGTTATACTCTATTTTTTAATCCTTCAAAATTTTTTTTGTGAAGTGAGATTTTTCAGCCTTTTCAACGTGTTATCCACTTTATGGTGTTTGCAAGAATAACTTTTGAGCTCCCTGAAATTCATTGGCATTACGCATTTGCATACATCATTAGCATCGCATTCTAGGTCTTCACATTTGTTTCTTCTCCTAGAGCCAAGTCATCATAAGCACGGTACTTAAGCCAAGAAGATGAATCATTTGGGACAAGAAAACCTAGCACTCCGAACAGAGATTGCCACTTTGACGGCCAACATGGAAACTTTTTCTAGTGCAATGAAGAATTTGATTGACACCCAAGAGCTAGAAAACCTAGAACTTCGTGATGAAGTTGCAAACTTAAAGGCTACCAAGAAGAGTCTGATGAATTTGGTCAGGGAATTGGTCATATCCCAACGCCAGGATGGTTTTTCTTCCTCCTTCACCGATCGGCCAGCTGAGCAAAGTAGTGAATCTAGGGGCATCCCCATGCCCTACACCGAGTTGTTCCCCATCCTCTTGCAAAATGGTTTGATCAAGAATGAAACTCCGCCAGTTATCTCAATGGCTCATAGGAGCTATTTCACAGCTGATGCCTTCTGTGCTTTGCATCAAGGGGGCACCCGGCCACGATTCGAGGAATGATATGTCTTGAAGTAGAAAGTGAAGAAGATGATTCAAAAGGGGGCCTTGTCTTTCAAAAAGGTGTAAACCCCAGGTTCAGATCAATCTTTTCTTGAACAAGAAGCGGTGCCCTCTTTGCACATGGTGGACTAATACAAAAGACTTGTTCCTTAGGCTATGCCTTGTGAGATTTTAAGCTTATTTATTGTTTTTTCATATGTAATTTTCTGCGTTCGTTAATGCAATTATTTTGGCGTTGTAAGACCCTGTTATTTTGAATGATTAATGCAATGAATATGTTTGTCTTGAAGAAGTCCATTCATATTCACTCATAAAATACTTTTTCTATTAAAATGCAAATGCTACCCGATCTCTTGCTTAGGCAGAGAATTGGAGGGAGGATGGCGAATAAAAAATGCAAGATCTCTTGTTGTATGCTTTTAAATAAAACCCTATTGATGATGTAAGGCATTGTTTCAAATCCCTAAACACCGGAGATATAAGGGAGATAAACCCTCGTTAACCCCTTTGTGCCTTGAAGTATGAGTTTTCTTTTCCAAATAAAAAACCCTCAATTTTAACCAAGAGCAGGTTAGTTTTCAGTCAAGCTGATCGGGCGCCCAAACTTTCCTAAAAAAAAAAAGAGGAGTGAACATCCGAGAATCCACTTTATCTCACACATTAGGAGGCTGGAAGTCAAATCCACAATGATTATCCCTTGACTATCTAAAGAGTGAGGTTGTCACAATCCTTTCCAAAAGGTCAAAATGACTTAGAGTCACACGACTTGTTCATAAATAAATAAATAAAAGAAAAAGCCTGCTAAGTCAAAATCTATGAAAGAGACTTAGGCAAAATTGGGGCATCCCGCTGGAGTTCAAGGTCAAATTCAAAAGACTCAGTCCAGGCAAAAGTTAGGGAATAAAAAAAATTAATAAAAAACGCGAAAAGCAAAAGTAAAGGATCACAAAGAAAAATCCTTAGTAAATAACAAAGTCGTGTGATCATGCACCAAAAGCAAATAGGAGAATGACTGCCATGTCCAAAGCCTTAGTGGTTTATCAACCATATCAAAACTCCTTTTACGAGATGAGTACTCGCGTCCGTTAGCTAAACATATGATTGGAGAACATCACGAAGAATGGGTGGGTACAAATAAATTTTGAGCCTTTATCCTTTATTTCTTAAACCGTGAAACAAGCCACGATACAACCCTTAAAAGACCTAATTGAAGCAGGGTTTATTTCGAAAACATACTCGATGAGATGACGTTTCCTGACTCCTATGAGCTATGCTCAAATTTGTGTAGGATTTGTAAAATTAATCAATTTCATATCCTAACTAGTGATTTGGTAACGAGTTATTGCGATATGTTTTAAAAAAAAATCAAGATCAATGTGCGTGTTGCATTAGCAGTTTCAGAATTAACATTTTATGCTTGCTAACGTTGCTTGTCATCATAAGAAGCTTGCATATGAACATCAGTAATGAGCTCAGTCTTTTGAGTCTTAAAATTTTGATGAGTGAATGGTGAATTATTTCAAAAGTGAAGCTCTTAGAGTTTGACTAAATTTTGGTAAAACATATCAACAATAAAGATGAAGAAACTGCCAAGAACAAAGATGTCGAAGAAGATGTCCTAACAGCAAGATACGACATCCTGGACTGATATAGCAGGATTTGAATGTGTAACAAATCTGTCCAAGATTTGCTGCGCTTTTTAATACTGGATCAAGGATCAAAAATAGAAAGCCCAAGATAGAAGACTATATATATGAAGACTTAGGCCTATGGTTATGTATGCCTTATGTAACAATTGTAACCTAGTTCTCTTTTGTAAAATAAGGGTTTAGGTTTTGAGAGTCGTTTGGCTCTTAGGGTTGTAGTTCCCCTCTATATTATAGGATGCAGAGAGGACGACATAGGTGCATGTACACAACCAGAAACCTGTAGGTAATGGTTGTTGTATGGTTCTTGGACGAAGCTTTGAAGCAAGTCCAAGATAACTTGTAGGTCAAGAAACCATGACAGGTTCTGAATTAGCAGAAGGCAGAGATAGCATCGGTTGTGACTAGGGTGTGAGTGGGGTATCTCATATCAAGGTTGTAAATCATGGAGTTTAGCCTTGGTAAAGATGTTCATGGAGTAGATGTTAGGGATAAAGTTGTAAACGTGGGAGTTTAACTTTGTAACAGTCTACACAATAGTGAAATCTTCATCCTGGATTGGTATCCTCCAGATGTAGATGAATTGCACCGAACTGGGTTAACAATTACTGTCTTATTTAACATTCTGCAATTTACAGGTGTGTTCATGTTCTTGAATGACATGTTCACTACTACGAAAAACCCATTTAACAACGGTTGGGAAGACATATAATGACGCGGGCGAGGGTGTTGTTATGTAGATTATTGTTGTATATATGATACTTACAACGACGGCCTTGTGTAGCGTTGTAATAATGAGGAAAGTGCGCTAACTATCACAACGGTTTTACTTTACACCGTTGTAATAAATATAATTGTCCTCGGTTCGATTCCCAGCAGCACAGTTTTGATATTTATTTTTGGCTGGCCAGCGCGCCAGATATTATAACGGTTCGGAAATATAACCGTCGCTAAAGTTTTAGAAAAATTAACAAATATCATCCTGCTTTTATAATTAATCCCATTTTTTTACCTGTATTATTGTTCTCCATATCTCAGCACAGCAGAAAAATACAATTCACATTTTGTGATACAGTTTTCATAATAATATTAATCGTGTCATATTCATAATATCACATATACCAGTTTACAGTTTATCAGAACAAACAACCTACATAAGTAAAATATCACATATACCATATTACAGTTTACACACATTACCTAACTTCACATAATTGTAACTTGGCGTATTGGTATCTTGTCTCTTGGTGTTTTGTCTCCTGGCCTGGTGTCTAGACTCAAAATACCTATGATTTCAAATAATTATACTTGTTAGTAAAAATACTTCTAAACTATAACATACAATTAATATATTATGAATAAATAATAAATTACGTACTTGTTAATTTTCCCATATGCCTTCTTCATGATCGAGTCGTATAGCATGCACGACATCTCCATCAACTTCATCATATGAGGTAGGAACTTGTGTTGTGTAAGAAGGTGTGGACGGAATATCAAGACTTTCATCACTAAGAGGAATGTATTTTCCTTGGAGAACGATTGACCATTTCCCCGATTTGTCCGATGGATCGGAAACATAGAAAACTTGTTTTGCTTGAGAAGCCATGATGAATGGTTCTGTATTAAAAGATGCCTTGCCAAGGTCGACCCGGGTGAATCCTAAGTCATCAATGTCTACACCATTACTATTATTGGGAACCCACTTGCATTTAAATAAAGCCACTTTGAAAATAACATAATCAATCTCCCAAATCTCATCAATGACACCATAAAACGCGGTAGTTGCCAATACCGGATTCTTATCTTTCGAACTAGAGAAATACATCGATTCGGCTTCAACCATAACCCCACTATTTTGCATTGTACTACGACCATCTTTTGATTTTGTATAAAAGGTATAATGACCAATGTCGTATGCACTCCAGGTAATGACACAAAATTTTGGCCCGTACGACAACCATCTAAGTATCTCGGATGCACTAGGATCATTAGATACACTTTTATTAAACCAATCCATGAATCTATTGTTATTCTCTATCAACAACAACTTGTCATTCATTCGGGGATATTTTTTCTTCATAAGTCTTTCGTGAGTATCTATGAAAGGTTGAACCTCATCTATATTATTCAAAATATAGAAATGTGATTGAATAACTACATCCCGAGCCATTGACCTAACATTTAGACCTTGAATACCTCTTTCGTCTGTGTCAGCATGACGAGACTTTGGAATTCCTATAGAATCTGCATCCGACAAATAGTTTGTACAAAACTCAACAGCTTCTTCTGTGATGTACCTTTCAACAATCGAAGCTTCCGGTCGGTGATGATTCTTCGTATATCCTTTAAAGATCTTCATATATCGCTCTATTGGATACATCCACCTTAAATAAACTGGACCACAAATTCTGATTTCTCTTACGAGATGAACAAGTAAGTGAACCATAATGTCAAAAAATGATGGCGGAAAATACATCTCCAATTGACACAAGATTATGGCAGCCTCATCTTCTAATTCATCCAATTTTTTGAAATCAAGAACTTTATTACATATGGCATTGAAGAATAAACACAGTCTCGTTATAGTTACTCTCACATTTTTTGGAAGGATCCCACGGATAGCCACTGGTAGAAGTTGTTGCATCAATACATGAAAATCATGAGATTTTAAACCAATTAACTTGAGATCTTTCATTGATACAAGTTTCTTGATGTTTGATGAGTAACCTTGCGGAACTTTAATACCTTGCAAACACTTGCAGAACATCTTCTTTTCCTTTTTAGATAGAGTGTGACATGCTAGAGGCAGATAAGTTCTTTTTCCTTTCTCTACTGGAGCCAACTGTTTTCGTATACCCATCTTTTACATATCAAGACGGGAAGTCTTACTATCTTTAGTCTTGCCCAGAATGTTTAGAAGTGTGACAATCAAACTATCACACACATTTTTCTCCACGTGCATCACATCAAGACAATGTCTAACATCAAGACTTGACCAATATGGAAGATCAAAGAAGATGGACCTCTTTTCCATATATTTTTCGCAACTGCCACTTTTTCTTTTCCTCTCTTCCCACCTTTTTCTTTTTCTCTCTTCCCACCTTTTTCTTTTTCTCTCTTCCCAAGGACAACATTAATGTATTCCTGCCGTTGATAAACTTCATCACCGGTTAAAGGTTTAGGAGCCTCACCAAACTCTTGCTCTCCATTAAAAGCCTTTCGCAATCTACGATAAGGATGACCCGGTTTTAGAAATTTTCGATGCCCAAGGTAAACGGTCTTTTTTCCAAACTCAAGTTGGTGATAACAAGTATCATCTTCACATATAGGACACGCTTTATGTCCTTTGACACTGTATCCCGCCAAGTTACCGTAAGCCAGAAAGTCATTAATTGTGCAAAATAAAATTGCACGCATATTAAACTTTTCCCCAGAATATGCATCATCAACTCCAACGCCTTCATCCCACAAGAGTCGTAAATCATCAATTAATGGACTAAGATAAACATCTATGTTGTTACCAGGTTGTCTTGGTCCAGAAATCATCATACTTAACAGTATATACTTGCGCTTCATGCACAACCTAGGAAATAGGTTGTAAATAGTGATAAGAACAGGCCACGAAGTATGATTAGTGCTCATATTACCAAAGGGGTTCATTCCATCGGTTGCAAGCCCAAGCCTAAGATTTCTTGGCTCGACTCCAAAATCCGGAAACAACGAATCAATTTTCTTCCATTGCAAAGAATCAGCTACATGGCGAATGTTTCCATCACGAATCATTTCATCTGCATGCCATCTAAGATTCTTTGCGTCATTCGAATTAGCAAAAAGTCTCTTTAATCGTGAAAGTATTGGTAAATACCATAACACTTTAGCAGGAGGATGCTTCCTACTAACATTGTCATAGTGATCATTGTCATCACCATTGCTAGCCTTCTGCTTGTAACGCGACACACCACATTTCGGACATTGAAACAAGTCTTCATACTCTTTCCGGAATAATATGCAATCATTAGGGCAAGCATGTATCTTGATATACTCCAGACCCAGTGGACATAATATCTTCTTGGCCTCATAGCAACGATCCGGCAATTTGTTATCTTCTGGTAACATTTGCTGTAGCAATTCAACTAATTATGTGAAACTTTTATCCGACCATCCATTTTTTGCCTTCAGATTAAACAACTTTAACACCGCCGACAATCGTGTGAACTCTGTGCATCCCTTATATAAAGGGGTGTCTTTATCACTACATAAATTATCATAAATATGAGCATTCATAAAAGAAGATTCCCCAATATCACGGAACATATCCTCTAGGTGATCTTCCATATATTCATCTTCCTCCACTCTTTGACTTTGTGACGCCCGACTTTCCTTATTATCCACCTCACCATGCCACGCCCATATTATATAATTTTGACATATACCATCACAATAAAGGTGATTGTGTATTTCTTTCTTTGTACCCTTTTTGATATTAGCGCAAACAACACAAGGACAATAAAAGATACCATCATTGCCGGAAAGATGTTTATCAGCGTATTCAAGGAATTCACAAACTCCGTTCTCATAAACCGGATCTAATCTATTGGGTTTCATCCAACTACGATCCATTACAACTTCTGAAATTTATACATGTATAATAATGTGAATGACACACCAATATCTAATCCAAAAACTCAAGCATATGCATATACAATATGAACAAAGAAAAAATCAATGAAGATGTACTCTAATACTAAGCGTAAAGCATATGAAACATCTCATTCTGACTTGAACATATACAATATGAACAAAGAAAGAAGGAATGAAGATGTTGAAGAGAACCTTACTTCGAAGCTGAAGAAGCAAATGAATGATGAAGACGGTCAATATTTGAGCATAAACCAAGAAAGAAGGAATGAAGATGTTGAAGAGAACCTTACTTCGAAGCTGAAGAAACAAATGAATGAAGACGGTCAATATTTGAGCATAAACCAAGAAAAAAGGAATTAAGATGTTGAAGAGAACCTTACTTCGAAGCTGAAGAAGCAAATGAATGAAGACGGTCAATATTTGAGCATAAACCAAGAAAAAAAGAATGAAGATGTTGAAGAGTGTAAAGGTTAGGGCGTCGCTGACTCACTTGTTCGATTAGGGCGTCTTATGAAAGAAATACATAATAAGTTTTGTTTTAATTTATCAGTAAACCTTTTAATCTCAGTGGAGAAACAAACCGTAGTGGAATCTTAAGTGAAATGTACTCTAAAAAATGGAAAAAATGTAGTTGCAGGGAATCGAAGCTTGATACATTTCATTTATTACTACGGTTGCTCATCTTAACCGTTGTAAAATAATTTACAATTTATTTTATAAATAATGGACTTAATTGACACACGCTAAATGTACTCTAAAAAAATGGAAAAAATGTAGTTGCAGGGAATCGAAGCTTGATACATTTCATTTATTACTACGGTTGCTCATCTTAACCGTTGTAAAATATTTTACAATTTATTTTATAAATAATGGACTTAATTGACACATGCTAACTCTACTCTAAAAAATGGAAAAAATGTATTTGCAGGGAATCGAAGCTTGATACATTTTATTTATTACTACGGTGGTTTCATTCAACCGTCATTAAATGACTCAGCTTTTAAATGGGCGCGAAATTTTTAACCTATTACAACGGCATAAAAGGATGCGTTGTAAGCCTGGCGTTGTTGTTTTAGCATTTTGTAGTAGTGGTTGGATCAGATGTCGTGACATATGTGAGGATGCAGGTTTGATATTCAAGGTATCAGTCTGTAGGTGTGCCTCCAAGTTCAAAAGATTATGTAGCATAATGTCTTGACATTTGTTAGGACATCTGTTGTTTGCATAGGCCAGAATTTCAATTGGTATCAGAGCAGGCATCCTGTCTAGTTCTGGATGAGATCCATGGGAGATACTTTCTAGCATTTAAACAAGGAGGAGTTTTGGAGATCAGATCAATCAACTCAGATATACCCAAGGGTATTAATGGATGAGATGGATGTTCTGTATCTGTGGGAACAACACGGAGGTTGTTCATGTTGCTGATGAGGTTCTACAACAACTACATGAGAAGTTACTAGTTCTCTTGTTGGTGTGTCTTGTAAGATGTTCTGACATCTTATTAGGGTAAGCAGGATCTGTTCCTTGGTGGTTGCGCTACATGTGTTTCTAATGGAAGAGCTCTAGAATTATGGGATTCTAGAGTTATTGCTGAAGGCTGTTGGTGGAAGGTCTCAATCGTCGGCCTCTATATTTGAAGATATCTGCATTCCTTATTCCAGAGTCGGGAGCGATGGAGTGAATGAAAGTGTGGTCAGATATGATGACTTGGTACTTGGAAGCTTGGTTTCCTTGTGCAGTTTGAAGTCAGTTGAAGAGGAGAGGAGTTGAGTTAAAAGTTTATCAGGTTCTTACTCTAGGAGTTTGATAAATGTTTGGTCGGTTAGATTGTCAAAGATACTTGAGAGTTCTCTCAAGTCCACTCAGAATGAAATCTATGTCGTGTATCTGGAGTCTTCTAGTTACTCTTCTGACTAGAAGGTGTTTCCTTGAGACACTATCTGAAGAAAGTGAGGTGATTTATTTTCACCATCCAAAAACTGCAATGAAGGATTCATCTCTCTTAACCCTAGGAGTGAATTCAATCTAATTGAATAATTGTTGAGGTAAAGAAGACTTGTTCAGAGAAAGTCTTAGTTACTTGATTCAAGGGTGGCAGCCTTGGTATCTCAACATTGTCATTGAAGAAGATACTTGCAAACAAGACTGAATACTTTATAAGTGTTCATGACATGATCTGGTGGAGCTCAGCTACAACAGTGAAGAAGGGTTATTGTACAAGGATTTAAGATCAATTTCTATTTGTGGAATCCACAAGTATATAATTGATTATCCTTGAGATTAAAGATTGAGGATGTTCTGTCAGATGTTCTGACATCTTTTCATCAGAGGTTTGAAGAATCATGGGAGGGGTTCTACATTCGCTTAGGAGTCCCCTAGGTATTGACCTGGGATTGTTAGCTTAGTATCTGTTCCTGGAAAGTATTAGGAATGACTTATCCAGATGGTGATGCTGTTGAAGATGGAGATGAAAGACTATGATAACATCATAATCTTGATGACTGCTTGGATTGGTTTATTTCTGATATAGGTACTTTAGGGCATTCCAGAATGCTTATCATGGAGTTCAGATAGGTGGCAATATCAGCAACTTCGTGAATACAACTTTACTCAAGGAAATGTGGCATCCTTGGTAGAGCTATGGGGGTAGTTTCTAACTATTCCTTCTGAAGATTCAGACAGTGGCAGGTTTGAAGCCTTTAGAAAAGCACTGACAGGTATTCATCAAGGTGTGAGCTTGTTTGGAATAACTGCAAAATTAATAGAATGGAGGTTGTCTACTCAAACTTGGTTGGTGAATCAAGTTTATGAAAGCATGGAAATCTGTTATGTAAAAGGAGGAAGTTCTTTCAAGTGGTAGAAGAAAGAGCTGAATTCAACAACTAGATGTTCTGACATCTGGTTCATCATCAGAATCTCAGTTGGTGGAGTGGCACATCAACTTAAGATAAGGTGATCTACAGGAGAATGAGAGTTGTAGATGCTTTAAAAAGATATATCTCATGCAGTTTGCGGGAGCTGTGGATGAGAAGATGTTACGTGACTAAGAGGCTTGGTGGATCCAAGATGTCTTGCTGTTGAGCAAGTAGTTCATGTGACTTGAAGATCTGATTTCATTAGTAGATCAGGGTATCTTGTGGGAGTTCTGAAGATGAGTGAGAACAATGAAAAGGTGGCATTTGATTGGTTCCACGATATGCATTCAAGGAGGATGCTTGAAACTGATTGCTCTTTTGTACAAGAGTAGTTAGTTGAAATTGTTGAAGGTTCTGGTTCTCTGGGAGCTTATGGAAGAAGTTCTGGGTTGAGAATGGAAGCATACCTTCTTGGTGGTTGAGAGTTTATTTCTCTCTGGGTTCCTGAAGTCTTCTCTGGTGGGTCAGTGGTGTGTGAAGATCTTCAGTGTGGATTACTATGCTGATAGTAAGTCCAGTAGTGGAGTATATCAAGAACCATGGTGTGTGGTGTCTATGATATGCAGAAGATGTTCTAACTGATGTTAGAACATCCTTGGGTTGGATATCCTTGGTGAAGGATCTGAGGTTCTGTGATGAACCAGTTACTTGCATCGTATCCAAGACGTGTCTACATGATCATCCAGAAGAATAATGGAGTTGAAGGTTTCCTTGGAGGGAAGATGTAAGTGTTTGAAGATTGAAGTGAATCATGTATTGGTTGCATGGAAGTCTGTTTCCTGGACGCGCTTCAGAAGTGGAGATTTACCATAAATCAGAAGTATTCCAGATTATCATACGGGAGAATGATAGGAATAACTGTCTTGGATTGGGGGTTTATCTCTAATGATGGCCTGGTGAGGTTAGTGGAAAATCTTGTATACGGCATACTGAGCCCTTGGAGAAAGGCATGCTAGTAATGGATCAGTTTAGTCACTGTGAAGTTCTGGAGCATGCATACGATAGCTGACATCGTGATAACAAACTAAGGGACCATGTGCGTCTCTTTGAGGAATGGAAAGCATTCTAATTCAATTGGTTTGTGCCTCAAGCAACGTGATGTCTATACATAAGAATTCAGGATGAATTCGTGAAGATGTATAAGATGGTTGTGGAATGAGGGGGATCAATGGGACTTTGATCTCAAGCCAAGAGTTTGTTATGTTTTGTTTACACGTACTCATGGGATGCATGACTTTGATTATGTGTGAGTAATTATTGTTTCTTGTCAGAGGGGACAATAATGAGTTAATGGTTGCGTTCAGCAGGTGTGTTGAACCGAGAGTGCGCTCTTGAAGACATGAAGATGCTTCTTATGTTTTCCAGTCATTAGCTTGGGTGTTAAGTGGAGGAACACTAGTTACCTTAGTCAGGGGGAGAGGCCCATTGGTCTAAGATGAATTGCTGCGAGGAAGCAGTGGATTTCCAGTTTGCATTTGCGTGTCAAGCAAACTGAGATGTCAAGGAGGATGTCTTGACATTAGAGTGTTGTTGCAAGTTGTGGGAAACTTGACAATGCATAATTGCATGGTTCTTATTGGATGCTTAAGAACCATTGTTGAGTCTGGGGAATTTATTTTTCTCTGCAGACTGTTACTCTCAACGATGTGAAGATTTCTCTGTAATGTCCTGTCAGAAGAAGAATATGGGAAGAATAGACAATGTCTGACATGATGTTAGGACATTGTTTTTCTTTTAACATGTATGCATATTATTGATTCCTTAGTCGGTTCTCTCAAAAGAAGAAACTGTCAATAGTCTTGGCCGGTGCGCATGGAGCAGAGTTATTGGCGCTTTGAATTGACCAGTGTTTTGTTCGATGGTTCGTTTCTTTCAAAGGCAATTGCTTGCTATAAATAGGATTGTTGTGACACTTCTTGGTCTCATAATTCTTTCTCTTCAAGTGAGTGTTCGATGGCATTTTTCAAGATCTGGATGAGTTATATCTGGATATGGAGCTGTCTTGGTCACTTTTTCCAAGTTTTGGCTATAAAGGGGGAGAAGAATAGTATTCTAGGTTTTGGGTTCATTCGAGCAGTGTCTGTGACACCCATATATAACAACATACATCAAAGCATATATATTATACATGAATCCAAGTTTTGGTACTGAAATACTATAAGTTCCTAGTTAACACATTGTATACATTAGATGCCCAAAATACACAAATACTAAAAATCTAAGGCATAACATATACAAGATGTTCAAAAGATAAAAACTAAGAACTAGATCAACAATGATCTCAAAATAAACTCCACATCGGAAGCTAGCCATCATTAAGCAAAGACAAATCACACGACTTTATCCTTACCCTTAGCGGAGCCTGAAGTACATGAAATATAATCAACAATATGGGGTGAGATAACAAATCTCAGTGAGTTCCCTATCTTATGGATTCTCTCGGCTTTACAAGGTTCTACCAATCTTAACTCAAGTCCGAGGGAAAGGGAAAAGGACATTGAGTTCACATTTCAATTCTCACACTATATGGAAATATGTTACGAGTCTCGTTAACTCACAAAAATATCACTATCGATAACCTTATCAAGGCATCCCCTTTTCCCGTCCTCTTTTACGTCTAAAAGTCGAAGCGAGTCATGGATCCTCGTAATTACTTGGCATACAAAATGGATTCGGAGCTAAGGGACCGTTATCGCCTTAGTCGTCACTTCACACGGCCCGTACACCGTCACAAGTCTCTTTACCCGTAGGCTCCATTCGTACTATAACATTGGGAATCAAACCTACCAAGTAATGGCGCATCAGATCCAGAGGAGTCGTTACTCATGGACCGCACAATATAGGGAAATGGTTACAATTTCATGATTTTCTCTTGCAACCATAATTGCATTCAATAAACTAGGCCAAAATTTCCTTTAGGCCTCTTTTTCCTCTATCAACAACTATAAACAATACATGTTCCATAATAATGTTTATTCTCTTAACTAGACCATTGCCCGACAAGGTTGCATCTTTCTACGACACATGCTCGAGCATCGTCATCTAGAGTTATCTATCAATTTCTAGTCACCCTACTAGAATCTAATAGTTTCATGTTGAGGTTTACTCACCCTTCCTATTCAATTTTCATTAATTGCATATTCATTCACAACCATGTTTAAACAATAAGAGAATAAGCAAGATATATCACAATTTCACAATAGAATTCATATGATAATTAATACATAATTATACCACTTTTTGGACTTCCTCTGATTATTTAATCAGGCAGTAAAATTGACATTTTTCATTTCCATTGCGTAGAATATTTCTTTAGCTTCAGATCGATATAAAAAATGTGAAAATCGGAGTTACAGTTAAAAAGTTATGAATTTTTCAAAGAAATATTTTTCTAAAGTTTCAGTGAGGTAACCGGTTACTTCACCAAGTAACCAGTTACTTCAGATTCACTATTCCTCCAGAATAAAAATCATGTTTCTAGCCACTTTTATGTAACCGGTTACTTCAGCTATAACCTGCGTACTTTTTCTTTCAAGTAACCGGTTACTTCATGAGGTAACCGGTTACTTCACTGCAGAAGTAGAAAAATCTGGTTTTTCATGGAGTTTTTCCAAAACAATTTCAATCAAAACACAATCAAACATTATAACAATTATCAACAGGTAATCCCAAGCATATATTGATCATACTACACAATTTATAACGCATTTTAACCGTTAGATCCTTGATTTAGCGATTTTATTCATTTTCTCACAAAACCAAAACCTAACTCTAAACTCAATAATTATATAACTAATGTATCTATCTAGAACCCACCTTGATTAGATGATGATGAAGATGTTGGGTTGATTGATAAAGAAGAGATGATGATGATGATGATCTTGAGCTTCTAGGTTTTCTTCTTCTTCTTTTCTCCCTTTTCTCTTCCTTCTCCAACTTCTCTCAAACTCTTACTATCTTTTTCCACTTTTGTTTCTAATTTTGGAAAAGAGTGGAAATGAAATGATATAGAGAAATATCAATAGTTAGCAATACTACTAAATGTCCAAAAAGTCTCTATAGTTCCAAATAATAAAACCTCAGAGTCAGATAATATTAATTGGATCTGCTCTGAGCTCAACAACTACTCTAATTATCTTTGCAAATAATTTTCTCAGAGTACATTGAAACTCAGTTGATCACAGCTAATATTATATAGAGCAATTAAAATATGGGGTATTACAGTGGCGGTGCAAGAATGGTGGAGGAATATGTTCTATCATCTTAACCTACTAATTTCTTGTTTTTGTGTCTTGTGATCTGAGTTGTGAAACAGGTTGTGTCTTGTGACCTGAGTTACATAATTTATTTAATCTGTGTTACAAAGGCTACAACTGGTGTTTCTTTTCTGGAGGATTCTTCTACACTGGTTCTGGATCTTTCTTGGAATGAAAAAGAAATGTGTTGAGGAGGAGATTTCTTCAAACTCCAATCAATTCCTAAGATGGAGGAGTCTTGCTGATGGCAGAATACAGAAGGAGATGTTTTAACCAAAATTTGTCAAAAGGGGGAGATTGAAAGCTCTTAGAGTTTGACTAGATTTTGGTAAAACATATCAACAATAAAGATGAAGAAACTGCCAAGAACAAAATGTCTAAGAAGATGTCATAACAGCTCGGGGTAACTTTCAAAAACACATGGTCACCTTCCTCAAATTCTAAAGGTCTCCTATGATTGTCTGCATAACTCTTTTGGCGATCTTGCGCTTGTTTAACTTTCTCACGGATCATTCGAATCTTTCCCGTAGTCTCTTGGATAATTTTGGGTCCCAAAATTCTATCTTCACCAACTTCCGCCCAACACAAAGGTGTTCTACATTTTCTTCCATATAACGCTTCATAAGGAGCCATACCGATGCTCGCATGGTAACTATTATTATAAGAAAAATCAATCAACGGTAGAAGTTCTTTCCAATTCCCTTTACTTTCTAGCACACAAGCTCTCAGCATATCTTCCATTGTTTGTATTGTTCGCTCAGTTTGACCATCCGTCTGAGGATGATTAGATGTGCTCAAACGCAACTTCGTACCCATAGCTTGTTGAAAAACCTTCCAAAACCTCGAAGTAAAATTTGGATCTCTATCGGACACAATATTAGAGGGAACACCATGCAACCTCACAATTTCAGCAATAAACAACCTTGCAAGATGACTTGCCTTGTAAGTAGCCTTCACGGCTAAGAAATGCGCAGATTTCGTTAGTCGATCTACGATCACCCAAATTGAATTATAACCACCTTGCGTACGGGGTAAAACTACTGCAAAGTCCATAGAAATACTATCTACTTCCAAATTGGAATTTCCAAAGGTTGTAATAGACCGCCTGGTCTTTGGTGTTCAATCTTTACCTGTTGGCACACTGTACATTCTGACACATACACCGTAATATTCTTTTTCATCCCGGACCACCAATAATCCTTCTTTAAGTCTTGATACATCTCCGAAGAACTAGGATGTATCGTAAAAGTACCTTTATGAGCTTCATCCAAAAAATTTCTTTTTAATACCGCATCATTCGGAACACAAATCCTTTGGTTAAACATAATAATTCTGTCGGTAGTTTGCACAAAACCCGGTAGAACTAACACTTCTTGCAACTTCTCATCTAACATTTGTCCTTGTTGGATCTCAACTCTTAGAGTAGAATTGACATTCAAATTTCCCATAATTACACCATTTGGGATCCACACAAATTGAAGATTAAAATCTCTAAACTTTTCCAACAAGGCATACTCCAATATCATCAACTCCGCACTATGAACCACTTTCCGACTTAATGCATCTGCTACTTTATTTGCTTTTCCTGGATGATACTTCAATTCTAAGTCATAGTCCTTTAAGTACTCCATCCACCTTCTTTGCCGCATATTTAACTCTCTTTGGTCAAATAAATACTTCAAACTTTTATGGTCACTCAACATTTCAAAATGTATGCCATATAAATAATGACGCCACACCTTCAGTGTAAAAACAACTGCCGCTAATTCCAAATCATGAGTTGGATAATTCTGTTCATGATTTTTTAATTGTCGAGAGGCATAAGCTACCACCTGACCGCCTTGCATCAAAACACCTCCTAATCCCATCTTAGAAGCATCGTAAAATACTTCGTAAGAGTTGTTAGGATCAGGAGTGATTAACACAGGAGCCGTCGTCAATCTTTCCTTCAATTTCATGAAACTTTGCTCACAACTCGAATCCCACTCAAAAGAAAAATCTTTCCGAGTAAGTTTCATCATTGGCAAGGCCAACTAAGAGAAACCCTTGATGAACCTTCTATAGTAACCTGCCAACCCTATGAATCTTCTGACTTCTAAAGCATTCTTAGGCCTCTCCCAATTTATCACAACTTCTACCTTTGACGGATCTACTGCCACACCAGCTTGAGATATTACGTGGCCAAGAAATTTAACTTCCGACATCCAGAATTCACATTTGCTTAACCTAGCAAAAAGTTGCTTCTCTTGCAACACTGATAAAACGATTCTCAGATGTTCTCCGTGCTCTTGTGGAGTACGAGAATAAATAAGAATATCGTCGATAAAGATTACGACAAATTGGTCCAAGTAAGTTTGAAATGTATGGTTCATGTAGTCCATAAATACAGCTGGACCATTAGTCACACCGAATGCATCACTAAGAACTCGTAATGACCATAACGGGTTCTAAATGCAGTCTTAGGCACATCGGAACTCTTCACTCGGATTTGGTAATAACCCGACCTCAAATCAATCTTCGAAAACACGCAGGCTCCTTTCAATTGATCTAACAAGTCATCTATCCTGGGTAAGGGGTACTTGTTCTTGATGGTTATAATACCCCGTATTTTAATTACTCTGGATAATATTAGTTGTGATCAACTGAGTCCCAGTTTACTCTGAGAAAATATTTGCAAAAATAATTAGAGTAACTGTTGAACTCAGAGCAAATCCAATTAATATTATCTGACTCTGAGTGTCATACCCCAAATTTTGACCACCTAGATTCCCATCATTGTGCAAATCATCATCACAATATGGGTGTACCATCATACCTCATCAGTCTCCCCAAAGATGGGTGAGCACTCACTACAATCAAAATCAGGGTTTCAAGCCCTCTCAGAGCTCTTAGACAAAGGATCAATCAAGGAATGACATGATCTTCAACTTGTCTACACTCTCAAACATCCACAATGGATCAAAAGGACTCTCACTTCAAGGATTAAGCACAAGGCTGCTCCCTTCTAAGTGGATCAAGCCTCAAGATCGCCAGTGACACCAAATTAGGGTTTTGGTCGACCAGGGCCTCCAGATGGGAATTTTCCTCTGGGCATGATCCAATACTTCAAAGCATATCTTAATATGCTCCATGGAACATCATGGACCCAATCATCAAGTCAATTTGATCTCAGGGGATGCATTCATCAAAAATCAGGAATTAGGGTTTCTTGACCTAATTCACCCCTAAGTTGACTTTTGGGACAAAACATGAGCCAAGACCTCAAGAGAGGATTTTAGGGTCTTTAATATACTACATTGATCCATTTGTATCAATGGATTGATCCAAGAAGCTTGAGCAACAAGTTTCAATTTCATCTGAACCACAATTAGGGTTTCGCGAGAAAAAGTCAACTGTAACTTTGACTTTTGACCAGGACATGCTCCCAAACCCTAGGACATGATTCAATACACCCTAAAACACCTATGAAATCAATCCATCAAGTTTGATTTAGGTCAAGGACTTGATTTCATAGAAGATCGCACAGTTTGGAATTCATCGGATAAAAAGTCAACACTTTTTGATATTTTTCACAAAAATGGATTTTTAATCCTAAAATGATGTTAATGTATGATTTGAATCATCAGTCATCAAGAAAAATCAAAGAAAGTGGGATAACTTGTAAAAGGGGTAACCATAAAAACTTAGAAAATTTTCTAAGTTATGAACAAAGTGGCAAGGGTACCAACTTTGGAGGATCATAACTCCTAAACCACAAAAACATTTTTCCTCATTCAAAGCTTGATTTGTAGATCTCATGCCCCTCTACAAAAGCTTAAAACTGACCTCCCTCCAAATTCCTCATGGATTTTGAGTTATGGGATGATCAAAATCACAAAAAGTGAAAATGTCACTTTTTTCCAACACTTAGAAAAATTTCCACTAAGTCAGAATCTGCCTTACTTTTTTCCAAATGTAGGGGCATTTTTCACTTGGATCCAAAAAGTATCAAAACCAAATATGATCAAACAGTTGTTATATCATATATGGGCTTTCCAAAATGGCCAAGAACATCACCAAAATCAACTTGAGTCATGAGATATGACATTGGTAATATGCCTTGCTGAAAACTGCCAAGGCTAGGCAGAATTTTGTATTTTTGCTCGATTTGGCAATATCAGATAATTCCAAGCCTTGTCATCACTTTGGACACATCTGAGGATCAAATCTAAAGGGGACAATCACTGAGCCAAGCCTCCAAAGTCCTTGGAACAAGAAGTAGCATGTCAAACCTAGAATTGCCTAAAAGAGGGACAAGACTCCAATTTTGGATTGGAGCATTCAATGCATACACCAAGCAGGCATGGACTGAGCCATTCTCAACTGAATTCAGTCAAGACTTATCCAAGACCAAGGGGACCAGCAGTCTGTGCCCTAACCTCTAGTCAATGGCTAGAGGAGACTTGGATTCTCATTGCTCAACATTGGCCAACCCTATGCAGCAGTTGCCATTCACTATTCCTTGCAAAACAAACTTGCTCTACTATAAATAGAGCTCAATTGTGATTAGTTTGAGTACACCAAAGCCATCAAACAAATGCTTTCCTCAAAATCCCTCTCTTTAGGCCAAAATGCCTTCTCTAGCAAGGTAACTCTGAGTTTTTGAGTTTGAGAGCATTTTCAATCAAACCAATCACACATACACACACACACCTCATAAACATCATATGTAGGTGATCCAAACTCTCACAAGTGACCTGTAATCCTTAAATCACAAAGTCACCTCTCAAAACCTCAAAATATGCCTTTTGTGCATTTTTCAAGCCATGTCTTGATTCAGTCACTTTCCAAACCAGATAAAACCTCAAACACACTCCAAATATCATCCTTGAACTGTCCCAAATGGTTCCACACATCTGGAACACCATTTGAGAGAGTTGCTATTTTGGCCATTTTTAACCCCTTTTGCAAGAAAGGGCCAGTTTGTGTTTTTGCAGGTTCCAGCTGATTCCACTCATCCTAAAAGCTTCTAAGGGATCATTTGAGTGTGTCCAAAGCATCCAATCATTTATGGAACAAGTGGCTTGGCAGATTGCAGAAAAACTTCAAAAGCTCAAAAGAGAGGTAAGCATCATGACTTGAATCCTCCAAAATATGTATTGCTTTGAAGTCCACTGATCATGCACACCTCATACATGTTATATATGTTGTGTTTGAACCAATTGATCATGTAATTCATGCATGTATCAAAGTGTAGCATACAAAATGCAATTATAGGCCTATTTCAAAACCATTATCGGATTTTGAGGAGGGAGTGTGTTCTCAAAAAAATACCACCACCATTGGATTCCTTGTGAAATTCTAGGCCAGATGCATATAAATTTTGCCTCAAACCATTGAGAAATGAGAAATTTATGACGTTCACGTTTTTTACCCAAAACTTGCCTTGCCTTGCCTTGGGCCAGGCCTAGAACAAGGCAAGCCTTGTATATTTGTTGTTTTGTTTCAAGCAATGCTCAGTCCAACTACTAAAGAGAGTCTGAAGAAGCTTCTCAGAGAATTTCCCGATGTGTTTGCTTGGTCCTACCAGGACATGCCAGGGTTGGATACCAGCATCGTGGAACATCATTTACTGTTAAGATCAGAATGTCCGCCAGTAAAACAGAGGTTGAGACGAACTCATCCGGACATGGCCATCAAAATCAAAGAGGAAGTACAGAAACAGATTGACGCGAGTTTCCTCGCTACGTCAGAATATCCTCAATGGTTAGCCAACATCATACCAGTTCCGAAAAAGAACCGAAAGGTCAGAATGTGTGTCGACTACAGAGATCTGAACAAGGCTAGTCCAAATGACGACTTTCCTTTACCACACATTGACATGCTGGTAGACAGTAGAGCAAAGTTAAAAGTTTTCTCCTTCATGGATGGATTCTCGGGCTATAACCAGATCAAAATGGCACCGAAAGACATGGAGAAAACTTCGTTCATTACCCCATGGGGTACCTTTTGTTACAAGGTAATGCCGTTCGGTTTGAAGAACGCCAGGGCAACCTATCAAAGGGCCATGACTACTCTGTTTCATGATATGATACACAAGGAAATCGAGGTATATGTCGATGACATGATTGCAAAATCTAAGACAGAAGAGGAGCATGTGAGCCATCTGTCAAAACTATTCGAGCGTTTGAGAAAGTACAAACTCCGCTTGAATCCCAACAAGTGCACTTTCGGTGTCCGTTCAGGGAAACTCTTAGGATTTATCGTCAGCTAGAAAGGAATTGAGGTTGATCCTGACAAGGTCAAGTCCATTCAAGAAATGCCTTCTCCGAAAACTGAAAAACAAGTCAGAGGATTCCTGGGACATTTGAGGACTCGATGGTTTGTGTACTTGGCCAACAAGACAAAACCAAAAGGAAAGAGTCAGCCATCTACTATTTGAGCAAGAAATTCACCGACTGCGAGACTCAGTACACTATGCTTGAGAAAACTTGCTGTGCTCTGGCTTGGGCAGCCAAACGTCTTTGCCAGTACATGATTCGTCATACTACGTGGTTGGTCTCCGAAATGGATCCAATCAAGTACGTATTTGAAAAGTCTGCTCTCACGGGAAGGATTGCCCGTTGGCAGATGTTGCTATCAGAATATGACATAGAGTACCACGCTCAGAAAGCCATTAAAGGGAGTATTTTAGCTGATCACTTGGCTCATCAGCCGATTGACGATCAGGAATTAATTGGGTTTGACTTCCCAGACGAAGATGTCATGTATCTAAAAATGAAAGACTGCGATGAACCGTTACCCAGTGAAGGGCCGAAACCAGATTCCCAATGGGGACTCATCTTTGACGGAGCTGTCAATCATTACGAAAACAGAATTGGGGAAATTATCATAACGCCTCAGGGTACCCACATTCCTTTCACCGCTAGACTTATGTTCAAGTGCACAAACAATGAGGCCGAATACGAAGCTTGTATCATGGGTCTCGAGGAAGCAATTGATTTAAGGATCAAGAACTTGGATGTATACGGCGACTCAGCTTTGGTCGTCAATCAGATCAAAGGAGATTGGAACACATACCAATCAAGATTGTTTCCTTACAAAGACTATACAAGAAGGTTGTTGCCTTTCTTCAACAGAATCGAGTTTCATCATATCCCTCGTGAAGAGAATCACATGGCTGATGCATTAGCCACCCTCTCTTCCATGATTAGCGTAGTCGATGGAATGACCTACCTAAGATCAACATAATGCGCCTTGAATGGCCCACTTACATCTTCGTGATCGAAGCAGTCATAGATGATAAACCTTGGTATCACGATATCAAATGCTTTCTTCAGAGACAAGAGTACCCACCTGGGGCACTAAGAAAAGACAGAAAGACCCTCAGAAGACTGGCTGGTAGTTTCTTCCTGAGCAGTGATATACTCTATAAGAGGAACTTTGACATGGTCTTGCTTTGATGTGTAGACAGACCAGAAGCAGACATGCTTATGAAAGAAATTCACGAAGGATCCTTTGGCACTCATGCCAACAGACACATAATGGCGAGAAAACTTCTAAGAGCAGGGTACTATTGGTTGACCATGGAATCTGACTGCTACATGTACATGAGGAGGTGTCACAAGTGTCAGATATACTCTGACAAATTCCATGTACTGCCATCGCATCTCAAGGTTCTTTCTTCCCCGTGGCCTTTTTCCATATAGGGAATTGACATGATTGGCATGATTGAACCTAAGGCTTCAAACGAACATCGGTTCATTCTGGTAGCCATTGACTATTTCACCAAGTAGGTCGAAGCAGCGTCATATGCCAATGTAACCCGACAAGTGGTGCTCCGTTTTATCAAAAACAATCTCATCTGCCGTTATGGTGTTCCGATCCAGATCATTACAGATAATGGATCTAACTTGAACAATAAGATGATGAAAGAGTTGTGCGTTGAGTTCAAGATCGAACACCATAACTCGGCTCCCTACCGACCTAAGATGAATGGAGCGGTAGAAGCGGCTAACAAGAACATCAGGAAGATTGTTCAGAAGATGGTTATAACCTACAAAGACTGGCACGAGATGCTACCCTTTGCTCTTCACGGTTATCGAACATCTGTCCGCACTTCAACAGGGGCAACCCCTTTCTCTCTAGTGTATGGCATGGAAGCAGTGCTCCCCATCGAAGTAGAGATCCCATCAATTAGGGTATTGATGCAAGCTAAGCTTACAGAAGCTGAATGGTGTCAAAGTCAACACGACGAACTAAATTTGATCAAAGAAAAGCGAATCACGACTCTATGCCATGGTCAGTTATATCAGCAAAGAATGAAGAAGGCGTTTGGCAAAAAGGTCTGACCTCGCGTCTTCAGGAAAGGAGACCTTGTGCTCAAGAAGATACAATCTTTTTTCACTGATTCTCGGGGCAAATGGACTCCGAATTATGACGGCCCCTATGAGGTCAAGAAACCTTTCTTGGCCGGCGCCTTGAGACTTGCAACCATGGACGGAGAGGAATTTTCCTACCCCACGAATGTTGATGTAGTCAAGAAATACTTCGCCTAAACTAAAAAAAAAACATCTCGGTGGATTGAAAACCCGAAAGGGCGGTCCAGGCAAAAGTTAGAGACAAAATATAAAAAAAATCATTCCGGTGGATTGGAAACCTCAAAGTACAATCCAGGCAAAAATTAGGGATAATGGCAAGTAACTATGTTCAACAGAGGCGAGTCCCTCAGTAGCAGTTACACCATCCGAGTAAAACTCCAGTCAAGGTCATCTTCGACAGAAGCTCAGGATGTCCCGAATTCGAAGTTGGTAGAAGGATATTGGTCGTTATGTTTCAACGTAGCCCTTTTTCCTGTAAATTACCATTTTCTAACTTTGTAAATACTATATGGAATCACGTGCTGGGCTGATCTCCATCCTATCAATAAAATTTGAGCCCTTGTGCTTTTGTTTGTAATTCTCATTTGTTTTAGCTTTATAGAACGACGTTTTAGCATGATCAACGATTCTTGAAATAAAACAAAAATGAATTTACTTGATTAAAACTTTTTCTGCTTTTAAAATAAAGATGGCAATTTCTTTTAACATCGAAAGAACATCGATCGCTTCTCCAGAAGTAAGCGAATGTCAAAGTGCAGAATCAAAGTACTCCTTCTAAACCAGTGCGCCTGAATGAAGGATCAGCTGTAGCAGATGCAGTTTTCCTATTTGATACCCCTCGGCCGAGTTCTTATCTCCTAAGCCCGACCAACGGTATTCCCCGCGGGGACTATCTCTCCTAAGCAAGGTAGAATTGCTACTCTTGAACCAACGGTACTTCTTCGCCCCGCGATGGCCGAGTATCCAGCCGTGTTCATCCATCAGTCTGTATGTCGTGTCAGTTTTGTTAGCATATACATACATACATCATGCATTAATGATTTGCATTCATATTCGTATTGCATCACTATCACTCTAGTCGGTCTTATCCCCTAGTGATGAAAGTCCTCTCAATCGATTTGTCAGCTCTTTCCTCGCCAGGAAATGTTGCGTCTGAACAATCTTGCTTCCAGTTTATTTCTGGATTGAAGTTGGGTCTTCGACCACTTTGATAACTTGAACCTCTGAAAGGCCAGAGAAACTTTCGACAAATATCACTCTTCGCCATTGAAAATGATATCCTTGCTTTCCCGGATTAAGGAAAATCCCTAGAGAAAGCCTCTTAATCAGAGATTCGGCGGTACGGCAATTTTTCTCCAAAAAACCACTGATGAAAAGGTCATCGGCACCTCAAAATTGGATCCCATCATATGGTATTTCTCCAGGAAGATCCCGAGAAAAGTATGATGCAAGACCCCAAGCAGAAGTAGTCTCTCAAGAAACTCGCTTTCCCTAGTAGAAACAAATGGCGTCTCCAATAGAGAAGTTTGTGCAATTCTACAACTCAGACGACTGGGTTCCCCAACATGTCTGACATCAACCTTTTCCACCAAATGGCATCTCCCCAGGAAAATTCGGCGGGAAGTTTGAGGAAAACCGCTACGAATAGCGTCCCTTGTCAAGAAAGTTTATTGGCAAAAGAAACTGAGACCAGTTCCTTGGTAGGAAACCAGGATCGAGGGGAAGTTTATTTTAGAAACTGAGACCAGTTCCTTGGTAGGAAACCAGGATCGAGGAAAGTTTACATCAGAAACTGAGACCAGTTCCTTGGTAGGAAACCAGGATCGACGGGAAGTTTACATCATAAACTGAGACCAGTTCCTTGGTTGGAAACCACGATCGAGGGGAAGTTTATTTCAGAAACTGAGACCAGTTCCTTGGTAGGAAACCAGGATCGAGGGGAAGTTTATTTCAGAAACTGAGACCAGTTCCTTGGTAGGAAACCAGGATCGAGGGGAAGTTTATTTTAGAAACTGAGACCAGTTCCTTGGTAGGAAACCAGGATCGAGGGGAAGTTTACATTAGAAACTGAGACCAGTTCCTTGGTAGGAAACCAGGAGCGAGGGGAAGTTTATATCAGAAACTAAGACCAGGTCCTTGGTAGGAAACCAGGATCGAAGGGAAGTTTACCTTTTCTAAGCATCATTGCTTAGAAAAATAAGATGAATGCGTAAGCTGCCATTCTTAACCACCATCAAAATTTTGGATATTCCGATATTTAATCCTCTTGCACCCCGAATGTCCGAATACCTTCGCCATTCACACCTTCAGGTCCAAGAAGATTAAATAGGGGCATCTGTCATACCCCAAATTTTGACCACCTAGATTCCCATCATTGTGAAAATCATCATCACAATATGGGTGTACCATCATACCTCATCAGTCTCCCCAAAGATGGGTGAGCACTCACTACAATCAAAATTAGGGTTTCAAGCCCTCTCAGAGCTCTTAGACAAAGGATCAATCAAGGAATGACATGATCTTCAACTTGTCTACACTCTCAAACATCCACAATGGATCAAAAGGACTCCCACTTCAAGGATTAAGCACAAGGCTGCTCCCTTCTAAGTGGATCAAGCCTCAAGATTGCCAGTGTCACCAAATTAGGGTTTTGGTCGACCAGGGCCTCCAGATGGGAATTTTCCTCTGGGCATGAGCCAATACTTCAAAGCAAATCTTAATATACTCCATGGAACATCATGTACCCAATCAACAAGTCAATTTGATCTCAGGGGATGCATTCATAAAAAATCAGGAATTAAGGTTTCTTGATCTAATTCACCCCTAAGTTGACTTTTGGGACAAAACATGAGCCAAGACCTCAAGAGAGGATTTGAGGGTCTCTAATATACTACATTCATCCATTTGTAACAATGGATTAATCCAAGAAGCTTGAGCAACAAGTTTCAATTTCATCTGAACCACAATTAGGGTTTCGCGAGAAAAAGTCAACTATAACTTTGACTTTTGACCAGGACATGCTCCCAAACCCTAGGACATGATTCAATACACCCTAAAACACCTGCGAAATCAATCCATAATGTTTGATTTAGGTCAAGGATTTGATTTCATAGAGGATAAAAAGTCAACTGTGCACAAAAGTCAAACTTTGACTTTTTGAGATTTTTCACAAAAATGGATTTTTAACCCTAAAATGATGTTAATGTATGATTTGAATCATCATTCATCAAGAAAAATCAAAGAAAGTGGGATAACTTGTAAAAGGGGGTAACCATAAAAACTTAGAAAATTTCTAAGTTATGAATAAAGTGGCAAGGGTACCAACTTTGGAGGATCATAACTCCTAAACCACAAAGCCATTTTTCCTCATCCAAAGCTTGATTTGTAGATCTCATGGCCCTCTACAAAAGCTTAAAACTGACCTCCCTCCAAATTCCTCATGGATTTTGAGTTATGGGATGATCAAAATCACAAAAAGTGAAAATGTCACTTTTTTCCAACACAGTGAAATTTTCACTAGGTCAGAATCTGCCTTACTTTTTTCCAAATGTAGGGGCATTTTTCACTTGGATCCAAAAAGTATCAAAACCAAATATGATCAAAGAGTTGTTGTATCATATAAGGGCTTTCCAAAATAGCCAAGAACATCACCAAATTCAACTTGAGTCATGAGATATGACATTGGCAATATGCCTTGCTGAAAACTGCCAATGCTCGGCAGAATTTTGCATTTTTACTCGATTTGGTAAAATAAGATAATTCCAAGCCTTGTCATCACTTTGGACACATCTGAGGATCAAATCTAAAGGGGAAAATCACTGAGCCAAGCCTCCAAAGTCCTTGGAACAAGAAGTAGCATGCCAAACCTAGAATTGCCTAAAAGAGAGACAAGACTCCAAAATTTTGGATTGGAGCATTCAATGCAAACACCAAGGTGGCATGGACTGAGCCATTCTCAACTGAATTCAGTCAAGACTTATCCAAGACCAAGGGGACCAGCAGCATGTGCCCTAACCTCTAGTCAATGGCTAGACAAGACTTGGATTCTCATTGCTCAACATTGGCCAAACCTATGCAGCAGTTACCATTCATTATTCCTTGCAAAACAAACTTGATCTAATATAAATAGAACTCAATTGTGATCAGTTTGAGTACACCAAAGCCATCAAACAGATGCTTTCCTCAAAATCCCTCTCTTTAGGCCAAAATGCCTTCTCTAGCAAGGTAACTCTGAGTTTTTGAGTTTGAGAGCATTTTCAATCAAACCAATCACACACACACCTCATAAACATCATATGTAGGTGATTCAAACTCTCACAAGTGACCTGTAATCCTTAAATAACAAAGTCACATCTCAAAACCTCAAAATAGGCTTTTGTGCATTTTTCAAGCCATGTCTTGATTCAGTTACTTTCCAAACCAGATAAAACCTCAAACACACTACAAATATCATCCTTGAACTGTCCCAAATGGTTCCACACATCTGGAACACCATTTGAGAGAGTTACTATTTTGGACATTTTTAACCCCTTTTGCAAGAAAGGGCCAGTTTGTGTTTTTGCAGGTTCCAGCTGATTCCACTCATCCTAAAAGCTTCTAAGGGATCATTTGAGTGTGTCCAAAGCATCAAATCATTTATGGAACAAGTGGCTTGGCAGATTGTACAAAAACTCCAAAAGCTTAAAAGAACGGTAAGCATCATGACTTGAATCCTCCAAAATATGCATTGCTTTGAAGTCCACTGATGATGCACACCTCATCCATGTTATATATGTTGTGTTTAAACCAATTGATCATGTAATTCATGCCTGTATCAAAGTGTAGCATAGAAAATACAATTATAGGCTTATTTCAAAACCATTATCGGATTTTGAGGAGGGAGTGCGATCTGAAAAAAATACCACCACCATTGGATTCCTTGTCAAATTCTAGGCCAGATGCATATAAATTATGTCTCAAACCATTGAGAAATGAGAAAGTTATGACCTTCACGTTTTTGACCCAAAACTTGCCTTGCCTTGCCTTGGGCCAGGCCTAGAACAAGGCAAGCCTTGTATATTTGTTGTTTTGTTTCAAGCAATGGACGTATCACCACCCAGTGGTAAGGCACGCGCCCTATAACCTTGAGGTCGTGGGTTCAAACCCCACCCATGCCATTTTGTGTTTTTTTCACATTTTGCCATTTTTTTCAATATTTTCATGTTTTGTTAATTAATTGGAAAATTAATAACTCCTTCAATTTTAATTATTTTTGATTGGTTCTTTTTGCAAAACATCACAAAAATGTTGAAATATTTTATTCCACAAAAAATTAAGTTTTTATTATTTATTTAATATAATTAGTATTTTTGTGTATAAATTCATTTTTTATTGTTTTTAAACATTTTAAAATGAACATTCATCTTGAAAAATCAAAACCAAATGAGTTTTAATATCTCTTGTGATTAAAATCTCATTTTTCAAACCTTAAACAAAAATCACAAGTGGTTTATTCAAACCTATTTGGTATTTTTCATTGATTTTCTTTTAATATTTACTTTTAAAGGAAAACAAATTAGGGTTTTGTTGATTTTCACCTTAATAAATCATTTTCAAACACTCATGGGCCTCTATTAGAGTGTAAGACTCAATCCTTTGAAAACCAATTCCTTTTTGGGCCTCAGTCATTATATAAGACCCACTGCGTTTTCAAAATTCTCGGCGCGATCGCCATTTCAAACAAAAAAACATCTAGGCCTCTCCTCGAGCTATAAGACCCATTCAAATAAATTGGGCCTCTAATAGAGTGTAAGACCCAACCCCCTTTTAACCAAAACAATTTTTGGGCCTCAGATATTATATAAGTCCCTCTGAGTTAAAAGAAACCTCGGCGCGATCGCCAGTTCAAAAATCAAATCATCTAGGCCTACCCTCGTGTTATAAGCCCCATTTCTTTTCTTTAATACTCTTTGGGCCTCTTGAGAGAGTGTAAGACCCATCCCTTTGTATAGAAAACCTTACTTGGGCCTCAGTCACTTGTATAAGTCCATGTACAAAACAACAGTGCAATCACTGATAAAACTCTGGGCCTCTCCCTGAGCTATAAGCCCCAATCTTTATTTTCAAAGCACTTTCTCCTTTGATTTTGAATATAATATTGTTATCAAAGTTTTCTTTGTTGAACAAACTAACAAAACAACATGGAAGCTCTACAACCAAGTAAGTGTTTACCCGCTTTCATTTACCGCTTTCATATGTATATAACTATACTGTGGGGCTGTTTCGCTGTAAGTCTTCTTTCATAAACTCATATCAACTCTAGATAACTAGATCTAAGAAATCTTCCCCTTTGAACAGTTCATATACATATGGCCATTGTTCCATGTGAAACCCCTTCTGGAACTGTTCATCAGCCTCCTTTTGGGCTTAGTGCAAGGACCTACAGGCTTCCTAAAAGCATCCCCGCCTCCTCTTGGGCGTTGTACAAGGACCCGTCGGCTTCTTAGAAGTATTCACAGCCTCCTCTTAGGCTTCGTATAATGATTTCTTCCTCCGGGAAGATAGCCTCCTCTTAGGCTTAGTACAAATTGTCCCTCAGCTTCTTAAAAGTTTCCAGCCTCCTCTTGGGCTTCGTACAAATTGTCCCGACGACCTCCTAGAGGTATAGGAACAGAAATTAGTCATCTTAAATAGATCAGTCTTTCAAAGAGTCTAGATCTTGATACTACTATTTCTTAAGCATAGTACAAAAGATAAAACCCACAGACGCAGACAATCTAAATACCCTTTGGATTTCCCATTTCCTTAAAGAACAGGAAATAATCCCGATCCTCAGATCAAATCCATGAGGGCAGAGTTACTCATATAAGAACTGATTTTCTCTTTGAACCAACCCACTGGACCTGTCACTAAACTGAAACAGTAACCCTAGCCTTCTCTTGGGCTTTGTACAATGATCCTCCCTAGCAAAGCTAACCTTTTTCAACACTTTTAGCCTCCATCTCGGGCTTTGTACGAGATACAAAAAGACTCTCTCGTTGAGTCAACCTTTTCAGCCTCTCTCTCGGGCTTCGTACGAGACACATAAAGGCACTCTCTTGTTGAGTCAAACAACTTTCAACCTCTCTCTCGGGCTACATACGAGACTCATAAAGGCACTCTCTCATTGAGTCAACCCTTTAGCCTCTCTCTCGGGCTTCGTACGAGACACATAAAAACCCCCCTTGTTGGGCCAATAGCCTCCTCTTAGGCATTGTATAAGAAAACCCCGGTTGAGCCAATCACCCTTTTAGCATCAAATCTGTGCCTCGTTCACAGTATATAAACATCAACAACTCTTTCTCCTTCATCTAATTGCTGTAAGCGGCAAGCCTCTGGATTATTTACATCCACGCCACTGTCCCTCTTTTAGCATGAGAAATTCCTAAGGAAAGATGGCATTGCTCTACACTGAGTTAAAGTCTTCTCCTTCAGGTTAAAATCCCCTATAAAGGAAATTGTGGCATTGCTAGATTCATATATCACAGTTAAAGTAATCCTCCTTTATAACCAGTCACCCAACAGTGGTGACAGACAAACCCCTCTTTAGAGATGACAAATTCTCTCTAAAGTCAATACCTTTTAGCTTCACATCTTGGGCTTTAAACAAGATACAAATAGACCCTTCAGCTTCACATCTTGGGCTTTGAACAAGATATAAACCACCTTTTTGCCTCATGTCTTGGGCTTTGAACAAGACACCAAAACACCATTTCCTCCCGTAAAATAGGAGGAACTACGATCGCTCTGATTTCCCTGTTTCGGAAAACGGGAATACGTAGGCATAAGATTGAAAGAAAAATCTTAGCGAGCACACTAAATAAAAAACCTAAAGTCCCCTACCTTCACCCAATCTGGCGCAGTATCCTAACAAATTCCTCATAAATAATCTCGTCGTTTCATCCTTAAAAATAACCAAAGAAAGGCCCCATTACCATATAGAATCCGTAACCTAAATGACCGCTGTTTAAACTCAGTATGCAAGCAGGGTTAATTGGAGACATCTATTTCCCTTCCTTCATCAGCTCAATAGGATAAAAAATGAATCGAATGGTAGTACCCCCAAAGAGCGACAGTGCTTAAGAACCACATCCAAAATCGCTCGCTACACTGAGGTATTTAATTTTTGGAGCTATAGAGACTTTTTGGACATTTAGTAGTATTATTTACTAATGCTAGCTTACTATATAATTTATTTTTCTCCCTTGCCAAACATAAAAAGAAAAAGATAGTAACATTAGAGAGAGAAAGTAGAAAGAAGGAAGAAGAAAGGAAAAAAAAAGGGAGAAAGGAAAGAAGAGAAAATCCAAGAGCTCAAGATCAAGAACCATCCACTACTCTTCATCAAATCATCTCATCTTCTTCATCATCATCTTCTAATCAAGGTGGGTTCTAGATAGAAACATTAGAGTAGAATTTTCTTTTTGTCATCCCTATGACAATGTGTTATCTTCATCAATTCCTTGACGATGTTTGGATGTTTCCCCTCAGAGTTGACGCCCTCCTTTACCAACTTCAAAGTTGTCGTGGTTCTTTTCTTGACCTCAGAGTTAATGAAATATCCTTTCCCTTTTACCAACTTCAAAGTTGTCATGTACCTTTTCTCAACCTCAGAGTTGATGAATATCCTTTTCTTTACCAACTTCAAAGTTGTTGTATATCTTCTCTCCAACCTCAGAGTTGAAGCCTTTCGTCCCCAACCTCAGAGTTGTTGTATCTCCTTTCTTCCCCAACCTTAGAGTTGACGCCTTTATCCAACTTCAAAGTTGTCGTTTACCTTTTCTCGACCTCAGAGTTGATGAACAATCCCTTCCTTCCCCAGCCTCAGAGTTGACGCTTGTTTTTACCAACCTCAGAGTTGCGTATATCATGTCTCCAACCTCAGAGTTGACGTATATCCTTCTTCTGACCAACCTCAGAGTTGATGTCTATCTTGTCCTCAACCTCAGTGTTATTGTTTACTTCAAATTTTCTCAATCTCGGAGCGAATGCCATTTTTCCTCAACCTCAGAGTTGATGGTCTACCTTCTTATCCTCAGCGGAGTCATCTTTGTAGGTCCGTTGATTCTACAAACCTTCGGTTGTAAGTCCACATTCGGCTGGCAATCACTATGTCATTTCTCTCCCCACAGTTTGCAAATTTTCGAGTTCTTTTGATATTCAATCTCCGTGTACCTTGAATGTCTGAAAGCCGTTGCTATCACCCTTTCAGGTCCAAGTCGATTGAATAGGGGCAGCTGTAGCACCCCAAAATTTGCCCTACCTTTTTCTAACTTTTTCTGGCTTATGTTTCCTTTTTATTTGCATCATGAGGTCATAATTCATAATCATATAATGCATTGGTCTTCTAAGACATGGGATTACAACATTTCTTTAAATAAGGGTTTTCTATTTGCAAGAGTTTGAAGTCTGGTCCTTGTAATATTCTTATTCAGAGGATTCATCAAGGGCTTTGGGTCAGAGGTTTATTGGTGTGAATCGGGGTTTAATTTCTTCTCAGTTCAAGTCATCAGTCATCTTCTTCAAGATTTATCAGTATACATCAAGGTGAAATAGGTTTTGTTTTCAAGGTTGAATTGTAGACTTCATAAGATTGTCAAGCAAGGGTTCATGTGAGGATTCACTTGTTCAAAGATTCAGAGGATGTTTGATTCAAATGTTCTGTTTCAGTGGCAAGATTATTCAGTGGTAGTTGTGTGCACTTTATCAGAGGCTTGTGAAAAAGTTTGGGTTTGGTTTTGGATTCATTTGGCAATCCATTTGCTAAAACCATTGTTATTTCTTTGATTCTGTGGTTGGCATTTATTTTGCTAAAACTTTTTCTAGCAGCAAGTTGTTGAAACAAGATGTTCTAAGTTGCTGTACTCAACATGTCGAATAAAGATGTCCCATACCTGCTCATAGGACATCGCGTCTGGATTCAGTTTAAAAAGCAGATTCTGTTGCTGAGAATTGTTACTGAATATTCTGTGAATATTTGGTTATCCTATGTGGCATCCAAAGCATTTTTGGATTGCGTTTATGTGTTGGTTTTTCGGATTTCCGGCTGTTTCTAATTATGGAGACATATTAGGAAACTTTAGATGGAAGACCTATTTTTTTGGAGTTATTTTTGCAGATTTGTGAGCACTCTATTTGCTGCGTTTTTGAAGCCCAATTCAGTCCAGATTAAATGCTATATATTTGTAGCGAGCGATTTTGGACGCGGTTCTTAAGCGCTGGTCGCTCTCTGCGGTTGAGCTTAAACTACAGGTCGATTCATTTTTTATCCTATTGTGAGCTGAATAAGGAAGGGAAATAGATGTCTCCAATTAACCATGCTTTGCATACTGAGTTTAAACAGCGGTCTGTTAGGTTACGGATGCTATCAATGTGGGGGGGGCCTTTGTACTGGTTATTCGTATTTCGCCAATACAGGATTCTTTCTTTCTTTCTTGGGCAAAAGGTTTCTAGTAGGGATCTGGGATTAGGACGTTAGGACTGATGTTTTGAATTACTGCTTTTGATATGGGATTTGGGTTTTTTGTGGATTGCGCTTGCTAAGATCTTTTCTTTCGATCTTATGCCTACGTATTCCCGTTTACCGAAACAGGGAAATCAAAGCGATCGTAGTTCCTCCTAATCTATGGGAGGAAATTGGGGTTTTTGGTGTCTTGTTCAAGGCCCAAGACGTGAAGCGTAAAGGTGTTTGTATCTTGTTCAAAGCCCAAGATATGAAGCTGAAGAGTTTATTTGTATCTTGTTCAAAGCCCAAGATATGAAGCTGAAAGGTTTGTTTATGTCTTGTTCAAAGCCCAAGACGTGAAGCTGAAAGGTCTCGACTTTAGAGAGAATTTGTCGTCTCTAAAGAAGGGTTTGTTTGTCACAACTGTTGGGTGACTGGTTATAAAGGAGAATTACTTTAACCGGGATACGCTGATCCTAGCAATGCCATAATTTCCTTTATAGGGGATTTTGACCTAAAGGAGAAGACTTTAACTCAGTATAGAGCAATGCTATCTTTCCTTAGGAATTTTTCATGCTAAACGATGGACAGTGGCATGGATGTAAATGATCCAGAGGCTTGCCGCTTACAGCGATTAGATGAAGGGAGTTGTGCACTGTGAACGAGGCACAACTTTGATGCTAAAAGGTTAATTGGACTTAACTGGGGATTTCTTATACAAAGCCTAAGAGGAGGCTATCTCTGTTGAGGAAAATCATTATACAAAGCCTAAGAGGAGGCTATGAGGTGTCTCGTACAAAGCCCGAGAGAGAGGCTAAAAGGTTTTTTTGACCCGACGATGGAGTCTTTTGGTATCTCGTATGAAGCCCGAGATGGAGGCGATCGTTTGTTTGGTTCAATTAGAACCTTTATATATCTCGTACAAAGCCCGAGATGGAGGCTGAAATTTGTTTGACTCAACGAAGGAGTCTTTTTATGTGTCTCGTACAAAGCCCGAGAGAGAGGCTAAAAGTTTGATTCCGCTGGGGAATCTTTTGGTATCTCGTATAAAGCCCGAGATGGAGGCGAAAATTGTTATCTCCGCTGGGGAGAATCATTGTATAAAGCCCAAGATGAGGCTGATTTGTGTCTCGTACAAAGCCCGAGAGAGAGGCTGAAAGGGTTTGCTCCACTGGGGAGAATCATTGTATAAAGCCCAAGAGGAGGCTGAAATTATGGGGACCAGAGTGTTCTACTTGTATGGTCTTCCAGCATCTTTGCTGGGGATTTATCATCTCCTTTCCATTAGGAGAGATAACTCTTTTAAAGATAAAGACTACTAGTAAACGTGTGAGGTTTACTATCCAGCGATCTTTAACCTTTAAAGAGGATTTCTTAGTTAAGGTCCAAGATTCTGACCGTATTAGCTCCGCCTGAGGATAAGGAGAGAATTTGTATTCCGCCAACTTCTGTGGGAGAAGGATCATTATACAAACCCTAAGAGGAGGCTATCTGCTGTCTCAGTTAACTGACAGGTCCAGTGTACTGATTTTGAAAGATAAAATCAGTTCTTATATGAGCAACACTGTACTCATAGGCTTGATTCCCAGGGTTAGGGTTATTCCTGTTCTTTAAGGAAGCGGGAAATCCGAAGGGTATCGAGACTGTCCGAGTCTGCGGGTTTTCTTCCTATTTAACGAAGGGGGCACTTGAGAATGTCTTTGAGACTCAAGGAGATTAGACTGTCCAAGTCTAGAGTTTCATCTGTTGTACTATGTTTTGAGAAACAGTAGTAGACTTTAAGAAAGGACTGCTCTATTAAGATGACTAGTTTCTGTTCCTATACCTCTATGAGGTCGTCGGGACCAGTTGTGGGGAGTCCCAACGGATGCGGGAAACTTTTAAGAAGCCGACGGGTCCTTGTACTAAGCCCAAGAGGAGGCTATCATTCCCGAAGGAAGAGATCATTATACGAAGCCTAAGAGGAGGCTGTGAATACTTCTAAGAAGCCGTAGGGTACTTGTACTAAGCCCAAGAGGAGGCTGGGTTGCTTTTAGGAAGCCCGTGGGTCCTTGTACGATGCCCAAGAGGAGGCCGATGCTTTTAAGAAGCCCGTGGGTCCCAAACCAAAGAAAAGTTCAAGAAAACTCTTTTAAAGATAAAACCACTGGTAAACGTGCTAGGTTTACTATCCAGCGACTTTTAACTTTTAGAGAGAGTCTGAACAGTTCGGCGGTTTGAAGAAATTCAAGAGAAGTTTCACCGAGAATAATTCATCTCTGGGGAATAGAATTTCTTTGACGATTCCTAAGGAGGACAGCTGAAACTGTATCTGGTGCTCCTATTTGGGATCTAGGCGTCTATTTCTACGACTAAACGAAAAGGCTTTACCTAGTTCTAAACGTAGTTGCCGGGGAAACTCTAAATATCTATACTATTATTACACAGCAGATATGAGTTTATGAAAGGAGACTTACAGTGAGCAGCCCCACAATACAGTTATATATATGAAAGCAGTAAATGAAAGCGATAACCACTTACTCGGTTGTAGTGCTTCCATGCTGTTTGGTTAGTTGTTTAACAAAGAAAGATGAAAACAACAGTATATTCAAAATCAAAGGAGAAAGTGCTTTGAAAAAGAAAGATTTGGGGCTTACAGCTCAAGGAGAGGCCCAAGGTTTTACTGTTGAATTTGTACAGAGGGACTTATACAAGTGACTATGGCCCAAAATTGTTTTCTGTACAAAGGGTTGGGTCTTACACTCTCTCAAGAGGCCCAAGAGTTTAAAGAAAAGAGTGGGGCTTATAACACGATGGTAGGCCCAATTGATTTTTCGTTTAAAAATGGCGATCGCGCCGAGGTTTTCTTTTAACGCGGAGGGACTTATACAATAAGTGAGGCCCAAAATGATTTGGTTAAAAGGGGGTTGGGTCTTACACTCTATTAGAGGCCCAAAGTGTTTTGAATGGGTCTTATAGCTCAAGGAGAGGCCCAGTTGGTTTTTCAACGGATAATGATCGCGTTGTGATTTTTGAAAATGTACAGAGGGACTTATACAACGAGTGAGGCCCAAAATGGTTTCTGTACAAGTGGGTTGGGTCTTACACTCTCTCAAGAGGCCCAAAGTGTTTGAAAATGATTTATGAGGGTTGAATTAATCCAAAACCCTAATTTGTTTTCAAAAATGTATTTAATTGAATAAAAATTCAATTAAAAATGATCAAAATTGTTTTACACATGAAAAAACAAATTATGATCTTGGATTAATGCTTCAAAAATTAAGTATTGACCTACAAAATAATTAGAAAGCATTAGAAGTTGCAAAATCAAGATGAAAAAAAATATTTCAAGTGTTAAAAACAATCAAAATATTAATTCTATGCAAAAATATTAATTATACAAAATAAATAATATTTTTGGGATTTTTTTATAAAATCAAATATTTAAACATTTTTGTGAATTATTGCAAAAAGAATCAACTCAAAATCATTAAAACTCAGAGAGAAATTAATTTTTGAATCAATTAAACAAAATCACAAAATTCAAATATTCAAATATTTGAAAAAGGGCGCCAAGAACAGCTGAAGAACACGCGCCCTCCCTCTGTTTCTGCAGATTTACATTTTCTATCCAATCTCCTTGAATACTTGATCATATCATGCAATCCACATATCAATCAACTCGTCTCAACCTCACGATCATGTATATGGCATTTAATTTCATTTAAATTAAACATACAACAAATAATCATGAAGAAACATCAAGAACCCTAATTTTGGCCTGAAGGCTAGGATTTTTTATACACGATTCAAACAATGAAATTGATTGAGGGGAAACATTCCATGCATGATTATGAACATATGGCAAAAGTATTGTGCGAGGAAATATGCATGGATTGAGAGATGACCTAGCTTATGCTCACCTTTAGGCCGTGGCAGCAAGTGCAAGGTGATTTTTGAGTTGGAGGTGTTACAGATGAGTGGTGATGATCTGAACAGCTTCCCTATGCCCTATGGAGTGTGTTTGAGTGCTTGGACTTGATTGAAATTGGCTGGATCAATTCGTGGCATCTCAACTGCACCTTGGTTAAAACCTTGAGCAATTGGCTGGTGATTCTGAGAAATCAGTGTTCCAGTTATTGTTTAAGTGTTTGATCATCTCATATGTGATGTATATGAGGTGTGTGTGTGATTGATTTGTGCAGAATTGCTCTCAAACTCAAAAACCCAAAGTTACCTTGCTAAAGAAGGCATTTTTTCCAAGAGAAAGAGATTTTGAGGAAAGCATCTGTTAGATGGCTTTGGTGTGCTTAAACTGAGCACGAATGAGCTCTATTTATAGTAGAGCAAGTTTGTTTTGCAAGGAATAGTGACTGGCAGCTGTTATGTAGGTTTGGCCAATGTTGAGCAATGAGAATCCAAGTCTCCTCTAGCCATTGACTAGAGGTTAGGGTACAGGCTGCTGGTCCCCTTGGTCTTGGATAAGTCTTGACTGAATTCAGTTGCTAAGAGCTCAGTCTATGCCACCTTAGAGCTTCCATTGAATGCTCCATTCCAAAATTGGAGTCTTGTCCCTCTTTTAGGCATTTCTAGGTTTGGCATGCTACTTCTTGTTCCAAGGACTTTGGAGGCTTGGCTCAGTGATTGTCCCCTTCAGATTCCATCCCATGAGGTGTCCAAATGGATTGGAACAATTGAATTTGGCTGATTTTGGCAAATCGAGCCAATTTGCAAAATCTGTCTTGCCTTTGACAGATTTCAGCAAGGCCAATTCCCAAAATCATATCTCATGATTCAGATGGAATTTGGTGATGTTCTTGGTCATTTTGGAAAGCCCTTACATGCTACAACAACTGTTGGAACATGTTTGGTTTTGATCTCTTTTGAATCCAAGTGAAAAATCCCTCTACTTTTGGCAAAAAGTGAGGCAGATTCTGACTTAGTGAAAATTTCACTAAGTGTTGGAAAAAGTGACATTTTCACTTTTCAGCCATTTTGATCACTCCATAATTCAAAATCCTTAATGAATTGGAATGACTTGCAGTTGAAGTTTTTGTAGAGGGTAGCAAGGGCTACAAATCCATCTTTGGATGAGAAAAAATGGCCTTGTGGTTTAGGAGTTATGGTCCTCCAAAGTTGGTACACTTGCCATTTGAAATTTAACTTAGAAAAATTTCTAAGCTTTTATGGTTACCCCTTTTACAAGTTATCCCACTTTTCTTGATTTTTCTTGATGAATGATGATTCAAATCATACATAAACATCATTTTAGGGTTAAAAATCCATTTTGGTGAAAAATCTCAAAAAGTCAAAGTTTGACTTTTGGTGCACAGTTGACTTTTTATCAGATGAATTCCAAATTGTGCAATTCCTCAGGAAATCATGTCCTTGACCTAAATCAAACTTGATGGACATGTTTCATGGGTGTCATAGGGTATATTGAGGCATGTCTTAGGGCTTGGGAGCATGTCCTGGTCAAAAGTCAAAGTAATAGTTGACTTTTTCCTTAAAACCCTAATTGTGGTGCAGATGAAATTGAGACTTGTTGCTCAAGTTTCTTGGGTTAATCCATTGTTCCAAATGGATCAACATATGTCATTTGAGACCCTCAAACCCTCTCTTGAGGTATTGGCTCATGATTTGTCCCAAAAGTCAACTTAGGGGTGAATTAGGTCAAGAAACCCTAATTCCTGATTTTTGATGTATGCATCCCTTGAGGCAAAATTGACTTGGTGATTGGGTTCATGAGGTTCCATGGAGTATATTAGGTTATGTTTTGGATCATTGCCTTGTGCCCAGATGAAATTTTTCATCTGGAGGCCCTGGTCGACCAAAACCCTAATTTGGTGATACGGGCGATCTTGAGGCTTGATCCATCTAGAAGGGAGCATCCTTGTGCTTAATCCTTGAAGTTGGAGTCCTTTTTGATCCATTGTGAATGTTTGAGAGACTAGACAAGTTGAAGATCATGTCATTCCTTGATTGATCCCTTGTCTAAGAACTCAAAGAGGGCCTGAAACCCTAATTTTGATTGTAGTGAGTGCTCACCCATCTTTCGGGAGACTGATGATTTGCCCAATGATGGGAAATCCAAGTGGTCAAAATTTGGGGTATGACAGATGTCCCTATTTAATCATCTTGGACCCGAAGGTGTGAATGACGAAGATATTTGAGCATTCGGGGTGCAAGAGGATTAAATATCGGAATACCCGAAATTTTGATGGTGGTTATGAATGGTAGCTTTACGCATTCATCTTCTTTTGCTAAGCAATGATGCTTAGAAAAGGTAAACTTCCCCTCGATCCTGGTCTTCAGCCAAGGAACCGATCTCAGTTTTCTTTTGAAATGAACTTCCCCTCGATCCTGGTTTCCTACCAAAGAACTGGTCTCAGTTTTCGGTTTAAACTTCCCCTCGATCCTGGTTTCCTACCAAGGAACTGGTCTTAGTTTCTGATTTAAACTTCCCCTCGATCCTGGTTTCATACCAAGGAACTGGTCTTAGTTTCTGATTTAAACTTCCCCTCGATCCTGGTTTCCTACCAAGGAACTGGTCTTAGTTTCTGATTTAAACTTCCCCTCGATCCTGGTTTCCTACCAAGGAACTGGTCTAAGTTTCTGATTTAAACTTCCCCTCGATCCTGGTTTCCTACCAAGGAACTGGTCTAAGTTTCTGATTTACACTTCCCCTCGATCCTGGTTTCCTACCAAGGAACTGGTCTTAGTTTCTGATTTAAACTTCCCCTCGATCCTGGTTTCCTACCAAGGAACTGGTCTAAGTTTCTTTTGTCAATAAACTTAATTGACAAGGAACGCTATACGTAGCGATTTTCCTCAAACTTCTCGCCGAATTTTCCTGGAGAGATTCCATTTGGTGGAAAAACTTTTGATGTCAGACTTGCTGGAGAACCCAGTCGTCTGAGTCGTAGATGTACAAACTTCTCTGTTGGAGACGCCATTTGTTTCTACTGGGTGAAAGCAGGTCTCTTGAGAGACTGCTGTTGCTTGGGATCTTACATCATACTTTTCTCGGGATCTTCCCGGAGAAATGCCATATGATGGGTTCCAATTTTGAGGTGCCGATGACCTTTTCATCAACGGTCTTCTTTGGGAAATGGCACGGCCAAATCTCTGCTTAGTCCGGGAAAGCAAGGATATCATCTTCAATGGCGAAGAGTGATATTTGTTGAACGCTTCTCTGGCTTTTCAGAGGTTCAAATTATCAAAGTGGTCGATTGCCGACTCTGATCTGAAGATACACTAGAGACGAGTTTGATCGGCCACAATACTTCCTGATGAGGCAAGAATTGGCGAACTCGGTTGAGAGGATGGTTATCACGACAGGATAAGACCAACTCAAGTAATAGTGATGCAATATGAAATGTGAATGCAAATCAATAATGCATGATGTATGTATGTATATGCTGACAAAACTGACACGACATACAATTTAAAAGATGAACACGACTGGATACTCGGCCACCGCGGGGCGCGTAAAGATATCGCTGGTTCAAGCTAGCAATTCCACCTTGCTTAGGAGAGATAGTCCCTGTTGGGAACTACGTTGATCGGGCTTAGGAGATGAGAACTCGGCCGAGGGTATCAGACGGGAAAACCGCATCTGATACAGTTGATCCTTCATTCAGGCGCACTGGCTTAGAAGGAGTACTTTGATTCTGCACTTTGGAGTTCGCTTTCTTTTGGAGAAGCGGTTGATGCTCTTTTGATGTTCAACAGTCAAAAGAAATTGCCATCTTTATTTGCAGAAAAAATTTTAACAAGTAAATTCATTTTGTTTTATTTCAAGAATCGTTAGTTATGTTAACAACGTCGTTCTGTAAAGCTAAAACAAATGAGAATTACAAACAAAAGCACAAGGGCTCAAATTTTATTGATAAGATGGAGATCAGCCAAACGCGTGATTCCAAAGAGTATATACAAAGTTTGAAAATGGTAATTTACAGGGAAAAGGGCTACGTTGAAACATAACGACCACTATCCTTCTACCAACTTTGAATTCGGGGCATCCTGAGCTTCTGTCGAAGATGACCTTGATGGATGATGTAACTGCTGCTGCTGTTGAGGAACTTGCCTCTGTTGAACATAGTTACTTGCCATTATCCCTAATTTTTGCCTGGATTGTACTTTGATGTTTCCAATCCACCGGGATGATTTTTTTTTCATGTCTCTAACTTTTGCCTGGACCGCCCTTTTGGGTTTTCAATCCACCGAGACGTTTTTTTTTTTTTTTTTTTTAAATTTAGGCGAAGTATTTCTTGACTACATCAACATTTGTGGGGTAGGCAAATTCCTCTCCGTCCATGGTTGCAAGTCTCAAGGCGCCGCCTGAGAAAGCTTTCGAGACCACGTAAGGGCCATCATAAGTTGGGGTCCATTTGCCCCGAGAATCAGTGAGAAATGATTGTATCTTCTTGAGCACGAGGTCTCCTTTTCTGAAGACACGGGGTCGGGCGGTGAAAGGAATGTGGGTACCCTGAGGGGTAACAATGATTGCCCCAATTCCGTTCCCATAATGATTAACTGCTCCGTCAAAGATAAGTCCCCATTGGGAACCTGGTTCTGGCCCTTCACTGGGTAACGGTTCATCGCAATCTTTCATTTTTAGATACATGACATCTTCGTCTGGGAAGTCAAACCCGATTGATTCTTGATTGTCAATCGGTTGATGAGCCAAATGATCGGCTAAAATACTTCCCTTAACGGCTTTTTGAGCGTGGTACTCTATGTCATATTCTGATAACAGCATCTGCCAACGGGCAATTATTCCCGTGAGAGCAGGTTTTTCGAAAACGTACTTGATTGGATCCATTTCGGAGACCAACCAAGTAGTATGACGAATCATGTACTGGCGAAGACGTTTGGCTGCCCAAGCCAAAGCGCAACAAGTTTTCTCGAGCATCGTGTACCGAGTTTCACAGTCGGTGAATTTCTTGCTCAGATAGTAAATGGCAGACTCTTTCCTTTTGGTTTCGTCCTGTTGGCCAAGTACACATCCCATCGAGTCCTCGAGGACTATGAGATAAATGATCAGTGGTCTTCCTTCCACTGGAGGTGATAGAATCGGAGGATTCAATAGATATTCCTTAATACTGTCGAAGGCGGTTTGGCAATCTTCTGACCAAACGCAATCCTGGTTCTTTTTCAGTAATTTGAAGATCGGCGAGCATGTCGCGGTCATAAGGAATATGAATATGGAGGCGTAGTTCAAACGTCCCAGGAATCCTCTGACTTGTTTTTCAGTTTTCGGAGAAGGCATTTCTCGAATGGCCTTGACCTTGTCAGGATCAACTTCAATTCCTTTCTGGCTGACGATGAACCCTAGTAATTTCCCTGAACGGACACCGAAGGTGCACTTGCTGGGATTCAAGCAGAGCTTGAATTTTCTTAAACGTTCGAACAATTTTGACAGATGTTCAACGTGTTCACTCTCTGTTTTTGATTTTGCAATCATATCATCGACATACATTTCGATTTCTTTGTGTATCATGTCATGAAACAGAGTAGTCATGGCCCTTTGATAGGTTGCCCCGGCGTTCTTCAAACCGAACGGCATTACCTTGTAACAAAAGGTACCCCATGGGGTGATGAACGAAGTTTTCTCCATGTCTTTCAGTGCCATTTTGATCTGATTATAGCCCGAGAATCCATCCATGAAGGAGAAAATTTTGAACTTTGCTGTGCTGTCTACCAGCATGTCAATGTGTGGTAAAGGAAAGTCGTCCTTTGGACTAGCATTGTTCAGGTCTCTATAGTCGACACACATTCTGACCTTTCCATCCTTTTTGGGAACGGGTACGATGTTGGCTAACCATTGAGGATATTCAGATGTAGCGAGGAAACCCGCGTCAATCTGTTTCTGCACCTCCTCTTTGATTTTGATGGCCATGTCCGGGTGAGTGCGTCTCAACCTTTGCTTTACTGGCAAACATTCCGATCTCAACGGTAAGTGATGTTCCACGATGCTGGTATCCAACCCTGGCATATCCTGATAGGACCAAGCGAATACATCGGGAAATTCTCTGAGAAGCTTTATCAAACCCTCTCTGGCAGTTGGACTGAGCAGTGCCCCAATCCTGATTTCTTTTCTCTCTTGCTCTGAACCCAAGTTTACCGTTTCCAACGGTTCTTTGTGAGGTTCAATGGACCTTTCCCCCTGTCTGAGTAGTCGGGAGATCTCTTCTGGAATTTCGTTGTCATTTTCTTCTTTAGCCTCGAATACCGGGAACTCAAAGTTGGGAGAAGGCATCGGATTATATGTTTCAACTGGGTGTGAAACAAGCAATCTGCATGACGTGATGATTCGTGTTTAGAAGAGATAGAGAAAATGCAAGTGTGTGCAGTGTTTTATTTTACTGCTTGTTTTATGATTGAATGTTTTTTAGGATTACCATTTTCTGAAAAACGAAAAGAGAAAACAGCAATAAATGCGGAAGTTACAGAACGACGTTATTTTATTATGAACAGTTGAAACTTGAAACTACAGCCCTACAAAACAAAACTCTGTCGCTTTGGGCGAAGCGAAGAGGGAAATTTTACAGAAAGCGAGCCCTATCAAAACATCTGTTTCACCTGGGCAGGGTGAAAGGTTAAAGATGGAAATTACTTTGACTGATGAACGACCTTCGGAACCTCGACGGCAACCCATTGGCGGCGAACTCCTCGGTGAATCACAAAGTCTGGCACCTTCCTTGATTTGTCATCAGAAATGACGCTGATTTCTGGTAAAGTAGGATCATTGGAATCTGTCTCCCAGGCAGAGTTGTCGTAGGAGGATTCCTCTATTGCATTTTGCAGAGTAGTTGTGCTCTCAGCTGTATCTCCCCATCCAGTTGGCTGGATATCTTCGAGCCTGATACGAGAGCTTTCGGGAGCGGTGTATTTGACCATGAAATCGTATTTTCCACTCGGTTGTCCCAAGGTGTCCCACACTTCTTTCGAACTGGAGGAGTCATCCTTTTCGATGACGTTGACCTCGGGAAAAGCATAGTTGATGAACTCAAGTCCTGCGAACGTTGCGAATTCATCTTCATGTTGAGTATTTTCTGAATGACCTGAGTGTTGATCCCATGACATGGCGGGGACACAGGTATTCTGTTCGATGATGGTCAACGAAGTTTCATTACTCGGCTGACTTACTTGCCCCAAGTTTCCTGGGTAAGGTTGCCACATTGGCAGACCATCCATTGGGCCATAGTAGTTGTAGTCAAAGTCGTCTTTCATCGGAGTATCTTCCTCTAATGAATTTGGCGGTGTACGGCATCCTTCCGGATCACAACTTCCGTATACCATTTCGACATCTGATCTTGGTATAAATCTCGGACTCTCTGTAGGAAAGCAAAAAGGCGTAGGTACCTCTTCTTGAGACATATAACTGTCCTTGTTAAGGTAGGACTTCCATTCTTCATCCGTGTCAGAGGGATCTTCCTCATTGATAGCATGAACTGTCTGAGACACCGGCTGAAGGAAACCTCCACTGTGGAAGAAGTTTTGAAGGGGATGAATACTTTCATCGTTGACAGATGTCTGGGTACAAGTTGTAGAAAAACCAAGACCCTTCTTTGTTTTATTGTCAATGGGAATGACCAGCTGTGCCCATCCGTTTGTATCGGTACTCTCGACCGCTTTGATAGCATCTTTGTATGAGGAAATCGAAGTTCCTCCTTTGAACTGATTGTCTTTGCTCACCGATAGTGCTTGGAATTGCGTTCCAATAACCTCCTCGGGTTCTATACCAGCAGATGATGATAAGTTGCTTACAAGCAAGGCTTGTTCCCCACAAACCGTGACAAGTTGGTCGTTCTTGACGAACTTTAGCTTTTGGTGGAGGGTTGAAGTAACCGCTCCAGCCTGGTGTATCCAAGGTATTCCTAATAAACAACTGTACGTTGCCCAGATGTCCATGACCTGGAAAGTGACTTGGAAAGTATGAGGACCAATAGTTATGGGAAGATCAACTTCGCCAATAACTGCTTTTCTGGATCCGTCGAATGCTTTGACGACGACCTCGCTGGTTCTCATCGGAGGGCCCTTGAATGATAATTGCATCAAAGTAGACTTCGGCATAACATTCAGGGCTGACCCTGTGTCTACTAGTACGCTGGCTAAAGCATCGTCCTGGCAGTTAACTGTAATGTTGAGCGCCATGTTATGACGGCGACCCTCTTCGGGTAATTCCTCATCACTAAATCCCAAATTGTTGCAGGAAGTGATGTTAGAGACAATGCTATCGAACTGTCTGATGGTCACATCCTGTTCCACAAAGGCTTGCTCTAAGACTTTCTGTAGAGCCTCTCTGTGTGCTTCTGAACTGAGTAACAGCGATAACACTGAGATCTTTGAAGGAGTCTGCAACAGCTGATCAACAATGTTGTATTCGCTCCGTTGGATGAGCTTCAGCATCTCATCATTGTTTTTCGAAAGGTCGGGATTACTGGATTGACCGACTAATGGATCGGGAGCTTCTGTTTGAAGTTCCTTTTCTTTGTTATGTTCCCCAACCCCTCGGTTGAAGATTCTACCACTCCGTGTTACACGACTGATGTATGCAATGTTCACGACGGAGGGTAATGGAATTTCCTTTCCATTTTCAATGGTCGTTGCACCGTATTTGTAAGGGATAGCCTTAGTTGATCCATACGGTACTGGTCCCGGTAGATAGATGACTACAGGAGCCTTTTGACTTTTCTGACCATCGTAAGCGATCTCGATCCGTTCCCGGTTGGGAACTTTAGATTCGTCAAGTAGAGGGATGATGGCAAAAACATCCCTGGTATGGTGATGACCAGAGATGGTGACAACATCCTCAACTTGATCAGCAAGGTAGTCTGGCATCCAGTTGATAGGTCCAGAACCTGGATATGGGCGAATTTCTCCACGATCCACCTGACCCTGAAGGGCTGCTCTCACAAGGTAACACCCTTGGTTACTTTCTGAACAGACATTACAACTGTCATAGTTGTGTGGGGGCACCTGGCCACGCCCACTTTGAATACAATGTAACTTTACCAAGTTAGCTCCCACGGATCGGACATCCTGACTCTGACGTCGAGTAGGATTCCTGTTATGGATACTGATCTGTTGAGTATCTTCATCCATGTAGATTGGCATCCACCAGTGATTTAACAAGTGCTGAAGTGCCTCCTGGACAAGGGTACAACCTCGATCACTTTCACAACCCGCTCTACAGCTTTGATAGTCATGTGATATTAAGAATCCGAGTCGGACCTGCTCAGCATGTAACTCTACCAGATTGGTATTCATTACGCAAATGTCGAAGATTTGAACCATGTTGACTTGATAGGGGTTCCTATCATGATAATCTTGAATCCATCCAAGATCCATTTGACGCTGGAGAGTCTCTTGTATGAAAGAGCATCCATGATTGTTCGTTGAGCAGATCGGACAGGCCTGGTAATCATGCCGTGGCAGATCGTAGTGTAAACTTTGTCGTGAGTGCATCGCGACCAAGTTGACATTCATTGCTAGAATGTTATGATTCTGAACAATGTTGAGATTCGTGTAGACCATGTTAACTTCACGAACTCGGTGCTCTTGGATCCACCCAAGATCCATTTGTTCCTGTAGAGCTGATTGCACCACAGAACATCCTTGGTTGTCTATAGAGCAGATATCACACTGGTGATAATTATGAGGTGGCACATGGCCATATCTACTCTGTCTACAATGCATCTTAACCAGATTGGTTTTTAACAAGAGTACATCGTGAATCTGATAGACATTGTTAGTCTCTTTCTCAATCAGATTGACTGCAGCTTTCTCATGTTGAGGCAGCGGGTTTGTGAGAACATTAGGATTCGTATCCTTGAAGGATAAGACCCCGCTCCTAACAAGCTTTTGCGCGTCGGACTTGAAATTGAGACAAGTCTCTATGTTATGCCCTGAACCTCCTTGATGATAAGGGCATGTCTGATCTACCTTAAACCAAAAAGGCAGATTTTCCGGTACTGTAAGAGGAGACTTAGTCTGAATGTGCCCCTTAGCCAGTAGTAATGGAAATAGTTCTGCGTACAACATGGGTATAGGATCAAACCCTGATGGTCGTGTCGTACGATTGTTGTTATATGGAGGACGAGCCTGCTGAAGAGGCTGTTGTGTCCTTTGCTGGTCAGGTTGGCTCTGCGCAACCTGAGGTTGATACGTAGGAACAGGCGCGGGACCGATAGCAGGAGTTACAGCTGCTACTGGTTGATAACGACGCCTTTGCTTTCCGAGAGAGATATTCCCAATATCTTGCTCTTTTTTCTTAGGGAGAGCACTACCTTATTTTTTAGTACCGCTCGTCGATCCAGTGTCTTTTGCCAGACGTCCTTCTCGGACGGCTTCCTCAAGACGTACACCCATGCCGACCATCTCGGTGAAATCACTGGGCGCACTAGCAACCATTCGGTCATAGTAAAATGAGCTTAAGGTCTTTAAGAAGATCTTTGTCATCTCTTTTTCCTCGAGAGGTGGACAAATTTGGGCAGCAATTTCACGCCACCGTTGAGCATACTCCTTAAAGGTTTCCTTGTCCTTTTGCGACATTGATCTGAGTTGATCTCTGTCGGGTGCCATGTCCAAATTGTATTTGTATTGTTAGACGAAGGCAGTACCAAGATCTCTGAATGTGCTAATCGTAGCACGGTTTAAACCCATGTACCATTTGAGTGCGGCACCGGTTAAACTATCCTGGAAATAGTGAATCAGTAGGTCCTGATTCTCCGTCTGAGCTGATATCCGCCGAGCGTACATCACCAGATGACTCTGAGGGCAAGAGTTACCCTTGTATTTTTCAAAGTCGGGCACTTGGAATTTGTGCGGGACTTTTACATTGGGGACTAAGCAGAGATCTGCGGCATCCTTCCCAAATAGATCCTGACCGCGAATGGCTTGCAGTTCCTTCTGCATTTCCAAGAACTGTTCCTGGAATTCCTCCATAGTTTCCTTCTTACCAACAGGTGTTGGTGGAATCTGTCCTTCCGGGACAGTGTGCACCACAGGGGGTGGAACCGTAACTACGGTGTTGAATCTTCGCGTACCCTAAAGTTTGTAACCTTCAGGAGTCTTCAGTATGCCCTCGGCATCTTCGCTTTCCCGAAGTTTGTAACCTTCAGGACCAGCGGCTGCTGTTGTGATTCCCTAATCTTCAGTGATCGGCGGAACATATCCTTTCGAGATATAGTTAACAGGCATACCCCAAGGACGATCTTATGGCATCTGATACCTAGGATCAGACCTTTCTGCTATGGGCGTTGAGGTGATCTCTGAGATCACCGTTCTTTGTAGCTGAGCTTCTGCCCTGGCTTGCATGTCGTTACGAAGCTTTCTCATATCTTCTCTTAGAGCGTCGATTACTTCTTTCAACTCTCTGTTCTCTTCCTCAAGATCATCCATCTTTTTCTGACGATTGACCCGAGTATTGTACGAATGAGACAGTTTGACTCTAGAATCGAGACACAAACGTGAGATTCGTAGGGAAGAAGAATACGCGATGTGAGAATGATGAATGCAATGATTATATTAATTGTTCTTTATTGTTTAAACAAAATAAACTTCGACAATTAGATTGCAAATATCAAACGGTGGGGAAACCCCTTTTTATTGAATTCCAAAGGATTACAGAAATGGAAATACAGTAGATGCAGAAACAAAAACCTAAGCTAATAGGTCCCGAGTCCTCTCTGAAGAGAAATCGGGTGCTGATTCTGATGTCTTCCTTTTCTTTGACCGGGGCTCTTGGGCCGTTGTCGGGTTGTCATTCCTTTGCCAGGTGAAAGGAGAGAGCAAATTCCTTTGATCGTCTTGGTTTTCTACAGCACGTTGCTCCAAAATTTCAATCAGAGCATCTTTCTCTTTTAGTAATTGTTGTATTTTGATGCACTCTACATCGAGGGTACGGTACTTGTTCTTCCAAGACCTTCTCTCCTTTTGAACTTTGTTGAGAGTAACCTGAAGCTTTTCCTTTTCCGTCATGAAGTACATGACAGATTCCCTCGGTGGAAGAATTCCGAAATGAGGATAAGGCATCTTTAGCTTGAGAGCTCTAGTTTGTACCCAATGAAGATAAGGCTCCACCGAGACACAGTTTGGTTTTCCTAGAGACTCTCGTCCTTTCTTATGAACGTGTTTCCAAGCTTGCACTATTTCCAATTTCAGTGCTCTGTCGTTTTCTCCTTCCTTGAAGAAAAGACCTTCCAGATGAGCGTTCTGCGGAACGAGTCTCATCGGGTATCCAAATTGACGACGAACCAATACCGGATGGTAGATGATTCCTCCCTTAGTTCCTATAATGGGTACGTTGGGGAAGTTTCCACAACGATCAATGATTCTGATTCCTTCATGACCCTTGTTGCACCAATCTATATCAGAGTTGGTAAGAGACATGATTTTCTGTGGCCAACGTAGGGCACTCTTACAATCCCAAAAAGCAACAGACTTGGGCAAGTGAGAGATAAACCATTTGTAGAGCAGAGGTACACAACATGTGATCTCCCCTCCACTGTACAAATTACCCAAGTGTACAGAATGATACGCATCTGCGAGCAAAGTCGGCACAGGGTTTCCAATGAGAAAAACCTTAATAGCGTTGATATCTACGAAGTTATTGATGTTGGGAAACAAAAATAACCCGTAGGTGAGCAAGACAAAGATGCTTTCAAAAGCAGTCATGTTTCCTATACTGGCGAAGTACAGGGCCTTCTTTGTCAAGAATTGGGCTGGCAAACCTTGTATGCCACCCTTTGTGGTTAGGTGAGTCATGACCTCAGACTCGTCCAAATGAATTGCTCTTGCAATGGTCTGATTCTTTGGAATTTCTTCCAGTCCAGAAAATGGAGCTTGATCTGTGATAGGTAGATCAATCAAATGAGCATACTCCTCCAGCGTTGGTGCTAGCTGATAATCCGGGAATGTGAAACAGTGATAAACTGGATCGTAGAATTGAATGAGCGTATCCATGATTCCCTCAATCACATGGACTCTTAACAGTGGTAGCAGATCTCTGTGCTTGGCTCTGAAAGCCTCAGGGCTAATTATCATCCTTGCTAACCTTCTCAAATCCTCAAGTTTTGGAACCTTGAAGGTGTACGCATGAGTTTTCCTTCTACCGAAGTCCATTAGCGTAATCCTCTTCTCTGATATTTGCAATCACAGTCTTAGTTTAATTTGAAAAACAGAGAGACTAGAAGAGAAGTTTTTTGAATGTTTTAATGTTTTTTTAGATGAATGCATGAATGCAGCACACAAAAACATAGAAAAAACATGGGGTCAAAGGGTCGTTGTCATGAAGTCAAGGCTTTACCCATCCCCAAAGGTTATACTAGGCTGATTTTTTGTACCTGTCACTCAAAATCATTGATTCTTGAGAACACCAGCAGGCCGGGATCCGTGCTAGGTGGTATCCTTTCAACGAAATCTCAGAAGAGGGTAGTTTATCGCGTAACGACTATTTCCGATAGCCACCGCACTACAAAAAATGGTGATTATTTTTTTTTTCCTAGGTGTATACTCATCCTTTCCACATGCGGCATCACACGCATTCCCATTAGCAGAAAAATAAACACGTATAGCAATTAGGAAAAGCAGTATATATATTTGTCTTAATCATCCTAGACCTAAATCTATGAATCTTAAGTTCCTGACAGAAATGGGTTTCCCGGCGGAAGCCCCAATCTGTGGTTCCCTGCCTAAGAGATGGACTAGCATAGGTCAATCTTTCTCTTCGGTAGAGTTCCCATTTTCCGTAGAAAACGGGGATGATGCCCTAAGGCAGCAAAGATCTTGGCAATGACTCCCCAGCAGAGTCGCCATAAGGAAACAGAAAAAAGAAAGATCGGCCCCACGGTGGGCGCCATTTTTCTGTAGCGAGTGATTTTGGACGCGGTTCTTAAGCGCTGGTCGCTCTCTGCGGTTGAGCTTAAACTACAAGTCGATTCATTTTTTATCCTATTGTGAGCTGAATAAGGAAGGGAAATAGATGTCTCCAATTAACCCTGCTTTGCATACTGAGTTTAAACAGCGGTCTGTTAGGTTACGGATGCTATCAATGTGAGGGGGGCCTTTGTACTGGTTATTCGTATTTCGCCAATACAGGATTCTTTCTTTCTTTCTTGGGCAAAAGGTTTCTAGTGGGGAACTGGGATTAGGACGTTAGGACTGATGTTTTGAATTACTGCTTTTGATATGGGATTTGGGTTTTTTGTGGATTGCGCTCGCTAAGATCTTTTCTTTCGATCTTATGCCTACGTATTCCCGTTTACCGAAACAGGGAAATCAGAGCGATCGTAGTTCCTCCTAATCTATGGGAGGAAATTGGGGTTTTTGGTGTCTTGTTCATGGCCCAAGACGTGAAGCGTAAAGGTGTTTGTATCTTGTTCAAAGCCCAAGATATGAAGCTGAAGAGTTTATTTGTATCTTGTTCAAAGCCCAAGATATGAAGCTGAAGAGTTTATTTGTATCTTGTTCAAAGCCCAAGATATGAAGCTGAAAGGTTTGTTTATGTCTTGTTCAAAGCCCAAGACGTGAAGCTGAAAGGTCTCGACTTTAGAGAGAATTTGTCGTCTCTAAAGAAGGGTTTGTTTGTCACAACTGTTGGGTGACTGGTTATAAAGGAGAATTACTTTAACCGGGATACGCTGATCCTAGCAATGCCATAATTTCCTTTATAGGGGATTTTGACCTGAAGGAGAAGACTTTAACTCAGTATAGAGCAATGCTATCTTTCCTTAGGAATTTTTCATGCTAAACGATGGACAGTGGCATGGATGTAAATGATCCAGAGGTTTGCCGCTTACAGCGATTAGATGAAGGGAGTTGTGTACTGTGAACGAGGCACAACTTTGATGCTAAAAGGTTAATTGGACTTAACTGGGGATTTCTTATACAAAGCCTAAGAGGAGGCTATCTCTGTTGAGGAAAAATCATTATACAAAGCCTAAGAGGAGGCTATGAGGTGTCTCGTACAAAGCCCGAGAGAGAGGCTAAAAGGTTTTTTTGACCCGACGATGGAGTCTTTTGGTATCTCGTATGAAGCCCGAGATGGAGGCGATCGTTTGTTTGGTTCAATTAGAACCTTTATATATCTCGTACAAAGCTCGAGATGGAGGCTGAAATTTGTTTGACTCAACGAAGGAGTCTTTTTATGTGTCTCGTACAAAGCCCGAGAGAGAGGCTAAAAGTTTGATTCCGCTGGGGAATCTTTTGGTATCTCGTATAAAGCCCGAGATGGAGGCGAAAATTGTTATCTCCGCTGGGGAGAATCATTATATAAAGCCCAAGAGGAGGCTGATTTGTGTCTCGTACAAAGCCCGAGAGAGAGGCTGAAAGGGTTTGCTCCACTGGGGAGAATCATTGTATAAAGCCCAAGAGGAGGCTGAAATTATGGGGACTAGAGTGTTCTACTTGTATGGTCTTCCAGCATCTTTGCTGGGGATTTATCATCTCCTTTCCATTAGGAGAGATAACTCTTTTAAAGATAAAGACTACTGGTAAACGTGTGAGGTTTACTATCCAGCGATCTTTAACCTTTAAAGAGGATTTCTTAGTTAAGGTCCAAGATTATGACCGTATTAGCTCCGCCTGAGGATAAGGAGAGAATTTGTATTCCGCCAACTTCTGCGGGAGAAGGATCATTATACAAAGCCTAAGAGGAGGCTATCTGCTGTCTCAGTTAAGTGACAGGTCCAGTGTACTGATTTTGAAAGAGAAAATCAGTTCTTATATGAGCAACACTGTACTCATAGGCTTGATTCCCATGGTTCGGGTTATTCCTGTTCTTTAAGGAAGCGGGAAATCCGAAGGGTATCGAGATTGTCCGAGTCTGCGGGTTTTCTTCCTATTTAACGAAGGGGGCACTTGAGAATGTCTTTGAGACTCAAGGAGATTAGACTGTCCAAGTCTAGAGTTTCATCTGTTGTACTATGTTTTGAGAAACATTAGTAGACTTTAAGAAAGGACTGCTCTATTAAGATGACTAGTTTCTGTTCCTATACCTCTATGAGGTCGTCGGGACCAGTTGTGGGGAGTCCCAACGGATGCGGGAAACTTTTAAGAAGCCGACGGGTCCTTGTACTAAGCCCAAGAGGAGGCTATCATTCCCGAAGGAAGAGATCATTATACGAAGCCTAAGAGGAGGCTGTGAATACTTCTAAGAAGCCGTAGGGTCCTTGTACTAAGCCCAAGAGGAGGCTGGGTTGCTTTTAGGAAGCCCGTGGGTCCTTGTACGATGCCCAAGAGGAGGCCGATGCTTTTAAGAAGCCAGTGGGTCCCAAACCAAAGAAAAGTTCAAGAAAACTCTTTTAAAGATAAAACCACTGGTAAACGTGCTAGGTTTACTATCCAGCGACTTTTAACTTTTAGAGAGAGTCTGAACCGTTCGGCGGTTTGAAGAAATTCAAGAGAAGTTTCACCGAGAATAATTCATCTCTGGGGAATAGAATTTCTTTGACGATTCCTAAGGAGGACAGCCGAAACTGTATCTGGTGCTCCTATTTGGGATCTAGGCGTCTATTTCTACGACTAAACGAAAAGGCTTTACCTAGTTCTAGACGTAGTTGCCGGGGAAACTCTAAATATCTATACTATTATTACACAGCAGATATGAGTTTATGAAAGGAGACTTACAGTGAGCAGCCCCACAATATAGTTATATATATGAAAGCAGTAAATGAAAGCGATATCCACTTACTCGGTTGTAGTGCTTCCATGCTGTTTGGTTAGTTGTTCAACAAAGAAAGATGAAAACAACAGTATATTCAAAATCAAAGGAGAAAGTGCTTTGAAAAACAAATATTTGGGGCTTACAGCTCAAGGAGAGGCCCAAGGTTTTACTGTTGAATTTGTACAGAGGGACTTATACAAGTGACTGTGGCCCAAAATTGTTTTCTGTACAAAGGGTTGGGTCTTACACTCTCTCAAGAGGCCCAAGAGTTTAAAGAAAAGAGTGGGGCTTATAACACGATGGTAGGCCCAATTGATTTTTCGTTTAAAAATGGCGATCGCGCCGAGGTTTTCTTTTAACGCGGAGGGACTTATACAATAAGTGAGGCCCAAAATGATTTGGTTAAAAGGGGGTTGGGTCTTACACTCTATTAGAGGCCCAAAGTGTTTTGAATGGGTCTTATAGCTCAAGGAGAGGCCCAGTTGGTTTTTCAACGGATAATGATCGCGTTGTGATTTTTGAAAATGTACAGAGGGACTTATACAACGAGTGAGGCCCAAAATGGTTTCTGTACAAGTGGGTTGGGTCTTACACTCTCTCAAGAGGCCCAAAGTGTTTGAAAATGATTTATGAGGGTTGAATTAATCCAAAACCCTAATTTGTTTTCAAAAATGTATTTAATTGAATAAAAATTCAATTAAAAATGATCAAAATTGTTTTACACATGAAAAAACAAATTATGATCTTGGATTAATGCTTCAAAAATTAAGTATTAACCTACAAAATAATTAGAAAGCATTAGAAGTTGCAAAATCAAGATGAAAAAAAATATTTCAAGTGTTAAAAACAATCAAAATATTAATTCTATGCAAAAATATTAATTATACAAAATAAATAATATTTTTGGGATTTTTTGATAAAATCAAATATTTAAACATTTTTGTGAATTATTGCAAAAAGAATCAACTCAAAATCATTAAAACTCAAAGAGAAATTAATTTTTGAATCAATTAAACAAAATCACAAAATTCAAATATTCAAATATTTGAAAAAGGGCGCCAAGAACAGCTGAAGAACACGCGCCCTCCCTCTATTTCTGCAGATTTACATTTTCTATCCAATCTCCTTGAATACTTGATCATATCATGCAATCCACATATCAATCAACTCGTCTCAACCTCACGATCATGTCTATGGCATTTAATTTCATTTAAATTAAACATACAACAAATAAGCATGAAGAAACATCAAGAACCTTAATTTTGGCCTGAAGGCTAGGATTTTTGATACACGATTCAAACAATGAAATTGATTGAGGGGAAACATTCCATGCATGATTATGAACATATGGCAAAAGTATTGTGCGAGGAAATATGCATGGATTGAGAGATGACCTGGCTTATGCTCACCTTTAGGCCGTGGCAGCAAGTGCAAGGTTATTTTTGAGTTGGAGGTGTTACAGATGAGTGGTGATGATCTGAACAGCTTCCCTATACCCTTTGGAGTGTGTTTGAGTGCTTGGACTTGATTGAAATTGGCTGGATCAATTCGTGGCATCTCAACTGCACCTTGGTTAAAACCTTTAGCAATTGGCTGGTGATTCTGAGAAATCAGTGTTCCAGTTGTTGTTTAAGTGTTTGATCATCTCATATGTGATGAATATGAGGTGTGTGTGTGATTGATTTGTGCAGAATTGCTCTCAAACTCAAAAACCCAAAGTTACCTTGCTAAAGAAGGCATTTTTGCCAAGAGAAAGAGATTTTGAGGAAAGCATCTGTTAGATGGCTTTGGTGTGCTTAAACTGAGCACAAATGAGCTCTATTTATAGTAGAGCAAGTTTGTTTTGCAAGGAATAGTGACTGGCAGCTGTTATGTAGGTTTGGCCAATGTTGAGCAATGAGAATCCAAGTCTCCTCTAGCCATTGACTAGAGGTTAGGGTACAGGCTGCTGGCCCCCTTGGTCTTGGATAAGTCTTGACTGAATTCAGTTGCTAAGAGCTCAGTCTATGCCACCTTAGAGCTTCCATTGAATGCTCCATTCCAAAATTGGAGTCTTGTCCCTCTTTTAGGCATTTCTAGGTTTGGCATGCTACTTCTTGTTCCAAGGACTTTGGAGGCTTGGCTCAGTGATTGTCCCCTTCAGATTCCATCCCATGAGGTGTCCAAATGGATTGGAACAATTGAATTTGGCTGATTTTGGAAAATCGAGCCAATTTGCAAAATCTGTCTTGCCTTTGACAGATTTCAGCAAGGCCAATTCCCAAAATCATATCTCATGATTCAGATGGAATTTGGTGATGTTCTTGGTCATTTTGGAAAGCCCTTACATGCTACAACAACTGTTGGAACATGTTTGGTTTTGATCTCTTTTGAATCCAAGTGAAAAATCCCTCTACTTTTGGCAAAAAGTGGCAGATTCTGACTTAGTGAAAATTTCACCAAGTGTGGAAAAAGTGACATTTTCACTTTTCAGCCATTTTGATCACTCCATAATTCAAAATCCTTAATGAATTGGAATGACTTGCAGTTGAAGTTTTTGTAGAGGGTAGCAAGGGCTACAAATCCATCTTTGGATGAGAAAAAATGGCCTTGTGGTTTAGGAGTTATGGTCCTCCAAAGTTGGTACACTTGCCATTTGAAATTTAACTTAGAAAAATTTCTAAGTTTTTATGGTTACCCCTTTTACAAGTTATCCCACTTTTCTTGATTTTTCTTGATGAATGATGATTCAAATCATACATAAACATCATTTTAGGGTTAAAAATCCATTTTGGTGAAAAATCTCAAAAAGTCAAAGTTTGACTTTTGGTGCACAGTTGACTTTTTATCAGATGAATTCCAAATTGTGCAATTCCTTAGGAAATCATGTCCTTGACCTAAATCAAACTTGATGGACATGTTTCATGGGTGTCATAGGGTATATTGAGGCATGTCTTAGGGCTTGGGAGCATGTCCTGGTCAAAAGTCAAAGTAACCGTTGACTTTTTCCTTAAAACCCTAATTGTGGTGCAGATGAAATTGAGACTTGTTGCTCAAGTTTCTTGGGTTAATCCATTGTTCCAAATGGATCAACATAGGTCATTTGAGACCCTCAAACCCTCTCTTGAGGTATTGGCTCATGATTTGTCCCAAAAGTCAACTTAGGGGTGAATTAGGTCAAGAAACCCTAATTCCTAATTTTTGATGTATGCATCCCCTGAGGCAAAATTGACTTGGTGATTGGGTTCATGAGGTTCCATGGAGTATATTAGGTTATGTTTTGGATCATTGCCTTGTGCCCAGATGAAATTTTTCATCTGGAGGCCCTGGTCGACCAAAACCCTAATTTGGTGATACGAGCGATCTTGAGGCTTGATCCATCTAGAAGGGAGCATCCTTGTGCTTAATCCTTGAAGTGGGAGTCATTTTTGATCCATTGTGAATGTTTGAGAGGCTAGACAAGTTGAAGATCATGTCATTCCTTGATTGATCCCTTGTCTAAGAACTCAAAGAGGGCCTGAAACCCTAATTTTGATTGTAGTGAGTGCTCACCCATCTTTGGGGAGACTGATGATTTGCCCAATGATGGGAAATCCAAGTGGTCAAAATTTGGGGTATGACAATATTGGCTGGTGTTAACCTAGTTTTAGGTGTGGAACTTACATGTGTTTTTGTTAGGGTTTTCGTGTGTTATTTCTGAGCCTAATTGGTATCATTCTGATAACAGTATAAGGACTGGTGTTTTTGTGTTGTAAGTTCTGTCAGTTACTCATAAGCATTTAAGCATTGAGTTTCTTATGTGTCAATTCTCATAAGCTTTGAAGTATTGAGAATTGTGTGTTTTGAAAGTGTGACTTTCGGTTTGTTACTTGTGTGGAAAGAAACCAATCACGGGTTGTGGCTGTAGAGGGATTTGAGGAGGGCCTCATACCTAGGTGAGTCTTAGGTAGAAGTCATAGGAAGGGTAGTGATTAAGTGAACAGATTATAACAGGGTTGGTTATTGTTTGATATTAACAAGCATAGAATTTTGACATTAGATTTTGATCTTGGTTTCGATTAACTTTAGTTGAACTTTAATTTTGGATTGATGAGACTTCTTGATGCAGATCGCGCTTAGTCTCCGTTATCATTTGGACCAATTCTCGGTGTACTTGATGGTCTGATCCTCTTCCACCTCGGAGTCTTCCTCCTTCGAGTCTTGCCCACTTGAGCTTATTGGATTGATCGCGTGAAGCTTCTACAAGTCTCCTTGAACTTTTTACGTGCATTGAAGAGGCAACGGACCTTCTCCGTTAGCATGCTCGAAGTATTCCGGGTTTCTGGTTCTGCTTGCATTGCTATTTATGGATTGATATCCGTTTCGTATAATTTCTAGAACCGTTTTACTCTCTTTCTGCATTTTTTTTTCTTTTGATGCCATGAGAAGTAGGATTGGGAGTCCGTGCCACTTGGCCGACAATTCTGGAAGTCCTCAAAGGAGGCCATGTCTGTGATTGTTTACTTTTGTGCCTAAGACCTCTAAGAGGTATCCCATTCCCGTATCCCCTTGTAAGACCTCCAAGAAGGCAATTGATGGAAGATAGGGTTCGCAATCCACCCCCGTTATTCTAGTTGAGTCATTCTTAGATCTCATTACATGATTGATGCTTTGAACATAGCTTACTCTTGTTATCGAGTCTGTCAAATGGAAGAAGGGTTTAGTAATCAAACCCCCACAACTTGTCTATAGCTCGCATTGACTGATGCTGATGCTTATGTGATCTGATTCACATCACCCCCTTTCTTACTTTGCTCTCCATGGTTTTCGATACCTTTAGATGAGTACCCCTATTTCTCACAGCTAGCTTATTTGCCTCGGTTGATATGACCCCTTGGCTAAAGCTCCCCCTTTTTTTATTTTGATGGTGTGACATTATTGTCGACTGACACTGTTTATTCTTTCAGTTTATTTCGTGATTGATTTATCCTGTGTTTACTTGTCTGATGACATGATCCCCTTAGGATTCCTAGCTCCACTTAATTTTTGATTAAGTCGGAGGTAGGAGAGACATTAGGATAGCAATCCATGCATGACAACATTAGGTAGACTTCCCTATTAATCCTGACCTTAGGGCCACTTTGCATGCAAACATATAGGACCGAGTTTCCCCCTTAGACTTTCCGTGAGTCCCGACCTTTCTCTCTCACCCATACGATTGAGACCCTTCCACATTTCCTTTCTTCCTGTAGCCACGAACTACGGACGCTCTGACTTCCTCTCTCTGGATAGACTGAGGATACGTAGGCATGAGGATCCCTATCCTTGGCGAGAACACTAAAAACTAACTCCCCTCTTCTCTCGCACCCTTGCGATCGAGACCAACCTGTTAGCCGAGCCTTTTCTCTCTCCCTAGCGTGATCGAGACCCTTTCGACCCGTAGGTCGAACTACGACTGCTCTGATTTCCCCTTTCTCCTCCGATTAAGGATACGTAGGCACAAGACGACGATGTCTTGGCGAGCAACCTCCCCCCTTAGTTCCCGTCCGAACTACATTGACTCAGACTTTCCCATTGCCCGAGGGAATACGTAGGCGTAGGACGAGTGATGTCCTATCGAGTCACTTCCTTTTCTTTTCTCCCCCGTTTCTTCGTTCTCTTCCGTTCCCGTTTCTTCCCCTTTCCAGTAGCAGTGGAGCTCCAGATGACGACACCCTTTGATCGAGACAACAAGCGTGGATCCCATCGAGTACAATGGACGTGTGGGGTACTAACACCTTCCATTCGCGTAATCGACTCCCTTACCCGTTTCTCTTGGTCGCAAGACCATGCTCTTTCCTTCCCTCAGGTTTATACAGTGTTTCCTTTCCCTCTCTTGGGATAAATACACATTGCTGGCGACTCTGATTCGTGCCACTTTTACGTTTGTACTTGGATGAAAATCCCGGGACCGACAGCTGGCGACTCTGCTGGGGATCGAACCCAGAATCTCTGGTTGACCTCTTGCTGGTCCATCCCCTTTAGCGAGTCGATCCTAGCACTTGTTTTGTTTTTCCGTCGGGTGTTTATTTGTTGTGCTTTATTATGTTCTATATTACTGTTTTATAGCTTTTATTGCATTGCATTTCATTTTATTAATGTCATACTGGATATTGCTGTGTTGTGCTGGCTGGTTTCTGTTTGGCAGGTTGGGTTGTTCTGAGAGATAAGCCCAATACCCAGGCTTGAGTACACCCCTAGGACTAGAGTGGAGAGTAGTGGGACCTACGTGCCATCTTGGTGCGTTTGTGTGTTCACAAAATTCACAACCAGACGAGGCTATCTTGGGACGCATTCTGACGTGTGTGTCTTGCGCATTTCAGGGTGTTGATCTAGAGAGCTGTCGACTCTGGTGACCGTTTCTCCGATACCTCAGTTGCGCCTCTCCTCCCGACCTGTGATAATGGCAGACCAGAAATGGCAAACCCATTACACTTGTCGATCCGAGGACCCAATGTTGAGGGACTCGCATAGGATGACCTTATTTTTGAGGGGAATCAGTTGAGGCCTCCTCGATTGATGATGATGCCAAACCAGAAATGGTGAACGTATCATCATTTCTCGACCTGAGAGCCCGTGATATTGAGGATCCTCGGTTTTTTAGAACCCACATGTGAGAATGGTCGGTTGTTTACAAGTTTGCAGGTAACCGTAACCTTCCACCTACCTAGTTTTTTGGTCTTTTAATCAGTGTGGACTTATCAGCTGGTTATTCAGATATTCTGGTATTCTGGTATTTTCTTCAGAGCAGACCTTTGAGCTTATTCAGTCATCAGCACAACAGTTATTCAGAATATGTGGAAGCTTTGATCCCATGTCTGCTGCATTCATATTGCATTGCATTTGCATCTTGCATCATTTTGCATATCCTTCTCCAGCCGAACCAGTGAGCTCATCCATCCTTTGTCTGAACCGCAGTTGATTGCCCGACTTTTGTATTGGACTTGAGTCAGAATTTAGAAGAATCATGAATTCAGGGGACCAGAATCAGTTTGTGACACGGGCCGATGTTGAGTTGATGAAGAGTCAGTTGGACCAACTTGTGGAAGCTATGGCAGCCATGAATAGGGGAGAGGCCAATTTTCAGAGGACTTCAGTTACTGGAAATGTCATTCCACCTCCAGTGAACAATGTTGCTCAAGCTCAGCATGTGTGAATCCCTGCTGAGAATCAAGCTATACACGAGCGTGCCATCGTCCGAGATGGGCATTCTTCTTCTCTTGATGCCATAGACTATCAAAGCTTTGCCTTCTCTGTGCCAGATTTCCAAGGGGTAGTTCCAAAGATTAAACCTAAGGATCCAAGGGCCGTTGCGTTTGATGAAAGATGTCGTGTGTCGGAAGAGAAGCTTGATGCCTTAATGAAGCGTGATACCCTTGATTTGGATGCTTCGGGCATGTGTTTAGTGCCTGGTCTTGTGATGCCTCCGAAATTTGAGATGCCGAATTTTGGGAAATACAAAGGGGATAGCTGTCCGAAGCTACATTTGGTGATGTTTAGCCGAAGAATGACCTCACATGTTTATAATGACAAGCTTATGATTCACTGTTTCCAGGACAGTCTGAGTGGGGCATCATTGAGTTGGTATATGCAGTTGGAAAGTGGTAGCATCCGATCATGGTCAGATCTAGCCAATGCCTTTGTAAAGCAGTACAGTTATAATCTTGACATGGCTCCTAGCCGCCTGCAGTTGCAAGGTTTATCTAAAGCGGATAACGAATCATTTAGAGAGTATGCTCAGAGATGGAGAGAGTTAGCTGCTCGCGTTCAACCACCACTTTTGGAAAGAGAATTGGTTAATATGTTTAAGGATACTTTGCAAGGACCATACTTCGATAAGTTGATTACTGTATTAAAATTCTCTGACTTGGTAATACTTGGAGAACACGTTGAGTTCAGTATCAAGTGTGGAAAAATCCAAAGCACCTCGAAGTTCCCCGCTAATGAAAGTGGATCAGTCGTCAGTGCTCAAGAGGAATGGGAGGAAGAAAGTAATTCCGTCCAAGAATATCCCCCACCTCATCCTCAGTGTTCAGGTGTTTCAACGGTTCAGAGTCAGCAATCTTCTGGATCTCGGAATCAACGGTCGTACCACCGTCAGCCGCGTCAGCACGCCCGACAAAGACCTAGGAAGCCAGAGAGGCATATCACTCAGTTGCCAATGTCGTTCAGTCAGATGTTGCCAGATTTAATCAGAGGTGGACTTATAGTGCCAAAGGGGGTAAAGCCGGTACCTTTTCCTTATCCGCCAGATTTTGATGTCAACGCTCGTTGTGACTATCATGCTGGGGCACAGGGGCATTCAACTGAAGATTGTAAGGTGCTCAAGAGTAAGATTCAGACACTGCTTGACTCCAACATGTTCTCATTCATGCCTCAGGGTATTCAGATCCACGACTCTCCTTCATCCAGTCATGTGGGTTCATCAGTTCAGGTTATGGAAGAAGACACCGAGAGCAGCGGTGCAAGTTTTTATCAGACTGACTTCGATGAGCAATTCTGAAGATGGCTAGTTCAGCAGCCAGTCAAGCTTGGAAAGCCCAGTTCCTCGAAGCTGGCGACCTTTTAGATCATGTCATTTCTTTGCATTTGTAGTTTCTTTTCTGTTAAAGTGCAAACTCATTTGTAAAACTCGTCTGTTTTCAGTTGATAATGATAATGAAATGAATATGCATGTTTTGATTAAATCCATCTGTGTTCACTCATATTTTCTTTATTGATATCTAACCCTTGTTTAAGAAGGATCTGAGGGAGGATGATGAAATTCAAAGACGCAGAACTTCCAATTGTATGCTTTTGGGACAAAACCCTGCTGATGATATACAGGCATTGTTTCAAATCCCCAAACACCGGAGACATAAGGAAGATAATCCCTTGCATACCCCGTTGAGCCTAGTAGTAGGAATTTCTTTCTGAAAACGAAAAACCCTCTAGCTTAACCCGGGGCAGGGTAGGTGTTAGTTAATTTGACCGAGCGTTCAAAGTTCAAAAAGAGTGTCCCATTCGAGGATCAAATCACAGTGGTTATCCCTCACCAACTTAAGAGTGAGGCAGTCGCAACCCTTTCAACCAAGTCAGACAAGCCAGTGTCACACGATTTGTTCAAAAAAAAAAAGAGAAAAAGAATCAAAAGAAAAAGAAAGCCCACTAAGTTGAAACTTGAAAACAAATGGCTTAGACTAAATTTAGGGCATCCCGCTGGACTTCGAAATCGAAAAATTCAAAAGAGTTAGTCCAGGCAAAATCAGGGAAAAACAAAAGAATAAAAAGCGAAAAATGGAAAAAGAAAATCCTCAAATAAAGAACAAGTCGTGTGACTACAGACACCAAAGATAGAAGGGGTGACTGTCACTCCGAAAACCGTGTGGGTTCTTTCTATCCTCATACTATTCATTAACCTTGTTGAAAGGTGAGCGCTTATGTCGAGTTAGCTGAACGTAGGACTGGAGAACATCAAGGAGAATGGTTGGGTTAAAACAAAACTTTGAGCCTTATATCCTTTCTTTCTCAAACCGTGAACCAAGCCACGTTACAACCTTTAAAAGACATAATTGAAGCAGGGTTGTTTCGATAGCATACTTCGGTAAAGATCACGTCGAAGCTGACTCCTAAAAGGATCTTCTTACCATTCATGTTGGTATCAGCGACACTTTGATTAGTGATTCATTCACTATATGTCACAACTTTTTTTTCCAGTGAACAGACTTGGATTTCAAAACTGTCATATGCATTGCATTAAAATTTTCATTTTCAAAACGAATTGTTTTACTTGCGAGTAAGTGCTTGATCAGGGAAGTTTCTGCAATGAAAAGATTGATCAATATAAGTGCAGAGTGCCTAGGTACTCCGTTGAGCAGGGGCAAGCCATCAAATAGTCATATCAAATGGGCAATTCATTCCAAGATTCAGCCAATCTGGGGAAATCAGGTCGAGATTCGACAAATCTCTCGAAGGTCAGTCAGTTAGAGGTACTCCTTCACAGATCAGCCAGTCAAGGGCAAAATCACTTCAAGGCTGGGGCAGGCCACCCCAAAAGCAAAAGGGTTTTTCTCAGGAGAACGGTTAATCAAGATCATGGGGCAAGATATATAAGATCTTCATAAGACCTCTCAAAGACAGGTTCCTTTATGGGCTATGCTGTATCAGGGCATCTTTTGGTCATATCACATCTGCAGTGTTCATGTTGATGGTCGACACGTGACGTCCCCAGTAGAGTTTCTCTCCCCAACAGAGTAAGGGTAGAAAGTAAGCCTCCAGCAGAGGAGTAAGTTCAATGTTGTCCCCTAGCAGAATGGATATCATCAACCGTCGTTCCCTGAGCAGAGTTGTTGGTGATGGCTGGTATTCCCCAGCAGGTTAAGGGTGCTTCCTCGACTACAGGCTAAGTTCAATGATATTCTCCAGCAGGTTTGTTGTTATTGACTTCATTCCCCAAGTAGGTGATAGTCATCTCAATGGCTTGATCAACAGTGGTTGACATCCTCACCAGATTCAAAATCCAATGGTTATTGACACCTCTTCCGTAACAGATCTTTGGGGTCCATCTTCAAGGTTTATTCGTAATCCCCAACGAAGTGGGAGTTTTCTTCGGGTTCCATCTTCAGCAGTGGTTATATCAGGAAGGTCGGTCAGTGTGACTTCCTCGGCAGGGTTCGTAACCTCGGAGACAGTTCAGTTCGCCATCCCCAGCGGATTTGGCCTCTTCTCTTCAGCATTTATTTCACTGGAGGGGTCCTTTTGCATATAGTAAGCATTTTGCATTTCATCCTCAAACGCGTAGCATTTCCATTGTGTATGGAGCATTACGCCAAAAAACATTCAAACATATGCATGTAAAGCATAAGCCGGATTTGGTACCTTGTACAGAAACTCGAATCAATTTTCAGTTAGAACAGTGACATATCCCAAAAGAGAATGCCAAGCCATTCCTCAGTAGACAGTTTCTTCCCGTCAACCCTTTGACGATGTGCTCCGAGCTCAGGTTTCGTACCTTCGGATGTTTTCAGTTCCTTTCCGCCAACCCTTTGACGATGTGTTCCGAGCTCAGGTTTCGTACCTTCGGATGTTTTCAGTTTCTTTCTGTCAACCCTTTGATGATGTGTTCCGAGCTCAGGTTTCGTACCTTCGGATGTTTTCAGTTCCTTTCCGCCAACCCTTTGACGATGTGTTCAGAGCTCAGGTTTCGTACCTTCGAATATGTTCAGTTTTCTTTCCGTCATCCCCATGACGATGTATTCCTACGGTGGAATTTTCTTTCTGTTATCCCTATGACAATGTGTTATCTCCTTGACAATATGTTCCTACGATGGAATTTTCTTTCTGTCATCCCTATGACAGTGTGTTATCTTTTCCGATTTTCTTTCCGTCATCCCCATGACGATGTATTCCTACGGTGGAATTTTCTTTCTGTCATCCCTATGACAATGTGTTATCTTCATCAATTCCTTGACGATGTTTGGCTGTTTCCCCTCAGAGTTGACGCCCTCCTTTACCAACTTCAAAGTTGTCGTGGTTCTTTTCTTGACCTCAGAGTTAATGAAATATCCTTTCCCTTTTACCAACTTCAAAGTTGTCATGTACCTTTTCTCAACCTCAGAGTTGATGAATATCCTTTTCTTTACCAACTTCAAAGTTGTTGTATATCTTCTCTCCAACCTCAGAGTTGAAGCCTTTCGTCCCCAACCTCAGAGTTATCGTATCTCCTTTCTTCCCCAACCTTAGAGTTGACGCCTTTATCCAACTTCAAAGTTGTCGTTTACCTTTTCTCGACCTCAGAGTTGATGAACAATCCCTTCCTTCCCCAGCCTCAGAGTTGACGCTTGTTTTTACCAACCTCAGAGTTGCGTATATCATGTTTCCAACCTCAGAGTTAACGTATATCCTTCTTCTGACCAACCTCAGAGTTGATGTCTATCTTTTCCTCAACCTCAGTGTTATTGTTTACTTCAAATTTTCTCAATCTCGGAGCGAATGCCATTTTTCCTCAACCTCAGAGTTGATGGTCTACCTTCTTATCCTCAGCGGAGTCATCTTTGTAGGTCCGTTGATTCTACAAACCTCCGATTGTAAGTCCACATTCGGCTGGCAATCACTATGTCATTTCTCTCCCCACAGTTTGCAAATTTTCGGGTTCTTTTGATATTCAATCTCCGTGTACCTTGAATGTCTGAAAGCCATTGCTATCACCCTTTCAGGTCCAAGTCGATTGAATAGGGGCAGCTGTAGCACCCCAAAATTTGCCCTACCTTTTTCTAACTTTTTCTGGCTTATGTTTCCTTTTTATTTGCATCATGAGGTCATAATTCATAATCATATAATGCATTGGTCTTCTAAGACATGGGATTACAACATTTCTTTAAATAAGGGTTTTCTATTTGCAAGAGTTTGAAGTCTGGTCCTTGTAATATTCTTATTCAGAGGATTCATCAAAGGCTTTGGGTCAGAGGTTCATTGGTGTGAATCAGGGTTTAATTTCTTCTCAGTTCAAGTCATCAGTCATCTTCTTCAAGATTTATCAGTATACATCAAGGTGAATTAGGTTTTGTTTTCAAGGTTGAATTGTAGACTTTATCAGATTGTGAAGCAAGGGTTCATGTGAGGATTCACTTGTTCAAAGATTCAGAGGATGTTTGATTCAGATGTTCTGTTTCAGTGGCAAGATTATTCAGTGGTAGTAGTGTGCACTTTATCAGAGGCTTGTGAAAAAGTTTGGGTTTGGTTTTGGATTCATTTGGCAATCCATTTGCTAAAACCATGTTCTTATTCATCTTTTTATTACCCACTCTTCTTAGCCATTATCCATTCAAGTCATTTTTCACATCCACTTCATTTTAAATTTATTATCCACATTTCTATCCATTTTATTAATATCCATCTACCAATATCCATATCTAATTTCATTACCCATTTTTTCCAACCATTTACCATAAAATTCCAATCCAATACAAAAATAATGGTTAAGCCCACATCATTTTTTCTCTAATGTCCATGATGCACAAAAAGTGAGAATTGTTGACCTAACTATAAAGAGAATGGGGGCGCTGATTCTCAAAAGAGGAAAAAGAAAAAGCAAAGTCTGAAAAAGAAAGGGAGAAAAACGGCGCAAAAAGAAAAGATGGTGATCTCTCGCGATCTACCATCGTGATTCAACTCCTTCCATCTATTTCCTCACCGCACCACCACCCAAACAAACTCCTCCATCGAATCTCCTTCTCCACCTCACATAATAATTTGTCGTTTCACCAACTCATACCCTCTCGGTTTTTTCGGCAAAATCATCTCACAGAACTCAGTCGAACCACACTCTACATTGTAAACTCCATTGCAAGGATTGAACTACCTTGTGTCGCTGGTTTCCTTTTCAAACAACACACATAACAGTTCAGATCTACGAAACTCACCGCCCTGCTCACAACAGTCCCTCCGCCGTGCCTTCCGCGTCTTCACAACGTCATGAATTTCCGTCAACGCAAGGCTTCATCTCCGTAACTGTCACCGAGTCTCTGCAAATCTCTGCCGGCTTTCAGATATTATCACATCACATTGTGAATCCGATGCGGATTCCATTTTCATCATTTCCGGCGTCAACAAATCTCTCTGCCATGTCTTCCGTCTTCATCCGTTCGTGTTTCAACAACAATAGTTGATTCACATAATCAATTTCACTCTGTTTTCGACTTTTGCAAGTTGGTTTTGCTGTTGATTTTTTGTGTGCAGGTGATGTACCTTCCGTTTTGACACGATTCCGCAAGCTCAAATACGATCTGTCCGTAGCAGCAGTGATGTAGAGATTTCTGCACGAAAGATTTACAACGTCGATGTTACATTTGCAAGATGAAGTGGATTCGGTTGTCTTTATTGGATTTGCGTTGCGGCAGTTTGTATCCAACTAATAACCTTCATCAGAGCGTGACGTTTAGCATTTTGATTGTTTGATATTTAATATGACTATGCCTTCTTAGTTCTATTTTCCTCTTATTTGACTTTTATGGCGGTTGATTTCTGGCTTTCCTGTTTCTTAGATTTGATTTAGTTTTTGTTAGTTGTAACCTTGAAAATTACTTTCTCATTTTATTTTTTTAATATTTCAAGGATTGTTTTTTTTAAGGCTTGGTTTTATTCGGTTATTGAGTCAACTCTGGAGTTTTGGTTTGAATTTTCTAAGGTTGCATATTGATATCAAGTAATGATTCGAGCCACCGATAGCATTGTGACGAGAGACGGGACAACTTGTAGCATCATAAGCATATTGATGATGCAAGACGTGCCTTTAAGTTTCTGCTGCATTAAAACTTAATATGATAGTTAGACTTGGTTTTCCTTTTAGGGATTAATTATATTTTGGGAAATTAGACAAACATTAGTTTTTAAATTCCATTTAGATGTTAATTCCATTTTGATTTAATTTCCAATTTAGACTTTAATTCCATTTAGATTTTAATTTTAATTTGGATTTTAATTTTAACTTAGATTTTAATTGTTGTTAACCTTTGACTAATCCTTTGATTAAGTCCTAATATTTTTGATTTCTAATCTTTAGTTTTGTCTTTGTATATAATGTCTTGTTAATTTTTGATTGAGATTTCTTTTTTAGTTCATAATTAACTTTGATATTAACAAGCTTAGAATTTTGACATTAGATTTTGATCTTGGTTTCGGTTAACTTTAGTTGAATTTTAATTTTGGATTGATGAGACTTCTTGATGCAGATCGCGCTTAGTCTCCGTTATCATTTGGACGAATTCTCGGTGTACTTGATGGTGTGATCCTCTTCCACCTTGGAGTCTTCCTCCTTCGAGTCTTGACCACTTGAGCTTATTGGATTGATCGCGCGAAGCTTCTACAAGTCTCCTTGAACTTTTTACGTGCATTGAAGAGGCAACAGACCTTCTCCGTTGGCTTGCTCGAAGTATTCCGGGTTTCTGGTTCTGCTTGCATTACTATTTACGGATTGTTATCCGTTTGGTATAATTTATTGAACCGTTTTACTCTCTTTCTGCATTTTTTTTTCTTTTGATGCCATGAGAAGTAGGATTGGGAGTCCGTGCCACTTGGCCGACAATTCTGGAAGTCCTCAAAGGAGGCCATGTTTGTGATTGTTTACTTTTGTGCCTAAGACCTCTAAGAGGCATCCCATTCCCGTATCCCCTTGTAAGACCTCCAAGAAGGCAATTGACAAAAGATAGGGTTCGCAATCCACCCCCGTTATTCTAGTTGAGTCGTTCTTAGATCTCATTACATGATTGATGCTTTGAACATAGATTACTCTTGTTATCGAGTCCGTCAAGTGGAAGAAGGGTTTAGTAATCAAACCCCCACACCTTGTCTATAGCTCGCATTGACTGATGCTGATGCTTATGTGATATGATTCACATCACCCCCTTTCTTACTTTGCTCTCCATGGTTTTCGATACCATTGGATGAGTACATCTATTTCTCACAGCTAGCTTGTTTGCCTCGGTTGATATGACCCCTTGGTTAAAGCTCCCCCTTTTTTTATTTTGATGGTGTGACATTATTGTCGACTGACACTGTTTATTCTTTCAGTTCATTTCGTGATTGATTTATCCTGTGTTTACTTGTCTGATGACATGATCCCCTTAGGATTCCTAGCTCCACTTAATTTTTGATTAAGTCGGAGGTAGGAGAGACATTAGGATAGCAATCCATACATGACAACATTAGGTAGACTTCCCTATTAATCCTGACCTTATGGCCACTTTGCATGCTAACATATAGGACCGAGTTTCCCCCTTAGACTTTCCGTGAGTCCCGACCCTTCTCTCGCACCCACGCGGTTGAGACCGTTCCACCTTTCCTTTCTTCCCGTAACCACGAACTACGGACGCTCTGACTTCCTGTCTCTGGATAGATTAAGGATACGTAGGCACGAGGATCTCTATCCTTGGCGAGCACACTAACAACTAACTCCCCTCTTCTCTCGCACCCTTGCGATCGAGACCAACCTGTTAGCCGAGCCTTTTCTCTCTCCCTAGCGCGATTGAGACCCTTTCGACCCGTAGGTCGAACTACGACTGCTCTGATTTCCTCTTTCTCGTCTGATTGAGGATACGTAGGCACAAGACGGCGATGTCTTGGCGAGCAACCTCCCCTCTTAGTTCCCGTCCGAACTACGTTGACTCTGACTTTCCCATTAAACGAGGGAATACGTAGGTGTAGGATAAGTGATGTCCTATCGAGTCACTTCCTTTTCTTTTCTCACCCATTTCTTCGTTCTCTTCTATTCCCGTTTCTTCCCCTTTCCAGTAGCAGTGGAGCTCCAAATGACGACACCCTTTGATCGAGACAACAAGCGTGGATCCCATCGAGTACGATGGACGTGTGGGGTGCTAACACCTTCCCTTCGCGTAACTGACTCCCTTACCCATTTCTCTTGGTCGCAAGACCATGCTCTTTCCTTCCCTCAGGTTTATGCAGTGTTTCCTTTCCCTGTCTTGGGATAAATACACATTGCTGGCAACTCTGTTTCGTGCCACTTTCGCGTTTGTACTTGGATGAAAATCCCGGGAGCGACAGTGAGGTTATCGATTAGTGAGACTTTTGAGTTGATAGACTCATGACATGTTTCCATATAGTGTGAGATTTGAATTGTGAACTCAAAAGTCCTTTCCCTTCCCTTGGACTTGAGTTAGGATTGTTAGAACCTTGTAAATCCGAGAGAATCCATAAGATAGGGAACTCACTGAAATTTGATGTATCTCACCCCATGTTGTTGATTATATTTCAGGTACTTCAGGTTCCGCTAAGGGTAAGGATAAAGTCGTGTGATTTTTCCTTGCTTGTTGATGGCTAGCTTCCGATGTGGAGTTTATTTTGAGATCATTGTTGATCTAGTTCTTAGTTTTTATCTTTTTGAACATCTTGTGTATATTATGCCTTAGAATTTTAGTCTTTTGTATTTTGGGCATTTAATGTATACAATGTGTTAACTAGGAACTTATGGTATTTCAGTACCAAATACTTGGATTCATGTATAATATATATGCTTTGATGTATGTTGTTACATATAGGTGTCACAGTGGTGACTTTATTCAATTGACGATAATCAATACACAAATGCATCCCACCATCTTTCTTTTTTACTAACAAAACCGGAGCTCCCCACGGTGAAACACTAGGTCTAACAAGATGCTTAGCCATTAATTATTTTAATTGCTCTTCCAATTCTCTCAATTCAAGTGGTGCCATCCGATACGGAGAAACGTATATAGGAGCTGTTCCCGATACCAGGTCAATAGAAAATTCCACTTCTCTCACCGGAGGAAGAGAAGTGACATCTTCGGGGAAAACCTTTGGAAACTCGCAAACTACAGGGATACTCAAAACTTGAAGGTCGCTACTCTCCTCTTTTGTGAGAACCAAAAGAACACATTTCTCCTTCTCAAACAAGAAATTTATCATTTCAACCGCCTTCTAAAATAGTTGTTAACACATCTTTTGGGGTAGCATCAACAGATGGAATGATGATAAGCTTTTCCTCACACCCAATAAACACCGAATTAGCATAAAGTCAATCCATCCCCAAAACGACATCAACTTTCTTAAGTGGTAGACAAATAAGATCAATCTGAAAAACTCTACCATCCACAGACAAAACACAGTTTTCACACATCAATGGTGTCTCAACCATTTCATCCATGGCGGTAGTGACCACCATAGGAGGAGACAAAGGAATAGCTTGCAACCCAAGTCGCTTCACACGTTGCATTGACACAAAAGAGTGTGTTTCTCCACAATCAAATAAAACAAAACAAGGAAACCCATTAACGATGCACGTACCAGCAATCAAAGAATTGTCACTCTTTGTCTTCCTTGCATCTAAAGTATAAACCCTTCCGGTATTCTTCCCTTTTGCCTGACCTCCATTCTAAGGATAATCTCTAGCCAAATGACCCACTTTACGACAACGATGACACTCCGCTCCTTCGAAGCGACATCTACAAAAATGCATCTTACCACAAGTACGACACACAGGAGGTGTACTCGACTTAGAATCCTGAACTTGTTTCCCTTTGAAGGCTTGTTGCCTAGGCCTAAATTGTTGGTTGGATCTCCCACAATCTCCTTGATTCACTCTACTTGCAACACCTTCAGCTTGGACTTTCTTCAAACTATGCTCAGCCACATAGCATTGCCTTAAAACTTCAGCATAAGTAGTGAACTCCCTCTGAGATACACTATGCGAGATTTCAGCTTTCAGTCCAAAAAGAAATTGGTCTATTTTCCACTTTTCATCTGGAGCATACATAGCCTGCCTAGAGTAAGCAGCCATGTCCTCAAACGTTCAGCATAACTGGCCACAGTCATACTACCTTGTCTTAACTGTTGGAAATCAAACTCTTTCTGAGTCCTCAAAGAGCTAGGAAAATACTTCTCCATGAAAGTAGTCTTAAACTATTCCCAGACCTTTGGCACACCTTGGATAGTCATCAACACTGAAGCACTCTCCCACCACCTCATAGCTGGACCTTTCATTGAGTGAGAAGCAAACAACACCTTGTCCTCCTCACTACATTTAACTATCAAGAATATTCTTTCCATACCAGATATCCATTCATGAGCTTTCACAGGATCTAATCCACCATAAAATTCAGGAGGATTCATGCGGATAAAATCCCAGAAATTCCCACCTATAGCTTTTGGAATAACAACCTAAGGATGCAGACCTCCATTCATTTGTTGCACCATCTGCTGCATGATTTGGTTCTGTTGCTGCTGCATCTGTTGCATAAACTGATACAAATGAGCATTCTCATTGCCTCCTGGCGGATTCGTCCCTGGAGGGTTTGTGGGTCTACCACGATTGCTTCTGCGTATGTCATCCATGTTCCTTGATGTTATATAGATAAGATTAAGTTGATCAGGCTCAATGCCATACATATAACACTCAAGACCAAAGGCGACACAACGCATATGAAACAGAAAGAAATACTTATACTACTTCATGGCTAGGTCGAGGATACAACCTGCTCTGATACCAGCTGTTACACCCATATATAACAACATACATCAAAGCATATATATATTATACATGAATCCAAGTTTTGGTACTGAAATACCATAAGTTCCTAGTTAACACATTGTATACATTACATGCCCAAAATACACAAATACTAAAAATCTAAGGCATAACATATACAAGATGTTCAAAAGATAAAAAATAAGAACTAGATCAATAATGATCTCAAAATAAACTCCACATTGGAAGTTAGCCATCATCAAGAAAGAACAAATCACATGACTTTATCCTTACCCTTAGCGCAACCTGAAGTACTTGAAATATAATCAACAACATGGGGTGAGATAACAAATCTCAATGAGTTCCCTATCTTATGGATTCTCTCGGCTTTACAAGGTTCTACCAATCCTAACTCAAGTCCGAGGGAAAGGGAAAAGGACTTTGAGTTCACATTTCAATTCTCACACTATATGGAAACATGTTAGGAGTCTCGTTAACTCACAAAAATATCACTATCGACAACCTTATCAAGGCATCCCCTTTTCCCGTCCTCTTTTACGTCTAAACTTTGGAGCGAGTCATGGATCCTCGTAATTACTTGGCATACGAAATGGATTCGGAGCTAAGGGACCATTATCGCCTTAGTCGTCACTTCACACGGCCCGTACACCGTCACAAGTATCTTTACCCGTAGGCTCCATTTGTACTATAACATTGGGAATCAAACCTACCAAGTAATGGTGCATCAGATCCAGAGGAGCCGTTACTCATGGACCGCACGATATAAGGAAATGGTTACGATTTCGTGATTTTCTCTTGCAACAATAATTGCATTCAATAAACTAGGCCACAATTGCCTTTAGGCCTCTTTTGCCTCTATCAACAACTATAAACAATACTTGTTCCATAATAGTGTTTATTCTCTCAACTAGACCATTGCCCGGCAAGGTTGCACCTTTCTACAACACATGCCCGAGCATCATCATCTAGAGTTATCTATCAATTTCTAGTCACCCTACTAGAATCTAATAGTTTCATGTTGAGGTTTACTCACCCTTCCTATTCAATTTTCATTTACTTGCATATTCACTCACAACCATGTTTAAACAATAAGAGAATAAGCAAGATATATCACAATTTCACAATAGAATTCATATGATAATTAATACATAATTATACCACTTTTTTGACTTCCTCCGATTATTTAATCGGGCAGTAAAATTGACATTTTTCATTTCCATTGCGTTGAATATTTATTTAGCTTCAGATCGACATAAAGAATGTGAAAATCAGAGATACGGTTAAAAAGTTATGAATTTTTCAAAGAAATATTTTTCCAAAGTTTCAGTGAGGTAACCAGTTACTTCACCATGTAACCGGTTACTTCAAATTCACTATTCCTCCAGAATAAAAATCACGTTTCTAGCCACTTTTATGTAACCGGTTAATTCACAAGGTAACCGGTTACTTCAGCTGTAACCTACGTACTTTTTCTTTCAAGTAACCGGTTACTTCATGAGGTAACCTGTTACTTCACGGCAAAAGTAGTAAAATCTGGTTTTTCATGGAGTTTTTCCAAAACAATTTCAATCAAAACACAATCAAACAGTATAACAATTATCAACAGGTAATCCCAAGCATATATCGATCATACTACATAATTTATAACGCATTTTAACCGTTAGATTCTTGATTTAGCGATTTTATTCATTTTCTCACAAAACCAAAACCTAACTCTAAACTCAATAATTCTACAACTAATGTATCTATCTAGAACCCACCTTGATTATATGATGATGAAGATGCTGGGTTGATTGATGAAGAAGAGATGATGATGATGATGATCTTGAGCTTCTAGGTTTTCTTCTTCTTCTTTTCTCCCTTTTCTCTTCCTTCTCCAACTTCTCTCTAACTCTTACTATCTTTTTCCACTTTTGTTTCTAATTTTGGAAAAGAGTGGAAATGAAATGATGTAGAGAAATATCAATATTTAGTAATACTACTAAATGTCCAAAAAGTCTCTATAGTTCCAAATAATAAAACCTCAGAGTCAGATAATATTAATTGGATCTGCTCTAAGCTCAACAATTACTCTAATTATCTTTGCAAATAATTTTCTCAGAGTACATTGAAACTCAGTTGATCACAGCTAATATTATCTAGAACAATTAAAATATGGGGTATTACAGTGGCGGTGCAAGAATGGTGGAGGAATATGTTCTATCATCTTAACTTACTAATTTCTTGTTTTTGTGTCTTATGATTTGAGTTGTGAAACAGGTTGTGTCTTGTGACCTGAGTTACATAATTTATGTAATCTGTGTTACAAAGGCTACAACTGGTGTTTCTTTTCTGGAGGATTCTTCTACACTGGTTCTGGATCTTTCTTGGAATGAAAAAGAAATGTGTTGAGGGGGAGATTTCTTCAAACTCCAATCAAATCCTAAGATGGAGGAGTCTTGCTGATGGCAGAATACAGAAGAAGATGTTTTAGCCAAAATTTGTCAAAAGGGGGATATTGAAAGCTCTTAGAGTTTGACTAGATTTTGGTAAAACATATCAACAATAAAGATGAAGAAACTGCCAAGAACAAAGATGTCTAAGAAGATGTCATAACAGCAAGTTACGACATCCTGGACTGATATAGCAGGATTTGAATGTGTAACAAATCTGTCCAAGATCTGATGCACTTTTTAATACTGGATCAAGGATAAAAAATAGAAAGCCCAAGACAGAAGACTATATATATGAAGACTTAGGCCTAGGGTTATGTTTACCTTATGTAACAATTGTAACCTAGTTCTCTTTTGTAAAATAAGGGTTTATGTTTTGAGAGTCGTTTGACTCTTAGGGTTGTAGTTCCCCTCTGTATTATGGGATGCAGAAAGGACGTCATAGGTGCAGGTACACAACCAGAAACCTGTAGGTAATGGTTGTTGTATAGTTCTTGGACGAAGCTTTGAAGCAAGTCCAAGATAACTTGTAGGTCAAGAAACCGTGACACGTTCTGAATTGGCAAAAGACAGAGATATCACAGGTTGTGATTAGGGTGTGAGTGAGGTATCTCATATCAAGGTTGTAAATCATGGAGTTTAGCCTTGGTAAAGATGTTCATGGGGTAGATGTTAGGGATAAAGTTATAAACGTGGGAGTTTAACTTAGTAACAGTCTACACAATAGTGAAATCTTTATCCTGGATTGGTATCCCACAGATGTAGGTGAATTGCACCGATCTGGGTTAACAATTATTGTCTTATTTAACATTCTGTAATTTACATGTGTGTTCATGTTCTTGGCTGACATGTTGGATCAGATGTCGTGACATCTGTGAGGATACAGGTCTGATATTCAAGGTAGCAGTCTGCAGGTGCGCCTCCAAGTTCAAAAGATTATGTAGCACAATGTCTTGACATTTGTTAGGACATTTGTTGTTTGCATAGGCCAGAATTTCAAAAAGGATGATCATATCCCGGGGCATGTTGCCTGAAGACTTTGCTGAGTAGGGGCAAGTTGTTTCCCAGTTGTTTCTTTCACATTCTGAGCCCAAGAGGCAAGTTTGAAGACTCAGAACACCGCCAGTTTGGGGCAGTTACGTCGAGATTTGACAAATCTCTCAAAGAGTTGGAAAACATTGAAACATTCTGGATGCCAAGTTTTTTGTAAAATCCTATTGAGATGACTTATTCTCATAAACCATGTGATCTTGGGCATTTGAGAATTGAAGATTATTTAATCCGTTCACCACAACTGTTGTTCGAAATGGCGACTACCACACATTTCATCAATGCAGAATTACATTATTCTCACAAAGAGCTTCTGTCTCAAGTGGTGTGATGATTCCCCAGTAAGTCTCTACTTCAGGTAGTCATGACCATTCCCCGATGAATCTCTACTTCAAGCAGTTATGGTGTGTCTGATGCAAGGATTCCCTAGTTGGTGACCTAAGAATCCAAGTGAATTTCCTTAACTTCAATCTTCCCCAACAAAGTGGATGTTTATTTGATCCCCATGAAATCTCAACTCTGACATCTCCAGTTTGCAACTTTGATCCGAGCTTCCCCCAATGAAATGGATATTTATTTTATCCCCTGTGTGGCCTCATCTCTGGCATTTCCAATTACAAGGTCCTTTCAGACTACTTCAGTTCGCAGTAGATATTTATTTTATCTCCTATGAAGTCTCTCCAATCATGAGTTTGATTCTTTACCCAGTGGATCTTGCTCATCTCCAACAGAGTAACCAGATTCATCTTGATAATCCCCTAAGCAAAGTCAAGATGTTCATCCTCAAGTGGAGTGCTTTCACAAAAATAAGGTTCAATAAGGACTACAACACAATTGGAACAACAATACGGTAAAAATTAATAGTTTTAACCCTCCTTTCTTTATCATTTATACATATTACACACACAAAATTTCAAAATAAATAAATTATGTGTTAAAATACACATTTAGTCTATGAAAATATATTATATTTTGCGTTCAATAAAATTGTAGGTGCAACATTAAGCGAGTATAACATTGGATAACAATTTTGAATATACCATGCTATTTATTTTCAAAACTCAACTAGAGCAACATAAAAACAGCTTTGATGTGAGACAACCAATAGAAAGTGTTTGTGAGAAATTTGATTGAATTTCCAATTGTACAATGGATCAAGCGATTGCAGATTTCACTCTTCTTGTAGTGATGGTCATGATCAATGTATTAAGTGGTTGAGAGAAATTTGTGTGGTTGAGAAAGAGGTGAGAGTTTTTCATGTGTGAGACCGAGTTGAACAACAATTTTTTGTGAAGGAACGAATGTCTAGAGACAGCTTGTGGTTTACTCCATTGGTAGAATTAAATTAGTTAATTAATATAATAATAGTAATTAATAATAAATAATAATATGATTCGAGAAAAATACTAATAATAATAAAATAAATTCCAATTTTTACTTTTAATAGTGAGTTTAATATAATATAATTTTTTTCTTAAAATGAGTCGAAATAGGAATGACGCTTGTGGTTTCACGCGTGTTTAAATTCAATATAATTATAAATATTTAAAAAAATATTTATGTTTTTTAATTAGAATTTATTTAAAAAGAATTTAATTGAATAGTGATAAACATTTGTATGAATAGTAAGCTTTAATGATTCTCTTTAATGACTCCTTTATCCAAGAAGAAGAAAATGAAAAAAAAATATTTATGTCTAAGAAAATTATAATTTATCTAACAAAGGAAGCTCGACATTAGAGAAAAAGTTCGAAATTATAATTACTACCATCGAATTCAAAAATATCAGGTAAAAGAAGCGTTAAAATAATGAGTACCCGTAAGGTGGTGTAGCGCGAGTTTTTTGTGTGGTTGCGAAGCACTATCGCTTTGGGGTACTACAACTCAATTCATTTTTTATCCTATTGAAGCTGATGAAGGAAGGGAAATAGATGTCTCCAATTAACCCTGCTTGCAAACTGAGATTAAACAGATGATTGTTGGTCTACAGATGCTACAAATATTATGGGTCTCTCTTAGGTTATTTTGTTAAAATAGTGCCTGGGTGATTGGTGGGAGGTTTAAGACTGATGCTTTTCGATTGATTGATGAAGATACTGGATTTTGGGTTTTTAATTAGTGTGCTCGCTAAGATATTTTCAATCTTATGTCTACGTATTCCCGTTTAATGAAACAGGGAAATCAAAGCGATCGTAGTTCCTCATATTCTATGGGAGGAAAAAGGTTGTTTTGGTGTCTTGTTCAAAGCCCAAGACGTGAAGCTAAAAGTGGTTTGTATCTTGTTCAAAGCCCAAGATGTGAAGCTGAAGGGTCTATTTGTATCTTGTTCGAAGCCCAAGATGTGAAGCTAAAGGGTTTTGACTTTAGAGAGAATTTGTCATCTCTAAAAAGGAGTATTTGGTCTGTTTGTCACAACTGTTGCGTGACTGGTTATAAAGGAGAATTACTTTAACTGGGATATGTGAATCCAGTAATGCCATAGTTTCCTTTATAAGGGATTTTCAACCTGAAGGAGAAGACTTTAACTCAGTGTAGAGCAATGTTATCTTTCCTTAGGAATTTCTCATGCTAAAAGAGGGACAGTGGCGTGGATGTAACTAATCCAGAGTCTTGCCGCTTACATCGATTAGATGGGGGAAAAGGAGTTGTTGATGTTTGTATGCTATGAACAAGGCACAACTTTGATGCTAAAAGGTTGATTGACTCAACTGAGGGTTTCCTTATACAAAGCCTAAGAGGAGGCTATTGACCCAACAAGGGTGTGCTTTTTATCTGTCTCGTACGAAGCCCGAGATAGAGGCTAAAAAGGGTTGACTCAACAAGAGAGTTTTTGTATCTCGTACGAAGCCAGAGATGGAGGCTGAAAGGTTGATTGACTCAATAAGAGAGTCTTTTATACTCAACAAGAGAGTGTTTTTCTATCTCGTACGAAGCCCGAGATGGAGGATAAAGGTGTTTAACTCAACAAGAGAGTCTTTTATACTCAACAAGAGAGTGATTTGTATCTCGTACGAAGCCCGAGATAGAGGCTAAAAGAGTTTGGCTCAACAAGAGAGTCTTTTATACTCAACAAGAGAGTGATTTTGTATCTCGTACGAAGCCTGGGATGGAGGCTAAAAGTGTTTTATATCTCGTACGAAGCCCGAGATAGAGGCTAAAAGGGGTTGTCTCAGCAAGAGAGTCTGAGAAGGTTAGCTCCCTTTGGGAGAATCATTGTACAAAGCCCAAGAGGAGGCTGACTTCACTGGGGAAGGATCATTATACAAAGCCTAAGAGGAGGCTAATGCTGGCGACTGTTTCAGTTTAGTGACAGGTCCAATATATTGGATAAAGAGAAAATCAGTTCTTATATGGGTAATGTTGCACTTAGGGATTGCTCAGAGGATCAGGGTTATTTCCTGTTCTTTAAGGAAACGGGAAATCCAAAGGGTATTGAGACTGTCCAAGTCTACGGGTGTTTGATAAATCGATTCCCAGGTAGTGAATGATTTTTGTATAATGCCCAAGAGAAGGCTGGTATGTTAAGGGATGAAGGTCAACCCATTAACTGGTCTGACACTTGACTCAGAAAGATAGCTCTAGCAAATTGATGACTAGGTTCTGTTCCTATACCTGTAGAGGTCTCTGGGTCCTTGTACTAAGCCCAAGAGAAGGCATGAGAGCTTTTTAAAAAGCCGAAGGGTCCTTGTATAACGTCCAAGAGGAGACGGGGATGCTTTTAGGAAGCCTGTGGGTCCCCAAACCCTGAGAAGTTCAAGACATGCCATTCACCGAGAATAGATCAAGCTAGGAAAGTCCGAGAATTTGGAAGAAAATCAAGAGATGCCATTCACGGAGAAAAGAGCATCTCTGGGGAGTAGAGTTTCTTTGACGATTTCTAAGGGTGACAGTCTGAGAAAGGGTTCACCAAGAATGCTGCCTTTCACGTCTCCATATTGTTTAACCCCAAGAGGAGGGAAGACTGTATCTGGTAATCCTATGGGGGATCTAGTTTTGATTGTATTTAAGAGTGACCAACAGGGCTTTACCTAGTGCTAGACGTAGTTGCTGGGAAAAACTCAAAATAACTATACTAGTATTACACAGTTGGTATATGACGAGTATATAAAAGTTTATGAAAGGAGACTTATAGTGAGCAGCCCCACAATACAGTTATATATATATGAAAGCGAGTAAAGAAATCGGGTAAACACTTACTCGGTTGTAGAGCTTCCATACTGTTTGGTTAGTTTGTTCAACAAAGAAAGCTTTGATAACAATATTATATTCAAAATCAAAGGAGAAAGTGCTTTGAAAAGATTGTTGGGGCTTACAGCTCAAGGAGATGCCCAAGGTTTTATCAGTGATTGCACTGTTGTTTTGAATTTGTACAGGGACTTATACAAGTGACTGAGGCCTAAAAAAGGTTTTCTGTACAAAGGGATGGGTCTTACACTCTCTCAAGAGGCCCAAAGGTTTATTTTTATACAAGTGGTGGGGCTTACAGCTCAAGGAGAGGCCCAAGGTTTGATTTTTGAACTGGGGATCGCGTCGAGATTTTCTTTTAACGCAGAGGGACTTATACAATATCTGAGCCCAAAATTGTTTTGGTTAAAAGGGGATTGGGTCTTACACTCTATTAGAGGCCCAAAGGTGTATTTTTGTACAAGTGATGGGGCTTACAGCTCAAGGAGAGGCCCATATGATTGATTTTAAACGGGCGATGAACGCGCCGAACTTTTGAAATACAACGGGACTTATACAACATTTGAGGCTCAAAAAGGTTTGTATTTACAAAGGATTGGGTCTTACACTCTATTAGAGGCCCAAAGTATGTGTTTTAAGAAGAAAAATGGGACTTATAACTCGAGGAGAAGCCCATGGTTATTTGTCTAAAGACGGCGATCGCGCCGAGGGTTTTGAAAGCACAATGGGTCTTATACAATGTCTGAGGCCCAAAAAAAGTTTTCAAAAATGGGTTGGGTCTTACACTCTATTAGAGGCCTATGAGTGTTTGAAAATGATTGATGAAGGTTGAATTAATCAAAACCCTAATTTGTTTTCAAAATATATTTTAATTGAATAAAAATTCAATTAAAATGATCAAAATTGTTAAACATGTGTGGAAAACAAATTGTGAACTTGGATAATTGTTTCAAAAATCATGTTTATATCCACAAAATGATGGGAAATCAATTAAGTTTGGAGAATCAAGGGAGAAAAAATATTTCAAATGTTAAAAACAAATAAAACATTAATTCTTTGCAAAAATATCAAATATATGAATTAAATAATATTTTTGGGATTTTTTGGTAAAATAAAATATTTTAACATTTTTGTGAATTATTAAAAAAAGAATCAACTCAAAATTATTAAAACTCAGAGAGAAATTAATTTTTGAATCAATTAAATAAAATCACAAAATTCAAATATTTGAATTTTCAAAAAGGGCGCCAAGAACAAGGGCAAGAACACGCACCACCCTTTGTTTTTGCAGATTTGCATTTTCTATCCAATCTCACTGAATACTTGATTATATCATGCAATCTACATATCAATCTACTCGATTCAACCTCAAGATCATGTCTATGGTCTTTAATTTCATTTATTTTAAGCATGGAATAAGAAATCAAAGAGAAACCACAAGAACCCTAAATTCTGCATGAAGGTTCATAAATTCCATACACGATTCAAACAAAGCAATTGATTGAGGGAAAACACTCTATGCATGATTATGAACATATGGCCAAATTATTGTGTAGAAAAAAATGCATGGATCATAGAGTTAGAAGAGCTCATGCTTAGCTCTTGCAGCTGGTGATCGTGTTTTGTGTTAGAGGTGTTACAACTTGGTTCCAAGGATATGGACTGCTTCCCTAGGTGCTATGGAGTGTGTCTGGATGCTTGGAGTGGATTGAATTGAGCTGGAACTTGATTTGGCACCTCAACTGCAAATCTGTCCAAGGCTTGAGCAATTGGCTGGTGATTTTGAGATTTTGGTGTTCCAGATGTTATGTGAGCGTTTGGATCACTTCTATATGATGTTTATGAGGTGTGTGTGTGATTGGTTTGATTGGAATTGCTCTCAAACTCAAAACTCGATAGTGACTTGCCTTAGAAGGCAATTTTGGAGTGAAGAAGGAGATTTTGAGGAAAGCATCTGTTTGATGGCTTTGGTGTACTCAAACTGATCATAAATGAGCTCTATTTATAGTAGAGCAAGTTTGTTTTGCAAGGAATAATGAATGGCAACTGCTGCATAGGTTTGGCCAATGTTGAGCAATGAGAATCCAAGTCTCCTCTAGCCATTGACTAGAGGTTAGGGCACAGGCTGGTGGTTCCCTTGGTCTTGGATAAGTCTTGACTGAATTCAGTTGGAAATGGCTCAGTCCATGCCACCTTGGTGCATCCATTAAATGCTCCAATCCAAAATTGGAGTCTTGTCCCTCTTTTAGGCATTTCTAGGTTTGGCATGCTACTTTTGATTCTAAAGACTTGGGAGGCTTGGGATCAGAGTTAGTTCCTCCTAGGTCCCCCCTTGAGGTGTTTAGATGGATAGAGTTGCTTGCCCTTTGGAAATTTTGAGCAAATCGAGCAAAACTCCCAAATCTGACAGTTTGTAGCTAGGCATATTGCCATTGTCATATCTCATGGCTCAAGTGGACTTTGATGGAGTTCTTGGCCATTTTGGAAAGCCCTTATATGATACAACAACTGTTTGATCATAATTGGTTTTGATACTTTTTGGATCCAAGTGAAAAATGCCCCTACATTTGGAAAAAAGTGAAGGCAGATTCTGACTTAGTGAAAATTTCACTAAGTGTTGGAAAAAGTGGCATTTCATGTTTTCAGCCATTTTGATCATTCCATAACTCAAAATCCATGATGAATTGGAATGAGGTGTAGTTGAAGCTTTTATAGAGGGCCATGAGGGCTACAAATCCAGCTTTGAATGGGGAAAAATGGCCTTGTGGTTTAGGAGTTATGATCCTCCAAAGTTGGTACCCTAGCCACTTTATTTCATAACTTAGAAAATTTCTAAGTTTTTTATGGTTACGCCTTTTACAAGTTATCCCACTTTTCTTGATTTTTCTTGATGGATGATGATTCCAATCATACATTAACATCATTTTAGGGTCAAAGAACCACAATTGTGAAAAATCTCAAAAAGTCAAAGTTGTCTTTTGTGCACAGTTGACTTTTTGTCAGATGAATTCTGAACTGTGCAATCCTCTATGAAATCAAGTCCTTGACCTAAATCAAACTTGATGGATTGATGTCATAGGTGTCATAGGGTGTATTGGATCATGTCCTAGGGTTTGGGAGCATGTCCTGGTCAAAAGTCAAAGCTACAATTGACTTTTTCCGCGATACCCTAACTGCGGTTCAGATGAAATTGAAACTTGTTGCTCAAACTTCTTAGCCTAATCCATTGTTGTAAATGGATCACTGTGGTGTGTTAGAGACCCTCAACCCATGTCTTTAGGTCTTGGCTCATGATTTGTCCCAAAAGTCAACTTAGGGGTGAATTAGGTCAAGAAACCCTAATTCCTGATTTTTGATGAATGCATCCCCTGAGGCTAAATTGACTTGATGATTAGGTCCATGAGGTTCCATGCAGTATTTTAGGTTATGCTTTGAAGCATTGGCTCATGCCCAGAGGAAAATTTCCATCTGGAGGCCCTGGTCGACCAAAACCCTAATTTGGTGACACTGGCGATCTTGAGGCTTTATCCACTTGGAAGGGAGCAGCCTTGTGCTTAATCCTTGAAGTGGGAGTCCTCTTGATCCTTTTTGGATGTTTGAGAGGTTAGACAAGTTGAAGATCATGTCATTTCTTGATTGATCCTTTATCTAAGAGCTCTGAGAGGGCTTGAAACCCTAAGTCTGATTGTAGTGGGTGCTTACCCATCTTTGGGGAGACTAATGAGGTATAATGGCCCATCCATATTGTGATGATGATTTGCACAATGATGGGAAATCTTAGTGGTCAAAATTTGGGGTATGACAGATGCCCCTATTTAATTTTCTTGGACCTGAAGGTGTGAATGGCGAAGGTATTCGGGCATTCGGGGTGCAAGAGGATTTAAATATCGGAATACCTGAAATTTTGATGGTGGTTAATAATGGTAGTTCATGCATCCTTCTTATTTTGCTAAGCAATTATGCTCATAAAAGGTAAAAACTTCCCCTCGATCTTGGTCTTCAGCCACGAAACTGGTCTCAGTTTCTGAAATAAACTTCCCCTCGATCCCGGTTTCCTACCGAGGAACTGGTTTAAGTTTCTTTTATAAACTTCCCCTCGATCCTGGTTTTCTACCAAGGAACTAGTCTCAGTTTCTGAAATAAACTTCCCCTCGATCCTGGTTTCCTACCAAGGAACTGGTCTCAGTTTCTGATGTAAACTTTCTTGACAAGGGACGCTGTTTGTAGCGATTTTCCTCAAACTTCTCGCAGAATTTTCCTGGGGAGATGCCATTTGATAGAAAAATTTTGATCTCAGACTTGTTGGGGAATCCAGCCGTCTGAGTTGTAGAGGTGCACAAACTTCTCTGTTGGAGATGCCATTTGTCGACTCTATCTAGGGAAAACGAGTCTCTTGAGAGACTGCTTTTGCTTAGGGATATTACATCATACTTTTCTCGGAATCTTCTCGGAGAAATGCCATATGATGTGATCCAATTTTGAGGTGCTAATGACATTTTTGTCAGCGAATCTTTCAGAGAAAAACTGCTGTATTGTCGAATCTCTGATTAAGAGGCTTTCTTTGGGGATTTTCCTTAATCCGGGAAAGCGAAGATATCATCTTCAATGGCGAAGAGTGATGTTTGTCGAACGTTTTCTGGTTTTTCAAAGGTTCAAGTCATCAAAGTGGTCCATGGCCCACTCCATTCCAAAAATAAACTGGAGGAGAGATTATTCAGACGCAACATTTCCTTACGAGGAAAGAACTGACAACTCAATTGAGAGGACTTTTATCAGTAGGGGATAAGACCGACTAGGGTAATAGTGATGCAATATGAATGTAAATCAATAATGCATGATGTATGTATGTATATGCTGACAAAACTGACGCGACATACAGACTAATGGATGAACACGACTAGATACTCGGCCACTGCGGGGGACGAAGAGATATCACTGGTCCAAAAGTAGCAATTCTGCCTTGCTTAGGAGAGATAGTCCCTGTTGGGAGCTATGTTGGTCGGGCTTAGGAGGTAAGAACTTTGTCGGGGGTATCAGATGGGAAAGTCGTATCTGATACAGCTGATCCTTCATTCAGGCGCACTGGTTTAAAAGGAGTACTTTGATTCTGCACTTTGAAGCTCGATTACTTCTGGAGAAGCGAGCGACGTTCTTTCGATGTTCAACAGTTAAAAGAATTGCCATCTTTATTTTAAAAGCAGAAAAAAATAAGTAAATTCGTTTTTGTTTTATTTCAAGAATCGTTAATCCTGTTAAAATGTCATTCTATAAAGCTAAAACAAATAAGAATTGCAAACAAAAGCACAAGGGCTCAAATTTTATTGATAGGATGGAAATCAGCCAAACGCGTGATTCCATAGAGTATTTACAAAGTTAGAAAATGGTAATTTAAGGGAAAGGGCTAAATTGAAACATGACCACCGCTATCCTTCTACCAACTTTGAATTCGAGACATCCTGAGCTTCTGTCGAAAATGACCTTGACTGGAGTTTTCTCCCGACGGATGGCATTACTTCTGAGGAGTTGAACTGATCAGATGTAGTTACTTGCCATTATCCCTAACTTTTGCCTGGATTGTACTGTGATGATTTCCAATCCATCGGGATGATTTTTTATTATGTCTCTAATTTTTGCCTGGACCGCCCTTTCGGGTTTTCAATCCACCGAGACGATTTTTTTGTTTTTAGGCAAAGTATTTCTTGACTACGTCAACATTTGTGGGGTAGGCAAATTCTTCTCCATTCATGGTTGCAAGTCTCAAGGCGCCGCCTGAGAAAGCTTTCTTGACCACATAGGGGCTGTCATAATTCAGAGTCCATTTACCCCGGGAATCAGTGAGAAATGATTGTATCTTCTTGAGCACGAGGTCTCATTTCCTGAAGACGCGAGGTCGAACCTTTTTGTCAAATGCCTTCTTCATTCTTTGCTGATACAACTGACCGTGGCATAATGTCGTGATTCTCTTTTCTTCGATCAGATTTAGTTCATCGTGTCGACTTTGACACTATTCAGCTTCTGTTAGCTTAGCTTCCATCAATACCCAGATTGATGGGATCTCTACTTCTATGGGGAGCACTGCTTCTATGCCATACACTAGAGAGAAATGGGTTGCCCCTATTGAAGTGCGGACAGATGTTCGATAACCGTGAAGAGCAAAGGGTAGCATCTTGTGCCAATCTTTGTAGGTTACGGCCATCTTTTGAACGATCCTCTTGATGTTCTTGTTAGCCGCTTCTACCGCTCCGTTCATCTTAGGTCGGTAGGGAGATGAGTTATGGTGTTCGACCTTGAACTCTGTGCACAACTCTTTCATCATCTTATTATTCAAGTTAGATCCATTATCCATAATGATCTGGCTCGAAACACCATAACAGCAATTGATATTATTTTTGATAAAGCGGACCACCACTTGTCGGGTTAGATTAGCGTATGACGATGCTTCGACCCACTTGGTGAAATAGTCAATGGCTACCAAGATGAAACGATGTTCGTTCGAAGCCTTGGGTTCAATCATGCCAATCATGTCGATTCCCCATATGGAAAAAGGCCACGGGGAAGAGAGAACTTTGAGATACGTTTGCGGTACATGGATTTTGTCAGAGTATATCTGACACTTGTGACACCTCCTCATGTACTTGTAGCAGTCAAATTCCATGGTCAATCAGTAGTACCCTGCTCTTAGAATTTTTCTCGCCATTGTGTGTCCGTTGGCATGAGTGCCAAAGGATCCTTCATGAATTTCTTTTATCAGCATGTTTGCTTCTGGTCTGTCTACACATCGGAGCAAGACCATGTTGAAATTTCTCTAATAAAGTGTATCACCACTCAAAAAGAAGTTTCCAGCTAGTCTTCTGAGGGTTTTTCTATCCTTTCTGGATGCCCCAGGTGGGTACTCTTGTTTCTGAAGGAAGCATTTGATATCATTATACCAAGGTTTGTCGTCTATGATTACTTCAATCGTGAAGATGAAAGCGGGCCTTTCAAGGCGCATTATGTTGATCTTAGGTAGATCATTCCATTGACCTACACTAATCATGGAAGAGAGAGTGGCTAAAGCATCAGCCATGTGATTCTCTTCACGAGGGATGTGATGAAACTCGATTCTGTTGAAGAAAGGTAACAACCTTCTTGCATAATCTTTGTAAGGAATCAGTCCTGATTGGTACGTGTTCCAATCTCCTTTGATTTGATTGATAACCAGGGATGAGTCGCCATATAGGTCCAAGTTTTTGATCCTTAATTCGATCGCTTCTTCGAGGCCTATAATACAAGCTTCGTATTTGGCCTCGTTGTTTGTGCACTTGAACATAAGTCTGGCGGTGAAAGGAATATGGGTACCCTGAGGTGTTATAATGATTGCCCCAATTCCATTTCCGTAATGATTGACAGCTCCGTCTAAGATAAGTCCCCATTGGGAACCTAGTTCTGGCCCTTTACAGGGTAGTGGTTCATCACAGTCCTTCATTTTTAGATACATGACATCTTCGCCTAGGAAGTCAAACCTGATTGATTCTTGATCGTCAATCGGTTGATGAGCCAAATGATCAGCTAAAATACTTCCCTTAACGGCTTTCTGAGATTAACCAAGTAGTGTGACGAATCATATATTGGCGAAGACGCTTGGCTGCCCAAGCCAGAGCACAACATGTTTTCTCAAGCATAGTGTATCGAGTCTCACAGTGGGTGAATTTCTTGCTCAAATAGTATATGGCAGACTCTTTCCTTTTGGTTTCGTCTTGTTGGCCAAGTACACAGCCCATAGAGTCTTCCAAGACTATTAGGTAGATGATCAGTGGTCTTCCTTCCACTGGAGGTGATAGAATCGGCGGGTTCAACAGGTATTGCTTAATACTGTCGAAGGCGGTTTGGCAGTCCTCTGACCAAACACAGTCCTGATTCTTTTTGAGTAATTTAAAGATTGGCGCGCACGTCGCGATCATGAGGAATATGAATCTTGAGATGTAGTTCAAACGTCCCAAGAATCCTCTGACTTTTTTTTCAGTTTTGGAGAAGGCATTTCTTGAATGGCCTTGACCTTGTCAGGATCAACCTCAATTCCTTTCTGGCTGATGATGAACCCTAAGAGTTTCCCTAATCGGACACCAAATGTGCACTTGTTGGGATTCAAGCGGAGTTTATACTTTCTAAACCGGTCGAATAGCTTTGATAGGTGGGTCACATGCTCCTCCTTTGTTTTAGATTTAGCAATCATATCATCGACATATACCTCGAATTCCTTGTGTATCATGTCATGAAAGAGAGTAGTCATGGCCCTTTGATAGGTTGCCCCGACGTTCTTCAAACCGAACGACATTACCTTGTAACAAAAGGTACCCCATGGGGTAATAAATGAAGTTTTCTCCATATCCTCCGGTGCCATTTTAATCTGATTATACCCCGAGAATCCATCCATGAAGGAGAAAACTTTGAACTTTGCTGTACTGTCTACCAGCATGTCAATGTGTGGTAAAGGAAAGTCGTCCTTTGGACTAGCCTTGTTCACGTCTCTGTAATCCACACACATTCTGACTTTTCCGTCCTTTTTTGGAACAGGTACGATGTTGGCTAACCATTGAGGATATTCTGACGTGGCGAGGAAACCTGCGTCAATCTGTTTTTGTACCTCCTCTTTGATTTTGATGGCCATGTCCGGGTGAGTCCGTCTCAACCTCTGTTTTACTGGCGGAAATTCCGATTATAATGGTAAATGATGTTCCATGATGCTGGTATCCAACCCTGGCATGTCCTGGTAGGACCAAGCAAACACATCGGGAAATTCTCTGAGAAGCTTTGTCAGACTCTCTTTGGCAGTTGGACTGAGCAGTGTCCCTGTCCTGATTTCTTTTCTCTCTTTTTCTGAACTCACGTTGATCATTTCCAACGGATCTTTGTGAGGTTCAATGGACTTTTCCTCTTGTCTAAGTAGTCGGGAGATCTCTTTTGGAATTTCGTCGTCAACTTCTTCTTCAGCGCCAAATACCGGGAACTCAAAGTTAGGAGAAGGCATCGGATCGTATGTTTCAACGGGGTTTAAAATAAGCAATCTGCATGACGTGATGATTTGTGTTTAGAAGAGATAGAGAGAATGCAAGTGTGTGCAGTGTATTTTCTTTGAAAAAAACTGCTTGTTTATTATTATTATTTGTTTTTTAAGATTACCATTTTCTGAGAAAAGCGAAAAGAGAAAACAACAATTAATGCGGAAGTTACATAACAACATTATTTTATTAATGAACAAGTCAATTCTTGAAACTACAGCTCTATAAAACAAAACTCTGTCGCTTTGGACGGAGCAAAGAGGGATATTTACAGAAAGCGAGCCCTATCAAAACATCTGTTTCACCTGGGCAGGGTGAAAGGTTAAAAACGGTAATTACTTTGACTTATGAACAATCTTCGGAACATCGACAGCAACCCATTGGCGGCGAACTCCTCGGTGAATCACAAAGTATGGTACCTTCCTTAATTTTTCTTCAGAAATAACGCTGATTTCTGGTGGAGCAGGATCATTGGAATCTGTCTCCCAAGCAGAGTTGTCGTAGGAGGATTCTCCTGTTGCCTTTTGCATATGATTGGTGCTCTCAGGAAAATATCCCCATCCAGTTGGCTGGATGTCTTCGAGCCTGATACGAGAGCTCTCAGGAGCAATGTACTTGACCATGAAGTCGTATTTTCCACTTGGTTGTCCTAAGGTGTCCCACACTTCTGTGGAACTGGAGGAGTCATCTCTCTCGATGACGTTGACCTCGGGAAAAACGTAGTTGATGAATTCTAGTTCGGCAAGCTTTGCCAATTCATCGTCGTACTGGATATTTTCTAAATGACCTGAGTAATGATCCCATGACATGGTGGGGACACAGGTATTCCGTTCAATGATGCTCAGCTGATCTTCATTGTTCGGCTGATTTTCTTGCCCTGAGTTTCCTGGGTACGGCTGCCAGATAGGCAGGCCATCCATTGGGCCATAATAGTCGTGGTCAAAGTTGTCTCTCATCAGAGTGTCTTCCTCTAATGAGTTTGGGGGAGCACGGCATCCTTTTGGATCACAATCTCCGTATATCATTTCAACGTCTGACCTGGGTATAAATCTCGGAATCTGTGCGGGATAGCAAAATGGCGTAGGCAGCTCTTCCTGAGACATATAACCATCCTTGTTAAGATAGAACTTCCATTGCTCATCCGTATCAGAGGGATCCTCCTCGTTGATAGTATGGACCGTTTGAGGCACTGGGTGAAGGAAACCTCCACTTGGAAGAAGTCCTGAATGAGATGAAAACTTTCATCGCTAGCAATAGTCTGGGTACAGGTTGAAGAGAAACTAAGACCCTTCTTTGTTTTATTATCAGTAGGAATGACCAGCTGTCCCCATCCTTTCGTATTGTTACTTTCAACTGCCTTTCGTATTGTTACTTTCAACTGCCTCAAAGGAGTCCTTATATGAGAAAATAGAGGTTCCTCTCTCTGATTGATTCTCATTGCTCACCGACAGTGCTTGGAACTGGGTTCCAACAACCTCCTCGGGTTCTACACAAGTAGACGATGATAAGTTACGCACTAGCAAGGCTTGTTCTCCACAAACCGTGACGAGTTGATCGTTCTTGACAAACTTCAGTGAAATTGTGGTACCAGACGTGTGATGTTAAGGTGCGATGTCACAACAACACACTCTGCAATGGACAGCAATAACAGTAACAAAATAACACAAGGAATTGTTCACCCAGTTCAGTCTAACTACCTACGTCTGGGGGCTACCAAGCCAGGGATGAATTTCACTACTTGTAGAATTAATTTACAGACTCAACAACCCAGTTGACAATCTCCTAAACTTAATCTCTACTAGTGACTTTCTACCTAAGAAACCACTTAGATATGAGAACACTACTCAATCCCTAAAACCTCTCAAAGAACAACCTCTTTGAGAAACCTTGATCCTGCTTCACAGCTTTGATCAAGTCACACAACTCTCTTTACTTCACAGCTTTAGAGAGGACAGAAACACAACACCTATTCAAACCCAAGAATAGTGTAAATACAAGCACTCTAAACAAACTCTAGATACTAAGCCTCCAGCTCCTGATCTTCTGAATGTTTTCTGTACCTATTCCCTTGCACTTTGCGCTTTATATAGCATCCTGAATTGGGCTTGGACTTGTCACAATATTTGATCAGATTTTTTAATTAAAACTGAATCTTCAAAACAGATTTTATCACCAAAATCTTTTTAAATCTTCAACCTTTTAATTCTCCAACAGACCTGCAATCAAATCTCCCATGTAACAGAAAATATCTAACCCAAGATATTCTCATCCAATGAGTCAACCACTCTCCACAATTCCAGCTAACACGCGTGCCCTAATAACAACAAGCCCATGCTGTTATCAGTTCTGCAGATCTAATGTCACAACATCGCCATGTGACATCAGACATCCAACTTCAGCAATTTACATACTTAACACAGCCCAGTGTTAAGACTCAATGTTGCAACATCACCACCTTGACATCAACATTGAACAACCTTTGTTTTACGAAAATTCCAGCCAATCCAGGAACTTACAATCTGCCCCTTTATCTAATTTTGGCTAAAACCATCTCTGCATCTTCAGAGACTTCAGCAGCGGAATATAACTTCAATATTTTAAAATCTTCATCAGCACCAGTTTGACAATCTTCATAGACTTCATCTCTTGATCTACTACAGCATCATCTTCATTATTGACAACAGCCAATTGGTGCTCCCCCTCAAAAACATGAACCAGTATCACAACTATTTAGTAGCTCACAATGTGCAGCACTTCTCCCCCTTGATGTCTGCTTGGCTGCACTCTTCAAATGCTATGAAATCTTCACTAGCAGCTCAGTCTAAACTCCCCCTCAATAACTGCATCAGCACTTTTCAACTAAACACCTTTTACTTTTAGCAACATCAATTACTCTTCAAATACTCTTCATGGCAATTTTTAACTCTCCCCCTTTTTAGCCATAATTAGACAAATTATGCCAATTCATATGACCTACTCTTCATCACATGCGACATAATACTAGCCCTACTGTCAGTAGCAACAAGATCTATGCAATCTTCAAACACAATGTTCTGACATTATTAAAGACATGGTCAAAACCACATTCTAACACATTTGACTAGATTGGCGATACAAACAATGCTTTAGAAAAACCATTATAAAACCACTCTTTCTCCTTTGCTCAGCATAACACTCCAATAAAGCATGAGTCAATCAAGCTCCAAAGTATCAACCACGAAACTCAAGCATGAGAAGAAGGTCAAATCTTAGACGACCTCAGGTCCTTCTTCAGGTGCAACAAAAACTGGCAGGACTTCAGTGACCACTATGAAGCCTGGTAAGAACCATACTGCTCAAAAACAGCCTTCAGAAGATGAATGGGATGCAGATTGGAAGGCATTTCTGGATGCAGGTGATTGGCATGAGGATGTAGTTTAATCTTGTAACTTCAAATATCGAATAAAACTCTAATCATATTTTATATTTTTCTGTAACCACACAAAATTCTTTATAGTACTTTTCTAATCTTGCTGATAATTGTACTGCCTTAATGTGAACCAGAGCACCAAGATGACATAGACGAGAGTGAGGGAGATGAGAACTGGATTTCTTTACAAAACTCAGAGAAACGTCACTATGAAAATCTGTTTAATTGAACAGACTATTTTATGTGCCAAACTATCTGCAGTTGAATAAACATTATCTTATAAGACAACTGCATCATAAAACATCTTTCGATTAATTTTGAAGTAACAAGCTCCCCAATTTTAAGTACTCAAATTGGTTTTCATAAATGAACTCATCACACTTATCATCTAATTTCTCTTTACTAACTAAATAATCTGAATATTTAATCAGATCTTCTCTATCAAACCGCTCATCATCCCATTGATGAGTAACATTCTGCAATATTATAACATCTTTGTTGACATGGTGATTGCCCAACAGTCATTTCTTCCACATAAGTTGACAGCATGAGCTCTTTCCACATATCACTGATCTATGACTGTACTTCTTCTTAGATCTGAGAACCAATCCGATTTTGCCCCTCTTTCTTCTTCTGAATCTACCAAGACCAGTTTGCATCTTTTGCACAACATGATTCCATCCTAGAGGATTTTTATTCATTCTTGACATTGTAATCCAGGATCTGATAAGACCAATACCAGCGGTCTTCTGCAAGTCAGGTTTCACATTTGGAGATGACTGCATACCTTTCTTAGACTCTAGTCTATTAGGAATCATTTTTGCAATTAGCTTATCATTCTTCTTAATTTTAAGGCTCGAAATACTCTTCTTGACTTGAGATGTTCCAACATCTGCTCTGACAGAACTATCCAACCAGTGGTGGTTTTCTTCTGAGATCTCACTTTTCTTCAGATCTTGATGACAGACCTTTTTACAATCACCACTGGCATCACCCACAACTTCAGCGAGATCTTCAGCATCTAGTCCCTTAGATTCATCCAAATTCATACTACTACAGTGATGAGAGATTCTTCTGATGATGCATTCAGATGTCAAGGCATCAGCATCTTTCTTCTCAAGAGAAGTTACTTTATTCAGCTCCTGAGATCCTTTGGTACTTCCTTCAGTGTTGAAGACTGATATATAATATTTGCTTTTGAACTTGACTAATTTCAGATTAACTTTTCTTCTGACCTTCCTCAACTTGGGGGGACCTTCATCATTCAGATGTCTACACTTGATATCACATTCTAATGTTACATCATTGACTTTATCATTACCAGACTGGCTTTCAGTTTGAGGAATCCACTGATAACAATTGTCTTTGGATCTTACTCCCTTCATCACTACCTCATTCTGCTCATCAGCTACCACACATTCATCTTTGGTATAGCTTACCTTGTAACCTTCATCACAAAGTTGACTTATGCTAATTAAATTAGCACTCAACCCTTGGACAAGGAACACATTATCAAGAGTAAGATCATCAGGATTCTTCACTCTTCCAACTCCTTCTACTACTCCTTTTTCTCCATTGCCAAAAATAACTTCAAGAGAGGGACAAGGTCTAAATTCAATAAACATGGATCTACATCCAGACATGTGTTTGGAACACCCACTGTCAAAATACCATGTTCCTTCTTTACACTCTTTGTCAGCCATGTGAGCCAATAAGCACTTTACCTTCTCCTTCGGTACCCATTGTTTAACAACTTTGGTCCTGTACTCTCTCCATCTGTTTTGAGGCTGAGGGTATCCGTGCAGCTTGTAGCAAGAGTACTGCATATGTCCAAACCTTCCACAATAAAAGCATCTCACCCTTTCATCTCTGAATCTTCTGCCATGATGAGATTGCTTAGGCTGCCATCCATAATGTGGTCTCCTCGTACCATAACTGGCCTGCCTTCTATTATTCTGGTATCTTCTTCCATAAGGAGGCTGAGAATGCTGTTTCCTGGATTTTCTCCCATGATGGTGTGGCTTTCTTCTTCTATAGATAAGAGGAACAGCATTGGTGTAACCATACCCCTGATGTTGAGACACCTGATGGGACATGTGATGTTTGAACTGAGCAGCTTGCATGCTCTTGTGGTATTGTGGGGGCATATACTGACTAGCTCCTTGTGGTTTCTCTCTTCTGATTAGGACCAGTCTTCTTCTCAATCTTCTTAGGTTGTGAAACATCAGCTTTCTTAGGTGTAGGATCCTGCTTCTTTGGCTGATGTTGAGACAAAGGTTGTGATGCTTCCTTCTTTGCTCTTGAAGTGCTTGCCACATATCCTATACCAGACTTATCACCAGCAACCTTTTCTGTCTGAAGGATCTTATCAAGAGTGTCTGTCCCACAGCTCAGCATCCTAACAGACTTGGTCATTTGATCAAGGTGAGCTTTAACTAGTACAACTTCATTTTCCATATCAGCTTTTTCATTCTCAAGCTGAGCAATCTGTTGCTTGTGGCACTTGTTTTCTTGACAAATCTCAGCACTTTTTAAACACAGCTCTTGATAAGTAGATGCCAACTCCTCATATGTTATTTCTCCATCACTAGAATCATCATCAGAAACAACAGTTCCTGTTAAATCTCTAACATGCTTTGCTGACTCACTTTCACTTTCACTATTAGAGTCAGACCAGGAAACTGTCATGTCCTTATTCTGCTTCTTCAAGAATGTGGGACACTCTTTCTTGACATGTCCATACCCTTCACATTCAAAGCACTGAACTCCTTTATCTTGGGCAGTCTTTTCTTCATCTTTCTCTTTTGACTTGCTGATGTCAGAAGAGATGTTCTTGACATTAGGCTTGTAGTTATAGTTCATCTTCTTGAACACTTTGTTGAACTGCCTTCCCAACATAACTATGGCCTGAGGCAGATCCTCCTGGGACTCAGAACTCTTTCCCTTTTCTTCTTGATCATTTGACACCAAGGCTATGCTCTTTGGCTTCTTTTCTGGTTCTTCCTCATTCAAACCAAGCTCAAAAGTTTGAAGTGATCCAATGAGCTCGTCTACCCTCATCTGGCCGATGTCTTGTGCTTCTTCAATGGCAGTCACCTTCATCTTGTACCTTATAGGAAGAGACCTAAGAATCTTCCTTACAAGCTTTTCTTCAGACATTTTCTCTCCAAGAGCACTAGATGCATTTTCCAGCTCAAGAACACTCATGTGGAAGTCATGAATAGTCTCATCTTCCTTTATCTTCAGGCTTTCAAACTTAGAAGTTAGAAGCTGAAGTCTTGACATCTTAACTCTAGATGTACCTTCATGAGTAGCCTTCAAAATATCCCATGCAGCCTTAGCAGTTTCACATGAGTTGATCAACCTGAATATGTTCTTGTCAACTCCATTGAAGATAGCATTTACGGCTTTTGAATTTCCAAGGGCAAGCTCATCTTCTTCCTTGGTCCATTCTTCTTCAGGCTTTAGCTTAGAAGTGCCTTCTTTATCCTTGCCAGCATCATCTTTCTCACACACAGCTGGAGCTTTCCACTCTTTAATGACAGCCTTCCAAGCTTTGTTGTCCAATGACTTTAAGAAGGTAGTCATTCTAGGCTTCCAATACTCATAGTTTGAGCCATCCAATATAGGGGGTCTGTTGACAAATCCTCCAACCTCTTTGTCCATCTTTACACCAGAAAGTAACTTCCCTAGATCTCACCCAGAGACAGACAGGATGCCTGCTCTGATACCAATTGAAATTCTGGTACCAGACGTGTGATGTTAAGGTGCGATGTCACAACAATACACTCTGCAATGGACAACAATAACAGTAACAAAATAACACAAGGAATTGTTCACCAAGTTTGGTCTAACTACCTACGTCTGGGGGCTACCAAGCCAGTGATGAATTTCACTACTTGTAGAATTAATTTACAGACTCAACAACCCAGTTGACAATCTCCTAAAGTTAATCTCTACTAGTGACTTTCTACCTAAGAAACCACTTAGATATGAGAACACTACTCAATCCCTAAAACCTCTCAAAGAACAACCTCTTTGAGAAACCTTGATCCTGCTTCACAGCTTTGATCAAGTCACACAACTCTCTTTACTTCACAGCTTTAGAGAGGACAGAAACACAACACCTAATCAAACCCTAGAATAGTGTAAATACAAGCACTCTAAACAAACTCTTGATACTAAGCCTCTAGCTCCTGATCTTCTGAATGTTTTCTGTACCTATTCCCTTGCACTTTGCGCTTTATATAACATCCTGAATTGGGCTTGGACTTGTCACAATATTTGATCAGATTTGTTAATTAAAATTGAATCTTCAAAACAGATTTTATCACCAAAATCTTTTTAAATCTTCAACCTTTTAATTCTCCAACAGACCTGCAATCAAATCTCCCATGTAACAGAAAATATCTAACCCAAGATATTCTCATCCAATGAGTCAACCACTCTCCACAATTCCAGTTAACACGCGTGCCCTAATAACAACAAGCCCATGCTGTTATCAGTTCTGCAGATCTAATGTCACAACATCGCCATGTGACATCAGACATCCAACTTCAACAATTTACATACTTAACACAGCCCAGTGTTAAGACTCAATGTTGCAACATCACCACCTTGACATCAACATTGAACAACCTTTGTTTTACGAAAATTCCAGCCAATCCAGGAACTTACATTCAGTTTCTGGTGCAGCGTCGAAGTGACTGCCCCAGCCTGGTGTATCCAAGGTCTTCCTAGTAAGCAATTGTACGCTGCCCGGACGTCCATGACCTGGAAAGTGATTAGGAAAGTGTGAGGACCGATAATTATGGGAAGGTCGACTTCGCCGATAACTGCTTTCCGAGATCCGTCAAAGGCTTTGACGATGACCTCACTGCCCCTCATCGGGGATCCTTTGAATGATAGTCGCAACAAAGTGTATTTCGGCATAACGTTGATGGTTGATCCTGTGTCCACCAGTATGCTGGCTAAAGCATCGTCCTGGCAGTTAACTGTGATATTGAGCGCCATGTTGTGACCTTTGCCCCCCTCTGGCAAGTCCTCATCACTGAATCCTAAGTTGTTGCAGGAAGTGATGTTAGAGATGATGCTATCGAACTATCGGATTGACACATCCTGTTCCACAAAGGCCTGCTCTAAGACTTTCTGTAGAGCCTCTCTGTGGGCTTCGGAACTGAGTAAAAGTGATAGCACATAGATCTATGAAGGAGTTTGTAGTAGCTGATCAACAATGTTGTATTCACTCCTTTGAATGAGCTTCAGCACTCATCATTGTTTTTCGAAAGGTCGGGATCACTGGACTGACCGACCGGTGGATTAGGAACGTCTGTCTGCAATATTCACGACGGAGGGTAATGGAATTTCCTTTCCATTCTCAATTATCGTTGCACCGTATTTGTAAGATGTAGCGAGCAATTTTGGACGTGGTTCTTAAGCACAGTCGCTATAAGGGGTGACTACAGGTCGATTCATTTTTTATCCTATTAAGCTGACTAAGGAAGGGAAATAGATGTCTCCAATTAACCCTGCTTGCATACCGAGTTTAAACAGCGGTCTGTTAGGTTACGGATGCTTTATGGTAGTGGAGCCTCTCTCAGGGTTATTAACTTAAATACACAAGGGTCTGTATCATTGATGGGGCTTTTGGTTAGGATACTGCTCCAGATTGATAGATGTATGGGATTTGAGGTTTTTTTATTATTGTGCTCGCTAAGATTTTTTTCAATCTTATGCCTACGTATTCCCGTTTACCGAAACAGGGAAATCAGAGCGATCGTAGTTCCTCCTAATCTATGGGAGGAAAAAGGTGTTTTTGTGTCTTGTTCAAAGCCCAAGATATGAAGTTGAAGGTGATTTGTATCTTGTTCAAAGCCCAAGATATGAAGCTAAAAGGGTTTACTTGTATCTTGTTCAAAGCCCAAGATATGAAGCTAAAAGGGGTTTTGACTTTAGAGAGAACTTGTTTGTCCTCTCTAAAGAGGGGTATTTGGTCTGTTGATCCCAACTGCCGGGTGACCGGTTTACAAAGGAGAATTACTTTAACTGGGATATGTGAATCCAACAATGCCATAATTTCCTTTATAGGGGATTTTCCACCTGAAGGAGAAGACTTTAACTCAGTTTAGAGCAACGCCATCTTTCCTTAGGAATTTCTCATGCTAAAAGAGGGACATTAGCGTGGATGTAAATAATCCAGAGGCTTGCCACTTACAGCGATTAGATGGGGAAAGGAGTTGTTGATGTTTGTATGTTGTGAGCATGATATGATGCTAAAAGGTTGATTGCCTCAACTAGGGTTTCCATATACAAAGCCTAAGAGGAGGCTATTGGCCCAACAAGAGGGTGATTTTATGTGTGTCTTATACAAAGCCCAAGACGGAGGCTAAAAGTGGGTTGACTCAATGAGGGAGTCTTTTATACTCAACAAGAGAGTGTTTTGGTGTATCTCGTACAAAGCCCGAGAAGGAGGCTAAAAGTTGTTTGACTCAACGATGGAGTCTTTGTATCTCGTACGAAGTCCGAGATGGAGGCTAAATGATTTTTGTATCTCGTACGAAGCCCGAGATAGAGGCTAAAAGATTTTTGTATCTCGTACGAAGCCCGAGATAGAGGCTAAAAGTTTTTTGCATCTCGTACGAAGCCCGAGAGAGAGGCTAAAATATTTTTGTATCTCGTATGAAGCCCGAGATAGAGGATAAAAGTGGTTTGTTGTTTCAGTTGAGTGACAGGTCCAGTATGTCGGATAAAAGAGAAAATATGTTCTTATATGAGGAAGAAAAGATTAACTCTGCTGGGGAGAATCATTGTATAAAGCCCAAGAGAAGGCTATCTTACTGCTGTGGATTATTGAGATCCTGAAGCAGGTCCAAGTGTGAGGAACTCTCATGAGAGAGATTGGGTTTCTTCCTATGCTTGTAGGGTACTTGAGAATGTCTTTGAGACTCAAGAGGTTTCAGACTGTCCAAGTCTAGAGTTTCATCTTTTGTATTATGCCTAAGAGAAAGTACGCTTTCAGTGTAAGGGACTAGACTCCTTTGAAAGACTGCTCTATTAAGATGATTAATTTCTGTTCCTATACCTCTAGGAGGTCGTCGGGACAATTTGTACGAAGCCCAAGAGGAGGCTGGAAAGTTTTAAGAAGCCGAGGGACTATTTGTACGAAGCCCAAGAGGAGGCTATGAAAACTTCTAGGAAGCCGACGGGTCCTTGTACAACGCCCAAGAGGAGGCGGGGGTGCTTCTAGGAAGCCCGTGGGTCCTTGTACGACGCCCAAGAGGAGGCGGATGAACAGTTCCAGAAGGGGTTTCACTTGGAACAACGGCCTTCTGTTTATTGAACTGTTCAAGGGGGAAATTTCCTAGACCTAGTTATCTAAGATAATTATTATAAAAGGTCTGGTGCAATATCCGGGAGAATGTCGGGTGGAAAGAGATAGAGTTTTGCCTAGTCCTAGACGTAATTGCCGGGGAAACTCTAATATCTATACTAGTATTACACAGTTGATATGAGTTTATTAAAGGAGACTTACAGTGAGCAGCCCCACAATACAGTTATATTTATGAAAGCGGTAAAAAAAAGCGGGTAAACACTTACTCGGTTGTAGAGCTTCCATGTTGTTTGGTTAGTTGTTCAATAAAGAAAGATTGAAAACAACAGTATATTTCAAAATCAAAGGAGAAAGTGCTTTGAAAAGAAAAGTATTGGGGCTTACAGCTCAAGGAGAGGCCCAAGTTTTATCAGTGATCACACTTTGGTTTTGAATTTTGTACAGGGACTTATACAAGTGACTGAGGCCCAAAAGGTTTTTTGTACAAAGGGATGGGTCTGATACTCTCTCAAGAGGCCCAAAAAATGTTTTAAAGAAAAGAAATGGGTCTTACTACTCGAGGGTAGGCTCAAGGTTATTTTTTTTGAAAGCGACGATCGCGTCGAGATTTTCTTTTAACGCAGAGGGACTTATACAATAAGTGAGGCCCAAAAAGGTTTTGGTTAAAAGGGGATTGGGTCTTACACTCTATTAGAGGCCTATGAGTTTGAAATGGGTCTTACTACTCGATGGTAGGCCCAGTTGGTTTGATTTTGAATCGGCGATCGCGCCGAGATTTTTGAAAATACAGTGGGACTTATACAATAAGTGAGGCCCAAAGTTTTGGTATTTACAAAAAGGCTTGGGTCTTACACTCTATTAGAGGCCCTTGAATGTTTGAAAAAGATTTGTTAGGGTGAAAATCAAAGAAACCCTAATTTGTTTCCTTTTATAAGTAAATATTAAAAGAAAATCAAATAAAAATGACAAAAATACCAAATAAGTTTGAATAAACTGCTTGTGATCTTTGTTTAAGGTTTGAAAAATGAGGTTTAATCACAAGAGATATTAAAACCTACTTGGTTTGAATTTTTCAAAAGGGATATTTATTTTTAAAGGTTTAAAAACAAATAAAAAGGTATTTATTCACAAAAATACTAATTATATTAAATAAGTAATATAAATCTAATTTTTTTATGGAATAAAATATTTCAATATTTTTGTGATTTTTTGCAAAAAGAACCAATTAAAAATAATTAAATTTGAGAGAGTTATTAATTTTCCTAATAATTAACAAAACATGAAAATATTGGAAAAAAAATATCAAAAATATGAAAAATCACAAAATGGCATGGGTGGTGTTTGAACCCACGACCTCAAGGTTATAGGGCGCGCGCCTTACCACTGGGGTGGTGATACATCCATTGCTTGAAGTGAAACCACAAATATACAAGTCATGCCTTAGTTTTAGGCCTGGTCCAAGGCAAGGCAAGTTCAGTTTTGGGTCAGAAACGGAAAGATCATAACTTTCTCAATTCTTAATGGTTTGATACAAAATTTATATGTATCTGGACCAGAATTTCACAAGGAATCTAATGGTGGTGGTATTTTTTTCAGATCATGCTCCCTCCTCAAAACCCGATAGTGGTTTTGAAAATGACCTATAATTGCATTTTCTATGCTACAACTTGGTACAGGCATGGATTACATGGTGAATTAGCTCAAACACAACATATACAACATGTATGAGATGTGTATGATTAGTGGACTTCAAAGCATTGCATGATTCAAAGATTCCAAGTTGTGAGGCTCACCTCTCTTTTGAGATTTTGGAGCTTGTGTGCAATCTGTCAAACCACTTGTTCCAGAAATGATTTGATGCTTTGGACACACTCAAATGATCCCTTGGAAGCTTTTAGGATGAGTGGAATCAGCTGGTACCTGCAAAAACACAAACTGTCCCTTTCTTGCAAAAGGGGTTAAAAGTGACCAAAATAGCAACTCTCTCAAATGGTGTTCCAGATGTTGGGAGCCATTTGGGACAGTTCAAGGATGATATTTGGAGTGTGTTTGAGGTTTTATCTGATTTGGAAAGTGACTGGTTCAAGACATGGCTTGAAAAATGCACAAAAGTGATATTTTGAGGTTTTGAGAAGTGAATTTGTGATTTTGTGATTACAGGTCACTTGTGATAGTTTGCACAGCTTACATATGATATATATGAGGTGTGTGTGTGATTGGTTTGGTTGAAATTCCTCTCAAACTCAAAAACTCAAAGTTACCTTGCTAAAGAAGGCATTTTTGCCAAGAAAAAGAGATTTTGAGGAAAGCATCTGTTTGATGGCTTTGGTGTACTTAAACTGAGCACAAATGAGCTATATTTATAGTAGAGCAAGTTTGTTTTGGGATCAATAGTGAATGGCAACTGCAGAAAAGGTTTGGCCAATGTTGAGCAATGAGAATCCAAGTCTCCTCTAGCCAAACAGGCTGTTGGTTCCCTTGGTCTTGGAAGAATCTTGACTGAATTCAGTTGCAAATGTGTCAGTCCATGCCACCATGGAGCTTCCATTGAATGCTTGAATCCAAAATTGGAGTCTTGTCCCAATTTTAGGCAATTCTAGGTTTGGCATGCTACTTCTTGTTCCAAGGACTTTGGAGGCTTGGATCAGTGTTTGTCCCCTTTAGATTTGATCCTCAAAGGTGTCCAAGTGGATAGGATTGTTTGGAATTGCACAAATTTGGCAAATCGATCAAAAGTGTAAAATCTGCCTTGCCTTGACAGTTTTCAGCAAGGCAACTTGCCAATGTCATATCTCATGACTCAAGTTGAGTTTGGTGATGTTCTTGGCCATTTTGGAAAGCCCTTGTATGATACAATAACTGTTTGATCATAATTGGTTTTTATACCTTTTGGATCCAAGTGAAAAATCCCCCTACATTTGGAAAAAAGTGAAGGCAGATTCTGACTTAGTGAAATTTTCACTAAGTGTTGGAAAAAAGTGTCATTTTCACTTTTCTTGATTTTGATCATTCTATAACTCAAAATATATGAGAAATTGGAAGGAGTTCTGTTTGAAGCTTTTGTAGAGGGTAATTAGATCTACAAATCAAGCTTTGGATGGGGAAAAATGGCCTTGTGGTTTAGGAGTTATGATCCTCCAAAGTTGGTACCCTTGCCACTTTGTTCATAACTTAGAAAATTTTCTAAGTTTTTATGGTTACCCCTTTTACAAGTTATCCCACTTTTCTTGATTTTTCTTGATGAATGATGATTCTAATCATACATTAACATCATTTTAGGGTTAAAAAACCATTTTGGTGAAAAATCTCAAAAAGTCAAAGTTTGACTTTTGTGCACAGTTGACTTTTTATCAGATGAATTCCAAACTGTGCAATCCTTTATGAAACCATGTCCTTGGCCTAAATCAAACTTGATGGACATGTTCCATGGGTGTCATAGGGTATATTAAATCAAGTCCTAGGGTTTGGGAGCTTGTCCTGGTCAAAAGTCAAAGCTACAGTCGACTTTTCTCGCGAAACCCTAATTGTGATCCAGATGAAGTTGAAACCCATTGCTCAAGCTCCTTGGATCAATCCATTATTGCAAATGGATCAATGTAGTTTATTGGAGACCCTCAAATCCTCCCTTGAGGTCTTGGCTCATGATTTGTCCCAAAAGTTAACTTAGGGATGAATTATGTCAAGAAACCCTAATTCCTGGTTTTTTTATGAATGCATCCCCTGAGGCTAAATTGACTTGTTGATTGGGTTTATGATGTCCCTTGGAGCATCATAAGTTGTGTTGTGAAGCATTGGCTCATGCCCAAATGAAATTTTCCATCTGGAGGCCCTGGTCGACCAAAACCCTAATTTGGTGGCACTGGTGATCTTGAGGATCAAACCACTGGGAATGCTGCAACTTTGTGCTTGATCCTTGATGTGGGAGTCCTCTTGATCCATTGTGGTTGTTTGAGAGGCTTAGACAAGTTGAAGATCATGTCATTCCTTGATTGATCTTTTGTCTAAAAGCTATGTAGGGGCTTGAAACCCTATGTTTGATTGTAGTGGATGCTCACCCATCTTTGGGGAGACTTAATGATTTGCCCAATGATGGGAAATCTAAGTGGTCAAAATTTGGGGTATGATAGATGCCCCTATTTAATCATCTTGGACCCGAAGGTGTGAATGGCGAAGGTATTCGGGCATTCGGGGTGCAAGAGGATTAAATATCGGAATACCCGAAATTTTGATGGTGACTATGAATGACAGCTTGCGCATTCATCTTCTTTAGCTAAGCGTTGACGCTTAGAAAAGGTAAACTTCCCCTCGATCCTGGTCTTCAACCAAGGAACTGGTCTTAGTTTCTGAGATAAACTTCCCCTCGATCCTGGTTTCCTACCAAGGAACTGGTCTTAGTTTCTGAGATAAACTTCCCCTCGATCCTGGTTTCCTACCAAGGAACTAGTTTTAGTTTCTAAGATAAACTTCCCCTCGATCCTGGTTTCCTGCCAAGGAACTGGTCTTAGTTTCTTTTGTCAATAAACTTCCTTGACAAGGGATGTTATTCGTAGCGGCTTTCCTAAAACTTCTCGTTGAATTTTCCTGGGGAGATGCCATTTGATAGGAAAAGGTTTTGTGTTAGACTTGCTAGAGAAACCCATTCGTCTGAATTGTAGAGGTGTACAAAATTCTCAGTTGGAGGCACCATTTGTCGAATCTACTGGGGAAAATGAGTCTCTTGAAAGACTGTTTCCACTTGGGGATATTACATCATACTTTTCCTCGAGATCTTCTCGGAGGAAATGCCATATGAGGTAATCCAATTTTGAGGTGCCGATGACTTCATTAACATTGACTTTCTAGAGAGAAGAACCAATGTATTGCTGAGAGTCTTAATTGAAAGGATTTCTCTAGGGATTTTTCTTGATCCGGGAAAGCAAGGATATCGTCTTCAATGGCGAAGAGTGATGTTGTTGAAGGTTCTCTGGCTTTTTCTTCAGAGGTTCAAGTTATCAAAATGGTCAAGGACCGGCTTCCATCCAGAAATAAACTGGAAGAGAAATTGCTCAGATGTTTCACTTCTTGACGAGGGAAGAACTAACAACTCGATTGACAAGAAGCACTTTACCACTGGGGGGGACAAGACCGACCGGAGTGATAGTGATATGAATATGCATGTAAGATAATAATGCATGATGTATGTATATGCTGACAAAACTGACACAACATACAAGGTAAAAGGATGAACACGACTGGATACTCGGCCACTGCGGGGCGAGGGAAAATCCTCTATTCAAAATAGCAATTCTGCCTTGCTTAGGGGAGATAGTCCCTGCGGGGAACTACGTTGGTCGGGCTTAGGAGGTAAGAACTCTATCGTGGTGCATCAGACGAAACAAGGTCTCTGACACAGTTGATCCTTCACTCAGGCGTACTGGTTTAGAAGGAGTACTTTGATTCTGCACTTTGAGGTTCGATTACTTCTAGAGAAGCGATCGAGGTTCTTCTGATGTTCACAGTCAAAAGAAATTGTCGTCTTTATTTTAAAAGCAGAAAAAGTTTTAACAAGTAAATTCATTTTGTTTTATTTCAAGAATCGTTGATCATGTTAAAATGTCGTTCTGTAAAGCTAAAACAAATAAGAATTACAAACAAAAGCACAAGGGCTCAAATTTATTGATAAAATGGAAATCAGCCAAACGCGTGATTCCAAAGAGTATTTACAAAGTTTAGAAAATGGTAATTTACAGGGAAATAAGGGCTACGTTGAAACATAATGACCTTTATCCTTCTACCAACTTTGAATTCTAGGCATCCTGAGCTTCTGTCGAAGATGACCTTGATTGGAGATTTCTGACGGATGATGTAACTGCTGCTGAGGGACTTGCCTCTTTGTTGAACGTAGTTACTTGCCATTATCCCTAATTTTTCCTAGATTGTACTTTGGAGTTTCCAATCTACCGGGATAATTTTTATTATGTCTCTAATTTTTTTCTGGATTGCCCTTTCGGGTTTTCAATCCACCGAGACGTTTTTTTTAGGCAAAGTATTTCTTGACTACATCAACATTTGTGGGGTAGGCAAATTCCTCTCCGTCCATGGTTGCGAGTCTCAAGACGCCGCTTGAGAAAGCTTTCGTGACCACGTAGGGGCCATCATAGTTTGGGGTCCACTTGCCCCGAGAATCAGTGAGAAATGATTGCATCTTCTTGAGCACGAGGTCTCATTTCCTGAAGATGCGAGGTCGGACCTTTTTGTCGAATGCCTTCTTCATTATTTGTTGATACAACTGACCGTGGCATAAAGCCGTTATTCGCTTCTATTCAATCAGATTCAGTTCGTTGTGTCGGCTTTGACACCATTAAACTTCGATGAGCTTAGCTTCCATCAATACTCAGATTGACGGGATCTCTACTTCTATGGGGAGCACTGCTTCCATGCCATACACTAGAGAGACAGGGGTTGTCCCTGTTGAAGTGCGGACAGATGTGCGATAACAGTGAAGAGCAAAGCGTAGCATCTCATGCCAATCTTTGTAGGTTACAACCATCTTTTGAACAATCTTCCTGATGTTCTTGTTAGCCGCTTCTACCGCTCCGTTCATTTTAGGTCGCTAGGGAGATGAGTTTTGGTGTTCAATCTTGAACTCAGCGCATAACTCTTTCATCATCTTATTATTCAAGTTGGATCCATTATCAGTAATGATCTCGCTTGGAACACTATAACGGCAGATGAGATATTTTTTTATGAATCGGACCACCACTTGTCGGGTCACATTGGCGAATGACGCTGCTTCGACCCAATTGGTGAAGTAATCAATGGCAACCAGGATGAACTGATGTCCGTTTGAAGCCTTGGGCTCAATCATACCAATCATATCGATCCCCCATATAGAAAAAGGCCATGGAGAAGAAAGAACTTTGAGATGCGTTGGCGGTACATGGATTTTGTCGGGGTATATTTGACACTTGTGACACCTCCTCATGTACTTGTAGCAATCATATTCCATTGTCAACCAATAGTACCCGGCTCTTAGAATTTTTCTCACCATTACGTGTCCGTTGGCATGAGTGCCAAAGGACCCTTCGTGAATTTCTTTCATCAGCATGTCTGCTTCTGGTCTGTCTACGCATCAGAGCAAGACCATGTTGAAGTTTCTCTTATAGAGAGTGACCTCTCAGGAAGAAACTTCCAGCCAATCTCCTGAGGGTTTTTCTATCTTTTCTGGATGCCCCAGGTGGGTACTCCAGTTTCTGAAGGAAGCATTTGATATCGTGATACCAAGGTTTGTCATCTGTGACTGCTTCAATCGCAAAGATGTAAGAGGACCATTCAAGGCGCATTATGTCAATCTTAGGTATGTTATTCCATTGACCTACACTAATCATGGAAGAGATGGTGGCTAATGCATCAGCCATGTGATTCTCCTCACGAGGAATATGATGAAACTCGACTCTATCGAAGAATGGTAACAACCTTCTCGCGTAGTCTTTGTAAGGAATCAATCCTGATTGGTATGTGTTCCAATCTCCTTTGATATGATTGATAACCAAGGCTGAGTCGCCATAAACATCCAAGTTCTTGATCCTTAAGTCGATCGCTTCTTCGAGACCCATGATACAAGCTTCGTATTCGGCCTCGTTATTTGTACACTTGAACGTCAGTCGAGCAGTGAAAGGAATGTGGGTACCCTGAGGTGTTATGATAATTTCCCCAATTCTGTTTTCGTATTTATTGACAGCTCCGTCAAAGATAAGTCCCCATTGGGAACCTGGTTCTGGCCCTTCACTGGGTAGCGGTTCATCGCAATCTTTCATTTTCAGATACATGACATCTTCGTCTGGGAAGTCAAATCCAACTGATTCCTGATCGTCAATCGGTTAATGAGCCAAATGATTGGCTAAAATACTTCCCTTGACGGCTTTTTGAGCGTGGTACTCTATGTCATATTTTGATAGCAACATCTGCCAACGGGCAATCCTTCCCGTAAGAGCAGGTTTTTCGAAAACGTACTTGATTGGATCCATTTCAGAGATCAACCAAGTAGTGTGATGAATCATGTACTGGAGAAGACGTTTGGCTGCCCAAGCCAGAGCACAGCAAGTTTTCTCGAGCATAGTGTACCGAGTCTCACAGTCGGTGAATTTCTTGCTTAGATAATAGATGGCAGACTCTTTCCTTTTGGTTTCTTCTTGTTTTCCATGTACACAACCCATTGAGTCTTCCAAGACTGTTAAGTAGATGATTAGTGGTCTTCCTTCCACTGGAGGTGATAGAATCGGTGGGTTCAACAGGTATTCCTTGATACTGTCAAATGCGGTTTGGCAATCTTCTATCCAAACACAGTCCTGATTCTTTTTGAGTAATTTGAAAATCGGCGCACACGTTGCGGTCATGAGGAATATAAATCTGGAGATGTAGTTCAAACGTCCCAGGAATCCCCTGACTTGTTTTTCAGTTTTCGTAGAAGGCATTTCTTAAACGGCCTTGACCTTGTCAGGATCAACCTCAATTCCTTTCTAGCTGATGATGAACCCTAAGAGTTTCCCTGAACGGACACCGAAGGTGCACTTGTTGGGATTCAAGCGGAGTTTGTACTTTCTCAACCGCTCGAATAGTTTTGACAGGTGGGTCACATGTTCCTCCTCTATTCTAGATTTGGCAATCATATCATCGACATTTACCTCAATTTCCTTGTGGATCATGTCATGAAATAGAGTAGTCATGGCCCTTTGATAGGTTGCCCCGGCGTTCTTCAAGCCGAACGGCATTACCTTGTAACAAAAGGTACCCCATGGGGTAATGAACGAAGTTTTCTCCATATCTTTCTGCGCCATTTTGATCTAATTATAGCCCGAGGATCCATCCATGAAGGAGAAAACTTTGAACTTTGTTGTACTGTCTACCAGCATGTCAATGTGTGGTAAGGGAAAGTCATCTTTTGGACTTGCCTTGTTCAAATTTCTGTAGTCCACACACATTCTGACCTTTCCGTCCTTTTTCGGAACAGGTACTATGTTGGCTAACCATTGAGGATATTCTGATGTGGCGAGGAAACCTGCGTCAATCTATTTCTGTACTTCCTCTTTGATTTTAATGGCCATGTCTGGCTGAGTTCGTTTCAACCTTTGCTTTATTAGCGGACATTCTGACCTCAACGGTAGATGATGCTCCACGATGTTGGTATCCAACCCTGGCATATCCTGATAGGACCAAGCGAATACATCGGGGAATTTTCTGAGAAGCTTCCTCAAACCTTCTTTGGCAGTTGGACTGAGCAGTGCCCCAATCTTGACTTCTTTTCTCTCTTGCTCTAAACCCAAGTTGACTGTTTCTAGCAACTCTTTGTGAGGTTCAATGGACATTTCCTCCTGTCTGAGTAGTCGGGAGATCTCTTCTGGAATTTCGTTATCATGTTCTTCTTCAGCCTCGAATACTGGGAAATCAAAGTTGGGAGAAGGCATCGGATCACGTGCTTTAACGGGGTTTAAAACAAGCAGTCTGCAAGACGTGATAATTTGTGTTTAGAAGAGATAGAGAGAATGCAAGAGCGTGTGCAGTGTTTTATTTTACTGCTTGTTTTTATTATTTGTTTTGTTTTTAGGATTACCATTTTCTGAGAAAAACAAAAAGAGAAAACAGCAATTAATGCGGAAATTACAGAACGACGTTTTTTATTTATGAACAGTCGAAACTTGAAACTACAGCCCTATAAAACAAAACTCTGTCGATTTGGGCGAAGCGAAGAGGGATAATTACAGAAAGTGAGCCCTATTAAAACATCCGTTCCACCTAGGCAGGGTGAAAGGTTAAAGACGGCAATTACTTTGACTTATGAACGATCTTCGGAACATCGACAACAACCCATTGGTGGCGAACTCCTCGGTGAATCACAAAGTCTGGCACCTTCTTTCTTGATTGCTCATTAGAAATAACGCTGAATTCTGGTGGAGCCGGATCGTTGGAATCTGTCTCCCAGGCAGATTTATCGTAGGAGGACTCCTCAGTTGTATTTTGCGTAGTATTTTTACTCTCAGCTACATCTCCCCATCCAGTTGGCTAGATGTCTTCGAGCCTTATACGAGAGCTTTCGGGAGCAGTGTATTTGACCAGGTAGTCAAACTTTCCACTCGGTTGTCCCAGAGTGTCCCACACTTCTTTGGAACTGGAGGAGTCATCTCTCTCGATGACGTTGACCTCGGGAAAAGCATAGTTGATGAATTCTAGTCCTGCAAATGTTGCGAATTCATCGTCGTGTTGGACGTTTTTTGAATGACCTGAGTGTTGATCCCATGTCATGGTGGGGACGCAGGTATTCTTTTCAATGATACCCAGCTGATTTTCATTGTTCGGCTGGCTTTCTTGCCCCAAGTTTCCTAGGTAAGGCTGCCACATTGGCAGGCCATCCATCGGGCCATAGTAGTTATGGTCAAAACTATCATTCATCAGAGTGTCCTCCTCTAATGAGTTTGGCGGAGCACAGCATCCTTTTGGATCGCAATCTCCATATATCATTTCGACGTCTGACCGAGGTATGAATCTCGGGGTCTGTGCAGGAAAGCAGAAAGGGGTCTGTGTTTCGTCCTGGGACACATAATCGTCCTTATTGAGATAGGATTCCCATTCTTCCTCCATATCGGAGGAATCACCTTCGTTGATGGTATGTACTTCTTGAGTCACCGGCTGAAGGAAACCTCCACTGCGGAAGAAGTCTTGAATGGGATGAAAACTTTCATCGTTGGCAGCAGTTTGAGTACAGGTTGAGGAAAAGCCAAGACCTTTCTTTTCCTTATTATTCGTGGGAATGACAAGCTGCCCCCACCCTTTCGTATTAATACCCTCAACTGCTTTGATAGCATCTTTATATGAGGAAATCGAAGTTCCCTCTTTGGATTGATTCTCGTTGTCTACCGAAAGTGCTTGGAACTGAGTTCCAACAACCTCCTCCAGCTCTACACAAGTAGATAATGAAAGGTTACTCACGATCATGGCTTGTTCTCCACAGACTGTGACAAGTTGGTCGTCCTGGACGAACTTTAGCTTTTGGTGGAGAGTTGAAGTAACCGCCCCAGCCTGATGTATCTAAGGTCTTCCTAATAAACAACTGTAAGTTGCCCGGATGTCCATGACCTGGAAAGTGACTTGGAAGGTATGAGGACCGATAGTTATGGGAAGGTCAACTTCGCCGATAACCATTTTTCTGGATCCGTCGAAGGCTTTAACGATGACTTTGATGTTTCTCATCGGAGGTCCTTTGAAGGATAGATGCATCAAAGTGGACTTTGGCATAACATTCAGGGCTGACCCTGTGTCTACCAGTACGCTGGCTAAAGCATCGTCCTAGCAGTTGACTGTGATGTTGAGCGCCATGTTATGACGGCGACCCTCTTCAGGTAATTCCTCATCACTAAACCCCAAGTTGTTGCAAGAAGTGATGTTAGAGACAATGCTATCGAACTGTCTGATTGTTACATCCTGTTCCACAAAGGCCTGCTCCAAGACTTTTTGTAGAGCCTCCCTATGCGCTTCTGAACTGAGTAACAGTGATAATACCAAGATCTTTGAAGGAGTTTGCAACAGTTGATCAATAATGTTGTATTCACTCTTTTGGATGAGCTTCAGCATCTCATTGTTGTTCTTTGAAAGGTCAGGATCACTGGATTGACCGACCGGTTAATTAGGAACTTCTGTTTGAGGTTCCTTTTCTTTGCTGGGTTCTCCAACTCCTCGGTTGAAGATTCGACCGCTCCGCGTTACTCGACTGATGTCTGCAATGTTTACGACGGAGGGTAATGGAATTTCCTTTCCATTTTTTATGGTTTTTGCACCGTATTTGTAAGGGATAGCCTTAGTTGATTCATACGGCAGTGGTCCCGGCAGATAGATGACTATGGGAACCTTATAATTTTTCTGACCATCGTAAGTAATTTCGATTCGTTCCTGGTTAGGAACCCTCAACTCGTCAAGTAGAGGAATGACGGCACAAACACCCCCAGTCCTCTGATAATCAGAGATTATGACAAGGTCCTCGATTTGGTCAGCGAGATAGTTGACTGATCCAGAACATGACCACGGTGGAATTTCTTTGCGGTCCAACTGACTTTGAAGGGCCGCTCGCACGAGGTAGCACCCTTGATTATCTACTGAGCAAACTCCACATCGTTCGTAATTGTGTAGTGTCACCCGACCACGTCCACTTTGAATGCAGTGCAACCTTACGAGGTCTGTTTCCATCGATCAGACATCCTGACTTTGATATCTAGCAGGATTTTCGTTAGTGACACTAACTTGTTGGGTGTCTTCATCCATATAGATGGGAAGCCACTAGTGGTTCAACAAGTGCTAAAGTGTTTCCTGGACAAGGGTACAACCTTGATCGCTCTCACAACCCGCTCTGCAGTTCTGATAATCATGTGATACCAGGAATCCAAGTCGGACTTGTTCTGCGTGTAACTCCACCAGGTTGGTGTTCAACAAGCGGATATCAAAGATCTGGATCCTGTTGATTTGATAATGATTCTTATCATGGTAGTCTTGAATCCATCCAAGATCCATCTGATGCTGGAGTGCCTCTTGTACAAAAGAGCATCCCCGATTATTTATCGAGCAGATCGGATAGGCCTTGTAATCATGTCGTGGCAGATCATAGTGTAGACTTTGTCGTGAGTGCATCGCGACCAAGTTGACATTCATTGCTAGAATTTTGTGATTCTGAACAATGTGGGAATTCGTATAAACCATGTTAACTCCACGAACTCGGTGTTGTTGGATCCATCCAAGATCCAACTGTTCCTGTAGAGCGGACTGCACCACATAACATCCTTGATTGTCTTTAGAGCAGATATCACACTGGTGATAGTTATGAGGTGGCACATGGCCGTATCCGCTCTGTCTACAATGCATCTTGACCAAATTGGCCCTCAATAAGAGTACATCGTGAATTTGATAAACGGTATTAGATTATCCCTCTATCAAATTGACTGCAGCCTTCTCATGTTGAGGCAACGGGTTCGTGAGAACATTAGGATTCGTATCCTTGAAGGATAAGACCCCGCTCCTAACAAGCTTTTGCACGTCGGATTTGAAATTAAGAAAATTCTCTATGTTGATGATAAGGGCATGTCTGATCCACCTTAAACCAAAATGGAGGATTTTTCGGTACTGAAAGGGGAGCCTTAGTATGGACATGCCCCTTGGCTAGCAGTAACGGAAATAGCTCTGTGTACGATACGGGTATAGGATCAAATCCTGGTGGCCAAGTCGTACGGTTGTACGGAGGACGAGCCTGCTGAAGAGGCTGTTGTGTCCTTTGCTGTTGACTTGGTTGGCTTTGCGCAACCCGAGGTTGATACGTAGGCGCGGGGTTGATAGCAGGAGTTACAGCTGCTACCGGTTGATATCGACGCTTTTGCTTCCCGAGAGAGATATTCCCAATATCTTGCTCTTTTTTCTTAGGGAGAACACTACCGTATTTTTTAGTACCGCTGGTCGATCCAGTATCCTTAACTAGACGTCCTTCTCGAACGGCTTCCTGGAGACGTACCCCCAAACCGACCATTTCGGTGAAATCGCTGGGTGCACTGGCAACCATTCTATCGTAGTAAAATAAACTCAAGGTTTTTAAAAAATCTTTGTCATTTCCTTTTCCTCCAGGGGTGGAGAAATCTGAGCGGAAATTTCATGACATCTCTGAGCGTACTCCTTAAAGGTTTCCTTGTCCTTTTGTGACATCGATCTGAGTTGATCTCTGTCTGGTGCCATGTCCAAATTGTATTTGTATTGTTGGACAAAGGCAGTGCCAAGATCTCTGAAAGTGCTGATTTCAGTGCGGTTTAATCCCATGTACCATTTGAGTGCGGCACCGGTTAAACTATCTTGGAAGTAATGAATCAGTAGATCCTAATTCTCCATCTGAGCCGACATTCGCCGAGCGTACATCACCAGATGGCTTTGAGGGCAAGAGTTACCCTTGTACTTTTCAAAATTGGGCACTTGGAATTTGTGTGGGACTTTCACATTGGGGACCAAACAAAGGTCCGCGGCGTCCTTTCCAAATAAATCCTGACCGCGAATAGCTTGCAGTTCCTTCTGCATCTCTAGGAATTGTTCCTGGAATTCCTTCATTCTGTCATCCACACTTGTGTTTCCAACAGAAGGTATATGTGGAATCTGTCCTTCCGAGACAGTGTGCACCACAGGGGGTGGTACCGTTACTACGGCAGTGTATCTTGGCGCATCCCGAAGTTTGTAACCTTCAGGAGTTGTCGTCATGCCCCTGGCATCTACTCTTTCCCAAAGATTGTAACCTTCAGGCCAAACGGCTCCTGCTGAAGTTTTCAGATCTCTGACGATTGGCTGAATATATCCTTCCGAGATATAATTGGCAGGAATGCCCCAAGGACGATCTTTCGGCATTTGATACCTGGGATCATACTTCTCCACAATCAGCGTTGAGGTGATCTCTGAGATCACAGTCCTTTATAGCTGAGCTTCTGCCATGGCTTGCATGTCATTAAGAAGCTTTCTCATATCCTCTCTCAGAGCGTCGATCTCTTCTTTCGACTCTCTGTTCTCTTCCTCAAGATCATCCATCTTTTTCTAATGATTGGCCCGAGTATTGTACGAATGAGATAGTTTGACTCTAGAATCGAGACACAAACATAAGATTCGTAGGTAAGAAGAATACGTTGCGTGAGAATGATGAATGCAATGATTATATTAATTGTTTTTTGGTTTAATCAAAATAAACTTTGACAATTAGATTGCAAATATCAAACAGTTGGGAAACCCTGTTTTATTGAATTCAAAGGATTGCGGAAATGGAAATACAGTAGATTACAAGATGCGAAAATAGAAACCTAAGTTAATGGGTCCTGAGCCCTCTCTGAGGAGAACTCAGGTGCTGACTCTTTCCTTTTCTTTTACCGGGGCTCTTGGTCCGTTGTCGAGTTGTCATTCCATTGCCAAGTGAAATGAGCGAGCAAATTCCTTTGGTCATCCTGACTTTCCACAGATGTTGCTCCAAAATCTCAATTAGAGCATCTTTATCTTTCAGTAGTTGCTGTATTTTGATACACTCCACATTGAGAATACGGTACTTGTTCTTCCAAGACCTCCTCTCCCGTTGAACTTTATTGAGCGTAACCTGAAGTTTTTCCATCTCAGTCATGAAGTGCATGATAGACTCCCTTGGTGGGAGAACTCCGTGACGCGGATAAGGCATCTTTAGCTTGAGAGCTCTAGTTTGTACCCAGTGGAGATAAGGCTCCACCGAGGCACAGTCTGGTTTTCCTAGAGACTCTCGTCCTTTCTTATGAACATGTTTCCAAGCGTGCACTATTTCCGTTTTCAGTGCTCTGTCGTTTTATCCCTCTTTGAAGAAATGACCTTCCAGATGAGTATTACGCGGGACATGCCTCATCGGGTATCCAAATTGACGACGAACCAATACTGGATGGTAGTTGATTCCTCCTTTAGTTCCTATGAGGGGTACGTTGGGAAAGTTTCCACAATGGTCAATAATCCTGATCCCGTCAAAAATCCTATTGCACCAATCGATGTCAGAGTTGGTAAGAGACATGATTTTCTGCGACCAACGTAAGACACTCTTACAATCCCAAAAAGCAGCAAACTTAGGCAAGTGAGAGATAAACCATTTGTATAGTAAGGGTACACAGCACGTGATCATTCCTTCGCTGTACAAATTTCCTAAGTGTACAGAATGATATGCATCTGCGAGCAAGGTTGGCACAGGGTTTCCAATGAGAAAAACCTTAATGGCGTTGATATCTACAAAGTTATCAATGTTGGGAAACAAAAATAACCCGTAGGTGAGTAGAACAAAGATGCTTTCAAAAGCATCCATGTTCCTTATACTAGCAAAGTATAGAGCCTTCTTTGTCAAGAACTGGGCTGGCAAACCTTGGATGCCACCCTTAGTGATCATGCGAGTCTTGACTTCTGACTCATCCAAATAAATTGCTCTTGCAATGGTTAAATCCTTTGGAATTTCTTCCAGTCCAAAAAATGGAGCCTGATCAGTAATGTGCAGATCAGTCAGGTGAGAGTACTCCTCCAGCGTTGGTGTGAGCTGGTAGTCCGGGAATGTGAAACAGTGATAAACCGGATCGTAAAACTGAATGAGCGCCTCCATGATCTTTTCAACAACCTGGATCCTTAACAGGAATAGCAGACCTCCATACTTGGCTCTGAAAGCCTCGTGGTTAGTTATCATCATAGCCAAGCCTCTCAGATCCTCTAACTTTGGTCTTTTGAAGGTGTACTTATGAGTTTTCCTTCTACCGAGATCCATTAACGCAATCCTTTTTTTTTCTGACATTTGCAATCACAGTCTTAGTTTAATTTGAAAAACAGAGAGACTAGAAGAGAAAATTTTTTCTTTGTTTTAATGTTTTTTAGATGAATGCATGAATGCAGCACATAAAAACATAGAAAAAACATGGGGTCAAAGGGTCGTTGTCATGAAGTCAAGGCTCTACCCATCCCAAAAGGTTTTCTACAGGTGATTTTTTGTACCTGTCACTCAAAATCATCAATTCTTGTCGAGAAAACACCAGCGGGTCAGGAACCGTGCTAGGTGATGTTTTTTCGATGAATCATCAGAAGAGGGTAGTTTATCGTGTAACAGCTATTCCCGATAGCTTCCGCACTACAAAAATTTTTTGGCCTACTAACTCAGTATCCAACCTATCTTAGGTGTATACTCAAACTTTCCACATGCGGCATCACACGCATTCCCATTAGCAGAAAAATAGACACAGATATCAATTAGGAAAAGTAATATATATATATATATATATATATTTGTCCTAGTGTCCTAGACTTAAAAGCTATGAATCCTATGTTCCTGACAGAAAATGGCTCCTCGGCGGAGTCGCCATTCTGTGGTTCCTGCCCAATTTAAAAGGTTTTTTTACCTAAGATCCTAGTGAACTTAAGGTTTTCTACCAGAGAGATAAAATTTCTTTGAGGGCCCCACGGTGGGCGCCATTTTTCTGTAGCGAGCGATTTTGGACGTGGTTCTTAAGCACAGTCGCCCTAAGGGGTGACTACAGGTCGATTCATTTTTTATCCTATTAAGCTGACTAAGGAAGAGAAATAGATGTCTCCAATTAACCCTGCTTGCATACCGAGTTTAAACAGCGGTCTGTTAGGTTACGGATGTTTTGTGGTAGTGGGGCCTCTCTCAGGGTTATTAACTTAAATACACAAGGGTCTGTATCATTGATGGGGCTTTTGGTTAGGATACTGCTCCAGATTGATAGATGTATGGGATTTGAGGTTTTTTTATTATTGTGCTCGCTAAGATTTTTTTTCAATCTTATGCCTACGTATTCCCGTTTACCGAAACAGGGAAATCAGAGCGATCGTAGTTCCTCCTAATCTATCGGAGGAAAAAGGTGTTTTTGTGTCTTGTTCAAAGCCCAAGATATGAAGCTGAAGGTGATTTGTATCTTGTTCAAAGCCCAAGATATGAAGCTAAAAGGGTTTATTTGTATCTTGTTCAAAGCCCAAGATATGAAGCTAAAAGGGGTTTTGACTTTAGAGAGAACTTGTCATCTCTAAAGAGGGGTATTTGGTCTGTTGATCCCAACTGCTGGGTGACCAGTTTACAAAGGAGAATTACTTTAACTGGGATATGTGAATCTAGCAATGCCATAATTTCCTTTATAGGGGATTTTCCGCCTGAAGGAGAAGACTTTAACTCAGTTTAGAGCAACGCCATTTTTCCTTAGGAATTTCTCATGCTAAAAGAGGGACATTGGTGTGGATGTAAATAATCCAGAGGCTTGCCGCTTACAGCGATTAGATGGGGAAAGGAGTTGTTGATGTTTGTATGTTGTGAGCATGATTTGATGCTAAAAGGTTGATTGCCTCAACCAGGGTTTCCTTATACAAAGCCTAAGAGTAGGCTATTGGCCTAACAAGAGGGTGTTTTTATGTGTGTCTTATACAAAGCACAAGAGGGAGTCTTTTATACTCAATAAGAGAGTGTTTTGGTGTATCTCGTACAAAGCCCGAGATGGAGGGTAAAAGTTGTTTGACTCAACGATGGAGTCTTTGTATCTCGTACGAAGCCCGAGATGGAGGCTAAAGGATTTTTGTATCTCGTACGAAGCCCGGGATAGAGGCTAAAAGATTTTTGTATCTCGTACGAAGCCCGAGATAGAGGCTAAAAGTTTTTTGTATCTCGTACGAAGCCCGAGAGAGAGGCTAAAAGATTTTTGTATCTCGTACGAAGCCCGAGATAGAGGCTAAAAGTGGTTTGCTGTTTCCGTTGAGTGACAGGTCCAGTATGTCGGATAAAAGAGAAAATCAGTTCTTATATGAGGAAGAAAAGATTAACTCTGCTGGGGAGAATCATTATATAAAGCCCAAGAGAAGGCTATCTTACTGCTGAGGATTATTGAGATCCTGAAGGAGGTCCAAGTGTGAGGAACTCTCATGAGAAAGACTGGGTTTCTTCCTATGCTTGTAGGGTACTTGAGAATGTCTTTGAGACTCAAGAGGTTTTAGACTATCCAAGTCTAGAGTTTCATCTTTTGTACTATGCCTAAGAGAAAGTACGCTTTCAGTGTAAGGGACTAGACTCCCTTGAAAGACTGCTCTATTAAGATGATTAATTTATGTTCCTATACCTCAAGGAGGTCGTCGGGACAATTTGTACGAAGCCCAAGAGGAGGCTAGAAACTTTTAAGAAGCCGAGGGACTATTTGTACGAAGCCCAAGAGGAGGCTATGAAAACTTCTAGGAAGCCGACGGGTCCTTGTACAACGCCCAAGAGGAGGCGGGGGTGCTTCTAGGAAGCCCGTGGGTCCTTGTATGACGCCCAAGAGGAGGCGGATGAACAGTTCCAGAAGGGGTTTCACTTGGAACAATGGCCTTCTGTATATTGAACTGTTCAAGGGGGAAATTTCCTAGACCTAGTTATCTAAGATAATTGTTATAAAAGGTCTGGTGCAATATCCGGGAGAACGTCGGATGGAAAGAGACAGAGTTTTGCCTAGTTCTAGACGTAATTGCCGGGGAAACTCTAATATCTATACTAGTATTACACAGTTGATATGAGTTTATGAAAGGAGACTTACAGTGAGCAGCCCCACAATACAGTTATATTTATGAAAGCGGTAAAAGAAAGCTGGTAAACACTTACTCGGTTGTAGAGCTTCCATGCTGTTTGGTTAGTTGTTCAACAAAGAAAGATTGAAAACAACAGTATATTTCAAAATCAAAGGAGAAAGTGCTTTGAAAAGAAAAGTATTAGGGCTTACAGCTCAAGGAGAGGCCCAAGTTTTATCAGTGATCGCATTGTGGTTTTGAATTTGTACAGGGACTTATACAAGTGACTGAGGCCCAAAAGGTTTTCTGTACAAAGGGATGGGTCTTATACTCTCTCAAGAGGCCCAAAAAAGGTTTTAACGAAAAGAAATGGGTCTTACTACTCGAGGGTAGGCCCAAGGTTTTTTTTTTTTTGAAAGCGGCGATCGCGTCGAGATTTTCTTTTAATGCAGATGGACTTATACAATAAGTGAGGCTCAAAAAGGTTTTGGTTAAAAGGGGATTGGGTCTTACACTCTATTAGAGGCCCATGAGATTGAAATGCGTCTTACTACTCGATGGTAGGCCCAGTTGGTTTGATTTTGAATCGGCGATTGCGCCGAGATTTTTGAAAATACAGTGGGACTTATACAATAAGTGAGGCCCAAAGTTTTGGTATTTACAAAAAGGCTTGGGTATTACACTCTATTAGAGGCCCTTGAATGTTTGAAAAAGATTTGTTAGGGTGAAAATCAAAGAAACCCTAATTTGTTTCCTTTTATAAGTAAATATTAAAAAAAAATCAAATAAAAATGACAAAATACCAAATAAGTTTGAATAAACTACTTGTGATATTTGTTTAAGGTTTGAAAAATGAGGCTTAATCACAAGAGATATTAAAACCTACTTGGTTTGAATTTTTCAAAAGGGATATTTATTTTTAAAGGTTTAAAAACAAATAAAAAGGTATTTATTCACAAAAATACTAATTATAGTAAATAAGTAATATAAATCTAGTTTTTTTTTTGGAATAAAATATTTCAACATTTTTGTGAATTTTTGCAAAAAGAACCAATAAAAAATAATTAAATTTGAGAGAGTTATTAATTTTCCTAATAATTAACAAAACATGAAAATATTGGAAAAATAAGCAAAAATATGAAAAATCACAAAATGGCATGGGTGGGGTTTGAACCCACGACCTCAAGGTTATAGGGCGCGCGCCTTACCACTGGGGTGGTGATACATCCATTGCTTGAAGTGAAACCACAAATATACAAGTCATGCCTTGGTTTTAGGCCTGGTCCAAGGCAAGGCAAGTTCAGTTTTGGCTCAGAAACGGAAAGATCATAACTTTCTCAATTCTTAATGGTTTGAGACAAAATTTATATGTATCTGGACCAGAATTTCACAAGGAATCCAATGGTGGTGGTATTTTTTTTCAGATCATGCTCCCTCCTCAAAACCCGATAGTGGTTTTGAAAATGACCTATAATTGCATTTTCTATGCTACAACTTGGTACCGGCATGGATTACATGGTGAATTAGCTCAAACACAACATATACAACATGTATGAGATGTGTATGATCAGTGGACTTCAAAGCATTGCATGATTCAAAGATTCCAAGTTGTGAGGCTCACCTCTCTTTTGAGATTTTGGAGCTTTTGTGCAATCTGTCAAGCCACTTATTCCAGAAATGATTTGATGCTTTGGACACACTTAAATGATCCCTTGGAAGCTTTTAGGATGAGTGGAATCAGTTGGTACCTGCAAAAACACAAATTGTCCCTTTCTTGCAAAAGGGGTTAAAAGGGACCAAAATAGCAACTCTCTCAAATGGTGTTCCAGATGTTGGGAGCCATTTGGGACAGTTCAAGGATGATATTTGGAGTGTGTTTGAGGTTTTATCTGGTTTGGAAAGTGACTGGTTCAAGACATGGCTTGAAAAATGCACAAAAGTGATATTTTGAGGTTTTGAGAAGTGACTTTGTGATTTTGTGATTACAGGTCACTTGTGATAGTTTGTACAGCTTACATATGATATATATGAGGCGTGTGTGTGATTGGTTTGGTTGAAATTCCTCTCAAACTCAAAAACTCAAAGTTACCTTGCTAAAGAAGGCATTTTTGCCAAGAAAAAGAGATTTTGAGGAAAGCATCTGTTTGATGGCTTTGGTGTGCTTAAACTGAGCACAAATGAGCTCTATTTATAGTAGAGCAAGTTTGTTTTGGGATCAATAGTGAATGGCAACTGCAGAATAGGTTTGGCCAATGTTGAGCAATGAGAATCCAAGTCTCCTCTAGCCATTGACTAGAGGTTAGGGCACATGCTGCTGGTTCCTTTGGTCTTGGAAGAATCTTGACTGAATTCAGTTGCAAATGTGTTAGTCCATGCCACCTTGGAGCTTCCATTGAATGCTTGAATCCAAAATTGGAGTCTTGTCCCTATTTTAGGTAATTCTAGGTTTGGCATGCTACTTCTTGTTCCAAGGACTTTGGAGGCTTGGATCAGTGTTTGTCCCCTTTAGATTTGATCCTCAGAGGTTTCCAAGTGGATATGATTGTTTGGAATTGCACAAATTTGGCAAATCGAACAAAAGTGCAAAATCTGCCTTGCCTTGACAGTTTTCAGCAAGGCAACTTGCCAAAGTCATATCTCATGACTCAAGTTGAGTTTGGTGATGTTCTTGGCCATTTTGGAAAGCCCTTGTATGATACAATAACTGTTTGATCATAATTGGTTTTGATACCTTTTGGATCCAAGTGAAAAATCCCCCTACATTTGGAAAAAAGTGAAGGCAGATTCTGACTTAGTGAAATTTTCACTAAGTGTTGGAAAAAAGTGACATTTTCACTTTTCTTGATTTTGATCATTCCATAACTCAAAATCTATGAGGAATTGGAAGGAGTTCTGTTTGAAGCTTTTGAAGAGGGTAATGAGATCTACAAATCAAGCTTTGGATGGGGAAAAATGGCCTTGTGGTTTAGGAGTTATGATCCTCCAAAGTTGGTACCCTTGCCACTTTGTTCATAACTTAGAAAATTTTCTAAGTTTTTATGGTTACCCCTTTTACAAGTTATCCCACTTTTCTTGATTTTTCTTGATGAATGATGATTCCAATCATACATTAACATTATTTTAGGGTTAAAAAACCATTTTGGTGAAAAATCTCAAAAAGTCAAAGTTTGACTTTTGTGCACAGTTGACTTTTTATCAGATGAATTCCAAACTGTGCAATCCTTTATGAAACCATGTCCTTGACCTAAATCAAACTTGATGAACATGTTCCATGGGTGTCATAGGGTATATTAAATCAAGTCCTAGGGTTTGGGAGCATGTCCTGGTCAAAATTCAAAGCTACAGTCGACTTTTCTCGCGAAACCCTAATTGTGATCCAGATGAAGTTGAAACTCATTGCTCAAGCTCCTTGGATCAATCCATTATTGCAAATGGATCAATATAGTTTATTGGAGACCCTCAAATCCTCCCTTGAGCTCTTGGCTCATGATTTGTCCTAAAAGTCAACTTAGGGGTGAATTAGGTCAAGAAACCCTAATTCCTGGTTTTTTGATGAATGTATTCCCTGAGGCTAAATTGACTTGTTGATTGGGTTTATGATGTCCCTTAGAGCATCATAAGTTGCGTTGTGAAGAATTGGCTCATGCCCAAATGAAAATTTCCATCTGGAGGCCCTGGTCGACCAAGTCCCCAGCAGAGTCGCCATTTTTCTGTAGTGCGAGTTTTTTGTGTGGTTGCGAAGCACTATCGCTTTGGGGTACTACAACTCGATTCATTTTTTATCCTATTGAAGCTGATGAAGGAAGGGAAATAGATGTCTCCAATTAATCCTGCTTGCATACTGAGTTTAAACAGATGACTGTTGGTTTATAGATGCTACAAAGATTGTGGGTCTCTCTTAGGTTATTTTGTTAAAATAGTGCATGGGTGATTGGTGGGAGGTTTAAGACTGATGCTTTTCGATCGATTGATGGAGATACTAGATTTTGGGTTTTTTTTTATTAGTGTGCTCGCTAAGATTTTTTCAATCTTATGCCTACGTATTCTTGTTTAATGAAACAGGGAAATCAGAGCGATCGTAATTCCTCCTATTCTATGGGAGGAAAAAGGTTGTTTTGGTGTCTTGTTCAAAGCCCAAGACGTGAAGCTAAAAGTGGTTTGTATCTTGTTCAAACCCAAGATGTGAAGCTGAAGGGTCTATTTGTATCTTGTTCGAAGCCCAAGATGTGAAGCTAAAGGGTTTTGACTTTAGAGAGAATTTGTCATCTCTAAAGAGGAGTATTTGGTCTGTTTGTCACAACTGTTGCGTGACTGGTTATAAAGGAGAATTACTTTAACTGGGATATGTGAATCCAGTAATGCCATAATTTCCTTTATAGGGGATTTCCAACCTGAAGGAGAAGACTTTAACTCAGTGTAGAGCAATGTTATCTTTCCTTAGGAATTTCTCATGCTAAAAGAGGGACAGTGGCGTGGATGTAAATAATCCAGAGGCTTGCCGCTTACAGCGATTAGATGGGGGAAAAGGAGCTGTTGATGTTTGTATGCTATGAACAAGGAAAAGCTTTTATGCTAAAAGGTTGATTGACTCAACTGGGGGTTTCCTTATACAAAGCCTAAGAGGAGGCTATTGACCCAACAAGGGGGTGCTTTTTATCTGTCTCGTACGAAGCCCGAGATAGAGGCTAAAAAGGGTTGACTCAACAAGAGAGTTTTTGTATCTCGTACGAAGCCCGAGATGGAGGCTGAAAGGTTGATTGACTCAACAAGAGAGTCTTTCATACTCAACAAGAGAGTGTTTTTCTATCTCGTACGAAGCTCGATATGGAGGTTAAAGGTGTTTGACTCAACAAGAGAGTCTTTTATACTCAACAAGAGAGTGATTTGTATCTCGTATGAAGCCCGAGATGGAGGCTAAAAGGGTTTGACTCAAAAAGAGAGTCTTTTATACTCAATAAGAGAGTGTTTTTGTATCTTGTACGAAGCCCGAGATAGTGGCTAAAAGGGTTTGACTCAACAAGAGAGTCTTTTATACTTAACAAGAGAGTGATTTTGTATCTCGTAAGCCCGAGATGGAAGCTAAAAGTGTTTTGTATCTCGTACGAAGCCCGAGATAGAGGTTAAAAGGGGTTGACTCAACAAGAGAGTCTGAAAAGGTTAGCTCCCTTTGGGAGAATCATTGTACAAAGCCCAAGAGGAGGCAGACTTCACTGAGGAAGGATCATTATACAAAGCCTAAGAGGAGGCTAATGTTGGCGACTGTTTCAGTTTAGTGACAGGTCCATTATATTGGATAAAGAGAAAATCAGTTCTTATATGGGTAATGTTGCGCTTAGGGATTGCTCAGAGGATCAGGGTTATTTCTTGTTCCTTAAGGAAATGGGAAATCCAAAGGGTATTGAGACTGTCCAAGTCTACGGGTGTTTTGAGAAATCGATTCCCAGGTAGTGAAAGATCTTTATATAATGCCCAAGAGAAGGCTGGCATGTTAAGGGATGAAGGTCAACCCATTAACTGGTCTGACACTTAACTCAGAAAGACAGCTCTAGCAAATTGATGACTAGGTTCTGTTCCTATACCTGCAGAGGTCTCTGGGTCCTTGTACTAAGCCCAAGAGAAGGCATGAGAGCTTTTTAAGAAGCCGAAGGGTCCTTGTATGACGTCCAAGAGGAGGCGGGGATGCTTTTAGGAAGTCTGTGGGTCCCCAAACCCCGAGAAGTTCAAGACATGCCATTCACCGAGAATAGATCAAGCCAGGAAAGTCCGAGAATATGGAAGAAACTCAAGAGATGCCATTTGTCGCTCCCGGGAATTTCATCCTAGTACAAACGCGAAAGTGGCACGAAACAGAGTCGCCAGCAATGTGTATTTATCCCAAGAGAGGGAAAGGAAACACTGCATAAACCTGAAGGAAAGGATAGAGCATGGTCTTGCGACCAAGAGAATGGGTAAGGGAGTCGGTTACGCGAGAGGAAGGTATTAGCACCCACTCGCGTCCATCGTACCCGATGGGATCCACGCTTGCTTGTATCGATCAAAAGGTGTAAGAAAAGATACTGGAAAAGAAACTGGAAAAGGAATGGAAAGAGAAAGAAGAACAAATGTAGGGAAAATAAAAGAAGTGCTCGAATGGGCCCTACCCCACTGCCTACGTATCTCATCGGGAACATGAGAATCAGTGCGACGTAGTTCCCCTCACTAGGGATGGATTATTTGTGTTTTTTAAGGAATGGCTAATGTTCTAGCTCAGGTGTTGCAGGCTCGCCGGTTCGAGTGTGTTACCATCTTGCAAGAGAACGAGTAGAAGCACGTTCGTACGCTGAGAGTGAGTGAGATGAGAAAAGAATTCCCGAAGGAAAGACGTTATTGTTTTTTTTTTGTCTTTTGAAGAAGTATTTTGATTATTTGTGTGTTTAACATTTATTGTATTAAAGTCTCTCATATGGGATCGAATATCTCGCATATCGACCCAAGACGGGACGTATGCTAAACATTATAAGAAAATGAGAGAAGACCCCTCACTATCTCATTCCCACATGAAAGGCCTTAATACAATGTATGCTATGCCTTTATTAAGTTTTTTTTGTGGATTATAAGATGAAGAAGTGTTTTTTATTTGTATCTTCAACAAGTATTGCATTTAAGTCTCTCATACAAGATCAAATGTTTAACACATTGACCCAAGATGGGCCATATGCTGCACATTCTAAGATTATAATAGAAGACCCCTTATAATCTTTTCTTTATATGAAAGGCCTAAATGCAATAAATGCCTACCTTTATTAGATATTTTGAATTTTCTTTGAGATGAGAAGATGGAAGACTCAAAGGGAGAAGGTAAAAATCTATGTGAACTAAGACTCAATCCTAATTGATTAGTTAAGGGAGTGATCCTAATGGTTTGTGAGGTTGCAAAACCTAAAGTCTAAAGAAGGAATGAATTAAACAATTCACTTCTAAAGTAAAAGATGAATTGTAACTCAAAAGGGAAAGTAATGAGTTAATCAAAGAAAGCACATAAGTACTTAACAAAACACAAGATTGAATTGTAAAAGATGAAAGGAAAGAAATTTGAATGTGGATTCCTTATCCACACTCAATTTCAACTTACCAAAGCCCCTACATGGTTAGTAAACATGGAAATCTTAATATCACAACCAAAATGTGAATCATATTGACAACAAGTGATTATCATCATACAAGTTCAAATGAATAAGCAACAATCATCATCCATAACATTCAAACATGTTATCATAAGAAAGGATAGATGAAAGATGAAAAGAAGTGAAAGGAACATGCATAAATGAGACATGTAATCCAACAATCAGAATTAAAACTAAATGAAAAATGATTTATAAACATCTCAAAGTATTCATGAATCACATTCAAGGCATTCAAGAAGTAATAGAAGAAGAAATGAAGTGAAAGTTCAAAAGGAAAGTGCAAACAATACATGTTAAGGATGCACAAAGTTCAAGTTGAAATGAACATGTAAAGAGGACCTATAATGTGTACCAAGGACCTATAATATCATGTGAATGGCTCATGAAATATGCAAATGCTCATACAGATATGCACAAAGGAATTCATGTAAAACATACACTAAAGTTAGAATGGTATGACATGTATTAGGCTTCAAATGTAATGCATCAAGCAAAAATCAAATGGACTTATGAAAATTATGCAAGCATGGTATTTGAATTCCTAAATCAAAAGTAAATCATACATCAAGATAGCATATCAAAATTCAAAGCAAAATGACTTCAAACAAATGCATTAAGTCAAGTTGAAACATCATGCAAAGTGGTGCAAAGATAAGCATCAAAACATGTCATAAAATGACCTAAAAAATCAAACAAAAATTATATAACATGATTAAATGTATTAGTGAATCAATGCAAAAAGAATCAAGTCAAAACAGTTTGTGATGAGCAAGAACAAAATTCTACAAATTCATGTATCAAATTTGGAATGCATACAAATGGAAATTCAAAGAAAATTATGAAACAGTGGTAAAAATGTAATAAAACCATGAAATAAAAATATCAAAAATTTCCTAAATGTCTTGACAATACTCATGAATTTTTTAGAATTTTATGATGTTGTTTTGTAATTTTAACAATTAAAAATGAAACGTGTATAAAAATGAAGAAAATAAAACGAAATTGAAAATAAGAAAGGGGTGTATGCGTAGTAAAGAACCAGTTCAACATTTACAATGGGCCTAAAGTGAGGGTGCGAAAAGCAATTATCCCAGGTCCATTTACGCGCGTGGAACACAATAACAAACATGGAATTCAGTCCACAAAATTGACTCACGCGTGACCATTGGATCAAATCAGAGTCAAACCACAATCAAAGTAAACAAATCATGCACATCATACTGCCAGTACACCATAACAATCATGAACTCACACACACATGGCCAATCTGATTCAAAAAATTGCATGTGAGGGAGATGTTGGATTTTTAATGTGTTGTCACATCCTTAACCACACGATAACCAAATCCAACGGCTGAGATTCAAACAAACACAAAACCCTAACAATTAAAACCACCGGCCAGAGAAGGACCTCCGGTCATCTTCTCCGGCGAGAACCACCACCTGCAAACCTCAAAATCTCCAGAAATGCACAATCATAATATCAACATGAAGCTGGCATTGCGTACATCATGAATCCACCATTGCTTTTCACATAACAATCACACATAGAGAGAACAGAGGAGATTAAAACATGCCCTAACCTTTGAAACTACGCCTCTAAGAGGCCTATCAACTAACCGGTTTGTCAAATGCTCCTATTGAGATCATATCAACAAAATAAGATAAACAAAATGTAAATCATGCCATAAAAGTTTGAGATGATGAAACCTGAAAATGCTGCAAACTGGAGTTAAACAGAAAACCAGAGAATCGTGCTTCTTCTTTGAGCTTCACTTGGCCAAATAAAGGCTTTATGGCTTGAAATCGCGTAGAGAATCACACTGAAAATTCCAATGTCTTGAATCTGAATTTGATTATTTGGATCTGTAGGTTCTTGTTCTTGATCCCAAATGATACAATGATGATGATGGAGATGAAATGTGATAGAAGATGGTGGAAATTGTGTGAAATCAGAGAGAAAACAAAGAGAGTTCTTGGAGTGAAAATGAGAAAATGAAGTTGACATGAAAAAGTGAGAGTGAAATTCTATTTATATTGTGAGTTAGAAGTGAACCAAGGGTAGTTAAGTGAGTGAGTTAGGGTGGGTTTATTGAGTTAAGGTGAGTCATCCCTAACTAACTGAGCCAAGTTAGTTAGGGCGAGTGAGCTATGGCTGTGATATGGTGTTGGTGGTTTATGATGTTATGGTGGAGTGGAGGTGAAAAGGATGGTGGTGATGCTTTCTCTGATGCAGCAACTTGCAGAAGAAACTTGCTGCACAAGTTTTACTTTCTCTTCTTATGTGTGAAGGCTGATATACACGTGTGTGGTGAGAAGGATGCTTGCCCAAATGAGGAAACCAAAAAGTACACAAGTATTTGTTGTAAGCTTGAACCAAAATCGTGCACCAAGCTGTTAATGCATCAGTGTCAAGCATGGTGATTTGTAGGTGAAAATCTCTCAACTTAGTGAATGATTTGATGAGTTCTTGAGGTCAATGGATTAAGGATGTGTGACACTACAAGTTTTGTGTGAAAAGTGAATTGAATTGAAGCTTGGAACTCACTCAAAAGTGACTTGAAATATTGGAAACCAAGACTGGTGCATGGCGTGGCAGAATGAATGGGACATGGCCATGTGACTTGAGAAATTTTCAGCACGAAGCAACCATCTTTGGACCAATATATCTCCATCATAACTTGGTCAAATAAAAATTTGTCCAACATCAACATTGAAGAGGGCATTGCAAGGAACAACTTTCATGTTGAGAAGTTTTTCATTTGGAGCTTTTATCCTGGAGAAATTCAGCTTGACTTTTGGCACACCAAATGTTTGAGAAAATGATGGCGCATGGGCCTGGCAAGACTTGGTCATGACCTGGTTTTGGACCTACTTTCCTCCAACTTTGATCAATCATAACTCTCTCAATTTTGATCCAATGGAGATGTTCTACACATGGATTTGAAGCTTAAGATGAGATCTTTTGTTGTGGCCGAGTGGAATTTTCATTTGATGTCTCAATTTTGAATGGCGTTGGTTCCAAGTTTGGTGCAAAATGGCCAAAACTTTCCATATTTAGAAACCCTATTACCTCCAAAAATGGCAACTTTTCAAATCTTGATTTTTCATGATCCTTTTGGATTTTCTTGATCAAATTTTGTACATTGGTCACATATAACATGAATTTCATGAATTTGGCCTCAAAAAGTCAAGAGTTAACTTTTTCCTCTGATTATTTGACTTAGCCCCACTTTTCCTGATTTTTTATCTTTCTTCCAATTGAACCACTTCTAAAACCAATTGAGTGGTAATTTTCCACACACATACACTTAAGGACATGTAGAATACCATAACATCAAGTTTTGTCCAAAAAATCAGAGTTAACCTGATTTAATTGGAAACCCTAGTTTTGATACCCACCTCCTAAGGGGAAAAAGTGCAGTCTTCAATTTCAAATTCCTCAGAGTATGTTGTGCATCCTCTTAAAGGATGATGATATATGCCACTTGAGGGTGATTTTCAATCAATGAACTATCTCTTTTGAGGGTTTTCCTTCATTTTTTGGACCTCTTGCATAGTGAAGGATATAGTGCTTCAATCTCCTATTGAATCTCACTTTCTTGAGGTTTTGGATGATCATATGAGATAGTATGATACATGAAAGACCTCTTGGCTTGCCTTGAGGAAACTTGTTTGACCTTTTGTGCCTTGAATGATTCCTTGATTGTCCACCTTTCACCTGATCACATGCCTTGGTGGTAAGAGGGATGTTATGCTTCATTTTCTATGTTAAAGATGCAATGCAAGGATAATCAGATGGATATGATATGATAATGCTATGCTATGCTATGATGACAAAAGAGAGAGCAAATTTTGGGGTATTACAGCTGCCCCTATTCAAACGTTGTAGACCTGAATGCCTGAAAGCGATTGCTTTCAGACTTTCAAGGTATATAGTGATTGAATACCAAATATAACAAAAAATTTGCTCTGGATAATGAAGAACAAAAGGGATATAAACCCAACGACACTGCTGGATTGAATCTTCAATGAAACACTGTCGGAGAGATCTGTCTTTTTGAACGACGCCAGACGACTACTGGCTTGCCACTCTATGGATGGACTTTCAACAATGTCTTTTTGAACGACGCCAGACGACTACTGGCTTGCCACTCTATGGATGTGTCGCTCCCGGGATTTTCATCCAAGTACAAACGCGAAAGTGGCACCAAAACAGAGTCGCTAGCAATGTGTATTTATCCCACGAGAGGGAAAGGAAACATTGCATAAACCTGAGGGAAAGGATAGAGCATGGTCTTGCGACCAAGAGAACTGGATTCGGGAGTCGGTTACGTGAGAGGAAGGTATTAGCACCCCCTCACGTCCATCGTACCCGATGGGATCCACGCTTGCTTGTCTCGATCAAAGGGTGTAAGGAAAAGGTAGTGGAAAAGGAATGGAAAGAGAATGAGAAACAAATGTAGGGAAAATAAAAGAAGTGCTCGAATGGGCCCTACCCCACTGCCTACGTATCTCATCGGGAACATGAGAATCAGAGCGACGTAGTTCCCCTCAACGAGGGTCGCTTTGTTTGTGTTTTTTAGGGAACGGCTGACGTTCTAGCTCAGGTGTTGCAGGCTCGCTGGTCCGAGTGCGTTACCATCTTGCAAGAGAACGAGTAAAAGCACGTTCGTACGCTGAGAATGAGTGGGATGAGAAAAGAATTCCCGAAGGAAAGACATTGTTGTTTGTTTTTGTCTTTTAAAGAAGTATCTTGATTATTTGTGTGTTTAACATTTATTGTATTAAAGTCTCTCATATAGGATCGAATATCTCGCATATCGACCCAAGACGGGACGTACGCTAAACATTCTAAGAAAGTGAGAGAAGACCCCTCACTATCTCATTCCCACATGAAAGGCCTTAATACAATATTTGTCATGCCTTTTATTAAGTGTTTTGTTGATTATGAGATGAAGAAGTTTTTTTTATTTGTATCTTCAACAAATATTGCATTTAAGTCCCTCATACAAGATCAAATGTTTAACACATTGACCCAAGATGGGCCATATGCTACACATTCTAAGATTATAAGAGAAGACCCCTTATAATCTTTTCTTTATATGAAAGGCCTAAATGCAATAAATGCCTACCTTTATTAGATATTTTGAATTTTCTTTGAGATGAGAAGATGAAAGACTCAAGAGAGGAGCACAAGGTAAAATCTATGTGAACTAAGACTCAATCCTAATTGATTAGTTAAGGGAGTGATCCTAAAGGTTTGTGAGGTTCAAGAAATCTAATCCTAAAAGAAAGGAAAAGAAGAAGATAGAAACAACTTACTTCCAAGATGGAAGTTAAGTTGATCCTAAAGAGGGATGAAGAATAAATTATTCAAAAAAAGCATATAAATGCTCATCAAACACAAATTGAATTATTAAAAGAAATAAGGGAAGATGAAAGAAAGAAATGTATGTGGAAGCATATCCACACACTTACTTACCCTTAGCACCTACATGAAAAGGTTAGTTCAACAACTATTCACAAAAAATCCTAAGTAAAAGGACTTGGCCAAACAATCAAATGGAAAGAAACTAATGAAAACAGCAGCTATTACATCCCCTAGATGCAAGACAGCAGTAAATCTATTATCATGTACCAAACAGCAATTAACAGCACATGTTCAGCCCACAAAATGGGTGTAAAAGCATTTGGCAGCACATACAACAACACATATGTGTATAATCAGCAGCGAAAACTCAGAGGCAGCATGCATTAACACACAATTTCAATCATGACCAACCATTATTATGCATCAAGCCTTGCACATTCAACAAACACGATCACTACCATATTACAAATCATGATGCTTGAAATCAAACATGTTATAATGTATATTACAAAGGAATACACATTGTCAAGAATATGTGAACAAGTCAAAACAAGTATGCATCTCTTGAAATGGAAAGCAAATGAACATGTGCATAATGATTCCAGCAACACAAGCACCAATTAGCAACTAATGAGCTCAAAGTGTGTGCATCATGTGTTCATCACATCAATTAATCAACAATACAAACATAAACATTCATCGATTAACAATCAAAACCGCGTGTCGAAAAATTGTGTGCACATGATGGTGTGAGGTACAACAGCATCAAAACAGTCATTAGACATGCATCTTATCAATCCATGAAGATTAGAGATGAAACGGGATCGAAACATGCTCGAAAATGCACAAAAAACACACTCTGCAGCAGTGTTAATCGATTACCTATATGTTGTTAACCGATTAACAGCTTCAAAATCAGCAAAAACAGTAAAAAAAACACCTGTTAATCGATTACCTATATGTTGTTAACCGATTAACAGCTTCAAAATCAGCAAAAACAGCAAAAAAAAACACCTGTTAATCGATTACCTATATGTTGTTAACCGATTAACACTACTACAGCAACAAAAATAATTTGAAAAAATCACTTCCAGCAGCAAAATCACTTATGCAAACAACTCCAATGATCATGTAATCAATTAGGCACGAAATTACATGGAATTACAGTCAACAAACATCAATTGGATCCAATTAACAATCACTTCAAGAATCCTATTCAAGCACATGAATCCAAATCGGAAATCCACAAAGATCTACATCGAATAAGTTGCGAATAAGCAAAAACGAGTGAAGATTTAGGAAAAGCCAACCTACAAAGCGGAGACTTGCTTTGGTAATTGTTGCAAAGTGATCTTGGTGCAGAAAATGAAAGAAAACCGGAGAATCTTCAATCGATAGCCGAAACGTGTCGAAACCGAGCAAAATCGCAAAATGCACCGAAATCAATCTTGCACCAAAATAAATGGTGTGAAACCCTTGGATTGAAGTAGAATAAGCTGAAATCCCAGAAAATCCAACCAATGCAAACCAAGAGATAAAGTTTAGCTCAAGAATTAATCACTTTTCAATGTAAAAAGTGATTATTCTTCAAGAAATAAGAGCTTTTGTGTGTGGTTTTGGAAAAGAGAAGTAGAAGTTGTAGCAAAGTGAAGAGAGAAATGAGAGAGAATTGAGAGTGAAATGTAAGAGATTTGAGAAAAATGGTTGAAGCTCCTTTGGAAGTGAGTGAAGCACCTCTTAAATAGATTTTAGGTTTGGAATGAGGTTTGGGTTTGGAGCTAGGGTTGGAGTTAGTTAGACTCAACTCACCGAGTCAAGTTAGTTAACTCGGTTAGTTGGAATCAACTCAGTTGCTTGGGAAACAAGGAACCATAACTAGTGCATGGGTGTATGACTTGGGCTGCAAGCAAGGCCTTGTGACTTGTGAATTTTCAGCATGAAACCCCCGTGTTCGAGCCCTCATAAGACCTTCATAACTTGTTCAAATGAGAAAATGTCCAACATCAAAGTTGAAGATGACATGGAGATGAACAACTTTGATGTTCAACAATTTTTCATTTGAAGTCTTATTTATGGAGAAAATTGGCCTGACATTTGGCATGCCAACTGTTCGATGAAATTATGGCCTATGGGCCTGCACTTGCCTTGCCATGACTTGATTTTTGCCTTGATTTTACCAAACTTTGATTGATCATAACTCCCTCAATTTTGATCCGATGGAAGAGTTCTTTATATGGATTTGAAGCTTGAAGCAAGATCTTTTGTTGTGGCCTGGTGGATTTTTGATTTGATGCTTTAATTTTGAATGGCCTTGGTTCAAAGTTTGGTGCAAAATGGCCAAAACTTACTATTTTTGGAAACCCCAAAGGTTCTATTTTTGGCAGTTTTGTAATTCTTGATTTTTTATCACTCATCCATCATTTCTTGATCAAATTTTGTCCAATGAACATATGTAACATGAATTTCATGAATTTGACCTTAAAACGTTAGGAGTTGACTTTTTCCCCGGTTTATTGGTTATCAAGCAACTGATCAATTGAACCTCTTCTGAAATGCATCAATGGCCAATCTTCCGTTCTTAGACACTTGATATTATGTAGAAAACATTGAGATCAAGTTTGAATCAAAATTTCATTAGGAGACCACTTGAATCCAAAACCCTAATTTTGACTATTTTGCGCAGGAGATGATGCACTGTCCAATCCTCTTGATGAATTCTCCTCTTCCCATGCCTTGTAGGATCAATTGAGATGATATATGACACAAGAGACCCTTGAGGCTTGTTTGAAACACTTGGCTCTTATTCTTTTTCTTTGGATGATCAATACCTTTGAGAAACACTGATCACGTGCCTTTATGCAAGATGAAATGCTAAATGCTTGATGTTTTATTTTTTCTATGCTTGAATGTAATGCAATGCAATGCAAGCACATGCTAAATGCTATGAGAAATAAGAGGGCAAATTTTGGGGTATTTCAGGATGGACTTTCAACAATGTCTTTTTGAACGACGCCAGACGACTACTGGCTTGCCACTCTATGGATGGACTTTAGCTGCTCTGCCATTCTAAACAATGGACTTTTACCAATTCGTGTTGGATTTCTGCCAATCTATCGTTAGACTTTTACCAATTCGTGTTGGATTTTTGCCAATCTATCGTTGGACTTTTACCAATTCGTGTTGGATTTCTGCCAATCTATCGTTGGATTTTTACCAATTCGTGTTGGATTTCTGCCAAACTATCGTTGGACTTCAATGATTACCAAACCGGCTTTGGAATCTCAAACTTGCCATCTTCAGATGGACTTTTGCAGCTTTGCCAAATTAACATTGGACTTCTATGCTTACCAAACCGGCTTTGGAAGCTTTGCCAAACCGTCGTTGGACTTTGCCGAGAATATAGTTGTTTATCATCATCCCACCTGCTGGAACAATATAAACTACTGTTTGTATGATCATTCCACCTACTGGAAAAACCATCGGCAATACGATCCCACCTACTGGAATAATATGAACAATTATCTGTATGATCACCCCACCTGCTGGAACAACCGTCTACGATACTATCCCACCTGCTGGAATAATATACCTTGTTGACATTACCACTTGCTGGTAAATCCCGCTGAGAATAAACTCCACAAGGAATGTTACTGCGAGAAGCTTTGTCTTTTAAGAGGATTTTATAGAAAACCAAGCGTTTTCAAACTCTTCTGGGGATAATAGATCTGGAACATCCTCTGTCGGGGAAATTCAATATACCCCATGCTTGGGAAGGTCAACAACTTGCCTTTTTGCCCCATGATATAAGACTTATCTGAAGAAACGCCCTAAAAGGATTTTACAGAAGATTAAGCATCTTCAAACTCCTGGCGACTTCACTGGGAATTGACCATCAACTTCGGTATCAGCGTAGCCACTCTACTGGGGAATTTGCAACCGTTATCGACACAGAAGAATTCAATCTTCGACAGTCGTTGTCGTCACGAAACCAGGTGGGAATCTTTGAATGAAAGAATCGAATTAATAAGATACAACAGTATCAAGTCATAGCAAATATCTGTTGATTATGCTGAGAGATAACTTTCGTGCTGCTTGGGTCGATCGTACTCATTACCTGCAACAGAAAAAATATATGCACATGCCCCAGGAAATTGCGTGGTTTTTTTTTTAGTCCACCATCCAAGGTTGTTCAACAAGCAAAGTAATTTTAATTGTCTTTTTTGTGCATGTTTTTGCAAGGCCATGATATTTTCAAAGCAATGTTTTATTATCAAAAATCGGATGTTTTTGCAAACAAAGCAGTAAAATGAAAATAAAAGCTTGTGACTGAATATTCAATTTTATTGATGAAATGCCGAAATCGGCGAATTTACAGTCGGAAGCAAACCCCTGAAAGAGTTGATTGCCATAAAATTGAGAAAAGAAATCTATCCTAATGACAATGCGGAAATTGGATTCCAACTGATTTCTGATTCTGTTATAGCCAGTATGTATTCCAACTCCCTTGATTATCTTTGCCTTCGGAAGTTCGTGGTCGGAACAATTCCTCCTTCGGAAACTTTGCTATTTTGCTGAAGAGTAGAGAACGTACAGATTAATTCAGACTGCAGTCATTCGCTTAAATCCCTCTTTTGCGTGGATCGCCTTTTCAGGTTTTCAATCCACCGGGATACCCATTTTTGCCTAAGTTTCCCTTTCGGGTTTTCAACTTACCGGGTGTACAATTTTTCTTATTCTGTATCCCTAATTTTTGCCCGAACCTTTATTCTGTGTTTGGTTCGCCAGGATGCCCTTTTTTTCCTGGATTTTTTTTTATCCAGCGGGTCTATTCATGCGAAGTATTTTTTAACTGCATCTGAATTAACAGGGGATGAGAAGTCTTCACCATCCATGGTTGTCAGCAATAAGGCTCCACCTGAGAAAACCTTTTTAACCACGAATGGACCTTCATAATTAGGAGTCCATTTCCCCTGTGATCTGTACTCGGAGGAAGTATTCTCTTGATTACCATATCTCCAACCTTGTAAACTTGAGGTCGAACCTTTTGATCGAATGCCCTCTTTATTCTGCGCTGATATAGCTGGCCATGACATACTGCTGCTAACCGCTTCTCCTCAATAAGGCTCAGCTGATCAAATCTGGCTCGTACCCATTCAGCTTCATCTAGGTTAACGTCCATCAATACTCGGAGAGAGGGAATCTCAACTTCGACCGGTAGAACTGCCTCCATACCATATACAAGTGAGTATGGTGTTGCCCCAGTGGACGTGCGGACTGATGTTCGATACCCATGCAAAGCAAATGGTAACATCTCATGCCAATCTTTGTACTTGACAACCATCTTTTGCACAATCTTCTTGATATTTTTGTTGGCCGCTTCGACCGCGCCATTCATCTTTGGGCGGTACGGAGAAGAATTATGATGTTCGATTTTGAAGTCCCGGCATAGTTCAGCCATCATCTTATTATTCAAATTAGAACCATTATCAATAATGATTCTTTCGGGAACTCCATATCGGCAAATGATATCCCGCTTCAAGAAACGAGCTACCACTTGTTTTGTAACATTGGCATAGGATGCAGCTTCAACCCATTTGGTGAAATAATCAATCGCTACCAAGATGAAGCGATGCTCATTAGAAGCTGTAGGCTCAATTTTCCCGATCATATCAATGCCCCACATGGCAAAGGGCCAGGGTGAAGACATGATACTCAACGGATTTGGAGGCACATGCACTTTGTCTGCATAGATCTGGCATTTGTGACATTTGCGGGCATATTTGCAGCAATCTGACTCTATAGTCAACCAATAATATCCCGATCTTAACAACTTTTTAGCCATTGCACGTCCTCCGACATGGGTACCGAAAGAGCCTTCGTGCACTTCAATCATCAATCGATTTGCTTCGTGTCTATCCACGCATCTGAGCAGAACCATGTCAAAATTTCTTTTATACAGCACGCCATCTTTGTTCAAGAAGAAACTACCCGCTAGCCTTCTTAATGTCTTCTTGTCTTTGGAAGATGCCCCAGGCGGGTATTCTTGATTTTTCAAGAAGCATTTAATGTCATGGTACCAAGGCTTGTCATCAGACACTGCATCAACATCAAACACAAAAGCAGGTCTAACAAGACGAGATACATTAATCCTGGGTACAAAGTTCCAACCATGCACTTTGATCATTGAAGATATAGTGGCCAAGGCGTCTGCAAACTTATTTTCATCTCTAGGAACATGGTACAACTTGACAGTTGTAAAGAATGTCAGCAATCTCCTCGTATAATCTCTATACGGAATCAAATTCTGCTGATGTGTCTGCCAAGTTCCTTTTACTTGATTGATTACCAGTGCTGAATCACCAAAGATATCGAGGGTCTTGATTCGTAAATCAATAGCCTCCTCATTCCCTAGTATGCAAGCTTCGTATTCTGCTTCATTGTTGGTACACCCGAAAGTTACTCGGACAGTGAAGGGCATGTGAACGCCTTCTGGCGTAATGAGAACTGCACCAACTCCGCACCCATTCATATTAACTGCCCCGTCAAACATCAAACTCCATTTGGATTCAGGGTCAGGCCCCTCCTCCAGGAGTGGTTCCTCGCAGTCTTTCGCTTTGAGAAACATGATGTCCTCATCAGGGAAATCAAACCTCATGGGCTGGTAATCATCGAGAGGCTGTTGCGCAAGATAATCTGACAGTATACTTCCTTTGATTGCTTTTTGCGAAGTATATTGAATATCATACTCTGTCAGTACCATCTGCCACCTTGCAACTCTGCCTGTAAGTGCTGGTTTCTCAAAAATATACTTGACCGGATCCATTTTTGAGATCAACAGGGTTGTATGTGTGAGCATATATTGTCTCAATCGCTTTGCGGCCCATGCGAGTGCACAACATGTCTTCTCAAGCATTGAATAACGCGATTCACAATCTGTAAACTTCTTGCTCAGGTAGTAGATATCATGTTATTTCCTACCTGTCTCGTCGTGTTGACCGAGAACACAACCCATGGATCCTTCGAGCACTGTTAAGTACATAATCAGTTGCCTCCCTTGAACTGGAGGTATCAGAATCAGAGGTTCCTGCAAATATCTTTTTATTTTATCGAATGCGTTTTGACAATCATCATTCCACCTGACCGTTTGATCTTTTCTTAGCATTTTGAATATCGGTTCGCAGGTGGCAGTTAGGTGAGATATGAACCTTGAAATATAGTTCAATCTCCCTAGAAAGCCGCGAACTTCTTTCTCAATTCTCGGTACAGGCATATCTTGTATAACTTTCACTTTAGCAGGATCAACCTCTATTCCTTTTTCACTGACAATGAAACCAAGCAATTTTCCGGACCGCACGCCGAAAGTACACTTGTTAGGATTCAGTCTCAACCTGAATTTCCTCAACCTCTCAAACAACTTCTTCAAGTTGATCAGATGTTCCTCTTCTGTCTTTGATTTAGCAATCATGTTATCCACATAGCACTCGATCTCTTTATGAATTAGATCATGGAATAACGTCACCATTGCTCTTTAATAAGTTGCCCCTGCATTCTTCAAACCAAAAGGCATTACTTTGTAACAGAAGGTACCCCACGGGGTAATGAATGTCGTCTTCTCCATGTCTTCAGGCGCCATCTTTATCTGATTGTACCCGGAGAATCCATCCATAAATGAGAACACTGAAAACTGAGCAGTATTGTCAACCAGCACATCAATATGAGGGAGTGGAAAGTCATCTTTAGGGCTCGCCCAGTTGAGATCTCTGTAATCCACACACATTCTGACCTTGCCATCTTTCTTCGGCACCGATACTATGTTGGCCACCCAGAGAGGATAGTTGGCTACTGCCAGAAAACCTGCATCTCACTGCTTCTGTACCTCTTCCTTGATCTTCAAAGCCATTTCTGGTTTTGTTCTGCGCAGCTTCTGCTTGACCGGTGGACAGGCCTCTTTCAATGGTAGTTTATGCATAACTATGTCTGTATCTAAACCTGGCATATCTTGATATGACCAAGCAAAGATGTCAAAGTATTCACGAAGCATGACTATCAGCTCTTGCTTTACATCAGCCCGCAGACTTGCACCGATCTTGATCTCTTTCTTGTTTTCTTCTGAACCAATATTGATAACCTCAAGAGCTTCCTGATGATGCTGAATGGCCTTTTCTTCCTGTTTTAACAATCTAGCTAGCTCTTCCGGGAGTTCATAGTCTTCATCACTTTCCTCCTCGGCTTGATAGATCGGATTGTCGAAATCATACGTGGGCATAACAGAATCATTTTCAGAGGAATCCACAAAATCAAGTCTGCATGATTGGATTGATGCTTTATTTTAGATTATTTTTGTTTGAAAACAAAAGAAAAGAAAGTGCATTATCATTTTTAATTTTCTTTGTGCAAAAATAAAAATAAAGAAAGAATAAAGGAACACAAATTTGTAAACAAAAATGTCCTTTTTATTGATGTTTGAACATTATATGAGAAAATATGGTGGCCCTACAAATGGATACACACTATGGGCAGAGTGTGGGATTTTATGCATTATGAAAGACAAGAATTATTACTCTGAATGGTGTACAACATGAATGACTTCTTCACTAGACCAGTTTTGCAATGCGTTGCCCGGAGCCAGTGGATACACCCACCTGTCCAGATAATCTGAGCTTTCAGCGTCATCTTCTATTGTTGAGTAGGACTGATTAGGGTTGATAATTCCTCCACTGTTGAAATTGATTGGCCCACTGAATCGGGGAACTGGCGTCTGGCCCGGTTGGTATCCAATGCCGAACTTATCTTCTTTCACAGATACGTCAATAGCTTTACCCCAACCTTGGGCATTTCTACTTTCAACCACTTCTCTGGCCTGCTTGTAGGACACAATTGATGCACTCGGCCCAACTGGCACATTTGACACCACTGATGTTGAAGTAGGTTCTGGGAATTCATTGATATTCAGGGCTTCAAAAGACTAGCACAGAGTTTCATGAATCTCTCCATCCATTTCCACATATTTGAAAGTGGATAGATGACTCACAAATATATCTTCTTCACCACAAACGGTAACCACTTGACCCTCGAACGCGTATTTGAGCTTCTGATGTAGTGTGGAGGTAACTGCGCCTGCTGCGTGAATCCACGGTCGGCCTATCAAACAGCTGTAAGCAGGCTGAATGTCCATAACGTGAAAGATTGTCTTGAATATCTGTGGACCAACCTGTATTGGTAATTCTACCTCTCCAAACACCGATCTTTGGGATCCATCAAAAGCTCTCACAATCAGATCGCTGGGTCTAAGAACCAATCCATCTACTTCAATTTTCATCAGGGCCTTTTTGGGTAACACATTCAAGGAAGAACCTGTGTCGACCAGCACATGCGACAAAACAGCTCCTTTGCATTCAAGTGTGATATGCAACGCTTTTTTGTGATTACGTCCATTTGGAGTCAAATCCCTATTCATAAACCCCAACCCGTGGCTCACATTGACATTAGAAATTACTCCCTCCAATTGATTCACAGTAATCTCTTGGGGAACATAGGCCATATTCAAGACCTTCAACAAAGCAGCCCGATGTGCATCTGAGCTCATTAACAGGGATAATATTGAGATTTTAGAGGGTGTTTGATTGAGCTGATCAATGATCTTATAATCGCTCTTTTTGATAATCCTCATAAATTCCTCAACATCATTATCAAAATTGACTTTAGGGTCCTCTTCCTGAACAGGCACCTTGTCAACAACAACCTGTTTTCCTTTTGTTCTTGCAGCGGCTTCAGGTTCTTTATCACTCCTTAGAGTCTGGGGAGCAAACAGTCGACCACTTCTGGTGAAACCACTTGGTCCACTGACATTCTCAACACTGGTACCAACAGCAGCCTCTGCTCTCTGTTGAATTCCTCCTTGATAAGTATTAGTTCCATATTACCATGGAACTGCCCGATTAGACACATAAGAAGCAGATTCAGGAACTATAATCGTAACTGGTCTCAGCCTCTCGGGCATGATGATAGCAGCAGGAGCTTCAACGAGCACCTGTATTTTAACTGGATTATAATAAATGGTACCGGTAGAAACATCTTTTTCCTTCTCTACCTTATCAAACTGGAGGCTTCCTTCGTCCATAAGATCCTGCAGTCCAACTTTCAACTTACTGCAGCCATTAATCTGTCTTGAGCAATCCTCACAATCAGAGCCACATCCAGGAAATACCTTTCCTTTTAACAAATGCTCTTTTACAATCAACAACGGAGTCTTTACCAAATTAACATCGGTAATCAGATTCAATTTCTCGCCATCAAAAATAACATTCACGCCTGCACCTCCATGATGAGGCATTGGATTATCGCAAACATTCGGCGGCTTAGAGAAATTAATAGCTTTTGCGTCAATCAGATCCTAAACCTTATGTTGAAAAGCCCAGCACTTTTCTATTGAGTGACCTGGCGCACCATAATGATATTCACACCGAGCATTAGCATCATAATTTTGAGGCAATTTTCCAGCATCTAGCGGCCTCATAGTCCGAAGTTCAACCAACTTCTCTCTGAGTAATTGTGGTAACAAAGCAGCATATGTCATAGGCAAGGGATCAAACTTACGGTCCCTTTATCTATTAGTCTGGAATCGGGGTCTAGCTTGCTGATCTGGAGCTTGTTGTCCTGCTGGAATCAGAATGGTTACAACGTCCACCTGATGATAGGATTGCGTCCTGCCTCTGCCCTTTCCTCTGTACACAGCACTGGACTCCCCTTCTCTTTTTCTTGGTCCATTAGCAAAGGGTTTCTTCGAACTCGAAACACCAGTCCCACTGACGTCTTGAATCTTACCCAACTTCAGCAAACTCTCTATTCGTTCCCCAGCAATAACAATGTCGGCAAACCCTGTTGAAGGACACGCAACCAGTCTATCCAAATACGGCCCTTGGAGTGTGCTCATGAACATATCATCCATCTCACGATCAGCCAAAGGTGGTTGAACTTGAGCAGCCAATTCTCTCCATCTCTGTGCGTACTGCTTAAAGCCCTCCTTATGATCCTGAGTCATACTCTGCAGCTGAGTATGATTGGGTTCCATGTCCAAATTATATTGATACTGCTTCAGAAACGCAGCGCACAAATCTTTCCAGCTCTTTATATGAACCCTGTCCAGCTTAATGTACCATTCTAGGGAGGCGCCTAACAGGCTGTCCTGGAAAAAATACATCCAGAGCTTTTGGCCTTCAGTATAGGCGGCAATCTTACGATTGTAAGCTTGCAAATGTGTTTTGGGACAGGTACTGCCATTGTACTTATCCAATGTATGAAGCTTGAACTTGGGAGGGATTCTCACACCTTGCACGAGACCCATGTCCTCTACATCAATTCCTAGAGGATTTTGGCTCTCAATAGCCTTGAGTCTTTCATCTAACCCTTCGTACTTCCGGTCTTCATTGTAGAAACCCATGTCGTTGTTGAATGTGGTAAACTGGTCATCTGGACCATCCTCTAAACCATCATTATCTAATCCCAGATGTACCCCACGAGTGGGGATGTTGCCAACAGGAGGAGTGCGCACATTGTGATTTGGGATTTCAATCTCTAGCCTCTGAATAGTGGCTCTCATGGCATCTTGACCAACCCTCATAGTTTCCTGACCGGTCCTCAGCTCCTGCTGACCTTGTGCAATCCCCTGCATAAGGTTCATGAACTGCTCCATTCTCCCTCTCAAATCAGCTAATTCAGTCTGAACCTATTCCATGACTCTGGCTTGATTGCGTCGGGTAGAATATCGGTGAACTGGGGTATCAGCTATCGTGCCTGTAAACCAAATAAAGGTTAGCAGGCGCCTGCAAAAGAAAACCTGTAATGCAAAAATGATATGCTATGCAAATGCAAATGCACAGTTATGTTTGTCATCTCAATATACTTTTCATATCCTGATTCCAATCGTAACCACGAATTCCTGATGACCAGAAATCATGATTATTGAGTTTTGCCTTGAAGAGATATTCATACACGCCGATCACAAATATCTGATGACCAGAAATAGTGATATTGTAGTGTGCCAGTGTGCAGATATCTTATCACATCACATATATCTGAAGACCAGAAATTGTGAACAGAAATAGCTCATTTCATACAAATTCCCAAAAGTTTTCAAGCACCTTTGTCATAGTTTCAGCAACAGAATAAAAAACAAGCAGTCAAATGGATTCATCAACAATTCTGATGGTAACCATTACAAATTACATAGAAATGACAAAAATCATTAATCTGATAGCTCTACGTCGTTCAGCTTCTGGCTGGAGTGCTTAATCTCTTCGAACAAGATGCGGGTACGCTGATGATGTGGCTTCTTAATCAGCTCGTTGATTACGACGTCCCTTTTTTCCAATGCGTCAGCTAATGAACCCATGTGCATCAGCAAGGCTTCATCTTCATCGGCTCCTTTGCGCCTCTTAATTCCAGCTTGAATTTTAACCAGCTCCAAATCTGTCGTGACATCTTCAAGCTCTTTGTTGGCAATTTTCAGCTTATCTTCAGCATTCCTTACATGTTCTTGACTTTTGCCAAGGTCCTCTCGATACTTTCTTCTTGCTACATGTGCTTTCTTCAGCTCTTCCTCTTTATCTTTTAACTGGGTCAGCAATTCAGAGTTTTCAATTCTGACCTCATCCCAAGCTTGACGAAGTTTAGCTAATGAATCCCTGCTTCGGGCCAAAGCCTGCTTTGTAGTCTTGTGAGCCTGACTAGTATCATCTGCTCCCAAAGTAAGTTTCTGGAAGTACCGAGCTCTATCATCAAAATCTTCTTCTTTGTCTGCCAAGATTTTCTCCGCTTTCAATGCTCTCTTCTCCAACTCTTTGTTGTCAGCCAAAGCTTTCTGAAGACATCTGCTCATTTCAGAGTTCTCTATCTACAACTCTCTAACCATTTTCTTCCATTTCTCGCACTCTTCAGTCAGTACCATGGAGTGTTGATTTGGACATAAGAGAATCTCTCTTGAAAAGGTAGCAACAACTCTTTGACCTTCATCTCAATCCAAGCATCATAGTCAGGGTATGATCTACAGTCTCCTTTGCCAAAGATTAACTTTCCCTCTCTTTGCCTAAATTTCCAGGCGTTTATTACTTCTGGCACTCTTTCATTCTTGGTTCCCACGAAAAACAGAGAAGCACTAATCTCTTCATCAGCAGGAGGATTTCTCGAAGCATAACCAAATTGTCTAACAGACAATACCGGGTTGTAATTAATCCCACCTCTTCTTCCAAGTAGAGGCACATTCAGAAAACTTCCACATTTAACAATAAGCTCTATTGTCAGTAATTTGGGATCAAACCAAATGATGTTATTGGCAGTCAAACCTATCAATCTCTTGGACCATTTCATTGTCTCAGTAGTTTCTACGAAAGCACCAGTTCGAGGCAAATGTTTGAAGAGCCAATGACATAACAATTGGGTACAACAACTAACCAGACTTCCTCTTCCCTTCTCATTTTTGTAGTGTACTGAGTAATAAAAATCCCCTAGCAGGGTAGGAATCGGATTCTTCGAAACGACCACTTTCATCGCCTGCATATCAACAAAGTCAGGTTGACCGGGGAAAAGCACCAAACCATAGATACAAAGAGCTAACACAGCATTGTAAGTAGTCCAGTTTTTAGCCTTGGCAGCTTCCTGAGCTTGTTGGAAAAGAAACTCCAAATGAAATCCTTCATCTTCTTTAAGTTTACTCAGGCCACTTTTCACAACAGACTGGTCCAGATGTAGAACAGCAGCAATTACTTTAGGGGTAAGAGCATCTTCAGAAAAATACGGTATAGAAAACGTGACTGGAATTCCCAAAATAAATGAGAATTCCTCCAAAGTGGGCATCAGAATGTAGTCAGGGAACAGGAAATATCTCATTGATGGTTCATAGAACTGTAAGAAAGTGTGCAACCCATCCTTCTCATACTTTGTGAATGCACATACCATTTTAATCAGCTCTCCATATTCCTTCTGAAAAGTGCTGAGAACACCAGAACCAGCCATGTCTATCATCTTGTTCAATGAATCCTGATTAGGATCAGGGAATTTATATGACACATTATTCTTCCTTTTCACCTCAACTTCTTGGAAACTCATGATTGGAATCAGGCAATATGGTATGTACCTGAAAATGACAAACATAACCTGTTATGATATGAGTATGCAAATGCAAAAGGCATGTGATCAAGTATTCAGGTGTCTGTGTTCGTATTGAACTGTGTGCACTGTGTCTCTGTATTGAATCTGGCAATATATCTGAGATGAATACTCAAACCACTGTCATAGGATACACTGTCTGTAACAATCATAGAATCACAAGTAAGGTATGTAGGAGGCTAGGTTACCTGCAAACCTGTAAACATCCCACCCATACTCACATGTGGTTCCTAGAAAACAAGGCTTGTCAGCTTCGGAGGTTTGAGAAGCGATAGCACATTCAGCCCGTAGGATACAATGCTATGCCAATCAAAGAGGTCGTCCACTGACTCACCTTAGAAAATAAAGGTCATCCTATACAAGTTCCAAAGTGGGCCCTCGGGTGCGAATGGGTTTGCCACAGAATGTGGTCTGCCACTGTCACCACTAAAGAGGGATGTTTCCACTAAGGTCCTCATGATCGGTCACTAGAGTCGACAGCTCTCTAGATCGACATCCTGGAATACGCAAGATGCGCATGCCATGATGGGTCCCAAGATAGCCTCGTCTAGCTGTGAATTTCGTGATTACCCAACGTACACAGATGGTACTAAGTCCCACTACTCTCCACTCTAATTCTAAGTGTATACTCAAGCCTGTGTAATGGGCTTATCTCTCAGAAATCCCATCCTGCCAAACAGACAGAACAGTGCAACACAGTATAATATATGAAATGTAAATGCTAACATGCTGTAAATATGGTACAAGTAATAAACACAGTAAACAGCAAATACAAGATAACAGTAAACACCCAATGAAAGAAAAGCAAACAAGCGCTAGGATTGACTCGCTTAGGATGGACCAACAATAGGTCAACCTGTCCCCAACAGAGTCGCCAGCTGTCGCTCCCGGGATTTTCATCCTAGTACAAACGCGAAAGTGGCACGAAACAGAGTCGCCAACAGTGTGTATTTATCCCAAGCGAGGGAAAGGAAACACTGCATAAACCTGAAGGAAAGGATAGAGCATGGTCTTGTGACCAAGAGAATGGGTAAGGGAGTCGGTTACGCGAGAGAAAGGTATTAGTACCCCCTCGCGTCCATCGTACCCGATGGGATCCACGCTTTCTTGTCTCGATCAAAGGGTGTAAGAAAAGATACTGGAAAAGAAACTGGAAAAGGAATGGAAAGAGAAAGAAGAACAAATGTAGGGAAAATAAAAGAAGTGCTCGAATGGGCCCTACCCCACTGCCTACGTATCTCATCGGGAACATGAGAATCAGAGCGACGTAGTTCCCCTCACTAGGGATGGATTGTTTGTGTTTTTTAAGGAATGGCTAACGTTCTAGATCAGGTGTTGCAGGCTCGCCAGTCCGAGTGCGTTACCATATTGCAAGAGAACGAGTAGAAGCACGTTCGTACGCTGAGAGTGAGTGAGATGAGAAAAGAATTCCCGAAGGAAAGACGTTATTGTTTGTTTTTTGTCTTTTGAAGAAGTATTTTGATTATTTGTGTGTTTAACATTTATTGTATTAAAGTCTCTCATATGGGATCGAATATCTCGAATATCGACCCAAGACGGGACGTATGCTAAACATTCTAAGAAAATGAGAGAAGATCCCTCACTATCTCATTCCCACATGAAAGGCCTTAATACAATGTATGATATGCCTTTATTAAGTGTTTTTTGTGGATTATAAGATGAAGAAGTGTTTTTTATTTGTATCTTCAACAAGTATTGCATTTAAGTCTCTCATACAAGATCAAATGTTTAACATATTGACCCAAGATGGGCCATATGCTGCACATTCTAAGATTATAAGAGAAGACCCCTTATAATCTTTTCTTTATATAAAAGGCCTAAATGCAATAAATGCCTACCTTTATTAGATATTTTGAATTTTCTTTGAGATGAGTAGATGGAAGACTCAAAGGGAGAAGGTAAAAATCTATGTGAACTAAGACTCAATCCTAATTGATTAGTTAAGGGAGTGATCCTAATGGTTTGTGAGGTTGCAAAACCTAAAGTCTAAAGAAGGAATGAATTAAACAATTCACTTCTAAAGTAGAAGATGAATTGTAACTCAAAAGGGAAAGTAATGAGTTAATCAAAGAAAGCACATAAGTACTTAACAAAACACAAGATTGAATTGTAAAAGATGAAAGGAAAGAAATTTGAATGTGGATTCCTTATCCACACTCAATTTCAACTTACCAAAGCCCCTACATGGTTAGCAAACATGGAAATCTTAAAATCACAACTAGAATGTGAATCATATTGACAACAAGTGATTATCATCATACAAGTTCAAATGAATAAGCAACAATCATCATCCATAACATTCAAACATGTTATCATAAGAAAGGATAGATGAAAGATGAAAAGAAGTGAAAGGAACATGCATAAATGAGACATGTAATCCAACAATCAGAATTGAAACTAAATGAAAAATGATTTATAAACATCTCAAAAGTATTCATGAATCACATTCAAGGCATTCAAGAAGTAATAGAAGAAGAAATGAAGTGAAAGTCCAAAAGGAAAGTGCAAACAATACATGTTAAGGATGCACAAAGTTCAAGTTGAAATGAACATGTAAAGAGGACCTATAATGTGTACCAAGGACCTATAATATCATGTGAATGGCTCATGAAATATGCAAATGCTCATACAAATATGCACAAAGGAATTCATGTAAAACATACACTAAAGTTAGAATGGTATGACATGTATTATGCTTCAAATGTAATGCATCAAGCAAAAATCAAATGGACTTATGAAAATTATGCAAGCATGGTATTTGAATGCCTAAATCAAAAGTAAATCATACATCAAGATAGCATATCAAAATTCAAAGCAAAATGACTTCAAACAAATGCATTAAGTCAAGTTGAAACATCATGCAAAGTGGTGTAAAGATAAGCATCAAAACATTTCATAAAATGACCTAAAAAATTAAACAAAAATCATATAACATGCTTCAATGTATTAGCGAATCAATACAAAAAGAATCAGGTCAAAACAGTTTGTGATGAGCAAGAACAAAATTCTACAAATTCATGTATCAAATTTGGAATGCATACAAATGGAAATTCAAAGAAAATTATGAAACAGTGATAAAAATGTAATAAAACCATGAAATAAAAATATCAAAAATTTCCTAAATGTCTTGATAATACTCATGAATTTTTCAGAATTTTCTGATGTTGTTTTGTAATTTTAACAATTAAAAATGAAACGTGTATAAAAATGAAGAAAATAAAACGAATTTGAAAATAAGAAAGGGGTGTATGCGTAGTAAAGAACCAGTTCAACATTTACAATGGGCCTAAAGTGAGGGTGCAAAAAGCAATTATCCCAGGTCCATTTACGCGCGTGGAACACAATAACAAACATGGAATTCAGTCCATAAAATTGACTCACGCGTGACCATTGGATCAAATCAGAGTCAAACCACAATCAAAGTAAATAAATCATGCACATCATACTGCCAGTACACCATAACAATCATGAACTCACACACACATGGCCAATCTGATTCAAAAAATTGCACGTGAGGGAGATGTTGGATTTTTAATGTGTTGTCACATCCTTAACCACACGATAACCAAATCCAACGGCTGAGATTCAAACAAACACAAAACCCTAACAATTAAAACCATCGGCCGGAGAAGGACCTCTGGTCATCTTCTCCGGCGAGAACCACCACTTGCAAACCTCAAAATCTCCAAAAATGCACAATCATAGTATCAACATGAAGCTGGCATTGCGTACATCATGAATCCACCATTGCTTTTCACATAACAATCACACATAGAGAGAACAGAGGAGATGAAAACATGCCCTAACTTTTGAAACTACGCCTCTAAGAGGCCTATCAACTAACCGGTTTGTCAAATGCTCCTATTGAGCTCATATCAACAAAATAAGCTAAACAAATTATAAATCATGCCATAAAAGTTTGAGATGATGAAACCTGAAAATGCTGCAAACTGGAGTTAAACAGAAAACCAGAGAATCGTGCTTCTTCTTTGAGCTTCACTTGGCCAAATAAAGGCTTTATGGCTTGAAATCGCGCAGAGAATCACACTGAAAATTCCAATGTCTTGAATATGAACTTGATTATTTGGATCTGTAGGTTCTTGTTCTTGATCCCAAATGATACAATGATGATGATGGAGATGAAATGTGATAGAAGATGGTGGAAATTGTGTGAAATCAGAGAGAAAACAAAGAGAGTTCTTGGAGTGAAAATGAGAAAATGAAGTTGACATGAAAAAGTGAGAGTGAAATTCTATTTATATTGTGAGTTAGAAGTGAACCAAGGGTAGTTAAGTGAGTGAGTTAGGGTGGGTTTATTGAGTTAAGGTGAGTCATCCCTAACTAACTAGCCAAGTTAGTTAGGGCGGGTGAGCTATGGCTGTGATATGGTGTTGGTGGTTTATGATGTTATGGTGGAGTAGAGGTGAAAAGGATGGTGGTGATGCTTTCTCTGATGCAACAGCTTGCAGAAGAAACTTGCTGCATAAGTTTTACTTTCTCTTCTTATGTGTGAAGGCTGATATACACGTGTGTGGTGAGAATGATGCTTGCCCAAATGAGGAAACCAAAAAGTACACAAGTGTTTGTTGTAAGCTTGAACCAAAATCGTGCACCAAGTTGTTAATGCATCAGTGTCAAGCATGGTGATTTGTAGGTGAAAATCTCTCAACTTAGTGAATGATTTGATGAGTTCTTGAGGTCAATGGATTAAGGATGTGTGACACTACAAGTTTTGTGTGAAAAGTGAATTGAATTGAAGCTTGGAACTCACTCAAAAGTGACTTGAAATATTGGAAACCAAGACTGGTGCATGGCGTGGCAGAATGAATGGGACATGGCCATGTGACTTGAGAAATTTTTAGCACGAAGCAACCATCTTTGGACCAATATATCTCCATCATAACTTGGTCAAATAAAAATTTGTCCAACATCAACATTGAAGAGGGCATTGCAAGGAACAACTTTCATGTTGAGAAGTTTTTCATTTGGAGCTTTTATCCTGGAGAAATTCAGCTTGACTTTTGGCACACCAGATGTTTGAGAAAATGATGGCGCATGGGCCTGGCAAGACTTGGTCATGACCTGGTTTTGGACCTACTTTCCATATTTAGCAACCCTATTACCTCCAAAAATGGAAACTTTTCAAATCTTGATTTTTCATGATCCTTTTGGAGTTTCTTGATCAAATTTTGTACATTGGTCACATATAACATGAATTTCATGAATTTGGCCTCAAAAAGTCAAGAGTTTACTTTTTCCTCTGATTATTTGACTTAGCCCCGCTTTTCCTGATTTTTTATCTTTCTTCCAATTGAACCACTTCTAAAACCAATTTAGAGGCAATTTTCCACACACATACACTTAAGGACATGTAGAATACCATAACATCAAGTTTTGTCCAAAAAATCAGAGTTAACCTGATTTAATTGGAAACCCTAGTTTTGATACCCACCTCCTAAGGGGAAAAAGTGCAGTCTTCAATTTCAAATTCCTCAGAGTATGTTGTGTATCCTCTTAAAGGATGATGATATATGCCACTTGAGGGTGATTTTCAATCAATGAACTATCTCTTTTGAGGGTTTTCCTTCATTTTTTGGACCTCTTACATAGTGAAGGATATAGTGCTTCAATCTCCTATTGAATCTCACTTTCTTGAGGTTTTGGATGATCAATTGAGATAGTATGAGACATAAAAGACCTCTTAGCTTGCCTTGAGGCAACTTGTTTGACCTTTTGTGCCTTGAATGATTCCTTGATTGTCCACCTTTCACCTGATCACATGCCTTGGTGGTAAGAGGGATGCTATGCTTCATTTTCTATGTTAAAGATGCAATGCAAGGATAATGAGATGGATATGATATGATAATGCTATGCTATGATGACAAAAGAGAGAGCAAATTTTGGGGTATTACATCATTCACGGAGAAAAGATCATCTCTGGGGAGTAGAGTTTCTTTGACGATTTCTAAGGGTGACAGTCTGAGAAAGGGTTCACCGAGAATGCTGCCTTTCACGTTTTCATATTGTTTAACCCCAAGAGGAGGGAAGACTGTATCTGGTAATCCTATGGGGGATCTAGTTTTGACTGTATTTAAGAGTGACCAACAGGGCTTTACCTAGTGCTAGACGTAGTTGCCAGGAAAAACTCAAAATAACTATACTAGTATTACACAGTTGGTATATGACGAGTATATAAAAGTTTATGAAAGGAGACTTACAGTGACCAGCCCCACAATACAGTTTATATATATATATATATATATATATATATATATATATATATATATATATATATATATATATATATATATATATATGAAAGTGAGTAAATAAAGCGGGTAAACACTTACTCGGTTGTAGAGCTTCCATGTTGTTTGGTTAGTTTGTTCAACAAAGAAAGCTTTGATAATAATATTATATTCAAAATCAAAGGAGAAAGTGCTTTGAAAAGATTGTTGGGGCTTACAGCTCAAGGAGAGGCCCAAGGTTTTATCAGTGATTGCACTGTTGTTTTGAATTTGTACAGGGACTTATACAAGTGACTGAGGCCCAAAAAAGGTTTTCTGTACAAAGGGATGGGTCTTACACTCTCTCAAGAGGCCCAAAGGTTTATTTTTATACAAGTGGTGGGGTTTACTGCTCAAGGAGAGGCCCAAGGTTTGATTTTTGAACTAGGGATCGCGCCGAGATTTTCTTTTAACGCAGAGGGACTTATACAATATCTGAGGCCCAAAATTGTTTTGGTTTAAAGGGGATTGGGTCTTACACTCTATTAGAGGCCCCAAGGTGTATTTTTGTACAAGTGATGGGGCTTACAGCTCAAGGAGAGGCCCATATGATTTATTTTAAATGGGCGATGATCGCGCCAAACTTTTGAAATACAACGGGACTTATACAACATTTGAGGCCCAAAAAGGTTTGTATTTATAAAGGATTGGGTCTTACACTCTATTAGAGGCCCAAAGTGTGTGTTTTAAGAAGAAAAATGGGACTTATAACTCGAGGAGAAGCCTATGGTTATTTGTCTAAAGACGACGATCGCGCCGAGGGTTTTGAAAGCACAATGGGTCTTATACAATGTCTGAGGCCCAAAAAAAGTTTTCAAAAATGGGTTGGGTCTTACACTCTATTAGAGGCCCATGAGTGTTTGAAAATGATTGATGAGGGTTGAATTAATCAAAACCCTAATTTGTTTTCAAAATATATTTTAATTGAATAAAAATTCAATTAAAATGATCAAAATTGTTAAACATGTGTGAAAAACAAATTGTGATATTGGATTATTATTTCAAAAATCATGTTTATATCCACAAAATGATGGGAAATCAATTAAGTTTGGAAAATCAAGGGAGAAAAAATATTTCAAATGTTAAAAACAAATAAAATATTAATTCTTTGCAAAAATATAAAATATATGAATAAATAATAATTTTGGGATTTTTTGGGAAAATAAAATATTTTAACATTTTTGTGAATTATTAAAAAAAGAATCAACTCAAAATCATTAAAACTCAGAGAGAAATTAATTTTTGAATCAATTAAATAAAATCACAAAATTCAAATATTTGAATTTTCAAAACGGGCGCCAAGAACAAGGGCAAGAACACGTGCCACCCTTTGTTTCTGCATATTTGCATTTTATATCCAATCTCACTGAATACTTGATTATATCATGCAATCTACATATCAATCTACTCGTTTCAACCTCACGATCATGTCTATGGTCTTTAATTTCATTTATTTTAAGCATGGAATAAGAAATCAAAGAGAAACCTCAAGAACCTTAAATTCTGCATGAAGGTTCATAAATTCCATACACGATTCAAACAAAGCAATTGATTGAGGGAAAACACTCTATGCATGATTATGAACATACGGCCAAATTATTGTGCAGCAAAAAAATGTATTAATCATAGAGTTAGAAGAGCTCATGCTTACCTCTTGCAGCTGGTGATCGTGTTTTATGTTAGAGGTGTTACAACTTGGTTCCAAGGATATGAACAGCTTCCCTAGGTGTTATGGAGTGTGTCTGGATGCTTGGAGTGGATTGAATTGAGCTGGAACTTGATTTGGCACCTCAACTGCAAATCTGTCAAAGGCTTGAGCAATTGGCTGGTGATTTTGAGATTTTGGTGTTCCAGATGTTATGTGAGTGTTTTGATCACTTCTATATGATGTTTATGAGGTGTGTGTGTGTAATTGGTTTGATTGGAATTGCTCTCAAACTCAAAACCCGATAGTGACTTGCCTTAGAAGGCAATCTTGGAGTGAAGAAGGAGATTTTGAGGAAAGCATCTCTTTGATGGCTTTGGTGTACTCCAACTGATCACAAATGAGTTCTATTTATAGTAGAGCAAGTTTGTTTTGCAAGGAACAGTGAATGGCAACTGCTGCATAGGTTTGGCCAATGTTGAGCAATGAAAATCCAAGTCTCCTCTAGCCATTGACTAGAGGTTAGGGCACAGACTGCTGGTTCCCTTGGTCTTGGATAAGTCTTGACTGAATTCAGTTGGAAATGGCTCAGTCCATGCCACCTTGGTGCATCCATTAAATGTTCCAATCGAAAATTAGAGTTTGTCCCTCTTTTAGGCATTTCTAGGTTTGGCATGCTACTTTTGGTTCTAAAGACTTGGGAGGCTTGGGATCAGAGTTGGTTCCTCCTTGGCCCCCCCTTGTGGTGTTCAGATGGATAAAGTTGCTTGCCCTTTGTAAATTTTGAGAAAATCGAGTAAAACTCCCAAATCTGCCTTGCCATGACAGTTTGTAGCAAGGCATATTGGCATTGTCATATCTCATGGCTCAAGTGGACTTTGATGGAGTTCTTGGCCATTTTGGAAAGCCCTTATATGATACAACAACTGTTTGATCATAATTGGTTTTGATACTTTTTGGATCCAAGTGAAAAATGCCCCTACATTTGGAAAAAAAGTGAAGGCAGATTCTGACTTAGTGAAAATTTCACTAAGTGTTGGAAAAAGTGGCATTTCATGTTTTCAGCCATTTTGATCATTCCATAACTCAAAATCCATGATGAATTGGAATGAGGTGTAGTTGAAGCTTTTATAGAGGGCCATGAGGGCTACAAATCCAACTTTGAATGGGGAAAAATGGCCTTGTGGTTTAGGAGTTATGATCCTCCAAAGTTGGTACCCTAGCCACTTTATTTCATAACTTAGAAAATTTCTAAGTTTTTTATGGTTACCCCTTTTACAAGTTATCCCACTTTTCTTGATTTTTCTTGATGAATGATGATTCCAATCATACATTAACATCATTTTAGGGTCAAAGAACCATAATTGTGAAAAATCTCAAAAAGTCAAAGTTGACTTTTGTGCAAGTTGACTTTTTGTCAGATGAATTTTGAACTGTGCAATCCTCTATGAAATCAAGTCCTTGACCTAAATCAAACTTGATGGATTGATTTCATAGGTGTCATAGGGTGTATTGGATCATGTCCTAGTGTTTGGGAGCATGTCCTGGTCAAAAGTCCAAGCTATAGTTGACTTTTTCTGCGAAACCCTAACTGCGGTTCAGATGAAATTGAAACTTGTTGCTCAAGCTTCTTAGCCCAATCCATTTTTGCAAATGGATCACTGTGGTGTGTTAGAGACCCTTAACCCATGTCTTTAGGTCTTGGCTCATGATTTGTCCCAAAAGTCAACTTAGGGGTGAATTAGGTCAAGAAACCTTAATTCCTGATTTTTGATGAATGCATCCCCTGAGGCTAAATTGACTTGATGATTGGGTCCATGAGGTTCCATAGAGTATTTTAGGTTATGATTTGAAGCATTGGCTCATTCCCAGAGGAAAATTTCCATCTGGTGGCCCTGGTCGACCAAAACCCTAATTTGGTGACACTGGCGATCTTGAGGCTTGATCCACTTGGAAGGGAGCAACCTTGTGCTTAATCCTTGAAGTGGGAGTCCTCTTGATCCTTTGTGGATGTTTGAGAGGTTAGACAAGTTGAAGATCATGTCATTTCTTGATTGATCCTTTGTCTAAGAACTCTGAGAGGGCTTGAAACCCTAAGTCTGGTTGTAGTGGGTTCTCACCCATCTTTGGGGAGACTAATGAGGTATAATGGCCCATCCATATTGTGATGATGATTTGCATAATGATGGGAAATCTTAGTGGTCAAAATTTGGGGTATGACAGGTGGTAAAGTCCGACAACGTACCTATTGAAGTATGAAAAATTATTGGAGATAATGGCATTGGAAAGCTTACCAAAATCTTTAATGAAATTATGAGGTCAAAGAAAATGTCAGATGAATGGAGAAGCAGCATTGTACTATTAATATATAAGAACAATGAGGGTATACAAAATTGTGTAAGTTATAGCGAGACTAAACTTATGATTCATACCATGAAGTTATGGGAAAGAGTGATTGAATAGAGACTAAGAAAAGAGACTTAAGTCAATGGGAATTAATTTGGTTCTATACCTAAAAGGGAGACCATGGAAGCAGTCTGTCTACTACGACATGTGATGGATCAATATCGGATGAACAAATAAAACTTGTACTTAATTTTTATTAACTTGAAGAAGGCGTATGATCGAGTGCATAGAGATATTTTATTTAAATCCCTAGAGAAGGAAGGAGATATGATTGCATATATTCGAGCTATTCAACATGTGTATGAAAGGGTATCAAATTATGTGCGGACACATGGTGGATAAATAGAATATTTCTCCATTAAAATAGGTTTGCATCAAGGTTCAACTCTAAGCCCTTGCATTTTTACCTTAATTTTGGATCTAGTCACAGAACACATCCAAGAGCTAGCATCGAGATGCATGCATTTTGTAGATGATAGTCTTACTTGGAAACTTGGAGATTAGCTTTAAAAATACATGGTTTTCGCTTAAGTAGAAGTAGTACATTGTACATAAAATGTAAGTTCAACAAAAGAAGAAGTGTTTCTAACCTAAAGGTGAAAGTTGGAAACCATATCATCCCTCAAGTCACACAGTTTAAATATCTTGTAGTAATACAAAACGATGAAGAAATAGAAGGCGATGTAAATCATTGAATTCAAGCTGGATGGATGAAATAGAGGAGGGTTTCAAAGGTTCTATGTGACACGAAGGTACCACTTAAGTTTATGGGAAAATTTTATTGGATTGTGGTAAGACATTCGATGTTATACAGGACACAAATACATAACAAATGATAAACAAAGTCAGGGGATTTTGCCTCCGTAATAGGTAATCATATTCAAAAGTAAAATATTTAGACTTTAACCACCAAAAAGGCTGAATCTTTACGCTTTCAGATAACGCCTATAAGTGCTCCACTTTATTCTAAAAATACGAATGTTTCGCTCTTTCTAAATAGCCCAAATCACATAGAGCCAAATAATGTTAAGAAGCAGCCATATATTTTACGAAAAACCACCTAGCCAACCATACTATAAGAGATGATCCAATAAATTTTCTTGAAATGTTGTTGAGAACCCTAGTCAATTAGAAATTATAGACCACAATCTACCAAAAAAATCACATTTTACAAAAAATGATCACCGCCTTCATCCACGCCACAATTTGCCACACATATTTGATCGTTCGTAGCAAGAATCTGCCGCATGGCCAAATTGTTCTTCGTCAATACACGATTCACACACAATCGCCAGAAAAAATAGATACCTTAAGTTGCACAGTCTTCAACCCCAAAGTTTTGGAGTTAACATGATTGTTGTTGTCGTCAACTTGAGACATATTTTTATAAGCATTGTTGATTGTGTAGCAAGAAAACAGATGTAAATTCCATAACCAATGGTCTTCTACGTCCACCTATAACACAACCTAGATTAACCACTCAATGCACTCTCCCACTAACTCCTCGTCCCAAGCAAGAAACCTCCTACACCACTTCCACACCTCATTGTTCTCCCCCACCCAACTCGTTCATTTCTGCGACTAACGCTATCTTATTCTCTAATAAATCAAACAACCTACTAAATCTTACCTTCAAATGAATACCATCAAGCTAAGGATCTTTAAAAAATATATTAAAAGTATCATCTCCTATCTTTGATCAATGTTATCGAGAAACCACCCTCCATCAACCAAACTAACACCCTCTTTTATGTTTTTCAAATTCCTCCACCAAACAGATCCACCACTTCCCCTAAAACACAATCTTCCCGCTTCCTTATCATACATAGAACATAATATCCTCTACAAAAGACTTCTCGTCTCATTTAGAATCCTCCAACACCAATTACCATTTAAGGTCAAGTTAAACTTCTTCAACCTCCTAACCCCCAAACCTCCATTTTCATTTTTTAAATAAATAGTATCCCATTTAATGAAAGAAACTTTTCTCACTTACTCACTCCCCCTTCCTCCCCCCTCCCTGAGAAAATGCATTAAAATAGATTTAAGAGAAGATATGATACTTGAGGGAACCTTGAAAAATGAAATAAAGTATACCAGAATGGACGATATGACATGAAATTCTTCCACTGCGACAATCTTCTTTTGATACAGTTAATTAGAGGATACTAAAAATTAAGCTTTCTAGAATCACCGCAAATATATAACCCCAAATCCAAAAAAGGTAGTTGACTGTGTTTACAGTTCATAACTAATACTACCTAATGCAACCAAGAATATGATACGTGGACCCCAAAAAACATGCTTTTAAGAAAGTAAAATTTTAAACCCAATATATCTTCAAAAAGAATCAACACCACCTTCAAAGCTTGAACATCAGCCCAAGTTTTAGTCGCCACCAATAGAGTATCATCAACAAATTGTAAATGAGAAACACAAGTAACACTTTGCGCCTCCACCCCATATCCTATATAAATACCTTTTTAACTAGAGAATTCATCAAAACATGTAACCCTTTAGCTTCTATCAAATAGACAAAAGGCGAAAGAAGATCACCTAGTCGAAGACCTCTTTCAAACTTAAACTCATCAGTTGGGCTACCATTAGCAAGAATAAAAGCAGTTGTTATAGAAATGCATTCTAAAATCCACTTCTGCAATAAAATAGGAAAATTCTTTTAACACATAACATTATCCAAATATTGGAAATACACCGAGTCATTGTTAAGTGCAAAATATGACTTAATTTGAACCATCTTTCGGGGCATTTTTCAACTCATTTCTCATGTTTTTATGGATTTATTCCATGTTCTTGTGTGATTCTTTGACATATTGCAAATACCTTTGGATTCCTTGATTTGTGTGTTATTGTGCAGGATTTAGACATAAACCATCAATGATTAAGACACAAAGGAGTGGACAAGGAATCCAAAGAAATTAAGAAGAACCAGTTTTCTTTCCTGATGTGATTCTAGGAGCCTTTTGATGTTGGTAGAAGGTTTTGAAGATCACTTTTTCGGCAATTTGACAGAAAACCGCGCTTAGCCCACTTTTCAGCGCGGGTTGTCATACCCCAAATTTTGACCACAAGATTTCCCATCATTGTGATAATCATTGTCACAATATGGATGTGTCATCATGCCTCATAAACCTCCTCAAGGATTGTTGAGCATTCACTATAATCAAGAATTAGGGTTTCCATCCCTCTCTGAACATCTGGACAAAAGATCAATCAAGAAATGACATGATCTTCAACTTGTCTAACCCCTCAAACACCCACAAAGGATCAAAAGGCCTTTCACACCAAGGATCAAGCACAAAAGTTGCCACATTTCAAGTGGTTTGAGCCTCAAAACACCCAGTGTCACCAAATTAGGGTTTCTATCGACTGAGGCCTCCAGAATGATATTTTCATAGAGGATTGAGCCAAGGCTTCAAAATATGACTCAATATGCTCAAGATAACCCTAGGAGTCCCTTTGCAAAGATAAATCACCCTCAGAGATTGTATTCCTCAAATGTCGGGAATTAGGGTTTCTCCGCGACGATCCGCTTCGGAGCCAAAAGTCAAAACATGACTTTTTTTGGCAAAAAGGATCCTTATGACTCATATTCTCGTAAAATATGATCTATAATGTCATTTTAAGGAAAATTGATCAAGAAATCATGATAACTTGTAAAAGGGGTAATCTTGAAAAATGGGTCTTGGTGCCAACTTCCAAGGACCATAGCTTTTTATCCAAGCAGCCATTTTGAGTGATCTAAAGCCTGATTTGTAGGTCTTCCTACATTCTACAAAAGTATCAACTACCTCAAACTTTAATTCTTCATAGATTTTTAGTTATGGATGGATCAAAGTGGTAAAAAAAATCAAAGATTAAACACTTAGTGAAAACGACATGAGTTTTTAGCCTTAAACATCAATGCTCATATGGATTTTTTAGTTGGATTCAAATAATTTCAAAACAAAATATGATCACACATGGATTGTATCATGTTAGGGCTTTCTAAAAAGTATAAGAGCTTTCCATAACTCCATTTGAGCAAGGTGCTATGATCCTCCCAAAATGACACTTTCCAACTGACGTGAAAATGACTCGTGTGTTATGAGCTTTCCATAACTCAATGCTTATATGTGTGATGACGTGAAAATGTATCTTTTATTTGACTTGACTCGTGTGCATTTTAGTTTCGATTTCGTTTGTTTTTATCTTCTTATGCTGGTATTTGGCTGTGTTTCAAGTATATTGTAGCAGGAGGCCTCAGGTGGAAAGAAAGAAGAAAATTGGATGTCATGACAGAAGAATAGAAGAGAATAGTAGAAAAACAGATATAAGGATCTGTGGCGCTCGCCACACACCCATGGCGCCCGTCATGGGCTTTAATACCATGGCCCTCGCCACAGGCTTTGAAGTTGTGGCCCTCACCACAGATGTGTGGCCCTCGCCACAAAGCCAGTTCAAGTAGTTTCAAATGACGTTCCTTATTTCTCTCCACGCCTGGTCTTGTAACCACCCACTACAGCACTACTGGGAAGGTTTTCTCCCACTTTCTCCATGACTCACACATGATCTTTGGGAGTTACCAGACACATTGTTACTCAATATATAGTAGTTTTCTGTACAGTTTTTAGGATCCAAGTTTTGTGCGCGGAAGCGTTGTTCATAGATTTAGCAGAAATTACCATTGTAAAAGTAGTAGTTCTCTCACATCGAGGAACTACCACACCATTAGTATTTAGGCCTACAATTTGTGTAATTCTTGGATCAATCTTGCCTTCAATTTAATTTCAGTTCTCATTTCAGGTTTATTTACTTTTATCGCACTTTAATATCTGCAATTTACATTTACACTTTATCTTTCTGCCATTGTTGTTATTTCAAGCTTCTACCCTTTTCTACAAACATCGCTTTAAATTATTTTAAAACACTTATTATGTTTTCATTTAATTCAAAAACCCAAAATTATTTATTTGTTTCTGTAACCATGTTTGGCTAAATTGTTCTGAGTCCGGCGTGTGAGGACCGTCGTTACCGACGGGACTCGGTAGAAAATAATAGGTGCGAACTTATGATTAAAATTCTGTTTTGGTTTTAATTTCCAAGTCTAATTTAAATAGCATTGTCACGAGAGTGAGGGGTTATTTAACACGATTTTGTCGCGAGAATGAGAAATTAATTAAGGTTAGAGTCGGCACTGCGAGAGCGTGGGGGTCGAACCGGATAGTGGAAATTAGGCAGCATATCTAAATAAAGTGAGAGTGCTTTATATACGTTTAGGATATTATTGGCTTTCAAAATATACTTCCTAGTTACCGGGCGAGCGAGAGCAAAATCTTGGGATTAGGGAACATGACTTTAGTTAATACCACGAGAGCGTGAGGCAGAGTTTTTAAGTCGGTATATTCTACGGAACTAAGTTATAGTTGTAATTAGTACCCGGATTCTACAAAGTCCTTTAGGAACGCGGAATCCATATTCCGATCTCTCTTTTCTATTATATTTTCTTAGTTTTATTTTAGTTCTAGTCTTAGTTTCCCTTTAATTAAATATCATTTGCCTTGGCTTTACAAAGCAACGATAGATTATAGTAGGTTGACACTGGTCTCTGTGGGTTCGACAATCTTTTATATTACTTCGATATCTCCGTGCACTTGCGAACACATCAAGTTTTTGGCACCGTTGCCAGGGACCAACAGTCAATATTGTGATTCCGTTGTTGCACTGTATAGACTAAGGCACTCTTATAAAAAAAATTATGTATCACCCAAATTTTCTCTATGATAACCACTCACAATATCTCGAGGAGCTGCACCCAAATTTTCTCTACAATTACCAACCGCAAAACTCCCAGTATTTTGAGGAATCACACCCAAATTTTCCCTATGATTACCATTCCCAATATTTCGAGGAGCCGCAAGAATCACATAGTTCCAATCTCGAAATTCTAATGGAAAATTTCAACGCGACACTAACTTATTCTCACCCAAATTATCACTTCCAATATATTGAGGAACCACAAGAATCCGTTAATTCCAACCTCGAAACATTAATGGAGGATTTCATTGAAACAACAACTAATTCTAGGCTAGAATCTATGATGGAGCGCTTTGTGGAGACACAAACTCTTCAGAATGAAGAGTTTAGAAGACAACATCTCAATACTGATGAAACCTTTAGGCAGATAAACACTATGGTCGAGTCCCTCGCGACTCACACTAAGGCACTGGAGACCCAAATCTTCCTGCTTGCACAGACACCTATAGGGCCCTCCCCTGAGGAGAATGTGTATATTGTAACAACCAGTAGTGGTAAACAAATCAAAAATCCTAAAGAGAGTGATAATGAGGTTGAGGAGAGTGATGACGAATTTGAGGAGAGTTCTGGTAAGAAAAGAGTAGAGATTGAGGAAAATCCACCGACACCAACCGAAAGGGAGGTTGTTGAAGAGGTAGAGAAGGGACCACTTATTGTTCCTCATCCCTATACCCCACCGATTCCTTCCCCGCAAAGGTTTGTAGAGGCTAAGATAGACTCCAAATCCAAAACGTATGTGGAGATATTGGAAAATATCCACACTAACACACCTTTGTCTGAGGTCCTGTATAAAAAGAGAAAATTAGAGGACCATGAAACTAGAAAAATCATTAGTGCTAAGAGGGTAAGGTTAAACTTTGAGGTGATGGATGAAATAACTAAGCCCAAACTTGAAAATATGATACTTAGCATAGATCCAGAACCACCACCAGAAGTTCAAAAGAAAGACCCACCCCACAGAAGGAAGAAAAGAAAAGGTGAAGGATATGTGAGATGGCTTGATAAATGGCCATGGAAATTGAAAATTAACACTCCTAGCCGTTGAGCTATCGACGTTAAATAAGGCGCTGCGTGGGAGGAAACCCACGAGATTTTAATTTAATGTTTTCCTTTTATTGTTACTGTTTGCAGAAAATAAAGAATGGTATCGCTTGTCACGCCTCAGCTACATTTAGGCGATAGATCTTTAGATGACAATCCCTTGAGATGATCTGGTGCCCACGGACATTCCTACGAATGTCGCTGCTGGTGGTGACACCGATGATGAGTATGATAGGAGAGGGCATATCTCTCCCATTCGTAACTCACCTTCTCCTTGTCCTTTCACTTGGTCAGGTTCCACCTGCACACACCGTATTGTATTTTTCTAACAATTTTTTGCAGGTACTTCCTTCGGAAATAGGCAATATGATAAGCGGCTTCAAGAAAATGAAGTTTCAGCAAATTTAGATAACTCGTAGTACAAGACACCGGAGTAGAAGTGACCAGCGAAGACAGGGACAACAAGGGAAGAATCAGCGCGAATTTGGCCGTGCTAGCACGCAATGGCATTCATACAGGTTCTATCTTTCCTTTACCACCTTTTATCAAAACATTGAGGACAATGTTTGGTTTAAGTGTGGGGAAGGAACTTTATCGCTTTCATTTTACCGCTTTCTAGGTAGATTTACTATTTTCTAGCATGATTTTAAAATTTTTTCTGTTTTAATGTTTCGTGCATCTGTGCATGTGTTGTCGAGTCTCTATGCGTGATTTTCGGTTGTTTGTCGATTTCCCCATTCCCTTGAGCCACACCAAATATTATGAAATTTTTTTAGTTAAAAACACGGTTTCTTTTGAAAATCTTAGGTTACAATAAAAATTGAAGTTGAATTGTGAGACTTGGGAAAATTCCACAAGATCGGTATCGTTCTAACACCGTGAGCCTCCCAATTATGGAAATCAATTTGAGTACTTGTTATGCCATAGCCTTAGATACTCACTCTTTTAGTAGTCCCTAATTAGTTTATTTAGCAGTCAGCACCATCCTAAGCACGCACTAAGTAGGAAGCCGATGCAAATAAGTGTATGATCTCAGGCTTAAAAGATAAATTAAGAAAAGAAAAAAAATGAAAGGAAATGCTCCTTCTAAGTTAGGTGATCCTCACCCGATCATTTAGCCCAACGGTGCAAACTTCTTTATTTTATTGATATTTAGGACAATGTGCAAAAAGAAAAAAAAATGATGATAATGAGATCATATTCACTAACAGGCTATCCTACCATGAGTGTGAAAGGATAACAGGCTTAATGTGATTGTGCCAGAATGAAAAGGGATAAAAGAAGGATGAGTGAGATAGGCTTAGGTATAATGACATGATTCGGATTGGTTTGTATAGGAGGGAGGTTGATGACCGCAAAAGCAAAATTGTGTTGTTATAATATCCTTAGTGTGTGAGCAAGTACCTATCGACACAAACTTAACCGAAGTAGAGTTGGTAGCCAAGGATGAGTATCCGTATAAACTATTTTTCTCGCAAGTCATGGTTTGCTTGAGGACAAGTAATGGTTTAAGTGTGGGGGTGTTTGATGACGTGAAAATGTATCTTTTATTTGACTTGACTCGTGTGCATTTTAGTTTCGATTTCATTTGTTTTTATCTTGTTATGCTGGTATTTAGCCGTGTTTCAGGTATATTGTAGCAGGAGGCCTCAGGTGGAAAGAAAGAAGAAAATTGGATGTCATGACAGAAGAACAGAAGAGAATAGCAAAAAAACAGATATAAGGATCTGTGGCGCTCGCCACACACCCATGGCGCCCGTCATGAACTTTAATACCATGGCCCTCGCCACAGGCTTTGAAGTTAAGGCCCTCACCACAGATGTGTGGCCCTCGCCACAAAGCCAGTTCAAGCAGTTTCAAATGACGTTCCTTATTTCTCTCCACGCCTGGTCTTGTAACCACCCACTACAGCACTATTGGGAAGGTTTTCTCCCACTTTCTCCATGACTCACACATGATCTTCGGGAGTTACCAGACACATTGTTACTCTATATATAGTAGTTTTCTTTACATTTTTTAGGATCCAAGTTTTGTGCGCGGAAGCACTGTTCATAGATTTAGGCAGAAATTACCATTGTAAAAGTGGTAGTTCTCTCACATCGAGGAACTACCACACCATTAGTATTTAGGCCTAAAATTTGTGTAATGCTTGGATCAATCTTGCCTTCAATTTAATTTCAGTTCTAATTTCAGGTTTATTTACTTTTATCGCACTTTAATTTCTGCAATTTACATTTACGCTTTATCTTTCTGCCATTGTTGTTATTTCAAGCTTCTACCCTTTTCTACAAACATCGCTTTAAATTATTTTAAAACAATTATTATGTTTTCGTTTAATTCAAAAACCCAAAATTATTTATTTTTTTATGTAACCATGTTTGGCTAAATTGTTCTGAGTCCGGCGTGAGAGGACCGTCGTTACCGACGGGGCTTGGTATAAAATAATAGGTGCGAACTTATGATTAAAATTCTATTTTGGTTTTAATTTCCAAGTCTAATTTAAATAGCTTTGTCACGAGAGTGAGGGGTTATTTAACACGATTTTGTCACGAGAGTGAGAAATTAATTAAGGTTAGAGTCGGCACTGCGAGAGCGTGCGGGTCGAACCGGATAGTGGAAATTAGGCAGCATATCTAAATACAGTGAGAGCGCTTTAGATACGTTTAGGATATTATTGGCTTTCAAAATATATTTCCTAGTTACCGGGCGAACGAGAGAAAAATCTTGGGATTAAGGAACATGACTGTAGTTAATACCGCGAGAGTGTGAGGCAGAGTTTTTAAGTCGGTATATTCTACGGAACTAAGTTATAGTTGTAATTAGTACCCGAATTCTACAAAGTCCTTTAGGAAAGCGGAATCCATATTCCGATCTCTCTTTTCTATTATATTTTCTTAGTTTTATTTTAGTTCTAGTCTTATTTTCCCTTTAATCAAATATCATTAGCCTTGGCTTTACAAAGCAACGATAGATTATAGTAGGTTGACATTGGTCTCTGTGGGTTCGACAATCTTTTATAGTACTTCGATATTTCCGTGCACTTGCGGACGCATCAATGTGCAATTCAATGTTCCAAATCCAAAAACTCTTATTTTGTTTCAAGGCATTCTAGAGGTGCATTAAGGTGGCATGGACTGAGTCTTTGATCACTGAATGAGTCAAGCTTTAGCCCTGCAACAAAAGACCATAGGCCTGCTGCACCGACCCAAGTCAATGGCCAAAGTAGACTTGAATTCCTTTATGCAACCATTGGCCATATACTTGTACCAGTTGCCATTCACTATTGATGCCAAAATAAACTTGTTGCACTATAAATAGACATCAATTGTGATCAGTTTGAGTACACCAAAGCACCCAAACTGATGCTATACTCAAAATCTCTCTTTCACTCCAAATCTGCCTTCCTTTACAAAACTTTGTTGTTTTTGATGAGGACTTGAGTCAACTCGTTTTGTCTTTGAGGATTTTGGTAACCTCTTGATTGATTTTTTTTATCCCTGACTTTTTCCTGAACTGTGTCATTTGAGCTTACAGTTAGCGGGATGCCCCAATTTTTGCCTAAGTGTTCTTCATAGGTTTTAACTTAGCGGGCTTTTCTTTTGATTTTTTTTCATTCTTTTTTATTATATTTTTTTTTAAAGATAATGACTGCCTGGCCTAATGATTACGGTGAACCATCATTGGCTTTTGATTTAAAAGACATCTTCGACACTTCTTTGATGTGTGCGAAGGAAAGTTTGTAATTGCAATGATTCTCTTGTGTTTAAATACACAATCAAATTAACTGAGAACTACCCATCCCCAGGTTAAGATTGCAGGTTTTTTCGTACAGAAAGATACTTCAACTTCTAGACTCGAAGGCATTAACGAGGGATTAACTTCCTTATTTCTCTAGTATTTGGGAGTTGAAACAATGCTTGTAAATCATCAGCCAAGTTTTAATTGAAAGCATACAGTTCAACAGTTTTAGGTATTTCGTTTTCATCATCCTCCCTCCAATCTTTGCATAAACAAAAGATGATAAAGAAAGTAAACAGGAGAAATATTTTTTTTGAAAAAATAAAGCATAAAGATGCACACAGTGGATATAAATGAATTGAATCAAAACATTGCAATGCTCATTTCATTGAAATTATCATAAAAGTACAAATAAAGTTCAAAAGTAAACAAACAATACAATCAAAGAAATGTGCAAACAGAAAGAAACAAGGCATGGTGACTAATCAGCAACAAGGATGAGATGTACTGTCTGAAACACTGGATTTAGGAGATGATCTATCTGAACTGAATCAAACTTCACTTGAAATGCTCTGGCAAAGGATTGTTGACAACATTGGGATTCTCATCAAGAAAAGTTAGAATCTTTGAGTTCACCAATTCTTATACTCTAGCTTTCAATGCATATCAACCTTCCAATTTATGACCTGCCCCACCTCGATGGAACTCACAGTGAAGATCAGCCCTATAGCCGGCTGGGAGAGGATATGAAGGAGGAGGTAGATCCCTCGTTGTAATAAAACCTTTCTTTACAAGACATGGCTACAACTTAGTGTAGGACATAGAGATAGGATCAAAGTTAACCCGATTGCAATTCTGATTTTGTCTAACAGCCTGACGAGGAGTTTAAACTGGTTGATCATTGACAACAGGAGCAACCGCAACTACATATTATTGTTTCCTGAGACGAGGTTTCCCTTCAACTGAAACAGCATGGGTATCACCATCCTTCTTCTTTTGAAAATTCTCAGCATACTTTTTAGCACCACTAAAGGCTTCAGCATTGGTAATTTTTCCTTTCTTGATACCTTCTTCTAGTCTTTCTCCAATAGTGACTAGGTCAGCAAAGCCAGATGATACACTGTCTATCATCTTTTCTCAAAAGAGTGGTTGAAGAGTATCCATGAACAGTCCAGTCAATTCTTTTCCAGCCAATGGTGGCTCCACTTAAGCATTTAGCTCTCTCCAGCGCTGAGCATACTCCTTAAAGGATTATTTTTTTTCTGAGACATATTTTGCAATTGACGGCAATCAGGTGCCATGTCCATATTGTATTTATATTGCTTTAAGAAAGCATCAGCCAAGTCTTTCTAGCTTCGGATATGGTTCTTCTCAAGTCCCATATACCATTTCATTGAAGCCCAACTCAAGCTGTCTTGGAAACAATGAATGAGCAGTTTGTCATTTTTGGCAAGAGCAGCCATCTTGCAGCAGTACATCACCAAGTGGCTTCTGGGACAGGTGTCCCCTTGTATTTCTCAAAATTAGGAGTTTTGAATTTTGCAGGCATAACCAAGTCTGAAACCAAGCACATGTCCATTGCGGCAGCACTAAAGACATCACTTCCTTCCACGACTCTTATCCTTTTGTCTAGAGTTTGTCATTGCTCTCTTACTTCTTCAATGTATCCAGGTTCTCCCTGACTTTCAGATTGTGGACCAGCAGCATGGTACACGAAATGAGGATTCTCAGGAATAGCTTGAGCAACAGAATGCACAACAGGTTGAGGTTAAGTGAACAGTGGAGCTGAAGATACTGGTAGTACAGACGAGACAAACACATGAGTAGTTGCAAAGGGTGGCGAGTAATTCGGAGGTAACCCAAATTCTGGCCAAGTAGAAGCTGGTTGCTGAGTCAGTGGAGGGTCAACAGCAGCAGGTAAGATTTCAGAGATCACAGTCCTCTGAGGTGGTTCACCTCTAGAAATCAGAACTTGTATCATTTATGTGAGTTTGGTCATGCCGACCTTCAACTCATCAATTTCCATTCTGACTTTGGTGTTGTGTTGTTCTTGGTTTTCCATTCTCAATCTGACGGCAACTCTAGTTCCGTAGTTGTGTTGAGGAAACAGCTTGACGGTGAACAAATAACTGAAGAAGGAGACAGTTGAAATGAGTTTCTGAGACAACTTGGAAAAATGCATATGTATGATCATGGATGCAAGAGTGCATGAATGCAACAACCACAAACAAGATCACGCAAAACACACAGGTTAAAGGTTCGAGTTACGAGCATGAAGTCAAGGTTAAGAACCTCCCACAACGGTGCGTACTAAGGTTTTGTCTTCATTGTACTTGCAGAAAACAGCGGTTCTAACTGAGTGCCCAGGGTCCACAATCCACTATTAGACACACCAGCGCACTGATTTACTCGGAGGTTGGTAGTTATCCTCAAGAGAATCTAACCTGAGTGTGGCATCGCGTAACAGCTAAGTCGGATTTGTATCCTCATAGCTTCCGCGCCACGATCCTAAAAAGGCTAAGATGGGTCAAGGGTTACTACGGTTCTCAGTGTTATAGGCTTCTGTGGAGAAAGTAATGCATTTAACGATCGCTCGATCGACATCAGTAATTCCAAAGAGGCAACCACCTAGTTGATGGATTCTCAAATTCTACTTTTTCGGGATTCGACTCCCCCAAAGCTCCCTTGACTATACCATCCTCCTATCTCAAAGTACACTCTGGTCCGGGTATAGGACCTATCTCGCACACACAGAGGAACTCCCAAACAGAACAATCAAGTAACAAGCAAATCAAACGAAAAGCAATAAATAAATCAAAGTAGTCTAAACCCCTCAAGGGAGATTCCCCAGCTGATTCGCCACTTTTATGTTATCCAAAAGGAAAGGAAAAAGAGCGAACAAAACCTACACAAACTCTAAAAATAAGAATAAGTGAACAGAGACTGGGTAAGGGGGTTGGTTACGTTAAGGGAAGGTGTTAGCACCCAAAACGTCTATAGTACTCTATAGGAACCCTTTGGAATATCTACCGCTTTTGGTCTAAAAAGGTTTGCTTGAAAAATGATTGAGGAGATGAGAAGAGAATTTGTTTTTAAAGATTTTTATGTTTAGAGAGACTTGTCGCCTCATGCCTACGTACCCACGAAGTGCAATGTAGGATCAAAACCTCGTAGTTCGTGGTACAAAGAATGAAATTTGTTTGTTTTTGTTTATTTTAAATGTAAAGACAAGTCGTCATTTCTAAGCGAATAATTCCGCTTAAAGAAATGAATCATGTCTAAACTTATGAAAAGGTTAAAGGAAAAAGTGCACAATGGCACAAAAGGAGTTTGAATGAGTTTGAATGTATTTTAAAGTCTTTTGAAAAAGGTGTCAATATGCTTATGTAGTTTAGCATTTGTTAAGAAATGAAAAAAAAAAGAGTAAAATCACTTGACAAAGTCAAGGTTTGATTATGAAAGAGGTGATGGTTTGAAATCAATAAAGTTTTGAAAAAGGGAGAGAGTTTTGAAAATTAAGGAATGGGTGGAGAAGAAGTGATTATCCTTAAGCATAAAGTAAAAGCTAAGGATAAGAATAGCCTAACCACACAAACAAGCTCCATAGTCTTCGAACCATAATTCCAAAGCAAAGGGAGAAGGTCATAGTTCTAAGCCCAAGGATCCAAGAATAACATTGAATTCCAAGGTCTAGGTGAAAAACTCCATGTCCATTGCATAGGATAGTAACCATAGGCCAAGATTAGAAGCACAAGTTTTTTAGAGGTTTTGGCCTTTATTAATGTTTTTGGTCCAAGTGGACAAAGTGAAAAACGCATAAGCATAAACATGTGCCCAACGGATAAAGGAAAAATTGTGGAAGCATAAACATGTGTCCAACGGACAAAGGAAAAATTGCGGAAGCATAAACATGATATGAAATGATAATAATGGAGCATAAAAGTAAAAGAGAGATAGGGATCGGGAAGGAATCGTAAACGAAATTAGTACATAATATTGATAGTTAGTTAGTGATTAGTTGTTAGAGTAAGTGATCAATAATGATTGAATAATTGCACTTAGGTCAAGATTAATGAGAATTCATTAGAGGATTGATAAGACCAAAGCCTCCTAACAACAAGTTTCATAAGTGTTGAACCAAAAGACAAATAATCAACAATCTTTGATCGTTTTCCGATTCGGGACATATGTTACGCTATGTTAAGCAATCGCCGAGTAATTTACGGAGTAATTACCCTACAATGAGGCTGGTTAATAGATCTTTCTGCTAATGCATGCTAGCTAAACGATATGTAGATCGTCATCCGAAAGCAATATCGCACGAAAAGAAAAGAAGGTAGAGATCTAGTCTTGATCAAAATTCAACAAAGGAATTCTAAGATCCATTAGACTTTCATCGATCAAAAAGAAAAGAGATGAAGAAAGATGGATCTAACAAGTTATGATCCACACAACCAACAACAAAGTATCCAAAGTAGAATTCAAAAATAGAATCAAGATTTAAATGAAATCACATGATATATTTTTTCTTATGATTTGTTTTTAGAAAATGTTTAAACCAAAATTCAAGTAGTAAATCAAAATCTAATTTAAAAAAAACTAAAAAATGGATTAAGAAGAAATATTAAAAAAAATGCCAAAAGAAAATTAAATAAAAATTAAAAAAAAAAAGAGTGGGAGGTTTATTAGAAAATATGAAGGTGGTGGTAGAGTTGTTTCAAGTTCTAAGGTGATGCCTCTCTTTCTTTTAACCAAAATTAAATAAAATGAAATCAGAAAAGGAAAAGAAAAAGAAGCATCGTCTCCTTCTTCACAAACATGGCCACGCGGAGCTTTCTCTTCCATGGCAGAGGAGCTCGTGATTCATCATTCTTGGAGCGATACAACTTGAAATTGAAACAACCATGATCGAAATCACGTGTAGATTCAAAGTACATCATAAATTTCGTGTCACTGTGCTTTGGTAGCTCAAATCGGAATCGCGAAAAAGTCGTAGAAAAACGCAAATACCTTCAATCTAACAGTAAGAAACATCTCAAATCTTCTCTAATTCTTCTGAGCTTGTTGTGATTGATGTTGTAGGTTACGCAGCTATGTGATGTTGTTATTGAATTGTTGATGTGTTGAAGCGAATCTGAAGTTGAGCGTAAGCTTGTCGCGGCTGAGATGTTGTGTTTGAATTATGAAGATGATTTGCAGAGAGAGTTTGCGAGATGAAGGGAATTGAAGGTGAAAAAGAATTGAAGCTTTTGAAAAAAAAAATTGATTGAATTTTGAAGATGATTAGAGGTTATTGAAGAGGATTGAAGCTTGATGAATTTGGGCAGAATGTTGTTGGCTGTTCAAACTTGGAATCAATGAATGAACAATGGCTCTTATTTATAGAATGAATAGTGAATTCAAGCTGCTGTCGTTTTGCGAATTTTTGTCATTTGCGTGATACTTGTTGCGTTTCAATTTTTTTAGGTCGTTTTGAAGTCATGTGATGCTCACGTTTGTGTCGTTTGCAGGTTATTTTGGGCGTGTAAAGTTGTGGCTAGCAACTGGTATTCTTGGCTTGGCTTGGTGGACCCGCGTGAAGCTCGTGTGAAAAGTTGCTCTTGTATATAGCTTGACATTTTGTGGTAGCTTGGAATGTAGCATAGTTTGGCAAGGCTTTGGCTTCATGTGGCTGGGATGTTGTAGCATGAAGTGCAGCTCGAAGTGGCTCGTGTGGTGTATGAGTCACGACATGAATTTGTAGGCATATGGCTTATTTTTTTTTATACCAGCTTGTACACTGTTTTTTCTTTTTTTTTTCAAACGCAAAATGGGCTAGGAATAAGAAATGGGCCTTGGACTATATTTCTTTTTTTTGTGTGCATTATTTATGTAAATGGGTGTATGGACTTTTTGGTTAGAAGAGAGTATACATGAAAAAAAATGTTTGTGAGTTAAAAAAAATGGATTTGATACATATATGAAAAATGGATTTATTGAATATGGAGTATTGGTATGGAATTTGATTATTTGAAAAATTGAAATGGATATGAGGAAGTGACATGGAATATAAAATTGGGTCGAAATTAAATTCAAATGAAACAAGGTGGTAATTGGAATGAAATTTAGAAATTTAAATGGATTATGGAAGGAAATGGATTAGAAAAAGAAGAGATAATCATGGAGAGGAACGAGAATGGTTTATGAGAATGAAGTAATAAATGGATATGAAATCTCAATTTTATCCCCCGAAACCAATCTTAAACTTTTTCCACAAGCCTCTGATAAAATGCACACAACCACTACAAACCATAACTGAACAACAACTATTTGAATCTGTTTGAACTTGTCTGAATCAGTTATCTGGGAAAATAAATCCACAGATGAACACAGTTGAACATTGAACTCTGATCATGATGAACCTGACTTTTTGATCCCAAACCAATGCTTGATAAACTGAAGAATCTCAACACAAGACGTCCTGACTTTGAACATTCGCTGCTTGAGAAATAGCTCACTGAACCAGATAACTTGCACTTGAAGCAATCTCTTGATAGTTTGACCAAGATTAGGTCAAACATCTATCTGAACGGGATAATAGTTAAACAATCGCATTCGATTTGAAATCATGCCTTGCTTGGACAAACCTGCAAAACCCTGGAAGCTCAGAGAGAAGAACAAGCACACTGCAACATATTTTTGGTATTTTGGTTAGAGGTTAGATAAACATAGACAAATATAAAGCAAGTGAGAAAAGTATACAGATACTCAGGAGAAACAAAGATTATGATCTTGTTTGTGGCATGAGATGTAAATGAGATGTGTGAAATCTTAGGGATAAAAATTAGGGTTCAACAACTGCCCCTATTTAAGTTTCTTCTATCAGGAGATATGAAGGTTGAAAACTTCGTCTCGACAAGATTGAAGATACCTAAATACAGAAAACCAAATTTTTAGCCATAAGATGCCACAAGATGATATGAATGCAAAGGATGAAACACTCTGCGGGGAAACTTGAAACAAAAGATTTATGGTAACTTGAGTGAAAAGACACGTCGGGGAACACAAGCTATTTCTAGATATCTGTCAAGGTGACAAGAGATATCCATCAATAGTTGGAAAGAGAGGGACAAGACCCTGGGAAAACAAGTAGTGACATCCAAGAATAACATTGGATGGAAACTAAAAACGAGACAAAGGTATGCTAATAGATGTCCAAGAATGGCATTGAACAATAACAAGAAAGTTTCTAGTAAAAACAACAACGTCATCCAAGAATAGCATTGAATGGAGGTGAAAAACACTCTATTGGGGATAAGATATCCAAGAACGGCATTGGATGAAAGGAACTACAACATTCAAGAATGGCATTGAATGGGGCAACAAAAAACATCAGAGTCATCCAAGAGTAACATTGGATGGAAACAAGACTTTTATTTGAAAACTTCACTGGGGACATCCAAGAATGGCATTGGTTGGCAAGGGTAAACATCATAGGTATCCAAGAATAGCATTGGGCTTGGTTGGGGAAAAGGTGTCCAAGAATGGCATTGGACAAAAGAATTTCAACATCTAAAAATGGCATTGGATGAAGGTAAAAGTAATATATCAGAAGTATCCAAGAATGACATTGGATAAAAAGAGTCCACGATATCCAAGACTGGCATTGAATAAAGTGAGCAGGGACATTCAGGAATGGCACTGAAAGGTAAAGGTAAATCATTACATTCAGGAATGACACTGAAAGGTCATGAGAAAGACATATAGAAATGGCACTGAATGGTAATAAGAAAGACATCCAGGAATGGCACTGAATGCAAAGGAGAAAACTCATTCAGAAATGACACTGAATGAACAAATAAAACTTTCAGGAATTGCACAGAAAGATATCCAAGCATATCTGTTGGGGGATTACAGAAGATAGGCAAAACTTCCAGGAATAGCAATGGGAGAAACAAGAGGAACAAGGTATCCAGGAATGGCATTGGAGATCAAAAGGGAGATACATCCAGGAATGGCACTAGAGTGAAAGAAAAACAAAGATCCAGGAATAACACTGGAGTGGAAGAAGACAAACATCTAACAACAGCAATAGATGCACAGGGAAACGACAACATTCAGGAATGGCACTGGAAAGAAAGAAAACAGGTAAACGACAATATTCAGGAATGGTACTGAATGAAAAGGCAGGTAAAAGTTTTGGTAGGAGCCAAGTAAGTTGGACTTTGATCTCAAGGTAAGAGGTTGAAAGCAACAGGACCTCAGGAAATGCATATGAGCGTGAAACACACTTCGAGCTATGAAAATCTTTCTATGTATGATATATGAATGATTTATGTATGCAATGCATATGATAGAGATAACTAAGATAGACTCCTTTGTGAGGGAAGAAAGGGGACTCTGATTCCTCAACACAGGGAACACTGCCCACTCTACTTGGAGATAAGATGCTGAACATATCTCTATCACACTTATGAATTGTATCTGATGATCTTTTGAGGAAAGAAATCTTGAGGATTCTTGAAGAAGATTGCCCCAGATTGATTGACTGATGAGGATAAACTGATCATAGCTTTAGTTTGACTGCTGCAGGGAGAAAAATGAATTGGTCATGGCTTCAATTCTTGAAATGAATGCTGAGGATAAACTGATCATGACTTCAGCTTGATTATTGTTGGGGATGAATTGATCATGGCTTCATTTCTTGGAATTAGTGTTGAGAAGGCTAAACTTAGCATGGGTATTGAAAGAGATCTTCTGGTTAACCAGTTCTGAGAATAACTTGCAATAAGCAACAAATCTTGAACTGATTCACAACAGGATCTGGAAGTAATGTGCCCCTGATAGGATCACTGACCAAATTTCTCAAATGTTTGAAGTTCCTTGATGATGAAAGTTTGCCTGCAAACAAGATCATTCACACATGGTAATTTTAATGCAAAGCTCATGCAATTTTGAAATCAAAATTCATTTTTGGAATGATATTATTGATGTAAAGCAAAATGATTCACTTGTCAAAACACGGTGATTTAGACATTCAAAATGAAAGAGAAAGCAAAGGTATGACATCAAAGCAAATGATTGGCAACAATCTTAGGAGTCAATTTATGCAACCTTGTTGTAGTATGCTTTCAAAAGAAACCTGGCTTCAATTAGGTCTTTTAAAGGTTGTAACGTGGTCTGGTTCACGGTTTTTGAATCAAAGGATACATGCTCAAAATTTATTTGTGCCCAACCCATTCTTCATGATGATCTCCAGTCCTATGCTCAGTTAATTCTAACTATGCATTCAGGTTCCAAGAGATTTTGGAATTGCAACACAGTTATGATGATGGCTCAAGGGCCAAGGTATTTTTGAGACGACAATCACTTTTTTCTTACAATATTTTGTTGTTTTTGATGAGTACTTTAGTCAACTCATTTTGTCTTTTAGGATTTTGGTAACCTCTTGATTGATTTTTTTTATCCCTAACTTTTGTCTGAACTGTGTCATTTGAGCTTACAGTTAGCGGGATGCCCCAATTTTTGCCTAAGTGTTCTTCATAGGTTTTAACTTAGCGGGCTTTTCTTTTTTTTTTTTTTTCATTCTTTTTTATTATATTTTTTTGAAAGATAATGACTGTCTGGCTTAATGATTACGGTGAACCATCATTTGCTTTGGATTTGAAAGACATCTTCGACACTTCTTTGATGTGTGTGAAGGAAAGTTTGTGATTGCAATGATTCTCTTGTGTTTAAATACACAGTCAAATTAACTGAGAACTACCCATCCCCAGGTTAAGATTGCAGGTTTTTTCGTACAGAAAGAAACTTTAACTTCTAGGCTCGAAGGCATTAACGAGGGATTAACTTCCTTATTTCTCCAGTGTTTGGGAGTTGAAACAATTCCTGTATATCATCAGCCAAGTTTTAATTGAAAGCATACAGTTCAACAATTTTAGGTATTTCGTTTTCATCATCCTCCCTCCAATCTTTGCATAAACAAAAGATGATAAAGAAAGTAAACAGGAGAAATATTATTTTTGAAAAAATAAAGCATAAAGATGCACACAGTGGATATAAATGAATTGAATCAAAACATTGCAATACTCATTTCATTGAAATTATCATGAAAGTACAAATAAAGTTCAAAAGCAAACAAATAATAGAATCAAAGAAATGTGCAAACAGAAAGAAACAAGGAATGGTGACTAATCAGAAACAAGGATGAGTTGTCTTGTCTGAAACACTGGCTTTAGGATATGATATGTCTGAACTGAATCAAACTTCACTTGGCATGCTCTGGCAAAGGATTATTGACAACATTGGGATTCTCATCAAGAAAAGTCAGAATCTTTGAGTTCACCAATTCTTGTACTCTAGCTTTCAATGCATATCAACCTTCCAATTTATGACCTGCCCCACCCCGATGGAACTCACAGTGAAGATCAGCCCTATAGCCGGCTGGGAGAGGATTTGGAGGAGGGGGTAGATCCCTCGTTGTAATAAAACCTTTCTTTACAAGACATGGATACAACTCAGTGTAGGACATCGGGATAAGATCAAAGTTAACCCTATTGCAATTCTGATTTTCTCTAACAGCCTGACGAGGAGTTTAAATTGGTTGATCATTGACAACAGGAGCAACCGCAGCTATATATTGTTGTTGCCTACGACGAGGTTTCCCTTCAACTGAAACAACATGGGTAGCACCATCCTTCTTCTTTTGAAAATTCCTAGAATACTTTTTAGAACCACTAAAGGCTTCAGCATTGGTAATTTTTCCTTTCTTGATACCTTCTTCTAGTCTTTCTCCAATACTAACTAGGTCAGCAAAACCAGATGATACACTGCCTATCATCTTTTCTCAAAAGAGTAGTTGAAGAGTATCCATGAACAGTCTAGTCAATTCTTTTTCAGCCAATGGTGGCTCCACTTGAGCAGCTATCTCTTTCCAGCGCTGAGCATACTCCTTAAAGGATTCTTTTTCTTTCTGAGACATATTTTTCAATTGATGGCGATCAGGTACCATGTCCAGATTGTATTTATATTTCTTTAAGAAAGTATCAGCCAAGTCTTTCCAGCTTTGGATACGGTTCTTCTCAAGTCCCATATACCATTTCATTGAAGCCCAACTCAAGCTGTCTTGGAAAGAGTGAATGAGCAGTTTGTCGTTTTTGGCATGAGCAGCCATCTTGCGGAAGTACATCACCAAGTGGCTTCTGGGATAGGTGTGCCCCTTGTATTTCTCAAAATTAGGAGTTTTGAATTTTGCAGGCATAACCAAGTCTGAAACCAAGCACATGTCCATTGCGGCAGCACTAAAAACATCACTTCCTTCCACGACTCTTATCCTTTTGTCTAGAGTTTGCCACTGCTCTCTTAATTCTTCAATGTATCCAGGTTCTCCCCGACTTTCAGATTATGGACCAGCAGCATGGTACACGAAAGGAGGATTCTCAGGAATAGCTTGATCAATAGAATGCACAACAGGTTGAGGTTCAGTGAACAGTGGAGCTGAAGATACTAGCAGTACAGATGAGACAAACACAGGAGTAGTTGCCAAGGGTGGCGAGTAATTCGGAGGTAACCCAAATTTTGGCCAAGTAGAAGCTGGTTGCTGAGTCAGTGGAGGGTCAACAGCAGCAGGTAAGATTTCAGAGATCACAGTCCTCTGAGGTGGTTCACCTCTAGGAATCAGAACTCTCATCATTTCTGTGAGTTTGGTCATGCCGACCTTCAACTCATCAATTTCCATTCTGACTTCGGCGTTGTGTTGTTCTTGGTTTTCCATTCTCAATCTGACGGCAACTCTAGTTCCGTAGTTGTGTTGAGGAAACAGCTTGATGGTGAACAAATAACTGAAGAAGGAGATAGTTGAAATGAGTTTTTGAGACAACTTGGAAAAATGAATATGTATGATCATGGATGCAAGAGTGCATGAATGCAACAACCACAAACAAGATCACGCAAAACACATAGGTCAAAGGTTCGAGTTACGAGCAAGAAGTCAAGGTTAAGAACCTCCCATAACGGTGCATACTAAGGTTTTGTCTTCATTGTACCTGCAGAAAACAGCGGTTCTAATAGAGTGCTCAGGGTCCACAATCCACTATTAGACACACCAGCGTACCGATTTACTCGGAGGTTGGTAGCTATCCTCAAGAGAATTTAACCTGAGTGTGGCATCACGTAACAGCTAAGTCGGATTTGTATCCTCATAGCTTCCGCACCACGATCCTAAAAAGGCTAAGATGGGTCAAGGGTTACTACGGTTCTCAGTGTTATAGGCTTCTATGGAGAAAGTAATGCCTTCAACGATCGCTCGATCGACATCAGTAATTCCAAAGAGTCAACCACCGAGTGGATGGATTCTCAAATTCTGCTTTTTCAGGATTCGACTCCCTCAAAGCTCCCTTGACTATACCATCCTCATATATCAAAGTACATTTTGGTCCGGGTATAGGACCTATCTCACACACACAGAGGAACTCCCAAACAAAACAATCAAGTCACAAGCAAATCAAACGAAAATCGGTAAATAAATCAAAGTAGTCTAAACCCCTCAAGGGAGATTCCCCAGCCAATTCGCCACTTTTATGTTATCCAAAAGGAAAGGAAAAAGAGCGAACAAAACCTACACAAGCTCTAAAAACTAGAATAAGTGAACAGAGACTGGGTAAGGGGGTTGGTTACGTTAAGGGAAGGTGTTAGCACCCAAAACCTCTATAGTACTCTATAGGAACCCTTTGAAATATCTACCGCTTTTGGTCTGAAAAGGTTTGCTTGAAAAATGATTGAGGAGATGAGAAGAGAAATTATTTTTAAAGATTTTTGTGTTTGGAGAGACTTGTCGCCTCATGCCTACGTACCCACGAAGTGCAATGTAGGTTCAAAACCTCGTAGTTCGTGGTACAAATAATGAAATTTGTTTGTTTTGGTTGATTTTAAATGTAAAGATAAGTCATCATTTTCAAGCGAATAATTCCGCCTAAAGAAATGAATCATGTCTAAACTTATGAAAAGGTTAAAGGAAAAAGTGCACAAGGGCACAAAAGGAGTTTGAATGAGTTTGAATGTTTTTTAAAGTCTTTTGAAAAAGGTGTCAATATGCTTATGTAGTTTAGCATTTGTTAAGAAATGAAAAGAAAAAGAGTAAAATCACTTGACAAAGTCAAGGTTTGATTATGAAAGAGGTGATGGTTTGAAATCAAGAAAATTTTGAAAAAGGGAGAGAGTTTTTAAAATTAAGGAATGGGTGGAGAAGAAGTGATTATCCTAATGCATAAAGTAAAAGCTAAGGATAATAATAGCCTAACCACACAAACAAGCTCCATAGTCTTCGAACCATAATTCCAAAGCAAAGGGAGAAGGTCATAGTTCTAAGTCCAAGGATCCAAGAATAACATTGAATTCCAAGGTCTAGGTGCAAAACTCCATGTCCATTGCGTAGGATAGTAACCATAGTCCAAGATTAGAAGCACAAGTTTTTTAGAGATTTTGGCCTTTATTAATGTTTTTGGTCCAAGTGGACTAAGTGAAAAAGGCATAAGGATAAACATGTGCCCAACGGACAAAGAAAAAATTGCGGAAGCATAAACATGTGTCCAACGGACAAAGGAAAAATTGCGGAAGCATAAACATGATATGAAATGATAATAATGGAGCATAAAAGTAAAAGAGAGATAGGGATCGAGAAGGAATTGTAAACGAAATTAGTACATAATATTGTTAGTTAGTTAGTGATTAGTTGTTAGAGTAAGTGATCAATAATGATTGAATAATTGCACTTAAGTCAAGATTAATTAGAACTCATTAGAGGATTGATAAGACTAAATCCTCCTAATAACAAGTTTCATAAGTGTTGAACCAAAAGACAAATAATCAACAATCTTTGATCGTTTTCCGATTCGGGACATATTTTGCGCTATGTTAAGCAATCGCCGAGTAATTTACGGAGTAATTACTCTACAATGAGGCTGGTCAATAGATCTTTGTGCTAATGCATGATAGATGAACGATATGTAGATCGTCATCCAAAAGCAATACCGCACGAAAAGAAAAGAAGGTAGAGATCTAGTCTTAATTAAAATTCAACAAAGGAATTCTAAGATCCATTAGATTTTCATCGATCAAAAAGAAAAGAGATGAAGAAAGATGGATCTAACAAGTTATGATCCACACAACCAATAACAAAGAATCCAAAGTAGAATTTGAAAATAGAATCAAGATTTAAATGAAATCACATGATATATTTTTTGTTATGATTTTTTTTTAAGAAAATGTTTAAAAACAAAATTTAAGTAGTAAATCAAAATCTAATTAAAAAAAGAAACTAAAAAATGGATTAAGAAGAAATATTAAAAAAACCTAAAAGAAAAAAAAAAAAAGAGTGGGAGGTTTATTAGAAAAAATAAAGGTTGTGGTAGAGTTGTTTCAACGGGCCAAAGCCCATGTTCTAAGGTGGTGCCTCTCTTTCTTTTAACCAAAATTAAATAAAATGAAATCAGAAAAGAAAAAGAAAAAGAAGCATCGTCTCCTTCTTCACAAACATGGCCGCGCGGAGCTTTCTCTTCCATGGCGGAGGAGCTCGTGATTCATCATTCTTGGAGCGATACAACTTGAAATTGAAACAACCATGATCGAAATCACGTGTAGATTCATAGTACATCATCAATTTGGTGTCAATGTGCTTTAGTAGCTCAAATCGGAATCGCGAAAAAGTCGTAGAAAAACGCCAAATACCTTCAATCTAACAGTAAGAAACGTCTCAAATCTTCTCTAATTCTTCTGAGCTTGTTGTGATTGATGTTGTAGGTTACACAGCTATGTGATGTTGTTGTTGAATTGTTGATGTGTTGAAGCGAATCTGAATTTGATGCGTAAGCTTGTTGTGGTTGAGGTTTTGTGTTTGAGTTATGAAGATGATTTGTAGAGAGAGATTGCGAGATGAAGGGAATTGAAGATGAAAAAGAATTGAAGCTTTTGAAAAAAAAATTTGATTGAATTTTGAAGATGATTAGAGGTTATTGAAGAGGATTGAAGCTTGATGAATTTGAGCAGAATGGTGTTGGCTATTCAAGCTTGGAATTAATGAATGAACAATGGCTCTTATTTATAGAATGAAGAGTGAACTCAAGCTGCTGTTGTTTTGCGAATTTTTGTCATTTGCGTGATACTTGTTGCGTTTCAATTTTTGCAGGTCGTTTTGAAGTCTTGTGATGCTCACGTTTGTGTCGTTGGCAGGTTATTCTGGGTGTGTAAAGTTGTGGCTAGCAACTGGTATTCTTGGCTTGGCTTGGTGGACCCACGTGAAGCTCGTGCGAAAAGTCTCTCTTGTGTATGGCTTGACATTTTGTGGTAGCTTGGAATGTAGCATAGTTTGGCAAGGCTTTGGCTTCATGTGGTTGGGATGTTGTAGCATGAAGTGCAGCTCGAAGTGGCTCGTGTGCTGTATGAGTCACGGCATGAATTTGTAGGCATATGGCTTATATTTTTTATACCAGCTTGTACACTGTTTTATTATTTTTTTTTTTCAAACGCAAAATGGGCTAAGAATAAGAAATTGGCCTTGAACTATATTTCTTTTTTGTGTGTGCATTATTTATGTAAATGGATGTATGGACTTTTTGGTTAGAAGAGAGTATAAATGAAAAAAAATGTTTGTGAGTTAAAAAAAATGGAATTGATACATATATGGATAATGGATTTATTGAATATGGAGTATTGGTATGGAATTTGATTATTTGAAAAATTGAAATGGATATGAGGAAGTGACATGATATATAAAATTGGGTAGAAATTAAATTCAAATGAAACAAGGTGGTAATTGGAATGAAATTTAGAAATTTAAATGGATTATGGAAGGAAATGGATTAGAAAAAGAAGAGATAATAATGGATAGGAATGAGAATGTTTTATGAGAATGAAGTAATAAAGGGACATGAAATCTCAATTTTATCCCCTGAAACCAATCTTAAACTTTTTCCACAAGCCTCTGATAAAATGCACACAACCACTACGAACCATAACTAAATGACAACCATTTGAATCTGTTTTAACTTGTCTGAATCAGTTATCTGGGAAAATAAATCCATAGATGAACACAGTTGAACATTGAACTCTGATCATGATGAACCTGACTTTCTGAACACAAACCAATGCTTGATAAACTGAAGAATCTCAACATAAGACATCCTGACTTTGAATAGTCGCTGCTTGAGAAATAGCTCACTGAACCAGATAACTTGCACTTGAAGCAATCTCTTGATAGTTTGACCAAGATTAGGTCAAACATCTATCTGAACGTGATCATAGTTGAACAACCGCACTCGATTTGAAATCATGCCTTGCTTGGACAAACTTGCGAAACCCTGGAAGCACAGAGAGAAGAACAAGCAAACAGATACTCAGGAGAAACAAAGATTGTGATCTTGTTTGTGGCATGAGATGCAAATGAGATGTGAGAAATCTTAGGGGTAAAAATTAGGGTTCAACAGCGGGCAAGAACCAAGTGTTCTTGGCGCCCTTTTTCAAATTTTTAAATATTTGAATTTTTGATATTTTATTTAATTGATTTCAAAAGTTAATTTCTCTCTCATTTTTTATCATTTTTTATTGGTTCTTTTTTTTAAAAAGTCACAAAAATGTTAAATTATTTTAATTTACAAAAAAATCCAATTTATATTATTTATTTAATATAGTTAGATTTATTTTATAATTAATTTCATTTTATTTGTTTTTAAACATTTTAAATGAAATTCTCACTTTGATATTTTCATTCCAAATGAATTTCAAGCTTTCATGTGATGAAACATGATTTTTCCAAATATTTTTCAAAGTTTACAACTTTTTCTTAAATGTATTTGATATTTTATATCATTTTTTATTTAATTTCCTTTAAAAATTATATCTTTAAAATTCAAAATTAGGGTTTTCTCTAATTTTTTATTTTTCAAACTTCACACATACACTTTTGGGCCTCTAATAGAGTGTCAGACCCATCCCTTGTCACACAAAACCTTTTTCGGGCCTCAGTCATTGTATAAGTCACGATACTATTTCAAAATCTCGGTGCGATCGCCGTTTTCAAACAAAAATCATCTGGGCCTTCCTTTGTGTTGTAAGTCCCATTTTTCTTCCTTTTCAAACACTTTTGGGCCTCTAATAGAGTGTAAGACCCAACCCCCTTTGTACATAAATAATTTGGGCCCCAGTCATTGTATAAGTCCCAGTACAGTTTTCAAAATAACGGTGCGATCATTGTTTTTTCATTTGGGCCTCTCCTTGAGCTATAAGTCCCAACTCTTGTATAAAAATAAACTCTTGGGCCTCTAATAGTGTGTAAGACCCAACCTCTTTTTTAAATATAATAATTTAGGCCTCAGTTATTGTATAAGTCCCTATGTTGTTTTCAAAACTACGACACGATCGACGCCTTTTAAAAATAATTCAGCTGGGCCTCCCCTTTAAGTATAATCCCCAAACTTCTTTTTAAAACATTTTTCCTTGTTGATTTAGTTTCAAATTCATAATTTGTTGTAAAAACTTTCAATCTCTTGAATAACTAACCATATAACTGTGTTTATAACACTGGAAGCTTGCTCACCTGTACGTTTTACCAGCTTTCTTTTACATACTTGTTTATATATTTCATATGTATATATATGCTTGTATATCTGCTTAGAGTTTTCCCCAAAAATTAGGTCTAGGATTAGATCAAACCAATTGGTTACTCTTTAAGCACAGTCAAAACTAGTTCCCCATAGGACATTCTAGATATAGTCTTGCCTCCTCTTGGGCTTATACAATATGGAACAGAGAAAGGAATTATTCCCAGTGAAACATTTCTCAAGGCTGTCACTACTTAGAAATTTGTACAAGAAGTTCATTTCCCCGGAGAGGATTAATTCCCGGTGAAACCTCTTTTGAATTTCTTCAAGCCCAATAATTATTCACTAAAGAAAGGATTATTACCGGTGAAACTTTTCTTGAACTTTTCTTAGGTTTGGACCCACAGGCTTCCTAAAAGCATCCCCATCCTCCTCTTGGGCTTTGTACAAGGACCCTCAGGCTTCTTAGAAGTTCTCAGCCACCTCTTGGGCTTAGTACAATGACCTCCTACAGGTATAGGACATAACCTAGTCATCTTTTGTTAGAGCAGTCTTTGAAAGAGTCAAAACATTAGACAAGTTTAGGGTTGATTCTCATCCCTTAAAACATCAGCCTCCTCTTGGGCATCATACAAAGATCAACCTTTTCATACCAGTAGACTTGGACAGTCTCATCTCTTCTTGGATCTCAAAGAAACCCTCAAGTTTCATAAAAACACAGGAAAAACCCTGATCAATCACCAGTAGAGTTAAAACCTCTACAGTTTTAAAAACTCAATCTTTAAACTCTCACTTTAAATTCCCCCAGCTATGGTCAAATTACTACTAATAAACCCTCAAAAAAATAGAACCTCAAGGCATCTGATCTCTCAACTCTTCTGCAAGCCCCAACAAGAGTTAATTCCCCAATTTGGACCTGTCTCTAGATCTCAAAAATCCTAAGCAGAAGCAAGCCTCCTCTTAGGCCTCATATAAGAAACTCCCCAGCCAACCCTCTCTTAGGCTTTGTATAATGATCATTCCTCAGTAGTTTTAGCCTCAATCTTGGGCTTTGTACAAGACACATATAAATGAAAATATGATATCTTCAGACTCTGACTAAACACATCTAATTCTGAAGATATCTTACTTTGGACAATAGTCCATTTTCAGATGCTTCAGAATAAATAGAATTCTATCTTCAGCCAAGGATTTTGAAAAGATATCAGCACATTGATGGTCTGTATAGATTTTAAACATAAAATTCCCTTCTGAACATAGTCTCTAATAAAATGATCTTTATGTGCTTAGTCCTAGAATCTAAGATTAGATTCTTACTTAAAACAGATAACATCAGTATTATCATAAAGGATAGAAATGTTACTCTCATTTATCTGATGATCTTCTAGCTGATTCTCCATTCATAGTATCTACGTACGGCATAGAGACGTGGATATGTACTCTGCTTCTGTTGTTGAGAGAGATAGCACTTGTAGGTTGTCTCTTTCTTGACCATGAGATCAGATTCTTCCTATTTCAGAATACATGTTGGATGCATGTACAGTTCATCTTGTTGAATTTCTTAAGAAGTTGTTTGCATACTTGCTCTGATGTATGTATGTTCCTTCTGATCTTGATCAATTTGAATTCCCAAGACGAATCTGAGTTCTTCCATCAGACTCATTTTGAATTCAGCCTTTCTCATCTAGCTTGTTTCTGAACACCATTTAGTATCAACGACGTGGACACCTTTGGGTTTCTGAACAAGATCCCAGACGTCATTTCTGGTGAATTGATTCAGTTCTTCATGAATGGCCAGAATCCACTCATTTTCTTTTAGAGCTACATCAACTGTTGTAGGCTCTGTCAGAGACACTAGACCTAAAAGGGTTTCTTCGGAATGTCTGAAGGATGAGCGAGTTATGACTGGATCAACTATATCTCCCAGAATCAATTCTTCAGAATGAGAAGTCTTTAATCTATTCTTCTTCTAATAAGATGAGTTGTTCTCCGCTTCTGATAAGGTTGTATTTGAATCAGGAGAATTTGCATCTCTGTCTTTCTCTCTTGAATCTTCTACTTCTTAGATTCTGATGACGTGATCTTCAGATATGCAACCTTTTCAACAGACTTTGACTTTTCACGGTCAAGCTTATCATTGAATCTGATATGCATTGATTCGTCTACCATTCGTGTTTCTATGGTATAGATTCTGTAGCCTTTAGAGCATTCAGAATATCAAAACTAAACATGACTGGTCCAGAGCCAATGATTTCACCTTTCTGGTTTCCTCCGAAACCGACAAGGTCTACAGGCTTAAGTTCAAGACTTTGAAACTTATGCCTTCTTCTCGTCATGAGTCGCAAGCAACTACTATTCAGTTACCTTGACTGGTGTTTCAACTGTGTTGCTAAGGATATCTCTCAGCAAGAGTCTGAGTCTGAGTCTTATTTTAGTTCAGATGATATTCAGTCTTCTGGTTCTCCAAAAACTTCATCTTCAGTTGTTGCTACCAGCACAACATTTGCTTGTTCTTCATCAGATTCTTCTTCTTCAGAATTAGATTCCTCCCAAATTGCCATTAGACCTTTCTTCGCTTTGGAGAAGTTCTTCTTAGGCTTCTTTTTCTTTGGACACTTGTACGCTCGTTCTTATAACGACCTGACTCATTATACTCGTAGCAGATAACCTCCTTTCCTATGCTTCCAGATATTGTTGATTCTTCTGATGTCATCTTCACCTTGATAAGCTTTTACCTTTCCAGGTTTGGACTTATGAACGATAGATTTACTCTTCTTCTTCTTCCAGCTCTATCTCATGATTTCTCAAAGAACTAACATGCATTCAAGACTTATGCTATTGAGATCTTTTGATAGCTTTAGAGCTATTACCAAAAGTATCCATTTCTTAGGAGGACTTCTGATGATCTTTTTCATATGTCCAGCAGTTGAGTAGCCTTTGTCCAGAACTTTGAGTTCTGCGACGTAGCATTTGAAACCTTAAAAACTTGGTCTCAACTATTTCACCATCCTCCATACTGAATGGCTCATAGTTTTGGATTAAGGCAAGCACCTTTGACTTCTTAACTTGAGCATTTCCTTCATTAGTCATACTAAGAGAATAAAAAATGGATTTGGCATCATCTTCTCATACCTAGTATAAGAGATAGCATTTAGCACTATGATTCTTGCCTTATTATGACTTTATGATCTTTCTTCTGTTGGTTGGTTATATCACTTCTGGATATTTAAGCACATGTAGCATCAACTGAGTAATTGTAGCCATCGACTACCAATCCCAAAGATCTACATCATAACCAAGAAAGAAAACTTTCTATTTTGTCTTTCTCTTCAGTAGTGGTATTAGCAGGAACTGCCATGTTATCTCACACAAATACTGGATCGGTACTGAACACTGTTAAGTACTGATAAAACGTTTATCACAATCAGCACCGGAGCTCTGATACCAATTGAAGGTGTGAGAAAAACACAAGAAATGGGGGGGGGGGTTGAATTGGGTTTTCCACTTTGATAGCTTTTTATGAAACTCAAACAAAGATCATGAATAAACTAACAATAAGAAAGACACAATATATCCTGGTTCACTTGAAAACTATCAAGCTAATCCAATCCACCCGCCAAGATGATTTTGCCTTATACACAAGGACTTAATCCACTATAACCAAAACTGATTACAACTGCACGAGCAAACTGCTGTTGACTAACAACCTCTAAGACACACTAGTCCTAGACTTCTTAAGAATTCTGACCCTACTAGTCTCTTAAGGAATACAATGCACAAGCCAACTACAAGTGACTAACAACACTAAGACACACTGTCTTAGTCACCCTAAAAATTCTGACCTACCCGGTCCTTTTGGGAATGCAAACAACTGTTTGCAACAAGGGTTTGTTTACAATAATTATGCTTCTACACAAGCAGGGTAAACATACATTTTAGCTCAATCTAACTTAGAGAGAATATACAGTAATAACATTATTCTTCTTTGTATTGTGGTGCTTTACTGTTCACTCATAAGTTTCTTCATTTCTTGAGTTCAGTCTTTATATGAATCAATGTTGGTGATATTTCTCTTTTTCACACTGAGTACTACATCGTGTATCACTAACTCACATCAAGCGCGAGCATCAGCGCACTCTACTAATTAAGTCTATATATAGCCAGGAAAAGATCCGTTGGAAAACAGATCCATAATATCATAGGAGTACGGGCGACTTAAAATAATGTCGTTATGCATGGTTGAAAATCGTACACTGAAATTGTCCTTTGTACCACCAAATCAGGGTAGTGGAAAAGAACGTGCTTTATCTGTACTATGTACTATTTTCCCACGCAAATGTTTCATCTTCTTCTATTCATCAGAGGCTTCTGAGTTGATTTGATTAAAGCGTGATCAGAAGAATGAATCATTGGGTCTTCAGAGTCTTGAGTCTTCAGAGTCTTCAGAACTTGTTCACCCGAACATTGTCTTCAGAGTCTTCAGCACTTCTAGATTAGAACCCTTGGTTATCAGAATACTTAAGTCTTTAGAGTCTTCAGAACTTCGTTCAGCAGAACCTTGTCTTCAATATCTTCAGCATTTAGTCTTCAGAACCTTTAATCTTCAAAATCCTTAAGTCTTCAGAATCTTCAGAACGTCGTTCAACAGAACCTTGTCTTCAGAATCTTTAGCACTTAGTCTTCAGAAGTTAACGACCTCAGAAGCACTACAGGCTTTAGAATTAGAACATCAAAGTCACGCCCAGAGATTAGATCCAAAAGACGTTACAACAACAACATAGTGTCTTCTCAGAATCTTTCTGACGCACAGAAGATTAGAATCAATTCTTGCTTCTTCACACAGAAGTGACCATAGAGAATATCAGAGTGACGTAGCACCTGGTATTTATCAAAGTTAGAACCTGTTTGTTAAAGCCATCAGAATAACAAACGTTAGAGCACCATAATTGTTCTCACACAAATACTTCATTGTTATCTTCAAAACATAGAGACAAGATGCAGAACCAAATCTTGTTCTTACAGTAAGTGGCAAGCCTCTGGATTACTTACATCCAAGCCAATGTCCCTCTCTTAGCATGGAAGATTCCTAAAGAAAAATTGCATTGCTCTACACTGATTTAAAGTTTTCTCCTTCAGGACAAATGCCTTATAAAGGAAATTATGGCATTGTTGGACTCCATATATTCCAGTTAAAGTGATTCTCCTTTATAAATCAGTTACCCAACAACTGTGATAAACAGATGAGATATCCCGCTTTAGAGATGACAAATTTTCTCTCAATAAAAACCTTTAGCTTCAATCTTGGGCTTTGAACAAGACACAAATACTCAACCCTTTTGGTTCAATCTTGGGCTTTGAACAAGACACCAAACATCTTTTTCCTCCCATAGAATAGGAGGAACTACGATTGCTCTGATTTTCCTGTTTTCTTTAACAGGAATACGTAGGCATAAGATTGTGAAATCTTAGCAAGCACACTAATAAAAAACCTTAGGTTCAGTACCTTACCAAAAACATTAAAAAACCTGAAAAACCACAAAAACACTTTCTCAACATTCCCAAAGGATAAACTTTCCCATTTTACAACAGATAAACACCAGTAAATAGATAACAGAAGAAAATGCCAAACAATCTATGGATAACCATATATAGGATGGGTAATTGACAACTCCCCTTTGTGTAACCTGACCCCGGACCCCCCAATCTCTTAGCATTTATTAAAGAAAACATTTGCATGCAAGGTTAGTTTTAGATAGCTTCCCTTTCCTTTCAAGCTTCATAGGATAAATAAGAAATCAGAAAGTAGCACCCAATTCCAACCAATGGCGATAAGGTGGTCACGTCACAGAAAAAAAATCGCACGCTACAGAAAAATGGTGACTCTGCTGGGGAGCCAAACTAGGATTAGAATTCCTAAGAGGTCTAGGTTGTTTAGCATTTTTCTATACTATATATATATATATATATATATATATATATATATATATATATATTTACTGTTATTCCTACTTGTTACCCGTGTTTATTTTTTCTGTCATATGGGAATGCGATTAATATGCACGTGGAAATTTTGAGAGAACATTAAGACAAGGGTGGCATAGACAGGAGAAACTTATAGGGAATGAATCCCAAACAAGCTATCCTGGTAGCCCTCCGAATCAGTCGAGGTACTCGTACGGAAGTATCGATGTTGAACGACCGATTAATGTGAAAGCATTGTCTTTCCTAGTGTGGTACCCATGACCTTGAGGATTTAGTAGACTTTAACCATATTTCCATTTGGTATTGCGGTAACTATCGGGAATAGTTGATATACGATACTACACTCAAAAGAGATTCATCTTAGGATGTTACAGCTCGCTAGAGTGAATCAGCTTGCTGTTAATATTCCTAAGAGGGATCAATGAGAACCTTAGAACCCGTTCTACAGGTATAAAATTGACCTTTTAGTACAACCTTTAGGGATGGGTAGAGCCATGACTTCATGCTTGCGACGTTGAACCTTTGAACCCATGTTTTGAAATGTTTTTGTGTGCTGCATTTATACATTCATCTAAAAAACTTTTTTCAAACAAGAAAAAATATATATTTTTCAAAATAAACTAAACAATAATTGCCAATATCAGAGATTGCGTTATGGATTTCGGTAGAAGAAAAACGCACAAGTACACCTTCAAGGCTCCAAAACTAGAGGACTTAAGGAAATTAGCAAGGATGGTTACTAAACCTGAGGCTTTCAGAGCTAAGCACGGAGGATTGTTGTCTCTATTAAGAGTCCACATAGTTGAAGGAATCCTGTCTATGCTAATACACTTCTAAGATCCGGTTTTCCATTGCTTCACCTTTCCGAACTACCAACTGGCACTAACTCTAGAGGAGTACTCTCACCTGATTGATTTACCTATCACCGACCGAGCTCCATTTTCTGGACTAGAAGAAATTCCAAAGGAACAAACCATTGCAAGAGCAATCTATTTGGTCGAGTCAGAAGTTAGGACTGACATGGCCACTAAAGGAGGAATCCAGGGTTTACCAGCAAAATTCCTGATGGAAAAAGCTATATTCTTTGCCAGTATAGGAAATATAACTGCTTTCGAAGATATCTTTGTTCTACTCATATATGGGTTATTCCTCTTCCCCAACATTGACAACTTCATCGATACCAATGCCATTAAGATATTTCTGATTGGAAACCCCACACCAACCTTGCTCGCAGATGCTTATCATTCTCTACACTTAAGGAATTTGTACAGCAGAGGAATAATCATATGTTGTGTACCCTTGCTCTACAAATGGTTCATTTTCCATCTGCCCAAGTCTGCTACTTTTTGGGATCACAAGAGTACTCTACGTTGGTCACAAAGAATTGTGTCTCTTACCAACTCTGAGATAGATTGGTACAATAGGATTTATGAGGGGATAGAGATCATCAACATATGTGGAAATTTTCCTAATGTACCCCTCATTGGAACTAAAGGAGGAATCAACTACCATCCAATTTTAGCTCGTCGTCAACTCAGATACCCGATGAAGAATATCCCGCATAATGTTCATCTGGAATGTCTTTTCTTTAAGGAAGGGGAGAATGACAGGGCACTGAAGAAAGAAATAGTGCATGCCTGGGAACACATTCACAGGAAAGGAAGAGAGTCTCTAGGAAGACTAGATTGTACCTCTATGGAACCCTATCTCTACAGGGTACAAACTAGAGCCCTCAAGCTGAGGATGCCTTACCCTTGCCAAAAAGTTTTTTCGTTAAAGGAATTCGTCCTTTATTTCATTTCTGATACGGAAAAACTCTAGGTTGCTCTCAAGAAAGTTCAACGTGAAAAGATCTCTTGGAAGAACAAATACCGAATCCTCAATTTTGAATGTACTAAAATTCAGGAACTGTTAAAGGAAAAGGATGCTCTGATTGAGATATTAGAACATCATGCTATAGAGAGTATGGAAGATCGAAGAAATTTGCTTGCTCCTTTCACTTGGCAAAGGAATGATAACCCGACAACGACTGAAGAGCCCCGATCAAAGAAAAGGAAGTTACCGGAACCGACATCTGAGCTCTTTTCAGAAAGGACTCAGAACCCATGAGCTTAGGCATTTTCCTAATACTGTACTTTTCATTGTAACATACTGCAATCTTTCGAATTCACTAAAAGGGGCCCCCCTGTATGTTATTTTCAATCTATTTGTTGAAGTTTCTTTTGATTAAAACAAAAAGGCAAAATACCTTTTTTGGTCCCTTAAGTATACCCTCTGGTTCACTTTGGTCCCTTAATTTTTTTTCGTGCCAATTTGGTCCTTTAATTGTATAAACGTAGCCACGTTAGTCCTTCCGTTAATGGAACGTTAGTGAATTTTAAAAAATAGCCTCCAGCTGGTAGTTTGTATGCTTAGGTGGATAAGTGATTTCCAAGATGGCATTTGACCACAAGTGATACAAAAATACGTTGAAGCCACTCTTGTCAAAGTAGTTGCTCTAGAAGAAAAAGAAACGACATTGAAGACGAAGGAACTGCACATGCGAAGACGAAGGAGCTGCGAAATGGAAGAAGAAGGAGCTGCGAAGGCGAAGCAAGCTTGAAGAAGAACGACTCCAGGTAAGTATTCGCTCCATAAACTGTGTTAGAGTTTGTTTCAATTTAGGGTTTAGATAGATTTAGGGCTTTCTGTAGATTTAGGGCTTTCTGTAGAAATTAGGTTGAAACTAGAAATTATTAAGTTGAAACAATCTTATTGAACTGTGTTAGGTCTAAATGGAAGAGTTTTTGGAGCTTACTATTCACCACAGTGGTGAATTCGTTGAACCTGAACTTAGTGAGTATGTTGGAGGAACGATAGTTGAACTGAAAGTGGATGTCGATAGGTGGAGTTTTTTTGAGTTAGTAGGTGTTTTGTAGGACTTAGTTTATACCGACTTTGAAAAGATGTATTACAAGGATCCACAATTTAGGATGATGGCCCTAGTTGATGACAAAGGGGCTTCAGATATTGCAGACCTTTATAGGGTACACATACGTATTGACATTTACATTCAACACACTGTGTCTCAGCCTGATTATTTTGATGGACCAGTGGAGACACGAGTTGAGGAGCCTGAGATAATTGTAGATGAGGTTCAAGAGTTGCTTAAAAAGTTGACTGAAGAGGTAATTGACAAGGTTGACGAGTCTAATGTTGTTGTGGAAGAAGGAGAAGCAGGGGTGAATGAAACCAATATTGTTGTGGAGGAAGGAGGTGCTGGAGTGAGTGATACTAATGTTGTTATGGAGGAAGGAGGTGCTGGGGTAAATGATACCAATGTTGTTGTGGAGGAAGTAGGTGCTGGAGTGAATGATACTAATGTTTTTGTTGAGGATGTAGGTGTTAGGGTGAATGATACCAATGTTGTTGTTGAGGAAGTAGGTGATGGGGTGAGTGATACTAATGTTGTTGTGGAGGAAGGAGCAACAAGGATGCGTCATGGTAATTTTGGTGAGGTACATGATGAATCTAATTCTGATGATAGTGAGGATGAGAGCTTCCATTATGATAGTACACTTGATATAGAATTTGATGATGAATCTGATGGTTATGATGAAATGGAAGAAGATGAACTTGATGATCTCATTGCATTTGAATGTGAAGGAAACTCAAGTGTGAAAAAAAAGAGGACACAAGATATAAGAGATCTTAAGGGGAGTGATAATGACAGTGATGATCTTCAAAGTGGCTGTGATAGTGATGATAGTAGTGTGGTTAATAGGAAGAAGTACCCAATTTTCAAAGAAAGGAAAGATATGTCCAATTACAAATGGAAGCTTGGTATATATTTCACTCCAAAAGTGACATAAAGGATGCAGTTGCCTCATATGCTGTACAAAATGGTAGAGACTTGAAATTCAAAAAAATGACAACAAAAGGGTGAGGGTGAGGTGTAAGGATAGTTGTGATTGGGAGCTGTATTGTGCCAAGCTACCAAATGAGGATTCTTGGCAGGTAAGAAAATTAATTGACAAACACAACTGTAGTAGGGAGTTCAATGTGAAGATGTTGACAACAAAATGGTTGAGCAAAAGGATACAGAATGCACTGAAAAACAATCCTAGGTTGAAGGTTAAGGATATAAAAGAAAAGGCTTTAAGGAAGTGGAATGTGGGGGTAAACAAGACTAAGGCAATAAGAGCAAGAGTGGCTGCAAGGGATAAGGTTGATGGGTCTTTCTTGGGGGATTTTACTAGGATATATGACTATTGTCATGAACTCTTGAGAGCTAATCCAGGTTCAACAGTTAAGATGAATGTTGAGCCTGTTCCAGAAGGTGTTGTTGACCAAAGACCACATTTTAAAAGACTCTACATTTGCTATGCAACTTGTAAGGGGAATTTCAGACTTTCTAGACATGTTATAGGGCTGGATGGTTGTTTCTTGAAGGGGCTTTGTGGAGGGAAAATTCTGGCAGCTATAGGAAGGGATAAAATGATCAGATGATTCCTATAGCATTTGCAGTGGTGGAAGGTGAAAATAACGAAAGCTGGACTTGGTTCTTGGAGTTGTTGATTGCTGACCTAGGTGGTACTACTGAGTGTCTAACATACACTTTCATTTCAGATCAACAAAGGTACATAGTTGTTGCTTTTTACTGTTTTGTAAACTTGTTATTTATGTTGCTATTTTGTGTTTTGTAAACTTGTTAATTGTGCTACATTGCAATTGCAGGGGCTGTTACCAGCCATGGATGAGTTGTTGCCCAATGTTGAACAACGCTTTTGTGTTAGACATTTGTATAACAATTTCAGTAAAAGGTTCCCTGGTAAGCTGTTGAAGGAAATTATCTGGAAGGCTGCAAAGTCAACCTATGCTCAAGCTTGGGAAAGAGAGATGGGGAGAATGAGATTGGCAAATGAAGAAGCATATCTCCATATGATGAAGACACCACCAAGATTTTGGAGTAGATCATATTTTAGGACATCCAATAAGTGTGATACTGTGTTAAATAACATGTCTGAGTCATTTAACAGTGTCATTGTTGACTCTAGAGGAAAGCCACTTGTGACAATGCTGGAGGAGATCAGGACTTACATTATGGAGAGATGGGCAAAAAATAGAATGAGGTTCCAAGATGTATCTGGTAATGATATTTTGCCCAACATTAGAAAGAAACTTGAGATAACTAGCAATTTTACAAACTTATGGCTAGTCAGGTATTGATGAAAATTTAGTATTGGTTTTTGATTTTCATGAGAATATTCAAAGTTATGGCTTATAGTTATTGATGGGCTTCTTGTTATTGTAGAATGGCAGATGAACATATATTTGAGGTAAGGCATTTGGAAAATCCAGCTGAGACATTCACTGTGAATTTGAAGGACTTACAAGGCAGTGTACAAGCCTGTTCTATACCCTGTGAATGGATCCAATTTGTGGGTCAAGACTCCATATCCAGATGTTCAGCCACCCAAGTATAGGAGAATGCCGGGTAGACCAAAGAAAAGGAGAAATCTTGAGCAAGGAGAGATTGATGGAAGTGACAAAAAAATGAGAAGAACTGGTTTTGTTGTCAAGTGCTCTAGGTGCAAAAAGGTAGGACATAACAAATTAACCTGCAAGGACATTACCAGTCAGGCCACAGCTAGCAATGTAGCACCATCTCAGGCTAATTCTAGTCAAGCCACAACTAGCAATGTAGCACCATCTCAGACCAATGCCAGTCAGGCCACAGTTAGCAATGTAGCAGCATCTCACCCCAATTCCAGTCAGGCCACAGTTAGCAATGTAGCACCATCTCACCACAATGCCAGTCAGGCCACAACTAACCATGTTCCAGCAACTCAATCATCAGCAACACAAGGTTACAAGGCTACAACCAAGTCTTCTTAAAGAAAGGCTGTATCAGGACAATGCTCAAGGCCACAGAAGCTTGGTGTAAGAAGGCCATTTGTAGCACCAGGACCAACAACAAGATTGTCTGCTTCAAAGAATGTGGTTGGTCTTACAACCAGATGGACAACCTCAACCAAGAGGATCACACCAAGGAGAAACATCTAGTATTAATTAGGCTTGATTTTGTATGTTGTTTTAAGTCTTTTTGAACCATTTGGTATTTTGTAATGTTGTTTTAAGTCATTTTGAACTGTATGTGGTAGTGTATTTTGAAGTCATTTTGAACATGTCTATGTAACATGTCACTGCATTTTGGAAACTCTGTGAAACTATCTGTATGTTTTTGTTTGAATAATATCAATCAAACTCAGTTTGTGTTCATCTTTGACTAATGTTATCATTTTTTCCAATTTCATATATGTTTTACCAAAAAGTCTATCAACCAAATAACATGGTGCTAGAAATTAACATATACCAAACAAAATAACTCATAACATTCATTAAATTGTCATCTGTTACAAATTTCAATACATCCTATCTGTCACATAAAGTTTCACTCCGAAAGCATCCTAAGAAACCATACACATAACATTACAACACACAACATTTTCCACCTCCACATCTTGTTCAGTTCAACTTGAATTTCAGTCACAACCTTTGCTAGTTCTTCGTTTCCACACTTCAAATTTTCAAAATCCTTTGATAAGCTTTCCAATCTATTCACCAAAACTTGATTTGTGTCTTCTACTTTTTCTTCATGGAACCAAATGAAAAAACCACATCCTCTTTGCAATGACCCCTGCAAAATAGATATGGATCAAAATCAGATTTTTACCATAATTTAACTCAAACAACATTTAGGGTTTACCTAATTGGGACAACCTCAAAATTTCTTTCCGAAATTCTTCTCAGTGTTTGCCCTGCGAAGCACTGCCTCATCTCCACAAAGACACAACGGTACAACTCACGGTGAACTTTGCACACATGAATGTCCACTTTCAGATTTGTTCTCCTTCAAAATTGACTGGCCATGGCTGACCTTTATGTTGAAGCAATTGAAGCAATTACAACGATGGAGAAGAAGAGGGTATACTTAAGGGACCAAAAAGGGTATTTTGCCAAACAAAAACTAAAAAATACACATTGCATATCATTCATCATTCTCACATAACGTATTCTTCTTATATTTGAGTCTCGCGTACGTGTCACAATTCTAGAGTCAAAATGTCTCACTCATATAATACTCGGGCCAATCGACAAAATAAAATGGACAATCTCGAGGAAGAGAAAGAGAGCTGAGAGAAGAAATCGACGCTCAAAAGGAAAAGTTGGAAAAACTTCACACTCACATGCAATCCCTGGCAGCAGCTCAGGAGCAACGGCATAAAAGGACTGAGATCTCATAGATCACCTCTACGCCCATAATGGAGACACATGAGAATCATCCTCGATACGACATGCCTAAGGGTCGTCCCTGGGCATGCCTCTCAACTTTATACTTGAAGGATACATCCCGCCGGTCACTGAAGACCCCAGATACTGTAGCAGGAACCGCTGGACCTGAAGGTTACAAACTTCGGGAAAGTGAAGATGCAAGGGTTACAACAGCAACTCCTGAAGGTTACAAACTTCGAGGCATAGAAGTACCAAGAGTCACTGCTATAATGTCTTTACCACAACCAGTGGTACACACTGTCCCGGAAGGACAGATTCCACAAGCAATTTCTAGTGGAAACGAAGACATGTACGAAAGAATGAATGAGTTCTAGGAACAATTCTTAGAAATGCATAAAGAACTACATGCCATTCTCGGTCAAGACTTATTTGGAAAGGACGTCGCAGACCTCTGTTTGGTGCGTAATGTAAAAATACCGCAAAAATTTAAGGTGCCTGACTTTGAAAAATACAAAGGAGACTCTTGTTCTCAAACTCATCTGGTGATGTTCGCTTGAAAAACGTCAACTCATACAGAAAATCAATAACTACTGATCCATTATTTCCAAGACAGTTTAATCGGTGCCACAATCAAATGGTACATGGGTTTAAACCGCACCAAGATTAATACTTTCAGAGATCTCGGTGCAACTTTCGTTCAGCAATATAAATATAACATGGACATGGCACCTGATAGGGATCAACTCAGAGCAATGTCACAAAGGGACAAAAAAACTTTTAAGGAATATGCTCAGAGATCTGTCCCCCTCTTGAGGAAAAGGAAATTATAAAGATCTTTTTGAAAACCTTAAGCTCGTTCTATTACGACCGAATGGTCGCCAGTACGCCTAGTGACTTCACTAAGATGGTGAATATGGGAGTACGCCTTGAAGTAGCTGTCTGAGAAGGACGATTGGCCAAAGAGGCAGAGCCATCCAGCAGTACCAAAAGATACGGTAGTGCTTTTCAAAAGAAGAAGGAGCAAGAGATCAGTAATATCTCTCTCAGAAAGCAATGGTGAAGGTATCAACCAGTAGCGGCGATAACTCCCGCTATCAACCCAACGCCGGCTCCGACTTATCAACCTCAGGTTGCTCAAAGCCAACCAAATCAACAACTGTATCAACAATGGCCGCAACAACCTCTTCAACAGGCTCGTCCTCAGTATAACAACAACAATCGTACGACACAACCATCAGGGTTTGACCCTATACCAATGTTGTATGCAGAATTATTTCCACTTCTACTGGCCAAGGGGCACGTCCAAACAAGGTCTCCTCTTATAGTACCGGAAAATCCGCCTTTTTGGTTTAAAGCGGATCAAACTTACCCTTACCATCAAGGAGGATCAGGACACAACATTGAAAACTGTCTCAGCTTCAAGTCTAACGTACAAAAGCTTGTTAGGAACTGAATATTATCTTTTAAAGATACTAATTCGAATGTTCAGACAAACCTGTTACAACAACATGAGAAGACAACAGTAAATTTAGTAGAGGAATAATTTAGCCGCAGTTATCAAATCCACAATGTACTCCTATTAGGAACCAATCTGATCAAGATGCATTGTAGATAAAGCGGGTACGGTCATGTACCACCTCACAATTATCACCGGTGTGATATTTGTTCAAAGAAAAATCGAGGGTGTATCGTAGTGTAATCAACACTACAAGAACAAATGGATCTGGGCTAGATTCAGGATCACAGAATCCGTGAGGTCAACATGGCCCATATGCACCCCAACATTGTTCAAAACCGCAACATTGTTGCAATGAACGTCAACTTGGTGGTGATCCACTCAAGGCAAAGTCAATATCATAATCTGCCATGGCACGATTACAATACTTGTCTGATCTGCTCAACAAGCAACCAGGGATGCTCTTTTGTACAAGAGGCCCTCCAGCGTCAGATGGATCTCGGATGGATCCAGGACTACCAAGAGAGAAATAACCATTAAGTCAATATGGTTCAGATCTTTGACTTACGCTTGATGAATACCAGTCTGGTAGAATTACATGCTAAGCAGGTCAGGCTCAGTTTTCTGGCTTCACATGATTATCAAGACTTTGAGGAATGCCGTGAAGACGACCAAGGATGTGCACTTGACCAAAGAACACTTCAACACCTATTAGACCATTGGTGGCTTCCAATTTACCTAGATGAAGCTACACAAAAGATTAGCATGACTGACGAGACTCCTAGTAGGCATCAAAGTCGGGATGTCCGCTCAATGGAAACAAATCTGGTAAAGATGCATTGCTTACAAAGAGGGTGTGGTCGGAGGCCACCACATAATTATGAGCATTGTAGAGTTTGCTCAGAGAACAACCAAGGATGTTATCTTGTACGAGCGGCTCTTAAAAATCAGTTAGACCGGAAAGAGATTCGCCCATGTTCAAGTTCTGGGTCGATCAACATGGTACATGACTCTCTCCCTGATCAAAGCAAGAACGTTGTCGTGATCTCCGATCATGAGAAAACCAAAGACGTTTGCGCCATAATCCCTCTACTCAATGAATTAAAGATCCCTCTTAATAGTAGAAAAGTTCTCAACCTCGAACCAATTGAGGCTGCTTACGATGGTCAGAGAAATCAAAAAGCTCCCATGGTTATTTACCTGCCAAGTCGAATACTGTACAAATTAGAAAAGGCTATCCCTTATAAGTACGGTGCAACGACAATCGTAAATGGAAATGAAACTCCATTACCCTCCGTCGTAAACATCGCCGACATCATCCGAGTCACCCGGAGCGGTCGGATCTTCAATAGAGGAGTTGGAGAACCTGTTAAAGAAAAGGAACCTCAAACGGAAGTTCCAAATCAAAAAGTTAGTCTATCCAATAATCCTGAGCTGTTAAAGAACAATGATGAGATGCTGAAGCTCATCCAAAAAAGGGAGTACAACATTGTAGACTAATTGTTGCAAACTCCGTCTCAAATCTCTATATTGTCTCTCTTACTTAGTTTCGAAGCTCACAGGGAAGCTCTGCAGAAAGTCTTGGAGCAAGCTTTCGTAGAACAAGATGTGACGGTAGGACAATTCGAAAGTATCATTTCCAACATCACTTCCAGCAACAACTTAAAATTCAGTGATGAAAAACTGCCAAAAGAAGGCAAGAATCATAATATGGCGCTTAACATTACAGTCAACTACCAGGACGATGCTTTAGTCAGCGTTCTGGTGGACACGGGTTCATCTTTGAATGTTATGCCAAAATCAACTCTGATACGACTAACATTTCAAGGAGCTCCGATGAGGGGCAGTGAGATGGTCGTCATAGCCTTTGAAGGATCCAGAAAAACAGTTATCGGCGAAGTCGATCTTCCCATAACCAGCGGTCTTCACACTTTCCAAGTCACTTTCCAGGTCATGGAGATCTGGTAAGCATACAGCTGTTTATTAGGAAGACCTTGGATACACAAACCTGGGGTAGTCACTTTAACACTTCAACAAAAGCTGAAGTTCGCCAAGAATGACAAGTAAGTCATAGTATGTGGAGAGCAAGCCTTAATTATAAGCAAGTTATCATCATTCTCCTGTGTAGAACCGGAGGAGGTTGTTGGAACCCAGTTCCAAGCACTCTCGGTGAGCAATGAGAATCGACCAGAAAAGGGATGTCGATTTCCTCATACAAGGATACTCTCGAAGTAATCAAGAATAATGACATAACAGGACGGGGACAACCTGTAATTCCTATAGATAACTAGACAAAGAAAGGTCTTGGTTTCTCTTTAAACTGTACCCAGACTGCCCAGAAAGATGAAAGTTTTCATCCTATTCAAGACTTCTTCCACAGTGGAGGTTTCCTCCACCCAGTATCTCAAGAAGTACACACCATCAATAAGAGTGACTCCTCCGATATGGATGAGGAGTGGAAATCTTATCTCAACGATAACGGTTATATCTCTCAGGAAGAAACACATATGCCATTCTATTTTCCAAAACAGAGCCCGAGATATATACCAAGGTCAGACGTCCGGATGATCTATGGAGATTGTGATCCTGAGTGAAATTCTGGCCTATGCATACAACAGATGTCCTAACAAATGTCAAGACATTGTGCTACGTAATCTATTTAACTCAGAGGCGCACCTGCAGACTGATACCTTGAATATCAGACCTGCATCCTCACAGATGTCACGACATCTGATCTAACATGTTCATCATGAACCCTAACAGAAAACGTAAATCTGCAGAATGATAAAGAACACAGTAATTGTTAACCCAGGTCAGTGCAACTCACCTACATCTGGGGGATACCAATCCAGGAAGAAGACTTCACTATGTGTAGACTGTTACAAAGTTAAACTCCCACGTTTACAACCTTATAACTAACATCTACCCCATGAACATCTTTACCAAGGTTAAACTCAAACGTTTAGAACCTTGATACGAGATACCTCACTCACTTCCCTCAACCACCAACTGTGATTTCTTCATTGTCCCTGTCAATACAGAAATCTGTCAAGCATACTTGAAAAACAAGCTAACTCGGATTTGCTTAAAAGCTTCATCCAAGAACAATATACAGTCCAATACCTCAAGGCTTATAGATCTGTGTGACACATATATCTACCACAGTGCATCAACTGATACAAAGGGAGACTTACAACCTAGAGAGCCAACGACTCTCAAAACCCTAAACCCTTTTTTCTCACACAAGACAACAAGTGTTACAACGATAGTTCTAAGGCCTATCAAAGCCTAGGTCTAAGTCTTTTATTTATAGTGTCTTCTGCTTCCTTGGGCTTCAGTCTTCAGTCCTTGATCCATGCAGCAAATTCTCCTTGAGTGTTGCACAAGATTAAAACTAACTTAAGCCATTCAGTCTAGGATGTCAAGATGCATGTTAAGACATCTTGTCCGTCATCACACTATTAATAGAATTATTTAGCTTGATCTCTTTGTTGAGTTAGCATTTATGTTTTACCAAAATTTGTTCAAAACACCAGAGCTTACAATCTCCCCCTTTTTGGCAAATTTTGGCTAAAACCCATATGCACGGTAAACTTCTAAATCGATGGTGCATGTAGTGAGGGCTCCAAATACCTTCAAGAAGTACATGAGAAAGAAGAGTCCATTTGGGTAACTCAGAACACAGGACATGACTGTGTACATAACTCAAAACACAAGACACAAAGAGTCCATTTGAGAACTGAGAGGCAGACACAAAAAGAATATTGGAACATCCTGTTGAGCATCTTTGCCAAGCTACTGCTTTACCAGACGTAAGATTCCCATGAGAAGATCAGAGCATTTCTCCCCCTTTTTAGACACAATTTGACAAATATTACCAAGATATATCCAGATCCAAAGAGTGCTCTCCCAGAACCTTATATAAGCCATGAAGACAACTAGTAGGAGAAATACAACAATGGGGAAGATGAGATTTGAGGTTCCACTTATATGAATTGTATCACCCACTACCCGGTCTTTATGTCTTTATTCAATTTTGGACAGATTCTTGTTGAAGTACAAATTCCAACACATGTGAGTGTATATTCAAGGACAAAATTTTACACGTCCATCTGACAAGCATACACCCTACGCATTTCCCAAGACGGAATCACTACTTTTGTCAACAGACTGTCAGAGATTCTTCAGACACTCTTCAATGCTATGACGTCCTCGACCAAGTCACACCTAACAATGTTAAAGAAGATATATGTATTGAAAAGGAAAACTTCACAGATTTGTGATCACAACCTATAAGGAAAAATAAATTCCTCCAGACCCAGTCAATGATTCTTAAGCATCCAATAAGAACCATTAAAGTATGCATTGCCAAGTTTCCCACAACTTGCAACAACACTCTAATGTCAAGACATCCTCCTTGACATCTCAGTTTGCTTGACACACAAATGCAAACTCGAATTTCCACTACTTCCTCGCAGCAATTCATCTTAGACCAAGGGGCCTCTCCCCCTGACTAAGGTAACTGGTGCTTCTTTACTGAACACCCAAGCTAATGACTGGAAAATATAGGACGCATCTTCATGTCTTCAAGAGTGCACTCTCTGTTCAACACACCTGCTGAACGCAACCATTAACTCATTATTGTCCCCTCTGACAAGAAAAAATAATTACTCACACATGATCAAAGTCATGCATCCCATGAGTACGTGTAAACAAAACATAACAAACTCTTGGCTTGAGATCAAAGTCTCGTTGATCCCCCTCATTCCACAACCATCTTATACATCTTCACGAATTCCTCCTGAATTCTTATGTATAGACATCACGTTGCTTGAGGCACAAACCAATTGAATCAAAATGCTTTTAATTCCTTAAAGAGACGCGCAGGGTCCCTTAGTTTGTTATCACGATGTCAGCTATCGTATGCATGCTCCTGAACTTCACAGTGACTAAACTGATCCATTACTATCATGACTTGCTCCAAGGGCTCAGTGTGCCGTATACAAGATTTTCCATTGACCTCACCAGACCAGCATTAGAGATACCCCCAATCCAAGACAATCATTCCTATCATTCTCCCGTATGATAATCTGGAATACTTCTGATTTATAGTAAATCTCCACTTCTAAAACGCGTCAAAGAAACATACTTCCATGCAACCAACACTTGATCCACTTCAGTCTTCAAACACTTACATCTTCCCTCCAAGGAAACCTTTTACTCCATCATTCTTCTGGATGATCATGTAGACACATCTTGGATACGATGCAGGTAATTGGTTCATCACATAACCTCATATCCTTCACCAAGGATATCTAACCCAAGGATGTTCTAACATCAGTTAGAACATCTTCTGCACATCACATACACCACACACCATGGTTCTTGATATGCTCCACCACTAGACTTACTATCAGCATAGTAATCCACACTGAAGATCTTCAAACAACACTGAGCCACCAGCTTAAACAAAGAAGACTTCAGGAACGCATAGAGAAATGAACTCTCAACCACCAAGAAGGTATGCTTCCATTCTCAACCCAGAACTTCTGACACAAGCTCCCAAAGAATCCTAACCTTCAACAAATTCAACTAACTACTCTTAAACACAAGAGCAATCAGTTTCAAGCATCCTGCTTGAACGCACATTGCAAAGCCAATCAAATGCCACCTTTTGACTGACCTTACTCATCTTCAGAACTCTCACAGAGATATCCTGATCCACCAATGAAACTTGATCTTCAAGTCACATGAACTACTTGCCCCATAGCAAGACATCTTGGATTCACCAAGCCTCTTAGTCATGTAACATCTTCCCATCCACAGCTCCCGCAAACTGCATGAGATAGACCTTTTTGAAGCATCCTATTATTCATTCCTGTAGATCACCCTATCTTAAGTTGATGTGCCACTACACCAACTGAGATTCTGATGTTGAACTAGATGTCAGAACATCTAGTTGTTGAATTCAGCTCCTTCTTCTGCCACTTGAAAGAACTTCCTCCCTTAACAAAATAGATTTCCATGCTCTCATAAACTTGATTCACCAACCAAGTTTGAGTAGACAACCTCCATTCTGTAGATTTTGCAGTTATTCCATACAAGCTCACACCTTGATAAATACCTGCTAGTGCTTCTCCAAAGACTTCAAACCTGCCACTGTCTGAATCTTCAGAAGGAATAGTTAGAAACTACCCCTCATAGATGTACCAAGGATGCCACATTTCCTTGAGTAGAGTCGTCTTCACGAAGTTGTTGATATTGCCACCTATCTGAACTCCATGATGAGCATTCTGGAATGCCCTAAAGCACCTGGATCAGAAATAAACCAATCCAAGCAGTCATCAAGATTATGATGTTATCATAGTCTTCCATCTCCATCTTCAAAAGCATCACCATCTGGACAAGTCATTCACAATACTTTCCAGGAACAGATGCTAAGCCAACAATCCCAGGTCAATACCTAGGGGACTCCTGAGCGAATGTAGAACCCCTCCCATGATTCTTCAAACCTCTGATGAAAAGATGTCAGAACATCTGACATAACATCCTCAATCTTGAATCTCAAGGATAATCAATTATATACTTGTGGATTCCACAAATAGAAATTGATCTTAAATCCTTGTACAATAACCCTTCTTCACTATTGTAGCTGAGCTCCACTAGATCATGTCATGAACACTTTTAAAGTATTCAATCTTGTTGCAGGTATCTTCTTCAATACCACCGTTGAGATACCAAGGCTGCCACCCTTGAATCAAGTAACTAAGACTTTCTGTGAACAAGTCTTATATACCTCAACAATTCTTCAATCAGATTGGATCCACTCTTAGGGTCAAGAGAGATGAATCCTTCCTTGCTATTTTTGGAGAGTGAAAATAAATCACCTCCATGTTCTTCAGATTGTGTCTCAAGGAAACACCTTCTAGTCAGAAGAGTAATTAGAAGACTCCAGATACACGACATAGATGTCTTTATGAGTGGACTTGAGAGAATTCTCAAGTATCTTTGACAACCTAGCCGTCCACACATTTATCAAACCCTAGAGCAAGAACCTGATAAAATTTTTACCTCAACACTTCTCCTCTTCAGCTGACTCCAAACTGCACAAGAAAACCAAATTTCCAAGTACCAAGTCATCATAACCAGATATCTGATCACAACTTCCTTCACTCCATCGCTCTTGACTCTGGAATAAAAGAATGTAGATACCTTTAAAATTATAGAGGTTGACGATTGAGACCTTCCACCAACTGTCTTCAGTAACAACTCCAAAATCCCATAATTCTAGAGCTCTTCCATCAGAAACACATGCAGCAGAACCACCAAGGAACATATCTTGCTTGCCCTAATAAGATGTCAGAACATCTTACAAGACACACTAACAAGAGAACTAGCCTTTTTTCCTGTAGTTGTTGTAGAATCTCCTCAGCAACATGAACAACCTCCGGGGTTGTTCCCACAAATACAGAACATCCATCTCATCCATTAATACCCTTGGATATGTAAGAGTTGATTGATCTGATCTCCAAAACTCCGCCTTGTTTAAATGCTAGAAAGTACCTTCCATGGATCTCATCCAGAGCCAGACAGGATGCCTGCTCTGATACCAATTGAATTTCTGGCCTATGCAGACAACAGATGTCCTAACAAATGTCAAGACATTGTGCTACATAATCTATTAAACTCAGAGGCGCACTTGCAGACTCATACCTTGAATATCAGACCTGCATCCTCACAGCTGTCACGACATCTGATCCAACATGTTCATCATGAACCCTAACAGAAAACATAAATATGTAGAATGATAAAGAACACAGTAATTGTTAACCTAGTTCGGTGCAACTCACCTACATCTGGGGGATACCAATCCAGGAAGAAGACTTCACTATGTGTAGACTGTTACAAAGTTAAACTCCCATGTTTATAACCTTATACCTAACATCTACCCCATGAACATCTTTACCAAGGTTAAACTCAAATGTTTAGAACCCTGATACGAGATACCCCACTCACTTCCCTCAACCACCAACTGTGATTTCTTCATTGTCCCTATCAATACAGAAATCTGTCACGCATACTTGACAAACAAGCTAACTCGGATTTGCTTAAAAGCTTCATCTAAGAATAATACACAGTCCAATACCTCAAGGATTATGGATCTGTGTGACACCTATATCTACCACAGTGCATCAACTTATACAAAGGGAGACTTACAACCTAGAGAGCCAACGACTCTCAAAACCCTAAACCCTTGTTTCTCACACAAGACAACAAGTGTTACAATGGTCGTTCTAAGGCCTATCAAAACCTAGGTCTAAGTCTTCTATTTATAGTGTCTTCTGCTTCCTTGGGCTTCAGTCTTTAGTCCTTGATCCATGCAGCAAAATCTCCTTGAGTGTTGCACAAGATTAAAACTAACTTAAGCCATTTTGACCAGGATGTCAAGATGCATGTTAAGACATCTTGTCCGACATCACACTATTAACATAATTATTTAGCTTGATCTCTTTGTTGAGTTAGCATTTATGTTTTACTAAATTTTTTTCAAAACACCAGAGCTTACACTGAGGGATGTCATGCTCCACCTAACTCATTAGAAGATGATCTAATGAAGGACGACTTCGATCACGATTATTATGATCCACTGGATGACTTACCTATTTAGAAGCCATACCCGAAAGACTTGGGGAAAAAGAGTCAGCCCAACGATGCCTATCAGTTGAGTAATATTGAAAAGAATACCCACGTCCCTATCAAGTCATAGGATCATTACATATGACATTTAGAAAATATCCAGCACAATGATGAATCTGCAAAGACTGCAGGACGAGAGTTCATCAACTATACTTTTCCAGAGGTCAACGTCATTGAAGAAGATGATTCCTCTATTCCCAAAGAAGTATGGGACACCTTAGGACAGCCAAGTGGCAAGTATGATTTCCCAGTCAAATACACCGCTCTTGAAAGCTCTTGCATCAGATACGAGGACATCCAGCAAACTAGATGGGGAAATCCTTTTGAGAGTGAAAACACTAAGGAGGATACAACAGAAGAGTTCGTTTACGACAACTCTGCATGGGAGGAAGACTCCAATGATCCTGCTCCGCCAGAAATCAGTTTCATTTCTGAGGACAAACCAAGAAAGAACGTACCAGACTTTGTGATTCAACGAGGAGTTCATCGCCAATGGGTTGCTGTCGATGTCCCGAAAGTCGTCCATAAGTCTAAGTAATTACCATCTTTGTTTTAAGCTTTCACCTTGCCCGTTGTTGCACCCCAAAATTTGCTCTCCTTACTTTATTACTAACTGGCTTATGTTGCATTGCATTTTGCATTATCATGTATGCATATCATTAGCATGGGGTCAAGGTGCCTGAGGCAGTTTAGAAAGGTCTTATCTGGGCTACTACATCATCAGGGGTTCACAGGTGGCAAGGGATTTCAAGTGGATTACTCCCTCCTAACCAGTGCATGAATTAGGGTTTTGAGATTCTCGGGTTTATTGCTCCAATGGGCAGGCTCCTTGGGTTTTTATCATCACCAGATGGCATATATTATCTTTGTTGGAGAGGATACACATCATATTCAGAGGAATTTTGATTTGGAGACTGTGCTATTTCCTCCTAGACGGAGGGTACCAAAACTAGGGTTTGCTATAAAGTCAGTTTATTTCTGATTTTTTGGGCAAGACTTGATTCCATGGTATTCCTTGGGTCCCTGAGTACCTAGGAGTGAAAGGTTGTCCATCAGTTTGATTCAGGAGAAGTTCAATTGGCCAATGGATTGAAAATTAGTTAACTTGTTCAAAAAGTCAACTGTGGTCAACACAAAGTCAAACCTCAAGATTTTTGGTCAACGTCAAGATTTTGGGTTGAAATTCATCATTTGATCAAGGGTTGATCATGATTCATCATGGAAACTTCAGAATCATCAAAAATCAGGAATTACTGAATTAGGGTTTTTGTAGGAAAAGTCAACTGTACTTTGACCAGGCCTAACTTCCACATACTTCATCAAAAATTCCTCAACCAAAGCCCATCTTGAATGAAATTTAATTCCCTACAACTTTGTGACTCACAAGCCAAGTCCAAAAATGCTTCATTTGGGAGATATGGGCCAAGACATTATAGGTCATTTTGAAAGTCAACAAAAGTCAACCTTTTTCAAAAGCTCATAACTTGAACATGGAAGATCAAATTGACATGGGACCAAAAGGGTTGGTTAGAGAACATCTTGAGGTTTCTAAGAAGTATTAGTTTGCATTAAGGAGCTAAAAATTGAAGGAGTTATGCTTAGTCAAAGTTGGGCAATTTTGAGGAGGTGCACAAAGCAAACTATGCCTAAAATCCAAATTTTGACCAATGGGCCATAAGTTTCTTAAACCAAACTCAAACATAAAGCCATGCACGACCCAAAGAGCATATATTTGGTTTTTCCTCATTTTATTTTATTTTTATTGGATTTATTTAGTTAAAATTCAATATTAAATGAAATAATTCAAAAATAATTAAGCAATGGATTATCCAGACCCAACTTATGGTCAGAAGAAAACCCTAGTCCTTATAAGTCAATGCATGCTAGGGTTGAAGAGAGACACACGTGCAATTGGAAGAATTCTCACAAAACCCTAAAAGAGGATTCCTCACCAAAACTCACGATCCACAAGGACATTCTTCAAACTTCTTCCACAAAGCTTCTCTTGGTAATCTATAGAGTGCATATCAACCTCCATTTGCAGCAAAAAGCGAGAATTCAGACTGTGCCATCTCAGGTGGGTGATTTTTTTTGTGCTCCTAAAACTCCATTTTTCTGTATGAATATTAATGTGTGATGAGTGCTGATCACGCTGATATATTTGGTTTTGAATTTGGACGTGTGGTTTGTTTGGAACATTGATTTAAAGTTTTGGACCCTAAGTGTATTTTCTTCGAATCTCTTTATCCATGTGTCGTTTGTGTTTTTTGATTGAATATTTGGACTCCTGACATTTTTCTGGTTGGAATGGTGTATTCGTACGCACGTTTTGGTATAGTTTTGAGTGCAGGTGGCCGGAGTACGGTGCCGGAACCCTAACTCCGGCGGTGGTTCATGTTTCAGTCCGGCCGAGGGTCTGGGAGAAGAAGACACAATCGTGTCCATTGGTTTTGGTGATCGGACGGCTGAGGACGTGCCAACACGTTAAGTGGGGAGGGTGTGGGTCACGTGAGGATTTTATTTCCAGAATAAACGTGGTGTGTGCTTGTCTATGGTAGTTTTCGTGGGCGTATGGATCATGCTCGTTGATCTGGATTACCTGGGCGATTGGTTGACTGGATGAAGAACGCGTAATTGATCCAAAGGTGGATGCTGAGTCAACCCTTTGACTGGGGGCCTACGTGTGGTTTTTTTATTTTTTCTGACAGGCTTTATGTCTGGGCCCTGCTATCCGCGCCCCATCTCCAGCCCAACGTCCTTATTCCAACGTGTTTTCCTTACTTAACACACCCCCAGTCTTTTTATTCCATTTTTTTTTATTTCCATTACATTTTCATAATTTTAATTTTAAAAAATACTTAGATGCATTCAAAAAATCCCTAAAAAATTATACATCATCTTTATTCATTTATAAAATTTTTAAAAATTTTATTTTTTATTTTTATTTTATTTTTATCATTTAAATTAATTGTTTCATTAAACTTCTTTTTAATTACACATCTCATGCATGCATAAATTTATTTATTTTCATTCTCCTCATCTACAAAACATTTTTCACTCGTTCTTTTTGCATTCATTCATTAATATTTTAAATTGCCTAAAAGTATTTTTCTTTCATTTTTAAATATTTTTCATGTCGCATTTAGATCCTTCTCTTTGGCACATCGAGTTCTATCTCTTACTTGAATTTGTATGATCACTTGAATGGCTAAACACTTTGAGTTTTTGCAGGGATTTTTTTATATGTTGTTTTCCTCTGGTTGAGGAACCCCAATGCTTAATTTGGGAATTTTAGGAATTACTTTGCTAAGTTATTTGATTTGTTTTCTCTTGAGATTTTCTTGTGTGCGCATCTTTGATCTTATCTGATTACCTTGTTTGAAAGACACTTCTGCCATTTGCTTTAGGGGTGTTCCTTTGGTTTCTAAGTTCATGATTGGGTTGTGCTCATTATGGTTTGTCATTGTTTGTTTTTTTCATTCACCTCGTTTCTCTTATTTATGTCTGTTTCTCACTAACCTTTCATGGAGGATCAAGGTAAGTTCCTTAAAGGGTTGGATAAATATCCATGGTCACCCTTACCTTTTCCTCTCTCATCTTTATTCTTTAGGGTTTAGGTCATCTTCAAGCCTCACTAACCGTAGGTCACCCACGCATGATAACATTAGGACCATTAGTTTCCCCTTAGAGTTACCCTTGTGTTCTCTCTCTCCTCATCTCCAATTCCTTTAAAACACTTAATAATAATAAGGTGTATTGCACACGAGCCTTAAGTATGGGGAATGAGAAATGAGGGGCTTCCTCTCATCTTTCTAGAGTGCTTAGCGAGCGTCCTGTCTTGGGACAATGCGTTAAGTATTCGCCCATGTGCCCTAGACTTTGGTGCAATGCAACTTAGGAACTAACTTAAGCCACTTCTGTCCTAAAAAACACAAACCAACCTCAAAACTTTTTCGTCCTTCGGGACCTTCAACTTAAAGGATATTTTCAAAAAGGGCACGTTATTTTCCGTCTGAGTCGCAAACAGGCATCGACCCTAACTGCCGGACGCGAACTTAACGGCGCTCATAAAAAACACAAAAAGAACTTGGTCCGAACTGCGTTGACTCTGAATTCCCCATTGCACAAAGGGGGTACGTAGGCCTAGGACGCCGACGTCCTACCGAGTCTGTCTTTGTCTTCCCCTCTCCGTTTAGTACAGCCCTAGATGATAGTATAACTCACCCTTAGAATAGACAACAAGCGTGGATCCCATCGAGTACGATGGACGCGTGGGGTGCTAACACCTTCCCCTCGCGTAACCGACTCCCAAACCCAGGCTATGGTTGCGATGACCATTCCTTTCCCTCTTCCTAAGGTTTATGCAGTGTTCCCTTTCCCTCTCTCGGGATAAATTTACACGGCTGGCGACTCTGTTTTTTCCGCGCCACTCTCGCGTTTGTACCTGGATGAAAATCCTGGGAGCGACAGCTGGCGACTCTGCTGGGAACCCTGGTTGACCTATGCTGGTCCTTCCCTAAGCGAGTCAGTCATAACGCTTGCTTGTCTTTGTTCTCTTTGGGGTGCTTTGTTTTTGTTTTGCTTTATGTGTTGTATTTTATTTTTATTTTTACCGCATTTTCTGCATTTCATTTTCTATTACTGTCATACTGTTGTGCTGTGCTGGCTGTCTTTGTTTTGCAGGTTGGGTGGGTTTGAGAGCTAAGCCCAATACCAAGGCTTGAGAATACCCTAGGAATAGAGTGGAAAGTAGTGGGACCTACATGCCCGCTTGGTACGTTTGTGTGTTCACGAAATTCACAACCAAACGAGGCTATCTTGGGACGTATTCTAACGTGTGTGTCTTGCGTATGTTGGGGTGTTGATCTAGAGAGCTGTCGACTCTGGTGACCGATCATTGAGGACCTTAGTGGAAACATCCCTCTTTAGTGGTGACAGTGGCAGACCACATCCTGTGGCAAACCCATTCGCACCCGAGGGCCCGCTTTGGAACTCGCATAGGACGGCCCCTACGTTTTAAAGAGAATCAGTGGAGGCACTCCTCGATTGACTTTAGTACTGTACCCCGAGGGATGAATGCCCCTCGAACGTAAGGATACTTTAGCAAAAGACGCTTACGAATAATATCATCACAGTCCCTTCGATATAAAGATCATAGTCCCTCGATGACCCTTCAAGTTGCCTACAAAAAATGATCTTGTCCCTCGATGACCCTACGGAAAAATGATGGTAGTCCCTACGAATTACTAAGGTATCCTTACACGTTGCCTTCTATGACCATTTGATGACCGTTCGCTGTCCCTCCACATCCAATAGATAGGACTACCTACCCACTAATGGTATGGATAGTACTATCTCTCAAGGAAAATGATAAGTACAAGAAAGACCTTATAAATTAAGGGTAGGTAACTTTTAAATGCCCGCTCACAACTAAAAAAAAAACAAATACTTTTCACACCTCACACTTTCAAAAATATTTTCAAAAACAAACACTTTGTATACGTTCTTACACGAATTATTACAAAGTCAACTTTTACGAAATATTTTCTAAACACACACCACATTTCAAAAAAAAAAGCAAGTTAAAGTGAGCTAGCAATTAAGAGCCCGTAGATAACTACGGATGAAAAGGGGTGCTAACACCTTCCCTTTTCATAACTTACCCCCCGAACTCAAAAATCTTTTCAAAACGGTCTTTCCTGTTCTTTTCACCTTTCCTAAATAAATTGGATAAAAGAAAAGTCGGTGGCGACTCTTGCTAACCGCAACATGTTTTGCGAAAAACAAAAGTAAAAAGTCATTTCTCCACCGTACTATTGTTTCTCGACCTCAGTGCCAAAGCTGAGGACCTTCCGCCTTGGAGAATCAGTTGAGGCCTCCTCGATTGATGATGATGCCAAACCAGAAATGGTGAACGTATCATCATTTCTCGACCGAGAGCCCGGGATACTGAACATCCTAGTACCTACACGTGAGAGGGGATGGGCGTTTGCAGGTTTGCAGGTAACCGAGACCTTCAACCTACCCCTATTCTGGATTTCTCGTCAATGTCTGATTATGTGGGTTCCTCAGTGGTTCAGAGCTCTGGTTATCTGGTTTCTCGTCCAGCTAACAGCACATCACATCCAGCAGTGTGCCTTGACCCTATGTTTGCATGCACATATCATTTCTTTTTGCATTCTGACATGTTTGACATTTTTCAGGGCTTGCATCTTACTCTTGATTCCGGTTTTTTGAGGTTACTTCAGCATGGATGTTCGGAGAAAGAAGACTGTTGCCTATTCATTCCCAGAGCCGACTTTGACACTGATTCACAAATTGATTAATATGGCTGGTTCCGGAGTTCGTACAGAGTTCAGCGGAAGTTATGGAAGACTTCTGAAATTTGTCTATAATATCTCCCAGTATGAGAAGGATGCCATTCACACACTTCTTCAGTTTTACGACCCGCCTTTGCGTTGCTTCACTTTCCTGGACTACATCTTGGCTCCGACGTTGGAGGAGTTCTCATTTATTTTGGGAGTTCCTATTAGTCATGATATAGTTTTCTTTTCTGAAGAACACCCCGGTATAAAAGATATGGCTGTTGCTCTTCACATTAGTGAGCCTGTTCTTAACAGTAATATTGCAGAAAAACAAGGAGTTAAGGGTTTCCTATTGAAGTTCCTATTTGATCAAGCTTGTATACATGTCAAAGAGAAGAACTGGACTGCTTTCCAAGCTATTCTAGCTGTGTGTATATATGGGATTGTTTTGTTTCCGAATATTCCTGATCTGGTGGATATGCACGCCGTCAGGATCTTTATGTCAAAGAATCCTATACCTACCTTGCTAGGTGATGTGTACCATTCAGTTCACTATAAGAATGAGAATAGGCGTGGGAAAACTGTGAGTTGCTGTGCGCCGCTCTTAGCTACTTGGTTTTTTAGTCGTCTCCCTGAATCTGGCGCTTTCGTTGATACGAAAGATTCTCTGAAGTGGTCTAAGAGGGTTATGGGCTTGACTGCCGATAACATCGTTTGGATTAATCGTGACTTGCTAGGAATGGAGATTATTTGCAAATGCGGAGAATTTCCTAATGTTCCCTTGATAGGGAGGAAAGGTGGAATTAACTATAATCCCTCCCTAGCTATCAGACAGTTTGGCTATCCTTTGAAGAATCCACCCGAAGAGCGAGATGTCAGAGAATCCTTATTCTTCAATGGTATTAAGGATCAAGAGACGATAAAGAAGGTTGTGAATGCTTGGAAACAGGTGACTAAGAAGGGTAAGATTCTATTCGGGAAAAGTAACAATCGGGCTTTCCATCCATATAAAGAGTGGATTAAGAAGAGAGCAGAAGAGGAGCTTCTCCCATTCCCGGTGGAACCACCTCTGTATCCTTTGGTGATCGAGCCTCCTACCACCGTTGAGTTGGAGAAGTATAACACATTATGGGCTGAAAAGGAAAGGTTGCGGGAAGAAAATAATGAGCTAAAGAGAGAAATTTATCAGTGGAAGCATGAGCGGGGTGAAGCTGTTCATACCGCCAAGTTAAAGACAGAGCTCATTGCTAAAGCAGAAAAAGAGCTTGCTGACATGGTTGCATCCAGGGAAAGAATGAAACAAGCTTTGGATGGTATCAGTAGCTTTCTCAGGTCCAAGGAGGAGGAATTAGGCAAGGCTTTGTTGAAGATTCACAGGTTCAATGATCACCAAGAAACTGCCATGGCTGAGAATAAAAGAAAGGAAGACGCTTACCTAGCTAAGATTGATCAGTTGAAGTCTACGCTCAAGAAGAAAGATGCCGAGATTCTATCAGGGATATTCAAGAGACAAGCTGTCCAAGATCAACTCAACAAAGCTATAGCCTCCATAGAGGAACTGAAGGCCCAAGCTGAAGTGAAGAGATCTAGACACGAGGGACCTAGCATGGAAGGTGTTTCTGGAGAAGACGCTTGGGAGTTACATTGCCGATACTTGGATGGGATCATACACAGGAGAGACCTTCTTATCCAAGGACTGATTCAGAGGCCGAAGCATCCCGACACCAGAAAGCTGTTCAAGGAAGTTCAAAACTGGTGCAGAAAGCATAGTGGATGGGGAGGATTGACTCTTGTAAACCTTGATGACATGCCTTAGTTTTCTTCCCTCTTCTTATTGTATGTGGATCACCACCAGGCTTGTTGGTTGGGACTTATGGTTTTTGTATTCAGACTTGTTATCTCAGATTTGTGGTTGTTGACATTCGGCTTTTCTCTGGTTTTCTTAATATATGAGCAGAAGTTCCATTATATCTTGTTATTAAACCAGAATCAAGGGGTGGATCGCCTTGTGAATTTTCAAACACGTCCATTTGCATTTGCATATTCATAATCATTTTGCATAATCATTTTGCATGACAGGTGTTTATTTCCAGTGTTCTCATCTTGTTCTAATCTCGGGATTTCAGATCAGGACATTCACCGGTATTTTACCAGACCAAATCAGAAGAGAATCATGGAACGAATCCAAGCCGAGTTAAGGGAAATGCGAAGCCAGATGGGGCAATTTGGGGAAGACATGCTCCAGGAGCAGAGAATGCTAAGGGAAGAGATCAATCAGATGAAGACTCAGATGGGTTCAATCATGGAAATTTTAAATAGGGGAGACAGTCCTGTGCCCGCTTCCACAGCAGAGGATCTCACTCCTCCCATCTCTTTGGGGTCTCCTCTAGACCATGAACTGCCTCATGGATCCTCCCCACCGTCAGAGCTTTTTAATCAACAACCATTTCTTGAGGGTCTTAATCCAGAAAAGCTTGAAAAGAAGTTTGATCAGATTCCGATTCCATACGCTCAGTTGCTTCAGCACTTGCTCAAGTTTCAGCTGATTGAAATGATTGCTGCGGGACCTCCACACACCAAGTTTCGTATGGGTTCCAACATCCAAGATAGGTGTGAATTCCATTCAGGGGCACCTGGTCATAACGTTGAAGATTGTAAGATGCTCAAGTATAAAGTCCAAGAGCTCATTGACTCAGGGGCAATCAAGTTTACATCAGTTGGCACTGGTAAACAAAGTGATGTTACTCCCAGTGTTGCAAAGGGACTGATGACTCCCTCTTTTGCCAAAGGATCCACCTCGCGTCAGGGATCTCTTCCACAACCCTTGTTTGTACCTCAGCCGAGTGCAGAAAGGAAAGTGCAGGGCCAGACTGGGCGCCCAAATCAGCACCGACAGCAGAATTATCAGCAACAGGGGCAATCGAGACCAAGAAGGCCCAAAAGGATAATTGATCCTGATCCTATCCCTTATAGTCAGCTGTTTACGCGCCTGCTCAAGAAGTCTCTAATTTAAACAAGGGGTACCGCGCCAGTACCGTACCCTATTCCTCCCGATTATGAGATGACTGCTAGGTGTGAGTTCCACTCGGGAACGTTCGGGCACACAATTGATGAGTGTAATGTATTCAGGCATAAGGTGCAAGACCTGGTGGACTCAGAGATCATCGTATTCACTGAAGATGATATGTACATCAATGGAAGCCTCCTTTCTCAAATGAACACTCAGTCTGCAAGTACGTCCAGGCGGAATTAAGCTTCCTCAGCAATAGCAACCTTCAGCTTCTTTACTGCATTTTCATTTGTAGTTTTTTATTTCTTGTTAAAAGCATCGTGTGTATGCAAGACTTGTTTGTTTTTATGATGATATTAATGCAATGAGTATGTTTTCCTTGAAGTAATCCATTCGTATTCACTCTTAAATGTTTTTATGCACTGCAATACCAATTTTCTTTGTTTAGAACTCTTGAGGGAGGATGACGAAATAAGAACACAGATTCCTAATGGTACGCTTTTGGATAGAACCCTGTTGAGGATGTACAGGCATTGTTTCAAACCACTAAACACCGGAGAGATAAGGAGATAAACCCTCGTTAACCCCTTTGAGCCTTGGAGTAGGAGATTCTTTCGTACGAAAAAACCCCCATACTTAACCCAGGGGCAGGGTAGGCGTCAGTTAGTTTGACCGAGCGCTCAAATTCCAAGGAGAGTGTGCAAGAGATATGAAACCCCGATGGTTATCCGTCAACAACTAAGGAGTAAGGCAGTCACAAGCAAGTAAGACAACCAGTGTCACACGCTTTGTTCAAAATTGGGAATAAAAAGAGAAAGCCCGCTAAGTCCAAACTTGAGAACAAACGACTTAGGCAAAAGTTAGGGCATCCCGCTGGACTTCAAAATCAAAAAACCATAAGGGTCAGTCCAGGAAAATTAGGGACCAAAAAAGCAAAAGGAAAAAGCGAAAAGCGCTACAAAAGAAAATCCTCGATAAGAACAAATTCGTGTGATTATAGACACATGAGATAAAAAGGGATGACTGTCACTCCAAAACCTCCTTAGGTGTCAAACCATCTGTTGCATGGGTTCCTTAAAAATCGTAAACCCTTGGAAAGATGAGCGTTTGGGTCAGATTAACTGAACATAGGACTGGAGAACGTCACGAAGAGTGGGTGGGCACCGATAAATTTCGAGCCATAAAACCTTTTTTCTGAAACCGTGAACCAAACCACGTTACAACCCTTAAAAGTCCTAATTGAAACAGGGTTTATTCCAAAAGCGTACTTCAAAAGGATAGCGCTCCTGACTCCTATAAGATGTGCTAATAAGATTTGTTGGTATTGCATGTGCACGTTGTTTTTCCATTCAAAAATCAAGGTCGCATCCTAGCTAGTGATTCGTTCACAAGCCTTGGCGACACATTTTCAATAAAAACTTCAAGGTTAACATGAGTGTTGCATTAGAATTGTCATAAACATTTTCTGTTTGCATATATGTGCCTAAGCATCAATGCAGTTTACACAGTGAAAGTCAGTCAAGAAGCTTGATCCTGCCAAGTTGGGATGCTTGGAAATTCCGAAGGACAATCATATCAAGGGGCACGCTGCCAAGAGACTCAGTGTAGAGTGGGCTCTCCCAGTAAGTCGTGTTAAGATGTAGCCAATCTGGGGCAGTCACGTTGAGAAGTCCCTCTGAAATTCAGTTATTCTGGGGCATTCGTTCTAGGATCGAGAGGCAAAGTCACTTCAAAGCTCACATTAAGACAGGCTACCCCTGGAGCATGAAAGTTGTCCACTCCTAAAAATGGTTAATTGGAAGCACCTCTTCAAGGTACAAAATACTGGGGCAGAGTGTTTCAGGTCATTACAAATCCCTTTCGAGGTAAGGCGCTCCATGGATTATGAAGACTGGGGCAGTTATGTCGAGATATGATAAATCTCTCCAAGAGTTTGAAGACCTTGGGGCAGTGCGAACGCCCGGTCTTCTGTAAAATCCTCTTGAGATGATTTCTTCCATTAGACCTGGTGGTCTGGGGCAGGTGGAAAGTTCAGAGAGCCGTTTATGACCACAAAGACAAGTCAGGATTGGATGGCAACAACATTGTACTTCCCCGGCAGCTTACTCTCCCCAGCATTGAGGTTGCACTTTCCTCAGCAGAGCAGACCTTCCCTAGCAGGAGACTTAGGAGGTATTTTCCCCAGGTCAAGACGTTATTTCCCCACAAAGTCAAGGTGCTCCTTCTCCCCCATCAGCAGGCTAAGTCCAGCAGTATCCCTAGCAGGTTGTAAATCCAAGTGATATTTGATGCTCTCTTGGTCCAGGCCGTGGTCTCCTTTTTCAAAAGGTTATGTATAACCCCCAGTAGAGTGAATGTTCATCTGAGACTTCATCCCCAGCAGAAGTTATTGATCCAGAGAGTCGGTCACGGCGATCCTTCTCAACGGAGTTCTGGGATTCAGAGGACAATTTATTTTTGTCAGCCCGATCTGAATCATTCTTTTCTCTCCGGCATTTATTTTGCCGGAGGGACCCCTTTTGCATATCATAAGCACTTGCATTTCATCCTCAAACGCGTAGCATTTCCACTTCGTATGGAACATTACGGCAAAATTACAACATTTGCATTCGAAGCATAAGCCAGGTTTGATGCCTTCTTTGCCATTTCTCTTTCTTAGCGGAGATGGCATAACTCAGGAGATTTTGGAGGGGCGCATCCCTCATATTTGTGTTCCCCGACAGAGTCTTTTATTCAGACTTATCCATTCCCCAGTGAGATTAATCCCCGGTAAAAGTTGCTTTAAACATTTTTACACCCGTCCGTGTACCTTTCCGATACCCGTCCGTATTAAACCTTTGTACACCCGTCCGTGTACCTTTCCGATACCCGTCCGTATTAAACCTTTTTACACCCGTCCGTGTACCTTTTTGATACCCGTCCACATTGAACCTTTTTTCGCCCATCCGTGTACCTTTTTGATACCCGTCCATATTAAGCTTTCTACACCCGTCCGTGTACCTTTTAGATACCCGTCCATATTGAGCTTTCTACACCCGTCCGTGTACCTTTTAGATACCCGTCCGTATTGAGCTTTCTACACCCGTCCGTGTACCCTTTTGATACCCGTCCGTATTGAACCTTTTTACACCCGTCCGTGTACCTTTTAGATACCCGTCCGTATTGAGCTTTCTACACCTGTCCGTGTACCCTTTTGATACCCGTCCGTATTGAGCTTTCTACACCCGTCCGTGTACCTTTTAGATACCCGTCCGTATTGAAACCTTTACACCCGTCCGTGTACCTTTTAGATACCCGTCCGTATTGAGCTTTCTACACCCGTCCGTGTACCCTTTTGATACCCGTCCGTATTGAGCTTTCTACACCCGTCCGTGTACCTTTTAGATACCCGTCCGTATTAAAACCTTTACACCCATCCGTGTACCTTTTTGATATCCGTCCGTATTGAGCTTTCTACACCCGTCCGTGTACCTTTTAGATACCCGTCCGTATTAAAACCTTTACACCCGTCCGTGTACCTTTTTGATACCCGTCCGTATTGAGCTTTCTACACCCGTCCGTGTACCTTTTAGATACCCGTCCGTATTGAGCTTTCTACACTCGTCCGTGTACCCTTTTGATACCCGTCCGTATTGAGCTTTCTACACCCGTCCGTGTACCTTTTGATACCCGTCCGTATTGAAACCTTTACACCCGTCCGTGTACCTTTTTGATACCCGTCCGTATTGAGCTTTCTACACCCGTCCGTGTACCCTTTTAGATACCCGTCTGTATTGAATCCTTTTACACCCGTCCGTGTACCTTTTAGATACCCGTCCGTATTGAATCCTTTTACACCCGCCCGTGTATCTCTTCAGTACCCGTCCGTATTGATTTCCTGAATTCCTTGACACCCGTCAGTGTTTATCCCCGGCATAGTTAACACTCGTTTGTGTTTATTTCGTGACTTTCCAATACCTTGGTTTTCAACACTCGTACGTATCATGACAAGTGCAACATTTATTGTTTGTTCCCCAGTGAGTCGTCCCTCTTCTGTTGGTCGCAAATTTCTGGAGTTCTTTCAGTATTCAATCCCCGTGTATCCTGGAATGTCTGAGAGCCGTTGCTATCATACCTTTAGGACCAAGTTGATTGAATAGGGGCAGCTGTTGCACCCCAAAATTTGCTCTTCTTAATTTATTACTAACTGGCTTATGTTGCATTGCATTTTGCATTATCATGTATGCATATCATTAGCATGGGGTCAAGGTGCCTGAGGCAGTTCAGAAAGGTCTTATCTGGGCTACTACATCATCAGGGGTTCACAGGTGGCAAGGGATTTCAAGTGGATTACTCCCTCCTAACCAGTGCATGAATTAGGGTTTTGAGATTCTCGGGTTTATTGCTCCAATGGGCAGGCTCCTTGGGTTTTTATCATCACCAGATGGCATATCTTATCTTTGTTGGAGAGGATACACATCATATTCAGAGGAATTTTGATTTGGAGACTGTGTTATTTCCTCCTAGACGGAGGGTACCAAAACTAGGGTTTGCTATAAAGTCAGTTTATTTCTGATTTTTTGGGCAAGACTTGATTTCATGGTATTCCTTGGGTCCCTGAGTACCTAGGAGTGAAAGGTTGTCCATCAGTTTGATTCAGGAGAAGTTCAATTGGCCAATGGATTGAAAATTAGTTAACTTGTTCAAAAAGTCAACTGTGGTCAACACAAAGTCAAACCTCAAGATTTTTGGTCAACGTCAAGATTTTGGGTTGAAATTCATCATTTGATCAAGGGTTGATCATGATTCATCATGGAAACTTCAGAATCATCAAGAATCAGGAATTACTGAATTAGGGTTTTTGTAGGAAAAGTCAACTGTACTTTGACCAGGCCTAACTTCCACATACTTCATCAAAAATTCCTCAACCAAAGGCCATCTTGAATGAAATTTAATTCCCTACAACTTTGTGTCTCACAAGCCAAGTCCAGAAATGCTTCATTTGGGAGATATGGGCCAAGACATTATAGGTCATTTTGAAAGTCAACAAAAGTCAACCTTTTTCAAAAGCTCATAACTTGAACATGGAAGATCAAATTGACATGGGACCAAAAGGGTTGGTTAGAGGACATCTTGAGGTTTCTAAGAAGTATTAGTTTGCATTAAGGAGCTAAAAATTGAAGGAGTTATGCTTAGTCAAAGTTGGGCAATTTTTAGGAGGTGCACAAAGCAAACTATGCCTAAAATCCAAATTTTGACCAATGGGTCATAAGTTTCTTAAACCAAACTCAAACATAAAGCCATGCATGACCCAAAGAGCATATATTTGGTTTTTCCTCATTTTATTTTATTTTTATTGGATTTATTTAGTTAAAATTCAATATTAAATGAAATAATTCAAAAATAATTAAGCAATGGATTATCCAGGCCCAACTTATGGTAAGAAGAAAACCCTAGTCCTTATAAGTCAATGCATGCTAGGGTTGAAGAGAGACACATGTGCAATTGGAAGAATTCTCACAAAACCCTAAAAGAGGATTCCTCACCAAAACTCACGATCCACAAGGAGATTCTTCAAACTTCTTCCACAAAGCTTCTCTTGGTAATCTATAGAGTGCATATCAACCTCCATTTGCAGCAAAAAGCGAGAATTCAGACCGTGCCATCTCAGGTGGGTGATTTTTTTTGTGCTCCTAAAACTCCATTTTTCTGTATGAATATTAATGTGTGATGAGTGCTGATCACGCTGATATATTTGGTTTTGAATTTGGACGTGTGGTTTGTTTGGAACATTGATTTAAAGTTTTGGACCCTAAGTGTATTTTCTTCGAATCTCTTTATCCATGTGTCGTTTGTGTTTTTTGATTGAATATTTGGACTCCTGACATTTTTCTGGTTGGAATGGTGTATTCGTACGCACGTTTTGGTATAGTTTTGAGTGCAGGTGGCCGGAGTAGGGTGCCGGAACCCTAACTCCGGCAGTGGTTCATGTTTCAGTCCGGCCGAGGGTCTGGGGGAAGAAGACACAATCGTGTCCGTTGGTTTTGGTGATCGGACGGCTGAGGACGTGCCAACGCGTTAAGTGGGGAGGGTGTGGGTCACGTGAGGATTTTATTTCCAGAATAAAGGTGGTGTGTGCTTGTCTATGGTAGTTGTCGTGGGCGTATGGATCATGCTCGTTGATCTGGATTACCTGGGCGATTGGTTGACTGGATGAAGAGCGCGCGATTGATCCAAAGGTGGATGCTGAGTCAACCCTTTGAATGGGGTCCTACGTGTGGTTTTTTTATTTTTTCTCACAGGCTTTATGTTTGGGCCCTGCTATCCGCACCCCATCTCCAGCCCAACTTCCTTATTCCAACGTGTTTCCCTAACTTAACACACCCCCAGTCTTTTTATTCCATTTTTTTTTTATTTCCATTACATTTTCATAATTTTAATTTTCAAAAATACTTAGATGCATTCAAAAAATCCCTAAAAAATTATACATCATCTTTATTCATTTATAAAATTTTTACAAATTTTATTTTTTATTTTTATTTTATTTTTATCATTTAAATTAATTGTTTCATTAAACTTCTTTTTAATTACACATCTCATGCATGCATAAATTTATTTATTTTCATTCTCCTCATCTACAAAACATTTTTCACTCGTTCTTTTTGCATTCATTCATTAATATTTTAAATTGCCTAAAAGTATTTTTCTTTAATTTTTAAATATTTTTCATGTCGCATTTAGATCCTTCTCTTTGGCACATTGAGTTCTATCTCTTACTTGAATTTGTATGATCACTTGAATGGCTAAACACTTTGAGTTTTTGCAGGGATTTTTTTATATGTTGTTTGGCTCTGGTTGAGGAACCCCAATGCTTAATTTGGGAATTTTAGGAATTACTTTGATAAGTTATTTGATTTGTTTTCTCTTGAGATTCTCTTGTGTGCGCATCTTTGATCTTATCTGATTACCTTGTTTGAAAGACACTTCTGCCATTTGCTTTAGGGGTGTTCCTTTGGTTTCTAAGTTCATGATTGGGTTGTGCTCATTATGGTTTGTCATTGTTTGTTTTTTTCATTCACCTCGTTTCTCTTATTTATGTCTGTTTCTCACTAACCTTTCATGCAGGATCAAGGTAAGTTCCTTAAAGGGTATGGATAAATATCCATGGTCACCCTTACCTTTTCCTCTCTCATCTTTATTCTTTAGGGTTTAGGTCATCTTCAAGCCTCACTAAACGTAGGTCACCCATGCATGATAACATTAGGACCATTAGTTTCCCCTTAGAGTTACCCTTGTGTTCTCTCTCTCCTCATCTCCAATTCCTTTAAAACACTTAATAATAATAAGGTGTATTGCACACGAGCCTTAAGTATGGGGAATGAGAAATGAGGGGCTTCCTCTCATCTTTCTAGAGTGCTTAGCGAGCGTCCTGTCTTGGGACGATGCGTTAAGTATTCGCCCCTGTGCCCTAGACTTTGGTGCAATGCAACCTAGGAACTAACTTAAGCCACTTCTGCCCTAAAAAACACAAACCAACCTCAAAACTTTTTCGTCCTTCGGGACCTTCAACTTAAAGGATATTTTCAAAAAAGGCACGTTATTTTCCGTCTGAGTCGCAAACAGGCATCGACCCTAACTGCCGGACGCGAACTTAACGCCGTTCATAAAAAATACAAAAAGAACTTGGTCCGAACTACGTTGACTCTGAATTCCCCATTGCACAAAGGGGGTACGTAGGCCTAGGACGCCGACGTCCTACCGAGTTTGTCTTTGTCTTCCCCTCTCCGTTTAGTACAACCCTAGATGATAGTATAACTCACCCTTAGAATAGACAACAAGCGTGGATCCCATCGAGTACGATGGACGCGTGGGGTGCTAACACCTTCCCCTCGCGTAACCGACTCCCGAACCCAGGCTATGGTTGCGATGACCATTCCTTTGCCTCTTCCTAAGGTTTATGCAGTGTTCCCTTTCCCTCTCTCGGGATAAATTTACACGGCTGGCGACTCTGTTTTTTCCGAGCCACTCTCGCGTTTGTACCTGGATGAAAATCCTGGGAGCGACACCCGTGTGAAACGAATGTTTTATAGGGGTCACTTTTTGTAAATGTCCCTCTTTGCTTCGCCCAAAGCGACAGAGTTTTGTTTTATAGGGCTGTATTTCAAGAATCGACAAATCATAAATAAATAACGTCGTATTGTCATTCCCGCATTTATTTTTGTTTTCACTTTTCATTTTTCAGAAAATGGTAATCCTAAAACAACCCAAAACAAAAACAAGCATTTTTCAGAAAATACACTGCACACACTCTTGCATTTCTCTCTGTCTCTTCTAAAAAACAAATCATCACGTCATGCAGATTTCTTGTTTTAAACTCCATTGAAACATACGATCCAATGCCTTCTCGCAACTTTGAATTCTCGGTATTTGAAGTTGAAGAAGAAGAGGACGAAGAAATTCTAGAAGAGATCTCCTGACTACTCAGACAAGAGGAAAGGTCTATTGAACCTCACAAAGAGTCGTTGGAAACTGTCAATCTAGGTTCAAAAAAAGAAAGTAAAGAAGTTAAGATTGGAGCACTGCTCAGTCCAGTTGTCAAAGAAGGCATAATTAAACTTCTCAAGGAGTTTCCAGATGTATTTGCTTGGTCCTATTAGGACATGCCAGGGTTGAATACCAACATCGTGGAACATCATTTACCGTTGAAATCAGAATGTCCACCGGTAAAACAAAGGCTGAGAAGGACTCATCCGGATATGGCTATCAAAATCAAGGAGGAAGTGTAGAAACAGATCGACACAGGTTTCCTCGCCACCTCAGAATATCCTCAATGGCTAGCTAACATAGTGCCTGTTCCGAGAAAGGACGAAAAAGTCAGAATGTGTGTAGACTACAGGGATCTGAACAAAACAAGTCCAAAGGATGACTTCCCTCTGCCTCACATTGACATGCTAGTAGATAGTACAGTGAAGTTCAAAGTCTTCTCCTTCATGGATGGATTCTCGGGCTATAATCGAATCAGAATGGCGCCGGAAGACATGGAGAAAACTTCATTCATCACCCCATGGGGCACCTTTTGTTACAAGGTAATGTCGTTCGATTTGAAGAACGTGGGGGCAACCTATCAAAGGGCCATGACAACTCTGTTTCACGACATGATGCACTAAGAAATCGAAGTGTATGTCGATGACATGATCGCCAAATCTAAAACAGAAGAAGAGCATGTGACACACCAGTCAAAATTATTCGAGCGTCTGAGAAAATACAAACTCCGCATGAATCCCAACAAATGCACGTTCGGTGTTCGCTCAGGAAAACTTTTAGGATTCATCGTCAACCAGAAAGGAATTGAGGTTGATCTTGACAAGGTCAAGGCCATTCAAGAAATGCCTTCACCAAAGACTGAAAAATAGGTCAGAGGATTTTTGGGGCGTCTGAAATACATCTCAAGGTTCCTATCCCTCATAACCGCGACATGCGCGCCAATCTTCAAACTACTCAGAAAGAATCAAAGTTGTGTATGGACAAAAGACTGCCAAAAGGATTTCGACAACATCAAAGAATATCTATTGAATCCATCGATTTTGTCTCTTCCAGTGGAGGAAAGACCATTAATCATATATTTAACAGTCTTGGAAGACTCCGTGGGTTGTCTACTTGGCCAACAAGACGAAACGAAAAGAAAGTAGTCTGCCATTTACAACTTAAGCAAGAAATTCACGGACTGTGAAAATCGGTACACTATGCTCGAGAAAATTTGTTGTGCTCTAGCTTGGGCAGCCAAAAATCTTCGCCAGTACATGATTTGTCACACTACTTGGTTAATCTCCAAAATGGACCCAATCAAGTACATCTTTGAAAAACCTACTCTCACAGGAAGAATTATCGGTTGGCAGATGTTGTTATCAGAATATGACATCGAGTACCATGCTTAGAAAGCCGTCAAAGGGAGTATATTAGTCAATCATTTGGCTCATCAACCAATCAAAAATCAGGAATCAGTCAGATTTGACTTCCCAGACGAAGATGTCATGTACTTGAAAATGAAAGATTGTGATGAACCACTACCCAGTGAAGGGCCAGAACCAGGTTTCCAATGGAGCCTAATTTTCGACGGAGCTATCAACACTTATGGAAACAGAATTGGGGCAATCATTGTAACACCTTAGGGTACCCATATTCCTTTCACTGCCAGATTGACATTCAAATGCACAAACAACGAGGCCGAATACGAAGCGTGTACCAGGTCTCGAAGAAGCAACCGACTTAAGGATAAAGAATTTGGATGTGTATGGAGACTCAACCCAGGTTATCAATTAGATCAAAGGATAGTGGAACACATACCAATCAGGATTGATTCCTTACAAAGATTACGCAAGAAGATTGCTGCCCTTCTTCAACAGAATTGATTTTCATCACATTCCTCGTGAGGAAAATCACATGGCTGATGCACTAGCCACTCTCTCTTCTATGATTAGTGTAGGTCAATGGAACGACATACCTAAGATTGACATACTGTGCCTTGAAATGCCCGCTTACATCTTCACGATTGAAGTGGTCATAGATAACAAACCCTGGTATCATGATATCAAGTGTTTCCGTCAAAGACAGGAGTACCCACCAGGGGCATCGAGAAAACACATGAAGACTCTCAAAAGACTGGCTGGCAACTTCTTCCTGAATGGTGATACACTCTACATGAGAAACTTTGACATGGTTCTGCTCCGATGTGTAGACAGACAAGAAGCGAAGATGTTGATGAAAGAAATTCACGAAGGCTCCTTTGGCACTCATGCCAATGGACATACAATGGCAAGGAAAATTCTGAGGGCAGGGTACTATTGGCTTACGATGGAATCCGATTGCTACAAGTACATGAGGAGATGTCACAAGTGTCAGATATACGCTGACAAAATCCATGTATCGCCAACGCATCTCAAATTTCTTTCTTCCCCATGGCCTTTTACTATATGGATAATCGACATGATTGCAGGATTGAACCTAAAGCATCCAATGGAGATCAGTTCATCGTGGTAACCATTGATTACTTGACCAAGTGGGTAGAAGCAGTGTCATACACCAATGTAACTAGACAAGTGGTAGTCCGCTTTATCAAAACAATCTTATCTGCTGATATGGTGTTCCAAGGCAAATCATTACTGATAATGGATCTAACTTGAATAATAAGATGATGAAAGAGTTGTGCGCTGAGCTCAAGATCGAACACCATAACTCATCTCCCTATCGGCCTATGATGAATGGAGCGGTAGAAGTGGCTAACAAGAACATTAAGAAAATTGTTCAAAACATGGTTGTAACCTACAAAGACTGGCACGAGATGCTACCCTTTTCTCTTCACGGTTATCGCACATCTGTCTGCACTTCAACAAGGGCAACCTTATTCTCTCTAGTATATGGCATTGAAGCAGTGCTCCCCATAGAAGTAGAGATACCATCAATCAGGGTATTGATGGAAGCTAAGATAACAGAGGTTGAAAAATGTCAAAGCTGACACGATGAACTGAATATGATCGAAGAAAAGAGAATGACAACTTTATGTTATGGGAACTTATATCAGCAAAGAATAAAGAAAGCGTTTGACAAAAAGGTCTGACCCCGTGTCTTCAGGAAAGGAGACCTTGTGCTAAAAAAGATACAATCTTTCCTCACTGATTCCATAGGAAAATGGACTCCGAATTATGACGGCCCCTATGTGGTCAAGAAAACCTTTTCAGGCGGTGCCCTGAGACTCGCAACCATGGATGGAGAGGAGTTTTACTACCCCACGAATGTTGATGTAGTCAAGAAATACTTCGCCTAAATAAATAAAAAAATCGTCTCGATGGATTGAAAACCCGAAAGAGTGATCCAGGCAAAAATTAGAGACATAAGCAAAAATTATCCCAATGGATTGAAAGCCTTAAAAGATAATCCAGGCAAAAGTTAGGGATTCATGGCAAGCAACTACATCCGACAAGGTTAAATCCCCAACAGTAATGCCATCCATCAGGAGAACATCAGTCAAGGTCACCTTGGACAGAAGCCCAAAATGTCCGGAATTCAAAGTTGGTAGAAAGATAGCGGTCGTTGTAACACCCCAAAATTCATATTTAATTATTTAATTAATTATTTATGATTATGATGAATTATTATGAATTATATGACGCATTGTGTGGTTTTATTGATGTGTGTCGTGGGATATGACTATAAGTTGTGGGGTATTAGTGAGAAGTAGATATAATTAGATTTACTTAGATTTAAATAATTTTAGTCATATTATATGTGGAGTTATAATAATAATAATAATGATAATAATAATAATAATAATAATAATAATAATAATAATAATATAGATGGCATTATTTAGATTATTATTATTTTAAATAAGATGAGTAATAATAAGGGCAAGGTGGTCTTTTGTAAAGGATAAGTGAGGATATAATTGGGAAACCATTATTAGGGGTATTTGGACTTAATAAGAAAATAGAAGTGAGAAGTTATTCTGATTGATCGTAACTTTTGTGAGAAGTGCTCTGAGGAAAAAGAGAGAGAAAGCTAGGGCTCTGGAGGGATTGCTGCAGAACTCAAGAGAAAGAATTCAGAAAAAAATCAATTACAAGGTATGGGGAGTATAACTTTCATTATGATTGATGTAAAAATCTGAATATAGATAGGTTGGGGTTTTATGGGGTTTTGGGTTTATGATGAATTCTTGATGAAATAGATAGAAAGTGATGAATTTAGGATGTATGTTTTGATTTAGAATGATGTATGTATGAGGGTAGATAATTTGTTGGGTTTTTATCCATGTGTTTGTTGATTGTTTGGTGTTTCCGGTGAGAAGTTAGAGTTACGTGTCGGTGGTAATAAAAATGCTCGAATTGTGTAAATTGCTTGGTTGAATTGTGATTTTTAGTGTTATAAGAGTTTCTAATGAATGTGTATTGTTGTATACTGATGTAGAAATCTGAGTTCTATGATAAATGATGTCTGGGGATGTTGGGATGGGTTAAATAAGTGATTTTTCGCACAAAAATACAGTAGAAAAGTGATTCTGTAACAGAGTAACCGGTTACCCTAATGCAGTAACTGATTACCCTGTGACAGATTTGTTTAAGAACTTCAAAAATTCGTATCTTGAGCTTCGGGCGTCCGTTTGACGCGCCGTTCGAACCAGTGGAAAGCTAATACAATGTAATTTCTTGTAAAAATGGTTTCAAGTCCTGGAATTAAAAATTAACTAGGTTCTAATGAGGCTTTATGGTGTCGGTGTAAGATGTCAGTGTCTGTGTTTGTTGAAAAACTTTAAAAATTCATAACTTGAGCTGTGAGCATCTGATTGATGCGTGGTTCAGATCGTTGGAAATCTGAGTTAACGTAATTTATCTTAAAAATATTTTTAGTACCAGAATTCCAGCCATTCGACGCGTTGACAAGTCTTTTGAATGTGTCGAGTTATATCGTTTTTGTGAAATGTAAGCAAATGTCTTGTATGGATGATATGCTATGTTGTTCTACTTGAATGACTATCTTAATGATGCTATGGAGTTGTTGTGAAGTTGTTGTTATGTGTTGATGTGATCTATGATGATTGTTTAATGATGTGCGTGTTAAATGTATACATGGGGTAAGAGAATTGTGTTGGAATTATTATGGCGATAGATGCATTATGATGTTTTGATGTTGAAAATAAAGTTGTGATGTTATATTATGATGGTTATGATGTTGTGATGATGAAGGAGTCGATGATGTGTATATTTGATGTATATATGCTTTATGATGATTTTGATTAATGATTACATGAATGCGGATGCAATTTGAGGAATATGTTGATTATGTAGATCTTTTTGCATCATGGCATTCATGGCATACTATGTTAGGACTTCGGTCCATTGTTGTTGGCTTCAATCCCATTGTGCAGATTGGAGTGATTATGTTGTGCTCCCTTGTGGAGGGTTGATGGTCAGTGTCCATCACATGATGATTATGTTGCGCTCCCTTGTGGAGGGTTGATTGCTAGTGTCCATCACATGATTGAATTGGTACCACATGCATGTTTCCGATGAAGTTGCATTTCATTCTAAGTGGCATTGCATGTGTATGGGTTGATTGTTGATTAATGTATGTGTTTTATTGAGGATATCATGATGTTGTTGTTGCTTCCCTATTAGTATTATTTTCTTTATATCTTTTATAATGAATTGTAATTACTCATCCTGCCTGCTTGGAAATGTCGCCTCTATGGTGGGTAACTTGCAGGTGATCAAGATTAGCTTGTAGACGCATGAAGATTTAGCTTTGGAGTTATTTTACTTTTTTTTCGTTAATAATAGAGGTGTCTTGCTCTGATATGTAACATCGGGTGGGGAACGCTTGAGTTGAAGTTGTGTTGTTTTATAAAACATATTTTATGAGTTTTCTACATGTTGAATTTATTTGACGACGACATTTGACAATGACTAAAAGGTCTTTATGTTTGATGAAATAAATGAAGTTATTTTGAGACTATGATTCCGCTGCGAAGTTTGAATTTTATTTATCGATGTTATCGAAGAAATTATTATTATAAATGTTTGAAAACCCGTGTTACGGAGTAGGAAGTTTATTATGATGTTTTTATGAAGCCTGTGGCGCCCATTTTGGTGATTTTACTCTGATTTACTTATGTATCATTGTCGTGAATATTCTTTGGGTAGAAGGGTGTTACATTAGTGGTATCAGAGCAGGTCGGTCCATCCGGCCAGGTTGTCCAATGTTGTTTGTTCCTTTAGTATGCGACATGTGTGTGAAACACTGTTGGTGCTTGCTTGTTTTACAAAATCACTTATTTGTAGGAGGGAGATTGAAACAAGTGGGGGAGAAGCCGCTGCTTCTCAGAGGTGTTTGGTTGCAAGGTGTGAACAATTAGTACAATATACCATGGATTGCAAGAGTATAATTGTTGGTGAGACTGTGTTATTCCTGATTTCGAAGGGAGTACAAATTGAAGACTTATGTCTAGCGGTCAAGTCGCAGTGTCCTTGAGAGGGAATGGTCAGGTACTTGGGTTGTTAGCATCTCTAGGAGTGGAGGGCGATGTTATGGCTAATGATGTGCCAGTTGTGTGTGAGTCCTGATGTCTTCCCGGGGATGATTGTGATTTGTCGTTAGAGCGAGATGTTGGATTAACTTGAGGTTACTCTGGAGGATGAACGGTTTGGAGTTAAATAAAGTGCTTTGGAATTATGTCACTGAGTCGATGCAGATTCTTCCGACTAAAGAACGTTGTGAATTCAAGGTTTTGGTCTGTTGGGAGAATTTGGGCGTCTCTGAGGGAGAAAGATCAAGTAATATTGATGGTTGTTCTCACAGGGTAGAGAGAAATGTGGCGGTTAATGAAATATCGGTAAGGTGTGCCTTCCAGATGTTCTCGGAGATATCTGCTAAGCAAGTAGGATAACTCTTAGGGAATGAAGCTCAGATGGATGCATGCATATGATAACGGTTATATGAGATTGTGCATAGATTACTGACAGTGGATTACGGAGATGATCGAGATTAAGGATCCACTCCAAAGAATTGACGATTTGATTGACCAACTGGTAGGCTAGTATGTCTTCAGTATAATTGAATTGAGGTCGAATTAGTTTCATATTTGGGTGAAGAGTGAGGATAGTTGGAGGATCTTAGAAGTAAGAGAGAAAGGTAGAACTCATGTTCATCATTTCCAATCTTCATTTTCGCACTTATGGAACAACCTTCACTAAACAGGTCATAAGTTTTCGCTCGTAACTCCGATGGGAGCGATTCTGGACTTTTTGGAAAGCTTACGAAATTCCCTACATTTTACATATAAACTTTGTCTTCTGCATGTTTTTGACGAGAGAGAGAGAAATGCATTTGAAGATTTGGGTCTGATGCTGATTTTGGTGAAGGCATGTATACGAGATTTCTTGACCACCCTCCATTACACAGGTGATAACTTTTTACTCGTAACTCAGATTTAAGCGATTCTTGAATTTTTGGAATCTAAATGAAATTCCCTTTATTTTAGCATATAATTTTGTATCAGGAAGGTCTGTATTAAAGGATATAATCATGTTTGAAGTTGAGAGATTCTTGTTGGAAATTGGTAAGATGAGGTCAGGTATAAGATGTTTGGTAATAGGAAGGAGGAAAGGGTATCGGAGAAGCACATGGAGGTGCGGTGTATGCCAATTAAGAATGATTATAGTGGAGATATCTTTGAGGAAGGGAGAAGGTTAAATAGTAAAGTGGATTATGTGTCATTGATGACATGGTGTCGACATGTGTCGGGAAGATTTTGGAAAGTTTCTATCACCAACCAGATGATGAGATGGTACTGTTGAGATTGTTATTAGAATGAGATCCAAATGTGAAACTATACGGATCATCAAGATTATGAAATTAAAGGAAAGACGAAGGATTTATTAGTGTTGTTAAAGTTCTCTACTTGGATAAATGCTTCATTTGGGGCGAACCGATTTGGATTGTACTTGGTGTAGTAGGATTTCCGGTATTGGGAGAATATTTAACAATTGTGTTGTGCTACGAGCATGTATAGGAATATATGTAATGGAATTTTGGGCGTTTATGTATCATTGACGAGGTTGAAAAGAAGGAAATTAGGAAAATGTTTGTGAGCCTTAGAGAGGTTGTTGAACACTATGCTTAGGTAACTTTAAGCACAAGATAAAGGACGCTATTGTAGTTGGGTAACAATGATTTATGCCACCGTTATGGTTGCCGGCTACCTATTGACAAATTGAGGAACTGATCACCCTTAATCTCTCGTTGATAGTAGACGGGATCGTATTGGATGGGATAAACTTATCTTGCTAGCTTGATAGTGAGTAAAGTGAATTGACGTTTTATCGAGAGGATAGTTGTTCACCATTTGGTGTGGACCTAATGTAAAAGTGGCTATGAAAGAGTTGGGACTTATTAGACAGTTCAGATACAGTGAGTTGTACGTGAGCTAACGCTGTAGAGTGGAAAGTTGAGAATATCAAAAGTCACCCATTATTTTCTTGTGAATATTAGAGAGAGTCAAGAGATAGATGTGAGATTTGTAGATCTAATAGTTAATGTAAGTCAAAAAGAAGACAATGACTTTAAGGTAGATGACCAGAGTGGCGCAGCTGAAGTGTTATGTGGCTCAGTTCATTATATGTGTATGACTTATTGTAGTCAGGGGTTAAGCATCAGAAGCCTACGGGAATTATGCAAACCATTGGACATATCCCATAATGAAAGTGATATGGGAAAGGTTTATATACTATTCGTGTTAATGCTATGTTGATAGATGTATTGAATTATATGTTGATTGAGGAGTCACATCATTGCGGTACTAATGTTGTGTGACAGAGTTGTCGATATTATGGTTATATTGATGTTCTTATGACGATGTTGATGGCAATGGTAATGACCTTATTGTGTTCCGGTTCAAGAGCGAATGAGATCCTAAGGTGATGAGACGAAGAGTGAAATGAATCAGTGCGTTCATAACTCGGTAGCATTGCATCTTGTTGGATTGTTGTAGGTAACAATGTGGAATTTGGATTAGTGGTATTCGAATTGTTGTCAAACTCGTCGTGGGAGTCGGAGGGAAGGATGCGAGGGTCGTATCCAGAGTTGGTTACATCAGGTAATTTTCGAGGACGAAAATTCTTTAAGTGGGGGAGAGTTGTAACACCCCAAAGTTCATATTTAATTATTTAATTAATTATTTATGATTATGGTGAATTATTGTGAATTATATGACGCATTGTGTGGTTTTATTGATGTGTGTCGTGGGATATGAAGATAAGTTGTGGGGTATTAGTGAGAAGTAGATATAATTAGATTTATTTAGATTTAAATAATTTTAGTCATATTATATGTGGAGTTATAATAATAATAATAATAATAATAATAATATAGATGGCATTATTTAGATTATTATTATTTTAAATAAGATAAGTAATAATAAGGGCAAGGTGGTCTTTTGTAAAGGATAAGTGAGGATATAATTGGGAAACCATTATTAGGGTTATTTAGACTTAATAAGAAAATAGAAGTGAGAAGTTATTCTGATTGATCGTAACTTTTGTGAGAAGTGCTCTGAGGAAAAAGAGGGAGAAAGCTAGGGCTCTGGAGGGATTGCTGCAGAACTCAAGAGAAAGAATTCAGAAAAAAATCAATTACAAGGTATGGGGAGTATAACTTTCATTATGATTGATGTAAAAATCTGAATATAGATAGGTTGGGGTTTTACGGGGTTTTGGGTTTATGATGAATTCTTGATGAAATAGATAGAAAGTGATGAATTTAGGATGTATGTTTTGATTTAGAATGATGTATGTATGAGGGTGTCGCACCTCGAAAAAATAACTTAATCGAAGACACGACACTCGCGCGAAAGGCGCGGAAAACGGTTCGACAGAGTCGCCACCGAACTTTATTTATCCCAAAAGAGGGAAAGGAAAATATCGAGAAAACCTTAACGGGAGAAGATAAGAACATGGTCGTCGCAACCACATTCTGGGTTCGGGAGTCGGTTACGTGAGGGGAAGGTACGCGCACCCCCTCACGTCCGTTGTACTCAACGGGAACCTCTTAGTTCGAATTGTGCGGAATATTATCTAAGCTTGTTTGTTTTCTTCTCAACGATATATGCGAAAAGGTAAGGTAAAAGGTTTCGATTGCTAAGGGAAATGGGGTGGTTTTAGGATAGGGTGCTCGACAAGGCCATCGCGACCTCGGGCCTACGTATGCTCATTCGGACGAGAATGAGGAATCAGAGCAATCGTAGTTCGACAACGGGGTTTGACGGAAAAAGATGGTAGTGTGGAAACGGGGAGAAAAGAAAAAGTGTGGACGCAAACGGGGGAAAAAGAAAAAATGTGGACGCAAACGGGGGAAAAAGAAAAAGTGTGCTCGCCAAGATCGTTGCAATCTTATGCCTACGTATCTTTATTCGGACGAGAATAAAGAATCAGAACAGTCGTAGTTCGTGGTATGCCCACGAAACAAGGGAGTTGGTTGATTTTTAAAAGAGGCGTCAATTGCTCACACACGAGTAAGAGAACTCGCACCCAAACAATCGAATGAAGATCAAAGACTTGAACCCCCCATTTTTCACCTTGAAAGAGTTTCGATAGTTGTTAGTCGTTTTGAGGTTTGATTATGAAAATCCGCTTGACGTGGAATCAAGGGTTTATTGTATGCGCTTGGTTATTTTGAAAAAGATTTGATTTATTAAACAAAAAGGCGTCAATTGCTCACACACGAGTAAGAGAACTCGCACCCAAACAATCTAAGAGAGATCAAAGACTTGAACCCCCATTTTTCACCTTAAAAGAGTTGCGATAGTTTGTTAGTTATTTTTTGAAGTTTGATTATGAAAATCCGCTTGACATTGGATCAAGGGTTTATTTGTTATGAAAAGAGTTTGGTTTGAGAAAGGATTGCTTAGAGGTTGATTTGAAAATGGCTCGACGACAAGTCAAGGGTTTGATTGAAAATGGGTTTGTTTGAAAATGGCTCGACGACGAATCGAGAATTAGTTTGAAAATGGGTTGTCTATGCTAGTCCCTAGGGGTGCTCCTAGTAAACAAACCACAATCAAAAGAAAGCTAAATGCGTACATCGGAATGGGAGAGGGGTACATGTAAATTACAAGGGATGACATGAAATAAAGGGTCTCATTGTAAGGTAGCCCAAGAGAAAGCCGTGTGTGTGCAAGGTGTCCTAAGCTAAGCCTTGATCGAAAGCGTCAAGCAACCAACAGTCCATCAATTATTGTTTTAGGGTTTCAATATTTTTAGTGTTTTTTGATTAATGGTGAACAAATGAAATGGTTAGATAAATATGAATATGGATATGAACAATATGAAAAATATGAAAAATATATAATATTAACATAAAATAAAATTGGTGTCGTCTTAATCGGAATTTAATCGAGAAATCGATAATCAACGATTTTTGACTTTCATTGACCAAATAAAAGAATATGCGAAAATTAAATGGAAATGGAAATTAAATCGAAAATATGAAGACAAAGAATAAAGGTCTAACCTTTATCAAGATTTAATCGAGAAATCGGTAAATCATTGATATTTGGTTCTCATTGACCCAAAATGAATAAAAATAATGACAAAATGACAAAAATGAAATTAAATCGAAAAGGTATAGGAAAAAGAATAAAGGTCTCACCTTTATTGAGATTAAGTCGAGAAATCGACAAATCGTCGATGTTTGGTTTTCATTGACCCAAAATAAATGAATAAAAATAATGTAATGACAAAATAAATCGAAATAAATAGTAAATAGACCTCATATATATCAAAATTTCATCGGTTTGAAAAAACCAATTAAACTATGAGTATTGCTAGATCATTGACCCAAAAAATGAAATAAAAATAATCGAAATGAAATAAAATCGAAAATGACAAGAAAAAGAATAAAGGTCTCACCTTTATCAAGATTTAAAATCGATAAATCGATAAATCTCGATATTTGGCTTTCATTGACCCAAAAAAAAGAATAAGAATGAAATAATGACAAAATAATCCGAAATAAATAAGTAGTAAATAGTAAGGCTCATATAAATCAAGATTTGATACTTATTTTAAAGAATCACCCAATATCAAGATGTTTTTGATATCATTGGCCCTAGGTAAGTAAAAAATTAGAAAAAAAAGGTAGAATAAGTTAATTAACTTAAAATGGTTAAATAAAATCAAAATAAAAACTAACAATTTAAAATTTAAGATTTAGAAATTAAAAATATTTTAAAACAAATTACATTGAAGAAAATACAACAAGGGAAGGGGGTGAGTAAGAAAAGTAAGGGTATGGGATCACTTGGGCTCAAGGCCCATCACCCAAAAACCACGCGTCCGAGTAAAAAAGAAACGAAAAAAAAAGTGGGTTGAGACAAAAACGGCCGTGAGAAGCATATTAAGGCTACATTCAAACCAATACATAGTCTGTATCCAACTCACAGAAAATCAATAAAATGATAATAGTAAAAAACGTCATCACTAAAAGCTCAGAATGGGAACAGGGTAGCAACAAGGTTCGAAAAAGAAAAATCTCGTTCGAAGAGTGCATTCGACAGACGAAAATCGTCCCCAACCTTCTTAGAACACGATCTCGTTCCATCTCTCTCCCACTACACGATCTAGGTTTGTGTTTGTTTTTCAATCTTGGTTCCTTCTTCTTTTTGTTTCATGTTCTGGGTTTCGATTGGTTATGGGTTTGAAATGGTGTGGTTCTGTTATGGTTTGTGTGTTGCTTCGCCTCACTCTCTCATCGCTTCTAAATTTCTGGTTCTGAATCTGGGATTTGTTGTGTTGTGGTTTTGGATTGGGAAGGATTTGGAAAGTTTGAAGAGGATTTGAAGAAGAAAGGGAGGTTGCGGGTTTGAAAGGTTGGAGAAGAAGGGTTTGCGAATGGGTTATGGAATTGATGAAAATAATGGGTTTTGATTGAAGGTTTGAAGGATGTTTTGTGTGAAGAACAGATGATAATGATGCGATGTTGTTGTTGTTACAGCGAGGGATTACTGGTAGTTGAGGAAAACTGGGTGTCGGTGGTGGTCGTGTGCGATCGGAGGAAAAATAATATTGAGTGGTGGTTACAAGTTGGGTTTGAAGAGGTTAATGGCGGAGGGTGGTGCATAAAACTACCAGTTCCCCCTGAAGAAGGTCTGAGTTTCCTCCCCCTTTTAAATCATTGAACTTCTTTCTTTTTTTTCTTAATTTTTTTTTTAATTTGATTGTTGTTGAGATGTCTTTTTTCACTGCAGGATATTGTCTTGGTTAATGTTGGTCTGATGTCGTTCTTTCAAGGTTGCAGAATTTTTTTGGCCATTTTCGATGTGTTGTTGCAATGGTACGGTTTGCTTTTGACAGGTTTTGGCATGTTGTTCTGGTGTTGTAAGGATGCGCAGGGTAGTAGAGTGTAATAGCAACAAGACTCTTTTCATGATCTTTGGTGAATGGGCCTTTTTTGTTAGCCTTGAATGTGGGGTTTGTTTCTCTATTTTTCTAGCATTTTCTTTGTAAATGGACTTTTAATGCTAATGGGCTTTAGTTTGTAACTTTGAATGAAATGATCTTGAAATGATCTTATTTATAGCAACATGACCTCATGGTCTAAAAGAAAGAAAAGAGAAGGACTTTGTAATATAGGCTTGAATTCATGGAATTTTGTTGTGATTTCCTTTTGTAGAATTCTTGGTGTAAAATAATGGACTTATGGGCCTTGTAATTTTTTACAACGTTTTTGTAATGGACAATGGTTTGAACGTTAGAACTTGTTTACACCTCCACTTGTACTTTTGAACCATGCTTAACTATGAGCACACTTAATTTGATCCATGATTTGAAAATTCAAAATTTGGCCCAAAGATCTCAAAAATCAAAATTTCACCATTCTTGAATTTGGGATAAAACTTGAATCGTCCCTTGAAAAACAACATAGCTCAATATAACCCTTAAATAAATTAGAATCCTTGAATCAAAATGACCTCCTCTGAAGTTAATATATTGAATAAAGAATGAAGTTATCTTGAACTAATGTCATTTGAATCACCAATGAGCCAAAGATTTATTGTGAACTTTCTTGATCAGAGAAGTCATGAATGAACTCCAAACGTTGTATAAAAATCTTATTGAATATATTGAAATCTGATGATCCTCAGCCATGAAACATTCGCACTCATCATAACCTGATAGTCTGACTCACACCAATTGACTTAAATTTACAGAAACCCTAATCGAAACTTCACACACATCACCTGAACCAAGAAACACTATTTTTCCTGAAATACAATTCAGCTCAATAACACCTCAAGAAGAAACAACACTTTTTGGATTTTTTTAATAATTGTCAGTGGATGGGATACAGATGAGAATTATATACAGGTAGGACAAATTTGGGGTATGACAAATGCCCCTATCTAATTGGCTTAAACCGAGTACGCTGAATTGCTGTGGTATTCATTCTTTCGAGGTAGAAGACAATTAGATATGAAGAAGACCACGAATTTGTCCGAAAAGAAAGAGAATGTCTAGGAGGTGGAATAACAGAAAATTCTGCCACCAAAACGATGACAGACCTATCACCAAAAGGATGATAGTGACCACACGCACACAGACCCTTCCACCAAAAGGATGAAAATGAGGTCAAAACCTGCTATTACCAAAAGGATAATAGGGCACACACGCACACAGACCCTTCCACCAAAAGGATGAAAATGAGGTCAAAGCCTGCTATTACCAAAAGGATAATAGGGCACACACGCACACAGACCCTTCCACCAAAAGGATGAAAATGAGGTCAAAGCCTGATATTACCAAACGGATAATATGGCACACACACGCACACAGACCCTTCCACCAAAAGGATGGAAATGAGGCCACAACCTACTATTACCAAAAGGATAATAGGGCACACACACGCACACAGACCCTTCCACCAAAAGGATGGAAATGAGGTCAAAGCCCGCTACTACCAAAAGGATAGTATGGCACACCCACACAGCCTGCTATTACCAAAAGGATAATATGGCACACAACACAGCCTGTTATTACCAAAAGGATAATAGGGCACACACACACAACTTGCTATTACCAAAAGGATAATAGGGCACACACACATACAGACCCTTCAACCAAAAGGATGAAAATGAGGTCAAAGCCTGCTACTACCAAAAGGATAGTATGACACACAACACAACCTGCTATTACCAAAAGGATAATAGGGCACACACACACACAGCCTGCTATTACCAAAAGGATAATAGGGCACACACACACACAGACCCTTCCACCAAAAGGATTAAAATGAGGTCAAATCCTGCTACTACCAAAAGGATAGTATGGCACACAACACAGCCTGCTATTACCAAAAGGATAATAGGGCACACACACACACACAGCCTGCTATTACCAAAGGATAATAGGGCGCACACACACACACAGACCCTTCCACCAAAAGGATGAAAATGAGATCAAAGTCTGCTACTACAAAAAGGATAGTATAACACATAACACAGTCTGCTATTACCAAAAGGATAATAGGGCACACACACACACGAAGCCTGCTAATACCAAAAGGATAATAGGGCACACACACACAGCCTGCTACTACCAAAAGGATAGTATGGCACACAACACAGCCTGCTACTACCAAAAGGATAGTATGGCACACAACACATCCTGCTATTACCAAAAGGATAATAGGGCATACACACACAGCCTGCTACTACCAAAAGGATAGTATGGCACACACACAGCCTGCTGTAATACCCCAAATTTTGACCACTTAGATTTCCCATTATTGTGAAAATCATCATCACAATATGGATGTACCTTTATGCTTCATCAGTCTCCCCAAAGATGGGTGAGCATCCAATACAATCAAAATTAGGGTTTCAAGCCCTCTCTGAGCTTTAGACAAAGGATCAATCAAGAAATGACAGGATCTTCAACTTGTCTAATATCTCAAACATCCACAATGGATCAAAAAGGACTCCCACTTCAAGGATTAAGCACAAGGCTGCTCCCTTCTAGGTGGATCAAGTCTCAAGATCGATAGTGTCACCAAATTAGGGTTTTGGTCAACCAGGGCCTCCAGATGGAAATTTTCATCTGGGCATAAGGCAATGATCCAAAACATGACCTAATATACTCCATGGAACCTCATGGACCCATGCATCAAGTCAATTTTGCCTCAGGGGATGCATTCATAAAAAATCAGGAATTAGGGTTTCTTGACCTAATTCACCCCTAAGTTGACTTTTGGGACAAACCATGAGCCAAGACCTCAAGAGATGATTTGAGGGTCACTAATACACCATATTGATCCATTTGGAACAATGGATTGATCCAAGAAGCTTGGCAACAAGTTTCATTTTCATCTGCACCACAATTAGGGTTTTAAGGGAAAAGTCAACTGTAACTTTGACTTTTGACCAAGACATGCTCCCAAACCTTAATACATGATTGAATATACCCTATGACACCCATGGAACATGTCCATCAAGTTTGATTTAGGTCAAGGACATGATTTCTTGAAGAATTGCACAGTTTGGAATTCATCTGAAAAAAGTCAACTGTGCACAAAAGTCAACTTTGACTTTTTGAGATTTTTCACCAAAATGGATTTTTAACCCTAAAATGATGTTAATGTATGATTTGAATCATCATTCATCAAGAAAAATCAAGAAAAGTGAGATAACTTGTAAAAGGGGTAACCATAAAACTTAGAAATTTTTCTAAGTTAAAAATAAAGTGGCAAAGGTACCAACTTTGGAGGACCATAACTCCTAAACCACAAGGCCATTTTTTCTCATCCAAAGATGGATTTGTAGCCCTCATTATCACCTACAAAAACTTCAACTACAAGTCATTCCAATTCATTAAGGATTTTGAGTTATGGAGTGATCAAAGTGGCTGAAAAGTGAAAATGTCACTTTTTCCAACACTTAGTGAAATTTTCACTAAGTCAGAATTCTGCTTCACTTTTTGCCAAATGTAGGGGGATTTTTCACTTGGAATCAAAAGAGATCAAAATCAAACTTGTTCAAACAGTTGTTGTATCATGTAAGAGCTTTCCAAAATGGCCAAGAACATTGCCAAATTCAACCTACATCATGAGATACAACATTGGCAAGTTGCCTTGCTGAAATATATCAAAGCAAGGCAGAATTTGCACTTTGGCTCGATTTTCCAAAATCAGCCAATTGCAATTGCTCCAATCCACTTGGATACCTCAGAGGATTGAATCCAAAGGGGACAATCACTGAGCCAAGCCTCCAAGGTCCAAGGAACAAAGAATAGCATGTTGAACCTAGAATTGCCAAAATAGGGACAAGACTTCAAATTTGGAATGAGGCATTCAATGGAACCATCAAGGTGGAATGGACTGAGCCATTCTCATCTGAAATCAGTCAAGACTTATCCAAGACCAAGGGGACCAAAGCTCTGTGCCCTAACCTCTAGTCAATGGCTAGAGGAGACTTTCATTTCCATTGGCCAACATTGAGGGAACCTACTTACCAGCTGCCATGCACTATTCCTTGCAAAACAAACTTGCTCTACTATAAATAGAGCTCAATTGTGGTCAGTTTAAGTACACCAAAGCCATCTAACAGATGCTTTCCTCAAAATCTCTTTCTCTTGGCAAAAATGCCTTTCTTAGCAAGGTAGCTATCGGGTTTTGAGTTTGAGAGCAATTCTGCACAAACCAATCACTCACACACCTCACATACATCACATATGAGCTGATCAAACACTCACATAACTTCTGAAACATCAATTTCACAAAATCACTTGCCATCCACACAAGTTTGAAGTGAAGTTGCAGCTGAGATGCCATAAACTGATCCAGTCCATTTCAATTCAATCCAAGTGTTCAAACACACTCCATATGGTGTAGGGAAGCTGTCCAGATCATCACAACTTATCTGTAACACCTCCAACTCAAAATCACATCTGCTCTTGCTGTCACGACTTGGAGGTCAATACTTAATTTTTGAAGCATTAATCCAAGATCACAATTTGTTTCCCATGTGTAAAACAATTTTTGATCAATTTAATTGAATTTTTATTCAATTAAATACATTTTTTGGAAACAAATTAGGGTTTTGGATTAATTCAACCCTCATAAATCATTTTCAAAATTTTTGGGCCTCTATTAGAGTGTAAGACCCAATCCTTTTGTTGACCAAATCATCTTTGGGCCTCATTTATTGTATAAGTCCCGATACCGTAAAAAACAAACGGTGTGATCGTCGCCTTTTCAAAAATCACCTGGGCCTCTTCTTGAGCTATAAGACCCATTCAAAACTTTTGGGCCTCTATTAGAGTGTAAGACCCAATCTCCCTTTTAACCAAAACATTTTTGGGCCTCACTTATTGTATAAGTCCCTCTGCGTTAAAAGAAAACCTCGGCGCGATCGCCATTTTTAAACGAAAAATCATTTGGGCCTACCCTCGTGTTATAAGCCCCACTCTTTTTCTTTAAACCTTTTTGGGCCTCTTGAGAGAGTGTAAGACCCATCCCTTTGTACAAAAAACCTTTTTGGGCCCCAGTCACTTGTATAAGTCCCTCTGTACAAATTCAAACAGTGCGCTCACTGATAAAACCCTGGGCCTCTCCTTGAGCTGTAAGCCCCAAATCTTTCTTTTTCAAAGCACTTTCTCCTTTGATTTTGAATATACTGTTGTTTTTAATTTTTCTTTGTTGAACAACTAACCAAACAGCATGGAAGCACTACAACCGAGTAAGTGGTTATCGCTTTCATTTACTGCTTTCATACTATAAACTGTATTGTGGGGCTGCTCACTGTAAGTCTCCTTTCATAAACTCATATCTACTGTGTAATAATAGTATAGATATTTCGAGTTTCCCCGGCAACTACGTCTAGAACTAAGTGACGCCGTTTCATTCATTCGTAGAAATAGACGCCTAGATCCCCAATAGGAGCACCAGATACAGTCTTCTCTTCGGCTGTCCTCCTTAGGAATCGTCAAGAAGCTCTACTCCCCAAGATGAATGTATTCTCCGTGAATGGCATCTTTGAGTTTCTTCCCAATTCTCGAACTTTCCTGACTTGATCTATTCTTTGTGGATAGCTTGCCTTGAATGTCTCGGGGTTTGGGTACCCACTACGGTCATAATCTTGGACCTTAACTAAGGAACCCTCTTTAAAAGCTAAAAGTCGCTGGATAGTAAACCTCGCACGTTTACCAGTGTTTTTCATCTTTAAATGAGTTATCTTTCCTAATGGAAAGGAGATGATAGACCCACGGGCTTCTTAAAAGCATCGGCCTCCTCTTGGGCATTATTCAAGGACACTACGGCTTCTTAGAAGTATTCACAGCCTCCTCTTAGGCTTCGTATAATGATCTCTTCCTCCGGGAATGATAGCCTCCTCTTGGGCTTCGTACAAGGACCCGTCGGCTTCTTAAAAGATTCCAGCCTCCTCTTGGGCTTCGTACAAATTGTCCCGACGACCTCCTAGAGGTATAGGAACAGAACCTAGTCATCCTCATAGAACAGTCCTTTCATAGAGACTACTACTGTTTCTCAAAGCATAGTATAAAAGATAAAACTCTAGACTTGGACAGTCTAACTTCCTTGAGTCTCAAAGACATTCTCAAGCACCCTTCGTTAAATAGGAAGGAAACCCGCAGACACGGATAGTCTCGATACCCTTTGGATTTTCCATTTCCTCAAAGAGAAGGAAATATCCCTGATCCTCAAATTAAATCCCTGTGTACAGTATTACTCATATAAGAACTAATTTTCTCTGGGATCTGTCACTCAACTGAAACAGTTACAATAGCCTCCATCTCGGGCTTCGTACGAGATACCAAAATTCTCCCCAGTGGAGTCAAAACAACCTTTTAGCCTCTCTCTCAGGCTTTGTATGAGACACAAAAGATTCCCTTGTTGAGTCAATCACCCTTTTTTTGCCTCCATCTCGGGCCTCGTACGAGATATAAATCCCTTAAGCAAGAGTCGAACTCTTTGCTAGCCTCCTCTTAGGCTTTGTATAACGATATGCCCCACTGGGTCAAAAACCTTTAGCCTCTCTCTCGGGCTTTGTACGAGACACAAAATAGCCTCCTCTTAGGCTTTGTATAATGATTTTCCTAGCGGAAATTAGCCTCCTCTTAGGCTTTGTATAAGAAAACCACTGGTTGAGACACAAAAGATTCCCTTGTTGAGTCAATCACCCTTTTTTTGCCTCCATCTCGGGCCTCGTACGAGATATAAATCCCTTAAGCAAGAGTCGAACTCTTTGCTAGCCTCCTCTTAGGCTTTGTATAACGATATGCCCCACTGGGTCAAAAACCTTTAGCCTCTCTCTCGGGCTTTGTACGAGACACAAAATAGCCTCCTCTTAGGCTTTGTATAATGATTTTCCTAGCGGAAATTAGCCTCCTCTTAGGCTTTGTATAAGAAAACCACTGGTTGATCCAATCAACCTTTTAGCATCAAAGCTGTGCCTCGTTCACAGTACACAAACATCAACAACTCCTTTCCCTTCATCTAATCGCTGTAAGCGGCAAGCCTCTGGATCATCTATATCCATGCCACTGTCCCTCTTTTAGCATGAGAAATTCCTAAGGAAAGATGGCATTGCTCTACACTGAGTTAAAGTCTTCTCCTTCAGGTTAAAACCCTTTTTTCGGAAATTATGGCATTGTTAGGATCCGTGTATCCCAGTTAAAGTAATTCTCCTTCTCCCATCTTTAGAGATGACAAATTCTCTCTAAAGTCGAGGTCTTTTAGCTTCACATCTTGGGCTTTGAACAAGATACAAATCACCTTTCGCTTCACGTCTTGGGCTTTGAACAAGACACCAAAACACCAAAAAAAACCAATTTCCTCCCATAGAATAGGAGGAACTATGAACGCTCTGATTTCCCTGTTTCGGTAAACGGGAATACGTAGGAATAAGATCGAAAGAAAAAATCTTAGCGAGCGCAATCAACAAAAAACCCAAATCCCATACCTTCGTCAACCAAAAGCAGTAATTCAAAAACATCAGTCCTAACATCCTAATCCTTATTCCCCGCTAGAAAGTCCTAGAAAGAAAGAAAACCGTATTGGCGAAAATACAAATAGCCAGTACAAAGGCCCCCCACATTGATAGCATCCGTAACCTAACAGACCGCTGTTTAAACTCAGTATGCAAGCAGGGTTAATTGGAGACATCTATTTCCCTTCCTTATTCAGCTCACAATAGGATAAAAAATGAATCGACCTGTAGTTTTAAGCTCAACCGCAGAGAACGACCAGCGCTTAAGAACCGCGTCCAAAATCGCTCGCTGCAGAAAAGTGGCGTCCACCGTGGGGCCCGTTCCTTTCTTTCTACTTCTCTTGTGTGAAAATTTACACAAATGGCGACTCTGCTGGGGAGTCTCCTTTTCTTCCTTAAGGGCATCATCCCCGTTCTCTACGGAAAATGGGAACTCTACCGAAGAGAAAGATTGACCTATGCTGGTCCATCTCTTAGGCAGGGAACCACAGATTGGGGCTTCCGCCGGGGAACCCATTTCTGTCAGGAACTTAAGAATCGTAGCTTTATAAGTCTAGGATGATTAGGACAAATATATATACTGCTTTTCCTAATTGCTATACGTGTTTATTTTTCTGCTACTGGGAATGCGTGTGATGCCGCATGTGGTGAGATTGAGTATACACTTAAGAAAAGCCAACCCTTTTCATAGTGCGGAAGCTATCGGAAATAGCTGTTACGCGATACTACCCTCATTTGAGGCTGGTGATCTATTCTCGGTGAATGGCACTTACTCTAAGATTGCACACAACTCGCTGGCGATCCGCTTGTTGTTTTGCCTTCCTGGGAGGAGCTGATGATAATGAGTACAGGTACAAAAATCACCCTAGTATAAACCGTTGGGGATGGGTAGAGCCTTGACTTCATGACAACGACCCTCTGACCCCATGTTTTTTCTATGTTTTTGTGTGCTGCATTCATGCATTCATTTAATAAAACATTAAAACATTAAAAAAAAATTTCTCTTCTAGTTTCTCTGTTTTTCAAATTAAACTAAGACTGTGATTGCAAATATCAGAGAAAAAGATTGCATTAATGGATTTCGGTAGAAGGAGAACTCACCAGTATACCTTCAAGGTTCCAAAACTAGGGGATTTGAGAAAGTTAGCGAGGATGATCGTTAACCCAGAGGCTTTCAGAGCCAAGCACGGTGGTTTGCTACCACTGTTAAGAGTCCATGTGATTGAGGGGATCATGGACGCGCTCATTCAGTTCTACGATCCGGTTTATCATTGTTTCACATTCCCGGATTACCAGCTGACACCAACGCTGGAGGAGTATTCTCATCTCACTGATTTACATATCACAGATCGAGCTCCATTTTCTGGACTGGAAGAAATTCCAAAGAATCAGATCATTGCAAGAGCAATTCATTTGGACGAGTCTGAGGTTCGGACTCACATGACCACTAAGGGTGGCATCCAAGGTTTGCCAGCCCAGTTCTTGACAAAAAAGGCTCTATACTTCGCTAGTATAGGGAACGGGACTGCTTTTGAAAGCATCTTTGTCTTGCTCACCTACGGGTTATTTTTGTTTCCCAACATCAATAACTTCGTCGATATCAACGCTATTAAGGTTTTTCTCATTGGAAACCCTGTGCCAACTTTGCTCGCAGATGCGTATCATTCTGTACACTTAGGAAATTTGTACAGCGGAGGGGAGATCACATGCTGTGTACCTTTGCTTTACAAGTGGTTTATCTCTCACTGGCCCAAGTCTGCCGCTTTTTGGGATTGCAAGAATGTCTTACGTTGGTCGCAGAAGATCATGTCCCTTACCAACTCTGATATAGATTGGTGTAATAGGATTTATGAGGGAATCAGAATCATTGACCGTTGTGGAAACTTCCCCAGCGTACCCCTCATAGGAACTAAAGGAGGAATCAACTATCATCCGATATTAGTTCTTCGTCAATTTGGATACCCGATGAGACACATCCCACTGGTTGTTCATCTGGAAGGTCTTTTCTTCAAAGAAGGAGAAAACGACAGAGCACTAAAGATGGAAATAGTACAAGCTTGGAAACATGTTCATAAGAAAGGACGAGAGTCTCTGGGAAAACCGGACTGTGTCTCGGTGGAGCCTTATCTCCATTGGGTACAAACCAGAGCTCTCAAGCAAAAGATGCCTTATCCTCGTTACGGAATTCTTCCACCAAGGGAAATTGTCATGTACTTCATGACGGAAACTGAAAAGCTTCAGGTTACTCTCAACAAGGTTCAAAAGGAAAGAAGATATTGGAAGAACAAGTACCGCACCCTCAACGTAGAGTGTATCCAAATACAACAACTACTAAAAGAGAAAGATGCTCTGATTGAAATTTTGGAGCAGCATGCTGTAGAGAATCAAGATGACCAAAGGAATTTGCTCACTCCTTTCACTTGGCAAAGGAATGACAACCCGACAACGGCCCAAGCGCCCCGGTCAAAGAAAAGGAAAGTACCAGAGTCAGCACCCGGTTTCTCCTCAGAGAGGACTCGGGACCCATTAGTTTAGGTTTCTGTTTCTGCACTTTGTAATCTACTGTATTTCCATTTCTGTAATCCTTTGAATTTCAATAAAAAGGGGTTTCCCCACTGTTTGATATTTGCAATCTAATTGTCGAAGTTTATTTTGATTAAACAAAAAAAAAACAATTAATATAATCATTGCATTCATCATTCTCACATCGCGTATTCTCCTTACCTACGAATCTCACATTTGTGTCTCGATTCTAGAGTCAAACTGTCTCATTCGTATAATACTCGGGCCAATCGTCAGAAAAAGATGGATGATCTTGAGGAATAAAACAGAGAGTTGAAAGAAGAGATCGACACTCTGAGAGAGGATATGAGAAAGCTTCGTAACGACATGCAAGCCATGGCAAAAGCTCAGCTACAAAGAACTGTGATCTCAGAGATCACCTCAACGCCCATCATAGAAAAGTATGATCCTAGGTATCAGATGCCGAAAGATCGTTCTTGGGGCATGCCTGTTAACTATATTCCGGAAGGATATGTTCCGCCGATCACTGAAGATCAGGGAATCGCAACAGAAGCCGTTGGGCCTGAAGGTTACAAACTTCGGGAAAGCAAAGATGCCAGGGGCATGCTCAAGACTCCTGAAGGTTACAAACTTCGGGAGACGCCAAGACTTACTGCCGTAGTCACGGTACCACCCCCTGTGGTGCACAGTGTCCCGGAAGGACAGATTCCACGGACACCTTCGGGTAAGAAGGAAACTATGTTTGACAGAATGGATGAATTCCAGGAGCAGTTCTTGGAAATGCAGAAAGAGCTGCAAGCCATTCGCAGTCAGGATCTATTTGGAAAGGACGCCGCAGACCTCTGCTTGGTCCCAAATGTGAAAGTCCCGCACAAGTTCCAAGTGCCCGACTTTGAAAAATACAAGGGTAACTCTTGCCCTCAGAGCCATCTGGTGATGTACGCTCGGCGGATGTCAGCTCAGACGGAGAATCAGGACCTGCTGATTCACTACTTTCAGGATAGTTTAACTGGTGCCGCACTCAAATGGTACATGGGTTTAAACCGTACTACGATCAGTACTTTCAGAGATCTTGGTACTGCCTTCGTCCAACAATACAAATACAATTTGGACATGGCACCCGACAGAGATCAACTCAGATCGATGTCGCAAAAGAAAAAGGAAACCTTTAAGGAGTATGCTCAAAGGTGGCGTGAAATTGCCGCTCAAATTTGTCCACCTCTTGAGGAAAAAGAGATGACAAAAATCTTCTTAAAGACCTTAAGCTCATTTTACTATGACCGAATGATTGCCAGTGCACCCAGTGATTTCACCGAAATGGTCGGCATGGGTGTACGTCTTGAGGAAGCCGTCCGAGAAGGACGTTTGGTAAAAGACACTGGATCAACGAGCGGTACTAAAAAATATGGTAGTGCTCTCCCTAAGAAAAAAGAGCAAGATATTGGGAATATCTCTCTCGGAAAGCAAAGGCGTCGTTATCAGCCAGTAGCAGCTGTTACTCCTGCTATCGGCCCCGCACCTGTTCCTATGTATCAACCTCAGGTTGCGCAGAGCCAGCCTGATCAACAAAGGACACAACAGCCTCTTCAGCAGGCTCGTCCTCCATATAACAACAACCGTACAACACGACCACCAGGATTTGATCCTATACCTGTAACGTACGCAGAGCTGTTTCCGTTACTGCTGGCTAAGGGGCACATTCAGACTAAGTCTCCCCTTTCAGTTCTGGAAAATCCGCCTTTTTGGTTTAAAGCGGATCAAACATGCCCTTATCATCAAGGAGGTTCAGGGCATAACATTGAGACTTGTCTCAATTTCAAATCCGACGTGCAAAAGCTTGTTAGAAGCGGGCTCTTATCTTTCAAAGATACGAATCCCAATGTTCTTACGAACCCGCTGCCTTAACATGAGAAGGCTGCAGTCAATCTGATTGAGAAAGAGACTAACAATGTCTATCAAATTCACGATGTACTCTTATTGGGGACCAATCTGGTCAAGATGCATTGTAGACAGAGTGGATATGGCCATGTGCCACCTCATAATTATCACCAGTGTGATATCTGCTCTAAAGATAACCAAGGATGTTCTGTAGTGCAATAAGCTCTACAGGAACAAATGGATCTTGGATGGATCCAAGAGCACCGAGTTCGTGGAGTTAACATGGTCTCTACGAATTCTAACGTCATTCAAAACCACGACATCCGTGTGATGAATGTCAACTTGGTGGCGATGCACTCAAGGCAAAGCCAGTATCATAATTTGCCGCGACACGATTACAGTTCCTGTCTGATTTGCTCGGTAAACAAACAGGGATGCTCTTTCATACAAGAGACCCTCCAGCGTCAGATGGATCTTGGATGGATCCAAGACTACCATGATAGGAACTCCTATCAAATCAATATGGTTCAGATCTTCGATATCCGCGTAATGGATACTAACCTGGTAGAGTTACATGCTGAGCAGGTCTGACTCGGATTCTTAATATCACATGATTACCAAAATTGTAAAGCGGGTTGCAAAAACGATCGAGGTTGTACCCTTGTCCAGGAGGCACTTCAGCACTTGTTAAATCACTGGTGGATGCCAATCTATATGGACGAAGATACTCAGCAGATTAGTATCAATAACAGGAATCCTACTCGTCGTCAAAGTCAGGATGTCCGATCAATGGAAGATAACCTAGTGAGGTTGCATTGCATTCAAAGTGGGCATGGCCAGGTGCCACCACACAACTATGACAGTTGTAGCGTCTGTTCGGAAAGTAACCAAGGGTGTTACCTTGTGAGAGCAGCTCTTCAGGGTCAGATCGATCACGGAGAAATTCATCCATATCCGGGTTCTGGACCCATCATTTGGTCACCGAACTACCTTGCCGATCAAGTTGAGGATGTTGTCACGATCGCTGGTTATCACCAGATCAGGGATGTTTTTGCCATCATTCCTCTACTTGACGAATCTAGAGTTCCCAACCGGGAACGGATCGAGGTTACTTATGATGGTCAGAAAAATCAGAAGGTTCCCATAGTCATCTATCTACCGGGGCCATTACCGTATGAATCAGCTAAGGCTATCCCTTACAAATACGGTGCAACAATAATTAAGAATGGAAAGGAAATTCCATTACCCTCCGTTGTGAACATTGTAGACATCAGTCGAGTAACACGGAGTGGTAGAATCTTCAACCGAGGAGTTGGAGAACTTAACCAGGAAAAGGAACTTCAGACAGAAGCTCCCGATCCATCAGTCGGTCAATCCAGTAATCCCGACCTTTCAAAAAATGACGATGAGATGCTCAAGCTCATCCAAAGGAGTGAATACAACATTGTTGATCAACTGTTACAAACTCCTTCAAAGATCTCAGTATTATCACTGTTACTCAGTTCAGAAGCGCATAGGGAGGCTCTACAGAAAGTCTTGGAGCAAGCCTTTGTGGAACAGGATGTAACAATCATACAATTCGATAGCATTGTCTCTAACATCACTTCCTGCAATAATTTGGGATTTAGTGATGAGGAGTTACCTGAAGAGGGTCGCCGTCATAACATGGCGCTCAATATCACAGTTAACTGCCAGGGCGATGCTTTAGCCAACGTACTGGTAGACACAGGGTCAGCCCTGAATGTTATGCCGAAGTCCACTTTGACGCAATTATCATTTAAGGGCCCTCCGATGAGAGTCAGCGAGGTCGTCGTCAAAGCATTCGACGGATCCAGAAAAACAATTATCGGCGAAGTTGATCTTCCCATAACTATTGGTCCTCACACTTTCCAAATCACTTTCCAGGTCATGGACATCCGGGCAACATACAGTTGTTTATTAGGAAGACCTTGGATACATCAGGCTGGAGCGGTCACTTCGACCCTCCACCAAAAGCTAAAGTTCGTCAAGAACGATCAACTTGTCACGGTTTGTGGGGAACAAGCCTTGCTTGTGAGTAACCTATCATCATCTACTTGTGTGGAACCCGAGGAGGTTATTGGAACTCAGTTCCAAGCACTATCGGTGAGCAAGGACAATCAGTTCAAAGAAGGAACTTCAATTTCTTCATACAAAGATGCTATCAAAGCGGTCGAGAGTACCGATACGACAGGATGGGGACGGCTTGTCATTCCTATTGAGAATAAAAAAAAGAAGGGTCTTGGTTTTTCTGCAACCTGTACCCAGACGGCCGCCAACGATGAAAGTCTTCATCCCCTTCAAAACTTCTTCCACAGTGGAGGTTTTCTCCACCCAGTGTCTTAAGCAGTACATGCTATCAATGAGGAAGATCCCTCTGACACAGATGAAGAATGGAAGTCCTACCTTAACAAGGACGGCTATATGTCTCAGGAAGAGGTGCCTATGCCTTTTTGCTTTCCTACAGAAAGTCCGAGATTTATACCAAGATCAGATATCGAAATGATCTATGGGGATTGTGATTCGGAAGGATGCCGTGCTCCGCCAAATTCATTAGAGGAGAACACTCCGATGAAAGACGATTTTGACTACAACTACTATGGCCCAATGGATGGTCTGCCAATGTGGCAGCCTTACCCAGGAAACTTGTGTAACGCCCCAGTTTTGCTAGATTTATTTAATAGAGTAGATTTAATTGGTTTTGGTTTTATATTATTTTATTTCTGACTTTTATTTGACAAAATGTTATTTTTCATCATTGAATATATTTTATCGCGTTTTGGGATCGTTTGCGAGATATTTGAGTGTGGGGGTATTTTGGGCATTCATAGATATTTTTACTAAGTTAGTAAGAAAGAAAAGAAAATAGAATAGAAAAGGGAAAGAAATAAAAATAGAGAGAAAGAAAGAAGAAAGAAGGAAAAAGAGAGGAAAAGAGGGGAAGAGAGAAAATTGGAGAAAAAGTGTGAAAATCATCAAGATCAACTTCTAGAATCGAATTAAATCGGGTAAGGGTGCGAAACTCGATTATACTATGCTTGTATATGATTATGTATGTATGTGTTTGGATGATTCTTTTGCTTTCTATGTTTTTCACTTCTAGGTCGAAAACGATAAAATGAGTAGAATCGACGGTTTAACGGTTGGAAATCGATGTAAAGGTGGTAGATTGCTTGTTGGCATGATTAGAATAGGTTCTGATTGATATATGTTGATTGGGAAATGTTTTGGTTGGGAAATATCACTTTTGGGGTTTCAAACAGCGCAGAAAAATTCTGGGTTTTCCTTGGTTTGCCTAGCGAACCTGGGGCGAAGGTGGCAGCGAGTGAGGTTTTCTACGGGTAGAGAAGGTTCGCTACGGGTATTCGCCTAGCGAACGATTCAACGAAGGGTAGAGAAGGTTCGCTACGGGTATTCGCCTAGCGAAGGCATGAGCGAAGGTTCGCTAGAGTGTTCGCCTAGCGAACTTTGGGTGTTTTTGGCTCTGTTTGGTTTTGACTTGGTTCGCCAAGTGCTCGCCTAGCGAACTTTGTGTCTGTTTTTAGCTAACAGTTGGTTCGCTGGAACATTCGCCTAGAGAAGGAGCTAGCGAATGCTCGCGAGGGATGTTCGCCTAGCGAAGCAGCTAGCGAATGCTCGCGAGGGAGATTCGCCCAGCGAATAGTGCTGTTCGTGTAATTTTGTTTTCTGAATAACTTTTGATCTGTGATTCGGTTTGAGGCGTGGTTTGATGCATTGGAAAGCCATTGAGCTGTACTTTCTTATTATGATGGTTTAGAATTTGTTAGCCGATTTTATTTTGTCTGTAAATGTGAATAGTGTCAATGGTCGACTTTTGTCGTTTTAATGGTGCGTATTTGACTTGTGTTATGCTTTATGGTGTTGCTTCGAATGTGGTATGACTTATGTGCTGTTGTGATGATGCTTTGTGGCCGATAGGCAAGAAAATGCTAAGTGTGGTATTTGATAAATGTGCATGATTATGAATGTGTGTATGGATGCAATGTGAATGTCATGAGTCATTGTATGCCAAGCATCATAGTGTGCATTGTTGAACGTCCTGAGTGGCGACTTGATCATCGTGTGCCTCAAAAATACGAGGCGCTGCCTGAGGACTTAAAACGATGAACCTGCTATACCATCGTGTGCCTTGAAAATATGAGGCGATGCCTGAGGACTTACAGCGATATGTATAGACGATTTTGGGCTCCTTTGGAGACTTAAAGCAATCCTTAATGTCGTGGGCCTCGAAAATACGAGGCGATGCCTGAGGACTTAAAGCGACGGGTGAACATCGTAGGCCCGACGGGGAGTTACTTGACTAAGTCTCAGTAACAAGCGATGGTTCCAATAGTTCCTGAGTGGACTAATGACGTGACATGACGTGACAAAGGAAGTCGGTACCGCATGGCATGTGCATAGAGTCGTTGTGTCGATCTATGCGCATTTGCATTCATCATGAGTTATTTGTGCATGGAATTGTGAATGTGATTAATGAAATGGAAATGTGTGATTGTGTTGGTGATTACGTGTATGTTGTATGTTTGATGTGTAGTGGTGTCAATGCTTGAGAATTGTGCCGTATTATGTTATGTTTGATCTATGAGAAATTGTGGTGCAACTGTGGTGAGAAATGTGTTTACTTGTGAATGTTTGTGTTAATATATAATTTTATACAATTATATTATGGTTGTTTTTCTCACCCTTCTGCTGTTTTATAACGCTCTATGAGGCGTTGCAAATTAGAGCTGCTGGAGGTATTCCTTTTTGTGAAGCGTTGCGTCTTCATTATTTTGGTCGGTCGGCTCTGATATGTGACTCCGGGTAGCATAGGGTGGTCGTTTGTGATTGTTTTGTATATCTGATGATATATTTTGGTTGTACAGTTATAACTTGATGTATGACAACCAAGTTTATATGTATATATGTATATGTGTTATTCAGATTTTAGATTTTCCGCTTTAATTCTAATTTCTGAAATGTGGGTGTAAGGAACGGAGTTTCCTCTGTATGTATGCTACCCCACTGTTGCATATCTAAATGAGCAGGTGTTGCATGTTATGTGTTTGTGTCAATTGATGTGATTCTCCCTTTCTGGGCCGCGATTTCAAATATACTCTGATCAATTTTCGAATTTTCTTTTTACCGCTTTAATTGCGTGTTAATTGGGGGTATAGATTGGGGGCGTCACATTAAGTGGTATCAGAGCCAGTCTGTGTCAGTTGTGTCTGTCGTTTTAGGCGAGTTGCGGTTGTGCAGCAGTCGTGTGCTGGTGGGTTGTTGGTTAACCATAGTTTCTGTATTTGGATGAACAGAGTATGGCCAGAGCTGTGCATGATGTTGCGGATGTGATGGGTAATGATGAGTTCGGAAGGAATAAGTTGCCTATCTTCAAGGGAAGATATGATCCGGATGGTGCACAATTTTGGTTTGAAGAGGTTGAAAGAATCTTCCGTATGATGGTTTGTGCTGAAGAGCATAAGGTGAGATTAGGTACTTGCATGCTGGAGGAAGAAGCAGCTGATTGGTGGGTTAGTTTGCGCCGAGTGTTGGAAGAGGATAAGGAAGAGGTTACTTGGAATGTATTTGGCCGAGAGTTTCGGAGGAGGTATTATCCTGAGGGAGTGAAGGAAAAGAAAGAGATTGAGTTTTTGGGATTAAAACAACCGTTGTTGAGTATACGACTAAGTTTGTGGAACTGGTGCAGTTTTATCCTCATTATCCGGAGGCGACTGCTGAATTTTCTAAGTGTGTGAAATATGAGAACGGATTGCGTTCGGAGATTAAACGGGCAATCGGTTATCAGAGGATTAGAAGGTTTTCTGAATTGGTCGACAATTGTAGGATGTACGAAGAGGATTGTAAGGCGCGTTCCACTCGCGATAAGAGTGTGGATGGCAGGAAAGGGAAACAACAGTCTCGGAGTGGGCCTTATGTGACACCCGTTGATAAGGGCGAGCATAAGGGAAACTTTGAAAAGAGATCTGGAGGGGGTTCCGGTTCCGTTAAGTGTTTCAAATGTGGTGGGCTTGGTCATCGTTCATTTAAGTGTAGAACAAATGTGAAGAAATGTTACAAGTGTGGAGAAGTAGGGCATCGACAGATGGATTGTAGTAGGAATAAACTGAAATGTTCCAATTGTGGAAATTCGGGACATGTCGCAGCGAATTGTAGGAAGATTAATGTGCGATGTTTCAACTGTGGTGAAACAGGTCATATTAGCACGGGATGTACGAAACCGAAGGGAGCTCAGACTGGTAGGAAAGTTGTTGCATTGGCAGGAGATGAGACTACTAGTGCGGATCGTTTGACTCAAGGTACTTGTTTATTAATAGTATGCCTTTAATTGCTATTGGTGATATTGGGACGACTCATTCGTTTATTTCGTGCGAGTGCGTGAAGTGTTTGAATTTGTTGTTGTTTTCTTGGGGTAGTAAGATGGTTATTGATACTCCAGCAATGGGGTCAGTATTTGTTTTTTTTGGTTTGTTTAAATTGTTCTTTGACCATTTGTGGTAAAGGCTTGGGATGGTTTTGGTGTGTTTATAGTTAGAGAGATCAGAATGAGATAAGTGGGGGAGAAGCTGGCACTTCTCCATGTTGCTTCAGGTGTAGAGCGCTAGCTCAGTGTGTATGTATTGCAGGGTTTTAAGTATGGTTTCTGGTTCAAGAAGGAATGCATAAGTAAGGGTTACATCAACTCAGGATTGGTGCCGTAGGTGGTTTTGTGTATAGGATGCAAGGAATGCTATTATGGGTTGGTGGAGACGGTTTATGCTTCATCATGATTGTCGCCTGTCTATTGACAAATTGAGGAACTGATCACCCTTAATCTCTTATTGATAGCAGACGGGCATTATGTTGGATGCATGGACGTGTCTTTCCGGCTTTGATAGTGGTGTGGATTGGATTACTTGAAATTTAAGGAAATGTTGCGGATTGTTTTGTCAAGTTGACGAAGATTTTATATTTGACGGTGATGCGGAATTAAGGTTTTGTATGGTGGTTAACGTGAGAAGTCATTGAGAGTCCTTTTGGTTGGTTGTTGTAATAGATTGGAATTGGGATTGTTAAGAGAAGAAATGGTGTATGGATTATGGATAAGGGTATAAGGTGACGATTGAGGATAAGTATTCATTTTCGGGATTAGGTAACTGTGATGGTTTGGTTGAGTTGATTAGAATTACAATTGTTGGGATGTTTGATAAGAGTAGTGATTTGCTTGAGTTGAGGCTTCGATCGACTTGTGTGACGGGTTATGTTTGTTGTCATCAGAAGTAGATGCGGTGTTACTATGAGAGGCTCCGAAGTTGGTTAAAGTGATTAGAAACTTTTTGGACTTTTGTTGGTTATTACTGAAGGGTATGGAAGACTTTTTCCAAGACTAGCGTTTGGCTACTTCATTTGACTTGCAAAGATGGAGTCAATTGTTTGGGGATGTATTTTGGATGAGTATGGTTAGTGTGTTAAGATAAGAGAGTAAGTAGTGGCTTATGTTTTGTCGACATTTGAGGATTCATGGAAAGATCAGTATTGTTTTGGAAATCGGAATTGTTTGCAGTTGTAATTGTGTTGGAATATTGGGAGTATTATCTTTATGATTCTGGATTTGAAGTGTTTGGTAATTACAAGAATATTGAGTACTGGTTTGGTCTGAAGGAATAGAGACAACGAGATTGGTTAGGAGTTGAGAAGAGTTATTGTTGTGTTTGAGGAGTTAAGTTGAAAGTTTATATGTATGGCTGTTTTGGTGGTCCGAGGATTAGAATTGTTGGAACAGTTCAGAGGCTTGTATCTGGTGTGTAGGATAACACGAAAGAATGTGAGGCTAGAATATTAAAGATGAACGGCGGTTTTTGGAAGGTTCATGAAAGAATTAGATTTTGGGAGAGAGATTGGTAGTTTTGATGGTTACGAGTCATCAGAGTGTGCAGCGGAGATGTGATGTGGCACATTTCGTATATGTGTGTGCGACTTGTGAGGGTTCTTAGGTGGAACATGGGAAATCCATAGGAATGAAGAGATCATTGGATGTTTCAGAGTGGAGGTGTTAGGAGAAAGGTTCTAATAGTATCCGTGTGCTACTAAGTTAAGGGATGTTTTGGTTCAAGAGTGAACCTGTGAGTTGTGTTTTGTGTATTCCTTGAGTTGTGAGTTGGTCGTCAAGTGCATTGTATGGGCTTTACATCTTGTCGTTGTTGTCGTCGTGGTCGTGTCCTCATTGTGATTAAGGTTAGCAAGGTGGTTTGTCAGTTGTATTATTCGTGGTGTGCCTTTTTGTAGGCTTGAGGTTTGTTGGTCGGATGCGAGAGTTGTATCCAGAGTGGTTCGTCTTGGTTATATTTTCGAGGACGAAAAGTTCCAAGTGGGGGAGAATTGTAACGCCCCAGTTTTGCTAGATTTATTTAATAGAGTAGATTTAATTGGTTTTGGTTTTATATTATTTTATTTCTGACTTTTATTTGACAAAATGTTATTTTTCATCATTGAATATATTTTATCGCGTTTTGGGATCGTTTGCGAGATATTTGAGTGTGGGGGTATTTTGGGCATTCATAGATATTTTTACTAAGTTAGTAAGAAAGAAAAGAAAATAGAATAGAAAAGGGAAAGAAAGAAAAATAGAGAGAAAGAAAGAAGAAAGAAGGAAAAAGAGAGGAAAAGAGGGGAAGAGAGAAAATTGGAGAAAAAGTGTGAAAATCATCAAGATCAACTTCTAGAATCGAATTAAATCGGGTAAGGGTTCGAAACTCGATTATACTATGCTTGTATATGATTATGTATGTATGTGTTTGGATGATTCTTTTGCTTTCTATGTTTTTCACTTCTAGGTCGAAAACGATAAAATGAGTAGAATCGATGGTTTAACGGTTGGAAATCGATGTAAAGGTGGTAGATTGCTTGTTGGCATGATTAGAATAGGTTCTGATTGATATATGTTGATTGGGAAATGTTTTGGTTGGGAAATATCACTTTTGGGGTTTCAAACAGCGCAGAAAAATTCTGGGTTTTCCTTGGTTCGCCTAGCGAACCTGGGGCGAAGGTGGCAGCGAGTGAGATTTTCGCGGGTTCGCCTAGCGAACGATTCAGCGAAGGGTAGCGAAGGTTCGCTACGGGTATTCGCCTAGCGAAGGCATGAGCGAAGGTTCGCTAGAGTGTTCGCCTAGCGAACTTTGGGTGTTTTTGGCTCTGTTTGGTTCTGACTTGGTTCGCCAAGTGCTCGCCTAGCGAACTTTGTGTCTGTTTTTAGCTAACAGTTGGTTCGCTGGAACATTCGCCTAGCGAAGGAGCTAGCGAATGCTCGCGAGGGATGTTTGCCTAGCGAAGCAGCTAGCGAATGCTCGCGAGGGAGATTCGCCCAGCGAATAGTGCTGTTCGTGTAATTTTGTTTTCTGCATAACTTTTGATCTGTGATTCGGTTTGAGGCGTGGTTTGATGCATTGGAAAGCCATTGAGCTGTACTTTCTTATTATGATGGTTTAGAATTTGTTAGCCAATTTTATTTTGTCGGTAAATGTGAATAGTTTCAATGGTCGACTTTTGTCGTTTTAATGGTGCGTATTTGACTTGTGTTATGCTTTATGGTGTTGCTTCGAATGTGGTATGACTTATGTGCTGTTGTGATGATGCTTTGTGGCCGAAAGGCAAGAAAATGCTAAGTGTGGTATTTGATAAATGTGCATAATTATGAATGTGTGTATGGATGCAATGTGAATGTCATGAGTCATTGTATGCCAAGCATCATAGTGTGCATTGTTGAACGTCCTGAGTGGCGACTTGATCATCGTGTGCCTCAAAAATACGAGGCGCTGCCTGAGGACTTAAAACGATGAACCTGCTATACCATCGTGTGCCTCGAAAATATGAGGCGATGCCTGAGGACGTACATCGATATGTATAGACGATTGTGGGCTCCTTTGGAGACTTAAAGCAATCCTTAACGTCGTGGGCCTCGAAAATACGAGGCGATGCCTGAGGACTTAAAGCGACGGGTGAACATCGTAGGCCCGACGGGGAGTTACTTGACTAAGTCTCAGTAACAAGCGATGGTTCCAATAGTTTCTGAGTGGACTAATGACGTGACATGACGTGACAAAGGAAGTCGGTACCGCATGGCATGTGCATAGAGTCGTTGTGTCGATCTATGCGCATTTGCATTCATCATGAGTCATTTGTGCATGGAATTGTGAATGTGATTAATGAAATGGAAATGTGTGATTGTGTTGGTGATTACGTGTATGTTGTATGTTTGATGTGTAGTGGTGTCAATGCTTGAGAATTGTGCCGTATTATGTTATGTTTGATCTATGAGAAATTGTGGTGCAACTGTGGTGAGAAATGTGTTTACTTGTGAATGTTTGTGTTAATATATAATTTTATACAATTATATTATGGTTGTTTTTCTCACCCTTCTGCTGTTTTATAACGCTCTATGAGGCGTTGCAGATTAGAGCTGCTGGAGGTATTCCTTTTTGTGAAGCGTTGCGTCTTCATTATTTTGGTCGGTCGGCTCTGATATGTGACTCCGGGTAGCATAGGGTGGTCGTTTGTGATTGTTTTGTATATCTGATGATATATTTTGGTTGTACAGTTATAACTTGATGTATGACAGCCAAGTTTATATGTATATATGTATATGTGTTATTCAGATTTTAGATTTTCCGCTTTAATTCTAATTTCTGAAATGTGGGTGTAAGGAACGGAGTTTCCTCTGTATGTATGCTACCCCACTGTTGCATATCTAAATGAGCAGGTGCTGCATGTTATGTGTTTGTGTCAATTGATGTGATTCTCCCTTTCTATGCCGCGATTTCAAATATACTCTGATCAATTTTCGAATTTTCTTTTTACCGCTTTAATTGCGTGTTAATTGGGGGTATAGATTGGGGGCGTCACAACTTGGGGCAAGAAAGTCAGCCGAGTAATGAAACTCAGCTGAGCGTCATTGAACAGAATACCTGTGTCCCCACCATGTCATGGGATCAACACTCAGGTCATTCAGAGACTACTCAACATGAAGATGAATTCGCAACGTTCGCAGGACTTGAATTCATCAACTATGCTCTTCCTGAGGTCAACGTCATCGAGAGGGATGATTCCTCCAGTTCCAAAGATGTTTGGGACACTTTGGGACAACCAAGTGGAAAATACGACTTTATGGTCAAGTACACTGCTCCCGAAAGCTCTCGTATCAGGCTCGAAGATATCCAGTCAACTGGATGGGGAGATACAGCTGAGAGCACAAATGCTATGCAAAATGCAACAGGGGAATCCTCCTACGACAATTCTGCTTGGGAGACAGATTCCAATGATCCTGCTCCCCCAGAAATCAGCGTCATTTCTGAAGACAAATCAAGGAAGGTGCCAGACTTTGTGATTCACCGAGGAGTTCGCCGCCAATGGGTTGCTGTCGAGGTTCCGAAGGTCGTTCGCCAGTCAAAGTAATTGCCATCTTTAACCTTTCACCCTGCCCAGGTGAAACGGATGTTTTGATAGGGCTCGCTTTCTGTGAATTTCCCTCTTCGCTTTGCCCAAAGCGACAGAGTTTTGTTTTATAGGGCTGCAGTTTCAAGATTCGACTTGTTCATTAATAAAATAACGTCGTTCTGTAATTTCCGCCTTAATTGCCGTTTTCTCTTTTTGCTTTTTCAGAAAATGGTAATCCTAAAAAACATTCAATAATAAAAACAAGCAGTAAAATAAATATACTGCACACACTTACATTTTCTCTATCTCTTCTAAACACGAATCATCACGTCATGCAGATTGCTTGTTTTATACCCCGTTGAAACATATGATCCGATGCCTTCTTCCAACTTTGAGTTCCCGGTATTCGAGGCTGAAGAAGAAAATGACAACGAAATTCCAGAAGAGATCTCCCGATTACTCAGACAAGAGGAAAGGTCCATCGAACCTCACAAAGAGCCGTTGGAAACGGTAAACTTGGGTTCAGAGCAAGAGAAAAAAGAAATCAGGATCGGAGCATTGCTCAGTCCAACTGCCGGAGAGGGTTTGATAAAGCTTCTCAAAGAATTCCCCGATGTATTCGCTTGGTCCTATCAGGATATGCCAGGGTTGGATACCAGCATCGTGGAACATCACTTACCGTTGAGATCGGAATGTCCGCCAGTAAAGCAAAGGTTGAGACGCACTCACCCGGACATGGCCATCAAAATCAAAGAGGAGGTACAGAAACAGATCGACGCGGGTTTCCTCGCTACATCTGAATATCCTCAATGGTTAGCCAACATTGTACCCGTTCCCAAAAAGGACGGAAGGGTCAGAATGTGTGTTGATTACAGAGATCTAAACAAGGCAAGTCCAAAGGACGACTTTCCTTTACCACACATTGGCATGTTGATTGACAGCACATCAATGTTCAAAGTATTCTCCTTCATGGATGGATTCTCGGGCTATAACCAGATCAAAATGGCGTCGAAGGACATGGAGAAGACTTCGTTCATTACCCCATGGGGTACCTTTTGTTACAAGGTAATGCCGTTCGGTTTGAAGAACGCCGGGGCAACCTATCAAAGGGCCATGACTACTCTGTTTCATGACATGATACACAAAGAAATCGAGGTATATGTCGATGATTTGATTGTAAAATCAAGAACAGAGGATGAGCACGTTGAACATCTGTCAAAATTGCTCGAACGTCTAAGAAAATTCAAGCTCCGCTTGAATCCCAACAAGTGCACCTTCGGTGTCCGTTCAGGGAAACTACTAGGGTTCATCGTCAGCCAGAAAGGAATTGAGGTTGATCCCGAAAAGGTCAAGGCCATTCAAGAAATGCCTTCTCCGAAAACTGAAAAACAAGTCAGAGGATTCCTGGGACGTTTGAACTACATCTCCAGATTCATATTCCTTATGACCGCGACATGTGCGCCGATTTTCAAATTACTCAAAAAGAACCAGGATTGCGTTTGGTCAGAAGATTACCAAACCGCCTTCGACAGTATCAAGGAATATCTGTTGAATCCTCTGATTCTATCACCTCCAGTGGAAGGAAGACCACTGATCATTTACCTCACAGTCCTAGAGGACTCAATGGGATGTGTACTTGGCCAACAAGATGAAACTAAAAGGAAAGAGTCTGCCATTTACTATCTAAGCAAGAAATTCACCGACTGCGAAACTCGGTACACGATGCTCGAGAAAACTTGTTGCGCTTTGGCTTGGGCAGCCAAACGTCTTCGCCAGTACATGATTCGTCATATTACTTGGTTGGTCTCCGAAATGGATCCAATCAAGTACGTTTTCGAAAAACCTGCTCTCACGGGAAGGATTGCCCGTTGGCAGATGTTACTATCAGAATATGACATAGAGTACCACGCTCAGAAAGCCGTTAAAGGAAGTATTTTAGCTGATCATTTGGTTCATCAACCGATTGACGATCAAGAATCAATCGGGGTTGACTTCCCAGACGAAGATGTCATGTATCTAAAGATGAAAGATTGCGATAAACCGCTACCCAGTGAAGGGCCAAAACCAGGTTCCCAGTGGGGACTTATCTTTGACGGAGCAGTCAATCATTATGGAAATAGAATTTGGGCAATCATTGTTACCCCTCAGGTTACCCACATTCCTTTCACTTCCAGACTTACGTTCAAATGTACGAACAACGAGGCCGAATACGAAGCATGTATCATGGGTCTCGAAGAAGCGATTGATTTAAGAATCAAAAACTTGGACGTATACGGCGATTCAGCCTTGGTTATTAACCAGATAAAAGGAGATTGGAACACATACCAATCAGGGTTGATTCCTTACAAAGATTATGCAAGAAGGTTGTTACCTTTCTTCGATAAAATCGAGTTTCATCACATCCCTCGTGATGAGAATCACATGGCTGATGCATTAGCCACTCTCTCTTCCATGATTAGTGTAGGTCGATGGAATGACATACCTAAGATCGACATAATGCGCCTTGGACGGCCCGCTTACATCTTCGCGATTGAAGCAGTCATAGACGACAGACCTTGGTATCACGATATCAAATGCTTCCTTCAGAAACAAGAGTACCCATCTGGGGCACTCAAAAAAGACAGGAAAACCCTCAGAAGATTGGCTGGAAACTTCTTCCTGAGCGGTGACGCTCTTTATAAGAGAAATTTTGACATGGTTTTGCTCCGATGTGTCGACAGACCAGAAACAGACATGCTCATGAAAGAAATTCATGAAGGATCCTTTGGCACTCATGCCAACGGACACAAAATGGTGAGAAAAATTCTCAGGATCGGGTACTATTGGTTGACAATGGAATCCGACTGCTACAACTACATGAGGAGGTGTCACAAGTGTCAGATATACTCCGACAAAATTCATGTACCGCCATCACATCTCAAAGTTCTTTCTTCCCCGTGGCCTTTTTCCATATGGGGAATCGACATGATTGGTATGATTGAGCCCGAGGCTTCAAACGGACATCGGTTCATCCTGGTAGCCATTGATTATTTCACCAAGTGGGTCGAAGCAGCGTCATTCGCCAATGTAACCCGACAAGTGGTGGTCCGATTTATCAAAAATAATATCATCTGCCGTTATGGTGTTCCAAGCGAGATCATTACTGATAATGGATCTAACTTGAACAATAAGATGATGAAAGAGTTGTGTGCAGAGTTTAAGATCGAACACCATAACTCATCTCCCTACCGACCCAAGATGAACGGAGTGGTAGAAGCGGCTAACAAGAACATCAAGAAGATCGTTCAAAAGATGGTTGTAACCTATAAAGACTGGCACGAGATGTTACCTTTTGCTCTTCATGGTTATCGGACATCTGTCCGCACTTCAACAGGGGCTACCCCTTTCTCTCTAGTATATGGCATGGAGGCAGTGCTCCCCATAGAAGTAGAGATCCCATCAATCTAGGTATTGATGGAAGCGAAGCTCACCGAAGCTGAATGGTGTCAAAGTCGACACGACGAACTGAACCTGATCGAAGAGAAGAGAATCACGGCACTATACCACGGTCAGTTGTATCAACAGAGAATGAAAAAGGCGTTCGACAAAAAAGTCCGACCTCGTGTCTTCAGAAAAGGAGACCTCGTGCTCAAGAAGATACAATCATTTCTCACTGACTCTCGGGGCAAATGGACCCCGAATTATGATGGCCCCTATGTGGTCACGAAAGCTTTCTCAGGCGGTGCCTTGAGACTTGCCACCATGGACGGAGAGGAATTTGCCTACCCCACGAATGTTGATGTAGTCAAGAAATACTTCGCCTAAACTAAAAAAAAAACGTCTCGGTGGATTGAAAACCCGAAAGGGCGGTCCAGGCAAAAGGTAGAGACATGGAAAAAAAAGGAATCATCCCGATGAATTGGAAATCTCATAGTACAATCCAGGCAAAAATTAGGAATAATGGCAAGTAACTATGTTCAACAGAGGCAAGTCCCTCAGCAGCAGTTACAGCATCATCTATCGGAGGAAATCTCCAGTCAAAGGTCATCTTCGACGGAAGCTCAAGATGCCCCGAATTCAAAGTTGATAGAAGGATAGTGGTCGTTATGTTTCAACGTAGCCCTTTTCCCTGTAAATTACCATTTTCTAACTTTGTATATACTCTTTGGAATCACGTGTTTGGCTGATCTCCATCTTATCAATAAAATTTGAGCCTTTGTGCTTTTGTTTGTAATTCTTAACTTGTTTTAGCTTTACAGAACGACGTTGTTTAAACTTAATCAGCGATTCTTGAAATAAAACAAAAATGAATTTACTTGTTAAAACTTTTTCTGCTTTTAAATTAAAGATGGCATTTCTTTTGACTGTTGAACATCAGAAGAACATCGATTGCTTCTCCCGAAGTAAGCGAATTTCAAAGTGCAGAACCAAAGTACTCCTTCTAAGCCAGTATGCTTGAATGAAGGGATCAACTGTGTCAGAGACCTTGTTTCGTCTGACATCCTCGGCCGAGTTCTCATCTCTTAAGCCCGATCAACATAGCTCCCAACGGGACTATCTCTCCTAAGCAAGGTGGAGTTGCTATCTTGAACCAGCGATATCTCTATACGCCCCGCGATGGCCGAGTATCCAATTGTGTTCATCTGTATGTCGCGTTTGTTTTGTCAGCATAAACATACATACTTCATGCATTTTATTTGCGTTCGCATTTCGTATTGCATCACTATCACTTGAGTCGGTCTTGTCCCCTAGTGATAAACAATTTTGTCAATTGAGTTTGTCAGTTCTTTCCTCGTCAGGAAGTGTTACGTCTGCACAATCTCGCCACCAGTGTATCTTTAGATCAGAGTCGGCACTTGGCCACTTTGATAACTTGAACCTCTGAAAGATCAGAGAACCTTCAACAAATGTCACTCTTCGCCATTGAAGATGATATCCTCGCTTTCCCGGATTAAGGAAAATCCCCAGAGAAAGCCTCGTGATCAGAGATTCGGCAGCATACCAGTTTTGCTCCGAAAGGACCGCTGATGAAAAGGTCATTGGCACCTCAAAATTGGACCCCATCATATGGCATTTCTCCGGGAAGATCCCGAGAAAAGTATGATGTAACCCCAAACGAAAACAGTCTCTCAAGAGACTCGCTTTCCCCAGTAGAATCGACAAATGGCGTCTCCAAAACAAGAGAAGTTTGTGTACCTCTACCATTCAGACGACTGGGTTCCCCAGCAAGTCTGACATCAAAACTTTTTCCACTCAAATGGCATCTCCCCAGGAAAATTCGGCGAGAAGTTTGAAGGAAAGCCGCTACGAATAGCGTCCCTTGTCAGTAAAGTTTATTGACAAAAGAAACTAAGACCAGTTCCTTGGTAAGAAACCAGGATCGAGGGGAAGTTTAAATCAGAAACTAAGGCCAGTTCCTTGGTAAGAAACCAGGATCGAGGGGAAGTTTAAATCAGAAACTAAGACCAGTTCCTTGGTAGGAAACCAAGAACGAGGGGAGGTTTATTTCAAAAGAAAACTAAGACCAGTTCCTTGGCTGAAGACCAGGATCGAGGGGAAGTTTACCTTTTCTAAGCATTATTGCTTAGTTAAAGAAGATGAATGTGTAAGCTACCATTCATAACCACCATCAAAATTTCGAATATTCCGATATTTAATCCTCTTGCACCCCGAATGCTCGAATCCCTTCGTCATTCATACCTTCGGGTCCAAGAAGATTAAATAGGGGCATCTGTAATACCCCAAATTTTGACCACTTAGATTTCCCATCATTTTGAAAATCATCATCACAATATGGATGTACCTTTATGCTTCATCAGTCTCCCCAAAGATGGGTGAGCATCCAATACAATCAAAATTAGGGTTTCAAGCCCTCTCTGAGCTTTAGACAAAGGATCAATCAAGAAATGACATGATCTTCAACTTGTCTAATCTCTCAAACCTCCACAATGGATAAAAAAGGACTCCACTTCAAGGATTAAGCACAAGGCTGCTCCCTTCTAGGTGGATCAAGTCTCAAGATCGACAGTGTCACCAAATTAGGGTTTTGGTCAACCAGGGCCTCCAGATGGAAATTTTCATCTGGGCATAAGGAAATGATCCAAAACATGACCTAATATACTCCATGGAACCTCATGGACCCATGCATCAAGTCAATTTTGCCTCAGGGGATGCATTCATCAAAAATCAGGAATTAGGGTTTCTTGACCTAATTCACCCCTAAGTTGACTTTTGGGACAAACCATGAGCCAAGACCTCAAGAGATGATTTGAGGGTCTCTAATACACCATATTGATCCATTTGGAACAATGGATTGATCCAAGAAGCTTGAGCAACAAGTTTCATTTTCATCTGCACCACAATTAGGGTTTTAAGGGAAAAGTCAACTGTAACTTTGACTTTTGACCAAGACATGCTCCCAAACCCTAATACATGATTGAATATACCCTATGACACCCATGGAACATGTCCATCAAGTTTGATTTAGGTCAAGGACATGATTTCCTGAAGAATTGCACAGTTTGGAATTCATTTGATAAAAAGTCAACTGTGCACAAAAGTCAACTTTGACTTTTTGAGATTTTTCACCAAAATGGATTTTTAACCCTAAAATGATGTTAATGTATGATTTGAATCATCATTCATCAAGAAAAATCAAGAAAAGTGAGATAACTTGTAAAAGGGGTAACCATAAAACTTAGAAATTTTTCTAAGTTAAAAATAAAGTGGCAAAGGTACCAACTTTGGAGGACCATAACTCCTAAACCACAAGGCCATTTTTTCTCATCCAAAGATGGATTTGTAGCCCTCATTATCACCTACAAAAACTTCAACTACAAGTCATTCCAATTCATTAAGGATTTTGAGTTATGGAGTGATCAAAGTGGCTGAAAAGTGAAAATGTCACTTTTTCCAACACTTAGTGAAATTTTCACTAAGTCAGAATTCTGCTTCACTTTTTGCCAAATGTAGGGGGATTTTTCACTTGGAATCAAAAGAGATCAAAACCAAACTTGTTCAAACAGTTGTTGTATCATGTAAGAGCTTTCCAAAATGGCCAAGAACATTGCCAAATTCAACCTACATCATGAGATACAACATTGGCAAGTTGCCTTGCTGAAATCTGTCAAAGCAAGGCAGAATTTGTACTTTGGCTCGATTTGCCAAAATCAGCCAATTGCAATTACTCCAATCCACTTGGACACCTCAGAGGATTGAATCCAAAGGGGACAATCATTGAGCCAAGCCTCCAAGGTCCAAGGAACAAAGAATAGCATGTTGAACCTAGAATTGCCAAAATAGGGACAAGACTTCAAATTTGGAATGAGGCATTCAATGGAACCATCAAGGTGGCATGGACTGAGCCATTCTCATCTGAAATCAGTCAAGACTTATCCAAGACCAAGGGGACCAAAGCTCTGTGCCCTAACCTCTAGTCAATGGCTAGAGGAGACTTTCATTTCCATTGGCCAACATTGAGGGAACCTACTTACCAGCTGCCATGCACTATTCCTTGCAAAACAAACTTGCTCTACTATAAATAGAGCTCAATTGTGATCAGTTTAAGTACACCAAAGCCATCTAACAGATGCTTTCCTCAAAATCTCTTTCTCTTGGTAAAAATGCCTTTCTTAGCAAGGTAGCTATCGGGTTTTGAGTTTGAGAGCAATTCTGCACAAACCAACCACTCACACACCTCACATACATCACATATGAGCTGATCAAACACTCACATAACTTCTGAAACATCAATTTCACAAAATCACTTGCCATCCACACAAGTTTGAAGTGAAGTTGCAGCTGAGATGCCATAAACTGATCCAGTCCATTTCAATTCAATCCAAGTTTTCAAACACACTCCATATGGTGTAGGGAAGCTGTCCAGATCATCACAACTTGTCTATAACACCTCCAACTCAAAATCACATCTGCTCTTGCTGTCACGACTTGGAGGTCAATACTTAATTTTTGAAGCATTAATCCAAGATCACAATTTGTTTCCTATGTGTAAAACAATTTTTGATCAATTTAATTGAATTTTTATTCAATTAAATACATTTTTTGGAAACAAATTAGGGTTTTGGATTAATTCAACCCTCATAAATCATTTTCAAAATTTTTGGGCCTCTATTAGAGTGTAAGACCCAATCCTTTTTTTGACCAAATCATCTTTGGGCCTCACTTATTGTATAAGTCCCGATACCGTAAAAAACAAACGGCGCGATCGTCTCCTTTTCAAAAATCACCTGGGCCTCTCCTTGAGCTATAAGACCCATTCAAAACTTTTGGGTCTCTATTAGAGTGTAAGACCCAATCTCCCTTTTAACCAAAACATTTTTGGGCCTCACTTATTGTATAAGTCCCTCTGCGTTAAAAGAAAACCTCGGCGCGATCGCCATTTTTAAACGAAAAATCATTTGGGCCTACCCTCGTGTTATAAGCCCTACTCTTTTTCTTTAAACCTTTTTGGGCCTCTTGAGAGAGTGTAAGACCCATCCCTTTGTACAGAAAACCTTTTTGGGCCCCAGTCACTTGTATAAGTCCCTCTGTACAAATTCAAACAGTGCGCTCACTGATAAAACCCTGGGCCTCTCCTTGAGCTGTAAGCCCCAAATCTTTCTTTTTCAAAGCACTTTCTCCTTTGATTTTGAATATACTATTGTTTTTAATCTTTCTTTGTTGAACAACTAACCAAACAGCATGGAAGCACTACAACCGAGTAAGTGGTTATCGCTTTCATTTACTGCTTTCATACTATAAACTGTATTGTGGGGCTACTCACTGTAAGTCTCCTTTCATAAACTCATATCTACTGTGTAATAATAGTATAGATATTTCGAGTTTCCCCGGCAACTACGTCTAGAACTAAGTGACGCCGTTTCATTCATTCGTAGAAATAGACGCCTAGATCCCCAATTGGACACCAGATACAGTCTTCTCTTCGGCTGTCCTCCTTAGGAATCGTCAAGAAGCTCTACTCCCCAAGATGAATGTATTCTCCGTGAATGGCATCTTTGAGTTTCTTCCCAATTCTCGGACTTTCCTGACTTGATCTATTCCTTGTGGATAGCTTTCCTTGAATGTCTCGGGGTTTGGGTACCCACTACGGTCATAATCTTGGACCTTAACTAAGGAACCCTCTTTAAAAGCTAAAAGTCGCTGGATAGTAAACCTCGCACGTTTACCAGTGGTTTTCATCTTTAAAAGAGTTATCTCTCCTAATGGAAAGGAGATGATAGACCCACGGGCTTCTTAAAAGCATCGGCCTCCTCTTGGGCATTATTCAAGGACACTACGACTTCTTAGAAGTATTCACAGCCTCCTCTTAGGCTTCGTATAATGATCTCTTCCTCCGGGAATGATAGCCTCCTCTTGGGATTCGTACAAGGACCCGTCTGCTTCTTAAAAGATTCCAGCCTCCTCTTGGGCTTCGTACAAATTGTCCCGACGACCTCCTAGAGGTATAGGAACAGAACCTAGTCATCCTCATAGAACAGTCCTTTCATAGAGTCTACTACTATTTCTCAAAGCATAGTACAAAAGATAAAACTCTAGACTTGGACAATCTAACTTCCTTGAGTCTCAAAGACATTCTCAAGCACCCTTCATTAAATAGGAAGGAAACCCGCAGACTCGGATAGTCTCGATACCCTTTGGATTTCCCGTTTCCTCAAAGAGAAGGAAATATCCCTGATCCTCAAATTAAATCCCTGTGTACAATATTACTCATATAAGAACTGATTTTCTCTTGGATCTGTCACTTAACTGAAACAGTTACAATAGCCTCCATCTCGGGCTTCGTACGAGATACCAAAATTCTCCCTAGTGGAGTCAAAACAACCTTTTAGCCTCTCTCTCAGGCTTTGTATGAGACACAAAAGATTCCCTCGTTGAGTCAATCACCCTTTTTTTGCCTCCATCTCGGGGCTCGTACGAGATATAAATCCCTTAAGCAAGAGTCGAACTCTTTGCTAGCCTCCTCTTAGGCTTTGTATAACGATATGCCCCACTGGGTCAAAAACCTTTAGCCTCTCTCTCGGGCTTTGTATGAGACACAAAATAGCCTCCTCTTAGGCTTTGTATAATGATTTTCCTAGCGGAAATTAGCCTCCTCTTAGGCTTTGTATAAGAAAACCACTGGTTGATCCAATCAACCTTTTAGCATCAAAGTTGTGCCTCGTTCACAGTACACAAACATCAACAACTCCTTTCCCTTCATCTAATCGCTGTAAGCGGCAAGCCTCTGGATCATCTATATCCATGCCACTGTCCCTCTTTTAGCATGAGAAATTCCTAAGGAAAGATGGCATTGCTCTACACTGAGTTAAAGTCTTCTCCTTCAGGTTAAAACCCTTTCTTCGGAAATTATGGCATTGCTAGGATCCGCGTATCCCAGTTAAAGTAATTCTCCTTCTCCCCTCTTTAGAGATGACAAATTCTCTCTAAAGTCGAGGTCTTTTAGCTTCACATCTTGGGCTTTGAACAAGATACAAATCACCTTTCGCTTCACGTCTTGGGCTTTGAACAAGACACCAAAACACCAAAAAAAACCAATTTTCTCCCATAGAATAGGAGGAACTACGAACGCTCTGATTTCCCTGTTTCGGTAAACGGGAATACGTAGGCATAAGATCGAAAGAAAAGATCTTAGCGAGCGCAATCAACAAAAAACCCAAATCCCATACCTTCGTCAACCAAAAGCAGTAATTCAAAAACATCAGTCCTAACATCCTAATCCTTATTCCCCGCTAGAAAGTCCTAGAAAGAAAGAAAACCGTATTGGCGAAAATACAAATAACCAGTACAAAGGCCCCCCACATTGGTAGCATCCGTAACCTAACAGACCGCTGTTTAAACTCAGTATGCAAGCAGGGTTAATTGGAGACATCTATTTCCCTTCCTTAGTCAGCTCACAATAGGATAAAAAATGAATCGACCTGTAGTTTTAAGCTCAACCGCAGAGAACGACCAGCGCTTAAGAACCGCGTCCAAAATCGCTCGCTACACCTGCTACTACCAAAAGGATAATAGGGCGCACACACAGGCTGTCACTCACCAAAAGGATGACACACAGACCAATGGTTTATGGATCGGCGACACCAAAAGGATGACGGATCAAAACAAGCTACTACCACCAAAAGGATGGTAGGAACTTCTTATTCGTGAGGACCAACATCAAAAGGATGAAGGTTGAATTGACATGGTTTCGGCTATCACCAAAAGGATGATAGAAAAGTAATTGACAAAAGGTCAAGTTTGCTAGGAATGTGATGAGATTTATTTGGAGACATCAACAAAAGGTTAAAGTAAAGAAATCAATGAGGAGAGCCCACGAAAAGGAAAGGGAAATAATGAAAAATGGAGAAGGTAACCCGCCAAGATCTACGCAATCTTGTGCCTACGTATCTTTACTCGGACGAGAATAAAGAATCAGGCCAGTCGCAGTTTGACTTGAAGAAAAGATTCAATGAGGAACGCCCACTGACTCGGAGGAATGTTTATTGGTTGGGATGAGGATGACGACCTCAGCAACAAAAGGTTGAGGAGCACAACTCAATGAGGAATGCACACTGACTTGCTTGGAGATCACAGCTTCATCAACAGAAGGTTGAAGACTTCATGGGGGACGCCCATGAACTTGAAGAAGATGCCCCTGTCTGGGCTGGAGATCGTCTTGAGCTTGTCTTGTTCGACCAAAGGTTGAAAACAACTTCGTGAGGGATGCCCACGGACTTGCAGAAGATGCCCCTGGCTGGGCTGGAGATCATCTTGAAAATCTTGAAATTGATCCTGGATCTTACGCATGTATGAATGCTTGATTTTGTAATGATGTGCAATGCAAATGCTGACGCGCGGAGATGCAAGTGCTGGGGAAGTATGATTTGGTTTTTTGGGTATGCATATGATGCACATGATGTTTATGATGACGAATGCAATGCATATGATGCGTATGATGCCCATGATTGCAGACGGGTGATTGGATATGCTTTGAGATGGTGCCAGCATGGTGGGCTTTTGGTAGTTGCCAATGCAGATTGGATTTTTGGGCGGTGGGAGGGATTTGATTTCCTCGACACTTAATTCGTTGAAGACGCCATGATCGAAGCAGACGAAGATGACTTCACAACTTGTGCTTGATAATCAGGGTAGCCTGAAAATACAGAGGGATTTGCCTGCTGCAATGGGTCTTGCCCCAGTCTGAACATGGTAATGGTTTGCCCCTGATTAACCAATTCTGAAGTGATTTGATCTTTGAATTGCTAAACTTTGATACGCTATGAGATGTCTTGCCATTGATTGAGCTGTTGAATGATTTGCCCAAGCCTAAGGGTTTTGAGGGAGTCTTGCTTCGGGTCGGCACCACTGAAAGTTCAAGTTCCTTTTTGATTGCCCCTTGTTGGAGTGTCTTTGAATGTCTTGCATAGATTTGCAGTTAAAATTGCACATTTATAAATGGTAATCTTAATGCAATACCCATGCAAGTTTTGAAAAAGAGTCGTTTATTGGAGTGTCGTAATATTGAGACGAATGGGCCATTAGCCCAAACGTGTGCTGATTTTGATGGTGTGAAAGATATAGTAAGGAGAATGACACCAATGCTGAAGATTAGCAAATATGGGAAGTCAGTTTACGCAACCTTGCGATAGTATGCTTTCAGAATAAACCTCGCCTCAATTAGGTCTTTCGAGGGTTGTAACGTGGTCTGGTTCACGGTTTAAGAAACGAAGGATATTAGGCTCAAAGCTTGGTTTGTACCCACCCCTTCTTCGTGATGAACTTCCAGTCCTACGTTCAGTTAAATCTGCACATGTTTGTATTCCAAAAGGGTTGACGGTGTAAGAGTGATGAAATGGCAGTCACCTTATTTTGTTTTTGATGGGTGTCAGTGACCCTTTGGTCTTGATATGGTGGTAACTGGCTCTTATTTTGTTTTTGTTGAGGATTCGAGGGCCTCTTTCGATTTTGTTTTTTGATCCCATCTTTCGCATAGACTGATTTTGCTTTTTAGGTCCATCGGGGTTGCCTTGATTTTTTTGCCTAAGTCTCCTTTGAGGTGCTTGACTTAGCAGGCTTTTGATTTTTGTTTTGTTTTGTTTTGTTGGATGATTGTGACTGCCAAGTCATGGGTATTGATGAACAAATGTATTTTGGATTTTGCTTAGTGATTTGAGTGCGTAACTGAACACTACCCTGCCCCAGGTTGAGTGTAAGGGTTTGAATATCCGAAGGAAACTGCTACTTCTAGGCTCTAAGTGGTTTACTAGGGATTAACTCCTTGTCTCTCCAGTGTTTGGGGGATTGAAACAATGCCTGTACATCACTGACGAGATTTTGTCTGAAAGCATACGGTTTGCAATTATGGGTATTTCGCTTTCATCATCCTCCCTCAAATCATTGCTAACAACAGTTGATAAAGAGAGTGAAGTGGAGATATGTGTCAGTGATTTGCAGTAAATGGAAAAAAAGAGTGAATACGACATAACTGATTCAAAACATGCATAGTTAATACATTAAGAAAACCAAATACAAACGACAATGTTCAAAGCACACAGTACTTAAACAAATAAAGACAAAATACAAGAATGCAAATGATGGGATGGAAACATGACTTCCTTCTTCGGGGAATAAACTTGACTTGACTTGACTTGATGCTGGCACTAGTTTGGCGGCGACATAGGGTTTTTGATGACGTTTGGAGCCCTCCCATTGAACGTGAGAAACTTTGAGTCAATCATGTCTTAAACCTTGTGTTTGAAAGCTCTACAGTCCTCAATCGTATGCCCTGGAGCACCCTTATGAAACTCGCAATGAGCATTAGCATCATAATCTAGGGGAATGACAGCTGGAGGAGCTAGGTCCCTTAGAGCGATTGCCTTCTTTTCCATCAATTGAGCAAAGATCTGAGCATATGATGTTGGCAAACGATCAAAGTCTCTATAAGACCTCCTTGTCCTTTGTTGATTAGGCTGACGTTGTTGAGCAGCTCTCTGTTGTTGATGTTGAGGAGGATACTAATACCCTTGCTGGTTGTATGGTTGTTGTTGAGGCATTGGAGCTTGAACAGCTTGAACAGTTGGCTGATAAGGCATCGGAGCATATTGCGCTGCAGCAACATACGGATACTGGAAGTATGGCATTTGATAAGGCATTGGAGGGGGAGCTTGTTGAGCTTGCCCTTTTTGAGCAGAGACATCATTTGTTTCGCCCTCTTTTTTCTTATATCCATTATTGAAAGGTTTCTTGGCTAGAGACTGGCTGCTAGAACCTCCTTGGATCTTTCCACTTTTCAGACCTTCTTCAATTCTTTCACCGACGATCACCAAATCAGAGAATCCAGCAGAGACATTGCCAATCAGCTTCTCATAGTATTGACCTTGCAAAGTACCCATGAAGATATCAATCAGTTCACGATCAACAAGAGGTGGATGCGCCCTTACAACTAGCTCTCTCAAACATTGCGCGTACTCTTTAAAGGATTCGTTGCCCTTTTGAGCCATACTCTGAAGTTGAGTACGATTCAGAGCAAGGTCAGTGTTGTACTTATATTGCTTGACAAATGCATCAGCTAGATCATCCCAAGTGCACACATTGCTACGCTCCAGCTGCATATACCATTCGAGTGATGCCCCGGACAAGCTGTCTTGGAAGCAATGGATCATCAGCTTTTCATCTTTGGCATAGGCAGCCATCTTGCGGCAGTACATCCTTAGATGCATGTTTGGACAACTGAGGCCTTTGTACTTTGGGAATTCCTGTACTTTGAACTTGGGAGGAATGACAACATATGGCACCAAGCACATTTCCAGAGCACTCAGAGATTTTGGGTTGCGCCCCTCCATGACTCTGAGTTTTTCAGCTAGATCACGACACATCTTGATAGCTTCAGAATCCTGAGCAGCAGTAGGATTGACAATTGGGATAGCAGCATGGTAGTTCTGTACCTCATCATACTGATCTAGCAGATTTTCTTCAGCATGAGGAATAAGAATCTGAGCGACAACAAGTTGGGCTTGCGGAATAGTTCCAACAGTAACTCTAGGTGTTGGAAGTGGTTGAGGAGTGGCTCCTTCAGTGGCAGGAGTGAAGTTCATCGGTATCCCATAATTGATAGGGTTGGGAACAAGAACTGAGAGCCTTGAGGGTGACCCTTGCACAGGTGCGGTGTTGTTGGCAGCAGCGGCTTCACGCAGTTCTTCTTCTCTTCGGGCCATCATGATGGCTTCAAGAATCTGATCAATCTTTCCCTTCATAGAGTCTAACTCCTCTCTGAAGGCAGCTTGCTCTTGCTGAATCTGCTCCATCGTTCTTCTTGTGTTGGCTCGAGTTGCGTACTGGTGTCGAGGAATCAGCTTGATTTACTGGAGAAGGAAGGAAGTTGAGGTGAGATTCTGAGGTTGAAAATGCAATGCAAGATGGGCAACAGATGCAATGCAATGCAATGACATGAGATGCAATGCAAGATGCAAGATCCAGGATCGCGGAATCAAACAACTTTAAATAGTTTTTGAGGTTGGCCGGAGGAACAGGTCAAGAACCACAACTAAGATCATGAAAGCCCACTGGTAGGTTTCTAAAATGGGTAGGTGCCTAGAGTTATGGATATATTTCAAAAACATTATAACCATGACCAAGATTTGTCCGACTATAATATCCTCGAAATAATCTCGTCTAGGTGAGGTCTCCATTTCTTCCCCACGAGAAAGATTCCTCGGAGGCGCCCACTACACAACCATCGACACATGGGTTCTAAATAGGGTTCTCAGAATCCTAGATCGAGGTCAAAAATATTATTGTCAAGAAGTAATACGTTTGAGGGATCTCATCTGATTGGGGCGTTCGCATTAACTCATATAGAATTAACACTACCAACCACCATGGGTAAATTGGGTTAATGGTCTTTGGGATCAACGACCCACCTCAAAAGTATTACCACCATGGTAAAGATTCACCACAACAATAATATCTCCAAGGGAATCTACTCCAAGCGGTGGTTTTCGCTTCAACTCACGCGGAAGAGACCACGCAAGCCTACACTACACAACCACCATCCTAATCCTAGGGTTATACTCAGACTCGGGTGTAGAGCCATCTCACAAAGTTCCCAATATCAGAACAACCCAACAATGTTACAAAAGGTAACACAAATAAGGAATAGGAAAACAAGTAAGTAAGCAAATGAGAAGAAAATAAATAAAAAAAACTAACGAACTCGCGATTCGAATCAAGATAGGCTTGACTCTCTCTTGCATGGAGCAATTGTTCCCCAGCAGAGTCGCTAGCTGTCGCACCTCGAAAAAATTGCTTAATCGAAGACACGACACTCGCGCGAAAGGCGCGGAAAACGGTTCGACAGAGTCGCCACTGAACTTTATTTATCCCAAAAGAGGGAAAGGAAAATATCGAGAAAATATTTATGGGAGAAGATAAGAACATGGTCGTCGCAACCACATTCCGGGTTTGGGAGTCGGTTACGTGAGGGGAAGGTACGTGCACCCCCTCACGTCCGTTGTACTCAACGGGAACCTCTTAGTTCGAATTGTGAGGAATATTATCTAAGCTTGTTTGTTTTCTTCTCAACGATATATGCGAAAAGGTAAGGTAAAAGTTTCGATTGCTAAGGGAAATGGGGTGGTTTTAGGATAGGGTGCTCGGCAAGGTCATCGCGACCTCGGGCCTACGTATGCTCATTCGGACGAGAATGAGGAATCAGAGCAATCATAGTTCGACTACGGGGTTTGACGGAAAAAGATGGTAGTGTGGAAATGGGGAGAAAAGAAAAAGTGTGGACGCAAATAGGGGAAAAAGAAAAAGTGTGGACGCAAACGGGGGAAAAAGAAAAAGTGTGCTCGCCAAGATCGTCGCAATCTTTTGCCTACGTATCTTTATTCGGACGAGAATAAATAATCAGAGCAGTCGTAGTTCGTGGTACGCCCACGAAACAAGGGAGTTGGTTGATTTTTAAAAGAGGCGTCAATTGCTCACACACGAGTAAGAGAACTCGCACCCAAACAATCGAAGGAAGATCAAAGACTTGAACCCCCATTTTTCACCTTGAAAGAGTTTCGATAGTTGTTAGTCGTTTTGAGGTATGATTATGAAAATCCGCTTGACGTGGGATCAAGGGTTTATTGTATGCGCTTGGTTCTTTTGAAAAAAATTTGATTTATTAAAAGAAGAGGCGTCAATTGCTCACACATGAGTAAGAGAACTCGCACCCTAACAATCGAAGAGAGATTAAAGACTTGAACCCCCATTTTTCACCTTAAAAGAGTTGCGATAGTTTGTTAGTTATTTTTTGAAGTTTGATTATGAAAATCCGCTTGACGTTGGATCAAGGGTTTATTTGTTATGAAAAGAGTTTGGTTTGAGAAAGGATTGGTTAGAGGTTGATTTGAAAATGGCTCGACGACGAGTCGAGGGTTTGGTTGAAAATGGGTTTGTTTGAAAATGGCTCGACGACGAATCGAGAATTAGTTTGAAAATGGGTTTTCTATGCTAGTCGCTAGGGGTGCTCCTAGTAAACAAACCACAATCAAAAGAAAGATAAATGCGTACATCGGAATGGGAGAGGGGTACATGTAAATTACAAGGGATGACATGAAATAAAGGGTCTCATTGTTAGGTAGCCCAAGAGAAAGTCGTGTGTGTGCAAGGTGTCCTAGGCTAAGCCTTGATCGAAAGCGTCAAGCAACCAACAATCCATCAATTATTGTTTTAGGGTTTCGATATTTTTAGTGTTTTTTGATTAATGGTGAACAAATGAAATGGTTAGATAAATATGAATATGGATATGAACAATATGAAAAATATGAATAATATATAATATTAACATAAAATAAAATTGGTCTCGTCTTAATCGGAATTTAATCGAGAAATCGAATATCAACGATTTTTGACTTTCATTGACCAAATAAAAGAATATGCGAAAATTAAATGGAAATGGAAGTTAAATCGAAAATATGAAGACAAAAAATAAAGGTCTCACCTTTATCAAGATTTAATCGAGAAATCGGTAAATCATTGATATTTGGTTCTCATTGACCGAAAATGAATAAAAATAATGACAAAATGACAAAAATGAAATTAAATCGAAAAGGTATAGGAAAAAGAATAAAGGTCTCACCTTTATCGAGATTAAGTCGAGAAATCAACAAATCGTCGATGTTTGGTTTTCATTGACCCAAAATAAATGAATAAAAATAATGTAATGACAAAATAAATCGAAATAAATAGTAAATAGGCCTCATATATATCAAAATTCCATCGGTTTGAAAAAAACCAATTAAACCATGAGTATTGCTAGATCATTGGCCCAAAAAATGAAATAAAAATAATAGAAATGAAATAAAATCGAAAATGACAAGAAAAAGAATAAAGGTCTCACCTTTATCAAGATTTAAAATCGATAAATCGATAAATCTCGATATTTGGCTTTCATTGACCCAAAAAAAAGAATAAGAATGAAATAATGACAAAATAAATCGAAATAAATAAGTAGTAAATAGTAAGCCTCATATAAATCAAGATTTGATACCGATTTTAAAGAATCACCCAATATCAAGATGTTTTTGATAGAAACAAAAAAAAATATTTATAGGTAAGTTGAAAATGAGAAACAAAAAAAAGAGGTAGAATAAGTTAATTAACTTAAAATGGTTAAATAAAATCAAAATAAAAACTAACAATTTAAAATTTAAGATTTAGAAATTAAAAATATTTTCAAACAAATTACATTGAAGAAAATACAACACGTGAATGGGGGTGAGTAAGAAAAGTAAGGGTATGGGATCACTTGGGCTCAAGGCCCATCACCCAAAAACCACGTGTCCGAGTAAAAAAGAAATGGAAAAAAAAGTGGGTTGAGACAAAAACGGTCGTGAGAAGCATATTCAGGCTACATTCAAACCAATACATAGTCTGAATCCAACTCACAGAAAATCAATAAAATGATAATAGTAAAAAACATCATCACTAAAAGCTCAGAATGGGAACAGGGTAGCAACAAGGTTCGAAAAAGAAAAATCTCGTTCGAAGAGTGCATTCGACAGACGAAAATCGTCCCCAACCTTCTTAGAACACGATCTCGCTCCATCTCTCTCCCACTACACGATCCAGGTTTGTGTTTGTTTTCCAATCTCGGTTCCTTCTTCTTTTTATTTCATGTTCTGGGTTTCGATTGGTTATGGGTTTGAAATGGTGTGGTTCTGTTATGGTTTGTGTGTTGCTTCGCCTCACTCTCTCTTCTCCTCTTAATTTCTGGTTCTGAATCTGGGATTTGTTGGATTGTGATTTTGGATTGGGAAGGATTTGGAAAGTTTGAAGAGGATTTGAAGAAGAAAGGGAGGTTGCGGGTTTGAAAGGTTGGAGAAGAAGGGTTTGCGAATGGGTTATGGAATTGATGAAAAGAATGGGTTTTGATTGAAGGTTTGAAGGATGTTTTGTGTGAAGAACAGATGATAGTGATGCGATGTTGTTGTTGTTACAACGAGGGATTGCTGGCGGTTGAGGAAAACTGGGTGTCGGTGGTGGTCGTCCGCGAATGGAGGAAAAATAATATTGAGCGGTGGTTACAAGTTGGGTTTGAAGAGGTTAATGGCAGAGGGTGGTGCGTAAAACTACCAGTTCCCTCTGAAGAAAGTCTGAGTTTCCTCCCCCTTTTAAATCATTGAGCTTCTTTCTTTTTTTTCTTAATTTTTTTTTTTTGAATTTGATTGTTGTTGAGAGGTCTTTTTTCACTGCAGGATATTGTCTTGGTTAATGTTGGTCTGATGTCGTTCTTTCAAGGTTGCATAATTTTTTTGGCCATTTTCGATGTGTTGTTGCAATGGTACGGTTTGCTTTTGACAGGTTTTGGCATGTTGTGCTGGTGTTGTAAGGATGCGCAGGGTAGTACAGTGTAATAGCAACAAGACTCTTTTCATGACCTTTGGTGAATGGGCCTTTTTTGTTAGCCTTGAATGTGGACTTTGTTTCTCTATTTTTCTAGCATTTTCTTTGTAAATGGACTTTTAATGCTAATGGGCTTTAGTTTGTAACTTTGAATGAAATGATCTTGAAATGATCTTATTTATGTCAACATGACCTCATGGTCTAAAAGAAAGAAAAGAGAAGGACTTTGTAATATAGGCTTGAATTCATGGAATTTTGTTGTGATTTCTTTTTGTAGAATTCTTGGTGTAAAATAATGGACTTATGGGCCTTGTAATTTTTGACAACATTTTTGTAATGGACAATGGGTTGGACGTTAGAACTTGTTTACACCTCCACTTGTACTTTTGAACCATGCTTAACTATGAGCACACTTAATTTGATCCATGATTTGAAAATTCAAAATTTGGCCCAAAGATCTCAAAAATCCAAATTTCACCATTCTTGAATTTGAGATAAAACTTGAATCGTCCCTTGAAAAACAACATAGCTCAATATAACCCTTAAATAAATTAGAACCCTTGAATCAAAATGAACTCCTCTAAAGTTAATATATTGAATAAAGAATGGAGTTATCTTGAACTAATGTCATTTGAATCACCGATGAGCCAAAGATTTGTTGTGAACTTTCTTGATCAGAGAAGTCATGAGTGAACTCCAAACGCTGTATAAAAATCTAAATGAATATATTGAACTCTGATGATCCTCAGCCATGAAACATTCGCACTCATCATAACTTGATAGTCTGACTCACACCAATTGACTTAAATTTACACAAAGCCTAATCGAAACTTCACATACATCACCTGAAACAAGAAACACTATTTTACCTGAAATAGAATTTAGCTCAATAACACCTCAAGAAGAAACAACACTTTTTGGATTTTTTTAATAATTGTCTGTGGATGGGATACAGATGAGAATTATATACAGGTAGGACAAATTTGGGGTATGACAGAGGGTAGATAAATTGTTGGGTTTTTATCCATGTGTTTGTTGATTGTTTAGTGTTTCCGGTGAGAAGTTGGAGTTACGTGTCGGTGGTAATAAAAATGCTCGAATTGTGTAAATTGCTTGGTTGAATTGTGATTTTTAGTGTTATAAGAGTTTCTAATGAATGTGTATTGTTGTATACTGATGTAGAAATCCGAGTTCTGTGATAACTGATGTCTGGGGATGTTGGGATGGGTTAAATAATTGATATTTCGCACAAAAATACAGCAGAAAAGTGATTCTGTAACAGAGTAACCGGTTACCTTAATGCAGTAATTGATTACCCTGGGACATATTTGTTTAAGAACTTCAAAATTTCGTATCTTGAGCTTCGGGCGTCCGTTTGACGCGCCGTTCGAACCTGTGGAAAGCTAATACAATATAATTTCTTGTAAAAATGGTTTCAAGTCCTGGAATTAAAAATTAACTAGGTTCTAATGAGGCTTTATGGTGTCGGTCTAAGATGTCAGTGTCTGTGTTTGTTGAAAAACTTTAAAAATTCATAACTTAAGCTGTGAGCATCCGATTGATGCTTGGTTCAGATCGTTGGAAATCTGAGTTAACGTAATTTATCTTTAAAATATTTTTAGTACTAGAATTCCAGCTATTCGACGCGTGGACATGTCTTTTGAATGTGTCGAGTTATGTCGTTTTTGTGAAATGTAAGCAAATGTCTTGTATGGATGATATGCTATGTTGTTCTACTTGAATGACTATCTTAATGATGCTATGGAGTTGTTGTGAAGTTTTTGTTATGTGTTGATGTGATCTATGATGATTGTTTAATGATGTGTGTGTTAAATGTATACATGGGGTAAGAGAATTGTGTTGGAATTATTATGGCGATAGATGCATTATGATGTTTTGATGTTGAAAATAAAGTTGTGATGTTATATTATGATGGTTATGATGTTGTGATGATGAAGGAGTCGATGATGTGCATATTTGATGTATATATGCTTTATGATGATTATGATAAATGATTACATGAATGCGGATGCAATTTGAGGAATTTGTTGATTATGTAGATGTTTTTGCATCATGGCATTCATGGCATACTATGTTGGGACTTCGGTCCGTTGTTGTTGGCTTCAATCCCATTGTGCAGATTGGAGTGATTATGTTGTGCTCCCTTGTGGAAGGTTGATGGTCAGTGTCCATCACATGATGATTATGTTGCGCTCCCTTGTGGAGGGTTGATTGCTTAGTGTCCATCACATGATTGAATTGGTACCACATGCATGTTTCCGATGAAGTTGCATTTCATTCTAAGTGGCATTGCATGTGTATGGGTTGATTGTTGATTAATGTATGTGTTTTATTGAGGATATCATGATGTTGTTGTTGCTTCCCTATTAGTATTCTTTTCTTTATATTTTTTATAATGAATTGTAATTACTCATCCTGCCTGCTTGGAAATGTTGCCTCTATGGTGGGTAACTTGCAGGTGATAAAGATTAGCTTGTAGACGCATGAAGATTTAGCTTTGGAGTTATTTTAATCTATTTTCGTTAATAATAGAGGTGTCTTGCTCTGATATGTAACATCAGGTGGGGAACGCTTGAGTTGAAGTTGTGTTGTTTTATAAAACATATTTTATGAGTTTTCTACATGTTGAATTTATTTGACGACGACTTTTGACAATGACTAAAAGGTCTTTATGTTTGATGAAATAACTGAAGTTATTTTGAGACTATGATTCCGCTGTGAAGTTTGAATTTTATTTATTGATGTTATCGAAGAAATTATTATTATAAATGTTTGAAAACCCGTGTTACGGAGCAGGAAGTTTATTATGATGTTTTTATGAAGCATGTGGCACCCTTTTTGGTGATTTTACTCTGATTTACTTATGTATCATTGTCGTGAATATTGTTTGGGTAGAAGGGTGTTACAGTCGTTATGTTTCAATTTAGCCCCTTTTTCCCTTAAATTACCATTTTTCTAAACTTTATAAATACTCTATGGTATCACGCGCTAGGCTGATTAACATTCTATCAATAAAATTTGAGCCCTAGTGCTTTTGTTTGCAATTCTAATTTATGTTGCTTTATAGAATGACATTTTAACATGATTAACAATTTTGGAAATAAAACAAAAAAAATGAATTTTACTTGTAAAAATTTTTCTTCTGCTTCTAAAACTAAAGATGGCATTTCCTTTTGATTGTGAACTTCAAAAAGAACATCAATAGCTCCTCTGGAAGTGATTAAGCCTCAAAATGCAGAATCAAAGTACTCCTTCTAAACCAGTACACCTGAATGAGGGATCGACTGTTTCAGATGCAATGTCCCATCTGATATCCCCGGCAGAGTTCTTACCTCTTAAAAGCGATTGACGATTCTTTCTACCATATAGGGTCTACCTTTCCTAAGCATGACAGGATTGCTATCTTGAACTAATGGTGCTTTTCATTCCCCGCTGTGGCCGAGTATCCAGTCGTGTTCATCCACTAATCTATATGTCGCGTCAATTTTGTCACCATAAATATGCATACATCATGTATAATTCATTTATATTTATATTCATATTCATATTGCATTGTTATCACTTTGGTCATACTCATTCCCAAGTGATAAAGTCCTCTTGTCGATAGAGTTGTCAATTTCCCTTTCCGTGTCAGATAAGACCAAAATCCCGGTTTAAATTCGTTCCTCGTCAGGAATTGTATCGTCTGAGCAATCTCTTCCCAGTTTATTTCTTGATTAGAGACTGTCCTCGACCACTTTGATAACTTGAACCTCTGAAATGCGAGAAGACATTCGACATACACCTTTGGAAAATCACTCTTCACTATTGAAGATGATATCTTTGCTTCCCCGGATTATGGAAAATCCCTAGAGAAGGCCTCTTAAATAAAGACTCTTGGCAATACATCGATTTTTCTCACAAGAAATTCAATGTTACTAAGGTCATCAGCACCTCAAAATTGGATCACATCACATGGCATTTCTCCGAAAGGATCTCGAAGAAAAGTTTGATATAATATTCCCAAGCGAAAAGAAGTCTCTCAAGAGACTTGTTTTCCCCAGTAGAGTCAACGAATGGCATCTCCAAATAGAGAAGTTTGTACACCTTTACAACTCAGACGAATGGGTTTCCCTAGCAAGCCTAACATCAAATTTTACCATGAAATGGCGTCTCCCCAGTTTAACTCGGCGAGAAGTTTGATGAAGACCACTACAAGTAGTGTTCCTTGTCGAGGAAGGAACTCGACAAGAAGGAACTGGGACCAGTTCCGTGGCTGAAGACCAGGATCGAGGGGAGGTTTATTTCAAAAGAAAACTGAGACCAGTTCTGTGGCTGAAAACCAGAATCGAGGGGAGGTTTATTTCAAAAGAAAACTGAGACCAGTTCCGTGGCTGAAAGACCAGGATCGCGGTGAAGTTTTACCTTTTTATAAAGTAACCTTACTTAGAAAAAGAAGATGGATGAGCAAAATTCCGTTCATAGACATCGTCAAAATTTTAGGTATTATGATATTTAATCCTTTTGCACCCTGAATATCTGAATATCTTTGCCATTCACACCTTCAGATCCAAGAAAATTAAATAGAGGCATCTGTCATACCCCAAATTTTGACGACAATATTTCCCATCATTTTGAGAATCATTGTCACAATATGGATGTGCCATCATGCCTCATCAACCTCGTCAAGGATTGTTGAGCATTCACTGTAATCAAGAATTAGGGTTTCCATCCCTCTCTGAGCATCTGGACAAAAGATCAATCAAGAAATGATATGATCTTCAACTAGTCTAACCTCAAACACCCACAAAGGATCAAAAGGACTATCACACGAAGGATCAAGCATAAAAGTTGCCACATTTCAAGTGGTTGGAGCCTCGAAACACCTAGTGTCACCAAATTAGGGTTTTTATAAGGGATTGAGCTAAGAATTCAAAATATGACTTAATATGCTCAAGATAACCATAGTAGTCCCTTTGCAAAGATAAATCACCCTCAGAGATTGCATTCTTCAAAAGTCGGGAATTAGGGTTTCTCCACGACGAATCGCTTCGGAGCCAAAAGTCAAAACAAGACTTTTTTGGCAAAAAGGATCCTTATGACTCTTATTCTCATAAAATATGATCTATAATGTCATTTGAACAAGAATTGATCAAGAAATCATGATAACTTGTAAAAGGGGTAATCTTGAAAAATTGAAATTTTTTCTAAGTTACTAAATTTGAATGGTTTTGGTGCCAACTTCCAAGGACCATAACTTTTGATCTAAGCAGCCATTTTGAGTGATCCAAAGCCTAATTTGTAGGTCTTCCTACATTCTACAAAAGCTTCAACTACCTCAAACTCCAATTCTTCATAGATTTCTAGTTATGGGTGGATCAAAGTGGTAAAAAAAATCAAAGATTAAACACTTAGTGAAAACTGCCAGAGTTTTGAGCCTTGAACATCAATGTTCATGAGGATTTTTTAGTTGGATTCAAATAGTTTCAAAAGAAAATATGATCACACATGGATTGTATCATGTTAGGGATTTCTAAAAAGTACAAGAGCTTTCCATAACTCCATTTGAGCAAGGAGATATGATCCTCCCAAAATGACATTTTCCAACTGTCATGTACAAGGAAGTTTTGTGCATTTTTGCTTGAGCTGGCTAAATTGTGCAACCTTAAGCCTTGTCACACTTCTTAAAACATATAAGAATCTTATCCAAGCAAGTACCTCTGACCCACAAGCCTTGCAAGTCAAGACACCATCCCTTTTGGTATGTGCAATTCAATGTTCCAAATACAAAAACTGTTATTTTGTTTCAAGGCATTCAAGAGGTGAATTGAGGTGGCATGGAATGAGTCTTTGATCACTGAATGGGTCAAGCTTTATCCATAAAATAAAATTCCATAGGCCTGCTGCACTGACCCAAGTCAATGGCCAATGAAGACTTGAATTCCTTTATGCAACCATTGGCCACAGACCTGTACCAGTTGCCATTCACTATTGATGCCAAAATAAACTTGTTGCACTATAAATAGACATAAATTGTGATCAATTTGAGTACACCAAAGCACCCAAACTGATGCTTTACTCAAAATCTCTCTTTCACTCTAAATTTGCCTTCCATTTTAAGTCACTATCGAATTTTGAAATTGGAAGTGATTCAAACCAAACCAATCATGTCAACACCTCATATACATCATATATGAGTGATCCATGGCCTTGAAACACGTCTGAAACACCTGAATCAAAAAATCACCAGTCAGTTGCTCAAGCTTTTAGCAAGGTTGCAGTTGAGGTACCATAAGGTGATCCAAGCATCTCCAATCACGGCTAGGCATCTCAACACACTTCATCGGGTATAGTGAAGCTATCTAGGTCCTTACAACACATCTGTAACATCTCCATCATCAAGCTCGATCACCAGCTGCAAGAGGTAAGCCTGAAGCCTTCAAACTTCATATTACATGCATCATAAATGAATTTTTGAGTTACCATCTTGTTTCTGCATGTATATAGAGTGATAATCCTCAATCAATTGCTGTTTATGAATCGTGTATGGAATTTCATAGTGCTCATGCTGAAACTAAGGTTCTTGAGGTAATCTTCTGATTTCTCACTCCATACTTGATATAAATGCAATTAATCTATATGGTTGTGATCCTTGTTCAAAAACGAGCAAGATTGGTGTTTGAATCATGCAATATCATTGAGCAATCAGAGAGAAAAGTGAGAAAATGCAAATCTAGAAAAACAGGGGACGAGGGAAAGATCCAAGTGTTCTTGGCACCCTTTTTCAAATTTTTAAATATTGGAATTTTTGATATTTTATTTAATTGATTTCAAAAATTTATTTCTCTCTTAATTTTTATCATTTTTTATTGGTTCTTTTTTTAAAAAGTCATAAAAATGGTAAATTATTTTAATTTACAAAAAATATCCAATTTATATTATTTATTTAATATAGTTAGTTTTTTTATAATTAATTTTATTTTATTTGTTTTTAAACATTTTAAATGAAATTCTCACTTTGATATTTTCATTCCAAATGAATTTCAAGCTTTCATGTGATGAAACATGATTTTTCAAAATATTTTTCAAAGTTTACAACTTGTTTTTAAATACATTTTAGATTTTATATCATTTTTTACTTAATTTCCTTTGAAAATTATATCTTTAAAATTCAAAATTAGGGTTTTCTCTACTTTTTTATTTTTCAAACTTCACACATACACTTTTGGGTCTCTAATAGAGTGTAAGACCCATCCCTTGTCTCACAAAACCTTTTTTAGGCCTCAGCCATTATATAAGTCCCAATACGATTTCAAAATCTCGACGCGATCGCCATTTTCAAACAAAAATCATATGGGCCTTCCTTTGTGTTGTAAGTCCCATTTTTCTTCCTTTTTAAACACTTTTGGGCCTCTAATAGAGTGTAAGACCCAACCCCCTTTGTACATAAATAATTTGGGCCTCAGTCATTGTATAAGTCCTAGTACAGTTTTCAAAATAACGGTGTGATCGTTGTTTTTTCATCTTATCCTCTCCTTGAGCTATAAGTCCCAACTCTTGTATAAAAATAAACTCTTGGACCTCTAATAGAGTGTAAGAACCAACCTCTTTTCAAAATAATTCATATGGGCCTCTCCTTGAGTCTAAGCCCCAAACTTATTTTTAAAACATTTTTCCTTGTTGATTTAGTTTAAAATTCAAAATTTGTTATAAAAAATTTCTTCAATCTCTTGAATAACTAACCATACAACCGTGTTTATAACACTGGAAGCTTGCTCACCTGTAAGTTTTACCAACTTTATTTTACATACTTGTTTATATATTACATCTGTATATATATATATATATATATATATATATATATATATATAGATATATGCATGTATATTTGGTTAGAGTTTTCCCCAGCAATTAGGTCTAGGATTAGATCAAACCAGCTGGTTACTCTTTAAACACAGTCAAAACTAGTTCCTCATAGGACATTCTATATACAGTCTTGCCTCCGCTTGGGCTTATACAATATGGAACAAAGAAAGGCATTATTCCCGGTGAAAATTTTCTCAAAACTGTCACTACTTAGAAATTTGTACAAGAAGTTCATTTCCCCAGAGAGGATTAATTCCAGGTGAAACTTTTCTCAAGACTGTCACTACTTAGAAATTTGTACAAGAAGTCCTTGTCCTCTTTTGAATATCTTCAAACCCTAGAACTGTTCACTAAAGAAAGGATTATTCCAGGTGAAACGTTTCTGGAACTTTTCTTAGATTTGGACCCACAGGCTTCCTAAAAGCATCCCCAACCTCCTCTTGGGCTTTGTATAAGGACCCTCCGGCTTCTTAGATGTTCTCAGCCACCTCTTGGGCTTAGTACAAGGACCCAAAGACCTCCTTCAGGTATAGGACATAACCTAGTAATATTTTCTTAGAGCATTCTTCCAAAGAGTCAAAACATCAGACCAGTTTAGGGTTGATTCTCATCCCTTAAGACATCAACCTCTTCTTGGGCATCAAACAAATATCAACCTTCTCATACCAGTAGACTTGGACAGTCTCATCTCCTTTTGGATCTTAAAGAAACCCTCAAGTTTCCTAAAAACACAGGAAAAACCATGATCAATCACCAGCAGAGTTAAAACCTCTACAGTTTTCAAAACACAATCTTTAAACTGTCACTTTAAATTCCCCCAGCTAGGGTCAAATTACTACCAATAAACCCTCAAAAAAATTAGAACCTCAAGGCATCTGATCTCTCAACTCTTCTGCAATCCCCAGCAAGAATTGATTCCCCAATTTGGACCTGTGTCTGGATCTCAATATTCCTCAACAGAAGCTAGCCTCCTCTTAGGCTTCATATAAGAAATTCCCTAGCCAGACTCCTCTAAGGCTTTGTATAATGACCATTCCTTAGTAGTTTTAGCCTAATCTTGGGCTTTGTACAAGACACATATAAATATTCTCCAGCTGAGCCAATAACTTTTAGCCTCAATCTTGGGCTTTGTACAAGATAGATAAAATTTTCCCCAAAAAAGTCAATCCCTTTTAGCCTCAATCTTGGGCTTTGTACAAGACAGATAAACTACTCTCTTGATGAGTCAGTATTCTTCAACCTCCTCTTAAGCTTTGTATAATAATCTCCCTAAACAGAGTTAACCTTTTAGCTTCAACCTTGGGCTTTGATCAAGGCACACAAAAATCAAAATCCGCTCAGAGGAAATCAAAAATCTCTCTGCAGGAAGACATTTCTCTGTACAATCAGACATCAAAATATACAATCAAACTAACCCTAATCCCAAATAATTGCTGTAAGTGGCACACTTGTTGATTCCAAAAATCCAAGCTATAGTCCATCTCTTATCCTAGTAAATTTCCTCTTTCATCTAATTGCTGTAAATGGAAATCCTATGGATTATTTACACCTAAGCCAATATCCCTCTCTTAGCATGGAAGATTCCTAAGGAAAAATGGCATTGCTCTACACTGAGTTAAAGTTTTCTCCTTCAGGACAAGTCCCCTATAAAGGAAATTATGGCATTGCTGGACTCCATATATTCCAGTTAAAGTGATTATCCTTTATAATTAGTTACCCAACAACTGTGATAAATAGATGTGATATCTCCCTTTAGAGATGACAAATTCTCTCTCAATCAAACCTTTAGCTTCAATCTTGGGCTTTGAAGAAGACACAAATACTCAACCCTTTACCTTCAATCTTGGGCTTTGAACAAGACACAAATACTCAACCCTTTACCTTCAATCTTGGGCTTTGAACAAGACACCAAACATCTTTTATTTAACGGGAATACGTAGGCATAAGATTGTGAAATCTTAGCGAGCATACTAATCAAAAACCTTAGGTCCAGTACCTTACCAAAAACATTAAAAAACTTGAAAACCAGAAAAACACTTTCTCAACATTCCCAAAGGATAAACTTTCCCATTTTACAACAGATAAACACCAGTAAGGAGATAACAGAAGAAAATGCCAAACAATCTATGGATAAACATATATATGATGGGTAATTGACAACTCCCCATTGTATAACCTGACCCCGGACCCCCAATCTCTTAACATTTGTTAAAGAAAAAATTTGCGTGCAAGGTTAGTTTTAGATAGCTTCCCTTTCCTTTCCAGCTTCATAGGATAAATAAGAAATCAGAAAGTAACACCCTGAAATTCTGGTACATGTGCAGAGTTCAGATGTCCTATAACATGCCATTCGACATCTGGTCTGACATGAACATAAATGGAAAGGTATATAGCAATAATCATGGTACTGAAAAATAAAAGCAAGACACACAGAATTGTTAACCCAGTTCGGTTTAACACACCTACTTTGGGGGCTACCAAGCCAGGGATAAAGTCCACTATTATTAGTATCAATTCAAAGCTAAACTCTCTATTTACAGCTTATCACTCAATCACTACCCAATGACCCTTCTACCTAGATCCTCTCTAGCTATGAGAAACTCTTCTCACTCCCAATCATCGCAATGATGTCTAGCAGTCGACAATCCGCCACTGCATCGACGACTTTTTACCTATACAACAGTTCAACACGGAAGACACCCTTCCAAGACATAACTTAGAGTTACTTAAAAGCTTCCTCCAAGAACAATACTCCTCTTACTTAACAGCTTCGAGCATCACACTAACAAACTATCCAACTCACAGGTTGAGTGGTACAGGAACCAACCCTAATACTAGAACTTTTACATCTTTGGTGGCGTTGCAAAACTAGGTTACAATGTATCTATATATAACCTATTCCCAACTGGATTTTGGACCTTCAAAAACACAACAAATGAGCTGCTACAAATCATCAGGGACTTCTGCTACATAATAGGACTTCAATCTTTAACTTCCAAAAATATCTTCATATTTAGAAAGTGTATATTTTCCAATATTCTTCTCAATTTCAGACTTGAATCTTCAGACCTTTTAATTCAGTGCCACATAGAATTTGCATATTATTTCCTGAATCTTCTGCATGTGTTAAGGCATAACAGAATTCTAAATTCTCTTCAGTTCTGGCGCGATGTCGAATGAACCTGCATGGGACATGTTGATACGACATGTTGTTCCAGATGTTGAAACTACTTCAGCTCAACATGTTCCAATGCACACTAGGACTTCTTGCTCAACCTGTTCTTCTTTAGCAAGATAAACTATCCTATCTAACATATTGCTGCAATTATTTGTTTTACAAAATTAATGCCAACCCTTAAAATTAAAGAACTAACATTCTCCCCCTTTGGAAAATTTTGGCTAAAAAAAATACATAAACATTACAACTCAGATTACAGCAGCAATCACAACTCTATACTACTATCAGTAGTCATCAGCAACTACTGAACCTAACAGTAGCCATCAGTAGCTACTGAGAACAACAATCATGGAGAAACATCTTCTTGGAAATACTTGAAGGATGTTAGGACATCATGTTTGACAACTCTTTTCGGCATATTCTATGAGCTCCAAAACATCACCTTCGAGCACCACAGCACAATAACTTCAGGCAACACATTAGAACCTTAGAAGTAGAAAGTCCTGGAGTCATTTGGTGCACATGAGGAAGAAGATATCTGGTGTACATGAGGAAGAAGATATCTGACACTCCCCCTTAATACAACACATTTCTTTTTCCTTCCAGCTCAGACTTGGATTAATTGTAGAAGACTCCTCCAGAAAAGAAACGCCTGTCTCGACACAAAGGACCAATAGTGGCATAAGAGATTTCTGCACACCTTAATTGATCAGACGCCCCTAGTCGACCTGTGGCATAAGATGAAACTTAATAAGTATCAATCTATCAACCCAGGTAACTCAGAACACAAGTCACAACTGTGTTCATAACTCAGGACACAAGTCACAAGGAACTCAACACGAACTCAACACCAACTCAAGGAAATGACACCTTCTTCGACTTCTCTGCACACAATTGGAACTCCAGACAGCAGACAAGGCATCTGCACAACCCATTTCACCCATTTCACACACCCATTTCACACACCCTTTCTCCCCCTTTTTAGCCAAAAATTGGCAAAGAAGGCCCTCACAGAACCAGACCCAAGTGATGCTTACCCAAATACGAACAAACGGCATAAGACACAACACTTACTTGGCTGAAGGAGAAGAGAACAACCCCTATAAATAGCTGATCAGTTACTTTGGAATTAACGAGCTTTGAATATGTCAAGGTTCTTGGTCAAAGAAACGCTATTTTAGGTACCAAAAACTCCATTCAATATTCAATGCCTACCTTCCAAAACAACCTTCACTACCTTTAATGTTTCTTAACTGAATCTTACCAAAAAATAGGCCAATAACGCTCCATGCATAGGCAGAGACATGTGTTTCACCTTATCCTTGCACTACCGACCAAAAAAATTCCTTGTTTGGCTCAAGAGAAACATGTCCTGTACCATGTTCTAACATCTTACCAAAACAGTTTGTCTGCTTACTCATAAAATTATCAACCCAAGACTCCACTTATACAAACACATCTTCTTATCTAACGGATACTGAGACGACTTCTCACAATCCCTTCTAGATTCCTTCAAAACAACAAAGAAAAATAAAGTTACCCAGATGCACCAATTCTGCTTTTCAGACCTCTCCTGCATAAGCACTAACTTCACACAACTATGATATGTCCCATTAAGATGTTTGACATCACACTGCACAAACTTGAACAACCCACAGGCTACACAGAAATCAGCACACTTGCAGCAATAGGCTTATAGACAACAACCTTAACAATCAATGCTCTTTATGCTATTGTCGCTCCCGAAAGATTCGCATCCAACGGTACAAACGCGAGAGTGGCGCAAAAGACACAGAGTCGCCAGCAAAGTGTATTTATCCCAAGAAAGGGAAAGGAAACACTGTGTAAACCTGAAGGAAGGAAGGAAAGAGCATGGTCTCGCGACCAAGAGAACGGGTACGGGAGTCGGTTACTCGAAGGGAAGGTGTTAGCACCCAACACGTTCATCGTACTCGACGGGATCCACGCTTGCTGTCTGCATCAAAGGGTGTCGTCAACTGGAGCTCCACTGCTACTGGACCGGAGAAGAAACGAGAATGAAAAGAACGGAGAAACGAAGAAGAAAAGAGAAAAGAAGTGACTCGATAGGACATCGCCCGTCCTACGCCTACGTATTCCCTCGTGCAATGGGAAAGTCAGAGTCAACGTAGTTCGGACACGAACTGGGGGAAAGTTTGCTCGCCAAGACATCGCAGTCTTGTGCCTACGTATCCTCAATCGGACGAGAAAGAGGAAATCAGAGCAGTCGTAGTTTGACCTACGGGTCGAAAAGAAACAAAGAGGTGATAAAGAAAGGTTGTGCTCGGAGAGATCTCGCACGATCTCCTGCCTACGTATCTCGCTCGCACACGAGAATCAGAGCGACGTAGTTCCCCTAACTAGGGAAGAAAGGAAAGGAGGAAGGGTCTCAATCGCAAGGGTGCGAGAGAAGGGTCTCGATCGCAAGGGTGCGAGAGAAGGGTCTCGATCGCAAGGATGCGAGAGAAGAGTGCTCGCCAAGGATAGGGATCCTCGTGCCTACGTATCCTCAATCGGACGAGAGAGAGGAAATCAGAGCGTCCGTAGTTCGTGGGTACGACCATGAATTGGGAAAACGAGATCAGTCTCGATCGCACGGGTGCGAGAGAAAAGAGTCGGGACTCACGGAAAGTCTAAAGGGGAAACTGAATCCTACAAGTTATCATGCAAAGTGGCCCTAAGGTCAAGGATCAAGAGGGGAGTCTACCTAATGTTATCATGCTTGGATTGAGAGCCTAATGTCTATCCTACTCCGAGCTTAATCAGAAATTAAGTCGGACTAAGAGCCTTAAGGGAGCATGTGAATACAGAGTAATCAACAAGTAAACATCAGACAGCTCAATCACAAAGAGAAAATCAGACAAGAGGCAGTCAAGTATTTAATCAGAATATGCATCAAAAATCGAGATCAACAATCAATCAAGAATATCCAAGTTAGAATTAAATTTCTAATTAAAAAGAAGATTAAATTCTAAGAAAAAGAGTTAATCTAAAATTAAACCTAAAGTTAATTCAATTTTAATGCTAATTAAATCTATTTCTAACTAAACAAATTCTAGAGTTAAAATTAAATATTAAAACTAAATCCAATTCTAATTCTAAAATATATTTAACTCTATAAAAAAACTGAAATCAAGATTAGCAACCAAACTAGTTAATTAATTACAAACAATTAATAAAACCGAAGGCCAAAATTACTAAACCAAATATCCAAAACAAAGGTGCAATCAGCAGACCAGGGAGGTGTGAATTAAAATCAGGCGAGTGGGCTCACATCTAAGGCCCAAGATAGATTGAGTGGCAGCCAAGGGAGGTGCGAGAGTGAAAACCGGTTGGTGTGAAAATGAAAACGGGCGTGTGGGTGGAATCCGTATGGGCTAAGGTTCTCGGGCCCAATATCTTCTTATCAAGACAAAGAAAAAGGGGACGAGCAACTGAAAACATGGGTGGTGAGAAAGAAAGTTCAAATGGGCCTAGGCCCGGTCTGTATCACAAATGGTTGAAAACCTAAACCTCAGATTGCACCATCTTCAATACGCCGTTCCTCCTATCTCTTCTTCTCCACCATCTCCTTCTTTTTTACAATGAAAATCCATCGCCGGCGACGAAATCGACCGGGGTTCTCCCTCATTCGCACTCCCAACGTCCTCTTCTCGTCAATTCATCTCCTTAATCTCTCTCCGCCGTCCCCTGTTCTCATGCAACAATCCCTTCCTCCACTGTCTTTTCTTGTCTGACCTCCATGTCGTTCTCTCCTTTCCACGTTCACACCATTCCAACCACTTCTCCTTCGTTCGTCTTCTCCACCATAACCAAACATTTCCAAATCAAACCCTCTCCGTTGAATCTCACTCTCCTCCGATTATCACTTCGCCGGAAATGAACACAACTAAACCACGCACCCTCACATCGTTGCCTACCAACTCAGTACCCTTATCATCATCACAACAAATCACAAATTATGCAAATCAACAAAGAAGATTCAGAAAATCAATCAACGCCAACATGAACAAAATAGACACAACATCAAACCATTCGCACACATCGTAGTATATCACAGCAAATACAAAGTTCAGAACAAAATTTGCGTGACGATGATGAAGGAAGAAAATCTTACTAATCGGAGTCGCTCCGATGGCGTCTTCGACGATGAAACAGGGCTTCACAGATCAGGTACACTCGACTCCATTTCTTTCTCCTTCTTTTCTTCTTTCTCGCTCAATTCTCCTTCTACTTTTTTTTTCGCCTCTTCTGAACATGGTGCTGAATTGTTGATGTTGAAACATCTTGTCTCTGTTGAACTGTTGTTGATGAGCTTCTGAGTTCTTCTTATTATTCTTCTGAGATTCGCCTTCGTTGAAGTCTTGAGCGGTGAATCGTTGATGTTTACCAGACTCAGAATTGACGTTAAGTTCAAATGTTGTGGTGGTTGTTGCGGTTTGTGATGCAGGCTTGGATCGCTGAAACCTTCGGAGGAAATTGAAGATGAAGTACTTGAAGGTTATAGAGAATTCTCAGAAAATGGAGAAGAGTGGCTAAGAGAGTTCCCAATTGCAGAATGAAGAAACTCTCCTTTCTTTTTTGATTCAGCTGCGGTGAGGGAATTTTTGGCAGTAGGAGCGTGTGAATTGATGCAGAGGTATTGAAGCTTTTTATATCAGAAATTAGGGAGGGTAGAATTGGTCATCCACTGAAATTCTGTTAGAAACTTTTTGGTGTAATCGTCACGCGTTTTGCCCCTTTGAGCTTTGCACATGCCTTCATTCCTTGCGTAATTTTCTGTTAATTAATTTCCATTTTATTTTCTGCTGTGAAACTGATGCGTAATACACCTGCTTTTTTTTGTTATTTTGAAACTTGTTTTGACAAGTTTGTGTACGTATTTGCTTTCGTTCAGCTGCCGTTGTGCAAGCCGTTTTGGTGTGACGTCGATTTACAGCTCAGCTTATTGGCTTGGAAGCTTGTCATGGTGAATTGCAGCATGTTGGCTTATGGCTTCAATTGCTCATGAAGAGTAGCTTTTAAAAGTAGTAGCTTTATTTGTGTTTGTATTTAGTAACTGGCTTGGAACAGCTTGGTGTATGGGGTTATTTGTGCACGGTTTGAGGATTTGTGTATAGCTTGTAAGGGCTTTTTAAAAAAATGAATTTGATTAAATATGGATGAACATTTGGAATTGGTTCAAACAAAGAGAATAAAAAAAGGTTAAAATTAATGAATATGGACATGAATTGAAATGGATATGGTTTTATGATTGGTGAGAATTTGGATATTTGGTTTGACTTAGGAAAAGTGGTTTAATGGATAATAAAAATATAAAATGAATTTGAAATAGAAATGGGTTATTAGTGGATAATAAGAATAGAAATGAATATGGATAAATGAAAAATGGATTAATTGAAAATACGGATGATGGTTTAGAAAAATGAAGATGGTCAAAAGAAAAGGATATGTGGATTAAAAATAACTAGTTTGGATATGGATTATGGATAGAAAATGGCTAACCAAATGAATTCAAACCAATCACCATCTTTCCACAAGCCTCTGACAAAATGATCACAGCTACCACTGAACAATCTGGCCACTCACATGATCCACTGAAGAATCTCAACTGATAAACAATCCACAAGCTCAACTTTGAACAAGAACTCTAATTCTCTTTGAGACGTACACCCTGATGAAAGAAAGACGAACTGAGAATGAATTAAACCCTGATTCACACCAATGAACCTCTGACCCAAAGCCTTTGATGAATCCTCTGAACAAGAATACCTCTGCACCTCTGAATACCAATAACAAGAAAACCCCATGATCCCATGTCTTAAAAGACCAATACAATGATATGATTATGATCTATGACATAAAAAATGTATAATGAAAAATAAACATAAGCCAGAAAAAGGTAGGGCAAATTTTGGGGTGCTACAGCTGCCCCTATTCAATCGACTTGAACCTGAAGGGAAGACAGCAACGGCTTTCAGACGTTTAAGGTAGAAGGTGATTGAATACAAAAAGAACCCGGAAATTTGCAACCCGTGGGGATGATGAAAAAAGTTGTTTACGAGGACGGCCGCAGACGAACTCAAAAAGGGTAGACCAACCGAAGGCAGACTACGCTGGGGGATATAAAGGTAATACGAGGCCATGCCGAAGGTGGGCTCGAAAAGAAAGACCAAGCCGAAGGTGGGCTTTCAAAGAAAGACTATGCCGAAGGTAGACTTTCAAAGAAAGGATACGAGACCATGCCGAAGGTGGGCTAAAAAAGAAAGACCAAGCCGAAGGTGGACTCTCAAACAAAGGATACGAGGCCATGCCGAAGGTGGGCTCGAAAAAGAAAGAATATGAGACCATGCCGAAGGTGGGCTCAAAAAGAAAGACCAAGCCGAAGGTGGGCTCAAAAAAAGAAAGACCAAGCCGAAGGTGGACTCTCAAACAAAGGATACGAGGCCATGCCGATGGTGGGCTCGAAAAGGAAAGACCAGGCCGAGGGTGGGCTTTCAAAGAAAGACTAAGGCGAAGGTAGACTTTCAAACAAAGGATATGAGACCATGCCGAAGGTGGGCTCAAAAAGAAAGACCAAGCCGAAGGTGGACTCTCAAACAAAGGATACGAGGCCATGCCGAAGTTGGGCTCAAAAAGAAAGACCAAGCCGAAGGTGGGCTTTCAAAGAAAGACTAAGCCAAAGGTAGACTCTCAAACAACGATATGTAGAATCGACAACTCTACAAAGATGACTCCGCCGGGGACAAGAGAAATCTAAACAGACAACTCTGCGGGGGGAGTAGCTCAACATCGTCAAGGAATTGACAAAGATAACACATTGTCATAGGGATGACATGAAGAAGATGAAACCCAAGAAACACCTCGTCAAAGGGTTGACGGGAAGAAAACCTAACCGAAGAGAACGCATTGTCATAGGGATGACAGGAAAAAGATGAAACCCATAGAAAGAAAAGTGAACCCCAGAACTGCACCTATTATTTATCTGAAGAACCACATTGTCATAGAGATGACAGAAAGAGAACGAAAACCCGACCGAAGGGATACATTGTCATGGAGATAACACATTGTCATAGGGATGACAGAAAGAAGATGAAACCCATATCCGAAGAAACACCTTGTCATAGGGATGACAGAAAGAAAATTCCACCGTAGGAACACATTTCCATGGAGATGACAAGAAAGAGGATGAAACCCAAGAAACACACCTCGTCAAGGGGTTGACGGGAAGAAAATGGAACCCAACGGACCACATCGTCAAAGAATTGACGGAAAGACAGCCCGAACACCCGACCGAGGGGACACATTGTCATAGGGATGACAGAAAGAAACACATATCCGAAGAAACACATCGTCAAAGGAGTTTGACGGAAAGAAACTGAAAACATCCGAAGGTATGAAACCTGAGCTCGGAACACATCGTCATAGAGATAACAGGAAGAAACTGTCTGCTGAGGAATGACTTGGCATTCTCTTCGGGGATATGTCACTGTCTGACTGAAAATGATTCGGGCTTCTGTACAAGGTACCAAATCTGGCTTATGCTTCACATGCATATGTTTGAATTTTGTCGTAATGCTCCATACGAAATGGAAATGCTATGCGTTTTGAGGATGAAATGCAAAATGCTTACTACATGCAAAAGGACCCCTCCAGCAAAATAAATGCTGAAGAGAAGAGGCCAAACCCGCTGGGGATGACGAACTGAACTGTCTCTGAGGCCACGAACCCTGCCGAGGAAGTCACACTGAACAACCTTCCTGATATAACCACTGCTGAAGATGAAACCCGAAGAGAACTCCCACTCCGTTGGGGATTATGAATAAACCTTGAAGATGGACCCCAAAGATCTGTTACGGAAGAGGTGTCAATAACCATTGGACCCTAAATCTGGTGGGGATGTCAACCACTATTGATCAAACCATTGAGATGACTATCACCTGCTTGGAGAATATCATTGAACTTAGCCTGTAGTCGAGGAAACACCCTTAACCTGCTGGGGAATACCAGCCATCACCAACACCTCTGCTCGGGGAACGACGGTTGATGATATCCGCTCTGCTAGGGGACAACATCGAGCTTACTCCTCTATTGGAGACTTACTTTCTACCCTTATTCTGTTGGGGAGAGAAACTCTACTGGGGACGTCACGTGTCGACCGCTAACATGAATCCTGCAGATGTGATATGACCAAAAGATGCCCTAATACAGCATATCCCATAAAGGAACCTGTCTTCGAGAGGTCTCATGAAGATCTTATATATCTTGCCCCATGATCTTGATTAACCATTCTCTTGAGAAAAACCCTTTTGCTTTTGGGGTGACCTGCCCCAGCCTTGAAGTGATTTTGCCCTTGACTGGCTGCTCTGTGAAGGAGTACCTCTGACTGACTGACCTTCGAGAGATTTGTCGAATCTCGACCTGATTTCCCCAGATTAGCTGAATCCTGGAATGAATTGCCCCTTTGAAATGACTTGCCCCTACTCAACGGAGTACTCTGGCACTTTGCATCTTATCTTGATCAATGCTTCCATTGTAGAAACTTTCCTGAGTCAAGTACTTACTTGCAAGTAAAACACTTCATTTTGAAAATGACAATTTTAATGCAATGCATATGAGAGTTTTGAAATCCAAGTCTGTTCACTGGAAAAAAAGTTGTGACATATAGTGAATGAATCACTAATCAAAATGTCACTGATACCAACATGAATGGTAAGAAGATCCTTTTAGGAGTCAGGTTCGACGCGACCTTTACCGGAGTACGCTTTCGAAACAACCCTGCTTCAATTAGGTCTTTTAAAGGTTGTAACGTGGCCTGGTTCACGGTTTGAGAAAGAAAGGATATAAGGCTCAAAGTTTTGTTTTAACCCACCCATTCTCCTTGATGTTCTCCAGTCCTACGTTCAGCTAACTTGACACAAGCGCTCACCTATCAAAAAGGTTAATGAATAGTATAAGGATAGAAAGAACCCACACGGTTTTCAGAGTGACAGCCACCCCTTTTGCCTTCGGTGTCTGTAAACACACGACTTGTTCTTTATTTGAGGATTTTTCTTTTTCCATTTTTTCGCTTTTTATTCTTTTACTTTTCCCTGATTTTGCTTGGACGAATTCTTTTATTTTTTCGATTTTGAAGTCCAGCGGGATGCCCTAACATTTGCCTAAGCCATTTGTTTTCAAGTTTCGACTTAGAGGGCTTTCTTTCTTTTGATTCTTTTTCTCCCTTTTTTTTTGAACAAATCGTGTGACACTGGCTTGTCTGACTTGTTTGCAAGGGTTGTGACTGTCTCACTCTCCGGTTGGTGAGGGATATCCATAGATTTGATCCTTGAATTGAACGCTCTGTCAAATTAATTGACACCTACCCTGCCCCAGGTTAAGATTGAGGGTTTTTTCATTTTCAGAAAGAAACTCCTACTGCTAGGCTCAAAGGGGTTTGCAAGGGATTATCTTCCTTATATCTCCGGTGTTTGAGGAATTGAAACAATGCCTGTACATCATCAGCAAGGGTTTGTCCCAAAAGCATACCATCAGAAGTTCTGCGTCTTTGAATTTCATCATCCTCCCTCAGATCCTGCTTAAACAAGAGTTAGATATCAATAAAGAAAATATGAGTGAACATAGATGGATTTAATCAAAACATGCATATTCATTTCATTATCATCATCAACTGAAAACAGACGAGTTTTACAATTGAGTTTGCACTTTAACAGAAAAGAAACTACAAATGCAAAGAAATGACATGATCTAAAAGATTGCCAGCTTTGGGCAACTGGGCTTTCCAAGCTTGACTTGCTACTGAACTAGCCATCTTCTGAATTGCTCATCGAAGTCAGTCTGATAAAACTTGCACCACTGCTCTCGGTGTCTTCTTCCATAACCTGAACTAATGAACCCGCATAACTGGATGAAGGAGAGTCGTGGATCGAAATACCCCGAGGCGTGAATGAAAACATGTTGGAGTCAAGAAGTGTTTGGACCTTACTCCTAAGCACCTTACAATCTTCAATTGAATGCCCCTGTGCCCCAACATGGTACTCACAACGGGCGTTGACATCAAAACCTGGTGGATACGGAAAAGGCACTGGCTTCAATCCCTTCGGCACTATTAATCCACCTCTGATCAAATCTGGCAACATTTGACTGTACGACATTGGCAAATGGGTGAAATGCCTCTCTGGCTTCCTAGGTCTTTGTCGGGCGTGCTGACGCGGCTGACGGCGGTACGACCGTTGATTCTGAGGAGATCCCTGATACGAAGACCCAGAAGATTGTTGACTCTGAACAGTTGATGCATCTGAATATTGAGGATGAGATGGTGGATGTTCCCAGATGAAATTACTTTCTTCCTCTAATTCTTCCTGAAGACTGACAACTGATTCGCTTTCATTAGCTTGGAAGTTCGAGACGCCTTGGAGCTTTCCACACTTAATACCGACCTCAACGTGTTCTCCAAGTATTACCAGGTCAGAGAATTTTGATACAGTAATCAACTTTTCGAAGTATGGTCTTTGCAAAGTATCCTTGAACATATCAACCAATTCTCTTTCTAAAAGTGGTGGTTGAACGCGAGCAGCTAACTCTCTCCATCTCTGAGCATACTCTCTGAATGATTCATTTTCCGCTTTAGATAAACCTTGCAACTGCAGGCGGCTGGGAGCCATGTCAAGATTATAACTGTATTGCTTCACAAAGGCATTGGCTAGATCTGACCATGATCGGATGCTACCAATTTCCAACTGCATATACCAACTCAATGATGCCCCACTCAGACTGTCCTGGAAATAGTGAATCATAAGCTTGTCATTATAGACATGAGAGGTCATTCTTCGGCTAAACATCACCAAATGTAGCTTCGGACAACTATCCCCTTTGTATTTCTCAAAATTTGGCATCTCAAATTTTGGAGGTAACACAAGGCCGGGCACCAAACACATGCTCGCTGCATTCAGATCAAGAGTATCACGCTTCATTAGGGCATCAAGCTTCTCTTCCAACACACGACATCTTTCATCAAACTGAACAACCCGTGGGTCCTTAGGCTTCGCCTTTGGAATTACCCCTTGGAAATCTGGCACAGAGAAGGCAAAGCTTTGATAGTTTGTGGCATCAAGAGAAGAAGAATGCCCATCTCGGACGATGGTACGCTCGTGTATAGCTTGATCCTCAGCAGGGATTCGCACATGCTGAGCTTGAGCAACATTGGTCACTGGAGGTGGAATGACATTCCCAGTCACAGAAGTCCTCTGAACATTGGCCTCTCCCCTGTTCATGGCTGTCATAGCATTCACAAGTCAATCCAGCTGACTCTTCATCAATTCAACATCGGCCCTAGTTGCAAACTGATTCTGTTCCCCTGAATTCATGATGATCTCCCCAAAAGCTGATTCAAGTCCGATGAGAAAGTCTAGAAATCAACTGCGGTTCAGACAAAGGATGGATAAGCTCTCTGATCAGGCCGGAGACAGATATGCAAAAAAGATGCAAGATGCACATGCAAATGCAATATGAATGCAGCAGACATGGGATCGAAGCTTCCACATATTCTGAATAACCGCTGTGCTGCTAACTTAATAAGCTCGAGGGTCTGCTCTGAAGAGAATACCAGAATACCAGAATACCGGAATAACCAGAATACCAGAATACCCAGCTGATAAGTCCACACTGATAAGAAGACCAGAATACCAGGTAGGTTGAAGGTCAAGGTTACCTGCAAACCTGTAAACAACCCACCCCTCTCACATGTGGGTGCTAAGATCCTCAGTATCCCGGGTTCTCAGGTCGAGAAATGATGATACGTTCACCATTTCTGGTTTGGCATCATCATCAATCGAGGAGGCCTCAACTGATTCTCCAAAAACGAAAGATCCTCAGCTTCAGAGGTTTGAGAAGCAATAGCACATTCAGCCCGAAGGATACAATGTTACCGCCAATCAAAGAGGTCGTCCGCTGATTCTCTCTAAAAAAGAAGGATCCTATGGCAAGTTCCCAGCATTGGGTCCTCGGATCGAGAGTGTGCAATGGGTTTGCCACAGAAAGTGGGCTGCCACTGTCACATCCCGGGAGGAGTGCCGCAACTGAGTCCTCGGGAATGGTCATCAGAGTCGACAATTCCTCTAGAGAATAACTACTGGCCTGTATCAACATACAGTAGCAGAAAGCTCCGGATAGAACCTCATCTGATTGTAGGTATCGTGATCACCCGCACGTGGCCAACACCACAGGAGCGTCACACCTGCCCACGCTAAAACCTAGGTGTATGCTCGAGCCTGGGTATTGGGCTCATCTCTCAGAACATCCTAACCTGCCAAACAGAAAAACACAGCCAGGACATCACAGTAATATCCATTATGACAGTAATAAAATGCAATGCAATGCAGTAAAGAGCTGTAAATACAGTAAAGCAAATAAGACAGTAAATACAGTAATATACAACAAAGCAAAGCACCACAAAACAACACCCAAAGAAGACAAACAGACAAGCGCTATGACAGACTCGCTAAAGGGGAATGACCAGTAGGAGGTCAACCAGAGTCCCCAGCAGAGTCGCCAGCTGTCGCTCCCGAAAGATTCGCATCCAACGGTACAAATGCGAGAGTGACGCAAAAGACACAGAGTCGCCAGCAAAGTGTATTTATCCCAAGAAAGGGAAAGGAAACACTGCGTAAACCTGAAGGAAGGAAGGAAAGAGCACGGTCTCGCGACCAAGAGAACGGGTATGGGAGTCGGTTACACGAAGGGAAGGTGTTAGGACCCAACACGTCCATCGTACTCGACGGGATCCACACTTGCTGTCTGCATCAAAGGGTGTCGTCAACTGGAGCTCCACTGCTACTGGACCGGAGAAGAAACGAGAATGAAAAGAAAGGATAAACGAAGAAGAAAAGAGAAAAGAAGTGACTCGATAGGACATCGCTCGTCCTACGCCTACGTATTCCCTCGTGCAATGGGAAAGTCAGAGTCAACGTAGTTCGGACACGAATTGGGGGAAAGGTTGCTCGCCAAGACATCGCCATCTTGTGCCTATGTATCCTTAATCGGACGAGAAAGAGGAAATCAGAGCAGTCGTAGTTCGACCTACGGGTCGAAAAGAAACAAAAAGGTGATAAAGAAAGGTTGTGCTCGGAGAGATCTCGCACGATCTCCTGCCTACGTATCTCGCTCGCACACGAGAATCAGAGCGACGTAGTTCCCCTAACTAGGGAAGAAAGGAAATGAGGAAGGGTCTCAATCGCAAGGGTGCGAGAGAAGGGTCTCGATCGCAAGGGTACGAGAGAAGGGTCTCGATCGCAAGGGTGCGAGAGAAGAGTGCTCGCCAAGGATAGGGATCCTCGTGCTTACGTATCCTCAATCGGACGAGAGAGAGGAAATCAGAGTGTCCGTAGTTCGTGGGTACGACCACAAATTGGGAAAACGAGATCAGTCTCGATTGCACAGGTGCGAGAGAAAAGAGTCGGGACTCACGGAAAGTCTAAAGGGGAAACTGAATCCTACAAGTTATCATGCAAAGTGGCCCTAAGGTCAAGGATCAAGAGGGGAGTCTACCTAATGTTATCATGCTTGGATTGAGAGCCTAATGTCTATCCTACTCCGAGCTTAATCAGAAATTAAGTCGGACTAGGAGCCTTAAGGGAGCATGTGAATACAGAGTAATCAACAAGTAAACATCAGACAGCTCAATCACAAAGAGAAAATCAGACAAGAGGCAGTCAAGTATTTAATCAGAATATGCATCAAAAATCGAGATCAACAATCAATCAAGAATATCCAAGTTAGAATTAAATTGCTAATTAAAAAGAAGATTAAATTCTAAGAAAAAGAGTTAATCTAAAATTAAACCTAAAGTTAATTCAATTTTAATGCTAATTAAATCTATTTCTAACTAAACAAATTCTAGAGTTAAAATTAAATATTAAAACTAAATCCAATTCTAATTCTAAAATATATTTAACTCTATAAAAAAACTGAAATCAAGATTAGCAACCAAACTAGTTAATTAATTACAAACAATTAATAAAACCGAAGGCCAAAAAAACTAAACCAAATATCCAAAACAAAGGTGCAATCAGCAGACCAGGGAGGTGTGAATTAAAATCAGGCGAGTGGGCTCACATCTAAGGCCCAAGATAGATTGAGTGGCAGCCAAGGGAGGTGCGAGAGTGAAAACCAGTTGGTGTGAAAATGAAAACGGGCGTGTGGGTGGAATCCGTATGGGCTAAGGTTCTCGGGCCCAATATCTTCTTATCAACACACAGAAAAAGGGGGCGAGCAACTGAAAACAGGGGTGGTGAGAAAGAAAGTTCAAATGGGCCTAGGCCCGGTCTGTATCACAAATGGTTGAAAACCTAAACCTCAGATTGCACCATCTTCAATACGCTGTTCCTCCTATCTCTTCTTCTCCACCATCTCCTTCTTTTTTACAACGAAAATCCGTCACCGGCGACGAAATCGACCGGGGTTCTCCCTCATTCGCACTCCCAACGTCCTCTTCTCGTCAATTCATCTCCTTATTCTCTCTCCGCCCTCCCCTGTTCTCACGCAACAATCCCTTCCTCCACTGTCTTTTCTTGTCCGACCTCCATGTCGTTCTCTCATTTCCACGTTCACACCATTCCAACCACTTCTCCTTCATTCGTCTTCTCCACCATAACCAAACATTTCCAAATCAAACCCTCTCCGTTGAATCTCACTCTCCTCCGATTATCACTTCGCCGGAAATGAACACAACTAAACCACGCACCCTCACATCGTTGCCTACCAACTCAGTACCCTTATCATCATCACAGCAAATCACAAATTATGCAAATCAACAAAGAAGATTCAGAAAATCAATCAACGCCAACATGAACAAAATAGACACAGCATCAAACCATTCGTACACATCGTAGTATATCACAGCAAATACAAAGTTCAGAACAAAATTTGCGTGATGATGATGAAGGAAGAAAATCTTACTAATCGGAGTCGCTCCGATGGCGTCTTCGACGATGAAACAGGGCTTCACAGATCAGGTACACTCGACTCCATTTCTTTCTCCTTCTTTTTTTCTTTCTCGCTCAATTCTCCTTCTACTTTTTTTTTCGCCTCTTCTGAACATGGTGCTGAATTGTTGATGTTGAAACATCTTGTCTCTGTTGAACTGTTGTTGATGAGCTTCTGAGTTCTTCTTATTATTCTTCTGAGATTCGCCTTCGTTGAAGTCTTGAGCGGTGAATCGTTGCAGATCGTTGATGTTTACCAGACTCAAAATTGACGTTAAGTTCAAATGTTGTGGTGGTTGTTGCGGTTTGTGATGCAGGCTTGGATCGCTGAAACCTTCGGAGGAAATTGAAGATGAAGTACTTGAAGGTTATAGAGAATTCTCAGAAAATGGAGAAGAGTGGCTAAGAGAGTTCCCAATTGCAGAATGAAGAAACTCTCCTTTCTTTTTCGATTCAGCTGCGGTGAGGGAATTTTTGGCAGTAGGAGCGTGTGAATTGATGCAGAGGTATTGAAGCTTTTTATATCAGAAATTAGGGAGGGTAGAATTGGTCATCCACTGAAATTCTGTTAGAAACTTTTTGGTGTAATCGTCACGCGTTTTGCCCCTTTGAGCTTTGCACATGCCTTCATTCCTTGTGTAATTTTCTGTTAATTAATTTCCATTTTATTTTCTGCTGTGAAACTGATGCGTAATGCACCTGCTTTTTTTTGTTATTTTGAAACTTGTTTTGACAAGTTTGTGTACGTATTTACTTTCGTTCAGCTGCCGTTGTGCAAGCCGTTTTGGTGTGACGTCGATTTACAGCTCAGCTTGTTGGCTTGGAAGCTTGTCATGGTGAATTGCAGCGTGTTGGATTATGGCTTCAATTGCTCATGAAGAGTAGCTTTTAAAAGTGGCAGCTTTATTTGTATTTGTATTTAGTAACTGGCTTGGAACAGCTTGGTGTATGGGGTTATTTGTGCACGTTTTGAGGATTTGTGTGTAGCTTGTAAGGGCTTTTTAAAAAAATGAATTTGATTAAATATGGATGAACATTTGGAATTGGTTCAAACAAAGAGAATAAAAAAAGGTTAAAATTAATGAATATGGACATGAATTGAAATGGATATGGTTTTATGATTGGTGAGAATTTGGATATTTGGTTTGACTTAGGAAAAGTGGTTTAATGGATAATAAAAATATAAAATGAATTTGAAATAGAAATGGGTTATTAGTGGATAATAAGAATGGAAATGAATATGGATAAATGAAAAATGGATTAATTGAAAATATGGATGATGGTTTAGAAAAATGAAGATGGTCAAAAGAAAAGGATAGGTGGATTAAAAATAACTAGTTTGGATATGGATTATGGATAGAAAATGGCTAACCAAATGAATTCAAACCAATCACCATCTTTCCACAAGCCTCTGACAAAATGATCACAGCTACCACTGAACAATCTGGCCACTCACATGATCCACTGAAGAATCTCAACTGATAAACAATCCACAAGCTCAACTTTGAACAAGAACTCTAATTCTCTTTGAGACGTACACCCTGATGAAAGAAAGACGAACTGAGAATGAATTAAACCCTGATTCACACCAATGAACCTCTGACCCAAAGCCTTTGATGAATCCTCTGAACAAGAATACCTCTGCACCTCTGAATACCAATAACAAGAAAACCCCATGATCCCATGTCTTAAAAGACCAATACAATGATATGATTATGATCTATGACCTAAAAAATGTATAATGAAAAAGAAACATAAGCCAGGAAAAGGTAGGGAAAATTTTGGGGTGCTACAGCTATCACTACGATATTGCCACAATCTGGTATATGTTGAGCAAGACCTCACCATGTTGATTTTGGATACATGGTCTGCCAATTCCAATAAACAAAAGCCCACTTGATTTGAAATTTCTCACATATTCCATAACAAATGTCTTTAGATTACTTGCAACACAAGATAAGGACTACCACCACCTTTTACTTGTATTAGAAGGAACCTCCTTATCTTCAGCCATTCTGATCAGATTGCACTACTGGCAACAACCTTATAACACCCTAATAGAGTCTTCAACATGAGAGTAGTCATGTATTACCAGAACTACTTACCTTCAAGATCAGAATCTGCCTATTCTAATCCACATTATGTCAAAACTGCCACTTCGGACGATAATGCTGCTTCTTCCAACTCCACAAGCATGGTACACAACAAACTACGATGTTGCAACATTATGTAGGACATCAGCATAAGACAAAGGAACACACCACTTGATCACAACCAGCACCAGCAGCTATACCGAAAGCAAACTAAAGGGAACCACATCAGACAACTAGACAGGACCTAGGCTCATCCTTTTAGATACAAAAAGGACAACCTCTACTAAGGCACCAAACACGAAGTTCTGGTATCCAATGTGACAGATTCCCAAGAAGGAAAGTTCCCAAGCCAAAGACCACTTTGACTGGTCGGGCGATACAAACAAGATCTCTTTATGCAGTATAAAAACCAAGCTTTCTAGCTTCTAACATCGCATCACAGATAGAGCCATGAGTCAGTCTAGCAAGGATGCAGAGAAGAGACACATGCAGGAAGTGTTGAAACCAGATCCACAGAAATTGAAGGACAAACCACTGTCCACGGCTGGGGCAACTTCAGGAGCAACTTCAAGCTTCTGATGATGAATGGGATGAAGATTGGAAAACTTTTCTTGATTCGTGGGGTTGGGATAACCTTTAGACCCTTTGTTTGTTGTTTTTACTAATCTTGTATGCTTTCAAAAATTCAATAAATTTCTGTTTTAATTCTGTTCCATTTATACTAAACAAATGCAATAAGGATCACAACTGCACAAGACACGTCACAACACACTTAATCCTCATGTATGCTAATTCTTAATTTGTTTCAAAATAAGTGCCAACACCAAAAGCAGCAGAATTATCAATCTCCCCCTTAACATCACATGTCCAGCTGCATAAAATTGTAACACTCTCCCCCTATCAAGAATAACATGTGCTTCTTCGTACCCTGAAGAATGGAAAACATAAGACGCGTCTTCATGTCTTCAAGAGCTCACTCTTTGTTTAACTCACAAGTTGAACACAATCATCACTTGTACCAATACTCACATGATCCCAATCTGATCAACTTTTCTCTATCTAAGACCACCAGTACTCCTTGGCAAGAAGAATACCTTAAATGAATGGAGAACATGAGACTCATCTTCATGTCTTCAAGAGCGCACTCTCTGTTCAACACACCTGCTGAACACATTCACCTACGGCTTGACCCTTACATCAGTACATAAATCAAGTAGAGGCTTGTGATCTCAGGAGAAAAACACCATAACATTCTGAACAGAATGTTCTGTCAACAGATGTTAAGACATCAGTCTTGACATCATGAACAGAAAACACCACATTCCACAACCGAATCTCCAAACTTCCCCCTTTAAGTCTCGGGACCAGAAACAACCATCATAACCCATCACATCACAGAAGATCACAAGAACAATATTCTTTCATCCAACTCTCCAAAGGCAATCATTCCCTATCATTCTCCTATATGATAATTTGGAATACTCCTGATCAGTTGATGAGTATCTTTACCTTCATGTCCAAGATGTCTGCTAGAGATAATACTTCTTGAATCTCAGGATCTCCACTCCTACAGCAAGGACCAGAAATAAACTGACCTCAGGAGTAAATAACATGTTGATCACACCTTGACCAACTCACACATCTAAGATAAGTTCCAGGGCCAGAAACTTCTTAGACATACCACCCAGATGCCTCCTCTTCCAGATCAGGAGTAGGTTCCAAACTCATGTGATCAAACCACATTAGTTTAGCACCCAGAGCATCTGCTATGTCATTCCTTCAGACAACAAAATTCAGCACAATTCTGACGTGATGTTCTAACACAAGATAGGACATCATTCCAATGAACACATCAAGAGATCAAAGACTGGAGATTACCTCTTTTAGGAATAGAGGCAAAAGTAAATTACTTCTCTTCCTTACAACTTCACTTATCAATGCCTTTATGAGTGGACTTGAACAATAATCTTCAGGTATCGTTGAAAAAGTAAGTTGAAGCAGTCTTGAATTTATCCCATCGCCATAGTATATACATTTAGAGAAGAACAACCTTCTCAATTGCAACCTCAGGAGTTTTCAGATAGATACGCAACGGATCAAAACACGAACTCCTCAAAACCTTCAGGTGTCACATATCAGCCCTATCATCATAATCCAGGTGACACCACAATACCACAGGTTTGAAAATAAATCAAACCTAACATAACCACAACACAGCAGCTTTTCAACCAAACCTCCAAGCCTCCAGCACATGCCACTGCCTGTCACGAACAGTCCATCCTCCATTTCTAGGGACCATTCTCACACCTATATTAACTTCTCTAAGTTCAAACAACTTTTCAGTAGAAAGCTTCTACCTTGACCATGAACCAGAAAGTATCTTCCCTTGGATCTCATCCAGATACAGAACAGAATGACCTGCTCTGATACCAATTGAAATTCTGGTACATGTGCAGAGTTCAGATGTCCTATAATATGCCATTCGACATCTGGTCTGACATGAACATAAATGGCAAGGTATATAGCAATAATCATGGTACTAAAAAATAAAAGCAAGACACACAGAATTGTTAACCCAGTTCAGTTTAACACACCTACTCTGGGGGCTACCAAGCCAGGGATGAAGTCCACTATTAGTAGTATCAATTCAAAGCTAAACTCTCCGTTTACATCTTATCACTCAATCACTACCCAATGACCCTTCTACCTAGATCCTCTCTAGCTATGAGAAACTCTTCTCACTCCCAATCATCGCAATGATGTCTAGCAGTCGACAATCCGCCACTGCATCGACGACTCTTTACCTATACAACAGTTCAACAAGGAAGACACCCTTCCAAGACATAACTTAGAGTTACTTAAAAGCTTCCTCCAAGAACAATACTCCTCTTACTTAACAGCTTCGAGGATCACACTAACAAACTGTCCAACTCATAGTTTGAGTGGTACAGGAACCAACCCTAATACTAGAACTTTTACATCTTTGGTGGCGTTGCAAAACTAGGTTACAATGTATCTATATATAACCTATTCCCAACTGGATTTTGGGCCTTTAAAAACACAGCAAATGAGCTGCTACAAATCAGCAGGGACTTCTGCTACATAATAGGACTTCAATCTTTAACTTCCTAAAATATCTCCATATTTAGAAAGTGTATATTTTCCAATATTCTTCTCAATTTCAGACTTGAATCTTCAGACCTTTTAATTCAGTGCCACATAGAATTTGCATATTATTTCCTGAATCTTCTACATCTGTTAAGGCATAACAGAATTCTAAATTCTCTTCAGTTATGGCGCGATGTCGAATGCACCTGCATGGGACATCTTGATACGACATGTTGTTCCAGATGTTGAAACTACTTCAGCTCAACATGTTCCAATGCACACTAGGACTTCTTGCTCAACCTGTTCTTCTTTAGCAAGATAAACTATCCTATCTAACATATTGCTGCTATTATTTGTTTTACAAAATTAATGCCAACCCTTAAAATTACAGAACTAACACACCCAATTCCAACCAATGGCGATAAGGTGGTCGCGTCACCGGCAAAAATCGCACGCTACAGTGTTGATGTTTTTTAATATAATGTTTTATGGTATTTGGTGTTATTCTTATAGTTATTGCTGGTTGTGTACTTTTTTATTTTATTTTCAGAAGTTGTATGTGATTTTGAATCGTAGTTGGATTAAATCTAATAGATAAAGTGAAGAGTATGAGAATGGAGTGATTCAATTTCTTGATTAAGCAAAAAATACCCTCCTAAGGCAAAGGGGAATTTTCGGTGTCCTTGTAAAGTTTGCCGAAATATTCACAAACATCCAAGGGATGAAATATTCAATTATTTAGGTTTTGATGAAATTATTGAAAATTACACAAAATAGGTATGACATGGTAAAGTGACAAAAAAAAAGACCTCTGTCACCTACAGTTGAAGGCGATGATGAATTTAGGAATGATACTCTAGAAGATATGATTTTTGATATCGGGGTAGGTGCTTTCAATAATGCTAATGTGGTATATACTTTGCAAAAAGACATGGAAGGGTCATTGTATCTGGGATGCAAAAGTTTTACAAGATTGTCATCTGTGTTAAGACTATTTAATCTTAAGACAAGAGGTGGGTGGATAGATAAAATTTTCACTGAGTTGCTTGAATTGATTCCAGAAATGCTTCCAGAAGTAACGCGTTTCCAAATTGTAGTTATGAGGCCAAAAAAAATATTGTGTCCAATGGGTTTGAATTATGTCAAAATACATACATGTCGTAATGATTGCATATTATTTAGGAAAAAAATATGAAACTTGAAGGAATTCTCGAGATGTTGGGAGTCACACTACAAGAAAAAGCCATATGGTGTTGAAGAAGATGATAGTGTAACAAAAACAGGTGTTCCTTCCATGGTGATATTGTACCTACTATTAATTCAAAGGTTCAAGAAATTGTTTGCTAATTCAAATGATGCAAAGAATACTAGATGGCATATAGATGAAAGAGTGTGTGATGGAAAAATTCGCCATGTAGCTAATTCATTGCAATGGAAGAAAATTGATTCCTTGTTTCCAGATTTTGCACTAGAACCGAGGAACCTTACGCTTGGACTTTCCATCAATGGAATGAACCCTTTTGGTAACTTGAGTACTAACCACGCGTCATGGCATGTTCTTCTCGTAATTTGCAACCTATCTCCATAGTTGTGCATGAAGCGCAAATATATGATGCTTTCAATGATGATTTCAGGTCCAAAACAACTGGGGAATGGCATAGATGTTTAATTAACTCTATTGATTGAAATTTTTAGACTTTTGTGGTAGGAACGTGTTAATGTGGAGGATGTGTATACAAGTGATAACTTTAAGTTGTGTGCCATGATGTTTTGCACAATCAAATGACTTTCAGGCATACACTAATTTGTCTGGGTGCAACGTCAAGGGACATAAAGCGTGTCTTGTATGTTAATTTGATACATGCCATCATCAATTACAAAATGGAAAAAATACTTTTTATCTTGCGCATTTAAAATTTTTAACACCTAATCATCCATACCATAAATTGCGGAAGACTTTTAATTGAGAGCAAGAGTTTGACTTCGATCCAAAGCCCTTAATTGGGAAGGAAGTATATAAAAGATAACAACACATTAAGGTTGTCTTTGGAAAGAAACTAAAAGGTAACCAAAAAGGGTCCATGGGGAAAAATAGTTGGAAAAAAAGGTCGGTGTTCTTTGATCTTCCGTATTAGTCTAGTCTTGATGTAAGACATTGTCTTCATGTCATGCATGTGGAGAAATATGTATGTGATAGTTTGATTGGAACACTTCTCAACATTAAAGGCAAGACAAAAGATACTAAGAAATCCCGTGAAGATATGGTTGTGATGGATATACGACAATAGTTATCCCCAAAAGAAAAAGGAAATAGAACATATTTGCGCCCAGCTTGTCACACTCTATCTAAAAAAGAAAAAAAATGGTTTTTGTGATTGTTTGCAGGGTATCAAAGTTCCCCAAGGGTACTCATTAAATGTGAAAAAACTTCTGTCAGAGAACGATAAAAAAATATTTGGATTAAAATCTCATGATTGTCATGACTTAATGAAAAACCTTCTACCAAAGGCTATCTGTGACATTTTACCCAGGAATGTAAGGGTAACTATAACCATATTGTGCTTATTCTTCAATGCTCTATGTAGTAAAGTCATCGATGCTGAAAAATTTAGACGAGTTGGATCATGAGGCTGCAATTATCTAGTTTCAATTAGAGATGTTTTTCCCTCCATCATTCTTTGACATTATGGTTCACTTAGTTATTCAACTACTAAGGGAGATTAGAATTTAAGGTCCAACTTATTTACGGTGAATCCATGTACTTTTCTAGTGCCAAAGATAACAATCATGTACTAGCATCTAGAGCGTACTTTGGGTTCATTGAGGAGATTACGGAGATTGATTATGTTTCTTTTTAACGTGCCTTTATTTAAGTGCAAGTGGATTGACAGTAACACTGGTGTAGAAACTCATGAATTAGGATTCACCCGAGTTGATCTTCGAAAGGAAATTTATAAGAACGAACCATTCATCATGGAAACCCAAGCAAAATAAGTTTTTTTATGTCACTGATCCTTCTAACTCTAGACCGTCAATTGTACTTCTAGGAATATATCTTCCTGATGAAAACTAAGATATTGACTACGAGACCTCTTGTTTTGTAACACATGTACGTCAATCATCTGAAGAAAATGGTTTAGATGATGTGCATGTTATTCGTCGTGTTCTTAAAGAGGGAATATGGGAAAACTAGTAAGTAAATGTTTTATATCACTTAGTAATTCATAATTATTCATTTTACTTTTTTTTTTTCCTTTTACTTAAGAAACAAATAATTTTGTTATGCTGTTAGTTTACTTGCCTCTTGCATATTCAACTATAAAAGTAAATGTCTATGATAAATTTTTATAATATATATTTTTTTTAAAATGAGTTGGTCTAGCAACAATATCAACAAACAATATAGAATTGGGAATTTAGTGTAAATATTTCCTAATTTAAAACCACCTATTCTCAGCTACAATGCAAATACATTATCACATCACTACTTAAGCAGATCCAAAGCATTTGTATTTTGTAATCTAAAATGCATCATAAATATCATACAAACAGACAAAATGCACCATAAGTCTCATACTGACAGAAAAAATTACTTCTCCAAGTCAAAGAGCATGCAAATTGTAATTATAGAGAAACACGCACAAACCAAAAATACATAATAAATATTGCCCATACATAATCGCATAAACCATAAAAATCACACAACAACATAAACGCACAAGTACACAAAATGCATATATAAAAAATTTGAGTAGTATATACAAAAACAAACATTAGAATTCTTTACCATTAAGTCATCTTCAAGTGCAATAGAGGTTGAAGAGGTTGAATAATTAACACCATCTTTCTTATAAAGTAATTCTCAAAACATATAAATACATTTCATTATACCTAAATATAATAAATAATAATACAGATGCCAATACTGAATGCAAATTCAAATGCCAGTGTGCTTCTAAGTATTCGAACACGTCTCTTTCAATGATTTCCAATGATTTCCAGGATGGATATCAACCAGGGTTTATTTTCCACCACTCTAGAATATTTATCTCCATGTTATGCTCTAACGTCTCTCCAAGATAAGTACTCAATTCATTTTCTGCATTGTAAGAACCTTCAAAAATATAGAACTCAGCAGTTCCATAAGGATGACTAACAACACTATCAAGAACTTGCGGCTCATCTGAATTGCCTTGAGGAGGCATAAATCTAGCACAATATTCCTCATAAACAAATATCACGAAAGACTATTAGTTTTCTTTCAAGGCATCAACATCATCCTTATTATAATACCTCTTTACCATTAAATCGACCAATCTATTCTTGCACCTAGGGTCGAATACTAGAGCAATCATCAAAAACATGTTAAGCTTCTCATGATTTCCCCAATATTTATCATATTTCTTTTTCATTTTTTAAGTTGATGAATGTCGATGCCCATCTTTAAACACACACATATTCACAATTCTCTTTCCAATACTTAGGATCTCAAACATAAAACTATTGCTTGTCTAATAAGATGACTTTGATATGTGTACGGTAGCATCATAAAAGAACTTCAAGAATGGAATGACTAAGTTGATATGATTCCAATCGTCTTTGTCGGAACACCTTTCCCCTTCTTTGTTAACTAATTCACATACGTTTTATCTCGAAAACTTAATTCTTCAAAGGTCTTTTATTGTTTTGATGCGGATACTAACATCAAGTATGTTAAGTTCCAACGAGTCTCAACATCTAGCCAAACTAAACCTTTATAGTACATGTTTTCCTCATCTATATATGCTTTGAAAATAGCAAGTCTCGCAGGAGAAGATCTTACATACCACACAACATGGCAGACTCTACCAACTGAATCATCAATGTATTTCAAACCGTCTTTCACAAATAAATTCGATATATGCTTGCACACAACATATGAAAATGGTTTCCACTCATAATTAAGTTATTCCAAGACAAAAGCCTTTTCTTTAGACGCCTAACTTAGAACACGGTTTAACCCCTAACTATTTAAGAACAACTTCATTTTTTAACAACTAACATCCCTTATATGACTTGTGATTTGACAAAAAGTTAAATTCTTCTTTGATAAGTTCTAATTATTGTAAATGAAATGGGATGTCACACACAAATAACTCCAGTTTTGACAAGAAGAAATCCACATATGTGTAGTGAGACAAACTCTTCGACAATTCAGAGAGGAAAATTTTTTCAAAATCATTCTTTCATTATCCCATAGTTTCAAGACATCACGCGCCAGTGTTGTGTGTGAACAAATTTAAAATCAGGGGCACTCATAAATTCATGAAAAGGCTCGTGTTCGACCTTCCGAAAAATAATTTCCATGTTTTGAACATCTTAACCATTGATCTTCGAATGATTTTTTGGTCAAACTTGAAAATTAAGGAGAGCAAACATGTTCTTCAGTACTTGCCATAGAAGATGATTTCCATAAAAGATGATGTTCTCTACCTCTTGTAAACGAAACATCTCGATAAATGAGCATCCATGGAACAAGTTCCGTTATTGTACTTAATTTTTGTGTCACACTATTTGCACAAGCCCTATGTTCTTTTTCTGACGATACAATGAAATAATTCCAAGTGGCTGAACGATTGTTTCACTTCTTAGTGTGAGGAGGTGGAATTTCGTTAAAAACTGTAGGTGAAAGAGTTGAAATCGTATTCTAAAATGTTGCCAACATTAATTATCTTGATTTTTTTAAAAATAGAAAAATAAATTCGAAAAATTGTCGATCATCTTATACAACCAAGAAACACATATTATTTATTCTTCAAACACAATTTTTATTAGACTAGAACAATACCAAGAAAGTAGAATTATAACAACGACTACAACCCAGAAAAACACACATTAGATATAGAGATGTTAAAATTCAAAGAAAAAAAAAACAAGTGAATATATGATTTAAGATATATCATAATTGTTATACCATGACTAATTCTTCTCCATTTTTCAGAACTCAAACTCAATTACTCAAACAAGTGTTTTTTGAAAAAAAATGAAAAACATTTTTTTTTTGTTTCAACACTCATTATTAATGAACTTGTGTGTCAATCAACCATTGACTAGAAAAAGTAGAGACAGCTAAACAAAAATAAATAGAATAGAAACAAATTTGGAGCAATTTTCACGTACAATGGATCCAAACCATATTATTTTAAGAGAATTTACATTATTAATATCATTTAAAGAAAGCACTACTTTATAAACCAAAACAAAACACAACTTTTAAATATAAGTTTAACTCTTTCCTACTTTAAATTAGTAAAATATGCATCCCAGCAACAAAAACTTGAAAAAAATCGAAACTTTGACAGAATTCATCTAAAACAACGCATTAAATTTTAACAATATTTATCAATTACTTCAATAATAGGGTTATTACCGCAATCGGCTATAGATCTCTTTTCTAGACTATTCTACCATAATCAAAAAGTTCAGACTAAAATTTATTTTATTTCTAGACTATGAAGGAGCAGAAGGACCTACAACTGCACCATCTACTAGTTTTGAAACCTCTGCAATAAAATGAACACATTCCCAAGAAAGAAAGATGGATATCTTAATTCTAATGAAGCATGCGTGATAATACGCATGCCAAGTAAGCACTTCATCCATGACTAAACATTAGACCATAAATTCACCTAACATACATAGACTATATCCATACACACACATGATAGAAATGATAATGAAGTGAGTTCACTATATATAGCTTACAAATTCCGTAGTATGGAAATAGATAACTACGCACTCAAGTACAAATATGCTAATTCAATCCTTGACGTGATTAAAATATTGTTACCCTATAACATACCCTTTCTGTTCCTATTATAAGAGACAAATTACTTCTTAAATACATTAAATAATTAATGTATTTAGACTATACACTACTTCGAAAAATCTATTTAATGACGCCAAGTTTACTACGGATTCGTATCCCACTGTTGTAATAGGTTAAAAAGTTTATAACGTCATATTTAACGAAGGTTGTACTACATAACCGTTGTAATAAAAGTTGTGTAACAAGTTTCGATTCCCAGCTACTACATTTTTTTTCCTTCATATTTTTACATTTTAAACACGCTTGTAATAAAACACCGTTGTAATACATGTAATAAACTTCGATTCCCAACAACTATATTTTTTATCATATTTTTAGATTTTAAACATATATTTTATTTCTTTTGTTAGTGTTACGGGGATTTAACTTCAAAACTCAAAATTCATCATTGTTTTTCATTTTAAACATATATATATATATATATATATATATATATATATATATATATATATATATATATATATATTTTATTTCTTTTGTTAGTGTTTTTAAGTGCAAGAGAATAGTATATATAACTTTAAAATAAAACTGTAAGAGATGAGGATATATAAAATAACATTTTATTAAGATTCCATTAAGAAGAGTACATATTGATAATCATATTACATATATTTATCAATGTCAGAGCCCATAACTGCAAATGCATCTTCATAATCCAGACATCTCTCCTCACTCCCCTCATCGGAATCATAATAAACAGTCCTCCTTTTCTTCTTTATCTTTTTCTTCTTCAACTTCTTCTCCTCAATTGGCGCCCGACGTTCCTCATTGGTGATGTTTCTTGCATTTCTCATTTGTAGAACTCATTGTTACAAAGAATATATTATGAAGAAATGTAACGTTGTCTATTTATAGATGAGGTTGAAGATGAAAAGTCTGATAGTTTAATGCTTGCAATGATGATAACTTGTAAACCGTTCATATTCTGGAACAATATTTTTTGAAAAACTGAGAAAATTTTAAATCATTATTATACTTGGCCAGAGTGTTCTCTATGTTGGGAAGAGCAAGGGTTATAATATTACAACCGTTAGAAGTAATGACCGTAGCGATATCTCTTATAATCCAGGCATAATTTTAGAAAAATGTTGTTGCCTGGAGTCGAACCTTGTACCATGTATAAAGGGTATCACTACGGTTAACATAAATAACCGTTGTGATATTATTAAAATAATATATACTTATCATTACGGTTATTTAAGAAAACCGTTGTGAAATTATTAAAATAATATATACTTATCATTACGGTTATTTAAGAAAACCGTTGTGAAATATTTACCTATATAAGGGAATTAACTTTCCCTTATTGACAGTAGCGTCGTTTCCTTCACAGCGAAACCCTAACACCCATTTTTTCTCTACATTTTGGGCAGCAAACTTCATCTATTTTTAGAATCCGCGAAAAGAAATACAAGAAGTATGAAGCTTTTGATTTAAGCTTTTTCCTCCTTGTATTTCTTCTTGCAGAAATTTAAAATTAGATGAACATGGTGATGATGTTGGCGGTAGCAAGCGTAATGTACATATTGTTTATGGAAAATAAGGTATTCTTCTACCTCAATCTTTTTGTTAGATAGTTCCCATTATCTCGTTTGCTTCATGTAGTTTTTTTTTATTGTTCTCATTTTGTGCAGATTCGACTTCAAGGCTTCACAAGCAAGGTGAACTTCATTGTAATGGTACAGTTCCACTTCTTAGGGTTTTGTTTCAACTTTTGCTTGTTTTGTTTTGAATACTAACTAGTTTTCTTCATTGCTTCCCACTTCTTGGGGTTTGTTTCAAATTTTTCTTGTTTTGTTTTTAATACTAACTAATTTTCTTCATTGCTTTCCACTTCTTAGGATTTGTTTCACATGGTGATGATGATGATGATACATATATATATGAATTCATTCTAATAAGGTACGTATATATGAATTCATTCTGATATTGTACATGAAATTTAGTTTATTATATACTATGTATATTGTTTGTTTCACTATCCTTTTATTGAAAATGCAATCAGTTAAATTGATATAGAAACCTATAATCTAAAAATTAAGATGTATTTGAAAACCAACCATTATCATGTCAATGTTTTTCGAATCGCATCCATTTCATTCAGCACATTGTATGTTCCTCAACATAAAATTTATGGTTCAATGGTCCGTTTACTTCAATTCATCGATATCTTTATTATAGTTTACCTCATCCTCATCACTAATCATCGTGGTTGTTGAGATCATGATTTTTATGATGATAAAATCACGATGATTTTTGGCGATGAAGAGGTAAACGATAATAAAAGACATCGATGGATTGAAGGAAACAGACCATTGAACCAAAATTTTATGTTAAGGAACATAAAATGTGCTGAATGAAATGGATGCAATTCGAAAAACAGTGGTGTGTTTAAGTTGGTTTTCAAGAACAGTTTAATTTTCAGATTATATAGTTCTTTATCAATTTTAATGGTTGTATTTCTTTAATTAGGTGTATGGTAAAACAAGCAATATACATTTGTATATAATAAACTAAGGGAACATTCCACAACGGTTGACACTCCTAACCGTTGTGATAGTTATTATATATTACAACGGTTGATAAGTTTAACCGTTGCAATATAACGCGCGTTTTCTAGAATACAACAACGATTTCTAGACCGTTGTAGAAACAACGAACTTACAACGACAATCTACATAACAACGCCTTCGCCCGCGTCATTGTATGTCATTCCCAACTGTTGTTAAATGTATTTTTCGTAGTAGTGATATATCGACCAAACACATTAAATGTTCAATGTATCTAAAAAACAAACAGTCTTTAATAAATAAAACTCGAGAGAGTACTGTTGGAGGGAGTTTATTAGGGAGCATTAATACATAGTGTAGGACTAGGCACCTTTGTGAGAGACACACCACTTATCTACCTAAAACCTTAAGATGATAGGTGAATGGGTTCTCCCACTTATAAATGCTCAAGTCACCACATTCTTATCTAATGTAGGACTGTTTCCCCAGTTTACTCACACTTGCTTATATTATTCCAATACTTCCCCTCAAGTGTGAGTCTACCATTTGTTGGAGGAGATTTACACTAGGAAGCATTGAATATTAGGACAAGAGCAACACAAGTGAGAGAGACCACATATTCACCCAAAACTTTAAGGTGATAGGTGTATGGTTTCTACCACTTATAAATGCTCAAGTCACCACATTCCTATCCAATGTGGGTCTATTATCCATACCACTCACACTTGTTATATTATTTCCAACACTCTCTCTCAAGTGTGAGTACACAATGTTCCCCCTTTTTTATACTTGTCGTTGACACCTTTTTTCAAGGGTCTTTCAAGAGCACTTCGATACACCTCTTCCTGGGCATCAATTTCAACGAAACACCACTTTCCTGGGCATTTCGATACAAGCAAGTCGGTCCTTTACTTGAACCAAAGGCTCATGATACCATGTTAGAGGAGTTTTACACTAGGGAGCATTGAATATTAGGTCAAGAGCAACATAAGTGAGAGAGACAGCATAGATTCACCCAAAACCTTAAGGTTTTGGGTGAATATGTGATGTCTCTCTCACTTGTGTTGCTCTTGGCCTAATATTCAATGCTCTCTAGTGTAAATTTCTTCCAACAAATGGGAGACTCACACTTGAGGGGGATTATTGGAATAATATAAGTAAGTGTGAGTAAAGTAGGGAAATACACTAGTGCAAAAAGAAGAATATAATTTGAGAATTTACATCCATTATACTAAAAACGGGCGTAAATAAAAAATACGTTGGCAATTTTGTAAATAAAATCTCATTTTAAGTTTTAGCGGATAACAATAGACACCTTACTTTTAAAAAACGGGTGTAAAATTGTATAATAATTTGTCATCAAACTCTATTACTGCCGTTATATTAAAAAAGGGTGCAAATTTTAGAAACCAAATAAAATGTTTTTGCCCCTTAATAATAACTTTTAGGGTTAATTGTGATTTACCCCCCTGAAATATGAGCGTGTTTTGGTTTACCCCCCCACCGTTGCCATAGGCAGGTTTTGGCAACGATTTTTTCAAAAAAACCGTTGCCTAAAGGCATGTAGGGGGGTAAATCAAAATTCGCTCATATGTCAGGGGGGGTAAATCACAATTAACCCTAACTTTTACTATTTTTATCTTTATTTATTTAATTGTTAATTTATTAATAAAATTTCAATTAGAATTGTTTTACTTACGGACATAATTTAACCATCACTAGAATTACATTTTTGTTTTATGTTGTAAATTATTATATTATTATATTATATACAAAATTATACCAAAAAAAATTTGGAGCTTTACCAAAAACAATGGGAGACTCGTAGTTCGTTGTTTCTCGGACTCTAATCGTTCGAACCCTAAAATCATTCAATCGATAAAACTCAAAATTGTTCGAATCGTTCGTCCTGATTTCAATCTCAACTGTTTCAGCTTTAGCCTAAATCACTCGAATCGTATCAATTTCTTAAACCGCAAAGTTAGATTCCAATTGCTTCAATATCAAAATCAATTATTTGAATTTTTCCGACATCAATCATTTCAGCATCAATTGTTCAAATCGCTCTCAGTAGTTCAAAATGTGTTTGTTTCAAGCACAAATTTCAGGTATCGATACGATTTATTTTATGTTGCATATAGTGAGTTGATTTGAGTTGTTGATCAAATATAAAGTTAAGGGGACAATTATTGTTTTGAGGATTAACAGATAGGGATTGAAATATTTTCAAGATCCCGAAGATTATCTTTTGTGCGAGTCTTGTTTATCCTATCATGTTACAAGAGTCACAATTAAAATAATTCGATTTAAAATGTATGCAATTTCATTATTTCTTCTTAAACTCCTAACTAAGTTGGTTCAAGTATCTGCCAATTAAAATCAGTTGCTTTTAAGTAGACCTATCAGGAACACAAATTTAGTATTAGGAATGAAAGTTCCATTTAAGACTACACAAGGGGATCTAATACCGTTTTATATGCTAGTCAAGATCAGATTTAAAGTGTTGTTTATAAAAGAAATATCTAATAGAATGATATATACTTTTGCATAAATAACAGAAAGTGTGGTGATAAATCCTATTCTTGCTTGCTGGAAGTTTGAATTCAATTCAGGGTTTGATTTTTTGTTTCATACTTGATATTTATATGGTATATTTAATTATTTTATATTTTAGGCCTTTGGTTGAATGCATAGGACTGTAGATTTCTTGTGAGCATGGCTTCCCTAGTTTGCCTCATTATACTGCCTGTAATTGTTGATATTCAGTTTGTATGTCATTTCATTTCATACAATACTAGTTGTTAATTCTCAATGTAAAATACCTTCTTACAATACACAAATTTTACTAATATAGGTTACTCATTCATTTCAGTTCAAGGGAAACCATCAATGATTGTTGTTAATTCATTTGCTTTATTTTCCAGCACTAGAGAAGAAGCATCGCCTCCCTTTATGTTTGGATTAACCACAACAAGGGAGGTGATTTTTTTTTTAAATCGCCTCCCTTTATGTTTGGATTAACCACAACAAGTTTAGTTGGGCAAGTCCAGTTGTGATTTTTGCATTTGATTCAATCTTAATAGTTTAAGTCTCAATCGTCCAATAACACTTTCTCTTTGAATTTAACACCCATAATCTCATCCTTGTGCTTAGTATTTGTTCCCTTAATTTTGTAATGTTTATATAATAAAACTTTAGGTTACCCTAGAGAACTATCTTAACAAGTGGTTTAATGACCTTAATTTACATAATGGAATTTTTTCTCACTATGTTTTTGCCGTGACATCAAATTTCCATGTATATTTAATAATTTAGTAATTTGGTAATAATTAAGGCTTGTTGAAATCCTATTTGGATGAAAAGAAATTGAATGAGATTCAATTTGGTGAATCTGTTATGATCTGACTTGTATTTGTATTTCAGTGAAAAGGATTAGGCTGAAAACTTGATGATTGTTGACCTTCTAAGAAATGATCATGGTCGTGTATGTGATCTTGGATCTGTTCACGAGCAGCATCTTATGAATGTACAATCATATGCAACTGTCCACACAATGGTGAGTACATTTCTTGGGAAAAAGCAGTCACATGTAAGTGCAGTAGACCGTGTCAATGATGCATTTCCCGGTGGTTCAATGACTGGTGCACCAAAGTTGAGATCAATGGAACTTTGATAGGAGCTGGAGGGGCAATTATTGCTCTGTCAAACCCAAAAGATGAATCCGAAAAGATGATCTTGAAAACAAAAGCACCAACAAGCACTATTTTTGTATGATTTTTCATTAAATCTTATGTGTGAATTGCAGAATATTGATAAGTTGGAGGAAGTTGAAAAATATGGCAATTTTTGTGGAGCTCAACGTATGTATAAATCCATCAGTGCCAGGTTCAAAAAATTCCAAGTCTATGTTATCATTGTTATGCGTTTTCTTCTTCAATATAAATGTATATTATTTATCTTAAAGAAATTCATCTAGTTCCCAACAAGCAACAATACAAGGGAGAAGATTTATTTGAGTTATTTTGATGCTAAGTTTTATGTCATCAGATCTTATAGTGAGGATGATATTCATAAAATTATGAAATATAATGTGTGTACAAGCACCCCTACTGGAAAAAAGAAGCTAGATGCAGCATATCAGGAAGCCAAGGAGAAGCCTGGTGTATGTCCCATATTTTTCTATTTTTGTTGAGTTAGCGATTTGCTGTAGTATTTTGTTTGACATTGTTATATTTGGTTTAACAAAGTCCCGCTTTTTTCCTCAATGATTTCTGTTGCAAGTCAATACTGTTGGACAGTTTGTTGGTTTGGCTGAAATGGTGAGTCCACTTGATTTTGATAGAAAAATAGAGTATTGGCAGCAAGACAGGTGGACTGGTTGCTATTTGTGAAGTGGAATATCATAAAGGATATCCCAAATAATGTTTTGAGACCTATAACCCTAGAAAACAATGAATACAAACCTGTTACAAACAACAGGGACACTCAAGGCATATTTACTCAGAGATCCGTTCTGTACCCCTGTCCACCTTTCATTAAGCAATGCTTAACTACATTCCTGTGCAGGTAAAATTTGAAAAGGGCATTGAAATTCTTAAAATATTCAAGGTGTATTCAAGAAAAAGATGCATTCTGAATGATTTTGGATTTTACGAGGTTTGTGAAAAGACAACCCGGAAGAAAAAAGCCAAGGAACAATTGTTCACAAAAGAGATGGTATGCACCTTTACAATTAGTCATTTAATTTATTTCAACACACCTTAATTAAGGTTACTAAGATTCATTGAAGAACATGTAATTTGATCGGCCTCTCCATTGATCAAAGATTTCAAATACCATGTTCAGTTACAGGTCAGCAAGTCCAATGATTTAACAACTCTTGGAACACAAATATTGCCCAAGTCTCATGATGGAACTTTGACGAATGAATCAACTACTCTGATGCAACATAAACAAGGGAGAATCTTACAGAATTTAATAGACCTATTTCACCTACTGAAACCACCTGCAAACTCTTTGAATAACTGCTTAACTAAGATTTCCATTTTCTCATATGATTTGTTCACAACAGATGGTCAACAATACAACATATCTGCTATTGTTAATGACAAATTTGAGATTGATCTTGCTAAGTATCAAGATCAAGTTATAATCATTTTAAGTGTCCTTTTCTATCTTACTTATGGATTTGGATTCGCCACTATAGCTTCCGCCATTACACATGTTGTTTGCATCCATGGAAGGTATAATGCTCTAGACTCATTATTCAAAGTCAAACTATATGATTAGGTATTAGTTAAAAATGTTTAATTGTTTATGATATCATATTATCAGGGAGATTATGAAGCGGTATCGGGCTTTGAAAAATGGCAAAGAAGATATTCACATAATATTGATGAATAATTACGAAGATATTCCTTCTAGTGGTTTTAATTGTTGTTAGGAGTGACACCTGTAAAAAAATACCTTGGTGGGTAATTCTCTTTGTGTCAATATTGTCTTTTATTTTTACCCTCCCAATTACACCATAACTGCTACCACAAACTAGGTTGATATCTTGAAACTTTTACTTAAGAAGTAACATAATTTGTTTTTAAACTAAATGACTTAATGCTTTGAATACCATTGAAATTTTTTTTACATATTGATACAATTTTTGTTTGATGTATTGAGTTGTTGGTACGCGATATATGAAGATTAGAAAATCTTTTTTTTGGCTGTTTTTTTATTAAATGTCTTGGATTATTTAAAAATATTTTTCTTCATTGTTTGAGCGATGTTAATTTTATTGGCAAAAGTTCAATGGTAATAAAATTAAATATAATATTATTAACAAATATTTAGATGTGTGATAACTAAAGTAGGGTGTAATATATCATATTTTTACACCCGTGATAACTAAAATATGGTGTAATATATCACGTTTTTACACCCTATTTACAGAAAATAGAGTGTAAATTTGTGGACATTCATATTAAGCATTAATCATTTTACACCTGATTTTTATCAAATGTGGTGTAAATTTGTTTGAATTAAATGTATATATGTAACGATTTACATCTGTTTTTTCTAAAAAAAAGGGTGTAATATACCATCTATTTACACCCGTTTAAAATGGGTGTAAATTTGTCAGACATTTCTCACCCTTTGAATTAACACTCTCTAATAACAGGTGTAAATGTATAAAAAAATGGGTGTAAATTTCTCTTTTTGCACTAGTGATAGCCCCACATTGGATAAGAATTTGAGCATTTATAAGTGGGAGAACCCACTCACCTATCAACTTAAGGTTTTAGGTGAACAAGTGGTGTGTCTCTCATAAAGGTGCCTAGTCCTACACTATGTATCAATGCTCCCTAGTGTAAAACTCCCCCCAACAAATGGTATCAGATTATTCCAATAAGTACTTCTATTACTTATGGAGAAAACATATCAAACTTGCAATGCTGAATTTCCACATGGATTTAACCTTACATGCAAGAGTTTATTCCACTCTGGCCTTAAAATTTTACCAGATTATCAACGTAAGATATAAAGTGAAGATTTTGACTGCGAAACTTTCCCTTAGCTTGAAACACTTGCGAAGTTAGCAGCGTGCATAATGCAATGATAGAGAAACGAGTAGAATGCGTAATAAGAAACACATTAAATCAATATCGCGAGTTATGTACTAAACCATAAGAAATGATAAATTACATTATGCATAGTAAGAGTACTATATATCTAATGTTAATTGATAGGATTATGGAATTAGTTTTTAAGCCATTTAAGTATTTAAGTTAGAAAAATATTTTATCTCAGTTGGGCTTTAATTAGTTATTAGGCCTTTAGTTTATTATCCACTAGTATCATTATATATATGTAGTGTCCTTGACATATTTGAGGTATCAATCAAGAAAAATGTTATCTTTAACTTTTACTTTTCTTTAGATAGTTTTTAATGCTCTCTCTTTTATCATTGAAACCCTAGTCTCAAATCTTTGATAGGAAAACTTCCTATCAATTGGTGCTTTCATCATGTACTCAAATCCTCCAATGGATTATCCTTATCATACACCTTCATATCATCCATGGAGTATTCCTCCTACCTACCCTACAAACCCCTCTTTTCCAACCCCTACCACACCTTCATTTCCATCCTTTCCATGGGAACTTTTTTCCCCTTATTACACAAATCCATATGTTACAAGTCCATCACCATCACCATGTTTGTATTTTAATCATGGGTTTACACCACCTCCACCTAATCCATATTCATCCTATTCTACATCTCATTATTCATTTTACTACAACAATTCCTATCAATTCCAAAACCCAGCAAACAACTCCTCCATACTTGGTCATAAATATCAAACCCATTTTAGTCATAGAAGAAATTTTGAGAAACACTTGAAAGTGTTTCATATTGATTCTCGAATCCACAAACGGAACCAGAGATCTCGACCCGTCTCTTCTACTTTCACCCGCAGCGGATCCCAGAGTCCCTTACACCGGAGCCGCTCCTGTCAGATCCGTCCCGATTCCATCCGGAGTAAGTTGACACATTTTTCTCGCACCATGTCTCCTGTATATAAAATGTCTCTTTCTATTAGTCATGTACTGGTTGATAAACCAATTGAATTAGGAGTTGCATTGAGTTCTTCTCATAACCCTCATGTTACTACAGTAGAGTCTGCTAAACCTTCTGTAGGTGCGGATGATACTACGGTATCATCAAGTGTCGATGTCCTGTCCCCTGTTGCAAGCTCTTCATCACTTGGATCCACAGCTAGCATGGGTTTTAGTAACATATATGTTGCAACTGTTGCATATCAATTAAAGACACTTAATATGCTAGAGGGTGTAATAAAATATAGATGGAATGCATTACTAGTAGGGCAGCGGGGGGGGGGGGGGGGGGGGGGGGGAATGAAAAACTTCATCTATGATGTTATTGTACGGCTTTCTGGCAATGAGGCGTCATTTCGAACAGAGCAGTTGTATGTCAACAAACTTAATATTATATTAGTTCAGATTTTGAAGCATGAGTGGCCAGCAAGATGGCGAAGCCATATTCCCGACCTTGTTTCAGCAGCTAACACTACTGAAACTATCTGTGAGAATTGTATGGCTATATTGAAGATTTTGAGTGAAGAGGTTTTTGATTTTTCAAGAGGAGAAATGACTCAGCAGAAAATTAGACAACTTAAGCAATCATTGAATAGTGAATTTCAGCTCATACATGAGTTATGCTTATATGTCTTGTCAGTTTCCTAACGAACTGAACTCATATGTGCAACACTGTCTACATTGCATGTTTTCCTATCCTGGATTCCCCTAGGCTATATATTTGAGTCATCTTTGATCGAGATATTACTGAAGTTTTTCACAATGCCAGCATATCGAAACTTGGAATTGCAATGTTTAACTGAGGTGGCATCCATTCAATTTGGGAATTTCTATGATGCACAGTATGTTAAGATGTATAACATCTTTAGGGTTAAGTTGCAGACCATACTCCCTCCTACTACAAATATGCCTGAGGCATATGCATACGGTTCAAGTGAGAAACAACCATGTATACCAAATTTGGCACTATTCTTCACCTTATTTTTCAAGGTTCACATCCGAATTCTGGAATCCACTCAAGAGAATATCTCTGCTTTACTATTGGGTCTCGAATATCTTGTCAACATCTCATATGTGGATGATACTAAGGTTTTCAAGGGTTGTCTGGACTATTGGAATATCTTGGTGTCAGAACATTTTCAGCCAAACTGTAGCTTGGAGAATTCTGCTGCAGCGGCCTCAAATATGATGGGATCTCAGGTGTCAGTAACACCTCATGGTATGGTTGATGGCCAGCCTCTTCAGCGCCGAAAACTTTATGCTGGTCCTATGTCTAAGTTAAGGATGCTTATGATATGTCGTATGGCTAAACCAGAAGAAGTTCTCATAGTTGAAGATGAAAATGGGAATATAGTCCGTGAAACCTTGAATGACAGTGATGTTCTCGTTCAATAAAAGATTATGAGGAAAACTCTTATTGATTTGGTACATCTAGATCATCAGAATACTGAAAAGGAGATGCTTGGAAAATTAAATAAGCAAGTTGCACCTGAAGAGATCTCTTCAATGGTTCTGATGAAGATGTGTGAGATTGCTGAAGCTTACCTTGGCTCTGCAATTAAGAATGTTGTCGTTACTGTCCCGACTTACTTTAATGATTCCCAACCTCAAGCTACTAAAGATAAAGATTTTGGTGTTATTGCTGGTCTTAATGTCATGAGAATCACCAATGAGCCCACTGCTACTGCCATTGCATATGGACTAGACAAGAAAGCAACCAGTGTTAGTGAAAAGAATGTCTTGAATTTTGACCTTGGTGGCGGTACTTTTGATGTCTCTTTCCTTACTATTAAAGAGGGTATCTTTGAGGTGAAAGCCACTGCTGGAGACAACCATCTTGGAGGTGAGGATTTCGATAACAGGATGGTGAACCACTTTGTTCAAGAGTTCAAGAGAAAGAACAAGAAGGACACCAGTTGCAACCCTAGGGCACTCAGGCGATTGAGGACTGCATGTGACAGGGCGAAGAGAACTCTTTCATCTACTGCCCAGACTACCATTGAAATTGACTCTCTATTTGAGGGAATTGATTTCTACTCTCCCATTACTTGTGCAAGATTTGAGGATATCAACTGTGTTGAGGTTACATCCAAAATTCCATCTAGTCCAGAACTTAATCAGCATTCCTCAACTGTGGTCTCAGAGGGCAAAGGTCCCAAGAGGAAATTTGTTGTAGACGTTTTGCAAGAAGTGACATCAGTGAAAGATCAGGAACAACATTGGGTACAGAAGGAAAATCCTTATAGATTTGTGACAGTTGAAGAGTTTGTAGAGGCATTCGAAACATCTCATATTGGGAGAAGCCTTGATAACGAAGTTGCTACTCAGTTTGAAAAGTCAAAAAGCTACCCAGCTGCTTTGACAACCAACAAGTATGGAATTTCAAAGATGGAATTGCTCAAAGTGTGCTTATCGGGAGATTATTTACTCATGAAGCGAAATTCATTTTACTATATCTTGAAACCTTTACAAATTGCTTTGGTTTCTATCATCACCATGACTGCTTTCCTGCCAACTCAAATGCATCATAATTCAGTGGTCAATTGAGGCATATATGTTGGTGCATTGTTCTATGGAAGTCTAATAATTATGTTGAATGGATTTGCTGAACTTTCTTTGATGGTTGGTAGGTATCGCTCCCTGGATTTTCATCCAAGTACAAACGCGAAAGTGGCATCGAAACAAAGTCGCCAGCGATGTGTATTTATCCCAAGAGAGGGAAAGGAAACACTGCATAAACCTGAGGGAAAGAAAGAACATGGTCTTGCAACCAAGAGAACTGGGTTCGGAAGTCGGTTACGCACGAGGAATGTATTAGCACCCCCACGCGTCCATCGTACCCGATGGGATCCATGCTTGCTGTTTCGATCAAAGGGTGTAAGGAAAGGATATTGGAAAAAGAATGGAATGGGAAAGAGAAACAAATGTAGGGAAAATAAAAGAAGTGCTCGAATGGGCCCTACCCCACTGCCTACGTATCTCATCGGGAACATGAGAATCATTGCGATGTAGTTCCCCTCAACAAGGGATGAATTGTTTGTGTTTTTTAGGGAACAGCTAATGTTCTAGCTCAGGTGTTGCAGGCTCGCTGGTCCGAGTGCGTTACCATCTTGCAAGAGAACGAGAAGAAGCGCGTTCGTACATCGAGAATGAGTGAGATGAGAAGAGAATTCCCGAAGGAAAGACGTTATTGTTTGTTTTTTTCTTTTAAGAAAGAAGTGTTTTGATTGTTTTTGTGTTTTGTAACATGTATTGTATTTAAGTCCCTCATGTAGGATCAAATGCCTCGCGTATCGACCCAAGACAGGACGCATGCTGAACATTCCAAGAAAGCGAGAGAACACCCCACACTTCCTTGTTCCCACATGAAAAACCTAAATACAATAGGTGTTATGCCTTTATTAAGTGTTTTTTATTATTGTTTTAAGATGAAAAGAAGTGACTCAAAAAAGAGGATCAAAGGTGAAAACTAAGGGGACTAAGACTTACCCTAGTGTTAGCATGCTTGGAAGTCCTAAGGTTTAGTGTGGTATGAGAACACTATCCTAAGAAAGAGGAGAAGAGCATAAGAAGCAACTTACTTCCAAGGTGGAAGTTAAGTTGATCTTAAAGAGGGATGAAGAAAATTAAGTGAGCAAAGAAACAATTAATCAGGAATTAATCAGAATAAGCATCAAAAATCCATGTTAGAATTAAAATGCTAAGTAACAAAATCAAGATTAAATTCTAACAAGAAAATATTAATCTAAGATTAAAAACTAATTCTAAAATTAAATCCTAAAATTAGTTCAAGTAAAATCTAAACTAATTCTAAAAACAATTAGTCCTAAAATTAATTATAGTGTTAAAACTAATATTAATCCTAAAATTTAATTCCACTTAGTTTCTAGTTAAAACTAAACAAATTCCAAAGTTAAATCTAACTACTAATTCTAAAGCAAATTAGTTCTAAAGGAAAACTAATATTAAAATCTAAATGAAATTCTAATTTCTAGTTAAAAGAGTTAATCTAAAAATCAAAACTGATTAGAAAATTAAAATCAAGATTAAAAGGTTAATTAAAACTAAATCTAAAGTTATGTCATAAACCAAATAAAAGAAGAAAAAAAAAGAATTAAGTGGTGCATCAGTAGATAAAAGGTGGTGAGAAGAGCAGCCAGGCGTACGTGCCTACTAGGCTAAAACCCAAGGTTTGTTGTGAATCTAGAAAGGGGGTGCGAAAATACATCTGGGCAAAAGGGCTTTTGGTGCCAAGCCCAATCATCTTCAAGAGGGAGCCCGGGGAGGTTTAGGAAGCAAAGTGAATGTGTGAAAAGCAGGTTGATTGGGCCTACACAAGCCCGGTTCAAACAACCAACAGCAATTTGACCTAAAAAACCTAGAGGCACTCCTCCTCCTTCACTTGTACATACACCGCTACCCTCTCTTCTTCATCTTATCTTCTTCGTTATCTCTTCTTTCCCTTATCCACCGCGCCGCCGGCATCACCATACCACCTCCGTCAACATCTTCTTCTCCGTCACGCTCTTTTCTCAACCTAAACGTAAAAAAAAAACCTCATCGCGACAACTCACTAAATTCGCCGGAACCAAAACTCCTTGTTGCCACAACATCACCATCCCACCTCCGTTTCATCATCTCTTCGCCGAAAAACAAAGATCCGTGTCCGTCTCGTATATTCTCAACCAACTCGAGGTGTCTCGCTCTACATCAATCACTCTCGTCCTTACTCCTCGACGTTTAACGGAAACAAACTCCGTCGCGCCGTCTTCTCTCCTTCGTCAACATTCACCAAAAAACGCTGTGCCGGAGTTCTAACTCACTTCGTCTTCTCCATTCTCAACGCCTCGCCTCAGCGAACACCACCGTCACCTCCTCTCAAACTCACACGAACTTCCACACAGCAACAAAGAAAATCATCGCTCCGCCGTGCCGTCTTCAACAAATCTACATCGCAACCACCTTCAATAGTTCCAACAAAAAACACTTCACGATTTCTCCGGATCTAATGCTCTATGCTTCTTCTATCACAACTCAAACCAGCGCCGAGAAACAATACTGCATCAGAATCAAATTCAACTCAGAATCGACGTGATGATCAAAAGGAACAAAAACATGCTTATCGCAACTACAACGCTGAGAAGATAATTTCATAGAATCAATGTAGACAGATCAACGTACCTACCGGAGACAGTCTGGTGCCTCTTCGCTTGCGACGAGAAAGAACTCCACGAGGTAAGCTGATTTTTTGCACTTTCTGATTCCAATTAAATTTCTCAATCTTCTCCTCTTTGAATCTGACTTTTGCACCTTGCACCTTATTCCTCTTCTGAAGTTGTTGCTGCGTGATGTTCGAAATCGTTCTTCGCCTTGCGTCTTTCAAATTCCTTCTTCTACTCTTTCTGTCAATCTTGATGAACACCATGCGTTGAATTTATTTTGTTGCTGTTATTGAATTCTGCAGGTTGATGAAGTTTTGGAAAACTGAAAATTATGATGAAGGTTGAGTTGAAGGTGACGATGTATTGGTATGGAAGATAATGAAGATTATTTACAGAGTGAAATTGGAGAGAATTGAAGGTGATGAATTGAAGATGAATCGTGAAGAAGAAGCCCCCTCCAATTCTGTTACAGTCTTCGTTTTATAACCGAATTTGAAGGGTAATTTTGGTATTTGAGTTGAAATTCAGTTAGAGCTTTTTGGCTGTGAAATTCTGAGCTGCTGTTGTGTTGATGTTGTGAGCTTTATACGTTTTCTCTTTGTCACTTACAGAATATTTAAAGGTGGTATGTATCTCATGGCAGCATGGCTTGGAGTGAAGCATAAGGTGGCTTGGCGTGGGATTGTGGTGCGATAAAGTACAGCAGCAAGTGGCTGTACAGTAGGACGGCTTCATGACTTGACTAGGCTGGAAATTTGTGTTGCCATGACACCTTGAACATCATGAGTTATTTTCATTAATTTTCTTGGAAACTTGTTTTTATAAATCACACATAGGCTTATAAATTTGAATATGGAAAATGGATAACAAACAATGTAGGAAATGAATATACTTTCAAAAAAATGGATTCTAATTATGGGAAATGATTGTAAATATGAATGGATTTAATGGATAAAATTTTAAAAAAAATATGGTTTAATGTGATTAAAAATGGATATTGAAAGGAGTGAATTGATTATTTGAATGGATAGGTGTAGAAAGTGATTATGGATTTTGGTTATAAATGGATAAAAAGAAACATGGATATTTGGTTAGAAATAAAATGGATATATGGACATGAGCTAAGTGGATTTAAAAGAATAGCTTTATTTGAAATGGATTGGAAAGATTGGTTTCGAAAATGGATATGGACTTTGGTTAGAAATGGATAAATGGATTTGAAATGAAATATGGTTAAATGGGTAATAGGAAAGGTTTAAGAAAGGATTGTGGACAAAATGGTTAATGGAAATTGAAAAGGATTAACAAATGGATATTATGAAAACTACTAAAGATGGATAGAAAAATGGACACGGTTTAGAAAGAGAATGGATATTGAAATAAATTTGAATGTGGCAAGAAAATTGTGTAAAATGGTTGAAAATGGTCATAATGGATAGAAAATGGATAACCCAAAGAATTCAAAACCAATCACAAACTATTCACAAGCCTCTGATAAAATGGTCACAGCTCCCACTGAACAATCTGGCCACTCACATGATCCACTGAAGAATCTCAACCGATAAACAGTCCACAAGCTCAACCACGAATAAAAACCTGAATCACCAGATGTACACTGATGAACTTTGTAGAAGATGACTTGCAGAATCGCCCTGAATAGGGTAAACACTTATAACAAGAAAATCCTTAGGTCCCATGTCTCAGAAAACCAATGCAATGATATGATTATGAGTTATGACCTAAAAATGCAGATGAACGCGAAGCAAAAGCCAGAAAAAGGTAAGGCAAATTTTGGGGTGCTACAGGAGGCTTTCTGTGTTCTACAAGCAAAGAGATTTATTTTTTTTCCCTTCATGGGCATATGCTCTTCCTTCATGGATCCTAAAAGTTCCTATAAATTTTGCAGAAGTGGGTATTTGGGTATTCTTCACCTAATCTTTCATTGGTGATCCAAATTTTATTGGTAGGACATTCCATCTTCTAGTTCCTACCAACCAAATGGCTACTGTATTTTGCCGATTAGTTGTTGCGATCGGTAGAGAAATGTCGAGGGCTGCCACACTTGGGTTGCTTTCATTGGCAATGCTTGTTGTTGTGGTGTCTAAAGGCAATATAAAGAAGTGGTGGTTATGGGAATTTTGGATATCTCCTATTATGTATAGACATAATGCCTTGTTGAGTAATGAGTCTCAAAGGATGATATGGAGACATATTCTACCTAACTCAACGGAACCTCTAGGAGTTCAAGTTTTGAAAACTCACGGGTTCTTTATGTAGCAGTAAGATTTTAAAACCTTGAGGACAAGGTTGTTCTTAAAGGGGTGAGTAATGATAGGATTATGGAATTAGTTTTTAAGCCATTTAAGTATTTAAGTTAGAAAAATATTTTATCTCAGTTGGGCTTTAATTAGTTATTAGGCCTTTAGTTTATTATCCACTAGTATCATTATATATATGTAGTGTCCTTGACATATTTGAGGTATCAATCAATAAAAATGTTATCTTTAATTTTTACTTTTATTTAGATAGTTTTTAATGCTCTCTCTTTTATGATTGAAACCCTAGTCTCAAATCTTTGATAGGAAAACTTCCTATCATTAATATTGCATCAATGATATAAACATTGTACTCACAACCAAACCAAAAAATTACTAAGTGAAACATATTTTCCTATCATTTCAATCAAACAAGTAAAGTACAACTGAAAAAATAGAGTATCATAAATTCACACGAACAAAAACGAAAAAATTGAATCTACCACACAACATAGAATATGAACAAAACATATCAAAAATTTGTCTAGGTATCGCGGTGCAAAAAATACCTGAGCGCGTAAATTCTCGAAATAACAACAAAGTATCATAAATTCACACGGACAAAAACAAAAAAAAAAATTTAAAAAAATCTTTAGTTCTTTTCTCAAAGAATTACGCAGCTTTGTATTCCTCATCGCACCAGAGAATACATAGGAGCGAGACCAAGAGGAAAAGAAAAAAAAGTGACCTAAATGAGAGTGAATTGTTTTGTGTGGAGAGTAGCGGTTGATGAGATACGGATAGTTGTGCTCTGCGGAGGTTTTGGAGGAGCTAAGGATTAGTTTCAATTGGAGCTTTGGATAGAGTTTTTTATGGCCAGGTAAAGAGAAATATGAAGTAGTAGTAGTGGGTGCGTGTGTTTTGTATGGGATTGCAGTGTAAGGTTGTTGAAACATAATTTCTAAGTGTTGTTTGGTTGATGAAGGTTGTATGGAGGAAGGCAATTAGGGTCGCGAACTCAGGATGGAGGTGAGGCATGGATGATGGATGTAAGAGAAAGTTGGTATGGTGTGTTTTTGTGTTGAATGAGGTAAGATTGTGTGATTAAGGATGGTATTTTGGTTTTCACAGTGAGGTTAATGGAAGATGAATAATATAATTTCAGAAAGTTGGGGCGGGTGGATGTGAGAATGATAAAAGTTTTTGTTGTAGCATCTTACATGAAAGAAAATGTGGGTGGCTATTGTGAGAGAGAAAAATGAGCAGAAAGTTATGGAAAACAAAGAATATGTATCTCCCCCCAAATCAAATGACCTGTAGGGGGTGTCCTTGTTACTGCGCATGAGAATAGGTGATGGTAGCAAGCACATGCATGTTGTGTGTACAGATAAGGTGGTCTCACAAAAACGGTAAACAAAACAAGCCCCTTTTACAACACTTGTTCACTAAGCATTGCTAAAATAAGTAAAACAAAAATTAAATAATAAAATGAAAATAATGAATAAAACATTTAAAATAAATTAAAAAAGTAAAAGCTGATTAATTTAAGAAATTAATAAATAATAATAATAAAATTAAATAAATAAATAAATAACGGAATACCATTGGTTAAAAACGAGAAGCTAGACCGAAATCGAAGTGCTCAAAAAATAAAAATGAATACGTCAAAATGATCAACACAAAATATACTTATCAGAAAAATACAGCGTTTGGTCAAATTTCGAAAATAAATTTTACCCGCTGAAACAGCTTAAACTGATAAAAAAAATCCAACCGAAAAGTGGTCGAAAAATTTAAATGAGCACGTCAGGTTAAACCACGCGAAACGTAGATTAATACCACTGAAGTTTGCAGGCTCGATTTTAAAATTCTTCGTCCACTGATTTTTTGTATAGTTGACTTTTATTTGACCAAATCGGCTGTAAATTCCAACAAATTTATTCTGGCTAATAAATTAGGTATTATGTGAGATGAAATGTGTGATATGCTATCCAGACGATGCGAAACGAAAAACATAGAATCTTAGGGTCAAAAATTAGGGTATGACATTTACCATAGTATAAGCGAGATGAATTGTATGGAATATGTGGTGTTATTGTGAGATTAAGGTGAATGTGGTCACCTTGTGATTGTCGAATACAATCAAGATTGTGTTATTTTATCACGTAGTCGGAAAGAACTCTTATTTGTGCCATTCAAAGTCATGATACTATTATAGGGTAAGATTGGGATGAAGGCACCAATATTTTGCATCCAACCAAATGGGTTAAAATCCCATATGATCAACTAAATGGGTTAGAGCCCCATAGTGCAACCGAATGGGTTATAGTCCAATATGTTCAACCAAGTGGGTTAAAGTCCCATATGTGCAACCAAGTGGGTTCGAATCCCATAGAGGATCTTGAAATGCTCATGAAAGTCGAAGTATGATACAAGGATCCATGACCCCATGCCGAAAGATCTTATATTATCCATGCAACCATCAATGCCTCATATATTTGGGATGAATGTAGAGTATTGAGGCTTACAAAGAACATGCATTTGCAAAGTGCTGCAACTACTTCTATAGTTGAAGAAACAATGAGTTTTTCAGAGTGGATTTTGAAATTTGGAGATGGAACCATTTGTGAGCCAAACGAAGGTTATGCTGAAATTGTGATTCCAGAAGAATTTTTTATTTCAAATTTTTCTGATCCAATTAAGGCAATTGTTGAGGATACTTACCGTAATATCATTCATAACTATCTTGATTCAGACTATCTTCAAAGTCGTGCAATCTTAGCTTCAACAATTGAAGTTGTTGATGATATCAACCAATATATCACAAACCTTCTTCCAGGTATGCAACTCGCATTTTTGGAAACTTACATATGTGATTTTTCAAATCAAAGTTGTTAACAATATTTTTCATTTAAGGTGAAACAAATACTAAGTCATACCTTAAATTCATTCTATTTTTTCAATTATTGTAGGTGATGAGAAAGAGTACTTTAGTAGTGATTCGATTGATACATCTGATGCTACTAACTTCGATGCATATGAGCATGTCACACCTGAGTTTCTAAATGCTCTAAAAACTTCTGGATTACCTAATCATTCAATAAGGTTGAAAGTTGGGGCAACTATAATGTTAATGCGCAACCTTGATCAGTCTGAAGGATTGTGCAATTGAACACGGCTCACTATTACTAGGTTTGCCAATCATGTCATTGAGGCTAAGATCATTTCTAGTAAGAATATTGGCAATATCATTTATATTCCCAGAATGTCTTTTTCCCCCTCACAATCACCATGGCCTTTTAAATTGGTCAGACGTCAGTTTCCAATTATAGTTTCCTTCGCCATGACAATAAACAAATCTCAAGGACAATCCCTTAACAATGTGGGTTTGTTCTTGTCGAAAAAAGTTTTTAGTCTTGGCCAATTATATGTCGCCATCTCTAGAGTCAAATCCAAAAAGGGACTCAAGATTCTCAATCATTACAAAGATAAAGAACCAATGAGTACTACCACAAATGTTGTCTTTAAAGAGGTGTTCCAAAACATTTGAAAGGTATGTCTTATAGTTACTATTTTTCCATTCATTGCAACCTGTTTATATGGATTATATTAGGTACTCTTGTCATTGAATGATTAGTCAACATTTTTTGGCCATTCTACATGTTAAACCATTCACTATGGTGTCAATATGTATATTAGAATCATTATTATATTTAACTTTTTCTAAAATAATTAAATTGTATTTCTTCGTTTAATCTAAATTACCTACTATATGACATTTTCATTATTTTTACATGTTAAACCATTCACTTTGGTGTCACTATGTATAAAAGAATCATGATTGCATTTAACTTTTTAACTTTGGTGTCAATATTTATAGTCTTTACACATGAAATACGAGCAATGTTTATTACCTACTATATGACGCTTTCATTATTTTTACAGGTGTTGCAGTTTAGAACTATCTATCTTTGACAATGGCAACTCACACACTTGGAAGCACTTTTTTATTTTTCACAACTGTTATATGAATTAAATCACAAATATTGTGATGTATTTTGGTTGTTTTAGATTTCATTTCCTATATCTCTATTTGACAATTCATTACTACAAACATGATCTATGAAAATACTTTTTCTATTCATTATACTATTATTTACATTTATATTCCGACAAATACAACGTCATTATTTTGTTTAAATGGCCTAATATTTTTTTTAATCATATTTTTTTTATCAATTCTATCGTTTTAAATACTGTATCATTAAACATTCCAAATGCAAGATAAATCAAACACCACCCCATCGTGTATCACCAGTCACAACTTAATTTTTATTAATCAATTCCAACTAAAAATTTTTAATATAGCATTACATATGACCACATTACGTACATTACCAGTCAATATACCATTTAAACATTCACTACACATACAACATGATAAATTACACCACAACTGCATGTATCAGACTACAATAACGGTGACTTCTATACCAATCGGCACATCTTACATTTTGACTCCAACTATACCCATGCTAGAAGACTGATGGATATGCTAAACAACTCAATATTAACTACTCATCCTTGTATTCTTTGAACAATAACATAGTTACTACAACTGACTATCTTTTGAAATACCACAACACCACACTTTTGCTGCTTAACACCATACAATACCACCCAACAACTTCCACCAAATTCATTTATATCCATTCAACCAGCATGAACAAACTGTACCTGGAACTATCATCCATACAACCAACATAGCCACATCAATGACTTTCACAAATAAAAAAATGGACCATCTTGCCGTATTCAGATCCCATCCTAGACCAATAAGTATTAGCTTCATTAGCACAACAACCCAAGTTACAAAATTCAATACCTATTAGTATTCGCGCATAACTTTGCACACGAGTTCTCAAATACAACAGGCACCACCTTTGCCGACAATATGCCTGCTGCACCACCCCTGTTTTTCTAAACCAACTGCAATACATCATATCCAAGCATCATCCGAAGACAATGAGTAAACAAATAAAACTAATCAATAATTTCTTATCAGTGACAATAACACTTAATTCAGCAAAACATATGTATAACATAATACTGATATTATCCTTACAGACGAAAATATTCATCAACTTAGTTTAAAACACTAAAATAATTATACCAACAACATATAGATTCCAACTTAGTCATTAAAATTCACAGGATCAAAAAACAAAAAAATACTACAAACTACCAGCAGCACATCATTTAAAAATACTGATCCTCCTTTAAACCAATTAGTCGCAACGGTTTAAGATCCTGACATAAATTTTCTTGGCTGGAGGGGTGCGAATCATGAAGGCAAGCTTATCACCGGCTTTAAGTTCTCTTTTCTTCGAAAACTCTTACCATCGTCGACCAATGAAAACTTTAGTAGATTACTTTCTTACCGACCTATGCAGGTCACAAACATAGATTTCTCTCAGTTTACCATCACACAACTTAATTTGAGTTTTACCTTCTTTCAAACATTCTTTTATAACTCGCTACGGTGGTTGCTGTAAAATAAACAAAATCATCCATAACTTAAAATGTCTCCATTATAATAGTTTAGATAGATACAACAACATTAAACATAACTTTTACCAAAACATTTTTCCTTGCCGTCTCTCCGGAATGAATCTTCCGAATCCATATATAGTACTTCAGCCGACTACCAATCACCTTCTGACAATCGTCATCATCGTAACTAAAAATCATAACAAAACATCACAAAATCAACATACTATGTCATAAAAAATTTCAGCCAATAATCTTTGAACCAACTATTATGTTTATTAACTTTTTCAATACCTTTCGCTATCGGATGATATGGCTATAGGTGGCCCATCCTTCTTCCCAATTTCTTCTTCAAAAACTTCAGCTGCAGGTTCTTTTCCATTTTCAGACGCCCGGATATTACTTTTTCCCCTACCTCGACTCCCCTCACCAGACTCGGCCATCTTTCTCATCTTTACCCCATTGTATTCAATTGAAATTATGTTACCCTTCATATATTTCTCTAAAACATTCACTTTTTTGGTAAAATTGGAAATATTGAAATCCAAATCTCCCTCTACAAATTGCGAATTTCCTTCATGTGGAATTTTGTCCTTGACTTTAACAGCAACTTCTTGTCCTAATCCACAACCACGATCCCTAATCCTTGTACTACCAGATTTCTCACCCGCAGGCATTTTGTTTCCTCTTCAAACCTTTAACATAAAATATTATACTGCTGGACATACAAAATAATATACATAAACATCAACTAAATTTTATATGCACACAATTACCTTCTTGGAAAAGTTCCTGTCTCACCAATCACTTTTTCTTTTCTGAATTCCTCAAATGACAGTTTTTTCTCCTTTTTCGTTAGCAGCACATACTCGCCTTCGTAACTCATATATGCTAACTTAAGCTCGAAGTATCGACGCAGTTCTTCCCTGAAAATCAGTTAAATAACTAAAATTATTTTATTTCAAATCATTTTATTCCATTCATTTCTTCAAATCAGGTTACCAAAAAATTTAACATCTAAATTCACTCAATCATCATTTACAAAACATGCAAACAATTTCACCTACGACTCTGCATTATATGTATCATACTAACAGTGATTACATTCACGTCATCGAAAAGTTGAAGGGATACCTTTGGTAATTCGGTAACCAATAGCTACCTGTAAAACTATACTCATTAATACCCAACAATGCTTATATTTTCTACCACTGTTTCAAGAAAAATAACATTCCACCCAAATTTACCTTCACAATACTATTTAGGACAGTTTTCAAGTGCACAAGATAAAGCCACCACCATGTCAAATCGATGCAGAAAATAACATAACATACTTGCATGTCCATGTAAAAATTCACAATTGTCTGTAGGTATAAAAATCAATAACTTCATTATTTTACTTTAATAACAACAATAACACCCAAAACTAAAATACCCAAACAGATCACAATCACACAACATGCACAAAGAATTTCGATCTACTCTTAAAACACCAAAACCTACGTCTCCATTATTTACAATATCAAGTTTCATGAAACATGAAAAAACACGGTTCCAGTACCAAACCCGGAAATGCAAAACTCAAAAATACAACATCCATCTAACATAAATCTATCAGAAATTTACCTCTTCCATGACGATGACGACCCGTGTCTTGACATTCTTCAGCTTCTTCTCCTTTTCTTTCGTCTTCTCCCTTTCAAGCTAACCCTAACTTTTCTACTTCTCCCCCCAAATCATAACCTTTTTCTGAAATGGATACCAACCAAATAACCCACGTAACACAGCCTTTCTTTCCCTTTTTTTTTTAATTACTTTCATCCATCACCACTTTATTTGTTCAATATCACCCCCTATATTCTTCATACCTAACGTTTTTCAATTTTCTAACCTTTATTTTATTTCAATTATTTGTCAAACTCCTTTTTAAGTGGCTACATATTCACTTTATATTTTTAAGAACTTTTTAATTATTCTCAAATTAGACAATTCAATTCTATCATAATTTTGTAATGCTTTAATATTTTCTTAATTCTAATTCATTTACTTTTCTGATTACTGGTTTTTTAAAATAAATCTACAATAATTACTATTAATAAATTTTACATGTTACAATTTATATTCATTTTAAACCTAACAACAATAACCCGTGCGTCAGCATGGGTTTCTTACTAGTAAAATATACTAAAATAATGATCTTATATATAATTGAGAACATCCTAGTATTAGAAAAACAAATAAGAGTAATGTTGATGTATGAGCAACGACAACCACTTGACGGATTATGTTGTTAATTGTTAGGTAAGAAGACATAAGTAAATAATAGTTATTGAAAATTGATTAATTTTTGTTCTGTGAATAATGGAAAGAGTGTTTTGAAATTTTAGAGTGGGTGATGGTAGTTTACCTCTTTACATAGGTCTGTGGAAAGTGTGGGTTGTAAGGATAAAGCTCTCCTAACGTATATACCTGGGTAAAGACAGAGCAGTGGCATCACCGAAGCCTCCAGGGTTAATGGAAAGGTCGTTGAACCCGCTTCTTCCTAAAGTACTGATGGTTTACGTGGTGATTTACGATCCAGGGATGGTTGATAACCCTGACATCGCTGGCTACCAACCATACGTAATATGATGTTGTTTATGTTTTTCAATGTGGTATTTAATAGATTAACGAGGGGTTCAAATTTATGATTTTAAATACACTAGTTTAATAAAGTAAAATGCTCCAATGGTGAGTACTCTTTGAATGTGTCATTCAATTTCCAGTTTTTGTCAATCCAACTAGGAAGAAAATGTCAAAAAGAGAAAAGATACAATTGAATATGGATGTTGGTGCTGGAAGTGTGTTTCTGTTCAAGACAACTAGCCATCCTCTATAGGTTCATATTTGGTTGAATTTTATTATATGGGACCACTGTAGTATTGTTACTGATGAAATGCAGAAAGTAGCTTTTTGTTCAATTTTTCGCTAAAAAATAGTGCTATAATTGTTATTGTAGCATTCAGAGCAACAAAATTTTCAAAAGATGGTTACGAAGAACTCATGCAAGTGTGATTTTTGTGTCAATGTTAGATAGTTTAAGATATCATAAGTTATAATGCATGAGGTTTTTAATGGCAAAGCCAATTTTATTGTTAACATAAATAGTCTCCTGAGATTTTTTATGTCTTGGTGTAGTTTTATGGTTTTATTACCTGTCTTGTGTGGTGTGTTCGAAGTCTGAAGCTTTCTTAATCAATTTTATGGTTTTACAATGCATAAGCCAAACTGCAAGTGACTAACATCACTAAAACTCACTGTCTTAGTCTTCCTAAAGCTTCTGACCTACCCGGTCCTTTAGGGAACACAAATCTTCCTAAAGCTTCAGACCTAACTGGTCCTTTAGGAATCACAAACAACTATTTGTTACAAAGGTTTGTTTACAATAATGATGCATCTACACAAGCAGAGTAAATACAGTTTCTAGCTCAATCTATATTAGAGTGAATCTGCATAGTAAGAACAATCTTCTTCTTTGTATTGTGGTGCTTTATTGTTCACTCATAAATTTCTCTATTTCTTGAGTTCTTTCTTCATATGAATCAGTGTTTTTAATATTTCTCTTTTTCACACTGACTGTTACATTTTTATCACTACTGATTCGTTGAATGATCAAGTCTATATATAGCCAAAAAAAGACCCATTGAAGGGCAGATCAGTAATATCAGAAGAGTACTAGCGACTTGAAATAGTGTCGTTATGCTGGGGTGAAAATCATACACTGAAATTGTCCTTTGTACCACCAAATCAGGGTAGTGGAATGGTAGTGGAAAACAAATGTTCTTTGTCTGTACGATGTACTATTTTCCCACAATTGTTTCATCTTCTTCTATTCATCAGAGGCTTCTGAGTTGATTTAATTGAAACATGATCAGAAGAATGAATCAGTTGGTCTTCAGAAACTCAAGTCTTTAGAATCTTCAGAAACTCGTTCACCAGAACCTTGTCTTCTGAATCTTCAGCACTTGTCTTCATAACCCTTAGTGTCCAGACTCCTTAAGTCTTCAGAGTCTTCAGAACTTCGTTCAGCAGAACCTTGTCTTCAGAATCTTCAGCACTTAGTCTTCAGAAGTTGACGACTTTAGAAGTTAAATAGGCTTCAAAAGTAGAACATCAGAGTCACGCTTAAAAGTTAGAATCCAAGAGACGTTACAGCAGCAACATAGTGTTTTCTTAGCGTCTTTCTGACGCACAGTAGATCAGAAGCAATCTTGCTTCTTTACGCAGAAGCGACCATTGAGAATTTCAGAGTGATATAGCACATGATCTTTATCAGAGTCAGAACCTGTTTGTCAAAACCATCAGAATAACAAACGTTACAGTACCAAAATTGTTCTCAAACAAATACTCCATTGTTATCATCAAAACATAGAGATAAGATGCAGAACCAACTCTTGTTCTTACAATATCCCCCTTTTTGATGATGACAAAACCATGTATTTTGATAGAACAATTTATACAGGGTAATCACCATAGCCGACAAATTCAGAGTTTAAGCTCTCAGCTCCCCCTGAATTTGTTAATCTCAAAATTTCATTTATGCTTGTTCAGAGTCTCCCCCTGATCCCAAGACTCACAAAATAAAATTTGAGTTCTTCAAAACCAAACAATAGAGAAGGAATACTTCCCTACAACAACTCATCAGAGTCTGACTAGAACTCTGGGTCTTTATCTCAGAACCTCGTTACTATCAGAACTTTGATAAAAATCAAAACTTGATTTTGAGTCTAATTGGATGATGTTGCGCATCTCGTATCAGAACTTCTTATCAGATCTTGATGAAAAATCACAACTTCTTAAGTATCAGAGTTTGATTAGACATGACTTCTCTTTTGTCAATCTTTTCTTAGATTCACCAATCTTATCAGATTCAGAGCCTAATTGATTTTATCAGAATATCATCCATTGCAGAGCGTATCTTTTGAATAGTATCTTTGAATCAGAGAATTGACTTGACTTGTTTTCAAAGAGATTTATGCTTCTGACGCTTTGAGTCTGAATTTCATACTTTCAGAAAGTTTACAACTTCCGAACACTATGATATCAAACAAAATTTCTTGACTTTCAAAAAGTTCATAATTTCTGAACAGTATTGGAACATCTGTTTGAGTAAACATATATTCTTGAAGCGTACAACTTCTTAACCATGAATTATCAGAGTTGAAATTATCCATAAGATTTTCAATCTTTAGAGAGTAGGATCTTTATATTCAACTTGTCTAGAATGCTAAGTGAACTTTTTCTAAGTTCCTTAATTGAAACATCAAACAAACGGTTAGTTGTAAAAACATTATGTAATCTTTGAGTTCGAGATTCTGTGAATGAGTACTATCAAAATCAATTTACTTTCTTCAATCTTTAGAGAGTAGGATCTTTATATTCAACCTGTCTAGAATGCTAAGTGAACTTTTTCTAAATTCCTTAATTGAAACATCAAACAAACGGTTAGTTGCAAAAACATTATGTAATGGTTGAGTTCGAGATTCTGAGAATGAGTAGTATCAAAATCAATTTACTTTCTCCCCCTTTTTGTCATAATCATAAAGATAATGCAATAAACAGTGCAATATAATGATAAATATGTGAGAAAGAGATTTCTAAAATAGGCCATAGCACTCATAAATATAAACAGTTTCATTAATAATGGATAAAATATATTGGCATAACTCAAATACAAGATACGACATGCTACAGATTAATCATCAAAGTCTTCACAATTTTTCTTCAGCAGACCATTTTCTAGACCATCTGTCTTGACAAGTTCAACAATTCCTTCTTTAAAGAAGATTTCAGATATAGCTCTTCAAAAAGGTATGTAGGGCTTGATGAAATCGCCATTTTTGGAGTCAGTAATGAATTTTTTCAGAAAAGTGAAGATAGTCTGAGGTAGATTTAGCCGCATCTGAGCCATCAAGAGAAAGATGAAAACCCGATCATCATGAAACAGGATATTTTTGTTTTCTTCTCGAGGACAAAAATTGGTCAGCAAAAGCTTAAACCAAGCTTTGGGAATGGGAAGAAGGTTTTCCGGATTGAGAGGTTCATATTTGGACGATGTGTTGTGAAGAGAGGTGAGTTCCTCAGAAATAAGATACCTAAACTTAACATGTTCAACAGTAAAGCCAATGTTCTCACAGCCAATTGCTAGAGCAATGGTGAAGGGAGTGATGTTTATGGGGACATCAAAAACACGAGAAGAAATTAAGCGATCTTCATAATTAATGTAGGCATGTTTCCAAAAATCTTTTACAAGATTTAAGTAGACTGGTTTATCCAAAATGATGAAGTATTTTCTCCATTCTTGATAGTGCATGATTGAGGTGATACTGCTAGCAATTTTTCTGTTTCCAAGATGAAGAAGGTTGATTTGTTCTTCTGATATGACCTAAAGAAGGTTCTCATCTCCTTGGAAAGTGATTAGAGACGTGATGAGAAGATTTAGATAGTAAAGGTAATTTTGAACCAGTAAGATCAATCACAACAGATCATGAGAGGAGGAATGAAATATATATATATATATATATATATATATATATATATATATATATAGGAAATGAGAGACTTAACTGACTGAGAAAATGACATAGGACAAGATGCGTATCACGCATAAGATATGCCAAGGACACAGTGGCAGAGTAAAAGACAAAAAATATCAAGGAATAGGAAAAGAGTGTAGTAGTCTCTTAAAACGGAATATCCAAAAGGTCACAAATAAGGATACATTATTTAAGTTTTGACAGGAGTCAATAACTATGAATAAATGTATACTTATAAGTGGTAATTGAAAATTGACACATAATAAAAACAGAAGAGAGTATAACTTATTTTCAAGAAAAACTTAACTCACATACGACTTATCATTTATGAATGCACAATCCTAGGGGAATGTGTAAAGATTTTAGCCTATTCTCAAGAAGTTTACGAAACCCAATGTGTCAATTCATGATTACGCATGTTTATCAAATGAGACAGTTGTTACCATTATGGTTCACACGTTATCAAAATTTTAACTAAATCATTTTGATTTAAAAGAATTTAGATAAGTTAAATTTAGTCATTTTCTTCCTTTTTATGGTAATCATTATGGAATGCAGTAAGACAAGACAAAGAAAATAAGGAAGGTAATTCATTGATAGAACAACAAAACGCCGGAGCGCATTACAGGAACAGAATCATAAAACAGGAAAATAAACAACAAGGACAATAGACAGGAAAAGCAATGATAAATGGAAGAAAGACCAACAACTAAAAGATCAAACAATGATGAATGTACGCCAACCAGCAATAAGAAATCCTCCACCTCATCAACCCTTTCACACATTTCTTCAGCAGTGGCATCTTCTGGTCCAAGTATTCTGGCTAAAGAGATGATTTCAGTCCTATAGAATAACTCAGACAGAATTCGCCCATAAGGTATGAAGGATTTATGTTGATTTCTAGAAATTTCAACACTGTTCTTCAGATGATTGAAGATGGTTTGCGGAAGATTCACCCTGACGTTGCACATCATGAAATAGATAAACAGTTTATCATCATGAGTCAACGTGTTTTTGGCCAATCCTGTAACACCCTTTTTCTACCCAACAAAACAACACGAATAACACGACACAGTAATCAGAGTAACATCCCAAAAAGGGCATCACATGACGTCAAAAATCATCAAAACATCCACCTGTCCCGTCACATGGGTTTTACAACCATAAATTAATTCAACACCACGCTGCGGAAAAGTCAAGTTTAAACAAAACTTTTATAATTCAAAACTTCTTAAAATAAAACTCATGAAAAACATCGTGTACACAAAACAAAAGAACGAAAACGTTCGACTCAAACATCCCGACCCGATGTTAGATATCAGAGTAAGAACCTCTAATCGACAGAGAAATAAAAAATGCTTCAAAAATAAATCTTCATGCGCCAAAGGAGCTAAGCCTGATCACCTGAGCATTACCCACGTGGAGCCAATATTCAATCAGGCAGGGTGAGTAATCACGAAATAAATATATGCGATATAAGTAAAAGATAAAGCACAAATAACAACAACATCAAGAATACATCAATCACATCATTCTAATGCAATGCCACACAATATGCAATACAACATCAGACTCAAGCATGTGGTACCAACTCGTCATAATAGATCGACACTGGTCCATCACCCTCCAAAGATCCCCACCAATAGGATCGATTCTACACAAGAACTGGAGCACGTCATAAAACACTTCAATCCACACAATGTGATTGAAGCCACCAAATGGACCAAAGTCCTAATTATGCCATGAATGCATGATAAAAAAATCATCATAATAAACATCTTCATAAAATCGTCATGGTTGCATCATCATTCATGATTCATCATCAATCAAACATCAATATATCACAAAAAGTCGCACTCATCAAAGTTCGTCATTATACCTCACAATTCATCATGTTTTATTCATCACATAAAATCCCCGAGTTTATCCCGTTCTTCATCATTACTAGATTACTAGTGTCTTATTATCTCATTATAACCCTATGACTCAAGGAAAACACATCACAAGCGAAATCGGGACAGAAATCGAAAAAACGGGAAATTCTGCCCACATCACTGCCCATTCGCGTAGGGACCACCCTGTTACGCGTATGGCTCAATTTTCACGCCACCCTATACGCGTATTGCACCCTCCATTACGCGTATCAACAGAGAGGGTTTTCCTATCAATTCTTCTCCAGGTCCCCCCTTACGCGTAATGGCTAGCCCATACGCGTAAGGCACTTTTCCCAATCCCATACGCGTAAGCATCTCCTCTTACGCGTATTCTCCTTTTCCCCCAGTCTCCATTACGCGTAATACCTCCTATTACGTGTACTGCCTACCATCCCATACGCGTACGCTATGCGTACCAGCAGAGGGTCGTGCAAGCCCTTGGGGACGGGTGCGTACGCTACGCGTATCACCCTGGGAAGACCCCTCGTTACGCATAATACTTCCCCCATTACGCATGTCACCAGAGACCACTCAAAAACTCAGATCTCACGTCTGAACGCAATCTTCCTCATTCCAGCAACTTCAATCTACCAAAATCAGACCCAAACTGACTTCGATTTATCACAGAGCTATGTTTTTCATCCTACTTCATCATCTACATCAGTGTCTCCTAATTATTAAGTCTGGAATTGGTTATTATCAAATTCGATTTTCAGATCTGGTTACCCACAAGTTCACCACAGTAGCATCAACAATCAGTCACATAAAATTCACAACAATTACAGCAAATCACACAGAGTTCATCACAGGAATCGCATGCATAAAATCACGAATATTCATCACAAGTTGTGACAGATCAGCATCAAATCATCAGACACGAAAACACACAATTACCTCTACCTTAAACCCATATCAAATACATTAACCCAGATTACCCCCCATACCTCGAATTTCCAGCAGAGATTCTTCGTTTTCCAGGGTTCTACGGTTGATTCCTCGTTCTAGCCTCCTTTCCTCAGCTCTCTAATCACTTCTTAGGGTTGCAAAATACTGATTTCCATAATCCTTATTTCTCTTTTGTTAAACCTATGTTTTGGGCCTTAATTACAGTTTACCGTATTATCCTCAAATAATCGACTCAGTATTACCGTCTTACCCTTAATGGTCTCCTAATTATTTTAATTAACAATAATAATAATAATCTAAATAATATTCTAATTATTTAAATTATTCCAATATTATTATTAATAAAAATAATCTATTTAACTTACTAACTCTATGGTTCCAAAGTTCCCTCAACCCAAGGCTACCCCATATCACCACATAAATTCATCAACGTCACAAAATCATCACAAAGCACCAAAACACCGAATAATCATAAAATTTAATAAATAAACATTATAATTATTTGGGGCATTACAACTCTCCCCCACTTAAAGAAATTTCACCCTAAAAAATTACCTGAAGGGAACTGAGTCGGATACGACTCCTTCATTTGATCTTCATGCTCCCAAGTTCAACTTTCGCCAGCTGGTCCACCCCACAACACCTTCACCAAAGCTATGTCTTTACCCTGTAATTGCTTTATTTCATGACCATAAATCCGTACAGGCAATGCTTCCATGATCAGATTATCCCTCACTTGTCCATCTGAATCACATGTGACGTATCTGGAATGTACTTCCTCAATTGAGACACATGGAACACGTCGTGTAAATTTGCCAGCGTCGGCGGTAAAGAAATCCGATAGGCTACCTCTCCTATCCTCTGCAAGATTTGGTAAGGACCAACAAAACGTGGAGTAAGCTTCCTAGACTCCTCTCGGAATTCAAGTGCCTTCCTTCTCTTATCATGGTAACTCTTCTAGCGCCTCTGCGAAGCCTTCATCCTTTCTTCGATCATCTTAATCTTCTCACTCGTCTCTTACACAATTTCAGGCCCGAGTACATCACTCTCACCTTACTCATACCAACACAAAGGAGTCCTACATCTCCTTCAATACAAAGCCTCATAGGGTGCCATTCCAATACTAGCATGAAAACTATTATTGTACGTGAATCCAGTCAACGGTAAATGGTTGTACCAAGATCCTCCGTGATCCAACACACATGCCCTCAACAAATCCTCCAAAGATTGGATAGTCCTTTCCGTCTGACCGTCTGTCTGCGAATGATATGGTGAGCTCATCCCCAGCTTAGTACCCAAAGCCTCTTGCAAACTCTTCCAGAACCTCGATGTAAATCTCGAGTCTCTATCCGACACAATACTCGACGGTATACCATACAGCTTCACAATCTCGATATACATCTCATCTAACTTCTGCATATAATGATTAATCTTCATCGGCAAGAAATGAGCCGACTTAGTTAATCTATCCACAATCACCCAAATTGAATCATTTACCTTAGTTGTTGTCGGCAATCCAGACACAAAATCCATGGGAATACTATCCCATTTCCATTCCGGAATATTCAATGGTTGCATCATACCAAAAGGCTTTTAATGCTCAATCTTCGACTTTTAACAAGTCAAGCACGCATAGACAAACTCTGCAATATCCTTCTTCATCCCTGGCCACCAAAACAACTTCTTCAAATCCTGGTACATCTTCGTAGCACCGAGATGAATGCTCAACCTACTTCGATGTCCTTCTTCAAGAATACTCTTCTTAATATCTGGAACATCTGGGACACATACGTTGTCTCTGAACATCATCACACCATTCTCGCTAATCCAGAATTCACCTCCTTTACCTTGGTTAATCAATGTCAACTGGTCAACCAACTTTAAGTCAGATTGCTGTCCCACTCTGATCTCTTCCAGAATACCACTAGTCAGCTTCAACATTCCCAACTTCACACTGTCAAGAGTCGCTTCACATACCAAACTCAAATCTCGAAATAGTTCATGTAACTCCAACTCTTTCACCATAAGCATCGACATATGCAATGACTTTCTGCTCAATGCGTCAGCCACTACATTTGCTTTACCTAGATGGTAATTCACATCAAAGTCATAATCCTTCAACAACTCTAACCACCTTCTTTGCCTCATAGTTAACTCTTTCTGATCAAACAAGTACTTTAACTTCTTATGATCGCTGAACACTTTGAATTTAGATCCAAACAGATAATGTCTCCAAATTTTCAGCACAATTACAACAACCGCCAATTCTAAGTCATGGGCTGGATAATTCACTTCATGAACTCTCAACTGCCTGGAAGCATAAGCAACAACTTGACCATTCTGCATCAATACTCCTCCAAGACCCATCTTAGATACATCATGGTACACTACAAAAGTTTCACTCAGATTAGGCAAAATCAACACTGGAGCGATAGTCAATCTCTTCTTTAATTCCATAAAACTTTCTTCACAAGCTACATCCCACACAAAAGCTTTGAAATTCTGGTACCAGATATGTGATGTCACACACAATGTCACAACAACACACTCTGAACAATGGACACAACAGAATAACACACAGATATGTTTACCCAGTTCAGTTCAAACAACTTAATCTGGGGGCTACCAATCCAGGGATGAATTTCACTACTTGTAGAATTAAATTACAGACTCAACAACCCAGTTGACAATCTCCTAATCTTAATTCCTACAAGTGACTTTCTACCTAAGAAACCACTTAGATATGAGAACACTACTCAATCCCTAAAACCTCTCAAAGAACAACCTCTTTGAGAAACCTTGATCCTGCTTCACAACTTTGATCACGTTACACAACTCACTTTGCTTCACAGCTTTAGAGAGGACAGATCACCAATTCACACTAGAATAGTTCACTCATAATTCGTACAAATATCCAAGACACTCAGCCTATGTTCTTGATCTTCAATCTGTACTTTTCCCTTTGGTCTTATGCGCTTTATATAGCCACCTGAATTGGGCTTGGATCTCCTGCAATATCTGACTTGATTTGTTATTTAAAACTGAATCTTCAAAACAGATTTTCTCCTTAAATCTTTTCAAATCTTCAACCTTTTAAATCTCCTACAAATCTGCACCAGATCTCCTATGCAGCGAAGAATATCTAACCCAAGATATTCGCATCCTATGAGACAACTTGCTCTCTACAATTCTAGCTAAAACACAAACCCTAACAACATCACAAACCTGATGTTATTAATTCTGCAGATATAATGTCACAACATCGCTTGTGATATCAGACATCTAACTTAAACACTTAACACAACCCAGTGTTAAGACTCAATGTTGCAACATCACCACCTTGACATCAACATTGAACAACCTTTGTTTTACCAAAATTCCAGCTAATCCAAGAAACTAACAAGCTTGACCCTTTCGAGTCAACTGAGTCAAAGGTAAGGCCAACTTAGAAAAGCCTTCAATAAACTTGCGGTAATAACCCGCCAATCCCAGAAAACTTCGTATCTCACTAGCAGACTTCAGAGTCTCCCACTATAATACAGCATCAATCTTCGAAGGATCAATAGCAATTCCACCACTTGAAATCACCTGGCCCAGAAAACTCACTTCCTTCAACCATAACTCACACTTCGACAGCTTCGCATACAACCTCTTCTCTTTCAATACTTGCAACACAGTTCTCAAATGCTCAGCATGCTCTTCTTCCAATTTAGAATATATTAGAATGTCATCAATGAAAACCACAACAAACTGATCCAAATACTCATTAAAGATCCGATTCATATACTCCATGAACACACCAGGTGGGTTGGACACTCCAAATGGCATCACAGTGTATTCATAATGACCATACCTCGTCCTGAAAGCCGTCTTTGGAATATCATCAGGCTTAACTCGAATCTGATGATAACCCGACCTTAAATCAATTTTGCTAAACATACAAGCACCTATTAGCTGATCCATCAAATCGTCGATTCTTAGTAGTGGATACTTATTCTTGATAGTCACTTTATTCAACTGCCGATAACCAACACACAACCTCATACTCCCTTCCTTCTTCTTCACTAACAGTACAGGAGCACCCCACAGAGAAACACTTGGTCGAACAAACCTCTTCTCAAGCAACTCTTCCAAATGTTTCTTCAATTCACTCAACTCAGAAGCGGACATCCGGTAAGGAGCCATAGATACCGGACTCGTACCTGGTATCAAGTCCACTGCAAAATCTACTTCACGTTCTGGAGGCAAATCACTAATGTCCTCTGGAAACACACATGGGAATTCACAGACAACAGGCAACTCCACATTCGCAGCTTCTCGATCTAATTGCAATGATGCAAACATTGCAAACACTAAGGCTTCGTCTTCCAGAAGTTCGCCTACTTGCTTAGCAGACAAGAACATCAACTCCCCACTATAATCAATCTCAGGGAACTCCACAGTCTTATTATAACAATTGATATGAACACGGTTGAACTCCAACCAGTTCATTCCAAAGATTACATCGATTTTGTGCAAGGGTAGGAAAACCAAATCCATCACAAAACTCTTCTCAATAATCGTCACAGGACATCTCAAACACACAAAGGTAGTAGTAGCAGAACCATTAGCTGGAGTTTTTATTACCACATTACCATTCATATCAGATAACTTCAAACCCAATCTATTAGCACATTCAAGCGAGATAAAAGAATGAGTAACACCAATATCAATAATAACAACCAACTCGATATTATGAATAAAACAAGTACCTCGAATCAGGTTGTCCTTCTCTGGCACCTCCACACCATTCAAAGCAAACACTCTGCCATTGGTCCGAGCAGCAGTAGCAGTCTTCTTTGGCTTCTAACACTTGGTACTGATGTGACCATTCTCCCCACAATTGAAACAGGTTGAACCATCATCTTTGCAATCAGTAGCTTTATGCCCCTTTTTACCATATCTATAACACCTCAACACATTATTGGTGCAACCATCAGCACGGTGACCTTGCTCGCCACACTTGTAACACTTCCCAGAAGCGGGAGCTGCTCCCTCACTTGTCTTTTTCCCCTCTAAAGCCTTCTGATTCCCTTTGTCAACTGAATTCATATAAGGCTTACCCCTATACTACCCATTCTTCTCACTCAACTGCTTGTAGTGAGCAGATCGAGCTCGGCTATCCTCATCGTAGATTCTGCTCTTGTCAACCAACTCAGCAAACCTGCAAATCTTTTGGTACCTAATACCCTGCTTGATTTCTGGTCTCATCCTATTCTCGAATTTGAAACACTTGGACATCTCAACATCAGCATGGTTGTAGTGAGAATAGAACTTCACTAGCGTCTTAAATTTTGCAGCATACTCTGCCACAGTCATGTCTCCTTGCTTCAGCTCAAGGAATTCCACTTATCTTTTGCCACGAATCTGGAGAATACTTTCCCAGAAACTCCTACTTGAACACAGCCCAGGTTATCACAGTTCCAACATCTTTCAGTCTCTGGCGGGTGTTATCCACCAATCCTCGGCCTCCTCTTCTAGCATATGCGTTCCAAACTGCACTTGATGCGCGTCAGTACACCCCATCACCCGGAAGATCTTCTCAATTTCCTTCAGCCACTTGTGTACACTAGCTGGATTATGAGTACCCACAAAAGTCGGTGGATTGTTCCTCTGAAACTTCCCCAAAGCATGAAACTCGTCTGGAACTCCACCATTCGAATTGAGTTTCGCCACTACATTAGCAACTGATTCCAAAGCATCACCAATCGCACAATCATTTCTTTCAGCCATCCTGCACACCACTAACATCGTTAGAAGAAACAAAACACCGACAATGTATAGACATTGTCGACCGATAGGGGACTGATATCACGTAAAAACCTGGCCGGACGGACCGACCTGCTCTGATACCACTAATGTAACACCCTTTTTCTACCCAACAAAACAACACGAATAACACATCACAATAATTAGAGTAACATCTCAAAAAGGGCATCACATGACTTCAAAAATCATCAAAACATCAACCTGTCCCATCACACGGGTTTTACCACCATAAATTAATTCAACACCACGTGTAGCACCCCAAAATTTGCTCTCCTTACTTTAGCACTAACTGGCTTATGTTTCATTTCTTTTTTGCATTATCATGTGTGCATATCATTGTTCTTAGTAGGGGGTCAGGGTGCCTGAGACAGTTCAAGAGGAGAAGGTGTTCTTCAAAGGGTCAAGCAAGAGTCCTTGTATTGTCCAAGAGATTAAGAGGTTCAATTGGTTAATTGATTGCAAATCAGGAGAATTGGGAAAAAAGTCAACAGTGAGAGGAGAAGTCAACTGTGGAATTCTGAGGTTCTCTTCAAGGTTTTCAAGGTCTCACATCCTCATATGGTCTTCAAGGGTCAAGTTTCGTACCATTTATCAAGAATCAGGAGTTTGTGCAAAAGTTACTAAATATGGAAATGACCTATATTTTGAAAGTTTCCATTTTGGGCAAGTTTTACACCACATTTAACTTGACTTTTCATCATCAAGGAAGCTTCAAATGAATTTTTCTCAAACATGAAAGTTTAATATCTTTTTCTCCCCTTTCCAACAAGTACTAGATGGTCTCCATATGATTTGTGGAACTCAAGTTATGATCAAAAGAAGGCAAGGTGGTTTTTAGGGTTTTCTCATGGTTCCATTTTCACAACTTTTGCATTTTGGGACATAGTGACCTATAATTGGTCCCATTGCTTCAAGGCACATTCTAACATCAAAGTACATTCCATAAGGATCATTTTTGGCCTTTGAACCAAGGGATTCCATGACAAATTCATCACTTATTTCACATTGTGCAATTTTGCAAAATCATTGAAAATTCTAAAACCAAGACATCTCAAGGCCCAAATTCAATTCAGGTGTGATTAGAATTTGATAAATGAATGATCCATCATAAAAGGCTTGGGTGTACATGCATGGAGGAGGGTGTATAACCCATTATGCAAATTTCCAAAATCACCCAAATCTCATTAATCAAGGAATTAATAAGGCCCAAATGATTATCAGTGGAATGACCTAATGTATTTAAGCTAACTCATGCACTCATTGGAGAGGAGACACGTGATTTTGAGGAGAACCAAACTTTCAACCCTAATCCTTCATTCCTTCGAATCTCTCAATCCACTAGGGTTTTTCAAAAAAATTTCACATTCTTCTTCCTGGGGATCCATAGAGCACGAAGCAACCATCGTTTGAAGCTAACAGCAAGGGTAAAGGTTGCGTGATCTCAGGTTAGTGATAATTTGCATGCTCTTAAAACTCATTTTTTTGATGTGTATAATAATCTATGACATTCACTGATGATTCTGATGCATTTTATTTTGAGTTTGGACGTGTAATATGGTTGTATCGTGAGTTTTAAGGTTTTGACTCCAAACTTGTTTCATTCGATTCTCTTTGTATGATGGTTGTTTGTGATTTTTAATGGCATATTATTGATCCTCGTTGAATTCTCGTCAAAATAGTGTATTCGTTTGCGTGTTCTGGTGAATTTTTTATTGCAGCTCGCCGGAAGGGACGACCGGAGCTAGGGCTCGGACGTCTGGCTTGATCTCCGGTGGATCTAGGGTTTCGAGGTGGAAGACATAATCCCAACCGTCCATGGCCTTAATCGTGTGGTCCAAGTTGTGCCACATCTTTTAATTTTTGTTTTTATTTTATGGTTTAAATGTTTGTCATTCCACACTAACTACTATGCACCCTTAATCTGAGTCTTTCATTTCCTTTGATTTTTGATTTGATGATGTGATCTGGAACGTTGATATGATCTGATGGCCTACACAATGCCAACGCATTAATAATATGGTGTGTTCCCCACGTGCTTTTTTTTTAATTTCTGGGAAATTGTGTGTGGGTGAGTGTATCATTATTAGGGTGTGCTTTTAATCTGTAGCGTTGATCTTGCTTACTTTTGTTTTGATTAATTTGATGCCACGCGTTAGATGGATCCAATGGCTGGTTTGAGTCTCTGCATTGACTGGGTTTCACATGTTCTTCTTTGTTTTTTTATTTTATTTTCGCTGATGGGTTTTGGTGTGTGGGCTTGATATCCGCACCCCCTCCTTTGGGCCCATGTTCATTTCCTACGTGTCTGGACTGCTATTCATACCCCCCTTTGCTATTTTCTTTTTTTATTTTCATTTAATTGCATCATTTGCATTATCATTTTTTAAAATAGCTAGGTGCATTAAAAAATTACCATAAAATTCAAGAATCACATTTATAGTCTTATAAAATTTTCTCAAATTTTATTTTATTTTTATCATCTGAATTTATTATTTGGTTATTTTCTTTTGAATTTATTCCGTATATGTATGCCATAGCTTGTAGAATTTATTTCTCATCATCCATAAAACATTTTGAGCCCATTCTTTTTGTATTGTTTCACCAACACATTGAAGTTCACTAAAATATTTTTCTCATATTTTTAAAGTCATTTCATATTGCATTTTAGTCCCTTTCTATTGCATATTGAACCATGTTTCTTATGTGATCTTTGCATGTTTGTTTGACTGACTTATCTTGTGAATTTTAGCATGAATTTTTAACATGATGTTTAACCCTGGTTGAGGTGTGTTGAGTGTTAATTTGGTATTTGTTAAAGATGTTTTGCTAATTGTTCGATTGCTCTTTGTTTGAGGTCTTCTTTTGTGCACATCTATGATCATGTCTGATTACTTGTTTGAGAAGGCACTTGTGCCATCATTTGGGATTGCTTCTTTGACTTCATAAACCATGTTTGAATTGTTATAGGTCACTTGATTGCCATTATAGGTCATTGGTGTGAGGGTGTTGCATACTTTGTGCACATGTTCAATGCTTGGTTTAAATGCCTTTTTCTTTGACTTATCTTCTCACCTCATCTCATCTATGCTTACTCATGACTTATGCTTGGTTTATGTATTCCATACCTTATCATTCATTTGCACTTCATTTTATGTATGTTTTTGACCTTGGAGCTTTGCATTCATTCATGTCATATGATATTCATGCTTCATCTTATATACTTGGACATGTTTCACTTAAATGCTTCCTTCTTCTTCTATTGATGTTTGATGCTTGGATATCTGTTTGCATGTCTCATGTGACACTTGCTTAGCATGTTTAGGCACATGTTTAGGTCATCTACATTCTGACTTGGATGAGTTTCATTTGGTTTGTAACTTTTTCTCTTTGGTTTGTGACTTGCTTGGGTTTCATTTGTCTTATTGTTACTTATGTCTGTTTTGTACTAACCTTGTATGCAGGGGCTGAGGTAAGTTATTTGAGGGTGTGGATAGTTATCCATGTCAACTCTCATTCTTTCTTTCTCTCATCTTTTCTTTTCTTTAGGCTTAGGTTGTTGTCAAACCTCCCCTTAGGGCCACCTTTGCATGATTACATTCAGATAGAATCCCCTTAGTGTTTTTCTTATCTTTTGAGTCCCTCTTCTCATCTTTTAACACTCCTAAGATACTTAATAAGGTCAACTTTCCTTGCACACAAGCCTTAAACATAGGAAATGAAGATTGAGGGGTCCCCCTTCTCTCTTCTAGAATATTGAGCATACGTCCCATTGGGGATGACCATGCGACGCACTCGTTCCCGTGTCATAGACTTTGGTTCAAGTTGAGTTATGAACTAACTCAAGTCACTTCTGTCCTAAAAAATACAAACGAACTTCAAACCTTTTTATCCTGCGGGATTGTCAAACTAAAGGCTATTTTCAAAAAGGGCACGTTACTTTCCGTCTGAGTCGCAAACAGGCATCGACCCTAACTGCCGGACGCGAGCTTAACGTCGCTCATAAAAAACACAAAAAGAACTTGGTCCGAACTACGTTGACTCTGAATTCCCCATTACACAAAGGGGGTACGTAGGCCTAGGACGTCGACGTCCTACCGAGTCTGTCTTTGTTTTCCCCTCCCCCGTTTTAGTGCAGTCGTAGATGTTAGGATAACTCACCCTTAGAATAGACAACAAGCGTGGATCCCATCGAGTACGATGGACGCGTGGGGGTGCTAATACCTTCCCCTCGCGTAACTGACTCCCGAACCCAGGCTATGGTTGCGATGACCATTCCTTTCCCTCTTCCTCAGGTTTATGCGGTGTTCCCTTTCCCTCTCTTGGGATAAATATACATTGCTGGCGACTCTGTGTTCCGCGCCACTTTCGCGTTTGTACCTGGATGAAAATCCTAGGAGCGACAGTTGGCGACTCTGCTGGGGACTCTGGTTGACCTATGTTGGTCCATCCCTAAGCGAGTAAATCCTGGCGCTTGCTTGTATTTGTTCTCTTTGGGTGTTTTTGTTTTTTGTTTTGCTTTATTTGTTGTATTTTATTTTTACCGCATTTTCTACATTGCATATTATTATCATCTGCTGCACTGTTCTTCTGTTTGGCGGGTTAGGGGTTCCGAGAGATAAGCCCAATACCCAGGCTTGAGCGTACACGTAGGATTAGCGTGGAAAGTAGTGTGACTTGTGTGGCATTTGGCCAGACGTAGTATACATGAAAACTCCACATCCAGACGAGGTTTTCTTTGGTAATGTTCTATCCTGCGCATTAGTGCAGATGATTGAATGTAACTTGGAAAACTGTCGACTCTGGCGGCCATTCCTGAGGACTCAGTAACGGCTCCCCTCCCGAGACGTGATAATGGCAAACCAGAAATGGAAAACCCATTACACATGTCGATCCGAGGACCCAATGCTGGGAACTTGCTATAGGGTTTCCTTTTGGAAGAGAATCAGTGGAAGCACTCCTCGATTGGCGATAGTACTGTACCCCGAGGGATGAATGTACTGTTGCTTCTCGACCTCAGTGCCGAAACTGAGGACTTGCCATAGGTTGTTTTCTTTTGAGGGGAATCAGTTGAGGCCTCCTCGATTGGTGATGATGCCAAACCAGAAATGGTGAACGTATCATCATTTCTTGACCTGAGAGCCCGTGATATTGAGGATCCTTGGCTTTCTAGTACCCACACGTGAGAGGGCAGGGTGTTTACAGGTTTGCAGGTAACATTGACCTTCAACATACCTGGTTTTCTGGTCAGCTGATTTATCAGTGTGGTATTATGGTTATTTTGGTATTCAGGGTATTTGGGCAGATATTTGAGATGGTTCAGTTGGTACAGTGCAGCAGTGTCCAGTCTGTGTGGCATCCTTGACCCCATGTTTGCATTTGCATCATCATTTTGCATCCCAACATGTTTATTCATTTGTAGGGTTGCATCCTAACTTTGATTCTGGCTGTTGAAATTAAACTGGAATCAAGGGGTGGATCGCCATGCGAATTTTTAAACATGTTCATTTGCATTCGCATATCCATAATCATTTAGCATAACAGGTGTTTATCTCCGGCGTTCTTACTTGGTTCTCCTCCGCAGTATAGGATTGCAGATCAACACATTCACCGGTATTCTACCAGACCAAATCAGAAGAGACTCATGGATCAGCTACAAAATGAGATGACTGAGATGCGGACTGGCATGAACCAATTCATGGATTTAATGCAAGGGGTTACTCAGGGCCAAGAGCAGTTAAGAACTTTTGTCCAACCACTGATTGCAAGGATTGATGACGAAGCTGTCTTTCATGGAGAAGTCCATACTGGTGTTACTGGTACTAATGTTCAGAATGGCCCTCTGGGCAGAAGTATTCCTATTTCTGGTGTTGTGATCCCCCGGGCGGGGCTGAAAATGTTGGGGGAGGTGGTATTGGTGTCTGTGCTATTCATGGTCGTCAGTTTGATGATATTCAAGATTATGCATTCTCTGTGCCAGGTGGGGATGCTGGTTCCCAAATTGACACTGATCAGAGATTCAGGTTGATTGAGGAACAACTAAGGGGTGTTATAAATCAGGATTCTGTGGGTATGGATTTGGAGGATTTGGGGCTGGTTCCAGGCGTCGTTATCCCGCGCAAGTTTCAGACTCCTACCTTCGAAAAGTACAATGGCATGACTTGTCCAAGGACCCACGTCAGGGCATACACGAGTAAAATGGCTGCTCACGCAAAGAACAAAAAGTTGATGATACATTGCTTTCAGGATAGCCTATCTGGGGCATCCCTGGAATGGTATATGCAGCTAGAGAGGAAGACATTCGTAGTTGGAGAGATCTGGCGGGGGAATTTATTAGACACTATTAATATAACACTGACATCGCTCCCAATCGTGCACAACTGCAGAATATGTCTCAAAAGAGCAATGAAAGCTTTAGAGAGTACGCCCAGAGGTGGCGTGAATTGGCTTCCCGAGTTCAACCTCCGATGTTGGAAAGAAAGCTCGTTGATATGTTCATGGATACGCTTCAGGGGCATTATTATGAGAAATTGGTTGGATGTTTGTCAGCTGGATTTTCAGGTCTTGTATTGGCAAGAGAAAGAGTTGAAAACGGCATCAAAACGGGAAAGATTTGAAGTGCTGCTGAAGATGCAAAGAAACCTTATGATGGGTCCTCCAAGAGAAAGGAAGAAGAAGCCAGTGCTGTGTATATTCCTCCTGTTGTTCAACGGCCTGTTCAGTATCGGCGACCTTATGCTCCTCAGAAACAGAGACAAAAAAGACCACGAAGGCCTGCGAGAAGTTTCGATCCACTCCCTATTTCTCACAGTGATGTTCTTGCCCGTCTACTTGAAAGTTCTCTGGTTCAACTAAGGGATGCCAAGCCTGTTCCTGACCCTATTCCTCTTGATTATGATCTGGATGCCAGATGTGAATATCACTCAGACACACTGGGTCATTCAATTGAAAATTGCAACGTGTTCAAGCACAAGGTGCAAGACCTGGTAGACTCAGGGATCATTGCATTCACTGAAGATGATATGTACATCAATTGAAGCCTCATTTCTCAAGTGAGCGCTCAGTCTGCAAATACGTCCAGACAGAATCAAGCTTCCTCGGTAATGGCAATCTTCAGCTTCTTTACTGCATTTTCATTTGTAGTTTTTCATTTCTTGTTAAAGCATTGTATGCATGTAAGACTTGTTTGTTTTTAATGATGATATTAATGTAATGAATATGTTTTCTTGAAGTAATTCTTTTTCATTCGATGATATTTTTGTGCATTGCAATACCAATTTTCTTGCTTAAACTCTTTGAGGGAGGATGATGAAGTAAAAACGCAAAATCTTTGGTTGTATGCTTTCGGATAAAACCCTATTGAGGATGTACAGGCATTGTTTCAAATCCCTAAACACTGGAGATACAAGGGAGATAGACCCTCGTTAACCCCTTTGAGCCTAGTAGTAGGAGTTCTTTCCGGAAACGAAAAAACCCTCAATCTTAACCTGGGGCAGGGTAGGCGTCAGTTAGTTTGACCAAGTGTTCAACTTTCAGAAAGAGTGTACATCTGAGGATCCATTACCTTCCATTCCACTAGCAAGAGGTTAAAAGGTGTAGAACCACAATGGTTACTCTTCACCAACCGAAGAGTGAAACAGTCACAGTCCTTTCAAACAAGTCAGACAAAACAGTGTTACACGACTTGTTCAAAGAAAAAAGAGAAAAAAGAAAAAGCCTGCTAAGTCGAAAAACTTGAAAGCAAGTGACTTAGGCAAAAGCTAAGGCATCCCGCTGGACTTCAAAATTGAAAACTCAAAAGTGTCAGTCCAGGCAAAATTAGGGAACAAAAAGCAAAAGAATGAGAAAGCCAAAAGCCAAAAGGATTACAAAGAAAATCTTTGAGCAAAACAAAGTCGTGTGACTACAGACACAAAAGACAAAAAGGGGTGACTGTTACTCAAAAACCTCATTGGGTGTCGAACCATCAGATGCATGGGTTTCTTTAAGGATCATAAAACCTTTTGAGAGACGAGTGCTTGCGCCGAATTAGCTGAACTTAGGACTGGAGAACGTCATGGAGAGTGGGTGGGCACTGATAAACTTTGAGCCTTAAATCTCTCTTTTTCTCAAAACCGTGAACCAGACCACGTTACAACCCTTAAAAGTCCTAATTGAAACAGGGTTTATTCCGAAAGCATACATCAACAGGATAGCGTTCCTGACTCCTATGAGTTGTGCTAATAAGATTTGTTGGTATTGCATGTGCGTATTATTTTCCATTCAAAAATCAGTGCCGCATCCCAGCTAGTAATTCGTTCACGAGGCTTGGCGACACATTTTCAACAAAACTTCAAGGGTAACACGAGTGTTGCATTTGGATTGTCATTCTCATAATAAACATTTTCTGCTTGCATGGGTTTGATATCAAAGAAGCTTACACGATGAACGACAGTCAAGGAGCTCGATCACGCCAAGTTGAGATGGTTAAAACTCCGAAGGACAATCATGTCAACGGGTATATGGCTAAGAGATTGTGCGCAGCCTGGTGGTTCCCGATAAATGGTGATAAGATGCAGCTAATCTGGAGCGGTCACGTTGAAAACCCTCCCTAAAGCAGCCGAACAGGGGCAATCAGGTCGATTTGACAAATCTCTGTAAGATCAGCCAGGGGAAAAGTTCCTTCAAGAATTGTGGCAGGCCACCTCTAGAGCGTGAGAGATTGTCCACTCCTGAAAACGGTTAATTTAAAACACCTCCTCAAAGTTCAGAATACTGGGACAGAGTATTTTCAAGTCATTACAAATCCTTTCGAGGTAATGTACTTCATGGATTATGAAGTCTGGGGCAGTTATGTCGAGATCTGATAAATCTCTCTAAGAGTTTGAAGACCCTGGGGCAGTGCGAACGCCCGGTCCTCTATAAAATCCTCTTGAGATGATTTCTTCCATTAGACATGGTGGTCTGGGGCAAGTGGATAGTTCAAAGGGCCATCTATGACCGTAGAGACAGGTCAGGTGGGATGGCAACAGGATTGTACTTCCCCAGCAGTTTGCTCTCCCCAGCATTGAGATTGCACTTTCCTCAGCAGAGCAGACTTTCCCCAGCAGGAGACTCGGGGAATTTGTTCTCTGGATCAGGACGTTGTCTCCCCACAGAATCAGGGTGTCCACTTTCCCCAGCCAGTCAGAAAGCGTGCTTTCACTGACAACGTTATGTTCTAATCCCCAGCAAGGTGAGGATAAAGCCATTCGCCCCTTCAGCAGGCTAAATTCAGCAGTATTCCCCAAGCAGGATGGTGTTATGGGCTGGCATCCCCAACAGGTTCTAAGCCCATTGGTTATTAGCAATCCTCAGCAACTGACTTCTGGTTCTGTCATTGGCATTCATTTTCAACTCCCCCAGCAGAAGAGAAATCTCAGGTTTTGGATGTTACCCTTAGTAGAGGTCACGTGTAATCCCCGGTAGTGTGGATGTTCTTTTGGGATTTCATCCCCAGCAGAAGTCGTTGATCCAAAGAGTCGGTCATTGCGATCCTCCTCAGCAGAATTCTTGGATTCAGAGGACAATTTATTTTTGTCATCCCCAGCTGAATTGGTCTCTTCTCTCCAGCATTTATTTTGCTGGGGGGCCCTTTGCATATCATAAGCATTTGCATTGCACCCTCAAACGCGTAGCATTTCCATTTCGTACGAAGCATTACTCCAAAATTCAAACATTTGCATTCGAAGCATAAGCCAGGTTTGATACTTTCTTTGCCAGTTCTCTTTCTTAACAAAGATGGCATAACTCAGGAGATTTTGGAGGGACGCGTTCCTCAAACTTGTGCTCCCCGACAGAGTCTTTTATTTAGATTTCTCCTTTCCCCAGCGTAGTCATATTATCTGTGGATTGTGAGTCCGTTAGGATTTTACCTTTGTTTGGCCTTTCTCTTTTGTGAAGTCCAGTTCTCACCTGGTAGTCAGTTCGTGCTTGACATATTTTGTTGGCCAGTTCCCTTTACCAGTAGGGATGGCATTTATTTTGCTAGTTCTCTTTATTAGCAGAGATAGCAATCTTTTGAAGATTTTCTTCGTCAGTTCCCTTTACCAGCAGGGATGGCATTTATTTTGCTAGTTCTCTTTATCAGCAAAGATAGCCATCTTTTGAAGATTTTCTTCGTCAGTTCCCTTTATCAGCAGGGATGGAATTTATTTTGCTAGTTCTCTTTATCAGCAGAGATAGCAATCTTTTGAAGACTTTCTTTGTCAGTTCCCTTTATCAGCAGGGATGGCATTTATTTTGCTAGTTCTCTTTATCAGCAGAGATATCAATCTTTTGAAGATTTTCTTCGTCAGTTCCCTTTATCAGCAGGGGTGGCATTTATTTTGCTAGTTCTCTTTATCAGCAGAGATAGCAATCTTTTGAAGATTTTCTTCGTCAGTTCCCTTTACCAGCAGGGATGGCATTTATTTTGCTAGTTCTCTTTATCAGCAGAGATAGCAATCTCCTGAAAATTTTCTTCGTCAGTTCCCTTTTCAGCAGGGATGGCATTTATTTTGCTAGTTCTCTTTATCAGCAGAGATAACAATCTCTTGAAGATTTTCTTCGTCAGTTCCCTTTATCAGCAGGGGTGGCATTTATTTTGCTAGTTCTCTTTATCAGCAGAGATATCAATCTTTTGAATATTTTCTTCGTCAGTTCCCTTTATCAGCAGGGATGGCATATTTCGAGATTCCTTTGTCAGTTCTCTTTATCAGTAGAGATGACATAACCTGGGAGAGTTTGTTTCACTTTATCCCCAGCATAGTTAACACTCGTTTGTGTTTATTTCATGACATTCCAATGCATTGTTCGTATTGGTTTCCAACACTAGTACGTGTTGTGACAAGTGCAGCATTTATTGTTGGTTCCACAGTGGAGTCGTCCCTCCTTTGAGGATTGCAAATTCCAGGTTTCTTTTGGTATTCAATCCCCGTGAATCCTTTGAACGCATGACAACGTTGCTATCATACCTTCCGGACCAAGTTGATTGAATAAGGGCAGTTGTAGCACCCCAAAATTTGCTCTCCTTACTTTAGTACTAACTGGCTTATGTTTCATTTCATTTTTGCATTATCATGTGTGCATATCATTGGTTCTTAGCATGGGGTCAGAGTGCCTGAGGCAGTTCAAGAGGAGAAGGTGTTCTTCAAAGGGTCAAGCAAGAGTCCTTGTATTGTCCAAGAGATTAAGAGGTTCAATTGGTTAATTGATTGCAAATAAGGAGAATTGGGAAAAAAGTCAACAGTGAGAGGAGAAGTCAACTGTGGAATTCTGAGGTTCTCTTCAAGGTTTTCAAGGTCTCACATCCTCATATGGTCTTGAAGGGTCAAGTTTCGTACCATTTATCAAGTATCAGGAGTTTGTGCAAAAGTTACTAAATATGGAAATGACCTATAATTTGAAAGTTTCCATTTTGGGCAAGTTTTACACCACATTCAACATGACTTTTCATCATCAAGGAAGCTTCAAATGAATTTTTCTCAAACATGAAAGTTGAAGATCTTTTTCTCCCCTTTCCAACAAGTATTAGATGGTCTCCATATCATTTGTGGAACTCAAGTTATGATCAAAAGAAGGCAAGGTGGTTTTTAGGGTTTTCTCATGGTTCCATTTTCACAACTTTTGCATTTTGGGACATAGTGACCTATAATTGGTCCCATTGCTTCAAGGCACATTCTAACATCAAAGTACATTCCATAAGGATCATTTTTGGCCTTTGAACCAAGGGATTCCATGACAAATTCATCACTTATTTCACATTGTGCAATTTTGCAAAATCATTGAAAATTCATAAACCAAGACATCTCAAGGCCCAAATTCAATTCAGGTGTGATTAGCAATTGATAAATGAATGATCCATCATAAAAGGCTTGGGTGTACATGCATGGAGGAGGGTGTATAACCCATTATGCAAATTTCCAAAATCACCCAAATCTCATTAATCAAGGAATTAATAAGGCCCAAATGATTATCAGTGGAATGACCTAAATAACCCATGCACTCATTGGAGAGGAGACACGTGATTTTGAGGAGAACCATGCTTTCAACCCTTCATTCCTTCGAATCTCTCAATCCACTTGTGTTTTTCAAAAAGTTTTCACATTCTTCTTCCTGGGGATCCATAGAGCACGAAGCAACCATCGTTTGAAACTAACAACAAGGGTAAAGGTTGCGTGATCTCAGGTTAGTGATAATTTGCATGCTCTTAAAACTCATTTTTTTTATGTGTATAATAATCTATGACATTCACTGATGATTCTGATGCATTTTATTTTGAGTTTGGACGTGTAATATGGTTGTATCGTGAGTTTTAAGGTTTTGACTCCAAACTTGTTTCATTCGATTCTCTTTGTATGATGGTTGATTGTGATTTTTAATGGCATATTATTGATCCTCTTGGATTTCTGGTCAAAATAGTGTATTCGTTTGCGTGTTCTGGTGAATTTTTGATTGCAGCTCGCCGGGAGGGACGACCAGAGCTAGGGCTCCGGCGTCTGGCTTGATCTTCGGTGAATCTAGGGTTTCGAGGTGGAAGACATAATCCCAACCGTCCATGGCCTTGATCGTGTGGTCCACGTTGTGCCACATCTTTTAATTTTTGTTTTTATTTTATGGTTTACACGTGTGTCATTCCACACTAACTACTATGCACCCTTAATCTGAGCCTTTCGTTTCCTTTGATTTTTGATTTGATGATGTGATATGGAATGTTGATATGATCTGATGGCCTACGCAATGCCAACGCATTAATGATATGGTGTGTTCCCCGCGTGCTTTTTTTTAATTTCTGGGTAATTGTGTGTGGGTACGTGTATCATTATTAGGGTGTGCTTTTAATCTGAAACGTTGATCTTGCTTACTTTTGTTTTGATTGATTTGATGCCACGCGTTAGATGGATCCAATGGCTGGTGTGAGTCTCTGCATTGACTGGGTTTCACGTGTTCTTCTTTGTTTTTTTATTTTATTTTCGCTGATGGGTTTTGGTGTGTGGGCTTGATATCCACACCCCCTCCTTTGGGGCCATGTTCATTTCCAACGTGTCTGGACTGCTATTCATACCCCCCCTTTGCTATTTTCTTTTTTTATTTTCATTTAATTGCATCATTTGCATTCTCATTTTTTAAAATAGCTAGGTGCATTAAAAAATTACCAAAAAATTCACGAATCACATTTATAGTCTGATAAAATTTTCTCAAATTTTATTTTATCATTTTATTTTATTTTTATCATCTGAATTAATTATTTGATTATTTTCTTTTGAATTTATTCCATATATGCATGCCATAGCTTGTAGAATTTATTTCTCATCATCCATAAAAATTTTGAGCCCATTCTTTTTGCATTGTTTCACCAACACATTGAAGTTCAATAAAAAAATTTTCTCATATTTTAAAAATCACTTCATATTGCATTTTAGTCCCTTTCTGTTGCATATTGAACCATGTTTCTTATGTGATCTTTTCCCAATCCCATACGCGTACTGCACCCTCCATTACGTTTATCAACAGAGAGGGTTTTCCTTTCAATTCTTCTCCAGGTCCCCCCTTACGCGTAATGGCTAGCACATACGCGGAAGGAACTTTTCCCAATCCCATACGCGTAAGCATCTCCTCTTACGCGTATTCCCCTTTTCCCCCAGTCTCCATTACGTGTAATACCTCTTATTACGCATACTTCCTACCATCCCATACGTGTACGCTACGCGTACCAGCAGAGGGTCGTGCCAGCCCTTAGGGACAGGTGCGTACGCTACTCGTATCACCCTGGGAAGCCCCCTCGTAACGCGTAATACTTCCCCCATTACGCGTATCACCAGAGACCACTCAAAAACTCAGATCTCGCATCTGAACGCAACCTTCCTCATTCCAGCACCTTCAATCTACCAAAGTCAGACCTAAACTAGCTTCGATCACTACTACCAAAAACCCATTTAACGATGTCAGGTTTTCAACGAATTCGTATCTCACCATTGTAATAGGTTAAAAATTTTGCAGCTTACTTATAACGCCATATTTAACGACGGTCGTATTAAAAACCGCTGTAATACATGGTGTGTAACAAGCTTCGATTCCCAGCAACTACATTTTTTTCCATATTTGTACATTTTAAACACACTTGTATTAAAACACCGTTGTAATACATGATGTGTAACAAGCTTCGATTCCCAGCAACTACATTTGTTTTCATATTGTTAGATTTTAAACATATATTTTATTTTCTTTGTTAGTGTTACGGGGATTTAAACTCAAAACTCAAAATTCATCTTTGTTTTTCTATTTTTAAGTGCAAGAGAATAGGTTAAAATAGTTTGATTATAAGTTCTTTAAAAATAACAGTGAAAGAGATGAGTATATATAAAAGAAAACTTTATTAAGATTCCAGATAAGAAGAGTACATTAATAATCAAATATTACATATATTTATCAATGTCAGAGCCTATAGGTGCAAATGCATCTTCATAATCCAGGACTCTCTCTTCACTTTCCTCATCGGAATCATAATAAACAGTCCTCTTTTTCTTCTTTTCCTTTTTCTTATTCAACAACTTCTTCTTCTTCTTCTTCTTCTCCTTCCTTACCCTTAACGCATCCCTGACGTTGGCCGCTGGTTAGACCTCCTCATTTGGCGGCTGACGTTGTTCATTTATTCCCTCATTGGTGATGTTTCTAGCATTCTCATTTGTAGAAATCATTGTTACGAAGAATATATTAGGAAGAAATGTAAAGTTGTCTATTTATATAAGAGGTTGAAGATGAAAAATTTGATAGTTTAATGCTTGCAATGATGATAAGTTGTAAATGGTTGATATTCTGGAACAATATTTTTTGAAAAACAGAGAAAATTTTAAATCATTATTATACTTGGCCAGAGTGTTCTCTATTCCGGGAAGAGCAAGGGTTATAATAATACAACGGTTAGTAGTTATAACCGTAGTGATACCCTTTATACTCCAGGCAACAACATTTTTCTATTTGACCTAATTATAGAAAAATGTTGTTGCTTAGAGTCGAACCTTGTACCACGTAGAATGGGTATCGCTACGGTTAATATAACTAACTGTTGTGATATTATTAATAATATATACTTACCATTACGTTTCTTTTAGAAAACCGTTGTTAAATATTTACCTATATAAGGGAATTAACTTTCCCTTATTGACAGTAGCGCCGTTTCCTTCACAGCGAAACCCTGGCACCAATTTTTTCTCTACATTTTTGGCTGCAAACTTCATCTTTTTTAGAATCCGCGAAAAGAAATACAAGAAGTATGAAGCTTTTGATTTAAGCTTCTTTCTCCTTGTATTACTTCTTGCAGAAATTTAAAACTAGATGAACATGGTGATGATGCTGGCGGTAGCAAGCGTAATGTACATATTGTTTATGGAAAATAAGGTATTCTTCTACTTCAATCTTTTTGTTAGATAGTTCCCATTATCTCGTTTGCTTCATGTTGTTTTTGTTAATTGTTCTCATTTTGTGCAGATTCGACTTCAATTCTTCACAAGCAAGGTGAACTTCATTGTAATGGTACAATCCCACTTCTTAGGGTTTTGTTTCAACTTTTGCTTGTTTTGTTTTGAATACTAACTAATTTTCTTCATTGCTTCCCACTACGTAGGGTTTGTTTCAACTTTTGCTTGTTTTGTTTTGAATACTAACTAATTTTCTTCATTGTTTCCCACTTTTTAGGGTTTGTTTCAAATGGTGATGATGATGGTGGTACATAAATATGAATTCATTCTGATAAGGTACATATATATATATGAATTCATTCTAATATTGTACATGAAATTTAGTTTATTATATACTATGTATATTGTTTGTTTCACTATCCTTTTATTGAAAATGCAATTAGTTAAATTGATATAGAAACTTATAATCTGAAAATTAAGATGTATTTGAAAACCAACCATTATCATGTCAATGTTTTTCGAATTGCATCCATTTCATTCAGCACATTGTATGTTCCTTAACATTAAATTTATGGTTCAATGGTCTGTTTGCTTCAATTCATCGATATATTTTATTATAGTTTACCTCATCGTCGTCACTAATCATCCTGGTTGTTAAGATCACGATTGTTATGATGATAAAATCACGATAATTTTTGGCGATGAAGAGGTAAACTATAATAAAAGACATCGATGGATTAAAGGAAATTGACCATTGAACCATAAATTTTATGTTAAGGAACATAAAATGTGCTGAATGAAATGGATACAATTCAGAAAACAGTGGTGTGTTTAAGTTGTTTTCAAGAACAATTTAATTTTTAGATTATATTGTTCTTTACCAATTTTAAAGGTTGTATTTCTTTAATTAGGTGTATGGTAAAACAAGCAATATACATTTGTATATAATAAACTAAGGGTACATTCCACAACGGTTGAGACTCATAACCATTGTGATAGTTATTATTTATTGCAACGGTTGAAATATCTAACCGTTGCAATATAACGTGCGGTTTCCAGAATACAACAACGGTTTCCAGACCGTTGTAGAAACAGCGAACTTACGACGACAATCTACATAACAATGCCTTCGCCCGCGTCATTATATGTCATTCCCAACCGTTGTTAATTGGGTTTTTCGTAGTAGTGGATTCATCACAGAGCTATGTTTTTCATCCTACTTCATCATCTACATCAGTTTCTCCTAATTATTAAGTCTGGAATTGGTTATTATCAAATTCGATTTTCCGATCTTGTTACCCACAAGTTCATCATAATAGCATCAACAATCCGTCACATAAAATTCATAGCAATTACAGCAAATCACACAGAGTTCATAAGAGGAATCGCACACATAAAATCATGAATTTTCATCACAGATCGTCACAGATCAGCATCAAATCATCAGACACTAAAACACACAATTACCCCTACCTTAAACCCATATCAAATACATTAACCCGAATTACCCCCCATACCTCGAATTTCCAGCAGAGATTCTTCGTTTTTCGGGGTTCTACGGTTGATTCCTTGTTCTAGCCTCCTTTCCTCAGCTCTCTAATCACTTCTTAGGGTTGCAAAATAATAATTCCCATAATCGTTATTTCTCTTTTGTTAAACCTATGTTTTGGTCCTTAATCACAGTTTACTGTATTATCCTCAAATAATCCACTCAGTATTATCGTCTTACCCTTAATTGTCTCCTAATTATTTTAATTAACAATAATAATAATAATCTAAATAATATTCTAATTATTCAAATTATTCCAATATTATTATTAATAAAAATAATCTAATTAACTTACTAACTCTAAGGTTACAAAGTTCCTTCAACCCACGGCTACCCCATAGCACCACATAAATTCATCAACGCCACAAAATCATCACAAAGCACTAAAACACTAAATAATCATAAGAATTTTATAAATAAACATTATAATTATTTGAGGGCGTTACAAATACTCTGGGGTGAAAGTTCGTAAGCAGGAGACACATCGTGAATTCTAATGAGATCCTCAACAATGGAATAGTTTAGATGGAAATCTTCAACAGTGACTCTAGATTGAACACAATTGATGGCTTGAGCAATGGAGGTAAGTGTTATGATGACCGGAACACCGAAAATAGAAGACCAAACATAATTGTAATCTTCCCCAATTTGTGCATATTTCCATAATTCTTTCACCAGGACAGGATAAAAGTGTCCATGCAAGATTGCATAGTATCCTGATCACCCTTGAATTTGCATGCTGGTGGATAGGTAAACACCCGAGTCTCTTAATCTTCGAAGCTTTGGCCTTTTCTCATTAATGACCTCCATAACTTCATCATTTCCAGCAAAAGTTTTGATAGACATAGAGAAAGAAGAAGGATAGGATGAAAAGCAAGTTTTGAAACAGATGAATAGTTATGAGGAGAAGTTCGGTATATAAAGAGAACAATGAGCGATAGAAATAAATATCAATAAAGACAGGATGAATTTAGACAAGAAATTCATCATTTCCAATACACGGGATACAAACAAGAACAAAAAATGATGAAATAGTGTATCAGACTCCAAAAGATTATGGAATAGTATACGTTATTGATATTATGACATCAGTCAATAAATATGAATAAATGTATACTCGAAAATGAGAGGGCATAATCTGACAAAGAATAAAGGAAGGAAGACAAGTGTTAAGTTCCAAAAAATCTTTGTCTTACATACATCTTTATGAATGCCTAAAGATGAAGGAAGACGTAAAGATTTAAACAATTTTCAAGTAAATTTTCAAAACCAATGTTTTAAACATGATATTAAGGAGTAATAGGTAATAATTACTTGAAACCTAGTCTCACAAAATCACAACGCTCGAGGTGTCTTTTCAACAGTAGATATAATTTGATTTTGGACACGTTTTGGTATCCTTAGAGTCTGGAAAACCAAAAGGTTTCCATCTAATCAGAGACACTTCTGACAAAGCATCTTCTGTTAACTACGGTTAAAATCAAATGCTTCTTAGTTTAAATGAAAATCTGATTTCTTCAGACTCTGACTAAACACATCTGATTCTGATGAAATCTTACTATGGACAGTAGTCCATTTTCAGATGCTTCAGAATAAATAGAAATCCATCTTCAACCAAGGGTTTTGTAAAAATATCAGCCCATTGATGGTTTGTATCTATAAATTTTAAACATAAGATTCCCTTCTGAACATAGTCTCTAATAAAATGATGTTTAATTTCTATGTGCTTAGCCCTAGAATGTAAGATTGGATTCTTACTTAAACAGATAGCAGCAGTATTATCATAAAAGATAGAAATGTTACTCTCATGTATCTGATAATCTTCTAGCTGGTTCTTCATCCACAACATCTGCATACTGCATAGAGACGCGGATATGTACTCTGCTTCTGCTGTTGAGAGAGCAATTGATGATTGTCTATTGCTTGACCATGAGATCAGATTCTTCCCGAGAAACTGACAGTTTCCAAAGGTGCTTTTTCTTTCCAATCTGTCTCCTGCGTAATTTGCATCACAATAACCAGAAAGAGAGTACTTTGATGTTTTCTCGTACATCAAGCCAAGGTTAGTAGTTCCTTTCATATACCTTAGAATTTTTTTAACAACAGTTAAATGAGATTCTCTAGGATCTGATTGATATCTAGCACACAATTGAACACTGAAAAGAATATCAGGTCTGGAAGCAGTTAAGTACAGAAGAGAGCCTATCATACCACGATAGAGCTTCTGATAAACCTTTCCACTTACCTCTTCGTTTTTCAGAATACATGTTGGATGCATTGGAGTCTTAGCTGGTGTACAATCCATCATGTTGAATTTCTTCAGAAGTTCTTTGGTGTACTTACTTTGGTGAATGTAAGTAGCCTCTGATTTTTGGTCAATTTTAATTACCATAACGAACTTCAATTCACCCATCAGACTCATCTTGAATGCTGACTACATTAGCTTAGAAAACTCTTCACAAAGAGAGGGATTGGAAGAACCAAAAAATATCATCAACGTAAATCTGAACTATAAGCATATCATTTTTGAACATTTTACAGAAATGAATGGTGTCAACCTTGCCTCTAGTGATGTTATTTTCTAAAAGAAAATTACTCAATCTGTCATACCAAGCTCTGGGAGCTTGTTTTAGACCATAGAGAGATTTTTTTAAGTTTAAAGACAAAATCTAACTTCTCAGAATTTTCAAATCCAGGAGGTTGTTTGACATAAACTTCTTCTGAAATATAACTATTCAAAAATGCACTCTTAACATCCATCTGATATAATATGATGTTATGATTTATAGAAAAGGAAATTAATAAGTGTATGGCTTCTAACCTGGCGACTAGAGCAAAGGTTTCTGTATAGTTAATTCCTTCTTGTTGACTATAACCTTGTGCAACCAGTCGTGCCTTGTATCTGACAACATCACCCTTCTCATTGAGCTTGTTTCTGAATACCCGTTTAGTTCCAATAACGTGGACACCTTTAGGCTTCTGAACAATCCCAAACATCGTTCTTTGAAAACCGGTTAAGTTCTTCTTCCATCACCAGAATCCAGTCTTTGTCCAGTAGAGCTTCATCAACAGATGTTGGCTCGATTAAGGACACCAAACCCATAAGTGTTTCTTCAAAAGGTTTAAAGGCTGATCTAGTTCTGATAGGAGTGTCCTTATTTCCCAGAATCAATTCTTCAGGGTGTGAAGTTGTTACTCTGGTTTTCTTTTGTTGTGAAAGATCAGTGAGAGCGCAACAATATCAGAAGTAGGAGCTTCCGAATTTTTGATTTCTTCTGTCTTTTCCTTAGATTCTGAAAAACTGATCTCCAAAACTCCAGACTTAAGTTCCAAATCTTGGAACATATGCCTTTCTCCCGTCATGTGTCGCGAGCATCCACTGTCTAGGTACCATAACTGTTGTTTCAGTGGCGCCATCAAGGATGTGTTTTTGTCGTCATCAGAGTCTGATTCTGGTTCTGATGACATTTTGTCTTCTGGCTCTCCAAAAAATTCATCATCAATTATTGCTAATAGTGTAACATTTGCTTGTTCTTCATCATATTCTTCTTCATCTTCAGAACCAGAGTCGTCCCAAGTTGCCATTAGACCTTTCTTCGCTTTGGAGGAATTCTTCTTAGGCTTCTTGTCTTTCTTGAGCTTTGGACACTCGTTCTTGTAATGACCTGGCTCATTACACTCATAGTAGATGACTTCTTTTCCAAAGTTCTGCTTTTTCTATCCAAATGATGACTCAGAGTGGCCTTTGATTCTTCTAGATCCTCTGAAGTTTCCTTGCCTGTGCTTCCAGAGCTTCTTGATTATTCTGGAGATTAGCAATAGCTCATCTTCTGATTCTTCATCAGAATCTTCGGATTCTTCATCAGAATCTTTTGATTCTTCCTCAGCTTGATAAGCCTTTGCCTTTTCATGTTTAGACTTAAGAGCAATAGATTTACTCTTCTTCGGAGGTTCTTCTTCTTCCAGCTTTATCTCATTATATGCACCAAAAGTGTTGTAAGATAGTTTCCTAATAATATGTTGCCTCTAGATCCATATTCAGTAATAACAAACATGGTTTCCTTATATACAATTCTAATTTCAAAGAGCACTACAAGTCCTGAACTAATGGTGGGGATTTAATTAATTGGTGTTTACTTTTAGAGGTATATGCTGAAGGTCTTGCTCGACCTACCAGAGGAGTTGCTGCTATTGCCATGATAATTGGTCCCTATTCTCCTATTTTTATTGAATTAAAATTGAGAAGAAGTCATATGAATCATGTTTATGATATTCATAAACCTGACCTTGCTAGTTAATATTCGGTGAGCTTTTCAATCCATTTCATTATTGTCACAACATTTGACGTGGGATCATAAAATTTGAAAAAATATTGTGAAAGGTGTGAATTTATTTATTTATTCCATTTATGTGAATATTGTGAAAGGTGTGAATTTATTGTATTTTACCTGTTAATTGAGTTAATTGGTTAGTTTCTCTGATATATAAAATATTTGCATTAAATTATAATTTCTTTTCAACTTTTATTTCCTGAAATATATTTCATCATTGTTGTTATGTTTTATCGCATTTTGAGAGCGTTTGCGAGATATTTGAGCTGAGGGGTATTTTGGCCTTTTGCTTGGGTATATTTTTCATAAAATAGAATTTTGAGAGAAAAAGAGAGAAAAGAGAAAGGAAAGAAGGAAAAGAAGAGGAAAGAAAGGGAGAATGGGGAAAGAGAGGAAAATCGATGATTCGTCCGTTTCAAACGCGATTAATCGGGTAAGGGTGAGAAGTTTCAATTATATCTTGCTTGTATATTTATATGTGTTATTTGTCTATATGTTTTGGTTGTTTTTACAATGTTTTCCTTATTGATAAATTGATGAATAATAAGTAGAAATCGATATAAATTGTGTTGTATGATTACACTGTGTTTAGGAACAATTGCTGGTACTTGTTTTTCTATTAAAAATGGATTTGGGGATATAAAAATGGGATTTTTGGGGGGAAATTCGCAGAAAAATTTATGCAGGAAAAATTCTGGTTTTCCACTGCCCATACGCGTATCACTCAGGGCAATACGTGTATTGGTCAAGGCAATACGCGTATGGTAATGAAGGAATAAGGGCAATACGGGTATTGGTCAAGGCAATACGCGTATGGAAAGGAAGGAATGTGTGGGATACGCGTATGGGAGTGGGCAGTACGCGTATGGTGTTGGCACTACGCGTATTGTACTTTTAAACGTGAATTTTGGGGAAAAATGAATTTCTGCCCATACGCGTATGACCTTGGGCAATACGCGTAGGGAATGACGAGGAATCAGGGCAATACGCGTATGACAAGGGGCCGTACGCGTATGACCAGGAGAATTGTAAAATGGGACTTTTCAAAATATCGTTTTCGTTTTTCTTTCGTAACATGGGTTCCGTTTATCCGATTTTTATATTCTTGGTATCGTTGGAAAGCTATTGAGCTGTACTTTCTTATTATGATGATTTGGAAATTGTTAGCCGATTTAATTATGTTGGAAATTTGGAATAGTGTCAGTTTGTCGACTTTTGTCGTTGTAATCGTGATTAATTGATGTGTATCATGCAAGGTGTGGTTGTATGATGTAAATGCATGTGTTTAGATGGTGTAGTGATAATTTGTGGCCGTATGGCAATTAAATGCATTGTATTGGGCTTAAGTGCAAAGTGTGATTTTGTTGATTGAGGCGAATGCATTTATATGGGTATTTGAATGTCATGAGTCCTTGCATGCCAAGCATCATGATATGCATTGTTGTGACGTCCTGAGTGATGGATTGGTTCTAGAGGGAATCTGCTACAAACATCGTGAGCCTTAAAAATAAGAGGTATCAATAGCCTTAAAAATAAGAGGACCGAAAGCGATGGTTATAGACGATCGTGTGCCCATGTGGGGTGTGAGCGATTGGGTCGTGTGCCCGTGTGGGGTGTGAGCGATTCATAAACATCGTGTGCCCGTGTGGGGTGTGAGCGACGGGGAACATCGTATGCCCGACGGGGAGTTACAGTGATGTAACGAGTGATGGTTCCAGCAGAGTTCCTGAGTGAACTAGTGATGAGAAACATTGGAAGTCGGTACCGCATGGCATTTGCATAGAGTCGTTGTGTCGGTCTTTGTGCATTTGCATAAATCATGGATGCATTATGTGTGGAAAATCATGATTTGATTGATTATGTGTGGAAATCGTGCATCGATTTGTTAGGTGTTGAGGTTGTGATAGCATTGGTAGTTTAATGTGCATATGTGATAAATGCATTAGTTGTGGATAATATGTATTATGCGTAGACAGATGCTTTGTGATGTGTGAGGTGTTTCTAAATGTTAAGACTTGGTATGCCTTATGTGCAAATATGTGAGTATATTGGATACTTGATATATGCTATATTGTTGGATTAATAGATATATGTTACATATATGTGGTATGTTATATGTAATAGTATGTGGTGTTTGTGGTGAGAATAACTATGCATGTGAATTGTTATGTATTTGTATATTATTATGCAATCTTGATTTTAGTTGTTATTTCTCACCCTTCTGCTGTGGTTTATTGCTCTATGAGGCAATTGCAGATTAGTGTCTTGGAGACTTTTGTGGAGATTAGTCCTCCGTCCTTTGTCGCTTGTCTGCTCTGATACGTAGCACGGGAGTCGGGGAAACGATTATGTTATATATGTATATAATTGTTGAATATATTTTGTATTACTTTTGTGTGTGTACTTTGACGTTATGAAACAATTTATTTTTTAAAACAAGTCGGTTATGGATCTTTCGCTTTATTCCATAATTGACCTTTCCTTTTATATGGAAGAAGTTTCCCCTTGAGGGTATTCAATTGTCTGTGTTATGTATCAAAAATTATGAGCAGGGATTGTATTTTCTTTCTTTAAGTGTGATATCCCTGTTTTCTGTTGGAAAAATAAATTTTTAATTACTCTAATTTATATTTGTATCATTTATTCGCGAAGGGAATTGGGGTGTTACATTAGTGGTATCAGAGCAGGTCGGTCCGTCCGGGCAAGTTGTTGAGTCAGTTGGTATGACAGTTGTATATTGTCGTTGTTGTTTGTTTCTTAGTACGTGATATGTGTGTGGAACACTGTCAGTACTTTCTGGTTTTTCTAGGCCTTTGTCTGCAGGATTTAGATTGAGATAAGTGGGGGAGAAGCTGGTACTTCTCCATGTTGCTTCAGGTGTGGAGCGTTGGCTCAGTGGGTTGTGAATTGCAACATTGTAAGTGCTCTTTGGATAGTGTGGTTCCCGATTCCGAAGGGAATGCGGAGGTAAGTTTTATGTTAACTAAGGATTTGTGCTTTGAGTAGTTTTGTGCACAGGATGTAAGCAATACTATTATAGTTTGGTAAAGACGGTTTATGCCCCATCATGATTGTCGGCTGTCTATTGACAAATTGAGGAACTGATCACCCTTAATCTCTTGTTGATAGCAGATGGGAATTCTGTTGGATGGAATAGTCGTGTCTTTCCGGCTTTGATAGTGTGCGAAATGAGTTGTTTGGAATTTAAGGAAATGATTACGGATTGTTTTGATGAGTCGATGAAGATGCTAATATCCGAAGATGAAATGGATTAGAAGTTTTGGTATGTTAGTCAAGTTGGGAAGTCATGGAAAGAGAATGATTGGGGTTTATTTAAGGACTGTTTCTCAGAGAGTGGAGATTGAACTTAATTGGATGAAGGTGAATAGTTGAGGCTTATATCTGCTAAGTATGTAGGAAACTCTTAGTAGACGGGAATAAGATGTTTGTTTTGTCTGCGATGGTAGTGTTCGGGAAATTGGCAGGAAGTCACAGTGATGGGCCGTCAGTTGTGCATAGTTTTCGGATGTGTTTTTGGATGGAACATTAAGGTGTGGTCTTAGAGAGCTCCAGCTTTGTTAGTAACAAAAGGGAATGATGATTGAATGGAATAACGAGCATGATGTGTATGATGGTATTGAGACTATGGGAAGCAAAAACTTAGAGTTCTGGTGAGTTCGGAGTCTTTGGAGTTTTAAGACATTAATAGAGATTATGAGGAAACCCTTGTGAGTGGATGTAACATCGCGTTTGAGAATTCTTTTTGGTTGGTTGTTGATACGAGTTGGAATTTATGGAATTTGGACTGTTAAGAGAAGAAATTGTGTATGGATTACTAACAGTTGAATACGGTAACGATGGAGAGCAAGTGTCCACTTTCATGAACAGATGACTGGAATGGTTTGGGTGAGTTTGAGTGGAGTTGCAAGTGTATGGAATGATTGATAAGAGTGGTGAATTGTGTGAGTTGAGGCTTTGATCGATTTGATGTGACTGGTTATGTTTGTTATCGGGATAGGCTGTAATTTACTTGGTTAAACTTGTGTGTGAGTAGCTAGTTACCCAGTGAAAATTTTTGCAAAAGCTTTAAGAGTTTACATCTTTTGGAAGTTGGTTGGGTATTACAACGTACAGTGATGTTATTTCATGTTAGTAATACGTCTGGAATGGTTGTGGAGTAGAGGAATTGTATCATCTATATTTAATTGGATAAGTTCGTAGTGGCGTTGATTGAGGAGATTCGGGTTTGTTATAAACTCAGAGAAAGAACAGGTAGAGTGTTTGAGAATTGAATTGCAAGTGTTGAAAGGAGACGAAGTTTTATGTGAAGTTATTCAAGTGAGAATTTTGGTTGAAAAAGGTTAGTTTTTTTTAATATGTTATTTCAGATGAGAGTATTGTTATGGATCCATCGGAAGTAGATGTAGTTCTATATGGGAGGTTCAGAAGTTGGTTAAGGAGATTAGAAACTTTTGGGCTCAGTTGGTTATTACTGCAGGCTATGGAAGGCTTTGCTAAGTTCGTACTTTTGTTATCTCAGTTGACTTGCCAAGGGTGAGTCGTTTGTTTTGGATGTTCGTTATGAGTAAGTTTTGGTGAGCTGAAGTAGAAGTTATCTATGGCTTCAGTTTTGATACTGCGTGAGCCCGATAAACCGTTTGTGAGGTATTGGGATGCGTCTTTGATGAGTTTAGTCAGTGTGTTAATGCAAGATGGTTAATTTGTGGTTCATGATTACGACAATTGAGGAGTCATAAAAGGATCTATACTATTCAGGATTTGGAATTAGTCGCGGTTGTATTGTGTTGGAAAATTTGGAGGTATTATCTTTAAGGTTCTAGGTTCGAAGTGTTTGGTAATCACAAGAGTTTAGAGTGCTTGTTTGGTATGAAGGAATAAAGTGTGAGACAAAGAGGAAGGTTGGAATTCGTGACGAGTTATGAATTTGGCTTGGATTACCCTTCGGGAAAAGATAAGGTTGTGCCTGAAAAGTTAAGTCGAAAGTTGTTATGCATGTCTGTTTTGATGGTCAGAGAATTGAAATGATTAGAGCAGCTCCGAGACTTGTGTCTGGTGTGTAAGATAACACAGGAGAGGGTGAGGTTGGAAATATTAAAGTGAACAGTGATTTTTGGTGGATATGAGAAAGAGTTAGATATTGGACGTGAGATTGGTAGACTTCATGGTTTCGAGTAATCAGAGTGCGCAGCGGAAGCGTGATGTGGCACATTTTGTATTTGCGTGGAACTTGTAGGAGTTTTTAGGTTGGACATTGGAAACCGATTGGAATGATGAGACCTTTGGATGTTTTAGAGTGCAAGTGTTAAGTGAAAGGTTTAAATATTATTCATGGGCTACTATGTAGATGGATGTTTTGATTATATGCATGATTGAGGAATCGTAGCATTATGGTAATATTGTTGTGTGACAAGGACGTTGGTATTGCGGTTATGAAGAGGTTGTTGGGATGTTGTTAAGTCATGGGACTTAGGTTCTTGCCTTTGTTGTTGCCTCGTTTCCAGGGTGATGGTAACGCTCTTGTGGTGTTTCGGTTCCTGAGTGAACCTGTGTGTTCGTAACTTGTGTATTCTTTGAGTTGTGATTGTTGTCGGTGTTGTGTCGTTGTTGTTGTTGCTGTTAGCAACGTGGTTTGTCAGTTTGTGCTATTCGTGGTGTGCCTTTTGTTGGCGTGCTAGTTTGTTGGTCGGATGTGAGAGTCGTATCCGGAGTTGTTCGTCTCAGTTATATTTTCGAGGACGAAAATGTCTAAGTGGGGGAGAGTTATAACGCCCCGATTTGTTTAATTGTATTTATTTATTCCATTTATGTGAATATTGTGAAAGGTGTGAATTTATTGTATTTTACCTGTTAATTGAGTTAATTGGTTAGTTTCTCTGATAGATAAAATATTTGCATTAAATTATAATTTCTTTTCAACTTTTATTTCCTGAAATATATTTCATCATTGTTGTTATGTTTTATCGCATTTTGAGAGCGTTTGCGAGATATTTGAGCTGAGGGGTATTTTGGCCTTTTGCTTGGGTATATTTTTCATAAAATAGAATTTTGAGAGAAAAAGAGAGAAAAGAGAAAGGAAAGAAGGAAAAAAAGAGGAAAGAAAGGGAGAATAGGGAAAGAGAGGAAATTCGATGATTCGTCCGTTTCAAACGCGATTAATCGGGTAAGGGTGAGAAGTTTCAATTATATCTTGCTTGTATATTTATATGTGTTGTTTGTCTATATGTTTTGGTTGTTTTTACAATGTTTTCCTTATTGATAAATTGATGAATAATAAGTAGAAATCGATATAAATTGTGTTGTATGATTACACTGTGTTTAGGAACAATTGCTGGTACTTGCTTTGCTGTTAAAAATGGATTTGGGGATATAAAAATGGGATTTTTGGGGGAAAATTCGCAGAAAAATTTATGCAGGAAAAATTCTGGTTTTCCACTGCCCATACACGAATCACTCAGGGCAATACGTGTATTGGTCAAGGCAATACGCGTATGGCAATGAAGGAATAAGGGAAATACGCATATTGGTCAAGGCAATACGCGTATGGAAAGGAAGGAATGTGTGGGATACGCGTATGGGAGTGGGCAGTACGTGTATGGTGTTGGCACTACGCGTATTGTACTTTTAAACGTGAATTTTGGGGAAAAATGAATTTCTGCCCATACGCGTATGACCTTGGGCAATACGCGTAGGGAATGACGAGGAATCAGGGCAATACGCGTATGACAAGGGGCCGTACGCGTATGGCCAAGAGAATTGTAAAATGGGACTTTTCAAAATATCATTTTCGTTTTTCTTTCGTAACTTGGGTTCCGTTTATCCGATTTTTATATTCTTGGTATCGTTGGAAAGCTATTGAGCTGTACTTTCTTATTATGATGATTTGGAAATTGTTAGCCGATTTAATTATGTCGGAAATATGGAATAGTGTCAGTTTGTCGACTTTTGTCGTTGTAATCGTGAGTAATTGATGTGTATCATGCAAGGTGCGGTTGTATGATGTAAATGCATGTGTTTAGATGGTGTAGTGATGATTTGTGGCCGTATGGCAATTAAATGCATTGTTTTGGGCTTAAGTGCAAAGTGTGATTTTGTTGATTGAGGCGAATGCATTTATATGGGTATTTGAATGTCATGAGTCCTTGTATGCCAAGCATCATGATATGCATTGTTGTGACGTCCTGAGTGACAGATTGGTTCCAGAGGGAATCTGCTATAACATCGTGAGCCTTAAAAATAAGAGGTATGAATAACCTTAAAAATAAGAGGACCGAAAGCGATGGTTATAGACGATCGTGTGCCCATGTGGGGTGTGAGTGATCGGGTCGTGTGCCCGTGTGGGGTGTGAGCGATCCATAAACGTCGTGTGCCCGTGTGGGGTGTGAGCGACGGGGAACATCGTATGCCCGATGGGGAGTTACAGTGATGTAACGAGCGATGGTTCCAGCAGAGTTCCTGAGTGAACTAGTGATGAGAAACATTGGAAATCGGTACCGCATGGCATTTGCATAGAGTCGTTGTGTCGGTCTCTGTGCATTTGGATAAATCATGGATGCATTATGTGTGGAAAATCATGATTTGATTGATTATGTGTGGAAATCGTGCATCGATTTGTTAGGTGTTGAGGTTGTGATAGCATTGGTAGTTTGATGTGCATATGTGATAAATGCATTAGTTGTGGATAATATGTATTATGCGTAGACAGATGCTTTGTGATGTGTGAGGTGTTTCTAAATGTTAAGACTTGGTATGCCTTATGTGCAAATATGTGAGTATATTGGATACTTGATATATGCTATATTGTTGGATTAATAGATATATGTTACGTATATGTGGTATGTTATATGTAATAGTATGTGGTGTTTGTGGTGAGAATAACTATGCGTGTGAATTGTTATGTATTTGCATATTATTATGCAATCTTGATTTTAGTTGTTATTTCTCACCCTTCTGCTGTGGTTTATTGCTCTATGAGGCAATTGCAGATTAGTGTCTTGGAGGCTTTTGTGGAGATTAGTCCTCCGTCCTTTGTCGTCTGTCTGCTCTGATACGTAGCACGAGAGTCGTGGAAACGATTATGTTATATATGTATATAATTGTTGAATATATTTTGTATTACTTTTGTGTGTGTACTTTGACGATATGAAACAATTTATTTTGTAAAACAAGTCGGTTATGGATCTTCCGCTTTATTCCATAATTGACCTTTCCTTTTATATGGAAGAAGTTTCCCCTTGAGGGTATTCAATTGTCTGTGTTATGTATCAAAAATTATGAGCAGGGATTGTATTTTCTTTCTTTAAGTGTGACATCCCTGTTTTCTGTCGGAAAAATAAATTTTTAATTACTCTGATTTATATTTTTATCATTTATTCGCGAAGGGAATTGGGGTGTTACATAAATCAACATAATAGTTTGTGTTGTAGGTTGTTGACAGAAAGCTTTCACAAACATGTTACCTCATGGCTCTGTATACTTGCTATAATAATTTCTGTCAAAAGTAAGATTATAACGTCAATACATTCCAACAGAAAAAAATTTTTAGACGCACCGTTTTCACATCAAAATATATTTTAAGTGAGACCTAAATGAGATAAAAAGCAGAGAGAGAATCTCTGACTTCTCTCTAGAAACACTGTTCATCTTTAATTGTTCATCTTCTACAATTGAAAATTTTTACCTCTAAGTTAACGATGTACCAAGTTCATTAATGCCGGGTTAGTATATTAGTTGTTCTCGAGCAGATGATTTTTGTCATTTAGAAGCAAAAAAAGTATTCTTTGTAGATCAAAACTAGAGATTTGTTAGTTAATGATGATCTAGATCTTGGGGGTTGGGTTTAAAGTCCTAGTCTTAGGATTAGGGACCTTCCTCCTCCTTGGAATAGGTACTCATCGTTCTCTACTCATCGTTCCTCCTTAAGACATACAGAAAGCCATCATAAAGGATAATGATTGGACAGACATTAGAAGAAACAACCAAATAGGGCGGAGAGACAGAATGTCTGTTTAGAATGAGAAAAGTGGCAAGGAGAAGCAAGTGGAAGATACACTTTCTTCATTCTTTTTTAGCAAATTTCCTGAGTCATATAATGCAAAAGATATGGCAGGTTTATTTAAAGATTTGGGTATTGTGAAGGAGGTTTATATACCGGGAATAAGGGATAAGAGAGGTAGAAGATTTGGCTTTGTTAGATTTAGAAAAGTAACAAATGAGAGAACTTTGGCAGCAAGATTGGATAACATACAAATAGAGGGGACGAAGATACAAGCCAATATTCCAAGGTTTCAAAGAAACACAGTAAAAGTAGCTCAAGAGCTTAGAAACAGAGAGGTAGCTGGGGTTAAATAAGGAAGAGGTAATGCTAATACTCTTGAACCTACTTTTGTTAAAACGACAAATATGGGAGCAAATTCGTATGCGTAAGCTGTGAAGAGAGCGCTACAAGGATGGAGAGAAAAGAAACCAATGTTTGCACACCCTAAGTTTGATGTGAATTGGCCAGATTTGGAAAGATTTCAGAAGGTGTTCGTTGGGGAAGTGGTAAAACCAGGAACAGCATACGAAGTACAAGAAGCTTTCAACATGGAAGGATTCTTTGGAATAAGAGTAACACCATTAGGGGCAAAACTATGCTTGTTAGAAGAAGTAGAGGAAGGTCTATTAGCAGCCATTGTAAAAGATGAAAGTAAATGAGTTAAGAAATGATTCAATGAAATCAAACCATGGTCTGCAGATTTGATAGACAATGAAAGGTTAACATGGCTAAAATGTTTTGGTTTACCGTGCCATGCCTGGGGGGAGAAATTTTTTAAGTTCATTGTGAGCTGTGTAGGTGAATTCGTGTGCTGTGACATTGAAACTGAGACGAAAAAGAGATTTGATGTTGCGAGGTTTTTGGTTAGGACGAAATACTGCTTAAATCTGAACGAGGTCTTCAATTTGGAAATAAACAGATCAACATTTGGTATCAAACTAGTTGAAGATTTCCATGGTCTGAAATGTGTGAGATTGGCCGGCTCAGGGAAGGAGGAGGAACAGGGCAGTTCGTCGGAGGAAGAAGACGAGGAGGGTGGGTGGGAATCTCCAGACAGCTCTGAGGAGGATGAATGTGTAGGTGTAAGTCCCAAAGACTTTAATGATTATTTGGGTAACTTTTCTGACAGCGAAAGTGGAAAGGGTAGAAGGAAAAATGAGACGGAAGAGATAGAGGTGAGAAGTCATATGGACAAGACAGGTAATTTAAGAGTGTCTACAATGGCTAGGGATAGCCTGGGTATCAGTGAAAAGCAGCATAAGGGGAATATGGAAACATGCTCGATCTACGAGGAAGGAAGTGTCGTTGCTTGCTCATTAGCTAGTAATTCTGATAACATGAAGAAGGTGTATACATCAAGTAGAAGGAAAGTGATTCTGAATTATCTTGGGGAACGGAATTCAAAAAATAAAAGGAATGACACTTTGTGCCTAGGGTGAGAATTGGTTTGGCTGGACCAAAATAAAAAATAACTGAACAAGGATGTTGGTCATCATACTCTTTGTATAGGGCCACCTGTGTGTGTATGAAGAAAGAAGAAAGTAAAACTTGTAAATGACATTTACGACATCATCAAAATCCCATATTCTGTATCCTAATTTTCAGCGCTGATACATTCTATGGAGAAACCTGTAGCAGGTAATACAAGGCATAGGGAATCTCTTGATGGAGTAGAGGAGTAAAACTCATCCAACTACTCAGGCGGGGTAGCAATATGTTGTGAGTCAATCACTGACTCAAATGTTATAAAAGGAAATACAAGAATTCATAAAGTGCTAGAAACAATACCATCAAGAATTGGGAGGTCTATCAAGGAGCTTGGAGTGGAAGCAGAAGAAGATGACGAGATTTTTGAGGGCATAATCAAGGAAATGGAAAATAGAGACAAAATAGCATTTGAAGGCAGGAAGGAGAATGTTCATAAGGTAACATGAATTGTGTTACCTTTAATATATGAGGGTGTGTTTCAATCATAAAAAGAAGAATATTGAAACAAATTCTAGTGGAAGGTAAAGCTGAATCCTATTGTATATAAGAAACTAAAGTAAAAGTTATGAATGATCACTTGGTGGAAAGTTTTTGGGGTTCTGATTCATTAAACTGGTCAGCAGTTGGATCGGTGGGACAGGCAGGAGGTTTACTAACGATATGAATGAAGATTCGTTTAACTCTCAATTTAGTTTCATAGGCAGAGGGTTTCTTGGAGTGGCTGGGTATTGGAAAAGAGACTTGTGTTACATGGTGAATGTTTCTGCGCCTTATGTCTTAGTAGAAAAAAGATTGCTCTGGCTAGACCTTTTAGAAGCAAAGTTTAAGTACCCAAAAGGAGTCTGGATAGTTTGTGGAGATTTTAATGAAATCAAATCTAGGTCAGAGAGGAAAGGTATTGGAAAGCCAATTCGAAGGGAGATGGAAGATTTTTAAATTTTTATTGAGGCTATGAACTCAATGGATGTTCCGATGGGGGGAAGTAAATTCACTTTGATCAATTCTACTGGCACTTGTAGTAGTATATTGGATAGATTTCTGATTTCTGAGGAGATATGTTCAAAATGGAGGATTGTTAATCAATGGGTAGGCTCGAGAGTTATTTCTGATCACAAGCCAGTGTGGTTGAAACCAAACAGAACCAATTGGGGCCCAAAGCCGTTCAGATTTCTCAACTGTTGGCTGAATCATCCTGAATTTCTGAGTTATGTTAAATCTGAATGGAAAGGAATGCACATTACAGGCAGTCCAACTTTTGTTCGGGTGAGAAAGCTCAAGAAGTTGAGAAAAAAATTGAATTGGTGGAATAAGCATGTGTTTGGTTGGATAGATACAAAGATTGATGAAGGGGTGAGAAATTTTAATGAGATTGATGACTTAGTGGAGTTGCAAGACGATCCTCTGTCTGAGCAACAAATCAGAGCTAGAAGCAGTAATATATCTGAAATGTGGAAGAAGCTCAAGTATAAAGAAAGTATTCTAAGCCAAAAGTCTAGGTCTAATTGGACTTTGTTTGGTGACTGTAACTCGAGGTTGTTTCATATGTCCATCAAGCATAGAACGCGTAGAAATGTTATTGTTAAGATCGGAGTAGGCGAAGAACAAGTGGAAGGAGTAGAGAATATTAAGAGAGTATTTGCAGATTCTTTTGAGGCAAAGTTCAATCAAAATAGGATTGTTAAAACGACCTTGAGAATGGAGGATCTCCCTAAATTAACTGATGAAGAGAACTCTTGCCTAACAAAGGATTTTTCTGATATCAAGATATGGGATACAATTAAAAGTTGTGATGGGAATTAAAGTCCTGGTCCTGATGGCGATAACCTTAAATTCATCAAAAGGTGCTAGAAAATGATTGAAGGGGAAGTGTTAGCGGCCATTAGACATTTCCACAAGTATGGAAACTTGCCAAAGGATATGGTGTCAGTGTTCATTGCCCTCGTCCCTAAAAAGGATAAGCCTTTGTGTATTAAAGACTACAGACCTATAAGTCTTGTTGGGAGCATTTACAAGATAATTTCAAAACTTTTGGCAAACAGACTGTTTAAACATATTGGGAAGTTAGTTTCTCACTCTCAGTCTGCCTTCATCCCTGGCAGACAACTATTACATGGTGTCTTGTTAACCAATGAGTTACTCGATCTGGAGAAAAGAAGAAGGTCACCCTGCTTAATGATTAAAGTTTATTTTACCAGTGCTTATGACACAGTTACTTGGGACTTTCTTTCACAAATTTTACAAGCTATGAAGTTTAATGATAAGTGGTTGTTGTGGGTGTGTGGGACGGTGATGAACTGCTGGATTAGTATCTTGATAAATGGTGGCACGATAAAGGATTTTAAAGCTTCATGTGGATTCAGGCAGGGTGACCCCTATCACCACTACTATTTGTTCTGGTTGCAGAAGGTCTGGCTCTATTGGTGAGGCGAGCGAAGTTGAAGTCCATGCTGGGAGGTTTCAACATTAATAGTTCTGAAACTTGCATTCTGGTACAGTTCGCGGACGACGCTTTAATCCTATGCAATGGAACTTGGAATGATTTATAGGGGCTGAAAACTATATTTCGAGGATTTGAACTCATTTCTGGTTCAACGGTCAATTTTTTAAAAAGCTGCATTATAGGTGTTGTTCTGAAGGAAAATTTCTTGGAGGCTACATCTCAATTTTTGAAGTGTAGAAGACGATCGTTACCAACTAAATTTCTTGGCTTGGTAATAGAAGGTTATCAAAGAAGCGTTGAATTATGGTACCCTGTAATTGACAAATTCAGAAAAAAGCTATCTTGGATGAAGGGCAGGTTTTTATCAATGGGTCGGAGGCTCATAGTGCTAAACTCAGTGCTATCGAATTTCCCAATACACTACTTATCATTCTACAAGTTACCTGTTACTGTTGCAAGGAAGCTGACCACATTGCAAAGGAGATATCTCTGGTCAGGTAGCGTGGATAAGGGCTGCAACTCTTGGATCAACTGGAAGGTTATTTGTAAATCAAAGCAAAATGGAGGACTAGGAGTGAAGCATCTCAGGGCTTTTAATAGGGCACTTCTGTTAAAATGGTTGTGGAGATTTCTGATGGACGATAATGCTGTCTAGAGACTGGTTATGGAGGAAAAATATGGTTGTCTGAGAAGTAGTGTTATACTTTGCAAAGATGGGGGGAAAGGAGCCTTACAATCCCTTTGGTGGAAAGACATTAAACAAATAAATGTTTGTTCTAATGGCAGCGGTTTCAGAAGTAACATCAGATGCAAAATAGGGAACAGAGAGACGACTTCTTTTTAAAATTCAAATTGGGTAGAATCCAAACCACTCAGCAGTAGTTTTCTTGAGGTATTTGCAGTAAGTAACAACAATCATTTGGTTGTGAGTGACATGGGTGAGTGGGTGGAGGATACTTGGTTTTGGAATGAAGAATTAATACTTGGCCAGAATTTTGCATCAAGTACTGTCCCTAACTCTTTTTGGCGAGCAATTAGTTCTATGCTGGTAGGATATACATCTGTTAGGGGTGTACCTGATGAATATTTGTGGGATCTTGAAAATAATCTTTCATTCTCGGTGGCTTCCTTGTATCATAGTATCACACAAGCTGAGAATTAATGTGAGTTGGAGATTTCGTCCAAGACGGCATTAGATTTAATTTGGAAATCTAAAATTCCGTTGAAAGCAAAAGTTTTATCTTGGAGGTTTATTCATCATAGATTACCGACGAGACAACTTCTGTCTGCCAGGGGCGTAATCACAAATATTCACGAGACGACTTGTGTTTTTTGTTTTAGAGTTGTAGAGGATACTAATCACCTTTTTTGTGGCTGTCCGAGAATTTCTAAACTGTGGGATAGGGTGGCGGTTTGGGTGGGCATGGATTGGCAGGTTCAACACTCGGTTTGTGATTCTTGTCTTTCATGGTTCGTAGTCATGAGTAGGCGTTGTGATACTGATGCGGCTTGCTTTATTTGGATATCAACGTGTTGGATTATATGGTGGAGTAGAAATCAAATCCTGTTTAACAATTTTATTCCGGGTATTGTCGATATGTTTATTAGGATTACGCACATTTCTTGGGTTTGGTTAGATAGTTGTGCTCTTTCTAAAAGAAAGTGTTCGTATTATGATTGGTTCAAAAACCCGATTCATTTTTTGGGTAGATAGGTGGTGATTTCCTTATTTTTGTTGAAAATCTGATGATTTTTTGTATACGGATTGTAGCACTCCTAGTGCTTCGTTGAATATATTTGTTGCTTATAAAAAAAAAAAGATTATAATGTCAATTTTGTTTCTTAAGAGTAAAATCCTAAAGTATAATATAGCAAAATATTTGTTAAAGAATATTCAAATTCGGTATTAGCTCAAATCAACAAGCATATTAATCTATGCATGTGTGAGTTGGTATGTATATCCTTAAATATCATTCCATAATTGCATCAAGACGAATGTGTTTAAAAATTACAACATTAGTAATAACTAACTTACCAAGTACCTAACTGTATTTACTTTTGCAGATATGAGAAACACGAGGGAAAACAATTTTTTCTCTCTGATGCTGGTTACTTTATATTTCACTCTCCTTATAACAATTGTTTAATATTGTAATTGTTTATGTTTTATATATTTTTTTTTGTCTATATGTCTATGCAAAAACGTTTGGCTCGTTTGGTCTGAAGTGACTTCTTTAGAAATATCAGGTTCTCATATGAGCAAAAGTAATCTTCTCACCTGACTTTTCCTTGTGTCTGGGTGCTTATGTTGACATTTAAAAGGATGTTACAGCTTAATCCCCACTGATTTTCCTTGTGGCCAGTGAGATGCGCGAGAAGGCATTGGAGTTTATACAGGTGAATGATAGTACATGTTATCTTGATATAAAAATATAATTGTCTATACAATCATGCATAATAAATGCAAGACTTCTGCTCCTGTATATCTTTATTCACTCTGAAATATACTTTAGGTTGATGACATGTTTGTGATAATTTCTAAAACATTGTAATGTTGTTTTTGGTGTTTCTATTGTTGAAAGATTCGATGAGGTAGTATAATTTAAAATATTTTCGTATTGCATGTATTTATTGAAGAACATGTAAATTATTCTTTTAATATGTAGTTGTTTAGTTTATAATTTGTTGAACTTGTAGATATTTACAAAAAAATCATCGTATGAAAAAGAGACAATTGACCATATTCGACAACTTTGGGCTCAATATTTTTTGTAAATGGTTGAAGAGGATAAGCACTAACAAAAAAAAAAGAAATGTTGCCAAAACAAAAGCGAAGGAAGACAAATTATATATGAAGAAAGTGACATGAAATATTATGACTTGGTTGAATATTTTGTTGTTACATGAAGAATATTTTGTTGAATATTATGACTTCTTAGTACAAAAATATGATTTTGTATACAAAAATATTAAGAAATATTATGACTTCTTAGTACCTGAAATATGATTTTGATATATGACTTTTTAGTATTAGATAATATAATTCAGCGGTATACAAAATTATCTAGTTAGATGAAATAGGGCGTAAATGCAATTAAATATACTATAATAATCATATCTTACACCTGTGATGACTAAAATAGGGTGTAATATACCATATGAAATAAGGTGTAAATGGAATTAAATATAATATAATAATCAAATCTCACAGCCGTGATAGGTAAAATGGGGTGCAATATACCAAATGAAATATGGTGTAAATGGAAGTAACTATAATTTAATAATCATATTTTACACCGGTGATAACTAAAATAGGGTGTAATACGCCATATTTTTATACCCTATTTAAAGAAAATAAGGTGTAAATTTGTTGACATTCATAGTAAGCATTATTTATTTTACATCTGGTTTTTATCAAATGGGGTGTAAATTTGTTTGATTTAAATGTATATATGTAACAATTTACACCCGTTTTCAACTAAAAAAGGGTGTAACTTAGCATGTATTTACACCCGTTTTTAAACGGGTGTAAATTCGTTAGACATTTTTCACCCGTTGAATTTACACCCTCCGATAACGGGTGCAAATTGTGTAAAAAACGTGTAAAATTTTTTTTGTACCAGTGAAGCTTTCATTTCCCTTTGACGACGACTTTTGTTCGATGTGCATCACTGATAGCATATCTTTTCCTAGCCAGTCTGGTTTCTCCTCCTCCTATGAATCCCCCTGCAATGGTATTCAGCGTATGACAAGTCACTCAAGCTTTGCAGACTTCTTCTGTATGTTTTTCTTTCTTCTGCTTAGGATTTTTTGTGGTAGGGTCTTCCCGAGGAGGACTTCTCTTCCAAATTGTCCTCCTACGTTCTAAACATATGATAATAACCAACCTATTTGAATCAAGAACTCAATTTCCTTCTGTAACTAGTGACAATTTTTGGTATGGTGTGCATGAAGTTTATGATATGTGCATCATGAGTTCTCGTCTTTTCCCATTACAGCTTATACTTCTTTTGGACGTCATGATATGGGAATTAACTTGAAATGATAAACCTCCCTTAAAATATTTTCTCGTTTGGTATTTAGTGGCGTGTAGTCCTATTCACTCTCGAACATACGTTGGGATGGTCTCCACATTGGCCGATCCCTGAGTTCATTTTTAGAGTATTCCTTCTTATGCCCCGATCATTCTTTCTTTGTTTGGATTTTCTCCTTGGCATACCACCTAGGTAATGATTTTATCCATGTTGGATGCTGACTTTTGTGTTAAGGATTCATTAAACTGTCCAACCTTGAGGCAGTGTTGAAATGCTCCGACGAACATTTCAAGATTTGGATGAGACACCTTGATAATTTTTTCATTGAACCTTGCTAAATATTCTTTTAGAGACTTCGAGTGTCCTTGTCCGACGTTAAACAAGCCGGTAGTCGCCAATTTCATTATAAGGAGCTTACAGGCTTCAAATACTGACATGACTTTATTAGGGATGTTCTATTTGATATATTTTTGAAATCTATATGTGAAGAAAGATGCGCTTGTAAATTTCTAAATTAACCCACACGATTGGAGATCGACTCATAGGCCATCAAATATTTTAGTGCACTGTTTGGTAGGAGAGAAACATGCATGTGCGAACTTGACTAGAATTTCACTACTAGTAGGATTGAGGAATGGAGGTTTTACCGTGAATCAGATAGCACTCAAAGTCACTTCAACTTTAGTGGTCAAACACGATAATAGTACAAAGGCAGTGATTTTCTTAACACTAGAGGCAGTGGATCTTTACATAGTACAAAGACTCATGCATAATAATGTTGTATCTCTTAGAATATTATTTAAAAAGAATTAATTTTGTCATCTAAAAAGAAATAACGATGCAATTTGTTATCTGTTTAACTTCTATTTTTGTATAATCTTTATTCTATAAATATTAAAGCTCGTATGTTATTGGAGAATTTTTCATCATCATAAATATAAATATAAGTGAAATATAATTTTTTCATCTAAGAATATAGAATTTAACCACTCACAATATAGAATTTTAACCACTCACAATTAAGCATAATTTAAATCATTTTAGTTTTATAAGATGTAAGAAAGTTGCTACATTGTTGAATATAATAATATTTCTCAGCATTGTTTATTATTAGTGGACCGATTATTGAGATATATAATAAAATTATTTTGATTGAGACCTGCCGCTTCCATTGAGGATCCTTACTAATATAAAACCTTGTTATTCCCCATATGTTACAAACACAAAAATCTACATAAAATGGCTTCCTTTTTCTTGTCCGCACTGGTGTTGTTCCTTGCTGCTCTTATCCTTGTTCCTCAAGGATTTGCTCAATATCACCTTAATCCTTTTTATGAACCACCATTGAATGAGCCACCGGTGAATAAACCACCACAGAAAGAGACACCGGTTCATAAGCCACCAAACAAAAAGTCACCGTGGTATATTCCACCACAAAAAGAGTGACCGAGGCATAAGCCCACACAATAAGTCACATTTGCACGTGACAAAACCATCTTATGGTAAACATCCTACAGAAGAACATAACATTTATTTATAAAGTTTTTTTTCCCTTTATGTATGGTTAAGTTGTGTTTTTTTTTCCTTTTGTATGGCCAAGTTAAGAAAATCATATATGCTTTGCTTTTTGTTTAAATGTTCTTACTGCTAGTGCAGTGATTTGTAATCTTCTACTTCTATCCGGACACATTATGTTGAATGTAATAAGAAGAGTAGTGAAAATAAACTTGTTCACAAGATAGAGTAGCTATAACATAAATAACTTCTAGTTAGTTATTAAGTAGTTAGATTCTAGTTCAAGTTAGTTAGACTTTACTTGCTATATAAACAAGCTTGTATTCTTATAATTGGCATGATGATGAGTAATAACAGATTCAGCATATTAATTCCTTTCTATTCAACCTTCTTCTTCATTTCAACATGTACAAAGCTTGAAGCTTAATATGGTCTCATCGGCCTGTGATTGAACCTTCATCGTTGCATATCTCATCTCATCCACCTTGAAATCTTCTCTGTTTTTGCATTCGTCTTCTTTGATTCGTTTGCTTTCGTTGCACTTTTTTCTCTCTGCAACCATGTCAGCTGCAAGTGCTACAAGATCTGCAGGCAGCATCCATGGCGCGTCCCATTTTAATGCAAGTAACAAAGGTTATCAAAATGATACACTCAGTACTTATTTCATTCACCAGAAATGAAAATCTGGCATTGGTTCTTGTTACTCTGTTACTATCAACCAATAACCACAACTCTTGGTCAAAATCCATGAAAATGGCTCTTCGATCCAAGAACAAATTGCATTTCATCAATGACAGCTTAACTCGACCACTGGATGAAGATCTCAATTTAGTTGCTTGGGATCGGTACAACACCATGATCATGTCATGGATCCATAATTCCGTGGAGACAGAAATTGCACAAAGTGTGCTTTGGATGGACACTACAGCAGAGATATGGAATGAGCTTAAAGATCGATTTTAACAAGGTGACGTATTTCGAATCTCAGATATTCAATAAGAAATCTAAAATTTGAAACAAGGTGATGCATCTATCTCTTCTAACTTTACAAAGCTCAAGAAACATTGTCAAGAATTAGACAATTTTTGTCTAATTCCTGAGTGTTTATGTGATTTTACTTGCCAAGCAGTTATCAAGATTTGAGCTTATCGAGATGGTGATCAAGTTATTCGATTCCTAAAAGGGTTGAACAATCAAAACTCAGTAGTGCAATCTCATGTTATGCTCATGGAACCACTTCCAAATATATGCAGAGTTTACGCTCTTTTTGTTCAGTAAGAGAGACAAGTGATTATCCCTCTTGATGAGTCAAAATTTTTTGCATTTCCCAACGCTAACCAACCTTAAAACAATGCATCATATACTAATGCAGCCAGAGGTGGCAATTCTCGGGGAAGAGGCCATAGGGGTTGAAGATCCTATGGTGGAAGAGGACGAGGATTCAGAATATGCATACATTGTGGCATGACTAACCATACATTTTATTCTTGCTTCAAGAAGCATGGATATTCTGCCCACTGGAAACAGGATGGTTTAATTAATCAGTATGCAGTTATTCCTGATACTGTAGATGTAGTTCAAATTGAATTTCATGTTGACAATGAACAAACGCAAGGGACTTTGGCATTCGCACTTGACCAGTACAAGTCATTATTGGCTCTACTCCAAGGTGTCTCCACATATCAACATCAAAACATGAATCACTTGACAAATCAAATAGAAAATGACTCAGGTGTCATTTGCCTGATTCATAACTCTCCTAATTCTGAGCATTTCATTCTTGACACAGGAGCAACTGATTATGTATTTCATACTAGAGAATATTTTCATTGCATCAAAAGAATCAATCCCATCACAATAAAATTACCAAGCGGAGCATTTATTACTACCTCATTTCCTGGCACAATTCATTTTGATCACCATATGTATCTTTCTGATGTGTTATACATGCCATATTTTTCTTTCAGTCTCAAATTGGTCCCTAAGCTAACCAGAATTTCACAATGTTAATTAATGTTTAATGATAATGATTTTTTGATACAAGATAATCACTCCAAGAAGAGGATTAGAAAACCTAGATTGAGTGTTGGATTGTATATTTTAGAGTCACCTTCAGTTACCTTGCACCACACTCCATCAATGCTTTACACAATAAATATCTAGACATAGATCAAAATTGTAATCTTTGGAACTTAAGACTTGGTCGGCTTTCTAATAAAAAATTGACTCACTAACATAAATGTTTCATTTGATAGATTCTGTCTCTAGTAATACTCTTTGTGATGTATGATTTTATGCCAAACAAAGGAGACTTCCTTTTCCTCACAGTTCACATGTTTCTCATTGAAATTTTGATTTGGGCATATGGATATTTGGGGTCCCCTATCCATACCATCTATGATGTGTTATAGATACTTCCTCACTGTTTTGGATTATAAGAGTAGATTCACTTTGTTATTTCTCATGAGATTGAAATCTGAAGCATCATCCATCATTAAATCTTTTATTCAATTAGTAAAAACTCAATTCAACACATCCATTAAAAGCATCTGATCTGATAATGGATGTGAATTCATCCTCACAAAATTTTATAAACAACATGGACTTATTCATCAAACATCTTGTGTTAGGACCTCTCACCAAAATGGCATTGTTGAGGGGAAACACCAACATATTTTAGGTATCACTCGAGCATCTTATTACAATCTAATTTGACTCAAACTTTTGGGCCTTATGTTGTTGGCCATGATGTTCACATTATAAATAGATTGCCATCTGTTTTCTTAAAACACAAGTCACCATATCAGATCTTATACAATACTTTACCTAGTCTTACAAACCTCAAAGTGTTTCGTTCACTATGCTTTGCATCTACTTTGAAAGCTCACAGAAAGAAGCAAGACTCTAGATCTAAAAAATGTGTCTACTTAAGTTATAAACCTAGCACCAAAGGCCATATCCTATTTGACTTACAAGGTAAAGATATATTTGTATCCAGAGATGTGTCTTTCTTTGAACATCACTTCCCATCCAAGCATCCACCTGTTAATTCCACTAATCCCAGTCTTGCTACACAGGTTTCTAATGATTCTTACTTAGATGATCTACTAAATTATTCATATACACCTACCACTCATCCCACACCTGCTTCTGTCTCTCAAACTTCACCTGCTACACTAGCAACTAGTACACCTACTTCACCCCCTATTATAGACCATGTTGCAACCTCTGTACCCCAAGTTCCATTACATACTAGGAAATCCACCAGGTAGGTCAAACACCTTACATATCTTCAAGATTACCATTCTAATCTCATGTCTAATACAAACCCCATTTCTGAAGCACCTGCTAACAATTCTTCTTCTCAATGTAACTATCATTTATCATCTTTCTTATCATACAATATTTTTTCTCTTGCATACAAAAACTTTATTCTCAATTTTTCTTCCATAAGTGAACCTCACTCAAAAGAGTCTTCCATTTGTGATGATAATTGGAAAGAAGCTATTCTAGTTGAGCTAAATGCTTTGGTTAAAACCAACACTTGATCTCTTATCCCTTTACCTCTACACAAGAAAGCCATAGGATGCAAGAAGGGTTTCAAGTTGAAAATCTAAGCATATGGAACTGTTGAAAGGTATAAGGCACATTTAGTTTCCAAGGGTTCCACTCAAACTTAAGGCTTAGCTAGACTACATGGACACCTTCAGTCGTGTGGTTAAAATGACTACCATTCGAATGTTTGTGGCTATTGCTGCTATTCACAATTGGCCTCTCTTCCGACTTGATGTCAACACAACATATCTCCATGGAGATTATATGAAGAAGTGTACATGAAGCCACCGCCTGGTCGGGAACTACATCATCCTAATCTTATGTGCAAACTACAAAGATCCTTGTATGTACTAAAATAAGCAAGTCGACGGTGAAATACCATAATCACTGATACCCTCATGTAGGAAGGGAAATAGATGTCTCCAATTAACCTTGCTTGCAAACTGAGTTTAAACAGTCAAAACTGTTGGTTTACAGATGCTATCAAAATGGGGTCTCTCTCTGGGTTATTTGTTTAAGAACACAAGTGTTGGGATCATTTATGGGACTTTTGGTTAGGATACTGCACCAGATTGATGGATGTATGGGGGTACCGGATTTGGAGTATTTTGATTAGTATGCTTGCTAAGATCTTTCAATCTTATGCCTACGTATTCCCTGTTATGGAGTATAGGGAAATCAGAGCGATCGTAGTTCCACCTATTCTATGGGAGGAAAGAGATGTTTTGGTATCTTGTTCAAAGCCCAAGATATGAAGCTAAAGGTGATTTGTATCTTGTTCAACGCCCAAGATATGAAGCTAAAGGGTTCCTGACCGAGAGGGAATTTTTCATCTCTAAGGAGGAGTTGTTGATGTTTGTATGCTGTGAGCAAGGTATGTTTTGACGCTAAAAGGTTGATTGGCTCAACCGGGGAAAAATGTTCTTTCTGTCTTGTACAAAGCCCAAGATTGAGGCTAAAAGGGTTTTGACTCAACACGAGAATCTTTTATACTCAACAAAAGAGTTTGAATGTGTCTTGTTCAAAGCCCAAGACGGAGGCTAAAAGGGTGATTGACTCAACAAGAGAGTCTTTTATACTCAACAAGAGAGTGTGAATGTGTCTTGTACGAAGCCCAAGACGGAGGCTAAAGGGGTGATTCAACATGAGAATCTTTTATACTCAACAAGAGAGTTTTTTTATTCTATCTCGTACGAAGCCCGAGATTGTGGCTAAAAGGGAGGTTTGAATAAAAAAGAGAGTCTGAAAGGGTTAGCTCCGTTTGAGGAGAATCATTGTACAAAGCCCAAGAGAAGGTTATCTTACTGCTGATGATCGTAAAAATCCTTATGCAGGTCCAAGTAGAGCGCTCTCCTAAGAGAGGATGGGTTTCTTCCTATGTTTAGAAGGGAACTTGAGAATGTCTTCGAGACTCAAGGGGATTAGACAGTCCAAGTCTAGAATTTTATCTTTTGTACTATGCCCAAGAGAAAATACGTTTACGGGATGAAGATCTCGACTCCTTTGAAAGACTGCTTTATTAAAATGACTAATTTCTGTTCCTATACCTTTAAGAGATCGTCGGGACAATTTGTACAAAGCCCAAGAGAAGGCGAGAAAAACTTTTAAGAAGCCGAAGGGACAATTTGTACGAAGCCCAAGAGGAGGCTATCTTCCCGGAGGAAGAATCATTATACGAAGCCTAAGAGGAGGCTATGAAAACTTCTAAGAAGCTGAAGGGTCCTTGTACAACGCCCAAGAGGAAACGTGGATGCTTATAAGAAGCCCGTGGGTCCCAAGCCGGGAAAGTTCAAGAAATGCTATTCACAGAGAATAGATCATTTAGTGAGAGTTTCGGGTCTGAAGAATTCAAGAGATGCCATTCACTGAGAATAGATCAACTCTGAGGAGTAGAATTCCTTTGACAATTTCTAGGGTTACAGTCTGAGAAAAGGTTCACCAAGAATACTACCTTTCTCTTTGTTCCATATTGTTTAACCCCAAAAGGAGGGAAGACTTTGTCTGGAATCCTACAGGGGATCTAGTTTTGTTTGTATTTAAGAGTGACCAACGAGGCTTTACCTAGTTCTAGACGTAGTTATCGGGGAAACTCTAAATAGCTATACTAGTATTACACAGTGACAAGTATATAAAACGTTATGAAAGGAGACTTACAGTGAAATAGCCCCACAATACAGTTATATACATATGAAAGCGGTTAAATGAAAGCGGATAAACACTTACTCGGTTGTAGAGCTTCCATGTTGTTTTGTTAGTTGTTCAACAAAGAAAGTTTGAAAACAACGGTATATTTCAAAATCAAAGGAGAAAGTACTTTGAAAAGAAATTGGGGCTTACAGCTTAAAGAGAGGCCCAAATTTTAACAGTGATGGCGCTATCGTTTTGAATTTGTACAGTGGCTTATACAAGTGACTGAGGCCCAAGAAAGGTTTTCTGTACAAAGGGGTTGGGTCTTACACTCTATTAGAGGACCAAAAGTGTTTGAAAATAAATAAAGACGGGCCTTATAGCTCAAGGAGAAGCCCATGTATTTTTGTTAAAAATGCGACAATTGCGTCGAATTTTTGACGGCATCGGGACTTATACAATACACTGAGGCCCAAGAAAGGTTTATTCACAGAGGGGTTGAGTCTTACACTCTATTAGAGGTCCATGAGTGTCTTGAAACAAAGTTTGTTAGGGTGAAAATCAACAAAACCCTAATTTCATCATTTTTTAAAGTAATTATTCTAAGAAAATTAATTAAAATGATAAGAATACCAAATAAGTTCTAATAAACAACTTATGATTTTTGGTTAAGGTTTGAAAAATGATGTCTTAATCATAAGATGAATTAAAGCTCATTTGGTTTTGATTTTTCAAGATAAATATTTATTTTTAAAGGGTTTAAAAACAAATAAATATGTATTTATTTACAAAAATAATAATTACATTAAATAAATAATATAAATCTAATGTTTTTCTGGAATAAAATATTTCAACATTTTTGTGATTTTTTGCAAAAAGAACCAATAAAAAATAATTAAAATTGGGTGAGTTATTAATTTCCAAATCATTAAAAATAATATGAAAAATAGGAAAAAGTGGAAAAAAAGATAAAAAGAGGATCTGGGGCGAGGGGGATTCGAACCCCAAACTTCTTGTGTGCAGTGCGCGCCTCCTACCACTGGGGTGGTGATACATCTGTGTATTGAAACACAACCACAAATATACAAGGCTTGCCTTGTTTTTGGCCTGGCCCAAGGCAAGGCAAGGCAAGATTTGGCAAGAAACGTGAAGGCCATAACTTTCATAAGGAATCCAATGGTGGTGGTAGTTTTTTCAGATCATACTCCTATTGAAAAACCCGACAGTGGTTTTGAAATAGGCCATGATTTGCATTTTCTGTGCTATCTCTTGTTACAGTCATGAATTACATGATGAATTGGTTCAAACACAACATATATAACATGTATGAGATGTGTATGATCAGTGGACTTCAAAGCAATGAATATTTCAAAGAGTTCAAGTTATGATGCTTACCTCTGTTTGGAGTTTTTGTGCAATCTGCCAAGTACTTTGTTCCAGAAATGATTTGATGCTTTGGACACCCTCAAATAATCTCTTAGAAGCTTTTAGGATGGTTGGAATCAGCTGGAAACCTCTGGAGCAAGTTTGAGTTTTTTCTTGCAAAAAGGGCAAAAGTGGCCAAAATAACAACTCTCTCAAATGGTGTTCCAGATGAGGGAAACCATTTGGGACAGTTCAAGGATGATATTTGGAGTGTGTTTGAGGCTTTATCTTGTTTGGAAAGTGACTGGATCAAGACATGGCTTGAAAAATGCAAAACAACCCTATTTTGAGGTTTTGAGAGGTGAATTTGTGATTTTGTTATTACAGGTCACTTGTGTGAGGTTGGACAGCTTAGATATGACATATTGGACGTGTTTGGATCATGAGCTATGGTGGAAATGCTCTCTAACTCAAAAACTCAGAGTTACCTTGCTAAAGAAGGTATTTTTGCCTAGAGAAAGTGATTTTGAGGAAAGCATCTGTTTGATGGCTTTGTTGTACTCAAACTGAACACAAATGAGCTCTATTTATAGTAGAGCAAGTTTGTCTTGGCTGTAATAGTGAATGGTAACTGCAGTAGAGGTTTGGCCAATGTTGATCAATTAGAATCCAAGTCTCCTCTAGCCATTGACTAGAGGTTAGAGCACAGAGCTGTGGTTCCCTAGTTGTTGGATCATCCTTGACTAAATTCAGTTAGAAAAGGCTCAGTCCATGCCACCTTGGTGTATCCATTGAATTCTCCAAAACAAAATTGGAGTCTTGTCCCTATTTTAGGCATTTCTAGGTTTGGCATGCTACTTTTGGTTCCAAAGACTTGGGAGGCTGATGGATCAGTGTTTGTCCCTCCTTGGTCTCCCCTTGAGGTGTTCAGAAGGATAGATTTGCTTGCCCTTTGTAAAATTTGAGCAATTCGAGCAAAATGCCCAAATCTACCTTGTTATGACAGTTGCAGCAAGGCATGTTGCCACTGTCATAACTTCTTGCTCAGGTTGAGTTTGGTGAAGTTCTTGGTCATTTTGGAAATCCCTCATATGATAAAACATATGTGTGATCATAGTTTGTTTTGATACTTTTGGGATCCAAGTGAAAAATGCCCTTACTTTTTGGAAAAAGTGAAACAGATTCTGACTTAGTGAAAATTTCACTAAGTGTTGGAAAAAGTGACATTTCATGTTTTTTAGCCATTTTGATCCATTCATAACTCAAAATTAATGATGAATTGGAATGAGGTGTAGTTGACACTTTTAAAGTATGCCATGAGAGCTAAAAATCCATCTTTGGATCAGCCTAAATGGTTTCTAAGTTTTTATGGTTACCCATTTTTCAAGTTATCCCACTTTTCTTGATTTTTCTTGATGAATGATGATTCAAATCAGACATTAACATCATTTAGGGTCAAGGAGCCATAATTGTGAAAAATCTCAAAAAGTCAAAGTTGACTTTTGTGCACAGTTGACTTTTTGTTAGATGAATTCCAAACTGTGCGATCCTCCATGAAATCAAGTCCTTGACCTAAATCAAACTTGATGGATATGTTCCATGGATGTTATAGGGTGTATTGAATCATGTCCCAAGGTTTGGGAGAATGCCTGGGTCAAAAGTCAAAGATACAGTTGACTTTTCTCGCGAAACCCTAATTGTGGTTCAGATGAAATTGAAACTTGTTGATCAAGCTTCTTGGATCAATCCATTGTTGTAAATGGATCAATGTGGTGTGTTAGAGACCCTAAAATTTTGTCTTGAGGTATTGGCTCATGTTTTGTCTCAAAAGTCAACTTAGGGGTGAATTAGGTCAAGAAACCCTAATCCCTGATTTTTTTTATGAATGCATCCCCTGAGGCTAAATTGACTTGATGATTGGGTTCATGATGTCCCTTGGAGCACTTTAGGTTGTGCTTCGAAGCATTGGCTCATGCCCAGAGGAAAATTTCCATCTGGAGGCCCAGGTCGACCAAAACCCTAATTTGGTGACACTGGCGATCTAGAGGTTTAATCCACTTGGAATACTGCAGCCTTGTGCTTGATTCTTGATGTGGGAGTCCTATTGATTCTCTTATAGGTGTTTGAGAGGTTAGAAAAGTTGAAGATCATGTCATTCCTTGATTGATCCTTTGTCTAAGTGCTCTAAGAGGGCTTAAAACCCTGATTCTTTGATTATAGTGAATGCTCCATCATCTTTGAGGAGATTGATGAGACATGTAGCTACATCCATATTGTGATGATGATTTGTACAATGATGGGAAATATTAGTGGTCAAAATTTGGGGTATGACAGATGCCCCTATTTAATCTTCTTGGACCCAAAGGTGTGAATGGCGAAGGTATTCGGGCACTCGGGGTGCAAGAGGATTAAATATCGGAATACCCAAAATTTTGACGGTGGTTATGAATGGTGGTTTGCTCATTCATCTTCTTTTGATAAGAAATGATGCTTAAAAAAGGGAGAAACTTCCCCTCGATCGTGATCTTCAGTCAAGGAACTGGTCTTAGTTTCCGAAATGAATTCCCCACGATCCTGGTTTCCTACCAAGGAACTGGTCTTAGTTTCCTAAATAAACTTCCCCTCGATCCTGGTTTCCTACCAAGGAACTGGTCTTAGTTTCCGAAATAAATTTCCCCTCGATCCTGGTTTCCTACCAAGGAACTGGTCTCAGTTTCTGATGTAAACTTCCCCTCGATCCTGGTTTCCTACAAAGGAACTGGTCACAGTTTCTGATGTAAACTTCCCCTCGATCCTGGTTTCCTACCAAGGAACTGGTCTCAGTTTCTTTTGTCAATAAACTTTCTTGACAAGGGACGCTGTTCGTAGCGGTTTTCTCAAACTTCTCGCCGAATTTTCCTGGGAAGATGCCATTTGACGGAAAAAGTTTTGATGTCAGACTTGCTGGGGAATCCATCTGTCTGAGCTGTAGAGGTGCGCAAACTTCTCTGTTGGAGACGCCATTTGTCGACTCTACTGGGGAAAACGAGTCTCTTGAGAGACTATTTCCGTTGGGGGATATTACATCATACTTTCCTCGAGGTTTTCTCAGAGAAATGCGATATGATGTACCCCAATTTTGAGGTGCTGATGACTTCATTAACATTGATGTTATGGAGAGAAGAATAAATGTGTTGCTGAGAGTCTTTAGTTACGAGGCTTTCTCTGGGATTTTCCTCAATCTGGGAAAGCGAAGACATCATCTTTAATGGCGAGAGTGACGCTTGTTGAAAGTTTTCTTGCTTCTCAGAGGTTCAAGTTATCAAAGTGGGCAAGGACCGGCTTCAATCCAGAAATAAACTGGAAGAGAAATTGCCTAGATGTTTCACTTCTTAACGAGGGAAGAACTGATAACTCGATTGACAAGAGAACTTTATCACTGGGGGGACAAAGCCGACCAGAGTGATAGTGATGTGATATGAATATGTATGTAAAATAATAATGCATGATGTATGTATGTATATGCTGACAAAACTGACACGACATATAGACTAAAGGATAAACACGACTGGATACTCGGCCACAGTGGGAGATGAAAAGTATCACGGGTTCAAAATAGCAATTCTGCCTTGCTTAGGAGAGATAGTCCACGCGGGGAAAACCGTTGGTCGGGCTTAGGAGGTAAGAACTCTATCGGGGGTTGTCAGACGAAACATGGTCTCTGACACAATTGATCCTTTATTCAGGTGTACTGGTTTAGAAAAAGTATTTTGATTCTGCACTTCGAGGCTCGATTACTTATGGAGAAGCGATCAACGTTCTTTCGATGCCCAACAGTCAAAAGAAATTGCCATCTTTATTTTAAAAGCAGAAAAAGTTTTAACAAGTAAATTCATTTTTGTTTTATTTCTAGAATTGTTAATCATATTAAAAATGCCACTCTGTAAAGCTAAAACAAGTGATAATTGCAAACAAAAGCACAAGGGCTCAAATTCTATTGATAGGATGGGAATCAGTCAAACGCGTGATTCCATAGATTATATACAAAGTTAGAAAATGGTAATTTAAAGGAAAAGGGCTACAGTGAAACATAACGACCGCTATCCTTCTACCAACTTTGAATTGTGGGCATCCTGAGCTTTTGTCGAAGATGAACTTGGTTGGAGTTTTCTGACGGATGGTGTAACTGCTGCTGAGGGACTTGCCCCTTTGTTGGACGTAGTTACTTGCCATTATCCCTAACTTTTGGCTGGATTGTACTTTGAGGTTTCCAATCAACTGGGATGACTTTTGATCATGTCTCTAATTTTTTGCCTGGATCTCCTTTTCGGGTTTTCAATCCACCGAGACATTTTTTTGTTTTTTATTTTATTTAGGCGAAGTATTTCTTGACTACATCAACATTCGTGGGGTGGGAAAATTCCTTTCCGTCCATGGTTGCGAGTCTCAAAGCGCCGCCTAAGAAAGCTTTCTTGACCACATAGGGGCCATCGTAATTCGGAGTCCATTTGCCCCGAGAATTAGTGAGAAATGATTGTATCTTCTTGAGCACGAGGTCTCATTTCCTGAAGACGCGAGGTCGAACCTTTTTGTCAAACGCCTTCTTCATTCTTTGCTGATACAACTGACCGTGGCATAGTGCCGTTATTCGCTTTTCTTCGATCAGATTCAGTTCGTCGTGTCGACTTTGACACCATTCAGCTTCTGTTAGCTTAACTTCCATCAATACCCGGATTGATGGGATTTCTACTTCTATGGGGAGCACTGCTTCCATGCCATATACTAGAAAGAAAGGGGTTTCCCCCGTTGAAGTGCGGACAGATGTGCGATAACCGTGAAGAACAAAGGGTAACATCTCGTGCCAGTCTTTGTAGGTTACAACCATATTCTGAACAATCTTCTTGATATTCTTGTTAGCCGCTTCTACCGCTCCGTTCATCTTAGGTCAGTAGGGAGACGAGTTATGGTGTTTGATCTTGAACTCATCACATAATTCTTTCATCATCTTGTTGTTCAATTTAGATCCATTGTCAGTAATGACCTGGCTTGGAACACCATAACGGCAGATGAGATTGTTTCTGATAAATCGGACCACCACTTGTCAGGTTACATTGGCGTATGACGCTGCTTTGACCCACTTGGTGAAGTAATCAATGGCTACTAGGATGAACCGATGTCCGTTAGAAGCCTTGGGCTCAATCACGCAAATCATGTTAATTCCCCATATAGAAAAAGGCCATGGTGAAGAGAGTACTTTAAGATGCGTTGGCGGTACATGGATTTTGTCGGAGTATATCTAACATTTGTGACACCTCCTCATGTACTTGTAGCAATCGGATTCCATGGCAACGAATAATACCCTGCTTTTAGAATTTTTCTCGTCAATGTGTGTCCATTGGCATGAGTGCCAAAGGATCCTTCGTGAATTTCTTTTATCAGCATGTCTGCTTCTGGTCTGTCTACACATTGGAGCAAGACCATGTCAAAATTTCTCTTATAGAGGGTATCGCCGCTTCGGAAGAAGCTGCCTACTAGCCTCTTGAGGGTTTTTCTATCTTTTCTGGATGCCTCAGGAGGGTACCCTTGTTTCTGAAGGAAGCATTTGATATCGTGATACCAAGGTTTGTCGTCTATAACTGCTTCAATCGTGAAGATGTAAGCGGGCCTTTCAAGGCGTATTATGTCAATCTTAGGTATGTCATTCCATTGACCTACACTAGTCATGGAAGAGAGAGTGGCTAATGCATCAGTCATGTGATTCTCTTCACAGGGGATGTGATGAAACTCGATTCTGTTGAAAAAGGGTAACAGCCTTCTCGCGTAATATTTGTAAGGAATCAATCTTGATTGGTATGTGTTCCAATCCCCTTTGATCTAATTGATAACCAAGGCTGAGTCGCCAGATACATCCAAGTTCTTGATCCTTAATTCGATCGCTTCTTCGAGACCCATGATACAAGCTTCGTATTCGGCCTCGTTATTTGTACACTTGAATGTCAGTCGGGCAGTGAAAGGAATGTGGGTACCCTAAGGTGTTATGATGATTGCCCCAATTCCGTTTCTGTAATGATTGACAGCTCCATCAAAGATAAGTCCCCATTGGAAACCTGGTTCTGGCCCTTCACTAGGTAGCTGTTCATCGCAATCTTTCATTTTCAAATACATGAAATCTTCGTCCGGGAAGTCAAATCCGACTGATTCTTGATCGTCAATCGGTTGATGAGCCAAATGATCGGCTAAAACACTTCCTTTAACGACTTTCTGAGCGTGGAACTCAATGTCGTATTCTGATAGCAACATCTGCCAACGAGCAATCCTTCCCGTGAGAGCAGGCTTTTCAAAGACATACTTGATTGGATCCATTTCGGAGATTAACCAAGTAGTGTGAAGAATCATGTACTGGCGAAGACGTTTGGCTGCCCAAGCCAAAGTACAACAAGTTTTCTCAAGCATAGTGTACCGAGTCTCACAATCGGTGAATTTCTTGCTCAAATAGTAAATGGCTGACTCTTTCCTTTTGGTTTCGTCCTATTGGCCAAGTACACAACCCATTGAGTCTTCCAAAACTGTTAGGTAGATGATCAGTGGTCTTCCTTCCACTGGAAGTGATAGAATATGTGGGTTCAACAGGTATTCCTTGATACTGTCGAAGGCAGTTTGGCAGTCTTCTGTCCAAATGCAGTCCTGATTCTTTTTGAGTAATTTGAAAATCAGCGCGCATGTCGTGGTCATGAGGAATATAAATCTGGAAATGTAGTTCAGACATCCCAGGAATCCCCTGACTTGTTTTACAGTCTTTGGAGAAGCATCTCTGGAATGGCCTTGACTTTGTCAGGATCAACCTCAATTCCTTTTTGGCTGACGATGAACCCAAACAGTTTCCCTGAACGAACACCGAATGTAAACTTGTTAGGATTCAAATGGAGTTTGAATTTTCTTAGACGTTCGAACAATTTTGACAGATGCTCAACGTGCTCGTTCTCTGTTTTTGATTTGGCGATCATATCATCAACATATACCTCGATTTCCTTGTGTATCATGTCATGAAACAAAGTTGTCATCGCCCATTGATAGGTTGCCCTGGCATTCTTCAAACTGAACGGCAATACCTTGTAACAAAAGGTGCTCCATGGGGTGATAATTGAAGTTTTCTCCATATCTTTTGGCGCCATTTTTATCTTGTTATAGCCCGAGAATTCATCCATGAAGGAGAAGACTTTGAACTTTGTTGTACTGTCTACCAGCATGTCAATGTGCGGTAAGGAAAAGTCATCCTTCGGACTGGCTTTGTTCAGATCCCTGTAGTCTACACACATTCTAACTTTTCCATCCTTTTTCGGAACTGGCACTATGTTGGCTAGCCATTGAGGATACTCTGATGTGGTGAGGAAACTCGCGTTAATCTGTTTCTGTACTTCCTCTTTGATTTTGATGGCCATATTCGGGTGAGTTCGTCTTAACCTCTGTTTTACTGGCGGACATTCTGATCTTAACGGTAGATGGTGTTCCACGATGCTGGTATCCAACCCTGGCATGTCCTGATAGGACCAAGCGAATACATCGAAAAACTCTTTGAGAAGCTTTATCAAATCTTGTTTGACAGTCGGACTGAGCAGGTCCCCAATCTTGACTTCTTTTCTCTCTTCTTCTAAACTTAAGTTGACCGTTTCCAGCTGCTCTTTGTGAGGTTCGATGGACCTTTCCTCTTGTCTGAGTAATCGGGAGATCTCTTCTGGAATTTCGTCGTCATTTTCTTCTTCAGCCTCGAATATCGGGAATTCAAAATTGGGATAAGGCATTGGGTTGTATGTTCCAACGGGGTTTAAAACAAGCAATCTGCAAGACGTGATGATCGTTTTTTAGAAGAGATAGAGAGAATGCAAGAGTGTGTGAAGTGTATTTTCTGAAAATGCTTGTTTTTATTATTAGAGTTGTTTTTTAGGATTACCATTTTCTAGACAAAATCAAAAAGAGAAAATAGCAATAGTTGCGAAAATTACATAATGACATTATTTAATTTATGATCAGTCGATTCTTGAAACTACGGCCCTATAAAATAAAACTATGTCACTTTGGGCGAAGCAAAGAGGTATATTTACACAAAGTGAGCCCTATCAAAATATATGTTTCACTTGGGCAGGGTGAAAGGTTAAAGATGGCAATTACTTAGACTTATGGACGATCTTTGGAACGTTGACAGCAACCCATTGGCGGCGAACTCCTCGGTGAATCAAAAAGTCTGGCACCTTCTTTCTTGGTTTGTCCTCATAAATGACGCTGATTTCTGGTGGAGCAGGATCATTGGAATCTGTCTCCCAGGCAGAGTTGTCGTAGGAGGATTCCTCTGTTGTATTTTGCATAATATTTATGCCCTCTGGTATATATCCCCATCCAGTCGGCTGGATGTCTTCGAGCCTGATACGAGAGCTTTCTGGAGCGGTGTATTTGACCATGAAGTCGTATTTACCACTCGGCTGTCCTAAAGTGTCCCACACTTCTTTGGAACTGGAGGAGTCATCCCTCTCGATGACATTGACCTCGGGAAAAGCGTAGTTGATGATTTCTAGTCCTGGGAACTTTACAAATTCATAGTCGTGTTGGGCGTTTTCAGAATACCCTAAGTGTTGATCCCATGACATGGTGGGGACGCAGGTATTCTTTTCAAGGATACCTAGCTGATTTTCATTGTTCGGCTGATTCTCTTGCCCCGAGTCTCCTGGGTACGACTGCCAGATAGGCAGGCCATCCATCGGGCCATAATAGTCGTGGGCAAAGTTATATTTCATCAGAGTGTCTTCCTCTAATGAATTGGGTGGAGCACGGCATCCTTCCGGATCACATTCCCGGTATATCATTTTGACGTATGACCTTGGTATAATTCTCGGACCCTGTGAGGGAAAGCAGAATGAAGTCTGTGTTTCGTCCTGAGACATGTAACCATCCTTATTGAGATAGGGTTTCCATTCTTCCTCTGTATTAGAGGAATCACCCTCGTTGATGGTATGTACTTCTTGAGATACTGGGTGAAGGAAACCTCCACTATGGAAGAAGTCATGAATGGGATGAAAACTTTCATCGTTAGCAGCAGTCTGGGTACAGGTCGAGGAAAACCCAAGGCCTTTCTTTTTCTTATTGTCAGTAGGGATGACAAGTTGTCCCCATCCTTTTGCGTTGTCGCTTTTGATACCTCGAGAACATCTTTGTACGAGGAAATTGACGTTCCCTTTTCTGATTGATCATCATTGCTCACCGAAAGTGCCTGGAACTAGGTTCCAACAACCTCTTCTGGTTCTACACAAGTGGATAATGAAAGGTTACTCACAATCAAGGCTTGCTCTCCACAAACCGTGACGAGTTTGTCATTCTTGACGAACTTCAGCTTCTGGTGAAGTGTCGAAGTGACAGGCCCAGCCTGGTGTATCCAAGGTTTTCCCAACAAACAGTTGTATGTTGCTCAGATGTCCATGACCTAGAAAGTGACTTGGAGAGTGTGAGGACCGATAGTTATGGGAAGATCGACTTTGCCAATAACTGTTTTTCGGGATCCATCAAATGTATTGACGACGACCTCACTGTCTCTCATCGGAGATCCTTTAAATGATAGTCGCTTTAAAGTAGACTTCAGCATAACGTTGAGAGCCGATCCGGTGTCTACCAGTACGCTGAATAACGCATCGTCCTGGCAGTTAACTGTGATATTGAGCCCCATGTTATGTCAGTGACCCTCTTCTGGTAGTTCCTCATCACTAAATCCCAAGTTATTGCAGGAAGTGATGTTAGAGACGATGTTGTCGAACTGTCTAATTGTTACATCCTATTCCACAAAGGCTTGCTCTAAGACTTCCTGTAGAGCCTCCCTATGTACTTCAGAACTGAGTAAAAGCGATAGTACTGAGATTTTTGATGGAGTTTGTAACAGTTGATCTACAATGTTGTATTCACTCCTTTGGATGAGTTTCAGCATCTCATCTTCGTTCTTTGAAAGGTCGAGATTACCGGATTGACCGATTGGTTGATCAGGAACTTCGGTTTGAGGTTCCTTTTCTTTGGTAGGTTCTCTAACTCCTTTGTTGAAGATTCGACCGCTCCGTGTCACTCGAATAATGTCTGCAATATTCACGACGGAGGGCAATGGAATTTCTTTTCCATTTTCAATTATTGTCGCTCCGTGCTTGTAAGGGATAGCCTTAGTTGATTCATACAGTAATGGTCCCGGCAGATAGATAACTACCGGAGCCTTCTGACTTTTCTGACCATCTTAAGTAATTTTGATCCGTTCCTGATTAGGAGCTCTCGATTTGTCCAACAGAGGGATGATAACACAAACATCCTTAGTCCTCTTATGATCAGAGATTATAACAACGTCTTTGATTTGGTCAGCGAAATAATCTGGCATTAAATTGGTTGACCCAGAACTTGACCATGGTTGAATCTCTTTGCGGTCCAACTGACTTTGAAGGGATGCTCACACGAAGTAGCATCCCTGATTATCTCCAGAGCAAACTCTGCAACGTTCATAGTTATGTGGTGGCACCTGGCCACGTCCTCTTTGAATGGAGTGTAACCTTACCAGATCGGTTTCCATCGATCAAACATCCTGACTTTGGTATCTAGTAGGGTTCCCATTAGTGATACTAACTTGTTGGGTGTCTTCATCCATATAGATCAAAAGCCACCAGTGGTTCAACAAGTGCTGAAGTGTTTCCTAGACAAGGGCACAACCTTAATCGTTTTCACAGCACGCTTTACAGCTTTGATAATCATGTGATGCCAGAAAGCCTAGCCGGACCTGCTTAGCGTGTAATTCCACCAAGCTGGTATTCATCAAGCGAATATCAAAGATTTGAATCATGTTGATCTGATAATGATTCCTATCATGGTAGTCTTGGATCCACCCAAGATCCATCTGACGCTGGAGGGCCTCTTGTACAAACGAGCATCCCTGATTATTTGTTGAGCAGATCGGATAAGCCTTGTAATCATGTCGTGGCAGATCGTAGTGTAGACTTTACCGTGAGTGCATCGCAACCAAGTTGACATTCATTGCTAGAATATTATGATTCTGAACGATGTTGGAATTCGTATAGGTCATGTTGACCCTTGGATTTTGTGCTCTTGGATCCATCCGAGATCCAACTGTTCCTGTAGAGCTGATTGCACCACAGAACATCCCTGATTGTCTTTAGAGCAGATATCACACTGGTGATAATTATGAGGCGGCACATGGCCGTATCCGCTCTGTCTACAATGCTTCTTGACCAAGTTGGCCATCAGTAAAAGTACATCAGGAATTTGATAGCTGTTATTAGACTCTCCTTCTATCAAATTGACTGCAGCTTTCCCGTGCTGGGGCAGCGGGTTCGTGAGAACATTAGGATTTGTATCCTTGAAGGATAAAACCCCGCTCTTGACAAGCTTTTGTACATTGTATTTGAAACTGAGACAGCTTTAAATGCTATGCCCTGGTCCTCCTTGATGGTAAGGACAAGTCTGATCCGCTTTGAACGAAAAAGGAAAATTTTTCGGTATTGTAAGAGGAGCCTTGGTCTGGACGTGCCCCTTGACCAGTAGTAATGGAAACAGTTCTGCATACAACATTGGTATAGGGTCGAACCCTGGTGGTCGCGTTGTACGATTGTTGTTGTATTGAGGACGAGCCTGCTGAAGAGGCTGTTGTGTCCTTTGCTGATATTGCTATTGATTCGATTGGCTATGAACAACCTGAGGTTGATACGTAGGAACAGGCGCAGGGTTGATAGCAGGAGTTATAGCTGCTACTGGTTGGTATCGTCGCCTTTGCTTTCTGAGAGAGATATTCCCAATATCTTACTCTTTTTTCTTAGGGAGAGCACTACCGTATCGTTTTGTACTACTTGATGGTTTGACATCTTTGACCAGACATCCTTCTCGAACTTCTTCCTCAAGACGAACTCCCATACCGACCATTTCAGTGAAGTCACTGGGCGCACTGGCGACCATTCTGTCGTAGTAAAATGAGCTCAAGGTTTTTAAGATTTTTGTCATCTCTTTTTCCTCAAGAGGTGGACAAATTTCACGCCATCTCTGAGCGTATTCCTTAAAGGTCTCCTTGTCCTCTTGTGACATCAATCTGAGTTGATCCCTGTCTAGTGCCATGTCCAGATTATATTTGTATTGCTGAACGAAGGCAGCCCCAATATCTCTGAAAGTGGCGATCTTAGTGCGGTTTAATCCCATGTACCATTTGAGTGCGGCACTGGTTAAACTATCTTGGAAATAGTGGATCAGTAGCTCTTGGTTCTTTGTTTGAGCTGACATTCACCAAGCATACATCACCAAATAGCTCTGAGGGCAAGAGTTACCCTTGGACTTTTCAAAATCGGGTACTTGGAATTTGTGTGGAACTTGCACATTGGGGACCAAACAAAGGTCTGCGGCGTCCTTTACAAATAAATCCTGACCACGAAGGGCTTGCAGTTCCTTTTGCATTTCCAGGAACTGTTCCTGGAACTCATCCATTCTGTCGAATATACTTTCCTTTCTTCCAGAAGGTATCTGAGGAATCTTTCTTTTCAGAACAATATGCACCACAGGGGGTGGTACCGTTACTGCGGCAGTGAATCTTGGCGCTTCCCGAAGTTTGTAACCTTCAGGAGTTATCGTCATGCCCCTGGCATCTTCGCTTTCCCGAAGTTTGTAACCTTCAGGCTCAGCGGTTCCTGCTGCAATTCCTGGATCCTCAATGATCGACGGAACATATCCTTCCGGGATATAGTTGATAGGCATGCCCCAAGGACGATATTTCGGCATTTTATACCAAGAATCATACTTCTCCACTATGGGCGTTGATGTGATCTCTGAGATCACAGTCCTTTGTTATTGTATCTGAGCTTCTTCCAGAGCTTGCATGTCGCTACGAAGCTTTCTCAGATCCTCTTTCAGAGTGTCGATCTCTTCTCTCAACTCTCTGTTTTCTTCCTCAACATCATTCATCTTCTTTTGTTGACTGGCCCGAGTATTGTACGAATGAGACAGTTTGACTCTAGAATTGAGACACAAACGTGAGATTCGTAGGGAAGAAGAATGCACTTATGTGAGAATGATGAATGATATGTAATGTTTATATATATTTTTGTTTAATCAAAATAAACTTCGACAATTGGACTGCAAATATCAAATAGTGGGGAAACCCTGTTTTATTGAATTCAAAGGTTGCGGAAATGGAAATACAGTAATTACAAAGTGCTGAAAAAGAAAAGTCTAGGCTAATGGGTCCTGAGTCCTCTCTGAGGAGAGCTCAGGTGCTGGTTCTGATACTTTCCTTTTCTTTGACCGGGGCTCTTGAGCAGTTATCGGGTTGTCATTCCTTTGCCAAGTGAAAGGAGCGAGCAAATTCCTTTGGTCTTCTTGATTTTCTACAGCATGTTGCTCTAAGATCTCGATCAGAGCATCTTTTTCTTTTAACAGTTATTGTATCTTGTTACACTCCCCATTGAGAATATTGTACTTGTTCTTCCAAGACCTTCTCTCCTGTTGAACTTTATTGAGAGTAACCTGAAGTTTTTTCGAGTCAGACATAAAGTACATGACAGATTCCTTTGGCGGAAGAATTCCGTGACGAGGGTAAGGCATCTTTAGCTTGAGAACTCTAGTTTGTACCCAGTGGAGATAAGGTTCCACTGAGACACAATCCGGTTTTCCTAGAGACTCTCTTCCTTTCTTATGAACATGTTTCCAAGCGTGCACTATTTCTGTCTTTAGTGCCCTGTCATTTTCTCCTTCCTTGAAGAAAAGACCTTCCAGATGAACATTACTTGGGACATGTCTCATCGGGTATCCAAATTGACGACGGACTAAAACCGGATGGTAGTTGATTCCTCCTTTAGTTCCTATGAGGGGTACATTTGGGAAATTTCCACAACGGTCAATGATCCTGATCCTGTCATAGATTCGATTGTACCAATCGATGTCAGAGTTGGTAAGAGACATGATTCTCTGCGACCAACGCAAAGTACTATTATGATCCCAAAATGCAGCAGACTTTGGCAAATGGGAAGTGAACCATTTATATAGCAGGGGCACACATCATGTGATCATTCCTCCGCTATATAAATTCCTTAAGTGTACAGAATGATAAGCATCTCCAAGCAGGGTTGGCACAGGGTTTCCAATAAGAAAAACCTTAATGGCGTTAATATCAACGAAGTTATCAATGTTGGGAAACAGAAATAACCCATAGGTGAGCAAGACGAAGATGCTTTCGAAAGCAGTAATGTTCCCTATACTGGCAAAGTATAGAGCCTTCTTTACCAGAAACTTGGCTGGTAAACCTGGGATTCCACCCTTAGTGGTCATGTGAGTCCTGACTTCTGACTCGCCCAAATAAATTGCCTTTACAATGGTTTGATCCTTTGGAATTTCTTCCAGTCCAGAAAAGGGAGCTTGATCGGTAATGGGTAAATCAGTCAGGTGAGAATACTCCTCCAATGTTAGTGCTAGCTGGTAATCCAGGAATGTGAAACAGTGATAGACCGGATCGTAGAAATGAATGAGCATAGCCAGGATTCCTTCAATTACATGGACCTTTAACATAGACAATAACCCTCTGTACTTGGCTCTGAACGCCTCAGGGTTGGTGATAATCCTTGCCAACCCTCTCAAATTCTCTAGTTTTGGAACCTTGAAGGTGCACTTATGAGTTTTCCTTCTACCGAAATCCATTAGCGCAATCTTTCTCTCTGACATTTGCAATCATGGTCTTAGTTTAATTTGAAAAAGAGAGACTAGAAAAGAAGATTTTTCTTTGTTTAAGGTTTTTTAAATGAATGCATGAATGCAGCACATAAAAACATAGAAAAAACATGGGGTCAAAGGGTCGGTGTCATGAAGTCAAGGCTCTACCTATCCCCAAAGGTTTATACTGGTGATTTTTTGTACCTGTCCTCAAAATCACTGACCCCTCTTGGGATAACAACAGCAAGCGGATCGCCAGCGAGCTGATGTATCCTAGAGTGATCTCAAATGAGGGTAGTATCGCGTGACAACTATTCCCGATGGCTTCCGCACTACAAAATGGTTTAAGTCTACTAAAACCTCAGCTTCTCAGATAACCCAATCGACCACACTACTTTCAACAACCGAAGTCATATAGGCAATGTATCTACAAAGGGAGTCTCCACTGAGTTTGATGGTCGACCGGGGACTCTTAACAAGGATTCACTCCCCGTAAGATTACCCGTATAATGCCATCACTTATCTTAGGTGTATACTCAATCTTACCACATGCGGCATCACACGCATTCCCATTAGCAGAAAAAGAAACACAGATATCAATTAGGAAAAGCAGTATATATATTTGTCCTAATCATCCTAGACCTTTTAAGAGCTATAAATCCTATGATCCTAACAGAAAATGGCTCCCTGTCAGAGTCGCCATTCTGTGGCACCTTCCCAACTATAAAGGTTTCGACTTAAGATCCTAGTGATGACAGATCCTAGCAATAATATTGGTCCCCACTGAAGTCTTGTGAAATCAAAGGTTCATCCCGAGAGAAGCAACGAAGAATGTCTCCCACTGTGGTCGCCATTTTTCTGTAGCGCGGTTTTTGTGGTTTCGAATCTCTATCGCTTTGGTGCTACAGTTCGATTCATTTTTTTATCCTATTGAGCTGATTAAGGAAGGGAAATAGATGTCTCCAATTAACCCTGCTTGCAAATTGAGTTTAAATAGTCAAAACTGTTGGTTTACAGATGCTATAAAAAGGGGGGTCTCTCTCTAGGTTATTTGTTTAAGAACACAAGTGTTGGGATCATTTATGGGACTTTTGGTTAGGATACTGCACCAAATTGATGGATGTATGGGGGTACCGGATTTGGAGTATTTTGATTAGTATGCTCGCTAAGATCTTTCAATCTTATGCCTACGTATTCCCTGTTATGGAGTATAGGGAAATCAGAGCGATCGTAGTTCCTCCTATTCTATGGGAGGAAAGAGATGTTTTGGTGTCTTGTTCAAAACCCAAGATATGAAGCTAAAGGTGATTTGTATCTTGTTCAACGCCCAAGATATGAAGCTAAAGGGTTCCTGACCGAAAGGGAAGTTGTCATCTCTAAGGAGGAGTTGTTGATGTTTGTATGCTGTGAGCAAGGTATTTTTTGATGCTAAAAGGTTGATTGGCTCAACCGGGGAAAAATGTTCTTTCTGTCTTGTACAAAGCCCAAGATTGAGGCTAAAAGGGTTTTGAGTCAACAAGATAATCTTTTATACTCAACAAGAAAGTTTGAATGTGTCTTGTACGAAGCCCAAGACGGAGGCTAAAAGGGTGATTGACTCAACAAGAGAGTATTTTATACTCAACAAGAGAGTGTGAATGTATCTTGTACGAAGCCCAAGACTGAGGCTTAAGGGGTGATTCAACAAGAGAATCTTTTATACTCAACAAGAGAGTTTTTTTTTATGCTATCTCGTACGAAGCCCGAGATTGAGGCTAAAAGGGAGGTTTGACTCAACAAGCGAGTCTGAAAAGGTTACCTCCATTTGAGGAGAATCGTTGTACAAAGCCCAAGAGAAGGCTATCTTACTGCCGAGGATCATAAAAATCCATATGCAGGTCCAAGTAGAGCGCTCTCCTGAGAGAGGCTGGGTTTCTTCCTATGTTTAGAAGGGAACTTGAGAATGTCTTCGAGGCTCAAGGGGATTAGACTGTCCAAGTCTAGAGTTTTATCTTATGTACTATGCCCAAGAGAAAATACGTTTATGGGATGAAGATCTAGACTCCTTTGAAAGACTGCTCTATTAAGATGACTAATTTCTGTTCCTATACCTTTAAGAGGTCGTCGAGACAATTTGTACAAAGCTCAAGAGAAGGCGAGAAAAAATTTTAAGAAGACGAAGGGACAATTTGTACGAAGCCCAAGAGGAGGCTATCTTCCTGGGGGAATAATCATTATACGAAGCCTAAGAGGAGCCTGTGAAAACTTCTAAGAAGTCGAAGGGTCCTTGTACAATGCCCAAGAGGAGGCGGGGATGCTTTTAAGAAGCCCGTGGGTCCCAAGCCGGGAATGTTCAAGAAATTCTAATCATAGAGAATAGATCATTTAGTCAGAGTTTCGGGTTTGAAGAATTCAAGAGATGTCATTCACTGAGAATAGATCAACTCTGGGGCGTAGAATTCCTTTGACAATTTCTAGGGTTATAGTCTGAGAAAAGGTTCACCGAGAATACTGCCTTTCTCCTTGTTCCATATTGTTTAACCCCAAGAGGAGGGAAGACTGTGTCTGGAATCATACGGGGGATCTAGTTTTGTTTGCATTTAAGAGTGACCAACGAGGCTTTACCTAGTTCTAGATGTAGTTGTCGGGGAAACTCTAAATAGCTATACTATTATTACACAGTGACAAGTATATAAAAGGTTATGAAAGGAGACTTACAGTGAAACAGCCCCACAATACAGTTATATACATATGAAAACGGTTAAATGAAAACGGATAAACACTTACTCGGTTGTAGAGCTTCCATGCTGTTTTGTTAGTTGTTCAACAAAGAAAGTTTGAAATAAATAGTATATTTCAAAATCAAAGGAGAAAGTACTTTGAAAAGAAATTGGGGCTTATAGCTTAAAGAGAAGCCCAAATTTTAACAGTGATGGCACTATCGTTTTGTATTTGTACAGGGGCTTATACAAGTGACTGAGGCCCAAGAAAGGTTTTCTGTATAAAGGGGTTGGGTCTTACACTCTATTAGAGGCCCAAAAGCGTTTGAAAATGAATAAAGATGGGTCTTATAGCTCAAGGAGAAGCCACTAGTACAAAAAACACTTTTTAAATTAGACATTTTAAATCATATGCTTTCCACTTGATTTAAAAAGTTGAAAAATTAGGATTCCGCTGGCCGTATGATAGTGAATACCATTTAGATCGGTTAACCTGATTTAAAAAGAATTTGTGATAATTAAAAAAAATGAAAATACATAGCGCCATTTTCCTTATGTTAGTGAATACCATTTAGATCGGTTAACCTGATTTAAAAAGAATTTGTGATAATTAAAAAAAAATGAAAATACATAGCGCCATTTTCCTTTTTCTTTTCCGCGAAAATCGTAAACCCTTTTCACCGCGAACACTGCTCACTATCTTCTCCGCGAACACTGTTCACTATCTTCTCACATCAACTCAAAACCCTTTTTCACGAAAACGTATTGTTCCATCTCTTCTCCGCGAACACTGTTCACTCTCTTCTCACATCAACTCAAAACCCTCTTCCATTTCTATCTCTCTGGCGGCGGAGAGAAACGCTCTTGCATTTCAAACGTATTGTTCCTTTTCTCTCTCTCTGGCGGCGGAGAGAAACCCTCTTCCATTTGCAACGACGAAGCCATTAATGATTTTCTTTATCGTCGTTTGATTTTCAGCTTCTTTATCGTCGTTTGATTTTTGTCTTTCGTTGATTCTCGACAGGTTAATTGAAGATTCTATCGACATTGAGAGTCCCTACCTCTGTTCAGATTTTCAAGGTTTGTTCATTTTTTGGTTTTTTGAATGTTAATTTAGGTTTAGTTTTATCTTTCTGGGATTTTTAAGAGATAAGTGAGGTGAAGTTTCTTTTAAAGATAAAACAAGTTGGTGGAGGAACAAAATACGTTTGTTTTGGTTTTGTCCAAGACATTGGACATAAGTTAGAGGATACAAAAAAGTATTGCAGTACATTTACAGGGTCTTAAACAAAGGTTACCGCTGTATTTATTCGTGACATTTGGATGCTTGAACTATGCCAACAATTCTAAGTCTTTACATTTGATAAAAATTTCTTAACTTTTGTTGCTACTGCTTGCATTTTGGTGTCGTAATTGATCTGTTCTGATAAATATTTGACATTTGTGTTTAGGTTTCGTCAAATGCGTAGAGTTTATATGTTAATTTCAATGTTGTAAAACTTTCATATTAATATTGTAAATATTATTGTAAATGAATTTTTGGGTTGTTGTTGCCATTGTGTAAATCAATTTTCTAATCTGCAAATCAGAAATATGCCATTGTGTAAATAGAATTTTGATCAATTGATGGAATGATTTTGTTCAGGAAGAAAAAGAAGCACGGAGGATACGAAGGGTATTAGCAAATAGAGTCCGCTAGGCAGACTTTGTATAGACATAATTTTTTGTGATTAATGTTTATTTTACAATTCAATCATGATTTCATATTTTCATATTAATATATGGTTTAGGCTTTCAATTTTAGTAAAGATAAATGGAGAAGGCTATTGAATTTGATGCTACTTGTGAAGAATTAACAACTAATATGTTTTGCTATAGGTACTTCGAACGGACAAATAGATTTGTCTCAGTTTGGAATTTGTCCAAGTAAATGTAAGTTTTAGGAGTACTTTCATACTCTTTATCTCCTCCTTAATTATTATTGATTTCAATGCTTGCGTATTTAACGCCAGTTTTCTCCAATCTAGCATATTTAGGTTTGATTATGGTTTTATTCAGTGTCATACCACGTTCCACTTAACGAGTTGTTTAATCGAAAGGATCATTTCAATTTCAATTAAGTTAAAGATGTCGTCAAACCATCTTAAAAAACTGATGCAGTGCAGTCAAAGAAACTAGTTGCAACATTTCATGTTAATTAGAAAATAGGAATATAATCCAAACAAGATGTACTCTAACTCGCAAGTCTAAACAAATAAATATGCTTGTGGAGACATAGAACTGAAATGAAATGCTGACAGATTAAAATCATAATGTGTATTAGAAATATATAAATAGATTTGTGAAGCCTTTAAACCCTTTTTTCTTTTCAATACATTAAAAGTCACTAATTTTATAGGTACTTTTGTTATGTATTAATTTAGTAGTATTTTAAGTAAAAAAGGCAGCTGATTAGCATAACCAAGCCTCAATTGCTCTGCGAGATCCTTCACCGGTACATAATCTAGCAAGGCAACCTGACTCAAGGAAAAATAATAATATTAGGGTGGTTAAATTAAAAGTTAAAAATTATATTAGGCATCAGTATGTAAAATCATACAATATATATCAAATCATTTGCATTGGAATTTGGAATTGAAACATCAATATGGTTGGTTACCTTTGATGTGTGTTGTGCACTGCATATCCCTGCAATGCTGATGAATATTTTTACTTGTCACAGACTCACAGTTATTAGCTGTGAAATATTTAAAAGGATGTATCATTTTCTATATCTGAGGGTTCATGCATGTAAACATCATATATGTTATTAGATAATAGATAGTATAGACGTGATTCTCCACAAATCGAGCAATGAACAGTATAACTTGACAATTATACGAGGACAAACTGAAAAGACAAATGTTAAGGCTTTTATCATGATGACTAGTTTGATATATATATATATATATATATATATATATATATATATATATATATATATATATATATATATATATATTGTTAAGCATTGAAACATGATTCGGTAATGACAGAATAGGATAAAAGATAGTACATAAATGTCAGTTGTGAAAATATGAAAGCATTAATACACCTAATTAGTAATTTCAGTTCTCTTGATTTCCATTTCCCCTCTCTTTGCCTCAGCTTCAACTCTCATCTTCTCTATCTCTTTCAATGTTTCCATTTATCGTTATATACTACGATATCCTGCTTCCCTAATTAGTAATTTGAAATTTACCAAATATTGTATGTTAAATGATATTGTTTTCAATTTTAGGGTCTTAGAGGCATTGGAGAAATCTACCGTCGAGAAATCTGCACGACTTTAGACAGGTGAGCTTTGTAACACCCCCTTTCTATACCCCAAATTAATCAAATAATCATTTAGGCACATATTAAAATTTTGTCAGAGTATAATTATAACATGGCATAAAAGAGGCATGTCACATCAAACACAATTATACAACATACAACACCTGCTCAATTTTGATATGCAACAGTGGGGTAACTTGCAACAGAGGAACTTAGTCCTTACACCCACATCTCAATATTTAGAATAAAAGCGGAAAATCTAAACATTGAATAACAGCAAACATATATACATATATACATGAATCATCAAATATTCTCTACCAACATCATACATGTTCACATAAACATTCATCAGCAAGATACATATACATATGTATCACAAAAGAATCACAGCCACCCTAGCTACCCGGTGCTACATATCAGAGCCGACCGACCAAGGAATGAAGACACGCTCCACAAAAGACCACCAGCATACCTACTCTGCAATGCCTCATAGAGCATTATAAAACGGCAGAAGCGTGAGAAATATTATCATAATAACAATGTATATAATTATATATATAAACATAAAAATACACATATTCCACATTCTCACCACAATCCATCACAATTTCCTCCATATACATCACAATGTATATCTACATATCAACCAAGCATATTCATCATGCATACTTTCACAATTCCCAATCATTCCACAAAAACATACACAATTATGTTTACTCAACAACACATCATTATAAAGATGATACATGCAAATCATAGAGACCGACTCACGACTCTATGCAAATGCAATGCGGTACCGACTCAATCATCTCAAGTTCACTCAGGAACTTCTGCTGGAACCATCGCTCGTTACCAAAGTAACTCCCCGTCGGGCCTACGATGTTCACCCATTGCTCACACCCCACATGGGCACACAATGTTTATGGAGCGCTCACACCCCACCTGGGCACATGACCCGATCGCTCACACCCCACACGCGGGCACACGATCTGATTGCTCACACCTCACCTAGGCACACAATCCGATTGCTCACACCTCACATAGGCACACAATCGTTCGTAATCATCGCTCACACCTCACATAGGCACACGATGTTACCACAGATTCTCCTTAGAATCGCTCAACACAAGAATGTATTTCATGATGCTTCACATGCAAAATGACACAAGACATTCTTGAAATGCATATATATATTCACAATATATTCATGCATTCATCTCATACAATCACACACAATCTATATACATTCACATCAATACACTATTGTATAATTCACATTCAAATACACCATCAAAACGGTAAAAGTCGCTAAATAGCACTATTCCCGACTTTCCAACATAATAAAATCGGCCAACAGTTTCCACACCATCATAATCATAAAGTACAGCTCAATAGCTTTCTAACGATATAAAGACCGCCTAAATCGGAGTTACGGTTCAAGAATTATGAATCGTTAAAAGAAAAGAAAATTATAAGAAAAAAACAAAAGCGCCCGGCGACAGGGGAGTTTCGCCCGGCGACGCTTCGTTTTCGCCTTCGCTTCGCCCGGTAAAGGAGGGGCGAAGGAATTTCCCCAAACCTGAACCAAACTAGTAGCTTGGCACCCTCGCGCCTCTCAATTTCGCCCGGCGAGGGCTCGAACCGCCCGGCGCTCTGGGCCTTTCGCCCGGCGCTCTGCACCAGAAGCAGAAATTCTGCTTCGTTTTCACTGTTCCAAAAACCCCCAAATCTCCATTTTCTCCCCCAAATCAGTTCCAACAGCAAAACAATTCATAGCAATGATTCATCAACCTAGGGAGATTATACAACACAAATTATATCGATTTCTATCCGCGAAAACATCGATTTCTACCATTTTCTACACAAATGGGTTTAGTTCCAAAACTCATGAAAATCAACAAAATCAACAATACAATCATACATAATCATACACATTGCTAAGATAACAAGATTTCACACCCTTACCGGATTCCAAACTTGCTCTGAGATTGATCTTGATGAATTTCTAAGTTTTCCTCTTTTCCTCTTCTTTTCTCTTCCTCCTCTTTCTTTCTCTTCTTCTTTTTCTCTCAATCTCTTTTCTATCTCTTTTCTTTCTATTTCTATTCTATTCTATTTCTTTTCTCTCATTTTCCAAACAATCAATTAATTCATTTTTCTCACAAATTCTAATTCCACTTAATTTCTAATTTATCATTAATTGAGAAAAGGCTTAAATACTCTCCATTCTAATTTCCCCGAAAACTCTCAAAATGGCAAAATAACATTTAACACACCAAATTCACAATTAAAATAATTTATCATCCAATTAAAATAAAAGACTCCACCTAATTGGGAAAATAATCAAAATCGGGGCGTTACAACTCTCCCCCACTTTAGAACTTTCCGTCCTCGAAAATAATACCTGAATCAAACAACTCCGGATACGACTCTCGCATCCCACTCTCTAGTTCCCAAGTCATATTGCCTTCCGCAACGCCTCCCCACGCTACCTTTACAAGCGCAATATCCTTGCCTCTGAGCTTCTTAACTTCACGATCCAGAATCTTAATCGGTAAAGCCTCCACCGTAAGGTTATCTCTCACTTCAACCTCGTCCATAGGAATAACATGTGACGGATCCGGAACATACTTCCGAAGTTGCGAAACATGGAATACATCATGCAAATTGGAAAGGTTCGGAGGCAACGCCACACGGTAAGCCACAACACCAACTCGTGCAGAAATCTGATACGGACCAATAAAACGAGAAGTCAACTTCTTCGACTTCAAAGCATGACCCACACCCGTAATTGGCGTAACTCTCAAAAATACATGGTCGCCTTCCTGAAACTCAAGATCTTTTCTTCTCTTGTCATGATAACTCTTTTGTCTACTATGAGAAGCTTTCATCTTCTCACGGATAAACTTCACTTTCTCTGTCATTTGTTGTGCCATCTCCGGTCCAACTATCGCCCTCTCACTCGTTTCATGCCAACACAAAGGTGTTCGACATCTACGACCATACAAAGCCTCAAACGGTGTCATACCTATACTTGAATGAAAACTGTTATTGTAGGTGAATTCAATCAACGCCAAATAATTATCCCAAGCACCACCTTGCTCGAGCACACATGCACGCAATAAATCCTCCAACGATTGAATTGTCCTCTCGGTTTGACCATCCATTTGCGGATGATAAGCCGAACTCAATCTTAGCTTAGAACCCAAAGCCTTTTGTAGACCCTCCCAAAACCTCGATGTGAATCTAGGATCTCTATCCGATACAATACTCTTAGGAACTCCATGCAACTTCACAACCACAAGAACATAAATCTCGGCTAACCTCTCCAAAGGATGACTAATATCAATTGGAATGAAGTGAGCAGATTTAGTAAGCCTATCAACAATTACCCAATTAGCATTTTGACCTCTTTGCGTATTCGGAAATCCCGTAACAAAATCCATTGATATACTATCCCATTTCCACTCTGGAATGTCCAACGGTTGCATCAATCCACTAGGCTTTTGATGTTCTACCTTCAACTTTTGACAAGTTAAGCACGCATACACAAATTGAGCCACATCTCTCTTTAACCTGGACCACCAAAAGATTTTCTTCAAATCTTGATACATTTTATTCGCTCCCGGATGAATACTTAAGTTACTTCGGTGCCCTTCTTCCAATATCATCTTTTTCAACTCTACATCATCGGGAATACAAATACGACCACGGAATCTCAAAACTCCAAAACTATCAACCTTGAAATCTTCATTCTCATTCAACATCAAATCAACGAATTTCAAGTCCAACTTTTGCTTTTCACCTACCGTTGCAAGAAAATCATTCGTAACATGTAGCATACCAAGTTTCACACTTCTCGGCGTCATTTCACAAATTAAACTCAAGTCTCTAAAATTCTCCAAAAGTTCCCATTCTCTCGCCATCAATGCAGACATATGTAACGACTTCCGACTCAAAGCATCGACCACCACGTTTGCCTTGCCCGGATGGTAATTCAAACCAAAATCATAATCCTTCAAAAGCTCCAACCACCTTCTTTGTCTCATGTTCAACTCTTTTTAATCAAATAAATATTTCATGCTCTTGTGATCACTAAAAACTTTAAATCTTGCACCATAAAGATAGTGTCTCCAAATTTTCAAAACAAACACCACGGCCGCCAACTCCAAGTCATGCGTAGGATAATTCTTTTCATGTACTCTCAATTGTCTTGAAGCATACGCCACAACTTTTCCATCTTGCATCAAAACACCACCTAAACCAACCAATGAAGCATCACAATACACAACAAATGGTTCCGTAGGATTTGGCAAAATCAAGATCGGAGCCGTTGTCAACCTTCTTTTTAACTCATTGAAACTCTCTTCACAATGAATATCCCAAATGAAAGTATTTTCCTTACAAGTCAATTGCGTTAACAGAAGTGCCAACTTTGAAAATCCCTCAATAAACCTCCGATAATAACCCGCCAAGCCAAAAAAGCTTCGAATCTCCGTAACCGATCTAGGAGCCTCCCATTGCATCACTGCATCAATCTTGGATGGATCAACACTAATACCACTACCGGAAATAACATGTCCAAGAAAACTTACTTCCGATAACCAAAACTCACATTTCGACAACTTAGCATACAATCGTTTCTCTTTCAAAATTTGCAACACAATTCTCAAATGCTCTTCATGCTCCTCCTGAGACTTAGAGTAAATCAAAATATCATCGATGAACACAACCACAAAACGATCCAACTGTCCATGAAAAATACGATTCATGTATTCCATAAACACACCCGGCGCGTTAGAAACCCCGAATGGCATCACGGAATATTCGTAATGGCCATACCGTGTCCTGAAGGTCGTCTTTTGAATATCCTCCTCTTTCACACGAATCTAGTGATATCCCGGTCTCAAATCAATCTTGCTAAAAACACGCGCACCAACCACTTGGTCCATCAAATCATCGATCCTTGGAAGCGGATACTTGTTCTTAATTGTCACCTTGTTCAATTGTCGATAATCAATGCACAACCGCATACTTCCATCCTTTTTCTTTACCAACAATACCGGAGCACCCCACGGAGAAACACTTGGTCTTACAAATCTCTTGTCCAACAAGTCATTCAATTGCCTCTTTAATTCTACCAACTCCGATGCCGACATACGATACGGTGCCATCGAAATCGGTCTCGTACCCAGAACTAGATCAATAGAAAACTCAACTTCTCTCTCCGGTGGTACATCCTTAATATCCTCAGGAAACACCTCAGGAAAATCACAAACAACAGGAAACACATCAAGTGACACTTGACCATCCACAGACAATGATGCAAACAACCCGAACAATTGAGCTTCGTCCGCTAAAAGTTTCTTCAATTCTTTAGTGGATAGGACACTCTCATCTTCATCATCTTCCAAAGAAGGAAACCTTAATAACTTGTGATAGCAATCTATATGAACTCGATTAAATCGCAACCAGTTCATACCCAAGATTACGTCTAAACCTTCCAACGGCAAACACACTAAATCCATCTCGAAGTCTTTACCATAAATGGTCAAAGGACAACTCTCACAAACCAAAGAAGTAGTTACTGACCCCATCGCTGGAGTGTCAATAACCATCTTACCATCCATCACAGACAACACAAGATTCAAACGCTTCGCGCACTCAGACGAAACAAACGAATGAGTCGCTCCCGTATCAATAATAGCAACTAAAGGCGTACTATTAATAAAGCATGTACCTTTAATCAAACGGTCTGCACTAGTAGTTTGAGTCCCTGCCAATGCAAACACCTTTCCGCCCGCTTGAGCTTGTTTCGGCTTAGTACACTTAGTACTAATGTGACCCACTTCTCCACAATTATAGCACTTCACCATATTCCTTCTACAATATGTAGCAGCATGCCCAGTACCTCCACAATTAGAACATTTCACCACTGGCTTCCCACACTCAAATGATTTATGACCTATTTCCCCACACTTATAACACTTAATGGGACCCGAACCTCCTCCTCCAGATCTCTTCTCAAAGTTTCCCCTATGCTTGCCCTTATCAACAGGTGTCACATAAGGTCCACTTCTAACTTGTTGCTTTCCCTTCCTCTCATTCAAACTTTTGTAATGTGTAGAACGAGCCATGCTATCTTCCTCGAAGATTCTACAACATTCTGTCAAATCCGAAAACCTTCTTATCCTTTGATATCCCACAGCCTGTTTAATCTCAGGACACAAACCATTCTCATATTTAATACACTTTGAGAACTCGGCAGTGATTGCGGCATAGTGAGGATGGAATTGAACCAACTCCACGAACTTAGCAGTATAGTCCACCACGGACATACTACCTTGTTTCAATTCAAGGAACTCTATCTCCTTCTTCCCTTTCACACTTTCAGGGTAATACTTCCTTAAAAACTCAGTACGAAATAAATCCCAAGTTACCTCTTCATCATCCACCTCAAGAATTTGACGCATACCGACCCACCAATCGTCGGCTTCTTCCTTCAGCATGTGAGACCCAAGCCTCACTTTATTCTCTTCCTCACATTCCATGACTCTGAAGATCCTTTCAATCTCTTTCAACCAAAGTTGAGCACCATCGGGATCAAATCTTCCTTTGAAAACCGGTGGTTGATTCTTCCTGAACTCGTCGTTAGCATTCACATTCGGCGCACCTTGCACCGCCCTAGCCATTGCTTCCAAAGCAGCAGCCATCGCATTGTCGTTTCTACCAGCCATATTCAAATCATTCCCAAAAATAACAACAAAGTTAAACAACAATTCAAACAATACGACAACAAGACAGACACAACTGACTCAACTCTGGCTCTGATACCACTTAATGTAACACCCCCTTTCTATACCCCCAATTAATCAAATAATCATTTAGGCACATATTAAAATTTCGTCAGAGTATAATTATAACATGGCATAAAAGAGGCATGTCACATCAAACACAATTATACAACATACAATACCTGCTCAATTTTGATATGCAACAGTGGGGTAACTTGCAACAGAGGAACTTAGTCCTTACACCCACATCTCAATATTTAGAATAAAAGCGGAAAATCTAAACATTGAATAACAGCAAACATATATACATATATACATGAATCATCAAATATTCTCCACCAACATCATACATGTTCACATAAACATTCATCAGCAAGATACATATACATATGTATCACAAAAGAATCACAACCACCCTAGCTACCCGGTGCTACATATCAAAGCCGACCGACCAAGGAATGAAGACACGCTCCACAAAAGACCACCAGCATACCTACTCTGCAATGCCTCATAGAGCATTATAAAACGGCAGAAGGGTGAGAAATATTATCATAATAACAATGTATATAATTATATATATAAACATAAAAATACACATATTCCACATTCTCACCACAATCCATCACAATTTCCTCCATATACATCACAATGTATATCTAAATATCAACCAAGCATATTCATCATGCATACTTTCACAATTCCCAATCATTCCACATAAACATACACAATTATGTTTACTCAACAACACATCATTATAAAGATGATACATGCAAATCATAGAGACCGACTCACGACTCTATGCAAATGCAATGCGGTACCGACTCAATCATCTCAAGTTCACTCAGGAACTTCTGCTGGAACCATCGCTCGTTACCAAAGTAACTCCCCGTCGGGCCTACGATGTTCACCCATTGCTCACACAATGTTTATGGAGCGCTCACACCCCACCTGGGCACACGACCCGATCGCTCACACCCCACACGCGGGCACATGATCTGATTGCTCACACCTCACCTAGGCACACAATCCGATTGCTCACACCTCACATAGGCACACAATCTTTCGTAATCATCGCTCACACCTCACATAGGCACACGATGTTACCACGAATTCTCCTTAGAATCGCTCAACACAAGAATGTATTTCATGATGCTTCACATGCAAAATGACACAAGACATTCTTGAAATGCATATATATATTCACAATATATTCATGCATTCATCTCATACAATCACACACAATCTATATACATTCACATCAATGCACTATTGTATAATTCACATTCAAATACACCATCAAAACGGTAAAAGTCGCTAAATAGAACTATTCCTGACTTTCTGACATAATAAAATCGGCCAACAGTTTCCACACCATCATAATCATAAAGTACATCTCAATAGCTTTCCAACGATATAAAGAACGCCTAAATCAGAGTTACGGTTCGAGAATTATGAATCGTTAAAAGAAAAGAAAATTATAAGAAAAAAACAAAAGCGCCCAGCGACAGGGGAGTTTCGCCCGACGACGCTTCGTTTTCGCCTTCGCTTCGCCCGGCGAAGGAGGGGCGAAGAAATTTCCCCAAACCTAAACCAAACCAGTAGCTTGGCACCCTCGCGCCTCTCAATTTTGCCCGGCGAGGGCTCGAACCGCCCGGCGCTCTGGGCCTTTCGCCCGATGCTCTGCACCAGAAGCAGAAATTCTGCTTCGTTTTCACTGTTCCAAAAACCCCCAAATCTCCATTTTCTCCCTCAAATCACTTCCAACAGCAAAACAATTCATAGCAATGATTCATCAACCTAGGGAGATTATACAACACAAATTATATCGATTTCTATCCGCGAAAACATCGATTTCTACCATTTTCTACACAAATGGGTTTAGTTCCAAAACTCATGAAAATCAACAAAATCAACAATACAATTATACATAATCATACACATTGCTAAGATAACAAGATTTCACACCCTTACCCGGATTCCAAACTTGCTCTGAGATTGATCTTGATGAATTTCTAAGTTTTCCTCTTTTCCTCTTCTTTTCTCTTCCTCCTCTTTCTTTCTCTTCTTCTTTTTCTCTCAATCTCTTTTCTATCTCTTTTCTTTCTATTTCTATTCTATTCTATTTCTTTTCTCTCATTTTCCAAACAATCAATTAATTGATTTTTCTCACAAATTCTAATTCCACTTAATTTCTAATTTATCATTAATTGGGAAAAGGCTTAAATACTCTCCATTCTAATTTCCCCGAAAACTCTCAAAATGGCAAAATAACATTTAACACACCAAATTCACAATTAAAATAATTTATCATCCAATTAAAATAAAAGACTCCACCTAATTGGGAAAATAATCAAAATCGGGGCGTTACAAGCTTCAGATTCTATCATATGTTTTGTATAGTGCCATGTAATGTATGTTGCAACTTGAAATGTTCAAAGTTGAAAATCAGTAGTAGACTAGTAGTTAGTTACTGTGTTATTTGAAAACTAAAGCTAAAATGTAATTGATGCAATAAACATGGATAATTAGAAAAGCTCTAGAACACTTCAGTTTATGCTGTTAGTTGACATTTTAGCATCTTTTAATGTTTTTGACAATATTACTTTGGTTTTGAGTTAAACTATTTTGGTTATTTATATTTTACAATTTTGTCAATTCTGCTTTGCAATCATTATTTTCTCTTATTTGTAAAACTTGTTGGCTTGTTAGGGAAGTTCATTTGATTGTTTACACTAGATATGAAAACTAGTTAATCACTTCTGTTGTTTGCAAGGAACTAATTAAACTATTTCATTTGGATTTATTAATGATCTTATCTTTGGCGAAATGTGATTTGTGTTTTCCTGGAGTAGAATTAAGTCAATTCTGCTTTGCAATCATTGTTTCCTGGAGTAGAATTTTGTCAATTCTGCTTTGCAATCATTATTTTCTCTTATTTGTTAAACTTGTTGGCTTGTTAGGGAAGTTCATTTGATTGTTTACACTAGATATGAAAACTAGTTAATCACTTCTGTTGTTTGCAAGGAACTAATTGAACTATTTCATTTGGATTTATTAATGATCTTATCCTGGCGAAATGTTAATCACTTCTGTTGTTTGCAAGGAACTAATTGAACTATATCATTAAAACTACTTTTTGAACTAGATGAGATAGAATTAAGTCTGATTTTTGTTAGGTGAAGTACATTTTGAGGCAATGAAATCATATTCCAATATATTGATGCTAATATTTTATAATTATTGAGAAAGAGAAGATGCTACATGAGAGAGTAGTATCAATAACAGAAGAAAGAACTTAGTAGCCATTGTCTGAATTGGTTTGTTTTTGGTGTGTTTTTGAGTTTTGGATGAGAAAATTGATGACAAGTGTGTAGATTTATATGCATATAAGTTGAGAAGATATGACACAATTGTATATATGCAAGTTGCCAGCTACATCAGCAGTCAAAACAAACAAGCTTATTGCATCATGTTTATGATATTTGTTAGTATAGTTAGTACCTTGGTTTTTCATGTTAATACTTTTATAATTGAATTGCATTCTATACCAGATCACCACGGCAGCATGTTTTAGATTTTGGCAATGTCTAAAGTCAAAATAAAGATGATAATTCAGTTAGGTTTATATACAATTTTATTAGTCCAGAAATATACTTTATTCCATGAAAGCTCAAACAGAAATTCTTGTGTTAAAAATCAGGTCCCTGATATGCCCCTAGTATTAGATCTCTTTATATTTTGTTTTCTCAAAAGGATATATTATATATGTCACTTTTGTACATTATAGAGTTTTATTAAATTAGTGTTACTAATAACTTTATACTATTATATTTTAACAATAATGTGCTTACTATCAGTAATAGAATTAATTTGATTACATAGAGATAAATCAAAATCTAATGTGCTTACTTAATATGTCTCTGTACTAATAAAGTAAAATAACTATACATGAGAAGTGGAGCCATGCTATATTGTTCGTGAGTTTTTCTCTGTTTTGTGAAAGTATATACTAAATATTTTTTTTGTTAATTATAATAGACTAATTAAGCACCATAACTTACTATTTGTGTATGTATTTTTTTCCAGAAGTAGTTATGGATCGTAGTTGGATGAATTCCAACCGTTTGAGTGAAGAGTATAATAAAGGAGTAGACGAGTTTATTAAATTTGCTTCAGAGAAACTTCCTGATAATAACGAAAAAATTTATTGTCCTTGTGTTAAATGTTTGAATATTCCCTCGTTACATTTTGAGTTGATAAAAAGTCATCTTATTTGTCACGGGATTAACCAAAATTATACCAAATGGATATGGCATGGCGAGTCGCTAAACATGCCAAGTGAATCGAGTACAAATGAAGTCAATGTAGATATGAACGATCGGCTAGATGATATGATTCGTGATATAGGTCCAGAGTCTTTCCAGCGAGCACATATGTATGATAATTTGTGCAAAGATAGAGAAGAGACTTTGTATCCGGGGTGCACTAATTTGTGCAAAGATAGAGAAGATAGAGAAGAAGCTTTTGTGAATGTCTACACGGCATAAAAGTTCCACAAGGCTACTCTTCAAATGTCAAGAGTCTTGTCTCAATGAAAGATTTGAAATTAGTTGGATTGAAGTCTCATGATTGTCACATATTGATGCAACAATTCATACCAGTGGCAATTCGTGGAATATTGCCTAAAAAAGTTAGAGATGTCTTAACTAGGTTATCCTTATTCTTCAATGCTATTTGCAGTAAAGTCATTGATCCTAATAAATTAGATGAGTTGGAAAATGAGGCTGCAATTATCTTGTGCCAACTAGAGATGTATTTTCCTCCTTCTTTCTTTGACATAATGGTTCATTTAATTGTTCATTTAGTGAGGGAGATTAGGTTGTGTGGTCCTGTTTATTTGAGGTGGATGTATCCAGTTGAACGATACATGAAGATTTTAAAAGGGTATGTGAAGAACTTTCGTCGTCCCGAAGCATCTATTGTTGAAAGGTATATCGCAGAAGAGGCTATTGAATTTTGTTCTGACTATATGTCTGAAGCGGAAACAATAGGAATTCCAAAATATCGTCATGAAGGAAGATGTGCAGGTAAGGGCACACGAGGTTTAAAACTTAAGAGCATGGGGCGTGCAGAAGTACTTAAAGCACAATTGTATATATTGAATAACACTGACGAGGTTCAGCCTTACCTTTCTGCTCATAAAGTCATTGTGAAGGGAAAAAAGTCTAGAGTGAATGAAAAATGGTTGATGAATGAGCATAACAAGACTTTTTTAAAGTGGTTCAAAGAAACCATTTTAAATGACAATTCAGCTTCTGTTACATTAAAATGGCTATCAAGGGAGCCTAACTTTGATGTCATAACTTGGTCTGGTTATGATATCAATAATTTTTCATTTTATACAAAGACTCAGGATGACAAAAGTGTCGTACAAAACAGTGGGGTGATGGTCGTAGCTGAGTCCATGCACTTTGCTAGTTCAAAAGATAAAAATCCAGTTATGGCATCTATACCTTATTTTGGAATCATTGAAGAGATTTGGGAAGTTGATTTCATAAAATTTAAAGTTCCTGTTTTTAAATGTAAATGGATTGACATAAACAGTGGTGTCAAAACTGATGAATTTGGTTTTACATTGGTGGACCTTGAAAAGGCAGCTTATACGGACGAGCCATTTATTATGGCATCTCAAGCAAAACAAGTGTTTTTTGTTTGTGATCCTTCTAGCAAAAAGTGGTCGGTGGTTCTTCAAGGTAAAAATATACATGAGCCTAATGAGAGTCTATATTCAACCATAGATATTTCTGAGAGTCCTTTTTCTCAAAGAATGCCTACTTCCACTGAGGAAACTATAACAGATGACGTGTATGCCACCCGTGATGATCATGAAGAAGGGATATGGGAAAATGTCTAATCATGAAATTCTTTGAAAATATATAGTTTATATCCATATATGGTACATTTTAGTTTATAAAATTTTTTTACTTTGATTCTTAACTTTAGTTTTAATCCATATATGAAAATTTATTCATTCTTAATATGTTTTTTTTAATGCAGACACATGGATGATCCATCAGCTCCTTCACAAAGAGAGAATGATACTCGGCCTATCAAAAAGAGGGGTAGGCATGGCACACGAATGAAAGAATTGTGTTTACGTGAGAAGGGTGTAAAGATACCAATTGATTTCGATCCAAGGACCAAAATACCTTTAGGGGAAAACAGAAAAAAGTTCAAGAGTCATGTGGGTTCCATTGCTCGAAACAAAGTGAGCATTTTGGAGGAATATTGGGATAATGTAGATTCAAAAGTGAAGGATCAAATTTGGGATGATATTATGGTATAATATTAATAATGCTTGCTAAATGTATTACTTAAATGCATTATTTTCAAACACTAACTATTTTATTTGTTGTGTGATGTAGGAACAATGGGATATCCGTGATACCGATATTGGAGTATTGAAAAGCAAATGGATTTCCTATGCGGGTGAGCGTTGGAGGGCATTTAAAATGGCTCTAACCAGTAGATATTTAAATGATGGAGAATTGAGTGACACATCTCCACTTGAAAAGTATCCTTTTCTTGAAGAGGAAATATGGCAGAAGTTTAAGAAGATGCGAGAGAATCCTTCCTTTCTGGTTAGTTAGATTTGTGATTCAGTTTATCAATCAAGTTTATTTTTAGTATTTCCTTTAATTGGTGTGTTATTTATAATAGGAGAAAAGAAAAAGGGGGAAAATGGTTCAGGCTTATAATAAATACCCTCACATCATGTCTCGTGGGGGATATGAGTTGATTGAAGAAAAGATGATGCAAGAGAAAATAACACAAAGAGAAGAGTCAGGTGGAGATTCCCTACTTACACCTCCATCTCCACCAAAACGCCATGAGAAGTGGATAAGAGGCCGAACAAAACCATCAGGAGAGTATACATCAGAAGAAACACGACTTGTTGCCGATAAAATTGTAAGTAAATGTCTACCATTGATTTTTTGTTAGGTGAAGTACGTTTTGAGGCAATGAAATCATATGGCCTTAACATTTATCAGCCAATTGAGTTTGAATTAAAAGTGTCTAAAAATAAAAGTGTCTAAGAGTGTGAATTAAAAGTGACTAGGTAATAGAAAGACAAAATTTTATCAGCCAAACCCATAATCTGAAACAGCTTTGTCGATATTGTGTGCTGAGCAACAAATCCAAAAAGCTTTAAACCCTTGTCTTCATCGAAAAAGGAACCAATCTGTAAGTACATTCAAGATAGTTGTTCGAGCAGAAAAATATGGCTACTAATGATAGTTATAACGTTGTCAATCTATAAGTACATTCAAACCAAAAAAACTGAATTGAACCGACCTGCACCCTGCAATAAGTGGACAATTATTACTCTGTTTGATTGCTCCTTGGTTTTTTTATATAGCTACCATATCACATATCTACAGTAAAATGATCAAATTTTCAGCTTCTAACAGCTGCAGCAGCAATTGGTTTCTTAAGCAGTTGGTTTGAGCTGTATTCTTAAGCAGCTGCAGCAGTTGGTTTCAAAGTTTTAAGTGCCTGTTATTGTCCTTTTTGTTCATCTGGTTGGTTCTAGGCAGAGTCTGTTTTGTTATTGCTTGGTTAATCTCGTATATTATGTTGGTCCACATCCTCATAATGTTGCTTCTACCTCACATATTTTAAATAGCACACAAATAGAGGCCATAAAATTAGAGCTTACAAAGGAGATTCGAGAACAAGTGATGCGGGACATATCATCAATGCCGGCTTTCTCTCAACAATATCCAAATTTCCCGGTTTGTTCTCCTAATACCACTATACGTGCGAGCACGAATGGTAGTTGTTCAGCAATGCCACATATACAAGAGGATGAGGAGGATATCCCTGAAGAGTGTGAATTATATGTTGATAAGAATCATCACGTAGTGGCATACGCAAATGTGTATAAGTTGGGGTCCAACATACATAATCAATTGTTAGATAATGATATGGCAAGGGTGGCGGTGATCAAGGTGCTAGATTCAAATGTTCAAGTCCCTATGCCCACAGATGAGGTGACAAAGGTTGGTGAGGCCCTCAACAATTTCATTCAATGGCCGAAAAGACTTTTGCGTCTTGTTACTAATAAGGTATTCAATAGTTGTGTCCATTTTCTATTTCAATATATAATGACTATCCTATGTTGTCTAATATTTTATCTTAATTGTTTAGGATGTTGAAGGAAATAAAAAAGATGCCATTCCATCTAAAAGGTCAGAATCTGAAAACAACGGCGCTGAAAAATTGATGTTAAAGATAATGTCGCGAAAAGAAGCTTTGAAGTTAAAGTTGGAAGGGGATGATTTTTTTGATCTCCCAATCAAAGATATTATGGAGTTGTGTATGAAGACACAAGATTTACGAATCTCTATTCTACGTATATGGGTGGTGTAAGTACATTTCTACATCATTTTTGCTGTTATTTTCAGATTCTATAATGTTCCATTGATAAATACATAAAAAGTCATCTTACTGTTATTGTCATGGATAAAGGGATTAACCAAAAGTCATCTTACTTTAAGATTCTGTAATGTTCCATTTCTACACTTCAGTTTATACCAAATGGATATAGTTACTGTTATATATATGTTCCATTGATAAATAACAGTAAGATAACTGTTTTTTTATCCATTGATAAATATATATGTATTTTCATGGATATGGTTTATACTAATGGAAAATGGCACTACTGATTTATATATATGTATTTCCACAGTAACATTAAAATTCCACAATGTTAGTTATATTGAATTGTTAGAATATTAGAGCTGTTAGTGAGTGTTAGTGAACTGTTAGTGAATATTAGAGTTGTTAGTGAGTGTTAGTGCTGTTAGTTTGTTAGTTATATTAGAGCTCTAATATTCTAAACTGAAAAAAATTGTAACTAAACTGAAAAAAATTGTAACTTGCATTGTAGATAAAAGCTGCCATTTTTACAAAAGATGTGGAGTAAGTCAGCAAAATTGTGATATGATAAAATAGTGATTAAGTGATTAAAAAAAGAGAAAATGACAATGAATCACCTTGATCGGTCCTTATTGTAGTTCACTTGTAATTCATCAAGGATGTAAATGAGATCAATTAAATGTCCATATAAGAAATTAAAGTAAATAAGAGAAAGCAAGAAGGTTCAGGTGTTACAAATTGACTCTTATGTCTTCCTATTTTGTTTAAGGTTTTCTAGTTGTTGCTTGGATTGTGAACATGTTTTATCTAATGGTGTTGTGTCGAGCGTGCTTCATGTGTTTATGTACATACGAGTTTGGCATGTTGAATTCTTTGCGCCTTCTAATAGCAAGTCTTTATGATTTTGTTGAATAGTCTCATTTAAGCCATTTGCAAGTACCTATATGTCATTTGCAGTTTAAGTATTTGTGATGTAGTCTTGACTAAGAAATTTTGAGAGGCCATTTTTTGCTTGTATAATGAGTGTATAATGAAGTTAGTTCCCATCGAATGACTTGTAGTATATGGTTTTGTCTTGGATAGATAGTCCCAATGTGGTAGTGTAAGTAATGAATATATAACTGTTCTACAGCGTTCTGCACTGCTTAGTATATGCACCTGTTTGGTAAATCGTAACGTCGGAGAAAATTGCGTTCAAAAGCCACGTTAACACAAAGCCAATGTATAGCTTCTAAATTTTCACATAAAAAATCCATCTGGATGTGAAAATGTAATTTCAAATGCAATACCAAACATATGCTATGTTCATTTTGATCTTGGGACAAGATTTGTCTGAGATGATGTATCTCATGCATAATAGTTCTGCATTGTTTCTAGTCAAATTTTGTAGTTGATATCATATTGAAGGATTTATATGGAGAAATAGGGTATTCATTTTGATGCGGGGACAAGATGTGTCTGAGATGATGTATCTCATGCATAATAGTTCTGCATTGTTTCTAGTCAAATTTTGTAGTTGATATCATATTGAAGGATTTATATGGAGAAATAGGGTATTGGCTGGTTAGTTAAATTTTGGCTGTTGTGGTAACACTAGAAGACTTGCATCCTTTTTAATATGCAGAAACCACCGTGGTTTGAGGCATTACTGGGGCCTTCGTGTTCGTGGTCAGCATACCAAGACTACTGGACGCAGGGGAAAGACTGTTGGTGTCTCAAAGAAGCGATAAGCTTTTATGTTTTGATTTGGAGATTAGATATTTTGAGGCATATTTTAAGCACATTAGACATGATTTATATATTGATTTTGTATGGTTTTTGAATGAATATTGTGACAATTTCAATTTTGTTTGGTCTGTGTGTGGGGAAATATTGGTAATAAAATACCTTTACACATAGAAGTAACACACACTACAACAGATAAGACCTCAGACAGCGCTTTTTTTGCCCTTAGACAGCGCTTTTAAGCGCTGTCTAAACATGCACTGCTATAGGTTTAGACAGCGCTTTGGTTAATACCAAAAGCGCTGTCTAAAGGTGGCTATATTTAATGAAAAGCGCTGTCTAAGGTACCTTTATATAAAAAATTTTGTATACCTTAGACAGCGCTTTTGGTGAAAGCGCTGTCTAAGCCCTACCTTTTTTGACTTTTTTTTGGTATACCTTAGACAGCGCTTTCACCCAAAGCGCTGTCTAAGGTATACCTTAGACAGCGCTCTCACCAAAAGCGCTGTCTAAGGTATACGAAAAATTTAATATAAATTTTTTAAAACCTCAATTTTTACCAGGTTTTTTCAACCAGAATTTGACCTGTTTTTTCAACCTGTTTTTGACCTGTTCAGAAAAATACCACAATTTGGAGATTCAAATCAATCCAATTTATCCTATTTAAATGTACCAATTTACACCAAAATTATATATCCAAAACAATTGGCAATTCAAACCAATATATATATTTAAAATTACAAACCAAAATTATATATACACCTATTTATAATTACAAATCATTACATTTTTTCTACAAATGCACATATCACTTATACTAGTACTTTTGCATCCAACCAAAGGTATGCTTCAAATCTACATTATAGGTCCTGAAAACACAAAGATTGTAATTCAATTAAAAGAATACATAAACAAAGTTACACATATTTAAATTCTCATCAATTAAAGTAAGAGTACAATATTATACCTTGTAAAATTTCGAGCTCCATAATGAATTGACATCAATCCTCTTTAATTTCATCCAATTGAGAAATTGAGTAATGAGCACACTTGCATTCTTCAAAGTACTACATAATAATATAACATAGTTTGATTTAGTTTTAACTATTTCATTAGACATGAGAGATATGTGTTAATATTAAAATAACTCATAAGTTAGAAATACATACATCGGATGGAATCTCTATTCGATCCAACAAAAGAGTGTCTCTCATAAACCTCAACATGAAATAGCCGCAATCTATTTGATTGCGTTGCCGAGGACACTACAAATGAAAAGAAAATATGGATAAATCCTAAGTTTTATCAAGTAGCATCACTAATATAATAACACATGTGATAATTAATATACCTTCACTGTATTCCATGTAATAATGGGGTTGACTCTCCGCTGTGGTAGATGGCTATCTCGTAGTGCTAGGAAAGCTTGTATAGCGCTAATAAAATATAAGTGAATATTTAGAAAACTTCACATAAATAAATAAACAAACAAATAAATATACACATTCATATTTAGAACAATCTCACTTACGTGTCAATACACTTCTTCAAATCCGGGTATGTTGTCCAATCATTTCCTAACGAATCCAGATAATACACCATTGCTCTGCTAGGATTAATTGCGACCAACAACCAATGTCCACTGTAAGATTAAACAAGTGTTAGATGGAAACTTTCTACACGACGTCAAAATACAAAAAAACTATAATGGATGAATTTATAATGAAAATCTAACCCAGTATTAAACGGTAAAAAGAACAACTTTTTCGTTTCTTGGTTGTCCATAAAGACGTCGCGTATATACGCCAGGACCTCATCTGGTTTATTGATTATTAAGGTTAAGTTGAGAGACGTCGGGCATAGGAATGCAAATCTTTGCTGCAATCCGTGTGGGCGCATAACTCTGTCATACAGAAACCTTAAATAAAAACATCATTAACATTAGACTATTCATTTGAAACATAAAGTAAATATGTTGTTCAATTAATATACCAAAGTAGATCGGATATATACCTCACGTATGTATTGACAACAGTGCCGCCCAATTCTTCATGATTGAAAACTTGCTCGAAGTCTTCATTACTAGTAATTTGGTCATGTTCAAAGCCATAGATACCTTTCTCCATATGTATAAGACGAACACCTCCGGTGATAATATCTGTCACTTGTAGATACGTCTGGAGGCACGACCTAAACTTGGAGATAGGTTGTTTTCTACCCCTGCTCTTCTTAGCACCAACATTTTTTTGCATTGAAATGTTGCTAATCTGTTTACCAGGCAGCTATATATCATATAATTTGTTAGATTAAGTATAAGATATCCAATTTAACATTTTCTATGCATAAATATCATATAATTGTGATGTACCTGTTTTTTTGAAACAACGGACTCGGTATGCTCCGGAATCCGCTTATCCTTTGTTTTGGATTTTGTTGGAGTCTAAATAACATTACCATGTAAAAAATGAAAATAAAATGCTCGTAAAATCTTTGAATCTACACATTAAGGTTAACAAAGGTTTATAACGGTTTTAATCATACCTCATATCCTACGAGTATGAGGTTTGACGGCCATGCAACATACGACCCTATAGCATCTCGCACCAATGTTACATCCGAATCATCGTCAGGATAGGGTAATGGTGCTTCCTCCTCTATAGCAATATCAACTGATACTTTCAAACTTCCAGTAGGGAGGGATTTATTGTGAAGTAATTGTACCCCATTGTTATACACTTTTCCCTTTGCAATATTCCGATAAGTTGGTGAAGATAAGAAGAGCTGACATTGGGAAACGCCCTAAAACCAAAAATAAATATGCCATTGTTAATGTGTATATATGTCATTTAAATAATTTAAGCTACGAATTTAATTTCATAAATATATATATAATTACCTCTGGAATAATCGGATGAAAGCTGCAGTTGATACTATCTTTCTCCGATCCATCTCTAAAACATGAAGCGTTATCCCTTTCTTTTTCCTTTCGTAATTCCCGAACCTCAGCTTCTAGTGCTTCCAATTTAGCTTGAAGTTCTGCATTACTAGCAACCTTTCCCTTTTTAATATTCAAGGAGGTCGGGGTGATCCCAAATGCCTTACCCCTCACCCGACCAGAATACTCAGGGACATCTAATGCCCGACTAAGTATGCTCCTGGTATCGTCTGGAGATACAGACTGAGATAACGCCTCCTGAAAATCAGATGAATATCGAATATTTGTCAAATATTTGTTAATAAATTTTTGATTTAATTAAAGAAATATTGTTATACTTACACATTTCTCAAATACTTGTAGAACCTCTACTGCAACAACTCCAGACTTGCCCACACGGGCTTCCTTCCACAAGACATGTGCAGGAAGAGATGTTTTAGAGCTATTCGCCTGTTGTAACTACATATAAAGCCAAATAATATGATCAACTATAACTCATGATGAACAATTATTATAGCATTGCAATATATTTATACTTACCAAAGATTGCTCCAAACGTCCATATCCAACACGTCCTTTCCTGTATTTATACTTGGGAGCTGATGCTCTTTCCCGATTAATTACACTTAATCGCGTAAATTCTGGGGTTTGTCGTTTGGATTTAAACGTTACCCATTTTTGTGGTGAAATCAAACTTGCATATTTAGATGGATACTCTCCATCAACAAAGTTATCGTCAGCATCCCTAAGATAGGTGCGGTTTAAATATGTCCTAAACCCTCTTAGGAGCTTCCCTGCCAATCTCATCAAAAAAGCTTTTCTTTCTTCCTCGACGTTGAAGCACCTCTAAAAAAACCATACACATTGGTTAGTACAAATAATTTGAAGTACATAATTAGTTGGCATAATTAAAGACATAATTATGGTACCTTTATCTCATTCCAAATTTTTTCTTTGGTTTCCTTCAACTGTTTGGATCTCTAATCATCACAAGTAATAGGAACCGCATTCCATACAAGTGCACCAATGAAACTTGTCAAAGTATGACCGTTAGGCTCAATAAGTGTATTCTGGGCGCTCCAATGCACATTATAAGTGATGCCTTGATCTCTAGCACGGATCACTCTCTTCATAATGGTTATTCCTCTTCTAATCTCTGCTTCCATAGATCTGTTACTTCCAACCTGAATATCGGGATCATCATCATGTGGGTGATCATCATCATGTGGGTGATCATCATCATGTGGGTGATCATTGTTAGTAGCCATCTAACCTGTAATAAATAAATCAAGGATATCAAATATAATATATAACAAATATAATAAAGAAATCAAGGATATCAAATATAACAAATATGACATAATATATAACAAATATAAGAAAGAAATCAAGTATATAACAAATTTTACCTCTTTAGCTATAATGGCTAAAGAGTTGGATATGTTTTAAAATAAAAATTTTTTAGAAGATTTAATAAAACTAAACTAAACTATTTAGAAGATGTTTTAAACAAAACTTCATTAAACAAAACTTCATTAAACTAAACTTCATAAACTAAACTATTTAGAAGATGTTTTAAACAAAACTTCACTAAACTAAACTAAACTAAACTAAACTAAACTAAACGATTTAACAAATATAATAAAATATGTTTTAAACAAAAATACTTGGAGTTAGCTCACTAAAACTAACCTAAACTAGCATGTTAACAATTCAAATTCCAACAACAGTCCAACTAATTTCGACCTAAACAATAACTTCATTAACAAAACTCACCAAACATACACATTCACTACAAAACTTCATTAACAAATCTTCATTAACAAAACTCATTAACAAACTCATCAAATATACTCATTCACTACAAAACTTCATTAACAAAACTTCAAACATACTCATTCACTACAAAAATTCATTAATAAAACAGCCCAACATAACTTCATTAACAAAACCCATCAAAGAGCAGAAAGAACGAAATGAACGAACTTCATTAACAAAACTCATTTTCATTAACTTCATTAACAAAACTTAACAAAACACAACAACGACGTACCTTTAACGACTGTAACAACGGCAATGCAAGAACGAAATGTATCAAAGAGCAGAAACGGACGGACGACGGCAATGAGCAGAAACGAACGACGACGGAAATGAGCCGAAACGGACGGACGACAAGGTTTTTCGGTGAAGGTTTACGGTTGACGGATGGTTAAGGACGGTTGACGGTGAAGGTTTTTCGGTGAAGGGTTTTGAGCTCTGTTCGCATGCAGGGGAGAAGAAAGAGCGGAAATATGAAAATGAATACTGACTATTCATATATTTTAATTTTATTAGACCTTAGACAGCGCTTTTAATGAAAGCGCTTTCTAAGCTGGACCTTAGACAGCGCTTTTAAAAGCGCTTTCAAAGGTTGGCCTTAGACAGCGCTTTTGATTTTATTTTTTTTTTTATTTTTTAAGACCTTAGAAAGCGCTTTTAAGGTAAGCGCTGTCTAATATTTTCCATTAATTTTTTTTTTAAAATTTATAAGACCTTATAAAGCGCTTTTGACCAAAGCGCTGTCTAAGGTCTTATATTTTTTTGCGCTTTTACTTTTTTAAATGGCTAGTTTCCTTGTTTTTAACTTATAGCAGCGCTTTTGTATTAAAGCGTTGTCTAAGGTGCGATGTTATAACTTACTTTTGTTGTAGTGACATGTGCAGTATAACTTCTTACCCAATGTATACCTCCAGTCGCATATGTTAATTGTTGCTTAATATATAAGCACGCCAGTAGTCAATATGTGCCTAACTGTATTGAAGTTAGAAATTTTTTCCATTACCATTATTTTAATGGTGATTTGAAGGCGAGATTGATAGATTTATTTAATGTTAAAAGTCAGTAGTGATTCTGTCCATTTTATAAAACTGAATTGAAATTGCAGCCTTTAAATATGACATGAACCTGCTTATCTACTGTTGAAGTTATAGCATATTTTGATTAATATTTGGTGTTTGACTTTAGGTATATAAAACAGCTTTGTACTCAGTTGGACAAGAGTAACATGTATGGTTTCATTGATCCAATTTTCATTCAACCACAAAATGATCGAGCTAGTTCTCAGTCTCACATAACTGAAAAGCTGTTTGAAAATGACAAAGACTGTGTTTTTGTACCATACCTTAACAAGTAAGTGTATCATGATCTTCATAGTATTTTTTACTAAATTAATTTTTTTAGGTAATCACATATATTCAAATTTGTATTTTGAGATTTAGTAGCCCATAATCTCTTTTATGTTATGAGTTAGCAATTGAAGTTGACACATTTAATTTTTGTTTTCCATGGAATGTAGCCATCATTGGCAATTGCTCATTATTGAGGCAAAGAAACAAAATGTAGTCTTCCTATGTTCAATGGGGTTGAAGCCAGATAAAAACATCATTTTTATTGTTGATTCGTAAGTATAATTTATTTACCTTACATATAATTTAAGATGTTTTAGAAGACAAATTTAATGAATATATTTTATTACGGTAGAGCCATAGATGGATATAATAGGTTGAAAGGTTCGAGAAAACAGAGAAAGCCAACATGGAACATTAATCTTAAAGTAAGTTAACAATTTCATAAATAATTTAAAATTTATTAATAATTTTTGTATATACTATTTACTTACTATAATTTAAGATAATTGCAGTGCCATAGACAATCTTTCAGTTATGAGTGTGGCTATTATGTTATGATACATATGTTGAACATTGTATCTGCTGGGATTGTTAATTCATGGAATCAGGTATGTAACGAAAAATTTTAAGTAGGTGTTAAATGTCTTCTTTAATGTTAATACAATATTCTAATATTTTTTATATTTATTCAGATATTTGGAGACTCAACACCATTTCATGAGGATGACATTACGAATGTTCAAGAACGTCGTGCAAATTTTATTCTAGAATCCATTTGAAGTAATTTGGTTAGGTAAAAAATGGCAATCATAGGTCGGTGCCATTTGTATTTGTGCTTTTGTTGTAGGCCTCATAGTTGCCATTTGTTTTTGTGCTTTTGTTATAGGCTATATAGTTTGTTTGACTTTGCCTAGATTAACTAGTATTTTGATAGTGTCATAGTTTGGTTTTGGCAAGACGTATTTAGTTCTATGGTACTTTTTGTGACATAGTTTCCTGACTAATTAAAAAATGATGGAATTTATTTAAAACTTTGTTCCATGGTATTGTTTGTATTAATGATTATGAATGAAATATTTGATTAGTAATTAGTTGTGATGAAATTTTGTATTATTTGTAATTTTTTGTACAATATTGTGGTAGAAATCTGAATTAAAAAATGACAATAAATAAAAAAAAATGACATTCTGATTTTAAATCGGATCAAACGATTTAAAAAAACATTACTAAATCAAGTGAGGCGATTTAAATATGATATTTTAAATCATATCAAGCGATTTAAAAAACCATTACTAAATCAAGTGGGTCGATTTAATTTTGAGATTTTAAATCAGATCAACCGATTTAAAAAGAAATTACTAAATCAATTGAAGCGATTTAAATTTGAGATTTTAAATCAGATCAAATGATTTAAAAAAGTACTACTAAATCATGTGATCCGATTTAAATTTAAGATTTTAAATCGGATTAAATCGATTTAAAAAAATGTCACAAACTTTTAATTTTTTTTAGATCTGTCAAACCGATTTAAATAAAGGCTTCTAAATCATACTAACCGATTTAATAAAATATTTTAAATCGGATTAAAACCGATTTAAAAAGTGAAAACTTTCTAAATCGTTCAGAATTAAATCGAAGCGACAACCGATTTAAAAAGTCATTTTTAACCGATTTAAAAAGTGTTTTTTGTACTAGTGAGCCCATGTATTTTTGTTAAAAAAGCGACGATCGCGCTGAATTTTTGACGGCATCGGGACTTATACAATACACTGAGGCCCAAGAATGGTTTATTCACATAGGGGTTGGGTCTTACACTCTATTAGAGGCCCATGAGTGTTTTGAAACAAAGTTTGTTAGGGTGAAAATCAACAAAACCCTAATTTCATCATTTTTTAAAGTAATTATTCAAAGAAAATTAATTAAAATGATAAGAATACCAAATAATTTCTAATAAACAACTTATGATTTTTGGTTAAGGTTTGAAAAATGATGTCTTAATCATAAGATGAATTAAAGCTCATTTGGTTTTGATTTTTCAAAGTGAATATTTATTTTTAAAGGGTTTAAAAACAAATAAAAATGTATTTATTTTCAAAAATACTAATTATATTAAATAAATAATATAAATCTAATTTTTTTGTGGAATAACATATTTCAACATTTTTGTGATTTTTTGCAAAAAGAACCAATAAAAATAATTAAAATTGGGTGAGTTATTAATTTTCCAAATCATTAAAAATAATATGAAAAATAGCAAAAAGTGGAAAAAAAGATAAAAAGAGGATCTGGGGCGAGGGGGATTCGAACCCCAGACCTCTTGTGTGCAGTGTGCGCTTCCTACCACTGGGATGGTGATACATCCGTGTATTGAAACACAACCACAATTATACAAGGCTTGCCTTGTTTTTGGCCTGGCCCAAGGCAAGGCAAGGCAAGATTTGGCAAGAAAGGTGAAGGCCATAACTTTCTCATTTCTTCATGGATTGGGACAAAATTTATATGCATCTGGTGTAGCGGTAAAAATTGTGAGTGTAAGCTATTGATTAACTTAACTCATAAAGCAAGAGTCGCCACCGCACTTTTATTTATTCCATAAAGGAAAAGGAAAAAAGAGCGAATAAATCCTAAGAAGTCTAAAAAAGCAAAAGCTAACAAAAACAAAAAGAAATGGGTAAGGGGGGTTAGTTGTGTAATGGGAAGGTGTTAGCACCCAAAACGTCTATAGTACTCTATAGGAACCCTTTGAAATATCTACCACTTTTTGGTCAGAAAATGGTTTGCCTGAAAAGAAATTGAGGAGATGAGAGGAGTATTATTTTTTAATATTTTTTGTGTTTGGAGAGACTTATCGCCTCATGCCTACGTACCCAAGATGTGCTATGTAGGATCAAAACCTCGTAGTTCGTTGTACAAAGAACAAAAATTTGTTTGTTTTGGTTGATTTTAGGTGTAAAGACAAGTCGTCATTTCCAAGCGAATAATTCCACTTAAAGAGATGAATCATGTCTAAATTTATGAAAAAGTTTAAAAGGAAAAGGTGCACAAAGCACAAAAAAAAAATTGATGAGTTTTTATATTTTTTATGTTTTTATGAAATGGTCAAAATATGATTAATATTGATTGACATTTATTAAAGAAAACAAAGTTTAAAAATCGCTTGACCGAAGTCAAGGTTTTATTATGAAAACGGGTTTAAGTTTGGAAATAAGAAGGTTTTGAAAAAGAGAGGAAGTTTTGAAAATTGAAGAAGGGGTGGAGAAGAAGTGACTATCCTAGTGCATAAAAATAAAAGCTAAGGATAAGAAAGATCTAACCACATAGACAAGCTCCATAACATAAGCATTTTTTTCCTTTTTATTTGGTCTTAATTCAAAATAAGTCTTCAAAAGAGGACTCCAAGTATCCAAAATCCAAGGTTTCCCATCACAAACTCCAAGCATAGGTTAGGATCCTAATTCTAAGTCCATAAGTCCATAATCAAGAGTATAGGTCCTCCAATGCAAATGATAGTGGCCATAGTCCAACAATTAAGAGCACAAGTCTTTTAGTGGTTTAATCCTTTATTAATGCTTTCGAGTCCAAAATGGACAAAAGGAAAAAAAAAAAAGAGCACAAGATAATATGGTCCAAGTGGACAAAAGAAAAATGACATAAACATAAACATGATATGATAAATGGCATAAAGCATAAAAGATAAAGAAAGATAGGGAGCGAGAAGGAAATGTAAAGAAGTTAGAAGTTTGTAGTTAGTAGCACAAGGCTCTAGTGCCATAAGCCTTCACCGATTATTCCGTTTCGCGTTTTGAACTATAGTGATTAAACAAAGCACTTAGGCCAAAGTTAATGAACTTGACAGAAGATTGGTAAAACCAAAGCCTCTACAACACCAAGTTTCAAAGATTATGGACCTAATATAAAAGTTTAACCAACATTGGGTTTACGCGACCAATCAAGGTCTGGACCACAAAAGTTCAAGTTCTGAATTGGATAAAGAGGGACAAATGCTATGTTAAGAAATCGCCGAGTAATTTACGAAGTAATTACACTACAATGAGGACGGTCAAAAGCTCTTTGTGCTAATGCATGCTAGATGAACGATATGTAGATCGTCATCCGAAAGCAATACCGCACGAAAAGGAAAAATGGTAACGATCTAGTCTTGATCGAAATTCAACAACGGAATTCCAAGATCTTTTAGACTTTCATTGATCAAAATAAAAGAAGAAATAGATGAAGAGAAAGCCTAATTAAACCACACAATTATATGATCTAAGGCTAAGAACAAAAGGAAAGGGGAAGGAAATGGAAAAGAACCAAAACAGCCCCAAAACAGAGCCAAAATAACATTTTGGACACTGGTTAATCGGTTAACCAGTGCAGATTTTGATTTTCTGTGCAAAACAGAGTGTTAATCGGTTAACCAGTTTACACTGTATTTGGTTAATCGGTTAACAGTGCACCAGAAGCAAAAAAATGTGTAAAATTCAGCATGATCCTCTTTCAAAACATTTTTCAAACACCTTATGATCATGGATTGAATTTGCACGAATTTTAAAGTAAACATAGACAAAAAAAACCTGCAATCAAACAACAATATATGATCCAAAAGATCAACAACAAGAAGCACCAAGGATCTACATCTTGAATGATGAATATGAAGCTTCAACAATGGTGGAAGATGAATTACCACTCCAAATCAGAAAATTCCTTTGAATTGCAGCAAGATCTACACTCCAAAACCTTGATCTACTGTAATTGATGAACAAAAACAAGAATGGATGAAGGTTTAGCTCAAAGTTAAGCAAGAATCAATGTGAATTCTTACCAACTTTCAAAAGAAGAAAGAAGAGCTTTGGTGAATTTGTGGTTTGGGGAGAGAAATTGCAAGAGGTTTGTTGGCTATCAAAAGCTTGAGAAATGAGTGAAATGAAGCCTCTATTTATAGATTTTAGGCTTGGGAATTTGGTGGTTTGGAATTAGGTTTGGATGATCAAAATTAGGATTGGAATTCAAATTTGGAGGGAAATATCAAAAGAGTGGTGATTAGTGGAGTTGTATGATAAGAATTAATTATGATGATGTAGGGAATTAAAAGGAGTGGTATGGAATATTCCAAAATGATGAAAATTGGTACCAATTGCTGAAATTTGAATTTGCTTCCATTTTTTTCAAAATTCGCACGCGTTAACCGATTAACCAATGTGTTAATCGATTAACACAGTCAAAATTTGGAAAATTTTGCTTCTTGATGTGCTGTCTTGGCTCCGGCTCGATTTTTCTCGCTTGTCAAAGAAGGCATAGAAATAAACACATGAACCTTGGAGTCTCTTGAATAGTAATCAATTAAATCTTGGAGACTCTTGATCAGATGAATTTTGCATTAATCACAGATCAACTTTGACTTTATTCGGATAAAATTCATTCGAGCTGAGGGACTGGTTTTTTGGTATTTTTAACCTGTTCTTCTCCTGAAAATGTTAGTGAAAGAAAACAAAATATTTTTGGATTTTAATTAATCGTTAGTAAACATAAACAAATTAAGAAATAAAACAACTAACAAACACACACAAACTTCAAGATCCCTGCAAGGCACAATCCTACAAAAGAGGGGACGAATGTGTGATCTTGTTTGTGGTATGAGATGCAAATGATATGTGGGATCTTAGGGGTAAAAATTAGGGTATTACATCTGGCTTAGAATTTCATAAGGAATCCAATGGTGGTGGTAGTTTTTTCAGATCACGCTCCTATTGAAAAACCCGATAGTGGTTTTGAAATAGGCCATGATTTGCATTTTATGTGCTATCTCTTGTTACAGTCATGAATTACATGATGAATTGGTTCAAAAGCAACATATATAACATGTATGAGATGTGTATGATCAGTGGGCTTCAAAGCAATGCATATTTCAAAGAGTTCAAGTTGTGATGCTTACCTCTTTTTGGAGTTTTTGTGCAATCTGCCAAGTACTTTGTTCCAGAAATGATTCGATGCTTTGGACACCTTCAAATGATCTCTTAGAAGCTTTTAGGATGGTTGGAATCAGCTGGAAACCTCTGGAGCAAGTTTGAGCTCTTTCTTGCAAAAGGGGCAAAAGTGGTCAAAATAGCAACTCTCTCAAATGGTGTTCCAGATGGGGGAAACCATTTGGGACAGTTCAAGGATGATATTTGGAGTGTGTTTGAGGCTTTATCTGGTTTGGAAAGTGACTGGATCAAGACATGACTTGAAAAATGCAAAACAGCCCCATTTTGAGGTTTTGAGAGGTGACTTTGTGATTTTGGTATTACAGGTCACTTGTGTGAGTTTGGACAGCTTAGATATGACATATTGGATGTGTTTGGATCATGAGCTGTAGTGGAAATGCTCTCTAACTCAAAAACTCAGAGTTACCTTGCTAAAGAAGGTATTTTTTCCTAGAGAAAGTGATTTTGAGGCAAGCATCTGTTTGATGGCTTTGGTGTACTCAAACTAAACACAAATGAGCTCTATTTATAGTAGAGCAAGTTTGTTTTGGATGCAATAGTGAATGGCAACTGCAGCAGAGGTTTAGCCAATGTTGATCAATGAGAATCCAAGTCTCCTCTAGTCAACGACTAGAGGTTAGAGCACAGAGCTATGGTTCTCTAGTTGTTGGATCATCCTTGACTGAATTCAGTTGGAAAAGGCTCAGTCCATGCCACCTTGGTGTATCCATTGAATTCTCCAAAACAAAATTGCAGTCTTGTCCCTATTTTAGGCATTTCTAGGTTTGGCATGCTACTTTTGGTTCCAAAGACTTGGGAGGCTGATGGATCAGTGTCTGTCCCTCCTTGGTTTCCCCTTGAGGTGTTCAGATAGATAGATTTGCTTTCCCTTTGCAAAAGTTGAGCAAATCGAGCAAAATGCCCAAATCTGCCTTGTTATGACAGTTGCAGTAAGGCATGTTGCCACTGTCATAACTTCTTGCTCAGGTTGAATTTTGGTGAAGTTCTTGGTCATTTTAGAAAGCCCTCATATGATACAACATATGTGTGATCATAGTTTGTTTTGATACTTTTGGGATCCAAGTGAAAAATGCCCTTACTTTTTGGAAAAAGTGAAACAGATTCTGACTTAGTGAAAATTTCACTAAGTGTTGGAGAAAGTGCCATTTCATGTTTTCAACCATTTTGATCCATTCATAACTCAAAATCCATGGTGAATTGGAATGAGGTGTAGTTGACACTTTTAAAGTATGCCATGAGAGCTACAAATCCATCTTTGGATCAGCCCAAATGGTTGCTTGGATCTCAAGTTATGATCCTTGGAAGTTGGTACCCTAGCTACTTTGTTCCATAACTTAGAAAATTTCTAAGTTTTTATGGTTACCCCTTTTTCAAGTTATCCCACTTTTCTTGATTTTTCTTGATGAATGATGATTCAAATCACACATTAACATCATTTTAGGGTCAAGGAGCCATAATTGTGAAAACTCTCAAAAAGTCAAAGTTGACTTTTGTGCACAGTTGGCTTTTTGTCAAATGAATTCCAAACTGTGCGATCCTCCATGAAATCAAGTCCTTGACCTAAATAAAACTTGATGGACATGTTCCATGGGTGTTATAGGGTGTATTGAATCATGTCCCAAGGTTTGGGGGCATGCCTGGGTCAAAAGTAAAAGATACAGTTGACTTTTCCTACGAAACCCTAACTGTGGTTCAGATGAAATTGAAACTTGTTGATTAAGCTTCTTGGATCAATCCATTGTTGTAAATGGATCAATATGGTGTGTTAGAGACCCTCAAATTTTTTCTTGAGGTGTTGGCTGATGTTTTGTCTCAAAAGTCAACTTAGGGGTGAATTAGGTCAAGAAACCCTAATCCATGATTTTTTTGATGAATGCATCCCCTGAGGCTAAATTGACTTGATGATTGGGTTCATGATGTCTCTTGGAGCACCTTAGGTTGTGCTTTAAAGCATTGGCTCATGCCCAGAGGAAAATTTCCATCTGGTGGCCCTGGTCGACCCAAACCCTAATTTGGTGACACTGGCGATCTGGAGGTTTAATCCACTTGGAATGCTGCAGCCTTGTGCTTGATTCTTGATTTGGGAGTCCTCTTGATTCTCTTATGGGTGTTTGAGAGATTAGACAAGTTGAAGATCATGTCATTCCTTGATTGATCCTTTATCTAAGTGCCTTGAGAAGGCTTGAAACCCTGATTCTTTGATTGTAGTGAATGCTCCATCATCTTTGAGGAGATTGATGAAACATGTAGGTACATCCATATTGTGATGATGATTTTCACAATGATGGGAAATCTTATTGGTCAAAATTTGGGGTATGACACCTCATTGCTAGTGGTTAGATTTAATCAAAAGTTGACTATTCACTCTTTACCAAGACTTCAACAGTAGGTTTTACATCCATCCTTGTTTATGTTGATGGCTCATTCCTAGGAGGAACTAATCTTGAAGAAATTAAACAGCTTAAAAAAAATTTCCATGCTAAGTTCAGTATCAAAGATATAGGAGTTTTGAAATACTTCTTATGCTTTGAAGTAGATGGAAAAACACAAGGTATATCATTGTGCCAGTGTAAATATGCACTAGATTTCATCAACAATGCAGGCCTCATCGGTGCTAAGCCGTGCAATACGCCAATGCAATCCCACTTACAACTTCACTATAATCTTGGCAATCAAATATCTGATTTCATTTCATATTGAAGAGTCATTGGTCGATTGTTATACCTTACTCATTCTCGACCAAACATTGCTTATGCACTAAGTAAACTCAGTCAGTTCCTTAATGCTCCAATTGATCAACACATGTTGGCTAGCCTTCATGTTCTTCGATTCCTTAAGCACAATCCTGGTCAGGATTGTTCTTCAGTGCTTCCATGACCCTTTGCCTCAAGGGATTTTTTTATTCTGACTGGGGTGCTTGCCCAGATTCACAAATATTCACAATTGATTTTTATTTTTTCCTAGGCAAATCTCTCATCAGCTAGAAAAGGAAGAAGCAATATGTTATATCTCGATCATCTTCAGAAGCTGAATGTCGCACATTAACGCATGCTACTTGTGAAGGAATGTGGCTTCTTTCCCTACTTGATGACTTCGAGGTTTCACACCAACTTCCCTTTAGCATTTATCGTGACAACAGATATGCAATGCACATTGCAGCAAACCCAGTTTTCCATGAAAGAACCAAGCACATTGAAATTGATTGTCATGTGGTACGTGACAAGGTCTTAGTTGGAATGGTACATCTTATGCCAGTCACCTCCAAAAACATGTTGTTAACATTCTCACCAAATCACTGCACTCGAGGCCATTCTCAAGTCTTCAACCAAAGCTAGGAATGATTGATATACATTCTATCTTGAGGGGAGCTGTTGAATGTAATTAAAAGAGCAGTGAAAATAAACTTGTTCACAAGATAGAGTAGATAAAACATAACAAACTTCTAGTTAGTTATTAGGCAGATAGATGATAGTTCAAGCTAGTTAGACTTTACTTTCTATATAAGCAAGCTTGTACTCTTGTAATTTGCATGATGATGAGTAATAATAGAATCAACATATTCATTTCTTTCTATTCAATCTTCTTCTTCCTGTCAACAAGTACAATGCTTGAAGCTTAACAATATGTGTTTCAGTAAATTTACAATTAAAAGAAGAATTTGATTGTGATAGTATTGATTGATCCATTGAACATAATACAAATTACAAATCGACTAAATGTATGCGCAAATGGAAAAACAACAAAGTTTCCTAATTTATTAAAATACAGTGTTTAGTGTCAAGATGTATGTCTACAAATCCTTTCTCACATCACATATACGCATATATTTATGATTTTTTTGAAAATTTAAAGGAACATTTTTAAAAGTCTAATAAAATATGTTAATTTGTATTGATTTCAAAGCGTAAATTGAAAAATCATAGGAAAAACATACAAAATAGTATGGAAAATTGGTTTTTCTTCTCTCTTTCCACTACTACGGAAAACCCATTTAACAACGGTTGGGAATGACATATAATGACGCGGGCGAGGGCGTTGTTATGTAGATTGTCATTGTATATATGATACTTACAACCACAGCCTAGTAGGCGATGTAATAAACTGGAAATCGCGCTAACTATCACAACAAACTTTACAATACACCGTTGTAATAAAAGTAATTCTCCTCGGTTCGATTCCCAGCAGCGCAGTTTTGATATTTATTTTTTCCTTGACAGCGCACAAGATATTATAACAGTTATGAAATATAACCATCGTTAATTAAATTTTCTGCAAAATAACAAATATGATCCTGCTTTTATAATTAATCCCATTTTTTTACCTGTATTATTGTTCTCCATGTCACAGCACAGAAGAAAAATACAATTCACATTTTGTGTTAAAGTTTTCATAATAATATTTATCGTATGATATTCATAATATCAGATATACCACATTACAGTTTATCAGAACAAACAACATACATAAATAAAATATCACATATACCATATTACAGTTTACACACATTACATAACTTCACATAATTGTAACTTGATGTATTGGTATCTTGCTCTTGGTGTCTTGTCTCTTGGCCTGGTGTCTGGACTCAAAATACCTATGATTTCAAATAATTATACTTGTTAGTAAAAATACTTCTAAACTATATCATACAATAACTATATTATGAATAAATAAAAAATTACGTACTTGTTAATTTTCCCATATGCCTTCTTCACGATCGAGTCGTATAGCATGCACGACATCTCCATCAACTTCATCATATGAGGTAGGAACTTGTGTTGTGTAAGAAGGTGTGGACGGAATATCAAGACTTTCATCACTAAGAGGAATGTATTTTCCTTGGAGAACGATTGACCATTTCACCGATATGTCCGATGGATCGGTAACATAGAAAACTTGTTTTGCTTGAGAAGCCATGATAAATGGTTATGTATTAAAAGATGCCTTGCCAAGGTAGACCCGGGTGAATCCTAATTCATCAATGTTTACACCATTACTATTATTGAGAACCCACTTGCATTTAAATAAAGCCATTTTGAAAATAACATAATCAATCTCCCAAATCTCTTTAATGACACCATAAAATGCGGTATTTTCCAATACCGGATTCTTATCTTTCGAACTAGAGAAATACATCGATTCGGCTTCAACCATAACCCCACTATTTTGCATTGTACTATGATCATCTTTTGATTTTGTATAAAAGGTATAATGACCAATGTCGTATGCACTCCAGGTACACAAAATTTTGGCTCGTACGACAATCATTTAAGTATCTCGGATGCACTATGATCATTAGATACACTTTTATTAAACCAATCCATGAATATATTGTTATGCTGTATCAACAACAACTTGTCACTTATTCGGGGATATTTTTTCTTCAAAAGTCTTTTGTGAGTATCTATGAAAGGTTGAACCTCATCTATATTATTCAATATATAGAAATGTGATTGAATAAATACATCCCGAGCCATTGACCTAACATTTAGAACTTGAATACCTCTTCTGTCTGTGTTAGCATCATGAGACTTTGGAATTCCTATAGAATCTCCATCTGACAAATAGTTTATACAAAACTCAACAACTTCTTCTGTGATGTACCTTTGAACAATCGAAGCTTCCGATCGGTGATGATTCTTCGTATATCCTTTAAAGATCTTCATATCTCGCTCTATTGGATACATCCAACTTAAATAAACTGGACCACAAATTCTGATTTCTTTTACGAGATGAACAAGTAAGTGAACCATAACGTCAAAAAATGATGGAGGAAAATACATCTCCAATTGACACAAGATTATGGCAGCCTCATCTTCTAATTCATCCAATTTTTTGAAATCAAGAACTTTATTACATATGGAATTGAAGAATAAACACAGTCTCATTATAGTTACTCTCACATTTTTTGGAAGGATCCCACGGATAGACACTAGTAGAAGTTGTTGCATCAATACATGACAATCATGAGATTTTAAACCAATTAACTTGAGATCTTTCATTGATACAAGTTTCTTGATGTTTGATGAGTAACCTTGCGGAACTTTAATACCTTGCAAACACTCGTAGAACATCTTCTTTTCCTTTTTAGATAGAGTGTGACATTCTGGAGGCATATAAGTTCTTTTTCCTTTCTCTGCCAACTATTTTCGTATACCCATCTTCTCCATATCAAGACGGGAAGTCTTACTATCTTTAGTCTTGCCCGGAATGTTTAGAAGTGTGCCAATCAAACTATCACACACATTCTTCTCCACGTGCATCACATCAAGGCAATTTCTAACATCAAGACTTGACCAATATGGAAGATTAAAGAAGATGGACCTCTTTTTCCATATATTTTTTGCAACTACCCCTTTTTCTTTTACTCTCTTCCCACCTTTTTCTTTTTCTCCCTTCCCACCTTTTTCTTTTTCTCTCTTCCGAAAGACAACATTAATGTGTTCCTGCCGTTGATAAACTCCATCCCCGATTAAAGGTTCAGGAGCCTCACCAAACTCTTGCTCCCCATTAAAATCCTTTCACAATCTACGATAAGGATGACCCGGTTTTAGAAATTTTCGATGCCCAAGGTAAACGGTCTTTTTTCCAAACTCAAGTTGGTGATAACAAGTATCATCTTCACATATAGGACACGCTTTATGTCTTTTGACACTGTATCCAGCCAAGTTATCGTAAGCCGGAAAGTCGTTAATTATGCAAAATAACATTGCACGCACATTAAACTTTTCCCCAGAATATGCATCATCAACTTCAACGCCTTCATCCCACAAGACTCGTAAATCATCAATTAATGGACTTAGATAAACATCTATGTCATTACCAGGTTGCCGTGGTCCAGAAATCATCATACTTAACAGTATATACTTGCGCTTCATGCACAACCAAGGAGATAGGTTGTAAATAGTGAGAAGAACATGCCACAAAGTATGATTAGTGCTCAGATTACCAAAGGGGTTCATTCCATCGGTGGCAGGCCCAAGCCTAAGGTTTCTTGGCTCAACTCTAAAATCCGGAAACAACGAATCAATTTTATTTCATTGCAACAAATCAGCTACATGGCGAATGTTTCCATCACGAAACCATTCATCTTCATGCCATCTAAGATTCTTTGCGTCATTCGAATTAGCAAAAAGTCTCTTTAATCGTGAAACTATTGGCAAGTACCATGACACTTTAGCAGGACGATGCTTCCTACTAACATTGTCATAGTGATCATTGTCATCACCATTGTTAGCCTTCAGCTTGTAACGCGACACACCACATTTCGGGCATTGAAACAAGTCTTCATACTCTTTCAGGTATAATATGCAATCATTAGGGCAAGCATGTATCTTGATATACTTCAGACCCATTGGACACAATAACTTCTTGGCCTCATAGCAACGATCTGACAATTTGTTATCTTCTGGTAACATTTGCTGTAGCAATTCAAGTAATTCCGTGAAACCTTTATCCGACCATCCATTTTTTGCCTTCAGATTAAACAACTTTAACACTGCCGACAATCGTGTGAACTTTGTGCATCCCTTATATAAAGGGGTGTCTTTATCACTACATAAATTATCATAAATATGAGCATTTATAATAGAAGATTCCCCAATATCACGGAACATATCCTCTAGTTGATCTTCCATATATTCATCTTCATCGACTCTTTGACTTTTGACTCCCGACATTCCTTATTATCCACCTCATCATGCCACGTCCATATTATATAATTTTTACATATACCATCACAACAAAGGTGATTGTGTATTTCTTTCTTTGTACCCTTTTTGATATTCGCGCAAACAACACAAGGAGAATAAAAGATACCATTATTGCCAGGAAGATGTTTATCAGCGTATTCAAGGAATTCACAAACTCCATTCTCATAAACTGGACCTAACCTAGTGGCTTTCGTCCAACTAAGAACCATTACAACTTTTGAAATTTATACATGTATAATAATGTGAATGACACACCAAAATCTAATCCAAAAACTCAAGCATATACATATACAATATGAAAAATGAAAAAATCAATGAAGATGTACTCTCATACTAAACGTAAAGCATATGAAACATCTCATTCTAACTTGAGCATATACAATATGAACAAAGAAAAAATGAATGAAGATATTGAAGAATACCGTACTTCGAAGTTGTAATCAAATGCACGTAAGGAATAAAGATGTTGAAGAGTACTGTACGTCGAAGATGAAGAATCAAATGAACGAAAACGGTCAATATTTGAGCATAAACCAAGAAAAACGAATGAATATGTTGAAGAGTACCTTACTTCGAAGCTGAAGAAGCAAATGAATGAAGACGGTCAATATTTGAGCTCCAAATGAATGGATACGAAGAGGGTAAAGGTTAGGGCGTCTCTGGCTCACTTGTTCGATTAGGGCATCTTATGAAAGAAATACAAAATAAGTTTTGTTTTAATTTATCTGTAAATCTTTTAATCTCGGTTGGAGAAATAAACCGTAGTGGAATCTTAAGTGACACACGCTAAATGTATCCTAAAAAATGGAAAAAATGTGTTGCAGGGAATCGAAGCTTGTTACATTTCATTTATTACTACGGTTGTTCATCTTAACCATTGTAAAATCATTTACAATTTATTTTTTGAATAATGGACTGAAGTGACACACGCTAAATGTACTCTACAAAATGAAAAAAAATGTAGTTGCAGGGAATCGAGGCTTGGTACATTTTATTTATTACTACGGTGGTTTAAGTCAACCGTCATTAAAAGTCTGTTTATACCCCAACTTTTGCCTAGGCGCAAAATTTTTAACCTATTACAACGGTGTAAAAGGATGCGTTGTAAGCCTGGCGTTGTTGTTTTAGCATTTTGTAGTGGTGTTCCATGTACTCGTAGGAATGTCAATAAGCAAGAAGCGGTAAATACATATCCATTCCCACCCTCAAAACTATAATCCATCTCTGATTTGGCTCTCTTCCACTGGGGAATTTCCCCCCATCTGTGTCGTCATCCTGCAAAATCTCATAGATTCTCACCGTTTTCGCAAAGATCCATATACATAAAGAATAATTATATTATTTTTAATCAAATTAATAGCTATTGTTTGGTTTCCTATAATTCTCTATAATAAAGAAATATTTAATCTATTGTTTGGAAAATATTTAATCTATGTTCATGAGAGTAATGATCACAAAATTTTCAGGCTTTAAAAATAATATTAAAATAATCATTTAAGTCTTTCTCTTTTACTAATATTACATATATTTTATAAATTTTTTTATAAAATAAATTATATCAACTAATATATATATATATATATATTAATTAAGGATGCCATTGTATTCTAAGTGGTGCAGGGGAGAGTAAACCAAGTGATATGTTGTACATCAAAGATTTGTATGATCCTAATGAGGGGTGGGGGAAGAGTAAACCAAGTGATAAGTTTGATGCCAAATGGATAAAGATGAATTGAAAGATAGTTGCTATAATCAGGCAATGTCTGGACTTTGGTGTGTATCCATATGTTGAACCGGAAAGTGATGCACATAAAATGTGGAATAAATTAGAAGAGTTGTATGCAACAACGTGCAAAATAAAACATGTTTGATTAGGAAGTTAGTTAATGTGGAATACTAGGATGATGACTCAATGACAGAGTATATGAGTATGTTTTGAGAATACTGTGAATCAATTGGCAATTATTGATATTAAGTTTGATGGTGAGTCGTAAGCCTTATTACTACTTAGTTTCTTACCTGATAACTGGGAAGTTCTTGTTGTGACATTTACTAATTTTACTTTGAATAGAAAATTGGTAATGTCAATGGTTGAAGATAGAATGCTTAATGAAGAAGTTAGAAGAAACGAGCGTAGGTTGATTATTTCTGTTAATCAATCTTAAGCTTAGTTACTAAGTTAAGGGGAAGAAGAAAACCCATAATTTTTCATAAGCGTGACAAATTTAAAAGTCATGACAAGTCAAGAACTAGAAAAGAAACTATATATTAAAACTGTGGCAAGGTGGGACACATAAAAATTTAATTTCAGCGAAAGAGATGAAGGTAATGAAAAGAAAAATCATAAAAAAGAATGACAACATTTGTACGTGAGAGTGAAGTGTACATTATTTATTATCATTGTTCCATAAACATTGTATGTCAAGATTCAACTTGGATTATTGATTCAAGTTCCTAGTACCATGTTACTCTTAGACGTGGTTCCTTCTCATCTTCTACTGTTTGTGATTTTTGAACGCTAAAATGGCAAAAAATGAGGGAGTTTGTGAATTTCTTGGTATAGGAGATGTTTGGGTTGAAACTAGTGTTGGATGTAAGCTTAAATTGAAGAATGTCAAACATGTTCTTAATTTTTGTCCCAATTTGATTTCGGTTAAATCCTTCGATATTGAAGGTTATCACACTTACTTTGGTAGTGGTGGCATGTGTAACGCCCCGATTTTGTCTTATTTATTTAATCGAGTCGATTTAATTATTTTTGTTTTATATTATTTTATTCTTGACTTTTATTTGACAATATATTATCTTTCATTGCTGTTTATGTTTTATCGCGTTTTGAGAACGTTTGCGGGATATTTGAGCTGAGGGGTAAAATAGTCTTTTAAGGGGTTTAGATATTTTATATAAATAGAGATTTGAGAGGAAATAGAGAGAAAAGAAAAGGAAGAGAAAGAAAAGAGAAGATAGAAAGGAAGAGGAAAGAAAAAGGGAGAAAGAGCAAAATCGACATAACTCTGTTTCGAGCGCGATTAATCGGGTAAGGGTGAGAAGTTTCAATTATATCTTGCTTGTGTATGTATATGTGTTGTTTATTGTAATTGTTTTGGTTGTTTCACGACTTTTATTATCGATTGAAATTTGGAGCAATTGATAGAAATCGATGTTTTCACGGATGAAATTTGATATAAACTGCGTAGAATACTTTTCGTTAGGTTTGGATCATGTTTTAGTTGTTATAGTATGTTTTGGAAGTGTTTGGGTGGAAGAAATGAGGGATTTTGACCCCAAATGACCTATGTTATCGCTGCTGGAATTTATGGGTTTCGCAGGTCTGCATTGCGAGCCAAAGAGAAGAAAACAACGAACATTCGCTAGCTGTTCGCATTGCGAACTGTAGGTCTTTTTGCTTCTGCCACGGTTCGCTGGGAGTTTCGCATTGCGAACGTGACAGATTTTCAGTTTTTGTTTTCTTCATAACTTTTGATCAGTAAATCGGATTGAGGCACAGTCGGATGCGTTGGAAAGCTATTTCAATGCTCTTTTTGATAGTTGAATAGGAACATATGTTTAAGCCATGGATTGATAAGAAAATATGGAAAGTAATGTATGAGTGAAAAGTGTGGTTTATGTTTCCACCATAACTCCCGAATCGCGAGTCCGATTGACGTCGGACTTGAGGCATTAGTTAGATAACCTAAGATGCTATTAATGGTGATGTTAGACCATGATTTAACCAAGAATATTTTGTAGAGGATAATTAGTGGTTTGTAGGTTTTGTGTGTTTGTTTGTGTCCGATGCGAATTGTTATCTTCATATAAATTCGAGGCTTTTTGCTATTTATATGATGTTGATGCATGTGATAATGATGTTGTTATGATGTTGTTGTGTGGTAAAATACAATATTTGATTGAATATCAATGCATGTTGTTATGATGTTGTTGTGTGGTAAAATACATAGTTTGATTGAATGTCAATGCATGTTGTTATGATGTTGTTGTGGGTAGCCTTTGTGGCGTGAATCCTAGTGTTGTGAATTGTTATGAGTGTATATGCTAAAATGATAATTGTTGTGGTTTGTGGATTATGATGAAATGCATGGTTTGTGTGAAATTCAATATATGTGGTTTGGTGGCCTTTATGGTTTGAAATGCATTGTTTGAATTTGTTTCCAATGCATGAATAATGATGATGAGATAATTCATATGTTTGGATTGTGAAGATGCATTTTATTGTCATGAGTCCTTGTATGTCAAGCATCATGATATCCATCTTGTGATGTCGTGTAACCTAGTGGGTGTGAGCGACGAAACGATTCCAGAGGGAATCCGCTATAACATCGTGCGCCTTATACAAAGAGGACTAAAAGCGATGATTATAGACGATCGTGAGCCTTATACAAAGAGGACCGAAAGCGATCGGATCATGCGCCTGATACAAAGAGGACTGAAAGCGATCCATAAATGTCGTGCGCCTTATACAAAAAGGACCGAAAGTGACAGGGAACATCGTTTGCCCGACGGGGAGTTACACTAAGTAACAAGCGATGGTTCCAATAGTTACTGAGTGAACTAGTGATGAGATGATGGATGGATGGTACCGCATATGCATTTGCATTTACATAGAGTCGTTGTGTCGGTCTCTTTGCATTTGCATAAATCATGAAAGGATTGATTATGTGTGAGAATTGTGAATGGATGCATTATGTGTGGGGAATTGTGAATTGATGTGCATATTTGATGAATGCATCGTTTATGGGTGATATGTGTTATGTATAGACATGTGCTATGTGATGTGGTGGTGTGTTTACATATGTTATGACTTTGGTGTGCCTTACGTGTGAATATGTGATTATGTTGGTGTAATTGATATATGCTATGTGTATTAGTATGTGATGCTTGTGGTGAGAATAACTATGCATGTGAATTTTTATGTGTTTGCATATTATTATGCAATCTTGATTTAGTTGTTATTTCTCACCCTTCTGCTGTGGTTTGTTGCTCTATGAGGCAATTGCAGATTAGTAGTATTGGAGGCTTTTGTGAAGATTAGTTCTCCATTCTTTTGTCGGTCTTGGTGTCTGCTCTGATACGTAGCACGGGAGTCGGGGAACAATTATGTTATATATGTATACCTTTGTTAGATTTATTTTGTATTACCTTTGTATGTATATTTTGATGTTATAAAACAATTTATTTTGTAAAACAAGTCAGTTATGGATCTTTCCGCTTTATTCCATAATTGAACTTTCCTTTTATATGGAAAAAGTTTCTCTTTGATGTTATCCCAGTTTGTGTTATGTATCAAATAATTGAGCAGGGTTTGTGTTTTCTTTCTTTAAATGTGGCATCCTTGATTCTGTCGGAAAAATAAATTTTTAGTTACTCTGATTTAATTATGTATTATTTATTCGCGATGGGAATTGGGGTGTTACATAAGTGGTATCAGAGCAGGTCGGTCTATTCGGCCAAGTTGTTGAGTCAGTTGGTGTGACAGTTGAATATTGTCGTTGTTGTTTATCCCTTAGTATGTGATATGTGTGTGAAACACTATCAGTACTTTCTAGTTTCTAATCCTTTGTCTTCAGGTGTGGGAATGAGATAAGTGGGGGAGAAGCCGGTGCTTCTCCAAGTTGCTTCAGTTGTGGAGTGTTGGCTTAGTGGGTCGTTGGTCACAAGATTGTTAGTGTTGTTTGGACAGTGTTGGTTCCGGTTCCGGAGGGAATGCGGAGGTAAGGTTTATGTCAACTAAGGAATTGTGCCTTAGGTAGTTGTGTGCACAAGATGCAAGAAATGCTATTATAGTTTGGTAAAGACGGTTTATGCCCCATCATGATTGTCGGTTGCTATTGATAAATTGAGGAACTGATCACCCTTAATCTCTTGTTGATAATGGACGGAATTGTGTTGGATGGAATAGACGTGTCTTTCCGGCTTGATAGTGTGTGCAATGAATTGTTTGGAATTAAGAAAGTGCTTACGGATCGTTTTGTTAAATCGATGAAGATTCTAATATAGGAAGATGAGGCGGATTTGAGGTTTTTGGTATGATGGTTCAATTAGGAAGTCATTGAGAGAAAACGATTGGGTATCGTTAGTGGTTGTTCTCAGAGAGTAGAATGTGAACTCAAATTGGACGAAGGTGAGGATTTGAGGTTTGGATCTGCTAAGTAAGTAGAAGAACTTTTAGGAAGTGAAACTCAGATGTTGTCTTGTTTATGATGATAGTGTTCTAGAAATTGGCAGAAGGGCCATAGTGATGGGCCGTCAGTCGTGCATGCTTTTCAGATGTGTTTTCGGATGGAATATTGGATTTTAGCATTAGAAGTACCGGGACTGAGAAAGCAGTGAGAAGATTTACTGGAAAGGGGATTTGTGAGACCAAGTGTGTCGTCTTAGAGAGCTCCAGTAGTGTAGTAACAAAAAGGATGGGTGATTGAACGGAATAACAAGCATGATGTGTATAATGGTATTGAGACTATGGGAAGCAAGACTTAGAGTTCTGATGAGGTTTGGAGTCTTTGGAATTTTAGAGCATTAATGGAAATCTTGAGAAAACCCTAGGTGTGGATGTAATATTTGAGAGTTCTTTTTGGTTGGTTGTTGCTACATGTTGGGATTTATGGAATTTGGATTGTCAAGAGAAGAAATTGTGTATGGATTACTAACAGTTGAATAAGGTAACGATTGAGAACAAGTGTCCACTTTCGGGAATAGATGACTGGAATGGTTTGGTTGAGTTTGAGTGAAATTACAATTATTTGGAATGTTTGATAAGAATGGTGAATTGTGTGAGTTGAGGCTTTGATCGATTTAATGTGACTGGTTAGGTTTGTTATCCTCGGAATAGGTTGTTATTTACTCGGTTAAGCTTGTATGTGAGTAACTAGTTACGCAGTGGGAAGTTTTGCAAAAGCTTTAAGAATTTATATCTTTTGGAATTTGGTTGGGCATTACAATGCACAGTGATGTTGTTCAGTGTTAGTAATGTGTCTGGAATGTTTGTGGAGTGGATGAATCGTATCTTCCATATTTAATTGGATAAGTTCGTAGTGGTTTTGATTGAGGATATTCGAATTTTTTATGAACTCAAAGGGAGAACAAGGGGAGTGTTTGAGAATCGAATTTCAAGTGTGGAAAAGAAAGGAATTTTTATGCTAAGTTATTCAAGTGAGAACTTGGGTTGAAAAAGGTTAGTTTTCATGGATATGTTATTTCAGATGAGATTATGGTTATGGATCCATCGAAAGTAGATGCAGTTCTACAATGAGAGGCTCCGAAGTTGGTTGAGGAGATTAGAATCTTTTTGGACTTTAGTTGGTTATTACCGGAGGTTATGGAAGACTTTTCCAAGTTAGCGTCGTTACTTCGGATGACTTGTAAAAGGTAAGTCGTTTGCTTTGGATGTTCATTGTGAGGAAAGTTTGAGAGGGTTAAAGTAGAAGTTGTCTACAACTCCAGTTTTAATACTGCGTGATCCTGATAAACCGTTTTTGAGGTATCGTGATGTGTCTTTGATGAGTTTGGTCAGTGTGTTAATGCAAAAAGGGTAAAGTCGTGGCTAATGCTTTACGACAAATGAGGATTCATAAAAGGATCTATACTATTTAGGATTTGGAATTGGTTGCGGTTGTATTGTGTTGAAAAACTTGGAGGTATTATCTTTATGGTTCTAGGTTCGAAGTGTTTAGTAATCACAAGAATATTGAGTACCTGTTTGGTCGGAAAGAATATAGTATGAGACTGCGAGGAAGGTTAGAATTCGTGGCGAGTTATGAATTTGGCTTGGATTATCCTTCGGGAAAAGCTAAGGTTGTGCCTGAAGAGGTAAGTTGAAAGTTTTTATGCATGTCTATTTTGATGGTCAGGGAGTTAGAATCAATTGAGCAATACAGAGACTTGTGTCTGGTGTGTGAGATAACACAGTAGAGTGTGAGGTTGGGTATATTGAAAGTGAACAGTGATTTTTGGTGAATATGAGAGAAAGATTTAGAGTTTGGACGTGAAATTGGTAGTTTTGATGGTTACGAGTAATCAGAGTGTGCAGCGGAAGCGTGATGTGGCACAATTCATATATGCGTGTGCGACTTGTAAGAGTTCATAGGTTGAACATTGCAAACATGTAGGAGTAATGAGACCATTGGACGTTTCAGAATGAAAGTGTTAGGTGAAATGGTTGTGTGACAAGGAGGTTGGTATTGTGGTTATGTAGAGGTTCTTGGAACGATGTTGGGTCATGGAACTTTATGTTCTTGTTGTGTTTTGGTTCAAGAATGAACCTGTGTGTGTTCGTAACTTCGGTATTCCTTGAGTCGTGAGTTGGTCGTCAAGCGCATTGTATGGGCTTTGCATCTTGTCGTTGTAGTTGTCGTCGTGTCGTGTCGTTGTAGTGGTTGCTGTTAGCGAGGTGGTTTGTCAGTTTATGTTATTCGTGGTGTGCTTTTGTTGGCATGTTAGTTTGTTGGTCGGATGCGAGGGTCGTGTCCGGAGTTGTTCGTCTCAGTATATTTTCGAGGACGAAAATGTCTAAGTGGGGGAGAATTGTAACGCCCCCGTTTTGTTTTATTTATTTAATCGAATCGATTTAATTATTTTTGTTTTATATTATTTTATTCTTGACTTTTATTTGAAAATATATTACCTTTCATTGTTGTTTATGTTTTATCGCGTTTTGAGAACGTTTGCGGGATATTTGAGCAGAAGGGTAAAATAGTCTTTTTAGGGGTTTAGATATTTTATATAAATAGAGATTTGAGAGGAAATAGAGAGAAAAGAAAAGGAAGAGAAAGAAAAGAGAAGATAGAAAGGAAGAGGAAAGAAAAAGGGAGAAAGAGCAAAATCGACATAACTCTGTTTCGAGCGCGATTAATCGGGTAAGGGTGAGAAGTTTCAATTATATCTTGCTTGTGTATGTATATGTGTTGTTTGTTGTAATTGTTTTGGTTGTTTCGCGACTTTTCTTATCGATTGAAATTAGGAGCAATTGATAGAAATCGATGTTTTCACATATGAAATTCGATATAAACTGCGTATAATACTTGTCGTTAGGTTTGGATCATGTTTTGGTTGTTATAGTATGTTTTGGAAGTGTTTGGGTGGAAGAAATGAGGGATTTTGACCCCAAATCACCTATGTTATCACTGCTGGAATTTCTGGGTTTCGCAGGTTCGCATTGCGAGCCAAAGCGAAGAAAATAGCGAACGTTTGCTAGCTGTTCGCATTGCGAACTGTAGGTGTTTTTACTTCTGCCACGGTTCGCTGGGAGCTTCGCATTGCGAACGTGACAGATTTTCAGTTTTTGTTTTCTTCATAACTTTTGATTCGTAAATCGGATTGAGGCACGGTCGGATGCGTTTAAAATCTCTTTCAATGCTCTTTTTGATATTTGAATAGGAACATATGTTTAAGCCATGGATTGATAAGAAAATATGGGAAAGTAATGTATGAGTGAAAAGTGTGGTTTATGTTTCCACCATAACTCCCGAATCGCGAGTCCGATTGACGTGGGACTTGAGACATTAGATAAATAAACTAAGATGCTATTAATGGTGATATTAGACCATGATTTAACCAAGAATATTTGGTAGAGGATAATTAGTGGTTTGTAGGTTTTGTTTATTTGTTTGTGTCCGATGCGAATTGTTATCTTGATATAAATGCGAGGCTTTTGTGCTATTTATATGATGTTGATGCATGTGATAATGATGTTGTTATGATGTTGTTGTGTGGTAAAATACATTGTTTGATTGAATATCAATGCATGTTGTTATGATGTTGTTGTGTGGTAAAATACATTGTTTGATTGAATATCAATGCATGTCGTTATGATGTTGTTGTGGGTAGCCTTTGTGGCGTGAATCCTAGTGTTGTGAATTGTTATGAGTGTATATGCTAAAATGCTAATTGTTGTGGTTTGTGGATTATGATGAAATGCATGGTTTGTGTGAAATTCAATATATGTGGTTTGGTGGCCTTTATGGTTTGAAATGCATTGTTTGAATTTGTTTCCAATGCATGAATAATGATGATGAGATAATTCATATGGTTGAATTGTGAAGATGCATTTGATTGTCATGAGTCCTTGTATGCCAAGCATTATGATATGCATCTTGTGATGTCATGTGCCCTAGTGGGTGTGAGCGACGAAACGATTCCAGAGGGAATCCGTTATAACATCGTGCGCCTTATACAAAGAGGACTGAAAGCGATGATTATAGATGATCATGAGCCTTATACAAAGAGGACCGAAAGCGATCGGATCGTGCGCCTTATACAAATAGGACTGAAAGCGATCCATAAACATCGTGCACCTTATACCAAGAGGACCGAAAGCGACGGGGAACATCGTTTGCCCGACGGGGAGTTACACTAAGTAACAAGCGATGGTTCCAATAGATCCTGAGTGAACTAGTGATGAGATGATGGATGGATGGTACCGCATATGCATTTGCATTTGCATAGATTCGTTGTGTCGGTCTCTTTACATTTGAATAAATCATGAATGGATTGATTATGTGTGAGAATTGTGAATGGATGCATTATGTGTGGTGAATTTTGAATTGATGTGTATATGTGATGAATGCATCGTTTATGGGTGATATGTGTTATGTATAGACATGTGCTTTGTGATGTGGTGGTGTGTTTACATATGTTATGACTTTGGTATGCCTTACGTGTGAATATGTGATTATGTTGGTGTAATTGATATATGCTATGTGTATTAGTATGTGATGCTTGTGGTGAGAATAACTATGCATGTGAATTTTTATGTGTTTGCATATTATTATGCAATCTTGATTTAGTTGTTATTTCTCACCCTTCTGCTGTGGTTTGTTGCTCTACGAGGCAATTACAGATTAGTAGTCTTGGAGGCTTTTGTGAAGATTAGTTCTCCATTCTTTTGTCGGTCTTGGTGTCTGCTCTGATACGTAGCACGGGAGTCGGGGAACGATTATGTTATATATGTATACCTTTGTTAGATTTATTTTGTATTACCTTTGTATGTATATTTTGATGTTATAAAACAATTTATTTTATAAAACAAGTCAGTTATGGATCTTTCCGCTTTATTCCATAATTGAACTTTCCTTTTATATGGAAAAAGTTTCTCTTTGATGTTATCCCAGTTTGTGTTATGTATCAAATAATTGAGGAGGGTTTGTGTTTTCTTTCTTTAAATGTGGCATCCTTGATTCTGTCGAAAAAATAAATTTTTAGTTACTCTGATTTAATTATGTATTATTTATTCGCGATGAGAATTGGGGTGTTACAGCATGTGTAAGATTGCAAAAGTATCACTACTGGTAGCAAAAGGGAAAAGTCCCACCACAACTCTTTATAGGGTGTTATCGCAGTGCAAATAATACCAGAGTGTATGATTGATCGAAATACAATAAAGTTGCCACTGAAGTTTATTTTTTAAAGGGAAATGTCGATAAAACCTAAAAGAACAAAAAATGGTCATCGCAACCAAATTCTTGATTGGGATTTGATTATGTGTGGGGAAGGCATTAGCACCCTCACACATATGTTGTAATCAACGAGAATCATTTAATCAGCTTTGCAAATATGAGTATTAGCCTACATTATTTGGTGTCTTATAATTATTGTTTATCTCTTATGTGAAATGAAAAAGACTAAAAATAAGTTTTTTATTAGGATGATTGAAGAGATGTTGGATCTCGCTCCTCCGTATCCCCAGGTCCGATGAGGAACTCAAATTTACGTAGTTCTTAGCAAGAACGGATAGATTTTTTATTATTATGGTTGGTAAGATGCAATTATATCTCCTACGTATCCTCTGATGCGATAAGGAATTCAAAGCTACGTAGTTCATTGCAGTAAAAGTTTGTTTGTCGTACCCCTATTTTACCGGGGCATTTCCGTTCCATCTGATAATTAGTCATTTGTGAATTTTTTGCATTTTTTAAAGATAATTACTTCATATTTTAATTTCACTTTATTTTTCTCTTCTGTTTTAATTACCACATTTAATTTTCTATTTTTCAAAAAAAGTCAACAAAATTTTATAAGAAAAAAACAAGTTCAAAACAAAACACCACATCATGTGCATATATCATCTAAAAAGCCAAGAATAGTAATTTGAATGAAGTTTGAAAATTTACAGAAGACAAAATCAAATTATCATGTATTCATCATCATATTGTTCCATTTATCCTTACATTCTTATCATCATACATCATGGAATAAAAGTCAATAAAAGTAAAGATTTAGCTTTTAGGAATCCAACAACGAAGGAATTAGGGTTAGTTTGGAGCCTTCACCCTTGTTTGGCAAGTATAGGCTCACTGAAATCCATAAGGGTTCAGAATCCCATGCCTCCTTCATCTTAGGATGACATAAGTTGTTCAATTTTGTAGCATAAGGAAATGGGAACTAAGAAGGAGCTCATAATGTAGGTAGGGATAGCTTGAAGTACCGCTTTGATGAGGGTGGCTCTACCCCACAAATGAGAGGTTTTTGGCTTTCCAATTGGTAAGTTTAGATCTAATCATATCAATAAAGAAATTGAAGGCTTGTTAGGTGAATGTTGATGTGGATAGGATAAAGAGATATCCATCCTTGGGTGGAAATAAATCTGTCTATTCAAGTTTTGATGTATTGTAGACCTAGTTGGTTATTACACAACATATCCGTAGTGCCATTGTACCATAGGTCATTAAGAGAACACTCAGAGAAAGTGTCGTTTATGATAGAAATGAGATTAAAATCTTTTAGGATTTCCCCCAATTTTTTCATTGGATTTAGTAACAATGTTAAGGTAACCCCCAAGGGTTGGCCTAGTGGTGGAGGCTTGGGTCTTGAGAGTGTGCTCCTTTCAAGGTCTCAAGTTCGAATCCTAGTAGGTGCAATCAATCCTTGTGTGAGTCAGTCCATGCAGAGCTTTGCTCTGGCTTTAAACGGGACCCTTGCTAGTGGACGGTGGGATTGGTCCCTCTTGGATTAGTCGGTTCTAAGGCCGGATATTAAGATTTCCAAAAAAAAGGTAACAATGTTAAGGGCAATATGTTGCGGTGAGAATCGGATATCAAGCTATTATATTAACTTGAATCGCAAAACATGAAATTCACCACCGAGCTTTAATTTATCCAAAGGAAAGGGTAAAGACCGAAAAACCCCTATGTGCGCTATGTGAAGACACAGCTAAGAGATCTAAGGTTCGGGGGTTGGTTACGTCTAGGGAAGGTATTATCATCCTAAACGTCTGTAGTACTCTACAGGAACCTCTCGTTTAGTTTGTGTTATGTTGTTGTTTGCATGCTAAGGGAAATGTGCTAAGGTAAAGGTAAAAACCTATGGGTATGTACACTAAGTATGCTCGCCAATACATCGCATATCGTGCCTACGTATCCTGACGGGAATGGAATCAGAGCATTCGTAGTTCCCCACAATGGGGTAAAAGGGTGTAAAAGAAAAGGTGGAATCCAAGAATGCATTGGATGTAAAGGAAAAAGGTGGAAAAAGAAAAATGTAGCTCGCTAAGATCTCGCAATCCTATGCCTACGTATCCTTAATAGGAAGTCAGAGCTATCGTAGTTCGGACGACTACGGGAAAAAGCTTGAAAGCAAAGCTTGTGAGGATTGATTGTTTAGGAGAAGAGATTAATGGTTATCTCTTGGGAAAGGATTGTGAAGGGTTAGACCGTCGTGAAGGAGGAGAGATTAATGGCTATCTCTTGTGAAGGTTAAAGAAAGGTTTAAGAGTTATAAAAGATTAATCGCTATCTCTTGAGAAGGCTAGGTTAAAAGGGAATGAAGTGTTCATGGGAAAGTAGGTTCTAACAGCAAGACACCTACATGGAGTGCGGCGATTCCAAGCCTAAGGCTAGGTTAGAAAGGGTAAGTAAGTCTAGATCGCGCGGCGGCGTGATATAAGGGAATGATGGACAAGGTTATCCTAAATGACGTGGCAGTCAACGGGGCAACCCTTTTCTTTGGAATGAAGAGCAAGGTGAACAGAGGGACATGAGCGAATCTCTAGTATCAGGCGTGAAGTGAATAATAATATATACAGTGATTGTGACAAGAAGAATTATTAATTAATTTAAATATTAATATTTAATAAAATTAATTAATAATTTAATTAATCAAACTAAATAAAAATATTTAAATCATTTAATAAATAATAACATATTTTTTTTATATACAAATAATTAACTAAAAGTAAAATGCTAAAATTAGTAATTAGGATATTTTTGGTCTTTTCTTTTCAATATTGCAAAAATAAAAGTAATTAAAACAAACTTTTTACATTTTCCTCACATAATTTAAATTAACTCTAAAATTAGAAAATTAAACTACTAAAAAAAATAAAAGATTAAAATAACAGTGAAATGAAAAGTATATATAAGTTATAAAAGTAAATACGTTAAAATAAGTATAATAATTAACAAACCAAAGGTTATTAAAATAAACTAAAGTTATTAAACAACTTACAGTAAAGGCAATGCAATGGATATCAACACACCAAAATCAATTCCCGCATGTATCATGGGTTAATGGTGAGTAGCATTGTCTTAGGGTCTTGCATAATGTCTCATGAAATAGAAAACAAAATAAAAATAAAAATAATAAAATAAATAAAAAGGTAAATAAACAGAAAGAGTGGTGCCATCTAAAACAAAATTAATTCGAAAATTTCCCAACCACCGGTGTTACATTGAAACGTGGCGAGGCAATTAAAGAAAACAAAATGACAACACAGACTTTATTTTCTATTATACATATGCAGTAAACATAACTTCCACCATTTTCCAACTTTAAAAGTGAAACCAAGCATATAGTCATGAGAAAACAAAGACAAATATGAGGTAAAAGAACAAGTTGTGTGAGGAAAAATCATGGAGAATGAGGTGAGAAGGTGACAAAGGATTTAGTAAGAATATGATATTTGGAAGAATTTCATGACCATTCCTTTGAATTTTCCTTGAAAGAATCATTGATCCTCTCAAAAATCCCCTCAATCCTCTAAAAAATCTCTTCTCATCCTCTCCTAACATGAAGAAACCAAAGGGCTATTTATAGAATTCTTGATCCTCCCCTTTTTTGAATACCAAGACAGCCCTGAGTATCAGCTTCTAATTACATGTTTTCCATCAGTAATTACAAAACAGCCATTAGTAGTGTAATGTTGATCCTCTTGCTGCTGATCCTCACTTTTTGCTGATCCTCAATGGCTGATCTTCACGCTGCTGATCCTCAATTGTTGATCCTCACGCTCATGATCCTTACGCTGCTGATCCTCACGCTCCTGGTCCTCACTTGTTGATCCTCACGCTCATGCTGATCCTCAACAACTTTTTGATAATTACAATTTTGCCATTGGTTTATTTTTTATTCCTTTTTGTGTTTCTTTTGAACAAATGATTTTCTTTCTTCGATTTTCTCGACTTAACTTGACCAAACTGAATTATTTCCCACACTTTCTCAATTATTGACTCGAAAAGTCCGTAGTTGACCAAAAAAATTCAAAAGTAAACTTTGACTTTGAGCATCTGTTGACTTTTTAACAATTGAACCAAAATTCTTTAACTACTAATAGATCAAACTTCCCGAGCCATTTTAAACATATGAATGAGCCATAAAGATGCATTTGAAACCTTCGAATCACGTTCTAAACCATGAGATCCTGGTGAACGTGAATTGATGCACAATGAAACCTGATTATTGATAGAGGGAAACTTTTATTCATGTTTGAATGAGTCGAGAGCTTGGCTTAATGATCTTTGTTCTTCTTCCTGTGTAAACCTGGCTTTCACAAAAGAAATAAACTAGCAAGATATGGGTTAGTTAACAATGCACAGATGAATGAACCCTAAATGTAAGTGCAAAATGTTATGACATCTGAGGGGTAAAATTTGGGGTACAATAGTTGCCCCATGTACGAGGAATGAGAATCTTTGGGACATCAAGGTGAAAGATATTTAAATATAGCAAACCGAAAATTTTGCCGTTAGGTGGAATGCAGATGTTAAGGACAAGCAGCAGACATGCAAATGCTGACATGCCATGAACTTCTAGTATAATAGTATGATGGCATGATAGATGCAAAAGTGCAGACAAACCAAACTCCAACAGATAAGGAGCAAACCACCACAGATGAGCTTACTGGGGAAGGATAAAGGTTAGTATCCACGAGGAAGACTCACTGGGGATACAGACTGACCAACAAAAGAGAATCACTGGGGAGACTCTGAGGAAACACTGGGGATAGACAAATAAAAATTGAGGGGAAACCTCATAGATCCTCACTGGATATAGGAGCCAGAGAGGTGTTCTCCACTGGGGAAAGATCTAGGGATGTGATCGACAGGTTTATAGGTGACCGGACGATACTGGGGAAATGAAAGACACTCTTACTGGGCATGAAACCAGAAAGAAGACATGATCTCCGCTGGGGATCAACTTGAAATAAAAGGATAGACATCAACAAAAGATATTTTGGGATTTTCTTATATTGAAGAGTTCAAACGGGATCTTCAAGAAAAGCCAGAAAAGACAGAGAAAGGCACATCCGGAAAAACATCAGATGGCCAAAGAAACCAGACATCCAATAATGGCTTTGAATGAAAGGTACAAATCATAATATGGCTTTAGATAAAAGTGAACCAAGTAAGAATCCAAGATAGCATTGGACAAAGAAACCAGTCATCCAATAATGGCTTTGAATGAAAGGTGCAAATCACAATATCTGAGAAGGCATCAGATGAATATGAAAAAGGTAGAGATCCAAGAAGCCATTGGATGAAAGGACACCAGTCACGACATTCAGAAGATCATTGAATGAGGCGGGGAAAAACTGGGAGATACATGAGACAAGCGAACATCGGAAGTATTCAGAAAAGTATTGAATAAACTCTGAGAAACAAACTGACGACAGAGACATTCAGAAGAGCATTGAATGAATTTTGGGAAGTATATAAGAGATATTCGGAAAAGCATCGAATAAAATCCGGCACACATCCAGAAAAGCATTGGATGGATAGTGGAAACAGACTCGAAAACATTCAGTAGCCGTTAACCAAAGTCAGACACAAATTGAAGACATCTAGAAGAGCATTAGATGAAGACAAGAATTCTGAAGATATATCTGAAACATTTAGAAGAGCATTAAATGTACGAGAAAAGGGTTTTGAAGACATATCCGGAAAAACATCAGATAAGCAACATTATATTTGGAAGAACATCAGATAAACAAGGTCATATCCAGAAGAGCATCAGATAGACATAGAAACTGCTCTGGAAAAACATCAGGAGCAAAAGACTCAATCTGGAAGAACATCAGAAAGAGAGAGGCACATTCGAAAAAGCATCAGATGATAAAAGAAACAAAATTCAGAAAAAGCATCAGAATTACAAAGGACTATCTGGAAACTCATTGGGGAGTGAAACAAAACCTGGAAGGGTATTTAAATACAATGGAAATATCTGGAAAAACATCAGATAAGTTATGGAAGAACATTAGAACAAAAGACTCAATCTGGAAAAACCTCAGATAGAGAGACACATCCGGAAGAGCGTCAGATGGTAAAATCAATGTCGTATCAGAATAAGGAAGTGAAATATCTGGAAAAACATCAGATACGTTCTGTAAAAATATCAGAACAGAAGTCTCAATCTGGAAAAACATCAGATAGAGAGACACGTCCAGAAGAGCATCAGATGGTAAAAGCAATGTCGTTCCGAAAAAGCATCAGAAAGACGACACGAAATATCTGGAAAAACATCAGATAAGTTCTGGAAGAACCTCAGAATAAAATACTCAATCTGAAAAAACATCAGATAGAGAGGCACATCTGGAAAAGCATCAGATGGTGAAAGCAATGAAATTCTAGAAAAGCATCAGAATTACAAAGGACTATCTGGAAAAACACCAGATAGGTTCTGGAAGAACATTAGAACAAAAGACTCAATCTGGAAAAACATCAGATAGAGAGACACATCCGGAAAAGCGTCAGATGGTAAAAGCAATGAAATTCTAGAAAATCATCAGAATAACAAAGGACTATCTGGAAAAACATCAGATAGGTTCTGGAAGAACATTAGAACAAAAGACTCAATCTGGAAAAACATCAGATAGAGACAAATAAACAACATCCAAGAATGGCATTGGATACAAACATATCCAAAAAAACCATCGGATAAGAGAGGTCATATCTGGAAGAACGTCAGATAGACACTACAATATCTGCTTGGTAGGTGCCAAGTAAGTTGTACTTTAACCACAAGGTAAGACATAGATAATGACACGACCTCGGGAGAAATGCAAATAAAGATAAAACACTCATGTTATGAATATGGTATAAATTATGCAGGTGATATATGACCAAATGCAAATGTAGTTGCTGACGACACAACTCGACTCTTTTGGTGATAAGACAAGACTAGAAGACTGATTCCTCAACACGGAGATCATTGTCATTCTGCTTGGGACTAGAGATACTACTACTGAACACATCATTGCCACACTAGTAAACTGTATCCAAATTGATGATCCTTGTAGGGAGGATAAAGATTTGCCTGGGGATTCTTCAGGTAAATTGCCCCAGATTAGCTGACTGTTGTAGGTGAACTGATCATTGCTTTAGTTTGTGTGAGTCTGAAACTGACTGCTTTGCTGTACGCTGGGAAAACTTGCCCCAGTATGAGCGTTGAAAATGATTGTTTTACTGTACACTAGGAAAGCTTGCCCTAGTATGAGTCTTGAAAAATCTTCTATATAAACCAATTCTGAGAAGTCGCCATTAAACCACAAATCTTGAACTGATTCTCAATAGGAAATGGAAGGAACTTGCCCCTGATTGGATTACTGACCAAGTTTCTCAAATGTTTGAAAATTCCTTAAGAAGAAAGCTAGTTTGCAAACAAAAGTATTTGTACAAACATGGTAAATGTAAAGTTCATGCAACTTCTGAAATCAAAATCAATTTGCAAAATAAATGAATCACTGGACTGAACACGGCGGTTCAAGACATTTAAAAGTGAAGTTTAAGAAAAATGTATAGCACAAAAACAGTTGATCTGCAAAGATCTTTGGGAGTCAGTTTATGCAACTTTGCTGTAGTATGCTTTCAAAATAACCTTGCTTCAGTTAGGTCTTTTGAGGGTTATAACGTGGCCTGGTTCACGGTTTAAGAAACAAAGGATAAAGGCTCAAAGTTTTGTTTTTAACCCACCCAATCTACATGATAAACTTCCAATCCTATGCTCAGTTAACTCAAACTATGCACTCAGATTCCCAAAGGTTAGGAATTGCACTGATGATAGTGATGATGATGGTTCAAAATTCAATGGACTTGAGATGGCAGTCACTGCTTCCTTACAACTTTTGGTTGTCATACAAACTCTTTTTTTTTTGTATAAAGTAAGGTCTTGAGCTTCCTATCTTTCTTTTGCCTCGAAATGGACTCGGCCCATTCCATGGGTAAGGATTTCTTCACGATCCTTCTTCATTTATCACTCTGGGAACAACTTGTACTACATTTATTCATTTAATCTGGAAGAGTTGAAAGTTTATGACATCCTGGGTTGATGATTACGGCGATCCATCATTGGCGTTTGACTTGAAAGACATCTTCGACACTTGCTTGCTGTGTGCCATGGAAAACTGTGAATGCAACCTTTTGTTGAAAGGCGTCTTGCATGAAACTCTTGCATTTGAATACACAATCAAGTTAACTGAGAACTACCCTGCCCCAGGTTAAGATTGCGGGTTTTTATTTGTAAAGAAAAGAAACTCCTACTTCAAGGCTCAAAGGGGTTGACGAGGGGTTATCTTCCTTATTTCTCCAGTGTTTGGGAATTGAAATAATGCCTCACATCGTCAGCAAAGTCTTGATTTGAAAGCAAACTATCAGAAACTTGGGTATGACATTTTCATCATCCTCCCTCCAATCTTTGCATAATCAAAATAAATTGGACAAAAGAATTTTTCTTGAAAGGAAAAGCATTAAGAAGTAAATGGCAAACACAAATGAATTGAATCAAAAAGTTGAAATGCTCATTTCATTAATCACGAAAGTACAAACATAATTTGAAATCAAACATCCATTACAAAATAAGGAATATGCAAAAAACAAGAAACAAGGCCTAGTGACTAATCAAACACAAGGATGAGTTGTCATGTCTTTAAGAAGTAGGTGAGCCGAAGTCGACTGAGGCTTCACTTGTTGTGCCCTGGCAGAGGGTTATTCTGGACATTGGGATTGTCACGAAAGTTAAGAATTCCAGTCTTAATCAAATCACATACTCTAGCCTTTAGTGTATAGCAATTTTCCAAGTCATGGCCTGCGGCACCTTCATGGAATGCACAATGGAGATCAGATCTGAATCCAGCTGGAAGAGGATTTGGAAGAGGTAAAGGCCTTGTGGTAATGAACCCATTCTTAACCATATCAGAATAAATTTTAGTGTACGACATAGGAATAGGATCAAATTGATTCCTATTACGTTACTGGTTCTGTCCTGCAGTTGGACGTTGAGAAGCTTGTGCTGGTCGTGGAGCAGTAACCACAGGAGTAACAACAGGGACAACAGGGACAACAGGGTGAATAGTATACTGAGGTTGGGGATGAGGCCTTCTTGTTTCAACCATGACAACATTAGTCTGATCCTCCCTTTTCCTCTGAAAGTTCCCATAGGATTTCTTCACAGCATTGGAGGATTCAGCCGCTTTTGACACTTTTCCTTTCTTAAGACCTTCCTCGAGTCTTTGGCCGATAGTAACCAAATCAGTGAAGTTGGAGGAAACACTTCCAATCATCTTTTCCCAATAGAATGGGGACAGGGTATCCATAAACATTCCAGTCAATTCTTTCTCAGCCAAAGGAGGTTCAACTTGGGAAGCTAACTCTCTCCAGTGCTGAGCATACTCCTTAAAAGATTCCTTCTCATGTTGAGTCATATTTTGCAGCTGGCGGCGATCAGGAGCCATGTCAAGGTTATATTTATACTGCTTCATGAAGGCATTTGTGAGATCTTGGAAACAATGAATGAAGTTTTGCTCGAGACCCATATACCATTTGAGTGATGCCCCACTCAAGCTATCCTGAAAATAGTGGATAAGCAGCTTCTGATTTTTTGTATAAGCAGCTATCTTGCGAAGATACATGACCAAATGAGCCCTTGGACAAGAATGACCCTTATACTTCACAAATTATGGAGTTTTGAACTTATCAGGCATAACAAGGTCAAACACTAAGCACATGTTGTCTGCATCCACATTAAAGAAGTCATTACCCTCAACGGCTTTAAATCTTTTGTCTATGGTCTGAAACTGTTCTCGGACAACTTCATGTTGAACAAAGTCTTCATGCTCTTCACCCTGAGCACTGGCAGCATTGTACTCATAAATAGGATTCTCAAAGGAAGCTCGAGTAGTCTGAACTATAGGTTAAGGCTCGGAAAAAACAGGAGCTTGAAACATTGGGCTGGCAGTCTGACCAATCATAGCAGTAGATGCAAGAGGTGGAGAATAGTTGTGTGGCAAACCAAACTCGGGCCAAGTTGACGGTGGCATTTGAACCAGTGGAGGATCAGCACTTGAAACTTCCTGGATGACAGTCCTTTGGGGTTGCTCTCCTCTGGCAATCAAAACTTGAAGCATCTCAGTTAGTTTAGTCATACTTGATTTGAGGTCATTGATTTCCATTCGGACCTCAGCATTGTGAGCCTCTTGCTCCGACATCTTGCGTCTGTAATTAGCTTTAGTCCGATATCGGTGTCGAGGAATCAGCTTGACGACTTACAGGTGACACTATTGGATAGAGACAGCTGGAATTGAGTAACTGGACAGATGGACGCATGCAATGAATCATGCAAAGATGCAAATGGTATGCAATGCAATGCAAATAGGATGCAACACAGGATGTGAAACACATGCAACGAGATCAAAGGTTTGAGATCACAACATGGAGTCTAGGTAAAGAATCAATCACATGGTGTGTACTAGGGTTAATGTATCCATAGAATAGGGTTCTAAAGAGTTCCCAAAGTCAACAACCCATCTTTCGGATATTATCGATTTCCCGAATGACTCGATAGTCAATAATATTCTCAAGAGAATCTTGTCTGAGTGTAGTATCGCCTGACAACCATTTCAGAAATAGACTTCGTCATGGTCACTGAACTACGTCCTAAAAGGCCAAGTGGGGTTAAAGGTAACTACAGTTCTTAGTATCGATGGCACCTATGTCGAAGTAGCACGTTTTCACGAATAGACTCGTTCAAGATGACTAGACCCTCAAGAGGGCCTCACTGAGTGATGGTGTCTCAAGTCAACTTTTTCAGGAATCGACTCCCTCAAAGTCTCCTTGAATATACCATCGTCCTATCATAGGTGTCCTCTCAAGTCCGAGTATAAGACATATCCTCACCACTCAAAATAGCAATCCTGCAAACAGAAAACCCAAGCACAGACAGATATATACAGATATATAAAATATACAAGTATACAAGAAAGCAAACATATAAACAACACAAAGACAAACAAGGTGGTCTTAACCCTCTTAGGGGAATCTATATCCCCAGTGAAGTCGCCATTTTTGTTGCGGTGAGAATCGGATATCAAGCTATTGGATTAACTTGAATCGCAAAACATGAAATTCACCATCGAGCTTTGATTTATCCAAAGAAATGGGTAAAGACCGAAAAACCCTAAGTGCACTATGTGAAGACACAACTAACAGATCTAAGGTTCGGGGGTTGGTTACGTCTAGGGAAGGTATTAGCATCCTAAACGTCTGTAGTACTCTAAAGGAACATCTCGTTTAGTTTGTGTTATGTTGTTGTTTGCTTGCTAAGGGAAATGTGCTAAGGTAAAGGTAAAAACCTATGGGTATGTACACTTAGTATGTTCGCCAAGACATCACATCTCGTGCCTACGTATCCTGACGGGAATGGAATCAGAGCATTCGTAGTTCCTCACAATGGGGTAAAAGGGTGTAAAAGAAAAGGTGAAATCCAAGAAGGCATTGGATGTAAAGGAAAAAGGTGGAAAAAGAAAAAGGTAGCTCGCTAGGATCTCGCAATCCTATGCCTACGTGTCCTTAATAGGAAGTCAGAGCTATCGTAGTTCGGACGACTACGGGAAAAGGCTTGAAAGCAAAGCTTGTGAGGATTGATTGTTTATGAGAAGAGATTAATGGCTATCTCTTGGGAAATGATTGTGAAGGGTTAGACCGTCCTGAAGGAGAAGAGATTAATGGCTTTCTCTTGTGAAGGTTAAAGAAAGATTTAAGAGTTATAAAAGATTAATCGCTATCTCTTGAGAATTCTAGGTTAAAAGGGAATGAAGTGTTCATGGGAAAGTAGGGTCTGACAGCAAGACAACTACATGGAGTGCGGCGACTCCAAGCCTAAGGCTAGGTTAGAAAGGGTAAGTCTCGATCGCGCGCCAGCGTGAGATAAGGGAATGATGGACAAGGTTATCCTAAATGACGTGGCAGTCAACAGGGCAACCCTTTCCTTTGGAATGAAGTGCAAGGTGAACAGAGGGGCATGAGGGAATCTCTAGTATCGTGCGTGAAGTGAATAACAATATATGCAGTGAATGTGACAAGAAGAATTATTAATTAATTTAAATATTAATATTTAATAAGATTAATTAATAATTTAATTAATCAAACTAAATAATAATATTTAAATCATTTAATAAATAATAACATATTTTTTTATATATAAATAATTAACTAAAAGTAAAATACTAAAATGAGTAATTAGGATATTTTTGGTCTTTTCTTTTCAATATTGCAAAAATAAAAGTAATTAAAACAAAATTTTTACATTTTCCTCACATAATTTAAATTAACTATAAAATTTGAAAATTAAACTACTAAAAAAAATAAAAGATTAAAATAACAGTGAAATGAAAAGTATATATAAGTTATAAAAGTATATACGTTAAATTAGTATAATAATTAACAAACAAAAGGTTATTAAAATAAACTAAAGTTATTAAACAACTTCCAGTAAAGGCAATGCAATGGATATCAACACACCAAAATCAATTCACGCATGCATCATGGGTTAATGGGTGAGTAGCATTGTCTTAGGGTCTTGCATAATGTCTCATGAAATAGAAAACAAAATAAAAATAAAAATAATAAAATAAATAAAAAGGAAAATAAACAGAAAGAGTGGTGCCATCTAAAACAAAATTAATTCGAAAATTTCCCAACCACCGGTATTACACTGAAACGTGGCGAGTCAATTAAAGAAAACAAAATGACAACACGGACTTTATTTTCTATTACACATATGCAGTAAACATAACTTCCACCATTTTCCAACTTTAAAAGTGAAACCAAGCATATAGTCATGAGAGAACAAAGATAAATATGAGGTAAAAGAACAAGTTATGTGTGAGGAGAAATCATGGAGAATGAGGTGCGAACGTGACAAAGGATTTAGTGAGAATATGATATTTGGAAGAATTTCATGACCATTCTCTTGAATTTTCCTTAAAAGAATCCTTGATCCTCTCAAAAATCCCCTCAATCCCCTCAAAAATTTCCTCTCATCCTCTCCTAAAATGAAAAAACCAAAGGGCTATTTATAGAATTCTTGATCCTCCCCTTTATTGAGTACCAAGACTGTCCTGAGTATCAGCTTCTAATTATATGTTTGCCAGCAGTAATTACAAAACTGTCATTAGTAGTGTAATGCTGATCATCTCGCTGTTGATCCTCACTTGCTGCTGATCCTCAATTGTTGATCCTCACTTGCTGCTAATTACAATTTTGCCATTGGTAATTACAATTTTGCCATTGGTTTATTTTTTATTCCTTTTTGTGTTTCTTTTGAGCAAATGATTTTCTTTCTTCGATTTTCTCGACTTAATTTGACCAAACTCAATTATTTCCCGTACTTTCTTGATTATTGACTCGAAAAGTCCGTAGTTGACCAAAAAAAGTCTAAAGTCAAACTTTGACTTTGAGCATCTGTTGACTTTTTAACAATTGAACCAAAATTCTTCAACTACCAATAGATCGAACTTCCCGAGCCATTTTAAACATATGAATGAACCATAAAGATGCATTTGAAACCTTTGAATCACATTCTAAGCCATGAGATCCAGGTGAACGTGAATTGATGCACACTGAAACCTGATTATTGATGGAGGGAAACTCTTGATCATGTTTGAATGAGTCGAGAGCTTGGCTTATTGATCATTGTTCTTCTTCCTGTGTAAACCTGGCTTTCAAAAAAGAAATAAACTAGCAAGATATGGGTTATTTAACAATGCACAGGTGAATGAACCCTAAATGTAAGTGCAAAATGTTTATGACATCTGAGGGGTAAAATTTGGGGGACAACACAATATTTTCAGTAGATTTAGTGAATCAATCAACAAATTGAAATCAAAGATACTCTAATCGTTGAGACGTATGTATAATGATTTCAGCCACGGGAGGACGACCGTGATTGTATCCAAGTAGCGCGCTACCTACCACAACGGTTACTTTAAACAACCGTTATGATATATTAAAATGCAAAATATTTAACAAAGGTGTGCTAGACAACCGTTATTGTATGTAGCTCTGAGTTTATTATAAATTATGTGAAATACTTATTTCGTTAATGCTCACAAAATATATAATCTTTCACTCTGCACTAAAACATTATAATATATATACCTAAAAACTCTTTTTAGACATATCTAACCCTCCAATTTTATACCTTTTTTCCTGTTTTATAATTTAGGCTTATTTATTTAAAAAAAAATAAGTAACTTAAAACTCTTTAAAAATTTAAGAGATTAAATGTAGTACACTAATAATATAAAATAGTTTTACACTATTATTCAATAAAAATTCATCAATCAATCATGTCATAAAAATAACATTAAAATATCAAGATTAGTTGGTAGAATATATTGTAGTGATTGTTTAACAGTGTAAAAATTTTACACTTTCAGTGATTTTTTTCTCTCAAAATCTGATTCAATTCATCTAATAATTTTCCTTTTTCAACTCGACTTCTTTCAAAGAAATAAGTTTGGAAGAAGGTTCAAAGGAGGGGTTCAAAGGAACTTGGAAGAAGGTTCAAAGGAGGGGTTTTAGACACTTAATCAAAGAAAGATGGGGTTCTTACCCTGTAGATGGAGCTAATAGGGATGAAGGAAAGGACGTCCAATCATTTTACATCTCTGAGTTCCCTTATAAAACCAAGGCGTGTGATCTTTTCCATCTCTTTGGAAATATATGGAAAAATTTCAGAGGTTGTGATTCCCCCCAAAAAGAAATAAGTATGGTAAGCGTTTTGGTTTTGCGAGATTCTTAGAGGTGGAAGATGGAAGGTTGTTAGCTGTCAAGTTGAATAACATTTTCTTAGAAAATGGTAAGATCCATGCAAATCTCCCCAGATTTTCTAGGGGTCATCCTGTTCGCAGGGAGGAAACTATGGGTAGAGGCTTCTCCAACAAACCCTTTTTCGTTAAAGAATCTGTGCCAAAGAATGGAACTCGCCCTAATTCTAGGGTTGATTATAGGTCTTTCGTAGAAGTTGTTAATGTCGTTGGAGCTTCGCATCGTTCTCAGGTGTCGTTATCTACTTCAGTTCATCTCAGTTACAATGCGGAGGAGGAGGACCTTGCTAGACTTAGAAGAACGTATGTGGGTGTCGTCAACAACCCTGGTATGTCCTACAATATTCAAACTAGTTTCGAAACAGAAGGTTATTTTTCTATCAAGGTGACCTCTCTTGGGGCAAACTTATGCTTATTGGAGGAGATGGAGGAGGGGGAGATAAGAGACTTGATTAGAGAGGAAGTTTCATGGTGGAAACAATGGTTTTCAGAGATCAGAAGATGGAAAGAAGACGATGTTGATAGGGAAAGGGTTACTTGGCTTCGGTGTTACGACATTCCATGCCAAACTTGTAATTTTAAATTCTTTGAAATCCTGGCTAAAATGGTTGGCACCTATATGTGTGTTGATGATGAAACTCTTAAGGGAAGTTGTATGGACATCGCTCGCATTATGATGAGAACGAAGTGCGCTATTGTCCCGAATGAAAATTTTAAAGTCAAAATAGGAAGTGAGGTTTTCTCCATTAAAATGGTTGAAGATTCCCATGGTCCGCTGAGGATACTCAACCCTTCTGGGTGCAAGAGAAAAGAGGATGCATATTTTTCTTCAAACTCGGAAGAAAACTGGAGAGAGTTTGGAGAAGACGAGTTAGGGGAAGCCATGGAACAAAACCAGGGGAATTTGATGGTCCTTGAAGAAGGTGAGTTTTGCAACTCTAATACTAGGGGATCTGGAGCGGTTAGTGCTCCTAGGGTGTCAGAGTCTTGTCCTGTTCCCATAAAGTGCAATGATGATCTTAGGTACTCCTCTTCTGGGAAATCCCCATCTGCTTCTTCTTTAAATGAGGCTATCGAGGCTGCAAAGGTGGCTAAAGCAAATGAAAGGATGTCTGGTGTAAAGGTTAATAGAGCTAGGTATGTTCCAGTTACAAATCAACTTTCTATTAAGTATGGTCCTACTAAGAATTCTTTTAGGAATATGGCATGTAGTGGGCCCCTTTGTTCAAAAAAGTTAAAATTGAAAAAGGTGATGGAAGTCATTGGGCCGAATATTAAAAGCAGAACCAAGAAGAAAAAAGCCAAGAGAGTTTTGGCCCTTACTCCTTCTGTTGATAATATAATCTAAGAGGACCCAATTGAGGTGTTTTCTGGGCCAGGCTTAGTGGCGTTGTCTTAAAATTCTGTCGGTGGGACGAACAAGCAGAGAACTGAACATAACATTTCTCTATCTAATGAATCGGATAAGTTTTCCAGAGGCGATGTTTTGTGTTGCGATCAGATCTCTGATTCTGATATGAGGGTTGGTAATAGTAGATTCTGGGGTCAGTTGTATTCCAACGTGGGTGAGAAATTTTGGAAAGCTGCAGAAGATCTTGGGGTTATGGATGATGAAAATCTTATAGATTTCCCGAGGAAGATTAATGACTTGGAGTTTGCGGATAAAGAAAGAACAAAGGACAAGAAGGCGTTTAACAATTCAAAGAAATGATTATTGGTTCCCTAAATATTAGAGGAGGAGGGAACATCATAAAGAGGAAGAGAATCAACAAGATTATTTCCACAGGCAAAGCGGTTATTTTTGTCATACAGGAATCCAAGCTGAAAAACGTTGATGCTGCGATAGTTACGAGTTTCTGGAATTGTGGTGATATAGGTTAGTCCTTTATTAAAGCTCATGGTCTCTCTGGGGGTATAATCACTTTTTGGAAGGAACAGTTTGTCAAGCCTATCTTCTCCTTCTACAACAAAGGTTTCCTAGGAACTAAAGTTGATTGGAATTCTGAGATTTCTTACCTTGTAAATGTTTACTCGGCTTGCGACTTGGCTTCGAAGAGGAGTATGTGGAAGGAATTAATAGAATGGAAGAAGAAATACACTGATGGTTATTGGGTCTTGGGAGGGGATTTCAAAGCGATCTCAAAAACCTCTGAGAGGAAGGGTAGCAGCCTGTCAATCAGAGATCTTCCTAATTTAGGTAGAAGTTTCACCTGGTATAGTGGGGATGATCTATCTATGAGCAGAATCGATAGGTTCTTGGTTGACGGCAAAATTATTAACAAGTGGGGCAATTTTGGTCATGAGGTTGGTAAGAGGGATGTCTCGGACCACTGTCCTATCTGGATGCAGATTAAAAATACGAATTGGGGCCAGAAACCGTTTAAGTCCTTTGATGCCTGGTTCGATCACCCTCATTTTTTGATGTTCGTGGAGAATTAATGGAAAGATATTTGCATAAAAGGCGGTAGTGACTTCGTCATCAAGGAAAAGTTCAAAATTTTAAAGAAGAGGATTAAAGAGTGGAGTCTGAAAGTTTTTGGCTGGTACGATTTGAAATTTGAGGAAGGAATTGAAGTGTTGAATGAGATGGACTATCGGTTATCTTCTTGCGCTTTAACAGAGGTCAGGAGCTTGTAGTCAAGAGATCCGAGGCTTGTAAGCAGTTTTGGAATAATCTTTATATTAAAGAAAATATGTGTATTCAAAAAGCGAGGGGAAAGTGGTTTCGGTACGGAGATGCAACTACTAGATATTTCCACAATATGGTTAATGGTAGACACAAGAGGAAGTTTATTGGTGCAGTTGATACTGACCAGGATAGAATTGATTCTGTGGAGGGTGTCAAAGGGGCTGTTAGAAACTTTTTTTAATCAAAATTCTCTGAACCTGAACAAGTCCGCCCCTTTTTAATGGAAGGTTTCTTCAAAAAGCTCTTTACTCTTGAAGCCGAATCCTTGGAATAGAGACGCTGTTTGGAGTTGTGATAGTGCGAAAAGTCGGGGCCCTGACGGTTTCAATTTCTTTTTTATGAAGAAATGCTGGTTTTTTCTAAAGTTTGACATTATGGATTTCGTGAGAGATTTTCACCATCATGCCTACTTACCTAAAGCGATTTCTTCTACTTTTATTACTCTCATTCCTAAGGTCGATAATCCTGTGAATCTGGGGGATTATAGACCCATCTGTTTAGTGGGAGGCCTCTACAAAATCCTGGCGAAAATCCTTGCAAACAGGTTGAAGAAGGTGATTGGCAGCTAGGTCTCTCAATCCTAATCGGCTTTGGTTCCAGGATGTCAATTATTGGAAGGAGTCGTTATTGCAAATGAAGTTTTTGATATGGCTACTAGAGATAGTAGAGAATGCCTCCTTTTCAAGGTGGACTTTGAAAAGGCTTATGATTGCGTTAACTGGAACTTCCTGAGATTTTTGCTTCCGGCTATGGGGTTTAGTCGTAAGTGGTGTAGTTGGATGGAAGCCTGTATTTGTAAGTGTTTTCTTTCTATTTTGGTAAATGGCAGCACCACTAAGGATTTTGAGGTTGAACGTGGTCTCCGTCAAGGAGATCCGCTCTCTCCTTTCATTTTTGTGTTAGTTTCAGAAGGCCTGGCTCAGCTCTTGTGTAAAGTCCCCTCTCAAGGCTCATTCAAAGGATTTGAAGTGGCTCCTAATCTGAGGGTGGATTTAATCCAATTCGTAGATGATACTCTGATAATTGGAGAAGGGAACTAGCAAAATCCGTGGAGTATCAAAACCGTTCTGAGAAGTTTTGAGTTAGTCTCTGGTCTGAAGGTGAATTTTAATAAGAGCAGAATTATTAACATAAATTTAAGCCCCCACTTTCTTCAAGCGGCTTCGAGTTTCTTAGGTTGCAGGATTGATGGTCCCTGTTTTCGTTTTCTGGGTATTCAAATAGGGTGTAACCCTAGAAGGATCGGTTCTTGGGACTTTATGGTGGACGCTTTAAAAAATAAGCTTGCTAGTTGGAAAGGTGTTGGGCTTTCTATGGCCGGCAGGGTCACCCTCATCAATTCTACCCTCTTCAGCCTCCTTATCTTCTGGCTCTTCTTCTATCGTATGCCAGCGACGGTGCAGAAAAGGATTGATACTATTAGGAATCGTTTCTTGTAGGGAGGGTGTGAAACGAAATCCACAATACATTGGGTGAGTTAGGAAATAGCTTGCAGCCCTAAGAAAAACGGAGGTCTTGGTATCTTAGATTTGAAAGTGTTCAATTTGGCTCTCCTTACAAAATGGAAATGGAAAATTCTGGATGACAATCATGCCTTGTGGAAGGAGATTTTGCGTGGGAGATACGACTTCATTGATGGTTCTATATTGGTGAATTCGCAAATGCCGAAGCTTTCCTCCTCCTCTGTCTGGTGGAAGGACATCAACAAATTGGACTCTCTTTATGCTAACACTAGCTTCTCTTTTGCAGGTTCTGTTTCATACACTATGGGTGAAGGAAAATCGAAAACTTTTTGGTCGGACTATTGGCTGCCTGAAAATAATCTCATTAAAAGATTTCCCGCTCTGGTTAAGCAAAGTAAAAAGAAGGGAATGTTTGTTTCCTCTATGGGCAAGTTCATTAATGGAGTTTGGTCTTGGGAGGACGATTTAGGTTTTCCCGATTGCAATGATCCTGATGTTATTATCCAACTGAATCATCTGCACCAGCTTATACAACAGTCAGCTCCAACATTAGAAATCAATGATAAGGCTAACTGGAAATTGGGAGAAAACAAGGTTTTGTTGTTCGTGATATTTACGCAAAAATGGTGTCTAGTACAAACGCTCAACTCCTCCCACCAGGTCAGTTTTCTGCATTCAGAAGTCTTTGGAGTTTGAAAACGCAGCCCAAGTTGAAGTTGTTTGGATGGAAGCTCTTATGGGGTAGACTGCCTACTAAAGACAATTTGGCAAAACGTGGAATGTCTCTTCCCGACCCCTGTTGTCCGTTCTGCAGGACGGGTTTAGAAAATTTGCTTCATCTTTTTTTCTCTTGCCCTCTTGCTGTGCGGGTCTGGAATCATATTGGAGGATGGATTGGTTGCGCTGCTACCTTCACAGGATGTATCTGGAGCTCTTTTTTGGCATGACTACAGTTCGGAAGGAATAATGAGGTATCCAATAAGTTAGGTTTGTGTTGGATTGTGACCTGTTGGTCTATTTGGAAGGCTAGAAATAGTTGTATTTTTAGGAATGATACTTATAATTTTAATGATATCTGTTGGAATATTAAAATGTTGTTGTGAAAAAATTATAAGCTGACTGATATTGCATCCTCCAACTCTAGTTTCTTAGCTTTTTCTTTGGATCCTTTAGGCCTGTAAGATAGATTGGAGTTGGCTTGTAATCTCAGTTTCTCTGCTGTTTTTGTTGGATGAATACCCCTTGTATTCAATTTATCATATTGACTTTCAAAAAAAAAACATAAAATTTGTTCGATACATCCGTTATTATGTTTCCAATAGACAGCGGTGGATTAATAGATAGTATTACAACATCTACCTAAAACCATGCCAAATTCTACATACCCCAACAAATTTTGAAAAGCCACCGAATTGAATTGCTTAACCCTCTCGTGTCCTCCAATTTCTACACCATCCTCCAATAATGATGGAGATTCTCATATTGCTAAATTTCCAGACCTTTAAATAATTGGCATCTCTGTTTATATAATATGTAAAAGAAAAAACTAAGAAATCAAAAGTAAAATAACATCGTTTGAAAATATTAAAGAGGTGCATATTTGAAACACAAGTTGAATGAAATATAAATACCACGCATTATGTTTCCTAAGTTTCAAGAAGGAAAATTAACAAAACTTTATGCTGTCAATTGAGTATTCATTACAGATGAATGTGTTTAAATCCAAACCGATGAGAAAATCAACCAAAGTAAAGTGTCAATTGTACTGAGGTGAATATCGTTGAATTAAATGACAAAATTATTGTTAATTTGTACAAAAATGTAGTAATACTTATTAGTTTTTTCTTTTTTCTGAATTTTTTTTTAGACAAAAGAAGAGCCATATATTAGAAAGACAAATAGGCAAAAGGGGGACCAAACCAAAATCCCTTAAGAAGTGAGTCTATGTCTTGGGATGTCAAGCTTGTCTAACAAAAAAATCATTGGTAATGTCACTATGCACAAAATTAAACTAATTAGTAGTTCTAGATTTGAAACCGACGGTAAAGAATCCGCACAACCGTTGGCTTCTCTAAAGATATGAGAGACCAAAAAATTCATGTTAAGAGTTGAATTAACACAATCCAACCATCTAGCTCTAATCCTCCAAGGAACCATGTTAAAATTAGAAAAAGCATTCACAACATTGGTAGAATCTGACTCTAACCAGAGGTTCTTCCAATTATGTTTGATGGAATACTCAATGGCAAAAATGGCTGCCATAAATTCTACAAACAGAGCATTACCGAAATTCAAAAAAATTGCAAACCTGCCCATAAGCTCAGCATGATCATTCCGAAAAATACCACCACAAGAGCACAGAGACGGAACCCAACAGCAAATCCGGCCGTGTTACACTTGATCCAATCTCGGCGCGGGGCTGCCAAAGGACCTCCATGGTTTTCTTGATATCGAGAGGATGGATAGAAATGTGGAACTTTTTTAGAATGCAAAAGATTTCCATCTTCGAGTTAGACCGCTTGGTTGTGTGATTTCCGGCAAAAGTAGCAGCAGCAGCGATGCTTTTAACACAAGCTTTCCAATGCGTAATTTTATTTTCAAATCTCACCATATTACGAGCTTTCCAAATTTCAGAAAACAAGCTCACCAAGGCTGCCTTGAAAGTAACAACTAGCTGCTCCGACCAGCCAGGATTAACGGCTCGTAAGCAATCCTTAAAATAACTAAGCTGGCCATGGATGTTAAAAATCTCTTTAAACCAAATCCAAATATGAGTCACATAATTACACTCAAAAAATAGATAAGAAGACGATTCTGATTGTTTGCAATAAAGGGAGCACCTCGAAGGATATGAAAAACCTCTAATCAACCATTTATTAGTTTAATATTATATATTTTTTATTATTTATATGTTTAAATATAATTAATTAATCACCGTGATTTCCTTATTTTAATAATATGATATTATAATTTGTATTGGTATTTTTTTACTACGGACAAATTATTAATTAGATCTCTCTCTCTCTCTCTCTCTCTCTCTCTCTCTCCTCTCTCTCTCTCTCTCTCTCTCTCTCTCTCTCTCTCTCTCTCTCTCTCTCTCTCTCTCTCTCTCTCTCTCCTCTCTCTCTCTCTCTCTCCTCTCTCTTCTCTCTCTCCTCTCTCTCTCTCTCTCTCTCTCTCTCTCTCTGTAGAAATTACATATCATTTATTTCTTAGATGTAAATACATGTTATTTTAGTGGCATTTGATGGAGTGATTATTTGACATGAACATTGTATATAACTATTTACCAAAAATGTGAAACATAAGAAATGATATCAAGTTTCAAAATGTAAAATAAACTTTAATAAACACTATTACAAAATACACTTACCGTAACATAATACTACTACAATTATGTTTTCACCTTTATAATATCGCAGATTGGATGCGCCTGATATATTTTTTTTATTTTTTAAAAAGTTATTTAATCTCGGTTGAAATAAACAATCGTGGTGATAAAGCAAGTGTTGCAAGCTTCGAATCCTAACAACTACATTTTTTCAATTTTTCCTATTACAAAAAGCGTGTGTCACTTATGTTCATTAAAAAATAAAAAATAAAAAATTATTTAACCAAAGTTTTACTATTCAATCATTGTACTAAGATCTACACTTCATTGCGGTTGCATCGCTGTTTTTCTTGTCAACCGTGATAAAAAGTGATATTTTTTAGTATATAAGAAAGAACAATCGTGGTGAAATTTTTCTCCATTTCTCAATACGGTCACAAGTCATTCAAGAATATCAACCATTAGAAGTAATTATTTCAAGCATTAAATCATCAAATGTTTCATCTTCAGCCTCCTCTATAAATGCACACTTTCATACAATGAATTTTCACATCTTAAAACTATTCTTCTTAACTTCCTATAGCAACATGAGTTCTCCATCTAAGAAGGCTAAGAGAATTATCTCAACAGAATTCACTGTTGAGAACAAAACCATCACCACAGTACAACACCATCAACACTCAACTGAGGATGTCCAATCATCTAGGTCGACTGCTGTCAGGGACGCAATGAGGGTGAGGAATACCAAGAAGAAGAAGAAAATGAAGATGAAGAGAAAGGTGTCGAGGAAGATTGTTTACTATGACTCAAATGAGGGTAGTAAGGAGCGAGTCGTATATTGAGAATATTCCTGTAGTGCTAGAGGATGTTGTTCAGATCTGGAAAAAATTATGTAATGAAAAAATTATGTTTTATGTACTCTTTCCTTGTGTATCACTTTGTAGAACTTTTTTATTATTGTTTTATGTACTCATTCCTTTTGATCAATGAAAAAACGAAGAAAAACAAAATACTACACAACCAACACAAATAACAACAACAGTAATGAAGAATAACAATAACAACATTAAAAAACTTTTCTCACCATTATTTTTTGGTATGTTATTATTGTTGTTGTTCTTGTTGTTGCTTTGGTTCATTAATATTATCCATTTTTCCTATTACAAAAAGCGTGTGTCACTTATGTTCATAAATAAATAAATAATTGAAAATTATTTAACCACGATTTTACAATTCAATCGTTGTAATAAGATTTACATTTCACTACAGTTGCATCATGATTTTTCTTGTCAACTTTGATGAAAAGTGATATTTTTTAGTATATAAGTGAAGGTATTTGACGTTCAGTTACATAACACCCATTTCTCTCAAAAGAAAACTCTAACATATTTCACTCTTCTCTCTCATAAAATGACCCTAACATCCATGTCACTCTTTAAACATATTTTATCCTTCAGATTCGTCTTCACCAATTACTGCCTTGAGGTTCGTTCATTAAACTTATACTTCTATTTCGTTTACGTTTCTTGTTAAAACTGGGTTCTTATTTTTTGATTTGGTGAATGTTCTCTTTTTTTCAGTTTCATCTTCACCGCCTTAACAAAGCGCATTCTTTGGCTATGTTACAGATGGTTTGTGTTGCTATGAAAAAAATGCAAGAAGTATGAAGCTATTGTGTAAACTTCATTCACCGTGTACTTCTTTTTCATAGCATCACAAACTAGATGAACTTCATAATTTGTTCTAGTTCCACGATTAGATTCAAAAAAGGTGCATTCTTGAAACATTTTATTATATCTTGTGTTGTTGTATGTTTTTTGTTCTTAATTAATATTCTCAGAACTTCATAATTTGTTGTTGTTGTTGTTTATTATATCTTACGTTCTTGAACCTTATTATTATTGTTTTGTATGTTGTTGTGTTGTTGATAAATGTTGTTATATGTTGTTGTTGTTGATTAATGTTTTTAGAACAAGAACAAAACATTGCTAAGTCATAAGAAGAGGCTTCTTGTGACTTAACAATATTTTGTTCTTTAAATTTTTATGTAGGTTGCACAATAGATGAAGTTGAGTTTATTATATGTTAAGTAGATTGTTTGTTTCACTAACCCTTCACTGAAAATACATTTCATTTAAATTGACATAAAAACTTATAATCTGAAAATTAAGTTGTATTTGAAAACCAACATATATCAATAAATATTTTCCGAATTGCATGCGTGTTATCATCCATCTCACGCTGTTTAACATATAAAATATAGTTTAATGACCTGATTCTTTCATTACATCGATATCTTCTCTTTTAGTTTAATTTGAATAACAACAATTTTTTGGCCAATAAATTGATGTTATTCAAATTAAATTATAATAGAAGGAATCAATGCCATGAAGGACTTAGACCATTAAACCACATTCTATATGTTAAAGAGCAGGAAATGAATGATGAGACGCATGCAATTTAGAAAAAAAGTGGTTTGTTTAATTTGGTTTTCAAGAATTGTTTAATTTTCAGATTATATACTTCTTCATCAATTGGAATAGTTGTATTTCCTTATTGAGGTGTATGCAAAAATAAGCAATCTACATATTATATAATAAACTCTGGGTATTTCAACAACGGCTATATATTTTATCTGTGATGAAATGATATTTACGTTTCAAATAAATTGTTGCATGTGGGTTTCGAACCGAGTACCTAAATGTATATATCACAACTATTTATATAAGTAACAATTGAGATAGGTAGTGCACGCCCTGCCTTATTATCACGGTCTCGGGACCATGGTGGAAAGCACCAAACATACAATCACCTCTTACCTCACAACGGTTGGCCAGACATTGTGGTATCCCTTTTCCAACCGTTGTGGTATGACTTTTCCGTAGTAGTGAAATACATTTTTCATGTTAAAAAATTGGTCTATATGACATCTATTTGTTTAAGAGGGTACACGTAATCTTGAGTTCTTGAGTTTATAATTATTAAATATTTAGCCTAAACTTAACTTATATTTAGGTGCTTCAAAGTCATTCGCATCATTCTTTGGGATGAATTGCAAGACACAAAAAATCTTCAAAGTTCTTCAATCTTGAAAACAACATTTTTTATGCCCTTGTAATCTATCTAACATAATGATGTTGATGTTGTTATTGTATTTTTGTAATAACTTTTCTATGTTGTTAATCAAAGAAAACATTGAGAAATTTATTTCTTTCATCGGTTGCAACATTGAGAAATTTATTCCTAAACACAATCATCCATTTCTATTTCATGTGAAAGCATTTTCCTTGAAAACATTTTCTCAAGATAACAAAATTTCTCTGGGATGTATTGCAGGTACAGAAAAAGAATTCTCCTAGTTGAAACAAATAACTTATCAGAAATTTAAAAAGATATGTTCTTCTCCAAGAATCCATTGTCAAAATCTTGATTTGTTTATATAATTTATCTTAAGATATTGTGTAAATAATGTAAATAGAAAAAAAAAACTTTTTCCATCGGTTTTTATCTGAAACTGAGAGATATGTGCTGTGTGAGGTGGAACATATTTTATTGTATTTTTCATATAAAAAATACACATTTTACCTCGATTTTAATAAAAAAAATTAAAATCGAGGTAAAAAATATGTGTGTTTATTTAAATTCTTCACCGTTCTTAAACAAATATTTGTCTTCTATATAATGAATATCAATGCTCAAGACACTACCAATAGTAATCCTTGTGAAACCTAACGCCCTCATTATAAAAATATTCTGAATATTAAAAATATATAATTAAAACTTTGAAACTTAAAAGGCTTAAATGCACTTTTGGTCCCTATAAGTTAACGAGTTTTTAAGTTTAGTCTCTGTAACTTATTTTTTTGGTCTGAGTTCCTATATCTCACTTTTAGCGTGTGATTTAGTCCTTAAAGCCAAAATCTTCAGGAAAATCTGAAGGAAAATACGCAGAAAACTTCGGATTTTCTTGCGGATTTTGTCTTTAGGGACTAAATCACACGCAAAAAGTGAGATATAGGGACTAAATCAAACTAAAAAACTTGCTAACTTACAGAGACCAACAGACTATTTTAGCCAACTTAAGAAAATATTTATTTTCTTTGGGAAAAATTCTCAAGGATGAAATGAAAGAGAACAAAATTATTTTGGTTCAATGTTTGTGTTCTTATATAATCATATAAACGAATATTTATTTTATTTATCTAACCTTTTTTGTTTTATATATTTTATATCACAGATTTGATCTTTCTAAAGATCAATGAAATGAGGAACCCCAACATTTTCTCTTCTCTGAGATATTCATCATAATCGTCGATTTTAATGATCCAAGTGATTTTTAATGATCCAAGTGATTTTTAAAGCTCATAATCGTCGATTATGCATAATCGATTATGTAGTTCAAATATGGAAAAAATTTCAAATTCATTTTCACTATTAGAATCCTTAATAATCGATTAGAAGACATTACAAAAGAGATAATATTTTAACCCTAATATGCTAATTGATTATCTAGTGTAAACTACACACCTAAGAGATTATTCAAGCTAGTAACCAACTAGTTATTTATGTAAAACATTTATGGTGATTTTATAAAAGTAGAAATGTTTTAAAAATATTTGTGTGTGTATGTGTGTGGGTGTGTGTGGTGTGACGCCCCTAATCTACACCCCCAAATAAACACACTATTAAAGCAATAAAAGAAAATTCGAAATTTGGTCAGAGTATATTTAAAAACATGGCATAGACGGGGAAATCACATCAATTTGAAACCAAACAATTCATACAACACCTGCCCATAAAGATATGCAACAGTGGGGTAGCATTCAACAGAGGAAACTTCGTTCCTTACACCCACATTTTCAGAAATTAGAATTAAAGCGGAAAATCTAAAATCTGATTAACATAAATACATATATCATGTAAAAGTTTGTCATACTCCAAGTTATACAGGTACTAGCCAAAAGATACGTATACATAGTACACAATAACACAAACGGCCACCCTAGCTACCCGGTGTCACATATCAGAGCCGACCGACAAAAAGGGTGAAGACACAAAGCTTCACTAAAGACCTCCAGCAACTCTAATCTGCAATGCCTCATAGAGCATTATAAAATGAGCAGAAGGGTGAGAAAAACAACCATAATATAAATGCATATAATTATATATATCAACACAAAAGTATACACATAACACATTCTCACCATTCTACCATCCCACATAAACATATACATCATGCATAATTCACCAATCCAATCAAGACCCGACAATACCACGCATCACATAACTGGGAATGACAGCATAGTCATTCTACCCAATATACCTCACTAGGAACGACACATAGTCATTCCACTCTAGGACACCTCTCATTGGGAATGACAACATCGTCATTCTACCCCAATGAATACCCCACTAGGCACGACAACTCAATTGTACATCACTAGGAATGACAACATAGTCATTCTACCCCAGTGAGCACCACACTAGGAACGACATCAACGTCATTCTACCCCAGTGCACACCTCATTAGGAATGACATCATAGTCATTCTACCCCAATGAGTATCCCACTAGGAACGACAACATAGTCATTCTACCCCAGTGGACACGACAACTCAATTGTACATCACTAGGAATGACAACATAGTCATTCTACCCCAGTAAGTACTCCACCAGGAACGACATCAACGTCATTCTACCCCAGTGGACACAACGACACACTCGCACTTCACTAGGAATGACATATAGTCATTCTACCCTAATGAGTACAACAACAACACTAGGAACAACATACAGTCATTCTACCCTAATGTGTTCGACCAAAACATTAATACCTCACTAGGAATGGCATATAAGCCATTCTACCCCAATGAGTATTCTAACACAATTGGAATTCAATCCACACACCAAATATTACTATTATAGCAATCCCATGATAATCAATACCCTACCATTCATCTTGTTGTGGATCTACGCCACAGAGGCCGCCATATCATACATTAATCATACACTCAAAACCACATACATTGATACTTACTTAAACAATGTATTTATCACTAACTACAACCCACAACAAATAGCATTTCATCATTTGCACCCATATCCATTCACATCAAGAATTACTCACCATCAACCACAACAATCCATCATCACAACATCTCATAGCATAATACACATCAATTGTGCACACTTACACCGACAAAAGTCGACCATCGACACGATTCACCTTTCCCGGCATAATTAAATCGGATAACAAATTCCAAAACATCATAATCATAAAGTACAAGTCAATACCTTTCCAACGACACCAAGAACGTCAAAATCCGATAACCGGAACAAAAGTTACGGACGGAAACGAAAACGACATTTTAAAATTCACGTTTTTACCATTCTCCTGGCCATACGCGTACTGCCCAAGGCCATACGCGTATTGCCCAATTTCCTCGCCATGCCATACGCGTATTGCCCAAGGCCATACGCGTATGGGCAGAACCATTTTCTTCACAAAAATCCCATTTTGAACCCCATACGCGTATGCCCAACACCATACGCGTATCACCCTCTCTCATACGCGTAATGACCCAAACACAGGCCAATGTTACGCGTACTGCCGAGTCCCATACGCGTATGGACATGCCCCATACGCGTATGACCTGCAGAAACCCAGAAAAATTCTGCAGAAACGAGTTCTGCGTTTTCCAACCAAAACACACCCAAATTCATCACCTAAATCCAGAAATTGCCAATTTGATTCACAACAAGACATACCTATCAAGTATCAACAACAAGGAACACAAAAACTTCATTTCCAACACTTTTTACAAGAATGGGTTTTGTTATATTTTTCATTCAATCCAACAAAACATCAAACAAACACATACATAATCATACACATGTATAAGATAATTGAATTTCACACCCTTACCCGATTAAATCGATTCCTAGAAGTTGTTTTCTTTGATTCCTAGCTTTTTTCCTCTTCTCCTTTTCTTTCTCTTACTATTTTTCTTTCTTTTCTAATTCTCTCTATTTCTATTTCTTTCTCTTTTTCTTTCTAACTTAGTAAAATAAATGTGAAATGACCAAAATGCCCCCACACTCAAATATCTCACAACCGTTCCCAAAATGCGATAAAATATAATCATATCGAAAAATAACATAATTTCAGATAAAAGTCGAAAATAAAATAAAATAATAATAAAATAATCAAAAACGATTCAATTAAACAAAATACTAAAACTGGGGCGTTACAACTCTCCCCCACTTGGAAATTTTCGTCCTCGAAAATATAACCGAGACGAACCACTCCGGACTCGGCTCTCGCATCCGACTAACAACACATCAAGCCTACAAAAAGGCACACCACAGATAACACAACTGACAAACCACCTTGCTAACCGCAGATACAACAACGACCACAACAACGACAAGATGCAAAGCCCATACAATGCACTTGACGACTAACACACAACTCAAAGAATACACAAAACACAACTCACAGGTTCACTCTCGAACTGAACACAACAGGATCGTTACCCTCACCTTAGGTAACACTCCCCTAATCCCCCACACAGGAATTAGTTACTCGCACTCGAACCAACACAATGGAAACGAGGCAACTACACAAACAAGAACACAAGGTTCCACGACACGGCAAGGTCTCAACATTTCTACAGACTTTCAATATTCCACCTAAAAATTCTTACAAGTCGCACACACATATGAAATGTGCTACATCACGCTTCCGCTGCACACTCTGATGACTCGTAACCATCAAAACTACCAATCTCACGTCCCAAGTCTAACTTTTCACATACTTCCCAACAACTACTGTTCACATTCTTTCGTGTTATCTTACACACCAGACACAAGCCTCTGAATTGCTCAAACAATTCTAATTCCCAGATCACCAAAACCGATATACTTAGAAATTTCTGACTTAACTCCTCTGATACAACAATAACTCTTCACAAATGATAATCCAAGTCAAATTCATAACCCATCACAATTCCAACCATTCTCGTTGTCTCTATTCCTTCCGACCAAACCCGCATTCGATATTCTTGTAATTACCATACGCTTCGAATCTAGAATCATAAAGATAATACGTCTAGTATTCCAACATAATACAACTTCCAAAAATCCTCATTTCCACAATAATACTGATCCTCCCTCGACTTCCCACGGTAAACACACTAATTCCATCCCAAGCCTTTACCACAAATGCTCAAAGAATAATTTAAACAAATCAGAGAAGAAATTACCGATCCTTAAGCAGAAATATCGAGAACCATCTCACTACTCCAAGAAGATCACAACAAATTCAAACACTTCACGCACTCACACGAAATAAACGAATGAGTCGTCCCAATATCAATAATAGCAATTAAAGGCATACTATTAATAAACAAGTACCTTGAGTCCAACGATACGCACTAGTAGTCTCATCTCCTGCCAATGCAACAACCTTCCTACCAGTCTGAGCTCTCTTCAGTTTCGTACACCTCGTACTGATATGACCTGTTTCACAGCAGATGAAACACTTCACCCCAATTCTCTTACAATCAGCTGCAACATGTCCCAAACCTCCACAATTAGAACATTTCAGTTTATTCCTCCTACACTCCGACTTACGATGTCCCACTTCCCCACACTTGTGACACTTAATGTCACACCTCGGAGGACTAGACATTCCTCCCCCACTACGAGACTGTTGTTTCCCTTTCCTGTCATTCACATTCTCATAGGGAGTATCACGCACCTTACGATTCTCTTCGTAACTCCTACAACTGTCCACCAAATCAGAAAACCTTCTAACCCTCTGATAACCGATTGCCCATTTAATCTCCGGACGCAATCCGTTCTCATACTTCACACACTTAGAAAATTCAGCAGTCGCTTCCAGATAATGAGGATAGAACTGCACAAGTTCCACAAACCTTGCAGTGTAGTCAACCACAGACATATTGCCTTGTGTCAACTCCAAAAACTCAATCTCTTTCTTTTCCTTCACACCCTCAGGATAATACTTCCTCCGAAACTCTCGGCTAAATAAATCCCAAGTAACTCCTTCATCATCCACTCCCAACACTTGGCGTAAACTAACCCACCAATCAGCTGCTTCTTCCTCCAGCATGTGAGTACCCAGTCTCACCTTGTCCTCTTCAGTACAATCCATCACATGGAAGGTTCTTTCAACCTCCTCAAACCAAAATTGTGCACCATCAGGATCATATCTTCCCTTGAAGATAGGCAGCTTATTCCTTCCGAACTCATCACTACCCATAACATCCGCTACACCCTGCACAGCTCAGGCCATATTCTGTTCATCCAAATATAGAAACTATGGTTAACCAACAAACTACCAGCACACAACTGCTGCACAACCGCAACTCGCCTAAAACGACAGACACAGACTGACACAGACTGGCTCTGATACCACTTAATGTGACGCCCCTAATCTACACCCCCAAATAAACACACTATTAAAGCAATAAAAGAAAATTCGAAATTTGGTCAGAGTATATTTAAAAACATGGCATAGACGGGGAAATCACATCAATTTGAAACCAAACAATTCATACAACACCTGCCCATAAAGATATGCAACAGTGGGGTAGCATTCAACAGAGGAAACTTCGTTCCTTACACCCACATTTTCAGAAATTAGAATTAAAGCGGAAAATCTAAAATCTGATTAACATAAATACATATATCATGTAAAAGTTTGTCATACTCCAAGTTATACAGGTACTAGCCAAAAGATACGTATACATAGTACACAATAACACAAACGGCCACCCTAGCTACCCGGTGTCACATATCAGAGCCGACCGACAAAAAGGGTGAAGACACAAAGCTTCACTAAAGACCTCCAGCAACTCTAATCTGCAATGCCTCATAGAGCATTATAAAATGAGCAGAAGGGTGAGAAAAACAACCATAATATAAATGCATATAATTATATATATCAACACAAAAGTATACACATAACACATTCTCACCATTCTACCATCCCACATAAACATATACATCATGCATAATTCACCAATCCAATCAAGACCCGACAATACCACGCATCACATAACTGGGAATGACAGCATAGTCATTCTACCCAATATACCTCACTAGGAACGACACATAGTCATTCCACTCTAGGACACCTCTCATTGGGAATGACAACATCGTCATTCTACCCCAATGAATACCCCACTAGGCACGACAACTCAATTGTACATCACTAGGAATGACAACATAGTCATTCTACCCCAGTGAGCACCACACTAGGAACGACATCAACGTCATTCTACCCCAGTGCACACCTCATTAGGAATGACATCATAGTCATTCTACCCCAATGAGTATCCCACTAGGAACGACAACATAGTCATTCTACCCCAGTGGACACGACAACTCAATTGTACATCACTAGGAATGACAACATAGTCATTCTACCCCAGTGAGTACTCCACCAGGAACGACATCAACGTCATTCTACCCCAGTGGACACAACGACACACTCGCACTTCACTAGGAATGACATATAGTCATTCTACCCTAATGAGTACAACAACAACACTAGGAACAACATACAGTCATTCTACCCTAATGTGTTCGACCAAAACATTAATACCTCACTAGGAATGGCATATAAGCCATTCTACCCCAATGAGTATTCTAACACAATTGGAATTCAATCCACACACCAAATATTACTATTATAGCAATCCCATGATAATCAATACCCTACCATTCATCTTGTTGTGGATCTACGCCACAGAGGCCGCCATATCATACATTAATCATACACTCAAAACCACATACATTGATACTTACTTAAACAATGTATTTATCACTAACTACAACCCACAACAAATAGCATTTCATCATTTGCACCCATATCCATTCACATCAAGAATTACTCACCATCAACCACAACAATCCATCATCACAACATCTCATAGCATAATACACATCAATTGTGCACACTTACACCGACAAAAGTCGACCATCGACACGATTCACCTTTCCCGGCATAATTAAATCGGATAACAAATTCCAAAACATCATAATCATAAAGTACAAGTCAATACCTTTCCAACGACACCAAGAACGTCAAAATCCGATAACCGGAACAAAAGTTACGGACGGAAACGAAAACGACATTTTAAAATTCACGTTTTTACCATTCTCCTGGCCATACGCGTACTGCCCAAGGCCATACGCGTATTGCCCAATTTCCTCGCCATGCCATACGCGTATTGCCCAAGGCCATACGCGTATGGGCAGAACCATTTTCTTCACAAAAATCCCATTTTGAACCCCATACGCGTATGCCCAACACCATACGCGTATCACCCTCTCTCATACGCGTAATGACCCAAACACAGGCCAATGTTACGCGTACTGCCGAGTCCCATACGCGTATGGACATGCCCCATACGCGTATGACCTGCAGAAACCCAGAAAAATTCTGCAGAAACGAGTTCTGCGTTTTCCAACCAAAACACACCCAAATTCATCACCTAAATCCAGAAATTGCCAATTTGATTCACAACAAGACATACCTATCAAGTATCAACAACAAGGAACACAAAAACTTCATTTCCAACACTTTTTACAAGAATGGGTTTTGTTATATTTTTCATTCAATCCAACAAAACATCAAACAAACACATACATAATCATACACATGTATAAGATAATTGAATTTCACACCCTTACCCGATTAAATCGATTCCTAGAAGTTGTTTTCTTTGATTCCTAGCTTTTTTCCTCTTCTCCTTTTCTTTCTCTTACTATTTTTCTTTCTTTTCTAATTCTCTCTATTTCTATTTCTTTCTCTTTTTCTTTCTAACTTAGTAAAATAAATGTGAAATGACCAAAATGCCCCCACACTCAAATATCTCACAACCGTTCCCAAAATGCGATAAAATATAATCATATCGAAAAATAACATAATTTCAGATAAAAGTCGAAAATAAAATAAAATAATAATAAAATAATCAAAAACGATTCAATTAAACAAAATACTAAAACTGGGGCGTTACATGTGGGGGTGTGGTGTGTGTTTGAGAGAGAGAGAGTGTGAGAGAGAGAAAGAGAGAGAGAGAGAGAGAAAGATAGAGAGAGAGTTGCCTTAGTATTTCATGAGATACTCTTATACTTTTACAAAACAATTATCACTAAGACACCAGACCTATCTAGCTTTTATATTTTCTCTCTTTCACAATCTTGAAGCTTCAAGACCCCTTGTTAGATTTATCGTGGATTCAACACTTCATCTGGGACTTGACTTCTTCTACCTGGTAAGACTTGATATGACTTCTTTGATTGATGTCACTATCAAAGTTTACTTTATCAGACAGCTTCACTGACTCCACCAAATGCCACTTGGAATTAGATAATTGTTAAATATACTATTCACTAAAATTGAACAATCACGCGAAGTATTGAATTAAAAGCAAATATACACAATACATGTATTTTAAAAATGTTAATTCGATAAGCATTCTAACACCATAGTTTTTAGTCATAATCAACAAGAATACAAATCAAAAGTGTTGATTTTAACAAAACCTGCACTTACACAATAAATTACTACTGAGGAAAATACCTAATGGCATTCAATTCTAAGAAAATTGTAAATGCAAGCTAATAAGAAATTTCTACGAAATTAAAATAGAGAGAGAGAGGGTACGCCGAATTTGTAGTAACTTTCCATTAAAAAAATTTCTTCTTCAACTATAGTTTATGGAAAATTACATGATGTTTGGTGAAATCACAATGTCCAATTAATGTTGAAATTATAAAAATATTTTATCTTAATTCCATGACATGTACAAAGTGTCTGAACTGAATTCTTGCAAAATCATTACGTGAAATCATCTTGAATCTTTAAGCCGCAACAATCCTGCTCCAAAGTCTCTGTTTTGCAGCGATCTTTCCTCAATCATACCGGTATATTGAGCTTTGGTATGTCCGAATATTTGATAAGAACTCCCACCTTGTCTAAATACTTCCACATAGAACTACCAAAGTGAATCTAGAGTGAAAACCCTCATTCTTTTCCGTCGGAATTGTGAACACACCTTGCAAACCTTTGAACTCTCAAGAAAATTTTCAAAGAAACATTAACAACAATAACACAATCACCTTAACACTCCCAAATATCCAAAGGTGAGTTTTATATCCACATGAAAATGGAATAGAACGAGGTAGAATATTAAATAAATTGTTTGCAAGCACTCAACAAAGATAAAAAAAAACTTTAAGAAAATGAGAGAACAAGTGAGTTATGAGTTTTCAAATCAATAGTGGAAGTGTATGTTTTCCAACATTTTGAAAGGTTTTGAGTGAAAAATGATTTTATATGTGCTGAAGATCCAGCACAAAAAATAAGTGAAAGATGGTCTATGATTTGAGTCATAAGCAAAAGGTATGATTGGAGTTAGAAAACCAGGTGATTTGAATCAAGAGGGGAAAACTATATGAGAATCAATTTTTGTGATTTGAGTCCCAGAAAATGTAATTCTAATCACATGATTCGAGTAATGAAATATGGTGATTCAAATCAAAGTTCTAGAAGCAAACCAAGATGTTTTTTTAGTTTATTAGTGTGATTTGAATCAAACATTATTGTGATTCTAATTAGAGTGTTGTGATTCAAATGATAAAGTCTGTGATTTGAATCATAAAAACTTGAAAATTTCTCCTGAGCTCTTTGTATGTCTGACTCAAGTCACAGGGGTAGTGTGATTCGAATCACACTACCAGAATCTCATTTTTTCAAAGTTTTTAAAGGTTTTTGAGATCTATTATAACCATAACTTGAATCATTCTCAAATATAGTTCTTGATTCAAAAACTCAACAGATTGATTTGAATAATATTGCTTAAACTATAATTAGACAGTTTGGTTTATCCATGCTAAAAATGGATTTAAAATCAACCCATAAAATGCTAATCGATAGGGAAACTCAATAGCTAAATTAAAAAAAACAATAATTTAAAATACAAACGATCAAAATATTAACCCATGAGGTAGAGACATGCAACATGAAACTTCACGTGATTGGTGGACGTTATTTCTTTAGGGACCATCAATGAATAATGGCTTCTTTACTCATTTGAGTTGGATGAGTTGGTTTATGCTCAGTAGTAGAGGATGCCTGATACTCTTTTATGGCTTCCAGGGCTCAAGCTTAAGAGTTACAAGATCATATATTGAGAGACATTGGGATATATGGTATGGACATTGATTTCGACAGAGGTTTGGGTGGTCTTACTAATGTGGTTCTAGATTTTTCACCTTAGACATTTTACTATCGAGGACATTGTCCCTCCTGAAGTATAACATGTTTTGTCAAATGCCCTTTTTAGTAAAAGTGTTCAGAACATGGACATAAAGTTTTATATGACAACAAGACATAAAGCATTTTTCAATTGTTTACGAGTAACACATGCTCATGATTTTATCTTGATATTTCTATTGATGGGATAGACCAATACATGTCACCGGTAGAGTACCATACTATCCTTAGATATCTCCTTATGATTTCCTTATTTTCTTTTGATGATGTTTGCCTTGTTTGTCGCAAGACTTGCTTAGATACATTTAGAGAACACACACTCATTGTAAGGAGCTTATAGGCTTCAAATACCAACATGACTTTATTAGGGATGTCTTATTTGATATATTACGACAAGCTAGAGTATATGTAAAGAAATAGGCACTTGTGAATTTCTTGATTAACTCGCATGAGGGGAGATCGATTCTTAGGCCAACCGATATTATAGTGTAAGGTTAGGTAGGAGAGAAACATGCATGTGCAGACTTGCTTGTGATTTCCCTACTAATGGGATTGAGGAATAGAAGTTTTATTGTGGAATAGACATCCCTCAAAACCACTTTAAGTTAAGTGGTCAAACATGATAAGACGTGTTCTGACAATCAACATGCTTTCATACAATTTTCCTTTGACACTTTTGATTTTCTAAGCACCAAAGGCAGTGAAAATTTACATAGTACAAAGGCTCATGCATAACAATGTCGTGTCTCATTGAATGCTTTTTTTAAGAGGATTAATTTTGTCATCAAAAAAAAAAAATAGTGATGCAACTTATTGGCTGTTTGGCTTTTATTTTTATATAATCTTTATTATATAAATATTAAATCTTGTATGATATTGGAGTTTTTTTCACTATCATAAATATAAGTGAAATATACAATACTCATTCGAAAATAATATAGAACTAGATTAGGGTTCGCGTGATGCGCGAGATTCAGATGAATTATTTAAGTAATATTAAATTAGATAAAGTTTTGTTTTGTCTAGTATACAAATTCTTTTAATTAGGATATTAAGATGAAGAGAATTTTAAAAATACAATTTTAACTGAAAACATATGTTTGAATTAAGGAAATATAAGATAAGCCATTAAATTTAAAATGAAAAATGTGAAAATAAGTGTATAAATTTCATGTAGTTTTTATTGCTTCATTTTCCACTTATTCAACATATTAAGAATGTTTTTTTTTTTCATCATTATATGAATAGAATATATTCTACATGTGAACGATTCAGATATTATTTAATTAATTACCAGAGTCGACATTAGATCTATGATACAACTTTCTACTTTTCAAAATTTTAGTAGTTTGAGAGTAAAATGAGCAAGATTGTTGAATATGTTTTTATAACACAGATCATGAATAATATATTGAAATAAATCCAAGAATAATATTTTTGTGTATTTGTCTTTCATTATCCCGATAATTTTAGATGTATATAATTGATTTAATTTAATTAAACTGTCTTTTCAAATTAATTATTTTTAATTTAATAACATATTTAGTACATTTACATGTAAATTGATGGCTAAATAATTGTTTATTTTTATATTTAAAATTTAATTTATTAATATGTAAGCACACTTATAATTGAATTATATTTTAAAAGAATGTTAGACATTTTTTTGTCTATTTAAAAGTGATAAGTAAAATTTAAAAGTATTATTTAATTATTTTAATTTTAGTAATGGGCTACTCTTTTTTTATTATGATTTTAAAACATAAAAAAAATATTTATAATTTTTATGTAGTATAACCATATTTTAGGTTCCAAAAAAAGGGATAGACACAACAAATTTGATTAATATATAAAAAATATTGAAAAATAATTTGTAGAATATAAATACTATTGTTTTATAAAAAAAATTATGAACAGAACGTTAATTGATATTAAGAGGTTTAGATTGAAAAATTTTGAAACGTCTCACGTCAAATTTTAATTGATGTAACATAAAAAAAGATGTGTTGTCAATAAATAATTCGTAATTCAGAATTAATATATTATAATAAATAATAGATTTAATTTTAAACATTTATAATTAAGCATAATTTATATCATTTTAGTTTTATAAGTGGTAAGGAAGTTGCTACATTGTTGAATACGTAGTAATATTTTTCAACAATTGTTTTTTTGAATTACTGGACCGATTATTGAGATATATAATAAAAATATTTCGATTGAGACCTTTCACTTCCATGGATCCTTACTAGTATAAAACCTTGTTATTCCTCATATGTTACAAACACAAAAATCAATGGCTTCCTTTTTCTTGTCCTCACTAGTGTTGTTCCTTGCGGCTCTAATCCTTGTTCCTCAAGGACTTGCTCAATATCACCTTAATCCTGCTTATGAAGAACCAGTGAATAACCCACCGGTGAATAAGCCACCCCAGAAAGAGACACCGGTGCATAAACCACCACACAAGGAGCCACCGGTGCATAAGCCACCACAAAAAGAGCCACCTAGGCATAAGCCACCACACAAGAAGTCACATTTGCACGTGACAAAACCATCTTATGGTAAACATCCAACAAAAGAACATAACAACCATTTCTAAAGCATTCTAGTGCCAATGTTTTATTTGATATGTACCTTTTGTAACATGTGTGGCCTTGTTGTTTTATTTATGTATGGTTCAGTTGTGTTTTTCTCTTATGTATGGCCAAGTAAAGAGTATCATATATTTGTTGCTTTCTGTTAGAGGCACTTCCTGCTAGTGCAGTGATTTGTAATCTTCTACTTCTATCCAGACACAGTATTGTGTTTGGGTATATGTGTTTCAGCAAATTTTCAATTAAAAAAAGAATTTGATTGTGATGGTATTGATTAATCTATTGGTTCATCATTTACAGGTAATCAGTTGTTTTGGTATTGATTGATCCATTGAACATGAATAACATATAGACTACATGTATACAAAAGAAAAAAAAAAACAGCAAAGTTTTCTAATGTATTAAAATATGGTGTTTAGTGTCAAAATTTGTGTCTACAAGTCCTTTCTCATATCACATATAAGCATATATTTATGTTTTTCTTTTTTAAATCTAAAATAACTTTAAAGTGTGTTTCAGAATGTAATCGTGTATCTAATAAGATCATACCGGATGTATATTTATATGCACCTGGAGTGTATACAATACTCAATATAATCATTACAATTTATATAATATTAAAATTAATCATTGTTAATTGATTCTAATGAATTCGTAATATTCTCCCTTAAGCTGAATCATATATGATTTATGAGTCAAACTTGTTACAAATATAATCCACTCGAGAATTCACGAGAGACCATGTGAACATATCAATCAATTGGTCTTTAAACTTGACAAAATTTTTAGATATTGTGAAGAAGATGTTCATCATCTATTTTGAGCCGGATCCTATATGTCATATGAGCTGAACTTGTTACAAATATGTCATATGAGTCAAATTTGTGACAAATATAATACACTCGAAAAAACCATGAGAGAATGTGTGAACATATCAGCCAATTGGTCTTTAAACTTGACAAAATTTGTGGTTATTGTGAAAAAGATGTTCATCATCTATATTAACTTAGTTTTGATGAAGATAAAAGCTTATCAATGAAGAAAGATCAAAGAAGAAAAACACTAGAATCAAGTATCGAGATTGCATAAGTCTTGGAATCAAAAGATTGCTAAGTGGCGCGAAAAATACCCAAGTGAACAAAGGCTCGAATTAGAAAAAGTATCCACCGGAGTTTATTTAAGGGAAAACATCAATAAAACCCCAAGGGAACAAACATATGGTCGTTGAAACAAAATTTGAGTTTGGAAGTCGGTTATTCGCAAGAAAGGTATTAATACCCCGCAACATCTGTTGCAAACAATGGTTACTTTGAAGTACTTTCACAAATAAAAGTGTTGACCTAAAATGTTCGATTTCTCCTAATTACTATGTTATATTTACAAGTTGGAACAAAAAATATTTTTTTAATAGGGTGCTTTAAAAGATGTTGAATCTTACTCCTATGTATCTCCATGTTTGACGGAGAATTCATAGCTACATAATTCTCTGCTGTAAAATATTGTGTGGGTTGGTTGCTTTTAAAGTAAAAGATTTTAATTGCGCAATGGCGAAAAAAGATTCGTTGATTAAAAAGAAATTTGCTCGTGCTAAGGAGAAAAAGGTTGAAGTTAGTTGACTATTTTTTTATGAAGAAGATGGGTATTCGAACTAAAACAAGACGAGTTTCTAGTGGTCGCTTTCTCAACGAGAAAAGGAAGTTCATCTAATTGTTCTCTTTTTAATATGATTTTGATTTATATTTAAAAAACGAGAATTGAGGTGACCGAGTTGGACAACTCGCACCTCGCATACTCGACAGTTAAATAAATGTTAATTTATTTGCGCTTAACTTATTAATTTATATAAAAAACTAAGGAAAATTAACATGAATAAACGATATTCGAGATGAGTTATCGATTTTTCTGGGTAAGAAAAGTGTTTGAATTTAAAAAAGACAGGTGTATCACATTCTTTTATTCGAGTATAAATAGTTGAGCATCCATTTATTCGTTTTTAGTACGACGGAAAAATTTTGTGTATCCATTTAATCGTTTTTTAGAAACTTAATTATTATACAACATAAACATACATTTGACACCTTGGTGTCATTCGAAAAATGCTAACATACACCAAAAAATGGTAGATTCCACACCAAAATACACTACATCTATTTTGTTTCTATTTTTTTCTTCATTTTTCTAATGTGGGTCCCACCCAAAATTTGTGAGCCCCACACACAAATACACTAAGGTGTATGTTGCTAATGCACACCTACATGGATGTGCATTAGCATTACCCATATATATATATATACTCACTTTCACTACAAGAAATGTTGGAGATAGCCACGTGATTTTGTGACGTGATTCTAACGTGGCAAATAAAAGCTTGTTGCGGCGTGGAAATCACGTCGCTACCTTATTTAATAATAAAATAAATAAAGTTAGATTAGCACATGGGTGGTCAGATGTGATCAGACTTTAAAATTTGAAAAAAATATTTGCGACGTGGAAAACACGCCGCAACAAATTAATTAATTATTTTATTCTTAAAGCCTGTGCGTGCAGAAAGTTTTAATGTTCAAAATTTGGAAAAAAAAAATTGCGGCGTGGAATGTACGACGCAAAGTTTTGAGTGGGAAATTCAAAATTTTCATTCTTGAATGGAACAGCCTTTTGCAGGGAGTGGGGCCAAAATTATTACCGTTGGTGTTTTGCGGCGTGAATATCACGTGGCAAAGTTGCGGCGTGATATTCACGTCGCTAATAGGTCTATATAACAACGCCTTTAACTCTTCTCCGTAACCCTTCCTCTTTCATTTCCTTTTCGTTTTTCCTCTCCTCCATCAGAAACCCATTTCCTCTGCATCTTCTTCCTCTCTTCTTCTTCAAAGCAGAATCAAAAAATTTTCTCTTATCCATTCCAAAATTTTATAGGTATGTCTTTCATTTAATTTTATGTTATTTATTTTAAAATTTTAATTCGTTTTTTTATATTTGTTTTGGGTATTATTAATATTATTTTGTGTGATGTTATATAGAAGAAGATCGATTGAAGATTGAAGATTGAAGATTAAGAGAGAAAAAGTAAGTGGATTGAAAGCTTCAAGAGGTATTTTTTAGCAATTTATTTTTTAGATTTGTTTTATTATTTGTTTTATAATTTTTGAATATGGTATGAAAATATATATATATGGTTATGTATAATTTTTTATTGTATTATTATTTCTGAAAATGGTATTGAATAAGAATATGGTATGAAAATATATTCTGAATTTGGTATGAAAATATATTTCTGAATATGGTATGAAAATATATTTCTGAATATGGTATGAAAATATATATATATAAACAGAATTATATATATATATATATATATATATATATATATATATATATATATATATATGTGAATTTATAAAGCAAAATTATTTTATATATTTATATATATAAAAAACGAAAATGTAAATATATATATATATATATTCTGTGTTTTAATATTTTTAAATTCTGTTTTATAAATATTATTTTAAATAAGAATAATATATAAATTATAAAACAGAATTATATAGGGTAATATATAAATACTAGTTTAAGACATAAGAATAATATAGGGTAATATATAAATATATAAATTCTGTTTTATAAATTCTTTTTTATAAATTCTGTTTTATAAATATTATTTTAAAATAGAATTATATAATATTTTTAAATTCTGTTTTATAAATATTATTTTAAAACAGAATTATATAGGGTAATATATAAATATATAAAACAGAAATAAGAATAATATATAAATATTATTTTAAATAAGAATTATATATATAAATATTTTTAAATTCTGTTTTATAAATATATAAATGTTATTTTATAGAAAAACAGAATTATATAATAAGAATAATATATAATATATAAATGTTATTTAAATAAGAATAATATATTTAAACTCTGTTTTATATATGTTATAAAATAAGAATAATATATAATATATAAATGTTATTTTAAATAAAAAATTATTTTATATATTTATTTATATAAAAAACAGAAATGTAAACATATTATATATATTTATTTTTTATATTTATATATAATTATATATATTTAAATTCTATTTTAACTATATAAATTATATATAATAGATAAATGTTATAAATTTTTATATATGTTATAAAATAAGAATAATATATAATATATAAATGTTATTTTATATAAAAACAGAATTATATAATAAGAATAATATATAATATATAAATGTTATTTAAATAAGAATAATATATTTAAATTTTGTTTTATATATGTTATAAAATACGAATAATATATAATATATAAATGTTATTTTAAATAAAAAATTATTTTATATATTTATTTATATAAAAAAGAAAAATGTAAACATATTATATATATTTATTTTTTATATTTATATATAATTATATATATTTAAATTCTATTTTAACTATATAAATTATATATAATAGATAAATGTTATAAATTTTTATATATGTTATAAAATAAGAATAATATATAATATATAAATGTTATTTTATATAAGAACACAATTATATATTTATATATATATATATATATATATATGAAAAAAAAAGGAATTATATATAAATGTTATTTTATAATAGAAAATTATTTTATATATTTATATATATAAAAAAACAAAAATGTAAACATATTATATATATTTATTTTTTATATTTATATATATAAAAAACAAAAATGTAAACATATTATATATATTTAGTAGTAAGAATAAGAACAATATATACATTTATATATAATTATGTTTAGTTGATTAAATTAATATTTCTAATTAAAAAGGTATTGATTATATAAATTTGCAGTAAATGGAATATTATCGGTATTATCGTAGTTGGATGTACGATAGACTATATCCAGGGAGGCGCGCACTTAAACCCAATTTTATAGAAGGAGTTAATGGTTTTATCACGTGGACGTTTGCTCATGAATGTTGTCGAAGCGAAGGAGGAGTTAGGTGTCCTTGTCTTAAATGTGGATGTAGATATATAATTAGTGACCCAGAGGAAATAACACGTCATTTGCATAGAAGAGGCTTCATTGAAAATTATTGGGTTTGGACGTATAATGGTGAAACACTGCCGAGTAACGTACCAGAGACTAGCAACACGCATGCTTCAAGTAGTCGACCGCCTATGGAATTTGAGGAAAACTTTAATTTGATCGGTGACATGGTTGAGGATGCTTTTGGTGTTAACGTGACCTATGATCAACCAGAAGATTTTGACGGGGAAGAGTTGCCGAATGAGGAAGCGCAGAGATTTTATCAGTTGTTGAATGAGATGAATATTCCGTTGTTTGAGGGGTCGTCAGACTCGAAGCTATCAATGTGTGTGAGATTATTGGCCGCCAAGTCAAATTGGAATGTTCCTGATCAGTGTTTGGAGCACTTTGCAAAAATGATGTTGGACTCAACTGCAATGAAAGACAACTTGCCTGCGAGTTTCTATGATGCAAAGAAGTTGGTGTCAAAGTTAGGTTTAAGAGTAAGAAAGATTGATTGTTGCATTAATGGTTGCATGTTGTTTTATGACAATGAGTTTGGTACTCAAGATGGATCGTTGGAGGAATGTAAGTTTTGTCAGAGTCCAAGATATAAAGTTCGCAGTAGAGCCATTAATAGTAAGCAAAAGCGTGTAGCAGTAAAGTCCATGTTTTATTTTCCGATAATACCAAGGTTAAAAAGAATGTTTTCTTCAATGCACAGTGCAAGTCAAATGACATGGCATCATACAAACAAAACAAGCCCATGCACTATGCGACACCCATCCGACGGCCATGCATGGAAGCACTTTGATGAGGTACATCCCGATTTTGCCGCGGAACCTAGGAATGTCAGGCTTGGATTATGCTCTGATGGTTTTGCTCCATATGTCCAAGCGTCTGGAAGTGCGTATTCTTGTTGGCCAGTCATTGTAACCCCTTACAATCTCCCTCCTGAGATGTGCATGACAAAACCATACATGTTTTTGACGTGTGTCATTCCAGGGCCGTCGAGTCCAAAAGCCGGAATTGTGAAAGGAGTTACAGATGGTGGTGAAGATGACTTCTATGGTTTTGTTAAACATATCTATGAGTTAGTATACAACTACTTGGACTCCGAAAATAAAGTTGTCTTGTTTTATTGTGAATGGTATGATCCAACTAGAGGCACAAAAATAGATAAGACATATGGTACTGTTGAGATTCAAATGGACCGGAGGTACAAAGAGTATGACCCTTTCATAATGTCAAATATTGTTAGGCAAGTTTATTATGTTCCTTATCCTTCATTTGTGCCACGTAAACGAGGGTGTTGTGTTGTAATAAAAACAAAACCATTGGGTCATATTGAAACTGACGATCTAGTGGAAGATCTTGCTTACCAAGTTGATGAAGTTGAAGTAATTAACGATGTGATTCCAGATGAACACACGACAAGTTTGTCTGATACAATGGTTGAGGGGCATCAAGTTGATGAGGATGAAGGTCATGATGATTCTGGATCCGAGGATAATATCACATCAGATGACGAGGATGATATGGATGACGAGCATGACGATTTAGAATAGTGAATATGTATCAAATGAGAAATGTATTTTGTAATTTTACTTAATGAACCATCTATTGAAAGAGTTAATGAATATATGAGAAATGTTTCTTGTAATTTTACTTAATGAACCAACTATTGAGAAATGTTTCTTGTAATTTTACTTAATGAATATATGTGTATTCTCTATAAATAGGTAAAATGCCACCTAACGATACTGGTAAGAAGTCCAAGCATACAAGGGTAGTAGTATGTCAGTCACCTCACTCTGTCATGTGTCCTCCCCCACAGACTCAGGTTCATCCTATGTCCATGGATAGTACTTGATAAGTGCAAAATGTACCTGTTTTTGTATATATGTTTTGTTGCACTTATCGTTGCTTTTTGTTAAATATCATACGAATAAACCCTGTTTTGTTTATAAATGCATATAGTTACATTTTAGTGTATATATTGCATTTCGTGTATATATCATTAAGTTTAATTGATTTTATCTCATTTTTGTAGGTATTCAAGCAGTGGTATTTTGCCATTTTTGTATAGAGCATTGAATAAGCTTTCCAACGCTTCGAACCGGGCGAAAAACGGAATTACGGTTCAAGAGTTATGAAGAAAATAAGCTTTGGATTTTTGAGCATGCTTTGAGCGCGCTGAGCGCGCTCCAAGCCCCCAGAAAGAGCTACTTACAGTAGGTAGCGCGCTGAGCGCGGTCTGCGACTTTGACAGCAATAAATATAGTGAAAAAACACATTTTTAGGGATGGTTTTGGGTATTTTTGGCTCCCAACTCCATCAAACTTCATTTTTCTTGTAGATTAGCTTAGAAAACATCATTGGAGCTTGCATTTGGATGATCCGGGGTGGATTTCTCATCGATCGGCTCTGACAATCCGTGAAGTGTTTGGTTCATTTTCTGATTTTCTTCATGTCTTTCTTCTTTGTTGGGTTTGTATATGTTTTTACTTTGATCTTATGTATATTTGTTGATCATGGTGTTATATTTAATTTGCTTTATGAATCTCTATTGGTGATTGTTCTTGATTTTTGCTTAAATGCGCGGGGTTTGGGTCGTGTTAGAGATAAACTTCACAAACTTCGATTAGGGGTGATTATCTGTTAGTTTCTGGATGCTAGAGATAGATTTAGGGCTAACAATCCGTATGGGTTTCGAAACTTAATGACGTCCGTGTCTCGAGGCTTCGTGCGCGAGAGTGACGAAGAGAGTGATACGGGTGATTTCTCAACTCAGTGTGCCAGAGATGGACACTGTTGTGAGCGATACCGGGTGATATTGAGGCGTATTGTAAGTTGAGTTTAACTGGTCGGTAAGTTTAAGTCTGTGATGAGTCGAATATATACACGCCTGATAAGTTCGTCTGTTTGAAGAATGAATTAGTTTTTTTATGTTTTTATTTACTTTTCTGGTTTACGCTTTAAACCATTTTAAAACCAAACTCATTAACAATTAAATTGTCGAACGGCAGTTCAGTAGCACCGATCTCTGTGGACACGATAAATTCCCGGAAAAATACTTCCAAATCTTTTTGCTTGCTTGCCCTGTATTGCAACCAACAAAATGGCGCCGTTGCCGGGGATTGGTGTTTTTATTGAATCGCATTGCGATAATTTCTTTGTTTTTGAGTTTTGTATATAGCGTATATATTGTCTATTTTCACTTGTTTATATTGATACTTGTATATGTTTACCATATTTGTGAATTTTAGATGTTTTGCATAATTGTAAATTTAGTGTATTTGTTTGTTTCTCTTCACGTTTGCTAAGTGTTTGGTTAGGTTTCGTCGTCGGTGAGCGCTAACCGTGTAAAGAGGCAACTTGGAGAAGTGTGTATAAATAATAGGCGTCGAGCTTACGACGTAAAACAAGCATGTTTTATCGTTTTTTTGTTCCGTTATTACTTTTTCATTGTATATGAGATTGTGTAGGTGTTAAGTGGAGGCCTACACCAGAACCTTGTTGCTGAACTGATTTTTCTGGTTCTGGTGTAGCGCGCTGAGCGCGGGCCTGCGCGCTGAGCGCGCTCTGCTGTACTGAACCAGTGAATTATTTTAATTGTTCACTTGGTTCCCCCTTTTTCCCACTTCCACCAAGGCCTTATATATTAGTAATTTTTCTAATTCTTTTGTTGTTGTTTGGACTCAAATTTTTGCCCGATTGCTTGAAGTCGCATTCGGTGTTTTTCCATTTTTGATCATTTCAACTTGCGAATGCGTGGTAATGATAGTGTTTAAAGTTTTGTACACGTTCAAGGTATGTGTTTATCGCTTTATTGACTTTAGCATATTCATGATACTTAGACTTTTTACAATTTCTATGCCATTCATTCTTTTATATACTTGTTCGTATGTGAATCACTTTAGTTCCTACCCTTTTTGTGAGGAAGCCTTCCATTGTTATATGCTCGGAGTACCGACAATTTTGTTTTACTGGATTTTATTATGTTGAATCTTTTGTTTGTATTGCTTATATGAATGCATTAAAAGGATCAAGGCATTTTGTTTCATTTTGAGCACAACTACCTTAGCCAAATAGTCAATTCACCTTGTGAGTGTGTGATCGTTTGTAAACCCTTTGAGCCTTTGGTCATTATCCATGTTGTTTGAGTTTGATTCTTGTCTATGAGTGTCAAATTCATTTTTTGTGTGGATCTTGATTGTTGTTTTTTTTCTTGAACCCTCAACTTTGTGTTGTTGTATGGATTTTTTCCTTGCCTTAGAAAGTGGGGAGTATTCACATGATGGTACGGTTGAATTCAAGTTGGGGAGAGAATGATTGTGTACTCATTGGTTGGATTCTATGAGGATTGAAAAAGAAAATAAAAAAGAGAAAAAAATGTGACAAAGAAATGGAAAGAAAGAAAAAAAAGAGAAAAAGACAATCCTTGAAAAAGGAAACAAAAAGTGTTCCAATAATTGTGCTAAATAAGTTTTGTGTTTTGTGTAACACTTGGGATTTTGTATGAAGTTTGATTGAAATTTTGGTGTTTGAAACTTTGTGAGTTGATCACTCCCTTAGGTTTAGGCAAGTTTTTGTTTCGATTAGCTTTAGGAATTGCCCCTTGTTTGTTTACCCGACCACATTACAACCTTGAAAAGTCCTTGTGATTCTTGCCTTTGTATGTTCAATGTGAATTTTTGGATGGATGCATAATTTAGTCTTTTGTTTGCAAGATTGTTGTGTGAGTGAAAGTACCTTATTTTATGTTTTTCATCTACCGATGATTGTTTTTGCTAGGTGTGATTCACATTTGAACTTGTGTTGTTTTAGAATGTTTGGCATGATTTTTGTATCTAGCATTTGTTTCGTGATTATGTTATCGTTGTAGTTTAGTGGTAAGTGTTTACTTTGTGTGTACCATTTTCGGTTGAACCATTGCATTTGTTTTCAGTTTTCAAAACTTGTTGTTGCGTGATTTCTTGGATTTTGCTTTTGTTCCTTTAGTTGTTGGCTTTGTTTGAGGACAAACAATTATGTAAGTTGGGGAGAGTTGATAAGTGCAAAATGTACCTGTTTTTGTATATATGTTTTGTTGCACTTATCGTTGCTTTTTGTTAAATATCATACGAATAAACCCTGTTTTGTTTATAAATGCATATAGTTACATTTTAGTGTATATATTGCATTTCGTGTATATATCATTAAGTTTAATTGATTTTATCTCATTTTTGTAGGTATTCAAGCAGTGGTATTTTGCCATTGTTGTATAGAGCATTGAATAAGCTTTCCAACGCTTCGAACCGGGCGAAAAACGGAATTACGGTTCAAGAGTTATGAAGAAAATAAGCTTTGGATTTTTGAGCATGCTTTGAGCGCGCTGAGCGCGCTCCAAGCCCCAGGAAGCATGCTTGGAGCGCGCTGAGCGCGCTCCAAGCCCCCAGAAAGAGCTACTTACAGTAGGTAGCGCGCTCCAAGCCCGCTGAGCGCGCTTTTTAAGGCGGTTTAACTTCAAAAACGCGCGCTGAGCGCCCGTAGCGCGCTGAGCGCGGTCTGCGACTTTGACAGCAATAAATATAGTGAAAAAACACATTTTTAGGGATGGTTTTGGGTATTTTTGGCTCCCAACTCCATCAAACTTCATTTTTCTTGTAGATTAGCTTAGAAAACATCATTGGAGCTTGCATTTGGATGATCCGGGGTGGATTTCTCATCGATCGGCTCTGACAATCCGTGAAGTGTTTGGTTCATTTTCTGATTTTCTTCATGTCTTTCTTCTTTGTTGGGTTTGTATATGTTTTTACTTTGATCTTATGTATATTTGTTGATCATGGTGTTATATTTAATTTGCTTTATGAATCTCTATTGGTGATTGTTCTTGATTTTTGCTTAAATGCGCGGGGTTTGGGTCGTGTTAGAGATAAACTTCACAAACTTCGATTAGGGGTGATTATCTGTTAGTTTCTGGATGCTAGAGATAGATTTAGGGCTAACAATCCGTATGGGTTTCGAAACTTAATGACGTCCGTGTCTCGAGGCTTCGTGCGCGAGAGTGACGAAGAGAGTGATACGGGTGATTTCTCAACTCAGTGTGCCAGAGATGGACACTGTTGTGAGCGATACCGGGTGATATTGAGGAGTATTGTAAGTTGAGTTTAACTGGTCGGTAAGTTTAAGTCTGTGATGAGTCGAATATATACACGCCTGATAAGTTCGTCTGTTTGAAGAATGAATTAGTTTTTTATGTTTTTATTTACTTTTCTGTTTTACGCTTTAAACCATTTTAAAACCAAACTCATTAACAATTAAATTGTCGAACGGCAGTTCAGTAGCACCGATCTCTGTGGACATGATAAATTCCCGGAAAAATACTTCCAAATCTTTTTGCTTGCTTGCCCTGTATTGCAACCAACAGTACTCAGCCTTTTACGCCATTACTCTCCTCCCAGTATCCTCTTCAGTTCCCATCTGGGAGTCCGTCTTTTATTAGCCCATCTGGGGCCCCATCTTTTGTTAGGCCACCTGGTTTTCCATTCCAGCAGGGTCAGGTGCCCTCATCCTTCCAGCAGAGTGGAGGATACAGTTTTCCATTTCCCAGACAGATGCCTTCATTCGTCCAGCAGACTGGAGGATCCAGCACCCCACTTCCTACACAGATGCCCCCATCCGTCCAGCAGACTGGAGGATCCAGCACCCCACTTCCTACACAAATGCCCCCATCCGTCCAGCAGACTGGAGGATCCACCTCTTCACGACCCACACAGACTGGTCGCACCCCACATCCCACACATGTACCTGCGCCCGATGATCATGCAGAGGTGGGTGATGGTGATATTGGTGTGGAGGATGATGAGATAGATGGGAGAGATCTTCGAGGGGATGATGATCCGAGTGAGATTACTACCATTGATGGGAGATTTTGGATTTGGCCTGAAGGAAACTCGTAAGTTTCTTATTTATTGATTTTTATTTATAAGTACACATTTCCATTTTAAATATAATTTTATATAATTAATGCTAATTCAATTATTGTTGTTTAGTTTTGGACCGAGTCGGACTGCTGCCAATGTTATAAGCTATATAATTCAGCAGAATTATAAGAAATTGTATAAGACTTTTAGAGAAGTTAAGGATAAAGACGCATGGTTTACGCAATTTCAGGTATCATTAATTTATTTGTTAAGGTATTGTTATTTAAATGACTATTTTTATTATTGTTATAATTTATCTAACTATTTATTTTAATGTCATACAACATTGCAGGCGAAATGTGTTTGGGATCCACTGGACCATGAAAAAGTAAAAAAAAATTACTTTGGCAGGAGTTCAAGACGATTTTCTGACATGCTACGACGTGCTAGAGAGCGTTTTTTACTGTTGGGCATCCGTCCCAAATGGATAGGCAAAGAAATTTTTGATGATCTTCTTAAGTATTGGGAATCGGATGAATTTAAGGCTAAATCTGAAAATGGAAAGAAGATGAGGGCATCAGAAAAAGGGGGTTGCCTTAATGCTGTTGGAAGTATTAGTACTGTTGAGCATTCTCGACGCATGGTAATTATTACCACTTTTTAAAGTCATATTTTGATTTATAACATATATTATTAATTTAAGTTAAGTTTATTATTTAGGCTAAGCGTTTGGGGAGACAACCACTGATGACTGAGCTGGTTACCCAAACTCGGACAAAGAAATCAGGGGATTTTGTTGACGAGCGTACAAAAAATGCTTTGGTAAGTAAATTTATGTTGTTTATATTTTTTTTAATTTGTTAGCAACTTAGTGACAGGATTTTCATGTGGCAAGTGAGATGTTGTGGCGTTAGAATCACGTGGCAACTGATAAGTTGTGGCGTTAAAATCACGTGGCTATTTGTTTTATTCTTTATTTTTATTTAATTTAATTTAATTTAACTTATATTAACTTGATTTTTTTAATTGTATGTGTAGGACGATTATCAGGTCAGGATGGCAGAATTTCTGACCCATAATCCTCAGTATACTCCTCCTCCAGGACAACCGGTTCATCCAGATGTGGATTTCTATATTTGGAGTCAAACTATTGGGGGAAAGGGGGATAACGGGTGCTTTTTTGGTGGTGGAAATTTGGCGGGCACCTTGAGGAGTGGGGATAGAAATCTGTACCAAAGAGCTATGGACGGTGAAGGAGGGTCACGTCAAACAAATTTGACACCGCAGCAGGTAGAAACGATAAGACAATTGGCTAGACGCGAGTCAGAGGAACGTGAGGCGGCATTGAAGGCCCAAATGGAGGCGACATTAAAGGCCCAAACGGACGCAATAATGGAGACAATGGCGAAGAGGCAGACTGATATGGAGGAGCAAATGCGGCACTTTATGCAAGCATTTGGTGGAAATCGCAACGATGGTGGTCAATCGAGAAATAATGACAACCAAGATGATGATGCCTACTATTCCGACCCGGATGAACCAAATATTTAGTCTTGTTTTTATTTTCTTTTTAGTTTTTAATTTGTGTACTGAATTTATACTTATATATTATATTTAGACATATTTAATTTAAATTTTAGTTTATTAATTTCATTATATTAAGTTTATTAATTTATATATTTAGTAATATTGAATTATTAATTTTATAAATTTGATTTATAATATTGAATTTACTAAATTTTATTAATATTAAATTTAAATTTAATTTATATATTTATTAATATTGAATTATATATAATAATAAGAAATTTTAAACAATTAAAACACCAACTTTAGTGACGTGAAATTCCTGTCACAAATTAGTGACGTGAAAATCACGCCGCAAAATACAACGTAAATATTAAAAATAATATAAGTTAGCCACGGGAAATGCATGTCACAACTTTAGCGACGTGAAAAACATGTCACTAATTAGTGACGTGAATATCACGTGGCAAATAATTTCCTGCAATTTCTTCACACTTTCTGCACACCTGCTCTGACTTTGTCTGCAATGTTTTCCATCAAACTATTTGCGACGTGAAAATCACGTGGCAAATTAGTGACATGAAAATCACGTCACAACAATTTGCCACGCGCTCTCCTGCGACGTAAATGGCCACGTCGCAAAAAACATGTAGTGACATGATTTTAGCTGTTGCGGCGTGGAAAACACGTCACTAATAGCAACATATTTTGTAGTGTTTAGTCTGCTATAAGGTTTGTTTGTTTTTGCTATTATAAAAATGTTTTTTATAATGTAACATAATTTTGAGTGAAAATAATTTATAAATAAAATTTTTATAAAAATTTTAAATAAAAATTTGGTTTAAATAATTATTATTAAAATGTTATTTTTAGATATTTTATTATTGTAATGAAACATTCTTTAAATAAAAAACTTTCAAAAATTAACTTAATTTTAAATCTATTTCAAATAGTTAATTATAAAAATTATTTTGAAGTACAAATTTTTGAAAAAATTGAGATTTTGATTTTTAATAATGTATGTTTAAGTTATAAGATTTCAAAATTAGTCTTTTAATTAAAAAAGAATATAAAAATACTTATAATATTTTAAAAAACTAATTTTATAAAATCAATTTTTTAAAAGCTAAAACAAATATATCCCTAACCCTTTCAATTTTATACCTTTATCTTTTTTATAATTTAGGTTTATTTATATTTTATAAAAATAAAAAGTAACTAAAAACTTTTTTAAAATCAAGTTAAATTCATCTAATCAACATAAAATTTGTTCCTTATAAACTGTGGTGGATTAATATATATTATCATCACCCTACCGAAAACCATGCCAAATTCTACATACCCCAATAAATTTTGAAAAGTCACGTATTGAATTGCTTAACCCTCTCGTGACCTCCAATTTCTACACCATCCTCCAATAATGATGGAGGTTCTCATAGTCAAAGTTGCTAAATTTTCAGACCTTTAAATAATTGGCAACTCTGTTTATATATGTAGAAGAAAAAACAAAGAAATCAAAAGAAAATTAACATCATTTGAAAATGTTACAGAGGTGCATATTTGAAACACAAGTTGACTGAAATATAAATACTACGCATTATGTTTTCAAAGTTTCAAGAGGGAAAATTTACAAAACCTGTCAATTGAGTATTCATTACAGATGAACGTGTTTAGATCCAAACCGACGTGAAAATCAATCAGTGTAAATTATATTGAGGTGAATATCATTGAATTATTTCACAAAATAATTGTTAATTAAAAAAAATATAGTAATGCTCATTAGTTTAATATAATATATATTTTTTATTACTTAGATATTTTTTTGATATAATTAATTAATCACTGCGATTCCCTAATTTTAATAATATGATATTATAAGTTGTATTGATATTTTTTAATAAGGGAAAATGATGAAGTCAATGACAATGCAGATGCATCGGAAGGAGAGGGAGTGAAGAATAATGAAGAGGATAAGGACGAGGCGGAGATCATTAAGGAACTAGGGTTTGAAGAAACACCCAAAAAAGAAAATGCGGAAGAACCGGAGATGGAAGGGACAAAGAACGAAGAAAGACAGAAGCTATGGGTTGATATCATTCGTGGAAATAGAAATACTACGAATGGTATGTCAATTCAATTTGTAGCACCCAAAGTGGTTGATGCAAGAATAGAAGTTGAAATTAATGAAGAAGATGTAGAATCGGAGATTAGGTTTTGGGAGTTTTCGCTGATAATGTATGTAATTGGGGCAAATCTCAGCATGAATGCGGTCAAGAATTACATGATTAAGTCATGGAATTTTGTCAAGTTGCCGAATATGTACTACAATGATGAAGGGTACTTCATCCCCAAATTCAAATCTGAGAAAGACATGGATGAAATGATGATGAAAGAGGCATACACGATTCACAACATGTCGATGGTACTCATGGAATAAAGGGCTGATTTCTCAATGGAGAGGGACATGCTTCGTGCACTACCAATCTGAGCCAAGCTTCCTCAAATTCCCCTACATCTTTGGGGGCCGAAAAGCTTGGGCAAGATTGGGAGTGCGATTGGGAATCCTTTGTTCACTAATGAATGTACTGCGGGGAAGCTCAGAGTCACATATGCGCTTATCTTGATGGAGGTAGATGTGACACAAAAATTATGTGAGACGGTAACAATAAAATATAATGAAGGAAGGAAAAACAACAAAAAGTGGAATATGAGAGGAAACCGCAATATTGCGAAAGATGTCAAAAGATTGGCCACAGTTGCAACAAGGAGAGAAAACCTCAAGTGAAGCAATGAAGACCAAAGTCTAACAAAGAGGAAGGAAAAGGAGAAAGAGGAGAATGAACAAGAATGGGAGATTGAGGGAATATGAACTGCAACAACTGATGAAGGCAGCTGGCAAGAGGTTCATAAACAAACTAGAGAGAAATTACAATAAAATTTTTCTTTACCAAATCATATAGTTTTTTAAAATGAGAATAATTAAATATGAGTTTTTTAAATTTCAAAATACAATGATAAAAATAATGAAAATCTCGATTTATATATTAAATTTTGATTTTCTTTTTTTTCGGAAAACTTTTTATAACTTTCTAATTATATCTGTAAAATAATCATTTAAAAATACATATTGATTTAACAATAGGGATTAAAACTACGTGAATAATTATTTTGTAGGGAGCAAAACACGTTATTTTTTTTTATAGAAGCCAAAAACAAAATTTGATAATTTTGTAGGACCAAAAATATATTTAACCCTTAAAAAATTATGAATAGAACATTCCACATTATACTAAGATAAATATTAAGAGGTTTAGATTGAAAATTTTTGAAAAATACCACATCAAATTTTAATTGATGTAACATAATAAATGATGAATTCTCAATAAATTAATTCGTGATTCAAAATTAATAAATTATTATAGATAATAGTTTAACCTCTCATAATTAAGCATAATTTATATCATTTTAGTCTTATAAGTGGTAAGTAAGTTGCTACATTAATAATATTTCTCAACAGTTTTTTTTAATTAGTGGACCCATTATTGAGATATATAATAAAATTATTTCGATTGAGACCTTCCACTTCCATGGATCCTTACTAGTATAAAACCTTGTTATTCCCCATATGTTACAAACACAAAAATCACTACATAAAATGGCTTCCTTTTTCTTTACCTCACTAGTGTTGTTCCTTGCTGCTCTTATCCTTGTTCCTCAAGGACTTGCTCAATATCACCTTAATCCTGCTTATGAAGAACCAGTGAATAACCCACCGGTGAATAAGCCACCCCAGAAAGAGACACCGGTGCATAAACCACCACACAAGGAGCAACTGGTGCATAAGCCACCACAAAAAGAGCCACCTAGGCATAAGCCACCACACAAGAAGTCACATTTGCACGTCCAGCACTCTTTTTGGGCTTGGTGCGTGGATTTAAACGGTGGGCTGTCCAAGGTCCGATCGATAGGCTCTTATACCATATTAGAGTTTGTGAAATGGAAGAATCATGCTTCTGGTGTAAGCACTCTGTGCAAACCAGAAGCTGCAGATTATTGTTATTATTGATTGAAAGATTAGTTCATACAAGAAGTGAGTAAAGAGCTTAAGTAGCTCACACGATTACAAGGAGAGAGCTAAGCCTACAAGGCCCAAAGCTATGGCCCAAAACTAACTACCAAGCCCATTAATACACTAAGTCTTATATACTCCAATACCCCCCCTCAAACTGAAGTGAGTTGGCTTGAAGAGACAACCTTGAGTTTGGTGCGTAGCTCTTGGAAGGCAGTTGTTCCCAATGGTTTGGTGAGCACATCAGCAATTTGAGCCAGAGCTGGAACATGTTGAATATCCATGGTACCAACAACAATCCTTTCCTGGACAAAATGAATATCGAGTTCAATGTGTTTCGTACGAGCATGCAGAACCGGATTGTGTGACAGCATTACTGCACTCAAGTTATCACATAGCAAAGTTGGTTTGTGAAATGCAACTTTAAGTTCAGTTAGTAAAGATTCCAACCACAGTAGTTCAGATGTGGTATGCGCGAGAGCTCTATATTCAGCTTTCGTACTAGAACAGGCAACCAGCGATTGTTTCTTAGAGCCCCAAGATACCAAGTTTGGACCAAAAAATATACAGAACCCTGAAGTAGACCGGCGATCATCAGGATCACTCGCCCAATCTGAATCACTGTAGGCTCGTATAGAGAATTTAGGTGCTGAGAGAGAGGGAGACAGAAGAAGACCATAGTTAGCAGTACCACTTACATACCTGAGCAACCGTTTAACCATAGCCCAATGAGATTCAAGTGGAGAGGCCATAAACTGACAAGCTTTGTTAACACTGTAGGAGATATCAGGTCTAGTCAAAGTAACATACTGCAGAGCACCTACAATCGAGCGATATAGCTGAGGATCTGCAACATGATCAGAGCCATGTCTGCTGAGTTTGCTCGTGCTGATCATGGGAGTAGGAACTCCATTAGCTTGACTCATGTTAGCTTTTGTGAGAAGATCATGAACATACTTGGTCTGAGTGAGAAACAAGGCTCCATTGCTGCAGAATTTTACCTCAATACCTAGAAAATAACTAGGCTTTCCAAGTTGTTTTAGAGCAAAAGTATTGTGCAGCTTAGTAATAAGAGATTGAATACAAATGGAATCAGTCCCAGTAAGTAGAATATCATCTACATAAACCAATGCATATAGAGTAATACCTTGGTGATTGTAGATAAACAAGGAATTGTCACATTTGGAGGTTCTAAAGCCAAAGTGAAGGAGAGACTGAGTGAGCTTCTCATACCAAGCCCTAGGGGCTTGTTTAAGCCCATATATAGCTTTATGAAGCTTACATACCAGGGACTTGTCAGAATTGATGAACCCAGGTGGTTGAGTCATGTAAACTTCATCATGTAGAATGCCATTCAAGAATGCATTATTGACATTAATTTGCTGAATATCCCATCTGTTTGTTATAGCTAGAGTAAGGATGACCCTGATAGTGGTAGGCTTGACCACAGGGGAGAAAGTTTCAGAATAGTCAAAGCCCTGCTCTTGATGAAAACCTTTAGCAACCAGCCTAGCTTTATATTTTTGAATAGTACCATCAGCATTTTGTTTCAGCTTAAACACCCATCTGCATCCCACTGCTCTTTTATCAGGAGGAAGTGGTGTGAGAGACCATGTTTGATTGGCTTGAAGAGCATTAAATTCTTCAGTCATGGCTCGTGCCCACTCAGGTTGAAGGAGGGCCTGTTTCACACTTGTAGGTTCAGAATGCACCAGAAAAGCCTTGGGTTTGGAATGACCAGTCTTGGCCCTGGTCAGCATAGGATGAGTATTAGCAGGTGCATTAGGTTGTACACTGCTAGAAGGAATAGATGGAGATTGTGAGGACTCAGGTACAGGTATGCAAGAAGATAGAGTTAATTCATTAGAGCTGAAGGAAAGGGGATTCACAGCAGGTTGCACTTGAGCATCTCTAATAGGACTTGGTGTAAGCTCAGAAACATTATGAGTAGTATGACACTGAAGGGTACCATGCTTTGTATTTTGTGGACTACCCTCAGTTTGGTTATCAGCTGCAACACTAGTAGTATGTTCATTATCCTGTGTGCACACAAGAGGTTCATTGGTGGGACTACCAGCTTATGACAATTCATATGGCTCAGGACAAGGTGGGGTCACAGCAGGTAGAATACTTGCAGGCTGATCAGAAATAAATGTATTAGTGTGTAAGACTGGTACAGGCACAGGACTGTCCTTTTGACTAGGACTGTGACCATTATCAATATTAGATCCAGCTAGGATGTGATTTTGACTTGCAGTAGCTAGCATAGGACCACTGATTGAAGGAGCTTTATCTCTTGTGCTGTAACTATCAACCTTGCTTGATGCAGTACCAAACATCTTAGAGAAAGGAAAAGAATCTTCATTAAAGTTGACATCTTTAGATATGTATATTTTTCCTTCACTGCTGAGACACTTAAAGCCTTTATGTTGAGTAGACACCCCCAAGTAAATACACTCTTGACTTCTAAGCTGAAACTTGTGTTTGTTATATGGTCTTAAGAGAGGAAAACAAGAACAGCCAAAAACTCTCAATGAGGTATAATCTGGTGACTTCCCATACAATGCTTGAAAGGGAGTTGTAGTGTTAGACAATGCAGCAGTAGGAATCCTGTTGATAACATGAACAGCTGTAGAGAAACTGTGCTCCCAGTATGTTAGAGGTAAAGATGCATGAGCCAATAAAGTGAGACCCACCTCTACTATCTGTCTATGCTTTCTCTCAACAGATCCATTCTGATGAGATGTGTGTAGACATGTAAGCCTATGTTGAATACCTAGCTCAGTAAGAAATTTGGTGAATGGTCTATATTCTCCACCAAAATCAGTTTGCACTGCCTTGATGGCAACATTAAACTGAGTTTGCACAAAAGTATAAAATAGTTTAAATGCTGACAGTGCTTCTGCTTTTGTTTTTAGAAAGTATACCCATGTATATCTAGAGTATCCATCTACAAAGGCAATGTAATAATAGTAACCAGAGCTGGAAGGTGTAGGGGAAGGTCCCCACAAATCAGAATAGACTATGTCAAATGGCTTATGATAGACAGTATTAGTTAAAGGAGCATGAATCCTATGTGCCTTACCAAGTTGACAAGAGTTACAAAAATGACTATCATTTTTATTAGATGAAAGTATGTTACACAATTTCAATACATGATTGACAACAGTAAAATTCGCATGTCCTAGCCTATTGTGCCATAGTACACTTGTGCTAGACTTATTTGCAGAAAAAGATGTAGATTGAGATGCAACATAAGTTTGAATACCAGTAGAAGGCTTCAAGTTTTGATGCACATGAGATGAGCTAGGACACTCCAAAGATAGGTGAGGGAAGCAATAGAGACCACTAGCATCCAGAACTCCTTCAACAATGACTTGTTTAGAAGCCTGAGATTTGATGTAGCAAGTGTTAGACAGGAATTCAAAAAATACATTGTTATCACTAGAGAATTTGGAAACAGATAGTAAATTTCTAGTAATGGAAGGCACATATAGAATGTTGTTGAGTAGGAGTTTATAATTAGGAATGTCTTTGGAATAAACCTGTGTAGAACCTACAGATTCAATGTTAAGAGTTTGTCCATTACCTACATAGACTTTGTTAGAACCAACATAGTCACGTTTAGATTGCAACATTGAAACATAGGGAGTTAAGTGGTGAGAAGCACCTGAATCAGCAAACCAAGCCTGTGATTCCAATTCAGTAGGTAAGGAGTATTCTTGAGTAAAACGCTGAGTTCTGCCCGTGGTAGCCATCATTGCCACAGTCTTGGATTCTGGAGCAGCAGCTTGGCTAGTGACCTGAGTTGAAGTCGTATCTTTTTCACCACTTGTCTGAGTATTAGAAGTCTGAGGCATAAAGTTTTCATCAAACCTATGCCAGCATGTGTTAACTGCGTGTCCATACTTTCCACAAAGTTGGCACGTTGGTCTAGCTGCAGTTGGATTGCGACCACTGCTACGATTGCGCCCACGACTAAATCTTCCTTCTCTACCACGATATGTTCCTCTGGAACTATTTTCTGCAGGGCTGGTGTGTGCAACATTGGCTGCCACATTTGAAGTGGCCAATTCTTGACGAAATTTGTCAAGTTGTGCTTCTTGCACATAGAGAAGAGCCTCAACTTCACAGAGCGTGGGAGGTGTAGGGCAACCGTACATCTGCATAACAAACGGATTATATTCTTCCGGCAAACCATCAAGAATTGAGTCAACTTGATCTTGTTCAGAGATTGAATCACCAACAGCAAGAAGTGAATTTGCAATCGCTTTGATCCGAAGAACAAATTCAGTGATCGTTTTGTTACCTTTCTTGGCAGATTTGAGTTCAACACGGAGTTGACGAACACGAGCTTTCATCTGAGCATTGAAGAACTGATGAATCTTATCCCAAACCTCAAACGCATGCTTGCACGCAAGAACCCTAGGTAGAACAGATTCAGAAATTGTGGAGAGCAACCAGATAAAGAGAGCTTGATCTTGGATAATCCAAGCTTCGTATTCCTCAGAGACTGTATCTTCAACACGATCTTGCACAGTCTTGTACTTCGCTGGAATTTGAGGATTAACCACAAACTTGTGCATCTTCTGTGTTAGAATTACTCCTTCAACTTGTTGATTCCACAGGAGATAGTTGTTTTCTTGAAGCTTGATGGAGAGTTTATGACCAAACGAGTAGGAAGTTTTCGTTCCTGTAAGCACAGTCGAAACCTCATGTGATTGCTCTTTGTTCATGGATTCTTGATTTTCCGATTCCGCCATTGATGAATCGTAATGCAGCAACAAAGAATTTACGAACAAGACGAAGAAACGAAGAAAAGATGATATGAATCAGAGATGAACAGTGTAGGAAGCGGTTAGGATCGATCCGCGAATGATACCATATTAGAGTTTGGCCTAACACAACCTTACAAAACTGGTTGGTAAGGTGAGGGGTGTCAGTCTATATAAACTATTTCATTGCTCTATCTCCAACCAATGTGAGACTTCTAGGATCTTCCTAATAGTAAACATCCTACAGAAGAATAAAACATCCATGTCTAAAGCATTCTAGTGCCAATGTTTTATTTGATATGTACCTTTTGTAACATGTGTGGCCTTGTTGTTTTTCCCTTTACGTGTATGGTTAAGTTGTGTTTTTCGCTTATGTATGGCCAAGTAAAGAGTAGCATATATTTGTTGCTTTCTGTTTAGAGGTACTTCCTGCTACTGCAGTGATTTGTAATCTTCTAGTTCTATCCGGGCACAGTATTGTGTTTAGGTATATGTGTTTCAGCAAATTTTCAATTAAAAAAAGAATTAGATTGTGATGGTATCGATTAATCTATTGGTTCATCATTTACAGGTAATCAGTTGTTTTGGTATTGATTGATCAATTGAACACCAATTACATATAGACTAAATGTATGAGCAAACAAAAAAAAAACAGCAAAGTTTTATAATGTATTAAAATATGGTGTTTAGTGTCAAAATTTGTGTTTACAAGTCCTTTCTCATATCACATATAAGCCTATATTTATGTTTTTCTTTTTTAAATCAATAATAACTATAAAAAGTGTTTCTGGATGTAATTGTGTATCTAAAAAGATCACTATATTTATATGTATGTGGACTGTATATAATAGGCAATATAATCATTACAATTTACATAATATTAAAAATAATCATTTGCTAATTGATCCTAAATACTTAATACTCTGTCTTAAGTCAGATCATATATGTCCTATGAGCCGAACTTGTTACAAATATAATCCACTCGAGAATCCATGCGAGAATGTGTGAACATATCAGTCAATTGGTCTTCAAACATGACAAAATATTTAGCTATTGTGAAGATGTTCATCATCTATCTTAAGTCAGATCATATATGTCATATGAGCCGAACTTGTTACAAATTTATATGTCATATGAACCGAACTTGTTACAAATATAATCCACTCGAAAAAACCATGAGGGATTGTGTGAACATATCAGCCAATTGGTCTTCAAACTTGACAAAATTTGTGGTTATTATGAAGAAGATGTTCATCATCTATCTTAACTTAGTTTTGATGAAGATAAATGCTTATCAATGAAGAAATATCAAAGAAGAAAAACACTAGAATCAAGTATCAAGATTGCATAAGTCTTGGAAATCAAAAGATTGCTAAGTGGCGCGAAAAATACCTAAGTGAACAAAGGCTCGAATGAGAATAAAGTATCCACTAGAGTTTATTTTTTAAGGGAAAACATCGATAAAATCCCAAGAAAACAAACATATGGTCGTTGCAACCAAATTTAAATTTGGGAGTCGGTTATTAGTGAGAAAGGTATTAACACCCTGCAACATCTATTGCAAACAATGGTTACTTTGAATTACTATCATGACTAAACATGTTGACCTAAAATGTTCCATTTCTCCTAATTACTATGTTATATTTACAGGTAGGAACAAAAAATATTTTTTTATTAGGGTCTTTGACAAGTCGTTGAATTTTACTACTACATATTTCCATGTTTGACAGAGAATTCATAGTGTTGCACCCCAAATTTTACCCTCAGATACTCTGATTTTTGTCATATCAGTTTTTGGTCATCTGTCTTAGCATTTACAGTCATATGGTCCGTCGAGCATAATCATCGCCATTTTTGTGTAATTTTGTCACTTTTTCTTTTTATTCAATTGTTTTATGAGTTTTAGAAATTTTCTCTCTTAATTTAAAATTTTGTTTTTTGTTACTTTGAAATCACTAATTTAGTTTACAACTAATTTCTTCTTTCTTCTTAATACATTTTATCTTTAGTCATTTATTTCTATTTTTATTTTTATTACTATTATTTTTATTTACTTATTATCATTATTTTATTATTATTATTATTTTCATTTTTAGTCATTATTCTTATTATTATTATTTATTGTTTTTATTATTATTATTATTGTATTGCCAAAACCGTACAGAACTTTTCCAACCAAAGTCACCCACACAAGCAACAAGTACAAAGTCCTTGCTACAACCCAAACGGTAGAGACATTATCCTCTAAGACAAACCAAAGATTTGTGCTTAGAAAAACTTTGCGCCAAAAGCCAGCTACACAACCGTACAAACCTCTGCTCCAAAGCCGCTTCAAAACGAGACCAAGTTTCATGCCAAAAGCCACCAAGCTCCAACACGCAAAACCTTTCTGTTATCACCAATTCCCAGCAAACACACAACAACAACCCACAAAACCTCTCTAAACCATTCAATCCCTCTTCATATCTCCCTTCGTAAAAACGTCAACCAGTTCTCCTGAGCTCTTTCCCCCACCGTGCCCACTAACAACTACTGACTCTTTCCCACAAAAATCCATTGACCCCTTATCTCTCATTGCGACCACCGTTTTCCTTGCGACCACCGTTTTCCTTGCGACCACCTTCTCCATCTCTTTGACTTTATAGCATCATCAAATCAAACCTCATTCATAACTCGTTCACAAACCCGTCTTCACCTTCAATACTCAAAACCCAAACTCACCCAAATCCTTAGACCTGAATACTCCGTTCTCGTCTCTTCAACGACCCAAACCCAAATCCAAACAACCTCCATAACTTTCATTAAAGCAAACCCATACAAAATCAAACCAAACCAGGTAAAGAAGAAGGAGAAGAGTGAGAACGAAACCGAGGCAGAACGAAAGAGAGCTAGAACGAAGCAAGTGATAGAGAGTGATATTAGATATTTTATTTAGTAGTTTTAATATATTATTTAGTATTTTAATATTTCTAGAATGTTCGTAAGGTTTTGAGATTATGCCACATGTATGGCTATTATGCATTTAGAGTTCTATATATTAAAGTGTAATGTGTTATTGGAGAATCAATCAATGAAATCAAAAGTTATCTTTATTTCTATTTTGTCTTAGTTTTTCTCTTAGATTCATAGTTGTTCATACTTTGTTAGGGTTAGCAATTTTCCTTCCTAATAATTGGTGCTTTCATCCTTGAACACCAAAACCTCCCATGGCATACCAATATCATCCCACCATAAACACCACTCCTACCACACCTTCATTTCCATCCTGGTGTTTATAGTGTTTATGGTGGGATGATATTGGTATGCCATGGGAGGTTTTGGTGTTCAAGGATGAAAGCACCAATTGTTAGGAAGCAAAATTGCTAACCCTAACAAAGTATGAACAACTATGAATCTAAGAGAAAAACTAAGACAAAATAGAAATAAAGATAACTTTTGATTTCATTGATTGATTCTCCAATAACACATTACACTTTAATATATAGAACTCTAAATGCATAATAGCCATACATGTGGCATAATCTCAAAACCTTACGAACATTCTAGAAATATTAAAATACTAAATAATATATTAAAACTACTAAATAAAATATCTAATATCACTCTCTATCAACAAACCTTTTCAAAACGAAATCGTATCTGAGGCGAGTCCCAAGCAAAAACAAATCGGAGTGAGAGAGATCCAAAAACGATTCAAGAGGAGAGTTGCGCGAGTTTGGTAACTACCATTTGTAAAGAAAAGAGAAGGTTGGAACATGGTTTTTCGCTGTGTTGTTCTACTGGTCTTAGTTGCTTTTCACATTGACTTTTTAAATTGGTTTTGTTTTAAAAAAATAAAGTCTGATGCGGTTGTTTTAGAAAAGGAGGATCCACTCTTTGCTTTTGTTAAAGGGGGTTGTCACTGTTGATCTAGTGTGTTTATGACCTTGATTTGACCCTATTTTGCATTTGGAAAGAGTTTATTTCGGTCTGATTTCTTTATAATTATTTTCATTGCCTAATATGCTTTCACTTTTCAAGATAAGAGAATAAGGTGTCGTTGTACTTGTCCTTTTCAATAAATGCGTCTGATGATTTTGATGTTCTACCCTTGTTTCTTTTTTTTTTTTTGAAGAAATATTGTTTTGTTTTTTAAAACTAATAAACCGAGCCATGTGATGTCGTTGACGGTGGGCTTAGAGCCCGTTTTAGTTGCTTCAACACCACCCCCTGTTATTTGTCTTGACCTTTTTTTATTATTATTATTTTATTTTGTAGAATTTCATATTTCATTTTTTAAGATTTCATATGATTTTCATTTTAGTAATGGGGTGTTTGATTCTTGATGTTAAGATTTATTTTGATTTCGATTTCTCTATTTTTGGGCCTATGATATTAAAAAAGCCACAATTTTTATTGACTTACTTTACTAAAAAAATCGTGATGACTATGAGGCCGTTTTTGTTTATTTTATCGGTCAATGAAAATCTAATTAAAAAGGTATTCGATTTATCGATCTAAAATCCTTATTTAGATGAGACCGACTTTATTTCCGCTTTGAGCCCATTATTCTTTGTTTCTGTCCTCGTTAACGGAAGTCCTTCTAGGGATTTCGAGGCAACAAGGGGTCTCAAGCAAGGGGATCCTATAGTCCCCTTCCTTTTCGCAGTTGTGGCTGAGGTTCTTTCGCTTATGGTTAAGAGAGCGATTAATTATAATTTTCTTTCTGGTTTTCGTATTAAATAAGGTGAATCGATAGAATTATTGCAATTTACTGATGATACCATCCTGGTTTCTGGATTTAGAATCAATTTTGCTTAAAGTTGCTTGTATGGCGTTGGTCTTGACCCTATTTTCCTTCTTGCTGCTGAAACTTTCTTATATTGTAAGTCGGGAGCTCTTCCTTTTAAATTTCTTGGGATAGTTGTTGGAGGGAATCATAGAAGATTCTCGTTTTGGGAACCGGTTTTATCGTCTTTCAAAGCTAGACTAAGTTCTTGGATTGGGAGGAATCTCTCCCTTGGAGGTAGAGCCACTCTAATTAACTCAGTCCTTACCAATCTACCTATACACTACTTGTCTTTTTTCAAGGCTCCTTCCAAGGTGGTAAAAGTTATTATCTCTATTCAGCGGCGTTTCCTTTGGTCGGGATCGGTGGACAAAAAGAGTTAAATGGTTAATAAGGCTTTGTTAGTTATATGGTTGTGGAAATTCCTTAATCACGGGAATGAGATTTGGAGAAGCTTGTTGAATAGCCGCTGTGGGAACTTGGCCAATCTAGTGGCTGGCTCGGATGTTTCTCAATTTCCTTCTAAATGTTCTGTTTGGTTTAGGGATGTTTTGAATCTTAGAGTTCTTAACACTAATACAACTTTTGAGGATTTGGTTACGCTTATTGTTGGTAAAGGGAGGCTCATACAATTCTGGCGTCACCATTGGTGTGGGGATTTTGCTTTAAAATATGTTTTTCCCGCTTTATTTGATGCAACAGACAACAAGGAGTGTATCCTTTCTGAAGTCAGATTTTGGACTCATGCGATTTGGTCTTGGAACTTTGATTCCTTGCGTCTTCATGACAGGCAGCACGGTGTTAGATCAGTTTAGGCTTTGATTGGTTTGGTTACTGGATCCATGCTGGATTTTTTGAAGGAAGATCAATGGGTCTGGAATTTGGAATCCAATTCTGATTTTTATGTGAAGTATGTCTATTCTTCTTTATGCTCTGAGTTTGCTGGCCTGGGAATCAATGCAGATGTTGTTTCTGTTCTTGAAGAGACGCGGCATTCTAGAATTCCTATGAAAGTCAAAAATTTCATATGGAGGATGCTGATAAATAGACTGCCCACTCGCGATAATTTGGCGGCTAGAGGTGTAGTTATTTCTTCTCATGATAAGGTCTGTTCCATTTGCTTTTTGGAAGAAGAAAATGCTATGCATCTTTTCCTCTCTTGTCTGAAAATTCAAGCCATGTGGATTAAGATATCCTCTTGGTTAGGAATCCAGCCGGTTCTTGGTAAGTCTGTTCCTAACCATGCTTTGGCTTGGTCAAATTCTATGAGAGATTCTTGTAAGATAGGTATGTCAACTTTCATATGGCAGATCGTGAATTGGTGTATCTGGAGTACTAGGAATAACATCATTTTAGGAGATGATATTGGAAACGTCGACGATATGTTTAACCGTATTTTGATCCTTTCTTGGAGATGGCTGGAGATTGGAGGTTTCAAGTGTAGTTTCTATAACTGGCTGAAATTCCCACTTGATTTTATGTAACTTTCAGGAGTTTTTTCCTGTTTCTATCCTTTTGATTCTTGTATTGGTTTGAGAAGCCTTTTTCTCCTTATTAATACAAGTTGCTTATAAAAAAAAATATCAGCCTTGTTATTTCAGTACTAATTCATATTGTTGTTGGATGAGCCAAAGTTTAATTGATCGAGATAATTGAAGCTTTGAGTATCGCTTCTTCTGATGGCTTGTTTAACTGGGATTTCTTTGTTCTTAAAGATCGGGCTTTTTCTTCCTATTCATATCTAATCTATGATATTAATGATGATAGTAATATTAGTAGTGCCCAAAGTAGGTATAGTTTCCCTGATCCAATTAGTGAATTGGATCTACCTAGTTGTTTGGAAGTTCATATTAAGATCTGACCCAGACTAGGTGCAATCAACCCTTGTGTGAGCCAGTCCATATGAAGCTTTGCTTCGGCTTTAAACGGGGCCTCCGCTAGTGGACGGTGGGATTGGTCCCTCTTGGATTAGTCGGTCGCAAGGCCGGATACCAAGATTTCAAAAAAAAAAAAGATGTGACCCAGACCAAACACGCGCTTCCCAGATGAAGTTTTTGAAGCAATGATCAGTAGTTTCAAAATTTGAAAGACATTTAGAACAGAAGAGGCCATTACAAATGTGCTTCTTTACCAGGTTAATTTTCACAGGGATGATATTGTTGATATTTCTCCATATGAGGGAATTTTGTATTGAAGTAGAATTATTGTTCTAGATTTTTTCCACAAGGTTTATCTTTGTTTCTATTCGAGCCTTCTTTTTTTAAGGCTCTTTTCAAGTTTTTGATACACTGATATCCAGATCTAACATTATAGTGGCTATTTTTTTTCCATCTAGCTAATAGTATCCTTCTCCTCTAAATTTGTTAGGGGTATTCTTTTGATAGCTTCAATATCTATTTGGAGGAAGGTATTGTTGAGGATTTGGTTGTTCCAACAAGAGTGTTCCTCATAAATGAGGTCCCTAACTCCGCTTATCTTTGTCACTAAGGGTTTGTGTTTAGGAGTTTAAGCCCACAATGAATTGGAATTCCATAGTCATCCCAAACATTAACCTCGCTAACTTTTCCTATGATCCAAGAACTTTTCTTTTTAAGAGTCCATTTACCAAAGTTTATACTTTTTCGAAGGTAGCTAGGGTTTTTTCCTAGATTCGATTGAAAGAAAGTAGAGTTAGGTAAATATTTAGCTTTTTGGGATCCAACAATTAAGGAATTGGGGTTAGTTTGAAGCCTCCACCCTTGTTTGGCAAGCATAACCTCATTGAAATCCATTAGGGTTCAGAATCCCATGCCTCATTCATCATAGGATGACTTAAATCCTCAGAACATTTCTAGTGAATTTTATTTTAATTCTCTTTACCACTCCACCAAAAATTGGCCATAAGCTTTTCAATTTTGTGGCATAAGGAAATTAGAATTAGGAAGGAGCTCATAATGTAAGTAGGGATAGCTTGAACTATGCTTTGATGAGATTGACTCTACCCACGAATGAAAGGTTTTTGGCTTTTCAATCGTTAAGTTTAAATCTAATTCTATCATTAAATAAATTGAAGGCTTGGGTTTTAGAAAATTCTAGAGTGCTCACTACAAGAAATACATCAATTATCTACAGATTTTACTACGAAAAGATATTCGCGGGTATACCTGCAGTTTTATCTGCGAATTTGTGAAACATTATTTCTTGCAAAAAATTAGGTCGTAGGAAATTTCACAGGATTTCCTGAGATTTTACCTGTGATTTAGTATTTTAAAATAATATATCAATTTTCCTGCGGATTTTACTGCTATTTCTTTCGCTGGAATTAGTTACAAATTGAAACATCAAAATTCTCTTGGAATTTTGCAGAAATTGCTGCAAAGTTTCGTGCAGAATTATCTGGGAAATTTACTGCGATTTTTGCTGCGGATATTTTAGTACTAATTTCTTTTTTAAAATTGATTACATTTTTATTCTTAATAAATAAAATTATACAACATAATGGACATATTGATTCCAAGGGTATGTTTTTGAGACATTTTTAAAATTTTATATTTTTTAAAGTAAATTTTACTACATTGTATATTTTAATTATTTGTCAAAAAAATTTATTTATTTAATACTTTTTTATTGGTGTAAAAATTAGAAAAATTAAAAATATAAGTTTATGACATAATTGATGTGTAATCATTCAACTTGTAATTTTTTTAAAAATATAAAATTTACAAAGACAATAAAATAACCCTTTTATTCAATTGATAACATAAATTTTTTATATTGACAAATATACAATCAATTTATTCATTTTGTGTACTAAAATATTTATGTGAAATAACTAAATTATTATTTTAGAGATCAATTTATTAATTTGCACTTTAATTTTACAATTTAAAAGATAGTAAAATAAATATATTGATTTACCATCATAAAATTTTGGAGTAAAAAAAAAAAAAATTCAAACAAATAGTGAGTTGGAGCATTATCGGCAAAAAAACAACGCTACAAATTGTATTAAAATAAAATAACTAATTGACTTATTAAATATTTGGTTTTAGTTTAGAACAATAAAAAAATAATATTAATAGAGTATATCAAATAACATGGCTTTTCAAGTGCTTTGATCAAGTTTCCCTCACAATAATTAACAATGAACAATAATTAGTAGGTATATACATTAAAAACACAATACTCTCAAAGGGACTATTCCAAAACCACTTAGCAGTCTTTCAAACTTGAACAATTCGAATTCAGGAACTGGTTAAACTAAACTAGAAGAGATTCTACAATCTCATCCAAATGCTTTTGTGTGAATTCTCTTTTTTATATGTACATGTGGTAAAGAGTTATTTGAGTTGTCATAAAATTAAATTAGACACCTTGGTGTCATTCGATTCAATATATATATATATATATATACTCACTTTAGTCTGCTATAAGGCTTGTTTGTTTTTGCTACTATAAAAATGTTTTTTTATAATGTAACACAATTTTGAGTGAAAATAATTTATAAATAAAATTTTTATAAAAATTTTAAATAAAAATTTGGTTTAAATAATAATTATTAAAATGTTATTTTTAGATATTTCATTATTGTAATGAAACATTCTTTAAATAAAAAACTTTCAAAAATTAACTTAATTTTAAATCTATTTCAAATAGTTAATTATAAAAATTATTTTTGAGGCACAAATTTTTGAAAAAATTGGAATTTTGATTTTTAATAATGTATGTTTAAGTTATAAGATTTCAAAATTAGTCTTTTAATTAAAAAAGAATATAAAAATACTTATAATATTTTAAAAAACTAATTTTATAAAATCAATTTTTTAAAAGCTAAAACAAATATATCCCTAACCCTTTCAGTTTTATACCTTTATCTTTTTTATAATTTAGGTTTATTTATATTTTATAAAAATAAAAAGTAACTAAAAACTTTTTTTAAAATCAAGTTAAATTCATCTAATCAACTTAAAATTTGTTCCTTATAAACTGTGGTGGATTAATATATATTATCATTAGGGATGGCAATGGGTACCTGTAACACCCCCTTTCTATACCCCCAAATAATTAAATAAATCATTTAGGCACGTATTGGAAATTTCATCAGAGTATAATTGTAAACACGGCATAAAAAGGTATGTCACATTATACTTGAAATTAAAACATACAACACCTGCTCAACAAATGATATGCAACAGTGGGGTAACTCTCAAACAACGAAGGATCTCAGTCCTTATACCCACATCTCAATATTTAGAATAAAAGCGGAAACATCTAAAATATTGAATAACAACCACATATATACATCAACATATATATACATCATCCAGTATGAATCACAAGCAACATCATGTTTATATACACAAATTCATCAGCGAGATACATATGCAAATGTATCACAAAAAGATCAAAACGTCCTAGCTACCCGGTGCTACATATCAGAGCCAACCGACCAACAAGGAAAATGAAGACACGCTTCACAAAAAGACCGCCAGATACCTAATCTGCAATGCCTCGTAGAGCATCATAAAACAGCAGAAGGGTGAGAAACATTATCATAATAACAATGCATATAATTATGTACTACAACATAAACATATAACACATATTCTCACCACAACTCATCATATATCACAATATAGATATATCATCAAGCATATTCATTATGCATACATTCACCATTATCATCATTCCACATGAACACACACATACTTGTTCATTCAACAATGCATCATTATAAGATACAGTTTATATCATTTCCCATAAACATACATATATCAATGTTTACTATGTCACAATCATCACATCTCACTCAATATACATCGCAAGGCATATATATATATATATATAAAACCAAGCATATTCCTCATAATGCTTATCATTCAACATAAACACACATTTTCATGTTTATCCATCCATGCACACCTGCACAATTCTACTCATTCCACATCAACATATACATATATATGTTTATTCATCAATGCACAAATACAAGGATGACCAATGCAAATCATAGAGACCGACTCACGACTCTATGTAAATGCAATGCGGTACCGACTCATTATCTCAAGTATAATTGAAGAACTTATTGGAATCATCGCTCGTTACTTAGGGTAACTCCCCGTCGGGCATACGATGTTCCCCGTCGCTACCACTTATCAACAAGCATACGACGTTATGGATCGTTTTTAGTCCTTTATAATAGGCACACGATCAATACAACAATTGCTTACACCCATAAGGGATCTACAATTCAACATGCATTGTTTACACCCACGAAGGGATCTAAAATGTCTACATGCATTGTTTACACCCACAAAGGGATCTACAATGTCTACATGCATTGTTTACACCCACGAAGGGATCTACAATGTCTACATGCATTGTTTACACCCACAAAGGGATCTACAATGTCTACATGCATTGTTTACACCCACGAAGGGATCTACAATGTCTACATGCATTGTTTACACCCACAAAGGGATCTACAATGTCTACATGCATTGTTTACACCCACAAAGGGATCTACAATGTCTACATGCATTGTTTACACCCACGAAGGGATCTACAATGTCTACATGCATTGTTTACACCCACAAAGGGATCTACAATGTCTACATGCATTGTTTACACCCACGAAGGGATCTACAATGTCTACATGCATTGTTTACACCCACAAAGGGATCTACAATGTCTACATGCATTGTTTACACCCACAAAGGGATCTACAATGTCTACATGCATTGTTTACACCCACGAAGGGATCTACAATGTCTACAACCTGATGCATGTCATATAATGACCCATGGCAATCAAGGCTCATACATTAAATCATGCATTTCAAGTACATATAATACAATGCACATAATTGCCAAACGGCCACAAACCTTCACCACAACATCATATACCCATCAAACATCCCTCACACAAGTCATACGTTACATATCATATCCTATCGCACAATATAGAAAATAACTCAAAAATTCCATTTTACGGTTTCTCGGAAAAGTCGGCTAAAATAATATTTTTCTTCACCAAATCATAGAACATATTTTTAGCTTCAGATCGATATAAAGAACAGCTAAAACGGATAAACGACGAAAAAGTTATGCAACTTTTAAAAAAACTAATTTTTGAAAAAGAACAGCAGAGTGCAATCGATTTACACCTGTGTGCAATCGATTGCACGGCCCCAGAAATCACATTTTTCGCCCTTTTTTTCATGTGCAATCGATTTGCATCCTGCTGCAATCGATTGCACCTGTTAAAAACCAGAAAAATCAGCTGCTGTCTCTACACAAAACCCTCCGGAAACCCGACCGATTCAATTCCTTTCTCCCGAATAAATACATGGTAATATCGCATAAATACATACCAACATATTAGGATCAAGAAAAACCCGATTCCACGACTTTTATTTTTCACCAAAATCTCACATTTTCAAAACCCAAAAATGTCAAAACTCACAATATCAACCGATTTCAACCAAACGAGTTTCTATAATCTCGACCTAACCTCATACGACTAATCTACGCAATTTATTTCGAAATTCATCCGTGAAAACATCGATTTCTATCGATTTCCTACAATTCGACCTAAACGGAAAAATATGGAAAACCAACCAAAACATCCACACAAAACACATACATAATCATACACAAAGTTAGGATAACAATATTTCGCACCCTTACCCGATTATTCGCGCTTGAAACGGAGCTTTTCCCGATTTTTTCCACTTTCTCCTCTTTTCTCTCTTCTTCCTCTTCTTTTCTCTTTCTTTTCTTTCTTCTTTTCATCTTTCTCTCAAAATTATGTTTTTCTCTCTTTCTCACCTCTAACTTTCTATTTATATAAAAACATAAAACTTACCCAAGCAAAACACCAAAATACCCCCCAGCTCAAATATCTCCCAAACGCTCTCAAAATGCGATAAAACATAAACAACGATGAAAAATAATATATTGTCAAATAAAAGTCAAGAATAAAATAATATAAAACCAAAACCAATTAAATCTACTCTATTAAATAAATCTAACAAAACTGGGGCGTTACAACTCTCCCCCACTTAGACATTTTCGTCCTCGAAAATATACTGAGACGAACAACTCCGGACACGACTCTCGCATCCGACTAACAAACCAACATGCCAACAAAAGGCACACCACAAATAACACAACTGACAAACCACCGTGCTAACTACAACAACGCCACGACAACGACGACCACTACATCGACAAGATGCAAAGCCCATACAATGCACTTGACGACAAACTCACAACTCAAAGAAAACCACGATACCAACACACAGGTTCACTCTAGAACCGAAACACAACAAGATCATTACCATCACCACAGGTAACACTCCCCTAATTCCCCATCATAGGAATTAGCTACACACACTCGAACCATCACCATGGAAACGAGGCAACAACACAAACAAGAACACAAGTTCCACGACACAACATCGATTCCACAACCTCTACAAAACCAGAATACCAACATCCTTGTCACACAACCTTATTACAACAATGCTACGATTCCCAATCGAACATACAATCAAAACATCCATTTACATAGTAGCCCATGAATAATATTTAAACCTTTCACCTAACACTTCCATTCTGAAACGTCCAATGGTCTCATCATTCCTACATGTTTCCAATGTTCAACCTATGAACTCTTACAAGTCACACATGTAAATACAAAATGTGCCACCTCACGCTTCCGCTGAGCACTCTGATTACTCGCAACCATCAAAACTATCAATTTCACGTCCAAAGTCTAACTCTTTCTCATATTCGCCAAAAATCACTGTTCACTTTAATATTACCAACCTCACACTCTCCTGTGTTATCTCATACACCATACACAAGTCTCGGAATTGCTCAAATAATTCTAACTCCCTGACCATCAAAACAGACATGCATAGAAACTTCCAACTTAACTTTTTAGGCACAACAATAGCTTTTCCCGAAGGATAATCCAAGCCAAATTCATAACTCATCACGAACTCTAACCATCCTTGTTGTCTCATACTCTATTCCTTTAGACCAAACAAGTACTCAATATCCTTGCGATTACCAAACACTTCGAACCTAGAACCATAAAGATAATACCTCCAAATATTCCAACACAATGCCACCGCAACCAATTCCAAATCCATAATAATACAGATCCTTTTATAAATCCTCAATTGTCGTAAAGCATAAGCCACGACTTTACCCTCTTGCATTACCACGTTGACTAAACTCATCAAAGACACATCACAATACCCCACAACCGGTTTATTAGGATCACACAAAATCAAAGCTGAAACCGTAGACAACTTCTACTCCAGCTCACCAAAACTTACTCACAACGAACATCCAAACAAACGACTCACCCTTTGTAAGTCAACTGAGATACCAGAAGTACGAACTTAACAAAGTCTTCCATAACCTGTAATAACAACCAACTGAGTCCAAAAGTTTCTAATCTCCTTAACTAACTTCGGAGCCTCTCATGTAGAACTACATCTACTTCCGATGGATCCATTATCCATACTCTCATCTGAAATAACATTTCCAAGAAACTAACCCTTTTCAACCAAAATTCCCACTCGAATAACTTAGCATAGAACTTCGTCTCTTTTCAACACTTGTAATTCAAATCTCAAACACTTTACTCATTCTTCCTCTGAGTTTATAACAACTCCAAATATCCTCAATCGAAACCACTACGGACTTATCTAATTAAATATGGAAGATATGATTCCTCTACTCCATAAACATTAGAGACGCATTACTAACACCAAATACCATCACTGTACGTTGCAATTCCCAAATAAAATCCAAAAGATATAAATCCTTAAAGCTTTTGCAAAACTTTTCACTGGGTAACTGGTTACTCACATACAAGCTTAACCGAGTAAATAACAACCTATTTCGAGGATAACAAACCTAACCAGTCACATTAAATCGATCAAAGCCTCAACTCACACAATTCACCACTCTTATCAAACATTCCAAACAATTGTAATTCACTCAAACTCAACCAAACCATTCTAGTCATCTGTTCATGAAAGTGGACACTTATTCTCAATCATTACCTTATTCAACTGTTAGTAATCCATACCCAATTTCTTCTCCTGACCGTCCAATTCCGCAATTCCAACATGTATCAACAACCAACCAAAAATAATTCTCAAACACAATGTTACATCCACCCACAAGGGTTTCCTCACAATTTCCATTAATGCCTTAAAACTCCAAAGACTCCAAACCCACCAGAACTCTAAGTTTGCTGTCCATAGTCTCAATACCATTATACTTGTTATTCCATTCCATCATCCTTCCTTTTGTTACCAACAATACTGGAGCTCTCTAAGACAACACCTTAATGTTCCATCCAAAAACACATCTGAAAACTATGCCCAACTGACGGCCCATCACTGCGACTTCCTGCCAATTCCCAGAACACTACCATCACAGACAAAACAACTTTCTTAGTCTCATCTACTAAGAGTTTCCTACTTACTTAGCAAACATAAACCTCCACTATTCACCTTCGTCCAATTAAGTTCAATCTCCACTCTCTGTGAAGCAGTCCTTAAATAAAACCCAATCATTCTCTCTCAATGACTTCCCAACTAGACTAACATACCAAAACCTCTAATCCATTTCATCTTCCGATATTAGCATCTTCATCGACTCATCAAAACAATCTGTAATCATCTCCTTAAATTCCAAACAACTCATTTCACACACTATCAAAGCCGGAAAGACCCGCCTATTCCATCCAACATAATTTTCGTCTGCTATCAACAAGAGATTAAGGGTGATCAGTTCCTCAATTTGCCAATAGACAGTCGACAATCATGATGGGGCTTAAACCGTCTTTACCAAACTATAATAGCATTTCTTGCATCCCATACACAAAACTACCTAAGGCACAAATCCTTAGTTGACATAAACCTTACCTCCGCATTTCTTACGGAATCGGGAACAACACTGTCCAAACAACACTTACAATCTTGCAATTCACAACACACTGAGCCAGCGCTCCACACCTGAAGCAACATGGAGAAGTACCAGCTTCTCCCCCACTTATCTCATTCTAACTCCTGAAAACAAAGGATTAGAAAACCAGAAAGCACTGACAGTGTTTCACACACATATCACGTACTAAGGGACAAACAACAACGACAGTATTCAACTGTCACACCAACAGACTCAACAACTGACTCATCACTGGCTCTGATACCACTTAATGTAACACCCCTTTTCTATACCCCCAAATAATCAAATAAATCATTTAGGCACGTATTGGAAATTTCATCAGAGTATAATTGTAAACACGGCATAAAAAGGTATGTCACATTATACTTGAAATTAAAACATACAACACCTGCTCAACAAATGATATGCAACAGTGGGGTAACTCTCAAACAACGAAGGATCTCAGTCCTTATACCCACATCTCAATATTTAGAATAAAAGCGGAAACATCTAAAATATTGAATAACAACCACATATATACATCAACATATATATACATCATCCAGTATGAATCACAAGCAACATCATGTTTATATACACAAATTCATCAGCAAGATACATATGGAAATGTATCACAAAAAGATCAAAACGTCCTAGCTACCCGGTGCTACATATCAGAGCCAACCGACCAACAAGGAAAATGAAGACACGCTTCACAAAAAGACCGCCAGATACCTAATCTGCAATGCCTCGTAGAGCATCATAAAAGAGCAGAAGGGTGAGAAACATTATCATAATAACAATGCATATAATTATGTACTACAACATAAACATATAACACATATTCTCACCACAACTTATCATATATCACAATATAGATATATCATCAAGCATATTCATTATGCATACATTCACCATTATCATCATTCCACATGAACACACACATACTTGTTCATTCAACAATGCATAATTATAAGATACAGTTTATATCATTTCCCATAAACATACATATATCAATGTTTACTATGTCACAATCATCACATCTCACTCAATATACATCGCAAGGCATATATATATATATATATATATATATATATATATATATATATAAAACCAAGCATATTCCTCATAATGCTTATCATTCAACATAAACACACATTTTCATGTTTATCCATCCATGCACACCTGCACAATTCTACTCATTCCACATCAACATATACATATATATGTTTATTCATCAATGCACAAATACAAGGATGACCAATGCAAATCATAGAGACCGACTCACGACTCTATGCAGATGCAATACGGTACCGACTCATCATCTCAAGTTCAATTGGAGAACTTATTGGAATCATCGCTCGTTACTTAGGGTAACTCCCCGTCGGGCATACGATGTTCCCCGTCGCTACCACTTATCAACAAGCATACGACGTTATGGATCGTTTTTAGTCCTTTATAATAGGCACACGATCAATACAACAATTGCTTACATCCATAAGGGATCTACAATTCAACATGCATTGTTTACACCCACGAAGGGATCTACAATGTCTACATGCATTGTTTACACCCACAAAGGGATCTACAATGTCTACATGCATTGTTTACACCCACGAAGGGATCTACAATGTCTACATGCATTGTTTACACCCACAAAGGGATCTACAATGTCTACATGCATTGTTTACACCCACGAAGGGATCTACAATGTCTACATGCTTGGTTTACACCCACAAAGGGATCTACAATGTCTACATGCATTGTTTACACCCACGAAGGGATCTACAATGTCTACATGCATTGTTTACACCCACGAAGGGATCTACAATGTCTACATGCATTGTTTACACCCACAAAAGGATCTACAATGTCTACATGCATTGTTTACACCCACGAAGGGATCTACAATGTCTACAACCTGATGCATGTCATATAATGACCCATGGCAATCAAGGCTCATACATTAAATCATGCATTTCAAGTACATATAATACAATGCACATAATTGCCAAACGGCCACAAACCTTCACCACAACATCATATACCCATCAAACATCCCTCACACAAGTCATACGTTACATATCATATCCTACCGCACAATATAGAAAATAACTCAAAAATTCCATTTTACGGTTTCTCAGAAAAGTCGGCTAAAAGTCGGCTAAAAATAATATTTTTCTTCACCAAATCATAGAACATATTTTTAGCTTCAGATCGATATAAAGAACAGCTAAAACGGATAAACAACGAAAAAGTTATGCAACTTTTAAAAAAACAAATTTTTGAAAAAGAACAGCAGAGTGCAATCGATTTACACCTGTGTGCAATCGATTGCACAGCCCCAGAAATCACATTTTTCGCCCTTTTTTTCATGTGCAATCGATATGCATCCTGCTGCAATCGATTGCACCTGTTAAAAACCAGAAAAATCAGCTGCTGCCTCTACACAAAACCCTCCGGAAACCCGACCGATTCAATTCCTTTCTCCCGAATAAATACATGGTAATATCACATAAATACATACCAACATATTAGGATCAAGAAAAACCCGATTCCACGACTTTTATTTTTCACCAAAATCTCACATTTTCAAAACCCAAAAATGTCAAAACTCACAATATCAACCGATTTCAACCAAACGAGTTTCTATAATCTCGACCTAACCTCATACGACTAATCTACGCAATTTATTTCGAAATTCATCCGTGAAAACATCGATTTCTATCGATTTCCTACAATTCGACCTAAACGGAAAAATATGGAAAACCAACCAAAACATCCACACAAAACACATACATAATCATACACAAAGTTAGGATAACAATATTTCGCACCCTTACCTGATTATTCGCGCTTGAAACGGAGCTTTTCCCGATTTTTTCCACTTTCTCCTCTTTTCTCTCTTCTTCCTCTTCTTTTCTCTTTCTCTTCTTTCTTCTTTTCTTCTTTCTCTCAAAATTATGTTTTTCTCTCTTTCTCACCTCTAACTTTCTATTTATATAAAAACATAAAACTTACCCAAGCAAAAGACCAAAATACCCCCCAGCTCAAATATCTCCCAAACGCTCTCAAAATGCGATAAAACATAAACAACGATGAAAAATAATATATTGTCAAATAAAAGTCAAGAATAAAATAATATAAAACCAAAACCAATTAAATCTACTCTATTAAATAAATCTAACAAAACTGGGGCGTTACAACTCTCCCCCACTTAGACATTTTCGTCCTCGAAAATATACTGAGACGAACAACTCCGGACACGACTCTCGCATCCGACTAACAAACCAACATGCCAACAAAAGGCACACCACAAATAGCACAACTGACAAACCACCGTGCTAACTACAACAACGCCACGACAACGACGACCACTACATCGACAAGATGCAAAGCCCATACAATGCACTTGACGACAAACTCACAACTCAAAAAAAACCACGATACCAACACACAGGTTCACTCTAGAACCGAAACACAACAAGATCATTACCATCACCACAGGTAACACTCCCCTAATTCCCCATCATAGGAATTAGCTACACACACTCGAACCATCACCATGGAAACGAGGCAACAACACAAACAAGAACACAAGTTCCACGACACAACATCGATTCCACAACCTCTACAAAACCAGAATACCAACATCCTTGTCACACAACCTTATTACAACAATGCTACGATTCCCAATCGAACATACAATCAAAACATCCATTTACATAGTAGCCCATGAATAATATTTAAACCTTTCACCTAACACTTCCATTCTGAAACGTCCAATGGTCTCATCATTCCTACATGTTTCCAATGTTCAACCTATGAACTCTTACAAGTCACACATGTAAATACAAAATGTGCCACCTCACGCTTCCGTTGAGCACTCTGATTACTCGCAACCATCAAAACTATCAATTTCACGTCCAAAGTCTAACTCTTTCTCATATTCGCCAAAAATCACTGTTCACTTTAATATTACCAACCTCACACTCTCCTGTGTTATCTCATACACCATACACAAGTCTCGGAATTGCTCAAATAATTCTAACTCCCTGACCATCAAAACAGACATGCATAGAAACTTCCAACTTAACTTTTTAGGCACAACAATAGCTTTTCCCGAAGGATAATCCAAGCCAAATTCATAACTCATCACGAACTCTAACCATCCTTGTTGTCTCATACTCTATTCCTTTAGACCAAACAAGTACTCAATATCCTTGCGATTACCAAACACTTCGAACCTAGAACCATAAAGATAATACCTCCAAATATTCCAACACAATGCCACCGCAACCAATTCCAAATCCATAATAATACAGATCCTTTTATAAATCCTCAATTGTCGTAAAGCATAAGCCACGACTTTACCCTCTTGCATTACCACGTTGACTAAACTCATCAAAGACACATCACAATACCCCACAACCGGTTTATTAGGATCACACAAAATCAAAGCTGAAACCGTAGACAACTTCTACTCCAGCTCACCAAAACTTACTCACAACGAACATCCAAACAAACGACTCACCCTTTGTAAGTCAACTGAGATACCAGAAGTACGAACTTAACAAAGTCTTCCATAACCTGTAATAACAACCAACTGAGTCCAAAAGTTTCTAATCTCCTTAACTAACTTTGGAGCCTCTCATGTAGAACTACATCTACTTCCGATGGATCCATTATCCATACTCTCATCTGAAATAACATTTCCAAGAAACTAACCCTTTTCAACCAAAATTCCCACTCGAATAACTTAGCATAGAACTTCGTCTCTTTTCAACACTTGTAATTCAAATCTCAAACACTTTACTCATTCTTCCTCTGAGTTTATAACAACTCCAAATATCCTCAATCGAAACCACTACGGACTTATCTAATTAAATATGGAAGATATGATTCCTCTACTCCATAAACATTAGAGACGCATTACTAACACCAAATACCATCACTGTACGTTGCAATTCCCAAATAAAATCCAAAAGATATAAATCCTTAAAGCTTTTGCAAAACTTTTCACTGGGTAACTGGTTACTCACATACAAGCTTAACCGAGTAAATAACAACCTATTTCGAGGATAACAAACCTAACCAGTCACATTAAATCGATCAAAGCCTCAACTCACACAATTCACCACTCTTATCAAACATTCCAAACAATTGTAATTCACTCAAACTCAACCAAACCATTCTAGTCATCTGTTCATGAAAGTGGACACTTATTCTCAATCATTACCTTATTCAACTGTTAGTAATCCATACCCAATTTTTTCTCCTGACCGTCCAATTCCGCAATTCTAACATGTATCAACAACCAACCAAAAATAATTCTCAAACACAATGTTACATCCACCCACAAGGGTTTCCTCACAATTTCCATTAATGCCTTAAAACTCCAAAGACTCCAAACCCACCAGAACTCTAAGTTTGCTGTCCATAGTCTCAATACCATTATACTTGTTATTCCATTCCATCATCCTTCCTTTTGTTACCAACAATACTGGAGCTCTCTAAGACAACACCTTAATGTTCCATCCAAAAACACATCTGAAAACTATGCCCAACTGACGGCCCATCACTGCGACTTCCTGCCAATTCCCAGAACACTACCATCACAGACAAAACAAATTTCTTAGTCTTATCTACTAAGAGTGTCCTACTTACTTAGCAAACATAAACCTCCACTATTCACCTTCGTCCAATTAAGTTCAATCTCCACTCTCTGTGGAGCAGTCCTTAAATAAAACCCAATCATTCTCTCTCAATGACTTCCCAACTGGACTAACATACCAAAACCTCTAATCCATTTCATCTTCCGATATTAGCATCTTCATCGACTCATCAAAACAATCTGTAATCATCTCCTTAAATTCCAAACAACTCATTTCACACACTATCAAAGCCGGAAAGACCCGCCTATTCCATCCAACATAATTTCCGTCTGCTATCAACAAGAGATTAAGGGTGATCAGTTCCTCAATTTGCCAATAGACAGTCGACAATCATGATGGGGCATAAACCGTCTTTACCAAACTATAATAGCCTTTCTTGCATCCCATACACAAAACTACCTAAGGCACAAATCCTTAGTTGACATAAACCTTACCTCCGCATTTCTTACGGAATCGGGAACAACACTGTCCAAACAACACTTACAATCTTGCAATTCACAACACACTGAGCCAGCGCTCCACACCTGAAGCAACATGGAGAAGTACCAGCTTCTCCCCCACTTATCTCATTCTAACTCCTGAAAACAAAGGATTAGAAAACCAGAAAGCACTGATAGTGTTTCACACACATATCACGTACTAAGGGACAAACAACAACGACAGTATTCAACTGTCACACCAACAGACTCAACAACTGACTCATCACTGGCTCTGATACCACTTAATGTAACACCCCCTTTCTATACCCCCAAATAATCAAATAAATCATTTAGGCACGTATTGGAAATTTCATCAGAGTATAATTGTAAATACGGCATAAAAAGGTATGTCACATTATACTTGAAATTAAAACATACAACACCTGCTCAACAAATGATATGCAGCAGTGGGGTAACTCTCAAACAACGAAGGATCTCAGTCCTTATACCCACATCTCAATATTTAGAATAAAAGCGGAAACATCTAAAATATTGAATAACAACCACATATATACATCAACATATATATACATCATCCAGTATGAATCATAAGCAACATCATGTTTATATACACAAATTCACCAGCAAGATACATATGCAAATGTATCACAAAAAGATCAAAACATCCTAGCTACCCAGTGCTACATATCAGAGCCAACCGACCAACAAGGAAAATGAAGACACGCTTCACAAAAAGACCGCCAGATACCTAATCTGCAATGCCTCGTAGATCATCATAAAATAGCAGAAGGGTGAGAAACATTATCATAATAACAATGCATATAATTATGTACTACAACATAAACATATAACACATATTCTCACCACAACTCATCATATATCACAATATAGATATATCATCAAGCATATACCCGGTGCTACAATATAGATATATCATATATTCACCATTATCATCATTCCACATGAACACACACATACTTGTTCATTCAACAATGCATCATTATAAGATACAATTTATATCATTTCCCATAAACATACATATATCAATGTTTACTATGTCACAATCATCACATCTCACTCAATATACATCGCAAGGCATATATATATATATATATATATATATAAAACCAAGCATATTCCTCATAATGCTTATCATTCAACATAAACACACATTTTCATGTTTATCCATCCATGCACACCTGCACAATTCTACTCATTCCACATCAACATATATATATATATGTTTATTCATCAATGCACAAATACAAGGATGACCAATGCAAATCATAGAGACCGACTCACGACTCTATGCAAATGCAATGCGGTACCGACTCATCATCTCAAGTTCAATTGAAGAACTTATTGGAATCGTCGCTCGTTACTTAGGGTAACTCCCCGTCGGGCAAACGATGTTCCCCGTCGCTACCACTTATCAACAAGCATACGACGTTATGGATCGTTTTTAGTCCTTTATAATAGGCACACGATCAATACAACAATTGCTTACACCCATAAGAGATCTACAATTCAACATGCATTGTTTACACCCACGAAGGGATCTACAATGTCTACATGCATTGTTTACACCCACAAAGGGATCTACAATGTCTACATGCATTGTTTACACCCACGAAGGGATCTACAATGTCTACATGCATTGTTTACACCCACAAAGGGATCTACAATGTCTACATGCATTGTTTACACCCACGAAGGGATCTACAATGTCTACAACCTGATGCATGTCATATAATGACCCATGGCAATCAAGGCTCATACATTAAATCATGCATTTCAAGTACATATAATACAATGCACATAATTGCCAAACGGCCACAAACCTTCACCACAACATCATATACCCATCAAACATCCCTCACACAAGTCATACGTTACATATCATATCCTATCGCACAATATAGAAAATAACTCAAAAATTCCATTTTACGGTTTCTCGGAAAAGTCGGCTAAAAGTCGGCTAAAATAATATTTTTCTTCACCAAATCATAGAACATATTTTTAGCTTCAGATCGATATAAAGAACAGCTAAAACGGATAAACGACGAAAAAGTTATGCAACTTTTAAAAAAACAAATTTTTGAAAAGGAACAGCAGAGTGCAATCGATTTACACCTGTGTGCAATCGATTACACAGCCCCAGAAATCACATTTTTCGCCCTTTTTTTCATGTGCAATCGATTTGCATCCTACTGCAATCGATTGCACCTGTTAAAAACCAGAAAAATCAGCTGCTGCCTCTACACAAAACCCTCCGGAAACCCGACCGATTCAATTCCTTTCTCCCGAATAAATACATGGTAATATCACATAAATACATACCAACATATTAGGATCAAGAAAAACCCGATTCCACGACTTTTATTTTTCACCAAAATCTCACATTTTCAAAACCCAAAAATGTCAAAACTCACAATATCAACCGATTTCAACCAAACGAGTTTCTATAATCTCGGCCTAACCTCATACGACTAATCTACGCAATTTATTTCGAAATTCATCCGTGAAAACATCGATTTCTATCGATTTCTTACAATTCGACCTAAACGGAAAAATATGGAAAACCAACCAAAACATCCACACAAAACACATACATAATCATACACAAAGTTAGGATAACAATATTTCGCACCCTTACCCGATTATTCGCGCTTGACACGGAGCTTTTCCCGATTTTTCCCAATTTCTCCTCTTTTCTCTCTTCTTCCTCTTCTTTTCTCTTTCTCTTCTTTCTTCTTTTCTTCTTTCTCTCAAAATTCTGTTTTTCTCTCTTTCTCACCTCTAACTTTCTATTTATATAAAAACATAAAACTTACCCAAGCAAAAGACCAAAATACCCCCCAGCTCAAATATCTCCCAAACGCTCTCAAAATGCGATAAAACATAAACAACGATGAAAAATAATACATTGTCAAATAAAAGTCAAGAATAAAATAATATAAAACCAAAACCAATTAAATCTACTCTATTAAATAAATCTTACAAAACTGGGGCGTTACAGTACCCGTGGGGACGGGTACTAGTCCCCCGCTACCCGCCCCGTTTAGTAAATATGATACCCGTATCCGCCCCATATCCGTGCGGGTATCTGGAAGATGGGTACCCGTGGATTTTGAGATACCCGCGGGTATTAACGGATATCCATGAATATTTTTTTTAATTGTAATTTATTAATTTTTCTTTTGTTAAATAGAAATTTTAGTTTTTTTGTAATTAGAAGATTATGTGTAAATAGAAAATCTATCTATAATTTTTCATGAAAGTCATGATTCAACAAACTTGAAACAAATATATATTGAAACTATGCTTTGAGAATGTGAGAAAAATGATCACATAATGCATATTAATTTATAGAAACATCAAACATATAACAATATATTACACATGTGATTTAGTACAAATACACATGAGATTTAATAGAATCTATTCTATAATATTATGTGATTAATTTTTCCAATGGATAAGTAATTAGTATATATTAATTTTAAAGAATATTTAATTAATTTTATTAATTATAAACGGATACAGATACCCGCGGGTACGGGTACCATTAAATCCGTATCCGTGCCCGTAATGAAACGGGTAATTAAATATCCGTTTATATTACCCGTGGATACCCGTTAAGCCATCTTACCCGTACCCGTGACGGATTTTATCCGCGGGTACCCGCGGGTATGGTTTTTTTTTCCATCCCAAATTATCATCACCCTACCGAAAACCATGCCAAATTCTACATACCCCAATAAATTTTGAAAAGTCACCGTATTGAATTGCTTAACCCTCTCGTGACCTCCAATTTCTACACCATCCTCCAATAATGATGGAGGTTCTCTTAGTCAAAGTTGCTAAATTTTCAGACCTTTAAATAATTGGCATCTCTGTTTATATATGTAGAAGAAAAAACAAAGAAATCAAAAGAAAATGGGTTATTTATATGAAACCTCCTGCCATATGAGCGTGTTTCGTTTTACCCCCCACCGTTGCTATAGGCAGGTTTAGGCAATGTTTTTTTTTAAAAAACCGTTGCCAAAAAGCATGGAGGGGTAAAAGCAAAATTCGCTAACATTACATGGGTGAAATTCACTATTAACCCAAAGAAAATTAACATCATTTGAAAATGTTACAGAGGTGCATATTTGAAACACAAGTTGACTGAAATATAAATACTACGCATTATGTTTTCAAAGTTTCAAGAGGGAAAATTTACAAAACCTGTCAATTGAGTATTCCTTACAGATGAACGTGTTTAGATCCAAACCGACGTGAAAATCGATCAGTATAAATTATATTGAGGTGAATATCATTGAATTATTTCACAAAATAATTGTTAATTAAAAAAAATATAGTAATACTCATTAGTTTAATATAATATATATTTTTTATTACTTGATATTTTTTTGATATAATTAATTAATCACTGCGATTCTCTAATTTTAATAATATGATATTATAAGTTGTATTGATATTTTTTAATAAGGGAAAATGATGAAGTCAATGACAATGCAGACGCATCGGAAGGAGAGGGAGTGAAGAATAATGAAGAGGATAAGGACGAGGCGGAGATCATTAAGGAACTAGGGATTGAAGAAACACCCAAAAAAGAAAATGCGGAAGAACCGGAGATGGAAGGGACGAAGAACGAAGAAGGACAGAAGCTATGGGTTGATATCATTCGTGGAAATAGAAATACTACGAATGGTATGTCAATTCAATTTGTAGCACCCAAAGTGGTTGATGGAAGAATAGAAGTTGAAATTAATGAAGAAGATGTAGAATCGGAGATTAGGTTTTGGGAGTTTTCACTGATAATGTATGTAATTGGGGCAAATCTCAGCATGAATGCGGTCAAGAATTACGTGATTAAGTCATGGAATTTTGTCAAGTTGCCGAATATGTACTACAATGATGAAGGGTACTTCATCCCCAAATTCAAATCTGAGAAAGACATGGATGAAATGATGATGAAGGGGGCATACACGATTCACAACATGTCGATGATACTCATGGAATAAAGGGCTGATTTTTCAATGGAGAGGGACATGCTTCGTGCACTACCAATCTGGGCAAAGCTTCCTCAAATGCCCCTACATCTTGGGGGGCCGAAAAGCTTGGGCAAGATTGGGAGTGCGATTGGGAATCCTTTGTTCACTAATGAATGTACTGCGGGGAAGTTCAGAGTCACATATGCGCGTATCTTGATGGAGGTAGATGTGACACAAAAATTATGTGAGACGGTAACATTTCGGGAAACTTTTTATAACTTTCTAATTATATCTATAAAATAATCATGTAAAAATACATATTGATTTAACAATAGGGATTAAAACTACGTGAATAATTATTTTGTAGGGAGCAAAACACGTTATTTTTTTTATAGAAGCCAAAAATAAAATTTGATAATTTTGTAGGACCAAAAATATATTTAACCCTTAAAAAATTATGAATAGAACATTCCACATTATACTAAGATAAATATTAAGAGGTTTAGATTGAAAAATTTTGAAAAATACCACATCAAATTTTAATTGATGTAACATAATAAATGATGAATTCTCAATAAATTAATTCGTGATTCAAAATTAATAAATTATTATAGATAATAGTTTAACCTCTCATAATTAAGCATAATTTATATCATTTTAGTCTTATAAGTGGTAAGTAAGTTGCTACATTAATAATATTTCTCAACAGTTTTTTTTAATTAGTGGACCTATTATTGAGATATATAATAAAATTATTTCGATTGAGACCTTCCACTTCCATGGATCCTTACTAGTATAAAACCTTGTTATTCCCCATATGTTACAAACACAAAAATCACTACATAAAATGGCTTCCTTTTTCTTTACCTCACTAGTGTTGTTCCTTGCTGCTCTTATCCTTGTTCCTCAAGGACTTGCTCAATATCACCTTAATCCTGCTTATGAAGAACCAGTGAATAACCCACCGGTGAATAAGCCACCCCAGAAAGAGACACCGGTGCATAAACCACCACACAAGGAGCAACCGGTGCATAAGCCACCACAAAAAGAGCCACCTAGGCATAAGCCACCACACAAGAAGTCACATTTGCACGTGACAAAACTATCTTATGGTAAACATCCTACAGAAGAACAAAACATCCATTTCTAAAGCATTCTAGTGCCAATGTTTTATTTGATATGTACCTTTTGTAACATGTGTGGCCTTGTTGTTTTTCCCTTTATGTGTATGGTTAAGTTGTGTTTTTCGCTTATTTATGGCCAAGTAAAGAGTAGCATATATTTGTTGCTTTCTGTTTAGAGGTACTTCCTGCTACTGCAGTGATTTGTAATCTTCTAGTTCTATCCGGGCACAGTATTGTGTTTGGGTATATGTGTTTCAGCAAATTTTCAATTAAAATAAGAATTAGATTGTGATGGTATCGATTAATCTATTGGTTCATCATTTACAGGTAATCAGTTGTTTTGGTATTGATTGATCAATTGAACACCAATTACATATAGACTAAATGTATGAGCAAACAAAAAAAAAAACAGCAAAGTTTTATAATGTATTAAAATATGGTGTTTAGTGTCAAAATTTGTGTTTACAAGTCCTTTCTCATATCACATACAAGCCTATATTTATGTTTTTCTTTTTTAAATCAATAATAACTATAAAAAGTGTTTCTGGATGTAATTGTGTATCTAAAAAGATCACTATATTTATATGCATGTGGACTGTATATAATAGGCAATATAATCATTACAATTTACATAATATTAAAAATAATCATTGTTAATTGATCTTAAAGACTTAATACTATGTCTTAAGTCAGATCATATATGTCATATGAGCCGAACTTGTTACAAATATAATTCACTCGAGAATCCATGAGAGAATGTGTGAACATATCAGTCAGTTAGTCTTCAAACATAAAAATTTTAGCTATTGTGAAGTTGTTCATCATCTATCTTAAGTCAGATCATATATGTCATATGAGCCGAACTTGTTACAAATTTATATGTCATATGAACCGAACTTGTTACAAATATAATCCACTCGAAAAAAACCATGAGGGATTGTGTGAACATATCAGCCAATTGGTCTTCAAACTTGACAAAATTTGTGGTTATTATGAAGAAGATGTTCATCATCTATCTTAACTTAGTTTTGATGAAGATAAATTCTTATCAATGAAGAAATATCAAAGAAGAAAAACACTAGAATCAAGTATCAAGATTGCATAAGTCTTGGAAATCAAAAGATTGCTAAGTGGCGCGAAAAATACCTAAGTGAACAAAGGCTCGAATGAGAATAAAGTATCCACTAGAGTTTATTTTTTAAGCGAAAACATCGATAAAATCCCAAGAGAACAAACATATGGTTGTTGCAACCAAATTTGAGTTTGGGAGTCGGTTATTTGTGAGAAGGGTATTAACACCCCCACAACATCTGTTGCAAACAATGGTTACTTTGAATTACTATCATGCCTAAAAGTGTTGACCTAAAATGTTCCATTTTTCCTAATTACTATGTTATATTTACAGGTCGGAACAAAAAATATTTTTTTAATAAGGTGCTTGACAAGTTGTTGAATCTTACTATTATATATTTCCATGTTTGACAGAGAATTCATAGCTACATAATTCTTTGCTGTAAAATATTGTGTGGGTTGGTTGATTTTAAAGTAAAAGATTTTAATCGCGCAAAGGTGAAAAAAGATTTCTTGATTAAAAAGAAATTTACTCGCGCTAAGGAGAAAAAGGTTGAAGTTGGTTGATTGTTATTTTTATGCAAAAGATGGGTATTTGAACTAAAACAAGACGTGTGTCTAGTGTTCGCTTACTCGACGAGAAAAGGAAGTGCATCCAATTGTTCCCTTTTTAATCTGATTTTTATTTATATTAAAAAAATGAGAATTGAGGTGACCGAGTTGTATAACTCAAGCCTAGCATACTCGACAGTTAAAATAGATGTTCATTTATTTGCGCTTAACTTATTAATTTATATAAAAAACAGGGGAAAATTAACACGAATAAGTGGTATTCAAGACGGGTTATCAATTTTTCTGGGGAAGAAAAGTATTTGAATTTAAACAAGACATGTGTATCGAATTCGTTTATTCGAGTATAAATAGTTGGGCATCCATTTATTCCCTTTTTAGTCCCACAGAAAAATTTTGCGTATCCATTTAATCGTATTTTAGCAACTTAACTATTATACAACATAAACATACATTAAGCGTGAGGTAAAAATGAACAACTAAAATAAATAAATTAAATAAATAAATAATTAAAGAAACTTTTATTTAAATATTTTAAGGCCAAAAAATCAGAACATGTGGAATCAGACCAGGTGACAGTCGTTACAAGGCCAAATCCAGTGACGATCATCACAAGTGTGTGACGCGCACCATCAGAGAAAGAGATGGGTGACAGGTTTCTCCCATGCTGACGAACAGATTGTCATGGACGCCTGCGCAGATGAACTAGTATCATGCAATGCCAACGACCATGTAGTTTTAGTTCTTTAAGTAGTTCACTCTCTTTGTCTCCTACACATTCATTTATCATAACAATAGCATACATCGATTTTTTCTAAGCTACACACACGACTATTACATCATGAAAATAAGATCCTAAAACTACAACAACATACCATGTATATTTTTTAAACATAATCTAAAACTACTACAACAACCTTCATGGATATTTTTACATAATGATGAACTTACAAACAAACAAAACACAAACACTTTAGCGGACAAAAACAACTTACACAACTCCAAAAAATGAATGAAGAAGTTGTAAATGGTGATATTGTTGTTGATGAACAAGGAAAAGATGAAGGTTTTATGTGTTATGGAAGTGATGGTCTATTATGAGGTTGAAGATGTTGTGAAATGGTGGTTTTGTACTCTCTTTTTTCACTAAAACACTCTGCATGTTGAAGATGTTGTGCTTTGGCATGGGCTACTAAAACGTTTACGCCAGTATATAATTAATCATACCACTTGGTTGATATCCAAAATGGATCTAATCAAGTACATTTTTGAAAAGCCTATTTTGACTGGAAGGATTGCCCGCTGACAGATGTTGTTATCTGAATATGACATTGAGTATCATACTAAGAAAGCAATTAAAGGAAGTGTTTTGGCTGATCATTTGAATCACCAACCAATTGATGATTATTGAAATTCTGGTAGCAGATGTCAGATGTCCTGAGAGATGTCGAGGCACTTGATCTCTGCTTCACACACAAGGACAATAATGAGCAGAATACAAAATGCAGAAAATATAGCAACACACAAGAATTGTTAACCCAGTTCGGTGAACAACAATACCTAGTCTGGGGGCTACCAATCCAAGAATGAAATCCACTAGATAGTATTAATTCTAAGCTAAATACCTCTGGTTTACAACTTAACACTTAATCACCACCCGTGTTTAATTTCTACCTAGGTATGAGACCCTTCTCAATTCCCTTTCAATCACAGCAGTGAAAGAAATTCCAACTCAATGTAAACAGTTCAGCTCTAGTATCAACACGACACAAGAGAGGCTCACAAAATACAAACCCTAAACTCACTAGGCAACAATGTATTTTTTTCACGCTTTTCCTAGGTTAAATCCATCCTATTTATAACCATAAACATGACTGGATTTGGGCTTCAGAAACACAGCAATTCTGCTCCACAGAATCTGCAACTAATTCTCCTCTTGAATAGTTTCTTCAATCTTAATTTTGCTAAAGTGTCTCCACACTTAGAAACAACATCTTCAAATTATAATCAGAATCTCTGATTCCTCAATCTTGGATGCCACCTTGGAAAAACAAATTATCCCATAATAATTTGAAATCTGGAATAACATAATTAAAAACTGAAAAGTAATAGACAAATATGTCGAATCATCATGATAAGACATCTTGTCCAACATCTTGATCTTCAGTTAGTTCTTCATGTTAGGACATCTTGTCCAACATCTTGTTGCACTAGTGCAGAAAGAATAATTTACACCCGTTATTAGAGGGTGTGAATTCAACGGGTGAGAAATGTCTGAAGAATTTACACCCGTTTTAAAATGGGTGTAAATAAATGTTATAATACACCCTTTTTTTTGTTGAAATCGGGTGTAAATGTTTACATATATACATTTATAGATGATATATTACACCCTGTTTTATAAAAATCGGATGTAAATTTTTACATGTATAAATTTATAGATAGTATATTACACCCTTTTTTGTTTAAAATGGGTGTATAAATATGTAATATTACACCCTGTTTTAAAAAACGGGTGTAAATTTTAAATAATTGCATTTAAATTAAACATATTTACTCTCCATTTGATAAAAGTAGGTGTAAAAAGAGTAATGTTTACTCTGGATGTTGGCAAATTTACACCCTATTTTCTTTAAATAGGGTGTAATACCATGGATGTTGGTAAATTTACATCCTATTTTCATGATATATTACACCAGATTTTACCATGGATGTTGACAAGTTTACACCATATTTTATTTAAATAGAATATGTTTGTTTTATTTTCATAATTATATTATATTTAATTTGATTTAAACCTATTGCATTTAATAAAATATTTTTGTATACAGCTAAACATTTGGTAAACAAAAAGAACAACCAAAATAAACATATAATTCATGTAATTCTCATTAAATCAAATGAATTCCATTTTCTATTCAATTAGACCTATTCCCACAATGATAAAACCAGCATAATTTTCAACTATAAATAATGTGCTGAAAAAGAATATAAGAGCAAAATGAGTGTTTATTGCATTGCACTCTTGGAGGAGCATTGAACAATAACTAAGAACACCCCACTTCTGAAAGAGGGTCTTTGCCATGAATTTTCTCTACATGATTCTCTAGACCTATAGTTTCTTTAAGCTACCCATATTTTTGAGCTTCCAGCTACAACTCCTTTGCTATGATCTTGCTGAGCTGGCTTCTTCAACAGCATTTCGAGGTTGCTGATCCTCATCTCTGTAACCTAGCAATACGATTAAACACTATGAATCCCTACTCGATTGACACTACTAACTGCTAAGCCTATGCTTTTAGTTTATATGTATAGTTAATGTATTGTTGCACCATCTTTTATGACCGTAACTTTGACCGTATCTTTGCCACTTCCATAAAAGCTTTTCTCTTACGATAGTGACTTCGCTACTTAGAAAAAAGCTTTTCTTTTACGGTAGTGACTTTGCTATGAAAATTACTACTGAATAGTTATAAACCTTTCGACATATTAAAGGATATTAACTTTTCCTGCATTTAGCAAATTACAATCTTAGGTGTACTTTTATGCATGGTATGAGTCATATGACATGTTTTAAATGAAACATATAACAAAATGCTATAGCGGAGGAAAGGATGAGTCAAATATTTAAATAGATTACTATAGGTGTAATCATGAATGGAAGCATCTCTGAATCCTGTTTTTCTTGAATTTAGGTTGCTCTGATCACAATGTTGATGCGCCATTCAAAGAGGATAGTGCTGAAGAAGAAAAATTTGGGACAAACATTTAGGCCATTATTCAGCAATAACTAAGAAGTCTTTGGAAAGATTTGCTTCTGTATTATCGGCTTTCAAATATACACCCGGCTCTCGTGTCAGCGGTCTACGCGCTCCGCTGAAAGACGTTCGCAACACTAATAACAACAATAGGTAATGTTTTTTTACCAGGATGTTGGATTCACTGCCCCTTTGAGTTTCATATCAATATAATGATCTTTAATCTTGTATATATATAGGCCAACAGTTGTAGACTTCAACAAATATGCGTACGTACCAAAACCATCAAAGAATAGAAGAGTAGCTCCCGATATTTGTAAAACTCGTAACAAATATGGGACCACAGAAGTTTCCTTCACAAAATGGTTGTTAAGATTAGTAACAAAACCTTCACATGAAAACCATTATTAGCATATATTTATATACTATAGCATGCAATACCTGCCGTTTTCGGAACCGTGGTCCCAAAAAGTCCCATGACTATGTGACCTGAAGTAAGAAACATCATTTTTTAGTGTCGAGTAACCGATTTTGGTATCCTAATGCAGTTGCACCAAGATGTAATGACATGATATGCATTATTTTGTTATCTTGCTATGTACAAAGAATATATAAACTAAGAAAAAAAACTTACCAATTTGCTAGCTGCTGTAACACTCTCATTCGAACTAGGAGCTGTAACAAGTGCCAATTCCCAACCAGTGGTTCTATTTGCATGCTTTAAAACAGCAGAAGGTTGTTGATCAGCTGAAACAGTTGTCGGACATTTCACTTTAAATAATAGGTTATGTTCCAAACACTGTTTGTCACTGTATGAACAAGCAGGCCATGTGTTTTATGATATGACTCAAAGAAGTTTTGCATGAATCAGCTTAAAATTGAGTTCAAATTATATGAAAAGTGGATGATTGACCTGAAGAGCGTTTTCCAAGTGCTCAAGGACAACAGTTGGAAGAATTCCCTTAATACCACCTCCATCAATACTGAGAATACTTAATTGTATTTCCATAGGGTGGAGATGGTAGCTTTGTGTTCAATCCACCAACCACTTGACTAGCAAAAACAAACATGAATAAAAGGAAATAATTAGCCATTATATATAAATAATGCTTCAAAAGAGAACACTCCAATTTGAAGAACTTGCATTTTTCATCTAAATGTGAAGGGTATTTATAGGTCCATGATGACAATATCTAAATAGTTTATGATCGCCTGAATTATTTTTAAATAAAATTAATGTGAATGTGTTTGTTATATTATAGGACGATATATCATTCATAATATTCATGCTAATATAGTACTAAACCTAGTAGTACTCAGGCTCACCCACTCTCTAAGGATAAGTATAATTAATATTTTTTTAAGGGAAGTATAACTAACATACTTCCAGATTCCAGACAACTTCAAAAAGTGTACATGCAGCATTCAAAAAGTATAATTAACATTTTTTAAGGGCAGTATAATTACACTTAGGCTCACCTATCTAAGTATAATTGACATTAATTTCCACTATAGTGTACATCCAACATTCAAAAAGTGCTACTTAATATGTAGTTAATGTTGACTAAAAAATGAGAGAGAAACACCTTGTAATAAAAAAGAAGAAAGGCACAATAACAATCACATGCTTCATAAAAAAATTACTCCGTGACCAGCATTTTCAAGCTACAACAAAGAATTCCTATCCCAAAAATTAAGAAAAGTGCAATAGGGCAAGTACTATTGTTGGTTCCTGCTACAATTCTCTACAATTAGGCCAACTATGTAAATAGTTTCATAATTGAAAACACTGTTTTCATAGTATAATTCTAGTATTCAACCTGAGCTAGTGAGTAAAAACATTAATTTTTCCATTTTCTATCATTCTCTTTGATTATTTATTTATATTGGAATAATGTGTGCATTGAAATTGTGGTTCATAACTTGAACCCTTAACCAAAATGATAAAGAAGAATCACTCAATCAGTATAACATGCTAATTGAGTTCCTTCCACCCCTAAATGACATAAAAAGAAATAGAAAATACTAAACCAATTATAAAATACAAAGCTAATCTACACCACGCTAAGGCATTGTGAATACAAAATATATATTGATTGAACAAAGTAAACTACATGACATATATCATATATCCCCATGGTAAAAGACCTTTTTGAGAAGCTGCATTAATGCAACATGAAAAAGCATGCACACAATAACAGAACCATCTCCCATTAGTACTCAAATAAATTAACCTCTGTCATTTAGAGAAACCTATCTTAAACAAATTAATTTTGAGCAGTTAAAATTATGAATTTCCTAACAAAGTAAGTTTGAGAACCCTTGTTAACCAAGTTTATTTTTAACCAAAAAAGGATCTCTATTAAACAGGACCCATCTCATAAGAGACTTGGGCCAAAATACAATCAGAGGTTGCCTCCAATCCGACCAAACCTTATTATTAACCGTGTGAGATAACCAAGTTTGAGTTTGACTATATCTTTTCTAACCAAAGAAATTCACCAAGTCACGAATGGAATACTTTTGTTGTATAGTAAGAACATGTAGCAAGTAACTCAAAGATAAATGTGTTATTCTGATAGCATTACATAAGCTGAATAACAAAATAATTCCATAAAACACACATTCTAAACATAATTTCCTCTTCGAATATTCATGCTTGGAATTAAGAATAAATTATATCATTACATGCATATACAGCTCAGGACAGTGGCAATCATCAAACTGAATCATCACAATCACCACAGTGAATCCAAAAAAATAATACCAAAAGGCTCTTCAACTCCACAAAATAATTTCACCAAATCGATAAACAACGATAAGAACCATTGGATAAACACACCTTGGTAACAAAGATGAGATTACAATCGATCTTACAAATGCAGCAAAGACGATCATCGCAAATGAAACAGAGTCTCGCGACACAGGCAGAATAGACCTCACGGTGCAAAGAGGGTAAGCAACCCATTTCAATGGCTCGACGCAAACATCACAACAGTCATCCATGGCTTCTTCGCTTGAACCCTAATTTTAGTGTTCAGATGAAAACACGATGTTAGATTGTTATTGAAATTTGGGGGAAATTATAGAGATTGAATTTCTAGGGTTTGAGATTGATGGTGAATTGCTTGAAATAATTAAATATACTTGATTTTTCAAATACGTGGAGCTGGAGATGGATTATGAGTTTTAGAAAGAATGGGTTTAGGGAAATGCGGGTTTAAAAAAAAGTTTTAATCGATGCAAAATTTCTTATGTGCTTTCTCATTATATATTTTGGTACTTGTGTTTTTTTTTAGGGTTAAATAGTGTTTACCCCCTACCATATAGGCGTGTTTTGGTTTACCCCCCTGAAGAATTTTTTTTGTGATTCCTCCTTGTAAAATCAAGATTCTGTTTGCAGAACCCCCTATCCCTTATTTGGCTGTCTGGACATAGGGAATCTGCACACGTGGCAGTCCACGTGGCTTTTTTTATTATATATTATTAAATATTTTTACTGTTCTTAAATATTATATATTTATTTATTTCTTAAATATTATATATTTATTTATTTCGTATTTTTTTTAAGTATTATATATTTATGAAATTTAAATATTAATTATTTATATATTAATTATTAAAATTTAATAATTGGGCCTAAAGCCCATGTTCCAAATTGGACTGTGTGTATGACATTCCTACCCCTTTTGGTCTATTTTCATTTCAAATTGGTTTGTGTGTATTTAATATATAAACACTACTAGTATTGAATGTGGGACTTATATTACACCCAAACCCACGTTCAACTTCAACTCCATCAACCAATATAGTGATAAGAGCAAGCACATGTTGAGCAAACTATAACAAATTCAACATAACTTGTTCATCTTTTTCCTCTCCTTTGGCAAAACTCTGCTACTGAATTATTGACAAACAATCATCCATCTTTTTCCTCTGCTACTGTGTGTGTATTAATTTTTTATTATGAGCGAAAACTCTGCTACTGAATTTACAACATCATCCATCTTTTTACTCTGCTACTGTAATAAATTTCATCATCAAAATAAATCAAAAACTGTCATTAATGAATTCATTAATTATTAATATAATTTTGTGGCATGATTTATATTTTACCTTGGACACTTGTTCAACAACATCATCTATGTTACTTTGGTTACTACCGAAACTATTAATCATTTGACCAAACAACAAAGTCATGAGGGGTAAACCCAAACCGTTTCCAACAGCACCTATAGTTCCAATCACCATTAATAAAATGTCTGTAGAACTTGCAAAAGTGAATAGTTTGTGAAATGGAACTGTCTCTTGTTTTCCTTTTTCTTTCTCCTTTTCACCACTTGTACTTGTTTCTTTATCATTCTTCTCAGAGAAATGGTTTTTAAAGGAGAAATGGTTTTTAAAGGTGATAAAGTTTGAGGACAGAGAACAAACAACAACTTTCTTGTTGAATGTTGATGAACATTACTAATATTCTACCTTTATTGCAATGCCTATAAGCATCAGACAATTTAGAACTTTATTTTCACTACTTGGCCTCTGATGAACGATGTTTTTAGAAAGAGCATGACCAAAAGCTGACCCTATACTTCTGCACCAAATTGGAGTTTTAGAGTGAAGTTTGATTTGGGTTGGGGGAATTGCATATTGTTATGTTATGGCTGTAGGAATGTAGCAGCTTTTTTTAATGTTATGTCAGCATAAATTGAATTTTGATTTTGAAGTATTTTTCGTTCTTGCACGATTTTAATATATGCTTGATGGCGCTTATTTCCACTTCCAACCTACCAGCTTCATTAGTCTTCTTTTTGTTTGAAGGAAACGTTTTGCAGGTGGATGATGTTCTGAAGGTAAATGTTGTTGCTAAGGTGAGAACAAGTCCCACATTGGTTGGTATGGAAACAAAACAAGTGTATATATACCAATCAATAATATATATAAATAAATTGAAAAGAGTCTTGAAGAGCTCAATTTGGAACATGGGCTTTAGGCCCAATTATTAAATTTTAATAATTAATATTTAAATTACATAAATATATAATACTTAAAAAAATACGAAATAAATAAATATATAATATTTAAGAACAGTAAAAATATTTAATAATATATAATAAAAAAAGCCACGTGGACTGCCACGTGTGCAGATTCCCTATGTCCAGTCAGCCAAACAAGGGATAGGGGGTTCTGCAAACAGAATCTTGATTTTACAAGGGGGAAATCACAAAAAAAAATCTTATGGGGGGTAAACCAAAACACGCCTATATGGCAGGGGGGTAAACACTATTTAACCCTTTTTTTTATTATTTTATTTACACAATATTAATTTAATAAATTTATATTCATTAATTTATTTATTTACTCAATTAACACTTAATAAAATATATTGTAGTTTATTAATGTATTTAAGATTAATATTAAGAGTAATTACAAAAAACAATTTTTTCAACCAATCTAAATTTACTCCTATTTTACCTTTAACAGGAGTAATAGAGATATGACAATAATACTAATTTTAATTTATTATAATAATATTTTTAATTTACACTCTTTTTTTAAAAATAGAATGTGTATTGTAAGTGTTAATACTTAAAATGACATTTTATTTATAAATTTGCCATCGAATTTCTTATTTACACCCGTTTTTCAAATAATGGGTGTAAATCTTAAAATTATATTTGTCACTTTGCATTAGTGTTGTCAAGTTAGTTTTACCAAAATTGATGCCAACCTCTAAGGCTTGGACTCATCAATCTCCCCTTTTGGCAGATTTTGGCTAAAACTAACTAAATGAAACTTGCAGACAGAAAACCACAGTCTAAAGCCAAGAAACAGAACATCAGAGCATCAACAGCGAAAAAACTAAAGCCTTAATCCTCCCCTTCAAACAGTTCCTATCAAATAGTTCATTCTTCTGCAAGCAACAGATTAGCATACTCCCCCTCAATGGTTAGCAACAACAGTAGACAATGGTTAGTAAAGTTTGTATTACTCCCTCTTTTTAGCCATAATATGACAAAGGCAGTTAAACTACCTAAATAACCAAGCAATTACATAAAGTATTAGAGTACAAAACAAGCACATAAAGTGCCAAAAGTAATCCTGGGCATTAAGCCCTTACATAACCACAAAAAAAAAATAAGACAACATTCAACAGTCATCTTCAGTTTCCTCATCATCCTCTTCCTCTTCTCCATGATCATCATCGTCCTCATCTTCAGCATCATCATTAGTATCCACCTCATTATTTCCAGCTGCATTCTTCTCAGCATCATTAGTGTCAGCTTTAGTCCCCTTGTCTTGCTCAGCTGTCAAGGCCTGTATTAACTGCTCCAATTTTGCCTTCCTTGTTGTACTTAACTGTATGATGGTATCAAGATCCTTGCAGGTGTCCTTTAGTTGTGCAATGGTATCTTCCTTTAAAGTTCAAGGAATAGATGTTGATGCAGATGTTGAAACAATATCTGGAACATGACTCCCAGCAAACAGCTTATAATGCAATGTCAGGGGAGAATCCCTTTTCATTGCACAATGTCAGGGGAGAATCCCTTTTCATTGTACAATCTGTAAATACAAGAATACCAGGGTACTGCTCCAGAATTATGCCATAAATGAGGGAAGGAAAACATATAGGCAGCTTAGTAGTAGTGGATGAGGCTTGCTTCAGAACTTGGTTAAAGATATAAGTCCCAAAATCAAACTTTCTTCCTTTACGAACAATGTATATGAATTTTCCTAGCCCAACAGATATGGTTGAAGTGTGGTTGGTAGGAACCTAATTGACAGTACCAATTCTATGCAGAATTCTATACTTCACACTGAGTTTTCCAGCTGACAGCTTCCCTTTACTTGGCAAAAGCTTTTTTGAATTACATGTGATCTCCTGACACACCTGATCATCAGTATCTTCACACTCAGGTGTAGGGTCTACTGATCTTCCCAAAAACCTGTTGATCACAATGGAGGTAAATTTCACAACATTTCCTCAGACATACACTTTCATGTAGTCTCACTAGTGGCATCATTACACCCTTCAAGAATTTTCACAATAAATTCTTTGACCAATTTTTCGTAGCAGAACCCGAATTTAGTGACTGTCTTCAACAGACCTGCAGCTTCAATTAGCTTTAACACCTCTTGGCATTCTAGGGCATTCTTCCCCAATTCTCTTTCCAAAGCTACTCTTCTTTGGTACACATATGTCCACCTTTCCACGTTTTCAGGAGCATGGATAGAGACGTTGTCTAAGGGAGCTTTAGGAGGAGCAACAACTATTTTCTTAGAGGTTGACTTCTTAACATGCATGATGTCCTGGACATCTTCAGCAACATCATAGTCTGACTCAGTATCAGACTCAACCTTTCTCTTTTTAGACAAAATAGCAACCTTGATCCAAGGTTTATTTGGTCCAACCACAGGTTTCTTAGCTGCCTTGTTAGGAGTGTTTTCAGCAACAACTCCCTTACCTTTTCTGCTTTTTAATCTTTTGGCCACACCCGGGTGGAGGCTCTTGGCAATGATTTCATTATTAGAAGGAAAGTCATCAACATTGATAACTTGATCAGCAGTATTACTAACAGTACCCTCAGATGTCTGTTCCTTAGATTCCTCTGAGGATGTTCCACCATCGGCTTCGACATTTTTTACAACACAGTCTACAAGGTTGTGTAGGTTCCCTTCAAACCGTTCATAATCATTCCCTTCAATATTCTCCTCAGTCGCTACCTCTGGTTCAGCAATAGGATCAGAGGTAGTGGGAAGAATATGAGCCAATGGTCTAGTAATTCCAGCAATATTCACCCGACCCCCTTGATTTAAGATCTGAGCCATTATTGTTCTGATCCACTTATCCGTGTAAAAAATTTCTTTTTCTGTCCTATGGTTATAAAAATCACTAGAGGTATTTGACGGATTACATGGAGGAATGTTTTTAGATCTTCTTACAGCAAGTTTATCCGGCTTGCATGGCACCACAACCAAGGGAATAACATCTATAGCATCTTCAGCAGACAACTTCTCAGACATATCCTTATCTGCTGATGAAGAAACTTTTTCTTTCATCGCTATTCCTCTAGAAGAATGTTGTCGAGACATCTTGTAACACTTGAGAGCCGGATTTGGTTTTTCTTCGAACAGGAGTATGGAACAGTTTGTGAGAGACGGTGCAGTATGGAGAAGATGTGCATAAGAACGGTTTAGGTAAATTTGAAATGACTATTTTTGAAACCATACATAACCTAGAATGGTGTTCCCACAAATTATTTTTTTTAAACGCTTAAGCAAGCAAAACCCTAATTTCCCCCTCAAGATCTTGACTTGATTTTTGGTACCACAAGTGAGGTTCAAGTTGTCACAGGATGATGTCAAGACATCTTGTGTGACATCATGCCAAATCAGCACCTGTCTCAATTCTATGAACTGAGAGCAATTATCCCCTGTTGCTATTCACTCAATTTATGTGATTGAGTCATCAGTGACAGCATAAACACACCTTTTTCCTTCAAAATCAACCATAACGCCCCTATGAATAAGGTTCTGAATCCTTGAGATAGTCTGATGTTGCAACTTCTTGTGTGACATCTTGGTTAACATACCAATCTACCATTCATAAAATTTTCAGATCTGAGGCATGTTTATGATGCTTCCTATTATCTTTATTTGACATTGATGAGCACTCTGTCTGAAAAGAAATCCATAAATAGCAATTATTTTTGATCTGACACTCTTCATGATAACTTTATCTTTATCATTCATAACCAGACATTCCGATTTGGTAAAGTTGACCTTTACACCTTGGTCACAAAAGTTGAATAATATTAATCAACTTAGCATTCAGTCCCTTGACAAGCAGGACATTATCAAGTCTAGGTTGCCCAGCATTGTCCAATTTTCCAACCCCTTTAATTTTTACTTTGGACCCATCTCCAAAGGTGACATAGTTGGAAGCATGAGATTCTATATCCACCAAAAAGTTCTTGACACCAGTCATGTGTCTCGAACAGCCACTATCGAAGTACCACTTTTCTTCAGCAGAGCCTCTTAGAGAAGAATGACCTATTAGAGCCACAGACTCATTTTTGGGACTCCACTTCTCTCGAGCTTTACCAACTTGCATCTTTCTAGATTGAGAACCAGACTTGGGATATCCATGTAACTTGTAAAAGTAAGGTTTAATATAAATGTACTTACCACAATGATGACATTTCCAGTCCATCTTCTTATTACCTGAAGTACCCTTCTGATGTCTATGCTGATGTTGAGACATCCCTTTAGACATCTTTTGATTCTGTCTCCTTTTGGGTTTAGAAGATCTAGATTCTGGCTACTTTCTTTTGATCATCACAACTTTGTCATTATAACCAAGTCCTCTGATATCTCCAGCATCCCTCCTAAATTGAAGGATCTCATCTAGCACATCAGAACTGTTGTTGAGCATTCTAACAATTTTGGTTATATTGTCAAGTTTGGAGTTGAGCAATACAACTTCCTCCTTTATATCAGAGATGATGTAAAGGTGCTTCAATCTTTCATCCTCCAGACGCATAATAACAGTATGTTGATCCTCTCCTGGCTGACAAACTTCTGCACTTCTGATGCACAGTTCCCTATAGGATTTGACCAGATCATTATGTGAGAATTCTTCAATATTTGATTCTACATCAGAGTCAAATACCCATGTAAGAGCCGAAACTTGTTTAGGTGATTCTCCTTCACTTGCAGAATCATCTTCAGACCATGATGTAGACAAACCTTTCTTTTCTTTCTTGAGAAAGGTAGGACACTCAAATTTAATGTGTCCAAAACCCTCAAATTCATAGCACTTGATTTCTTTCCCTTTGCGAGATTTCTATTCATTTTTGGAATTTCTTCCAAAATCCTTCCTTTTGTTGTTGTCAGATGACTGAGTCCAGACATTTGCTCTTGACTCCTCTTCCATCCTCTTCAGTAATTGATTGTAATGTTTTCCAAGAAGCACAACAGCCTTAAACAATTCTTCCTTGGAATTTGTCTTGCCTACATCTTGATTAGACATCAAGGCTAAGCTTTTTTTTTCTCAGTTTTCTCACTCAAAGCCATTTCAAAAGTTTGTAAAGAACCCATGAGTTTATCTACCTCCAGGGTTGTGATACGGTGGAGAACTGACTTTTAATTTTGTTTTCGCAAAACTTGTTACGGTTAGCAAGAATCACCACCGACTTTTCTTTTATCCAATTTATTTAGGAAATGTGAAAAGAACAGGAAAGACCTTTTTGAAAAGATTTTGAGTTTGGGGGGTAAGTTATGAAAAGGGAAGATGTTAGCACCCCTTTTCATCCGTAGTTATCTACGGGATCTTAATTGCTGGCTCACTTTAACTTGCTTTTTTTGAAATGTGGTGTGTGTTCAGAAAATATTTTGTAAAAGTTGACTTTGTAATAATTCGTGTAAGAATGTATACAAAGTGTTTGTTTTTGAAAATATTTTTGAAAGTGTGAGGTGTGAAAAGTATTTGTTTTTTTTTTAGTTGTGAGCAAGCATTTAAAAGTTACTTACCCTTAATTTATAAGATCTTTCTTGTACTTATCCTTTTCCTTGAGAGATAGTACTATCCATACCATTAGTGGGTAGGTAGTCCTATCTATTGGATGTGAAGGGACGACGAAGGGTCATCGAATGGTCATAGAAGGTAACATGTAAGGATACCTTAGCAATTCGAAGGGACTACCATCATTTTTCCGTAGGGTCATCAAGGGACAAGATCATTTTTTTCGTAGGCAACTCGAAGGGTCATCTAGGGACTATGATCTTTAATCGAAGGGACTATGATGATATTATTCGTAAGCGTCTTTTGCTAAAGTACCCTTACTTTTGAGGGACATGACCAATGTTCGTAAGGCAACTGAGAGAGGCTACCCTAGAGGTGCAAGTGTTATTGAGTGGATTAGTTTCAATTATTTATCTTGAATTAGGGTTTTCTAGATTGTTTTTTTAGTTTTGCCATACAAACCCTAATTACTACACAATTGAAAAATAAAATAGCGGAAAGTAAAGTGCGGAAAGTAAAATCCCTACGCTATTACAAGGCTTTGGGAGAGATACATAAGTATAACAAACCTTGCGGGAAATAAAACTACGGCTATTACAAAAAAAACTGTGCGACCTATACAATTTTTTCTAGGAATTTAAATAGCAAATAAATAAATAAGTGAAAAAAAAATGTCAGAAAAACTTGATACGAACCCTTATTAGTTAAAAAACGGAGGGAGGAGGCGGATCTCGTACGGTTGTACGGACTGTACGGACTGTACGGTTGTATAGACTGTAGAGGAGCGGCGGATCTCGTACGGTTGTACGGACAACAGAGGAGCGGCGACCGGAGGTAGTCCGGTGAGCGGCGGAGCGGAAGGATAGAGTTGATCTTGAGAGGTTTTGTGATTTTTTACTTTTTTGTTGGAGAGTTGTGATGAATATTGATGAAGGATATATATGAGTTTTGATGAACAATTGAAAGAGAAAAGTGTTGTTGTATGTGTGAGTGAAATTGTGAGACTGTGGATTTTTGTTCCTCTCCAAACTGTGAAAATAGAGGGCTATTTATAGCATGGGAAAATCAGGTTAAAGGGCAAAAAGGGGAATGAAATTGGCAAAAGATCTTCCTTGGTTAGCAAGCTGACCAATCAAAAGCTGAGTATGACACAAACTGACACAGATTGACCAATAGGAAACAAGTACTCAAGAAAGGAAATATTTTTTGTATTTATTATGATTTTTTAAATCTTTTTGGTAAAAAGTGCATAAAATCAAATAAATAAATATTTTTAAAAATGCCTTAAAATAAAAACGAAAATTAAAAATAAATAATTAAAAAAATACAATTTTGTGATTTTAAAATGGAAATAAAGTTAGTAACAAAAAAAAAACAAAAATGTCAGATAATGGGATTCGAACCCGTGACCTTATGCTTGCAAGCTTTTACTCTTTACCAATTGTGATATCTTGTTTATTCGAAATAAAAATGCACTTGAAAGCATATGAAGGTCAAACAACTATTTGTTATTTAAACAATTTAAAGTAAACTTTTACCTATTTTTGAATAAAAATTACTGTTAAAATATTAGTGAAATTGAACAAAAAAACTTATAAAATCGAAGTTAAAAATAATTTAAATGTTAGAAATAGGGCGGACAAATTTTGGGGTACAACAGCTGCCGCTGTTCAATCTTCTTAAACCTGAGGAGTTAGATTGGCATGTATGCCATTCGTGATCTGAAGGTAGAAGAGGATCGAACACTTAAGTGCCCAGAAATTTGCACTTACGGGTGCACAAAGTAAAGCTTGTTGTTTGATTGTATTGCTTGAATAGGCACAGGATGGATATGGTCTTATAGACGCCATCCAAAGTAACTGCTGATAGGAGCATCAGAATGAGTCTAGGTTTGACTGTATCTGAGAAATATACTAGAATGAGTCTGTGTCCAACGGTATCTAGCAGACGTGCAGGGGAATGCCAAAATGATTCTTATGCCTTGATTGTATCTGTATGATGTTCTAGAATGAGTCTATGTCTTGACTGTATCTATAAGGAGATCAGAATGAGTCTTTGCCTGACTGTATCTGAAAAATTAGTATTAGAGTGAGTCTTTGATCGACTGTATCTAAAAGATGTACTGGAATGAGTCTACTCCTGACTGTATCCAAAGGAGTGTCAAAATGAATCTTCGACTGATTGTATCTGAAGGATGATAACTATTGACAATATTTGTCCGTTTGAGAACTAACCTGAAAAAAACCAAGTTAGTTTTATGCAATGTCATGATATATGTAATGCATTGCATAATGATGCTCTTAAAATAAATGAGAATGTTATATGTGTTTTGTATGCATATGCTATGATGTATTGTAAATGATGTATGGGCATGAGATGTCGTTGAAATTAGTGGTGGCTTTGAATAGTAACGTCTGATTGGGGAAAATAAATCCCTGACTGTTGCTGGGGATGGAAAATTAAATCCTCAAATCCTGTTTGGAATGACTCTACTGGGGATAGCATCCTTGAATAAATTCTGCTGGGGGAGAGAATTCTATATACTACCTAGAGGGAATAATCTCCGATGGGGATTAGAATTTCATAGGCTGCGTTGAGGAAATTTCTGCTGTATGCTGGGGAAGTGATCAACTTCTTTATCTGCTAGGGGACCCATTGGGGGAGACGATCATGCCAAGCTATCCATCAAATATATGGAAGTGAATCGCTGGAAGATGCCCCAATTTCTGTCTGAGGGCATACTAATTCTGTCGGGGAATATATCTCTGTTGGGGATGAGTTTGTGAAGATAGCTCTATAGAGAGAGTTCCATGGAGGCTGCTCTGTGGGGATATTTCCATGAAACCGGCTCTATGGGGGTTCGTGGACATCTTGAACATTATCCCAACTCCTAGAGTCCTTAGTAAATGCTATTCCTGTTTTCACGTATATTTTTGGTAAACTTCAATCATATTCAAGTGCATATATTCATTCAAAGTACCCATTGGACGTTTACACAAACAAAACAAGGCAAGTAAAAACAATTTTGAATTTGAAAATAGACTTGTATTGATTTTGAAATTGGCCTATAAACAGGAATTTTTGTACAAGGAGACAGAAATCCTAGTAAGAGGAAATTGTCGTAAAAATTAAAAAGGTGCAAAGTGATAAACAAAGAAAAACAATTATGTGGAAATGATCCCATTGAGTTTCAACTCTGCTATTGCCACTATATCTTCAAGCATCTCATCCCTTGTTGTCGGAAGGAAGATGACTGGATTGATCTGCACCATTCGAACTTGATAAAACTAAGCTGGAAGCAGATAAGTGATCCAACGGGACATAGTCATACGCTTTAATCCCTAACTTTTGCCTGGACCGCCTTTTCAGGTTTTCAGTCCACCGGGATACCCTTTTTTTCCCAAGCCGCCTTTTCAGGTTTTCGAATTGCCGGGTGTACAGTTCTTTTGTATATATATCCCTAATTTTTGCCCAAACCCTTTTGGTTCGCCGGGATGCCCTTATTTTGCCTAGGCCAGTCAACCTAGTAGGTCTCTTTTTATGCGTAGTATCTTTTGATTATGTCCGCGTTCACAGGGTGCGGGAAATCTTCACCGTCCATAGTAGTAAGTATCATAGCGCCGCCAGAATATATTTTCTTGATTACAAATGGACCTTCATATGGTCCAGGTTCTTCATAATCAGTAACAAGCATAGTATCCTCATCTGGGAACTCAAAATTCATAGCCTGATAGTCATCCACCGCTTGATGAGCCAAATGATCAGCTAGTACACTTCCTTTGATTGCTTTCTGCGTCGTGTACTGGATGTCGTATTCTGTCAAGACCATCTGCCATCTTGCTATTCGTCCGGAGAGAGCAGGTTTCTCAAATATGTATTTGATAGGATCCATCTTAGAGATCAATAAAAGTGGTATGAGTCAACATATACTGTCTTAGTCGGCGAGCAGCCCATGCCAAAGCGCAGCGAGTTTTCTCAAGCAGTGAACGTCTTGTTTCACAGTCGGTAAACTTTTTGCTAAGGTAGTATATTGCATGCTCTTTTCGACCAGACTCGTCATGTTGCCCCAACACACACCCCATTGAATTCTCTAGCACTGTTAAGTACATGATTATGGGTCTTCCTTCAACTGGTGGCACCAGAATCGGAGGTTCTTGGAGATACTCCTTGATCTTATCAAAAGCTATCTGACATTCGTCGTTCCACTTCACTACTTGATCTTTCCTTAGTAATTTGAAGATTGGCTCACAAGTAGCGGTCAAATGGGAGATAAATCTGGCAATATAGTTCAAACGTCCCAAGAAACCTCTGACTTCTCTCTCAGTAAGGGGAGCGGGCATATCTTGTATAGCTTTTACCTTTGCAGGGTCGACTTCAATACCTTTACCACTGACGAAGAAACCCAAAAGTTTACCGGATCTAACCCCAAAGGTGCATTTGTTTGGATTCAATCTCAACTTGTACTTCTTCAACCTCTTAAACAGCTTGTGTAGGTGGTCAAGGTGCTCTTCTTCATTTTGAGACTTGGCTATCATATCATCAACGTATACCTCTATCTCGTGATGGATCATATCATGGAATAAAGCAATCATAGCGAGCTGGTATGTTGCCCCTGCATTCTTCAAACCAAATGGCATTACCTTGTAACAAAAGGTGCCCCACTGTGTAACGAATGTAGTCTTCTCCATGTCTTCAGGTGCCATCTTGATTTGATTATAACCTGAGAAACCATCCATGAATGAGAATATCTTGTGCTGAGCAGTGTTGTCTACCAGAAAGTCAATATGTGGGAGAGGGAAGTCATCTTTAGGGCTTGCCCTATTCAGATCCCTGTAGTCCACACACATACGAACTTTACCATCCTTCTTAGGCATTGGTACCACATTTGTAACCCACTGAGGATATGATGTGATAGCTAGGAAACCTGCATTGAACTGCTTAATAACCTCGGCTTTGATGTTTTCAAACATCTCAGGGCGCATACGACGAACCTTCTGCTTTATCGGAGGACAACCTTCCTTCATCGGTAAATGGTGAACCACGATATCGATATCAAGTCCTGGCATATCTTCATAAGACCATGCGAAAATCTCAGCATAATCACGTAGCATCTGAATCAGTCTTTTTTTGACACGGTCTTCTAATCCAGCACCTATCTTGATTTCTTTCTTATCCTCCTGAGTACCTAGATTTACGACCTCGACTGGCTCTTTGTGCGGTTGTATGATCTTTTCTTCTTTCTCTAATAGTCTAGCAAGCTCTCTAGGCACTTCAAAATCTTCTTCACCTTCGTCCTCGGCTTGGTAGATCAGATTTTCGAAGTCCTAATTGACAATAGCAGAACCGTTATCAATGGGATCCAGAGTGGATGTGGATCTGCAATTTATCGCGTGGGTGTGTGTAAGAACACATAGCTATTTTGATGAATATAAAGTAAAAGAAAAGACAAAGAGCGCAAAATTTGAATGAAAAACGTCCGTTGATTTATTGAATGAAAATATGAGATGAAATGACAACCCTAACAAATGGACCATTGTGCCCCGGGCAAGGCATAAGGCTTAAAAGTTTTATTGTTCAAATTACAAAACCAAACTTTGAAAATAAGAAAAACAAAAAATTGCATTTACTCCTGACTAAAGGAGATAGGAATAATATCTTCAGTCTTCCAATTGTTGAGCCCACTGCCAATGGTAGGAAAGATTCAACTGTCTCGATCACAGTCACTATCAGCATCTTCCACAGCGTTGACCTAATCTTTATGAACTCCTTTGTTGGTGATACGAATAGCACGAGCACGACGTACATCTCTCTGAGCCTCTAAAGTGAAGACCAAACCAAATTTGTCAGACTTGTAAGGGATGCCAGGAAGCTGACCCCAAATGGTGCCACCACCTTCTTCGACCACAGCTCTAGTATCCTTTAGGGAAGCCATTGCAGGAGATACTCTAGTGACTTTGGGGACAGTAGGAACTGGTTTGGCAATAGGAACAGTCTGAGGAACCAATTCAAATGTTTGACAAGGAGTCTCGAGGAATTCGCCATCCATCTCACATACTTGAAAGTATTCAAATGACTAACCATGTACTCTTCTTCACCATAGACGGTGACAATCTTACCTTTCACGGGATACTTCAGCTTCTGATTTAAGGTAGAAGTCACAGCGCCTGCCCCATGTATCCAAGGGCGCCCAAGCAGACAGGAATAGGCAGGACGAATGTCCATTACATAGAAAGTAGAAAGAAATACTTGAGAACCCACTCTGATTGGAAGATCAACCTCTCCGTGCACTAATCTCTTTGAACCATCAAAAGGTCTCACCACAACATCGTTGGGTCTCAGCACAACCCCTTCACAGTCAAGCTTGTATAGAGCAATCTTCAGAAATACATTCAATGAGGAACCCGTGTCCACCAGTACATGAGATAGAGTAGTTCCCCTACACTCAATAGAGACGTGCAGGGCCTTATTGTGGTTCCTTTCGGCGGGAGTCAGATCAGCGTCAGAAAATCCTAGACCATTATCAGTTGTCAGGCTAGCGACACAATTTTCAAACTGGTCAACAGAGGTTTCCTGCGGCACATGCGCAGATTTCAAAAACTTCACCAAAGCCTTAGCATGGGCCTCGGAGCACAACAACAGAGATAGCATAGAGATCTTGGAGGGGGTGTTCTGGGCCTAGAGATCTTTGACGGTTTGCTCGAGAGCCATTTCCTCTGAAATAAACAGCGAGAAGATGAGAGACCTATCTTAGAAACCTGTTATGCAATGATTATGAGATGTAGATGCATATGCAATGATTTCAAGGACTTTAGAGTTTATCTTTGCAAACAAACAGAAACAAAAGGAAAACTTTTATTATTAAACTCAAAATTCATTTTTTTTATGCCTCTTGGGCTACAATGAAAGGAAATTTCAAAAAGCAAATTCAAAAAATGCCTAAGACCTAGGACTCAAGACTCAAGTCTCCCACGGGAGCTTCCTCTTTGTGTCGATGTAAGCATTGATGCTCTGCTCCTCATGAAGTAATTTCGTCAACTCCAACACCTTCTTCTCACTAGCATAGAACTGAGCCTCAAAGGTGTCCCTTTCTTCTTTCATCTGAACCCAGGACTTCTGCAGCTCTTCAAGATCGGTAGGCATATCTGGATGGAGAATGACTTGAGGAACATCTCCCTCAAACTCAGGTTCAACAATCACTGGTCTGACAGCTGGATATGGCATAATAAGATCTCGAGCACGAGTGCCCACCCATCTGAGGTAAGGCTCCAAAGGAATGGAGTTCTTCTTTCCCAAGGTCCTGCCTAGCGAACCAGTTGGCGAAGGTCAGCGAAGGTTCGCTGAGTTGTTCGCCTAGCGAAGTTTGGGTGTTTTGAATGTGGGTAGTTGCTGCCTTGGTTCGCCAAGGGGTTCGCCTAGCGAACTTTGTGCCTGTTGTTATCTAACAGTAGGTTCGCTGGAACATTCACCTAGCGAAGGAGCTAGCGAATGCTCGCGAGGGGCGTTCGCCTAGCGAAGGAGCTAGCGAATGCTCGCGAGGGAGGTTCGCCCAGCGAACAGTGCTGTTCGTGAAATTTTTGTTTTCTGCATAACTTTTGATCTATGGTTCGGTTTGAGGCGTGGTTTGATGCGTTAGAAAGCTTATGGAATGTTCTTTCTTAGTATGATGAATTGGAAATTGTTAGCTGATTAAATAAGTCAGAAAAGTCAGAAATAGTGTTATTTAGTAATTTTTACCATTTTGAACGTGTGTTTGGATGTGAACCATACAATAGTGCATTGATGTGAATGTATATAGATTGTATGTACTCGTATGAGAAGAATGCATGAATATATTGTGAATATGTATGCATTTCAAGAATGTCTTGAGTCATTTGCGTGTGAAGCATAATGATGTGCATTCCTGTGTTGAAGGATTCTTATGAGAATCCGCTATAACATCGTGTGCCTTAAAAATAAGAGGTGTGAGCGATCAGATTGGATCGTGTGCCTTAAAAATAAGAGGTGTGAGCGATGGGTATTAGCGATCGTGTGCCTTATACAAAGAGGTGTGAGCGATCGGGTCGTGTGCCTTAGACAAAGAGGTGTGAGCGATCCATAAACGTCGTGTGCCTTAAAAATAAGAGGTGTGAGCGATCAGATTGGATCGTGTGCCTTAAAAATAAGAGGTGTGAGCGATGGGGAACATCGTATGCCCGACGGGGAGTTACAGTGATGTAACGAGCGATGGTTCCATCAGAGTTCCTGAGTGAACTTGAGATGATTGAGTCGGTACCGCATTGCATTTGCATAGAGTCGTGAGTTGGTCTCTATGATTTGTATTTATCATCTTTAAAATGGTGCTTTGATGAAAAAACGTATATGTGTATGTTTATGTGGATTGATATGAATTGTGAAAATATGCATGAGGTATATGCTTGGTTTGAATAGATATGTATACATTACGATGTATATGAGTGAGATGTGATGAATTGTGGTGAGAATGTGGAATATGAGTATTTTTTACGTTAACATATATATAATTATATGCATTGTTATTATGATAATATTTCTCACCCTTCTGCTGTTTTATAATGCTCTATGAGGCATTGCAGATTAGGTATGCTGGAGGTCTTTTTGTGAAGCGTGTCTTCATTCTTTTGGTCGGTTGGCTCTGATATGTAGCACCGGGTAGCTAGGATGTATATGATTCTTTTGTGATACAGTTGTATATGTATCTTGCTGATGAATGTTTATGTAAACATGAATTATGTTGATGGATGATACTTGATGACGCATGTATATATATATATATATATGTATATATGTTTGATGTTATTCAATGTTTAGATTTTCCGCTTTTATTCTAAATATTGAGATGTGGGTGTAAGGACAAAGTTCCTCTGTGCAAAGTTACCCCACTGTTGCATATCGACTGTTGAGCAGGTGTTGCATGTTTTAATTGAATGTATAATGTGACATACCTCTTTTATACTATGTTATAATTATGCTCTGACGAAATTTTTAATATGTGCCTAAATGATTATTTGATTATTTGAGGGTATAGAAAGGGGGTGTTACATTAAGTGGTATCAGAGCCAGAGTTGAGTCAGTTGTGTCTGTCTTGTTGTTATGTTGGTTGAACTGTTGTTTAACTTTGTTGTCATTTTTGGGAATGATCAGAATATGGCTGGTAGAAATGACAATGCGATGGCTACTGCTTTGGAAGCAATGGCTAGGGCGGTGCAAGGTGCGCCGAATGTGAATGCTAATGACGAGTTCAGGAAGATCAACCACCGGTCTTCAAAGGAAGATTTGATCCCGATGGTGCTCAAATTTGGTTGAAAGAGATTGAAACAATCTTCAGGGTCATGGACTGTGCAGAAGAGAATAAAGTGAGGCTTGGGTCTCACATGCTGAAGGAAGAAGCCGACGATTGGTGGGTCGGTATGCGTGAAGTTCTTGAGGTAGATGACGAGGAAGTAACTTGGGATTTATTTCGTACTGAGTTCTTGAGAAAGTATTACCCTGAGAGTGTGAAGGGAAAGAAGGAGATGGAATTCCTTGAGTTGAAACAAGGTAGTATGTCCGTGGTGGACTATACTGCTAAATTTGTGGAGTTGGTTCAATTCCATCCACATTATGCCGCGATTACTGCTGAGTTCTCAAAGTGTATTAAATATGAGAATGGTTTGCGTCCTGAGATTAAATAAGCCGTGGGATATCAAAGGATAAGAAGGTTTTCGGATTTGACAGAATGTTGTAGAATCTTCGAGGAAGATAGCAAGGCTCGTTCTACACATTACAAAAGTTTGAATGAGAGGAAGGGAAAACAACAAGCTAGAAGTGGACCTTATGTGACACCCGCTGATAGGGGCAAGCATAGGGGAAACTTTGAGAAGAGATCTGGAGGAGGAGGTTCCGGTCCCATTAAGTGTTACAAGTGTGGTGAAATGGGTCATAAATCATTTGAGTGTGGGAAGACAGTGGCGAGATGTTCTAACTATAGAGGCCTTGGGCATGCTACTACTGATTGCAGAAGGAATGTGGTGAAATGTTTTAATTGTGGGGAACCTGGTCACATTAGCACGAAGTGTCCAAATCCGAAGAAGGCTCCAACTGGTGGGAAAGTATTCTCTTTGGCAGGAACTCAGACTTCCAGTGCAGACCGTCTGATTAAAGGTACTTGCTTTATTAATAGTACACCTTTAGTCACTATTATTGATACTGGAGCGACTCATTCGTTTATTTCGTCTGAGTGCGCGAAGCGTTTGAATCTTGTGTTGTCTCTGATGGATGGAAAGATGGTTATTGATACTCCAGCAATGGGGTCAGTAACTACTTCTTTGGTTTGTTTGATGTGTCCTTTGACCATTTATGGTAAAGACTTTGAGATGGATCTAGTGTGTTTGCCGTTGGAAGGATTGGATGTGGTCTTGGGTATGAATTGGTTGCAATTTAACCGGGTTCATATTGATTGTTATCATAAGTTAGTGAGGTTTCCTTCTTTGGAAGATGATGAAGATGAGAGTTTCCTATCCACTAAAGAGTTGAAGAAAATTTTAGCGGACGAAGCTCAATTGTTCGGTGTGTTTGCATCATTGTCGGTGGAGAGTAAAGTTGAGCTCGATGTGTTTCCAGTGGTGTGTGATTTTCCAGAAGTGTTTCCTGAGGATATTAAGGATGTACCGCCGGAAAGAGAAGTTGAGTTTTCTATTGATCTAGTTCCGGGTACTAGACCGATTTCGATGGCACCGTATCATATGTTGGCATCGGAGTTGGTAGAATTGAAGAAGCAATTGAATGACTTGTTGGACAAGAGATTTGTAAGACCAAGTGTTTCTCCTTGGGGTGCTCCGGTATTGTTGGTAAAGAAGAAGGATGGGAGTATGCGGTTATGCATTGATTATCGACAATTGAACAAGGTGATAATTAAGAACAAGTATCCCCTTCCAAGGATCGATGATTTGTTGGACCAATTGGTTGGTGCGCGTGTTTTTAGCAAGATTGATTTGAGATCGGGATATCACCAGATTCGTGTGAAAGAAGAGGATATTCAAAAGACGGCCTTTAGGACACGGTATGACCATTACGAATATTCTGTGATGCCATTCGGGGTGTCGAATGCGCCGGGTGTGTTTATGGAATACATGAATCGTATTTTTCATGAACAGTTGGATCGTTTTGTGGTTGTGTTCATCGACGATATTTTGATTTACTCTATGTCTCAAGAGGAGCATGAAGAGCATTTGAGGATTGTGTTACAAATTTTGAAAAAGAAATAATTGTTTGCTAAGTTGTCGAAATGTGAGTTTTGGTTATCGGAAGTAAGTTTTCTTGGGCATGTTATTTCCGGTAGTGGTATTAGTGTTGATCCATCCAAGATTGATGCGGTGATGCTATGGGAGGCTCCTAGATCGGTTACGGAGATTCGAAGCTTTTTAGGCTTGGCGGGTTATTATCGGAGGTTTATTGAGGGATTTTCGAAGTTGGCACTTCCGTTAACGCAATTGACTTGTAAAGGAAAGGCTTTCATTTGGGATATTCATTGTGAAGAGAGTTTCAATGAGCTAAAACGAAGGTTGACGACGGCTTCGATCTTGATTTTGCCAAATCCTACGGAACCATTTGTTGTGTATTGTGATGCTTCCTTGGTTGGTTTAGGTGGTGTTTTGATGCAAGATGGAAAAGTTGTGGCTTATGCTTCAAGGCAATTGAGAGTACATGAAAAGAATTATCCTACACATGACTTGGAATTAGCGGCCGTGGTGTTTGTTTTGAAATTTTGGAGGCACTATCTTTATGGAGCAAGATTCGAAAGTTTTTAGTGATCACAAAAGCTTGAAATATTTATTTGACCAAAAAGAATTGAACATGAGACAAAGGAGGTGGTTAGAGCTCTTGAAGGATTATGATTTTGGTTTGAATTACCATCCGGGTAAGGCGAACGTGGTGGCCGATGCCTTGAGTCGGAAGTCGTTGCATATGTCCTCATTGATGATGAGAGAATGGGAACTTTTGGAGAATTTTAGGGACTTGAGTTTGGTTTGTGAAATGACGCCGAGAAGCGTGAGACTTGGTATGCTACATGTTACGAATGATTTTCTTGCAACCGTACGTGAAAAGCAAAAGTTGGACTTGAAGTTCATTGATTTGATGATGAATGAGAATGAGGATTTCAAGGTTGATAATTTTGGAGTTTTGAGATTCCGTGGTCGTATTTGTATTCCCGATGATGCGGAGTTGGAAAAGATGATATTGGAAGAAGGACACCGAAGTAACTTAAGTATTCATCCGGGAGCAAATAAAATGTATCGAGATTTGAAGAAAATCTTTTGGTGGTCCGGATTAAAGAGAGACGTGGCTCAATTTGTGTATGCGTGCTTAACTTGTCAAAAGTCGAAGGTAGAACATCAAAAGCCTAGTGGATTGATGCAACCGTTGGATATTCCGGAGTGGAAATGGGATAGTGTAGCGGCAAAATCGTGAGTGTAAGCTATTGATTAACCTAACTCGAAAAGCAAGAGTCGCCACCGCACTTTTATTTTATCCCAAAAAGGAAAGGAAAAAGAGCGAACAAAACCTACACAAGCTCTACAACAAGAACAAGTGAAGAGAGTCCGGGTAAGGGGGTTGGTTACGCAATGGGAAGGTGTTAGCACCCAAAACGTCTATAGTACTCTATAGGAGCCCTTTGAAATATCTACCGCTTTTGGTCTGAAAAAGTTTGCTTGAAAAAGTGATTGAGGAGATGAGAAGAGAAGTTGTTTTTTATGATTTTTGTGTTTGGAGAGACTTGTCGTCTCATGCCTACGTACCCACGATGTGCAATGTAGGATCAAAACCCCGTAGTTCGTGGTACAAAGAATGAAAATTGTTTGTTTTGGTTGTTTTTAAATGTAAAGACAAGTCGTCATTTCCAAGCAAATAATTCCGCTTAAAGAAATGACTCATGTCTAAACTTATGAAAAAGTTAAAGTAAAAAGTGCACGAGGGCACAAAAAGAGAGTAAGTGAGTTTGGTGTTTTTTAAGGTTATTTTTGAAAAAGTGTCAATATGCTTATGTAGTTTAGCATTTGATAAGAAATGAAAGGAAAAAAAAAGTAAAATCACTTGACAAAGTCAAGGTTTGATTATGAAAGAGGTGAAAGTTTGAAAACAAGAAGGTTTTGAAAAAGAGAGAGAGTTTTGAAAATTAAAGAATGGGGAGGAGAAGAAGAGACTATCCTAAAGCATAAAAGAAAAGCTAAGGAAGAGAATAGCCTAACCACACAAGTATGCTTCCAAGTCTTCGAACCATAATTCCAAAGCAAAGGGAGAAAGGTCCTAAGTCTAAGTCCAAGGTTCCAAGAATTGCATTGGATGTCCAAGGTCTAAGTGCAAAACTCCATGTCCATTGCAAAGGATAGTAACCATAGTCCAAGATTAGAATCACAAGTTTTTAGGGGTTTTGGCCTTTATTAATGTTTTAGGTCCAAGTGGACAAAGAGAAAAAGGCATAAACATAAACACGTGTCCAACGGACAAAGGAAAAAATGCGGAAGCATAAACATGATATGATATGATAATAATGAAGCATAAAAGTAAAAAAGAGATAAGGGATAAGAAGAAAACAAGATATAATAAATGATTAGTACAATAGAAATGTTAGTGATTAATGGTATGGTGAACTTAATCATCCACAATCAAAGACAAAGCAAATAGTGTCAAAGAGAATAAAAAAAGTAATCGGTTCCGCTTCATATCTTGCACTACGGTGATTAATTAATGCAATTAGTCCAAATTTAGTGAAGACTTGAAAGAAGATTGGGACACCCAAAGCAACTACGCATCAAGCTTCAAAGTTTATGGAACTAACACAAACAAATAATCAACCTTGGGATGACGCGACTAATCAAAGTCCGGTCCACGAAAGTACAAGTGTTGAATTGGATTTATTCCGAGTAGGGACAAATTTTGGTCTATGTTAAGCGCACGCCGAGTAATTTGTTCGAGCAATTACCCTACGAATGAGGCCGGCCATGAGATGTATGTGTTAATGCACGCGAGATAAACGATATAGGGATCGTTATCCTAAAGCGGTGCCACACGAAAAGAAAGGTGGAAATTATCTCGTCTCGATCGAAATTCAACAAAGAAATTTCACGATCACTTCGACTTTCATCGATCAAAAGGAAAATAGATGAAGAAAAAGTGGATCTAAAAGTTATGATCCACACACAATCAAAAACGAAAATAAAATGAGAAAACAAAATAGAAACCAAAAATTAAAAGCTAATCCATGATAGAAATTTTAACTTTTTTTCAAGAAATTTTCTAAAACAGAATTTTAAAATAAAATCTAGTTTCAAAAGCTACTAAAAAAAAAAAGTATGAGAAAAAAAATATTGAAATTATATTTTTAAGAAACAAATGAAAAGGAGGTTTGAATTAAAAATGGAGGTGGTAGTGTAAATTCCAACGGGCTAGGCCCAAATCAATTGAAAAACTCTTTTTAATAAAAAAAAAAAGAAAACAAATAATGAACAAATAAAAAGAAGAAAAAGAAAGTCAGAAGCAAAACTTCCACTTCTTCTTCTACACATCGCCGACGCACTATTCACGGCCAAGGGGAGGGAGTACGACGAGCTTGTAACGGCGAACGACGGGACGCGAAATCGACATCAAAATGATCAGAGCACAATGTAGATTTCAATTATGTCATCGATTTCGTGCAACGATGCTTGAATCCACTGAATCGAAACCACAAAGGTTTGATGAAAAAGAAGCTTCAATAGCTTTTAATGGTGAGAAATGTTCTTCCTATTCTCTTCTTTTTTTTGAATGTGTTGTTGTTGAAGTGTTGATGAATATGGATTTGAGTGATTTGTGGTTGAAATTGAAAGAAGATTAATGGAGGGGAAAGGAATCGATTGGAAATTGTTTACGGTTTTGTTTTTGTGATTTGTGAAGGGAAATTGAAAGAAAAGCTTCGAAGATTGAAGGAACTTGAAGCTATGAAGGTTAGAAATTATTGATGTAGCTTGAGACTTTATTTTGGCATAGTAAGTTTTGCTATTCAAGCTTGATGAAATGAGGAGAGTGGTGCTGAATTTATAGAAGGATTTGGTGAATTGAAATGAATTTTCCGCTGCCGTTTTGGATTGGTTTCTTGCGTTTTGATGTGTGCAGTGTGCGTTGCGTTTTGGTGTCTATCAGTTGTCGTTTTTGTATGGCTTTATTTTGCAGCTGGTGCAATGCGTGTGAGTAGACGGCTTGGGTTAATGTGAAGTTGGTGCGGACGGCTGGGCTTTGTGACGTGAGGACGAATTCGGCGTGAAGGTGTATCGTGTGAGTTGGAGGCTCGGTATACACAGCTGGGAGTATGCGGCTTGTGTTGGAAGGATTTATGTGTAGCAGAATTTTCAAGTGGCCTTGTGTGGTTTGGGTGATGGATTTGACAGAGAAAAAATGAAATTGGGCCGTGTAGCTTTTATTTCAACTTTCTTTCTTTTTTTTTTTCATGTAAATGGGCCTTGCTTTTTTTGTAATGGGCTTAGTATTGTATTTAGTAATGGATTATGGAAATGGATTAGAAATATGGATATTGGAAAGTAAATGGATAAAAAAAGTTAATGGATTTTGAAATGAATAATGGATTATGGTTTAAAAATGGATAATGAATAGAAATGGTTTAATGGATATAATGGAAAAATAATGGGTATTTGGAAATGAAAGAAGAAAAAATGGATTGGATAGAAATTTTATGAATTGGATTAAAAATAGTTAGAAATGGTTAATGGATATTTGAATGGATATTGTCTAAAAGATTGATATTGAGGAATGGTTTAAAAAAAATGGTTTATGGGAAATTTGGTTTAGAAAATGGATAATGAAAAAAAATGGTTTAGATAGCAAAAAGTGGAATATGGAAAATTTGGTTAAAAGATGTGGATAATGGATAGCAAGTCTCTTTTTTTAGCCCAAAACCAAACTTGACTTTTTTTTTTTGTTTTCACAAGCCTTTGATAAAGTGCACACAACTACCAAGCCACAACTGAACAACAGCCGTCTGAAACTGTCTGGACCCAAAACTCATATGAACCACTGCTTGATAAACTGAAGAATCTCAGCACAAGGCATCTTGCTTTTGAACAACCACATGTGACTTGAAATCACTTCATCGTCTTTGACCAACCTGCACAACACACAGAGAGAGAAACAAGCAAACGACAACATATTTTTTTGTATTTTTTTGGTTAAAGGTTAGATAAATAGAAGCAAGTAAGAGAATCACACAAGTGCTCAGGAGAAACACAAACTGTGATCTTGTTTGTGGTAATGAGATGCAAATGAGATGTGCAAAATCTTAGGGGTAAAAATTAGGGTCTTACAGCTGCCCCTATTTAAGTTTCTTCAATCAGGAGATATGAAAGTTGAAAACTACGTCTCGACAAGATTGAAGATACTTAAATACAGAAATCCGAATTTTTAGCCATAAGATGTCACAAAATGATATGAATGTGAAGAATGAGACAGACTGTGGGGAAACTTGAAACAAAAGGGTATAAGGTAAATTGAGGGAGATGACGTGAAAAGACACATCGGGGAACACAAGCTATTTCTGGATATCTGTCAAGGTGACAAGAAGTATCCATCAATAGTTGGAAAGAGAGGGACAAGACCCTGGGAAGACAAGTAATGACATCCAAGAATAACATTGGATAGAAACTACAAACAAGACAAAAGGGATGTCGAAAGATGTCCAAGAATGGCATTGGACAGCAACAAGAAAGTTTCTGGTAAAAGTAACAGCGTCATCCAAGAATAGCATTGGATGGAGGTGAAAAACACTATATTGGGTAAGATATCAAAGAATGGCATTGGATAAAGGCACTGCAACATTCAAGAATGGCATTGAATGAGGCAACAACAAGCATCAGAGACATCCAAGAATAGCATTGGACTCAGCTGAGGAAAAGGTATCCAAGAATGGCATTGGACTTAGCTGAGGAAAAGGTGTCCAAGAATGGCATTGGACTTTGTTGAGGAAATCATATCCAAGAATGGCATTGGATAGAAGAAATCACAACATCCAAGAATGGCATTGAATGTAGTGAGAAAAGTTCTGGAAAATATATCAGAATTATCCAAGAATGGCATTGGATAAAAGGTTCACAATATCCAAGGATGACATTGAATAAAGTGAGCAAGAACCTTCAGGAATGGCACTGAAAGGTAAAGATAAACTCATTCAGGAATGGCACTGAATGAACAGATACAACTTTCAGGAATGGCACTGAAAGGTAAAGGTAAATCACTTCATTCAAGAATGGCATTGAATGACAGTGAAAAAGACATCCAGGAATAGCACTGAATGCAAAGGGGAAAACTCATCCAGGAATGGCACTGAAAGTAAAGGTAAAAACTCATCCAGGAATGGCACTGAATGAACAGGTAAAACTTTCAGGAATGGCACTGAAAGATAAAGGTGAATCACTACATTCAAGAATGGCATTGAATGACAGTGAAAAAGACATCCAGTAATATCACTGAATGTAAAGGTGAAAACTCATTCAGGAATGGCACTGAATGAACAGGTAAAACTTTCAGGAATAGCACTGAAAGATATCCAAGCGGATCTGTTGGGGATTATAGAGGAGAGAAAAGACTTCCAGGAATAGCACTGGGAGAAACAAGAGGAACAAGGTATCCGGGAATGGCACTGGAGATCAAAAGAGACAGACATCCAGGAATGGCACTGGAGTGAAAGAATACAAAGATCCAGGAAAGCAGGACGTCCAGGAATAGCACTGGGTGAAAAGACAGGTAAACGACAACATTCAGGAATGGCACTGAATGAAAAGGCAGGTAAAAGTTTTGGTAGGTGCCAAGTAAGTTGGACTTTAGTCACAAGGTAAGATGTTGATAACAACAGGACCTCGGAAAAAATGCATATGAGCACGAAGCACACTTCGAGCTATGCAAATGTTTCTATGCAATGATAATATGAATGATTTATGTATGCAATGCAAATGATAGAGACAACTGAGATAGACTCTTTTGTGAGGGAAGAATGGGAACTCTGATTCCTCAACACAGGGAACGCTGCCCACTTTGCTTGGAGAGAAGATGTTTAGCACATCTCTGTCACACTTGTGAATTCTATCGGACTGATGGTCTTTTGAGGAAAGACTTCTTGAGGATTCTTGAAGAAGATTGCCCCAGATTGCTTGACTGATGAGGATAAACTGATCATGGCTTCAGTTGTTGGGGATGAACTGATCATGGCTTTAGTTCTTGAAATGATTGTTGAGAAGGCTAAACTCAGTATGAATCTTGAAAGAGATCTTCTGGTTAACCAATTCTGAGAATGGCTTGTAATGAGCAATAAATCTGATTCACAACAGGATCTGGATGTAATGTGCCCTTGATAAGATCACTGACCAGGTTTCTCAACTGTTTGAAAATTCCTTGATGAGGAAAGTTTGCCTGCAAATAAGATTATTCAAACAGACATGGTAATTTTAATGCAAAGCTCATGCATTCTTGAAATCAAAAGTCAGTTTTGGAATGATGTTATTGATGTAAAGCAAAAATGAATCACTTGTCAAAACACGGTGGTTAAGACATGCAAAGATGAAAGATAAAGCAAAGGTAAGACATCAAAGCAAATGATTGGCAACAAACATAGGAGTCATTTTACGCAACCTTGTTGTAGTATGCTTTCAAAAGAAACCTGGCTTCAATTAGGTCTTTTGAAGGTTATAACGTGGTCTGGTTCACGGTTTTTGAAACAAAGGATATAGGCTCAAAGTTTATTTGTACCCAACCCATTCTTCGTGATGACCTCCAGTCCTATGCTCAGTTAATTCAAATTATGAATTCAGGTTCCAAATGATTTTGGAATTGTAACACTGTTATGATGATGGTTTAAGAACCAAGGTATTTTTTGAGATGGAAGTCACCCTTTCTTACAACATTTTGTTGTTTTTGATGAGGACATCAGTCAACTCGTTTTGTCTTTGAGGATTTTGGCAACCTCTTGATTTTTCTTTTGTTATCCCTAACTTTTTCCTGGACTGTGTCATTTGATTTTACAATCAGCAGGATGCCCCAATTTTTGCCTAAGTTTCCTTCATAGGTTTTGACTTAGCGGGCTTTTCATTTGTTTTTTTTTTTGAAAGATAGTGACTGCCTGGCTTAATGATTACGGTGAACCATCATTGGCTTCTGATTTGAAAGACATCTTCGACACTTCTTTGATGTGTGCGAAGGAAAGCTTGTGATTGCAACCTTTATTGGAAAGTATTTTGCATGCACAGTCAAATTAACAGAGAACTACCCATCCCCAGGTTAAGATTGCGGGTTTTTTCGTACAGAAAGAAACTCCAACTTCTAGGCTCGAAAGGGTTGACAAGGGATTAACTTCCTTATTTCTCCAGTGTTTGGGAGTTGAAACAATGCCTGTACATCCTCAGCCAAGTTTTAAATTGAAAGCATACAATCCAGCAATTTTAGGTATTTCGTTTTCATCATCCTCCCTCCAATCTTTGCATAAACAAAAGCTTAATGAAGAAAGTGAACAGGAGATATATTTTTTTTTTTAAAAAGAAAGCATAAAGATGCACACAGTGGATATAAATGAAATTGAATCAAACATTGCATTGCTCATTTCATTGAAATTACCATGAAAGTACAAATAAAGTTCGAAAGCAAACAGTCAATACAATCAAAGGAAAATGCAAACAGAAAGAAATAAGGCCTAGTGACTAATCAGCAACAAGGATGAGCTGTCCTGTCTGAAGCACTGGCTTTAGGAGATGATCCGTCTGAACTCACTCAAACTTCACTTGGCATGCTCTGGCAAAGGTTTGTTGACAACATTGGGATTATTATCAATAAAGTCCAGAATCTTTAAGTTCACCAACTCTTGCACTCTAGCTTTTAATGCAAAACAACCTTCCAGGTTATGACCTGCCCCACCTTGATGGAACTCACAGTGAAGATCAGCCCTGTAGCCGGCTGGAAGAGGATTTGGAGGAGGAGGTAGAGCCCTCGTTGTAATCAAACCTTTCTCTACAAGACATGGATACAACTCAGTGTAAGACATCGGGATAGGATCAAAGTTAACCCTATTGCGAGTCTGATTCTGTCTAACAGTCTGATGAGGAGCTTGAGCTGGTTGAGCATTAACAACTGGAGCAACTGCAGCTACATACTGTTGTCTCTGACGAGGCTTCCTCTCAACTGAAACAGCATGAGTATCACCATCCTTTTTCTTTTGAAAATTCCCGGCATACTTTTTAGCACCACTGAAAGCTTCAGCATTAGCAATCCTTCCTTTCTTGATACCTTCTTCTAGTCTTTCTCCAATAGTGACTAGGTCAGAAAAACCAGATGATACACTACCTATCATCTTTTCCCAATAGAGTGGCTGAAGGGTGTCCATGAACAGACCAGTCAATTCTTTTTCAGCTAAGGGTGGCTCCACTTGAGCAGCTAGCTCTCTCCATCGCTGAGCGTACTCTTTGAAGGATTCTTTTTCTTTTTGAGCCATATTCTGCAATTGACGGCGGTCAGGTGCCATCTCCAGATTGTACTTATACTGCTTTAAGAAAGCATCAGACAAATCCATCCAGCTTTGAATACGGTTCTTATCAAGTCCCATATACCATTTCATTGAAGCGCCACTCAAGCTGTCTTGGAAACAATGGATGAACAGTTTGTCATCTTTTGCATGAGCGGCCATCTTGCGGCAGTACATCACCAAGTGGGTTCTGGGACAGGTGTGCCCTTGGTATTTTTCAAAATTAGGAGTTTTGAATTTTGAAGGAATAACCAAATCGGAAACCAAACACATGTCCATTGCAGCAGCATTAAAGACATCACTTCCCTCCACAACTCTTATCCTTTTGTCTAGAGTTTGCCATTGCTCTCTGACTTCTTCAATGTACCCAGGTGTAATACCCCAAATTTTGACCACTTAGATTTCCCATCATTGTGAAAATCATCATCACAATATGGATGAACCATCATGCTTCATCAGTCTCCCCAAAGATGGGTGAGCATTCAATACAATCAAAATTAGGGTTTCAAGCCCTCTCTGAGTGCTTAGACAAAGGATCAATCAAGAAATGACATGATCTTCAACTTGTCTAATCTCTTAAACATCCACAATGGATCAAGAAGGACTCCCACTTCAAGGATTAAGCACAAGGCTGCTCCCTTCTAGGTGGATCAAGTCTCAAGATCGACAGTGTCACCAAATTAGGGTTTTGGTCGACCAGGGCCTCCAGATGGAAATTTTCATCTGGGAACAAGGCAATGATCCAAAACATGACCTAATATACTTCATGGAACCTCATGAACCCATGCATCAAGTCAATTTTGCCTCAGGGGATGCATTCATCAAAAATCAGGAATTAGGGTTTCTTGACCTAATTCACCCCTAAGTTGACTTTTGGGACAAACCATGAGCCAAGACCTCAAGAGATGATTTGAGGGTCTCTAATACACCATATTGATCCATTTGGAACAATGGATTGATCCAAGAAGCTTGAGCAACAAGTCTCAATTTCATCTGCACCACAATTAGGGTTTTAAGGGAAAAGTCAACCGTAACTTTGACTTTTGACCAAGACATGCTCCCAAACCCTAATATATGATTGAATATACCCTATGACACCCATGGAACATGTCCATCAAGTTTGATTTAGGTCAAGGACATGATTTCCTGAAGAATTGCACAGTTTGGAATTCATCTGATAAAAAGTCAACTGTGCACAAAAGTCAACTTTGACTTTTTGAGATTTTTCACCAAAATGGATTTTTAACCCTAAAATGATGTTAATGTATGATTTGAATCATCATTCATCAAGAAAAATCAAGAAAAGTGAGATAACTTGTAAAAGGGGTAACCATAAAACTTAGAAAATTTTCTAAGTTAAAAATAAAGTGGCAAAGGTACCAACTTTGGAGGACCATAACTCCTAAACCACAAGGCCATTTTTTCTCATCCAAAGATGGATTTGTAGCCCTCATTATCACCTACAAAAACTTCAACTACAAGTCATTCCAATTCATTAAGGATTTTGAGTTATGGAATGATCAAAGTGGCTGAAAAGTGAAAAAGTCACTTTTTCCAACACTTAGTGAAATTTTCACTAAGTCAGATTTTGCCTCACTTTTTGCCAAGTGTAGGGGGATTTTTCACTTGGAATCAAAAGAGATCAAAACCAAAATTGTTCAAACAGTTGTTGTATCATGTAAGAGCTTTCCAAAATGGCCAAGAACATTGCCAAATTCAACCTACATCATGAGATACAACATTGTCAAGTTACCTTGCTGAAATCTGTCAAAGCAAGGCAGAGTTTGCATTTTGGGTCGATTTGCCAAAATCAGCCAATTTCAATTGCTCCAATCCACTTGGACACCTCAGAGGATTGAATCCAAAGGGGACAATCACTGAGCCAGGCCTCCAAAGTCCATGGAACAAGAAATAGCATGTTGAACCTAGAATGGCCAAAATAGGGACAAGACTTCAAATTTGGAATGAGGCATTCAATGGAACCATCAAGGTGGCATGGACTGAGCCATTCTCATCTTAAATCAGTCAAGACTTATCCAAGACCAAGGGGACCAAAGCTCTGTGCCCTAACCTCTAGTCAATGGCTCTAGTCAATGGCTAGAGGAGACTTTCATTTCCATTGGCCAACATTGAGGAAACCTACTTACCAGCTGCCATGCACTATTCCTTGCAAAACAAACTTGCTCTACTATAAATAGAGCTCAATTGTGATCAGTTTGAGTACACCAAAGCCATCTAACAGATGCTTTCCTCAAAATCTCTTTCTCTTGGCAAAAATGCCTTTCTTAGCAAGGTAGCTATCGGGTTTTGAGTTTGAGAGCAATTCTGCACAAACCAATCACTCACACACCTCACATACATCACATATGAGCTGATCAAACACTCATATAACTTCTGAAACATCAATTTCACAAAATCACTTGCCATCCACACAAGTTTGAAGTGAAGTTGCAGCTGAGATGCCATAAACTAATCCAGTCCATTTCAATTCAATCCAAGTGTTCAAACACACTCCATATGGTGTAGGGAAGCTGTCCAGATCATCACAACTTGTCTGTAACACCTCCAACTCAAAATCACATCTGCTCTTGCTGTCACGACTTGGAGGTAAGGACATACTTGGTCATCTCTCAATCTATGCATATTTCCTCGCACAATAATTTGGCCATATGTTCATAATCATGCATGGAATGTCTCAATTAATTGCATTGTTTGAATCGTGTATCAAAAATCCTAGCCTTCATGCAGAAATTAGGGTTCTTGAGGTCTCTTCGTGATTTCTTGTTGTATGTTTAATTTAAATAAAATTAAAGTACATAGACATGATCGTGAGGTTGAGACGAGCATAATGATATGTGGATTGCATGATATAATTACGTATTCAGTGAGATTGGATGGAAAATGCAAATCTGGGCAAACTGAAAAACGTGCGTATTCTTGGTGTTGTTCTTGGCGCCATTTTCATATAATTTGAATATTTGAATTTTGTGATTTTGTTCAATTGATTCAAAAATTAATTTCTCTCTGAGTTTTAATGATTTTGAGTTGATTCTTTTTTTAATAATTCACAAAAATGTTAAAATATTTTATTTTATCAAAAAATCCCAAAAATATTATTTATTTCATATAATTGATATTTTTGTAAAGAATTAATATTTTGATTGTTTTTGGCATTTTAAATATTTTTTCTACATTGATTTTGCAACTTTTAATGCTTTCTAATTATTTTGTAGGTCAATACTTAATTTTTGAAGCATTAATCCAAGATCACAATTTGTTTTCCATGTGTTAAACAATTTTTGATCATTTTAATTGAATTTTTATTCAATTAAATACATTTTTGAAAACAAATTAGGGTTTTGGATTAATTCAACCCTCATAAATCATTTTCAAAACACTTTGGGCCTCTATTAGAGTGTAAGACCCAATCCTTTTTTTTTGACCAAATTATCTTTGGGCCTCACTTATTGTATAAGTCCCGATACCGTAAAAAAACAAACGGTGCGATCGTCGCCTTTTCAAAAATCATCCGGGCCTACCCTCGTGTTATAAGCCCCACTCTTTTCTTTAAACCTTTTTGGGCCTCTTGAGAGAGTGTAAGACCCATCCCCCCTTGTACAAAAACTTTTTGGGCCTCACTCATTGTATAAGTCCCTCTGTACAAGTAAACGGCGCGATCGTCGCCCGTTTAAAAATAAAAACCATCTGGGCCTACCCTCGAGTAGTAAGACCCATTTCTTTTTCTTTAAAACACTTTGGGCCTCTTGAGAGAGTGTAAGACCCATCCCTTTGTACAGAAAACCTTTTTGGGCCCCAGTCACTTGTATAAGTCCCTCTGTACAAATTCAAACAGTGCGCTCACTGTTAAAACCCTGGGCCTCTCCTTGAGCTGTAAGCCCCAAATCTTTCTTTTTCAAAGCACTTTCTCCTTTGATTTTGAATATACTGTTGTTTTCAATCTTTCTTTGTTGAACAACTAACCAAACAGCATGGAAGCTCTACAACCGAGTAAGTGGTTATCGCTTTCATTTACTGCTTTCATATTATAAACTGTATTGTGGGGCTGCTCACTGTAAGTCTCCTTTCATAAACTCATATCTACTATGTAATAATAGTATAGATATTTCGAGTTTCCCCGGCAACTACGTCTAGAACTAGGTGACGCCGTTTCATTTATTCGTAGAAATAGACGCCTAGATCCCCAATAGGAGCACCGGATACAGTCTTCTCTTCGGCTGTCCTCCTTAGGAACTGTCAAGAAACTCTACTCCCAAAGATGAACGTATTCTCCGTTAATGGCATCTTTGAGTTTCTTCCCAATTCTCGAACTTTCCTGACTTGATCTATTCCTTGTGGATAGCTTGCCTTGAATGTCTCGGGGTTTGAGTACCCACTACGGTCATAATCTTGGACCTTAACTAAGGAACCCTCTTTAAAAGTTAAAAGTCGCTGGATAGTAAACCTCGCACGTTTACCAGTGGTTTTTATCTTTAAAAGAGTTATCTCTCCTAATGGAAAGGAGATGATAGACCCACGGGCTTCTTAAAAGCATCGGCCTCCTCTTTGGCATTATACAAGGACCCTGCGGCTTCTTAGAAGTATTCACAGCCTCCTCTTAGGCTTCGTATAATGATCTCTTCCTCCGGGAATGATAGCCTCCTCTTGGGCTTCGTACAAGGACCCGTCGACTTCTTAAAAGATTCCAGCCTCCTCTTGGGCTTCGTACAAATTATCCCGACGACCTCCTAGAGGTATAGGAACAGAACCTAGTCATCCTCATAGAACAGTCCTTTCATAGAGTCTACTACTGTTTCTCGAAGCATAGTACAAAAGATAAAACTCTAGACTCGGACAGTCTAACTTCCTTGAGTCTCAAAGACATTCTGAAGCACCCTTCGTTAAATAGGAAGGAAACCCGTAGACTCGGACAGTCTCAATACCCTTTGGATTTCCCGTTTCCTCAAAGAGAAGGAAATATCCCTGATCCTCAAATTAAATCCCTGAGTACAGTATTGCTCATATAAGAACTGATTTTCTCTTTTTAAATCAATATATTGGATCTGTCACTCAACTGAAACAGTTACAATAGCCTTCATCTCAGGCTTCATACGAGATACCAAAATTCTCCCCAGTGGAGTCAAAATAACCTTTTCGCCTCTCTCTCGGGCTTTGTACGAGATACAAAAACACTCTATTACTGAGTATAAAAGATTCTCCAACTGAGTCAACTCTTTGCTAGCCTCCTCTTAGGCTTTGTATAACGATATGCCCCACTGGGTCAAAAACTTTTAGCCTCTCTCTCGGGCTTTGTACGAGACACAAAATAGCCTCCTCTTAGGCTTTGTATAATGATTTTCCTATCGGAAATTAGCCTCCTCTTAGGCTTTGTATAAGAAAACCACTGGTTGATCCAATCGACCTTTTAGCATCAAAACTGTGCCTCGTTCACAGTACACAAACATCAACAACTCTTTTCCCTTCATCTAATCGCTGTAAGCGGCAAGCCTCTGGATCCTCTACATCCATGCCACTGTCCCTCTTTTAGCATGAGAAATTCCTAAGGAAATATGGCATTGCTCTGCACTGAGTTAAAGTCTTCTCCTTCAGGTTAAAACCCTTTCTTCGGAAATTATGGCATTGCTCGGATCCGCGTATCCCTGTTAAAGTAATTATCCTTCTCCCCTCTTTAGAGATGACAAATTCTCTCTAAAATCGAGGTCCTTCAGCTTCACGTCTTGGGCTTTGAACAAGACACAAATAAACCTTTCAGCTTCACATCTTGGGCTTTGATCAAGATACAAATCACCTTTCGCTTCACGTCTTGGGCTTTGAACAAGACACCAAAAACTAATTTCCTCCCATAGAATAGGAGGAACTACGAACACTCTGATTTCCCTGTTTCGGTAAACGGGAATACGTAGGCATAAGATCGGAAGAAAAGATCTTAGCGAGCGCAATCAACAAAAAACCCAAATCCCATACCTTCGTCAACCAAAAGCAGTAATTCAAAAGCACCAGTCCTAACATCCTAAACCTTATTCCCCACCAGAAACCCTTTGCCTTGAAAAAAGAAAGAGAATCGTATTAGCGAAATACGAATAACCAGTACAAAAGCCCCCCCACATTGATAGCATTCGTAACCTAACATACCGCTGTTTAAACTCAGTATGCAAGCAGGGTTAATTGGAGACATCTATTTCCCTTCCTTATTCAGCTCACAATAGGATAAAAATGAATCGACCTGTAGTTTAAAGCTCAAACCGCAGAGAGCGACCAGCGCTTAAGAACCGCGTCCAAAATCGCTCGCTACACCAGGTTCTCCTTGACTTTCAGATTGTGGACCAGCAGCATGGTACACGAAAGGATTCCCAGGAACAGCTTGAGCAACAGAATGCACAACAGGCTGAGGTTCAGTGAATAAAGGAGCTGAAGATACTGGTGAGACAAACACAGGAGTAGTTACAAAGGGTGGCGAGTAATTCGGAGGTAACCCAAATTCTGGCCAAGTAGAAGCTGGTTGCTGAGTCAGTGGAGGGTTAACACCAGCAGTTGAGGTTTCAGCAATCACAGTCCTCTGAGGTGGTTCACCTCTAGTAATCAGAACTTGCAGCATTTCTGTGAGCTTGGTCATGTCGGCCTTCAACTCATCAATTTCCATTCTGACTTCGGCGTTGTGTTGTTCTTGGTTTTCCATTCTCAATCTGACAGCAGCTCTTGTTCCATAGTTGTGTTGAGGAAACAGCTTGACGGTGAACAGATAACTGAAGAAGGAGACAGTTGAAGTGAGTTTCTGAGACAACTGGGAAGAAATGCATATGTATGCTCATGGATGCAAGAATGCATGAATGCAACAACCACAAACAAGATCACTCGAAGCACACAGGTTCAGAGGTCCGCTCTGAAGAGAACACCGAAATACCAGTATGATAAGTCCACACTGATAGGAAATCCAGAATACCGGGTATGTTGAAGGTCAAGGTTACCTGCAAGCCTGTAAACACCCGCCCATTCTCACATGTGGGTACTAGGATGTTCAGTATCCCGGGCTCTCAGGTCGAGAAATGATGATACGTTCACCATTTCTGGTTTGGCATCATCATCAATCGAGGAGGCCTCAACTGATTCTCCAAGACGAAAGATCCCCAGCTTCAGAGGTTTGAGAAGCAATAGCACATTCAGCCCGAAGGATACAATGCTATCGCCAATCAAAGAGGTCGTCTGCTGATTCACTTCAAAAGGGAAATCCTATAGCAAGTTCCCAGCATTGGGTCCTCGGATCGACAAGTGTAATGGGTTTGCCATTTCTGGTCTGCCATTATCACATGTCGGGAGGAGAGGCGTTGCTGAGTTCTCGGGAGACGGTCGCCAGAGTCGACAGTTTTCCAGGTTATATTCCATCGTCTACCCCAAATGCGCAGGATAGAATATTACCAAAGAAACCTCGTCTGGATATGGAGTTTTCATATATACTATGTCTGGCCAAATGCCACACAAGTCACACTACTTTCCACACTAATCATAGGTGTATGCTCAAGCCTTGGTATTGGGCTTATCTCTCAGAACATCCCAACCAGAACAAACAGATAACAAGCAAGTCAGACAAAAAGCAGTAAATAAATCAAAGTAGGCTAAACCCCTCAAGGGATGGACCAGCAAGAGGTCAATCTGTCCCCAGCAGAGTCGCCACTTTCCTGTAGCGGCAAAATCGTGAGTGTAAGCTATTGATTAACCTAACTCGAAAAGCAAGAGTCGCCACCGCACTTTTATTTTATCCCAAAAAGAAAAGGAAAAAGAGCGAACAAAACCTACACAAGCTCTACAACAAGAACAAGTGAAGAGAGTCCGGGTAAGGGGGTTAGTTACGCAATGGGAAGGTGTTAGCACCCAAAACGTCTATAGTACTCTATAGGAGCCCTTTGAAATATCTACCGCTTTTGGTCTGAAAAAGTTTGCTTGAAAAAGTGATTGAGGAGATGAGAAGAGAAGTTGTTTTTTATGATTTTTGTGTTTGGAGAGACTTGTCGTCTCATGCCTACGTACCCACGATGTGCAATGTAGGATCAAAACCCCGTAGTTCGTGGTACAAAGAATGAAAATTGTTTGTTTTGGTTGTTTTGGTTGTTTTTAAATGTAAAGACAAGTCGTCATTTCCAAGCGAATAATTCCGCTTAAAGAAATGACTCATGTCTAAACTTATGAAAAAGTTAAAGTAAAAAGTGCACGAGGGCACAAAAAGAGAGTAAGTGAGTTTGGTGTTTTTTAAGGTTATTTTTGAAAAAGTGTCAATATGCTTATGTAGTTTAGCATTTGATAAGAAATGAAAGGAAAAAAAAAAGTAAAATCACTTGACAAAGTCAAGGTTTGATTATGAAAGAGGTGAAAGTTTGAAAACAAGAAGGTTTTGAAAAAGGGAGAGAGTTTTGAAAATTAAAGAATGGGGAGGAGAAGAAGAGACTATCCTAAAGCATAAAAGAAAAGCTAAGGAAGAGAATAGCCTAACCACACAAGTATGCTTCCAAGTCTTCGAACCATAATTCCAAAGCAAAGGGAGAAAGGTCCTAAGTCTAAGTCCAAGGTTCCAAGAATTGCATTGGATGTCCAAGGTCTAAGTGCAAAACTCCATGTCCATTGCAAAGGATAGTAACCATAGTCCAAGATTAGAATCACAAGTTTTTAGGGGTTTTGGCCTTTATTAATGTTTTAGGTCCAAGTGGACAAAGAGAAAAAGGCATAAACATAAACACGTGTCCAACGGACAAAGGAAAAAATGCGGAAGCATAAACATGATATGATATGATAATAATGAAGCATAAAAGTAAAAGAGAGATAAGGGATAAGAAGAAAACAAGATATAATAAATGATTAGTACAATAGAAATGTTAGTGATTAATGGTATGGTGAACTTAATCATCCACAATCAAAGACAAAGCAAATAGTGTCAAAGAGAATAAAAAAAGTAACCGGTTCCGCTTCATATCTTGCACTACGGTGATTAATTAATGCAATTAGTCCAAATTTAGTGAAGACTTGAAAGAAGATTGGGATACCCAAAGCAACTACGCATCAAGCTTCAAAGTTTATGGAACTAACACAAACAAATAATCAACCTTGGGATGACGCGACTAATCAAAGTCCGGTCCACGAAAGTACAAGTGTTGAATTGGATTTATTCCGAGTAGGGACAAATTTTGGTCTATGTTAAGCGCACGCCGAGTAATTTGTTCGAGCAATTACCCTACGAATGAGGCCGGCCATGAGATGTATGTGTTAATGCACGCGAGATAAACGATATAGGGATCGTTATCCTAAAGCGGTGCCACACGAAAAGAAAAGGTGGAAATGATCTCGTCTCGATCGAAATTCAACAAAGAAATTTCACGATCACTTCGACTTTCATCGATCTAAAGGAAAATAGATGAAGAAAAAGTGGATCTAAAAGTTATGATCCACACACAATCAAAAACGAAAATAAAATGAGAAAACAAAATAGAAACCAAAAATTAAAAGCTAATCCATGATAGAAATTTTAACTTTTTTTCAAGAAATTTTCTAAAACAGAATTTTAAAATAAAATCTAGTTTCAAAAGCTACTAAAAAAAAAGTATGAGACAAAAAATATTGAAATTATATTTTTAAGAAACAAATGAAAAGGAGGTTTGAATTAAAAATGGAGGTGATAGTGTAAATTCCAACGGGCTAGGCCCAAATCAATTGAAAAACTCTTTTTAATTAAAAAAAAAGAAAACAAATAATGAACAAATAAAAAGAAGAAAAAGAAAGTCAGAAGCAAAACTTCCACTTCTTCTTCTACACATCGCCAGCGCACTATTCACGGCCAAGGGGAGGGAGTACGACGAGCTTGTAACGGCGAACGACGGGACGCGAAATCGACATCAAAATGATCAGAGCACAGTGTAGATTTCAATTATGTCATCGATTTTGTGCAACGATGCTTGAATCCACCGAATCGAAACCGCAAAGGTTTGATGAAAAAGAAGCTTCAATACCTTTTAATGGTGAGAAATGTTCTTCCTCTTCTCTTCTCTTTTTTGAATGTGTTGTTGTTGAAGTGTTGATGAATATGGATTTGAGTGATTTATGGTTGAAATTGAAAGAAGATTAATGGAGGGGAAAGGAATCGATTGGAAATTGTTTACGATTTTGTTTTTGTGATTTGTGAAGGGAAATTGAAAGAAAATCTTCGAAGATTGAAGGAACTTGAAGCTATGAAGGTTAGAAATTATTGATGTAGCTTGAGACTTTATTTTGGCATAGTAAGTTTTGCTATTCAAGCTTGATGAAATGAGGAGAGTGGTGCTGAATTTATAGAAGGATTTGGTGAATTAAAATGAATTTTCCGCTGCCGTTTTGGATTGGTTTCTTGCGTTTTGATGTGTGCAGTGTGCGTTGCGTTTTGGTGTCTATCAGTTGTCGTTTTTGTATGGCTTTATTTTGTAGCTGGTACAATGCGTGTGAGTAGACGGCTTGGGTTAATGTGAAGTTGGTGCGGGCGGCTGGGCTTTGTGACGTGAGGACGAATTCGGCGTGAAGGTGTATCGTGTGAGTTGGAGGCTCGGTATACACAACTGGGAGTATGCGGCTTGTGTTGGAAGGATTTATGTGTAGCAGAATTTTCAAGTGGCCTTGTGTGGTTTGGATGATGGATTTGACAGAGAAAAAATGAAATTGGGCCGTGTAGCTTTTATTTCAACTTTCTTTCTTTTTTTTTTCATGTAAATGGGCCTTGCTTTTTTTGTAATGGGCTTAGTATTGTATTTAATAATGGATTATGGAAATGGATTAGAAATATGGATATTGGAAAGTAAATGGATAAAAAAAGTTTATGGATTTTGAAATGAATAATGGATTATGGTTTAAAAATGGATAATGAATAGAAATGGTTTAATGGATATAATGGAAAAATAATGGGTATTTGGAAATGAAAGAAGAAAAAATGGATTGGATAGAAATTTTATGAATTGGATTAAAAATAGTTAGAAATGGTTAATGGATATTTGAATGGATATTGTCTAAAAAATGGATATTGAGGAATGGTTTAAAAAAAATGGTTTATGGGAAATTTGGTTTAGAAAATGGATAATGAAAAAAAATGGTTTAGATAGCAAAAAGTGGAATATGGAAAGTTTGGTTAAAAGATGTGGATAATGGATAGCAAGTCTCTTTTTTTAGCCCAAAACCAAACTTGACTTTTTTTTTTGTTTTCACAAGCCTTTGATAAAGTGCACACAGCTACCAAGCGACAACTGAACAACAGCCGTCTGAAACTGTCTGGACCCAAAACTCATATGAACCACTGCTTGATAAACTGAAGAATCTCAGCACAAGGCATCTTGCATTTGAACAACCACATGTGACTTGAAATCACTTCATCGTCTTTGACCAACCTGCACAACACACAGAGAGAGAAACAAGCAAACGACAGCATATTTTTTTGTATTTTTTTGGTTAAAGGTTAGATAAACAGAAGCAAGTAAGAGAATCACACAAGTACTCAGGAGAAACATAAACTGTGATCTTGTTTGTGGTAATGAGATGCAAATGAGATGTGCGAAATCTTAGGGGTAAAAATTAGGGTCTTACAGATAGTATATCGATGGATTTTGTTACGGGATTGCCGAATACGCAAAGAGGGCATAATGCTATTTGGGTAATTATTGATAGGCTTACTAAATCTACTCACTTCATTCCAATTGATATTAGTTATCCTTTGGAGAAGTTAGCCGAGATTTATATTCTTGCGGTTGTGAAGTTACATGGAGTTCCTAAGAGTATTGTATCGGATAGAGATCCTAGATTCACATCGAGGTTTTGGGAGAGTTTACAAAAGGCTTTGGGTTCTAAGCTAAGATTGAGTTCGGCTTATCATCCGCAAACGGATGGTCAAACCGAGAGGACAATTCAATCGTTGGAGGATTTGTTGCGTGCTTGTGTGCTCGAGCAAGGTGGTGCTTGGGATAATTATTTGGCATTGATTGAGTTCACCTACAATAACAGTTTTCATACAAGCATAAGTATGGTACCATTTGAGGCTTTGTATGGTCGGAGATGTCGAACACCTTTGTGTTGGCATGAAACCGGTGAGAGGGCAATAGTTGGACCGGAGATGGTACAACAAACGACGGAGAAAGTGAAGTTTATCCGTGAGAAGATGAAAGCTTCTCAAAGCAGACAAAAGAGCTATCATGACAAAAGAAGAAAAGATCTTGAGTTTCAAGAAGGCGACCATGTGTTTTTGAGAGTTACGCCGGTTACGGGTGTGGGTCGTGCTTTGAAGTCGAAGAAGTTGACTTCTCGTTTTATTGGTCCGTATCAGATTTCTGCACGAGTTGGTGTTGTGGCTTACCGTGTGGCGTTGCCTCCGAATCTTTCGAATTTGCATGATGTATTCCATGTTTCGCAACTTTGGAAGTATGTTCCGGATCCGTCACATGTTATTCCTATGGACGAGGTGGAAGTGAGAGATAACCTTACGGTTGAAACTTTACCGAGTAGGATTTGGGACCGTGAAGTTAAGAAGCTAAGAGGCAAGGATATTGCACTCGTGAAAGTAGCGTGGGGAGGCGCTGCGGAAGGCGATATGACTTGGGAGCTAGAGAGTAGGATGCGAGAGTCGTATCCAGAGTTGTTTGAATCAGGTAATATTTTCGAGGACGAAAATTTCTAAAGTGGGGGAGAGTTGTAACGTCCCGATTCCAATTATTCCCATTTTGTTGAGTCTTTGATTTAAATTGAATGATAAATTATTTTAATTGTAGAATTGGTGTGTTAATATGTTATGTTGACCGTATATGTTATTTTACCGTTTTTGAGAGTTTTCGGGGAAAAAGTAGGACGGAGGGTATTTTAGACATTTCTCATTAATGTTAAGTTAGAAAATTTAGTGGAAATATAATTGTGTGAGAAAATGAATTAAATTGAATTTGGGTAAAAAGAAAAGAAAAAAAAAAGAGATAAGAAGAGGAAATAGAAGAGAAAGAGATAGAAAGGAAAATAGAAAAGAAATAGGAGAGAAAGAAAGAGGAAGAGGAGAAAAGAGAAGGAAAAGAGGAAAACCAAGAAAATCAACCTCTAGGAATCGATTTAATCGGGTAAGGGTGTGAAACATTGTTATCTTATCAATGTATATTATTATGTATGATTGTGTATGTGTGTATTGGATTGTTTGTGGTGTTTTCATAGTTTTCCATTTTAGGTCGATGTTGAGAAATCGATGTTTTCGCGGTTGAAAATCGACGTAAATGTGGTAGAATATTCGTTGCCATGATTGTTTTGGGTTCTGATTGATATATGGTGTTTTGGAAAGGTTTTGATTGGAGAAATATGGATTTTTGGGGTTTTGACAGCGCAGGAAAATTCTGGGTTTTCCTTGGTTCGCCTAGCGAACCTGGGGCGAAGCGGTAGCGAGGGAGGTTTTCGCGGGTTCGCCTAGCAAACCAGTTGGTGAAGGTCAACGAAGGTTCGCTGAGTTGTTCGCCTAGCGAAGTTTGGGTGTTTGGAATGTGGGTAGTTGCTGCCTTGGTTCGCCAAGGGGTTCGCCTAGCGAACTTTGTGTCTATTTTTATCTAACAGTAGGTTCGCTGGAACATTCTCCTAGCGAAGGAGCTAGCGAATGCTCGCGAGGGAGGTTCGCCCAGCGAACAGTGCTGTTCGTGAAATTTTTGTTTTCTGCATAACTTTTGATCTGTGGTTCAGTTTGAGGCGTGGTTTGATGCGTTAGAAAGCTTATGGAATGTTCTTTCTTAGTATGATGAATTGGAAATTGTTAGCCAATTAAATAAGTTGGAAAAGTCAGAAATAGTGTTATTTAGCGATTTTTACCATTTTGAACGTGTGTTTGGATATGAACCATACAATAGTGCATTGATGTGAATGTATATAGATTGTATGTACTCGTATGAGAAGAATGCATGAATATATTGTGAATATGTATGCATTTCAAGAATGTCTTGAGTCATTTGCGTGTGAAGCATAATGATGTGCATTCTTGTGTTGAGGGATTCTTATGAGAATCCGCTATAACATCGTGTGCCTTAAAAATAAGAGGTGTGAGCGATCAGATTGGATCGTGTGCCTTAAAAATAAGAGGTGTGAGCGATGGGTATAAGAGATCGTGTGCCTTATACAAAGAGGTGTGAGCGATCGGGTCGTGTGCCTTAGACAAAGAGGTGTGAGCGATCCATAAACGTCGTGTGCCTTAAAAATAAGAGGTGTGAGCGATCAGATTGGATCGTGTGCCTTAAAAATAAGAGGTGTGAGCGATGGGGAACATCATATGCCCGACGGGGAGTTACAGTGATGTAACGAGCGATGGTTCCATCAGAGTTCCTGAGTGAACTTGAGATGATTGACTCGGTACCGCATTGCATTTGCATAGAGTCGTGAGTTGGTCTCTATGATTTGCATTTATCATCTTTAAAATGGTGCTTTGATGAAAAAACGTATATGTGTATGTTTATGTGGATTGATATGAATTGTGAAAATATGCATGAGGTATATGCTTGGTTTGAATAGATATGTATACATTGCGATGTATATGAGTGAGATGTGATGAATTGTGGTGAGAATGTTGATTATGAGTATTTTTACGTTAACATATATATAATTATATGCATTGTTATTATGATAATATTTCTCACCCTTCTGCTATTTTATAATACTCTATGAGGCATTGCAGATTAGGTATGCTGGAGGTCTTTTTGTGAAGCGTGTCTTCATTCTTTTGGTCGGTTGGCTCTGATATGTAGCACCGGGTAGCTAGGATGTATATGATTCTTTTGTGATACAGTTGTATATGTATCTTGCTGATGAATGTTTATGTAAACATGAATTATGTTGATGGATGATACTCGATGACGCATGTGTATATATATATATATATATATATATATATATATATATATATATATATATATATATGTATATATGTTTGATGTTATTCAATGTTTAGATTTTCCACTTTTATTCTAAATATTGAGATGTGGGTGTAAGGACAAAGTTCCTCTGTGCAAAGTTACCCCACTGTTGCATATCGACTGTTGAGCAGGTGTTGCATGTTTTAATTGAATGTATAATGTGACATACCTCTTTTATACTATGTTATAATTATACTCTGACGAAATTTTTAATATGTGCCTAAATGATTATTTGATTATTTGAGGGTATAGAAAGGGGGTGTTACACTTCTCAATTCCCTTTCAATCACAGTAGTGACAGAAATTACATATCAATATAAACAGTCCAGCTCTAGTAATAACATGACACAAGAGAGGCTCACAAAATATAAACCCTAAACTCACCAGGAAATAATGTATTTTTCCACACTTTTCCTAGGTTAAATCCATCGTATTTATAACCATAAACATGACTAGATTTGGGGTTCAGAAACGCATCAATTCTGCTCCACAAAATCTGTAACTAATTCTCCTCTAGAATAGTTTCTTCAATCCTAAGTTTCCTAAAGTGTATACACACTTAGAAATAGCATCTACAAATTATAATCAGAATCTCTGATTCCTCAATCTTGGATGCCACCTAGGAAAAACAACTAATCCCATAATAATCTGAAATCTGGAATAACATAATTAAAAACTGAAAAAGTAACAGACCAAGATGTCGAATCATCATGATAGGACATCTTGTCCAACATCTTAATCTTCAGTTAGTTCTTCATGTTAGAACATCTTGTCCAACATCTTGTTATCAAGTTAGTTTTACCAAAATTGATGCCAACCTCCAAGGCTTGGACTCATCAATTATCAATCCATCAAGTTTGACTTCCTTGATGAGGATGTTATGTATTTAAAGGAAAATATTGTGATGAATTGTTGCCTGAAGAAGGACCTGATCCTGAATCCCGTTGGGGTTTATTGTTTGATGCAGCTGTTAATGCTTATGGCAATGGAATTGGGGCAATCATTATTACTCCTCATGACTCTCATATACCATTTACTGCAAGATTTATGTTTGAGTGTGTGAACAACATGGCAGAGTATGAATCTTGTATAGTGGGTCTTGAAGAGGCCATTGATTTAAGGATTAAAACCTTTGATGTGTATGGGGATTCAGCCCTGGTGATTAATCAGATTAAAGGTGAATAGGAAACCCGTCAACCTGGTTTGATTTCGTGTAAAGATTATGAAAGGAGGTTGCTAACTTTCTTTAATGAAATTGAGTTGCATCGTATAACTCGTGAGGAGAATCAGATGGCAGATTCTTTGGCCATTTTGTCTTTTATGATTAGAGTGAATTGTTGAGAAGACTGTTTGGCAATTTCTTTTTGAATAAAGATGTGTTGTATAAAAGAAACTTTGACATGGCCTTGCTCAGATGCATGGATAGACACGAAGCATACATTTTAATGAAGGAAAATCATGAAGGGTCCTTTGGTACTCATGCCAACGGACTTGCTATGGCTAAAACGATGTTGAGAGCAAGTTACTACTGGCTAGCAATGGAATCTGATTATTACAAATATGTGAAGAAGTGCCATAAGTGTCAGATTTATGCTGATAAGATTCATGTGCCTCTGAATCTTCTTAATGTTATTTCATCTCCATGGCCTTTCTCTATGTGGGGAATTGACATGATTGGTTCCATTGATTATTTCACCAAATAGATTGAAGCGACATCGTATGCTAAAGTGACCAAGCAAGTGACGGTCATATTTATCAAGAATCAAATTATCTATCGGTATAGCTTTCCCAGCAAGATTATTACAGATAATGGGTCACATTTGAATAATAAGATGATGAAAGAGCTGTGTGATGACTTCAAGATTAAACATCATAACACTTATCCTTACAGACCTAAGATGAATGAGTCTGTTGAAGCTGCGAATAACAACATTAAGAATATTATCCAGAAGATGGGTGTAACATACAAGGACTGGCATGAGAAGCTCCCATTTGCTTTGCATGGGTATCGTACATCCGTCCGCACTTCAACAAGGGCAACCCCTTTCTCACTTGTATATGGCATAGAAGTAGTGCTCCCTATAGAGGATGAGATCCCATCAATGCGAGTATTGGTGGAGGCCATGTTGTCTCATGTTGAATGGTGTCAAAGCAGGTATGATCAGTTGAATTTGATTAAAAAACAGAGAATGACGACTTTGTGTCATGGCCAGTTATATCAGCAAAGAATGAAGAAATCTTTTGATAAGAAGGTTGACCTCGTGTGTTCAGAGAAGGCGACCTCGTGCTCAGAAAGACCTTGTCTTTTACCGCTTATTCTAGGGGTAAGTGGACTCCTAATTATGAACGTCCATATGTTGTTAAGAAAGCCTTCTCTGGCGGTGTATTAACTCTTAAAACTATGGATGGTGAGGAGCTCCCTCATCTTGTAAATGTCTATGCAGTCAAGAAATACTTCACTGGAGAAGACGACTAGAGGTGTATAATGATGGCCTGAGATTGTTATATTTCAAATGTGATCTTTTGCGTGTTTTCACTTAAGGTCCACCATGTGCCTTAAGATTTGAGTCTTCTGATGCCCTTACTTCATCATAGTTGACTAGATCTAACGGCTGACACTTTTACCTGATTTCTTTCTTTTTCTTTTATTTGATTTTTCTTCTAAAATTTATTTTAAATCATATTTTCATCCAAAAAATATCAAAAAATTTAGAAAAATATTTCCTATTATTTTACACCTTCTGTAATTAATTCACAATTTTATTTTATATTATTTTTCTATTTTTCTTTTATTTCTCACTTTTCATGCATTTTAATTGGTTTAAAAACACTTTTATGCATTTTAAAAATCTCCAAAAATTATGCTACGATCCTTGACTTATTTTGGACGTATCTTGAGTTTATTGAGCCTTTGTTTGATGTTTAGAGGCTTCATTTGGAGTTTCCTTTTATTTTCCATTTAAAAATCATTTAATGTTTTATCTTGTTTATTTTTTGCCATTTAAATATTATTTGACTTCTGTTGACTTGGATTAGGGCTTGATTGATTAAAATCTTCCTCAATCTCAATGGACTTTGGGTGTTGATGAGGTTGGATGAATATTCATCAATTCAAATCTATCATTAAATGATTATTTGAATCATTTTTGGTGCTTTGGGTTGATGAATGTTTTTGTAACTTAATCCACCAAAAGAGGTGATTGAAATTGATGATAGATGAACCTCAAGTCATGATTCAATTTGGTTTCTCTCTTTATCTCCTTCTCCTTCTTTTATCCTTTTTCTTTTCTCTTGTTCAATTTGATGATTAAGAGTCCATCTTGTTCATGAAGTTTGGATTGATGCTTGATGAGCTTTCAACATTTCAAATCTACCTTCCAATTTATCATGGATCACTTGAGGTACTTTAGATTGATGCATAAGTTTATCGTAAGTTGTCATAAAGGATGATTGATGTAATGAACCAATCTCCTTGCCTTAGTGCTTGATCCCTCCTTGGTTTTTACTTGTGCTACATGTTTTAGGAGTATGATTTCTATAATATCTCTAACATGTATGGTACATAAATTTTTATTGACCGTCCTCCCATAGTATGATCTTCCTAATAGATTGTGCTACGACTATTTAAGATAGCGCTAAACTTGTCCTGAATCAATTCATTAACTCTAACATCAATACTAACATTATTATTGTGCTAAATTCACTTTATGTCATTTAATTTCCTTGTCATTTAATCTTCTTATCATTTAATTTCTTGCTCTTTACTTTTATGCCTTTATTGTTAGCGTTATATTTCATATTGTTTATGTTTACGCTTCTTTTTCCTTTTGCCCCATGGGCATTTCTTTTTCTTTTAAAAAAATTAATAAAGGCAAAACCAAAAAAAAGGGTTTTCTAATCTTTGGACTAATGGTTATTATCCTTAGCTTGACTTAGAGTTTGATTAATGGACCTATGGACTTTGGTTACTTTTCCCTATGCTATTGGTTTCATCTGATATTTGAGACTTTTGGTTGACCTTTGAATACTTGGCTCTGATGCCTAACTTTGACCTTATAGCTTGAGTTTTTATTTCAACTGATGTTTGGCTTATCATGTGCTTACTTGTTGGTTATGGCCTACTCCATAGGAATGAAATGTTGGTTTTTACTCTAGTCAAACATTGGCTAGATACTGGTTAAGTCACAATGCACATAAAAAGGCTTCCTCTTGGGCTACCTTACAATGAGACCGTTTATTTCTTGCAATTTATTTTCTGCATTAGGATAGTCTCTTCATCTCCTCCCCTTGTTAAAATTTCAAAATCTTCTTCCTTTTTCAAAACCTTCTTGTTTTAAAACTTGAACCACTTTCTCAATAAACCTTCACTTTGTCAAGTGATTTTCAAAATGTTTTTCTTAAATACATGCTCAGACATCTTAAGCATATCAAAACAATTTTAAAAGACTTAAAAACAAAATTTCGTTCAAATCTTTTTTGCCTTTGTGCACCTTTTTCCTTTTAAACATTTTTTAAGGAAAGTCATTAGCTGAGTTCTTGTAGTGATGCAACTCCTATACTTCTACAATAATGTAGAGAAGTGATGATATTTTCCACTTAGGTTTTAAGTGATAGACTTGTTGTTTTCAATCCAAGCAAAATTCCTCCATCTCAAGATGATGCAAATGCTCCTCCCTCATGAATTATAGGTAGTAAGTTGAGTCTCCACTCGAATATGACAAAATGTCTATTCATTAAAAATCAATCAAAACAAGCACTTTTGTTATTTTTATCACAAACTACGAGGTTTTGATCCTCCATTGCACTTTGTTAGTACCTAGGCGCGAGGCTCAGGAAGTCTCAAACAAAAATCTTAAAAAATATTTCTACTTTCATCTCCACAATCTTTTTGCAAACAATCTGGTTTTAAGCCAAACACGGATTTTTAAGAGGTTCCTATAGAGTACTATAGATGTGAGGGGTGCTAAGACCTTCCCTTTGCATAACCTACCCTCGTACCCTTATCACTTTGGTTTATTAGTTTTGTTTTAAAACTTTGGTGGGTTTTATTTGTTCTTTTCCCATTCCTTTGGAAACAATAAAGAGAGGTGGCGACTCTTGTTGTGTGAGTTAAGTTAACCAATAGATTAATCTCAAATTACCTTCCCCCACTACAACTGTGCAAAGTTGATGCTACTTTTTTTGGCCTCAAAGTCCATGGAAAACGCCATGGCCTCATGGCGAACACCATGGGTGCAAACTGGTAGAACGTGGCATTCAAGGTCTATGGCAAACGCCATGGCCTTTATAGAAAATGACATAAGTTCTAAACTGCTACTTTTTTACTTTTGCTTCCAGCTTAGGTGGCACTTGACTTCCATGTCATGGCAGCCACCATGGAAAATGCCATGGTGGACACCATGAGTGCAAAATTCACACCTTTTCTCCGTTCTTTGTTATTTTCGTCCCAGTATCTCAAACGAGAGCTCCTACTAGGAAAATACCTAAAATAAACACAGTACACCAGCATAAAACTACAAAAAGTTGACAAAATAACATCAAATGCTAAGTGAATTGAGTAAACAATGAGGTATATTATGTGGTTATCAAACTCCCATACACTTAAATCTTTGTCATTCCTCAAGCAAACAACCAACATGATTAAAATGGTGTAAGTGCAACATAGATTCAAAGCCACTTCTATTCGTACGTGGTTGTTTGTTTTGGTTTGGATAACATTATATCGATAGGTACTAGTGGGTCGACACTAAGGATACCATAAAGACACAATTCTACATTTCATAGTAAAAAATATCCCTACTATGCAAACCAATCTGAATCATGCTATTATGGCTCAACCTAGGTCACTTGTCATTTTTCACCCTTTTTCTTCAAGCGCAACCCGTTATCTTTTCACACACATAGTAAGGAAACCTGTTAGTAACAATGTCTTAATTTATTTGAATTCTGGAACTTTAGCATTAACATTAAATTATTTTGGAGGTTCAGATATTGTTGGGCTAATGACCCTGTGAGGGTCACCTAACAAAGAGGGAACCTTCCCATTTTGTTCGTTTATTCATTTAGCACATGATCATTCACTTATTTGCATCGGTCTTCCTACGTAGTGTGCGCCTAAGATGGTGCTAACTACAAATATAAACTACTTAAGGGTTACTTAAAATCACAACTTAAGGTTTCGACATAATAGGTATCCAAATTTATTTTCATAATTGGGAGACTTAAAATGTCACGACGGTGCCAATTTTATCGAGAATTTCCTAAGCCTCTCAAATATAGCCAATACACTAAAACAACCTATATACTTTTGGAGTGTGTCACATCATGAATCATAAAAAAAATATGTCGGTGCTCAAATTTTTAAGGAGAATTTAAAAACTGACATAAACCACGCATAAATGAATCGACATCACATGCATTGACTCAACCAATACAACAACTAAGCTAAAAATATCAAAATTCAGATTAAAATAAAGAAACTAGCAAAAAGAGAAAAATATTAACTAGAAAGCAGTAAATTGAAAGTGATAAAGTTCCTCCCCACACTTAAACTGAACATTGTCCTCAACGTTTCGATAAAACTGGGAAAAGGAAAAAGAACCTGGTGAAGAAATCTGTGTCGGTCACGGCCCTTGGGTTGTCCATAGTGAGGAGGTAGAGGTGGCATACCCATTGTGTGGATATAGTGTAACATGTCTTCCATAAGGTTATCACGGTAATTTTGCTGCTAAAACTCCCTTCAGCCTCTCTCGTCTATCCCCACCTTGTTGGAGCAATTGTCCGGCTCAGAAGAGCTTTATATTTCTTTCTCTGTTTTTGTTGTTGATTAATTTTTTGAGAATATAAAGAACAAAACATTGCTAAGTCACAAGAAGCTTCTTTCTTGTGACTTAGCAATGTTTTGTTCTTTAAATTCTTAAATCATTAATCAACAACAACATTTATCAACAACACAACAACATACAACAAAATAAGGTTCAAGAACAACAATAACATCATACAACAACAAAAACATACAACAACATAAGATATTATGTAATGTTTAAAGAACACGCCTTTTTAAAACTAATCGTGGATCTAGAACAAATTATGATTTTCATTTAGTTTATGAAGCTGTGAAAAAGAAGTACAAGGTGAATGATGTTAACACAATAGCTTCATACTTCTTCTATTTTTCTTCATAGCTACACAAACCATATGTATCATAGCTAAAGTATACTCTTTGTTAAGGTGGTGAAGACGAAACTGAAAAAAATGAGAACATTCACCAAATAAAAAATGATAACCCATTTTTAACAAGAAATGTAAACGAAATCGAAGAATAAGTTTAATGAACGAACCTAAAATATGATTAAAGAGTATCATAGCGATAGGTGAAGACGAATCTCAAGGTTTAAGAAAGTTTAAAGAGTGACATGGATGTTAGGGTTACGTTATGAGAGAGAAGAATGAAATATGTTAGGGTTTTCATTTGAGAGAAACAATTGTTATGTACTAAATAATAGATACTTTCACTTATATAGTAAAAAATATCAAATTTCATAACGGTTAGAAAGAAAAACTGTGATATAATACATTACTTTTACAATGGTTATTTAGTAAAACCGTGGTTAAATCTCTCACAATTTATTTACTTATTTATGAGCCCAATTATTAGAGAGGTATTAATTATTGTTATTGTTATTTTTCGTTATTGTTGCGATTGTTGTTTTTATTTTTGTTGGCTTGTACAATATTTTTTTGTAAAACAATAATATATAGTTGTAGCATGTGATTTTTGTCGGTGACGCGACCACCTTACCGCAATGGTGGGAATTGGGTGCTGCTTTCTAATTTCTTATTTATCCTATGAAGGTGGAAATGAAAGGGAAGCTATCTAAAACTAACCTTGCACGCAAATGTTTTTTTAACAAATGCTAAGAGATTCGGGGGTCAGGGGTCAGATTATACAAAGGAAGTTGTTAACACCCAATGTATATATGATTATCCATAGATCTTCTATTACATATTTCTTTATTATCTTTAAATATTGTCCTGTGTTTATCTGTCATGGTTTGGGAAAGTTTCTTTTTTGAGAGGTTTGAGAGAATGTTTTTGTTGTTTTCGGGTTTTCTGTTGTTTTTGGTTAGGTACTGGACCTAAGGTTTTTGATTTGTGTACTCGCTAAGATTTTGCAATCTTATGCCTATGTATTCCCGTAAAGAGACTCGGGAAATCAGAGCAATCGTAATTCCTCCTATTCTATCGGAGGAAAAGATGATTTGATATCTTGTTTAAAGCCCAAGATTGAAGCTAAAAGAGTGTTTTTTGTGTTTTGTTCAAAGCCCAAGATTGAAGCTAAAGGTTTTGACTTAGAGAGAATTTGTCATCTCTAAAGGGAGATATCTCACCTATTCATCACAGCTGTTGAAGGATTGATTATAAAGGGAATTACTTTAACTAGAACGTATGGAATCTAGCAATGCCATAATTTCCTTTAAAAGGGAGGTGTCATGAAGGAAGAAAGTTTAACTGAGTTTAGAGCAATGCCATTTTTCCTTATGAGTCTTTAATGCTAAGAGAGGGACATTGGCTTGGATGTAAATAATCCAGAGGCTTGCCACTTACAGCAATTAGATGAAAGAACAGTTTTTCCAGGATAAAGAGGGACTACAACTTGGATTTTTTGAATCAACAAGTGTGCCACTTACAATAATTATCTGGAAGTAGGGTTTTTGACTGTTTGTTTTGATGTGTGATGTACAGAGAAACTATCTTCCTACAGAGAGAAATTATTTATCTCATCTGAGGGTATGTTAATTTTTGTGTGCCTTGATCAAAGCCCAAGGTTGAAGCTGAAAAGTTGACTCTATTAGGGGAGTTTTATATTTGTATTGTACAAAGCCCAAGATTGAGGTTAAAACAGATTGAATCCACTAGGGAGATTTTATCTATCTTGTACAAAGCCCAAGATTAGGGCTAAAAAGATTGACTCAACTGGGGAGATTTTATTTGTCTTGTACAAAGCCCAAGATTGAGGCTAAAAAAGATTGACTCCACTGGGGAGATTTTATCTGTCTTGTACAAAGCCCAAGATTGAGGCTAAAAAAGATTGAATCCACTGGGGAGATTTTATCTGTCTTGTACAAAGCCCAAGATTAGGGCTAAAAGAAAACTCACTGACTCCACTGGGGAGATTTATGTGTCTTGTACAAAGCCCAAGATTGAGGCTAAAAAGGATTAACTGACTCAACTGGAGAGTATGATGTCTGTCTTGTACAAAGCCCAAGATTGAGGCTGAATCTACTGAGGAATAATCATTATACAAAGCCTAAGAGGAGGCTGGCTGAGGAAATTTTTATATGAAGCCTAAGAGGAGGATAGCTTCTACTGAGGATTATTGAAATCCAGAGAAAGGTCCAATATGTATTGGGGAATCCATAGGGAAAATCAACTCTTGCTGGAGATTGAAGAAGAGTTGAAATATCAGATAACATGAGGTTCTGGTACTATTGAGGATTTGAAAAGGGTATACTGAACCTGGTTGGGGATTCTTTAATCTTGATTGGGATCAAAGAAATTTCAAGGTGAGTTTGGGGACCTTGAGAATTTAAACTCTCTTGGGGATTAGACATGTATGGATGACTAAACTTCTTTCAATGCTTTCAGGAAGCTTGTGGGTTTCTATTTGAAAACCAAGAGGAGATAAGACTTTCCAAGTCTACTGGTATGAAGAGGTTGACTCCCAGCTATAGAATGATCTTTGTTTGATGCCCAAGAGGAGGCTGATGTGTTAAGGGATGAAGATCAACCCTAAAATGGTCTGATGTTATTGAATTTTGATTCACATGAGGATTGAACTAGTAGAGATAACTAATTTTTGTCCTATGCTTGTAGGAGGCCTTTGGGTCCTTGTACTAAGCCCAAGAGAAGACTGAGAACTTCTAAGAAGCCTGAGGGTCCTTGTGTAGCGTGCTATTTTTGTCGATGACTCGACCACCTTATCGCACATGTGTGTTTCTCCTCAACTCAATGAGGGGGATTGGGGTGTTACATTCTAATTTCTTATTTATCCCGTGAACCTGAAAGGGAAAGGGAAGCTATCTCAAACTAACCTTGCACACGAATGTTTTACTGAACAAACGCTTGAAGAGATTGGGGGGTTCGGGGTCAGGTTGTACAATGGGGAGTTGTCAATTACCCATCCTATATATGGTTATCCATAGGTTGTTAGTTTTAGGTTCTGCTTTGTACTTGATGATGTTTATCTGGAAATGGGTTGGGAAAGTTTCTTGGGAAATATGAGAGAGAGAGAGAGAGTTTATTTTTGTTGATGTTCGGGTTTTCCGATGCTTTTGGTAAAGTACTGGACCTAGAGTTTTTGATTGGTGTGCTCGCTAAGATTTCGCAATCTTATGCCTACGTATTCCCGTTAAAGAAAATAGGGAAATTAGAGCAATCATAGTTCCTCCTACTCTATGGGAGGAAAAATATGTTTTAGTGTCTTGTTCAAAGCCCAAGATTGAAGCTAAAAGGGTTGAGTATTTATGTCTTGTTCAAAGCCCAAGATTGAAGCTAAAGGTTTGACTGAGAGAGAACTTTTCATCTCTAAAGGGAGACATCTCGTCTGTTTATCACAACTGTTGGATGACTGTTTATAAAAGAGGGTTACTTTAACTGGGATATGAGAATCCAGCAATGCCATAATTTCCTTTATAGGAGGTTTGTCCTGAAGGAGGAAACTTTAACTCAGTGTAGAGTAATGCCATTTTTCCTTAGGAGTCTTTCATGCTAAGAGAGGGACAGCGGCATGGATGTAAATAATCCAGAGGCTTTCCTCTTACAGCAATGAGATTAAAGAAAGGGATTTACAAGGATAAGAAATGGACGACAACTTGGATATTTGAATCAACAAGTGTGCCACTTATAGCGGTTATCTGGGATTAGGGTTTGTTTTGAGTTATTTGTTCTGATATGTGATAACATAGAGAAATGTCTTCCTACAGAGAATTTTATATTTCCTCTGAAGGGATGTTGATTTTTATATGCCTTGATCAAAGCCCAAGGTTGAAGCTAAAATATTGATTTGACTCCACTGGGGAAGTCCTTATATAAAGCCTAAGAGGAGGCTAAAAAAGACTTGCTCAACAAGAGAATGTTTATATCTGTCTTGTACAAAGCCCAAGATTGAGGCTGAAAAGAAAAGACTGACTCTTTTGGGGATATCATTATACAAAGCCTAAGAGGAGACTAAAAGTTTAACTTTTCCGGGGAAATATTTTGTCTCTCTTGTACAAAGCCCAAGATTGAGGCTAAAAGGATTTTGATTCTGCTGTGGAGGGTTTGTATGTGTCTTGTACAAAGCCCAAGGTTGAGGCTAAAGGGGAGACTGACTCTGTGGGAAAGAAACCTTTATCTGTCTTGTACAAAGCCCAAGATTAAGGTTGAAAATAAGACTTTACTGACTCGGCTGGGGATTTTTTAGGTGTTTTGTACAAAGTCCAAGATTGTGGCTGAACAAGCTGGAGAAATCATTATACAAAGCCTAAGAGGAGGCTGAAAGAAGCTTAATACTGCTGAGGATTGTTGAGATCTGGAGGCAGGTCTAAATCGGGGAATCAACTCTTGCTGAGGATTATAGAAGAGTCGAGGTATCAGATACCTTGAGGTTCTGATTTGGGGTAGTGTTATACTGATGATAAGCTGACCCTGGCTAGGGAATCTTAGGGGAAAGACTGGGTTTTTGAACCGATGGGTTTTAACTCTACTGGAGATTGATTAAATGATCAGGGTTTTTCCTATATTTGTAAGGAACTTGAGAATGTCTTTGAGATCCAAGGAGGGATTTATACTGTCCAAGTCTACTGGTGTAGAAGTGTTTTATCTTTTGTATGATGCCCAAGAGGAGGTAGGTACATTAAGGGATGAGGATCAACCCTTAAATGGTTTGATGTTTTGACACTGGAAAGACTGCTTTAGCAAAGGATTACTAAGTTTTGTCCTATACCTTTAAGAGGTCTTCGGGGTCCTTGTATTAAGCCCTAGAGAAGGCATGGGAACTTCTAAGAAGCCCGAGGGTCCTTGTACAAAGCCCAAGAGAAGGCGGGGATGCTTTTAGGAAGCATGTGGGTCCAAACTTAAGAAAAGTTCAAAAAAAGTTTACCGGGAATAATCTTTTTTTTAGTGAACAGTTCTAGGGTTTGAAGAAATTCAAGAGAGGTTTCACCGAGAATTAATCCTCTCCGGGGAACTGAAATTCTTTGACAATTTCTAATAGTGATAGTCTGAGAAAAGTTTCCCCGGCAATAATGCCTTTCTCTTTGTTCCATATTGTTTAAGCCCAAGAGAAGGCAAGACTGTATCTGGAAATCCTATGGGGATCTAGTTTTGACTGTATTAAAGAGTGACCAACTGTCTTTACCTAGTTCTAGACCTAGTTGTCGGGGAAAACACTAAGAAGATATACTAGTATATATATAGTTGATATATGACGAGTATTTAAAAGGATATGAAAGAAGGACTTACAGGTGAGCAAGCTTCCAGCAATACAGTTATATATATAAAAGCAGGTAAAAGAAAGCTGATAAAAACTTACAGGTGAGCAAGCTTCCAATGTAACAGCTGTATGGTTAGTTGTTCAAGAAATTAAAGAAAGTTTTGATAACAACTATGGATTTGAACCTAAATAAAAAAGGAAGTTGTTTTTGAAAAGATTGTTGGGGCTTATACTCAAGGAGAGGCCCAGATGATAAATAGTAATCGTATCGTTGTTCTATAAACTGTATCGGGACTTATACAAAGACTGTGACCCAAAGAGGTTTTCTGTACAGAGGGATGGGTCTTACAACTCAAGGAGAGGCCCAAACGTTTGATAAAAGAAAAGGAATGGGACTTACAACACAAGGGTAGGCCTAGGTGAAAATGTTTTGAAAAAACGACGATCGCGCCGGGATTTTGAAAACACTGTGGGTCTTATACAATGACTGAGACCCAAAATTATTTATGTACAAAGGCGGTTGGGTCTTACACGATATTAGAGGCCCAAAGTTGTTTGAAAAGATTTATTAGGGTGATAGTGATCAAAACCCTAATTTTTGGTTTTTTAATGTATTTTAATTGAATAAAAATTCAATTAAAATAATCAAAATATGTGAAAAAGAGGTTGTGGCATTAGATTTATATTTGGAAAATCATGTTTCATTCATGGGTTGTTTTAAAAATCATTTGAATTTTGTAAAACCAAGAGAAAGAAATATTTTTAATGTTTAAAAACAAATAAAAATATAATTCTTTACAAAAATACCAAATATATGAAATTAATAATATTTTTGTGAAATTTTCATGGAATAAAATATTTTAATGTTTTTATGAATTTTCAAAAAAAGACTTAATCAAAAATAATTAAAATTGAGAGAGAAATTAATTTTTTAATTAACTAACAAAAACATGAAAATATGGAAAATAGCAAAACCATAAAAAATGGTAAAATGGTCTGGGTGGGGTTTGAACCCACGACCTTGGAAACAAACACGTATGCGCGCTACCACTGGGGTGGTGATACATCCGTGTATCAAAACCACCTCATTAATTCATAAGGCATGCCTTGTTTCTAGGCCTGGGTAAGGCAAGGCAAGGCAAGCTTTTGGTCAATTTACGTGAAGCCTCTAACCTTCTCATTTCTCCATGGATTGAGACAAAATTTAGGTGCATCTGACCTAGAATTTCACAAGGAATCCAATGGTGACCTTGATTTTTTCAGAAAATGTTTTCTCCTCAAAATCCGATAGTGATTTCAAAATAGGCTTGTTTTTGCATGTTCTATGCTATCTCATGGTACAGGCAAGAATTACACAACATATACAACATGTATGAGATGTTTATGATCAATGGACATCAAAGGAATGTATAATTCAAAGAATTCAAGTTGTCATGCACTTACCTCTTGGAGCTTTTTGTGTTATCTTCCAAGTTTCTTGTGCTAGGAGTAATTTGATGCTTTGGACACTCTCAATTGATCCCTTAGAAGCTTTTAGAATGATTAGAACCATCTAGAATCCTCAGGAACAAGTTGTGGCACATTCTTGCAAAAGGGGCAAAAGTGACCAATATGGCAACTCTCTCAAATGGTGTTCCAGATGAGGGGAACCATTTGGGATAGTTTGAGGATGATATTTGGAGTGTGTTTGAGGCTTTGTTTGGTTTTGGAAGTGAATTAATCAAGACATGGCTTGAAAGATGGAGAAAAGTCCAATTTTAAGGTTTTGGAAGTGGACTTTGTGATTTTGGTGTTTCAGGTCACAAGTGAGTGGTTGAACAACTTAGATACAACATATTAGAGGTGCTTGGATCATGAGCTGTGGTGGAATTGCTCTCTACCTCAAAAACTCAGAGATGCCTTGCAAAAGAAGGCATTTTGGCCTAAAGAAAGGGATTTTGAGGAAAGTAAGTGTTGTAGTGATACTGAGCACAAATGAGCTCTATTTATAGTAGAGCAAGTTTGTTTTGCAAACAATAGTGAATGGCAGCTGCAGCAGGCCTTTGGCCAATGTTGAGCAAAATGAATCTCAAGTCTCCTCTAGCCATTGACTTGAGGTTAGAGCACATGCCTATGGTCCTTTGATTAGAGCATATTCTTGACTTATTCAGTTAAGAATTCCATGCCACCTTGGTGTATCCATTAAATGCATTGAAACAAAATTGGAGTCTTGGCACCTTTTTAGCCTTTTTAGGTTTGTTATGGCTAAGGTAGATTCTTGGACTTTGGAGGCTTGGGGATTAGATAATTCTCCTTTTGTTTTATCCTCAGATGTGTCCAAATGGATGACAAGGCTTAGATTTGCTTAATTTTGCCAAATCGAGCAAAACAACAAAATCTGCCAAAATCTGCCTTGCCTAGGACAGTTGGAAATGGTGATTTTGAGGGATTCATATCTCCCTGCTCAGGTTGAGTTATGGGATGCTCTTATGCTTTTTAGAAAGCCCTCATATGATACAAAACATGTGTGATCATATTTTTTTTTGAAACTATTTGGATCCAACTGAAAAAACCTCATGAACATTGATGTTCAAGGCTGGTAACTTAGGCAGATTTTCACTAAGTGTTGGAAAAAGAGTTAGTTTCATGTTTTTGTCATTTTGATCACTCCATAACTTAAAATCCATAAAGAATTAGAGTTGGAGGTAGTTGAAGCTTTTGTAGAGTGTAGCAAGGCCTACAAATCCAGCTTTGGATCACCCAAAATGGTTGCTTGGATCTCAAGTTATGGTCCTTGGAAGTTAGTACCAAAACCACTTTTATTCCATAACTTAGAAAAATTTTGGTTTCTCAAGGTTGCCCCTTTTGCAAGAAACCTCACTTTTCTTGATTTTTCTTGATGAATGATGATCAACATCATACATTAACATTATTTTTGACTTAGGGGAACCATATTTGTTAAAAATTCCAAAAAGTCAAACTTGATTTTGTGCACAGTTGACTTTTTATCGGATGAAATCCAAACGGTGCGATCCTTTGTGAAATCAAGTTCTTGAGCTAAATCAAACCTAATGGATGGATCCCATAGGTGTTATAAGGTGTATTGAATAATGTCCCAAGGTTTGGGAGCATGTCTTGGTCAAAAGTCAAAGATACAGTTGACTTTTTCTTCGAAACCCTAATTGTGGTCCTGATGAAATTGAAACTTGTGGATCAAGCTTCTTGGGTCAATCCATTAATTCAAATGGATAAATGTGGTGTATTTGAGGCCCTCAAATAATGTCTTGAGGTCTTGGCTCATGCTTTGTTCAAAAAGTCAACTTAGGGGTGAATTAGGTCAAGAAACCTTAATTCCGAATTTTTGGTAAATGCATCCCCTGAGGTTAAATTGACTTGATGATTAGGTCCATGAGGTCCCTTGGAGTATCTTGGGTAATTATTTAAAGCATTGGCTCATGCCCAGATGAAAATTTTCATCTGGAGGCCTCAGTCGACCAAAACCCTAATTTGGTCACACTGGCGATCTTAAGGCTTGATCGACTTGGAATGTTGTAACTTTGTGCTTAATTCTTGATGTGGGAGTCCTCTTGATCCCTTATGGGTGTTTAAGAGGTTAGAAAAGTTGAATATCTTGTCATTTATTGATTGATCCTTTGTCTAAATGCTCTAAGATGGCTTAAAACCCTGATTCTTGGTTGTAGTGAATGCTCAACCATCTTTGAGGAGATAGATGAGGTGTGAAGGTACATCCATATTGTGATGATGACTTGCACAATAAATGGGAAATCTTGGTGGTCAAAATTTGGGGTATGACACCTTGTACAAAGCCCAAGAGGAGGTTGGGTATGCTTTTTGGAAGCCTGTGGTCCAAGCCCAAGAAAAGTTCAAGAAAAGTTTCACCGGGAATAATCCTTTCTTTGCAGAACAGTTCTAGGGTTTGAAGAAATTCAAGGGGTTTTACCGGGAATTGATCCTCTATGGGGAAATGAATTTCTTGTACACATATATTTGGACAGTCTTGAGAAAAGTTTTACTGAGAATAATGCCTTTCTCTGTTCCATATTGAATAAGCCCAAGAGGAGGCAATACTGTATCTGGAATTTCCTATGGGGAACTAGTTTTTTCTATATTGAAAGAGTAACCTCTAGTTTGATCTAAACATAGACCTAATTTTCAGGGAAAACTCTAAGCAGATATGTACAAGCATATATATATATATATACAGATGAAATATATAAACAAGTATGCATAGAAGAGATTGTGAAACTTACAGGTGTGCAAGCCCAAGCAGATTAACTACAGCTGTAGGGTTAGGGTTTCAAGAAATTGAAGAAAGTTTTGATAAAACTTTGAACTTCAATTTGAATCAAAAAAGAAAGTTGTGTTAAACAAAGTTTGAGGATTGTACTTAAGAAGAGGCCTTGATGATTTATTTTGAAAAGGGTGATCGCACTGTGATACCGACAGACGTTGCGGGACTTATACTATAGCAGTAGCCCAAAAATTGTTTATATACATAGGGGGTTGGGTCTTACACTCTATTAGAGGCCCAAAAGTGTTAAAAAAGAAGAAACATGGGACTTACAACAACGTGGAGGCCTAGATGAATTTTTTTTTGAAAACGACGATCGCGCCGAGATTTTTAAAATCGTATCGGGACTTATACAATGACTGAGGCCCAAATTTATTTATGTACAAAGGGATGGGATTTACACTCTATCAAGAGACCCAAAAAATGTTTGAAAATTTTTTGTGAGGGTGAAAACAATTAAAACCCTATTTCAAAATTCTAACGTCAACTTCAGCAAATGGCCAAAAAGCTTAGAACTTGTTGTGGCACCTCAAATGCAAATAGGCCAAAAAGCTTGAGCAAATGGGGGGTGACTTTGTGATTCAGGTGTTCCAGATGAGTTTTAAGGTCATGGATCACTCATATATGACATATGTGAGGTGTTGGCATGATTGGTTTGATTTAAATTGTTTCCTATTTCATAATTCGATAGTGACTTGAAATAGAAGCAAAATCTGGTTTTTATGAGAGTGATTGGAAGGAAAACATTAATTCAGAGGTTTTGGGGTGGTTTGATCAGTTACACATGACCTCTATTTATTGTAGAGGAAGTTTGTTTTGGAAGCAATAATGTTTGGAGGCTGATCATGGCAGTAGCTTGTAGCCATTGACTTGGATAATTCAAAAGTGCCAAGTCAGCTCTTCTTATCTTGACTCCATTAATCTTTGCAGGTTTGAATGCTCGGAGTTTAGACTAAAATCTTGAATGATTTGGAGTGTTGTGATCTGGTTCATGACACCTCAATGCATTACATTGATGTTACGTTGCCAAAGTTGATTTTCAAACTTCATGTCATGGTGGTTTTCACCTGCCAATTTGAATTCCTTGCCCCTTTGACCATGAACCAAGTGAGTCATAAGATATTTTGGGTTTTTGGAAGATGACAAAGTTGGCAAAGTGACAAGATTTGAAGGGAAAAATCGTGTGGCACAAGATTGGTCTTCATGCTGTCTTGAAAAATAATGTTTTCATGCCATGATTCAAGGCTTGTAATTCCTTACTCAAGTTGAATTAGGATGAGCTCCTGTACATTTTGGAAAGCCCTCATGGCATACTTTAACTTTGATGTCCAAGATTGTTCTTGGTTTAACTTTGATGTCCATGTTTTTGTGATTTTGATCAATCCATGAGGATTTGGAATTTGATGTAGTTGTCCCTTTTGAAGTATGTCATGTGAAATTTCATTTGAGCTTTGGATGGGAGAAAAAGGCCTTATGGTTTGGGAGTTATGACCTTGCAAAGTTGGTACCAAAACCAATTTGTTCCATAACTTAGAAAAATATAAGTTTCTCATAGTTGCCACTTTTACAAGTTACCTCACTTTTATTGATTTTTCTTGATGGATGATGATCCAAACCATAAGTTAACATTTTTTTGATTTAGGGAAGCCATGTTTGTCAAGAAATTCAAAATGTCAAACTTAACTTTTTGACACAGTTGACTTTTTGTCAGATGAAACTCAAACTGTGTAATCCTCTATGAAATCAAGTCCTTGACCTAATTCAAACCTAATGGATGGATTCCTTAGGTGTTTTAGAGGGTCTTGAATCATGTCCCAAAATTTGGGAACATGTCTTGGTCAAAAGTCAAAGGCATAGTTGACTTTTTCATCAGGAAACCCTAATTGGCCCAGATAAATTGGAATCTTTGTGTGGCTCATGAACCAAGTTCTTTGAATCAATCCAATCTTGTAAATGGATCAATGTGATGTATTGGAGGTCTTCAAAACACTTCTTGAGGTCTTGGCTCATGTCTTGCTCCAAAAGTCAACTTAGGGGTGAATTAGGTTAAGAAACCCTAATTCCTGATTTTTGATAAATGCATCCCCTGAGGCTATTTTGACTTTGTGATTAGGTCCATGAGGTACCTTTGAGCTTCTTGAATCATGTTTTAAAGTATTGGCTCATGCCTAGATGAAAATTTTCATCTGGAGGGCCTGGTCGACCAAAACCCTAATTTGGTGACACTGGTGATCTTGAGGATTGATCCACTTGAAATGTTGCACTCTTATGCTTGATTCTTGATGTGGGAGACCTCTTGATCCTTCATGGGTGTTTGAGAGGCTATACAAGTTGAAGATCATGTCAATTCTTTATTGATCCTTTGCCTGAGTGCTCTAAGAGGGTCCAAAACCCTAATTCTAGGTTAAGGTGAGTGCTTAACAATCCTTGAGGAAACTGATGAGGCACAAAGGTATATCCATATTGTAGTGATGATTTACACAATGACGGGAAATATTAGTGGTCAAAATTTGGGGTATGACAGATGCCCCTATTTAATCTTCTTGGACCCGAAGGTGTGAATGGCGAAGATATTCGGACATTTAGGGTACAAGAGGATTAAATATCGGAATACCCAAAATTTTGATTGTGGTTGTAAATGGTAGCTGATTTGCTCGTCCATCTTCTTTTGCTAAGTAATGATACTTAGAAAAGGATAAAACTCCCCCTCGATCCTGGTCTTCACTCACGGAACTGGTCTCATTTTTCTTTTGAAATAAACTTCCCCTCGATCCTGGTCTTCAGCCACGGAACTGGTCTCAGTTTCTTTGAAATAAACTTCCCCTCGATCCAGGTCTTCAGCCACGGAACTAGTCTTAGTTTCTTCTGAAATAAACTTCCCCTCGATCCTGGTCTTCAGCCACAGAACTGGTCTCAGTTTCTTCTTGTCGAGTTCTTCTCTGGACAAGGAACACTGTCTATAACGGTCTTTATCAAACTTGTCGCCAAGTGTTACTGGGGAGAGGCCATTTGATCGTTAAATATTTGATATCAGACTTACTGGGGGGAACCATTTGTCTGAACTGCAGAGGTGTGCAAACTTCTCTTGTGGGAGACGTCATTTTTCGACCTACTGGGGAAAAACAAATCTCTTGAGAGATTGTTTCGCTTGATGTGGAATTACATCATACCTCCTATTCTTTGAGAGATGTAATGTAATCTAACTTTGAGGTGCTGATGACTTCAATAACAATAGATTTCTTTGGAAAGAAACTGCTGTATTGCCAAGAATCTCTTGTGGAGAGGCTTTTCTGGGGATTTTCTTTAATACGAGAAAGCAAAGTATCATATTCAATGGTGAAGAGTGATGTTCCAAAAGTGTTTATTGAATGTCTTCTTGCCTTTTAGAGGTTCAAGTTATCAAAGTGGTCAAAGACTGATTTCAATCCAGAAAAAAACTGGAGTGCTTGTTCAGACAATACTTTTCCTGATGAGGAAAGAATTTAGACCAGGATTTTGTCCTACCGGATGTAGATAGGAAGACTGACGACTCTCTCTCAGGGAGGACGTCTATCACTTGGGGATGAGTATGACCAGAGTGATATTAATGCAACATGAATATGAATATGAACAACAATCAATTATGCAGGATGTATGTATGAAATGTTTATGCTGATAAAACAGACACGACATACAGATTGTGAACGAACACAACTAGATATTCGGCCATTGCGGGGATAAAAGGTATCACTGGTTTAGTATAGCACTCCTTTTCTATTTAAGAGAGGCTAGCCCTACTAGGAAGAAAACCATCATTTGGTCTTCAGAGGTAAGAACTCTGCCGACGATGATAGGTAAATCAATCCGCCTGAAGTAGTTGATATTTTGTTCAGCGTGTAGTGGTAAAAAAAAGGAATACTTTGATTATGCAATTTGAGGTTTAATCACCCTTGGAGAATCCGTCGATGTTTCTTTCGACGTTCGGAGTCAAAAAGAACTGCCATCTTTATTTTTAAAAGCAGAAGTAAAAATTTGAAATTCTGTTTTGAAAACAAAAGTAAATTCGATTTTGTTTCAAGAAGGTTAATTACTTCAAACATGTCATTTTGCAAAGCAGAATAAATAAGAGTTGCAAACAAAAACACTAGGGCTCAAATTTTATTGAAAGAATGGTAACCAGCTAAGCGCGTGATCCCATAGAGCGTTACAAAGCTTAGAAAATGGTAATTTAAAGGAAAAGGGCTACATTGAATCATAACGACCGTATTCCTTCCACTAACTTTGAATTCTGGACATTCTGAGCTTCTGTCGAAGATGACTTTGACGAATGTTTTTTTTCTTCGACGGATAACGTTACCGCTGGGGAGTTTATCCTTGTCAGACGTAGTCACTTGCCACGAATCCCTAACTTTTTCTTGGATTATCTTTTGAGGTTCTCAATCCACCGGGATGACTTTTGCTTATGTCTCTAATTTTTGGCTGGACCTCCTTTTCGGTTTTTCAATCCACCGAGACGGTTTTTATTTATTTAGGCAAAGTATTTCTTGACTACATCGATATTCGCGGGGTAGGTAAACTCCTCTCCATCCATGGTTGTGAGTCTTAAGGCACCGCCTGAGAAGGCTTTCTTAACCACATAAGGGTCGTCGTAATTCAGAGTCCATTTCCCCCTGGAATTAGTGAGGAATGATTGTATCTTTTTTAGCACGAGGTCTCCCTCTCTGAAGACACGGGGTCAGACCTTTTTGTCGAATGCTTTCTTTATTCGTTGCTGATATAACTAACCATGGCATAAAGCCGTCATTCTCTTTTCTTCAATGAGGATCAGTTCATCATATCTGCTTTGACGCCATTCAGCTTCTGTTAGCCTGGCTTCCATCAAGACTCTCATTGATGGGATCTCTACTTCTATGGGGAGAACTGCCTCCATGCCATTTACTAGAGAGGAAGGGGTTTCCCCAGTTGAAGTGCGGGCAGATGTGCGATAATCGAGAAGAGCAAAGGGTAGCATTTCGTGCTAGTCTTTGTAGGTTACAACCATCTTCTGAACAATCTTCTTGATGTTCTTATTAGCCGCTTCTACCACTCCATTAATTTTAGGTTGGTAGGGAGATGAGTTATGGTGTTCAATCTTAAACTCAGCGCACAACTCTTTCATCATCTTGTTATTTAAGTTCGATCCATTATCCATAATGATCTGGCTTGGAATACCATAACGACAGATGAGATTGTTCTTGATAAACTGGACTACCACTTGTCGGGTCACATTGGCGTATGATACCACTTCGAACCACTTGGTGAAGTAGTCAATGGCTACTAGGATGAACCAATGTCCGTTTGAAGCTTTGGGTTCAATCATGCCAATCATATCGATTCCCCATATGGAAAAATTCCATGGAGAAGAAAGAACTTTGAGATGCATTGGCGGTAAATGGATTTTTTCAGCGTATATCTGACACTTGTGACATTTCCTCATGTACTTGTAGCAATCAGATTCCATTGTCAACCAATAATATCTTGCTCTCTGAATTTTTCTTGCCATTGTGGGCCCATTGGCATGAGTGCCAAAGGACCCTTCATGAATTTCTTTCATCAACATGTTTACTTCTAGTCTGTCAACACATCTAAGTAAAACCATGTCGTAGTTTTTATTGTATAGAACATCATTGTTTAGGAAGAAGTTGCCAGCTAGTCATCTGAGAGTCTTCTTATCTTTTCTTGATGCCCCAGGCGGGTATTCTTGTCTTTGAAGGAAGGATTTGATATCGTGATACCATGGTATGTCGTCTATGAAGGCGCATTATGTCAATCTTGGGCACGTCATTCCAATGATTTATAGCTATCATGGAAGAGAGAGTGGCTAGTGCATCAGCCATGTTATTTTCTTCACGGGGAATGTGATGAAACTCGATTCTATTGAAAAAGGGTAACAACCTTTTCATATAGTCTTTGTAAGGAATAAATTCTGATTGGTATGTGTTCCACTCTCCTTTGATCTGATTTACAACCAGGGTTGAGTCTCCATACACATCCAAGTTCTTTATCCTTAAGTCAATTGCTTCTTCGAGACCCATGATACAGGCTTCGTATTCGGCCTCATTGTGTGTGCATTTGAACGTTAATCTGATAGTGAAAGGAATATGGATACCCTGAGGGGTAACAATGATTACCCCAATTCCCTTCTGATAAGTGTTGACAGCTTCGTCAAATATTAGTCCCCATTGGGATCCTGGCTCTGGCCCTTCGCTGGGTAGTGGTTCATCGCAATCTTTCATTTTCAAGTACATGACATTTTCGTCTGGAAAGTCAAATCCAATTGATTCTTGATCGTCAATCGGTTGATGAGCCAAATGATCGGCCATAATACTTCCTTTGATGACTTTTTGAGCATGATATTCGATGTCGTATTCTGATAACAACATCTGCCAATAGCCAATCCTTTCCGTGAGAGCAGCTTTTTCAAATACGTACTTGATTGGATCCATTTCGGAGATAATCCAAGTAGTGTGACAAATCATGTACTGGCGAAGACGTTTAGCTGCCCAAGCTAAAGCGCAGCAAGTTTTCTCGAGCATAGTGTATCTAGTTTCACAGTACGTGAATTTCTTGCTTAAATTGTAAATGGAAGACTCTTTTCTTTTTGTCACGTCTTGTTGGCCAAGTACACATCCCATGGAGTCTTCCAAGACTGTTAAGTAAATTATCAAAGGTCTTCCCTCCACTGGAGGAGACATAATTGGTGCATTCAATAAATATTCTTTGATGTTGTCGAAAGCCTTTTGACAGTCTTCTGTCCGTACACAACTTTGGTTCTTTCTGAGTAGTTTGAAGATTGGTGTGTATGTCACGGTCATGAGGGATATAAATCTTGAGATATAATTTAGACGTCCCAAAAATCCTCTGACTTGCTTCTCTGTTTTTGGCGAAGGCATTGCTCGAATGGCCTTGACCTTGTCAGGATCAACCTCGATTCCTTTCTGGATGACGATGAATCCCAAGAGCTTTCCTGAGCGAACACCGAACGTGCACTTATTAGGATTCAAACGGAGTTTGTATTTTCTTAAATGCTCGAATAACTTCGATAGGTGTTCCACATGCTCTTCTTCTATTTTAGATTTGGCAATCATGTCATCGACATACACTTCAATCTCTTTGTACATCATGTCGCGAAACAGAGTTGTAATGGCCATTTGATAGGTTGCCCCGGCGTTCTTCAGGCCGAACGGCATTACCTTGTAACAAAGGGTACCCTATAGGGTGATGAATGAAGGTTTCTCCATGTCTTCTAGTGCCATTTTGATTTGATTATAGCCTGAGAATCCATCCATGAAGGAGAATACTTTGAATTTTTGTGTGCTGTCAACCAGCATGTCAATGTGTGGTAGGGGAAGTCATCCTTTGGATTTGCCTTGTTTAAATCCCTGTAGTCTACACACATTCTGACTTTTCCATCCTTCTTGGGAACTTGCACTATGTTGGCCAGCCATTGAAGATATTCTAAGGTGGCGAGGAAACCTGCGTCAATCTGTTTCTGCAATGAGTCCTTATTAGTCTTTATTTTACTGGAGGACATTAGGCTTTTAATGTCAAGTGATGTTCCACGATGCTGGTATCCATCCCGGACATGTACTGGTAGGACCAAGCAAAAATATCTGGAAACTCTTTGAGAAGTTCTATGAAACATTCTCTGACAGTTGGATTGAGCAGTGCTACAATCTTAACTTCTTTCTTTTCTTCTTCTGAACCCAAATTGACCGTTTCCAATGGCTCTTTGTGAGGCTCAATGGACCTTTCCTCTCGTTTGAGTAGTCGGGAGATCTCTTCTAGAATCTCTGCGTCCTCTTCTTCTTCAGCTTCAAATACTGGGAACTCAAATTTGGGAGAAGGCATTGGATCATATGTTTCAATGGGGTTTAAAATAAGCAATCTGCATGATGTGATGATTCTTTTTAGAAAACACAGAGATAATGCAAAAGTGTGTGCAGTGTATTTTCAGAAAATGCTTGTTTTTATTTTGGGGTGTTTTTTAGGATTACCATTTTCTGAAAAAGCGAAAAGTGAAAACAGTAATTACATTATTTATTCATGATTTGTCACTTCTTGAAACACAACCCTATAAAACAAAACTCTGTTGCTTTGGGCAAAGCGAAGAGGGATATTTACCGAAAGGTGAGCCCTATAAAACATCCATTTCACCTGGGAAAGGTGAAAGGTTTAAAACAGAGATGGTAATTACTTTGACTTATGAACGGCCTTCGGGACATCGACAACAACCTAATGGCGACGAACTCCTCGATGAATCACAAAGTCTGGTACTTTCCTTCTTGATTTGTCTTAGAAATGACACTGATTTCTGGGGGAGTAGGATCAATTGAGTCTTCTTCCTATGCAGAGTTGTCATAAATGAACTCTTCTATTGTATTTTCCATGGTGTTTTCATCCTTAAGGGAATCCCCCCATCCAGTAGGTTAGATGTCCTCAAGCCTGATGCGAGAGCTTTCAGGAGCAGTGTACTTGACTAGAAAGTCGTACTTGCCGCTTGGCTGCCCTAAGGTGTCCCAAGTTTCTGTGGGAATGGATGAGTTATCTTCCTCAATGATTCCGACCTCATGAAATGCATAGTTAATGAATTCTTGTCCTGCGACCTTTGTGAATTCATCAACATGGTGTTGGAGACTCTCAGAGTGTTCTGGGTAAGGATTCCATGGCTTTGTGGGGGCATGGGTATTGTTTTCAAAATTACTCAGCTGATAGGCATTGTCCGGCTGACTCTTTTGCCCCGAGTCTTTCGTGTATGGCTTCCAGATAGGTAAGTCATCCAGGGGATCATAATAATCACAGTCAAAGTTGTCCTTCATTAGATTATCTTCCTCTAATGAGTAGGGTGGAGCACGACTTCCTTTGGGATCACAATCTCCAAAAATCATTCTGACATCTAATCTCAGTATGTATCTAGGATTCTTCTTAGGAAAAAAGAATGTCATATGCGTTTCTTCTTGAGATATATAACCGCTATTGTTGAGATAAGATTTCCACTCATCATCCGTATTAGAGGATTCATTTCCATCGATGGTGTGTACTTCTTGAGACACTGGGTGAAGGAAGCCTCCACTGTGAAAGAAATCCTGAATGGGACAAAAACTTTCATCCTTCTTCGTAGTCTGGGCACAGGTTGGAGAGAAACCAAGACCTTTTCTTGTCTTGTTATCCTTAGGAATTACAAGTTGTCCCCATCCTTTTATGTCATTACTACTCATTACTTTGAGAGCATCTTTGTACGAGGAAATCAACATCCCTCTTTCTTGGTGATTCTCATTGCTCACGATTAAAGGTTGCTCTCCACGTACTGTGACTAATTTGTCCTTCTTGACGAACTTCAGCTTCTGGTGAAGTGTCGAAGTGACTACCCCAGCTTCGTGTATCCAAGGTCTTCCTAATAAACAGTTGTACGCTGCCCGGATGTCCATGACCTAGAAAGTGACTTGGAAAGTGTGGGGACAAATAGTTATGGGAAGGTCGACTTCGCCGATAACTATTTTCCTAGATCAATCAAAGGCTTTGAAAATGATCTCACTGCCTCTCATGGGAGCTCCTTGAAAATAAAGTCGTACCAAAGTTGATTTTGTATAACATTCAAAGATGAGCCTGTGTCTACCAGTACGCTGGCTAAAGCATCGTCTTGGCAGTTGACTGTAATGTTGAGCGTCATATTATGGTTCTTGCCTTCTTCTAGCAATTCTTCATCACTGAATCCTAAGTTATTGCAGAAAGTGATGTTGGAGATGATACTGTCAAATTTTCCTACTGTCACATCTTGTTCTACGAAAGCATGTTCCAAAACCTTTTGCAGAGCTTCCCTGTGAGCTTCTGAACTAAGCAGGAGAGATAACACAGAGATTCGAGACGGAGTTTGCAACAATTGATCCACAATGTTGTACTCGCTTCTTTGGATGAGCTTTAGCATCTCATCGTTGTTCCTTATAGGTTCTGGATTACTGGATTAACCAACTTGTTGATTAGGAACTTCTGTTTGAGGTTCCCTTTCTTTGGTAGGTTCTCCAACTCCTCTATTGAAGAACCGACCGCTCTGAATAACTCGATTGATGTCAGCAATGTTCACGACGGAGGGTAATGGAGTTTCTTTTCCATATTCTATGGTCATTGCACCGTATTTATATGGGATAGCCTTTTCTTCCTTGTATGGTATTGGACCTGGCAAGTAAATGACCACAGGGTTTTTCTGAGCCTTTTGACTGTCGTAGGCAACCTCAATCAGTTCCTGGTTAGGAACTTTGCTATTATTGATTAGACGGATTATGGCACAAACATCCCTGGATATTCCATGACCGGAGATTATGATAGTGCTTTTGTTCTGACCAAGGAGGTAATCCCGTATCATGTTGATTGATTCGAATTTTGGACATGATTGAATCTCTTTTGGGTCTAACTGATTCTGGAGGGTTGCTCGTACGAGATATCATCCTTGATTATTTTCCGAGCATACTCTACAACATTCATAATTATGAGATAGTACCCGGCCCTACCCACTCTGTATGCAATGCATCTTTACGAGATCTGTTTCCAACGAGCGGACATCACGACTTTGGTGTCTATCAGGAATCCCATAAGTCATGTTAATCTATTGTGTATCCTCATCCAGGTAGATAGGAAGCCACCAGTGATCGAACAGATGTTGAAGAGTTCTTTGCACAAGCGCGCACCCTTGGTCGTCTTCGTCACATTCTTTATAGTCCTGATAATCATGTGAAGCCAGAAAACCAAGTCTAACATGCTTAGCATGTAATTCCACTAGACTAGTATTCATCAAGCGGATATCAAATATTTGAACCATATTGACTTGATGGTCATTCCTTTCCTCATAGTCTTGGATCCATCCGAGATCCATTTGACGTTGGAGGGCCTCTTGTACAAAAGAGCATTGTTAGGTGCTAAAAAGTGTTAATATTTAGATTAGTTTTTAGCACCTTTTTGTGAGCTTTATTCGTAAATCAATGCCTTTTCCCAATGTTTCCGTTTATAACCGTTTTCTAGTTAATTTTATTATTTATCGTATCTATCTATCTTTTGTGTTTTTATTGCAGATTTTTACATGGAAGGGTGTGGAATGGAGCCTCGAGGATCCCACAAAAATAGTTTGAAGAAATTTGGAATTTTCGAGTATGTTTTGAGCGCGCTCAGCGCGCTCCCAGCGCGAGGATGGAATGACTTACAGTAGCTTGCGCGCTCAGCGGGCTCATAAGCACGCTCAGTGCGGTTAGGCGGTTTAAATTTTAAGTTGCGCCTGCTCAGCGCGCTCCTGCGCGCTTAGCGCGCTTCGCGTCACTCTGCCCCCTTATAAAGTGGTTTGATCAGATTTTTGGGGATTCACATTTACATTCTGAGATAAAAATACATACACTGTAGCATTTTATTTGTGGAAGATAAAAAGCATCATTTTGTCGATAAAATCGTTGTTGATGCTCGTTTCTCTTCTACCGATTCTTGTTGATCAAGCTACCATGAATATGTGTAGCTAATTTCTCTTTTGTGTCAAGGTTAGATGTAAGTAAACCTTTACTTTGTATGTATAGGGAGTGATCCTATCTTGTGAACTCTTGAATGATGAATGTATGATGATAAACCTTGATTTTATGTTTATTCTTTGTGTTGGTTCATGATTGAGAAATATGCTCCAACTCTTTACCTAGGTTTGTCATCCATCAATGTACATTGGCTAGAGATAGAAATGTGTGTGATGTTCACCAAATATTGAACTTTAATGTTGTCATTTTGATAGTCTGTGTGAGAAATCAACAAAGGATCAAAATGGCAAAACACACATTATGTGTTAGAAATAAACATATTGGGAGGATATGTGATTGTATTTATCATTTAACCGAGTTCATTAGCTTTATCGATTATATACGTGCAAAGTGGTTTGTCGAACCCTAACCTTGACATGCTTTTATAAACCGTTAAAACAATCTTTTTACAGCTTTTAATTAACTTTGAATGCAAACGCTACGAAAACAATCTAAAAACCCTTGTTACTTTAAAGTTTGAAACGTTACGATTGTAGAACGGCGGTAATATCACCAAACAATCTCTATGGAACGATTGGGGCATCGATTTTGTTGGTCCATTTCCACCATCTTTTGCAAATGAGTACATGTTGGTTGCAGTAGACTACGTTTCGAAGTGGGTTGAGGCGATTGCCTCACCTAGGGCGGATGGAAAAACGGTGATAAATTTTTTAAAGAAATGCATATTTTCCCGTTTTGGCACTCCTAGGGTGCTCATTAGCGATGGTGGGTCGTACTTTTGTAATACACCTCTCGAAAATGTTTTAAAACACTAAGGTGTATCACATAAGGTGGCAACCCCTTACCACCCGCAGTCGAATGGTCAGGCTGAGGTATCCAACCGTGAGATAAAACGAATCCTTGAAAAAACCGTGTCTAGTACAAAAAAATATTGGTCACAAAAATTGGATGAGGCTTTATGGGCATATCGCACGGCTTATAAAGCTCCAATAGGTCTAACTCCGTTTCAACTAGTTTATGGTAAAACTTGCCATCTACCGGTTGAATTGGAGCACAAGGCCTTGTGGGCCTTAAAAATGCTGAATTTTGACAAGGACTTGGCCGGTACCAAGAGAAAAGTGCAACTTCTTGAGTTGGAAGAAATGCGTAATGCCGCATATCACTCAAGCTGGTTGTATAAGGAAAAAGTGAAAGAGTACCACGACAAGAAGCTCCGGCAAAAGGACTTCAAGGCCGGACAATTGGTATTGCTGTTTAACTCTCGGTTAAGACTCTTCCCGGGAAAGTTAAAGTCCAAGTGGTCCGGTCCTTTTCGTGTGAAGGAAGTAAAGGAGTTTGGAGCGGTGGTTATTGAAGACCTGGAAAAAAAGGATTCTTGGACCGTAAACGGTCAGCGCCTGAAAATTTACCTTCTTGGAAATTTCGATCGCGCCTCTAGTTCTGTTCTCCTTGATGTTCTTAATTGAGCATCTTGGACCGTCGAGCTTAGCCGACGTTAAACAAGCGCTCATTGGGAGGCACCCCAACACTGTAAGCTTTTATCGTCTTTACTAGTGAATTTGATGTTTAGACATGGATTGTGAAAAATTGATGTTGTATGATGTTTAGGGTGATGTTTTGAACATGTGGATGATGTCTTTTTGCTGCTGGGAGAATTTTTGATTTTGCTCTGCGCGCTCAGCGCGCTATTGAAAGAAATGAACCTATACTTCCAGGGGCTAGCGCGCTCAGCGCGCTATTTGACTGCTCAGCACGGGTTACGTTTTTTGAAAAAAAATATATTTGAATTTCTGGGCCCACCATGATGTACCCGGCCCAGGTTAATGTTAAAGTGGCTAGGGTTTTTTCAACCTTGCCTCTTTTTCTCATTTCCCTCATATTTTCCTCCATTTGCTCTTCTTCAAAATTTTCCAAAAATTTCCTTGGATTTTCTCTCCTCTACATCATCTCCCTTTCATTTTCTGCTGACCATCATCATCATCATCAAGCATTGTAAGTCTTTGTTTTAGCAATATTTTCATTTTTCAATTTGAAACCCATTTTTGGGACATTGTTAGTAATTGTTGGATGTTCATGTTCTTCTTCTTTCCTTTGCCTCTGTAATGACGAATTTTTATGTAAGAGTTTACTGAGTATGCTTGCATGTTGTTAGTAGTTAGAATTGTGGAAATTAGGGTATGAAATTTTAGACTTAGGGTTTGTAGAAAGGTTAATTTGCTTTGATTTTTGATGTTTAGTTCTCTGTAACAGGCTGTGTAGTGAAATTAGGGGTTGTGTCTATCTGTTTAAGCCATCTGTGCAGAGGGGGGTTTTTCTGCATTTCGCAGAGCCCGCTCAACGCGCTCATGTGCGCTCAGCGCGCTCTGAGATTTGCAGAAAAATTCCCCCTTTTCCCAACTCTGTTCTGCTATATTGTCATTGTTCTTATTACTGTTTACATAATTTAGGAATTTTAGCTTGTTGTTGTCACTAACTTGTGGTACAATTTTGTTTGTATGTTGTTTTTCTTTTGTGTTTTTCAGATGTCAGGAAGAAAGAAGCAACGTGTTGGTTCGACGTCGAATCCTAACTGAAGAGCTCCCGCTGGCCATTTTGATTCAAGGCGTTTTATTGGCCTAGAGCAACAACAAAGATACGTGGAGCTTGAAAAAAGATCAATTTGGCCGGATAGGTTAATTATGATTGATCCTGATGGTCCACATAGGAACATGAGTCATTTTGTGCAGGGTGGGCCATGGGATAAGCTTGGTTCTCCCTTCCCTGAGTACAACATTGATATTGTTATGGAGTTCTATGCTAATGCATTGCCGGCTGATGGGGAGACGTTCACTTTTCAAACATGGGTTCAGGGGAAGGCAATAAATTTCTTGAGGGAATCCATCAATAACTATCTTGGGGGACCACCTCAGCTGGGGGAAGATGATTTATGTGATTTTTCACGGACGTTGGCTCGGCGGAACTGGAATGCCGACCAACTTAGGGAGTCTTTGTGCAGACAAGGAGGTACTTACACTTTAAGTGCTGCTGGTGCTCCTCTAAAGTTTTCTATGAGGGTGTTGGATAATGTCACGTAGCTTGTCATGTCGGTTGTTCTTTACAACCTTCAACCAAGAAGCCACACCTCTTCTATTCCAATGGAGACGGCGGCTCAGATTTTTCATTTGTGTAGGGCGGGCCATACTGTGGACTTTGGACGGATTATATCTAACAAATTGAAGAGAACCGCCACCAGTGGTACGCCTCTTGGAGATCGTGTGGCATGCGCTATGATTTATCCAGGTTTGATTATGGCTTTATGCCATGAGGCGTGTGTTACATTGCCTACCCACCCGAATGTGAAGCTCCAGGTTGTTGATGATAGCTATGTCACTCGTCACTGTATGGGGGCGATTGATTTTGAGCAGGCTGTCCCTGTAGCTGCTGCTGCTCCTGCTCGTGGCCGTGGGCGCGGACGCGGGCACACTTTTGATCCAAGTACTGAGGCCAATTGGGCCATGCACGAGGCTCATCAGCGAGCTTTATTATTTATGCATGACTCTATGATGCAATTGCAGCTGCAGATTCGTGAACCGCATGTGGACCACCAGCTGAGAACTCGCGAAGAGCTCGTTGCTTATGCTCGTTGGCCTGAGGGCAGGCCTGGTTTTCCGGAGGGGGAAGATGACCTTGATGGCGATGACGATGATGATGTGGATAGCTCTAGTTCTGATTGACGTTGGGGTTTGACTAGTCTTTTATGTTATTTTGTTTTGTTTTTATTATTTGACTTGTTATAACTATTATGGTTGGATTTTGTATTGACTACTAGAATTTTGTATTCTCCATCCGGGCGGATGTGAGTTTGAATTTGGTGTTAAAATTTTTTTTTTGGTTGATTTAATGAATTTAACATCCGGGTGGATGTTCTTTTATGTTTATATGGTTAGTTTGGATAGAAATTTTTGTTGTTTGCCAACTTTATTTTTTTAAAGGTAATGGATGGTTGAAGCAAGTGTGTTTCTTTGAACATTAAGTGTGCACTTCACCTTTCATTGATGGTGATGATATAAGTCTAAGTTGGTGCACACAAAGGTACTCTGTTTTTTGCTTGGTAAGAATGTTAGTATGTTTTTGAACTTTTTGCTTCACATAATTCTCAAGCCTTTCTTAATTTTGCATGTTTGTTCATTTTGGAATCAATTAGGACACAACCACAAAAGTGAGTTCCTCCATTGTTCATAAATAGTGAGTGATTTTGTAATTGTTGTTTAGCTCGTATGATTCATGTTTAATCTTTTATTCATGTGCAAACCGTGGAAACATTGAAATGATCTAGGCAATTTTTGATTATGAGAAAAACCACCAATCCATATAACCTTCAATTTTACCTTATGAGAGGTGTGAGCACTTGCTAGCCATGTTGAGCCTTGAATTGGAATGAATCTTGTATCTACCCATCATATGTGAGCACTTGCGCTTTATTGTGGGTTGTTGATACCAAATGAAAATCATTGTGATTCATTATAATTCTTTTGTTTTTTACACTTAACCCTTTGTTTGAACATACTTTTGAAGAACATTGCCCATTAAGTATAGTATGGTTTAAAGTTGGGGAGAGTTGTGCTAGTTTGTGAAAAAGAAAATAGAGTGCTGAATTGGTGCCTCTTGTGAAGAAAGAAAGAAACTTGAAGCACTATTATGTGCTATGCTTTGCACTCCAAAGGGAGTTGTGTGAAAAGAAAATGAAAGAGTGCACCATAAGAAAAGAATAGAAAAGAAAAGAAATGTTTGATTTGAATTGTTATGAGGTTTGTCTAAGTGGGTTATTGGCATGTTCTTCATTTGTTGATAATATTTGTTAACCACTTTGATTCATTGGCCTTTTTACAAATATCCCTTTCTTGTTTAACCTTGCCTAGTTACAACCTTTAGAAGCCCTTAAGTGATCTTTGTTTCCTTGGTTTTCTTGTTGAATTGGTTTGATGAATGCATGAATTGTTCTGGATGCTGACACTTTTGCTATGAGTGTGTTTTGTCCCTTGGATATATTGAGCTAGGCTCATTTGAATAAAGTAGGTGATTCTAATTTGAGCATTTGTTTGCTTATGATTTGTGCTTGTTAATTATGTTTAGAATTTAGTTCATTTACATATTTTCATTCTTCGTAAGGACGAGCGGTACTTGCGTGCGTGTTTATTTGGTTTGAACAATTATGTTTTGTTGGTGTTTTTTCCCTGTTTTCCGCTTGCTTCTATTCTAATTATTTTCGTTTGAGGGCAAACAAAGAGACAAGTTGGGAAGAGTTGTTAGGTGCTAAAAAGTGTTAATATTTAGATTAGTTTTTAGCACCTTTTTGTGAGCTTTATTCGTAAATCAATGCCTTTTCCCATTGTTTCCGTTTATAACCGTTTTCTAGTTAATTTTATTATTTATCGTATCTATCTATCTTTTGTGTTTTTATTGCAGATTTTTACATGGAAGGGTGTGGAATGGAGCCTCGAGGATCCCACAAAAACAGTTTGAAGAAATTTGGATTTTTCGAGCATGCTTTGAGCGCGCTCAGCGTGCTCCCAGCGCGAGGATGGAATGACTTACAGTAGCTTGCGCGCTCAGCGCGGTTAGGCGGTTTAACTTTTAAGTTGCGCCCGCTCAGCGCGCTCCTGCGCGCTCAGCGCGCTTCGCGGCACTCTGCCCCCTTATAAAGTGGTTTGATCAGATTTTTGGGGATTCACATTTACATTCTGAGATCAAAATACATACACTGTAGCATTTCATTTGTGGAAGATAAAAAGCATCATTTTGTCGATAAAATCGTTGTTGATGCTCGTTTCTCTTCTACCGATTCTTGTTGATCAAGTTACCATGAATATGTGTAGCTAATTTCTCTTTTATGTCAAGGTTAGATGTAAGTAAACCTTTACTTTGTATGTATAGGGATTGATCCTATCTTATGAACTCTTGAATGATGAATGTATGATGATAAACCTTGATTTTATGTTTATTCTTTGTGTTGGTTCATGATTGAGAAATATGCTCCAACTCTTTACCTAGGTTTGTTATCCATCAATGTACATTGGCTAGAGATAGCAATGTGTGTGATGTTCACCAAATATTGAACTTTAATGTTGTCATTTTGATAGTTTGTGTGAGAAATCAACAAAGGATCAAAATGGCAAAACTCACAATATGTGTTAGAAATAAACATATTGGGAGGATATGTGATTGTATTTATCATTTAACCGAGTTCATTAGCTTTATCGATTATATACGTGCAAAGTGGTTTGTCGAACCCTAACCTTGACATGCTTTTATAAACCGTTAAAACAATCTTTTTACAGCTTTTAATTAACTTTGAATGCAAACGCTACGAAAACAATCTAAAAACCCTTGTTACTTTAAAGTTTGAAACGTTACGATTGTAGAACGACGGTAATATCACCAAACAATCTTTGTGGAACGATAACTAAATCTCTAACTCTATTTGTACTTCAACAAGCATCCCTGATCATCTGTTGAGCAGATTGGACAAGTCTTGTAATTGTGCCGTGGCAAATTGCAACGCTGAATTTGTCTTGAATGCATTGCCATCAAATTGACGCTCATTGCACGGATGTCGTGGTTCTGAACAATGTTTGGATGTGCATGGGCCATGTTTACTTCACGAATTCTGTGACCCTGAATCCAGCCCAGATCCATTTGTTCTCTCAGGGCTGCCTGTACTATGGTACACCCTTGATTATCCTTGGAGCAAATACCACACTGATGATAATTGTAAGACGGTACATGACTGTACCCTCTCTGTAACACCCCATTTTAATTATTTAATCGTCGTGTGTTAATTTGTATTGTTTTGGCCTTGTTAAGGGTGAGTGAAGGGTAGTGCCTTATTTAATTAGTGGGGATTAGAGACCTTAACTTAATAATAATGATATAACAGTGAAAATAATAATAGTAATATGGTTAATAATGTTATTATTATTATTATTCTTATTATTATTATTAGGACTATTATTATTATTATTATTTTTTTTTATTAATTAAATAAAATCTGATTAATTAGAATTAGGGGGAGTTTAGTGAGACAAAACAGTTTTCACGTAAAAAGAGAAAAGGTTAGAGGAAGAAGAACAAGATAAGAACAAGGGTGTTAGGGCTAGGATCTCCTCAATTTTCGCAGGATTTATTCAAGAATTCGAGCTAACGGGGGAGAATGGGTTCAATACAGGTGATAATAGCGTGAAAGGGTAGTGAGGGGTCCTTTCCCTCGTAGGATTTTTGTATGTTTTATAGTTGATGAAATTCTGAGTATGATATGAATGTTTGATCTCTGATATGTATTGAATTGTTGATGATAGTATGATTTTCATGTATAAATTTCTATTGTTGCTGTTGTATGAATGCATGTTGTGGCAGATCTGTTTTGATGCAGGTTGAGGGAACGAGATTGGACCTAAGACCCATAATTTTGACTAGTAATAATAGGTAAAAGAGGTAAAAATGAAGAATAGGACCTAAAACTGATGTAGAAACAAGTTTAGGACTGAATTGGAGTGAAAAAGTGAGAATCCCGTAGCAGAATTCAGACTGGTGTGGAGAAAGTCCATTTGCGTAATAGATCTGGCCTTACGCGTAATGGAGAGGGTGTTACGCGTAATGCTAGCCTAGAAGGGAGGAAATACGCGTATGGGAGGGCCAAAAAGGAGGATTGGCACGACCCTCTGCCGATACGCGTAACGGTACGCGTATGGAGGTCTGGCCTTACCTGTATGAGGAGGGAATACGCGTATTGGGTCTGGAAATGGAATTTGATGGGGAAAACAGGTCTCTGCCCATACGTGTAATAGGTAGGGCAATACGCATATGGCATGGTGGGAGGAGAGGCGATACGCGTAGGATACGCATATGGTTGGGCGAGCGAGCTGGGCAATACGCGTATGGCACAAGGCAATACGCGTATCCGTTTCACGATTTCTTTCCCTTTTTTGCGTCCGAAGTGGTTTCTTTTGGTTTGAGAGGTTGAGGATAGATGTCAGACCTTGAGAAATGTAGGATGGGTGACAAAAATAATTGATTTAGTAATTTTGGTGAATTAATTGGTAATTAGCTAATTAACGTCGTGTGAGGTGTTTTCTGTGGTGTTATGGATAGATTGTGATCAGGAGGATTATGGGATTGTATGATTATGATTATACATGAATTATATGCATATTGATGTCATGCATTTATGGTGTGTCGGTGGTGATGAATCATTGCTCAGGAGGAGTGTATGTGATTCATCCGAACTCCAATGTGGAGTGTGGTAGGATAAGTCATTGCCAAGTAGGGGTGTATGTGATTTATCCGGGTTCGATTGAATGAACCTTGGTGATATTGGTACTACATGCATTGTGTCATTTGTTGAGTCACATTGCATTGTTATTACATGTTGATTGAATGATAATTAAAATTGACAAGTGTGTCGTGATTATGTGATTGTGTGAATGGCTGTGAGTAACTACCCTTAATATGTATTATTCACCGTTTATTATTGAATGTAGTTCTCACCCCTTTGTTGTTGTTGTGTCTGTGCATGGAGTGCGTGTTGCATGGAGTACGGGATTTGGGGATTTTATTATTTGTTTTTCATTATTCATCATTCATTTGTTACGTATCTTTCATTTTTATTGAATTTATGGTGGCCCACGTTTAATGTGGGTTTTATTTTGATGTAGTTGGCATGTGGCCGTAAATTGGATAAATAATTGTTTTTCCGCTATTTTTATTCCTTCAAATGAAAAGAGATTCAGTATGTTGATTTTTAACGAAGTGACACCTTACTTGTTGTAGTAAACTCTGATTTTTATTGATAATATCTCTGTATTATATATTTTGGGAAAGTGGGGTGTTACAATTGGTATCAGAGCAGGCCGGTCCGTCCGGCCAGGTTGAGTAGTAAAGTCTATCCTTAGAATAGGAGTGAGTTATGTGTTTTGACCGTATGTTGTTTGTTGAATAGTATGGCAGGAAGAAATGATGTTGCTCTTGCTGCTGCTATGCAAGCCATGGCACAAGCGGTAGAGAACACCAATCAGACTGGGGGTGCGCAAATCCGTGACCTAGCACAGTTCCAGAGTAATAAGCCGCCAACATATGAGGGAGGTATTTTGGACCCAGAGGCTGCACAGAAATGGCTAAAGGCTGTTGAGAAGATCTTCAGGACCATGGGATGCAGTGATGCTCAGAAGGTACGGTTTGTCACTCATATGCTGGAAGGAGAGGCTGAAGCCTAGTGGGATAATAGTCGTCAGAGGTTGGAAGTTGCGGGTACTGAGATTACTTGGACAGTGTTTCAAGCTGAGTTTCTGGAAAAGTATTTTCTGGAAGATATTCGTAGTGCAAAGGAAGTTAAATTTCTGGAGCTGAAACAGGGTGATAAGACAGTTGCTGAATATGCTGCCCGATTTGAGGAATTGGTACAGTATTGTGCTCATTATAATACTGAAGAAGCTATGACTTCGAAGTGCTTGAAGTTTGAGAATGGGCCACACCCCGAGATCAAACTGGGCATTGCTTGTCAGAAAATAAGAAATTATCCAGAACTGGTAAGCAGAAGGAGAATCTATGACAATGATAACAGAGCCAGAATTGTTCATTACAAGGTTGTGAATGAGAAGAAGGGTAAGCAGAGGTTTGGAGGTACTTCTTACAGTGCTCCAGCTGATAAGGGGAAACAGAAAACTGATGTGGGGAAGAAACCAAAGGATAAAGGAGTAGGTTCTGATACTCTCAAGTGTTTCAGATGTAGTGGCGCGGGTCACTGTGCTAATAACTGTCCAAATGAGGTGAAGAAGTGTTTCAAGTGTGGTCGACCATGTCATGTTATAGCTTATTGTAAAGCCACTATGCATACCTGTTATAACTGTGGAAAAAAGGGTCACATCAGCACTCATCGTGAGAAGCAAAAGAAAGCTCAGGCCAGTGGAAAAGTATTTGCCTTGGTGGGAGCCCAATCCACAATGAGGAGTGTTCCGTCAAAGGTACTTTCTTTATTAATGATATTCCTTTGATTGCTATCATTGACACGGGTGCAACCCACTCGTTTCTTTCTGTTGATTGTGTGAAGAGACTAGGGATTGTGTCGTCTACTATAGATAAGAGGATGATGATTGAAACTCCATCTATTGGTTCTGTGGTTACTTCCTTGGTGTGTTTGAAGTGTCCACTGACTATGTTTGGTAGAGATTTCAGAGTGGACTTGATTTGTTTGCCACTCGGTAATCTCGATGTTATTTTGGGAATGAACTGGTTGGACTTCAACCGAGTTTATATTGATTACTTCAGGGAGACGTTATTGTTTCTTACTCCTGAAGAGGAAGCATTGGAGGATTCGTTATCTAGCAGGGAGTTGAGGACGTTGTTGGAGGATGAAGCGAAGATGTTTGCGGTGTTTGCCTCGTTATCGGTTGAAAGTAAGACTTCAGTTAATGAATTACTAGTGGTGAATGAATTTCCTGAAGTATTTCCAGATGACATTTCAGAGTTTCCTCCGACAAGGGAAGTTAAATTTACTATTGATCTTGTATCGGGTACCAGACCTATCTCTATGGCGCCGTACAGGATGTCTGCATCAGAGTTGGCAGAGTTGAAATCTCAGATTGGGGAGTTGCTCGATAAGAAGTTTATTAGACCGAGTGTGTTGCTATGGGGAGATCCAGTGTTGTTGGTGAAAAAGAAGGATGGTAGTATGCGTCTGTGCATTGGTTACCGTCAGTTGAATAAAGTGACCATTAAGAATAAGTATCCACTTCCGAGGATTGATGACTTAATGGATCAGCTTGTAGGAGCTCGTGTTTTCAGCAAGATTGATTTGAGGTCGGGTTACCATCAGATTAGAGTAAACGAAGGTGATATTCAGAAGACTGCTTTCAGAACTCGCTACGGACATTACGAATATGCAGTAATGCCTTTTGGAGTGTCTAATGCGCCGGGGGTGTTTATGGAGTATATGAATCGTATCTTCCACTCTTATCTGGACCAATTTATTGTAGTATTCATTAATGACATACTAATTTATTCTAAGTCTGATGAAGATCATGCATGACACTTGAGAACCGCATTGCAGGTGTTGAAAGATAATAAATTGTTTGCAAAGTTCTTGAAGTGTGAATTCTGGTTGAAGACTGTGAGTTTCTTGGGTCATGTTATTTCTGGTGATGGTATAGCGGTGGATCCATCTAAAATAAGTGCAGTACTTCAGTGGGAGCTCCAAAGACAGCGACGAAGATTAGAAGCTTTTTGGGTTTGGCAGGGTACTATAGAAGATTCATTGAAAGGTTTTCTAATTTGGCGTTACCGTTGACGCAGTTAACCAGAAAGAATCAAGCTTTTGTTTGGGATGCTGCCTGTGAGGAAAGTTTTGAGAATCTGAAAAAGAATTTGACTACAGCACCAGTGTTAATTCTACCAAGTCCAAATGATCCTTTTGTAGTGTATTGTGATGCGTCTAAGATGGGATTAGGCGGTGTGTTAATGCAAGATGGCAAAGTGGTGGCATATGCTTCACAGCAGTTGAGGGTGCATGAGAGGAACTATCCTACTCATGATCTTGAATTAGCTGCAGTGGTTTTTATATTAAAAATTTGGAGGCATTATTTGTATGGATCAAGATTTGAAGTATTCAGTGACCACAAGAGTCTGAAATATTTATTCGATCAGAAAGAGTTGAATATGAGGCGGAGAAGGTGGTTAGAGTTCTTAAAGGATTATGATTTTAATTTGAGTTACCATCTGGGAAAAGCTAATGTTGTAGCAGATGCTCTTAGTCGGAAGACAATTCATATGTCTGCATTGATGGTGAAAGAAATAGAGTTGATTAAACAGTTCAGAGACTTGAGTATGGTTTGTGAAACTACACCGGAGAGTGTTAGATTGGGTATGTTGAAGGTGAATAATGACTTTTTGGAGGTAATTAAAGAAAATCAGAAGCTTGATGTGAAGCTGGTGGACTTGAGGCCTACAGAAGGAGGTGATCCTAATAGTGATTTTAAAGTGGATAATGTTGGTGTATTGAGGTTCCGGGGCAGAATTTGTGTACCGGATAATGCGGAAATAAAGAAATCGATCTTAGAGGAGAGCCACCAGAGTAACTTAAGTATTCATCCGGGAGCTACGAAAATGCATCATGACATGAAGAGGTTGTTTTGGTGGTCCGGTATGAAGAGGGACATAGCCCAGCTTGTCTATGCTTGTTTGACATGTCAGAAGTCAAAAGTGGAGCACCAGAAGCCTTCGGGATTAATGCAACCGTTAGAGATTCCGGGATGGAAGTGGGACAGTATTACTATGGATTTTGTTACTGGGTTGCCAAATACGGTGAGAGGCTTTGATGTTATTTGGGTAGTGGTGGATCGACTTATGAAATCCGCTCATTTTATATCAATTAACATCAGCTTCCCATTGTCAAAGCTGGCGGAGATTTATATCAGGATCATTGTGAAGTTACATGGTGTTCCATCGAGCATAGTGTCAGATAGAGATCCGAGGTTTACTTCAGAATTTTGGAAGAGTCTGCAGGAGGCCTTGGGTTCTAAATTGAAGTTGAGCACGGCTTAGCATCCACAGACTGATGGTCAGTCAGAGAGGACTATTCAGTCGTTGGAAGATTTGCTGAGAGCCTGTGTGTTGGAGAAAGGTAGTGCGTGGGATACTCATTTGCCATTGATTGAGTTCACGTATAACAATAGCTACCATTCGAGCATTGGAATGGCACCTTTCGAAGCTTTGTATGGTAGGAGATGTAGGACGCCTCTGTGTTGGTATGAGACTGGTGAGAATGTGGTGCTTGGACTTGAGATTGTGCAACAGACTACTGAGACAATTCAGATGATCCGCGAGAAAATGAAAACGTCTCAAAGTAGGCAGAAAAGCTATCATGATAATCGGCAGAAAAGTTCCTGAGAGTTAACCCAGTGACTGGTGTTGGACGTGCATTGCAATCAAAGAAGCTGGATCCTAAGTTTATTGGACCGTATCAGATCTTGCAGAGGGTTGGTGCAGTTGCTTATAGGGTGGCGTTGCCTCCTGAACTTTCGAACTTGCATGACGCGTTTCATGTGTCGCAACTTCGAAAGTATGTATCTGATCCATATCATGTTATCCTCTGAGTTGTTTTATAGTTGATGAAATTCTGAGTATGATATGAATGTTTGATATCTGATATGTATTGAATCGTTGATGATAGTATGATTTGTTGGTTCTTGGATTGGCTAGAATTTGTTTAAAACAAAGTTGTTCAATGTTGATGTCACATAGGTGATGTCTTAACATTGAGTCTTAACATTGGTTAATGTTATATTTTTAAGATGTTGAGGTTTTGAGGTCTGATATCACATGCGATGTCATGACATCAAATATGCAGATCATTAAAACATCAGGTTTGAGATGTTTTTAGGGTTAAGCGTATTAGCTGGTTTTTGGGAGAGCTGTTAGAGTTTTTGGATGCGAATATCTTGGAGGAGATATTTTCTGTTGCAAACAGATTGATGCAGATTTATAGGAGTGTTTAAAGGCTGAAGATTTAAGAAGATTTTGAGAGATAAAATCTGTTTTGAAGATTCAGTTTTAAATAACAAATCAGGTCAGATATTGTAGCAGGTCCAAGACAAATTCAAATAGCTATATAAAGCGCATCAAACCTTTGAAGAAAGCACAAAAGAGAGAGAGAGAGAGCATAGACCGAGTGTCAATCATAGTCTTTGTACGAGTATTTTGTAAACCATTGTAGTGTGAATTGGTGTTGTTCTTTTGAGTTGTTCTTGATCAAAGATGTGAAGCAGAATCAAGTTGTGTTTTTCAAGGTGTGTGATCTTTGAATTATATCACTGAAGTGATTTAGGGATTGAGTAGTGTTCTCATACCTAAGTGGTCTCTTGGGTAGAAGGTTCATTAAGTTGAGATTAAGTTTAGGAGATGTCAACTGGGTTGTTGAGTCTGTAAGTTAATTCTACTGATAGTGAAATTCATCCCTGGCTTGGTAGCCCCCAGAGTAAGTTGTTTAACTGAACTGGGTGAACAATTCTTTGTGTACTCTTCTATTGTCCATTGCAGAGTGTGTTATTGTGACATCACACGTAACATCACATATCTGGTACCAGAATTTCAATTGGTATCAGAGCAGGAATCCTGCTCTGCATCTGGGTGAGATCTAGGGCTGATACTTTCTGGTAAGATGGACAAGGAAGTTGGTGGATTTGTGAATAGACCCCTTATTCTGGATGGCTCTAATTATGATTATTGGAAGCCAAGGATGATTACCTTTTTGAAATCCTTGGACAACAGGGCTTGGAAGGCTATCATAAAAGAATGGAAAACACCTGTTGTTGTTGAGAAAGATGATGCTGGGAAAGAAAAAGAAGGCAGCTCAAAACTGAAACCTGAAGAAGAATGGAGCAAGGAAGAAGATGAGCTTGCCCTTGGTAATTCCAAAGCTTTAAATTCTATTTTAAATGGAGTTGATAAGAACATATTCAGGGTGATCAATACCTGTGAAGTTGCTAAGGAAGCTTGAGACATCTTGAAGACTACTCATGAAGGAACTTCAAAGGTTAAGATGTCAAGACTTCAACTTCTGACATCAAATTTTGAAAGTCCAAAAATGAAGGAAGAGGAAACTATTCATGACTTTCATATGAGTATTCTTGAGCTGTCTAATGCCTCTAGTGCTCTGGGAGAGAAGATGACTGAAGAAAAGCTGGTGAGGAAAATCCTTAGATCCCTTCCCAAGAGGTATAAGATGAAGGTGACTGGAATTGAAGAAGCTCAAGACATCAGTAAAATGAGGGTTTATGAGCTTATTGGATCACTTCAAACTTTTGAGTTAGGGCTGAATGAGGAGGAACCTGAAAAGAAGGCCAAGAGTATAGCCTTGGTATCCAATACTCAAGAAGAAAAGAAAGGGAATGGTGCTGAATCTCAGGAGGAGCTGTCTCAGGCCATTGCTATGCTGGGAAGACACTTTAACAAGGTTTTCAAGAGGATGAATAAGAACTATAAACCTAATGTTAAGAACATCTCCTCTGACATCAGCAAGTCAAAAGAGAAGGATGAAGAGAAGACTGCTCAAGACAAAGGGATTCAATGCTTTGAGTGTGAAGGTTATGGACATGTCAAGAAAGAATGCCCTACATTCCTTAAGAAGCAGAAGAAGGGCATGACTGTTTCCTGGTCTGAGACTGACAGTGAAAGTGAAGATGAGTCAGCCAAGCATGTCAGAGCATTGACAGGAACTTGTGTTTCTGATGGAGAATCAAGTGATGAGGAACTGACTTTTGAGGAGTTAGCAGCCTCCTATCAAGAGTTATGTCTGAAGAGTGCAGAGGTTTGTCAAGAAAGTGAAAAACAAAAGAAACAAATTGTTCAGCTTGAGACTGTTAAAGCTGATCTTGAAAATGAATTCTTATTGGTTAAATCTCAAGTTGATCAAATGACAAAATCTGTGAGAATGTTGAACAGTGGATCTGATACTCTTGATAGGATCCTTCAGGCAGAAAGGTAGCTGGAGAAAAAACTGGATTAGGATTTGTTGCTGAGGAGAAGGTTTCTGTTGAAGCTAGTACTTCAGGAACCAAAAAGGACATGTCTCAACCAATGTCTCAACATAACAAAAAGAGACATAATCCTAAACCCAAGCAGGTTGCTCACCAACAGCCTCAAAATGTTGGGAAAAGGTATGCTCATGGTCCTCATCAAGGGAAGGTACATACTTATAGAGCTAGGCAGTATATGCCTCCTCAATATCATAGGAGCATGCTGGCTTCTAGGTTTAAACAAAACATGTTTCATCAGATGTCTCAACATCAGGGGAATATGTATGGCTTTGAATATAAGAATGTTGTGCCTCATTATTATGGAAGAAGGAAGCCACATCATCATAGAAGACAACCTAAGAGACAGAATCCTCACTACAGGAGATAGACAAACTATGGAAGAAAACAACACCAGTACTATGGATGGCAGCCACAACAATTTCATCATCAAGGGGGCAGGAAGTTTAACAACTTTAGAGAAGAAAGAGTAAGGTGCTTCTATTATGGAAGATTTGGCCATATGCAATTTCTTGCTTCAAGCTTCATGGTTATCCCAAGTCTGTCCCTCAACCTAGACAGAAGGATAACAGGCCCAAGGTTGTTAAACAATGGGTTCCTAAAGCTGAGGTTACATGTCTATTGGCTCACATTTCAGATAGACACTCTGCTAAGGATGGATGGTACTTTGACAGTGGATGTTCAAAGCACATGACTGGATTCAAAAACCAATTGGTGGATGTCAATTCTTGCTCCTCAATTGATGTTACTTTTGGAAATGGAGAGAAAGGGGTGGTAAAAGGTGTTGGAAAAGTGAAGTGTCATGATGGACCTGATCTTGACAATGTGCTTCTTGTCAAAGGGTTGAGTGCTAACTTGGTTAGCATAAGTCAGCTCTGTGATGATGGATATAAGTTCAGCTACACTAAAGATAAGTGTTTGATAATTAATGAGGAAAATGAGATAGTTATGAAAGGAGTCAGATCCAAAGATAATTGTTATCAATGGGTACCTCAAGAGGTCAGCTCATCTGGTGATGTTCAGGTTGATGTTGTGACATCAGACTGTAACATTAAATGTGAAAGTCTGAGCATGTTGAAAGGTCAATTAGGGTTATTAACTGTGTGGTGTGAATCCTTTTAAAAATTTAAAAGGAAAGTTATTTTGTAGGGAGAAAATCATTGATTGGCGTTTAAGTGATCCACAAAATCAGGCTCCATACTTTAAGCAATCATTTCCTATTATAGCCATCCCACGCTTCATCAAACTTCATATCCCTAATCTGTTCATCTCCTTCTCCTTCAACAGAAATTGCCATTAATCTCTGAATCTAAAGTGCTTCACAGGAACAATGTCAAAACATATATCATCTCCATCTAAGAAATCTGCTTCACAAGTTCATCGCGAGATAAAGCTAGGGTTTCTATAAAAGAGGGCTCTGCAGAAGAATCTTTGAATATAGAACCCATCTCCATGATTGTTCCTGAATCTGGTAAGTCAAGACCTTCCAAACTTCAACCCAAAAGGGCTGGAACTAAATTTAATGATAATGAAACTAAGAGGCTAGTCACTAGTGTTCTTTTTAGCGATAAATCTGAATCTAGGTCTTCCACCTCTCAAGCTGTTGAGGAGAGGTTTGATGTTGATCGCAGTCTTAATCAGATTTCCTCCAAGATTTTAGATAAGGGTTTATCTGTAAAAGGCATTTCTATTCCCCTTAGACAAATGCCTGCTGAAAAGGAGGACATGCAAAGTGCTGCTATAAATCTTCACAGACTGGCTATGTCTGTCATTGAAGATGCTGAAGTAGGTGTTGAAGAAGAAGGTGTTCAGGAGGAAGCTGATATTGAAACAAATGTCAGAACATCGCCTGAAAGGAATGCTGAAACTAGCCCTGGTGGAAAGAAGAATGAAGATGTGGTAAATCTTGTTGATCTGTCTAATGATGAAGTGATTGGAAATGCTGTTCCTAGTCTTGCCTAGAGACTGAAAACAAGGAAAGGAAAGAATGTGGAATCTTCTCCAAAGAAGTCAGCTGAAGGAAAGAAGAAAAAGAATTCTATTGTTGGTCCTACAAAAACATGGAGCAAAGTTGATGTGAATCCCAGAAAGAGGAAGCTTGTGGAAGAATCTGAATCAGAGTATGATGTTGAGGATGATGTTCAAGACATCACTCCTGTGAGAAAGTCAATCTTGAAGAGAATTGCTGACAAGATACCTGATGTTCCTATTGGCAACATTTCATTCCATTATGCAAGCAGTGCTTCCATGTGGAAATTTGTTTGTCAAAGAAGACTTTCTCTTGAAAGAGAGATTGGCAAAGAGGCTATGGAAATTAATGAAGTCATAGAGGTGATAAAGGTTGCTGGATTAATGAAGACTGTTTGTAGGTTCTCCAAGTGTTATGACAGTCTGGTTAAGGAATTTATGGTCAATATTCCTATGAATATTTCTGACAAAAGAAGTGTGGATTTCATGAAAATGTTTGTGAGAGGCAAATGTATTGAATTCTATCCTGAGGTTATCAACAATTACCTAGGAAGAAAAGAAGAAGAGTTTACAGAGCTAGAAGTCACTGATAATGATGTCTGCAAGGAAATAATTGCTGGTCAAGTTAAGGTGTGGCCCTTGAAAGGAAAACTGCCAACTAGAAAACTTAGTGTTAAGTATGCTATCTTGCACAAAATTGGAGCTGCAAATTGGGTTCCTACTAATCATAAAACCACAACAGTTGTGGGATTAGGAAGGTTCATTTATGCTGTTGGCACTAAGAAGAAATTTGACTATGGATCATATATTTTTGAACAGACTGTGAAACATGCCACCACTAATGCTATCAAAATGCCTATAGCATTTCCATCTCTTATTTGTGGGGTAATTTTGAAACAACATCCTAGCATATTGACAAGTTCAGGCACAGCCTGCAAGAGGGAGTCTACTTTATCTCTGCATCCAAAATTGTTTGTTGGGAGTCATGTTCTAGACATTGTCTCAACATCAGATGCTGGGAACAAGAATTAAAGTACCAAGGCTGATTTGCTTGCAGAATTGAAGGCTGCTTGTAAGGATCTGGATGTTGTATCAGTACCAGCATGACTAGAAAGAATGAGATTGAGAAGCTGATCCAGTCCTCGGAACAAGATGATAATGAAGATGTCAATTCTGAGGAAGATGATGAGGATGGTGAAGATGGCCCTAGCTCTGATGAAGAATAGTTCTTTTGTTGTTTCTTCTAGACAATAGTTTTTTTTGCTTTTGTTGTTTTGTTCTGCACTGAATTGTGTAATTTGAATATTGTGGCTTTTCAAGCACTTTTTATGTTCTATGATTTATCTTGTCTTGTATGCTGACTTTAGACTGACAATGAGAGCTAGATTAGGACTAACTGGTTGTTAGAAGTACTTCAAGTTGAGGTTTGTCCAATTGTGGCTAAAAAGGGGGAGAGTTAGCCCATGCCAAGTAGTGCTGCTAGTTGTGATGCAGAAGTGCAGATGTTGAGGGGGAGTGTGCATAACAGCTGGTTATGCTGGCTCTGATGGGAGCTGTTTGTTTTAAAAAATTTATCCGCTGCTGAAGTCTCAGATGTTGCAGAGATTGTTTTAGCCAAAATTAGCCAAAGCGGGAGATTGTTGGTTCTTGGATTGGCTAGAATTTTGGTAAAACAAAGTTGTTCAATGTTGATGTCACATGGGTGATGTCTTAACATTGAGTCTTAACATTGGTTAATGTTATATTTTTAAGATGTTGAGGTTATGAAGTCTGATGTCACATGCGATGTCATGACATCAGATATGCAGATCATTAAAACATCAGGTTTGAGATGTTTTTAGGGTTAAGCGTATTAGTTGGTTTTTGGGAGAGCTGTTAGAGTTTTTGGATGCGAATATCTTGGAGGAGATATTTTCTGTTGCAAACAGATTTGATGCAGATTTGTAGGAGTGTTTAAAGGCTGAAGATTTAAGAAGATTTTGAGAGATAAAATCTGTTTTGAAGATTCAGTTTTAAATAACAAATCAGGTCAGATATTGTAGCCGGTCCAAGACAAAATAAAATAGCTATATAAAGCACATCAAACCTTTGAAGAAAGCAAAGAAGAGAGAGAGCATAGACTGAGTGTCAATCATAGTCTTTGTACGAGTATTTTGTAAACCATTCTAGTGTGAATTGGTGTTGTTGTTTTGAGTTGTTCTTGATCAAAGCTATGAAGCAGAATCAAGTTGTGTTTTTCAAGGTGTGTGATCTTTGAATTATATCACTGAAGTGATTTAGGGATTGAGTAGTGTTCTCATACCTAAGTGGTCTTTTGGGTAGAAGGTTCATTAACTAGAGATTAAGTTTAGGAGATGTCAACTGAGTTGTTGAGTCTGTTAATTAATTCTACTAATAGTAAAATTCATCCCTGGCTTGGTAGCCCCCAGAGTAAGTTGTTTAACTGAACTGGGTGAATAATTCTTTGTCTACTCTTCTGTTGTTTTATATTGTCCATTGCAGTGTGTTGTTGTGTCATCACACGTAACATCACATATCTGGTACCAGAATTTCATGATTTTCATGTATGAATTTATACTGTTGTTGCTGTATGAATGCATGTTATGGCAGATCTGTTTTGATGCAGGTTGAGGGAACGAGATTGGACCTAAGACCCATAATTTTGACTAGTAATAATAGGTAAAAGAAGTAAGAATGAAGAATAGGACCTAAAACTAATGTAGAAACAAGTTTAGGACTGAATTGGCGTGAAAAAGTGAGAATCTTATAGCAGAATTCAGACTGGTGTGGAGAAAGTCCATTTACATAATAGATCTAGCCTTACGCGTAATGGAGAGGGTGTTACGCTTAATGCTGGTCCAGAAGGGAGGAAATACGCGTATGGGAGGGCCAAAAAGGAGGATTGGCACGACCCTCTGCCCATACGCGTAACGGTACGCGTATGGAGGTCCGGCCTTACGCGTATGAGGAGGGAATACGCATATTGGGTCTGGAAATGGAATTTGACGGGGATAACAGGTCTCTACCCATACGCGTAATAGGTAGGGCAATACGCGTATGGCAGGGTGGGAGGAGAGGCGGTACGCGTAGGATACGGGTATGGTTGGGCCAGCAAGATGGGCAATATGCGTATGGCATAAGGCAAATCGCGTATGGCCAGCGAGTGTGCATAATTTTTACTGTTTCGCGATTTCTTTCCCGTTTTCGCATTCGAAGTGGTTTCTTTTGGTTTGAGAGGTTGGGGATAGATGTCAGACCTTGAGAAATGTAGGATGGGTGACAAAAATAATTGATTTAGTAATTTTGGTGAATTAATTGGTAATTAGCTAATTAACGTCGTGTGAGGTGTTTTCTGTGGTGTTATGGATTGATTGTGATCAGGAGGATAGTGGGATTGTATGATAATGATTATACATGAATTATATGCATATTGGTGTCATGCATTCATGGTGTGTCGGAGGTGATGAATCATTGTTCAGGAGGAGTGTATGTGATTCATCCGAACTCCAATGTGGAGTGTGGTGGGATAAGTCATTGCCAAGTAGGGGTGTATGTGATTTATCCGGGTTCGATTGAATGAAACTTGGTGATATTGGTACCACATGCATTGTGTCATTTGTTGAGTCACATTGCATTGTTATTACATGTTGATTGAATGATAATTGAAAATGACAAGCGTGTCGTGATTATGTGATTGTGTGAATGACTGTGAGTAACTACCCTTAATATGTATTATTCACCGTTTATTATTGAATGTAGTTCTCACCGCTTTGTTGTTGTTGTGTCTGTGCTTCTTCGGAAGTACAGATAATCCAGGTACTTGAGTGTGCATGGAGTGTGTGTTGCCTGATTGAGTCTTAGGAGTCGCTCTGATACGTAACAGGGGATTTGGGGATTTTATTATTTGTTTTTCATTATTCATCATTCATTTGTTACGTATCTTTCATTTTTATTGAATTTATGGTGGACCACGTTTAATGTGGGTTTTATTTTGATGTAGTTGGCATGTGGCCGTAAATTGGATAAATATTTATTTTTCCGCTGTTTTTATTCCTTCAAATGAAAAGAGATTCAGTATGTTGATTTTTAACGAAGTGACACCTTACTTGTTATAGTAAACTCTGATTTTTATTGATAATATCTCTGTATTATATATTTTGGGAAAGTGGGGTGTTACACGCTCTGCTTGCAACGCATCTTTACCAGGTTTGTTCCCAGTAAAAGTGCATCGTGAATTTGATAACTGTTGCCAGATTCTCCTTCTATCAAATTCACTGTAGTCTTCTCATGTTGTGGTAATGGGTTTGTCTGAACATTTGGATTTGTATCCTTGAAAGATAAAACCCTGTTCTCAACGAGCTTTTGTACATCAGACTTGAAACTGAGACAGTTCTCAATGTTATGTCCTGATCCTCCTTGATGGTAAAGGCAAGTTTGATCCACTTTGAACTAAAAAGGTGAATTCTCCGGTACTGTAAGAGGAGTCCTAGTTTGAACATGCTCCTTGGCCAGTAGAAGTGGAAATAGTTCTGCGTACAACATCGGTATAGGATCAAACCCTGATGGTCGTGTAGTACGATTGTTGTTGTTGTACTGTGGGTGAGCCTGCTGAAGAGGCTGTTGCTGCCTTTGTTGATATTGTTGTTGATTTGGTTGCTGCGTAGCAACCTGAGGTTGATAAGTTAGAGTTGGCTTTGGGTTCATAGCGGGAGTTATGGCTGCTACCGGTTGGTACCTCCGCCTTTGCTTTCCCAAAGAGATATTACTGATCTTTTGTTCTTTCCTCTTTTGGAAAGCACTACCGTATCTTTTTGTACTGCTAGATGGCTCTGTATCTTTGACCAATTGTTTTTCTCGGACTGCTTCTTCAAGGCGTACTCCCAAATTCACCATTTCAGTGAAGTCACTGGGCGCACTGGCAACCATTCGGTCATAATAGAACAAGCTTAAGGTTTTTCAGGAAAATCTTGGTCATCTCTTTTTCCTCAAGAGGGGGACAGATCTGGGCGGCAATTTCACGCCATCTTTGAGCATATTCCTTGAAGGTTTCCTTATCCTTTTGTGACATTGCTCTGAGTTGGTTCCTATCTGGCGTCATGTCCAAATTGTATTTATACTGCTGAACGAAGGCTGCCCCAAGATCTCTGAAAGTACTGATCTTGGCGTGGTTTAAACCCATGTATCATTTGAGTGCGGCACCAGTTAAACTGTCTTGGAAGTAATGGATCAGTAACTGTTGATTTTCTGTCTGAGTAGACATTTTCGTAGCGTACATCAGCAAATGACTTTGAGGGCAAGAGTTGCCTTTATATTTTTCAAAGTCGGGCACTTTGAATTTGTGCGGTATCTTTACATTAGGGACCAAACCGAGGTGGCGGCGTCCTTTCCGAATAAGTCTTGACCGCGAATGGCATGCAGTTTCTTCTGCATTTCCAAGAATTGTTCCTGGAACTCGTTCATCCTATCGTATACTTCTTGGTTTCTGCTAGAAGTGGCTTGCTGAATCTATTCCTCAGGGATAGTGTGTACCACTGGTTGTGGTATAAACATTACAGCAGTGACTCTTGGCGCTTCAGTGACCTGAAGATTGTAACCTTCAAGAGTTTCTGTTGTAATCCTTGCATCTTCACTTATCTGAAGTTTGTAACCTTCAGGTCTGGCGGTTCCTGCTACGGCTTTTGGGTCTTCTGTGACCGGCGGGGTATATCCTTCAGGTATAAAGTTGACAGGCATGCCCAAGGAGCGACCTTTAGGCATGTTGTACCAAGGATGATTGTCATTCGTCTCAAATGTAGGTGTAGATGTAATCTCTGAGATCACAGTCCTTTGACATTGTTTCTCCTTAGCTGTAGCCAGGGATTGCACGTCGTTGTGATGTTTTTCCAAACTTTCTTTTAGAGCATTGATTTCTTCTCTCAGCTCTCTATTCTCTTCCTCGAGATCGTCCATTTTTTTTTGTCGAATTGCCCGAGTATTGTATGAATGAGACAGCTTGACTCTAGAGTGTGACACATACGTGAGACTCAAAGATAAAAAATGCGTTATGTGAGAATGATGAATGATATGCAGATACTTTTTTAGTTTTTGTTTACAAAAGAAACTTCAACAATTTAAATTGAAAATATGATATAGTCGGGGACCCCTTTTGTTGAATTCGAAAGATTGCGGTATTTCACAGGAAAAGTACAATATTTTACAATGTACGAGAAGAAAAAACTAGGCTCATGGATCCTGAGTTATCTCTGAGGAGAGCTCATATGCTGGTTCCTAAATTTTTCGTTTCTTTGATTGGGCCTCTTCAGACGTTGTCAGGTCGACGACCCTTTGCCAAGTGAAAGAAGTGAGTAGATTTCTTCATTCCTCCCGACTTTCTATAACATGCTGCTCTAATATCTTAATCAGTGCATCCTTTTCCTTTAGCATTTCCTTAATCTTGGTACGTTCCAAATTGAGAATCTGGTATTTGTTCTTCCAAGAGTTCTTCTCTCTTTGGACTTTGTTAAGAGCGACCTAGAGTTTTCTGCATCAGACATGAAATAAAGGACATATTCCTTTAATGGAAAATTTTTTTGACAAGGGTAAGGCATCCTCAGTTTGAGGGCTCTAGTTTGTACCCAGTGGAGATAAGATTCTGATGAGATGCAATTTGTTCTTCCCAGAGACTCTCTCCCTTTCCTGTGAATATGTTGCCAGGCATGCACTATTACTTCCTTCAGTGCCCTATCATTTTCTCCTTCCTTGAAGATAAGACCTTCCAGATGAACATTATGTGGGATATTCTTCATCGGGTATCCAAGTTGACGGCGAGTTAGAATTGGATGATAATTGATCCCTCCTTTAGTATCAATGCGGGGTACATTGGGGAAATTTCAGCATCTGTCGATGATCTCTATCCCTTCGTAAATTCGATTGTACCAATCTATGTTAGAGTTGGTAAGAGACATAATTCTTTGTGACCAACGTAGAGTACTCTTGTGATCCCAAAAAGCATCAGACTTGGGCAAATGGGAAATGAACCATTTGTAGAGTAATGGTACACAATATGTAATCATTCATCCGCTGTACAAATTCCTTAAGTGTACAAAATGATAAGCATCTGCGAGCAGGGTTGGTACGGGGTTTCCAATTAAGAATATCATAACAGTATTGGTATCGACGAAGTTGTCAATATTGAGAAAGAGGAATAACCCATATATAAGCAGAACAAAGACGTCTTCGAAAGCAGTTATGTTTCCTATAATAGTAAAGTATAGAGCTTTATCCATCAGGAACTTAGCTGGTAAACCCTGGATTCCTCCCTTAGTGGTCATGTGAGTCCTAACTTCGTACTCATCCAAAGAGATTGCTCTTACAATGGCCTGATCTTTTGGAATTTCTTCCAGTCCAGAAAATGGAGCTTGATCAGTGATAGGTAAATCAATCAGGTGGGAGTACTCTTCCAGTGTTGGTGTGAGCTGGTAATTCAAGAAAGTGAAGCAATGGTATACCGGATCATAGAACTGAATTAGTGTAGACAAGATCCCTTCGACTACATTGACCTTTAACAGAGACAGCAGTCCTCCGTTCTTAGCTCTGAAAGCTTCAGGATTAGTGATCATCCTTCCCAATTTCCTTAAGTCCTCTAGTTTCGGAGCCTTGAAGGTGTACTTGTGCGTTTTTCTTCTACCGAAATCCATAATGCAACCTCTGATATTTGCAATTATTGTTTTAGTCCTTTAAAAAAGATTTTTTTTCTTGTTTGAAAAGAGTTTTTTAACGAATGTATGAATGCAGCAAACAAAAACATTTGAAAACATGGGTTTAAGGGTTCAGCATCACGAGCATGGAGTCACGACTCTACCCATCCCCAAAGGTTGTACAATTTTGGTCAATTTTTGTACCTGTAGAATGGGTTCTAAGGTTCTCAAAATCATTGACCCCTCTTAGGAATATTAACAGCAAGATGATTCACTCGAGCGAGCTGCAATCCCTAAGATGAATCTCTTTTGAGTGTAGTATCGTGTATCGACTATTCCCAATAGTCACTGCACTCTCTAATGGTTTAATTGGTTAAGTGTCTACTAAATCCTCAGGGTCATGGGTCTCGCACTAGGATAGATAATGCTTTCACAACAATCGGTCGTTCAACATCAATATTTCTGCATGGGTACCTCGACTGATTCGGTGGACTGCCAAGTTAGCTTGTTCAGGATTCACTCCCTATAATCGTTTCCTGGATATGCCATCACTTATTTACATTCGAAAGAATGCAGAATCAGAGCTTTCGTAGTTCGTGGAACTAAGACGGAAAAAGAAAGGAAAAAATGGTGTCAAAACCAAGAGCAAAAGAAGGTGAGAAATTCTACTGGGGAAAACCGAGCAAAAATAGCGACTGTGCTGGGGATAAAAATGCATGAATGGTGTAGCAACAAGAATATAAAGAAGCGAAAGGAAAAGAGAAGAATCCACTGGGGAGAACATAGAATTGTACTAAGAATCAGAGGGTAAGCCACCTTGCTGGGGACAAACGAAGAGATGGTGTTGAAACCAAGAGAATAAGGATTCGATATGTTAACTGGCTGGCAGTGGTTAACCGAAGGAAAATGATATAGACTCCGTGGGGAAGCAAAATGATTGGTGTCAATAGATAGGTTGTGATGAACCAAAAGAGAGAGTACTGAACCAATTGAAGGTGTTTAACTCTGAAGGGATATCGGTATATTAACTGATAAATAGTGGTTAACCGAAGAAAGCAAAGGTTGCAACTCTGGGGACAAGAAAGGTTTTAACAGATAAACTGTGATTAACCAAAAGAACGAGTGTAGAACCAAGCGAAGGCTGTAACCCAAATGACTGGTGTGGAACCAAGCAAAGGTTGTGACCTACCGAGGATGTTGATCCCGACTGAATAAACAGTACTTGACCAACAAAATGGTATTTAACCAAAAGAGGTTGCTAATGGTTGGGGATTTGTTTTAATAGAAGAACCGTGATTAACCAAAAGAAAACGAGTGATTAACCAAGAGAAGGTGATTAACTCGAAAGGGGCTCAGTATTTTAACAGGCTGGCTGTGGTTAACTGAAGAAAATGGGTGATTAACCAAGAGCAACTCAGTGTATTAATAGATAGACTGTGTTTAACTGAGAAGAAGTGCAAAATTGGTGTTTTAACTGGCAGACAGTGATTAACCAAGCAAAGGGAGAAGAACCAAGAGAAGGTTGCGAACTCCGCCAGAGTTTCGGTGTTTACAGAAGATTTGTGTTTAACCGAAGAAAAGAAATTGAGACTCTTCAAGGGAATCAAAAAGCAATGATTGACCACAAGAAAAAGATGATGAGGCTAGAGATGGGTGCTAACCCAAGACAATGATCTTTAACCATGAGAAAGGTGATTGATCAAAAGAGAGATTGAAAGGGACAAGAGTGATCAAGGATCGACTCGACTGGGGAAAGAGATACACTACCGCCTGGGGATAGAGGTGACTAAGCCAGGCATAGGGTCATTCGTCCCTTACCTGAAGTGGTCAGAATGAGAGTAGGAATTCTCCATTCTCATTCCTTCTCTAACACACAGGGTGTAGTGTAAAAATTGAAACGGACAGCGTTATAGCTCCAAGTTTTACAGTGCTTCAGTTTCGTGCGCTAGTGTGTCGTGTAAAACTCCAACTCAGTAGGGGATCAAGAAAGAGAGGCTCTAAAGAGATCCTAAAGAGAGGAAAAGGGGAGGACCAACTAATCGAAACATGGTTTCGATCAATTAATCAAAGGGAAATGTTATGCTAACAATTTTCCAAAGAGATGAAAAATAATTAAAGCAAAAGGGGAACTGTTGATTGTACAAGATTAAACTTGCTCAATGAAGAACAAATTTAATGTGATCAAGAATAAAACGCAAAGGTAGCACCCAATGTCAATTATCAAACATCACAAATCATGTTAACAAGTGAGCAAAAGGATGTGCAAGAATGATCATGATCCATGTAATGCAAAAATGCAAACAATTACATAATCAATAAATCGTGCATCGAGGTATTGCAAGCATGCTTCAAACAGAGGTTAAACAGTGCCTAAAACATCCACATATATCAAGCATATCATTCCATGGAAGTTTGGGGAAGAAAGAATGTCAAACAAGCTTGAAGAAACTCAAAAATGGCATTCTAGTTCAGTGATAACCGGTTACTCTAAAGTGAGTAACCGGTTACTCAGTTAAAAAAACACAGCGCTGAGTCAAAATTTATAAAGAGTAACCGGTTACTCTATATTTAGTAACCGGTTATCATTGAAGCAATGGTAAAAACAACTTTTCAAAAATCACTTAAAGCCTCCAAATCACTTGTGCAAGCTACCACATGCTAGGGTATGAATTTGTGTATGAAAATTAGGTTTAAAAAACAACAATTAAGCAGCAAGGGAATCAATTAACACATCAAGATCATAGATCAAGCAATGGCATAATCAATACACACACTAAAATTATCGAAACTACATCGCGAATGATACGAAAACGTTCAAAACAGTAAAATGAATGAGATCCACCAACTTACAAGCCAGAGAATTGGCTTCGTGATTGTTGCAAAGGATTCTTGATGAAGATAATCAAAGAAAACCATATGAATCTTCAATTATAGCCGAATCGTACCGAAACCAAGCAAATTGCGACGAAACTCCGAAATGCTAATTCAAACCATTGAATGTTGAAGCAAATACTTGAGATTAATCCATAAGCTAATAAAACTCCAGAAATCCAAGTACAATTGCAATATGATTAAGGTTAAGCTCAAGAAATAATCACTTTCAAGGTGAAAAGTGATTATTCTTCAATGATTAAGAGCTATGGTGAGGTTTAGGAAGAAAATTGAGATGAAGAAGAAAAAATTGCAGAAAAGTTTAGAGAGAATGTGAGAGAATTGAGAGTGAAATGTGTGAAATGGTTGAAGGTCCTTGAAAAATGAGTGAAGATTTGTTTATATAGAATTTTGGTTTGGAGTGTTAGAGGTTTGGAATTAGGCTAGGAGCTAGCTTTGGGTGGTTTGGAATTAGGCTAGGAGTTAGTTACATCCAACTCACTGAGTTGGAAGTTAACTCAGTTAGTTAGGAAGTTAACTCGGTAGCAATCCCAATGTGAGTTTCAAATCCAAAGGTTGACATGCTTGGAAATCAAGGAACATGGTCCACTTGATTCAAAATGATGCATTGGAGTAAATGCTAGTGTAGTGTCTTGAATAGTCTTTAAATGTCTAGAGATGTCTAGAATGTTCCACATGCTGCTAGAACTGTGTAAAATCAAAGAACAAAGAGTGTGCAAGGTTGCTGTCCCAAAAATGCAGCAGAATCTGCAAAATTGTGCAGAGTAACCGGTTACCCTATATTGAGTAACCGGTTACTTTGGGAAAATTTTGCCCAGATTACCCAGTAACAAGTGTTGAAGTCCCGGTTTCGATTTCCACCTCTTGTTTTGATGAATATGCATGGAAACCAATATGTTGTGCTTGTTTTGATGATGGGACGATCTTGAGAGGATGCGATTAATCAGGATTAAATAACCTGAATATTCCTGCAATAATAAAAAAAAACACAGAGAAAAAGTGCGAATACGTATGCCAGCGATGTGAATGCACATGCTTATGCAAAAGGCAAAAGAGGGAGGTCAAATTTCGGGTTACGACAATTGCCCCTATTTAATCCTCTTGGACCTGAATGTACGAATTGCTCTAGCTTTTTGATGATTCGAGGTAGAAGGGGATTAAATAAAGGAGTAGCTCGAAAATTTGGCCGATGACGACAAAAAGAGAGGTGCAAGTGTAGAGAATTGATAAGTGTAAAGTTTAGCTGAAAAACTGCTGAGAGATAAATCAGGCCAAAAGAAAGGGAGTATGCTAGATGCATATGCTATGTATGTGTTGTTCTACATGATGCTTGATATCATGGAATGTATGGATGCAAGTTAAGATATTGTGCTGTGGATTGGCTGGTTCTGGATGAACCAAAGGATTGAGAAGGTTCAGGAAAATTTTGTTGGACGAGAACCAGACTTTGAAGAAGTTTGCCATACGAGGATAGGAAAAGCTTGAATAGATCAGACAAGAACTGACTGGATTTTGTAAAGATTTGTAAGATAAAAGCTGACTAGCAGACGAGAACTGGGCTTTGAAGATACAAATCAGATGGGAACTGAACTTTGCAAAAATTTGCTAGACGAGAACTGGACTTTGAAAAGGTGCGCCATACGATAACTGGATCTTGAAAAAGTGCGCCAGACGAGAACTGGAAAAGTTTGCCAGACGAGAACTGGGTCTTGAAAAAAGTGCACCAGACGAGAACTAGACAATGAAAAAAATGCGCCAGATAAGAACTGGACAATTCAGTCGGGAACTAAATTTTGTAAAGCCACATCAGACGGGAACTGACTACCAGACGAGAACTAGAATTTGAAGAAGTTTTCCAAACGAGAAGTGACCACCAGATGGGAACTTGATTTGGATAAGACAAGTCCAACGAGAACTGACTATTGGGTTTGAAAGAAACAAGTCAAACGAGAATTGACTACCAGACAAGAACTGGATTCCGCAAAGATAAGCCAGACGGGAACTGACTACTAGACGAGGACTGGATTTTTTTGAAGGGACAATGTCAAACGAGAATTGACTACCAGACGAGAACTGGATTTTGATGAGACAAAGTCAAACGAGAATTGACTACCAGACGAGAACTGGATTTGAAAGAGACAAGTCAGATAAGAACTTACTACCAGACGAGAACTGGGTTTCAAAGAGACAAATCAAACGAGAATTGACTACCAGACGAGAACTGGATGTTGAAGGGAAAGGTTATACGGGAACTGACTACCAGATGAGAACTGAATTTTGCTATGACAACTCAGACGAGAACTAAATACCAGACGAGAACTGGATTTTGATGAGACAAAGTCAAACGAGAATTGACTACCAGACGAGAACTGGACTTGAAAGAGACAAGTCAGACGAGAACTGACTACCAAACGAGAACTGGGTTTTGATTGGCACGTGCGTTTGAACATGTATGGCATAATGCTCCATCTTGATGAATATGCTATGCATTTAAGGATGCAATGTTATGCGATGATGATTACTATATGCAGAATGTCAGTGATCAGGTTTTATGTCAAGGCTTCATGCTCTAACAGATGAATGATACGCATGAGTGAAGCGACATGATTAATGCATGATACTGGTCTATCAAAGAGTTCAGATAAGGGTGTAAGCCATAAAGACGTGATTCCCTGACACCTACTTCAGGATCAACAATTGTTGATGCACCATTACTCTTGCCTCAAAATAGGGAGAGAGCTTGTACTTTGGTAGCCTGTCTTTTCCCTTGTCTGTTGGGTATCCGCATGAGTTGCCCTAGTCACAAGTTAGGAAGCAATTGTGTCATAGGATGATCCTGATTTGACTTTCCCCAGCGTATCAGAATAGTATGCCCCTGATTAACCTAGTCTTGGAGATGTTGACTTCTTGTGTCCTTGAGGTGCCTGCCTCAATGTAAGCCTTGAAGTGATTTTGCCCCTGTCTGATCGATCTTTGAAGGAATGCCTCTGACCAACTGATCTTTGAGAGATTTGTCGAGTCTCGATGTAACTTCCCCGGATAAACTGAATCTTGAGATGGCTAGACCCTGTTGCTCAACAGAGTTTTCAAGCGTTTTGCCCCTTGAGATGATCAAACTTCCCATTGTGGAAACTTTCTTGATGTCAAATACTTGTTCACAAGCAAAAAGTGTTTGTTTTGAAAATGATAATGTTAATGTCATGCATATGTCAGTTTTGAAATCCAAGTATGTTCACTAAGATTATGACATATAGTGAATGGATCACAATTTAGAATTCCATGTCAATACCAGCACAAATGATAAGCAAATATTTGGGAGTCAGCTTTGACATTATCCCACTGTACTATGCTTTTGAAATAAACCCTGCTTCAATTAGGTCTTTTGAGGGTTGTAACGTGGTTTGGTTCATGGTTTCAGAAAGAAAGGATATAAGGCTCAAAATTTATTTTAACCCCACCCATTCTCCTTGATGTTCTCCAGTCCTACGTTCAGCTAAGCGTTCGCCTTTCAAAGAGGGTTTTGAATGATGAAGTGACAGTAAAGGAATCGACGAGGGTTTTGGAGCGGTAGCCACTCACCTTTTGTTTTTGTTACATGTAATCACACGAACTTGTTCTTATTGAGGATTTTTCTCTTGATTCTCTGTTTTGTTCTTTTTGTTTTCCCTAATTTTTGCGTAGACTGATTATTTTGAATTTGCAGTCTACCGGGATGCCCTAATTTTTGCCTAAGTCATTTGTTTGTGACTTAGCGGGCTCTCTTTTTTTTTGAACAAAATTGTGTGACATGTGTTAGATCTGACAAAGTTGTGACAATCTCGCTCCTTTGATCGGTGAGGCATATCCATTGTGGATTTGTGATTTCCCAACCTTGCGTGAGGGGTAGGATGTGGTTGATCCTCAAAATGGGGTACTCCTCTTTTGAAATTAGAACGCCTGGTCAAACTAGCTGAAGACTACCCTGCCCCTGGTTAAGATTGAGGGTTTATGTATACAGAAAGAAAATCCTACTTCAAGGCCCAAAGAGGTTGACTAGGGATTATCTTTCTTATGACTTCAGTGTTTGAGGATTTGAACAAATGCCTTACATCGTCAGCAGGGTTTTATTCAAAATCATGCAGACAGTGATCTCAAATATTTTTTATCATCATTCTCTTTTTGATTTTGCTTGATCAAATGTGTGATACAGATAAAAAGTATGAGTGAACACGAATGAATTTATTCAAAAACATGCAATTTCATTTCATTATTATTATCATTCAAAAACAAACAAGTTTTACAAATGAACAATGCTTTTGCAATCTTGTCGACTACACAGAAAAGGGATTTCTGTTCACCCACACTTTCTCACCTTGAATAGTTCAGTGCTTCTTATCAATCAACTATTGGACCTTAGCTTTGAAAGCGTTGCAATCCTCAGTCGAATGTCCAGCTGACCCAGCATGATATCCGCATTGCACATTGGGATCATACCCAGGTTGGAATGGTTCTGGTGGAGGCTTCAAAGCTTTGGGAACCACCAGCGAGTTCTGAACAAGATATTGGAGAAGTTAACTGTATGTCACAGGAATCGGATCTAGAGGTGCATTCCTTCATTCCAGATTATTTCTGGGTTTGTGCTGATTATGAGCCTGAGGAGGCTGTTGATATAGTGGTTGTTGGAACTGGGCGGCAGCAACATATGGGTACGGACAGTATGGCATAAGAGCCATGGGAGTTTGCGCTTGAAGGTGGACACCAGCCATAACAGCAATTTTTTTCTCCTCCTTTTCTTTAGAGAACCCACCTTGTGGCTTATTGACCCTTGATTGTGTGCCAGCAATTTTCCCTGTTTTGAGCCCACTCTCAATACGTTCTGCAATGGTCACAACATCAGCGAAATTGGAGGATGAGCTACCAACCATCTTCTCATAGTACAACCCCTGAAGAGTGCCCATGAATATGTCAAGCAACTCCGCATCAGATAGAGCAGGCCGGATTTGTGAAGCCATCTCACGCCACCTCTGAGCGTATTCTCTTAATGATTCGCCGACTTTCTGAGTTTGATTTTGTAGTTGCAACCTGGTGGGAGCCATATCCAAGTTATACTTATATTGCTTCAAGAATGCTTCGGATAGATCTTTCCAGGTTCTGATCTTACCTTGCTCAAGTTTCATGTACTAATCCGGGGAAGCCACAGATAGACTATCCTGGAAACAGTGAATAGGAATATCTTCATTGTCTATGTAGGAAACAATTTTTCTGCCATACATTGTAATGTGGCTTTGTGGACAACTCAACCCGTTGTACTTAGGCAAATCAGGCACCTTGAATTTTTGGGGTATCATAACATTTGGAACCAAGCACAAGTCTTTCGCGTCCATGTCAAAAGTAGAGAAACCCTCAATAGCTCTAATTCTGTCCTCTAAGAGTTTGTAGTCTGCAAGTTTGTTCTAATCAGTAGGCCTGACAAGAATCTGAGGACTTGGTAGCTGAGATGCGGCTGGAGCAAGTACTTGAGGAAAAGCAAACTGAGATGGATGTATCAACCCAGAATTAACCATATGACCAGTAGTCTGACCCATCTGAAAAACATACTGATAACCGGGAAGAGGTGCCATAGCGGCTGAGGATGTGTAACTCCCATATATAAATACATACATCAAAGCATATGTTATACATGAAATCCACGTTTGGTACTGAAATACTAATAAGTCCCTAGTAAACACATTATACATATACATGCCCAAAAATCCTAATATAAAAAAACTATGGCATAAATATATATACAAGATATTCCAACGATAAATACTAAGAACTAGATCGTCAACGATCTCAAAAACTTCACAGCGGAAGCAAAGCGATCAGACAAGTAAGAAAAATCACACGGCCTTATCCTTACCCTTCGCGGAACCTGAAGTACCTGAAATATTCAACAATAGTGGGGTGAGATACATCAAATCTCAGTGAGTTCTCTATCTTATGGATTCTCTCGGCTTTACAAGGTTCTAACCAAATCCTAACTCGAGTCCAAGGGGAGGGAAGGACTCCGAGTTCACAAAATCTCACACTAGAGAACCACATCGCACAATTCACAACGACCACTAGTTAAGGAATCTTCTCCCCGACCATCCCGCACAAGGAGATTAAACACGGGTCACGGGTCCTTGACGTAGATAACTTCTCCCCGACCATCATACACACGGATTAAACACGGGTCATGGTTATCCACCAAACAGTTAGGAAATCTTCTCCCCGGCCATCCCACACAACGGATTAAACACGGGTCACGGATTCCTAATGTAGATAACTTCTCCCCAGCCATCCTACACAACGGATTAAACACGGGTCACGATTATCTACAATTGGTACTTCTCGCCGACCATCCTACACAAGGATTAAACACGGGTCACGGTTTTTAGCAAGTGAGACAAACCTAATAAATACTTTCCCCGACCATCCCGCTCAAAGAGATTAAACACGGGTCACTAATATTTATTAAGTGGTACGAACAAACCAGAGGAAAATACGGTACCCCCTCTAACAGCCACTTAACAAAGATACTATTCTAGTACCGATGTAAGCATTGCCGCACAATTCTCTAAGTCATTCTATTGCACTAAGCGTTCCTCACTAACTCACCTCTTGAAGCTTTTAAAATTTCCAAAAGTTCAATTATAATTAAACATATCACAAGTTACACCAATTCCGGTTTCCTCCGATTTATTTAATCGGCAGCAAAACTAGTATTTTTCACTTCCATTAGATAGAGTATTTTCAGAGCTTCACATCGATATAAATAACGTCCAAATCAGATTTACGGTTAAAAAGTTATGAATTTTTAAAATAAATATTTTTCAACAACTTACAGTGGTAATCGGTTACTCTAAGTGAGTAATCGATTACTCAAGCTTTACTGTTCATACAGAATCAAATTGAGAGTTAGAGGCACATTCCGTAATCGGTTACCCTATTCTGGTAATCGATTACTCCAGCAAAATTTACGCAGATTCTCATTTTTCCTATAGAGTAATCGGTTACTCTAATTGAGTAATCGATTACTCAAGCTGCAGAACATAATTTTCTGGGTTTTCAAGAACTCTTTTCCATTCCAATCTCCATCAAAACAATTCAAACGCATAAGCAAGCATTAACAGATGATTCCACACATATATTGATCATACTACTCAATTATAACACAATTCAACCGTTAGATTCTTTGATTTTTGCAAAAATACTCATTTTTCTCAAAATCCAACCTAACTCTAAAACCTCAAGAAATTCTACACTAAAGTCTCTATGTAGAACCCACCTGGATTAGAAGATGATGATGAAGAAGCTGAGATGAAATGATGAAGAGTTGATGATGGTTGATGATCTTGAGCTCTTGGACTTTTCTCTCCTTTCCTTTCCTTTTCTTTCCCTTTCTTTTCTCTTCCTTCTCTCTACTTTCTTTTTCACCAAATGTTTCTATGTTTGGAAAAAATGAAATGATATAGGAAAAATATCATTAGTTAGTAATACTACTAAATATCCAAATTAGCTCAAATGCACCAAATAATAAAACCTTAGTGTTAGATAATATTAATCTGATCAGCTCTGAGTCCATCAGTTGCTCTAATTATCTTAGCAGATAAATACTCAGCGCACACTGGAACTCAACTGGTCTCCACTAATATTATCCAGAGCGTTTATAAAATTACTGGGTAATACAGGATGCCCCAGGGTAAGCCATTCCATAATGCATATTCTGAACGGTTGTTTGAGCAGATTAAGATACAACCGGGACATGAATCGGAGGGTCTCCGTACACATGCTCATCTTCATCAGGGTTCCCAACATCATTTGGCACAGGAGTCTGACGAGTGTGTGTTTGAGGAATCTCATGATCGTCGTGATTCACCGCAGGAGGTGGGATTGGAGTAGGCATGCCCCATTGGTAAGCAACAGAGTTCCCATTGGGCATGGGCACAACAAAGGGTTGATATTGCACAAAGGCATTACCATCGGCAGTCTGAGGAGTGAAATTCAAGGGCATTCCCCAAGGAAAGGCCGCAGGCATCTGACTCAGACTAGACTAAGAGCTCGGCAAATTGACAGTAGGTTGAACAATAGTCTCAAACGGCGCTTCAACAACAACAGAAATAGGAGTGACAATAGTTGCATTAGTGACAGTTGCAAAAACAGCAGTGAGAACAGTGGTATCCCATCGAGTACGAAGGAGTTCCATGATGGCATCCATGTTATCCTGGAATTGTGGCTCTCGTGATAACCAAACGCGCAAAATGCAGGCCTCACGACTATCCACGTTCTAGCCTATGTGTATGCTAAGCCCGGTGTTAGGACTTTTCTCTCCAATAATATCTACCCATCCCAACAACAGCAAAAAATATAGCAGATATCCAGAATACACAGCATATGAATATTCAAAGCAGTAAAGAAATGCAGTAAATAAACATAAAGCTAAAGTAAAGCGTAAAGATAAACAAGTAAAGCGCAAAAGATAAACACCCAAACAAGTAAGAAAACAAACAAAACTAGGCGAGATCCTAACTTGCGAGAGCAAGGACTCCCCAGCAGAGTCGTCAGCTGAAGATGGCTGGTTTATACCTGAGTGAATCGCGCACTCAAAGATAACACAGAGTCGCCACCGAACTTTATTTTTTCCAAACGACAGGGAAAATATCGATAATACCCAAGGGGAAGAGAAACGGGAACAGGGTCGGTTATGCGAAAGGAAGGTACTAGCACCTTACGCATCCGTCGTACTCGACAGGAACTATTTCGCTTGCTTCTAGGCTTGGATGGGTTATCTAACTAAAGGTTTCAAACTAAAAGAAGAGGAGAGAGAAGAGACAAATAAAAAAAAAGCAAGAAAGGGGGAAAGAAAGTGCTCGCAGAGGATTAGGGCCCTCGTGCCTACGTACCCTCATAGTGCAATGAGGAAATCAGAGCGCCGTAGTTCATGGAACCGGGGAAAGAAAGAAAGAAGGCGGAAGGGTGGAAGTGTGCTCGCCAAGATCATCGCGATCTCGTGCCTACGTATCATACATTCGAAAGAATGCAGAATCAGAGCTTCCGTAGTTCATGGAACTAAGACGGAAAAGAAAGGAAAAAATGGTGTCAAAACCAAGAGCAAAAGAAGGTAAGAAATTCTACTAGGGAAAACCGAGCAGAAAGAGCGATTGTGCTGGGGATAAAAATGAAGGAATGGTGTAGCAACCAGAATATAAAGAAGCGAAAGAAAAAGAGAAGACTTCACTGGGGAGAACAAAGAATTGTGCTAAGAATCAGAGGGTAAGCCAACTTGCTGGGGACAAATGAAGAGATGGTGTTGAAACCAAGAGAATAAGGATTCAGTATGTTAACTAGCTGGCAGTGGTTAACCGAAGGAAAAAGATATAGACTCTATGGGGAAGCAAAAGGAATGGTGTCAACAGACAGGCTGTGATGAACCAAAAGAGAGAGTACTGAACCAAGAGAAGGTGTTTGAAGCCTTTGGTTAGAAGCCAAGGAAAGGACGGGTGTAGAACCAAGCGAAGGTTGTAACCCAAAGGACGGGTGTGGAACCAATCAAAGGTTATGACCTACTAGGGACGTTGATCCTGGCTGAATAAACAGTACTTGACCAACAAAAGGGTATTGAACCAAAAGAGGTTGCTAATGGCTAGGGATTTGGTTTTAATAGAAGAACTGTGATTAACCAAAAGAAAACGAGTGTTAACCAATAGAAGGTGATTAGCTCGAAAGGGGCTCAGAATTTTAACAGGCTGGCTGTGGTTAACTGAAGAAAATGGGTGATTAACCAAAAGCAACTCAGTGTATTAACAGATAAATTGTGTTTAACTGAGAAGAAGTACAAAATTGGTGTTTTAACTGGCAGGCAGTGATTAACCAAGCAAAGGGAGAAGAACCAAGAGAAGGTTGTGAACTCCGCCAGTGTTTTGGTGTTTACAGGAGAACAGTGTTTAACCGAAGAAAAGAAATGGAGACTCTTCAAAGGAATAAAAAAGCAATGATTGAACACAAGAAAAAGATAATGAGGCAAGAGATGGGTGCTAACCCAAGCCAATGATCTGTAACCAAGAGAAAGGTGATTGATCAAAAGAGAGATTGAAAGGGACAAGAGTGATCAAGGATCGACTCGACTGGGGAAAGAGATACACTACTGCCTAGGGATAGAGGTGACTAAGCCAGGCACAGGGTCATTCGTCCCCTACCTGAAGTGGTCAGAATGAGCGTAGGAATTCTCCATTCTCATTCCTTCTCTAACACACAGGGTGTAGTGCAGAAATTGAAACGGACAACGTAATATCTCCAAGTTGTACAATGCTCAAGTGTCGTGCACTAGTGTGTCGTGTAAAACTCCAACTCAGCAGGGGATCAAGAAAGAGAGGCTCTAAAGAGATCCTAAAGAGAGGAAAAGGGGAGGACCAACTAATCCAAACATGGTTTCGATCAATTAATCAAAGGGAAATGCTATGCTAACAATATTCCAAAGAGATGAAAAATCATTAAAGCAAAAGGGGAACTGTTGATTGTACAAGATTAAACTTGCTAAATGAAGAACAAATTTAATGTGATCAAGAATAAAACGTAAAGGAAGCACCCAATGTCATTTATCAAACATCACAAATCATGTTAACAAGTGAGCAAAAGGATGTGCAAGAATGATCATGATCCATGTAATGCCAAAATGCAAACAATTACATAATAAATAAATTGCGCATCGAAGTATTGCAAGCATGCTTCATACAGAGGTTAAACAAGGCCTAAAACATCCACAAATATCAAGCATATCAATCCATGGAAGTTTGGGGAAGAAAGAATGTCAAACAAGCTTGAAGAAACTCAAAAATGGCATTCTGGTTCAGTGGTAACCGGTTACTCTAAAGTGAGTAACCGATTACTCAGTTAAAAAAACACAGCGCTGAGACAAAATTTGTAAAGAGTAACCATTTACTCTATATTGAGTATTCGGTTACCACTGAAGCAGTGGTAAAAACAACTTTTCAAAAATCACTTAAAGCCTCCAAATCACTTGTGCAAGCTACCACATGCTAGGGTATGAATTTGTGTACGAAAATTAAGTTTAAAAAACAGCAATTAAGCAGAAAGGGAATCAATTAACACATAAAGATCATGGATTAAGCAATGGCATAATCAATTCACACAAGAAAATTATCGAAACTACATCGCGAATGATACGAAAACGTTCGAAACAGTAAAATGAATAAGATCCACTAACCTACAAGCCGGAGAATTGCCTTGGTGATTGTTACAAAGGATTCTTGATGAAGATAATCAAAGAAAACCAGAGGAATCTTTAATTATAGCCGAATCGTACCGAAACCGAGCAAATTACGATGAAACTCCGAAATGCTAATTCAAACCGTTGAATGTTGAAGTAAATACTTGAGATTAATCCACAAGGTGAAAAGTGATTATTCTTCAATGATTAAGAGCTATGGTGAGGTTTAGGAAGAAAATTGAAATGAAGCAGAAAAAGTTACAGAAAAATTCAGAGAGAATGTGAGAGAATTGTGAGTGAAATGTGTGAAATGGATGAAGGTCCTTGAAAAATGAGTGAAGATTTGTTTATATAGAATTTGGGTGTTGAGTGTGAGAGGTTTGGCATTAGGCTAGGAGCTAGCTTTAGGTGGTTTGGAATTAGGCTAGGAGTTAGTTACATCCAACTCACTGAGTTGGAAGTTAACTCAGTTAGTTAGGAAGTTAACTCGGTAGCAATCCCAATGTGAGCTTCAAATCCAAAGGTTGACATGCTTGGAAATCAAGGATCATGGTGAACTTGATTCAAAATGATGCATTCGAGTAAATGCAAGTGTAGTGTCTTGAATAGTCTTGAAATGTTTAGAGATGTCTAGAATGTTCCACATGCTGTTAGAACTGTGTAAAATCAAAGAATAAATAGTGTGCAAGGTTGCTGTCCCAAAAATGCATCAGAACCTGCAAAATTGTGCAGAGTAATCGATTACCCTATATTGAGTAACCGGTTACACTAGGCAAATTTTGCCCAGATTACCCAGTCACAAGTGCTGAAGTCACGGTATCGGTTTTCCACCTCTTAATTTGATGAATAGGCAAGGAAACCAATATTTTGAGCTAGTTTTGATGATGGGACAATCTTGAGAGGATGCGATTAATCGAGATTAGAAAACCTGAATATTCCTGCAATAATAAAAAAACACAGATAAAAAGTGTGAATGCGTATGCCAGCGATGCGAATGCACATGCTTATGTAAAAGGCAAAAGAGGGAGGTCAAATTTCGGGTTACGACACACACATATATATATATATATATATATATAAGTATTAGCAATACCTAGACCTCTTAGGAACTCTAATCCTAGACTACCCAGCAGAGTCGCCATTTTTCTGTAGCGTGCGATTTTTGTCGGTGACACGACCACCTTACCGTAATGGTTGGAATTGTGTGCTACTTTCTTTTTTATTATTTATCCTATGAAGCTGGAAAGGAAAAGGAAGTTATCTAAAACTAACCTTGCACACAAATGTTTTCTTTAACAAATGCTAAGAGATTAGGGGGTCCGGGGTCAGATTATACAAAGGAAGTTATTAACACCCAATGTATATATGGTTATCCATAGATCTTCTATTACATATTTCTCTATTATCTTTAAATGTTGTCATGTGTTTATCTGTCATGGGTTGGGAAAGTTACTTTTTTGAGAGGTTTGAGAGAATGTTTTTCTTATTTTTGGGCTTTCTGTTGTTTTTGGTAAGGTACTAGACCTAAGGTTTTTTATTTGTGTGCATGCTAAGATTTCAAAATCTTATGCCTACGTATTCTCGTAAAGAGACTCGGGAAATCAAAGCAATTGTAGTTCCTCCTATTCTATGGGAGGAAAAGATTATTTGATGTCTTGTTCAAAGCCCAAGATTGAAGCTAAAAGAGTGTTTTTTGTGTCTTGTTCAAAGCCCGAGATTGAAGCTAAAGGTTTGACTGAGAGAGAATTCTTCATCTCTAAAGGGAGATATCTCACCTATTCATCACATATGTTGAAGGATTGGTTATAAAGGGAATTACTTTAACTGGAATGTATGGAATCCAACAATGCCATAATTTCCTTGTGAGTCTTTCATTCTAAGAGAGGGACATTGGCTTGAATGTTAATAATCCAGAGACTTGTGTAGCATGCGCTTTTTGTCGGTGACGCGCCCACCTTACCGCAATGGTTAGAATTGGGTGCTACTTTCTGATTTCTTATTTATCCTATGAAGCTAGAAAGGAATGGAAATGTATCTAAATGCCATAGAGATTGGGGGATCCGGGGTCAGATTATACAAAGGAAGTTGTTAACATCCAATGTATATATGGTTATCCATAGATCTTCTATTACATACGTCTTTATTATCTTTAAATATTGTCCTGTGTTTATCTGTCATGGGTTTGGAAAGATTCTCCTTTGATAGGTTCAAGAGGATGTTTTTGTTGTTTTCGGGTTTTTGCGTATTTTTTTTGGGAAGGTACTGGATCTAAGGTTTTTTTGATTTGTGTGCTCGCTAAGATTTCTCAATCTTATGCCTACCTATTCCCGTAAAGAGATACAGGGAAATCAGAGCAATCGTAGTTCCTCCTATTCTATGGGAGGAAAATGTTTGATGTCTTGTTTAAAGCCCAAGATTGAAGCTAAAGTTTATTTGTGTCTTGTTCAAAGCCCAAGATTGAAGCTAAAGATTTGACTGAGAGGGAATTTGTCATCTCTAATGGGAGATATCTCATCTGTTCATCACAGAGGTTGGGTATTGGTTATAAAGTGAATTACTTTAACTGGGATGTGTGGAATCCAGCAATGCCATAATTTACTTTATAAGAGATTGGTCATGAAGGAAGAAACTTTAACTCAGTGTAGAGCAATGCCATTTTCCTTATGAGTCTTTCATGCTAAGAGAGGGACATTGGCTTGGATGTAAATAATCCAAAGGCTTGCCACTTACAGAAATTAGATGAAAGAGCAGTTTTGACTGTTTGTTTTGATGTGTGATGTACAGAAAAACTGTCTTCCTACAGAGAGAAGTTCTTTATCTCATCTGAGGGGATATTGATTTTTGTGTGCCTTGATCAAAGCCCAAGGTTGAAGCTAAAGAAATTGACTCTACTAGGGGAGTTTTATATCTGTCTTCTACAAAGCCTAAGATTGAGGCTGAAAAGGATTGACTTCACTGGGGAATGTTATATATCTTGTACAAAGCCTAAGCCTGAGGCTAAAAGAAATTAACCGACTCAACTAGAGAGTATGTTTTATCTGTCTTGTACAAAGCCCAAGATTGAGGCTAAAAGTTGACTGACTCCACTGGGGAATAATCATTATACAAATCTTAAGAGGAGGCTTGCTGAAGGAAATATTATATGAAGTCTAAGAGGAGGCTAACTTCTGCTGAGGATTATTGAAATCCAAAGACAGGTCCAATGAGTATTGGGATTCCAAAAGAAAAATCAACTCTTGTTGGGGATTGAAGAAGAGTTAAAATGTCAGATGCTGTGAGGTTCTGATACTATTGGGGATTTGAAAAGGGTATACTGACCCTGGTTTGGGATTTCTTGAACCTTGTGTAGAATTAAAGAAATTTCAAGGTGATTTTGGAGACTTTGAGAATTTAAACTCTCTTGGGGATTAGACATGTATGAATAACTAAACTTTTTCCTATGCTTTCAGGAAGCTTGTGGGTTTCTGTATGGTATCCAACAGGAGAGAAGACTTTCCAAGTCTACTGGTATGAAGAGATTGACTCTCAGCTAGAGAATGATCTTTGTATGATGCCCAAGAGGAGGCTGATGTGTTAAGCGATGAAGGTCAACCCTAAAATGGTCTGATGTTATTGAATCTTTTACTCTCATAAGGATTAAACTAGTAGAGATGACTAAGTTCTGTCATATGCCAGTAGAAGGACTTTAGGTCCTTGTATTAAGCCCAATAGGAGGCTAAGAACTTCTAAGAAGCATGTGGGTCCTTGTACTAAGCCCAAGAGGAGGCTGAGGATGCTTTAATGAAGCTTGTGGGTCTAAGCCCCAAGAAAAGTTCAAGAAAGGTTTCACCTGGAATAATCCTTTCTTTGCAGAACAGTTCTAGGGTTTGAAGAAATTCAAGAGTGGTTTCACCGGGAATTAATCTTCTTTGGGGAAATGAATTTCTTGTACACATATGTATTTGGACAGTCTTGAGAAAAGTTTCACCAGGAATAATGCGTTTCTCTGTTCTATATTGTATAAGCCCAGGAGGAGGCAAGACTGTATCTGGAATTTCCTATGCGGAACTAGTTTTGACTATGTTGAAAAAGTAGCCTCTGGTTTGATCTAAACTTAGACCTAACTGCCAGGGAAAACTCTAAACAAGTATGTACAAGCATATATATATATATATAAAGAAGAAATATATATATATATACAAGTATGTATTGAAGAGATAGTGAAACTTACAGGTGTGCAAGCCCAAGCATGTTAACTATAGCTGTATGGTTAGGGTTTCAAAAAATTGAAGAAATTTTTGACAAAACTTTGAATTTGAACTTGAATTAAGAGCAAGTTGTTTTAAAGTTTAGGGCTTATACTCAAGAAGAGGCCCAATGACTTATTTTGAAAAATGATCGCACTGTGATACCGACAAATGTTGTGGGACTTAGACTATAGCAGAGGCCCAAAAATTGTTTATGTACACAGGGGGATTCGGTCTTACACTCTCTTAGAGGCCCAAATTTATTTAAAGAAGAAACATGGGGCTTACAACTCAAGGGAGAGGTCGAATTGAAATTTGTTTTAAAAACGACGATCAGGTCGAGATTTTAAAATTGTATCGGGACTTATACAATAACTAGGGCCCAAATTTATTTATGTACAAAGGGATGGGACTTACACTCTATCTTGTGGATGCTCTCTGAAAGTGGTCGAGATTTTGAAGATTGCAAAGCTTCTGAAGAAGAGAACCGAAGTGCTGAAGACTCTCATGACTTGAAGTTCTGAAGGCGGAAGGCTCTGAAGGCCAAGTGCAGAAAGACTCTGAAGACTTATGTGTTCTGAAGGTTACGGCTCCAAAGGTCAAGTGGTGAAGACTCTGAAGACAGATTCCTAATGGACAAGTTCTGAAGATTCGAAAGACTTGAAGTAGTAATGGATAATGTTCTTAAAGACAAGTGCTGAAGTTCTGAAGACCGATTCCTAATGGACTTCTTCAAATGACTAAAGACTTGATGTATCAGATATCCTGTTAAAGAAGGCTCTACTCATGCTTCATTAATTTACCATCAGAAGCCTCTAAAGTTTGGAAGTCAAATATTACCGTTGTGAACGACTGTACACTTCGCCCAAGAAAGATATATCTCGTCACGTCTACCATAGCAAAAAGGAGATGTGTCAGTACAACTAATTATTACACAACGTCTCTTTTCTAACAACCAACAATATTTCAACGGCTACATTTTACTAGGCTATTTAAAGAAAGGAGTAAACGCTTCTGAAAAATTATTTCAGTCCATGTATGAAGAATTGATAAAAGTCATTGTGTGAAGATAACAACAATGATGAGTTCTCGTTGTAACACTTAAACATTCAAAGCTATCACCATTTACACATGGCCATTGTTGTTGGAGCTTAAGATCATCATTCAACACAACAACAATCAATTAATACAGAAGCTGTTGATGAAAAAGACAACATTGCAAATCAGTCAAGTTATCAACCACCTTCTCGTCAGTGCTACATTGAAGATCTGAAGCAAGGAGTTGTTGCTCAAAGCTTGCTCACCCAAGAAGACGAAGAAGAAGAAGATCTACAAGATGTCAACAACTGTCAAATCATTATTCATCTCTGTAGTTTCTTAAGATAGCAAGGAGTTGCTGCTCAAATCTTGCTTGAACACTTGTGTGTTCTTTTGTACCTAAACTTAGGAGTAATCTGCTTGTTAAGAAGCATTCTTGTAATCTCCTGTAAAACTAATTCTTGGTAAATTAGGATTCCTTGAGTGGTCAGTGTGAGCGGAGACTCGAGAAGACAATGGCGAGATGTCATTGTGGGAAAATCCTGAAATAGGGTCAATAGCGTTATACTCATTGCGATGAATCCCTGAACGTCTAGTTGTGAAATCCTAGCAGTAGATCTTGCAAGATTGGAACCTGTGAGTCAATGTTCGTTATATTCATTAAGTTGAATCCCTGGACGGTTCATTGTGGGTTAGTCACAGTGCGGCTGTGCAAGTTGTTAGTCACCGGCTGTTTCCCGTGCATCTGTAATCGAGATTGATTATAGTGGATTAAGACCTTGTGTTCAAAGCGAAATCACCTGAGGAGGGTGGACTGGATTAGCCTCTGTGGTGAACCAGGATATATCGTGTGTCCTTTACTCTTATGCTTGATGTATTTATTTATGTTTCTATATTGAGTATCAAAACCTTACATAAGCAAGCCATAACCTTGCAACTCTGATAAGCTTCCGCTCTACAACTTCTGAATAATACACATTGCATTCAGACTCTTGTTGGTTCTTATGCCTCATGCACGGCAAGGTTGAATGTCACTTCGCAAGTCAGAGTCTCTCAACGAACTCTGATATTATCTCAGCATCTTAACGATAAGAGGCGAAAAGTTGTTAAAGAGTAAATACACAATTCAAACCCCCCCTTTCTTGTGTCTTTCTCGCACCTTCAATTGGTATCAGAGCTCCGGTTCTGTTATTGATGGATATCAAACACTTAACAGTGTTAGAAAAAGATCTAGATGCAGTGCGTAGAAATACTATGGGTGATATTGAAATCCGCTTACAATTTCTGTAACAGTTCAGAAGATGACTGTGTACAAAATTGTGATCAATCTGAATACTTGAGCAAATCACTGATTCTGGAAGTTTTTGCAGTTTTCAAACAACTAAATCTTCCTCACTTAAGCTTTAACAAAGATTGAAGAATCAGCTGATAAGATAGATTCATCAGATAAGAAGTAGTATCTGTTGAATGCTTATCTTGGAAGATATGTGTGGATAAACCACGTATTTGCTCAAAATTGAATCATCAGAAAACAAGAAATCTTGTTTGCTGGAGATTAATTCTTTATGAGTTTTTGAGATGTTTTCAAGAAACGGATTAGGTCCACCCTTGACTTTCTCGTTTAAAAACTCATTCAGAACTTCTTCATGTAAAGAAGGAAAATTGTTGTTCTATGATTTTAAACATCAAAGTGAAGTTAGCTGAAGTCAGAAAATCTGATGAATTCAAACTCTTAGAAATGTTTCAACATCTGAATCTTAACTGATCAAGAAGTTAAAAAGTTCAATGAAGAACTGAATATTTTCTTCTTGGAAGCTACGCAGGAAACTAAAAGAATATTCAGGAAGAAGATTTTCTCATATTCATCAAGTACTTGATCAAGGATGAACATTTAGAGTTTTGATTAAGTCAATATAACTATGTTTTGATAACTTGAGATTCTATCTCAGTTGAACAATTTGTGATTGATTATATTCTATCTGATGAGTTTCTCAGAACTTCTTTAATTCGAAACCAGAAGATATTCAATTCGATACATTAACTGAAGTCATCTACTTCAAGTCAAAAGGATTTAAGTTGCTGATGTTTTCAAAATGAAGAAAATAGCTGACGAAGCAAATATGTTGTTTAAGCTAGATCAGCATTATGAGATCAAGAAGTATCATGCGAACTATGTTGTAAACATGTTTAAGGATACTTGCTTCTGAACATAATCTGCATCTGTTGAAGAAACATAGTCAGATGATGGAATCTTGTTGAAAGACAGTTATTCTGACGCTCAAGTGCAGAACCTCTGATTGGCTGTTCTCAGAAGGCAGATGAATGTCTCTGAACAAGTAAAGGATCAACAGAAAACCTCAATATTGTTGAAATAATTGATCACTCTGAAGAAAGCTACAGCTAAAAGGTAATGATCAAAAACTCAGAACGGAATGCATGCGTGTACGATTAAGACCTCAGACTTTCTAAGAAAGAAAGATCAGAGTAGAATGGATAGCAATCAGATAGTATGTAAAGATCTTAGTATCTTTCAGGTATGATTTATTTTCTATGGCTTTTTGTTAAATTACCTTGAACATGTTATTAAAAATCTAAAACAATTGTCATGTCACGTCAAGTCTCAAGAGAATAGGTTAGAAAAATAATCAGAATCTCTTATGTCCTTCTCTGTATGCATCGGTATCACCTACCTCCTATAGTCTATGAGTATACCTTAACCAGTATTCTTATACTAATCTCTTTTTCTCTCTCTCTCTCTCTCTCTCTCTCTCTCTCTCTCTCTCTCTCTCTCTCTCTCTCTCTCTTTGAGTCTATCAAACCCACTTTCAACAACCACTCAACTTAAGAATATCTCAGTCGTTCAAAGCTTTTTCAAGTACGCATATTGAACTACATCTATACGCATGTACAAAATTGAAAAGCGTGCTACTTTTTCATAAATAGCCTGTAACCTAGTTCTATAGCTACTAACCCAGCGTGATAATTTTCTGACAAGCCAGGGTTTGATTTTGTGTTGGAAACGATGAAAATTCTCATGCTTGCATCCTTGATCATGCGCTCATTAAAGATGATAAATAAAAATCCTTGGGACCAGGAATTGTGTCTCTTCGTTTTTATAACACCGCTCATCACTAATAGTAATTTCTGCAGAGAATTAACTCAGTAGAATCGTATGCGTAATATCTCGGTCTTCCCTAGGCTAACAGACTGTTACACTGCGTAACTGTTCTAGACTATTCCTACCTACCCTAGAGTCTAGGCAATCATGAACCAGTTCTTCTAAATCATCCTCAGTCATTAACCCATTCAATTCGAAGTCTCTTCCCTTGCCTATTTAGGGTCATACCACTCTTCTAAAATCCTTCATTATGTCCTGTACTAAATCATCTTAGTATTCTAACAACACTTCCAAAAATGACTCCAAGAACCTTTCATGGGAACGATGATCTTCTAGAAATTATCATTGAGAAACGACCAAATTCAGGAAATATTAGTCGAAACTTTTATCTTGGGATTCATTTTCAAAACTGGAATGGATACCTATTCATGCTAAGGGGATCGATTTATCCTAACATCTTAAAGACCTTTTGGATCAACGCCTCTATTAGCAGCAATGATCTGACTATCTCTTTTGACATCTATGGCCTTCCTGTTACACTCAACGCCACAAACATTGCTAAAGCCATTGACTGTCCCATAGGTGGTGTCACAACTAATCATGCATCCATTCGATGCACCTCCGATGCTGAAATGCATCATATCTTTGATGAAGGATCTACTTTTGAACCTACGAATCCTGAAAAACTTGTGCCTATTGCTAGAGGATGGTTCAAGTTCATATTAACTAATCTTAAACCTCGCGATACAAACAAAGACTTTCTGTATCATAATGATAAGCTTCTCATCACGTGTCTCCTTAGGCCAACTTCTATAGATTTGTCCCAAGTAATCTTTGACCATCTTAAAGAGTCAGTCGTCCCGTCAAGAACCATGAACAAATCATTCATTCCTTACGGAAGAGTCTTATCAGAAGTACTTTTAAAAGCAGGAATCGTGCAAAAGATCTGCAGAATTCGATGTGGTCCAGATACTGCTCTGGATAGGAAGTTTTGTGAAACCTTCGACAAAAGATGGTTCTCATAAAATTAGAAGATTACCTGTCTCAATTAGGCTAAATTATTATTGTGCAATGGTTATTAAGTTCACATGTCCATACTGTGTAATTGCTAATTAAATTAATGAAGTATGTGTTACTTTCAATTCTTTTATGCCTACACTTATGTATGTGCACTCATAAGATATGTAAGATAAATATTCTTGGAGGAAGAAAATGTGTCTATCTGCTTCCACTCCTAAATAAACGCTCCACCCTTACATATGCACTTATTGCGATCCTTGACTTGTGTCAAAAAATAATTAGAGAATTCTATGCGTATCCTCTTGGTCTTTCCAAGATTGAAAATCGATTAGACTTAGTGTCAGTCTATTAACCTATTCATAGCTAGCCTAAAAATCTAGGAAATGATGAACCAAACGGTTAGAGTCACAAGACTTTATTAACTCTCACTAATCGTTGCCTATTTAAGGCACCTTATTCACTTCTCTATCCATCATTCCAAACCATCTCAGTCAGTATCTCTCTTTAGTATTCCCTCTAAGATGTCCACCTCTCATCCAAAACCTACTAAGAATGAAATCTCCGAGTTAAGAGTCCTAAATGAATTCTCTTTGAACACCAGTTCTCTCAAAGAACTTGACTTGACAAGAACTTCGTCCGAATTAAAATGTCAGAAATGGGAAGGTTATCTTGAGATGCTTCCAGGTCTCATTTACACAGATCTTGTCAAAGAATTCTGGGCAAATGCTGATGTGTTTTCTAACGTGTATAACCAGCATATCATTCAGTCAACTGTCTTTGGAATTCCCGTAGTAATTAAAGCCTCTGTCATTGCATAAGCAATCAAGTGCAATGAAAATGATGACACCATTGAAGACTACAAGGAAAGAAAAATCTTCAATGATCTCATCTACAAATTCATTGTCAAAATGGTCCTTCCAACTGGGGCTCCACACTCATCCCCTCTGCAAAAATCTGGCACATGATCATGAAAACTAACTTAAGACCTAGAGAAATAGGAACAAGAGTGTTGTCTCACCCAGACCGACTATTTATTTTCTTTCTGATCTACAGAAGAAAAATAAACCTCCCTCAAACCATGTTCAATCACTTGCAGGAACAAATCCTCTTGTCTAAAGGCAAAACTTCCTTTAGTATCCCTTATGGAAGGGCCATACCTCGTGTTCTTGAGATTTAGTATGTAATCTCTAGATTAGAACACATTGGAGCAACTGAAGAATGTTCAACCATGAATTATGAGGAACTCTCTGGAATTCTCTGAAGAATAATAGGATAGAGTTATGATTATTTTGCTCTCTATTTTGTTGCCTACATTATGTATTCTCCTCTTGGTGATGAATGAAAAATCTTTTGAATTAGAATTAAGATCAACTTATGTTTTGAAACTAAATTCCTTGGATTCTATTTTATGTTTATTATACGCTCTAACTAGTTTACGCTCTAAACTTTTTGATGATGTCAAAAAGGGGGAGAAAGAAATATGATTTTGATTGGTAAGAAAGAAATGAAATGAAATCTTAAAAGAAAGAATGCAAACTCAAACAAGTAATCAAATATATGAAATGCGTTTACCACTAACGTTTGTTGCTTGATGTTTTACCGAGGAACTCTGAACAAGTTCACTAGGCATTCTAAAACAGGTTAAGAAAGAATAACTCTGCTAGAAGTTCTTATTAACTGTTGGTCATATGATAGAAGTTGTACACTTTGTGAACATGTGTTCAGAATCAGATCTACCTAGTACTATTCAGAAGTTGAGAACTGTCTGAAAGTCAAAATTTATCGTGATCTTGTCATACCCCAAATTTTGACCACTAAAGTTTCCCATCATTGTGCAAATCATCATCACAATATGGATGAATCATCATGCCTCACCAATCTCCTCAAGGAATTGTTGAGCATTGACTGCAATCATGATTAGGGTTTCAAGCCCTCTCAGAGCCTTAGACAAAAGATCAATCAAGGAATGACTTGATCTTCAACTTGTCTAACATCTCAAACATCCACAATGGATCAAAAGGACTCCCACTTCAAGGATTAAGCACAATGCTGCTCCCTTCTAGGTGGATCAAGCCTCCAGATCGACTGTGTCACCAAATTAGGGTTTTGATCGCCCAGGGCCTCCAGATGAAAAATTTCATCTGGGCACAAGCCAATGATCCAAAACATAACCTAAAATACTCCATGGAACCTCATGGACCCATTCATCAAGTCAATTTTTCTTCAGGGGATGCATACATAAAAAATCAGGAATTAGGGTTTCTTGACCTAATTCACCCCTAAGTTGACTTTTGGGACAAACCATGAGCCAAGACCTCAAGACATGATTTGAGGGTCTTTGATATACCATATTGATCCAATTAGAACAATGGATTGATCCAAGAAGCTTGAGCAACAAGTTTCAATTTCATCTGCACCACAATTAGGGTTTCGCGAGAAAAGTCAACTATAACTTTGACTTGTGACCTGGACATGCTCCCAGTCCCTAAGACTTGATTCAATATACCCTATGACACCCATGGAACATGTCCATCAAGTTTGATTTAGGTCAAGGACATGATTTCCTGAAGAATTGCACAGTTTGGAATTCATCTGATTAAAAGTCAACTGTGCACAAAAAGTCAACTTTGACTTTTTGAGATTTTTCACCAAAATGGATTTTTAACCCTAAAATGATGTTAATGTATGATTTGAATCATCATTCATCAAGAAAAATCAAATAAAGTGGGATAACTTGTAAAAGGGGTAACCATAAAAACTTTGAATTTTTCTAAGTTAAAAATAAAGTGGCTAGGGTAGCAACTTTGGAGGACCATAACTCCTAAACCACAAGGCCAATGTTTTCCATCAAAAGCTTGATTTGTAGACCTCATTATCATCTACAAAAGCTTCAACTACAAGTCATTCCAATTCATTAAGGATTTTGAGTTATGGAGTGATCAAAGTGGCTGAAAAGTGAAAATGTCACTTTTTCCAACACTTAGTGAAATTTTCACTAAGTCAGAATTTGCCTTCACTTTTTGCCAAATGTAGGGGGATTTTTCACTTGGAATCAAAAGAGATCAAAACCAAACTTGTTCAAACAATTGTTGTATCATGTAAGGGCTTTCCAAAATGGTCAAGAACATTGCCAAATTCAACCTACATCATGAGATACAACATTGGCAAGTTGCCTTGCTGAAATCTGTCAAAGCAAGGCAGAATTTGCATTTTGGCTCGATTTTCCAAAATCAGCCAATTTCAAAAGCTCCTATCCACTTGGACACCTCTGAGGATTGAATCCAAAGGGGACAATCACTGAGCCAAGCCTCCAAGGTCCAAGGAACAAGAAATAGCATGTTGAACCTAGAGTTGCCAAAATAGGGACAAGACTCCAAATTTGGAATGAGGCATTCAATGGAACCATCAAGGTGGCATGGACTAAGCCATTCTCATCTGAAATCAGTCAAGACTTATCCAAGACCAAGGGAACCATAGCCCTGTGCCCTAACCTCTAGTCAATGGCTAGAGGAGACTTGCATTTTCATTGGCCAACATTGAGGAAACACATGCTGCAGTTGCCATTCACTGTGGATCCCAAAACAAACTTGCTCTACTATAAATAGAGCTCAATTGTGTTCAGTTTGAGTACACCAAATCCATCTAACAGATGCTTTCCTCAAAATCTCTTCTTTCACTCCAATTTTGCCTTCAAAGGCAAGCCACTATCGGGTTTTGAGTTTGAGAGCAATTCCAATCAAACCAATCACTCACACACCTCACATACATCATATAGAAGTGATCCAAACACTCACATAACATCTGGAACACTGATTTCACAAAATCACCAGCCAATTGCTCAAGTTCTTGACAGTTTTGCAGTTGAGGTGCCATCTTCAACTCCAAACCATTTCAATCCATTCCAAGCATTCATACACACTCCATGGCACCTAGGGAAGCTATCCAGATCATTGGAACCTAGCTGTAACACCTCCAACACAAATCACGATCACCAGCTGCAAGTGGTAAGCATGAGCTCTTCTAACTCTATGATCCACACAATTTTTGCTGCACAATAATTTGGCCATATGTTCATAATCATGCATGGAATGTTTTCCCTCAATTAATTGCATTGTTTGAATCGTGTATCAAAAGTCCTAGCCTTCATGCAGAAATTAGGGTTCTTGAGGTTTCTTCGTGATTTCTTGTTGTATGTTTAATTTAAATGAAATTAAAGTACATAGACATGATCGTGAGGTTGAGACGAGCATAATGATATGTGGATTGCATGTTATAATTACGTATTCATGGAGATTGGATAGAAAATGCAAATCTGAGAATCCCAGAACACGCGCGTGTTCTTCAGCTGTTCTTGGCGCCATTTTTCATAAATTTGAATATTTGAATTTTGTGATTTTGTTTAATTGATTCAAAAATTAATTTCTCTCTGAGTTTTAATGATTTTGAGTTGATTCTTTTTTTAATAATTCACATAAATGTTAAAATATTTTATTTTACCAAAAAATCCCAAAAATATTATTTATTTCATATAATTGATATTTTTGCAAAGAATTAATATTTTAATTGTTTTTAACATTTGAAATATTATTTCCACATTGATTTTACAACTTTTAATGCTTTCTAATTATTTTGTAGGTCAATACTTAATTTTTGAAGCATTAATCCAAGATCACAATTTGTTTCACATGTGTTAAACAATTTTTGATCAATTTAATTGAATTTTATTTCAATTAAATACATTTTTGGAAATAAATTAGGGTTTTTGGATTAATTCAACCCTCTTAAATCATTTTCAAAACACTTTGGGCCTCTAATAGAGTGTAAGACCCAATCCTTTTTTTGACCAAACCATTTTGGGCCTCACTTATTGTATAAGTCCCGATACCGTCAAAAACAATCGGCGCGATCGTCGCCTTTTCAAAAAATCATCTGGGCCTACCCTCGAGTAGTAAGACCCATTTCTTCTTCTTCAAAACACTTTGGGCCTCTATTAGAGTGTAAGACCTAATCCCCTTTTAACCAAAACCATTTTGGGCCTCACTTATTGTATAAGTCCCTCTGCGTTAAAAGAAAACCTCGGCGCGATCGCCATTTTTAAACAAAAAGTCAACTGGGCCTACCCTCGTGTTATAAGCCCCACTCTTTTTCTTTAAAACTTTTTTGGGCCTCTTGAGAGAGTGTAAGACCCATCCCTTTGTACAGAAAAAAACCTTTTTTACGGCCACAGTCACTTGTGTAAGACCCTCTGTACAAATTCAACAGTACAATCATTGGTAAAACCCTGGGCCTCTCCTTGAGCTGTAAGCCCCAAATCTTTCTTTTTCAAAGCACTTTCTCCTTTGATTTTGAATATACTGTTGTTTTCAATCTTTCTTTGTTGAACAACTAACCAAACAGCATGGAAGCTCTACAACCGAGTAAGTGGTTATCGCTTTCATTTACTGCTTTCATATATATAAACTGTATTGTGGGGCTGCTCACTGTAAGTCTCCTTTCATAAACTCATATCAACTGTGTAATAATAGTATAGATATTTCGAGTTTCCCCGGCAACTACGTCTAGAATTAGGTAAAGCCGTTTCGTTCAGTCGTAGAAATAGACACCTAGATCCCCAATAGGAGCACCAGATACAGTCTTCTCTTTGGCTGTCCTCCTTAGGAATCGTCAAGAAACTCTGTTCCCCGAGATGAATATATTCTCCGTGAATGGCATCTTTGAGCTTCTTCCAAATTCTCGAACGTTCCTGACTCGATCTATTCCTTGTGAATAGCTTGCCTTGAATGTCTCGGGGTTTGGGGACCCACTACGGTCATAATCTTGGACCTTAACTAAGGAACCCTCTTTAAAAGTTAAAAGTCGCTGGATAGTAAACCTCGCACGTTTACCAGTGGTTTTTATCTTTAAAAGAGTTATCTCTCCTAATGGAAAGGAGATGATGGACCCACGGGCTTCTTAAAAGCATCGGCCTCCTCTTGGGCATCGTACAAGGACCCGTCGGCTTCTTAGAAGTATTGACAGCTTCCTCTTAGGCTTTGTATAATGATCTCTTCCTCCAGGAATGATAGCCTTCTCTTGGGCTTCGTACAAGGACCGATCAGCTTCTTAAAAGCTTCCAGCCTCCTCTTGGGCTTCGTACAACTTGTCCCGACGACCTCCTAGAGGTATAGGAACATAACTTAGTTATCTCCATAGAGCAGTCCTTTCCAGAGTCTACTACTGTTTCTCAAAGCATAGTACAAAAGATAAAACTCTAGACTTGGATAGTCTATTTTCCTTGAGTCTCAAAGACATTCTCAAGTGACCCTTTCGTTAGATAGGAAGAAAACCCGTAGACTCTGACAGTCTCAATACCCTTTGGATTTCCCCTTTCCTTAAAGAATAGGGAACAACCCCGATCCTTAGATCAAACCCATGAGTACAGTGTTGCTCATATAAGAACTGATTTTCTCTTTAAAAATCAGTATACTGGACCTGTCACTTAACTAAAACAGTCACCAGCAGATAGCCTCCTCTTGGGCTTTGTACAAATGATTCTCCCCAGCGGAGCAAACCTTTTCAGCCTCCATCTCGGGCTTTATACGAGATACAAAAAGGTTTTTATTGAACCAAACAAATTTTAGCCTCCATCTCGGGCTTCATACGAGATACAAAAAACACTCTCTTGTTGAGTATAAAAGAATCCCCTGTAGAGTCAAAACCTTTTAGCCTCTCTCTCAGGCTTTGTATGAGACACAAAAGACTCCCTCGTTGAGTCAATCACCCTTTTGCCTCTATCTCGGGCTTCGTACGAGATACAAATTCCATAAGCAAGAGTTAAACTCTTTTTCAGCCTACATCTCGGGCTTCATACGAGCTACAAAAGACTCTCCAGCTGAGTCAACCCTTTTAGCCTCCTCTTGGGCTTTGTATAATGATATCCCCCATTGGGTCGAACCCTCTTCGCCTCTCTCTCGAGCTTTGTACGAGACACATATTAGCCTCCTCTTAGGCTTTGTATAATGATTTTCCCTAGCGGAAATTAGCCTCCTCTTAGGCTTTGTATAAGAAAACCACTGGTTAATAAAATTAACCTTTTAGCATCAAACCTGTGCCTCGTTCACAGTACTCAAACATCAACAACTCCTTCCCTTTCATCTAATCGCTGTAAGCGGCAAGCCTCTGGATCATCTACATCCATGCCACTGTCCTTCTTTTAGCATGAGGAATTCCTAAGGAAAGATGGCGTTGCTCTCTACACAGAGTTAAAGTCTTCTCCTTCAGGTTAAAACCCCTTCTTCAAAAATTATGGCATTGCTCGGATCCGCGTATCCCAGTTAAAGTAATTCCCCTTCATCCCTTTTTAGAGATGACAAACTCTCTCTAAAGTCGAGACCTTTCAGCTTCACATTTTGGGCTTTGAACAAGATACAAACAACCTTTCGCTTCACGTCTTGGGCTTTGAACAAGACACCAAAAAACCATTTCCTCCCATAGAATAGGAGGAACTACGAGCGCTCTGATTTCCCTGTTTCGGTAAACGAGAATACGTAGGCATAAGATCGAAAGAAAAGATCTTAGCGAGCACACTAAACAAAAACCCAAAATCCCATACTTTCACGTATCTATCAGAAAAGCAATCAGTCCTAACATCCTAAACATCTCATTGAACAGATAACCTAAGTAAGTCCCCGAATCTTTGAGGCATCTGTAATCGAACAGACCGCTGTTCAAACTCAGTATGCAAGCAGGGTTAGTTGGAGACATCTATTTCCCTTCCTTCATTAGCTTTAATAGGATAAAAAATGAATCGAGCTGTAGTAGTAACACCGAAGAGCAGTTGTGCCTCGTAAGCACGTCCAAAAAATCGCTCGCTACAGATCTCTGTCTCACTTGGTTCAGGAACTGTAAGTTGTCTGCATGAGATTGAGAACGTAAGAATCAGAAGAAGGAAAACTCTGAAAGGAGTTAAGACAAAGTCTACATCTCAAGATGCTTATTCAGAAAAATTGTGCAAATCAAAAGTCAAAGAACTGTCTGAAGATCCGGGTTGAAGATCCAAGAAGAAGTAGTTCTGATGTTTACCAAGAACTCAATTAAGAAGAAATGATTTGGTTTCAAACTAAATCAACAATTGATAATCAGAATCAGTATACACAAAGAATGGTATCAAACCCAGTCTGCAGTAATATCAATCAGAGCAAAGCTGTGAAATGTTTTCTATACCTTTATTGGTATCAATCTCAGCACATTAAGGAAATACCCTTCAAGTGGTATGAAAATAATTCCTTCAGTTGGAATCAGACACAATATACTCTGATATAACTCAGTATCAGACTAAGATTAAAACATGTATACTGGTTTCAGAATCAAGCATTGATTGATCACAAAAATTAACCTTCAATTGGTATCTGATCAAAAATCAAGCTTTGATGAACCACTGAGTTGTGACAGTAACAAGGTTCTGAGATGAAGACCTCTGTTCAAAAGTCAAACTCTGAAAAAGTCATAATCCATATTGGTGATTAAAAAACTCATATTCCTGCCAAGCCTCTTTTGCAATGGTGCAATGTTCAATCAACCTGAAAATATTTTTGTTAACACCATTAAACAAGGCATTCATGGCTTTGGAATTTCCCAAAGACCCTTTGTAGTTTGCGTCATCCTAGTCTTCCTCTTCCTTCACCACATCAGTATGATTACCTTCTCCATCTCTAACCTTTGGGGGTTCCCATCCTTTGATAATAGCTTTCTGTCGCTCCCAGGATTTTCATCCAGGTACAAACGCGAGAGTGGCGCGGAAAAATAGAGTCGTCAGCCGTGTAAATTTATCCCAAGAGAGGGAAAGGGAACACCGCATAAACCTTAGGAAGAGGGAAAGGAATGGTCATCACAACCATAACCTGGGTTCGGGAGTCGGTTACGCGAGGGGAAAGTGCTAGCACCCCATGCGTCCATCGTACTCGATGGGATCCACACTTGTTGTCTATTCTAAGGGTGAGTTATCCTATCATCTAGGGTTGTACTAAGACGGGAGAGGGGATAAAAAAGACAGACTCGGTAGGACGTTGACGTCCTAGGCCTACGTACCCCCCTTGTGCAATGGGGAATTCAGAGTCAACGTAGTTCGGACCAAGTTCTTTTTGTGTTTTTTTATGAACGACGTTAAGTTCGCGTCCGACAGTTAGGGTCGATGCCTGTTTGCGACTCAGACGGAAATTAACGTGCCCTTTTTGAAAATAGCCTTTAGTTTGACAATCCCGAAGGGCAAAAGAGGTTTGAAGTTTGTTTATATTTTTTAGGACAGAAGTGACTTAAGTTAGTTTATAAATTGCATTGAACCAAAGTCTAGGGCACAGGGGCGAATACTTAACGCATCGTCCCAAGACAGGACGCTCGCTAAGCACTCTAGAAAGACGAAGGGAAGCCCCTCATTTCTCATTCCCCACACTTAAGGCTCGTGCGCAATACACTTTATACTTATTACGTGTTTTCAAGAAGTTTGAGATGAGAAGAGAGAAGACACAAGGGAAATTCTAAGGGGAACTATGAGTCCTAAAGTTATCATGCACGGGAGACCTACGGTTAGTGAGGTTTGAGGATAACCTAAACCTAAAGGAAAAAGAAAAAGGTGAGAGAAGGAAAGAGTAAGGGTGATTATGGATACTTATCCATACCCTCAAATAACTTACCTTAGTCCCTGCATAAAAAGTTAGTAGACACAAGTAACATTAAGGCAAAATGAAACCCAAACCAATCATATAATAGTAATAACAATCCAAACATGAATTAAGAAGTCGAATAAACAACCCCAAAACAACGGCACAAGTGCCTCTTCAAACAGATAACCATACAAGGTCAAGGATGTGCATACAAGAAAAATCTCACACAAAGAGCAATTGAACAAATAGTAAAACAACTTCTAAAATCACCAAATTAAATATCAAAGTTGTTCAACCAGAAACAAACCAAATACCAAAAAATCCTGCAAAAAATCAAGATGTTAGTCACTTAAACAATCATACAAAGTTCAGATGCGGAACATGACTTAATATGCAAAAAGGAAGGCCAAAATGTAATATGAAATAATAATTAAAAATGATATAAAAATATTTTAATGTATTTTAGAATATTATCTAACAAATTCAAAAAGAACGGATTGAAAATATTTTATGGATGTAGAGAAATAAAATAAACAAAATTAGATATGCATGATGTGGATAATTCAAAAAGAAATTAACTAAATAATTAGTTTAGATGATGAAAATAAAATAAAAAATAAAAATAAAATTTGTGAAAATTTTATAAAATGATAAAAATGATGCATAAATTTTCTGGGATTTTTTAAATGCAATTAACTAATTTTAATAATTAAAAATGTAATGTAGTAATTAAAATAAAAAAATAAAATGAAATAAAAATGCTGGGGGTGCGTTTAGTAAGGAATTCATGTTGAAATAATTGAAATCGGCTAGGGGAGGGGTGTAATTAGCATGGTCCAAACACAAACCCATAAAAAAACGCCCACAAGTGGACCTCAGTCAACTGGGTTGACTGCCTACCTGCCCTTGGATTGATCAGACGTCCACGAACAAGTCAACCAAAACTAAGTATTTAAGATCAGAGGTCATGATTTACACGCACACCCCAACTAACATGCACGCGCACACACCAAGGTCAGCTGCATACTATGTGTCCCCACGTGCCAGGCACATGCCTATTTTAATTCAGTGGCATCATTTCAGCCCTACGATCCATCAAACGGTCACAGTCCAGTCAACAAAATAAAAAGTAATTAAAATCAAATAACCTAATTGGATGAACATGATTACTACCGTGAGGTAATAAACACCTGATCATAAAACAAAAATCAGAAAAAAAATAAAAAGGGAAATAACGTGGCAAGCTGCTGGCCATTGGATCGTGACCATGGACGATCACGATTTCATCTTCTTCGTGCAGCCACCCTCGCCGGACTGAACCACTCGCCGCCGCCGGTGTTAGGGTTCCGCTCCCTTCTCCGGTCACCTGCAACTCAAGACTCGTCCAAAAAACGCATGCGAATACACCATTTGAACCAGAAAATCACAAGGAATTCAAATATGTCATCACAAATTTCAAATAACCAATGTATAATCAAATACGAAAGTAAAAAGATTAGGGCTCCAAACTTAAATCACACGTAGCAAGCAACATACACGTCCAAACACCAAACAAACTACATCAGAGTTATCCATGGATGTCACACAACAATTTACACACTTAAAAGCAGAGTTTTATGATGATCAAAAAACCTACCAACCTGAGATGGTGCACTCTTAATCCTTGCTTTTAGCTGCGAGTGATGGTTGGTTTTTACTCTCTAGATCACCAGGAAGAGGTTTGTGGAAGAAGTTCTTGAAAAAAAACCTTGTGGATTGAGAGATATGAGTGTGAAAGGCTTTAGGGTTCAAGTTGTTGTTCTCCTCCAAATGCACGTGAATGAACCCTAACCAGTGCATGAATGAGCTTATATAGACTAGGGTTTGTCACTGATACTGAATTGGGCTTGGGTAATTTCTTGTATAGTGAGTTTGGGTGATTTTTAGAAAATTGCATAATGTGAATTACACCTCTCTCCATGCGTGTACACTTAAGAAAACTATGATGGATCACCCATATGTGAATTGCTAATTACACCTCAATTGAACTTGGGCCTTAAAAACAATTGGTTCATGAGTTTTTAATGACTTGGCTTTTTGAATAATGGAAAATAAGTGAAGAATAAACCATGGAATTTCTTAATTCTTGGGCCCAAAATAATACTCAAGGAATGTTCTTTGATATTAGAATGTTGCATGAAGCAATGGAATTGATTATAGGTCATTATGCCCAAAGTTGTGAAAATGGAACCATGAAAAACCCTAAAAACCACTTTTCCTTCTTTTGATCATAGCTGGAGTTTCACAAGTGATATGGAGACCCACTAGTACTTGTTGGAAAGAGTAGAAAAAGATCTTCAACTTTTATGTTGGAGAAAAATTCAATTGAAGCTTATTTGATGATGGAAAGTCAAGTTGAATGCAGTGTAGGAACTTGCCCAAAAAGGAAACTTTTATTATAGGTCACTTTCCAAATTTAGAAACTGCAGTACAAACTCCTGATTCTTAATAAATAGTATGAAACTTGACTCTTGATGACCATATGAGGATATGAGACCTTGAAAACCTTGTAGAAAACCTCAAAATTCCACAGTTGACTTCTCCTCTCACTGTTGACTTTTACCCAATTAACCTGATTCTCAATCTTCTGATCAATTAAGTCTCTCCTGAACCAAACTGATGGACAAACTACAATCCCTAGATACTTGGGGACCCAAGGAATACCATAGAATCAAGTCTTGCCCAAAAAATCAGAAATAAACTGACTTTATAGCAAACCCTAGTTTTGGTACCCTCAGTCTAGGAGGAAATAGCACAGTCTCCAAATCCAAATTCCTCTGAATATGATGTGTATCCTCTCCAACAAAGATAAGATAGGCCATTTAGTGATGATAAAAACCCAAGAATTTTCCCATTGGAGCAGTAAACCCAAGAATCTCAAAACCCTAATTCATGCACTGGTTAGGAGAGAGTGATCCACTTGAGCTCTCTTGCTTGACCCTTTGAAGAACAAAATCTCCTCTTGAACTTGCCTCAGGCACCTTGACCCCATGTTAAAAACCAATGATATGCACACATGATAATGCAAAAATGCAATGAAACATAAGCCAGTTAGTAATAAAGTAAGGAGGGCAAATTTTGGGGTGCAACACTTTGCATGCTTGATCATCCATGGATTTGATGAATGCTATCATCCTTGGTTTCCAATAGTCATAGTTGGAACCATCAAGCAGAGGTGGTTTGTTCAAAAATCCTCCATCCTTGTCCATTGCACCAGAAAGTACCTTCCCTGAATCTCACCCAGAAACAAACTAGGGTGCAAGCTCCTAATGCCAATTAAAATTCTGGCACAGATATTAGATGTCCTACACAGATGTTGAGACACGGATATCCAACACAATGAACAAGATAACAATAAAAATAACAGTGCAGAAAGTAAAGAACACAGTGATATGTTTACCCAGTTCGGATCAATAATCCTACTCTGGGGGCTACCAAGTCAGGGAAGAAATCAATATACGGTAGTATCAATTCACAGATCACACAGAAACCACACCCAGTTACAATCTGCTCACTTAATCACTACCCTTCCTATGACTTCTACCTAAGACTCACCTAGGTATGAGGCCCTCCTCAAATCCCTCTTCAATCACAAACCGTGACTGGTTCCTTTCAACACAAGTAACAAAACGAAAGACACACTTTCAAGAACATACAATTCTCAATACTTCAAAGCTTATGAGTAACTGACAGAACTTACAACACAAAACCAGTCCTTATACTGTATCAGAATGATACCAGTTAGGCTCACAATTAACAATCAAAAACCCTAACAAAAACACACGTAAGTTCCACACCTAAACTAGGTTTACACCAGTCAATATATAGCATTAAAACTGGACTGGGTTGGGCTTCAAAACGCAGCTGAGAGACTGCACATAATTCTGCAATATAAACTCCAAGAAAATAGGTCTTCAATCTAAAGTTTCCTAATATGTCTCCATATTTAGAAAGTAATGAAAATCCGAAAACCAACACAAAAACTCAACTGAATTACTTTGGACGCCACATAGGATAACTAAATATTCACAGAATATTCAGTAACAAATAACAACTAACAGAATCTTCCTTTTAATCCAATAATAGACGCGATGTCCTATGATTCAGGATGGGACATCTTTATCCGACATGTTGAATGCAGAAAATTAGAACATCTTGTTTCAACATCTTGGCATCTTAGCCTAATTTTACAGGTTTGATCTGATGTAGTTTGACCATATTGAATGTATATGGCACATAAATCCTCAAACTGGTTTTTGAAAATAGGTGCAGCAAGGTGGTTTGTGATGGCCATACATCTTGGTTCAGTTGGAGTTTTTTCATGCTGGTGAGCTTTTTGAAATGTTGATACAATGTGCTTCAACTTTGGTGTTTACAATTTGGACTTGATTCATCTTGGATCTATGTGAAAAAATCCTTCAAGTTTTGATGTTTTGGTTGAAATATACTTGGGCAGAATTTTGCCTAAATGTTGGATATGAACATGTTTTTAATGATTTTGAGCAATCCATAACTCAAAATCTATGAGGATTTGGAATTTGATGTAGTTGACACTTTTGAAGTATGTCATGTGATCTTTCATTTGAGCTTTGGATGGGAGAAAAATGCCTTATGGTTTGGGAGTTATGACCTTGCAAAGTTGGTACCAAATCCATTTTGTTCCATAACTTAGAAAAAATTTAAGTTTCTTATGGTTGCCCCTTTTGTAAGTTACCTCACTTTTCTTGATTTTTCTTGATGGATAATGATCCAAACCACAAGTTAACATTGTTCTTGACTTAAGGAAACCTTGTTTGTCAAGAAATTCAAAAAGTCAAACTTAACTTTTTGACACAATTGACTTTTTGTCGGATGAAATTTAAACTGTGTGATCCTCTATGCAATCAAGTCCTTAACCTAATTCAAACCTAATGGATGGATTCCATAGGTGTTTTTAGAGGGTCTTGAATCATGTCCCAAGGTTTTGCAGCATGTCTTGGTCAAAAGTCAAAGGCATAGTTGACTTTTTCATCAGGATACCCTATTTGGCCCAGATGAATTTGAATCCTTATGTGGCTCATGAACGAAGTTCTTTAAATCAATACAACCTTGTAAGTGGATCAATATGGTTTATTGGTGGTATTCAAAACACTTCTTGAGGTCTTGGCTCATGTCTTGCTCCAAAAGTCAACTTAGGGGTGAATTAGGTCAAGAAACACTAATTCCTGATTTTCTATTAATGCATCCCCTGAGGCTATTTTGACTTGATGATTGGACTCATAAGGTCCCTTTGAGCTTCTTTAATCATATTTTGAAGTAATGGCTCATGCTCAGATGAAAAGTTTCATCTGAAGGCCTTGGTCGACCAAAATCCTAATTTGGTGACACTGGCGATCTTGAGGCTTGATCCACTTGGATTGTTGCAACCTTGTGCTTAATTCTTAATGTGGGAGACCTCTTGATCCTTCATGGATGTTTGAGAGGCTAGAAAAGTTGAAGATCATGTCAATTCTTGATTGATCTTTTGTCTAAGTGCTCTAAGAGGGCTTAAAACCCTAATTCTTGTTTTAGGTGAGTGCTCAACAATCCTTGAGAGAATTGATGAGGCAAAGAAGGTACATCCATATTGTGGTAATGTTTGTACAATGATGGGAAATCTTGTGGTCAAAATTTCGGGTATGAAAGATGCCCATATTTAATCTTCTTGGACCTGAAGGTGTGAATGACGAAGATATTCGAACATTCAGGGTACAAGAAGATTAAGTATCAGAATACCCGAAATTTTTATGTGGTTATAAATGGTAGTTGATTTGCTTGTCTATCTTCTTTTGCTAACTAACAATACTTAGAAAAGGATAAAACTTCCCCTTTATCCTGGCCTTCTGCCATGGAACTGGTCTCAGCTTTCTTCGAAATTAACTTCCCCTCGATCCTGGTCTTCAGCCATGGAACTGGTCTCAGTTTTCTTTGAAATTAACTTCCCCTCGATCCTGGTCTTCAGCCATGGAACTGGTCTCAGTTTTCTCTGAAATAAACTTCCCCTCGATCCTGGTCTTCAGCCATGGAACTAGTCTCAGTTTTTTTTCTTGAAATAAACTTCCCCTCGATCCTGGTCTTCAGCCATCGAACTGGTCTCAGTTTCTTCTTGTCAAGTTCCCTTTTTTTTGACAAGGAATGCTATATGTAGCAGTCTTCATCAAACTTCTCGCCGAGCTGTACTGGGGAGACTCCATTTGATGGAAAAAGATTTGGTGCAAGACTTTCTTGGGGAGAACCATTTGTCTGAACTGGAGAGGTATGCAAACCTCTCTTGTGGGAGATGCCATTTATCAACCTACTGGGGAAAAACAAGTCTCCTGAGAGATTCTTTTGCTTGATGTAGAATTTCATCATACCTCCTCTTCATTGAGAGATGTGATGTAATCCGATTTTGAGGTGCTGATGTCTTTACTAACAACGAATTTCTCTGGAGAAAAACTGATGTATTGCCAAAAGTCTTTTGTGAAGATGCTTTCTCTGGGGATTTTCTTTTAATCCGGGAAAGTAAAATATCTTCTTCAATGGTGAAGAGTGATGTTCCAAAAGCGTCTATCGAATGTCTTCTTGCCTTCCAGAGGTTCAAGTTATCAAAGTGGTCGAGTAGTTATTTCAATCCAGAAATAAACTTAAGAGTGCTTGTTTATACGATACTTTTCCTGATGAGGAAATAACTTAGACCGGGATTTTGTCTTATCTGACATAGAAAGAAATACTGACAACTCTATCGGAAAGAGGGTGTCTATCACTTGGGGACGAGTTTGACTAGAGTGACATTAATGCCACATGAATTGAATATGAACATGAATCAATTATGCATGATGTATGTATGAAATGTTTATGCTGACATCACATGCGGACTGGTGAATGAACACGACTGGATACTTGGCCACTGCAGGGGATAAAAAGTGTCATCGGTTGAAGATATCTATCCTTTCTTGTTGATAAGGGGTAGACCCTACTGGGAAGAAAACCATCAATTGGTCTTCAGAGGTAAGAACTCTGTCGGGGATGATAGGTGAATCATTCTCCCTCAATTAGTTGATCTTTTGTTCATGGTGTATTGGTCAAAAGGAATACTTTAATTCTGCATTTTGAGGTTTAATCACCCTCGGAGAAGCCGTCGACGTTTTTTTCGACGTTCGGAGTCAAAAAGAATTGCCATCTTTATTTCATTTTTAAAAACCAGAAGTAAAAATTTGAAATTCAGTTTTGAAAACAAAAGTAAATTCGTTTTTGTTTCAAGAAGGTTAATCACTTTAAACATGTCATTTTGCAAAGCAGAATAAATAAGAGTTGCAAACAAAAACACTATGGCTCAAATTTTATTGATAGAATGGTAATCAGCCAAGCGCGTGATCCAATAGAGCGTTACAGAGCTTAGAAAATGGTAATTTAAAGGAAAATGGCTACATTTAAACATAACGCCTGTTATCCTTCCACCAACTTTGAATTCTAGATATTCTGAGCTTTTGTCTCAGATGACCTTGACGAAAGTTTTCTGACAGATGACATTACCACTGGGGAGTTAATCTTATCGGATATAGTTACTTGCCATGAATCCCTAACTTTTGCCTGGATTGCCTTTTGAGGTTCTCAATCCATCGGGATAATTTATGTCTCTAATTTTTTGCCTGGACCGCCCTTTCGGGTTTTCAATCCACCGAGACGTTTTTTATTTTTAATTTTTTTTATTATTTAGGCGAAGTATTTCTTGACTACATCAACATTTGTGGGATAAGTAAACTCCTCTCCGTCCATGGTTGCGAGTCTAAAAGCACCTCCTGAAAAGGATTTCTTAACCACATAAGGGCCATCGTAATTCGGAATCAGTGAGAAATTACTGTATCTTCTTGAGCACAAGGACTCATTCTCTGAAGACACGGGGTCAGACCTTTTTGTCGAATGCTTTCTTCATTCTTTGCTGATATAACTGACCATGGCATAAAGTCGTCATTCTCTTTTCTTCAATGAGGTTCAATTCATCGTGTCGGCTTTGACACCATTCAACTTCTATTTGCTTGGCTTCCATCAAGACTCTCATTGATGGGATCTCTACTTCTATGGGGAGCACTCCCTCCATGCCATATACTAGAGAGAAAGGGGTTGCCCCTGTTGAAGTGCGGACTGATGAGCGATAAACGTTAAGAGCAAAGTGTACCATCTCGTGCCAATCCTTGTAGGTTACAACCATCTACTGAATGATCATTTTGATATTCTTGTTAGCCGCTTCTACCGTTCCATTTATTTTAGGTCGGTAGGGAGACGTGTTATGGTGTTCAATCTTGAATTCAGCACATAAATCTTTCATCATCTTGTTATTCAGGTTTGATCCATTATCCATAATGATCTGGCTTGGAACACCATAACGGCAGATGAGATTGTTCTTTATAAATCGGACCACCACTTGTCGGGTCACATTGGTGTATGAGCTTCAACCCACTTGGTGAAGTAGTCAATGGCTACTAGGATGAACCGATGTCCGTTTGAAGCCTTGGGTTCAAGCATGCTGATCATGTCGATTCCCCATATAGAAAAAGGCCATGAAAATGAAAGAACTTTGAGATGCGTTGGCGGTACATGGATTTTGTTTGCGTATATCTGACACTTGTGACACTTCCTCATGTACTTGTAGCAATCGGATTCTATTTTCAGCCAATAATATCCTGCTCTCAGAATTTTTCTTGCCATTGTGTGTCCATTGGCATGAGTGCTAAAGCAGCCTTCATGAATTTCTTTCATCAGCATGTTTGCTTCTTGTCTGTCAACACATTTGAGCAAAACCATGTTGAAGTTTCTTTTGTAGAGTGTATCACCATTCAGGAAGAAGTTTCCAGCCAGTCTTTTGAGGGTCTTCCTATCATTTCTTGATTCCCCATGCGGGTATTCTTGTTTTTTAAGGAAGCATTTGATATTAGGATACCATGGTTTGTCGTCTATAACTGCTTCAATTGCGAAGATGTAAGCGGGCCTTTCGAGGCGTATTATGTCAATCTTGGGTACATCATTCCATCGATTTACAACAATCATGGAAGAGAGAGTGGCTAGTGCATCAGCCATGTGATTTTCTTCACGAGGAATGCGATGAAACTCGATTCTAATGAAGAAGGGTAACAACCTTCTCGCATAGTATTTGTAAGGAATAAATCATGATTGGTATGTGTTCCACTCTCATAAACATATGCAACAATCAGGTAGCAATTAACAGAGGAACTTAGTTCCTACTACCCATAATTCAGATACAGAATAAAAGCAGAAAATCTGCAACTGAATGTCATATATATATATATATCACATAAAGAGTTTGTCTGTCATACACAGATCCATACATATACAATCCAAAAGATATCTATACATATACACATAAATCACAACGATCTCCCCGACTACCCGGCGCTACATATCAGAGCCGACCGACAAAAGAATGAAGACCTAAGCTTCACAAAAAGACCTCCAGCATCTAATCTGCAATGCCTCATAGAGCATTCAAAAACAGCAGAAGGGTGAGAAACACAATCATAATATAATTGCATACAATTATATAATAACACCAAAATAGACATGTAATATTCTCACCACAACTTATACCAGAATTCAAACGCAAAACAACACAATGCATATCATCATATATCCATCACCAAGGCATATATAATCAAATAAATGCATTTATCAACAACATATATATATATATATATATATATATCTCAACTCATCAATTCCATTCACAATTCCACACAAAATCAATCCATTCATGATTTATGCAAATGCAAAGAGACCGACACAACGACTCTATGCAAATGCGGTACCATCCATCCGTCAATCTCAACACTAGTTCACTCAGGAACTATTGGAACCATCGCTTGTTACTTAGTGTAACTCCCCGTCGGGCAAATGATGTTCCCCGTCGCTCACACCACTTTGTATAAGGCACGCGACGTTTCTGGATCGCTCACACCTCTTTGTATAAGGCACACAATCGTCCATAATCATCGTTCACACCTCTTTGTATAAGGCACACGATGTTATAGCGGATTCCCTCTGGAATCGATTCGTCGCTCACACCTACTAGGGCACACGACATCACAAGTATGCATATCATGATGCTTGGCATACAATGACTCATGACATTCAAATGCACACATATATGCAACCATCTCAATCAACAATAATCATGCTTTACCATCAAGCCCAAAACAATGCATTTACATCATACAACAGCACACAAGTCATACTATATCTATCAAAGGCATATTGCATAATAACACATTAAATACACACAATTAAAATGGTACAAGTCGAAAAAATACACCTTTCCAAATTTCCGACATAATTTAATCGGCCAACAATCTCAAAACAATTTTAATAAGAAAGAACATGTCAAAAGCTTTCCAACGCACAAACCGCGCCTCAAACCGACTTACGGATCAAAAGTTATAAAGAAAACAAATTGGGAAAAGCTGTCATGTTCGCAATGCGAAGCTCCTAGCGAGTCCTTCGCCCCCTCATTCGCAGTGCGAATGCCCCAGCGAACCATGGCTGAAAGGAAAATAGCCTACAGTTCGCAGTGCGAGTCTCTGGCGAATGCCTAGCCAACATTGGTTCGCTACCCCATTCGCAGTGCAAACGTCTGGCAAACCAAGTCAGAACTGAAATGAGGTAAAGTTCGTAGTGCGAGTCTCTGGCGAATGTTCGCCTTCACCTTCGTAGTGCAAATAGCCAGTGAATGCTCACTTTCCCCTTCGCTAGGGGATTCACAGTGCGAACCTGCGAATTCAGAAAAACCCAGCAGCGCTGTTATACACCCCAAAACCATATTTGCCCCACCAAAACACTTCCAAACCAACACATAGCAATCAGATCATCACCCAATCATGGTAACAAGTATTCGACAACATTTACACCGATTTCCAACCGCGAAAACACCGATTTCTCTCTTCCGACCTAGAATCAAAAAGCTAGAGAACACCACAAACATTCACACACACACACACATACATAATCATACACAAGCATAAGATAATCGAGTTTCGTATCCTTACCCGATTTAATCGTGTTTTTGAAAGTCGGTTGATCGATTTCTTAATCCACAAGTTTTCTCTCTTTTTCTTCTCTTCTTTTCCTTCTTTCTCTTTATCTTCTTATCTTTTTCTTTCCTTACTATTTTTCTCTCTTTTCTTTCTATTATATGAAAAATATAATATCTACCCAAACAAAAGACCAAAATACCCCTACACTCAAATATCTCGCAAACGCTCCCAAAATGCGCTAAAACATAATCACGATGAAAAATAATACATTTACCAAATAAAAGTCAAAAATAAAATAATATAATAATAAAATAATCAAAACGACTCAATTAAATAAAACTAACTAAAACTGGGGCGTTACATAGAACGGGTTCTAAGGTTCTCAAAATCATTAACCCCTCTTAGGAATATTAACACCAAGCTGATTCACTCGAGCGAGCTACAATCCCTAAGATGAATCTCTTATGAGTGTAGTATCGCGTATTGACTATTCCCTATAGTCACCGCACTACCTAATGGTTTAACTGGTTAAGTGTCTACTAAATCCTCAGGGTCATCGATACCGCACTGGGATAGATAATGCTTTCACGACAATCGGTCGTTCAACATCAATATTTCTGTACGGGTACCTCGACTAATTCGGTGGACTGCCAAGTTAGCTTGTTCAAGATTCACTCCCTATAAGCGTTTCCTGGATATGCCACCACTTATCTTAATGTTCGCTCAAACTTTCCACATGCGTATTAATCGCATTCCCATTTAACAGAAAAATAAACACGGGTATCAAGTATTATGATAGTATACAATATATATATATATATATATATATATATATATATATATATATATATATATATATATATATATATATATATATATATATTAATACGTAATAGTAAGACCTAGACCTCTTAGGAACTCTTGTCCTAGACTCCCCAGCAGAGTCGCCATTTTTCTGTAGCGTGCGATTTTTGTCGGTGACGTGACCACCTTACCGCAATGGTTGAAATTGGGTGCTACTTTCTGATTTCTTATTTATCCTATGAAGCTGGAAAGGAAAGGGAAGGTATCTAAAACTAGCCTTGCACGCAAATGTTTTCTTTAACAAATGCTAAGAGATTGGGGGGTCCGGGGTCAGATTACATAAAGGAAGTTGTTAACACCCAATGTCTATATGGTTATCTATAGATCTTTTATTACATACTTCTTTATCATCTTTAAATACTGTCATGTGTTTATCTTTCATGGGTTGGGAAAGTTTCTCCTTTGAGAGGTTTAAGAGGATGTTTTTGTTATTTTTGGGTTTTCCGTTGTTTTTTTTTGGGAAGGTATTGAACCTAAGGTTTTTTTTATTTGTGTGCTCGCTAAGATTTCGCAATCTTATGCCTACGTTTTCCCGTAAAGAGATACAGGGAAATCATAGCAATTGTAGTTCCTCCTATTCTATGGGAGGAAAATGTTTGATGTCTTGTTTAAATCCCAAGATTGAAGCTAAAGTTTATTTGTGTCTTGTTCAAAGCCCAAGATTGAAGCTAAAGATTTGACTGAGAGAGAATTCGTCATCTCTAAAGGGAGATATCTATCTGTTCATCACATAGGTTGGGTATTTGTTATAAGGGGAATTACTTTAACTAGGATGTGTGGAATCCAGCAATGCCATAATTTTCTTTATAAGAGATTGGTCATAAAGGAAGAAAATTTAACTCAATATGTAGAGCAATGCCATTTTGCTTATGAGTCTTTCATGCTAAGAGAGGGACATTGGCTTGGATGTAAAAAATCTAGAGGCTTGCCACTTACAGCAATTAGATGAAAGAGTAGTTTTGACTGTTTGTTTTGATGTGTGATGTATAGAAAAATTGTCTTCCTACAGAGAAAATTGACTCAATTAGGGGAGTTTTATATCTGTCTTGTACAAAGCCCAAGTTGAAGCTGAAGAAATTGACTCTATTAGGGGAGTTTTATATCTGTCTTGCACAAAGCCCAAGATTGAGGCTAAAAGGAATTGATTCCACTGGGGAATGTTATATGTCTTGTACAAATCCCAAGATTTAAGCTAAAAGAAATTAACTAACTCAACTGGAGAGTATATTTTATCTGTCTTGTACAAAGCCCAAGATTGAGGCTAAAAGTTGATTGACTCTACTGGGGAATAATCATTATACAAAGCCTAAGAGGAGGCTGGTGTAATACCCCAAAATTTGCCCTCTCATTTTTTATATCATCTAGCATGAGCTTTCATTGCATTGCATTGCATTCAAGCATAGAAAAATAAAACATTAAGCATTTAGCATTGCATCTTGCATAAGGGCATGGGATCAGTGATTTTCAAAGGTGTTGATCATCCAAAGCAAGAGAACAAGATCCAAGGGTTTCTCAACAAGCCTCAAGGGTTTATTACATCATATATCATCCCACTTAATCTCACAAGTTATTGGAAGATGAGAATTCATTAAGAGGATTGAACAGTGCATCACCTCCTATCAAAAACAGTCCAAATTAGGGTTGTGGATTCAAGTGGTCTCCTGATGAAATTTTGATTCAAACTTGATTTCAATGTTTCCTACATGATATTAATTGTCTAAGGATGGAAGATTGGCCATTGATTCATTTCAGAAGAGGTTCAATTGATCAGTTGTTTGATAATCTAGAAATTGGGGAAAAAAGTCAAATGTGCAGGGAAAAAGTCAACTCCTGACTTTTTAAGGTCAAATTCATGACATTTAAGTTATATATGTTCATTGGACAATATTTGATTAAGAAATGATGGAGGAATCATGAAAAATCAAGAAATCACAAAACTGTAAAAAATAGAAACTTTAGGGTTTCCAAAAATGGCAAGTTTGAACCATTTTGCACCCTACTTTGAGGCTTTCTTTCTCCAAGATAAAAGCTTCAAACCTCAGGCCCAAGTTGAGCCAATTAAAGTTCATGTTCTAAGCTTTAAATCCATATAAATAACTCTTCCATCGGATCAAAATTGAGGGAGTTATGATCAATCAAAGTTTGGTAAAATCAAGGCAAATCTCAAGTCATGGCAAGGCAAGCGCAGGCCCATAGGCCATAATTTCATCGAACAGTTGGCGTGCCAAATGTCAACCCAAGTTTCTCCATCAATAAGGCTTCAAAGGAAAAAAATATGAACATCAAAGTTGTTCATCTCTATGCCCTCTTCAACTTTGATGTTGGACATTTTTTCATTTGAACAAGTTATGAAGGTCATACGAGGGCTCGAACATGGTGGTTTCATGCTGAAAGTTCACAAGCCACAAGGCCTTGCTTGCAGCCCAAGTGACACACCTACACACCAATTGTGGTTCCTTGTTTTCCAAGCAACCGAGTTGATCCTAACTAACCGAGTTAACTAACTTGACTCGGTGAGTTGAGTCTAACTAACTCCGAACCTAGCTCCAAACCCAAACCTCATTCCAAACCTCACTCCAAACCTCTCACACTCCAAACCTAAAATCTTTTTAAGAGATGCTTCACTCATTTTCAAGGACCTTCAACCATTTTCTCAAATTTCTCACATTTCACTCTCATTTTCTCTCTTCACTTTGCTACAACTTGTACTTGTCTCTTCCAAAACCACACACCAAAGCTCTTATTTCTTGAAGAATAATCACTTTTTACATTGAAAAGTGATTAATTCTTGAGCTAAACTTCATCTCTTGGTTTGCATTGGTTGGATTTTCTGTGATTTTAGTTTGTTCTTCTTCAATCCAAAGGTTTCTCACCATTTATTTTGGTGCAAGTTGGATTTTGGTGGATTTTCGCGATTTCGTTTGGTTTCGACGCGTTTCGGCTATTGATTGAAGAATCTCTGGTTTTCTTTCATTTTTTGCACCAAGATTACTTTGCAACAATTACCAAAGCAAGTCTCCGCTTTGTAGGTTGGTTTTCCCTAAATCTACAATGTTTTTAGCTTATTCGCAACTTATTTGATGTAGATCTTTGTGGATTTTTGATTTGGATCCATGTGCTTGAATTTGATTCTTGATGTTGTTGATTATTGGGTTTTGTCGCGGTGAGAATCGGATGTCAAGCTATTAGTTAACTTGAATCGCAAATCTTTAAATTCACCACCGGTCTTTGATTTATCCGAAGGAAAGGTTAAAGATCGAAAAACCTAATAAGAGAATCTAGGTTCGGGGATTGGTTACGCCTAGGGAAGGTATTAGCACCCTAAACGTCCGTAGTACTCTACGGGAACCTCTTGTTAATACTAATGTTATCTATTGCTTGCTTGCTAAGGGTATATGTAATAAGGTAAAAGACCTAGGGGGTTAGTATCTAAGTATACTCGCCAAGACATCGCATCTTGTGCCTACGTATCCTGACAGGAATGGAATCAGAGTATTCGTAGTTCCCCTCAAAGAGGGTGAGGAACTCTTGAATGTGGCCAAGGTTCCTGGGGGAGGTAGCGTCTATGGCAAGACGCTACATAGAGTGCGGTGACTCTAAAGTAAAAGTTAAATTGAAAGGGTAGATTAAGTGTCCATGGTAGAACACATGAATAGAGTGCGGTGACTCCGATCCTAAGGTTAAGATAAAGGGTAAGGACCTAAAGCATAGGTTAAGTTGTGACATAGAGTCAATAGTGAGAGTCCTTTCCTTTGGAATAGGTATATGTAAGCATGAAGTTTCAAAAACCATAAGTGAACATCAAGCAAGACTAGCATCATGGAGACAATATACAATAGGCAAATAGTAGAATTAAGGGCATAAAGATGAACAGATAACAACATGTAGATATAACGAAAATCAAGTCATGTAGTCAAATCACAATGGGTAAATATCACGAATAAACATTATCAAAACCAAAGATCTAGAATTAATAAACTAGGGCCATAAGGGAAAAATAGGAGATCAAGAATAAGAAAACCAAAGACTTTCAAAATTAATTTTAATAATTAAATAAAAACCTAATTAAAACTAATCAACTTGAAATCTAATTAAAAACTAATTACGCAAATAACTAAAAATCTAATTTGAAACAGATTAAATTAAATTCAAAATCTAAATTCTAATTAAAACTAAATTAACCAAATTCTAACTAATATCTAACTGAACCTAATTTATAAAGTCTAATTAAACTCTAATGAAAACTAATTAAACTTAATTTTAATTTAGAGCCTAAGGGGGTGTGAGGAACTAGGATAGGGTCAGGTTAAAACACATTGGGCTCATGCTACCAAGGCCCATCCGATTTAAAAAATAAAAAAAGAAAAATATATTAAAAAAAATAAAAAGAGGAACAAGGGTTCAGTATCTCTCCCTTCTTGTGTCCGATACTTCTTCTTTCTCTCACCCACCTACAATTCGTCTCCTCTCTCTCGCAATCTTCATCATCGTCTCCCTGTACTTCTACTTACCCGAACGCGAAACTCACCTTGTTTTTAGCCACAACCCAATGTTCTCTCTTGCGGATCGTCTCTCTATCCAATCTCATCTCTCACGATCCCTTTTCTATCCCGCTACTGTTCTCTTCCTCACCATCTCTCATTCTCAATGTCAAGCAAAATTAAAACATGAATAGAATGTAACAACAACAGCCATACTCCAAATAGAATTTATCAATTCATATACTCATAGAGAGAAGAGCGGAAAACTTACACACGACGGCGGATTTGGCGGAATCGGAGGGAAGTCACGAGCAGAATCCGGCGAGAGTGTTTAGATTTGCGAGCGGAATCAAACAAGGGTGGGGGTGATTACGCAAGTCTGAACGGCGCCAGGGGCGGTGTGCATTTCCGAATTGGATCGAGGCTTCAACTTGATTCCGTCTTCCTCGACTTCGTGAGAGTGGGCACTAATTTTGTTGTAGTTGCTGCCTTCAATTTGTGTGAGATTTCTACGTGTGGAGTATGTGAATTCCCTCTCTGTGTTTTTGTATGTGAATCTTGGTATGTGATGCGTGGCATTTTCTCTGTATTCTGGTATACTATGAGATTTCTGTGCGTGAAGGCTGTGATATTTCTTTATGTGTGGAGTGTGATTCTCCTGATTTCCACTGCCCTGTGGATTGTGTGTTTGTGATACTCTGATGCGTATTCTTTCTGCAATATGTGACTTTTATTTTGAATCGTGGCTTTTGGGTGGTTTATCGAATGATTTTTTTTTTGGTATGGGAACTGTAAATTTTTCTTTTGCTCTGAACTGGTGTATGTGAGAATTGATCTTTTTCACTGTGAGTCCCCCTTCTTTTATAGGCTTCGGAATCAAATGAGTTTAACTTCTAATTAACCTTATTGAATCTTGCTTTGGAAACAAATCACAGGTGTTTTGAACCTGTCTGATCTTGTGTCTATTAAGTGATAGAACTTTCCATTTGAGTTGGAACATGTTTGATGGTGTGTTTTGGGAAGTTTTTGTATTTGTCTGATTTGCTGTTGAGGATTCGTGAACAAATTTCCATTTTTCGTACCGACATGTTTTTCATTCTTTTCTTTTTTGGCTCGACGGGTTTGAAATTTTTTTGGACGGGTTTGCTTTAGGATATTCTGATTTCATCCTCTAGCTGGCCCGTGTGGTTATGTCTGAGAAAAAGCTGCTGCTATTGAATAAGTTTCCATCTTGGATTGGATTATATGTCTTGAAATCAATGTTTTTGATGATTGCCGGATTTTGTACTGTTTGGAAATTAATGTTGATTCTAACTTGTGCAGAAAACTCCTTTGTGTTGATGAGTGATGATGCGCATGGAAGGAGAAAAAAGATGACGTTGGGATATCCTTTCTCATGTGCAGTCCTTTTGTTTCCTATTTAAAAGAAAGTAGCATGTAGTGTCGTATCCTTTGGCATAACATCATCATGGACGAGACATAACTTTACTCTCTCATAAAGACAGCTCCAATCACCTTGTAACTTGCATGCTTTGCATAAATTTGAATGAGACTTGATGCAACTTGTTCTTCTTTGAACTTGAACTTGATTTTGTCATTCTTGCACTTGTAAGGAAACCTTTGAATCTTGTATTTGGATTCTTATGCTTGAATTGGCAATGTTGAATGGATTATGATCATGGCATTAAAATTTTAGGAACCAAAGTCTTAAAACGATGATAACTTGAATTTGAACCTTGGTCATTTTAAAATGATGATAACTTGAATTTGAACCTTGGTCATTTTAAAATGATGAACTTAAAATGGAATTTGAAATGGTGGAGTTGAAATCTTGAGATTAAGACTTGTATTTTAACTTTACAACTTCATGATGGAGCATGAATCATTATTTGCCAAAATTCATGACTTTTAAAAAAATGGAGAACATTGTAATTTGAACTTTGTAGAAACAAGAGTGAATCCGTTTGAATTTGTGAAGAACATGGTCCTTGAATTTCACTTTAAGGACTTACAACTTCAAACCATCACAAAAAAAATTAAAACTTCAACCCCTAAAAGAACACAATTGATGAACTTAGTACAAGAACCATGTGTCTTTGGAGGTAACGACACCACTTGCAATTTTCCACGAAAATCAATGTCGGTCCTTAACAGCCATACTCAATACCAACAGCAGGGGATCCTTAAATCCCTGGGACATACACTGAAGGAAACCTTGAGGGAAATGGATAGCATAAACTTTAAGACTTTTGAATCAGAACCCAACGGTCACGCCCAGAAATACTTAACTGAAAACAAATACCATCAACACTTGAAATTATTGCACCTGCACAAACTGGTTAGCCACAATAAACATGCGGATATGCGAGATGATGCACAAAAGATGGTGGAATCTTATGGTCAAAACTTAGGGTACGACAGATGCCCCTATTTAAGTTTCTTCTATTCGGAGATATGGAGATTGAAATCTTCGTCTCGACGAGATAGGAGGGACTTAAATACAAACATGCGCAATTTTTGGCCCTAAGATACCACAAATGCAGATGATATGACATGATATGATATGGAATGAGATGAATGCAAAGACAAGGATCCTATGAGGAATGATGTCACAAGGGAAAACTGTTACAGTTGTGTCAGAAACGAATTGAAACAAGGCAAAGTATCTGGAAAACATTATCCAAGAATGGCATTGGATGAAAAAGACACCGAACATCCAATAATGGCTTTGAATGAAAGGTATGACTCACAATATCTAAGAAGGCAACAGATGAGAATGAGACAAAATAATGTAATCCGAGAAGGCATCGGACACAAAGAAACCAGTTATCCAATAATGGCTTTGAACGAAAGGTACACTCACAATATCTGATAATGGCTTCAGATGAAAGTGAACAAGGTAAAGAAACCAGTCATCCAATAATGGCTTTGAATGAAAGGTACAATCACAATATCTAATAATGGCTTTAGACAAAGTGAACAAAGATTCGATCTGGAAGAACATCAGAAAGAGAGACATATCCGAAAAAGCTTCAGATGGTAAAGAGACTAGACATCCAATAATGGTTTTGAATGAAAGGTAAAATCATAATATCTAATAATGGCTTTAGATGACTGTGAACAAAGACTACATTCAAGAATGGCATTGAATGCAAAAGGAACCAATCATCCAATAATAGCTTTGAATGAAATGTATAATCACAATATCTAATAATGGCTTTAGATGAATGTGAACAAAGTAGAGATCCAAGAAAGCATTGGATGTATGAAACCAATCATCCAGTAATGGCTTTGAATGAATGGTACAATCACAATATCTAATAATGGCTTTAGATTACTGTGAACAAAGTAGGGATCCAAGAAAGCTTTGGATACAAAGAAATCGTCCAAGAAAGCATTGAACGAATATGAACAAGAATATACCCAAGAAAGCATTGGATAAAAGAAATCACAACGTCCAAGAAAGAATTGGATGAATGTGAACAAGGTGATACCCAAGAAGGCATTGGATACACACGACAATATCTGTTTGGTGGGTGCCAAATGAGTTGGAATTAGTGACAAGGCGAGACGTGGATGACAACACGACCTATGGAGAATGCAAATGAGTGTAAATGAGGATGACACTCTTGCTATGCATATGTATATGAATTATGCTATGATATATGATCAAATGCAAATGCAGATGCAATGCAGACGACAAGGCTTGACTCTTTTGTGGAGAAGGCAAAACTGGAATACTGATTCCTCAACACAGAGATCACTGTCATTCTGCTTTGGAACTAAAGATGCTACTGAGCACAAATCTGCCACACTGGTAAAATATATTAAGTTGACGGTCTTTGTAGGAAGAATGGAAAGCTGCATGGGGATTCTTCAAGTAAACTGCCCCAGATTAGTTGACTGTTGTATATGAACTGATAATTGCTTCAGCTTGAATTGATGCTGAAAATGACTGAATTAATGTGCACTTGGAAAACTTTCCCCAGTATGAGTCTTGAAAAAGTCTTCTGTATAAACCAATTCTGAGAAGGACTTGCACTGAACAAATCTTGAACTGATTCTCAATAGGATCTGGAAGGAACTTGCCCCTGATTGGTTCACTGACCAAGTTTCTCAAATGTTTGAAAATTCCTTAAGAGGAAAGCTAGTTTGCAAACAAAAGTGTTCATACAAACATAGTAAATGCAAAGTTTATGCAACTTTTGAAATCAAAATCATTTTTGGGAAGATGCAAAAGCATATGAGTCATTAGTCTAAACACGGTGGTTCAAGATATTTTAAGGTGAAAGGTGAAGCAAAAGGCGTGATGCCAAAACGATTGATTTGCAAAAATATTCAGGAGTCAGTTTACGCAACCTTGCTGTAGTATGCTTTCAAAATAACCTTGCTTCAATTAGGTCTTTTGAGGGTTATAACATGGCCTGGTTCACGGTTTAAGAAACAAAGGATAGAGGCTCAAAGTTTATTTGTACCCACCCAATCTTCGTGATGAACTTCAGTCCTACACTCAGTTAACTCAGACTTTGCACTCAGGTTCCCAAAAGATTAGAAATTGCACTGATGATAGTGATGATGATTCAGAAGTTAAGGGACTCTTGAGATGACAGTCACTACTTCCTTATAACTCTTGGTTGTTTTTTTTCATTGAGGATTTCATGGTAAGGATTTAAAGATTTCTCCTTTTTATTATCCCTAACTTTTGCCTGAACTGTTTCTCGTGAATCTTACAGTCAGCGGGATGCCCCAGTTTTTTGTCTGCCTAAGTCTCCTTCACAGGTTTCGACTTAGCGGGCTTTTTCCGTTTTTGATTTTTTTATCTTTTTCTTTTAAAGAAAGTGACTGCTTGGCTTAATGATTACGGCGAACCATCATCGACTTTCGACTTGAAATACATCTTCGACACTTGCTTGTTGCGTGCGAAGGAAAAATTGAGAATGCAACCTTTTTGTTGAAAGATGTCTTGAATGAAACTCTTGTATTTGAATGCACAATCAAGTTAACTGAGAACTACCCTGCCCCAGGTTAAAGATTGCGGGTTTTTATTTGTAAAGAAAGAAACTCATACTTCTAAGCTCAAAAGGGTTGACGAGGGGTTATCTTCCTTATTTCTCCAGTGTTTGGGAATTGAAACAATGCCTTACATCCTCAGCAAAGTTTTGATTTGAAAGCATACCGACAACAATTATGAGTATTACGTTTTCATCATCCTCCCTCCAATCTTTGCATAATCAACAAAGAAAGTGGAAAAGAGGTAAATTTTTTTGTTTTTATTTTTGTTTTTTGTTTTTGTTTTTATTTTTTTTGAAAAGGAAAGCATAAAGATGTAAATAGCAAACACAAATGAATTGAATCCAAAAGTTGCAATGCTCATTTTATTAATTATGAAAGTACAAACATAAATCGAAAACAAACAGCTAAGACAAATAAGAAAAATGCAAACAATAAGAAACAAAAGTCTAGTGACTAATCAGAAACAAGAGTGAGCTGTCCTGTCTGAAACACTGGCTCTTAAGAGGATAGCTGGCTGAGGTCGACCGAAGCTTCACTTAGCGTGCTCTGGCAAAGGATTGTTCTTGACATTCAAATTGGTGTCACGAAAGGAGAGAATACCAATTCTAATAAGCTCTTGTACTCTAGCCTTCAACGCAAAGCAACCTTCTAAGTTATGACCTGCACCACCTTGATGGTATTCACAATGAAGATCGGTCCTATAGCCGGCTGGAAGAGGATTTGGAGGAGGAGGCAAAGGCCTTGTGGTAATCAAACCTTTCTGAACTAGCCCAGGATAAAGTTCAGTGTATGTCATCGGAATAGGATCAAAATTATTCCTATTACGGTACTGATTCAGTCCAACAGCTGGACGTTGAGGAGCTTGAGCTGGTCGTGGAGCAACAACAACAGGAGTAACAGCAGCAACAGTGGAGTGATCAACATACTGGGGTTGAGGACGAGACCTTCTGGTTTCAAACATAACAGCATTGGTCTGATCTTCTCTCTTCTTCTGGAAGTTCCCATAGGATTTCTTCGCTCCATTAGAAGATTCAGCAGCTTTGGATACTTTTCCATTCTTAAGTCCTTCCTCGAGTGTCTGACCAATAGTAACCAAATCAGTGAAGCTGGATGAAACACTACCAATCATCTTCTCCCAGTAGAATGGAGACAAGGTGTCCATAAACAGTCTAGTTAATTCTTTCTCTGCCAAAGGAGGTTCAACTTGGGAAGCCAACTCTCTCCAGCGCTGAGTATATTCGTTGAAAGACTCTTTATCCTTCTGAGACATGTTTTGCAGCTGAAGACGGTCAGCATCCATGTCGAGGTTATACTTGTATTGCTTCATAAAGGCATTAATAAGATCCTGGAAACAGTGAATGCTGTTATGTTCAAGATTCATATACCATTTGAGAGAAGCTCCACTCAGACTATCTTGAAAATAGTGGATAAGCAACTTCTGATTATTGGCATGAGCAGCCATCTTTCGGGTATACAAGACCAAATGAGCTCTTGGACAAGAATCACCTTTGTACTTCACAAAATCGATAGCCTTGAACTTAGCAGGCATAACAAGGTCAGAAACCAAACCCATGTTTTCTGCATCAATGTTGAAGAAATCAGTACCCTCTACGGCTTTGAGTCTCTTGTCTATGGTCTGAAAATGTTCACGGACAATCTCCGGTTCAACAAAATCTTCATGGTCTTCACCCTGAGCACTGGCAGTATGGTACTCATAAAGTGGGTTCTCAAATGGAGGACGAGTAGTCTGGGCAACAGCATGAACCACAGGTCTAGGCTCGGAGAAAACTAGAGCTTGAAACACTGGTCTGGAAGTCTGACCAATCATAGCAGTAGATGCAAGATGTGGAGAATAGTCGGGAGGTAAACCAAACTCTGGCCAAGTTGAAGGTGGCACCTGAATAGGTTGAGGATCAGCAGTTGAAACTTCCTAAATGACAGTCTTTTGGGGTTGTTCTCCTCTAGCAATCAAAACTTGGAGCATTTCAGTGAGCTTTGACATGCTTAACTTAAGGTCGTCGATCTCCATTCGCATCTCAGCATTGTGTGCTTCTTGCTCTTCCATTATGCATCTGTATTTAGCTCTAGTTCGATATCTGTGTCGAGGAATCAGCTTGACGACTCACAAGTGGCACTAGAAGATATATACAGCTGGAAATGAGTTGTTGGATAAACAGATGCATGCAAATGATATGCAATGCAATGAAATGGTTTCAAGGAACTCATAAGCAGGTTGCAAACATTTCAGAAAGGCTAAAAAAAGTTTCATTTTATAATCCAAGATTTTCATTGATTTTGCAAATGAAAGAACAATTGAGTTCCTTGAAACCGAATGGTTATGCATGAATGCATGAATGGATGCATAAGCAGAGGTATACACATATACACATATACAGGAAAACAAGCCAAGGCTTAGGTTTGAAGATCACGAGCATGGAGCCATGGTCTACCCTTCCCAATAGGTGTGTACTATGGTTTTAAATGTACCTGCCGAACGGGTTCTACCAAATTCCCAGAGTCTGCAACCCATCTTTCGTATATTATCGATTTTCCAAATCACTTGGTAGTCAATAATATTCTCAAGAGAATCTCGTCTGAGTGTAGTATCACGTAGCGACTATTGCAGAAATAGACTCCCGCATAGTCCCCGCACTACGTCCTAATAGGCCAAGTTGGTTTAAAGGTAACTACGGTCCCCAGACTGAGTGGTGAAGTCTCAATTCACTTTTTCAGGAATCAACTCCCTCAAAGTATCCTTGAATTCTCACCGTTTTCCTATCTTAATTTCACTCTAGTCCGGGTGTAGGACTTTGTCTCACCACACAAATAGTAACTCTGCACACAGAAAACCCAAGCAGAACATGTATATATACAGATATAAAGATATATAGGCAAACAAGCAAATAAATAACATAGATATAAACAAGTTAGGGGAAACCCTAAAAAAAACATTCCCCAGTGAAGTCGCCATTTCAGTCGCGGTGAAAATCGGATGTCAAGCTATTAGTTAACTTGAATCGCAAATCTTTAAATTCACCACCGATCTTTGATTTATCCGAAGGAAAGGTTAAAGATCGAAAAACCTAATAAGAGAATCTAGGTTCGGGGATTGGTTACGCATAGGGAAGGTATTAGCACCCTAAACGTCCGTAGTACTCTACGGGAACCTCTTGTTAATACTCATGTTATCTATTGCTTGCTTGCTAAGGGTATATATGCTAAGGTAAAATACCTAGAGGGTTAGTATCTAAGTATACTCGCCAAGACATCACATCTTATGCCTACGTATCTTGACGGGAGTGGAATCAGAGTATTCGTAGTTCCCCTCAAAGAGGGTGAGGTACTCTTGACTGTGGCCAAGGTTCCAGGGGGAGGTAGCGTCTATGGCAAGACGCTACATAGAGTGAGGTGACTCTAAAGTAAAAGTTAAATTGAAAGGGTAGATTAAGTGTCTGTGGTAGAACACATGAATGGAGTGCGGTGACTCCGATCCTAAGGTTAAGATAAAGGGTAAGGACCTAAAGCATAGGTTAAGTTGTGACATAGAGTCAATAGTGAGAGTCTTTTCCTTTAGAATAGGTATATGTAAGCATGAAGTTTCAAAAACCATAAGTGAACATCAAGCAAGACTAACATCATGGAGATAATATACAATAGGCAAACAGTAGAATTAAGGGCATAAAGATGAACAGATAACAACATGTAGACATAACGAAAATCAAGTCATGTAGTCAAATCACAATGCGTAAATATCACGAATAAACATTATCAAAACCAAAGATCTAGAATTAATAAACTCAAGCCATAAGGGAAAAATACGAGATCAAGAATAAGAAAACCAAAGACTTTCAAAATTAATTTTAATAATTAAATAAAAACCTAATTAAAACTAATCAACTTGAAATCTAATTAAAAACTAATTACGCAATTAACTAAAAATCTAATTTAAAACGGATTAAATTAAATTCAAAATCTAAATTCTAATTAAAACTAAATTACCCAAATTCTAACTAATATCTAACTGAACCTAATTTATAAATTCTAATTAAACTCTAATGAAAACTAATTAAACTTAATTTTAATTTAGAGCCAAAGGGGGTGTGAGGAACTAGGATAGGGACAGGTTAAAACACATTGGGCTTATGCTACCAAGGCCCATCCGATTTAAAAAATAAAAAAAGAAAAATATATTAAAAAAAATAAAAAGAGGAACAAGGGTTCAGTATCTCTCCCTTCTTGTGTCTGATACTTCTTCTTTCTCTCACCCACCTACAATTCGTCTCCTCTTTCTCGCAATCTTCATCATCGTCTCGCTGTACTTCTACTCACCCGAACGCGAAACTCACCTTTTTTTTAGCCACAACCCAATGTTCTCTCTCGTGGATCATCTCTCTATCTAATCTCATCTCTCACGATCCCTTTTCTATCCCGCTACTGTTCTCTTCCTCACCATCTCTCATTCTCAATGTCAAGCAAAATTAAAACATAAATAGAATGTAACAACAACAACCATACTCCAAATAGAATTCATCAATTCTTATACTCATAGAGAGAAGAACGGAAAACTTACGCACGACGGCGAATTTGGCGGAATCGGAGGGAAGTCACGAGCAGAATCAGGCGAGAGTGTTTACGTTTTGCGAGCGGAATCCAACAAGGGTGAGGGTGATTACGCAAGTCTGAACGGCGTCAGGGGTGGTGTGCATTTCTGAATTGGATCGAGCCTTCAACTTGATTCCGTCTTCCTCGACTTCGTGAGAATGGGCACTAATTTTATTGTGGTTGCTACCTTCAATTTGTGTGAGATTTCTGCGTGTGGAGTATGTGAATTCCCTCTTAGTGTTTTTGTATGTGAATCTTGGTATGTGATGCATGGCTTTTTCTCTGTATTCTGGTATACTGCGAGATTTCTGTGCGTGAAGGCTGTGATATTTCTTTATGTTTGGACTGTGATTCTCCTGATTTCCACTGCCCTGTGGATTGTGTGTTTGTGATACTCTGATGCGTATTCTTTATGCAATATGTGACTTTTCTTTTGAATCGTGGCTTTTGGGTGGTTTATCGACTGGTTTTTTTTTTGGGGTGGGAACTGTAAATTTTTCTTTTGCTCTGAACTGGTGTATGTGAGAATTAATCTTTTTCACTGTGAGTCCCCCTTCTTTTATAGGCTTCGGAATCAAATGAGTTTAACTTCTAATTAACCTTATTGAATCTTGCTTTGGAAACAAATCACGGATGTTTTGAACCTGTTTGATCTTGTGTCTATTACTTGATAGAACTTTCCATTTGAGTTGGAACATGTTTGATGGTGTGTTTTGGGAAGTTTTTGTATTTGTCTTATTTGCTGTTGACGATTCGCGAACAAATTTCCATTTTTCGTACCGACATGTTTTTCATTCTTTTCTTTTTCGGCTCGACACGTTTGAAATTTTTTTGGACAGGTTTTGGAACACAATTAAATAACTTTAGGATATTCTGATTTCATCCTCTAGTTGGCCCGTGTGGTTATGTCTGAGAAAAAGCTGCTGCTATTGAATAAGTTTCCATCTTGGATTGGATTATATGTCTTGAAATCAATGTTTTTGATGATTTTCGAATTTTGTACTGTTTGGAAATTAATGTTGATTCTAACTTGTGCAGAAAACTCCTTTGTATTGATGAGTGATGATGCGCATGGAGGGAGAAAAAAGATGACGTTGGGATATCCTTTCTCATGTGCAGTCCTTTTGTTTCCTATTTTAAAAGAAAGTAGCATGTAGTGTCGTATCCTTTGGCATAACATCATCATGGACGAGACAAAACTTTACTCTCTCATAAAGACAGCTCCAATCACCTTGTAACTTGCATGCTTTGAATAAATTTGAATGAGACTTGATGCAACTTGTTCTTCTTTGAACTTGAACTTGATTTTGTCATTCTTGCACTTGTAAGGAAACCTTTGAATCTTGTATTTGGATTCTTATGCTTGAATTGGCAATGTTGAAAGGATTATGATCATGGCATTAAAATTTGAGGAACCAAAGTCTTAAAATGATGATAACTTGAATTTGAACCTTGGTTATTTTAAAATGATGAACTTGAAATGGAATTTGAAATGGTGAAGTTGAAATCTTGAGATTAAGACTTGTATTTGAACTTTACAACTTCATGATGGAGCATGAATCATTATTTGCCAAAATTCATGACTTTTAAAAAAATGGAGAACATTGTAATTTGAACTTTGTAGAAACAAGAGTGAATCCGTTTGAATTTGTGAAGAACATGGTCCTTGAATTTCACTTTAAGGACTTACAACTTCAAACCATGACAAAAAAAATTCAAACTTCAACCCCTAAAAGAACACAAATGATGAACTTAGTACAAGAACCATGTGTCTTTGGAGGTAACGACACCACTTGCAATTTGCCACGAAAATCAAAGTCGGTCCTTAACAACCATACTCAATACCAACAGTAGGGGATCCTTAAGTCCCTGGAACATACACTGAAGGAAACCTTGAGGGAAATGGATAGCATAAACTTTAAGACTTTTGAATCAGAACCCAACGGTCACGCCCAGAAATACTTAACTGAAAACAAATGCCATCCACACTTGAAATTATTGCACCTGCACAAACTGGTTAGCCACAATAAACATGCGGATATGCGAGATGATGCACAAAAGATGGTGGAATCTTATGGTCAAAAATTAGGGTATGACTGATTCAATTGATGTTTGTTGACTGTAATTCGATGTAATTTCGTGTCTAATTGATTACATGTTCATGTGGAATTTTGGAGAAGTGATTTGCTGCTGAAAAGTGCTTTTGAAACTAGTTTTTTGGCCACTGACCCAGAGTAACTGGTTACTCACCGTTTGTTAATCGGGTAACATGTGTATTTTTGCGTAAACTGTTGGATTTTCAACTAAGTAACCAGTTACTGACCGTTTGTTAACCGGTTACTCTGGGATAGAATGTGTATTTTTGTGCTTTTTCTTGCTTGTTTGACATCCTTAACATGTTTAAACTTCATGGATCAATGCACTAATGATTGGTGGATTATTTTTGAGATATCTTAACTCACACCACAGTACGAACTTGATTTTTACGACACGCGTGCCTTTGTTTTTCATTATTGAGCATAATGTTTGCATGGTAGATTAATTGATGTGACGAACACATGATGCACACACTTTGAGCTTATTAATTGCTAGTTGATGTTATGTTGCTGGAATTACTATGCGCATGTTCATTTGCTTTCCATTTCAAGAGATGTATACTTGTTTTTTACTTGCTCGTATTCTTGACAATGCGTATTCTTTTGTAATGTGCATTATAACATGTTTGATTTCAAGGATTGTTCACCATGAGTTGTAATGTGATTGTGATCGTGTTTGTTTGATGAATGTGCAAGGCTTGATGCATGATAATGGTTGTGCATGATGGAAAGTGTTTGTGACTGCATGCTGCCTCTGATTTTTCATTGCTGTCTATACACATATATGCTATAGTATGTGCTGCCAAATGCTTGTTATACCCATTTTGTATGCTGAACATGAGCTGTTGTATGCTGTTTGGTATATGAAGCTGAATTTACTGTTGTTCTGTTGCATGTGGGCTGTAATAGCTGTTGTTTTCATTATTTCCTTCCATTGGCTTGTTTGACCAAGTTCTTTTACTTAGGATTTTTTGTGAATAGTTTTTGAACTAACATTTTCATGTAGGTGCAAATGGTAAGTAAATGTGTGGATATGCTTCCACATGCACTTCTTTCTTTCATCCTCTCTTTTTTCTTTTAATAATTCAAATTGTGATTTTGAAAAGCATAGACATGCTTTCTTTGAATAACTTCTTCTTCATCCCTCTTTAAGATCAACTTAACTTCCATCTTGGAAGTAAGTTGCTTCTTTTGTTCTTCTTCTCCTTTCTTTTAGGATTAGGTTTCTTAAACCTCATTAACCATAGGATCACCATGTATGATAACATTAAGATTGATTCTTAGTCTCCCTCATTAGTTTTCACCTTTTCCTTCTTTGAGTCTCTTCTTCTCCTCTCAAAACAAAAAGTAACAAATACTTAATAAAGACATAACAAATATTGTATTTGGGCCTTTCATGTAAGAACGAGATAGTGAGGGGTCTTCTTTCACTTTCTTGGAATGTTTAGCGTACGTCCCGTCTTGGGTCGATATGCGAGACATTCGATCTTACATGAAGGACTTAAATACAATATGTGTTACTAAACACCAATAATCAAAACACTTATTTCTTAAAAGACAAAAAACAAATAAAGAATTCTCTTCTCATCTCTTCACTCCTTCCTTAAGGACTCGTCAAGTCCGTTCTACCGCAAACAGGTAACGCCTAAGTCTCCCAACAGCGAGCTGCAACACCTAACTGCTGGAACGCGCACTCTGACGTTTCCCCTAAAAAACACAAACGAAGCGACCCTCGTTGAGGGGAACTACATCGCTCTGATTCTCATGCTCCCGATGAGATACGTAGGCAGTGGGGTAGGGCCCATTCGAGCACTTCTTTTATTTTCCCTACATTTGTTCCTCTTTCTCTTTCCATTCCTTTTCCAGTTCTTTTTCCAGTATCCGTTCCTTACACCCTTTGATTGAAGCAGCAAGCGTGGATCCCATCGGGTACGATGGACGCGAGGGGGTGCTAATACCTTCCTCTCGCGTAACCGACTCCCGAACCCAGTTCTCTGTGTCGCAAGACCATGCTCTTTCCTTTTTTCCCTCAGGTTTATGCAGTGTTTCCTTTCCCTCACATGGGATAAATACACATTACTGGCGACTCTGTTTCGGTGCCACTTTCGCGTTTGTACTTGGATGAAAATCCCGGGAGCGACAGCTGGCGACTCTGCTGGGGATCGAACCCAGAATCTCTGGTTTCCTTAGCGAGTAAATCCTAGCGCTTGTCTGTTTTTCTTTCATTGGGTGTTTACTTTTTTGTTGTATTTACTGTTGTACTGTATTGCTATTTACTGTATTACTGCTTTACTGTATATTGCTGTATTTACCGCATTTTAGCATTTTCATTTCATATGTTGTATCATTATTATACTGGACTGTGCTGTGCTGGTTTTTCTGTTTGGTGGGATGGGTATTCTGAGAGATAAGCCCATTACACAGGCTTGAGTATATACATAGGACTAGAGTGGACGGTAGTGTGGCCTACGTAGCAACTTGTTATGTATGGTTTATACGAAATTCACAACCAGGCGAGGTTTTCTTGGGAGATGTTCTGATCTGCGCGTCTTGTGCATTTCAGGGTGTTAACCTAGGAAGTTGTCGACTCTGGTAACCATTCCCGAGGGCTCAGTTGCGACACTCCTCCCGAGATGTGACAGTGGCAGACCACATTATGTGGCAAACCCATTGCACATTCTCGATCCGATGATGCAATGCTGAGAACTTGCTATAGGATGACCTTATTTTTGGGGAATCAGTGGACGACCTCTTTGTTTTGCGATAGCATTGTATCCTACGGGCTGAATGTTCTATTGCTTCTCAAATCGAGAATCTGAAACTGAGGAACCACTGTTCTAGTACCTACATGTGAGTATGGGTGGGTGATTACAGGTTTGCAGGTAACCATGCTTCCCACATACCCTATACTCTGATATTTTCACAAACAGATATTGTAACTTGTTACAGTCAGTGGGTTTCTATCTGCAGTATTATTCTCAGACTTGTTCAGACACTGTGCACACAGTCCATCACAGACACAGAGCACTGATACCATGCCCTTTTGCATTGCATTATCATAACATAACATTCATGTTTGTCATTTCCAAGTGCTTATTTTACCTCTGATTCCAGTCCATGGGTTCGACGGAGGCAAATGCTAAGAGGAAGAATAATGTTGCTTACAAATTTCCAGAGCCGACATTGGATCTACTTCACAAAATGATAGCCATGGCCGACCCGGGGGTTCTTATCACTTTCCAGAAGAAATATGGGAGATTGGAAAAAATGGTCCGTAACATTACAAAGTATGAGCATGATGCCCTCCACACTCTACTGCAGTTCTATGAGCCTTCACTGAGATGCTTTGTCTTTCTAGGATATATCTTGATGCCTACACTGGAGGAGCTTTCATTCATCTTGGGTATTTCGGTCAAATCAAATGTGTCATTCTTTTCTGGAGATCACCCCAGTATAGAAGAAATTGCAACGGCCCTACAGGTGGAACAGTCAGTGCTGAAGAGAAATGTTGCCAGTAAAAGCAGAGTCAAAGGTTTTCACTTGGAATTTCTTGCAGATCAAGCTCAGGAATGTGCCAACGCCGAGAATTGGACGGTCTATAATTCCATCCTAGCCTTGTGTATCTATGGCATCGTTTTATTTCCTAACCAACATCACTTTGTGGATATGCACGCTGTGACGGTTTTTATCCGGAAAAATCATGTTCCCACTCTGTTGGGTGATTTCTATCACTCGGTGCATTTCAAAAATGAGAAAAGAAGAGGAGGTCCTGTCAACTGCTGTACCCTGCTTTTGTCTGATTGGTTTCTGAAAAATTTGCCTCAATCTGGTGCGTTTGTGGACACTAGGGATTCTCTAAAGTGGTCTAAACGGATAATGGGGTTGACTGCTGACAACATTGTTTGGTTTAACCATCAGTTGCAAGGAGTAGAGATCATTACCAGCTGCGGAAACTTCCCGAATGTGCCTCTGATAGGCAGGAAAGGGGGAATTAACAAATTGCAAGCTACAGTGAATGAGCTTCGGGTGGAGAATTCCAATTTGAGTGGTCTTCTTCAGAATGCTCTACATGCCAACAAAGAGCTGGAGCGGAGAACCCAAGACGCGGAACGAATATTAGCAGCAAAAGAAAGGGACTTTGCTGAAAGAGCCCAACATTTCCAAAAGGTTAGTAAATGAGTCGATGCTGCTACTCAAGCTCACAAGAAGACCAAACAGGTCTTAGCGCAGAACAAAGAGAAGTTAACCAAGTTTTAGCAAGCCTGGGATGAGGTCAGGCTCGAGAATGCAGAGTTACAGGAACAATTAAGGACCAAAGACGACGAGCTTCTTAGAGCGCATGAACAACGGAGAAAGCATCGGGAAGACTTCGGAAAAAGCCAAGAGCAACTAAGGAATGTTGATGATGAACTGAAAGTGTCCAAGAAAAAGCTTGAAGATGCCATGGTAGAGATGGGAAGACTCAAGATACAAGCTGGGGTAAAAAGGTTTAAGGAAATGAGTACTGATGAAGCTCTCCTGATGCACGCAGATTCATTAACTGAAGCTCTCAATAGGAGAGACATTTTGATTAAAGAGTTGATTGAAAAGCCGGGTCATCAGCGCACTAGAATCCTTTTTGAGGAAATCAAGCATTCTAGTGAGAAATAGAAAGATTTGGAGTTAGATGTTTGATCTTGATTTCCCATCCTTTTAATGTAGTGTTGTTGATGTATTGTTGGCTACCATCAAGCTTGTTGATGGAGTCATCTTCTTGATGTATTTCCTATTTATGAACTCATTGTAAAATGTTTCGGCACTTATTAGCTTTATGTTCAATGAACGGTTTATTCAAAGGGGTTTCTTCGGCATCACGTTATTCACCAGTACATTATCACAGCGCAGTTCTTCATATCTTTTTCTCAATATTGTGTGACTCTCATTGAGATTCTTGTGATTAAGACTGGAATCAGGGTGTAAAACGCCCTGGCGGTGATAAACATGGCATTTGCATTGCATTGCATATCATTTTTCATTTTGTTGCTTGTTTCTCAGGTACTCGTGGCAGGGTCTTTAACCTTTATTTGGTTTCAAGCATTATAATCGATACCCACGTCCACCGATACGCAACTCGCAGAAACCAAGCCAGAACCATGGATCAAGTGCAGGCAGAATTAAGGGAGATGCGAAGCCAAATGGGGCAGTTTATGGTGGACATGCAAGCTTTGATTCAGGCCCAGAAAATGATGAAGGAAGAGGTCAATCAAGTGAAGACCCAGATGAGTTTTGTTATGGAAGTTGTGAGAAATGTGCTCAGAAAGGATGATAATCCCACACCTGAGGCTATAACAGAAGTTGTCTTTCCACCATTGCCTGTGGAATCTATCCCAAAGAGTGATGTGTCTCACGGATTTTCTGCACAACCTGGAGTTCTGGGACTTACTCACCAGCAGCTACCTCTTGCTTCCCCAGACGACCCCAAGGCTAGGAAGTACCTACCAAAGTCGAAGAAAATTGACAAAATCTTTGATCCGCTTCCTATGCCTTATGCTCAGTTGTTGAGGTACCTACTTCAACTCCAATTGGTTGAACGTCGGACGATAAATCCCCCTAGTGGAAAGCTCCCATTCAATTATGATGCAAGTGCCCATTGCGATTTTCACTCTGGTGCGCCGGGGCACGATGTGGAAAAATGTAAAGCCTTTCATAATGTGGTCCAAGATCTGATTAATTCAAAGGAAATAGATTTCGCGCCAGGAGGCGTAAGCATACAGAGTAATTCTACTCCTACTGCTGCAAGAAACATAAATCTCCCGGCGTTCCCTCTTGAAGCGGCATTAAGTCAAGGGCATATCTTGCAGTCTTTGGTCTCAAAACCCCCGAATCAGCGACTTATTCCCGACCATAGGCCAAGTTTGAAAAGGAAAGTACTGGGAAGAGAGGAGTACCCGGATCAGTATCAACAGCAGACTAGCTCCGAGAGGAAATATCAAAGACCCAGAAAACCCGAGAGAAAATTTGATCCCATTACTGTCTCTCACAGTTAGCTGCTCGGCCATTTACTTCAAGACTCTTTGATTCAGTTAAGGGAAGTTGCTCATGTCCCGTATCCCCTTCCACCAGGTTATGACAATAATGCTAGGTGTGAGTACCACTCAGGGACACAGGGGCATGCCATTGAAGATTGTAAGGTGTTCAGGCATAAAGTGCAAGATCTGATTGACGCTGGGATCATTATTTTCACTGCAGATGGTCTGTACGTTAACTAAAGCTTCCCAAGCGAGCACGTAAGAAAAGGAAAGACATCATCAGAAGCAGTCGTCCAGACGGAGTCAAGCCTCCTCAACAAGGACAATCATTTAGCTTCTTTGTTGCATTTTCACATGTAGTCTTTATTTGTTTGTTCAGACATTGTTTGCATGTTAAAACTTGTTTGTGTTTGGTATGACGATTTTAATGCAATGAATATGTTTTCTTGAAGAATTTCATTTGTGTTCACTCATTTAATGCTAATGTGCACTGCAATACCAATTTTTTTGCTCAAACTCTATGAGGGAGGATGATGATTTGAAAACGCAAAAATCTCTAAGGGTATGCTTTTGAATAAGAACTCTGTTGAGGATGTACAGGCATTATTTCAAATCCAAACACTGGAGATATAAGGGAGATAAACCCTCGTTAACCCCTTTGAGCCTTGAAGTATGAGTTTCTTTCGTACGAAAAAACCCTCACATTTAACCCAGGGGCAGGGTAGGCGTCAGTTAATTTGACCGAGCGTTCAAAATTCAAAAGGAGTGTGCATCTAAGGGTCCATTACCTTCTATTCCACCGTCAAGAGGTCAAGAGATGTGAAACCACAATGGTTATCCGACAAAAATCAAGAAGTGAGGCAGTCACAACCCTTTCAAAAAAGTCAAGACAAGCCAGTGTCACACGAGTTGTTCCAAAAAGAATTGAAAAAAAAGGAAATGAAAAAGCCCGCTAAGTTGAAACTTGAAAACAAGCAACTTTGGCAAAAGTTAGGGCATCCCGCTGGACTCCAAAATCAAAGATTCAAAAGAATCTGTCCAGGAAAAAGTTAGGGATAAGCAAAATAGAATGTGAAAGCAAAGTGCGAAAAGGATTACCCAAGAAAGATCCTCAAAAGGAAGAACAAAGTCGTGTGACCATGAACAAAAGACAAAAGGGGTGACTGTTACTCCAAAACCTCATTAGGTGTCAAACCATCAGTGCATGGATTCCTTAAAGATCATGAAATCTTTTTGAGAGATGAGCGCTTGTGTCAAATTAGCTGAACGTAGGACTGGAGAATATCACGAAGAGTGGGTGGGCACTGATAAACTTTGAGCCTTAAAACTTTTTTTCAAAACTGTGAACCAGGCCACGATACAACCCTCAAAAGTCCTAATTGAAACAGGGTTTATTTCAAGAGTGTACTCCGATGAGATAGCGTTCCTGACTCCTATGAGTAATGCTAAGAGATCTTGTTGGTATTGCATGTGCATGCTTTATTTTATTCAAAAATCAATGTCGTATCCTAAGCAGTGATTCGTTCACAGCTTTGCGACATCTTTTCAATAAAAACTTCAAGATTAACATGTGTGTTGCATTAGAATTCTCATTCTCGGACTAAAACATTTTCTGCTTGCATACATTTGTTTGACATCAAAAGAAGTTTACATATGGAAATTCAGTTTAGAAGCTTAATCTTGCCGAGTTGAGAATTCTGAAACTCCAGAAGGACAACCACATCCAATGGTACTTCCTCAGGAAACTTTGTCGAGAAGGAGCTTTTCCAACAAGTTGTGCAAAGACGTAGTCGATCTGGGGCAGTCACGTCTTTAAGGTGTAGCCAATTTGGGCCAATCACGTTGAGAAGTCGCTTCAGAGTTCATCCAAACTAGGGTAATTACTTCGAGACTCAAATCCCTACAAATGCAGGCATTCTTGGTCTTCCTTCAAAGATCAGTAGTCAGGGGCAAAACCACTTCAAGGGTCATACTAGGGCAGGCCATCCCAAGAGCACGGGAAGTTAGTCCACCTAGACGGCTAATCAGCATATCCAGGGTTCAGAATATTGGGGCAGAATATCTCACGGTGATATGAGATTGTTCATGAATCTTCTCAAGGCAATTCCTCTGTAGACCATACAGTCTGAGGCAGTTACTTCGAGATCATACGAATCTCTCCAAGAGTTTGAAGACATTGAGGCGTTTTGGATGACAAGTCTTCTGTAAAATCCTATTGCGACAATTTCTTTTGGTGGACCATGTCGGTCTAGGGCAAGTGAAAAATTATTGTTCACGCATATGCAGCCAATCAAACAAAAGGGGCATTCCAATCCAAGGCATTTGTGGTCCCCCGGCTTCAGCAGGCTTCATTAATAATGTTCCCAGCAAGAGATGTATCAAAACCTTTCTCCCCAACAAGTGGTGGTTCAGAATTAGATTTTCTCAGTTGCAGAAGTCCTATCCAGCATAGGGCATACATGCATATCCTTTTGTTTGCAAGTAGCAACCTCATACTAGGCTCAAAGGCAAAATTGAAGCCTTTCCAAGAGCATGGATCATGTCTTCTAGACGAGGAATCACTTATCCCCATGCCGAAGACTGGGGCAGGCAAGTTCAAGAAGGGTCCCCGAGTCACTTTTTGTCACAACGTTTACTGATTGAGTCCATCGTTCGACCGTCGGTCGCTCATGACGATTCGATATCAACAAGCTAATATCAACTGGGTAGCGGTGTATCTTATTAAGTCGATTGTCCTATTCAGTACTTCCAACAGCTACAAGCTTTTTTGTGTCGATAACGGTTGCAAATTCCCTAGTAGAGCTGCCTCGCTGTTAATGTTCAGGAGTTTGAAGATGCTAAGCCTTCTATAAAATCCTCTTGGGACATTTTTTTCAGATCAGTCGTGTAATCTGGAGCAAAAGCGAGTTTGTGATCCTTCCCAAGCGTGGGGCATCATAAAATTCCCTAGCAAGATGTGTTCCAGATCTCTTATCTCTGGCAGAGTGACCTCTCAAGTCTCAGTATTTGTCTAAGAGTTTGAAGATGCTTGGTCTTCTGTAAAATCCTCTTAAGAGACATTCCCCAGCGAAAGACGCTTTGAAGCAATTCTCCCCAGCAGGGTATTGTCAACTCATTATCCCCAGTGGAGTCGTCAAGCATAAGATTTGCCTAACATGGGGCATTGTGGCTCTTATTCTAAGCTTGAAAGCTTTGTTCCTCAACAGATCGCAATGAATTTCCTGGTGTTTCCCAGCAGATCTAAGGACTCTTTCCCAGCAAGTCACGACAGAAGGTCTCCTAACCAGGATTTGTGTATCCCTGACGGAGTAGTTCTGGTCCCCAGCAAGATCGTGTCTCTGGTAGTTATATGCCCACAGAGTCTAGTATTGAATCTTGTCAATGATACTCCCTAGCTGAGTTGTTTTCTTACCCGCAGAAGTTTAGCAGGTCAACAGAATCTTTTCCTCAGCAGAGTGTTAACATATTCTCCTCGGGTTTGATAGATCCCCAAGCAGAGTTTTAAGGACTTGTCTTCTTCAGCAGAGTGTTAGTACATTCTTTCCCCAACCAAGTTAGAAAATTCTCATCCCCAGCGGAGTTGCTATGACCAGAATGTGTTCCCAGTCAATTGAAGTAATTCCTGGCAGAGTCATTCTCCATATCTCAAAGTCCAATTTATTTTTGGCAAGCACGACAATTCGAAGCAAACAGATTGTTCATTCATTCTCCAACAGAGGTACCATCCTTTCAGGAGTCTCTGAGATCAAGTCATTGATCATTATTCCTCAGCAGAGTCAGCAGAGATGTCTGACATGCATGCAGAGCGTAATCCAGTATTGGAATTTTGTAGAAGTCCACCCGTAGTGTGGTAAGCCAGTAGTCGTCTGGCGTTGTTTAAAAGACGTTATCAAAGTCCAACCGTAGATTGGCAAAAGTCCATCCAAGGGTGGCAGAGCAAGGCAAAGTCCAACCGTAGATTGGAAAAAGTCCATCCAAGGGTGGCAAAGCAGGGTAAAGTCCAACCGTAGATTGGCAAAAGTCCATCCAAGGGTGGAAAATCAGCAGCAAAAGTCCCACCGTAGATTGGCAAAAGTCCATCCAAGGGTGGCAAAGTAGGGTAAAGACCAACCGTAGATTGGCAAAAGTCCACCCGCAGTGTGGCAAGTCAGTAGTCGTCTGACTCCATTCAAAAAGACAGCAGCTAAGTCCAACCGTAGATTGGCAAAAGTCCATCCAAGGGTGGAAAATCATCAGCAAGTTCAATCGTAGATTGGCAAAAGTCCACCCGCAGTGTGGCAATTCAGCTGTAAAGTCCAACCGTAGATTGGCAAAAGTCCACCCGCAGTGTGGTAAGCCAGTAGTCATCTGGCATCGTGCTAAAAGATATTATTAAAGTCCACCCGCAGTGTGGTAGGCCAGTAGTCGTCTGGTGTCGTACTAAAAGATATTATTAAAGTCCACCCGTAGTGTGGCAGGCCAGTAGTCATCTGGCATCGTGCTAAAAGACGTTATTAAAGTCCACCCGCAGTGTGGCAGGCCAGTAGTCATCTGGCGTCGTGCTAAAATACGTTATTAAAGTCCACCCGCAGTGTTGCAGGCCAGTAGTCATCTGGCATCGTTCCAAAAGACATTGCTGAAGTCCACCCGCAGCGTTGTTCATAAAGACATCTCTTCAGTGTTATCCTTCCCATCTGAGTCTTCTACAAGCAGAGTTCATTTGGTTAGGTTTATATCCCTTTTCTTCTTCTCCAATAGAGTGCAAATTTTCTGGTTATTTTTGGTATTTAATCCCTCCATACCTTGAAAGTCTGACAGCAATCGCTATCATCCATTCAGGTCTACAGTGATTGAATAGGGGCAGTTGTAATACCCTAAAATTTGCCCTCTCACTTTTCATATCATCTATCATGAGCTTTCATTGCATTGCATTGCATTCAAGCATAGAAAAATAAAACAGTAAGCATTTAGCATTGCATAAGGGCATAGGATCAGTGATTTTCAAAGGTGTTGATCATCCAAAGCAAGAGGACAAGAGCCAAGGGTTACTCAACAAGCCTCAAGGGTTTATTACATCATATATCATCCCACTTGATCTCACAAGTCATTGGAAGATGGGAATTCATTAAGAGGATTGAACAGTGCATCACCTCCTATCAAAAACAGTCCAAATTAGGGTTTTGGATTCAAGTGGTCTCCTGATGAAATTTTGATTCAAACTTAGTTTCAATGTTTCCTACATGATATTAAGTGTCTATGGATGGAAGATTGGCCATTGATTCATTTCAAAAGAGGTTCAATTGATCAGTTATTTGATAATCAAGAAATTGGGGAAAAAAGTCAAATGTGCAGGGAAAAAGTCAACTCCGGACTTTTTAAGATCAAATTCATGAAATTCAAGTTATATATGTTCATTGGACAAGATTTGATCAAGAAATTATGGAGGAATCATGAAAAATCAAGAAATCACAAAACTGCCAAAAATAGAAACTTTAGGGTTTCCAAAAATGGCAAGTTTGGACCATTTTGCACCCTACTTTGAGGCTTTCTTTCTCCAATATAAAAGCTTCAAACCTCAGGCCCAAGTTGAGCCAATTAAAGTTCATGTTCTAAGCTTCAAATCCATATAAAGAACTCTTCCATCGGATCAAAATTGAGGGAGTTATGATCAATCAAAGTTTGGTAAAATCAAGGCAAATCTCAAGTCATGGCAAGGCAAGCCCAGGCCCATAGGCCATAATTTCATCGAACAGTTGGCGTTCCAAATGTCAAGCCAAGTTTCTCCATCAATAAGGCTTCAAATGAAAAATTGTTGAACATCAAAGTTGTTCATCTCTATGCCCTCTTCAACTTTGATGTTGGACATTTTTTTATTTGAACAAGTTATGAAGGTCATACGAGGGCTCGAACATGGTGGTTTCATGCTGAAAGTTCACAAGCCACAAGGCCTTGCTTGCAGCCTAAGTCACACACCTACACACCAATTGTTGTTCCTTGTTTTCCAAGCAACTGAGTTGATCCTAACTAACCGAGTTAACTAACTTGACTCGGTGAGTTGAGTCTAACTAACTCCGACCCTAGCTCCAAACCCAATCCTCATTCCAAACCTCACTCCAAACCTCTCACACTCCAAACCTAAAATCTATTTAAGAGATGCTTCACTAATTTTCAAGGACCTTCAACCATTTTCTCAAATTTCTCACATTTCACTCTCATTTTCTCTCTTCACTTTACTACAACTTCTACTTCTCTCTTCCAAAACCACACACAAAAGCTCTTATTTCTTGAAGAATAATCACTTTTTACATTGAGAAGTGATTAAATCTTGAGCTAAACTTCATCTCTTGGTTTGCATTGGTTGGATTTTCTGGAATTTCAGTTTGTTCTTCTTCAATCCAAAGGTTCCTCACCATTTATTTTGGTGCAAGTCGGATTTTGGTGGATTTTTGCGATTTTGTTCGGTTTCGACGCGTTTCGATTATTGATTGAAGAATCTCTGGTTTTCTTTCATTTTTTGCACCAAGATTACTTTGCAACAATTACCAAAGCAAGTCTCCGCTTTGTAGGTTGGTTTTCCCTAAATCTACACTATTTTTAGCTTATTCGCAACTTATTCGATGTAGATCTTTGTGGATTTTTTATTTGGATCCATGTGCTTGAATTTGATTCTTGATGTTGTTGATTATTGGATTCAATTGATGTTTGTTGACTATAATTCGATGTAATTTCGTGTCTAATTGATTACATGTTCATGTGAAAGTTTGGAGAAGTGATTTGCTGCTGAAAAGTGCTTTTGAAGCTAGTTTTTTGGCCACTGACCCAGAGTAACCGGTTACTCACCGTTTGTTAACCGGTTAACATGTGTATTTTTGCGTAAACTGTTGGATTTTCAACTAAGTAACCGGTTACTGACCGTTTGTTAACTGGTTACTCTAGGACAGAATGTGTATTTTTGTGCATTTTCTTGCTTGTTTGACATCCTTAACATGTTTAAACTTCATGGATCAATGCATTGATGATTGGTGGATTATTTTTGAGATATCTTAACTCACACCACAGTACGAACTTGATTTTTACGACACGCGTGCCTTTGTTTTTCATTATTGAGCATAATGTTTGCATGGTAGATTAATTGATGTGATGAACACATGATGCACACACTTTGATCTTATTAATTGCTAGTTGATGTTATGTTGCTGGAATTACTACGCGCATGTTCATTTGCTTTCCATTTCAAGGGATGTATACTTGTTTTTGACTTGCTCGTATTCCTTATAACGCGTATTCTTTTGTAATGTGCATTATAACATGTTTGATTTCAAGGATTGTTCACCATGAGTTGTAATGTGATTGTGATCGTGTTTGTTTGATGAATGTGCAAGGCTTGATGCATGATAATGGTTGTTCATGATGGAAAGTGTTTGTGAATGCATGCTGCCTCTGATTTTTCATTGCTGTCTATACACATATATGCTATAGTATGTGCTGCCAAATGCTTGTTATACCCATTTTGTATGCTGAACATGAGCTGCTGTTTGCTGTTTGGTATATGAAGCTGAATTTACTGTTGTTTTGTTGCATGTGGGCTGTAATAGCTGCTGTTTTCATTATTTCCTTCCATTGGCTTGTTTGACCAAGTTCTTTTACTTAGGATTTTTTTTAAATAGTTTTTGAACTAACATTTTCATGTAGGTGCAAATGGTAAGTAAATGTGTGGATATGCTTCCACGTGCACTTCTTTCTTTCATCCTCTCTTATTTCTTTTAATAATTCAAATTGTGATTTTGATAAGCATAGACATGCTTTCTTTGAATAACTTCTTCTTCATCCCTCTTTAAGATCAACTTAACTTCCATCTTGGAAGTAAGTTACTTATTTTGTTCTTCTTCTCCTTTCTTTTAGGATTAGGTTTATTAAACCTCATTAACTATAGGATCACCATGTATGATAACATTAAGATTGAGTCTTAGTCTCCCTCATTAGTTTTCACCTTTTCCTCCTTTGAGTCTCTTCTTCTCCTCTCAAAACAAAAAGTAAAAAATACTTAATAAAGGCATAACAAATATTGTATTTGGGAATTTCATGTAAGAACGAGATAGTGAGGGGTCTTCTCTCACTTTCTTGGAATGTTTAGCGTACGTCCCGTCTTGTGTCGATATGCGAGACATTCGATCTTACATGAAGGACTTAAATACAATATGTGTTACTAAACACCAATAATCAAAACACTTCTTTCTTAAAAGACAAAAAACAAAAAAAAGAATTCTCTTCTCATCTCTTCACTCCTTCCTTAAGGACTCGTCAAGTTCGTTCTACCACAAACAGGTAACGCCTAAGTCTCCCAACAGCGAGTTGCAACACCTAACTGCTGGAACGCGCACTCTGACATTTCCCCTAAAAAACACAAACGAAGTGACCCTCGTTGAGGGGAACTACGTCGTTCTGATTCTCATGCTCCCGATGAGATACGTAGCCAGTGGGGTAGGGCCCATTCGAGCACTTATTTTATTTTCCCTACATTTGTACCTCTTTCTCTTTCCATTCCTTTTCTAGTTCTTTTTCCAGTATCCTTTCCTTACACCCTTTTATTGAAGCAGCAAGCGTGGATCCCATCGGGTACGATGGACGCGAGGGGGTGCTAATACCTTCCTCTCGCGTAACCGACTCCCGAACCCAGTTCTCTTGGTCGCAAGACCATGGTCTTTCCTTTTTTCCCTCAGGTGTATGCAGTGTTTCCTTTCCCTCTCATGGGATAAATACACATTGCTGGCGACTCTGTTTCAGTGCCACTTTCGCGTTTGTACTTGGATGAAAATCCCGGGAGCGACAGCTGGCTGAGGGAAATTTTAAATGAAGCCTAAGAGGAGGCTAACTTCTGCCGAGGATTATAGAAATCCAAAGACATGTCCAATGTGTATTGGGAATCCAAAAGGAAAATCAACTGTTGCTGGGGATTGAAGAAGAGTTGAAATGTCAGATGCCATGAGGTTCTAATACTAATGGGGATTTGAAAAGGGTATACTTACCCTGGTTTTGGATTTCTTGAACCTTGTGTATGATTAAAGAAATTTCAAGGTGAATTTGGAGACTTTGAGAATTTAAACTCTCTTAGGGATTAGACATGTATGAATGACTAAACTTTTTCCTATGCTTTCAGGAAGCTTGTGGGTTTCTGTATGGTATCTAAGAGGTGAGAAGATTTTCCAAGTCTACTGGTATGAAGAGATTGACTCTCATCAGGAGAATGATCTTTGTATGATGCCCAAGAGGAGGCTGATGTGTTAAGGCATGAAGGTCAACCCTAAAATGGTCTGATTTTATTCAATCTTTGACTCTCATAAGGATTGAACTAGTAGAATTGACTAAGTTTTGTCCTATGCCTGTAGGAGGCTGAGAACTTCTAAGAAGCCTGTGGGTCCTTGTACTAAGCCCAAGAGGAGGCTGGGGATGCTTTTATGAAGCCTGTGGGTCCAAGCCCCAAGAAAAGTTCAAGAAAGGTTTCACCGGGAATAATCCTTTTTTTGCAGAACATTTCTAGGGTTTGAAGAAATTCAAGAGAGGTTTCACCGGGAATTAATCCTCTTTGGGCAAATGAATTTCTTGTACACATATGTATTTGGACAGTCTTGAGAAAAGTTTCACTGGGAATAATTCCATTCTCTGTTCCGTATTGTATAAGCCCAAGAGGAGGAAAAACTGTATCTGGAATTTCCAATTGGGAACTAGTTTTGACTATGTTGAAACAGTAACCTCTGGTTTGATCTAAACTTAGACCTAATTGTCGGGGAAAACTCTAAACAAGTATGTACAAGCATATATATATATATATATATATATATATATATAGACAAGTATGTATTGAAGAGATAGTGAAACTTACAGGTGTGCAAGCCCAAGCATGTTAACTATAGATGTATGGTTAGGGTTTCGAGAAATTAAAGAAAGTTTTGACAAAACTTTGAATTTGAACTTGAATTAAGAGCAAGTTGTTTTAAAGTTTGGGGCTTATACTCAAGAAGAGGCCCAATGACTTATTTTGAAAAATTATCGCACTGTGATACCGACAGATGTTGTGGGACTTAGACTATAGCAGAGGCCCAAAAATTGTTTATGTACATAGGGGGTTGGGTCTTACACTCTATTAGAGGCCCAAATTTATTTAAAGAAGAAACATGGGGCTTACAACTCAAGGGGGAGGCCCAAATGAAATTTGTTTTGAAAACGACGATCGCGCCGAGATTTTAAAATCGTATCGGGACTTATACAATAATTTAGACCCAAATTTATTTATGTACAAAGGGATGAGACTTACACTCTATCAGGAGGCCCAAATTTATTTAAAGAAAGATATGTGAGGGTGAAAACAATTGAAACCCTAATTTGATTTTAAAATGCAATTCAATTTGAATAAAAATCAATTAAAATTATCAAAATTATCAAACATGTGTGAAAAGCATGTTGTGATCTTGGATTAATGTTTGAAAAATCATGTTTAATCACATGAAAGCTTGAAATTCATTTGAAGTTGAAAAATCAAGGTTGAAATACTTGAAAACAAATAAAATGAAATTAATTACAAAAATTCTAACTATATTAAATAACTAATATAAATTTGATTTTTTTTTTTTGTAGAATAAAATAATTTAACATTTTTGGTGAATTTTCAAAAAAAGAACCAATAAAAAATGATTAAAATTGATGGAGAAATTCATTTTTGAAGTTATAAAGAAATTATGAAGAAAATGTGAAAAAATTAAGTGGCAAAAAAAAAGGGATGGTCCTCCCAAGGTTTGAACCCACGCCCTTGGGGTGGAGAGTTTAAAACTTTACCATCTGAGTCAAATGCCCTTGGGGTGTATAATATATGTAACTTTCTTTTGAAAATGGTTTAAAAAATAAAACCAAAAGGTCTGGGGCGAGGGGGATCCGAACCCCAAACCTCTTGCTCGCTACACTCACAAAACTAGCTGATCAACCACTAGAGCGCAATGTCAATTCAAATATATAGTAGCAATGAAATAATATATGCGAAAAATATATTTGATTCTGAAAAATGGCGCCATGGCCATCTTCTTCCTCCAACCAACCTTTGATTTGTAAGAGGCAAGCTATCTTCCTCGTTTCAAAACCATTTTGGAAGATGTAAAAATTAAAATCGTTCGTTTTTTAACAAGGAACATGATGGTTCTTTTCAATTTCATTTAAATTAAGTGTATCAAAAGATATCATAGTGTAATCATATGAACCCTAAAAAACGCAAGAACTAAATGAAATCTTATACACGCAAGAAAATATCAATTAATTGGGGTTAATGATCTATAAGCTACCAGAATCATGATGGTAACTTAAAACAACATTTATGACGCATGATTTATGGAGTTTTAAGGTTTAAGGCTTACCTCTGCAAGAAGGAATCGAATTCTGTTGTACAGGTGTTACAGAAGTGAAACAATGATCTAGATAGCTTCCTTAGGTGTTATGGATTATGTTGCAAGCCTTGTAATGATTTGAAACTCCCTAGAACTCTTGGCTCAAACCCATCTGCATGTTGAAGCAAGTGAGATATGGAGATGTGGAGTCTGGTGTTACATAAGTGATTTAGAAGTTTAGATCACTTCTATAAGGTATGTATGATGTGTTTGGATCATTGTTCAAACTGCATTGCTTTCTATTTAAAAACCCGATAGTCACTACTTAAGAATTGGAATTTTGAAGCACAAGAGGGAATTCAGAGAAAACAAAGTTGGGATTGTTTTGGTGTGTATTAAATGATCAAGTATAAGCTCTATTTATAGGTGAATAGATTTGTCAAGCATGAATAGTTGGAACTCAAAGGATAAGAACTGAATTCAATGGTCTTGGATTGGCATAATTTCTTCTTACACAAGGTACAATAGATGTCACAAATAGCTCAGCTATGTATTGACTAAACTCACATTCCTCAGTCCTTTTAATTGTTGTTTATGTGAGCATCTTTACTAGAGGAAGTATGAATCTCGAATATGCACTATTTCATATTATTACCTTTTGAATCTAAGGCATATATGCCAAATCTTATCAATTTCAAAATGAGAAACTTCTTGGCATCTTAGCCTAATTTTGCAGGTTTGATCTGATGTAGTATAACCATATTGAATGTATGTGGCATGATGATCATTAACCATGACTCACAAATCGTGTATGTCAAATAAATCCTCAAATTGGTTTTTGAAAACAGGTGCAGCAAGGTGGTTTCTGATGGCCATATCTCTTGGTTCAGTTGGAGTTTTTTCATGCTGGTGAGCTCTTTGAAATGTTGATACAGTGTGCTTGAACTTTGGTGTTTACATTTGGACTTTATTCATCTTGGATCTATGTGAAAAAATCCTTCAAGTTTTGATGTTTTGGTTGAAATCTACTTAGGCATAATTTTTTGCCTAAGTGTTGGATATGAACATGTTTTTAATGATTTTGATCAATCCATAACTCAAAATCCATGAGGATTTGGAATTTGATGTAGTTGACACTTTTGAAATATCATGCGATCTTTCATTTGAGCTTTAGATGGGAGAAAAAGGCCTTATGATTTGGGAGTTATGACCTTACAAAGTTGGTACCAAATCCATTTTGTTCCATAACTTAGAAAAAAATTAAGTCTCTTATGGTTGCCGCTTTTGCAAGTTACCTCACTTTTCTAGATTTTTCTTGATGGATAATGATCCAAACCATAAGTTAACATTGTTCTTGACTTAACGAAACCTTGTTTGTCAAGAAATTCAAAAGGTCAAACTTGACTTTTTGTCGGATGAGATTTAAACTGTGTGATCCTCTATGAAACCAAGTCCTTAACCTAATTCAAACCTAATGGATGGATTCCATAGGTGTTTTTAGAGGGTCTTGAATCATGTTCCAAGGTTTGGGAACAAGTCTTGGTCAAAAGTCAAAGGCACAATTGACTTTTTCTTCAGGAAACCCTAATTGGCCCAGATGAATTTGAATCCTTGTGTCGCTCATGAACCAAGTTCTTTGAATCAATCCAAACTTGTAAATGGATAAATATGATGTATTGGAGGTCTTCAAAACACTTCTTGACATCTTGGCTCATGTCTTGCTCCAAAAGTCAACTTAGGGGTGAATTAGGTCAAGAAACCCTAATTCCTAATTTTTTATGAATGCATCCCCTGAGGCTATTTTGACTTGATGGTTGGACTCATAAGGTCCCTTTGAGCTTCTTGAATCATATTTTGAAGTAATGCCTCATGGTTAGATGAAAATTTTCATCTAGAGGCCTTGGTCGACCAAAACCCTAATTTGGTGACACTGGCGATCTTGAGGCTTGATCCACTTGGAATGTTGCAACCTTGTGCTTAATTCCTGATGTGGGAGACCTCTTGATCCTTCATGGATGTTTGAGAGGCTATACAAGTTAAAGATCTTGATTGAGCCTTTGTCTAAGTGCTCTAAGAGGGCATAAAACCCTAATTATTGTTTTGAGGTGAGTGCTCAACAATCCTTGAGAGAATTGATGAGGCAAAGAAGGTACATACATATTGTGGTAATGTTTGCACAATGATGGGAAATCTTGTGGTCAAAATTTGGGGTATGACAACTTGCCACTTACAGCAATTAGATGAAAGAACAATTTTGCCAGGATAAAAAACGGACTACAGCTTGAACTTTTTTAATCAACAAGTGCGCTATTTACAGCAATTATCTGGAAGTAGGGTTTTTGACTGTTTGTTTCAATGTGTGATGTACAGAGATATTATCTTCCTACAGAGAGAAATTATTTATATCATCTGAGGGTATGTTAATTTTTGTGTGCCTTGACCAAAGCCCAAGGTTGAAACTGAAAAGTTGACTCTATTAGGGGAGTTTTATATTTGTCTTGTACAAAGCCCAAGATTGAGGCTAAAAGTTGACTGACTCCACTTGGGAATGCTTTATCTGTCTTGTACAAAGCCCAGGATTGAGGCTAAAAAGATTGACTCCACTGGGGAGATTTTATCTATCTTGTACAAAGCCCAAGATTGAGGCTAAAAAGATTGACTCCACTGGGGAGATTTTATCTGTCTTGTACAAAGCCCAAGATTGAGGCTAAAAAAGATTGACTCCACTGGGGAGATTTTATCTGTCTTGTACAAAGCCCAAGATGTAGGCTAAAATAAAACTGACTGACTCCACTAGGGAGATTTATGTGTCTTGTACAAAGCCCAAGATTGAGGCTGAAAAGGATTAACTGACTCAACTGGAGAGTATGATGTATGTCTTGTACAAAGCCCAAGATTGAGGCTGACTCTACTGAAGAATAATCATTATACAAAGCCTAAGAGGAGGTTGGATGAGGAAATTCTTATATGAAGCCTAAGAGGAGGCTATCTTCTGCTGAGGATTATTGAAATCCAGAGACAGGTCCAATATATATTGGGGAATCCAAAGGGAAAATCAACTCTTGTTGGGGATGGAAGAAGAGTTGAAATCTCAGATACCATGAGGTTCTGATACTATTGAGGATTTGAAAAGGGTATACTGACGCTAGTTGGGGATTCTTGAATCTTGATGGGGATTAAAGAAATTTCAAGGTGAATTTGGGGACCTTGAGAATTTAAACTCACTTGGGGATTAGACATGTATGGATGACTAAACTCCTTCCTATGCTTTCAAGAAGCTTGTGGGTTTCTGTATGAAATCCAAGAGGAGATAAGACTTTCCAAGTCTACTGGTATGAAGAGGTTGACTCTTAGCTGTAGAATGATCTTTGTATAATCCCTAAGAGGATGCTGATGTGTTAAGGGATGAAGATCAACCCTAAAATAGTCTGATGTTAATGAATTTTGATTCACATGAGGAATAAACTAGTAGATATGACATATTTATGTCCTATGCCTGTAGGTGACCTTTGGGCCCTTGTACTAAGCCCAAGAGGAGGATGAGAACTTCTAAGAAGCCGAAGGGTCCTTGTACTAGGTCCAAGAGGAGGCTGGGGGTGCTTTTAGGGATCCTGTGGGTCCAAGCGCAAGAAAAGTTCAAGAAAAGTTTCACCGTGAATAATACTTTCTTTGCAGAACAGTTCTAGGGTTTGAAGAAATTCAAGAGAGGTTTCACCGGGAATTAATTCTCTCTAGGGAAATGAATTTCTTGTACACATATATTTGGACAGTCTTGAGAAAAGTTTCATCAGGAATAATGCCTTTCTCTGTTCCATATTGAATAAGCCCAAGAGGAGGCAAAACAGTATCTGGAATTTCTGTTTAAATCCAAATAGAGTTAGGGTTTTGTTATTGATCCACAAAGATTGTTCGGTGATATCGCAGCCGTTCTACAGTCGTGTACGTTTTAAACTTCAAAGTAACAAGGGTTTTTGGTTGTTTTGGAACACTTGCATTCAAAGTTAAGTATAAGCGGTAAAAAGATTTGTTTTAACGGTTTATAAAAAGCATGTCAAGATTAGGGTTCGACAAACCATTTTGCACGGATAGAATCGACAAAGCGAATGAACTCGTTTAGACGGTGAACGTAATCACATATTCTCTCAATATGTTTATTTCTAACACATATTGTGAGTTTTACCATTTTGATCCTTTGATGATCTCTCACTCAAACTATCAAAATGACAACATTTAAGTTCAATATTTATGAACATCAACACACATTACTATCTCTAGCCAATATACATTGATGGATGAAAAACCTAGGTAAAGAGTAGGAACACATTTCTCAATCATGAACCAACACAAAGAATAAACCATATAAACAAATCTTTTCATCATACATTCATCATCCAAGAGTTCACAAACTATATCAATACCTATACATACAAAAGACAGGTTTATCTACCATCTAACCTTGACACAAAAGGGAAATTAGCTCTCCATTGTCATGGAAGCTTACAATCAAGAAGATGAAGAAGAATAGTAAACATCAATGACGATCTCGCGGTGAATGATGCTTCCAATCTTCCAAAATATAATGCTACAGTGTTACAAGGTGTTTTGCTCTGAAAATGTATCAAGGATCCCCCCAAAAGTACAGAAAAGTCTAATTATAAGGGGGCTGAGTACCGCAGACCGCGCTAAGCGCGCAGCACCGCACTAAGCGCGCTGCACTTTACAATAAACCGCCTAAAGAGCGCGTTGAGCTCGGTATAGACCCCGATGAGCGCGCAACTCTCTGTAACTTCTTCTACCATTGCGCTAGGAGTGCGCTGAGCGCGCTCCAAGCATGCTCCAAAAATGCTTATTTTCCAAAACTGCTTTTGTGGGGCCTTCCTTGCTCCAATATTTTCACTTCCATGCAAAAATCTACAATAAAAACACAAAAGTTAAATAGATAAGTCAATTAATGCAATTAACTAGAAAACGGTTATTAACCGGAAACAATGGGAAAAGGCTTGGATTAATAAATAAAGATCACAAAAACGTGGTAAAAACAATACTAAATATTAACACAAATTAGCACCTAACATCTCTCCCCTACTTGTTTCTTTGTTTGTCCTCAAACAAAGGTAAAATAGGATAGAAGCAAGAGGAATACCCGATAAGCAAACACAAACAAAAATCAATGCTCAAACCAAATTGATACGCCTGCAAGTAATGCTTAGCTCTGACAGAATAAAAATATGTATATGAACTAACTTCTAAACATAAATAACAAGTATTCATCATAAGCAAACAAATGTTCAAACGGGAATCACCTAATTTATTCAAATGAGCCAAGCTCAATATATACAAGGGACAAAACACACTCACAAGCAATTGTGCCACATCCAAAACAATTTATGCAATCATCTCACAATTTAATGAAAACAATGGAAACAAAGATCACAAAAGGACTTTTATAGGTTGTAACTTGGTCGGGGTTAAGAAACAAGGGTCATATGTACACGGCCATTGAACAAGAAAGGGTAACATTCATGAAGAGCATTTTCTTTTCCAAACAACCATTCTTACTCAAACTTTTAATTTATTCTCACAATGCATTCTATCTCTTTTTCTTTTGATTTCCACAATTTTCTTTTTCTTTCTCTTTTGATTTTTCACTCTATTTCTTTCTTTTTCAATCCAATTTTGATTTATTTGAGAATGCATTGCCCACAATTCCTTCTTCTCTTTTCACAATGAACCAATCTCCCCAACTTCAACAATACTACAACTTAAATCAAAATGCTCTTTGAAACGGTTAAAGTTCGGGTTAAAGCTTCAATGATACCAAGTTTTTCGTTTTAGGCTCAAGAGAGGTTTCTAAAGATCACACACTCGCAAGGTGACTTGAAGTGATTTATGGAAATGTGGTTCTACTCATAGTACTAAAAAATTACCTTGATCATTTCCAAGTTTCCAAAATTTCCAAACCAAAAGTAAGATGAAACATAAAAAATTTGAGTAACCAACAATCACTTAAATCCCTCATTAATTTATAAACATTGGAGGGAACTCATATTTGTGGTTAAGTCCTAATTGATTCCAATATGAACAAATATGCAAAAATGAAGAAAAGCTTGAAAATTATGTAAAGAAAAAAAATTCATGTAAGTATTAACATTCTACAGAGCACAAAACAGAGTACCTTAATGTGCATCAATTCAGAAATTTATCATCACCATCACTGTGGTGAAGCACATCACTTTAGTACAATGAAACAAACTTGCTTCATCCATCAATTACCTTAAAAATAGAGAACAACCAACCAAAATTTTTGTACCAAAAATGATAAACATAAAACATCATCCGCCCAGATGGAAAATTAATTCATAACCAAAAATTTTGTAATAATTATCCAAAATCACATCCGCCCAGATGGAAAATTCAACAATCCTAAACACAAGTCGATAATACTACAACATACTAATCATAGCAACATAAACAAAAAACAAAAGATACATCAAACCCATCCTCAGTAAGAACTAGAACTCGATGCTACAACATCCCCCCCATCGCCATCATCACCATCGTCATCATCATCACCACCTGCCCCCTCCGCAAAACCAGGTATGCCCTCAGGCGAACGAGCATATGCCATAAGGTCTTCGTGAGACCTCAACTGGTGATCCACATGTGGTTCCCGGATCTGCAACTGCAACTGCATCATAGAATCATGCATAAATAATAAAGCCCTCTGATGAGCCTCGTGCATGGCCTAATTGGCCTCAGCACTCGGATCATAAGCGTGCCCACGCCAGCATCCGCGCCCGCGGCCACCAGGGGCAGCGTCATCCAAATTAAGCACCCCCATGCAATGACGAGTGACATAACCATCATCCAAAATAGCAAGCTTACCACACCCATGGGTCGGGAGAGTAACATGCGCCCTATGGCATAATGCCATAATAAGCCCTGGATAAGTAAGGGCACAAGCTACTCGATCCCCATAAGGTGTACCACTCACAGCAATTTTCTTCATCTCAGAGGCAATAATCTGAGCGAAATCCACGGTCTTCTGGGCGCTAAGTAAATGAGCAAGAAAAAAAGTTGTCTCCAAGGGAATTGAAGAGGTGTGACTCCGTGGTTTAAGGTTGTGTAAAACCACAGACATAACAAGTTGAGCGGCAGTATCCAACGCACTTCGTGCGAACTTAAGGGGCGCTCCACTAGCGTTTACTATGTATGTTCCCCCGCGCACACATAAGTCATCTCTAAGTTGGTCGGCATTCCAATTATGCTGCGCCAACGTCTTACCATAATCACATAGCTCATCCTCTCCCAGCTCGAGTGGGCTGCAAAGGTAGGTATTTAAAGCATCCCGCGAGAAATCGATATCCTTACCCCGAACCCAAGTCTTGAAATTGAACGGCTCACCAGTGGAGGGCAACGTATTTGCGAAAAACTCCCTCACGATGTCAATGTGGTACTCCGGGTAGGGTGAAGAAAGTGTATCCCAACCTGCACCTTGGACAAAATGAGCAATGTGCCTGTGGGGTCCCTCTGAATCAAGTAAAATAATTCTGTCTGGCCAAATGGATCTTCTTTCAAGCTGCTGGTAACATTGTTCTTGCTCCAAACCAACAAAACGAGTTATATCGAAAGGACTAGACAGAGCACGTCTGTTAGGGTTTGATGTAGAACCAGCCAGTCGTTGCTTTTTGCGACCTGACATCTGAAAAGAAGAACAAACAAAACATACACAAAACAACCCCGAAGGTTAGTGAAAATAGCATATAGAAATTTCTAAATCCTTAAACAATTACATAGAATAATTAAAGGAAAGCAGAACTTAAATCAGAAAAGGGGAATTTTTCTGCAAATCTCAGACCGCGCTAAGCGCGTAGGAGCGCGCTGAGCGGGCTCTGCGAAATGCAGAAAAACCCCCCTCTGCAACAGAAGGTTCCAAAACAAATTCTACTTCCTAAACACAACCATATTCACAGAGAGATGTCCAGTACAAATCCCCAAACAAAATTATTCACAAAACCTAACTTCTAAAATTACAAACCCTAAATTCTAAAATTGAAACTCCTAACCACATGTATTCATATCAGTTTAAGCACCCAAAACAGTAAATTTGACAACTAAAGAAGACACAGATGAAGTATAGTCATTAACATTTAACATGCAACAACCAACCCAAAATAGGTTTTCAAAATGAGAAGTAAAAATAAAATAAAATAAAAGCATGAACTTACTGTTGAAGAAGGTGAAGATGAGCAAGAAGATGATGAAATGGGAGTTAGGGCACACAAAAACCCAAGAAGCTCACAAGAAAAATTGAAAATGGAGGAGAAGAGAAATTGAGAAGTGTTGAGTGAAAAAGGGTGAAATGAGGCAAAACCTCAGAAACCCTAATTCTTAACCGCGCTGGGCCGGAATAACTTAAGTGGGCCCAGAAAAACACTATTTCTTTTAAATTTTAGCACACCGCGCTTAGCGGGATATGTTGCGCGCTAAGCGCGCGTTCTTCTGGAAGTTAGGGGTCATTTTTTTTCAAAACCGTGCTAAGCGCACTCTGCAACACAAAAAACCCTCCCAGCAGCAAAGATTCAACATCCACAAGTTCAAAACATCACTCTAAACAGCATACAACATCAATTTTTCAAAAAACATGTTTAAACAACAAATTCACTAGTAAAAACAATAAAAACCTACAAAATTAGGTTGCCTGCCAACGAGCGCTTATTTAACATCGGATAAGCTCGACGGGCCAAGATGCTCAATTAAGAACATCGAGGAGAACAGAACAATTGTTGCGATCAAAGTTACCACCAAGGTAGATTTTCAAGCGTTGACCATTTACGGTCCAACTGTCTTTTTTCTCTAAATCTTCGATCACAATCGCTCCATAACTTTTCACCTCTTTCACACGAAATGGTCTTGACCATTTTGATTTTAATTTTCCCAGAAAAAGTTTTAACCAGGAGTTAAACAACAGTGCCAAATGGCCAACCTGGAAGTCCTTTTGCCAGATCTTCTGATCGTGATAATTCTTTACCTTTTCTTTATACAACCAACTGGAATGGTAGGCTGCATTTCGCATTTCCTCCAATTCCTGAATTTGTAATTTTCTCTTCTCTCCGGCCATGTTCGTGTCAAAATTTAGCAGCTTAAGCGCCCACATTGCTTTGTGCTCCATTTCAACCGGTAAATTGCATGTTTTACCATAAACCATTTGAAATGGAGTTAAGCCAATTGGAGCTTTGTAAGCGGTCCGATATGCCCACAAAGCCTCGTCCAATTTCTGCGACCAATCTTTTCGCGAACTTGACACAATTTTTTCTAAAATCCTTTTTATTTCACGGTTCGACACCTCGGCCTGTCCGTTCGACTGTGGGTGGTAAGGGGTCGCCACTTTATGCGATACACCGTAATGTTTTAAAACACTTTCAAGAGACGTATTGCAAAAGTGTGACCCGCCATCACTAATGAGAACCCGAGGCATGCCAAAATGGGAGAAAATGTTTTTCTTTAAAAATTTAATCACCGTCTTGCCATCGGCCTTAGGTGAAGCAATCGCTTCAACCCACTTCGACACATAGTCAACCGCCACTAACATGTACTCATTTCCAAAAGAGGGTGGAAATGGACCAACAAAATCAATGCCCCAACAATCGAAAATTTCAACTTCTTGTATATTTTGAAGGGGCATTTCATCTCTTTTTCCATTCCCCCCACTTCTTTGACAAGTGTCACAACTTTGCGCATGAAGATTTGCGTATTTAAAGAGAGTAGGCCAATAAAAGCCTGAATGCAAGACTTTCGTGGCCGTCCTCGAACCATTGAAATGGCCGCCATAAGGCGAGTTGTGACAATGCCAAAGAATACGTTGGGCTTCTTCACTCGTGACACACCTTCTCAAAAGGTTGTCACCTCCTAATTTGAACAAATACGGGTCGTCCCACACATAATAATTCGCATCCGACAGGAACTTCCTTTTTTGGTTCCAAGTTAGGTCTTGGGGCACCCAACCGGTTGCTTTGTGGTTAGCAAAATCTGTAAACCAAGGTCGAACTTGGACTTTAAACAATTTTTCATCGGGAAATTCCTCTCGGATTTCCTTTTCAGCTTTGGTTACCTCCACGTTGATCAAACGGGACAAATTATCCGCCACTAAATTCTCTAAACCCTTTTTATCCTTTATTTCCAAATCAAACTCTTGAAGCAAAAGGATCCAACGGATGAGCCTTTGCTTCGAATCCGATTTAGTGAGCAGATATTTTATAGCCGAATGATCCGTGTAGACAACCACTTTTGACCAGATTAGGTAAGAACAAAACTTCTCAAGTGCGTATACAATAGCAAGCAATTCTTTTTCGGTTGTGGTGTAATTTACTTGCGCCTCATTTAATACCTTGCTTGCGTAATGTATAGCATGAAAAGTTTTGTCCTTCCTTTGACCTAACACCGCTCCAACGGCATAATCACTCGCATCGCACATTAGTTCAAAATTTAAAGTCCAATTTGGTGCAATGATTATTGGAGCGGTAATTAGTTTTTCAATCAAAATTTGGAAAGCAATAAGACATTCATCATCAAAGAGAAATACCTGATCTTTGTTAAGTAAGTTGCTCAATGGCCTTGCTACCTTTGCAAAATCTTTGATGAAACGCCTATAGAATCCCGCATGCCCCAAGAAGCTTCTAATTCCTTTGACGTTGGTAGGAGGAGGCAACTTTTCGATTACTTCAATCTTCGCTTGATCTACTTCAAGGCCTTTGGAAGAAACTTTGTGGCTGAGCACAATTTCCTCCGTCACCATAAAGTTACACTTCTCCCAATTCAACACCAAGTTAGTCTTAACACACCTCTCAAGGACAGTTTCCAAATTTTTCAAACACAAGTCGAAAGATGCTCCAAAGACGGAAAAATCATCCATAAACACCTCTATTGTCTTTTCTATGTGGTCGGAGAAGATAGCTTGAACACACCTTTGGAAAGTTGCCGACGCATTACATAACCCAAAAGGCATCTTCCGATACGCAAAAATGCCAAACGGACAAGTAAAGGCCGTCTTCTCGTGATCTGCTGGGTCAACCGCAATTTGATTATACCCTGAATTATCCATCCAAGAAACAATAGAATTATTGCCCGGATAACCTCTCGAGCATTTGGTCCATGAATGGAAGTGGAAAATGATCTTTTCTAGTTGCGGTATTCAACCTTCTATAATCAATGCACATCCTCCACCCCATCACAATCTTGGTTGGGATCAACTCACTCTTATTGTTTCAAATAACGGTAATGCCACCCTATTTAGGAACAACGTGCACGGGGCTTACCCATGGACTATCAGAGATCGGGTAGATCATTCCCGTTTCCAAAAGCTTCATAACTTCTTTCCTCACCACCTCTTTCATAGTTGGGTTCAAGCGGCATTGTGGTTGAGCAACCGCCTTGAAATCTTCTTCCATAAGAATCTTGTGCATACAATAAGATGGACTAATTCCCTTAAGATCGGAAAGAACCCAACCTATTGCATCTTGATATTTCTTCAAAACTTGGATTAAACGGTCTTCCTCGTTTTTGGACAAAACGTTGCTAATGATAACCGGCTTGTTACCACCGTCATCAAGAAACGCATATTTTGCATTCGAAGTCAAAACCTTTAATTTAAGTGGTGACTTCTCATCTTTCACATATTTCTTTAACTCTTCCATTTCTACTTCCCACGGTTGCAACTCTTTGATAGATTCAAGCTCTTTTAAACATTCTTCAAGAGCTCTTTCTTCTTCATCGGAAAACACCTTAAAAGATTCATCAAGAGCCATTTCCAAAGGAGATAATATATGAACATGCTTTGAAACCTCCAAAGTTGCTTCTTCAATTGCATCGATACGAAAGCTATCATGCTTGTCTCGAGAATGTTTCATTGCTTCAAAAAGATCAAAGCAAACTTCTTTGTTTTGAACCCTCACTTTCATTAAACCGTCATCCACATCAATCATCATTCGTGCGGTTTTCATGAAAGGTCGCCCAAGAATTAAAGGCGCATCCTCATCTTCCTCCATATCGATAACAACAAAATCAACCGGAAAGAAAAACTTGTCAACTTTTACCAAAACATCTTGAGCTAACCCATGAGGATAAGTTGTGGACTTGTCGGCTAATTGTAACGTCATCCGAATGGCTTTCATCTCAATGTTCCCAAGCCTCTTTACAATGGACAAAGGAATTAGATTAATGCTTGAGCCCAAATCGATTAGGCCTTTGCCAACATAGACATCACCAATTGTTACCGGCAAAGTAACACGCCCCGGGTCAACTTCTTTTTTCGGAGGAGTTCTTTGGATGATGGCACTACAACTTGCGTCAAGGATAATAGTTTCCGGTCCGAATACCTCTTCTTCTTTGTGAGAATGTCCTTCATAAACTTAGCATATTTTGACATTTGCTCCGAAGCTTCAGCAAAAGGAATGTTAATTTGCAACTGTTTAAAAATATCCATGAAACGAGCGTAATGCCGTTCATTTTCTTTCTTTGAAGGAGCAAGAGGGTATGGTAAATGTTGGATCGGAATAGTGCTCACTACTTCCTTTCCCTTCTTCACTCTCCTAAGTCTCTCCTTTTTCTTCAACTCCTCACCACTCTTATTTTCAACTACACCTTCATTTTCACTTTTATTTTCAACTACTTCTTCATTTTCAATTTTATTTTCAACTACTTCCTCATCACTATCCTCCTCCACAATACCATCAATTTTTTCTTCATCTACCTTTTTCTCATTTTTAGTTACCAACCCCTTCCCACTTCTTGTAACGATTGCCTTGCAATGCTCCTTAGGATTCACTTGAGTATTTGCGGAGAATGAAGGACCTGGTTGTTGCTCAGCAAGTTGCTTGACAAGTTACCCCACTTGATTTTATAGATTATTAATCGCCGTATCACTACTCTTTTGATTGGCCATAGACATTTGCATGAATTGAGTCAAAGTGTCTTCCAACTTAGAGCTAGCAACCGGAGGTGGTGGAGGTTGATAAGGATTTTGCCGGTTTGAAGAACCGCCACCATAACCTTGATTATGTTGATAGTTCGCCCTCGGTGGATATCCTTGATTGCCTTGGTAATGTTGTTGAGGATTGTGTTGTTGTTGTTGATAAGGTTGTTGTTGTCTTCCTTGATAGTCTCGTTGATAATTCATGTAGTTCACTTCTTCAAATCCAGGAGGAGGACAAAATCCGGTGTCATGCTCTCCTTTGCAAAGTTCACAACAAGCAACTTGTTTACTCTTGCTAGGTTCCTTCAATTCTTTAATTTGTTGAGTCAAAAGTTCCACTTGTTGAGATATGAGCTTGTTTTGTGCAAGGATTGCATCATTAGTTCCCAATTCAAGTACCCCGGGTTTCTTTTGCGAGTTGTTACGGCTTTGACTTTGAAGATCATTGAGAGCCATTCTATTTATGATATCCGTAGCTTCTTCGGCACTCTTTGATAACAAAGATCCTCCATAAGTGGCATCCAATAATGTCTTACAATTTGGTTGGAGACCATTCTTGAAGATGTGAATTTGTGTTAACTCGTCAAACCCGTGGCCTTTGCATTTGTGAAACATTGATTTGAATCGTTCCCATGCTTCATTCAGAGATTCACTAGTGCCCTGAGAGAACACAGAAATTGCGATTTTTGACTCCATAAAACGGTTATGAGAAAAGAACCGTTCAATAAATTTTTCCTCCAAAACGTTCCAATCGGTCATCACAGCGGGAGTTTGATCAAGATACCAATCCTTAGCCTTGCCAAGCAAAGCATGAGGAAATAGTCTCTTGAAAAGAGGTAACTCTTGCGCTTGATCGACTCTGGCTGCTAACGCTATCTCATAAAATTTGGTGAGAAAAACGAAAGGGTCTTCATGATCCATTCCCGTGAACGGACTTCCATACAATAAGTTCAAAGTTCCAGTTTTCATCTCAGCTTGCCTTCCTTGATTATTGTTAGCAAACTGAGCGGTGTGACGTGGGCTATTTACACATGGTGTGGAAGCGGGTGGTGGTGATGGATCCATGATTGGCGTGAACTGTGGAATTGGTGGTGGTGTAGAAATCGAACTTTCTCCTTGTTCTTGCCTTTGTCTAGCTAGTTGCCTCCTCCGTCTAGTTCTGCTATTGAGTCTACGAGCGGTTCTTTCAATCTTGGGATCGAATAGAAGTTGGTCCGCCGGTAGTTGCCCTTGCATAAACAAAGTCTGTACACTAAACAAAACAAATCAACAAGCACAAGAAAAATTTTTAACCAGTCTAAAACTTCACAACTATTGCAATGCTTGCAATATCAATTAACAATCCCCGACAATGGCGCCAATTTGTTGAAATACAAATCGAGTTAGGGTTTTGTTATCGATCCACAGAGATTGTTCGGTGATATCGCAGCCGTTCTATAGTCGTGTACATTTTAAACTTCAAAGTAACAAGGGTTTTTGGTTGTTTTGGAACACTTGCATTCAAAGTTAAGTATAAGCGGTAAAAAGATTTGTTTTAATGGTTTATAAAAAGCATGTCAAGATTAGGGTTCGACAAACCATTTTGCACGGATAGAATCGACAAAGCGAATGAACTCGTTTAGATGGTGAATGTAATCACATATTCTCTCAATATGTTTATTTCTAACACATATTGTGAGTTTTACCATTTTGATCCTTTGATGATCTCTCACTCAAACTATCAAAATGACAACATTTAAGTTCAATATTTATGAACATCAACACACATTACTATCTCTAGCCAATATACATTGATGGATGAAAAACCTAGGTAAAGAGTAGGAACACATTTCTCAATCATGAACCAACACAAAGAATAAACCATATAAACAAAGTTTTTCATCATACATTCATCATCCAAGAGTTCATAAGCTATATCAATACCTATACATACAAAAGACAGGTTTATCTACCATCTAACCTTGACACAAAAGGGAAATTAGCTCTCCATTGTCATGGAAGCCAACAATCAAGAAGATGAAGAAGAATAGTAAGCATCAATGACGATCTCGCGGCGAATGATGCTTCCAATCTTCCAAAATATAATGCTACAGTGTTACACGATGTTTTGATCTGAAAATGTATCAAGGATCCCCCCAAAAGTACAGAAAAGTCTAATTATAAGGGGACTGAGTACCGCAGACCGCGCTAAGCGCGCTGCACTTTACAATAAACCGCCTAAAGAGCGCACTGAGCGCGCTATGGACCCCGCTGAGCGCGCAACTCTCTGTAACTTCTTCTTCTGCCAAGCATGCTCCAAAAATGCTTATTTTCCAAAACTACTTTTGTGGGGCCTTCCTTGCTCCAATCTTTACACTTCCATGCAAAAATCTACAATAAAAACACAAAAGTTAAATAGATAAGTCAATTAATGCAATTAACTAGAAAACGGTTATTAACCAGAAACAATGGGAAAAGGCTTGGATTAACAAATAAAGATCACAAAAAGGTGCTAAAAACTATACTAAATATTAACACAAATTAGCACCTAACAATTTCCTTTGCGGAACTAGTTTTGTCTATATTGAAAGAGTAACCTCTGGTTTGATCTAAACTTAGACCTAACTGTTGGGGAAAACTCTAAGAAGATATGTAATAGCATATATATATATATATATATATATATATATATATATATATATATATATATATATATATATATATATATATATATAAACAAGTATGCATAGAAGAGATAGTGAAACTTACAGGTGTGCAAGCCCAAGCAGATTAACTACAGCTGTAGGGTTAAGGTTTCAAGAAATTGAAGAAAGTTTTGAGAAAACTTTGAACTTGAATTATAATCAAAAAAGAAAGTTGTTTTAAAGAAAGTTTGGGGCTTATACTTAAGAAGAGACCCTGATGATTTATTTTAAATAGGGTGACCACACTGTGATACCGACAGATGTTGTGGGACTTATACTATAGCAGTAGCCCAAAAATTGTTTATATACATAGGGGGTTGGGTCTTACACTCTATTAGAGGCCCAAAAGTGTTAAAAAAGAAGAAACATGGGACTTACAACAAAGGGGAGGCCCAGAAGAAAATTGTTTTGAAAATGGCGATCGCGCCGAGATTTTTAAAACCGCATCGGGACTTATACAATGACTGAGGCCTAAATTTATTTATGTACAAAGGGTTGTGACTTACACTCTATCAAGAGGCCCAAAATATGTTTGAAAAATATTTGTGAGGGTGAAAACAATTAAAACCCTAATTTGATTTAAAGAATACATTTTAATTTGAATAAACTTTAATTAAAATGATCAAAATTATCAAACATGTGTAAAAAACAAGTTGTGATCTTGAATTAATGTCTGAAAAATTATGTTTTATCCATAGAGTGATTTCAAAATCATTTGAATTTGAAAAATCAAGAGAAAGAAATATTTTTAAATTCTTAAAAACAAATAAAAATAAATTCTTTACAAAAATATTAAATATATAAAATAAATAATATTTTTGTGAAATTTTTGTAAAATAAAATATTTTAACATTTTTGTAAATTTTGAAAAAAAGAATCAATTCAAAAACATTAAAATTCAGAGAGAAATTAATTTTTGAATCAATTAATAAAAATATCAAAATATTCAAAAATTTGAAAATTTGGAAAAGGGCGCTGTAATACCCCAAAATTTGCACTCTCATTTCTTCATATCATTTAGCATGAGCTTTCATTTCATTGCATTGCATTCAAGCATAGAAAAATAAACATTAAGCATTTAGCATTGCATCTTGCATAAGGGCATGAGATCAATCGATACTCAAAGAGGTGGATCATTCAAAGCTAAAGAATAAGAGCCAAGGATCTCTCACAAGCCTCAAAGGTATCTTATATCATATATCATCCCAATTGATCCCACAAATCATTGAAAGAAGGGAAATCATCAAGAAGATTGGGCAATGCATCCCCTTATATCACAAAAACAGTCAAAATTAGGGTTTTGGATTCAAGTGGTCTCCTGATGAAATTTTGATTCAAACTTGATCTCAATGTTTTCTACATGATATTAAGTGTCTAAGGATGGAAGATTGGTCATTGATTCATTTCAGAAGAGGTTCAATTGATCAGTTGCTTGATAATCAAGAAATTGGGGAAAAAGTCAACTGTGTAGTGAAAAAGTCATCTCCTGAATTTTTAAGGTCAAATTCATGAAATTCAAGTTATATATGTTCATTGGACAAGATTTGATCAAGAAATGATGGAGGAATAATGAAAAATCAAGAAATCACAAAACTGCCAAAAATAGAAATTTTAGGGTTTCCAAAAGTGGCAAGTTTAGACTATTTTGCACCCTACTTTGAGGCTCTCTTTCTTCATGATAAAAGCTCCAAACCTCAGGCCCAAGTTGAGCCAATTAAAGTTCATATTCTAAGCTTTAAATCCATATAAAGAACTCTTCCATTGGATGAAAATTGAGGGAGTTATGGTCAATCAAAGTTTGGTAAAATCAAGGCAAAAACCAAGTCATAGCAAGGCAAGCTTAGGCCCACCGGCCATAATTTTGACAAACGCATGGTGTGCCAAATGTCCAGCCATTTTTCTCCATCAAGGAAGCTTCAAATGGAAAACTTTCCAACATCAAAGTTGTTCCTTTCCATGCCCTCTACAATGTTCATGTCGGACATTTTTTAATTTGAGCGGGTTATGAGATAGTTATGATGGTCCCAAGTTGGTATGATCATGCTGAATTCCATGCACCATGTTGCCATGCCAACCTATCAACTTGCCACGCATTTGTACCAGTTTCAAACTTTGACATTCCAATCAATTTTACACCATTCTACAAGTCTCTGTTCAAGTCAATTTTCACATCAAAGTTGTTCTATGATGTATCATATTTCCAATGACATCCAAAACTCATCAAACCATCCACAAATCTTAGAGAATTTCATCATCAAACCTCCATGTTTCAAGCTGCCAAGAATAGCATGTTTAACATTGATGTTGTTAAACATTCACACGCATACACCAGTCTATTTCTTTTCCTCATTAAGCCAAACATCATCTTACACCATCCATGACACGTTGCTTGGTACATGAAAGAAGAAAAATAAGCCTTGCTGAACAAGTTTCGTCGCTGCAGCATGCTTCCATCACCACCACTCTTTTCCATTAACCTCACCATAACACCATGAATCAACCTCACCGTATCACAACCAAAGCCAACTCGCCTTAACTAACTTGACTCAGTTAGTTAGAGGCCACTCAGTTAACCTCACATTAACTCACTAAACTCACTCAGTTAACCACCACAGTTCAACTTTAACTCAACCTATAAATTCAAAATGTCACTCAGATTTCATTTTCAACTCTCATTTTCCACACTCACTTCAAAATCGTTCTCACTTTTTTCTCTCAAGTTCTCAAACTCTCTCTGAACTTCTTCTCTTTCTGCACACGATTGCACCATCATCTTCATCTGAATTCATTTTCAAGCTCCATTACCAAGCAGCATTGAAACTTAGAAGCATTGAAGAGCTGAAGTAGCTTCCACTGCAGCTTCATCTTCATCTATATTTTCAAGGTTTTGAGCCTTTATTTGGCCAACTCAAAGCTCAAAGAGGAAGCACACTTCTCTGGTTTTCTTTGGACACAAGACTCTTCACACTTCAGCTTCCTCGTTCTCAACCTTTTCCACTGATTGTAGCTTGTTTTCATGTTGTGTGTGGCTTAATAGAAGTTGTGTGCGTCCTGGCTAGTTGATAGGCTCATTAGGAGCTTAGTTGAAAAATTAGGGCAAAAGTGTTTGGATGCTGTTCTTGCTATGTGTGCATGATGTGTTGATTCTAAGCTTGGACTCATGATGTACGTAACTTGAGCTTTCGATTGGTACCATTTTTGTGCATTTCTGGAGGTTTGAAGAGTTGCAGGTGGCGGAGAGTGGCCGGAGAAGATGACCGGAGGTCCTTCTCCGGCCGGTGAGGTTTAATGTTAGGGTTTCCCTCAGTTTAAATCATGGTCGTGCGATCATATTCATCCAACGATCATGACATTGCCAACGCATAAATGAAACATGTGCATCTCACGTGCTCTCTTTTCCTTTCTGATTGATTACGTGTACGTGTGTGCATCATTGTTACCATGATCCTTGCATCTCATCCACTTGATGGTTTTACTTGTATGATGATCTGAGCTTGAGATTGATCCAACGTTCATTGTATTGCCAGCGCATTAAAATAACACATGCCTCTCACGTGCTTTCTTTTTCTCTTTTTCGGATTTTGACTTGTTTGCATGAGCGTGCGTGCATGATAATTGCTGTGTTCACGTGTTATGGATCATTGGATTCTTTTACTTTTGGAGATTGATTTTGTTGACTGGATCCAACGCTTATGATTGAATTACATTGGAACTGATCATGCACACTAGCACACACAATCACACGTTAGTGGACTGGGTCTTAACTGCTTTTCACGCCCCTTACTGAGCCCAATGTGATTTTTCAACATGTATTTTACTCACGCTGCACCCCCCTTCCCATTTCTTTTCATTTTTTATTTTCTTTTCCATATTGTTTTGATTTCCTATTTTTAAAAATAGTAAATAAATTCTAAAAATCCCAAATTAATTCATGTGACATCTTAGCATGTTTAAATAATTTTGTCTATTTTTTAATTCTGACTTTGTGAAGTTTTTCACATTATTTCATATTTTCTTTTCAATTTCTTTTTGAATGCTCTTATTCATTGACACTTGCACTTGCATGATTTCTTTCTCTCATCTCACATCATATTTTTGATTCATTCTTTTTATATTAATTATATAACTTCTCAAAGTATCTAAAAAAATTTTGTTTGATTTTTAAAGTCATTATATCATACCTTTTGATGTTCATCTTTGCACCTTCTTGTGATGTGTTTCAATATGACTTTGTTGATTTGTTTGAGCATGTTTCATTTTGACCTTTGCCATGAGCTTTTGATACTTGATTTGCTTCTGATTTAGGTTGTTTAGAGCCGATTTTCATGATTTTAACATGTGATTTTGATATTTGTTTAGAGCTTTACATTTGAAGCTATCTTTGTGCATATTCTTATACTTCCTTCTAGCTTAATTTTAATGAGGCACTTGTGCCACCCTTTCTTGTTTGCTTTGTGTGAGATTAGAGGTTTCATTTAGAAGATTATAGTTCTTTCTTAACTCAATTATAGGTCATGTTGGTTTATACTTGCATTTGGTTTGTGTTTATGCATTTTAACTCATCTTTTTGACATGTTTTCACATCTTATCTAATCTTGTGCTTAACATGAGTTGTGTTTGCATTTGGTATGCCATTTCATTCTTTTCATTTGCATTTCACCAATGATACGTGATTTCCCTATAAAGTCATCAATCATGTTACATGATATGCATCTTTGATATGTAACTTTGTGCACCTAATGAAACATGTTCCTCTTATGCTCACTTCTCTTTCATCTTACTTCTTCCGCTTGCACCCTTTTATTCTTGATTTGTATGATGACTCATGAGTATTAGAAGACCATTCCTAAATGACATTGGTTCTGACTTTAATCTTTCATGAAGCATTAATGCATGATCACTTTGCATATCCACTCATTCTTCATCTACTTCTTTCATAATGCATTTCTTTGTGGTTTAAGGCATTGTTTGTGTGCATTTGATTTGTGTTTGGTCTCATAGCTTTAGAAAACATTATTATGATGTGCATTCTGACCTTAAGCTTTCCTTAACCTTTAAGATGCTTTTACTTTGGTTCTTGACTTGTTTAAGCCTTACTTGTTCATCTTAACTTGTTTCTTCACTTGTAAATAATTGTACTAACTATTTCAGGGGCTAATGGTAAGTCACTTGAGTGTGGATATGCATCCACATTCTAATTTCTTCTTTCATCTTTTAATCATTCAATTTGTGTTGTTTAAGCATTTAATGATGCTTTGCTTTCATAATCTTCTTTCTTCCCTCTTAGAAATAACTTAACTTCCATCTTGGAAGTAAGTTGCTTTCTATCTTCTTCTTCTCCTTTCTTTTAGGATTAGATTTCTTAAACCACATTAACCTTAGGATCACCATGTATGATAACATTAAGATTGAGTCTTAGTCTCCCTCATTAGATTTTTACCTTTTCTCGACCTTTTGAGTCTCTTCTTCTCATCTCAAAACAAAAGTAAAAAACACTTAATAAAGGTTAAATGTGTATTGCGCATGAGCCTTAAATGTGGGAAGTGAATAATTGGTGGGGGGGGGGGGGGGGGGGGGGAGTTTCCCTTCATTCTTTTAGGATACCTAGTGTACGTCCTGTTGGGGACGATATGCGACGTATTCGTTCCTATGTTGTAGACTTGGGTGCAATGCAAGTTACAAACAACTTCAAAAACACTTCTTTCTAAAAACTTCAAACAAACAATAATGTCTTTCCTTCGGGAATTCTTTTCTCATCTCTTCACTCCTTCCTTAAGGACTCGTCAAGTCCGTTCCACCGTAAACAGGTAACGCGTAAGTCTCCCTACAGCGAGCTGCAACACCTAAACTGCTGGAACGCGCACTCTGACGTTTCCACTAAAAAACACAAACAAAGCGACCCTCGTTGAGGGGAACTACGTCGTTCTGATTCTCATGTTCCCGATGAGATACGTAGGCAGTGGGGTAGGGCCCATTCGAGCACTTCTTTTATTTCCCCTACATTTGCTTCTTGTTCTCTCTCCTTTCTTTTCGATCCCTCCTTTTTACCTTTCTTTCCAGTAGTAGCGGAGCTCCAGTTTCCTACACCATTTGATCGAGACAAGCAAGCGTGGATCCCATCGGGTACGATGGACGCGTGGGGGTGCTAATACCTTCCTCTCGCGTAACCGACTCCCGAACCCAGTTCTCTTGGTCGTAAGACCATGTTCTTTCCTTCCTTCAGGTTTATGCGGTGTTTCCTTTCCCTCTCTTGGGATAAATGCACATTGCTGGCGACTCTGTTTCGGTGCCACTTTCGCGTTTGTACCTGGATGAAAATCCCAGGAGCGACAGGCGCCAAGAACACTTGTTCTTGCCCGCATGCCCTGTTTTCCACAGATTTGCAAAACCTCACTTTTCTCTCTGATTACTCAATGGTTTTGCACGATTCAAACGCCAATATCACTCATTTTTTAACAAGGATCACATCCATATAAATTAATTGCATTTATATTAAGTGTGGAGTGAGAAATCAGAAGATGAACTCAAGAACCCTAATTTTTGAAAGAACACTATGAAATCCTATACACGATTTATACATAGCAATTGATTGAGGGGAAACACTCTACATAACTGCAGAAACATGTTTGTAACTTGAAAACACATTTATGATGCATGGATTATAGAGTTTGAGAGTGTCAGACTTACCTCTTGCAGCTGGTGATCGAATTCTATGTTGGAGGTGTTACAGATGTTATGTAATGATCTGGACAGCTTCAATGGACCTCAAGTAATGTGTTTGAAGGCTTGGAATGGATTGAATCAGCTTAGAACTTGTTGTGGCACCTCAACTGCAAACAGGCCAAAAAGCTTGAGCAAATGGGGGGTGACTTTGTTATTCAGGTGTTCCAGATGAGTTTTAAGGTCATGGATCACTCATATATGACATATGTGAGGTGTTGGCATGATTGGTTTGATTTGAATTGCTTCCTATTTCAAAATTCAATAGACTTGAAATAGAAGCAAAATATGGTTATTTGAGAGTGATTGGAAGGAAAAAATGAATTCAGATGTTTTGGAGTGGTTTGATCAATCACTCATGACCTCTATTTATAGTAGAGGTGGTTTGTTTTGGAAGCAATAGTGTTTGGAGGCTGATCATGGCAGTAGCTTGTAGCCATTGACTTGGATAATTCAAAAGTTCAAAGTCAACTCTTCTTATCTTGACTCCATTAATCTTTGCAGGTTTGAATGCTCAGAGTTTCGAATGAAATCTTAACTGATTTGGAGTGTTGTGATTTGGTTCATGACACCTCAATGCATTGTATTGTTATTACCTTGCCAAAGTTGATTTTCAAACTTCATGTCATGATGGTTTTCACATGCCAATTTGAACTCTTTTCCCCTTTGATCATGAACCAAGTGAGTCATCAAATATTTTGTGTTTTTGGAAGATGACAAAATTGGCAAAGTGACAAGAGTTGAAGGGAAAATCGTGTGGCGCAAGTTTGGTCTTCATGTTGTCTTGAAAAATCAAGTTTTCATGCCATGTTTCAAGGCTTGTAATTCCCAACTCAAGTTGAATTAAGATGAGTTTCTGTACATTTTGGAAAGCCCTCATGACATAGTTTAACTTTGATGTCCAAGATTGGTCTTGGTTTAGCTTGGATCATAATGAAAAATGGCCTCAAAGTTGGTGAAAAACCTAGGCAGATTCTGTCTAAAATTTTCTAAGTGTTGGAAAAAGTGGTCATTTCCATGTTTTTGTGATTTTGATCAATCCATAACTCAAAATCCATGAGGATTTGGAATTTGATTTAGTAGACCCTTTTGAAGTATGTCATGTGAACTTTCATTTGAGATTTGGATGGGAGAAAAAGGCCTTATAGTTTGGGAGTTATGACCTTGCAAAGTTGGTACCAAAACCGATTTGTTCCATAACTTAGAAAAATTTAAGTTTCTCATAGTTGTCCCTTTTGCAAGTTACCTCACTTTTCTTGAGTTTTATTGATGGATGATGATCCAAACCATAAGTTAACATTTTTTTGACTTAGGGAAGCCATGTTTGTCAAGAAATTCAAAAAGTCAAACTTGACTTTTTGACACAATTGACTTTTTGTCAGATGAAATTCAAACTGTGTAATCCTCTATGCAATTAAGTCCTTAACCTAATTCAAACCTAATGGATGGATTACATATATGTTTTAGAGGGTCTTAGATCATGTCCCAAAATTTAGGAACATGTCTTGGTCAAAAGTCAAAGGCACAGTTGACTTTTTCATCAGGAAACCCTAATTGGCCCAGATGAATTTGAATCTTTGTGTGGCTCAAGAACCAAGTCAAATTAGGGGTGAATTAGGTCAAGAAACCCTAATTCCTGATATTCGATGAATGCATCCCCTGAGGCTATTTTGACTCTGTGATTGGGTCCATGAGGTCCCTTTGAGCTTCTTGAATCATGTTTTGAACTATTGGTTCATGCCCAGATGAAAATTTTCATCTGGAGGCCCTGGTCGACCAAAACCCTAATTTGGTGACACTGATGATCTTGAGGATTGATCCACTTGAAATGTTGCACTCTTGTGCTTGATTCTTGATGTGGGAGACCTCTTGATCCTTCATGGGTGTTTGAGAGGCTAAGAGGGTCCAAAACCCTAATTCTTGGTTGAGGTGAGTGCTCAACAATCCTTGAGGAAACTAATGAGGCACAAAGGTATATCCATATTGTGGTGATGATTTGCACAATGATGGAAAATCTTAGTGGTCAAAATTTGGGGTATGACAATATTGAGTAATTGAAAGAGTATATTAACAATAATAAATCTTTTCATTAAGAGGGCCAAGAGGGAAGAGTACATAAATTATATCATCACATAATTTTTTCAATGTCGGAACAATAACCCCTAGCAGCAAAGGATTCTTCATAATCTATGACTATTTCCTCAGTACCCTCGTCAGAATCATAGTAACAAATCTTCCTGGGTACTTTTTTCTTATTCTTCTTCTTCAGCTTCTTCTTGGCCTTTCTAACCCTAAGTGTATCCCTGACAGGATTCGATACAAATGGTTGGACATCCTCAGTAGATTGCTGATAATGGTGTTATACTTCAGTTGAGATATTTTTGTTAGCATTTTCAGATGGAGAACTCATCTTGCTATATGTAGTTAAGAAGAATACTTTTGAAGAAGTAGAAATTCATTATATGAAACTGTTCCTTTATAGAAGAGGTTGAAGAGGAAAGATCTGATGATTTAATTCTTGAAATGATTACTTCCAATGGTTGTTATTCTTGAATGACATTGTGAATGTCATTAAAACTGAAGAAAATTATCAATCATCATTATAGTTTTGAAGAGCATTTCTCTATTTAGGGAAGTGCAAAGGTTTTACAGATAATATTACAACGGTTGCATATTAAATTCATGATTAAATAATATTCAATTTTTTATTTATTTATAAATTTAAGTGACACACGCTTTTTGTAATAGGAAAAATGGAAAAACTGTGGATGTCAGGAAGGAATAAGTATTAGGTGCATCCAGTTTCATATATTACAAAAGTGAAAGGAATGACCGTGGTAATATTATGTTACCGAATGTGTATTTTGTAGTAGTGTACGTCCTAGTCCTCATAGAGGATAGTAATGGAAAGAATTTAGAAACTCTAAAATGAGTTTTTGGTAGGTTGGGTGTTTGGAAACTGAGAATTGGTCTCATTTGATCTGGTTGAACATATACCCGACGCTATCTCTTAGGCCTAATGTTGCTAGGCACTTGAAATCCAGATATCGCGTCGGTGATATGGTTCTCTAAGACAAGACTTCATAACGCCTCCTCTAGTTGTCGTCATTGAAAATGATCCTTTGGTTGTCAACGTGCTACATTCTCAAATAATCGTTAGTAGATAAAGTTATATGGAGGATAAGGATCACCTTAAAATAAAACACGAACAATATTAGTGAATGTCCAACAAGGTTTAATTTCATCGCTTGTTTATTGGGGGTAGGGAAACAAGAAAATCAAATATGTGGGTTACCTCTCACGCAACGCTTTATTTAACGTCGTTAGCTCGACGTGCTTTTAAACTCATTCCTCGAGTGGACTTGCAGGTGGCCCATTCATTTTCTAGCTAGCATAGTGATCTATTACTTCGCCACTGTGATATTGTTTGAGCCTCTGCCTGTTTACTATAAACGGCCTGATTGACTTCTAATTTCGATTGTTCCAGATTACATAATATTTAATATTACAACCGGTCCCAACCATCGGGAACGAAGTTTTCTTAGAAATAATCTAAATCTGGAGTCGAAAAAAATGATGGGTTCTCCTATCTCAAATTCTCTCCTAGGAATGTTCTTATCATATCATTTCGTTGTTCGCTCTTTAAATATCTGGGCATTCACATAAGCATCCAACCTTAATTCTTCTAATTCTTGTAGGTCTATGATTTGCTTTCCGCCAGCAGGTACGCAATTCATATTTAGGGTTTTAACAACCCAATAGGCTTTGTGCTCAAGTTCCACTAGCAGGTGACATGATTTTCCAAACACAGACGTGAAAGGTGTAGTTCCTATGGAAGTTTTATAGGCTATCCTATATGCCCATAGCGCTTCTGGAAGCTTAGTTAACCGGTGCTTTCTCGATATAGCCACTGTTTTTTCTAATATTTGTTTAATCTCCCTGTTGGAGATTTATACTTGGCCACTACTTTGTGGGAGATAGGGAGTGGCTATTCGGCGTCGCACCCCATATTTTTGTAGAAGTTTATCAAATATTCCAGAGATGAAGTGAGATCTTCCATCACTTATGACTAGCCTTGGAACGCTGCATCTAGGGAAAATATAGTTTTTAAACATTTTGATTACTACTCGTGCATCATTGGTGGGATAGGCAATGGCCTCTATCCATTTGGATACGTAGTCAACTGCTACGAGTATGTACTTGTTTCCCATAAATGATGGAAAATGACCCATAAAGTCAATCCTCCATACATCAAATACTTCTACTTCAAAATATTTTTTGCAAAGGCATATCATCTCGACGGGAAATGTATCGGTGCATTGATGTCGATCACATTTGACGACCATAGCGTGGACATCACGCCATATAGTGGGCCAATAAAGATTATGGATGTAGTCGTAAACAAAACAAGGTTTACTTGAAGTGTAATGGTGTTAATAGTGGTTTGGACATAAGCTAATCTTATTTAACCATTGCATATTCTCACGTTGTCAAACACCACAAGGTTTAGTCTCGATCATAGATGACCATGACACCAAATGAAATCACATAGATCAGATGAATCATTGTATGTTCATTGTCGAACATTTTTTCATTGAAGGTATCAATCAAATTCCAAGAAAATAACTTTCTCCTATGGAATTAGCAGGTAGAAGGAGTTAGTTTGTCACACAAGCTTTACAAGGTGGTGATGAATACACACATTCCTCCAATGTTCAAAACTGACAATTATATACTAGATAATGTTGCTTATGAAGATTTCATGTCTTGGATTGTTCAAGATCACGCATTGTTTTCTTTAATGTTGTCAACGATCCTCAAATTGTGTTAATATACATGCTCTTATGTAAACAGGCATGTGAAGTGTAGGACAAAGATCATAAGCACTTTCATTCTTTAATGAGAGCACGAGTTCATCAACTAACGTCAATGTTGAAGACTGATAGTTAAGGTAATCAATCAATCTTTAAGTATGTGCCTCAAATTTTTTTTTTGATAAGCAATTTCATTAATTGGAGATTAAGGAAATCTCAAACCAAGGAACTACAACCACCAAAACCAATTACAAAAAATCGAGCGGGTTCTTAAACCACTCGTATAGACTACATTTTTTGCTACTCTTAAGGCCAAGAATTAACCAATTCCAAGAAGTGATTTTAATTTCAACAACAATATCATCAACGTTACAAGACACTTCTTCGAATAAAATCCTATTTCTATCCCTCCAGATATTCCAACAAGTGATCATCCATATAGAAAATAACTTTCCAACAATGCTTCGGCCTTGAAGTCTAGAGAACCAAGCCAAGGCGTGGAGGGTACAGTTAGGTTCTGAAATTCTACTAATATCCACCCAATCGCAAATTTTACACCAAACATTATACGATTTGCAACAAGTGAAGAAAAGATGGTTAGAAGTCTCTACCTCTTGAAAGCAAAACGTACACACCTTATCTTGGTCATTTTCGATAGTCGATTCCCTACTACCTGTTGGTGATCCAATATGTGAAAGGGGCCAAATCGATGCAATACTTAAAGGTCTACTTGAAGAGTACAATCCCATCATCATGATGATATATGGTAAATTTAAACCAATTGATAATTATGATATGGAGGCATTTCTTTATGTTCAATAAGCATAGTTTGATAAATTTCGCCAAGATCTTTCGACTCCAAGTGCAAAAGCTAATATTGCTCAAGTTGTGTCTAACCAATATCCTAGAAGAAATGGAGGTACACTAGGTTCCTATCATCATTCTTATGGTCGAGTTCATGCATTTAAAGGCAGTGGTTGTGCGAGACAGGGTATCACTACAAGTAATAGACCAACCTTTCAACTTTCTAACAATTGTGGACATGTAGTTGATTGTTGACAGAAATATGATGCATATTTTGAACCTCCATCATTGAAACCTCAAGCATATCCTTCTTCCTCAAGTGGATCTGATTAGAGTCATACCAATAAAAAAATTCAGGACTTCACATCTAGGGGTGGCAAAATGGATGGATTGGATGGATATGGATTGGATTGTTAATGGATGGATCAAAACAATCCATTAGTCCATTAACAATCCACTAAAATTTTCTTAAAATTATCCAATCCAATCCATCCGTTAAGAATAAAATCCATCCAATCCATCAATTAACATATTTTTAATGGATGAATATCCATCCATCCAATTTTTTTTTATTTAAAAAAAATCAATTTTTTTTGAAAAAAAATGTCGGTTTTTTTTTTAGGAAAAAAAAGTCAGTTTCTTTTTTGGGAAAAAAAGTCAGTTTTTTTGGGAAAAAAAATGGTTTTTTTGGGGGAAAAAGTCAGTTTTTTTAGAAAAAAAATGAGTATTTTTCGAAAAAAAAAACAGTTTTTTTCGAAAAAAAAGCAGTTTTATTTTTGGGAAAAAAAAGTCGGTTTTTTTTTTAGAAAAAAAATCGGTTTTTTTTTTCAAAAAAAAATTTGGTTTTTTTTTTTCTGAAACAAATTCAGTTTTTTTTGGAAAAAAATCGGTTTTTTTCCGAAAAAAAATCGGTTTTTATTTTCGAAAAAAAAATCATTTTTTTTTTCGGAAAAAAAGTCTATTTTTTTGGGGAAAAAAAGTCAGTTTTTTTTAGGAAAAAAAAAATCTGTTTTTTTTTCGGAAAAAAAAAGCAGTTTTTTTTCCAGAAAAAAAGTCGGTTTTATTTTTCGGAAAAAAAAGTCAGTTTTTTTAATCGGAAAAAAAAAGTCGGTTTTTTTCGGAAAAGAAAAAGTCGGTTTTTTTTTCGTAAAAAGAGTCGGTTTTTATTTTTTGGAAAAAAAGTCGGTTTTTTTTTCGGAAAAAAAAATCGATTTTTTCTGGAAAAAATTCGTTTCTTTTTTTAAAAAGAAATCCATTTTTAATTATTTTTTGAAAAATAAATCTAACAGAAATAAAAATAATCCATTGAATTCTTAAAATATGTTGGATGGATTGAACCAATCCGTGCATATAAATGGATGGATTTAATCCAATCAATTAACTTACTTTTTTGGGTTAATACCCCTTTTGTCCCCTGCCATATGAGCGAAATCCCATAAAAAAACACAGATTTCATCCCTGTCATTTGTAAATTCCCTCGTTTTGCCCCGAGTAGATTCAGTCAACAAAATTGATGATGTGGCACTGCTTTGTTGGTTTTTTTATTTTTTATTTATTTATTTAATATGACGTGTCATGCTTTGATGAATTTTTATATTTTTATATTTATTACACGCGTGGCATTTTTATTAATATTTTATTGCATGTATGTAAAAATGTCAAAATATGGCAATTTAAAATTTTGTCACTCATGGGAATTGAAACCATAACTTAGAGTTGACAAAGGACGCCCTTCACCACTAGGCCATCTTGCTTGCTTTGTTATATTATCCTATTGAAAATTATATATTCAATAAATTGTTTATTAATATTAATATTAAAATGAATTATTAATATTGTAGTACTAGTATGTAGTTTATTTAAACATTAAAAACTGAATTTTATTTAAACTATTTAGTAATAGTATGTATTTGATTAAAAACTGAAATTAAATATTTAAATATATTTACTTTCAATTTAGTTAAAACGTTACAAAAAACTTAATTTATATTTACTTTCAATTAAATAATAAATATGCTAAATAAATAAATAGTTACAGTAAAATATACTATATTAATATTTAGAATTTAGCTACAGTAAAATAATCAATTAAATTTAGCTACAGTAAATATTTAGTAAATATTTAGTAAATAATAATATAGCTACAGTAATATTTAGTAAATATTTAAATTTAACTAATAAATTTCTTAAATAATAATATACTATATTAATATTTAGTAAATATTAACATATTTATTAAATTTAGTAAATATTAACATAAATATTTTACCGTTTTAATAACATTTTAATATAGTATATTATGTTATTAGTTAACTAAATAATAATATACCGTTTTAATATGTTAATATTTACTAAATATTAATATAGTATATTATTATTTAAGAATATTATTAGTTAAATTTAAATATTTACTAAATATTACTGTAGCTATATTATTATTTACTAAATATTTACTATAGCTAAATTTAATTGATTATTTTACTGTAGCTAAATTCTAAATAGTAATATAGTATATTATTATTTAAGAAATTTATTAGTTAAATTTAAATATTTACTAAATATTACTGTAGCTATTTATTAGTTTACTAAATATTTACTAAATATTAGTTTAATTTATTTTAGTTTTTAATTAAAAGAAATTTATTAAATTATTTAGTTTATTATTTAAGAAATTTCTAATAAATAATAACATTAAATTAAATTATTATTTAGTTAAATTATTTACAGTAAATATTAACATAAATATTTTAATAAATTTAGTAATAGTAATTATTTATTTATTATTTACCGTTTTAACAATTTACTGTAACTATTTATTTATTTAGCATATTTATTATTTAATTGAAAGTAAATATAAATTAAGTTTTTTGTAACGTTTTAACTAAATTGAAAGTAAATATATTTAAATATTTAATTTCAGTATTTAATAAAATACATACTATTACTAAATAGTTTAAATAAAATTCAGTTTTTAATGTTTAAATAAACTACATACTAGTACTACAATACTACAATATTAATAATTCATTTTAATATTAATATTAATAAACAATTTATTGAATATATAATTTTCAATAGGAAAATATAACAAATCAAGTAAGATGGCCTAGTGGTGAACAGCGCCCTTTTTCAACTCTAAGTTATGGGTTCGATTCCCATGAGTGACAAAATTTTAAATTGCCATATTTTGACATTTTAACATACATGCAATAAAATATTAATAAAAATGTCACGCGTGTAATAAAAATAAATATATAAAAATATAAAAATTCATCAAAGCATGACACGTCATATTAAATAAATAAATAAAAAATAAAAAAGCCAACAATGTATTGTCACATCATCAATTTTGTTGACTGAATCTACTCAGGGGGCAAAACGAGGGAATTTACAAATGACAGGGATGAAATCTGTGTTTTTTTTTTTACAGTTTATGGGATTTCGCTCATATGGCAAGGGGCAAATGGAATCTGTGTTTTTTTTTTTACAGTTTATGAGATTTCGCTCATATGGCAGTGGGTAAAATGAGTATTAACCCTACTTTTTTTGTAGTGGATGAATTAGATGGATTTTTTGATAGATGGATTGGATAGATTTTGCCTTAATGGATTTAATTGCCACCTCTATTCACATCTGCTGAAGCAACTACATCTTAACTCATCATGATAGCCTTTAGTTTCCTAAATTGTGCTTATCCTAATGAGGTCTTAGTTTGAAATGGTCATAGCCTTGCAGTTAAGTGCGTAGGTTTCTCAAATTTTAGGTCCAAAAGTGTGTCATACTCTTTTATAAAATAGAATAATCTTCCTCATGTTCCTAGCATAACTATAAATCTAATTTCAATCTTTAAATTTGTTAAATACTCCCTCCGTCTCATAAAAAATGTCTTATTTGAGCAATGCACGGTTCTTAAGAAAATGATTAGATGTGTTGGTTTTGATGATAAAACTAATATTATTTACTAGAATACCTCTATTAATAGTAATTGAAGAATGTGAAAGTTAATAAATAGGGGTATGGTAGTGGAAAAGTAATAATAAATTTTGCATTGGTATTGAAAAAAGACAATTATTTTGAGACAGAGAAAAAGTGAAAATGAAACACTTTTTATGAGACAGAGGGAGTATAATAATTTGTACTTTGAGTTTCATGCTAATACGTGATATGTTAAAACAAAGACATCTATCTTGGTATTGCTTGAATAGTTCCTTGATGAAAATGGATTGCACTGCTTCTACAATCAAGATTTAGAACCCTCTAATAAATCCTTTTCCAATCAATCCCAAAATATGTACTCTGTTGTCGATAATAAAGTTTTTATTCTTAGGACTGATAATGTTGTTCCTGCTTCAAATAATAGTGCAATGTGGCACTCTAGAATATGGCATGCTCATACTAAAGTTGATAATTGTGTTCTTACATTATGTAATATTCATATAAATACTAAGAATTCCATTGATTTTTGCGATGCTTGTTGTCTAGGAAAGTCTCATAGGATTCATTGTCCCTTAACTCTAAATAATTATAGCAATTCCTTTGATTTGATTCACACTACTTTATGAGGGCCATCACCTGCACTGTCTAGTGGTGGCTACTCTAACTATATTTCCTTTTTAGATGATTTTATAAGGTACACTTGCATTTACCTATTAAAACAAAAAAGTGATATTTTGACTGCTTTCAAACTGTTTTGAAGTTATATAAAGACAGATTATAATGTCAACATCAAAGAAGTCAAATCATATTTTGCTAGTGGATGCAAGCCATTAACAACATATCTCAATGACCTTGGCGTTATGCACAAGCTTACATGTCTACATACATCCCATCAAAATGGGACAATAGAAAGAAAACACACACAAATTGTGGAAATGGGCTTCAATTTGTTGGCTTATGCTTCATCACCAACTTCATTTTGGGATCATGGTTTTAAAATAAATCTTTACTTAATTAACAATCTACCTACATCAGCTTTACCATAATTTACTTCATCTTTCTTTGCCTTGCATAACAAGCTACCATAGTACACGGCTCTCAAGGTTTTTATATGTTCATACTATCTTCACTTGAGACCCTATAATCAATACAAGTTGGATTTAAGAGCTAAAAGTGTCTTTTCTTGGGAGTCTCACCTACACATAAAGAATAGAAGTGCATGAACAAGGAACGCATAATTTTTATCTCAAAAGATGTTGTGTTCAATGAAGAAGATTTACCCTACCTTGAGTTACAATATGGTTCACATAACCCTCCCTTATACCAAGATCATGATAGCTCCCCCTTATTTGTAGCTTTATGAAGGATACCTCATACTACAGAATCCAGTCACATTCATCCTATCACCCAAATTGACATAGTCACTGAGCTTAACCTATAAAGGTCAGTATCCCAAACTAAATCAATCAGCTCTAACCATTCCCACCCTGAGCCAACTCCTTCAAATAAGACCTTTCAACTAGACACACCCTTGAAGAATCAAACACTTTTAACAACAGTTCTCCAGTAACAAATACACTAACTATTTTTCATAGTCCTGGCCTCAGTCATAGTCATTTTAGGTTTTTTATTAACGTGCTTCACAAGTCACCTCAAGAAAGTACAAGCACCACTATTCTCTCATCAAAACATGTATTTGTCCACAGTGTCCTTGTGTCCATCATTTCATAGACGAACTCCAAATACCTCACTCTTGGTTAACAATCATCCCATTCCCACAAGAGGTAAAACAGACAAATCTAAACCAAAAACATTCATGGTTATGTCATAAACTACTATTACAAAGTAGACTTTGTCTTAACCTGAGTGGTTTGAAGCAATACATGTTGAATATAACTCTCTCTTTAGTAATGGCACCTGGAACTTAACTACTCACCCACCATACATAAAATCCATTGGTTGTAAGTGGGTCTTCACGGTCAAGGAAAATCAAGAAGACGGCATAAACAAATACAAGACTAGGCATGTAGCAAAAGGCTTTCGTCAATAATAAGGGTTTGATCTCAATGAACCTTTTTCCCCTGTAGTCAAGCCTACCGCTGTTAGAGTCATCATGTGTTTAGCTCTAACATGCAAATGGGAGATCCACCAAATTAACATAAATAATACTTTTCTTAATGAAGACCTTCCAGAAGAGGTGAACATGCAACAACCACCTGGTTTGTCAACACCAATTCAACATTTGTTTGAAAATTAAAGAAGGAAGTTTATGGTCTCAAATAGACCCCAATGACATGGTATGGAAAACTCCATCGAACTTTAATTCACCTTGGTGGTTCCTCTAGAAAATTTGACCACTCACTCTTTGTCTACAAGCATCAAGACATAACTTTATATGGAATGGTGTATACTAAAGATATTCTACTTACTGGGACTTCTCCTAAGCTCATTCATGATCTAATCTCAAAGCTTCACACTAAGTTTTCACTAAAGAAACTTGGAAACCAAAATAATTTCATGCGATTGAGGTACATAATCAACCTAATGGAGTAGTGTTGCTAACACATACCAAGTATATAAAAGACTTGTTGCCCAAGTCTAACATGTCTGATGCAAATGGAACCAGCAAACTATTGTTTAGCCATTGCAAGCTGAGTAAACATGAAACTGACACCTTAATTGATATATCTCTCTACAAGTCAACAATTAGAGTTGTAACACTCCGATTTTAGTTGTAACAACCCAATATTACTATATTTATTTTTGATTAACTTAAAATTAATATTTTATTGATTATTCGTATGTTCAGATGATTTTTGAGATTTTTGGAGAGTATTGAGAATTAATTAGAATTTTAGTTGTTTTAAATAATTAAGGAAGGTTGGGGACAAAGTGGAATAATTAAGAGTGGAAAATTAGGTTATGTAAAATAGTGATGATTAATGCAAGCTAGGTTGTACAATACATGAAATTAGAGCATTTTGAAAAAAAAAATCATTTGGGAGATAATAGCAACCTGAGTTTTGAGGAAGAAGAAGAACCATAACCAAAGCTTTAATTTTTTGCTTGAAAATCAAGGTAGGGGATTACTCTAATATAGGTGTCAATATCATGAAGGGTAGAGAGGGATCCTCACCCTCCTCTAGGTTTTTCTTCAAATGTCTCCATTGATGAATTTGTGTGTTTTGGAGAAGGTTTGTGTAAAACCTATCTCAAATTGTTGTGATAAACATGAATTAGTGGTTTATTCCCACTGTTTAAATTTGTGTACTATTATTTGTGAGATTTGAATTATTGGTGTTCATATCAATATGTTTTAATATGATGAATGTGTTACTGAATTGTTAATGAATTGATGAGAAAAATAGTGATGTGTAAATTTTGTCATACAATTATGTTTTTATGATAAATTAATCGTGTAAGATGTTTATCCATGTTAGATTAGGTATGTTGAGAATGTAGTAAGTGTGAGTAGTGTGGGTAATGGTCTCATATTGGTTGAAATTATGGAGACTTAAGCATTTATAAGTGAGAGAACCCACTCACCTATCACCTTAAAGTTTTTGGTGACTCCACCAACATATGGTATCATAGCCTGGTTCCTTCCTCAAACCAAAGGCTCATGAGACTTTGGTTCGAGGAAGGAACTGTCTTACTTGTATCGAAAGTCAAACGACGCCACAAGGGTGGTGAGCAAGAAACGTTCCATTGAAAAGTGTAAATGGCGCCACAAAGGTGGTGGCTAACAAATGTTATGTGCCGTACAAGAATTTGTGGAAGTAAAAAGAGCTTTCACTTGAGGGGGAGTGTGACGCCCCCAATCTAAACCCCCAATTAACAGGCAATTAAAGCACTAAAAGAAAATTCGAAATTTCGTCAGAGTACATTTGAAATCGCGGCATAGAAAGGGAGGAATCACATCAATTAAAACCAAACACAGCATACAACACCTGCTCATAAAGATATGCAACTGTGGGGTAGCAATCATACAGAGGAAACTTTGTTCCTTACACCCACTTTCAGAAATTAGAATTAAAGCGGAAAAATCTAAAATCTGAACAACATATATACATATAAACATGTCTGTCATACATCAGGTAGCATATATACAACCAAAATATATCATCAGATATACAAAATAATAGCACGCGGCCACCCTAACTACCCGGAGTCACATATCAGAGCCGACCGACCAAAACAATGAAGACGCAACGCTTCACAAAAGGAGTACCTCCAGCAGCTCTAATCTGCAACGCCTCATAGAGCGTTATAAACAGCAGAAGGGTGAGAAAAACAACCATAATATAATTGAATAAAATTATATATATATAAACACAAAAATGTACAAGTAACACATTCTCACCACAACCACATATAACATAATACCGCACAATTCTCAAGCATCGAATACCATTACACACCACACATATACCATACAATCAACAATCACATTCACCAATTAACACACAATTAATTCATGATTTATGCAATGCACATAGACCGACGCAACGACTCTATGCACATGCCATGCGGTACCGACTTCCAATGTCTCATGTCTCATCATCAGTTCACTCAAGAACTATTGGAACCATCGCTCGTTACTGAGAATCTAAAGTAACTCCCCGTCGGGCCTACGATGTTCACCCGTCGCTTTAGGTCCTCAGGCAACGCCTCATATTTTCGAGGCACACGACGTTAAGGATTGCTTTAAGTCTCCAAAGGAGCCCACAATCGTCTATAACCACCGCTTTAGGTCCTCAGGCAGCGCCTCATATTTTCGAGGCACACGATGTTATAGCATTTTCCCCTCGGGAATCAAACCGTCACTCAGGACGTTCCACAATGCACATTATGATGCTTGGCATACAATGACTCATGACACTCACATTGCATCCATGCACATATTCATAATCATGCATATATTATCAAATACATCACTTAGCATTTTCTTGCCTTTTGACCACAATTCATCCCCACAACAGCACATAAGGCATACACATCCAATTCACCAACTTATAACATAATGCACGTCAAATACGCACCATTTAAAACAACAAAAGTCGAGATTCGACACTATTCACATTTCCCGACAAAATTTAATCGGCTAACAATTCTCAAAACCTCATAATCATAAAGTACGACTCGATACCTTTCCAACGACTCCAAGAATTCAAAAATCGGATAATCGGAACCAAAGTTACGAACGAAAACGAAAAATGATATTTTGAAAAGTCACATTTTGCAAAAGTCCTGCCCGTACGCGTATCACCATGAGCCGTACGCGTATGAGCAGAGATCTCATTTTCCCAAAGTTCACGTGTAAAAACCCATAGGCGTAATGCCCTCTCTCGTACGCGTATTGCCCTGAAATGCTACGCGTATCATACGCAAATGGGCAGATGGCCGAGAAAACAAGCAGCCCATACGCGTATTGCCCTCATGGCTCGCCCACCATACTTAACGCCAAGGTTCATACGCGTATGAACATGCCCCATACGCGTATGACCTGGAAAAACCAGAAAAATTCCTGCATAATTTGTTCCACGATTTTCTACCCAAAAACCTCCAATTCATCATCCAAATCTTAGAAAAACAGCAATTTGAAGTGTAATAACATACCATAAACATGTATGAACAATCCACAATGCATTCAACAAGATTTTAACCACAATCAAATTCATTTCTAATCAATTTTTACACAATCTAGGTTTTACTAATATTCTCCAAATCAATCCAAAAACAAAAATAAAACACATACATAATCGTATACAATCATAGAATAATCGAGTTTCGCACCCTTACCCGATTAATCGATACTAGAACTTGATCTTGATGAATTTCTCACTTTTCTTCAATTTTCTCTCTTCTCCTCTTTTCTTCTCTTTTTCCTTCTTTCTTCTTTCTTTCTCTCTATTTTTCTTTCTTTCCCTTTTCTATTCTATCTTACTAACTTAGTAAAAATAAGTAGGAAAAGACCAAAATACCCCCACACTCAAATATCTCGCAAATGTTCCCGAAACGCGATAAAATATAATCACGACGAAAAATAACATATTTTAACATAAAAGTCAGAAATAAAATAAAATAATAATAAAATAATCAAAAGACTCAATAAAATAAAATTGGCAAAACGGGGCGTTACAATTCTCCCCCACTTAGAAATTTTCGTCCTCGAAAATCTCACCTGATACAAACAACTCTGGATACGACTCCCACATCCTACTCTCCAACTCCCACGTCAAATTACCATCAGCAGCGCCTCCCCACGCCACTTTCACAAGTGCAATCTCTTTACCCCTCAACCGCTTCACCTCGCAATCCAAAATACTAACTGGTAAAGTCTCGACCGTAAGGTTATCTCTTACCTCAACCTCGTCCATCGAAATCAAATGTGAAGGGTCCGGAACATACTTCCGAAGCTGTGAAACATGAAAAACATCATGCAAATTCGACAGATTCGGCGGCAACGCCACACGATACGCCACAGCACCAACTCTCGCAGATATCTGGTAAGGACCAATAAATCGAGAAGTAAGCTTCTTAGATTTCAAAGCACGACCAACACTCGTTACCGGCGTAACTCTCAGAAATACGTGATCACCCTCTTGAAACTCAAGATCCTTCCGTCTCCGATCATGATAACTCTTTTGTCTATCCTGAGAAGCCTTCATTTTCTCACGAATAAACTTTACCTTTTCCGTCGTTTGTTGCACCAAATCCGGTCCAACCACCGAACTTTCACCTGTTTCGTGCCAACACAACGGCGTTCGACATCTTCATCCATATAAAGCCTCAAAAGGTGCTATTCTAATACTAGAATGGAAACTGTTATTATACGTGAACTCAACCAAAGCAAGATAACCATCCCACGCACCACCTTGTTCCAAAACACACGCTCTCAACAAATCCTCCAACGACTGAATAGTTCTTTCGGTCTGACCATCCGTCTGCGGATGATAAGCCGAACTCAACCTCAATCTAGAACCCAAAGCCTTCTGTAAACTTTCCCAAAATCTAGATGTAAACCTAGGATCTCGATCCGAAATAATACTCAATGGAATTCCATGCAATTTCACAACCACGCTGATATAGATCTCAGCTAACCGTTCCAAAGAAAAACTGATGTCAATCGGAATAAAATGCGCCGATTTAGTCAGCCTGTCCACAATCACCCAAATAGCATTATGCCCACGCTGAGTGTTCGGTAATCCCGTCACAAAATCCATCGAAATGCTATCCCACTTCCACTCAGGAATATCCAACGGTCGCAACAAACCACTAGGCCTCAAATGTTCCACCTTCGACTTCTAACAAGTCAAACAAGCATACACAAACTGAGCCACATCTCTTTTCAAACCAGACCACCAGAAAATCTTCTTCAAATCTTGGTACATCTTATTCGCACCCGGATGAATACTTAAATTACTCCGGTGTCCTTCCTCCAAAATCATTCTTTTCAACTCCGCATCATCAGGAATACAAATACGACCACGAAACCTCAAAACACCAAAATTATCCACCTTGAAATCCACATTCTCATTCCTCATCAAATCAACGAATTTCAAATCCAGCTTTTGTTTCTCACTAATCGACAATAAAAATTCATTAGTAACCTTCAACATTCCAAGCCTCACACTAACCGATGTCACTTCACATACCAAACTCAAATCTCTAAACGATTCCAAAAGTTCCAACTCTTTCACCATCAATGCGGACATATGCAATGATTTTCGGCTCAATGAATCGGCTACCACATTAGCTTTACCAGGATGGTAATTCAAGCAAAAGTCGTAGTCTTTCAAGAATTCCAACCATCTCCGCTGTCTCATGTTCAACTCTTTCTGATCAAATAAATATTTCAAGCTTTTATGATCACTAAAGACTTTGAACCTCGCACCATAGAGATAGTGCCTCCAAATCTTCAACACAAAAACTACAGCCGCTAACTCAAGATCATGAGTGAGATAGTTTTTCTCATGAACTCTTAACTACCTTGAAGCATAAGCTACAACTTTACCTTCCTGCATCAGAACACCACCCAAACCAATTAAAGAAGCGTCGCAGTACACAACAAACGGTTCATTAGGATCAGGTAAAATTAGAATAGGAGTTGTCGTCAATCTTCTCTTCAGCTCACAAAAACTTTCTTCACATTGAATATCCCATATGAATGCTTTGCCCTTACAAGTCAACTGCGTCAAAGGAAGAGCTAGCTTAGAAAAACCTTCAATGAACCTCCGGTAATAACCAGCCAAACCCAAAAAGCTTCGAATCTCGGTAACGGATCTAGGAGCCTCCCATTGTAGAACTGCTTCTACTTTAGACGGATCCACAGCAATACCATTACCTGAAATTACGTGCCCGAGAAAACTCACCTCAGACAACCAGAATTCACACTTGGATAATTTGGCAAAAAGCTTCCTTTCCTTCAAAACCTGCAAAACAATACGCAAATGCTCTGCATGTTCCTCACGAGACTTAGAATAGATTAAAATATCATCAATAAACACCACCATAAAACGATCCAAATGCTCGTGAAAAATCCGATTCATGTATTCCATAAACACACCAGGCGCATTAGAAACCCCGAACGGCATCACTGAATATTCATAATGACCGTAACGTGTCCTAAAGGCCGTCTTCTGAATATCCTCTTCTTTCACCCTTATCTGATGATACCCCGATCTCAAATTAATCTTACTAAACACACAAGCACCAACCAACTGATCAATCAGATCATCAATCCTTGGAAGCGGATACTTATTCTTAATCGTCACTTTGTTCAACTGCCGATAATCAATACATAATCACATACTCCCATCTTTCTTTTTCACTAACAAAACTGGAGCACCCCAAGGAGAAACACTTGGCCTCACGAACCTCTTCTCCAACAACTCATTTAACTGCTTTTTCAACTCCACCAATTCAGATGCCGACATTCTATAAGGTGCCATAGAAATAGGTCTAGTACCAGGAACTAGATCTATAGAAAATTCCAATTCTCTCTCTGGCGGTACATCTGAAATATCATCAGGAAACACCTCAGGAAATTCGCACACAACAGGAAACACCTCCAATGAAACTTGACTATCCACAGTCAAAGATGCAAACAAACCAAACAATTGAGCTTCATCGGCCAAAATTTTCTTCAACTCTTTGGTAGACAAGAATCTCGAGTCTTCATCTTCCTCCAGAGAAGGAAACCTTACAAGCTTATGATAACAATCAATGTGCACCCGATTGAATTGCAACCAATTCATTCCCAACACCACATCTAAACCTTCCAACGGTAAACACACCAAATCCATCGCAAAGTCTTTACCATAAATGGTCAAAGGACAACTCAAACACACTAAAGAAGTAGTTACTGACCCCATCGCTGGAGTATCAATAACCATCTCACCATCCATCGAAGACAACCCAAGATTCAAACGTTCCACGCACTCAGACGAAATAAACGAATGAGTCGCTCCAGTATCAATAATAGCAATTAAAGGCGTATTATTAATAAAGCAAGTACCTCTTATCAGACGATCAGCACTTGAAGTCTGAGTTCCCGCCAATGAAAACACTTTCCCACTAGTCGGAGCTTTCTTCGGATTAGGACACTTCGAACTAATGTGACCAGGTTCCCCACAGTTATAACACTTCACTACATTCTTCCTTTTACAATCAGCTAAAACATGTCCGATACCACCACAATTAGAACACTTATCCACTTTCTTCCTACATTCCATCTGGCGATGACCCAATTCACCACATTTAAAACACCTAGGAGCATTAGACATACCTCCTCCACTTGACCTTCGATCAAAATGACCCCTTTGTTTACCTTTATCAGCCGGTGGCACATACGGGCCACCACGGAACTGTTGTTTCCCTTTTCTGTCACTTACACTTTTATAATGAGCAGAACGGGCCTTACTATCTTCCTCATAAATCCTACAGCATTCAACCAAATCAGCAAACCTTCGAATCCTCTGATATCCAATAGCCTGCTTTATCTCGGGACGCAAGCCACTTTCATACTTCACACACTTTGAAAATTCAGCTGTGGCTTCCACATAATGAGGATAAAACTGCACAAGCTCCACAAACTTAGTAGTATAATCAATAACCGACATATTACCTTGTTTCAGTTCTAAAAATTCAATCTCCTTCTTTCCTCGGACATCCTCCGGAAAATACTTCCTTAGAAACTCTCGGCTAAACACCTCCCAAGTGATCTCTTCTTCCTCCTCCTCAGCTTCCAACACCTGACGAGTACTGATCCACCAGTCGTCAGCCTCTTCATGTAACATATGAGTGCCCAGCCTCACCTTATCATCATCGTCATCACAATCCATTACCCTGAAAATCCTCTCAATCTCTTTCAACCACAACTGCGCACCATCCGGATCATGCTTCCCTTTAAAGACCGGCGGCTTATTCTTTCTAAACTCATCATTTCCTGCAGCATTCGGTGCACCCTGCACAGCTCGTGCCATCGCTTCCATAGTAGCAGCCAAAGCAGCATCATTACGACCAGCCATATTTTGTTCGTCCAAATACAGAAACTATGGTTAAACAACAACTCGCTCAACACAACTCGCCCAATATGCCAGACATAACAGACACAACTGACACGGACTGGCTCTGATACCACTTAATGTGACACCCCCAATCTAAACCCCCAATTAACAGGCAATTAAAGCACTAAAAGAAAATTCGAAATTTCATCAGAGTACATTTGAAATCGCGGCATAGAAAGGGAGGAATCACATCAATTAAAACCAAACACAGCATACAACACCTGCTCATAAAGATATGCAACTGTGGGGTAGCAATCATACAGAGGAAACTTTGTTCCTTACACCCACTTTCAGAAATTAGAATTAAAGCGGAAAAATCTAAAATCTTAATAACATATATACATATAAACATGTCTGTCATACATCAGGTAGCATATATACAACCAAAATATATCATCAGATATACAAAATAATAGCACGCGGCCACCCTAACTACCCGGAGTCACATATCAGAGCCGACCGACCAAAACAATGAAGACGCAACGCTTCACAAAAGGAGTACCTCCAGCAGCTCTAATCTGCAACGCCTCATAGAGCGTTATAAACAGCAGAAGGGTGAGAAAAACAACCATAATATAATTGAATAAAATTATATATATATAAACACAAAAATGTACAAGTAACACATTCTCACCACAACCACATATAACATAATACCGCACAATTCTCAAGCATCGAATACCATTACACACCACACATATACCATACAATCAACAATCACATTCACCAATTAACACACAATTAATTCATGATTTATGCAATGCACATAGACCGACGCAACGACTCTATGCACATGCCATGCGGTACCGACTTCCAATGTCTCATGTCTCATCATCAGTTCACTCAGGAACTATTGGAACCATCGCTCGTTACTGAGAATCTCAAGTAACTCCCCGTCGGGCCTACGATGTTCACCCGTCGCTTTAGGTCCTCAGGCAACGCCTCATATTTTCGAGGCACACGACGTTAAGGATTGCTTTAAGTCTCCAAAGGAGCCCACAATCGTCTATAACCACCGCTTTAGGTCCTCAGGCAGCGCCTCATATTTTCGAGGCACACGATGTTATAGCATTTTCCCCTCGGGAATCAAACCGTCACTCAGGACGTTCCACAATGCACATTATGATGCTTGGCATACAATGACTCATGACACTCACATTGCATCCATGCACATATTCATAATCTTGCATATATTATCAAATACATCACTTAGCATTTTCTTGCCTTTCGGCCACAATTCATCCCCACAACAGCACATAAGGCATACACATCCAATTCACCAACTTATAACATAATGCACGTCAAATACGCACCATTTAAAACAACAAAAGTCGAGATTCGACACTATTCACATTTCCCGACAAAATTTAATCGGCTAACAATTCTCAAAACCTCATAATCATAAAGTACGACTCGATACCTTTCCAACGACTCCAAGAATTCAAAAATCGGATAATCGGAACCAAAGTTACGAACGAAAACGAAAAATGATATTTTGAAAAGTCACATTTTGCAAAAGTCCTGCCCGTACGCGTATCACCATGAGCCGTACGCGTATGAGCAGAGATCTCATTTTCCCAAAGTTCACGTGTAAAAACCCATACGCGTAATGCCCTCTCTCGTACGCGTATTGCCCTGAAATGCTACGCGTATCATACGCAAATGGGCAGATGGCCGAGAAAACAAGCAGCCCATACGCGTATTGCCCTCATGGCTCGCCCACCATACACGTAACGCCAAGGTTCATACGCGTATGAACATGCCCCATACGCGTATGACCTGGAAAAACCAGAAAAATTCCTGCATAATTTGTTCCACGATTTTCTACCTAAAAACCTCCAATTCATCATCCAAATCTCAGAAAAACAGCAATTTGAAGTGTAATAACATACCATAAACATGTATGAACAATCCACAATGCATTCAACAAGATTTTTACCACAATCAAATTCATTTCTAATCAATTTTTACACAATCTAGGTTTTACTAATATTCTCCAAATCAATCCAAAAACAAAAATAAAACACATACATAATCGTATACAATCATAGAATAATCGAGTTTCGCACCCTTACCCGATTAATCGATACTAGAACTTGATCTTGATGAATTTCTCACTTTTCTTCAATTTTCTCTCTTCTCCTCTTTTCTTCTCTTTTTCCTTCTTTCTTCTTTCTTTCTCTCTATTTTTCTTTCTTTCCCTTTTCTATTCTATCTTACTAACTTAGTAAAAATAAGTGGGAAAAGACCAAAATACCCCCACACTCAAATATCTCGCAAATGTTCCCGAAACGCGATAAAATATAATCACGACGAAAAATAACATATTTTCACATAAAAGTCGGAAATAAAATAAAATAATAATAAAATAATCAAAAGACTCAATAAAATAAAATTGGCAAAACGGGGCGTTACAGGGAGCATTGTGGACTCACACTTTAGGGGTAGTGTTGTGGAGAATGTAGCAGGTTTAAGTAGTGTGAGTAGTAGTCCCACATTGATTGGAAATGTGGAGACTTAAGCATTTATAAGTGAGATAATCCACCCACCTATCACCTTAAGGTTTTGGGTGAATATGTGGTATGTCTCTGATAAATGTGTTTCTCTAAAACAGGAAGTCCCACAATTTTCAACTTTCCCTAGTGAAAAACTCCCCCAACAAGGTCGAGGTAAGCACTGTCAGAGTAAAGCAATATTACATACACATTAAATCAAAGTTTTTAAAATTGTCAAATCATATCAATATTTTAAAATTAAAAGTGTGATTTTTCGGGATACACATCCCTCATTGATTGACAGCTTAAAAATATTTTACCTGTGAATACATATTCCTTTTTCCCTTGTAGAAATACTTTTAAAATAGATTTTTTTCAATATTTTTTTAAAATGTTTACATTGTTTTTTATAAGAAACATTGTTAATTCTTTAAAAAAAAATTAAATTTATTTTTTGATCAACACAGTTTTTAAAAAAAAAAAGTGCTTCCTCGGTGTTGTTTTAAAGAACTCTTATTTGATAGCGCTTTTGAAAAGGGTGTTTGAAGTCTTAATTTGAGGTGTTGAATTATTAACAATTTTTTTTATGTAAAAATATCAATTTAAAAAGAAAATAAAAAAGTATTTTAGCGTAAGATAACATTTTACTAAGATTATTATGAGTATTCCAACCCAAATATAATATTAACAAAGATTTATGCTGATCGTACCTTATCAGAAAGGGATCAGCAGCCAGCAATATGTCGTGAACTCCGTTAGTTTCCGGTGGTGGTGAAGAGGTAGGGGTGTACTTGCAAGGTAATTTGATGCTAAAGTAAGAGATGAAGTAGAAAGCGCATGTAAAAAAAGGTGTAGATAGACTGGAAATCAGAATACCTGACCCTCTAGTGAAAGAGGGTATTTATAGTGTGCCCCCAGCGCAGGGCCAACGGTTACTCAGCATTGGGCTGGATTGCAAGGCCCAATATGAGTAACTGTCAGGGGTTATGTGACGCAGGGAAGACCAACATGCACTACTACAAAACGGCCAAACAACAACGACGGGTTTACAACGACATCCTATACACCGTTCTTATAGTGCGTATTGAATGCGTGCGCATTATTTTAATTAGAAATCTCAAGGGTATAATAACGGTTTTTATGAAAACCGTGGTGATACAATCTAGCTATCATGGGTTTGAACCTCATCGCGCGCCCTCAAATAGTTTATCCCTTTGATGTAAATGCTCCCTTTTTAAGTTTTATTAATATTTAACTAAAAAATAATAAGGATATCACGACAGATATTTCTCAAAACCATTGTTACAAATTGAAGCTTCTTTTTATGTATTTTAAACACCAAGTATATATATCAATTTATCCATTGAAACAACCCTAACACCAACGCCGTCACCATTGTCGGGAAGAAGACAACAACAACAACAAAGTGTTTTACTTTAAGGTGTTGCAATGTCACATTTGAAGACAAAATCATCCAAAGGTGTTTCTACGTCTTATTCCAGTGTAAAATCTCGATCTGGAAATTTTTGTGGTTGTGATGGTCGTATGGTTTTGTATCAATGCAAGAAGGGACAAAATAAAGGAAGGCTTTTTTGGAGATGTCCATTTTGGAGGAGCGATGAAACATGTAATTTGTTCATATGGGATGAAGACGTGGGAGAAAGAGAACAAGAATTTGAAGAACAAACTGAAATCAGAGATATTTTCTGGAAATATCAAGATGTTATTTTTTTTGTCTCCTTTATGTTTAATATTTACTTTGTTATGAAATGTAATAGTTGAATTAGGGTTCGAATTACATTGTTGATGTTTAAACTGCAGATGCATTGTGAATTACATTGTTGATGTTTAAACTGCAGATGCACTAAGTTAGAAGTTAAGGCGCACCTTTTCTTTTTTATTTATTTTAAAATTCAAAAATAAAAGGGTTATCACTACGGTTCTTCTGGTTAACCGTAGTGATATATTTATAATAAATAAATACCTATGTATACGGTTTTTATTTATTTTAAAATTCACAGATAAAAGGGTTATCACTACGGTTATTCTGGTAAACTGTAGTGATATATTTATAATAAATAAATACATATCTATACGGTTATTATTGTTAACCGTTATGAAATAGTTTACCCATATATAAGCGAAATAACTTTCAGTTAATTGACAGTAACGTCGTTGCCTTCAAAGTGAAACCCTAGAACGGATTTTTTTCTCTTCGTTTTCACCATTAGCCGTGAATCTTGTGCTTCAAACATTAAGGTATTCTTCTTCTTCCATCTTTTGTTAGATATTTCCCATTATCTCGTTTGTTGCATGTAGTTTTTGTTGATTGTTCTCATTTTTTCAGATTCGTTTTCATTACCTTAACAAAGACCATACTTTGGAAACTTCATAATGTTTGTGTTGCTATGGAAAAATGTATAAGAAGCATGAAGCTGTGATGGAAACTTCATCCACCTTGTACTTTTTTTTTCATGGCATCACGAACAAGATGTTAGTAAATGAAGAAACAACAGTGTAAGCAAACTTTATCTAGTTTTAGAAGCAATGAATAGAAGTATAAGAAGTATGAAGCTTTTGTGTAAGCTTCTTCCTCATTATATTTCTTTTTCATGGCTTCCTAAACTAGTTCAACATCATAATTGATTCCTGTTACGTGATTAGTTTCATTAAAAGGTGTGTTATTCCTGTTCCTCTCTTTACTCATCACTGGATTATGGTTTTAGGGTTTGTTTTCAACTGAGGATGCTCATTTGTGAAGTTTGCTTTCTTTTCTTTCAGGTTAAGGGGATGATACAGGGTGATGATGCTGGTGGAAGGAAGCGTATTATATCAGTTTATAATTTCTGGATCTGGTATAAAATGTTGTTTGAGTTTATCATATTCTATTTACATTGTTTGTTTAACTAACCCTCACTTAAAGTTTGCTGGTGGTAGCAAGCGTATTATATGAGTTTATAATATCTGGATCTGATATAGAATTTTGTTTGAGTTTATTATATTCTATGTAGATTGTTTGTTTCACTAACCCTCACTTAAAATACATTCAATTAATTTGACATAGATACTTATAATCTGCAAATTAAGTTGTATTTGAAAACCAACTTAAACAAACCAATGTTGTTTTCTGATTGCATGCTTCTCATCATTTATCTCACGTTCTTTTATATATAGATTATGGTATAATGATCTGGCTCCTTAGATGCATCACCATCTTCCAATATAGTTAAATCAAAGATGAGGCAAATTATCCAATGTCTCGTTATGGAAATTTAACTATAATCGAAGATAGCGATATATCGAAGGAGCCAGATCAATAAACCACAATATATGTAAAAGAGCGTGAAATGCACGATGAGACGAATGCAATCAGAAAACAACATTGGTTTGTTTAAGTTGGTTTTCAAGAACAGTTTAATTTGCAGATTATAGACATCTTCATCAAATTTAATCCATGTATATTTATTTAGTGAGGTGTTTGGAAAACAAACAATCTACATTTAATATAATAAACTTAGGGTACTTACAACAACGTTTATATATTGTAACCGATATCATAAGTAATTTATATTTTATATAAATTCGCTACTGATGGGTTTCTAACCCAGAACCTAAGTGTATGTATCGCAACGGTTTATTATCATAACCGTTGTGATATATGGCGTGCGTCCTGCATCATCTTACAACGACAATCTACATAACAACGCCTTCGTCCGCGTCATTATATGTCATTCCAAACCGTTGTTAAATGGGTTTTTCGTAGTAGTGACGTGGTCTTCGTCCTGGGTCAACTGACCCGTGATCTTCGTAAGGTGGGATAACTAGTTCTTCCGGAATTGGTATTCCCGGTCGCGCCGATTGTAACACCCCAAATTTGTAAGAATATTTATTTAATTTATTTAAATATAATATTCATGATTTTTAGTTAATTTTGGTGGTTTGTGTTGACGTCGGTATTTTGTGGAATTTTGGTTATTTATTTAAATAATAGTATATAATATTGAATATATTGTATTATTATTTATTTTAAATAATATTAGAAGATTAAGGGTAAATTGGACTTTAAAAAGGATTTAGTGAGGATAATATTGAGAAAGCCCATTTTAGAAGCCCAAAGGTTAGGTTTAACAAAAAGGAGAATTTGAGAGGAATAGGATTCATTTTTGTTAGACCGTGAAAAGAAAGGAAAAGGCCAGAGCTCTGAGGAAAGAGGGAAAAGCCTAGGATTCGAGAAGGTTTCCAAGAACTAAAGAAAGAAAGCTTGGAATCGACAATCTAAGGTATGGGGAGTATTGCCTTTCATTGTTTTCAATATAGGAATTTGATGTGTTTAAAGCTGATTTTCGAGGCTTATGTGGGTTTGTGGGTTTATGAGTAAATTGATGATTTAGGTGTTGTTTTTGTGGATTGATGATGAACATGAAGGGTTGGATTGAATTAGATAAAAGTAGGCCTTCGAGTCTAATTTATCTGTTGATGTTATTTTGACCTCGTAGGGAAAGGGATTTATGGAGGTTATGAAGGTAACTGGGTTTGTGAAGGTTTATGTGAAATTGAAGCTTAGGATAGTGTAATGAATCGGCCTAATAGTCGTAGGTTTTGTGCCTTTGTTGCCATAATTCCTCAGAAATGTTTTGGAGATGTTTTGGGGGTAAATGAGGCTGAATTCGTGAGGCTTAAAATGATTTAAAGTTTGCACAGCGAACCTCCCAGCAAATGACTTCGCTAGGCGAATAGAGGGTAGCGAGGAGAGATAGAATGGGGTCTCTTTGGTTTTTGTATGGGGTTTTGGGGTTCGCTGGCAGCTCGCTAGGCGAACACCCTAGCAAACAAGTTCGCAAAGTGAACTATCTAGTGAGCGCCTTCTGTTCACGAATTTTGTTTTATGATTCATGTGTTGTCTTGATGTTTTGAGTTGTGATTATTCTGATGAATTAGCATGATTATATTGATGATTATGAGACGATGATTCATAATGTTTTGATGAATAAATTATGATATGATTAACATGAGATTTTGATGAATGATGATGCATGTAATGACTTTTATTGATGATGATAATAATGATGTTGTGTATCATGCATTCATAGCATTCCAGACTTCGGTCTATGGTGTCTTCAATCCCATTATGTGGATGTGGGGTAATTTTAACGTGCTCCGGTTCTTGTGTAGAATCGATCCTAATGACGGGGATCTTTGGAGGGTGATAGCTTAGTGTCCATCGACTTTGACGAATTGGTACCACATGCATGAGTCTTGTTGAGCATTACATTTATTTGGCATTGGTGTGATTTTTTATTTGTGATATTGTGATTTTTGATGTTTTCCTTTGTGATGACCCTGATGATGTTGTGTATGATAATGACGCCATTTTATGCATATCCTGTTTTTATATTGATTATAATGAAATGTGATTACTCACCCTGCCTGTTTGAATGTTGCCTCTACGTGGGTAACGTGCAGATGATCAGACTTAGCTGTGGATGCCTTCGAGGACTTTTGGAGTTTATTTTGCTTTTGGTCGATGTAGAGGGTCTTGCTCTGATATTGTAACATCGGGTTGGGTCGTTGAGTCGAACCATGTTGAATTGTTATTTTTGAAGGATTATGTCTTTTATTGAAAACCTTCCGATTTTGAGTTATTGAGTTCCGCTGCTATTTGATGTCTTTTTTATTTAATTTGAGGAAAACCCGTTGTTTACGGAGCAATTTGTTTATGTGAATTTATTGAGAAATGCGCACCCTTTGAGGTGGTTCTGGTTTTTTTTTACTCTAATATTATGATTATTCTGCTGCAACATTTATGGGGTAGAAAAGGGTGTTACACAGATGGGCAGGAGCCCCCGAAGTCGTTGCTCCTAAGTAGCGGAGTAATGACTTTAGGGTTAGTCCAATCATCGGGGACCCGTTCAATAGGGTGCCAGCGTGCCCGAGATGTCGAGCTAGTGGATGATGCGGGTGGCCAAGAGCAAGCGATGTCCGACGAGACTGGAGTTCGCGGACGTACCTGTTCTTTGGGCACGAAGGAAAATTGAGACGACGCATGCGGTGTCTTCAAGCGCCACGTGTCATGCATCATTAGTGCCTAGGGAGGCTACGTGTAGGGGCACTTGAGTGCCTAGGGATGCCTCGCTTCCTGTGCTTGGATTATAAATAGGGGAAGTCTCTTTCATTTTCAAGCTTTCCTTCAAACTGATTTGAATCCTTCATGTTCTTCAAGCTTTTGAATCCGTGTTCGTCGTCACCGCCGCCGTCACTGCCGCCGTCGCCAGCTACTCCACGTCATTCGGACTCACATTTTTCAAGTAAGTTCTCGCATTCTATCTCTAGTAATGTGAATTTATTATTGATTTTCTAGGGAGAGCGTAGGTTTTAAGAGGGACGTACGAACGTTCCGGTGACTTTCATGAAGTTCCCAGCGAAAGTATAAATTTTTCGGCCATGTTCATGAAGTTTTCGGCGAAGTTGCGGGGAAGTTCATGAGAAATCTGGGAGCTTCATGAATCTTCTAATGAAGGCCCTGAGGACCTGTGATGAAGGTCCAGGGGAAGTGATGATGGTCACGGGGATCTAGGATGAAGATCTCGGGGAGCCTGGCTCCTAGTAAGCGCACGAGAATCGCGAAAGGGTATTTATTGGAGAGTCCCCCGCGTCCATCGGATCTTCTCATGGGAGGGGCATCCTCGTCGAGGAGGCCCATTGCGTCACATCGACGGGGGCTTCCCTAGTGGATGAGTTTGTTTTTCGAGGAGAGACTCACAACTTAGTGTCGGGGAGAATTTATCTGGGCTCCTTGTCCCTCTCTTCGCCCTTTCACTTGATTTGCAGTGGAAGGGCGAATTTGATTTCGGAAATCGAATTCACTGTTTTCCTCTACTTTTTAGGTAAAATGGCCATGAGGCTCGAGGGTGTTATCCATATTGATGACGAGCTCGAACTCGACGTGCCCGTCCAGCAGCCTAGAGAAGCACGAGTCCGCACGCCTGAGGACTGGGCCGGGGACAAGCCTCCCAGATTCGGGTCGCGCTTTTCTGTCGAAGACACCGATGCCTTCGCGACAGTCGAGGATATCAATGTGGGTTTTCCTCTGAGCTGGATGGTCTACAAACCTAAGGAACAACATCGTATATGCTCGAGATTCTGGGGGATGAGGTTCTCAATGTACGAGTTTATGTTCCAGGAAGCGGGCATTCGTCTCCCCTTTAGCTACTTCCAGAGGGGGGTGTTCCACTGGCTCCGTCTGGCGCCTTCCCAGCTTCACCCCAATGCGATAGCGTTTGTACGGGCGTTCGAGCTCGTGTGCAAACATCTCCACATTGGGGCCACCGTTACTCTATTTTTTCGTACCTTCCATCTACAACGGTCATCCGTCAATGGCCGACATTGATGGGTTTTCTTAAAGCAACTGAGGAAGCTTTTTAAGTCGTACCAAGATTCTGTCCGTTCATTCAAGGACAGGTTTTATGTTGTCAAGCCCGTCTAGCACATGGCCTTTGACTCCTTATACGATCTTGTGGTCGACAAGGCAGGCAAGGAGAAATTAGTGTCGAAGTGTCCGCTAGAGTGGAAGGAGGCGCACTTCAAGAGTAGCACATAGAGCTACATCGTCACTATGCCAAATAAGACATTAGACAACGCTTTTTTAGGCCTTAGACAGGGTTTAAAAGCGCTGCCTAAGGTTGCGTTGTCGTAGGTAAAGACAACGCTTTTGTTTTATCAAAAAGCGCTCTCTAAAGTATACATTAGACAGCGCTTTTTCTGTAAAAAGTGCGCTCTAAAGTAGGCCTTTAGACAGCGCTTTTTCAAAAGCGCTGTCTAATGTATACGTATAAAATTTTAATGAATTTTTCTATATACAAAAAGCGATGTCTAAAGGCCCCTTTAGACAGCGGTTTTTAAAGTGCTGTCTTATGTATGCCTATAATTTTAGTTATCAATTTTTCTATACCTTTAGAGGGCGCTTTTTAGGAAAAGAGCTTTCTTTTGTGAACTATAGACAGCGTTTTTCCTAGAAAGCGCTGTCTTTTCTCTACATATAATTTTGATGATTTTTTAAAAAAATCCCATTTTAACCATTTTTTTATGCATAAACCTGTATAATTCAAGCCATTTCAATAAACCTGTATATTTCACATTTCCATTAACATTTTCTAGTATGGTTCATTAACCATTTCCACTAATCCCATAAATCACATAAACCACATAAACCATTTCCATTATAATTCAAGTTATTTACATTAACTATTCACAAAACTATACAATTACAATCCAAAAACACATAAAGGGCATAAACCATTCACAAAACTATACAATCCCATAAAATAAACCATTCACAAAACTATACATTCACATAATCCCATAATCCTATACATTATATAAGATTTTTTTTTCAATAAGGTATTCGCACAATTCCTCCTTAATTTCTTGCAATTTATCCTTCGTGTAATGAGAACACGCGTATTCATCAAAGTACTACATAACAAAACAAAATATGCATGATTTAGTTAAAACTAATAAATTATATGACATATCTGATAAATATTAAAATAAATTCTAAGTTATAAATCCATGCATACTGTAAGAGGAATCTCTCTAATCGATCCATTTGAAGGATTTCTCTCATAAACCTCAAAACGAAATACCCGCAGTCTATGCCATTACGCTGACGAGGGCACTACACATAGAAAAACAAATAAGAATTAATATATAGTTGTTTTGTGTTATCAAGTAGCATCACTAATAAGCAACATTGTGAAAATTAATATACCTCCACTTTGACCCATGTAACGTTGGTTGCTTTAGCCCATGCTACTCGAGATTCTCTTTGTGCTCGGTATACGAGTATTGCTCTATAAAAGAAAAATGTAAATTTAGAACAATCTCACAGAAATAATTAAATATACAAATACACACGAATATTTCGAACAATCTCACTTACGTATCAACCACATCCTTCATATCCTGATATGTTGACCAATCAGTATCCAATGAATTCAGATAATAGACCACTTCTCTTGTAGGATTAATGGCAACCAACAACCAGTGTCCACTGTAAAATATAACAAAGGTTTAGATGGATAATTTCTATGGAAAATATACAAATTTAAGATTAGAATGAAATTAGAATGAAAATCTTACCAGTTTCCAGTATTATACGGTAAAAGAAACAAACTTTCTATCTTGCTGGCCATAAATCTCTCAATTAAGTGGTCTCTTACTGAAAGTGCATTCATACCAATTGTCGGTGCATTGACAAGGGTGCAAGAGATGAAACAGAATCTGTTTGACAATTCCGTCCCCCGCATCAATTTTTCATACAAGCAGCTTAAATAAAAACATAATAAACATTAGACTATTTTCATTGAAATGTGTAAATAAATTGTTCAACTAAATAAATAATAGATTGATTGGAGTACCAGATGTATGAATGCATAACACCGATGCCTAATTCAATATGCTTGAAAATCTGCTCCATGTCCTCTCTTCCGATTATCTCGGAATGATGAAAACCAAAAGCACCTTCGTCCATGTTTATTTGACGAATAGCACCATCCATCAAATCTGACATTGCCATAAGTGTTTCTAGACACGGTTGAAAGCGAGGATGAGCTCTTTTTGCCTGCACGGTCCTAGTAGGTGTTTTTTTCTTGCTGGCCTGTTGTGAAGCTTGAGCAGGAACCTAACAATCATATAAGTTAGGTAAAGTAGAAAATCATGAAACTTTTGAATTTGGATAATAGAATAACACTTAAAATGTACCTCTCTTTGTGATGCAACAGACTCGTTTTGCCGCAAAACCCCTTTATTCTTAGCTGCGGGTTTTGTAGGAGTCTAACATTACCATGTAAAAAAAATGTAAGTAATGGTTCAGAATGATTTTCATAATCGTTCAGATTTGACATTTGAATACTAAGAGATTCGTAATGGTTTTCAACATACCTCATCATCTATGTAAATGAGGTCTAACAGCCATGCAACAAACGAACCTATTGCATCTCACAGCAATGTAACCTCTGAAACCGAGTCAGGTATGGGTAGTACCGCATCCGTATCTAAAGCGATATCAACCGAAACTTTCAGATGTCTATGAGGGAGCGGTTGATGGTGAAGTAACTCTCCCACATGGTTATGAACTTTTCCCTTGCCAACCATGCGATAAGTCGGTAACGACAAATACAACTGGCAAGATGAAATGCCCTGAAGCAATAATAAATATGTAACTGTTAATGTGTATAAAGGTCAATTAAAATAAATGTGTTAATTTAATTAAAATAAATATGTGCTAATTACCTCGGGATTTTTATTTTGACAATTGATACTAGCTTTGTCACTAGTATCTTTCAAACCGGAACCGCGTTTTTCCACCTCATATCTCTCTTTATCCTTTTGCAATTCACGGACTTGCGCCTTTAGTTCTTTGAAATCCTTTTGCAATTCTCGGTTGCTGGGATTTTTTTTCTTTGGAAACAAGGAAGATGGAGTCACACCAAATCCTTTACCTCTCACCCGTCCGGAATACTCAGGAACATTTAGTACTCGACTAAGAATGCTCCTACAATCCTCCTCGCTTGTGGTTAAGGATTTAGATAAAGTCTCCTGAAATTCATTGACAAATAAAAAATTATTAGTGGGGATTACAAATTAATTATATTTTAATAAAATTTCGATTAACTTAAAGACATAATGTTATACTTACACATTCGTCATAAACATGCTGAACATCTTCCCTAACAACTCCATCCTTACCCACACGAGCTTCCTTCCACAAAACATGTCCCGGAAGTGATGATTCTTCACTTTTCGTCTCTTCTAACTACACATTTAGTTAAATAATAAATTCATCAAGTATAACACAATAATACAATTAATAAAATCATAGCATTAATATATACGTACCATTTTTTGCTGTAACCGTGCATATCCTAAACGCCCTTTTTCTGTATAGATACGCGGGTTTTGATGCTCTTTGGCGATTAATGACACTCAAATTCTGGATAAACAAGTTTAAGTCATATCAGAACAAACTAATGCAACAAGTATATAATACAATTAATAGACATGACAAGATAACATTACATTGAATTCTTCGGTTTTCCGTTTGGCTACAAACGTGCTCCATTCTTCGGGTTCAATCACGTTCGCATACAACTGTGGAAGTTCTGCTTCAAAAAAATTTTTATCCGCATCCCTAAGATATTTGTTTGATAATAAGGCTCGGAACCCTCTGAGTCTCTTTCCGACCAACTGAAGACAATATTTTTGCTGGCTTTCATCAATATTAAAGGACCTCTACAAAAAAACATACACATATAAACATAAAGTGTGTTAGTATAAGTAAATTAAAGACTTATCTTATCTTATAAACATATAAACATAAAGTGTGTTAGTATAAGTAAATTAAAGTACCTGTATCTCAGTCCATATCTTATCTTTACCAGCTTTCAACTTTGGACTCCTCCAATTATCACTGGTAATTGGAATATGCTGACGGATAAGTGAACCAATGTATGAAGACAACATTGAACCGTTAGGCTCAATTAGTTGGTTCTCATCACTCCAATGTACATCAAACTTGATCCCTTTATCTCTAGCACGGATGATTGCCTTCATAATAGTTATTCCACGTTTTATTTCACTTTCTACATTCGAAGGTTCATTCTGAGCTTCATTTTCATCATGTGTCTCGTGTGTGACGTCCTGGTTACTAGCCATTTGACCTGGAAGAAAGAAAAAAACAAAAATTAAATGACAGAAAAACTAAATTCATATAAACGAGCAACAATCTCAAGTTAAAGAAACTAAATTCAGCTTACACATGCATATTTCTATAAATCCATATTCCATAAAAGAAAACCAAAACATCATATATCACAAAAACAATAGCCAATACAAATCACAATTATAAGATCAAACAAAAGGAACATAAGTTACAAGTCACCAAATTAGAAGCCAAGAAGATTAATGCAAATTAAAAACGAGACTACCAAAAAAATACATCCTAAACAATTCTATTCTGAGCAAAAAATCAAAAATTCAAAAGAAAATAATGTAAACTAATTAATCTAAATAATGATTAACAATCCTTAAAAACAAAGGTTAAATTTTAAATAAAATAATGTTAGAAATATAGAAATTTCAAATATTTAAGAAATAAAAACATTGGTTAATAACCTATCATAATCTAAAGAATCAAACTAATTAACATAACTTGATCCTAAAAAATAATGTCTTGTACTAATATTAATCCATTAATAATCAAAACAAGTTCTGAGTATAATACTATGTAACAACAAAAGAGATTTCAAGAAACATACTGTGTAATATCATGTAATTACAAAAATAAAACTTCTCATGAACACCAAATCGTAAATAGCAACATAGGTTACTAACATAAAACACCAAATAGTAAACAGCAACAGAAATGGAACAAAACGAGTATCATACATTGCCGTCGTTCAGAGGTTACTAACATAAATAGTAAACAGCAACAGAGGTTACTAACATAAAACACCAAATAGTAAATATTGCCATCGTTCTGAGTATAATACACATGAACAAAACTTCTCATAAAACACCAAATAGTAAACAGCAACATAAATGGAACTTAAATATAATGTACAACAGCAACAGAACGACAACAACAACAACAGAACGACGGCAATGCTGACGGCAAGAATGAATGACAACAACAACAACGACGGCAAGAACAATGTATGAAGCAAGAACAACAACAACAACAACATACCTCTTCTTTTCGTTTTCGTCTTCTCCTTCACGAATGCAAGAATGAACGATGGAAACGGTGACGACAACGGTTCAGAACGACGGCTATGGTGACGGCAAAGCTTCAGAACGACGGCAATGAAAGCAGTTTCAGCATGCAAGAACGATTGAACGCAAGGGTTTCAGCAGCAAGAATGGTCGAGAGCAGAAAATGAAAAGGTGGTTCTGAAAATGATATGAAATGTGTTTTATATTTTAATTCATAAATGACCTTAGAGGGCGCTTTTCAAAAAGCGCTTTCTTAAGTGCTACCTATGAGAGCGCTTTCCTTAGAAAGCGCTTTCTAAAGTGAGGAGAATTTAAGGCCTATAGCAGTTCTTTTTGAAAGCGCATTCTAAGGTTAACCTATAAGAGCGCTTTTTTAAAGCACTTTCTAAGGTAAAACCTATAGCAGCGCTTTTGAAAAAGCGCTTTCTAAGGTGGATTCTATTTAGGGAATTTAACAGCGCTTTTAAAAAGCGCTTTCTAAAGACTATCTTTTACAGCGCTTTTTTTAGCGAAATTTTTTAAAGACCTATAGCAGCGCTTTGTCTAAAAAGCGCTGTCTTTGGTGCGATGTGAAAAGCCAATTTTGGCGTAGTACGTGAAGCCTGGTGACCTAGTCGCCGATTACCGAGAATCATACAAAAAGTTAGTCGAGTTTGTCGTCGACTTTACTCCCGCAAAATGTAACAAAGATGGTAGTTTTATCCTCAACGGTCGCGGGGAAGTTTGTTATGAGCCTCATTTTATCAACAATAAAGCCCTCCTCGAGTGCAATTCCCCCAAAGAAGCCTTGAGGTTTTTAGGTAGTGGTCGTTTACTTTGTTCGGGCGTCTGTCCCTAATTTTTTCTTCATACTGGCTCATTTTTAGTTCACTGTCGCATGCCAAATGTCAAACGTGCACGAGCGCATCAAGAAGCTGGCGGCCACCAAGGGTGCGAAGAAGAATAAAGGTAGAGTCGCCGAAGTCCAACAGATGGCGAAGCCCGACGACAGAGGAAGCGGATCTACCTCCCCTCAATATAGGAAGTCTCCTCCTCTGAGGGAGACCCCAACCAAGAGGCCGCGCACCGAGGTGGTCATTCTCGTGGATCTCAAGGAGGATGCGCCCGTAGAGAAGTTAATGCTGCCCCTTGTCACCTCCAGCGGGATTTCATTTTCGGAGTCAATTCTCCTGCTTTGGGTCGAGAAGGTGGCTCTAAGTAAAGCATTGACCGAGGACATGGCCTCCTTGATGAGTATCTTCGAGACGGCCCTGGTCCTAAATGACAAAACCAGCCCGGCTTCTGAACTGCAAAAGTTACATGATGAGAACGCCACCCTCGAGGCGGAGAAAAACAAAGCTGAGAGTGACCTTCAAGAGGCCCAGACGAGGTGTGAAATTATGTGCGCATTCTCCATGAGTTGAATGAGATGAATGTAAAACTGAAGAAAACCAAGGAGCAACGGGACCGCCTTCAGAAAAAGGTTACTGAGCTGGAAGCTGCCGCCAGGCTTGCCGAGGACGAGACGGAGGAGCAGAGGGCGCTCGCGGACCGTGGTGCCCTGGTCGCCCGGGTCAGAGAGCTTGAGCAAGATTTCTTGGAGGCTCTTGAGGTGGCCTTCAACAGGGCTTTGGTGCAGGTCCAGGCCGAGAAATCGAGGGTCCAGCTCGCCCTTGAGAGAGTCAGTCCCTTCCACCAAGTGGTCGACGGCCAGGTGGTCATGCCCGGGGAGACTAACGACAGAACTGGTCGAGGTGACGGGGAGCACCGACTTAAGAAGGAGGTAGCTGTTTGAGTTTCTGTTTAGTTGTTTGATCGACCTGCGCGCCACATTTTGGCTATTGTTCTGTACGGCTTGCGTGCCATGATTTTGTAAAAAATTTTGTAATGATTGAACAATGGGGTTTGCCCATTCCAATGCATTGTTTCTTTACCATTTGATATGTTCATACTGTGTGTGTGTTGCTTGAATGTGTGTTTTATATTGCATATTTTCGTTAAGTATTTGGGGTTTTTGCTCGACGTTTTGGTCCACGACAGTGTAGGGAACTGGTCGAGTGGTCGGAGTCAGATTTCGACCTTCGACGAAGCTAAGAGCTTGATCGGGGTCTTCGATCCGAGGCGTGAACTTCCCATCACGAGTTGGGAGTTCTTCCTAGTCGGTACGACAATAGTGCAGCTCGGTTGAGGCGTGCCCGTGGGATCAAGAGTTCGCTCGCACACACAAGAGGGGACTCTTGTCTTCTTGTCTCGAGTTTAAGAGTCTCTCTTGTACCCTAGTACGATCTGTGGTCGCGATGCGAATAGGTCGCGAGCAGTGTTTAATTGTAGTACTGTTTAAGCATCTCAGCGTTCCATGGTCGAGCAAGTTCATCCCCGTGTAAGTTTTTGAGGTAGTAAGCTCTCGTCCCCGTTTTCGTATGGGCGCGATAGAGGCCCTCCCAGTTCGCGGCGAGCTTAACTTCGCACGAGTCTTTCTGGTTCCTCTGCAGGACTTAGGTGCCCACCTAAAATTCACGTTTGATGACTTTGCTGTCATGATGCAAAGTTATCTTCTGCTTGAGCGAGGCTTCACGGAAGGACGCCCCCGACCGAATCTCTTCGACTAAGTCGAGCTCCCCCCCTTAGGGCCTCTTCGTTGTCTTCCTCATCGAGGGGTGACTCACTCCTCCTCGAGGGTTCCCCTATTTCTACAGGAATTACTGCCTCAGTCCTGTAGGTCAGTCGGAACGGGGTTTCCCCTATGGTCGAGTGGGGGTTGTTTTGTAAGCCATAAGCACGTTGTACAACTCTTCGAAATTCTTGCTTCCATTAACTCTTTGATATCTTTGGTCAAAACTCAAACGAAATGCTTTCTTCCACTAACTTTTAAGATGAAATTTGACTAACAAAAGAGCCAAAAGGATGTTACTCTTGAATGGTTATGTTTTTGCAGGAAATGAAAAAAGAAAACATCAGTACAAGCAAGAAGAATTTCTGCCCTGAAACTTTTGCGATGTGAACTTTCCTTCGCATAGCGAAGGTCGCGATGCGAAGTTGAAGCGAGCAACAACAGAAAGAAACAAATAGTTCTCATAGCGAAGGTCGCGATACAAAGTTGAAGTGAGCCAAAACAGGATGAAACAGAATCAAACTCACCCAACTTCGCTTGAAGTAAACAAAGCGAGAAGAAGCGAGAAAACTTTGCGATACAAACTTTACTTCGCATAGCGAAGTCTGGCGGGTCCTGAAAGACGGTTTGACAGTTCAAATCTTAATGGAGAAGAAAAGATAAGTTCGCATAACGAACTTTCTCTCGCTATGCGAACTCAGGCGGCCAAAAATACTATAAAAAGAGATCAAGTGCATTGTAGTGGATAATCTCTTATTGTTTTAATACAGTTTAATTTTAGATAGTTTGTAATAGATAGTAAGGGAGGGAAAGTAGGGATACGAGCTGGAGACGCATCAAGAGTCGGGAAATCGTCGTTGGTGTTGATTCATCTTTATTCCTCCATTTTGTATCAAGCTACCATGAGTAGCTAAATCCCTCTCTTGTTGGGATTGGTTGTAGTTCACCGAAACAGTATGTATTTTCATTAATCCTGGCGTTATATGCAATTTATTTATGAATCATTATCGATGATATCTTTGTTATATTTTTTAACTCCATGGATTTGAATTGATATTGAGAAATACGGTTCTAATCTCGATCCAAGATAATCATCTATTAAACTCTAAATGCTAGACATAGATTTAGGTTTAATATTCACCATAAGTATCGATTCTTAATGATGCCGTATTGTTTAATAGTATGAGAAATCGTCGATTAAACAATAAGGTAGAATCCTCATCAGATGTTTAGACATAAACTCTGTTTGTGAGCGATACGTGATAATATTGAAACATGCTTAAATTGTGTATAACTGATTTATGATATGCATATTGAATCGGTGAATGAAAACCAAATTCCCAACAAGCCTATTCATCTGAAATTTATCTTTATTTATTATACGCGTTTACTTTTCGTAACTTATAAACCAAACATCTGGAACTTTTGCTTAGAATCATAGAAATTATTGAACGATTTTGATATCGCTCCAATCGTGTGGATATGATAAAACTAAATACTTACATTTGATTGTACTCAACATCACTTCCTTGCGGTCTTGGAGTTGATGTCGATCGAGTTCAGACCCTTGGTTGCAGCCTCGAAACATCTCCTGGAGGCCTCAATATCCCCGTGGAGAGTGACGACATGGCCCCTGGCCGTGTAGTATTTCATCTTCAGATGGACTGTAGATGGTACTGTCGTGATTTCGGCTAGATTCGGCCTCCCCAGGATGCACTGGTACAGAGAAGGCCACTCTACCACCAGGAAGTGGACCTTAAATTGCCGGCAGTGTCTTTGTTCTCGAAAGTGACCATCAGCTCGACGTAGCCCCATGGTCTGGTGGTGGTGTCGTTGAAACCCTACAGGTCTAAGCCCACGTAAGGGTTCAGATGCGTCTCGTTGAGCTGGAGGGTAGCGAATAGGTGGGCATACATTATGTCCACTGAGCTCCCATGGTCAACCAGGATGCGGCGGACATCAAAGTTCGACATCTATGCCCTGATCAGGATATGGATGTTGGAGTTAGGGGCGCCTTCCGACATTTCTTCGAGGTAGAAGTTGATGGGATTTGACCTTCATGAACCTTCTCAAAGGTGGAGTTCTGCGTCGAGCTCGCTTCTATCAACTCGTCGAACTTCAGCTTGATTGACCCCATCGAGACCTTATTGAAACCTCCGCCTGATATGACCATGGCGGTGGGGAAGTTTCCCATGGGATACGAGCAGTCACAAGCATGTTGGGCTCGCAGTGGAAGTAGAAGTCCTTTGGTCGAGTGATGCATAGGGTGACTTGTAGTCCGTTCTCGCCGGGGGATGCGGTCGCCTCCTTGACCCTTTTCGTATCTCGGCTTTCTTGTCGGGGGCATTGCTCCTCTTCGAGTACTGCTTGAGGTGCCCCTCTTTGATCAAGATTTCTATTGCATCCTTGAGGTTGATGCAATCCTCTGTGGCATGCCCGTGGCTCCTGTGGAACCGGTAGTATTTGGATTTGTTGACGTTTCGTTTAGGGGGTGTCGGCTTCGGGAAGCGGACACCTCCTTTCTGGAACTCCGAGTTGATGCACGCGATCAGGATGCGCTCGCGAGAAGCGGTGAGTAACGTGTACTCAGTGAAGCGACCTGCTGGTCCCCTCAGTTCTCGAGAGTCTCGGGGTCGGTCTTCTCTTCTTCTTTCCCCGCCTCGTCGGGGGGCAGTGGAGTCCTTGTGCCTAGAGCTTCTGGTACCCTCCTGGTGCCACGAGTCGCGGGCACAGTTGGCGGCCACTATCTCCTCATACTGGATGTTTTCTTGGGCCTTGTGGAGGAGCTCTTCCAAGGTGTTGGTCCTTTCAATGCCGACAGCCTTGGCGAACTCGATGTGAGGTGTAAAACCCCAGTTTTTGTTAGATTTATATAATTGAGTCGATTTAATTATTTTTGGTCTTTATATAATTTTATTCTTGACTTTTATTTGGAAATATATTATTTTTCATTGTTGTTATGTTTTATCGCTTTTTGAGAGCGTTTGCGAGATATTTGAGTGTAGGGGTATTTTGGTCTTTTGATGGATAGATATTATGTTTTTCATTTAAAATAGAAATAGAGAGAAAAATAGAGAGAAAGAAAAAGAGAAGAAGGAAAAGAGAAAGAAAATAAGAAAAGGGGAAAAGCTTGGAGAGTAACGAAACGATCCAACCGACTTTTGAAAACACGATTAATCGGGTAAGGGTGTGAAACTCGATTATCCTATACTTGTGTATGATTATGTATGTATGTATTTGTGTGATATTTGGTTGAAATTGGATATAGAACCAAAACTATTAATATGTTGAGATTGTTAGAAATTGATTCAAATGGTGTCTGAAATCATGTTTTAATGTTCCTAATTGCTGAGACATGTTAGATAGATGTTGTTGTGCATTCAATTGGTAATTTGCTGGTGTTTAGATGAGATTTGGAGGTGATTTTGGATGAATCCGTAGCAGAAAATTCTGTAGGAAAAAATCTGGGTTTCGCTGCCCATACGTGTATCAGGCTTGGCATTACGCGTATTAGTTTGGGCAATACGCGTATGGCAAGGGGGAAATGAGGGCAATACGCGTATGGAACACATTTTTCACGGCTTCTGCTGATTTGTGTAATGGTACGCGTATTTGGCAAGGCATTACGCGTAATAAGTGAGGCATTACGCGTATGGAATTTTTAGTGGAATTTTTGGGGAGAATTCAGTCTCTGCCCAAACGCGTAGCAGTTTGGGCAATACGCGTATGGAATGGTCGAGCGAGCTGGGCATTATGCGTATGGCCTAAGGCAATACGCGTATGACCAGAGAGGGTGTAGAATGGTTCCCGATTTTGCGTCCGATGCCGCAACTTTTGATCCGTAACTCAGATCGAGGCGTTCGTGGTACCGTTAGAAAGCTATTGAGATGTTCTTTCTTATTAAAATGGTTTTGAGATTGTTGGCCAATTTAATTATGTCGGGAATTTGGAAATGTGTCGTTTTGTGGACTTTTACCGTTGTAATTGCGTGTAATTGATGTGTTATCATGCAATGTGCTTTAGATATATATCATATGACTTGTGTGTTGTTATATGATGTGAATGCATGTGATGAAATGTTGTGATGATGGTTTGTGGCCTAAGGGCAAGAAAATGCATTGTGTTGTGTTTGATTATATATGCATGATTATGGATGTGTATATGTGTGCATTTGAATGTCATGAGTCATTGTATGCCAAGCATCATGATATGCATTCTTGTGATGTCGTGTGCCCTAGTGGGTGTGAGCGACGAAACGGTTCCAAAGGGAATCCGCTATAACATCGTGTGCCTTATACAAAGAGGACCTAAAGCGATGATTATAGACGATCGTGTGCCTTATACAAAGAGGACCTAAAGCGATCGGATCGTGTGCCTTATACAAAGAGGACCTAAAGCGATCCATAAACGTCGTATGCCTTATACAAAGAGGACCTAAAGCGACGGGGAACATCGTTTGCCCGACGGGGAGTTACACTAAGTAACAAGCGATGATTCCAATAATTCCTGAGTGAATTAATGATGAGAATGATGGATGGAACGGTACCGCATTGCATTGCATAGAGTCGTTGTGTCGGTCTCTGTGCATTTGCATAAATCATGAATGGATTGATTTTGTGTGGAATTGTGAATGGAATTGATGAGTTGAGATATATATATATGTTGGTGATAAATGTATTGTGCATGATTGATATGCCTTTGTGATGGATGTATGAGATATGATTTGTGTTGGTTTGCATTTGAATTATGGTGTAAGTTGTGGTGAGAACGTTTTATATGTGTATTTTGGGTTATTATATAATTGTATGCAATTATATTATGATTGTGTGTCTCACCCTTCTGCTATTTTAAATGCTCTATGAGGCATTGCAGATTAGATGCTGGAGGTCTTTTTGTGAAGCTTAGGTCTTCATTCTTTTGTCGGTCGGCTCTGATATGTAGCACCGGGTAGTCGGGGAGATCGTTTGTGATTATTTGTATATGTATATGTTCTTTTTGGATTGTACATGTATGACTCTGTGTATGACAGACAAACTTTTATGTTATATATATATATATATATATATATATATATATATGAGATTTTAGTTGCAGATTTTCCGCTTTTATTCTGTATCGGAATTGTGGGTGAAAGGAACTGAGTTCCTCTGTTATGTGCTACCTGATTGTTGCATATCTATATGAGCAGGTTGTTGTATTTTGTTTCAATTGATGTGATTCCTCCGTCTATGCCATGAATGTATTAATTATACTCTGATTATTTGTTATCGCTTTATTTGCTCGGGGGATAGATTAGTGGTGTTACATTAAGTGGTATCAGAGCTAGTTTTGTCAGTTCGTGCCAGTCCGCGTCGGTTTTTGTGTGTGGGGTGAGCTGTTTGTTTAACCATAGTTGCTGTTATTGGATATGAACAGAATATGGCTGGTAGGAATGACACTGCTTTGGCTGCTGCTATGCAAGCTATGGCTCAGGCTGTGTAGGGTGCACCTAATGCTGGTGGGAATGCTGAGTTCTGGAAGAACAAACCGCTTGTCTTCAAAGGGAGACATGATCCTGATGGTGCTCAGATTTGGCTTAAGAAGATTAAAAGAATATTTCGAGTGATGGACTGTGCTGAGGAACATAAGGTGAGACTGGGTACTCACATGTTGCAGGAGGAGGCTGATGATTGGTGGGTTAGTAAGTGTCATGTTTGGGAAGCTACAGGTGAAGAGGTCACTTGGGCTTTGTTTAGCAGGGAGTTTTTGAGGAAGTATTTTCCTGAAGATGTTAGAGGAAAGAAGGAAATAGAGTTCTTGGAGTTGAAACAAGGTAACCTGTCTGTTGTGGATTACACTGCTAAGTTTGTGGAGCTTGTTCAGTTTTATCCACATTATGCGGAAGCAACTGCAGAGTTTTACAAATGTGTGAAGTTTGAGAATGGGTTGCGTCCTGAGATCAAGCAGGCAATCGGTTATCAAAGGATTAGGAGGTTTTTAGATTTGGTGGATTGTTGTAGAATTTATGAGGAGGATAGCAAAGCTCGTTCTACTCACTATAAGAGTGTGAACGAAAGGAAAGGAAAGCAACTGTTTCGTGGTGGTCCTTATGTGTCACCAGCTGACAAGGGTAAGCAAAGGGGTAATTTTGATAAAAGGCCAAGTGGGGGAGGTATGTCTAATCCTCTGAGATGTTTTAGGTGTGGTGACTTAGGACATCGTCAGTTTGAATGTAGAAAGGATATGAGGAAGTGTTCCAATTGTGGAGGTTTAGGACATGTCGCAGCTGATTGTAAGAAGAATGTGGTGAAGTGTTTCAACTGTGGTGAACCTAGTCATGTTAGTACGAAGTGTCCAAAACCAAAGCAAGCTCCACCTGGAGGGAAAGTATTTGCATTGGCAGGAACTCAGACTACTAGTGCAGATCGTCTGATCAGAGGTACTTGTTTTATTAATAGTAAGCCTTTAGTTGCTATTATTGATACCGGATCGACTCATTCGTTTATTTCGTCTGAGTGTGCGAAGCGTTTGAATCTTTTGTTGTCTTCGATGGGTGGAGAGATGGTTATTGACACTCCAGCAATGGGGTCGGTAACTACTTTTTTGGTTTGTTTAAGTTGTCCTTTGACCATTTATGGTAAAGATTTTGAGATGGATTTGGTGTGTCTTCCGTTGGAGGGTTTAGATGTGGTTCTGGGAATGAATTGGTCGCAGTTCAATCGAGTGCATATTGATTGTTATCATAAGTTGGTAAAATTTCCTTCTCTTGAGGAAGACGAGGAATCGAGTTTCTTATCAACCAAAGAGTTGAAGAAGCTTTTGGCGGATGAAGCTCAGTTGTTCGGGTTGTTTGCATCGTTGACCGTGGATAGTCAAGTTGCAATTGATGTATTTCCAGTTGTGTGTGATTTTCCATAGGTGTTTCCAAAGGATATTTCAGATGTGCCGCCAGAAAGAGAGGTGGAGTTTTCTATAGATCTAGTTCATGTTACTAGACCTGTATCTATGGGACCATATCGTATATCGGCATCCGAGTTGGTTGAGTTAAAGAAGCAGTTGAATTAATTGTTAGAAAAGAGGTTTGTGAAGCCGAGTGTATGGCCTTGGGGTGCTCCAGTTTTATTGGTGAAGAAGAAAGATGGAAGTATGCGATTGTGTATTGATTATCGCCAGCTGAATAAGGTGACGATTAAGAATAAGTATCCTCTTCCGAGAATTGATGATCTGATGGACCAGTTGGTAGGTGCGTGTGTGTTTAGTAAAATTGATTTGAGGTCAGGTTATAATCAGATTAGAGTGAAAGAGGAAGATATTCAGAAGACGGCCTTTAGGACACGCTACAGACATTATGAATATTCTGTGATGCCGTTTAGGGTTTCTAATGCGCCAGGAGTGTTTATGGAGTATATGAACCGTATTTTCCATGAGCATTTTGATCGATTTGTTGTTGTGTTTATTGATGACATCTTGATTTATTCTATGTCCCAGGAGGAACATGCGGAGCATTTGCGTGTTGTGTTGCAAATTTTGAAGGAAAGGAGACTTTATACCAAGTTGTCCAAGTGTGAGTTCTGGTTGTCAGAAGTGAGTTTTCTTGGGCATGTGATTTCAGGTAATAGTATTGTTATAGATCCATCCAAAGTAGAGGCAGTTCTACAATGGGAGGCTTCTAGATCAGTTACTGAAATTAGAAGCTTTTTGGGTTTAGCTGGATATTATCGAAGATTCATTGAAGGCTTTTCCAAGTTAGCACTTCCTTTGACCCAGCTGACTTGTAAAGGTAAAGCGTTCATTTGGGATATTCGGTGTGAGGAAAGTTTTAGTGAGCTGAAGAGAAGATTGACTACAGCTCCGATTTTGGTCTTACCGAATCCTACTGAACCGTATGTGGTGTATTGTGATGCGGCTTTGATTGGTTTAGGTGGGGTGTTGATGCAAGAAGGTAAGGTTGTGGCTTATGCTTCGAGGCAATTAAGGATTCATGAGAAGAATTACCCTACTCATGATTTGGAATTAGCGGCTGTGGTGTTTGTATTGAAAATTTGGAGGCATTATCTCTATGGTGCAAGATTCGAAGTCTTTAATGATCATAAAAGTTTGAAATACTTGTTTGATCAGAAAGAGTTGAATATGAGGCAACGGAGATGGTTGGAATTTTTGAAGGACTACAATTTTAGCTTGAATTACCATCCTGGTAAAGCTAATGTGGTAGCCGATGCGTTAAGCCGGAAGTCTTTGCATATGTCCGCTTTGATGGTTAAAGAGTGGGAACTTTTGGAAGCATTTAGAGATTTCAGTTTGGTGTGTGAATTGACATCTGATAGCATGAGGCTTGGTATGTTAAAGGTTACTAATGATTTTATGTTGACCGTTAGCGAATAGCAGAAGTTGGATGTGAAATTTGTTGATTTGATGACGATTGGAGATCAAAGTGTGAATGGTGACTTTTAAGTGGATGATAAGGTTGTTTTGAGATTCCGTGGTAGAATTTGTATTCCTGATGATTCAGACTTGAAAAATATGATTTTAGAGGAAGGGCACCGGAGTAGTTTGAGTATACATCTGGGAGCTAATAGGATATATCAAGATTTGGAGAAGATCTTTTGGTGGTCCGGATTGAAGAGGGATGTGGCTCAGTTTGTTTATGCGTGTTTGACGTGTCAGAAGTCAAAAGTAGAACATCATAAGCCTAGTGGATTATTGCAACCGTTTGATATTCCCGAGTGGAAATGGGACAACATTTCTATGGATTTTGTGACATGGTTGCCGAATACACAGAGGGGACATAATGCCATTTGGGTAGTTGTGGATACGCTGAGTAAATTGGCGCATTTCATTCCGATTGACATCAGTTTTTCTTGGGAGAGGTTGGCTGAGATTTATATCCGTGTGATTGTGAAGCTACATGGTGTTCCGTTGTGTATTGTTTCAGATCGAGATCCGAGGTTTACTTCCAGATTTTGGGAAAGTTTGCAAAAGGTGTTAGGTTCCAAGTTGAGATTGAGTTCTGCTTATCATCCTCAGACGGATGGTCAGCCCGAGAGAACTATTCAGTCATTGGAAGATTTGCTGAGAGCTTGTGTTCTTGAGCAAGGTGGTGCTTGGGATAGTTATCTTTTGTTGGTTGAATTCACGTATAACAACAGTTTCCATTCGAGTATTGGAATGGCGCCTTTTGAAGCGTTGTATGGAAGAAGATGTCGAACACCGTTTTTTTGGCATGAATCTGGTGAGAGTTCGGTGGTTGGACTGGAGTTAGTGCAACAGACTATGGAAAAGGTGAAACTTATTCGTGAGAAAATGAAGGCTTCTCAGAGTAGGCAGAATAGTTATCATAATCGAAGGCGGAAATATCTTGAGTTTCAAGAAGGCGATCATGTATTTTTGAGAGTTAGACCGGTGACGGGTGTTGGGCGTGCATTGAAGTCGAAGAAGCTTACTTCTCGGTTTATTGGTCCTTATCAGATATCCGCGAGAGTGGGTGTTGTGGCTTATCGGGTGGCGTTGCCGCCGAATCTTTCGAATTTGCATGATGTGTTCCATGTTTCACAACTTCGAAAGTATGTTCTGGATCCGTCGCATGTGATTCCAATGGATGAAGTTGAGGTAAGGGAGAACCTTACGGTTGAGGCATTACCAGTGAGAATTTTGGATCGCGAGTCGAAGCGGTTAAGAGGCAAGGATATTACGCTTGTGAAAGTAGCGTGGGGAGGCGCTGCTGGGGGAAATTTGACTTGGGATTTGGAGAGTCAGATGCGGGAGTCGTATCCGGAGTTGTTCGTCTCAGGTAATATTTTCGAGGACGAAAATTCCTAAGTGGGGGAGAGTTGTAACACCCCAGTTTTTGTTAGATTTATTTAATTGAGTCGATTTAATTATTTTTGGTCTTTATATTATTTTATTCTTGACTTTTATTTGGCTATATATTATTTTTCATTGTTGTTATGTTTTATCGTGTTTTGAGAACGTTTGCGAGATATTTGAGTGTAGAGGTATTTTTCTCTTTTGATGGGTAGATATTATGTTTTTCATTTAAAATAGAAATAGAGAGAAAAATAGAGAGAAAGAAAAGGAGAAGAAGGAAAAGAGAAAGAAAAGAAGAAAAGGGTAAAAACTTGGAGAGTAAGGAAACGATCCAACCGACTTTTGAAAACACGATTAATCGGGTAAGGGTGTGAAACTCGATTATCCTATACTTGTGTAGGATTATTTATGTATGTATTTGTGTGATATTTGGTTGAAATTGGATATAGAACCAAAACCATTAATATGTTGAGATTGTTAGAAATTGATTCAAATGGTGTCTGAAATCATGTTTTAATGTTCCTAATTGCTGAGACATGTTAGATAGATGTTGTTGTGCATTCAATTGGTAATTTGCTGGTGTTTAGATGAGATTTGGAGGTGATTTTGGGTGAATCCGTAGCAGAAAATTCTGCATGAAAAATTCTGGGTTTCGCTGCCCATACGTGTATCAGGATTGGCATTACGCGTATTGGTTTGGGCAATACGCGTATGGAAAGGGGGAAATTAGGGCAATACGCGTATGGAACACATTTTTCACGGCCTTCTGCTGATTTGCGTAATGGTACGCGTACTTGGCAAGGCATTACGCGTAATAAGTGAGGCATTACACGTATGGATTTTTAGTGGAATTTTTTGGGAGAATTCATTCTCTGCCCATATGCGTAGAAGTTTGGGCAATATGCGTATGGAATGGGCGAGCGAGATGGGCATTAAGCGTATGGCCAAAGGCAATACGCGTATGACCAGAGAGGGTGTAGAATGGTTCCCGATTTTGCGTCTGATGCCGTAACTTTTGATCCGTAACTCGGATCGAGGCGTTCGTGGTACCGTTAGAAAGCTATTGAGATGTCCTTTCTTATTAAAATGGTTTTGAGATTGTTGGCCGATTTAATTATGTCAGGAATTTGGAAATGTGTCGTTTTGTCGACTTTTACCGTTGTAATTGCGTGTAATTGATGTGTTATCATGCAATGTGCTTTTGATATATATCGTGTAACTTGTGTGTTGTTATACCATGTGAATGCATGTGATGAAATGTTGTGATGATGGTTTGTGGCCTAAGGGAAATAAAATGCATTGTGTTGTGTTTGATTGTATATGCATGATTATAGATGTGTATATGTGTGCATTTGAATGTCATGAGTCATTGTATGCCAAGCATCATGATATGCATTCTTGTGATGTCGTGTGCCATAGTGGGTGTGAGCGACGAAACTGTTCCAGAGGGAATCCTCTATAACATCCTGTGCCTTATACAAAGAGGACCTAAAGTGATGATTATAGACGATCGTGTGCCTTGTAGAAAGAGGACCTAAAGCGATCGGATCGTGTGCCTTATACAAAGAGGACCTAAAGAGATCCATAAACGTCGTGTGCCTTATACAAAGAGGACCTAAAGCGATGGGGAACATCGTTTTCCCGACGGGGAGTTACACTAAGTAACAAGCGATGATTCCAATAATTCCTGAGTGAATTAATGATGAGAATGATGGATGGAACGGTACCACATTGCATTGCATAAAGTCGTTGTGTCTGTCTCTGTGCATTTGCATAAATCATGAATGGATTGATTTTGTGTGGAATTGTGAATGGAATTGATGAGTTGAGATATATATATATATATATATATATATATATATATATATATATATATATATATATATATATATATATATATATATATATATATATATATATGTTGGTGATAAATGTATTGTGCGTGATTGATATGCCTTTGTGATGGATGTATGAGATATGATTTGTTTTGGTTTGCATTTGAATTATGGTGTAAGTTATTGTGAGAATGTTTCATATGTGTATTTTGGGTTATTATATAATTGTATGCAATTATATTATGATTGTGTTTCTCACCCTTCTGCTGTTTTAAATGCTCTATGAGACATTGCAGATTAGATGCTGGAGGTCTTTTTGTGAAGCTTAAGTCTTCATTCTTTTGTCGGTCGACTCTGATATGTAGCACCAGGTAGTCGGGGAGATCGTTTGTGATTATGTGTATATGTATATGTTCTTTTTGGATTGTACATGTATGACTCTGTGTATGACAGACAAACTTTTATGTTATATATATATGAGATTTCAGTTGCAGATTTTCCGCTTTTATTCTATATCTGAATTGTAGGTGTTAGGAACTGAGTTCCTCTGTTATGTGTTACCTGATTGTTGCATATCTATATGAGCAGGTTGTTGTATTTTGTTTCAATTGATGTGACGCCTCCGTTTATGCCATGAATGTATTAATTATACTCTGATTATTTGTTATCGCTTTATTTGCTCGGGGGATAGATTGGGGGTGTTACACGAGGTCGTAGCCCTCGCTCGATCAAGAATTTATTCATGTCGTCCGAGGTGGATACCTGGACGACTACTCGGTTAAATCTCTCTATGTAATCTCAGAGAGACTCGTCTTTTCCCTGGATGGTGGCTTCCAGGGACGCTTCCGTCTTCGGGTGGCGCCGGGAAACGGTGAAATGCCCGAAGAACAACCTCTTCAGTACTCTCCAGGAGGTGATGGATTCGGGCGTGAGGCTTTTGTACCATAGCATAACACCTTTCCTCAGGGTAGTGAAAAAAAGCCTACACTTGATGGCTCCTCGGACGTTCCGATAGTCGAGCATCGCGTCAAAGCTTTCGATGTGATCGTCCAGGTCAGTCGTACCATCATATGTCGCCAAGGGTGGGGGTTTCTCCATCCCGACAGGCAAGGGGGTCTGCATGATGTCCCTCGACAGCGAGGTACGCTGGTCGTCCTCGTCGCTCCTGATAGGTGATCGCCATGGGGACTGGTCACATCGTCCGTTCCTGCTCTGTCGGGGAGGACTCCTTGGTCAGGTCTTTACCTTATCGCCGAACCTGTCAGCATTATTTCTCTTCTGAGCGGCGGAACGTCGTTCCTTCCGAGGAGGGGACCGGTCGCGCTTCTGGGTGACCATGGGCTGGGGTCGTTCCAGATGCGGACGGTTCCCAGGCTTCTGGGGAGAGGGGCTCCGAGAGTCATCGTGTCATGTCCTCCGCGGGGGAGGAGATGGACTGCGAGAAACGGGGCAACGATGTCTCTGCGGGGGGAGTGTGACTGTCGCTCCCTCTCGACCACTCCTATTCGCTCATTCTGTTGGAAAATCATTAGATTTGTCTGATTGATCGCTGCGAACAGAGCCACCGTGGTCGGATCAGCATTAGGTGGCACAGGGATCGACTGGTAGATAGCCGGGCTATCACAGTGTCGGGTGGCGTTGAAGGCCGCGTCTTTAGAGGAGGGAGAAGCGGTGTGCCCGTCCCTGGGGTCGCCTTCTTCGACGTGAACAGTCTCGTTGGGGTCGTGATCGTCCCCGTTGGTGAATGGGGTGAAGGCAGAGTCTGGAGCGTTGACGTCGTTTCGTGGGCTAGCCAGGATCATCCGAGATTGAAAGTTGCTATGGTTCTTGAGTTTCTACGAGAGGAAGAACGGGGAAGCAAAGTTTCTCACAGATGGAGCCACTCATCGTACATGATCAGAAAAGGATCAGTAGGCAGCAACACGTCGTGAACTCTGTTAGTCTCCGGTGGTGGTGAAGAGGTGGGGGTGTACCTGCAAGGTACTCCGATGCCCAAGAAAGAGACGGAGTAGAAAGCGCAAGTACAGAAAAGGTGTAGAGAGAGTGTAAATCAGAATACCTGACCCTCTAGTGAAAGAGGGTATTTATAGTGTGCCATCAGCGCAGGGCCAACGGTTACTCATCATTGGGCTGGATTGCAAGGCCCAATATGAGTAACTACCAGGACTTACGTGGCGTAGGGAAGACTAGCATGTGGTCTTCGCCCTGGGTCAACTGTCCCGTGATCTTCGAAAGGTGGGCTGACCAGTTCTTCCAAAAGTGGGTAGTTTCCTGATGAAGTGTCCCCGCGTGGGGGGCACGTGGAGTCTGTGGGGGAGACGGATGTGATCTTTCCGGTCGCGCAGATGGGCTGGATGTTATATGGACTCTCCTCAATGAAGACTTGGGTTAGGCCGTGTCCGACGGTGGGCCAGCCTTAAACCCAGTCCAGAATAGATACTAAACACATTATAAAATTAAGAAAGTTTATAGAACATTTAGGTGATTCATAGTAATTTCATTTTATTTTATCTTTGAATCCAATCGCCAACCACCACGAAGGAAAAGTATTTTACCTAAATCAGAACGTTTTCTCTAGTTAAACATTGTACATACGATAAAATATCAAGCATAGTCTCAAATAATAGTCGCAAATAATTATCCTAATCTTTCTATAGCATTATTGATTAACTCATTGCTAAATTAACCAGTCCATACAATATTTAAAAAACACAAGAGTCACGAGCATTCATGACCTAAGCCAATGCAAATATGATGCTTGTAGCATCATACATGAGACTGACACTAATATTTAAATATATGGAGAACAAAAATGAAATAGAAATGAGATTAAAAGTATATTTAAGACAACTATAAATTTATTTATATGCAAAATTATATATATAATAGGAAGTAAAAAGTGATCCAACAAATAACATAGAATTAATCATAATGTTTGGACATGGCTCATAGGATTATTACATCATTTCAATATGCACTTCCACAAGTTTTGCAAGTAATTTTTCTCTTCTTTTTCTGGTGTTATAGATCATCATCAGAGAGTCATGGAGGAGACGAAGGAGGAGGTGAAGGAGAAGAGGGAGGAGGATAGAAGTCGTGGCCACGCGGAGGAGGAGGACTGAAGTTGTGTCCGTGTGGACCATCATCAATAATATAACCTAGGCGTCCATCTTTGAAATTCCAAAACAAACATGGAGAAAACATGATGAGTTGAATAAAGCCACACATAATTTTCAAGTGGAAAATATAATAATTTATTAGAAAACAAAAATAAAAAATAACTATTTTTCTAAAAAAAAAATCAAATTTCTTACATGTTTTGTGAAGAGGTTGAAATTTTCTTGCCGTTGATGCCACTTTAATTGATAAGATAATCACTAACAGTAAAGTTAGGTTCAGTATAATCTTTTTAAAAGAAGTCATTTAACTTGAAAGAAAGATGATAGAAGCTAAAAGAAATGTGTGTACTTGGAATGAGAATGAGGATTGAGTTGAAATATATATGCATTGAGAGATATATAACTTTCCTCAAAGAGTATCTTATTAATCATATTCTCTAATAATAGAACCAGAATTATCATTCTCAAATAAAAAAAAAAAACTTTGCTATGTAATTTTTTATTTATTATCTAAACACTTGTTCAATATATCTTAATGACTGGGTTATTAATATGATATTGTCATAGAGAGAAAATTAAAAAGAAAAAGACATTTTCGTGTTGTCTTCGCATAATATCCATGTATAAAGTCTTTTATCTTTGTTTTTTTTTTTATAAATATTATGAAAATTTTTTAATACACCACCCAAATTTTTTAAGCACCACGAGAAATTTCTTTTTTGTCCCCAGTTTTCGGATGTGCACATCCGAGCGCACCAATTTTTTAAAAATTATTGATGTGTTCCGGATATGCATATCTGGAAACATTTCTGATGTGCACTTCCGGAAGAATTTCTTATTAATTCGCGCCAGACCTTCTTCCTCCCTCTCATTCTTCACTTTTTCATTTCCAAACTCTCTCAAACTCTCTCAAACTCTCAAATTTTCAATTACCACAAATCTCGATTTTTTCCACTCGCGTTCGGCACAGAGCAACATCTACAACGATCAACAGACTCCAAATCCTCCGTATCACATTTTAATCGGTAAGTTTTCAAATTTTAGAGTTTTGGAATTATTTTCGAGTAATCGATTTAGAGTAGACATTTAGGTGTAGAAATTGTTAGGTTGCATGAATAACATAGGTTAGAGACAATGTAGGTCTTGTTTTCTGCTTCAAACGGACGACCAGGGCATTAAAATGCCCTTTTGCATGGTACAATAGCCATGGCTGCCACTTTTAAACTTCAAAATACGTACCCGGTGTGCAGATCCGGAAAGATAGTAACGTTTAGTATTCTGAGTGTTTCCGGATGTGCATAGTAACGTTTAGTATTCTGTGTGTTTCCGGATGTGCATAGTAACGTTTAGTATTCTGAGTATTTCCGGACGTGCACATCCGGAAATACACAACGTTAAAAATTTTGTGCCCTTATCCGGAAGACATCCAACGTTAAATATTTTGCATATTTCCGGATGTGCACATCCGGAAGACACTTGTTTTTTTTTTTTTAGTTTGTTTGTTTGTTTTTTTTAATTATTTTTAAAAAATTCTAATTTATTTATTATGCTTTACAGATTAGATGGCTGACAGAGACAATCGTGTCATACATGGACGGACAACGCAACACGCATATGTCCGACATGAGCGGATGCAGTTTACAACCGAGGCTTCCGGCGCAGAGGGACTTGAGTTAGCCCCTACAGCTGAGGGACATCCTACACCACATCCTACACCACAACCATCCACATCACAGGTTCAGGCCACTTTCACATCTCAGGTACATGTCACTCCCCCTTCAGCCTCCGATTCTACATCTCCAAGGCGTCGCGTTTCTACTGGTAGTTCATCAGGGTCCCAGCCCGCACGCAGGCGTCGTCGGGAGACTCCAGCTCCATCAGCTGCGCCTACTCGTTCCCCTGTTCATGTTCTTATTCCAGAGGGTGATCACCCAACACATGAGGGTGTTGACGCCGATGACGATTTCGATGAGTTGGGCAGTTACCCCAGGGGACCGTCAGATATGTCTGGCTAGGAGAGGTAACCTTTCTCGGTTTATTTATAGAATTGTTTACGTTGAAAATATTTTCATTTGTAACATTGTTTTATTTGGAAATTTTCAGGAGAAGGATTCCCATAAGTTCTATAACCATAGGGGCAAGGTTATAGACATGCTTAAGATGTTGCCAGGGGATCAGTGGTTCACGTCTGCACTTGCTATCTCTGGTCTTTGAGGCCTGTCTAGGATTGGGTATTCTCAGATCCTGTACTGTATGCTGATGGCCTTTGTTGAGAGTTGGCACCCTGAGACATCCTCATTTCATCTACCATACAGCGAGATCACGATCACACTCGACGACATCTCGTGCCTTTTACATCTACCGATCACGGGTACCTCTCTTTGTCACAGTATGATGTCAAAGGTGGATGCGATGGAGATGCTGATTGCAAAGCTTGGGACTAGTCCAGATGAGGCACTTGCGGAGGTGACCCAATGGAGGGGCGCACACGTCCGGTTCTCCTTTTTGATACGCGGATTATGTGAGGAGCTTGACGAGGCACGACATGTAAAAGGGGATGCAGCTGAGATGGAGATCCACAGGCAGCGTGCCCTGAGATGCTACTACTTGTTTTTGCTCGGCACGCAGGTGTTTGTGGACACCAGCGCCTATTATGTTGATGTCGTCTACCTCAGATACCTTTTGGATCAAACAGAGATCCATACGTACAACTAGGGGTGGCTGCGCTGGCATACACCTATGCTAGGCTCTCCGATGGTTGCCTCTGGGCATCCAAGACTGTGGCAGACAGTTGTACGCTATACGTGGTAACAATCTAATATTCTAAGTGATTTTTTCATTTCTTTTCTTTCTATATTCATTATAATGTTTGACACCCATGTTATGTTTTCCATTTCAGGCGTGGATTTTACAGCACTTTCCCAACATTACTGGTTGGGGGAGTGTCGACGGGTACACTGAGGATATGCCACGTGTTGCTGCATTTCTCCTGCTCAGAGGGAACCAAGTGCCCGACCCCTACAGAGTGTATCTTGAGCAGATGGTTGCTGAGGACGTTTTGTATCACCCCTATGCCGATCACCGTGTGACGCGCCCGTTCGATGAGGTTTCGTTGTTCTCAGGATGGTTGGTATGCAGTTCGACCATTACTGCTCGATACCTGTCGGAGCACGTCTTGCGTCAGTTTGGTTACACGCAGACGATCCCCAGGATGCCTCATGAGTTTGCTCCTCTAGGCTTGACCCGCAAGAAGATAGACGAGATATATGCTGACTTCCAATCCCACTTGGTACTGGAAGAGGCTCGGCCGACCAGAGCGGAGAGAGACTGGAGCGTTGCTGCCGAGTACATCGTGTGGTTCTACACCGTCTCACACCCATGCATGGTGCCCACTGCTGAGGGATCGCCACCCAGACCTGCTCATCAGGAGATATTAGAGGAGCGGCAGTCTCAGTTGGACCAGACTCAGGATGTCCTACCTCGCTGTCGTCAGATAGAGCAGATAGTGGGGCAGGCCATTGCGGACAGTCACCTCCCTGAGGGCTCTGGTGCCATACTTGTCGTGAATAGGATTATTGAGATTGCTCGGGGGGCACTTCAGTACCGCAGACAACGAGCCAGGATTGCGGGTAGGGGCAGAGGAGCTAGGGAGCCGGGAGAGATCCTTCGCCATACGCAGTAGTTTTTTGTTTGATGTATTCTATTTATATTACATATATGTACTGTATTTTGACAAAGGTTTATTATGTATATATATCATTTTATTTTATATATAGATGTTGTCGAATGTATATTAAGTTGCGACGATATATTAACATATGCGACCAACCAACAAAACCGATTTAAAAAAAAATAAAGTTCTGCTGTTTTTCGGATCTGCAGATCCGGAATGTTTCTGGATGTGCACTTCCGGAACGCATAAGCATTTTTTAAATAATTGGTGCGTCCGGATGTGCACATCCGAAATCAGGGGGCAAAACTGGAAATTCAGGTGTTGCCTAAGAAACATGGGTGGTGTGATAAGACATTCACAATATTATTTTAATGAGAGTATGATGATTCTCAATCCCATTACAACTAAGAATTAAGCCATCTAAATTACAAGTCAGTGGATTAAAACACCATAAAAATAGTTAAAATTATGTTATATATATATATATATATATATATATATATATATATATATATATATATATATATATATATATATATATATATATATATATATATTAACTAGGGGAAAAATGTGTAGCTAAGACTAAAATAGAGGAATAAAACAACAATAACATACAAAGATACTAACAACACAAAACAAATACATGAACAACCCCTTTAATGAAGAGATCCATCAAGAAAGTAAAAGAAGAAGCCAAGTCTCTTTTTAATAAGGCAAATTAACATGTATACAAGATGTATTTTAGGTAACATGTGGAATAAGATGTTTCAGCATATGTTTTAACATTTAAATTTGTTGCTAAGAAGAGTTGTTGGCTTAAGTGTTTGCAGAACTAGTTAAGTAAGACTTGTTTTGCTAAAGTACTTGACAGGACTAATTGTAAGAGATGTTTGGCTAAAGTGTTTGACATAACTAGTTAAGCAATAGGCTTAAGGTTTGAGGGTATGATTGTCTTCTGATGTCCTTCAGAAAGGTTGAGTTGCTGACTTCTTCAAATGCTTCAAAGTTTTGCTTTTGGAAAGAAGTTTGTGTTGATAATCCAAAATCAACTAGAAAAGATTTGGACTTATCTCTGCCAAAGACGATTTGATTGAATGTACCTTCAAAAAATGTTTGGTCCAAGAACTACTCTACAAAGAAGACTTATATGAAAAAGACCAATTTTAGATTCTCTAGTATAACATGTGTAACACGATGTTCCAACATATGTGGTACAACATCTGGTCTCCTTCAACAAAACATATGTTTTTGTATACTATAATATCTGACAACTATTGTAGTTGTGGTTTTGTATTTTTGTATTCAATATTCACTATACATCAGAAGATTTGCAAGTTATAGAGAGGATTTAATTTAGATGTAATGTTGCAACATGTGGAACACAACGTTCCAACACGTGCAGTGCAACATCTGGCACTGGTTTAGTAGGCCAATGTTGTTGCGTTTTTGGATCAAATATTTGGTTTAGATCGATTAGATTTGTTGTTATTTTAATGAAATACATTTGTATGTTTTGTTTGACATTTGTTGAAGATCAAATCAATTTAAATGGAGATTTAAAATTGAATTTGAATTAATAACAGATCATAACTTTTGTTGGAGAATTTTATGGAGCAAATCAAATCCAACAAGATTAAGCTATTATTCTGGCCTAAATAAATTTAGATATCCAAGAAGAAAAGCTCAGGATTGCATTGCTATTTAAGGAGACTCATACCTCACTTTTAAGGGGTGCAAGTTTTAAAGATACCTAGTGTTATGATTTATCTTTTGAGTATTTGTATGCGCACCACTCTAGCGACTCCTTTCATATCTTATGATATAGAGTTTGGTTTGATTATTGAGTTGTAAACCTTGTTTTAAGACACTAAGTCTATGAGCTTGTAAACAAAGTGTTTCTTGTATTTCACGCTAAAGATTGTTTAATATTGAATTTATGTACACCACTCTATGTTTCAGTAATTTGGCATAGTTGTTGGTATAGTTTTACTTGAGTTGTAAACACCAATCACAAATGAGTGATTGAGAAGAAATGGAGTGTGTTCTCATATTTAGGAGGAGCCCTTAAATAGAAAGACACTAGGATTAGGAAGAGGATTTAAACAACATAGGGTTTGTTGGTTATTGTAAGACTAAGGGTACTAACTCAAAGTAGTCGATTTTCTTTCTTGGGTACGGTGTCCTTTATATGTAGGTGTGGTTTCACCGAACTGGGTTACCAAACTCCTGTGTTCTTTATTGCGTTTCTTCTTTATTATCTTGTAAAATTTAATCTGTAATATTTTGCTTGTAAATTGGTTTTCGTTTCTGGTTTACAATGTCTCAGACATCGTGAATGACATCTATCCTTAGAAGTTGTAATCTGTTATAAACCAGCAGTTCTTGTTTTCCCATGCATCTAATCCAACATTTGTCCCCTATGAAACATAATTTTCAATAAATTCTAAGTGGGGGCAATAACCACTCGTAGATAAGGTAGAACTCAAAACTAGTTAGGAAAATTTATATGGCAGCTTGGAAATTGATGCACAGACCCCATTAAGAAAGAACGGGTTGGTATGAGGTTGGCCAAACAATTGAACGAGTCTCTTATCCTTCACCTTTGTTGGAAAATGTTAGATTCTATGGAGGATTGGGCTAGGATTTATAAATCTAGACACATCAACATAACCTTCCTAAAAAGTACTATATAAAATCATCGGTTTGGCCAGGTATTAATTGGTACTACAAAATGGTAATGGATAACACGAGATGGATAATTGGCTCAGGAGAGAACATCAACTATTCGAATGATAATTCGTCGGGCCGTCCTCTAAGAGAGAGTCTTAATATACCTTTGTAATCTCGGCAATTGTCAACGATAGTGGAAGATTTGTTAATGGAGGGTGCTTGGGTTATCCCGCAATTAATTTCTTGTCATTATCCTCTTTATTCCTGATGTAGAAACGCATCCATGGTAAAATGCCATGTGATGACAATCTCAGGAAAATGAGTAGTTACATTGTATCGATGTGTGATCTTTGTAATAAGGAACTCAAAACAATGATGCATATATTCTAAATGTTTTTTTAGATATCTTTTGGAAAGAGATCATTGGAAATCTATGTATATTTGTTCTTTCATTGACAACCACAAACCTAATGTGAATGATTAATCTAGGATGGCACATCTAAGTTAAAGATATGATTATTTCGGCATTGATGCATACAATTCATTGGATATGGCTAGCTTAGAATAGGATGTGCTTCGACCAGGAGAAAATAGACAGGTAAGCCACCCTAAGAAACATTATGGCTCTCACAAAGATGAGTTTGTCATTGTCTAAAGGTTGGGGGACAAATTACACACTAGAAATTCGAATACTTACAAATTGATAGAAAATTTATAAGCGCCCAAAATAATATTGGTGAGCGGGAAAATTCAAGTGTGACGGTGACCACGAATGGCTCCCACAGAGATGGGAAGGCAAAAAAAGGTTCCATGCCGAGAGATAACCATGGTGGATTCCTAGACGATTTTTCACTTAACTTAGAGATAAGTGTCTTGAAAGCAAAGATTCTTTCAATCATGATAGCTACATAGAAGGCAAAAATAAAAGATTTGCATAACGTTTAGAATTGGCCATTTAACGCAAGTACAACAAGGAGTTAATCCTTTAGGACACCAAAAAGAGATGCTCAAACTATATTGATTTAGAGATGATTTTTGTTTATACACATATTTATAGAGAAAAGAAATACATGTGCAGATAAATTAACTAATCATAATGGACTTCTTGTGGTAGGAGTAGGGATGGAAAAAAAAATTCATACATGCGGATATCCATAGATAAAATTTGTCACGAATATGGGGCGGGTTGCTTAATGGATATCCATGGATAGGGGTGGCAAAACGGGCCCGGCCCGTTGGGCATGTCCGTTTTACCCGCACTTTAGTGCGGGGTGGGCCAAGGATTTAGGACCTCACTCTCTAATGTGTCCACCCCGCCCCGCCCTTTTTTCTTCGCGGGCTTTTGCGAGCGAGCACGAGAATTTACATAAAATTTTACATTTTTAAGCTTAAAAGGTACAGTGCCCGCGGATTTTCCCTGCCCCGCCCTCACTTTTTTGCGGGGTGGGCCTAAGTTTTAGCCTCGCATCCTCAACTATGACCGCCCTGCCCCGCCCTGTTTTTTTTGCGGGCATTTGCAGGGCGGGTATGCCTGTTTGCCACCCTTATCCATGGATAAAATAAATGGATATTTATATACTCATTTGTTAATGGATATGGATACAAATGTAATGATATCTGTGCTCGCGGATATCCATATCCGTTAATACATTATAAAAATAATTTAAATATCATTGGTTTATTATACCTTATCTTTTTTATCTTCTAAAAAAATTACTCTTCTTATATTTCTTTCTTCTTTTTTTTTCCATTTTATTTGAAGAAAATATTTCATATTTCATTCAAATTCTATTAGTCATTTCATATTTAAACTCTTCAATATTTCACACCTCAATTCAACAATTTCACAGTTCAACCAATTAGTGTTGTCATTCCTCTACCGAACCAATGTCTTCCATCCTACTCCTCTATCGTTCGTTCTTCCATTATAACTCACAGTCACAATATCTTTTATTTGTTTGGTTAAAATGAAATGTATGTATATTATGTTTTGATCTAATTATGTTTTGGTGAATAAGAAGAAAATTAATGTAATGAATATTTATTGTTAAATTAAAAACGAATTGTATGGGTGTTATGTGATAATAACTTTTTGTGTCTTTAAAAGAAGTTAAAAATATTTTTTTTTTCAAAAAAATAATTTATAAAATATATTATTCATGAATATCTGTAAATATCCGTGGATACTGTAAAACCCGCGGATTATCCACTTAACAGATATCCGTATGGATATGGGGCGGATATATGAATACCATATTTATCCAACGAAGTAGATACAAATATCATGATATCCGCCCATATAAATATTCATTTACATCCCTAGATAGGAGACCTTTAAGACATTTCTGTAGTATTTTTAAAATGTGCACTATAATTTTCATTAGATAATATTTAAAAATGTGTATTTTCATATGCAATATACATTTTTTTAAATATTAATTTATAAATAACAACAACGTATTGAATTTAATACACAAATATACCACTTGAGCTATTTGACTCATTCACAGTAGACATTATTGATATATACAAAAACAGCAACAAAAACCTTATTAACACAGTGCTATTTAAACTATTGGTATTCACACTTCATGTGAAACCAATCAAACCATAATTCAAAAGCAAACCAATATTCTAATATGACAAAGGGAAACCAATCAGTCATAAAACTTTTTCAGATTTTCCACAACAACAGTCTTTCCCATAACTTTCCAGATCTCTTTCAAATTGGTCTTCATCAAGATTTGCCATCATATAATTGAGCTTTGGGTGGCTCCACAGGTGGAATACGACGAATAAAGTTGTGGTTTCTTGGATTATCAGGGATTTGTATGCGTCCATCTAAGAAGTCAACAAAAGTATAACAATGATATTTTTAATATTGGTGATATTGGAAATTGGAATAGAGTTCAGTTAATAAACAGTGCAAGTACTCTAAAAGATGAATGAATAGATCAATTTTATCAGATAATACTTACGAGTATGAAGATGAGGTTCAGAAATCCAAAAAGGTGCCCTTGCTGCTGCCGTGCTGCTGCCAGTTTAATTGATATAAGAAGCAAAAACAGTAAAGTAATTTTTCAACATAAGCTTCTTAAAGTCAGCCATGCTAAAGAAAAAATTATGAGAATCTAGATCTGTATGTTTTCAAACAGAAGATTTCTCTCCAATGAGTTATATATATATATATATATATATATATATATATATATATATATATATATATATATATATATATATATATGGGAAATGCTAACATACATCCAAAATTGGATGGCCTCACAAAAAAATACACTACATCTATTTTCTTTTTATTTTTTTCATTTATCTTTTTAATGTGGGTCCCACCTAAAATTGGTGGATCCCACACAAAAATATACTAAAGTGTATGTTGCTAATGCATACCTACATGGGTGTGCATTAGCATATATATACTCCCTCCGTTTCATATTATAAGTAAATTTCACCTTTTTAGATTCATTGAGTAATTAATGTATCTGGTTTATATATAGTCCAGATACATTAATTATTCAATGAATTTAAAAAGGTGAAATTTGCTTATAATATGAAACGGAGGGAGTATATATATATATATATATATATAAGTCTTGGAAATACTCCTCTTCCATGTGCTACTCATTTCACGTGCCATGTTTTATTACCTACTAATAGGATTTTTTTAAGTTCTAGGGTCTTGGATAAAAAAATGGCTTTGAAAATTGTGAAGTTACATAAGCAATAAGAAACAAGAGGATTTTGTAATCTTTTAAAAAAGTTGTATCTTATAAATTATTTTATGAAAATTTATTTGAAATTAAGTGTTTTTTTCTTAAAAATTTGAACATCTTAAAAAATTTATAATAAAATAATAAAATACCTGAAATAGTATTTTAAAAATAATTATTTAAATTAATTTTTTATTTGAAGTTTATTTTTTAAAAAAAATATTTAAAAAAAAATTAAAACAAACAGACCCTTAATTTCATTTGTTTATTTATTTGAATGTGTTTAGCTCCTTCAAGATGTACTTATCTATTTTTTTCGCCATATATTTATTTGGTTGATTGAAATGAGTTTTTGAGTTACAAGACATTGATGTTTTTACACTATAATTGAAAATTTGAAGGGGTCTAGGGGTGAAACACTATGAGATGTTCAACATGGCTTTGTTGGCAAAATGAGCTTGAAAAATTCTGTATGAATCGAATTCGATTTGGTAGTCCTTACTAGCATTTGAATATGGTAACACAAGGGCAAATTCTCGACTCTTTTTGGAAAGTAAATAGTAACAAGTCCTCCATTTGGTGGAGGGATATTAGACTTTCAATTGGTGTTTGGGGAGAGGGTTCAAGCTGGTTCGATAATAGTGTTTTCTACAAACTCGAAAATGGCACAATCATTGATTTTTGGAGGTGCAGATGGTTGGGAGTTGTTCCTTTAAAGCTACTCGTTCCAGCTTTCTTTTGTCACAAGAGGCTAATCTTAAAGTTCAAGACGTAGGTCTTTTGTGCAACGATGTTTGGGTTTAAAGATTACATTACTACAAATAATATATTTGTTGACAACGTTTGGCGTAACAAAAACTGAGGTAAAATACATGTATGTGCTATGTTTTTTTTATTTCTACAAAATAATATATTTCGTCGATTTTAGTTGAAAACCGAAGAATAAACTAATTAAAGACACGTGCTTCCAATCTCAACAACTTCAGTTTATGTTTTTATTTCATTAAAAGTGTCGTCTCTTGCATATTTTATTTTTAATCCAAAAATAAGTTATTTTGACCTCGGTATGTTTTCCAATTGAGGTGAAATAGTTTCTTGTAACTTTCAGTTTCACTTGCCTAAAAACAACATACACAGAACCCTAACAAAGAGAGCCCTAAACAACTATCATCCTCAATATGAAAAATATGAAAAATGATGTATTTAGGGTTAGAGTCTGATACTTGCTAGAATGAAATAAAGAAATCACTTCTTCAACTTTTTCTTCACATATCTAGTACATCAAATATCACTACTCTTCTTATATTAGTGTTGTTGTCGTTGTTGTTGTTTGTGGTTGTTGTTGTTGAGACCCGAAATCTTAGAAGTTTAATCTTGTTCTTGTTGTTTAAACTGAGATATTGGTGTTATATGTTATTTGTATTTGTCGAGATAAATACGTTATAGGTTTATTGAGATTGATGTTATAGATTTATTGTTGATGTTGATGTAGTTTTTTTGAGAGATTTATTTTAGTTATTGTTTAATGTTATTTGTTGTTTAGATTGAGAATGAATGTTAATGTTGTTGTTGTTGTTGTTGTTATTTAGTGTTGTTTTTAGGTTATTAATGTTATTGTTGTTGTTTAATTGTTATACTTTGCAAAGTCATGAAAAGTTATATATTGTTGTTTAGTTGTTGGTATTGAGTTTGAGATTGATATTGAGATTATGTTTTTGTGATTCTTTTTTGCAACTCTCATCTTGTTTTTATGATTATATTGAGATTGAATGATGAGTAACAGAATGCTCAAAAATAATTTATTAGTGCAAGTTGTTCTTCAAATATAACATAATTGTTCATATAATTATTTTGTAAACCAATTTGAAAAGTTATATGTTTAATTAGGTCTTTGTGAAATAAGAAAACTACATTAGATATCATAAACTCAGTCGTGTTTTACTTGTCGGTTAAATGTCAAAATCGAAGCCATGTATTGACTGACCCCTGAAGTTGAGGTAGAGGCTGTAGGTATTGCTTAGACTGGCCTAGCGGAAAGGGATATTTGTATGGTCTCACCTGAGAATGTTGTAGCGGCACTGGTTGAACCTGCTCTCGTGCCTGAGGCTCTTTGAAGTGTTTGCGGTTGAAGTTGAGTCTGCTGGACTGATTGCTGTTGAACTTCGATGGATTATTGTGTTAAGTCTCTTTTGTGAGATAACAGAGACAAAGAACCACAGCCCCTTCAAAAAGGATTTGCTAGGTTGTCTTACATGTCCCCTAAAGCTAAAGGCTCATTTCCTTCTTGATATCGCTGATGCGCCTTTAAGAGGTCTCATTCTACTTCCTGTTAGCTTGTAGAGTATGAACTACGACCGATGGGATTGATATAACCACGAATCTTTTGTTTGCTTTGTTTACAGCTGACCTTACTTAAATAGAAGTTTCTGCTTTCGGTCCGGCGACTATTGTCCCTTTTCTTTTGGATGTATCTATTTCCTTACATATAGAGGAATCGACGAGATTCATATACGCTCAGAAGCTCGCAAGACCCACGGCGCCTTGCTACAATAATGAGTGGCTAGTGTAGGTGTAGCCCCTTCGCCCTAAAACTCATACTTGTGATTAATAAGAAGAATTTTATGAATGTCCCCGCCCTTCTTCCCGAAAAGAGTCTGTCAAACTCAACTGTCTTAAACGACATTGGCTTAGTACTCAGATCAAATTTACTCATATCAGAGTACGCTACTCATGGTTAGAAGAGAGCTGAGAGGAGAATGGGGATAAGGATCTTGACAAAATTTCCAGTAAGTATGTGGAGTCCAGATGAAATCTGGCTGATCCCGTGCTAACCAACTTCTTGAAGAAATACAAGAGCTTCTCTAGCAAACCACTAGAAGTACCCATCGAGTCGAGCAATTGGATGTTAAGAAAGGTTTCTTTCTAGGCTAAATTATAATCCTATAGACTAAATTAGGAGAGCAGAGGTTTAATCCAAAACCAGGAAAGCAAACTATATCGAAGCCTAATGCCAGGCACTTCTAACTTCCCTTTAGCCTAGTTAATAAAGGAAAGCTTTGGGGAAGCCGATGCTAACTTGGCTGACACTGACACCGAGAGGAAAAGACTTCTTGATGGTATTCCCGGCCTACGAGGTTCTTAACTAAACTCTGGGATTTGATATATAGTAATAAGTTTTGCCGTCACACTATCTGATTCAGGAAGTTCTCTAGCTTGATTTGAGCTCATTGTCTCACCAAAAGTCACTGATCGGGAGGTATCACATCTACAGACATTAACCCCAAATGCTAGCTCACATTATTAATTAATAGTAAGTCGCTACATCATGCTTTTGAGGAAGCTAGGAAAAGAAAATAAGGAATCCCTCCTAAGAAAGAATTTGCTGGCCTTTCTTTCCCGTCTTGTCATCCGGCAAAACCCCATGATACAATCTTCTTGTATGTCGATTTTACAAACCAATTCCTTGCGAGTTTTCCTCACCTATAGTGCGAGTAGAGTCTAGCGTGATAAGAGGAACTGCTTAAATTGACAATAGCTCGACTAGGTCGCTTCTTGTATTAATTCTTTCTTTTTTTTTGTTACTTGTACTTGATTGAGTACAAGTAATAGTAGTGAAGTTGAAGTGGTCGCTATCTCCCCAGTGAAGGCTCGCTTCGCAGACTTCACGAGCAAATAATAGATATGACTTACAAAAAGGTGCCCATAAATTTGTTGTCCTTTCTCTTCCTGCAGGTAGTAGCACTACTACAGAAAACATATACAACAACGGTTGAAAAAGGGATAACATCACGCGTGACATGTCGTTGTTACGTAGGGTGTGGTTGTATAAGCGCAACTTACAATCATGGTCTTACGACCATTGTACAAAACCTAAAAGTGCGCTATATATGATTACGGTTTCTATAATGAACTGTGGTGGTATATACATTTAGGAAAACAATATTTTATAACGGTTATTATAAATAACCGTTGTTGAAAGTACCCAGAGTTTATTATATAAAATTTAGATTGCTTATTTTTCATTAAACCTCACAACGACATACAACCATTCAAATTGATGAAGAAGTATATAATCTGAAAATTAAACTATTCTTGAAAGCCAACGTAAACAAGCCATTATTTTCCAAATTGCATCTGTCTCATCGTTCATCTCACGCTGTTTAACATATAGAATGTGGTTCAATGGTCTAAGTCCTTCATCACATCAATTCCTTCTATTCTAATTTAATTTGAATAATATCAATAAATTATTGTTATTCAAATTAAACTATAAGAGAAGATATGGATGTGTTGAAGGAATAAGATCATTGACCCACATTTTATATGTTAAACAGCGTGAGATGAATGATGAGACATGTGCAATTTGGAAAACATTGATTGATATAAGTTGGTTTTCAAATATTAATTAATTTTTCAGATTATAAGTTTCTATGTCAATTTAAATAAAATGAATTTTCAGTGAAGGGTTAGTTAAACAAACAATCTACATAGCATAAAATAAACTCAACTTCATACAACAGCATACAACAACACAAGATATTATGTAATGTTTTAAGAATTTAAAGAACAAAACATACAACAATATTTATAAACAACACAACAACATACAACAAAATAAGGTTCAAGAACAACAATAGCAACATACAACAACAACAGCATACAACGACATACAACAACATAAGATAATATGTAATGTTTAAAGAACACACATTTTTTTAAACTAATCTTGGATCTGGAACAAATTATGAATTTTATCTATTTTATGAAGCTATGAAGAAGAAGTACAAGGGGAATGAAGTTAACACAATAGCTTCATACTTCTTGTATTTTTCTTCATAGCTACACAAACCATATGTAGCATAGCCAAAATATACGCTTTGTTAAGGTGGTGAAGACGAATTTGAAAAAATGAGAACATTCACCAATTAAATAATTTGAAAACCCATTTTTAACAAGAAATGTAAACGAAATTGAAGCATAAGTTTAATGAATGAACCTGAAATATGATTAAAGAGTATCACAGCGATTAGTGAAGAAGAATCTGAAGGTTTAAGAAAGTTTAAAGAGTGACATGGATGTAAGGTTATGTTATGAGAGAGAAGAGTGAAATATGTTAGGGTTTTCATTTGAGAGAAACGATTCTTATGTACTGAACGATAGATACTTTCGCTTATATAGTAAAAAATATAACATTTTGTTAGTTCCTGGATTGGCTGGAATTTTGGTAAAACAAAGTATATTCAATGTTGATGTCAAGGTGCTGATGTTGCAACATTGAAGTCTTAACACTGGGCTGTGTTAAGTAGTTAAGTGCTGAAGTTGGATGTCTGATGTCACACAGGTGATGTTGTAACATCAGATCTGCAGAATTAACAACAGCAGGTGCAGATGTTGTTAGGGCACGCGTGTTAGCTGGAATTGTGGAGAGTGGTTGACTCATTGGATGAGAATATCTTGAGATAGATATTTTCTGTTACTTGGGAGATTTGATTGTAGGTCTGTTGGAGAATTAAAAGGTTGAAGATTTAAAAAGATTTTGGGGATAAAATCTGTTTTGAAGATTTAGTTTTAATTAACAAATCTGATCAAATATTGTGACAAGTCCAAACCCAATTCAGGAGCTATATAAAGCGCACAAGACCAAGGGAAAAAGCGACAGAAAACATTCAGAAGATCAAGAGCAGGAGGCTTAGTGTCTAGAGTTTGTTTAAAGTGCTTGTATTTACACTATTCTAGGGTTTGAATAGGTGTTGAGTTTCTGTCCTCTCTAGAAGCTGTGAAGCAATAGAGAGTTGTGTGATTTGATCGAAGCTGTGAAGTAAGATCAAGGGTACTCAAAGTAGTTTCTTTGAGTGTTTGTAAGGGATTGAGTGGTGTTCTCATACCTAAGTGGTTTCTTAGGTAGGAAGTCATTAGTAGAGTATAAGTTTAGGAGATTGTCAACGGGTTGTTGAGTCTGTAAATTATATCTACAAGTAGTGAATTCCATCCCTGGCTTGGTAGCCCCCATAGTAGGTTGGTTGTAACCGAACTGGGTCAATAATTCTTGGTGTTATTTTACTGTTATTGCTGTCCATTGTGTAGAGTGTGTTGTTGTGACATCACACCTTAACATCACACGTCTGATACCAGGATTTCAATTGGTATCAGAGCAGGCATCCTGTCTGTCTCTGGGTGAGATCTAGGGAAGTTACTTTCTGGTGAAAAGATGGACAAAGAAGTTGGAGGATTCGTCAACAGACCCCCTATTTTGGATGGATCCAATTATGACTATTGGAAGCCAAGGATGACCATCTTCTTAAAATCCTTGGACAATAGGGCTTGGAAGGCTGTTATTAAAGAGTGGAAAGCACCTGTCATGTGTGAGAAGGATGATGCTGGCAAAGATAAAGAAGGCACCTCTAAGTTAAAGCCTGAAGAAGAATGGACCAAGGAGGAAGATGAGCTCGCCCTTGGAAATTCCAAAGCTCTAAATGCCATCTTCAATGGATTGGATAAGAATATCATCAGGTTAATTAATACCTGTGAAGTTGCTAAGCAAGCATGGGATATCTTGCAGGCTACTCATGAAGGAACATCTAGAGACAAGATGTCAAGACTTCAGATTTTAACATCAAAATTTGAAAGCCTGAAGATGAAGGAAGATGAGACTATTCATGATTTCCACATAAGTGTTCTTGAGCTGGCCAATGCATTTAGTGCTCTTGGTGAGAAGATGTCAGATGAAAAGCTTGTGAGGAAGATCCTTAGGTCCCTACCTAAGAAGTATAAGATGAAGGTTACTGCCATTGAAGAATCACAAGACATCAGCAAGAAAAGAGTTGATGAGCTCATTGGATCTCTTCAAACCTTTGAGCTTGGGTTGAATGAGGAAGAACCAGAAAAGAAGCCAAAGAGTATAGCCCTGGTGACAAATGGTGAAGAAGAGAAAGAGAAGAAATCTGAATCCCAGGAGGATCTGTCTCAGGCCATAGTGATGTTGGGAAGACAGTTCACCAAAGTATTCAAGAGAATGAATAATAACTCCAGGCCTAATGTCAAGAACATGACTTCTGACACCAGCAAGAAGGATGAAGAGAAAACTGTCCAAGATAAAGGAGTGCAGTGCTTTGAGTGTGAAGGGTATGGACATGTCAAGAAAGAATGTCCCACCTTCTTGAAAAAGCAGAAGAAGGGCATGACAGTTTCCTGGTCTGACTCTGAAAGTGAAAATGAAGGCGAGTCAGCAAAGCATGTGAGAGCTTTAACAGGAGCTGTGGTTTCTGATGATGATTCTAGTGATGGAGAAGTAAATTATGAGGAGTTGGCTTCTACCTATCAAGAGTTGTGTTTAAAGAGTGCTGAAATTTGTCAAGAAAATAAGTGCCACAAGCAACAGATTGCTCAGCTAGAGAATGAAAAGACAGATCTGGAAAATGAAGTGGTGCTACTTAGAGCTCATCTTGATCAAATGACCAAGTCTGTCAGGATGCTGAGCTGTGGTACAGACACACTCGACAAGATCCTTCAATCAGAAAAAGCTGCTGGAGACAAAGCTGGGATAGGTTATGTAGCTGAGGATAAGGGAACTTCAGAAGGAAGCACTTCAGGTTCAAAGAAGGAAGTATCACAACTTTCATCTCAACATCAGCCAAAGAAGCAGGATCCTACCCCTAAGAAAGCTGATGTTTCACAACCTAAGAAGATTGAGAAGAAGACTGGTCCCTATTAGAAGAGAAAGCAACCACAGGGAGCTAGCCAATATATGCCCCCACAATACCATGAGAGCATGCAAGCTGCTCAGTTCAAACAGCACATGTCTCATCAGATGTCTCAACATCAGGACAACTGGTATGGTTATGGTTATGGATACACCAATGTTGTTCCTTATATATATGGAAGAAGAAAGCCACACCATCATGGGAGACAATCAAGGAAACAACATTCTCAGCCGTCTTATGGGAGAAGATATCAACATAATAGATGGCAGGGCAGTTATGGTAGGAGGAGATCACATTATGGATGGCAGCACAAGTAATCTCATCATGGCAGAAGATTCAGAGATGAAAGGGTGATATGCTATTACTGTGGAAGGTTTGGACATATGCAGTACGCTTTCTACAGGCTGCATGGATACCCTCAACCTCAAAATAGATGGAGAGAGCACAGGCCCAAAGTTGTTAAACAATGGGTACCTAAGGAGAAGGTGAAGTGCTTATTGGCTCACATGGGCGATAGAGAAGGAACATGGTATTTTGACAGTGGGTGTTCCAAGCACATGTCTGGATGTAGATCCATGTTTGATGATCGTAGACCTTGTCCCTCTCATGAGGTCATATTTGGCAATGGAGGAAAAGGTGTGGTTGCAGGAGTTGGAAAAGTGCAAGGTGATGGTAGACCTGAACTTGACAATGTTATGTTTGTCAATGGCTTAAGTGCAAATCTGATCAGCATAAGCCAGTTGTGTGATGAAGGTTACAAGGTAAACTACACTAAGCATGATTGTGTGGTTTCTGATGAGCATAATCAGATTGTTATGAAGGGTGCCAGAACCAAAGACAACTGCTATCAGTGGACCTCTCTTGAAGGAGATTCAACTAGTGATGTTGTAGTTGAGGTTATAACATCAAACTATGATATCAGAATGCTGAAAGGTCACTCAGAGTTAATGAGTCCTGATGTGAATTGTTTAAAAGGAAAGTCTTTATGGAGGGAGAAAATTAGTAATTGGTCTTTAAAAAATACTTAAAAGCTGGCGCCATACCTCAGACCATCATTCTCTAGTGTAGCAAGATCACGGTTCATCAAAGAGCATATCTTCCGTCCGTTCGTCTTCGTCTACAAGAAGAATCATCTGAACTCATACTGCCTCAAGGGAACCATGTCAAACCAGACGTCGTCTCCATCAAAGAAATCTGTCGCTCAAAGCTCTTCGCGAGATAAGGCTAGGGTTTCTTCAGAAGAGGGATTTGCAGAAGAAGCCTTGAATATAGAACCTATCTCAATGATGCTCCCAGAATCAAGTACTTCGAGACCCACTAAACTAACTCGTAAGAGACCTGCTACTATCTTCAAGAATCCTGAAACAAAGAAGGTTGTTACTAGTGTGTTATTTGGGGATAAAACTGTGCCGAAATCATATACGTCTCAAACTATTGAAGAGAAGTTTGATGTAGACAATAGGATGGGTAATCTTGCCTCAAAGATTCTGGACAAAGGCATCCCTGTCAAAGGAATTTCAATCCCACTGAATCGGATGCCAACTGAGAAAGACAACATGCAGGAAGGTAAGTCAAGTCTTCAACAACTTGCAATGACAGCTATTGAAGATGCTGATCAGAGTGAAGACATGCATGAAGAAACAAATGTTGAGGAGAATGTTAGGACATCTGCTGAACCCACTTCGGTTGATGATATTCATGGTGAAGCAGATGTTGAAGAGGATGTTAGAACATTGCTTAGTAGGGAGGCTGAGACTACTGATGTAATTGATGTTGATGACTTGTCTGATGATGAAGTCATTGGAAGAGCAGTGCCTAGTCTGTCCAAGAGACTAAGAACAAGAAAAGGGAAGATGGTTGAATCGTCGTCAAAGAAGGCTTCTGATGAGAAGAGGAAAAAGACTGTTGTTGGGCCAACAAAAGCATGGAGTAAGGTTGATGTGAATCCCAGAAAAAGGAAGCTAATGGAAGAATCTGAATCAGAGTATGATGTTGAGGATGATGTTCAAGACATCACTCCTGTCAGAAAGACAATCTTGAAGAGAATTGCTGATAAAATACCTGAGGTTCCGGTTGATAACATTTCATTCCATTATGCAAGCAGTGCGTCGATGTGGAAGTTCATCTGTCAAAGAAGACTTGCTCTTGAAAGAGAGATTGGGAAAGAAATTATGGAGATTAAAGAAATCATAGAGGTGATCAAGGCTGCTGGTCTGATGAAGACGGTTCATGGGTTCTCTGAGTGTTATGACAGTCTGGTTAAGGAATTTGTGGTTAATATTCCTGTGAAGATTTCAGACAAAAGCAGCGTGGACTACATGAAAGTGTTTGTGAGAGGAAGATGTGTTGAATTCTCTCCTGAAGTTATAAACAAGTATCTAGGAAGAAAAGATGAAGAATTTGCTGAGCTAGAAGCCACTGAGAATGATGTCTGCAAGGAAATAACTGCTGGTCAAGTTAAGGTGTGGCCCTTGAAAGGGAAACTGCCAACTAGCAAACTTAGTATTAAGTATGCTATCTTACACAGAATTGGAGCTGCAAATTGGGTGCCTACCAATCATAAAACCACAACAGCTGTGGGACTAGGGAGGTTTATTTATGCTGTGGGTACTAAGAAGATATTTGACTATGGAGCATATGTGTTTGAGCAGACTGCGAGACATGCCACCACTAATGCTATCAAACTGCCTATAGCTTTTCCTTCGCTCATCTATGGAGTTATGATAAAACAACATCCAGGCATCTTAACAAGTTCAGACACAGCCTGCAAGAGGGAATCAACTTTATCTTTGCATCCCAAACTGCTTGCTGGGAGTCATGTTCCAGACATTGTTACAACATCAAGTTCTGGGATTAAGAAGGTCAGTACAAAATCTGAGCTGATTCAAGAATTAAGGGCAACCTGCAAGGACCTTGATATGGTTATCAAGACCAGCACTGACAGGAAAATAAAGATTGAGAAGATGATTCAAAGTTTGGAACAAGATGATCATGCTGACTCTGAAGATGAAGGACAAGATAGTGCTGATGAAGCAAGCTCAGAAGAAGACTAGCTTATTTTCTCTTGCCTTCAGTAGTTTTAGTTTTTAGTTTCGTTTTTTTTTGCTATGCTGGGTTTGTAAGTTGAATATTGTGCTGTTTTATGCACTGTTTATGTTTTTAGTTTCCTTCTATGATTTGTTTTGCCTGTTTACTAACTGAGAGGCTAACAATGAGAGCTAGGGTATACTGACCATAGTTAATAGGACTTCGAACTGAAGTTTGCCTAATTCTGGCTAAAAAGGGGGAGAAAAGATAGTCAAGAGTATTACTGCCAAATGCTGCTAATGTGATGCAGATATTAAGGGGGAGATAGGTTGATGCTGCTAAAAGGTGTTTAGTTGAAAAGTTTGTTGCTGCATTAAGGGGGAGTTTTGACTGAACTTGTAAAGATATTTTGACATTTGAAGAGTGCAGCCAAGCAGACATCTAGGGGGAGTTTTGACTGAACAGCTGTGATGCTGGTTCATGTTTTAGAGGGGGAGCACCAATTGGTTGTTGTCAATAATGAAGATGGTGCTGCAGCAGATCAAGTGATGAAGACTTTGAAGATTATCAAACTGCTGCTGATTGAGAGTTTCAAATTTTTTTAAGATTATTCCGCTGCTGAAATCTCTGAAGGTGCAGAGTGCAGAAGTTGATTGCAGAGTGAAGAAAGTATTTTAGCCAAAATTAGCCAAAGGGGGAGATTGTTAGTTCCTGGATTGGCTCGAATTTTGGTAAAACAAAGTATATTCAATGTTGATGTCAAGGTGCTGATGTTGCAACATTGAAGTCTTAACACTGGGCTGTGTTAAGTAGTTAAGTGATGAAGTTGGATGTCTGATGTCACACAGGTGATGTTGTAACATCAGATCTGTAGAATTAACAACAGCAGGTGCAGATGTTGTTAGGGCACGCGTGTTAGCTGGAATTGTGGAGAGTGGTTGACTCATTGGATGAGAATATCTTGGGATAGATATTTTCTGTTACATGGGAGATTTGATTGCAGGTCTGTTGGAGAATTAAAAGGTTGAAGATTTAAAAAGATTTTGGGGATAAAATCTGTTTTGAAGATTCAGTTTTAATTAACAAATCTGATCAAATATTGTGACAAGTCCAAGCCCAATTCAGGAGCTATATAAAGCGCACAAGACCAAGGGAAAAAGCGACAGAAAACATTCAGAAGATCAAGAGTAGGAGGCTTAGTGTCTAGAGTTTGTTTAAAGTGCTTGTATTTACACTATTCTAGGGTTTGAATAGGTGTTGAGTTTCTGTCCTCTCTAGAAGCTGTGAAGCAATAGAGAGTTGTGTGATTTGATCGAAGCTGTGAAGTAAGATCAAGGGTACTTAAAGTGGTTTCTTTGAGTGTTTGTAAGGGATTGAGTGGTGTTCTCATACCTAAGTGGTTTCTTAGGTAGGAAGTCATTAGTAAAGTATAAGTTTAGGAGATTGTCAACGGGTTGTTGAGTCTGTAAATTATATCTACAAGTAGTGAATTCCATCCCTGGCTTGGTAGCCCCCAGAGTAGGTTGGTTGTAACCGAACTGGGTCAACAATTCTTGGTGTTATTTTACTGTTATTGCTGTCCATTGTGCAGAGTGTGTTTTTGTGACATCACACCTTAACATCACACGTCTGATACCAGAATTTCACATTTCATCACGGTTAGAAAGAAAAACTGTGGTTAAATCTCTCACAATTTATTTATTTATTTATGAATTCAATTGTGAGAGAGGTATTAATTATTGTTATTGTTATTTTTCATTACTGTTGTGATTGTTGTTTTCATTTTTGTTGGCTTGTACTATTTTTTTTTTTGCAAAATAATAATTGTATAAATGAAAGAATATATATAACAATAATAAATAATTTAATTAAGAGGGCCAAGAGGGCAGAGTAGATAAATTATTTCATTACATAATTTTGTCAATGTCGTAACAATATCCCCTAGCAGCAAAGGAATCTTCTTAATCTATGACTCTCTCCTAACTACCCTCGTCAGAATCATAGTAACAAATCTTCCTGGGCACCTTTTCTTCTTCATCTTCAGCTTCTTCTTCTTCTTCTTGGCCTTCTTAACCCTAAGTGTATTCCTGACACCAGTCGATCCAGATGGCTGGACCTCCTCATTTGACTGCTGATCATGATGTTGTATTGTGGTGACTTCTGTTGAGATATTTCCGTTAGCATTTTCAGATGGAGAACTCATGTTCCTATATGTAGTTAAGATAAACAATTTTAAAGAAGTGGAAATTTATTATATGAAATTGTGCCTTAATAGAAGAGTTTGAAGATGAAAGATCTGATGATTTGATGCTTGCAATGATTACTTACAATGGTTAATATTCTTGAATGACATTGTGACCGTCTTGAAAAATGAAGCAAATTTTCAATCATCATTATAGTTGGGAAGAGGGTTTCTCTCTTTAGAGAAGATCAAAGGTTGTACAGATAATATTACAACGGTTGCATATTAAATTTGTTATTAAATAATCTTCAATTTTTTATTTATTTATGAATTTAAATGACACGCGCTTTTTTTTAATAGGAAAAATGGAAAAAATGTAGTTATCAGGATTCGAATCTTGTATCACTCAATCTATCACGATAATTGTGTCTATCAACCGTGATAAAATGACTTTCATAAAAATAAATAAGCATTAGGTGCATCAAGTTTCATATATTACAATGGTGACAGACATCACCGTAATAATATTATATTACCGAATGTGTATTTTGTAGTAGTATGAGTCCCCACTCTTTCAAGCTGATAAGTTGGGGAAATGTGTTTTCACCATTTAAAAGGAGCTACGGAAATTGTTCATGTGGTTAAGTCTTTTTCGTGGGATTGGTTTGAAATTAAGTTCATTGGGTCGGCTGAAAATATTTTGTTGGGGTTGAATGTTCTTCTTATATCTCCGTTTGCTTGCTTTTCTTAATAAGTGTGTTTTACTCTGACTTTGTATTCATATTGTATTTAGATTAGCACCTCCTGTGTTTGTTTATAATAAAAGAAATTTGAGATATTATTACAACTGATAATCCATCTTATAACTAACTTAGTACCAAGTCATAATACATATACTTGAAAAAATCCCCAAAGATTGTTAAACCATGTAAATATGCAATTCCACCACTTTTGGTGCTTTGGATCATCAACTGCTTGGAGGAGGTATACCATAGTTGTGGTTTTGTGGATGATCTTGAACATTAATGTTAATATTAAGTTGGCGTCCATCTTTGAGATTCCAAAACAAACATGGAAGCAACGTGATGAAGAATGAATTAGTAAACCATGTATAATTTTAGATGATTTCTTAATACACCATCCAAGTTTCTTAGGCACCACGTGAAATTTCATTTTTGCCCCCAAATTCCGGGTTTGCACATCCGGACGCACCAAATTTTTAAAAAACGATGATATGTTTCGGATGTGCACATCCGGAAGAATTCCTGATTTGCAAATCCGGAAAAAATAAAAAAAAATTCATAAAATCATTTACTTCTAAATATAATTAAAATTAATATCATTTTTTCAATATAATTAAATCAAATATAATTAAATCCAATATAATTAAAATCTATATTAATTAAAATTAATATGATATTTAATATGATTAATTTTTTTCAATATAATTAATATGATTAATATGGTATTTAATTTTAAATGATTTTTTTATATTGAAAAAATTAATTTAATTATATTGGATTTAAAATTATATGGTGTTTACTTCTAAAATTGAATTTAATTATATTGGTATTTAAAATTATATGGTATTTACTTCTAAATTATATGGTATTTACTTCTAAATTATAACTAAAATTATATGGTATTTACTTCTAAAATTAATTAAATTATATTGAATTTAATTATATTGAAAAAACTCATATTAATTTTAATCATATTAATTTTAATTATATTGGATTTAATTAAATTGGATTTAATTATATTGAAAAAATCATATTAAGTTTAATTATTTTGGATTTTAATTATATTGGATTTAATTAAATTTAGACGTAAATGATTTTATGGAATTCTTTTGATTTTTTTCGGATTTGTAGATCAGGAATTCTTCTGGATGTGCACATCTGGAAAAAACTGAAAAATTTTAGAGAAATGGTGCGTCCGGATGTGCACATCCAGAAATTGAAGGCAAAAACGGAAATTCAGGTGGTGCCTAAGAAACATGGGTGGTGTGATAAGAAACACTCTAATTTTAATGGAGAATAATAAAATGAATTTTTTTTATTTATTTATGTGTCAAATTACATACGATTTTGGTGATGAGGCTCAATTATACATGGTGGTACCCTTGTTGTTGCAGCCACTTTCATCAACATGAGAATCACAAACAGAAAAGATAGGTTCAACATAACTTTCTTAAAATAAGTCATCTTAGAAAGGTTATGTGTTAATTGAATTGCGAATGGAAATATATACAAGTCTTGTGAGAGAGATATGTCTCTCAAGAAATATTCTCGCAGTAGTAAAGCTAAAAAATAGGGAGCCAATTTGGACAGGATAATTCTAGTCATTGCCAATGACTATTTTGAAGCATTGATGTTTGACTAACAATTTCTCTTGATCAATTCAAACTATATACTCTAAAATCATTGACATTTCATTAAAAAAAATTAGAGCAAAACAAGAAGGCAACTTAACAATAAATAAATAATAACTATAAACTCTTCTCATTCTAAATTATGCAACATTTTGATCATTTCATACAAATTAAAATATTTTGTTAAATTTGTATGGAAAAGAAAGTTATATGAAAATATCTAAAATTATATTTTATTTTATGGCATCAAACTTTTATTTTAGAGAAATGGAAAAAGATAAAGTAAAAAATAGAAAGAGTTAGGTTGGAAAAATAAATATTAATATTTAATTGATATTGCAAAATGACTTATAATTTATGACACATTATTTTTTTAAAGCAACTTATAATTTGAAACCGTATTATTGTTTAAAATCTTTGAAATGTACCCCAAAAATTTTGGGATTAGATTTGTGCACAAACTTTTACTAGGACGTATGTGTAGGATGTGACTACAAATATCTGAACGCTGACCGTACAAATGTAAACTTTAAAGACAATCAAACTTAAATTAAAATAAAAGAAATTTGAAATAAACAACATTAAATGAATGCAGTAAATGACAAGAATAAATGATGTTTCTATTAAGGAAATAGAAAAGGTACAAAGAAAAAGGGATGCAGACTCACATAATTGCTCACAACCTGTTGTGCTATTTGGCTTGGGTACCCAAATTCTATAGAGAATGTATATGAAATTTGTGACCTTTACTAGAATATATGAGTTTGCTATATATACTAAACTATAAATAACTATTCTCGACAGTTTACCCCTAGAGATTTAACACGTCTTCAAATGCATGCAACTATTCTTCCAAAGTATTGTGCCACGTCTTCAGGGCTTTGAAATTGCTGAAACCATTATCCCGCATTTTCTAACTTCTCTTAACCATTAGTAATTGTCTGCTCGTCGAAGTTAGTTGTTGTTAATGTTAGGTTTCCTCAATTTCTTAAGTCTTTTGGACTCTATCGATAGAGTCGTCATTGACATAGTGTTGAGTGGTTACCTAGGCCTTTGAATGGTTACCAAAGCTTAAGGCTTGCCCTTGATATTCTTCCACGCTATACCTTAAAATGTTAGTCAGCAAGGCCTTGTCGAAGTATCACTAGTGTCCACTCATGTACATCAAATGCCAACACTTAGCATTTCACTAATGCAACATTCCATTGACTTTCCTCCCTAAATAAAGAAAATCACAAACTAACAATTACAAAGTGGGATAGATCTTGGGTTATTGATGGTATGACTTTGGTTTGATATTCAATAATGTGATATATCTGAAAATCCCTTAATAATATTATTTTTTTAGTAAGATATTAGTGGTGGAAGAACTCCTAGATAAGCTTGTATGTTTTATGCTTAAAAGTGATATTTAAGTAAGATTTCTTAATACAGTTGCACATTTAAAGATTGTCAAGACGATTCCATCATTTACTTAAGTCCATAGAGGTGTGAAAGTTTGTCTAATTTTGCTTTGGGAACTCTCACAGTAAGAAGGTGATTCACTTTTATAAGTATTTCTCAAGTGCTTCTTTTCTTGTGCTTTCAGACTATTATAACAAACGATACCAATTAACAAATTCTTGATTGGGAAATGAAGTTTTTTGGGTGAATAATGAAACGGTTAGAACAAAAAGAGAGAGAAGAAAGAAGAAAGAAGGATTAAGGCAAACTGTTTTTCTATTCACTTACTCAATTAGGGTACAAATGATTACAAGTGAATAACAACAATTAGCCTCTCTCAACAACCTGAGAGATCTAGCCTATTTATAGGCTACTAAGTTAACTTAAATAACAAGCTAACCTAAACAATTGGATCCATAACACAATTTTAAATTTGACATTACATTTCGACATTACATACTAGAACAGACTTCGACTATAGCATGTAACACTCAAACATCAGCATGTGAACCAGCTTCGACTTCATGTTTGTCTCCTATCGAAACCTGAAAGTTATCCCTGCTAACAACATCTCCGTCGACAGCACTAGAGTTTGATCCAATATCTCACAAATCTCAACCTTGGATCAAACTCTACAATAACAGGGAATAAACTAGCTTTCATCATGCAGCTTTATCAACTGCATACAATGGAAAAACTTGCAACTCGGGAATGTCTTGGTGATCATATCAGCAATATTGTCATCAGTCAAAACCTTCGGCACTTAGACTTCTCCATGCTCTATTATATCTTTAATAAAGTGCAGACTTATATTGATGTGCTTGGTTTGCTCATGATAGGCTGAATTCTTCAACAGTTGTATTGCACTTTGACTATCACATTTAACAATGATAACTCGACCTTGAAGTTTCAGTTCCTTTGCAAAACCTTCAACTCACAATGTTTCTTTCACAACTTCAGTGAGGGCAATATATTCTGCTTCAATGGTTGATAAGGCAACAACCTTCTAAAGTGTCACTTTCCAACTGATTGTTGTGCCGAACATAGTGAACACATATCCAGAAATAGATTTTCTAGAATCCATACAGCCTACATAATTAGAGGCGATGTATCATTCGATTTTGACTTTGCTATCATCACCACAAGCTCTACCATAAATCAAGACTCTTCTCAGAGACCCATTTATGTAACTGAAAATCCACTTTAAAGCTTGCCAATGCGCCTTTCCAAGATTTGACATATACCTGTTTACAAGGCTCACTCCATACGCTATGGTTGGCCTTGTACAGACCATAGCATACATCTAAGACCCTACGATACTAGCATATGGAATGTTACTCATACAGTTTCTTTCAGTTTCAGTATTCGGACTTTGAGTAGTACTAAGCTTAAACTGAGGATTTGTCGGAGTCACAACAGGCTTTGAATTCGACATACCAAACTTGTCGAGAATCTTCTGTAGGCATGTCTCTTGAGATAAGCATAATTTTGACTACTTTCTATCTCTCCGGATGTCAATCCCAGGAATACTGGTGGCAGCTCCCAGAATCTTTCATTTCGAACTCCTTACTGAGTTCATCCTTCACCTTTATTTTGCTAGCTATGAGAATATCATCCACATAAAGCAACAAAATAACAAGTGAGTTTCCACGTCGAAATCTGAAGTAAACATAGTGATCGAACTAGATCCTAGTGAAACCAATGTGTGCCATGAACTTGTCGAATCTCCTGTTCCACAGTCGAGGAGATTATTTCAGGCCATACAAAGACCTATTCAACTTGCACACATAATCATCTGTATCATTTTCTGCATACCCTTTAGGTTATTGCATTAGGATCGTTTCATCTGGATCACCATATAGGAAGGTTGTCTTCACATCCATTTGTTCAAGTTCCAGGTCGAACTGCGCCACCATGGCTAACAACATTCTAATGGATTAATGCTTTAAAACAGGTGAGAACAAATCATTGAATTCGACACCTTCTTTCTGACCGAACCCCCTAGCAACCAACCTTGCCATAAAGATCTTCGACATCACTCCTTCGATCCATTCCTTGACCTTGAAAATCCATTTACAACTTACTAACATAGCTCTTGCAGGTTTCTTAATCAGCTCCCAAGTGTTATTATCATGAAGATATTTCATCTCGTCATCCATGGATTTTCGCCACTTAGTCTTATTTAGACTTGTAGTCTCTAGGTTCTTCCTCAAGTACCTCACTTGTAAAGATTAAGAAAAAAGCTATAAGATTTGTATAACCAAGTCTCTGAGGTGGCCTGATGACTCTTCTCGGCCTATCTCTTTCTAGTAGGTAGTCAACGACAGTTTCCTCAGTCTCTTCAACATCTTTCTCTTATTCTTCGACTTCATCTGGGTTATGCACTTCAGCATTACTATGCTCCACCTCAGCAAGGATCTTTACCTGTTCCAGCTCCTCTTCAAAGATTTCTGCACTTCGACCAGCATCACCAGTTTTCTTGAACGCCATCTCGACTTCATTGAAAACTACATCACAACTTGTGATACATCTTATGTGACCTGGTTCTAGGCACCACATCCTACTCCCTCAGGATATCCAAGGAACATGCATCTCAGAGCTTTAGGTTTGACCTTGTCTTGCCTAATGTGAGCATAGGCTAAATAGCCAAATACTCTCAGTTTGTAGAGATCTGGTGGTTGACCCGACCAAACTTCTTCAGGTGTCTTCATTCCCAAAGAAGTCGAGGGACATCTATTTATCAGATAAGCCACTGTCGAAACAGCCTCCGCCCAAAACTCCTTCTTTAATCCAGCACCAACCAACATGCATCTAACCCTTTCAAGGATTGTTCGATTGAATCTCTCAGCTAAGCCATTTTGTTGAGGCGTACCTGCTACAATCTTATGCCATGCAATCCCTGACTCGACACAATAGTTGTCGAAAGCTTCATTACAAAATTCAAGGCCATTGTCGGTTCTCAACTTAAAGTACCTTTGGTTTGACAAAATTCCGGTAAAACACATTATTGATAAAGATGAATAAATCTGGACTGAACAAAGATGTCAAAGAAGATGTCTAACCTGAAGTCATGACATCCTAAAGTTTTGCACTGATTTAGCAAGTGTCAAATCTGTATCAAATCAGCCAAGAGATAATGCGCATGAATCAAGGAATTAGCAAACAGAAGACTGAAGCCCAAGGAAGAAGAAGCCTATAAATAGAAGACTTAGACTTATGCCTTAGTACGCCTTTTATAACCTAGCTTTCTTGCGTAAGAAACAAAGGTTTAGGGTTTTGAGAGTCGTTGGCTCTCTATGTTGTAAGTCTCCCTTTGTATCAGTTGATACACTGTGGTAGATATAGGTGTCACACAGATCCATAATCCGTAAGGTATTGGATTGTGTATTGTTCTTGGATGAAGCTTTTAAGCAAATCTGAGTTAGCTAATTTGTCAAGAAAGCTTGACAGATTTCTGTATTGACAGGGATGATGTAGAAATCACAGTTGGTGATTAAGGGAAGTGAGTGGGGTATCTCATATCAGGGTTGTAAACGTTTGAGTTTAGCCTTGGTAAAGATGTTCATTGGGTATATGTTAGGTATGAAGTTGTAAACGGGGGAGTTTAACTTTGTAACAGTTTACAGATAGTTGAGTCTTCTTCCTGGATTGGTATCCCCCAGATGTAGGTTAGTTGCACCGAACTGGGTTAACAATTACTGTGTTCTTTATCATTCTGCAGATTTACGTTTTTTGTTAGGGTTTATGATAAACATGTTGGATCAGATGTCGTGACATCTGTAAATATGCAGTTCTGATATTCAAGGTCTCAGTCTGTTGTTGCGCCTCTGAGTTTAAATGATTATGTAGCACAATGTCTTGACATGTGTTAGGACATCTGCTATCTGCATAGGCCAGAATTTCAATTGGTATCAGAGCAGGCATCCTGTCTGGTTCTGGATGAGATCTTTGGGAGATACTTTCTGGCGTTTAAACAAGGAGGAGTTTTGAAGATCAGATTAATCAACTCAGACATACTCAAGGGTATTAATGGATGAGATGGATGTTCTGGATCAAAGAAAGTAACCCGGAGGTTGTTCATGTTGTTGAGAAGATTCTACAATAACTATAGGAGAAGTGGCTAGTTCTCTTGTTGGTGTGTCTTATAACATGTTGTGACATCTTATTAGGGAAAGCAAGATATATTCCTTGGTGGTTCCGCTGCATGTGTTTCTAATGGAAGAGCTCTAGAATTATGGGATTCTGGAGTTGTTACTGAAGACAGTTGGTGAAAGGTCTCAATCGTCGGCCTCTATATGTGAAGATATCTGCATTCTTTTATTCCAAAGTCGGGAGCAATGGAGTAAAGGGAGTTGTGGTTAGATATCTGGTATGGTGACTTGGTACTTGGAAGCTTGGTTTCTTAGTGCAGTTGAAGTCAGTTGAAGAGGAGGGGAGTTAAGTTAAGTTTATCAGGTTCTTGCTCTAGAAGTTTGATAAATTATTGATCGGCTAGGTTGTCAAAGATACTTGGGAATTCTCTCAAGTCCACTCATAAAGGCATCTCAGTCGTGTATCTGGAGTCTTCTAGTTACTCTTCTGACAAAAAGGTGTTTCTTTGAAACACAATCTGAAGAAAGTGGAGGTGATTTATTTTCACCATCCAAAAACAGCAAGGAAGGATTCATCTCTCTTGACCCTAAGAGTGAATACAATCTGATTGAAGAATTTTTGAGGTAAATAAGATTCGTTCAGAGAGAGTCTTAGTTACTTAAGTCAAGGGTGGCAGCCTTGGTATCTCAACATTGTCCTTTGAAGAAGATACTTGCAAAAAGATTGAATACTTTACAAGTGTTCATGACGTGATCTGGTGGAGCTCAGCTACAACAGGGAAGAAGGGTTATTGTACAAGGATTTAAGATCAATTGCTATTTGTGGAATCCACAAGTATTTAATTGATTATCCTTGAAAGTCAAGATTGCTGATGTTCAACAAAATGTTAGAATATCTCATCATCAGAGTCTGTGTAGAATCATGAGAGGGGTACTGCATACGCTTTAGCATCTGTTTGAGTCTTAGGTGGTGACCTAAGAAGTGGCTTCAGTCGGGTGTGACAGAAGCATGTGTTCTCTGGAGAGTTTCCAGGCAAGAAACTAGTCTGGACTTTGATGCTGTTAAAGATGAAGATGAAGACATCATAATCTTGATGGTTAAAGCTTGGATCAGTTTATTTCTGATCTAGGTACCTTGAAGCATGGATCTTGCTCTTTTTGTTGAAGGTCAAAGTTAAGTGGCAATTATCTCTGACTTTCTACAGTCTGCTCTACTAAGAAAAGTGGCATTCTTTGGTATGGCTATGGTGTAGTCTTGGACTACTTATTTTCTGAAGATTCAGACGTGGCAGGTGTGAAGTCTTTGGAGTTTCAAAGCAGGATAGAGGTTGTCTATTCAAACTTGGTTGTTGAATCAAGTCTATGAGAGGATGAAACTCTTGTTCTTTTAAGGGAGGAGGTTCTTCTAAGTGGCAGAAGGAGGAGCTGAATTCAACAGTTGGATGTCGTATCAGAATGTTCTGACATCTAGCTTAACATCAGAGGCCTCAGCTGGTGATGTGGCACATCAGCTTAAGATATGGTGATCTACAGGAGAATGGAAGTTAAGGATGCTTCAAAAAGGTCTATCTCGTGCAGTTTGCGGGAGCTGTGGATGGGAAGATGTTACATGACTAAGAGGCTTGGTGGATCTAAGATGTCTTGCTATGGGGAAAGTAGTTCATGTGACTTGAAGATCTGTTTTCATTGGTGGATCAGTGTATCTTGTGTGGGAGTTCTGAAGATGAGTAAGGTCAATTAAAATGTGGCATTTGGTTGGTTTCACAATGTGCATTCAAGCAGGATGCTTGAAACTGATTGCTCTTGTGCAGAAGAGTATTTAGTTGAAATTGTAAGGAGGTTCTGGTTCTCTGGGAGCTTGTGGCAGAAGTTCTGGGTTGAGGATGGAAGCATACCTTCTTTTGGTGGATGGGAGTTTATTTCTCTCTGTGTTTCTGAAGTTTTCTTTGTTCAAGCTGGTGGCGCAGTGTTGTGTGAAGATCTTCAGTTTGGATTACTATGCTGATAGTAAGTCCAGTGGTGATGCATATCAAGAACCATGGTGTGTGGTGTCTCTGATGTGTGGAAGATGTCATAACTGATGTTAGAACATCTTTGGGTTGGTTATCTTTGGTGAAGGATTTCAGGTTCTATGAGGAACTGGTTACTTGCATTGTGTCTAAGAAGTATCTACATTGTCATAGGGAGAATGATGAAGTAGAAGAATTGTCTTGGAAGATTGATGTAAGTGTTTTAGAAGACTGGAGTGGATCACGAGTTGATTGCATGAAGGTCTGGATTCTGATGCATTCACAAGTGGATATTCACCATAAAATCATAAGCATTCCAGGTTATCATACGGGAGAATGATAAGGAATGACTGTCTTGGATTGTGGGGTGTCTATCTCTATTACTGGCTGGGTAAGGTCAGCGGAAAATCTTGCAAAAGGGATGTTGCCCCTGGCTGCAAGTCATGCTAGTAGTGGATCAGTTTAGCAGCTGTGAAGTTCTGGAGCATGCATACGATAGCTGACATCGTTATAACAAACTAAGGGGCCCTGTGCGTCTCTTTGAGGAATGTGAAGCATTCTGATTCAATTGGTTTGTGCCTCAAGCAGCAAGAGGTCTATACATGAGAATTCAAGAGGAGTTTGTGTGGTGTATAGATGGTTATAGGATGGGGGGATCAATGGAACTTTGATCTCCAGCCAAGAGTTTGTTATGGTTGGTATACATTTCCTCACGGGTAGCATGATGGTGATCATATGTGAGTGATTATTGTTTCTTGTCAAAGGAAGCAATAAGAGAGTTGATGATTGTGTTCAGCTGGTAAGTTGAACTGATGGTGCGCTCTTGAAGACATGAAGATGCGTCTTATGTTTTCCATTCATTAGCTTAGGTGTTCTGTGGAGGAGCACTGGTTACCTTAGATAGGGGGAGTTGCTCCTTGATCTAAGATGTTTTACTGTGAGGGTGCAGTTGTGGATCCAGTTTGCATTTGTGCGTCAAGCAAGCTGAGATGTCAAGAAGGATGTCTTGACATTCTTTTGTTGCAAGTTGAGGGAGACTTGGCAATGCATGTGAAATGGTTCTTATTGGATGTTTAAGAATCATTGGTTGAGTCTGGGAGATTTTATTTTTCTCTGCAGGCTGTGATCACAAGACTGTGAAGCTATTAGTCAATACAGAAGTTTTCTTGATGGGCAGTGTCCGACACGATGTCAGAACTTGTTAAGGACATGCTCTATGAGTAATTGGTCTTTTGGACGGTGGATGTTGCATTATACGCGTGCTAAACACGTTCATCGTTACTTGTATTATTGTTAGACGGTTTTCTTAAAGAAGAAACAGTCAAAGCATTCTTAGCCGGTGCACATTAGGTTTTGGTGAAGTTACAACGTTAAAGTGATAACCGCATTGAAGATTCAATAGATCGTTACATTCGAAGGAAAGTTCTTGGTTATTTAAGGGTGTTCTTGGAGTAGTTTGTTTCAGAATTGGGATATTCATTGTGGTATGGTCAAAATGTCTTTTGTTCAAGTCTGGATAAATGTTGGTTGGGTATAGGAATGTATGTCTTGGTTTCTTCTGGAAATTTTTTTGCTAAAAAGGGGGAGTATAGGTCACTGAGTCAGGGGATGCAAGAGATGCGTGGGTTGTTCTTACTGTTGCTCTGCAAGGATGATAAACAAGATGTTATAACATCCTGTCTGTATGTAAGTTTCCTTTGTGTCTTGTGACTTGAGTTAAGAATCAAGTTATGTCTTGTGACCCGAGTTACATGCCTTAAGTACTCAGATTCACAAAGACTACAACTGATCTCTGGAGGGGGAGTGTGTTTGAAAAGGATATCCTTTGTTCTTTGGTTTCAATCTTTCTACTAACTTCTTTAGAAGTTTATATTGCCTGGACACTTTTCAAATTCGCTCATCCTGGTTTAATACTTTCCTCAAGGGTGGCAGTACCGTCTCACTGGTTAAGGGGGAGTCAGAGTTATCTTCTTCCTCATGTACACCAACATAGACTCGGTTTGCACAGTATTTGTTAGAAGAGTAATAGTGTGGGTTGTTTTTATCGTATCCACAGGGACTGTTTGATATATGATGCGTGCCTTTCAATAGTTGCGATATTCTAAGTTAACGGTTTCAAAAGTTTCAATTGTTGTTATCATTCACTTGTAGCAAAGATTAAATTGTGACAAAGATTTTTGTAAGAGGTTTTATAAAAGCATGTTAAGGTTAGGTTTCGCTAATCCTTTCCATGTATAAACGATTAATCAAGCACATGAACTCGGTTTCCGACCAATATAACCGCGTATTCTCCCGACTAAGTTTGTGTCAAAAGCGAAGTCGTGAGTACCGTTGTTTAGACCGTTAGATGATGTCTCACGCTAACAATCTAAGCAACGATCATTAAGATCAATACAATGCGAATAACAAATCCCAAATCTATGTCTAGAGTTTGGTTTTTAAGAGATGAAATTGTTAGGTCAAGATTTGTGGAATCTATGTCTAGAGTAAAACAAATCAAACTTAAAGCATTAAGAGAAAACAACTTCATCTATATTGATCAAAGACTTTGTTCATATACAATAGATCAAAAGCAATACATAAAAACAGAATCAACTACTTCTAACCTCAACATAGAGGGTTTAGCTACCACTTCTCATGGTAGATTGGATAACAAGTAAAGAGAGGAGATGAGTAAACATCCACTTTGAATAATCAAGAATGGATGCAAAATCAGCTTCTCCAAGTGAAAATACAAGCTCCAATGGTAAAAAAAACTGTAAACTATGATATTAGATCAAAATGAACAAAAGATCCTCTTTACAAAAAGTGAAATTCTATTTATACATAGCAGAAATCTGCATGATTCGCACTGCGAGCAATCCATTCGCACTGCGAATGAGGAAAAATGGCACTTTAAGTGCCTCTGAGACTTAAACCGCCCTAAGTAGAAATCGTGGGTTCGCACTGCGAATCATTCGCTAGCTTCATTCGCACTGCGAATAAACTAGCGAGCCAGAATTCTCAAAACTGGAAGTTACTGCCTCTCTTCGCCAGCACCTTCGCACTGCGAACCAACCAGCGAACATTCGCTGAACACTCGCTAGGAGTTCGCAGTGCGAACACAAGGTAATTGAAAACCTTGAACTCACTGCCTCCATTCGCTGGCTCCTCGCTGGTCCCTCGCAGTGCGAACATTCGCTGGTCCTTCGCCAGATTATTCGCACTGTGAACACCCTGTTGCAGCAATAAAAACTCAGTGGAACTTGCATTGGTTCCATGTGTTCACCATTTTGCTCCTTTCATGCCTATACCTGCACATTAACACATAAATTACAAGCTCCACACATATATTCCGATGTAAGCATAACAACTCCATTTACCGCTTAAATTCATACTATACCGTTAGAAAGAAATGAAAAATGCCAAATATTCCATACAAATATATAACATGTTTGACATCTAACAAACTCTCCCCAACTAACTCTTTGTTTGTCCTCAAGCAAAGTATGCCTCTCACGAGGATTTGCTCGAGCACCTAATTCAACCAAGACGCGAAAAACGGCTCAACTAAACAACGATCACAACAATGCACAATTACACAATTCAAGAATTTGATATGAAAAAGAACTTGCGACTTAAACAATTTCAAACAATGTTTCAAGAAACAACTAACTCATCCTGCATATGTCATTCTACACTCCTCTTCGAAAAAGGATTGAAGGCAAACGTGCATACAAACACGGGACAATTACACACAAATGACAAATGATTCAATACTAAGCAATTCATACCATATCTCAATGATCATAACAGAAATCATGGAAGTAAAAGATCACTAAGGACTTCAAGGTTGTAGTTTGGTCGGGTGAACAAAAAAGGGACATTTCTAATGGCCATTGAAATGAAATTGCCGAAGCAAAAGAACACTCACTATATACATATTCACACAATACACTTCATTTCACCAATTTTTCATTCCACCTTCACAAACTACCGTGCACACTTATTGATTCTATTATTTTTTTGTTCAAGCAAGCATTTTCTCTTTTGTACAACATATTCATACTCTTTTCTTTACATGCTTGCTTGAAAAAATTTTTTTTTCAAAATTTTGAGTAATGCACCCATCTTCTTTTTATTCTCCCCAACTCATTTTCAACTCAACCTAAAGTGAATGTTCCTTGCTTTTTAAGGCAAGGAAGTCAAAGTATATGGTTTTCAAGGGTTAAAGAAGAAAATGTTAGAAACTCACCAAATTCAATGATGAACCAAACTTGCAAGTTATGTACCTAAAACAAGTTCATCATTCAATTGAGTTCTAAACTATTTAGGCTCAAAGGGGTTACTAAATGCTCACTACTCACGGGTGAATTAATGTATGGACATAGTTGTGCTCAAATTCAAACAAGTGCCTTGATCACTTCTCATACTTCCACAAAATCACATGGTCACAAGATAAGGCATGAATTAAAAGTAAAGACAACATTCATCACAATCCTTAGCATATAGTAACCTTGGAGGCTTCTCACTTTAATGGTTTTGGTCCTAAAATGACACATGCATTCAAAGGAAGTTGTAACATGAAACAACATTCTCAATCTCACCAAGACACAAAGTTCAAAAACATAAAAAATTCTCGAACTAGGTAACGATATACCTTGTCGCAACACAATGCTTACGGTACTATCATAGCCCTCACATCTTGGAGGAATCTACCTTTAAAATCAAGAGTCTCCAACCTACTTCCCCAAATTCATCCTAAAAGAAGGAACATCAAAATAACACATATGCACAGTGTAAGAGTTAAACATTCGTCAACTGAAGAATTCAACTCTTACTAACACTTAATCAACAAAAAACATACTGAAGTGTTGAGCATTCGTAAACTGAAGAACTCAACACTTAATATGAAAATTAAAAACCAACAATTTATTAGTAAAGCGAAACAAAAAATTTTTTACTGCAAACCATACTCATTACTAATAATAATCCAAAAGTGCCTGGTGTATAAAACACCTACATAATCCAAAAAGTACCATACTAGTAAGAGTACATCAATATTAGACTAGTAAAAGCTGGAAAAAAAAATACAAAAAACTTCACTTTGATGACCAAAGGAAGTGTACAACTCTAAGATCAAAAAATCAGTCCTCCTCGGACTCCGTCTCGACAATATCAGTACCCGGATCATCCTCAGGCTCAGTCCCAATAACATCCGTCCTCTGCCCCTCATCATCATCATCTGACATCATAATATCATCTCCATCTCCCCTCTCCTCAGCATCATGCTCAGCAGCATCCTCTCCCCAACTGAAAATAGGCCTGGCCTCAGGCCATGCAGCATGCGCGAGGAACTGCTCCCTCGACATCATCGTGTGGTGCGTAGAAGGGTCGCGGATTTGCAATTGGAGAACCTACAAAGAATCATGAATATCAGTCATGGCACGCTGCTGGGCAGCCATCCAATCCTAGTTATATTGGCAGATCTCCTGCTGATATGGATAGAAGCCGTGAGATCCAGAAGCAGCACCCTCGCTTGTACCGGTTTCAGCACCAGCACCAGCCCCAGAAGATTCAGACCGAGCACCCTTCGGCTTGCAGAATTTGTCAACATATTGATCATCAATAGTCGACGACACAGTAACTTGACGGAGCGAAGGCAAAGTCACTCCCGCATCAGCACAAAGGGTCATAATCAAACAAGGGAAAGCAAGAGGGGCATTCTTCCTCGAAGCAGTCCCACCAAAACCACTCTCAACTATGGCCCTTATCTCATCAGCAATGATCCTTGCGACGTCAATTTGCACATTTGTAAGGATACTGTGGACAAGGCGAGCCAAAAGAATCGGAGCTGTGGAGGAGTGTGACTTTGGCGTAATGTTGGTCACAACCAAAAGTAAAACAAGTTGAGCCAACAGCACCATATCCTCCCGGTGATATCGAACAGCCACCCCTGAATGATTAAACTTTACATTCTTACCTGGGTGTAGGAAATCACGAGTCATTGCGGCAATATCAGGATAATTACACAGTGTCTCATGATACCTATCCTCTTCGCTAGCCCGCAGTGGAAGGGGATCTCCAAGAACTCTGTTAATAGTTCTTCTGTCGAACCTTACCGTTTTCCCGCCAACCAAAGTAGTCTAAGTAAACAGATTGCCCTCATCAGGAAGGGCGTTGGCCTAAAACTGACGAACCATTTCCACGTCGTAAGAATCAACAGGGTTAATCAGCGTATCCCACTTTTTCTCAGTTAACAGGGCAGCAATGGCATGATAACTTCCGTGCTCATTCAGAACAAACCTCCTTTCCGCAAGGATGGTCCTTCCTTCCAACACTTCGTACCTCTGAGCTTGTCTAATACCGCGGAACCGGGTCTCATCAAAACGGACCGGCGCTTGTCTTGATGTGGATGTCTTTCTTTTCCTTATCAAGGTTTTAGGACCCATCTGCACCAATAACAAACAAGTCCACACAAAAACACCAAGACAGATCATTAGAATTAAAGCCAGACAAGCAACAAAATGCATTATAAAAAAAAAAAAAATCTGGGCTGCTCGCTAGATCATTCGCACTGCGAAGCCTGGCGAATGCTCGCCCCAGGTTCGCAGTGCGAACAAGCCAGCGAATGCACGAAAATGTTGAAAAATTTATGCAGCCCCCAGATTTCACACAAAACAACATTCTACAGGTATTCTCAACTTAAAATCTAGCAAAAATTTAGACATGCAATGAATAACCAAACCTAAAATTCAAACCCCAAAATTCCTACACATTTTCCATGTAAATATCCAAACAATCTCCAAATAACAGAAAAAACAAAGAAACTAAATTCAAACCTTGTTTAGAGTTGGCAATTGAGGAAACAGAACTTGAGAGAATGGCTGAAACTTGCACGTGAGAGGGGAGATGAGTAATGTGTTTTTCTCTTTTTGGTTAAAGGTTGAAAGTGAGAGTGAGAGACTAGGGTTTGGTCCCCCCAAGTCAATCAAACTTTCAACATGGGTCTTGGGCCTACGTACAGGCCCACCCATCATAAAACCCTCCAATTTTAATGATGTGGCAGCAATACAACCCAGGCAGGTACGCTGACGTTCGCAGTGCGAATGGACAGCGAATACTCGCCCCAGCTTCACAGTGCGAATGGCTGGCGAATGTTCGCCCCAGATTCGCACTGCGAATGAGCCAGCGAACAAGACAGTTTTTTCAAAATTATAGGTCTGTCTTGCTGCCACACTTCCAAATGTCCAAAATGTGAGAATGACTTAAAACAGCAAATTAAAGCAAAAATACTTACAATGTTGGGGTGCCTCCCAATAAGCGCTTGTTTAACGTCGGCTAAGCTCGACGGACCATCGCGACCTCACGGATCGCGGAAAGGCACAACTGCGGGATTCCACTCGAAACCTCCTCCGAGATACACTTTCAGGCTCTGGCCATTAACTGTCCAATTTTCCTTTGACGTTGTGTCCTCAATTACGATTGCTCCATAGGGTTTGATTTCCACAATCCGAAACGGACTAGACCATTTGGATCTTAATTTTCCGGGAAACAATTTTAATCGAGAATTGAACAATAAGACCAGCTGTCCGACCTCAAACTGTTTGATGACAATTTTTCTGTCATGGTAATACTTTACACGTTCCTTATACAATTTGTTGGAATCGTACGCCTGAAGGCGCAATTCATCCAACTCGTGTAATTGCACTTTCCTTCTTTCGCCGCTTAGAGTTGGATCAAAATTCAAAAATTTTAAGGCCCAAAACGCCTTGTGTTCCAACTCTACCGGCAAGTGACAATTTTTACCATAAACCATTTTAAACGGTGTGAGACCGATCGGAGTCTTAAAAGCGGTCTGATACGCCCACAAAGCATCATCCAGTTTGTTCGCCCAATCCTTTCTCGGGGACGAAACAGTTTTCTCTAAGATACGCTTAATCTCACGATTGGATACCTCTGCTTGACCGTTAGCTTGAGGATGATATGGTGTAGCAACTTTGTGCTTCACACCATATTGCTCAAGAGCTTTGTCAAGCTGAGTGTTACAGAAGTGAGATCCTCCATCACTTATTAACACTCGAGGTGTACCAAAACGCGCAAAAATATTTCTTTTCAAAAACTTCACCACCGTTTTTCCGTCGGCTTTGGCACATGCTATCGCCTCTACCCACTTGGAAACGTAATCCACAGCGACCAAAATATATTCATTAGAAAATGAAGATGGGAATGGACCGACAAAGTCGATCCCCCAACAGTCAAAAACTTCAATTTCTAACATATTTTGTAATGGCATTTCTTGCCGCTGTGAAATACCGCCGCTTCTCTGGCACTTGTCACAGCTAAGGGCATGCGCATGCGCATCTTTGAATAAGGACGGCCAATAAAAGCCCGATTGTAGGACTTTAGTGGCCGTTCTCAACCCATTAAAGTGTCCTCCGTAAGGAGAGTTATGACAGTGCCACAGAATACTCGTGGCTTCCTCCACTGACACACACCTTCTGAGGAGGTTGTCGGCACCAAGTTTAAATAAATGGGGTTCATCCCATACAAATGACTTGGCGTCAGACAAAAATTTCCGTTTTTGGTGGTGAGTTAGACCGTCCGGTATCAATCCGGTGGCTTTGTGGTTAGCCATGTCGGCGAACCACGATCTAACTTGCACTCTAAAAAGTTTTTCACCTGGGAACTCCTCTTTTACCTCAAATTCATTCTTGGTCACGTCAATGTTGACCAGGCGGGATAAGTGATCCGCCACCAAATTCTCGGAACCCCTTTTGTCACGAATTTCAAGATCAAATTCTTGTAACAAAAGGATCCACCGAATCAGCCTCTGTTTTGAATCAGGCTTGGTGAGCAGATACCTTATAGCCGAATGATCCGTGTAAACGATGACACGTGAACCAATCAAATAGGCACGAAATTTCTCCAACGCATACACTATGGCGAGCAACTCTTTTCCAGTTGTTGCATAGTTAATCTGAGCTTCGTTTAAAACTTTGCTCGCATAATGTATAGCGTGGAAAACTTTCGTTCTCCTCTGACCCAAAACAGCCCCAACCGCATAATCGCTAGCATCGCACATTAATTCAAAATCTATTTTCTAGTTTGGTGCAACGATTATCGGTGAGGTGGTTAAACTTTGTTTCAAATAATTAAATGCGAAAAGACAAGACTCGTCAAAGTCAAAAACCTTACCTTGGACAAGCAAGTTGCTCAACGGCTTTGCGACCTTGGCGAAGTCCTTGATAAATCTTCGGTAGAACCCGGCGTGTCCAAGAAAGCTCCTTATTCCTTTGACATTCATCGGCGGTGGTAATTTCTCTATAACATCCACTTTGGCTTTATCAACTTCAAGGCCTTTTGAAGAAACCTTGTGACCAAGCACAATTCCCTCGTTCACCATGAAGTTGCATTTCTCCCAATTAAGCACCAAGTTAGTTTCCACGCACCGTTCTAACACCGTATCCAAATTTTTCAAGCACAAATCAAACGATTGTCCAAAAATAGAGAAGTCATCCATAAAAACCTCGATAGTCTTTTCGATCAAATCCGAGAAGATAGCTTGCATACACCGCTGAAAAGTCGCCGGTGCATTACATAATCCAAAAGGCATCCTTCTATAAGCGAAGATTCCAAACGGACATGTAAAAGCTGTTTTTTCATGATCATCCGGGTTCACAATTATTTGGTTGTAACCCGAATAACCATCCAAAAAACAGTAAAATTGTTGACCGGAAAGCCTCTCGAGCATTTGATCCATAAAAGGTAGAGGGAAGTGATCTTTTCTCGTAGCCTTGTTCAACCTACGGTAGTCGATACACATTCTCCACCCGGTTACGGTCTTTGTTGGTATAAGCTCATTGTTCTCGTTTCGGACCACCATTAATCCTCCTTTTTTCGGTACCACATGCACCGGACTAACCCACGGGCTGTCGGAAATAGGATAAATCATTCCGACACCCACCGGCTTAAAGTCCTCCTCCATGAATATCCTATGCATGCAATACGAAGGGCTTATGCCTTTGAGATCGGACAATGTCCATCCCATTGCACCCTGATTTTTCTTCAACACCTGAATTAAGCGGCTTTCCTCGTTTTCAGATGTTGAAGCATACTTCAATGTGGAAGGTAACACTTTCAGCTCAAGTTTGGATGATTCATCATTCACCTCTTTTTTCAGAATTTCCTCTTCATACTCCCACGGTTGCAATTCTTCCAAAGCTTCAAGCTCCAACAAACACTCTTCAAGAGCTTGCTCTTCTTCAACCGAGAATACTTCCAAGGATTCATCCAAAGCTCTTTGAAAAGGATCAATGATATTAATTTGCCTTGTAACTTCCAAACTTGCTTCCTCCGTTACATCGATTCGGAAACAATCACCCTTATCCTTCTTGTGCTTCATTGCATTATAAAGATTAAAACACACCTCTTCATCTTGGACTCTCACTTTCATGAGACCATCGTCCATGTCAATTGCCATACGGGCAGTTTTCATGAAAGGCCTTCCAAGAATCAAAGGTGCATCATCGTCATCCTCCATTTCAATGACAACGAAATCAATTGGAAACAAAAATTTGTCCACCTTGACCAACACGTCTTCCGCTACACCGTGAGGACGGGTAGTGGATTTATCGGCGAGTTGCAACGTCATTTGCATGGACATCAATTCCATGTGGCCTAGCCGTTTCACAATCGACAATGGTATCAAATTGATGCTAGACCCCAAATCAATCAATCCATTGCCCACATACATGTTTTCTATCGTAACCGGCAATGTAACTCGTCCCAGATCACACTCTTTTCGCGGGAGCGTCCGTTGAATGATTGCACTACAACTTGCATCCACCATAATCGTCTCCTGATCAGTATACCTTTTCTTCTTCGTGAGGATATCTTTCATGAATTTCGCATACTTAGGCATCTGCTCCAAAGCCTCGGAAAATGGAATATTTATTTGTAATTGCTTGAAGATATCCATAAACCGAGAATAGTGCCGCACACTATCTTTCTTTGTAGGAGCATGCAGATATGGTAGATGTTGAATTGGAATATTGTTCATCGGCTCCTTTCCCTTCTTAGTTCTCTTCACTCTCTCTTCATTCTCTATTTTTTTCTCATTCTTATTTTTTTCTCTCTCATTTTCAACTAACACTCCCTCCACATTTTTTTCTACTTCAATCTCTTCCCTATCTTTTTCATTTTCAACTTCAACCTCCTCCTCCACTCTCTTCTTACCTACACCCATGTCAATCTCTCTTCCACTTCTTATGAGAATTGCTTTACAATCCTTTAGATTCGGAAGTGTATTTGCCGTAAAGGGCCCTTTTTGTTGGTCGGCCAATTGTTTTGATAATTGCCCGACTTGTGTTTCTAGATTCCTTATGGCGACATCGGTGTTCTTTTGGTTTGAGATTGCCATTTGCATAAATTGTGTAAGAGTGTCTTCCATCTTTGTATTCCCAACGGGGGCTTGCGGAGGTTGAGTGTAATTCTGATATTGTTGGCGGTTTGATGGTCCGGCTTCTTGCGGTCTCCATTATTGTTGATAACCTTGGTTAGGCCTTTGTTGGTAACCTTGGTTGGCTTGTTGATACGGAGGTCGGGGTTGGTACCCTTGATTTCCCGCATAATTTTCTTCCTCCTCAACGGGAGGACAATAACCGGTCAAATGGTCACCTCTGCATAACTCACACACTAACACTTGCACATTTTTACTTGAAGATTCATGCATCTCCTTGAATTGTTGAGGCAGCTTAGACATTTGCTTCGTTAACAGCTCAACCTGTTGTGATAACAATTTGTTTTGTGCAAGGATAGTGTCACTTGTTCCTAATTCCAACACACCCGGAGTTCGTTGAGCAGGTCCACGGTTGTGACTACCTTGATGATCGTTCAAGGCCATTTTATCAATGATAGCTGTGGCTTCCGCTGCAGTTTTGCTTAACAACGAACCATCCGCGGTGGCATCCAACAAGGTTTTGTGTACTAGCTGCAGCCCATTTATGAATATATGAATTTGTGACAATTCATCGAAACCATGGCCTTTGCACTTTCGTAACATTGATTTGAACCTCTCCCAAGCTTCGTTGAGAGATTCGTTAGCTCCTTGTGTGAATACCGCTATGGCGGTCTTTGCTTCCATGAACCGAGTGTGCGGAAAAAATCTTTCCAAAAATTTTTCTTCCAAATTATTCCAATCAGTCATGATGGCAGTTGACTGATCAAGGTACCATTCCTTGGCCTTCCCAATGAGGGAATGCGGGAATAGTCTCTTGAACAGAGACTCCTCTTCTGCTTCCGGTGCACCCGTCGCTCCTGCTATTTCATAAAATTTTGTCAAATGGGTGAAAGGATCTTCATGATCCATACCCGTAAATGGACTTTCGTATAGCAGTTGGAGAATTCCGGTCTTCATCTCAGAATGCCGACCGTTATGTACATGACGGGCGAATTGTGCATTGTGTCGAGGACTATTTGTACATGGCCTAGAAGCAGGTGGTGATGGTGGTGGTGGATCTCCCTCCATAATTGGAAGTATTTGTGGAACAGGTGGTGGTGTAGAATTACTTTCCTCTTGTTCTAGCCTCTGTCTCGCTAGCTGCCTCCTTCGTCTAGTCCTGTTGTTGATTCCGAGCGGTTCTCTTAATCTCAGGATCGAAAAGAAGTTGGTCCGCCGGTAGTTTCCCTCGCATAAACTAAGTCTGCACACTAAACAAACAGATTAACAAGTTCAAGATAAAGTGGTAACAGCTTACAATAACTCAACTATCGCAATGCTTGCAATATCAAATAACAGTCCCCGGCAACGGTGCCAATTTGTTAGAAGAGTAATAGTGTGGGTTATTTTTATCGTATCCACAGGGACTGTTTGATATATGATGCGTGCCTTTCAATAGTTGCGATATTCTAAGTTAACGGTTTCAAAAGTTTCAATTGTTGTTATCATTCACTTGTAGCAAAGATTAAATTGTGACAAAGATTTTTGTAAAAGGTTTTATAAAAGCATGTTAAGGTTAGGTTTCGCTAATCCTTTCCATGTATAAACGATTAATCAAGCACATGAACTCGGTTTCCGACCAATATAACTGTGTATTCTCCCGACTAAGTTTATGTCTAAAGCGAAGTCGTGAGTACCGTTGTTTAGACCGTTAGATGATGTCTCACGCTAACAATCTAAGCAACGATCATTAAGATCAATACAATGCGAATAGCAAATCCCAAATCTATGTCTAGAGTTTGGTTTTTAAGAGATGAAATTGTTAGGTCAAGATTTGTGGAATCTATGTCTAGAGTAAAACAAATCAAACTTAAAGCATTAAGAGAAAACAACTTCATCTATATTGATCAAAGACTTTGTTCATATACAATAGATCAAAAGCAATACATAAAAACAGAATCAACTACTTCTAACCTCAACATAGAGGGTTTAGCTACCACTTCTCATGGTAGATTGGATAACAAGTAAAGAGAGGAGATGAGTAAACATCCACTTTGAATAATCAAGAATGGATGCAAAATCAGCTTCTCCAAGTGAAAATACAAGCTCCAATGGTAAAAAAACTAAAAACTATGATATTAGATCAAAATGAACAAAAGATCCTCTTTACAAAAAGTGAAATTCTATTTATACATAGCAGAAATCTGCATGATTCGCACTGCGAGCAATCCATTCGCACTGCGAATGAGGAAAAATGGCACTTTAAGTGCCTCTGAGACTTAAACCGCCCTAAGCAGAAATCGTGGGTTCGCACTGTGAATCATTCGCTAGCTTCATTCGCACTGCGAATAAACTAGCGAGCCAGAATTCTCAAAACTGGAAGTTACTGCCTCTCTTCGCCAGCACCTTCGCACTGCGAACCAACCAGCGAACATTCGCTGAACACTCGCTAGGAGTTCGCAGTGCGAACACAAGGTAATTGAAAACCTTGAACTCACTGCCTCCATTCGCTGGCTCCTCGCTGGTCCCTCGCAGTGCGAACATTCGCTGGTCCTTCGCCAGATTGTTCACACTGCGAACACCCTGTTGCAGCAATAAAAACTCAGTGGAACTTGCATTGGTTCCATGTGTTCACCATTTTGCTCCTTTCATGCCTATACCTGCAAATTAACACACAAATTACAAGCTCCACACATATATTCCGATGTAAGCATAACAACTCCATTTACCGCTTAAATTCATACTATACCGTTAGAAAGAAATGAAAAATGCCAAATATTCCATACAAATATATAACATGTTTGACATCTAACAGTATTCCAATCATATCCGCCACTCAAGGTGAAGAGACGTCCAAAAAGTGTTTTAGCCAAAATTTGTCAAAAGGGGGAGATTGAAAGCACCTTTGTTTGACAAAATTCTGGTAAAACACATTATTGATAAAGATGAATAAATCTGGACTGAACAAAAATGTCGAAGAAGATGTCTAACCTGAAGTCATGACATCCTGAAGTACTGCACTGATTTAGCAAGTGTCAAATCTGTAACAAATCAGCCAAGAGATAATGCACATGGATCAAGGAATTAGCAAACAAAAGACTGAAGCCCAAGGAAGCAGAAGCCTATAAATAGAAGACTTAGACCTCTGCCTTAGTACGCCTTTTGTAACCTAGCTTCCTTGCGTAAGAAACAAGGGTTTAGGGTTTTGAGAGTCGTTAGCTCTCTAGGTTGTAAGTCTCCCTTTGTATCAGTTGATACACTGTGGTAGATATAGGTGTCGCACAGATCCATAAGCCTTGAGGTATTGGGTTGTGTATTGTTCTTGGATGAAGCTTTTAAGCAAATCTGAGTTAGCTTGTTTGTCAAGAAAGCTTGACAGATTTCTGTATTGACATGGATGATGTAGAAATCACAGTTGGTGATTAAGGGAAGTGAGTGGGGTATCTCCTATCAAGGTTGTAAACGTTTGAGTTTAGCCTTGGTAAAGATGTTCATTGGGTAGATGTTAGATATGAAGTTATAAACGGGGGAGTTTAACTTTGTAACAGTCTACAGATAGTGGAGTCTTCTTCCTGGATTGGTATCCCCCATATGTAGGTGAGTTGCACCGAACTGGGTTAACAATTACTGTGTTCTTTATCATTCTGCAGATTTACATCTTCTGTTAGGGTTTATGATAAACATGTTGGATCAGATGTCGTGACATCTGTAAGTATGCAGTTCTGATATTCAAGGTATCAGTCTGTTGTTGCGCCTTTGAGTTTAAATGATTATGTAGCACAATGTCTTGACATGTGTTAGGACATCTGCTGTCTGCATAGGCCAGAATTTCATCAACCTATTGACCTTTCTACTAGTTTGAGTTTCGACCCGAACCTTCCAACTTTTGAAATTATCAAAAGTTTCATCCTTAGTCTTCTGAATGAATACCCATAATTTTTTAGAATAGTCATCAACTATGGATAGAAAATACCTTGCACCTGAATATGAAGGATTCCTTGTAGGCCCCCAAAGATCAGCATGAATGTAATCAAGGGATCCATGTGCTCTTTTTTTACCTTTGTTAAACTTCACCCTACATGATTTACCAAATACACACGGTTCACAAAACTGCAACTTTTCGACCTTGTTACCACCTAGTAGGTTCTGTTTCCCCAGTTGGACCAGGTCTTTTTTGCTGACATTGCCCAATCTCATGTGCCATAATTCTGTCTTCGACACTGATTTCCTGGATGCAAAATCTGCGAACCACTAACAACCTCGGCCTCAAGGGTATACAAGCCTTGTTTCTTCACGCCTCTCAAGACTTCCTTCAACCCCTTCATGACATTCAGTATACCTTGCTCTCCTTTGAAGACATATCATTTCTTGTCGAATTCACCAAGAGAAATCAAATTCCTCTTAAGATTAGGTACATACCTAACACCAGTCAATATCCTTATGGACTCATCATGGAGCTTGAATCTCACAGATCCAATACCTGCAATCTTTCAAGCTTTATTGTTTCCCAACAACACTAATCCACCATCTTGATCACATAATTCTTCGAACACGTTCTTGTTTGGAATCATATGTCAAGTACATCCTGAATCCATAATCCACTCTTTACAAGAGTTGCTGCTCGAAACCACAAGGACATCAGATGATTCATAATCCTCTTGCACAATAGCTGCATTGCCATTGTCCTTACCTCCATGATTATCCAGGCACTCATGACACACTTTTCTTGTGTGACCCTCCTTTTTACAATGATAACACCTAATACCAGAAATATCACCACCATAAGACTTCTACTGAGTTTTACCTTTCTTCTTCTCGAACTTACCAGCCTTTTTCGAGAATTTTCCTTTAACGGACAACCCTCCGCCAACTAATGATGGTTTCTGGTCCTTTCTTTCGTTCAAATCCTTAGAATACAAGGTTGCTTGAACTTCTTCAAAGGTCAGGGACTCTCTTCCATACAAGAGGGTTTCTTTGAAGTGAGTATGCGACTTAGGTAAAGAACACAGTAATAACAATGCTTGATCTTTGTCATTGATGGTAACATCAATATTTTCAAGATCAAGAATCAACTTGCTGAACGTATCCAGCTGCTCCGTCAACGCTTTGTATTCATTCATCTTGAATGAATACAAAGCTTGCTTCAAGTACAAACGATTCACCAAAAACTTTGTCATTTGCAATCCTTCGAGTTTCAGCCAAACACTAGATGCCATCGTCTCCTTCGAAACCTTCCTGAGAACCTTATCACCAAGACTAAAAACAATGGCATTGTGGGTTTTCTCATTCATCATCGTCTTATCCTTCTTCGTCAATGCAGCATCCATGGATTCTTCTCCATTTAACGCTTCAAGCAAACCCTGTTGAACAAGAAGGAATTGCATCTTCAAACGCCATAAACCGAAATCATTAACTCTGGTGAACTTCTCAATTTCAAACTTTGTTGACGACATCTTTCTCCATGCTCACTACACCAGTTTGTTGTAACAAACAATACTAATTAACAAATTCTTGATTGAGAAACGGAGTTTCTTGGGTGAACAATGAAATGGTTAGAACAAAATAAGAGAGAGGGGGAGAGAGAGAGAGAGAGAGAGAGAGAGAGAGAGAGAGAGAGAGAGAGAGAAAGAGAGAGGAAGAGAGAGAAAGAGAGAGGAAGAGAGAAAAGATAGAAGAAAGAAGGATTAGGGCAAATTGTTTTTCTATTCACTTACTCAATTAGGGTACAAATGATTACAAGTGAATAACAACAATTGACCTCTCTCAACAACCTGAGATCTCTAGCCTATTTATAGACTACTAAGTTAACTTAAATAACGAGCTAACCTAAACAATTGGATCCATAACACAAGGACAAATTCGACATTACATTTTAACATTACATACTAGAACAAACTTCGACTACAACATGTAACACTCAGACATCAACACGTGAACCAACTTCGACTTCATGGTTGTCTCCTGTCGAAACCTGAAAGCTATCCTTGTTGAAAACATCATCGTCGATAACACTAGAGCTCGATCCAATATCTCACATAGATATTTTTTACGGTAGAAAAGTTGTTATTTATGTGAATCGACAAGTTATATATATAGATATAGATAGATAGATATATACATATACATATACATATATATATATATATATATATATATATATATATATAATATTATATATATATATATATATATATATATATATATATATATGTATATGTATATGTATATATCTATCTATCTATATCTATATATATATATATATATATATATATATATATATATATATATATATATATAATATAATACATATATAATATTATATATATATAATATTATATATATATATATATACATATATATATATATAATATTATATATATATATATACATATATATATATATATATATATAATATTATATATATATATATATATATATATATATATATATATATATATATATATATATATATATATAATTTTATATGTATATATATATATACATATACATATATATATATATATATATATATATATATATATATATACTATTTTTCATCTTTTATCTTTGACTTAAGATTCATTTTTCATTTTATAAGCATTTTAATTTTATAATTTTATAAGTTTTAAAATCTAATCATTCAGATTCATTTTCATGTTCTCACATAAAATTGTCATTCTCATGTTTTCACATAAAATTGTCATTCTCATAGGATATGAACCATATATATATATATATATATATATATAGAGAGAGAGAGAGAGAGAGAGAGAGAGAGAGAGAGAGAGAGAGAGAGAGAGAGAGAGAGAGAGAGAGAAATCTTCTGTTTGAAGAATGAAGATTTATAGATCTAGAGTCTTATAATTATTTCTTTAACATGGTTGACTTTAAGAAGCTTATGTTGAAAATGGCTCTACTGTTTTTGCTTCTTACATCAATTAAATTGACAACAGCAAGGGAACCCCTTTGGATTTCTGAACCTCATCCTAACATTCGAAAGTATTAACTGATAAAATTGATCTATTCATATATCATATTGGGTACTTGCACTGTTTATTGATTTTATTCCAAGACACTAATATTATTGTTATATTTTTGTTGACTTCTTAGATGGACACATACAAATCCCTGATAATCCAAGAAACCACAACTTTATTCATCGTATTCCACCTGTGGAGCCACCCAAAGCTAAATTATATGATGGCAAATCTTGATGAAGAGCAATATGAAAGAGATCTGGAAAGTTATGGGAAAGACTTTTGTTGTGAAAAATCTTAAAAAGCTTTATAATTGATTGGTTTCCCCTTTTTTTTATTAGAATATTGGTTTCCTTTTGAATTATGGTTTCACATGAAGTGTGAATGCCAATAGATTAAATAGCACTGTGTTAATCCCTTGATCTATGATTCAATCCCTGACGATAGATTTACATTGTATTAAATTAAATTAATTGATGTTATTTATAAATCAATATTTAAAAAAATGTATACTATATATGAAAATACGCATTTTAGAATTTTATTTAAGGAAAACTATAGTGCACATTTTGAAAATACTACTGAAGTGTCTGAAAGGTCTTCTACCATAAGAAGTCCATTATGATAATACGTCCATGATTAGTGAATTTATCTGCGCATGTGTTTCTTTCTCTATAAATATGTGAATATACAAAATTCGTCTCCAAGTCAATGCAATTTGACCATCTCTTTCTGCGGTTCTAGAGGATTCACTCCTTGTTGTATATGTGTTGTATGAGATATTGGATCGAACTCTAGTATGGTCGAAATGTAGCTTCTGGTTCGACAGGAATTAAGCATGAGGTCGAAGTTTGTTCGCATGTGTTCTGTCGGAATAATGCGTGTTGTAGTCAAAATTTGTTCTAACATGCATTAATCAATATTGCAAGGTTTATTAGCATATTGAATTGGGTCTTTCTTGTAAGCCCAATTGTTTAAGTTGGCTTGTACCCTAAGTTAGCTTGTAATGGGTAATTATTAAAAAACCCAATAGGTTAGTGTGTTAGTTTTCTTATAAATAGCATGCTAGTCTCTCATCTTGTATAAGGAAAAATAGGAAGATAAAATCATAATTCAAGTGAGAGAGGTTATTTTGTTATTCTTGTATACTTGTAATCTTGTTTGAAATAGAAAGGAAAGAATAGCAGTTTATAACCAAATTTGTGCGGCAAACCCTTATTAGGTTGAGAGAGGTTAATTGTTGGTATTCACTTGTAATCTTTGAATCCCATTGAGAAAGTGAATAGTAAAACAGATTTAACCAATTCTCTATTATTCTTCCTCTTTTCTCTTCCTTTGTGAACCCTAATAGGATTTCGTGTGTTTGTTTAAATTTTTCCTTCTTTTCTACCCTTGTGGATTTCTTGGTCTTCAAGAAACCAAATATACTTTGTTATTCCGGTATCGTTTTTCACAACAAATTGGTGCGGTGAGCGTGGATCGAACACGCGACCTCCAGATGCCTTCAACAAAGTATGAGATTGAAAAGTTCACCGATGTGAACGATTTTGGTCTGTGGCGTTGAAGATGAAAGCCCTACTGGTTCAGCAGGGTTGTTTGGAAGCGTTGAAGGGAGCGGCAACCATGAACGTTGTGTTAACGGAAACTGAAAAGACATTGCCTAGTTGCATGTTTTTCCACTGTATGCAGTTGATAAAGCTGCATGAAGAAAGCTAGTTTGTTCCTTGATGTTATAGAGTTTGTTCCAAGGTGGAGATTTGTGATATATTGGATCGAACTCTAGTATGGTCGACGGGTAGCTTCTGGTTCGACAGGAATTAAGCATGAGGTCGAAGTTTGTTCGCATGTGTTTTGTCGGAGTAATGCGTGTTGTAGTCGAAGTTTGTTCTAACATGCATTAGTCAATATTGCTAGGTTTGTTAGCATATTGAATTGGGCCTTGCTTGTAAACCCAATTGTTTAAGTTAGCTTGTACCCTAAGTTAGCTTGTAATGGGTAATTGTTAAAAAGCCCAATAGGTTAGTGTGTTAGTTTTCTTATAAATAACATGCTAGTCTCTAATCTTGCATAAGGAAAAATAGGAAGGTAAAATCTCAATTCAAGTGAGCGAGGTTATTTTGTTATTCTTGTATACTTGTAATCTTGTTTGAAAGAGAAAGGAAAGATTAGCAGTTTATAACCAAATTTGTGTGGCAAATCCTTATTAGGTTGAGAGAGGTTAATTGTTGGTATTCACTTGTAATCTTTGAATCCTATTGAGAAAGTGAATAGTAAAACAGATTTAACCAATTCTCTATTCTTCTTTCTCTTTTCTCTTCCTTTGTGAACCCTAATATGGTTTCGTGTATTTGTTCAAGTTTTTCCTTCTTTTCTACCCTTGTGGATTTCTTGGTGTTCAAGAAACCAAATATACTTTGTTATTCCGGTATCGTTTTTCACAACATGTTGAATGACCAATATCAAGTCGCTCTCTATCAAAACGTTATGGCAACCTTTAGACAATGACAAAACTCATCTTTTTGAGAGTCATAATGTTTCTTAGGATGGCTTACATGTCTATTTTCTCCTGGTGGAAGCTCAGCACATTTTGAGCTAGCCATATCTATGAATTGTATGCGTCAATGCCGAAATAATCATATCTTTAACTTAGGGGTGCCATCCTAGATTAATCATTTACATTATGTTTGTGATTGTCAATGAAAGAACAAATTGAAGGTCCAAGAAACACAAGAAAGAGGAGATTTAAACTGAGTTTCAAATAAGACAGCTTTTTACCAAACCAATCATAAACCAGTGATAAGAAAAACAATGATAAGTATATATATATATATATATATATATATATATATATATATATATATATATATATATATATGAGTCTTTTTTTAGATAAGAGAGAGGTTGGGCCTATGCCAATCAGTTTCTAATTTCACCCAACATGATCTAGTTGACACCCCCTCGTCAAATTCATAAACCCATGTATATCTTAAATTTTGTTTGGTAAGATAAAAAAAAAATGATTTTAGTTTTGAACTTTTAATTTTTCAACTCATTTTAATTAAAAAGTTTTATTTGTTAACTATCTTTTAACTTTTAAATTCTAGCTTTTTAACTAATTTTTAGATTTTTTTTAAAAGATATTTAAGAAATTATTTATCAAAGATTAAATTCATAGAGATTTTGAAGAATTAGCAGATCTTTACTATTTTTTTATACTTTATTAGACACTATTTTCAAGTATTAAAAGGTTAAATATATAACACCACCTGCAATGTTGGCGAGTTTTGATTTGTTGGAATTCAACCACAACCTATGGAGAATTCCTAATCAATCTTGATCTCATGATTGTTTCCACTCACGCAATGACAATGAAAAGAAAAAGTTGAGAAAGAGAGAAAGAAAATAATGTTGGAGAAGAAGATGAATAATCTGTAGAGTCTCTCTCTTCCCACAATTGTGGAATTTTATTATCACTTTGCAACTGCAAAACCGTGATTATCAAACTTGATGATTACAATGATAAGGGTTTCTCCCTATTTATAGATTTAGGTTAACTTGCATCTCAAGGTAAATCTCAAACTATAAAAGCCCAAAAATATCTAATGTAATTTTTCTAAATCAACTATGATCTTTCTAAATCAAATCTAATCTTTCTAAAACAATGAATTACATATTTAACACACCACCTAATACATTGTGTCTAAACTATCTACATTCATCATAGACCTTAACTTCTTGAACACTTCGACTGACACTCCCTTCGTCATAATGTCTGCAATCTGATTCTCAGTTATGCAGTGTTCCAAGTTCATCTTCCCTTCTGCTACCTGTTCTCGAAGATAATGGAACCTCATTTCAATATGCTTGCTTCGACCATGTGTTATTGGATTCTTCGCCAAGTTGATAGCTGGCATGTTATCGATCTTCATGGTAATTGCTCCATGACTCTTCGTTGTGTTCTTCACGAATTCTTTCTCCTTTAGAAAGTTGTCGATTTTCTTATTACAAGCTCTTGGAGCTTGCTTAAGTCCATACAGGGCTTTACGCTGCCTATACACCTTTGTTTCTTCACCTCGTTTCACATACCCACCTGATTGTGCGACATAAACTTCTTCATCTAAGGGGCCATTAAGGAATGCACACTTCACGTCCATTTGACATGTGTGTCAATTATTCATATTTGCTAGACTAACAACCAACCTGATTGTTTCGATCATTACAACAGGTGCAAACACTTCGTCAAAGTCGATTCCTTCCTTCTGTAGAAATCCTTTCGCCACAAGTCTCGCCTTATGCCGAGTTACCTCTTCTTTAGGATTCACCTTCACCTTGTAAACCCACTTCACATTAATTGCCTTCTTACCTTAAGCAATTCGACAAGTGACCAAGTGTTGTTGACTTCGATGGAGTCTAACTCCTCATTCTTTGCTTTCACCCACTTTGAGTATTTCAATGCCTCAACTGCATTGACTGGTTCGACATCTGTATAGAAAACATAGTGTACCAGCTCACCTTCTTCATCGACCACATCATCTGATGTAATCACACATTCTTGCAACCTTGCAAGAATGTGTCTTGTTCGTCAAGGTCTGCTTGGGCCTGCTTCATCTCTGACTTGTTCCTGTTGAACTTCTCTTTCGACTTCAGTAGCTGGTCCTTCACAAGAAATTCTCTTTGAATCCTTCTTGACATTCTCAGTCCAATCTCATTCTTTAAGCTCATCTATGATCACGTCCCTGCTGATCACTACCTGCTTATTCACTGGGTCGAACAGCTTGTAACCTCCAGTCAAATGATATCCTATAAAGATCATCTGATTCGACTTGTCATCAAGTTTCCTTCTCAACTGATATGGTACATGTCTAAGTGCTATAGATCCAAACACCTTCAAGTGATTGAGGCTAGGCTTCACACCAGACCAACATTCTTCTGGTGTGATTCCTTCAAGCTTCTTCGTCGGACATCTATTTAATATGTATGTTACTGTTGAAACCGCTTCTCCCCATAATAATTTGGGTAGATGCTTTCCATTCAACATACTTCTCACCATGTTTATGATGGTTTTGTTCTTTCTTTCTGTAATTCCATTTTGCTGTGGAGTGTAGGGTGGAACTACCTCATGCACAATCATTTCTTTCTCACATAATGCATCGAAATCTTTCGACACATACTCTTAACCACCATCAGTCCTCAGAATTTTCAGCTTTCGACCACTCTGTCTTTCGACCATAGATTTGAATATGGAAAATACCTCGATCACATCACTTTTCTTCTTTATGAGGTAAGTCCACATCTTTCGACTGTAATCATCTATGAACGTGACAAAGTATCTGTTGCCTGTAATTGAATCCGCATGGATTGGACCACATACATCATAGTATATCACTTCCAGAATTGCCTTTGACTTTCTTCTTGCATCCTTGTTGAAGCTATTCTTGTTTTGTTTCGAATGAACACACTCTTCACTGACTTCACTTGTAATGTCGATTTCAGGTAATCCTGAAGCCATATTTCTTCTCTTTATCTCTCTGATGTCATTGAAGTTGAGATGTCCTAGTCGAAAATGCCCTAACCACTCATCTCTGATGGTTGCAGTTGCTAGGCATTTGTGCTCCATTACATTGAGTTCAATCTTGCAGGTCCTATTCTGAGACATTAGAGCCTTCAAGATCAACCTACCACATGCATCAAGAACTCTCATCATCTTGTCTTCGACAACTACCTTGTAGTTATTTTCGACAAGCTGTCCTATACTGAAAAGGTTACTTTTCATACCTGGCATGTATAATACATTGGAAATTATTGATTTCTTGCCATCCTTCCTCACGATCTGAACATCACCAACACCTTCAGCTGCTAGAGTGTTGTCATTTGAAAACTTCACTGTGTTCTTCGTCGAGGGCTTCATGTTGACAAACCAATCTTTTCTTCCAGTCATGTTTGATGAGCATCCTAAGTCCAAGTACCACTGGTCTTGGAATCTCTCTTCGTCTTTTGTTGTGACCATTAGCAACATCTCTTCTTCTTCATGTTTCGCCAGCTTTGCATCAATTTCTTGATTCTTCTTCTTTTCTAGACAATCACTAAAATCGTGACCATACTTCTGACAATTGAAACTTTGAATGTGACTTTTGTCAAGCTTTCAACCACCACATCTTCCTCTACTTGCAGCACCACCTCTTTGGTTGCCTTGGTTCCAGGGTTTTCTCTGATTCGAACGGTTTCCTTCATGCTGATTTTGACCAGTCAAATATGTGTAGCCTCATCTACCATTGTTGTTATTCCAGCTTCATTTTCCCTTCCTTTCTTTTTCTGACTACGCCTGTAAAGCCATACCACTCTCCGACTTTCCTGTAACTCTTTCAGCCATTCTTTGTTTATGAAACTTGTTGCGGTGAAAATTGGATAACAAGCTATTAATTAACTTGCATCATTTTCTTTTACAACCGACTTTGATTTATCCAAAGGAAAGGTTCAAGATCGTTAGAAAAACCTAAAGGGGGGAGATCTAAGGTTCGGGGATTGGTTACGCCTAGGGAAGGTATTAGCACCCTAAACATCCGTAGTACTCTACGGGAACCTCTTGCTAAGTTTGTGTTATGTTATGTTTGCATGCTAAAAGGATCTGTACTAAGGTAATGACCTAAGGTCTGTACACTAAGTTTGCTCGCCAAGACGTCGCATCTTGTGCCTACGTATCTGACTAAAGAATCAGAGCAACCGTAGTTCACCTAACTAAGGGTGAAAGAAAAGGAAACATTGACTATGGCCAACGTTCCAAAGGGAATGAGCATAAGCTCACGTAGAGTCCACGATAACTCTCTAAGTCTACGTTATGAAGGGAGGAAGTAAATTCTCATGATAGTGAGAACCACACAGAGTTCATGATAACTCTGTAAGTCTGAGTAAAAGGTAAAGTGAGTTCTCATGATAGTGAGAATCACATGGAGTTCATGATAACTCCATCCTATTACTAAACTATGAGGGAAACGGCTCTTATGAGGCCAAGGATGAAACGGGAGAGGTTTGTGACTTAGGAGTCAAAGTAAAGATCTTTCCTTTGGAAGGAGGGTCAAGTGTGAACAATCATGAATATGATATAAACAGTGTGAATATGAACAAAAGTATAATCAAGATAGTATGAACAAAGTAATATGAACATGGTAATAATCAAAACATCAAAATCAAATGATAATAAATCAAAGAATGATGGTAACCACATAGTATCATGTTCATCATGCTAACATGCTAAGAAATAATGTCAAGCAAACATATATATAAGTATCAAGAAAAGTAGACATCAAGCAAAAGTAAATGAGTGCTTCAATGTAAATATCAAGAGATAGAAAGATCTAACTAGAATAGTGCATAAACACTTCCCACTGATGGGCCACTGGCAAGCCAAGATCAAGAGTCAAAACCTCCACGCCAAGAGCATAGGGCAAAGGGTCCTAAATCTAAGTCCTCAGTCCCAAAACTCGAGATGGTAACCACAGTTCGGTCATTGAGTTTTTTAAGGTTTCAATATTTATTAGTGTGTTTTAAATGAACAAATAAAATCAACAATATACACAAGACATAAATATGAACAATGATAATATTAACAAGGATAATAATCGACATAAAGAATAAATCAAGATATATATATATATATATATATATATATATATATATATATATATATATATATATATATATATATATATATATATATATATATATATATATATATATTGACTGAAAGTAAATTTAGTGATTGTTGATTAATTTATTGGATCGATGAATCGGGTCCAATGTAGTGCTGGTCCGTCGTAGTACGGTCTATGAGGAAGACCATACTATAGGAGGATGCACAATTTGATCTTTGTGTTAAGACACGATAGAGAAATGATGTAGAAGATCATTCTCCGATGAAATCGTGCCACACGAAAAGAAAAGGTGGAGACCTCGTCTTGAGTCACAAACTCTCGTTGATTAGTCGAAGGTAACCTATCACGATCTCAAAGTATAGAAAGAAATCTCAATGATCACTCACTACAGATTTGAAATAATGAAGGTTCGTCGCTTCGCTAACAACGTTCGTGAACAGAAACAAATTAATCGGTCAAAAATGAAAAATGAAGATATAAGAAAATACATAATGAAGTAGAAATCAAGTCGGTCTCGTCTTAATCATGATTTAATCGAGAAACCGATAATCTATGATATTCGACTTTCATCGACCGATAAAATAATGAAGGTGGCCTCATATAAATCATGATTTTTAGTAGCTTGAATAAATCAACTAAAAATCAAGAGGTGGGTAATGTCATAGGCCCTAATAAAATCAAGCAAGAAATCTAAATGGAAATGAAATAGAGAAAGCAAATCATAGAAATAGAATTAATTAATCGAGAAATGTAATAAATAAATAAAAAAATGAAAATCTCTTAAAGAAAATAAAAATTAAAGAGATGAGAGGGACGCTGCTGAATACAGGGTGTAAGAGAAACGATGCCTTATGGGCTCGACAACCCAATAACCACAGCAAACATCCGGTTTTATTTTAAATAATTAAAACAAAAATAAAATCAAAACTGACGAAGCTTCAGATTAAATGGAAAAAAACAACACGCCTTGAGAAACAAAAGAACACCATGAGTCCAAACGACTGCGGAGTACCAGAATTCCTTCCCTCAGAAAATAAATTCATCAACGCGTGGTAAATAAAACAAAAAGAAAATGAAACGAAGGGATAAACTCGTACACGGCCATGGGTCAAATTGCTCAGAGAATTTGTGATTTGAGATGAAGGTCAAAAGAGGTTGAAGTTTGGGTCGGGTTATTGAAAGGTTGTATACAGAGGGATGAGCAAAGGATTATGAAGGTGAGTTGTGTTGACGATGGGAGTTTGAGAATGATGATGGTTGAAAGGATGGTGTTTGGTTTTTATTTATGAAGACGTTTTTTTGTTTACAGGTTTTTGGAATGGAAAGAAATTGGCGTATCGGTTGTGTTGTTGGAGGGTTGATGAAGCGTGGTTTGGCAGCTGTTGTATATTTGTTGCAGAGGGAGAGTAGGGTTAATAAAAGGAAGGGTTCCCGTTGTAAAATGAAGAAGATGCTTTTGATGTTGTTTTCTTTTTAAGATAATGATGGAGGGTGATTTGTGACAACGAAAAACCATCCCCCCTGCTCTCATCAGTTTTATGTTGTATAGGTTATGACTTCTGGAACAAGTTTGTTTTAGAAGGGATTTTGGCTCTTCTCCTTTGCGGATTTCCTGGGATATCGTACGGTATTGAGGGTGGCGTGAAGTGTTGTAGTAGTGTATAGTCCAGAAAGAAACAACTAGGACCAAAAGGTCATGGCGCCAAGAATCTTTACATAATGGTCTAGAGCTTCAAAACATGGCAAACTTGTGTCGCTCTCGAGTACTCAGCAGATGGGACCCTATGAATTCACACAGTTATTGGGAACTGATAAGGAGATCAGTAGGGTGTCCTTTTGCAGATGGTTAGGATGGTGACAAATTATAGTGAACTTGTTTTGGCGTATTCAATTTGGTTTTGCAGCAGGAAAAAAGGCCAGTGTATAGGTTGGCTGGTACGGTTTATGGGAGGACTTTGTGGAAAGTGTGAGATTTGTTTGTACGTGATAGTATATCCTTTGTGAAATTGCTCATTAGTGAAATTTGACCAAATGAATTAAATTTAAAACCGAAAATCTACATAATTACACCAATTGAATTAAAACTACTTAATTAAAATTAAAATTAAAATTAAAACTAAAAAATTAAAATTAAAACAATTGAATTAAAGTAAAAGCAAATTGAATTAAAATTTGCCTAATTACTAATCTTAAAATAAAACTAAATTAAAATAAAAAAATGAATTAGAAAGGTTGAACCAAACTAAATTCAACATTAGACTATATTAAAAATAAAAGATATTTGAAATTAATGTGGATAAATAAAGATTTAACTAATTGACTTAAATTAAATTAAAAATAATTATATTAAAATTACTAAGCAAACTAAAATTAATTCTAAATAGATTTTAAAATAAGACAAATTCTAAGATGGAATGATAAAACGATAAAAAAACATGATTAATGATCAATGAAACAATTAACTAAGAAAGTGCAAGAATGACCGATTAAAAATGATATGATAACAAGATCAAAGGATATAAGGGTAAAATTTGGGGTGCAACAAGACTCAAGCGTCCCTTGAAGCTCTTCCTTCGTCAATACTGACAAGTCTTTCGACTCTTTTATGGCTACTACCACATGGTTGAATTTTGGAGCCAATGACCTAAGATCTTTGACACAACTGATATTGATGTCAACACTTCTCCACATACCTTGATTTGATTCACCAGCTTTGTTTCCTAATCAATCTTGATCTCAAAATTGTTTCCACTCACGCAATGACAATGAAAAGAAAAGGTTGAGAAAGAGAGAAAAATAATAATGTTGGATAAGAAGATGAATAATCTCTCTCTGCCCACAACTGTGGAATTTTATTATCGCTTTGCAACTGAAAAACTGTGATTATCAAACTTGATGATTACAATCATAAGGTTCCTCCCTATTTATAGATTTAGGTTAACTTGCATCTCAAGCTAAAGCTCAAACTATAAAAGCCCAAAAATATCTAATCTAATCTTTCTAAATCAAATATAATCTTTCTAAAACAATGAATTACATATTTAACACAATTTACCCCTTGTTAAAAAAATTTGAATCCTCCTATGAAATGTTAAAATTCTATGTCTTTTGGCCCTTAAGTGACAAAGTTACCTCCTGTAATATTTTTTTGTGTTTACCTCTCAGATTTAGTATTCAAATTGCACGCTTAGGGGGGTAAACCAAAAAAAATATTATAGGGGGGAATCCAAAAAAATATATTAAAGGAGGTAAAGCAAAACCCGCCTACATCGCATGTGGTGTTGTATATTTAACCCTTTATTAAATATAAATTATATAATTAATTTTGAAATAGTGTTGATAATTCTCTAGTTAGTGAAACATCGGAGGAGAATCAAAGAAATCAACAATGGTAAAGAAAATTCATAATATTATTGCAGTTTTATTGTAGAATTCTTGACAATAAATATATTTTTGTTATTATTTTAGATTGATATAACTAAACTCAAAATTATAATGCTATTATTTCACGTATTTTATTAAATTTCATTATAAATTTAAGAAAAAAAAAACTATATCTTAGGAAAGAATGAGTTAAGGAAACCAAAAATTGTACTACCTCCATTTTTTATTATAAGTCGCTTTGGAAAAATATTTTGTACCACAATAGAAGTTGCTTTATAATACCAATGAATAATTAATGTTATTTTTTAAATCATATTCTTAAACATTTATTATTTTTTCTCCTTTCAATTATGTAAATTCGTCTTACTAATATCATTAATTAAGAAGAATTTTGTAAATATCTTCATAATTTCTCATTTTCATGCCACAATTATTACATTTCTTAATACATGTGAAAAAGTAAAAAACGACTTATAATAAAAAAACGCAGGGAGTAGTTATTATGATTATTTTTAATTTTATGTCCTCATAAATGGCTTTATAAAATACTCCTGCTTCATTTATGGTTTGTTGTATCTTTTATTCTTTGAATTTCGTTGCCAATATATTCATACTAAATAGCAAATCTCATAAAATTTATATACAAATTTATATATTTTGATGATATCTTTAATTTTTCATATGTATTAAAACTTTTTTGCATGTTGTTATTAATATATTTTCTTGTCGAATAAAAGTTAATTAAATAATATAATTTAATAAGATAATGAAATCACCAATTTCTTAATTAAGAATGTCGTTATGAATTTAAAATAATTTGATAGATACAAATTATAATATCAAAAATAATCGAGAACAATGATAAAAATGGTGTACCTTGTAGAATTTGAGAGACGATCTTTGGAAGAGTGAGTATGAGAGGATTACTAGCCTCATTGACGTTTAGGTTTTTCAGAGTATGTTAATTGTCTAATGGGGCGACACTTAAATAGCTAAACGACTAAGGGCTGAGACCTCTCATTGGGCTAAGTGAATGATCCAACCTATCACGGTCCATTCAGGCACAAAACCCAATCATATAATTCTTCAATAATTAGTGTTTAATAACAATTGATCAGAGTATAATTAATTAATAACTGATTATGTTAATCCATATTAAATTAATTAAATAATTAATCTAACAATCTCCCACTTGGATGACAATAATCAATTATTAAAAAATTATTAATTTTAATATTAGATTACTAACTATGGCCAAAACACTAATCAATTAAAAGAGAAGTTTCAACATTGTAGAAATTGTGTCCGATAGGGAAAACAAATCATACATGTTAAAGACTCATAACTTATATAAAAAATGATGAATTTATAGTCACATATTTAAGTTAAAAAAAATATGTTATAAAGAATGGCACAAGCATATGGAAATGCTATTGATAAACTCCCACTAACCAAAAATATCATAAGACTTATAAGTCTGTGGTCAGTGATTTTACTAATGAGTTTTCAAATTAAAGGTCATAGAATATCCACGTAGGTCTAAGAATTGTAATTACATATAGAGATACACTATTACAAGAGTAGTTATATTTAATCATAAGTACCTTCAATATCATACTCGATAGGAATATTGATATTTACTTGTACTTTCATATTATGACCTCAAGAGTGTGGGTGTTGAAGAAGAATAACACAATATTATTGCACGCTAAAGAATTATTGTGTGTTTTCAATATATATCGACATAAACATCAAGTTATGATATTTTCTGAGATTAAGAGAATAATATATATCTCAGTATAAGACTTCTTAGAATTATTTTATATTTTGAAGTATTTTTAGAATATGTCATATTTACAGTGCGCGCAAGAATATATGACACTATGAGAATAATAATAATAAAAAATTATATGATTGTGTACTCATGCACTCACACTTATTCAATAGAATAAAGATTTTTCAGAGTTCATTAGTATTAAATACTCTGATTATACAATGGGATACTATTTTTATTTTTAGTGCAAAACTATATAGAGAAGTGGTTTTATAATATATCATCATTAGAATTTTACAAACTCAACCACATATTTTGCACTTAAATAGAATATATCATTATTTCTATAATTTCACATGAAAGAGTATGATGGTCATATTAAAAAGGTTTACCATCATTGAGTGAGATCAAACCCTATAATTTTAAATATAAGAGTTATATATAGTATTTTAATAACTAACTCAAAACTCAAATGCGACAAATATAACTACACAATTTTGATAAACATTCTATGTTATATGCAACGGAAAAATATGAGATGTTAATTTAATTAATATTGAGGATATAATACAAGTAGTCATAAATTTCCACCTATAACATAAGACTATAATACCCTCAATATAAATTTCCATAAAATAATATTATATTAAAGAAATAATATTTGATTATCATTTCTATACAATTGACATGTAAAAATCCTCCCACTTGATAGAGACTAATAATTGAATTATTAATTCAAGAGTTTATAAATATTAAAAAAAAGGCTAAAATACAGTTTTGGTCTCCCTGTTTTTCAAAATTCACAGTTTTGGTCCCCCTGTTTTTTTTTTAACAGTTTTGGTCCCCCACCCCTCACTGTTCATGTACGGACGTGTACTGTTCATGTACGGACAAGTTACTGTTCATCACTTTTTTTGGGCCAAAATTGGGGTGGGGGACCAAAACTGTTGAAAAAAAAAACAGGGGGACCAAAACTGTGAATTTTGAAAAACAGGGGGACTAAAACTGTATTTTAGCCTAAAAAAAATCAATTATTTTCTTTATCACAAAATGATCATGTCAATTAACGTCACACCGATAGGGTATGTCTATCACTTACATAATACAATGGGAAATAAAATTCATTTGAATAAAAATTATTGAAAATAAATTATTGAATTTCATAAAGTAATACATTTATTTAAAATAATTTCTTATTTTCTTCAAATAATACTTTCAACAATGTTAAATAAGAAATATAAAAATGTACAAATATTATCTCATAAAAAAATTCTAATACTGATAAGGTACTCGAACAATAATTTAGATATTCATAAATCATAAATAAATTGAACAAAACAATTAACTTTAATAATAACATGCCGATAGGGTATAATTATTATCAATATAACTTTTATTATAATTAAAATTAATTTAATTATTTTATTGAACAAAATTTGTATAATTGTACTCACGAAAGGTGAGTTACAATCATACGAATTAACAATGTTTATAGTATATTTAAAATAAGAAATTTTATATAATTGTATTCACGATATGTGAGATTACAATTATATAACTTAATAAGAATTACTTAATTTTTCAGAATAAAACTCTCATGAGATTTCGAATATTCTCGTAAAATTATTTTTTAATGTAGTATATAACAATAAATCAATTTATGACAAATTATAGAGAGTTTTTATTTTGAAAATATTTTGAAAAAATATTTTCTATATATAAATGCATATTTTATAATTTTTAAAGAAGTACGTAATATTATAAATAAATTTCTCCTTGTATGAAATTATATAATTAACAACTAAAAATTAAAAGTAAATCATGACTAACCTCAGAAAGTGTGGCATTCATCCATGTAAGCAGAGTCATTACATTTTGATGACATAGAGGTTTACAATGTCAAACTCAAATCATTATATTAAATTAAAATGCTCTTTTAATAAATAATTGATTAATTACAGAATAAAAAAAATAAGATTCTCTATAACACATCATCAATAATGAAAGAAATATATTAAAGTGTCGTTAAAGAATAAAGAATATGCACAAAAATATTAGACACAAAATCTTCAAAATCTAATATGACATTAAGAAAATTCAAATAAATTAAAATAGTTTTATCCCTTTGAAGAGAGTGAGAATGGACAAATCTTTCACTATTTTTTAAGAGTGACAATGATGGCTCAACAACAAATACTGCATTCCTTGTTTTTGTTGCAACTAAAAAAGTGTCAATTCCAAAATATTCAAAATATTTCAATTTTAATTGTGAAGAGAAATAGTATTTTAAACCAATAAAGGTAGAAAATCATGTTATTTAATTAAAACTATTGAGTGGTGTCATACCCCAAATTTTACCCCTAGACTTCATTATCATTTGCATAACATTCTAGGTCAATCATTCAAATACATGGCTAACCAATTATCAAGATATGTTTACTTTTGCTCACCTGTGAATTAGGGTTTGCCCTAAGAGGTTCAATGGATTGATCAGTCAAGGTTTTGGATGAATCATCAGTCAAAAAACATCTCATATACTCAAGAGACCTCACTTCATCAAATATCAAGTGAAACTTGGCTTCATTACAAGTTCTTCAAGATTCATATTCATCTGGCCATGAATTAGGGTTTTTTTAGCCAAAGTCAACTGCATCTTTGACTTTTGATCAAGACATGACCTCAAGCCTTAAGACATGATTCAAGACATTCAAATACACCCTTAGAGCCCATCCATGGTATTCAAATATCCCAAGAGATTGAATTCATTAAAGATCTAGAAGTGAAGAGTCATATGATACACAAGCCATTCACTGCAAAGTCAAACCTTTGACTTCCGGGTTTTTTTTATCAAATATGAACTTCTCAAGTCAAATTTAATTCGAAACATGTTTGATGATTGAGCTTGATCAAGAAAATCAAGAGATTTGAGTTTACTTGCAAAAAGGGCAACTTGAAAGAAATTGATTTTTTTTCTAAGTTATGGATGCACAATGATTTTGGTCCAACTTGCCAAGGCAATAGCTTCCAATCCAAGCATCGATTTTCTTTGCTCCAAAGACCAATTTGAAGAGCCCGTTACATACTACAACTTTGTCCTTGAGGAGAAATTCCCAAAAAGTGCTTAGATTTCAAGCTATGAAGCCATGAAGTCGGTGTTTCATTCAAAAGTGAATTACAACACTTAGAAAATTTTTACGACAAATCTTCCTTGTAAAAGCAACCAACTTGTGAGCCATTTTTAATCATGATCTATTTTGATTCAAGGAAAAATCAAAACATGAAAGTTGTAGAGAATGTTTCACGTTTTCCAAAGAGTCCAAGAACTCGTTGTTACCATTTATGAGCTACGAGTTTCGAAGGAAGGAAGTTGGTCCTAAAATGAGATGTTCAAGTCATGTTCTTGCCATAATCAAATTGCAAAACCAATTCAATCTGCAAACGCACTTAATTTTAGATCTTATATCTTGAAAATCTTTCTTTGATCAGATGACTACACAAGCCTTTGAGCCATTATCCAAGGAGTTAAGACATTATCCAAGTGTTATTACCATTAATGGATCATTTTGCAAAAAGTCTCCCATTCCATTTTTGTAAAGTTCCCTTAAACTTCAAATCACCTCTCCTTGAGCCTCCAACCATTTGCTTCTGCAGAAAGCAAACCATAAACATCAACTACTCTAAGCTAGCCATGGTACCTTCACCTTGGAACTCCAAATCTTCATGAAACCATATTATTCATTTTCAACCAAGCCAAAACTAAAAACCTTGCATTTTGACCAGCCCTTATTCCTTCCACTTCTCCTATAAATAGAGGCACCCTCTAAGCCTCTAAGGACAATAATAATACCTCAAATCACCTCCACACCAAGTTTTGAATAAAAAACATCATTTTTGAAAACTTTAAGCCAAAAGCTCCCAACTCCCATTTTGCTAGTGCTCCACCAAAGAAAACACTTTAAACATCTTCTAAATACTCATTAGAGTTTGTTTTAACCCTTAAACAAGTTCTGTGGCACTCATACCATCACCTTCCATATCACTTTCACCATTTTTCAAGAACATTTGGGTGAGGGATTAGAGTTTGTTTCCAATCAGACCATTCATTCAAACAAGTTCATTGAGGTCTCAAGAGGCTAACTACATCATTACAACACTTCTGGAAGCATTGTGAAGAGGCATTGGACTTTGCTTCAATAGGTAAGAAACTTGAACTTTGAAACTCATGATACACGCATTATTATTGTGTGGTTTCTAAAGAAAAAAATGTAGACATTAATTTATTGAATGTGCACGTGTACTTGCTTTCATTTTATCTTGCCTATATGTGAAGGTTTGAGTGGTAGAAACCCTAAGTTTTAGGACCGGTTTTTTGACTTGGTGCGCCTTGTACAATGAGTTTTAGCTTGTGAGAATAATACCATTGGATTCCTGGGATTTTTCTAAGCAGTTTTCTTTTTTATATCTTTTAATTTCCTTAAAAATTGAGTGAGCTATGGTAGGAGTATGATTGAGAAAAAATGGTGGAAAAGAAAAAGAAAAAAACACGATGAAGGAGAGAGAGAACGTGTATGCATGTTAGGGAAGATGATGATGTGGCAAAAGTTCCTTTTTGTCTTGTGTGTTTATTATATACTAATTTGATTCCATTTTATGATCGGATGTATTGACCACCCCAGTGGTAGCTGCGTGCATTTTCAAACCTTTCCTTGTGCTAAGGCATGGGTTCGAATCATGGGAACCACCCTTTTGCTATTTTTCCACAATTTCACTTCACTGTGCATTTCAGAAACATTTTTAAAATATATATTTTGTTTTCCATATTATTCCACATGTGTGCATGTAGCCTAGTGGCTTACTTTTAAGCTGGCAACCTGAGTGTCTTGGGTTCAAACACTTTGGAGGCCAGCTCCTTCTTTTTACCACTTATTTTTCACATTTTCTTCAAATTTTCAATTGATCATAACTCTTTGCTCCCTAGGTCTTTTTGAGGCATTCTTTTTCCTATTTATTCATGATATTTCCTGTTTTATGAATCCATTTTGAAACTTCACAAAATATTTATTTTTCATACAATTTTGTGTAGTTAAAGTAGGTACCTTTCATAAGGTTTTTTTTAAGTCCTTAATTGGTTTCTTTAACTTGTTCCTTGATTTTTCTTGGCCATGTTGATTCTTGTGAACATAATATTGTTGGTGTAAGCCCTAGAGGCCAATACTTTTGGTACTTGTATCGAATTATTTATTACTAATAAAAGACATTTCTTTATTATGTTTGTTTTTCCAAAGTGATAAAGTCCCTAGAATAGCTGGTTCGTTTAATGAAATATTAAGTGTGACTTAATCAAGAGATTCCATTAAACATAAGGACATTATTCTTAAAGTATCCGTAGTCGAGCTTTAATATGAAATGGGATAACCTTAAAGCATTAAGACTATTATGTAGATAGACTGATGATCACATCCCATGGATCATGGATAAGGAGTTATCAAGTCTTAACATAGGTATGGATATTAGAAGTAATATTTATACTGGATTGACCTACTATGAGAGTACTACATAGAATGTTATGCAAAGTGTCATAAGTTACTCTCATGGTGATAGTGGTGCATACCACCCTTCGACCTGAAACCACTATAGACCCTAGATGTAGAGTCAAGTACTTTACTGTTAATCAAACATTATCTGTAATTGGATGACTATAAAGACAGTTGATGGGTACTTCATAAAGCATGTCTGAGGGCCCAATATTGAACTGAACAAGGATGACACGATATATGCCTTGTGTTTAATATAGACATAAGGGCAAAAGGGTAATTGTACACACAAGCATTATCACAAAAGGTTTTGTCAGATCACATGACAATTTTGTGACTTGGGTAGCAGTGATGTGTTGCTAGATACCGTTCACTGTTTATTACGTTAAATGCATAATTTAATATAATTACCAACGTCGCGAAATCCTACAGGGTCACACACATAAGGATAATTTGATAAGAGGTAGAGTAAATAAGGCACACCGTAAGGTACAGTGTACTTAAATAAATATGTAACACCGTAAGGTACGGTGCACTTAAGTGGAATACGAATTATGGTAAGGTACCGTGTGCTTAAGTGATATACGGTACATCATAAGATATGTTGTGCGTGCACTTAAGTGGGCTTTTTAGCTTGCAGCCCACACAAGTGGTTCTATAAATATAACCCTTGTACAGAAGCATAAACACTTGATGAAAATTCAGTTATGAAACCCTAGCTGTATTTGCCTTCTCTCTATCTCTCACTCAAAGCCTTTAATCATAGCAGCTAGCACTGAGACTGAAGGAAGTTGTTCGTGTGGACTGAGTAGAGGAATTGTTCATCGTACATCGCTCGTGATCATACCTTCGATTCAGAATCAAAGGTTTCATCGCCATAAGAGGTAACCATTCTATCACTGATCATGATCTTTTGTAAGGATCGCTAAAGGGAAATTTTTATTTGCGTTTTGAATCGCGATTTCCCTTCAGTGGTATCAGAGCCACTTACGAAACCATGCATCAGATAAGTTTTTATTTTATGTTTTATGTTTTAATTTGATTAAAAAACATAACAAATTAAATTAAATCGAGAAATTGAATTTTGGCATGAGGCTGTGTACGATTTGGATGATCAATATTGACTGTGCTTCGGAATCCGACAATAGTATGGTGAAGCCGCGATATATCGATCGTCCTTAAGTTACACAAATATGATCGATCAAATTTTATATGTGATATAATTAACTCTGATGCAAAGATGGTATATTGGATATATTGTTTCTATTTCGTTCATTTAAATAACGTAATGATCATTATTCCTTTGAGCGATCCGTGTTCATTTGCTTCGGAATCCGACTTTAGTATGGTGAAGCAGTGGCATATGGATCAATCATACTGAATTATTGATCATAGTGTTTTGACGATATGAAATTGTTGCATTAGGGTTCATGACAGCACAAGGGTTGTGCTATCTAAAAGGTCTGCGATTAGGGTTGTGATGGCATAAAAGTTGTGCTTTAATTTAATGGAAAGTATCAAGTGTTGATACGAAAAATGACGCCGATTTCAAATTAATTGTTCATTAAAAAAAATTCGTAGTGGCGCTGCCCCCTCGACCCCCGTCCGCTGACCGGGCAGCGGAACCCCCGTCTGCGTAGTGTGATCATTTGCCGAAATTTAATTTGATTTATTTAATTAACAGGATTTAAATTAATAATAATAAAAGTGTGTTTATTATTTTTCTCTTGTGGTGATCAGTTATGACCTTAGTTTTCCTTAATTTTGTTTTGGGATTTTAAAATACGACCTGTGTGTCATGCCTCTCTTTTAATCTCTTGATGTAACTTCTTTTCTCATCTCACTCCCTCGTATGTAAAATGAGTATTCTTTAATGTAATATAATGTTATGAAGAAAAAGAAGACTACAAGATCAAAGGAGGACAACCTTGGAGATCTTGCTTAGAGAAGTGTAGATCGTTATTAGGTTTAGCTTAGGTTCTCTCATTGGCTTGGCAGAACAATTGCGCTAGGGGCCATAACTGTTTCATTTTGTATGTATGTTGATGCATGTGTATGTATGTTGATGCATGTGAGAGACAATTTATATGATAAATAAGCCGGTGAGATCAAACTAATGAAAATTCCCTCAAATTGAATATTAAGTTTATGCTTTCCAAGTTTTAAAACTCATCAAGACTAGTATCGAATAATGTAGGTTTCGCCTAACGCGAGGTGCATGTTCTATATTATTAAGATGCGATGGGATAAATGTAATATCCAATTTCTAAAATAATGGGTCAAACTTAACTAAACAAAATATAATAAGATTATATACGTTTAGAAGCAAAAGTTGGGAATAATCCATGTGATGGATTAGAATAAGGAGTTATTCACCTAACTAATATATTCGAGAATTGTATTGGATACAATTGGAAGGAGTTCCTACCTAAATAGATGAGTTTTGTGTAATCAGCCTAACGCTGACTTAAAACAAAGTGAAATATGGATCTCGATCCACTAGAAAATCTTCCAACGGGATTTTCCGAATCAAATGGTGAGGGTCATTTGGTTTGAGTAAAATAGTGGGAGCATATTTAATTAAAGGCCTAATTGAATATGTTGTTTTAATGATACTTATATTATTTCCATTCTATTTTGTAGATTATCATGACAACAAACACATCTAACAACATTTTGCGATCAATCCTTGATAAGGAAAAATTGTCTGGGACAAATTTTCTATATTGGCACCGAAATCTGAGGATTATCCTCAAACATGACAAAAAGTTGTATGTCTTAGAGACACCTGTTCCTGAGGAGGAGCCTCCTAGTTCTGCTCTTAAGGCTGAAAGAGATGCTTATAAGAAGCATGTCGATGATGCCAATGAAACTGCTTGCGTCATGCTGGCTACCATGAATTCTGAAATGCAAAAGCAACATGAAAACATGGCAGCGTTCGATATGATTGAACACCTGAAGATGCTCTATCAAGAGCAGGCAAGGCATGAGAGGTTTGAAGTTTCAAAAGCCTTTTTTCAAGCCAAGCTATCTGAGGGAGCCCCTGTAGGTCCCCATGTACTCAAGATGATTAGGTATGTGGAGAACCTGGAAAGATTGGGATTTTCCCTAAAAAAGGAGCTTGCGACTTATTTGATACTACAATCCTTGCCGAAAAGCTTCAGCCAATTTGTCCTTAATTTCAACATGAATGATATGGACAAAACTCTTCCTGAATTGCTAGGCATGTTAAGAACTGCTGAGTAAAATCTGAAGTCAAAAGAGAAATCCATTCTGATGGTTAGTAATGGAAAGAAACAGAACAAAAGGCCCACCAAGCAGGGTGGTAAATGGAAAGGCAAGGAAGTTTCCAAACCCAAACATACTACCCCTTGTTGCGGTGAAAATCGGATAACAAGCTATTAATTAACTTGCATCGCATTTCTTTTACAACCAACTTTGATTTATCCAAAGGAAAGGTTCAAGATCGAAGAAAACCTAAAAGGGGGGAGATCTAAGGTTCGGGGATTGGTTATACAAAGGGAAGGTATTAGCACCCTAAGTATCTGTAGTACTCTACAGGAACCTCTTGTTAAGTTTGTGTTATGTTATGTTTGCTTGCTAAGGAATATCTATGCTAAGGTAAAGACCTAAAGATATGTACACTAAGTTTTGCTCGCCAAGACGTCGCATCTTGTGCCTACGTATCTGACTAAAGAATCAGAGCAACCGTAGTTCACCTAACTAAGGGTGAAAGAAAAGGAAACATTGACTATGGACAACGTTCCAAAGGGAATGAGCATAAGCTCACGTAGAGTCCACGATAACTCTCTAGGGAGGAAGTGACTTCTCATGATAGTGAGAACCACACAGAGTTCATGATAACTCTGTAAGTCTGAGTATAAGGTAAAGTGAGTTCTCGTGATAGTGAGAATCACATGGAGTTCATGATAACTCCATCCTATTACTAAACTATGAGGGAAACGGCTCTTATGAGGCCAAGGATGAAACGAGAGTAGTTTATGGACTTAGGAGTCAAAGTAAGAACTTTCCTTTGGAAGGAGGGTCAAGAATCAAGCATGAATATGATATATACAGTATGAATATGAACAAAAGTATAATCAAGATAGTATGAACAAAGTAATATGAACATGTTAATAATCAAAACATCAAAATCAAATGATAATAAATCAAAGAATGATGGTATCCACATAGTATCATGTTAACATGCTAAAAAAACAATGTCAGGCAAACATATATACATGCAGACACAAAAAAATGCATCAATGTAAATGAGCGAGAGATAGAAAGATCTGACCAGAATAGTGCATAAACACTTCCCACTGATGGGCCACTGACCAGCCAAGCACGATCCGAAGACCAGAATACCAACTCCAAGAGCATAGGGTAAAAGTCCTAAATCTAAGTCCTCAGTCCAAAACACAATAGTAACCACAGTCCGGTCAAATGAGTTTTTTAGGGTTTCGATATTTATTAGTGTATTTTAAATGAACAAATAAAATGAACAATATACATAAGATATAAATATGAACAATGATAATATTAACAAGGATAATAATCGACATAAAGAATAAATCAAGATATATATATATATATATATATATATTGACTGAAAGTAAATTTAGTGATTGTTGATTAATTTATTGGATCGATGAATCATGTCCAATGTAGTGCTGGTCCGTCATAGTACGGTCTATGAGGAAGACCATACTATAGGAGGATGCACAATTTGATCTTTGTGTTAAGACACGATAGAGAAATGATATAGAAGATCATTCTCCGATGAAATCGTGCCACACGAAAAGAAAAGGTGGATACCTCGTCTTGAGTCACAAACTCTCGTTGATTAGTCGAAGGTAACCTATCACGATCTCAAAGTATAGAAAGAAATCTCAATGATCACTCACTACAGATTTGAAATAATGAAGGTTCGTCACTTCGCTAACAACGTTCGTGAATAGAAAGACTTCATCGGTCAAAAATGAAAATGAAGATATAAGAAAATACAGAATGAAGTAGAAATAAAGCCGGTCTCGTCTTAATCATGATTTAATCGAGAAACCGATAATCTATGATATTCGACTTTCATCGACCGATAAAATAATGAAGGTGGCCTCATACATATCACGACTTTTAGTAATTTGATAAATTGACTAAGTCGTGATTTCTGTAATATCATCGGCCCAAATAAAAATAAAGAAAATGGGCCCAAAGTGAAAATAAAGTCGGTATCATCTAAATAAGGATTTTAGATCGATAAATCGAATACCTTTCTATTAGATTTTCATTGACCAATAAAAATAAATTGAGAAATGGCCTCATATGAATCATGATATTTGTGACTTGAATAAATAAAAAAAAATCAAGATGTTTTTTATGGCATAGGCCTATAAATGAAAATGAACCAAAATGAAATAAAAATATTATAAGGATAAAAACACAAAAACAAATGAACCAAAAATATTAAAATAAACTCTTTGGTCAAAATCCAAAGTTTTTTTTTATCATAGCAATAACTAAATGATTTGAAAAAGCACATAAAATAATAAGAAAAATCAGAAATGAAATCTAAAAAAACGACATAGAAGAAAAGGTGTGAAAAAAACTGGGTGTGTATAAAAGATCCTATGGGCTGAGGGCCCATCACCCTTTCACAAACAATACGGTTGGAAAAAAACGATGAGGATATAGAAACAAAAATGGGTTCCACGTCCCATTATGAAAACAAACAGACCTCCCCCTTTTAAAAAGAGACAAATTAAAGGGTGTGGATGAATGGTCAAATGGTCATCATTTCTGAATAAATTCCACCGAATCATCCCTTCATCAATAAACCATGGCCTTTTTATTCACAGCATCACTATTCCAAAACAAAAATCAGGGTCAAAGCTGGAAAATGGAAGAGGAGAAAGATTAACGTCTTGCGAAGCGAAGGCGAACCGTGACCATAACTCCTCTCAGTATCGCGACCTCTTTCTCGCTCGAAGCGTCTCCGTTTTGCTCATGATTTAAACAGGTTTGCAGGAGTTTCTCCCTTTGTCTCTTCAGGTTCGTTGATTTGCGGTTTATGGTATGATTTGAGATTCGGTTTTCACTTTCTCCTCTTCTTCTGTTTTCGGTTTGGATCTGAAACAGATTAGATTGATGTTTGGTGGATTTGAAAGGATTGGAAAACAAGGGTCTGATTTGAAGGTGTCGGAATAGAGGCGGAGGGTTCGTGAGACTTCCAAAATGAAAACGACCAACTCGCTTCTAGACAGGGGTTTATAAGTTGTATCGAAGAGTTGTAGTTTGCGGAGTGTTTTGGGATTTGAGATTTTGGTTAATGATGGAGGAGATTGAAGAGGAATTTTGATTGAAGGTTTGGTGAAGAAATGAAGCGTCGTCGGTGTTGTGGGTTCTGGAATGGTTTGGGTGTTCGAGGTGGTGGATGGAGTTTGAGGTTGATGCTTTGTTGAAGGTGAGTTAGAGGGAGAGGATCAAAGGGCGAAGAAGGTTTTTCGGTTTGAAGGGCGTGTGTTGCCGTGATTTGAAGGTTGGAATATGGTTTTATTTGTGTGGAAACAGGTTGATGTCAGGTGAAATGGAGTGATGTTGTGGTATTGAGCTGTTGTTGTTTTCGTAGCAGAGGGTGATGCAGACGATTGTTAATATTGTGAAGCATAGCAGTGTTGTCTTGAAGCAAGCATAGCAGAGTTTATCATAGTTTTGTGAAAGAAGCAGCGAGCAGCAGGTTTGACTTGTGCAGGTCAGGCTTGGTATTGTCATGTTGGTTTGGCAGATGATGCAGGTTGTTTTGTTTTAGAGTGTATGTGTTGTTGCTTGTGGCATGGTACGGATGGCTTGGACTTGGTCAGGTCATTGTTGTTGTTGTACAAAGTTTGGCAAGGTCTTGGTTGGATGTGTATGGCAGTAATTTTGGAGTGTTTTGATGCTGCAATTTTGTGAGGCATGACGCATGGTTTTGGACAATGTTTCATGTACAACACTTGTTGTGTGTAGTAGAATTTGTGTAAGTGTAAAATGAAGTTTTTGTGATTTTATAGTTTGTAGAACAAAGACAAATATACTTATAATAAAGATTAAATAAAAAAACCAACGATAAAAATAAAATTAAAGTAAAACAAGAATTAACATTACACTAAACCAAATTAATAAACTAAATGAATTAAATTAAGTTAGTCTAAATCCTAAAAGTAAAATTAAGATTAATCTAATTAAAACTAAGCTAACAATAAAAAGCTAGAATAAAGTTGAATTTAGGATAAATTAGAAAATTAAAACTATATTAAAATAAATTAAACTAAATTGAAAAATTAAACTCAAACAATACTAAATAAATATTAAAATAAGACAAATTCTAAAATAGAATGATAAAATGGCTAAAATGCATGATTAATGATCAATGAAATACTTCACTAAAAAAACGCAAAAAAACTATTTAAAGAGACTTACTGGGGAGACTCCAAGGAAACACTGGGGATAGAAAAACTGAGGGGAAACCCTACAAGTTCTTACTGGAGATAGGACACCAAAGAGGTGTTCTCCACTAGGGAAAAAATCCAGGGAGATGGACGACAAGTTCATAAGTAACCGGATGATACTGGGGAAAAGACACATTCTTACTAGGCATGAAACCAGAAAGAAGACATGATCACCATAGGGAATCAGTTTGAAATAAAAGGATAGACATCCTACAAAGATTTTCTGGGGATTTCCTATACTGAAGAGTTCAAACGGGATCTTCAAGAGAAGCCAGAAAAGACAGAGGTAAACTCTGCGTCAGATGATGAAAGGTGACTGGACCTTTTGGCTGTGAATGAGGTTAATGAATCAAAAATGTACCAGAACTGGTTGAGATAACAAATATGATTCCGTTTATGGAGGATGCTAGCGATGACTGGACTTTACGTTCAAGCTTGACATGATTCAAGCAGGAACAAACTGAAATAAAAGCTGAAGGTGACTCGATTCAAACCAGAGACGGTGCCAACGATAATTGGACTTTGGGTTCAAGTTTGACACGATTCAAACAGGAACATGATCTTAAGACAAGAGACAATGTTCGACACAATTCGAACAAGGACTCGGTTCAGGTTTGACACAATTTAAACAAGAACAAGATCTTAAAACAGGAGACAATGTTCGACACGATTCGAACAAGGACTCGGTTCAGGTTTGACACGATTCAAACAAGAACAAGATCTTAAAAGCCTAAGGTGACTCGATTCAAACCAAAGACGGTGCCAACAATAATTGGACTTTAGATTCAAGTTTGACACGATTCAAATAGGAACGGGATCTTAAGACAAGAGACAATGTTCGACACGATTCGAACAAGGACTCGGTTCAAGTTTAACACGATTCAAACAAGAACAAGATCTTAAAACAAGAGACAATGTCCGACACAATTCGAACAAGGACTCGGTTCAGGTTTGACACGATTCAAACAAGAACAAGATCTTAAAAGCCTAAGGTGACTCGATTCAAACCAAAGACGGTGCCAATGATAATTGGACTTTAGGTTCAAGCTTGACACGATTCAAGCAGGAACAGTTTTAAACAACAGGAAAAATGCCAGCGATGACTGGACTTAAGGTTAGATTTCTTGGGGAATACTGCACAAAGAATCAAGATCTGACACTCAAAGGTGAAGATCGGACATAAGTCTGGCTTCGCCAAAGGTTTAAGATAAACCGGGAATATCTTCACTTTACTGGTGAAATAAAGATTCACATTCTTACTGGACATGAAACCAGAAAGAAGATATGATCTCCACAGGGGATCAGTGTGAAACAAAAGAGTGAACAGATTTCCTGGAGATTCTTATAATGAAGAGTTCAAACGGGATCTTCAAGAGAAACCAGAAAAAGCAGAAAAAACTCTGCGTACCAGCATAAGCTGGACTTTTGAACACTTTATCAAAAAGATTGACGAAAAAAACACCTTAACTAGGGATCACGTCAAACGGGTTGATGGAAAATGATTGATTGAAGGTGAAATCAAGGACGGATAAGCTTTTCGTGAGATAGATGACCACTTATCGTTGTAGAGGTAATGATAGCAAAACAAACTTCTCAAGATGATTGAAATTTGTCGTTGGGCATAACATCCAAAAAGATATTGGTATTACAACACTGTTGGAGAAAAAAAACATGTCTTCAATGGGGATCTGCAAAAGATTCTTCCTGTGAGACACAATGAAAAATAAATGCACATTCAAGATGGGTTTGAAAACCACACCTGCTAGGGATTAAAGTTCAATCTAGGAAAAAGCTAGAAAGAATCGATCAAACAAGACTCCAATTGAGGGATGAACTCAAATGGGGACTTATCTTATCCATATGTGAAAAAGACAACTGAAGCAACCATCATCCACGAGGATAAAACTCTGTGGGGAATTCAGAAGGAATGAGCACTTTATGCCTAGGGCAGACACCTCTATTGGAGAGAAAAGACAAACCCAGTCACTTGGGGAGATAAACACCAAAGTGAACAACACAAGTAAACACCAGAAACATGTAGCAAAAATGATAATATGCTATGCGTATGAGTGCTTATGCCATGCTTAAGCTTATGCTAACAAAACAGACAAGAAGCGAAACTGGAGATGAAATAAACATCTCGACGAGGATACCCAGCCAAACTCAAAAGGCTGGACCATCACTGGGGTTGAAGTAGCTTTACTTCAAGGTTATGTCCTTCTCTGGGGGAAAGAGTACTCCACTTGATATAGCATCTTGACTTCACTAGGAATACCATCATGAGTTTAATTTCTTCATTGGAGAGAAGAGATCCATTAGGAAGTGCCAAGATTAGCTGAAGAGACAACCTACTGGGAGCTGGCAGAGACGCCACAAAAGCTGAGTAGTTCTGCATAATTCATCTGCCCCAGGGTACATGGTCTGTCAGAAGAATACATCAAGAGGATTTTATAGAAGAATTGGCATACAAGGTGTTTCAATATCTTCAAACTCTTGGAGAGATTTACCGAATCTCGACATAACTGCCCCTGATTGACTGCTTTGCACGACAGAGCCCATGAACTAGTTATGTGTCTTAATCGAGACCCCAGGTTGAAGCTGAGAGATTGATTGGGCTCCGCTAGGGAAAATAATTATACAAATCCTAAGAGGAGGCTGGATTCTACTTGGGGAAAAATCATTATACAAAGCCTAAGAGGAGGCTATCTGATAGTTTATACTCATCCCGGAGTGTTTTGGTATCTTGTACAATGCCCAAGATTAATAGTGTCTGCACAACAAAGTCCTTGAATTAGTTCTTCTGACTGGTTGATGACAATTGGGGAACAGACTTGCTCCTACCAGCTTGGTTGGTCTGTGAAGGAGATGCCCCAGACTGGTTGTCTTTTAGATATTTGTTGAATCTCGACTTGACTGCTTCTGATTAACTGGTCTTGTGATGATAAGTCACCAAGAGGATTTTACAGAAGAATTGAAATGCTAGATGCTTCAATGTCTTCAAATTCTTGAAGAGATCCATGAGTCCTGACATAACTTCCCTAGTTCAATTGTATTCGCAATACAAAGTCCATTAAACTGTGGTAGAAACAACTGGGGAACAAACTTGCCCCTGTTGATGGGTCATCAGAGTCCAAACTTGTCATGAAATGACCTCAAGAAGGCTTGCCCCAATATCCCAAACTTTGAAGAGTTCTGCCCCTGATTCAACAATTCTTGAAATGATGGATCGGCAGAACCTTCCGCTTAGTTGCCCCTTGACCGAGCTTCCTTTATCAAATCAAATTTCCTAGCTGACTGCATTTGTCGGGATTCCTTTAATGTTGAATCATTTCATAAACAAGTATTGTTCATTTAAAATTGGCAATTTTAGTGCAAAAATTCATGCAAGCTTTTGGAATCAAGTTTTATTGATGAAACACGCATAGTGGAATGATTAAGTAATAAAAAACAAGGTGGATCTGGTCATTTACAGAATGACAGATGAAGTGATTAACACACACAACTAGCAAAGATCATTAGGAGTCAGGTTAATCAACCTTGTTGTAGTATGCTTTCAAAACAACCTTACCTCAATTAGGTCTTTTAAGGGTTGTAACGTGGCTCGGTTCACGGTTTTATGAAATAAAGATAAAGGCTCAAAGTTTGTTTGGTACCCACCCCATCTTCGTGATGAACTCCAATCCTAAGCTCAGTTAACTTAAGTTATACATTCAGGTTCCTACAGACTAGGAACGAGCTGATGATCATTGATGATGATTTAGACCCCTTGGATAGTCAGTACTCCCTCGCAGAATTTGGTTAATCTTTGAGACTTTGAGACTTCTCCTTGTCTTTGCTGGTTGAGGTCACGATACCTCTTCTTTTGATTTGATTGAGGTCACGATACCTCTCTTTGTTTGCCGTTAGGACCTCCTTTTTGTTTGATTGTTGCTTTGAACTCCTTTTATAGCTTTTGTACAAGTTCTTTTTGTATAAGGCAAAGTTCTGGGCTTCCCATCTTTCTTGGCTTTTGCCTTGAAAGGGACTCGGCTCATCCTTTGATTAAGGATTTTTCAATTATCCTTCCTTATTGTTGCTTGGATGAACAACTTGTATAACGCTAACTCATTTGATTTGAGAGAGATGACTGGTGTCTTGCATGAAGCGCTTGCGTTCGAATGCGTAACCAAGTTAAACTAAGAACTACCCTGCCCCAAGGTTGAGATTTTAAGGGTTTTTTGTATAAAGAAAGAAAACTCCTACTTCTAGGCTCGAAGGGTTAACGAGGGATTATCTTCCTTATTTCTCCAGTGTTTGGGGATTGAACAATTCCTTACATCCTCGGCGAGGTTTAATTGAAAGCATACCACAACAATTATGGATAATATTTTCATCATCCTCCCCAATATTTGCTTGAACAAAAGGATTGATATGGGAAAAAAATTTGTCTGTTTTTTTGTTTTTTTTGTCTTTATGAACACAAAAGTAAATGAGTGAAACAAATGGACTTAATCAAAAGATGCACAAACATTTCATTAATCTTGCCAATTTGAAAGTACAACAATGCCTATAAGCAAATATAATTCAAACATGAAAAGAAAATACAACAAAAATGCTAAACAGCCAAATGATTGCCAGCTTTAGGGAATTGAAATTTCCTTCTTAATCCGCCAAGCTGTGATAGTCGTCTTCAGAGTTGATTGTCGAGATCCGCTTGAGAATCATTTTCACACATACTCTCAGAAAATTCTTCCACCTCAGAGTCTGATGAACCTGCCTGATAGGCGAAGGTTTGCTGATTTGGAGAAAAATATTGACCCTGTAGAGAGGATGGTATCTGACGCTGAGACCCAAAAGATTGCTGACTTTGAATACTTGAGTTGCATGAGCGTTGAGGCTGAAGTTTTGGAGATTCCCAAGCAGAATTACCTTCTTTCTCCCATTCTTCTTGAGAACTGACAATTGATTCACTCTCCCTAGCAAGGATGTTTCTGGTGCCCTGGATTTTTCCTCTCTTGAGACCGTTCTCAATGCGCTCTCCGGCTATTACCAGATCAGAGAAATTTGATGTCACCATGCTAAACAGCTTTTCTCGGTACGGGCCTTGTAAAGTATCTACGAACCAGTCAACTAATTCCCCCTCCAAAAGTGGTGGTTGGATGCTAGCTGCTACTTTTCTCCACCTCTGAGCATATCCTCTAAAGGATTCATTGTCTTCTTGAAATAAGTCTAGCGAATGCAGGCGACTGGGAGCCAAGTCAAGATTGTAGTTGTATTGCTTAACAAATGCATTGGATAGGTCTGACCATGATTGGATTTGATTGCTTTCTAGCAGCATATACCAACTCAGTGATGCCCCGCTCAGACTGTCTTGGAAATAGTGGATCATAAGTTTGTCGTTACGGACATGTGAAGTCATTCTCCTACAAAACATCACTAGATGTTGCGTCTGACAACTATCCCCTTTGTACTTCTCAAACTTTGGTGTTTTGAACTTAGGAGGCATCGCAAGGTCAGGTACCAGACACATGTTCAGAGCATTCAGATCAGCAGAGTCACGACCCTTAAGTGCATCAAGCTTTTCTTCCAAGGCACGACATTTTTCCATTAACTCAACGTCTCGTGGATCCTTGATTTTCAACATAGGGACTACCTCTAGGGAACCTAGCTCAGAGAAATCGAAGCTTTTGATATTCCACTGCATCAATAGAAGAGGGACGTCCATCTTGGACAATGGCACACTCTTGTATAACCTGATTCTTAACACGAATCTGCACAGGTTGAGCTTGGGCAACATCGTTCACAGAAGTCCTTTGAATGCTGTCATCTCTCTTTGCCAAGGCTATCATAATCTGATCCAACTGGTTTCTCAACAAATCAATGTCTACTCTGGTCACAAACTGGCTCTGCTCTTCTGAGTTCATGATCCTCCAAAATCTACTTCAAGTCCAATGATGGCTTCAGGAAGTCGACTAGGTTAAAGACAAAGGACGGATGAGACTCAAGGCTGAGAAATTCGCAAGCAATGCAAATGCGCATGCAATGCTAATGCAAACCAAATGGTTTCAAGGAACTCAAAGGCGAGCTGCAAACATTTTGGAAAACTGAAGAGTTTTGTTTTAAAATCTGTGATCTCTAAGGATCTTTGCAAAGAAAAGAACGTCTGAGTTCCTTGAAACCATCAATGGATGCGATGAGATGTATGCAATGTACAAAACACGGGCACACAAAAACATAGATATATGTACACACAACAGCACACAAGCCCTAGGTTTAGGGGTCTCATGCATTGATGAACGTATGCACAAACACACATATATAGATACGCACACACAAACAAGAGAGGGCCTAGGTTTGAAGATAACGAGCATGGAGTCATGGTCTACCCATCCCAAAAGGTGTGTACTATGGGTTTTCATCTGCAGAACCGGGTTCTAAAAAGTTCCCAGAGTCTATGTAAATCCTTCAGATATTATCGGCCCATGTAACTACTTACACGAGTTAATAATATTCTCAAGATAAACTCGTCTGAGTGTAGTATCACGTGGAAACTACTCGGGACTGGCCCCCTCATAGTCACCGCACTACATCCTAAAAGGCCAAGTGGGGTAAAGGTAACAACGGTCCTCAGAATCCCTGGCACTCAATTGAAAAAGTAATATCAATGTGACTGCTCACATCAGACATCAACAATCCCAAAGGGCCTCATCTGAGTGTGGTCATCATATGCCATAAATTGCTGGTACTACTACCAATAACCGACTATTGATTACACCACGATCCTATCATATTTGTGCTCTCAAGTCTGGGTTAGGACTTATCTCACCACTCAATAGTAGCACCCTGCACACAGAATATCTCAAACAAAGCATGTATACAGGTAATAATACAGATATGTACAAATATAGCAAGCAAGCATGAATAACACAAGCAAAAGCAAGATGGGTTTAACCCTCAAAAGTAAGTGTCCCCAGTGAAGTCGCCATTTCTGTTGCGGTGAAAATCGGATAACAAGCTATTAATTAACTTGCATCGCATTTCTTTTACAACCGACTTTGATTTATCCAAAGGAAAGGTTCAAGATCGAAGAAAACCTAAAAGGGGGGAGATCTAAGGTTCGGGGGTTGGTTATACAAAGGGAAGGTATTAGCATCCTAAGTATCTGTAGTACTCTACAGGAACCTCTTATTAAATTTGTGTTATGTTATGTTTGCTTGCTAAGGAATATCTATGCTAAGGTAAAGACCTAAAGATATGTACACTAAGTTTTGCTCGCCAAGACGTCGTATCTTGTGCCTACGTATCTGACTAAAGAATCAGAGCAACCGTAGTTCACCTAACTAAGGGTGAAAGAAAAGGAAACATTGACTATCACCAATGTTCCAAAGGGAATGAGCATAAGCTCACGTAGAGTCCACGATAACTCTCTAAGTCTACGTTATGAAGGTAGGAAGTGAATTCTCATGATAGTGAGAACCACACAGAGTTCATGATAACTCTGTAAGTCTGAGTAAAAGGTAAAGTGAGTTCTCATGATAGTGAGAATCACATCGAGTTCATGATAACTCCATCCTATTACTAAACTATGAGGGAAACGGCTCTTATGAGGCCAAGGATGAAACGAGAGTAGTTTATGGACTTAGGAGTCAAAGTAAGAACTTTCCTTTGGAAGAAGGGTCAAGAATCAAGCATGAATATGATATATACAGTATGAATATGAACAAAAGTATAATCAAGATAGTATGAACAAAGTAATATGAACATGTTAATAATCAAAACATCAAAATCAAATTATAATAAATCAAAGAATGATGGTATCCACATAGTATCATGTTAACATGCTAAAAAAACAATGTCAGGCAAACATATATACATGCAGACACAAAAAAATGCATCAATGTAAATGAGCGAGATATAGAAAGATCTGTCCAGAATAGTGCATAAACACTTCCCACTGATGGGCCACTGACCAGCCAAGCACGATCCGAAGACCAGAATACCAACTCCAAGAGCATAGGGTAAAAGTCCTAAATCTAAGTCCTCAGTCCAAAACACAATAGTAACCACAGTCCGGTCAATTGAGTTTTGTAGGGTTTCGATATTTATTAGTGTATTTTAAATGAACAAATAAAATGAACAATATACACAAGATATAAATATGAACAATGATAATATTAACAAGGATAATAATCGACATAAAGAATAGATCAAGATATATATATATATATTGACTGAAAGTAAATTAAGTGATTGTTGATTAATTTATTAGATCGATGAATCGGGTCCAATGTAGTGCTGATCCGTCGTAGTACGGTCTATGAGGAAGACCATACTATAGGAGGATGCACAATTTGATCTTTGTGTTAAGACACGATAGAGAAATGATATAGAAGATCATTCTCCGATGAAATCGTGCCACACGAAAAGAAAAGGTGGAGACCTCGTCTTGAGTCACAAACTCTCGTTGATTAGTCGAAGGTAACCTATCACGATCTCAAAGTATAGAAAGAAATCTCAATGATCACTCACTATAGATTTAAAATAATGAAGGTTCGTCGCTTCGCTAACAACGTTCGTGAATAGAAAGACTTCATCGGTCAAAAATGAAAATAAAGATATAAGAAAATACAAAATGAAGTAGAAATAAAGTCGGTCTCATCTTAATCATGATTTAATCGAGAAACCGATAATCTATGATATTCGACTTTCATCGACCGATAAAATAATGAAGGTGGCCTCATACATATCACGACTTTTAGTAATTTGATAAATCGACTAAGTCGTGATTTCTGTAATATCATCGGCCCAAATAAAAATAAAGAAAATGGGCTCAAAGTGAAAATAAAGTCGGTCTCATCTAAATAAGGATTTTAGATCGATAAATCGAATACCTTTCCATTAGATTTTCATTGACCAATAAAAATAAATTGAGAAATGGCCTCATATGAATCGTGATATTTGTGACTTGAATAAATCAACAAAAATCAAGAAGTTTTTTTATGTCATAGGCCTATAAATGAAAATGAACCAAAATGAAATAAAAATATTATAAGGATAAAAATACAAAAACAAATGAACCAAAAATATTAAAATAAACTCTTTGGTCAATATCCAAAGTTTTTTTTTATCATAGCAATAACCAAATGATTTGAAAAAACACATAAAATAATAAGAAAAATCAGAAATGAAATCTAAAAAAATGACATAGAAGAAAAGGTTTGAAAAAAACTGGGTGTGTATAAGAGATCCTATGGGCTGAGGGCCCATCACCCTTTCACAAACAATACGGTTGGAGAAAAACGATGAGGGTATAGAAACAAAAATGGGTTCCACGGCCCATTATGAAAACAAACAGACCTCCCCCTTTTTTAAAAGAGACAAATTAAAGGGTATGGATGAATGGTCAAAAGGTCATCATTTCTGAATAAATTCTACCGAATCATCCCTTCATCAACAAACCATGGCCTTTTTATTCACAACATCACTATTCCAAAACAAAAATCAGGGTGAAAGCTGGAAAATGGAAGAGGAAAAAGATTAACGTCTTGCGAAGCGAAGGCGAACCGTCTCCGTTTTGCTCATGATTTAAACAGGTTTGCAGGAGTTTCTCCCTTCGTCTCTTCAGGTTCGTTGATTTGCGGTTTATGGTACGATTTGAGATTCGGTTTTCACTTTCTCCTCTTCTTCTGTTTTCGGTTTGGTTCTGAAACAGATTAGATTGATGTTTGGTGGATTTGAAAGGATTGGAAATCAAGGGTCTGATTTGAAGGTGTCGGAATGGAGGCGGAGGGTTCGTGAGACTTCCAAAATGAAAACGACCAACTCACTTCTGGATAGGGGTTTATGAGTTGTATCGAAGAGTTGTAGTTTGCGGAGTGTTTTGGGATCTGAGATTTTGGTTAATGATGGAGGAGATTGAAGAGGAATTTTGATTGAAGGTTTGGTGAAGAAATAAAGCGTCGTCGGTGTTGTGGGTTCTGGAATGGTTTGGGTGTTCGAGGTGGTGGATGGAGTTTGAGGTTGATGCTTTGTTGAAGGTGAGTTAGAGGGAGAGGATCGAAGGGCGAAGAAGGTTTTTCGGTTTGAAGGGTGTGTGTTGCCGTGATTTGAAGGGTGAAATATAGTTTTATTTGTGTGGAAACAGGTTGATGTCAGGTGAAATGGAGAGATGTTGTGGTATTGAGCTGTTGTTGTTTTCGCAGCAGAGGGTGATGCATACGATTGTTGATATTGTGAAGCATAGTAGTGTTGTCTTGAAGCAAGCATAACAGAGTTTATCATAGTTTTGTGAAAGAAGCAGCGAGCAGCAGGTTTAACTTGTGCAGGTCAGGCTTGGTATTGTCATGTTGGTTTGGCAGATGATGCAGGTTGTTTTGTTTTAGAGTGTATGTGTTGTTGCTTGTGGCATGGTACAAATAGCTTGGTCTTGGTAAGGTCATTGTTGTTGTACAAAGTTTGGCAAGGTCTTGGTTGGATGTGTATGGCAGCAATTTTGGAGTGTTTTGATGTTGTAATTTTGTGAGGCATGGCGCGTGGTTTTGGACAATGTTTCATGTACAACACTTGTTGTGTGTAGTAGAATTTGTGTAAGTGTAAAATGAATTTTTTGTGATTTTATAGTTTGTAGAACAAAGACAAATATACTTATACTAAAGATTAAATAAAAAAACCAACGATAAAAATAAAATTAAAGTAAAACAAGAATTAACATTACACTAAACTAAATTAATAAACTAAATGAATTAAATTAAGTTAGTCTAAATCCTAAAAGTAAAATTAAGATTAATCTAATTAAAACTAAGCTAACAATAAAAAGCTAGAATAAAGTTGAATTTAGGATAAATTAGAAAATTAAAACTATATTAAAATAAATTAAACTAAATTGAAAAATTAAACTCAAACAATTCTAAATAAATCTTAAAATAAGACAAATTCTAAAATAGAATGATAAAATGGCTAAAATGCATGATTAATGATCAATGAAATACTTCACTAAAAAAACACAAAAAAACTGATTAAAATTGCTATGATAAATGATCGGAGGATCTGAGGGTAAAATTTGGGGTGCAACACCCCTGCTTTGAAGCCTAGTGGAGGTATAGTAAAGGAGGGCACTTACTTTTATTGCGGTAAGAACGGACACTGGAAGAGAAACTGCATAATGTACCTGGAAGATAAGAAGAATGGAGTGGAGACGTCGACTTCAGGTATTTTTGTTATAGAAATAAATTTATCTACTTCTTCATCATGGGTATTAGACACTGGATGTGGTTCTCACATTTGTACCAGTGTGCAGGGGCTAAAATGGAGTAGAGTTTTGGCAAAAGGTGAAATTGACCTACGAGTTGGCAATGGAGCAAAGGTTGCTGCTTTGGCCGTAGGAAGTTATGAAGTGATTTTACCTAGTGGTTTAATAGCTCGGTTAGAGAATTGTTACTATGTACCTGCAATTAGCAGGAATATTATTTTCGTTTCTTGTTTGGACAAGTTTGGTTTTTCATTTATAATAAAGAACAATTGTTGCTCTATTTATTTGAATGATATATTATATGCTACTGCACAAATGAACAACGGATTGTATGTCCTTGATCTTGAAATGCCAATTTATAACATTAATACTAAAAGGATGAAACTTAACGGGTTAAATCCAAGTTACCTTTGACATTGTCGCTTAGGCCATATAAATGAGAAACGCATCTCCAAACTCCATAAAGATAGACTATTGGACTCTTTTGATTACGAATCATATGATACATGCAGATCTTGTTAAATTGGAAAGATGACAAAGTCCCCATTCGCAAGAAAAGGTTAAAGGGCTAATGATCTTTTGGCCCTCATACATACTGATGTATGTGGACCACTGAATATACCAGCCAGAGGAGGTTTTCAATACTTTATCACATTTACCGATGATTTCAGTAATCATGGTTATGTCTATTTAATGAAACACAAATCTGAATCCTTTGAAAAGTTCAAGGAGTTCAAGAATGAAGTACAAAACCAATTAGGCAAGAATATTAAAACTCTTTGATCAGATCGAGGCGGTGAATATTTAAGACAAGAGTTTGATGACCATCTAAAAGAGTGTGGGATTCCATCCAAACTCACTCCTCCTGGAACACCACAATGGAATGGTGTATCTGAGAGAAGAAATTGAACCTTGTTAGACATGGTCTGGTCTATGATGAGTCACGCCGATCTTCCAAACTCCTTTTGGGGACATGCACTACTCACAGCAGCTTACACACTTAACTGTGTTCCATCCAAAAAGGTTGAAAAGACACCATATGAAATATGGAGTGGTAAGAAATCACATATGTCTTACATGAAGATTTGGGGTTGTGAAGTTTATGTGAAACGACAAATTTCAACTAAGCTTGATCCCAAATCTGACAAATGCTTGTGGGGTATCCTAAAGAAACAAGAGGGTATTACTTCTACAATCCTTCTGAGGGCTAAGTGTTTGTCACTCGAACTGGAGTTTTCTTGGAAAGGAACTTTATTTCCAAAGGAATCAGTGGGAGGAAAGTAGAGCTTGAAGAAATTCAAGAAACACAAAGCATTAATACACCTATGGAGGAATTAGAGCAGGAACCACAAGTAGTTGTGGAAGAGCAACCTGCTCAAGTAGAACAAGACCAGCGTAGGTCGAGCAGGATACGTCACCAACCAGAGAGATATGGATATCTCATAACTGATCAAGGTGATGTATTACTCATGGATCAAGATAAGCATGTAACCTATCAAGAGGCCATAACTGCTCCTGAGTCTGAGAAGTGGCTAGAAGCCATGAAATCTGAAATGGATTCCATGACCATAAACTAGGTTTGGACCTTGGTAGAGCCTCCTGTAGGAGTTAATCCTATAGGATGCAAATGGGTCTTCAAAAAGAAGACTGACATGGATGGTAAGGTACATACCTATAAGGCAAGACTGGTTGCTAAAGGTTATAAACAAATTCATGGTGTAGACTATGATGAAACCTTTTCACCAGTTGCAATGCTTAAATCTATTCGGATTTTACTTGTTATCACTGCATATCATGATTATGAAATATGGAAGATGGATGTCAAGACTGCTTTCCTTAATGGGAATCTTCTTGAGGATGTGTACATGACACAACCTGAAGGATTTGACATACCAGAAGAAGCCCAAAAGATATGCAAGTTTTAGTGATCAGTCTATGGATTGAAGCAAGCTTCCAGAAGTTGAAATCTTCGTTTTCATGAAACTGTAAAACAATATGGATTCATAAAGAATGAAGATGAGCCTTGTGTCTACAAGAAGGTTAGTGGGAGCCTGATCGTCTTCCTGGTATTATATGTAGATGACATATTAATCATTGGAAACGATGTCCCTACCTTGCAACAAGTAAAAACTTGGTTAGGGAAATGCTTTTCTATGAATGACCTTGGTGAAGCAGCCTATATATTAGGAATCAGGATCTATAGAGATAGATCACAATATCTGCTTGGCCTAAGTCAGAGTACATACATAGATAAAGTGTTGAGATACTTTAATATGCATGATTCGAAGAAGGGATTCATACCTATGCAACATGGCTTGTGTTTATCAAAAACACAATCTCCTTCAACTAAGAAAGAAAGGGATCACATGAATAGGATTCCATATGCATCTGCAATAGGATCCATCGTGTATGCCATGTTATGTACTCGACCAGATGTCTCGTATGCTTTAAGTACAACGAGTAGGTACCAATCTGATCCCGGTGATGCTCATTGGGTAGCTGTCAAGAATATCCTTAAGTACTTAAGAAGGACTAAGGATTCGTTCTTGATATATGGAGGTCAGGAAGAGCTCGCGGTAATTGGATACACCGATGCTAGCTTCCAGACAGATAAGGATGACTTTAAATCGCAATCTGGTTAAGTGTTATGCCTAAATGGTGTGAGGGATACCCTTCTAGCTTTCTTGTTTTAATGATGTCAACAAATGCATTAGATTGTAATTTGAGCGGTATCACTTCACGTGTCGGTCATGTCCGTGTTGGTCGTGTGTCTAGATGTATAAGATCTTATTCTTTCCAAAAATATATGTCCACAAGTGATCTAATAGTGTCTAGCATGTATGTCTGACTCTGGTCTGGTGAAAAACAATTCAAAAATGGAATTTTCTTGAAAAATCTGCCTTATGCGTCGACCTCAGCAATCATGCGCTGACCTCAAAAAGGTCATGCGCTTACCCGTGGGTGATAACTCAAAAATTGACATTTTATGCGTCGACGCATAAAGTCCACAGGTCGACGCATGACTGTTTTTTTTTGCCTTTTTCACTTAATTTCGTTTCTGTTACTTTTTGTTATTTCTTTTGGTCATATTTTTTGATATAAATAGTTTTGGGTCTTCATTTTTTACATAGAACAAGAAACGTGAAAAATATATGTCAGTTCTCTCTTCATCTTCATCTTCTTCATTGTGCTATCAAACAATCACACATAATCATCTTTGTTTGTGTCGCCCATTGTTAGAAGTGATAACGTTCAGAATTTAGGAAGTGTGATCTTCATCTTCTGGGTTGAGAGTTTGGCAGGTGTTTCTTGAATCAAATCAGTTGGGTTTGTCCTCCAAGAATTGAGGAGATTTTGGGGGTTTTTGCACAAACTATTCTTTCTACAGGGATTCGGCTGGGCGAAGGTAACCGAAAATTGGCGCAACTGTTTCGATTTAGTAGCTGTAATCATAGGATCGTAGAAGAAGGTTTGGGTTCGAATTCTTGGAAGATTTCAATTGACTGAGTGAAGGTAACTGAAGAACGAAGTTTTCTTTCGGTTTAGTAGCATGGGACGGTAATTGAATCAACCAAATTCGGAGCACTTGATTCATCTTGAATCAAGGGAAGAGAAAATTCTGCATCAACGATCGAAGACGTTCGGGGTTTGTATGTTCATAGTTTTCTCTTGTAATAAACAATTTGCAACAGCAACATATATATATATCTCAATTCCGTTTGCGGAGTTGGGGGCAGACGTACCCAAAGTGAGGACGATTGGGAAACTGCCTAATCAAATCTCGGGTGTTCTCTCTCTTTCCCTTAACTCTTTTACATTTCAGTAGTGTTCGATTTCGTAACGTTGCAAACTATCGTAATTTCTGTCGTGGAATAATTGTACGCTGATAAACTGTTTTTGTTAAATCAATACAATTCGTTGAATTGTGTTTTTTGGAGCAGCTGCACATTATTCTCTATAGAAATTCTGCACATAGTGTGTTTGCGCACACTACGTGTTTGATAATTTGATTCCAAGAAAAATACGAACACATTGTTTTAAATTGTTTATCAAATTACCTCATTGGATTGGAATAAACATCAAGCAAGTGATTAATTTGTTGTCTGCGTTTGTAAGTGAAATATTCAGAACTGAATTTTTCTCCTTCATACTCATCCAAAATATATTCGTGCATATCCGATCCTTTTGGTAGAAGGTTCGTTGTAGACGATTTATCCAGCAGCGGCTTCCGTTAAACAGAATTTTTTAAAACAGAATTTTGTAGTCCATTTGCGTGTAAAACTCAAGGGATCTATTCAACCCCCTTCTTGATCCATTGCCATCGTCTAACAAGTGGTATCACGAGCTCCGGTTAATTCTGGTGCTTCGGTAAAACTTCTTGGATCATGGCGAACGAACCTAAGGGGGCTTATAATAGAGCTTCAGTTTTTACAGGTGAAAACTACAGCTACTGGAAGGATTGTATGCGCGTTCATATTAATTCCTTAGATCGGAAGGTTTGGAACGATATTTTAAACGGTCCCATGGCAATTACTATGACTAACGCGGAAGGCGTTGTCGTTCCTAAACCCGAAGCTCAATGGAATGAGGAGGACGATAAAAAGTACAGTTATGATTGGAAGGCTCGTAATATGATCATCTCCTCCTTGGGAGTTGACGAGTATTATAGAGTCTCTCATTGTGAAACGGCCAAAGCCATGTGGGATGCTTTACAAGTAGCTCACGAAGGCACAAATGATGTTAAGTTGGCTCGTATTAATACACTTACGCAAGAGTTTGATTTGTTTTAGATGAAGCAAGGGGAAACCATTGCGGATATGCAAAAACGATTCACTCACATTATCAACAAATTGCATGTCCTTGGTAAACCAATTCCAAATGAGGTTTCTACTAATAAAATTCTGAGGTGTCTTAGCAGGGAATGGCAACCAAAGGTTACCGCTATCAAGGAGGCCAATGATCTTGCTACATTATACCTCACAACACTCTTTAGTAAACTCGATGAGCATGAGCAAGTGCTCATTAGCTTGGATAAGTATGAGAAGAGTATAAAGAAAGAGAAGGCAAAAGATACGGAAAAGAATTCGATAGCTCTTAAGGCTTCTTGTTCAAAGTCCACACATCAAGAGCTAAGTGATGATGAAGACAAAGATGACAAGGATGAAGAATCCGGTGATAATATGAGCTTATTTGTGAAGAGATACAATAGATACATTCGCAAGAATGATATTCAGCACTCGGACAGAAATCTTGTCAAGTTCCGGAAGCAATCTAGAAGTGAAGGAAATAAAAATGGCAAAGTGAAGGGGACGTGCTACAATTGTGGAAAATCTGGGCACTACAAGCCGGATTGTCCATCCCTAAAGAAAGACAAAGATAAGGATAAAGACAAGAGTCGCTCAAACAAAAAGTCCAACAAGTCTCGACGAGCGTACATCGCTTGGGAAAGCGATAGCGAGTCGGAGAAAGATGACTCCTCAAATGACGAAAGTGAATCCGTCAAACTTTGTCTCATGGCACGTCACAACAAAGGAAAAGAGGTAAAACACTCTAAATATGAAAACTGTCAAAATATGTCTCATGCTGAATTGAAAAGAGCTTTTGACACATTACACCACGAAGCTAAGGAAGCATTTCAACGCTTAGCTTCGAATAAAAAGATTTTTTCCTATTTGGAGAAAAAGGTTTCCGATTCCCAAAAGGAATTGGAAGATCTTAAAAACTCTATGGTGAATGTATCAAAAACTAATATCGATAAGGATGAATATACATGGTTTGACCTTGGGGGCTGTGGTACTTGTCACATTTGGCAAAGAGAGGTGAGAACCCTCAAAGCCAAGTTAGACAAGGCTCTCAAGCCTAAGATTACGTTTGCTATTGATCGATCACATTATCGTGAAACAATGAATAATCCGTATCAAAAATACACGTATGTGATTCGAGATAGTGATAGCAAAGGTAAACTCCAAACAAATCGTGATTGCTTGTATTGTTGTAAGCCCGGTCATACTATTGCTAAGTGCCGCTTTCAGAGATATCTTGTTCCAAAGGGCATTTATCAATGGCTGCCCAAGGGCAATATTGGTTTCACTTACCATAAAGGACCCAATGAGAATTGGGTACCTACTCTCCCTTGATTATTTTTGTAGGTACAAAGTCTTGAGACCACCGAAAGAAGATGGGTTCTAGATAGTGGCTGCTCAAGACATATGACCGGAGACATATCTCTTTTCATCGACTTTGTGGCGAAGAAAAAGGGGTTTGTCACTTACGGAGATAACAACAAGGGACAGATTCTCGGTAAAGGTAGTATAGGTAACCCCTCATCTACTACTATCTCTAATGTACTTCTTGTGGAGGGCCTTAGACACAACCTTTTAAGCATTAGTCAACTATGCGACAAAAATTATAAAGTCTCTTTTTCAAAGGATTGTTGCGTAGTTGAAGATTGCGACAAGAAGAATGTGTTTAAGGGCTTGAGGGTGAATAACGTCTATATGCTAGACTTAAACGAGGTATCATTGGATGGAGACAAGTGTTTAGTCACTATGAATGAAGATTCATGGTTGTGGCATAGACGCTTGGCTCATATCAATTTTGATTTGCTAAATAAAATTGTCTCTAAAGACCTAGTCATCGGTTTGCCCAAAATTAAATTTACAAAGGATCATCTTTGCGATGCATGCCAAATGGGGAAGCAAACAAGGATCTCTTTTAAATCTAAAAACATTGTTTCAACTATGAGACCTCTTGAGCTCCTCCATATGGATCGCTTTGGACCATCTAGGGTTAAAAGCCTAGGTGGTAACTACTACGGGTTTGTTATAGTCGATGATTTTTCTAGGTTTTGCTGGACAATTTTCTTGGTAAATAAGAGTGATACTTTTTTAGCCTTTGAACGATTTGCTAAGTTATCTCAAAACAAGTTAAACACAAACATTGGTTCAATCAGAAGTGATCATGGGGGCGAGTTTGAAAATCATTTATTTGAAGCATTTTGTGATTCCAACGGAATTGATCATAATTTTTCCGCACCACGTACTCCTCAACAAAATGGGGTAGTGGAACGTAAAAATAGAGTTTTGGAAGAACTTGGAAGGACTATGATCAATGATAGTGGATTACCAAAATACTTTTGGGCAGACGCCATAAGTACGGCTTGTTACGTTTTGAATAGGGTGCTCATCCGGCCTATTCTAAATAAGACACCGTATGAGCTTTTAAAAGGGCGTAAGCCAAATATCTCTCACCTTCATGTATTTGGTTGCAAATGTTTTGTGTTAAATAATGGAAAAGAGACTCTCGGCAAATTTGATGCCAAGGCTGACGAGGGTATTTTTCTTGGATACTCTCAGTCAAGTAAAGCTTATAGTATCTATAATAAAAGGTTACGTGTAGTTGAATAGTCAGTTCATGTTTCTTTTGACGAGTCTTATCCGAGAAATGTCGGAGAAGGTAGTTCTTTTCATGGTGCAGGTGTACCTACTGAAGACATACTCAAGGACACTGATAAGGGAATTGATCAGCCTGAAGCAGTGCGTATTGAGGAGGAAAAGGATCACCAACCAGTGAAAAGTGAGGATGATCATCATACTAATGAAGATGAACTTCCTCCAGCTTGGAAGTCTTCAAAAGACCATCCAATTGACAACATTCTCGGTGATATCTCTAAGGGAGTAACTACTTGCTATAAACTTAGTAACTTTTGTTATTACTCTGCTTTTGTCTCCCAAGTTGAACCTAAAAACTCTAAGGAAGCGTTACTCGATGAGCATTGGTATCTATCAATGCAAGATGAACTAAATCAATTCTGGAGAAATGAGGTTTGGGACCTTGTCCCCCCTCCGCGAGATCATCGAGTAATAGGCACCCGATGGGTGTTTAGGAATAAACTTGATGAAAATGGAGTAATAACGCGTAACAAAGCTAGGCTTGTAGCGCAAGGCTATAACCAAGAGGAAGGAATCGACTATGAGGAAACTTATGCGCCGGTTGCCCGACTCGAGGCCATACGCCTTCTACTTGCCTACGCTTGCACAAAGAACTTTAAATTATTCCATATGGATGTTAAAAGTGCATTCCTTAACGGGTATATAAATGAAGAGGTGTATGTTGTCCAACCTCCAGGTTTTGAATCACATGAATATCCTGATCATGTCTATAAACTTAAGCGAGCTTTATACGGACTTAAACAAGCCCCTAAGGCTTGGTATGAACGTCTAAGCAAATTTCTACTTGATCAAGGGTATTCAAGAGGAAAGGTTGACATAACCCTCTTTATTAAACGTCAAGGAAAACACTTAATTTTGGTACAAATTTATGTTGACGATATTATATTTGGATCTACTAACATGACCTTGGTCAAGGAGTTTTCTAGTTTGATGCAGGGGGAGTTTGAAATGAGCATGATGGGGGAGCTCAACTATTTCCTCGGATTGCAAATCAAACAACTTGAAGAGGGTACATTCGTGAGTCAAACGAAATATTGTCTTGAGTTACTAAAACGTTTTGATATGCTGAACTGCAAAGCAATAGTTACTCTTATGCCTACTAGTGCTAACCTCGATCGTGACGAAAAGGGTAAGAATGTTGAGGTAAAGAAGTACCGAGGTATGATAGGATCTCTTCTTTATCTTACCGCATCACGTCCCGATATAATGTTTAGTGTATGCATGTGTGCAAGGTATCAGGCACATCCCAAGGAATCCCACCTGAAGGCAGTTAAGCGCATACTTCGATACCTATCTGGTACTCCAAAGTATGGGCTGTGGTATTCCAAAGGAGGTGCTTGTTCTTTAGTTGGTTACTCCGACTCCGACTTTGCCGGGTGCAAGTTGGATAGGAAAAGTACTAGTGGCACGTGTCACTTTTTCGCAAACTCCTTGGTGAATTGGCACAACAAGAAACAGGTTTCCGTTGCTTTGTCAACAGCCGAGGCGGAATATGTTGCCGCCGGTAGTTGTTGTGCTCAAGTCTTATGGCTTAAACAACAATTACTCAATTTCAACTTAAAACTTGAACGTATTCTAATTTTGTGCGATAACACTAGTGCGATTAATCTTACTAAGAACCCTGTACTACATTCAGGCACCAAGCATATCGAAATACGCCATCATTTTCTTAGGGATCATGTAGAGAAAGGTGATGTTATCTCTGAGCATGTTGACACTAAGAATCAACTTGTTGACATTTTCACAAAACCATTAGCTACAGAGCCTTTCTTTCATATCCGTAGGGAACTTGGCATTCTCGATATCTCGGATCGTGCATAACATCTTTTAGAATTATGATCTTCACACACACATATATATATATATATATATATATATATATATATATATGTGTGTGTGTGTGTGTGTATATGCTTGCGTTATTTTACTAACAATGCAAAAAGAAATTCATTCATATGTGAGGGATCTCTCCGTCATGACGATTCAAGGTAATATCGTTCCAACTTATAGAGGTTAATCAACACTTTGTGCCATGTTACTTACTCTAATCTTGATGTTTATTTCATTTTGAGCACTTATCATTCATGTGAATGTTTGGTTCTGTGTGTATATGTGTATTTATCTGCTTGAAACAAGAATTTTGCAAAAATCTCACTTTTTCACTTCCATGCGTCGACGCCTGATTTCATGCGCTGACCCATTAAACTCACGGGTAAGTGCATAGCCACATGGTCAAGTAATGTTAAATTTTTCAGGAAGCATGCGCCGACGCACAAGGTTTACAGGTCGACGCATGAAGAATTCGTTCAGACTTCTTTATGTTTCTGGGTTGCGTGCGCCGACCTATAAATGCTTTACCTTCCCTATGTTTTCTCATTGCACATTAAACTATGATTATTGCATGTCATCTAATTAGCTTTTGTGGTCAATCTCTCCCTATTCTACTCCTTTAAACCTCATTAATCTCAGTAAATCTCCACTAAACCCTCATCAAAACCCTAATAATTAGCAAAGGGGGAAGGCTCTATATATCTACTGCAAGGCATTCAAAGGATTTCACACATCTTCTCTTCAACCTCTGCAACTATCAAGTTTGAGAATCTTCCTTGAACCCTTCTTCAACAATGGTTTCTAGAAGAAATGTTGGTACAAGAGGAGGAAGAGGATCCACATCACAATAAGGACCAACAAGAAGCTCATCCTCACAACGGGTAACGTTTGAATCTTTAATTTCTGAAAGGTTAGCCACTCCGTTTGCGGAAATATTTTCTAAACGGGCTGTTATTAGACAACATGGATTTTATCCATTGATGGGCCAAGATTTTCACATTCCTGAAATTTCTGAACTCATCAACTTTCAAAATCTGAATGAATTTGTTGAATGTGATGACAAGTATAGTGAAAACTTGATTAGGTTGTTCTATTGTGGATTGAAAGGAAAATTTCGTGGAGCTAAATTTAAATTCTCTATGAATAATACAGAATGTCAGGTGATAAACGATGTATGGTCTACATTGCTTGTGTTGGAAACTGATGAAAATCTCCCAAAGGTTACTGATAACACCTTTGTTCAGGGCTATGAATTCAAAACTGCTCTGAATTCAATGTTGAGGGAACCATATCCAGCTGAGTTTGTGGCAAGTGAAGCATTTCCTAAGAGTGTCACCACAGGTCACTTGAAATTTAAGGAACGTATTCTTCAGTGGATCGCTGCTCGCATCTTGAGGCCTAAGAAAGGAGGTCTCTCAAGAGTTGAACAAGCAGAGGTGCATCTCATCTACATCCTGAGGGAAAAGATTAAAATCAACTGGCCTTACTACTTTGCTTCTAGAATGTTTACAACTCGCAGCTCTAGAAAGTTTTTAGCACTTGGATATGCATCTGCTGTGGCAAATTTTCTGAATCACTTTGACATTCCTATTCCACAGATTTGTCATATTCACATTACTGCTGAACAACAGTTTCTGGCTAGAACTTTGTCCATGATGGGTTACTATTGGAACTCACGTGAGCGAAGGTTCATCTATAGACCAAGAGCTACCCATCCTGAACTTGTCCATCTTGAAGCAAGTGAGGATGAAGGAAGTCAAGGTAATGCAGATCATGTTGGTAATAATGAAAATGTGGTGATACAGGAAGACGTTGTCATGCAAGACAATCCACCGGAAGAAGAAGAAAATCAAGAAGACAATGAGGCATGGATGGGATATCAACCAGAAGAATCCTATTACAATCAAGGCTGGGGTCAGTGGAATCAACAAAACTGCTGGACCAACCTTGGCGCTGCATATGTTCCTCCATCCTATGATGCTGACTCTGAATGGTAGATTCCAGAAAATTATGCTCCACCAACTCCACCGTCTCAGCATTATTCACAATCCAATGATGAAATTTTGGCAAGACTGATTGAGTTATCTCTGCAACATCAAGAATTTCAAGCGCAGCAGGAAACTCGATACCTGACTCAACAAGAACAGCTTACCAACCTATCTAACCAACTGTCATCTCATGCCACCAATTTCAACAATTTTGCAAATGCTGCTATGACAAGGTTCAATCAAATGGATGCTAATCTGACTCAGCAAAATCAAAATTTAGCCAACAGCCTTGGTAACCTAAATAGCACCTTGATTGACCTCAACCTTCAACTAGAGGAGTTTCCACCACCAAGTCAATACCACAGGGGACGAGGTTATCCATTCAGGGGGAGGAGTCCATAAATCTTAGGGCATCATGTTTAGTTATGCATGAATGTGTGTTTTGTTGTCTGCTTTCTGTTATGTTGACATGTACTAAACTTTTCTGTCATGGTTTGAATTTTCTGAAGTGAATGTTTTGCTTTAATATCGTTGTTCCGTATTTAATCATTACTTGTGTACATTAGCGGTATCATATGTGGATACTGGTAATTGTTTTTGTTGCAAATATTTGATGATCCACTACATATTTTCATATGCTATTTTGACCACTGTTCTCTCGTCTTTTTGATGTTGTCAAAGGGGGAGAAGAATGATACAAGCTACAGAAATGTTAAAGTGTTAAAGACAGGGGGAGCATTGATCATCTCAAATTACATCTTTCGTAACAATCAAGGAAGGGTTTCCATCATAAAAAAGGGGGAGTATGTGAGGGATACCCTTCTAGCTTTCTTGTTTTAATGATGTCAACAAATGCATTAGATTGTAATTTGAGCGGTATCACTTCACGTGTCGGTCATGTCCGTGTTGGTCGTGTGTCTAGATGTATAAGATCTTATTCTTTCCAAAAATATATGTCCACAAGTGATCTAATAGTGTCTAGCATGTATGTCTAACTCTGGTCCGGTGAAAAACAATTCAAAAATGGAATTTTCTTGAAAAATCTGCCTTATGCGTCGACCTCAGCAATCATGCGCTGACCTCAAAAAGGTCATGCGCTTACCCGTGGGTGATAACTCAAAAATTGACATTTTATGCGTCGACGCATAAAGTCCACAGGTCGACGCATGACTGTTTTTTTTGCCCTTTTCACTTAATTTCGTTTCTGTTACTTTCTGTTATTTCTTTTGGTCATATTTTTTGATATAAATAGTTTTGGGTCTTCATTTTTTACATAGAACAAGAAACGTGAAAAATATATGTCAGTTCTCTCTTCATCTTCATCTTCTTCATTGTGCTATCAAACAATCACACATAATCATCTTTGTTTGTGTCGCCCATTGTTAGAAGTGATAACATTCAGAATTTAGGAAGTGTGATCTTCATCTTCTGGGTTGAGAGTTTGGCAGGTGTTTCTTGAATCAAATCAGTTGGGTTTGTCCTCCAAGAATTGAGGAGATTTTGGGGGTTTTTGCACAAACTGTTCTTTCTACAGGGATTCGGCTGGGCGAAGGTAACCGGAAATTGGCGCAACTGTTTCGGTTTAGTAGCTGTAATTAGAGGATCGTAGAAGAAGGTTTGGGTTCGAATTCTTGGAAGATTTCAATTGACCGAGTGAAGGTAACTGAAGAACGAAGTTTTCTTTCGGTTTAGTAGCGTGGGACGGTAATTGAATCAACCAAATTCGGAGCACTTGATTCATCTTGAATCAAGGGAAGAGAAAATTCTGCATCAACGATCGAAGACGTTCGGGGTTTGTATGTTCATAGTTTTCTCTTGTAATAAACAATTTGCAACAGCAACATATATATATATATATATATATATATATATATATATATATATATATATATATATATATATATATATATATCTCAATTCCGTTTGCGGAGTTGGGGGCAGACGTACCCAAAGCGAGGACGATTGGGGAACTGCCTAATCAAATCTCGGGTGTTCTCTCTCTTTCCCTTAACTTTTTTACATTTCAGTAGTGTTCGATTTCGTAACGTTGCAAACTATCGTAATTTCTGTCGTGGAATAATTGTACGTTGATAAACTGTTTTTGTTAAATCTGTACAATTCGTTGAATTGTGTTTTTTGGAGCAGCTGCACATTATTTTCCATAGAAATTCTGCACATAGTGTGTTTGCGCACACTACGTGTTTGATAATTTGATTCCAAGCAAAATACGAACACATTGTTTTAAATTGTTTATCAAATTACCTCATTGGATTGGAATAAACATCAAGCAAGTGATTAATTTGTTGTCTGCGTTTGTAAGTGAAATATTCAGAACTGAATTTTTCTCCTTCATACTCATCCAAAATATATTCGTGCATATCCGATCCTTTTGGTAGAAGGTTCGTTGTAGACAATTTATCCAGCAGCAGCTTCCGTTAAACAGAATTTTTTAAAACAGAATTTTGTAGTCCATTTGCGTGTAAAACTCAAGGGATCTATTCAACCCCCCTTCTAGATCCATAGCCATCGTCTAACAAATGGTGGCGTTGTGAGCTGGAAAAGTTCAAAGCAAGAAACAGTTGCTGATTCTACAACCGAATCCGAGTACATTGCTGCCTCAAATGCAGTAAAGGAAGCGGTTTGGATCAAAAAGTTCATTAGTGAACTTGGCATAGTCCCTAGCATTGTGGATCCCATTGATCTCTATTGTGATAACAATGGTGCCATCGCACAAGCTAAGGAGCCTAGATCTCACCAACGATCAAATCACATACTTAGGCGTTATCATCTCATTCGAGAGATAATAGATCGGGGAGATGTGAAAATATGCAGAGTACCTACACTTGACAACATTGCTGACCCACAAACAAAGCCTCTTGCGCAGCAGAAGTATGATGGCCATACTAGATCTATGGGTATTAGGCGTATGCCTCATTGGCTCTAGTGTTAGTAGGAGATTGTTGGTGTAAGCCCTAGAGGCCAATACTTTTGCTACTTGTATCGAATTATTTATTAATAATAAAAGGCATTTCTTTATTATGTTTTTTTTCCAAAGTGATAAAGTCCCTAGAATAGTTGGTTCGTTTAATGAAATATTAAGTGTGACTTAATCATGAGATTCCATTAAACATAAGGACATTATTCTTAAAGCATCCGTAGTCAAGCTTTAATGTGAAATGGGATAAGCTTAAAGCATTAAGACTATTATGTAGATAGATTGATGATCACATCTCATGGATCATGGATAAGGAGTTATCAAGTCTTAACATATGTATGAATATTAGGAGTAATATTTATACTGGATTGACCCACTATGAGAGTACTACATAGAATGGTATGCAAAATGTCATAAGTAACTCTCATGGTGATAATGGTGTATACCACCCTTCGACCTGAAACCACTATGGACCCTAGATGTAGAGTCAAGTACTTTACTACTGATCAAAAATTGTTCGTAATTGGATGACTATAAAGACAGTTGATGGGTACTAAATAAAGCATGCTGAGGGACATGAGTGACCTAGATAGAATTTGCCCATCCTGCATAACAGGATAAATATCTAAGGGCCATATATTGAACTGAACAAGGATGACACGGTATATGCCTTGTGTTCAATATAGACATAAGGGCAAAAGGGTAATTGTACACACAAGAACTATCACAAAAGGTTTTGTCAGATCACATGACAATTTTGTGACTTGGGTAGCATTGATGTGTCGCTAGATACCGCTCATTATTTATCACATTAAATTCATGATTTAATATAATTACCAACGTTGTGAAATCCTACAGGGTCACACACATAAGGACAGTTTGATAAGAGGTAGAGTAAATAAGGCACACCGTAAGGTACGGTGTATTTAAGTAAATATATAACACCGTGAGGTTCGGTGCACTTAAGTGGACTACGGATTTTGGTAAGGTACCACATGCTTAAGTGATATACAGTACATTATAAGATATGGTGTGCGTGCACTTAAGTGGGTTTTTTAGCTTGCAACCCACATAAGTGGTTCTATAAATATAACCCTTGTGCAGAAGCATAAACACTTGATGAAAATTCAGTTGTGAAACCCTAGCCATATTTTTCTTCTCTCTATCTTTCACTCAAAGCCTTCAATCGTAGCAGCTAGCACTAAGACTGAAAGAAGTTGTTCGTGTGGACTGAGTAGATGCGTTGTTCATCGTACATCACTCATGATCATTCCTTCTATTCAGAATCAAAGGTTTCATCGCCACAAGAGGTAACCATTCTATCACTGATCATGATCTTTCGTAGGGATCGCTAATGGGAAATTTTTATTTCTGCTGCATTTTGAATCGCGATTTCCCTTCAAATATGCCATGTGTAAACCTTGTACAATGTTGATAACATGTTGCTTTGGGTTTTGCCTAAGTTTATGGTACTTAAAGGCTTTCTTTTCCATGTATAAATGACTTATCTCTTCCATGTATGGTTGTAAAACTTTTCTTTAACCTTTTCCATGATACTTGTTAATTTTGTTATGTCTTGTTGAACACTTGTATACATGTAATCCTTGTGCTTGTCCACCTTTGCTCATGTGTTCATAAATGCTTAAAACTTTGATAACATGCCTTTTCATGATTCCTAATTTGTATGCTTACCATGTTCAAACCTTTGTGATGTTTTAACCTTTGAATGTGATTACCATGAACCTTAACAAGTAGCTTGGGTTGTTACCTATGTCTTGAACCATGTCCAAACTTGTTTTCATGATTAAAGTAATGTCTTGAGTTGTTTTTCATGATTGGTTTGGAATTGTATCCAAGTTTAAGTATTGTTATGACTTATCCATGATATGTTTGAACTTTGAATCTTATCCATGTTTAAGTATTGTTATGACTTATACATGTTTTGTGCGAACCTTTTGAATTGTATCCATGTGTAAGTATTGGTATGACTTATCTATGTTTGTCTTGTATTCATGATTAAATGGTGTTAGTAAACCTTAATCCATGATTACCCTAATTTTGTAACCTTAAACTTGTCATCCATGATGTTTTAGTCTTGTTAGAACGATGTCTCATGTATGCTTAGATGTTGTCACATCTACTTGGTTGTTACCATGTTTGAATGTTACCTTCAATTGATATCATGTTCGAATATCATCCTTGTTCATCTCATCTTGTTCATGTTTACTTTAACTTTGTCAAGTTTATTTCGTAAGTGATATGAGCTTGTTAGCCTTTATCCTTCTTTGTTATCTTTTGTTTTCACATCCAAAGGAATGGTCTTTTCATTGAATTTAAGTCATAGGTAGCTTAGCCTTTCCTTAACTTCCCTCTTGACCTTTTTAGAGTCATTAACCTTTTCAACTTAACCTTAAGATAGAGTTTGGAAACTCTACGTAAGTATTATTATAAACACTTACCCTCCTATTTGAACCTTGATCATTATCAAGTGTTCTTCACCCTTGTTTAGGTGAACTACGATTGCTCTGATTCCATCCCTGTTAGGATACGTTGGCATAAAACCGCGAAGTCTTTGTTAGTAAACTAGCAATAAACTTCTAGGTCTTTCCCCATAGAACATTTTCAATCAATAGTAAACAAGAACTAACATAACACAAATACAACAAGAGGTTCATATAGAGTACTATAGATACTTAGGGTGTTAATACCTTCCTTTAGTATAACAAATCCCCGAACCTTTAGATCTCTTTGCATTGTTGTTACATTGCACAAATAGGGTTTTATTTGATCTTTTCCCTTTCCTTTGGATAAATTAAATTTCGGTGGTGAACATTTAATATTTTGTGATTCAAGTTAATACAATAGCTTGATATTTGATTCTCACTGCAACAAGTGGTAAGCATATGTTCTTCTCAATATGGTTTTTGCAATAGAAATATATCTTAATCATATGAAATTGAACGGAAGTATACGCGCAAGCAAACGTGGTTGATTGTTACATCTAGAATAGTAATAAAAAATTGGCTTATTATATTTCACTGAATCTAAATTGATATATCAAGAAAATATGTTATCAATTTTATAATTGATACAAATTATAACATATTATATTATAAAAAACATTCAAGAACAATGATAAAAACGATGTACCTTGTAGGATTTGAGAGACAGTCATTGGAAGAGTGGGTATGAGAGGATTACTAGCCTCATTGTCGTTTAGGTTTTTCAGAGTATGTTAATTGTCTAATGGGGCGACACTTAAATAGCTAAACGACTGAGGGGAAAGACCTCTTATTGGGTTAACTGAATGATCCAACCATCACGGTCCATTCAGGCACAAAATCCAATCAAATAATTCATCAATAATTAGTGTTTAATAAAAATTGATCATAGTATAATTAATTAATAATTGATTATGTTAATCCATATTAAATTAATTAAATAATTAATCTAACATGTCGTTTTAGGTCATTTTGTAATTATCACACAGTGTAACACATAATTTACCAAACACTCAAATTAACTTATCAGCTACCAGTCGTCAGCTATAACCTACCAGTCATCTGCTACAATCTATAAATTATTAGCCATCAACTATCAGCTATCAACTAGTTTTACAAACAGAGCCTTAGTCTCCAACTGTTTCTATTTTGACTAGTTTGATTAATGAAGGCCCTATTAGTCCCACGAGGTCCTTCATGCTAGACTTTTTATTTGGGGTCTTCACCCATTTTGGGATTGATATCAGTTTCTCTCGTTAGAAAGTTGACTTCTTCTCCGTTGGTTTCTGCTATTGACTCTACTTCTCCACTTGTAGTAGAGCAGGTGTCAAACTTAGGTGTTGAATATATTTTAGAGTGATTAATAATTTTTCACATCACCCCTCAATTATCACATGTATTACTAATAGTGTTTCATTTGGTTTAGCTACACCTTGTACTTCTATAAGTTTCTGTACTTTGTGGTTTCTCAAGTCTATTAGTCTTGGAAATTCTCCTCATTCCATGTGTTATGTTTTATTACCGACTAGGATTTTTTTAGAGTTCTAAGCTCATGGATAAAAAAAGGCTTTGAAAATTATAAAGTTATATAGGTAATTTTAATGTTCTTTTAAGTCGAGTGATAAGGAAGAAACAACTCGATTAGTTTGGTTAAAGAAAATGGATGATGGGCAAAAGTTTGCGAGATGACTAAGAGTAGTTCTCAAAGTTAATTGGGTTTTTTAATGTCTGAGATATTGGGAGAAGACATAAAAAGTAATTATTCAATAGACAAGACTAGTTAAGGTTACTCTCTTTAGCTTAGTTTTTTTTGGGTAATTGTTTTGTGGGTGGAGTTATTCCTCCTCTATCGATAATAGTGGTGGTCTTTTGTCTATTTGGTGTAGTTTGAAAGAAATTTCTAATACTCCTTCTATGGTTCGGGTTTTCTCGTACTTGTCTTAAGTGAAGTGTGTCTAAAATCATGTATTTTAATGTTAATGTGTACTTTAAATGTTCTCCGCTTGGAAAAGAGTCATATGGGACAAAATGCTTTTGAGTAAAGGGAGATTGGGTGATGTGTGGTGTGTTCTTGGGGATTTCAATTTAGTTTGTTCTTATATTGAAAAAATTGGTGTTGATGGTTGCTCACGTCTTTATAGGACAATTGGCTATCTTTGGTTATTGAGTTTTATCTTTCAGATGGATCTTATTGATCTTCTCCTCTTAAGTAGGAACTTTACCTGGTTCAATTCGAATTGATGAGCTGCCACTAGGCTTGATAAAATCTTGGTGTCATGTGCTTCGTGTGAGGCTTGGGTCTAATGATTCAGTGGAATCTCTGTCATACCCGAAATTTTGACCACCAAGATTTCCCATCATTGTGCAAATCATTACCACAATATGGAGGAGCCTTCATGCCTCATCAATCTCCTCAAAGATGATTGAGCATTCACCACAATCAAGAATTAGGGTTTTGAGCCCTCTCAGAGCACTTAGACAAAGGATCAATCAAGAAGTGACATGATCTTCAACTTGTCTAAACTCTTGGAACACCTACAATGGATTAAGAAGACTCCCACAACAAGAGTCAAGCACAAGGTTGCAGCATTCCAAGTGGATCAAGCCTCAAGATCGCTTGTGTCACCAAATTAGGGTTTTGGTCGACCAAGGCCTCTAGATGGAAATTTTCGTTTGGGCATGAGCATATGCTTCAAAGCATAATCCATGATACTCCAAGGGATCTCATGGACCTAATCATCAAGTCAATTTGACCTTAGGGGATGCATTTACCCAAAAAATCAGGAATTAGGGTTTCTTGACCTAATTCACCCCTAAGTTGACTTTTGGGATAAAACATGAGTTAAGACCTCAAGACATGATTTGAGGGTCTCCAATACACTATATTGATCCATTTTCAACAATTTATTGATCCAAGAAGCTTGATCCACAAGTTTCAATTTCATCAGGACCACAATTAGGGTTTCGAGGAAAAATTCAACTGTACCTTTGACTTTTGACCAAGACATGCTCCCAAACCTTGGGACATGATTCAATAAACCCTATAACACCTATGGAGTATATCCATTAAGTTTGATTTAGGTCAAGGACTTGATTTCACAAAGGATCGCACAGTTTGGATTTCATCCGATAAAAAGTCAACTGTGCACAAAATCAAGTTTAACTTTTTGGATTTTTTCACAATTATGGTTCCTTGACGCTAAAACAATGTTAATATGTGATTTGAATCATCATTCATCAAGAAAAACCAAAGAAAGTGAGTTAACTTGTAAAAGGGGTAACCATAAAAAACTTAGAATTTTTCTAAGTTATGGAACAAAGTGGCTAGGGTACCAACTTTCAAGGACCATAACTTGAGATCCAAGCAACCATTTTGGGGGATTGTAACACCCCAAAATTTACCCTACCTTTTTTCTGGCTTATGTTTCTTTGCATTTCTTGCATTAGCATTTGTGCATAGTATGGTTCTTAGCATGGGATCAAGGTACTTGGTTCATTTCAAAGGAGTCTCAAGCCTCAAGGTGGTTTGAGGAGCTCATCATATCTTCATAAGATCAAGAATGGCAAAGGATTTCAAGTGGATCTTTCCCTCCTGGCCAAAGGGACCAGTTGGGGTTTTTGACCCAAAGGACTTCTTGAAGGGCTTTGTGGATTCAAGCATGTTCTTATGGTATTCCATATGCTCACAAGTGTTCATGGATAGAGACTTGGCTAGTGGTTCATTGTGGAGGATTTTCAGTGGATCAGTTACTTGTGAAGTAAGCAAAAGTCAACAGTTCAAGAGGAAAGTCAACCATGGGTTTTCAAAGGTTCAAATCATGTTTCCCAAGTCCATGTACCTTTATTTGGTCAAGGAATAGCATGGATGACATCATTCTTCAAGAATCAAGAGTTTGTGCAAAAGTTACTAAATTTGGAAAATGACCTATAATGAGAACTTTCCATTTTTGGAAATTTTTCCACCATATTCAACTTGACTTTTCATCATCAAGGAAGCTTCAAATGAATTTTCCTCCAACATGAAAGTTTAAGATCTTTCTCTCCCATTTCCAAAAAGTACTAGATGGTTCTCATAGCATTTGTGAAGCTCAAGTTATGGCCAAAACAATGCAAGGTGTTTTTAAGGGTTTTCACATGTACCACTTTTTCCACCTTTTGCATTTTTGGTACAAATTGACTTGTAATTGGTTCTATTGCTTCAATTCACATTTCCACATTCAAGTACACTTCATTTGGCACAAGTTTGGCCTTTGAATCAATTCATCTCATGCCATATTCATCACTTATTTCACATTATGCAAAATGGCAAGATGTTTCAAAACTCACAAACCAAGACATTTCAAGGCCCAATTCCAATCCATTTGTGATCAGCAAAGGAAGTGTGAGTGATTCATCATGAAAGGCATGGGAATGCACGTGTGGATTAGTGGTGGTATCACTAATTGCATTTTTGCAAAACACTCCAAAACTCATTAACCAAGGGATTAACCAATTGCTAATCATGATCAGTGGACTAATGGAATGTATATAAGCTAACTCACGCCCTCATAGCTAGGTCATGCACTCTATTTTGGTCAGAATCCATTTTTCACCCTAAACCTTTTCCTCTTCGAATCTCACTACTCTCAAGAGCTTTTCATAAAATTCTTTCACATTCTGAATCATTGGACTCCATAGAACACAAATCTACCATCATCTGAAGCTCATAACAAGGATATCATAGGGTTTGAACTTGGAAACCTCTTCTTCAAAACTCAAGATATAGGTCAGATTCAAGCTCTAATTGCATTTATTTTGCAATTAGAAACTTCTGAGATGTGATTTGGAGCTTACAGACAGTTTTCTATGAGTATTTTGAGCTCTTCAAGATCTCAGGTTAGTGGTGATTTCATGCTCTTAGAACTTAATTTTTTGATGTGCATAATGATCTATGAGGTTCACTAAGTGTGCTGATGTGTTTTGTTTTGAGTTTGGACGTGTATCATGAGAGTATTTGATGGTTGAAGTTTTTCGATCCTAACTTATTTCGTTCGATTCTCATTATTGTTGCATTGTTTGTGATTTTTAATGTGATATTCTTAATCCTTTTGAAATTCTGATCAGTTTGATGTACTCATGATTGATTTCTGGAATTTTTGGTTGAGACTCACTGGAAAAGGTGACCGGAGCTAGGGCTCCGGCACCTGGTTCATGCTCAGTCCGACGAGGGTTTTAGAGGTGGAAGATGCAATCCCACCGTTCATTGCTTTGATCCAATGGTCCATGCGTTGCCACGTTTTATTAAAATCTATTTTTATTTTATTGGTTGAGTGTTATTAATCCATGCTAGTTACCATGTGCCACGAATCTGGGTCGTTGATCTTGCATTGTGTGTGATCTGATGATTCATTTGTATGCGTGTGATTAATCTTACGGTTGTATGCGTGCCAACACATTAAATTTGTCATGTGCCTTTCACGTGTTTAATTTTTTAAATTCTGAGTGATTTAATGTGTGTGTGTGTGTATGTTAATTATGGTGTGCGTGTAGATCTATGCCTCTTATCATGATTACATGTTGCTTTGGTTGACTTGAGGTGAAGCGTTAGATTGATCTTATGGCTGATAGTGAGACAATTTGGTTGACTGAGGTCCTTGGCTTTTTTTGTTTGGCACGCTGACCCTCTCAGTGGACTGGTCTTGCTATTCCCACCCCCTGTTGAGTCCATTATGGTTGTTGAAAGTGTTTGGGTTGCTGATTACACCCCTTGGGCTCTTTTTCTTTCTTTATTTTATTTTTATTGCATAGTTTCTCATTTTTATTTGCTAAAAATAGTTTCAAGCATCAAACAATTATGAAAAAATTCATGAAGCATGTTTAGGGTTTTATTAAATTTTCCCAGATTTTATTTTCCATTTTTATTTTATTTTTGGCATTTGAATTAATTGTTGTGTGAATTTCTTTTTGAATTTGTTTCAATTGTGCACACTTAAACTTGCTGATTTTATTTCTCATCATCTATAAAATGTTTTCAACCCATTCTTTTTGCATTATTTCACCAACATATTTAAGTGCATAAAAAAAATTTCTGATATTTTTAAACTCTTTTCATATTGCATTTTGGTCCCTCTCTTTTGCATATTAGTTTATAATTCCTATGTGAGTTTACATGATTGATTGAAGGACTTTTCTTGTGAATTTTTGCATTAGTTTTTGACATGTTGTTTACCCTTGGTTGAGGTGTTTTGAGATTTAATTTGGTAATTTTTTAATCATGTTTACTATTTGTTTGATTGCTCTTGGTTTGAGGTCTTCATTTGTGCACATCTTTGATCATGTTTGATTGCTTGTTTGAGAAGGCACTTGTACCATTATTTGGGATTGTTTCTTTGACTTCATAAACCATTATTGAATCATTATAGGTCATTTGATTGCAATTATAGGTCATTGGTGTGAGGTTGTTGCATATTTTGTGCACATGTTCAATGTTTAATTTACATGCCTCTTTTGACTTATCTTCTCACTTCTTCTCATCTATGCCTCTTCTTGGTTTGTGTTTGGTTTGTGTATGCCATGCCATATTATTACTTTGCACTTCATTTGATGTATGTTTCTGACCTTGGAGCTTTGCATTCATGTCATATGCTATTCATGTTTCATTTTGCATCCTTGAACATGCTTCACTTACATGCTTCCTTCTCCTTCTTCTACTGATTCTTAATGCTTGGATACTTGCTTGTATGCCTTATGTGACACTTGTATAGCATGTTTAGGCACATTTTTAGGTCATCCACATTCTGACTTTGATGTTATTTGAAGCATTGTTGCATGATCACCTTGCATATCCACTCATTCTTCTTCTACTCCTTCTTTGATGACTTTCTTGGATGTTTTGCCACTTGTTTGCATTCTCTTTGCTTGAGTTTGTTTGGTAAACATTATGAGTCCCTCTAAGGTGTACATTATGACTTGGTTGAGTTTCATTTGGTTTGTAATCATTTCTCTTTGGGTTGTAACTTGTTTGGGTTTCATTTGTCTTATTGTTGTTTATGTTTGTTTTTGCTAACCATGTAGGGGCTAATGGTAAGTGAATGGGAAGTGGACAGTTATCCACATTCTAACTTCTCCTTTCTCTTTTAAGCTTTCATACTTGTGTTTGCTTTGGCATTTAAGATGCTTCTTTCTTCTCTCTCACTCTTTCTCATCCCATGAATCCCAAGACTTGATTAAGTCTTGGATTCTCTCCCTTTAGAGCTACCTAGTCCAACTTAATTTTTGATTAAGCTTGGAGTAGGATTAGCATTAGGCTTTAGGAAGTCGTCTCCCCTAAGCCTCACTAACCATAGGTCATCCATGCATGATAACATTAGGACTCTTAGTTTCCCTTTAGAGTTTCCTTTGTGTCTTCTCTCTTCTCATCTCAAATCTTCTTGAAAATACTTAATAAAATATAACGTATATTGTGCTCAAGCCTTAAGTGTAGGAAATGAAGAACGAGGGGTCTCCCCTCCTCTTCTAGGGTGTTTAGCATACGTCCCATTTGGGGGCGACCATGCGATTCACTCGTTCCCGCATGGTAGACTTTGGTGCAATGTAAGTTACGAACTAACTTAAAACACTTTTGTCTTAAAAAACATCAAACAAATTCAAATCTTTTTATCCTTCGGGATTGTTGGGTTTCAAATTCTTTTTTTCAAAAAAGAGCTCGTCGCTCACGTAAAAAACACTTACCCATCCGTGGTCGTACCCACGAACTACATTAGCTCTGATTCCTCTCCCTCGTCCGATTGAGGATATGTAGGCACAAGGCAGCGATTGTGTTGGCGAGCAACCTTCCCCCACAGTTCCCGTCCGAACTATGTTGACTCTGACTTTCCCATTGCACTGAAGGAGTACATAGGCCTAGGACAACGATAACGTCCTATCGAGTCACTTATTTTTTCTTTTCTTCTTTGTTTATCCGTTCTTTCCGTTCTTGTTTCTTCTCTGGTCCCGTAGCAGTGGAGTTCCAGACGATGACACCCTTTGATGCAGACAAAAAGCATGGATCCCATCGAGTATGATGGACGTGTTGGGTGCTAACACCTTCCCTTCGCGTAACCGACTCCCGTACCCGTTTCTCTTGGTCGTGAGACCATGTTCTTTCCCTCTTCAGGTTTATGCAGTGTTTCCTTTCCCTCTCTCGGGATAAATACACATTACTAGCGACTCTGTGTCTTCTGCGCCACTCTCGTGTTTGTACCGTTGGATGCGAATCTTTCGGGAGCGACAGCTGGCGACTCTGTTGGGGACCCTGGTTGACCTCTTGCTGGTCCATCCCCTTTAGAGAGTCTATCCTAGCGCTTGTCTGTTTGTATTTCATTGGGTGTTTATTATGGCGCTTTATTTTGTTGTATATTACTGTATTACTGTATTGCCGTTTTACTTGTTTTACTGTATTTACACCTTTTATTGCATTGCATTTCATTTTATTACTTGTCATACTGGATATTGCTGTGTTCTGCTGCTGGATTTTCTGTTTGTAGGGTGGGTTGGATTCATGAGAGAAAAGCCCAATACCCAGGCTTGAGCATACACCTATGATTAGCGTGGAAAGTAGTGTGACTTGTTTGGCATTTGGCCAGACTTAGTATACATGAAAACTCCACATCCAGACGAGGTTTCCTTGGTAATGTTCTATCCTGCTCATTTAGGGCAGATGATGGAATATAACCTGGAAAACTGTCGACTCTGGCGACCGTCTCCCGAGGACTCAGCAACGCCTCTCCTCCCGAGATGTGACAGTGGCAGACCACGTTCTGTGGCAAACCCATTGCACATTCTCGATCCGAGGACCCAATGCTGGGAACTTACTATAGGTTGACCTTATTTTTTAGGGGAATCAGTTGAGGCCTCCTCGATTGGTGATGATGCCAAACCAGAAATGGTGAACGTATCATCATTTCTCGACCTGAGAGCCCGTGATATTGAGGATCCTTGGCTTTCTAGAACCCACATGTGAGAAGGGATGGGTGTTTGCAGGTTTGCAGGTAACCGAAACCTTCAACCTACCCTGTTTTCTGGATTTCTCATCAGTATACTGTTATTATCCTGATATTCTGGTAGTTTGATTGGGTCGTTATTCTGGATTTCTGGGTTTCTGGTATTCAGGGTCTTATTCAGTCAGCAGAACAACAACAGTTTTGAGCATCATGGATACCTTGATCCCATGTCTGTTGTATATGCATCATCATTCTTGCATACATTCTATTGTATTTCCAAGGATATCATTGTTGAGGCTCACTGTTGAGCATTTCCATTTATTCCTTGTGGTTCTTCTGAAAAGTCTTGAATTAAAACAGAATGATTCCTTGGAAATATTTGAACATGGCATTTGCATCGCAGTTCCATACTCATGTGCATAATAGGTGTTCAAGGCTGGTTATTCTTGTTCTGATCTGGTTTTCTTCAGAATTGTAGACTTAATTCCTCAGGCCATTCAAGAGTTAATCATGGAGAAAATTCAAGCTGAGTTGAGGGAAATGCGAGGCCAGATGGGGCAGTTTATGGGGAATATGTAAACTCTCATGCAAGACCAAAAGATGCTGAGGGAGGAGGTCAATCAGATGAAGACTCAGATGGGTTTAGTCATGGAAATTTTGAACACAGTGTTAAAGAAGGAAAACAGTCATGTGCTCACTTCCGCAACAGAAGTCCTTAATTCTCCCATCTCTTTGGGGTCTTCGCTAGATCATGGATTTCCTCGTGAACCCCCTCCTCAACCCAAGGTTCCAGAACCTTCCCAACAGCAACCAAGTCTTGTCTCCCAAGATAAGCCCAAGAGTAAAAAGTGTACACAGAGACAGAAGCAGTCTGAAAGAGTTTTTCATCCGCTCTCTATTCCATATTTTCAGCTATTGCAACATTTTCTCCAGTTGCAATTGGTACAGAAATGGACTTTGACTCCTCTTACTGGTAATCCCCCACCAGGCTACAATACAAAAGCCCATTGTGATTTCCATTTTGGGGCACCAGGGCATACTGTGGAGAAGTGTAGGGCCTTTCAGCACCAAGTCCAGGATTTGATTGATGCAGGGGCAATTGAATTCACGTCGGGCAGCGTGAGCATACAAGGTGATTTTACCCCAATTGTTGCAAAGGAAGTATAGACTCCTTCCCTGTCCACAGGATCCACCTCATGTCATGGACTTTCTACACAACCTTTTGCTGCAGAAGCTCTACGTCAGCAACCTTTGTTTGTGCCTCAGCCGAATGTGGAAAGGAAAGTACAGGGGCAGTTTGGGTGCCCGAATTAGCAGCAGCAGAATTATCAGCAGCAGAGGCAATTCAGACCTAGAAGGCCTAAGAGTATATTTGATCCTATTCCTATTCCTTATAGTCAGTTGTTTGCTCGCTTGCTCAAGAGCTCGCTGATCCAGCTGAGGAATGCCATGCCAGTGCCATACCATATCCCTCCGGACTTTGACATGAATGCTAGCTGCGAATTCCACTCGGGAACTATTGGGCACACAATTGACGACTTTAATGCGTTCCAACAGAAGGTGCAAGACTTGATCGACTCAAAGGTCATCACGCCCGATGGTACCCCTTTGGATTTAAGCTTCTTTGTCAGAGTAAGCACCAGATTGCAAGAGCGTCATCAGAAGCAATAAGTCCAGACGGAGTCAAGTCTCCTCAACAAGGGCAATCATCAGCTTCCTTTACTGCATCTTCATATGTAGTTTCCTTTGTTTGTTTAAACATTGTCTGCATCTAAAAACTTGTTTGTGTTTGAATGTTGATTTTAATGCAATGATGTGTTGTTCCTGAAGTATCTTAATTTTATGCACTGATGTCATTTTTATATGCACTGTAATACTATCTTTCTTGTCTAGACTCTTGGAGGGAGGATGACGAAATAAGAACACAGATTTCTAATGGTACGCTTTTGGATAAAACCCTGTTAAGGATGTACAGACATTGTTTCCAATTCACCAACACTGGAGAGATAAGGAGATAGACCTTTGTCAACCCCTTTGAGCCTAGTAGTAGGAGTTCTTTCTAAAAACGAAAAACCCTCAATTTTAACCCAGGGGCAGGGTAGGCGTCAGTTAGTTTGACCGAGTGTTCAACTTTCAGAAGGAGTGTACATCTGAGGATCAATTACCTTCCATTCCACTATCAAGAGGTTAAGAGGTGTAGAACCACAATGGTTACTCCTCACCAACCGAAGAGTGAAACAGTCACAGCCCTTTCAAACAAGTCAGGCAAAATGGTGTCACACGACTTGTTCAAAAAAAAAAAAAAGAGAAAAAGGAAAAGCCTGCTAAGTCGAAAAAGTTGAAAGCAAGTGACTTAGGAAAAAGTTAAAGCATCCCGTTGGACTTCAAAATTGAAAACTCAAAAGAGTCAGTCCAGGCAAAAATTAGGGAACAAAAAGCAAAAGAATGAGAAAGCGAAAAGTCAGAAGGATTACAAAGAAAATCCTCGATAATAACAAAGTCGTGTGACTATAGACACAAAAGACAAAAGGGGCGACTGTTAGTCCAAAACCTCGTTAGGTGTCGAATCACCAGTTGCATGGATTCCCTAGAAATCAGGAAACCTTTTGAGAGACGAGCGCTTGTGTCAATTTAGCTGAACATAGGACTGGAGAATATCATGAAGAGTGGGTGGGTACCAATAAACTTTGAGCCATAAATCCTTTTTTTTCTCAAACCGCGGACCAGGCCACGCTACAACCCTTAAAAGTCCTAATTGAAACAGGGTTTATTCCGAAGGCGTACTTCAATGAGATAGCGTTCCTGACTCCTATGAGTTGTGCTAATAAGATTTTTGTTGGTGTTGCATGGGCGTATTGCTTTCCTTTGAAAAATAAGTGTCTTAACTCGGTTGTGTGACATATTTTCAATAAGGACTTCAAGATTAACATATGTGTTGCATTTGAATAATCATTCTCAGAATAAATATTTTCTGCTTGCATACTGTTAGGTGCGGATTTGGCCTAAAATTGGCATATCTTTCTTTGCACTTTTTCATCTCTTTTCTCATGTTTTCATGGTTTTTATCCATGATTGTTGTTGTTCTTCTACACATTGATAATATACCTTTGGTGCTTGTAATGTGTGTGTTATTGTGCAGGAAATGCACTAAATGATCAAAGTTTGAAGACACAAAGAAATGGTGCAAGCTGCTAAAGAATTGAAGTTGCAACAGCAGGATTCGCCTCGCGAGTGCTGGCGAGCTCCTAGCGAAGGTTCGCCTAGCGAACGTTGGCGAGTGTCCCAGCGAAGGGGTGGCAGAAAGTTTCAGTAGGAAAAGTCCCTAAATTCGTTGGGCGAAGTTTTGGCGAAGGCTCGCTTCGCGAGTGTTTTGTTCGCTTCGCGAATGCACGTGAAATTTCAGGGGCGGTTTAACTGTTTGAGGCACCTGATGTGCCTATTTTTTACCATTCGCCTAGCGAATGAATTGGTTCGCCTAGCGAACCTTCAAATTTCTGAATTGTATAAATACAATTTTTACACTTTTTAGTTTATGTTTTTTTATGGGGGTTCTGATGTTGTTGTAATTTTGGGATCAGAACTTGATATCTCTTTCATTTCCAAGGGAGAAAAGGTAGGATCTTTGATTTCTTGTTGGAGAGGGATGTAATCTCTTGATACCTATTGTATTTCCTCTAATGTATGTATGTGATTTGAATTCTGATTTTCTATTGTTGTTGTCTTTGGTTGATTATTTGTGGTCTTGACAAAACCTTTACAAATCTTTGATCTTAGATTTTCATCTATCAATGAACAAGCTTTTGACATGGTTTTGTGAGTTGATATTCATTTTATCTTTTGTTGTATTGTGTTGATTAAGTAGCATGGGTAGCATGAGTAGGATCGATACGATATCGCGAGGATGCGTGATAATAGTGATGAAGAAGGATATTCGCATTCATTGGACAAATTAGTTGAATACATGTAAAAAGGGTTAAGCGTGTGTACTTATTTTGATCTTGCTTAAATACGAAGAAATCATTTATTTGATATGGATGTTATAGTAATATCTGTTAGGACTGAACTCTAGAGATAGATTTAGGATTAACACTTGCGTGAGTATCTGCTCTTAAAGCTCTGTGTTGGTTTTGTTGCGTGAGACATCACTGATGAGACAATACAGTTGGCCTCTCGACGTTGCGTTAGACATAACCTCCGTTGTGAGTGATACGCGAGGATATTTGGCGAATGATTGATTTGTGTTTGCTTGATTAGAAGAATGCATGTGTTATCAATTGATGAGATCCAATTCCAACAAGGCCCCGTTTATAATTCTGTCTTTACTTTATATTTTCCGTCTTTACATTTTCCGCATTTGCTTTTGGTTTGTCTTTAAACCAGAACTTTTGATCCATGAGTTTAGAAATATAGAAACCGTTGAATGGCATTCTTTCCCTCGCACTGATCCCTGTGGAGAACGATAAACTGGGTTACTTATATATTTTTGCTTGCTGCTATTCTAGCTCCAACAAATTGGCGCCGTTGCCGGGGATTGGTGTTTAGATATTGAATCGCATCGCATAGTTTCTATATTTTTAAGCTTTGTACATTTGTTTATATTATATGCATTTGTGTTCCTTTAATGTTTTGTCTAGTGTGTTCAGGAATGTTGAGAACTCCTTCTAGATTGGTTGCTTTGTAAAAAAAAAAAGAATTCAATGAAGCTTCGACCGAGTCTGGATGTTGTTGAGCTTTGAATGTATGCCTGGTAAATTGTATTGTTTTATAGAATGCTAGAATGATTTAAGAATTTTGTGCTTTGTGCAAATGTGTATCTTTGTTTCATTTTGCAACTTGTTTGAATGCTTGTTTCACTTAGGTCCAAAAGCCACAAATTGTGAGGAAACCTCCATTGTTTACTATATGCAAGGATGACTGATAACTTTGTTTAATTCATTTGATTCATGCTTTATCTTTTGATTATTGTGATTTTGTGGAAGCATTAGAAATGATCAAGGCATTTGTTTATATTGAGCACAACCGTATCCAAAAGTTTCTTACCCGTGAGTTGTGAGAATTTGTTAGCCCCTTTGAGCCTAAAACAATTTAAATCTCATTTTAGTGATGAACTTGGTTTATGTACATAATTTGCTAGTTGGGTTCATCATTGAATTTTGTGAGGTTTGAAAATTTTCTTCGGGAACCTTCGAAAATTGTATACTTTGATTTCCTTGCCGTAAAACGCAAGGAGCATTCACATGAGGTTTGGTTGAATTCAAGTTGGGGAGAATAAGAAGATGGTAGGTTGCTTGAACCTTTTGAAAAAGTTCAAACAAGCATGAAAAGAAAAAGTGTAAATATGAATGTGAAAAACACAAGAAAAAGAATGCTTGTTTGATGAGAAAAATAGAAAGTGAAATAATTGTGCAAAAAGGAAGTTTGAGAAGGTTTGTGGTAAAGGAATGAGAATGGTGAATGAAGTTGTGAATGTGTAAATATCATTTATCGGCAATTTCGATTCAAAGACCTTTAGAAATGTCCCTTTGTTGTTAACCCGACCAAGCTACAACCTTTAAAGCCCTGAGTGATCTTTTTGCTTGCATATTTTCATGTTGATTGTTAGATGTTGTATGAATTGGATTGCTATTTGCATTGTTTGTCAGGTGAGTGAAATTTCCCCGCGGTTGCAAACGTGTCAATTTCTTCATTCTTATTTTGAAGAGGAGTGTTAGAGTGATTCAAGTATGAAAATTTAATTGTCATTTGAACCAGTCCATGATATTTGTTTAAGTACTTCATTCTTTATCATTGTTCGATTCTATTGAGTGGTAAACGTTGCTTGTGAGCATTTTCATGTTTGGTTTTTCTGGATTTTGGTTGATTCTTAAGCTTGAGCAAATCCGCTTGTTTTTAACGACGGGCATACTTTGCTTGAGGACAAGCAAGAGTTTAGTTGGGGAGAGTTGTTAGGTGCGAATTTGGCCTAAAATTGGCATATCTTTCTTTGCACTTTTTCATCTCTTTTCTCATGTTTTCATGGTTTTTATCCATGATTGTTGTTGTTCTTCTACACATTGATAATATACCTTTGGTGCTTAAAATGTGTGTGTTATTGTGCAGGAAATGCACTAAATGATCAAAGTTTGAAGACACAAAGAAATGGTGCAAGCTGCTAAAGAATTGAAGTTGCAACAGCAGGATTCGCCTCGCGAGTGCTGGCGAGCTCCTAGCGAAGGTTCGCCTAGCGAACGTTGGCGAGTGTCCCAGCGAAGGGGTGGCAGAAAGTTTCAGTAGGAAAAGTCCCTAAATTCGCTGGGCGAAGGTTTTGGCGAAGGCTCGCTTCGTGACTGTTTTGTTCGCTTCGCGAATGCACGTGAAATTTCAGGGGCGGTTTAACTGTTTGAGGCACCTGATGTGCCTATTTTTAACCATTCGCCTAGCGAATGAATTGGTTCGCCTAGCGAACCTTCAAATTTCTGAATTGTATAAATACAATTTTTACACTTTTTAGTTTATGTTTTTTTTTATGGGGGTTCTGATGTTGTTGTAATTTTGGGATCAGAACTTGATATCTCTTTCATTTCCAAGGGAGAAAAGGTAGGATCTTTGATTTCTTGTTGGAGAGGGATGTAATCTCTTGATACCTATTGTATTTCCTCTAATGTATGTATGTGATTTGAATTCTGATTTTCTATTGTTGTTGTCTTTGGTTGATTATTTGTGGTCTTGACAAAACCTTTACAAATCTTTGATCTTAGATTTTCATCTATCAATGAACAAGCTTTTGACATGGTTTTGTGAGTTGATATTCATTTTATCTTTTGTTGTATTGTGTTGATTAAGTAGCATGGGTAGCATGAGTAGGATCGATACGATATCGCGAGGATGCGTGATAATAGTGATGAAGAAGGATATTCGCATTCATTGGACAAATTAGTTGAATACATGTAAAAAGGGTTAAGCGTGTGTACTTATTTTGATCTTGCTTAAATACGAAGAAATCATTTATTTGATATGGATGTTATAGTAATATCTGTTAGGACTGAACTCTAGAGATAGATTTAGGATTAACACTTGCGTGAGTATCTGCTCTTAAAGCTCTGTGTTGGTTTTGTTGCGTGAGACATCACTGATGAGACAATACAGTTGGCCTCTCGACGTTGCGTTAGACATAACCTCCGTTGTGAGTGATACGCGAGGATATTTGGCGAATGATTGATTTGTGTTTGCTTGATTAGAAGAATGCATGTGTTATCAATTGATGAGATCCAATTCCAACAAGGCCCCGTTTATAATTCTGTCTTTACTTTATATTTTCCGTCTTTACATTTTCCGCATTTGCTTTTGGTTCGTCTTTAAACCAGAACTTTTGATCCATGAGTTTAGAAATATAGAAACCGTTGAATGGCATTCTTTCCCTCGCACTGATCCCTGTGGAGAACGATAAACTGGGTTACTTATATATTTTTGCTTGCTGCTATTCTAGCTCCAACAAATTGGCGCCGTTGCCGGGGATTGGTGTTTAGATATTGAATCGCATCGCATAGTTTCTATATTTTTAAGCTTTGTACATTTGTTTATATTATATGCATTTGTGTTCCTTTAATGTTTTGTCTAGTGTGTTCAGGAATGTTGAGAACTCCTTCTAGATTGGTTGCTTTGTAAAAAAAAAAAAGAATTCAATGAAGCTTCGACCGAGTCTGGATGTTGTTGAGCTTTGAATGTATGCCTGGTAAATTGTATTGTTTTATAGAATGCTAGAATGATTTAAGAATTTTGTGCTTTGTGCAAATGTGTATCTTTGTTTCATTTTGCAACTTGTTTGAATGCTTGTTTCACTTAGGTCCAAAAGCCACAAATTGTGAGGAAACCTCCATTGTTTACTATATGCAAGGATGACTGATAACTTTGTTTAATTCATTTGATTCATGCTTTATCTTTTGATTATTGTGATTTTGTGGAAGCATTAGAAATGATCAAGGCATTTGTTTATATTGAGCACAACCGTATCCAAAAGTTTCTTACCCGTGAGTTGTGAGAATTTGTTAGCCCCTTTGAGCCTAAAACAATTTAAATCTCATTTTAGTGATGAACTTGGTTTATGTACATAATTTGCTAGTTGGGTTCATCATTGAATTTTGTGAGGTTTGAAAATTTTCTTCGGGAACCTTTGAAAATTGTATACTTTGATTTCCTTGCCGTAAAACGCAAGGAGCATTCACATGAGGTTTGGTTGAATTCAAGTTGGGGAGAATAAGAAGATGGTAGGTTGCTTGAACCTTTTGAAAAAGTTCAAACAAGCATGAAAAGAAAAAGTGTAAATATGAATGTGAAAAACACAAGAAAAAGAATGCTTGTTTGATGAGAAAAATAGAAAGTGAAATAATTGTGCAAAAAGGAAGTTTGAGAAGGTTTGTGGTAAAGGAATGAGAATGGTGAATGAAGTTGTGAATGTGTAAATATCATTTATCGGCAATTTCGATTCAAAGACCTTTAGAAATGTCCATTTGTTGTTAACCCGACCAAGCTACAACCTTTAAAGCCCTGAGTGATCTTTTTGCTTGCATATTTTCATGTTGATTGTTAGATGTTGTATGAATTGGATTGCTATTTGCATTGTTTGTCAGGTGAGTGAAATATCCCCGCGGTTGCAAACGTGTCAATTTCTTCATTCTTATTTTGAAGAGGAGTGTTAGAGTGATTCAAGTATGAAAATTTAATTGTCATTTGAACCAGTCCATGATATTTGTTTAAGTACTTCATTCTTTATCATTGTTCGATTCTATTGAGTGGTAAACGTTGCTTGTGCGCATTTTCACGTTTGGTTTTTCTGGATTTTGGTTGATTCTTAAGCTTGAGCAAATCCGCTAGTTTTTAACGACGGGCATACTTTGCTTGAGGACAAGCAAGAGTTTAGTTGGGGAGAGTTGTTAGGTGCGGATTTGGCCTAAAATTGGCATATCTTTGTTTGCACTTTTTCATCTCTTTTCTCATGTTTTCATGGTTTTTATCCATGATTGTTGTTGTTCTTCTACACATTGATAATATACCTTTGGTGCTTGTAATGTGTGTGTTATTGTGCAGGAAATGCACTAAATGATCAAAGTTTGAAGACACAAAGAAATGGTGCAAGCTGCTAAAGAATTGAAGTTGCAACAGCAGGATTCGCCTCGCGAGTGCTGGCGAGCTCCTAGCGAAGGTTCGCCTAGCGAACGTTGGCGAGTGTCCCAGCGAAGGGGTGGCAGAAAGTTTCATTAGGAAAAGTCCCTAAATTCGCTGGGCGAAGGTTTTGGCGAAGGCTCGCTTCGCGAGTGTTTTGTTCGCTTCGCGAATGCACGTGAAATTTCAGGGGGGGTTTAACTGTTTGAGGCACCTGATGTGCCTATTTTTAACCATTCGCCTAGCGAATGAATTGGTTCGCCTAGCGAACCTTCAAATTTCTGAATTGTATAAATACAATTTTTACACTTTTTAGTTTATGTTTTTTTTTATGGGGGTTCTGATGTTGTTGTAATTTTGGGATCAGAACTTGATATCTCTTTCATTTCCAAGGGAGAAAAGGTAGGATCTTTGATTTCTTGTTGGAGAGGGATGAATCTCTTGATACCTATTGTATTTCCTCTAATGTATGTATGTGATTTGAATTTTGATTTTCTATTGTTGTTGTCTTTGGTTGATTATTTGTGGTCTTGACAAAACCTTTACAAATCTTTGATCTTAGATTTTCATCTATCAATGAACAAGCTTTTGACATGGTTTTGTGAGTTGATATTCATTTTATCTTTTGTTGTATTGTGTTGATTAAGTAGCATGGGTAGCATGAGTAGGATCGATACGATATCGCGAGGATGCGTGATAATAGTGATGAAGAAGGATATTCGCATTCATTGGAGAAATTAGTTGAATACATGTAAAAAGGGTTAAGCGTGTGTACTTATTTTGATCTTGCTTAAATACGAAGAAATCATTTATTTGATATGGATGTTATAGTAATATCTGTTAGGACTGAACTCTAGAGATAGATTTAGGATTAACACTTGCGTGAGTATCTGCTCTTAAAGCTCTGTGTTGGTTTTGTTGCGTGAGACATCACTGATGAGACAATACAGTTGGCCTCTCGACGTTGCGTTAGACATAACCTCCGTTGTGAGTGATACGCGAGGATATTTGGCGAATGATTGATTTGTGTTTGCTTGATTAGAAGAATACATGTGTTATCAATTGATGAGATCCAATTCCAACAAGGCCCCGTTTATAATTCTGTCTTTACTTTATATTTTCCGTCTTTACATTTTCCGCATTTGCTTTTGGTTCGTCTTTAAACCAGAACTTTTGATCCATGAGTTTAGAAATATAGAAACCGTTGAATGGCATTCTTTCCCTCGCACTGATCCCTGTGGAGAACGATAAACTGGGTTACTTATATATTTTTGCTTGCTGCTATTCTAGCTCCAACACATACATTTGTTTGACATCAAAGAAGCTTACACGATGAACATCAGTCGACAAGCTTAAACTGGCCAAGTTGAGGTCCCTGAGACTCCAGAAGACATGTTGCTGAAAGATTATGTGGGAAGAAGGCGTTCCCAGCCGTTTATGTTGAGATGTAACCAATCTGGGACAATCACACCGAGAAATCTCTTCAAAATATAGCCAAGTTGGGGCATTCAAGTTGAGAAGGTCTTTTCAGAGTACAATCAACCATGGGGCAATTATGTCGAGATCCGATAAGTCTCTCCACAAGCGTGTAAACTGGGGCAATCACGTCGAGATTCGGTAAATCTCTCGAAGACTAGTTGGTTAGAGACAAATGTACTGCAAGGCTTGTACTGGGGCTGGTCACTTCAAGGGCGTGAGAAGTTTTTCCCTTCAGAACACAGTCAATCAATAGCACCTCTGCAAGGTTCAGAACACTGTGGCAGAACATTTCAGGTTATTACAAACCCTCTCGAGGTGGTTTACTTCAAGAATCGTGAAGTATGGGACAATTATGTCCAGACCGGATACATCTCTAAGAGTTTGAAAACCTTGGGGCATTGTTGAATGCCAGGTTTTCTGTAAAATCCTCTTAAGATGATTGCTTCAAGTAGACCCTGTGGTCTGGGGCAAGGTGGAGAGTTAAAGGAACTGTGTTTCGCTCTTGACAATCAGCACTGAATTGTTCCCAGTGTGGGACTTTTAGAGTCTTTTCCCTCCAGCAAAGAGGCAGAGGGTATCTTTTCCCAGCAAGGTGTGGGAATTGTTATTCTTCCTCAAGCAGAGAATTTTCCTATGTTCGAAAAGGGCTTTTATGAAGGTTTCTTATCTGTAGCAGTACAGATGGAATCCTCACTCTCAGCAAGGTAAGACGATAGAATATCGTCAAGAAGACGATGAGGAGTCAGAGTGTTCTCTTCCTCAACGGTCAGATCTAGTCATCTCAAATAATTCAAAGTCCAATCTTCATTGGTACCTCCCTAGTAGAGCTGCTCTCTTCAACTTTGAAGTCTGATCGTCCTCAGCAGTTTATTACTCTTCCCCATCAGAGTATCGAGGATCGTCTTCTTCAACAGAGTATAAAGAAGTAATTCCCCAAGCGGAGTCGTTGAGGATCGTCTCCCACAGCAGGGTATAAGAGGTTTTCCCCCAGCCAGAGTTGTGATTTGGCTCATTTTTCCTCAGCAGGTAGCCAGAAATTGTTATTTTTACAGCCTCTCCTGCAAGAGATTGATGGAGCATCTTCTTTGATCAAAGATGGTGTTTCCCCATAGAGTATGGGGAAGTCGTTTTTTCCTCAGCTAGTCAGGAAACATGTGTTTACCCCCTAGTAGAGTGGATGTTGACAACTACTATTTTCCAAGCAGATGTGTCGATGAGGATCGTCCCCCCAGCAGGATATAAGAGGATCGTCCCCCTCAGCAGGAGTATAGAGGATTGTATACCCACCCAAAGTTGTGTTTGGATTATTATTCCCCAGCAAGCTTTCAGAAGTTGATTGCTCTAAGGTGGATGTTGTTGTATCTCCAGCAGGAGATTCGTGGACAAAGATGTTATTATCCCCACAGAGTCCTGGGGTCTACTTTCCTCAGTTGGTTAGAAAGTATAGCCTCATCGACAACGGCTTAATCTAATCCCCAGCAGGGTGAGGGTAAAGTTATTTCCCTAGCAGCAGATTAAGCTCATATCCCCAAGCAGAGTCTGGTGGTGAGTGGTATCCCCAGCAGGTCTTAAGCCCAATCGTTTTTGGCAGACGTCAAATCCAAGTTCTAAAACAGTTAGTCATCCCCAGCGGAGGAGTTTCCATCTTCAGTATTCATCTCCCTCCCCAGTTGAGTGGGTATTCTCTTGGAGTTTCGTCCATCTCCAGCAGAGTTGTTGATCTTGATATTCCCAACAGAGTGGGTATTCTATCGGAGTTTCGTCCATCTCCAGCTGATTTGGTGATTGTGATCTTCCCTAGCAGGGTGAAGTTTTCCTCAGCATTGTTCTTTGGTTTGATGACAATGTAGTTGTCATCCTCGGTGGAGCTGCTTCTGTTCTCAGCGTTTATTTCGCTGGGACGGTCTGTTGCATTGCATAAGCATCTTTTTGCATGGCATCCTCCTAAATGCGTAGCATTCCCACTTCGTGTGGAGCATTACGGCAAAATTCAAACATATGCATCTAAAGCATAAGCCAGGTTTGAGTTTTCCCTCTTCAGGAAAGCCGGATTTCAGGAAAATATCTTTTTACTTTACTCCACAAGTGTTGGGTTTAGTCATTCAAAGCAATATTTGACATTCCCTTGTAGAGTTGCTTGCCAGGATCATTAATCCATGATGTCATTTTTATCCCTTCGTCCAAGTGGTCCTTTGGTTTATCCCCTCAAGGTTTTTACCATCAGACACTCGTCTGTGTTCTTTAGCACCCGTCCGTGTTTGAACCTTTTAAGCCAATGCCCGTCCACATTGACATTTGGCACCCGTCCGTGTACCTTTTCGATACCCGTCCGTATTGAAACCTCTTTACACCCATTCGTGTACCTTTTCGATACCCGTCCGTATTGAAACCTCTTTACACCCGTCCGTGTACCTTTCGATATCCGTTCGTATTGAAACCTCTTTACACCCGTCTGTGTACCTTTTCGATACCCGTCCGTATTGAAACCTCTTTACACCCGTCTGTGTACCTTTTCGATACCCGTCCGTATTGAAACCTCTTTACACCCGTCCGTGTACCTTTTCGATACCCGTCCGTATTGAAACCTCTTTACACCCGTCTGTGTACCTTTTCGATACCCGTCCGTATTGAAACTCTTTACACCCGTCCGTGTACCTTTTTGATACCCATCCGTATTAAAACCTCTTTACACCCATCCGTGTACCTTTCCGATACCCGTCCGTATTGAAACCTCTTTACACCCGTCCGTGTACCTTTTCGATACCCGTCCGTATTAAAACCTCTTTACACCCGTCCGTGTACCTTTTCGATACCCGTCCGTATTGAAACCTCTTTACACCCGTCCGTGTACCTTTTCAGTACCCGTCCGTATTGAAACCTCTTTACACCCATCCGTGTACCTTTTCAGCACCCGTCCGTATTGAACCTCTTTACACCCGTCCGTGTACCTTTTTGATACCCATCCGTATTGAATCTTTTTACACCCATCTGTGTACCTTTTCAGTACCCGTCCGTATTGAACCTCTTTACACCCTTCCGTGTACCTTTTCAGTACCCGTCTGTATTGAACCCTTTTTACACCCGTCTGTATACCTTTTCAGTACCCGTCCGTATTGAATCCTTCTACACCCGTCCGTGTACCTTTTCAGTACCCGTTCGTATTGAATCTTTTTACACCCGTCCATGTACCTTTTAGATACCCGTCCATATTGAACCTCTTTACACCCGTCCGTGTTCTTTCAGCACCCGTCCGTGTTTGAACTTTTGTTTCAATGCCCGTCCGCATTGACATTTGGCACCCGTCCGTGTTCTTTCAGCACCCGTCCGTGTTTGAACTTTTGTTTCAATGCTCGTCCGCATTGACATTTGGCACCCGTCCGTGTTCTTTCAGCACCCGTCCGTGTTTGAACTTTTGTTTCAATGCCCGTCTGCATTGACATTTGGCACCCGTCCGTGTTCTTTCAGCTCCCGTCCGTGTTTGAACTTTTGTTTCAATACCCTCGTCCGCATTGACATTTGGCACCCGTCCGTGTTCTTTCAGCACCCGTCCGTGTTTGGACTTTTGTTTCAATGCTCGTCCGCATTGACATTTGGCACCCGTCCGTGTTCTTTCAGCATCCGTCCGTGTTTGAACTTTTGTTTCAATGCCCGTCCGCATTGACATTTGGCACCCGTCCGTGTTCTTTCAGCACCCGTCCGTGTTTGAACTTTTGTTTCAATGCTCGTCTACATTGACATTTGGCACCCGTCTGTGTTCTTTCAGAACTCGTCCGTGTTGAATTTCTTTACACCCGTCCGTGTACCTTTTCGATACCCATCCGTATTAAAACCTTTTACACCCGTCCGTGTATCTTCTCGGTACCCGTCCGTATCTGATATCTTTGATTCCTTGACACCCGTCCGTGTTTATCCCCAGCATAGCTAACACTCGTTTGTGTTTATTTCATGACATTTCAATACATTGTTTGTATTGGTTTCTAACACTCGTACGTGTTGTGATAGTGCAGCATTTTTTGCTTGTTTCCCCAACGGAGTCGTATCTCCTTTGAGGATGGCAAATTTCAAGTTTCTTTTGGTATTCAATCTCCGTGAATCCTTTGAATGTCTGAAAGCCGTTGCTATCATCCTTTCAGGTCCAAGTCAATTGAATAGGGGCAGCTGTAACACCCCAAAATTTGCCCTACCTTTTTTCTGGCTTATGTTTCTTTGCATTTCTTGCATTAGCATTTGTGCATAGCATGGTTCTTAGCATGGGATCAAGGTACTTGGTGTAGCGAGCGATTTTGGACGCGGTTCTTAAGCGCTGGTCGCTCTCTGCGGTTTCAGCTTTGACTACAGGTCGATTCATTTTTTATCCTATTGTGAGCTGAATAAGGAAGGGAAATAGATGTCTCCAATTAACCCTGCTTTGCATACTGAGTTTAAACAGCGGTCTGTTAGGTTACGGATGCTATCAATGTGGGGGGGCCTTTGTACTGGTTATTTGTATTTTCACCAATACTGTTTTCTTTCTTTCTTTTACCTAGGCAGAAGGTTTCTGGCGGGGAACAAGGATTAGGATGTTAGGACTGATGTTTTTGAATTAGTGCTTTTGATTGACTGAGATATGGGATTTGGGTTTTTTGTTGATTGCGCTCGCTAAGATCTTTTCTTTCGATCTTATGCCTACGTATTCCTGTTTACCGAAACAGGGAAATCAGAGCGTTCGTAGTTCCTCCTATTCTATGGGAGGAAATTGGTTTTTGGTGTCTTGTTCAAAGCCCAAGATGTGAAGCGAAAGGTGATTTGTATCTTGTTTAAAGCCCAAGATGTGAAGCTGAATGACCTCGACTTTAGAGAGAATTTGTCATCTCTAAAGAGGGGAGAAGGAGAATTACTTTAACTGGGATACGCGGATCCGAGCAATGCCATAATTTCCGAAGAAAGGGTTTTAACCTGAAGGAAAAGACTTTAACTCAGTATAGAGCAATGCCATATTTCCTTAGGAATTTCTCATGCTAAAAGAGGGACAGTGGCATGGATGTAGATGATCCAGAGGCTTGCCGCTTACAACGATTAGATGAAGGGAAAGGAGTTGTTGATGTTTGTACACTGTGAACGAGGCACAACTTTGATGCTAAAAGGTTAATTGGATTAACCAGTGGTTTTCTTATACAAAGCCTAAGAGGAGGCTAATTTTCGCTAGGAAAATCATTATACAAAGCCTAAGAGCATGCTATTTTATGTCTCGTACAAAGCCCGAGAGAGAGGCTAAAAGGGTTCGACCCAGTGGGGCATATCGTTATACAAAGCCTAAGAGGAGGCTAGCAAAGAGTTGACTCAGTTGGAGAATCTTTTATACTCAGTAAGAGAGTGTTTTTGTATCTCGTACAAAGCCCGAGAGAGAGGCGAAAAGGTTGTTTTGACTCCACTGGGGAGAATTTTGGTATCTCGTACGAAGCCCGAGATGGAGGCTATTGTAACTGTTTCAGTTGAGTGACAGATCCAATATACTAATTTTAAAAGAGAAAATCAGTTCTTATATGAGTAATACTGTACCCAGGGGTTTGATTTGAGGATCAGGGATATTTCCTTCTCTTTGAGGAAACAGGAAATCCAAAGGGGTGTCGAGACTGTCCGAGTCTGCGGGTTTCCTTCCAATTTAACGAAGGCTGCTTGAGAATGTCTTTGAAACTCAAGGAAGTTAGACTGTCCGTGTCTAGAGTTTTATCTTTTGTACTATGCTGTGAGAAACAGTAGTAGACTCTATGAAAGGACTGTTCTATGAGGATGACTAAGTTCTGTTCCTATACCTCTAGGAGGTCGTCGGGACAATTTGTACGAAGCCCAAGAGGAGGCTGGAAACTTTTAAGAAGTCGACGGGTCCTTGTACGAAGCCCAAGAGGAGGCTATCATTCCCGGAGGAAGAGATCATTATACGAAGCCTAAGAGGAGGCTGTGAATACTTCTAAGAAGCCGTAGTGTCCTTGAATAATGCCCAAGAGGAGGCCGATGCTTTTAAGAAGCCCGTGGGTTTTATCATCTCCTTTCCATTAGGAGAGATAACTCTTTTAAAGATAAAAACCACTAGTAAACGTGCGAGGTTTACTATCCAGCGACTTTTAGATTTTAAAGAGGGTTCCTTAGTTAAGGTCCAAGATTATGACCGTAGTGGGTACCCAAACCCCGAGACATTCAAGGCAAGCTATCCACAAGGAATAGATCAAGTCAGGAAAGTTCGAGAATTGGGAAGAAACTCAAAGATGCCATTCACGGAGAATACATTCATCTTGGGGAGTAGAGCTTCTTGACGATTCCTAAGGAGGACAGCCGAAGAGAAGACTGTATCTGGTGTCCTATTGGGGATCTAGGCGTCTATTTCTACGAATAAATGAAACGGCGTCACCTAGTTCTAGACGTAGTTACCAGGGAAACTCGAAATATCTATACTATTATTACACAGTAGATATGAGTTTATGAAAGGAGACTTACAGTGAGCAGCCCCACAATACAGTTTATAATATGAAAGCAGTAAACGAAAGCGATAACCACTTACTCGGTTGGAGTGCTTCCATGCTGTTTGGTTAGTTGTTCAACAAAGAAAGATTGAAAACAACAGTATATTCAAAATCAAAGGAGAAAGTGCTTTGAAAAATAAAGATTTGGGGCTTACAGCTCAAGGAGAGGCCCAGGGTTTTATCAGTGAGCGCACTGTTTGACTTTGTACAGCGGGACTTATACAAGTGACTGGGGCCCAAAAAGGTTTTTTGTACAAAGGAATGGGTCTTACACTCTCTCAAGAGGCCCAAAAAGGTTTAAAGAAAAAGAGTAGGGCTTATAACATGAGGGTAGGCCCAGATGATTTTTCGTTTAAAAATGGCGATCGCGCCGAGGTTTTCTTTTAACGCAGAGGGACTTATACAATAAGTGAGGCCCAAAATGTTTTGGTTAAAAGGGGGATTGGGTCTTACACTCTAATAGAGGCCCAAAGTGTTTTGAATGGGTCTTATAGCTCAAGGAGAGGCCCAAATGATTTTTAATTTTAAACGGGCGACGATCGCGCCGTTTACTTGTACAGAGGGACTTATACAATGAGTGAGGCCCAAAAAGTTTTTGTACAAGGGGGGATGGGTCTTACACTCTCTCAAGAGGCCCAAAAAGTTTTGAAAATGATTTATGAGGGTTGAATTAATCAGAAAACCCTAATTTGTTTTAAAAATGTATTTAATTGAATAAAAATTCAATTAAAATGATCAAAAATTGTTTAACACATGGAAAAAAAATTGTGATTTTGGATTAATGCTTCAAAAATTAAGTATTGACCTACAAAATAATTAGAAAGCATTAAAAGTTGCAAAATCAATGTAGAAAAAATATTTAAAATGCCAAAAACAATCAAAATATTAATTCTTTACAAAAATATCAATTATATGAAATAAATAATATTTTTGGGATTTTTTGATAAAATAAAATATTTTAACATTTTTGTGAATTATTAAAAAAAGAATCAACTCAAAATCATTAAAACTCAGAGAGAAATTAATTTTTGAATCAATTAAACAAAATCACAAAATTCAAATATTTGAATTTATGAAAATGGCGCCAAGAACAACATCAAGAACACGCGCGTTTTTCAGTTTGCCCAGATTTGCATTTTCTATCCAATCTCCATGAATACGTAATCATATCATGCAATCCACATATCATTATGCTCGTCTCAACCTCACGATCATGTCTATATACATTAATTTCATTTAAATTAAACATACAACAAGAAATCACGAAGAGACCTCAAGAACCCTAATTTCTGTATGAAGGCTAGGATTTTTGATACACGATTCAAACAATGCAATTAATTGAGGGAAAACATTCCATGCATGATTATGAACATATGGCAAAATTATTGTGCGAGGAAATATGCATAGATTGAGAGATGCCCAAGTTTAGGCTTACCTCCAAGTCGTGACAGCAAGAGCAGATGTGATTTTGAGTTGGAGGTGTTACATACAAGTTGTGATGATCTGGACAGCTTCCCTACACCATATGGAGTGTGTTTGAACACTTGGATTGAATTGAAATGGACTGGATCAGTTTATGGCATCTCAGCTGCAACTCCACTTCAAACTTGTGTGGATGGTAAGTGATTTTGAGATTTTGATGCTCCAGATGTTATGTGAGTGTTTGATCAGCTCATATGTGATGTATGTGAGGTGTGTGAGTGATTGGTTTGTGCAGAATTGCTCTCAAACTCAAAACCCGATAGCTACCTTGCTAAGAAAGGCATTTTTGCCAAGAGAAAGAGATTTTGAGGAAAGCATCTGTTAGATGGCTTTGGTGTACTTAAACTGACCACAATTGAGCTCTATTTATAGTAGAGTAAGTTTGTTTTGCAAGGAATAGTGCATGGCAGCTGGTAAGTAGGTTTGGCCAATGTTGGCAAATGAAAATCCAAGTCTCCTCTAGCCATTGGCTAGAGGTTAGGGCACAGAGCTTTGGTCCCCTTGGTCTTGGATAATTCTTGACTGATTTCAGATGAGAATGGCTTAGTCCATGCCACCTTGATGGTTCCATTGAATGCCTTATTCCAAATTTGAAGTCTTGTCCCTATTTTGGCCATTCTAGGTTCAACATGCTATTTCTTGTTCCATGGACTTTGGAGGCTTGGCTCAGTGATTGTCCCCTTTAGATTCAATCCTCTGACAGTTTTCAGCAAATTGAATTTGGCAGATTTTGGTAAATCGACCAAAGTTGCAAATTCTGCCTTGCCTTGACAGTTTTCAGCAAGGCAACTTGGCAATGTTGTATCTCATGGTGTAGGTTGAATTTGGCAATGTTCTTGGCCATTTTGGAAAGCTCTTACATGATACAACAACTGTTTGAACAAGTTTGGTTTTGATCTCTTTTGATTCCAAGTGAAAAATCCCCCTACATTTGGCAAAAAGTGAGGCAGAATCTGACTTAGTGAAAATTTCACTAAGTGTTGGAAAAAGTGACATTTTCACTTTTAAGCCACTTTGATCACTCCATAACTCAAAATCCTTAATGAATTGGAATGACTTGTAGTTGAAGTTTTTGTACGTGATAATTAGGGCTACAAATCCATCTTTGGATGAGAAAAAATGGCCTTGTGGTTTAGGAGTTATGGTCCTCCAAAGTTGGTACCTTTGCCACTTTGTTTTTAACTTAGAACATTTTCTAAGTTTTATGGTTACCCCTTTTACAAGTTATCTCACTTTTCTTGATTTTTCTTGATGAATGATGATTCAAATCATACATTAACATCATTTTAGGGTTAAAAATCCATTTTGGTGAAAAATCTCAAAAAGTCAAAGTTGACTTTTGTGCACAGTTGACTTTTTATCAGATGAATTCCAAATTGTGCAATTCTTCAGGAAATCATGTCCTTGACCTAAATCAAACTTGATGTACATGTTCCATGGGTGTCATAGGGTATATTCAATCATGTATTAGGGTTTGGGAGCATGTCCTGGTCAAAAGTCAAAGTTACAGTTGACTTTTCCCTTAAAACCCTAATTGTGGTGCAGATGAAAATGAGACTTGTTGCTCAAGCTTCTTGGATCAATCCATTGTTCCAAATGGATCAATATGGTATATTAGAGACCCTCAAATCATCTCTTGAGGTCTTGGCTCATGGTTTGTCCCAAAAGTCAACTTAGGGGTGAATTAGGTCAAGAAACCCTAATTCCTGATTTTTGATGAATGCATCCCCTGAGGAAAAATTGACTTGATGCATGGGTTCATGAGGTTCCATGAAGCATATTAGGTTATGTTTTGGATCATTGCCTTATGCCCAGATGAAAATTTCCATCTGGAGGCCCTAGTCGACCAAAACCCTAATTTTGTGACACTGTCGATCTTGAGACTTGATCCACCTAGAAGGGAGCAGCCTTGTGCTTAATCCTTGAAGTGGGAGTCCTTTTTGATCCATTGTGGATGTTTGAGAGATTAGACAAGTTGAAGATCATGTCTTTTCTTGATTGATCCTTTGTCTAAGCACTCAGAGAGGGCTTGAAACCCTAATTTTGATTGTATTGGATGCTCACCCATCTTTGGGGAGACTAATGAAGCATGATGGTTCATCCATATTGTGATGAGGATTTTCACAATGATGGAAAATCTAAGTGGTCAAAATTTGGGGTATTACACTTGGTTCATTTCAAAGGAATCTCAAGCCTCAAGGTGGTTTGAGGAGCTCATCATATCTTCATAAGATCAAGAATGGCAAAGGATTTCAAGTGGATCTTTCCCTCCTGACCAAAGGGACCAGTTGGGGTTTTTGAACCAAAGGACTTCCTGAAGGGCTTTGTGGATTCAAGCATGTTCTTATGGTATTCTATATGCTCACAAGTGTTCATGGATAGAGACTTGGCTAGTTGTTCATTGTGGAGGATTTTCAGTGGATCAGTTACTTGTGAAGTAAGCAAAAGTCAACAGTTCAAGATGAAAGTCAACCATGCGTTTTCAAAGGTTCAAATCAAGTTTCCCAAGTCCATGTACCTTTATTTGGTCAAGGAATAGCATGGATGACATCATTCTTCAAGAATCAAGAGTTTGTGCAAAAGTTACTAAATTTGGAAAATGACCTATAATGAGAACTTTCCATTTTTGGAAAATTTTCCACCATATTCAACTTGACTTTTCATCATCAAGGAAGCTTCAAATGAATTTTCCTCCAACATGAAAGTTTAAGATCTTTCTCTCCCATTTCCAAAAAGTACTAGATGGTTCTCATAGCATTTGTGAAGCTCAAGTTATGGCCAAAACAATGCAAGGTGTTTTTAAGGGTTTTCACATGTACCACTTTTTCCACCTTTTGCATTTTTGGTACAAATTGACTTGTAATTGGTTCTATTGCTTCAATTCACATTTCCACATTCAAGTACACTTCATTTGGCACAAGTTTGGCCTTTGAATCAATTCATCTCATGCCATATTCATCACTTATTTCACATTATGCAAAATGGCAAGATGTTTCAAAACTCACAAACCAAGACATTTCAAGGCCCAATTCCAATCCATTTGTGATCAGCAAAGGAAGTGTGAGTGATTCATCATGAAAGGCATGGGAATGCACGTGTGGATTAGTGGTGGTATCACTAATTGCATTTTTGCAAAACACTCCAAAACTCATTAACCAAGGGATTAACCAATTCCTAATCATGATCAGTGGACTAATGGAATGTATATAAGCTAACTCACGCCCTCACAGCTAGGTCATGCACTCTATTTTGGTCATAATCCATTTTTCACCCTAAACCTTCTCCTCTTCGAATCTCACTACTCACAAGAGCTTTTCACAAATTTTTTCACATTCTGAATCATTGGACTCCATAGAACACAAATCTACCATCATCTAAAGCTCATAACAAGGATATCATAGGGTTCAAATTTGGAAACCTCTTCTTCAAAACTCAAGATCTAGGTCATATTCAAGCTCTAATTGCATTTATTTTGCAATTAGAAACTTCTGTGGTGTGATCTGGAGCTTACAGACGGTTTTCTAGGAGTATTTTGAGCTCTTCAAGATCTCAGGTTAGTGGTGATTTCATGCTCTTAGAACTTAATTTTTTGATGTGCATAATGATCTATGAGGTTCACTGAGTGTGCTGATGTGTTTTGTTTTGAGTTTGGACGTGTATCATGGGAGTATTTGATGGTTGAAGTTTTTGGATCCAAACTTATTTCATTCGATTCTCATTATTGTTGCATTGTTTGTGATTTTTAATGTGATATTCTTAATCCTTGTGAAATTCTGATCAGTTTGATGTACTCATGATTGATTTCTGGAATTTTTGGTTGAGATTCACCGGAGAAGGTGACCGGAGCTAGGGCTCCGGCACCTGGTTCATGCTCAGTCCGGCGAGGGTTTTAGAGGTGGAAGATGCAATCCCACCGTTCATTGCTTTGATCCAATGGTCCATGCGTTGCCACGTTTTATTAAAATCTATTTTTATTTTATTGGTTGAGTGTTATTAATCCATGCTAGTTACCATGTGCCACGAATCTGGGTCATTGATCTTGCATTGTGTGTGATCTGATGATTCATTTGTATGCGTGTGATTAATCTTACGGTTGTATGCGTGCCAACACATTAAATTTGTCATGTGCCTTTCACGTGTTTACTTTTTTAAGTTCTGAGTGATTTAATGTGCGCGTGTGTATGTTAATTATGGTGTGCGTGTAGATCTGTGCCTCTTATCATGATTACAAGTTGCTTTAGTTGACTTGAGGTGAAGCGTTAGATTGATCATATGGCTGATAGTGAGTCAATTTGGTTGACTGAGGTCCTTGGTTTTTTTTGTTTGGCGCGCTGACCCTCTCAGTGGACTGGGCTTCCTATTCCCACCCCATGTTGAGTCCATTTTGGTTGTTGAACATGTTTGGGTTGCTGATTACACCCCCTGGGCTCTTTTTCTTTCTTTATTTTATTTTTATTGCATAGTTTCTCATTTTTATTTGCTTAAAATAGTTTCAAGCATCAAAAAATTATGAAAAAATTCATGAAGCATGTTTAGGGTTTTATAAATTTTTGAAAATTTTATTTTCCATTTTTATTTTATTTTTGGCATCTGAATTAATTGTTGTGTAAATTTCTTTTTGAATTTGTTCAATTGTGCACACTTAAAGTTACTGATTTTATTTCTCATCATCTATAAAACATTTTCAACCCATTATTTTTGTATTATTTCACCAACATATTGAAGTGCATAAAAAAAATTTTCTCATATTTTTAAACTCTTTTCATATTGCATTTTGGTCCCTCTCTTTTGTATATTAGGTCATAATTCCTATGTGATTTTGTATGATTGATTAAAGGACTTGTCTTGTGAATTTTTTCATGATTTTTTGACATGTTGTTTAGCCCTAGTTGAGGTGTTTTGATATTTAATTTGGTAATTTTTGAATCAAGTTTACTATTTGTTTGATTGCTCTTGGTTTGAGGTCTTCTTTTGTGCACATCTTTGATCATGTTTGATTGCTTGTTTGAGAAGGCACTTGTGCCATTATTTGGGATTGTTTCTTTGACTTCATAAACCATGATTGAATCATTATAGGTCATTTGATTGCAATTATAGGTCATTGGTGTGAGGTTGTTGCATATTTTGTGCACATGTTCAATGTTTGATTTACATGCCTCTTTTGACTTATCTTCTCACTTCTTCTCATCTATGCCTCTTCTTGGTTTGTGTATGCCATGCCATATTATTCCTTTGCACTTCATTTGATGTATGTTTCTAACCTTGGAGCTTTGCATTCATGTCATATGCTATTCATGTTTCATTTTGCATCCTTGAACATGCTTCACTTACATGCTTCCTTCTCCTTCTTCTAATGATTCTTAATGCTTGGATACTTGCTTGTATGCCTTATGTGACACTTGTATAGCATGTTTAGGCACATGTTTAGGTCATCCACATTCTGACTTTGATGTTATTTGAAGCATTGTTGCATGATCACCTTGCATATCCACTCATTCTTCTTCTACTCCTTCTTTGATGACTTTCTTGGATGTTTTGCCACTTGTTTGCATTCTCTTTGCTTGAGTTTGTTTGGTAAACATTATGAGTCACCTCTAAGGTGTACATTCTGACTTGGTTGAGTTTCATTTAGTTTGTAATCATTTCTCTTTGGGTTGTAACTTGTTTGGGTTTCATTTGTCTTATTGTTGTTTATGTTTGTTTTTGCTAACCATGTAGGGGCTAATGGTAAGTGAATGGGAAGTGGACAGTTATCCACATTCTAACTACTCCCTTCTCTTTTAAGCTTTCATACTTGTGTTTGCTTTGGCATTTAAGATGCTTCTTTCTTCTCTCTCACTCTTTCTCATCCCATGAATCCCAAAACTTGATTAAGTCTTGGATTCTCTCCCTTTAGAGCTACCTAGTCCAACTTAATTTTTGATTAAGCTTGGAGTAGGATTAGCATTAGGCTTTAGGCAGTCTTCTCCCCTAAGCCTCACTAACCATAGGTCATCCATGCATGATAACATTAGGACTCTTAGTTTCCCTTTAGAGTTTCCTTTGTGTCTTCTCTCTTCTCATCTCAAAACTTCTTGAAAATACTTAATAAAATATAACGTATATTGCGCTCGAGCCTTAAGTGTAGGAAATGAAGAACGAGGGGTCTCCCCTCCTCTTCTAGGGTGTTTAGCATACGTCCCATTTGGGGACGACCATGCGATTCACTCGTTCCCGCATGGTAAACTTTGGTGAAATGTAAGTTACGAACTAACTTAAAACACTTCTGTCTTAAAAAACATCAAACAAATTCAAATCTTTTTATCCTTCGGGATTGTTGGGTTTCAAACTTCTTTTTTTCAGAAAAGAGCTCGTCGCTCACGTAGAAAACACTTACCCATCTGTGGTCGTACCCACGAACTACATTAGCTCTGATTCCTCTCTCTCGTCCGATTGAGGATATGTAGGCACAAGGCAGTGATTGTCTTGGCGAGCAACCTTCCCCCACAGTTCCCGTCCGAACTACGTTGACTCTGACTTTCCCATTGCACTGAGGGAGGACGTAGGCCTAGGACAACGATAACGTCCTATCGAGTCACTTCTTTTTTCTTTTCTTCTTCGTTTCTCCGTTCTTTCCGTTCTCGTTTCTTCTCCGGTCCCGTAGCAGTGGAGTTTCAGACGACGACACCCTTTGGACGTGTTGGGTGCTAACACCTTCCCTTCGCGTAACCGACTCCCGTACCCGTTTCTCTTGGTCGTGAGACCATGTTCTTTCCCTCTTCAGGTTTATGCAGTGTTTCCTTTCCCTCTCTCGGGATAAATACACATTGCTGGCGACTCTGTGTCTTCTGCGCCACTCTTGCGTTTGTACCGTTGGATGCGAATCTTTCGGGAGCGACAGCTGGCGACTCTGCTGGGGACCCTGGTTGACCTCTTGCTGGTCCATCCCCTTTAGCGAGTCTATCCTAGCACTTGTCTGTTTGTATTTCATTGGGTGTTTATTATGGCGCTTTATTTTGTTGTATATTACTGTATTACTGTATTGCAGTTTTACTTGTTGTACTGTATTTATAGCTTTTATTGCATTGCATTTCATTTTATTACTTGTCATACTGGATATTGCTGTGTTCTGCTGCTGGATTTTCTGTTTGTAGGATGGGTTGGATTCATGAGAGAAAATCCCAATACCCAGGCTTGAGCATACACCTATGATTAGCGTGGAAAGTAGTGTGACTTGTTTGGCATTTGGCCAGACTTAGTATACATGAAAACTCCACATCCAGACGAGGTTTCCTTGGTAATGTTCTATCCTGCTCATTTGGGGCAGATGATGGAATATAATCTAGAAAATTGTCGACTCTGGCGATCGTCTCCCGAGGACTCAGCAACGCCTCTCCTCCCGATATGTGACAGTGGCAGACCACGTTCTGTGGCAAACCCATTGCACATTCTCAATCCGAGGACCCAATGTTGGGAACTTACTATAGGTTGACCTTATTTTTTAGGGGAATCAGTTGAGGCCTCCTCGATTGGTGATGATGCCAAACCAGAAATGGTGAACGTATCATTATTTCTCGACCTGAGAGCCCATGATATTGAGGATCCTTGTCTTTCTAGAACCCATATGTGAGAAGGGATGGGTGTTTGCAGGTTTGCAGGTAACCGAAACCTTCAACCTACCCGGTTTTCTGGATTTCTCATCAGTATACTGTTATTATCCTGATATTCTGGCAGTTTGATTGGGCCGTTATTCTGGATTTCTGGGTTTCTGGTATTCAGGGTCTTATTCAGTCAGCAGAACAACAGCAGTTTTGAGCATCATGGATACCTTGATCTCATGTCTGTTGCATATGCATCATCATTCTTGCATACATGTTCTTGTATTTCCAAGGATATCATTGTTGAGGCTCACTGTTGAGCATTTCCATTTATTCCTTGTGGTTCTTCTGAAAAGTCTTGAATTAAAACAGAATGATTCCTTGGAAATATTTGAACATGGCATTTACATCGCAGTTCCATACTCATGTGCATAATAGGTGTTCAAGGCTGGTTATTCTTTTTCTGATCTGGTTTTCTTCAGAATTGTAGACTTAATTCCTCAGGCCATTCAAGAGTTGATCATGGAGCAAATTCAAGCTGAGTTGAGGGAAATACGAGGCCAGATGGGGCAGTTTATGGGGAATATGCAAACTCTCATGCAAGACCAGAAGATGCTGAGGGAGGAGGTCAATCAGATGAAGACCCAGATGGGTTTGGTCATGGAAATTTTGAACACACTATTAAAGAAGGAAAACAGTCATGTGCTCGCTTCCGCAACAAAAGTCCTTAATTCTCCCATCTCTTTGGGGTCTTCGCTAGATCATGGATTTCCTCGTGAATCCCCTCCTCAACCCAAGGTTCCAGAACCTTCCCAACAGCAACCAGGTCTTGTCTCCCAAGATAAGTCCAAGAGTAAAAAGTGTACACAGAGACAGAAGCAGTCTAAAAGAGTTTTTCATCCGCTCCCTATGCCATATTTTCAGCTATTGCAGCATCTTCTCCAGTTGCAACTGGTACAGAAAAGGACTTTGACTCCTCTTACTGGTAATCCCCCACCAGGCTACAATGCAAAAGCCCATTGTGATTTCCATTCTGGGGCACCAGGGCATACTGTGGAGAAGTGTAGGTCCTTTCAGCACCAAGTCCAGGATTTGATTGATGCAGGGGCAATTGAATTCACATCGGGCGGCGTGAGCGTACAAGGTGATTTTACCCCAATTGTTGCAAAGGAAGTAGAGACTCCTTCCCTGTCCGCAGGATCCACATCATGTCATGGACTTTCTCCACAACCTTTTGCTGCAGAAGCTCTACGTCAGCAACCTTTGTTTGTGCCTCAGCCGAATGTGGAAAGGAAAGTACGGGGGCAGTTTGGGTGCCCGAATCAGCAGCAGCAGAATTATCAGCAGCAGAGGCAATTTAGACCAAGAAGGCCCAAGAGGATATTTGATCCTATTCCTATTCCATATAGTCAGTTGTTTGCTCGCCTGCTCAAGAGCTCGCTGATTCAGCTGAGGAATGTCATGCCAGTGCCATACCCTATCCCTCCGAACTTTGACATGAATGCTAGCTGCGAGTTCCACTCGGGAACGTTTGGGCACATAATTGACGACTGTAATGCGTTCCAACACAAGGTACAAGACTTGATCGACTCAAAGGTCATCATGCCAGATGGTACCCCTTTGGATTGAAGCTTCTTTTTCAGAGTAAGCACCAGATTGCAAGAGCGTCATCAGAAGCAATAATTCCAGACAGAGTCAAGTCTCCTCAACAAGGGCAATCATCAGCTTCCTTTACTGCATTTTCATATGTAGCTTTCCTTTGTTTGTTTAAACATTGTCTGCATGTAAAAACTTCTTTGTGTTTCAATGTTGATTTTAATGTAATGATGTGTTGTTCCTGAAGTATCTTACTTTTATGCACTCATGTCATGTTTATATGCACTGCAATACTATCTTTCTTGTCTAGACTCTTGGAGAGAGGATGACGAAATAAGAACGCAGATTACTAATGGTACGCTTTTAGATAAAACCCTGTTAAGGATGTACAGGCATTGTTTCCAATTCACAAACACTGGAGAGATAAGGAGATAGACCTTTGTCAACCCCTTCGAGCCTAGTAGTAGGAGTTCTTTCTGAAAACGAAAAACCCTCAATTTTAGCCCAGGGGCAGGGTAGGCGTCAGTTAGTTTGACCGAGTGTTCAACTTTCAGAAGGAGTGTACATCTGAGGATCCATTACCTTCCATTCCACTTTCAAGAGGTTAAGAGGTGTAGAACCACAATGGTTACTCCTCACCAACCGAAGAGTGAAACAGTCACAGCCCTTTCAAACAAGTCAGGTAAAATGGTGTCACACGACTTGTTCAAAAAAAAAAAGAGAAAAAGGAAAAGCCTGCTAAGTCGAAAAACTTGAAAGCAAGTGACTTAGGCAAAAGTTAAGGCATCCCGCTGGACTTCAAAATTGAAAACTCAAAAGAGTCAGTCCAGGCAAAAATTAGGGAACAAAAAGCAAAAGAATGAGAAAGCGAAAAGCCAGAAGGATTACAAAGAAAATCCTCGATAAGAACAAAGTCGTGTGACTATAGACACAAAAGACAAAAGGGGCGGCTGTTAGTCCAAAACCTCGTTAGGTGTCGAATCACCAGTTGCATGGATTCCCTAGAAATCGGAAAACCTTTTGAGAGACGAGTGCTTGTGTCAATTTAGCTGAACATAGGACTGGAGAATATCATGAAGAGTGGGTGGGTACCAATAAACTTTGAGCCATAAATCCTTTTTTTTCTCAAACCGCGAACCAGTCCACACTACAACCCTTAAAAGTCCTAATTGAAACAGGGTGTATTCCGAAGGCGTACTTCAACGAGATAACGTTCCTGACTCCTATGAGTTGTGTGTAGCGAGCGATTTTGGACGCGGTTCTTAAGCGTTGGTCGCTCTCTGCGGTTGAGCTTAAACTACAGGTCGATTCATTTTTTATCCTATTGTGAGCTGAATAAGGAAGGGAAATAGATGTCTCCAATTAACCCTGCTTGCATACTGAGTTCAAACAGCGGTCTGTTAGGTTACGGATGTTATCAATGTGGGGGGCCTTTGTACTGGTTATTTGTATTTACGCCAATACAGTTTTCTTTCTTTCTAGGACTTTCTAGCGGGGAACAAGGGTTAGGATGTTAGGACTGATGCTTTTGAATTACTGCTTTTGATTGATGGAGATATGGGATTTGGGTTTTTGTTTAGTGTGCTCGCTAAGATTTTTCTTTCAATCTTATGCCTACGTATTCCCGTTTACTGAAACAGGGAAATCAGAGCGTTCGTAGTTCCTCCTATTCTACGGGAGAAAATGGTGTTTTTGGTGTCTTGTTCAAAGCCCAAGACGTGAAGCGAAAGGTGGTTTGTATCTTGTTCAAAGCCCAAGATATGAAGCTGAAGGGTTTATTTGTATCTTGTTCGAAGCCCAAGATATGAAGCTAAAAGGTGTTTTCTTTAGAGAGAATTTGTCATCTCTAAAGCGGGGTCTGTTTGTCACAACTGTTGGGTGACTGACTGTAAAGGAGGATTACTTTAACCGGGATATGCGAATCCGACAATGCCATAATTTCCTTTATAGGGGATTTTAACCTGAAGGAGAAGACTTTAACTTAGTGTAGATCAATGCCATCTTTCCTTAGGAATTTCTCATGCTAAAAGAGGGACAGTGGCGTGGATATAGATGATCCAGAGGCTTGCCGCTTACAGCGATTAGATGAAGGGGAAGGAGTGGTTGATGTTTGTGTACTGTGAACGAGGCACAACTTTGATGCTAAAAGGTTGATTGGATCAACCAGTGGTTTTCTTGTACAAAGCCCGAGAGAGAGGCTAAAAAGTTTTGACTCAACGAGGGAGTCTTTTGGTATCTCGTATAAAGCCCGAGATGGAGGCTATTTGACTCAGCAAGAGAGTTTTTGTATCTCGTACAAAGCCCGAGATGGAGGCTGTTGTTTGTTTGGCTCAATTAAGTACCTTTTTGTATCTCGTATAAAGCCCGAGATGGAGGCGAAAAGGGTGATTGACTCAACGAGGGAGTCTCTTATGTGTCTCGTACAAAGCCCGAGAGAGAGGCTAAACGTTGTTTGACTCCGCTGGGGAGAATCATTGTACAAAGCCCAAGAGGAGGCTATGGTGACTATTTCAGTTGAGTGACAGGTCTAGTATGCGGATTTTGAAAGAGAAAATCAGTTCTTATATGAGCAACACTGTACTCAAGGATTTGTTTCAAGGATCCGGGTTATTCCTGTTCTTTAAGGAAGCGGGAAATCCGAAGGGTATTGAGACTATCCGAGTCTGCGGGTTTCCTTCCTATTTAACGAAGGGGGCACTTGAGAATGTCTTTGAGACTCAAGGAGATTAGACTGTCCAAGTCTAGAGTTTCATCTTTTGTACTATGCTTTGAGAAACAGTAGTAGACTCTTTGAAAGGACTGTTCTATGCAGATGATTAAGTTCTGTTCCTATACCTCTAGGAGGTCGTCGGGACAATTTATACGAAGCCCAAGAGGAGGCTGGACACTTTTAAGAAGTCGACGGGTCCTTGTACGAAGCCCAAGAGAAGGCTATCATTCCCGGAGGAAGAGATCATTATACGAAGCCTAAGAGGAGGCTGTGGATACTTCCAAGAAGCCGACGGGTCCTTGTACTAAGTCCAAGAGGAGGAGGGGTTGCTTTTATGAAGCCTGTGGGTCCTTGTACGATGCCCAAGAGGAGGCCGATGCTTTTAAGAAGCGCGTGGGTCCCCAAACCCCGAGAAATTCAAGGCAAGCTATTCACAAGGAATAGATCAAGTCAGGAAAGTTTGAGAATTTGGAAGAAACTAAAAGATGCCATTCACGAAGAATACATTCATCTCTGGGAGTAGAGTTTCTTGACAATTCCTAATAAGGACAGCCGAAGAGAAGACTGTATCTGGTGATCCTATTGGGGATCTAGTTCAGTCTATTTCTAAGAGTGACAGTCTGAGAAAGGGTTCAAAAAGAATCTTCCTTTCACATCTCCATATTGTTTAACCCCAAGAGGATGGAAGACTGTGTCTGGTAATCCTATGTGGATCTAGTTTTGACTGCAAGTTCAGAGTGATCAACAGGGCTTTACCTAGTGCTAGACGTAGTTGCCGGGGAAACTCTAAATATCTATACTATTATTACACAGTTAGTATGAGTTTATGAAAGGAGACTTACAGCGAAACAGCCCCACAATACAGTTATATATATATGAGTTTATGAAAGGAGACTTACAGTGAAACAGCCCCACAATACAGTTATATATATATGAGTTTATGAAAGGAGACTTACAGTGAAACAGCCCCACAATACAGTTATATACATATGAAAGCGGTAAATGAAAGCGGGTAAACACTTACGCGGTTGTAGAGCTTCCATGCTGTTTGGTTAGTTGTTCAACAAAGAAAGATTGAAAACAACAGTATATTCAAAATCAAAGGAGAAAGTGCTTTGAAATAAAAAGATTTGGGGCTTACACCTCAAGGAGAGGCCCAGGGTTTTATCAGTGAGCGCACTGTTGAATTTGTACAGAGGGACTTATACAAGTGTCTGTGGCCCAAAAAAGGTTTTCTGTACAAAGGGATGGGTCTTACACTCTCTCAAGAGGCCCAAATAGTTTTTAAGAAAGGAAATGGGTCTTACTACTCGAGGGTAGGCCCAATGGTTAATTTTAAACTGGCGACGATCGCGTCGTTTATTTGAAAATGTACAGAGGGACTTATATAACGAATGAGACCCAAAAAGTTTTCTGTACACAAGGGGTTGGGTCTTACACTCTAATAGATGCCCAAAGAGTTTAAAGAAAAGAAATGGGGCTTACAACACGAGGGGAGGCCCATGGTCTTTATTTTCAAGATGAATATTCACTTTTAAAATGCTTAAAAACAATTAAAAATGAATTTATTCACAAAAATACCAACTATATTAAATAAATAATATAAATTTGATTTTTTTGTAGAATAAAATATTTTACTATTTTTGTGATTTTTCAGAAAAAGAACCAATAAAAAATAATCAAAATTGAGGGAGTTATTAATTTTCCAAATCATTAAAAAATAATATGAAAAATGAGAAAATATAAAAAAGAGGGGTTGGGTCTTACACTCTATTAGAGGCCCAAAGTGTATTTTTGTACAAAAGATGGGGCTTACAACTCAGGGAGAGGCCCAAAATATTTTCAGTTTGAAAATGGCGATCGCGCCGAGATTTTTAACGTATCGGGACTTATACAATAGCTGAGGGCCAAAAATGTTTTGTTAAAAAAAGGTTGGGTCTTACACTCAAATAGAGGCCCAAGTGTTTAAAAATGAAAAGAAATGGGACTTACAGCTCAAAGAGAAGCCCAGTTGATTTTCGTTTGAAAATGGCGATCGCGCCGAGATTTTTAACGTATCGGGACTTATACAATAGCTGATGCCCAAAAATGTTTTGGTTAAAAGGGGATTGGGTCTTACACTATAATAGAGGCCCAAGTGTTTGAAAAAGATTTGTTAGGGTGAAAATCAAAGAAAACCCCAATTTCATTTTTTTAGGCATTTTTCCAAGAAAAATTAAGTAAAAAATGATAAAAATATCAAATAAAATCATTAAATAATGATTAAAGTTTATGAAAAAAATATTTTATCCACATAAATATTTAAAATAATTTTGGTTTTAAAAAATTAAGAAAAAAAAAAAAATCATTTTAAAAGCATTTAAAACAATTTAAAACACTATTTTTAAATATATTAAAAATAATACTTTTTTTGTGATTTTTTGTGGATTAAAATATTATGGGGTATGAATTGGAAAATGATGATTTTTTGCTATGTAAAAAAAAAATTGGTTGAGTTTTGAAAATAAAAAGTAAGAAAAACAGGAAAGATATCAAAATATCATCTCCGACATTTCTTTTGGGGTAAAAACGAGTACCGAAACTTTAATTTTCAACACGTTTTTTATCAAATTTCAAACACTCATAACTCTCAATTTTTATCGGAATCAAAATTCGGAAGTACCTATCTTGACCGATTTTTAGCAAGGAATCCGATGGTATTACTCACGTACACGGAAAATCAACACACAAAACGCAGAAATTAAAACCAAAACTGCTATCGTTTTGAATACATCGTTCCGCGTCGAATTTACAACACGCGTAACTCTCTCGATTTTTATCCGAATTGAAATCCGAAAAAACCTATCTCGACCGATTTTTCGCAAGGAATCCAATGGTATCGCACATGCATGCTGAAACTCAACGTACAAAACACATCAATAAAAAAACCAGAGCTGCTACGTTGTGAAAACGTTGTTCCGCGTCGAATTTCCAACACGCGTAACTCTCTCGATTTTTATCCGAATTGAAATCCGAAAAAACCTATCTCGAATGCTTTTTCGCAAGGAATCCAATGGTATCACACATGCATGCTGAAACTCAACGTACAAAACGCAGCAATATAAAAACCAGAGCTGTTACGTTGTGAAAACGTCGTTCCGCGTCGAATTTCCAACACGCGTAACTCTCTCGATTTTTAACCGAATTGAAATCCGTAAAAACCTATCTTGACCGATTTTTCGCAAGGAATGCAATGGTATTACTCACGTACATGGAAAATCAACACACAAAATGCAGAAATTAAAAAACCAAAACTGTTATCGTTAATTCGACATCGTTTCGCGTCAAATTTCCAACGCGCGTAACTCTCTCAATTTTCATCGGAATTGAAATCCGTAAAAACCTATCTTGACCGATTTTTTGTAAAGAATCCAAAGGTGTTACTCATGCACACTAAAACTTAATGTATAGAACACATCAATAAAAAAAACCAGAACTGGATATGATTTTAAAACAACCAAAATTCTACATATAAACATGTTAAAATGCAAACAGTGGGAGGATCACAACATACACATTAAGGACTACATTTTTGCCTCAAGAATTGTTCAATATGATGCATGTATGTGGACAACAAAGGAAAGCATGATTCAAAGAATTCAAGTTGTGGATTTTACCTCTTTTTTGGAGATTTTGGGCAACCTACCAAGTGCTTTGTTCCAGAAATGATTTGATGCTTTGGACAACCTCAAATGACCTCTTAGAAGCTTTTAGGATGGTTGGAATCGGCTGGAAACCTCTGGAGCAAGTTTGTACACTTTCTCGCAAAATGGTCAAAAGTGGCCAAAATGCCAACTCTCTCAAATGGTGTTCCAGATGTGTGGCACCATTTGGGACAATTCAAGGATGATATTTAGAGTGTGTTTGAGGTTTTATCTGGTTTGGAAAGTGACTGAATCAAGACATGGCTTGAAAAATGCAAAAAAAGTGTCATTTTGAGGTTTTGAGAGGTGACTTTGTGATGTTGTGATTACAGGTCACTTTTGATGGTTTGCACAGCTTACATATGATATATATGAGGTGTGTGTGTGATTATTTTGAGAGGAATTTCTCTCTATCTCAAAAACTCAGAATTACTTGTTTTAGAATGCAAATTTGAGGTGAAAGAAGAGATTTTGAGGAAAACATCTGTTTGATGGATTTGGTGTACTCAAACTTAACACAAATGAGCTCTATTTATAGTGGAGCAAGTTTGTTTTGGGATCCACAGTGAATGGCAACTGCAGCAGGTGTTTGTTCCATGTTTGCCAATGGAAATCCAAGTCTCCTCTAGCCATTGACTAGAGGTTAGGGCACAGGGCTGTGGTTCCCTTGGTATTGGATAAGTCTTGACTGATTTCAGATGAGAATGGCTCAGTCCATGCCACCTCTAAGCATCCAATAAATGCTCCAAACCAAAATTGGAGTTTTGTCCCTCTTTTAGGGACTTCTAGATTTTGGCATGCTTTTTTTTGTTCCTTGGACTTGGGAGGTTCATGGATCAGATCATCCCACTTGGATTTGATCCTTAGATGTGTCCAAACTGATGACAAGGCTTGAAAATTCGTGTGGCACAAAAAAAGTGCAAATCTGCCCTGAAAAATTCAGCTTCAACAAGGCCTTTTGTAAGATCCATAACTCCCTGCTCGAGTATGCTACATGGACGTTCTAGGACTTTCCGGAAAGCTTAGATGACGTACTTCAACTTTGATGTTTGACATTAGACCTGGTTCAACTTGGATCATGGAGAAAAACAGCCTTGAAGTTGGGACATTGTGCTGAAATTACAAGGCAGATTTTTGGCTAAGTGCTGAAAAATGTCAATTTTAGGTTTTTAGCCATTTTGATCCAACCATAACTCAAAATCCATGATGAATTGGGATGAAGTGTAGTTGACACTTTTGTAGAGGGCCATGAGGGCTACAAATCCATCTTTGGATGGGGAAAAATGGCTTTGTGGTTTAGGAGTTATGATCCTCCAAAGTTGGTACCCTTGCCACTTTTTTTCATAACTTAGAAAATTTTCTAAGTTTTTATGGTTACCCCTTTTACAAGTTACCCCACTTTCTTTGATTTTTCTTGATGAATGATGATTCCAATCACATATTAACATCATTTTAGGTTTAAAAAACCATTTTTATGAAAAATCTCAAAAAGTCAAAGTTTGACTTTTGTGCACAGTTGACTTTTTATCAGATGAATTCCAAACTGTGCGATCCTTTAGGAAATCATGTCCTTGACCTAAATCAAAATTGATGGACATGTTCCATGGGTGTTATAGGGTATATTTAATTGTGTCCCACGGCTTGGGAGCATGTCCTGGTCAAAAGTCAAAGCTACAGTTGACTTTTCTCGCGAAACCCTAACAGTGGTTCAGATGAAATTGAAACTTGTTGCTCACGCTTCTTGGATCAATCCATTGTTGTAAATGGATCAATGTGGTGTGTTAGGGATCCTCAAATCCTCTCTTGAGGTCTTGGCTCGTGTTTTGTCCCAAAAGTCAACTTAGGGGTGAATTAGGTCAAGAAACCCTAATTCCTGATTTTTGATGTATGCATCCCCTGAGGCTAAATTGACTTGATGATGGGGTTTATGATGTTCCATGGAGCATTTTAGGTTATGCTTTGAAGCACTGGCTCATGCCCAGAGGAAAATTTCCATCTGGAGGCCTTAGTCGACCAAACCCTAATTTGGTGACACTGGCGATCCTGAGGCTTGATCCACCTAGAAGGGAGCAGCCTTGTGCTTAATACTTGAAGTGGGAGTCCTCTTGATCCATTGTGGATATTTGAGAGGCTAGACAAGTTGAAGATCATGTCATTCCTTGATTGATCCTTTGTCTAAGAGCTCTGAGAGGGTTTGAAACCCTAGTTTTGATTGTAGTGAATGCTCACCCATCTTTGGGGAGACTACTGAGGTACAAAGGTACATCCATATTGTGCTGATGATTTGCACAATGATGGGAAATCTTAGTGGTCAAAATTTGGTATGACAGATGCCCCTATTTAATCTTCTTGGACCCGAAGGTGTGAATGACGAAGGTATTCGGGCATTCGGAGTGCAAGAGGATTAAATATCGGAATACCCAAAATTTTGATGGTGGTTATGAATGGTAGCTTACACATTCATCTTTTTTAGCTAAGCGAAGATACTTAGAAAAGGTAAACTTCCCCTCGATCCTGGTCTTCAACCAAGGAGCGGGTCTCAGTTTTCTTTTGAAATAAACTTCCCCTCGATCCTGGTTTCCTACCAAGGAACTAGTCTTAGTTTCTTTTGTAAACTTCCCCTCGATCCTGGTTTCCTACCAAGGAACTGGTCTCAGTTTCTAAAGTAAACTTCCCCTAGATCCTGGTTTCCAGCCAAGGATCTGGTCTCGGTTTCTGATATAAACTTCCCCTCGGTCCTGGTTTCCTACCAAGGAACTGGTCTTAGTTTCTGATTTAAACTTCCCCTCGATCCTGGTTTCCTACCAAGGAACTGGTCTTAGTTTCTGATTTAAACTTCCCCTCGATCCTGGTTTCCTACCAAGGAACTGGTCTCAGTTTCTTTTGTCAATAAACTTTCTTGACAAGGAACGCTGTTAGTAGCGGATTTTCCTCAAACTTCTCGCCGAATTTTCCTGGAGAGATGCCATTTGACGGAAAAAGTTTTGATGTCAGACTTGCTGAGGAACCCATTCGTCTGAATTGTAGAGGTACACAAACTTCTCTGTTTTGGAGACGCCATTTGTCGATTCTACTGGGGAAAGCGAGTCTCTTGAGAGACTGTTTTCGTTTGGGGGCTTACATCATACTTTTCTCGGGATCTTTCCGGAGAAATGCCATATGATGGGATCCAATTTTGAGGTGCCGATGACCTTTTCATCAGTGGTTTTTCGGAGAAACTGTTGTACCACCGAATCTCTGATTATGAGGCTTTCTCTCGGGATTTTCCTTAATCCGGGAAAGCAAGGATATCATCTTCAATGGCGAAGAGTGATGCTGACTGACGGCTCTCTGATGTTTCAGAGGTTCAAGTTATCAAAGTGGTCAAGGGCCAACTTCCTTCCAGAAATAAACTAGAGGGAGATTATTCAAACACAGCGTTTCCTGACGAGGCAAGAACTGACGACTCGATTGAGAGAACTCCTATCTCTAAGGGACAAGACCGACTAGAGTGATAGTGATGCAATATGAAATGTGAATGCAAATCAACAATGCATGATGTACGTATGTTTATACTGACAAAACTGACCCGACATACAAACTAAAAGATGAACATGACTGGATACTCGACCATCACGGGGCGTGTAGAAATATCGCTGGTTCAAGATAGCAATTCTGCCTTGCTTAGGAGAAATGGTCCCTGTTGGGGGTGATGCTGGTCGGGCTTAGGAGATGAGAACTCGACTGAGGATGTCAGACGAAACATGGTCTCTGACATTGTTGATCCTTCATTCAGGCGTACTGGTCTAGAAGGAGTACTTTGATTCTGCACTTTGAAGTTTGCTTACTTCTGGAGAAGCGATCGAGATTCTTCTGATGTTCAACAGTCAAAAGAAATTGCCGACTTTATTTTAAAAGCAGAAAAAGTTTTAACAAGTAAATTCATTTTGTTTTATTTCAAGAATCGTTAATCATGTTAACAACGTCATTCTGTAAAGCTAAAACAAGTAAGAAATACAAACAAAAGCACAAGGGCTCAAATTTTATTGATAAGATGGAGATCAGCCAAACGCATGATTCCAAAGAGTATATACAAAGTTAGAAAATGGTAATTTACAGGGAAAAGGGCTACGTTGAAACATAACGACCACTATCCTTCTACCAACTTTGAATTCGGGACATCCTGAGCTTCTGTCGAAGATGACCTTGACTGGAGTTTTCTGACGGATGATGTAACTGCTGCTGAGGGACCTGCCTCTGTTGAACATAGTTACTTGCCATTATCCCTAATTTTTGCCTGGATTGTATTGTGATGTTTCCAATCCACAGGGATGATTTTTTTTCATGTCTCTAATTTTTGCCTGGACCGCCCTTTCGGGTTTTCAATCCACCGAGACGTTTTTTTTTTTTTTTTAGGCGAAGTATTTCTTGACTACATCAACATTCGTGGGGTAGGCAAATTCCTCTCCGTCCATGGTAGCAAGTCTCAAGGCGCCGCCTGAGAAAGCTTTCGTGACCACATAGAGGCCATCGTAATTTGGGGTCCATTTACCACGAGAATCAGTGAGAAATGATTGTATCTTCTTGAGTATGAGGTCTCCTTTTCTGAAGACACGAGGTCGGACCTTTTTGTCGAACGCCCTCTTCATTCTTTGTTGATACAACTGACAGTGGCATAGTGCCGTTATTCTCTTTTCTTCGATCAGATTCAGTTCATCGTGTCGGTTTTGACACCATTCAACTTCGGTGAGCTTAGCTTCCATCAGTACTTGGATTGATGGGATCTCTACTTCGATGGGGAGCACTGCTTCCATGCCATACACTAGAGAGAAAGGGGTTACCCCTGTTGAAGTGCGGACAGATGTACGATAACTGTGAAGAGAAAAGGATAGCATCTCGTGCCAATCTTTGTAGGTTACAACCATCTTTTGAACGATCTTTTTGATGTTCTTGTTAGCCGCTTCTACCGCTCCGTTCATCTTGGGTCGGTAGGGAGATGAGTTATGGTGTTCGATCTTGAACTCAGCGCACAACTCTTTCATCATCTTATTGTTCAAGTTAGATCCATTATCAGTAATGATCTCGCTTGGAACACCATAACGGCAGATGATATTGTTTTTGATAAATCGGACCACCACTTGTCGAGTTACATTAGCATATGATGCTGCTTCGACCCACTTGGTGAAGTAGTCAATGGCAACCAGGATGAACCGATGTCCGTTTGAAGCCTTAGGTTCGATCATGCCAATCATGTCGATTCCCCATATGGAAAAAGGCCACGGGGAAGAAAGAACTTTGAGATGTGATGGCGGTACATGAATTTTGTCGGAGTATATCTGACACTTGTGACACCTCCTCATATACTTGTAGCAGTCGGTGAATTTTTCTCGCCATTGTATGTCCATTGGCATGAGTGCCAAAGGACCCTTCGTGAATTTCTTTCATAAGCATGTCTGCTTCTGGTCTGTCGCCGCATCGGAGCAAAACCATGTCAAAATTTCTCTTATAGAGAGTGTCACCGCTCAGGAAGAAGTTTCCAGCCAATCTTATGAGGGTTTTCCTGTCTTTTCTGAGTGCCCCAGATGGGTACTCTTGTTTCTGAAGGAAGCATTTTATATCGTGATACCAAGGTCTGTCATCTATGACTGCTTCGATCGTGAAGACGTAAGCGGGCCGTTCAAGGCGCATTATGTCGATCTTAGGTATGTTATTCCATTGACCTACACTAATCATAGAAGAGAGAGTGGCTAATGCATCAGCCATGTGATTCTCATCACGAGGGATGTGATGAAACTCGACTTTGTTGAAGAAAGGTAGCAACCTTCTTGCATAGTCTTTGTAAGGAATCAATCCTGATTGGTATATGTTCTAATCTCCTTTTATCTGATTGATAACCAGGGTTGAGTCGCCGTATACGTCCAAGTTTTTGATCCTTAAATCAATCGCTTCCTCGAGACCCATAATACAAGCTTCGTATTCGGCCTCGTTGTTCGTACATTTGAACGTAAGTCGAGCAGTGAAAGGAATGTGGGTACCCTGAGGGGTAACAATGATTGCCCCAATTCCGTTTCCATAATGATTAACTGCTCCGTCAAAAATAAGTCCCCATTGGGAACCTGGTTCTGGCCCTTCACTGGGTAACGGTTCATCGCAATCTTTCATTTTTAGATACATGACATCTTCGTCTGGGAAGTCTAACCCGGTTGATTCTTGATCACCAATCGGTTGGTGAGCCAAATGATCGGCTAAAACACTTCCCTTAACGGCTTTCTGAGCGTGGTACTCTATGTCATATTCTGATAACAGCATCTGCCAACGGGCAATCCTTCCCGTGAGAGCAGGCTTTTCGAAGACATACTTGATTGGATCCATCTCGAAAACCAACCAAGTAGTGTGACGAATCATGTATTGGCGAAGACGTTTGGCTGCCCAAGCCAAAGCACAACAAGTTTTCTCAAGCATCGTGTACCGAGTTTCGCAGTCGGTGTATTTCTTGCTCAAATAGTAAATGGCAGACTCTTTCCTTTTGGTTTTTTCTTGTTGGCCAAGTACACATCCCATTGAGTCCTCTAGAACTGTGAGGTAAATGATCAGTGGTCTTTCTTCCACTGGAGGTGATAGAATCGGAGGATTCAACAGATATTCCTTAATACTGTCGAAGGCAGTTTGACAATCTTCTGTCCAAACACAATCCTGGTTCTTTTTGAGTAACTTGAAAATCGGCGCACATGTGGCGGTCATAAGGAATATGAATCTGGAGATGTAGTTCAAACGTCCCAGGAATCCTCTGACTTGTTTTTTAGTTTTTGGCGAAGGCATTTCTTGAATGGCCTTGACCTTGTCAGGATCAACCTCAATTCCTTTCTGGCTGACGATGAACCCTAGTAGTTTCCCTGAGCGGACACCGAAGGTGCACTTGTTGTTATAGCCCAAGAATCCATCCATGAAGGAGAAGACTTTGAACTTTGCTCTACTGTCTACCAGCATGTCAATGTGTGGTAAAGGAAAGTCGTCCTTTGGACTTGCCTTGTTCAGATCTCGGTAGTCGACACACATTCTGACCTTTCTGTCCTTTTTGGGAACTGGTACGATGTTGGCTAACCATTGAGGATAATCAGACGTAGCGAGGAAACCCGCATCAATCTCTTTCTGTACCTCCTCTTTGATTTTGATGGCCATGTCCGGGTGAGTGCGTCTCAACCTTTGCTTTACTGGCGGACATTCCGATCTTAACGGTAAGTGATGTTCCACGATGCTGGTATCCAACCCTGGCATATCCTGATAGGACCAAGCGAATACATCGGGAAATTCCTTCAGAAGCTTTATCAAATCCTCTCTGGCAGTTGGACTGAGCAGTGCCCCAATCCTGATTTCTTTTCTCTCTTGCTCTGAACCCAAGTTTACCGTTTCCAACGGCTCTTTGTGAGGTTCAATGGACCTTTCCTCTTGTCTGAGTAATCGGGAGATCTCTTTTGGAATTTCGTTGTCATTTTCTTCTTCAGCCTCGAATACCGGGAACTCAAAGTTGGGAGAAGGCATCGGATCGTATGTTTCAACGGGGTTTAAAACAAGCAATCTGCATGACGTGATGATTCATGTTTAGAAGAGATAGAGAAAATGCAAGTGTGTGCAGTGTATTTATTTTACTGCTTGTTTTTATTTGAATTGTTTTTTAGGATTACCATTTTCTGAAAAAGCAAAAAGAGAAAACAACAATTAATGCGGAAATTACAGAACGGCGTTATTTTATTAATGGACAAGTCGATCCTTGAAACTACAGCCCTATAAAACAAAACTCTGTCGCTTTGGGAAAAGCGAAGAGGGAAATTTACAGAAAGCGAGCCCTATCAAAACATCCATTTCACTTGGGCAGGGTGAAAGGTTAAAGATGGCAATTACTTTAACTGATGAACGACCTTCGGAACCTTGACGGCAACCCATTGGCGGCGAACTCCTCGGTGAATCACAAAGTCTGGCACCTTCCTTGATTTGTCTTCAGAAATGACGCTGATTTCTGGTGGAGCAGGATCATTGGAATTTGTTTCCCAGGCAGAGTTGTCGTAGGATAATTCCTCTGTCGCATTTTGCATAGCATTTGTGCTCTCAGCTGTATCTCCCCATCCAATTGGCTGGATGTCCTCGAGCCTGATACGAGAGCTTCCGGGAGCGGTGTACTTGACCATATAGTCGTATTTTCCACTTGGTTGTCCCAAGGTGTCCCACACTTCTTTCGAACTGGAGGAGTCATTTCTCTCGATGACGTTGACCTCGGGAAAAGCATAATTGATGAACTCAAGTCCTGCAAACGTTGCGAATTCATCTTCATGTTGAGTAGTTTCTGAATGACCTGAGTGTTGATCCCATGACATGGTGGGGACACAGGTATTCTGTTCAATGATGCTCAGCTGATTGTCATCATTCGGCTGACTTTCTTGCCCCAAGTTTCCTGGGTAAGGTTGCCACATTGGCAGACCATCCATTAGGCCATAGTAGGTGTAGTCAAAATTGTCTTTCATCAGAGTGTCTTCCTCTAATGAATTTGGCGGAGCACGGCATCCTTCTGGATCACAATTCCCGTATATCATTTCGACGTCTGACCTGGGTATAAATCTCAGACTTTCTATAGGAAAGCAAAAAGGCATAGGCACCTCTTCCTGAGACATATAACCGTCCTTGTTAAGGTAGGACTTCCATTCTTCATCTGTGTCAGAGGGATCTTCCTCATTGATAGCATGAACTGTCTGAGACACTGGGTGAAGGAAACCTCCACTGTGGAAGAAGTTTTGAAGGGGATGAAGACTTTCATCGTTAGCAGCTGTCTGGGTACAGGTTGTAGAAAAACCAAGACCCTTCTTTGTTTTATTGTCAGTGGGAATGCCAAGCTATCCCCATCCTTTTGTATCGGTACTCTCGACCGCTTTGATAGCATCGTTGTATGAGGAAATCGAGGTTCCTCCTTTGAACTGATTGTCCTTGCTTACCGACAGTGCTTGGAACTGCGTACCAATAATCCCCTCGGGTTCTACACAAGTAGATGATGATAGGTTACTCACAAGCAAGGCTTGTTCCCCACAAACCATGACAAGTTGATCGTTCTGAACGAACTTTAGCTTTTGGTGGAGGGTTGAAGTAACTGCTCCAGCTTGATGTATCCAAGGTCTTCCTAATAAACAACTGTATGTTGCCCGGATGTCCATGACCTGGAAAGTGACTTGGAAAGTGTGAGGACTGATAGTTATGGGAAGATCAACTTCACCGATAACCGCTTTTCTGGATCCATCAAATGCTTTGACGACGACCTCGTTGATTCTCATCGGAGGGCCTTTGAATGATAATTGCATCAAAGTGGACTTCGGCATAACATTCAGGGCTGACCCTGTGTCTACCAGTACGCTAGCTAAAGCATCGTCCTGGCAGTTGACTGTGATATTGAGTGCCATGTTATGACAGCGACCCTCTTCAGGTAATTCCTCATCACTAAATCCCAAGTTGTTGCAGGAAATGATGTTAGAGACAATGCTATCAAACTGTCTGATTGTTACATCCTGTTCCACAAAGGCTTGCTCCAAGACTTTCTGTAGAGCCTCCCTATGCGCTTCTGAACTGAGTAACAGTGATAATACTAAGATCTTTGAAGGAGTTTGTAACAGTTGATCAACAATGTTGTATTCACTCCTTTGGATGAGCTTGAGAATCTCATCGTCATTTTTTGAAAAGTTGGGATTACTGGATTGACCGACTGGTATATCGGGAGCTTCCGTCTGAAGTTCCTTTTCTTTGCTGAGTTCTCCAACTCCTCTGTTGAAGATTCTACCACTCCGTGTTACACGACTGATGTCCGCAATGTTCACAACGGAGGGTAATGGAATTTCCTTTCCATTTTCAATGATTGTTGTAAGGGATAGCCTTAGTTGATTCATACAGTAATGGTCCCGGTAGATAGATGACTATGGGAACCTTCTGATTTTTCTGACCATCATAAGTAATTTCAATCCATTCCTGGTTAGGAACTTTAGATTCGTCAAGTAGTGGAATGATGGCAAAAACATCCCTGGTCTGGTGACGACCAGAGATGATGACAACATCCTCAACTTGATCGGCAAGGTAATTCGGCGTCCATTTGATGGGTCCAGAACCCGGATATGGACGAATTTCTCCGCGATCCACCTGCCCCTGAAGAGCTGCTCGCACAAGGTAGCACCCTTGGTTACTTTCCGAACAGACGCTACAACGGTCGTAATTGTGTGGTGGCACCTGGCCACGCCCACTTTGAATACAATGTAACCTCACTAGGTTACCTTCCACTGATCGGACATCCTGACTTTGACGCCGAGTAGGATTCCTGTTACTGATACTAATTTGCTGAGTATCTTCATCCATGTAGATTGGCATCCACCAATGATTTAACAAGTGCTGAAGTGCCTCCTGGACAAGGGTACAACCCTGATCGTTTTCGCAACCCGCTTTACAGCTTTGGTAATCATGTGATATTAAGAATCCGAGTCGGACCTGCTCAGCATGTAACTCTACCAGGATGGTATTCATCAGACGAATATCGAAGATTTGAATCATGTTGATCTGATAGGGATTCCTATCATGGTAGTCCTGGATCCATCCAAGATCCATCTGACGTTGGAGGGCCTCTTGTATGAAAGAGCATCCTTATTTGTTTACCGAACAAGTCAGACAAGAACTGTAATCATGCCGCGGCAGATTATGATACTGGCTTTGCCTTGAGTGCATTGCCACCAAGTTGACATTCATTGCACGAATATCGTGGTTCTGAATGACGTTAGAATTCGTGTAAACCATGTTAACTCCACGAACTCGGTGCTCTTGGATCCATCCGAGATCCATTTGTTCCTGTAGAGCTGATTGCACTACCGAACATCCTTGGTTATCTTTAGAGCAGATATCACACTGGTGATAATTATGAGGTGGCACATGGCCATATCCATTCTGTCTACAATGCATCTTAACTAGATTGGTCTTTAACAAGAGTACATCGTGAATTTGATAGACATTGTTAGTCTCTTTCTCAATCAGATTGACTGCAGCTTTCTCGTGTAGAGGCAGCGGGTTCGTGAGAACATTGGGATTCGTATCCTTGAAGGATAAGAGCCCGATCCTAACAAGCTTTTGCACGTCAGATTTGAAATTGAGACAATTCTCAATGTTATGCCCTGATCCTCCTTGGTGGTAAGGGCATGTCTGATCCACCTTAGACCAAAAAGGCGAATTTTCCGGTACTGTAAGAGGAGACTTAGTCTGGATGTGCCCCTTAGCCAGTAGTAACGGAAACAGTTCTGCGTACGTCATGGGTATAGGATCAAATCCTGGTGGCCGTGTTGTACGGTTGTTGTTATATGGAGGACGAGCCTGCTGAAGAGGTTGTTGTGTCCTTTACTGGTCAGGTTGGCTCTGCGCAACCTGAGGTTGATACGTAGGAATAGGCGCAGTGTTGATAGCAGGAGTTACAGCTGCTACTGGTTGATAACGTCGCCTTTGCTTTTCGAGAGATATATTCCCAATATCTTGCTCTTTTTTCTTAGGGAGAGCACTACCGTATTTTTTAGTACCGCTCGTCGATCTAGTGTCTTTTACCAAACGTCCTTCTCGGACGGCTTCCTCAAGACGTACGCCCATGCCGACCATCTCGGTGAAATCATTGGGTGCACTGGTAACCATTCGGTCATAGTAAAATGAGCTTAAGGTATTTAAGAAGATCTTTGTCATCTCTTTTTCCTCAAGAGGTGGACAAATTTGAGCGGCAATTTCACGCCGCCTTTGAGCATACTCCTTAAAGGTTTCCTTGCCCTTTTGCGACATTGATCTGAGTTGATCTCTGTCGGGTGTCATGTCCAAATTGTATTTGTATTGTTGGACGAAGGCAGTGCCAAGATCTCTGAAAGTGCTGATCGTGGCACGGTTTAAACCCATGTACCATTTTAATGCGGCACCGGTTAAACTATCCTGGAAGTAGTGAATCAATAGGTCCTGATTCTCCGTCTGAGCTGACATTCGCCGAGCGTACATCACCAGATGGCTCTGAGGGCAAGAGTTACCCTTGTATTTTCAAAGTCGGGCACTTGGAATTTTTGCGGGACTTTCACATTGGGGACCAAGCAGAGGTCTGCGGCGTCCTTTCCAAATAAATCCTGACCGCGAATGGCTTGCAGTTCCTTCTGCATTTCCAAGAACTGCTCCTGGAATTCCTCCATTCGGTCAAACATAGTTTCCTTTTTACCAGCAGGTATTGGTGGAATCTGTCCTTCCGGGACAGTGTGCACCACAGGGGGTGGTACCGTGACTACAACAGCGAATCTTGGTGTTTCCCGAAGTTTGTAACCTTCAGGAGTCTTCAGTATGCCCCTGGCATCTTCGCTTTCCCGAAGTTTGTAACCTTCAGGCCCAGCGGCTTCTGTTGTGATTCCCTGATCCTCAGTGATCGGCGAAACATATCCTTTTGGGATATAGTTGACAGGCATGCCCCAAGGGCGATCTTTCAGTATCTGATACCTAGGATCATACTTCTCCACTATGGGCATTGAGGTGATCTCTGAGATCACAGTTCTTTGTAGCTGAGCTTCTGCCATGGCTTGTATGTTGTTACGAAGCTTTCTCATATCCTCTCTCAGAGCGTCGATCTCTTCCTTCAACTCTCTGTTTTCTTCCTCAAGATCATCCATCTTTTTCTGACGATTGGCCCGAGTATTGTACGAATGAGACAGTTTGACTCTAGAATCGAGACACAAACGTGAGATTCGTAGGGAAGAAGAATACGCGATGTGAGAATGATGAATGCAATGATTATATTAATTGTTTTTTCTTGGTTTAATCAAAATAAACTTTTTGACAATTAGATTGCAAATATCAAACAGTGGGGAAACCCCTTTTTATTGAATTCAAAGGATTACAGAAATGGAAATACAGTAGATTACAAGGTGCAGAAATAGAAACCTAAGCTAATGGGTCCCGAGTCCTCTCTGAAGAGAAATCGGGTGCTGATTCTGGTATCTTCCTTTTCTTTGACTGGGGCTCTGGAGCCGTTGTCGGGTTGTCATTCCTTTGCCAGGTGAAAGGAGTAAGCAAATTCCTTTGATCATCTTGATTCTCTACAGCATGTTGCTCCAAAATTTTAATCAGAGCATCTTTCTCCTTTAGTAATTGCTGTATTTTGATGCACTCGACGTCGAGGGTGCGGTACTTGTTCTTCCAAGACCTTCTCTCCTTTTGAACTTTGTTGAGAGTAACCTGAAGCTTTTCAGTTTCCGTCATGAAGTACATGACAGGTTCCCTCGACGAAAGAATTCTGTAACGAGGATAAGGCATTTTTAGCTTGAGAGCTCTAGTTTGTACCCAATGGAGATAAGGCTCCACCGAGACATAATCCGGTTTTCCTAGAGACTCCCGTCCTTTCTAATGAAGGTGTTTCCAAGCATGCACTATTTCCATTTTTAGTGCTCTGTCACTTTCTCCTTCCTTGAAGAAAAGACCTTCCAGATGAGCGTTGCGCGGAACAAGCCTCATCGGGTATCCAAATTGACGACGAACCAATACCGGGTGATAGTTGATTCCTCCTTTAGTTCCTATAAGGGGTACGTTGGGGAAGTTTCCACAATGATCAATGATCTGCATTCCATCATAAATCCTATTACACCAATCAATGTCAGAGTTGGTGAGAGACATGATTTTCTGCGACCAGCGTAAGGCACTCTTACGATCCCAAAAAGCAGCAGACTTGGGTAAGTGCAAGATAAACCATTTATAAAGCAGAGGTACACAACATGTAATCTCCCATCCGCTGTACAAATTTCCCAAGTGTACAGAATGATACGCATCTGCGAGCAAAGTCGGCACAGGGTTTCCAATGAGAAAAACCTTAATGGAGTTAATATCGACGAAGTTATTGATGTTGGGAAACAAAAATAATCCGTAGGTGAGTAAAACAAAGATGCTTTCAAAAGCAGTCACGTTCCATATACTGGCAAAATACATGGCTTTCTTTGTTAAGAACTGGGCTGGTAAACCTTGGATGCCACCTTTGGTAGTCATGTGAGTCTTGACCTCAGACTCGTCCAAATGAATTACTCTTGCAATGGTCTGATTCTTTGGAATTTCTTCCAGTCCAGAAAATGGAGCTCGATCGGTGATATGTAGATCAATCAGATGAGAATACTCCTCCAGCGTTGGTGCAAGCTGGTAATCCGGGAATGTGAAACAGTGATAAACCGGATCGTAAAATTGAACGAGCGCGTCCATGATTCCCTCAATCACATGGACTCTTAACAGTGGTAGCAGACCTCCGTACTTGGCTCTGAAAGCCTCTTGGTTTGTGATCATCCCTGCTAACCTTCTCAAATCCCCTAGTTTTGGAACCTTGAAGGTATACCCATGGGTTCTCCTTCTACCGAAATCCATTAGCGTAATCCTCTTCTCTGATATTTGCAATCACAGTCTTAGTTTAATTTGAAAAACAGAGAGACTAGAAGAGAAGTTTTTTGAATGTTTTAATGTTGTTTTTTTTAAATGAATGCATGAATGCAACACACAAAAACATAGAAAAAACATGGGGTCAAAGGGTCGTTGTCATGAAGTCATGGCTCTACCCATCCCCAAAGTTTATACTAAGGTGATTTTTGTACCTGTACTCATTATCATCAGCTCCTCCCAGGAAAGCAAAACAACAAGCGGATCGCCAGCGAGTTGTAGTGCAATCTTAGAGTAAGTTCCATTCACCAAGAATAGATCACCAGCCTCAAATGAGGGTAGTATCGCGTAACAACTATTCCCGATAGTTTTCGCACTACGAAAGCGTTTGGCTCCTCAGCTTCTCAGGCATCACAACCGACCCATTGTCTAGGTGAGAGAATGGTTACGTTAGGATGCCTCCACTGAGGTTGATGGTCGACCCCGTCGCCATCACTTATCTTAAGTGTATACTCAATCTCACCACATACGGCATCACACGCATTCCCAGTAGCAGAAAAATAAACACATATTCAATTAGGAAAAGTAGTATATATATTTGTCCTAAACATCCTAGACCTTTAAAGCTATGAATCCTAAGTTCCTGACAGAAAATGGATTCCCCGGCGGAAGCCCCAATCTGTAATATTCACATAAGTGAAGAAAAGGAAGATCGTGCCTAGATCTAACTTTGAAAAGCCCCACGGTGGGCGCCATTTTTCTGTAGCGAGCGATTTTGGACACGGTTCTTAAGCGCTGGTCGCTCTCTGCGGTTGAGCTTAAACTACAGGTCGATTCATTTTTTATCCTATTGTGAGCTGAATAAGGAAGGGAAATGGATGTCTCCAATTAACCCTGCTTGCATACTGAGTTTAAACAGCGGTCTGTTAGGTTACGGATGGTATCAATGTGGGGGGCCTTTGTACTGGTTATTTGTATTTTCGCCAATACGGGTTTCTTTCTTTCTAGGACTTTCTAGCGGGGAACAAGGGTTAGGATGTTAGGACTGATGCTTTTGAATTACTGCTTTTGCTTGATGGAGATATGGGATTTGGGTTTTTGTTTAGTGTGCTCGCTAAGATTTTTCTTTCAATCTTATGCCTACGTATTCCCGTTTACAGAAACAGGGAAATCAGAGCGTTCGTAGTTCCTCCTATTCTACGGGAGAAAATGGTGTTTTTGGTGTCTTGTTCAAAGCCCAAGACGTGAAGCGAAAGGTGGTTTGTATCTTGTTCAAAGCCCAAGATATGAAGCTGAAGGGTTTATTTGTATCTTGTTCGAAGCCCAAGATATGAAGCTAAAAGGTGTTTTCTTTAGAGAGAATTTGTCATCTCTAAAGGGGGGTCTGTTTGTCACAACTATTGGGTGACTGACTGTAAAGGAGGATTACTTTAACCGGGATATGCGAATCCGGCAGTGCCATGATTTCCTTTATAGGCGATTTTAACCTGAAGGAGAAGACTTTAACTCAGTGTAGAGCAATGCCATCTTTCCTTAGGAATTTCTCATGCTAAAAGAGGGACAGTGGCGTGGATATAGATGATCCAGAGGCTTGCCGCTTACAGCGATTAGATGAAGGGGAAGGAGTGGTTGATGTTTGTGTACTGTGAACGAGGCACAACTTTGATGCTAAAAGGTTGATTAGATCAACCAGTGGTTTTCTTATACAAAGCCTAAGAGGAGACTAATATGTGTCTCGTACAAAGCCCGAGAGAGAGGCTAAAAGGTTTTGACTCAACAAGGGAGTCTTTTGGTATCTCGTATAAAGCCCGAGATGGAGGCTATTTGACTCAACAAGAGAGTTTTTGTATCTCGTACAAAGCCCGAGATGGAGGCTGTTGTTTGTTTGGCTCAATTAAGAACCTTTTTGTATCTCGTATAAAGCCCGAGATGGAGGCGAAAAGGGTGATTGACTCAACGAGGGAGTCTCTTATGTGTCTCGTACAAAGCCCGAGAGAGAGGCTAAACGTTGTTTGACTCCGCTGGGGAGAATCATTGTACAAAGCCCAAGAGGAGGCTATGGTGACTGTTTCAGTTGAGTGACAGGTCCAGTATGCGGATTTTGAAAGAGAAAATCATTTCTTATATGAGCAACACTGTACTCAAGGATTTGTTTCAAGGATCCGGGTTATTCCTGTTCTTTAAGGAAGCGGGAAATCAGAAGGGTATTGAGACTGTCCGAGTCTGCGGGTTTCCTTCCTATTTAACGAAGGGGGCACTTGAGAATGTCTTTGAGACTCAAGGAGATTAGACTGTCCAAGTCTAGAGTTTCATCTTTTGTACTATGCTTTGAGAAATAGTAGTAGACTCTTTGAAAGGACTGTTCTATGCAGATGATTAAGTTCTGTTCCTATACCTCTAGGAGGTCGTCGGGACAATTTGTACGAAGCCCAAGAGGAGGCTGGAAACTTTTAAGAAGCCGACGGGTCTTTGTACGAAGCCCAAGAGAAGGCTGTCATTCTCGGAGGAAGAGATCATTATACGAAGCCTAAGAGGAGGTTGTGGATACTTCTAAGAAGCCGACGGGTCCTTGTACTAAGCCCAAGAGGAGGCGGGGATGCTTTTAGGAAGCCTGTGGGTCCTTGTACGATGCCCAAGAGGAGGCCGATGCTTTTAAGAAGCCCGTGGGTCCCCAAACCCCGAGAAATTCAAGGAAAGCTATTCACAAGGAATAGATCAAGTCAGGAAAGTTCGGGAATTTGGAAGAAACTCAAAGATGCCATTCACGGAGAATACATTCATCTCTGGGAGTAGAGTTTCTTGACAATTCCTAATGAGGACAGCCGAAGAGAAGACTGTATCTGGTGATCCTATTGGGGATCTAGTTCAGCCTATTTCTAAGAGTGACAGTCTGAGAAAGGGTTCAAAAAGAATCTGCCTTTCACATCTCCATATTGTTTAACCCCAAGAGGAGGGAAGACTGTGTCTGGTAATCCTATGTGGATCTAGTTTTGACTGTAAGTTCAGAGTGATCAACAGGGCTCTACCTAGTGCTAGACGTAGTTGTCGGGAAAACTCTAAATATCTATACTATTATTACACAGTTAGTATGAGTTTATGAAAGGAGACTTACAGCGAAACAGCCCCACAATACAGTTATATTTATATGAGTTTATGAAAGGAGACTTACAGTGAAACAGCCCCACAATACAGTTATATATATATATGAGTTTATGAAAGGAGACTTACTGTGAAATAGCCCCACAATACAGTTATATACATATGAAAGCAGTAAATGAAAGCGGGTAAACACTTACTCGGTTGTAGAGCTTCCATGCTGTTTGGTTAGTTGTTCAACAAAGAAAGATTGAAAACAACAGTATATTCAAAATCAAAGGAGAAAGTGCTTTGAAATAAAAAGATTTGGGGCTTACAGCTCAAGGAGAGGCCCAGGGTTTTATCAGTGAGCGCACTGTTGAATTTGTACAGAGGGACTTATACAAGTGACTGTGGCCCAAAAAAGGTTTTCTGTACAAAGGGATGGGTCTTACACTCTCTCAAGAGGCCCAAAGAGTTTTTAAGAAAGGAAATGGGTCTTACTACTCGAGGGTAGGCCCAATGGTTAATTTTAAACTGGCGACGATCGCGTCGTTTATTTGAAAATGTACAGAGGGACTTATACAACGAATGAGACCCAAAAAGTTTTCTGTACACAAGGGGTTGGGTCTTACACTCTAATAGATTCCCAAAGAGTTTAAAGAAAAGAAATGAGGCTTACAACACGAGGGGAGGCCCATGGTCTTTATTTTCAAGATGAATATTCACTTTTAAAATGCTTAAAAACAATTAAAAATGAATTTATTCACAAAAATACCAACTATATTAAATAAATAATATAAATTTGATTTTTTTGTAGAATAAAATATTTTACTATTTTTGTGATTTTTCAGAAAAAGAACCAATAAAAAATAATCAAAATTGAGGGAGTTATTAATTTTCCAAATCATTAAAAAATAATATGAAAAATGAGAAAATATAAAAAAGAGGGGTTGGGTCTTACACTCTATTAGAGGTCCAAAGTGTATTTTTGTACAAAAGATGGGGCTTACAACTCAGGGAGAGGCCCAAAATATTTTCAGTTTGAAAATGGCGATCGCGCCGAGATTTTTAACGTATCGGGACTTATACAATAGCTGAGGCCCAAAAATGTTTTGTTAAAAAAGGGTTGGGTCTTACACTCTAATAGAGGCCCAAGTGTTTAAAAATGAAAAGAAATGAGACTTACAGCTCAAAGAGAAGCCCAGTTGATTTTCGTTTGAAAATGGCGATCGCGCCGAGATTTTTAACGTATCGGGACTTATACAATAGCTGAGGCCCAAAAATGTTTTGGTTAAAAGGGGATTGGGTCTTACACTTTAATAGAGGCCCAAGTGTTTGAAAAAGATTTGTTAGGGTAAAAATCAAAGAAAACCCCAATTTCATTTTTTTAGGCATTTTTCCAAGAAAAATTAAGTAAAAAATGATAAAAATATCAAATAAAATCATTAAATAATGATTAAAGTTGAAAAAAATATTTTATCCACATAAATGTTTAAAATCATTTTGGTTTTAAAAACTCAAGAAAAAAAAAAGAAATCATTTTAAAAGCATTTAAAACAATTTAAAACACTATTTTTAAATATATTAAAAATAATACTTTTTTATTTATTTTTTGTGGATTAAAATATTATTGGGTATGAATTGGAAAATGATGATTTTTTGCTATGTAAAAAAAAATTGGTTGAGTTTTGAAAATAAAAAGTAAGAAAAAGAGGAAAGATATCAAAATATCATCTTCGACATTTCTTTTGGGGTAAAAACGAGTACCGAAACTTTAATTTTCAACACGTTTTTTATCAAATTTCAAACACTCATAACTCTCTCAATTTTTATAGGAATCAAAATCCGGAAGTACCTATCTTGACCGATTTTTCGCAAGGAATCCTATGGTATTACTCACGCACACGGAAAATCAACACACAAAATGCAGAAATTAAAACCAAAACTGCTATCGTTTTGAAAGCATCGTTCCGCGTCGAATTTCCGACACGCGTAACTCTCTCGATTTTTATCCGAATTGAAATCCCAAAAAACCTATCTCGGCCGATTTTTCGCAAGGAATCCAATGGTATTACACATGCATGTTGAAACTCAATGTACAAAACGCAGCAATAAAAAAACCAGAGCTGCTACGTTGTGAAAACGTCGTTCCGCGTCGAATTTCCAACACGCGTAACTCTCTCGATTTTTATCTGAATTGAAATCCGAAAAAACCTATCTCGACCGATTTTTCACAAGGAATCTAATGGTATTGCACATGCATGCTGAAACTCAACGTACAAAACGTAGCAATAAAAAAACCAGAGCTGCTACGTTGTGAAAACGTCGTTCCGCGTCGAATTTCCAACACGCGTAACTCTCTCGATTTTTAACCGAATTGAAATTCGTAAAAACCTATCTTGACCAATTTTTCGCAAGGAATCCAATGCTGTTATCGTTAATTCGACGTCGTTTTGCGTCAAGTTTCCAACGCGCGTAACTCTCTCAATTTTCATCGGAATTGAAATCCATAAAAACCTATCTTGACCGATTTTTCGTAAGGAATCCAATGGTGTTACTCATCCACACTAAACGCAAAAATAAAAAAAAACCAAACTGTTATCGTTAATTCGACGTCGTTTCGCGTCAAGTTTCCAACGCGCGTAACTCTCTCAATTTTCATCGGAATTGAAATCCATAAAAACCTATCTTGACCGATTTTTCGCAAGGAATCCAATGGTATTACTCATCCACACTAAAACTTAATGTACAGAACACATCAATAAAAAAAAACCAGAACTGGATATGATTTTAAAACAACCAAAATTCCACATATAAACATGTTAAAATGCAAACAGTGGGAGGATCACAACATACACATTAAGGACTACATTTTTGCCTCAAGAATTGTTCAATATGATGCATGTATGTGGACAACAAAGGAAAGCATGATTCAAAGAATTCAAGTTGTGGAATTTACCTCTTTTTTGGAGATTTTGGGCAACCTACCAAGTGCTTTGTTCCAGAAATGATTTGATGCTTTGGACAACCTCAAATGACCTCTTAGAAGCTTTTAGGATGGTTGGAATCGGCTGGAAACCTCTGGAGCAAGTTTGTGCACTTTCTCGCAAAATGGTCAAAAGTGGCCCAAATGCCAACTCTCTCAAATGGTGTTCCAGATGTGTGGCACCATTTGGGACAGTTCAAGGATGATATTTAGAGTGTGTTTGAGGTTTTATCTGGTTTGGAAAGTGACTGAATCAAGACATGGCTTGAAAAATGCAAAAAAAGTGTCATTTTGAGGTTTTGAGAGGTGACTTTTTAATGTTGTGATTACAGGTCACTTTTGATGGTTTGCACAGCTTACATATGATATATATGAGGTGTGTGTGTGATTAGTTTGAGTGGAATTGCTCTCTAGCTTAAAAACTCAGAATTACTTGCTTTGGAAGGCAAATTTGAGGTGAAAGAAGAGATTTTGAGGAAAGCATCTGTTTGATGGCTTTGGTGTACTCAAACTGAACACAAATGAGCTCTATTTATAGTTGAGCAAGTTTGTTTTGGGATCCACAGTGAATAGCAACTGCAGCAGGTGTTTGTTCCATGTTGGCCAATGGAAATCCGAGTCTCCTCTAGCCATTGACTAGAGGTTAGGGCACAGGGTTGTGGTTCCCTTGGTCTTGGATAAGTCTTGACTGATTTCATATGAGAATGGCTCAGTCCATGCCACCTCTAAGCATCCATTAAATGCTCCAAACCAAAATTGGAGTTTTGTCCCTCTTTTAGGGACTTCTAGGTTTTGGCATGCTTTTTTTTGTTCCTTGGACTTGGGAGGTTCATGGATCAGATCATCCCACTTGGATTTGATCCTTAGATGTGTCCAAACTGATGACAAGGCTTGAAAATTCGTGTGGCACAAAAAAAGTGCAAATCTGCCCTGAAAAATTCAGCTTCAGCAAGGCCTTTTGTAAGATCCATAACTCCTTGCTCGAGTATGCTACATGGACGTTCTAGGACTTTCCGGAAAGCTTAGATGACCTACTTCAACTTTGATGTTTGACATTAGACCTGGTTCAACTTGGATCATGGAGAAAAACAGCCTTGAAGTTGGGACATTGTGCTGAAATTACAAGGCAGATTTTTGGCTAAGTGCTGAAAATTGTCAATTTTAGGTTTTTAGCCATTTTGATCCAACCATAACTCAAAATCCATGATGAATTGGGATGAAGTGTAGTTGACACTTTTGTAGAGGGCAATGAGGGCTACAAATCCATCTTTGGATGGGGAAAAATGGCTTTGTGGTTTAGGAGTTATGATCCTCCAAAGTTGGTACCCTTGCTACTTTTTTTCATAACTTAGAAAATTTTCTAAGTTTTTATGGTTACCCCCTTTTACAAGTTACCCCACTTTCTTTGATTTTTCTTGATGAATGATGATTCCAATCACACATTAACATCATTTTAGGGTTAAAAAATCATTTTTATGAAAAATCTCAAAAAGTCAAAGTTTGACTTTTGTGCACAGTTGACTTTTTATCAGATGAATTCCAAAATGTGTGATCCTTTAGGAAATCATGTCCTTGACCTAAATCAAAATTGATGGACATGTTCCATGGGTGTTATAGGGTATATTTAATCGTGTCCCATGGCTTGGGAGCATGTCCTGGTCAAAAGTCAAAGCTACAGTTGACTTTTCTCGCGAAACCCTAACTGTGGTTCATATGAAATTGATACTTGTTGCTCAAGCTTCTTGGATCAATCCATTGTTGTAAATGGATCAATGTGGTGTGTTAGGGATCCTCAAATCCTCTCTTGAGGTCTTGGCTCGTGTTTTATCCCAAAAGTCAACTTAGGGGTGAATTAGGTCAAGAAACCCTAATTCCTGATTTTTTAGGTATGCATCCCCTGAGGCTAAATTGACTTGATGATGGGGATTATGAAGTTCCATGGAGCATTTTAGGTTATGCTTTGAAGCATTGGCTCATGCCCAGAGGAAAATTTCCATCTGGAGGCCCTAGTCGACCAAACCCTAATTTGGTGACACTGGCGATCCTGAGGCTTGATCCACCTAGAAGGGAGCAGCCTTGTGCTTAATCCTTGAAGTGGGAGTCCTCTTGATCCATTGTGGATATTTGAGAGGCTAGACAAGTTTAAGATCATGTCATTCCTTGATTGATCCTTTGTCTAAGAGCTCTGAGAGGGTTTGAAACCCTAGTTTTGATTGTAGTGAATGCTCACCCATCTTTGGGGAGACTAATGAGGTACAAAGGTACATCCATATTGTGCTGATGATTTGCACAATGATGGGAAATCTTAGTGGTCAAAATTTGGGGTATGACATTGTGCTAATAAGATTTTTGTTGGTGTTGCATGGGCGTATTGCTTTCCTTTCTAAAATAAGTGTCGTAACTCGCTTGTGTGACATATTTTCAATAAGGACTTCAACATTAACATATGTGTTGCATTTGAATAATCATTCTCAGAATAAATATTTTTTGCTTGCATACATTTGTTTGACATCAAAGAAGCTTACACGATGAACATCAGTCGAGAAGCTTAAACTGGCCAAGTTGAGGTGCCTGAGACTCCAGAAGACATGTTGCTGAAAGATTATGTGGGAAGAAGGCGTTCCCAGCCGTTTGTGTTGAGATGTAACCAATCTGGGACAATCACACCGAGAAATCTCTTCAAAATATAGCCAAGCTAGGACATTCAAGTTGAGAAGGTATTTTCAGAGTACAATCCACCATGGGGCAATTATGTCGAGATCCGATAAATCTCTCCACAAGTGTGTAAACTGGGGCAATCACGTCGAGATTCGGTAAATCTCTCGAAGACTAGTCGGTCAGAGACAAATGCACTGCAAGGCTTGTACTGGGGATGGTCACTTCAAGGGCACGAGAAGTTTTTCCCTTCAGAACACAGTCAATCAATAGCACCTCTGCAAGGTTCAGAACACTGTGGCAGAACATTTCAGGTCATTACGAACCCTCTCGAGGTGGTTTACTTCATGAATCGTGAAGTATGGGACAGTTATGTCCATACCGAATACATCTCTAAGAGTTTGAAAACCCTGGGGCTTTGTTGAATGCCAGGTTTTCTGTAAAATCCTCTTAAGATGATTGCTTCAAGTAGACCCTGTGGTCTGGGGTAAGGTGGAGAGTTAAAGGAACTGTGTTTCGCTCTTGACAATCAACACTGAATTGTTCCCAGTGTGGGACTTTTGGAGTCTTTTCCCTCCAGTAAAGAGCTAGAGGGTATCTTTTCCCAGCAAGGTGTGGGAATTGTTATTCTTCCTCAAGCAGAGAATTGTCCTATGTTCGAAAAGGGCTTTTATGAAGGTTTCTTATCTCTAGCAGTACAGATGGAATCCTCACTCTCAGCAAGGTAAGACGATAGAATATCGTCAAGAAGACGATGAGGAGTCAGAGTGTTCTCTTCCTCAACGGTCAGATCTAGTCATCTCAAATAATTCAAAGTCCAATCTTCATTGGTACCTCCCCAGTAGAGCTGCTCTCTTTAAATTTGAAGTCTGATCGTCCTTAGCAGTTTATTACTCTTCCCCATCAGAGTATCGAGGATTGTCTTCCTCAACAGAGTATAAAGAAGTAATTCCCCAAGCGGAGTCGTTGAGGATCGTCTCCCTCAGCAGGGTATAAGAGGTTTTCCCCTTGCCAGAGTTGTGATTTGGCTCATTTTTCCTCAGCAGCTAGCCAGAAGTTGCTATTTTTACAGCCTCTCCTGCAAGAGATTGATGGAGCATCTTCTTTGATCAAAGATGGTGTTTCCCCACAGAGTATGGGGTTGTCGTTTTTTCCTCAGCTATTCAGGAAACATGTGTTTACCCCCTAGCAGAGTGGATGTTGACAGCTACTATTTTCCAAGCAGATGTGCCGATGAGGATCGTCCCCCCCAGTAGGATATAAGAGGATCGTCCCCCTCAGCAGGAGTACAGAGGATTGTATACCCAGCCGAAGTTGTGTTTGGATTATTAATCCCTAGCAAGCTTTCAGAAGTTGATTGCTCTAATGTGGATGTTGTTGTATCTCCAGCAGGAGATTCGTGGACAAAGATTTTATTATCCCCACAGAGTCCTGGGGTCTACTTTCCTCAGTTGGTTAGAAAGTATAGCCTCACCGACAACGGCTTGATCTAATCCCCAGCAGGGTGAGGGTAAAGTTATTTCCCTAGAAGCAGATTAAGCTTATATCCCCAAGAAGAGTGTGGTGGTGAGTGGTATCCCCAGCAGGTCTTAAGTCCAATCGTTTTTGGCAGGCGTCAAATCCAAGTTCTGAAACAGTTGGTCATCCCCAGCGGAGGAGTTTCCATCTTCAATATTCATCTCCCTCCCTAGCTGAGTGGGTATTCTCTCGGAGTTTCGTCCATCTCCAGCAGAGTTGTTGATCTTGATATTCCCCAACAGAGTGGGTATTCTATCAAAGTTTCGTCCATCTCCAGCAGATTTGGTGATTGTGATCTTCCCTAGCAGGGTGAAGTTTTCCTCAGCATTGTTCTTTGGTTTGATGACAATGTAGTTGTCATCCTTGGTGGAGCTGCTTCTGTTCTCAGCGTTTATTTCGCTGGGACGGTCTGTTGCATTGCATAAGCATCTTTTTGCATGGCATCCTCCTAAATGCGTAGCATTCCCACTTCGTGTGGAGCATTACGGTAAAATTCAAACATATGCATCTGAAGCATAAGCCAGGTTTGATTTTTCCCTCGTCAGGAAAGCCGGATTTCAGGAAAATATCTTTTGACTTTACTCCACAAGTGTTGGGTTTAGTCATTCAAAGAGATATTTGACATTCCCTTGCAGAGTTGTTTGCCAGGATCGTTAATCCATGATGTCATTTTTATCCCTTCGTCCAGGTGGTCCTTTGGTTTATCCCCTCAAGGTTTTTACCGTCAGACACTCGTCCGTGTTCTTTCAGCACCCATCCGTGTTTGAACCTTTTAAGCCAATGCCAGTCCACATTGACATTTGGCACCCGTCCGTGTCCTTTCAGCACCCATCCGTGAACCTTTTCGATACCCGTCCGTATTGAAACCTCTTTACACCCATCTGTGTACCTTTCCGATACCCATCCGTATTGAAACCTCTTTACACCCGTCCGTGTACCTTTCGATATCCGTCCGTATTGAAACCTTTTTACACCCGTCCGTGTACCTTTTCGATACCCGTCCATATTGAAACCTCTTTACACCCGTCCGTGTACCTTTTCGATACCCGTCCATATTAAAACCTCTTTACACCCGTCCGTGTACCTTTTCGATACCCGTCCGTATTGAAACTCTTTACACCCGTCCGTGTACCTTTTCGATACCTGTCCGTATTAAAACCTCTTTACACCCATCCGTGTACCTTTTCGATACCCGTCCGTATTGAAACCTCTTTACACCCGTCCGTGTACCTTTTCGATACCCGTCCGTATTGAAACCTCTTTACACCCGCCCGTGTACCTTTTCGATACCCGTCCGTATTGAAACCTCTTTACACCGGTCTATGTACCTTTTCAGTACCTGTTCGTATTGAAACGTCTTTTCACCCATCTGTGTACCTTTTCAGTACCCGTCCGTATTGAACCTCTTTACACCCGTCCGTGTACCTTTTCGATACCCGTCCGTATTGAATCTTTTTACACCCGTCCGTGTACCTTTTCAGTACCCGTCCGTATTGAACCTCTTTACACCCTTCCGTGTACCTTTTCAGTACCCGTCCATATTGAACCCTTTTTACACCCGTCCGTATACCTTTTCAGTACCCGTCCGTATTGAATCCTTCTACACCCGTCCGTGTACCTCTTCAGTACCCATCCGTATTGAATCTTTTTACACCCGTCTGTGTACCTTTTCGATACCCGTCCGTATTGAACCTCTTTACACCCGTCCGTGTTCTTTCAGCACTCGTCCGTGTTTGAAATTTTGTTTCAACGCCCGTCCGCATTGACATTTGGCACCCGTCCGTGATCTTTCAGCACCCGTCCGTGTTTGAACTTTTGTTTCAATGCTCGTCCGCATTGACATTTGGCACCCGTCCGTGTTCTTTCAGCACCCGTCTGTGTTTGAACTTTTGTTTCAATGCCCGTCCGCATTGACATTTGGCACCCGTCCGTGTTCTTTCAGCACCCGTCTGTGTTTGAACTTTTGTTTCAACGCTCGTCCGCATTGACATTTGGCACCCGTCCGTGTTCTTTCAGCACCCGTCCGTGTTTGGACTTTTGTTTCAATGCTCGTCCGCATTGACATTTGGCACCCATCCGTGTTCTTTCAGCACCCGTCCGTATTTGAACTTTTGTTTCAATGCCCGTCCGCATTGGCATTTGGCACCCGTCCGTGTTCTTTCAGCACCCGTCCGTGTTTGAACTTTTGTTTCAATGCTCGTCTGCATTGACATTTGGCACCCGTCCGTGTTCTTTCAGCACCCGTCCGTGTAGAATTTCTTTACACCCGTCCATGTACCTTTTCGATACCCGTCCGTATTGAAACCTTTTACACCCGTCCGTGTATCTTCTCGGTACCCGTCCGTATCTGATATCTTTGATTCTTTGACACCCGTCAGTGTTTATCCCCAGCATAGTTAACACTCGTTTGTGTTTATTTCATGACATTTCAATACATTGTTTGTATTGGTTTCCAACACTCGTACATGTTGTGACAGTGCAACTTTTTTTGCTTGTTTCCCCAGCGGAGTCGTCTCTCCTTTGAGGATGGCAAATTTCAGGTTTCTTTTGGTATTCAATCCCTGTGAATCCTTTGAATGTCTGAAAGCCGTTGCTATCATCCTTTCAGGTCCAAGTCGATTGAATAGGGGCAGCTGTAACACCCCAAAATTTGCCCTACCTTTTTTCTGGCTTATGTTTCTTTGCATTTCTTGCATTAGCATTTGTGCATAGCATGGTTCTTAGCATGGGATCAAGGTACTTGGTTCATTTCAAAGGAGTCGCAAGCCTCAAGGTGGTTTGAGGAGCTCATCATATCTTCATAAGATCAAGAATGGCAAAGGATTTCAAGTGGATCTTTCACTCCTGACCAAAGGAACCAGTTGGGGTTTTTGACCCAAAGGACTTCTTGAAGGGCTTTGTGGATTCAAGCATGTTCTTATGGTATTCCATATGCTCACAAGTGTTCATGGATAGAGACTTGGCTAGTGGTTCATTGTGGAGGATTTTCAGTGGATCAGTTACTTGTGAAGTAAGCAAAAGTCAACAGTTCAAGAGGAAAGTCAACCATGGGTTTTCAAAGGTTCAAATCATGTTTCCCAAGTCCATGTACCTTTATTTGGTCAAGGAATAACATGGATGACATCATTCTTCAAGAATCAAGAGTTTGTGCAAAAGTTACTAAATTTGGAAAATGACCTATAATGAGAACTTTCCATTTTTGGCAATTTTTCCACCATATTCAACTTGACTTTTCATCATCAAGGAAGATTTAAATGAATTTTCCTCCAACATGAAAGTTGAATATCTTTCTCTCCCATTTCCAAAAAGTACTAGATGGTTCTCATAGCATTTGTGAAGCTCAAGTTATGGCCAAAACAATGCAAGGTGTTTTTAAGGGTTTTCACATGTACCACTTTTTCCACCTTTTCCATTTTTGGTACAAATTGACTTGTAATTAGTTCTATTGCTTCAATTCACATTTCCATATTCAAGTACAATTCATTTGGCACAAGTTTGGCCTTTGAATCAATTCATCTCATGCCATATTCATCACTTATTTCACATTATGCAAAATGGCAAGATGTTTCAAAACTCACAAACCAAGACATTTCAAGGCCCAATTCCAATCCATTTGTGATCAGCAAAGGAAGTGTGAGTGATTCATCATGAAAGGCATGGGAATGCACGTGTGGATTAGTGGTGGTATCACTAATTGTATTTTTGCAAAACACTCCAAAACTCATTAACCAAGGGATTAACCAATTGCTAATCATGATCAGTGGACTAATGGAATGTATATAAGCTAACTCACACCCTCACAGCTAGGTCATGCACTCTATTTTGGTCAGAATCCATTTTTCACCCTAAACCTTCTCCTCTTCGAATCTCACTACTCACAAGAGCTTTTCACAAAATTCATTCACATTCTTAATCATTGGACTCCATAGAACACAAATCTACCATCATCTGAGGCTCATAACAAGGATATCATAGGGTTCAAATTTGGAAACCTCTTCTTCAAAACTCAAGATCTAGGTCAGATTCAAGCTCTAATTGCATTTATTTTGCAATTAGAAACTTCTGAGGTGTGATCTGGAGCTTACAGACGGTTTTCTAGGAGTATTTTGAGCTCTTCAAGATCTCAGGTTAGTGGTGATTTCATGCTCTTAGAACTTAATTTTTTGATGTGCATAATGATCTATGAGGTTCACTGAGTGTGCTGATGTATTTTGTTTTGAGTTTGGACGTGTATCATGACAGTATTTGATGGTTAAAGTTTTTGGATCCAAACTTATTTCGTTCGATTCTCATTATTATTGCATTGTTTGTGATTTTTAATGGTGAAATTCTGGTCAGTTTGATGTACTCATGATTGATTTCTGGAATTTTTGGGTGAGACTCACCGAAGAAAAGTGACCGGAGCTAGGGCTCCGGCACCTGGTTCATGCTCAGTCCGGCGAGGGTTTTAGAGGTGGAAGATGCAATCCCACCGTTCATTGCTTTGATCCAATGGTCCATGCGTTGCCACGTTTTATTAAAATCTATTTTTATTTTATTGGTTGAGTGTTATTAATCCATGCTAGTTACCATGTGCCACGAATCTGGGTCGTTGATCTTGCATTGTGTGTGATCTGATGATTCATTTGTATGCGTGTGATTAATCTGACGGTTGTATGCGTGCCAACACATTAAATTTGTCATGTGCCTTTCACGTGTTTACTTTTTTAAATTCTGAGTGATTTAATGTGCGCATGTGTATGTTAATTATGGTGTGCGTGTAGATCTGTGCCTCTTATCATGATTACATGTTGCTTTGGTTGACTTGAGGTGAAGCGTTAGATTGATCTTATGGCTAATAGTGAGTCAATTTGGTTGACTGAGGTCCTTGGTTTTTTTTGTTTGGCGCGCTGACCCTCTCAGTGGATTGGGCTTGCTATTCCCACCCCCTGTTGAGTCCATTTTGGTTGTTGAACGTGTTTGGGTTGCGGATTACACCCCCTGGGCTCTTTTTCTTTCTTTATTTTATTTTTATTGCATAGTTTCTCATTTTTATTTGCTAAAAATAGTTTCAAGCATCAAAAAATTAAGAAAAAATTCATGAAGCATGTTTAGGGTTTTATAAAATTTTCCCAAATTTTATTTTCCATTTTTATTTTATTTTTGGCATCTGAATTAATTGTTGTATGAATTTCTTTTTGAATTTGTTTCAATTGTGCACACTTAAGCTTGCTGATTTTATTTCTCATCATCTATAAAACATTTTCAACCCATTCTTTTAAACTCTTTTCATATTGCATTTTGGTCCCTCTCTTTTGCATATTAGCTCATAATTCCTATGTGAATTTACATGATTGATTGAAGCACTTGTCTTGTGAATTTTTTAATGAGTTTTTGACATGTTGTTTGGACCTGGTTGAGGTGTTTTGAGATTTAATTTGGTAATTTTTTAATCATGTTTACTATTTGTTTGATTGCTCTTGGTTTGAGGTCTTCTTTTGTGCACATCTTTGATCATGTTTGATTGCTTGTTTGAGAAGACACTTGTGCCATTATTTGGGATTGTTTCTTTGACTTCATAAACCATGATTGAATCATTATAGGTCATTTGATTGCAATTATAGGTCATTGGTGTGAGGTTGTTGCATATTTTGTGCACATGTTCAATGTTTGATTTACATGCCTCTTTTGACTTATCTTCTCACTTCTTCTCATCTATGCCTCTTCTTGGTTTCTGTTTGGTTTGTGTATGCCATGCCATATTATTCCTTTGCACTTCATTTGATGTATGTTTCTGACCTTGGAGCTTTGCATTCATGTCATATGCTATTCATGTTTCATTTTGCATCCTTGAACATGCTTCCTTCTCCTTCTTCTAATGATTCTTAACGCTTGGATACTTGCTTGTATGCCTTATGTGACACTTGTATAGCATGTTTAGGCATATGTTTAGGTCATCCACATTTTGACTTTGATGTTATTTGAAGCATTGTTGCATGATCACCTTGCATATCCACTCATTCTTCTTCTACTCCTTCTTTGATGACTTTCTTGGATGTTTTGCCACTTGTTTGCATTCTCTTTGCTTGAGTTTGTTTGGTAAACATTATGAGTCACCTATAAGGTGTAAATTCTGACTTGGTTGAGTTTCATTTGGTTTGTAATCATTTCTCTATGGGTTGTAACTTGTTTGGGTTTCATTTGTCTTATTGTTGTTTATGTTTGTTTTTGCTAACCATGTAGGGGCTAATGGTAAGTGATGGGAAGTGGACAGTTATCCACATTCTAACTTCTCCTTTCTCTTTTAAGCTTTCATACTTGTGTTTGCTTTGGCATTTAAGATGCTTCTTTCTTCTCTCTCACTCTTTCTCATCCCATGAATCCCAAGACTTGATTAAGTCTTGGATTCTCTCCCTTTAGAGCTACCTAGTCCAACTTAATTTTTGATTAAGCTTGGAGTAGGATTAGCATTAGGCTTTAGGCAGTCGTCTCCCCTAAGCCTCACTAACCATAGGTCATCCATGCATGATAACATTAGGACTCTTAGTTTCCCTTTAGAGTTTCCTTTGTGTCTTCTCTCTTCTCATCTCAAAACTTCTTGAAAATACTTAATAAAATATAACGTATATTGTGCTCGAGCCTTAAGTGTAGGAAATGAAGAACGAGGGGTCTCCCCTCCTCTTCTAGGGTGTTTAGCATACGTCCCATTTGGGGGCGACCATGCGATTCACTCGTTCCCGCATGGTAGACTTTGGTGCAATGTAAGTTACGAACTAACTTAAAACACTTCTGTCTTAAAAAACATCAAACAAATTCAAATCTTTTTATCCTTCGGGATTGTTGGGTTTCAAACTTCTTTTTTTCAGAAAAGAGCTCGTCGCTCACGTAAAAAACACTTACCCATCCGTGGTCGTACCCACGAACTACATTAGCTCTGATTCCTCTCTCTCGTCCGATTGAGGATATGTAGGCACAAGGCAGCGATTGTCTTGGCAAGCAACATTCCCCCACAGTTCCCGTCCGAACTACGTTGACTCTGACTTTCCCATTGCACTGAGGGAGTACGTAGGCCTAGGACAACGATAAAGTCCTATCGAGTCACTTCTTTTTTCTTTTCTTCTTCGTTTATCCGTTCTTTCCGTTCTCGTTTCTTCTCCGGTCCCGTAGCAGTGGAGTTCCAGACGACGACACCCTTTGATGTAGACAACAAGCGTGGATCCCATCGAGTACGATGGACGTGTTGGGTGCTGACACCTTCCCTTCCTGTAACTGACTCCCGTACCCGTTTCTCTTGGTCGTGAGACCATGTTCTTTCCCTCTTTAGGTTTATGCAGTGTTTCCTTTCCCTCTCTCGGGATAAATACACATTACTGGCGACTCTGTGTCTTCTGCGCCACTCTCGCGTTTGTACCGTTGGATGCGAATCTTTCGGGAGCGACAGGGATCCAAACCTGGATTTATATGTCTTGCTACACTCTATAAAAGCTTCAACTACATCTCATTCCAATTCTTCATGGATATTTAGTTATGTAGTGATCAAAATGGCAAAAAACATGAAAATGACACTTTTCCAACACTTAGTAAAAATCTGCCTAAGTTAGCAGCCTTGAATATCAATGTTCATGATGATTTTTCAATGGGATCCAAATAGTTTCAAGACAAACTATGATCAACATGTGTTGTATCATATGAGGGCTTTCCAATGAGCCCAAGAACATGAGAAAACTCCACCTGAGCTAGGAGTTATGATAGCTGCAACATGCCTTGCTGCAAACTGTTTTGGCAAGGCAGATTTGTGCCTTAGTGCTTGAATTGATCAATTTGGGCAAATTCAAGCATGGTTATCCATCTACACACCTCAAGGTGGAACAACCAAGGGACAAGCACTGATCTACCAACCTCCCAAATCCATGGATCTATGTTTAGGCATGACACTCCTAAATTCAAAGATGCTTCAAATATTCAACTTTGTTTCAAAGCATTTAACTGATGCATAGAGGTGGCATTCATCAAGACAATATTATCCAAGTTCAGTCAAGACTTGTCCTTGAACCAAAGAACCTTAGGCCTGTGCTCTAACCTCAAGTCAATGGCTAGAGGAGACTTGAGATTCCATTTGATCACAATTAGCCACAGACCTGTACCGGTTGCCATACACTATTGCTACCAAAACAAACTTGACACACTATAAATAGACCTCATTTGTGATCAGTTTGAGTACACCAAAGCACCTAAACTGATGCTTTCCTCAAAATCTCACTTTCACTCCAATTTTGCCTTCTAACTCAAGTCACCATCGGGTTTTGAGTTTGAGAGCAATTCCAACCAAACCAATGGTTCACACACCTCACATGTGACATATAGAAGTGATCCATAACACAAAATCACATCTGGAACATCAGATTCTCAAAATCACCAGCCATCTGCACAAGCCTTTGAGTGATTTGCAGTTGAGGTGCCAAATCAAGTTCCAACTCAATTCAATCCACTCCAAGCATTCAGACACGCTCCATAGCACCTAAGGAAGCTGTCCACATCATTGGAACCAAGCTGTAACACCTCCAACCTAGAACTCGATCACCAGCTGCAAGAGGTAAGCATGAACTCTTCAAACTCCATGATGCATGCATATTTTACTGCACAATAATTTTGCCATATGTTCCTAATCATGTATGGAGTGATAACCCTCAATCAATTGCCATGAATCAATCGTGTATGGAATTTCATTGTGTTCATACTGAAATTAGGGTTCTTGAAGTTTTCTTCTGATTTCTCACTCAATACTTAATATAAATGCAATTAATCTATATGGTTGTGATCCTTGTTCAAAAGCGAACTAGATTGGTACTTGAATCGTGCAAAATCATTGAGAAATCATGGAGAAAAGTGAGAAAATGCAAATCTGGAAAAACAGAGGGCGCGGGCAAGAACCAAGTGTTCTTGGCGCCATAATTCAAATTTTTGAATTTTAGTTATTTTGGTTAATTGATTCAAAAATTAATTTCTCTCTGAATATTTATGTTTTTGAATTGATTCTTTTTCTCAAAATTCACTAAAATATTTAAATATTTTATTTTACAAAAAAAATCCAATTTATATTATTTATTTAATATAGTTAATTTTTTTGTAATTAACTTCATTTTAATTATTTTCAAACATTTTTTAAATGGAATTCCCACTTTGATCTTTCAAAATCAATTAAACTTTAAGCTTTCATATGATTAAACATGATTTTTCAAAACATTTTCCAAAGTGTACAACTTTTTTTTTAATATAATTGATATTTTATCATTTATTATTTAAATTATCTTTGAAAAATGACATTTTTATTTAAAATTAGGGTTTCCTCTTGATATTAAATTTCCAAACACTCATGGGCCTCTAATAGAGAGTAAGACCCAACCCCTTTGTAAATAAACCTCTTTGGGCCTCACACATTGTATAAGTCCCTCTGTATATTTTCAAACATTCGACGCGATCGTCGCCTTTTTAACAAAATCAACTGGGCTTCTCCTTGAGCTATAAGACCCATCTTTATTCATTTTAAAACACTTTGAGCCTCTAATAGAGTGTAAGACCCAGCCCTTGTTGTACATAACCCATTTTGGGCCTCAGATATTGTATAAGTCCGGACACAATAAAAAAAATCTCAGCACGATCGCCATTTTAACAACAGAAAATTCTTTGGCCCTCCCCTCGTATTGTAAGTCCCATCTTTCTTTTTCAAAACGTATTTGGGCCTCTCCTTGAGTTGTAAGACCCATTCCTTTGTACAGAAAACCTCTTTGGGCCTAAGTCGTTGTATAAGTCTCATTATGATCTTCAAAACAACGGTGCGATCACTGTTAAAACTTGGGCCTCTCTTTGAGTATAAGCCCCCAATAATCTTTTCAAAACAATTTCCCCTTTGATTTAAATTCAAATATACATGTTGTTATCAAAACTTTCTTTAATTTCTTTGAACAACTAACAATACAGCATGGAAGCTTGCTCGCCTGTAAGTTTTAAACGGCTTTCATTTACTCGCTTTCACACACAGATATATATATATATATAACTGTATTGTGGGAAGCTGCTCCCTTGTGAGTCTTCTTTCATACCATTTTAGATACTTGTCATATATCAAGTGTATATATTCTAGTATAGTTATTTAGAGTTTTCCCCGGCAACTAGGTCTAGAACTAGTTAAAGCCATGTTGGTCACTCTTAAATACAGTCAAAACTAGATCCCCATAGGAATTCCAGAAACAGTCTTGCCTTCTCTTGGGCTTAAACAATATGGAACAAAGAGAAAGGCAGTAATCTCCATGAACCTTTTCTCAGACTGTCACTATTAGAATTTGTCTAAGAAATTCTACTCCCTAGAGTTGATATATTCTCGGTGAACAGCATCTCTTGAATTTCTTCAAACCTTGGAACTTTCACTAAATGATCTATTCTCGGTGAATAGTATTTCTTGAACTTTTCTTGGTTTGGGACCCACGGGCTTCTTAAAAGCATCCCCGCCTCCTCTTGGGCTTAGTACAAGGACCCTCCGACTTCTTAGAAGTTTTCATGCCTTCTCTTGAGCTTAGTACAAGGACCTTGACGTCCTCTTAAAGGTATAAGACAGAACTTAGTCATCCTTTGCTATAGCAGTCTTTCCAGTGTCAAATCTCAGACCAATTTTAGGGTTGATTCTCATCCCTTAAAACACTTGCCTCCTCTTGGGCATCATACAAAAGATAAAACTCTTCCACGCCAGTAGACTCGGATAATCTAAATCCCCTTGAGTCTCAAAGACATTCTCAAGTTCTCTAGAAATATATAGGAAGAAACCCCGGTTACTCTGGATCAATCTCCAGCAGAGCTGAAACCCAGCCTCTCTCCTAAAAAGCACCAGCCAGGGTCCGTTTATCGTCAGGATAACACTATCCCAAATCAGAACCTCAAGGCATCTGATACCTCAACTCTTCTGTAAATCCTCAGTAAGAGTTGATTCCCCATTTTGACCTGCCTCGGGACCTCAAAAATCCCCAGCAGAAGTTAGCTTCCTCTTAGGCTTTGTATAATGACCTTTCCTCAGCACAGATAGCCTCCTCTTGGGCTTTGTACAATGATTCTCCCTAGTGGAGCTAACCCTTTAAGACTCTCTTATTGAGTCGATCACTTTTCAGACTCTTTTGTTGAGCCAATCACTTTTCAGACTCTCTTGTTGAGTCAATCACCCTTTCAGACTCTCTTGTTGAGCCAATCACCTTTTCAGACTCTCTTGTTGAGTCAACCGTTTTAGCCTCAATCTTGGGCTTTGTACAAGACAGATAAAAAACACTCTCTTGTTGAGTCAATCCTTTTTCACCTCCTCTTAGGTTTGGTATAAAGATCTCCCCTAGCAAAAGATAGTCTCCTCTTAGGCTTTGTATAATGATTTCTCCAGCTTGTTCAGCCAGAATCTTGGGCTTTGTACAGGACAGATAAAAGTACTCTCTTGTTGAGTCAAACCCTTTTAGCCTCAATCTTGGCCTTTGTATAAGACATAAATCTTCCTCTATTGAGCTTGGGACAGATATCTTCCCCAGCAGAGTCATTTCCTCCCAGCCTTCCTTTAGGCTTTGAGGAATGATTTCCCAAGCAGAGTCAAACTCATTTCAGCCTCAATCTTGGGCTTTGTACATGACACATAAAAATATCCTCACCAGAGTCAGTTAAATTTCCCATTTCAGCCTCAGTCTTGGGCTTTGTACAAGACATATACAAACCTCCCCGGCGGAGTCAAAACCCTTTTAGCCTCAATCTTGGGCTTTGTACAAGACAGACAGAATATTTTCCCCGGAAAAGTCAAACTTCCAGCCTCCTCTTAGGCTTTGTATAAGGACTTCCCTAATGGAGTCAATCAACCTCTTAGCTTCAACCTTGGGCTTTGATCAAGGCACACAAAAATCAACAATCCCCTCAGAAGAAGTCCAATCCCTCTTTAGAGATGACAAATTCTCTCTCAGTCAAACCTTTTAGCTTCAATCTTGGGCTTGAACAAGACACCAAAATATCTTTTTCCTCCCTTAGAATAGGAGGAACTACGATTGCTCTGATTTCCCTGTTTCATTTAAACTGGAATACGTAGGCATAAGATTGCAAAATCTTAGCGAGCATACTAATCAAAAACTCTAGGTCCAGTACCTTCATATAAATCAAAACTTAGGTCCAGTAACTTTATCAAAAACATCGGGAAAACCCGAACATCAACAAAAACTCACTCACTCACTCATATTTCCTAAGAAACTTTCCCGACCCATTAACAAATAAACACTATCAAATACAAAGCGAAACCTAAAGCAAATATCTTATGGATAACCATAAATAGGATGGGTAATTGACAACTCCCCATTGTATAACCTGACCCCGGACCCCCCAATCTCTTTAAAAGCGTTTGCTCAGTTGAACATTCGCGTGCAAGGTTAGTTTTAGATAGTTTCCCTTTCCCTTCCAGCTTCACGGGGATAAATAAGAAATCAGAAAGTAGCACCCCCTCTTCATTGTGAGGAGAAACCCAAAAACTCAGCGATAAGGTGGTCGCGTCACCGACAAAAATTGCTCGCTATAGTAAAATGACGACTCTGCTGGGGAGTCATTGTCTGTATAGGACTAGGATTATAGCTCTTAAGAGGTCTAGGATGTTAATTTTAGGAATGAATATATATATCGCTTTTCCTAATTGATATTCGTGTTTATTTTTCTGCTAATGGGATTGCGGGTGATGCCGCATCTGGAAAGTTTGAGTGACACCTAAGATAAGTGATGGCATTAGACGGGTAATCTTACAAGGAGTGACTCCCAAATAAGAGACCCATGTAGACCATCGAATCAGTGGAGATACCCTTTGCGGATTCAATGTCTAAACGACTTCGGTTGTTGAATGCAGATTGTTCGATTGTGGTGTCCATGAAACTGAGGATTTAGTAGGTTGAGACCATGTTACTATTTTTGTAGTGCTGAAGCTATCGGAAATAGTTGTCACATGATACTACCCTCATTTTAGATTACTCTAAGATACTGCAGCTCGCTCGGGTGAACCAGCCTGCTGTTGTTATCCCAAGAGGGGTCAATGATTTTGAGGACATGTACAAAAAATCACCAGTACAACCTTTGGGGATGGGTAGAGCCATGACTTCATGACACCGAACCTTTGACCCCATGTTTTTTCTATGTTTTTGTGTGCTGCATTCATGCATTCATATCATTAAAAACTCTTAAACAAATAAAAATTTCTCTTCTAGTCTCTCTCTTTTTCAAATTAAACTAAGACAATAATTGCAAATGTCAGAGAGAAAGATTGCGTTATGGATTTCGGTAGAAGGAAGACTCATAAGTACACCTCAAGGTTCCAAAATTAGAGGATTTGAGAGGGTTGACAAGGATAATCACCAACCCTAATGCTTTCAGAGCTAAGTATGGAGGACTGCTGTCTCTATTAAGGGTCCATGTAATTGAAGGAATCCTGGCTACGCTCATTTAGTTCTACGATCCGGTCTATCAGTATTTCACATTCCCGGATTATCAACTAGCACCAACACTGGAGGAGTGCTCTCACCTGACAAATTTACCCATCACTGACCAAGCTCCCTTTTCTGGACTAGAAGAAATTCCAAAGGATCAAACCATTGCAGGAGCAATCTATTTGGACGAGTCAGAAGTCAGGACTCACATGACCATTAAGGGTGGAATCCAAGGTTTACCAGCCAAGTTTTTGGTAAAGAAAGCTTTGTACTTTGCTAGTATAGGGAACGTGACTGCTTTCGAGAGCATATTTGTTTTGCTCACCTACGGGTTATTTCTGTATCCCAACATTGATAACTTCGTTGATATCAATGCCATTAATATTTTTTTTATTGGAAACCCTGTACTGGCCTTGCTCGTAGACGCTTATCATTCTGTACACTTAAGGAATTTGTACAGCGGAGGAATAATCACATGCTGTGTACCCCTGCTATACAAATGGTTCACTTCCCATTTACCAAAGTCTACCACTTTTTGGGATCATAAGAGTATTCTGCGTTGGTCACAGAGAATCATGTCTCTTAGCAACTCTGACATAGATTGGTACAATCGAATCTATGACGGGATAAGAATTATTGACCGTTGTGGAAACTTCCCTAATGTACCCTTCATAGGAACTAAAGGGGGAATCAAGTATCATCCAGTGTTAGTCCGTCGTCAATTTGGATACCCGATGAGACATGTCCCGCGTAATGTTCATCTGGAAGGTCTTTTCTTTAAGGAAGGAGAAAATGACAGGGCACTAAAGACAGAAATAGTGCATGCCTGGAAACATGTCTACAGGAAAGGAATAGAGTCTCTAGGAAAACCAGACTGTGTCTCTATTGAACCTTATCTCCAATGGGTATAAACTAGAGCTCTCAAATTGAGGATGCCTTACCCTCGTCAAGAAGTTCTTCCCTTAAAGGAATATGTCCTTTATTTTATGTCTGATACGGAAAAACTTCAGGTTACGCTCAACAAAGTTCAACAGGAGAAGAAGTCTTGGAAGAACAAGTACCGCATTCTCAACGTAGAGTGTAACAAAATACATCAACTGTTAAAAGAGAAAGATGCTCTGATTGAGATTTTAGAGCAACATGCTGTAGAAAATCAAGAAGACCAAAGGAATTTGCTCGCTCCTTTCACTGGGCAGAGGAATGACAACCCGACAACGGCTCAAGAGCCCCGGTCAAAGAAAAGGAAAGTACCAGAACCAGCACCTGAGCCCTCCTCAGAGAGGACTCGGGATCCATAAGTCTAGACATTTCCTTTTGCTGCACTTTGTAAATTACTGTATTTCCATTTCCGCAATCTTTGAATTCAATAAAATGGGGTTTCCCCATTGTATGATATTTGTAATCCAATTGTTAAAGTTTCTTTTGATTAAACAAAAAATTATTAATATAATTATTGCATATCATTCATCATTATCACGTAACGCATTCTTCTTACCTACGAATCTCACGTTTGTGTCTCGATTCTAGAGTCAAACTGTCTCATTTGTACAATACTTGGGCCAATCGACAAAAGAAGATGGATAATCTCGAGGGAGAGAACAGAGAGTTGAGAGAAGAACTCGACGCTCTGAAAGAAGATCTGAGGAAACTTCACAATGACATGCAAGCTCTGGCAGCAGCTCAGATACAAAGAACTATGATCTCAGAGATCACATCGACGCCCATAGTGGAAAAGTATGATCCTCGGTATAACATGCCTAAAGATCGTCCCTGGGGCATGCCTATTAATTATATCCCAGAAGGATATATTCCTCCGATCACGGAAGATCCGAAAACTGCAGCAGGAACCGCTGGGCCTGAAGGTTACAAACTTCGGGAAAGCGAAGATGCAAGGGGCACGACAGCAACTCCTGAAGGTTACGAACTTTGGGAGAGGGAAGCACCAAGAGTCACAGCCGTAATGACTATACCACCACCTGTGGTACACACTGTCCTGGAAGGGCAGATTCCACAGATACCTTCTAGTGGAAATGAAAGTATGCACGACATAATGAAGGAGTTCTAGGAACAGTTCCTGGAGATGCAAAAGGAACTGCATGCCATTCGCGGTCAGGATCTATTCGGAAAGGATGCCATAGACCTTTGTTTGGTCCCCAATGTGAAAATACCGCACAAGGTCAAGGTGCCCAAATTTGAGAAATACAAGGGTAATCTTGCCCTCAGAATCATTTGGTGATGTACGCTCGGAGGATGTCAACTCAGACAGAGAACCAATAGCTACTGATCCACTATTTCCAAGACAGTTTAACCGGTGCCGCACTCAAATGGTACATGGGTTTAAACCGCACTAAGATCGTCACTTTCAGAGATCTTGGCACTGCCTTCGTTCAACAATATAAGTATAACCTCGACATGGCACCAGACAGAGATCAACTCAGAGCCATTTTTCAGAAGGATAAGGAACCCTTGAAGGAATATGCTCAAAGATGGCGTGAAGTCGCCGCCCAGATTTGTCCACCTCTTGAGGAAAAAGAGATGACAAAGATCTTCTTGAAAACCTTGAGCTCATTTTACTACGACCGAATGGTCGCCAGTGCGCCCAGCTACTTTACTGAGATGGTAGGCATGGGAGTTTGTCTTGAAGAAGCAGTCCGAGAAGGACATTTAGTTAAAGATGTTGGACCATAAAGCAGTACCAAAAGATACGGTAGTGTTCTCCCTAAGAAAAAAGAGCAAGATATTGGCAATATCTCTCTCGAAAAGCAAAGGCGACGGTACCGACCAGTTGCAGCTGTAACTCCTGCTATCAACCCTACGCCTGTTCCAACGTATCAAACTCAGGTTGCTCAGAGCCAACCTAGTCAACAACAATATCAGCAAAGGACACAACATCCTCTTCAGCAGGCTCGCCCTCAGTTCAACAACAATCGTACAACGCGACCACCAGGGTTTGACCCTATACCAATGTTGTACGCAGAACTGTTTCCACTGCTACTTGTCAAGGGGCACGTCCAAACCAGGTATCCTCTGGCAATCCCGGAAAACCCTCCTTTTTGGTTCATAGTGGATCAAACTTGTCCTTACCATCAAGGAGGACCAGGGCATAACATAGAAAACTGTCTCAACTTCAAATTCAACGTGCAGAAGCTTGTTAGGAGCGGGGTCATATCCTTCAAGGATACAAATCCAAATGTTCAGACGAACTCGCTGCCTCAACACGAGAAAGGTGCGGTAAATTTGATAGAGGAAGAATCTAAACACAACTATCAAATTCACCATGTACTCTTATTGGGAACCAACCTGGTCAAGATGCATTGCAGATAGAGCAGATATGATCATGTACCATCTCATAATTAACACCAGTGTGATATCTGCTCTAAAAACAATCAAGGATGTTCTATGGTGCAATCAGCACTACAGGAACAGATGGATCTCGGATGGATCCAAGATCACCGAATTCGTGAAGTCAACATGACTTACATAATTTCCAACATCATTGAGAACCACAACATCCTGGAGATGAATGTTAACTTGGTGGCAACGCACTCCAGGCAAAGCCAACATTATGATCTGCCATGGTACGATTACGATTCATGTCCTATCTGCTCAATAAACGATCAGGGATGCTCTTTTGTACAAGAGGCCCTCCAGCGGCAGATGGATCTCGGATGGATTCAGGATTACCGCGATAGAAGTCAGTATCAAGTGAACATGATTCAAATCTTTGATAATCGTTTGATGAATACCAGCTTGGTGGAATTACACGCTAAGCAATTCCAGCTCAGTTTTCTGACTTCACATGAATATCAGAACTGTAAAGTATGTCGTGAGAGTGACCAAGGATGTGCACTCGTTCAAAGAACACTGCAACACTTATTGAACCACTGGTGGCATCCGATTTATCTAGATGAAGACACATAACAAGTCAACATGATTAAAGGGAACCCTATTAGGCATCAAAGTCAGGATGTTCATCAATGGAAACAGATCTAGTAAGGTTACACTGCATACAAAGCGGACGTGGCCAGGTGCCACCACATAATTATGAGCGCTGTAGAGTTTGCTCGGAAAATAACCAAGGATGCTACCTCGTGCGAGCAGCTCTTCAAAACCAGTTGGGCCGCAAATAGATTAGACTATGTTCAGGTTCTGGGTCGATCAACTCGATGCCAGACTATTTCGTTGATCAAGTCAAAGATGTTGTCGTAATCTCCGATCACAAAAGGACCAAAGACGTTTGCGCCATCATCCCTCTAATTGACGAATCAAGAGTTCCTCTGGACAGTAGAAAGGTTCTTAACCAGGAACTAATCGAGATTGTCTATGATGGTCAGAAAAATCAAAAGGTTCCTGTAGTTATCTATCTGCCGGGACCAATACCGTATGAATTAGCTAAGGCTATCCCTTACAAATACGGTGCAACAATAATTGAGAATGGAAAGGAAACTCCATTACCCTCCGTCGTGAATATTGCAAACATCAGTCGAGTAACAAGGAGCGGTCGGATCTTCAACAAAGGAGTTGGAGAACCCACCAGAGAAAAGGAACCTCAACTAGAAGTTCCAAGTCAACCAGTCAGTCAATTCAGTGATCGCGACCTTTCAAAGAACAAGGATGAGATGTTGAAGCTCATCCAGAAGAGTGAATACAACATTGTAGATCAACTGTTGCAAACGCCTTCAAAAATCTCGGTACTCTCTCTTTTACTCAGTTCTGAAGCTCACAAGGAAGCTCTACAGAAAGTCTTAGACAAGCCTTTATGGAACAAGATGTGACGATAAGACAATTCGACAGCATCATCTCCAACATCACTTCCTGCAACAACTTAGGATTCAGTGATGAGGAACTGCCGGAAGAGGGCCAAAATTATAATATGGCACTCAATATTACAGTCAACTGCCAGGACGATGCATTAGCCAGTGTACTGGTAGACACCAGATCAGCTCTAAATGTTATGCTAAAGTCTACTCTGATGTGATTATCATACCAAGGATCTCCGATGAGAGGCAGTGAGCTCATTGTCAAAGCATTTGAGGGATCCCAAAAAATAGTTATCGACGAAGTTGACCTTCCCATAACTATCGGTCCTCACACTTTCCAAGTCACTTTCTAGGTCATGGACATCCAGGTAGCATACAGCTGTTTGTTAGGAACACCTTGGATACACGAGGCTGGGGCAGTCACTTTGACACTTCACCAGAAGCCGAAGTTCGTCAAGAACGACCAACTAGTCACAGTCTGCGGAGAGCAAGCCTTGATCGTGAGCAACTTATCGTTGTCCACTTGTGTAGAACCCGAGGAGGTTGTTGGAACCCAGTTCCAAGTACTTTTGATGAGCAATGACAATCAATCAGAGAGAGGAACATCGATTTCCTCGTACAAAGATGCTCTCAAAGTGATCAAAAGTAACAATACAAAAGGATAGGGACAGCTTGTCATTCCTACTGATAACAAAGCGAAGAAAGGTCTTGGTTTTTCTTCAAATTGTGCCCAGACAGCTACTAACAATGAAAGTCTCCATCCCATTCAGGACTTCTTCCACAGTGGAGGTTTCCTTCACCCAATATCTCAAGAAGTATATACCATCAATGAGGGTGATTCCTCCGATACAGATGAAGAATGGAAGTACTACCTCAATGAGGACGGTTATATGTCTCAAGAAGAAACGCATACGCCATTTTACTATCCCACGCAGAGTCTGAGATATATACCGGGATCAGATGTCAAAATGATATACGAAGATTGTGATCCAGAAGGATGTTGTGCTCCACTAAACTCGTTAGAGGAGGACACTCTGATGAAAGACAACTTTGACCACGACTATTATGGCCCAATGGATGGTTTGCCTATCTGGCAGCTGTACCCAGGAGACTCGGGGCAAAAGAGTCAGCCGAACGATGCATATCAGCTGAGAATCAGTGAAAAGAATACCTGCGTCCCCACAGAAGCATGGGATCATTACTCAGGGCATTCAGAAAACATCCAGTACAACGATGAATTTGCGAGGATTGCAGGACAAAAGTTCCTTAACTATGCTTTTCCCGAGGTCAACGTCATCGAAAGGGATGACTCCTCCAGTTCCAAAGAAGTGTGTGACACCTTAGGACAGCCGAGTGGCAAGTACGATGTCCTGGTCAAGTACACCGCTCTTGAAAGGTCTCATATTAGGCTCGAAGACATCCAGCCAACTGGATGGGGAGATCTACTTGAGAGTACAAACACTGTGCAAAATACAGCTGAAGAATCCTCCTACGACAACTCTACCTGGGAAATAGATTCCAATGATCCTGCTCCCCCAGAAATCAACGTTATTTCTGAAGACAGGCCAAGAAAGAAGGTACCAGACTTTGTGATTCACCATTGGGTTGCAGTCAACATTCCGAAAGTCATTCATAAGTCTAAGTAATTGTTGTCTTTGTCTTAACCTTTCACCCTGCCCAGGTGAAACGGATCTTTTGATAGGGCTCATTTTATGTAAATGTACCTCTTCGCTTTGCCCAAAGCGACAGAGTTTTGTTTTATAGGGCTATAGTTTCAAGAATCGACAAGATCATAAATAAAATAACGTCGTTCTGTAATTTCTGTATTTATTGTTGTTTTCTCTTTTTGCTTTTTCAGAAAATGGTAATCCTAAAAACAACTCAAATAATAAAAACAAGCATTTTTCAGAAAATACACTGCACACACTCTTGCATTTCTCTCTATCTCTTCTAAAAACAAATCATCACGTCATGCAGATTGCTTGTTTTAAACCTCATTGAAACATACGATCCAATGCCTTCTCCCAACTTTGAATTCCCGGTATTTGAGGCTGAAGAAGAATATGACGAAGAAATTCTAGAAGAGATCTCCCGATTACTCAGACAAGAGGAAAGGTCCATTGAACCTCACAAAGAGCCGTTGGAAACGGCCAACTTGGGTTCAGAAGAAGAGAGAAAAGAAGTCAAGATTGGGGCACTGCTCAGTCCAACTATCAAAGAAAGTTTGATAAAGCTACTCAAAGAGTTTCCCAATGTATTTGCTTGGTCCTATCAGGATATGCCACAGTTGGATACCAGCATCGCGGAACATCACCTACCGTTGAGATTATAATGTCCGCCGGTAAAACAAAGGTTAAGACGAACTCATCCAGACATGGCCATCAAAATCAAAGAGGAAGTACTGAAATAGATTGACGCAGGTTTCCTCGCCACATCAGAATATCCTCAATGGCTAGCCAACATAGTGCCAGTTCCGAAAAAGGACAGAAAGGTCAGAATGTGTGTAGACTACAGGGATCTGAACAAAACCAGTCCAAAGGATGACTTTCCCTTACCACACATAGACATGTTGGTAGGCAGTACAACAAAGTTCAAAGTCTTCTCCTTCATGGATGGATTCTCGGGCTATAATCAAATCAAAATGGCGCCGAAAGACGTGGAGAAAACTTCCTTCATCACCCCATGGGGCACCTTTTGTTACAAGGTAATGCCATTCGGTTTGAAGAACGCCGGGGCAACTTATCAACGGGCCATGACTACTCTGTTTCATGACATGATGCACAAAGAAATCAAAGTGTATGTCGATGATATGATTGCAAAATATAAGACAGAGGAGGAGCATGTGACTCACCTGTCAAAGCTATTCGAGCAGTTGAGAAAGTACAAACTCCGCTTGAATCCCAACAAGTGCACATTTGGTGTCCGTTCAGGGAAACTACTAGTGATCATCGTCAGCCAGAAAGGAATTGAGGTTGATCCTGAGAAGGTCAAGGCCATTCAAGAAATGCCTTCTCCAAAGACTGAAAAACATGTCAGGGGATTCCTGGGACGTTTGAATTACATCTCTCAATTTATATTCCTCATGACCGTGACATGCGCGCCAATCTTCAAATTACTCAAAAAGAATCAGGACTGTGTTTGGACAGAAGAATGTCAAACCGCCTTCGACAGTATCAAGGAATACTTGTTGAATCCACCTATCCTGTCACCTCCAGTAGAGGAAAGACCGTTGATTATCTACCTAACAGTCTTGGAAGAATCAATGGGTTGTGTACTTGACCAACAAGACGAAACAAAAAGAAAAGAGTCTGCCATCTACTATTTGAGCAAGAAGTTTACCGACTGCGAGACTCGGTACACTATGCTTGAGAAAACTTGTTGTGCTCTGGCTTGGGCAGCCAAACATCTTTGCCAGTATAAGATTTGTCACACTACTTGGTTAATCTCCGAAATGGATCCGATCAAGTATGTCTTTGAAAAGCCTGCTCTCACGAGAAGGATCGCCCGTTGGCAGATGTTGTTATCACAATACGACATAGAGTACCATACTCAGAAAGCCGTCAAAAGAAGTGTTTTAGCCGATCATTTGGCTCATCAACCAATTGAAGATCAGGAATCAGTCAGATTTAACTTCCCAGACGAAGATGTCATGTACTTGAAAATGAAAGATTGTGATGAACCGCTACCCAGTGAAGGGCCAGAACCAGGTTCCCAATGGGGACTAATCTTTGATGGAGCTGTCAATCATTATGGAAACGTAATTGGGGCAATCATCATAACACCTCAAGTTACCCATATTCCTTTCACTGTCAGATTAACGTTCAAATGTACAAACAAGGAGGCCGAATACGAAGCTTGTATCATGAGTCTCGAAGAAGCGATTAACTTAAGGATCAAAAACTTAGGTGTATATGGCGACTCAGCCCTGGTTATCAATCAGATCAATGGAGATTGGAACACATACCAATCAGGACTGATTCCTTACAAAGACTATGCGAGAAGGTTGTTACCATTCTTCAACAGAATCGAGTTTCATCATATCCCTCGTGAAGAGAATCACATGGATGATGCATTAGCCACTCTCTCTTCCATGATTAGTGTAGGTCAATGGAATGACATACCTAAGATCAACATAATGCACCTAGAAAGGCCCGCTTACATCTTCACGATCGAAGCAGTCATCGACGACAAACCTGGGTATCACGATATCAAATGCTTCCTTCAGAAACAAGAGTACCCACCTGGGGCATCCAGAAAAGACAGGAAAACCCTCAGAAGGCTAGCAGGCAGCTTTTTTCTAAGCGGTGATACACTCTATAAGAGAAACTTCGACATGGCCTTGCTCTGATGCGTAGATAGACCAGAAGTAAACATGTTGATGAAAGAAATTCACGAAGGATCCTTTGGCACTCATGCCAATGGACATACAATGGCGAGAAAAATTCTGAGAGCAGGGTACTATTAGTTAACCATAGAATCCGACTGCTACAAGTACATGAGGAGGTGTCATAAGTGTCAGATATACTCAGACGAAATCCATGTACCGCCAACACATCTCAAAGTTCTCTCTTCCCCCATGGCCTTTTTCCATATGGGGAGTCGACATGATTGGCATGATTGAACCCAAGGCTTCGAATGGACATCAGTTTATCCTGGTAGCCATTGATTACTTCACCAAGTGGGTCGAAGCAGCGTCATACGCTAATGTAACCCGATAGGTGGTGGTCCGATTTATCAAAAAAAATCTCATCTACCGTTATGGTGTTCCAAGCCAGATCATTACTGATAAGGGATCCAACTTGAACAACAAGATGATGAAAGAGTTGTGCGCTGAGTTCAAGATCGAACACCATAACTCATCTTCCTACTGACCTAAGATGAATGGAGCGGTAGAAGCGGCTAATAAGAACATCAAAAATATCGTTCAAAAGATGGTTGTAACCTACAAAGACTGGCACGAGATGATACCATTTGCTCTTCACGGTTATCGCACATCCGTCCGCACTTCAACAGGGGCAACCCCTTTCTCTCTAGTGTATGGCATGGAGGCAGTGCTCCCCATAGAAGTAGAGATCCCATCAATCCAGGTATTGATGGAAGCTAAGCTAACAGAGGCTGAATGGTGTCAAAGTCGACACGATGAACTGAATCTGATCGAAGAAAAGAGAATAACAGCTTTGTGCCATGGTCAGTTGTATCAACAAAGAATGAAGAAGGCGTTCGACAAAAAGGTCCAACCTCGCGTCTTCAGGAAATGAGACCTCATGCTCAAGAAGATACAATCATTTCTCACTGATTCCCGGGGGAAATGGACTCCGAATTATGACGGCCCCTATGTCGTCAAGAAAGCTTTCTCAGGCGGTGCCTTGAGACTCGCAACCATGGATGGAGAGGAATTTTCCTACCCCACAAATGTTAACGTAGTCAAGAAATACTTGGCCTAAACCAAAAAAAATGTCTCGATGGATTGAAAACCCGAAGGTCCAGGTAAAAATTAGAGACATAATCAGAAATCATCCCGATGGATTAGAAATCTCAAAGTATAATCCAGGCAAAAGTTAGGAATTAATGGCAAGTAACTACATCCGGCGAGGTTAAGTCCTCAGTAGCAGTCACGCCATCCATCAGGAAAACTCCAGTCAAGGTCATCTTCGACGGAAGCTCAGGATGTCCATAATTCAAAGTTGGTAGAAGGATAGCGGTCGTTATGTTTCAATATAGCCTTTTCCCATAAATTACCATTTTCTAACTTTGTAAATACTCTATGGAATCACGCGCTTGGCTGATTTCCATCCTATCAATAAAATTTGAGCCCTAGTGCTTTTGTTTGCAATTCTTATTTGTTTTAGCTTTACAGAACGACATTTTAACATGATTAACGATTCTTGAAATAAAAAAAAAGTGAATTTACTTGTCAACATTTTTCTGCTTTTAAAATAAAGATGGAAATTTCTTTTGACTGTGGAACATCGAAAGAACACCGATCGCTTCTCCGAAGGTGATTGAGCTTCAAAGTGCAGAATCAAAGTACTCCTTCTGAACCAATACGCATGAATAAAGGATCAATTGTGTCAGATCCTGTATTTTATCTGACATCTCCGGCAGAGTTCTTACCTCCTAAGCCCGACCAACGTTGTTCCCCACAGGAACTATTTTTCCTAAGCAAGGCAGAATTGCTATCTCGAACCAGTGATACTTTTCATCCCCTACAGTGGTCGAGTATCCAGTCGTATTCACCTATTAGTCTGTATGTCGCGTTAGTTTTGTCAGCATAAACATACATACATCATGCATTATTGATTTGCATTCATAATCATATTGCATCACTATCACTCTAGTCGGTCTTATCCCCTAGTGGTAAAAGTCCTCTCAATCGAGTTGTCAGTTATTTCCTTGTCAGGAAATGTTTTGTCTGAACCATCTCTCTCCCCCGGTTTATTTCTGGGTTGGAGACGGTCCTCGGCCACTTTGATAACTTGAACATTAGAAAAGCAAGAAGGCATTCGACAAATGTCACTCTTCACCATTGAAGATGATATCCTAGCTTTCCCGGATTAAGGAAAATCCCCAGAGAAAGCCTCTTAATCAAAGATTCGGCAATACCGCAGTTTTTCTCCCAAAGATTCGCTGACGAAAAGGTCATTAGCACCTCCAAAACTGGATTACATCACATGGAATTTCTCTGAGAAGATCTCGAGGAAAAGTATGATGTGATATCCCCAAACAGGAAACATTCTCTCGAGAGACTCGTTTTCCCCAGTAGAGTCGACAAATGGCGTCCCTAGCGGAGAAGTTTGTACACCTCTACAGCTCAGACAGATGGGTTCCCCAGCATGTCTGACATCAAAACTTTTACCGTCAAATGGCATCTCCCTAGTAAACTCGGCGAGAAGTTTGATGAAAACCACTACAAATAGTGTCCCTTGTCAAGAAAGTTTATTGACAAAAGAAACTAAGACCAGTTCCTTGGCTGAAGACTAGGATCGAGGGGAAATTTATATCAGAAACTGAGACCAGTTCCTTGGGTAAAAACCAGGATCGAGGGGAAGTTTATATCAGAAACTGAGACCATTTCCATGGGTAAAAACCAGGATCGAGGGGAAGTTTATATCAGAAACTGAGACCATTTCCATGGGTAAAAACCAGGATCGAGGGGAAGTTTATATCAGAAACTAAGACCAGTTCCATGGGTAAAAACCAGGATCGAGGGGAAGTTTATTTAAGAAAACTTAGATCAGTTCCATGGCTAGAAACCAGGATCGGGGGGAAGTTTTACCCTTTTCTAAGTATCATTGCTTAGCAAAAGAAGATGGATGAGTGAGGCACCATTCATAACCACCATCAAAATTTCGGGTATTCCGATATTTAATCCTCTTGTACCCCGAATGCCCGAATACCTTCGCTATTCACACCTTCGGATCCAAGAAGATTAAATAGGGGCATCTGTCATACCCCAAATTTTGACAACCAAGATTTCCCATCATTGTGCAAATCATTACCACAATATGGAGGAACCTTCATGCCTCATCAATCTCCTCAAAGATGATTGAGCATTCACCACAATCAAGAATTAGGGTTTTGAGCCCTCTTAGAGCACTTAGACAAAGGATCAATCAAGAAGTGACATGATCTTCAACTTTTCTAAACTCTTGGAACACCTACAATGGATTAAGAGGAATAATGTGGAGATGTGTTATTTGAAACTTTGTAGAAACTTATTTTTGTTTCAGTTATTACATATTTGGCTGATGATGGATATAAAAGTGGTTGCAGATTTGATTTGATTTATTGTTTATACAAAGGTCATATACTTTGATATCTTTTCTAACTAAATCTTTCTAAAATGCTTAAACAAAAGTGGTAGCAGCTTCGAAGATGGATTTATGATAGCATTAACAGATGTGGACCAAAAGAATGCTCAAAGAATGGAAGATTTTTTAGAACAATCTACCAGGTTAGTTTTGCAAAATAGCTTGTAACATTCAACTTAATACGATATTTCCCTATATGATGTTCAAGGTCCAACTCCTCAGCTACAGGTTGAAACTGTTTTATTCATTTGATTTGGAATTTGACCTCTGACATGTGAGTGTGAATTTGATCTCTAACAGGCGAGTTCTTGTCTTAATTCCCAATTTAGTGGAGAAGGCAGGTTTTTTATTTATTCAAAGTTAAGTCATTTTTATAATATGATATTAGTGACCAGGACTATAGTTTACCCAAAAAGAGAATATTGATTTTCACATTGTTCAAAATCTCCTAATATGTATAGTCTAACATTTTCATTATGCTTCTGTGTTTTTTCTTTCTCACTAAGAACATTGTTCTATTGTTAAGCATGTTTTCTCTTTACTTTGTTATGGTTTTGGGCATTGTTTGTGCAAGTTAAAAAACAGAACCAGATAAGCCAATCAAGACATTGGAAATTGTGGTGATGTTGCTCTGGTTGTCCTCGGAGTGAGCTATTTCCAACTAGAAGTGTAATATTGGATCTTCTGCCACCTCACCCCCAGCTAGCAAAAGAAAATACAATTAAGTGTTGATTCTGACATGGAGATAGAAAGTTAGTTTGCATTGTTACCCATCACTTTTTTTAATGTTGTATTAAATTATGATATCAGTGGTTGTGGTATAGAATTACTGAATGTGGGATATGCAACCAATGCATGAATCTGGTGTTTCATATTTTTGCTGAGCTCACTTTGGACCATGACAGCAGAGGTTTGAACCCATGAGTTTCAAACTGGTGTTTCATATTTATTGGTGAACTTATAGTTTGATATATTTTCTTGCAGGAGGAAGGCACAGGACCGCCTGATTGAGCTAACTAGATCTTCTTGCTGCAACTGGACTTCAAATGGATCACAAAAACCAGTGTTTGTGTCAATATTCATCTTGCGTCACCGGAAGTGGAGTTTCTTCCTTCAAAGTTACGACTCCCATTTGTATTGATTGTTTTTCATCCAAATGATATTTTGTGTACATGTGTGCTTTCTTTCAGTGTATATTGTTGAGCCATGGTAAATTGTTGTTATTTCAGTCCTTGAATTGTTGGGCTTGTTGTAGGTTACCAGATGCATATTCTCTCCCTACTTTGAGAACGGTATGGACTCAATTTCATTTTGTTTAAAATACACACATCTATGTAATGAAACTTACACACAGACACAAACACCCGACACGTGTTGGTATCAGCATCTGTAGTGTGTTGGCGCTAAAGAGCATGTCTGTACTTTTATGGACCATTCGATTTTAATGGTTACAGGTGACAATGGTGATTCAAGAAGTGCTAAGATTATATCCACTAGCAGCCTTTGCAAAAAGATCCTGAAATGTGGGGACCACATTGAAATGAGTTTAAACAAGAAAGGTTTAGTGCCGGTGTTTCTACCACATTCAAATGAGTTTAAACCAGCAGCCTTGGCCACTGATCTTCAGATAGTATCACTGGTAACTGAAACTGGCACAGATACTCCACAATCATTTGAGAAAAGCCTGTCCAAATGACAATCTCTTTGTACACCTAAGGTAAAACATCAAATACTATGCCTATTTTTCCATATTTTGCACCATTCTCCTCCATGTTGATTACTTTTGTTATTGGACAACTTCATATATTATAGATATTGTCATCCTTGTATCTAAAATTCTACATATTCATATGTTAGATGGTATATGACTGTAGGGCATATATCTATGAATTGTGGCACTGTGCATAATCAGATTTGTATCCTGTGAAACTATTAGATGAACTTTAGAGGATCCATATTCTGGTTTTTGTAAATTAGATCTAAAATGCTTAGTAAGAACATGAGTACTATGTTTGTCAAATGGTTTACATCTCATGTTACGTTACAAATTAATTCTTCATGGTTACTTTTCATTTCATTTAATGACCAATAATTCTATACATTGTATTACGAACTGCATGGTACGCTTAACCATCATTCCTCATTATTAATTTGCCTCTCAGTATTCCAAATTTACATTTTCTAAACTATTAATTCATTTCCAATTCCAATGTAGGGGGAAGGTGTAGGGTCTCAACCCTCATTATATATTCATGCCTCCTAAACTCTATATAACACACCAAAGTTGAAGAATAAATCAGTTACTCTATGGCATCCAACCACAGTATCAATGCATCGGTGCCTGCTGCTGTCCAGAAACCGCCACCAGAAGCTACTGATGTCCAGACACCGCCTCTCCTGCAACCTTCACCCGATTTCCAACTACCAGACGGTAACGATCATCGTGTCGAGGGGCAACGACCTCTATAGGTTTGGAATTTACAAATTGTGCGCGTTTTGTTCATCAAAAAATCTTTGTATGCAGTTCTTAATCACTAACTCTTTCTGTACATAACATCAACAGACCCAACAAAATATCCAACCTGTTGTCGATAATGAAGCCCTTCCTGACAACCAAACACCTTTGGATGTTCAACCAGCTACGGAATTCCCCCCGCTGAACCCGACCAACAGCCTCCCCAGTTTCAACCACTTCTGTAGGTGCGACCGGTACAGATTTCTTCTCACTAAATGTTAATGTATTATGATGATGTTAGTCGACGGTCCCTTATTTTTTCAATGTTTACACTTTTCATAAACTGCTTTTCTTCTTCAGGTACATGCCCCTCGTGCGGTACGTAACAGAAGAAAGAGGAAAAGAAAAATAAAAGCATCCAGATATCTGAGAAAATATACATTTCATGATTCTGATGAAGCCGAAGAACGCAATAATGAACCGGTTGATTCTGACGAGGACGATGAGCGGGACTACACATGGGACAACTCTATGTTTGCCTGGAGATTTAGAGATTCTGATTAAGTTTGCAACTTATTTTCCAATTTCATTTATGTTTTGAGTGTTGATGCTCAACCCTCATATAATACTGGGGTAATGTTTGTAGTGACAGGCTGCTTGACTCGAACTGACAATGTTAAACACAAATTGCTCAATCATTTTTTCTACCCGCACATGACAATGGATTATATGTTTTGAATGATGTTTTTACATCCTGTTACAACTATGCTATAATATATATTATGACATCCCACATTATATCACCTTCCAATTGAGTGATTGGTCATATAGGCCATTAACAATGGAAACCGAATCTCAAGTGTCGTGGAAATGTAAATTTGGACAAAAATTCATATAAAAAACATTAGGAAATCTTATTTTAAATTTAAGGGACAAATAAATTCAATGATGATATTATTATTATTATTATTATTATTATTATTATTAACTTTTGTCTTTATTTCAATATCTTCATTTTTAAAAGGAAATTAATCAATTTTATTTTCTCATATAGTCAAAATTATTTGAAACAATAAACAAATCAATTATAAACGCGTTCAAAACCACAACTCCTCCAAAAAACGTACCCCGTGCATAGGCCAAAATCAGCCCAAAATCTATGTCAACGCACGGTTAACACACTAGTTTCGTGTCAACACGGGTAACCAGACCAAAATCTTTGTGAAGGCACGGGTTCCTACATTTTTTGTACAATTAAAGAAATTAAAAATCAATATCTGTAAACAAATGTATGAATTCAAACACGAGAAAAATGTGTTGTTTAGAATTTAGAAAATAATATATGAATAATTGAAGTATATATTACTGATGTCTTTCTTTTAAAAATTGGAAATTTCATACAATTTTGTTCTTATTTTAAAAATATGTCTTTCATTTAAATATTTATCTTTCACCACCTTTTTTTTTCCTTTTTTACAATTAAATTTAAATCTTTTTTTATTTGTCATTACTAAATTTTCTACTATAAATTAAAGTATCTGAAGTTTTGTTCTAATAATCATTACGAATATTATATAACACTTAAACAAGTCTCTTCAATCTGTTAAGTCTGTTAAGTTTGTAGTATATCATGAGTACAACTTTTTAGAACCCAACTCTTAACGATATATGCATGTCAATCTTATAAAAGTCCATGAATTAGAACAGAGCAAACCTTTTCAAGAACTTTTAATTATTTATTTTTTAAAAAATTTCACTTTCTTTTATAAATAATTAATAATTTTCGTAATGAATACTATAATTTTCGCATAACCAATAACGTGTGGACGCACGGGTAACCATACCAAATGCACGGGTAACACGTCAGTACCGTATGAACTCACGGGTAACACACAGTACTGTGTGAATTCACGGGTAGCCAGGCCAAATCTTTATTGTGAACACACGGGTAGTACACGAGTACTGTGTAAACGCAGTGACGACCGGGGAAAAATCGGTGTAAACGCATTGATATCTAATATTATTTTTTTGAAATTATTTTTAATTTTACATACCATTTTTTTTAAAGATAATATATGAATAATTGAAATATATATTATTCATGTCTTTCTTTTAAAAATTGGAAATTCGTTACAATTTTTTTTTAATTTTCAAAATATGTCTTTCATTTCGATATTTCTCTTTCATTCACTTATATTTTTATCTTTTACTACTTTATGTTATTTTTTTTAATTAAATTTCAATATTTTCTATTTATTATTTGAATTTCATAATCTAATTCGTGACAATTCCGCAGTCCACTATTCTTTTGTGACTTATCATTATTTGATACTATATTTTTTTATTAACACAATCCTTTAAAAATTGTGAATTTAAATTTTTCCCTGTCAAAATATATTGGTCAAATTTCAAAGGTCCGCAGCGGAACCCGTGCGGACGCACGGGTATCCCACTAGTTGACAAAAGAAACTAAGACCAGTTCCTTGGCTGAAGACCAGAATCGAGGGGAAGTTTATATCAGAAACTGAGACCAGTTCCATGGGTAAAAACCAGGATCGAGGGGAAGTTTATATCAGAAACTGAGACCATTTCCATGGGTAAAAACCAGGATTGAGGGGAAGTTTATATTAGAAACTGAGACCAGTTCCATGGGTAAAAACCAGGATCGAGGGGAAGTTTATTTAAGAAAACTTAGACCAGTTCTGTGGCTAAAAATCAGGATCGGGGGGAAGTTTTACCATTTTCTAAGTATCATTGCTTAGCAAAAGAAGATGGATGAGCGAGGCACCATTCATAACCACCATCAAAATTTTGGGTATTCCGATATTTAATCCTCTTGTACCCCGAATGCCCGAATACCTTCGCCATTCATACCTTTGGATCCAAGAAGATTAAATAGGGGCATCTGTCATACCCCAAATTTTGACAACCAAGATTTCCCATCATTGTGCAAATCATTACCACAATATGGAGGAACCTTCATGCCTCATCAATCTCCTCAAAGATGATTGAGCATTCACCACAATCAAGAATTAGGGTTTTGAGCCCTCTTAGAGCACTTAGACAAAGGATCAATCAAGAAGTGACATGATCTTCAACTTTTCTAAACTCTTGGAACACCTACAATGGATTAAGAGGACTCCCACATCAAGAATCAAGCACAAGGTTGCAGTATTCCAAGTAGATCAAGCCTCCAGATCACCTGTGTCACCAAATTAGGGTTTTGGTCGACCAAGGCCTCCAGATGGAAATTTTTCTCTAGGAATGAGCCAATGCTTCAAAGCATAATCCAAGATACTCCAAGGGATCTCATGGACCCAATCATCAAGTCAATTTGACCTCAGGGGATGCATTTACCCAAAAAATCAGGAATTAGGGTTGCTTGACCTAATTCACCCCTAAGTTGACTTTTGGGGTAAAAGATGAGCCAAGACCTCAAGACATGATTTGAGGGTCTCCAATACACTATATTGATCCATTTACAACAATGGATTGATCCAAGAAGCTTGATCCACAAGCTTCAATTTCATCAGGACCACAATTAGGGTTTCGAGGAAAAAGTCAACTGTACCTTTGACTTTTGACCAAGACATGATCCCAAACCTTGGGGCATGATTCAATACACCCTATAACACCTATGGAGTATATCCATTAGGTTTGATTTTGGTCAAGGACTTGATTTCACAAAGGATCGCACAGTTTGGATTTCATCCGATAAAAAGTCAACTGTGCACAAAATCAAGTTTGACTTTTTGGAATTTTTCACAATTATGGTTCCTTGACCCTAAAACAATGTTAATATGTGATTTGAATCATCATTCATCAAGCAACCATTTTGGGGGATCCAAAGCTGGATTTATAGGTCTTGCTACACTCTACAAAATCTTCAACTACATCTCATTCCAATTTGTAATACCCCAAAATTTGCCCTCTCATTTTCCATATCATTTAGCATGTGCTTTCTTTTCATTGCATTGCATTCAAGCACAGAAAAACAAAACATTAAGCATTGCATTTCATATTGCATAAGGACATGGGATCAAAGCATTTTTCTTGTGATTTCTGGTTTTCCCTATCTCAAGGTGAGACGAAGGTCTGAGCTCTCCACATCATGAGTATCTCTCTACCAGAATTCATTATGTATCAAGGCTTTCTTCTGCCAAGCATCGAGTGCATCTCCTTCAATTTTTCTCAAGAGCATCGGGTGTCATGGTGAAGACAACTTGGGTTATATTGTAAGAGATCCAGTTGTGGATTCATGCTGTGATCAAGGCCGCCATTGATAGTTGCTAATAGAGTACGAGCTTGCTTTGGAGTTGAAGTTCAATGTGATTTGAATGTGATAAGATTGGTTATGGGGATTACTTGGAATTCAAGATACAAGTCCATATGTTATCCATTTCAATTCGTTTCTCCCTTTTTATCCACTTTAAAACCATATTTTTACCCATTTTCTCAAAATAAGTCCATCACCCATTTTTAACCATTTTTAAAACCAAGCCTATCCATATCCACCTCCAAAACCAATCCAATATCCATTTATATTTTAAACTCGATTTGTCCATTTAAATAATTAAACCAATCCCATTTATTGATTCATATCCATTCTTGTTAAACAATATTTCAACTTCTCCATTTAGTTTAAAACCACTTTTCAATCCACATTCATTTCAAAAACCAATTAATCATTCCATAAACTATATCCAACATCCATCTTTTAAAACCTTTTTTTAGCCCATATTCAAGTTCATTACAATAATCACCCAAGGTCTATATCCATATTCAAGTTAACGTACAAGCACAATTTAAAGCCACAAAGCTTGGACGACAGCATTGGAAGGAATTAACCTTCTTGTGATGAGTGTGATAATGTTGCAACTACCATCGTGAGCCATTCACCGGAAGCACGGGATCATATACAATCCAAAGATGTTGTTGTCAAAGTCGTTAATGTTGAGTTGTATTACAAAGCATTTCACTACTATTTGGAAGAGCATCCAAGGATATTCTAAATGCCCTTGCACATCGTGTGGACCACGCACGTGTGCAGTTCAGAGCAATAATGTGCCTGCTGTAAGTACATGCCACGTCTTTGATTGATATGAGATGGCTTTAAGCCCAATGTTGTCACTTTTGGAACCATAATGAAAGGGTATGCTCAGGAAGATAGTATTGAGGAGGATTTTCTCAGCTGTAAAGAAATTACCAATAGAAATTGATAAACAAATGCAGAAGAAATTTTGTAACAATAAAAAGGAATAATAGTACATACAAAAACAAGTCCATAGCAAAAGGAAGAATATTCAGGAAAAATAATCCATAACCAAACAATCCCAAACACAGTTCAGTTAAATTTTTTTTACAACAAGTTTCTAACGGGGAACTAAAAAATAATTCAGAATCCATCTTCTCGAACCCGTGAATAACCGAATCCTAACTCTAACACTTCTATCATTCTCTCTAACAGTTTCTCTAACCTTCTAACAGAAACAATCACCTAACTAACTTCTAACAGAATCGATAAACTCTTTCTCCCTCTCGAATTCTTCAAGATCAACAAACTCCATAGCTTCATCTTCATCTTCGCCATAACCAAACCCTTTCTCCCTCGTTTTCCTTCTTTCATCTTCAATTTCATCTTAACCTTCTGAGATCTTCTACCTTCTCAATCCAATAATCTCTGCAACTCACAAATGATCAAACAATTCACCATCGCAACAATTCGAAAACCGCCGCGGAATTCAACTTCCACGATCCTCTTCCTCAATCAATAATTATTCACCGATTCCAATCCTTGACTCTTCTTCGATTTGGCAGCAACAGCAACAATCAGTTCACACATCAACAACAATCCAACGAACTCACACATTACAACGAAATCACGACGCGGAAGATTGAACAAGAATTGAAGGAGAGGAATCTGAAATTGAGTCAAGAAAAAGAACAAAGTGAAGAACCATACCTGAAATGCTGAAGATCTCGAAGCTTCCTTCCTCGTCGTGCTGTTGCGTACATCGCTTGAGAGATCTTTGAAGGTTAGGTCATGTAAATTCCATCGCCTTCTTGATTCGCCGGTGTAGCTGAGTGATTCTAGGGTTCGATTGAATATCATATCGATTGGCGTTTTGTGATCGAGATCGAAACACCTCGATTGCCGGAAGTTTTGAGAGAAGGACGTCATTGTGAGGTTGGGAGAGAAAGGTGGAACGAAGGTGATGACGAAGGAAATGACGGTTGTTTCGTGAGGTCATGGAGAAGGGGAATGGTGGTGGTTTACGGGGAAAGGAGAGAGCGGTGGCGTGGTTGTTTTGGTTGAGTAAGATGACAGGGTTTCACGTTGAGTAAATGAACATTTGATGGTGAAGAATTTGTGTTTTCTAGGGTAAGTCAATACATTGGGCCGGGTTGTTAAGCTGCGTATTGAAGATTTCATTTCAGTTACACGATATCAAATCCCTCCCGCACCCCCTGTTCATGCGGCAAAGACCATTTGGGCCTGAACTGAAGACCTAAGGCCACCCCCATGGAACTGCCAGTCACACCCTTGGTAATCCGCTACACCTCCCATTGTTTTATCTATTTTGATTAATATCTTTTTAGTGTTAGATAATTAGGTTAGCCTAATTGAATTCTAGGCTAATTGAATTTCGCTAAATGAATTTGAGGTTAATTATTTACTAATTGGATTAGTTAGTTGTTTACACTAATTGAATCTTAGTTTAAGTTTGTTGATTAATCGAGACAATTAGCTTAATTGTGTTTTGACTATTTAGTTAATTTTGAACTTAGATTAGCCTTAATTTTCAATTAGAACTTAACTTTAATTGGTTCTACATGGTTTGATAATTGTTTAGTTTTTGACTAATTGTAGATTAATTCCGATTAATTGTCGTTTAGAAACCAATTTCAATGGGATTTAGATATTGACTTTAGACCTTAATGTTGACTAATTAGATTAGGTTTGAATGATCGTTTTTTAGCTTTTGCTTACTAATAGTTGTTAGCTTATTTGCTTGTTAAGTAATTGTGGGCTTAATTGTCCACTAATTAGTTTTAGAATTAAAACTTTGAACTAATTGACATTGATATAGTTTGGTTTGATTTTGTTCTAACATAGAATGTACTTAGATTTTAATGCTAACTTTGACCAATATTTTTAATAGTTTCATTTGGTAAATTTGTTAATAGTCCTTAATATGTTTTGCATGGATTTTTGACTAATTGCTGTTTAAAATTTAGTATTGATCTCAATTACTTCTTATTGATCTTTCCATTTGAATTTTGACTAACCTTTGAGTTTGTTTTGTAGTGTTTTACACTTGATTAGTAAAATGTAGAAGTTGCTGCCACATACACGGTTGCGGTGCACAAAGTGTGCTGTAAAAAGTTACTATTCTGCCTGATTATATACACACCTGCCCGTTCTGGAAATAGTAGCTGTTATAGGCCTTTTTTACTTGTTGCTGGTTCTTATAGCTATGCAGGTGTAGGAGCGTTGTTGTTGCTGTTGTTTATGGCTCATTGCCTAGTTTTGTCTTAAGGACTTAAACTTGTTTTACTGTAGCCATTGGTGGATGTTTATAAGATATGTGCACCCTTCTAACATGAGTTCAATTATGGTTTTGGTTTACTTTCATGTCTTTTGCCTATACTTGTAACCGTTAGGTATTTTCTTTTGTTGGTTTACCTTTAGCTTCAAAGTAGATTAGTCTTGTAGCATAGTTGTAGCTTGACTTGTAATTTCATAATCTTTTTAGGTCTTTCGCTTTGACTAGTGTGACTCAAATGTACATAGTCATTAGACTTAGGTCTTTATATTGTACATACACTCTTTTATTGTTACTAATGTCTTTGGTTCACATGTGCAAGGTACATAAAGGAGACATTCCAAAGGTGGCTCGACCATTCCATTTTGTGAATAAAAACTTGTTTCTAACTTGGTTTGCCATTTGTTTATAGGTGCTTTCGTGACTTGCTTTCGTTGCGCTTTCGTTGCTTTGTTACGGATTCATATCCGTTTGGTAGGACTTCTTATCTCTTCACTTCTCTTTAATGCTTTCAAATGCCATGAGAAGTAGGAATAGCAAATGCCATGATAAGTAGGATTGTATGGAAAGCCCTCAAGTGAGGCCATGAGTGTGCTTGGTTGATATTGTGCTGAAGACCTCTAAAGAGGCAATTGACGGAAGTTAGGGTTCACAATCGACCCCCGTTATTCTAGTTGAGTCATTCTTAGCTCTCATTACATGATTGAAGCTTTGAACATCACCTGCTCCTGTTATCGAGTCAGTCAAGTGGAAGATAGGGTTCGCAACCGACCCTCACTCATTGTCATTAGCTCACATCGACCGATGTTGGCGCTTATGTGATCTCACTCACATCTTTTTTATTGATCTACTTTGATATGTGATATCATTGTATTGTTTGTTTTAGTTTTTCTTCCTCATTAGGATACCTATTCTAACTTGTCTAAGTTAGATAGGTTAGAAAACATAACATAGGACTAATCCATGCATGACAACATTAGGTAGCTTCCCTCCTGATCCTGACCTTAGGACCATTGATGCATGTTAACTTGTAGGACCGAGTTTCCCCCTTAGACTTTGTGTGTGTCTTTCCCCTTTGTTCTCTTGCACCTATGCGATCGAGATCCTGTTTCCTGTTCACCCGTAGTACCGTGAACTATGGATACTCTGATTCCTCTTTCTTTTTAGATTGCGGATATGTAGGCACGAGATACGATATCTCGGCGAGCACACTAACAACTAACTTCCGTTTTTCTTACCTTTGAGTCTCTTCTCTCATCTTATAATAAAAGAAAAAAATACTTAATAAAGGCATAACAAATATTGTATTTAGGCCTTTCATGTGGGAACAAGGAGGTGAGGGGTCTTCTCTCATTTCTTTGGGGGAATGTTTAGCATACGTACCGTCTGGGGACGATGTGCGAGGCATTCGATCCTATATGAAGGACTTAAATACAATATGTGTTGCAAAACACCAATAATCAAAACACTTCTTCTAAAAGACAAAAAACAAACAATAACATCTTTCCTCTGGGATTTCTCTCCTCATCTCATTCACTCATTCCTTAAGGATGCGTCATTTCCGTTCTACCGCAAACAGGTAACGCCTAAGTCTCCCTACAGCGAGCTGCAACACCTAAAATGCCAGTACGCGAACGTTGACGTATTCCACTAAAAAACACAAACAACTATCCCTAGTGAGGGGAACTACGTCGCTCTGATTCTCATGTTCCCGATGAGATACGTAGGCAGTGGGGTAGGGCCCATGCGAGCACTTCTTTTATTTTCCCTACATTTGTTTTTCTTTCTCTTTCCATTCCTTTTCCCAGTTCTCCAGCTAGTAGTTCCTTTCTAGTATCCTTTTCACCCTTTGATCGAGACAGGCAAGCGTGGATCCCATCGGGTACGATGGACGCGAGGGGGTGCTAATACCTTCCTCTCGCGTAACCGACTCTCGAACCCAGTTCTCTTGGTAGCAAGACCATGCTCTATCCTTCCTCTTCAGGTTTATGTGGTGTTTCCTTTCCCTCTCGTGGGGATAAATACACATTGCTGGTGACTCTGTTTCGGTGCCACTTTCGCGTTTGTACCAGGATGAAAATCCCGAGAGCGACACAATTCTTCATGGATTTTTAGTTATGGAGTGATCAAAATGGCAAAAAACATGAAAATGACACTTTTCCAACACTTAGTAAAAATATGCCTAAGTTAGCAGCCTTGAACATCAATGTTCATGATGATTTTTCAATGGGATCCAAATAGTTTCAAGACAAACTATGATCACACATGTGTTGTATCATATGAGGGCTTTCCAATGAGCCCAAGAACATGAGAAAAATCCACCTGAGCTAGGAGTTATGACAGCTGCAACATGCCTTGCTGCAAACTATTTTGGCAAGGAAGATTTGTGCCTTAGTGCTCGAATTGATCAATTTGGGCAAATTCAAGCATGGTTATCCATCTTCACACCTCAAGGGGAACAACCAAGGGACAAGCACTGATCTACCAGCCTCTCAAGTCCATGGATCTATGTTTAGGCATGACACTCCTAAATTCAAAGATGATTCAAATAGTCAATTTTGTTTCAAAGGATTTAACTGATGCATAGAGGTGGCATTCATCAAGACAATGTTATCCAAGTTCAGTCAAGACATATCATTGAACCAAAGAACCTTAGGCTTGTGCTCTAACCTCAAGTCAATGGCTAGAGCACACTTGAGATTCCATTTGATCACAATTGGCCACAGACCTGTACCAGTTGCCATACACTATTGCTACCAAAACAAACTAGACACACTATAAATAGACCTCATTTGTGATCAGTTTGAGTACACCAAAGCACCCAAACTGATGCTTTCCTCAAAATCTCACTTTCACTCCAATTTTACCTTCTAACTCAAGTCACCATCAGGTTTTGAGTTTGAGAGCAATTCCAACCAAACCAATGGTTCACACACCTCACATGTGACATATAGAAGTGATCCATAACACAAAATCACATTTGGAACATCAGATTCTCAAAATCACCAGCCATCTGCACAAGCCTTTGACAGATTTGCAGTTGAGGTGCCAAATCAAGTTCCAGCTCAATTCAATCCACTCTAAGCATTCAGACACACTCCATAGCACCTAACGAAGCTGTCCACATCATTGGAACCAAGTTGTAACACCTCCAACCTAGAACTCGATCACCAGCTGCAAGAGGTAAGCATTAACTCTTCAAACTCCATGATGCATGCATATTTTACTGCACAATAATTTTGCCATATGTTCCTAATCATGTATGGAGTGATAACCCTCAATCAATTGCCATGAATCAATCGTGTATGGAATTTCATTGTGTTCATGCTAAAATTAGGGTTCTTGAGGTTTTCTTCTGATTTCTCACTCAATACTTAAGATAAATGCAATTAATCTATATGGTTGTGATCCTTGTTCAAAAGTGAACAAGATTGGTACTTGAATCATGAGAAATCATGGAGAAAAGTGAGAAAATGCAAATCTGGAAAACCAGAGGGAGCGGACAAGAACCAAGTGTTCTTGGTGCCATAATTCAAATATTTTAATTTTAGTTATTTTGGTTAATTGATTCAAAAATTAATTTCTCTCTGAATATTTATGTTTTTGAATTGATTCTTTTTCTCAAAATTCACTAAAATATTTAAATATTTTATTTTACAAAAAAAATCTAATTTATATTATTTATTTAATATAGTTAGAATTTTTGTAATTAATTTCATTTTAATTGTTTTCAAACATTTTTTAAATGGAATTCCCACTTTGATCTTTCAAAATCAATTGAATTTTAAGCTTTCATATGATTAAACATGATTTTTCAAAACATTTTCCAAAGTGTACAACTTGTTTTTGAATATAATTTATATTTTATCATTTATTATTTAAATTATCTTTGAAAACTGACATTTTTATTTAAAATTAGGGTTTCCTCTTGATTTTAAATTTCCAAACACTCATGAGCCTCTAATAGAGTGTAAGACCCAACCTCTTTGTAAATAAACCTCTTTGGGCCTCACACATTGTATAAGTCCCTCTGTATATTTTCAAAAGTTTGGCGCGATCGTCGCCTTTTTAACAAAATCAACTGGGCTTCTCCTTGAGCTATAAGACCCATCTTTATTCATTTTAAAACACTTTGGGCCTCTAATAGAGTGTAAGACCCAACCCTTGTTGTACATAAACCATTTTGGGCCTCAGATATTGTATAAGTCCCGACACGATGTCGCAGTGAGAATTGGATGTCAAGCTATTATATTAACTTGAATTGCATTTCTTTTATTTCACCACCGTCTTTGATTTATCCAAGGGAATGGAGAAAGATCGAATGTCCCACAGTATGCAATGCAAATGCAAAGCTAAGAGTCTAAGGTTCGGGGGTTGGTTATACCTAGGGAAGGTGTTAGCATCCTAGACATCTATAGTACTCTAAAGGAACCTCTTGTTTTACTATGTTATTTATTAATTGTTATCTGTTTGCTAAGGGTTAAGGGATAGGAAGACCTAATGTTCTATTCCTAAGTGTGCTCGACAAGATATCGCATCTTGTGCCTACATATCCTGTCGGGAGTAGAATCAGAGCACTTGTAGTTCCTCTCTGAGGGATACTAAAGGTTTGAAAGGTTTAGGAGAAAAGATGAGTCATCATCTTAAGAAGCCACCACAATTTTGAGAATTGTTTGTATTTGTGGGGTATTGGATTGTATGTCCCTTCTTTGAGATGATTCACATCTAATTCTCTTGTGTGGAGAATTAGGTGAGCTAAAGATGTTTGATTAATTTTAAGGGGGACTAACTTAGGAAGCTTATCCTAAAGTTGTCTAAGAACTTATCTTAAGGGTGTGAACCTATGAGGAGGTATGAAATGCAAATGCACCATGCACAATAATTGATTATCATGCATGGGATTTTCCCTTGGATATTATGCAATCGATTATAATAACATTTAGCGAGGGTGCTGTAACGCCCCGTTTTGCCAATTTTGTTTATTGAGTCGTTTTGATTATTTTATTATTATTTTATTGTATTTTCGACTTTTATGTGAAAATATGTTATTTTTCGACGGGAATATATTTTATCGCGTTTTGGGATCGTTTGCGAGAAATTTGAGTGTAGGGGTATTTTGGGCATTTGGGTGTATTTTGATTAAGTTAGAATAAATAGAAAGAATAGAAAGAATAGAAAGAAAAAGAAAGAAAAACCAGAAAAATAGAGAAGAAGAAAAGAGAAGAGAAAGAAGAATAGAGAGGAAAAACTTGTGAAGGAAGAAATCAATCTCACGACTTTCTAGAACGCGAATTTATCGGGTAAGGGTGCGAAACTCGATTATACTATGATTGTGTATGATTATGTATGTTTTGTGTGGATGTTTTGGTTGGTTTTCCATATGTTTCCGTTTATGCCGTATATGACGAAATCGATAGAAACCAATGTTTTTACGGTCGAAAAGTCGTATAAATACATGTGTTGGTTGATTATATGAATGTGAGCTGCTGTTTAAAGTTTCATGAAGTTCGGTTATGTTTTGGTTAGTTTTCGTTATGTTTCCGTTGTTTTGTCCGTTTAGGTCGAATTGTAAGAAATCGATAGAAACCGATGTTTTCACGGTTAGAATTCGAAATAAATTACGTAGTTGTATCGAGCAAGGTTAGGTCGTCGTATAGCGTGCTTTTTATTCGATTTGGTGATGTTTGAAAAATCTGGTTTTTGAAAGGTTGAAATTTAATCGAAAAATCGAACGTCGTAGAAATTTCGTTTATGTGTTCTAAATTGTTCTTATGTATTTGGTGGTTGTGCGTATATGTTTGTTTCGGGGAAAATGTTCGATTTAGTCGAGTTTCCGGGCATTTTGGAAAAGAGACAGCAAGGGTGTATTTTGAGAAAATCTGGTTTTTGAGGAAAAACAGAGTTATGTATCGATACATAACAGTTATGTATCGATACGAAATGGTTTATGTATCGATACATAACCCCTATGCATCGATACATACTGTGAAAATTGGGAAAAACAGCATTTTCACTACAGCATGTGTCGACACATGCGTGCTATGTATCGATACATGAGGTCTTTTTGTATCGATACATAAAGCCTATGTATCGATACATACTGTGCTGAACCATAAAATTCTGGTTTGTCGGGGAAACTTCAGAAATTCATATCTCTTGAACCGTAAGTCGGTTTTGGTCCCCGTTCGAAGCGTTGGGAAGCTAACGAGATGTTATTTCTAGGAAAAATAGTTGTGAGGTCTGAACCTAGTACAATCGGTACAGTTTTTTCGAACCGTTTCGTAGTGTCGGGCGTACGGTTTATGTTTTTACGTTATTTTGAAATATTCGTATCTTCTTCGTTAGTTATCCGATTTAAGTGTTCTTTATATGGATGTGAAGCTAAAAATATGTTCTATGATTTAGTGAAGAAAAATATTATTTTTAGCCGACTTTTGGCCGACTTTACCGATTAATCGTGAATAGTTGTTTTTGATGAAATGTTGTGATGATGATTTGTGGCCGAAAGGCAAGAAAATGCTAAGTGTGATATTGGATGATATATGCATGATTGTTGATGTGTGTGAGCATGCAATGTGAAAGTCATGAGTCGTTGTATGCCAAGCATCATATTGTGCATTGTTGAAACGTCCTGAGTGACGATTTGATTCTTGAGGGAATCCACTATACCATCGTGTGCCTCAAAAATACGAGGCGTTGCCTGAGGACTTAAAGCGATAAGTATAGACGATTGTGGGCTCCTTTGGAGACTTAAAGCAATCCTTAACGTCGTGTGCCTCGAAAATATGAGGCGTTGCCTGAGGACTTAAAGCGACGGGTGAACATCATAGGCCCGACGGGGAGTTACTTGAGATTCTCAGTAACGAGCAATGGTTCCAATAGTTCCTGAGTGAACTGATGATGAGACATGAGACATTGGAAGTCGGTACCGCATGGCATGTGCATAGAGTCGTTGTGTCGGTCTATGTGCATTGCATTAAATCATGAATTAATTGTGTGTGAATTTGTGAATGTGATTGATGATTGTATGGTATATGTGTGGCGTGTAATGGTATTCGATGCTTGATAATTGTGCGATATTATGTTTATACGTGGTTGTGGTGAGAATGTGTTACTTGTACATTTTTGTGTTTATATATATAATCTTATGCAATTATATTATGGTTGTTTTTCTCACCCTTCTGCTGTTTTATAACGCTCTATGAGGCGTTGCAGATTAGAGTTGCTGGAGGTATTCTTTTGTGAAGCGTTGCGTCTTCATTATTTTGGTCGGTCGGCTCTGATATGTGACTCCGGGTAGCATAGGGTGGCCGTGTGTGATTGTTTTGTTTATCTGATGATATATTTTGGCTGTACATGTATAACTTGATGTATGACGGACAAGTTTATATGTATATATGTATATGTGTTATTCAGATTTTAGATCTTTCCGCTTTAATTCTAATTTCTGAAAAGTGGGTGTAAGGAACGAAGTTTCCTCTGTATGATTGTTACCCCACGTTGCATATCTAAATGAGCAGGTGTTGCATGTTATGTGTATGTTTGGATAAATTTGATGTGATTCTCCCTTTCTATGCCATGATGTTTCAAATATACTCTGATCAATTTTCGAATTTTCTTTTTACCGCCTTAATTGCGTGTTAATTGGGGGTATAGATTGGGGGCGTCACATTAAGTGGTATCAGAGCCAATCCGTGTCAGTTGTGTTTGTTGTGTCAGTTGGGTCTGTTGAGTCTGGCATATTGGGCGAGTTGTGTTGAGCAAGTGGTTGTTTAACCATAGTTTCTGTATTTGGACGAACAGAATATGGCTGGTCGTAATGATGCTGCTCTGGCTGCTGCGATGGAGGCAATGGCACGAGCTGTGCAGGGTGCACCGAATGCGGCAGGAAATGATGAGTTTAGAAAGAATAAGCCGCCGGTCTTTAAAGGGAAACATGATCCGGATGGTGCACAGTTGTGGTTGAAGGAGATTGAGAGGATTTTCAGGGTAATGGATTGTGACGAGGAGGATAAGGTGAGGCTGGGCACTCATATGTTACATGAAGAGGCTGACGATTGGTGGATCAGTACTCGTCAAGTGTTGGAAGCTGAGGAGGAGGAAGAAGAGATTACTTGGGAGGTGTTTAGTCGAGAGTTCCTAAGGAAGTATTTTCCGGAAGATGTCCGAGGAAAGAAGGAGATTGAGTTTTTGGAACTAAAACAAGGTAATTTATCTGTTGTTGAATATACTGCTAAGTTTGTGGAGCTTGTGCAGTTTTATCCTCACTATGTAGAAGCGACAGCTGAATTTTCTAAGTGTGTAAAGTATGAAAGTGGGTTGCGTCCTGAGATAAAGCAGGCGATTGGTTATCAGAGGATTCGAAGGTTTGCTGATTTGGTGGAATGCTGTAGGATCTATGATGAAGACAGTAAGGCTCGTTCTGCTCACTATAAAAGTGTAAGTGATAGGAAAGGGAAGCAATAGTTCCGTGGTGGACCGTATGTGTCACCGGCTGATAAAGGTAAACAAAGGAGTACTTTTGATCGTAGGTCAGGTGGAGGTGGTATGTCTAATTCTCCTAGGTGTTTTAAATGTGGTGAATTGGGTCATCGCCAGCATGAATGTAGGAAGAAAGTGAATAAGTGTTCTAATTGTGGTGGTATTGGGCATGTCTTAGCTGATTGTAAAAGGAAGAATGTCGTGAAGTGTTACAATTGTGGAGAACCTGGTCACATTAGTTCGAAGTGTCCTAATCCGAAGAAGGCTCAGACTAGTGGGAAAGTGTTTTCGTTGGCGGGAACTCAGACTTCAAAGGCAGATCGTCTGATAAGAGGTACTTGCTTTATTAATAATATGCCTTTAATTGCTATTATTGATACTGGAGCGACTCATTCGTTTGTTTCGTCTGAGTGCGCGAAGAATTTGAATCTTGTGTTGTCCGTAATGGATTTGGAGATGGTTATCGATACTCCAGCGATGGGGTCAGTAACTATTTCTTTGGTGTGTCTAAGTTGTCCTTTGGCCATTTATGGCAAAGACTTTGTGATGGATTTAGTGTGTTTACCGTTGGAAGGATTAGATGTGGTGTTGGGAATGAACTGGTTGCAATTTAATCGGGTGCACATTGATTGTTATCATAAGCTTGTAAGGTTTCCTTCTCTTGAGGAAGATGAAGACTCGAGTTTCTTGTCTACTAAAGAGTTGAAGAAACTTTTAGCGGATGAAGCTCAGTTGTTTGGTGTGTTTGCATCGTTATCGGTGGATAGTCAAGTTTCACTTGATGTGTTTCCTGTTGTGTGCGAATTTCCTGAGGTGTTTCCTGAGGATATTTCAGATGTACCGCCAGAGAGAGAGGTGGAATTTTCGATAGATCTAGTTCCTGGTACTAGACCTGTTTCTATGGCACCTTATAGAATGTCGGCATCTGAATTGGTGGAGTTGAAAAAGCAGTTGAATGAGTTGTTGGAAAAGAGGTTCGTGAGGCCAAGTGTTTCTCCTTGGGGTGCTCCAGTTTTGTTAGTGAAAAAGAAAGATGGGAGTATGCGATTATGTATTGATTATCGCCAGTTGAATAAAGTGACGATTAAGAACAAATATCCGCTTCCAAGGATTGATGATCTGATGGATCAGTTGGTTGGTGCTTGTGTATTTAGTAAGATCGATTTGAGATCGGGGTACCATCAGATAAGAGTGAAAGAAGAGGATATTCAAAAGACGGCCTTTAGAACACGTTACGGTCATTATGAATATTCGGTGATGCTGTTCGGGGTTTCTAATGCGCCTGGTGTGTTTATGGAATACATGAATCGGATTTTTCACGAGCATTTGGATCGTTTTGTGGTGGTGTTTATTGATGATATTTTAATCTATTCTAAGTCTCGTGAGGAACATGCAGAGTATTTGCGTATTGTTTTGCAGGTTTTGAAGGAAAGGAAGCTTTTTGCCAAATTGTCCAAGTGTGAATTCTGGTTGTCTGAGGTGAGTTTTCTTGGGCACGTAATTTCAGGTAACGGTATTGCTGTGGATCCATCTAAAGTAGAAGCAGTTCTACAATGGGAGGCTCCTAGATCCGTTACTGAAATTCGAAGCTTTTTAGGTTTGGCTGGTTATTACCGGAGGTTCATTGAAGGTTTTTCTAAGCTAGCTCTTCCTTTGACGCAGTTGACTTGTAAGGGCAAAGCGTTCATTTGGGATATTAAATGTGAAGAGAGTTTTTGTGAGCTGAAGAGAAGATTGACGACAGCTCCGATTCTTATTTTACCGAATCCTAATGAACCATTTGTGGTTTATTGTGATGCTTCTTTAATTGGTTTGGGTGGTGTGCTGATGCAGGAAGGTAAGGTTGTAGCTTACGCTTCGAGGCAATTAAGAGTTCATGAGAAAAACTATCCTACTCATGATCTTGAATTAGCGGCTGTAGTTTTTGTGTTGAAGATTTGGAGGCACTATCTCTATGGTGCGAGGTTCGAGGTCTTTAGTGATCATAAAAGCTTGAAATATTTATTTGATCAGAAAGAGTTGAACATGAGGCAGCGGAGATGGTTGGAATTCTTGAAAGACTACGACTTTGGCTTGAATTACCATCCTGGTAAAGCTAATGTGGTAGCCGATGCATTGAGCCGGAAATCGTTGCATATGTCCGCATTGATGGTGAAAGAGTTGGAACTTTTGGAATCGTTTAGAGATTTGAGTTTGGTATGTGAAGTGACATCGGTTAGTGTGAGGCTTGGAATGTTGAAAGTTACTAATGAATTTTTGTTGTCGGTTAGTGAGAAACAAAAGCTGGATTTGAAATTTGTTGATTTGATGATGAATGAGAAGGTGGATTTCAAGGTTGATAATTTTGGTGTTTTGAGATTTCGTGGTCGGATTTGTATTCCCGATGATGCGGAGTTGAAAAGAATGATTTTGGAGGAAGGACACCGAAGTAATTTAAGTATTCATCCGGGAGCGAATAAGATGTACCAAGATTTGAAGAAGATTTTCTGGTGGTCTGGTTTAAAAAGAGATGTGGCTCAGTTTGTGTATGCATGTTTGACTTGTCAGAAATCGAAAGTGGAACATTTGAGACCTAGTGGTTTGTTGCAACCGTTGGATATTCCTGAGTGGAAATGGGATAGTATTTCGATGGATTTTGTAACGGGATTGTCGAATACTCAGCGAGGGCATAATGCTATTTGGGTGATTGTGGACAGGCTGACTAAATCGGCGCATTTTATTCCGATTGACATCAGTTTTTCTTTGGAACGGTTAGCTGAGATCTATATCTGCGTGGTGGTGAAATTGCATGGGGTTCCTTTGAGTATTGTTTCTGATCGAGATCCTAGGTTTACATCGAGATTTTGGGAAAGTTTACAGAAGGCTTTGAGTTCTAAATTGAGGTTGAGTTCGGCTTATCATCCGTAGACAGATGGTCAGACCGAAAGAACTATTCAGTCGTTGGAGGATTTGTTGAGGTCGTGTGTTTTGGAACAAGGTGGTGCGTGGGACAGTTATCTTGCTTTGGTTGAGTTCACGTATAATAACAGTTTCCATTCTAGTATCGGAATGGCACCTTTTGAGGCTTTATATGGGCGAAGATGTAGAACGCCGTTGTGTTGGCACGAAACTGGTGAGAGTTCTGTGGTTGGACCGGAATTGGTGCAACAGACGACGGAAAAGGTAAAGTTTATTCGTGAGAAAATGAAGGCTTCTCAGAGTAGACAAAAGAGTTATCATGATCGGAGACGTAAGAATCTTGAGTTTCAAGAGGGTGATCACGTATTTCTGAGAGTTACGCCGGTAACGGGTGTTGGTCGTGCTTTGAAATCTAAGAAGCTTACTTCTCGATTTATTGGTCCTTACCAGATATCTGCGAGAGTTGGTGCTGTGGCGTATCGTGTGGCATTACCGCCGAATCTGTCGAACTTGCATGATGTTTTTCATGTTTCACAGCTTCGGAAGTATGTTCCGGACCCTTCACATGTGATTCCGATGGACGAGGTTGAGGTAAGGGATAACCTTACGATCGAGGCATTACCAGTTAGTATTTTGGATCGCGAGGTGAAGCGTTTGAGGGGTAAAGAGATTGCACTTGTGAAAGTGGCGTGGGGAGGCGCTGCTGAGGGTAATTTGACGTGGGAATTGGAGAGTAGGATGCGGGAGTCGTATCCAGAGTTGTTTGTATCAGGTATTATTTTCGAGGACGAAAATTTCTAAGTGGGGGAGAATTGTAACGCCCCGTTTTGCCAATTTTGTTTATTGAGTCGTTTTGATTATTTTATTATTATTTTATTGTATTTTCGACTTTTATGTGAAAATATGTTATTTTTCGACGGGAATATATTTTATCGCGTTTTGGGATCGTTTGCGAGAAATTTGAGTGTAGGGGTATTTTGGGTATTTGGGTGTATTTTGATTAAGTTAGAATAAATAGAAAGAATAGAAAGAAAAAGAAAGAAAAACCAGAAAAATAGAGAAGAAGAAAAGAGAAGAGAAAGAAGAATAGAGAGGAAAAACTTGTGAAGGAAGAAATCAATCTCACGACTTTCTAGAACGCGAATTTATCGGGTAAGGGTGCGAAACTCGATTATACTATGATTGTGTATGATTATGTATGTTTTGTGTGGATGTTTTGGTTGGTTTTCCATATGTTTCCGTTTATGCCGTATTTGACGAAATCGATAGAAACCAATGTTTTTACTGTCGAAAAGTCGTATAAATACATGTGTTGGTTGATTATATGTATGTGAGCTGTTGTTTAAAGTTTCATGAAGTTCGGTTATGTTTTGGTTAGTTTTCGTTATGTTTCCGTTGTTTTGTCCGTTTAGGTCGAATTGTAAGAAATCGATAGAAACCGATGTTTTCACGGTTAGAATTCGAAATAAATTACGTAGTTGTATCGAGCAAGGTTAGGTCGTCGTATAGCGTGCTTTTTATTCGATTTGGTGATGTTTGAAAAATCTGGTTTTTGAAAGGTTGAAATTTAATCGAAAAATCGAACGTCGTAGAAATTTCGTTTATGTGTTCTAAATTGTTCTTATGTATTTGGTGGTTGTGCGTATATGTTTGTTTCGGGGAAAATGTTCGATTTAGTCGAGTTTCCGGGCATTTTGGAAAAGAGACAGCAAGGGTGTATTTTGAGAAAATCTGGTTTTTGAGGAAAAATAGAGTTATGTATCGATACATAACAGCTATGTATCGATACGAAATGGTTTATGTATCGATACATAACCCCTATGCATCGATACATACTGTGAAAATTGGGAAAAATAGCATTTTCACTACAGCATGTGTCGACACATGCGTGCTATGTATCGATACATGAGGTCTTTTTGTATCGATACATAAAGCCTATGTATCGATACATACTGTGCTGAACCATAAAATTCTGGTTTGTCGGGGAAACTTCGGAAATTCATATCTCTTGAACCGTAAGTCGGTTTTGGTCCCCGTTCGAAGCGTTGGGAAGCTAACGAGATGTTCTTTCTAGGAAAAATAGTTGTGAGGTCTGAACCTAGTACAATCGGTACAGTTTTTTCGAACCGTTTCGTAGTGTCGGGCGTACGGTTTATGTTTTTACGTTATTTTGAAATATTCGTATCTTCTTCGTTGGTTATCCGATTTAAGTGTTCTTTATATGGATGTGAAGCTAAAAATATGTTCTATGATTTAGTGAAGAAAAATATTATTTTTAGCCGACTTTTGGCCGACTTTACCGATTAATCGTGAATAGTTGTTTTTGATGAAATGTTGTGATGATGATTTGTGGCCGAAAGGCAAGAAAATGCTAAGTGTGATATTGGATGATATATGCATGATTGTTGATGTGTGTGAGCATGCAATGTGAAAGTCATGAGTCGTTGTATGCCAAGCATCATATTGTGCATTGTTGAAACGTCCTGAGTGACGATTTGATTCTTGAGGGAATCCACTATACCATCGTGTGCCTCAAAAATACGAGGCGTTTCCTGAGGACTTAAAGCGATAAGTATAGACGATTGTGGGCTCCTTTGGAGACTTAAAGCAATCCTTAACGTCGTGTGCCTCGAAAATATGAGGCGTTGCCTGAGGACTTAAAGTGACGGGTGAACATCGTAGGCCCGACGGGGAGTTACTTGAGATTCTCAGTAACGAGCGATGGTTCCAATAGTTCCTGAGTGAACTGATGACGAGACATGAGACATTGGAAGTCGGTACCCGCATGGCATGTGCATAGAGTCGTTGTGTCGGTCTATGTGCATTGCATTAAATCATGAATTAATTGTGTGTGAATTTGTGAATGTGATTGATGATTGTATGGTATATGTGTGGCGTGTAATGGTATTCGATGCTTGATAATTGTGCGATATTATGTTTATACGTGGTTGTGGTGAGAATGTGTTACTTGTACATTTTTGTGTTTATATATATAATCTTATGCAATTATATTATGGTTGTTTTTCTCACCCTTCTGCTATTTTATAACGCTCTATGAGGCGTTGCAGATTAGAGTTGCTGGAGGTATTCTTTTGTGAAGCGTTGCGTCTTCATTATTTTGGTCGGTCGGCTCTGATATGTGACTCCGGGTAGCATAGGGTGGCCGTGTGTGATTGTTTTGTTTATCTGATGATATATTTTGGCTGTACATGTATAACTTGATGTATGACGGACAAGTTTATATGTATATATGTATATGTGTTATTCAGATTTTAGATCTTTCCGCTTTAATTCTAATTTCTGAAAAGTGGGTGTAAGGAACGAAGTTTCCTCTGTATGATTGTTACCCCACGTTGCATATCTAAATGAGCAGGTGTTGCATGTTATGTGTATGTTTGGATAAATTTGATGTGATTCTCCCTTTCTATGCCATGATGTTTCAAATATACTCTGATCAATTTTCGAATTTTCTTTTTACCGCCTTAATTGCGTGTTAATTGGGGGTATAGATTGGGGGCGTCACAGGTGCTAGCAAAGTGGGCTAGTCTTGTGTCTAGTGACCAAAGGTTCATGGCGATGCTCGAAAGTAATCGACTTACATAGGTAGAAAATGGCTCGACGTTGGATCGAGATTTTTAGATTTTGAAAGGTTTAGAACCCAAAAGCATGCATACATCACATATAATGATAAACAAACAAAAGCATAAACAAGGCATGATACCAGACAAGACTAAACTATTTCACACACAAGCGTACTATCAAGCGCGAGGGATTCTAACGGGGAGCGGTTTATTGAGAAAAGAGTTTTGATTTTTTAGGGGAATTAATAAAAGGTTTATTTTTATTTTAGAGACGTATTAAAGATTATTTTAAAAAAGTTTTCTTTTTCCTAAAAAGTTTTAATTATTTTTAAAGTTTTACTATCTTTTAGTTTTAAAGTCAAGTTAAGAGGGAGAAAGAAAAAAGAAAAAGGTATTAAAAGAGTTTTCATATTAATTTAGAAAAAGTTTACTTTTAATATTTTTATAAATAAAAGTTTTTAATATTTAAGTTTAAAGTTCTATTAAAAAGTTAATAAAGTTTTTTTGGTTAATTAAAAATTTTAATTTTAATATTTTAAAGATCTTTATTAAAAGTCTTTTTTTTTTAATTAAAAAAAGGTTCTATAACTTTTCTTTTTAGATAAAAAAGGTTATATTAATTTAAATATGATGAATTTGTTTAATAAAAAAAAGTTAAATTAAAAAAAGATTGATTATTTAAATGGAGGGATCAGGTGGGCTAAACGAGGAGAGGGTCCATCGCGGACCCTAAAATTACAGCCCTGTAATCTGTGTATGTTATGATGAAAGAGACCAAACGTGAGGGCGCATGGTACACTTACGTGTGTGCGTGTACAGGATAAAACAACAAAATCAAAACAAAACTCTCACTCTCCTAATCTCATCTCTCTCGTTCTCCTTTCTCTCAACAAACTAGGGTTCTTGAAACCCTAATTTGCGCCGCCGTCATCTTATGACTCTCTCGCTCTCCGATAAATCAAACAAACAACAACCCTAACCCCGCACAACCCAATACCCCAATTTCACTATGATTTTTGTTACATATCACAATATACAAAGACGCAATGATTAAAGCAAAATAAAGGAAGAAAAAGGGGGTTGTGACGGTTGCGAACGGCTCCGTGAATCTTCAATCAGGGATGAATTCTTTTATCTCTTTACCTTTCGCGAGTTTGTGATTTGTGTTGTTCGCCTTTTTGTTTGTTGTGATTTCTGAGAGATGATGATGACTAAAATATATTTCTTGAATCTCTGTATTCTTTAGTTAGTTTGGTGGTGAAATTTGATGATTTTGTTGTTGTATATGGTGTGGTGTAGGTGTGGGATTCGATGTTTATGGTTTTACCTTGTTCTTGATATGATGAAAGGCGTGATGTTTTGATTGTGAGTATGCTTTTGACGTGTTGAATGGTTTGTTTAAAGTTTGATGTTGGTTTCTGAGATAGTTTTGGTGTTTGTTGATGGCCTTTTGTGATTCTGGGTGTAGGGTTTGAATTTTGATGATGGCTTCCCCCTCTGACCGTGTATGAATCTTCTCTTTTATAGATGACCTGAAACTCTCTTGAATAACTTGCTATGATGATGAATTCCTTTTTAGTGTGAACATGTCTGAGCTTGTTTGGAATGTCATTGATGACTGTTTTGGAATGTCTTTAATAGTTGTCTGGAGATTGTCTTATCTTGTGTGGGAAGGTTTTGTTGGTGGTGTCTTAAATATATTGCCCAAAATTCCAAATTTGAAAATGATGAAACTTTATTTTTGATTCTACGAAACTTTACGATTTGTTAGTGATGATTTAGGAAATAAGAATCCTTGTCTGAAACGAATTTAACTTTGTTATGAAAATGTGATTGATGATGATGTTTCTGCCTGTTTTGGAAAGGATTGGAATTGTGATTGTTGTTTTGAGCGCTTGACTCCGTCTTGCTATCTTTGTGACTCCATTTTCAGTGAGATTAAAATTCTTGTGTTATAACTAGGTCGCTCGTGAAATTAAGCTTGTGGCTAATTTAATTTCCTTCACTACTACAAAATGCTAAAACAACAACGCCAGGCTTACAACACATCCTTTTATTCCGTTGTAATAGGTTAAAAATTTATCGCCCATGTAAAAGTTGAGTCATTTAATGACAGTTGAGTGAAACCATCGTAGTAATAAATAAAATGTATCTAGCTTCGATTCCCTGCAACTACATTTTTTCCATTTTTTAGAATACATTTAGCGTGTGACAATTAAGTCCATTATTTTAAAAATAAATTGTAAATTATTTTACAACGGTTAAGATAAACAACCGTAGTAATAAATGAAATGTAACAAGCTTCGATTCCCTGCAACACATTTTTTCCTTTATTTAGGATACATTTAGCGTGTGTCACTTAAGATTCCATGACGGTTTATTTCTCCAACCGAGATTAAAAGGTTTACTGATAAATTAAAACAAAACTTATTATGTATTTCTTTCATAAGATGCCCTAATCGAACAAGTGAGCCAGAGACGCCCTAACCTTTACCCTCTTCATATCCGTTCATCTGGAGCTCAAATATTGCTCAAATAAGGCACTCTTCAACATCTTCATTCCTTTTTTCTTAATTTATGCTCAAATATTGACCGTCTTCATCATTCATTTGCTTCTTCAGCTTCGAAGTAAGGTTCTCTTCAACATCTTCATTCCTTTTTTCTTGGTTTATGCTCAAATATTGACTGTCTTCATCATTCATTTGCTTCTTCAGCTTCGAAGTAAGGTTCTCTTCAACATCTTCATTCCTTTTTTCTTGGTTTATGCTCAAATATTGACCGTCTTCATCATTCATTTGCTTCTTCAGCTTCGAAATAAGGTTCTCTTCAACATCTTCATTCCTTTTTTCTTTGTTCATATTGTATATGCTCAAGTCAGAATGAGATGTTTCATATGCTTTACATTTAGTATGAGAGTACATCTTCATTGATTTTTTCTTTGTTCATATTGTATATGCATATGCTTGAGTTTTTGGATTAGATTTTGGTGTGTCATTCACATTATTATACATGTATAAATTTCAGAAGTTGTAATGGATCGTAGTTGGATGAAAGCCAATAGATTTGATCCAGTTTATGAGAACGGAGTTTGTGAATTCCTTGAATACGCTGATAAACATCTTCCCGGCAATGATGGTATCTTTTATTGTCCTTGTGTTGTTTGCGCTAATATAAAAAAGGGTACAAAGAAAGAAATACACAATCACCTTTGTTGTGATGGTATATGTCAAAATTATATAATATGGATGTGGCATGGTGAGGTGGATAATAAGGAAAGTCGGGCGTCACAAAGTCAAAGAGTGGAGGAAGATGAATATATGGAAGATCACCTAGAGGATATGTTCCATGATATTGGGGAATCTTCTTTTATGAATGCTCATATTTATGATAATTTATGTCGTGATAAAGACACCCCTTTATATAAGGGATGCACAGAGTTCACACGATTGTCGGCGGTGTTAAAGTTGTTTAATCTGAAGGTAAAAAATGGATGGTCAGATAAAAGTTTCAAGGAATTACTTGAATTGCTACAGCAAATGCTACCAGAAGATAACAAATTTCCAGATCGTTCCTATGAGGCCAAGAAGATATTGTGCCCACTGGGTCTGAAGTATATCAAGATACATGTTTGCCCTAATGATTGCATATTATACCGAAAAGAGTATGAAGACTTGTTTCAATGTCAGAAATGTGGTGTGTCGCGTTACAAGCTGAAGGCTAGCAATGGTGATGACAATGATCACTAGGACAATGTTAGTAGGAAGCATCCTCCTGCTAAAGTGTTATGGTACTTGCCAATACTTTCACGATTAAAGAGACTTTTTGCTAATTTGAATGACGCAAAGAATCTTAAATGGCATGTAGATGAAAGGATTCGTGATGGAAACATTCGTCATGTAGCTGATTCTTTTCAATGGAAGAAAATATATTCGTTGTTTCCGGATTTTGGAGTCGAGCCAAGAAATCTTAGGCATGGGCTTGCCACCGATGGAATGAACCCCTTTGGTAATATGAGCACTAATCATACTTCATGGCTTATTCTTCTCACTATTTACAACCTATCTCCTTGGTTGTGCATGAAGCACAAGTATATACTGTTAAGTATGATGATTTCTGGAACACGACAACTTGGTAACGACATAGATGTTTATCTTAATCCATTAATTGATGATTTACGACTCTTGTGGGATGAAGGCGTTGAAGTTGATGATGCATATTCTGGGGAAAAGTTCAATATGCGTGCAATGTTATTTTGCACAATTAACGACTTTCCGGCTTACGGTAACTTGGCGGGATACAGTGTCAAAGGACATAAAGCATGTCCTATATGTGAAGATGAAACTTGTTATTACCAACTTGAGTTTGGAAAAAAGACCGTTTACCTTGGGCATCAAAAATTTCTAAAATCGAGTCATCCTTATCGTAGATTGCAAAAGGCTTTTAATGGAGAGCAAGAGTTTGGTGAGGCTCCTAAACCTTTAATCGGGGATGAAGTTTATCAACGGCGGGAATACATTAATGTTGTCCTTGGGAAGAGAGAAAAAGAAAAATGTGGGAAGAGAGAAAAAGAAAAAGTTGGGAAGAGAGGAAAAGAAAAAGGGGCAGTTGCGAAAAATATATGGAAAAAGAGGTCCATCTTCTTTGATCTTCCATATTGGTCAAGTCTTGATGTTAGACATTGTCTTGATGTGATGCACGTGGAGAAAAAAGTGTGTGATAGTTTGATTGGCACACTTCTAAACATTTCGGGCAAGACTAAAGATAGTAAGACTTCCCGTCTTGATATGGAGAAGACGGGTATACGAAAATAGTTGGCTCCAATAGAGAAAGGAAAAAAAACTTATCTGCCTCCAGCATGTCACACTCTATCTAAAAAGGAAAAGAAGATGTTTTGCGAGTGTTTACAAGGTATTAAAGTTCCGCAAGGTTACTCATCAAACATCAAGAAACTTGTATCAATGAAAGATCTCAAGTTAATTGGTTTAAAATCTCATGATTGTCATGTATTGATGCAACAACTTCTACCAGTGGCTATCCGTGGGATCCTTCCAAAAAATGTGTGAGTAACTATAACGAGCCTGTGTTTATTCTTCAATGCCATATGTAATAAAGTTCTTGATTTCAAAAACTTGGATGAATTAGAAGATGAGGCTACCATAATCTTGTGTCAATTGGAGATGTATTTTCCGCCATCATTTTTTGACATTATGGTTCACTTACTTGTTCATCTCGTAAGAGAAATCAGAATTTGAAGTCCGGTTTATTTAAGGTGGATGTATCCAATAGAGCGATATATGAAGATCTTTAAAGGATATAAGAAGAATCATCACCGACCGGAAGCTTCGATTATTGAAAGGTACATCATAGAAGAAGCTATTGAGCTTTGTACAAACTATTTGTCGGATGCAGATTCTATAGAAATTCCAAAGTCTCGTCATGCTGACATAGACGGAAGAGGTATTCAAGGTCTAAATGTTAGGTCAATGGTTCGGGATGTAGTTATTCAATCAAATTTCTATATATTGAATAATATAGATGAGGTTCAACCTTTCATAGATACTCACAAAAGACTTATGAAGAAAAAATATCCCCGAATGAATGACAAGTTGTTGTTGATAGAGCATAATAATAGATTCTTGGATTAGTTTAATAAAAGTGTATCTAATGATCCTTGTGCATCCGAGATACTTAGATGGTTGTCGTACGGGCCAAAATTTTGTGTCATTACCTGGAGTGCATACGACATTGGTCATTATACCTTTTATACAAAATCAAAAGATGATCGTAGTACAATGCAAAATAGTGGGGTTATGGTTGAAGCCAAATCGATGTATTTCTCTAGTTCGAAAGATAAGAATCCGGTATTGGCAACTACCACGTTTTATGGTGTCATTGATGAGATTTGGGCTGGAAAAGGGGAAGGTGATAAGACGGGTCTAGGATTTGATGGTGAGAAAAAGATCTCTGCAGATGCTAGTTCCTCTGGAATTAAACAGAACATGTCTCATCAGATGTCTCAACATCATGGGAAAGGACATGTTTTTGGACCTAAGAAGGTTGTACCTCACCAGATGCCACAACGTTATGGGAAAGGTTATGTTCCTGTACCTAATCAGTTTGTGCCACAACCTCATGGGAAGGCTCACGGAGCAAGACAGTTTATACATCATCAAGTGCCACAACATCATGGGAGGAGACATCCCAACCACTCAAGTGGTAGATTTCAGAGATAGAGGTGTCATTACTGTGGAAGGTTTGGCCACTTAAAACCTTTCTGCTTCAGGCTCTATGGTTACCCTAAACCTGATCCTCATCCTAGACAGAATCAGAACAGGCCTCCAATTGTTAAACAATGGGTCCCTAAGACTGTCACTACTTGTTTGTTAGTTCATATGCCTCTAGGAGGGTCCACCAAAGAGGAATGGTATTTTGATTGTGGTTGCTCTAGACACATGACAAGTGTGAAGAATTTGTTGGGTGAAGTTGAACCTTATTCCAGTTGTGTAACTTTTGGTGATGGTGTCAAAGGAGAAGTCAAGGGTATGGGAAAACTGAATTGTGCAGGTGCTCCTAGGTTAGATGATGTGATACTGGTCAAAGGACTGAAAGCCAACTTGATCAGTATTAGTCAACTATGTGAGCAAGGACTTAAAGTTCACTTTACTAAAGCTGAATGTATTGTCACTAATGAGAAAGGTGAAGTTGTTATGAAGGGTGTGAAGTCCAAAGACAACTGCTATCTATGGGTATCTCTAGACTCAGGCTCTTACACATGTGGTGATACTGTAGAAGTTGAAGACAGAGTATGGGATCAAAAGGTGGAACATCTAGAGGAAGGAAGAAGTTATGAAGACTGCCAAAGTGGGAAGGAAACTAAGAGTAAGATGTTACACCAGAAGTTTCAACACCTCACTACGACACCAGGGCTGGATCCATCTCACTTGGACCTAATGAAATCCAAAGGTGTTGTCATGACCAAACAGGGTATTCAGCAAAAGCAGTCAGAACCTAAGATGTGCCTTGGTGATAAGATGGACATTTATAAACTCCTAGCTCAGAGTAAGCTGACTAAGTACAATGTCGAGCAAGATGTCATGACATTACACTATGACATCATGAGAATATGGATCAGAAGTCTTGTAGAAGATGATGTGATAATTTTGAGACTGGTTGACACTGAAAGAAAATTGGCTGAGACTGTGGATGCAAGTAAATTCTCAAAGGAAAAATTGGGTATCCACATTTGTGAAAACTTATAGCAATTAAAGGCGTGTGGGAAAATATTTCTAAATTTTAAAAGTCATTTACTCGTTTGTAGAAATATCATTAATTGCCTTTTAGGTTTCCAAAAGCAGCCCACCTATTTTAGGAAATCATTTCAACGTAGTGCTCCCACACGCAACACACGTCTCACACCTCATTTGCTCTGCTCGTTCGTCTTCCCTCTCAGAGAAAGAAATCCTTCTGCTCCTAACCTCACCCTTTGCAAGAGTTTTACAATGTCTCAACAACAGCCATCACCATCCAAGAAATCTGCTACAAAAAATCCTTTGCATGCTAAATCTAGGGTTTCTACTGAAAAGGTCTAGCTTGATGATGCTCTGGATATTGAGCCCCTATCTATGGTTCCTCTCCTTGGTTCTGAAATGATGCGACCAAGCAAGCTACAGGCGAAGAGGTCTACACGTCCTAGTACAGATAAACCTTCTGATCCTTCTGAGTCTAGAAAGTTTGATGATAGTGAAGTTAGGAGGGTTGTCACTGGGATTTTGTTTGGAGAAAAATCTGTTCCTGGAAACTCTACTCAAGGTGATAAAAATCTAAATGAGGAAGAAGAGTATTCTGTAGATAAGAGTCTTGACAGGATAGTTACCAAGGTTCTTGAAAAGGGTATCTCTGTGGCCGGGATATCAAGGCCACTCGCTCAAATGTCTGCCTCTCACTCTAAGGGTAAGAGAGATGATAAGCAAACTGCTGCAGACAATCTGCACAGGTTGTCTATGTATGTTCTTGAAGATGCTGAAACTGAAGGTGGAGCGTATGTTGAAACAGATGTTGGAATATTTCCTGCTAAGAAAGGTACCTCTAGTCCTAGAGGAAAGAAGCCAGTTGACGTGGTAGATGTGGATGATTTGTGAGATAATGAGATTATAGCTAATGTTGTGCCTGGGATAGTAAAAAGGATGAAGACAAGAAAAGAAAAGGTTGTTGCAATGACAGGGTCTCTTGGTAGTGGTAAGTAGAAGTCTGTGGTTGGTCCTACAAAATCATGGAGCAAGGTGGCTACCAGCTCCAAGAAAAGGAAGGCTAGGTCTGACTCTGACTCTGACTTTGATGTTGAGGAGGATGTTCCAGACATCTCTCCTGTGAAAAAGGCTGCTGTAAAGAAGATTGTTGACAAAATTACTGATGTCCCTTTGGACAATGTTTCATTCCATTCAGTTGAAAATGTGAGTAAGTGGAAGTATGTCTATCTGAGGAGAATTGCTCTGGAGAGAGAGCTAGATAGAGATGCTCTTAAGATGAAGGAGATTATGGAATTGATTAATTATGCTGGATTAATGAAGACTGTGTCTGATTTTTCAAAGTGTTATGATGTGCTGGTTAAGGAATTCATTGTGAACATTCCTGCTGATATTGTTGATGGTAGAAGTGTGAATTTCATGAAAATTTATGTTAGGGGCAAATGTATTCATTTCTCTCCTAGTGCCATCAACAAGTACTTGGGAAGGAGTGATAAAGAGGAGTGTGAACTGGAGGTTACTGACAACCATGTGCGCAAGGTGATCACTGCCAGCCAAGTGACTAGTTGGCCTTTGAAAGGTAAATTGCCTGCTAGCCAACTAAGTGTTAAATATGCAATTTTGTATAGGATTTGGGCTGCAAACTGGGTACCTACAAATCATAAAACTACCCTAGCTGTATGGTTAGGAAGGTTCATATTTGGTGTTGGCAACAAGGTCAAGTTTGATTATGGGAAGTACATCTTTGTTCAGTTTGTGAAGCATGCTACAACTAATGCTGTTAAGATGCTTATAGCATTTCCATCCCTTATTTGTGGAATGATATTGAATCAACATCCTGGAATTTTACCCAACTCTGATATTGCTTGCAAGAGGAAGGTTGCCTTGTCTTTGCATCCTAAGTTATTTGTAGTGAATCATGTCCCAGATATTGTCTCAACATCAGGTTCTGGTAACAACAAGACATGCACCTAAGGTGAACTGATTAATGAGTTGAAGTCATCTTGTAAAGATCTGGATATTGTTATCAACACCAGCATTGCCAGGTAGATGAAATTTGAAAAATTGATCAAGTCTTTAGAACAGGGTGAAGATGGTAAGGATGATAATGTCAAGGAGGTTGATAATGATTCAGGTTCTGAGGAGGGTGGTTCAGCAATTGATGATGAGGGTGATGAAGATGTTTCTGATGCTTCTGATGAAGATTGATTTTGCTGGTTCTGGTGGTTCCTGATGCTCTCTTTTGGGTGGATTTCTTTAAGCTCTTTTGGATGCTCGTTTCTGTTTGCACCTGTGTGTGCTTATTTTGAGACTTTATATAGTTGTACTGCTATTGATGACAACTTCAGTTTGATATATTTAGCTGTGTTTTGTGTTTGTCTATTCTTGTTGCTGTTTGAGAGAGTTTGTGTGACTGACTGATGTCTAACAATGACTGTGTGTGACTGACTACTACTTCTAACTCTGACTACTTCTTCTATAATTTGTCCAATTATGGCTAAAAAGGGGGAGAGTGGACTAGTTTTCTATTGCTTAAGGGGAGGTGCAGTAGTTTTTGAATGATCAGTGTCAACTCAGATTGTCAGGCTTGTATGTTGCTTCTGCTGCAGGGTTTTCTGAGCTGAATGGTTTGGTTTGTGTGTTTATTGGTTGTTTTAGCCAAAATTAGCCAAAGGGGGAGATTGTAAGTTCTAAATTGGCATCAATTTTGGTAAAACAATGTTTGCACCAAGATGTCTTACTTGATGTTTTGACTTGGTGGTCTTTCTAACTTCTGGTGTTAGTTTTTGATCAATGTTGTAGGTCTGTGTTCTGATGTCAAACATGATGTCTTAACATCTGTTAACAGAACATCAGGTTCAGTCTTTTATGTTTTATTAGGGCTGCGCTTTTCTTTGATGTATATTGAGAGATTGCAGGCGTGATTCTTGGAGGAGATTTTGTCTGATGAAATCGTTTTATATATTCTGTTTCTAGTTGTAGGACAAAAAGATTTGAAGAGTAATTATGTTTTAAAGTGAGATTCAAATCTGGGTGTAAAAGCTGCCCAAGCCCATGAAGAGAGTTGCTATAAAAAGATGTATCAAACCTACTTGCTGGTGAGAGAAGTTTAATTGAAGAGCTGCGTTACTTCTGTTAGGGTTTGAGTATTTGTACGTCTTGTGTTATTTGTGAGCCTTTCACTCATCTCTTTGATGTTTGAATAGGACTGTTTTAGTTGAGTTGTATGCTGTCCACTCTAAGCTTTTAAGCACGAGTGTTTGTTCTTGATCAAAGCTTTTAAGCAAGATCAAGGTGTGTCTTTGACGTGTGATCTTCTAAATACTGTAATTGTTATATTGTAATCACTGCTGTGATTGAGGGGGAGTGAGAAGTGTCTCCTATCTAAGTGAGTCTTAAATAGAAATTCCATAGGTAGGGATTAGGTGATAGGTAACGGCTATAGAGGAGGCTGAAGACATCAGCCAAATGAGGGTAGATGAATTGATTGGTTCACTTCAGACATTTGAATTGGGGTTAAATGACAGATCAGAAAAGAAAGTCAAAAGCATTGCATTGGTGTCTAGTACTGAAGATGAAGAGAAAGAATGTGATATTGAAACACAGGAGGAGCTATCCAATGCCATTGTACTGCTGGGAAGACAATTCAATAAGGTGTTAAAGAGAATGCACAGGAACTATAGACCAAATGTTAAGAACATCTCATCTGACATTAACAAGTCAAGTGATCAGATGAAGAGAACAACAACTGAAGAGAAGCCTAATCATGATAAAGGAATCCAATGTCACGAGTGTGAAGGTTATGGTCATGTCAGAAAAGAATGTCCTACATATCACAAGAAGCAGAAAAAGGGGTTATCTGTTTCCTGGTCTGATACTGATAGTGAGAATGATGAAGAGACTGCCAAGCATTTTAGGGCATTGACTGGAATATGTGCTTCTGATGGAGAGTCTAGTGATGATGAATTGACCTTTGAAGAGCTAGCAGCTTCTTATCAAGAGTTGTGTCTGAAAAGTGAAGAGGTCTGTCAAGAAAGGGAGAAGCAGAAGAAAATTATAATCCAGCTTAAGGCTGATAAAGCTGAGCTTGAGAATGAAGTCCTGTTGTTAAAATCCCAACTTGAACAAATGTACAAATCCATCAGAATGTTGAATAGCGGAACTGGCATTCTGGATGAAATCCTTCAGGATGGATAAGGGGCAGGTGATAAGACTGGTCTAGGATTTGATGGTGAGAAGAAGATCTCTGCAGATGCTAGTTCCTCTGGAATTAAACAGAACATGTCTCATCAGATGTCTCAACATCATGGGAAAGGACATGTTTTTGGACCTAAGAAGGTTGTACGTCACCAGATGCCACAACGTTATGGGAAAGGTTATGTTCTTGTACCTAATCAGTTTGTGCCACAAACTCATGGGAAGGCTCACGGAGCAAGATAGTTTATACATCATCAAGTGCCACAACATCATGGGAGGAGACATCCCAACCACTCAAGAGGTAGATTTCAGAGATGGCGGTGTCACTACTGTGGAAGGTTTGGCCACTTAAAACCTTTCTGCTTCAGGCTCTATGGTTACCCTAAACCTGATCCTCAACCTAGACAGAATCAGAACAGACCTCCAATTGTTAAACAATGGGTCCCTAAGACTGTCTCTACTTATTTGTTAGCTCATAGGTCTCTAGGAGGGTCCACCAAAGAGGAATGGTATTTTGATTGTGGTTGCTCTAGACATATGACAAGTGTGAAGAATTTGTTGGGTGAAGTTAAACCTTATTCTAGCTGTGTAACTTTTGGTGATGGTGTTAAAGGAGAAGTCAAGGGTATTGGAAAACTGAATTGTGCAAGTGCTCCTAGGTTAGATGATGTGATACTGGTCAAAGGACTGAAAGCCAACTTGATCAGTATTAGTCATCAATGTGAGCAAGGACTTAAAGTTCACTTTACTAAAGCTGAATGTATTGTCACTAATGAGAAAGGTGAAGTTGTCATGAAGGGTGTGAAGTCCAAAGACAACTGCTATCTATGGGTATCTCTAGACTCAGGCTCTTACACATGTGGTGATACCGAAGAAGATGAAGACAGAGTATGGGATCAAAAGGTGGAACATCTAGAGGAAGGAAGAAGTTATGAAGACTGCCAAAGTGGGAAGGAAACTAAGAGTAAGATGTTACACCAGAAGTTTCAACACCTCACTACGACACCAGGGCTGGATCCATCTCACTTGGACCTAATGAAATCCAAAGGTGTTGTCATGACCAAACAGGGTATTCAGCAAAAGCAGTCAGAACCTAAGATGTGCCTTGCTGATAAGATGGACATTTATAAACTCCTAGCTCAGAGTAAGCTGACTAAGTACAATGTCGAGCAAGATGTCATGACATTACACTATGACATCATGAGAATATGGATCAGGAGTCTTGTAGAAGATGATGTGATAATTTTGAGACTGGTTGACAGTGAAAGAAAATTGGCTGAGATTGTGGATGCAAGTAAATTCTCAAAGGAAAAATTGGGTATCCACATTTGTGAAAACTTATAGCAATTAAAGGCGTGTGGGAAAATCTTTCTAAATTTTAAAAGTCATTTACTCGTTTGTAGAAATATCATTAATTGCCTTTTAGGTTTCCAAAAGCAGCCCCCCTTTTTAGGCAATCATTTTAACGTAGTGCTCCCACACGCAACACGCGTCTCACACGTCATTTGCTCTACTCGTTCATCTTCCCTCTCAGAGAAAGAAATCCTTCTGCTCCTAACCTCACCCTTTGCAAGAGTTTTACAATGTCTCAACAATAGCCATCACCATCCAAGAAATCTGCTACAAAAAATCCTTTGCATGCTAAATCTAGGGTTTCTACTGAAAAGGTCTCGCTTGATGATGCTCTGGATATTGAGCCTCTATCTATGGTTCCTCTCCCTGGTTCTGAAATGATGCGACCAAGCAAGCTGCAGGCGAAGAGGTCTACACGTCCTAGTACAGGTAAACCTTCTGATCCTTCTGAGTCTAGAAAGTTTGATGATAGTGAAGCTAGGAGGGTTGTCAGTGGGATTTTGTTTGGAGAAAAATCTGTTCCTGGAAACTCTACTCAAGGTGATAAAAATCTAAATGAGGAAGAAGAGTATTCTATAGATAAGAGTCTTGACAGGATTGTTACTAAGGTTCTTGAAAAGGGTATTTCTGTGGCCGGGATATCAAGGCCACTCGCTCAAATGTCTGCCTCTCACTCTGAGGGTAAGAGAGATGATAAGCAAACTGCTGCAGACAATCTGCACAGGTTGGCTATGTCTGTTCTTGAAGATGCTGAAACTGAAGGTGGAGCGGATGTTGAAACAGATGTTGGAACATTGCCTGCTATGAAAGGTACCTCTAGTCCTAGAGGAAAGAAGCCAGTTGACGTGGTAGATGTGGATGATTTGTCAGATAATGAGATTATAGCTAATGTTGTGCCTGGGATAGCAAAAAGGATGAAGACAAGAAAAGAAAAGGTTGTTGCAATGACAGGGTCTCTTGGTAGTGGTAAGAAGAAGTCTGTGGTTGGTTCTACAAAATCATGGAGCAAGGTGGCTACCAGCTCCAAGAAAAGGAAGGCTAGGTCTGAATCTGACTCAGACTTTGATGTTGAGGAGGATGTTCCAGACATCTCTCCTGTGAAAAAGGTTACTGTAAAGAAGATTGTTGACAAAATTCCTGATGTCCCTTTGGACAATGTTTCATTCCATTCTGTTGAAAATGTGAGTAAGTGGAAGTATGTCTATCTGAGGATAATTGCTCTGGAGAGAGATCTAGGTAGAGATACTCTTGAGATGAAGGAGATTATGGAATTGATTAATTATGCTGGATTAATGAAGACTGTGTCTGATTTTTCAAAGTGTTATGATGTGCTGGTTAAGGAATTCATTGTGAACATTCCTGCTGATATTGCTGATGGTAAAAGTGTGAATTTCATGAAAGTTTATGTTAGGGGAAAATGTATTCATTTCTCTCCTAGTGCCATCAACAAATACTTGGGAAGGAGTGATAAAGAGGAGTGTGAACTTGAGGTTACTGACAACCATGTGTGCAAGGTGATCACTGCCAGTCAAGTGACTAATTGGCCTTTGAAAGGTAAATTGCCTGCTAGCCAACTAAGTGTCAAATATGCAATTTTGCATAGGATTGGGGCTGCAAACTGGGTACCTACAAATCACAAAACTACCATACCTGTAGGGTTAGGAAGGTTCATATTTGGTGTTGGCAACAAGGTCAAGTTTGATTATGGGAAGTACATCTTTGATCAGTTTGTGAAGCATGCTACAACTAATGCTGTTAAGATGCCTATATCATTTCCATCCCTTATTTATGGAATGATATTGAATCAACATCCTGGAATTTTAACCAACTCTGATATTGCTTGCAAGAGGGAGGCTGCCTTGTCTTTGCATCCTAAGTTGTTTATAGGGAATCATGTCCCAGATATTTTCTCAACATCAGGTTCTGGTAACAACAAGACATGCACCAAAGGTGAACTGATCAATGAGTTGAAGTCAGCTTGTAAAGATCTGGATGTTGTTATCAACACCAGCATTGCCAGGAAGATGAAATTTGAAAAATTGATCAAGTCTTTAGAACAGGGTGAAGATGGTAAGGATGATAATGTCAAGGAGGTTGATAATGATTCAGGTTCTGAGGAGGGTGGTTCAGCAACTGATGATGAGGGTGATGAAGATGTTTCTGATGCTTCTGATGAAGATTGATTCTGCTGGTTCTGGTGGTTCCTGATGCTCTCTTTTGGGTGGATTTCTTTAAGCTCTTTTGGATGCTCGTTTCTGTTTGCACCTGTGTGTGCTTATTTTGTGACTTTATATAGTTGTACTGCTATTGATGGCAGCTCCAGTTTTATATATTTAGCTCTGTTTTGTGTTTGTCTATTCTTGTTGCTGTTTGAGAGAGTTTGTGTGACTGACTGATGTCTAATAATGACTGTGTGTGACTGACTACTACTTCTAACTCTGACTTCTTCTTTAGTTTGTCCAATTATGGCTAAAAAGGGGGAGAGTAGACTAGTTTTCTACTGCTTAAGGGGAGGTGCAGTAGTTTTTGAGTGATCAGTGTTAACTCAGATTGTCAGGCTTGTATGTTGCTTCTGCTGCAGGGTTTTTTGAGCTGAATGATTTGGTTTGTGGGCTTATTGGTTGTTTTAGCCAAAATTAGCCAAAGGGTGAGATTGTAAGTTCTGAATTGACATCAATTTTGGTAAAACAATGTTTGCACCAAGATGTCTTACTTGATGTTTTGACTTGGTGGTCTTTCTAACTTCTGGTGTTAGTTTTTGATCAATGTTGCAGGTCTGTGTTCTGATGTCAAACATGATGTCTTAACATCTGTTAACAGAACATCAGGTTCAGTCTTTTATGTTTTATTAGGGTTGCGCTTTTCTTTGATGTATATTGAGAGATTGTAGGCGTGATTCTTGGAGGAGATTTTGTCTGATGAAATCGTTTTATATATTCTGTTTCTAGTTGTAGGGCAAAAATATTTGAAGAGTAATTATGTTTTAAAGTGAGATTCAAATCTGGGTGTAAAAGCTGCCCAAGCCCATGAAGAGAGTTGCTATAAAAAGACGTATCAAACCTACTTGCTGGTGAGAGAAGTTTAATTGAAGAGCTGCGTTACTTCTGTTAGGGTTTGAGTATTTGTACGTCTTGTGTTATTTGTGAGCCTTTCACTCATCTCTTTGATGTTTGAATAGGACTGTTTTAGTTGAGTTGTATGCTGTCCACTCTAAGCTTTTAAGCACGAGTGTTTGTTCTTGATCAAAGCTTTTAAGCAAGATCAAGGTGTGTCTTTGAAGTGTGATCTTCTAAATACTGTAATTGTTATATTGTAATCACTGCTGTGATTGAGGGGGAGTGAGAAGTGTCTCCTATCTAAGTGAGTCTTAAATAGAAATTCCATAGGTAGGGATTAGGTGATAGGTAACGGCTATAGAGGAGGCTGAAGACATCAGCCAAATGAGGGTAGATGAATTGATTGGTTCACTTCAGACATTTGAATTGGGGTTAAATGACAGATCAGAAAAGAAAGTCAAAAGCATTGCATTGGTGTCTAGTACTGAAGATGAAGAGAAAGAATGTGATATTGAAACACAGGAGGAGCTATCCAATGCCATTGTACTGCTGGGAAGACAATTCAATAAGGTGTTAAAGAGAATGCACAGGAACTATAGACCAAATGTTTAGAACATCTCATCTGACATTAACAAGTCAAGTGATCAGATGAAGAGAACAACAACTGAAGAGAAGCCTAATCATGACAAAGGAATCCAATGTCACGAGTGTGAGGGTTATGGTCATGTCCGAAAAGAATGTCCTACATATCACAAGAAGCAGAAAAAGGGGTTATCTGTTTCCTGGTCTGATACTGATAGTGAGAATGATGAAGAGACTACCAAGCATTTTAGGGCATTGACTGGAATATGTGCTTCTGATGGAGAGTCTAGTGATGATGAATTAACCTTTGAAGAGCTAGCAACTTCTTATCAAGAGTTGTGTCTGAAAAGTGAAGAGGTCTGTCAAGAAAGGGAGAAGCAGAAGAAAATTATAATCCAGCTTAAGGCTGATAAAGCTGAGCTTGAGAATGAAGTCCTGTTGTTAAAATCCCAACTTGATCAAATGTCCAAATCCATCAGAATGTTGAATAGGGGAACTGACATTCTGGATGAAATCCTTCAGGCTGGATAAGGGGCAGGTGATAAGACTGGTCTAGGATTTGATGGTGAGAAGAAGATCTCTGCAGATGCTAGTTCCTCTGGAATTAAACAGAACATGTCTGATCAGATATCTCAACATCATGGGAAAGGACATGTTTTTGGACCTAAGAAGGTTGTACCTCACCAGATGCCACAACGTTATGGGAAAGGTTATGTTCTTGTACCTAATCAGTTTGTGCCACAAACTCATGGGAAGGCTCACGGAGCAAGACAGTTTATACATCATCAAGTGCCACAACATCATGGGAGGAGACATCCCAACCACTCAAGAGGTAGATTTCAGAGATGGAGGTGTCACTACTGTGGAAGGTTTGGCCACTTAAAACCTTTCTGCTTCAGGCTCTATGGTTACCCTAAACCTGATCCTCAACCTAGACAGAATCAGAATAGGCCTCCAATTGTTAAACAATGGGTCCCTAAGACTGTCTCTACTTATTTGTTAGCTCATAGGTCTCTAGGAGGGTCCACCAAAGAGGAATGGTATTTTGATTGTGGTTGCTCTAGACACATGACAAGTGTGAAGAATTTGTTGGGTGAAGTTGAACCTTATTCCAGCTGTGTAACTTTTGGTGATGGTGTCAAAGGAGAAGTCAAGGGTATTGGAAAACTGAATTGTGCAGGTGCTCCTAGGTTAGATGATGTGTTACTGGTCAAAGGACTGAAAGCCAACTTGATCAGTATTAGTCAACTATGTGAGCAAGGACTTAAAGTTCACTTTACTAAAGTTGAATGTATTGTCACTAATGAGAAAGGTGAAGTTGTCATGAAGGGTGTGAAGTCCAAAGACAACTGCTATCTATGGGTATCTCTAGACTCAGGCTCTTACACATGTGGTGATACTGAAGAAGATGAAGACAGAGTATGGGATCAAAAGGTGGAACATCTAGAGGAAGGAAGAAGTTATGAAGACTGCCAAAGTGGGAAGGAAACTAAGAGTAAGATGTTACACCAGAAGTTTCAACACCTCACTACGACACCAGGGCTGGATCCATCTCACTTGGACCTAATGAAATCCAAAGGTGTTGTCATGACCAAACAGGGTATTCAGCAAAAGCAGTCAGAACCTAAGATGTGCCTTGCTGATAAGATGGACATTTATAAACTCCTAGCTCAGAGTAAGCTGACTAAGTACAATGTCGAGCAAGATGTCATGACATTACACTATGACATCATGAGCATATGGATCAGGAGTCTTGTAGAAGATGATGTGATAATTTTGAGACTGGTTGACACTGAAAGAAAATTGGTTGAGACTGTGGATGCAAGTAAATTATCAAAGGAAAAATTGGGTATCCACATTTGTGAAAACTTATAGCAATTAAAGGCGTGTGGGAAAATCTTTCTAAATTTTAAAAGTCATTTACTCGTTTGTAGAAATATCATTAATTGCCTTTTAGGTTTCCAAAAGCAGCCCCCCTTTTTAGGCAATCATTTTAACGTAGTTCTCCCACACGCAACACGCGTCTCACACGTCATTTGCTCTACTCGTTCATCTTCCCTCTCAGAGAAAGAAATCCTTCTGCTCCTAACCTCACCCTTTGCAAGAGTTTTACAATGTCTCAACAATAGCCATCACCATCCAAGAAATCTGCTACAAAAAATCCTTTGCATGCTAAATCTAGGGTTTCTACTGAAAAGGTCTCGCTTGATGATGCTCTGGATATTGAGCCTCTATCTATGGTTCCTCTCCCTGGTTCTGAAATGATGCGACCAAGCAAGCTGCAGGCGAAGAGGTCTACACGTCCTAGTACAGGTAAACCTTCTGATCCTTCTGAGTCTAGAAAGTTTGATGATAGTGAAGCTAGGAGGGTTGTCAGTGGGATTTTGTTTGGAGAAAAATCAGTTCCTGGAAACTCTACTCAAGGTGATAAAAATCTAAATGAGGAAGAAGAGTATTCTATAGATAAGAGTCTTGACAGGATTGTTACTAAGGTTCTTGAAAAGGGTATTTCTGTGGCCGGGATATCAAGGTCACTCACTCAAATGTCTGCCTCTCACTCTGAGGGTAAGAGAGATGATAAGCAAACTGCTACAGACAATCTGCACAGGTTGGCTATGTTTGTTCTTGAAGATGCTGAAACTGAAGGTGGAGCGGATGTTGAAACAGATGTTGGAGCATTGCCTGCTATGAAAGGTACCTCTAGTCCTACAGGAAAGAAGCCAGTTGACGTGGTAGATGTGGATGATTTGTCAGATAATGAGATTATAGCTATTGTTGTGCCTGGGATAGCAAAAAGGATGAAGACAAGAAAAGAAAAGGTTGTTGCAATGACAGGGTCTCTTGGTAGTGGTAAGAAGAAGTCTGTGGTTGGTTCTACAAAATCATGGAGCAAGGTGGCTACCAGCTCCAAGAAAAGGAAGGCTAGGTCTGAATCTGACTCAGACTTTGATGTTGAGGAGGATGTTCCAGACATCTCTCCTGTGAAAAAGGTTACTGTAAAGAAGATTGTTGACAAAATTCCTGATGTCCCTTTGGACAATGTTTCATTCCATTCTGTTGAAAATGTGAGTAAGTTGAAGTATGTCTATCTGAGGATAATTGCTCTGGAGAGAGATCTAGGTAGAGATACTCTTGAGATGAAGGAGATTATGGAATTGATTAATTATGCTGGATTAATGAAGACTGTGTCTGATTTTTCAAAGTGTTATGATGTGCTGGTTAAGGAATTCATTGTGAACATTCCTGCTGATATTGCTGATGGTAGAAGTGTGAATTTCATGAAAGTTTATGTTAGGGGCAAATGTATTCATTTCTCTCCTAGTGCCATCAACAAGTACTTGGGAAGGAGTGATAAAGAGGAGTGTGAACTTGAGGTTACTGACAACCATGTGTGCAAGGTGATCACTGCCAGTCAAGTGACTAATTGGCCTTTGAAAGGTAAATTGCCTGCTAGCCAACTAAGTGTCAAATAAGCAATTTTGCATAGGATTGGGGCTGCAAACTGGGTACCTACAAATCACAAAACTACCATACCTGTAGGGTTAGGAAGGTTCATATTTGGTGTTGGCAACAAGGTCAAGTTTGATTATGGGAAGTACATCTTTGATCAGTTTGTGAAGCATACTACAACTAATGATGTTAAGATGCCTATATCATTTCCATCCCTTATTTATGGAATGATATTGAATCAACATCCTGGAATTTTAACCAACTCTGATATTGCTTGCAAGAGGGAGGCTGCCTTGTCTTTGCATCCTAAGTTGTTTATAGGGAATCATGTCCCAGATATTTTCTCAACATCAGGTTCTGGTAACAACAAGACATGCACCAAAGGTGAACTGATCAATGAGTTGAAGTCAGCTTGTAAAGATCTGGATGTTGTTATCAACACCAGCATTGCCAGGAAGATGAAATTTGAAAAATTGATCAAGTCTTTAGAACAGGGTGAAGATGGTAAGGATGATAATGTCAAGGAGGTTGATAATGATTCAGGTTCTAAGGAGGGTGGTTCAGCAACTGATGATGAGGGTGATGAAGATGTTTCTGATGCTTCTGATGAAGATTGATTCTGCTGGTTCTGGTGGTTCCTGATGCTCTCTTTTGGGTGGATTTCGTTAAGCTCTTTTGGATGCTCGTTTCTGTTTGCACCTGTGTGTGCTTATTTTGTGACTTTATATAGTTGTACTGCTATTGATGACAGCTCCAGTTTTATATATTTAGCTCTGTTTTGTGTTTGTCTATTCTTGTTGCTGTTTGAGAGAGTTTGTGTGACTGACTGATGTCTAACAATGACTGTGTGTGACTGACTACTACTTCTAACTCTGACTTCTTCTTTAGTTTGTCCAATTATGGCTAAAAAGGGGGAGAGTAGACTAGTTTTCTTTTGCTTAAGGGGAGATGCAGTAGTTTTTGAGTGATCAGTGTTAACTCAGATTGTCAGGCTTGTATGTTGCTTCTGCTGCAGGGTTTTTTTAGCTGAATGATTTGGTTTGTGGGCTTATTGGTTGTTTTAGCCAAAATTAGCCAAAATTAGCCAAAGGGTGAGATTGTAAGTTCTGAATTGGCATCAATTTTGGTAAAACAATGTTTGCACCAAGATGTCTTACTTGATGTTTTGACTTGGTGGTCTTTCTAACTTCTGGTGTTAGTTTTTGATCAATGTTGCAGGTCTGTGTTCTGATGTCAAACATGATGTCTTAACATCTGTTAACAGAACATCAGGTTCAGTCTTTTATGTTTTATTAGGGTTGCGCTTTTCTTTGATGTATATTGAGAGATTGCAGGCGTGATTCTTGGAGGAGATTTTGTCTGATGAAATCGTTTTATATATTCTGTTTCTAGTTGTAGGGCAAAAATATTTGAAGAGTAATTATGTTTTAAAGTGAGATTCAAATCTGGGTGTAAAAGCTGCCCAAGCCCATGAAGAGAGTTGTTATAAAATGACGTATCAAACCTACTTGCTGGTGAGAGAAGTTTAATTGAAGAGCTGCGTTACTTCTGTTAGGGTTTGAGTATTTGTACGTCTTGTGTTATTTGTGAGCCTTTCACTCATCTCTTTGATGTTTGAATAGGACTGTTTTAGTTGAGTTGTATGCTGTCCACTCTAAGCTTTTAAGCACGAGTGTTTGTTCTTGATCAAAGCTTTTAAGCAAGATCAAGGTGTGTCTTTGAAGTGTGATCTTCTAAATACTGTAATTGTTATATTGTAATCACTGCTGTGATTGAGGGGGAGTGAGAAGTGTCACCTATCTAAGTGAGTCTTAAATAGAAATTCCATAGGTAGGGATTAGGTGATAGGTAACGGCTATAGAGGAGGCTGAAGACATCAGCCAAATGAGGGTAGATGAATTGATTGGTTCACTTCAGACATTTGAATTGGGGTTAAATGACAGATCAGAAAAGAAAGTCAAAAGCATTGCATTGGTGTCTAGTACTGAAGATGAAGAGAAAGAATGTGATATTGAAACACAGGAGGAGCTATCCAATGCCATTGTACTGCTGGGAAGACAATTCAATAAGGTGTTAAAGAGAATGCACAGGAACTATAGACCAAATGTTTAGAACATCTCATCTGACATTAACAAGTCAAGTGATCAGATGAAGAGAACAACAACTGAAGAGAAGCCTAATCATGATAAAGGAATCCAATGTCACGAGTGTGAAGGTTATGGTCATGTCCGAAAAGAATGTCCTACATATCACAAGAAGCAGAAAAAGGGGTTATTTGTTTCCTGGTCTGATACTGATAGTGAGAATGATGAAGAGACTGCCAAGCATTTTAGGGCATTGACTGGAATATGTGCTTCTGATGGAGAGTCTAGTGATGATGAATTGACCTTTGAAGAGCTAGCAGCTTCTTATCAAGAGTTGTGTCTGAAAAGTGAAGAGGTCTGTCAAGAAAGGGAGAAGCAGAAGAAAATTATAATCCAGCTTAAGGCTGATAAAGCTGAGCTTGAGAATGAAGTCCTGTTGTTAAAATCCCAACTTGATCAAATGTCCAAATCCATCAGAATGTTGAATAGGGGAACTGACATTCTGGATGAAATCCTTCAGGCTGGATAAGGGGCAGGTGATAAGACTGGTCTAGGATTTGATGGTGAGAAGAAGATCTCTGCAGATGCTAGTTCCTCTGGAATTAAACAGAACATGTCTGATCAGATATCTCAACATCATGGGAAAGGACATGTTTTTGGACCTAAGAAGGTTGTACCTCACCAGATGCCACAACGTTATGGGAAAGGTTATGTTCTTGTACCTAATCAGTTTGTGCCACAAACTCATGGGAAGGCTCACGGAGCAAGACAGTTTATACATCATCAAGTGCCAAAACATCATGGGAGGAGACATCCCAACCACTCAAGAGGTAGATTTCAGAGATGGAGGTGTCACTACTGTGGAAGGTTTGGCCACTTAAAACCTTTCTGCTTCAGGCTCTATGGTTACCCTAAATCTGATCCTCAACCTAGACAGAATCAGAATAGGCCTCCAATTGTTAAACAATGGGTCCCTAAGACTGTCTCTACTTATTTGTTAGCTCATAGGTCTCTAGGAGGGTCCACCAAAGAGGAATGGTATTTTGATTGTGGTTGCTCTAGACACATGACAAGTGTGAAGAATTTGTTGGGTGAAGTTGAACCTTATTCCAGCTGTGTAACTTTTGGTGATGGTGTCAAAGGAGAAGTCAAGGGTATTGGAAAACTGAATTGTGCAGGTGCTCCTAGGTTAGATGATGTGTTACTGGTCAAAGGACTGAAAGCCAACTTGATCAGTATTAGTCAACTATGTGAGCAAGGACTTAAAGTTCACTTTACTAAAGTTGAATGTATTGTCACTAATGAGAAAGGTGAAGTTGTCATGAAGGGTGTGAAGTCCAAAGACAACTGCTATCTATGGGTATCTCTAGACTCAGGCTCTTACACATGTGGTGATACTGAAGAAGATGAAGACAGAGTATGGGATCAAAAGGTGGAACATCTAGAGGAAGGAAGAAGTTATGAAGACTGCCAAAGTGGGAAGGAAACTAAGAGTAAGATGTTACACCAGAAGTTTCAACACCTCACTACGACACCAGGGCTGGATCCATCTCACTTGGACCTAATGAAATCCAAAGGTGTTGTCATGACCAAACAGGGTATTCAGCAAAAGCAGTCAGAACCTAAGATGTGCATTGGTGATAAGATGGACATTTATAAACTCCTAGCTCAGAGTAAGCTGACTAAGTACAATGTCGAGCAAGATGTCATGACATTACACTATGACATCATGAGAATATGGATCAGGAGTCTTGTAGAAGATGATGTGATAATTTTGAGACTGGTTGACACTGAAAGAAAATTGGCTGAGACTGTGGATGCAAGTAAATTATCAAAGGAAAAATTGGGTATCCACATTTGTGAAAACTTATAGCAATTAAAGGCGTGTGGGAAAATCTTTCTAAATTTTAAAAGTCATTTACTCGTTTGTAGAAATATCATTAATTGACTTTTAGGTTTCCAAAAGCAGCCCACCTATTTTAGGCAATCATTTTAACGTAGTGCTCCCACACGCAACACACGTCTCACACGTCATTTGCTCTACTCGTTCATCTTCCCTCTCAGAGAAAGAAATCCTTCTGCTCCTAACCTCACCCTTTGCAAGAGTTTTACAATGTCTCAACAACAACCATCACCATCCAAGAAATCTGCTACAAAAAATCCTTTGCATGCTAAATCTAGGGTTTCTACTGAAAAGGTCTCGCTTGACGATGCTCTGGATATTGAGCCTCTATCTATGGTTCCTCTCCCTGGTTCTGAAATGATGCGACCAAGCAAGCTGCAGGCGAAGAGGTCTACACGTACTAGTACAGGTAAACCTTCTAATCCTTCTGAGTCTAGAAAGTTTGATGATAGTGAAGCTAGGAGGGTTGTCAGTGGGATTTTGTTTGGAGAAAAATCTGTTCCTGGAAACTCTACTCAAGGTGATAAAAATCTAAATGAGGAAGAAGAGTATTCTATAGATAAGAGTCTTGACAGGATTGTTACTAAGGTTCTTGAAAAGGGTATTTCTGTGGCCGGGATATCAAGGCCACTCGCTCAAATGTCTGCCTCTCACTCTGAGGGTAAGAGAGATGATAAGCAAACTGCTACAGACAATCTGCACAGGTTGGCTATGTCTGTTCTTGAAGATGCTGAAACTGAAGGTGGAGCGGATGTTGAAACAGATGTCGGAACATTGCCTGCTATGAAAGGTACCTCTAGTCCTAGAGGAAAGAAGCCAGTTGACGTGGTAGATGTGGATGATTTGTTAGATAATGAGGTTATAGCTAATGTTGTGCCTGGGATAGCAAAAAGGATGAAGATAAGAAAAGAAAAGGTTGTTGCAATGACAGGGTCTCTTGGTAGTGGTAAGAAGAAGTCTGTGGTTGGTTCTACAAAATCATGGAGCAAGGTGGCTACCAGCTCCAAGAAAAGGAAGGCTAGGTCTGAATCTGACTCAGACTTTGATGTTGAGGAGGATGTTCCAGACATCTCTCCTGTGAAAAAGGTTACTGTAAAGAAGATTGTTGACAAAATTCCTGATGTCCCTTTGGACAATGTTTCATTCCATTCTGTTGAAAATGTGAGTAAGTGGAAGTATGTCTATCTGAGGAGAATTGCTCTAGAGAGAGATCTAGGTAGAGCTACTCTTGAGATGAAGGAGATTATAGAATTGATTAATTATGCTGGATTAATGAAGACTGTGTCTGATTTTTCAAAGTGTTATGATGTGCTGGTTAAGGAATTCATTGTGAACATTCCTGCTGATATTGCTGATGGTAGAAGTGTGAATTTCATGAAAGTTTATGTTAGGGGCAAATGTATTCATTTCTCTCCTAGTGCCATCAACAAGTACTTGGGAAGGAGTGATAAAGAGGAGTGTGAACTTGAGGTTACTGACAACCATGTGTGCAAGGTGATCACTGCCAGTCAAGTGACTAGTTGGCCTTTGAAAGGTAAATTGCCTGCTAGCCAACTAAGTGTCAAATATGCAATTTTGCATAGGATTGGGGCTGCAAACTGGGTACATACAAATCACAAAACTACCATACCTGTAGGGTTAGGAAGGTTCATATTTGGTGTTGGCAACAAGGTCAAGTTTGATTATGGGAAGTACATCTTTGATCAGTTTGTGAAGCATGCTACAACTAATGCTGTTAAGATGCCTATATCATTTCCATCCCTTATTTATGGAATGATATTGAATCAACATCGTGGAATTTTAACCAACTCTGATATTGCTTGCAAGAGGGAGGCTGCCTTATCTTTGCATCCTAAGTTGTTTATAGGGAATCATGTCCCAGATATTTTCTCAACATCGGGTTCTGGTAACAACAAGACATGCACCAAAGGTGAACTGATCAATGAGTTGAAGTTAGCTTGTAAAGATTTGGATGTTGTTATCAACACCAGCATTGCCAGGAAGATGAAATTTGAAAAATTGATCAAGTCTTTAGAACAGGGTGAAGATGGTAAGGATGATAATGTCAAGGAGGTTGATAATGATTCAGGTTCTGAGGAGGGTGGTTCAGCAACTGATGATGAGGGTGATGAAGATGTTTCTGATGCTTCTGATGAAGATTGATTCTGCTGGTTCTGGTGGTTCCTGATGCTCTCTTTTGGGTGGATTTCTTTAAGCTCCTTTGGATGCTCGTTTCTGTTTGCACCTGTGTGTGCTTATTTTGTGACTTTATATAGTTGTACTACTATTGATGACAGCTCCAGTTTGATATATTTAGCTGTGTTTTGTGTTTGTCTATTCTTGTTGCTGTTTGAGAGAGTTTGTGTGACTGACTGATGTCTAACAATGACTGTGTGTGACTGACTACTACTTCTAACTCTGACTACTTCTTCTTTAGTTTGTCCAATTATGGCTAAAATGGGGAAAAATAGACTAGTTTTCTACTGCTTAAGGGGAGGTGCAGTAGTTTTTGAGTGATCAGTGTTAACTCAGATTGTCAGGCTTGTATGTTGCTTCTGCTGCAGGGTTTTCTGAGCTGAATGGTTTGGTTTGTGTGCTTATAGGTTGTTTTAGCCAAAATTAGCCAAAGGGGGAGATTGTAAGTTCTGAATTGGCATCAATTTTGGTAAAACAATGTTTGCACCAAGATGTCTTACTTGATGTTTTGACTTGGTGGTCTTGCTAACTTCTGGTGTTAGTTTTTTATCAGTGTTGCAGGTCTGTGTTCTGATGTCAAACATGATGTCTTAACATCTGTTGACAGAACATCAGGTTCAGTCTGTTATGTTTTATTAGGGCTGCACTTTTCTTTGATGTATCTTGAGAGATTGCAGGCGTGATTCTTGGAGGAGATTTTGTCTGATGAAATCGTTTTATATATTCTGTTTCTAGTTTTAGGGAAAAAAGATTTGAAGAGTAATTATGTTTTAAAGTGAGATTCAAATCTGGGTGTAAAAGCTGCCCAAGCCCATGAAGAGAGTTGCTATAAAAAGACGTATCAAACCTACTTGCTGGTGAAAGAAGTTTAATTGAAGAGCTGTGTTACTTGTGTTAGGGTTTGAGTATTTGTGCGTCTTGTGTTATTTGTGAGCCTTTCACTCATCTCTTTGATCTTTGAATATGACTATTTTAGTTGAGTTGTATGCTGTCCACTCTAAGCTTTTAAGCACGAGTGTTTGTTATTGATCAAAGCTTTTAAGCAAGATCAAGTTGTGTCTTTGAAGTGTGATCTTCTAAATACTGTAATTGTTATATTGTAATCACTGTTGTGATTGAGGGGGAGTGAGAGGTATCTCCTATCTAAGTGAGTCTTAGATAGAAATTCCATATTGTAATCACTGCTGTGATTGAGAAGAGACTTCAATTGAAGAGAGGCGGTGGCATCCGACTCCAGAAGTCTGAAGAGGTTACCTTTGAAGATTTTGTCTTTGATCTTCTGAAGTGCCTCATTTGGAGGCTTGCTCAAAAGATGATCTCCAGAAGTTGTCGAAGCATTTACGCTACTCTCGGAAGAACTGCCTCATTTGCTAAGGACAATTTTTAGATATTCACGAGGGTTGGTCGCCTTGAGACGATTAAGTTCTTCTTCAGAGTAAGAAAAAGCTGTCTCGGTCGAAGGTTTAGTACTCTCAGCAGTTACATTAACCTTGGGGGGAGCTGTATGTTCTCTTTAGACTTGTTCCTTGGCAGAGTCACTTCCAGCTTTATCTTCGTCATCCTTATCGTCTTCATCATCATCATCTTTGTCATCTTCATCATCATCATCATTCTCATCACCTCCATCGTTATCATCATCATTTCCACTAGTTTCATGATGGAACATTGTTTGGTCTTTGTCGCGGTGAGAATCGGATATCAAGCTATTGGATTAACTTGAATCACAAATCTTTAAACGTTCACCACCGGTCTTTGATTTATCCAAAGGAAAGGTTAAAGATCGAAAAAACCTAATAAGAGATCTAAGGTTCGGGGTTTGGTTACGCCTAGGGAAGGTATTAGCATCCTAAATGTCTATAGTACTCTACAGGAACCTCTTGTTAATACTTATGTTATCTATTACTCGCTTACTAAGGGTGATATGCTAAAGGCTGAAACCCTAGGGATTAGTATCTAAGTATACTCGGCAAGATATCGCATCTTGTGCCTACGTATCCTGACGGGAGTGAAATCAGAGTATTCGTAGTTCTCCTCAAAGAGGGTGTGGAACTCTTGACTGTGGTCAAGGTTCCAGGGGGAGGTAGCGTCTATGGTAAGACACTACATGGAGTGCGGCGACTCCAAAGTTAAAGTTAATTTGAAAGGGAGGTAAGTGTTGTAAGTGTCCATGGCAGAACATAAGTATGGAGTGCAGTGACTCTGATCCTAAAGTTAGGATAAATAGGGAATGGAAGGTCTACAGTGAGACATAGAGCATAGCGGCTCTAATCCTAATGTTAGGATAAAGGGAAGGTTCTAAAGTTTTTCTAAGATATGGCACGAGAGTCAGTAAGGAATGGATCCTTTCCTTTGAAATTGATTAAAGGGAAAATATTATCTAGCAAATGACTTAATTATACTGGGTTAAAACCAATCACAAGGGAGCATGTAAATCACAATGATCAATTAAAAATATCAAGGTCATGGCAAAGAAAAACAATGTGGAAATTGGTAAGCTCCATCACGAAATTTATTCAACTAGAAATTAATCAAAAGGTAATTAAAGTTCTAATCAACTAAAAAAAAGAATTTAATTAAAATTCAAATACTATTCTATCACAAGATTAAATTAAAACCCTAATCAACTATAGTCATAGAATTAACAAAGGTTTGTTAGCATCAAAGATTGAATCTAAATTAAATTATAATTAACACACAAAAAGAAAAAATCTAAAAAAGAACAAAGACAAGCCAGGGGTTTAATGAGAAAAAAAAAGGTTGGGTGAAATAGCAACAGGCATTGGGCCCTGCTCTTAGGCCCGTCAGCTTCAGTATGTGTCAAGGAGGAGTGGAACAAGATTTATCCAGTGCAAATAGGAAAGTGTTAGGGCCTGAAGCCCAAGAACGCTACTTAAACCTCTTAATAACATGCAAAAACTCAAACACTAAAAAGAAAAACTTGTATAGGAACAAATATAACACGTGTATTTATAAATAATCAATAACAATTTTTTTTTAATTAAAAAAAAAATATATTTTCTCTCTTCTGCATAATAATCACTCCCATGATTCCAATTAAAAATTAAATTAAATTTATAATAAATTAAAATTTTTCTCTCGTTTTATTATTTTAACAATAAAAATTTAGATGCGTTTCGATGCAAATTTTTCCCACACATGAAATGCCCTGTTCTCTCTCTCAATCAACTTCTCAGCCTTTCCTCCTTCTCCATCGCGAAAACTCTCCTCCGTTTCCTTCATCACTATTTCACTCTCTCGCCTCAAATGGTTTCAAATAGAACTCAAATATCACAACAGCATCACTCATAAAAACAAACAATAGCTAACAATAAAAAAAAACTGAAGGTGAAGTTACAGAGGTGCGATTGATCTGAAACAAACGGCAGTGTCTTGTCGGCTGGTGATCTCCTCACAGCGGCGGAGAATGCGGCTTGTCGGATGGCGATATAGTGTGTTGTACGTCAAGAGGTTGTGCGATCAAAAGAACGAGTTCGTGGCGATGCTCTGATGAAGATGGTGACGCAAATGATGACTCACGGTGGCCAGACAGTCGTCGGAACGACGCAGTGGCGGCGAGCGGTGATTGGTGTTTTATGGTTCTGCGTTTGCGATGAGAGGTATGTTGCTGCGAACGTATGTGAATTTATTTGTGATTTTTGTTTTGTTCTTCCCTGCGTAAATTCGGTTCAGAATTTTGTGAGTTATATCAGATGATTTTCTTTCGCCCCCGAATTTCTTTGTGTTCACTGGTTTTATAGGCTCAGAAATTTGCACAATAACTTCTTGAAACATGATGATAATGTTACTTCCGTTTCTGCACCGACATGTCTGCGAACTGTTTTGGAATGATTCCAAAATTTGTCTGCAACTTGAATTGTGAGGATTCGTATGCCGGTTCTGATTTTGGAAAGTATATAATTGTGAATCCTTGCCTTGAACGTGTGAGTCTGGTTGTGTCTTGGAAATCATAAAACCTTGCCAATTTTGAATTGCCTTTGTCGGATTGTGTTGCGCCCTCTTGATAACCATTATAACACTCTTGGTTTTTTCTTGTTTTTGTGATTTTTGTGATTAATGCTGAATATTTGGTTTCGTGTTCTTGATGATACCTTCAGGTACTATAGCAGCTGATGATTGTGCAGGTTGAATTTTTGGTGGTGATGATTGGAACCTTCCATTTATAGGGTAAGAACATGTTATGTCAGCAGACCCATAGAAGTGGTGTTCAGCGTCCATATCAAGCAATGCTATGTTTTCATCTTCCAAAGTCTTGTCATTCGGAGCTGATGTGCCGGTTCTGATGTGTGGTTTTCATCTTACATGTATTATCAACAATGCCGACATACATGTAAGTGTGGTGAAGAAAAAATGCTTTCAAGTTGACACTCCTTCATGCCCGCTTTAGCTTTTCTCATGACCTCCATTCAGAGCTTATATCAATGGCATACTGAATACATTCAATTTACAGGTCTGACTTGATGACATGGCATTCAGTCAATATAGGATGCAAAGTCGTCAGATCCTTATCAACTTGTCAATGCCCTTGATAATTTTGTTGTAAAACAGTCACACTCTCATCGGTAAAACAGACAGTGGAAACCTTGTAGTGTTCCTTTGGTTCTAACTTACACATGTTTTTGAATTGTTTACTTGGCTTTTATTTTGGACAAGTTTGGATTGGATGAGGCAATGCTAAATATTTGGTACATTTGACGAGGAAATGGTCGTGCAAGCTGAATGCTTTCTGTGGTCCGAAATACGCTATGCCGACAAGCCTTAATTCTGATCCTATCCAACAAAAGTAGCAGAATGTGGTTTTAAAACACAAACAGTTCTTCCCCGTCTTCTTAAACCGTCCCCATCTTTGGGGAATATGATATCCACTTGCGTCTATAAATCCCTTGAAAGGAACTGAAAATAATATCAAAGAGTAGTAATGATTCTTTCTCGTCTTCAAGGCATATGGTGTAAAAAAATAATCATAGCAGTGGTTCTTAAAATGGTCAGGCTGTCACACAGGAAATGCTAATGGCATTCAAGAGAGTATACAACAATCTATGGATGAGATGAGGTTGATCCCTATTATGCCAATGTTATTAACCAAGCATGTATCGAAAGAATTAATTCATGTAGTTGACAATTCAGACTTCTCTTGTAAACTTTTCTCCTTATCCTCCTTTTTTTTTAGAAATTGGATTCTTGAAATAAAAATTTGGGCATTTGAATATCTTGAATGATCTTGGACTTATTGCTAGTAACTTGTATTCCACATAAATCTTGTTAACGAAATGTATAATTTTGTATCTTCATTTACCGTTTTTAGTTCAATTCCTTGGAATGATGAGAATTTTAGCTCAAAGAATTTGATCCTTCTTAAACTTAATGCGTCCTTGTAAACTCCTTTACACTAAAATTTGTAACCACTTTTGTATCTCTTAACACCAATTGCATTTGTATTGAAGCAACATGAGTCTTGTAACCTTGAACTTGACATGGAACATTCGGAATTTTGAACCTCTTTATATTTTACCATGATATGAGCTTATGAAAATCTTTGAGTTTTTGAATGTTGAAGGGTCCCAAAACTCTTTGTGCTTAGACTTGTTATTTTGAATGGCATGGCGCCTTGATCTTCATAACCATGAACCTCTTAACTCTTAGAGACAATGCGCCTAAAATCTTGAAACATCATATTGTAATCAATCATGAACCATAGCCCAAATCATAATGCATTAAAGTCCACCAAATTCAAGTTTAAGATTGACACACCATGTCCTCAAGGATACTTTGACCCATAAGCAACTAAAGCCTGACTTTGAATCCAACGAGCTATGACCACAAAACTTATCCAGGACATTTTTAAATCATTGCTCCAAGAATGGCCCAAGAATGAGAAAGAGTTCCGAAAGTGTGGCCTTAGGATCGCTTTGAATCAAAATCACTTGGTCACGTTTTGCAATGCTTGACTGTGAGGGTTTACACTTGAAAATACTGCACCTGCACAAACTGGTAAGTCATGATAAACACGCACAATCGACCCTATGACCTAAAGATGTTATGCAAGATGATGCACAAAGAGGTGAAATCTTATGGTCAAAAATTAAGGTATGACAGTCTTCTTCTTCTTCTTCCATTTCATTATCTTGGACAGCGGCGTCCGGACCAGCATTATTTGGGTCTTCGTTGCCTAATGGTTCGACCACTAGGGAGTTATTTTCAGAAGATTTCTCACCCAGGGTATTGCCTTCATCCATAGCTGTTGTCTCTGTGTTCACCTCTTCAGGAATGCTTTGGCCATGAACCTCCTCATGCCAGAGCCACTTGTCTGAGATTGTTGTGTGGCAGTCCGTGCAGACGAAGTTGGAACTTCTTTCACAACAGGTTTGTTGACTGGGTCAGGGAGATTAGTTGAAGAAGGAGAGTTGGTTGTTGGTTGGGTCGAGGTGTAACGCCCCAGTTTTGTTAGATTTATTTAATAGAGTAAATTTAATTGGTTTTGGTTTTATATTATTTTATTATTGACTTTTATTTGACAAAATGTTATTTTTAATCATTGTTTATGTTTTATCGCATTTTAAGAGCGTTTGCGAGATATTTGAGCTGAGGGGCATTTTGGTCATTTAGGTAAGTTTTATGTTTTATATAAATAGAAAGAAATAGAGAGAAAATGAGAGAAAGAAGAAAAAGAGAAAAGAAAAGAGAAGAGAAGGAGAAAGAGAGAAAAGGGAGAAGAGGAAAAGTCGAGGAAACTCCGTTTCAATCGCGAATAATCGGGTAAGGGTGAGAAGTTTCAATTATATCATACTTGTGTATGTATATGTGTATGTTTTCTTGATTGTTTTGGATAGTTTCATATAGTTTTCATTTTAGGTCGAAATGGTAAAAATGGTTAGAAATCGATGTTTTCACGGATGAATTTCGAAATAAATTGCGTAGATTAGTCGTATGAGGTTAAGCCGAGATTATAGAAACTCGTTTGGTTGAAATCGGTTGATATTGTGAGTTTTGACATTTTTGGGTTTTGAGAATGTGAGATTTTGGTGAAAAATAAAAGTCGTGGAATCGGGTTTTTCTTGATCCTAATATGTTGGTATGTATTTATGTGATATTACCATGTATTTATTCGGAAGAAAATAATTGAATCGGTCGGATTTTCGGGCGAAAATGCACGAACCCGCAGTGCTGTAGCAGAAATTTTCTAGTTTGCGGGGAAACTTCGGAAATTCATATCTCTTGAACCGTAAGTCGGTTTTGATCCCCGTTCAAAGCGTTGGGAAGCTAACGAGATGTTCTTTCTAGGAAAAATAGTTTTGAGATCTGAACCTAGTCCAATCGGTACAGTTTTTTCGAACCGTTTCGTAGTGTCGGGCGTCCGGTTTATGTTTTTGCGTTATTTTGAAATATTCATATCTTCTTCGTTGTTTATCCGATTTAAGTGTTCTTTATATGGATGTGAAGCTAAAAATATGTTCTATGATTTGGTGAGGAAAAATATTATTTTTAGCCGACTTTTGGCCGACTTTACCGATTAATCGTGAATAGTTGTTTTTGATGAAATGTTGTGATGATGGTTTGTGGCTTTATGGCAATAATTGTGTTGATGTGAATATATATGATAAGTATTGGTGATGATGGTTTGTGGTGTTATGGAGGAATAAATGTGTGTTTTGGGTTTTGATTTCAATGTGCGATAATGATGTGTTGTGAGTAACATTTGATATGTGAATTCCTTGTGGAAGTGATTGTGATTGCATAATTGTTGTGGTTTGTGGTTTGTAATGAAAATGCATGTGGCGACATGTTGTGAAATGAATATGCACGTGATATTGTTGTGATGATGATTTGTGGCCTTACGGCAAGAAAATGCGATACGTGGTAATTGTTGATTTATGCATGATTATGGATGTGTATGTGGGTGCAATGTGCTGTTAATATGGATATGGTATGATTGCATATATGTGTGCATATGATTGCGTGCTGTTGTATGGTACAAAAATGTATTGTTTTGGGATTAAATTGCAAACATGAGTTATGATAAGTGTGATGATTGCATATATGTGTGCATACTAAATGTCATGAATCATTGTATGCCAAGCATCATGAAATGCATTTTGGTAACGTCCTGAGTGGCGGTTTGATTCTCGAGGGAATCTGCTATAACGTCGTGTGCCTTAAAAATAAGAGGTGTGAGCGATATGATGGATCGTGTGCCTTAAACATAAGAGGTGTGAGCGATGGTTATAGACGATCGTGTGCCCTTGTGGGGTGTGAGCGATCGGGTCGTGTGCCCATGCGGGGTGTGAGCGATCCATAAACGTCGTGTGCCCATGCGGGGTGTGAGCGACGAGGGACATCGTATGCCCGACGGGTAGTTACAGTGATGTAGCGAGCGATGGTTCCAATAGTTCCTGAGTGAACTGGTGATGAGAAATACTTGGAGTCGGTACCGCATAGCATTTGCATAGAGTCGTTGTGTCGGTCTCTGTGCATTTGCATAAATCATGGATGCATTATGTGTGGAAAATCATGATTTGATTGATTATGTGTGAGAATTGTGAATGAATGCATTATGTGTGGAAAATCATGATTTGATTGATTATGTGATTATGTTGGAATAATTGATATATGCTATGTTGTTGGAAATGTTAGAAATATGTTAAGTATACGTGGCGTGCTATATGTATCGATATGTGATGCTTGTGGTGAGAATAACTGTGTATGTGAGTTTTATGTGTTTTTGCATATTATTATGCAATCTTGGTTTAGTTGTTATTTATCACCCTTCTGCTGGAATATGCTTTTTATGGCATAGTGCAGATTGTCAGCTTTAGAGGCTTGGAGGCTTTTGTGGAGATTAGTCTTCCGTTCCGTTGTCGGTCGTGGTGTCTGCTCTGATACGTAGCACGGGAGTTGGGGAACGATTATGTTATATGTATATAATTGTTGAATATATTTTGTATTTATATTTTGATGTTCTAAAACCATTTATTTGTAAAACAAGTCGGTTATGGATCTTTCCGCTTTATTCCATAATTGACATTTCCTTTATTGTGGAAAAAGTTTCCCCTTTGAGGGTACTCTATTTTATGCTATGTATCAAATTTATGAGCAGGGATTGTATTTTGTTCATTTAAGTGTGACATCCCTGTTTCCTGTCGGAAAAATAAATTTTTAGTTACTCTGATTTTATTTATGTATTATGTATTCGTGATGGGATTTGGGGTGTTACATTAGTGGTATCAGAGCAGGTCGGTCCGTCCGGCCAAGTTGTTGAGTCAGTTGGTGTGACAGTTGAATACTGTCGTTGTTGTTTGTCCCTTAGTACGTGATAGGTGTGTGGAACACTGTCAGTACTTTCTGGTTTTCTATTCCGTTGTCTGCAGGAGTTAGAATGAGATAAGTGGGGGAGGAGTTGGAACTTCTCCAAGTTGCTTCAGGTGGAGCGTTGGCTCAGTGTGTTGTGAATTGCAAGAGTGTAAGTGTTGTTTGGACAGTGTTGTTTCCGATTCCGGAGGGAATGCGGAGGTAAGGTTTATGTCAACTAAGGATTTGTGCCTTAGGTAGTTTTGTGTACAGGATGTAAGAAATGCTATTATAAGTTTGGTAAAGACGGTTTATGCCCCATCGTGATTGTCGGCTGTCTATTGACAAATTGAGGAACTGATTACCCTTAATCTCTTGTTGATAGCAGACGGGAATTATGTTGGATGGAATAGACAGGTCTTTTCGGTTTTGATAGTATGTGCAATGAATTGTTTGGAATTTAAGGAAATGATTACAAATTGTTTTGATGGGTTGATGAAGATTCTTATACTGAAAGATGAGGCGGATTAGAGGCTTTGGTATGTTGATTCAGTATGAAGTTTTGAGAGTGAATGATTGGGCATCGTTAATGGTGGTTCTCAGAGAGAAGGGTGTGAACTCAAATTGGACGAAGGTAAGGATTTGAGGTTTGGATCTGCTAAGTAAGTAGAAGAACTTTTAGGAAGTGAAACTCAGATGGAAAGAGTGGTTGGAAGATTTACTGGAAAAGGGATTTGTGAGACCAAGTGTGTTATCTTAGAGAGCTCCAGTATTGATAGTAATACAAGGAACTGATGATTGAATGGAATAACAAGCATGATGTGTATGAAGGAATTGAGACTATGGAAAGCAAAACTTAGAGTTCCGGAGAGGTTTGGAGTTTTTGGAATTTTAGAGCATTAATGAAAATTTTGAGAAAACCTTAAGTGTGGATGTAATATTGATAGTAAGAGTTCCTTTGGGATGGTTGTTGCTACATGTAGGAATTTATGGAATTTGGACTGTTAAGAGAAGGAATTGTGTATGGATTACTAACAGTTGAATAAGGTAATGATTGAGAACAAGTGTCCACTTTCATGGTTAGATAACTGGAATGGTTTGGTTGAGTTGGAGTGAAATTACAATTGTTTGGCATGTTTGATAAGAGTAGTGAATTGTGTGAGTTGAGGCTTTGATCGATTTAAGGTGACTGGTTATGGTTGTTAGCATCGGGATAGGCTGTTATTTACTCGATTAAGCTTGTATGTAACTCTGGACAAGTTTGGATGAGGGTTGGTTTGGTTGGACATTACAATGCTCAGTGATGTTGTTTGGTGTTAGTAATGCGTCTGTAATGTTTGTGGAGTAGAGGAATCGTGTCTTCCATATTTATTTGGATAAATTAGTAAGGGCTTTGATTGAGAATGTTCAGATCTGTTGTAAACTCAAAGGAAGAACATGTAGAGTGTTTGGGATTTGAATTACAAGTGTCAAAAAGAGACGAAGTTTTATGCTAAGTTATTTAAGTGAGAATTTGGGTTGAAAAAGGTTAGTTTTATTGGATACATTATTTCGGATGAGAGTATGGTTACGGATCTATCGGAAGTAGATGCAGTTCTACATTGAGAGGCTTCTAAGTCGATTAAGGAGATTAGAAGCTTTTTGGACTTTAGTTGGTTATTACCGGAGTTTATGGAAGGTTTTTCCCAAGTTAGAATTTTCGTTACTTCAGTTGACTTGCAAAGGGTAAGTCGGTTGTTTTGAATGTTAGTTGTGAGTAAGTTTTGGTGAGCTGAAGTAGGGGTTGTCTACGGCTCCAGTTTTGATTCTGTGTGATCCTAATGAACCGTTTGTGAGATGTGTCTTTGAGGAGTTTAGACAGTGTGTTAATGCAAGAGGGTAAATTCGTGGCTTATGCTTTACGACAATTGAGGATTCATAAAAGGATCGATACTATTCAGGATTTGGAATTGGACGCGATTGTATTGTGTTGGAGAATCTGGAGGTATTGTTTTAAGGGTTTTAGGTTCAAGGTGTTTGGATGGAGGAATTGACGGTTTTGGATATGTAACAAGACTGTTGTAATTCTGAGTTTTCGCGGGTTCGCTTAGCGAACCAGTTAGCGAAGGTCAGCGAAGGTTCGCTGAGTTGTTCGCCTAGCGAAGTTTGGGTGTTTTTGATGTTGGAAGTTGCTGCCTCGGTTCGCCAAGGGATTCGCCTAGCGAACTTTGTGTCTGTTTTTAGCTAGTAGTTGGTTCGCTGGAACATTCGCCTAGCGAAGGTGCTAGCGAATGCTCGCGAGAAGGTTCGCCCAGCGAACAGTGCTGTTTGTGTAATTTTGTTTTCTGCATAACTCTTGATTTGTAACTCGGAGTAAGGCACGGTCGGATGGTTGGAATTCCTGATTAGTTATGACTTTGGCTCGAATTATCCTATTGGTAAAGTTTGTGTCGTGCGTGATGAGTTAAGTCGAAAGTTTTTACTTATGCCGGCTTTGATGGTTAAAGAGTGGGAACTATTGAGAGAATTTAGAGATTTGGGTTGGTATCTGAATTGACATCTGATAGTGTGAGGTTGGGTATATTAATAGTGAACAGTGATTTTTGGTGGATATGAGAAAGAGTTAGATTTTGGACGTGAAGTTGGTAGTTTTGATGATTACGAGTAATCAGAGTGCGCGGCGGAAGCGTGATATGGCACATTTTGTATATGCGTGTGGGGCTGGTAAGAGTTCATAGGTTGAACATTGAAAACATGTAGGAGTGAGGAGACCATTGGACGATTCAGAATGGAAGTGTTAGGTGAAAGGTTTAGATATTATCCATGGGCTACTATGTAGTTGGGTGTCTTGGTTATATGTTCGATTGGTGAATCGTAGCATTGTTGCAGTGTTGTTGTGTGACAGGGAGGTTGGTGTTCTGGTTTTGTTGATGTTGTTGAGACGATGTGGTGTCGTGGAACTTGTGTTCTTGTTTGTGTTGTTGCCTCGTTTCTATGGTGTTGGCTCTAAGGAGAGTAGCTAATTCCTTGTGGTGAATTAGAGGAGTGTTACCTATGGTAGGGTAACGATCTTGTTGTGTTTCGGTTCTAAGGTGAACCTGTGTGTTGGTATCGTGGTTTTATTTGAGTTGTGAGGTTGTCGTCAAGTACATTGTATGGGCTTTGCATCTTGTCGTTGTTGTTGTCGTGTCGTTGTTGTATCTGCTGTTAGCAAGGTGGTTTGTCAGTTTGTGTTATTCGTGGTGTGCCTTTTGTTGGCATGTTGGTTTGCTAGTCGGATGCGAGAGTCGTGTCCGGAGTTGTTCGTATCGGTTATATTTTCGAGGACGAAAATGTCTAAGTGGGGGAGAATTGTAACGCCCCAGTTTTGTTAGATTTATTTAATAGAGTAAATTTAATTGGTTTTGGTTTTATATTATTTTATTATTGACTTTTATTTGACAAAATGTTATTTTTAATCATTGTTTATGTTTTATCGCATTTTGAGAGCGTTTGCGAGATATTTGAGCTGAGGGGCATTTTGGTCATTTGGGTAAGTTTTATGTTTTATATAAATAGAAAGAAATAGAGAGAAAATGAGAGAAAGAAGAAAAAGAGAAAAGAAAAGAGAAGAGAAGGAGAAAGAGAGAAAAGGGAGAAGAGGAAAAGTCGAGGAAACTCCGTTTCAATCGCGAATAATCGGGTAAGGGTGAGAAGTTTCAATTATATCATGCTTGTGTATGTATATGTGTATGTTTTCTTGATTGTTTTGGATAGTTTCATATAGTTTTCATTTTAGGTCGAAATGGTAAAAATGGTTAGAAATCGATGTTTTCACGGATGAATTTCGAAATAAATTGCATAGATTAGTCGTATGAGGTTAGGCCGAGATTATAGAAACTCGTTTGGTTGAAATCGGTTGATATTGTGAGTTTTGACATTTTTGGGTTTTGAGAATGTGAGATTTTGGTGAAAAATAAAAGTCGTGGAATCGGGTTTTTCTTGATCCTAATATGTTGGTATGTATTTATGTGATATTACCATGTATTTATTCGGAAGAAAATAATTGAATCGGTCGGATTTTCGGGCGAAAATGCACGAACCCGCAGTGCTGTAGCAGAAATTTTCTAGTTTGCGGGGAAACTTCGGAAATTCATATCTCTTGAACCGTAAGTCGGTTTTGATCCCCGTTCGAAGCGTTGGGAAGCTAACGAGATGTTCTTTCTAGGAAAAATAGTTTTGAGGTCTGAACCTAGTCCAATCGGTACAGTTTTTTCGAACCGTTTCGTAGTGTCGGGCGTCCGGTTTATGTTTTTGCGTTATTTTGAAATATTCATATCTTCTTCGTTGTTTATCCGATTTAAGTGTTCTTTATATGGATGTGAAGCTAAAAATATGTTCTATGATTTGGTGAGGAAAAATATTATTTTTAGCCGACTTTTGGCCGACTTTACCGATTAATCGTGAATAGTTGTTTTTGATGAAATGTTGTGATGATGGTTTGTGGCTTTATGGCAATAATTGTGTTGATGTGAATATATATGATAAGTATTGGTGATGATGGTTTGTGGTGTTATGGAGGAATAAATGTGTGTTTTGGGTTTTGATTTCAATGTGCGATAATGATGTGTTGTGAGTAGCATTTGATATGTGAATTCCTTGTGGAAGTGATTGTGATTTCATAATTGTTGTGGTTTGTGGTTTGTAATAAAAATGCATGTGGCGACATGTTGTGAAATGAATATGCACGTGATATTGTTGTGATGATGATTTGTGGCCTTACGGCAAGAAAATGCGATACGTGGTAATTGTTGATTTATGCATGATTATGGATGTGTATGTGGGTGCAATGTGCTGTTAATATGGATATGGTATGATTGCATATATGTGTGCATATGATTGCGTGCTGTTGTATGGTACAAAAATGTATTGTTTTGGGATTAAATTGCAAACATGAGTTATGATAAGTGTGATGATTGCATATATGTGTGCATACTAAATGTCATGAGTCATTGTATGCCAAGCATCATGAAATGCATTTTGGTAACGTCCTGAGTGGCAGTTTGATTCTCGAGGGAATCTGCTATAACGTCGTGTGCCTTAAAAATAAGAGGTGTGAGCGATATGATGGATCGTGTGCCTTAAACATAAGAGGTGTGAGCGAAGGTTATAGACGATCGTGTGCCCTTGTGGGGTGTGAGCGATCGGGTCGTGTGCCCATGCGGGGTGTGAGCGATCCATAAACGTCGTGTGCCCATGCGGGGTGTGAGCGACGGGGGACATCGTATGCCCGACGGGGAGTTACAGTGATGTAGCGAGCGATGGTTCCAATAGTTCCTGAGTGAACTGGTGATGAGAAATACTTGGAGTCGGTACCGCATAGCATTTGCATAGAGTCGTTATGTCGGTCTCTGTGCATTTGCATAAATCATGGATGCATTATGTGTGGAAAATCATGATTTGATTGATTATGTGTGAGAATTGTGAATGAATGCATTATGTGTGGAAAATCATGATTTGATTGATTATGTGATTATGTTGGAATAATTGATATATGCTATGTTGTTGGAAATGTTAGAAATATGTTAAGTATACGTGGCGTGCTATATGTATCGATATGTGATGCTTGTGGTGAGAATAACTGTGTATGTGAGTTTTATGTGTTTTTGCATATTATTATGCAATCTTGGTTTAGTTGTTATTTCACACCCTTCTGCTGGAATATGCTTTTTTATGGCATAATACAGATTGTCAGCTTTAGAGGCTTGGAGGCTTTTGTGGAGATTAGTTCTCCGTTCCGTTGTCGGTCGTGGTGTCTGCTCTGATACGTAGCACGGGAGTTGGGGAACGATTATGTTATATGTATATAATTGTTGAATATATTTTGTATTTATATTTTGATGTTCTAAAACCATTTATTTGTAAAACAAGTCGGTTATGGATCTTTCCGCTTTATTCCATAATTGACATTTCCTTTATTGTGGAAAAAGTTTCCCCTTTGAGGGTACTCTATTTTATGCTATGTATCAAATTTATGAGCAGGGATTGTATTTTGTTCATTTAAGTGTGACATCCCTGTTTCCTGTCGGAAAAATAAATTTTTAGTTACTCTGCTTTTATTTATGTATTATGTATTCGTGATGGGATTTGGGGTGTTACACGAGGTACGTGTACCATCCTGAAATGACAAGTAAATAAGATTAGGTTGAAACAAAATAAGATCAGTAAGGTAGACAGTTAAAGGAGATTGCAATTACCTTAAGCTCCTCGACTCCAGGGTTGGAGTTCTCACTTTCGAGTTGAACCAGAGTTGCCCTCGACGTACCCTGAGGAGAAGACTCCAAGTTACTTCGAGTCGTCGACACTTGAGAAGCCTTTGCTACCTTTACCTTCGGCTGACTTGAAGTCTCAGTGATCCTAAGTTGTTTCTTCCTCTTCTTGGTTTTTTGATCCTCAGGTGGAGAACGATCATCTTCGTCCAATTCGAGCACAATTTAGGCAGTAGCCCTTTTGGATTTCTTCTTTTGGGGAGTAGGAGGTGGTCGTCGAGAGATCTAAGAAAAAATAAAAGTATTAGAAGGCATAACTATACACAACACAGGAAAATTTGGTGAGCAAAAGTTACCCTTGTGGCTGGTTCGCCCTCTTCTTCGACTGGTCTTTTGGCTGCAATTTTCTTCGGTTTGACCGTTGTAAATAAACAAAACAGTTACAAGTCAGTAAGAACAGTCAATTAAAGGAAATATAAATTTCGAAAATCTTCATTCCACACCTTCATAAATTTCGGATTCGATGCAAACATCTTCGATACCGATATGAAGTGGTCCTTTGAAACTATCTAAGGTGTACTTAGTCAGAACCACCCACTGAACCTTTGGTTTCGACTGCTGACGAAGGATCTTTATAGAGTCCCCACAGACGAACCCGTCTGGAAATGGAGGGGCAAGGGCCACTCCAAAATCAGCAGATGGCAGTTGAGGAAACTTGAGAGGAAATAATTCAAAAGCCATTTCGTAGCGTCGCTCAGGCGACACGCATGAAGGGAGTTTTAAACTCTCCATTTTCTTTAAAAAAAATTCCTTCAGAGTAACAGCAGCCTCGCGGACGGTTCTACTAAGATCATCTGGGCGATAAATAGTTTCAAAGAACTTTTGGAATGCCTGGATTTCCTTGATGTGCATAGAATGACCTTTCTTGGTCTTCTCCTGCACAGAAAGAAAAGCTTCATCAATCAACTGAGTGGAAGAAACATCAAAGAACTTCTCAATGTAGTACTTTGACCACCACTGGTAAAATTCCGGAGTACAGAAGCAACTAGGCTCAAAGTTGTCTGGAGAAAGGAACGCTTTGTATGCTTGGCAAGCCATCTGTGTCGAGGCCATTTCTTTAGTATAGCTAGTATGATGGGGAAGGAGGTGTCATTTCTTCTCATATAGACATCTTGGGAGGGTTTGAACTAAGCCAAACTGGAGAGCAACTAGATTGGGCTAGTAAGCAATTAAAGAGACTTGACCTCTTCCCAGATTGAGTCGAAGGGTCAAGAGTCTTGGTATTAGAAAAGTCTCCCAGATCAACTTTGATTCCTCTTCTTGGGTTCTGTCTGGAGTAGGGAAAGGCCTAGTAAACCACTCAGGGTCATGCTTTCTTCCAGCGAAAGGGGCCATGCTCGAAGTAAACTCATGGCGCTTGGCGAACATCTTGATTAAGCTAAGGAATGCTGGCCTAAGTAATTGACCCTCTTCGTTGGGGGTTAGATGAACTAAGCGGGTCCATTCGACTCGCCGGTCTTTGATTTCTTTGGAATTTTCTTCGACGGTTCCTTTGTTTGGAAGGCTAGCTTCGAAGAAGGCATTTAGCCAGAGTTGAAGTAGCCAGAAGGGTCCCGACAGTAACAGTTTTCCACCTGCAGCTAGCTCTTTGAGTTGAGTGATGCCTTCACTCAAGGAATCATAGAGATATCCCAAAATCATTTCACTCAGACAAACGTTTAGACCATTGTAAAGTTGGGTGGCAAGTGTGAGGAATTTTTTTGCCACTTGCAGGGATCTCGAACAGAACACGCAGTGCGACAGCCAAACAGTCAGGAAAGCTATGTGCTCTTGGTCAGTGACATCATAGTATTTGGGGTCTTAATAGTGTTTGATAAAGTTCATGTATGTGGGTTTAGCAGATGCGAAACCTATTTGGTCTTCAAAGTCCAGTTCTGGGTCATAAGGCTTCCCAGTTGGTTTTAGCCCTGTGATAGCGGCTACATCAAATAAGGTTGGGGTCATCATCCCACAAGGGAGTTGCTCTAAAGATCCTAGATCCATCGTTCATATACTGCAAATCTATGTTGTTGAGAGTTACAGCGTCAGGAGCATTGGCTCCTACCTTAGACTTATTAGCTTGCCCTATGGGTTTGGTCTTATGGTAGGATGGCAAACCCCTCGCTGAGTTTCTCGTAATCGGTATCTAGATCAAAGGACCAGATAAAGCATATGGTTTACTAGAAACAAGAACAGGGATTAATACCTGGGATTCGTAGAGAAGTCTCTTCTCCCTCTCAAGCGGTTCTGGGATGCATTGTAGATTCTTCACTATCTTTGGCCCTGCAAGCGTAGCAAAAGGAGGAAGTTGAGATTGGGTCCTTGGGTCTTTTAGTTTTTGGATTTTCCTGGAGTCTTTGATGTTGGAGGTTGAAGATGCCATTGTTGAAGAACAAGAAATTTGGGCTTTGTTTTCTAAGAAGTTAAGAAGCTGGAAAGAAAGCAAAGAGTTTGGAAACGTAAAAAGAAAAAATAGTTTAGAGAAAAACTATTTAAAGGCTATGGAATATCAACAGACCTCAAATCAGCATTAAATGGCTAGTGCTCTAGTGGGACACGTGTCTCGCTAGGAGCGACAGTTGGGACGGTGGCAGTTACTGCCTATGGCCAATTATCCCCTAGGGTGTAGGAGGTATGATGATGGCTAGTGGATTTGGTGCGCTTTGAGGAGATTTTTTCAGATATTGTCATGATGACCATGATGCCACGTCATGGTTCAGAAGAAATTGAACAGTTAGAACATGGGCATTCTAGTTGTATCAACACCCACGTAAGGTGGAAATAAGGCGTTGAATACTACTGTCAAAAAATGCCCTTTTCTTCAGTGACGTCGAAAAAGACATTTTTGGGGGGCAATTTGTTAGCTCCTAATTTCGACGCCTGATGTTAGGATAAGAGTCTTTCCTAAAGAGATAGAATTTCTGAAGTTTTTATGAGGCTTCGACAGAAACATGGCTATAAGAAAATCTAGTCGAAAGCCATCCTCCTGTAGAGAAGTGAAGGTTTAAAAGACTTAGAAATATTTCTATGAGTTTGGAAGGTTTTTTTCGACCGAAGACTAGGGAGTGTCGTTCGACGCGAAGTTTGAAATTCAAAAATATGAGGGAACAGTTATTTTTATCCGATCCTGAAGAAGGACATGTGGCGTTCATCCAAGAAGGGAAGACATGCACGACGTGTGTTTCGCCCTGATTAGTGGCCCGTTAGTGGGTAGTTATTTTTAACCATTATAAATAGCAAGTCTTAGGATTAAATTTGGGGTGTTCCATTGTATACAAAACTCAGTGTGCTCAAAGTACCAGCCTAGAGAAACAAGCGAGTTAGAATGTATGTTGAAGTAACACCATTTTCTACAATTCAATGCATTTTACTTTACTAAGTTTTTTATTAAAGTCCCTTTTCATTTCATGCAAGTTAAACTTCTGCAATTTACCAGCCTTCTCGATTTAAATTCCTTTTAAAGCCTTTTACCTTTTAGTCATTTTATATTTCTTGAAGAAATCCTTTTCCACTTATTTACCCTGTCGAAGTATAGAAATTTACGCAAGAAACCAATTTAGCACATGTCCTAGGATTTACTGTGGTCGATCCTGCAAGTTACTCAATTTTTACCTTAAATTGATAGACCAGCGATTGTTTACTATTTTTCCCAATAAACAGTCACGTCGTGGAAAGATTTAAAGAGCCAGTTTTCCCGTCATTTTACTACCTCCCAGCAACACCCCAAGTCGGAGGCCACATTAGAAGCCATCATGCAGGGCAGGGATGAGCCCCTGCGTGCGTATATCAAGCGGTTCAACAAGGAGGTTGTTGAGGTCCGCACGACGGACTATATGAAGAAGTACTTCCTCGAAAAAGGATTGAGACCAAAGAGCGAATTCCACAAGGCGGTGGGCATAGAGCCTCCTCGCAACCTGGCCGAGTTGCTCCGTAAAGCTCAATCGTATATACAATACGAGCAGAAAGAGGCAGCCTATAAAGCTCGAGACTCTAGGGATCAAGAGAGTTCCTGGGCGACAAAAAAAGAAAGGGGTGAATCACAGGCCCCCAGGCGCGATAGAGAGAGGCGACGAGATGATCGTCCTCATGAAGGAAAGGGACCTGCTGGTTGTTTTACGGAGTATACCCTGCTGACGACTCCCCACGAGCGCATTCTCTCTGAATGCATCAACGCGGAGTTTAAGCAGGGAAGGGTCCGGTTCCCCAAACCAACGTCGTCCAAGGGTAACACGGACAAGAGTAAGTACTGCTGTTTAGCCACGACCATGTGACCGAAGACTGCGTGCACCTGAAAGACGCAATTGAAATCCTCATCAAGAAGGGTAATCTAAAGCAATACACGAAGAAAAGTGAGTCCTCTCGACGAGAGACGTCGGAGAACAAGAAAGAAGCAGAATCTTCGCCGCCCAGTCCTCCTCCTCGGGTCGCTATGTCCATTACACGGCGAGAGGACTTCATCATCCCCGACCATATAGAGACTCCCCCTCATATTTTTGCACACAGCACATGAGAGGCCTTTCCAACAGCCATGGTTATCTCGTGTGGAGGATACAACGAGCTCACAGTGGGGTCGTTCAAGAGAAAGTCCGACCAACTCATCGACTGCAGCCCTGGCCGACTGTCCACACTCGAGAAGGTTCAGGGACGATCCCAGCCAATCACTTTCTACCGGGAGGAGCTGCCTGGGGGCCCGTGCTCAAATAGTCCTTTGCTCATCAGAGCTTGATTTGCCAACACCGATGTTCGGCGGATCCTGGTCGACTAGGGCAGCTCTGTGGACATCATGTATACTAGTCTGTTCAGAGCCTTGAAGCTGGATCAGAAGAACCGGTCACCGTACGTAGGATCTGACCTGCAAGGGTTCAATGGTGCGAAAACCAGACCTTGGGGGTACGTGGAGCTTCCGGTCACCTTCGGAGAAGAGGAGGCGTCGAAGTAGATCAAGACTCAGTTTCTGGTAATCAGTTACCCTTCGCTGTACCAATGCATCTTCGGCAGGCCAAACTTAGTAGAGTTGATCGCTATCCCGTCAACCGTGCATCTAAAGATGAGAAGGCACCTAAGGCCACCAAGCGGGCAAGAGAGGAAGACCAACCTAACGAGGAGAGCCAGCCTGACAAGAAGCCAACTCTCCCCGTGCACATCATCGACCTCGACAGCCGCATTTCTGAAGAGGGTGAGGACTATGGTGAAGGCACATCGGTGGGGACTGACAGTTCCTATGTAACCACCCTCATGCGCCCTGTTCCAGATGGGGAATTCGAGGTCATCACCTTCGGAGTCAACCCGATCAGAGGAGCGAAGATAGGCGCAGGGATGCCCGACGAGGTAAAGCAGCAGCTGATGACATGCCTCGAGGAAAACACTGACTTGTTTGCATAGAGTGCCGCGGACATGCCCGGCCTAGACCCTGAGACCGCATGCCACCAACTCACAATTGACCTAGCTGCTCGAGTTGTCGTACAACACAGGCGCAAGCAATTTGATGAGAAGGCACAGACGCCGAAAAACTTGTACAAGACCTCTTAGAGGCAAAGTTTATCTCGGAGGCCAGGTATACAACCTGGCTGTCCAATATTGTACTTGTCAAGAAACATAGTGGAAAATGACGCATGTGCATTAATTATACTGATCTCAACCGGACTTGCCCGAAGGATGCTTATCCTCTGCCCAGCATAGATAAGCTCGTAGATAATTCTGCAGGTTTCAAGCTCTTGTCCTTCATGGGCGCCTATTCAGGATACAATCAAGTCCCTATGGCCTAAAAGGACAAGAAGTACACCGCGTTCATGACCTCGTCGGGCAACTATTACTACAATGTAATGCCCTTCGGTCTAAAAAACCCTGGGGCCACAAACCAACGCATGATGAACAAAGTCTTCCGATCAAAAATCAAAGACATGCTCGAAGTTTACATGGACGATATGATTGTGAAATCCCAAGAGGAATCCGATCACACGGCCCATCTGCAAAAGGTTTTCAACCGGGCACGAAAGTGCAAAATGCATTTTAACCCAGAAAAATGCACCTTTGGCATACGGGCAGGGAAGTTCCTCAGGTTCTACCTCACCGAGAGGGGGATAGAAGCGAATCCTGACAAATGTCGAGCGTTCGTGGAATTTCCCACACCCAGATTAAAGAAGTCCATACAGTCCCTCAACGGGATGCTCACTTCACTTTCTCACTTCGTGGCCAAGTCCGCCCAGCACGCCCTTCCCTTCTTTAAGCTCCTCAGAAAGGAGGCCACATTCGAATGGACAGAGGAGTGCAAGCAGGCTATGACCCACCTTAAGAGAGCCTCGTCTGAACCCCCCGTGATTTCACGACCAGAGTACGGGGAGACCTTATACCTGTATCTCTCCGTCACCAGCGAAGCCATTAGCGTTGCGCTCATTTGCGAGACAACAGACGGGCAAAAACTCATTTATTTCACGAATAAGGCCCTACAAGGGCTAGAGATTAGATACGCGCAGATAGAGAAAGTCGCTCTCACCCTCGTCATCGCTGCGAGAAGGCTCAGGCATTACTTCCTGGCACACACCATGGTAGTACGTACAGACTAGCCCATAAGGCAGTTGCTCTGTCGACCAGACATAGCCAGAAGAATGCTCAAATGGTCCTTGGAGCTATCAGAATTTGACATCCATTACGAGAGCAGGAAGGCCCTCAAGGCACAAGTCCTAGCTGACTTCGTGGCGGAAATGATGCTGCCATTGTCCCCACCAAGCAGAACACAAACATGGACCATCTACGTGGACGGGGCATCCAGTCCCACGGGTAGTGGCGCAGGCATCATCCTCGAGAACGAGGAAGGAATACTGATCGAAGTATCTTTAGTCCTATCCTTCCCTACATCTAACAACCAAGTCGAGTACGAAGCCTTCCTTGCAGGGTTACGACTGGCCCAAGACTTGGGCGCCAAGGAGGTAAAGATCTTCACCGATTCCCAGATCGTACCATCTCAGGTACGGGGAGAGTATCATGCAAAGAATGATCAGCTGGTCGAATATATGACGCTGGTAAAGGAAAAAATTACCAAGTTCAATGCATGGGAAGTCCAGAACATTCATCACGAACAAAACATGCGGGCAGACGTCTTGTCAAAACTTGCTAGCACTAGAAAGAAAGGCGGTAACAAATCCGTCATACAAGAGATACTCGCTCGACCAAGTATTGAGAAGCCATTTGAGCTGCTCGATGTTAATGCCGTTGGAGACAGCCACTGCTAGATGACCCTTGTATACAACTACCTCACCACGGGGGAACTGCCCGAGGACAATAAGGAGGCCAGCGTGACTAAATGTGATGGTTGATGACAAACTATATCGACGAGGATTCTCCATCCCCCTACTGAAATGTGTCGGGAAGGACAAGGTCCCAGAAGTTCTCCAAGAAATTCTTGAGGGCATCAACGCGCAACACTTGGGAGGGAGGTCATTGGTACGAAAGGCCCTGCGGGCAGGGTACTATTGGCCGACCATGCAGCACGATGTTAAAGAGCATGTCAAAAAATGTGACCGATGCCAGCGCCACGGGGGCATGCACCTGGCGCCCCCTAACGAGTTGAAGACTCTATCCTCGCCTTGGCCCTTCGCCTGGTGGGGGAGGGATATACTCGGCCCCTTCACAATGGGATCTTATCAGAACAAATTTTTGATTGTGGTCGTCGACTATTTTACTAAATGGATAGAAGTCGAAGCCCTCGCCAAAAAAACAGCCTTCAACATACTTCGCTTCTACAAAAAGAACGTCCTCGCACCATTCGGATTACCCCAGGCCCTTGTGACTGACAACGGAACCCGGTTCACGGACACGAAATTTCAAGACTTCATCACCAAATTAGGCACGAAGCAACACTTCACTTCCTTCAAGCACCCCATACTAACGGGCAAGCAGAGGCCGCGAACAGGGTAATCCTTCGGGGTCTAAAATGAAGGCTAGGAGAAGCCAAGAAGAGGTGGGTCAAGGAGTTACACAGCATGCTCTGGGCTTATAGAACAACACCACACTCCACCACTGGGGAAACCCCTTTCCGATTAGCTTACAGAACTGAGGCGATGATACCGGTGGAGATCAGAGAACCTTTCAGACAAACGGAACCTCCTCTCGACGAGGAGATGAACGATGAGGCTTTGAGATAAGAGCTCGATCTGGTCGAAGAAATACGGTCAGGAGCAGCTCTCCGCGAAGCTTCGGTGAAACAAAAAATAACCTTGTGCCACGACGCTAAGGTCATAAAGCGCGACTTCCCCGTTGGCAGCTTGGTCCTACGCAGAAACCAGAAGGATTCGCGCGAGGGTAAGCTGGCCGTGAACTAGGAAGGACCCTACAGGGTCAAGTCCAAAACAAGCACTGGAGCCTACTACCTAGAAACTCTGGACGGAGAACCATTTGCTCGACCATGGAACGCTGAAAAGCTCAAGCAATATTATAGTTAGGACCTGCCACGAGGTCAAACTAATTGCCGATGAGGTCGCCCCTAACGGGGAGACGGCCCGGACATAGGACCGTGCCCCGGTGCAAGCACGATCCAAAATTTTACAATGCCGGCCAGTTTCTGCTCATGGGACGACCAGACTCTGCGCACAACGGGGATATCTCAATCGAGCTCCGCCGTTGTCGCACCAACAAGGCAGGACACCCAGCTCGCGATGGGAACAGTTCAAGCCTATGGGATTAGTACCTCAACCGAGATCCTAGTCTCATCACCGGCGAAACTGCTTCGCCTCCTCGACAAGTCTCCTAAGCTGTCGAGCATAACAAGTTGAGCAAACGTCCACACTTAGCATTCAAACAATAAAAGCATACACAAATAAATCTGACAAGACTGCCAAATGAATAATATTTATATAATTATGGACACAATGCCAGAACAAGTCACCCGTACAAGAAAAGGGTTGTGCCCGACAAAACGTTACACATTAAAAGGTACGCAGGCCCACAAAATACAAAGACATCAAAACAAAGCTAAACTGCCTCATCGGGAACCTCCGGGGGGGACAACCTCGCCATTGACGACCACGTTCAGGATGCCCGTTCCTTCGGTCAACATCTGGACTTCAGAATTAAGGGCCTTTAACTGCTCTAGAGCAGCGTTGAAACCGAATTCAGCCGCCCCTAGGTTTTCTTCCCCAAGGAGGCGGATCCTCTCGATCAGGTCCCTCCGCGTCTTCAGGGCCTTCTCGCCGTCGGTCTCATCCTGACCAACCGCCGCCGACCCCTCCAGCTCAGATATACTCACCTTCAAACGGCCATTCTCTTCGTTGACCTGGGTCACCTCCCCCTTCATCTGAGTTACTTCCTTTTGGAGTTCTATCTTGGCCTTTTGGTGGCTTTGCAGCTTCTTCAGTTCGTTGTATATTTTTGCGTTCTCTAGCTCCAAGTCGTTGATCCTGATCTTAGCCTTCTTGAGGTCGGCAAGAGGAACCACCTCTGCATCTCCAAGGGCCAGTGCCGCTTCCAATACCTTGATCATGTCGGCCGCATCCTGGCAGAGAAGCCTCCTCCACACCTAAGGATCGACGGACAATATAGCTGAGGCGTCAAGTTCCGGGACAACGATAGAGCTCTCCCCATCAAACATCTTTCCCTGAAGATAGCACGAGGGCAGCACAAATTTCCCTCCAGAGAAACCACTCGATCATCCCGCCGGGGAAGAGCCATTATCATCCCGCTTCCTCTTATGGGATGTATCCGGAGTCGGTGGTGTAGAGGTCGTCCTTGGAGTAGGACTAGCGCCAACCACAAATTTTTCCAGCATCGCTTGCAGTTTGGCTGCACCAACTTTTTGCATTGCGGGCACCTTTTTCTGGTTTTTGGTTGCTTGAGACCTCATCAGGCGCTCCCTCATATTCGCCATTTTCCCTGCGAGCATAAAGAAAGAAGGCCAGCACAATTAGACAAGAATTAACTAACACAGGCACGAGAACAAATTGTACCGAGGAGCTAGAACGCAACATCGTCACTCTCACACTCAAGAAAGGCCTTAGTGTTGATATAGCGAGCTGCCTGAGCAGGCTCTCCATCCTCCCCGAGCAACTCCCTGCCGTCCCTGTCTACCACAAAGGCCAGACTGAAAGTCTCCACGTAGGCATGTAGAACCCGATAGGACTCCTTGTCCCCCTCACAGAGCTACTCATGCTTTACGAGGAACTGGTCGGTCCTATATCTGAAATGGGCGTGCACCCATTCCAAAGGGAACTTGGGCACGGGCTTCTCAACATGCTGGCCATCAACGATCACGGTTTCGAGCATAGAGATGAACCTCTTAGCCGCTTTGGAAATAGGCTTCACGACCAGGAACCCGTCCTTGAAATGTCGGACAGACTCCGAATACGGCCAGAAGAGTCTGCTCTGCTGCTTAATGGACACCCAACTTTGCTTCGATCCCGTGGTGCTCCGTTAGAGTTAGAAAATGCAGAAGAAGAGATCTACGGTGTCCCCGACATTCAAGTAATGACACACCAGCTCAAAAGAACGTATGAATGCCAGTGCGTTTGGATGAAGCTGGGCGAGGCACAGTTCCAAGTGGCGGAAGATGGCCTCCTGGAAGTCGGTGAAGGGCAGACGGAACTTAGCCTCCACAAAGGAAAATTCATACATAGGGAACCACATCCCTGGATAGATTAAGCAAATTCGGTCATTCTCCGTCAGGCAGATAGCCCTCCAATGTATCGGCGCACCCTCAGCCCGGTCTTCTAAATAGGGGAACTCCCAAATTTCCCCTTCAGTAAACGTCGACCTTGTCGACAGGGGTTCCTGGGCGATCCATTTAAGATCCCTCTAAGTTATGTGGACATTGGCATAATCCCCGGGCTGCTCCGCCTCTTCACGCGTCCTCGCGACGTCGAGCACGACTCTTGCGCGTTGGTCAGCAATTTCACCTGAAAAGCAGAGGAAGAAAAGTGAATTCGACGACTAAGATCAAATCCACCCTCCACCACTAATCAAGTGAAAGGGCGAGGAAAAAGTCAAGGATAACCTCGAACCCACATGGATCACGACAGAATACGAGTACTTCATTGTCCCTAACGACGAGAACAAGTCTCCGCGACTTTACGAAGACTTAGGAGCTACTCGACGAAGTAAGCTCATCGCGCGAAAGCCAGAATTTCATGTTGAACAGGCCTAATGCCCAACTACAAACCTAAAACTAATCCTAACCAGAATCTAGGAGGATCTATACCAACATGCGCAAAAATCATGAACATTCATTCCATGTTCTACCTGTTCTTCATGTTCTTCATGAATTTTCCAGAAATTCATGTGTTCATCGAAGAACACATGAATCTTCAATCGGAGAATTCATGTGTCGCCAGAAAATTCATGAATATTTCCAGAAGATTAAGAACACCATGGGAATTGCAGAAAAAGATGAGGAGCTTACTTGGTAAATCGAAGGAAGGAGATGAAGATCACATACTAGGCTTTGAAGATCGACGGCGGCGAAAAACTCTGCGAGAAAGCAAGTTGCAGAGCAAAAAGGTTTGGGGAGACAAATTTGAGCGAAGTGTTCAAATGAATACTCTTTACCCCCTTTTTATAAGCACTTTCTAACTTAGGAAGCGTAATGGCCATCACAGCCTAGGCGTCTCTACGACTGGCAGGGATTGAATGTCCACCACGTGTAGAAAGGAATCTTCATTTGTCATTCCTAAGGCTAGATGTTACGTTCACCAAGTCTTCTGCTATCCCGCGAGCACACCTTCCTCGACAATACGCGCAACTCATGTCCTCGTCAAGGCTCTCCGACATAAAAATGCCACTTCAGCGGGCACACTTCCTAAGCCTAGTCGGCAAAAAATGCCCTTTCCGTAAAGGCGCCCTCGCACACGAAAGACAGGTCGGGCTAGTTAGAAAGTCAATATCTACCACCTCAATGTCAGCAGAGGCGAGGGACATGTCCCCGAACGTTATCACCTAAAGGTAACTGTCCACGTGGCTATCTCAAGTCATCACTCTTCCTCAGAGCAAAGACTTGGGGGCTCCTGTTCTGGACTGGGCAGGCGCTTGGCCCCCAGTAGGACAAGGCCCAATACAGTCCAGATTTTGGACATGCCTAATAGCCAGAAACTAGCCATTGGGCAGAAACTAGCCGTTGGGCAGAAACTAGTCGTTACAAATATCCCCCTCACTCGCTTGGCAGTTCATGTGACCAACTGTCTCCCCGGATCTTACGGAAACAGTTGAACCAGGTCAAAGGGTCACACGCTTGGCCCTTAACCTGGCAGTCTGTCATTGGTCGACCAAATATTTCGGCCACATGGGAGACCTTGGCCCCGCGTTGGGGGTTACTTCTATAAATACCCTCTCCCTTGAGAGGGGCAGGTATTCCATATTCAATACTTGAAATCTTACCTTTGTACTTACTTTCTCTCTTTGTCCAAACATTTACTTTGGCATCGGAGTACCTTGCAGGTACAACCCCGTTTTCTCCCCTACAAGCATCCTCATCTATCCTACGCGAAGGCCATGACGATCCAGTCTGATCACCTCCGATCAAAACTAGATACAAGATTCTAAAGGGTGAGCAAAGGGAGAGGAAGGATCTTAATGTAGAGCGGGAATGGAAATGCTTGTGGAGAACTAGAGCACCACCTAAGGTGAAACATCTAGTATGGAGGATTTTTTGTGATTGACTCCCAACTCAGGTGAGACCACTACAAAAAAAAATGTCTCTAGCCACGTGATATTCACGTCACAACGTGAAAAATTACTTCACAACATGTTTTTAGCAACATGAACTTTAACGCGGCAAGAGAATGTGTGAAAACTATGTTGCATCATGCAAATCACGTCTCAACTTTGCCACGTGAAAATCATGTCGCAACAGTTTGCCACGTGATATTCATGACACAACATAATGCACATATTTTTCACCTTTATCTATTATAATTCAGTAGTAGCAGTGATGGCAGAAAAGGTGACAGTGAATTACGACGTGACTTTCATGTGGCAAATTTGTGAAATGAAAATCACATCACAAAATATATTTAAAAACTAAATAAAAAACTATATTTATTCTTTTTAAAATAATATATTATTTTTTCTAAAAACATATTAATAACCTAGATATGTTCATTTATTCTGTTTGTAAAAAATAAAAAATACATTAACATATTTTGTTTATTATATCTAAAAACATATTAATAACCTAAATCTAACTATTAAAACCCAAATAATTGTTGGGGTTGGTTGAAAATATACATGTTGATACTCTTTATGGTGAAGTATGATTGTTGATGAAGACAATGAATGCTTATGTATTATTTTCAATCATGGCGGAGATTGTTGAGGTTGGTTGAAAATATAATGTAGAATAAGTCCCACATTGCTTAGTTTTGTTAATGAAGAGAGTGTCCAAGGCTATATATATGATACAAGTTATTTGAAGTCCCACATCGCTTAGTTTTGTGAAGAAACTGGGAGTCCAATGCTATATATAAGATTCAAGTTCTTCATTCCAAGATGCACCAGTAAAAAACACTTTAAGCTTGTATTTGACTTTCTTTATTCTCTTATGCTCTTGTATTAGAGTGTTGTGAGATGTAGTTAAATAATTGTTTTGGAGGGTGTGGGGGTACTAGGGGCCTGGGTTTGGAGGGTATATTATGTGTTGTAACAATTTTCACATAGTATTATTCTCTAGTTGTCTATTGACAACGGTCGTGATTTTTTCTCTGGTTTTGGAGTTTCCACGTTATATTCTTGTGTTGTGGTTGAGTTTCTCTTTTTTCTCTATGTTTGCTTTGCTTCTTCCTAACAACTAGTATCAGAGCTTTTGGTTCGATCAAGGGATGAGTGTTCTTAGTATGCTCTGTAGTTGAAGTTTTGTCTGATCTTCCACATCAAAAAAGAAGTGTAGTGTTGTGAAAGAGTTGTTGAGCTGCAGTCACAAATTCCGCTATGCAATTTGGGCTAGAGAAAATTGATGGAAGAATTTTTTTTTGACTTGTGGAAAGTTCAAGTTAAAGATGTGTTGATACAATCAAGATTACACAAGGTGCAAGATTATGTCGGTGGTTGAAGAGCTTCCTGCCAACAAGGAAGTTGCACCATAATGTTTCAACCTGGTTTTCGACATGTGAAAATTTCTTAGAGTGGTTTAGCTTCAAGTGTAATTTATTCTTCATGATAAAGTATGTGATTTTCGGTGGTGACAATGTGAAATTCTTGAAGTGGTTTATCTTCAATTGAAATATATTTTTCATGAGAGAGTATGATAGTTTTTAAAATTATGATTGTCGGTGAAGACAATGTGAAAATTCTTGGAGTGATGTAGCTTTAAATGACTATACTCTTTATGGTGGAGTATGATTGTTGGTGAAGACAATGAAAATTTATGTATTATTTTCAATCAAGGTGGAGATTGTTATGGTTGGTTGAAAAAATACATGTTGATACTCTTTATGGTGGAGTATGATTGTTGATGAAGACAATGAAAGCATATGTATTATTTTCAATCATGGTGGAGATTGTTGAGGTTGGTCGAAAATCTACATATTGAAGAAGTCCCACATTGCTTAGTTTTGTGAATGAAGAGAGTGTCCAAGGCTATATATATGATACAAGTTATTTGAAGTCCCAGATCGTTTAGTTTTGTGAAGGAAGTGGGAGTCCAATGCTATATATAAGATTCAAGTTCTTCATTCCAAGATGCACCAGTCAAAAACACTTTAAACTTGTATTTGACTTTCTTTATTCTCTTATGATCTTGTATTAGAGTGTTATGAGATGTAATTAAATATTTGTTTTGGAGGGTGTGGGTGGGTGTACTGGGGGCCTGGGTTTGGAGGGTATATTATGTATTGTAACAATTTTCACATAATATTATTCTCTGGTTGTCTATTGACAACGGTCATGGTTCTTTCTCTGGTTTTGGAGTTTCCACGTTATATTCTTGTGTTGTGGTTGAGTTCCTCTTTTTTCTCTATGGTTGCTTTGCTTTTTCCTAACAATAATAAAACAAATCTAATATATATATTTCTCTCTCTCTCTCTCTCTCTCTATATATATATATATATATATATATATATATATATATATAATGGAGGAGAGAAAAACACCATACATAATCCCCACCATTTATTTTAAAATCTAATGGTTCAGATTCATTCTCATGTTCTCACATAAAAATGGCATTCTCATATGATACTTTCCCTATGTGTGTGTGTGTGTGTGTGTGTCTTTTATATATATATATATATATATATATATATATATATATATATATATATATATATATATATATATATATATATATATATATATATATATATATATATATATATATATATTTATGAAGAAAATAATATAATTGTTAAAATACCTCAATGAAGCAACAAAATATATATTGTGAAGTAACTTCTTCATTTTATAACTTAAATTAAAAACGAAAAATAAAAACAATATTAATAACAAAATAAAATTCAATTTACAAAAAATTAATTAAAGAAAAAATATGAATAATTTTTTACCTTATTAAATTTGAAGAGATAAAAGATGAAAAATTTGAGGTTGAATGTGTAAGGAAGAGATGAGAAAATATGAATATGAGTTGAAAAGAAGAAATTTGGATTGAGTTAGTGTTCTGCATGTGAGTGGGTTGAAAGAGATGAAAAAATGAGACTGAGTGTGGAGTGGTGCGGGAGTGTGGAATCATGTGTCATGAAAATCACGTCGCAACTCACCGACGTGTTATTCAGGTGCCAAAAAAATGTAACTATTACCTTGCGACGTGATTTCCATGTCGCTAAGGTTGACCTGACACAACGATCATTTGAATCTGACCAAGCCATCAACTCAGTCAGACAATATTCTCACCTTATTTTTTCTTTTTCTGAAAACTAAGATGCGACGTGATTTTCACGTCACAACGTTACTTTTTAAAAAACGTTCTACCATCAGAGAACATATTTAATTATTAAAAACAATTGTGACGTGCAATTCACGTCGCAACTTGCTTATTTTTCCACATTAACTACACCTTGCCAGTTTATGTCGCTGGGTCAGGTTTTTCTTGTAGTGGACTTGGCCAACACCGTGTCCCTTTTTTGGGAAACAAGTGTCAGTTGTGTGGAGAAACAAGTGTGAGTTCTAAGTCCCATATTGCTTAGAAAAGTGAAGGTTGAGCACTTTATAAGTAAGAGGACCCATATGTCGCTACTCGAAAAATAGACGACCGGAGGCGAAAGAGGAAGAAATAGGAGAGCCGCCATCGAACTTTATTTATCCCATGAAGGGAAGGGAAAACATCAAGAAAACCCAGAGAAGAAAGGATAAGATGGTCTCGCAACCAAATTATGGGTTCGGAAGCCGGTTATGTGGGGGGAAGGTATTAGCACCCTCCACATCCATCGTACTCGATGGGAACCATTCACTTGTCTATGTGTAAGGATGTTTGCTAAAGGTATTGCTTACTAAGAGTGTTCTAAGAGGGAGAGAGAAGGGGAAGAAACAAAGATATGTGAATGAAAATAAAATGAAAGAGAATGGTGGAAACAAAAAGGAGAAGGAGAAGGAGAAGGAGACTCGATAGGACTTCGCGATCCTATGCCTACGTATTCCCTTGTGCAATGGGAAAGTCAGAGTCAACGTAGTTCGAAGGACTACGGGTGAAGAAAATGGAAGGGGCTCGCCAAGATCGTTGCGATCTTGTGCCTACGTATCTTACATTCGGACGAGAATGAAGAATCATAGCAATCGTAGTTCGACTGACTACGGTTGGTTGGTGTTTTTTATGGACGATGCTAACGTGCGGGTTCTAGCAGTTAGGTGTATTACGGCTCGCTCGTGGAGTCTTATGCGTTACCTATTTGCGGTAGAACGGACGCAACATGTCCTTTTTGAAAAGGTTGATTTTCGCCATCAAGGCAAGATGTCACATTTGATTTGTTGAAAATTGATTTTCAGGGCGAAATAAGTCCTCGGATAGGAACCCCTTCGGGTAGTACCCAATTCTTTATCTCAAAAGGTTTGTTATGAAAATTGTGTGGCAAATATAGTCACGCCTTCGTATTGAAAGACGAGTATCGGGACCACACACTCTAAAGTGAGCATCCTCATACTCGTAGAGGAAGAGGTCTTCACCCAATCCCCTCTCTTTAGTTCAATACAAAGAGAACTTTATTCTCTTATTAAAGGTGTTTTGGTTTTAGATGGTAAGTGCTTTACGACAGTGAACCCTAAAGGTAATGTCAAGCACTCGGGATAGGAGAAGGCCTTCCCCTAACCACTCCACGACCATTTAAGTTTATTAAGAAAAGGTTTGAAAATGCACTTGGTACAAGACCAAGGTTTTTAGACACAATGAGATGAAATAAAGAGAGAAAAAGGTTTTTGAAAGAAAGGGTGGTGAATATAGTCACGTCTTCGTATTGAAAGATGATTATCGAGACCACACACTCTAAAGTGAGCATCCTAATACTCGAAGAGGAAGAGGTCTTCACCCAATCCTCTCTTTTTAGTTCAATACAAAGAGAACTTTATTCTCTTATTAAAAGTGCTTTTGGTTTTAGATGGTAAGTGCTTTACGACAGTGAACCCTAAAGGTAATGTTAAGCACTCGGGATAGGAGAAGGCCTTCGCCTAACCACTCCACGACCATCTAAGTTTATTAAGAAAAGGTAGTTTTGAAAATGAGCACTCGGTACTAGACCAAGGCTTTGCTTTTAGGAACAAAAGACGGCGAAAAGAGATGGAATGAGCTGATGAATACAAGAATGTGGTCACGAGATCGAGTCAAGTAAAGAATCAAAATCATGAGATCAAACCAATAGGAATTCAAGTTGCAAAAACTCATAAGTTTAAATGTCAAAGAAATTTATGGAAATTAAACAACATCTAGGTGGTCAAAGATTAAATTATAAAAATAAAATATAAACACAAATTAAAATGAAAATGATTATTTTCTAAAAGAAACAAAATTAAGATTATTTAAAAAAAACAAAATTAAGATTTTATTTAAAAAAAAAAAGAAAAAAACAAACTAAGTAATAATTTGAAATTAAACAGTGGTTAACTCACTAAAAATCTTTAAATAAAACTTAAAATAAAAAATAACAATTAATTAAATATTTCACAACAAAAAAGAGAAAAGGAGGTGCAAGAGTCAATACACTGCTGCAATTAGCAACCAAAATGGGCCCGGGGCGGAAGAATTGCCTTATATGATCCAGTTCAGCTTCAATCTATCACAATGAGAAACCCTAAAAACGGAAAAAAAGAAAGGCACGGCTGCTGCAAAGGAAAACACGTTGTAGGAACACGTTCTCAGAAAACGTGTATCTTTCCTTTTTCTTCCAAACACGACGTCGAACTCGAAACACACCTTCAAATTCCAATTTCTCAAATCACGTCTCTCCTCTATCACAATCAAGCTCTCTCAACCTCAGTCTCTTCTCGTTCTTCTCAATTTTTGGCGAACACCCTCAAGATGGCGCAACGGCGACGATGGTTGTCTCTGTTGATGTGGTTTCACGGTGATTTGGAGTGAGAGTTCTCCGGGGTAGTGATTTGAAGGAGAAAGGGTGTGTGTCGAGTTGAAAGAGGCCGATGGAAAGGGGTTAACGCATGCATGGGTTAAGGAGGAGAAGGTTGGTTGTCCATAGGGATTAGAAGGAGAGAAACACGGTGGGCTATGGTTGTGGTTTTCAGTTTTTGGTAGAGCAAAAATGGTGATTAGTTGTTGTTTTGGTTCGATAATGTAAGGAGAGTTTCGATATGTGGTTTGAGAAAGAGAAAAATGAAGTAAGTTGTTTTTCTTTGGTGAAGAATGTGTAGGCTGTGCGAGTTTGGTGGCAAGATGGTTGGAATGGAAGAAGTTGATCGCAGGGAGGATTTGTAGCGGTACGACGGAGAGATCGAAGAAGGTTGATTGGTATCGCTCCCGGGATTTTCATCCAAGTACAAACGCGAAAGTGGCACTGAAACAGAGTCGCCAGCAATGTGTATTTATCCCAAGAGAGGGAAAGGAAACACCGCATAAACCTGAGAGAAAGGAAAGAGCATGGTCTTGCGACCAAGAGAACTGGGTTCGGGAGTCGGTTACGTGAGAGGAAGGTATTAGCACCCCACGCGTCCATCGTACCCGATGGGATCCACGCTTGCTTGTTTCAATCAAAGGGTGATAGAAAGGATACTAAAAAAAGAACTGGAAAAGGAATGGAAAGAGATAGAGAAACAAATGTAGGGAAAATAAAAGAAGTGCTCGAATGGGCCCTACCCCACTGCCTACGTATCTCATCGGGAACATGAGAATCAGAGCGACGTAGTTCCCCTCACTAGGGATGGATTGTTTGTGTTTTTTTAAGGAACGGCTAACGTTCTAGCTCAGGTGTTGCAGGCTCGCTGGTCCGAGTGTGTTACCATCTTGCAAGAGAACGAGAAGAAGCACATTCGTACGTTGAGAGTGAATGAGGTGAGAAAAGAATTCCCGAAGGAAAGACGTTATTGTTTGTTTGTCTTTTAAGAGTTTTTTCATTTGTTTGCATATGATAGTGTATCAAAATCTTAGTCATTGGAATGCGTACATTCTCACATTCCAAGATGGAAGGGGTAAGAAAGCACACTAAGGGTGAAGAAGACCCTCACACTTAGTTCCAATTATTAAGATTCAAACACACTAGCATACTAGTATTTATTAAGTGTTTTTGTTGATTACGAAATGAAGAAGTGTTTTTTTATTTGTACCTTCAACAAGTATTGCATTTAAGTGCCTCATACAAGATCAAATGTTTAACACATTGACCCAAGATGGGCTATATGCTACACATTCTAAGATTATAAGAGAAGACCCCTTATAATCTTTCCTTTATATGAAAGGCCTAAATGCAATAAATGCTTGCCTTTATTAGATATTTTGAATTTTCTTTAAGATGAGAAGATGAGAGACTCAAGAGAGGATAAAGGTAAAATCTATGTGAACTAAGACTTAATCCTAATTAATTAATTAAGGGAGTGATCCTAAGGGTTTGTGAGGTTTAAACCTAAAGTCTAAGGAAAGAATGAATTAAACAATTCACTTCTAAATTAGAAGATGAATTGTAATTCAAAAAGGGAAAGTGATGAGTTATTAAGAAAAAGTACATAAGTGCTTAACAAAACACAAGATGGAATTGTAAAAGAGAAAGGATAGAAGTTTGAATGTGGATTCCTTATCCACACTCACTTGCAACTTACCAAAGCCCCTACATGGTTAGTAAACATGTATAAAAAGTATAAGAAGCAAAAGAACACTTAATGCACCATAAAGATCAAAAGAATAAGATGAAAGATTAAATCCTAATAGTTACAACCAGAATGTGCATCATATGGAAAACAAATGATTATCATCAAGCAAATTCAAGTGAACAACCAACAATCATCATCCATGGCATTAGAACATGCTATCATAAGAAAAGGGAGATGAAAGATGAAAAGAAATGAGAAGAAACATGCATAAATGAAACATGTAATCCAAGGATCAGAATTGAAATGAAATAAAAATGATTCACAAACATCTCACAAGTATTCATGAAGCAACTATGACATGCAAGAAGTAATAGGAGAAATAGAATTGAAATGGAAGTTCAAAAGAAAGGAAGTGCAAGCACAACATGTTAAGGATGCACCAAGTTCACATGACAATGAATATGCAATGATGACATATAATGTGTACCAATGACCTATAATGTCATATGAATAGCTCATTGAAATAGGCAAATGATCATGCAAGTATGCACAAAAGAAAACATGTAAACATGCACAAATATTACAAGGATATGACATGTCATTATGCTTCAAATGTAATGCCTTAAACAAAAATTAAATGAACTCATGGAAATTAAGCAAACATGTTTTAAAGATACACAAATCAGAAGTGAATCATATACCAAAATAGCATGCAAGAAATCAAGGCAAAAAGGCTTTATACAATGCACTTAAGTCAAGTTGGATACACATGCAAAGTAATGCAAAGATGGGCATCCAAACATGTCACAAAATGATCTAAAAAAAATAAAATAAAAATCATAGGACATACTTAAAGATGTTAATGACTCAATGCAAAAAGAAGCAAATCAAAACTATTTTTAATGATTAAGAACAAAAATGCACAAAATCATGTACCACATTAAAAATGTACACAAAAGAAAATCAAAGAAAATTGTGGAACAGGGGTAAAAAGGTCATAAAATAAGAAACTAAAATCATCAAAAATTTTATAAATGTTTTAATGATGTTCATGAATTTTTGTAAAATTTTATAATGATATTTAGTATTTTTAGAAATTGAAAAGCAAACGTGTATGAAAAATGGAAAAATAAGATGAAATGGAAAAAGGAATGGGGGTGCAAGTATAGCAAAAATATGAGTTCAAATTAATTGGGCTTTGGAACAGGGAGGTGTAAAAAGCAATCTGGTTTAAGTCCAATTACGCGCAAAACACACTAACAAGCATACACTCTCAGTCAACAAAATTGGCTCACTCATGGCCATTGGATCAAGTCAAGGTCAAACCATAGTCAGAGTAATCAAGACCAATGCACATGCGCGAATGAGTACCCTAACTACCATGCACTGCATCTCATCATGTTTAAAAATAAAATCAAAAACCGTACGTGACACGCACATGAATTTTAATGTGCTGGCACATTCTTAGCCACACGATAATGAAAGATGGACGGACGAGATTAGAACGCACACAAACCCTAGCATTCAATATCACCGGCCGGAGATGACTTCCGGCCATCTTCTCCGGCCAACAGCCACCACCTGCAAACTCACATTCTTCCAGAAATTCACAATACATATATCAATCAAAAGCTAAGCTCATGTACATCATGGATATTCTCATAAAAATCACAAAACACACACACATAGCAAGAACAGAGGAGATCAAATCATGCCCTAGGTTTTGAAACTATGCCTCTAAGAGGCCTATCAACTAGCCGGATTCAACATAGCTTCTAAGAAGCTCAAACCAATAGAAAAAAAGTGAAATTTCAGAAAACGAAGGTTGGAGAAGGAACATGAATTTGAAGTTCTTCAAAGTAACAGAAGACCAGAGATGATCCTCCTATGCTCTTGAGCTTGAGTGGAGCAAAATAAATGCCACTGAACTTGAGATCTTGGAGAAAACCACAATGAAAACTCAACTGAACTAAGCTACCATTGATGAACTGAAATTCTTCTCTCTTGTTCTTGATCAGAAGTGAAACCTTGATGAGGATGAAGATGAAATGTGAATGGAAGATGGTGAAAATCGTGTGAAATCAGAGAGAAAGTAGAGAGAATGTGAGAGAGAGTTTGAAGTGTTTTGAGAGAATGTGGTTAAAAATGAAGTTGGAGTGTGAGTTCTCTATTTATAATGAACTTTAATCATGGTTTAGTGAGTCAGTTAAGTGAGTCACTGCTTGGTTAACTGAGTAGCCTCTAACTAACTGAGCCAAGTTAGTTAGGGCGAGTTGACTTGGCTGTGATATGGTGATGGTGATTTATGGTGTGTTATGGTGGAAGTGAGAATGAAACAACAAAGATGCTGTGGCAGAAACTTGTGGTGTAAGCTTGCTCCTTCCCTTTTTATGCATGGTACAACATGTATGTATGTGTGTGTAGTAGCATGTTTGGCTCAAAGAGGAAAAGAAAGGGACTGATTCATGAAGCATGCGTGTGAATGTGATAATCCAACAACAATGTTATTGTTTTTTCTGATTTTGTAGCAGCATGATAACAATGGAGATAGGGTTGTTTGAGGATGAATTATTCCATGTAATGTGAATGATTTGGTGAGCTCATGGGTTCATTTGAAAGAGGGTACATTGGAGCACAATGTTGATGTGAAAATTGAAGTGAAATGAGGTTGGAATAAGTTGCAAAATGACTTAAAACACCAAGGTTTGGGAACTGGCATAAGGGCGTGTGAAGCAAGTCATGGCATGGCAAGCTGACCAGTTGATTTTCAGCATGATCACACCACCTTGGGACCAAAATTTCTACCTCATAACTTGGTCAAATGGAATTTTGTTCAACATGAACATTGAAGATGACACTTCAAGGAACATCTTTGATGTTGAAAATTTTCTCATTTGGAGCTTTCTTCTTGGATAAATTAGGTTTGACTTTTGGCACACCAACTGTTTGTGCAAATGATGGCGCGCAGGCCTGGCAAGACTTGGTCATGACATGGTTTTTGCCCTACTTTCTTCCAACTTTGATCCATCATATCTCCTTCAATTTTTATCCAATGGAGATGTTCTACCCATGGATTTGAAGCTTAAAGCAAAACCTTTTATTGTGACCGAGTGGAATTTTCATTTGAGGTCTTGATTTTAAATGGCCTTGGTTCAAACTCTGATGCAAAATGGCCAAAACTTGCCTTATTTAGTAGCCCTACTTCTTCCAAAAATGGCCACTTTCCACATCTTGATTTTTTTATGATTCCTTTGGAGTTTCTTGATAAAATTTTGTACATTGGACACATATAACATGAATTTCATGAATTTGGCCTCAAAAAGTCAAGAGTTGACTTTTTCTTCTGATTATTTGACTTGGCCCCAATTTTCCTGATTTTTTATCTTTCTTCCAATTGAACCACTTCTAAAACTAATTGAGAGGCAATTTTCCATACACATACACTTAAGGACATGTAGAATACCATGATAACCAGTTTTTCCCAAAAAATCAAAGATACCCTGATTTAATTAGAAACCCTAATTTTGACCCCCTCTGGTTAGGAGGAAAAAATGCAGTCTTCAATTTCAAATTCCTCAGAGTATGTTGTGTATCCTCTTAAAGGATGATGAGATATGCCATTTGAGGGTGACTTTGGACCAATGAGCTATCTCTTTTGAGGGTTTTCCTTCATTTTTGGATCCCTTGCATAGTGAAGTATGTATTGCTTCAATCTCCTATTGAATCTCACTTTCTTGAGGTGTTGGATGGTCAATTGAGATAATATGAGACATGAAAGACTTCTTGGCTTGCCTTGAGGCAACTTGACTGACCTTTTTGTGCTTTGAATGATCCCTTGATTGTCCACCTTCCACCTGATCACATGCCTTGATGGTAAGAGGGATGCTATGCTTCATTTTTCTATGTTAAATGCAATGAAATGCTAATGAGGTGGATATGATATGATAAATAATAATGCTATGCTAAGATGACAAAAAGGGAGAGCAAATTTTGGGGTATTACAGCTGCCCCTATTCAAACGCTGTAGACCTGAATGCCTGAAAGCGGTTGCCTTCAGATTTTCAAGGTATATAGTGATTGAATACGAAATATAACCAAAAATTTGCTCTGGGTGATGAAGAAGAAAAGGGATATAAACCCAACGAGACTGCTGGATTGAATCTTCAAATGAACGTCGTCGAAGAGATCTGTCTTTTGAACGACGCCAGGCGACTACTGGCTCGCCATACTGTTGATGGACTTAAAAAAATGTCTTTTTGAATGACGCCAGACGACTACTGGCTTGCCACACCGCTGGTGGACTTTAATACTGTCTTTTGAACGACGCCAGACGACTACTGGCTTGCCACACCGCTGGTGGACTTTAGCTGCTCTGCCATTCTAAACAATGGACTTTTACCAGTTCGTGCTGGATTTTTGCCAATCTGTCGTTGGACTTCAATGATTACCAAACAGGCTTTGGAATCTCAAAATTGCCATCCTCAGATGGACTTTTGCAGCTTTGCCAAATTAAACTTGGACTTTGATGCTTACCAAACCGGCTCTGGAAGCTTTGCCAGATGATCATCCCACCTGCTGGAACAACCACCTGCAATATTATCCCACATGCTGGAATAATATGAACAAACTGTATATAATGATCATCCCACTGGCTGGAACAACCATCTGCCATACTATTCCACCTGCTGGAATAATATGAACAAACTGTATATAATGATCATCCCACTGGCTGGAACAACCATCTGCCATACTATTCCACCTGCTGGAATAATATGAACAAACTGTATATAATGATCATCCCACTGGCTGGTACAACCATCTGCCATACTATTCCACCTGCTGGAATAATATGAACAAACTGTATATAATGATCATCCTACTGGCTGGAACAACCATCGGCCATACTATTCCACCTGCTGGAATAATATGAACAAACTGTATATAATGATCATCCCACTGGCTGGAACAATCATCTGCCATACTATTCCACCTGCTGGAATAATATGAACAAACTGTCTGTATGCCAAAAATAAATTGGACTTTGGATTGTAAATGAGCAATGCTGAGAATTACACCACCTGCTGGGTAATATCATATGCTGACACTTTGCTGAATAAGAGATTCTGCCGATCTCTTTAGACCTTGCTGGGGAAATTACTGCGACTCGGCTGGGGAGTATAACAGACAAGATTCAATGTTGAACTCTGTGGGGGTACCATTACCAGAGATACAATCTTACTAGGGATCAGGGCTGCTCTGCCGGGACATGCAAATCTTGGTTGAAAGACAATCCGCTGTAACACGCTGAGAAAGAGTCCCTATAGATCTGTTAGGGAAACCCAAAGCAATTCCACGGTAATCTGCTGAGGAAGAAAACTGTCGAGCTTAGGATAAATGTCACAGTGCCCCCTGTTGGGCGAACTTTCCCTTTGACGACTCCGTTGGGGATAATGAGTTTACAACACACTCTGCTAGAGAAAACTGCTTTAAAGCGTCTCGTGCTGGGGAATGCCCTTTGAGAGGATTTTACAGAAGACCAAGCGTCTTCAAACTCTACTGGGGATAACAGATCGGGAGTATCCTTTGCTGGGGAGAGAACATGCCCCATGTTTAGGATGGTCAATAACTCCGCTGGGGATTATTCTTTGACAAATTTCGCATGCTGAAACCTGAGGGAGAGATGATACCACCACTTGCTGATACATCCTACCAAGAGTAAACCCCACAAGGGATGTTAGTACTAAAGTTTCGTCTCTTAAGAGGATTTTATAGAAAACCAAGCGTTTTCAAACTCTTATACTAACACTCTGCCTTGAACCACCCTTCACATTGTGTGCAAGGTACCGGAGGGTTGGCACTTGTTATTGACCCAGAGCGTTTAATGCATTAATAACCGTTATCAACACAGAAGAATTCCATCTACGACCGCCGTTGCCGTCACAAAACTTGGTGGGAACTCTTGAATGGAAGAATAGACTTAATAAGATACAACGGTATCAAGTCAAAGTAAATATCTGTCAATTGTGCTGAGAGATAACTTTCATGCTGCTTGGGTCGATCGTACTCATTTCCTGCAACAGAAAAAGAATATGCGCATGCCCCAGGATGTTGCGTGGTCTTTTGAGTCCACCATCCAAGGTTGTCCAACAAGCAAGGTAATTTTAATTGTCTTTGTGCGTGTTTTTGCAAGGCAAAGATATTTTCAAAGTAATGTTTTATTATCAAAAATCGGACGTTTTTGCAAACAAAATAGTAAAATGAAAGTAAAAGCTCGTGACTGAATATTCAATTTTATTGATGAAATGCCAAAATTGGCGGATTTACAATCGGAAGCAAACCCCTGAAAGAGGCGATTGCCATAAAATTGAGAAAAGAAATCTATCCTAATGATAATGCGGAAATTGGATTCCAACTGATTTCTGATTCTGTTATAGCCAGTCTGTATTCCAACTCTCTTGATTATCTTCGCCTTCGGAAGCTCGTAGTCGGACCAATTCCTCCTTTGGAATTTTGCCAGTTCGTTGAAGAGTAGAAAACGTACAGATTAATTCAGACTGCAGTCATTCGCTTTAATCCCTCTTTTGCGTGAATCGCCTTTTCAGGTTTTCAATCCACAGGGATACCCATTTTTGCCTAAGTTGCCCTTTCGGGTTTTCAACTTACCGGGTGTATAATTCTTTTCAATTATATCCCTAATTTTTGCCCGAACCTTTATTCTGTTTTTGGTTCGCCGGGATGCCCTTTTTTGCCTGGATTTATTTTTTCTTTTATCCGGCGGATCTCGTTATACGAAGTATTTTTTAACTGCATCTGAATTAACAGGGGATGAAAAGTCTTCACCATCCATGGTTGTCAGCAATAAGGCTCCACCTGAGAAAACCTTTTTAACCACGAATGGACCTTCATAGTTAGGAGTCCATTTGCCCCAGTGATCTGTACTCGGAGGAAGTATTCTCTTGATTACCACATCCCCGACTTTGTAAACTTGAGGTGGAACTTTTTGATCGAATGCCCTCTTCATTCTGCGCTGGTAAAGCTGGCCATGACATACTGCGGCTAGTCGCTTCTCCTCAATAAGGCTCAGCTGATCAAATCTGGCTCGTACCCATTCAGCTTCATCCAGTTTAACGTCCATCAATACTCAGAGAGAGGGGATCTCAACTTCTACCGGCAGAACTGCCTCCATACCGTATACAAGCGAATACGGTGTTGCCCCAGTGGACGTGCGGACTGATGTTCGATACCCATGCAAAGCCAATGGTAACATCTCATGCCAATCTTTGTACTTGACAACCATCTTCTGCACAATTTTCTTGATATTTTTGTTGGCCGCTTCGACCGCGCCATTCATCTTCGGGCGGTACGGAGAAGAATTGTGATGCTCGATTTTAAAGTCCCGGCATAGTTCAGCCATAATCTTATTATTCAAATTAGAACCATTATCAGTAATGATTCTTTCGGGAACTCCATATCGACAAATGATATCTCGTTTCAAGAAACGAGCTACTACTTGTTTAGTGACATTGGCATAAGACGCTGCTTCAACCCATTTAGTGAAGTAATCAATGGCGACCAAGATGAAACGATGGCTGTTTGAAGCAGTAGGCTCAATTTTACTGATCATGTCAATGCCCCGCATCGCAAATGGCCACGGAGAAGACATGATACTCAAAGGATTGGGAGGAACGTGCACTTTATCTGCATAGATCTGGCATTTGTGACACTTGTGAGCATACTTGCAGCAATCTGACTCCATGGTCAGCCAATAATACCCCAATCTCAACAATTTCTTATCCATCGCATGTCCTCCAGCATGGGTATTGAAAGAGCCTTCGTGCACTTCAATCATCAGCAGGTCTGCCTTGTGTCTATCCACACATATGAGCAGGACCATGTCAAAATTTCTCTTATACAGCACGCCATCTTTGTTCAAGAAGAAACTACCGGCTAGCCTTCTTAAGGTCTTCTTGTCATTGGAAGATGCCCCAGGCGGGTATTCTTGATTTTTCAAGAAGCATTTGATGTCATGGTACCAAGGCTTATCGTCAGACACTGCATCAACCTCAAACACAAAAGAAGGCCTATCAAGACGAGATACATCAATCCTGGGTACAAAGTTCCAACCGTGCACTTTGATCATCGAAGATATAGTGGCCAAGGCGTCTGCAAACCTATTTTCATCTCTAGGAACATGGTACAACTTGACAGTTGTAAAGAATGTCAGCAATCTCCTCGTATAATCTCTATACGGAATCAAATTCTGCTGATGTGTGTGCCAAGTTCCCTTTACTTGATTGATTACCAGTGCTGAATCACCAAAGATATCGAGGGTCTTGATTCGTAAATCAACAGCTTCCTCGATCCCTAGTATGCAAGCTTCGTATTCTGCTTCATTGTTGGTGCACCCGAAGGTTACTCGGGCAGTGAAAGGCATGTGAACACCTTCTGGCGTAATGAGGACTGCACCAACTCCGCACCCATTCATATTAACCACCCCATCAAACATCAAACTCCATTTGGATTCAGGGTCAGGCCCCTCCTCCAGAAGTGGTTCCTCGCAGTCTTTCGCTTTGAGAAACATGATGTCCTCATCAGGGAAATCAAATCTCATGGGCTGGTAATCATCAAGAGACTGTTGCGCCAGATAATCTGACAGTATACTTCCTTTGATTGCTTTTTGCGAAGTAAATTGAATGTCGTACTCTGTCAGTACCATTTACCACCTTGCAACTCTGCCTGTAAGCGCTGGTTTCTCAAAAATATACTTGACTGGATCCATTTTTGAGATCAACAAGGTTGTGTGTGTGAGCATGTATTGCCTCAATCGCTTGGCGGCCCATGTGAGTGCACAACATGTCTTCTCAAGCATTGAATATCGCGATTCACAATCTGTAAACTTCTTGCTCAGGTAGTAAATAGCATGTTCTTTCCTACCTGTCTCGTCGTGTTGACCGAGAACACAACCCATGGATCCTTCGAGCATTGTCAAATACATAATCAGTGGTCTCCCTTGAACTGGAGGTATTAGAATCGGAGGTTCCTGCAAATATCTTTTTATTTTATCGAATGCATTTTGACAATTATCATTCCACCTGACCGTTTGATCTTTTCTTAGCATTTTGAATATCGGTTCGCAAGTGGCAGTTAAGTGAGGTATGAACCTTGAAATGTAGTTCAATCTCCCTAAAAAGCCGCGAACTTCTTTCTCAGTTCTCGGTACAGGCATATCTTGTATAGCTTTCACCTTAGCAGGATCAACCTCTATTCCCTTTTCACTGACAATGAAACCAAGCAATTTTCTGGATCGCACGCCGAAAGTACATTTGTTAGGATTCAGTCTCAACCTGAATTTCCTTAACCTCTCAAACAGATTCTTCAAGTTAATCAGATGTTCCTCTTCTGTCTTTGATTTAGCAATCATGTCATCCACATAACATTCGATCTCTTTATGAATTAGATCGTGGAATAACGTCACCATTGCTCTTTGATAAGTTTCCCCTGCGTTTTTCAACCCAAAAGGCATTACTTTGTAACAGAAGGTACCCCACGGGGTAATGAATGTCGTCTTCTCCATGTCTTCAGGCGCCATCTTTATCTGATTGTACCCGGAGAATCCATCCATAAATGAGAACACTGAAAACTGAGCGGTATTATCAACCAGCACGTCAATATGAGGGAGTGGAAAGTCATCTTTAGAGCTCGCCCTGTTGAGATCTCTGTAATCCACACACATTCTGACCTTGGCATCTTTCTTCGGCACCTGTACTATATTGGCCACCCAAGGAGGATAGTCGGTTACTGCCAGAAAACCTGCATCCAACTGTTTCTGTACCTCTTCCTTGATCTTCAAAGCCATTTCTGGTTTTGTTCTGCGCAGCTTCTGCTTGACCGGTGGACAGTCCTCTTTCAATGGTAGTCTATGCACAACTATGTCTGTATCTAAACCTGGCATATCTTGATATGACCAAGCAAAGATGTCAACGTATTCACGTAGCATGACTATCAGCTCTTGCTTTACATCAGCCCACAGACTCGCACCAATCTTGATCTCTTTCTTGCTTTCCTCTGACCCAATATTGATAACCTCAAGAGTTTCATGATGAGGCTGAATGGTTTTTTCTTCCTGTTTTAACAATCTAGCCAACTCTTCAGGGAGTTCATAGTCTTCATCACTTTCCTCCTCAGCTTGATAGATCGGTTTGTCGAAATCATACGTGGGCATAACAGAATCATTTTCAGAGGTATTTCACAAAATCAAGTCTGCATGATTGGATTTATGCTTTATTTTAGATTATTTTTGCTTGAAAACAAAAGAAAAGAAAGTGCATTATCATTTTTTTTTAATTTTCTTTGTGCAAAAATAAAAATAAGGAAGGAATAAAGGAACACAAATTTGTAAACAAAAACGTCCTTTTTATTGATGTTTGAACATTATATGAGAAAATATGGTGGCCCTACAAATGAATCCTCACACCTTGGGCAGAGTGTGGGACTTTATGCAGTATGAAAGACAAGAATTATTACTCTGAATGGTGCACAACATGAACGATTTCTTTGCTAGACCAGTTCTGCAATACTTCGCCTGGAGCCAGTGCATACACCCATCTGTCCAAGTAAGCTGAGCTCTCAGCATCATCTTCTATTATTGAGCAGGACTGATTAGGGTTGACAATTCCTCCACTGTTGAAATTAATTGGCCCATGGAATCGGGGAACTGGCGTTCGGCCCGACTGGTATCCAATGCCAAACTTATCTTCTTTCACAAACACGTCAATAACTTTACCCCAACCCTGGGCATTCCCGCTTTCGACCACTTCTCTGGCCTACTTGTATGACGTAATTGATGCACTCGGCCCACCTGGCACATTCGACACCACTGCTGCTGAAGTAGACTCTGGTAAGTTATTGATATTCAGGGCTTCAAAAGATTGGCACAAAGTTTCATGAATTTCTCCATCCATCTCCACATATTTGAAAGTGGATAGATGACTCACAAATATATCTTCCTCACCGCAAACAGTGACCACTTGACCCTCGAACACATACTTGAGCTTCTGATGAAGCGTGGAGGTAACTGCGCCCGCTGCGTGAATCCATGGTCGGCCCAACAAATAGCTATAAGCAGGCTGAATGTCCATAACATGAAAGATCGTCTTGAATATCTGTGGACCAACCTGTATTGGTAGTTCAACCTCCCTAAACACCGATCTTTGGGATCCATCGAAAGCTCTCACAATCAGATCGCTGGGTCTCAGAACCAATCCATCTACTTCAATTTTTATCAGGGCCTTTTTGGGTAACACATTTAAGGAAGAACCTGTGTCAACCAGCACATGCGACAAAACAACTCCTTTGCATTCAAGTGTGATGTGCAACGCTTTGTTGTGATTACGTCCATCTGGTGTCAAATCCCTGTTCGTAAACCCTAACCCGTGGCTCACATTCACATTAGAAATTACTCCCTCCAACTGATTCATCGTAATCTCTTGGGGGACATATGCCATGTTCAGAACCTTCAACAAAGCAGCCCGGTGTGCGTCTGAGCTCATTAACAGGGATAATATCGAGATTTTAGAGGGTGTTTGATTAAGCTGGTCAATGATCTTGTAATCGCTCTTTTTGATAACCCTCATAAATTCTTCAACATCATTATCAAAATTGACTTTAGGGTCCTCTTCCTGAGCAGGCACCTTGTCATCAACAACCTGTTTTCCTTTCGCTCTTGCAGCAACTTCTGCTTCCTTATCATTCCTTAGAGTCTGGGGAGCAAACAGTCGACCACTTCTGGTGAAACCACTCGGTCCACTGACATTCCCAACACTGGTACCAACAACAACCTCTGCTTCCTGAGTATTAGTCCCATATTGCCATGGAACTGCCCTATTGGACACATAAGCAGCCGATTCAGGAACTATAATCGTAACTGGTCTCGGCCTCTCGGGCACGATGATAGCAACAGGCTCCTCAACAGGCACCTGTATCTCAACTGGATTATAGTAAATGGTAACGTCAGAAACATCCTGTTCTTTCTCTACTTTATCAAACTGAAGACTTCCTTCGTCCATAAGATCCTGCAGTCCAGCTTTCAACTTACGGCAACCATTAACCTGTCTCGAACAATCCTCGCAATCAGAGGTACATCCAGGAAATACCTTTCCTTTTAACAAACGTTCTTTTACAATCAACAGCAGAGTCTTTACCAAATTAACATCAGTAATCAAATTCAACTTCTCGCCATCAAAAATAGCATTCGTGCCTGCACCTCCATGATGAGGCATTGGGTTATCACGAACATTCGGCGGCTTAGAGAAGTTAATAGCTTTTGCGTCGATCAGATCTTGAACCTTATGTTGAAAGGCCCAGCACTTTTCTATTGAGTGACCTGGCGCACCAGAATGAAATTCACATTGAACATTAGCATCGTAACCTTGAGGCAATTTTCCGGTATCTAGTGGCTTCATAGTCCGAAGTTCAACCAACTTCTCTTTGAGCAGTTGTGGTAACAAAGCAGAATATGTCATAGGCAAGGGATCAAACTTACGGTCCCTTTGTCTATTAGTCTGGAATCGGGGTCTAGCTTGCTGATCTGGAGCTTGTTGTACTGCTGGAACCGGAATGGTTACAACATCCGCCTGATGGTAAGATTGAGTCCTTCCTCTGCCCTTCCCTCTATACACAGCGCTGGACTCCCCTTCTCTTTTCCTTGGTCCATTGGCGAAGGGTTTCTTCGAACTTGAAGCAACATCTTGAATCTTACCCAATTTCAGCAGACTTTCTATTCATTCCCCAGCAACGACGATATCGGCAAACCCTGTGGAAGGACATGCAGCAAGTCTATCCAAATACGTCCCTTGAAGTGTGCTCATGAACATATCAGCCATCTCACGATCACCCAAAGGTGGTTGAACTCGAGCAGCCAATTCTCTCCATCTCTGTGCGTACTGCTTAAAGCCCTCCTTGTTATCCTGAGTCATACTCTGCAATTGAGTATGATTAGGTGCCATGTCCAGATTATATTGATACTGCTTCAGAAACGTAGCGCACAAATCTTTCCAACTCCTTATATGAACCCTGTCCAGCTTAATGTACCATTCCAGGGAAGCGCCTAACAGGCTATCATGGAAAAAATACATCCAGAGCTTTTGGTCCTCGGTGTAAGCGGCAATCTTGCGATTGTAATCTTGCAAATGTGTTTTGGGACAGGTACTGCCATTGTACTTGTCCAAAGCAGGAAGCTTGAACTTGGGAGGGATTCGCACACCCTGCACGAGACCCATGTCTTCTACATCAATTCCCAGAGGATTTTGGCTTTCAATAGCCTTGAGTCTTTCATCCAGCCCTTCATATTTCCGGTCGTCATTGTAGAAACCCATGTCATTGTTGAATGCAGTGAACTGGTCTTCCTAACCATCCTCATTGTTATCAAATCCCAGATGTACCCCACCAGCAGGGATTGTGCCAACAGGAGGAGTGCGCACGTTGCGATTTGGGATTTCAGTTTCCAGCCTCTGAATAGTGGTTCTCATAGCTTCTTGACCAATCCTCATGTTTTCTTGACCAGTCCTCAGGTCCTGCTGTCCTTGAGCAATCCCCTGCATAAGGTTCATGAACTGTTCCATCCTTCCCCTCAAATCAGCTAACTCAGTCTGAACTTGCTCCATGACTCTTGCTTGATTGCGTCAGGTAGAATATCGGTGAACCGGGGTATCAGCTATCGTGCCTGAAAACCAAATAAAGGTTAGCAGGCGCTTGCAAAAAAGAAAACCCGCAATGCAAAAAATGATATGCCATGCAAATGCAAATGCCATGTTTATCATTTCCGAGGTGGCTCACACCCTGATTCCAATCTTAACCATGTAAATCTGAAGACCAGAAATCGTGATATAAAGAGACGGGTCGTGGTCATGTGCTTGTGTACAGATATCTGATAATGACTAATTCTGAATAAAACTGCTCATCCCCATTCAACAAAGTGTTCAAATACATTCAAAAGAGATTCATCAATAACGGAAGTACAAAGGAAAGATGGATCCATCAACAAGCCTGATGGTAACCATCAACAACAAAAAACATCAATATGACAATTCCATGTTCTTCAGCTTATCACTTGTGCATTTGATCTCCTCAAAGAGTATGCGAGTTCGGATTTTCAATCATCTCTCTGATCAAAACATCCCTTTTCTCGAGAGCCTCTGTTAAGGAACCCATATGCAGCATCAAAGCTTCGTCATCGCACACTCCTTTGTGTCTTTTTATGCCAGCTTGCGTCTTGAGTATCTCCTTTTCTATCATGACTTCTTCAAGCTCTTTCTTAGTATTCTTCAGCTCTCTTCTAGCTTCTTCTAACTGTTCTTGACTTTTACCGAGACTTTCCCGATACCTTCTCCTCTGCTCATGTGCCTTCTTAAGCTCTTCGTCTTTAATCTGCAACTGTTCCCGTAACTCAGCATTCTCGAGCCTGACCTCATCCCAAGCTTGCTGAAACTTGGTTAACTTCTCTTTGTTCTGCGCTAAGGCCTGTTTAGTTTGCTTATGGGCTTGAGTGGCATCATCAGCACCTCTGCTAATTTTCTGAAAATGTTGCGCTCTTTCAGCAAAATCCCTTTCTTTTGCTGCTAGGACTCTTTCAGCATCTTGGGCTTTCCGTTCCAGCTCTTTGTTGGCATGTAGAGCATTCTGAAGACGACTACTCAACTCGGAATTCTCTCCTTGAAGCTTTTTCACCAAGGCTTGCAACTTGTCAACTTCTTCCACAGTAGCGGTGCTTTTTGCTTTCTCATTCTCCGGATACAAAAGGGGTGCCTTACCAAAAGGCAAGAGAAAATCTTCAACTCTTTTATTCACCCACTCTTCATATGCTGGATAAACCTGGTTGTTAGGCTTGCCTAGAGCAACTTTCCCCTTTTTCAGTATGCTACACCAATTTTCAGAAGCTTTCTGTGCTGCTTCCCAACCATCTGATATATGAAAATAAAGGGACTCCTCTACATCTCTCTTAATAGGCGGACCCATCAGGGTTTACCCAAATTGCCGAACGGCCAAAGAAGGATTGTAGTTAATTCCACCCATTCTTCCTATCAGTGGAACATTAGGGAACTTACCACAGCTGTGGACAATATTCTTGCCAATCAGCCCATGATCTACCCATACGATGTCCTTGGCCACTAATCCCATTAAACGTTGTTTCCACTCTAGAGAATCTTTGGAATCCACAAAAGCCCCTGATTGTGGTAAGCGGCCTGCAAACCACTTATAGAACAAAGGTGCACAACAACGAATTATCCCTCCTCTTTTCTTTTCGTTTCGGTTTTACAAAGAGTAGTGAAGATCCCCCAGTAGTGTTGGCACCGGATTCTTCATCACGAATATCCGTATGGCGTCCGTATCAATGAAATCCGGCTCGTTGGGAAACAACATTATGCCGTATATACAAAGGGCTAGCAAAGCATTAAAAACAATCCAATTCTCGCCTTTAGCTGCTTCCTGGGCCTTCTTAATCAGATATTCCAGCTTGTAACCACGAATCTTTCCTTTGTTGGAGACATTGGCGTCTAACTCTGATTTGCTCAAATAAAGAGCACCAGCCACCTTTCCAAAGTCAAGATCTCCCACCGATCCAAAGAAAGGGGGCTCCTCCTTGATAGCAATCCCCAACATGTTGGAATACTCCTCCAAGGTAGGAACCAACACATAGTCTGGAAATACAAAACACCTCAGAGGCGGATCATAGAACTGCATCAACGTATGGAGACCTCTGGCTTCATAATCACTGACATTACAGACCACAGATAAAATCCACCCATATTTCTCTTCAAAAGCTTCTCGTACTGCAGGGCTCGCCATTCCCTTCAGCATAATAATAGGGCCCAAAGTAGGCGTAAGGAACTTATAGCTGATGATATTCTTCCTCTCTTTAGTGTTCATCTTTGCGGGGACCTGATGACTGGAATCAAGGGTAAAATATGCACCTGGAAATGAATAAACATGTATGTTAGGATATGATAATGCAATGCAAAGGGTAATGTGATCAGGTAATCAGGTGTCTGTGCTGGACCGTGCGCGGTGTCAGTGTAGCTCTGAGAATAATATAGAACCATAGATAAAAACCATCTAAATATAATAGGATGAAACTTCCTTGTGTGCGACGATGATAGAAAACTGGGTATGTAGGAGGTTATGGTTTCCTACAAACCTGTAAATAACTCGCCCTTCTCACATGTGGGTACTAGGATGTTCAGTATCCCGGGCTCTCAGGTCGAGAAATGATGATACGTTCACCATTTCTGGTTTGGCATCATCATCAATCGAGGAGGCCTCAACTGATTCTCCAAAACGAAAGGTCCTCAGCTTCTGGCACTGAGGTCGAGAAGCAATAGTACATTCATCCCTCGGGGTACAGTACTATCGCCAATCGAGGAGTGCCTCCACTGATTCTCTTTCAAAAAGGACAACCTATAGCAAGTTCCCAGCATTGGGTCCTCGGATCGAGAATGTGCAATGGGTTTGCCACAGAATGTGGTCTGCCACTGTCACATCTCGGGAGGAGTGCCGCAACTGAGTTCTCGGGAATGGTCACCAGAGTCGACAGTTCCTCAAGAGAATAACTACTGGCCTGCATAACATGCAGTAGCAGAAAGCTCCTGATAGAACCTCGTCTGGTTGTGGGTCTCATGAACAACAATACGTGGTCACCACCACGCAAGCGTCATGACTATCCACTCTAAAATCTATGTGTGTACTCAAGCCTGGGTAGTGGGCTTATCTCTCAGAACACCCATCCTGCCAAACAGACAGAACAGTGCAACACAGTACAGTATAGCATAATATAGCATATGAAATGAAAATGCTAAAATGCGGTAAATACAGTAATATACAGTAAAGCAATAATACAGTAAATAGCAATACAGTACAACAGTAAATACAGCAAAATACAGCTCCAAAATAAACACCCAATGAAAGAAAACACACAAGTGCTAGGATTGACTCGCTAAGGAAACCAGAGATTCTGGGTTCGGTCCCCAGCAGAGTCGCCAGCTGTCGCTCCCGGGATTTTCATCCAAGTACAAACGCGAAAGTGGCACCGAAACAGAGTCACCAGCAATGTGTATATATCCCAAGAGAGGGAAAGGAAACACCGCATAAACCTGAGAGAAAGGAAAGAGCATGGTCTTGCGACCAAGAGAACTGGGTTCGGGAGTCGGTTACGCGAGAGGAAGGTATTAGCACCCTACGCGTCCATCGTACCCGATGGGATCCACGCTTGCTTGTTTCAATCAAAGGGTGATAGAAAGGATACTGAAAAAAGAACTGGAAAAGGAATGGAAAGAGAAAGAGAAACAAATGTAGGGAAAATAAAAGAAGTGCTCGAATGGGCCCTACCCCACTGCCTACGTATCTCATCGGGAACATGAGAATCAGAGCGACGTAGTTCCCCTCACTAGGGATGGATTGTTTGTGTTTTTTTTAAGGAACGGCTAACGTTCTAGCTCAGGTGTTGCAGGCTCGCTGGTCCGAGTGCATTACCATCTTGCAAGAGAACGAGAAGAAGCACATTCGTACGTTGAGAGTGAATGAGGTGAGAAAAGAATTCCCGAAGGAAAGACGTTATTGTTTGTTTGTCTTTTAAGAGTTTTTTAATTTGTTTGCATATGATAGTGTATCTAAATCTTAGTCATTGGAATGCGTACATTCTCACATTCCAAGATGGAAGGGGTAAGAAAGCACACTAAGGGTGAAGAAGACCCTCACACTTAGTTCCAATTATTAAGGTTCAAACACACTAGCATACTAGTATTTATTAAGTGTTTTTGTTGATTACGAAATGAAGAAGTGTTTTTTTATTTGTAACTTCAACAAATATTGCATTTAAGTCCCTCATACAAGATCAAATGTTTAACACATTGACCCAAGATGGGCTATATGCTACACATTCTAAGATTATAAGAGAAGACCCCTTATAATCTTTCCTTTATATGAAAGGCCTAAATGCAATAAATGCTTGCCTTTATTAGATATTTTGAATTTTCTTTAAGATGAGAAGATGAGAGACTCAAGAGAGGATAAAGGTAAAATCTATGTGAACTAAGACTCAATCCTAATTAATTAATTAAGGGAGTGATCCTAAGGGTTTGTGAGGTTTAAACCTAAAGTCTAAGGAAAGAATGAATTAAACAATTCACTTCTAAATTAGAAGATGAATTGTAATTCAAAAAGGGAAAGTGATGAGTTATTAAGAAAAAGCACATAAGTGCTTAACAAAACACAAGATGGAATTGTAAAAGAGAAAGGATAGAAGTTTGAATGTGGATTCCTTATCCACACTCACTTGCAACTTACCAAAGCCCCTACATGGTTAGTAAACATGTATAAAAAGTATAAGAAGCAAAAGAACACTTAATGCACCATAAAGATCAAAAGAATAAGATGAAAGATCAAATCCTAATAGTTACAACCAGAATGTGCATCATATGGAAAACAAATGATTATCATCAAGCAAATTCAAGTGAACAACCAACAATCATCATCCATGGCATTAGAACATGCTATCATAAGAAAAGGGAGATGAAAGATGAAAAGAAATGAGAAGAAACATGCATAAATGAAACATGTAATCCAAGGATCAGAATTGAAATGAAATAAAAATGATTCACAAACATCTTACAAGTATTCATGAAGCAACTAAGACATGCAAGAAGTAATAGGAGAAGTAGAATTGAAATGGAAGTTCAAAAGAAAGGAAGTGCAAGCACAACATGTTAAGGATGCACCAAGTTCACATGACAATGAATATGCAATGATGACATATAATGTGTACCAATGACCTATAATGTCACATGAATAGCTCATTGAAATAGGCAAATGATCATGCAAGTATGCACAAAAGAAAACATGTAAACATGCACAAATATTACAAGGATATGACATGTCATTATGCTTCAAATGTAATGCCTTAAACAAAAATTAAATAAACTCATGGAAATTAAGCAAACATGTTTTAAAGATACACAAATCAGAAGTGAATCATATACCAAAATAGCATGCAATAAATCAAGGCAAAAAGGCTTTATACAATGCACTTAAGTCAAGTTGGATACACATGCAAAGTAATGCAAAGATGGGCATCCAAACATGTCACAAAATGATCTAAAAAAATAAAATAAAAATCATAGGACATACTTCAAGATGTTAATGACTCAATGCAAAAATAAGAAAATCAAAAGTATTTTTAATGATCAAGAACAAAAATGCACAAAATCATGTACCACATTAAGAATGCACACAAAAGAAAATCAAAGAAAATTGTGGAACAGGGGTAAAAATGTCATAAAATCAGACACTAAAATCATCAAAAAATTTATAAATGTTTTAATGATATTCATGAATTTTTTTAGAATTTTATAATGATATTTAGTATTTTTAGAAATTGAAAAGCAAACGTGTATGAAAAATGGAAAAATAAGATGAAATGGAAAAAGGAATGGGGGTGCAAGCATAGCAAAAATATGAGTTCAAATTAATTGGGCTTTGGAACAGGGAGGTGTAAAAAGCAATCTGGTTTAAGTCCAATTACGCGCAAAACACACTAACAAGCATACACTCTCAGTCAACAAAATTGACTCACTCATGGCCATTGGATCAAGTCAAGGTCAAACCATAGTCAAAGTAATCAAGATCAATGCACATGCGCGAATGAGTACCCTAACTACCATGCACTGCATCTCATCATGTTTAAAAATAAAATCAAAAACCGCACGTGACACGCACATGAATTTTAATGTGCTGGCACATTCTTAGCCACACGATAATGAAAAATGGACGGACGAGATTAGAACGCACACAAACCCTAGCATTCAATATCACCGGCCGGAGATGACTTCCGGTCATCTTCTCCGGCCAACAGCCACCACCTGCAAACTCACATTCTTCCAGAAATTCATAATACATATATCAATCGAAAGCTAAGCTCATGTACATCATGGATATGCTCATAAAAATCACAAAACACACACACATAGCAAGAACAGAGGAGATCAAATCATGCCCTAGGTTTTGAAACTATGTCTCTAAGAGGCCTATCAACTAGCCGGATTCAACATAGCTTCTAAGAAGCTCAAACCAATAGAAAACAAGTGAAATTTCAGAAAACGAAGGTTGGAGAAGGAACCTGAATTTGAAGTTCTTCAAAGTAACAGAAGACCAGAGATGATCCTCCTATGCTCTTGAGCTTGAGTGGAGCAAAATAAATGCCACTGAACTTGAGATCTTGGAGAAAACCACAATGAAAACTCAACTGAACTAAGCTACCATTGATGACTGAATTTCTTCTCTCTTGTTCTTGATCAGAAGTGAAACCTTGATGAGGATGAAGATGAAATGTGAATGGAAGATGGTGAAAATCGTGTGAAATCAGAGAGAAAGTAGAGAGAATGTGAGAGAGAGTTTGAAGTGTTTTGAGAGAATGTGGTTAAAAATGAAGTTGGAGTGTGAGTTCTCTATTTATAATGAACTTTAATCATGGTTTAGTGAGTCAGTTAAGTGAGTCACTGCTTGGTTAACTGAGTAGCCTCTAACTAACTGAGCCAAGTTAGTTATGGCGACTTGACTTGGCTGTGATATGGTGATGGTCATTTATGGCGTGTTATGGTGAAAGTGAGAATGAAACAACAAAGCTGTTGTGGCAGAAACTTGTGGTGTAAGCTTGCTCCTTCCCTTTTTATGCATGGTACAACATGTATGTATGTGTGTGTAGTAGCATGTTTGGCTCAAAGAGGAAAAGAAAGGGACTGATTCATGAAGCATGCGTGTGAATGTGATAATCCAACAACAATGTTATTATTTTTTATGATTTTGTAGCAGCATGATAACAATGGAGATAGGGTTGTTTGAGGATGAATTATTCCATGTAATGTGAATGATTTGGTGAGCTCATGGGTTCATTTGAAAGAGGGTACATTGGAGCACAATGTTGATGTGAAAATTGAAGTGAAATGAGGTTGGAATAAGTTGCAAAATGACTTAAAACACCAAGGTTTGGGAACTGGCATAAGGGCGTGTGAAGCAAGTCATGGCATGGCAAGCTGACCAGTTGATTTTCAGCATGATCACACTACCTTGGGACCAAAATTTCTACCTCATAACTTGGTCAAATGGAATTTTGTTCAACATGAACATTGAAGATGACACTTCAAGGAACATCTTTGATGTTGAAAATTTTCTCATTTGGAGCTTTCTTCTTGGAGAAATTAGGCTTGAATTTTGGCACACCAATTGTTTGTGCAAATGATGGCGCGCAGGCCTGGCAAGACTTGGTCATGACATGGTTTTTGCCCTACTTTCTTCCAACTTTGATCCATCATATCTCCTTCAATTTTTATCCAATGGAGATGTTATACCCATGGATTTGAAGCTTAAAGCAAAACCTTTTGTTGTGGCTGAGTGGAATTTTCATTTGAGGTCTTGATTTTAAATGGCCTTGGTTCAAACTCTGATGCAAAATGGCCAAAACATGCCTTATTTAGTAACCCTACTTCTTCCAAAAATGGCAACTTTCCACATCTTGATTTTTTTATGATTCCTTTGGAGTTTCTTGATCAAATTTTGTACATTGGACACATATAACATGAATTTCATGAATTTGGCCTCAAAAAGTCAAGAGTTGACTTTTTCTTCTGATTATTTGACTTGGCCCCAATTTTCCTGATTTTTTATCTTTCTTCCAATTGAACCACTTCTAAAACTAATTGAGAGGCAATTTTCCATACACATACACTTAAGGACATGTAGAATACCATGATAACCAGTTTTGTCCAAAAAATCAAAGATACCCTGATTTAATTAGAAACCCTAATTTTGACCCCCTCTGGTAAGGAGGAAAAAATGCAGTCTTCAATTTCAAATTCCTCAGAGTATGTTGTGTATCCTCTTAAAGGATGATGAGATATGCCATTTGAGGGTGACTTTGGACCAATGAGATATCTCTTTTGAGGGTTTTCCTTCATTTTTGGATCCCTTGCATAGTGAAGTATGTATTGCTCCAATCTCCTATTGAATCTCACTTTCTTGAGGCGTTGGATGGTCAATTGAGATAATATGAGACATGAAAGACTTCTTGGCTTGCCTTGAGGCAACTTGACTGACCTTTTTGTGCTTTGAATGATCCCTTGATTGTCCACCTTCCACCTGATCACATGCCTTGATGGTAAGAGGGATGCTATGCTTCATTTTTCTATGTTAAATGCAATGCAATGCTAATGAGGTGGATATGATATGATAAATAATAATGCTATGCTAAGATGACAAAAAGGGAGAGCAAATTTTGGGGTATTACAATTGGGGTAAGCTGAAAAAGAAGAACGAGGGTGGTGTTGTGGTTTGGAGGATTTGCGGTTGAAGTAAAACGATGGAGGGAGTTCAAAAAGAAGAATGAAAACAAGGCGTGGAACTTGTATGAGATTGATGGAAAAAGTGACTCTTTTTTTGGAGAAACAAGGTTGGTCGATCGATGATGGTGTTATGGTGCTGTTGCGAGGTGGTAGTTGTTATGGTGTTTAAAATGGTGAGGAATAGTTTGAAATCAGAGAGTTTCTTGTGGTTTTCAACTCTGCAGGTCAGTTTTTTTATCTTTTTTCGTTTTTCTCATCTGCTCCTCTTTTTAAATTCAATTTCAAACCTTGTTTTTTTAAGCTTAGAAGTTTGTCTTGTTGTTGTAGAATTGTCCCTATCAAAGTGCTACAGAATTGTTGGTTGTTGGAGATCTCAGGATGTAGGTCGTAGCAGCAGTAGCAAGTGTAGTTTGAGAAGTCGTTTTCGCAACGTAGGTCTGGCAAGTCGTGTTGTCGTTGTTGCTTGCTCATGAGCATAGCTTTCTAGTTGTCGTTGTTGTGCAGGTTAGCAGGTTGTACGATTTCATGAGCTTGTTTTGTCTGAAAGTGTTGATGAACCTTGGCGTGGTGGTATAGGTCATGAGGTGGTACGGGATGGTAGCAGGGCTATGTTGCAGAATGCAGCAGAGTTATTTGTTTCTCTATTATCTATTTTTTTTGGCAAATTTTGTTGTGGTTGACAAATGATGATGGGCTTGTAAACTTGTACATGGGCATATTTATTTTTGAATGGATTTTGGAACCTTTGTAACTTAAGATGGATGTATGTTTTTGGTCTTGGACATTTTTGGTGTAAATAAAATGTATTGTAATAATGGACTCTATGACTTGTATTAAGAATGAAATGAAAAATGAAATTTGGTGAATATGGATAATTTGAAATGGAAAATGATATTGGATTAAAAATGGGTATTTATTGGATAATGAGATGAAATTAAACATGGATATGGAAATGGTTCAAAATGGATTTAGAAAAATGGCTAATGAAAATTAAATGGATCCAAAAAGCAGTTAAAATGGATATTGACCTATAGAAATGGTTTATGGACAATGGATAGTCAAAATGGAAAGGGAAAGTGAAATAATGGGTAAGGAATGAGTTTTGCCATATGCTTCCACAACACTTACAACCTTGACAACTAAATTTGAACGCCACTCATCAAATCAAGGAGGATCTGCCTTGAATTGAACTGATTAATCATAACAAACGAATCCACTTGATCCTGGCCACTTGAGTACCAATAAGTTGAAATCTTCCTTTTGAACTAACTGAACAAGAATATGCTTTTAAAATCAGAAGATTATGAATTGAACCGTGAATCTCGATACGCTGCACCAAACCCTGATTGGAAAAAAAATCTGGTCCTTTGGTAATCGTTAACCATGAAGCACTTGACTTACACACAACCTGATAACTTGGTCCACACACAGACAACCTGCATTGAATCTTCAGACACAACCACTGGAATGAATCTCACTCTGGCCTTGATCTTGAAACAAAACTCGTCCGACCAAGATTAGGTCAAGACCATTGAACCTCTATCAGTGCTGCATACGTGCACCTGCCCTGACAAGCCTGATGAACCTTGGCGGGGAGTTAAGATAATGAGAACTCAATCCTTGCTTCAAACTTAAATGAAAGAATCTCAAAGAAGATAGGAAACCCTGATTCAAAGAGTCGTTGTGATCCCATGTCTTAGAAGACCAATGCGAATGAATGATTATGAGCTAAGATCTAATGGAGATGCATAGATGATATGATATGCAAGGCTAGGGTTAGGGTGAAAATGAGGGTGTGACACCATACACCTATCACCTTAAGGTTTTAGGTGAAATATGTGGTGTCTCTGTCACTTGTTTGGGTGATTCTTTGACCTTTAGGTTAGTATTTGACCCAATGTGAATGCTTCCCCCTCGCGATGAGCCATCACTGGTATCGGAGCCTGGTTCGAGTAAGGGACCGGCTCCTTGTGTCGAAAGTCTTCCTGACATGATGGTCAGGCGGCGTGTTTTGTTGAAGTGTCCATGATGAGTATGGGTGTCTGTCAACAGCGGTATAAGTATGTGGATGAAAGAGCTTCTACTTGAGGGGGGGCATAGTGGATGGACTCATACTTGAGGGGGAGATTATTGGGAAACAAGTGTGAGTTGTGTGGAGAAACAAGTGTGAGTTCTAAGTCCCACATTGCTTTAAAAAGTGAAGGTTGAGCACTTTATAAGTAAGAGGACCCATACACCTATCACCTTAAGGTTTTGAGTGAATATGTGGTGTCTCTCTCACTTGTTTGGGTGAGTCTTTGACCTTTAGGTTAGTGTTTGACCCAAAGTGAATGCTTCCCCCTCATGATGACCCATCACCCTTGTCTTGTTGTGTGCCAGTTTTGTGATAGAAATGTAGAAGACGATTGACGTACTTTCTTTGGTTGCATTGAAAGCTCACAGTGATTGAATGAAGCTGGGTTTAAGCTCAGTTATTGATCATAGGATGCATAATTTTACCGACACTAAGGGGGTGATCCATGATATTTGTAGTTAGGAGGATCGTAGGACAGCGGGTAGAGTGGCTATGATGTTATGGCACTTTGGAACAATAGGAACAATTGAATTTGACATAATGAAAAGTTGGAAGCTAATAATTTTGTTTTACAAGCATCATATAGTTGGAATAATTGGTATCTAGCTCAGAATATTCAAGAGGATACCGAGATAGATCAAAGTCAACACTCTTGGGAGCCACCTATCCAAGGGTGGGTGAAATGTAATATGGATGTTGGATTTAATAACATAAAGAAAACCACAAATCGGGGGTGGTGCTTTAGAGACAACTATGAGAGGTTTATTAATGTGAGAGTAGCATAGGATTTTGGCGGGCAGTCAAATAAGCTATCCAGGAAGCCACTTATTTGCAAATAGATTGTGTCATTTTCGAGAGTGATTCATGGATGGTGGTCCAAGAGATTCAGTCGAATAAAGGTGGTAACTCCGTGTTTTGTTCGATTATTTTTTGTATTAAAAGCTTATTAGTTTGTAATCTCAACTTTGAGGTGAAGTTTTTTAAGCGTCAAGCGAATTCGATTGCTCACTTGTTAGTTAAACCGATAAATTTTTTATCTAGATGCAATAGTTTCCATCCAATTCCTCATTGTATTGAACAAATTTTGATTAATGAAATGCATTAAGTTTTCTTAAGTAAAAAATTATATAGAATTATATACTCCCTCCATTCTCTTTTATAAGAAAATATTGACTTCTTAGGTTCATTGAATAGATAATGTATTTGGACTATATATATGTTAGATGCATTAATTACTTAATGAATCTAAAATGTTAAAATTTTCTTATAAATAAGAATGGAGGGAGTACATATTATTTCTACTAATTAATATCATAATAATAAAGAATGCACATATTATTACTTTTTATTAATTTTTGTAGTTTTAGTCAATTACTCTTATATTTTAAAGTTGTGGATAGATTTTATACAAAAAAAAAAAAAGTTTTGGATAAACTTTTAAAAAATTATTTTCTAAAGACAAAACAAATAACTACAAGAAAAACTTGATTCGGTGATATGAACTTGCGACCTATAATTAACGTGGCAAAATAAGCAAGTTGCGGCATGAATTACACGTCACTATCGTTTTTAATAATTAAATATGTTCTCTGATGGTAAAACATTTTTAAATTTTAAAAAACAAACTTTGCGTCGTGTTAAACATGGCGCAACAGTTTTATTATCAAATAAATCAAAAAATTAGTCAGACATTGCACATGGGGGGAGATTCGAATTTAAAGAAAGTAACACTGTGATGTGAAAATCATGCCACAACTAAGTTTTCTAAAAAAGAAAAAATAACGTGAGAAAATTGTCTGACTGAATTGATGGTTTGGTTAGATTCAAATGATCGTTGTGTCAGGTCAACCTTAGCGACGTGGAAATCACGTTGCAAGGTTAAAGTTACATTTTTTTGCCATGTGAATAACACATGTCGCTGAGTTGCAACGTGATTTTCATGACGTGTGATTCCATATATATTTCACATATCCGTTCTCACCCACACCACTCCACACTCAGTCTCATTTTTCATCTCTTTCAACTCACTCACACGCAGAACCCTAACTCATTCCAAATTTCTTCTTTCCTCTTCAAGTCATATTCATATTTTCTCATCTCATCCCTACCCATCCAACCTCAATTTATTCATCTTTTATCTCTTCAAATTTAATAAGGTAAACAATTATTCATATTTTTTTGTTTATTTAATTTTTTGTAAGTTGAATTTCATTTTATTATTAATATTGTTTTTATTTTTTCGTTTTTAATTTATATTTTGTTGCTTCATTAAGGTGTTTTTGCAATTATACTTTCTTTATATATATATATATATATATATATATATATATATATATATATATATATATATATATATGTGTGTGTGTGTGTGTGTGTGTGTGTGTGTGTGTATTAGATTTGTTTTATTATTTGGGTTTTGATAGAGAGATTTAGGTTATTAATATTTTTAGAAAGAATAAACAGAATATGTTAATGTATTTTTTTATTTTTTATAAACAGAATAAATAAATAGATTTAGGTTATAAATATGTTTTTAGAAAAAAAAAATTAATATATTATTTTAAAAAGAATAATTATAAATTTTTATTTAAAAAAATATTTTGTGACGTGAGTTTCACTTCACAACTTTGCCACGTGAAAATCACGTCGCAACTCATTGTCACCTTTTATGCCTTCACTGCTAGTGTTACTACTGAATTACAACAGATAAAGGTGAAAATTATGTGCAGAATATTGTGTCATGAATATCACGTGATAAACTGTTGCGACGTGATTTTCACGTGAAAAATTTACCACATGATTTTCATGACGCAATAGAGTTGTCACATGTGCTCCTTCCGCCTGAAAATTCACGTCATTAAAAACGTTTTGTGAAGTAATTTTTCATGTTGTGACGTGAATATCACGTAGCTTTCTGTAGTGAATATAGTAAACCATTCTCACATAAATAAAATCTAAAAAATAGGATATTTGAAAAATCATGTATTTGATTTAGATTTTAAAGAGATACAAATTTTCCACCTATCTTTTTTATTTATATTTTATTTTGGAATCAACATTAATTAATTGTTCGCTTTGTAACATATTAAATATATTATAATAAAAAATTAAATAAATACTATTATTTAGACCTTTTAATTTATTTTAAGTATGCTTCTCCATTCATTTATTTATATATTTATATCCATCATTTAAACTTATTTTTATATATTTATAATTCTAATTTTTTTATTCATATATTTATATCAAATGCCTATTTTTTTTTCTTTTTTATAAATTATATGGGTCTAATATTTTGCTTATAAATTATACCGGTCTAATTATTTTTATTTTATGTTAAAATGAGTTAAATTTGACATAAGGATTATTATGAGTTAATGTCATTAGGGGTGGCAAACGGGCATGCCTGCCCCGTTTAGGCCCGTCCCGCAAATGCCCGCAAAAAAATGGGGCGGGCGGGACGGTTATAGTTGAGGATGCGAATCTAAAACTTAGGCCCACCCCGCAAAAAAGTGAGGGCGGGGCAAAGAAAGCTCTCGGAAACTGTACCTTTTAAGTCTAAAAACGCAAAATTTTATGTAAATGTTCGTGCCCGCAAAAGCCCACAAAGAAAACGGGACGGGGCGGGGTGGACACATTAGAAGGTGAGGGCATAAACCCTTGGCCCAACCCGCACTAAAGTGCGGGTAAAACGGGCTTGCCCAATAGGCCGGACCCGTTTTGCCACCCCTAAATGTCATGCTGGTAGTGAAGAATGATAGATTAAATAAATGACGGATGAACATCAACAAAAAAACAAATTCAATTTAACTGTGTTTTTCTTTTTTAAATATCTTAATATATTTTCATTTAGTTTTTTAATTTAAATAAAATAATTAATTATTACTGAATACTTAATTATTATAAACTGTGTTAATTTAATTCATATAGAAATAACTAATAATGGTTATAATAAAGTGTATTAATTTAATTTTTTAATGTTTGATTATGTCCAATTTTTAACATATATAATTTAATATTAAGAAATATAAATAAAACTTCCGAATTCAAATTTAACCACAGTTCGACCTTTATACCTTAAACTCTTATCTTTATCGTTTTAATGTCTAACCCGATTTTGATTATCTTGAAAGTTTCAAACAAATAATTTTTATTTATTTTTTATGCGAAAAATTGTATTGGAGAATGAAGTAAAGTAAACAAAATTTAAAATTGATGGAGATTTTTTATTTAGGGTTTTTCTTTTTATAAATTATTCAATTTACATATATATTTTTAAGTGATGTCTTTTCACACAATTTTAACTTTGTTTATTATTATTATTATTATTATTATTATTATTATTATTTTTCTTTTCTTTTTGACCATTTATTCTATTAATGTCAACAAATAAAGTAAGGGATATGAACAAATCGAAATCAAATCTCTTATGTCGAACTTCTTTATAATCTAAGTTATGTCAATATATTGCATTTAAGGTTATTTTTTTTTGGGATTAGAATTATTTTTAATGTACATGTGACATATATGATATTTCACTACAATAACATTTGATTCATACACAATCCACCTCACTATCATTGCGTAACGCGGGAGACTAATTATTTTTAGGGCAAAATACCCCCTTTTTGTCCCTTAACTTTAACTCGGGGTCCATTTTGCTCCTTTAACTTTAAAAAATGGCAAGTTGATCCTTTAACTTTTAAAATTCGTGTCACATTTATCCTTTCGTTTGTTTCCGTTAGTCAAAGCTAGTAAATTAGTGTCACGTTTGTCCAGGTCGTTTTTATGTTGTTGACATGGATATAACATGTATTAAAACAAATCCAAGTGTACTTTTGCTTTCCATTACCCAGAAACTCAAATGACTGTATATATAATCTTGGATTGCTGCATCAACGAAGCTGTCTTAGGGTAACCTCAAACGACTTATAATCTCAGTGAAGGCACGATGCATTGAGGGCGCATAGGATTGTTGCATCAACGACATGAAGGATTGAAGACGATTCACGACGTGTTTATCAAAAGGTTAGTAAATTTCTTTCTGATTTAGGGTTTACGAATGTCTTATGGTAATATCTGGTTATGTTCAGATTTAAGGTTTATGTAATTGTTTTAGTGTAAACTCTAATTATTTAGGTAATATGAATATGTATAATGGATGAATACATAAATCTCAAAATTCATCATAGTGGTGAATTCATCGATGAAGGTCTTATATAGTGTATATGAGAATGGAGTATTAGATGATTTGAGAGTAGATGTCGACAAATGGAGTTATTTTGAGCTAGTTGGTGTATTGAAAGACTTGGGTTATAGGGAGTTTGAAACAATATATTACAAGGACCATCAATTTGGGATGAATGCACTTGTTGATGACAAGGGTGCTTTAGAAATTGCATATCGTTATAGGGTGCACTAAAGTGTTGATATTTACATTCAACACACCTTGTCTCAACCTGACTACTGTGATGTTGTTGTTGATAATGTTGACGAGGGCCCTGCTGAAATTGTAGATGAGGTGGAGGAGTTACTTAGTATACTGCATGATGAAGCTGTTGGAGTTGAACAAACCACTGTTGTGATGGAGGAATGTGATGTTAGAGTTGAACAAGCCACTGCTCGGTTGGAGGAAGGTAATGTTACAGTTAAACAAGTTATTCCTACAGTGGAGGAACGTAATGTTGGAATTGAGGAAATTAATGTTGGAGTTGAACAAGTTAATCCTGCAGTGGAGGAATGCAATGTTAGAGTTGAACAAGGTAAAGTTGGTGTAAATAATGATGACTTAAGTTCTGATTATAGTGAAGATAAGGACTACAATTATGATAGTGCTCAAGAAGTGGCTTTTGAGGATGATTCTGATGGGTATAATGACATTGAAGAAGATGAACTTGATACCTTAATTGGGTATGAAACTGATGGTAATGGAAAAGTCCAAAAACTTAAAGAAAAGTCTGTAGAAGATAAAGGGAGTGACAGTGACAGTGAGGAAATGCAAAGTGGTTGTGATAGTGGTGATAGTAGTGGAGTTCCAAGAAAAAACATCCAATTTTCAGGCAGCCAAAAGACATGTCAAATAACAAGTGGGATGTGGGAATGTTTTTTTAGTTCAAAGGGTGATTATAAGGAAGCAATAACATCCTATGCTGTGCAAAATGGTAAAGACATAAGGTTTGTAAAAAATGACAGAGTTAGGGTAAGGTTAGATGTAAAGTTGGCTGTGAGTGGGAAGCTTATTGTAGCAAGTTGTCAAATGAAGACTCTTGGCAACTCAGGAAAGTAATTGACAAACACAGGTTTAGTAGAGAGTATAATGTGAAGTTGACGAGTACAAAGTGGTTGAGCAAAATAATTCAGAATAACTTGAAAAACAATCCAAGGATGACCATAAAGGATATCAAGGAGAAGGCACAAAAAAGTGGAATGTTGGGGTCAACAAAACCAAAGCAATAAGTTCAAGATTTGCAACTAGAGACTATGTTAATGGTTCTTTTTTGGGAGATTACACAAGAGTTTATGACTACTATCATGAACTGTTAAGAGCCAATCTATGGTCAACAATTAAGATCAATGTTGATCCTGTACAAGAAGGTGTTGAGGATCACAAGCCATATTTTAGAAGGCTTTACATATGCTATGTTGCGTGTAAGGAAAGCTTTAAGTTGTGCAGACATGTAATAGGTCTAGATGGGTACTTTCTCAAAGGGTTGTGTGGAGGGCATATTCTGGCTGCCATAGGGAGGGATCCTAATGAGCATAAGCTTCCCATGGCATATGCAGTTGTGGAGGGTGAAAACAAGGATAACTGGACTTGGTTTTTAGAGCTATTAATTGATGATCTGGGAGGCAAAGATCAATGTCGGACATACACATTCATCTCAGACCAACAAAAGGAAGTATTTATTTATTGTTATGCTTTTATATTTTTCTATTTTATAAACAAAGTATGTTATGATATGTTGTTATGCCATATATTTCTCTATTGCAGGGTCTACTACCTACTATGGATGAGTTATTGCCAAGGGTAGAGCACAGGTTTTGTGTTAGGCACCTCTATAACAATTTTAGGAAGAGGTTTCCTGGAAAGATATTCAAGGACATAATATGGAAGGATGCTAAGTCAGCATACCCACAGGCATGGGAAAGAGAGATGAAGGGAATGAGGGTAATAAATGAAGAAGCATGTAAACATATGATGATGACCCCACTGAGGTTTTGGAGTAGATCTTACTTTAAAACCAAAAATCAAGCTAACCCTCTCAGACTCTAACCCAGGTTGCTCAATAATCAGGCCAACCATCTCAGAATTCTAAGGGAAAGACTACTCAACAATCAAGTCAAGCATCTCAGACTTCTAAGGGAATGGATACTCAAAAGACTCTGCCTGTTAGGAAGCCAACAAGACCTTTTGTACCTCCTGGGCCTACAACTAGGTTGAGTGCTGCCAAGAATGTTGTTGGCCCAGTAACAAGGAGGTCTACTCCAACAAAGAGGACCACGTCAAAGAAGAACCTCTAGATATAATTATGCTATCAGTTCATGTATTTTGTGTTTTTTGGAAACCACTGTCATGTTTAATTAGGCTATCAGTTTATCAGTTTGGAACATATTTTCAGTTTAGTGTTGTTTGGAACCATTTTATGTATTTTGGTGTTATTTGGAACCACTTTATGTATTTTGTGGAACATATGTATTAGGTTATGTAGCTGTTATAGAATGGAACCAGATTGTGTAAAAAATTGTGTGTTGAAAATTATGTGTCAATATTTAACTTCTCTTAAAAGACCAAATATTAAAAACATATTAAACTTTATGGTAGACACTATTTATGGTACAAACCAATGTATCATGTTCAGTGTTGAAAACTGATACAAATTCTTATATAGGTCATTACAGGTCATGCTCAAAATTACAGGTCATTCTATTAACATACCAAATATTGTAAACATATTCAAATTATACAAATTCAACCTAACTATTGCATTCATATTCAACTGATACAATCTAACAGACTTTAACATAATTCTTACAAACAAACCTTAACCTATTCTTCATAACACCCTAACTCATTCTAAAAACTAATACAATGATAATCATCGCAAACATCAAATTCAAAAGCTTTTTCCACTTACCGATATTCTTCATTTCACTTTCATGTTTCATCAACTTTTTCCCTAATTTTTCATTCACCATTGTCACTTTTTCAATGTCCTTTTTTGCTTCAGCAAGTCCCTTAGTAACCACACCCAGCCTATGCATCCAGAATTGCTCTTTCTCATCACCCACCTCCTCATAAAACCAACCAGAGAAACCACACTTAGCTTGCATACTGATAGGAAATATAGCAAGTGTACTATTTTCACCGATATAGTAATAATAGGGGTTTATCCACAGTATCAATCTCGAGGACTGCGTAAGAAATATAAGTTTGATAATGATTCAATTAAACAAAAATTCCTTTGGGTTTGGTTTTGTTTAGAGAATAATTAACTACAGAGATAGAAGAGAGAAGAAGAATAAAAGTGACTTTTAAATTATATAAGAAAGCATGCCATTGTAAGGTGTATGAATTGCTTTGCATTAACCTAAATCCTTATTCGAGGAGACATTGCTTAAAACAAACTCTTACCGAATCTTAACAATGTTTTTCCCTAATTCCTTAGTCAGAAAAACCTTTGATATTCATCCTATACCCTAATTCCTTAGCAGTTTAGGAAGAATATCAAGCATTGTATTTTAACAAGATTGTTATGGTTACTACAGTGTATCCTTATTCCTAGGCAATATCTACTGTAATATTATTATGCAAAAAGCGTTAAGTTGGTTTGTCCGACCTAAACCTTAACCGTAAATCAAATTCCATTGGTCCGAAAGAAAAAGAATTAAGCACTTTGCATAATAAAATAGATTAATAAAAAAGCACTTATCTCATAAAATAAAGGAAATTAGATTCAATACAATAGCAATTCAGGGACACCCCTTAGCATTGAGGGGTTTAACCGCTCATAATATTCAATGAGATTACAACAGAAAAGTTAGACATTACAAGATAAATGGATTCCTTTGATCTTCAATCACGAGTGCTCATGAAAATATCCGTTCTCCGAATCCCTTGAAAGCACCCAATCATGATCGTAAAATTCTTCCGTATTCTCAAAAGTCCCTTTTTCTCTTGCCAAAACTCATCTAAATAGTAGCAAATCGCTCAGATCGGTTGGAAATACCCAAAGCGCCCCAACAGCTAAACATATGACGAAAATATGAAAAAAATCAGGAAATCAGCGTCACCTGCTGACAAGGGCCGTGTCAGACAACACGGGTGGCCGTGTCAGCTCATTGGATTTTTTATAACCGGAATTGTTTCGATCATAACTTTTGATCTATAAGTCTGTTTTGGTCCCCGTTCGAAGCGTCGGAAAGCTAATGAAGAGAACTATAACATAGTATAGATAAGAGAATTGGTTGTCCAATATATTTTAAGTTTATTGATTTTTTGGTCCAGACATCCTAACACGGGCCGTGTCAGGTGACACGGGTCGTGTCAGATGACACGGGCACCCGTGTCAGTCCACTGTCTCTCATCAATTTGACATCCTCTTGGCCCCTTCCTCACACGGCCCGTGTCAGGTGACACGGGCATCCGTGGCAGGCCTTCTGCTTCCTTCCAAAAACTCTTCTGAATTCTCGCAACTTCCATTTTCTTTGCACGAGTCCTTTGGGCTTTTCCACTAAGACCTGATACCATCGAAAACTACCAAACCAAAGCATAAAATGCAACATAGTTGAAATAAAACAACATGTCCTAAAATGCGAGGATAAAATACGAAAAGTAAAAGTAACTCGAAAGAATAATTAAAAGACAAAACAAAGTGTTACCAATTTTATGGATTTATGTCGAATAAGTGACAGAAACATAGTAGAAATGGTGACCAATCACATACCTCCCTGAAATTTTCATTGTTAAGTGGTCAAGGCTACCTACAAAATGAAACTTAAACAAAAATTATTAAGAAATAAAAAAACTTGCATACCTTATAATTTGGACAACCCCATAAAAGTTTTCCCATATTCTTAACAGCAGTTGCCCTTCGAAGAACAACCATGTCTCCACAATGACATATGAGCTTCCATTGTGACCTACTACAAACATTTGAATCTCTACTTTCTGAGTTTTTCTGTTTCAACATCAAGGGCAAACAACCTGATTTTATGCTTGCCAAAACCCTAAGTCTGATTTGGGATTTGAGATTGGAAACGATAAGAGGGAACAAAAAGGAAACAAAATTTCTAAAATTGTAGCAACTTGGGAACAAGAAAGAAACAAGATGATGAAGTTACCTTGCCAAGTCATCTGCCACATATTAACAATGAACGGACGTTTGAGGATAATTAACGATGAGGACTCAAGTGACACCATTTTAAAAGTTAAAGGACCAACTTGCCACTTTTTAAAGTTAAGGGACCAAACTAGACCCCGAGGTAAAGTTAAAGGACGAAAAGAGGTATTTTGCCTTCTTTTTAATGGAATAAGTAACTAATTATTTTTAATACACATGTGACATATATTATAATATTTATGAGATCCTCATTTTTTATTATTATATTATTATATTTATATTTAATATAATAATGCAATAATACTCATTTATATTTATATATTTATTCATTTTATATTTAAATACAATAATATTCATTTAATTTTAAAAGTAATAATAAATTACTAAAAATAAGCAAAAATGATTAATGTGAAGTAGTTAATAATTAAACTATGCTTTTCGCAAAACCTAAACTATTAAACATACCTCTCATAAAACCCCAATCAACCTTATCATATGTTTTACTAATATCAATTTAAGAGCTAGATGAGCCTTATTCCCTTTAGTCTTCCTCTTTAAAGTATGAATGATTTCCCATAACAATCATAGCATTATAAAGAATAGAGGGTCCTTCCACAAACGTAGATTATTCCTATGAAACACATTTATCCAAACAAATCTTCATTCTATTAGCAAGAAGTTTCAAAACCAACTTATAGACCATATTACACATCGATATTGGACGAAGATCCTTCATATTGTGAGGTTTTACACACTTAAGAACAAGATAGATGTTAGTCTCATTAAGCTCCATCAGGAAAAAACCTCTCTCCAACTAATTCGTGGCAGCCTAAAAAATGTCATCACCATACACTCCCCAAAACTTTTGATAGAACGCTGGATTAAATCAATTGGGTCCAGAAGATTTTTCAGGGTTCATATGAATAAGATTCTCATGTAATTCCTCCTTAGTTATATGTGGAACCAACTTAACTTTATCTTCGTTAGATATAGTCGGGATGAGGCTCAGTACCGGATCATACAAACCATTCTTGGAAGCAAATAGGTTTTCAAAGTAATTTTTTGCTATAACACACAACCCATCCTGAGTTCTGACTTCAGCTGCACTATCATCCAACAACATGTCAATTTTTTGGAAACTTTTTCTGACAGTAACGAACCTGTGAAAGAATTTTGTGTTGAGATCATCGTCCCGTAATGAGTGCATTTTTGCTCGTTGTTTCCAAAATATCTCTTCACTGATTAGAAGTGTATTGTACTCCCTCTGAGCTTCAAAAAATCGAGAAACTTATTCAGTATCATGACCCATACAAGAAGACTCCATCGACATCAAATATCCATCTATCTCCTCCTTCATCTTCCTATTTTTCCGTTTGTTCCATCTTGACAATTCCTTGCACAAGTGGATATGCAATGCAACTGTTAGATTTTTCTAACTTTTATGGGTTACAATCAATTGATGTTTAGTTTATGAAAAACGGGTTAATTGTGGTTCTGATGAGGTGTATATATAAGCCCTTTGATTGGTTAAGTGATCTCTTTTAATTAAAGGCTGAGTGTCTAAAATCTGATTGGCGTGGGCAGAAGTGTGGGCTTTAACTCTGGACCCATAATGGGTAAGGACTAGGGTTATATATATTAAATGGCTAGGTCCCCTCTGTAATCACAATAAGAATCAGAAACATAACTGAATGCTCCACAACTTGCCTTATTGAGAGTTGTGAACGGGAGTGTGAGATACAAAGGAAGATCTGGTCATTCATCCTTTCGGGATTTTGAATCATATCTTCAACAAGTAAGTATTGATGTTCTAATCTCATATAATCGATAGATCAATTTTTCAACTTACATTTGGTATCAAAGTTTCGTTTATATGAATTAGGACTCAATTAATTATTATTAATATATGAGTGTGAGTTGCGATGTGGCCGTAAAATTAATCTATATGAATTCTAAAATTTAATTTTAATTTAATCTATAAAATTGATTAAAATTTTAAATGATAATTATTGAAATCGAACAAATTCAGTTTCTAGGGTTGTTTCAATTGTACGCACTCTCACTGTATGTTATGCTTGGGAAGGAATTGAAGCTAGAGGTGATGCTGGTACCATTCTGCTGACAAAATTGAGGGGGTTTAAGAGAGAAGTTGAAATGGTGGAACAGAAACGTGTTTGGGTGGCTTGACATGAAGATTGCTGAAAACATAGAAGACTTGAATAAAATAGAGTTGAAGTTGGCTGAGGACTGTTTGGAAATATCGGAAGAGGAATTCAAATTGAGATGTGAAAAGCAACAACAGGTTTGGAATAAATTGAGCCTGAAGGAAAATATTTTGAACCAAAAATCTCGCCAAAAGTGGATGAATGAAGGGGATGCAAATACCAGATTTTTTCACGCAGTTATTAATTCGAGGGAGAGGAGGAATGTCATTTCTGCTGAAACTATCGGGCTGCAAGGTGTGGAGGAGGTGCACGCTATTAAACAACATATCAGGTAACAGTTTGCAGCAAAATTTGAGGAGTGCCATTGGAATAGACCAAATTTAGATATGGTTAGTTTAGCAAAATTTGATAATGAAGATAATATTTTGCTACAACAACCATTTTCCAATGAGGAGATCTTTTCAATCATTTCAAACTGTGACGACAACAAGAGCCCGGGTCCGGATGGGTTCAACATAGTTTTCCTCAAGAAGTGTTGGAGTGTGGTGGGTTTGGAGGTGACAAACCGTTTACAAGAATTCCACCGGACGACTACATTCCCTAAGGCTCTCAGCTCTGCATTCATTGTTTTGATTCCAAAAGATGAAAATCCACAGTCATTAGATGAATTCAAACCTATAGCCCTTATTGGATGCATATATAAGATTCTGGCAAAACTATTGACAAGGAGACTTAGTATGGTTATTGGTAAATTATTTTCACCGTCCCAAACAACTTTTATACCTGGATGACAAATTCTAGATGGTGTGGTTGTGGCAAATGAGGTAATCGAACAGATGAAACGAAAGAAGAAGTCGTGCATTCTGCTCAAAGTGGATTTCACGCAAGCGTACGATTTTGTAGACTGGAGGTTTCTAATCAATGTTTTGAAGGCTATGAATTTTGGGGAATTGTGGGTGAGCTAGATAAAAGGTATGGTGTGTAATGCGTTCCTGTCTGTTATAGTGAATGGGAGCTGTTCAAAAGATTTCAAAGCCAAGAAAGGATTACGGCAGGGAGATCCTCTATCTCCGTTCCTGTTTACGTTAATTGTGGAGTGCCTAGCTTTATTGATAAAAAGGGCTGCCAACAGTGGTCTATTTTCGGGTGTAACTGAGTGTAGGGGAGAATCCACAAACATTCTCCAGTTTGCCGATGATACGATCATTATGTGTGATAGCTCTTGGGTGAATATCTGGGGAATCAAATCAGTGTTGAGAGGATTTGAACTTATATCTGGGATGAAAATAAATTATTGGAAAAGTAGTTTGATTGGTATTGAAGTGGGCCATGAATTTCTGGAAGCAGCCTCACAGTTCTTGACTTGTAGAATTGGAAGCATGCCCTTTAAGTTCTTGGGGCTGACGGTTGGTGGAAACCATAGAAGATTGTCGTTTTGGAAACCGGTGGTGGATTGTATTAAGACTCGACTTTCGACTTGGAAAGGAAGACTTTTATCAATAAAGGGTAGATTAACACTTATAAAGTCTGTGTTGTCCAGTATGCCGATACATCACCTGTCTTTTTACCGTGCTCCAGTCAAGGTCTTAAAAGAGATTCGTGGAATTCAACGTAGGTTTTTGTGGAATGGGAATTCGGAGAAAAATTCAATTTCTTGGGTCAAATGGTCCACTGTCTGTAAGAGCAAGGAACTTGGGGGCCTGGGAATCAGAGATATTGTTACTTTTAATAAGGCCTTGATTATGAAATGGCTTTGGAGAATGGTGAAGGAACCTAAGGCGTTATGGCAGGACATCCTTGAAGTTAAATACGGAGATGTGCGGAAGCGTATATTAACGAATAATGAAGGTTACTCCTCGAAGGTTGGTTCAAGCTGGTGGATAGATTTGATGTCGCTTTGTCAAACAGATGATGCAGCAGCTTTTGTGAATCACCTTGCTTGGGAGTTGGGAGATGGATGCAATATACCCTTTTGGTTTGTAAAATGGAATGGCACCACAATGAAAGATAGATATCCTAATCTGTTATATGAAACTATGAATAAATGTCCACAGGTGGGTGAGTGTGGTCATTGGAATAATGGCGTGTGGACATGGAGTATGCAAGGTCTGTTTGTTGAGTTACTCACTATTGATAGTCAGGAACTGATAAGTATGCAGGAGTTACTGGCGAATTGCAAGCCAAAATAGGGTTATAGGTATGGCATAGGATGGATGTCGGATACTAACATGTTCACAGTCAAGGATTGCTATAATAAACTCGCGGATTTTGAGGGATTGCCTCAACCACAATTGAACCAGAATGCTATTAATGCGCTGCAAAGGTTGTGGAAATCTCGAGTTCCCCTAAAAATCAAAATATTCGGGTGGAGAATTATTCATGATAGGTTACCGTCAAGGGATAATTTGGAGACTAGAAAGATAGTTACTAATGTACATGATAAGGTATGTGTCCTATGTTTTAATGCTGTTGAAACTTTGGAACATTTACTAATATCATGTCCGAAAGCAACATTGGTGTGGCAAGAAGTAGAAAACTGGTTAGGGGTTGAGGTAGCAGAGACGACGAACTGTATAGATCATTCATTGTTATCCTTTGTCGACGGGCTTGCATATGAGGCTGCAATGTTTGTTTGTTTGGTAACATGCTGGAATTTATGATGGTGTCGAAATCAAATTATCTTTAACGACGGTTTTGCGATTCCTAAGGAGATTTTCTTTAGGATCGTGTACATGACATGGAGATGGAGGGATATAGGACATAAAACACAATGTAACTTCTATGATTGGTATAAAAGCCCTGTAGATTTTTTATAGGGGTGCTTTTGCTTCAACCATTTTTGTGTATTTTGTGGCTTATTCTAGAAAATGAGTATAGGAGGTGTATTGTATTGCCTTTTTTGGATCAATTTGGATCCTGATGGAATATAGCTGATTATAAAAAAAAAGGCAATTAAGATTTTAAAACTCTGATCAATTTATGGTATCGAAACTCTATTCACTGTAATAAAATTAAAATACCCACTTGCAACTAAACGCGACTGAAACATATCTAATTGTCATGTTGCCGGTATAATTTCGTGTTTCAATTTTGTATACATATTTAACTGCCATGCCCTAACTTCTTGCCAATTATGTAGTTTTGTTGTTTTATTATTATATTATAATACTGTCGCAGTAGTTTTTAAATTTCAATTTATATATGTTGGTAATTCTGATATACTTTGTTACTGTTTTTTTTTTCTGAAGGGAATTAATTGATCAAAGAAACTGCACTAGGGGTGCAGGAACCCGAACAATCGAGATTAATACAACCACACTAACTACTAACAAGCCAAAGGGACTATGAACCAATCGTAAAACTGGATGATCCTCTTACTACTACTAATACCTCCCCACTTCCAACTAAGGAATTTGATCAAGTTAGCCATATCTAATACATACATAGTACTAGATTGAAAATAAAACAAGTTCCAACTAAACCAAATAACCCAAACCGCCGTGCACCGCACCATAATGCCTTCGCTGTTACAAGAAGCTTTTGAAAACACACCAGAAAACTCTAGTGTGCGGTCCTTCCATTCAGTATAACCACTACTCGTTATTCCCAGCCAACGATCCAAGCTATCCCACACCCCAACAGCTTTAACACAGTCAAAGAACACATGATTCAATGTTTCGAACTCGTTTCCACAAACTGCACAAACCAACCCTGCTTCCTCAACTATAATATTGCGCCTAGCCAGTTGTTCCCTCGTCGATAGCCTGTTTCGAACGAATCTCCACATGAAAACCTTAACCTTCAAAGGAAGCTTAGATTTCCAAACCTTCTTCATAATAACTGCCGCTAATTGCTCTTCATCGGTCATCTGTCTAATCTGCCACAGCTTAAAGTAACAAGACTTTACATTAAAAGCCTTAGACTCCTCATTGATGCCAAGCCTGTCAGGGTCCCACACGTGCCCATCTTTGTTGCTGTTAGGAGTGAACGCATTAATGATATACCTCAAGTCCTCCTCCTCCCTAGCCATCACTGAACCTGCAGGAAAACTAGAAAATGAAATGTTCCAATGCCAAGAGTTGCAGACCCAATCCCCAAGGTTCGCAACCGTACTAAAAGGGTCACCAGCAAAAAGATAAAGGTTAGAGAAAATATCCTTCAAAGGGATATCAGAAGCCCAATTAGAATGCCAGAGTCTAATCTCTGATCCATCACCCAAAGAAGATCTAATACAAGCAGAGAATTGATCATTAGTCCTATCTTTGTCATAGCTTATACACCTCAGATCACGCCACCAAATAGATTCGAATTTGCTGTTAGCTTCAGGAACTGGGGAAATAAAATTCGTAGAATTGATACCATACTTGAACTTAAGAATATCTTTCCACGCATTGTCCTCCTCACTCAACATTCTCCATCTCCATTTCATCAAAAGGGCTCTATTAAAAGTGCCTAAATCCCTGATACCTAGACCTCCATCTTCAATAGGTCGACACACCGTATTCCAATCAACCCAGTGGATCTTCTTCGAGTCCTCGATACCACCCCACAAGAATTTACTTTGAAGACCTTGAAGAATCCTCAGAATACCTGTCGGGACCCTATAAAAAGAAAATGCACAGAGAGGAAGATAACTTATGACAGATTTAATAAGAACAAGCCTGCCACCCATCGAAAGCAACCTCCTCTTCCAACCGGCCAGCCTCGATTTGACTTTTTCCATTAACTCCTTCCACATATACTCTTTTCTAGGACTGTCACTAATTCTAACACCAAGGAACAGAAAAGGGATTTCCATAATATCACAGTTAAGAAAACCCGCTACAGAGTTCAGAAAATTCGAGCTAACGTTGACACCACCTATCTTACTTTTACAGAAATTTACCCTCAACCCTGAGACTAACTCAAAACCTCTGAGAATAGATTTGATACTCCATAAATTGTCCCATAATGCCTCTCCAGAAAACAACGTGTCGTCTGCAAACTGAGTGACTCTGTAGCTTCTATCATCTCCTATTCTGAATCCTTTGTAAAGACCAAGAGTCTCCGCTCTGTTAACCAAAGTAGTTAAAACCTCCATAATAAGAAGAAATAGGAAAGGGGATAGGGGATCCCCTTGCCTCAACCCCTTCTGAACCTTAAACTCAGCTGTAGCACTCCCGTTAACCAAGACAGACATGAAGCTATCACAAACCAGAGTGTTCATCCACTCAATCCACAAGACTCCAAAATTCATTTTCACCATAAGCTCTTTAAGAAAATTCCAAGAAACGAAATCATAGGCCCTTGTAAAATCTATTTTCATGAGCAGGCAACTCTTGCTTCTTTTTTTAACCAAGTCCATTAACTTTTTTGCCAGCAAAACCCCATAAAAAATGCACCTACCCGGAAGAAAAGCAGACTGTTCTCTCGAAACCAAGGAATCAACCACCCTCCTCAGTCTAGATGCTAAAATTTTAGAAAGAATTTTCTGATAACAGGATACCAGACAGATAGGTCTGTAGTCCTGCAGGTGTTGGGGATTCCTAACCTTCGCAACTGGAACCAAGAAGGAAGCCTTAGCAGCTTTGATGAGAGTAGGCTTAGTGTAGAAATCACTCACGAATCTAAGGATATCCCCTTTAACAATATCCCTGCAACCTTTGAAAAAAGAAAAAGTAAAGCCGTCCGGGCCAGGACTTTTATCACTCCCACAATTCCAAATTGCTTCCTTGACTTCTTCTTCTAAAAAAGACCTCTGTAACCAATCTTTATCTGTCTCTGTCAACCTCTTCACTTCTAGTTCATCCAAAGAGGGACGGTTGAAATCGTTCTCCTTGAAAATATTTTCAAAAAATCTACCCACCTCGAACTTTACACCTGCTACGTCCTCCACAATACCGTTCTCTGTCTTAACAAACCTTATGCCATTACTCCTTCTTCTCCTGTTAACAGTATTATGGAAGAATTTGGAGTTGCAATCTCCATCCTTCAGCCAGGACTATTTTTCTTTGATCCTAAGTAAATCCTCCTTCATCTTTAACTTGTCCCACACTTCTTTACTTGCCTCTGTCCTAGCTTTGGCCAAGTCTTTGATACTCCCAAATCCAAGATTACTAACCTCCATGTCTAATGAATTAAGGTCAGAAATAGCTACATCTATCTTGACATCCACCCAACCATAGACCTCCTTACTCCAAACTCTAAACTTGTTTCTAAGGTAACACAACTTCTCCTTCAAAATGAAGTCACCATGCCCAACAACACTGATAGAGTTCCAGCAATCCATGACAAAACTGGAAAAATCACAGTGATCCATCCAAGCATTGATGAAACGGAATGGTTTGGGACCCCAGTTGTCCGAGTTGCACTTCAGCCAAATAGCACAATGATCAGATAACTCCCTTCTTCCAATAATCTGCCCCTTGATGTTCCACTTTTCAATAAGACCTTCAGATACAAGGAATCTGTCTATACAACTCATAGAATTCCCTTTCCTGTTAAACCAGGTGAACAGACCTCCCTCGTACGGTAAATCCACACAATCAAGATCACCTATGAAAATACGAAACGCTTCCAGCTCCTTGGTCCTCGAAACTACCACTGAATCTTTCTTTCTTCTTTGAACGTTATTGTGTTGAAATCACCACCAACGACCCACTCACCCCTGTTGAAATTGTTTTTCATCTTAACTAAATTTTTCCATAATTGCTTCTTCTTATTCCATTGGCAAGGAGAATATACATTTAACAGAAAAATCTCAATACCCTTCCGGACACCATTAACCCCCAAGAATCCCTCCTTTCTGAAGCTGAAGTTAAGAGATAGGAAATCCTTCCTCCACATAATAAGCAACCCTCCCGCACTCCCGATAGCATCGAAAGCGGACCACTCCACCTGTTGATTTACCCATAAAGCATGAACCAGATCGCAGTTGATACTTGGTAACTTTGTCTCTTGCAAGAAACACACATCGACTTTGCCATCTTGTATAGGTTTTGCAACCCTTTTTCTTTTGATAGGGTTACCACATCCTCTCACATTTAGGGACAAAATATTCATTAAAAACCTCTGTTCTCCTCCCTCAATCTCAGACCTTCTTCGTCTCTTCTCTCCAGTTTTCTAATGTAGTTCTCCATTCTTTTTTCGTCGTCTCCTTTCACACCTAAAGAACCAACTATTACTCTCACTCTGCTTGCGACTTTACTTTCGAAATCCTCCCAAAACCTTTTGTTGCCGACCAAGACTTCAGAGTCTGTAACAGAATGACATCTACTCACCTGGTTAACACGCCCTCCCTCCTGACGAACCTTGGAATCGGTGTCCCCAGAAATCTCAATCGTATCTGAGCCTTCCTTCCCTCCCACATCCTCTTTTATCCTCTCCGCCTCAACACTCAGGTTAAGATTGCCTAACGTCTTGTCTGTTACATATCTACTGTCTAGGGATTTAGCAGCATTACTTGCCCTTTCTCTAGCGTTGCATGTAACAGACCTCGCTTCTAATTAAGAAAGACCCAATGGTCCAATAAATTATAGGTTGATCCTTTGGGCCTTACTCCTCTTTTGGGCCATAATCAACCCATCGAAACTACCAGGCCCGTTCAGTCCACAACACGTATTAACTGTGGATCCACTATCTTTTGACTTTTCCTCAACTCCTTTAATACTTTCTGACACAAAAGGTACGCTACCAGACTGAACCCCTTTCCTTTTCACCCCTAAATCAGTAGGCTCTTTTTCGATTCTCCCCCTTTCATCCTTTCGTGATCCCCTGACTCCTCGATCCTCTCACCAGCTTTCCCACCTGATCTATTAAGGAAAGAGCTACGACCATTAGGACTGACCTTAGTACTGCCCTTAGGTCTGATGTCTGGTGTCTCGTTACACATGCTAAGAGCTTCGATTTCTTCGTCCGTCTCTACGCCCGCCTCTTCGCCGGAGTACCACCAGTTGTCACTGCACTTCAGGCTAGAGTCATCCTCTTTGAGAGAAACCGAGTCATTAGACGAGTTCTTCGTAGCCAGTATGCAACAACATGTCTTGCTTTCTTCAGAGATTCTGATCCTGAACTCCAAGTTGTTGATAACAACATTAAAAACCTCGTTGATCATAAGATCCCTTGACGACCTAATCTTACTCTAGCAACATCCATGTTCAAAACACCCAAAGTTTCCTCGTCACAACAAATAAAGGAACCGATTTTGGCTGTGATGGATTCGAAAAAAGGCACTGACCATGCGTGACAAGGTATACCAGAAATCCTAACCCACGTGACTCTTTCAATATCCGTAACCCCTGGGTTCCACTTCCAAACCTCAGTGAACCACTGATCAAGCCAATTCTTAGCATTGGAGATTAAGTCGTCTATTACTCCAGTTTCATTCTCTTCCAGCAGGCAGACATTCGCACCAAGGGGTGTGACTTTGATCCCAAAATAACCTTCAGAATCAAAATATCGTTGAGTGTTATAAGTCGAACCTGGATTAATAACTCTCCCAACGAAAGCTTTGTAAAACCTCTTCAAATCCTCTTCCCCAACTTCAAACTCCAAGTCCCTCAACGTCACCACCTTAAACTCTCTCCTAACCACGTCGGCAAAAGAACGATTATATTTAAACTTGCCTCTAGTGTGCTGGTATCCAGAAACTCCACCTCCTCCCTTGGATTCCAGTTCGTCGTCCCCTCTCCTACTACCCCTCTTTTGGATAGATTGCATCTTAATGTTTTTCGATGTTGATTTTCGAACCTAGGCAGATTCGCATATAGTTTTCTCCCATCTATAAAAATGTTGTCTAACTTTACGCTCAATCTCCGAGCATCTTCGACTCCGAAAAATCTGACAAAACCATATTTCCTACCGATTTTATCCCTCTTGGACGGAATGAAGACTTCGTCTACCTCGCCATACTTTGAGAAAACCTCGTAAAGGTCTTTCGCTCTTTTGTATTCTGGAAACTCAGTTATGCCGAATGAAGTTGATTCCTGAGAAACCTTTCTAATCCCTCTACCAGTGTCGTCCCATCTCTTTGGTTCTCTGTGTTTACTCCTAACCCTAACCCAATCGCTATTCATTGTTAAAGACCTCAAAACCAGATGCTACCTAATCCGATCAGTTCCAAAAAGCCAAGGCCCCTTGCCCTAAGGCAAGGAGTTTAAGCCGAAGACTCTACAGACACTAAAAGGATCTACAGGTAACAGCAAGTTTTAAAGAGGTAGCCCCCAAACGAGCAAACAGAACCCTCCATTATTATGATGCGATACCATCATAATCACTGCCCGCTCAGCCAAACATAGTTCATACTTTTTCTACCAGAAAAGACTTTTTCACACATTCTCAATATTTTCTTTTCGGAAGTTTTAGTGAGTTGGAGACAACAAACTAATCATGATATGCTTTGTTACTGTAAGGATAAGCTAGTGGTAGTGATACTTAATTGTACTTTTTATTATATTCTAATTAAATATGTTGAAAGGATTTTATTATTATACAATAATTAAATATGTTGAAAGGGTTTTAGAGATAGTGTATGCTTTCTGTAACTTAATAACAAAATAGGCTAGCTATTTCGATTAATGTGTTTCTTGATCACTTAATAATATTAAATTATTCTACCGTGTGATATATCAATTAAAATTGACATTTGATATTAACATCACAGTGAAATTGATTTGATTATCATAATATATATATAAACCAATTGATTATAATAATATGATATTTGTAATATAATATTTTAAGATATTGTATAATATCCCTTCTATTGAGATTGACACTGTTGAAGGAAAAATTTATTGAAAATGCCATATTGTTTAAATTCATGATTGATACATAATTTTTTTCTACAAGAAAAATTTGATTCCTATTCAAGAAATTCTATAAATAATTGTGTGTGATTACCACCAAAGTGACATCACTCGTTTTAATTTATAAAAGTCTCTTTGTAGTTAGAGGAATGATTTTAAGTCATTACTATAATTGTCTTCCCAAAGGTGGACAACTGTATGTAGAAATTATGCTTGATTAAGGATATAGTTATTGGAGATGCTTGGGTCCAAGGGATTTGTTTACCCAAAGGAGATAAATTTCTAAACTCGATGTATGCTCACTGAGTAGCTTATTCTTGAAATTTGTGGATGAAGTTGTTGGAGGTGTTTTGGTTTAGAGAATTTATCTACCCAAAGGAGATAAATTTTCGAACCCAAGGTATGATCATTGAGCGAATCATCTGAGGTTCTGACATTGGTTGTAACCTGGGTTTTGCGCATTCCACCCAAAGGGGATTGTGTGTTAATGTTGGCCTCTCCGTGATAGCTTATATTCATTAAAGCTATATCTTGCCTTCATTATTTGTTCTTATGCATTTCTATTTTGTCTCAATAGTGACACTACGCCAAAATTGTGTTTTGGCAGCACAACAAAGACAGCGCTTTTTGGCAAAAGCGCTGCTATAAGTTTTGCTAAAAACCAAAATAAAAAACGAAAGAAAAAAGCGCTGCTATATGGGGGACCTAAGACAGCGCTTTTGAAAAGCGCTGCTAAAGCACTAAGGCAGGTGAACTTTAGAAAGCGATTTATGAAAAGCGATGCTAAAAGGGTACCATAAGCCAGCACTTTTGAAAAGCGCTGCTAAAGGGCTTTCGTACAACACGCTTTAGCCAACGATTTCCAAAAGCGCTGCTAAAGGCCTTTCATTAATCCCACATAAGAAAGTGCTTTTACACCAAAATCGCTGCTAAAGGACTAACATAAGAAAGCGCTTTCTAAAAGCGATGCCTTAGGTCTTTTAAAATATTAAAATTAAAACATAACTGATATCCCCCTATTTTCTTATGACCGTTTCTATTTCACCCTAACTCTCGCGACACTGTTCTTCTTCTTCCTTTTTTCTGCAAACAAACGAAACCCCCTATGTGGCTTTACTCCGTTCGTTCGTGGCGTTACTCAGTTCGTGGCTTTACTTTGTTCGTGGCTTTACTCTGTTCGTGGCTTCCCTCCGTCCGCCATTGTTGAGTGTTTCTCTGAGGTTTTTATTCTCCTTTTTCTGGTTTTCTCTCCATTAATAGAATTTGTTGTGAGATAAATTTAATTTGTAGAAGTTCTGTGTGATAAATTTGTTGTATTATTAGTTGTTGATGTTAGGTTTTCATTTTTTGATTTGTAGAAGTTTGTTAGTGATTAATTGGAAAAGTGAATAATTAGAAAAGTGATTAATTAGTAGAAGTTAGTATAGTGATTATTGTGTAAAATGTGATTAATTTGTAGAAGTTAGTTTAATGATTAATTTGTAGAATAGTAGAAGTTAATTAGTATAGAGCATAATTTGTAGAATAGTGATTAATGTGTAAAATTTGTAGAATAGTGATTAATTAGAAAAGTCAAGGTAGTTAAGAGTGTTCTAGAAGTTAGATTGTTGAGGTTGTTATAGGGCTATTTGTAAAGTTAAAATTTTAGTGATGTAAGAATTTGGTTGTTATTGAAAATGATAATGAAATTAGTAGTTAATTGAACTAGTGATTGAATTTATTTTGAGAGTTGATTGAAAATGATAAACAGTGATTGAATTGTTAATTGAATTTGAATTAATGATAGAACTTTGAAGTTACTTGAACTTAAGCGTTGAAGTTGTTTTTTTTACAATGTTGAGTTGAAACATTAAGTGTTGATGTGTCATTTGTGACGAATCAAATTATACCATGCTATTTGATTTAATGATGATGTTTACTAAATTTGTTTCTTGAAACTTTGACTTGTTCCTCCGATATTTCTTGTTTGTCATATTACATACAAAAAATTTGTACTGTTATATGTGGTATACACCATCAGTTACTAACTTACGTTCATTTGCTATAGGGGTTACTTGTGAAGAGTGAATTCGGATCGTTTTCAAGAATCTTACACTTTGTGGTTCAGTCCAGAAGTTGCTGAATTCTATATATACAGGTACGTAGTTAATCTTTTGTTTTTGTTTTCCTTACTTAGTAAAATCATGGATAAAAAATGTATGTCGTCCAATCAATTTTCGAAAGAGTACGAGAATAGGGTATCAGAATTCGTTAAGTTTTCTGTTGAACACGCCAAAGACCCTAGTCGAATCACATGTCCTTGCTTGGGTTGCTGTTTTGGGCGTCAGATTGACGCGGGTCAGATGGAGTCGCATTTAAAGAGGCATGGAATTGATCGAAGTTATACAAGTTGGACACTTCATGGTGAGAAAAATAACGGGAATGTTGAACCGGGGGATAATACGACATATGCTTTAAACGACAATGCCACAGATACATACGATTGTGATCGAGTCGAAGAGATTGCAGAAGCACTTGAAGAAGATCTTCAGGATTGTCCCAAAATGTTTGAGAGGTTAGTAAGCGATGCAGAGAAACCGTTGTATAAGGGTTGCACTAAATTCACAAGATTATCTGCGGTATTAAAGTTGTACAACTTAAAGGCGGGTAATGGATGCACTAGCGCAAAAACGGTTTTAGACAGCGCTTTTTTAGCCTTTAGACAGCGCTTTAAAGCGCTGTATAAACCAGCGACGCTATAGGTTTAGACAGCGCTTTTGGTATTACCAAAAGCGCTGTCTAAAGGGGCGTGTATTTAATGAAAAGCGCTGTCTATGGTACCTTTAGACAGCGCTTTTTCACATTATATGGATTACTCTAAAGGGGCGTGTATTTAATGAAAAGCGCTGTCTAAGCCCTACCTTTTTTTGACTTTTTTGGTACACCTTAGACAGCGCTTTCTCCAAAAGCGCTGTCTAAGACCTTCCTTTTTTGACTTTTTTAGTACACCTTAGACAGCGCTTTCACCATAAGCGCTGTCTAAGACCTTCCATTTTTGACTTTTTTAGTACACCTTAGACAGCGCTTTCACCATAAGCGCTGTCTAAAGTGGACCTTAGACAGCGCTTTCACCAAAAGCGCTGTCTAAGGTGTACGAAAAATTTTATATAATTTTTTTTTAACCACAATTTTACCAGGTTTTTTCAACCAGAATTTGACCTGTAATTTTCAACCAGCAATTTTTTTCAGAATTGGCAATTCAAACCATTGGCCTTTCTACACCAAAATTATATATCCAAAATTGGCATTTCATACCAATATATATATTTAAAATTACAAACCAAAATTGTATATACACCTATTTATAATTACAAATCATTACATTTTTCTACAAATGCACATTTTACTTATTCACCAAAATTGCATCCAACCAAAGCATTGCTTCCAACCAAAGTTATTGCTTCCAACCAAAGCATTTTTTCTACAATGCACATATTACTTATACACCAAAATTGTATATACACCAAAATTGCATCCAACCAAAACATTGCTTCAATCTACATTATAGGTCCTGAAAACACAAAGATTGTAATTCAAAGTATTAAAATTCAAAGTATATACACCAAAAATTGTAATTCAAAGTATATACACCAAAATTGTAATTCAAAGTTTGTAATTCAAAGTATATACACCAAAATTGCAATTCAAAGTATATACACCAAAATTGTAATTCAAAGTATATACACCAAAATTGCATCCAAAATTGTAATTCAAAGTTTGTAATTCAAAGTATATACACCAAAATTGCAATTCAAAGTATATACACCAAAATTGCATCCAACCAAAGCATTACTCCAACCAAAGTTACACATATTAAAATTCTCATCAATTAAAGTAAGAGTATAATATTATACCTTAAGTTTGTAAAATTCCGAGCTCCATAATGTATTGACACCACTCCTCTTTGATTTCATCCAATAGAGCCTTTGTGTAAGTAGCACTCCTGAATTCTTCAAAATACTACATAATAATATAACATATAGTTTGATTTAGTTTTAACTATTTCATTAGACAATATGAGAGATATGTGTTAAAATAACTCATAAGTTAGAAATACATACATCGGGTGGAATCTCCATTCGATCCAACGAAATAGTGTCTCTCATAAATCTCAACATGAAATAGCCGCAATCTATTTGATTGCGTTGCCGAGGACACTACAAATGAAAATAAAATATGGATAAATTCTAAGTTTTATCAAGTAAGCATCACTAATATAATAAAACATGTGATAATTAATATACCTTCACATAATTCCATGTAATGGTGTGGTCGATTCCCCGATGTTCTAGGAATGCTTGTATAGTGCTAATAAAATATAAATGAATATTTAGAACAATTCACATAAATAAATAAATATACACATTTCTATTTAGAACAATTTCACTTACGTGTCAATACAGTCCTTCATATCCGGGTATGTGGTCCAATCATTTCCTAAGGAATCCAGATAATACACTACTCCGCGGATAGGATTGATTGCAACCAACAACCAATGTCCACTGTAAGATTAAACAAGTGTTAGATAGAAACTTTCTACACGAAGTCAAAATACAAAAAAAAATATAATAGATGAATTTAGAATGAAAATCTAACCCAGTATTAAACGGTAAAAAGTACAACTTTTCCGTTTCTTGGTTGTCCATAAAGACGTTGCGTATATACGCATGGACCTCATTTGGTTTCGTCAATATTTCGGTTAAGTTGACAGCGCTGGGGCATAAGAATGCAAATCTTTGCTCCAATCCCCGGGGGCGCATAAAACTGTCATACAGAAACCTGAAATAAAAACATCATTAACATTAGAATATTCATTTGAAAAATAAAGTAAATAAGTTGTTCAATTACCAAAGTAGATCGGATATACCTCAAGTATATATTGACAACAGTGACGCCCAATTCTGTATGTTGGAAAACTTGCTCGAAGTCTTCATTACCAACATTCTGGTCAAATTCAAAGCCATACAAATCTTTCTCCATAGTTATCAGACGAACACCTCCAGTCGGAATATCCGTCATTAATTGTAGAAAGGTCTGAAGGCACGTCCTAACCTTGCCGATAGGTTGTTTTCTAACCCTGGTATTCTTAGCACCAACAGTTTTTTGCGTTGAAACGTTGCTAATCACTTTACCAGGCAGCTATAAATCATATAATTTGTTAGATGAAGTATAAGATATCCAATTTATCATTTTCTATGCATATAATTGTGATGTACCTCTTTTTTTGAGACAACGGATTCGGTATGCTCCGGAATCCGCTTATCCTTTGTTTTGGATTTTGTTGGAGTCTAAATAACATTGCCATGTAAAAAATGAAAATAAAATGCTCGTAAAATCTTTGAATTTACACATTAAGATTAACAAAGGTTTATAACGGTTTTAAGCATATATACCTCATATCCTACGAGTATGAGATTTGACGGCCATGCAACAAACGACCCTATAGCTTGTCCCACCACTCTTACCTCCGAATCATCGTTAGGATAGGGTAATAGTGCTTCATTCTCCATAGCAATATCAACTGATACTTTCAAACTTCCAGTAGGGAGGGATTCATTATGAAGTACTGTGACCCCATTGTTAAACACTTTTCCCTTGGCAACCATCCGATGAATTGGTGAAGATAAGAATAGTTGACATTGGTGAATGCCCTAAAACCAAAAATACATATGTCATTGTTAATGTGTATATATGTAATTAAATAATTTAAGCTACTAATATAATTTCATAGATATATATATATATATATATATATATATATATATATATATATATATATATATATATAATTACCTCTGGAATAATCGGATGAAAGCTGCAGTTGATACTATCCTTCTCTGATCCATCTCTAACACCAGAAGCGTTATCCCTTTCTTTTTCCTTTCTTAATTCCCGCACCTCGGCTTCTAGTGCTTCCAATTTAGCTTCAAGTACTGAATAACTAGCAGCCTTTCCCTTTTTAATATTCAGGGAGGTCGGGGTGATCCCAAATGCCTTACCCCTCACCCGACCAGGATACTCAGGGACATCTAATGCCCGACTAAGTATGCTCCTGGTATCATCTGCAGGTACAGACTGAGATAACGCCTCCTGAAAATCAGATGAATATCGAATATTTGTCAAATATTTGTTAATAAAGTTTTGACTTAATTAAAGAAATATTGTTATACTTACACATTTCTCATATACTTGTAGAACCTCTTCTGGAACAGATCCAGACTTGCCCACACGGGCTTCCTTCCACAAGACATGTGCAGGAAGAGATGTTTCAGAGCTACCCGCCTTTTGTAACTACATATAAAGCCAAATAATATGATCAAATATAACTCATGATGAACAATTATTATGTCATTGCAATTTATTGATACTTACCAATTGTTGCTCCAAACGTCCATATCCAGTACGTCCTTTCCTGTATTTATATTGGGGATCTGATGCTCTATCCCGATTAATTGCACTTAAACTCTTAAATTGCTCGGTTTGTCGTTTGGCTTTAAACTTCACCCATTCTTGTGGTGAAATGAAACTTGCATATTTAGATGGAAACTCTCCATCAACAAAATTACCTTCAGCATCCTTAAGATAGGTTTTGTTTAAATATGTCCTAAACCCTCTTAGGAGCTTCCCTGCCAATCTCATCAAATAAGCTTTTCTGTCGTCCTCGACATTAAAGCACCTCTAAAAAAACCATACACATTGGTTAGTACAAATAATTTAAACGACATAATTAGTTGGCATAATTAAAGACATAATTATGGTACCTTTACCTCATTCCAAATTTTTTCTTTGGTTTCCTTCAACTGTTTGTTTCTCCAGTCATCTAAAGTAATAGGAACCTCATTCCTTACAAGTGTACCAATGAAACTTGTCAACATATGACCGTTAGGCTCAACAAGTGTGCCTGTTTCGCTCCAATGCACATTATAAGTCATGCCTTGATTTCTAGCATGGATCACTCTCCTCATTATGGTTATTCCTCTCCTAATCTCTTCTTCCATAGTTCTGCTACTTCCAACCTGATCATCATGTGGATGATCATCATCATGTGCGTGATCATCAGCATGTGGGTCAGCATTGTTAGTAGCCATCTAACCTGTAATAAATAAATCAAGGATATCAAATATAATATATAACAAATATAATAAAGAAATAAAGGATATCAAATATAAAAAATATGACATAATATATAACAAATATAATAAAGAAGTCAAGGATATCAAACATAATATATAACAAATGTAATAAAAAAATCAAGGATATCAAATATAACAAATATGACATAATATATAACAAATATAATAAAGAAATCAAGTATATAACAAATTTTACCTCTTTCACTAACATCTCTTTCTTTTCTTGGTTGGAATATGAATTACTTGTTTCTTATCAATGCGGACGGATGAATGGATCCAAATTCCCTCGTTATGGTCATTTCTGATATATGACCCATCCGCTATAAGATCCTCATCCATGAAATTATATTAGTAGCTTAAATTATTTAATTACATATAACTCTATGAAATTATTAAATTATTTAATCACCATGATGTATCCAACACTTATAACTTCGATCAATTCCATTCATCAGTAAATGCGATTTCAACCCATCTGCGTCAACCCTACCAACATAACAACAACCCAAGCAAGGACATTTTATTCGATTGAGCTCTTCAGCGTCAGCGTGTTGAACAACAAACTTAACGAAATCCAATACCCCATTCTCGTACTCTTTGGACAATCGATCGGCATCCATCCATTTTTTATCCATGGTTTTCCTACTTATTAATCCTAACAGTTAGAAAGAATTTAACATTAGCATAACAAGTCCAAACTAAGAAATTCAAAGCAATTAACTTCATTAACAAAATTGCTTTGAATTTCGGTTCTTTAGAACAACAACCTCAAGAATTTACATTATTAACATTAACACTAACACTAACACTAACACTAACACTAACCTAACACTAACACTAACACTAACCTAAACTAAACTAAACTAAACAAACACATTATATAGCAATAGTTAACAATGTAGAAAAATGTTAACAAGAACAAACTATAATAGATGTTCTAAACTAACACTAACACTAACACTAACACTAACCTAACACTAACACTAACACTAACCTAAACTAAACTAAACTAAACAAACACATTATATAGCAATAGTTAACAATGTAGAAAAATGTTAACAAGAACAAACTAAACTAACACATTATATTGATTCTATTCCTATATCACCAAAAATGAAGTTAGCACATATTTTATTCTTATATCCAACAACAGTCCAACATTAGCAACAACATTAACAACATTAGCAACATTATCAACATTAGCAACAGTCCAACATTAGCAACAACATAAACAACATTATTATCAACATCAACAACAACATTATTATCAACATCAACAACAACATTATCAACATTATCAGCAACATTATCAACTGAAACTCTGAAACTCTGAAACTTCCAAACTGAAACTCTGAAACGTGTAAAATGTGTAATACTCTGAAACGTGTAAAATGTGTAATACATCAACAACAACATTATTATCAACATCAACAACAACATTATCAACAGCAACATTATCAGCATACCTTATAAAATGTGTAATAATCTGAAACTCTTAAACTTCCAAACTGAGTGACGAAAACGCGAAATGAGAGAGGAACAGACGGTCACGGTGGAGTAAAGGTCGTCGGAGTCGCGAAATGAGGGAGGAACGGTGGACGACGGCGCGGTGGACGACGGCAAGGGTTTAGCTCAGGTTCGCAAGTATCCGTTCGCAACAGGGGAGGGAGAAGAAAGAGCGCAAAACTGAAAATGAAAACTGAGTATATTCATATATTTTAATTTTATTAGACCTTAGACAGCGCTTTTCAACAAAGCGCTTTCTAAGGTGGCCCTTAGACAGCGCTTTAAAAGCGCTTTCTAAGATTGGCCTTAGACAGCGCTTTTGTTTTTATTTTTTTAAATATTTAAGACCTTAGACAGCGCTTTCCTTAAAAGCGCTGTCTAAGGTCTTATATTTTTTTTAAATTTAAAAGGCCTTAGACAGCGCTTTTAAGGAAAGCGCTGTCTAATATTTTCCATTAAATTTTTTTAAAAATTTAAAAGGCCTTAGACAGCGCTTTTCACTAAAGCGCTGTCTAAGGTCTTATATTTTTTTGCGCTTTTCCTTTATTAAATTAATAGATTCCGTGTTTTTGACCTATAGCAGCGCTTTTGTAATAAAGCGCTGTCTAAGGTGAGATGTTATAAGTCCTTTTTGTTGTAGTGATGGTCGGATAAAAGTTTCACAGAGTTATTAGCCCTTATGAAAGATATGCTTCCGGAGGATAATGTTCTTCCCAATCGAACATATGAGGCCAAAAAGATGTTGTGCTCTATTGGTATGAGCTATGATAAGATACATGTCTGTCCAAACGATTGCGTTTTATTTCGAAATGAGTATGCATCGTTAAATGAGTGCCCTAAATGCGGTGCCTCTCGATATAAGAAAAAGTTGTCTCCGACAAAAGTCTTGTGGTATTTTCCTATAATTCCGAGATTCAGACGCATGTTTCGTAGTGAAACCGATGCAAGAAGCTTGACTTGGCATGCAGATGTAAGAATTATAGATGGAAAGTTTTGACATCTGGCAGATTCACCACAGTGGACGAAAATTGATAATGATTATCCTGAATTTGGAGAAGAAGCAAGAAACCTTCGCTTGGCATTATCTACTGATGGAATGAACCCACACGGTCTTCAAAGTATCTCACATACCACATGGCCTGTGATTATTATGATTTATAACCTACCTCCATGGCTATGTATGAAGCGTAAGTACATGATGTTATCTATGTTAATTTCTGGGCCTAAACAACTAGGGAATGACATAGATGTATACTTGACACCCTTAATCGAATATTTAAAGATTTTGTGGGAGAATGATGTGGAGGTTTATGATGGATATAGGAAAGAAAGTTTCAACTTGAGGGCGATGTTGTTTGGCACGATTAATGATTTTCCAGCATACGAAAATCTATAAGGGTATAGCATAAAAGGTCAATGTGCGGTCCTATTTGTGAAGATAAAACAGATTGGACGCGATTGGAGTTTGGTCAGAAGAATGTCTTTCTCGGTCATCGTAGATTCTTAAATTCTAATCATCACTACCGTAGGTGGAGAAAAGCCTTAAATGGAGAGGCAGAACAAGGTAGAGCTCCACCTATATTGACAGGTGATCATGTTTTTGAAAAGGTGAAAGATGTGAGTACTCAATTTGGCAAGCCTTTTACACATACCCTTGTCAAGAGTGGGTGGAAGAAGAGGTTAATTTTTTTTGAATTGTCATATTGGAAGTCGTTGTATGTAAGACATTTTCTTGATTTATGCATATTGAAAAAAATGTATTTGACAGTGTTATTGGTACGTTACTTAATATACAAGGAAAGTCTAAGGATGGCCTTAAAGTAAGAAAGGACTTGATAGCGATGGGGATAAGAACTGAATTAGGACCCTTGAAGAAAGGAAAACGAACATATATGCCACCTGCTGCCTATACTCTATCTAGAAAGGAGAAAAAAATTGTGTAAGTTTCTAAGTGAAGTTAAAGTTCTAGAAGGAAACTCTTCAGATATTAGAAGACTTGTTTCTATGAAAGACCTCAAATTAAAGAGTTTAAAGACGCATGATTGCCATGTTATAATGGAACATTTTCTACCAATAGGTATACATTCTATTTTTCCAGAAAAAGTAAGACGCACAATAACTAAATTGTGTTTCTTCTTCAGATCAATTTGTAGTAAGGTGATCGATCCTGCGATCTTACCAACATTGCAAAAAGAAATAGTCATTACATTGTGTGAGCTTGAAATGTTTTTTCCTCCCTCATTTTTTGACATAATGGTACATCTAGTTGTTCATCTTGTAAAGGAGACACAATTCTGTGGACCAGCTTATATGAGATGGATGTACCCTGCTGAATCAATACACATTTCAAGTGTGAAGGACTTAAACCCCAAATATGCTAATATGTCATATTTTGGGGTTATCGAGCGCATTTGGGTTTTTGATTATGAGAAGTTTCAGATTCCTATCTTTGGTTGCAAGTGGGTTGAAAATAATAGTGGCATACGAATGGATAAGTCAGGATTTTTGCAAGTGGATCTTAATAGGGTGGGGTACAAAGATGAGCCTTTTATTCTAGCATCTTAAGCTAGACAAATGTTCTATGTCACTGACTCGACAAGTACGAAATGGTTTATAGTGCTTTTATCTAACAATGTAATTGTTGTTAACATTGGAGATCAAGGTGATATTGTTAGAGAAAATGCATCATATATTATAAGTGATCAAGATGAGACTGTTGGAGCGAGTGAATCATATATTATAAATGATCATAATGAGGGAATTTAGATCAATCCATCCATCCGTGTTGTTAAGAGACAAGTAGATCATCTTTCTACCCGGAAAAGAAAGAGACGTTAATAAAGAGGTAATAGTAAAATTACATATTTTGTCATGTATTTTTCATATTTGAGAATGATTATGAATTATGGATTATAGATTATAGATTTATATGTTTGTGATGTGTTTGTCATTTCATATTTGATTATGGATTATGGATTTATATTTTTGTCGTGTGTTTGTCATTTCATATTTGATTATGGATTATATTATGTTCAACTGATTATGGATTATGGATTGTGTATTATGGATTTATATGTTTGTCATGTGTTTGTCATGTTACGTACTTGTCATTTCATATTTGAGACTGGATTATGGAATATAGATTATGGATTTACATGTGTTTTTCTTTTTTATAGGTAAAATGGCTACTAATGAGGAGAATTCACACGATACTTCCAAGAATTATGCAAAAGAATCAGTTCAAGATGCGGAAGGAGATATTTCAAGAGGAATAATAGTCATGAAATGAGTAATTCGTACTAGGGACAAGGGAATAAAATACGACGTTCATTGGAATAAAACATGTCAACTAATTGAGTCTAATGGCGCAATGTTTACTAGTTACATTGGTGCACTTGTCCGTTCACTAGTTCCTATTACTTGTGATAATTGGTGAAATCCACAGTTGAAACCAGCCAAAGATAAAATATGGAGTGAGATACAGGTACTATATGTGATGTTATTTGTTATTTTTGACGGTTATATCTTTAAATTAATTATACTAACACACTTTATTTGTTATTGTAGAGATCTTTTAAAATTTGGTGACGAGAAACAAAAATATTGTCTTCAATTAGCCGGAAGAAGACTTAGAGGGTTCCGAGCATTTTTACCCAACAAGTTTCTTAAGGATGCCCAAGGAAAGTTTGTTGAAGCGGAATGCCTAAAGAAGTATGCAGACTTGATTGCACCCAAAAAATGGGACACTTTTATCGCCAAACAAAGAACTGAAGAATTCCACGTAATCTTAATTTAATTTATCATGAACATTGTATTATATTCATGTAGTTATTACATGTGTTATGATATGACTTATAATTGTTTATGCAGGTTGTGAGTGCGTAAATCGTCAAAGAGCCTCGAAACCCGCATATCCATACAAGAAAGGACGTTTGGGATATGCACGCTTGGAACAAAAAATAGTAAGTATATATAATTACTATGGTCTTTTTGTATTATTATTCATCCTAATTCTTGACTTAATGTGTAGCTTGCAGAGGAGAAAAGTGAAGAAACATCTCTTCCAGAGCATGTTTTGTGGAAGGCTGCCCGTGTGGGAAAGGATGGAGTTGTTACTGAAGGTGTTCAACAAGTTTTTGAACAATGTGTAAGTATAATGTTATTTGTTTAATTTGATAGAAAGTCCTTGTTTATCTAATATATTTATGCTTAGCTCTAATATTGAATTTCAGGAGACTCTCTCTCAGTCCTTAACTCTCACGGAAGACCAGGATTGCAGGAGCATACTGAGTCGAGTATTAAATGTTTCTAAGTATTCTGGTCGCATGAGGGGTAAGGGATTTGGAGTCACTCCATCTGCCTTGTATAAGCGTTCAAAGACAAAAAAATCCTAGCAATAGAGAGGTGATGGAAACGTTGGAAGAATTAGGAGCTCAAGTTCGTGAACTGCAACAGGGTAAAGAAAGATATATGTCAGAAAGGTGAGGTTCAGAATTTAAATATACTAGTGACAAGGCCAGTATCAATTGTCAACAAAAAATTCCAGAGGTAATTATATTTATTAAATTATTACAGTTTTTTATATTGACATCATTGCACCATAACAATTTCGTATTATTATTTTTTTGTTTAGGGTATTTCACCTTGTCAGCTATACTTATCGGCACCGACATATCGCATGGTTGGCAAGGGAAAAGTCCATAACACTCCGGGAGCCGTACTTCACAATAGACCGCTCCCTGTTGGATTTTTGAAGGTTTTGATTGATATTGCTTTAGAGCGGGATGCGTTACTACCTATACCTGACGACGTTTCAGATGCAACATTGGTGGGGGACGCAATAGGGTCGTATGTTGCATAGCCGTCAAACCTCATCGTCATAGATGACTCGGTATGTTGAAAACCATTATTAACCTTTTAGTTTTCAAGTTTTTTACTTGCATATTAGTTATGTTATGCTTACTTTTACCTACATTTTATTTACATGACATTGTTAGACTCCTACAAAATCCAAATCAAAAGATAAAGGGATTGTGCGGCAAACCGAGTCAGTTGCATCACAAAAAGAGGTACATTGATATATATGCATCGAAAATGTTAATTCTATGATCCGAATTCAAAAGCTTCATGATTACTAACTTTATGACTTATATGATTTTCAGATTCCTACACAAGAGGTGCAACAAGGGAGCAAAAACAAGAAGCCAGTAGTAGCCAAGGCAAAAAAAACATCTATTCCTCGATTTCAGTTGTGCCTTGAAATAATTGTAGGCACAACGGATTTGATGGAAGGTGGTATCCGTGAAATACCTATGGAAGCAGGTATTTTTGGGTTTACCTATTCAGAAACAATTGCTAAAGAAGATTTTGATCAGATATTTACGCATTCTGAATTAGGCGTCGGTGTTATGAATTCATACATCAGGTAATCCATTGATTTTATTTATTTAATTGATCAATTTATTTACTCATTTCAATGAATATTAGAATGTTAATTATAATAACATATTTATTATAATCCATTTTTATTTCAGGTTCTTGTATGAAAAATTGATGCTCCCGCGTCAATTGACTGAAAGATACTCCTTCTTGTCTCCCAACTGTGTCAATGCAAATTTAATCAATCGAACTATAGATGTGGTCAAAGATCAATTAGTAGGTGCATTTATGACCAACATTGATACAGAGAAGTTGTATCTTTTACCATATAATACTGACCATGGGTAAGATTTTCATCCTAACTTCCTTAATTATAATCTTTCGCTTTTTTACATTGTGTATAACATTTCCATCTATACTTTTGTTTTATTTTACAGTGGACACTGGTTCTTGCTTGCTATTAATCCGATAAAAGAAATAGTCTATTATTTGGATTCGCTAGAGGGTGATCAAACAAAATACCCAGAGATGAAGAAGATGATTGATACATAAGTGATGCAATTGTTCTAAATATTCGCGTGTGTATTTCTTTGTTTATGTGAGATTGTTCTAAATATTCATTTATATTATGATAGCTCCATACAAATATTCTGATCACAACGACAAGCTCGGGTACCAAAGAGCAAAGCAAACAACATTACATGGATAAGAGTTGAGGTATAATTTGTTATTATAATAGTAATGCTACTTGTTAACACAAGTCATCTATGATACATATTAATACTTTTTTTCTACGTGTAGTGTCCTCGGCAGCGTAATGGTATTGATTGTGGTTATTTTGTCTTGAGATTCATGAAAGAAATTATTCATTTGGAACAAATAGAGATTCCAAACATGGTATGGATTTATATATAAGTTATGATTTATTTTAAGATTTATTATCGGATATTTCATCTAATTAATTACTTTTAACTAAATCATGCATATTATGTTATATGTAGTATTTTGATGAATACAAGTGTGCCACCTACACGAAAGACAAATTGGAAGAAATAAAGGAGGATTAGTGTCAATACATGGTTGAAATGAGAATTTGTTGAATAGTTTAGAAATTGTGTTAGGTTTATGGAAGGTGTTGTATATATAGGTGATGGAAATGGTGTATAAGGTTTCGAATTGGTGCATGGAATTGGTGTTGTATAGTTTGTATTGAGCTATATATATGTAATGGTTATTTTGGTGTTGTATATATAATGGTTTTTACGGTTTATGTGTTGAATTTTAATCTTATAAAGGCCTATTGTTGAATTATAATGGTATAAGGCCTATGTGTTGAATTATAATGGTATCAAAGGCCATGTGTTGAATGATTATAGATTCTGTCAAATTATACAGGTTTAATAATTGATTTAAAAAAAAAATCTTTTAAAAAGCACTTTTATAAAAGACATCGCTTTTTAAAAAAAGCGCTGCTTAAAGGGAGGGGGGTCATGGCGTATACATAAGACAACGCTTTTAAAAGCGCTGCTAAAGGAGGCATACGAAAGCGCTTTTCTTTGAAAAAGCGCTGCCTAAAGGGGGACCTTTAGCAGCGCTTTTAAAAGCGCTGCTAAAGGGGGTCCTACGAAAGCGCTTTTCTTTGGAAAAGCGCTGCTATATGGGGGTCCTACGAAAGCGCTTTTAAAAGCGCTGCTAAAGGGGGTCCTAAGGGGGGCCTAAGACAGCGCTTTTCAAAGGAAAAAAAGCGCTGTCTTTACCTATAGCAGCGCCACCTTTGGCAGTGCTTTTAAGCGCTGCTAAAGGTCTTCTTTGGCGCAGTGTGACCTTCTCTATGAACAATTATTCTACTTCTATTGAGATCCTGAATGGGTCTACTTTTAATAAATGGAAGAAAGACTTAGGGTTTTCATTAGGGATTGTTTATCTTGACATGGCACTGTGTGAAACCAAACCTGTGATCAATTATTAGAGTACACCTGAGGAGAAAGAAAAATTAGCTAAGTGGGAGAGGAGTGACCAACTTAGCTTATGTGCTTTGAAGAGAATCATTTCTGAACATTTGATAAGTGGACTGCCTGAGAAAGAGAACACTAAAGAATATCTTACTGCTATTGCCAAGTGTGTAGTTGAAGAAGAGAAACTCAAGGGAAAGTAGTGATTTAGAGTTTCTAACTTTTCATGCTAAACTTCATTCTGGTAAGAATTCATGGAAAAATAAGAAAAACACTCATAGTGCTTCTCATAGATATCCTGATAGGAAACTTGGTAATGGTCAACACCATAATATAGGAGGTCCCAAGCCTGTTGCTTTTAAGATATCCTTTTGGTGCTTTTGGTGTAAGGAAAAGGGACATAAGAAAACTGATTGTCATGCTTTTAAAGCTTGGTTAGACAACAAGAACAAATCTCGAGGGATTTAGAAACCACCGAAGACCAAACTTGAGGGAAAGAAAACCTAGGGTAGGAAACGACCTTGAAGTCATTGTGGAGCTAGTGGGAGATATTAGCTTTGTTTTAGGAACTGGTTTTGAACTTGTTTTGAAAGATACATTTTATGTACCTTCTTTTAGGCGGAATTTGATTTCAGTATCTTGTTTGGATAAGTTTGGATTTCAATTTACCTTTTATGATGGAAAAATAAATTTGATGTTGAATTCTCAAGTTGTTGGTAATGGTATCTTGTTGGTTGGTTTATATAAGTTATCTTTGGATTGTGATATGATATCCTCATCCATAAATGTTGAAAGCTCCATTGCTAAAAGATCTAAAATTAGAGAAAAATCCTTTTTGTTGTAGCACAAGCGTTTATGACATATCTCAAAAGAAAGAGTTGAAAGGTTAATTAGAGATGATATTTTACCTTCCTTAGATTTCAATGATTTAGGGACTTGTGTGGATTGTATTAGAGGAAAATTTACTAAGACCAATAAGAAGGGTTCAACTAGAAGTTCAGACCTTTTGGAAATTATTCATATAGACATTAGCCGACCCCTTTCTCCCAATATTTGTGGTAATAAATCTTTTATCACTTTTATTGATGATTTTTCCCGGTATGGCTATCTCAACTTGATTAAGGAAAAATCAGAAGCACTTGAAAAGTTTAAAATCTTTAAAACTGAGGTTGAAAAGCAACTAGGAAAAGTGATAAAGGTGGTACGTTCTGACCGTGGTGGAGAGTATTATGGTAGATACGATTCTACTGGGCAACACATGGGGTCTTTTGCAAAATACTTGCAAGATTGTGGAATTGTTCCACAATACACCATGCCTGGTACTCCTGAACAAAATGGTGTAGCAGAAAGGCGAAACCTCACCCTTAAGGATATGATGAGAAGCATGATGAGTAGGTATAATTTACAAGAATTTATATGGGGTGATGCTTTGAAAACAACCCTCTATATACTTAATAAAGTTCCTAGTAAATCACTTCCAAAAACACCTTTTGAGCTATGGACAGGTAGAAAACCCAGTTTGAACCATCTCTGTGTCTGGGGTTGTCTTGCAGAGGTTAAAATATATAAACCTATTGAGACAAAGCTTGACCCAAAAAATAAGTCGTTGTTTTTTCATTGGATATCCGGATAGATCTAAAGGATACAAATTTTTTTGTCGTGGTAGAGGTAATAAAATTGTGGAGTCCATGCATACCAAATTCCTTGAGCTTGATGTTGTTGAGCTTGTCATTGCATCTAATAATATTGATTTTGTTATGTCTGATGTTGTTACATTGTCACTGCCTGATTTTGATAATGCTATATCGTCCACTACTCATGGAGGTTTTGCTCCAAATGAGAATGTGGCTGAACATGTTGTTGAAGAAGTGGTCGAACCACTTATTGAAAATGTAGTTGATCCTCCTATTATAGCTGAGATTGTACAACCTGAAGAGCCAGTTGAGCAAATTCATGTTAAAAGTTCAGTAAGACAAAAGTGATATGTTATCCCTGATAATTTTGTAGTTTATCTTAGTGAGGATGCTTATGATGTTGGTAGTGTTATTGATCCTAAAAATTATCTAGAAGTTATCACTTATTCTCAATCTAGCACATGGATAGATGCAATGCATGATGAAATGAAATTCATGGTGAATAATGATGTTTGGGAACTAGTGGAGTTACGAAGAAACTGTAGGGCGGTTGGATCCAAGTGGATATTCAAAACAAAGAAGGACTCGAAAGGTAAAATTGAGGGGTTTAAGGGAAGACTTGTGGCTAAAGGTTTCACACAAAAGGAGGAGATTGATTTTAATGAAACTTTTTCTCCTGTTTCCACTAAAGACTCTTTGAGAATCATTATGGCCCTTGTAGCACATTTTGACTTGGAATTGCATCAGATGGATGTTAAGACTGCTTTTCTGAATGGTGATTTTAATGAGGAGGTGTACATGAAGCAGCCTGAGGGTTTTGTGACAAGTGGTAATGAGTGTTTGGTTTGTAAATTAAGAAAATCTATTTATGGTTTGACACATGCTTCTAGACAATGGTACTTGAAATATTATGAGGTGGTAACTTCATTTGGTTTTGAAGAAAATAAAGTAGATCAATGCATCTATCTTAAGGTCAGTGGGAGCAAATTCATCTTTCTTGAGTTGTATGTTGATGATATTTTTCTTGCGAGTAGTGATCTTGGTCTACTTCATGAGACCAAACTTATGTTAACCAAGTTCTTTGATATGAAGGATGTTGGTGAAGCATCTTTTATGTTGGGAATTGAAATACACAGAGATAGATCACAAGATGTGCTTGGCTTGTCACATAGGGCTTATATTGATAGGGTTCTGAAGATGTTCAATATGCAGAACTATAAGCCAGGAGATGTTCCAATCACCAAAGGAGATAAATTCAGTAAAGATCAATGTCCTAAAAATGAGATTGAGCGCGCAGAGATGAAGGGAAAACCCTTTTACAGTGCATTAGGAAGCTCGATGTATGCTCAAGTATGCACTAGGCCATACATTGCTTTCATAGTTGGCATCTTGAGACGATAGCAGTCTAATCATGGGAATGATCATTGGATTGCTGCTAAGAAAGTGATGAGATATTTGCAGAGAACTAAAGAGTATATGTTTGTTTTTAGGTGAGTTGACAACTTGGAAATAGTTGGGTATACTGACCTTGCTGGGTGTGTTAATGATAGGAAATCTACTTCTGGTTACATTTTTATGTTGGCTGGAGGTGTGGTATCATGGAAGAGTAAAAAGCAAACTCTTGTCGCCTCTTCTACTATGCAGGCAGAGTTTGTTGCTTGTTATACTGTTGCCACTCATGCTATTTGGTTGAGAAATTTAGTGACTGGACTTCGTATTGTTGATTCCATTACAAATCCACTAAAGCTTTATTGTGATAACAATGCAACTGTGTTCTACTCTAAGAATAATAAAACTTCTAGTGGTTTTAAGCATTTAGAATTGAAGTATTTGATAGTCAGAGACCTTGTAAAGAAAAATGACATTGTAGTTGAGTACATTGGTACTGATTTCATGCTAGATGATCCCCTACCTAAGGAACTTAGGCCCATTATGTTCAAAAACCATGTTGAGAGTATGGGAATAGTGAGTTATTTTGATGTACTTGGTTAGTGGGAGTTTGTTCTTTATGTCATTTTCTTATCATGATGTATTTTATTTTGGACATTTTAAGTGTTGAATTTTCAAGTACTTTCAATTTTAAGCAATTGACATTACAATGAATATTGTTATTATTATTTGTCATTATTTAATTGTTAAAATTGGGACTTAGTGCCATTGGGACCACAATGCCTATGGTCGACACTTGTTCGGAGTTCGAGGTATGGTTATCATTTTAAGCTCGCATCTTCGGGACCATTATACCGGTGGTCGATGCCATATTGGAGATGAGGTATGATTTTAAGCTCGGCGTTGTCTGGACCACTATGCCGGTGGTCGACTCCATATTGGAGCTGAGGCATTATGGTTTGTAAAACCACGCAATTTCTTTGGCTTTAATGCATTTGAGAGAAATTGTTAAGGACTGGCAAAGGAAATAGCCGTTGGTTGTTGCATCAGATTAGCATGTTATTTTCTTGCCACACTCCACACTGATGACTAGTTGATAGAGTTCGTAGTATTTGTAACCATAGAAGGTTTTATGTCAATGAAGGATATAATAATCGTTGTGATTCAATACTGCTTGACTTTTGTTGGATGGAGTCATATTGTTTACCTTGGAAATTGGTAAACAACTGCTGATCTTCTAAAATAATAAAGTTCTAGAAACTTACAGGATCGATCAGATTGATCCTAGGCCATGTTCTATAAGTGTATTTAAAATGTTTCACAAATGCATAAAGCAAACATTTCGACCATGCTGGCAAACCAAAAGGACACTTGAAACGTAAATAAAAAGTGATAAAAGCCAGGAAAGTGTTTAAGTCGAACAAGAAATTTAAAGAAGACAGTGTAAAAGCAAATTCAATGAAAACTGAAGTTTAAATGGTAAAGAAAATGCATAAAGTCTTGAATAAACTGCAGAAATGTAAATGCTTGAAGGTAAAGGCTTCTTAATGTAAAAACTGCAAAGTAAAAACTTTGTAATGTAAAATGCTCAGAAGTAAAAGACTGAATTAAAGGACTTCAAAGTAAAGGATCTAAGGTAGAAACTTCAAAGTAAATTGCATTGCAATGAAAGATAATGGTGATTACAATCACGTACATTCTCGCTTCACCCTTTTCTCTACACGCTGGATACTTTGAGTGATTATGGAGTTACTTGTACAACACGATTTTTCACCCCATTCTAACTCTAGAACTAACCTATTTATAATACTCTAAAATAACCACCATTTGACGGTTTACTCCTCGAACACGCCACTTGGCACTTTGCATGTCTTCAACTTCTGGATATTCACCACTTGTCCTCTTTTCAAATTCAAATAGTAGAACTTCCCTCTAATAATTAACTGTACCTGCAGCGCATTATCCAGTCGAATGGATTCCCTGGACTTAGCAATATTTGAAGTCTCAAGACCTCTTTCTTCGACTCAGGCTTTCACCAAGTGTGGTCGAAGCCTTCTTTCTTTCAGCCTATAACTTCGACTTAGCCAAGAATACCTTCTTTAAAGCCCAATTTATTTAAAAACAAGTAGCGTCGAATTAGGAGCTAACAAATTGCCCCCCAAAAATGTCCTTTCGCCAGTGTTGGTAGGAAGGTCATTTTTTGATAAAACAATTTTCGATGCCTGCTCATTTGACTATGAAAAAACATGGTCATAACTGACCAACCCACGATCTAGAAACTATTCAGTTTCTTTCAACCACGCTTATAACGTCATGTCATGATGGTGAATCTTCAAACGTCTTTTCAGCCGTATCTGTGATCAGTTTTCATCATTACCTTTTCTTGAAACTAGACATTTCACAGTCTGATCATAACTACCACCACTCAAAAAATTTCAAAAGAAGACACGCGTCCCACTACCGTATTTGTTTTAATGGTGGATTCACAATCCTTTTAACTTCCAAACGCCTATAAATACCCTTTTTCCCCAACTTGCAAAACTTTTGCATTCTTAGAATTTCTTGCAACTTATTTCTTCATTCTTCAAACTTTTCCTCAAAAAAAAAAAAAACAGAACGCAACTTCCTTTCTTCTCAACAATGGCGTCCTCACAAACCGTTCCTCAAGGAAAGAAAGGTCAAACGGGTAAGGTCACACAGTTCAAACAATCTCTTTCACCGTTTTCAAACCTTCCAGGACCTAAGGTGGTAAAGAATCACCAATTCATGCCAGAACCTCGTCTTGTAGAAGTGAGACGTATCTATGAATCTCAGGTAATGATTCCTCTTATCATCTCTGACAAACCTTACGCTTTATCTGGCCCTTAGCCAATGTTAAGGCTATTGATGAAAAACTTAGTGAGTTTTTTCCTTCCTACCATAAATCCAGACCATTAGGGCAAAAAAGCAACCCTAAAATAGGTGAAACTTCCCCTGATAGACCCACTTTAACCAAGATGGACCTTAGATACCTGCAAGATGGCACTAGATTTGTGAGAGCTGTTAGCCCGTTGAAAGATTTTGACCTTTGAATGGCCAAGATGGAGAAGGTCAAAACTGAACAATGGAAAACAATAGGAATTTATGACTTGCTCATGCTGTCGAAGACTAACATTCCTTATTGTTTAAACTTGCTAGCAGCATCCCTCTATTTTTGGGATAGTACCCACTATACTTTTCATCTTCCCTGTGGGATGGCCACCCCTACCCTCTTCGATGTAGCTGCCATCACAGGGCTTCGACCAGATGGCATTGCTTATGACCCTGAAACTGATGCAGAGGATACCATAGGGATATCCAATTCCAAACTTACCTATACCCATTTCATAAACCACCACTTCAAACGCGACACTGTCGAAGTATCTGATCAGGAACACATTGCATTCCTCACCACGTGGCTGTCTAGGTATGTTTTTTGCTCCAAATCCCTACAAGTGGCTAAGAAATATCTAACTCTAGCCAACCAACTCCACCACAACAGAGGGGTTTGCCTTAGTGAATTAATCCTGGCAAATCTCTATGAATCCATTAGCGAAGAGGCATCTCGACTTAAAGATTTAGAGGCCCAGGGCACTATACACCTGAATGGCCCCCTTTGGCTTCTTCAATTATGGCTTAACGCAACCTTTGAAGCCAACCTTCCCAGGAAAGGGAAAGTCGATGAGAACTCCACTGAAATCAAAGAGAGGAGGGTCGAAGGGACTCGCCTGGTAAAACTCACCCCTAATGATGATGTTGAAACTCTCAAAGGAGCCTTCTCCAGCTATATTATGATGTTTGCTAAACGGTATGAGTTCACACCTAGTATGACTCCTTTTGATGAAAGAAGATGTGGCCCTGAATGGTTCACAAGGCCATTCCCCAATTCGAAAAAAAATCTCCATACTAAATCTGTTCCAATCTGGGAAGCTTTCTTGATTCCTAGATTTATTACTCATAGGCTGAATCTTGAAAGAGATATGGCAGCCTTGATTGCTTACTAACCAAACCTTGTCTCTCGCCAATTTGGGTTGGCCCAAATTTTCCCTAGATGCCTATATGAGAAAAAGGGCCATGTCGTTCTTCATACTGCCAGCTTCGACGAAGGAGGTGCTGCAATCCGCTTTGACCGGTTGAACGCTCGAAAAGCAGTGCTTTCCCCTGTGTACTTTCAACCCAGTTTTTTGTGTACTCAACCATTTCATGACTGGTGGTTGAAGCACTATAGTGAACAATTTCTTGATGTTGCTGCTTTCTCCTCTTTACTTGACCAAGCTTTCCTTAATGTTCAGGAGAAAACCAGGAAGAGTAAGTTCACTCAAATCAAAGAAATTCAAGCCTTCCAAAGGTACTTTGAAACTGTCTATCGACCAGATGATATTAGTCGAATCGTTCGTGAGGCTGCTGTCACTTTGAAGGAGAAATTTCTACAAAAAATGGATAATTTAAAAATCCCTTCAAACGTTCCTCTTGAGAAGCGTTATGAGGTGGCTTTTGAACTCTTTCCTCCAAAGTTCCCCCGACTGCCTAACGCTGACTTTGGAGTGGCACTTGCCCCTCCATTTCCAGACTGGGTTGTCTGTGGTGATTCCATAAAAATCCTTCAACAACAGTCTCAACCGAAAGCCAAAAGGGTGGTTGCGACTAAACATACGCTGGACAGTTTCAAAGGACACCTTCATATAGGGATCGAGGGTTTTCATATCGAATCCGAAATATATGAAGGTTTGAGGCCCTTGGTTTGTGATTTTTAACTAACCACTTAATTATTAACTTGTAATAACTATCTTTGTCTTTTCAGCTATGCCCAGGAAGACCAAACCAGCTAAGGGTGATGCTGTGCAGGCTGAAAAAGAACCTGAAGGCACAAAGGTATTTTATATCCCTTTCCTAAGTCTTCTTTGTGTGATTGCCTTCTAATATTTGCATTAACTTTTAGATTGCTCGAAAACCTCCAACGCCTCAAAAGAAAACCAAGAAAGGCACCCAAACAATCATCCCTTTAGATGCTGATGATGAATTTCCTGAGGAGGTCATAACTAAAAGGAAAAGGAAGCTTGCCAAAGCTTCTGGAGCTACTGGCCAACCTTCCTAGAAGGTAGCCAAAATTCTTGAAAAGACACCTACCACTAGTGGTGTCGAGAAACAATCCTCCAAGGTCGCGTCGAAATCGAACGCTGGCACTCATGAGAGTAAAAACTCAAGCCCTAATGTTGTAAATGCTCAGGTATGCACACCATCTTCCTCATAGCATTTTCACTCCTTACTCAAATCTCTTTCAATCTTATTCTCTTTGCTTGTGGTTTCAGGCTAATGTAGGTGATTCTAACCCACCACAAACTATGTCGACCTCTACACCAACTCTTCTGAATAGCCAAGGTGAGCCAACTTATCACCCCACTTCTGACCTTGGTTCTGGGTACAGCTCAATAAGCGAAATTAACCAACCTATCCTCCTTACAGTTCCTCCTTCGACAGCGGACGAAACAGAAAAAAACTCGCCTGCCAAGACCACCACTCAACAATCCCAGACAGATGGCTCTGATATTGAAAAGGATGATGTTTCTAGCAAACAACCTCACACAGAAACCATTGCCATGGAAGCAGAGAGGACGCTAGTCGAAGAGGAAAACTGCCTTGAAAATGAACCAGGCAATGATCACCTCGATCAAACTACCAATGAACAGACGGACACTATGGGAAATGACGATGATCAAGGGGATGACAACCAAAATGATGAAGAAGAAGAAGAAGATGAAGAAGTCGAAGATGAAGAAGAACAAGAAGATGATGGAGAGGAGAAAAGAGAAAGAACTGAGAGGGATCAAACCACTGCACCTGAGGCTAAAAAAAGTCCTATCAAAAATCCAACTCCTAAGGCTACAGGCACTTATAAAGACCCACTGGCAGCCCTTAGATGGTCGAATCCTCGAGAATATGCCAAAATGATACTTGGGAAGATGTACAACTCCTCAGGTAACAACCTTAGTACCTCAGCCACCTCTGGGGCTTTAGCTCTAGATGACTTTGTTGGCCCTATTCTTCAGAAGATTAAAGACAAGTTCTTCAGGGGAGACATCCACAGTATCTTAAATTCTGATCGAACTGCTTCTCTCTTTCTGAAGGACACCCTCCAAAAACTGGACCTCTCGACCTTTAAAAAAGAGGTATCTGATTTCCTTATAGAGTTAACTACTTTAATAAATCAGATGTCTGAGGACTTCCAGATTCTTCCCACCATTCAAAGCACCATTGAAAATACAACTGCACTGGAACATTTAGCTTGGGATGAAGCGCACGCCTCAGAGGCTAAAGTCGAAGACCTGGAAAACGCCCAAGCTAAAAGGCAGGAAGAGATGATATCGAATCAAAGGGATATTGACACATGGAAATAACAAATCATAGAACTGCAAAACAAGATCTCCAATGCTGAAAAACGCAATCTTGAGCTGAAGGACTTCGACGATACTGAAATGGCCAAAGAGCTGAAACGCACTATGGACTTCATTGACAATGCCCAACAGCTTGAAAAGAAACCTTCAGCAGCCAAGCTCGACAAAGCTCTATGCGAGACAGGCCTTCAGACTCACAAGGTCAACTTTCTTCAGTTGAAGTTGAAGCTCCCCTTTTGATCATCTTATGACTTTTGTTTGTAGTTCTTTTTGATAATCATATTTTCTGGCCCTATTGAGGCTTTATGTAATGACAATCTTAATGCCTTCTGGCATCCATTTAAATGCCTTCCCTTTGTTGTTAACTTTTCGACTTGCAGACTTTGCTAATGGCACATTTTCTTTTAATGTTTTATTAATGGCCTCAAACTTTGCTAATCTTTGTGATTAAGGCACTCTGCCTCTTTTCTTGGGAATCATAAAAACAACGCAGCTTTTAACAGGCTAGTGCTCCAATGTCAGAAGTCTCTATTCCATTAATAGAGTAACCCTAGGGTATGTTTCCAAGAGTAATTTCACGTGTTTCCATTATTGACTGGCCAATCCTTACAAGGCCTTTCCCCTATAAAATCCTCTTCACATGAACCATATTTTGCACTCACTGAAGCAAATATGAGTACTTCCTCAAAGAAAGCAATGACCAAGAAGGTGGCTGAGGAGACAAAGAAGACCGAGGCAGCAACTACTGCCTGCAATGGTACTTCAACTAGAGCAACCTCTCGCGCCAAGAAGCGAGAAACTAAGATGAAGGTCCCCAAGAAAGGGCGTTCTAAAGCACAAGATTCTGATGATGAAGTAGATGAATATTATATCACCTTCCTCAACTCTATCAATTGGAGAGACTATGAATGATTCTTCTCCTGGGTTTCGCGTTATTGTACTTGTTTCTTTTCCTTTGTACGCCATTTTGGCCTTATCTAGCCTATTTTGGCTTTTACAATCTTATCAAAACTTATGTTCTAATATGAATCTCTTGCAAAATAGGCTTATATTTTTTCAAATATTTCCCATTTACCCTTAAGACTCTTAGATCACCCTCAATCTCTTGAACCTCGTAAGCATTATTACTGAATGTCTTAATAATTTGAAAAGGACCTTCCCACTTAGGAGACCACTTCCCTAAAGATCTGGTCTTTCGATCCATAGGCAGGATCACTTTCCACACTAGTTCCCCAGTTTAAAAGGTTTTAATCTTGACCTTTTTGTTATAAGACTTCTCCACCCTTCTCTTTTGTCTTTTCAGCAACTCTAACGCATGGAGTCTTTCTTCATCTAAATCCACTAACTCATCAAGCATCGTATTCCAATAAGATTCAAATGGGATCTCATGATGCCTTTGGATCCTTATGGACTGAAGATAAATTTCTACAGGAAAAACTGCATCATGACCAAATGTCAGTCGAAATGGGGTAGTAATAGTTGCCTCTTTGAGGGACGTTCGACATGCCCAAAGTATTTGGTCCAGTGTTTTATGCCAATTTCTTAGCCTTTTTCCCACATGCTTTTTTATCAACCCAATAACTACTTTATTGGCCGCTTCGACTTGACCATTAGCTTGAGCGTAATAAGGTGTTGACGTCAAAAGCTTGAATCCCATTTCTTTGGAAAATTCTTGCATTTTTCGACCAGTGAAGACTGATCCTTGGTCAGTTGTAATTGTCTCTGGGATTCCAAACCTATAGATGATGTGTTTCTGAATAAATTCAATCACATCTTCCTGATCGACATTTGGTAAAGGGATAGCTTCGACCCATTTGGTAAAATAGTCAATACCCACCAAAATGTACTTATGATTTTTTGATGATGCTGGTCTCATTTCTCCAACCAAATCCAAAGCCCATCCTCTAAAAGGGCAAGGTTTCACTATAGATTGTAATTCACTTGCAGGGACGTGTTGAATGCCAGCGTGGACTTGACATTCCTAACAACCCTTAGTAAATTCAATGCAATCTTTTAACATGGTAGGCCAATACATGCCTTGTCGAAATAACAAACATTTCATTTTATGGCCTACCTGATGTGTTCCACATGTCCCACTATGGACAGTCGAAAGGGCCAAGTACGCTTCTGCCTCACTAAGGCACTTAAGCAATACTCCCTCAGGAGTCTTTTTGAATAATTCATTGCCCAACAAGACATAACTCAAAGCTTGATACTTGACTTTCCTTTCTGTCGAAGATATTGGACTTTTTAGATAATCTACTATAGGTTTTCTCCAATCCTTGTCAGTCATGCTATCAACTGCCAGAATTGCAAAATTATCTTCATCAGCGTATCCAAGCTTAGTTTCTTCCAAGTCTGATGGGGCTAATCCTACTGATACCACCTTTCCTCTGACTTCAACTTCGATTGCATCTTGTAATTTGTCTCTCGAAACTTTATACCCTGATGCAATCTGAGCCAAGTCATTAGCGACCTGATTTTCTAGTCTAGGGATGTGTCGAAAACTAACTGCGTCGAACTTTTTCAACAGTCGATTCACAACTACAAAGTACATAATCATGTTTTCTTTTATGCACTTGTATTCCTTGGTAACTTGTTTTATGACCAGCTCTGAATCTCCCATTATTTCGACCTGAGTTGCCCCCAATTCCAACAATACTTCAAGTCCAGCAATTAAAGCTTCATATTCAGCTTCGTTGTTAGATTAACGACCTTCAATTTTATACTTAAGTGTTGTTGGAATTTTATTAGGAGAAATAACAAGCACTCCTATGCCTGTCCCATCTTTGTGGCTCGACCCGTCGAAGTATAACTTCCAAGGTTCCACTTCAAAATAGTTCAGAGGGGTTTCATTTATAGAATGGTCGACTATAAAGTCTGCCACTACTTGTCCTTTAACAGCTTTTAAAGGCTTATAGGTTAAAGAATATTCTTTTAATGCTAATGCCCATTTTCCAATTCGACTGTGCAAAATAGGCTTGGACAACATATGTTTAATAACGTCATAACGAGAAGAAACATAAACATCAACTGGTTTTATATAATGCTTCAATTTTGTACAAGAGTAATACAAACATAAGCATAATTTTTCGATCATGCTATATCTAGTTTCTGCATTATTTAAAACTCTACTAAGGTAATAGATGGCTCTTTCGACACCATCATCATCCTCTTGAGCTAACATGCTCCCTAAAGTTCTATCTGACACAGCTACGTATAATATCATACTCTAATTGCCACAAGGTGGTGAGAGAATCGGGGGGTGACTCAGGTACTCTTTGATCTTGTCGAAGGCTTCCTGTTGAGCTTGCCCCCAGTCAAACCCATCCTTGCTAGCTCGAAGCAATGGCGAAAAGGCTTGCGTTTTCCCACTCAAGTTGGATATAAACTCCTCAAGAAATTTATTTTGCCCATGAGAGACTGCAATTCCTTCTTTGTTGATGGCGCTTTTGCTTTCATAATGGCTTTGGTTTTATTCTGGTTAATTTCGATCCCCTTCTTGTGGACCACAAAGCATAAGAAATCCCCTTCCTGCCCATAAAAAGCACATTTGAGATGATTCATTTTAAGACCATGCTTTCTCATCCTTTGAAAGGAATGTCGAAGATGGCTTAAATGATCTTTTCCTGAAAAAGACTTAACAACAATATCATCAATATAGATCTGCATAAAAGTCTCAATAAAATCATGAAAGATCGAATTCATTGCTCGCTGGTAAGTTGCCCCAGCATTTTTTAGACCAAAAGGCATTACTACCCATTCGTAGGTGCCTAATGCCCCTGGACATCGAAAAGCAGTCTTTGGGACATCTTCCTCAGCAATGAATATTTGGTTATAACCAGAATAACCATCCAACATACTCAAGTATTCATGTCCTGGAGCAGACTCAATCAACATTTCTGCCACAGGCATAGAATATTCGTCTTTAGGGGTCGCAGAATTTAGATCTCTAAAATCTATACAGACCCTTAAAGAACTATTCTTTTTAATGACTGGTACAATATTAGCTAGCCATTAGACATACCTAGCTGTACGGATGAACTTGCATCTAAGTAACCTTTCAATTTCCTCTTTGATCTTTGAAAGGATTGTTGGCACAAACCGTCTTGGATTTTGCTTGACTGGCTTTTTCCCAGGTATGATTGGCAACTTATGTTCAACAAGCTCTCTACTCAAACCAGGCATTTCATCATAGTCCCAAGCGAAGCAATCCTTGAATTCCTTCAATAGTTGGACCATTTTGACTTTGAGTTGTGGGTCGAGATTAACACTAACATAAGTAGGCCTTTTTACTCCCCCTTCACCCAAGTCAATTTTTTGCAAAGGATCTTGCGCCAACATTTTAATATTGTCTGATAATGGATCTTTTTCGAAACCCAAAGGCTCATTATCATAAATAGCATCAAGCCTTTGATTTTGGTCTTCGATTTGAGACCCATCAGGTGGTTCAGGCTCAAAGTCCTTACCAGGGCCTACTTCACAAATTTGAGTTGTGGCTTCGACATCCATGTGGTTGTGTGCAGCCTCCAAGGCCGTTTGTAATTTAGATTCGGCCACATAGACCAAAATTCTTTGTAGTGCATCGAATTCAGTCATTGTTACTGAATTCGCTTCCCCAGCCTGTGGGGTCTACAGGCTCCCCATAGTATGGGACATTGCCTTCTTCCCTTATGACCTCTCTGTCCCATCGAAATCCCTCCACTGGGTGCAAGTATAGTGAGTAGAATGCATGGTCATCTGGGGTGAAATCAAATTCTGCTGGAGTACAAGGCGCAATATGCGCCAAGTTTTTGTCAAACTCGACATCATCAACATGATTAACATGCACCTTAAAGTACCCTTGATCACCTTTAATGTTTTCTACTATGCCATTAGGCCTCCAGATTATGATCCGCTGGTGCATTGACGAAGGTACTGCTCCAACACCATGGATTCATTCCCTCCCCAACAGAAGGTTATAGTTAGCTTTGCTTTCGACTACCATAAACAAGGTAGGTCTTGTTACTGTTCCCACATTTAAATCAACCTGCAGAACGCCAAGAGTGGTACCAATTTTCCCTTCATAGTTAGAAAGGACCATGTTGTGGGGCTTAAGATCAGAGTCAAATTTACCGATCTTGCTTAGTAGGAAATGTGGCATTAAATTGACTGTAGCCCCACAATCCACCAAGATTTTATTCACAGCCACGTTCTATACTTTCCCTGTAATGTACAGAGGTTTCAAGTGCCCTTTCATGGCCACAGTTGGTCATTCAAAGAAAGCATTCTGTTCTTCGACACAACCATTGTTTATCACATAGTAGCACACAGGTTGGTGCGCTGCCATTTCGGCCTCAACGTTGGCATCCAAGTTTTCCACTTCAGTTATCCTATCATATTCTCTTGGCATTACTGAGACTACATTGACAATGTTGTTTAAGGAGGCATCAGAGTCTGAATCAAAGTCGTGGGTCGAATCTTCGTCCTCAGTTGCTTTGACTGCAAATTTCTCATCCTCTTCCTGCTTGGCAGCAAACAACCTTCGCCCTACAGGCACCTGGTTTGTTATTTTCGTCCCAACACCTTTATTGCTGGCAGGCAGAACATTGGTACTAGTCTCAGTTAGGTCTTTGGCCTGAGCTTCTCTCAAAGCCTTCCTTCGTCTCTGTTCCCTTCTCCACTGGGACCTAGACATAGGATTTTTGCCTTTGTAATTCTCAGAAATATAGGCAGCTTTATTGGAGGACTTGAATTCTTTCCGGTACTCCATTGAAGAACCTCTAGCCATGTCGAAATTCTTCCATCTCTGTTTCCCTTTCCCTGCTGCCTCAACTGGTTTGACCCACTTTCCAGTTGGTACCTCACTGTTAGGCTTGAAAGTAGCCTGCTTAGCCCTTGGCATTTGTGGACTTTGGCCATAATGTTTTTGAGTAGCTTTCCTTGGGTCGAAACGCCCTGTCCTTCGAGCAACTCTTTTCTCACGTCCAGATTTGGCTTCTTTCCTCGCTTGGAGGCTATGAGCAGCTTCTTTGTCAAAGATAGCACTGCATCTAGGGCACAACATGACTTCAGAGTTTTTTCCTTGGCACCTGTGGAGAAAATCAACAATGGTTTCATCTTCTCTGGGATAAGCCAGCTTGTTGCAGTCTTCTTGACGAACCTGTTCATCAATATCCATGGCCTGTCCGTTAGTGACTTCGACCATGTTTATGTCAATTTTATCTTTTAAGCGCATTTTGGAGAAGTGGACATCAAAGCCTTCAGCAACCTCATCCGTCTATCTGAAATGGTCATCAGTCTCTTTTGTTACCATCTGCAATTTTGATGCTTTAGCTTCATCATGGATCTCGACTGTAGCCTCAGCGTCGAACCTTTGAACTTCAGAAGATGTCCTAAAGTAGTGTTCAGCAGCCATACATATCAAATGCTCAAGCTGGCAGCCATCCATTTCCTCAACTTCTCTAATGAACACAACATCATTGGTAAGGTCCTCAGTAACCTCCACCACTGTGGCATTTCTTCCAAGAGCTTCATTAGTGCTAACACTGTCTGTGCTGTTGTCAGATTCCTCAGCTAGTTCGCCAAGTTAATCTCATGGGGCTCTGTGTAATTTGCTTCAGTTACTTCAAGAGGCTTGGTATCCATTCTCATCTGGGTCTTAGTCTTCTCCCCAAATTTGAGTCTGCCTTCCTGAATAGCATTCTGCACCAGATCCCTGAAAAGAAAACATTGAGAAGTTTTATGACCCAAATAATTATGGTATTTACAAAAGCCTCTCTTTTTTCTTTGCTCTAAAGGTGGTATTTTAGCAATAGGAGGCACTAGTATTTGACCATCCTTAACTAACAAATCAAAAATTTCGTCGCATTTAGTGATGTCGAAAGTGTATGTTTTCTTTGGGAACCTATCGTTCTTTTCGGTTTTGACAGGGTTTTTTCCATTTGAAGGAACTAATAATTTACAAGAATAAGGAGTGCCTTGCTTAAGTTCAGTAAGATCTATTTCACTTTCGTCGAACTTAACAGGCTCGTCATACAACTCTTTGATGCCCTCTTGGTATTCGACGTAAGCTACCTTCTTATTTTTGTTCGCCCTAGCTTTCTCGTCCTTGAGACGCTCAAGATGTCGAACTCTATCAGCCAATTGGGCCATATCCCTCAAATACTGGGTGTCCAGTTTTTTCCTGATAGAGTAATCAAGGCCACCAGCGGCCATTTCGACAAGTTCATGCTCAGGCACTTGTGTAAAGCACCTAGCCTTGAGTAGTCGAAACCTGTTCAAGTAATCATCTATTGGCTCATTGAACTTTCGTTTCACACTAGCCAATTCCTTCAAACTATTTTTAGTCTGCCCCAGGTAAAATTGCTCATGGAATAGACGTTCTAACTGGGTCCAATTACAAATCGAACCAGATGGTAACGTAGTGAACCACGTGAATGCATTTTTAGTGAGGGAACTAGGGAAATACTTCACCCTTAGACTCTCATCATTCGCAATCTCACCAGCTTCGATCAGGTAGCGCGCCACATGTTCGACGGTAGACTCTGTAGTGTCCCCTGAAAACTTAGTAAACGTTGGCCAAATGCCATTTTCCTCGTGTTTCTTCTCTTTGGTCTATATTCATTTGAATTGGCTACCTTTCCACTTCTCAAGTGTATACAATGAAGTTTGCCACAATCTCGACCAATGAAACGAAAAAATTTCAAAAAGGCAATTAAAAAACTTCCTTTTGACAGTTATTTAAAAGTTACAAACTTCCAAATACACGTTTAGCACGGTCCCACTGGGCGTGCCAATTTGTTTACCTTGGAAATTGGTAAACAATCGCTGATCTTCTAAAACAATAAAGTTCTAGTAACTTACAGGATCGATCAGATTGATCCTAGGGCATGTGCTATAAGTGTATTTAAAATGTTTCACAAATGCATAAAGCAAACATTTCGACCATGCTGGCAAACCAAAAGGACGCTATGAAACGTAAATAAAAAGTGATAAAAGGCAGGAAAGTGTTTAAGTCGAACAAGAAATTTAAAGAAGACAATGTAAAAGCAAATTCAATGAAAACTGAAGTTTAAATGGTAAAGAAAATGCATAAAGTCTTGAATAAACTGCAGAAATGTAAATGCTTGAAGGTAAAGGCTTCTTAATGTAAAAACTGCAAAGTAAAAACTTTGTAATGTAAAATGCTCAGAAGTAAAAGACTGAATTAAAGGACTTCAAAGTAAAGGATCTAAGGTAGAAACTTCAAAGTAAATTGCATTGCAATGAAAGATAATGGTGATTACAATCACGTGCATTCTCGCTTCACCCTTTTCTCTACACGCTGGATACTTTGAGTGATTATGGAGTTATTTGTACAACACGATTTTTCACCCAATTCTAACTCTAGAACTAACCTATTTATAATACTCTAAAATAACCACCATTTGACGGTTTACTCCTAGAACACGCCACTTGGCACTTTGCATGTCTTCAACTTCTGGATATTCGCCACTTGTCCTCTTTTCAAATTCAAATAGTAGAACTTCCCTTCAATAATTAACTGTACCTGCAGCGCATTATCCAGTCGAATGGATTCCCTGGACTTAGCAATATTTGAAGTCTCAAGACCTCTTTCTTCGACTCAGGCTTTCACCAAGTGTGGTCGAAGCCTTCTTTCTTTCAGCCTATAACTTCGACTTGGCCAAAAATAACTTCTTTAAAGCCCAATTTATTTAAAAACAAGTAGCGTCAAATTAGGAGCTAACACATATGCAGATGCTGCACCTGGAATCCGCATTTTAAGGAATTATTCATTAACTCGAGAGTCGTTTTCAAAATGTATTTTAAAAATATAAATCGCATAATTGATTTTTCCCAACTGGGAGAATGTTATATTTTTCAAACTTTTATTGGCTACAATCAATTGATGTTTAGTTTGTGAAAAACGGGTTAATCGTGGTTCAGATGGGGGTGCATATATAAGCCCTTTGATTGGTTAAGTGGTCTCTTTTAATTAAAGGCTGAATGTTTGAAACCTGATTGGTGTAGGCAGAAATGTGGGCTTGAACTCTGAGCCCATAATGGGTAGGGACTAGGGTTATATATATTAAATGGCTAGGTCCCCTCTGTAATAACAATAAGAACCAGAAACATAACTGACGGCTCCACAACATACCCCATTAAGAGTTGTGAACGGGAGTGTGAGATACAGAGAAAGATCCGGTCATTCATTCTTTTGAGATTCCGAATCTTGTCTTCCACAAGTAAGTATTGATGTTTTAATTATTGGTGTAAGCCCTAGAGGCCAATACTTTTGGTACTTGTATCGAATTATTTATTAATAATAAAAGGCATTTCTTTATTATGTTTGTTTTTCCAAAGTGATAAAGTCCCTAGAATAGCTAGTTCGTTTAATGAAATATTAAGTGTGACTTAATCATGAGATTCCATTAAACATAAGGACACTATTCTTAAAGTATCTGTAGTCAAGCTTTAATGTGAAATGGGCTAACCTTAAAGCATTAAGACTATTATGTAGATAGACTGATGATCACATATCATGGATCATGGATAAGGAGATATCAAGTCTTAACATAGATATGAATATTAGAAGTAATATTTATACTGGATTGACCAACTATGAGAGTACTACATAAAATGTTATGCAAAGTGTCATAAGTTACTCTCATGGTGATAGTGGTGTATACCACCCTTCGACCTGAAACCACTATGGACCCTAGATGTAGAGTCAAGTACTTTATTGCTGATCAAACATTGTCCGTAATTGGATGACTATAAATACAGTTAATGGGTACTTCACAAACCATGTTGAGGGACATGAGTGACCTAGATGGAATTTTCCCATCCTGCATAACAGGATAAATGTCTAAGGGCCCAATATTGAACTGAACAAGGATGACACGGTATATGCCTTGTGTTCAATATAGAAATAAGGGTAAAAGGGTAATTGTACACACAAGAACTATCACAAAAGGCTTTGTCATATCACATGACAATTTTGTGACTTGGGTAGCAGTGATGTGTTGCTAGATACCGCTCACTGTTTATTATCTTAAATGCATGATTTAATATAATTACCAACATTGCGAAATCCTACAGGGTCACACACATAAGGACAGTTTGATAAGAGGTAGAGTAAATAAGGCACACCGTAAGGTACGGTGTACTTAAGTAAATATGTGACACCGTAAGGTACGGTGCACTTAAGTGGAATACGGATTGTGGTAAGGTACCACGTGCTTAAGTGATATACAGTACATCATAAGATATGGTGTGCGTTCACTTAAGTGGGCTTTTTAGCTTGCAGCCCACACAAGTGGTTTTATAAATATAACCATTGTGCAAAAGCATAAACACTTGATGAAAATTCAGTTGTGAAACTCTAACCATATTTTCCTTCTCTCTATCTCTCACTCAAAGCCTTCAATCGTAGCAACTAGCACTGAGACTGAAGGAAGTTGTTCGTGTGGACTGAGTAGAGGCGATGTTCATCGTACATCGCTCGTGATCATTCCTTTGATTCGGAATCAAAGGTTTCATTGCCACAAGAGGTAAAGTTTCAATCACTGATCATGATCTTTCGTAAGGATCGCTAAAGGAAAATTTTAATTTCCGCTACGTTTTGAATCGTGATTCCCCTTCAGTGGTATCAGAGCCACTTATGAAACCATGCATCAAATAAGTGTTTATTTTTTGTTTTAATTCGATTAAAACACTTAACAAATTAAATTAAATCAAGAAATTAAATTTTTGCATGAGGTTATGTACGATTTGGATGATCGATATTGATTATGCTTCGGAATCCGATAATAGTATGGTGAAGTAGCGATATATCGATCGTCCTTAAGTTACACAAATATGATCGATCAAATTTTATATGTGATATAATTAACTCTGGTGCAAAGATGGTATATTGGATATAGTGTTTCTATTTCGTTCATTTAAATCACGTAATGATCATTATTCTTTTGAGAGATCCCTGTTCATTTGCTTTGGAATCCGACTTTAGTATGGTGAAGCAGTGGCATATGGATCAATCATACTGAATTATTGATCATGGTGTTTTAACGATATGGAATTGATGTATTAGAGTTCATGACGGCACAAGGGTTGTGCTGTCCAAAAGGTCTGCGATTAGGGTTGTGATGGCACAAAAGTTGTGCTTTAATTTTATGGAAACCCCGTCCGCTGACCGGGCAGTGGAACCCTCGCCCGCTGACCTGGAAGCTGAACCCTTGTCCGCTGACCGGATAGCGGAACCCTGTTAGCTCCTAAATTTGATGCCTATATTAAGTTATAGGAATTAATTGAAGTGTTAAACTCTTTGAAGAAGTTTGAAGGCGTTCAACTGGATCTTCATGGTGGGGGCCTAAGTCGAAGGTATGCTTGCATAAGGAAAAGATAAGCATGGGACTTAGAATTATTTTCAAGTATTGGGAAATACCGTTCGACGGATACCGCTGAAGGTATTCGACGCGAAGTAATTCAAATTCAAATAAAGGAGGGAATGCTTATTCTTATTCGCTCCTGAAAAAGACAAGTGGCGCACATCCAGGGATTAGAAGCATGCAGGGCGACACTTGTCGTATGTTAATTGTTTCGGCAGTTAATAGCAGTTAGTCTAATTAGTATAAATAGGAGTTCTAGCAATAAGATTCATGTGTTGTGTTCAATTTGTACAAGTTACTCAAAAATTACTCAAAGTATCCGCGAGTAGAGAAACAAGTTTTGTGAGAATGTACGTGACGTAAACACCACTTTCCATTTCAATGCAATTTCTTTAAGTCTTTTACTAAGAGTTTATCTTTTACTTCGTGCAAGTTATTTTTCTGCATTTCATTTAGTCTTTACACTTTCAGCCTTTTTGACTCAGAGTTTTTACACATCTCTTTAATTACATTTTAGACAAACATTCATCTATGAGCACTGTCGAAGTGTTTTTCTTTATAGAATTTACTTTAAATAAATTTTTAGCACATGTCCTAGGATCAATCTGAGCGATCCTGTGAGTCACCAAAGTTAGATTTGGAAGATCAGCGGTTGTTTACCAACTTTCACAGTACACAAATTGGCACGCCCAGTGGGACAATGCTAACTTTTATAAAGATTTTTCTAAATTTTGAAAATCTGCATTCATCAATCTTTTCCTTTGTGAAAACTTCGTTGTATGTTATTGAGAAGTGGTAAAGTAGCCACTACAAACGAAGAGAGACCAAGTAGAAGATACACGAGGAAAATGGCGACGAATACTAGTTAGCCAAACAATCCAAACCCTCAAGTGAGTGGTTCTAACCCTCAATCGAGTAATTCGAATGCCCAGCCTAGTACCACTAGCCCTCAAAATGTGCCTAGGAGCGATGTGGTGCCTCCCCCAATCCCTTCGACAGGAGGGCCCATAGCGCCGCCCGTTATGTCTGAACCAATGCCATCAATGGCAGGATCAGGGTCGACATATACAAGGTCTTATACTCAACCCGTTTTGGGGTATATTGGGCCACATGGATCTAATCCCCAAACTCCACCAGGAGGAACTTCGACTTTTAGCAACTTTCCTCCTCCAGGGTTTACACAACCGTTACCAAGGAATCCACCTTATAGAATGCCGACGTCAGTGATGCAAAGCCTCCAAAATGCCCCCCAGTGTTCTCGGAAAATGTAATATCTTCGCCATTACAAGGGTCGGGATCTGGGATAAATACGGGTCAAAATAGTCAAAGTGTAGGTGCAGGATATTCCACCCAAGGTCATAGTCTGACAAATACTTCTGTAGCATGTTTAAGACATCAATGGATGAGAGTAACCTACAAATGGTACAAACCTTGTCCCAAACTATGGGGTAAATTTTCCAGCCTTTGATCCAAAACACTACACAAACCAACCAACACCTAGCAGCGCAATTGGCACGCATGGCATAATTTATGGGTGTACCAGCCCTTGTTCGACACCCAATAAGGGAATATAGACGAGAAAATCAAGGTGCGGATATTTTGGAGACCATTCCCCAACGGAACCCAGGGAACATACCTGAGGCGAATCTAGAAAACCAGGGAGTAGTTGAACCCCCTAGAGTCGAACCACATAGGAACCAAGTGCCAATTCCTGTAGAGAGGGAACAAGGGGTAGTTATAGTAAATAGAAACCAAGATGCTGACCACGTTGTGCAACAAGTTCGACGTAACAATATAGCAGCAGATAACAACCTAGCAGCCATGGACGAAAGGATAATGGTTCTAAATGGGGTAAATTTTGGTTTTACAAGGACAAACTATACATCATCGATATTAGATTACATTCTCCAATAAGAATTACCTCCTAGGATGAAGGTCCCAAAGTTTACCATATTCTCAGGAGATACCACCGAATCTACTGTCGAACATGTAGCCCGGAATATGATTGAAGCATGAGAGATTGCAAATGACGAAAGCCTTAGGATAAAATATTTCCCAAGCTCACTTACCAAAAATGCTTTCACTTAGTTTACAACCCTACCTCCTAACTCAATCCATAATTGGACTCAGTTATAACGTTTGTTCCATGAACAATTCTACATGGGGCAAACCAAGATTAGTTTGAAAGAATTGGCTAGCATAAAACGGAAATTTACTGAGCCAATAGACGATTACCTAAATAGGTTTCGATTACTTAAGGCTAGGTGTTTTACACAAGTGCCAGAACATGAATTGGTCGAAATGGCCACTGGTAGCCTTGATTACTCTATTAGAAAGAAGTTGGATACCCAATATCTGAGGGATATGGGCCAATTGCCTGATAGGGTTCGACAGTTAGAACTTCTGAAAGACAAAAAGGCTAAGGCAAATAAGAGTAAAAAGGTAGCCTATGTTGAATATAATGAGAATGTCAAAGGTTTATATGATGAACCATTGCAGTTCGACGAAAGTGAGATATTTGTTACCGAATTGAAGCAGGGTCCTCCGTATGCTTGTAAAATCTTAGCCCCTTCGAACGGAAAAAATCCTGTCGAACCTGAAAAAAATGATAGGTTTCCAAAGAAAACATATACTTTCGACATCACTAAGTGTGACGAAACTTTTGATTTGTTAGTTAAAGATGGACAAATGATAGTGCCTGCTGGCGCTAAAATGCCACCTTTAGAACAAAGGAAAAAGAGAGGGTTTTGTAAATACCATAATTTTCTGGGTCATAAAACTTCTCAATGTTTTCTTTTCAGGGATTTGGTGTTGTCACGACCGGCAAAAATATTCGAGTCGCAATCATATATTTTAAGGAAAATAAATGATAAACATAAAATCCTAACCCCAAGGGTAGAGATTCTTAAGGTTCAGGAGTCGGTTAAGCGAGGGGAAGGTGTTAGGCACCCCTCACTTCCATTGTACTCAATGGGATCCTCCTTAGATTTTAGGGTATGTTTGTTTATTGTCTGACTTTTTACTTATTTAAAAAAGAATCCTAAGTTTTTTATTATTGTACTCGCTAGGTTTTACAACCCTATGCCTACGTACCTTCAATTTTGAAGGCTCAGAGTAACCGTAGTTCACCTCCCCTATTCCTACCCCTAATCCTATTCCTAATCCTAATCCATTGTTTATACTCTTGGATAAAGAGTTCTATCCCCAAATCCATTATTTATACTCCTAGATAAAGAGTTTTATCCCTTAAATCCCGATCCATTTATTTATACTCTCGGAGGAAGAGTTTTATCCCTTAAATCCTATCCATTATTTATACTCTCGGAAGAAGAGTTCTATCCCATAAATCCTATCCGTTATTTATACTCTCGGAAGAAGAGTTCTATCCCTTAAATCCTATCCATTATTTATACTCTCGGAAGAAGAGTTCTATCCCCAAATCTATTGTTTATACTCCTAGATAAGGAGTTCTATCCCTTAATCTATTATTTATATTCCTAGATAAGGAGTTCTATCCCTTAATCTATTATTTATACTCCTAGATAAGGAGTTATATCCCTTAATCTATTATTTATACTCCTAGACAAGGAGTTCAATCCCTTAATCTATTATTTATACTCCTAAACGAGGAGTTCTATCCCTTAATCTATTATTTATACTCCTAGACGAGGAGTTCTATCCCTTAAATCCTGATTCGTTTATTTATACTCTCGAAGGAAGAGTTTTATCCCAAAATCCTTGTGCATTGTGTATACTCTCGGATGGAGAGTTCTATCCCTTAAAAAATCCTTTATCCCTTGTTTATATTCTCAGATGGAGAGTTTTATCCCAAAATCCCTTATCCCTTAGCCTATGTTTATAATCTTGGAACCTTAGAGTTTTATCCCAAAATCCCTTATCCCTTGGCCTATATTTATACTCTTGGAACATAAGAGTTTTATCCCCAAAATTTAATCCCAATGGTATCCCTTATATCCCTTAGAAATATCCAAATAAATATCCCCCAATCCTGTTCCTTTATTTATGCTCTCGAAAATTAGAGCATTATCCCTTGTTTTAATCCCTCTAATATCCTTTAGGATTCTATCCCTTAGTATATAAAAACCTCAAGTTTTTATATCAATTTGTTTGTAAAATTATCCCTAAGTTAAAAAATTACATAAAGAAGACCTAATTTTATTATCCCCAAATATTATAAAATACCTCTTTCAATTTACTTACAAACTAAAATAATTATGATAATTTATAAAAAAAACCATATTCTAACTTTAACCCCAATTTACTTATCTCATGTTATATTCCTTAGTTAAAAAAATTTAATTAAATTTAATTTTGACATTTTTTTTCTAAAACCATGTTAAATCCAATTTAAACTAAAACCTAACAATATGAATTGCCTTAAAAATAAATCATAAACCAAATTTTATAAAAATTCAAATTTTCCCAAGATATATCATCCAAAAATAATCTAGGAATAAAATTCCATTTGTAAAAAAAAATCAACCCTATTTGCAAAAAATAAACAAATTATTTTAAATAAAAAAACAATAAATTAAAAAACCCAAACCCAAAATTAACCCTAAAATCCTAATTATATCCCCTAATAATGACCCTAACATTCTATTTTATATATCCTAATTAAATAATTAAAGCCTAATTAATAATTAAATTAAAAAATTAATTTAATTACTTAATTGAACCGAGGGGGGTGTATTTAAACCTAAGATATCCAATGATTATCATATGAATTATCCCTAATTGTATTAATAATTCTTAAATTATTTTAACATTGTCCTAATTAATATAAAATATTCATTGTTTATTTGTTTGAATACTTTTTAAATATTTTTAACCTAAAGACATGTTTTTTAGCATCTAATCTTAAGATTCAAACTATCCTAATAAAATAATTAAAAAACCACTGTTATTATTTTTTGGCTTTTATATTATATTGTTTGTTCTTCCTTTTAATTTTATTTTGTTTGTAAAAACAATCATTTATTTGTAAAAAAGAAGAACTATAACAAATATTTGAAATAAAGATATTTACAAGAGATTAATTATATAAAAACATTTATATACAAAACTTTAAATAAATCCTAAAGTCAAATGGGTCAATCAAACAATTTAGGCAAACGAGTCATTATGCATATGATTTAGAGATCGAACTTACTAACCTAAAATGACGTGACCCAAAATAAGCTGCTTCCTCCCTTCTTTTCTTTACGTTCCTCGCGTATCCCTTTTCTCCTTAGTATTTCTTGACGCTCTCCCTTTCCTTTCCCTATTTTTCTCCTTTTCCCTTAGCGCAAGATTCCGAACCCTCTTCCCCTTTTAGTTTTGTTGTTCTTCAATGTGAAGAACAACAACTTTTTTTAAACTGATTATTGTGAATTTGTGGGTGATCAAAATAAGAGAGAATGGGGTTCTATTTATAGGAAAAAATTAGGTTAAAAAATTAAATTTGATTGTCTATTTTTAGATCGATTTGATTTAACCTGATTTTTTCCTATTTCTTAAAGCCCAAGCCAATGAATCTGGATGGATTCATGGCTTGGTGAATTTGAATAAATAATAAAGACAAAATAAAATAAAAAGTCTAATAATTAAAATGAAAAAAAGATTTGATTTGATTTGACTTATATGATTTTTTGAAGATTTTTTCTTAAAAACATGATTTTAATGAAAAAATCAATATTTTAAAATATTTATTAAATAAAATATGAAAATTAATATTAAAATAAAAAAAAAACTATTTCTTTTGGTATTTTTTATGCTTTAAAGGTAAAATAGAAAAAGTTAGTAATAAAGGAAAAAAACTAAAAGTGGAAGAGGTAGGATTCAAACTCATGCACTTTCCCTTACAATCCTTAGGCCCACTCCTCTACCAAATGGACTATTATGTTTGTTCAAAATGAAATTACACCCAAAGAGTAATATTCTAATTAAAATCTAATTTATAATTTGCACTCTTCTTGCAAATGATACCTATACTATATTTTTTATTTCTCTCTCTTTTTTAAAATGCATTGAAATAGTATTAAAATAAAAAGAAGATATTAAAAATATAAACTACTTATTATCACTATTTTTTTTTACTTATATAAGCAATAAAAAGGTGAAAAAAAGAAAAGAAAGGTGGTCAAAATTGGGGGTACGACAGCTGCCCCTATTTAATCGGTTTCGAATCAAAATGATGATGTCGGTGAGCCTTCATCTTCTTTGAGGAGGAGACGATTAAATACAAGAGGAACCCTAATTTTGACCGCGGAGTTGATAGGTTCAGAGTCCGTGCGGACCGATCCCAGATGCTCCGTTAATATCCTAATATCCCTTGTGATATCCCTCATTGCAGAAGTTGGGTAGGATTTTGATGATCTTCCGATTCCAATTTGGTAAACCCTGGTAGAACCCCTGATAAAACTCTTGGTAATATCTTGATGAAGCCCCTTTGCTGTTTTTTTTTTGTGGGACCCCTGATAATAAAAGTCCTGACAAAAAAGTCTTGCAAACCCGTGATGGCACCCCTTAATTAACCCCAATGATCCGTTTAAACCCTTCCGGGTGGATCTTGCATATGATTCCTATGATCCTTCGATCATGCTACTGGCATCAGGTAGGACTTTAGTGATGCCCTGATCCCTCTGGATGAAACCCCTGGATGGAACCCCTTTAAAAATCCTGATTAAAACCCCTCTGATAAATCCCTTGAATAAAAATCCGATAGAACTCCTTGATACAATCCCTTGAAAATCCCTTTAATCTGGTAAGACCCCTTTTTTTATATTACCCCTAGTATACAATTTTGATATAACCCTTTGGATAAAATCCTTTGGATAAAGATCCGATAGAACCCCTTTTTAATGAACCCTCTTGAGACAATCCTTTAGTACAACTCCTAATAATAACCCTTGTATGTTTGATGGCACGCCCTACGTGGGTCACATAATTTGCTTGATTGTAAGGTGAAGACATACTCACTGAGGGTGATAATCCTGAAAGATCCTTTACTGAAGTGTTGTTCTCGCGATATAATAGAGAATTAAATCCTTAATGGTGATTATGAACCCTATGCATGTTTGTGTATATGAGTGCATGTATGTGTGCTTTTATGTATGATGCATTATTTGGGCTAACTCCTCTTTTAATGTAGTGCAATGTATGTCTTTGTCTGAAATAATACTTTCCATAACGTTCTGATTCCCTGACCCTTGAGACTTTGATAATTGTAGTAAGCCATGATACCCTTGATTCCTGTTTAATATGCCGTTAAAGAATCTCCCATGTTGGTTAGATTGTAATGTATATTCCTGTCAGTGTATAGCCCTTATATCCTGCTTTGGAAGAATATGATCCCTTTGATGACTCCAAAAACCGAAGTAAAATCCATTTTCCATTTCCAAAGCTTTTATTTATACCCAATATTTCAATGCATTATTTCACAATTAATCAACACCTTGTAATCAAGCGGAATAATTTAGGAGGCAAAGAAATATATTTGAAAAGCAAATTTTATTGAGAATTGGCCCGGAAATGGGCAATAATACGTAAAGAGAGTAATTCCCATAAGGAGATAGTACCATAAATCCAGAAAAGATGTAAAATGGCAATAAGAAAACAAATTTATTTATGTCCCTATTAAGTGTAACACCAGCTAATATCCCTAAGTCTCCAAGATCACGACACTTCACTTCTGAAGATGACGGCTGGAATGATCGCTCCCTTCTGAATTCCTGTTACGGGGTGACTTGAGTGTTTTCATTCATATGCCTTTTGGATATCCTAACTTTTGTCTGGACCGCTCTTTTCAGAGTCTTAGTCCACCGGGATGATATACCATTTTTTTCGACTAAGCCGCCCTTTAGGGTTTTCGACTTGTCAGGTATCATTTTTTATTCAAGTCCCTAATTTTTGCCTGGATTGCTCTTTCGAGTTTTTAATCCACCGGGATGCCCTAATTTTTGTCTAAGTCGCCCTTTAGGGTTTTCGACTTAGCGGGATTTTATCCTCTTTTTCTAGGCATATCATTTTTGACCGAATTGGAGTTCATCGGTCGTGGTAAATCTGCTCCATCCATGGTTGTTAATATTAGTGCTCCGCCAGAGGAGGCACTTTTCACGACATATGGCCCTTCATAGTGTGTTCATTTGCCGCGGTGTTCCTTATGGATGATTACTATTTTCCTTAACACCAAGTCTCCCTCTTCGAGTAGGCGAGGAGGAATTTTCTTGTCGAACGCTCTCTTAATTCTTTGTTGATATAATTTGCCTGCAGCCACACGTTTCCCTTACACTAGGTTTAGCTGATCCAGTCTAGTTTGCACCCATTCTACCTTATCCAGTTTAGCTCCTTTTATGATCCTAAACTCCGATTGATAACCCCTCTTCGAAGCCCATATCCTTATGAAAATACAAGTTTCCATCGAGATCCAGGTCCAGGTCCTTCATAGGAGTTTCACAATCCCTTATAACCATAATGTCTTTGATAGTTGTCGACTGGTTGATGAGCAAGATGGTTTGCTAGTATATTTCCATTAATGACCTTTTGAGTGACGTATTGGATGTCACATTCATTTAATAACATATGCCACATAGCTATTCTCCCTGATACGTCATGCTTCCCTAGTTCACAACCCGTTGAATTTCCAAGTACTGTTAAGTACATTATGCGTGGTCTTCTTCCTTTTTTTGTAACTTGGTAATGATCCTCTATCTCCTTATGCACCATATTACCATAGTCCTTCGATAAGTTACTCCTACATTCTTTAATCCAACAGGTGTTACCTTGTGACAAAAAGTCAAATTGTTTCTTGACTTCTTCCCTGATCTGGAGGATCATATCAGATCTAGTCTTCCTCAACTTTTGCTTAATTGGCGCGCATTCAAGTTTGAGTAGTAATTTGTGCTCAACGATGTTCGTATCACGTCCAGGCATATCTTGGTATGACCAGGAGAACACATCTGGGTACCCTTGCAATAGCTCGATCAACCTTTCCTTTATATCCTTATTCGGAGAAACACCAACTTTGAACTTTTTCCTCTCTTCCTCAGTTCCTAGATTGATCACATCCACTGGTTCTTGATGATGTTGTATTTCCTTGTCCATTTGCCTCAACAGTCTGGCTAACTCTTCGGGAAGCTCACACTCGTCCTCATCACCCTCTTTCGCTTGGTTAATTGGTAATTCGAAGTCATTCAAGATTATAGTGGTGTCATTTTCAATAGGTTCATTTTTAAATTTGCACGAGGAAGATTTTTTATTAGTATCCTTTTTGAATTGATGGGAATGAAAATATTGAAAGAAGGTATATTGCCATTTTGAACAAACAGAAAATGAAAGAAAAAAAGATCTTGATTGAAAACAAAATGCAATTTTATTGATAGAAATAATCCAATGAAATAAAAGGTGGCCCTACAAAGCTTCGCCCACTTGCCTTGGGGATAGCAAGGGACTTATTATTATTTTAAGAAAAAAGTAAATTACTTCGAAACATAAATCATCTTAGTAATCCCGATGGCTCTCCAATTGTCGAGATTAGGCATTCCTTTCTTCCTCTTCCATTGCAGCCACTTGATTCTTATCCTGGAACCCAAAACTATGAAAATTGTCTTCTAATCCTTCATTAGTCGGTTTGTGACCCAGCCCGAACAAGCCCTTCTCCTTAGGTGACTCCCATTGTTTGCCCCAGTTTGTTAGGTTTCCCTTCTTAATAAGGAATTCATCTTCCATCCCTTCCATGGCGTTGACTATTGCCCCAATGTGCCCCAGTAATGCATTATCTCCCAGATTTGGTCCTTCAGGGTCTACAACACCGACATCGTGATTTCTGGAATACCTTTTATTGTTATGTTGATCAGAGGATGACTGCCCAATCTTTCCTGTCTTTAAATCGTTCTCAATCCTCTCTCCAATGATAACCAAGTCAGTAAATCCTGTTGAGACTGCCCCAATCATCCTCTTGTAATACGTTTCTTGTAGGGTATCCATAAACATATCCACAAGTTCACTTTCCAATAATGGAGGTTGCACACGAGAAGCTAGTTCCCTCCATCTTTGGGCATATTCTTTGAAGGACTCATTCCCTTTTTTAGACATGTTCTGCAAAAGCGTGCGGTTAGGAGCCATGTCCACATTGTACCAGTATTGCTTCAGAAAGGCGCTTGCAAGGTCTTCCCAAGTCTTAACGTGAATCCTCTCCAATTGCATGTACCAGTCCAAGGAGGCCCCACTAAGGCTGTCTTGGAAAGTGTGCATCATCGGCTTCTTATCAGTAGCATGGGCACCCATTTTTCGAGCAAACATCCTAAGGTGATTCTTAGGACAACAGACACCCTTGTATTTCTTGAAATTCGGAGCCTTAAAATTGGGAGGTATGACCACATCGGGCACCAGATATATTTCCAAAGCATCCACTCCAAAAATATTGAATCCCTCCACGACCTTCAACTTTTCCTCCAGCGCATTGTATTTATCGTCAATCCATCTCCTTCCCATAACAGTGGTTCCTTTACTTTCGAGGGCCACTTGCCTTGGATTTTCATCCTCGTATTGGGGGTTCCAATCTGCGTAATTCTCACGTGCAATAGGTCTGTGAGTAGTTCGAGGTGCCCCATAGGAAATAGGTGGAGAGACGGTTCCCTCGAGAGGTTGGTCAACAGTTTTGTGCTTAGCAGTTTCGGTCTCCTCACGTTCCAGATCATTGAAAAACCCTAGTAGGGGGTTATTATCTTCAACATGGGGGTAGGAGTAGGAACCTTCCTTTGACGACTTGACTCGGTTCCTCTGGCTATCAAATTCTGGATGGCAAGTGTCAATTGATCGATCTTGCTTTTCATACCTTCTACATTCTCCTTGACAGTATCCATTTCTCCTCTCAGAGTGACCAGATCCTTCTCCAAATGATTCATAGATCTCCTTTGGTACGCTCGAGTGTAAGGTCGGGAAGTCAAGTTGTTATGCTCGATGATTTTGAGACAAGGTGATAAAATGTAAATGATTTTTTTCTTTATTCCTTTTTCTTTATTTAAATGCATGTTGATGCATGGATGTATGAATATGCATGATGTATGCTAAGTAATTTTAAAAATTTATTTGGGGGGAATTCCAAAATCCATTGTAGTTAGATATGAATATATTCAAAGGATGAAACCCATACACATAGAATAAAAATTACTTTATAAGATTCAAACCCATTAGCCAATTCCCAATCCAAAATGACTTCTAAACTCCAAAATGAAAACTCCTGAACTTAAAAAGGCGTAAACTAAATAGATGCCTCCAATGCCTTCTTCAAATGAGCTTTAAACTCCTCCAAGTATCCTTTCTTGAGCTTTTTCATTTCCTTATCCTCCTTGTAGTGAGATGATGAATCTACAAACAGGTACAACTATGTCTTTTAGGCTTGACCCTTCTTCTTTTTTTTTCCTTTTTTTTTTGCCCCCATGCCCTTGTAAGGTTTTTTCCCCTCCTTGTAAATCCAAGTATAGTACAAATTGTTCCAGCGTAAGAGCTAGTTGAAAATCCTTGAGGAGGAAGTCACATAGGGGAGGATCCTAAAATTGTGCAAAAGCAATTACGGCCTCTACCTTCATAGGGATCCCTAAAAGATCGAGGATCCTTCCATACTTGCGTATAAACATCCTTTGAGCAGATTTTGGCATTCAGTCTTAAGGGTCTTTGAGACTTTGTAAATTAGCACTTAGCACTCTGATGCGTAGGGTATCCCTTTTGTTTGAATCCATCTTTCCAATGTACCTACAACATATCTTGAAATTCCCCACAAAAATGTATATATGCAAAAAAGGTTTTTAAATGCATGATGACATGAACATTTTTTTAGTGTTTTATTTGGTTAGGGTAAGGGTGAAATGCAAGCATGACCCTAACTAGGTAGGCTCCCTACAATGGTTTAGGTCTAAGTATTATCTACCCAATCCCCTCACATGTAGGATATACGGTTTTTGACAGCATAACAGCCCTAGAATTTATGGACTATACCCTTGTTTTACCATGAGAAGGATCAAGCCTTCCTATGGTAAACCTTCGGGATAAGTCACATTTAGGAAGACCCTAGTAACAACCCTTGAGGGTTAAATACATAGGATCAACATGGATTAATTGGGTTTTCTAAAGGTCCTCAGAATCTTGGACCACATCCAAATTTATCAGCTATGTTAAGGGATAGCCTTACCAGGAAGATAATTTTGGAGGGTCTATCTGAGTGTGGCATCAATGCATAGTCGGGATGTTACATCCCTTCCATTAACATTTCCGTTCCACGTCCTAACTTAAGGTATACTCCAAGCTTGGGTTTTAGCTTCACACGTCACCATATCCCAAACCAATGCAATAATGACAATGTAATAAATATGAATAACAAATATAATAAAATAAAACAAAAAATAAATTAAAAAATAATGAACATCCAAGACAAACAAACAAAAACCCTACAACCTAAGGTTAGGATGGACTCTCTTTAGGGAGGAGTCCCCAGCAGAGTCGCCAGCTGTCGCGGCCGGCAAAAATATTCGAGTCGCCATCATATTTATTAAGGAAAATAAATGATAAACCTAAAATCCTAATCCCAAGGGTAGAGATTCCTAAGGTTCGGGAGTCGGTTAAGCGAGGGGAAGGTGTTAGGCACCCCTCACTTCCATTGTACTAAATGGGATCCTCCTTAGATTTTAGGGTATGTTTGTTTGTTGTCTGACTTTTTACTTATTTACAAAAGAATCCTCAGTTTTTTTATTATTGTACTCGCTAGGGTTTACAACCCTATGCCTACGTACCTTCAATTTTGAAGGATCAGAGTAACCGTAGTTCACCTCCCCTATTCCTACCCCTAATCCTATTCCAAATCCTAATCCATTGTTTATACTCTTGGATAAAGAGTTCTATCCCCAAATCCATTATTTATACTCCTAGATAAAGAGTTTTATCCCTTAAATCCCTAATCCATTTATTTATACTCTCAGAGAAAGGGTTTTATCCCTTAAATCCTATCCATTATTTATACTCTCGTAAGAAGAGTTATATCCCTTAAATCCGATCCATTATTTATACTCTCGGAAGAAGAGTTATATCCCTTAAATCCTATCCAATATTTATACTGTCGAAAGAAGAGTTCTATCCCCAAATCTATTGTTTATACTCCTAGATAAGGAGTTATATCCCTTAATCTATTATTTATACTCCTAGATAAGGAGTTATATCCCTTAATCTATTATTTATACTTCTAGACGAGGAGTTCTATCCCTTAATCTATTATTTATACTCCTAGACGAGGAGTTATATCCCTTAATCTATTATTTATACTCCTAGACGAGGAGTTCTATCCCTTAAATCCCGATCCGTTTATTTATACTCTCGGAGGAAGAGTTTTATCCCAAAATCTTTGTCCATTATTTATACTCTCGGGTGGGGAGTTCTATCCCTTAAAAAATCCTTTATCCATTGTTTATACTCTCGGATGGAGAGTTTTATCCCAAAATCCCTTATCCCTTGGCTTATGTTTATACTCTTGGAACCTAAGAGTTTTATCCCAAAATCCCTTATCCCTTGCCCTATATTTATACTCTTAGAACCTAAGAGTTTTATCCCCAAAATTTAATCCCAATGGTATCCCTTATATCCCTTAGAAATATCCAAATAAATATCCCCCAATCCTATTCCTTTATTTATGCTCTCGAAAATTAGAGTTATATCCCTTGTTTTAATCCATATAATATCCTTTAGGAATCTATCCCTTAGTATATAAAAAACCTCATGTTTTTATATCAATTTGTTTGCAAAATTATCCCTAAGTTAAAAAATTACACAAAGAAGACCTAATTTTATTATCCCCAAATATTATAAAATTCCTCTTTCAATTTACTTACAAAATAAAATAATTATGATAATTTATAAAAGAACCATATTCTAACATTAGCCCCTATTTACTTATCCCATGTTATATTCCTTAGTTAAAAAATTTAAATTAAATTTAATTTTGACATTTTTATTCTAAAACCATGTTAAATCCAATTTAAACTAAAACCTAACAATATGAATTCCCTTAAAAATAAATCATAAACCAAATTTTATAAAAATTCAAATTTTCCCAAGATATATCATCCAAAAATAATCTAGGAATAAAATGCCATTTGTAAAAAAAAATCATCCCTACTTGCAAAAAATAAACAAATTATTTTAAATAAAAAAAACAATAAATTTAAAAACCCAAACCCAAAATTAACCCAAAAATCCTAATTATATACCCTAATAATGACCCTAATATTCTATTTTATAAATCCAAATTAAATAATTAAACGCTAATTAATAATTAAATTAAGGAATTAATTTAATTACTTAATTAAACCGAGGGGGTGTATTTAAACCTAAGATATCCAATGATTATCATCCTAATTGTATTAATAATTCTTAAATTATTTTAACATTGTCCTAATTAATATAAAATATTAATTGTTTGTTTGTTTGAATTTTTTTAAATATTTTTAACCTAAAGACATGTTTTTTAGCATCTAATCTTAAGATTCAAACTATCCTAATAAAATAAAATAAAATCCACTGTTATTATTTTTTGGCTTTTATATTATATTGTTTGTTCTTCCTTTTAATTTTATTTTGTTTGTAAAAACAATCATTTATTTGTAACAAAGAAGAACTATAACAAATATTTGAAATAAAGATATTTACAAGAGATTAATTATATAAAAACATTTATATACAAAAATTTAAATAAATCCTAAAGTCACATGGGTCAATCAAACAATTTAGGCAAACGAGTCATTATGCATATGATTTAGAGATCGAACTTACTAACCTAAAATGTCGTGACCCAAAATAAACTGCTTCCTCCGTTCTTTTCTTTACGTTCCTTGTAACGCCCATATATATATACATACATCAAAGCAGATATAATACATGAATTCCACATTTGGTACTGAAATATACAATAAGTTCCTAGTAAACACATTATACATATACATGCCCAAAAAGCCTAAACACAAAAAACTACGGCATAGTATATCTACAAGATGTTCCAAAGACAAAATACTAAGAACTAGATCACTAATGATCTCAAAAACTCCACAATGGAAGCAAAGTCATCAGATAAGTAAGGATAATCACATGACCTTATCCTTACCCTTCGCAGAACCTGCAGTACCTGTGATGTAAACAACAACAGTGGGGTGAGATACATCAAATCTCAGTGAGTTCCATATCTTAAAGTCCTCTCGGCTCTACAAGGTTCTAATAGACCTAACTCAAGTCAAAAGGGAAGGGAAGTGACGTAGAGTACACACACACTATATGGAAACATGCTATGAGTTCATCAACTCACAATATCACTAATCGGTAACCACGCCAAGGCATCCCCTGTTCCTGTCCGCTTCTACGTCTAGAAGTCGACTCGAGGCATGGATCCCGGTAACCTACTTGACATACGAATCGATTCGGGTTCTACGGGCCATTAACCGTTATGAACCGTTACTTCACACGGGCCATTAACCGTCACAAGCATACGCTCCCAGAGCGCCATTCGTACTGCACGCGGGAATCAAACCTGCCAAGTAGTTGTGCACATGTTTCAGAGGAGCTCGAGACCCATGAAACGCACTCGCAAAAATAACCGGTTACGATTACGTGATCATACACAAATGTGATTGTATTCGACAATCACAAGGCCATTATGCCTTATCACAACCAAACGGTTAACACGCATGTTCCATACTAGTATTTATTTATTCTGACATTGCTTATGGTAATGTTCCTCACTCTACCTATTCCGTATTTTAACATGCATACAATTTCAACAACAATTACCCACCATTAAACGATAAAAGTCGACAAAACAACATTATTCCAACAATCCCGACATAATTAAATTGGCCAACAACCTTAAAACCATTTTCATGAGAAAGTACACTTTATTAGCTTTCCAACGATATCAAGAATATTAAAAACGGATAACCGAGTCAAAAGTTATGGACATAACGAAAAATAGTATCGCGAGAAAACACAATTCTACATTTTCCTGACCGTACGCGTATTGCCCTAAGCCATACGCGTATTGACCAGCTGGCTCGCCCAGCCATACGCGTATTGCCCAAGGTGATACGCGTATGGGCAGAGGCTAATATCCCATCAAAATTCCATTTAATCCTCCAATACGCGTACTGCCTAACCCATACGCGTATTGCCTCATCCCATACGCGTAACGCCCAAAATCCTTCATTGCCATACGCGTATTGACCACCCCAATACGCGTATTGCCTTGTGTGATACGCGTATGAGCAGTGGAAACCTAGAATTTTCCTGCAGAAAAGTTCTGCTACGGGGTGATCCAAAACAACCCCAAAATCCCATTTTTTTCTCAGCAATTACACCAAAACATGTTATAATCATCACAACCAGCATAACACACCATCAATTATCGAATTTCAGCAGTTCTATTGTAAAATTTCACATTTTCTAACAATATCAAACTAACTCTAAAACTCAATAAAATTCTATTCTAAAGTGTCTAACTAGAACCCACCTGGATTACAAGATGAGGAGGTTGAAGCCGAGATGAAAAGATGAAGATTGGTTGATGATTCGAGTCCTGGAGCTCTTGAGAGAATTTTCCTCTTCCTTTCCTTCCCTTTTTCCTCTCTTTTCCTTTCTCTTCCAATTCCTTCTCAAAGTTTTCTAACTTTTCAAATAAGGCAAGGAAAAGAAAATATACATAGAAAATATTAATTGGCAATACTACTAATTATCCAAATTATCTCAAATGCACCAATTAATAAAACTCCAAGTTAAATAGTATTAAGTTTAATCAATCTGAGTTCATCAGTTTACTCTAATTATTTTATCCAATAATTGCTCAGAGTACACCGGAACCCAGTTGACCAAAATAATATTATCCAAAACGCTCAGAATTTTACGGGGTATTACATCCTCCCCCCCTTAAATAGAAATTCGCCCACGAATTTAAAACAAATACCTGAAAAGATGAGGATAGACCTCCCGCATCTCCGATTCCAATTCCCAAGTTACATTGCCCGGATGCGTCTCGTCCCACTGGACCTTAACAAGAGGAATCTCTTTATTCCTTAACACTTTAGTTTCTCTTCCAGTGATACGACTCGGCTGAGGCTCAAATGTCAAATCAGCTTCTATCTTAATTGTATCTGGTAAAACTAGTTGAAGAGGATCTGGGACAAATTTCCGAAGCTGAGACACATGAAAAACGTCATGCATCTCTGACAGAGAAGGCGGTAAGGCTAATCTGTAAGCTACTACTCCAACTTTTTCTAAGATTTGATACGGTCCCACATATCTTGGACTTAACTTCCACGAATTAAATGGTCCTTTCAACCTCAATCTCGGAGTAACCTTCAAAAATACATGATCACCCTCATCAAACTCTAACGGTCTCCTACGGTTGTCCGCATAGCTTCTCTGACGATTTTGAGCTTGTTTAACTTTTCCACAAATCATTCTAATCTTTTCCGTGGTCTCGTGGATAATCTCCGGTCCCAAAATTCTATCGTCAGCAACTTCCGCCCAACACAATGGCGTTCTACACTTCCTACCATATAACGCCTCGTAAGGTGCCATACCAATACTTGCATGATAACTGTTATTATAAGAGAATTCGATCAACGACAAGAGTTCTATCCAATTTCCTCCGCTTCCAAGTACACAAGCTCTTAACATGTCCTCCATAGTTTGTATTGTCCGTTCCGTCTGACCGTCCATTTGCGGATGATTCGACGTACTCAAACATAACCTCGTTCCCATGGCTTGTTGAAAAGCTCTCCAAAATCTTGAGGCAAACTTTGGATCTCTATCCGAAACGATGCTAGTAGGAATGTCGTGCAATCTCACTATTTCTGAGATGAACAGCCTTGCGAGGTGACTCGCCTTGTAGGTAGTCTTCATAGCTAAGAAATGAGCTAATTTCGTTAACCGATCCACAATTACCCAAATCGAATCATAACCGCCCTGCGCACGGGGCAGTCCCACTGCAAACTCCATTGAAATACTCTCCCATTTCCACGTCGGAATTTCTAAAGGTTGCAACAAGCCACCCGGCCTTTGGTGCTCAATCTTCACTTGTTGGCACACCGCACATTCCGACACATACACCGCGATATCTCTTTTCATCCTGGACCACCAATAGTCCCTCTTTAAATCTTGATACATCTTTGAAGACCCCGGATGTATAGTAAAAGCACCCTTATGCGCTTCTTCCAAAATCCTTCGTTTTAACTCCGTGATATCCGGAACACAAACCCTTTGGTTAAACAAAATAGTTCCCTCGGTAGCTCGTACAAAACCCGGTTGTAGTAACACTTCCTGTAACTTCTCGTCTAACCCTTGCTCTTGCTGGATTTCTTCCCTAAGAGTAGAAGAGACATTCAAATTCCCCATGACTACACAATTTGGAGTCCAGTTAAATTGAAGATTTAGATCTCTAAACTTTTCCATTAAGGTATACTCTAACATCATCAACTCGGCATTATACAACACCTTCCTACTCAATGCATCTGCCACCTTATTTGCTTTACCCGGATGGTATTTTAACTCCAAGTCATAATCCTTCAAATATTCCATCCATCTCCTCTGACGCATGTTCAACTCTTTCTGATTAAATAAGTACTTTAAGCTTTTGTGGTCGCTAAACATCTCAAAACGTACACCATACAAATAGTGACGCCACACTTTCAAGGTAAATACAACTGCCGCCAATTCTAAATCATGCGTTGGGTAATTCTCTTCATGGACTTTCAACTGTAGTGAAGCATAAGCCACTACATGTCCCTTCTGCATTAACACTCCGCCTAAACCCTTCTTCGATGCATCACAATATACCTCATATGACTTGCTAGGATCAGGAATAACCAAAATAGGAGCGGTCGTCAATCTCTCCTTCAAACTTATAAAACTTCTTTCACAAGCCGAATCCCACTCATACGAATAATCCTTCCGAGTAAGTCTCGTCAATGGTAAAGCCAACTGCGAAAACCCCTTAATAAACCTTCTGTAGTACCCTGCCAATCCTAAGAAACTTCTAACTTCAGAAGCATTCTTCGGTCTCTCCTAATTAATCACTGCTTTAACTTTTGATGGATCGACCGCTACACCTCCCTGGGATATGACATGACCAAGGAAATTAACCTCAGACATCCAAAACTCACACTTACTTAACTTAGCAAAAAGTTGCTTCTCTTGCAAGATGGATAAAACGATTCTTAAGTGTTCTCCGTGCTCTTGAGGATCACGAGAAAAAATAAGAATGTCATTGTAATACCCCAAATTTTGACCACTTAGATTTCCGATCATTGTGAAAATCATCATCACAATATGGATGTACCTTTATGCTTCATCAGTCTCCCCAAAGATGGGTGAGCATCCAATACAATCAAAATTAGGGTTTCAAGCCCTCTCTGAGCTTTAGACAAAGGATCAATCAAGAAATGACATGATCTTCAACTTGTCTAATCTCTCAAACATCCACAATGGATCAAAAAGGACTCCCACTTCAAGGATTAAGCACAAGGCTGCTCCCTTCTAGGTGGATCAAGTCTCAAGATCGACAGTGTCACCAAATTAGGGTTTTGGTCAACCAGGGCCTCCAGATGGAAATTTTCATCTAGGCATAAGGTAATGATCCAAAACATGACCTAATATACTTCATGTAACCTCATGAACCCATGCATCAAGTCAATTTTGCCTCAGGGAATGCATTCATCAAAAATCAGGAATTAGGGTTTCTTGACCTAATTCACCCCTAAGTTGACTTTTGGGACAAACCATGAGCCAAGACCTCAAGACATGATTTGAGGGTCTCTAATACACCATATTGATCCATTTGGAACAATGGATTGATCCAAGAAGCTTGAGCAACAAGTTTCATTTTCATCTGCACCACAATTAGGGTTTTAAGGGAAAAGTCAACTGTAACTTTGACTTTTGACCAAGGCATGCTCCCAAACCCTAATACATGATTGAATATACCCTATGACACCCATGGAACATGTCCATCAAGTTTGATTTAGGTCAAGGACATGATTTCCTGAAGAATTGCACAGTTTGGAATTCATCTGATAAAAAGTCAACTGTGCACAAAAGTCAACTTTGACTTTTTGAGATTTTTCCCCAAAATGGATTTTCAACCCTAAAATGATGTTAATGTATGATTTGAATCATCATTCATCAAGAAAAATCAAGAAAAGTGAGATAACTTGTAAAAGGGGTAACCATAAAACTTAGAAATTTTTCTAAGTTAAAAACAAAGTGGCAAAGGTACCAACTTTGGAGGACCATAACTCCTGAACCACAAGGCCATTTTTTCTCATACAAAGATGGATTTGTAGCCCTCACTATCACCTACAAAAACTTCAACTACAAGTCATTCCAATTCATTAAGGATTTTGAGTTATGGAGTGATCAAAGTGGCTGAAAAGTGAAAATGTCACTTTTTCCAACACTTAGTGAAATTTTCACTAAGTCAGAATTCTGCTTCACTTTTTGCCAAATGTAGGGGGATTTTTCACTTGGAATCAAAAGAGATCAAAACCAAACTTATTCAAACAGTTGTTGTATCATGTTAGGGCTTTCCAAAATGGCCAAGAACATTGCCAAATTCAACATACATCATGAGATACAACATTGGCAAGTTGCCTTGCTGAAATCTGTCAAGGCAAGGCAGAATTTGCATTTTGGCTCGATTTACCAAAATTAGCCAATTGCAATTGCTCCAATCCACTTGGACACCTCAGAGGATTGAATCTAAAGGGGACAATCACTGAGTCAAGCCTCCAAGGTCCAAGGAACAAAGAATAGCATGTTGAACCTAGAATGGCCAAAATAGGGACAAAACTTCAAATTTGGAATGAGGCATTCAATGGAACCATCAAGGTGGTATGGACTGAGCCATTCTCATCTGAAATCAGTCAAGACTTATCCAAGACCAAGGGGACCAAAGCTCTGTGCCCTAACCTCTAGTCAATGGCTAGAGGAGACTTTCATTTCCATTGGCCAACATTGAGGAAACCTACTTACCAGCTGCCATGTACTATTCCTTGCAAAACAAACTTGCTCTACTATAAATAGAGTTCAATTGTGGTCAATTTAAGTACACCAAAGCCATCTAACAGATGCTTTCCTCAAAATCTCTTTCTCTTGGCAAAAATGCCTTTCTTAGCAAGGTAGCTATCGGGTTTTGAGTTTGAGAGCAATTCTGCACAAACCAATCACTCACACACCTCACATACATCACATATGAGCTGATTAAACACTCACATAACTTCTGAAACATCAAAATCTCAAAATCACTTGCCATCCACACAAGTTTGAAGTGAAGTTGCAGCTGAGATGCCATAAATTGATCCAGTCCATTTCAATTCAATCCAAGTGTTCAAACACGATCCATAGGGTGTAGGGAAGCTGTTCAGATCATCACCACTCATCTGTAACACCTCCAACTCAAAATCACATCTGTTCTTGCTGTCACGACTTGGAGGTAAGCACATACTTGGTCATCTCTCAATCTATGCATATTTCCTCGCACAATAATTTGGCCATATGTTCATAATCATGCATGGAATGTTTTCCCTCAATTAATTGCATTGTTTGAATCGTGTATCAAAAATCCTAGCCTTCATGCAGAAATTAGGGTTCTTGAGGTCTCTTCGTGATTTCTTGTTGTATGTTTAATTTAAATGAAATTAAAGTACATAGACATGATCGTGAGGTTGAGACGAGCATAATGATATGTGGATTGCATGTTATAATTACGTATTCAGTGAGATTGGATGGAAAATGCAAATCTGGGCAAACTGAATCTTGGTGTTGTTCTTGGCGCTATTTTCATAAATTCAAATATTTGAATTTTGTGATTTTTGTTTAATTGATTCAAAAATTAATTTCTCTCTAAGTTTTAATGATTTTGAGTTGATTCTTTTTTTAATAATTCACAAAAATGTTAAAATATTTTATTTTACCAAAAAATCCAAAAAATATTATTTATTTCATATAATTGATATTTTTGTAAAGAATTAATATTTTAATTGTTTTTGGCATTTTAAATATTTTTTCTACATTGATTTTGCAACTTTTAATGCTTTCTATTTGTTTTGTAGGTCAATACTTAATTTTTGAAGCATTAATCCAATATCACAATTTGTTTTCCATGTGTTAAACAATTTTTGATCATTTTAATTGAATTTTTATTCAATTAAATACATTTTTGAAAACAAATTAGGGTTTTGGATTAATTCAACCCTCATAAATCATTTTCAAAACACTTTGGGCCTCTATTAGAGTGTAAGACCCAATCCTTTTTTTGACCAAATCATCTTTGGCCCTCACTTATTGTATAAGTCCCGATACCGTCAAAAAACAAACGGCGCGATCGTCGCCTTTTCAAAAATCATTTGGGCCTACCCTCGAGTAGTAAGACCCATTTATTTTTTTGGGCCTCTTGAGAGAGTGTAAGACCCATCCCCCATTGTACAAAAACTTTTTGGGCCTCACTCATTGTATAAGTCCCTCTGTACAAGTAAACGGCGCGATCGTCGCCCGTTTAAAATTAAAAACCATCTGGGCCTACCCTCGTGTTATAAGCCCCACTCTTTTCTTTAAACCTTTTTGGGCCTCTTGAGAGAGTGTAAGACCCATCCCTTTGTACAGAAAACCTTTTTGGGCCCCAGTCACTTGTATAAGTCCCGATGTACAAAGTCAAATAGTGCGCTCACTGATAAAACCCTGGGCCTCTCCTTGAGCTGTAAGCCCCAAATCTTTCTTTTTCAAAGTACTTTCTCCTTTGATTTTGAATATACAGTTGTTTTCAATCTTTCTTTGTTGAACAACTAAACCAACAGCATGGAAGCTCTACAACCGAGTAAGTGTTTACCCGCTTTCATTTACTGCTTTCATATTATAAACTGTATTGTGGGGCTGCTCACTGTAAGTCTCCTTTCATAAACTCATATCAACTGTGTAATAATAGTATAGATATCTCGAGTTTCCCCGGCAACTACGTCTAGAACTAAGTGACGCCGTTTCATTTATTCGTAGAAATAGACGCCTAGATCTCCAATAGGAGCACCAGATACAGTCTTCTCTTCGGCTGTCCTCCTTAGGAATCGTCAAGAAGCTCTACTCCCCAAGATGAATGTATTCTCCGTGAATGGCATCTTTGAGTTTCTTCCAAATTCTCGAACTTTCCTGACTTGATCTATTCTTTGTGGATAGCTTGCCTTGAATGTCTCGGGGTTTGGGTACCCACTACGGTCATAATCTTGGACCTTAACCAAGGAACCCTCTTTAAAAGCTAAAAGTCGCTGGATAGTAAACCTCGCACGTTTACCAGTGGTTTTTATCTTTTAAAGAGTTATCTCTCCTAATGGAAAGGAGATGATAGACCCACGGGCTTCTTAAAAGCATCGGCCTCCTCTTGGGCATTATTCAAGGACCCTACGGCTTCTTAGAAGTATTCACAGCCTCCTCTTAGGCTTCGTATAATGATCTCTTCCTCCGGGAATGATAGCCTCCTCTTGGGCTTCGTACAAGGACCCGTCGGCTTCTTAAAAGTTTCCAGCCTCCTCTTGGGCTTCGTACAAATTGTCCCGACGACCTCCTAGAGGTATAGGAACAGAACCTAGTCATCCTCATAGAACAGTCCTTTCATAGAGTCTACTACTGTTTCTCGAAGCATAGTACAAAAGATAAAACTCTAGACACGGACAGTCTAACTTCCTTGAGTCTCAAAGACATTCTCAAGCACCCTTCGTTAAATAGGAAGGAAACCCGCAGACTCGGATAGTCTCGATACCCTTTGGATTTCCCGTTTCCTCAAAGAGAAGGAAATATCCCCGATCCTCAAATCAAATCCCTGGGTACAGTGTTACTCATATAAGAACTGATTTTCTCTTTTAAAATCAGTATATTGGATATGTCACTCAACTGAAAGAGTTACAATAGCCTCCATCTCGGGCTTCGTACGAGATACCAAAATTCTCCCCAGTGGAGTCAAAACAACCTTTTCGCCTCTCTCTCGGGCTTTGTACGAGATACAAAAACACTATTACTGAGTATAAAAGATTCTCCAACTGAGTCAACTCTTTGCTAGCCTCCTCTTAGGCTTTGTATAACGATATGCCCCACTGGGTCAAAAACTTTTAGCCTCTCTCTCGGGCTTTGTACGAGACACAAAATAGCCTCCTCTTAGGCTTTGTATAATGATTTTCCTAGCGGAAATTAGCCTCCTCTTAGGCTTTGTATAAGAAAACCACTGGTTAATCCAATTAACCTTTTAGCATCAAAGCTGTGCCTCGTTCACAGTACACAAACATGAACAATTCCTTTCCCTTCATCTAATTGCTGTAAGCGGCAAGCCTCTGGATCATCTACATCCATGCCACTGTCCTTCTTTTAGCATGATAAATTCCTAAGGAAAGATGGCATTGCTCTATACTGAGTTAAAGTCTTCTCCTTCAGGATAAAACCCTTTCTTCGGAAATTATGGCATTGCTCGGAACCGCGTATCCCAGTTAAAGTAATTCTCCTTCTCCCCTCTTTAGAGATGACAAATTCTCTCTAAAGTCGAGGTCTTTCAGCTTCACGTCTTGGGCTTTGAATAAGACACAAATAGACCTTCAGCTTCACATCTTGGACTTTGAACAAGATACAAATCACCTTTCGCTTCACGTCTTGGGCTTTGAACAAGACACCAAAAAACCAATTTCCTCCCATAGAATAGGAGGAACTACGAACGCTCTGATTTCCCTGTTTCGGTAAACGGGAATACGTAGGCATAAGATCGAAAGAAAAGATCTTAGCGAGCGCAATCAACAAAAAAACCCAAATCCCATATCTCCATCAATTAAAAGCAGTAATTCAAAAGCATCAGCCCTAAACATCCTAATCCTTATTCCCCGCCAGAAACCCTTTGCCTAGAAAAAAAGAAAGAAAGAACTGTATTGGCGAAATACGAATAACCAGTACAAAGGCCCCCCACATTGATAGCATCCGTAACCTAACAGACCGCTGTTTAAACTCAGTATGCAAGCAGGGTTAATTGGAGACATCTATTTCCCTTCCTTATTCAGCTCACAATAGGATAAAAAATGAATCGACCTGTAGTTTAAAGCTCAAACCGCAGAGAGCGACCAGCGCTTAAGAACCGCGTCCAAAATCGCTCGCTACAGAAAAGTGGCGCCCACCGTGGGGCCAGTTTTTATTTCTGTCTGTTTTCCTTGTAAAATGGCGACTCTGCTGAGGAGTCTCCTTTTCTGCCTTAGGGCATCATCCCCGTTTTCTACGGAAAATGGGAACTCTACCGAAGAGAAAGATTGACCTATGCTGGTCCATCTCTTAGGCAGGGAACCACAGATTGGGGCTTCCGCCGGGGAACCCATTTCTGTCAGGAACTTAAGATTCATAGCTTTATAAGTCTAGGATGATTAGGACAAATATATATACTGCTTTTCCTAATTGCTATACGTGTTTATTTTTCTGCTACTGGGAATGCGTGTGATGCCGCATGTGGTGAGATTGAGTATACACCTAGAAAAGCCAACCCTTTCGTAGTGCGGAAGCTATTAGAAATAGCTGTTACGTGATACTACCCTCATTTGAGGCTGGTGATCTATTCTCGGTGAATAGCACTTACTCTAAGATTGCACACAACTCGCTGGCGATCCGCTTGTTGTCTGTCTTCCTGGGAGGAGCTGATGATAATGAGTACAGGTACAAAAATCACCCTAGTATAAACCTTTGGGGATGGGTAGAGCCTTGACTTCATGACAACGACCCTCTGACCCCATGTTTTTTCTATGTTTTTGTGTGCTGCATTCATGCATTCATTTAATAAAACATTAAAACATTCAAAAACTTTCTCTTCTAGTCTCTCTGTTTTTCAAATTAAACTAAGACTGTGATTGTAAATATCAGAGAAAAAGATTGCATTAATGGATTTCGGTAGAAGGAGAACTCACCAGTATACCTTCAAGGTTCCAAAACTAGGGGATTTGAGAAAGTTAGCGAGGATGATCGTTAACCCAGAGGCTTTCAGAGCCAAGCACGGTGGTTTGCTACCACTGTTAAGAGTCCATGTGATTAAGGGGATCATGGACGCGCTCATTCAGTTCTACGATCCGGTTTATCATTGTTTCACATTCCCGGATTACCAGCTGGCACCAACGCTGGAGGAATATTCTCATCTGACTGATTTACATATCACTGATCGAGCTCTATTTTCTGGACTGGAAGAAATTCCAAAGAATCAGACTATTGCAATAGCAATTCATTTGGACGAGTCTGAGGTCAGGACTCACATGACTACTAAGGGTGGCATCCAAGGTTTGCCAGCCCAGTTCTTGACCAAGAAAGCTCTGTACTTCTCTAGTATAGGGAACGAGACTGCTTTTGAAAGCATCTTTGTCTTGCTCACCTACGGGTTATTTTTGTTTCCCAACATCAATAACTTCGTCGATATCAATGCTATTAAGGTTTTTCTCATTGGAAACCCTGTGCCGACTTTGCTCGCAGATGCGTATCATTCTGTACACTTAGGAAATTTGTACAGCGGAGGGGAGATTACATGCTGTGTACCTTTGCTTTACAAGTGGTTTATCTCTCACTTGCCCAAGTCTGCCGCTTTTTGGGATTGCAAGAGTGTCTTACGTTGGTCGCAGAAGATCATGTCTCTCACCAATTCCGATATAGATTGGTGTAATAGGATTTATGAGGGAATTAGAATCATTGACCGTTGTGGAAACTTCCCCAGCGTACCCCTTATAGGAACTAAAGGAGGAATCAACTATCATCCGATATTAGTTCTTCGTCAATTTGGATACCCGATGAGACACATCCCACTGGATGTTCATCTGGAAGGTCTTTTCTTCAAAGAAGGAGAAAATGACAGAGCACTAAAGATGGAAATAGTGCAAGCTTGGAAACATGTTCATAAGAAAGGACGAGAGTCTCTGGGAAAACCGGACTGTGTCTCGGTGGAGCCTTATCTCCATTGGGTACAAACCAGAGCTCTCAAGCTAAAGATGCCTTATCCTCGTTACGGAATTCTTCCACCGAGGGAAATTGTCATGTACTTCATGACGAAAACTGAAAGGCTTCAGGTTACTCTCAACAAAGTTCAAAAGGAAAGAAGGTCTTGGAAGAACAAGTACCGCACCCTCGACGTAGAGTGTATCCAAATACAGCAATTACAGAAAGAGAAAGATGCTCTGATTGAAATTTTGGAGCGGCATGCTGTAGAGAATCAAGATGACCAAAGGAATTTGCTCACTCCTTTCACTTGCCAAAGGAATGACAACCCGACAACGGCCCAAGCGCCCCTGTCAAAGAAAAGGAAGATACCAGAGTCAGCACCCGGTTTCTCCTCAGAGAGGACTCGGGACCCATTAGTTTAGGTTTCTGTTTCTGCACTTTGTAATCTACTGTATTTCCATTTCTGTAACCCTTTGAATTTCAATAAAAAGGGGTTTCCCCACTGTTTGATATTTGCAATCTAATTGTCGAAGTTTATTTTGATTAAACCCAAGAACAATTAATATAATCATTGCATTCATCATTCTCACATCGCGTATTCTCCTTACCTACGAATCTCACGTTTGTGTCTCGATTCTAGAGTCAAACTGTCTCATTCGTATAATACTCGGGCCAATCGTCAGAAAAAGATGGATGATCTTGAGGAAGAAAACAGAGAGTTGAAAGAAGAGATCGACGCTCTGAGAGAGGATATGAGAAAGCTTCGTAACGACATGCAAGCCATGGCAGAAGCTTAGCTACAAAGAACTGTGATATCAGATGCCGAAAGATCGTCCTTGGGGCATGCCTGTTAACTATATCCCGGAAGGATATGTTCCGCCAATCACTGAAGATCAGGGAATCGCAACAGAAGCCGCTGGGCCTGAAGGTTACAAACTTCGGGAAAGCAAAGATGCCAGGGGCATACTCCAGACTCCTGAAGGTTACAAACTTCGGGAGGCGCCAAGACTTACTGCCGTAGTCACGGTACCACCCCCTGTGGTGCACACTGTCCCAGAAGGACAGATTCCACAGACACCTTCTGGTAAGAAGGAAACTATGTTTGACAGAATGGAGGAATTCCAGGAACAGTTCCTGGAAATGCAGAAAGTGCTGCAAGCCATTCGCGGTCAGGATCTATTTGGAAAGGACGCCGCAGAACTCTGCTTGGTCCCAAATGTGAAAGTCCCGCACAAGTTCCAAGTGCCCGACTTTGAAAAATACAAGGGTAACTCTTGCCCTCAAAGCCATCTGGTGATGTACGCTCGGCGGATGTCAGCCCAGACGGAGAATCAGGACCTACTGATTCACTACTTCCAGGATAGTTTGACCGGTGCCGCACTCAAATGGTACATGGGTTTAAACCGTACTACGATCAGTACATTCATAGATCTTGGTACTGCCTTCGTCCAACAATACAAGTACAATTTGGACATGGCACCCGACAGAGATCAACTCAGATCAATGTCGCAAAAGGAAAAGGAAACCTTTAAGGAGTATGCTCAAAGGTGGCGTGAAATTGCCGCTCAAATTTGTCCACCTCTTGAGGAAAAAGAGATGACAAAGATCTTCTTAAAGACCTTAAGCTCATTTTACTATGACCGAATGATTGCCAGTGCACCCAGTGATTTCACCGAAATGGTCGGCATGGGTGTACGTCTTGAGGAAGCCGTCCGAGAAGGACGTTTGGTAAAAGACACTGGATCGACGAGCGGTACTAAAAAATACGGTAGTGCTCTCCCTAAGAAAAAAGAGCAAGATATTGGGAATATTTCTCTCGGAAAGCAAAGGCGACGTTATCATCCAGTAGCAGCTGTGACTCCTGCTATCGGCCCCGCGCCTGTTCCTATGTATCAACCTCAGGTTGCGTAGAGCCAACCTGATCAACAAAGGACACAACAGCCTCTTCAGCAGGCTCGTCCTCCATATAACAACAACCGTACAACACGGCCACCAGGATTTGATCCTACCCGTAACGTACGCAGAGCTGTTTCCGTTACTGCTGGCTAAGGGGCACGTTCAGACTAAGTCTCCCCTCTCAGTTCCGGAAAATCCGCCTTTTTGTTTAAAGCGGATCAAACATGCCCTTATCATCAAGGAGGTTCAGGGCATAACATTGAGACTTGTCTCAATTTCAAATCCGACGTGCAAAAGCTTGTTAGGAGCGGGCTCTTATCTTTCAAAGATACGAATCCTAATGTTCTCACGAACCTGCTGCCTCAACATGAGAAAACTGCAGTCAATCAGATTGAGAAAGAGACTAACAATGTCTATCAAATTCACGATGTACTCTCATTGGGGACCAATCTGGTCAAGATGCATTGTAGACAGAGTGGATATGGCCATGTGCCACCTCATAATTATCACCAGTGTGATATCTACTCTAAAGACAACCAGGGATGTTCTGTAGTGCAAGCAGCTCTACAGGAACAAATGGATCTTGGATGGATCCAAGAGCACCGAGTTCGTGGAGTTAACATGGTTTACACGAATTCCAATGTCATTCAAAACCACGACATCCGTGCGATGAATGTCAACTTGGTGGCGATGCACTAAAGGCAAAGCCAGTATCATAATCTGCCGCGACACGATTACAGTTCCTGTCTGATTTGCTTGGTAAACAAACAGGGATGCTCTTTTGTACAAGAGGCCCTCCAGCGTCAGATGGATCTTGGATGGATCCAAGAATACCATGATAGGAACTCCTATCAAATCAATATGGTTCAGATCTTCGACATTCGCGTGATGAATACCAACCCGGTAGAGTTACATGCTGAGCAGGTCCGACTTGGATTCTTAATATCACATGACTATCAAAGCTGTAAAGCGGGTTGCGAAAACGATCGAGGTTGTACCCTTGTCCAGGAGGCACTTCAGCACTTGTTAAATCACTGGTGGATGCCAATCTATATGGATGAAGATACTGAGCAGATTAGTATCAATAACAGGAATCCTACTCGTCGTCAAAGTCAGGATGTCCAATCAATGGAAGATAACCTAGTGAGGTTACATTGTATTCAAAGTGGGCGTGGCCAGGTGCCACCACACAACTATGACAGTTGTTGCGTCTGTTCGGAAAGTAACCAAGGGTGTTACCTTGTGAGAGCAGCTCTTCAGGGTCAGATCGATCATGGAAAAATTCGTCCATATCCGGGTTCTGGACCCATCATTTGGTCGCCGAACTACCTTGTCGATCAAGTTGAGGATGTTGTCACGATCTCTGGTCATCACCAGATCAAGGATGTTTTTGCCATCATCCCTCTACTTGACGAATCTAGAGTTCCCAACCAGGAACGGATCAAGGTTACTTATGATGGTCAGAAAAATCAGAAGGTTCCCATAGTCATCTATCTACCGGGGCCACTACCGTATGAATCAGCTAAGGCGATCCCTTACAAATACGGTGCAACAATAATCGAGAATGGAAAGGAAATTCCATTACCCTCCATCGTGAATATTGCAGACATCAGACGTGTAACACGGAGCGGTCAAATCTTCAACCGAGGGGTTAGAGAATCCAACAAAGAAAAGGAACTTCGGGCAGAAATTCCTGATCCACCAGTCGGTCAATCTAGTAATCCCGACTTTTCAAAAGACAAAGATGAGATGCTAAAGCTCATCCAAAGGAGTGAATATAACATTGTTGATCAACTGTTACAGACTCCTTCAAAGATCTCAGTATTATCACTGTTACTCAGTTCAGAAGCACACAGAGAGGCTCTACAGAAAGTCTTGGAGCAAGCCTTTGTGGAACAGGATGTAACAATCAGACAATTCGATAGCATTGTCTCTAACATCACTTCCTGCAATAATTTGGGATTTAGTGATGAGGAATTACCTGAAGAGGGTCGCCGTCATAACATGGCGCTCAACATTACAGTCAACTGCCAGGGCAATGCTTTAGCCAACGTACTGGTAGACACAGGGTCAGCCCTGAATGTTATGCCAAAGTCCACTTTGACGCAATTATCATTCAAGGGCCCTCCGATGAGAGTCAGCGAGGTCGTCGTCAAAGCATTCGACGGATCCAGAAAAACAGTTATCGGTGAAGTTGATCTTCCCATAACTATTGGTCCTCACACTTTCCAAATCACTTTCCAGGTCATGGACATCCGGGCAACATACAGTTGTTTATTAGGAAGACCTTGGATACATCAGGCTGGAGCGGTTACTTCAACCCTCCACCAAAAGCTAAAGTTCGTCCAGAACGATCAACTTGTCACGGTTTGTGGGGAACAAGCCTTGCTCGTGAGTAACTTATCATCATCTACTTGTGGGGAGCCCGAGGAGGTTATTGGAACTCAGTTCCAAGCGTTATCGGTGAGCAAGAACGATCAATACAAAGAAGGAACTTCAATTTCTTCATACAAAGATGCTATCAAAGCGGTTGAGAGTACCGATACGACAGGATGGGGACAGCTTGTCATTCCCATTGACAATAAAACAAAGAAGGGTCTTGGTTTTTCTGCAACCTGTACCCAGACAGCTGCCAACGATGAAAGTCTTCATCCCTTTCAAAACTTCTTCCACAATGGAGGTTTTCTCCACCCAGTGTCTCAGACAGTTCATGCTATCAATGAGGAAGATCCCTCTGACACAGATGAAGAATGGAAGTCTTACCTTAACAAGGATGGCTATATGTCTCAGGAAGAGGTGCCTATGCCTTTTTACTTTCCTACAGAAAGTCCGAGATTTATACCAAGATCAGATGTCGAAATGATCTACGGAGATTGTGATCCGAAAGGATGTCGTGCTCCGCCAAATTCATTAGAGGAAGACACTCTGATGAAAGAAAACTTTGATCGCAATTACTATGGCCCGATGGATGGTCTGCCAATGTGGCAGCCTTACCCAGGAGACTTGGGGCAAGAAAGTCAGCCGAGTAATGAAACTCAGCTGAGCGTCATTGAACAGAATACCTGTGTCCCCACCATGTCATGGGATCAATACTCAGGTCATTCGAAAACTACTCAACATGAAGATGAATTCGCAACATTTGCAGGACTAGAGTTCATCAACTATGCTTTTCCCGAGGTCAACGTCATCGAGAGAGATGACTCCTCCAGTTCCAAAGAAGTTTGGGACACCTTGGGACAACCGAGTGGAAAATACGACTATATGGTCAAGTACACCGCTCCCGAAAGCTCTCGTATCAGGCTCGAAGATATCCAATCAACTGGATGGGGAGATACAGCTGAGAGCACCAATGATATGCAAAATGCAACAGAGGAATCCTCCTACGACAATTCTGCTTGGGAGACAGATTCCAATGATCCTGCTCCACCAGAAATCAACGTCATTTCTGAAGACAAATCAAGGAAGGTGCCAGACTTTGTGATTCACCGAGGAGTTCGCCGCCAATGGGTTGCTGTCGAGGTTCCGAAGGTCGTTCATCAGTCAAAGTAATTTCCATCTTTAACCTTTCACCCTGCCCAGGTGAAACGAATGTTTTGATAGGGCTCGCTTTCTGTAAATTTCCCTCTTCGCTTTGCCCGAAGCGAGTGAGTTTTGTTTTATAGGGCTGTAGTTTCAAGATTCGACTTGTTCATTAATAAAATAACGTCGTTCTGTAATTTCCGCATTAATTGCTGTTTTCTCTTTTTGCTTTTTCAGAAAATGGTAATCCTAAAAAACATTCAATAATAAAAACAAGCAGTAAAATCAAAACACTGCACACACTTGCATTTTCTCTATCTCTTCTAAACACGAATCATCACGTCATGCAGATTGCTTGTTTTATACCCCGTTGAAACATACGATCCGATGCCTTCTTCCAACTTTGAGTTCCCGGTATTCGAGGCTGAAGAAAAAAATGACGACCAAATTCCAGAAGAGATCTCCCAACTACTCAGACAAGAGGAAAGGTTCATTGAACCTCACAAAGAACCGTTGGAAACGGTAAACTTGGGTTCAGAAAAAGAGAGAAAAGAAATCAGGATCGGAGCATTGCTCAGTCCAACTACCAGAGAGGGTTTGATAAAGCTTCTCAAAGAATTCCCCGATGTATTCGCTTGGTCCTATCAGGATATGCCAGGGTTGGATACCAGCATCGTGGAACATCACTTACCGCTAAGATCGGAATGTCCGCCAGTAAAGCAAAGGTTGAGACGCACTCACCCGGACATGGCCATCAAAATCAAAGAGGAGGTACAGAAATAGATCGACGCGGGTTTCCTCGCTACATCTGAATATCCTCAATGGCTAGCCAACATCGTACCCGTTCCCAAAAAGGACGGAAAGGTCAGAATGTGTGTTGATTATAGAGATCTGAACAAGGCAAGTCCAAAGGACGACTTTCCTTTACCACACATTGACATGCTGGTAGACAGCACAGCAAAGTTCAAAGTTTTCTCCTTCATGGATGGATTCTCGGGCTATAACCAGATCAAAATGGCTCCGAAAGACATGGAGAAAACTTCGTTCATTACCCCACGGGGTACCTTTTGTTACAAGGTAATGTCGTTCGGTTTGAAGAATGCCAGGGCAACCTATCAAAGGGCCATGACTACTCTGTTTCATGACATGATACACAAAGAGATCGAGGTATATGTCGATGATTTGATTGCAAAATCAAGAACAGAGGATGAGCACGTTGAACATCTGTCAAAATTGTTCGAACGTCTAAGAAAATTCAAGCTCCGCTTGAATCCCAACAAGTGCACCTTCGGTGTCCGTTCAGGGAAACTACTAGGGTTCATCGTCAGCCAGAAAGGAATTGAGGTTGATCCTGACAAGGTCAAGGCCATTCAAGAAATGCCTTCTCCAAAAACTGAAAAACAAGTCAGAGGATTCCTGGGACGTTTGAACTACATCTCCAGATTCATATTCCTTATGACCGCGACATGTGCGCCGATTTTCAAATTTCTCAAAAAGAACCAGGATTGCGTTTGGTCAGAAGATTGCCAAACCGCCTTCGACAGTATCAAGGAATATCTGTTGAATCCTCCGATTCTATCACCTCCAGTGGAAGGAAGACCACTGATCATTTACCTCACAGTCCTAGAGGACTCAATGGGATGTGTACTTGGCCAACAAGACGAAACTAAAAGGAAAGAGTCTGCCATTTACTATCTAAGCAAGAAATTCACCGACTGCGAGACTCGGTACACAATGCTTGAGAAAACTTGTTACGCTTTGGCTTGGGCAGCCAAACGTCTTCGCCAGTACATGATTCGTCATACTACTTGGTTGGTCTCCGAAATGGATCCAATCAAGTACGTATTTGAAAAACCTGCTCTCACGAGAAGGATTGCTCGTTGGCAGATGTTACTATCAGAATATGACATAGAGTACCATGCTCAGAAAGCCGTTAAAGGAAGTATTTTAGCCGATCATTTGGCTCATCAACCGATTGACGATCAAGAATCAATCGGGTTTGACTTCCCAGACGAAGATGTCATGTATCTAAAGATGAAAGATTGCGATGAACCGCTACCCAGTGAAGGGCCAGAACCAGGTTCCCAGTGGGGACTTATCTTTGACGGAGCAGTCAATCATTATGGAAACGGAATTGGGGAAATCATTGTTACCCCTCAGGGTTCCCACATTCCTTTCACTGCCAGACTTACGTTCAAATGTACGAACAACGAGGCCGAATACGAAGCTTGTATTATGGGTCTCGAAGAAGCGATTGATTTAAGGATCAAAAACTTGGACGTATACGGCGACTCAGCCCTGGTTATCAATCAGATAAAAGGAGATTGGAACACATACCAATCAGGATTGATTCCTTACAAAGATTATGCAAGAAGGTTGTTACCTTTCTTCGATAGAATCGACTTTCATCACATCCCTCGTGATGAGAATCACATGGCTGATGTCTTGGCCACTCTCTCTTCCATGATTAGTGTAAGTCAATGGACTGACCTACCTAAGATCGACATCATGCTCCTTGAACGGCCCGCTTACATCTTCGCGATTGAAGCAGTCATAGACGACAAACCTTGGTATCACGATATCAAATGCTTCCTTCAGAAACAAGAGTACCCATCTGGGGCACTCAGAAAAGATAGAAAGACCCTCAGAAGATTGGCTGGAAACTTCTTCCTGAGCGGTGACACTCTTTATAAGAGGAATTTTGACATGGTCTTGCTCCGATGCGTCGACAGACCAGAAGCAGACATGCTCATGAAAGAAATTCATGAAGGATCCTTTGGCACTCATGCCAACGGACACAAAATGGCGAGAAAAATTCTCAGGGCCGGGTATTATTGGTTGACAATGGAATCCGACTGCTACAAGTACATGAGGAGGTGTCACAAGTGTCAGATATACTCCGACAAAATTCATGTATCGCCATCACATCTCAAAGTTCTTTCTTCCCCGTGGCCTTTTTCCATATGGGGAATCGACATGATTGGCGTGATTGAGCCCAAGGCTTCAAACGGACATCGGTTCATCCTGGTAGCCATTGACTATTTCACCAAGTGGGTCGAAGCAGCGTCATTCGCCAATGTAACCTGACAAGTGGTGGTCCGCTTTATAAAAAACAATATCATCTGCCGTTATGGTGTTCCAAGCGAGATCATTACTGATAATGGGTCCAACTTGAACAATAAGATGATGAAAGAGTTGTATGCAGAGTTTAAGATCGAACACCATAACTCATCTCCCTACCGACCCAAGATGAACGGAGCGGTAGAAGCGGCTAAAAAGAACATCAAGAAGATCGTTCAAAAGATGGTTGTAACCTACAAAGATTGGCACGAAATGCTACCCTTTGCTCTTCACAGTTATCGAACATCTGTCCGCACTTCAACAGGGGCAACCTCTTTCTCTCTAGTGTATGGCATGGAGGCAGTGCTCCCCATAGAAGTAGAGATCTCGTCAATCTGGGTATTGATGGAAGCGAAGCTCACCGAAGCTGAATGGTGTCAAAGTCGACACGAAGAACTGAACCTGATCGAAGAGAAGAGAATCACGACACTATGCCACGGTCAGTTGTATCAACAAAGAATGAAGAGGGCGTTTGACAAAAAGGTCCGACCTCGTGTCTTCAGAAAAGGAGACCTCGTGCTCAAGAAGATACAATCATTTCTCACTGACTCTCGGGGCAAATGGACCCCGAATTATGATGGCCCTTATGTGGTCACGAAAGCTTTCTCAGGCGGCGCCTTAAGACTTGCAACCATGGACGGAGAGGAATTTGCCTACCCCACGAATGCTGATGTAGTCAAGAAATACTTCGCCTAAACTAAAAAAAAAAAAAACGTCTCGGTGGATTGAAAACCCGAAAGGGCGGTCTAGGCAAAAGTTAGAGACATGAAAAAAAATCATCCCGATGGATTGGAAATCTCATAGTACAATCCAGGCAAAAATTAGGGATAATGGCAAGTAACTATGTTCAACAGAGGCAAGTCCCTCAGCAGCAGTTACAGCATCATCTATCGGAGGAAATCTCCAATCAAAGGTCATCTTCGGCGGAAGCTCAGGATGCCCCGAATTCAAAGTTGGTAGAAGGATAGTGGTCGTTATGTTTCAACGTAGCCCTTTTCCCTGTAAATTACCATTTTCTAACTTTGTATATACTCTTTGGAATCACGCGTTTGGCCGATCTCCATCTTATCAATAAAATTTGAGCCTTTGTGCTTTTGTTTGTAATTCTTAGCTTGTTTTAGCTTTACAGAACGACGTTGTTTAAACTTAATCAGCGATTCTTGAAATAAAACAAAAATAAATTTACTTGTTAAAACTTTTTCTGCTTTTAAATTAAAGATGGCATTTCTTTTGACTGTTGAACATCAGAAGAACATCGATTGCTTCTCCCGAAGTAAGCGAATTTCAAAGTGCAGAATCAAAGTACTCCTTCTAAGCCAGTATGCCTGAATGAAGGGATCAACTATGTCAGGAACCTTGTTTCATCTGACACTCCTCGGCCGAGTTCTCATCTCCTAAGCCCGATCGACATAGCTCCCCGCGTGGACTATCTCTCCTAAGCAAGGTGGAATTGCTATTCTGAACCAATGGTACTTCTTCGCCCCGCGATGGCCGAGTATCCAATTGTGTTCATCCATTAGTCTGTATGTCGCGTCTGTTTTGTCAGCATATACATACATACTTCATGCATTTTTGATTTGCATTTACATTTCATATTGCATCACTATCACTTGAGTCGGTCTTGTCCCCTAGTGATAAACAGTTTTCTCAATCGAGTTTGTCCGTTCTTTCCTCGTCAGGAAGTGTTGCGTCTGCACAATCTCGCCACCAGTGTATCTTTAGATTAGAGTCGGCACTTGGCCACTTTGATAACTTGAACCTCTGAAAGATCAGAGAACCTTCAACAAATGTCACTCTTCGCCATTGAAGATGATATCCTCGTTTTCCCGGATTAAGGAAAATCCACAGAGAAAGCCTCGTGATCAGAGATTCGGCAGCAGGCCAGCTTTGCTCCGAAAGGATCGCTGATGAAAAGGTCATCGGCCCCACAAAATTGGACCCCATCATATGGCGTTTCTCCGGGAAGATCCCGAGAAAAGTATGATGAAAGATCCCAAATGAAAATAGTCTCTCAAGAGACTCGCTTTCCCCAGTAGAATCGACAAATGGCGTCTCCAAAACAGAGAAGTTTGTGCAAATCTACAATTCAGACGACTGGGTTCCCCAGCAAGTCTGACATCAAAACTTTTTCCACTCAAATGGCATCTCCCCAGGAAAATTCGTCGAGAAGTTTGAGGAAAGCCGCTACGAATAGCGTCCCTTGTCAGTAAAGTTTATTGACAAAAGAAACTAAGACCAGTTCTTGGTAGGAAACCAGGATCGAGGGGAAGTTTAAATCAGAAACTAAGACCAGTTCCTTGGTAGGAAACCAGGATCGAGGGGAAGTTCATTTCAGAGACTGAGACCAGTTCTTGGTAGGAAACCAAGAACGAGGGGAAGTTCAAAAGAGACTGAGACCAGTTCCTTGGTAGGAAACCAGGATCGAGGGGAAGTTTACCTTTTCTAAGCATCATTGCTTAGCTAAATAAGATGAATGTGTAAGCTACCATTCATAACCACCATCAAGATTTCGGATATTCTGATATTTAATCCTCTTGCACCCCGAATGCTCGAATACTAACGTCATTCATACCTTCGGGTCCAAGAAGATTAAATAGGGGCATCTGTAATAACCCAAATTTTGACCACTTAGATTTCCCATCATTGTGAAAATCATCATCACAATATGGATGTACCTTTATGCTTCATCAGTCTCCCCAAAGATGGGTGAGCATCCAATACAATCAAAATTAGGGTTTCAAGCCCTCTCTGAGCTTTAGACAAAGGATCAATCAAGAAATGACATGATCTTCAACTTGTCTAATCTCTCAAACATCCACAATGGATCAAAAAGGACTCCCACTTCAAGGATTAAGCACAAGGCTGCTCCCTTCTAGGTGGATCAAGTCTCAAGATCGACAGTGTCACCAAATTAGGGTTTTGGTCAACCAGGGCCTCCAGATGGAAATTTTCATCTGGGCATAAGGCAATGATCCAAAACATGACCTAATATACTTCATGGAACCTCATGAACCCATGCATCAAGTCAATTTTGCTTCAGAGAATGCATTCATCAAAAATCAGGAATTAGGGTTTCTTGACCTAATCCACCCCTAAGTTGACTTTTGGGACAAACCATGAGCCAAGACCTCAAGACATGATTTGAGGGTCTCTAATACACCATATTGATCCATTTGGAACAATGGATTGATCCAAGAAGCTTGAGCAACAAGTTTCATTTTCATCTGCACCACAATTAGGGTTTTAAGGGAAAAGTCAACTGTAACTTTGACTTTTGACCAAGGCATGCTCCCAAACCCTAATACATGATTGAATATACCCTATGACACCCATGGAACATGTCCATCAAGTTTGATTTAGGTCAAGGACATGATTTCCTGAAGAATTGCACAGTTTGGAATTCATCTGATAAAAAGTCAACTGTGCACAAAAGTCAACTTTGACTTTTTGAGATTTTTCACCAAAATGGATTTTCAACCCTAAAATGATGTTAATGTATGATTTGAATCATCATTCATCAAGAAAAATCAAGAAAAGTGAGATAACTTGTAAAAGGGGTAACCATAAAACTTAGAAATTTTTCTAAGTTAAAAACAAAGTGGCAAAGGTACCAACTTTGGAGGACCATAACTCCTGAACCACAAGGCCATTTTTTCTCATCCAAAGATGGATTTGTAGCCCTCACTATCACCTACAAAAACTTCAACTACAAGTCATTCCAATTCATTAAGGATTTTGAGTTATGGAGTGATCAAAGTGGCTGAAAAGTGAAAATGTCACTTTTTCCAACACTTTTTGCCAAATGTAGGGGGATTTTTCACTTGGAATCAAAAGAGATCAAAACCAAACTTGTTCAAACAGTTGTTGTATCATGTTAGGGCTTTCCAAAATGGCCAAGAACATTTCCAAATTCAACCTACATCATGAGATACAACATTGGCAAGTTGCCTTGCTGAAATCTGTCAAGGCAAGGCAGAATTTGCATTTTGGCTCAATTTTCCAAAATCAGCCAATTGCAATTGCTCCAATCCACTTGGACACCTCAGAGGATTGAATCTAAAGGGGACAATCACTGAGCCAAGCCTCCAAGGTCCAAGGAACAAAGAATAGCATGTTGAACCTAGAATGGCCAAAATAGGGACAAGACTTCAAATTTGGAATGAGGCATTCAATGGAACCATCAAGGTGGCATGGACTGAGCCATTCTCATCTGAAATCAGTCAAGACTTATCCAAGACCAAGGGGACCAAAGCTCTGTGCCCTAACCTCTATTCAATGGCTAGAGGAGACTTTCATTTCCATTGGCCAACATTGAGGAAACCTACTTACCAGCTGCCATGTACTATTCCTTGCAAAACAAACTTGCTCTACTATAAATAGAGCTCAATTGTGGTCAGTTTAAGTACACCAAAGCCATCTAACAGATGCTTTCCTCAAAATCTCTTTCTCTGGGCAAAAATGCCTTTCTTAGCAAGGTAGCTATCGGGTTTTGAGTTTGAGAGCAATTCTGCACAAACCAATCACTCACACACCTCACATACATCACATATGAGCTGATCAAACACTCACATAACTTCTGAAACATCAAAATCTCAAAATCACTTGCCATCCACACAAGTTTGAAGTGAAGTTGCAGCTGAGATGCCATAAACTGATCCAGTCCATTTCAATTCAATCCAAGTGTTCAAACACGATCCATAGGGTGTAGGGAAGCTGTTCAGATCATCACCACTCATCTGTAACACCTCCAACTCAAAATCACATCTGCTCTTGCTGTCACGACTTGGAGGTAAGCACATACTTGGTCATCTCTCAATCTATGCATATTTCCTCGCACAATAATTTGGCCATATGTTCATAATCAGGCATGGAATGTTTTCCCTCAATTAATTGCATTGTTTGAATCGTGTATCAAAAATCCTAGCCTTCATGCAGAAATTAGGGTTCTTGAGGTCTCTTCGTGATTTCTTGTTGTATGTTTAATTTAAATAAAATTAAAGTACATAGACATGATCGTGAGGTTGAGACGAGCATAATGATATGTGGATTGCATGTTATAATTACGTATTCAGTGAGATTGGATGGAAAATGCAAATCTGGGCAAACTGAAAAACGCGCGTGTTCTTGGTGTTGTTCTTGGCGCCATTTTAATAAATTCAAATATTTGAATTTTGTGATTTTTGTTTAATTGATTCAAAAATTAATTTCTCTCTGAGTTTTAATGATTTTGAGTTGATTCTTTTTTTAATAATTCACAAAAATGTTAAAATATTTTATTTTACCAAAAAATCCCAAAAACATTATTTATTTCATATAATTGATATTTTTGTAAAGAATTAATATTTTAATTGTTTTTGGCATTTTAAATATTTTTTCTACACTGATTTTGCAACTTTTAATGCTTTCTATTTGTTTTGTAGGTCAATACTTAATTTTTGAAGCATTAATCCAAGATCACAATTTGTTTTCCATGTGTTAAACAATTTTTTATCATTTTAATTGAATTTTTATTCAATTAAATACATTTTTGAAAACAAATTAGGGTTTTGGATTAATTCAACCCTCATAAATCATTTTCAAAACACTTTGGGCCTCTATTAGAGTGTAAGACCCAATCCTTTTTTTGACCAAATCATCTTTGGGCCTCACTTATTGTATAAGTCCCGATACCGTAAAAAAAAAACGGTGCGATCGTCGCCTTTTCAAAAATCATTTGGGCCTACCCTCGAGTAGTAAGACCCATTTATTTTTTTGGGCCTCTTGAGAGAGTGTAAGACCCATCCCCCCTTGTACAAAAACTTTTTGGGCCTCACTCATTGTATAAGTCCCTCTGTACAAGTAAACGGTGCGATCGTCGCCCGTTTAAAATTAAAAACCATCTGGGCCTACCCTCGTGTTATAAGCCCCACTCTTTTCTTTAAACCTTTTTGGGCCTCTTGAGAGAGTGTAAGACCCATCCCTTTGTACAGAAAACATTTTTGGGCCCCAGTCACTTGTATAAGTCCCGATGTACAAAGTCAAACAGTGCGCTCACTGATAAAACCCTGGGCTTCTCCTTGAGCTGTAAGCCCCAAATCTTTCTTTTTCAAAGCACTTTCTCCTTTGATTTTGAATATACTGTTGTTTTCAATCTTTCATTGTTGAACAACTAACCCAACAGCATGGAAGCTCTACAACCGAGTAAGTGTTTACCCGCTTTCATTTACTGCTTTCATATTATAAACTCTATTGTGGGGCTGCTCACTGTAAGTCTCCTTTCATAAACTCATATCAACTGTGTAATAATAGTATAGATATCTCGAGTTTCCCCGGCAACTACGTCTAGAACTAAGTGACGCCGTTTCATTTATTCGTAGAAATAGACGCCTAGATCCCCAATATGAGCACCAGATACAGTCTTCTCTTCGGCTGTCCTCCTTAGGAATCGTCAAGAAGCTCTACTCCCCAAGATGAATGTATTCTCCGTGAATGGCATCTTTGAGTTTCTTCCAAATTCTCGAACTTTCCTGACTTGATCTATTCTTTGTGGATAGCTTGCCTTGAATGTCTCGGGGTTTGGGTACCCACTATGGTCATAATCTTGGACCTTAACTAAGGAACCCTCTGTAAAAGCTAAAAGTCGCTGGATAGTAAACCTCGCACGTTTACCAGTGGTTTTTATCTTTAAAAGAGTTATCTCTCCTAATGGAAAGGAGATGATAGACCCACGGGCTTCTTAAAAGCATCGGCCTCCTCTTGGGCATTATTCAAGGACCCTACGGCTTCTTAGAAGAATTCACAGCCTCCTCTTAGGCTTCGTATAATGATCTCTTCCTCCGGGAATGATAGCCTCCTCTTGGGCTTCGTACAAGGACCCGTCGGCTTCTTAAAAGTTTCCAGCCTCCTCTTGGGTTTCGTACAAATTGTCCCGACGACCTCCTAGAGGTATAGGAACAGAACCTAGTCATCCTCATAGAACAGTCCTTTCATAGAGTTTACTACTGTTTCTCGAAGCATAGTACAAAAGATAAAACTCTAGACACGGACAATCTAACTTCCTTGAGTCTCAAAGACATTCTCAAGCACCCTTCGTTAAATAGGAAGGAAACCCGCAGACTCGGATAGTCTCGATACCCTTTGGATTTCCCGTTTCCTCAAAGAGAAGGAAATATCCCCGATCCTCAAATGAAATCCCTGGGAAAGTGTTACTCATATAAGAACTGATTTTCTCTTTTAAAATCAGTATATTGGATCTGTCACTCAACTGAAACAGTTACAATAGCCTCCATCTCGGGCTTCGTACGAGATACCAAAATTCTCCCCAGTGGAGTCAAAACAACCTTTTCGCCTCTCTCTCGGGCTTTGTACGAGATACAAAAACACTCTATTACTGAGTATAAAAGATTCTCCAACTGAGTCAACTCTTTGCTAGCCTCCTCTTAGGCTTTGTATAACGATATGCCCCACTGGGTCAAAAAATTTTAGCCTCTCTCTCGGGCTTTGTACGAGACACAAAATATCCTCCTCTTAGGCTTTGTATAATGATTTTCCTAGCGGAAATTAGCCTCCTCTTAGGCTTTGTATAAGAAAACCACTAGTTAATCCAATTAACCTTTTAGCATCAAAGCTGTGCCTCGTTCACAGTACACAAACATGAACAATTCCTTTCCCTTCATCTAATCGCTGTAAGCGGCAAGCCTCTGGATCATCTACATCCATGCCACTGTCCTTCTTTTAGCATGAGAAATTCCTAAGGAAAGATGGCATTGCTCTACACTGAGTTAAAGTCTTCTCCTTCAGGATAAATCCCTTTCTTCAGAAATTATGGCATTGCTCGGATCCGCGTATCCCAGTTAAAGTAATTCTCCTTCTCCCCTCTTTAGAGATGACAAATTCTCTCTAAAGTCGAGGTCTTTCAGCTTCACGTCTTGGGCTTTGAACAAGACACAAATAGACCTTCAGCTTCACATCTTGGGCTTTGAACAAGATACAAATCACCTTTCGCTTCACGTCTTGGGCTTTGAACAAGACACCAAAAAACCAATTTCCTCCCATAGAATAGGAGGAACTACGAACGCTCTGATTTCCCTGTTTCGGTAAACGGGAATACGTAGGCATAAGATCGAAAGAAAAAATCTAAGCGAGCGCAATCAACAAAAAAACCCAAATCCCATATCTCCATCAATTAAAAGCAGTAATTCAAAAGCATCAGCCCTAAACATCCTAATCCTTATTCCCCACCAGAAACCCTTTTCCTAGAAAAAAAGAAAGAAATAACTGTATTGGCGAAATACGAATAACCAGTACAAAGGCCCCCCCACATTGATAGCATCCGTAACCTAACAGACCGCTGTTTAAACTCATTATGCAAGCAGGGTTAATTGGAGACATCTATTTCCCTTCCTTATTCAGCTCACAATAGGATAAAAAATGAATCGACCTGTAGTTTAAAGCTCAAACCGCAGAGAGCGACCAGCGCTTAAGAACCGCTTCCAAAATCGCTCGCTACAGTCATCAATGAAAATCACCACAAATTGGTCCAAGTAAGGTTGAAATATCCGATTCATATAATCCATGAAAACTGCCGGGGCATTCGTCACACCAAAAGGCATCACCAAAAATTCATAATGACCATAACGGGTTCTAAACGCAGTTTTTGGTACATCTGAACTCTTCACACGAATCTGATGATAACCCGACCGTAAATCAATCTTCGAGAACACACAGGCTCATTTCAATTGGTCTAACAGGTCGTCTATCCTAGGTAATGGGTATTTATTCTTGATGGTGACCTTATTCAACTAACGGTAGTCAATACACAACCGCATTCCACCATCCTTCTTCTTTACCAATAACACTGGAGCTCCCCAGGGTGAAACATTGGGTCGAACAAAATGCTTAGCCAATAATTCTTCCAATTGGTCCTTTAATTCTCTTAATTCAAGTGGTGCCATCTGATACGGAGAAACGGATATTGGATCCGTTCCCGGTATCAGGTCAATAGAGATTTCCACTTCCCGCTCCGAAGGAAGAGAAGTGATATCCTCGGGGAAAACTTCAGGAAAGTCACAAACTACCGAAATACTCAAAAATGGGATGTTACTACTCTCCTCCTTAGTAAGAATCAAAAGAACAGACTTTTCTTCCTCAAACAAGAAATTAACCATTCCAACCGTACCTTCTAAGATAGTAGTTAACACATCCTTCGAAGTGGCCTCGGCAGATGGAATAATGATCAGTTTTTCCTCACACCCAATAAACACCGAATTAGCAGAGAGCCAATCCATTCCCAGAACAACATCCACTTTCTTAAGTGGCAAACAAATAAGATCAATCTGGAAAACTCTTTCATGATAATACACAATTTTCACACATCAACAGTGTCTCTACAATCTCATCCATGGCAGTAGTAACCACCATAGGGGGAAACAAAGGAACAGCTTGCAACCCAAGTCGCTTCACGCAACGCGTGGACACAAAAGAATGCGTTGCCCCACTATCAAATAAAACAAAACAAGGATGTCCATTTACAAAACACGTACCAGCAATCAAGGAGTTATCATTCTTTGTTTTCCTCGCATCCAAGGTATACACTCGTCCGGTATTCCTCCCTTGTGCTTGATTCCTACTCTGAGGACAATCTCTCGCCAAGTGGGCCACTTTCTGGCACTGATAACACCTCACACCTTCGATACCACACCGTCCGTAATGATTCTGACCACAAGTACGACACACCAGAGGTGCGCTGGTCCTAGAATTCTGAACCTGCTTTCCCTTAAAAGTTGGTTGCCTTTGCCTAAACCGTTGATTTAATCTTCCACGGTCACTTTGAGTTGCCCTGTTCAAATCTCCTTCCATTTGTACCTTTTTCAAACTATGTTCCGCAACATAACACTGTTGTAACAATTCAGCATAGCTAGTAAACTCTCTCTGAGATACACTGTGTGAAATTTCAGCCCTTAAACCAAACAGAAACTGATCAATCTTCCACCTCTCATCAGGAGCATACATGGCTTGTCTAGAATAAGCAGCCATAACCTCGAACTTTTCCGCATAAGAAGCAACAGTCAAGTTACCTTGCCTCAGTTGTTGAAACTAGAACTCCTTCTGAGACCTCAAGGAACTTGGAAAATATTTCTCCATAAAAGTTATCTTAAACTGTTCCCATACCTTTGGTACCTCTTGAATTGTCATTAGGCTGAAGCACTTTCCCACCACCTCATGGCAGGTCCCTTCAGCAAATGAGAAGCGAAGACCACCTTGTTTTCCTCACTGCACTGAACTATTAGGAAAATCTATTCCATACCTAATATCCATTCATGAGCCTTGACTGGATCTAACCCTCCCAGAAATTCCAGAGGATTCATACGGATGAAATCCCTAAAGGTTCCCCCTGCAGCTTCTGGTACCACCACTGGAGGATGCACACCACCAGCCATTTGCTGTACCATTTGTTGCACAAACTGATTCTGCTGTTGCTGCATCTGTTGCATAAATTGATATAAAGGAGCATTTCCCTCGTCACCTGGCGGATTAGTCCCTGCTGGAGTGGTCCTCGGTCTACCACGGTTGTTTCTGCGCCTGTCTGCCATGTTCCTGAATTTCATACAGATAGGATTAAGTTGATCAGACTCAATACCATAAATATAACAGACAAGACCAATGGCGACACGCCGCATATGAAACGGAAGGAAAACTTATTCTATTTTATGGCTAGGTCGAGGATACGGCCTGCTCTGATACCATCTGTAACGCCCATATATATATACATACATCAATGCAGATATAATACATGAATTCCACATTTGGTACTGAAATATATAATAAGTTCCTAGTAAACACATTATACATATACATGCCCAAAAAGCCTAAACACAAAAAACTACGGCATAGTATATCTACAAGATGTTCCAAAGATAAAATACTAAGAACTAGATCACTAATGATCTCAAAAACTCCACAACGGAAGCAAAGCCATCAGATAAGTAAGGATAATCACACGACCTTATCCTTACCCTTCGCGGAACCTGCAGTACCTGTGATGTAAACAACAACAGTGGGGTGAGATACATCAAATCTCAGTGAGTTCCCTATCTTAAAGTCCTCTCGGCTCTACAACGTTCTAATAGACCTAACTCAAGTCAAAAGGGAAGGGAAGTGACGTTGAGTACACACACACTATATGGAAATATACTATGAGTTCATCAACTCACAATATCACTAATCGGTAACCACACCAAGGCATCCCCTATTCCCGTCCGCTTCTACGTCTAAAAGTCGACCCGAGTGATGGATCCCGGTAACCTACTTGACATACGAATGGATAACCGAGTCAAAAGTTATGGACATAACGAAAAATAGTATCGCGAGAAAACACAATTCCAACAAATGTGATTGTATTCGACAATCACAAGGCCATTATGCCTTATCACAACCAAACGGTTAACACGTATGTTCCATACTAGTGTTTATTCATTCTGACATTGCTTATGGTAATGTTCCTCACTCTACCTATTCCGTATTTTAACATGCATACAATTTCAACAACAATTACCCACCATTAAACGATAAAAGTTGACAAAACAACACTATTCCAACAATCCCGACATAATTAAATCGGCCAACAACCTTAAAACCATTTTCATGAGAAAGTACACTTTATTAGCTTTCCAACGGCATCAATAATATTAAAAACGGATAACCGAGTCAAAAGTTATGGACATAACGAAAAATAGTATCGCGAGAAAACACAATTCTACATTTTCCTGACCGTACGCGTATTGCCCAGCTGGCTCGCCCAGCCATACGCGTATTCCCCAAGGTTATACGCGTATGGGCAGAGGCTAATTTCCCTTCAAAATTCCATTTAATCCTCCAATACGCGTACTGCCCAACCCATACGCGTATTGCCTCATCCCATACGCGTAACGCCCAAAATCCTTCATTGCCATACGCGTATTGACCACCCCAATACGCGTATTGCCTTGCGTGATACGCGTATGGGCAGTGAAAACCCAGAATTTTCCTGCAGAAAAGTTCTGCTACGGGGTGATCCAAAACAACCCCAAAATCCCATTTTTTTCTCAGTCAAATACACCAAAACATGTTATAATCATCACAACCAGCATAACACACAATCAATTATCAAATTTCAGCAGTTGGATTATGATTCTATTGTAAAATTTCACATTTTCTAACAATATCAAGCTAACTCTAAAACTCAATAAAATTCTATTCTAAAGTGTCTAACTAGAACCCACCTGGATTGCAAGATGAGGAGGTTGAAGCTGAGATGAAAAGATGAAGATTGGTTGATGATTCGAGTCCTGGAGCTCTTGAGAGAATTTTCCTCTTCCTTTCCTTCCTTTTTTCCTCTCTTTTCCTTTCTCTTCCAATTCCTTCTCAAAGTTTTCGAACTTTTCAAATAAGGCAAGGAAAAGAAAATATACATAGAAAATATTAATTGGCAATACTAATAATTATCCAAATTATCTCAAATGCACCAATTAATAAAATTCCAAGTTAAATAGTATTAAGTTTAATCAATCTGAGTTCGTCAGTTTACTCTAATTATTTTATCCAATAATTGCTCAGAGTACACCGGAACCCAGTTGACCAAAATAATATTATCCAAAATGCTCAGAATTTTACGGGGTATTACATTCCTCGAGTATCCCTTTTCTCCTTAGTATTTCTTGACGTTCTCCTTTTCCTCTCCCTATTTTTCTCCTTTTCCCTTAGCGTAAGATTCCGACCCCTCTTCCCCTTCTAGTGTTGTTGTTCTTCAATGTGAAGAACAACAACTTTTTTTTATACTGATTATTGTGAATTTGTGGGAGATCAAAATAAGAGAGAAGGGGGTTTTATTTATTGGAAAAAATTAGGTTAAAAAATTAAATTTGAGATCAATTTGATTTAACCTGATTTTTTCCTATTTCTTAAAGTCCAAGCCAATGAATCTGGATGGATTCATGGCTTGGTGAATTTGAATAAATAATAAAAACAAAATTAAATAAAAAGTCTAATAATTAAAATAAAAAAAAGAGTTGAAGATTTTTTCATAAAAACATGATTTTAATGAAAAAATCAATATTTTAAAATATTTATTAAATAAAATACGAAAATTAATATTAAAATAATAAAATAACTATTTTATTTTTTTATTTTTTATGGTTTAAACGTAAAATAGAAAAAGTTAGTAATAAAAAAATAAACTAAAAGTGGAAGAGGTAGGATTCGAACTCATGCACTTTCCCTTACAATCCTTAGGCCTACTCCTCTACCAAATGGACTATTATGTATGTTCGAAATGAAATTACACCCAAAGAGTAATATTCTAATTAAAATCTAATTTATAATTTGCACTCTTCTTGCAAATGATACCTATACTATAATGGCAAAAATATTCGAGTCGCCTACATATTTTTTTAAGGAAAATAAATGATAAACCTAAAATCCTAATCCTAAGGGTTGATATTCCTAAGGTTCGGGAGTCGGTTAAGTGAGGGGAAGGTATTAGGCACCACTCACTTCCATTGTACTCAATGGGATCCTCCTTAAGTTCTAGGGTATGTTTGTTTGTCGTCTAACTTTTTATTTATCTTACAAAAGAATCCTAAGTTTTTTTTACTATTGTACTCGCTAGGGTTTACAACCCTATGCCTACGTACCTTCAATTTTGAAGGATCAGAGTAAACGTAGTTCACCTCCCCTATTCCTATCCCCTAATCCTATTCCTAACCCTAATCCCAAACTTAATCCACTATTTATACTCTTGCATAAAGAGTTTTATCCGCATATCTGTTATTTTTACTCCTAGATAAGGAGTTATATCCCTTAATCTTTTATTTATACTCCTAGATAAGGAGTTTTATCCCTTAATCTATTATTTATACTCCTAGATAAGGAGTTCTATCCCTTAATCTATTATTTATACTCCTAGATAAGGAGTTCTATCCCTTAAATCCCGATCCGTTTATTTATACTCTCGGAGGAAGAGTTTTATCCCATAAAAATCCTTTATCCATTGTTTATACTCTCGGATGGAGAGTTCTATCCCTTAAAAATCCCTTATCCATTGTTTATACTCTCGGATGGAGAGTTATATCCCTTAACTCCTAATCCTTTGGCCTTTATTTGTACTCTCGGAACCTAAGAGTTTTATCCCAAAATCCTTATCCCTTGGCCTATGCTTGTACTCTTGGAACCTAAGAGTTTTATCCCCAATTAATCACTTAATATCCCTTAAATCCTATCCATTATTTATACTCTCGGAAGAAGAGTTTTATCCCTTAAATCTATCCATTATTTATACTCTCGGAAGAAGAGTTTTATCCCAAAATCCTTAACCCTTGGCCTATATTTATTCTCTTGGAGCCTATAAGTCTTATCCCCAAAATTTAATCCCAATTGTATTCCTTATATCCCTTAGAAATATCCAAATGAATATTACCTAATCCTATTCTTTTATTTATACTCTCGGAAATTAGAGCTCTCTCCCTTATTTTAATCCCTTTAATATCCTTTAGGTTTCTATCCCCTAGTATATAAAAAACCTCAAGTTTTTATATCAATTTATTTGCCAAATTATCCCTAAGTTAAAAAATTACATAAAGAAGACCTAATTTTATTATCCCCAAATATTATAAAATACCTCTTTCAATTTACATACAAAATAAAATAATTGTGATAGTTTATAAAAAAAAACCATATTCTAACTTTAACCCCTATTTACTTATCCCATGTCATACTGCTTAGTTAAAAAAAATTAATTAAATTTAATTTTGACATTTTTATTCTAAAATCAAGTTATATCCAATTTAAACTATAACCTAACAATATAAATTCCCTTAAAAATTAATCATAAACCAAATATTACAAAAATTCCAATTTCCCCAAAATATATATCATCCCAAAAAATCTAGGAATAAAATCCCATTTGTAACAAAAAAGTATCCCTATTTGAAAAAATAAACAAATTATTTTAAATAAAAAAACAATAAATTTAAAAACCCAAACCCAAAATTAACCCTAAAATCCTAATTATATCCCCTAATAATGACCCTAAAATTCTATTTTATAAATCCTAATTAAATAATTAAACCCTAATTAATAATTAAATTAAGGAATTAATTTAATTACTTAATTGAACCGAGGGGGGTGTATTTAAACCTAAGATATCCAATGATTATCATATGAATTATCCCTAATTGTATTAATAATTCTTAAATATTCTAACATTGTCCTAATTAATATAAAATATTAATTGTTTATTTGTTTGAATTTTTTTTTAAATATTTTTAACCTAAAGACATGTTTTTTAGCATCTAATCTTAAGATTCAAACTATCCTAATAAAATAAAGAAAAAAAACCATTGTTATTATTTTTTGGCTTTTATATTATATTGTTTGTTCTTCCTTTCAACTTTATTTTGTTTGTAAAAAGAATCATTTATTTGTAACAAAGAAGAACTTTAACAAATATTTGAAATAAAGATATTTACAAGAGATTAATTATATAAAAACATTTATAGATAAAAATTTAAATAAATCCTAAAGTCACATGGGTCAATAAAACAATTTAGGGAAACGAGTCATTATGCATATGATTTAGAGATCGAACTTACTAACCTAAAATGTTGTGACCCAAAATAAGCTGCTTCCTCCCTTCTTTTCTTTACGTTCCTCGCGTATCCCTTTTCTCCTTAGTATTTCCTAACGTTCTCCCTTTTCTCTCCCTATTTTTCTCCTTTTCCCTTAGCGTAAGATTCCGAACCCTCTTCCCCTTCTAGTGTTGTTGTTCTTCAATGTGAAGAACAACAACTTTTTTTTTTATGCTGATTATTGTGAATTTGTGGGTGATCAAAATAAGAGAGAAGGGGGTTCTATTTATTGGGAAAAATTAGGTTAAAAAATTAAATTTGAGATCGATTTGATTTAACCTGATTTTTTCCTATTTCTTAAAGCCCAAGCCAATGAATCTGGATGGATTCATGGCTTGGTGAATTTGAATAAATAATAAAAACAAAATAAAATAAAAAGTCTAATAATTAAAATAAAAAAAAGTGAGTTGAAGATTTTTTCATAAAAACATGATTTTAACGAAAAAATCAATATTTTAAAATATTTATTAAATAAAATACAAAAATTAATATTAAAATAATTTAAAAAAACTATTTTTTTTTGTATTTTTTATGGTTTAAAGGTAAAATAGAAAAATTTAGTAATAAAGGAAAAAAACTAAAAGTGGAAGAGGTAGGATTCAAACTCATGCACTTTCCCTTACAATCCTTAGGCCTACTCATCTACCAAATGGACTATTATGTATGTTCGAAATGAAATTACACCCAAAGAGTAATATTCTAATTAAAATCTAATTTATAATTTTCACTCTTCTTGCAAATGATACCTATACTATATTTTTTATTTCTCTCTCTTTTTTAAAATGCATAGAAATAGTATTAAAATAAAAAAAAGATATTACAAATATGATGGCAAAAATATTCGAGTCGCCTTCATATTTTTTTAAGGAAAATAAATGATAAACCTAAAATCCTAATCCTAAGGGTAGAGATTCCTAAGGTTCGGGAGTCGATTAAGTGAGGGGAAGGTGTTAGGCACCCCTCACTTCCATTGTACTCAATGGGATCCTCCTTAAGTTCTAGGGTATGTTTGTTTGTCGTCTAACTTTTTATTTATCTTACAAAAGAATGCTATGTTTTTTTACTATTGTACTCGCTAGGATTTACAACCTTATGCCTACGTACCTTCAATTTTGAAGGATCAGAGTAACCGTAGTTCACCTCCCCTATTCCTATCCCCTAATCCTATTCTTAACCCTAATCCCAAACTTAATCCACTATTTATACTCTGGGATAAAGAGTTCTATCCCCATATCTATTATTTATACTCCTAGATAAGGAGTTATATCCCTTAATCTATTATTTATACTCCTAGATAAGGAGTTATATCCCTTAAATCCCGATCCATTTATTTATACTCTCGGAGGAAGAGTTTTATCCCATAAAAATCCTTTATCCATTGTTTATACTCTCGGATGGAGAGTTTTATCCCTTAAAAATCCCTTATCCATTGTTTATACTCTCGGATGGAGAGTTCTATCCCTTAACTCCTAATCCTTTGGCCTTTATTTGTACTCTCGGAACCTAAGAGTTTTATCCCAAAATCCTTATCCCTTGGCCTATGCTTGTACTCTTGGAACCTAAGAGTTTTATCCCCAATTAATCACTTAATATCCCTTAAATCCTATCCATTATTTATACTCTCGGAAGAAGAGTTTTATCCCTTAAATCTATCCATTATTTATACTCTCGGAAGAAGAGTTTTATCCCAAAATCCTTAACCCTTGGCCTGTATTTATACTCTTGGAGCCTATAAGTCTTATCCCCAAAATTTAATCCCAATTGTATTCCTTATATCCCTTAGAAATATCCAAATGAATATCACCTAATCCTATTCTTTTATTTATACTCTCGGAAATTAGAGCTCTCTCCCTTATTTTAATCCCTTTAATATCCTTTAGGTTTCTATCTGTAAAGCCCTGTATAATATTCATCTAGAATAATACCATACAAGTGTTTTTATTTGGTACTGACACATCAAAAGTGCCTAATGACATAATTCACATACTTGTCCATTTATAAAACATAATACAACTATGGCACAAGCTATGGAAATTAGCCAAAAATAAAATAAAACTAAGATCAATATACAATATTCCTCATTGTACAAGAACAATAAAATACACAGCGGAAATAAGCTTAACTAAGCTTCTCTTGAAACATCCAATCATAGCTCCACGTGTAAATCAACCTGCAATCCGAACCTGAAATATAGCAACTATAGTGGGGTGAGATACATCAAATCTCAGTGAGTTCTCTATCTTATAAGTCCTCTCGGCTTTACAAGGTTCTATTAATCCTAACTCAAGTCCACGGTAAAAAGGGAAAAGGACCTTGAGTTCACATAATCATTCTTGCCCTATATGGAAACATGCTCACGAGTTCTCTAACTCTAGCATCATCAAATGATATCTCTCACTAAGGCATCTTTCCCCGGCCAACCCTACAAGAGAATTCAACACGGGTCACAGATCCTTAAATTCTTAGCCAACCATTCTCGGCCAACCCTTCCAAAGAGTTTTCGACACGAGTCTTGGATGCTAAGGTAAATAACTTTCCCCGGCCATCCACAAAGGGCAATCCAACACGGGTCACGGTTATCTACACATAGTACTTTCCCCGGCCAGCCCACACCAGGGGCCCTTCAACACGGGTCAATAATACCATCATCTAAGCAACCTCCCCGGTCATCCATCATAAGAGGATCGGAACGCGGGTCACAGTTACTTAGGTATCAATTTCTCAACGAAATCCTACATGTTCCATACTAGGGTCTTACACTCATCTAGACCATTACTCGGCAAGGATGCACATCTACATCGAATGCACGAGCATCGCCATCTAGATTATTTATCCATCCTAGCCGCAACTAGAATCATAAACCGCCTAGTCATTTCTAGGTTATCCGACTATTAAGGTTGATGTTTTCCTCACTCTTCCTATTTCATTTCATACTAACATGCATATACTCTTATGTCATGTTTAAACAATAATAGGATAGGCAAAACACATCATTGGCATATAACCATATCAATCACGAAACACACATAATAGCATGCATATCAAATATAATCCACATACTAGTTCACACACATTTTTAAGGCATACAAGCCACTACTATTCTCTACCAAGCATCCTTGGTTAAATCATGGTCTCTCATCATCATTCACTGCCTTATTGGATCATCCTTCCAAAATCTTTGGACTCGTATCAATCGGATTCCCGATTCACGAATTTCCGGTGGAAACATAAACCATATTTTCCACATTCATTATCATATTTCCTCTATCCTATCAATCCATGACATATAATCATGTTCCTACCTCACCATCACAAAGAGCATAAAATTAGCTTCCCGACGCTTCAAACGGGGACCAAAACGGACTTACGGTTCAAAAGTTATGAATTTTTGAAGTTTCGGAATTTTCATTTTCGTCCAGACCTGCGCGCTGAGCGCGAAACCTGCTACAAGTTCAACCTCAAAAATACCGTTTTTAGACTTCCGGACATCCGTTTTCGATTCCGTAAAAAGCTGTGATCTCAGAATTTAACATACTATGATATTTTCTCCCTAAAAAGGCCATCCAACAAGATTACAAAATTACTACCAATTTTCTCAAATATGAAAAGTTTGGTTTTTCAACTAAACCCATTCAATTCAACTCAATCCCACATACCCAATCCATACTATATCAATCAAACATACAACAAGTATCAATTGAGGTACAATAGCATAGTTAGCATGGTTTGATCATTATCATTATCAAAATACTCATTTTCTCAAGAACACAATTGTTCTTCAAAACCTAACATTTTACATCAACCCAAAGTTAATCCAAACCTCTAAACAAACATCAATACATGTTTCTATAAGCATATGGATCATTCCTTTCAATTTATATCGAAATTCAACCGTTAGAACATCGATTCCCATTTCTAACCTAAAACTCATATTATCCAAAACTCTAAAAAAAGAGGTTTCTAACTAGAACCCACCTGATAATCGAAGAGGAGTTTGAAGAAGATGTAGATGATGATCCATGGGTTTCTCTCTTCTTCCTCTTTTCTCCATTTTCCTCTTTTCCTCTTCTTCTTCTTCCTTTCCTTTTCTTTCCTTCTTTCTTCTTTCTCTCTCTTTCTTACTATCTTTTTCTTTTATGTTTGGAATGTGGAAGGAAAAGGGAATAAGTAGTAAACTTAGTATTAGAAATAATACTACTAAATGTCCAAAAAGTCTCTTAAGTCCAAATTAATAAAATACTTCAGAGTCAGATAATATTAATTGGATTTATTCTAAGTTCCACAGTTACTCTAATTATTTTGTCAAATAATTTCATCAGAGTACACTGGACTCAGTTGATCACGATATAATATTATCCGGAGTAATAAAATACGGGGTATTACACTATCCCCTAGTATATAAAAAACCTCAAGTTTTTATATCAATTTATTTGCAAAATTATCCCTAAGTTAAAAAATTACATAAAGAAGACCTAATTTTATTATCCCTAAATATTATAAAATACCTCTTTCAATTTACTTACAAAATAAAATAATTGTGATAGTTTATAAAAAAAACCATATTCTAACTTTAACCCCTATTTACTTATCCCATGTCATACTGCTTAGTTAAAAAAATTAATTAAATTTAATTTTGACATTTTTATTCTAAAATCAAGTTAAATCCAATTTAAACTATAACCTAACAATATAAATTCCCTTAAAAATTAATCATAAACCAAATATTACAAAAATTCCAATTTCCCCAAAATATATATCATCCCAAAAAATCTAGGAATAAAATCCCATTTGTAACAAAAAAGTATCCCTATTTGAAAAATTAAACAAATTATTTTAAATAAAAAAACAATAAATTTAAAAACCCAAACCCAAAATTAACCCTAAAATCCTAAGTATATCCCCTAATAATGACCCTAAAATTCTATTTTATAAATCCTAATTAAATAATTAAACCCTAATTAATAATTAAATTAAGGAATTAATTTAATTACTTAATTGAACTGAGGGGGGTGTATTTAAACCTAAGATATCCAATGATTATCATATGAATTATCCCTAATTGTATTAATAATTCTTAAATATTCTAACATTGTCCTAATTAATATAAAATATTAATTGTTTATTTGTTTGAATTTTTTTTAAAATATTTTTAACCTAAAGACATGTTTTTTAGCATCTAATCTTAAGATTCAAACTATCCTAATAAAATAAAGAAAAAAAACCATAGTTATTATTTTTTGGCTTTTATATTATATTGTTTGTTCTTCCTTTCAACTTTATTTTGTTTGTAAAAACAATCATTTATTTGTAACAAAGAAGAACTTTAACAAATATTTGAAATAAAGATATTTACAAGAGATTAATTATATAAAAACATTTATAGAAAAATATTTAAATAAATCCTAAAGTCACATGGGTCAATAAAACAATTTAGGCAAACGAGTCATTATGCATATGATTTAGAGATCGAACTTACTAACCTAAAATGTTGTGACCCAAAATAAGCTGCTTCCTCCCTTCTTTTCTTTACGTTCCTCGCGTATCCCTTTTCTCCATAGTATTTCCTGACGTTCTCCCTTTCCTCTCCCTATTTTTCTCCTTTTCCCTTAGCGTAAGATCCCGAACCCTCTTCCCCTTCTAGTGTTGTTGTTCTTCAATGTGAAGAACAACAACTTTTTTTTATGCTGATTATTGTGAATTTGTGGGTGATCAAAATAAGAGAGAAGGGGGTTCTATTTATTGGGAAAAATTAGGTTAAAAAATTAAATTTGAGATCGATTTGATTTAACCTGATTTTTTCCTATTTCTTAAAGCCCAAGCCAATGAATCTGGATGGATTCATGGCTTGGTGAATTTGAATAAATAATAAAAACAAAATAAAATAAAAAGTCTAATAATTAAAATAAAAAAAAGAGAGTTGAAGATTTTTTCATAAAAACATGATTTTAACGAAAAAATCAATATTTTAAAATATTTATTAAATAAAATACAAAAATTAATATTAAAATAATTTAAAAAAACTATTTTTTTTTGTATTTTTTATGGTTTAAAGGTAAAATAGAAAAAGTTAGTAATAAAGGAAAAAACCTAAAAGTGGAAGAGGTAGGATTCAAACTCATGCACTTTTCCTTACAATCCTTAGGCCTACTCATCTACCAAATGGACTATTATGTATGTTCGAAATGAAGTTACACCCAAAGAGTAATATTCTAATTAAAATCTAATTTATAATTTTCACTCTTCTTGCAAATGATACCTATACTATATTTTTTATTTCTCTCTCTTTTTTAAAATGCATAGAAATAGTATTAAAATAAAAAGAAGATATTACAAATATGATGGCAAAAATATTCGAGTCGCCTTCATATTTTTTTAAGGAAAATAAATGATAAACCTAAAATCCTAATCCTAAGGGTAGAGATTCGTAAGGTTCGGGAGTCGATTAAGTGAAGGGAAGGTGTTAGGCACCCCTCACTTCCATTGTACTCAATGGGATCCTCCTTAAGTTCTAGGGTATGTTTGTTTGTCGTCTAACTTTTTATTTATCTTACAAAATAATCCTAAGCTTTTTTACTATTGTACTCGCTATGATTTACAACCTTATGCCTACGTACCTTCAATTTTGAAGGATCTGAGTAACCGTAGATCACCTCCCCTATTCCTGTCCCCTAATCCTATTCCTAACCCTAATCCCAAACTTAATCCACTATTTATACTCTGGGATAAAGAGTTCTATCCCCATATCTATTATTTATACTCCTAGATAAGGAGTTATATCCCTTAATCTATTATTTATACTCCTAGATAAGGAGTTCTATCCCTTAATCTATTATTTATACTCCTAGATAAGTAGTTCTATCCCTTAATCTATTATTTATACTCCTAGATAAGGAGTTATATCCCTTAAATCCCGATCCGTTTATTTATACTCTCGGAGGAAGAGTTTTATCCCATAAAAATCCTTTATCCATTGTTTATACTCTCGGATGGAGAGTTCTATCCCTTAAAAATCCCTTATCCATTGTTTATACTCTCGGATGGAGAGTTCTATCCCTTAACTCCTAATCCTTTGGCCTTTATTTGTACTCTCGGAACCTAAGAGTTTTATCCCAAAATCCTTATCCCTTGGCCTATGCTTGTACTCTTGGAACCTAAGAGTTTTATCCCCAATTAATCACTTAATATCCCTTAAATCCTATCCATTATTTATACTCTCGGAAGAAGAGTTTTATCCCTTAAATCTATCCATTATTTATACTCTCGGAAGAAGAGTTTTATCCCAAAATCCTTAACCCTTGGCCTGTATTTATACTCTTGGAGCCTATAAGTCTTATCCCCAAAATTTAATCCCAATTGTATTCCTTATATCCCTTAGAAATATCCAAATGAATATCACCTAATCCTATTCTTTTATTTATACTCTCGGAAATTAGAGCTCTCTCCCTTATTTTAATCCCTTTAATATCCTTTAGGTTTCTATCCCCTAGTATATAAAAAACCTCAAGTTTTTATATCAATTTATTTGCAAAATTATCCCTAAGTTAAAAAATTACATAAATAAGACCTAATTTTATTATCCCTTAATATTATAAAATACCTCTTTCAATTTACTTACAAAATAAAATAATTGTGATAGTTTATAAAAAAAACCATATTCTAACTTTAACCCCTATTTACTTATCCCATGTCATACTGCTTAGTTAAAAAAATTAATTAAATTTAATTTTGACATTTTTATTCTAAAATCAAGTTAAATCCAATTTAAACTATAACCTAACAATATAAATTCCCTTAAAAATTAATCATAAACCAAATATTACAAAAATTCCAATTTCCCCAAAATATATATCATCCCAAAAAATCTAGGAATAAAATCCCATTTGTAACAAAAAAGTATCCCTATTTGAAAAAATAAACAAATTATTTTAAATAAAAAAACAATAAATTTAAAAACCCAAACCCAAAATTAACCCTAAAATCCTAATTATATCCCCTAATAATGACCCTAAAATTCTATTTTATAAATCCTAATTAAATAATTAAACCCTAATTAATAATTAAATTAAGGAATTAATTTAATTACTTAATTGAACCGAGGGGGTGTATTTAAACCTAAGATATCCAATGATTATCATATGAATTATCCCTAATTGTATTAATAATTCTTAAATATTCTAACATTGTCCTAATTAATATAAAATATTAATTGTTTATTTGTTTGAATTTTTTTTTTAACTATTTTTAACCTAAAGACATGTTTTTTAGCATCTAATCTTAAGATTCAAACTATCCTAATAAAATAAAGAAAAAAAACCATTGTTTTTATTTTTTGGCTTTTATATCATATTGTTTGTTCTTCCTTTCAACTTTATTTTGTTTGTAAAAACAATCATTTATTTGTAACAAAGAAGAACTTTAACAAATATTTGAAATAAAGATATTTACAAGAGATTAATTATATAAAAACATTTATAGAAAAATATTTAAATAAATCCTAAAGTCACATGGGTCAATCAAACAATTTAGGCAAACGAGTCATTATGCATATGATTTAGAGATCGAACTTACTAACCTAAAATGTTGTGACCCAAAATAAGCTGCTTCCTCCCTTCTTTTCTTTACGTTCCTCGCGTATCCCTTTTCTCCATAGTATTTCCTGACGTTCTCCCTTTCCTCTCCCTATTTTTCTCCTTTTCCCTTAGCGTAAGATCCCGAACCCTCTTCCCCTTCTAGTGTTGTTGTTCTTCAATGTGAAGAACAACAACTTTTTTTTATGCTGATTATTGTGAATTTGTGGGTGATCAAAATAAGAGAGAAGGGGGTTCTATTTATTGGGAAAAATTAGGTTAAAAAATTAAATTTGAGATCGATTTGATTTAACCTGATTTTTTCCTATTTCTTAAAGCCCAAGCCAATGAATCTGGATGGATTCATGGCTTGGTGAATTTGAATAAATAATAAAAACAAAATAAAATAAAAAGTCTAATAATTAAAATAAAAAAAAGAGAGTTGAAGATTTTTTCATAAAAACATGATTTTAACGAAAAAATCAATATTTTAAAATATTTATTAAATAAAATACAAAAATTAATATTAAAATAATTTAAAAAAACTATTTTTTTTTGTATTTTTTATGGTTTAAAGGTAAAATAGAAAAAGTTAGTAATAAAGGAAAAAACCTAAAAGTGGAAGAGGTAGGATTCAAACTCATGCACTTTTCCTTACAATCCTTAGGCCTACTCATCTACCAAATGGACTATTATGTATGTTCGAAATGAAGTTACACCCAAAGAGTAATATTCTAATTAAAATCTAATTTATAATTTTCACTCTTCTTGCAAATGATACCTATACTATATTTTTTATTTCTCTCTCTTTTTTAAAATGCATAGAAATAGTATTAAAATAAAAAGAAGATATTACAAATATGATGGCAAAAATATTCGAGTCGCCTTCATATTTTTTTAAGGAAAATAAATGATAAACCTAAAATCCTAATCCTAAGGGTAGAGATTCGTAAGGTTCGGGAGTCGATTAAGTGAAGGGAAGGTGTTAGGCACCCCTCACTTCCATTGTACTCAATGGGATCCTCCTTAAGTTCTAGGGTATGTTTGTTTGTCGTCTAACTTTTTATTTATCTTACAAAATAATCCTAAGCTTTTTTACTATTGTACTCGCTATGATTTACAACCTTATGCCTACGTACCTTCAATTTTGAAGGATCTGAGTAACCGTAGATCACCTCCCCTATTCCTGTCCCCTAATCCTATTCCTAACCCTAATCCCAAACTTAATCCACTATTTATACTCTGGGATAAAGAGTTCTATCCCCATATCTATTATTTATACTCCTAGATAAGGAGTTATATCCCTTAATCTATTATTTATACTCCTACATAAGGAGTTCTATCCCTTAATCTATTATTTATACTCCTAGATAAGTAGTTCTATCCCTTAATCTATTATTTATACTCCTAGATAAGGAGTTATATCCCTTAAATCCCGATCCGTTTATTTATACTCTCGGAGGAAGAGTTTTATCCCATAAAAATCCTTTATCCATTGTTTATACTCTCGGATGGAGAGTTCTATCCCTTAAAAATCCCTTATCCATTGTTTATACTCTCGGATGGAGAGTTCTATCCCTTAACTCCTAATCCTTTGGCCTTTATTTGTACTCTCGGAACCTAAGAGTTTTATCCCAAAATCCTTATCCCTTGGCCTATGCTTGTACTCTTGGAACCTAAGAGTTTTATCCCCAATTAATCACTTAATATCCCTTAAATCCTATCCATTATTTATACTCTCGGAAGAAGAGTTTTATCCCTTAAATCTATCCATTATTTATACTCTCGGAAGAAGAGTTTTATCCCAAAATCCTTAACCCTTGGCCTGTATTTATACTCTTGGAGCCTATAAGTCTTATCCCCAAAATTTAATCCCAATTGTATTCCTTATATCCCTTAGAAATATCCAAATGAATATCACCTAATCCTATTCTTTTATTTATACTCTCGGAAATTAGAGCTCTCTCCCTTATTTTAATCCCTTTAATATCCTTTAGGTTTCTATCCCCTAGTATATAAAAAACCTCAAGTTTTTATATCAATTTATTTGCAAAATTATCCCTAAGTTAAAAAATTACATAAATAAGACCTAATTTTATTATCCCTTAATATTATAAAATACCTCTTTCAATTTACTTACAAAATAAAATAATTGTGATAGTTTATAAAAAAAACCATATTCTAACTTTAACCCCTATTTACTTATCCCATGTCATACTGCTTAGTTAAAAAAATTAATTAAATTTAATTTTGACATTTTTATTCTAAAATCAAGTTAAATCCAATTTAAACTATAACCTAACAATATAAATTCCCTTAAAAATTAATCATAAACCAAATATTACAAAAATTCCAATTTCCCCAAAATATATATCATCCCAAAAAATCTAGGAATAAAATCCCATTTGTAACAAAAAAGTATCCCTATTTGAAAAAATAAACAAATTATTTTAAATAAAAAAACAATAAATTTAAAAACCCAAACCCAAAATTAATCCTAAAATCCTAATTATATCCCCTAATAATGACCCTAAAATTCTATTTTATAAATCCTAATTAAATAATTAAACCCTAATTAATAATTAAATTAAGGAATTAATTTAATTACTTAATTGAACCGAGGGGGTGTATTTAAACCTAAGATATCCAATGATTATCATATGAATTATCCCTAATTGTATTAATAATTCTTAAATATTCTAACATTGTCCTAATTAATATAAAATATTAATTGTTTATTTGTTTGAATTTTTTTTTTAATTATTTTTAACCTAAAGACATGTTTTTTAGCATCTAATCTTAAGATTCAAACTATCCTAATAAAATAAAGAAAAAAAACCATTGTTTTTATTTTTTGGCTTTTATATCATATTGTTTGTTCTTCCTTTCAACTTTATTTTGTTTGTAAAAACAATCATTTATTTGTAACAAAGAAGAACTTTAACAAATATTTGAAATAAAGATATTTACAAGAGATTAATTATATAAAAACATTTATAGACAAAAATTTAAATAAATCCTAAAGTCACATGGGTCAATCAAACAATTTAGGCAAACGAGTCATTATGCATATGATTTAGAGATCGAACTTACTAACCTAAAATGTCGTGACCCAAAATAAGCTTCTTCCTCCCTTCTTTTCTTTACGTTCCTCGCGTATCCCTTTTCTCCTTAGTATTTCCTGACGTTCTCCCTTTCCTCTCTCTATTTTTCTCCTTTTCCCTTTGCGTAAGATTCCGAACCCTCTTCCCCTTCTAGTGTTGTTGTTCTTCAATGTGAAGAACAACAACTTTTTTTTATGCTGATTAATGTGAATTTGTGGGTGACCAAAATAAAAGAGAAGGGGGTTCTATTTATTGGGAAAAATTAGGTTAAAAAATTAAATTTGAGATCGATTTGATTTAACCTGATTTTTTCCTATTTCTTAAAGCCCAAGCCAATGAATCTGGATGGATTCATGGCTTGGTGAATTTGAATAAATAATAAAAACAAAATAAAATAAAAAGTCTAATAATTAAAATAAAAAAAAGAGAGTTGAAGATTTTTTCATAAAAACATGATTTTAACGAAAAAATCAATATTTTAAAATATTTATTAAATAAAATACAAAAATTAATATTAAAATAATTTAAAAAAACTATTTTTTTTTGTATTTTTTATCGTTTAAAGGTAAAATAGAAAAAGATAGTAATAAAGGAAAAAAAACTAAAAGTGGAAGAGGTAGGATTCAAACTCATGCACTTTCCCTTACAATCCTTAGGCCTACTCATCTACCAAATGGACTAGTATGTATGTTCGAAATGAAATTACACCCAAAGAGTAATATTCTAATTAAAATCTAATTTATAATTTTCACTCTTCTTGCAAATGATACCTATACTATATTTTTTATTTCTCTCTCTTTTTTAAAATGCATAGAAATAGTATTAAAATGAAAAGAAGATATTACAAATATGATGGCAAAAATATTCGAGTCGCCTTCATATTTTTTTAAGGAAAATAAATGATAAACCTAAAATCCTAATCCTAAGGGTAGAGATTCCTAAGGTTCGGGAGTCGATTAAGTGAGGGGAAGGTGTTAGGCACCCCTCACTTCAATTGTACTCAATGGGATCCTCCTTAAGTTCTAGGGTATGTTTGTTTGTCGTTTAACTTTTTATTTATCTTACAAAATAATCCTAAGTTTTTTTACTATTGTACTCGCTATGATTTACAACCTTATGCCTACGTACCTTCAATTATGAAGGATCAGAGTAACCGTAGATCACCTCCCCTATTCCTGTCCCCTAATCCTATTCCTAACCCTAATCCCAAACTTAATCCACTATTTATACTCTGGGATAAAGAGTTCTATCCCCATATCTATTATTTATACTCCTAGATAAGGAGTTATATCCCTTAATCTATTATTTATACTCCTAGATAAGGAGTTCTATCCCTTAATCTATTATTTATACTCCTAGATAAGTAGTTCTATCCCTTAATCTATTATTTATACTCCTAGATAAGGAGTTTTATCCCTTAAATCCCGATCCGTTTATTTATACTCTCGGAGGAAGAGTTTTATCCCATAAAAATCCTTTATCCATTGTTTATACTCTCGGATGGAGAGTTCTATCCCTTAAAAATCCCTTATCCATTGTTTATACTCTCGGATGGACAGTTCTATCCCTTAACTCCTAATCCTTTGGCCTTTATTTATACTCTCGGAACCTAAGAGTTTTATCCCAAAATCCTTATCCCTTGGCCTATGCTTGTACTCTTGGAACCTAAGAGTTTTATCCCCAATTAATCACTTAATATCCCTTAAATCCTATCCATTATTTATACTCTCGGAAGAAGAGTTTTATCCCTTAAATCTATCCATTATTTATACTCTCGGAAGAAGAGTTTTATCCCAAAATCCTTAACCCTTGGCCTGTATTTATACTCTTGGAGCCTATAAGTCTTATCCCCAAAATTTAATCCCAATTGTATTCCTTATATCCCTTAGAAATATCCAAATGAATATCACCTAATCCTATTCTTTTATTTATACTCTCGGAAATTAGAGCTCTCTCCCTTATTTTAATCCCTTTAATATCCTTTAGGTTTCTATCCCCTAGTATATAAAAAACCTCAAGTTTTTATATCAATTTATTTGCAAAATTATCCCTAAGTTAATAAATTACATAAAGAAGACCTAATTTTATTATCCCTAAATATTATAAAATACCTCTTTCAATTTACTTACAAAATAAAATAATTGTGATAGTTTATAAAAAAAACCATATTCTAACTTTAACCCCTATTTACTTATCCCATGTCATACTGCTTAGTTAAAAAAATTAATTAAATTTAATTTTGACATTTTTATTCTAAAATCAAGTTAAATCCAATTTAAACTATAACCTAACAATATAAATTCCCTTAAAAATTAATCATAAACCAAATATTACAAAAATTCCAATTTCCCCAAAATATATATCATCCCAAAAAATCTAGGAATAAAATCCCATTTGTAACAAAAAAGTATCCCTATTTGAAAAAATAAACAAATTATTTTAAATAAAAAAACAATAAATTTAAAAACCCAAACCCAAAATTAACCCTAAAATCCTAATTATATCCCCTAATAATGACCCTAAAATTCTATTTTATAAATCCTAATTAAATAATTAAACCCTAATTAATAATTAAATTAAGGAATTAATTTAATTACTTAATTGAACCGAGGGGGGTGTATTTAAACCTAAGATATCCAATGATTATCATATGAATTATCCCTAATTGTATTAATAATTCTTAAATATTCTAACATTGTCCTAATTAATATAAAATATTAATTGTTTATTTGTTTGAATTTTTTTTTTAAATATTTTTAACCTAAAGACATGTTTTTTAGCATCTAATCTTAAGATTCAAACTATCCTAATAAAATAAAGAAAAAAAACCATTGTTTTTATTTTTTGGCTTTTATATCATATTGTTTGTTCTTCCTTTCAACTTTATTTTGTTTGTAAAAACAATCATTTATTTGTAACAAAGAAGAACTTTAACAAATATTTGAAATAAAGATATTTACAAGAGATTAATTATATAAAAACATTTATAGACAAAAATTTAAATAAATCCTAAAGTCACATGGGTCAATCAAACAATTTAGGCAAACGAGTCATTATGCATATGATTTAGAGATCGAACTTACTAACCTAAAATGTCGTGACCCAAAATAAGCTTCTTCCTCCCTTCTTTTCTTTACGTTCCTCGCGTATCCCTTTTCTCCTTAGTATTTCCTGACGTTCTCCCTTTCCTCTCCCTATTTTTCTCCTTTTCCCTTAGCGTAAGATTCCGAACCCTCTTCCCCTTCTAGTGTTGTTGTTCTTCAATGTGAAGAACAACAACTTTTTTTTATGCTGATTATTGTGAATTTGTGGGTGATCAAAATAAGAGAGAAGGGCGTTCTATTTATTGGGAAAAATTAGGTTAAAAAATTAAATTTGAGATCGATTTGATTTAACCTGATTTTTTCCTATTTCTTAAAGCCCAAGCCATTGAATCTGGATGGATTCATGGCTGGGTGAATTTGAATAAATAATAAAAACAAAATAAAATAAAAAGTCTAATAATTAAAATAAAAAAAAGAGAGTTGAAGATTTTTTCATAAAAACATGATTTTAACGAAAAAATCAATATTTTAAAATATTTATTAAATAAAATACAAAAATTAATATTAAAATAATTTAAAAAAACTATTTTTTTTTTTTGTATTTTTTATGGTTTAAAGGTAAAATATAAAACGTTAGTAATAAAGGAAAAAAAACTAAAAGTGGAAGAGGTAGGATTCAAACTCATGCACTTTCCCTTACAATCCTTAGGCCTACTCATCTACCAAATGGACTATTATGTATGTTCGAAATGAAATTACACCCAAAGAGTAATATTCTAATTAAAATCTAATTTATAATTTTCACTCTTCTTGCAAATGATACCTATACTATATTTTTTATTTCTCTCTCTTTTTTAAAATGCATAGAAATAGTATTAAAATGAAAAGAAGATATTACAAATATGATGGCAAAAATATTCGAGTCGCCTTCATATTTTTTTAAGGAAACTAAATGATAAACCTAAAATCCTAATCCTAAGGGTAGAGATTCCTAAGGTTCGGGAGTCGATTAAGTGAGGGGAAGGTGTTAGGCACCCCTCACTTCCATTGTACTCAATGGGATCCTCCTTAAGTTCTAGGGTATGTTTGTTTGTCGTCTAACTTTTTATTTATCTTACAAAATAATCCTAAGTTTTTTTACTATTGTACTCGCTATGATTTACAACCTTATGCCTACGTACCTTCAATTTTGAAGGATCAGAGTAACCGTAGATCACCTCCCCTATTCCTGTCCCCTAATCCTATTCCTAACCATAATCCCAAACTTAATCCACTATTTATACTCTGGGATAAAGAGTTCTATCCCCATATCTATTATTTATACTCCTAGATAAGGAGTTATATCCCTTAATCTATTATTTATACTCCTAGATAAGGAGTTCTATCCCTTAATCTATTATTTATACTCCTAGATAAGTAGTTCTATCGCTTAATCTATTATTTATACTCCTAGATAAGGAGTTTTATCCCTTAAATCCCGATCCGTTTATTTATACTCTCGGAGGAAGAGTTTTATCCCATAAAAATCCTTTATCCATTGTTTATACTCTCGGATGGAGAGTTCCATCCCTTAAAAATCCCTTATCCATTGTTTATACTCTCGGATAGAGAGTTCAATCCCTTAACTCCTAATCCTTTGGCCTTTATTTATACTCTCGGAACCTAAGAGTTTTATCCCAAAATCCTTATCCCTTGGCCTATGCTTGTACTCTTGGAACCTAAGAGTTTTATCCCCAATTAATCACTTAATATCCCTTAAATCCTATCCATTATTTATACTCTCGGAAGAAGAGTTTTATCCCTTAAATCTATCCATTATTTATACTCTCGGAAGAAGAGTTTTATCCCAAAATCCTTAACCCCTGGCCTATATTTATACTCTTGGAGCCTATTTGTTTTATCCCCAAAATTTAATCCCAATTGTATCCCTTATATCCCTTAGAAATATCCAAATGAATATCACCTAATCCTATTCTTTTATTTATACTCTCGGAAATTAGAGCTCTCTCCCTTATTTTAATCCCTTTAATATCCTTTAGGTTTCTATCCCCTAGTATATAAAAAACCTCAAGTTTTTATATCAATTTATTTGCAAAATTATCCCTAAGTTAAAAAATTACATAAAGAAGACCTAGTTTTATTATCCCCAAATATTATAAAATACCTCTTTCAAGTTAGTTACAAAATAAAATAATTGTGATAGTTTATAAAAAAAACCATATTCTAACTTTAACCCCTATTTACTTATCCCATGTCATACTGCTTAGTTAACAAAATTAATTAAATTTAATTTTGACATTTTTATTCTAAAATCAAGTTAAATCCAATTTAAACTATAACCTAACAATATAAATTCCCATAAAAATTAATCATAAACCAAATATTACAAAAATTCCAATTTCCCCAAAATATATATCATCCCAAAAAATCTAGGAATAAAATCCCATTTGTAACAAAAAAGTATCCCTATTTGGAAAAATAAACAAATTATTTTAAATAAAAAAACAATAAATTTAAAAACCCAAACCCAAAATTAACCCTAAAATCCTAATTATATCCCCTAATAATGACCCTAAAATTCTATTTTATAAATTCTAATTAAATAAATAAACCCTAATTAATAATTAAATTAAGGAATTAATTTAATTACTTAATTGAACCGAGGGGGGTGTATTTAAACCTTAGATATCCAATGATTATCATATGAATTATCCCTAATTGTATTAATAATTCTTAAATTATTCTAACATTGTCTTAATTAATATAAAATATTAATTGTTTATTTGTTTGAATTTTTTTTTAAATACTTTTAACCTAAAGACATGTTTTTTAGCATTTAATCTTAAGATTCAAACTATCCTAATAAAATAAAGAAAAAAAAAACCACTGTTATTATTTTTTGGCTTTTATATCATATTGTTTGTTCTTCCTTTCAACTTTATTTTTTTTGTAAAAACAATCATTTATTTGTAACAAAGAAGAACTTTAACAAATATTTGAAATAAAGATATTTACAAGAGATTAATTATATAAAAACATTTATAGACAAAAATTTAAATAAATCCTAAAGTCACATGGGTCAATCAAACAATTTAGGCAAACGAGTCATTATGCATATGATTTAGAGATCGAACTTACTAACCTAAAATGTCGTGACCCAAAATAAGCTGCTTCCTCCCTTCTTTTCTTTACCTTCCTCGCGTATCCCTTTTCTCCTTAGTATTTCCTGACGTTCTCCCTTTCCTCTCCCTATTTTTCTCCTTTTCCCTTAGCGTAAGATTCCGAACCCTCTTCCCCTTCTAGTGTTGTTGTTCTTCAATGTGAAGAACAACAACTTTTTTTTATGCTGATTATTGTGAATTTGTGGGTGATCAAAATAAGAGAGAAGGGGGTTCTATTTATTGGGAAAAATTAGGTTAAAAAATAAAATTTGAGATCGATTTGATTTAACCTGATTTTTTCCTATTTCTTAAAGCCCAAGCCAATGAATCTGGATGGATTCATGGCTTGGTGAATTTGAATAAATAATAAAAACAAAATAAAATAAAAAGTCTAATAATTAAAATAAAAAAAAGAGAGTTGAAGATTTTTTCATAAAAACATGATTTTAACGAAAAAATCAATATTTTAAAATATCTATTAAATAAAATACAAAAATTAATATTAAAATAATTTAAAAAAACTATTTTTTTTTTTGTATTTTTTATGGTTTAAAGGTAAAATATAAAACGTTAGTAATAAAGGAAAAAAAACTAAAAGTGGAAGAGGTAGGATTCAAACTCATGCACTTTCCCTTACAATCCTTAGGCCTACTCATCTACCAAATGGACTATTATGTATGTTCGAAATGAAATTACACCCAAAGAGTAATATTCTAATTAAAATCTAATTTATAATTTTCACTCTTCTTGCAAATGATACCTATACTATATTTTTTATTTCTCTCTCTTTTTTAAAATGCATAGAAATAGTATTAAAATGAAAAGAAGATATTACAAATATGATGGCAAAAATATTCGAGTCGCCTTCATATTTTTTTAAAGAAACTAAATGATAAACCTAAAATCCTAATCCTAAGGGTAGAGATTCCTAAGGTTCGGGAGTCGATTAAGTGAGGGGAAGGTGTTAGGCACCCCTCACTTCCATTGTACTCAATGGGATCCTCCTTAAGTTCTAGGGTATGTTTGTTTGTCGTCTAACATTTTATTTATCTTACAAAATAATCCTAAGTTTTTTTACTATTGTACTCGCTATGATTTACAACCTTTTGCCTACGTACCTTCAATTTTGAAGGATCAGAGTAACCGTAGATCACCTCCCCTATTCCTGTCCCCTAATCCTATTCCTAACCCTAATCCCAAACTTAATCCACTATTTATACTCTGGGATAAAGAATTCTATCCCCATATCTATTATTTATACTCCTAGATAAGGAGTTATATCCCTTAATCTATTATTTATACTCCTAGATAAGGAGTTCTATCCCTTAATCTATTATTTATACTCCTAGATAAGTAGTTCTATCCCTTAATCTATTATTTATACTCCTAGATAAGGAGTTTTATCCCTTAAATCCCGATCCGTTTATTTAGACTCTCAGAGGAAGAGTTTTATCCCATAAAAATCCTTTATCCATTGTTTATACTCTCGGATGGAGAGTTCCATCCCTTAAAAATCCCTTATCCATTGTTTATACTCTCGGATGGAGAGTTCAATCCCTTAACTCCTAATCCTTTGGCCTTTATTTATACTCTCGGAACCTAAGAGTTTTATCCCAAAATCCTTATCCCTTGGCCTATGCTTGTACTCTTGGAACCTAAGAGTTTTATCCCCAATTAATCACTTAATATCCCTTAAATCCTATCCATTATTTATACTCTCGGAAGAAGAGTTTTATCCCTTAAATCTATCCATTATTTATACTCTCGGAAGAAGAGTTTTATCCCAAAATCCTTAACCCCTGGCCTATATTTATACTCTTGGAGCCTATAAGTTTTATCCCCAAAATTTAATCCCAATTGTATCCCTTATATCCCTTAGAAATATCCAAATGAATATCACCTAATCCTATTCTTTTATTTATACTCTCGGAAATTAGAGCTCTCTCCCTTATTTTAATCCCTTTAATATCCTTTAGGTTTCTATCCCCTAGTATATAAAAAACCTCAAGTTTTTATATCAATTTATTTGCAAAATTATCCCTAAGTTAAAAAATTACATAAAGAAGACCTAGTTTTATTATCCCCAAATATTATAAAATACCTCTTTCAATTTAGTTACAAAATAAAATAATTGTGATAGTTTATAAAAAAAACCATATTCTAACTTTAACCCCTATTTACTTATCCCATGTCATACTGCTTAGTTAAAAAAATTAATTAAATTTAATTTTGACATTTTTATTCTAAAATCAAGTTAAATCCAATTTAAACTATAACCTAACAATATAAATTCCCATAAAAATTAATCATAAACCAAATATTACAAAAATTCCAATTTCCCCAAAATATATTTCATCCCAAAAAATCTAGGAATAAAATCCCATTTGTAACAAAAAAGTATCCCTATTTGAAAAAATAAACAAATTATTTTAAATAAAAAAACAATAAATTTAAAAACCCAAACCCAAAATTAACCCTAAAATCCTAATTATATCCCCTAATAATGACCCTAAAATTCTATTTTATAAATTCTAATTAAATAATTAAACCCTAATTAATAATTAAATTAAGGAATTAATTTAATTACTTAATTGAACCGAGGGGGGTGTATTTAAACCTAAGATATCCAATGATTATCATATGAATTATCCCTAATTGTATTAATAATTCTTAAATTATTCTAACATTGTCTTAATTAATATAAAATATTAATTGTTTATTTGTTTTAATTTTTTTTAAAATACTTTTAACCTAAAGACATGTTTTTTAGCATTTAATCTTAAGATTCAAACTATCCTAATAAAATAAAGAAAAAAAACCACTGTTATTATTTTTTGGCTTTTATATCATATTGTTTGTTCTTCCTTTCAACTTTATTTTTTTTGTAAAAACAATCATTTATTTGTAACAAAGAAGAACTTTAACAAATATTTGAAATAAAGATATTTACAAGAGATTAATTATATAAAAACATTTATAGACAAAAATTTAAATAAATCCTAAAGTCACATGGGTCAATCAAACAATTTAGGCAAACGAGTCATTATGCATATGATTTAGAGATCGAACTTACTAACCTAAAATGTCGTGACCCAAAATAAGCTGCTTCCTCCCTTCTTTTCTTTACCTTCCTCGCGTATCCCTTTTCTCCTTAGTATTTCCTGACGTTCTCCCTTTCCTCTCCCTATTTTTCTCCTTTTCCCTTAGCGTAAGATTCCGAACCCTCTTCCCCTTCTAGTGTTGTTGTTCTTCAATGTGAAGAACAACAACTTTTTTTTATGCTGATTATTGTGAATTTGTGGGTGATCAAAATAAGAGAGAAGGGGGTTCTATTTATTGGGAAAAATTAGGTTAAAAAATAAAATTTAAGATCGATTTGATTTAACCTGATTTTTTCCTATTTCTTAAAGCCCAAGCCAATGAATCTGGATGGATTCATGGCTTGGTGAATTTGAATAAATAATAAAAACAAAATAAAATAAAAAGTCTAATAATTAAAATAAAAAAAAGAGAGTTGAAGATTTTTTCATAAAAACATGATTTTAACGAAAAAATCAATATTTTAAAATATCTATTAAATAAAATACAAAAATTAATATTAAAATAATTTAAAAAAACTATTTTTTTTTTGTATTTTTTATGGTTTAAAGGTAAAATATAAAACGTTAGTAATAAAGGAAAAAAAACTAAAAGTGGAAGAGGTAGGATTCAAACTCATGCACTTTCCCTTACAATCCTTAGGCCTACTCATCTACCAAATGGACTATTATGTATGTTCGAAATGAAATTACACCCAAAGAGTAATATTCTAATTAAAATCTAATTTATAATTTTCACTCTTCTTGCAAATGATACCTATACTATATTTTTTATTTCTCTCTCTTTTTTAAAATGCATAGAAATAGTATTAAAATGAAAAGAAGATATTACAAATATGATGGCAAAAATATTCGAGTCGCCTTCATATTTTTTTAAGGAAAATAAATGATAAACCTAAAATCCTAATCCTAAGGGTAGAGATTCCTAAGGTTCGGGAGTCGATTAAGTGAGGGGAAGGTGTTAGGCACCCCTCACTTCCATTGTACTCAATGGGATCCTCCTTAAGTTCTAGCGTATGTTTGTTTGTCGTCTAACTTTTTATTTATCTTACAAAATAATCCTAAGTTTTTTTACTATTGTACTCGCTATGATTTACAACCTTATGCCTACGTACCTTCAATTTTGAAGGATCAGAGTAACCGTAGATCACCTCCCCTATTCCTGTCCCCTAATCCTATTTCTAACCCTAATCCCAAACTTAATCCACTATTTATACTCTGGGATAAAGAGTTCTATCCCCATATCTATTATTTATACTCCTAGATAGGGAGTTATATCCCTTAATCTATATTTATACTCCTAGATAAGGAGTTCTATCCCTTAATCTATTATTTATATTCCTAGATAAGTAGTTCTATCCCTTAATCTATTATTTATACTCCTAGATAAGGAGTTTTATCCCTTAAATCCCGATCCGTTTATTTAGACTCTCTGAGGAAGAGTTTTATCCCATAAAAATCCTTTATCCATTGTTTATACTCTCGAATGGAGAGTTCCATCCCTTAAAAATCCCTTATCCATTGTTTATACTCTCGGATGGAGAGTTCAATCCCTTAACTCCTAATCCTTTGGCCTTTATTTATACTCTCGGAACCTAAGAGTTTTATCCCAAAATCCTTATCCCTTGGCCTATGCTTGTACTCTTGGAACCTAAGAGTTTTATCCCCAATTAATCACTTAATATCCCTTAAATCCTATCCATTATTTATACTCTCGGAAGAAGAGTTTTATCCCTTAAATCTATCCATTATTTATACTCTCGGAAGAAGAGTTTTATCCCAAAATCCTTAACCCCTGGCCTATATTTATACTCTTGGAGACTATAAGTTTTATCCCCAAAATTTAATCCCAATTGTATCCCTTATATCCCTTAGAAATATCCAAATGAATATCACCTAATCCTATTCTTTTATTTATACTCTCGGAAATTAGAGCTCTCTCCCTTATTTTAATCCCTTTAATATCCTTTAGGTTTCTATCCCCTAGTATATAAAAAACCTCAAGTTTTTATATCAATTTATTTGCAAAATTATCCCTAAGTTAAAAAATTACATAAAGAAGACCTAGTTTTATTATCCCCAAATATTATAAAATACCTCTTTCAATTTAGTTACAAAATAAAATAATTGTGATAGTTTATAAAAAAAACCATATTCTAACTTTAACCCCTATTTACTTATCCCATGTCATACTGCTTAGTTAAAAAAATTAATTAAATTTAATTTTGACATTTTTATTCTAAAATCAAGTTAAATCCAATTTAAACTATAACCTAACAATATAAATTCCCATAAAAATTAATCATAAACCAAATATTACAAAAAATCCAATTTCCCCAAAATATATATCATCCCAAAAAATCTAGGAATAAAATCCCATTTGTAACAAAAACGTATCCCTATTTGAAAAAATAAACAAATTATTTTAAATAAAAAACAATAAATTAAAAAACCCAAACCCAAAATTAACCCTAAAATCCTAATTATATCCCCTAATAATGACCCTAAAATTCTATTTTATAAATTCTAATTAAATAATTAAACCCTAATTAATAATTAAATTAAGGAATTAATTTAATTACTTAATTGAACCGAGGGGGGTGTATTTAAACCTAAGATATCCAATGATTATCATATGAATTATCCCTAATTGTATTAATAATTCTTAAATTATTCTAACATTGTCTTAATTAATATAAAATATTAATTGTTTATTTGTTTGAATTTTTTTTTAAATACTTTTAACCTAAAGACATGTTTTTTAGCATTTAATCTTAAGATTCAAACTATCCTAATAAAATAAAGAAAAAAAACCACTGTTATTATTTTTTGGCTTTTATATCATATTGTTTGTTCTTCCTTTCAACTTTATTTTTTTTGTAAAAACAATCATTTATTTGTAACAAAGAAGAACTTTAACAAATATTTTAAATAAAGATATTTACAAGAGATTAATTATATAAAAACATTTATAGACAAAAATTTAAATAAATCCTAAAGTCACATGGGTCAATCAAACAATTTAGGCAAACGAGTCATTATGCATATGATTTAGAGATCGAACTTACTAACCTAAAATGTCGTGGCCCAAAATAAGCTGCTTCCTCCCTTCTTTTCTTTACCTTCCTCGCGTATCCCTTTTCTCCTTAGTATTTCCTGACGTTCTCCCTTTCCTCTCCCTATTTTTCTCCTTCTCCCTTAGCGTAAGATTCCGAACCCTCTTCCCCTTCTAGTGTTGTTGTTCTTCAATGTGAAGAACAACAACTTTTTTTTATGCTGATTATTGTGAATTTGTGGGTGATCAAAATAAGAGAGAAGGGGGTTCTATTTATTGGGAAAAATTAGGTTAAAAAATTAAATTTGAGATCGATTTGATTTAACCTGATTTTTTCCTATTTCTTAAAGCCCAAGCCAATGAATCTGGATGGATTCATGGCTTGGTGAATTTGAATAAATAATAAAAACAAAATAAAATAAAAAGTCTAATAATTAAAATAAAAAAAAGAGAGTTGAAGATTTTTTCATAAAAACATGATTTTAACGAAAAAATCAGTATTTTAAAATATCTATTAAATAAAATACAAAAATTAATATTAAAATAATTTAAAAAAACTATTTTTTTTTTTGTATTTTTTATGGTTTAAAGGTAAAATAGAAAACGTTAGTAATAAAGGGAAAAAAACTAAAAGTGGAAGAGGTAGGATTCAAACTCATGCACTTTCCCTTACAATCCTTAGGCCTACTCATCTACCAAATGGACTATTATGTATGTTCGAAATGAAATTACACCCAAAGAGTAATATTCTAATTAAAATCTAATTTATAATTTTCACTCTTCTTGCAAATGATACCTATACTATATTTTTTATTTCTCTCTCTTTTTTAAAATGCATAGAAATAGTATTAAAATGAAAAGAAGATATTACAAATATGATGGCAAAAATATTCGAGTCGCCTTCATATTTTTTTAAGGAAAATAAATGATAAACCTAAAATCCTAATCCTAAGGGTAGAGATTCCTAAGGTTCGGGAGTCGATTAAATGAGGGGAAGGTGTTAGGCACCCCTCACTTCCATTGTACTCAATGGGATCCTCCTTAAGTTCTAGCGTATGTTTGTTTGTCGTCTAACTTTTTATTTATCTTACAAAATAATCCTAAGTTTTTTTACTATTGTACTCGCTATGATTTACAACCTTATGCCTACGTACCTTCAATTTTGAAGGATCAGAGTAACCGTAGATCACCTCCCCTATTCCTGTCCCCTAATCCTATTTCTAACCCTAATCCCAAACTTAATCCACTATTTATACTCTGGGATAAAGAGTTCTATCCCCATATCTATTATTTATACTCCTAGATTGGGAGTTATATCCCTTAATCTATTATTTATACTCCTAGATAAGGAGTTCTATCCCTTAATCTATTATTTATACTCCTAGATAAGTAGTTCTGTCCCTTAATCTATTATTTATACTCCTAGATAAGGAGTTTTATCCCTTAAATCCCGATCTGTTTATTTATATTCTCGGAGGAAGAGTTTTATCCCATAAAAATCCTTTATCCATTGTTTATACTCTCGGATGGAGAGTTCCATCCCTTAAAAATCCCTTATCCATTGTTTATACTCTCGGATGGAGAGTTCAATCCCATAACTCCTAATCCTTTGGCCTTTATTTATACTCTCGGAACCTAAGAGTTTTATCCCAAAATCCTTATCCCTTGGCCTATGCTTGTACTCTTGGAACCTAAGAGTTTTATCCCCAATTAATCACTTAATATCCCTTAAATCCTATCCATTATTTATACTCTCGGAAGAAGAGTTTTATCCCTTAAATCTATCCATTATTTATAATCTCGGAAGAAGAGTTTTATCCCAAAATCCTTAACCCCTGGCCTATATTTATACTCTTGAAGCCTATAAGTTTTATCCCCAAAATTTAATCCCAATTGTATCCCTTATATCCCTTAGAAATATCCAAATGAATATCACCTAATCCTATTCTTTTATTTATACTCTCGGAAATTAGAGCTCTCTCCCTTATTTTAATCCCTTTAATATCCTTTAGGTTTCTATCCCCTAGTATATAAAAAACCTCAAGTTTTTATATCAATTTATTTGCAAAATTATCCCTAAGTTAAAAAATTACATAAAGAAGACCTAGTTTTATTATCCCCAAATATTATAAAATACCTCTTTCAATTTAGTTACAAAATAAAATAATTGTGATAGTTTATAAAAAAAACCATATTCTAACTTTAACCCCTATTTACTTATCCCATGTCATACTGCTTAGTTAAAAAAATTAATTAAATTTAATTTTGACATTTTTATTCTAAAATCAAGTTAAATCCAATTTAAACTATAACCTAACAATATAAATTCCCTTAAAAATTAATCATAAACCAAATATTACAAAAATTCCAATTTCCCCAAAATATATATCATCCCAAAAAATTTAGGAATAAAATCCCATTTGTAACAAAAAAGTATCCCTATTTGAAAAAATAAACAAATTATTTTAAATAAAAAAACAATAAATTTAAAAACCCAAACCCAAAATTAACCCTAAAATCCTAATTATATCCCCTAATAATGACCCTAAAATTCTATTTTATAAATTCTAATTAAATAATTAAACCCTAATTAATAATTAAATTAAGGAATTAATTTAATTACTTAATTGAACCGAGGGGGGTGTATTTAAACCTAAGATATCCAATGATTATCATATGAATTATCCCTAATTGTATTAATAATTCTTAAATATTCTAACATTGTCCTAATTAATATAAAATATTAATTGTTTATTTGTTTGAATTTTTTTTTAAATACTTTTAACCTAAGGACATGTTTTTTAGCATTTAATCTTAAGATTCAAACTATCCTAATAAAATAAAGAAAAAAAACCACTGTTATTATTTTTTGGCTTTTATATCATATTGTTTGTTCTTCCTTTCAACTTTATTTTTTTTGTAAAAACAATCATTTATTTGTAACAAAGAAGAACTTTAACAAATATTTGAAATAAAGATATTTACAAGAGATTAATTATATAAAAACATTTATAGACAAAAATTTAAATAAATCCTAAAGTCACATGGGTCAATCAAACAATTTAGGCAAACGAGTCATTATGCATATGATTTAGAGATCGAACTTACTAACCTAAAATGTCGTGGCCCAAAATAAGCTGCTTCCTCCCTTCTTTTCTTTACGTTCCTCGCGTATCCCTTTTCTCCTTAGTATTTCCTGACGTTCTCCCTTTCCTCTCCCTATATTTCTCCTTCTCCCTTAGCGTAAGATTCCGAACCCTCTTCCCCTTCTAGTGTTGTTGTTCTTCAATGTGAAGAACAACAACTTTTTTTTATGCTGATTATTGTGAATTTGTGGGTGATCAAAATAAGAGAGAAGGGGGTTCTATTTATTGGGAAAAATTAGGTTAAAAAATTAAATTTGAGATCGATTTGATTTAACCTGATTTTTTCCTATTTCTTAAAGCCCAAGCCAATGAATCTGGATGGATTCATGGCTTGGTGAATTTGAATAAATAATAAAAACAAAATAAAATAAAAAGTCTAATAATTAAAATAAAAAAAAGAGAGTTGAAGATTTTTTCATAAAAACATGATTTTAACGAAAAAATCAGTATTTTAAAATATCTATTAAATAAAATACAAAAATTAATATTAAAATAATTTAAAAAAACTATTTTTTTTTTGTATTTTTTATGGTTTAAAGGTAAAATAGAAAACGTTAGTAATAAAGGAATAAAAACTAAAAGTGGAAGAGGTAGGATTCAAACTCATGCACTTTCCCTTATAATCCTTAGGCCTACTCATCTACCAAATGGACTATTATGTATGTTCTAAATGAAATTACACCCAAAGAGTAATATTCTAATTAAAATCTAATTTATAATTTTCACTCTTCTTGCAAATGATACCTATACTATATTTTTTATTTCTCTCTCTTTTTTAAAATGCATAGAAATAGTATTAAAATGAAAATAAGATATTACAAATATGATGGCAAAAATATTCGAGTCGCCTTCATATTTTTTTAAGGAAAATAAATGATAAACCTAAAATCCTAATCCTAAGGGTAGAGATTCCTAAGGTTCGGGAGTCGATTAAGTGAGGGGAAGGTGTTAGGCACCCCTCACTTCCATTGTACTCAATGGGATCCTCCTTAAGTTCTAGGGTATGTTTGTTTGTCGTCTAACTTTTTATTTATCTTACAAAATAATCCTAAGTTTTTTTACTATTGTACTCGCTATGATTTACAACCTTATGCCTACGTACCTTCAATTTTGAAGGATCAGAGTAACCTTAGATTACCTCCCCTATTCCTGTCCCCTAATCCTATTCCTAACCCTAATCCCAAACTTAATCCACTATTTATACTCTGGGATAAAGAGTTCTATCCCCATATCTATTATTTATACTCCTAGATAGGGAGTTATATCCCTTAATCTATTATTTATACTCCTAGATAAGGAGTTCTATCCCTTAATCTATTATTTATACTCCTAGATAAGTAGTTCTATCCCTTAATCTATGATTTATACTCCTAGATAAGGAGTTTTATCCCTTAAATCCCGATCTGTTTATTTATACTCTCGGAGGAAGAGTTTTATCCCATAAAAATCCTTTATCCATTGTTTATACTCTCGGATGGAGAGTTCCATCCCTTAAAAATCCCTTATCCATTGTTTATACTCTCGGATGGAGAGTTCAATCCCTTAACTCCTAATCCTTTGGCCTTTATTTATACTCTCGGAACCTAAGAGTTTTATCCCAAAATCCTTATCCCTTGGCCTATGCTTGTACTCTTGGAACCTAAGAGTTTTATCCCCAATTAATCACTTAATATCCCTTAAATCCTATCCATTATTTATACTCTCGGAAGAAGAGTTTTATCCCTTAAATCTATCCATTATTTATACTCTCGGAAGAAGAGTTTTATCCCAAAATCCTTAACCCCTGGCCTATATTTATACTCTTGGAGCCTATAAGTTTTATCCCCAAAATTTAATCCCAATTGTATCCCTTATATCCCTTAGAAATATCCAAATGAATATCACCTAATCCTATTCTTTTATTTATACTCTCGGAAATTAGAGCTCTCTCCCTTATTTTAATCCCTTTAATATCCTTTAGGTTTCTATCCCCTAGTATATAAAAAACCTCAAGTTTTTATATCAATTTATTTGCAAAATTATCCCTAAGTTAAAAAATTACATAAAGAAGACCTAGTTTTATTATCCCCAAATATTATAAAATACCTCTTTCAATTTAGTTACAAAATAAAATAATTGTGATAGTTTATAAAAAAAACCATATTCTAACTTTAACCCCTATTTACTTATCCCATGTCATACTGCTTAGTTAAAAAAATTAATTAAATTTAATTTTGACATTTTTATTCTAAAATCAAGTTAAATCCAATTTAAACTATAACCTAACAATATAAATTCCCTTAAAAATTAATCATAAACCAAATATTACAAAAATTCCAATTTCCCCAAAATATATATCATCCCAAAAAATCTAGGAATAAAATCCCATTTGTAACAAAAAAGTATCCCTATTTGAAAAAATAAACAAATTATTTTAAATAAAAAAACAATAAATTAAAAAACCCAAACCCAAAATTAACCCTAAAATCCTAATTATATCCCCTAATAATGACCCTAAAATTCTATTTTATAAATTCTAATTAAATAATTAAACCCTAATTAATAATTAAATTAAGGAATTAATTTAATTACTTAATTGAACCGAGGGGGGTGTATTTAAACCTAAGATATCCAATGATTATCATATGAATTATCCCTAATTGTATTAATAATTCTTAAATTATTCTAACATTGTCTTAATTAATATAAAATATTAATTGTTTATTTGTTTGAATTTTTTTTTAAATACTTTTAACCTAAAGACATGTTTTTTAGCATTTAATCTTAAGATTCAAACTATCCTAATAAAATAAAGAAAAAAAACCACTGTTATTATTTTTTGGCTTTTATATTATATTGTTTGTTCTTCCTTTCAACTTTATTTTGTTTGTAAAAACAATCATTTATTTGTAACAAAGAAGAACTTTAACAAATATTTGAAATAAAGATATTTACAAGAGATTAATTATATAAAAACATTTATATACAAAAATTTAAATAAATCCTAAAGTCACATGGGTCAATCAAACAATTTACGCGAACGAGTCATTATGCATATGATTTAGAGATCGAACTTACTAACCTAAAATGTCGTGGCCCAAAATAAGCTGCTTCCTCCCTTCTTTTCTTTACGTCCCTCGCGTATCCCTTTTCTCCTTAGTATTTCCTGACGTTCTCCCTTTCCTCTCCCTATTTTTCTCCTTTTCCCTTAGCGTAAGATTCCGAACCCTCTTCCCCTTCTAGTGTTGTTGTTCTTCAATGTGAAGAACAACAACTTTTTTTTTATGCTGATTATTGTGAATTTGTGGGTGATCAAAATAAGAGAGAAGGGGGTTCTATTTATTGGGAAAAATTAGGTTAAAAAATTAAATTTGAGATCGATTTGATTTAACCTGATTTTTTCTTATTTCTTAAAGCCCAAGCCAATGAATCTGGATGGATTCATGGCTTGGTGAATTTGAATAAATAATAAAAACAAAATAAAATAAGAAGTCTAATAATTAAAATTAAAAAAAAGAGAGTTGAAGATTTTTTCATAAAAACATGATTTTAATGAAAAAATGAATATTTAAAAATATTTATTAAATAAAATACGAAATTAATATTAAAATAATAAAAAAAAACTATTTTTTTTTTTTGTATTTTTGATGGGGTAAAGGTAAAATAAAAAAAGTTAGTAATAAAGGAAAAAAAGTAAAAGTGGAAGAGGTAGGATTCAAACTCATGCACTTTCCCTTACAATCCTTAGGCCTACTCCTCTACCAAATGGACTATTATGTATGTTCGAAATGAAATTACAACCAAAGAGTAATATTCTAATTAAAATCTAATTTATAATTTGCACCCTTCTTGCAAATGATACCTATACTATATTTTTTATTTCTCTCCCTTTTTTAAAATGCATAGAAATAGTATTAAAATAAAAAGAAGATATTAAAAATATGATGGCAAAAATATTCGAGTCGCCTTCATATTTTTTTAAGGAAAATAAATGATAAACCTAAAATCCTAATCCTAAGGGAAGAGATTCCTAAGGTTCGGGAGTCGGTTAAGTGAGGGGAAGGTGTTAGGCACCCCTCACTTCCAATGTACTCAATGGGATCCTCCTTAAGTTCTAGGGTATGTTTGTTTGTCGTATAACTTTTTATTTATCTCACAAAAGAATCCTTAGTGTTTTTTACTATTGTACTCGCTAGGGTTTACAACCCTTGTAACACCCACATATAAGATCCATACATCAAAGCATAAATTATATATATGAATCCAAGTATTTGGTATTGAAATACAATAAGTCTTAGTTAACACATTATACACATAAATGCCCCTAGTACAACACAAAACTAAGGCATTACATATATAAGATGTTCCCACATGATAAAAACTAAGAGCTAGATCAATGCAATGATCTCAAAAAAAACGCCATAGCGGAAGCCATGCCATCATCAAAATCTACGAACCGGAAGGAAAAGTCAAACCACTTTATCCTTACCCGTCACCGAACCTGCAGGACCTGTGATGTAAACAACAACAGTGGGGTAAGATACATCAAATCTCAGTGAGTTCCCTATCTTATGGATTCTCTCGGATTATTGGTGGTTCTAACAATCCTAACTCAAGTCCGGGGAAGGGAAAAGGACCTTGAGTTCACAATTTCATTCTTGCCCTATATGGAAACATACTCACGAGTCCTCTAACTCTCGCATCGACAATGGGTATCTCCTACAAAGGCATCCTTCTCCGGCCAACCCTACAAGAGGATTCGACACGAGTCACAGATCCTTAAATTTGTAGTCAAACATTCTCGGCCAACCCTTCCAAAGAGTTTTCGACACGAGTCATGGATGCTAAGGCAAATAACTTTCCCCGGCCATCCACAAGGGCTATCCAACACGGGTCACGGTTATCTACACATAGTACTTTTCCCGGCCAGCCCACACCAGGGGCCCTTCAACACGGGTCAATAATACCATCATCTAAGCAACCTCCCCGGTTATCCCTCATAAGAGGATCGGAACGCGGGTCACCGTTACTTAGGTATCGATCACTAGTCGCGATCCCTCATGTTTCCATACTAGGGTCTTCCACTTATCTCAACATTCATCAATCCTAGCCACAACTAGAAACGTAAACCTCCTAGTCATTCTAGGTCTTCCTATATTTAAAGTAGATGTTTTCCTCTCTCTCTCTATTTCATTTTCATATTACATGCATTTTCAATCACAATCATGTTAACAGCTATAGATTAGGAAAACATACCCTATTAGTGTAATAGATTAGTTTAACATCATTTAAACATAGTTTACATAAAAATATCAAATGAAATCCACTTCGGGTTCCCTCCGATTATTTAATCGGGCACTAAAATCGACAATGCTCATCATCATCATAAAGATCATTTCTCCAGCTTTCTATTGATATACGGAACATCCAAAACGGCCAAGCGGATGAAAAGATATGACGGAAACAAGTTAAGAAAAACAACACCGCTCGCCCCAGGTTCGCTAGGCCAACGAGCTAGCGAGCCTTCGCCTTCGCCTTCGCTAGGCGAGCAAGCTGGCGAGTAATTAAACAGAAAACTCCCAGACCTAAAACACCATAAGTTCGCTAGGCGAATGTGCCAGATAGCACCAAGGCAGTAAGTTCCCATATTCAAAACACACAAAGTTCGCTAGGCGAACATGCCAGCGAACCTTCGCTAGGCGAACCCTCGATTGCTGTTCGCTGGGCTTCGCCCCAGGTTCTCTAGGCGAACCCTGCGAACCAGAACTTCTCCCAGCTGCTGTTCTTCACTTCCAAGTCATAATTTCTCCATCAAAACACAACCCAATAATATCCACATGGTCTAAACTCAGTATAGACATGATAACAAGCATTCAACAACATTTATAACAAGATTCAACCATAAAATTTCATATTTTCATAATCTAACCTAAATCCAAAAACTCTCTAGAGCTCTCTAACAATGGTACTAACTAGAACCCACCTTCAAATAGAGCAACATGCAGATGATTGAGAAGTTTGGATGAAGATTGGATGATGATCTTGAGCTTTTTCTTCAAATTTCTTCTTCTCCTCTTTTTCTCTCCTTCCTTTCCTTTCTTCCTTCTTTCTTTCCTCTAACTTTCTCTATGTCTTTCTATCTTTGGCAAATGGAAGGAAAAGAAATATAGTAACCTAGTATTAGAAATAATACTACTAAATGTCCAAATAGTCTCTCAAGTCCAAACTAAATAAATGTCTTCGAAACAATTAATATTTATTGGATCAATTCTAAGTACCGAAGTTACTCTAATTATTTTATCAAATAATTTCTCAGAGCAACCGGACTCAATTAATCACAATGCAATATTAGTCGGTGTCATAAAATACGGGGTATTACATCCTCCCCCCCTTAAATTAAAATTCTCCCTCGAATTTAAAATTTACCTGAACAGATGAGGGTAAGCACCTCGCATTTCCGATTCAAGTTCCCAAGTGGCATCTCCTGGATGCGTTACATCCCACTGCACCTTAACGAGAGGAATGTCCTTGTTCCTTAATACCTTCGTTTCTCTTCCCACAATGCGGCTCGGTTGAAGTTCAAACGTCAAATCTGCTTCTATCTCAATAGTATCCGGTAGAATCGGCTGAAGAGGATCGGGAACAAATCTCCAAAGCTGAGATACATGGAAGACATCATGCATTTCCGATAGAGAAGGCGGTAAGGCCAACCTGTAAGCTACTTCACCAATTCTTTCTAAGATCTGATACGGTGCTACGTATCTCGGGCTCAACTTGCGTGACTTAAATGGTCCTTTCAATCTCAATCTAGGAGTAACTTTCAAAAATACATGGTCACCTTCTTCAAATTCTAAAGGTCTCCTTCGATTGTCCGCGTAACTCTTTTGACGGTCTTGTGCTTGCTTAATTTTCTCGCGGATCATTCGAATCTTTTCCGTAGTCTCTTGGATGATTTCGGGTCCTAAGATTCTATCTTCCCCAACTTCCGCCCAACACAAGGGTGTTCTACATTTTCGCCCATACAACGCTTCATACGGAGCCATACCGATGCTAGCATGATAACTATTATTATAGGAAAACTCAATCAATGGTAGAAGTTCTTTCCAATTCCCTTTATTTTCTAACACACATGCTCTCAACATATCTTCCATCGTTTGTATCGTTCGCTCAGTCTGACCATCCGTCTGAGGATGATTAGACGTGCTCAAACGCAACTCCGTCCCCATGGCTTGTTGAAAGACCTTCCAAAACCTTGAAGTAAACTTCGGATCTCTGTCCGACACAATATTAGAAGGAATACCGTGCAATCTTATAATTTCCGCAATAAACAACCTCGCAAGATGACTTGCCTTAAATGTAGTCTTCACCGCCAAGAAGTGCGCAGATTTCGTTAGTCGATCCACAATCACCCAAATTGAATCATAACCACCTTGCGTACGGGGCAAACCTACTGCAAAGTCCATAGAAATGCTATCCCATTTCCAAACTGGAATTTCTAAAGGTTGCAACATACCGCCCGAACTTTGGTGTTCAATCTTAACTTGTTGGCACACTGCACATTCTGACACATACATCGCAACATCCTTTTTCATTCCGGCCCACCAATAGTCCTTCTTCAAATCCTGATACATCTTCGAAGAACCAGGATGTATCGTAAAAGTACCTTTATGAGCTTCATCCAAAATCTTCCTTCTTAACATTGCATCATTCGGAACACAAATTCTTTGGTCGAACATAATAATTCCGTCGGTAGCCTGAATAAAACCCGGTAGAAGTAACACTTCTTGCAACTTCTCATCTGTCATTTGTCCTTGGTGAATCTCAACTCTCAGAGTAGAATTGACATTCAAATTTCCCATAATCACACCATCTTGGGCCCATACAAACTGAAGATTAAGATCTCTAAAATTCTCCAACAATGCATACTCCAAAATCATCAATTTCGCGCCATGCACTAATTTCCGACTTAACGCATCTGCTACCTTATTCGCTTTTCCTGGATGATACTTCAATTCTAAATCATAATCCTTTAAGTACTCCATCCATCTTCGTTATCGCATATTTAACTCCTTTTGGTCAAATAAATACCTCAAGCTCTTATGGTCACTGAACATTTCAAAACGTACACCATACAAATAATGCCGCCACACCTTTAGTGTAAAAACAACCGCCGCCAATTCCAAATCGTGAGTTGGATAATTCTGTTCATGAATTTTCAATTGTCGGGAGGCATAAGCTACTACTTGACCATCTTGCATCAGAACACCTCCCAATCCCATTTTAGAAGCATCACAAAACACTTCATAAGAGTTGTTAGGATCAGGAATGATTAACACCTGAGCCGTTGTCAATTTCTCCTTCAACTTCATGAAACTTTGCTCACAACCCGAATCCCACTCAAAAGCAAAATCTTTACGAGTAAGCTTCGTCATCGGTAAAGCCAACTTAGAGAAACCTTCGATGAACCTCCTATAGTAACCTGCCAGCCCTAAGAACTTCTGACCTCTGAGGCATTTCTCGGCCTTTCCCAATTTATCACGGCTTCTACCTTTGACGGATCTACTGCGACACCACCTTGGGATATAACGTGACCAAGAACTTAACTTCTGCCATCCAAAATTCACACTTACTCAATTCAGCAAAAATTTGCTTCTCTTGCAACACCGATAATACAATTCTCAGATGTTCCTCGTGCTCTTGTGAAGTACGAGAATAAATAAGAATATCGTCAATGAAGATTACCACGAACTGGTCCAAGTAAGCTTGAAATATTCGGTTCATGTAATCCATAAAAACGGCTGGAGCATTTGTCACACCGAAAGGCATCACTAAGAATTCGTAATGGCCATAACGGGTCCTAAATGCAGTCTTAGGTACATCGGAACTCTTCACTCGGATTTGGTGATAACCTGACCTCAAATCAATCTTCGAGAACACGCAGGCTCCTTTCAATTGATCCAAAAGGTCGTCTATCCTGGGAAAGGGATACTTGTTCTTAATGGTGACTTTATTCAACTGACGATAATCGATGCACATCCGCATCCCACCGTCCTTCTTCTTCACCAGTAAAACAGGGGCTCCCCACGGAGAAACACTAGGCCGTACGAAATGTTTCGCCATGAGTTCTTCTAACTGATCCTTTAATTCCCTTAACTCCTTCGGTGCCATCCGATACGGAGAAACGGATATAGGAGCCGTTCCCGGTACCAGGTCAATAGAAAATTCCACTTCCCTCTCCGGAGGAAGAGAAGTGACATCTTCGGGGAAAACTTCAGGAAATTCGCAAACTACGGGAATATCCATAACCTGAAGGTCGCTACTCCCTTCCTTAGTGAGAACCAACATAACCGATTTTTCTTCTTCAAACAAGAGATTTATCATACCAACCGTACCTTCTAGAATAGTTGTTAAAACATCCTTTGGTGTAGCCTCAACAGACGGAATGATGATAAGCTTTTCCTCACACCCAATAAATACCGAATTAGCAGAAAGCCAATCCATTCCCAAAATGACATCCACTTTTTTAAGCGGTAGACAAATAAGGTCAATCTGGAAAACTCTACCATTCACAGATAGCACACAATTTTCACACATCATAGGCGTATCAACCATTTCATCCATGGCGGTAGTGACCACCATAGGAGGAGACAAGGGAACAGACCGCAACCCAAGTCGCTTCATACATTGCATCGATACAAAATAATGTGTAGCTCCGCAATCAAATAAAACAAAACAAGAAAATCCGTTAACTAGGCACGTACCGGCAATCAAAGAATTGTCACTCTTCTTCTTCCTTGCATCCAAGGTGTAGACTCGACCGGCGCTTTTTCCTTGCACTTGATTCTTACTCTTAGGATAATCCCTTGCCATGTGGCCCACTCCATCACACTGATAACATCTAAAGACTCTATCGTTGCACTTCCCGAAATGATACTTGTTGCACAACCGGCACAAAGGAGGAGTATTAGGCTTACTACCTTGCACTTGTTTCCCCTTGAAGGATTGTGGCCTAGGTCTAAATGATTGATTAGACCTTCCACGATCACCTTGAGTTACCCGACTTGCCACACTTTCATCTCGAACCCTTTTCAAACTATGTTCTGCCACATAGCATTGTCTTAACACTTCAGCATAAGTAGTGAACTCCCTCTGAGAGACACTATGGGATATTTCAGCTCGAAGTCCAAAAATAAATTGGTCCACCTTCCACCTCTCGTCCGGCGCATACATAGCCTGCCTGGAATATGCAGCCATGTCTTCGAACTTCTCAGCATAACTGGCTACCGTCATACTTCCTTGTCTTAATTGTTGAAAATCAAACTCTTTCTGAGTTCTCAGAGAACTCGGAAAGTACTTCTCCATGAAAACAACCTTGAATTATTCCCAAACCCTTGGCACTCCTTGAATGACCATTAGAGCCGAAGCACTCTCCCACCATCTCATGGCGGGACCCTTTAGAGAATGGGAAGCAAACAACACCTTATTCTCTTTGCTGCAATGGACTATCAAGAAAATCCTTTCCATACCTGAAATCCATTCGTGAGCCTTCACGGGATCTAATCCACCCTGAAATTCCGGAGGGTTCATGCGGATAAAGTCCCGAAAATTCCCACCTACAGCTTCGGGAACCACTACCGGAGGATGCGGACCTCCATTCATTTGCTGCACCATTTGCTGCATGAACAAATTCTGTTGTTGCTGCATCTGTTGCATGAACTGATACAACTGAGCATTTCCATCGCCAACCGGCGGATTCGTCCCTTGAGGAGTGTTGCGGGGCCTACCACGAGGGTTTCTACATCCATCAGCCATGTTCCTAAAGGTCATATAAATAGAATTAAGTTGATCAGGCTCAATGCCATAAATATAACGCTTAAGACCCACGGCGACACAACGTATATGAAACGGAAAGAAACACTTATACTATTTCATGGCTAGGTCGAGGATACGACCTACTCTGATACCAACTGTAACACCCACATATAAGATCCATACATCAAAGCATAAATTATATATATGAATCCAAGTATTTGGTATTGAAATACAATAAGTCTTAGTTAACACATTATACACATAAATGCCCCTAGTACAACACAAAACTAAGGCATTACATATATAAGATGTTCCCACATGATAAAAACTAAGAGCTAGATCAATGCAATGATCTCAAAAAAAACGCCATAGCGGAAGCCATGCCATCATCAAAATCTACGAACCGGAAGGAAAAGTCAAACCACTTTATCCTTACCCGTCACCGAACCTGCAGGACCTGTGATGTAAACAACAACAGTGGGGTGAGATACATCAAATCTCAGTGAGTTCCCTATCTTATGGATTCTCTCGGATTATTGGTGGTTCTAACAATCCTAACTCAAGTCCGGGGAAGGGAAAAGGACCTTGAGTTCACAATTTCATTCTTGCCCTATATGGAAACATACTCACGAGTCCTCTAACTCTCGCATCGACAATGGGTATCTCCCACGAAGGCATCCTTCTCCGGCCAACCCTACAAGAGGATTCGACACGAGTCACAGATCCTTAAATTCGTAGTCAAACATTCTCGGCCAACCCTTCCAAAGAGTTTTCGACACGAGTCATGGATGCTAAGGCAAATAACTTTCCCCGGCCATCCACAAGGGCTATCCAACACGGGTCACGGTTATCTACACATAGTACTTTCCCCGGCCAGCCCACACCAGGGGCCCTTCAACACGGGTCAATAATACCATCATCTAAGCAACCTACCCGATTATCCCTCATAAGAGGATCGGAACGCGGGTCACCGTTAGTTAGGTATCGATCACTAGTGCGATCCCTCATGTTTCCATACTAGGGTCTTCCACTTATCTCAGCATTCATCAATCCTAGCCACAACTAGAAACGTAAACCTCATAGTCATTCTAGGTCTTCCTATATTTAAAGTTGATGTTTTCCTCTCTCTCTCTATTTCATTTTCATATTACATGCATTTTCAATCACAATCATGTTAACAGCTATAGATTAGGAAAACATACCCTATTAGTGTAATAGATTAGTTTAACATCATTTAAACATAGTTTACATAAAAATATCAAATAAAATCCACTTCGGGTTCCCTCCGATTATTTAATCGGGCACTAAAATCGACAATGCTCATCATCATCATAAAGATCATTTCTCCAGCTTTCTATTGATATACGGAACATCCAAAACGGGCAAGCGGATGAAAAGATATGACGAAAACAAGTTAAGAAAAACAACACCGCTCGCCCCAGGTTCGCTAGGCGAACGGGCTGGCGAGCCTTCGCCTTCGCCTTCGCTAGGCGAGCAAGCTGGCGAGTAATTAAACAGAAAACTCCCAGACCTAAAACACCATAAGTTCGCTAGGCGAACATCTGGCGAACCTTCGCCTTCACCTTCGCTAGGCGAATGTGCCAGCGAGCACCAAGGCAGTAAGTTCCCATATTCAAAACACACAAAGTTCGCTAGGCGAACATGCCAGCGAACCTTCGCTAGGTGAACGGTTGGGTTCGCTAGGCGAACCCTCGATTGCTGTTCGCTGGGCTTCGCCCCAGGTTCGCTAGGCGAACCCTGCGAACCAGAACTTCTCCCAACTGCTGTTCTTCACTTCCAAGTCATAATTTCTCCATCAAAACACAACCCAATAATATCCACATGGTCTAAACTCAGTATAGACATGATAACAAGCATTCAACAACATTTATAACAAGATTCAACCATAAAATTTCATATTTTCATAATCTAACCTAAATCCAAAAACTCTCTAGAGCTCTCTAACAATGGTACTAACTAGAACCCACCTTCAAATAGAGCAACATGCAGATGATTGAGAAGTTTGGATGAAGATTGGATGATGATCTTGAGCTTTTTCTTCAAATTTCTTCTTCTCCTCTTTTTCTCTCCTTCCTTTCCTTTCTTCCTTCTTTCTTTCCTCTAACTTTCTCTATGTCTTTCTATCTTTGGCAAATGGAAGGAAAAGAAATATAGTAACCTAGTATTAGAAATAATACTACTAAATGTCCAAATAGTCTCTCAAGTCCAAACTAAATAAATGTCTCCGAAACAATTAATATTTATTGGATCAATTCTAAGTACCGGAGTTACTATAATTATTTTATCAAATAATTTCTCAGAGCAACCGGACTCAATTAATCACAATGCAATATTAGTCGGTGTCATAAAATACGGGGTATTACAACCCTATGCCTACGTACCTTCAATTTTGAAGGATCAGAGTAACCGTAGTTCACCTCCCCTATTCCTATCCCCTAATCATATTCCTAACCCTAATCCCAAACTTAATCCACTATTTATACTCTTGGATAAAGAGTTCTATCCCCATATCTATTATTTATACTCTTAGATAAGGAGTTATATCCCTTAATCTATTATTTATACTCCTAGATAAGGAGTTCTATCCCTTAATCTATTATTTATACTCCTAGATAAGGAGTTCTATCCCTTAAATCCCGATCCGTTTATTTATACTCTCGGAGGAAGAGTTTTATCCCATAAAAATCCTTTATCCATTGTTTATACTCTCGGATGAAGAGTTCTATCCCTTTAAAATCCCTTATCCATTGTTTATACTCTCGGATGGAGAGTTCTATCCCTTAACTCCTAATCCTTTGGCCTTTATTTATACTCTCGGAACCTAAGAGTTTTATCCCAAAATCCTTATCACTTGGCCTATGCTTGTACTCTTGGAACCTAAGAGTTTTATCCCCAATTAATCCCTTAATATCCCTTAAATCCTATCCATTATTTATACTCTCGGAAGAAGAGTTTTATCCCTTAAACCTATCCATTATTTATACTCTCGGAAGAAGAGTTTTATCCCAAAATCCTTAACCCTTGGCCTATATTTATACTCTTGAAGCCTATAAGTTTTATCCTCAAAATTTAATCCCAATTGTATCCCTTATATCCCTTTGAAATATCCAAATGAATATCGCCTAATCCTATTCTTTTATTTATACTCTCGGAAATTAGAGCTCTCTCCCTTATTTTAATCCCTTTAATATCCTTTAGGTTTCTATCCCCTAGTATATAAAAAACCTCAAGTTTTTATATCAATTTATTTGCAAAATTATCCCTAGGTTAAAAAATTACATAAAGAAGACCTAATTTTATTATCCCCAAATATTATAAAATATCTCTTTCAATTTACTTACAAAATAAAATAATTGTGATAGTTTATAAAAAAAAACCATATTCTAACTTTAACCCCTATTTACTTATCCCATGTTATATTCCTTAGTTAAAAAAATTATTTAAATTTAATTTTTACATTTTTATTCTAAAATCAAGTTAAATCCAATTTAAACTATAACCTAACAATATAATTTCCCTTAAAAATAAACCATAAACCAAATTTTACAAAAATTCCAATTTCTCAAAAATATATAGGCTAAAATACAGTTTTGGTCCCCCTGTTTGTCAAAATTCACGGTTTTGGTCCCCACATTTTATTTTTAACAGTTTTGGTCCCCCACCCCAATTTTGGCCAAAAAAAATGATGAACAGTAATTGGTCCGTACATGAACAGTACATGTCCGTAAAATGAACAATACACGTCCGTACATGAACAGTACTTGAACAGTGAGGGGTGGGGGACCAAAACTGTTAAAAAATAAAATGGGGGACCAAAACCGTGAATTTTGACATACAGGGGGACCAAAACTGTATTTTAGCCAAATATATATCATCCCAATTTGAAAAAAGTATCCCTATTTGAAAAAATAAACAAATTATTTTAAATAAAAAAACAATAAATTTAAAAACCCAAGCCCAAAATTAACCCTAAAATCCTAATTATATCCCCTAATAATGACCCTAAAATTCTATTTTATAAATCCTTATTAAATAATTAAACCCTAATTAATAATTAAATTAAGGAATTAATTTAATTACCTAATTGAACCGGGTGGGGTGTATTTAAACCTAAGATATCCAATGATTATCATATAAATTATCCCTAATTTTATTAATAATTCTTAAATTATTTTAACATTGTCCTAATTAATATAAAATATTAATTGTTTATTTGTTTGAATTTTTTTAAAAATATTTTTAACCTAAAGACATGTTTTTTAGCATCTAATCTTAAGATTCAAACTATCCTAATAAAATAAAGAAAAAAAACCACTGTTATTATTTTTTGGCTTTTATATTATATTGTTTGATCTTCCTTTCAACTTTATTTTGTTTGTAAAAACAATCATTTATTTGTAACAAAGAAGAACTATAACCAATATTTGAAATAAAGATATTTACAAGAGATTAATTATATAAAAACATTTATATACAAAAATTTAAATAAATCCTAAAGTCACATGGGTCAATCAAACAATTTAGGCAAACGAGTCATTATGCATATGATTTAGAGATCGAACTTACTAACCTAAAATGCCGTGACCCAAAATAAGCTGCTTCCTCCCTTCTTTTCTTTACGTTCCTCGCGTATCCCTTTTCTCCTTAGTATTTGTTGACGTTCTCCCTTTCCTCTCCCTATTTTCTCCTTTTCCCTTAGCGTAAGATTCCGACCCCTCTTCCCCTTCTAGTGTTGTTGTTCTTCAATGTGAAGAATAACAACTTTTTTTTATACGGATTATTGTGAATTTGTGGGTGATTAAAATAAGAGAGAAGGGGGTTCTATTTATTGAGAAAAATTAGGTTAAAAAAATAAATTTGAGATCGATTTGATTTAACCTGATTTTTTCCTATTTCTTAAATCCCAAGCCAATGAATCTGGATGGATTCATGGCTTGGTGAATTTGAATAAATAATAAAAACAAAATAAAATAAAAAGTCTAATAATTAAAATAAAAAAAAAGAGAGTTGAATATTTTTTCATAAAAACATGATTTTAATGAAAAAATCAATATTTTAAAATATTTATTAAATAAAATACGAAATTAATATTAAAATAATAAAAAAAAAACTATTTTTTTTTGTATTTTTGATGGTTTAAAGGTAAAATAAAAAAAGCAAGTAATAATGGAAAAAACTAAAAGTGGAAGAGGTAGTATTCAAACTCATGCACTTTCCCTTACAATCCTTAGGCCTACTCCTCTACCAAATGGACTATTATGTATGTTCGAAATGAAATTACAACCAAAGAGTAATATTCTAATTAAAATCTAATTTATAATTTGCACTCTTCTTGCAAATGATACCTATACTATATTTTTTATTTCTCTCCCTTTTTTAAAATGCATAGAAATAGTATTAAAATAAAAAGAAGATATTAAAAATATGATGGCAAAAATATTCGAGTCGCCCTCATATTTTTTTAAGGAAAATAAATGATAAACCTAAAATCCTAATCCTAAGGGTAGAGATTCCTAAGGTTCGGGAGTCGGTTAAGTGAGGGGAAGGTGTTAGGCACCCCTGACTTCCATTGTACTCAATGGGATCCTCCTTAAGTTCTAGGGTATGTTTGTTTGTCGTATAACTTTTTATTTATCTCACAAAAGAATCCTTAGTTTTTTTTACTATTGTACTCGCTAGGGTTTACAACCCTATGCCTACGTACCTTCAATTTTGAAGGATCAGTGTAACCGTAGTTCACCTCCCCTATTCCTATCCCCTAATCATATTCCTAACCCTAATCCCAAACTTAATCCACTATTTATACTCTTGGATAAAGAGTTCTATCCCCATATCTATTATTTATACTCTTAGATAAGGAGTTATATCCATTAATTTATTATTTATACTCCTAGATAAGGAGTTCTATCCCTTAATCTATTATTTACAATCCTAGATAAGGAGTTCTATCCCTTAAATCTCGATCTGTTTATTTATACTCTCGGAGGAAGAGTTTTATCCCATAAAAATCCTTTATCCATTGTTTATACTCTCGGATGGAGAGTTCTATCCCTTAAAAATCCCTTATCCATTGTTTTTACTCTCGGATGGAGAGTTCTATCCGTTAACCCCTAATCCTTTGGCCTTTATTTATGCTCTCGGAACCTAAGAGTTTTATCCCAAATGTAATACCCCGTAATTTTTAATTACTCTGGATAATATTAATTTGTGATCAACTGAGCTCCAGTGTACTCTGAGAAATGATCTGCAAATATAATTAGAGTAACTGTTGAACTCAGAGCAGTTCAAGTTAATATTACCGGACTCTGACGTTTTAATTATTTGGAGCTGTAGAGACTTTTTGAACATTTAGTAGTATTATTTCTAATACTATTTTACTACTTATTTCCTTTTCCTCCCATTTTCCAAACAAAAGAGAAAGTTAGAAGCATTGAAGGAAAGAAGAAAGAAAGGAAAGGAGAGAAAAGAGGAAAGAAGAGAAAAGCTCAAGAACATCAAGATCATCATCATCCCTTCATCAATCTTCATCCAATCTTCTCAAACATCATCTAATCTAGGTGGGTTCTAGATAGAGACTTTAGTGTAGAAATTCTAGAGTTCTAGAGTTAGGTTAGATTTTGAGAAAATGAGTCATTTTTGAAAAATCAAAGAATCTAACGAATGAAATGCGGTATAAACTGCGTAATATAGTCGGGTCACGTGTAGAAATAATCGATAATACTTATTGTGGTGTTGGGACATGTTTTGAATGAGTTTGGATGGGTTTGGTATCAAGAAAAATAGGTTTTTGAGCTTCTGCAATAGGGTTAATCGATTAACCACTTTTGGTAATCGATTAACCAATGAAAAATGGGGTTTTACGTGAAAATTGAACCTGTTAACCGGTTAACCATATGCGTTAATCGATTAACAGTGTAAGATTTCAGAAAAATATTATTTTCAAAAACCCATAACTTTTGAACCGTAAGTCCGTTTTGGTCCCCGTTCGAAGCGTTGGGAAGCTAATTTTATTCTCTTTATGATAGTAGAATAGAAACATATGTTTATGCCTTGGATTGATAAGAAAAATATGGAAATGTAATGTATGTAGTTTGGTTTCCACTGGAACTCAAGAATCGGGAATCTGATTGATACGAGTCCAAAGCCTTTGGAAGGAGGATCCAATAAGGCAGTGAATGGTAGTGTGAGACCATGAGTTAACCAAGGATGCTTGATAGAGAATAGGAATGGCTTGTATGCCTTGAAAACTTGTGTGAATTATGTTATGTGATTATATGTGTTTTACTTGTAATAATTGTGTTATGCCATATCTATCTACTTGTGACTTATTAATGAAAGAAATATGCATGTTAAAATATGGAATAGGTAGAGTGAGGAAGCCCTACGGGATTAGAATGACTTAGAGAATCGTGCGGCAATTGCTTACATCGATACTTGAGGAGTATCCGTGGTAAGTAGTTGTTAGTGCGGGGATTGTTTCCTCCGGTTTGTTGTACCTTAATAAATATCGTGACCCGTGTTTAACCTCTTTGAGCGGGGTGGCCGGGGAAAGTATTTATTAGGTGAGTAACCGTGACCCGTTTTTAACCTCTTTAAGTGGGGTGGCCGGGGAAAGTTACGTGTTGGTTGGTATTAGTGACCCGTTTTTAACCTCTTTAAGTGGGGTGGCCGGAGAAAGTACCAATCGTAGATAACCGTGACCCGTGTTTAATCTCTTTGAGCGGGATGGCCGGGGAGAAGTTATCTACGTTAAGGATCCGTGACCCGAGTTTAACCTCTTTGAGCGGGGTGGCCGGGGAAAGATACCTTGACGGGGTTTTGTTTTGTGTTGCACGCGGTTGTTTCTCTAAGTCAGGAATGTTTGAACTCAAGGCCTAGTTCCTGTTTCTCTGCCTTAAGTTAGGTTTTTGAGTAGAACCTCATAGAGCCGAGAGAACCTATAAGATAGGGAACTCACTGAGATTTGATGTATCTCACCCCACTGTTGTTGTTTACATCACAGGTACTGCAGGTTCCGCGAAGGGTAAGGATAAGGCCGTGTGATTATCCTTACTTGTCTGATGGCTTTGCTTCCGTTGTGGAGTTTTTGAGATCGTATTGATCTAGTTCTTTGTTTTCTTTGTGGAACATCTTGTATATATAGCTATGCCATAGTTTTTTTGTCTTAGGCTTTTTGGGCATGTATATGTACAATGTGTTTGCTAAGGACTTATTGTATTTTCAGTACCAGACGTATTATTCATATGTAATATATGCTTTGATGTATGTATTTATATATGGGCATTACAGTTGGTATCAGAGCGGGTTGTATCCTCGACCTAGCCATGCAATAGAATAAGTAATTCTTTCCGTTTCAGATGTGTGGTGTCGCCTTTGTTCTTACGTGTTATATTTATGGTATTGAGCCTGATCAACTTAATCCTATTTGTATGACATTCAGGAACATGGCCGACGGGCGCAGAAACAACCGCGGAAGACCGAGGACTACTTCGGCTGGGACGGTTCCACCAGGTGCTGAAGGGAACGCCCCTTTGTATCAATTCATGCAACAGATACAGCAGCAGTAGAATCAGTTTATGCAGGGAATGGTACAGCAAATGGCTGATGGTCTGCATCCTCCAGTGGTTGTTCCTGAAGTTACAGGGGGAACCTTTAGGGAATTCATTCGTATGAATCCTCCGGAGTTTCAGGGAGGGTTAGATCCGGTGAAGGCGCATGAATGGATATCAGGTATGGAACGGATTTTCTTGATAGTTCAGTGCAGTGAGGAAAATAAAGTGGTATTTGCTTCTCACTTGTTAAAGGGTCCTGCCATGAGATGGTGGGAGACCGCTTCAGCCTTAATGACTATTCAGGAGGTACCAAAAGTGTGGGAACAGTTTAAGGTAAATTTTATGGAGAAGTATTTTCGAAGTTCCTTAAGGTCTCAGAAGGAGTTTGAGTTCCAATAGTTGAGACAAGGAAATCTGACAGTGGCTTCTTATGCGGAAAACTTTGAGATCATGGCTGACTATTCTAGACAGGCCATGTATGCTCCTGATGAGAGATGGAAGATTGATCAGTTTTTGTTTGGTTTGAGGGCTGAAATTTCGTATAGTGTGTCACAGAGGGAATTTACTAGCTATGCGGAATTGTTGAGGCAGTGTTATGTTGCAGAGCATAGTTTGAAGAAAGTGCAAGAGGAAAGTGCTACAAAAAGGGTAAGTCAAGGTGATCGTGGAAGAGCAAATCAACATATGGGGCCAAGATCACAAGATTTCAAAGGAAAGTAAGTTGCTAGACCTAATGCTACACCGTTGTGTAAGTTTTGCAACCAACGTCATTTTGGGAAGTGTAAAGATGGGACGCTTAGGTGTTATGTTTGTAATGGTTTGGGTCATGTGGCTAGAGATTGTACTCAGAGTAGAAACCAAGGGCAAGGACAGAGTACCGGAAGGGTTTATACTTTAGATGCCAGAAAGACAAAGAGTGATAACTCCTTGATCGCGGGTACGTGTTTCGTAAATGGATATCCTTGTTTTGTTTTATTTGATTGTGGGGCAACGCATTCTTTTGTGTCTTTGAAATGTGTGAAGCGACTTGGGTTGCAGGTTGTTCCTTTGTCTCCTCCTATGGTGGTCACTACCGCCGTGGATGAAATGGTTGAAACATCGTTGATGTGCGAAAATTGTGTTTTGTCTATGAATGATAGAGTTTTCCAAATTGACCTTATCTTTTTACCGCTTAAGAAAGTTGATGTCGTTTTGGGGATGGATTGGCTTTCTGCTAATTCGGTGTTTATAGGATGTGAAGAAAAGTTAATCATTATTCCATCTACGGATGCTACCCCGAAAGATGTGTTATCAACGATTTTAGAAGGTACGGTGGGAATGATAAATTTATTGTTTGAGAATGAGAAATCTGTTTTATTGGTTCTTACTAAGGAAGAGGGTAGTGAACAACAAGTTTTGAGTATTCCCATAGTTTGTGAGTTTCCTGAAGTTTTTCCTGAGGATGTTACTTCTCTTCCTCTGGAGAGGGAAGTCGAGTTCTCTATTGACCTGGTACCCGGGAACGGCTCCTATATCCGTTTCTCCTTATCGGATGGCACCGCTTGAATTAAGGGAATTAAAGGACCAATTGGAAGACTTGATGACTAAACATTTTGTTAGACCTAGTGTTTCACCTTGGGGAGCTCCAGTGTTATTGGTAAAGAAAAAAGATGGGGAAATGCGTCTGTGCATTGATTACCGTAAGTTGAATAAAGTTACCATTAAGAACAAGTACCCCTTACCCAGGATAAACGACTTGTTAGATCAATTGAAAGGAGCTTGTGTGTTCTCAAAGATTGATTTACGGTCGGGTTATCATCAGATCCGGGTGAAGAGTTCGGATGTGCCTAAAACTGCATTTAGAACCCGTTACAGTCATTACGAATTCTTGGTGATGCCTTTCGGTGTGACTAATGCTCCAGCTGTTTTTATGGATTACATGAACCGTATATTTCAGGCTTACTTGGACCAATTTGTGGTAATCTTTATTGACGACATTCTTATTTATTCTCGTACTCCACAAGAGCACGGAGAACATCTGAGAATTGTCTTATCGATATTGCAAGAGAAGCAACTGTTTGCTAAGTTAAGCAAGTGTGAGTTTTGGATGTCGGAGGTTAATTTTCTTGGACATGTTATACACAAGGTGGTGTGGCAGTAGATCCGTCGAAAGTAGAAGCAGTGATTAATTGGGAGAGACCGAGAAATGCTTCAGAAGTTAGAAGTTTCCTGGGATTGGCAGGTTACTATAGAATGTTCATTAAAGGCTTTTCTCAATTGGCCTTACCAATGACGAAACTTACTCGGAAAGATATTGTTTTTGAGTGGGATTCGGGTTGTGAACAAAGTTTTATGAAATTGAAGGAAAGTTTGACGAGTGCTCCAGTATTAATTATTCCTGATCCTAACAACTCTTATGAAGTATTCTGTGATGCTTCTAAGAGGGGATTAGGGGGTGTTCTGATGCAAGGCGGTCAAGTAGTAGCTTATGCTTCTCGACAGTTGAAAGTTCATGAGAAGAATTATCCAACTCATGATTTGGAACTAGCTGCAGTGGTGTTTGTACTGAAGGCGTGGCGTCATTATTTGTATGGTGTACGCTTTGAAATGTTCAGTGACCACAAAAGTTTGAAGTATTTGTTTGACCAAAAGGAGTTGAATATGCGACAAAGAAGGTGGATGGAGTACTTAAAGGATTATGACTTAGAATTGAAGTATCATCCAGGAAAAGCGAATAAAGTAGCGGATGCTTTAAGTCGGAAAATGGTTCATAGTGCCGAATTGATGATTTTAGAGTATTCGTTGTTGGAAAAGTTTAGAGATCTTAATCTCCAGTTTGTGTGGACTCCGAATGGTGTGATTATGGGAAATTTGAATGTCAATTCTACTTTGAGAGTTGAGATTCATCAAGAACAAATGTTAGAAGAGGAATTACAAGAGTTGTTACTTCAACCGGGTTTTACACGAGCAACAGATGGGATGGTTCTGTTTAATCAACGGATTTGTGTTCCGAAGGATGAGGCATTGAAAAGGAAGATTTTAGATGAAGCTCATAAAGGTACTTTTAGGATACATCCTGGTTCTTCGAAGATGTATCAAGACTTAAAGAGGGATTATTGGTGGTCCGGGATGAAAAAGGATATAGCGATATATGTGTCAGAATGTGCGGTGTGCCAACAGGTGAAGATTGAACACCAAAGACCGGGCGGTCTGTTACAACCTTTGGATATTCCAGTTTGGAAGTGGGATAGTATTTATATGGACTTTGCAGTGGGTTTACCCCGTACACAAGGTGGTTATGATTCTATTTGGGTGATTGTAGATCGACTAACGAAATCTGCGCATTTCTTAGCCTTGAAAACTACTTACAAGGCAACTCATCTTGCAAGGTTGTTTATTGCTGAGATTGTGAGATTGAATGGTGTTCCTTCTAATATTGTGTCCGATAGAGATCCGAAGTTTACTTCGAGATTTTGGAAGGTGTTCCAACAAGCGATGGGTACGAATTTGCGTTTGAGCACATTCGAATCATCCTCAGACGGATGGTCAGACTGAGCGAACAATACATACGATGGAGGATATGTTAAGAGCTTGTGTGCTAGAGAGTAGAGGAAATTGGAAAGAACTTTTGCCGTTAATTGAGTTTTCCTATAACAATAGTTACCATGCGAGCATCAGTATGGCTCCTTATGAAGCATTGTATGGGAGGAAATGTAGAACACCTTTGTGTCCGACTGAAATTGGCGAAGATAGAATTTTGGGACCCGAAATTATTCAAGAGACTACGGAAAGGATTCGGATGATCCGTGAGAAAGTTAAACAAGCACAAGATCGTCAAAAGAGTTATGCGGACAACCGTAGGAGACCTCTGGAATTTGAGGAGGGTGACCATGTATTTTTGAAAGTTACTCCGAGATTAAGATTGAAAAGACCATTTAAGTCACATAAATTAAGTCCGAGATACGTGGGACCGTATCAGATTTTAGAAAGGATTGGTGAAGTCGCTTATAGATTAGCCTTACCACCCTCTCTATCTGAAATTCATGATGTCTTTCACGTATCTCAGCTCCGTAAGTTTATTCCTGATCCTCTTCAGCCAATACTACCAGAATCCGTGGAAATAGAAGCGGACTTGACTTTTGAACCACGACCGAGTGGTATTGTGGGAAGAGAAACCAAAGTGTTAAGGAACAAAGACATTCCACTTGTTAAGGTGCAATGGGATATGACGCATCCGGGCGATGCTACTTAGGAACTAGAGTCGAAAATGCGAGATTCTTATCTGCATCTGTTCAGGTAATCTTCTAAATTCGAGGACAAATTTTATTTAAGGGGGGGAGGATGTAATACCCCGTAATTTTTAATTGCTCTGGATAATATTAATTTGTGATCAACTGAGCTCCAGTGTACTCTGAGAAATGATCTGCAAAGATAATTAGAGTAACTGTTGAACTCAGAGCAGTTCAAGTTAATATTACCCGACTCTGAGGTTTTAATTATTTGGAGCTGTAGAGACTTTTTGAACATTTAGTAGTATTATTTCTAATACTATTTTACTACTTATTTCCTTTTCCTCCCATTTTCCAAACAAAAGAGAAAGTTAGAAGCATTGAAGGAAAGAAGAAAGAAAGAAAAGGAGAGAAAAGAGGAAAGAAGAGAAAAGCTCAAGAACATCAAGATCATCATCATCCCTTCATCAATCTTCATCCAATCTTCTCAAACATCATCTAATCCAGGTGGGTTCTAGATAGAGACTTTAGTGTAGAAATTCTAGAGTTCTAGAGTTAGGTTAGATTTTGAGAAAATGAGTCATTTTTGCAAAATCAAAGAATCTAACGGATGAAATGCAGTATAAACTGCATAATATAGTCGGGTCACGTGTAGAAATAATCGATAATACTTATTGTGGTGTTGGGACATGTTTTGAATGAGTTTGGATGGGTTTTGTATCAAGAAAAATAGGTTTTTGAGCTTCTGCAACAGGGTTAATCGATTAACCACTTTTGGTAATCGATTAACCAATGAAAAATGGGGTTTTACGTGAAAATTAAACATGTTAACCGGTTAACCATATGCGTTAATCGATTAACAGTGTAAGATTTCAGAAAAATATTATTTTCAAAAACCCATAACTTTTGAACCGTAAGTCCGTTTTGGTCCCCGTTCGAAGCGTTGGGAAGCTAATTTTATTCTCTTTATGATAGTAGAATAGAAACATATGTTTATTCCTTAGATTGATAAGAAAAATATGGAAATGTAATGTATGTAGTTTGGTTTCCATCGGAACTCAAGAATCGGGAATCTGATTGATACGAGTCCATAGCCTTTGGAAGGAGGATCCAATAAGGCAGTGAATGGTAGTGTGAGACTATGAGTTAACCAAGGATGCTTGGTAGAGAATAGGAATGGCTTGTATGCCCTAAAAACTTGTGTGAATTATGTTATGTGATTATATGTGTTTTACTTTTAATAATTGTGTTATGCCATATCTATCTACTTGTGACTTATTAATGAAAGAAATATACATGTTAAAATATGGAATAGGTAGAGTGAGGAAGCCCTACGGGATTAGAATGACTTAGAGAATCGTGCGGCAATTGCTTACATCGATACTTGAGGAGTATCCGTGGTAAGTAGTTGTTAGTGCGGGGATTGTTTCCTCCGGTTTGTTGTACCTTAATAAATATCGTGACCCGTGTTTAACCTCTTTGAGCGGGGTGGCCGGGGAAAGTATTTATTAGGTGAGTAACCGTGACCCGTTTTTAACCTCTTTAAGTGGGGTGGCCGGGGAAAGTTACGTGTTGGTTGGTATTAGTGACCCGTTTTTAACCTCTTTAAGTGGGGTGGCCGGAGAAAGTACCAATCGTAGATAACCGTGACCCGTGTTTAATCTCTTTGAGCAGGATGGTCGGGGAGAAGTTATCTACGTTAAGGATCTGTGACCCGAGTTTAACCTCTTTGAGCGGGGTGGCCGGGGAAAGATACCTTGACGGGGTTTTGTTTTGTGTTGCACGCGGTTGTTTCTCTAAGTCAGGAATGTTTGAACTCAAGGACTAGTTCCTGTTTCTCCGCCTTGAGTTAGGTTTTTGAGTAGAACCTCATAGAGCCGAGAGAACCTATAAGATAGGGAACTCACTGAGATTTGATGTATCTCACCCCATTGTTGTTGTTTACATCACAGGTAATGCAGGTTCCGCGAAGGGTAAGGATAAGGCCGTGTGATTATCCTTACTTGTCTGATGGCTTTGCTTCCGTTGTGGAGTTTTTGAGATCGTATTGATCTAGTTCTTAGTTTTCTTTGTGGAACATCTTGTATATATAGCTATACCATAGTTTTTTTGTCTTAGGCTTTTTGGGCATGTATATGTACAATGTGTTTGCTAAGGACTTATTGTATTTTCAGTACCAGACGTATTATTCATGTGTAATATATGCTTTGATGTATGTATTTATAAATGGGCATTACACCAAAATCCTTATCCCTTGGCCTATGCTTGTACTCTTGGAACCTAAGAGTTTTATCCCCAATTAATCCCTTAATATCCCTTAAATCCTATCCATTATTTATACTCTCGGACGAAGAGTTTTATCCCTTAAATCTATCCATTATTTATACTCTCGGAAGAAGAGTTTTATCCCTTAAATCTATCCATTATTTATACTCTCGGAAGAAGAGTTTTATCCCAAAATCCTTAACCCTTGGCCTATATTTATACTCTTGGAGCCTATAAGTTTTATCCCCAAAATTTAATCCCAATTGTATCCCTTATAACCCTTAGAAATATCCAAATGAATATCACCTAATCCTATTCTTTTATTTATACTCTCAGAAATTAGAGCTCTCTCCCGTATTTTAATCCCTTTAATATCCTTTAGGATTCTATCCCCTAGTATATAAACAACCTCAAGTTTTTATATCAATTTATTTGGAAAATTATCCCTAAGTTAAAAAATTACATAAAGAATTCCTAATTTTATTATCCCCAAATATTATAAAACATCGCTTTCAATTTACTTACAAAATAAAATAATTGTGATAGTTTATAAAAAAAAACCATATTCTAACTTTAACCCCTATTTACTTATCCCATGTTATACTCCTTAGTTAAAAAAAATTAATTAAATTTAATTTTGACATTTTTATTCTAAAATCAAGTTAAATCCAATTTAAACTATAACCTAACAATATAAATTACCTTAAAAATAAATCATAAACCAAATTTTACAAAAATTCCAATTTCCCCAAAATATATATCATCCCAAAAAATCTAGGAATAAAATCACATTTGTAACCAAAAAGTATCCCTATTTGAAAAAATAAACAAATTATTTTAAATAAAAAACAATAAATTTAAAAACCCAAGCCCAAAATTAACCCTAAAATCCTAATTATATCCCCTAATAATGACCCTAAAATTCTATTTTATAAATCCTAATTAAATAATTAAACCCTAACTAATAATTAAATTAAGGAATTAATTTAATTATTTAATTGAACCGAGGGGGGTGTATTTAAACCTAAGATATCCAATGATTATCATATGAATTATCCCTAATTGTATTAATAATTTTTAAATTATTCTAACATTGTCCTAATTAATATAAAATATTAATTGTTTATTTGTTTGAATTTTTTTAAAAATATTTTTAACCTAAAGGCATGTTTTTTAGCATCTAATCTTAAGATTCAAACTATCCTAATAAAATAAAGAAAAAAAACCACTGTTATTATTTTTTGGCTTTTATATTATATTGTTTGTTCTTCCTTTCAACTTTATTTTGTTTGTTAAAACAATCATTTATTTGTAACAAAGAAGAACAATAACCAATATTTGAAATAAAGATATTTACAAGAGATTAATTATATAAAAACATTTATATACAACAATTTAAATAAATCCTAAAGTCACATGGGTCAATCAAACAATTTAGGCAAACGAATCATTATGCATATGATATAGAGATCGAACTTACTAACCTAAAATGTCGTGACCCGAAATAAGCTGCTTCCTCCCTTCTTTTCTTTACGTTCCTCGCGTATCCCTTTTCTCCTTAGTATTTCTTGACGTTCTCCCTTTCCTCTCCCTATTTTTCTCCTTTTCCCTTAGTGTAAGATTCCGACCCCTCTTCCCCTTCTAGTGTTGTTGTTCTTCAATGTGAAGAACAACAACTTTTTTTTTATACTGATTATTGTGAATTTGTGGGTGATCAAAATAAGAGAGAAGGGGGTTCTATTTATTTGGAAAAATTAGGTTAAAAAAATAAATTTGAGATCGATTTGATTTAACCTGATTTTTTCCTATTTCTTAAAGCCCAAGCCAATGAATCTGGATGGATTCATGGCTTGGTGAATTTGAATAAATAATAAAAACAAAATAAAATAAAAAGTCTAATAATTAAAATAAAAAAAAAGAGTTGAAGATTTTTTCATAAAAACATGATTTTAATGAAAAAATCAATATTTTAAAATATTTATTAAATAAAATACGAAAATTAATATTAAAATAATAAAAAAAAACTATTTTTTTTTTTTGTAATTTTTATGGTTTAAATGTAAAATAGAAAAAGTTAGTAATAAAGGAAAAAAACTAAAAGTGGAAGAGGTAGGATTCAAACTCATGCACTTTCCCTTACAATCCTTAGGCCTACTCCTCTACCAAATGGACTATTATGTATGTTCGAAATGAAATTACACCCAAAGAGTAATATTCTAATTAAAACCTAATTTATAATTTGCACTCTTCTTGCAAATGATACCTATACTATATTTTTTATTTCTCTCTCTTTTTTAAAATGCATAGAAATAGTATTAAAATAAAAAGACGATATTAAAAATATGATGGCAAAAATATTCGAGTCGCCTTCATATTTTAAGGAAAATAAATGATAAACCTAAAATCCTAATCCTAAGGGTAGAGATTCCTAAGGTTCGGGAGTCGGTTAAGTGAGGGGAAGGTGTTAGGCACCCCTCACTTCCATTGTACTCAATGGGATCCTCCTTAAGTTCTAGGGTATGTTTGTTTGTCATCTAACTTTTTATTTATCTTACAAAAGAATCCTTAGTTTTTTTTACTATTGTACTCGCTAGGGTTTACAACCCTATGCCTACGTACCTTCAATTCTGAAGGATCAGAGTAACCGTAGTTCACCTCCCCTATTCCTATCCCCTAATCCTATTCCTTACCCTAATCCCAAACTTAATCCACTATTTATACTCTTGGATAAAGAGTTCTATCCCCATATATATTATTTATACTCCTAGATAAGGGGTTATATCCCTTAATCTATTATTTATACTCCTAGATAAGGAGTTATATCCCTTAATCTATTATTTATACTCTTAGATAAGGAGTTATATCCCTTAATCTATTATTTATACTCCTAGATAAGGAGTTCTATCCCTTAAATCCCGATCCTTTTATTTATACTCTCGGAGGAAGAGTTTTATCCCATAAAAATCCTTTATCCATTGTTTATACTCTCGGATGGAGAGTTCTATCCCTTAAAAATCCCTTATCCATTGTTTATACTCTCGGATGGTGTCATACCCCAAATTTTGACCACTAAGATTTCCCATCATTGTGCAAATCATCATCACAATATGGATGAACCATCATACCTTGTCAGCCTCCCCAAAGATGGGTGAGCATCCACTACAATCAAAATTAGGGTTTCAAGCCCTCTCAGAGCCTTAGATAAAGGATCAATCAAGGAATGACATGATCTCCAACTTGTCTAACCTCTCAAACATACACAATGAACCAAAAGGACTCCCACTTCAAGGATTAAGCACATGGTTGCTCCCTTCTAGGTGGATCAAGTCTCAAGATCTCCAGTATCACCAAATTAGGGTTTTGGTCGACCAGGGCCTCTAGATGGAAATCTTCCTCTGGGCACAAGGCAATGATCCAAAACACAACCTAATGTACTCCATGTAACATCATAAACCCAAGCATCAAGTCAATTTGACCTCAGGGGATGCATATATCAAAGATCAGGAATTAGGGTTTCTTGACCTAATTCACCCCTAAGTTGACTTTTGGGACAAATCAAGAGCCAAGACCTTAAGACATGATTTAAGGGTCTCTAATGAACTATATTGATCCATTTGGAACAATGGATTAGTCCAAGAAGCTTGAGCAACAAGTCTCAATTTCATCTGCACCACAATTAGGGTTTCGCGAGGAAAGTCAACTGTAACTTTGACTTTTGACCAGGACATGCTCCCAAACCCTAGGACATGCCTCAATATACCCTATGACACCCATGGAACATGTCCATCAAGTTTGATTTAGGTCAAGGACATGATTTCCTGAAGAATTACACAATTTGGAATTCATCTGATAAAAAGTCAACTGTGCACAAAAGTCAACTTTGACTTTTTGAGATTTTTCACCAAAATGGTCTTTTAACCCTAAAATGATGTTAATGTATGATTTGAATCATCATTCATCAAGAAAAATCAAGAAAAGTTGGATAACTTGTAAAAGGGGGTAACCATAAAACTTAGAAATTTTTCTAAGTTATGGAAAAAGTACCATTAATACCCTAACTTTGGAGGACCATAACTCCTAAACCACAAGGCCATTTTTTCTCATCCAAATATGGATTTGTAGTCCTCATTACCCTCTCCAAAAACTTCAACTAGACCTAAGTCCAATTCATTAAGGATTTTGAGTTATGGAGTGATCAAAATCAAGAAATCACACTTTGTTCCAACACTTAGTGAAAATTTCACTAAGTCAGATTTTGCTTCACTTTTTGCCAAATGTAGAGGGATTTTTCACTTGAAATCAAAAGAGATCAAAACCAAACTTGTTCAAACAGTTGTTGTATCATGTAAGGGCTTTCCAAAATGGTCAAGAGCATTAACAAATTCAACTTACACCATGAGATATGACATTGGCAAGTTGCCTTGCTGAAATCTGTCAAAGGCAAGGCAGAATTTGCAATTTTGCTCGATTTGCCAAAATCAGCCAAATTCAAATGCTCCTATCCACTTGGCCACCTCAGAGGATTGAATCTAAAGGGGACAATCACTGAGCCAAGCCTCCAAAGTCCATGGAACAAGAAATAGCATGTTGAACCTAGAATGACCAAAATAGGGACAAGACTACAAATTTGGATTGAAGCATTCAATGGAAGCATCAAGGTGGCATAGACTGAGCCATTCTCATCTGAAATCAGTCAAGACTTATCCAAGACCAAGGGGACCAAAGCTCTGTGCCCTAACCTCTAGTCAATGGCTAGAGAAGACTTGGATTTTCATTTGCCAACATTGGCCAAACCTACTTACCAGCTGCCATGCACTATTCCTTGCAAAACAAACTTGCTCTACTATAAATAGAGCTCAATTGTGATCAGTTTGAGTACACCAAAGCCATCAAACAGATGCTTTCCTCAAAATCTCTTCTTTCACTCCAATTTTGCCTTCTAAGGCAAGTCACTATCGGGTTTTGAGTTTGAGAGCTTTTCTAATCAAACCAATCACTCACACACTTATATCACTTCTGAAACACCAATTTCACAAAATCACCAGCTGGTTGCTCAAGGTTTTAACCAAGTTGCAGCTGAGGTGCCACAAAGTGATCCAACCAATTTCAATCAAGTCCAATCATTCAAACACACTCCATAGGGTGTAGGGAAGCTGTTCAGATCATCACCACTCATCTGTAACACCTCCAAATCAAAAATCACATTGCACTTGCTGTCACGGCCTAGAGGTAAGCACATACTTGGTCATCTCTCAATCTATGCATATTTTCTCGCACAATAATTTGGCCATATGTTCATCACCATGCATGGAATGTTTTCCCTCAATTAATTGCATTGTTTGAATCGTGTATAAAAAATCCTAGCCTTCATGCAGAAATTAAGGTTCTTGAGGTTTATTCGTGATTTCATGTTTTGTGTTTAATTTAAATGAAATTAAGTGTTATAGACATGATCGTGAGGTTGAGACGAGCATAATGATATGTGGATTGCATGATATGATTACGTATTCAGTGAGATTGGATGGAAAATGCAAATCAGCCAAACCCAGAAAAACGCGCGTGTTCTTCAGCTTGTTCTTGGCGCCTTTTTCACAAATTCAAATATTTGAATTTTGTGATTTTGTTTAATTGATTCAAAAATTAATTTCTCTCTGAGTTTTAATGATTTTGAGTTGATTCTTTTTTTAATAATTCACAAAAATGTTAAAATATTTTATTTTATCAAAAAATCCCAAAAAAATTCTTTATTTCATATAATTGATATTTTTGCAAAGAATTAATATTTTAATTGTTTTTGACATTTTAAATATTTTTTCTACATTGATTTTGCAACTTTTAATGCTTTCTAATTATTTTGTAGGTCAATACTTAATTTTTGAAGCATAATCCAAGATCACAATTTGTTTTTCACATGTTAAACAATTTTGATCATTTTAATTGAATTTTTATTCAATTAAATACATTTTTTGAAAACAAATTAGGGTTTTGGATTAATTCAACCCTCATAAATCATTTTCAAAACACTTTGGGCCTCTAATAGAGTGTAAGACCCAATCCTTTTTTTTCTCTTTCAAACATTTTGGGCCTCAATACATTGTATAAGTCCCGATACCGTCAAAAACAAACAGCGCGATCATCGCCTTTTCAAAATAACCCTTGGGCCTCTCCTTGAGCTATAAGACCCATTCAAAACACTTTGGGCCTCTAATAGAGTGTAAGACCCAATCCCCTTTTAACCAAAAGCATTTTGGGCCTCACTTATTGTATAAGTCCCTTTGTGTTAAAAGGAAACCTCGGCGCGATCGCCATTTCAAACGGAAAAATCATCTGGGCCTACCCTCGTGTTATAAGCCCCACTCTTTTTCTTTAAACTTTCTGGGCCTCTTGAGATAGTGTAAGACCCATCCCTTTGTACAGAAAATAATGTTTGGGCCTCAGTCACTTGTATAAGTCCCTCTGTACAAATTCAAACAGTGCGCTCACTGATAAAACCCTGGGCCTCTCCTTGAGCTGTAAGCCCCAAAACTTTCTTTTTTCAAAGCACTTTCTCCTTTGATTTTGAATATACTGTTGTTTTCAATCTTTCTTTGTTGAACACCTAACCAAACAGCATGGAAGCTCTACAACCGAGTAAGTGGTTATCGCTTTCATTTACTGCTTTCATATACATATAACTGTATTGTGGGGCTGTTTCACTGTAAGTCTTCTTTCATAAACTCATATCGACTGTGTAATAATAGTATAGATATTCAGAGTTTCCCCGGCAACTACGTCTAGAACTAGGTGACGCCGTTTCGTTTATTCGTAGAAATAGACAACTAGATCCCCAATAGGATCACCAGATACAGTCTTCTCTTCGGCTGTCCTCATTAGGAATTGTCAAGAAACTCTACTCCCAGAGATGAATGTCTTCTCCGTGAATGGCATCTTTAAGTTTCTTCCAAATTCTCGAACTTTCCTGACTTTGATCTATTCTCGGTGAATAGCATTGCCTTGAATTTCTCGGGGTTTGGGGACCCATGGGCTTCTTAAAAGCATCGGCCTCCTCTTGGGCATCGTACAAGGACCCACAGGCTTCCTAAAAGCAACCCCGCCTCCTCTTGGGCTTAGTACAAGGATCCTACGGCTTCTTAGAAGTATTCACAGCCTCCTCTTAGGCTTCGTATAATGATCTCTTCCTCCGGGAATGATAGCCTCCTCTTGGGCTTCGTACAAGGACCCGTCGGCTTCTTAAAAGTTTCCAGCCTCCTCTTGGGCTTCGTACAAATTGTCCCGACGACCTCCTAGAGATATAGGAACAGAACCTAGTCATCCTCATAGAGCAGTCTTGTCATAGAGTCTACTACTGTTTCTCAAAACATAGTATAAGAGATAAAACCCTAGACTTGGACAGTCTAATCTCCTTGAGTCTCGAAGATATTCTCAAGTGACCCCTTCGTTAAATAGGAAGGAAACCCACAGACTCGGACAGTCTCAATACCCTTCGGATTTCCCGCATCCTCAAAGAGAAGGAAATATCCCCGATCCTTGAATCAAGTCCCTGAGTACAGTGTTGCTCATATAAGAACTGATTTTCTCTTTTAAAATCAGTATATTGTATCTGTCACTCAACTGAAACAGTCACCCTGGCCTCCTCTTGGGCCTTGTATAATTATTCTCCCCCCAGCGGAGTCAAACAACTTTTAGCCTCTCTCTCGGTCTTTGTACGAGACACATAAGAGACTCCCTCATCGAGTCAATCACCCTTTTCGCCTCCATCTCGGGCTTTATACGAGATACAAAAAGGTTCTTATTGAGCCAAACAAACAATAGCCTCCATCTCGGGCTTTATACGAGATACCAAAAGATTCCATCGTTGAGTCAAAACCCTTTTAGCCTCTCTCTCGGGCTTTGTACGATACACATATTAGCCTCCTCTTAGGCTTTGTATAAGAAAACCACTGGTTGATCCAATCAACCTTTTAGCATCGAAGTTGTGCCTCGTTCACAGTATACAAACATCAACAACTCCCTCCCCTTCATCTAATCGCTGTAAGCGGCAAGCCTCTGGATCATCCACATCCATGCCACTGTCCCTCTTTTAGCATGAGAAATTCCTAAGGAAAGATAGCATTGCTCTACACTGAGTTAAAGTCTTCTCCTTCAGGTTAAAATCCCCTATAAAGGAAAATTATGGCATTGCTAGGATCCGCGTATCCCGGTTAAAGTAATTCTCCTTTATATCAATTGTGACATACAACCCCCCCCCCCCCTCTTTAGAGATGACAAATTCTCTCTAAAGTCGAGACTTTTAAGCTTCACATCTTGGGCTTTGAACAAGATACAAACTACCTTTCGCTTCACGTCTTGGGCTTTGAACAAGACACCAAAACAACCATTTCCTCCCATAGAATAGGAGGAACTACGAACGCTCTGATTTCCCTGTTTCGGTAAACGGGAATACGTAGGCATAAGATCGAAAGAAAAGATCTTAGTGAGCACAATCAACAAAAAACCCAAATCTCATATCTCCATCAATCAAAAGCAGTAATTCAAAAGCATCAGTCCTAACATCCTAACCCTTGTTCCCCGCTAGAAAGTCCTAGAAAGAAAGAAACCGTATTGGCGAAAAATACAAATAACCAGTACAAAGGCCCCCCACATTGATAGCATTCGTAACTTAACAGACCGCCGTTTAAACTCAGTATGAAAAGCAGGGTTAATTGGAGACATCTATTTCCCTTCCTTATTCAGCTCACAATAGGATAAAAAATGAATCGACCTGTAGTTTTAAGCTCAACCGCAGAGAGCGACCAGCGTTAAGAACCGCGTCCAAAATCGCTCGCTACAGAAAAATGGCGCCCACTGTGGGGCCTTATTCTAATTTCCTTTTTCACCTCTTGTGTGAATACCACAGATTGCGGCTTCCGTCGGGGAACCCATTTTCTGTCAGGAACTTAGGATTCTTAGCCTCATAGGTCTAGGATGTCTAGGACAAATATATATACCGCTTTTCCTAATTGCTATACATGTTTATTTTTCTGCTAATGGGAATGCGGGTGATGCCATATGTGGAAAGAATGAGTATACACTTAAGATAAGTGATGGCGACAAGGTCGACCATCAACCTCAGTGGAGGCTGACCAACACAACCCATTCACTCTCTTAGCCAATGGGCCGGTTGTTAAGTCTGAGAAGCTGAGGAGCCAAACCCTTTCGTAGTGCGGAAACTATCAGAAATAGTTGTTACGCGATACTACCCTCATTTGAGGCTGGTGATCTATTCTCGGTGAATGGCACTTACTCTAAGATTGCACTACAACTCGCTGGCGATCCGCTTGTTGTTTTGCTTTCGTGGGAGGAGCTAATGATAATGAGTACAGGTACAAAAATCACCCTAGTATAAACCTTTGGGGATGGGTAGAGCCTTGACTTCATGACAACGACCCTTTGACCCCATGTTTTTTCTATGTTTTTGTGTGCTGCATTCATGCATTCCTCTAAAAAACATTAAAACATTCAAAAAATCTTCTCCTCTAGTCTCTCTGTTTTTCAAAATAAACTAAGACTGTGATTGCAAATATCAGAGAAAAGGATTGTACTAATGGATTTCGGTAGAAGGAGAACTCACCAGTATACCTTCAAGGTTCCAGAACTAGAGGATTTGAGAAGGTAAGTGAGGATGATCACTAACCCAGAGGCTTTCAGAGCTAAGCACGGAGGTTTGCTACCACTATTAAGAGTCCATGTGATTGAGGGAATCATGGATGCGCTCATTCAGTTTTATGAACCGGTTTATCACTGTTTCACATTCCCGGATTACCAGCTTGCACCAACGCTGGAGGAGTATTCTCACTTGATCGATCTACACATTACAGATCGAGCTCCATTTTCTGGACTGGAAGAAAGTCCAAAGAATCAGACTATTGCAAGAGCAATTCATTTGGACGAGTCTGAGGTCAGGACTCACCTAACTACTAAGGGTGGCATCCAAGGTTTGCCAGCCCAGTTCTTGACAAAGAAGGCCCTATATTTTGCCAGTATAGGAAACATAAATGCTTTTGAAAGCATCTTTGTTTTGCTCACCTACGGGTTATTTTTGTTTCTCAACATCAATAACTTCGTCGATATTAACGCTATCAAGGTTTTTCTCATTGGAAATCCTGTACCTACTCTGTTCGCAGATGCGTATCATTCTGTACACTTGGGGAATTTGTATAGTGGAGGGGAGATCACATGTTGTGTACCTCTGCTTTACAAATGGTTTATCTCTCACTTGCCCAAGTCTGCTGCTTTTTGGGATTGCAAGAGTGCCTTACGTTGGTCACAGAAGATCATGTCCCTCACCAACTCTGATATAGATTGGTGTAATTGGATTTATGAGGGAATCAGGATCATTGACCGTTGTGGAAACTTCCCTAACATACCGCTCATAGGAACTAAAAGAGGAATCAACTACCATTCGGTATTGGTTCGCCGTCAATTTGGATACCCGATGAGACACATCCCACTGGGTGTTCATCTGGAAGGTCTTTTCTTCAAGGAAGGAGAAAATAACAGAGCACTAAAGATGGAAATAGTGCACGCTTGGAAGCATGTTCATAAGAAAGGACGAGAGTCTCTGGGAAAATCGGACTGTGTCTCGGTGGAGCCTTATCTCCATTGGGCACAAATTAGAGCTCTCAAGCTAAAGATGCCTTATCCTCGTTACGGAATTCTTCCGCCGAGGGAATCTGTCATGTACTTCATGACGGAAACTAAAAAGCTTCAGGTTACTCTCAACAAAATTCAAAAGGAGAGAAGGCCTTGGAAGAACAAGTACCGCACCCTCGACATAGAGTGCATCAAAATACAGCAATTACTGAAAGAGAAAGATGCTCTGATTGAAATTTTGGAGCAACATGCTGTGGATAATCAGGATGAGCAAAGGAATTTGCTCGCTCCTTTCGCTTGGCAAAGGAATGACAACCCGACAACGGCCCAAAAGCCCCGGTCAAAGAAAAGGAAGATACCAGAATCAGCACCTGATTTCTCTTCAGAAAGGACTCAGTACCCATTAGTTTAGGTATCTGTTTCTGCACTTTGTAATCTACTGTATTTCCATTTCTGTAATCCTTTGAATTCAATAAAAAGGGGTTTCCCCATCGTTTGGTATTTGCAATCTAATTGTCGAAGTTTATTTTGATTAAACCTTAAACAATTAATATAATCATTGCATTCATCATTCTCACATCGCATATTCTTCTTCCCTACGAATCTCACGTTTGTGTCTCGGTTTTAGAGTCAAACTGTCTCATTCGTATAATACTCGGGCCAATCGTCAAAAAAAGATGGATGATCTTGAGGAAGAAAACAGAGAATTGAAGGAAGAGATCGACGCTCTGAGAGAGGATATGAGAAAGCTTCGTAACGACATGCAAGCCATGGCAGAAGCTCAACTACAAAGAACTGTGATCTCAGAGATCACCTCAACGCCCATAGTGGAGAGGTATGATCCTAGGTATCAGATACCGAAAGATCGTCCTTGGGGCATGCTTGTTAACTATATCCCGGAAGGATATGTTCCACCGATCACTGAAGATCAGGGAATCACAACAGAAGCCGCTGGGCCTGAAGGTTACAAACTTCGGGAAAGCGAAGATGCCAGGGGCATACTGAAGACTCCTAAAGGTTACACACTTCAGGAGACGCCAAGATTTACTGTCGTAGTCACGGTACCGCCCCCTGTGGTGCACACTGTCCCGGAAGGCTAGATTTCACAATTACCTTCTGGTAAGAAAGAAACAATGTTCGATAGAATGAATGAATTCCAGGAATAGTTCCTGGAAATGCAGAAGGAACTGCAGTCCATTCGCGGTCAGGACCTATTTGGAAAGGACGCCGCAGATCTCTGCTTGGTCCCAAATGTGAAAGTCCCGCACAAGTTCCAAGTGCCCGACTTGAAAAATATAAGGGTAACTCTTGCCCTCAAAGCCATCTGGTGATGCACGCTCGGCGGATGTCAGCCCTGACAGAGAATCATGACCTACTAATTCACTACTTTCAGGATAGTTTAACCGGTGCTGCACTCAAATGGTACATGGGTTTAAACCGTACTACGATCAGCACATTCAGAGATCTTGGTACTGCCTTCGTCCAACAATACAAATACAATTTGGACATGGCACCCGACAGAGATCAACTCAGATCAATGTCACAAAAGGACAAGGAAAACTTTAAGGAGTATGCTCAAAGGTGGCGTGAAATTTCCGCTCAAATTTGTCCACCTCTTGAGGAAAAAGAGATGACAAAGATCTTCTTAAAGACCTTAAGCTCATTTTACTATGACCGAATGGTTGCCAGTGCACCCAGTGATTTCACCGAAATGGTCGGCATGGGCGTATGTCTTGAGGAAGCCGTCCGAGAAGGACGTTTGGTAAAAGACACTGGATCGACGAGCGGTACTAAAAAATATGGTAGTGCTCTCCCTAAGAAAAAAGAGCAAGATATCGGGAATATCTCTCTTGGAAAGCAAAGACGACGTTATCAGCCGGTAGCAGCTGTAACTCCTGCTATCAGCCCTGCGTCTATTCCTACGTATCAACCTCAGGTTGCGCAGAGCCAACCTGACCAGGAAAGGACACAACAACCTCCTCAGCAGGCTCGTCCTCCATACAATAACAACCGTACAACACGGCCACCAGGATTTGATCCTATACCCGTAACGTACGGAGAACTGTTTCCATTACTACTGGCTAAGGGGCATATTTAGACTAAATCTCCTCTTACAGTACCGAAAAATCCGCCTTTTTGGTTTAAGGTGGATCAAACTTACCCTTATCATCAAGGAGGTTCAGGGCATAACATTGAGACTTGTCTCAATTTCAAGTCCTACGTGAGAAAACTTGTTAGGAGCGGGGTCTTATCCTTCAAGGATACGAATCCTAATGTTCTTACGAACCCGCTGCCTCAACATGAGAAGACTGCCGTCAACCTGATTGAGAAAGAGACTAACAATGTCTATCAAATTCACGATGTACTCTTGTTGAAGACCAATCTGGTCAAGATGCATTGTAGACAGAGTGGATATGGCCATGTGCCACCTCATAATTATCATCAGTGTAATATCTGCTCTAAAGACAATCAAGGATGTTCTGTGGTGCAAACAGCTCTACAGGAACAAATGGATCTCGGATGGATCCAAGAGCACCGATTTCGTGGAGTTAACATGGTTTACACAAATTCTAACGTCATTCAGAACCACGATATTCGTGCGATGAATGTCAACTTGGTGGCAATGCACTCAAGGAAAAGCCAGTATCATAATCTGCCGCGGAACGATTAAAGTTCCTGTCTGACTTGCTCGGTAAACAAACAGGGATGCTCTTTCATACAAGAGGCCCTCCAGCGTCAGATGGATCTTGGATGGATCCAAGACTACCATGATAGGAACTCCTATCAAATCAACATGGTTCAGATCTTCGATATTCGCGTAATGAATACCAACCTGGTAGAATTACATGCTAAGCAGGTCCGGCTTGGATTCTTAATATCACATGACTATCAAAGCTGTAAAGCGGGTTGCGAAAATGAACGAGGTTGTACCCTTGTCCAGGAGGCACTTCAGCACTTGTTAAATCATTGGTGGATGCCAATCTACATGGATGAAGATACTCAGCAAATTAGTATCAGTAACAGGAATCCCACTTGGCGTCAAAGTCAGGATGTCCGATCAGTGGAAGCTAACCTAGTAAGGTTACATTGTATTCAAAGTGAGCGTGGCCAGGTGCCACCACACAACTATGACAGTTGTGGTGTCTGTTCGGAAAGTAACCAAGGGTGTTACCTTGTGAGAGAAGCTCTTCAGGGTCAGGTCGATCGTGGAGAAATCCGTCCATATTCGGGTTCTGGACCCACCAACTGGTCGCCGAACTACCTTGCCGAGCAAGTTGAGGATGTTGTCACAATCTCTGGTCATCACCATACCAGGGATGTTTTTGCCATTATCCCTCTACTTGACGAATCTAGAGTTCCCAACCGGGAACGAATCGAGATTCCTTATGATGGTCAAAAAAATCAAAAGGCTCCGATAGTCATCTATCTACCAGGACCGCTACCGTATGAATCAGCTAAGGCAATCCCTTACAAATACGGTGCAACAATAATTGAAAATGGAAAGGAAATTCCATTACCCTCCGTTGTGAACATTGCAGACATCAGTCGAGTAACACGGAGTGGTAGAATCTTCAACCGAGGGGTTGGGGAACCTAACAAGGAAAAGGAACTTCAAACAGAAGCTCCCGATCCACCAGTCGGTCAATCCAGTAATCCCGACCTTTCGAAAAATAATGATGAGATGCTGAAGCTCATCCAAAGGAGTGAATATAACATTGTCGATCAACTGTTACAAACTCCTTCAAAGATCTCGGTGTTATCACTATTACTCAGTTCAGAAGCCCACAGGGAGGCTCTACAGAAAGTCTTGGAGCAAGCCTTTGTAGAACAGGATGTAACAATCAGACTATTCGATAGCATTGTCTCTAACATCACTTCCTGCAATAATTTGGGATTTAGTGATGAGGAATTACCCGAAGAGGGTCACCGTCATAACATGGCGCTCAATATCACAGTTAACTGCCAGGACGATGCTTTAGCCAGCGTACTGGTAGACACAGGGTCAGCCCTGAATGTTATGCCAAAGTCCACTTTGACTCAATTATCATTCAAGGGCCCTCCGATGAGAATCAGCGAGGTTGTCATCAAAGCGTTCGACGGATCCAGAAAAATGGTTATCGGCGAAGTTGATCTTCCCATAACTATTGGTCCTCACACTTTCCAAGTTACTTTCCAGGTCATGGATATCCGGGCAACGTACAGTAGTTTATTAGGAAGACCTTGGATACATCAGGCTGGAGCGGTCACTTCAACCCTCCACCAAAAGCTAAAGTTCGTCAAGAACGACCAACTTATCACAATTTATGGGGAACAAGCATTACTTGTGAGTAACTTATCATCATCTACTGGTATAGAACCCAAGGAGGTTATTGGAACTCAGTTTCAAGCATTGTCGGTAAGCAAGGACAATCAATTCAAAGGAGGAACCTCGATTTCCTCGTACAAAGATGCTATTAAAGCAGTCGAGAGTACCGATACGACAGGATGGGGGCAGCTTGTTATTCCCCTTAACAATAAAACAAAGAAGGGTCTTGGTTTTTCTGCAACCTGTACCCAGACAGCTACCAACGATGAAAGTCTTCATCCCCTTCAAAACTTATTCCACAGTGGAGGGTTTCTTCACCCAGTGTCTCAGACAGTTCATGCTATCAATGAGGAAGATCCCTCTGACACAGATGAAGAATGGAAGTCCTACCTTAACAAGGACGGTTATATGTCTCAAGAAGAGGTGCCTATGCCTTTTTGCTTTTCTACAGAAAGTCTGAGATTTATACCAAGATCAGATGTCGAAATGATCTACGGGGATTGTGATCCGGAAGGATGCCGCGCTCCGCCAAATTCATTAGAGGAAGACACTCGGATGAAAGATAATTTTAACTACACCTACTATGGCCCAATGGATGGTCTGCCAATGTGGCAGCCTTACCCAGGAAACTTGGGGCAAGAGAGTCAGCCGAACAATGAAAATCAGCTGACCATCATTGAACAGAATACTTGTGTCCCCACCATGTCATGGGATCAACACTCAGGTCATTCAGAAACTACTCAACATGACGATGAATTTACAACATTCGCAGGACTTGAATTCATCAACTATGCTTTTCCTGAGGTCAACGTCATCGAGAGAGATGACTCCTCCAGTTCCAAAGAAGTATGGGACACTCTGGGAGAACCGAGTGGAAAATATGACTATATGGTCAAGTACACCGCTCCCGAAAGCTCTCGTATCAGGCTCGAAGATATCCAGCCGACTGGATGGGGAGATACAGCTGAGAGCACAAATGCTCTGCAAAATACAACTGAGGAATTCTCCTACGACAACTCTGCCTGGGAGACAGATTCCAATGATCCTGCGCCACCAGAAATCAGCGTCATTTCTGAAGACAAATCAAGGAAGGTGCCAGACTTTGTGATTCACCGGGGAGTTCGTCGCCAATGGGTTGCCGTCGAGGTTCCGAAGGTCGTTCATCAGTCAAAGTAATTGCCATCTTTAACCTTTCACCCTGCCCAGGTGAAACGGATGTTTTGATAGGGCTCGCTTTCTGTAAATTTCCGTCTTCGCTTTGCCCGAAGCGACAGAGTTTTGTTTTATAGGGCTGTAGTTTCAAGGATCGACTTGTTCATTAATAAAATAACGTCATTTTGTAATTTCCGCATTAATTGCTGTTTTCTCTTTTCGTTTTTTAGAAAATGGTAATCCTAAAAGACAAGTAAAAATAAAAACAAGCAGTAAAATAAAAACACTGCACACACTTGCATTTTCTCTATCTCTTCTAAACACGAATCATCACATCATGCAGATTGCTTGTTTTACACCCCGTTGAAACATACGATCCGATGCCTTCTCCTAACTTTGAGTTCCCGGTATTCGAAGCTGAAGAAGAAGATGACAACGAAATTCCAGAAGAGATCTCCCGACTACTCAGACAAGAGGAAAGGTCCATTGAACCTCACAAAGAACCATTGGAAACGGTAAACTTGGGTTCAGAGCAAGAGAGAAAAGAAATCAGGATTGGGGCACAGCTCAGTCCAACTGCCAAAGAGAGTTTGATAAAGCTTCTCAAAGAATTCTCCGATGTATTCGCTTGGTCCTATCAGGATATGCCAGGGTTGGATACCAGTATTGTGGAACATCACTTACCGCTAAGATCGGAATGTCCGCCAGTAAAGTAAAGGTTGAGACGCACTCACCCGGACATGGCCATCAAAATCAAAGAGGAGGTGCAGAAACAGATTGACGCAGGTTTCCTCACTACATCTGAATATCCTCAATGGTTAGCCAACATTGTACCCGTTCCCAAGAAGGACGGAAAGGTCAGAATGTGTGTTGATTACAGAGATCTGAACAAGGCAAGTCCAAAGGACGATTTTCCTTTACCACACATTGACATGCTGGTAGACAGCACACCAAAGTTCAAAGTATTCTCCTTCATGGATGGATTCTCGGGCTATAACCAGATCAAAATGGCGCCGAAAGACATGGAGAAAACTTCGTTCATTACCCCATGGGGCACCTTTTGTTACAAGGTAATGTCGTTCGGTTTGAAGAACGCCGGGGCAACCTATCAAAGGGCCATGACTACTCTGTTTCATGACATGATACACAAAGAAATCGAGGTATATGTCGATGATATGATTGAAAAATCTAAAACAGAGAGTGAGCACATTGAACATCTGTCAAAATAGTTCGAACGTTTAAGAAAATTCAAACTCCGCTTGAATCCCAACAAGTGCACATTCGGTGTCTGTTCAGGGAAACTACTAGGGTTCATCGTCAGCCAGAAAGGAATTGAGGTTGATCCTGACAAGGTCAAGGCCATTCAAGAAATGCCTTCTCCGAAAACTGAAAAACAAGTTAGAGGATTCTTGGTACGTTTGAATTACATCTCCAGATTCATATTCCTTATGACCGCCACATGCGCGCCGATTTTCAAATTACTGAAAAAGAACCAGGATTACTTTTGGTCAGAAGACTGCCAAACTGCCTTCGATAGTATTAAGAAATATCTGTTGAATCCTCCGATCCTATCACCTCCAGTGGAAGGAAGACCACTGATCATTTACCTCACAGTCCTAGAGGACTCAATGGGATGTGTACTTAGCCAACAAGACGAAACCAAAAGGAAAGAGTCTGCCATTTACTATCTAAGCAAGAAATTCACCGACTGCGAAACTCGGGACACGATGCTTGAGAAAACTTGTTGCGCTTTGGCTTGGGCAGCCAGACGTCTTCGCCAATACATGATTCGTCATACTACTTGGTTAATCTCCGAAATGGATCCAATCAAGTATGTATTTGAAAAACCTGCTCTTACAGGAAGAATTACCCATTGGCAGATGCTGTTATCAGAATATGACATAGAGTACCACGCTCAGAAAGCCGTTAAAGGAAGTATTTTAGCCGATCATTTGGCTCATCAACCGATTGACGATCAAGAATCAATCGGGTTTGACTTCCTAGATGAAGATGTCATGTATCTAAAGATGAAAGATTGCGATGAATCGTTACCCAGTGAAGGGCCAGAACCAGGTTCCCAGTGGGGACTTATCTGTGACGGAGCAGTTAATCATTATGGAAACAGAATTGGGGCAATCATTGTTACCCCTCAGGATACCCACATTCCTTTCACTGCCAGACTTACGTTCAAATGTACGAACAATGAGGCCGAATACGAAGCTTGTATTATGGGTCTCGAAGAAGCAATTGATTTAAGGATAAAAAACTTGGACGTATATGGCGACTCAGCCTTGGTTATCAATCAGATAAAAGGAGATTGGAACACATACCAATCAGGATTGATTCCTTACAAAGACTATGCAAGAAGGTTGTTACCTTCTTCAACAGAGTTGAGTTTCATCACATCCCTCGTGATGAGAATCACATGGCTGACGCTTTAGCCACTATCTCTTCCATGATTAGTGTAGGTCAATGGAATGACATACCTAAGATCGACATAATGCGCCTTGAACGGCCCGCTTACATCTTCACGATTGAAGCAGTCATAGACGACAAACCTTGGTATCACGATATCAAATGCTTCCTTCAGAACCAAGAGTACCCATCAGGGGCACTCAGGAAGGATAGAAAAACCCTCAGAAGATTGGCTGGTAACTTCTTCCTGAGCGGTGACACTCTCTATAAGAGAAATTTTAACATGGTCTTGCTCCGATGCGTAGACAGACCAGAAGCAGACATGCTTATGAAAGAAATTCATGAAGGATCCTTTGGCACTCATGCCAATGAACACGCAATGGCGAGAAAAATCCTAAGAGCAGGGTACTATTGGTTGACCATGGAATCCAACTGCTACAAGTACATGAGGAGGTGTCACAAGTGTCTGATATACTCTGAAAAAATTCATGTACCGCCATCACATCTCAAAGTTCTTTCTTCCCCATGGCCTTTTTCCATATGGGGAATCAACATGATTGGCATGATTGAACCTAAGGCTTCGAACGGACATCGGTTCATCCTTGTAGCCATTGACTACTTCACCAAGTGGGTCGAAGCAGCGTCGTACGCTAATGTAACCCGACAAGTGGTGATCCGATTTATCAAAAACAATATCATCTGCCGTTATGGTGTTCCAAGCGAGATCATTACTGACAATGGATCTAACTTGAACAATAAGATGATGAAAGAGTTACGTGCAGAGTTCAAGATTGAACACCATAACTCATCTCCCTACCGACCCAAGATGAATGGAGCGGTAGAAGCGGCTAACAAGAACATCAAGAGGATTGTTCAAAAGATGGTTGTAACCTATAAAGATTGGCACGAGATGCTACCCTTTGCCCTTCATGGTTATCGCACATCTGTCCGTACTTCAACAGGGGCAACCCATTTCTCTCTAGTGTATGGCATGGAGGCAGTTCTCCCCATAGAAGTAGAGATCCCGTCAATCAGGGTATTGATGGAAGCTAAGCTCACTGAAGCTGAATGGTGTCAAAATTGACATGACGAACTGAATCTGATCGAAGAAAAGAGAATAACGGCCCTATTTCACGGTCATTTGTATCAACAGAGAATGAAGAGGGCGTTCGACAAAAAGGCTCGACCTCGTGTCTTCAGAAAAGGAGACCTCGTGCTCAAAAAGATTCAATCTTTTCTCACTGATTCTCGGGGCAAGTGGACCCCGAATTATGATGGCCCCTATGTGGTCACAAAATCTTTCTCAGGCGGCGCCTTGAGACTTGCAACCATGGACGTAGAGGAATTTGCCTACCCCACGAATGTTGATGTAGTCAAGAAATACTTTGCCTAAAAAAAAAAAGAGAAAAAACGTCTCGGCCGAAAGGGCGGTCCAGGAAAAAGTTAGAGACATGGAAAAAAATCATCCCGGTGGATTGGAAATATCATAGTACAATCCAGGAAAAAATTAGGGATTATGGCAAGTAACTATGTTCAACAGAGGCAAGTCCCTCAGCGGCAGCAGTTACATCATCGGAAGAAAACTCCAGTCAAGGTCATCTTCGACAGAAGCTCAGGATGCCCCAGAATTCAAAGTTGGTAGAAGGATAGTGGTCGTTATGTTTCAAAGTAGCCCTTTTCCCTGTAAATTACCATTTTCAAACTTTGTAAATACTCTTTGGAATCACGCGCTTAGCTGATTTCCATCCTATCAATAAAATTTGAGCCCTTGTGCTTTTGTTTGCAATTCTTATTTATTTAGCTTTATAAAACGACGTTGTTAACATGATTAAAGATTCTTGAAATAAAACAAAAATGAATTTACTTGTTAAAACTTTTTTCTGCTTTTAAAATAAAGATGGCAATTTCTTTTGACTGTGGAACATCAGAAGAGCATCAATCGCTTCTCCAGAAGTAAGCGAACTTCAAAGTGCAGAATCAAAGTGCTCCTTCTAACCCAGTACGCCTGAATGAAGGGATCAACTGTGTCAGAGACCTTGTTTCGTCTGACACCCCTCGGCCGAGTTCTCATCTCCTAAGCCCGACCAACATAGCTCCCAACAGGGACTATCTCTCCTAAGCAAGGTGGAATTGCTACCTTGAATCAGCGATATCTCTACACGCCCCGCGATGGCCGAGTATCCTGTCATGTTCATCTTTTAGCTTGTGTGTCGCGTCAGTTTTGTCCGCATATACATACATACATCATGCATTATTGATTTGCATTTACATTTCATATTGCACCGCTATCACTCTAGCCGGTCTTGTCCCTCAGTGATAGGAGTTCTCTTAATTGAGTTGCCAGTTCTTTCCTCGTCAGGAAACGTTGTGTCTGAACAATCTCTCCACCAGTGTATCTTTAGATCAAAGTCGGCACTCGACCACTTTGATAACTTGAACCTCTGAAAAGCCAGAGAACCTTCAACAGATGTCACTCTTCGCCATTGAAGATGATATCCTTGCTTTCCCGGATTAAAGAAAATCCCTAGACAGAGCCCCGTAATCAGAGATTCGGCAGCACGCCAGTTTCGCTCTGAAAAATCACTGATGAAAAAGGTCATCGGCACCTCAAAATTGGACCCCATCATATGGCATTTCTCCGGGAAGATCCCGAGAAAAGTATGATGTAAGATCCCAAGCGGAAACAGTCTCTCAAGAGACTCGCTTTCCCCAGTAGAATCGACAAATGGCGTCTCCAACAGAGAAGTTTGTGTAACTCTACAACTCAGACGACTGGGTTCCCCAGCAAGTCTGACATCAAATTTTTTCCGTCAAATGGCATCTCTCCAGGAAAATTCGGCGAGAAGTTTGAGGAAAACCGCTACAAATAGCGTCCCTTGTCAATAAAGTTTATTGACAAAAGAAACTGAGACCAGATCCTTGGTAGGAAACCAGGATCGAGGGGAAGTTTAAATCAGAAACTAAGACCAGTTCCTTGGTAGGAAACCAGGATCGAGGGGGAGTTTACAACAGAAACTAAGACCAGTTCCTTGGTAGGAAACCAGGATCGAGGAGAAGTTTACCTTTTCTAAGCATCATTGCTTAGCTAAAGAAGATGAATGCGTAAACTTCCATTCATAGCCATCAAAATTTCGGGTATTCCGATATTTAATCCTCTTGCACCCCGAATGCCCGAATACCCTCGTCATTCACACCTTTGTGTCCAAGAAGATTAAATAGGGGCATCTGTCATACCCCAAATTTTGGCCACTAAGATTTCCCATCATTGTGCAAATCATCATCACAATATGGATGAACCATCATACCTTGTCAGTCTCCCCAAAGATGGGTGAGCATTCACTACAATCAAAATTAGGGTTTCAAGCCCTCTCAGAGCCTTAGACAAAGGATCAATCAAGGAATGACATGATCTCCAACTTGTCTAACCTCTCAAACATACACAATGAACCAAAAGAACTCCCACTTCAAGGATTAAGCACAAGGTTGCTCCCTTCTAGGTGGATCAAGTCTCAAGATCTCCAGTATCACCAAATTAGGGTTTTGGTCGACCAGGGCCTCTAGATGGAAATCTTCCTCTGGGCACAAGGCAATGATCCAAAACACAACCTAATGTACTCCATGTAACATCATAAACCCAAGCATCAAGTCAATTTGACCTCAGGGGATGCATATATCAAAGATCAGGAATTAGGGTTTCTTGACCTAATTCACCCCTAAGTTGACTTTTGGGACAAATCAAGAGCCAAGACCTCAAGACATGATTTGAGGGTCTCTAATGAACTATATTGATCCATTTGGAACAATGGATTAGTCCAAGAAGCTTGAGCAACAAGTCTCAATTTCATCTGCACCACAATTAGGGTTTCGCGAGGAAAGTCAACTGTAACTTTGACTTTTGACCAGGACATGCTCCCAAACCCTAGGACATGCCTCGATATACCCTATGACACCCATGGAACATGTCCATTAAGTTTTATTTAGGTCAAGGACATGATTTCTTGAAGAATTGCACAATTTGGAATTCATCCGATAAAAAGTCAACTGTGCACAAAAGTCAACTTTGACTTTTTGAGATTTTTCACCAAAATGGTCTTTTAACCCTAAAATAATGTTAATGTATGATTTGAATCATCATTCATCAAGAAAAATCAAGAAAAGTTGGATAACTTGTAAAAGGGGTAACCATAAAACTTAGAAAATTTTCTAAGTTATGGAAAAAGTACCATTAATACCCTAACTTTGGAGGACCATAACTCCTAAACCACAAGGCCATTTTTTCTCATCCAAATATGGATTTGTAGCCCTCATTACCCTCTACAAAAACTTCAACTAGACCTAAGTCCAATTCATTAAGGATTTTGAGTTATGGAGTGATCAAAATCAAGAAATCACACTTTGTTCCAACACTTAGTGAAAATTTCACTAAGTCGGATTTTGCTTCACTTTTTGCCAAATGTAAAGGGATTTTTCACTTGGAATCAAAAGAGATCAAAACCAAACTTGTTCAAACAGTTGTTGTATCATGTAAGGGCTTTCCAAAATAGTCAAGAGCATTACCAAATTCAACTTACACCATGAGATATGACATTGGCAAGTTGCCTTGCTGAAATCTATCAAAGCCAAGGTAGAATTTGTAATTTTGCTCGATTTGCCAAAATCAGCCAAATTCAAATGCTCCTATCCACTTGGACACCTCAGAGGATTGAATCTAAAGGGGACAATCACTGAGCCAAGCTTCCATAGTCCATGGAACAAGAAATAGCATGTTGAACCTAGAATGGCCAAAATAGGGACAAGACTCCAAATTTGGATTGAAGCATTCAATGGAAGCATCAAGATGGCATGGATTGAGCCATTCTCATCTGAAATCAGTCAAGACTTATCCAAGACCAAGGGGACCAAAGCTCTGTGCCCTAACCTCTAGTCAATGGCTAGAGGAGACTTGGATTTTCATTTGCCAACATTGGCCAAACCTACTTACCAGCTGCCATGCACTATTCCTTGCAAAACAAACTTGCTCTACTATAAATAGAGCTCAATTGTGATTAGTTTGAGTACACCAAAGCCATCAAACAGATGCTTTCCTCAAAATCTCTTCTTTCACTCCAATTTTGCCTTCTAAGGCAAGTCACTATCGGGTTTTGAGTTTGAGAGCTTTTCTAATCAAACCAATCACTCACACACCTCACATACATCACATATGAGCTGATCAAACACTTATATCACTTCTGAAACACCAATTTCACAAAATCACCAGCTGGTTGCTCAAGGTTTTAACCAAGTTGCAGCTGAGGTGCCACAAAGTGATCCAGCCAATTTCAATCAAGTCCAATCATTCAAACACAGTCCATAGGGTGTAGGGAAGCTGTTCAGATCATCACCACTCATCTGTAACACCTCCAAATCAAAAATCACATTGCACTTGCTGTCACGGCCTAGAGGTAAGCACATACTTGGCCATCTCTCAATCTATGCATATTTCCTCGCACAATAATTTGGCCATATGTTCATAATCATGCATGGAATGTTTTCCCTCAATTAATTGCATTGTTTGAATCATGTATCAAAAATCCTAGTTTTCATGCAGAAATTAAGGTTCTTGAGGTTTATTCGTGATTTCATGTTTTGTGTTTAATTTAAATGAAATTAAGTGTTATAGACATGATCGTGAGGTTGAGACGAGCATAATGATATGTGGATTGCATGATATGATTACGTATTCAGTGAGATTGGATGGAAAACGCAAATCAGCCAAACCCAGAAAAACTCGCGTGTTCTTCAGCTTGTTCTTGGCGCCTTTTTCACAAATTCAAATATTTGAATTTTGTGATTTTGTTTAATTGATTCAAAAATTAATTTCTCTCTGAGTTTTAATGATTTTGAGTTGATTCTTTTTTAATAATTCACAAAAATGTTAAAATATTTTATTTTATCAAAAAATCCCAAAAATATTATTTATTTCATATAATTGATATTTTTGCAAAGAATTAATATTTTAATTGTTTTTGACATTTTAAATATTTTTTCTACATTGATTTTGCAACTTTTAATGCTTTCTAATTATTTTGTAGGTCAATACTTAATTTTTGAAGCATTAATCCAAGATCACAATTTGTTTTTCACATGTTAAACAATTTTGATCATTTTAATTGAATTTTTATTCAATTAAATACATTTTTTGAAAACAAATTAGGGTTTTGGATTAATTCAACCCTCATAAATCATTTTCAAAACACTTTGGGCCTCTAATAGAGTGTAAGACCCAATCCTTTTTTTTTTCTCTTTGAAACATTTTGGGCCTCAATACATTGTATAAGTCCCGATACCGTCAAAAACAAACGGCGCGATCATCACCTTTTCAAAATAACACTTGGGCCTCTCCTTGAGTTATAAGATCCATTCAAAACACTTTGGGCCTCTAATAGAGTGTAAGACCCAATCCCCTTTTAACCAAAACCATTTTGGGCCTCACTTATTGTATAAGTCCCTTTGTGTTAAAAGGAAACCTTGGCGCGATCGCCATTTCAAACGGAAAAATCATCTGGGCCTACCCTCGTGTTATAAGCCCCACTCTTTTTCTTTAAACTTTCTGGGCCTTTTGAGAGAGTGTAAGACCCATCCCTTTGTACAGAAAACAATTTTTGGGCCTCAGTCACTTGTATAAGTCTCTCTGTACAAATTCAAACAGTGCGCTCACTGATAAAACCCTGGGCCTCTCCTTGAGCTGTAAGCCCCAAAACTTTCTTTTTTCAAAGCACTTTCTCCTTTGATTTTGAATATACTGTTGTTTTCAATCTTTCTTTGTTAAACAACTAACCAAACAGCATGTAAGCTCTACAACCGAGTAAGTGGTTATCGCTTTCATTTACTGCTTTCATATACATATAACTGTATTGTGGGGATGTTTCACTGTAAGTCTTCTTTCATAAACTCATATCGACTGTGTAATAATAGTATAGATATTTAGAGTTTCCCCGGCAACTACGTCTAGAACTAGGTGACGCCGTTTCGTTTATTCGTAGAAATAGACAACTAGATCCCCAATAGGATCACCAAATACAGTCTTCTCTTCGGCTGTCCTCATTAGGAATTGTCCAGAAACTCTACTCCCAGAGATGAATGTCTTCTCCGTGAATGGCATCTTTGAGTTTCTTCCAAATTCTCGAACTTTCCTGACTTTGATCTATTCTCGGTGAATAGCATTGCCTTGAATTTCTCTGGGTTTGGGGACCCACGGGCTTCTTAAAAGCATCGGCCTCCTCTTGGGCATCGTACAAGGACCCACAGGCTTCCTAAAAGTAACCTTGTCTCCTCTTGGGCTTAGTACAAGGATCCTACGGCTTCTTAGAAGTATTCACAGCCTCCTCTTAGGCTTCGTATAATGATCTCTTCCTCCGGGAATGATAGCCTCCTCTTGGGCTTCGTACAAGGACTCGTCGGCTTCTTAAAAGTTTCCAGCCTCCTATTGGGCTTCGTACAAATTGTCCCGACGACCTCCTAGAGGTATAGGAACAGAACCTAGTCATCCTCATAGAGCAGTCCTGTCGTAGAGTCTAATACTGTTTCTCAAAACATAGTACAAGAGATAAAACCCTAGACTTGGACAGTCTAATCTCCTTGAGTCTCGAAGATATTCTCAAGAGACCCCTTCGTTAAATAGGAAGGAAACCCGCAGATTCGGACAGTCTCAATACCCTTCGGATTTCCCACATCCTCAAAGAGAAGGAAATATCCCCGATCCTTGAATCAAATCCCTGAGTACAGTGTTGCTCATATAAGAACTGATTTTCTCTTTTAAAATCAGTATATTGGATCTGTCACTCAACTAAAATAGTCACCCTGGCCTCCTCTTGGGCCTTGTACAATGATTCTCCCCCCACCGGAGTCAAACAACTTTTAGCCTCTCTCTCGGGCTTTGTACGAGACACATAAGAGACTCCCTTGTCGAGTCAATCACCCCTTTCGCCTCCATCTCGGGCTTTATATGAGATACAAAAAGAGTCTTATTGAGCCAAACAAACTATAGCCTCCATCTCGAGCTTTATACGAGATACCAAAAGATTCCATCGTTGAGTCAAAACCCTTTTAGCCTCTCTCTCGGGCTTTGTACGATACACATATTAGCCTCCTCTTAGGCTTTGTATAAGAAAACCACTGGTTGATCCAATCAACCTTTTAGCATCGAAGATGTGCCTCGTTCACAGTATACAAACATCAACAACTCCCTTCCCTTCATCTAATCGCTGTAAGCGGCAAGCCTCTGGATCATCCACATCCATGCCACTGTCCCTCTTTTAGCATGAGAAATTCCTAAGGAAAGATAGCATTGCTCTACACTGAGTTAAAGTCTTCTCCTTCAGGTTAAAATCCCCTATAAAGGAAAATTATGGCATTTCTAGGATCCGCGTATCCCGGTTAAAGTAATTCTCCTTTATAACAATTGTGACATACAACCCCCCCCCCCCCTCTTTAGAGATAACAAATTCTCTCTAAAGTCGAGACTTTTCAGCTTCACATCTTGGGCTTTGAACAAGATTCAAACTACCTTTCGCTTCACGTCTTGGGCTTTGAACAAGACACCAAAACAACCATTTCCTCCCATAGAATAGGAGGAACTATGAACGCTCTGATTTCCCTGTTTCGGTAAACGGGAATACGTAGGCATAAGATCGAAAGAAAAGATCTTAGCGAGCACAATCAATAAAAAACCCAAATCCCATATCTCCATCAATCAAAAGCAGTAATTCAAAAACATCAGTCCTAACATCCTAACCCTTGTTCCCCGCTAGAAAGTCCTAGAAAGAAAGAAACCGTATTGGCGAAAAATACAAATAACCAGTACAAAGGCCCCCCACATTGATAGCATTCGTAACTTAACAGACCGCTGTTTAAACTCAGTATGCAAAGCAGGGTTAATTGGAGAATTCTATTTCCCTTCCTTATTCAGCTCATAATAGGATAAAAAATGAATCGACCTGTAGTTTTAAGCTCAACCGCAGAGAGCGACCAGTGCTTAAGAACCGCGTCCAAAATCGCTCGCTACAGATGGAGAGTTCTATCCCTTAACTCCTAATCCTTTGGCCTTTATTTATACTCTCGGAACCTAAGAGTTTTATCCCAAAATCCTTGTCCCTTGGCCTATGCTTGTACTCTTGGAACCTAAGAGTTTTATCCCCAATTAATCCCTTAATATCCCTTAAATCCTATCCATTATTTATACTCTCGGAAGAAGAGTTTTATCCCTTAAACCTATCCATTATTTATACTCTCGGAAGAAGAGTTTTATCCCAAAATCCTTAACCCTTGTCCTATATTTATACTCTTGGAGCCTATAAGTTTTATCCCCAAAATTTAATCCCAATTGTATCCCTTATATCCCTTAGAAATATCCAAATGAATATCGCCTAATCCTATTCTTTTATTTATACTCTCGGAAATTAGAGCTCTCTCCCTTATTTTAATCCCTTTAATATCCCTTAGGATTATATCCCCTAGTATATAAAAAACCTCAAGTTTTTATATCAATTTATTTGCAAAATTATCCCTAAGTTAAAAAGTTACATAAAGAAGGCCTAATTTTATTATCCCCAAATATTATCAAATACCTCTTTCAATTTACTTACAAAATAAAATAATTGTGATAGTTTATAAAAAAAAACCATATTCTAACTTTAACCCCTATTTACTTATCCCATGTTATACTCCTTAGTTAAAAAAAATTAATTAAATTTAATTTTTACATTTTTATTCTAAAATCAAGTTAAATCCAATTTCCCCAAAATATATAGGCTAAAATATAGTTTTGGTCCCCCTGTTTGTCAAAATTCACGGTTTTGGTTCCCCTATTTTATTTTTTAACAGTTTTGGTCCCCCACCCCAATTTTGGCCCAAAAAAATGATGAACAGTAACTGGTCCGTACATGAACAGTACATGTCCGTAAAATGAATAGTACACGTCCGTACATGAACAGTACTTGAACAGTGAGGGGTGGGGAACCAAAACTGTTAAAAAATAAAATAGGGGGACCAAAACCGTGAATTTTGACAAACAGGGGGACCAAAACTATATTTTAGCCAAATATATATCATCCCAAAAAATCTAGAAATAAAATCCCATTTGTAACCAAAAAGTATCCCTATTTGAAAAAATAAACAAATTATTTTAAATAAAAAATCAATAAATTTTAAAAACCAAGCCCAAAATTAACCCTAAAATCCTAATTATATCCCCTAATAATGACCCTAAAATTCTATTTTATAAATCCTAATTAAATAATTAAACCCTAATTAATAATTAAATTAAGGAATTAATTTAATTACCTAATTGAACCGAGTTGGGTGTATTTAAACCTAAGATATCCAATGATTATCATATGAATTATCCCTAATTGTATTAATAATTCTTAAATTATTCTAACATTGTCCTAATTAATATAAAATATTAATTGTTTATTTTTTTGAATTTTTTTAAAATTATTTTTAACCTAAAGACATGTTTTTTAGCATCTAATCTGAAGATTCAAACTATCCTAATAAAATAGAGAAAAAAAATCACTGTTATTATTTTTTGGCTTTTATATTATGTTGTTTGTTCTTCCTTTCAACTTTATTTTGTTTGTAAAAACAATCATTTATTTGTAACAAAGAAGAACTATAACCAATATTTGAAATAAAGATATTTACAAGAGATTAATAATATAAAAACATTTATATATAAAAATTTAAATAAATCCTAAAGTCACATGGGTCAATCAAACAATTTAGGCAAACGAGTCATTATGCATATGATTTAGAGATCGAACTTACTAACCTAAAATGTCATGACCCAAAATAAGCTGCTTCCTCCCTTCTTTTCTTTACGTTCCTCGCGTATCCCTTTTCTCCTTAGTATTTGTTGACGTTCTCCCTTTCCTCTCCCTATTTTTGTCCTTTTCCCTTAGCGTAAGATTCCGACCCCTCTTCCCCTTCTAGTGTTGTTGTTCTTCAATGTGAAGAACAACAACTTTTTTTTATACGGATTATTGTGAATTTGTGGGTGATAAAAATAAGAGAGAAGGGGGTTCTATTTATTGAGAAAAATTAGGTTAAAAAAATAAATTTGAGATCGATTTGATTTAACCTGATTTTTTCCTATTTCTTAAATCCCAAGCTAATGAATCTGGATGGATTCATGGCTTGGTGAATTTGAATAAATAATAAAAACAAATTAAAATAAAAAGTCTAATAATTAAAAAAAAAAAGAGTTGAATATTTTTTCATAAAAACATGATTTTAATGAAAAAATCAATATTTTAAAATATTTATTAAATAAAATACGAAATTAATATTAAAATAAAAAAAAATACTATTTTTTTTGGTTGTATTTTTGATGGTTTAAAGGTAAAATAAAAAAAGCTAGTAATAAAGGAAAAAAACTAAAAGTGGAAGAGGTAGGATTCAAACTCATGCACTTTCCCTTACAATCCTTAGGCCTACTCCTCTGCCAAATGGACTATTATGTATGTTCGTAATGAAATTACACCCAAAGAGTAATATTCTAATTAAAATCTAATTTATAATTTGCACTCTTCTTGCAAATGATACCTATACTATATTTTTTATTTCTCTCCCTTTTTTAAAATGCATAAAAATAGTATTAAAATAAAAAGAAGATATTAAAAATATGATGGCAAAAATATTCGAGTCGCCTTCATATTTTTTTAAGGAAAATAAATGATAAACCTAAAATCCTAATCCTAAGGGTAGAGATTCCTAAGGTTCGGGAGTCGGTTAAGTGAGGGGAAGGTGTTAGGCACCCCTCACTTCCATTGTACTCAATGGGATCCTCCTTAAGTTCTAGGGTATGTTTGTTTGTCGTATAACTTTTTATTTATCTCACAAAAGAATCCTTAGTTTTTTTTACTATTGTACTCGCTAGGGTTTACAACCCTATGCCTACGTACCTTCAATTTTGAAGGATCAGAATAACCGTAATTCACCTCCCCTATTCCTATCCCCTAATCATATTCCTAACCCTAATCCCAAACTTAATCCACTATTTATACTCTTGGATAAAGAGTTCTATCCCCATATCTATTATTTATACTCTTAGATAAGGAGTTATATCCCTTAATCTATTATTTATACTCCTAGATAAGGAGTTCTATCCCTTAATCTATTATTTATACTCCTAGATAAGGAGTTCTATCCCTTAATCTATTATTTATACTTCTAGATAAGGAGTTTTATCCCTTAAATCCCGATCCGTTTATTTATACTCTCGGAGGAAGAGTTTTATCCCATAAAAATCCTTTATCCATTGTTTATACTCTCGGATTGTAACACCCATATATAGAATCCATACATCAAAGCATAAATTATATATATGAATCCAAGTATTTGGTATTGAAATACAATAAGTCCTAGTTAACACATTATACACATAAATGCCTCTAATACATAACATTAATAGTCTAAGGCATTACATATACAAGATGTTCCAAAATGATAAAAACTAAGAACTAGATCATAACAATGATCTCAAAATAACGACATAGCGGAAGCTAGCCATCAACAAGTGAAGGAAAGATCAAACGACCTTGTCCTTACTCTTCTCGGGACCTGAAACACCTGAAATACATCACCAACGTGGGGTGAGATACATCAAATCTCAGTGAGTTCCCTACCTTATGGATTCTCTCAGATTATTCATGGTTCTAACAATCCTAACTCAAGTCCGGGGAAGGGAAGGACTCTTGAGTTCACACTTGATACTCTCACACTATATGGAAACATGACATGAGTTCACTAACTCACCACATCATTAATCGATAACCGGTACCAAGGCATCTACTATTCCCGTCCGCTTCTACGTCTAGAAGGCGACCCGAGTTATAGATTTTTGTAGTTACTTGGTATACAATTAGATTTGGGATCATCGGCCTGTTAACCGTGAACCGTCACTTTTCATGGCCTGTAAACCATCACAAGTCTCGTACCCATTGCACAGGCTTCCAATTGTACTACACGTAGGGAATCAAACCTACCAAGTAATCCTGCCTGCATTTCAGAGGAGCTCGAGACTCATGAAGGCCTTTCAAGGGCAACTCAAAATAAAATGGTTACGATTACATGATCACACAAAAAATAGTGTATTCGACAATGCCTAGGCCATAATACCTCAAGGCCTTTCTTTTCCTTCAAACCCCAACGTTAACCTCATATTCCATACTAGTGTTCCACTCTCGACTAGGCCAATACCGGCAAGGATGCACTTTCTTGCAACACGTGCCCAAGTATTGCCATCTAGAGTTGTCTACCAATCCTAGTTCTTCCTAGGTTTCCTTATTGTCAAGGTTGATGTTTTCCTTACTCTTCCTATTTCATTTTACATTAACATGCATATTCACTCACAACATGTTAAACAATAAACAAAACACATCATAATTAGCATAATAGAATAATTTATAACAATTACAACATAATTAAAACACTTTTGGACTTTCCCGATTATTTAGTCGGTCGGTGAAATTAACATGTTTCACTTCCATTGAAAAGAATATTTCCTTAGCTTCACAACGATGTAAAGAACTCTTAAATCGGATAAACGAGTCAAAAGTTACGGATTTTTGGAGAAAAGAAAAATAATTGATCCCAGGCAGATTCGCCTGGCGAATCTGGATTTCGCCTGGCGAATCCCCATTCGCCAGCACTTCGCCTGGCCAACCACCATTCGCCAGCACTTCGCCTGGTGAATCTAGTGGTGAATCCCCAATTTCAGAAAAAACAAAAGTTCCAGTAGCTAACACATTCTGTTCCTCCGAATTCGCCTGGCGAATCTGGTTTTCGCCAGCACTTCGCCTGACGAGTAGGTGGCGAGACCTAATTCGCCTGGCGAATCACACCAGAATCAGAATTCTTCCCTTACGGGTTCCATGGTTCAAAAGCTAGAAAATCCACTTTTATCCACCCAACACAATTCCAACAACACAAACAAGCATAAATAATGTTCATAAGCATAGAGTGATCATACAATCCAATTTATCTCGATTTCTAACCGTTAGATTATCGATTTAAATATATTCCCCTAAAATTCAATTAATCCAAAAACTCTAAGAAAAAGTGGTCTCTAACTAGAACCCACCTTGAGATAAGAAAGAAGAAGATGATTGAGAAGATTGGATGAAAGTTTGGTGAATGGATGATGATGATCTTGAAGCTTCTCCTCCAAAACCTTGTTTCTCTTCTTTTCCCTTCTTCTTCTTTTCTCTCCTCCTTTCTTCTTTCTTTCCATCTCTTTCTTTTTAATCCAAATGAGAGAAAATATACATATATAGTAAGTATTATTAAAACAATACTACTAAATGTCCAAACATGTATTTAGAGTCCAATTAAATAAATGTCTCCGAAACAAATAATATTAATTGGATCAATTCTAGGTACCGAAGTTACTCTAATTATTTTATCAAATAATTTCTCAGAGCAACCGGACTCAGTTGATCACAATGTAATACTATTCGGTGTAATAAAATACGGGGTATTACACGGATGGAGAGTTCTATCCCTTAAAAATCCCTTATCCATTGTTTTTACTCTCGGATGGAGAGTTCTATCCCTTAACTCCTAATCCTTTGGCCTTTATTTATACTCTCGGAACCTAAGAGTTTTATCCCAAAATCCTTATCCCTTGGCCTATGCTTGTACTCTTGGAACATAAGAGTTTTATCCCCAATTAATCCCTTAATATCCCTTAAATCCTATCCATTATTTATACTCTCGGAAGAAGAGTTTTATCCCTTAAATCTATCCATTATTTATACTCTCGGAAGAAGAGTTTTATCCCTTAAATCTATCCATTATTTATACTCTCGGAAGAAGAGTTTTATCCCAAAATCCTTAACCCTTGGCCTATATTTATACTCTTGGAGCCAATAAGTTTTATCCCCAAAATTTAATCCCAATTGTATCCCTTATATCCCTTAGAAATATCCAAATGAATATCACCTAATCCTCTTCTTTTATTTATACTCTCGGAAATTAGAGCTCTCTCCCTTATTTTAATCCCTTTATTATCCTTTATTATCCTTTAGGATTCTATCCCCTAGTATATAAAAAACCTCAAGTTTTTATATCAATTTATTTACAAAATTATCCCTAAGTTAAAAAATTACATAAAGAAGACCTAATTTTATTATCCCCAAATATTATAAAATACCTCTTTCAATTTACTTACAAAATAAAATAATTGTGATAGTTTATAAAAAAAACCATATTCTAACTTTAACCCCTATTTACTTATCCCATGTTATACTCCTTAGTTAAAAAAAAATTAATTAAATTTAATTTTGACATTTTTATTCTAAAATCAAGTTAAATCCAATTTAAACTATAACCTAACAATATAAATTCCCTTAAAAATAAATCATAAACCAAATTTTACAAAAATTCCAATTTCCCCAAAATATATAGGCTAAAATACAGTTTTGGTCCCCCTGTTTGTCAAAATTCACGGTTTTAGTCCCCCCATTTTATTTTTTAACAGTTTTGGTCCCCCACCCCAATTTTGGCCCAAAAAAATGATGAACAGTAACTAGTCCGTACATGAACAATACATGTCCGTAAAATGAACAGTACACGTCCGTACATGAGTACACGTCCGTACATGAACAGTACATGAACAGTGAGGGGTGGGGGACCAAAACTGTTAAAAAATAAAATGGGGGGACCAAAACCGTGAATTTTGACAAACAGGGGGACCAAAACTATATTTTAGCCAAATATATATCATCCCAAAAAATCTAGGAATAAAATCCCATTTGTAACCAAAAAGTATCCCTATTTGAAAAAATAAACCAATTATTTTAAATAAAAAACAATAAATTTAAAAACCCAAGCCCAAAATTAACCCTAAAATCCTAATTATATCCCCTAATAATGACCCTAAAATCCTATTTTATAAATCCTAATTAAATAATTAAACCGTAATTAATAATTAAATTAAGGAATTAATTTAATTACTTAATTGAACCGAGGGGGGTGTATTTAAACCTAAGATATCCAATGATTATCATATGAATTATCCCTAATTGTATTAATAATTCTTAAATTATTCTAACATTGTCCTAATTAATATAAAATATTAATTGTTCATTTGTTTGAATTTTTTTAAAAATATTTATAACCTAAAGACATGTTTTTTAGCATCTAATCTTAAGATTCAAACTATCCTAATAAAATAAAGAAAAAAAATCACTGTTATTATTTTTTGGCTTTTATATTATATTGTTTGTTCTTCCTTTCAACTTTATTTTGTTTGTAAAAACAATCATTTATTTGTAACAAAGAAGAACTATAACAAATATTTGAAATAAAGATATTTACAAGAGATTAATTATATAAAAACATTTATATACAAAAATTTAAATAAATCCTAAAGTCACATGGGTCAATCAAACAATTTAGGAAAACGAGTCATTATGCATATGATTTAGAGATCGAACTTACTAACCTAAAATGCCATGACCCAAAATAAGCTGCTTCCTCCCTTCTTTTCTTTACGTTCCTCGCGTATCCCTTTTCTCCTTAGTATTTGTTGACGTTCTCCTTTTCCCTTAGCGTAAGATTCCGACCCCTCTTCCCCTTCTAGTGTTGTTGTTCTTCAATGTGAAGAACAACAACTTTTTTTTATACTGATTATTGTGAATTTGTGGGTGATCAAAATAAGAGAGAAGGGGGTTCTATTTATTGGGAAAAATTAGGTTAACAAATTAAATTTGAGATTGATTTGATTTAACCTGATTTTTTCCTATTTCTTAAAGCCCAATCCAATCAATCTGGCTGGATTCATGGCTTGGTGAATTTGAATAAATAATAAAAACAAAATAAAATACAAAATCTAATAATTAAAATAAAAAAAAGAGAGTTGAATATTTTTTCATAAAAACATGATTTTAATGAAAAAATCAATATCGTAAAATATATATTAAATAAAATACGAAATTAATATTAAAATAATAAAAAATACTATTTTTTTTTTGTATTTTTGTAGGCTTAAATGTAAAATACAAAAAGTTAGTAATAAAGGAAAAAAACTAAAAGTGAAAGAGGTAGGATTCAAACTCATGCACTTTCCCTTACAATCCTTAGGCCTACTCCTCTACCAAATGGACGATTATGTATGTTCGAAATGAAATTACACCCAAAGAGTAATATTCTAATTAAAATCTAATTTATAATTTGCACTCTTCTTGCAAATGATACCTATACTATATTTTTTATTTCTCTCCCTTTTTTAAAATGCATAGAAATAGTATTAAAATAAAAAGAAGATATTAAAAATATGATGGCAAAAATATTCGAGTCGCCTTCATATTTTTTTAAGGAAAATAAATGATAAACCTAAAATCCTAATCCTAAGGGTAGAGATTCCTAAGGTTCGGGAGTCGGTTAAGTGAGGGGAAGGTGTTAGGCACCCCTCACTTCCATTGTACTCAATGGGATCCTCCTTAAGTTCTAGGGTATGTTTGTTTGTCGTATAACTTTTTATTTACCTCACAAAAGAATCCTTAGTTTTTTTTACTATTGTTCTCGCTAGGGTTTACAACCCTATGCCTACGTACCTTCAATTTTGAAGGATCAGAGTAATCGTAATTCACCTCCCCTATTCCTATCCCCTAATCATATTCCTAACCCTAATCCCAAACTTAATCCACTATTCATACTCTTGGATAAAGAGTTCTATCCCCATATCTATTATTTATACTCTTAGATAAGGAGTTATATCCCTTAATCTATTATTTATACTCCTAGATAAGGAGTTCTATCCCTTAATCTATTATTTATACTCCTAGATAAGGAGTTCTATCCCTTAATCTATTATTTATACTCCTAGATAAGAAGTTCTATCCCTTAAATCCCGATCCGTTTATCTATACTCTCGGAGGAAGAGTTTTATCCCATAAAAATCCTTTATCCATTGTTTATACTCTCGGATGGAGAGTTTTATCCCTTAAAAATCCCTTATCCATTGTTTATACTCTCGTATGGAGAGTTCTATCCCTTAACTCCTAATCCTTTGGCCTTCATTTATACTCTCGGATCCTAAGAGTTTTATCCCAAAATCCTTATCCCTTGGCCTATGCTTGTACTCTTGGAACCTAAGAGTTTTATCCCCAATTAATCCCTGAATATCCCTTAAATCCTAACCATTATTTATACTCTCGGATGAAGAGTTTTTTCCCTTAAACCTATCCATTATTTATACTCTCGGAAGAAGAGTTTTATCCCAAAATCCTTAACCCTTGGCCTATATTTATACTCTTGGAGCCTAAAAGTTTTATCCCCAAAATTCAATCCCAATTGTATCCCTTATATCCCTTAGAAATATCCAAATGAATATCACCTAATCCTATTCTTTTATTTATACTCTCGGAAATTAGAGCTTTCTCCCTTATTTTAATCCCTTTAATATCCTTTAGGATTCTATCCCCTAGTATATAAAAAACCTCAAGTTTTTATATCAATTTATTTGCAAAATTATCCCTAAGTTAAAAATTACATAAAGAAGACCTAATTTTATTATCCCCAAATATTATAAAATACCTCTTTCAATTTACTTGCAAAATAAAATAATTGTGATAGTTTATAAAAAAAACCATATTCTAACTTTAAACCCTATTTACTTATCCCATGTTATACTCCTTAGTTTAAAAAAATTAATTTAATTTAATTTTGACATTTTTATTCGAAAATCAAGTTAAATCCAATTTAAACTATAACCTAACAATATAAATTCCCTTAAAAATAAATCATAAACCAAATTTTACAAAAATTCCAATTTCCCCAAAATATATAGGCTAAAATACAGTTTTGGTCCCCCTGTTTGTCAAAATTCACAGTTTTGGTCCCCCCATTTTATTTTTAACAGTTTTGGTCCCCCACCCCAATTTTGGCCCAAAAAAATGATGAACAGTAACTGGTCCGTACATGAACAGTACATGTCCGTAAAATGAACAGTACACGTCCTTACATGAACAGTACATGAACAGTGAGGGTGGGGGACCAAAACTGTTAAAAAATAAAATGGGGGGACCAAAACCGTGAATTTTGACAAACAGGGGGACCAAAACTGTATTTTAGCCAAATATATATCATCCCAAAAAATCTAGGAATAAAATCCCATTTGTAACCAAAATGTATCCCTATTTGAAAAAATAAACAAATTATTTTAAATAAAAAAACAACAAATTTAAAAACCCAAGCCCAAAATTAACCCTAAAATCCTAATTATATTCCCTAATAATGACCCTAAAATTCTATTTTATCAATCCTAATTAAATAATTAAACCCTAATTAATAATTAAATTAAGGAATTAACTTAATTACTTAATTGAACCGAGGGGGGTGTATTTAAACCTAAGATATCCAATGATTATCATATGAATTATCCCTAATTGTATTAATAATTCTTAAATTATTCTAACATTGTCCTAATTAATATAAAATATTAATTGTTTATTTGTTTGAATTTTATTAAAAATATTTTTAACCTAAAGACATGTTTTTTAGCATCTATTCTTAAGATTCAAACTATCCTAATAAAATAAAGAAAAAAAATCACTGTTATTATTTTTTGGCTTTTATATTATATTGTTTGTTCTTCCTTTCAACTTTATTTTGTTTGTAAAAACAATCATTTATTTGTAACAAAGAAGAACTATAACAAATATTTGAAATAAAGATATTTACAAGAGATTAATTATATAAAAACATTTATATACAAAAATTTAAATAAATCCTAAAGTCACATGGGTCAATCAAACAATTTAGGCAAACGAGTCGTTATGCATATGATTTAGAGATCGAACTTACTAACCTAAAATGTCGTGGCCCAAAATAAGTTGCTTCCTACCTTCTTTTCTTTACGTTCCTCGCGTATCCCTTTTCTCCTTAGTATTTGTTGACGTTCTCCCTTTCCTCTCCCTATTTTTCTCCTTTTCCCATAGCGTAAGATTCTGACCCCTCTTCCCCTTCTAGTGTTGTTGTTCTTCAATGTGAAGAACAACAACTTTTTTTTATACTGATTATTGTGAATTTGTGGGTGATCAAAACAAGAGAGAAGGGGGTTCTATTTATTGGGAAAAATTAGGTTAAAAAATTAAATTTGAGATCGATTTGATTTAACCTGATTTTTTCCTATTTCTTAAACCCCATGCCAATGAATCTGGCTGGATTCATGGCTTGGTGAATTTGAATAAATAATAAAAACAAAATAAAATAAAAAATCTAATAATTAAAATAAAAAAAAGAGAGTTGAATATTTTTTCATAAAAACATGATTTTAATGAAAAAATCAATATTTTAAAATATATATTAAATAAAATACGAAATTAATATTAAAATAATAAAAAATACTATTTTTTTTTGTATTTTTATTGGTTTAAAGGTAAAATAGAAAAAGTTAGTAATAAAGGAAAAAAACTAAAAGTGGAAGAGGTAGGATTCAAACTCATGCACTTTCCCTTACAATCCTTAGGCCTACTCCTCTACCAAATAGACTATTATGTATGTTCGAAATGAAATTACACCCAAAGAGTAATATTCTAATTAAAATCTAATTTATAATTTGCACTCTTCTTGCAAATGATACCTATACTATATTTTTTATTTCTCTCTCTTTTTTAAAATGCATAGAAATAGTATTAAAATAAAAAGAAGATATTAAAAATCTGATGGCAAAAATATTCGAGTCGCCTTCATATTTTTTTAAGGAAAATAAATGATAAACCTAAAATCCTAATCCTAAGGATAGAGATTCCTAAGGTTCGGGAGTCGGTTAAGTGAGGGGAAGGTGTTAGACACCCCTCACTTCCATTGTACTCAATGGGATCCTCCTTAAGTTCTAGGGTATGTTTGTTTGTCGTCTAACTTTTTATTTATCTTACAAAAGAATCCTTAGTTTTTTTTACTATTTTACTCGCTAGGGTTTACAACCCTATGCCTACGTACCTTCGATTTTGAAGGATCAGAGTAACCGTAGTTCACCTCCCCTATTCCTATCCCCTAATCCTATTCCTAACCCTAATCCCAAACCTAATCCACTATTTATACTCTTGGATAAAGAGTTCTATCCCCATATCTATTATTTATACTCTTAGATAAGGAGTTATATCCCTTAATCTATTATTTATACTCATAGATAAGGAGTTCTATCCCTTAATCTATTATTTGTACTCCTAGATAAGGAGTTCTATCCCTTAATCTATTATTTATACTCCTAGATAAGGAGTTCTATCCCTTAAATCCCGATCTGTTTATTTATACTCTCGGAGGAAGAGTTTTATCCCATAAATATCCTTTATCCATTGTTTTTACTCTCGGATGGAGAGTTATATCCCTTAAAAATCCCTTATCCATTGTTTTTACTCTCGGATGGAGAGTTCTATCCCTTAACTCCTAATCCTTTGGCCTTTATTTATACTCTCAGAACCTAAGAGTTTTGTCCCAAAATCCTTATCCCTTGGCCTATGCTTGTACTCTTGGAACCTAAGAGTTTTATCCCCAATTAATCCCTTAATATCCCTTAAATCCTATCCATTATTTATACTCTCGGAAGAAGAGTTTTATCCCTTAAACCTATCCATTGTTTATACTCTCGGAAGAAGAGTTTTATCCCAAAATCCTTAACCCTTGGCCTATATTTATACTCTTGGACCTATAAGTTTTATCCCCAAAATTTAATCCCAATTGTATCCCTTATATCCCTTAGAATTATCCAAATGAATATCACCTAATCCTATTATTTTATTTATACTCTCGGAAATTAGAGCTCTCTCCCTTATTTTAATCCCTTTAATATCCTTTAGGATTCTATCCCCTAGTATATAAAAAACCTCAAGTTTTTATATCAATTTATTTGCAAAATTATCCCTAAGTTAAAAAATTACATAAAGAAGACCTAATTTTATTATCCCCAAATATTATAAAATACCTCTTTCAATTTACTTACAAAATAAAATAATTGTGATAGTTTATAAAAAAAACCATATTCTAACTTTAACCCCTATTTACTTATCCCATGTTATACTCCTTAGTTAAAAAAAATTAATTAAATTTAATTTTGACATTTTTATTCTAAAATCAAGTTAAATCCAATTTAAAGTCTAACCTAACAATATAAATTCCCTTAAAAATAAATCATAAACCAAATTTTACAAAAATTCCAATTTCCCCAAAATATATAGGCCAAAATACAGTTTTGGTCCCCCTGTTTGTTAAAATTCAAGGTTTTGGTCCCCCCATTTTATTTTTAACAGTTTTTGTCCCCCACCCCAATTTTGGCCCAAAAAAATAATGAACAAGAAATGGTCCGTACATGAACAATACATGTCCGTAAAATGAACAGTACACGTCCGTACATGAACAGTACATGAACAATGAGGGGTGGGGGACTAAAACTGTTAAAAAATAAAATGGGGGGACCAAAACCGTGAATTTTGACAAACAGGGGGACTAAAACTGTATTTTAGCCAAATATATATCATCCCAAAAAATCTAGGAATAAAATCCCATTTGTAACCAAAATGTATCCCTATTTGAAAAAATAAACAAATTATTTTAAATCAAAAAACAACAAATTTAAAAACCCAAGCCCAAAATTAACCCTAAAATCCTAATTATATCCCCTAATAATGACCCTAAAATTCTATTTTATCAATCCTAATTAAATAATTAAACCCTAATTAATAATTAAATTAAGGAATTAATTTAATTACTTAATTGAACCGAGGGGGGTGTATTTAAACCTAAGATATCCAATGATTATCATATGAATTATCCCTAATTGTATTAATAATTCTTAAATTATTCTAACATTTTCCTAATTAATATAAAATATTAATTGTTTATTTGTTTGAATTTTTTTTTAAATATTTTTAATCTAAAGGCATGTTTTTTAGCATCTAATCTTAAGATTCAAACTATCCTAATAAAATAAAGAAAAAAAACCACTGTTATTATTTTTTGGCTTTTATATTATATTGTTTGTTCTTCCTTTCAACTTTATTTTGTTTGTAAAAACAATCATTTATTTGTAACAAAGAAGAACTATAACCAATATTTGAAATAAAGATATTTACAAGAGATTAATCATATAAAAACATTTATATACAAAAATTTAAATAAATCCTAAAGTCACATGGGTCAATCAAACAATTTAGGCAAACGAGTCATTATGCATATGATATAGAGATCGAACTTACTAACCTAAAATGTCGTGACCCAAAATAAGCTGCTTCCTCCCTTCTTTTCTTTACGTTCCTCGCGTATCCCTTTTCTCCTTAGTATTTGTTGACGTTCTCCCTTTCCTCTCCCTATTTTTCTCCTTTTCCCTTAGCGTAAGATTCCGACCCCTCTTCCTCTTCTAGTGTTGTTGTTCTTCAATGTGAAGAACAACAACTTTTTTTTTTTATACTGATTATTGTGAATTTGTGGGTGATCAAAATAAGAGAGAAGAGGGTTCTATTTATTTGGAAAAATTAGGTTAAAAAAATAAATTTGAGATCGATTTGATTTAACCTGATTTTTTCCTATTTCTTAAAGCCCAAGCCAATGAATCTGGATGGATTCATGGCTTGGTTTGAATAAATAATAAAAAAAAAAAAAGTCTAATAATTAAAATAAAAAAAAGAGTTGAAGATTTTTTCATAAAAACATGATTTTAATGAAAAAATCAATATTTTAAAATATTTATTAAATAAAATACGAAAATTAGTATTAAAATAATAAAAAAAACTATTTTTTTTTTGTATTTTTTATGGTTTAAATGTAAAATAGAAAAAGTTAGTAATAAAGGAAAAAAACTAAAAGTGGAAGAGGTAGGATTCAAACTCATGCACTTTCCCTTACAATCCTTAGGCCTACTCCTCTACCAAATGGACTATTATGTATGTTCGAAATGAAATTACACCCAAAGAGTAATATTCTAATTAAAATCTAATTTATAATTTGCACTCTTCTTGCAAATGATACCTATACTATATTTTTTATTTCTCTCTCTTTTTTAAAATGCATAGAAATAGTATTAAAATAAAAAGAAGATATTAAAAATATGATGGCAAAAATATTCGAGTCGCCTTCATAATTTTTTAAGGAAAATAAATGATAAACCTAAAATCCTAATCCTAAGGGTAGAGATTCCTAAGGTTCGGGAGTCGGTTAAGTGAGGGGAAGGTGTTAGGCACCCCTCACTTCCATTGTACTCAATGGGATCCTCCTTAAGTTCTTGGGTATGTTTGTTTGTCGTCTAACTGTTTATTTATCTTACAAAAGAATCCTTAGTTTTTTTTACTATTGTACTCGCTAGGGTTTACAACCCTATGCCTTCGTACCTTCGATTTTGAAGGATCAGAGTAACCGTAGTTCACCCCCCTATTCCTATCCCCTAATCCTATTCCTAACCATAATCCCAAACTTAATACACTATTTATACTCTTGGATAAAGAGTTCTATCCCCATATCTATTATTTATACTCTTAGATAAGGAGTTATATCCCTTAATCTATTATTTATACTCCTAAATAAGGATTTCTATCCCTTAATCTATTATTTATACTCCTAGATAAGGAGTTCTATCCCATAATCTATTATTTATACTCCTAGATAAGGAGTTCTATCCCTTAAATCCCGATCCATTTATTTATACTCTCGGAGGAAGAGTTTTATCCCATAAAAATCCTTTATCCATTGTTTATACTCTCAGATGGAGAGTTCTATCCCTTAAAAATCCCTTATCCATTGTTTATACTCTCGGATGGAGAGTTCTATCCCTTAACTCCGAATCCTTTGGCCTTTATTTATACTCTCAGAACCTAAAAGTTTTGTCCCAAAATCCTTATCCCTTGGCCTATGCTTGTACTCTTGGAACCTAAGAGTTTTATCCCCAATTAATCCCTTAATATCCCTTAAATCCTATCCATTATTTATACTCTCGGAAGAAGAGTTTTATCCCTTAAACCTATCCATTGTTTATACTCTCGGAAGAAGAGTTTTATCCCAAAATCCTTAACCCTTGGCCTATATTTATACTCTTGGACCTATACGTTTTATCCCCAAAATTTAATCCCAATTGTATCCCTTATATCCCTTAGAATTATCCAAATGAATATCACCTAATCCTATTATTTTATTTATACTCTCGGAAATTAGAGCTCTCTCCCTTATTTTAATCCCTTTAATATCCTTTAGGATTCTATCCCCTAGTATATAAAAAACCTCAAGTTTTTATATCAATTTATTTGCAAAATTATCCCTAAGTTAAAAAATTACATAAAGAAGACCTAATTTTATTATCCCCAAATATTATAAAATACCTCTTTCAATTTACTTACAAAATAAAATAATTGTGATAGTTTATAAAAAAAACCATATTCTAACTTTAACCCCTATTTACTTATCCCATGTTATACTCCTTAGTTAAAAAAAATTAATTAAATTTAATTTTGACATTTTTATTCTAAAATCAAGTTAAATCCAATTTAAAGTCTAACCTAACAATATAAATTCCCTTAAAAATAAATCATAAACCAAATTTTACAAAAATTCCAATTTCCCCAAAATATATAGGCCAAAATACAGTTTTGGTCCCCCTGTTTGTTAAAATTCAAGGTTTTGGTCCCCCCATTTTATTTTTAACAGTTTTTGTCCCCCACCCCAATTTTGGCCCAAAAAAATAATGAACAAGAAATGGTCCGTACATGAACAATACATGTCCGTAAAATGAACAGTACACGTCCGTACATGAACAGTACATGAACAATGAGGGGTGGGGGACTAAAACTGTTAAAAAATAAAATGGGGGGACCAAAACCGTGAATTTTGACAAACAGGGGGACCAAAACTGTATTTTAGCCAAATATATATCATCCCAAAAAATCTAGGAATAAAATCCCATTTGTAACCAAAATGTATCCCTATTTGAAAAAATAAACAAATTATTTTAAATCAAAAAACAACAAATTTAAAAACCCAAGCCCAAAATTAACCCTAAAATCCTAATTATATCCCCTAATAATGACCCTAAAATTCTATTTTATCAATCCTAATTAAATAATTAAACCCTAATTAATAATTAAATTAAGGAATTAATTTAATTACTTAATTGAACCGAGGGGGGTGTATTTAAACCTAAGATATCCAATGATTATCATATGAATTATCCCTAATTGTATTAATAATTCTTAAATTATTCTAACATTTTCCTAATTAATATAAAATATTAATTGTTTATTTGTTTGAATTTTTTTTTAAATATTTTTAATCTAAAGGCATGTTTTTTAGCATCTAATCTTAAGATTCAAACTATCCTAATAAAATAAAGAAAAAAAACCACTGTTATTATTTTTTGGCTTTTATATTATATTGTTTGTTCTTCCTTTCAACTTTATTTTGTTTGTAAAAACAATCATTTATTTGTAACAAAGAAGAACTATAACCAATATTTGAAATAAAGATATTTACAAGAGATTAATCATATAAAAACATTTATATACAAAAATTTAAATAAATCCTAAAGTCACATGGGTCAATCAAACAATTTAGGCAAACGAGTCATTATGCATATGATATAGAGATCGAACTTACTAACCTAAAATGTCGTGACCCAAAATAAGCTGCTTCCTCCCTTCTTTTCTTTACGTTCCTCGCGTATCCCTTTTCTCCTTAGTATTTGTTGACGTTCTCCCTTTCCTCTCCCTATTTTTCTCCTTTTCCCTTAGCGTAAGATTCCGACCCCTCTTCCTCTTCTAGTGTTGTTGTTCTTCAATGTGAAGAACAACAACTTTTTTTTTTTATACTGATTATTGTGAATTTGTGGGTGATCAAAATAAGAGAGAAGAGGGTTCTATTTATTTGGAAAAATTAGGTTAAAAAAATAAATTTGAGATCGATTTGATTTAACCTGATTTTTTCCTATTTCTTAAAGCCCAAGCCAATGAATCTGGATGGATTCATGGCTTGGTTTGAATAAATAATAAAAAAAAAAAAGTCTAATAATTAAAATAAAAAAAAGAGTTGAAGATTTTTTCATAAAAACATGATTTTAATGAAAAAATCAATATTTTAAAATATTTATTAAATAAAATACGAAAATTAGTATTAAAATAATAAAAAAAACTATTTTTTTTTTGTATTTTTTATGGTTTAAATGTAAAATAGAAAAAGTTAGTAATAAAGGAAAAAAACTAAAAGTGGAAGAGGTAGGATTCAAACTCATGCACTTTCCCTTACAATCCTTAGGCCTACTCCTCTACCAAATGGACTATTATGTATGTTCGAAATGAAATTACACCCAAAGAGTAATATTCTAATTAAAATCTAATTTATAATTTGCACTCTTCTTGCAAATGATACCTATACTATATTTTTTATTTCTCTCTCTTTTTTAAAATGCATAGAAATAGTATTAAAATAAAAAGAAGATATTAAAAATATGATGGCAAAAATATTCGAGTCGCCTTCATAATTTTTTAAGGAAAATAAATGATAAACCTAAAATCCTAATCCTAAGGGTAGAGATTCCTAAGGTTCGGGAGTCGGTTAAGTGAGGGGAAGGTGTTAGGCACCCCTCACTTCCATTGTACTCAATGGGATCCTCCTTAAGTTCTTGGGTATGTTTGTTTGTCGTCTAACTGTTTATTTATCTTACAAAAGAATCCTTAGTTTTTTTTACTATTGTACTCGCTAGGGTTTACAACCCTATGCCTTCGTACCTTCGATTTTGAAGGATCAGAGTAACCGTAGTTCACCCCCCCTATTCCTATCCCCTAATCCTATTCCTAACCCTAATCCCAAACTTAATACACTATTTATACTCTTGGATAAAGAGTTCTATCCCCATATCTATTATTTATACTCTTAGATAAGGAGTTATATCCCTTAATCTATTATTTATACTCCTAAATAAGGATTTCTATCCCTTAATCTATTATTTATACTCCTAGATAAGGAGTTCTATCCCATAATCTATTATTTATACTCCTAGATAAGGAGTTCTATCCCTTAAATCCCGATCCATTTATTTATACTCTCGGAGGAAGAGTTTTATCCCATAAAAATCCTTTATCCATTGTTTATACTCTCAGATGGAGAGTTCTATCCCTTAAAAATCCCTTATCCATTGTTTATACTCTCGGATGGAGAGTTCTATCCCTTAACTCCGAATCCTTTGGCCTTTATTTATACTCTCAGAACCTAAGAGTTTTATCCCAAAATCCTTATCCCTTGGCCTATGCTTGTACTCTTGGAACCTAAGAGTTTTATCCCCAATTAATCCCTTAATATCCCTTAAATCCTATCCATTATTTATACTCTCGGAAGAAGAGTTTTATCCCTTAAACCTATCCATTGTTTATACTCTCGGAAGAAGAGTTTTATCCCAAAATCCTTAACCCTTGGCCTATATTTATACTCTTGGAGCCTATAAGTTTTATCCCCAAAATTTAATCCCAATTGTATCCCTTATATCCCTTAGAATTATCCAAATGAATATCACCTAATCCTATTATTTTATTAATACTCTCGGAAATTAGAGCTCTCTCCCTTATTTTAATCCCTTTAATATCCTTTAGGATTCTATCCCTTAGTATATAAAAAAACCTCAAGTTTTTATATCAATTTATTTGCAAAATTATCCCTAAGTTAAAAAATTACATAAAGAAGACCTAATTTTATTATCCCCAAATATTATAAAATACCTCTTTCAATTTACTTACAAAATAAAATAATTGTGATAGTTTATAAAAAAAACCATATTCTAACTTTAACCCCTATTTACTTATCCCATGTTATACTCCTTAGTTAAAAAAAATTAATTAAATTTAATTTTGACATTTTTATTCTTAAATCAAGTTAAATCCAATTTAAAGTCTAACCTAACAATATAAATTCCCTTAAAAATAAATCATAAACCAAATTTTACAAAAATTCCAATTTCCCCAAAATATATAGGCTAAAATACAGTTTTGGTCCCCCTGTTTGTTAAAATTCAAGGTTTTGGTCCCCCCATTTTATTTTTAACAGTTTTGGTCCCCCCACCCCAATTTTGGCCCAAAAAAATAATGAACAAGAAATGGTCCGTACATGAACAATACATGTCCGTAAAATGAACAGTACACATCCGTACATGAACAGTACATGAACAGTGAGGGGTGGGGGACCAAAACTGTTAAAAAATAAAATGGGGGGACCAAAACCGTGAATTTTGCCAAACAGGGGGACCAAAACTGTATTTTAGCCAAATATATATCTTCCCAAAAAATCTAGGAATAAAATCCCATTTGTAACCAAAATGTATCCCTATTTGAAAAAATAAACAAATTATTTTAAATAAAAAAAAACAAATTTAAAAACCCAAGCCCAAAATTAACCCTAAAATCCTAATTATATCCCCTAATAATGACCCTTAAATTCTATTTTATCAATCCTAATTAAATAATTAAACCCTAATTAATAATTAAATTAAGGAATTAATTTAATTACTTAATTGAACCTAGGGGGGTGTATTTAAACCTAAGATATCCAATGATTATCATATGAATTATCCCTAATTGTATTAATAATTCTTAAATTATTCTAACATTTTCCTAATTAATATAAAATATTAATTGTTTATTTGTTTGAATTTTTTTTAAAATATTTTTAACCTAAAGGCATGTTTTTTAGCATCTAATCTTAAGATTCAAACTATCCTAATAAAATAAAGAAAAAAAACCACTGTTATTATTTTTTGGCTTTTATATTATATTGTTTGTTCTTCCTTTCAACTTTATTTTGTTTGTAAAAACAATCATTTATTTGTAACAAAGAAGAACTATAACCAATATTTGAAATAAAGATATTTACAAGAGATTAATCATATAAAAACATTTATATACAAAAATTTAAATAAATCCTAAAGTCACATGGGTCAATCAAACAATTTAGGCAAACGAGTCATTATGCATATGATATAGAGATCGAACTTACTAACCTAAAATGTCGTGACCCAAAATAAGCTGCTTCCTCCCTTCTTTTCTTTACGTTCCTCGCGTATCCCTTTTCTCCTTAGTATTTGTTGACGTTCTCCCTTTCCTCTCCCTATTTTTCTCCTTTTCCCTTAGCGTAAGATTCCGACCCCTCTTCCTCTTCTAGTGTTGTTGTTCTTCAATGTGAAGAACAACAACTTTTTTTTTATACTGATTATTGTGAATTTGTGGGTGATCAAAATAAGAGAGAAGAGGGTTCTATTTAGTTGGAAAAATTAGGTTAAAAAAATAAATTTGAGATCGATTTGATTTAACCTGATTTTTTCCTATTTCTTAAAGCCCAAGCCAATGAATCTGGATGGATTCATGGCTTGGTTTGAATAAATAATAAAAATAAAAAAAAATAAAAAGTCTAATAAATAAAATAAAAAAAAAGAGTTGAAGATTTTTTCATAAAAACATGATTTTAATGAAAAAATCAATATTTTAAAATATTTATTAAATAAAATACGAAAATTAATATAAAAATAATAAAAAAAACTATTTTTTTTTTTGTATTTTTTATGGTTTAAATGTAAAATAGAAAAACTTAGTAATAAAGGAAAAAAACTAAAAGTGGAAGAGGTAGGATTCAAACTCATGCACTTTCCCTTACAATCCTTAGGCCTACTCCTCTACCAAATGGACTATTATGTATGTTCGAAATGAAATTACACCCAAAGAGTAATATTCTAATTAAAATCTAATTTATAATTTGCACTCTTCTTGCAAATGATACCTATACTATATTTTTTATTTCTCTCTCTTTTTTAAAATGCATAGAAATAGTATTAAAATAAAAAGAAGATATTAAAAATATGATGGCAAAAATATTCGAGTCGCCTTCAAAATTTTTTAAGGAAAATAAATGATAAACCTAAAATCCTAATCCTAAGGGTAGAGAATCCTAAGGTTCGGGAGTCGGTTAAGTGAGGGGAAGGTGTTAGGCACCCCTCACTTCCATTGTACTCAATGGGATCCTCCTTAAGTTCTTGGGTATGTTTGTTTGTCGTCTAACTGTTTATTTATCTTACAAAAGAATCCTTAGTTTTTTTTACTATTGTACTCGCTAGGGTTTACAACCCTATGCCTACGTACCTTCGATTTTGAAGGATCAGAGTAACCGTAGTTCACCCCCCTATTCCTATCCCCTAATCCTATTCCTAACCATAATCCCAAACTTAATACACTATTTATGCTCTTGGATAAAGAGTTCTATCCCCATATCTATTATTTATACTCTTAGATAAGGAGTTATATCCCTTAATCTATTATTTATACTCCTAAATAAGGATTTCTATCCCTTAATCTATTATTTATACTCCTAGATAAGGAGTTCTATCCCTTAATCTATTATTTATACTCCTAGATAAGTAGTTCTATCCCTTAAATCCCGATCCATTTATTTATACTCTCGGAGGAAGAGTTTTATCCCATAAAAATCCTTTATCCATTGTTTATACTCTCTGATGGAGAGTTCTATCCCTTAAAAATCCCTTATCCATTGTTTATACTCTCGGATGGAGAGTTCTATCCCTTATCTCCGAATCCTTTGGCCTTTATTTATACTCTCAGAACCTAAGAGTTTTATCCCAAAATCCTTATCCCTTGGCCTATGCTTGTACTCTTGGAACCTAAGAGATTTATCCCCAATTAATCCCTTAATATCCCTTAAATCCTATCCATTATTTATACTCTCGGAAGAAGAGTTTTATCCCTTAAACCTATCCATTATTTATACTCTCGGAAGAAGAGTTTTATCCCTTAAACCTATCCATTATTTATACTCTCGGAAGAAGTGTTTTATCCCAAAATCCTTAACCCTTGGCCTATATTTATACTCTTGGAGCCTATAAGTTTTATCCCCAAAATTTAATCCCAATTGTATCCCTTATATCCCTTAGAAATATCCAAATGAATATCACCTAATCCTATTCTTTTATTTATACTCTCGGAAGTTAGAGCTCTCACCCTTATTTTAATCCCTTTAATATCCTTTAGGATTCTATCCCCTAGTATATAAAAAACCTCAAGTTTTTATATCAATTTATTTGGAAAATTATCCCTAAGTTAAAAAATTACATAAAGAATTCCTATTTCATTATCCCCAAATATTATAAAATATCTCTTTTAATTTACTTTCAAAATAAAATAATTGTGATAGTTTATAACAAAAAAACATATTCTAACTTTAACCCCTATTTACTTATCCCATGTTATACTCCTTAGTTAAAAAAAATTAATTAAATTTAATTTTGACATTTTTATTCTAAAATCAAGTTAAATCCAATTTAAAGTCTAACCTAACAATATAAATTACCTTAAAAATAAATCATAAACCAAATTTTACAAAAATTCCAATTTCCCCAAATTATATATCATCCCAAAAAATCTAGGAATAAAATCCCATTTGTAACCAAAAAGTTTCCCTATTTGAAAAAATAAACAAATTCTTTTAAATAAAAAACAATAAATTTAAAAACCCAAGCCCAAAATTAACCCTAAAATCCTAATTATATCCCCTAATAATGACCCTAAAATTCTATTTTATAAATCCTAATTAAATAATTAAACCCTAATTAATAATTAAATTAAGGAATTAATTTAATTATTTAATTGAACCGAGGGGGGTGTATTTAAACCTAAGATATCCAATGATTATCATATGAATTATCCCTAATTGTATTAATAATTCTTAAATTATTCTAACATTGTCCTAATTAATATAAAATATTAATTGTTTATTTGTTTGATTTTTTTTTTAAATATTTTTAATCTAAAGGCATGTTTTTTAGCATCTAATCTTAAGATTCAAACTATCCTAATAAAATAAAGAAAAAAAAACCACTGTTATTATTTTTTGGCTTTTATATTATATTGTTTGTTCTTCCTTTCAACTTTATTTTGTTTGTAAAAACAATCATTTATTTGTAACAAAGAAGAACTATAACCAATATTTGAAATAAAGATATTTACAAGAGATTAATCATATAAAAACATTTATATACAAAAATTTAAATAAATCCTAAAGTCACATGGGTCAATCAAACAATTTAGGCAAACGAGTCATTATGCATATGATATAGAGATCGAACTTACTAACCTAAAATGTCGTGACCCAAAATAAGCTGCTTCCTCCCTTCTTTTCTTTACGTTCCTCGCGTATCCCTTTTCTCCTTAGTATTTGTTGACGTTCTCCCTTTCCTCTCCCTATTTTTCTCCTTTTCCCTTAGCGTAAGATTCCGACCCCTCTTCCCCTTCTAGTGTTGTTGTTCTTCAATGTGAAGAACAACAACTTTTTTTTTTATACTGATTATTGTGAATTTGTGGGTGATCAAAATAAGAGAGAAGAGGGTTCTATTTATTTGGAAAAATTAGGTTAAAAAAATAAATTTGAGATCGATTTGATTTAACCTGATTTTTTCCTATTTCTTAAAGCCCAAGCCAATGAATCTGGATGGATTCATGGCTTGGGGAATTTGAATAAATAATAAAAACAAAATAAAATAAAAAGTCTAATAATTAAAATAAAAAAAAGAGTTGAATATTTTTTCATAAAAACATGATTTTAATGAAAAAATCAATATTTTAAAATATTTATTAAATAAAATACGAAAATTAATATTAAAATAAAAAAAAAACTATTTTTTTTTTGTATTTTTTATGGTTTAAATGTAAAATAGAAAAAGTTAGTAATAAAGGAAAAAAACTAAAAGTGGAAGAGGTAGGATTCAAACTCATGCACTTTCCCTTACAATCCTTAGGCCTACTCCTCTACCAAATGGACTATTATGTATGTTCGAAATGAAATTACACCCAAAGAGTAATATTCTAATTAAAATCTAATTTATAATTTGCACTCTTCTTGCAAATGATACCTATACTATATTTTTTATTTCTCTCTCTTTTTTAAAATGCATAGAAATAGTATTAAAATAAAAAGAAGATATTAAAAATATGATGGCAAAAATATTCGAGTCGCCTTCATATTTTTTTAAGGAAAATAAATGATAAACCTAAAATCCTAATCCTAAGGGTAGAGATTCCTAAGATTCGGGAGTCGGTTAAGTGAGGGGAAGGTGTTAGGCACCCCTCACTTCCATTGTACTCAATGGGATCCTCCTTAAGTTCTAGGGTATGTTTGTTTGTCTTCTAACTTTTTATTTATCTTACAAAAGAATCCTTAGTTTTTTTTACTATTGTACTCGCTAGGGTTTACAACCCTATGCCTACGTACCTTCAATTTTGAAGGATCAGAGTAACCGTAGTTCACCTCCCCTATTCCTATCCCCTAATCCTATTCCTAACCCTAATCCCAAACTTAAACCACTATTTATACTCTTGGATAAGAGTTCTATCCCCATATCTATTATTTATACTCTTAGATAAGGAGTTATATCCCTTAATTTATTATTTATACTCCTAGATAAGGAGTTCTATCCCTTAATCTATTATTTATACTCCTAGATAAGGAGTTCTATCCCTTAATCTATTAATTATACTCCTAGATAAGGAGTTCTATCCCTTAAATCCCAATCCGTTTATTTATACTCTCGGAGGAAGAATTTTGTCCCATAAAAATCCTTTATGCATTGTTTATACTCTCGGATGGAGAGTTCTATCCCTTAAAAATCCCTTATCCATTATTTATACTCTCGGATGGAGAGTTCTATCCCTTAACTCCTAATCCTTTGGCCTTCATTTATACTCTCGGATCCTAAGAGTTTTATCCCAAAATCCTATCCCTTGGCCTATGCTTGTACTCTTGGAACCTAAGAGTTTTATCCCCAATTAATCCCTTAATATCCCTTAAATCCTATCCATTATTTATACTCTCGGAAGAAGAGTTTTATCCCTTAAACCTATCCATTATTTATACTCTCGGAAGAAGAGTTTTATCCTAAAATCCTTAACCCTTGGCCTATATTTATACTCTTGGAGCCTATAAGTTTTATCCCCAAAATTTTTTTTTTGAATCAAAAGAAATATATTAATTCAAAAAAAGAAATATACACAAGGTGATCTCTAGGATCCAACCTCAAAACACTAACTTTACATCATTAATCTAGGTAAGTGGCTCCTAATCTTTTTACATTGCCACCCTCTATAGATCACATTTTCTATAATGTTTGAAGCTATACTAGTTATATCCACTTTGTTTTCAAAAACTGTATCATTTCTAAGTTTCCATATACCGTATACGGTTTCCGCGATAGTCATCTTTAAGGTATCATTCTTCCATCCTTTATTCTTAACAGCATTACTAGCCCAAGTCTTCTCCTCTGTCCAACTTTTAGGATCATGCTCGATTTCCATCCACATAAGCACCTCTTTCCATATTGGTTTTGTGACCTTGCAGCAGAAAAATAAGTGATCATGGTTTTCCTCTTCCTCATGGCAAAGCATACAACTAGTGTCTTGGATCATCCCCATTCTAACCAATCTGTCCTTTGTTGGTAGTCTGTTATGGCAAGCTTGCCACAGACAGAAAACTGCTCTAGGCCTGGCTTTGTTTTTGACAAGCATATTTCTCCAAGGAATCCTTTGGCCATCATCAATCAACACATTATAGAACAGTGTGGCTTTGAATCTGTGTTTCTCCATTGCTTGATTCCAAACATCCTGCAACATACCTATTTTTTCTCTTTGTTTCATAATGGCTTGGAAAATCCAAGAATTATGATTCTTACATACATGTTCCAGAACCTGTCCACCCTTTAGGTAGTAGGTATGGATCCATTTGACCCACATATTATAAGATTTCAAACTAAGGTTCCAAAGACACTTAAGTAAGAGTACTTCATTCCAGACATGGAGGTTGATCAGCTGCAATCCACCCTGCTTCAAAGGGCTGCAAACTTTTCTCCAAGCAACTGGGCTTTTTCGACTCTCTTTCTCATTACCAGTCCATAAGAAACTTCTACATATCGCATCAATCTTCTTGATCACAGTGCTGGGAATAGGGAGGCACTGCATCCAATATTGAGCTATTGTCCAAGCTATACTCTTTATTAGTTGTAACCTGCCAGCATGACTGAGAAGTCGTGAGGACCAGTGATGAATTCTGGCCACTATTTTTTCCACCAGGGGCATATAATGGTTGACAAAAAATCTTCTACTAGAGAGAGGTACTCCAAGGTATTTGAAAGGGAAGGTCCCTTCTAGGAAACCAACTTTAGCCCTCAATCTCTCCTTTTGATCTCTATCAAGCCCTCCAAAATACATTTTGCTCTTATTATCATTCATTTTCAACCCTGTAGACCTAGAGAATTTTTTCGGGCAAGACAACATCATTTGCATAGAAATAAGGTCTCCCCTGCAAAATAGGAGAACATCATCAGCAAAGGTGAGGTTGGTCAGTTTCACACTTTCACATTTAGCATGAAAGTTGAAATTGGGATCCATCTGCATTTTGTGTAACAGCCTGTTCATGTATACCATAATGAGGACAAATAGAAGAGGTGATATGGGATCACCTTGCCTTATACCTCTTTGGGCCTGTAACAAATCAGTGTAATCTCCCATCACATTAAATCTGTAACTCACTGTCCTTACACTGGTCATGATCCACAGGATAAATCTTTTAGGTATGCCTATCTCTTTCATGATGCACTCCAAGGACCCCCAGTTTACCATATCATAAGCCTTCTGAAGATCAATTTGAAGCATGATTCTAGGAGTTCCCCCTTTCCTAGTATAGCCTTTGATAAGTTCATAAGCTAACATTATGTGATTGTGAATATTTTGACCTGGAATAAATGCAGCCTAGCTGTGACTAATCACAGTTTGCAAAACCTTCCCCAGTCTATCAGTCAAGATTCTAGAAATGATTTTGTAAAATGTGGTGCAGACAGCAATGGGTCTATAGTCCTTCACCTCATTGGCATTAGTGTTCTTAGGAATCAAAGAGACCACTGTACTGTTAAAGGCTTTGTAAATGGTACCTGTTTGGAAGAATTCATTGACAGCCTCAATGACATCATACTTAATAATACTCTAGCTGGCTTTAAAAAATTTTGCCCCATAACCATCAATGCCAGGGGCCTTTAGATCTCCTAGACCCTTCAAAGCCTTGGTAATGTCATCCTCCTTGATGTCTTTGACCAGATACTCCCTCTGCTCCATATCAAGTTGGTTTCCCATCCTCATGGCCTCAATGTCAATGCAATCCAGGTTATTTTCAGCTTTCCCCATCAAATTACTATAGAACTCAAAAATTGTATTTCCAATTTCCTTGTGATTATGAATTATAGTGCCATCTTCCTTTTTAATGTTGTTCAGGTTGTTGGAATGCTGTTTAGCTTTGATAGCAGCATAGAAGTAAGAGTTGTTTCCATCACCTTTCCTTAACTAATCTATCTTAGACCTTTGCTGCAGGATCTTTTCATCAAGTTCATTAAGGCCAATCACTTCCTCTGTTAGCTCCTTAATTTTAACTATAAGCTCCTTGTTCATCCTGTTATCACCAAGCTCCTGTTGGGCTAGCTTAAGGGTGTCTCTGGCTACTTGCAATATTTGCTTCAAATCAGAAAGAGGTCTGCTGAACTCCCTCAAATCTTTTTGCAATCTTTTAAGCTTTTGCCAAAGAATCATCATAGGCATACCTCTTATTGGAACCTCCCAACTTTTCTTAACCACCTCGTTATATCCTGGAAGATCAACCAGGCAGTTGCTGAACTTAAAATGCCTCTGAGTCTTTCTTTTTTCATCCTTGCCAGTCACCTGTAATAAAGCATGATTAGAGATATTGGGGGGGGGGGGTGGATCTTTAGCTTGACCTCTAAATTCTCCTGGAACCACTCAGTGTTAGCCATCATATGATCAATTCTAGAGTAGATGGTGTTATCCACATGTTTATTAGACCAGGTAAAATAGTCTCCAGTGCTGTCCATTTCATTCAACCCAGTCACCTCCATCATTCTTTGCAGGTCTATAACTTCTTTTTCAGTAACCATATTGCCACCCTCACGATCTTGAGCTTTCACAACATTGTTGAAGTCCCCTATTATACACCAGGGCCCTTGAAGACTCCCATGAATGCTCTCAATCTCATTCCATAATATCCTCCTGCTGGCCACTTGATTATGAGCATAGATTGCTGTAAGCCAATACTTAAAATCACCTTTCGAGTCATACACTCCACAATGGATATACTGACTGTTACTCTGTACATATTTCACATCAACAGCAGTGTTATCCCAGTGAATCCATATCCTCCCATTAGGATGATCTTTGTAATTATCCATATGCTTCTCATAGATCTTCAGTTTGTCTCTGATAGATTTGGCTTTGGTTTCTTTCACTCTGGTTTCTAAAAGAACAATGATAGTAGGTTTAAGCTTAATGAGATGGGACCTAATCTCACAAATTTTACCTACTTTATCGCGCTAATCGTCTACGTGGTGGGGGAAGATCTGAGTATGAATGCTATGAAGAATTTCATGCTGAAAACATGGAATTTTGTCAAAATTCCATATCTATACTACCATGAAGAAGGGTATTTTCTTGCAAGATTTAACAAGCACGAAGAAAGAGAAGCGGTGATGATGAAGGGACCCTATACCATCAGAAACAGTCCTTTGATTCTGAAGGAATGGAGGCCAGAATTCAATCTGAAGAAAGACCTACTGCAAACATTGCCAATATGGATAAAGCTGCCGCAACTTCCCCTCCATCTTTGGGGAGCCAAGAGTCTTAGCAAGATTGGGAGTGCTCTAGGTACACCCCTGGTGACTGATGAATGTACAACAAGCAAGCTTCGTGTATCCTATGCATGAATCTTGGTAGAGGTGGACATAACACAAGACCTGATCAAGGAGGTAGCCATCAGAAATTGCACAGGAGGAGTGATAATGCAACCAGTAGAGTACGAATGGCGACCAATTTTCTGTGAAAAGTGCCAAAAGTTGGGGCATAAGTGTGGGAATCGGGGAAAAACTCAGAAATGGAGGCCTAAACCTAAACCCTATGAAGATGACAATGAAACCACCAAGCAACCTGTTACCCCTGAAGAGCACAAAGTAATCACCAAGCAACCTGCAACCCCTGAAGAGGGCAGAGTAATTTCTACCAAGCAACATACTGAAGAGGAGCAGAATCATGATGATGGTGAGGCATGGTCAAGGATGAAGAAACCAACAAGAGGTAAAATTATTACGGTTTCTCAAAGGAAAACTAAGTGTAGCAATGGCTTTGAAGCACTTGAGGTTATGAATGACCCCCTTGTGCTTTCAACCATTGAACCATGATTTATCCCCAAAATTTAATCCCAATTGTATCCCTTATATCCCTTAGAAATATCCAAATGAATATCACCTAATCCTATTCTTTAATTTATACTCTCGGAAATTAGAGCTCTCTCCCTTATTTTAATCCCTTTAATATCCTTTAGGATTCTATCCCCTAGTATATAAAAAACCTCAAGTTTTTATATCAATTTTTTTGCAAAATTATCCCTAAGTTAAAAAATTACATAAAGAAGACCTAATTTTATTATCCCCAAATATTATAAAATACCTCTTTCAATTTACTTACAAAATAAAATAATTGTGATAGTTTATAAAAAAAACCATATTTTAACTTTAACCCCTATTTATTTATCCCATGTTATACTCCTTAGTTAAAAAAAATTAATTAAATTTAATTTTGGCATTTTTATTCTAAAATCAAGTTAAATCCAATTTAAACTATAACCTAACAATATAAATTCCCTTAAAAATAAATCATAAACCAAATTTTACAAAAATTCCAATTTCCCCAAAATATATAGGCTAAAATACAGTTTTGGTCCCCCTGCTTGTCAAAATTCACGGTTTTGGTCCCCCCATTTTATTTTTAACAGTTTTGGTCCCCCACCCCAATTTTGGCCCAAAAAAATGATGAACAGTAACTGGTCCGTACATGTCCGTAAAATGAACAGTACACGTCCGTACATGAGTACACGTCCGTACATGAACAGTACATGAACAGTGAGGGGTGGGGGACCAAAACTGTTAAAAATAAAATGGGGGGACCAAAACCGTGAATTTTGACAAACAGGGGGACCAAAACTGTATTTTAGCCAAATATATATCATCCCAAAAAAACTAGGAATAAAATCCCATTTGTAACCAAAAAGTATCCCTATTTGAAAAAATAAACAAATTATTTTAAATAAAAAAACAACAAATTTAAAAACCCAAGCCCAAAATTAACCCTAAAATCCTAATTATATACCCTAATAATGACCCTAAAATTCAATTTTATAAATCCTAATTAAATAATTAAACCCTAATTAATAATTAAATTAAGGAATTAATTTAATTACTTAATTGTACCGAGGGGGTGTATTTAAACCTAAGATATCCAATGATTATCATATGAATTATCCCTAATTGTATTAATAATTCTTAAATTATTCTAACATTGCCCTAATTAATATAAAATATTAATTGTTTATATGTTTGAATTTTTTTAAAAATATTTTTAACCTAAAGACATGTTTTTTAGCATCTAATCTTAAGATTCAAACTATCCTGATAAAATAAAGAAAAAAAATCACTGTTATTATTTTTTGGCTTTTATATTATATTGTTTGTTCTTCCTTTCAACTTTATTTTGTTTGTAAAAACAATCATTTATTTGTAACAAAGAAGAACTATAACCAATATTTGAAATAAAGATATTTACAAGAGATTAATTATATAAAAACATTTATATACAAAAATTTAAATAAATCCTAAAGTCACACGGGTCAATCAAACAATTTAGGCAAACTAAGAGTTTTATCCCAAAATCCTTATCCCTTGGCCTATGCTTGTATTCTTGGAACCTAAGAGTTTTATCTCCAATTAATCCCTTAATATCCCTTAAATCCTATCCATTATTTATACTCTCGGAAGAAGAGTTTTATCCTTTAAACCTATCCATTATTTATACTCTCGGAAGAAGAATTTTATCCCAAAATCCTTAACCCTTGGCCTATATTTATACTCTTGGAGCCTATAAGTTTTATCCCCAAAATTTAATCCCAATTGTATCCCTTATATCCCTTAGAAATATCCAAATGAATATCACCTAATCCTATTCTTTTATTTATACTCTCGGAAATTAGAGCTCTCTCCCTTATTTTAATCCCTTTAATATCCTTTAGGATTCTATCCCCTAGTATATAAAAAACCTCAAGTTTTTATATCAATTTATTTGGGAAATTATCCCTAAGTTAAAAAATTACATAAAGAATTCCTAATTTTATTTTCCCCAAATATTATAAAATATCTCTTTCAATTTACTTACAAAATAAAATAATTGTGATAGTTTATTAAAAAAACCATATTCTAACTTTAACCCCTATTTACTTATCCCATGTTATACTCCTTAGTTAAAAAAAATTAATTAAATTTAATTTTGACATTTTTATTCTAAAATCAAGTTAAATCCAATTTAAACTCTAACCTAACAATATAAATTACCTTAAAAATAAATCATAAACCAAATTTTACAAAAATTCCAATTTCCCCAAAATATATATCATCCCAAAAAATCTAGGAATAAAATCCCATTTGTAACCAAAAAGTATCCCTATTTGAAAAAATAAACAAATTATTTTAAATAAAAAACAATAAATTTAATCTGATGGTTATCCAATTGTCAAGATTAGGCATTCCTTTTTTCCTCTTCCATTGCAGCCACTTGATTCTTAACCTGGAACCGAAAACTATGAAAATTGTCTTGTAATCCTTCGTTATCCGGTTTGTAACCCAGCCCGAACAAGCCCTTCTCCTAAGGTGACTCCCATTGTTTGCCCCAGTTCGTTAAGCCTCCCTTCTTAATAAGGAATTCATCTTCCATCCCTTCCATGGCGTTGACTGTTGCCCCAACGTGCCCCAGTAATGCATTATCTCCCAGATTTGGTCCTTCAGGGTCTACAACACCGACATCGTGATTTCCAGAATACCTTTTATTGTTATGTTGACCGGAGGATGACTGCCCAATCTTTCCTATCTTTAAACCGTTCCCAATCCTCTCTCCCATGATAACCAAGTCAGCAAATCCTGTTGATGTTGCCCCAATCATCCTCTTGTAGTACGTTTCTTGTAGGGTATCCATAAACATATCCACAAGTTCACTTTCCAATAATGGAGGTTGCACACGAGAAGCTAGTTCCCTCCATCTTTGGGCATATTCTTTGAAGGACTCATTCCTTTTTTTAGAGATGTTCTGCATATGCGTGCGGTTAGGAGCCATGTCCACATTGTATCGGTATTGCTTCAGAAAGGCTCTTGCAAGGTCTTCCCAAGTCTTAACGTGAATCCTCTCCAATTGCATGTACTAGTCCAAGGAGGCCCCACTAAGGTTGTCTTGGAAAGTGTGCATCATCAGCTTCTTATTAGTAGCATGGGCACCCATTTTTCGAGCAAACATCCTAAGGTGATTCTTAGGATAACTGACACCCTTGTATTTCCCGAAGTTCGGAGCCTTAAACTTGGGAGGTATGACCACATCAGGCACCAGACATATTTCCAAAGCATCCACTCCAAAAATATTGAATCCCTCCATGACCTTCAACCTTTCCTCCAGCGCTTTGTACTTATCGTCAATCCCTCTCCTTCCCATAACAGTGGTTCCTTTACTTTCGAGGGCCACTTGCCTTGGATTTTCATCCTTGTATTGGCAGTTCCAATCTGCGTAATTCTCACGTGGAATAGGTATGTGAGTAGTACGAGGTGCTCCATAGGAAATAGGTGGAGAGACGGTTCCCTCGAAAGGTTGGTCAACAGTTTTGTACTTAGCAGTTTCGGTCTCCTCACGTTCTAGATCATGGACAAACCCTAGTAGGGGGTTATTATCTTCAACATGGAGGTAGGATTAGGAACCTTCCTTTGACGACTTGACTCGGTTCCTCTGGCTATCAAACTCTGGATGGCAAGTGTCAGTTGATCGATCTTGCTTTTCATACCTTCTACGTTCTCCTTGACAGTATCCATTTCTCCTCTTAGAGTGACCAAATCCTTCTCCAACTGATCCATAGCTCTCTTTGGTACGCTCGAGTGTGAGGTCGGGAAGTTAAGTTGTTATGCTCGATGATTCTGAGAAAAGGTGATAAAATGTAAATGATTTTTTTCTTTATTCCTTTTTCTTTATTTGAATGCATGTTGATGCATGGATGTATAAATATGCATGATGTATGCTAAGTAATTTTAAAAATTTATTTGGGGGTAATTCCAAAATCCATTGTAGTTAGGGATGAATATATTCAAAGGATGAAACCCATACACATAGAATAAAAATTACTTTATAAGATTCAAACCCATTAGCCAATTCCTAATCCAAAATGACTTCCAAACTCCAAAATGAAAACTCCTGAACTTAAGAAGGCGTAAACTAAATAGATGCCCCCAATGCCTTCTTCAAATGAGGTTTAAACTCCTCCAAGTATCCTTTCTTGAGCCTTTGCATTTCCTTATCCTCCTTGTAGTGAGATGATGGATCTTCAACAGGTACAACTAAGTCTTTTAGACTTGACCCTTTTTATTTTTTTTCTTTTTTTTTATTGCCCTCATGCCCGTTGTAAGGTTTTTTCCCCTCCTTATAAATCCAAGTATAGTCCAAATTGTTCCAGCGTAAGAGCTAGTTGAAAATCCTTGAGGAGGAAGTCACATAGGGGAGGATCCTAAAATTGTGCAAAAGCAATTACGACCTCTACCTTCATAGGGATCCCTAAAAGATCGAGGATCCTTCCATACTTGCGTATAAACATCCTTTGAGCAGATTTTGGCATTAAGTCTTAAGGGTCTTTTAGACTTTGTAAATTAGCACTTTGCACTCTGATGCGTAGGGTAGCCCTTTTGTTTGAATCCATCTTTCTAATGTACCTACAACATATCTTGAAATTCCCCACAAAAATGTATATATGCAAAAAATGTTTTTAAATGCATGATGACATGAACATTTTTTTAGTGTTTTATTTGGTTAGGGTAAGGGTGAAATGCAAGCATGGCCCTAACTAGGTAGGCTCCGTACAATGGTTTAGGTCTAAGTCTTATCTACCCAATCCCCTCACATGTAGGATATACGGTTTTTGACAGCATAACGGCCCTAGAATTTACGGACTATATCCTTGTTTTACCATGACATCATAATGTCCCTTGCTATCTAGGAGGGCAGGCTGAAATTCGGGGAGAAGAGCAAAAGCCAAATGAAAATTGACTACGATCCCTTGCAAACAGTGGATGCCTACTATGTTGAGCCCACAGAGGTGCACATGGTCGAAGTTGCTGATGACCTCGAATGCTCAAACAATATGGTGGAATTTACTGAAGACTTCGCCAATGATATTGTTCTAGTCAAGGTTACTGAAGACCTTGACATCAATGCCATGGAGAAACTTATGAGCGAGGCCGCTGATGGCTTCGATAAAGCTACTGATGGCTTGGACGATGGGATCACTGAAGATTCCAACATGATGCTGGTTACTAAAGAAACTGATGATGGTTTCGTTAGGATGGACAAGGCTACTGAAGACCTTGATGTAGACTTCTGCAAGCTAGATCTTAGCGCTGATGTTGACATGGACATAAATATGGTCGAGATTACTCAACAAAAGACCATGGAGGTTGATGAAGCAAGCCGCCAAGAAGAGTATAACAAAATGGCGTATCCAAAACAAGAAGAGACTATCATTGACTTCCTTCATCGCTGCCAAAAGAAGGGGTCAGGAGCTATGCTATGCCCTAGATACAGCATAATCTTTGACCAAGAAGCTGCCCATAATCTTGAGGTGATTAGGAAGGCTAGAGAAAGAAAGGAGCAGAGAACATCTCATGATCAAAGGGGTTTCGATCCTAAAAGGTCCTCTTCAAAACAAGTGGGAGGAAAACGCAGTTCCCAGGGGCCAAACCCAACACTTTCAAACCAACAAGTAATGCACCAATGGGAAGTTGGATGAAACCTGTCGAAGGCAGGGAAAAAGGTAAAAAAAAAATGGCAGAAGTTTGACGTGGACAGAGGCTCTTCAATTAAGTATCGAAAGAAGTTCCAGACTTCCAACAAATCGGCTTACATCTCTGAAAACTACAAAGGGAAGAATCCGATGTCTCGGTCACAATGGAGGTGAGAACAACATAGAAGGAAAGCTCTCAGGGAGGCTCAGTCGAAGGACCAAGGAGAGTCCAGTACCAATGTCCCTACTATTAATAACGGAGGGGACCACATAAAGATTGCTGAAAAAGTGCCCGTGGGGCGAAAATTGTTTTCCTCCCAAGAGAACAAACATGAGAAGGCTGTCGCAGATGATGAGGAAATGATGGAAAACTTCGACTCTGAGTCTGAGGCTTCCCTCGACATCATAGTCAATGTGGTGTCTATAATGCCTAGGGATTTCGACCGAATTACAGAGGTCGAAGACTTAGACGCTTGCACTAAAGCAGAAATGGCGGCACATAAGCCTGTGTGCTACTATGTTATGAATAATGGGTGCGTCGAAGAGCACAACGCCTTCTTTGAACGACCTACTGAGGCGATAAAAGGCCATCTAAATCCCCTCTACATCACGAGAAAAGTTGAGAATGTAGCAGTAAACAAGATATTAGTTGACTGTGGCGCTAAAGTAAACCTGATGCCACATTTTTTATTAAACAAGATTGGCAAGTATGGTAATGATACTAAGCCACACAATATGGTTCTTTCAAATTATGAAGGAAAAGTTGGCACCACACTGGGTGTTATACAAGTTGACTTGACATTTGGGACAATTGCTATGCCTACTGTCTTCATGGTAGTGGAAACAAAAGCCAACTACAATCTGCTCTTAAGACGAGAGTGGATACGTGGCATTGGAGCAGTTCCATCTTCGATGCATCAGAGGATTACCATCTGGAGGCCGGATGGCATAGTCGAGAACATAAAAGCTGACCAAGGGTATTTTAAAGCACCAGTAAATCGTGTCGATAGACGTCAGTTCGACAAGCATTTTCCTCATATTGCCCCTTGTGGTCCAGCAGACTTTGAGTTTGTCCCAGATGATGAGACATTTTGCTCATTGTACCTGCATCTCGTTGACGGTTTCCGTTGGGATAAGGAGGTGCCAGGAGAAGGGCTCCCATACCTTGGCACGCCTTCAGTAGACCCCACAGGGTGGGGAAGCGAATTCAGTAATAATGACTGAGTTCGAAGCGTTGAAAAGAATTTCGGCTTATGTGGCCGAAACCAAACTACAAGCGGCTTTGGAAGCTGCCAATGAATATATGGCTGTCGAAACCAATTCAGGATTCTACCAAGAAGGTCCTGGTAAGGACTTCAACCCAGAACCACCTGATAAGGTTCAGGGTGTAGAGCAAGGCCAGAGGCTTGATGCCATCTATGATGATGAGCCTTTGGGATTTGAAAAGGATCCGCTGACAAATAACATTAAGATGCTAGCACAGGATCCACTAGAAGATATCGACCTGGGAAAGGAGGCAACCAGAAGGCCAACATATGTCAGCACCAAACTTGATCCACAACTCAAGGTCGAAGTCACCCAGTTGCTAAAGGAGTTTAAGGACTACTTTGTATGGGACTATGATGAGATTCTTGGTTTGAGTAGAGAACTAGTCAAGCATAAGCTGCCGATCAAGCCTGGGAAGAAGCCAGTCAAAGAGAATCCAAGACGGTTTGTACCAGCAATTTTCTCAAAGATAAAAGAGGAATTCGAAAGACTCCTTCGATGTAAGTTCATCCGCACTGCCAGGTATGTCGAATGGTTAACTAACATTGTACCTGTTATTAAAAAGAATGGTTCTTTAAGAGTTTGCATAGACTTTTGAGATCTTAATTCTGCAACCCTAAAGGATGAATATTCTAGGCCTGTGGCAGAAATGCTAGTCGATTCCGCCGCAGGACACGAGTATCTTAGTATGTTAGATGGGTACTCTGGGTATAACCAAATATTCATTGCTGAAGATGATGTCCCCAAGACAGGTTTTCGTTGTCTTGGAGCCTTAGGCACCTACGAGTGGGTAGTGATGCCTTTTGGCCTCAAAAACGTTGGGGCAATGTATCAATGAGCAATGAACTCAATCTTTCATGATTAGATAGAGACTTTCATGCAAATATATATTGATGATATTGTAGTTAAGTCTATTTCAGGCAAGAGTCACTTAGACCATCTTCGACAGTCCTTTGAAAGGATGAGAAGACATGGTCTTAAAATGAATCCTCTTAAATGTGCATTTTATGTGCAGGCAGGGGATTTTCTAGGCTTTGTGGTCCACAAAAAGGGGATCGAGATCAATCAGAATAAGAGCAAAGCTATCATGGAAGCAAAAGCGCCATCAACAAAAAAGGAGTTGCAATCAAATGTGATCAGTAAGTAAAATGGAGGTGAATCATGCTTGTTTCATGGACAAGGCACGTGTGGAATAGTGGTTATTTCACAAAATGCAAAATTGCAAAACCACTCCCATCTCATTAACCAAGGCTTTAATCAAGTTTTAATCATAATCAGGGGAATAACCAAGTGTATATAAGCTAACTCATGCCTTCACAGCTAGGTCATGCACTCATTTTGGTTCAGAATTCCATTTTTCATCTCTCACCTTTCTCTCTTCGAATCTCTCATTCCTTGAGGGATTTTGAAAATCTCTTGGCATATTCTTGATCAGTGAGTTGAAAGGAGTGTGAATCCACCATTGTTTCAAGCTTTAAGCAAGGATTTCGTCAAGTGCATCTTAAGAGGGATGAAGTTCAAAGTCTTAGATCTAGCCAGATTCAATCCTCTATTTGCATTTATTTTGCAAATAGAGCTCAAAAGAGGAAGATCTGCAGCTTTTGGAAGGCGTTCTTGTGGTATTTCAAGCTCTACAGATCTCAGGTAAGCTCACTTTTTCATGGTCATGTAATTGGAATTTTAGGTGTGCATGATGATCTATGAAGTTCACTGAGCATGATGATCTATTTTGTTTTGAATTTGGACGTGTATTATGGATGAATTTTGAGATTTAAGTTTTAGATCTAAACTTTCTTTTGTTCGATTTGCTTTATGTGTTGATCTTTTGGTGAAATGAGTTTGGTATTCTTAATACTTGTGGATTTCTGGTTCAAATTGTATACTCATATGTGATTTCTAGAGATTTCGTGATTGGTGTTCACCGGAGAAGGTGACCGGAGCTAGGGCTCCGGCACCTGGTTTGGATTCAGTCCGGCGAGGGTTTTAGAGGTAGGAGATGCAATCCTACCGTTGATTTGTTTGATCCAATGGTCTTCATGTTGCCACGTTTTATTAATTCTGATTTTATTTTATTGGTTGTGTGTTTGTTACTCCATGATAGCTACCATGTGCCACTCAATCAAAGCCACGCATCTTGCTTACTATTTAATTTGTTGACTGATTTGCATGCGTAGGATTAGTCATGTGGTTTAAATTTTGCCAGCACATTAAAATGGCATGTGCTTGTCACGTGGTTTTATTTTAATTCTTGAGTGATTTGGTGTGCACGTGTGTTCCTTGGTTATGGTGTGCCTTGTGATCTGAGCCTAGATCTTGATTACCTTGTGATTGTGTTGACTGATGGTGTGCGTTGGATTAATTGTATGGTCATGATTGAGTCTGATGGTTGACTGAAATCCATATGTTCCATGTTTGACTGCGCTTTTGGACCTTTGCCTTGGGCTTGCTTTCTGAACCCCCTCTCTGAGCCCATTCCCATTTTCAATGTGTTTTGTTTTGCTGTTTGCACCCTCCTAGTTTATTTCTTTCTTTTTTATTTTCATTAATTATTGCATTTCTTTTTTTAATTTTTAAAATTAGTAGAATGCATCTAAAAATCCCCAAAAATTCATGAAGCATATTTAGGGTTTTATAAAAATTTTTAAAATTTTATTTTCCATTTTATTTTATTTTTGGCATCTGAATTAATTGTGTGATTTTTTTTCTTTGTGAATTGTTTCATATATGCACACTTCAACTTGCTGATTTTGTTTCTCATCATCTACAAAACATTTTGAGTTCATTCTTTTTGCATTATTTCATCAACATATTGAAGTACATAAAATTTTTTTTTTCATTTTTAAAACTTTTTCATATTTCATTTTAGTCCCTCTCTTTTGCATATTGATTCATGGTTCCTATGTGACTTTGCATGATTGATTGAAGGACTTATCTTGTGAATTTTTGCTTGAATTTTTAATACGATGTTTGCTTCTGGTTGAGGTGTTTTGAGAATTAATTTGGTAATTTCTGAAGATGTTTTTCTAATTGTTTGATTGCTCTTTGTTTGAGGTCTCTTTTATGCACATCTTTGGATCATGTTTGGTTACTTGTTTGAGAAGGCACTTGTGCCATTGTTTGGGAATCTTTCTTTGACTTCATGAACCATGTTTGAATCATTATAAGTCATGTGATTATCATTATAGGTCATTGGTATGAGGTTGTTGCATATTTTGTGCACATGTTTGATGTTTGATTTATATGCCTCTTTTTGACTTATCTTTTCACTTCTTCTCATCTATGCCTCTTCTTGGTTTGTGTATCCCATGCCATATCACTTCTTTGAATTTCATTTGACGTATGTTTCTGACCTTGGAGCTTTGTATTCATCCCATGAGTTATTCATGTTTCATCTTGCATCCTTTAACATGTTTCATTTACATGCTTCCTTCTCCTTCTTCTAATGGTTCTTAATGCTTGGATACTTGCTTGTATGCCTTATGTTACACTTGTATAGCATGTTTAGGCACATGTTTAGGTCATCCACATTCTGACTTGGATTTTATTTGAAGCATTCTTGCATGATCACCTTGCATATCCACTCATTCTTCTTCTACTTCTTCTTTGATGACTTTCTTGGATGTTTTATCACTTATTTGCATTCTCTTTTCTTGAGTTTGTTTGGTAAACATTATGGGTCACCCTTAAGGTGTAAATTCTGACTTGGATGAGTTTCATTTGGTTTGTAATCATTTCTCTTTGGGTTGTGACTTGTTTGGGTTTCATTTGTCATATTGTTGCTTATGTTTGTTTTTGCTAACCTTGTAGGGGCTAATGGTAAGTGAATGGGATGTGGATAGTCATCCATATTCTAACTTGCCCTTTCTCTTTTAGGCTTTCATACTTGTGTTTGCTTTAGCATTTACGATGCTCCTTCCTTCTCTTTCACTCTTTCTCATCCCATGAATCTCAAGACTTGATTAAGTCTTGGATTCTTTTCCCCTTAGAGCTACCTAGTCCAACTTAATTTTTGATTAAGCTTGGAGTAGGATTAGCATTAGGTTTTAGGTAGTCGTCTCTCCTAAACCTCACTAACCATAGGTCATCCATGCATGATAACATTAGGACTCTTAGTTTCCCTTTAGAGTTTCCTTTGTGTCTTCTCTCTTCTCATCTCAAAACTTCTTAAAAACACTTAATAAAATATAACGTATATTGCGCTCGAGCCTTAAGTGTAGGAAATGAAGAACGAGGGGTCCCCCCTCCTCTTCTAGAGTGTTTAGCATACGTCCCATTTGGGGGCGACCATGCGATTCACTCGTTCTCGCATGGTAGACTTTGGTACAATGTAAGTTACGAACTAACTTAAAACACACTTCTGTCTAAAAAGCACAAAAACAAATTCAAATCTTTTTATCCTTCGGGGTTGTTTGGTTCCGGACCATTTTCAGAAAAGAGCACGTTACCTTCTGTTTGAGTCGCAAACAGGCATCGACCCTAACTGCCGGACGCAAATCTAACGTTGCTCATAAAAAACACTTACCCATCCGTGGTCGTACCCGCGAACTACATTAGCTCTGATTCCTCTCTCTCGTCCGATTGAGGATATGTAGGCACAAGACAACGATTGTCTTGGCGAGCAACCTTCCCCCACAGTTCCCGTCCGAACTATGTTGACTCTGACTTTCCCATTGCACTGAGGGAGTACGTAGGCCTAGGACAACGATAACGTCCTATCGAGTCACTTTTTTTTCTTTTCTTCTTCGTTTCACCGTTCTTTCCGTTCCCGTTCCTTATTCTTTCTAGTAGCAGTGGAGCTCTAGACGACGACACCCCTTGATGCAGACAGCAAGTGTGGATCCCATCGAGTACGATGGACGTGTTGGGTGTTAACACCTTCCCTTCGCGTAACCGACTCCCGTACCCGTTTCTCTTGGTCGTGAGACCATGTTCTTTCCCTTCCCTCAGGTTTATGCAGTGTTCCCTTTCCCTCTCTCGGGATAAATACACATTGCTGGCGACTCTGTGTTTTTCTGCGCCACTCTCGCGTTTGTACCGTTCGATGCGAATCTTTCGGGAGCGACAGCTGGCGACTCTGCTGGGGACTCTAGTTGACCTCTTGCTGGTCCATCCCCTTTAGCGAGTCAATCCTAGCGCTTGTCTGTTTGTATTTCATTGGGTGTTTGTTTTTGAGGTGCTTTATTCTGTTGTATATTATTGTATTACTATATTGTTGTTTTACTTGTTTTACTGTATTTACAGTTTTTATTGCATTGCATTTCATTTTATCACTGTCATACTGGATATTGCTGTGTTCTGCTGCTAGATTTTCTATTTGTTGGGTGGGTTGGATTCATGAGAGAAAAGCCCAATACCCAGGCTTGAGCATACACCTATGATTAGCGTGGAAAGTAGTGTGACTTGTTTGGCATTTGGCCAGTTGAAGTATACATGAAAACTCCACATCCAGACGAGGTTTTCTTTGGTAATATTCTATCCTGTTCATTTGGGGCAGACGATGGAATATAACCTGGAAAACTGTCGACTCTAGCGACCGTCTCCCGAGGACTCAGTTACGGTACTCCTCCAGGGATGTGATAATGGCAGACCTGAAATGGCAAACCCATTACACTTCTCGATCTGAGGACCCAATGTTGGGAAATCGCTATAGGTTGTCCTCTTTGAAAGGGAATCAGTGGAGGCATTCCTCGATTGGCGATAGTACTGTACCCCGAGGGATGAATGTACTATTGCTTCTCGACCTCAGTGCCAGAAGCAGAGGACCTTTCGTTTTGAGGACCTTTCTTTTGAGGGGAATCAGTTGAGGCCTCCTCGATTGGTGATGATGCCAAACCAGAAATGGTGAACGTATCATCATTTCTCGACCTGAGAGCCCGTGATATTGAGGATCCATGGCTTTCTAGAACCCACACGTGAGAGGGGATGGGTGTTTGCAGGTTTGCAGGTAACCGAAACCTTCAACCTACCCGGTTTTCTGGATTTCTCATAAGTGTACTGTTATTATCCTGATATTCTGGCAGTTTGATTGGGCCGTTATTCTGGATTTTTGGGTTTCAGGTATTCAGTGTCTTATTCAGTCAGCAGAACAACAGCAGTTTTGAGCATCATGGGTACCTTTATCCCATGTTTGCATTTTGTATCATCATTTTGCATTCTGACATGTTTGTTCATTTGTAGGGTTGCATCCTAACTTTGATTCCGGTTGTTCGAAGACTGTCCATGATGAGTATCAGCACTGGAGAGAAAAAGAATATCATCCTGTACAAGTTCCCAGAGCTTCATTTAGATGCTGTGCACAAGATCTCGGCTATGGCAAAACCTGGGGTATTGGCAGATTTTAGAGGAGAATATGGAAGGATTTTGAGTTTCGCCCGGAATGTTACCAACTATGAGTTCAGGGCCCTACACACTCTGGCAAAGTTCTATGACCCTCACCTTCGGTGTTTTCTGTTTGCAGATTATCTTTTGGCTCCGACGCTGGAAGAGTATGCTCTCATTCTGGATGTTTCAGTCAAAGAAGGAGCTCCCTTCTATCCTTCCAAAGAGTTTCCTGATATGGAAAGGGTTGCTGCTGCTTTACATTTGGATCAGTCTTTGTTGAAGAAGAATATTGACAATAAATGGGGTTATCAGGGTTTTCACACGAAGTTTTTGATCGAGCAGACTGCTACTTGTGCTAAGGCTAAGTGTTGGCCAGTGTTCAATGCAATTTTGGCTATGTGTGTTTATGGAACGACGTTGTTCCCTAATGTGAAGGATTTTCTAGACGTGCATGCTGTCCGAATATTCACCACGAAGAATCTGGTACCTACCTTGCTTGGGGATCTGTATTATTCAATGCACTATAAAAATGAGAAAAGAAGAGGTGGACCTCTTTATTATAGTGCTCCAATTTTCTATAAGTGGTTTGCTGATCGTCTTCCCATATCTAGGGCATTCGAGGACACTAAGGAAACTTTGGATTGGTCGAAGAGATTAATGGGATTAAGGGCTGACAACTTAATTTGGATCAATCGTGATTTGCTGGGCCAAGAGATCCTGATTAGTTGCGGAGGTTACCCAAACGTACCTTTAATAGGAAGGAAGGGGGGAATTAATTACAACCCCATTCTTGCTATTAGGCAATTTGGGTAAGCTTTGAAAGAGCCGCCAAAGGGCCAGGATGTTCAAGAGTCTCTATTTGTGAGCGAGGAAGCCAATCTGGAGGTGTTAAAAGAAGCTGCAAATGCTTGGAGAGATCGCCACAAGAGAGGAAAGACTTCTTTTAGAAAGTGCAACAACAAAGCCTTCCCGGCGTACAAAGACTGGATTCAGAGGAGAGTAGAAAGTGTACTTTTACCATTCTGCAGAGAACCTCCATCTTACCCCTTCCTGATTGAATCTCCGACCACGATTGAGATAGAGAAGTATAAAAAATTGTGGGCTAAAAAGGAGAAACTTCGAGAGGAGAATGGTGAGTTACAAAAGGAAATCTACCAGTTGAAACATGAGCGAGGTGAAGCTGTTCATATTGCCAAGTTGAAGACAGAGCTTCTCGCTAAGAAAGAAAAGGAGCTGGCTGAAGAGGTCGCAGCTAAGAAAAGGGTAGGGCAGGCTCTAAAAGGTGTTAGTAAGACTCTCAAATCCAAGAAGGAAGACCTAGCCAAGGCTTGGTCGAAGATTTACAAGTTCAATGCTTACCGAGATACTGCAATCACAGCCAACAAGTAGAAGGAGGATAAGTATTTGGAGCAGATTGAGAGTCTGAAGTTGAAGCTCAGGAAGAAAGACGAGGAGATCTTGTCAGGGACGTTCCAAAGACACGCAGTCGAGGAACGACTCAATGAAGCCATAGCAACCATGGAAGAGCTGAAGATACAAGCAGAGGTGAAGAGGTCTAAGTGGGAAAGCTCTAGCTCAGGCAGTGGTCCTCAAAAGGTGCAAGACCTTGATGAATGAAGAGAACTCTACTCTGTAGTTTGTAGTTTGTGCTTTCTTTGTATTTTGGGTCACCGCCAGAATTGTTGGCTGGGACCTTTGCTTATTTTTGTTTCAGGCTATTTATGGTACCTTGGGTTGTAATTTCTGACAGTGATTCACTCTGATTTTTATATGAGCAGCAGTTTCATCCTATCTTATCTTTAAACTGGAATCAAGGGGTGGATCGCCCTGCGAATATACAAACATGTTTGCATTTGCATTTGCATAATCATAATCATCTTTGCATTGCAGGTTATCTCAGATTCTCTGGTTTTCTTATGCTCTCTCTTTTTGTAAGTCAGGATTAATCAACCAACTCATCGGTATTCTACCAGGCTTAATCAAAGCAGAGTGATGAACAAAGTTCAGGCAGACATGGCAGCTATGCAAGCTCGCATCGATCAATTCATAGAGATGATGCAGGGTGTGGTGCAGAGTCAGAATGAATTCAGAACTCTAGTTTAGCCTTTGGTGTCACAGGTTGATGAAAATGGTATCTTACACGGTGGTTTTCTTAATCGTGTTATTCCTCCGGGCGGAGGTGGTGCTGGTATCAACATTCCTATTTCTGGTGTTGGTGGACAGGGTGGTATTCCTTCAGTTGTTGGAGAAGGAAGCACTGTTCGAGCTATCCATGGCCATCGTTTTGATGATCAACAGGATGATGACTTTTCAGTTAGAAGCTTGGACGTTGGTCTTCCTGTGGTCAGTGATGAGAGATTCCTTTAATTGAGGCGCAATTGAAAGGGGTTGTGAAACAGGATGATTTGGGAATAGATTTGGACGACCTAGGGTTGGTCCCTGATATTGTCATTCCACAAAAGATTCAGATTCCTACACTGGAGAAATATAATGGTTCTACCAGCCCGGGAACTCATATAAAGGCTTATACCAGGAAGATGGCTGCTCACGCCAAAGATGAAAAGCTAATGATGCACTTTTTCCAAGATAGCCTGTCTGGCGCGTCTTTGGAATGGTACATGGGGCTGGAAAGTAGAGATGTTCGTACTTGGAGAGAGATAACTGCAACCTTTATTAAGCATTACCAGTACAACACAGACATGGCTCCCAACAGAACTCAGTTGTTGAGCATGTCCCAGAAAAATGATGAAAGTTTCAAAGAATATGCGCAAAGGTGGCGTGAATTGGCGGCTAGGGTGCAACCACCAATGTTGGAAAAAGAGATGTTGGATATGTTTATGGACACACTGCCTAAGCACTATTATGAGAAGCTGTTGCCTTGTTCTCTAGGCAAGTTTGTAGATGTAATTGGTATCGGACAGAAGGTAGAAGTTGGGATTAAGGCTGGAAAAGTTTCTAGTGGTGATGGGTCATCTTCGGGACATGGCAAGAAGCCATTTGATGGTTATAAGAAGAAAGGAGAGGCCAACGCTGTATCATCTCACAGGGGAAAAGGGAAACAGCGTCAGGGCAATAATCAACAAGTAACATCGGTATCTATCCCAGCAACGTTACCTCCACCACAGCAACAAAACAACAATGCAAATCAATATCAGAACGGGCAGCAGGGCCAATATCAGAATAGACAGAGAAGAGTAGATAGGCACTTTGATCAGCCACCAATGTCATATGCACAGTTGTTGCAACATTTGCTGCAGTTGCGTCTAGTTGAGCTCCGTACCCTGGCTCCACCAAAAGGGGAATTGCCACGAAGTTATAACGCTAACGCCAATTGCGACTTTCACTCTGGTGCTCCGAGGCATACTATAGAGAAGTGTAAAGCCTTCATGCACAAGGTGAAGGATCTTGTAGACTCCAAAGCTATCAACTTCTCGAATGCTAGGCCCAATGTTATTCAAAACCCTATGCCTGATCACAATGGGCCAAGGGTGAATGCGATAATTGAGGAATGTGAAGCTCTGAATTTGATCATGGATGTTGAGGAGCTGAAGACTCCATTGGCTATGGTTAAGAACAAGTTATTGAAGGGGGGCGTCTATCCGGGTTGCGATGAGAATTACTCAGTTTATTTGACGAAGGTTAATGGTTGTGATTCGCTGAAGATGGGTATTCAGAATCTGATTGATAAGGGCTGTTTACAGTTTGACAGAGGTAATCAGCAAGAAGAGGTTGTTAGTGAGAAGGTTTCTACTATCACCATTCCGTTCAAAATAATTACTATTTCTGGTCCGACAAGGCCACCTCCAGTCATTATCACAAGGGCTGGACCTATTCCGTATGAAAGTTCTAAGGTTATTCCGTGGAATTACGGTGCAGGGGTGTTTGTCAATGGACAAAAGTAGGAATTAATGAATACTTCACCAGTGAGTTCTAGTTCAGAGGTTAAAGTTGAGACTGATGCTATAACCAGAAGTGGTAGAGTGCTTACTCCTGTTAATGATCAACCCAGTACTTCAAGTTAAGATAAGGGATGACAGGTAATGGATGGTTCTGTCCAGACTCTAGTGGTTATTGATTCTATAGTAAAGCCGGTTGATGATGCTTTTTCTAAAAATGTAGAGGAGTTTATGAGACTCATCCGGAGAAGTGATTACAAAATTGTGGACCGGTTACATCAGACCCCGTCCAAGATCTCTATTCTGTCATTGTTGTTATGCTCTGAAGCCCATAGGAATGCTCTTCTGAAAGTTTTGAATGCAGTCTATGTTCCTCAAGAGATTTCTGTTAACCAGCTGGAAGGGGTTGTAGTGCACGTGAATGCAGGTAATGGCTTAGGCTTCACAGATCTTGACTTGACTCCTGCTGGCAGGAATCATAACAATGCCCTGCATATTTCGATTGAATGTCATGGTTCACTGATGTCGCACGTACTAGTTGATACTGGATCATCGTTGAATGTATTACCCAAGAAAGCGTTAATGAAGTTAGATACCAGCGGACTTATTTGCACACCAAGCGACTTGGTAGCGCGAGCTTTTGATGGCTCGAAGAGATCTGTCTTTGGTGAGATTGTGCTTCCGATCAAGGTTGGACCAGAAATCTTTGATGCAACGTTTTATATAATGGATATTCAGCTAGCGTACAACTGTTTATTGGGTCGTCCTTGGATCCATGGTGCAGGTGTTGTAACCTCCACTTTGCATCAAAAGTTGAAATACATGGTTGATGGTCATGTAGTAACAGTGTGCGGAGAAGAAGACATAATGATTAGTCAGCTATCAACCTTCAAATACATGGAAGTGGATGGTGAAATCCATGAGACGTTGTGTCAGGGGTTTGAAAAGGTGAAGGTTTCTCAAGAAGTTGTCCAGTCTGAGACTATAGAGAAGTCTGCAGTGGCAGATCAACCTGAGGTTTCTATATCTTCGTTTAAAGACGCCAAAGTTGTGGTTGAAGCTGGTAGCTCACAAAGGTGGGGCCAGGTGGTTGAAGTCCAGGAGAAGAGGGATACTTATGGATTGGGATACAAGCCATCCAGGAGAGATGGGGATCCTCCCAAATTCTATGGCCCAGTCTGTTTCACTAGTGCCGGTGTTTTCTTCGACAAGGTTAATGCCATTGAGGAAGAAGGGGACAGTGATTGTGACATGGATAGCTAGATCCGCCCTTGCGTCCCAGGAGAAAGTCTGTGCAACTCGTCTTCCGAGAGAGTCATTCAAGTGACTGGCTTCGAGTAATTGCTTTGTTTTCCTATTATGTTAATCCTACGTTCTGCCCAAGACGTAGTGATTTTATTTGTAGGGCTTTTAACTGTTGCATGTCTTGCTTTATCATCAATAAAGGACTTTTCACACTCAAATATTTTGATCTCTGTCTTTCTTTTTTTTATTTTTATGCATTAAAAACCCACATCAAAATGGCAATATGTTTCTTTGTTGCATACATAATAAGACATACCTCATCAATCATGCAGGTCTTTTTGTTCAGATGACACCGATCATGACTCACTTATAGCTCGGTATGACTTTGACAATCCAATCTATCAGGCTGAAGAAGAGACTGACGAAGATTGTGAACTGCCTGAAGAGTTGCCCAGATTGCTGAAGCAAGAGGAGAGAGTCATCCTACCTCATCAGGAGGAAATTGAGATTCTGAATCTGGGAACCGAGGACGCCAGAAAGGAAGTAAGGATAGGGGCTGCATTGGAAGACAGTGTCAAGGGAAGATTGATTGAAATGCTCCGAGAGTATGTGGACATCTTCGTCTGGTCTTACCAAGACATGCCTGGGCTCGATACTGATATTATTGTACACTGGCTACCACTTAAAGAAGGTTGTGCTCTGGTCAAGCAAAAGTTGAGAAGAACTAAACCGGAGATGTCTGTCAAAATCAAGGAAGAGATTCAGAAACAGCTAGATGCCTATTTTCTTGCCGTGACAAATTATCCTCCATGGGTTGCTAACATCGTGCCTGTACCTAAGAAGGATGGGAAGGTCAGAATGTGTGTTGATTACAGGGATTTGAACAGAGCAAGCCCAAAGGATGATTTCCCGCTCCCTCACATTGACGTGTTAGTTGACAATACTGCTCAGTATTCTATGTTTTCCTTCATGGATGGCTTCTCTGGGTATAACCAAATCAAGATGGCCCCAGAGGACATGAAGAAAACAACATTTATAACACCGTGGGGAACTTTCTGCTACAAAGTGATGCCCTTTGGATTGAAAAATGCAGGGGCAACCTACCAGTGGGTGATGGTGACTCTCTTTCATGATATGATTCACAAAGAGATTGAAGTCTATATTGATGACATGATTGCAAAGTCACAAACGAAAGAAGAACATTTGGTGAATCTTCAGAAGTTGTTTGAAAGATTGAGAAAATTCAGACTGAGGTTGAATCCAAACAAATGCACCTTCGGGGTGAGATCAGGAAAATTGCTGGGGTTTATTGTTAGTGAAAAGGGTATTGAGGTTGATCCTGCAAAGGTAAAAGCCATACAAGAAATGCTTGTGCCGAAAACAGAAAAAGAGGTTCATGGTTTCTTGGGGAGATTAAACTACATTGCTAGGTTCATCTCGCATCTCACATGCACGTGTGAACCAATCTTCAGGTTGTTAAGAAAAAATCAAGCGGTCAGGTGGAATGAAAATTATCAAAAGGCGTTTGAAAAGATTAAAGAATACTTGCAGGAACCTCTGGTACTTATGCCGCCAGTACCAGGAAGACCTTTGATTATGTATCTCACGGTTCTTGAGAATTCAATGGGTTGTGTGCTCGGTCAACAAGACGAGTCAGGTAGAAAAGAGCACGCCATCTACTACCTGAGTAAAAAGTTTACTGATTGTGAGTCGAGGTACTCGATGTTGGAGAAAACATGTTGTGCACTCGCTTGGGCCGCTAAGCGTTTGAGGCAATATATGTTAAACCACACAACCCTCTTGATTTCAAAGATGGATCCGATCAAGTATGTGTTTGAGAAGCAAGCACTTTCTGGTAGAATAGCCCGTTGGCAGATGGTTCTGACAGAATACGATATTCAGTATGTTTCCCAAAAGGCCATTAAGGGAAGTGTTTTGTCAGAATATCTTGCCTAACAGCCAATTGAGGATTATTAACCGATGAAGTTTGAATTTCCTGACGAGCATATCATGTATCAGAAGATGAAGGATTGTGAAGAACCTTTGCCTGATGAAGGACCTGAGATTGGGTCTCAGTGGAAGATGGTTTTTGATGGAGCTGTTAATTCATATGGTAACGGAATCGGGGCAATCATTACGACTCCACAGGGTTCTCATATACCCTTTACTGGCCGATTAGCGTTCATATGCACCAACAATGAGGCGGAGTATGAAGCATGCATCATGGGGTTAGAAGAAGCAATTGATTTGAGAATCAAGAACCTCGATGTGTATGGTGATTCTGCGTTGGTGGTTAATCAGATTACAGGTGAATGGGAGACTCGTCAAGTAAATGTTGTTCTGTATAACAACTATGCCAGAAGGTTGTTACCTTTCTTCGACAGAGTGGACTTCCATCACATTCCCCGGATAGAGAATCAGATGGCTGATGCGTTGGCAACGTTGTCATCAATGTATCGAGTGAATCTTTGGAATAAAGCTCCTTCAATCAGAATCATGCGCTTGGACAGGCCTGCTTTTTTATTTGCAGTTGAAGGGGTATCAGATGGCAAACCTTGGTATCATGACATCAAAGTCTTCTTGAAGAGTCAGGAATACCCAGCTGGGGCATCTTCTAAGGATAAAAAGACATTGAGGAGATTATCAGGAAACTTCTTTTTGAACAAGGATGATGTGTTGTACAAGAGAAACTTTGACATGGTCTTGCTACGTTGTGTTGATGAACACGAGGCATGCCTGTTAATGGAAGAAGTTCACGAAGGTTCCTTCGGTACTCATGACAATGGGCATGCTATGGCAAGAAAATTATTGAGAGCGGGGTATTACTGGATGACTATGGAATCTGATTGTTTTAAATACGCCCAGAAATGTCATAAATGCCAGATTTATGCTGATAAGGTGCACGTACCGCCTACTCCTCTGAATGTCTTGTCGTCACCCTGGCCGTTTGCTATGTGGGGCATTGACATGATTGGAAAAATCGAGCCGACTGCTTCGAATGGACATCATTTTATCTTGGTGGCTATTGATTATTTCACGAAGTGGGTAGAAGCTGCATCGTATGCCAACATCACCAGACAAGTGGTAGCCCGGTTTATTAAGAAGGACATCATCTGCCGGTATGGAGTCCCGGAGAGAATCATTACTGATAATGGTTTGAATTTGAACAATAAGATGATGAAGGAGCTATGCCAGAGCTTTAAGATCGAGCATCACAATTCTTCTCCCTATCGTTCGAAGATGAATGGGGCTGTTGAAGCAGCTAATAAGAACGTAAAGAAGATTGTGCCGAATATGGTAGTGGCATACAAAGACTGACATGAGATGTTGCATTACGCTTTGCATGGATATCGTACTTCAGTACGCACATCAACTGGGGCAACTCCTTTCTCACTGGTGTATGGTATGGAAGCAGTCCTTCCATTAGAAGTTGAGATTCCTTCTTTAAGAATCCTGATAGACGTGAAGCTTGATGAAGCTGAGTGGGTGCGTTCCCGGCTGAATGAACTGAACCTCATTGAAGAGAAGAGATTGAAAGCCATTGCGCATGGCCGGTTGTATCAGAGCAGGATGAAGAAAGCCTTTGATCAGAAAGTGCGTCCTCAGTGTTTTCAAGCTGGTGAATTAGTTCTGAAAAGGATCATTCCTCCTCAAACAGATCACAGGGGCAAGTGGACTCCAAATTACGAAGGGCCATATATAGTAAGACAGGTTTTATCCGGTGGAGCTTTATTACTTTCAACTATGGATGGCGAAGATTTTACGTCCCTTGTGAACGCGGATGTAGTCAAAAATACTTTGCATAAAATAGACCCGCTGAACATAAAAAGAAGGTTCAAGCAAAAATGGGGCATCCTGGTGAACCATAAAAAGAAAAGGTTCAGGCAAAAATTAGGGATAAAAGAAAAAAGAAATAAACCCGCAAGGTTGAAAACCTGAAAAGGCAACTTTGGCAAAAATGGGTATCCCGGGGGATTGAAAACCCAAAAAGGGCGATCCAGGAAAAAGTTAGGGATTTAAAAGCATAGACTACGATCCGCGTTCGATCTGTGATCACTATTCACACTTGGAGAATTCGAAGGAAAGGAATCAGTCCAGTCAGTCATCCTCAAAGGCCAAAATATCTGCGGATAAACAAGTCATATGGGTTATAGCTGAGTCGAGTCATGGTGGATATATGTTCCCCACATTGCCGACATTTGTATTTTCTTTTGCTTTTTGCGCAATTACCTCTTTTAAGGAATTGCTTCCAGATGTAAATGCCTATTTACAGGCCGATTCATTCAATAAAGTTTGCATTTCAGTCAAAGAGCTTTTGTTTTTGTTTTACCTATTTTGTTTGTGAAAATGTCCGATATTTTTGATAAAAACATTACATGCTAAAATGTTGAGCTCTGTGAAACAAGTTGGAAAACAGTGGCAATTGCTTAGGCGGCAGTCACTATGATGATAATTAAAGTAATCATTTTTGCATGTAGACCTTTCTGTTGGTTTTGCAGGATGACAGGTGTACCTCCCCAGTAGAGTAGCTCTCTCCAACTTTGAAGTCTGATCTTCCTCAGCAGTTTATTACTCTTCCCCATCAGAGTATCAAGGATCGTCTTCCTCAACAAGAGTATAAAGGAGTAATTCCCAAGCGGAGTCGTTGAGGATCGTCTCCCTTAGCAGGATATAAAAGATTTTCCCCCAGCCAGAGTTGTGATTTGGATCACCTTTCTTCAGCCAGTGGTGTTTCCCCACAGGGTATGGGGCAGTCGTTTTCCCCATCTAGTCAGGAAACAATGGGTTTATCCCCTAGCAGGATGGATGTTGACAACTCCTTTTTTCCCAAGCGGAGTCGTTGAGGATTCTCCCCCTCAGCAGAGTACAGAGGATTGTATGCCCAGCCGAAGTTGTGTTTAGATTACTATTACCCAGCAAGTGTTCAGAAGTTGATTGCTCTAAGGTGGATGTTGTGGTATCTCCAGCAGGAAGTTTGTGGACAAAGATGTTATTATCCCCACAGAGTCCTGGTATCTACTTTCCTCAGTTGGTCAGAAAGTATATTCTCAACGACAACGGCTCGATCTAATCCCCAGCAGGGTGAGGGTAAAGTTATTTCCCTAGCAGCAGATTAAGCTCACCAACATCCCCAAGCAGAGTCTGGTGGTGAGTGGTATCCCCAGCAGGTCTTAAGTCCAATCGTTTTTAGCAGGCGTCAAATCCAAGTTCTGAAATAGTTGGTCATCCCCAGCGGAGGAGTTTCCATCTTCAGTATTCATCTCCCTCACCCAGCTGAATGGGTATCCTCTCGGAGTTTCGTCCATCTCCAGCAGAGTTGTTGATCCTGACATTCCGCAACAGAGTGGGTATTCTCTCGGAGTTTCGTCCATCTCCGACAGAATTGGTGGTATTGTTTCTTCCCAGCAGGGTGAAGTATACCTCATCAGGGTCTCTTGGTTAAGAATGACATGTCAGTTTACCATACCCTGGAGCTGCCTTTGTCCTTAGCGTTTATTTCGCTAGGAAGCCCTTTTGCATTGCATAAGCATCTTTTGCATGGATTCCTTCCAAATGCGTAGCATTTCATTTCGTATGGAGCATTACAGAAAAATTCAAACATATGCATTTGAAGCATAAGCCAAGTTTGGTATTTTGTTATAGGATTTCTTTTGCCAGCAGAAAAGGATACGATTCAAGGGATGTTGTTTAACATCGCAACCTCATCTGGAGATTTCTTATTGCACTTCCCCCGCAGAGGTTGATGTTCAGGTCTCTCTCATGTGAAGTCATGTTGGAGATTTCTTATTGCACTTCCCCCGCAGAGGTTGACGTTCAGGTCTCTCTCATGTGAAGTCATGTTAAAGATTTCTTATTGTACTTCCCCCGCAGAGGTTGATGTTCAGGTCTCTCTCATGTGAAGTCATGTTAAAGATTTCTTATTGCACTTCCCCCGTAGAGGTTGATATTCAGGTCTCTCTCATGTGAAGTCATGTTGAAGATTTCTTATTGCACTTCCCCCGCAGAGGTTGATGTTCAGGTCTCTCTCATGTGAAGTCATGTTGAAGATTTCTTATTGCACTTCCCCCGCAGAGGTTGATGTTCAGGTCTCTCTCATGTGAAGTCATGTTGAAGATTTCTTATTGCACTTCCCCCGCAGAGGTTGATGTTCAGGTCTCTCTCATGTGAAGTCATGTTGAAGCTTTATTATTGTACTTCCCCCGCAGAGGTTGACGTTCAGGTCTCTCTCATGTGAAGTCATGTTGAAGATTTCTTATTGCACTTCCCCCGCAGAGGTTGACGTTCATGTCTCTCTCATGTGAATTCATGTTGAAGATTTCTTATTGTACTTCCCTCGCAGAGGTTGATGTTCAGGTCTCTCTCATGTGAAGTCATGTTAAATATTTCTTATTGTACTTCCCCTGCAGAGGTTGACATTCAGGTCTCTCTCATGTGAAGTCATGTTGAAGATTTTATTGGCCAATTCCCTCTATCAGCAGGGATGGTGTTCTTTATGCAAATTTCAGGTTTCTTTTGGTATTCAACCTCCATGAATCCTTTGAATGCATGACAGCCGTTGCCATCATACCTTTAGGACCAAGTTGATTGAATAGGGGCAGCTGTAACACCTCAAAATTTGCCCTTTTTGTTTATATACTAATTGGCTTTTGTTTCTTTTCATTTCTTGCATTTGCATTATGCATAGCATAGGTTCTTAGCATGGGATCAAGGTACTTGGTCCATATTCTCAAATCTCAAACTTCAAGGTGGCTCATGGGGCTCATCATATCTTCATAAGGTCAAGCATGGCAAAGGATTTCAAGTGGATCTTTCCCTCCTGACTAGAGGGACCAATTAGGGTTTTGGTTCCCAAAGGACTTCTTGAAAGGCTTTGTGGATTCAAGCATGTTCTTATGGTATTCCATATGCTCACAAGTGTTCATGGATAGAGATTTGGTTATTGATTCATTGTGGAGGATTTTCAGTGGATCAGTTGCTTGTGAAGTAAGTAAAAGTCAACAGTCCAAAAGGAAAGTCAACCATGGGTTTTCAAGGGTTCAAATCATGTTTCCCAAGTCCATGTACCTTTATTTGGTCAAGGAATAGCACGGAATACATCATTCTTCAAGAATCAAGAGTTTGTGCAAAAGTTACTAAATTTGGAAAATGACCTATAATGAGAACTTTCCATTTTTGGCAATTTTTCCACTATATTCAACTTGGCTTTTCATCATCAAGAAAGCTCCAAATGAATTTTTCTCCAACATGAAAGTTGAATATCATTCTCTCCCATTTCAAAAAAGTACTAGAACATCTCCATATCATTTGTGGAACTCTTGTTATGGTCAAAACAATGCAAGGTGCATTTTGATGGTTTTCCATGTAGCATTTTTTCCACCTTTTACATTTTGGTGCAAATTGACTTGTAATTGGTTTCATTGGTTCATTTCACATTATAACATCAAAGTACACCTCATGAGGATTATTTTTGGCCTTTGAATCAATTCATTTCATGCCATATTTCTCACTTATTCAACAAAATGCATTTTTGCAAGTTGGATTAAATCTCATGAACCAATCAACCACAAGGCCCAAATTCAATTCAAATGTGATTAGTAAGTTAAATGGAGGTGAATCATGCTTGTTTCATGGACAAGGCACGTGTGAAATAGTGGTTATTTCACAAAATGCAAAATTGCAAAACCACTCCCATCTCATTAACCAAGGGATTAATCAAGTTTTAATCATAATCAGGGGAATAACCAAGTGTATATAAGCTAACTCATGCCTTCACAGCTAGGTCATGCACTCATTTTGGTTCAGAATTCCATTTTTCATCTCTCACCTTTCTCTCTTCGAATCTCTCATTCCTTGAGGGATTTTGAAAATCTCTTGGCATATTTTTGATCAGTGAGTTGAAAGGAGTGTGAATCCACCATTGTTTCAAGCTTTAAGCAAGGATTTCATCAAGTGCATCTCAAGAGGGATCAAGTTCAAAGTCTTAGATCTAGTCAGATTCACGCCTCTATTTGCATTTATTTTGCAAATAGAGCTCAAAAGTGGAAGATCTGCAGCTTTTGGAAGGCGTTCTTGTGGTATTTCAAGCTCTACAGATCTCAGGTAAGCTCACTTTTTCATGGTCGTGTAATTGGAATTTTAGGTGTGCATGATCATCTATGAAGTTCACCGAGCATGATGATTTATTTTGTTTTGAATTTGGACGTGTATCATGGATGAATTTTGAGATTTAAGTTTTAGATATAAACTTTCTTTTGTTCGATTTGCTTTATGTGTTTATCTTTTGGTGAAATGAGTTGGGTATTCTTAATCCTTGTTGATTTTTGGTTCAAATGGTATACTCATATGTGATTTCTGGAGATTTCGTGGTTGGTGTTCACCGGAGAAGGTGACCGGAGCTAGGGCTCCGACACCTGGTTTGGATTCAGTCCGGCGAGGGTTTTAGAGGTAGGGGATGCAATCCTACCGTTGATTTGTTTGATCCAATGGTCTTCATGTTGCCATGTTTTATTAATTCTGATTTTATTTTATTGGTTGTGTGTTTGTTACTCTATGATAGCTACCATGTGCCACTCAATCTAAGCCACGCATCTTGCTTACTATTTAATTTGTTGATTGATTTGCATGCGTAGGATTAATCATGTGGTTTAAATTTTGCCATCACATTAAAATGGCATGTGCTTGTCACATGGTTTTATTTTAATTATTGAGTGATTTGGTGTGCGCGTGTGTTCCTTGGTTATGGTGTGCCTTGTGATCTGAGCCTAGATCTTGATTACCTTGTGATTGTGTTGACTGATGGTGTGCGTTGGATTAATTGTATGGTCATGATTGAGTCTGATGGTTGACTGAAATCCATATGTTCCATGTTTAACTGCACTTTTGGACCTTTGCCTTGGGCTTGCTTTCTGAACCCCCTCTCTGAGACCATTCCCATTTTCAATGTGTTTTGTTTTGCTGTTTGCACCCTCCTAGTTCATTTCTTTCTTTTTTATTTTCATTAATTGTTGCATTTCTTTTTTTAATTTTTAAAATTAGTAGAATGCATCTAAAAATCCCCAAAAAATTCATGAAGCATATTTAGGGTTTTATAAAATTTTTTCAAATTTTAATTTCCATTTTATTTTATTTTTGGCATCTGAATTAATTGTGTGATTTTTCTTCTTTGTGAATTGTTTCATATATGCACACTTCAACTCGCTGATTTAGTTTCTCATCATCTACAAAACATTTTGAGTTCATTCTTTTTGTATTATTTCATCAAAATATTGAAGTGCATAAAAAAATGTTTGTTTTATTTTTAAAAATTTTTCATATTGCATTTTAGTCCCTCTCTTTTGCATATTGATTCATGGTTCCTATGTGACGTTGCATGATTGATTGAAGGACTTATCTTGTGAATTTTTGCATGAATTTTTAATATGATGTTTGCTTATGGTTGAGTTGTTTTGAGAATTAATTTGGTAATTTCTGAAGATGTTTTTCTAATTGTTTGATTGCTCTTTGTTTGAGGTCTCTTTTATGCACATCTTTGGATCATGTTTGGTTACTTGTTTGAGAAGGCATTTGTGCCATTGTTTGGGAATGTTTCTTTGACTTCATGAACCATGTTTGAATCATTATAAGTCATGTGATTATCATTATAGGTCATTGGTATGAGGTTGTTGCATATTTTGTACACATGTTTGATGTTTGATTTATATGCCTCTTTTTGACTTATCTTTTCACTTCTTCTCATCTATGCCTCTTCTTGGTTTGTGTTTGGTTTGTGTATGCCATGCCATATCACTTCTTTGCATTTCATTTGATGTATGTTTCTGACCTTGGAGCTTTGTATTCATCCCATGAGTTATTCATGTTTCATCTTGCATCCTTTAACATGTTTCATTTACATGCTTCCTTCTCCTTCTTCTAATGGTTCTTAATGCTTGGATACTTGCTTGTATGCCTTATGTTACACTTGTATAGCATGTTTAGGCACATGTTTAGGTCATCCACATTCTGACTTGGATTTTATTTGAAGCATTCTTGCATGATCACCTTGCATATCCACTCATTCTTCTTCTACTCCTTCTTTGATGACTTTCTTGGATGTTTTGCCACTTGTTTGCATTCTCTTTGCTTGAGTTTGTTTGGTAAACATTATGGGTCACCCTTAAGGTGTACATTCTGACTTGGATGAGTTTCATTTGGTTTGTAATCATTTCTATTTGGTTTGTGACTTGTTTGGGTTTCATTTGTCATATTGTTGCTTATGTTTGTTTTTGCTAACCTTGTAGGGGCTAATGGTAAGTGAATGGGATGTGGATAGTCATCCACATTCTAACTTCTCCTTTCTATTTTATGCTTTCATACTTGTGTTTGCTTTAGCATTTAGGATGCTCCTTTCTTATCTTTCACTCTTTCTCATCCCATGAATCTCAAGTCTTGATTAAGTCTTGGATTCTTTTCCCCTTAGAGCTACCTAGTCCAACTTAATTTTTGATTAAGCTTGGAGTAGGATTAACATTAGGTTTTAGGTAGTCGTCTCTCCTAAACCTCACAAACCATAGGTCATCCATGCATGATAACATTAGGACTCTTAGTTTCCCTTTAGAGTTTCCTTTGTGTCTTCTCTCTTCTCATCTCAAAACTTCTTGAAAACCCTTAATAAAATATAACGTATATTGCGCACGAGCCTTAAGTGTAGGAAATAAAGAACGAGGGGTCCCCCCTCCTCTTCTAGAGTGTTTAGCAAACGTCCCATTTGGGGGCGACCATACGATTCACTCGTTCCCGCATGGTAGACTTTGGTGCAATGTAAGTTATGAACTAACTTAAAAAACACTTCTGTCTAAAAAGCACAAAAACAAATTCAAATCTTTTTATCCTTCGGGATTGTTTGGTTCCGGACCATTTTCAGAAAAGAGCACGTTTCCTTCCGTTTGAGTCGCAAACAAGCATCGACCCTAACTGCCGAACGCGAATCTAACGTCGCTCATAAAAAAAACTTACCCATCTGTGGTCGTACCCGCAAACTACATTAGCTCTGATTCCTCTCTCTCGTCCGATTGAGGATATGTAGGCACAAGACAGCGATTGTCTTGGCGAGCAACCTTCCCCCACAGTTCCTGTCCGAACTACGTTGACTCTGACTTTCCCATTGCACTGAGGGAGTACGTAGGCCTAGGACAACGATAATGTCCTATGGAGTCACTTTTTTTTCTTTTCTTCTTCGTTTCTCCGTTCTTTCCGTTCCCGATCCTTCTTCTTTCTAGTAGCAGTGGAGCTCCAGACGACGACACCCCTTGATGCAGACAGCAAGCGTGGATCCCATCGAGTACAATGGACGTGTTGGGTGCTAACACCTTCCCTTCGCGTAACCGACTCCCGTACCCGTTTCTCTTGGTCGTGAGACCATGTTCTTTCCCTTCCCTCAGGTTTATGCAGTGTTCCCTTTCCCTCTCTCGGGATAAATACACATTGCTGGCGACTCTGTGTTTTTCCTCGCCACTCTCGCGTTTGTACCGTTGGATACGAATCTTTTGGGAGCAAAAAAGGTCATCTACATCCAAGAGACATCATTCAACAGGAATCCAAGATCTACAAGAGAAGCTTAAGCCTCAGCCTCACTATACCACCAAATTAGGGTTTCTGTGACACCTATCAGTCAATGGCTTTGATTTTCATCAAGATGAACTCCCAATCCCTAATTCTTGGTTCTATTGATTTATCAACATCCTCAAGAGTCTCCTAAGACCTTTAGATGAGAAGGAAGGAGCAAGTTTACAAGATCTGACCTCAGTGCATTCACAGTCAAAATTAGGGTTTGACTGAAACCCTAATCCTTTGGAATTTTTGTTCAAATGAAGTGTCAATGGTTCCAATCATCATATAATATCTCATGAAGTGTTCAAAGTATCCATATCAAGTTTCATGAAGTTTCTTGCAAGAGAAGTAGGGTTTTGATCATGAAAGATGTCATATGTGAGACTTTTCCCCTAATAGCATAATTTGAAATGACCATAACTCCTAAACCACACACCCAATTGGAGTGACTCAAAGCTCATTGGAAATCTCTTTTCAAGATATTCAATTTGTTCCATAAGACTTTTCTCCAAAAAATGCTTGGTTTTTGAGTTATGAGGCTTGCAAGATATTTTGACCAAACACTTAGAAAAATTTCAGCACTTTTCATCACTCTTTTTCTTAACTTTAACCCCATTTCCATTTGGATTCAAGACTTGGGTCCCAAATGAAAGTTGTAGAGCATGATGAGAGCTTTCCAACCATATGTGGAACATTTCATTAGGATAAGCCATTCTCAAGTTATGGGCTGTCAAAGAAGGGCACTTGAAGTTGTCAAATTCTAACTTAGAAATTTTTCTAAGTCCCTTTTTATGCAGCTTGGTGGACACGATTTGTGGGCCATTTTTCTACCAGTTCAAGGCATTATTTCAACTACATTTCAACACCAACATTGTAGTAATATGCATGGGCTTTCATTAGAGCCAACGAGCATGAAATTTGGATCACAAAATCAAGAGATATCATGTATAGAACAAGGCTACTCGAAACTGATTTGCACCAAGTTATACCTCAGTTTTGAATTTAAATTTCATCCCCTCTCTCCAAGTACAATGTCCTGATCTCTTTCAACAGCTTCCAATATCTTCTTTTCCCACAAACCCGTGAAACAAGATGTCAAAGTACACTCCCTTTTGTATTTTCAAGTTGACATTTACAAGCATATGCCAAGAGCATTTCGTGCACATCCTTGGTCCATCAGATCTACACCAAAACGTACTATATTTTTCTGACCTAGTTGCAAAAAGTAGGGGGCTTCACTTGGCTCCATAAGATTGTGTTCAGAATAGCCATACTCTTCAAACCTTTCCATGACTTTCTCTTCAAAAACAAAACCCGTGGTCCATTGGTTCTTCACTCTCATTGTCCAGTAAACTCCCTCTATAAAAGGCTCCCTACTCTCATTCACTTCTCCCCAACAACCAACACAAAAACACTCTGAAATCAAGACTTGTTCTTTGGAGAGCATTCGATCTAGCTGCAAAGGAGAGGGTTCTTGTCATTTGCTTAGGAACCAGGTAAGTTCCTCGACCTTCCATTTATCATGTTTATCATGCTTGAATCATGTGCTTTGCTGAATACACTCTAGTTTAATGTTAGAGATACTATGTTGTTTTAATGTTTGTGTTTTCATGATGATTTTGCACGGCATGTATATTGTTATAAACTCTGTTGAGATTGTTTTAAGAAGCTTCATACCTATCCATGGATGCTCTAATGATTAAACATGTTTGATTCTGTTGGAAACTTGCTAACCATTGTTAAAATGAAATACTACTTGACTATATATGTGCTTTGATCATATGCATGCTGAGCACACCAACCACTTTAACACCAAATATGTTTTTTTTATATATGATGTGTGTTAGCTTCATGATAATATACTGCTATGGGTTGTTTTGTTTTCTTGGCATGAATGAATATGGCTGAGTTAGAGATGTAGTTGTTTGTTCTGGATGAGGTTCATCATGTGTGCATGGTTGTGATTTGTATTTGGATGTGTTGGCTATTTGATGCTATTTACAACTTGTTTGAGCTTTAGAATATTAAGGTTTGTTCATGTCATCGTGTGAATGAAGTTCAGGAAGCTATGGTTTGTCATATTGCATGTTGTTGTTAAGTTTTAAAACAAGTATGTTGGTTTAGATTTGAAACAGAAGTTGGTTTCTCACTCTTTCTTGAACTGGATTTCAGTTTTGAATCATGGTTTTCCTTTGCTTTTTGTTCATGATGTGGTCTTTAATTTGTTTAGATTAGGGTTTATTGTTGTTCTATGATTGGAGTACTTCAATATGATGTGTTATTTCATGTCATTTGGTTGTATATTGAGGGTTTTCTGTGAAATTGAAATCTGATGTTTGCTTTGAATTGAAATACGATGGCAGTTTGTTCTGCATGATTTTGTTTTCCATGCTTGCGTGTGATTGGCTGTTCATTTGTGTTTGTCGTGGAGCATGTTAAAAAAGGACGTGACCAATTGATAAACGTTACTACACACTCAGTCATGTAGCACGCACGTTTTTATTTAATATATTTTATGATTGTTTTGGTTTATATTGATTTTGAAGCATATGTTTATTGGATGAAACACGCCGTCCCAACGGTCACACACTAGCACTTGCCATTTCCTTTCACTTACCACACCTGGGTTCGATCCTGCGGATCAACCCTTTTACTCTTTTATCATTTCTCCTGTTTTCTCCTTTGGACCTTGGGCCTGATTTGCATTGCTATCGCCACCCCAGTTCTGGCCCAATTCTCTCCTATGTTTTTTTTTAGCTAGTTCAATTACTTCAGTGCACCCCCTCCCTGCGCTTTTATTTATTTTCTATTTCCAACTATTTTCACTTCAAATCCTTTTAAAAACCCTTCATTTTATTTATTTAAAACTGTTGCTTTATTTCAAAAATCCAAAAATATTTTAATCTTTATTTAATTTTATTTAGCTATTTGTTCCTTAATTGTTACTTAAGTTTAATTATAATTAATATGTGATTATTTCTTAATTGTTTATTAATATGTTAATGGGTTTTTTCTCTTATTTATTTTAAGCTTAAATTTTAATATGTAATTTGTTTCTTAATTGTTTATGCAAGCTTAATTAATATGGGGATTATTTCTTAAGTGTTGCTTGTTTATTTAAACTTAATAATTAATATGTGAATTGTTCTTAATTGTTTCTTAATTGGATTAATTTGTTAACATTATTTATGAGCATCTTCATTGATCTTATGAGTGTTATTCACTAATGTTTGTTTAAGTCTTGAACTAATCCATCCATGTTTGATTTATCTTATATTTGACTTTGATGTGAATTTTATGCTTCCTTAAATATCATCCTTAATTAATATCATTCTCTTTATCTTGTGAGTGTTCTTTATGTTTGTCTTCCTTAAGATTGAAACATATTGATATGTCCTTATGATGATTATGTCCACTTTTATCCATACTTTATCATGAAGCATCTTGCCATCCTTATGCTTGTGTTGCTTTTATCTCATCATATTGTATCAATGTTTTATCTTTTATCATGTCTTTATCTATTGTTATATTATTCTAGAACTATTATCTTTCCCCCATTCCAAAGGAAGGTGATTAACATTGACTCTTAAAGTCATAGCCCACACCTTAACCTAAGTAACCTCTTAGGAGAAAACTTCATTTCTTGGCCTCATCAGAGCCATAGAAATTATAACTAGCCTTAGGAGAGAGTTCTTACACTCTTGGTGATATTCATCCTAATGAATACTCACTTTCCCTACTGACTAAAACATAACATAGGACTATTATAACTTAGATTTAGAGAGTTCTTGAACTCTAGAATGAGCTTGTACTCATTCTCCCCTGTGAACTTTGACCATAGTCAAAAGTTCATTACTTAGTAGAACTACACATACTCTGATTCTACCTCCGAGGATACGTAGGCGCAAAGTGCGATGCTTTGTCGAGTATACTTAGATACTAAACCCTAGGGTTTCAAACCTTTAGCATAGAACCTTTAGCAAACATAAGATAATAGTAGAACAAGAGGTTCCCGTAGAGTACTACGGACGTTTAGGGTGGTAATACCTTCCCTAGGCGTAACCAACCCCCGAACCTTAGATCCCCCCCCCCCCCCCGTTTAGGGTTTTCTAACGATTTTGAACCTTTCCTTTGGATAAATCAAAGTCGGTTGTAAAAGAAATATGATGCTAATTAATTAATAATTTGTTATCCAATTTTCACCGCAACAATAACTAACCAATTTATCAACCTTTCCTGTGTTTTGTTTCATTTGTGGATCAGGGTTTACTCCAAGAGATTTCAAGAATCGGTAACTCAGGTTGTGGATAGGTCATCCACTATTTAAGCTCCTAAGCTGTGGAATTAGAGGTTTTCTGTTAAGGTGGATTTCCTTTGTTCCGAGTTTGTCTCTTTCGGTTATTTGTACTCAAGTTTGAGGAATAGATGTCGGGTTTTTAATTGTCACGAGAAGTTCTTATCAGAAGCTTATCAAGGCACGACTTCAGTTATCTGATTGGCCACAAGGGTGTTAATTTGTTTAAGGTTCATCAGTGGTATGACTAGAGATATCATGAACCATAGATTTTGGAAGATCGTGGTATCTCATCCTTTGTGTTTATGATCGGCAAGTATCATTCAACGGAATCTCTTGAAGCTAGCAGGTTCAATGTGTGTGCAAGTACTGATTTGATGGTCAGGATGATTTTCACCTTTGGTTTGAGAAGTTGTCAGGTTGTTCAATCAAGATCATTTCAGGTTGAATTTGAGTTTGTGGAGGATCTGTGGCGGTCAAGTGCATTTGTAGATTTTTTAAGTATTGTGGAGGCATGTTACCTTTATCCATTTTTCAAATTACCCACTTCTAAATCCATTTCCACATCTATTCCATAACCTTTTTATCCAATTTTTCCATATCCACTTTTCATTCCATATCCAAAACTATATCCGTTTCATTTATATTTATTTTCTTTCTTTAATTCAATTCAATCATCCACGTTTTTCTTAAACCATTTCCAAATCTTTTTCTTTTAATTCACTTCATTATCCAAATCCTCCTTTCTAATCCAATTTCAATTCTGTTCGTCCATATCAATTTTCCTAAATCCATTTTTCTTTTTTTTACCACATTCATATCCATTTCATCTATCAAAATTCATTCTTTTTTTATTTTCTTTTCCAATTAATTTCTCTTTTCTAACTCATTTTCGTTTTATTTTACTATAACAAAAAAAAAACAAATCATAAAATATTGTTTTAGGTCCACCACATTAGAAAGCCCATTACATGATTTCCAAACCAAAGCCAACGATTTTTCATTCATCAAAAAATCAGCCATGATACTAATCACAATACCAGGCAGCAAAAACCTTCTCCTATGGACCCACAACTCATACTGCCATCACCATAAGGTACCATGCTCCAAGACAAAACATTACCATGACTTGTGAAGTTAAATAAATCGTACACAACCTACTGTGACACCCCACATCCTAAGCCACGCACACCTTTGACCAAGCACAAGAGCCAAAATCTCTGCTTCATCTCAATACCAAACAAAACCTGATGCATCTGGCAAGTTGAGAGGGACTCATCAGATAAAAGTTTTTTTAAAGAAGAGGAGAGAACACGATTAAAAGAAAAGGGAAGAAAACCATTGCAATATAAGAACTCACCCTCCAAGACAAGCACATTCTGCAACAAAAACCTGATCCAAAATTTCCAAACACTGCTGCAAAGCTTCAACACCTGTACTTATCCAAGACTTGTTGTAACAGCGACAAGGGCATGACAATGATACACGAGCTCAGAGTATTCTGCAAATTGACAAGGACATTACAACAACACAAAGTCCAAAGAGTTAATTAATAAGTTTGGAGTTTGATTAAAAGCGGAGAACTTAGAAAAAAGGGGGAGGGACTGCTATTCAGAAAAGCCTCATTCAAAAATCCTCCAAATTCCATACCAACTCTGATTCCAGAGACCTCATTTCAAATCTCGTTTCTCCTTCCGATTTTCTGAACCCACATCAATCTTTTCCCTCATCACAAACAAATCTTCATCAAAACCGAAACAGCAACAACCTCACTCCAATCTCAAAACTCACCTCAAGTCAAACATAAAAACCCTCTCTAAAAACCCTTCGACCTTCTTCATAAACCCTTTCCATCACCCATCAGGTTTCCTTTTTCTAAAAAACTACAACAACAACTCATAAATTCATTCAACCACAAAACCCAGAAACCGTAAATCCTCCAAACCTACAGAACTTCAAATCAAAACCTTCTTCCATTTTTCACCCTTCCACCTTTATCAAAATCCACAACAACCTTATTCATAATCACACACAAAACCCAAACAACTCAACTGATTCAGAATAGAAATGAGAAAAAGAGAGTTTCGAAATCGAGCGAGATGACACAAACTCACAAACCTGGGACCGAGACCTAGTTTTCAATATTGAACGAAGGACGAACGCTGACTATGTTTTTCCTCTCATTTTGTTCTTCTCCCTTAATAGTGATGCGGCCGCGATGATGAATCCATTAGGATTCTGAGCATTTGTTGATTGTTGATGCACTGTTTTGTTCAACGATGTGATATTGAAGAATATGGCGTTGATTTTGTTTCTGTCATGAGTTTGTTGTTCTAAAAAGTGACCTAATTTTTACTAAAAAAAGAGATGAAGTGGCTGTTGTTTCTCGTGTCTTTTTCCTTGGTTTTCCATTGTTTTATTTATTTTATTTATTTAAAGTGATGATGTTACAGTCTGAACCTAAAGTATTTTATTTTGTTTTGATAGGAATCTTGTGGATTGAATCTTGGGTTGATAGCCCGTAAAATTTTCTTTTGCCACCCTTCTTCTCTATTTTGTAACCGAGTTGTGCTTTGTTGTAATAGTAGAATGATGGGCTTCAGGCCCATTTGACTTCTCTAAACGTCACACCCTGTTTCAGTGTATCACCCCCATCTCTTATTTGGTTCTCAATTTAATTCCCATTTTTATTATTATTTTCTCACATTTTTCGATTCCATTTTCTTTTTGTGGGCCAATGATATATAAAGAATCATGACTTGGTGGATTTATTTTAAATGACTGAAAGTCTTGATAAATATGAGGCCACATTTTTATTTATTTTTGTTGGTCAATGACAGTCTAATCAAAAGGATTATCGATTTCTCGATTAAATTTTGATTTAGACGAGACCCACTTTATTTTCATTTCCATTCCATTTGCTTTATTTTGGGCCAATGATATTACACAAATCTTGACTTTGATTATTTCAAATCGATAAAGTCTTGATAAATATGAGGCCACTTTTTTATTTATTTTTATTGGTCAATGAAAGTCAAATATCAAGATTATCGATTTACCGATTTAAATCTTGAATAAGACGAGACCAATTTTATTTTTCATTTCAATTCCATTTTCTTTATTTTGGCCAATGATATCACGAAAATCATGACTTGGTGGTCTATTTCAAATCACTAAATATCTTGACACATATGAGGCCATTTTTATTTTTCCTTTTAGTTGGTCAATGAAAGTCTAACAAAAAGATTATCGATTTTATCGAGTTAAATCTTGATTTAGACGAGACCACCTTTATTTTCATTTCCATTCCATTTGCTTTATTTTGGGCCAATGATATTACACAAATCTTGACTTTGATTATTTCAAATCGATAAAGTCTTGATAAATATGAGGCCACTTTTTTATTTATTTTTATTGGTCAATGAAAGTCAAATATCAAGATTATCAATTTACCGATTTAAATCTTGATTAAGACGAGACCAATTTTATTTTTCATTTCAATTCCATTTTCTTTATTTTGGCCAATGATATCACAAAAATCATGTCTTGGTGGTTTATTTCAAATCACTAAATATCTTGACTCATATGAGGCCATTTTTATTTTTCCTTTTAGTTGGTCAATGAAAGTCTAACAAAAAGATTATCGATTTTATCGAGTTAAATCTTGAATTAGACGAGACCACCTTTATTTTCACTTCAATTCCATTTTCTTTATTTTGGGCCAATGTTATAAAAAAATCATAACTTTGTTGATTATTTCAAATCAATAAATTTTGATTATAATGAGGCCATATTTTTCTTTTTTTTGGTTGGTCAATGAAAGTCTAATCAAAAGGATTATCGATATCTCGATTAAATCTTGATTTAGATGAGACCCACTTTATTTTCATTTCCATTCCATTTCCTTTATTTTTGGGCCAATGATATTACACAAATCTTGACTTTGATTATTTCAAATCAATAAAGTCTTGATTTATATGAGGCCACTTTTTTATTTATTTTTATTGGTCGATGAAAGTCAAAAATCTAAGATTATCGATTTATCGATTTAAATCTTGATTAAGAAGAGACCAACTTTATTTTCATTTCGATTCCATTTTCTTTATTTTGGTCGATGATATAACAAACTTCATGGTTTGGTTGATCTCATTAAAGCGACAAAACTTTGATCAATATGAGACCACTGTCTCTTTATTTCAGTTTCATTCACTTTTTAGTCGATGAAAGTCAAGAATCATTGATTATCGATTTCTCGATTAAATCATGATTAAGACGAGACTATTTCTATTTCATTTCAATTTTTAATTTCTTTGAATACTAACTTTTCATTTCCCACCTTGACCTCATAGTCACAAGATACTATCTTTTCCCTTGGCCTCATGAGAGCCATTTTCATCACAACTTAGAATTAAGATAGAGTTCTTGAACTCTATGTGATTCTCACCATCATGAGAACTCACTTTCCCCCCTATAACTTAGATTTAGAGAGTTATCGTGAACTCTAAAATGAGCTCACACTCATTTCCCCTTGGAACTTTGGCCATAGTCAATGGTTCTACAAATTCACCCTTAGTTAGGTGAACTACGGTTGCTCTGATTCTTTAGTCAGATAAGTAGGCACAAGATGCGACATCTTGGCGAGCAAACTTAGTGTACATACCCCTAGGTCTTTACCTTAGTATAGATATCTTAGCAAGCAAACATAACATAACACAAACTAAACAAGAGGTTCCTGTAGAGTACTACAGATATTAAGGGTGCTAATACCTTCCCTTAGTATAACCAACCCCCAAACCTTAGATCTCCCACTTTAGGTTTTCTCGATCTTGAACCTTTCCTTTGGATAAATCAAAGTCGGTGGTGAATTCAAAGAAATGTGATGCAAGTTAATTAATAGCTTGTTATCCGATTCTCACCGCAACAGAAATGGCGACTCTGCTGGGGATGCATTTTTTAGGGTTAAGCCCACCTTGTTTTGTTTATGTTATTTATGCTTGTTTGTTATACATGTACATATCTGTATATATCTGTATACCTATTTTGCTTGGCACTTTCTGTGTGCAGGGTGCTACTTTTGAGTGGTGAGATAAATCCTAACCCGGATTTGAGTGCACTTATGATAGGACGATGGTATATTCAAGGAGGCTTTGAGGGAGTCGATTCCTGAAAAAGTTGACTTGAGACACCATCACTCAGTTTAGGCCCTCATGGGAGCTTAGTCATGTTGAGCGAGTCTATTCGTGAAAACGTGCTACTCTCAATGTAGGAGCCATCGATACTGAGAACCGTAGTTATTTCTAAACCCCACTTAAGCCTTTTTAGGATGTAGTGCGGTGACCATGAGGGAGTCTATTTCTGAAATGGTTGTCACGCGATACTACACTCAGACGAGATTCTCTAGAGAATTTTATTGATTACTGAGTCATTTGGGAAGTCGATTAAATCAGAAAGATGGGTTGTCGACTCTGGGAACTTCTTAGAACCCTGTTCAACAGATGAAAACCCATAGTACACACCATTTGGGATGGGTAGACCATGGCTCCATGCTCGTGATCTTCAAACCTAGGCCCTCATTTGTTTCCCTGTATATATGTGTGAATATGTGAATATCTGTATATGTGTGTTTGTGCATACATTCGTACATTCATGACAGCCTTTCGGTTTCAAGGAATTCAAGTGCCTTTTCCTTTGTAAAAATCAATAAAGATCATGGATTTTGAAACTAAACACTTCAGTTTCCCAAAATGTTTGCAACTCGCCTTTGAGTTCCTTGAAACCATTTGGCTTGCATTAGCATCACATTTGCATTTGCATTGCATTTGCATTTCTCAGCCTTGAGTCTCATTCGTCCTCTGTCTGTAACCCAATTGACTTCCCGAAGCCATCATTAGACTTGAAGTAGATTTTGGAGGATCATGAACTCAGAAGAGAAGAACCAGTTTGTGACCAGAGCAGATTTTGACTTATTGAGAAACCAGTTGAATAAGATTGTGGCAGCCTTGGCAAAGAGAGATGACAATATTCAGGGTATGTCTTTGGACAATGTTGCTCAAGCTCAACCTGTGCAGATTCCTATTGAGAACCAAGTTATACAAGAACGTGCCATTGTTCGAGATGGTCGTTCCTCTTCTGTTGATGCCGTGGAATATCGTAGTTTCGCTTTCTCTGAGCCAAATTCCCAAGAGTTAGTCCCTGTGGTGAAAATCAAGGATCCACGATATGCTGAGATAATGGAAAACTGTCGTGCCTTGGAGAAGACGCTTGATGCACTTAAGGATCGTGACTCTGCTGATCTGAATGCTCTGAACATGTGTTGGGTACCTGACCTTGTGATACCTCCTAAGTTCAAGACACCAAAGTTTGAGAAGTACAAAGGGGATAGCTGTCCGAAGCAGCATTTGGTGATGTTTTGCAGAAGAATGACTTCACATGTCCGTAACGATAAACTTATGATCCACTGTTTCCAAGACAGTCTGAGTGGGGCATCATTGAATTGGTACATGCAGCTAGAGAGTCGCAACATCCAATCATGGTCAGACCTATCCAATGCCTTTGTTAAGCAATACAACTACAATCTTGACTTGGCTCCCAGCCGCCTGCATTTGCTAGACTTATCTCAAGAAGACAATGAATCCTTTAGAGGATATGCTCAGAGTTGGAGAGAAGTAGCAGCTAGCGTCCAACCACCACTTTTGGGCAGGGAATTAGTTGACTGGTTCGTGGATACTTTGCAAGGTCCATACCGAGAAAAGTTGTTTAGCATTACGACATCAAACTTTTCTGACTTGGTAATAGCTGGAGAGCGCATTGAGAGCGGTGTCAAGAACGGAAAAATCCGAGGCATCTCAAACATCTCTGCTAGTGAGAGTGAATCAATTGTCAGTTATCAAGAAGAATGGGAGAAAGAAAGTAATTCCACTTGGGAATCTCCAATACCTCAGCCTCAGCGCTCATGCAACTCAAGTGTTCAGAGTCAGCAATCTTTTGGGTCTCCGCGTCAGACACCATTCTCTCCCTAGAGGCAATATTCTTCTCCAAATCAACGGTCCTACCGCCGTCAGTCGCCTCAGCATGCACGACAAAGGCCAAGAAAGACAAAGAGGAATTTCACTCCATTGCCAATACCATACAGTCAGTTCTTGCCCGATTTAATCAAAAGTGGATTGATGGTGCCAAAGGAGATAGATCTAGCGCCTTCTTCATATCGGCCAGGATTTGACGCCAACGCCCGATGTGACTACCATGCTGGGGCACAAGGGCATGCAACTGAAGACTGTAAGGTACTCAGAAATAAGGTTCAGACTCTGCTTGACTCCAATATGTTCTCATTCACGCCTCAAGGCATTCAAATCAACAATCTTTCACCTAATCAGGCGAGTTCATCAAAGTCTGGGATAGAAGAAATTTTCGAGAGTGGATGTGAAGATGATTCTCAGACTGATCTCGACAAACAACTCTGAAGACGGTTATCTCAGCTTGGCAAATCAAGAAGGAAATTCAAGTTCCCCGAAGCTGGCAATCTTTTGGCTGTTTAGTATTTTGTTGTATTTTCTTTGCATGTTTGAAATTATATTTGCTTATAAGCTGTTGTTTTTTCAAATTGGAAAGATTAACAAAATATTTATGCAACTTTTGATTAAGTCCATTCATTTTCACTCATTTTCTTTTAGTGTCATAAAAGTAAAAGCAAAAAAAAAACCAAGAAGCAAAAAGATTTTTTCTTTCCTTCCACTTATCAAATTGTTGTTTAAGAAAAGATAGGGAGGATCATGAAAATATTATCCATAATTGTTGTGGTATGCTTTCGATTAAACCTCACCGAGGATGTAAGGCATTGTTTCAATCCCCAAACACTGGAGAAATAAGGAAGATAATCCCTCGTTAACCCTTCGAGCCTAGAAGCAGGAGTTTTATTTCCTTACACAAAAAACCCTTGAATCTCAACCTTGGGGCAGGGTAGTTCTCAGTTTAACTTGGTTTTGCACTCAAATGCAAGTGCTTCATGCAAAGACATCAGTCAGCTCTCTCCAATCAAGTGAATAAAAGCTGCACAAGTTGTTACCGAAGCTACAAATAAGGAAGGATTATTGAGAAATCCTTAATCGAAGAGTGAGCCGAGTCCCTTTCAAGGAAAAAGCCAAGAAATATGGGAAGCCCAAAACTTCGCCTTATACAAGAAGGTTCGTACAACAATCAAGACAAAGCAGAATCTCATAATATCAATCAAGCAAAGAAGAGGTCTCAAAACCTCAGCGAAGACAAAGAAGAGGTCTCAAAACCTCAATGAAGACAAGAAAAGGTCTCAAAACCTCAGCAATAAAGGAAAACCAAATGTTGTAAGGGAGTAATGACTATCCCAGGTGTCTGAATCATCATCAACTATCATCAATTCATTCATAGTCTATAGGAATGTAAATGTGTAGCCTAAGTTAACTGAGTGTAGGATTGGAGTTCATCACGAAGTTTGGGTGGGGATAAATAAACTTTGAGCCTTTATCCTTGGTTTCATAAACCGTGAACCAGGCCACGTTACAACCCTTAAAAGACCTAATTGAGGTAAGGTTATTTTGAAAGCATACTACAACAAGATTGATTAACCTGACTCCTAATAATCTTTGCTAATTGCGTGTATTGATCACTTCATTTGTCATTCCGTAAATGACTAGATCCACTTTATTTTTTATTTAATCATTCCACTGTGTGTGTTTCATCAATAAAACTTCGATTACAAAAGCTTGCATGAAATTTACATTGAAATTGCCAATTTTTAATGAACAATACTCGTTTGTAAAGACAATTCAATGTCAAAGGAATCCCAACAAATGCAGCCAGCTAGGGACTTTGACTTGTTAAAGGAGGCTCACCTAGGGGCAACCAAGTGTGAGGATTTACCAATCCATCATTCCAAGAGCTAGTAAATTAGGGGCAGAACTCTTCAAAAGTTTAGAATACTGGGGCAAGTCTTCTTGAGGTCATCTTATGACAAGTTTGTTTCAAGGCAAGGACTCCAATGATCCACCAACAGGGGCAAGTCTGTTCCCCAGTTGTTTCTACCATAGTCTAAAGGACTTGGTATTGCAAATACAGTTAATTTGTGCCAATTATGTTGAGACTCATGAATCTTTTCAAAAGTTTGAAGATATTGAAGTGTCTGGTGTGTCAATTCTACTGTAAAATCCTTTTGATGACTTACCCTCACAAACCCGTCAATCAGAAGCAGTCATGTCGAGATTTGGCAAATCTCTCAAAAGGCCAATTAGGCTGGGGTATCTCCTTCGCAGATCAACCAAGATGACAGGGGTAAGTTTGTTTCCCAGTTGTCGACAACCAGTCTGAAGCACAAGTTCAAGGACCTTGTTGTGTAAATATAGTTAATTTGGGGCAATTATGCCAAAATTCATGAACCTCTCCAAGAGTTGGAAGATATTGAAACATCTTATATGCCAATTCTTCTATAAAATCCTCTTGTTATTTTCTTCTGATGGACTATGTACTTTGGGGCCGATGACTTCTGTTACTAGCTCCCCAGTAAGCTGTCTCTCCAGCTAAATCTTGGCAATTATCCATGGATCTTCCTCCTCCAGTAAGGAAATCAAGCTCATGATGGTAATCCTAGTGAAGTCATGATGTTATACCTCAGGTGGAATTCTATTTTCCCAGTGAAGTTGTTGATCCTACTTATTCATCCCCAGTAATGGTCTAATCGGATGATGTCGGCTGGGTATCCCTGTCGAGATGATTATTTCATCTCCAGTCTTGCTTCCTTTTGTCTGTTTTGTCAGCATAAGTTTAAGCATAAGCATGGCATAAGCATTCATATGCTTAACATCTTAGCATTTTTATTACCCCTTTCAGGTGTTTACCTTCTTTGTTCACTTTGGCGTTTATCTCCCCAAGTGATTGGGTTTGTCTATCCTCTCCAATAGATTTGTCAGCCCTAGGCCTAAGTGCCCATCCTTCTGAATTCCCCACAAAGTTTTATCCTCGTGGATGATGGTTGGTTAAGTTGTCTTTTCCGCATTTGGATAAGATAAATACCTATTTGAGCTCATTCCTCAATGGTTGGAGTCTTGTTTGACCGCATCCTTCTAGCTTGTTCCTAGATCGATCTTTGGTCCCTGGGCCTATTTAGGTTGATGAACCTAATTTTTGCGTGCATTTATTTTGCACTGTGTCTCACAAGAAGAATTTTTACAGATCCTCATTGAAGACAAAAATCGTTCCCCAGCAGTGTTGTGATATCAACATCTCTTTGGAATTTATACCCAATAACAAGTAGCAATCTCTTGAAGAAACTTGTTTTTCCATGGCGATGAGTGGCAGTCTCTTTTAAGATCCTTATCTATCTCTGGTACTATCCAACCTTGTTGCAATCATAATTGGTATTCCCCAGGAAGTCTAACCTGCAACCCCGGTACCGACCTATATGATACTTAATCTCCTCATATGGATACCTAAAGTCCAGTAACTTCTGGCATTGTTTATTCCAGGTCAGATGTGAACCTAAACTTCAGGTTATCGTGAACCCGTTGTTTGAAATCAGGTTATCGTGAACCTAAACTTCAGGGTATCGTGAACCCGTCGTTTGAAACCAGGTCAGATTTGAACCTAAACTTCGGGTTATCGTGAACCCGTTGTTTGAAATCAGGTTATCGTGAACCTAAACTTCAGGTTATCGTGAACCCGTTGTTTGAAATCAGGTTATCGTGAACCTAAACTTCAGGTTATCATGAACCCGTTGTTTGAAATCAGGTTATCGTGAACCTAAACTTCAGGTTATCGTGAACCCGTTGTTTGAAATCAGGTTATCGTGAACCTAAACTTCAGGTTATCGTGAACCCGTTGTTTGAAATCAGGTTATCGTGAACCTAAACTTCAGGTTATCGTGAACCCGTTGTTTGAAATCAGGTTATCGTGAACCTAAACTTCAGGTTATCGTGAACCCGTTGTTTGAAATCAGGTTATCGTGAACCCGTTGTTTGAAATCAGGTTATCGTGAACCTAAAACTTCAGGTTATCGTGAACCCGTTGTTTGAAATCAGGTTATCGTGAACCTAAACTTCAGGTTATTATGAACCCGTTGTTTGAAATCAGGTTATCGTGAACCTAAACTTTAGGTTATCGTGAACCCGTTGTTTGAAACCAGGTCAGATTTGAACCTAAACATTAGGTTATCATGAACCCGTCATTTGAAATCAGGTTATCGTGAACCTAAACTTCGGGTCAGATGTGAACCGTTGTTTAAACCCTGGTCCAATATGAACCTAAACAAAAATTTAAAATCCAGCTCATACTGGTAGTCAAAGTCCAACTCATATTGGCACACCCAAATCCAGCTCATACTAGTATTCTTCATAATCCAAATTGTTATCTTATCCAACTCAAATGGGTGTATACTGACATATCACTTCTGAGTCCAATCCTTGTTGGCACTTTAATCTGGTTCCCAACAGAAGTTCAGTCATTATTAGTATCTCTTGACATATCACTTCTGAGTCCAATCCTTGTTGGCACTTTAATCTGGTTCCCACCAGAAGTTCAATCATTATCAATATCTCTTTGAAAGTCCTTATGATTGATCATCATTTGGCACACACAGAGTTTGTCTCTGTCTTTTCTTGTTTTTCTTGAAGATTCTGTTTGAACTCTTCAGTATAAGAAATCCCCAGAAAATCTTTTATTTGGATGTCTATCCTTTTATTTCAAATTGATCCCTATTGGAGATCATGTCTTTTGTCTGGTTTCATGCCCAGTAAGAATGCGTCTTATTTCCCCAGTGTCATCCGGTCACATATGAACCTGTCGTCCATCTCCCTAGATCTTTCCCCAGTGGAGAATACCTTTCTGGCTTCCATTTCCAGTGAGGAACTGTAGGGACTTCCCCTTTACTTTTCCATCCCCAGTGTTGCCTCAGAGTCTCCCCAGTGAGTCTCTTTCGTTGGTTAGTCTGTATCCCCAGTGAGTTTTTCTCATGGATACTAACCTTTATCCTTTCCCAGTGAAGCTCACCTGTGGTTGTTTGCTCTTTATCCTTGGAGTCTTGTTTGTCTACATTTTTCCATTATCATGGCATCATATCATCATACTAGGAGTTCATGGCATGTCGGCATTTACATGTCCGTCGCGTGTCCTTAGCATATGCATTCCATCTAAGGGCAAAATTTTCGGTTTGCTATATTTAAATACCTTTCACCTTGATGTCCCGAGGATCTTCGTTCCTCGTGTCATTCGGTAAAGCTATTTAAATAGGGGCAACTGTTGTAACCCAAATTTTACCCTTAGATTCATTGATCTTTTGCATACCATTCTAGGTCAAACATTCATGCATAAATAACCAATTTATCAACCTTTGATGTGTTTTGTTTCATTTGTGGATCAGGGTTTACTCCAAGAGATTTCAAGAATCGGTAAATCAGGTTGTGGATAGGTTATCCACCATTTAAGCTCCTAAGCTGTTGAATTAGTGGTTTTCTGTTAAGGTGGATTTCCTTTGTTCCGAGTTTGTCTCTTTCGGTTATTTGTACTCAAGTTTGAGGAATAGATGTCGGGTTTTCAATTGTCATGAGAAGTACTTATCAGAAGCTTATCAAGGCACGACTTCAGTTATCTGATTGGACACAAGGGTGTTAATTTGTTTAAGGTTCATCAGTGGTATGACTAGAGATATCCTGAACCATAGATTTTGGAAGATCATGGTATCTCATCCTTTGTGTTTATGATCAGCAAGTGTCATTCAATGGAGTCTCTTGAAGCTAGCAGGTTCAATCTATGTGCAAGTACAGATTTGATGGTCAGGATGATTTTCACCTTTGGTTTGAGGAGTTGTCAGGTTGTTCAATCAAGATCATTTCAGGTTGAATTTGAGTTTGTGGAGGATCCGTGGCGGTCAAGTGCATTTGTGGATTTTTTAAGTATTGTGGAGGCATGTTACCTTTATCCATTTTTCAAATTACCCACTTCTAAATCCATTTCCACATATATTCCATATCCTTTTTATCCAATTTTTCCATATCCACTTTTCATTCCATACCCAAAACTATATCTGTTTCATTTATATTTATTTTCTTTCTTTAATTCAATTCAATCATCCACATTTTTTTTAAACCATTTCCAAATCTTTTTCTTTTAATTCACTTCATTATCCAAATCCTCCTTTCTAATCCGATTTCAATTTTGTTCGTCCATATCAATTTTCCTAATTCCATTTTTCTTTTTTTTACCACATTCATATCCAATTCACCTATCAAAATTCATTCTTTTTTTATTTTCTTTTCCAATTCATTTCTCTTTTCTAACTCATTTTCATTTTATTTTACTATAACAAAAAAAAAACAAATCATAAAACATTATTTTAGGTCCACCACATTAGAAAGCCCATTACATGATTTCCAAACCAAAGCCAACGATTTTTCATTCATCAAAAAATCAGTCATGATACTAATCACAATACCAGGCAGCAAAAACCTTCTCCTATGGACCCACAACTCGTACCGCCATCACCATAAAGTACCATGCTCCAAGACAAAACATTGCCATGACTTGTGAAGCCATACAAACCGTACACAACCTACTCCGACACCCCACATCCTAAGCCACGCGCACCTTTGACCAAGCACAAGAGCCAAAATCTCTGCTTCATCTCAATACCAAACAAAACCTGATGCATCTGGCAAGTTGAGAGGGACTCATCAGATAAAAATTTTTTACAGAAGAGGAGAGAACACGATTAAAATAAAAGGGAAGAAAAACATTACAATATAAGAACTCACCCTCCAAGACAACCACATTCTGCAATAAAAACCTGATCCAAAATTTCCAAACACTGCGGCAAAGCTTTAACACCTGTACTTATCCAAGACCTGTTGTAACAGCGACAAGGGCATGACAATGATACACGAGCTCAGAGCATTCTGAAAATTGACAAGGACATTACAACAACACAAAGTCCAAAGAGTTAATCAATAACTTTGGAGTTTGATTAAAAGTGGAGAACTTAGAAAAAGGGGGGAGGGACTGCTATTCAGAAAAACCTCATTCAAAAATCCTCCAAATTCCATACCAACTCTGATTCCAGAGACCTCCTTTCAAATCTCGTTTCTCCTTCCGATTTTCTGAACCCACATCAATCTTTTCCCTCATCACAAACAAATCTTCATCAAAACCGAAACAGCAACAACCTCACTCCAATCTCAAAACTCACCTCAAGTCAAACATAAAAACCCTCTCTGAAAACCCTTCGACCTTCTTCATAAACCCTTTACATCACCCATCAGGTTTCCTTTTTCCAAACAACTACAACAACACCTCATAAATTCATTCAACCACAAAACCCAGAAACCGTAAATCCTCCAAACCTACAGAACTTCAAATCAAAACCTTCTTCCATTTTTCACCCTTCCACCTTCATCAACATCCACAACAACCTTCTTCATAATCACACACAAAACCCAAACAACTCAACTGATTCAGAATTGAAATGAGAAAAAGAGAGTTTCGAAATCGAGCGAGATGACACAAACTCACAAACCTGGGACCGAGACCTAGTTTTCAATATTAAACGAAAGACGAACGCTGACTATGTTTTTCCTCTCATTCCGTTCTTCTCCCTTAATAGTGATGCGTCCGCGATGATGAATCCATTAGGATTCTGAGCATTTGTTGATTGTTGATGCACTGTTTTGTTCAACGATGCGATAGCTGAGAATATGGCGTTGATTTTGTTTCTGTCCTGAGTTTGTTGTTCTAAAAAGTGACCTAATTTTTACTAAAAAAAGAGATGAAGAGGCTGCTGTTTCTCGTGTCTTTTTCCTTGGTTTTCCTTTGTTTTATTTATTTTATTTATTTAAAGTGATGATGTTACAGTCTGAACCTAAAGTATTTTATTTTGTTTTGATAGGAATCTTGTGGATTGAATCTTGGGCTGATAGCCCGTAAAATTTTCTTTTGCCACCCTTCTTCTCTATTTTGTAACTGAGTTGTGCTTTGTTGTAATAGTAGAATGATGGGCTTCAGGCCCATTTGACTTCTCTAAACGTCACACCCTGTTTCCGTGTATCACCCCCTATCTCTTATTTAGTTCTCAATTTAATTCCCATTTTTATTATTATTTTCTCACATTTTTCGATTCCATTTTCTTTTTGTGGGCCAATTTTATATAAAGAATCATGACTTGGTGGATTTATTTTAAATCACTATAAGTCTTGATAAATATGAGGCCACATTTTTATTTATTTTTGTTGGTCAATGACAGTCTAATCAAAAGGATTATCGATTTCTCGATTAAATTTTGATTTAGACGAGACCCACTTTATTTTCATTTCCATTCCATTTGCTTTATTTTGGGCCAATGATATTACACAAATCTTGACTTTGACTATTTCAAATCGATAAAGTCTTGATAAATATGAGACCACTTTTTTATTTATTTTTATTGGTCAATGAAAGTCAAATATCAAGATTATTGATTAACCGATTTAAATCTTGATTAAGACGAGACCAATTTTATTTTTCATTTCAATTCCATTTTCTTAATTTTGGCCAATGATATCACAAAAATCATGACTTGGTGGTTTATTTCAAATCACTAAATATCTTGACTCATATGAGGCCATTTTTATTTTTCCTTTTAGTTGGTCAATGAAAGTCTAACAAAAAGATTATCGATTTTATCGAGTTAAATCTTGATTTAGACGAGACCACCTTTATTTTCATTTCCATTCCATTTGCTTTATTTTGGGCCAATGATATTACACAAATCTTGACTTTGATTATTTCAAATCGATAAAGTCTTGATAAATATGAGGCCACTTATTTATTTATTTTTATTGGTCAATGAAAGTCAAATATCAAGATTATCGATTTACCGATTTAAATCTTAATTAAGACGAGACCAATTTTATTTTTCATTTCAATTCCATTTTGTTTATTATGGTCAATGATAGCACAAAAATCATGTCTTGGTGGTTTATTTCAAATCACTAAATATCTTGACTCATATGAGGCCATTTTTATTTTTCCTTTTAGTTGGTCAATGAAAGTCTAACAAAAAGATTATCGATTATATCGAGTTAAATCTTGATTTAGACGAGACCACCTTTATTATCACTTCAATTCCATTTTCTTTATTTTGGTCCATTGATATAAAAAAATCATAACTTTGTTGATTATTTCAAATCAATAAATTTTGATTATATGAGGCCATATTTTTCTTTTTTTTGGTTGGTCAATGAAAGTCTAATCAAAAGGATAATCGATATCTCGATTAAATCTTGATTTAGATGAGACCCACTTTATTTTCATTTCCATTCCATTTCCTTTATTTTTGGGCCAATGATATTACACAAATCTTGACTTTGATTATTTCAAATCAATAAAGTCTTGATTTATATGAGGCCACTTTTTTATTTATTTTTATTGGTCGATGAAAGTCAAAAATCTAAGATTATCGATTTATCGATTTAAATCTTGATTAAGACGAGACCAACTTTATTTTTATTTCGATTCCATTTTCTTTATTTTGGTCGATGATATAACAAACTTCATGGTTTGGTTGATCTCATTAAAGCGACAAAGTTTTGATCAATATGAGACCAATGTCTCTTTATTTCAGTTTCATTCACTTTTTAGTCGATGAAAGTCAAGAATCATTGATTATCGATTTCTCGATTAAATCATGATTAAGACCAGACTATTTCTATTTCATTTCAATTTTTAATTTCTTTGAATACTAACTTTTCATTTCCCACCTTGACCTCATAGTCACAAGATACTATCTTTTCCCTTGGCCTTATGAGAGCCATTTTCATCACAACTTAGAATTAAGATAGAGTTCTTGAACTCTATCTGATTCTCACCATCATGAGAACTCACTTTCCCCCCTATAACTTAGATTTAGAGAGTTATTGTGAACTCTAAAATGAGCTCACACTCATTTCCCACCTTGACCTCATAGTCACAAGATACTATCTTTTCCCTTGGCCTTATGAGAGCCATTTTCATCACAACTTAGAATTAAGATAGAGTTCTTGAACTCTATGTGATTCTCACCATCATGAGAACTCACTTTCCCCCCTATAACTTAGATTTAGAGAGTTATTGTGAACTCTAAAATGAGCTCACACTCATTTCCCCTTGGAACTTTGGCCATAGTCAATGGTTCCTCAAATTCACCCTTAGTTAGGTGAACTACGGTTGCTCTGATTCTTTAGTCAGATACGTAGGCACAAGATACGACATCTTGGCGAGCAAACTTAGTGTACATACCCCTAGGTCTTTACCTTAGTATAGATATCTTAGCAAGCAAACATAACATAACACAAACTAAACAAGAGGTTCCTGTAGAGTACTACAGATATTAAGGGTGCTAATACCTTCATTTAGTATAACCTACCCCCAAACCTTAGATCTCCCCCTTTAAGTTTTCTCGATCTTGAACCTTTCCTTTGGATAAATCAAAGTCGGTGGGAATTCAAAGAAATGTGATGCAAGTTAATTAATAGATTGTTATCCGATTCTCACCGCAACAAGGTCATAAGATGAAATGGCTTTTGTTTCGACAAGGCATGTATTGGCCTACCATGCTAAAAGATTGCATTGAATTCGCCAAGGGCTGCCAGGAATGTCAAGTTCATGCTGGCATACAACATATCCCTTCAAGTGAGCTACATTCCATAGGCAAACCATGGCCTTTTAGAGGTTGGGCTTTGGATTTTATTGGAGAGATTCGACCAGCATCGTCCAAAAATCAGAGATACATTTTGGGAGGTATTGACTATTTTATGAAGTGGATCGAAGCGATACCTTTACCAAATGTGGATCAAGAAGATGTGATCGAATTCATTCAAAAATCCATCATTTATAGGTTTGGAATCCCATAGACAATTACAACAGATCAAGGATCAGTCTTTACTAGTCGGAAAATGCAGGAGTTTGCTAAAGAAATGGGTTTCAAACTCTTAACCTCTACACCTTATTATGCTCAAGCTAATGGTCAGGTCGAAGCAGCTAATAAGGTAGTGATTGGTTTGATCAAAAAACATGTGGGAAAGAAGCCTAGAAATTGGCATAAGACATTAGATCAGATCCTCTGGGCATGTCAAACCTCTCCCAAAGAAGCAACTAACACTACTCCATTTCGATTAACTTTTGGTAATGACACAGTATTACCTGTCGAAATCTACCTTCATTTAATAAGGTTCCAAAGACATCATGAAATTCCTTCTGAGTCTTATTGGAATATGATGTTAGATGAATTGGTGGATTTGGACGAAGAGAGACTTAACGCTTTGGAATTGCTAAAGAGACAAAAGAAAAGAGTGGAGAAGTCATGCAACAAAAAGGTTAAGATTAAGACCTTTTCGCCTGGAGATTTAGTTTGGAAGGTAATCCTGCCTATGGATCGAAAGGTCAGAGCCTTGGGCAAATAGTCCCCAAAATGGGAAGGCCTGTTTCAAATTACGCAAGTATTTTCTAATGGGGCCTATGAAGTCGACGAATTAGACGAGGATAAAAGAATCTTGAAAGTAAATGGCAAGTATTTGAAAAAATATAATCTAGCACTTCAACAAATTAAAATTGCTAAAGAGTAATTCAACGTAAAAAGGCAAAGCCAACATTGGTATTCATAAATTCCAAAATGGCTTAAAAGTCATTACATAAAAAGCCTCAAAGGGCTATCGAACATTGAACTAAAAAGAAAATATTACAAAGAAATTACAAGCTAAAAAGGGAGATTCTCTTTCATCTTCAAATATTTTGACTTCTGGAGTTCAAGGCGTTTCTCACACAAGGTCTTGTCAGATCTTAAATGTGCAATCTCTTTCTCCAGTTGTCGAGTTTCCTCAGCAAAAGTTATGGCATTGTCTAGTTCTTTCGACAAGTCAGAATCATCAAAGGAAGACAGCTCAGCGTTGCGCTTTTTGGCCTTCGAGATCTTGGCTTGAAGCTTTTTTATTTTTCGCTCCCAGGAGGCAATGTTTCGGTCGTTAAAGGTGATCTCTTGCTTGTTCTTCTCTTTGGTTTCCTCCAGTTCTGCTACCTTATTTTCAGATTCAGTGGCAGCGGTCCAAGAGGCAGCCTCGCTTCCAAATTTGATTGAAATTGCATCTTCAATTTGAGGCAGTCGCTTGAGGTCAGCATGGACTTGGTCGATCATAGTGCCAAGCTCTAAAATGATGTTAGCAGATTCAGGAGATATAGTGTGGATGTCGACTTGTTGAAGGAGACTTTTCAGTGAAATATGAGTGACATTATCCATTTGTAAGAGAATGAAGAGGTCATCCTTAAAAATATTTTCTTTGATCTTCAGGAGGATGTTGTCCTCAGGCTTTCTCGAAGGTTTATCCTCAGAGGCAGTTGAAGCACTAGGAGTCTTATAAGAGGAACTTCCTCGACTGCCAAGGAGGATCTTTATGTACCTTCGAGGGTCGCTGACCTTCAAGGCATCAAGTTCTTTTTTAGAGAGGCCTGCTCCATACACAGTCGAGGCTACGTTGCCTTCAGTAGCAATAGTAGTAGCTGGAATAGTGGTGGCTCCGACAGAAGTCGAATCATTATCAAGCTCTTATTTAACTTTCTTTTCCTCGCCTTAGTCTTCCTCCTCTTCATCTGCATCCATGTTGTCATCAGTATTATCTCCATCATTGTTGCCACCAGGCTCAGTTTGGTGCATTGTTTCTTCATCCTCCTCCATCTCTTCATCCCCCTCTGGATCAATATGTTTAGCCCCAAGGGTTTCGACCACTGGTGAGCCGTCCTCATCAGCCAGGGTTCTATCTTCATTCATGACGATGGTCCCTAGGTTTTCTGCTTCAAGATTATTCTGACCATCGTCTTCATCATGGTCGGAGCCATCTGTTTGGGACTATTGAGTAGTAGTCTTTGTTGGCGAAGGAGGAACTGTTTCAAAGCCAGGTTTACTAATTTCATCTATTGAACTCCTTCCAGAGCCTAAGTCGGAATTAGGGTGGTATGTAGGCTCACCTTAGCTGTTCAGAATAGTGGCTAGAGAGGAAGACTTAGCCACTGGTGGGTTTGAGCAACTTGCATTAGCCTGAGTCAAATCAAAGCTAATCAGGTCAAAGAGAAACAAGGTAAACAGTTAAATAAATGTGAAAGGATAGTTACCTTGACACCTTCAGCACCAGAGCTAGAATTGTCACTTTCAGCTTAGCCTGCGGCCAGTTTAGAGGCAGCCCTAGAAGAGGTTTCTGCAGCACCACTGGTAGTGGTTGTTTTCTCAGATTGGCCAGCAGCAGCATCTGTAGCCTGAGTTGGTTTCTTCCTCTTTTTCATTTTTGAATCTTCAGGATGAGATTGGTTATCATCCTTCAAATCAACAATGACTTGGGCAGTGCCCCTCTTCGACTTCCTCTGATGTGTTGGAGGTGGTTTACGAGAAACTTGAAGTAGTATAAAGCATTAGAGGAAAGAACTGCTCATCAACAAAAGGAAAAAAGTTGTGTGACGTACCTTGCTGCCTTCATTCATTTTCTCAATCTTCACTTCGACCAGTTTTGGAGTTGTACTCTTCTTAGGTGTAGCTGCAAAACAAACAAAATTACCACAAGTCATTAATGATAAAGTTTAAATGAAAGAAGATAAAATCGAAGAATCCAAACCTTCAAATATTTCGGATTCGATGCGAACATCTTCGATACCAATATGAAGGTGTCCTTTGAAACCGTCTAGCGTATGCTTAGTCGGAACCACCCGCTGAGCCTTGGGTTTTGCTTGTTGGCGAAGGATTTTTATCGAATCCCCATAGACGAACCAGTCTGGAAATTGAGGGGCAAGAGCCACTCCAAAATCAGCAGTGGGCAGTCGAGGAGTCTTCGGAGGGAATAGTGCGAAAGCCATTTAATAGCGTTTCTCAGGAGGAACATATGAAGGGAGTTTCAAACTCTCCATTTTCTTTAAAAATTTCTCCATCAGCGTAACTGCGGCTTCAGGGACGGTTCGACTAATTTCATCTGGTCGATAAACAGTTTCAAAGTATTTTTGGAAGGCTTAAACCTCTTTAATATGAGTGGATTTACCTTTCTTGGGCTTCTCCTACACATCAACAAAAGCCTGATCAATTAAATGAGAGAAGCTAGAAATGTCAAGGAACTCTTCAGTGTAGTGCTTCGACCACCAGTCATGGAACTCTTGAGTACAGAGATGAGTGGGTTCGAAGTAGACAAGAGTAAGGAATGATCTGTGGGCATGTCGAGCAAGGTGTTTTGAGCTCCCTATGGCATCATAGCTAGTGTGATGGAGTATCAGATGGCCCTTCTTCTCATATAAGCACTTGGGAAGAGTTTGAAACAAACCAAATTGTCGAGAGACAAGATTTGGTTGGTAGGCCATCAAAGCTGTTTGGCCCCTCAGCAGGTTGATTCGATGAATAATGAGTCGGGGGATTAGGAAAGCTTCCCAGATAAGCTTCGACTCTTCTTCGTGCTTCATGAATGAAGGAGGAAAAGGCCTGGTCAACCATTCAGGGCCGTAGTTTCTTTCAGCAAACAGGGCCATCCTTGGTGTGAATTCGTAACGTTTGGAAAAAATTTTGATAAAGCCATAAAAGGATGCTCTAACTGTTTGCTCTTCTTCATTAGGGGTCAGCTTCGTCAATCGAGTCCGTTTGACTCGCCTCTCCTTAACCCCTGCAACGTCTTCATCCACAGTTCCTTTATTAGGAAGACTAGCTTCGAAGGTGGCATTGAGCCAAAGTTGGAGCAGCCAAAAGGGTCCTGACAACGAGAGGTTCCCATTGCTTTCTAGATCTTTGAGGTGAGTAGCGCCTTCACTCAAGGATTCGTACAAGCTGGCCAGTATCATTTTACTCAGATAAATACCTCAATTGTTGTGTAATTGGTTGGACAGAGTCAGGCACTTCCTGTCCACTTGTAGGGACTTTGTTCAAAAGACATAGCGAGAAAGCCACATACCAAAAAATGCTATGTGCTCTTGATCCGTCACCGTGTTAGCTTGCTTATCATGATAGTGGTTCATGAAGTGGGTGTAGGTGTGTTTTGTGGTCAAAAACCCAATGTTATCTTGGGCATCTATCTTAGGATCATAGACTATCCCGTTTGTATTTAGCCCTGTAATAGCAGCTATGTCGAAAAGGGTAGGGGTCATCATCCCACAAGGGAGATGGAAAGTGTAATGGTTGCTATCCCAGAAATACAAGGATGATGTTAACAAGGTCGGACAATAAGCAGGACCTATTTTCGACAGCATAATTAGGTCATAAATTCCCAAATCTTTCCAAGTTTGGGCTTTGACCTTCTCTACTTTGGCTAACCAATTCAAGTAGAGGTCAGAATCCTTAAAGTATGGGGTTGCTCTAAGCAACCTAGATCCATCGTTCAGATATTTCAAATCTATATTGTTTAGAGCTACATTATCATGAGGATCAGTTGCTACCTTAGCTTTATCGTTTTGTCCTAAGGGTTTGGTTCTGTGGCACGAAGGGAAAAAATCTCTAATAGTTTCATAATCTACACCTATGGTAGATAAAGGGCCAGACAGAGCAAATGATTTACCAGAAACAGTGACAGGGATCAATACCTGAGATTCATAAATGTGCGTTTTCTCTTCCTTAAGGGGTTCAGGAATGAACTGTTGGTTCTTCACCATCTTGGGTCCGCTCAGTGTAGCGAAAGAAGGGAGTAGCGGTGTGTTCTTTGACCCTTTAGATTTTTGGCATTTCTTTGAATCCTGAGTTATGGTGTTTGAGGACGCCATTGTTAAAGATTGAAGAAAAATGGGTTTTGCTGAAGATGGAGAGCTGAAAGTTTTTGGAAAGAGAAAAGAAGTACTTAGGGAAGTGCTTTGGAGGTGAAAAAGTGAAAATAGTTTCAGAAAAAGCTATTTATAAAGTATTTAAAATACTAATAGGCTGCTAATCTTCATTAAGGGACTAGAGCTAGTGGTACACACGTCTTCCCAAGAGCGAAACTAGGGGCGGTAACAATTAATCCCTAGACCCACGATCTCCTAGACTCTAGGAAAGGTGATGATGGTTCGTGATTTGATGTGGTTTCCGAGGAGACGTTCCAGGTATGATCATAAATGACTGTGACGTCATAAAGGTGATTGAAAAGAAACTGAACAGTTTCTTGGGACGTGGGGTAGTCAGTTATGTCAACACCTATGTAGGGTCGAAAGATGGCGTCGAATGGACACTATCAAAAAATGACATTTCCTTCAGTACTGTCGAAAAGGACATTCTTGGGGGGCAATTTCTTAGCTCCTAAATTCGACTCCTATATTAAGTTAGAGGAATTAATTGAAGTGTTAAAATCTTTGACGAAGTTTGAAGGCGTTCGACTGGATCTTCATGGTGGGGGCCTAAGTCGAAGGTATGCTTGCATAAGGAAAAGATAAGCATGGGACTTAGAAATATTTTCAAGCATTGGGAAATACCATTCGACGGATAATGCTGATGGTAGTCGACGCGAAGTAATTCAAATTCAAATAAAGGAGGGAATGCTTATTCTTATTCGCTCCAGAAAAAGACAAGTGGCGCACATCCAGGGATTAGAAGCATGCAGGGCGACACTTGTCGTATGTTAATTGTTTCGGCAGTTAATAGCAGTTAGTCTAATTAGTATAAATATGAGTTCTAGCAATAGGATTCGTGTGTTGTGTTCAATTTGTACAAGTTACTCAAAGTATCCGCATGTAGAGAAATGAGTTTTGTGAGAATGTACGTGATGTAAACACCACTTTCCATTTCAATGCAATTTCTTTAAGTCTTTTACTAAGAGTTTATCTTTTACTTCGTGCAAGTTATTTTTCTGCATTTCATTTAGTCTTTACACTTTCAGCCTTTTCGACTCAGAGTTTTTACGCATCTCTTTAATTACATTTTAGACAAACATTCATCTATGAGCACTGTCGAAGTGTTTTTCTTTATAGAATTTACTTTAAATAAATTGTTAGCACATGTCCTAGGATCAATCTGATCGATCCTGTGAGTCACCAAAGTTAGATTTGGAAGATCAGCGGTTGTTTACCAACTTTCACGGTAAACAAACCCCCGTCTGCGTAGTGTGATCATTCGCTGAAATTTAATTTGATTCAATTAATTAACAGGATTTAAACTAATAATAATAAAAGTGTGTTTATTATTTTTCTCTTGGGGTGATCAATTATGGCCTTAGTTTTCCTTTATTTTGTTTTGGGATTTTAAAATACGACCTCCGTGTCGTGCCTCTCTTTTAATCTCTTGATGTAACTTCTTTTCTCATCTCACTCCCTCGTATGTAAATGGCTTCATGGCACTTTTGCTCATTAAGGATCCGCCAGCAGTAGCATCCAACAATGTTTTATGAACCATCTGAAAACCATTTTAGAAAATATGAATTTGAGAAAGCTCATCAAACCCGTGCCCTTTACACTTTCTCAACATGGACTTGAATCTCTCCCAAGCTTCGTTGAGAGACTCATTTCCACCTTGAGTGAAAACTGCAATTGCCGCTTTAGTCTCCATGAAACGATTGTGAGGAAAAAATCGTTCCAAAACCTTTTCTTCTAGGATGTTCCAGTCCGTCATGATAGCCGTAGATTGGTCAAGGTACCATTCCTTAGCCTTCCCAATGAGGGAATGCGGGAATGGTCTCTTAAACAACGACTCTTCTTCAGCTTCGGGTGCACCAATCGCGCCCGGAATCTCATAGAACTTAGTGAAGTGAGTAAAGGGATCCTCGTGATCCATACCAGTGAAAGGATTCTGGTGTAGAAGAGCGAGAATACCTGTCTTTATTTCAGAATGCCGACCATTGTGAGCATTACGTGCGAACTGTGCAGTATGCCTCGGACTATTGACACAAGGTACTGAAGCTGGTGGTGGTAGTGGTGGAGGAGCAGCCATAGTTGGCTGTAACTGTGGTATCGGTGTCGAAGTTGAACTTTCTTCTCGTTCTTATCTTTCCCTAGAAAGTTTCCTCCTCCGCCTTGTTCTGCTATTTAATTTACGCGCAGTTCTTTCAATCTCGGGATCAAAAAGAAGTTGGTTTGCGGGTAACTTCCCTCGCATAAAATGGAGTCTGCACACTAAGCCAAACAAATCAACAAGCACAAGAAAAAGTTAAACAATTTTAAAACTCAATAACTATTGTAATGCTCGCAATATAACAACAATCCCCGACAACAACGCTATTTTGTTGAAAAGTATTTTGGGGGTGTTTTAACGTATCCAAGGGGATTGAATGTATATTGCCGCTGTTCTATAGTCAAAAGCGTTTCAAAATTTAATAGTACCAAAGGGTTATGTTTTTCATTTCGGATCGTTTGCATAAAATTTAGTAATCGACGGTAAAGGAATATGGTTTTAAAGATTTGTAAAAACATGCCAAGATTAGGGTCCGGTAATCCGTTTCGTACGTATCAACTCGATAAAGCGTGTGAACTCGTTAACAATAAATATAACCATATATCCTCTCAACAATTTTCTCTCGAACACTTGTTGTGAGATTTATCATATTGATCCTTTGATGATCTCTCACCCAAACTATCAAGTTAAATATTTCTGAACATCAACTTTCAAAACTATCTCTAGCCTTATGATTATTGATGGATTGAAACTTAGGTCAAGTTTTAGAACATATCTCTCGATCATGAATTAAAACAAAATATAAACCATGTAAACAAAATTTTTCTTCAATATTTATCATAAACAAAGTTCACAAACTTATAATCAAGATCAATACATACAAAATGATGGATTACCTTCCACTAATCTTGACACAAGAGTTGCTTAGCTACCCATTATCATGGTAGCTTGATCAACAAGTAATGGACAAAGCTTTTGGTGTATCAATCTTCAAAGATTAAAGGATTGAAGCATAAAAGCTTTGGATCCTAAGAAAAATAATAAAAGATGAAGTTTTTATCTCCTAAGAGGTTTCTAGGTTACAAAAGATCTTTCTAAAAAGTGTTATATCCAAAAATATCTAACAAACACCCTAAATACCACTTTCTGCCCAGACAAATTTGCCAGGCGAACTACAAAATTCGCCTGGCGAAACCTTTAAGATCAGCCACATGAGAGAACAGTGCAGAGAAATCTGGGAAAATATCTTGAATTCGCCAGGCGAATTCCCAGGCTCGCCAGGAGAATCTCTTTCGCCGCACCTTCGCCCGGAGAATCTTCTAGCGAAGCACTACCAGTAGCTACTGGAATTGAACTCCTCACTCGCCAGTTGTCTCGCAAGGCTTTCGCCTGGCGAATCTCTCCTTCCGCCACCCATTCTCCTAGAGAATGTACCGTTTGTTGCAGACACGCGACTTTGCTCGTTTCATCGTGTTTTCTTCCGATTTTAGCCGCGTCCTTTTTACGAAAATGCTACAAAACTAACAAAAACATCAAATAGACCAAAAATAAACATTGATTCAAAAATCACTTAAAAAATAAGCTGTTTCGCATTCTCGCATTTGGAAAAGAGCTTAAAACTGCAGAAAATTGATCTAAAATTCATTTACAACCAGACACTTATCAAACTCTCCCCAACTTGCCTCGTTGTTTGCCCTTAAACAAAAGTAAGTTTCAACAATCCACAAGCAAGATTTCTAAGCACTAAATCAACCGAAAACATCAATGGTTCAAACTCGACAAATACACGCACAAAGTATTCTCACAAAGTTGCATAGAATCAAAACATGATTATGAATTAAGTTCTATACACAACATCATACAATGCAAAATCAAGTACCTACAAGTTCAAGTTGAATCACCTAAATTTACCTATTATCAACATACTATGTACATAATTTCACACAGGACAAAACCCTCTCACAAGCAATCGTGCCACATCCGGAATCATTCATGCATTCATTTCACAAAGTTATCAAAAATAATTAGAAACAAAGATCATTAAGGACTTTTATGATTGTAATTTGGCTTGGGTTAAAAACAAGGGTCATATCTACACGGCCATTGAACAAAAAACGGGTAATAATAATGAAGAGTATTTCTTTTTCAACTTTTTCATTCTTTTTCACACCCTTATTCCTTCCTTTCACAATGCATTCTCTTCTTTTGATTTTCTTTTCTTTTTGTTCTTTTTGTTCTTTTTGTTTTTGATTTTGTTTTTTCTTAGAATGCATTGTATCACCAATTCCTTTTTCTTCTTTCAAAGTAGACCATTCTCCCCAACTTCAACAATGCTACAAGCTTAGCTTAAATTCTCTTCAAAATGGGTTAAAATTCGGGTTCATGATTCACAATTTTTTTTTTCTTTTTAGGCTCAAAAGGAGTTTCAAATACGCGCACACTTACAAGGTTACTTGAAGTGTTTTTGGAATGGTGGTTTTCCTCATAGTACTCAAAAATTTGGCTTGATCATTTCTAAGTTTCCAACATTTAAAACAAACTCACAAGATTTAACATGAACAAAACGAGTAAAACAACTATTACATGACTCTATTTTTGGTGAACAATGGAAAGCATCTCACTTTTGTGGTTTTGTCCTAAGTGATTCACACATGAACAAGTATTTACAACATAATGCATTACCATAATTTTGTACAAAGCACTAACTCACAATCATGCTAAAATTCTACACAACAAACATTCACACTTTAATTGTGCACAAAATTAAGAATTCTATCATCACCATCACATGTTTAAGGCTAACAAAGCACTCTTTTTCTTCTTGTGCTAACACACAAAAATTTCAAAAATTAAGGACAAACATCACTTTCTTTGCGCAAACACAACATAAAATAAAAACAGAATTTAAACTAAAGCAAAATTTAACACCAAACTGAAATATTATAAGTATTGGTGTAAACACGCCGAAAAAGTACTCGCCGAAGCAACAAAATACTACAACAAAAAATTCGCCGAAGCGACCCAAAAGTACTTGTTACTATTATAAAGCTAAAAATAAAATACATGAAATAAATGACAAAACAAAATAGAAATCCTTCACTTTATAGTCTCCTCTAATTAATCAAGTCATTCAGATCATCTTCCATCTCATCACCTCCATCATCATCATCACCAGCTCCACCTTCACCATCAGCACCAATAGCTCTAGTTGCACCTCCCACTGAAAAGAATGGACGCCTGCCCACAGGCCAGTTTGCATAATTATCAAAATCTGTCCGAGTAGGAAAAGGGACAACTTCCTGCGGTGTGGTCTGAAACTGGTACAACTGTTGCATACAGTTGAAATTGAATTTCGAGGATTTTTGATATGCCTCAGCCATATCCCAAGAGTAATTGAATTTCGCTCGCATTCTAGGATCCCATGTTGAATAATCAAGAGACTTACTTTGCTCACAAGCTTGCTCACTAGTTTGCGAGCGGGATGTTTGACCTATACTTGCACCCTTCCTCTTCTCAATCAACTTATTCTTACAATACCGCTCAATATAATCATCATTGATAAGCCCCCTCCTCTTCTCATTAATCACTTTGGGCATCATTATCCACTTTTTAATACAAAGAGCAGTTACAAAACAAGAAAAAGTGATAGGGGCAACATCATGTACCTTGGATCTTCGCGTGTTCTCGATAAAATTCTTCATTTCCGTCGAAATAATCCGCGCTACATCAACCTCTTTGTCTTCCATGATGTAATACAAAATGAGGGCAACATCAACCAGTATTGAGGAACGGTGCATCTTGGGTTTGATGTTACGGAGGATGAGAAGAAGTGCGGCTTGCACATCCGAAGGCATGTCTTCCCTCCTATATAGGATGGCTTCTCCTTGATTGTTCCTTTCCACACCTTTTCCTTTGAAAAAAATGGTCCCGACAATTTTATCGTGTTCTAGATGAGTGCCAAGCTCCCTAGTGTAAGAATCTTTCTCAAACATCCCTAAAGAACTTGGTTTTCCAAAAAGGTCATTTATGTCCTCACGATCAAATCTAATTTCCTTGCCATGGACATACGTGATGTACCGGAACACTTGCATTTCCCCTTGAGCTTCGGGAAATTGGAGAGCATTTGCGTAGAACTCACGAACCATCTTGTAGTTGATTGCTTCCAAAGGATTTATCAAATGCCCCCACTTCTTATTGTTGAAAATTTTAGCCAACTTCCTGTACGACCCCTCGGGATTAATATCAAACCTTTTCTCAGACAGAAATTGTCGGCCTTCAAGCATGGTATACCGGGCAGCATGAGCAACACTTAAGAACCGAGTCAGATTGACATCACTTTGTTGCCCGAAACTGCTTTCCAAAACAGTCTTCTGCTTTTTTCCACCGGTTACTTTGGTTTTAGGAGCCATCTGAAAAATTAGACGAGACACAAAGCAACGTAATTGTTTTCAATTGTTAGCAAAATCCAAACAGCAAAAACAAATTCAAAGCAGAAATTAAAACAAATAAAATAAGACAAAAATAGAACAGAAAATAAATAAAAAACTGAAAAAGGCCACTCGCCCCATGCTCGCCAGGCGAAGCAGGGGCGACTTCTCGGGGCACATTCGCCAGGCGAAGCTGAAACGAAGGCTCGCCTCACGCTCTCCAGGCGAATTTCTATGAACTCATAAAAATTTGTAACAGGATAGGGGTCATCCTCAACGTATCAACTCACATCTGACCCTAAAAACTACAGCTGCACTCCAACAATAACTCTAATCTAATCAAAGTTCTAGGGTTTCAACAACAACCCTAACAGTTGTGAAATTCAAACCGTAATCTAACACAATTGAACAAATTAAGTAAAAACAAAATTAAGAACAATAATGAGAATGGAAGCATACCTCAAATGGGATTGAGAGTGATGGAAGAGTGAGATTGAGAGTTAAAAGTGTGTGAGAGAGAGTGAAAATGAAATATGAAAGGGGTAAAGTGAAAGTGAGAGGAAATGAGAGATAAGTTAAAATAAAATAAGTGGTCCCAAGTGGACCCTAATTAAATTATTATATTATATTTTTTTATTTTTTATTTTTATTATTTATTATTTTTATTTTTTATTTTTTATATTTTTTCTTTCTTTTTTTTCTCTCTGCAAAAATCCACCAGAAGTGTTACGCCAGATTCGCCTGGCTAAACTGTGGCGAGAGGCTGGCGAAAATTGGATTCACCAGGCGAAATAGGGATTCACCAGGCGAATTACACCAGAAGAGGAATTCTCTGATGTCAATGATGCAATGCATAATTTTTGCAAATTTTCCAAATTCACTACTATTATCACACAAACCAAATCATCAAAACAGCAAAGAAACCATAAATACTTACAATGTTGGGGTGCCTCCCAACAAGCGCTTGTTTAACGTCGGCTAAGCTCGACGGTCCAAGATGATTTCAAAGATCATCAAGAAACACACTGTAATTCTCTCGGTCAACTTCTCCTCCAAGATACAATTTCAACCGTTGGCCATTTACTGTCCAACTTTCTTTCTTTTTCAAGTCCTCAATGACTATTGCACCATAGTGCTTGACATCCTTGACAAAAAATGGTCCAGACCATTTGGACTTTAATTTTCCCGAAAACAATTTCAGACTGGAATTGAATAAAAGCACCAACTGGCCAACCTTGAATTCCTTATGCGAAACCTTTTTATCATGATATCCTTTCACTTTCTCTTTATAAATCTTGCTTGAGTGCTAAGCATATTAAACATTTCTTCTAATTTATGCAACTGGACTTTCCTTTTTTCACCGGCCAAACTCGGATCAAAATTCAACATTTTCAAAGCCCAAAGAGCCTTATGCTCCAATTCAACAAGTAAATGGCATGCCTTGCCATCAACAAATTGAAAGGGAGTTAGACCGATTGGAGCTTTGTAAGCGGTGCGATACGCTCACAAAGCTTCATCTAATTTTTGTGACCAATGTTTCTGCGAGCTCGACATAGTTTTCTCTAAAATTCTTTTGACCTCTCTATTAGACACTTCTGCCTGACTATTTGTTTGTGGGTGGTACAGAGTTGCTACTTTGTGCTTTACAGCGTAATGCTCTAAGACCTTTTCGAGCGGTGCATTGCAAAAATGCGAACCTCCGTCACTGATTAACACACGAGGGGTGCCAAAATGGGAGAATATGTTTTTCTTTAAAAAATTTATCACCATCTTGCCATCGGCCCTCAGTGATGCAATTGCTTCCACCCACTTGGAAACATAGTCAACCACAACTAAAATATACTCGTTTGAAAAAGATGGTGGGAATGGTCCGACAAAATAAATACCACAACAATCGAACACCTCGACTTACAAAATTATGTGCAAGGGCATTTCATTTATTTTTCCAATCCCGCCACTTCTTTGGCATGTGTCACAACTTTTTGCACGGAGGTTGGCATCTTTAAACAATGTTGGCCAATAAAAGCCCGATTGGAGGACTTTAGTTGTCGTTCTTAAACCATTGTAATGCCCTCCATAAGGCGAGTTGTGACAATTCCAAAGGATACTTTTGGCTTCGTCAAGAGTGACACACCTCCTTAACAAATTGTCACCTCCTAACTTAAACAAGTATGGCTCATCCCAAACATAGAAATTAGCATCCGAGAGGAATTTCCGTCTTTGATTCCAAGTTAGGACCTCCGGATTAAAACCGGTTGCTTTGTGGTTAGCAAAATCTGCAAACCACAACCTAACTTGTACTCGAAACAGTTTTTCATTCGGAAATTCTTCACAGACCTCATTCTCACGGTGAGCTACCTCTACATTGACCAACCTAGACAAATGATCTGCTACCAAGTTTTTTGACCTTTTCTTGTCACGGATTTCCAAATCAAACTCTTGTAACAAAAGGATCCACCGGATTAACCTTTGTTTTGAATCTGGCTTGGTAAGCAGATATTTAATTGCCGAGTGGTCAGTGTAGACTACCACCTTTGAACCAATCAGATAAGACCGAAATTTCTCAAGAGCATATACAATAGCGAGTAATTCTTTTTCTGTGGTGGCATAGTTAACTTGTGCCTCATTAATAACTTTACTCGGGTAATGTATAGCATGAAAAATTTTGAACTTTCTTTGCCCAAGCACCACACCAATGGTATAATCGCTAGCATCGCACATCAATTCAAAATTTAAAGTCCAATTTGGAGCAACGATTATGGGTGCGGTGATGAGTTTCTCTTTCAAAAATTTAAATCCATTTAAATATTCATCATCAAAGGAGAAGGACTTATCTTTGTTGAGTAGATTACTCAACGGCCTTGCAACTTTAGAGAAGTCTTTGATAAACTGCCTATAAAAGCCAGCATGGCCAAGAAAACTCCGGATGCCTTTGACATTGGTTGGAGGAGGCAACTTCTCGATCACGTCAATTTTCGCTTGATCCACTTCAAGGCCTTTAGAGGAGACTTTGTGGCCAAGCACATCCCCTCTGTTACCATGAAATTGCACTTCTCCCAGTTTAATACCAAGTTTGTTTCAACACACCGTTCAAGAACGGTCTCCAAATTTCTCAAACAAAGATCAAAAGACGCTTCCGAACACGGAGAAGTCGTCCATGAATACCTCCATCATTTTTTCAATAAGGTCTGAGAAAATTTCTTGCACACATCGTTGAAACGTTGCCGGTGCGTTGCACAAACCAAACGACATCTTTCGGTAAGCAAAAATTCCAAAAGGACATGTGAATGCCGCCTTCTCATGGTCTTCCGGGTCAACCGAAACTTGGTTATAATCGGAGTAGCCATCTAAGAAGTAATAGATTTGTTAGCCCGACAATCTCTCTAACATTTGATCCATAAACGGGAGTGGAAAATGGTCTTTTCTAGTAGCAGTGTTTAGCCTCCTATAATCTATGCACATTATCCAACCCATCACAGTTCTTGTCGGGATTAATTCATTTTTTTCATTTCGGATAACGGTCATTCCTCCCTTCTTAGGCACAACTTGGACAGGACTCACCCACGGACTATCGGATATCGGGTAAATCATACCGGCATCCAATAGCTTAACAACCTCTTTTCTCACTACTTCCTTCATATTCGGATTCAAACGGCGTTGTGGTTGGGCTACCGCTTTGAAGTCCTTTTCCATCAATATTTTGTGCATGCAATAGGCTGGACTAATTCCCTTTAAATCGGAAAGAACCCAACCTATAGCTTCTTGATTCTTCTTCAAAACTTGAATCAAACGATCTTCCTCTTTGTCAGATAAAATATTGCTAATGATAATCGGCTTATTACAACCATCATCAAGGAACACATATTTCAAATTAGAAGGCAACACCTTCAATTCAAGTTGATACTTATCATCATTCACTTCCTTCTTCAACTCTTCCATTTCACTTTCCCATGGTTGTAACTCTTTTAGAGATTCAAGTTCCTTTAAACATTCTTCAAGTGCCCTTTCTTCTTCATCAAAAAATACATCAAATGAATCATCAAGAGCTCTTTCCAAAGGAGATACTATATGAACTTGCTTTGAGACTTCCACAATGGCTTCTTCCGTTGCATCAATATGGAAGCTATCATGTTTATCTTGAGAATGTTTCATTGCTTCAAAAAGATCAAAGCACACTACTTCGTTTTGAACTCTTACTTTCATAAGACCGTCATCAACATCGATCATCATTCGGGGGGTCTTCTTGAAAGGGCGCCCAAGAATTAATGGTGCATCCTCGTCTTCCTCCATATCGATAACAACAAAGTTAACCAGAAAGAAAAACTTATCAACCTTAACCAAGACATCTTGAGCCAATCCATGAGGATGAGTTGTGGATTTGTCGGCCAATTGTAACGTCATCCGAATTGCTTTCATTTCAATGTTCTCAAGCCTCATCACAATAGATAATGGAATTAGATTAATGCTTGAGCCCAAATCGATTAAGCCTTTGCCAACATAGACATCACCAATTATTACCGGCAAAGTAACACGCCCTGTATCAACTTCTTTCTTTGGTAGAGTTCTTTGGATTATAACACTACAACTTGCGTCAAGGATAATTGTTTCCGGTTCCGAATATCTTCGCTTCTTTGTGAGAATATCTTTCATGAACTTATCATATTTCGGTATTTGTTCAAGCGCTTCGGCAAACAGAATGTTGATTTGCAATTGTTTGAATATGTCCATGAAACGAGCGTAATGTTGTTCATTGTCTTTCCTTGTGGGCACATGAGGGTAAGGTAAGTTTTAGATCGGAATTGGATTCACTATCTCCTTCCCCTTTTTCACTCTTCTTTTCTTTTCTTCTATCTTTTCTTTTTCAAGGCTATCCTTTTCAACTAACTTCTCATTTTCTTTTTCAACTTCCTCCTTATCGTTCTTTTCAACTACAACATCATCAACTTTTTCTTTCTCCACAACCTTCTCAATTCTTACATCGTCATTTTTCTCATTTTTTTCTCCTTCTCCTAACACTCTCCCACTTCTAGTAACAATAGATTTACAATGCTCTTTTAGGTTGGTTTGAGTATTGGCGAAAAAAGAAGGTCCCGCTTGTTGCTCGGCCACTTGTTTTGCAAGTTGCCCAACTTGATTCTCGAGATTATTGATGGATGCTTCGTTTGTCTTTTGATTTTCCATAGACATTTGAATGAATTGGTTAAGAGTTTCTTCAAGCTTGGAACTCCCACCTTGAGGTTGATAAGGATTTTGCCGATTTTGTTGATATCCTTGTTGATTTTGATAATTTCCTCTTGGTTGTTGATTTTGGTAACCTTGTTGATTTTGATAAGGTTGTTGTTGCCTTTGATAACCTTGTTGTTGATTATGATTATTCATGTAATTTACTTCTTCTTCAACCGGAGGATAAGGAGGACAATAGCCGGTTGGGTGATCACCTTTACATAGCTCACAAACCGCTACTTGCACATTTTTGTTAGGAAGTTCATGCATCTCTTTAATTTGCTGAGGTAACTTTGACATTTGTTGCGTTAGCAACTCACCCTATTGATATAGCAATTTGTTTTGAGCAAGTATTGCATCATTTGTCCCTAATTCTAGCACTCCCGCTTTCTTTTGAGAAGGGCCACGGTTATGGTTCCCCTGATGGTCGTTTAGAGCCATCTTATCAATGATAGAAATGGCTTCATTGGCACTTTTCCTCGTTAAGGATCCGCCAGCAGTAGCATCCAACAATGTTTTATGAACCATCTGAAGATCATTTCAGAAAATATTAATTTGAGAAAGCTCATCGAACCTGTGCCCTTTACACTTTCTCAGCATGGACTTGAATCTCTCCCAAGCTTCGTTGAGAGACTCATTTCCACCTTGAGTGAAAACTGCAATTGCCGTTTTAGCCTCCATGAAATGATTGTGAGGAAAAAATCGTTCCAAAAACTTTTCTTCTAGCATGTTCCAGTCCGTCATGATAGCCGTAGATTGGTCAAGGAACCATTCCTTAGCGTTCCCAATGAGGGAATACGGGAATAGTCTCTTAAACAATGACTCTTCTTCAGCTCGGGTGCACGTCGCGCCCGCAATCTCATAGAACTTAGTCAAGTGAGTAAAGAGATCCTCTTGATCCATACCAGTTAAAGGATTATAGTATAGAAGAGCGATAATACCCATCTTCATTTCAGAATTCCGACCATTGTGAGCATTAGGTGCGAACTGTGCAGTATGCCTCGGACTATTGACCCAAGGTACTGAAGCTGGTGGTGGTGGTGGTGGTGAAGCAGCCATAGTTAGCGGTAACTGTGGTATTGGTGTCGAAGTTGAACTTTCCTCTCGTTCTTGTCTTTCCCTAGAAAGTTTCCTCCTCCGCCTTGTTCTGCTATTTAATTTAAGCGCAGTTCTTTCAATCTCGGGATCAAAAAGAAGTTGGTCTACGGGTAACTTCCCTTGCATAAAACGGAGTCTGCACACTAAGCCAAACAAATCAACAAGCACAAGAAAAAGTTAAACAAGTTTAAAACTCAATAACTATTGCAATGCTCACAATATAACAACAATCCCCGGCAACGGCGCCGTTTTGTTGAAAAGTATTTCGGGGGTGTTTTATCGTATCCACAGGGATTGAATGTATATTGCCACCGTTCTATAGTAAAAAGAGTTTCAAAATTTAATAGTAACAAAGGGTTTGGTTTTTTGTTTCGGATCGTTTGCATAAAATTTAGTAATCGACGATAAAGGAATTTGGTTTTAAAGATTTGTAAAAACATGCCAAGATTAGGGTCCGATAATCCGTTTCGTACGTATCAACTCGGTAAAGCGTGTGAACTCATTAACAATAAATATAACCACATATCCTCTTAACAAGTTTCTCTCGAACACTTGTTGTGAGATTTATCATATTGATCCTTTTATGATCTCTCACCCAAAATATCAATATGATAACTTTCAAGTTCAATATTTATGAACATCAACTTTCAAAACTATCTCTAGCCTTATGATTATTGATGGATTGAAACTTAGGTCAAGTTTTAGAACATATCTCTCGATCATGAATTAAAACAAAATATAAACCATGTAAACAAAGGTTTTCTTCTATATTTATCACAAACAAAGTTCAAAAACTTACAATCAAGATGAATACATACAAAATGATGGATTACCTTCCACTAATCTTAACACAAGTGTTGCCTAGCTACACATTGTCATGGTAGCTTGATCAACAAGTAATGGACAAAGCTTTTGGTGCATCAATCTTCAAAGATTCAAGGATTGAAACATAAAAGCTTTGGATCCTAAGAAAAATAATAAAAGATGAAGTTTTTATCTCCAAAGAGGTTTCTAGGTTACAAAAGATCTTTCTAAAAAGTGTTATATCCAAAAATATCTAACAAACACCCTAAATACCACTTTCTGCCCAGAAAAATTCGCCAGGCGAGCAACAAAATTCGCCTGGCGAAACCTGTAAGATCAGCCACGTGATAGAACAGTGCAGAGAAATATGGGAAAATATCTTGAATTCGCCAGGAGAATTCCTAGCCTCGCCAGGCGAATCTCTTTTGCCGCATCTTTGCCTGGCGAATCTTCCAGCGAAGCACTTCCAGTAGCTACTGGAATTGAACTCCTCACTCGCCAGTTGGCTCGCCAGGCTTTTGCCTGGCGAATCTCTCCTTCCGCCACCCATTCGCCTGGCGAATGTACTGTTTATTGCAGACACGCGACTTTGCTCATTTCATCGTGTTTTTTTCTGATTTTTGCCGCGTCCTTTTTACCAAAAATGCTGCAAAACTAACAAAAACATCAAAGAGACCAAAAATAAATATTGATTCAAAAATAACTTAAAAAATAAGTTGTTTCGCATTCAGGCATTTGGAAAAGAGCTTAAAATTGCAGAAAATTGATCTAAAATTCATTTATAACCAGACACTTATCAGTATGTTGATGCATGTGTATGTAAGTTAATGCATGTGAGAGACGATTTATATGATAAATAAACTGGTGAGATGAAACTAATGAAAATTCCCTCAAATTGAATATTAAGTTTATGCTTTCCAAGATTTAGAACTCATCAAGACTAGTATCGAATAATGTAGGTTTCGCCTAACGCGAGGTGCATGTTCTATATTAGTAAGATGCGATGGGATAAATCTAATATCCAATTTCTAAAACAATGGGTCAAACTTAACTAAACAAAATATAATAAGATTATATACGTTTAGAAGCAAGAGTTCGGAATAATCCATATGATGGATTAGAATAAGGAGTTATTCACCCAACTGAAATATTCGAGAATTCTATTGGATACAATTGGAAGGAGTTCATACCTAAATAGCTGAGTTTTGTGTAATCAGCCTAACGCTGACTTAAAACAAAGTGAAATATGGATCTCGACCCACTAGAAAATCTTCCAACGGGATTTTTCGAATCAAATGGTGAGGGTCATTTGGTTTGAGTAAAATAGTGGGAGCATGTTTAATTAAAGGCCTAATTTAATATGTTGTTTTAATGATACTTATATTTTTCCATTCTACTTTGTAAATTACCATGACAACAAACACATCTAACAACATTTTGCGATCAATCCTTGATAAGGAAAAATTGTCTAGGACAAATTTTCTGGATTGACACCAAAGTCTTAGGATTTTCCTCAAACATGACAAAAAGTTGTACGTCTTAGAGACACCTGTTCCTAAGGATGAGCCTCCTAGTTCTGCTCCTAAGGCTGAAATAGATGTTTATAAGAAGCATGTCGATCATGCCAATGAAACTCCTTGCCTCATGCTGGCAACCATGAGTTCTGAATTGCAAAAGCAACATGAAAATATGGCAGCGTTCGATATGATCGAACACCTGAAGATGCTCTAACAAGAGCAGGCAGGGCATGATAGGTTTGAAGTTTCAAAAGCCCTTTTTCAAGCCTAGATATCTGAGGGAGCCATTGTAGGTACCCATGTACTCAAGATGATTGGGTATGTGGAGAACCTTGAAAGATTAGGATTTCCCCTCAAAAAGGAGCTTGCGACTGATTTGATCCGGCAATCGTTGCCGGAAAGCTTCAGTCAATTTTTCCTTAATTTCAACATGAATGATAGGGACAAAACTCTTCCTGAATTTCTAGGCATGTTAAGAACTACTGAGCAAAATATGAAGTCAAAAGGGAAATCCATTCTGATGGTCAATAATGGAAAGAAACAGAACAAAAGGCCCACCGAGCAGGGTGTTAAATGGAAAGCCAAGGAAGTTGCCAAACCCAAACATACTGCCCCTGCTTTGAATCCTAGTGGAGGTATAGAAAAGGAGGGCACTTGCTTCTATTGCGGTATGACCGGACACTGGAAGAGAAACTGTCCAAATTACCTGGAAGATAAGAAGAATGGAGTGGAGACTTCGACTTCAGGTATTTTTGTTATAAAAATAAATTTATCTACTTCTGCATCATGGGCATTAGATATTGGATGTGGGTCTCACATTTGTACCAATGTGCAGGGGCTAAAAAGGAGTAGAGTTTTGGCAAAAGGTGAAGTTCACCTATGAGTTGGCAATGGAGCAAAGGTTGTTGCATTAGCCGTAGGAACTTATGTATTGACTTTACCTAGTGGTTTAATAATTCAGTTAGAGAACTGTTACTATGTGTTAGGTGCTAAAAAGTGTTAATATTTAGATTAATTTTTAGCACCTTTTTGTGAGCTTTATTTGTAAATCCAATCCTTTTCCCATTGTTCCCGTTTATAACCGTTTTCTAGTTAATTTCGTTATTTATCGTATCTATTTAACTTTTGTGTTTTTATTGCAGATTTTTACATGGAAGGGTGTGGATTGGAGCCTTGAGGACCCCACAAAAACAGTTTGGCAAAATTTGGATTTTTTTAGCATGCTTTGAGCGCTCTCAGCGCGCTCCCAGCGCGAAGATGGAAGGAATTACAGGAGCTTGCGTGCTCAGCGTGCTTTTAGGCGGTTTAACTTTTAAGTGGAGCCCGCTCAGTGGGCGACTGCGCGCTCAGCGCGCGCGACGAAACTCAGCCCCTTTATAAGTTGTGTTGATCAGAATTTTGGCTCTCTCTCCATTACATTCTTAGATAAAAGTATATTACACTGTAGCACTTCATCTTTGGAAGATTAAAAAGCATCATCTTGTCGATAAAATCGTCGTTGATGCTCGTTTCTCTTCTCCCGATTCTTGTTGATCAAGCTACCATGAATATGTGTAGCTAATTTCTCTTTTATGTCAAGGTTAGATGTAGGTAAACCTTTCCTTTGTATGTATATGGATTGATTCTAGTTTGTGAACTCTTAGATGATAAATGTATGGTGAAAAACCTTGTTTCTATGTTTATTCTTTGTGTTGGTTCATGATTGAGAAATATGCTCCAACTCCTTACCTAGGTTTTTCATCCATCAATGTCTATTGGCTAGAGATAGTAATGTGTGTTGATGTTCATAAATATTGAACTTTAATGTTGTCATTTTGATAGTTTGTGTGAGAAATCAACAAAGGATCAAAATGATAAAACTCACAATATGTGTTAGAAATAAACATATTGGGAGGATATGTGATTGTATTTATCATTTAACCGAGTTCATTAGCTCTATCGATTATATATGTGCAAAGTGGTTTGTCGAACCCTAACCTTGACATACTTTTATAAACCGTTAAAACAATCTCTTTACCGCTTTTAATTAAATTTGAATGCAACCGCTACGAAACCAACCTAAAACCCCTTGTTACTTTAAGGCTTGAAACGTTACGACTGTAGAACGGCTGCGATATCACCAAACAATCTCTGTGGAACGATAACTAAAACCCGAACTCTATTTGTATTTCAACAAATTGGCGCCGTTGCCGGGGATTGTTATTTGATATTACAAGCATTGCAATAGTTGAGAAGTTTTAGACTTGTTACAAATTTTCTTGTGCTTGTTGATGTGTTTTGTTTAGTGTGCAGACTTTGTTTATGCGAGGGCAACTACCGGCGGACCAACTTCTATTCGATCCTGAGATTGAAAGAACCGCTCGTAGACTCAACAGCAGAACTAGACGGAGGAGGCAACTTGCGAGACAAAGACAAGAGCAAGCAGGAAGTTCTAGTACAACACCACCACCACCATTCACACCAATCATGGCGCAACCACCACCTCCACCTCCCGCATCCACACCTTGTGTGAACAGTCCACGACACACCGCTTAGTTTGCCAACAAAAATCAAGGAAGGCAAGCCGAGATGAAAACTGGAACTTTGAACTTATTGTATGGAAGTCCATTCACCGGAATGGACCATGAAGACCCTTTTGCATTTCTCACAAAATTCTATGAGATTGCATTAGCGGCTGGTGTAGATCAAGCACAAGAGTTACCTCTCTTTAAAAGATTATTTCTGCATGCTTTGCTTGGCAAAGCAAAGGATTGGTACCTCGATCAAACTCCCGCCGTGATGACCGATTGAAATGTCCTGGAGGAAAAATTTATTGAACGGTTCTTCTCTCATAACCGTTACATGGAGTCAAAAATCGCAATTTCAGTGTTCTCTCAAGGCACGAATGAATCCCTCAATGAAGCATATCTTCAAGAATGGTCTCCAACCAAATTGCAAGACATTATTGGATGCCACTTCGGGAGGAAGTTTGTTGCCAAAGAGTGCCGAGGAAGCAACTGATATTATTAATAGAATGGCTCTAAACGATCTTCAAAGTCAAAGTCGTGGCAACTCTCAAAAGAAGCCCGGTGTCCTTGAATTGGGAACTAACGATGCGATCCTTGCGCAAAACAATCTTATCTCTCAACAAGTGGAGCTTTTGACTCAACAGATCAAAGAAATGAAGGAGCTGAGCAAAAGTAAGCAAGTAGCTTGTTTTGAACTTTGTAAAGGGGAGCATGACACCGGATTTTGTCCTCCTCCGGGTTTTGAAGAAGTGACCTATATGGAAAATCAAAGGGATTATCAAGGGAGACAACAACAACCTTACCAACAACAACACAATTCTCAACAAAATTATCAAGGAAATCAAGGATTTCAACCGCGAGCAAATTATCAAAATAATCAAGGTTATGGTGCCGGTCCTTCAAACTGGCAAAATCCGTATCAACCTCCACCACCTCCGGTTGCTAGCTCTAAATTGGAAGACACTTTGACTCAATTCATGGAAATGTCTATGGCCAATCAAAAGAGTAGTGATGCGGCGATTAAGAATCTTGAAAACCAAGTGGGGCAAGTTGCCAAGCAAATTGCCGAACAATAATCGGGTCCTTCTTTTTCCGCGAATACTCAAATGAATCCTAAGGAGCATTGCAAGGCGATTGTCACTAGAAGTAGGAAGGAGTTGGAGAAAGAAAAGGAGAAAAATGTGGAGGAAGAAAAACTTGATGGTCTTGTGGAGGATTGAAGTGATGAGGAAGTAGTTGAAAATAAAAGTGAAAATGAAGGTGTAGTTGAAAATAAAAGTAATGACATGGTTGAAGTTGAAAATAATAGTGGTGAGGAGTTGAAGAAAAAGGAGAGACTTAGGAGAGTGAAGAAGGGAAAGGAATTAGTGAGCGCTATTCCGATCCAAAACTTACCATATCCTCATGCTCCTTCAAAGAAGGAAAATGAGAGGCACTATGCGCATTTCATGGACATTTTCAAGCAATTACAAGTTAACATTCTGTTTGCCGAAGCTTTGGAACAAATGCCAAAGTATGCAAAGTTCATGAAAGACATTCTCACGAAGAAGCGGAGGTATTCGGAACCGGAAACTATTGTTCTTGACGCGAGTTGTAGTGCCATCATCCAAAGAACTCTTCCTAAAAAAGAAGTTGACCCGGGGCGTGTGACTTTGCCGGTTACCATTGGTGACGTCTATGTTGGAAAGGGCTTAATTGATTTGGGCTCAAGCATTAATCTTATCCCATTGTCCATTGTAAAGAAGCTTGGGAACATTGAGATGAAAGCCATTCGTATGACTTTACAATTGGCCGACAAGTCCACAACTCATCCGCATGGGTTAGCTCAAGATGTCTTGGTAAAAGTTGACAAATTTTTCTTCCCGGTTGATTTTCTTGTTATCGATATGGAGGAAGATGAAGATGCATCTTTAATTCTTGGCCGAACTTTCATGAAAACCGTCCGAATGATGATTGATGTGGATGAAGGTCTAATGAAGGTGAGGGTTCAAAATGAAGAGGTTTGTTTTGATCTTTTCGAAGCTGTGAAGCATTCAAAGGATAAAAATGATAGCTTTCGGATCGATTCAATTGAAGAAACAATGTTGGAGGTTTCTAAGCATGTACATGAAATCTCTCCTTTAGAAATGGCTCTTAATGATTCTTTTGAAGTGTTTTCCGAAGAAGAAGAAAGAGCTCTTGAGGATTGTTTAAAAGAGCTTGAATCCCTCAAAGAGTTGCAACCATGGGAGGTAGAACCGGAAGAGTTAAAAAAGGATGTGAAAGATGAGAAGTCACCACTTGAATTGAAGGTCTTGACTTCCAATTTAAAATACGCGTTTCTTGATGACGGTGGTAACAAGCCGGTTATCATTAGTAACGTTTTGTCAAAAAATGAGGAAGGCCGTCTAATTCATGTTTTGAAGAAAAACCAAGATGCTATAGGTTGGGTCCTTTCCGATTTAAAAGGAATTAGCCCGGCTTATTGCATGCATCGTATCTTAATGGAAGAGGATTTCTAGGCGGTAGCCCAACCGCAACGCCGCTTGAATCCAATAATGAAAGAGGTGGTGAGAAAAGAAGTGGTTAAGCTATTGGAAGCCAGTATGATTTACCCGATTTCCGATAGCCCTTGGGTTAGTCCAGTCCATGTTGTGCCAAAAAAGGGAGGAATGACCGTGATTTGTAACGAAAAAAATGAGTTGGTCCCGACAAAAACAGTGACGGGGTGGAGGATGTGCATTGATTATAGAAGGCTCAACACCGCGACAAGGAAAGATTATTTTCCATTACCATTTATGGACCAAATGTTAGAGAGGTTGTCCGGGCAGCAATTCTATTATTTCTTGGACAGATATTCGGGGTATAACCAAATTGCGGTTGACCCGGCGGATCATGAGAAGATGGCCTTTACTTGTCCCTTTGGCATTTTTGCGTATCGTAAGATGCCTTTTGGTTTATGTAATGCACCGGCAACTTTCCAACGGTGCGTTCAAGCTATCTTCTCCGACCTAATAGAAAAGACGATGGAAGTGTTCATGGACGACTTTTCAGTTTTTGGAGGCTCATTTGATTTATGCTTGATAAATTTGGAAACCGTTTTAGAGAGGTGTGTGAAGACAAATCTAGTGCTAAATTGGGAGAAGTGTCACTTTATGGTGACGGAGGGAATTGTGCTCGGCCACAAAGTTTCGTCCAAAGGCCTTGAGGTTGATCGAGCGAAAGTTAAAGTGATAGAGAAGTTGCCTCCTCTGACCAACGTAAAAGGGATCCGAAGTTTCCTTGGGCATGCCGGATTTTATCGGCGTTTTATCAAAGACTTTCCAAAGGTGGCTAGACCATTGAGCAACTTGCTAAGCAAGGAACATGTATTTCTTTTTAACGATGAATGTCTTCATGCTTTCGAAATTTTAAAAGAAAAGTTAGTTATCGCTCCAATAATAATCGCTACAAATTGGACTTTGAATTTTGAACTTATGTGCGATGCGAGCGATTATGCTGTTGGAGCGGTACTTGGTCAGAGGAAGGAAAAAAGTTTCCATGCCATACACTATGCAAGTAAAGTTTTAAATGAGGCACAAGTTAATTATGCCACAACCGAAAAAGAATTACTTGCTATTGTGTATGCGCTTGAGAAATTTAGATCCTACCTCATCGGGTCAAAAGTTGTTGTTTACACCGACCATTCGGCGATCAAGTATTTGCTAACAAAACTGGATTCAAAGCAAAGGCTCATCCGATGGATCCTTTTATTACTAGAGTTTGATTTAGAAATAAAAGATAAAAAGGGTTCGGAAAATTTGGTGGCAGATCACTTGTCTCGCCTTGTCAATGTTGAGGTCACCATAGCTAAAAAGGAAATCCAAGAGGAATTTCCTGATGAAAAACTTTTTAAAGTCCAAGTTAGGCCTTGGTTTGCAGATTTTGCTAACCATAAGGCTACTGGTTGGGTGCCCGAAGACCTAACTTGGAACCAAAAAAGGAAGTTCCTTTCGGATGCTAGTTACTACGTGTGGGACGACCCGTATTTGTTTAAGTTAGGAAGTGACAACCTTTTGAGAAGGTGTGTCACGAGTGATGAGGCTCAAAGCATTCTTTGGCATTGCCATAACTCGCCGTATGGAGGCCATTTTAATGGTTCGAGGACGGCCACTAAAGTCCTTCAATCGGACTTTTATTGGCCTTCTCTTTTTAAAGACGCACATCTCCATGCCAAAAGTTGTGACATGTGCCAAAGAACTGGTGGAATAGGACAACGTGATGAAATGCCTCTCCAAAACATACAAGAGGTAGAAATTTTTTATTGTTGGGGCATCGATTTTGTTGGTCCATTTCCACCATCTTTTGGTAATGAATACATGTTGGTTGCAGTTGACTATGTTTCGAAGTGGGTGGAGGCGATTGCCTCACCTAAGGCGGATGGCAAAACGGTGATAAATTTTTTAAAGAAATACATATTTTCCCGTTTTGGCACTCCTCGGGTGCTCATTAGCGATGGTGGGTCGCACTTTTGTAATACACCTCTTGAAAATGTCTTAAAACACTATGGTGTATCGCATAAGGTGGCGACCCCTTAGCACCCGCAATCGAATGGTCAAGCTGAGGTATCCAACCGTGAGATAAAACGAATCCTTGAAAAAACCGTGTCTAGTTCGAAAAAGGATTGGTCGCAAAAATTGGACGAGGCTTTATGGGCATATCGCACTGCTTATAAAGCTCCAATAGGTCTAACTCCGTTTCAATTGGTTTATGGTAAAACTTGCCATTTACCGGTTGAATTGGAGCATAAGGCTTTATGGGCCTTGAAAATGTTAAATTTTGACAAGGACTTGGCCGGTCACAAAAGAAAAGTGCAACTTCTTGAGTTGGAAGAAATGCGTAATGCGACATACCACTCAAGTTGGTTGTACAAGGAAAAAGTGAAAGAATACCACGATAAAAAGCTCCGGCAAAAGGACTTCAAGGCCGGACAATTGGTGTTATTGTTTAACTCTCGGTTAAGACTCTTTCCGGGAAAATTAAAATCAAAGTGGTTCGGGCCTTTTCGTGTTAAGGAAGTGAAAAACTTTGGAGCTGTTGTTATCGAAGACTTGGAAAAGAAAGACGGTTGGACCGTCAACGGTCAACGTCTGAAAATTTCCCTCATAGGGAATTTCGATCGCGCTTCCAGTTATGTTCTCCTTGATGTTCTTAATTGAGCATCTTGGACCGTCGAGCTTATCCGACGTTAAACAAGCGCTCGTTGGGAGGCACCCCAACACTGTAAGTTTTTATCGTTTTTACTAGTGAATTTGCTGTTTAGACATGGTTTGTGAAAAATTGATGTTGTATGATGTTTAGGGTGATGTTTTGAACGTGTGGATGTTGTCCTTTTGCTGCTGGGAGGATTTTTGATGTTGCCCTGCGCGCTCAGCGCACAGGTTGCGCGCTGCTGAGTGCGCTCTTGAAAAAAATGAGCCTATACTTCCAGAAGCTAGCACGCTCAGCGCGCTCTTTGCCTGCTCAGCGCGGGTTGCGAATTTTAAAAAAAAAATTCGATTTTCTGGGCCCACAAAGATGTACCCGGCCCAGAATGATGCTTAAGTGGCTAGGGTTCAGCAACCTTGCCTCTTTTTCTCATTCCCCTCACTTTCCTTCATTTTCTCTCCTCCAAATTTTTCAAAACTTCCTTGGATTTTCAATTCTCTACATCATCTCCCTTATCATTTTCTGCTAAGCATCATCATCCTCAAGCATTGTAAGTCTTTGTTTTAGCAATTTTTCATTTTCAATTAGAAACCCATTTTTGGGACATTGTTTGTAATTGTTGGATGTTCTTGTTCTTCTTCTTTCCTTTGCCTCTGTAATGACGAAATTCTGTATAAGTGTTTACTTAGTATGCTTGCATGTTGGTTAGAAGTTAGAATTGTGGAAATTAGGGTATGAAATTTTAGAATTAGGTTTTGTGAAAGGTTAATTTGCTTTGATTTTTGATTTTAATTTCTCTGTAACTGGCTGTGTAGTGGAATTAGGGGTTGTGTTTATCTTTTAGAACCATCTGTTGCAGAGGGGTTTTTTTTTCCTGCATTTCGCAGAGCCCGCTCAGCGCGCTCCTGCGCGCTCAGCGCGCTCTGAGATTTGCAGAAAAATTCCCCCTTTTCCTAATTCTGTCTGCTATGTTGTCATTGTTCTATATATTGTTTATATAATTTTGGAATTTTAGCTTGCTGTTTTCGCTAACATGTGGTACTATTTTGTTTGTACGTTTTTTTTCTTTTGTTTTTCAGATGTCAAGAAGAAAGAAGCAACGAGTCGTTGGTTCTACATCTAATCCCAACAGAAGAGCTCCCGCTGGCCATTTCAATTCGACGCGTTTTGTTGGCCTCAAGCAACAACAAAGATACGTGCAGCTTGAAAAAAGATCGATTTGCCAGACAGGTTAATTATGATTGATCCCGATGGTCCCCATAGAAACATAATTCATTTTGTCCAAGGTGGTGCGTGGGATAACCTTGGTTCTCCTTTTCCTGAGTACCATATAGACATTGTGAGGGAGTTTTACACTAATGCGTTACCCTCCGGTGGTGATAGGTTTACTTTCAAAACTTGGGTTAGGGGGAAAGAAATTGATTTCTCAAGAAATGCCATCAATACCTACCTTGGAAGCCCACTGCAGCTGGAAGAAGATGAGTTATGTGATTTTGCACGGTCGTTTGCTAGGAGGGTGTTGGATTCTGTATCACAGCTTGTCATGTCGGTTGTTCTATACAACCTTCGGCCAAGAAGCCACACCTCCTCTATTCCAATAGAGACCGCGGCTCTGATTTTTCATTTGTGCACAGAGGGCCGCACCGTGGATTTTTCACGGATTATTGCTAATGAGATGAAGAGAACTGCCACCAGTGGTACACCGCTTGGAGATCGTGTGGCTTGCGCCCTTATTTATCCAGGGTTGATTATGGCTTTATGCCATGAGGCGCAAGTTACATTACCTACTCATGGGAATGTGAAGCTCCAGATTATAGATGATAGTTATGTCACTCGTCATTGTATGGGGGTGATTGATTTAGAGCAGGTTGTCCCTGTAGCTGCTGCTGCTCCTCCTCGCGGCCGTGGGCGTGGACGCGGGCACGCTTATGATCCAAGTGCTGAGGCCAATTGGGCCATGCACGAGGCTCATCAGCGGACTTTCCTATTTATGCATGATTCTATGATGCAATTGCAGCTGCAGATTCGGGAACCGCATGTGGACCACCGGATGAGGACTCGCAAAGACCTCATTGCTTATGCTCGTTGGCCTGAGGGCAGGCCTGGTTTTCCGGAGGGGGCAGAGGAACGCGACCTTGATGACGATGACAGTGATGATGGAGCGGATCATGGAGCGTCTAGTTCTAGTTCTGACTGATGTTGGGTTTAACTAGTCTTTTATTATATTTTGTTTTTATTTTATTTTACTTGGTATAACTATTATGGTTGGATTTTGTATTGACTACCTTGTGTAGGAATTTTGTATTCTCCATCTGGGCGGATGTGAGTTTGAATTGATGTTCAAAATTTTTTGGTTGATTAAATGAATTTAACATTCGGGTGGATACTGTTTTATGTTTATATGGTTTGTTTGTACAGAAATTTTTTGTTGTTTGCCCTTCATTTTTTTTAAGGTAATGGATGGTTGAAGCAAGTTTGTTTCTTTGAACTTTAAGTGATGCACTTCACCTTTCATTGATGGTGATGATAAAATTCTAAGTTGGTGCACACAAAGGTACTCTGTTTTGTGCTTTGTAGAATGTTAGTATGTTTTTGAACTTTGTGCTTCACATGATTTTCAAGCTTTTCTTCATTTTGCATTTTTGTTCATTTTGGAATCAATTAGGACAACCACAAATGTGATTCCCTCCGTTGTTCATAAATATTGAGAGATTTTGTAATTGTTGTTTAGCTCGTATGATTCATGTTTAATCTTGTATTCATTTGCAAACCTTGGAAACATTGAAATGATCTAGGCAATTTTTTATTATGAGAAAAATAACCGATCCAAATAAACTTCAATTTTACCTTGTGAGAGGTGTGAGCACTGGCTAGCCATGTTGAGCCTTGAAATTGGAATGAATATCGCATCAACCCGTCGATTGATCATAGGAATGCACTTAATTGTGGTTGTATTGCTAAAAAGAAAATCAATGTGATTCATTCTAGTTTTTTTTTATAAACACTTAACCCTTTGTTTGAACATACTTTTGAAGAACATTGCACATTAAATATGGTATGGTTTAAAGTTGGGGAGAGTGTTTCTAGTTGTGAAAAAGAAAAAAAAAATAAAAAAAGAAAAGGTGATTTGGTGCCTCTTGTGAAAAAGAAAAAGATACATGAAACATTATTTTGTACTATGCTCTGCACTCCAAAAGGAGTTGCTTGAAAAGAAAAGGAGTTGCTTGAGAGAGGATATGAGAAAGCTTCGTAACGACATGCAAGCCATGGCAGAAGCTCATCTACAAAGGACTGTGATCTCAGAGATCACCTCGACGCCCATAGTGGAGAAGTATGATCCTAGGTATCAAATGTCGAAAGATCGTCCTTGGGGCATGCCTGTTAACTATATTCCGGAAGGTTATGTTCTGCCGATCACTGAAGATCAGGGAATCACAACAGAAGCCGCTGGGCCTGAAGGTTACAAACTTCGGGAAACCGAAGATGCCAGGGGCATACTGATGACTCCTGGAGGTTACAAACTTCGGGAAACACCAAGACTCACTATCGTAGTCACGGTACCACCCCCTGTGGTGCACACTGTCCCGGAAGGAAAGATTCCACAGACACCTTCTGGTAAGAAGGAAACTATTTTTGATAGAATAGAGGAATTCCAGGAGCAGTTCTTGGAAATGCAGAAGGAACTGCAAGCCATTCACGATCAGGATCTATTGGGAAAGGACACCGCAGATCTCTGCTTGGTCCCAAATGTGAAAGTCCCGCACAAATTTCAAGTGCCCGACTTTGAAAAGTACAAGGGTAACTCTTGCCCTCAGAGCCATCTGGTGATGTACGCTCGGCGAATGTCAGCTCAGATGGAGAATCAGGACCTACTGATTCACTACTTTCAGGATAGTTTAACCGATGTCGCACTCAAATGGTACATGGGTTTAAACCGTGCCACGATCAGCACATTCAGAGATCTTGGCACCGCCTTTGTCCAACAATACAAATACAATTTGGACATGGCACCTTGTCATACCCCAAATTTTGACCACTAAGATTTCCCATCATTGTACAAATCATCATCACAATATGGATGAACCATCATGCCTCACCAAATGCCTCAAGGGTTGTTGAGCATTCACTACAATCAAAATTAGGGTTTTAAGCCCTCTCAGAGCCTTAGACAAAGGATCAATCAAGGAATGACATGATCTTCAACTTGTCTAACCTCTCAAACATCTACAATGGATCAAAAAGGACTCCCACTTCAAGGATTAAGCACAAGGTTGCTCCCTTCTAGGTGGATCAAGTCTCAAGATCGCCAGTATCACCAAATTATGGTTTTGGTCGACCAGGGCCTCTAGATGGGAAATTTCATCTGGACACAAGCCAAAGATCCAAAACACAACCTAATGTACTCCATGGAACCTCACGGACCCAAGCATCAAGTCAATTTGACCTCAGGGGATGCATACATCAAAAATCAGGAATTAGGGTTTCTTGACCTAATTCACCCCTAAGTTGACTTTTGGGACAAATCAATAGACAAGACCTCAAGACATGATTTGAGGGTCTCTAATGAACTATATTGATCCATTTGGAACAATGGATTAATCCAAGAAGCTTGAACAACATGTCTCAATTTCATCTACACCACAATTAGGGTTTCGCGAGGAAAGTCAACTGTAACTTTGACTTTTGACCAGGACATGCTCCCAAACCCTAGGACATGCCCCAATATACCCTATGACACCCATGGAACATGTCCATCAAGTTTGATTTAGGTCAAGGACATGATTTCCTGAAGGATTGCATAATTTGGAATTCATCTGATAAAAAGTCAACTGTGCACAAAAGTCAACTTTGACTTTTTGAGATTTTTCACCAAAATGGATTTTTAACCCTAAAATGATGTTAATGTATGATTTAAATCATCATTCATCAAGAAATATCAAGAAAAGTGGGATAACTTGTAAAAGGGGTAACCATAAATCTTAGAAATTTTTCTAAGTTATGGAAAAAGTACCACTAATACACTAACTTTGGAGGATCATAACTCCTAAACCACAAGGCCAATTTTTTTCATCCAAAGATGGATTTGTAGCCCTCATTACCCTCTACAAAAACTTCAACTAGACCTAAGTCCAATTCATTAAGGATTTTGAGTTATGGAGTGATCAAAATCAAGAAATCACACTTTGTTCCAACACTTAGTGAAAATTTCACTAAGTCAGATTTTGCTTCACTTTTTCCAAATGTAGAGGGATTTTTCACTTGGAATCAGAAGAGATCAAATTTAAACTTGTTCAAACAGTTGTTGTATCATGTAAGGGCTTTCCAAAATGGCCAAGAACATTGCCAAATTCAACTTACCCCATGAGATATGACATTGTCAAGTTGCCTTGCTGAAATCTGTCAAAGGCAAGGCAGATTTTGCATTTTGGCTCGATTTGCCAAAATCAGCCAAATTCAAATGCTCCTATCCACTTGGACACATCTGAGGATTGAATCTAAAGGGGACAATCACTGAGCCAAGCCTCCAAAGTCCATGGAACAAGAAATAGCATGTAGAACCTAGAATGGCCAAAGTAGGGACAAGACTCCAAATTTGGATTGAAGCATTCAATGGAAGCATCAAGGTGGCATGAACTGAGCCATTCTCATCTGAAATCAGTCAAGACTTATCCAAGACCAAGGGAACCAAAGCTCTGTGCCCTAACCTCTAGTCAATGGCTAGAGGAGACTTGGATTCTCATTTGCCAACATTGGCCAAACCTACTTACCAGCTGCCATTCACTATTCCTTGCAAAACAAACTTGCTCTACTATAAATAGAGCTCAATTGTGATCAGTTTAAGTACACCAAAGCCATCTAACAGATGCTTTCCTCAAAATCTCTTTCTCTTGGCAAAAATGCCTTTCTTAGCAAGGTAGCTATCGGGTTTTGAGTTTGAGAGCAATTCCAATCAAACCAATCACTCACACACCTCACATACATCACATATGAGCTGATCAAACACTTAGATCACTTCTGAAACACCAATTTCACAAATTCACCAGCTGGTTGCTCAAATTTTCAACCAAGTTGCAGCTGAGCTACCACAAATTGATCCAGCCAATTTCAATCAAGTCCAACCATTCAAACACACTCCATAGGGTGTAGGGAAGCTGTTCAGATCATCATCACTCATCTGTAACACCTCCAAATCAAAAATCACATTGCACTTGCTGTCACGACTTAGAGGTAAGCATATACTTGGTTATCTCTCAATCTATGCATATTTCCTCGCACAATAATTTGGTCATATGTTCATAATCATGCATGGAATGTTTTCCCTCAATTAATTGCATTGTTTGAATCGTGTATCAAAAATCCTAGCCTTCATGCAAAAATTAGGGTTCTTGAGGATTTTTCATGATTTCTTGTTATATGTTTAATTTAAATGAAATTAAGTGTTATAGACATGATCGTGAGGTTGAGACGCGCATAATGATATTTGGATTGCATGATATAATCAAGTATTCAGTGAGATTGAGGAGAAAATGCAAATCAGCCAAACCCAGAACACGCGCGTGTTCTTGGTGTGTTCTTGGCGCCATTTTTTCAAATTCAAATATTTGAATTTTGTGATTTTATTTAATTGATTCAAAAATTAATTTCTCTCTGAGTTTTAATGATTTTGAGTTGATTCTTTTTTTAATAATTCACAAAAATGTTAAAATATTTTATTTTATCAAAAAACTCCAAAAATATTATTTATTTCATATAATTGATATTTTTGCAAAGAATTAATATTTTAATTGTTTTTGACATTTTAAATATTTTTTTCTACATTGATTTTGCAACTTTTAATTCTTTCTAATTATTTTGTAGGTCAATACTTAATTTTTGAAGCATTAATCCAAAATCACAATTTGTTTTTCATATGTTAAACAATTTTGATCATTTTTAATTGAATTTTTATTCAATTAAATACATTTTTGAAAACAAATTAGGGTTTTTGGATTAATTCAACCCTCATAAATCATTTTCAAATCACTTTGGGCCTCTAATAGAGTGTAAGACCCAATTCTTTCTTGACCAAAACATTTTGGGCCTCAGTATATTGTATAAGTCCCGATACCGTCAAAAACAAACGGCGCGATCGTCGCCTATCCAAAAAATCATCTGGGCCTACCCTCGTGTTATAAGCCCCACTCTTTTTCTTTAAAACTTTTTGGGCCTCTTGAAAGAGTGTAAGATCCATCCCTTTGTACAGAAAACCATTTTGGGCCTCACTTATTGTATAAGTCCCTCCGCGTTAAAAGATAACCTCGGCGCGATCGCCATTTTTAACGGAAAAATCAACTGGGCCTACCCTCGTGTTATAAGCCCCACTCTTTTTCTTAAAACTCATTTGGGCCTCTAATAGAGTGTAAGACCCAATCCTTTCTTGACCAAAACATTTTGGGCCTTAGTGTATTGTATAAGTCCCGATACCGTAAAAAAGAAACGGCGCGATCGTCGCCTATTCAAAGAATCAATTGGTCCTCTCCTTGAGCTATAAGACCCATTCAAAACTTTTGGGCCTCTAATAGAGTGTAAGACCCAATCCCCTTTTAACCAAAATCTTTTTGGGCCTCACTTATTGTATAAGTCCCTCTGCGTTAAAAGAAAACCTCGGTGCGATCGCATTTTAAACGGAAAAATCATCTGGGCCTACCCTCGTGTTATAAGCCCCACTCTTTTTCTTTAAACCTTTTGGGCCTCTTGAGAGAGTGTAAGACCCATCCCTTTATACAGAAAACAACTTTTGGGCCTCAGTCACTTGTATAAGTCCCTCTGTATAAATTTAAACAGTGCGCTCACTGATAAAACCCTGGGCCTCTCCTTGAGCTGTAAGCCCCAAATCTTTCTTTTTCAAAGCAATTTCTCCTTTGATTTTGAATATACTGTTGTTTTCAATCTTTCTTTGTTGAACAACTAACCAAACAGCATGGAAGCTCTACAACCGGGTAAGTGGTTATTACTTTCACTTACCGCTTTCATATGCATATAACTGTATTGTGGGGCTGTTTCGCTGTAAGTCTTCTTTCATAAACTCATATCAACTGTGTAATAATAGTATAGATATTTCGAGTTTCCCCGGCAACTACGTCTCGAACTAGGTGACGCCGTTTCGTTTATTCATAGAAATAGACAACTAGATCCCCAATAGGATCACCAGATACAATCTTCTCTTCGGCTGTCCTCATTAGGAATTGTCAAGAAATTCTACTCCCAGAGATGAATGTATTCTCCGTGAATGGCATCTTTGAGTTTCTTCCAAATTCTCAAATTTTCCTGACTTTGATCTATTCTCGGTGAATAGCATTGCCTTGAATTTCTCGGGGTTTGGGGACCCACGGGCTTCTTAAAAGCATCGGCCTCCTCTTGGGCATCGTACAAGGACCCACAGGCTTCCTAAAAGCAACCTCGCCTCCTCTTGGGCTTAGTACAAGGACCCTACGGCTTCTTAGAAGTATTCACAGCCTCTTCTTAGGCTTCATATAATGATCTCTTCCTCCGGGAATGATAGCCTCCTCTTGGGCTTAGTGCAACGACCCGTCGGCTTCTTAAAAGATTCCAGCCTCCTCTTGGGCTTCGTACAAATTGTCCCGACGACCACCTAGAGGTATAGGAACAGAACCTAGTCATCTTCATAGAACAGTCCTTTCAAAGAGTCTACTACTGTTTCTCAAAACACAGTATAAAAGATGAAACTCTAGACTTGGACAGTCTAATTCTCTTGAGTCTCAAAGACATTCTCAAGTGAACCCTTCGTTAATTAGGAAGGAAACCCGTAGACTTGGACGGTCTCAATATCCTTTGGATTTCCCGCTTCCTTAAAGAACAAGAATAACCCGGATCCTTGAATCAAATCCCTGAGTATAGTGTTGCTCATATAAGAACTGATTTTCTCTTTCAAAATCAGTATACTGGACCAGTCACTTAACTGAAACAGTCACCATAGCCTCCTCTTGGGCTTTGTATAATGATCCTTCTCTAGTGAAGTTAGCCTCTCTCTTGGGCTTTATACAATGATTCTCCCCAGCGGAGTCAAACAACATTTAGCCTCTCTCTCGGGCTTTGTACGAGACACATAAGACACTCCCACGTTGAGTCCATCATCCCTTTCGCCTCCATCTCGGGCTTTATACGAGATACAAAAAGGTTCTTATTGAGCCAAATAAAAAATAACCTCCATCTCGGGCTTTATACAAAATACCAAAAGATCCCCTCGTTGAGTCAAAACCTTTTAGCCTCTCTCTCGGGCTTTGTACGAGACACATACTAGCCTCCTCTTAGGCTTTGTATATGAAAACCACTGGTTAATCCAATTAACCTTTTAGCATCAAAACTGTGCCTCGTTCACAGTACGCAAACATCAACAACTCCTTCCCCTTCATATAATCGCTGTAAGCGGCAAGCCTCTGGATCATCTACATCCACGCCACTGTCCCTCTTTTAGCATGAAAAATTCCTAAGGAAAGATGGAATTGCTCTACACTGAGTTAAAGTCTTCTCCTTCGGGTTAAAATCCCCTTTAAAGGAAATTATGGCATTGCTAGGATCCGTGTATCCCAGTTAAAGTAATCCTCCTTTAAAAACAGTTGTGACATACAACCCCCCCTCCCCTCTTTAGAGATGACAAATTCTCTCTAGAATCAGGACCTTCAGCTTCACATCTTGGGCTTTAAACAAGACCCAAATAGACTTTTCAGCTTCACATCTTGGGCTTTGAACAAGATACAAACTACCTTTTCACTTCACGTCTTGGGCTTTGAATAAGACACCAAAACAATCATTTCCTCCCATAGAATAGGAGGAACTATGAACGCTCTGATTTCCCTGTTTTGGATAAACGGGAATACGTAGGCATAAGATTGAAAGAAACATCTTAGCGAGCACACTAAACAAAAAACCCAAATCCCATACTCTCACATCAAAAAGCAATAGTCCTGACATCCTAATCCTTGTTCCCCGCCAGAAACCTGTCTGTCAAAATAACACAAGAAAGGCCCCCCCACATTGATAGCATTCGTAACCTAACAGACCGCTGTTTAAACTCAGTATGCAAAGCAGGGTTAATTGGAGACATCTATTTCCCTTACTTCATCAGCTTTAATAGGATAAAAAATGAATCGACCTGTAGTTTTAAGCTCAACCGGAGAGAGGGACCAGCGCTTAAGAACCGCGTCCAAAATCGCTCGCTGCAGAGAAATGGCGCCCACCGTGGGGCTTTCAAAGTTAGATCTAGGCACGGTCTTCCTTTTCTTCACTTGTGTGAAAAACTACAGATTGGGGCTTCCGCCGGGGAACCCATTTTCTGTCAGGAACTTAAGATTCATAGCTTCATAGGTCTAGGATGATTAGGACAAATATATATACTGCTTTTCCTAATTGCTATACATGTTTATTTTTCTGATAATGGAAATGCGGGTGATGCCGTATGTGGAAAGAATGAGTATACACTTAAGATAAGTGATGGCGACGGGGTCGACCATCAACCTCAGTGGAGGCTGACCAACACAACCCATTCTCTCACCTAGACAATGGGCCGGTTGTTAAGTCTGAGAAACTGAGGATCCAAACCCTTTCATAGTGTGGAAACTATCGGAAATAGTTGTTACGCGATACTACCCTCATTTGAGGCTGGTGATCTATTCTTGGTGAATGGCACTTACTCTAAGATTGCACTACAACTCGCTGGCGATCCGCTTGTTGTTTTACTTTCCTGGGAGGAGCTGATGATAATGAGTACAGGTACAAAAAACACCCTAGTATAAACCTTTGGGGATAGGTAGAGCCCTGACTTCATGACAACGACCCTTTGACCCCATGTTTTTTCGATGTTTTTGTGTGCTGCATTCATGCATTCATTTAAAAAACATTAAAACATTCAAAAAATATTCTCTTCTAGTCTCTCTGTTCTTTCAAAATAAACTAAGACTGTGATTGCAAATATCAGAGAAAAGGATTGCACTAATGGATTTCGGTAGAAGGAGAACTCACCAGTATACCTTCAAGGTTCCAAAACTAGAGGATTTGAGAAGGTTAGCGAGGATGATCACTAACCCAGAGGCTTTAAGAGCCCGGCACAGAGGTTTGCTACCACTATTAAGAGTCCATGTGATTGTGGGAATCATGGATGTGTTCATTCAGTTTTATGATCTGGTTTATCACTGTTTCACATTCCCAGATTACCAGCTTGCACCAACGCTAGAGGAGTATTCTCACCTAATCGATCTACACATTATGGATCGAGCTCCATTTTCTGGACTGGAAGAAATTCCAAATAATCAGACTATTGCAAGAGCAATTCATTTGGACGAGTCTGAGGTCAGGGCTCACATGACCGCTAAGGGTGGCATCCAAGGTTTGCCAGCCCAGTTCTTGACAAAGAAAGCCCTGTACTTCACCAGTATAGGAAACGTAACTGTTTTTGAAAGCATCTTTGTCTTGCTCACCTACGCGTTATTTTTGTTTCCTAACATCAATAACTTCGTCGATATTAACTCCATTAAGGTTTTTCTCATTGGAAATCCTGTGTCGACTTTGCTCGCAGATGCGTATCATTCTGTACACTTGGGAAATTTGTACAGCGGAGGGGAGATCACATGCTGTGTACCTTTGCTTTACAAATGGTTTATCTCTCACTTGCCCAAGTCTGCTGCTTTTTGGAATTGCAAGAGTGCCTTACGTTGGTCACAGAAGATCATGTCTCTTACCAACTGTGATATAGATTGGTGTAACAGGATTTATGAGGGAATCAGGATCATTGACCGTTGTGGAAACTTCCCCAACGTACCACTTATAGGAACTAAAGGAGGAATCAACTACCATCCGGTATTGGTTCGCCGTCAATTTGGATACCCGATGAGGCACATCCCACTGGGTGTTCATCTGGAAGGTCTTTTCTTCAAAGAAGGAGAAAACGAGCGAGCACTAAAGATGGAAATAGTGCACGCTTGGAAGCATGTTCATAAGAAAGGACGAGAGTCTTTGGGAAAACCGGACTGTGTCTCGATGGAGCCTTATCTCCATTGGGTACAAAGTAGAGCTCTCAAGATAAAGATGCCTTATCCTCGTTACAGAATTCTTCCGCCGAGGGAATCTGTCATGTACTTCATGACGGAAACTGAAAAGCTTCAGGTTACTCTCAACAAAGTTCAAAAGGAGAGAAGGTCTTGGAATAACAAGTACCGCACCCTCGACATAGAGTGCATCAAAATACAGCAATTACTGAAAGAAAAAGATGCTCTGATTGAAATTTTGGAGCAACATGCTGTAGATAATCAAGATGACCAAAGGAATTTGCTCGTCCCTTTCACTTGGCAAAGGAATGACAACCCGACAACGGCCCAAGAGCCCCGGTCAAAGAAAAGGAAGATACCAGAATCTACTGTATTTCCACTTCTGTAATTTTTTGAATTTCAATAAAAAGGGGTTTCCCCACCGTTTGATATTTGCAATTTAATTGTCAAAGTTTATTTTGATTAAACCAAAAATAATTAATATAATCATTGCATTCATCGTTCTCACGTAACGCATTCTTCTTCCCTACGAATCTCACGTTTGTGTCTCGATTCTAGAGTCAAACTGTCTCATTTGTACAATACTCGGGCCAATCGTCAGAAAAGGATGGATGATCTTGAGGAAGAAAACAGAGAGTTGAAAGAAAAGATCGACGCTCTGAGAGAGGATATGAGAAAGCTTCGTAATGACATGCAAGCCATGGCAGAAGCTCAGCTACAACGAACTGTGATCTCAGAGATCACCTCAACGCCCATAGTGGAGAGGTATGATCCTAGGTATCAGATACCGAAAGATCGTCCATGGGGCATACCTGTTAACTATATCCCGGAAGGATATGTCCCGCCGATCACTGAAGATCAGGAAAAGCAAAGATGCCAGGGGCATACTGAAGACTCCTGAAGGTTACAAACTTCGGGAAATGCCAAGACTCACTTTCGTAGTCACGGTACCACCCCCTGTGGTGCACACTGTCCCAGAAGGACAGATTCCACCAACACCTTCTGGTATGAAGGAAACTATGTTTGACAGAATGGATGAATTCCAGGAACAGTTCTTGGAAATGCAGAAGGAACTGCAGGCCATTCGCGGTCAGGATTTATTTGGAAAGGATGCCGCAGATCTCTGCTTGGTCCCAAATGTGAAAGTCCCGCACAAGTTCCAAGTGCCCGACTTTGAAAAATATAAGGGTAACTCTTGCCCTCAAAGCCATCTGGTGATGTACGCTCGGCGGATGTCAGCTCAGACGGAGAATCAGGACCTACTGATTCACTACTTTCAGGATAGTTTAACCGGTGCCGCACTCAAATGGTACATGGGTTTAAACCGTTCTACGATTAGCACATTCAGAGATCTTGGTGCCGCCTTCGTCCAACAATACAAATACAATTTGGACATCGCACCCGACAGAGATCAACTCAGATCGATGTCGCAAAAGGACAAGGAAACCTTTAAGGAGTATGCTCAAAGGTGGCGTGAAATTGCCACTCAAATTGGTCCACCTCTTGAGGAAAAAGAGATGACAAAGATCTTCTTAAAGACCTTAAGCTCATTTTACTATGACCGAATGGTTGCCAGTGCGCCCAGTGATTTCACCGAAATGATCGGCATGGGTGTACGTCTTGAGGAAGCCGTCCGTGAAGGACATTTGGTAAAAGACACTGGATCGACGAGCGGTACTAGAAAATACGGTAGTGCTTTCCCTAAGAAAAAAGAGCAAGACATTGGGAATATCTCTCTCGGAAAGCAAAGAGGACGTTATCAACCGGCAGCAGCTGTGACTCCTGCTATCAACCCTGCGTCTATTCCTACGTATCAACCTCAGGTTGCGCAGAGCCAACCTGACCAGCAAAGGACACAACAGCCTCTTCAGCAGGCTCGTCCTCCATACAACAACAACTATACAACACGGCCGCCAGGATTTAATCCTATACCCGTATCGTACGCAGAACTGTTTCCATTACTACTGGCTAAGGGGCACATTCAGACTAAATCTCCTCTTACAGTACCGGAAAATCAGCCTTTTTGGTTTAAGTTGGATCAAACATGCCCTTATCATCAAGGAGGTTCAGGGCATAACATAGAGACTTGTCTCAATTTCAAGTCCGACGTGAAAAAACTTGTTAGGAGCGGGGTCTTATCCTTCAAGGATACAAATCCTAATGTTCTCACGAATCCGCTACCTCAACACGAGAAGGCTGCAGTCAATTTGATAGAAGGAGAGACTAACAATGTCTATCAAATTTACGATGTACTCTTGTTGAAAACCAATCTGGTTAAGATGCATTGTAGACAGAGTGGATATGGCCATGTGCCACCTCATAATTATCATCAGTGTGATATCTGCTCTAAAGACAATCAAGGATGTTCGGTAGTGCAAGCAGCTCTACAGGAACAAATGGATCTCGGATGGATCCAGGAGCACCGAGTTCGTGGAGTTAACATGGTCTACACGAATTCTAACGTCATTCAGAACCACGACATCCGTGCAATGAATGTCAACTTGGTGGCGATGCACTCAAGGAAAAGCCAGTATCAAAATCTGCCACGGCACGATTACAATTCTTGTCTGATTTGCTCGGTAAACAAACAGGGATGCTCTTTCATACAAGAGGCCCTCCAGCGTCAGATGGATCTTGGATGGATCCAAGACTACCATGATAGGAACTCCTATCAAATCAACATGGTTCAGATCTTCGATATTCGCGTAATGAATACCAACCTGGTAGAGTTACATGCTGAGCAGGTCCGACTCGGATTCTTAATATCACATGACTATCAAAGCTGTAAAGCGGGTTGCGAAAACGATCGAGGTTGTACCCTTGTCCAGGAGGCACTTCAGCACTTGTTAAATCATTGGTAGATGCCAATCTACATGGATGAAGATACTCAGCAGATTAGTATCAATAATAGAAACCCCACTCGGCGTCAGAGTCAGGATGTCCGATCAGTGGAAGCTAACCTAGTGAGGTTACATTGTATTCAAAGTGGGCGTGGCCAGGTGCCACCACACAACTATGACACTTGTAGCGTCTGTTCGGAAAGTAACCAAGGGTGTTACCTTGTGAGAGCAGCTCTTCAGGGTCAGGTCGATCGTGGAGAAATTTGTCCATATCCGGGTTCTGGACCCATCAACTGGACGCCGAACTACCTTGCCGAGCAAGTTGAGGATGTTGTCACGATTTCTGGTCACCACAGGACCAGGGATGTTTTTGCCATCATTCCTCTACTTGACGAATCTAAAGTTCCCAACCGGGAACGAATCGAGATTACTTATGAAGGTCAGAAAAATCAGAAGGCTCCTGTAGTCATCTATCTACCAGGACCGCTACCGTATGAATCAGCTAAGGCGATCCCTTACAAATACGGTGCTACAATAATTGAAAATGGAAAGGAAATTCCATTACCCTCCATTGTGAACATTGCAGACATCAGTCGAGTAACACGGAGTGGTAGAATCTTCAACCGAGGGGTTGGGGAAATTAACAAGGAAAAGGAACTTCAGACAGAAGCTCCCGATCCCCCAGTCGGTCAATCCAGTAATCCCGACCTTTCGAAAAATAATAATGAGATGCTGAAGCTCATCCAAAGGAGTGAATATAACATTGTTGATCAGCTATTACAAACTCCTTCAAAGATCTCGGTGTTATCACTGTTACTCAGTTCAGAAGACCACAGGGAGGCTCTACAAAAAGTCTTGGAGCAAGCCTTTGTGGAACAGGATGTAACAATCAGACAGTTCGATTGCATTGTCTCTAACATCACTTTCTGCAACAATTTGGTATTTAGTGATGAAGAATTACCTGAAGAGGGTCGTCGTCATAACATGGCGCTCAATATCACAGTTAACTGCTAGGACGATGCTTTAGCCAACGTACTGGTAGACACAGGGTCAGCCCTGAATGTTATGCCGAAGTCCACTTTGATGCAATTATCATTCAAAGGACCTCCGATGAGGGTTAGCGAGGTTGTCGTCAAAGCATTCGACGGATCCAAAAAAACAGTTATCGGCGAAGTTGATCTTCCCATAACTATTGGTCCTCACACTTTCCAAGTCACTTTCCAGGTCATGGACATCCGGGCAACATACAGTTGTTTATTAGGAAGACCTTGGATACACCAGGCTGGAGCGGTCACTTCGACCCTCCACCAAAAGCTAAAGTTCGTTAAGAACGATCAACTTGTCACGGTTTGTGGGGAACAAGCCTTGCTTGTGAGCAACTTGTCATCATCTACTGGTATAAAACCCGAGGAGGTTATTGGAACTCAGTTCCAAGCATTATCGGTGAGCAAGGACAATCAATCCCAAGGAGGAACCTCGATTTCCTCATATAACGATGCTATCAAAGCGGTCGAGAGTACCGATACAATCGGATGGGGACAGCTTGTCATTCCCATTAACAATAAAACAAAGAAGGGTCTTGGTTTTTCTGCAACCTGTACCCAGACAACTGCCAACGATGAAAGTCTTCATCCCATTCAGAACTTCTTCCACAGTGGAGGTTTCCTTCACCCGGTGTCTTAGACAGTTTATGCTATCAATGAGGAAGATCCCTCTGACACGGATGAAGAATGGAAGTCCTACCTTAACAAGGACGGTTATATGTCTCAGGAAGAGGTGCCTATGCCTTTTTGCTTTCCTACAGAAAGTCCGAGATTTATACCAAGATCAGATGTCGAAATGATCTACGGGGATTGTGATCTGGAAGGATGTCACGCTCCGCCAAATTCATTAGAGGAAGACACTCCGATGAAAGACAATTTTGACTACACCTACTATGGCCCAATGGATGGTCTGCCAATGTGGCAACCTTACCCATGAAACTTGGGGCAAGAAAGTCAGCCGAACAATGAAAATCAGCTGACCGTCATTAAACCGAATACCTGTGTCCCCACCATGCCATGGGATCAACACTCAAGTCATTCAGAAACTACTCAACATGAAGATGAATTCGCAACATTTGCAGGACTTGAGTTCATCAACTATGCTTTTCCCGAGGTGTCGCTCCCGGGATTTTCATCCTAGTACAAACGCGAAAGTGGCACCGAACAGAGTCGCCAGCAATGTGTATTTATCCCAAGAGAGGGAAAGGAAACACCGCGTAAACCTGAAGAGAAGGAAAGAGCATGGTCTCGCGACCAAGAGAAATGGGTTCGGGAGTCGGTTACGCGAGAGGAAGGTATTAGCACCCCCACGCGTCCATCGTACCCGATGGGATCCACGCTTGCTGTTTCGATCAAAGGGTGTAAAGAAAGGATACTGGAAAAGGAACTAAAAGAAAGAAATGGAAAGAAAAAGAAACAAATGTAGGGAAAATAAAAGAAGTGCTCGCATGGGCCCTACCCCACTGCCTACGTATCTCATCGGGAGCATGAGAATCAGAGCGACGTAGTTCCCCTCACTAGGGATGAATTATTTGTGTTTTTTAGGGAACGGCTAATGTTCTAGCTCAGGTGTTGCAGTCTCGCCGGTCCGAGTGCGTTACCATCTTGCAATAGAACGAGTAGAAGCGCGTTCATACGCTAAGAGTGAATGAGGTGAGAAAAGAATTCCCGAAGGAAAGACGTTATTGTTTGTTTTTGTCTTTTAGAGGGAAGTGTTTTGGATTTGTTTGCATATGACAGTGTATCTGGATCTTAGTCATTGGAATGTGTACATTCTCACATTCCAAGATGGAATGGGTAAGAAAGCACACTAAGAGTGAAGAAGACCCCCACCCTTAGTTCCAATTGTCAAGGTTCAAACACACTAGCATACTTGTGTTTATTAAGTGTTTTTGTTAATTAAGAAATGAAGAAGTGTTTTTTATTTGTACCTTCAACAAGTATTGCATTTAAGTCCCTCATACAAGATCAAATGTTTAACACATTGACCCAAGATGGGCTATATGCTATACATTCTAAGATTATAAGAGAAGACCCCTTATAACCTTTTCTTTATATGAAAGGCCTAAATGCAATAAATGCCTACCTTTATTAGATATTTTGAATTTTCTTTGAGATGAGAAAAGAGACTCAAGGGAGGAGAAAAGGTAAAACCTATATGGACTAAGACTCAATCCTAATTGAAGATTAAAGAGAGTGATCCTAAAGGTTTGTGAGGTTTCAACCTAAAGTCTAAAGAAAGAATGAATTAAACAATTCACTTCTAAAGTAGAAGATGAATTGTAATTCAAAAAGGGAAAGTAATGAGTTATTAAAAGAAAGCACATAAGTGCTTAACAAAACACAAAATGGAATTGTAAAAGAGAAAGGATAGAAGTTGAATGTGGATTCCTTATCCACACTCAATTGAAACTTACCAAAGCCCCTACATGGTTAGTAAACATGTATAAGAAGTATAAGAAGTAAAAGAACATGTAATGCATCATAAAACTCAAAAGAATTAAATGAGAAAACAAATCCTAGAACCACAACCAGAATGGGCATCATATGGTCAACAAATGAATATCATCATACAAGTACAAGTGAATAGGCAACAAGCATCATCCATTAGCATTTAAACATGTTACAAGAAGAAAGGGTAGATGAAAGATGGAAAGAAATGAAGAGGACATGCATAAATGGAACATGTAAATCAACAACCAGAATTGAAACTAAATGGAAAATGGTTTATGAACATCTCAAAAGTATTTATGAATCAACTTCAAGACATTCAAGAAATAATATAAGGAGAATTGAAATGAAAGTTCAAAAAGAAAGTGCAAACAATACATGTTAATGATGCACAAAGTTCAAATAAAAATCAACATGCAAGGATGACATGTAATATGTACCAATGACCTATAATGTCAAGTGAGTAGTTCACAAAGTAGGCAAATGATCATGCAAGTATGTACAAAAGAAATCATGCAAACATGCACTAAAGTTAAAATGACATGACATGTATTATACTTCAAAGGTAATGCATCAAACAAAAATCAAATGGCCTCATGAAAATTATGAAAACATGGTATTGGAGTGCCTAGGTCAGAAATGCATCATACATCAAGATAGCATGTAAAAATTCAAAGCAAAAATGACTTCAAACCATGCAATTAGGTCAAATTGAAACATCATGCAAAGTGGTGCAAATATAGGCATCAAAACATGTAATAAAGTGACCTAAAAAACAAACAAAAATCATCTAACATGCTTCAATGTATTAGTGAATCAATGCAAAAAGAATCATGTCAAAATAGTTGGTAATGAGCAAGAACAAAATTAAACAAATTCATGTATCATGCTTAGAATGCATCTAAATGGAAATTCAAAGAAAATTATGGAACAGGGGCAAAAAGGTCTTAAAATCAGAAAATAAAATCATGAAAAATTTCCTAAATGTCTTGAGAATTCACATGAATTTTTGTAGAATTTTCCAATATGTTTTGGTATTTTAAAAAATTAATTATGAAACGTGTAGCAAAATGGAAAAAAAAAAAAAAAAATGGAATGTAAATGTGAATGGGGGTGCATGCCTAGTAACTATTCAGTTCAAATTACATTGGGCCTTAACCAAGGGGGTGTGGATATCAATCTGGCTTAGGTCCAGCTACGCGCATAACACACTAACAAACATGAACCCTCAGTCAACAATCTTGACTCACTCCCAACCATCAGATCAAGTCCAAGTCAAACCAAAGTCAAAGTAATTGAAATCAACACACACGCATGAGGGAACACGTTACCTACGGTGTACTGCGTTACACAAAGTTTAAAAATAAAATCAGAATGAGCATGTGAGAGGCATGTGCGTTTTTATGTGTTGTCACCATTGTGAGCATTAGATCAAACGAAATCAACGGCTGTGACTTAATCTGGCATGCAAAACCCTAATGTAACCTCACCGGCCGGAGAGGGACCTCCGGTCACCTTCTCCGGCCACTCTCCGGCACTGTAAATATCACATGCTTCCAGAAATCAACAAACTAGGTATCAAACGAAAGCTAATCTCATGAGGAACACAAATTCAGCAACAAAATTCACAGATCAAGCATGAATAAAGAGAATCGAAGAAGAGAAACTTTGCCCTAAGTTTCAGTTCTAAACTCCTAAGGAGCTCTATCAACTAGCCAGCTTCACATAGCTTCTAATAAGCTCAAACAACACATCAACAAGTCAAAACAGGATAAAATCGTGCAATTAAAGTTTGAGAAATTTTGAAACCTGAAATTGGCGAACTCTTGAATCAACAGAAAACCAGAGATGAGAGATTGATCTTGAGCTTCCTAAGAGCAAAATAAATGCTCTGAACCTTTGGATTTTGAAGACAATGAAATGAGATTCCAATTGGAGAAGTTGCTGCTCTCGATAGCTTGCTCTTACTTCAGCTTGTTCTTGATCAGAAATGCTTGATGATGAACAATTGATGAAGATCAAGGTGAGAACGTGTGAAGAACTCGTGTGAAATCAGAGAGAGAATGGAGAGAACTCTGAGAGAAAAGTGAGAGCAATTTGGAGTGAGAGTGAAAAATGAGAATCCTCCCTGAAATTGTGAGAGTTTCAGCTTATATATCCAAGGTTAACTCCCAACCAGTTCAGTTAACAGTTAGAACTCTAGTTAAACTGAGTTAGTTAACTGAGTTTGAGTTAACTAACTGAGTTAGGTGGTTAATGGCACGAGTTGGGGAAGTTTGGTTAGAGTGTGGAGTGATTATGAGATGATATGGTGAGGATGAGAGTGAACCAGTGGTGGTGATGTTACTATCAGTGCAGCAGCCTGGCTTGTACCATAAGTTTTCTTATTTCCTCTTTGATGTAAGGCTATGTATGAGTAAGGTGGTGTTTGTTCAAATGAGGCAAAGGTTGGGAGTGTGTTGAGAATGTACGCGTGTGACTTAAAACATGATAACAGCAACAACCTTCTGTTTTTTAATTTTGTGACAGTTTGTAACCAATGTAACAATGTAGGTTTGAGGGTGGATTTCTCTCATGTTAGTGGATGGTTTGAGGAACTTTTGATGTTGTTGGAAAGAATGATCACAATACAACAAGTTTGGTTTGAAAATGAAAGTGAAAGGATGCCTCAAACATGCCTAAAAATGACCATAACCAGATGGAAAAACAAACTGATGTATGGTCGAGCAGTTTGTGGCATGGCATGACAAGTTGGCCTAGTGACTTTCAGTTGTGTTGACCAAACTTTGAGCTATCTCAACTCCTTATCCTTTGATCACATAAAAAAATCATGAACATCAATCTTGAAGATCTCACATAGATGAACAACTTTCATGTTGAAAGATTTTTCATTTGAAGCCTTTAACCATGAGAAAAATGAGTGGACATTAGGCCCACCACATGTTTGTTAAAATGACTGCGCGCGTGCCCTGAAAATCTTGGTCATGACCTAGTTTTGAACCTACTTTGCTCAAACTTTGATCAATCATATCTCACTCAATTTTTATCCAATGGAGATGTTCCACACATGGATTTGAAGCTTAAAACAAGATCTTTCATTGAGGCAGAGTGATTTTTTCATTTGGTGCTCCAAATTTAAATGGACTTGGTTCAAATTCGGATGCAAAATGGCCAAAACTTGCTATTTTTAGTAACCCTACTTCATCCAAAAATGGCAACTTTCCACATCTTGATTTTTTCATGATTCCTTTGGAGTTTCTTGACCAAATTTTGTACATTGGACATATGCAACATGAATTTCATGATTTTGGGCTCAAAAAGTCAAGAGTTGACTTTTTCCCCTGATTATTTGACTTTGCCCCAATTTCTCTGATTCTTGATCTTTCTTCCAATTGAACCACTTCTAAAACCAATTGAGATGCAATCTTCCACACATATACACTTAAGAACATGTAGAATACCATGACAACAAGTTTTGTCCAAAAAATCAGAGATACCCTGATTTAATTGGAAACCCTAATTTCAGCCCCTTCTGGTTAGGAGGAAATTGCACATCTTCCAAATCCAAATTCCTCAGAGTATGTTGTGTATCCTCTTAAAGGATGATGAGAAATGCCACTTGAGAATGATTTTGAATCAATGAGCTATCTCTTTTGAGGGTTTTCCTTCAATTTTTGAACCTCTTGCATAATGAAAGATGTAGTGCTTCAATCTCCCATTGGATTTCACCTTCTTGAGGTTGTGGAAGATCAATTGAGATAGTATGAGACATGAGAGACCTCTTGGCTTGCCTAGAGCCAACTTGATTGACCTTTTGTGCTTTGAATGATTCCTAGATTGTCCACCTTCCACCTGATCACATGCCCTGATGGTTAGAAGGATGCCATGCTTCATTTTTCTATGTTAAATGCAATGCAATGCTAATGAGATGGATATGATATGATAAATGATAATGCCATGCTATGATGCCAAAAGGGAAGAGCAAATTTTGGGGTATTACAGCTGCCCCTATTCAAGCGCTGTAGACCTGAATGCCTGAAAGCAATTGCTTTCGGACTTTCAAGGTATATAGTGATTGAATACCAAAAATAACCAAAAATTTGCTCTGGATGATGAAGAATAACAGGGATATAAACCCAACGAGACTGCTGGATTGAGTCCTCGATGAAACGTCGGAGAGATCTGTCTTTTGAACGACGCCAGACGACTACTGGCTTGCCACGCTGCTGGTGGACTTTAACAACGTCTTTTGAACGACGCCAGACGACTACTGGCTTGCCACACTACTGGTGGACTTTAATAATGTCTTTTATGCAACTCCAGACGACTACTGGCCTGCCACGCTACTGGTGGACTTTGCAGCTTCGTGCCACCCGAAGACGGACTTTTGCCAATCCACTGTTGGACTTTTAGCTGCTTTGCCACCCGAAGATGGACTTTTGCCAATCCACTGTTGGACTTTTGCCACCCGAAGACGGACTTTTGCCAATCCACTGTTGGACTTTTGCCACCCGAAGACGGACTTTTTCCAATCCACTGTTGGACTTTTGCCACCCGAAGACGGACTTTTTCCAATCCACTGTTGGACCTTTGCCACCCGAAGACGGACTTTTGCCAATCCACTGTTGGACTTTTAGCTGCTTTGCCACCCGAAGATGGACTTTTGCCAATCCACTGTTGGACTTTTAGAATATGCAACATTGCATTACTCTCTGCATCTGTGTCAGACATCTATGCTGACTCTGCTGAGGAACCACAATCAATGATTTAATCTCGGAGACTCCTAAAAGGATAATATCTCTGCTGGCGAATGGATGAACAATCCGTCTGCTTCGAATTGTCAAGCTTGCCAAAAATAAATTGGACTTTAAGATATGAGGGAATGACGACTCTGCCAGGAATTATTCCATCTGTTTGGGGCTGGATTCTGGTCACAGCAACTCCGCTGGGGATGAGAATTCTTAATGACGTCCTGCTGGGGAAATGAGCCATTAAAACTCTGCTTGGGGATTTATTCAACCCAAACTCCTTTATAGGGATTATCAACCTTCTGACCCGGCTGGGGAAAGACTGTGCCATCCTTGTTGAGGAATAGATTCTGCCGATCTTATAAACCTCTGCGGGGAGAACGACAACTCAGCTGGGGAGTATTGCTGACAAGATTCGATGCTGACATTTGTGGGGATACCATGACCAGAGATACGATCTTGCTGGATATCAGGGCTACTCTGCCAGGGATATGCAAATCCTGGTTAGAAAATTCCCCTGCAACTTGCTAGGAAAGAGTCCTTTGGGGAAACTCAAAGCAAATCCACAGTAGTCTGCCGCAGAATATGACTGTCAAGCTTAGGATAAGTACCACAATGCACCATGTTAGGCGAGCTTTCCTTTAGACAATTCCGTTGGGGATGACGAGTTTATAACAAACTCTGCTGGAGAAAACTGCTTTAAAGCGTCTCGTGTTGGGGAATGCCTTTTGAGAGGATTTTACAGAAGACCAACTGTCCTCAAACTCTACTGGGGATGATCAACACTTCATGCTGGGGAACCAAACCATTTGTCCCCGAAGAGGATGTCATAAGAGGATTTTACAGAAGATTTAGCTTCTTTAAACTCCTGCGACTTCGCTGGGGATAACGACCATCAAACTCTACTGGGGGTGATCAACACTTCATGCTGGGGAAACAACATGCCCCATGCTTAAGAAAACCAACAATTTGTCCCCGAAGAGGATGTCATAAGAGAATTTTACAGAAGATTTAGCCTCTTCAAACTCCTAGTGATTTCAACGGGGATTGACCATCAACTTCGGTGTCTGCGAAGCAACTTTATTGGGGAATTCGCAACCATTATCGACACAGAAAAGCTTGTAGCTGTTGGAAGTACTGAATGAGAGAATCGACTTAATAAGATACAACGATACCCGGTTGAACTCAGTTCGCTGATATCGAATTGTCGTGAACGACCGCCGACCAAATGATGGACTCAGTCAGTAAACGTTGTGACAAAAGGGTGACAAGTGAACCCTTCCCTGAACATGATTGCCCCAGATTAACTGAATCTTCTGCGTGGGGATGAGTGATTGCTCGTCCAGAAGACATGATCCCGTGATCTCGCAAAGGCTTCAATTTTGCCTTTAAGCCTAGTATGAGGCTGTTACCTGCAAGCAAAGGATATGCACGTATGCCCCGTGCTGGATATGACTTCTGCAACAGAGAAAATCTAACTCTGAACCACCACTTGTTGGGGAGAAAGGTTTTGATGCATCTCTTGCTGGGAGCGTTATTAATGAAGCCTGCTAAAGACGGGGGACCACAAATTCCTTGGGTTGGAATGCCCCTTGGTTTCACTCCTTTTGGCTGACTGACTGTATATGCGTGACCAACCGTTTTTCTTCACTTGCCCCAGACCAACATGGTCCACCGGGAGAAATTGTCTCAAGAGGATTATACAGAAGACTTGACATCCAAAACACCTTAATGTCTTCAAACTCTTAGAGAGATTCGCCGGATCTCGAAGCAACTGCCACGGACTGCATGGATTACAGAGAAAAAGTCATCTCAAGAGGATTTTACAGAAGACTTGGCATGTTCAATGCTTCAGTGTCTTCAAACTCTTGGAGAGATTCAATGCATCTCAAATTAGCTGCTTCAGATTGTATGGTCTACAAAGGGATTCGCCTTGAGAAGATTCATGAGCAATCTCATATCACCGTGAGATATTCTGCCCCAATACCCTGAACCCTGGATAGGCTGATCAATCATCTGAATGGACTAACTTCTCATGCTCTTGGGGTGGCCGGCCTCGATACGAGCTTTGAAATGGCTTTGCCCCTGACCGGACTGGTCTTCGAATGAATCCCCCAGAATAACTGACCTTCAGAGAGGTTTCTCGACGTGACTGCCCATGATCTCCGAATGAATGCCCCAGAATAACTGAACTTCGGAGAGATCTCTCGACGTGATTGGCTCAGATGAGCCACACCTTAAAGAGATGGTTCGACGTGATTGCCCCAGATCGACTACGTCTTAGCACAACTTGTTGGGAAAGCTCATACTCAACAAAGTTTCTTGGGGAGGTACCACTGGATGTGGCTGTCCTTCAGGAGTTTCAGGATTCTCAACTCGGCAAGATTAAGCTTCCGGACTAAATTTCCATATGTAAGCTTCTTTTGATGTCAAACAAATGTATGCAAGCAGAAAATGTTTTATTCTGAGAATGAAAATTTTAATGCAACACACATGTTAATCTTGAAGTCTTACTGAAAAGATGTCGCAAACCCTTTTGTGAGCGAATCACGGGTTATAATACAACATTAATTTTTGAATGAAAGAATGCAATGCACATGCAACACCAACAAAGATCTTTTTAGCACAACTCATAGGAGTCAGGAACGCTATCTCTTGGTAGTATGCTTTCGAAATAACCCTGTTTCAATTAGGACTTTTGATGGTTGTATCGTGGCCTGGTTCACGGTTTTGAGAAAAATGGTTTGTGGCTCAAAGTTTATTGGTGCCCACCCACTCTTCGTGATGTTCTCCAGTCCTACGTTCAGCTAATTTGCATAAGCGTTCGTCTCTCAGATAGATTTTGTGATCTTTAAGGAACCCATGCATCTGATGATTTGACACCCAATGAGGCTTTGGAGTGACAGTCACCCCTTTGTCTTTTGTTCGTAGTCACACGACTTTGTTCTTGCTCGAGGATTTTCTTTTGTAATCCTTTTGTTTTTCGCTTTCGCATTCTTTTGCCCTCCTTTTTTTTTATCCCTAACTTTTGCCTGGACTGATTCTATTGAATCTTTGATTTCGGAGTCCAGCGGGATGCCCTAACTTTTGCCTAAGTTGCTTGTTTTCAAGTTTCAACTTAGCGGGCTTTTTCTTTTTCTTTTTCTTTTTTTTTTCGCGGAACAAATCGTGTGACACTAGCTTGTCTTGACTTTGTTGAAAGGGTTGTGACTTCCTCACTCTTTGATTGTTGATGGATAACCATTGTGGTTTCACATCTCTTGACCTCTTGGCGGTGGAATAGAAGGTAATGGATCCTCAGATGCACACTCCTTTTGAAATTTGAACGCTCGGTCAAATTAACTGACGCCTACCCTGCCCCTAGGTTAAATGTGAGGGTTTTTTCATACGAAAAGAAACTCCTACTTCAAGGCTAAAAGGGGTTAACGAGGGTCTATCTCCCTTATATCTCCAGTGTTTGGGGATTTGAATCAATGCCTGTACATCCTCAACAGGGTTTTATCCAAAAGCACACAATTAGAGATTTTTGCGTTTCCAACTCATCATCCTCCTTCAAGAGTTTAAGCACGACAGTTGGTATTGCAATGCACATATACAAACTTATGAGTGAATACGAATGGATCATTTCAAGAAAAACATGCTTATTGTATTATGATTAACATAAAAAGAAAAACAGATTTCATGCATGCATACAAATGTTTTGACAAACATAAAAAGCTACACATGAGAATGCAGTAAAGAAGCTAAATGATTGTCCTTGTTGAGGAGGCTTGACTCCGTCTGGACTTGTTGCTTCTGATGATGTTTTTGCAAACTGGGTGCTCAATCTGATGAAGAAAGTTCAATTTATGGGCCACCCGTCTGGTGTGATAACCTTTGAGTCAATCAAGTTCTGCACCTTGTCTTTACCTTTACCTCTGGAAGACTTGCAATCATCAATTAAATGGTCAGGTGCTCCAGAATGGTAGTCATACCTGGCATTTGGCATTGAAACCCCAAAGGAAGCTTTGTCGAAGATGATCCTGATGCGACTAGCTCAACCAGTTTGAATTTGAGCAAACAAGGAGACCCGTTGCGCGTACGGCATCGGAATGGGATCAAACTTCTTCTCAAGTTGTTCTGGCCTTTGCCCATAAGCTCTGCCCCTAGGACTCTCTTGGGGAGATGGAGTTGGAAGCTGACAAGAGATATCTGGAGGAAGGAAATTAATAAATAAGGTTGATAGATAAGGTTGCTCGCAAAGATCTCACACGATCTCCTGCCTACGTATCTCCATTGACTAATGAAGAATCAGAGCGACGTAGTTCCCCTCACCAGGGATGAGGATTGCTTTGTTTCCTTAACACCGCATTCTGGATTTTTGTAAGCGGACCCATCTGAGACTTCACCCGGTGGACTTCTCTCTCAGCAGTTTCTGACCGCGGGACAACGCTTGAATGTCCACCATAAAATGCCCCACCTGGGCCCTCCTCTCAGTCACTTTCGCTCGGATTTGTTCCATATCTGAACCTTGATTTTGGTGATTTGAGTAGTTGGAAGAAGTCATGTTGGCCGCTTCTGCAGAGAATACCCAGTCAGAATGAGAAATCCGCTCCAGACACCTGTTATGCATATGAGTATGAGAATGCCATGCAAAATGCCATGTTCGAGTATTTCCAAGGGATCATTATGCTTTAACTCGAAATTTTTTTTTTTTTTTTTTTTTTTTTTTTTTTGATAAAAACATAAGAAACAGATGGAAATGCCCAGTGGCAAGTCTCAAAGGTAATCTCCCTTGGAAATACAAGAACATGTATGCGAAAATGATGATGCAGATGCAACAGACATGGGATCAAAGCTTCTATATAATCTGGATAACTGCTGTGCTGACGGCTGAATAAGCTCATAAGTTTGCTCGGAAGAAAATACCGGAATACCGGAATATCCGAATAATCAGAATGCCAGGATGCCGGGATATCGGCATAATCAGAATACCAGAAGGCCAGAATATCGGTATAATCAGGGCACCAACCTGATCAGAATACCGGGATAGTCAGAATAATCATGATGCCATAATACCAGGCTAATAAGTCCACACTGATAAGAGAACCAAAATACCAGGTAGGATGAAAGTCAAGGTTACCTGCAAACCTGTAAACAAACCCGCCCCTTTCACATGTGGGTACTAGGATGTTCAGTATCCCGGGCTCTCAGGTCGAGAAATGATGATACGTTCACCATTTCTGGTTTGGCATCATCATCAATCGAGGAGGCCTCAACTGATTCTCCAAGACGAAAGGTCCTCAGCTTCTGACACTGCGGTCGAGAAGCAATAGTACATTCATCCCTCGGGGTACAGTACTATCGCCAATCGAGGAGTGCCTCCACTGATTCTCTTTCAAAAAGGACAACCTATAGCAAGTTCCCAGCATTGGGTCCTCGGATCGAGAATGTGCAATGGGTTTGCCACAGAATGTGGTCTGCCACTGTCACAACTCGGGAGGAGTGCCGCAACTGAGTTCTCGAGAATGGTCACCAGAGTCGACAGTTCCTCAAGAGAATAACTACTGGCCTGCATAACATGCAGTAGCAGAAAGCTCCTGATAGAACCTCGTCTGGTTGTGGGTCTCATGAACAACAATACGTGGTTACCACCACGCAAGCGCCATGACTATCCACTCTAATACCTATGTGTGTACTCAAGCCTTGGTAGTGGGCTTATCTCTCAGAACACCCTACCCGCCAAACAGAAAACAACACAGTCCAGCACAGTATAATATATGAAATGTAAATGCTAACATGCTGTAAATATGATGATGTACAGTAAAACAATAAATAACCATACAATAAAACGGTAAATACAGCACAACAGTAAACACCCAATGAAAGAAAAACAGACAAGCGCTAGGATTGACTCGCTTAGGATGGACCAGCAATAGGTCAATCTTTCCCCAGCAGAGTCGCCAGCTGTCGCTCCCGGGATTTTCATCCTAGTACAAACGCGAAAGTGGCACCGAACAGAGTCGCCAGCAATGTGTATTTATCCCAAGAGAGGGAAAGGAAACACCGCGTAAACCTGAAGAGAAGGAAAGAGCATGGTCTCGCGACCAAGAGAAATGGGTTCGGGAGTCGGTTACGCGAGAGGAAGGTATTAGCACCCCCACGCGTCCATCGTACCCGATGGGATCCACGCTTGCTGTTTCGATCAAAGGGTGTAAAGAAAGGATACTGGAAAAGGAACTAAAAGAAAGAAATGGAAAGAAAAAGAAACAAATGTAGGGAAAATAAAAGAAGTGCTCGCATGGGCCCTACCCCACTGCCTACGTATCTCATCGGGAGCATGAGAATCAGAGCGACGTAGTTCCCCTCACTAGGGATGAATTATTTGTGTTTTTTAGGGAACGGCTAATGTTCTAGCTCAGGTGTTGCAGTCTCGCCGGTCCGAGTGCGTTACCATCTTGCAATAGAACGAGTAGAAGCGCGTTCGTACGCTAAGAGTGAATGAGGTGAGAAAAGAATTCCCGAAGGAAAGACGTTATTGTTTGTTTTTGTCTTTTAGAGGGAAGTGTTTTGGATTTGTTTGCATATGACAGTGTATCTGGATCTTAGTCATTGGAATGTGTACATTCTCACATTCCAAGATGGAATGGGTAAGAAAGCACACTAAGAGTGAAGAAGACCCCCACCCTTAGTTCCAATTGTCAAGGTTCAAACACACTAGCATACTTGTGTTTATTAAGTGTTTTTGTTAATTAAGAAATGAAGAAGTGTTTTTTATTTGTACCTTCAACAAGTATTGCATTTAAGTCCCTCATACAAGATCAAATGTTTAACACATTGACCCAAGATGGGCTATATGCTATACATTCTAAGATTATAAGAGAAGACCCCTTATAACCTTTTCTTTATATGAAAGGCCTAAATGCAATAAATGCCTACCTTTATTAGATATTTTGAATTTTCTTTGAGATGAGAAAAGAGACTCAAGGGAGGAGAAAAGGTAAAACCTATATGGACTAAGACTCAATCCTAATTGAAGATTAAAGAGAGTGATCCTAAAGGTTTGTGAGGTTTCAACCTAAAGTCTAAAGAAAGAATGAATTAAACAATTCACTTCTAAAGTAGAAGATGAATTGTAATTCAAAAAGGGAAAGTAATGAGTTATTAAAAGAAAGCACATAAGTGCTTAACAAAACACAAAATGGAATTGTAAAAGAGAAAGGATAGAAGTTGAATGTGGATTCCTTATCCACACTCAATTGAAACTTACCAAAGCCCCTACATGGTTAGTAAACATGTATAAGAAGTATAAGAAGTAAAAGAACATGTAATGCATCATAAAACTCAAAAGAATTAAATGAGAAAACAAATCCTAGAACCACAACCAGAATGGGCATCATATGGTCAACAAATGAATATCATCATACAAGTACAAGTGAATAGGCAACAAGCATCATCCATTAGCATTTAAACATGTTACAAGAAGAAAGGGTAGATGAAAGATGGAAAGAAATGAAGAGGACATGCATAAATGGAACATGTAAATCAACAACCAGAATTGAAACTAAATGGAAAATGGTTTATGAACATCTCAAAAGTATTTATGAATCAACTTCAAGACATTCAAGAAATAATATAAGGAGAATTGAAATGAAAGTTCAAAAAGAAAGTGCAAACAATACATGTTAATGATGCACAAAGTTCAAATAAAAATCAACATGCAAGGATGACATGTAATATGTACCAATGACCTATAATGTCAAGTGAGTAGTTCACAAAGTAGGCAAATGATCATGCAAGTATGTACAAAAGAAATCATGCAAACATGCACTAAAGTTAAAATGACATGACATGTATTATACTTCAAAGGTAATGCATCAAACAAAAATCAAATGGCCTCATGAAAATTATGAAAACATGTTATTGGAGTGCCTAGGTCAGAAATGCATCATACATCAAGATAGCATGTAAAAATTCAAAGCAAAAATGACTTCAAACCATGCAATTAGGTCAAATTGAAACATCATGCAAAATGGTGCAAATATAGGCATCAAAACATGTAATAAAGTGACCTAAAAAACAAACAAAAATCATCTAACATGCTTCAATGTATTAGTGAATCAATGAAAAAAGAATCATGTCAAAATAGTTGGTAATGAGCAAGAACAAAATTAAACAAATTCATGTATCATGCTTAGAATGCATCTAAATGGAAATTCAAAGAAAATTATGGAACAGGGGCAAAAAGGTCTTAAAATCAGAAAATAAAATCATGAAAAATTTCCTAAATGTCTTGAGAATTCACATGAATTTTTGTAGAATTTTCCAATATGTTTTGGTATTTTAAAAAATTAATTATGAAACGTGTAGCAAAATGGAAAAAAAAAAAAAAAAATGGAATGTAAATGTGAATGGGGGTGCATGCCTAGTAACTATTCAGTTCAAATTACATTGGGCCTTAACCAAGGGGGTGTGGATATCAATCTGGCTTAGGTCCAGCTACGCGCATAACACACTAACAAACATGAACCCTCAGTCAACAATCTTGACTCACTCCCAACCATCAGATCAAGTCCAAGTCAAACCAAAGTCAAAGTAATTGAAATCAACACACACGCATGAGGGAACACGTTACCTACGGTGTACTGCGTTACACAAAGTTTAAAAATAAAATCAGAATGAGCATGTGAGAGGCATGTGCGTTTTTATGTGTTGTCACCATTGTGAGCATTAGATCAAACGAAATCAACGGCTGTGACTTAATCTGGCATGCAAAACCCTAATGTAACCTCACCGGCCGGAGAGGGACCTCCGGTCACCTTCTCCGGCCACTCTCCGGCACTGTAAATATCACATGCTTCCAGAAATCAACAAACTAGGTATCAAACGAAAGCTAATCTCATGAGGAACACAAATTCAGCAACAAAATTCACAGATCAAGCATGAATAAAGAGAATCGAAGAAGAGAAACTTTGCCCTAAGTTTCAGTTCTAAACTCCTAAGGAGCTCTATCAACTAGCCAGCTTCACATAGCTTCTAATAAGCTCAAACAACACATCAACAAGTCAAAACAGGATAAAATCGTGCAATTAAAGTTTGAGAAATTTTGAAACCTGAAATTGGCGAACTCTTGAATCAACAGAAAACCAGAGATGAGAGATTGATCTTGAGCTTCCTAAGAGCAAAATAAATGCTCTGAACCTTTGGATTTTGAAGACAATGAAATGAGATTCCAATTGGAGAAGTTGCTGCTCTCGATAGCTTGCTCTTACTTCAGCTTGTTCTTGATCAGAAATGCTTGATGATGAACAATTGATGAAGATCAAGGTGAGAACGTGTGAAGAACTCGTGTGAAATCAGAGAGAGAATGGAGAGAACTCTGAGAGAAAAGTGAGAGCAATTTGGAGTGAGAGTGAAAAATGAGAATCCTCCCTGAAATTGTGAGAGTTTCAGCTTATATATCCAAGGTTAACTCCCAACCAGTTCAGTTAACAGTTAGAACTCTAGTTAAACTGAGTTAGTTAACTGAGTTTGAGTTAACTAACTGAGTTAGGTGGTTAATGGCACGAGTTGGGGAAGTTTGGTTAGAGTGTGGAGTGATTATGAGATGATATGGTGAGGATGAGAGTGAACCAGTGGTGGTGATGTTACTATCAGTGCAGCAGCCTGGCTTGTACCATAAGTTTTCTTATTTCCTCTTTGATGTAAGGCTATGTATGAGTAAGGTGGTGTTTGTTCAAATGAGGCAAAGGTTGGGAGTGTGTTGAGAATGTACGCGTGTGACTTAAAACATGATAACAGCAACAACCTTCTGTTTTTTAATTTTGTGACAGTTTGTAACCAATGTAACAATGTAGGTTTGAGGGTGGATTTCTCTCATGTTAGTGGATGGTTTGAGGAACTTTTGATGTTGTTGGAAAGAATGATCACAATACAACAAGTTTGGTTTGAAAATGAAAGTGAAAGGATGCCTCAAACATGCCTAAAAATGACCATAACCAGATGGAAAAACAAACTGATGTATGGTCGAGCAGTTTGTGGCATGGCATGACAAGTTGGCCTAGTGACTTTCAGTTGTGTTGACCAAACTTTGAGCTATCTCAACTCCTTATCCTTTGATCACATAAAAAAATCATGAACATCAATCTTGAAGATCTCACATAGATGAACAACTTTCATGTTGAAAGATTTTTCATTTGAAGCCTTTAACCATGAGAAAAATGAGTGGACATTAGGCCCACCACATGTTTGTTAAAATGACTGCGCGCGTGCCCTGAAAATCTTGGTCATGACCTAGTTTTGAACCTACTTTGCTCAAACTTTGATCAATCATATCTCACTCAATTTTTATCCAATGGAGATGTTCCACACATGGATTTGAAGCTTAAAACAAGATCTTTCATTGAGGCAGAGTGATTTTTTCATTTGGTGCTCCAAATTTAAATGGCCTTGGTTCAAATTCGGATGCAAAATGGCCAAAACTTGCTATTTTTAGTAACCCTACTTCATCCAAAAATGGCAACTTTCCACATCTTGATTTTTTCATGATTCCTTTGGAGTTTCTTGACCAAATTTTGTACATTGGACATATGCAACATGAATTTCATGATTTTGGGCTCAAAAAGTCAAGAGTTGACTTTTTCCCCTGATTATTTGACTTTGCCCCAATTTCTCTGATTCTTGATCTTTCTTCCAATTGAACCACTTCTAAAACCAATTGAGATGCAATCTTCCACACATATACACTTAAGAACATGTAGAATACCATGACAACAAGTTTTGTCCAAAAAATCAGAGATACCCTGATTTAATTGGAAACCCTAATTTCAGCCCCTTCTGGTTAGGAGGAAATTGCACATCTTCCAAATCCAAATTCCTCAGAGTATGTTGTGTATCCTCTTAAAGGATGATGAGAAATGCCACTTGAGAATGATTTTGAATCAATGAGCTATCTCTTTTGAGGGTTTTCCTTCAATTTTTGAACCTCTTGCATAATGAAAGATGTAGTGCTTCAATCTCCCATTGGATTTCACCTTCTTGAGGTTGTGGAAGATCAATTGAGATAGTATGAGACATGAGAGACCTCTTGGCTTGCCTAGAGCCAACTTGATTGACCTTTTGTGCTTTGAATGATTCCTAGATTGTCCACCTTCCACCTGATCACATGCCCTGATGGTTAGAAGGATGCCATGCTTCATTTTTCTATGTTAAATGCAATGCAATGCTAATGAGATGGATATGATATGATAAATGATAATGCCATGCTATGATGCCAAAAGGGAAGAGCAAATTTTGGGGTATTACACGAGGTCAACGTCATTGAGAGAGATGACTCATCCAGTTCCAAAGAAGTTTGGGACACTCTGGGAGAACCAAGTGGAAAATTCGACTATATGGTCAAGTACACCGCTCCCGAAAGCTCTCGTATTAGGCTCGAAGATATCCAGCCAATTGGATGGGGAGATGTACCTGAGAGCACAAATGCTATGCAAAATGCAACAGAGGAATTCTCCTACGACAATTCTGCCTGGGAGACAGATTCCAATGATCCCGCTCCACCAGAAATCAGCGTCATTTCTGAAGACAAATCAAGGAAGGTGCCAGACTTTGTGATTCACCGAGGGGTTCGCCACCAATGGGTTGCCGTCAAGGTTCCGAAGGTCGTTCATCAGTCAAAGTAATTGCCATCTTTAACCTTTCACCTTGCCCAGGTGAAACGGATGTTTTGATAGGGATCGCTTTCTGTAAATTTCCCTCTTCGCTTTGTCCCAAAGCGACAGAGTTTTGTTTTATAGGGCTGTAGTTTCAAGGTTCGACTTGTTCATTAATAAAATAACGTCGTTCTGTAATTTCCGCATTAATTGTTGTTTTCTCTTTTTGCTTTTTCAAAAAATGGTAATCCTAAAAAACAATTCAATCATAATAACAAGCAGTAATAAAAGAAATACACTGCACACACTTGCATTTTCCTCTATCTCTTCTAATCACGAATCCTCACGTCATGCAGATTGCTTTTTTTAAACCCAGAAGAAACATACGATCCGATGCCTTCTTCCAACTTTGAGTTCCCGGTATTCGAGGCTGAAGAAGAAAATGACGATAAAATTCTAGAAGAGATCTCTCGACTACTCAGACAAGAGGAAAGGTCCATTGAACCTCATAAAGAACCGTTGGAAATGGTAAACTTGGGTTCAGAGCAAGAGAGAAAAGAAATCAGGATCGGGGCACTGCTCACTCCAACTGCCAGAGAGGGTTTGATAAAGCTTCTCAGAGAATTTCCCGATGTATTCGCTTGGTCCTATCAGGATATGCCAGGGTTGGATACCAGCATCGTGGAACATCACTTACCGTTAAGATCGGAATGTCCGCCAGTAAAGCAAAGGTTGAGACGCACTCACCCGGACATGGCCATCAAAATCAAAGAGGAGGTACAGAAACAGATTGACGCGGGTTTCCTCGCTACATCTGAATATCCTCAATGGTTAGCCAACATCGTACCCGTTCCCAAAAAGGACGGAAATGTTCGAATGTGTGTCGACTACAGAGATCTGAACAAGGCAAGTCCAAAGGACGACTTTCCTTTACCACACATTGACATGCTGGTAGACAGTACAGCAAAGTTCAAAGTTTTCTCCTTCATGGATGGATTCTCGGGCTATAACCAGATCAAAATGGCGCTGAAAGACATGGAGAAAACTTCGTTCATTACCCCATGGGGCACCTTTTGTTACAAGGTAATGTCGTTCGGTTTGAAGAATGTCGGGGCAACCTATCAAAGGCCCATGACTACTCTGTTTAATGACATGATACACAAGGAAATCGAGGTATATGTCGATGATATGATTGCAAAATCAAAAACAGAGAGTGAGCACGTTGAACATCTATCAAAATTGTTCGAACGTCTAAGAAAATTCAAGCTCCGCTTGAATCCCAACAAGTGCACCTTCGGTGTCCGTTCAGGGAAACTACTAGGGTTCATCGTCAGCCAGAAAGGAATTGAGGTTGATCCTGACAAGGTCAAGGCCATTCAAGAAATGCCTTCTCCGAAAACTGAAAAACAAGTCAGAGGATTCTTGGGACGTTTAAACTACATCTCCAGATTCATATTCCTTATGACCGCCACATGTGCGCCGATTTTCAAATTACTGAAAAAGAACCAGGATTGCATTTGGTCAGAAGATTGCCAAACTGCCTTCGACAGTATTAAGAAATATCTGTTGAATCCTCCGATTCTATCACCTCCGGTGGAAGGAAAACCACTGATCATTTACCTCACAGTCCTAGAGGACTCAATGGGATGTGTACTTGGCCAACAAGACGAAACTAAGAGAAAAGAGTCTGCCATCTACTATTTGAGCAAGAAATTCACCGACTGCGAAACTCGGTACATGATGCTTGAGAAAACTTGTTGCGCTTTGGCTTGGGCAGCCAAACGTCTTCGTCAGTACATGATTCGTCACACTACTTGGTTAATCTCCGAGATGGATCCAATCAAGTACGTCTTCGAAAAGCCTGCTCTTACGGGAAGAATTGCCCGTTGGCAGATGCTGTTATCAGAATATGACATAGAGTACCATGCTCAGAAAGCCGTTAAGGGAAGTATTTTAGCTGATCATTTGGCTCATCAACCGATTGACGATCAAGAATCAATCAGGTCTGACTTCCCAGACGAAGATGTCATGTATTTAAAAATGAAAGACTGCGATGAACCACTATCCAGTGAAGGGCCAGAACCAGGTTCCCAATGGGGACTTATCTTTGACGGAGCAGTTAATCATTATGGAAATGGAATTGGGGCAATCATTGTTACCCCTCAGGGCACCCACATTCCTTTCACTGCTAGACTTACGTTCAAATGTACGAACAATGAGGCCGAATACGAAGCTTGTATCATGGGTCTCGAGAAAGCGATTGATTTAAGGATCAAAAACTTGGACGTATATGGTGATTCAGCTTTGGTTATCAATCAGATAAAAGGAGATTGGAACACATACCAATCAGGATTGATTCCTTACAAAGACTATGCAAGAAGGTTGTTACCCTTCTTCAAAAGAATTGAGTTTCATCACATCCCTCGTGATGAGAATCACATGGCTGACGCTTTAGCCACTATCTCTTCCATGATTAGTGTAGGCCAATGGAATGACATACCTAAGATCGACATAATGCGCCTTGAACGGCCCGCTTACGTCTTCACGATTGAAGCAGTCATAGACGATAAACCTTGGTATCACGATATCAAATGCTTCCTTCAGAAACAAGAGTACCCATCTGGGGCACTCAGAAAAGATAGGAAAACTCTCAGAATATTGGCTGGAAACTTCTTCCTGAGCGGTGACACTCTCTATAAGAGAAATTTTGACATGGTCTTGCTCCGATACGTAAACAGATCAGAAGCAGACATGCTTATGAAAAAAATTAATGAAGGATCCTTTGGCACTCATGCCAACGGACACACAATGGCGAGAAAAATTTTGAGAGCAGGGTATTACTGGTTGACCATGGAATCCGACTGCTACAAGTACATGAGAAGGTGTCACAAGTGTCAGATATACTCTGACAAAATTCATGTACCGCCATCACATCTCAAAGTTCTTTCTTCCCCGTGGCCTTTTTCCATATGGGGAATCGACATGATTGGCTTGATTGAACCCAAGGCTTCGAACGGACATCGGTTCATCCTTGTAGCCATTGACTACTTCACCAAGTGGGTCGAAGCAGCATCATACGCTAATGTAAACCGACAAGTGGTGGTCCGATTTATCAAAAACAATATCATATGCCGTTATGGTGTTCCAAGCGAGATCATTACTGATAATGGATCTAACTTGAACAATAAGATGATGAAGGAGTTGTGCGCAGAGTTCAAGATTGAACATCATAACTCATCTCCCTACCGACCCAAGATGAACGGAGCAGTAGAAGCGGCTAACAAGAACATCAAGAGGATCGTTCAAAAGATGGTTGTAACCTACAAAGACTGGCACGAAATTCTACCCTTTGCTCTTCATGGTTATCGCACATCTGTCCGTACTTCAACAGGGGCAACCCCTTTCTCTCTAGTATATGGCATGGAGGCAGTTCTCCCCATAGAAGTAGAGATCCCATCAATCAGGGTATTGATGGAAGTTAAGCTCACCGAAGCTGAATGGTGTCAAAGTCGACATGACGAATTGAATATGATCGAAGAAAAGAGAATAACGGCACTATGCCACGGTCAGTTGTATCAACAGAGAATGAAGAGGGCGTTCGACAAAAAGGTCCGACCTCGTGTCTTCAGGAAAGGAGACCTTGTGCTCAAGAAGATACAATCTTTTCTCACTGATTCTCGGGGCAAATGGACTCCAAATTATGATGGCCCCTCTATGGTCACGAAAGCTTTCTCAGGCGGCGCCTTAAGACTTGTAACCATGGACGGAGAGGAATTTGCCTATCCCACGAATGTTGATGTAGTCAAGAAATACTTCGCTTAAAAAAACGTCTCGGTGGATTGAAAACCCGAAAGGGCGGTCCAGGCAAAAGTTAGAGACATGAAAAAATTTATCCCAATGGATTGGAAATCTCATAGTACAATCCAGGCAAAAATTAGGGATAATGGCAAGTAACTATGTTCAACAGAGGCAAGTCCCTCAGCAACAGCAGTTACATCATCCATCAGAGGAAAACTCCAGTCAAGGTCATCTTCGACAGAAGCTCAGGATGCAACGAATTCAAAGTTGGTAGAAGGATAGTGGTCGTTATGTTTCAACGTAGCCCTTTTCCCTGTAAATTACCATTTTTAAACTTTGTAAATACTCAATGGAATCACGCGTTTGGCTGATCTCCATCTTATCAATAAAATTTGAGCCTTGTGCTTTTGTTTGTAATTCTTGCTTGTTTTAGCTTTACAGAACGGCGTTGTTAATATGATTAACGATTCTTGAAATAAAACAAAAATGAATTTACTTGTTAAAACTTTTTCTGCTTTTAAAATAAAGATGGCAATTTCTTTTGACTGTTAAACATCGAAAGAACATTGATTGCGTCTCCAAAGGTGTTCGAACCTCAAAGTGCAGAATTAAAGTACTTCTTCTACGCCAGTACGCCTGAATGAAGGATCAACTGTGTCAGAGACCTTGTTTCGTCTGACACGCCACGGCAGAGTTCTTACCTCCTAAGCCCGATCAACGGTATTCCCCGCAGGGACTATCTCTCCTAAGCACGGTGGAATTGCTATCTTGAACCAGCGATATCTCTATACGCCCTGCGATGGCCGAGTATCCAGTCATGTTCATCTTTTAGTTTGTGTGTCGCATCAGTTTTGTCAGCATATACATACATACATCATGCATTATTGATTTGCATTTACATTTCATATTGCATCGCTATCACTCTAGTCGGTCTTATCCCCTAGTGATAAAAGTCCTCTCAATCGAGTTGTCGGACCTTTTCTCGTTAGGAAGTGAATCATCTAAGCAATCTCTCTCCCGTTTATCTCTAGATCAGAGTCGGCACTAGACCACTTTGATAACTTGAACCTCTGAAAGGCCAGAGAACCTTCAACAGATGTCACTCTTCGCCATTGAAGATGATATCCTTGCTTTCCCGGATTAAAGAAAATCCCCAGAGAAAGCCTCTTAAGCAAGGGTTCGGCAGTGCATCAGTATTTCTCCGAAAATCTGCTGATGAAAAGGTCATCGGCACCTCAAAATTGGACCCCATCATATGGCATTTCTTTGGGAAGATCCTGAGAAAAGTATGATGTAAGATCTCCAAGTGGAAACAGTCTCTCAAGAAACTCGCTTTCCCCCAGTAGAATCGACAAATGGCGTCTCCAACAGAGAAGTTTGTGCACCTCTACAACTCAGACGACTGGGTTCCCCAGCAAGTCTGACATCAAAACTTTTTCCACTCAAATGGCATCTCCCCAGGAAAATTCGGCGAGAAGTTTGAAGGAAAGTCGCTACGAATAGCGTCCCTTCTCAGTAAAGTTTATTGACAAAAGAAACTAAGACCAGTTCCTTGGTAGGAAACCACGATCGAGGGGAAGTTTAAATCAGAAACTAAGACCAGTTCCTTGGTAGGAAACCTGGATCGAGGGGAAGTTTAAATCAGAAACTGAGACCAGTTCCTTGGTAGGAAACCAGGATCGAGGGGAAGTTTAAATCTGAAACTAAGACCAGTTCCTTGGTAGGAAACCAGGATCGAGGGGAAGTTTAAATATGAAACTAAGACCAGTTCCCTGGTAGGAAACCAGGATCAAGGGGGAATTTTACCTTTTCTAAGCATCATTGCTCAGCAAAAGAAGATGGATGTGATCCGCCATTCATAACCACCATCAAAATTTCAGGTATTCCGATATTTAATCCTCTTGCACCCCGAATGCCCAAATACCTTCGTCATTCACACCTTCGGGTCCAAAAAGATTAAATAGGGGCATCTGTCATACCCCAAATTTTGACCACTAAGATTTCCCATCATTGTGCAAATCATCATCACAATATGGATGAACCATCATGCCTCACCAAATGCCTCAAGGGTTGTTGAGCATTCACTACAATCAAAATTAGGGTTTTAAGCCCTCTCAGAGCCTTAGACAAAGGATCAATCAAGGAATGACATGATCTTCAACTTGTCTAACCTCTCAAACATCCACAATGGATCAAAAAGGACTCCCACTTCAAGGTTTAAGCACAAGGTTGCTCCCTTCTAAGTGGATCAAGTCTCAAGATCGCCAGTATCACCAAATTAGGGTTTTGGTCGACCAGGGCTTCTAGATGTGAAATTTCATCTGGACACAAGCCAAAGATCCAAAACACAACCTAATGTACTCCATGGAACCTCATGGACCCAAGCATCAAGTCAATTTGACCTCAGGGGATGCATACATCAAAAATCAGGAATTAGGGTTTCTTGACCTAATTCACCCCTAAGTTGACTTTTGGGACAAATCAAGAGCCAAGACCTCAAGACATGATTTGAGGGTCTCTAATGAACAATATTGATCCATTTGGAACAATGGATTAATCCAAGAAGCTTGAGCAACAAGTCTCAATTTCATCTGCACCACAATTAGGGTTTCGCGAGGAAAGTCAACTGTAACTTTGACTTTTGACCAGGACATGCTCCCAAACCCTAGGACATGCCCCAATATACCCTATGACACCCATGGAACATGTCCATCAAGTTTGATTTAGGTCAAGGACATGATTTCCTGAAGGATTGCACAATTTGGAATTCATCTGATAAAAAGTCAACTGTGCACAAAAGTCAACTTTGACTTTTTGAGATTTTTCACCAAAATGGATTTTTAACCCTAAAATGATGTTAATGTATGATTTAAATCATCATTCATCAAGAAAAATCAAGAAAAGTGGGATAACTTGTAAAAGGGGTAACCATAAAACTTAGAAATTTTTCTAAGTTATGGAAAAAGTACCACTAATACACTAACTTTGGAGGATCATAACTCCTAAACCACAAGGCCAATTTTTTTCATCCAAAGATGGATTTGTAGCCCTCATTACCCTCTCCAAAAACTTCAACTAGACCTAATTCCAATTCATTAAGGATTTTGAGTTATGGAGTGATCAAAATCAAGAAATCACACTTTGTTCCAACACTTAGTGAAAATTTCACTAAGTCAGATTTTGCTTCACTTTTTGCCAAATGTAGAGGGATTTTTCACTTGGAATCAGAAGAGATCAAAATCAAACTTGTTCAAACAGTTGTTGTATCATGTAAGGGCTTTCCAAAATGGCCAAGAACATTGCCAAATTCAACTTACCCCATGAGATATGACATTGTCAAGTTGCCTTGCTGAAATCTGTCAAAGGCAAGGCAGATTTTGCATTTTGGCTCGATTTTCCAAAATCAGCCAAATTCAAATGCTCCTATCCACTTGGACACATATGAGGATTGAATCTAAAGGGGACAATCACTGAGCCAAGCCTCCAAAGTCCATGGAACAAGAAATAGCATGTTGAACCTAGAATGGCCAAAGTAGGGACAAGACTCCAAATTTGGATTGAAGCATTCAATGGAAGGATCAAGGTGGCATGGACTGAGCCATTCTCATCTGAAATCAGTCAAGACTTATCCAAGACCAAGGGAACCAAAGCTCTGTGCCCTAACCTCTAGTCAATGGCTAGAGGAGACTTGGATTCTCATTTGCCAACATTGGCCAAACCTACTTACCAGCTGCCATTCACTATTCCTTGCAAAACAAACTTGCTCTACTATAAATAGAGCTCAATTGTGATCAGTTTAAGTACACCAAAGCCATCAATCAAATACTTTCCTCAAAATCTCTTTCTCTTGGCAAAAATGCCTTTCTTAGCAAGGTAGCTATCGGGTTTTGAGTTTGAGAGCAATTCCAATCAAACCAATCACTCACACACCTCACATACATCACATATGAGCTGATCAAACACATAGATCACTTCTGAAACACCAATTTCACAAAATCACCAGCTGGTTGCTCAAATTTTCAACCAAGTTGCAGCTGAGGTACCACAAATTGATCCAGCCAATTTCAATCAAGTCCAACCATTCAAACACACTCCATAGGGTGTAGGGAAGCTGTTCAGATCATCACCACTCATCTGTAACACCTCCAAATCAAAAATCGCATTGCACTTGCTGTCACGGCTTAGAGGTAAGCATATACTTGGTTATCTCTCAATCTATGCATATTTCCTCGCACAATAATTTGGCCATATGTTCATAATCATGCATGGAATGTTTTCCCTCAATTAATTGCATTGTTTGAATCGTGTATCAAAAATCCTAGCCTTCATGCAAAAATTAGGGTTCTTGAGGATTTTTCATGATTTCTTGTTATATGTTTAATTTAAATGAAATTAAATGTTATAGACATGATCGTGAGGTTGAGACAAGCATAATGATATGTGGATTGTATGATATAATCAAGTATTCAGTGAGATTGAGGAGAATATGCAAATCAGCCAAACCCAGAACACGCGCGTGTTCTTGGTGTGTTCTTGGCGCCATTTTTGAATAATTCAAATATTTGAATTTTGTGATTTTATTTAATTGATTCAAAAATTAATTTCTCTCTGAGTTTTAATGATTTTGAGTTGATTCTTTTTTTAATAATTCACAAAAATGTTAAAATATTTTATTTTATCAAAAACTCCCAAAAATATTATTTATTTCATAAAATTGATATTTTTCCAAAGAATTAATATTTTAATTGTTTTTGACATTTTAAATATTTTTTTCTACATTGATTTTGCAACTTTTAATGCTTTCTAATTATTTTGTAGGTCAATACTTAAGTTTTGAAGCATTAATCCAAAATCACAATTTGTTTTTCATATGTTAAACAATTTTGATCATTTTTAATTGTATTTTTATTCAATTAAATACATTTTTGAAAACAAATTAGGGTTTTTGGATTAATTCAAGCCTCATAAATCATTTTCAAATCACTTTGGGCCTCTAATAGAGTGTAAGACCCAATCCTTTCTTGAACAAAACATTTTGGGCCTCAGTATATTGTATAAGTCCCGATACCGTCAAAAACAAACGGCACGATCGTCGCCTATCCAAAAAATCATCTGGGCCTACCCTCGTGTTATAAGCCCTACTCTTTTTCTTTAAAACTTTTTGGGCCTCTTGAAAGAGTGTAAGACCCATCCCTTTGTACAGAAAACCATTTTGGGCCTCACTTATTGTATAAGTCCCTCCGCGTTAAAAGAAAACATCGGCGCGATCGTCATTTTTAACGGAAAAATCAATTAGGCCTAACCTCGTGTTATAAGCCCCACTCTTTTTCTTAAAACTCATTTGGGCCTCTAATAGAGTGTAAGACCCAATCCTTTCTTGACCAAAACATTTTGGGCCTCAGTGTATTGTATAAATCCCGATACCGTCAAAAACAAATAGCGCGATCGTCGCCTATTCAAAGAATCAATTGGGCCTCTCCTTGAGCTATAAGACCCATTCAAAACTTTTGGGCCTCTAATAGAGTGTAAGACCCAATCCCCTTTTCACCAAAATCTTTTTGGGCCTCACTTATTGTATAAGTCCCTCTATGTTAAAAGAAAACCTCGGCGCGATCGCCATTTTAAACGGAAAAATCATCTGGGCCTACCCTCGTGTTATAATCCCCACTATTTTTCTTTAAACCTTTTGGGCCTCTTGAGAGAGTGTAAGACCCATCCCTTTGTACAGAAAACTACTTTTGGGCCTCAGTCACTTGTATAAGTCCCTTTGTACAAATTCAAACAGTGCGTTCACTGATAAAACCCTAGGCCTCTCTTTGAGTTGTAAGCCCCAAATCTTTCTTTTTCAAAGCACTTTCTCCTTTGATTTTGAATATACTGTTGTTTTCAATCTTTCTTTATTGAACAACTAACCAAACAGCATGGAAGCTCTACAACCGGGTAAGTGGTTATTGCTTTCACTTACCGCTTTCATATGCATATAACTGTATTGTGGGGCTGTTTCGCTGTAAGTCTTCTTTCATAAACTCATGTCAACTGTGTAATAATAGTATAGATATTTTGAGTTTCCCCGGAAACTACGTATAGAACTAGGTGACGCCGTTTCGTTTATTCATAGAAATAGACAACTAGATCCCCAATAGGATCACCAGATACAGTCTTCTCTTCGGCTGTCCTCATTAGGAATTATCAAGAAACTCTACTCCCAGAGATGAATGTATTCTCCGTGAATGGCATCTTTGAGTTTCTTCCAAATTCTCGAATTTTCCAAACTTTGATCTATTCTCGGTGAATAGCATTGCCTTGAATTTCTCGGGGTTTGGGGACCCACGGGCTTCTTAAAAGCATCGGCCTCCTCTTGGGCATCGTACAAGGACCCACAGGCTTCCTAAAAGCAACCTCGCCTCCTCTTGGGCTTAGTACAAGGACCCTACGGCTTCTTAGAAGTATTCACAGCCTCCTCTTAGGCTTCGTATAATGATCTCTTCCTCCGGGAATGATAGCCTCCTCTTGGGCTTAGTGCAACGACCCGTCGGCTTCTTAAAAGATTCCAGCCTCCTCTTGGGCTTCGTACAAATTGTCCCGACGACCTCCTAGAGGTATAGGACTAGAACCTAGTCATCTTCATAGAACAGTCCTTCCAAAGAGTCTACTACTGTTTCTCAAAACACAGTATAAAAGATGAAACTCTAGACTTGGACAGTCTAATTTTCTTGAGTCTCAAAGACATTCTCAAGTGAACCCTTTGTTAAATAGGAAGGAAACCCGTAGACTTGGACGGTCACAATATCCTTTGGATTTCCCGCTTCCTTAAAGAACAGGAATAACCCGGATCCTTGAATCAAATCCCTGAGTACAGTGTTGCTCATATAAGAACTGATTTTCTCTTTCAAAATCAGTATACTGGACCTGTCACTTAACTGAAACAGTCACCATAGCCTCCTCTTAGGCTTTGTATAATGATCCTTCTCCAGTAAAGTTAGCCTCTCTCTTGGGCTTTATACAATGATTCTCCCCAGCGGAGTCAAACAACGTTTAGCCTCTCTCTCGGGCTTTGTACGAGACACATAAGAGACTCCCTCGTTGAGTCCATCATCCCTTTCGCCTCCATCTCGGGCTTTATACGAGATACAAAAAGGTTCTTATTGAGCCAAATAAAAAATAGCCTCCATCTCGGGCTTTATACGAGATACCAAAAGATCCCCTCGTTGAGTCAAAACCTTTTAGCCTCTCTCTCAGGCTTTGTATGAGACACATACTATCCTCCTCTTAGGCTTTGTATAAGAAAACCACCGGTTAATCCAATTAACCTTTTAGCATCAAAACTGTGCCTCGTTCACAGTACGCAAACATCAACAACTCCTTCCCCTTCATCTAATCGTTGTAAGCGGCAAACCTCTGGATCATCTACATCCACGCCACTGTCCCTCTTTTAGCATGAAAAATTTCTAAGGAAAGATGGCATTGCTCTACACTGAGTTAAAGTCTTCTCCTTCGGGTTAAAATCCCCTTTAAAGGAAATTATGGCATTGCTAGGATCCGCGTATCCCGGTTAAAGTAATCCTCCTTTAAAAACAGTTGTGACATACAACCCCCCCCCCTCTTTAGAGATGACAAATTCTCTCTAGAATCAGGACATTCAGCTTCACATCTTGGCTTTAAACAAGACACAAATAGATTTTTCAGCTTCACATCTTGGGCTTTGAACAAGATACAAACTACCTTTTCACTTCACGTCTTGGGCTTTGAACAAGACACCAAAACAATCATTTCCTCCCATAGAATAGGAGGAACTACGAACGCTCTGATTTCCCTGTTTTGGATAAAAGGGAATACGTAGGCATAAGATTGAAAGAAAAATCTTAGCGAGCACACTAAACAAAAACCCAAAATCCCATATCAAAAGCAGTAATTCAAAAGCATCAGTCCTAACATCCTAATCCTTGTTCCCCGCCAGAAACCTGTCTGTCAAAATAACACAAGAAAGGCCCCCCACATTGATAGCATTCGTAACCTAACAGACCGCTGTTTAACCTCAGTATGCAAAGCAGGGTTAATTGGAGACATCTATTTCCCTTCCTTGATCAGCTTTAATAGGATAAAAAATGAATTGACCTGTAGTTTTAAGCTCAACCGTAGAGAGCGACCAGCGCTTAAGAATCGCGTCCAAAATCGCTCGCTACACACCCGACAGAGATCAACTCAGATCGATGTCGCAAAAGGACAAGGAAACCTTTAAGGAGTATGCTCCAAGGTGGCGTGAAATTGCCGCTCAAATTTGTCCACCTCTTGAGGAAAAATAGATGACAAAGATCTTCTTAAAGACCTTAAGCTCATTTTACTATGACCGAATGGTTGCCAGTGCGTCCAGTGATTTCACCGAGATGGTCGGCATGGGCGTGCGTCTTGAGGAAGCCGTCCGAGAAGGACGTTTGATAAAAGACACTGGATCGACGAGCGGTACTAAAAAATACGGTAGTGCTCTCCCTAAGAGAAAAGAGCAAGATATTGGGAATATCTCTCTCGGAAAGCAAAGGCGACGTTATCAACCGGTAGCAGCTGTGACTCCTGCTATCAACCCTGCGTCTATTCCTACGTATCAACCTCAGGTTGCTCAGAGCCAACCTGACCAGCCAAGGACACAACATCCTCTTCAGCAGGCTCGTCCTCCATACAACAACAACCGTACAACACGGCCACCAGGATTTGATCCTATACCCGTGTCGTACACAGAGCTGTTTCTATTACTACGGGCTAAAGGGCACATTCAGACTAAATCTCCTCTTACAGTACCGTAAAATCCGCCTTTTTGGTTTCAGGTGGATCAAACATGCCCTTATCATCAAGGAGGATCGGGGCATAACATAGAGACTTGCCTCAATTTCAAGTCCGGCGTGCAAAAACTTGTTAAGAGTGTGGTTTTATCCTTCAAGGATACGAATCCTAATGTTCTCACGAACCCGCTGCCTCAACATGAGAAGGCTGCAGTCAATTTGATAGAAGGAGAGACTAACGATGTCTATCAAATTCACGATGTACTCTTGTTGAAAGCCAATCTGGTCAAGATGCATTGTAGACAGAGTGGATATGGCCATGTGCCACCTCATAATTATCATCAGTGTGATGTCTGCTCTAAAAACAATCAAGGATGTTCTGTAGTGCAAGCAGCTCTACAGGAACAGATGGATCTCGGATGGATCCAAGAGCACCGAGTTCGTGGAGTTAACGTGGTCTACACAAACTCCAACATCATTCAGAACCACGATATCCGTGCAATGAATGTCAACTTGGTGGCAATGCATTCAAGGCAAAGCCAGTATCATAATCTGCCGCGGCACGATTACAGTTCCTGTCTGACTTGCTCGGTAAACAAACAGGGATGCTCTTTCATACGGGGGCCCTCTAGCGTCAGATGGATCTTGGATGGATCCAAGACTACCATGATAGGAACTCCTATCAAATTAACATGGTTCAGATCTTCGATATTCGCGTGATGAATACCAACCTGGTAGAGTTACATGCTGAGCAGGTCCGACTCGGATTCTTAATATCACATGACTATCAAAGCTATAAAGCGGGTTGCAAAAAAGATCGATGTTGTACCCTTGTCCAGGAGGCACTTCAGCACTTGTTAAATCACTGGTGGATGCCAATTTATATGGATGAAGATACTCAGCAGATTAGTATCAGTAATAGGAATCCTACTCGACGTCAGAGTCAGGATGTCAGATCAGTGGAAGCTAACCTAGTGAGGTTACATTGTATTCAAAGTGGGCGTGGCCAGGTGCCACCACACAACTACGATCATTGTAGTGTCTGTTCGGAAAATAACCAAGGGTGTTACCTTGTGAGAGCAGCTCTTCAAGGTCAGGTGGACCGAGGAGAGATTCGTCCATATCTGGGTTCTGGACCCATCAACTGGACGCCGAACTACCTTGCCGAGCAAGTTGAGGATGTTGTCATGATCTCTGGTCATCACAGGACCATGGATGTTTTTGCCATCATCCCTCTACTTGACGAATCTAAAGTTCCCAACCGGGAACGGATCGAGATTACTTATGATGGTCAGAAAAATCAGAAAGTTCCCATGGTCATCTATCTGCCGGGACCACTACTGTATGAATCAACTAAGGTTATCCCTTACAAATACGGTGCAACGACAGTTGAAAATGGAAAGGAAATTCCATTACCCTCCGTCGTGAATATTGCAGACATCAGTCGTGTAACACGGAGTGGTCGAATCTTCAACCGAGGAGTTGGAGAGTCTAACAAGGAAAAGGAACTTCAGACGGAAGCTCCTGATCTATCAGTCGGTCAATCCAGTAAACCCGACCTTTCGAAAAATAATGATGAGATGCTGAAGCTCATCCAAAATAGTGAATACAAGATTGTCGATCAACTGTTACAAACTCCTTCAAAGATCTCGGTATTATCATTGTTACTCAGTTCAGAAGCGCATAGGGAGGCTTTACAGAAAGTCTTGGAGCAAGCCTTTGTGGAACAGGATGTAAAAATCAGACAGTTTGATAGTATTGTCTCTAACATCACTTCCTGCAATGATTTGGGATTTAGTGATGAGGAATTACCTGAAGAGGGTCGTCGTTATAACATGGCGCTTAATATCACAGTTAACTGCCAGGACGATGCTTTAGCCAGCGTACTGGTAGACACAGGGTCAGCCCTGAATGTTATGCTGAAGTCCACTTTGACGCAATTATCATTCAAAGGCCCTCCGATGAGAGTCAGCGAGGTCGTCGTCAAAGCATTTGACGGATCCAGAAAAACAGTTATCGACGAAGTTGATCTTCCTATAACTATCGGTCCTCACACTTTCCAAGTTACTTTCCAGGTCATGGACATTCGGGCAACGTACAGTTGTTTATTAGGAAGACCTTGGATACATCAGGCTGGAGCGGTTACTTCAACCCTCCACCAAAACCTAAAGTTCGTTCAGAACGATCAACTTGTTACGGTTTGTGGGAAACAAGCCTTGCTTGTAAGCAACTTGTCATCATCTACTGACATAGAACCCGAGGAGGTTATTGGAACTCAGTTCCAAGCACTGTCGGTAAGCAAGAACAATCAGTTCAAAGGAGGAACCTTGATTTCCTCATACAAAGATGATATTAAAGCGGTTGAGGGTACCGATACAATAGGATGGGAACAGCTTGTCATTCCTATTGATAATAAAACAAATAAAGGTCTTGGTTTTTCTGCAACCTGTACCCAGACAGCTGCCAACGATGAAAGTCTTCATCCCCTTCAAAACTTCTTCCACAGTGGAGGTTTCCTCCACCCAGTGTCTCAAGCAGTACATGCTATCAATGAGGAAGATCCCTCTGACACAGATGAAGAATGGAAGTCCTACCTTAACGAGGACGGTTATATGTCTCAGGAAGAAGTGCCTATACCATTTTGCTATCCCGCACAGAGTCCGAGATTTATACCACGGTCAGATGTCGAAATGATATACGGAGATTGTGATCCGGAAGGATGTCGTGCTCCACCAAATTCTTTACAGGAAGACACTCTGATGAAAGACAACTTTGACTACAACTACTTTGGCCCAATGGATGGTCTGTCAATGTGGCAACCTTACCCAGGAAACTTGGGGCAAGAGAGTCAGCCGAACAATGAAAATCAGTTGACCGTCATTGAACAGAACACCTGCGTCCCCACCATGTCATGGGATCAACACTCAGGTCATTCGGAAACTACTCAACACGAAGATGAATTCGTAACGTTTGCAGGACTTGAGTTCATCAACTTTGCTTTTCCCGAGGTCAACGTCATCGAGAGAGATGACTCCTCCAGTTCCAAAGAAGTTTGGGACACCTTGGGACAACCGAGTGGGAAATACGACTTCATGGTCAAGTACACCGCTCCCGAAAGCTCTCGTATCAGGCTCGAAGATATCCAGCCAACTGGATGGGGAAATACAGCTGAGAGCACAAATATAACAGAGGAATTCTCTTACGACAAGTCTGCCTGGGAGACAGATTCCAATGATCCCGCTCCACCGGAAATCAGCGTTATTTCTGAAGACAAATCAAGGAAGGTGCCAGACTTTGTGATTCACCGAGGAGTTCGCCGCCAATGGGTTGCCGTCGAGACTCCGAAGATCGTTCATCAGTCAAAGTAATTGCCATATTTTAACCTATCACCCTGCCCAGGTGAAACAGATGTTTTGATAGGGCTCTCTTTCTATAAATCTTCTCTCTTCGCTTTGCCCAAAGCGATAGAGTTTTGTTTTATAGGGCTGTAGTTTCAAGATTCGACTTGTTCATTAATAAAATAATGTCGTTCTGTAATTTCCGCATTAATTGTTGTTTTCTCTTTTTGCTTTTTCAGAAAATGGTAATCCTAAAAAACAATTCAATAATAAAAACAAGCAGTAAAATAAAAACACTACACACACTTGCATTTTCTCTATCTCTTCTAAACACGAATCATCACGTCATGCAGATTGCTTGTTTTAAACCCAGTTGAAACATACGATCCGATGCCTTCTCCCAACTTTGAGTTCCCGGTATTCGAGGCTGAAGAAGAAAATGACAACGAAATTCCAGAAGAGATCTCCCGACTACTCAGACAAGAGGAAAGGTCCATTGAACCTCATAAAGAACCGTTGGAAACGGTAAATTGGGTTCAGAGCAAGAGAGAAAAGAAGTCAGGATTGGGGCACTGCTCAGTCCAACTGCCTAAGAGGATTTGATAAAGCTTCTCAAAGAATTTCCCAAAGTATTTGCTTGGTCCTATCAGGATATGCCAGGGTTGGATACCAGCATCGTGGAACATCACCTACCGTTGAGATCGGAATGTCCGCCAGTAAAGCAAAGGTTGAGACGGACTCACCCGGACATGGCCATCAAAATCAAAGAGGAGGTACAGAAACAGATTGACGCGGGTTTCCTCGCTACATTTGAATATCCTCAATGGTTAGCGAACATCGTACCCGTTCCCAAAAAGGACGGAAAGGTCAGAATGTGTGTTGACTACAGGGATCTGAACAAGGCTAGTCCAAAGGACGACTTTCCTTTAACGCACATTGACATGCTGGTAGACAGCTGTCATACCCTAATTTTTGACCCTAAGATTTTTCACTCTTCTCTCTGTAAGATTATTAGGTCTTTGGCCATAATCTTCTAGAAATTAAGTCATAAAGTTTTGTACATGCTCATTTCTGGCTAACAAGTTTGTAAGTACATTGATTTAAAGGGGAAATGGTACTCACTTTCATGATCAAGCATTTCAGTGCAGAATCAACTGGTGATTAGGCCTAGTGTTTCAAATGGATCTTGGGCTATGATTTTCCAAGTGTTTCTCAAGATGAATTTGGACCAATATCTCATGTCTTGGACCATGCGCGAGATTGTTTCGAAGCATGCTGAACCTTTCTCGAAGATTTCCCTTAGCCTATTCCCAAAGTGGTTAAAGGGAGTTTTGGATCAAGGATGTAGACATTTTCAAGACTTTTCAAGTTTATTTCACATTTGACTCCAAGATGGTTTTTTTGGGCTTCGAGTTCTTAGTGCTCAGGTTATTGTTCCAAGTTGATTTGGGCCATGTTTCACGTTTCCTCAAACTCAATTTCAAGATGGTATTTTGATTCATTATGGTTTTAAATTGACTTTGGGCCATGATTTACATTTCTCAAGTTTGGGTAATATAATGATAGGTCAAATTTCAAGTTATGTATTGGCGCCATGGGTCCAAGATTAGAAAATTGTGGTCATTGGCGTGTTCCGTATAAAGACATCTCAAAGAAGCTATTACAATTTTGTAAATTGATGATTGAGCCACATATAAGAGCTGTTGCACCCGTCAGAATATAGATAGTGTTGTGAAATACTTAAACTGTTGGCATGTACAGTGGACGGTGCAGAATAATATGATTGAAATTTTGGCCTACAACATGCAAGTAGAACGCAACAGGGCATATTCAAAGTAACAAGTTTATCCATCATACCAAAATAAAACTCATAGTTTTGTTAGTACATACATACATGTATAACATTACTAATGTCTCAAAGTACTGCCTGTACAAAAGTAGAAATACCACATGGGTGCCCTGTACATAAAGACATCTACATCGTACAAAAGGCATTTCACTATAATCCAATTTTTGTCTGCACCTGCTGTACCACCTTTGTGTAGTTTGCGGACGTTTCTATCATGCTGAATGTTTAAAATATGACACCTGAAATCAACAAGTACAATTCAGTTTGCCCTGTTTGCACTTTTGGGCGAGAAACAAGTTCATAAACTATTTGAAAGGCATTAATGGAGCAAAGGTCGTATGAGGAGGATATAAACCATGAAGTCAGAATTAAAAGAAGATCAAAACAATTCAAAATCAAAAAATCCAAATTCTCAAGATGCCAAAACACAATCAAGCATAATCACTCAAAAAAGGGGAAACTCATATATTCCTTGCAAACACAATCCGACACAAACTTTGAATCGTCAAAATCCTGTTTCCTACTTTCCAAAACATTTACAAGCATGAATAGAAGTTTTTCAAAGCACAATCAAACCTTCAAAATCATACAAGGGAAGAAATCCAATGTGTTTGAACATGTCTGGGCTTGAAACGGAAATAGCATCATTGCCATGAAAACATGACCACAGCATATTTGTTTCTTTCCTAAACAAGCTTCGATACGCACTTAATTTCGAAATCAAAAGTTCAATGCTTGTGTAACTATAAAAAGAGAATAGAGAAGGTTCAGGAGGGGGCAGAAAATCAGTGAGAAAAAATATTCAAAATTCACCTCACAAAAGAACAAGATCCACTCGCACCAATCCCAGAAATATACACAAAACTCACAGCAGAAAAGCCACCACACCAAAATACCCAAACATACCAACAATTTTCACATTCACACGAGCAAGAAGAACTTACAGTGAAAAAACCATCACACACTCACAGTCCTACAAAGAAAAGATATTCACACCATACACATTCTCGCAGCAGAAAATTCATACACCAGATTCAGAAATTCACAAACCATCATACACTCACACATAGCGGTTCACAGAGCAAATCACATTCAGAAAAATCCACAACACACCACAAAGAATTAGTGACATATGCGTACCTTCGTCATGAATTAAGGGTCACCTCGTGCCACCGGAAGTCACCTTCAGAGTTACACCACCCCAATCGCGTGCACCGTGGAGCCACCGTAAGTCCGTTGCCGCCGTTATCGCTTCCGGATCCTCCACTTGCGCATTACGCAGTTCTTCGCCCGCAATTTGTTGTCGGTAACCCTCTCTTTACTTTGCTTATACTAATTCGGCTTGCTGTTAGTTTAATCGTTGAATTTATGTTCTTCTGAGTGAATGTGGTGAAAAGAAATTGAAGAATAGAGAGGAAGATGAACAGGGGAAGGGTGGTTTAGCGAGAGAATGAGAGATATAGGTTGTGTGAGAAAGAGAGATACGGGTTTGTGTGAGGGTTTCTTGACCCTTTCCTTTTCTAAGAACCGAACCGGGTTTGGTGTTAACCCAACCCAACCTTTCACCTCCATTTTGGGCTCTCCCCTATCCTTGTTTTTCTCTCTTGGCCCGATTACAATTTTTAGAATTTGATTAGGTTTTAAGTTAACTATTAGCATTTAGTTAATTCGGTTTTAATCAAATTTTGTTTTTTTAGTTTAAATAATTTAATTAGAACTTAACCTATATAATTTTTAATTAGAGTTTATTTTGGATAATTAGAATTTAGTTGACTTTGTTTCTAATTAGATTTAAACTTTTAGTTTTCAATTAGATTTTATTTTTAATTAGTTTTAAAATTAAAGTTTAATCATTTTAATTTAGTTTTTATTAAAATTTATTTATTTTAATTAGTTAATTAATATTTGAAAGTTTATCATTCTGTTTTCTTACTTAATTACTATTATTTTTTAGAATTTATGGTTTTCAATTAATAAAAATACAAAATTCTCAAAAATATTGTCTTTAAAGATTTTTATTATTAATCTTTTTCATCTAAAAATTAATTACTTCTATTTTTATTAGTTAGCTTCTTTATCGATGCAACCTCTAGGTCTTTCCCTTAGCACATACCCTTAGCAAGCAAGCAATAAATAACATAAATACTAACAAGAGGTTCCTGTAGAGTACTTCAGACGTTTAGGATGCTAATACCTTCCCTAGACGTAACCAACCCCCGAACCTTAGATCTTACTAGGTTTTCGATCTTTAACCCTTTCCTTTGGATAAAATAAAGACCGGTGGTGAATTAAGAATTATGATTCAAGTTAACCCAATAGCTTGGTATCCGATTCTCACCGCGAAAACAGCACAGCAAAGTTCAAAAATTTCTCCTTCATGGATGGATTCTCGGGCTATAACCAGATCAAAATGGCGCTGAAAGACATGGAGAAAACTTCATTTATTACCCCATGGGGTACCTTTTGTTACAAGGTGATGCCATTCGGCTTGAAGAACGCCGGGGCAACCTATCAAAGGGCCATGACTATTCTGTTTCATGACATGATACATAAGGAAATCGAGGTATATGTCGATGATATGATTGCAAAATCAAAAACAGAGAGTGAGCACGTTGAACATCTGTCAAAATTGATCGAACGTCTAAGAAAATTCAAGCTCCGCTTGAATCCCAACAAGTGCACCTTCGGTGTCCATTCAGGGAAACTACTAGGGTTCACCGTCAGCCAGAAAGGAATTGAGGTTGATCCTGACAAGCAATAAATAACATAAATACTAACAAGAGGTTCCTGTAGAGTACTACAGACGTTTAGGATGCTAATACCTTCCCTAGACATAACCAACCCCCGAACCTTAGATCTTACTAGGTTTTCGATCTTTAACCCTTTCCTTTGGATAAAATAAAGACTGGTGGTGAATTAAGAATTATGATTCAAGTTAACCCAATAGCTTGGTATCCGATTCTCACCGCGACAACAGCACAACAAAGTTCAAAAATTTCTCCTTCATGGATGGATTCTCGGGCTATAACCAGATCAAAATGGCGTTGAAAGACATGGAGAAAACTTCATTCACTACCCCATGGGGTACCTTTTGTTACAAGGTGATGTCGTTCGGCTTGAAGAACGCCGGGGCAACCTATCAAAGGGCCATGACTACTCTGTTTCATGACATGATACATAAGGAAATCGAGGTATATGTCGATGATATGATTGCAAAATCAAAAACAGAGAGTGAGCACGTTGAACATCTGTCAAAATTGTTCGAACGTCTAAGAAAATTCAAGCTCCGCTTGACTCCCAACAAGTGCACCTTCGGTGTCCGTTCAGGGAAACTACTAGGGTTCATCGTCACCCAGAAAGGAATTGAGGTTGATCCTGACAAGGTCAAGGCCATTCAAGAAATGCCTTCTCCGAAAACTGAAAAACAAGTCAGAGGATTCCTGGGACGTTTGAACTACATCTCCAGATTTATATTCCTCATGACCGCGACGTGTTCGCCGATTTTCAAATTACTCAAAAAGAACCAGGATTGCGTTTGGACAGAAGATTGCCAAACCGCCTTCGACAATATCAAGGAATATCTGTTGAATCCTCTGATTCTATCACCTCCAGTGGAAGGAAGACCACTGATCATTTACCTCACGGTTCTAGAGGACTCAATGGGATGTGTACATGGCCAACAAGACGAAACCAAAAAGAAAGAGTCTGCCATTTACTATTTGAGCAAGAAATTCACCGACTGCGAAACTCGGTACACGATGCTTGAGAAAACTTGTTGTGCTTTGGCTTGAGCAGCCAAACGTCTTCGCCAATACATGATTCGTCACACTACTTGGTTAATCTCCGAAATGGATCCAATCAAGTATGTTTTCGAAAAACCTACTCTTACGGGAAGGATTGCTCATTGGCAGATGCTGTTATCAGAATATGACATAGAGTACCACGCTCAGAAAGCCTTTAAGGGGAGTATTTTAGCCGATCATTTGGCTCATCAACCGATTGACGATCAGGAATCAATCGGGTTTGACTTCCCAGACGAAGATGTCATGTATCTAAAAATGAAAGATTGCGATGAACCGTTACCCAGTGAAGGGCCAGAACCAGGTTCCCAATGGGGACTTATTTTTGACGGAGTAGTTAATCATTATGGAAATGGAATTGGGGCAATCATTGTTACCCCTCAGGGTACCCACATTTCTTTCACCGCTAGACTTACGTTCAAGTGTACGAACAACGAGGCCGAATACGAAGCTTGTATTATGGGTCTCGAAGAAGCAATTGATTTAAGGATCAAAAACTTGGACGTATACAGCAACTCAGTCTTGGTCATCAATCAGATAAAAGGAGATTGGAACACATACCAATCAGGATTGATTCCTTACAAAGACTATGCAAGAAGGTTGTTACCCTTCTTCAACAAAGATGAGTTTCATCACATCCCTCGTGAAGAGAATCACATGGCTGATGCCTTAGCCACTCTCTCTTCCATGATTAGCGTAGGTCAATGGAATGACCTACCTAAGATCGACATAATGCGCCTTGAACAGCCCGCTTACATCTTCACGATCGAAGCAGTCATAGACGACAAACCTTGGTATCACGATATCAAATGCTTCCTTCAGAAACAAGAGTACCCACCTGGGGCATCCAGGAAAGACAGAAAGACCCTCAGAAGATTGGCTAGAAACTTCTTCCTGAGCGGTGACACTCTTTATAAGAGAAATTTTGACATGGTCTTGCTCCGATGCGTAGACAGACCAGAAGAATACATGCTTATGAAAGAAATTCATGAAGGATTCTTTGGCACTCATGCCAACGGACACACAATGGCGAGAAAAATTCTGAGAGCAGGGTACTATTGGTTGACCATGGAATCCCACTGCTATAAGTACATGAAGAAGTGTCACAAGTGTCAGATATACTCCGACAAAATTCATGTACCGCCATCACATCTCAAAGTTCTTTCTTCCCCGTGGCCTTTTTCCATATGGGGGATCGATATGATTGGCATGATTGAGCCCAAGGCTACAAACGGACATCGGTTCATCTTGGTAGCCATTGATTATTTCACTAAGTGGGTCGAAGCAGCGTCATATGCCAATGTGACCGGACAAGTGGTGGTCCGATTTATCAAAAACAATATCATCTGCCGTTATGGTGTTCCAAGCGAGATCATTACTGATAATGGGTCTAACTTGAACAATAATATGATGAAAGAGTTGTGTGCAGAGTTCAAGATCGAACACCATAACTCATCTCTCTACCGACCCAAGATGAACGGAGCGGTAGAAGCGGCTAACAAGAACATCAAGAGGATCGTTTAAAAGATGGTTGTAACCTACAAAGACTGGCACGAAATGCTACCCTTTGCTCTTCACGGTTATCGTACATCTGTCCGCACTTCAACAGGGGCCACCCCTTTCTCTCTAGTATATGGCATGGAGGCAGTGCTCCCCATAGAAGTAGAGATCCCGTCAATCTGAGTATTGATGGAAGCTAAGCTTACAGAACCTGAATGGTGTCAAAGTCGACACGACGAACTGAATCTGATCGAGGAGAAGCGAATCACGGCACTATGCCACGGTCAGTTGTATCAGCAAAGAATGAAGAGGGCGTTCGACAAAAAGGTTCGACCTCGCATCTTCAGGAAAGGAGACCTCGTGCTCAAGAAGATACAATCGTTTCTCACTGATTCTCGGGGCAAGTGGACTCCGAATTATGATGGCCCCTATGTGGTCACGAAAGCTTTCTCAGGCGGCGCCTTGAGACTTGCAGCCATGGACGGAGAGGAATTTGCCTACCCCACGAATGTTGATGTAGTCAAGAAATACTTCGCCTAAAAAAATGTTTCGGTGGATTGAAAACCCGAAAGGGCGGTCCAGGCAAAAGTTAGAGACAAAATAAAAAAAAAATCATCCCGATGGATTGGAAACATCATAGTACAATCCAGGCAAAAATTAGGGATAATGGCAAGTAACTATGTTCAACAGAGGCAAATCCCTCGGCAGCAGCAGTTACACCATCCATCGGAGGAAAACTCCAGTCAAGGTCATCTTCGACAGAAGCTCAGGATGCCCCGAATTCAAAGTTGGTAGAAGGATAGTGGTCGTTATGTTTCAACGTAGCCCTTTTCCCTGTAAATTACCATTTTCAAACTTTGTAAATACTCAATGGAATCACGCTTTTGGCTGATCTCCATCTTATCAATAAAATTTGAGCCCTTGTGCTTTTGTTTGTAATTCTTATTTGTTTTAGCTTTACAGAACGACGTTGTTAACATGATTAACGATTCTTGAAATAAAACAAAAATGAATTTACTTATTAAAACTTTTTCTGCTTTAAAATAAAGATGGCAATTTCTTTTGACTGTTGAACATCAAAAGAATATCAATCGCTTCTTCAGAAGTAAGTTAACTTCAAAGTACGGAATCAAAGTACTCCTTCTACGCCAGTACGCCTGAATGAAGGGATCAACTGTGTCAGAGACCTTGTTTCGTCTGACACACTTCGGCCGAGTTCTCATCTCCTAAGCCCGACCAACATAGTTCCCCGCGAGGACTACTTCTCCTAAGCAAGGTAGAATTGCTACTTTTGGACCAACGGTACTTCTTCGCCCCGCGATGGCCGAGTATCCAGTTATGTTCATCCATTAGTTTGTATGTCGCGTCAGTTTTGTCAGCATAAACATACACACATCATGCATTATTTGATTTGTATTCACATTTCATATTGCATCACTATCACTCTAGTCGGTCTTGTCCCCTAGTGATAAAAGTTCTCTCAATCGAGTTGTCAGTTCTTACCTCGTCAGGAAATGTTGTGCCTGAACAATATCTCTCTTCCAGTTTAGTTCTGGATCAGAATTGGCCCTCGACCACTTTGATAACTTGAACCTCTGAAAGACCAGAGGGCCCTCAGTTAACATCACTCTTCGCCATTGAAGATGATATCCTTGCTTTCCCGGATTAAGGAAAATCCACAGAGAAAGCCTCCTAAGCAGAGATTTGGCAGTACAGCTGCCATTCTCCAAAAAACCCACTGATGAAAAGGTCATCGGCACCTCAAAATTGGACCCCCATCATATGGCGTCTCTCTGGGAAGATCCCGAGAAAAGTATGATGTAACCCCAAGCGAATGCAATCTCTCAAGGGACTCGCATTCCCGGAGTAGAGTCAACAAATGGCATCTCCAACATAGAAGTTTGTACACCTCTACAACTCAGACGACTGGGTTCCCCAGCAAGTCTGACATCGAAACTTTTTCCACTCAAATGGCATCTCCCCAGGAAAATTCGGCGAGGAGTTTGAGGAAAACCTCTACAAATAGCGTCCCTTGTCAATAAAGTTTATTGACAAAAGAAACTAAGACCATTTCCTTGGTAGGAAACCAGGATCGAGGGGAAGTTTAAATTAGAAACTAAGACCAGTTCCTTGGTAGGAAACCAGGATCGAGGGAAAGTTTGAATTAGAAACTAAGACCAGTTCCTTGGTAGGAAACCAGGATCGAGGGGAAGTTTATTTCAGAAACTTAGACCAGTTCCTTGGTAGGAAACCAGGATCGAGGGGAAGTTTATTTCAGAAACTTAGACCAGTTCCTTGGTAGGAAACCAGGATCGAGGGGAAGTTTAAATTAGAAACTTAGACCAGTTCCTTGGTAGGAGACCAGGATCGAGGGGAAGTTTACCTTTTCTAAGCATCATTGCTTAGCAAAAGAAGATGAATGCGCAAGCTGCCATTCATTGCCATCAAAATTTCGGGTATTCCGATATTTAATCCTCTTGCACCCCGAATGCCCGAATACCTTCGTCATTCACACCTTCGGGTCCAAGAAGATTAAATAGGGGCATCTGTCATACCCCAAATTTTGACCACTAAGATTTCCCATCATTGTGAGAATCATCATCACAGTATGGGGGAACCATCATGCTTCATCAGTCTCCCCAAAGATGGGTGAGCATCCACTACAATCAAAATTAGGGTTTCTAGCCCTCTCAGAGCCTTAGACAAAGGATCAATCAAGGAATGACATGATCTTCAACTTGTCTAACCTCTCAAACATCCCCAAGGGATCAAGAGGACTCCCACTTCAAGGATTAAGCACAAGGTTGCTCCCTTCTAAGTGGATCAAGCTTCAAGATCGGCAGTGTCACCAAATTAGGGTTTTGGTCGACCAGGGCCTCCAGATGGAAATTTTCATCTGGGCATGAGCCAATGATCCAAAACATAACCTAATATACTCCATGGAACCTCATGGACCCAATCATGAAGTCAATCTTGCCTCAAGGGATGTATTCATCAAAAATCAGGAATTAGGGTTTCTTGACCTAATTCACCCCTAGGTTGACTTTTAGGGCAAATCAAGAGCCAAGACCTCAATAGAGGGTTTGAGGGTCTCTAATATACCATATTGATCCATTTGGGACAATGTATTAATCCAAGAAGTTTGAGAAACAAGTCTCAATTTCATCTGCACCACAATTAGGGTTTTAAGGAAAAAGTCAACTGTAACTTTGACTTTTGACCAGGACAAGCTCCCAAGCCCTAAGACATGCATCAATATACCCTATGACACCCATGGAACATGTCCATCAAGTTGGATTTAGGTCAAGGACATGATTTCCTGAGGAATTGCACAGTTTGGAATTCATCTGATAAAAAGTCAACTGTGCACAAAAGTCAACTTTGACTTTTTGAGATTTTTCACCAAAATGGATTTTTAACCCTAAAATGATGTTAATGTATGATTTGAATCATCATTCATCAAGAAAAATCAAGAAAAGTTGGATAACTTGTAAAAGGGGTAACCATAAAAACTTAGAAAATTTTCTAAGTTAAAAAATAAAGTGACAAGGGTACCAACTTTGGAGGGTCATAACTCCTAAACCACAATGCCATTTTTTCCCATCCAAAGATGGATTTGTAGCCCTCATTACCCTCTAAAAAAACTTCAACTAGACCTAAGTCCAATTCATTAAGGATTTTGAGTTATGGAGTGATCAAAATGGCTGAAAAATGAAAATGTCACTTTTTCCAACACTTAGTGAAATTTTCACTAAGTCCAAATCTGTCCTCACTTTTTGCCAAATGTAGGGGGATTTTTCACTTGGATTCAAAAGGGATCAAAACCAAACATGTTCAAACAGTTGTTGTATCATGTAAGGGCTTTCCAAAATGGCCAAGAACATTGCCAAATTCCATTTAAGTCATGAGATATGACATTGGCAAGTTGCCTTGCTGAAATCTATCAAAGGCAAGGCAGAATTTGCAATTTTGCTCGATTTGCCAAAATCAGCCAAATTCAAATGCTCCTATCCACTTGGACACATCTGAGGATTGAATCTAAAGGGGCAATCACTGAGCCAAGCCTCCAAAGTCCATGGAACAAGAAATAGCATGTTGAACCTAGAATGGCCAAAATAGGGACAAGACTTCAAATTTGGATTGAAGCATTCAATGGAAGCATCAAGGTGGCATGGACTGAGTCATTCTCATCTGAAATCAGTCAGGACTTATCCAAGACCAAGGGGACCAAAGCTCTGTGCCCTAACCTCTAGTCAATGGCTAGAGGAGACTTGGATTTTCATTTGCCAACATTGGTCAAACCTACTTAGCAGTTGCCATTCACTATTCCTTGAAAAACAAACTTGCTCTACTATAAATAGAGCTCAATTTTGATCAGATTGAGTACACCAAACCCATCTAACAGATGCTTTCCTCAAAATCTCTTTCTCTTGGCAAAAATTCCTTTCTTAGCAAGGTAGCTATCGGGTTTTGAGTTTGAGAGCTTTTCCAATCAAACCAATCACTCACACACCTCACATACATCATATAGAAGTGATCCAAACACTCACATAACATCTGGAACACAGATTTCACAAAATCATCAGCCAATTGCTCAAGTTCTTGACAGTTTTGCAGTTGAGGTGCCATCTTCAACTCCAAACCATTTCAATCCATTCCAAGCACTCAGACACATCACTTGGCACCTAAGGAAGCTATCCACATCATTGGAACCTAGCTGTAACACCTCTAACACAAATCACGATCACCAGCTGCAAGTGGTAAGCATGAGCTCTTCTAACTCTATGATCCATGCAATTTTTGCTGCACAATAATTTGGCCATATGTTCATAATCATGCATGGAATGTTTCCCCTCAATTAATTGCATTGTTTGAATCGTGTATCAAAAATCCTAGCCTTCATGCAGAAATTAGGGTTCTTGAGGATTTTTCATGATTTCTTGTTATATGTTTAATTTAAATGAAATTAATGGACATAGACATGATGGTGAGGTTGAGACGAGCATAATGATATGTGGATTGCATGTTATAATCAAGTATTCAGTGAGATTGGAGAGAAAATACAAATCTGGCCAAGCCCAGAACACGTGCGTGTTCTTGGTGTGTTCTTGGCGCCATTTTTAGAAATTTGAATATTTGAATTTTGTGATTTTATTTAATTGATTCAAAAATTAATTTTTCTCCGAGTTTTAATGATTTTGAGTTGATTCTTTTTTTAATAATTCACAAAAATGTTAAAATATTTTATTTTATCAAAAAATCCCAAAAATATTATTTATTTCATATAATTGATATTTTTGCAAAGAATTAATGTTTTAATTGTTTTTGACATTTTAAATATTTTTTCCACATTGATTTTGCAACTTTTAATGCTTTCTAATTATTTTGTAGGTCAATACTAAATTTTTGAAGCATTAATCCAAGATCACAATTTGTTTTTCACATGTTAAACAATTTTGATCATTTTAATTGAATTTTTATTCAATTAAATACATTTTTGAAAACAAATTAGGGTTTTTGGATTAATTCAACCCTCATAAATCATTTTCAAAACTTTTGGGCCTCTAATAGAGTGTAAGACCCAATCCATTTTTTTGACCAAATCATTTTTGGGCCTCAGTGTATTGTATAAGTCCCGATACCGTCAAAAACAAACGGCACGACCGTCGCCTTTTGAAAAATAACCTTTTGGGCCTACCCTCGAGTAGTAAGATCCATTCAAAATTTTTGGGCCTCTAATAGAGTGTAAGACCCAACCCCCTTTTAACCAAAATCATTTGGGCCTCAGATATTGTGTAAGCCCCTCTGCGTTAAAAGAAAACCTCGGCGCGATCGCCATTTTTAAACGAAAAGTCAAACTGGGCCTACCCTCATGTTATAATCCCACTCTTTTTCTTTAAACCTTTTGGGCCTCTTGAGAGAGTGTAAGACCCATCCCTTTGTACAGAAAACCTTTTTGGGCTACAGTCACTTGTATAAGTCCCTCTGTACAAAAACAACAGTGCGCTCACTAATAAAACCCTGGGCCTCTCCTTGAGCTGTAAGCCCCAAATCTTTCTTTTTTAAAGCACTTTCTCCTTTGATTTTGAATATACTGTTGTTTTCAATCTTTCTTTGTTGAACAACTAACCAAACAGCATGGAAGCTCTACAATCGAGTAAGTGGTTATTGCTTTCATTTACTGCTTTCCTATACATATAACTGTATTGTGGGGCTGTTTCACTGTAAGTCTTCTTTCATAAACTCATATCAACTGTGTAATAATAGTATAGATATTTAGAGTTTCCCCGGCAACTACGTCTAGCATTAAGCTCGTTGATCACTCTTAGAAATAGTCTAAACTAGATCCCCATAGGATTACCAGACACAGTCTTCCCTCCTCTTGGGGTTAAACAATATGGAGATATGAAAGGAAGCATTCTCTGTGAACCCTTTCATAGACTGTCACTCATAGAAGTTGTCAAGAAACTCTATTCCCCAGAGATGATCTCTTCTCCGTGAATTGCATCTCTTGAGTTTCTTCCAAATTCTCGGACTTTCCTAACTTTGATCTATTCTCGGTGAATAGCATTGCCTTGAATTTCTCGGGGTTTGGGGACCCACGGGCTTCTTAAAAGCACTTGTCAGGAGACTCTACTACCCAGAGATGATCTTTTCTCCGTGAATGGCATCTCTTGAGTTTCTTCCAAATTCTCAAACTTTCCTGACTTGATCTATTCCTTGTGAATAGCTTGCCTTGAATTTCTCGGGGTTTGGGGACCCATCGGCTTCTTAAAAGCAATCGGCCTCCTCTTGGGCATCGTACAAGGACCCACAGGCTTCCTAAAAGCATCCCCGCCTCCTCTTGGGCTTAGTACAAGGACCCTACGGCTTCTTAGAAGTATTCACCGCCTCCTCTTAGGCTTCGTATAATGATCTCATCCTCCGGGAATGATAGCCTTCTCTTGGGCTTAGTACAAGGACCCGTCGGCTTCTTAAAAGTTTCCAGCCTCCTCTTGGGCTTCGTATAAATTGTCCCGACGACCTCCTAGAGGTATTGGAACAGAACTTAGTCATCTGCATAGAACAGTCCTTTCATAGAGTCTACTACTATTTCTCAAAGCATAGTACGAAAGGCGGAACTCTAGACTTGGACAGTCTAAAAGCCTTGAGTCTCAAAGACGTTCTCAAGTGACCCCTTCGTTAAATAGGAAGAAAACCCGTAGACTCGGACAGTCTCAATACCCTTCGGATTTCCTGCTTCCTTAAAGAACAGGAAATAACCCGGATCCCTGAATCAAATCCCTGAGTACAGTGTGGCTCATATAAGAACTGATTTTCTCTTCAAAATCAGTATATTGGACCTGTCACTTAACTGAACAGTCACCATAGCCTCCTCTTGGGCTTTGTACAAATGATTCTCCCCCAGTGGAGTCAAACAACGTTTAGCCTCTCTCTCGGGCTTTGTACGAGACACATAAGAGACTTCCTCGTTGAGTCAATCACCCCTTTCGCCTCCATCTCGGGCTTTATACGAGATACAAAAGGGTTCTTATTGAGCCAAACAAATTTTAGCCTTCATATGAGGCTTCGTACGAGATACAAAAACACTCTCTTGTTGAGTATAAAAGATCCTCTTGTAGGATCAACCCCTTTTAGCCTCTCTCTCGGGCTTTGTACGAGACACATATTAGCCTCCTCTTAGGCTTTATATAAGAAAACCACTGGTTGATCCAATCAACCTTTTAGCATCAAAGTTGTGCCTCGTTCACAGTACACAAACATCAACCACTCCTTCCCCTTCATCTAATCGCTGTAAGCGGCAAGCCTCTGGATCATCTACACCCATGCCACTGTATCTCTTTTAGCATGAAAAATTCCTAAGGAAAGATAGCATTGCTCTACACTGAGTTAAAGTCTTCTTCTTCAGGTTAAAATCCCCTATAAAGGAAATTATGGCGTTACCAGATTCACAAATCCCGGTTAAAGTAATTCTCCTTTATAAACAGTTGTGACATACAACCCCCTCTTTAGAGATGACAAAATTCTCTCTAAAGTCGACACTCTTCAGCTTCACATCTTGGGCTTTGAACAAGATACAAACTACCTTTCACTTCACGTCTTGGGCTTTGAACAAGACACCAAAAACACTCATTTCGAGGAACTACGAATGCTCTGATTTCCCTGTTTTGGATAAACGGGAATACGTAGGCATAAGATTGAAAATAAAATCTTAGCGAGCACACTAAACAAAAAACCCAAATCTCATACTCTCACATCAAAAAGCATCAGTCCTGACATCCTAATCCTTGTTCCCCGTCAGAACCCTTCTGTCAAGAAAGAAAACAGTATTGGCGAAAGTACAAATAACCAGTACCAAGGCCCCCCCACATTGATAGCATTCGTAACCTAACAGACTGTTGTTTAAACTCAGTATGCAAAGCAGGGTTAATTGGAGACATCTATTTCCCTTCCTTCATCAGCTTTAATAGGATAAAAAATGAATCGACCTGTAGTAAGCTCAACCGCAGAGAGCGACCAGCGCTTAAGAAACGCGTCCAAAATCGCTCGCTACACTATGTAACTGCAATTAGCAGGAATATTATTTCCGTTTCTTGTTTGGACAAGTTTGGTTTTTCATTTATAATAAAGAACAATTAATGCTCTATTTATTTGAATGATATATTCTATGCTACTACACAAATGAACAATGGATTGTATGCCCTTGATCTTGAAATGCCAATTTATAACGTTAATATTAAAAGGATGAAACCTAACGAGTTAAATCCAAGTTATATTTGGAATTGTCGCCTAGGCCATATAAATGAGAGACGCATCTCCAAACTCCATAAAGATGGACTATTGGACTCTTTTAATTACGAATCATATGATACATGCAGATCTTGTTTAATTGGAAAGATGACAAAGTCCCCATTCACAGGAAAAGGTGAAAGGGCTAATGATCTTTTGGCCCTCATACATACTGATGTATGTGGACCACTGAACATACCAGCCAGAGGAGGTTTTCAATACTTCATCATATTTATCGATGATTTCAGTAGATATGGTTATGTCTATTTAATGAAACACAAATTTGAATCCTTTGAAAAGTTCAAGGAGTTCATGAATGAAGTACAAAACCAACTAGGTAAGAATATTAAAACTCTTCGATCAGATCGAGGTGGAGAATATTTAAGCCTAGAATTTGATGACCATCTAAAAGAGTGTGGGATTCTATCCCAACTCACTCCTCCTGGAACACCACAGTGGAATGGTGTATCTGAGAGATGATATCGAACCTTGTTAGACATGGTCCGATCCATGATGAGTCGCGTTGATCTTCCAAACTCCTTTTGGGGATATACACTACTAACAACAGCTTACACACTTAACCGTGTTCCATCCAAAAAGGTTGAAAAGACACTATATGAAATATGGAGTGGTAAGAAACCACACATGTCTTACATGAAAATTTGGGGTTGTGAAGTTTATGTGAAACGACAAATTTCAACTAAGCTTGAGCCCAAATCTGACAAATGCTTATTTGTGGGGTATCCTAAAGAAACAAGAGGGTATTACTTCTACAATCCTTCTGAGGGCAAAGTGCTTGTCGCTCGAACTGGAGTTTTCTTGGAAAGGGACTTTATTTCCAAAGGAATCAGTGGGAGGAAAGTAGAGCTTGAAGAAATTCAAGAATCACAAAGCATTGATACACCTATGGAGGAATTAGAGCATGAACCAAAAGTAGTTGTGGAAGAGAAACCTACTCAAGTATAACAAGACCAGCATAGATCGAGCAGGATACGTCACCAACCAGTGAGATATGGATATCTCATAACTGATCAAGGTGATGTATTACTCATGGATCAAGATGAGCCTGTAACCTATCAAGAGGCCATAACTGGTCTTGAGTCTGAGAAGTGGATAGAAGCCATGAAATCTGGAATGGATTCCATGTACAAAAACCAGGTTTGGACCTTGGTAGAGCCTCTTGTAGGATTTAATCCTATAGGATACAAGCCGGTTTTCAAAATGAAGATTGACATGGATGGTAAGGTACATACCTATAAGGCAAGACTGGTTTCTAAAGATTATAAACAAATTCATGGTGTAGACTATGATGAAACCTTTTCACCAGTTGCAATGCTTAAATCTGTTCGGATTTTACTTGTTATCGCTGCATATCATGATTATGAAATATGGCAGATGGATGTCAAGACTGCTTTCCTTAATAGGAATCTTCTTGAAGATGTGTACATGACATAACCTGAAGCATTTGACATACTAGAAGAAGCCCAAAAGATATACAAGTTATAGCGATCAATCTATGGATTGAAGCAAGCTTCCAGAAGCTGGAATCTTCGTTTTGATGAAACTGTAAAACAATATGGATTCATAAAGAATGAAGATGAGTCTTGTGTCTACAAGAAGGTTAGTGGGAGCATGTTCATCTTCCCGGTATTATATGTAGATGACATATTAATCATTGGAAACGATGTCCCTACCTTGCAAAAAGTAAAAACTTGGTTAGGGAAATGCTTTTCTATGAAGGACCTTGTGAAGCAGCCTATATATTAGGAATCGGGATCTATAGAGATATATCACAAAAACTTCTTGGCCTAAGTCAGAGTACATACATAGACAATGTGCTGAGACGCTTTAATATGCATGATTCCAAGAAAGGATTCATACCTATGCAACATGGTCTGTGTCTTTCAAAAACACAATCTCCTTCAACTAAGGAAGAAAGGGATAACATGAATAAGATTCCATATGCATATGCAATAGGATCTATCATGTATGCCATTTTATGTACTCGGCCAGATGTCTTGTATGCTTTAAGTGCAACGAGTAGGTACCAATCTGATTCTGGTGATGCTCATTGGGTAGCCGTCAAGAATATCCTTAAGTACTTAAGAAGGACTAAGGATTCATTCTTGATATATGGAGGCCAGGAAGAGCTCGCGGTAATTGGATACACCGATTCTAGCTTCCAGACAGATAAGGATGACTTTAAATAGCAATCTGGTTATGTGTTCTGCCTAAATAGTGGCGTTGTGAGCTGGAAAAGTTCAAAGCAAGAAACAGTTGCTGATTCTACAACCGAGGTCGAGTACATTGCTGCCTCAAATGCAGCAAAGGAAGCTGTTTAAATCAAAAAGTTCATTAGTGAACTTGACATAGTCCCTAGCATTGTGGATCCATTGATCTCTATTGTGATAACAATGGTGCCATCGCACAAGCTAAGGAGCCTAGATCTCACCAACGATCCAAACACATACTTAGGCGTTATCATCTCATTCGAGAGATAATAGATCGGGGAGATGTGAAGATATGCAGAGTACCTACACTTGACAACATTGCTAACCCACTAACAAAGCCTATTGCGCAACACAAGCATGATGGCCATACTAGATCTATGGGTATTAGGGGTATGCCTAATTGGCTCTAGTGCTAGTGGGAGATTGTTGGTGTAAGCCCTAGAGGCCAATACTTTTAGTACTTGTGTCGGATTATTTATTAATAATAAAAGGCGGTATTTTATTATGTTTGTTTTTCCAAAGTGATAAAGTCCCTAGAATAGCTAGTTCGTTTAATGAAATATTAAGTGTGACTTAATCATGAGATTCCATTAAACATAAGGACATTATTCTTAAAGTATCTGTAGTCGAGCTTTAATGTGAAATGGGATAACCTTAAAGCATTAAGACTATTATGTAGATAGACTGATGATCACATCTCATGGATCATGGATAAGGAGTTAGCAAGTCTTAACATAGATATGAATATTAGGAGTAATATTTATACTGGATTGACCCACTATGAGAGTACTACATAGAATGTTATGCAAAGTGTCATAAGTTACTCTCATGGCGATAATGGTGTATACCACCCTTCGGCCCGAAACCACTATGGACCCTAGATGTAGAGTCAAGTAATTTATTGCTGATCAAACATTGTCCGTGATTAGATGACTATAAAGACAGTTTATGGGTACTTCACAAAACATGATGAGGGACATGAGTGACCTAGATGGAATTTTCCCATCCTGCATAACAGGATATATGTCTAATGGCCCAATATTGAACTGAACAAGGATGACACGGTATATGCCTTGCGTTCAATATAGACATAAGGGCAAAAGGGTAATTGTACACACAAGCACTATCACAAAAGGTTTTGTCAGATCACATGACAATTTCGTGACTTGGGTAGCAGTGATGTGTTGCTAGATACCGCTCACTATTTATTATGTTAAATGCATGATTTAATATAATTACCAACGTCGCGAAATCCTACAGGGTCACACACATAAGGACAGTTTGATAAGAGGTAGAGTAAATAAGGCACACCATAAGGTACGGTGTAGTTAAGTAAATATGTAACACTGTAAGGTACGGTGCACTTAAGTGGAATACAGATTGTGGTAAGGTACCGCATGCTTAAGTGATATACGGTACATCATAAGATATGGTGTGCGTGCACTTAAGTGGGCTTTTTCGCTTGCAGCCCACACAAGTGGTTCTATAAATATAACCCTTGTGCAGAAGCATAAACACTTGATGTAAATTCATTTGTGAAACCCTAGCCGTATCTTCCTTCTCTTTATCTCTCACTCAAAGCCTTCAATCGTAGCAGCTAGCACTGAGTCTGAAGGAACTTGTTCGTGTGGACTGAGTAAAGGCGTTGTTCATCGTACATCGCTCGTGATCATTCCTTCGATTCAGAATCAAAGGTTTCATCGCCACAAGAGGTAACCATTCTATCACTGATCATGATCTTTCATAAGGATCGCTAAAGGGAAATTTTAATTTCTGCTGCGTTTTGAATCGCAATTTCCCTTCACTAATTTCATATAATCGATAGATAAATTTTTCAGCTTACAGCAACACCTCACTGTCATCCCCTTGTTGCCAACCATGCATTACCACCTCTTTAATCTCCTCTGCCACCCAACTATTTTCAAACTTGAAGGAATGCATGTTATGAATTCGTTGAACGTGTTCACACTGTAATAGAATACAGTTGTGATCAAAATGAGAAGCCATCAAATTAGAAAGTTTAACGTTAGGAAACAACTTCATCCAATCAGAATTAACAAGAGCTCTATCCAATCTATCCAAGCATCATGCGAATTTTAATCCACGTAAACGGATGTCCTTCTAGCGATATGTCTGTGAGATCTCAATCACTAACCACTTGATGAAACCTGACACATAACTAGTTAGGATGAAGGTGAATACCAAGCTTGTCTTGTTGTGATAACAAGTCATTAAAATCTTCGACAATGCACCATGGAAAATTCAACATATCTCAAAGATTACGCAGCATATCCCATGTTTGGCGTCTTCTATTCCACTCAGGGAAGCCATAGTAGCAAGTTTATCTCCACTCCCCTTTAGTATCATCTTGAACCAACAGATTAACGAAGTTCCTCGAAAAATTCATGACACTACAATGAATCTTATCCTTCCACAACACCGCAAAGTCGCCACTCCTCCCTTCCACGTCAACGTTTAAGCAAGCATAAAACTTGAGCAGAACTCTAACACTTTCCAACTTTTAGCCCTAAGCTAGCGTCTACGACAGGAACAGAAAATCAGGTTGGTGTTGTTGAGCAAGTTTCTGCATATTTGAAATTGCTCTCGGGTTGCTCAAGCCTCGACAATTCCATCTAAGTATTTTCATTTTTCCCGGCTGTCCTAACTGTCAGGAATTGCCGATAAAAAAGACTGATTTTCAACTTGAGTGTCACTAACATTTCCTTTTGACATGCTCCCTTCTCTTACATTCCATTTGCGATTCACTATTCTCAATGTTCATTTGCAAGTGCTTCAGGTGTCTTGAGGTTATTGGAAGTAGCAAGCTCTGGGTTATGGTGGTGTTGGCTGATTTTGCTAAAGGTAAGGTTATTGTACAATTTGTTTTGGTTACCAAGGATAGGCTTCAAATTCAGGCTCTTAGATCTTTTGATCTTAGTTATGTAGTTGAAGTTAAAGAAACTCTTAGAGGATTTGTAGGTCCGAAGTTAGATTTTTCAGGTTGATTTGTCGGCTAAGGTCACAAAATTACTATTTACTTGTAATTGTCATGTTCCTGGGTATTTATGAGAGTTTTTTTCTTATGAAAAATTTATGTACATTTGTGAAATATTTGTATTTAGTTTTTTCAATTCACGTATGCTTTTTTCATTTATGACTGTTAATAAACATTACCTAGGAGACTTTTAACGAGGGTCCCGTGTTGGTCGATTAGCCCTCGGTAATTTATGATTACTCACAGCTTTTTTAACTACAAGACTTCTACTGTCAAAAAAAAAAACTACAAGACTTCTAACTCTAGGTAATAGCTAATTTTCTTGTAGTATTGGAGCTATCAAAGGGTATTGAAAAACATTTTTTAACACTTGTGTGATTTATATTTAGAGAGTTTGAGAGATTAAAAAATACTTGAATGAAAAATAAGGGTGATTCTTGTGAATTTAGGTGACTATTTTTCGTAACTCTTTTGTAATTTATTGTAACAACTTTTGAAAGTACAGTGAATCGGAAGTTTGCTCTCTTTCTCCTTAGTAGATTGTATTGGTCAAATAAGATAAACAAATTTCTATGTGTTCTTGTCTTTTATCTTCGTCTGACTTGTAGTGTATTTGCTTTCACTCTTAACATGTTAGTGAATTGTTTGAGATCATACATTTTAATCGACATTGTTATTTGTATCATACCTAAAAAATTGGTGTGTTTAAATCTATTATCAGAGTTTTCACAACAAATAGTGTATCTTTATACTAGTTATTTATTTCTAGACTTTAAATAAACAATATATTTATTAATTGAACCTAACACTTGATTCATTCTTTAAAAACAATTGATATAAGGTCTAATTCGAAATATCAATATTACCGGCTAATAATAAAAATTAGGGTTGATACCATTTTAATCCCTTTCATATAGGAGAGTTCTAGTTTACCTCCTGTAACTTTTTTGTTGCAAAACCAACATTGTCCTATAAAGATTCTATTTGTTTACCATGGAGGGAAATGGCACACGCTTGATATTTATGTGTCATGTTAAGTGACAATTTTTATTTTTCATTTTTTTAACTGACAGATGCCCAAACTTATGCCACACCAGTAAACTGGTGTTATAAATTACAATAGAAGTTCTATTGTAGTCCTTCCAATTTTTTCCCTAAGTAAAAATTCTATTGAAGATCTTTAAGGAATGTTCAAGCAGTCGTTCAGGCAACTTTATTGTTAGATTCAGCAAAGAAATGCGAAACAAGGCACAAAATCATTCAATCTACTCCATTTTTGTGTTTTATTTTGTTATGCTTAGAACACCGCTATGATGATGAAACGGTTTTTGATACAGAAAATGAGTAAGTTCGCTGTTATAGTTCATCATGGATGGGAGTTTGTTAGAGAGGATACAATGTTTTATAAGGGTTTGGTTCAAACACATGTGTATGAACAAGATAGCAAAAAAATGAGTTGTGTCTAACGTTTTGAAACTGGTACTTGACTGGGGATACAAAAGAAATGAGTTTAGGGTTTAGAGCAAACTTAAAGGTATAAATGAATGATATTTTGAAGTTAAGAGAGATAACTGTGCTTTAGATGTTACTAGTTTTGCTGTTGGTGAGAACATAGAAGGTCATTTATATGTCGAGCATAATGTGAAAGACATCAAAGTCAAGGTTGTTGAGCCTTAATGCATTGAAATGGGTGTAGGAACTAATTCAAGTGATGAAGAGAATGATGAAGAAACAACGAGGGTTAGGTTTGATGATATAGAGGATGAAAGAACGACTACAATGGTTTTGAAGTATTTGAAATGGATAAGCTTAAAGGTGATGCATCTAGATTTGAAATCAATGTGAAATTATATAGGTTTAAGATGTGTACCTATAAGTCACGCATAAAGAAATCTCCTGCAAATAAGGGTAAGGTTAATGCTTAAGATAATTGCTTAATGATTATGTAATGACCTTTTAAGGCTTAATGTTATGATATGTTTGTTAGCATTACAATAACTATATTTCATTTATTAGTAGCTTCTAAACAAAACAAAATATGTTTGTTAGCATCTCAATCTCATTCGTTCATTAAACCAACAGCAGACCAACATTAAATTGAAACAAACTTGAACATTACATTGATAGTTAACAAACTTGAACATTAGCTAACAACATTACATTGAAATAAACTTGAACATTACATTGGCACTTAATTCATTTTGAGCACAATAGCTAACACATCCATGATACAATAAGGGCAACCATTAACCAAAAAGTCTTCTTCCTTTCAATTTGCAGTAACTTCTTCAATTTTTCAACCTTCTTTGAGCTTAACTCTTTCCCATATTCTTTGCCAAACTCCTTTTGGAAATCGTTGCCAAATTCTTTAAGATAACCAAGGATTACTTCAAAAAATTTGAACTCCATATCCGCACCTGTGAACCTTTCCTTATTTTGAGTGTTCAATAACAATTCATCAAACTTCATCGTCCCAAATGAACAATTCATAACTTATATCACTCTGTAAAAAAAATTGAAACAAGAAGAAATTAGGAAGGAATGGATTTACAATACCCAATATCAATTTTTTCAAACCAATGATATGTACCTTTCCAAAAATTTTGCATCTGTAAAACTTTCTTTTAGGATTCTCATGGGTGTTTGAAACCCACATCTTCATTGATAGATTACATTTAGGATTTCCGATAGAAAAAATTATGCTACCACTCATTTCAAATGAAACAAGTCGGAGAAGAGGATGGAGAAGACGAGTCGCAAAAGATGATAGAGAAGACGAGTTGCAGAAGCCGATAGAGAATTTCTCTTTTTTTTACCATTATTATAACACTAATTCACTGATGTGACATAAATTTGACCATGTGTCACTTAAAAGAAATAAAAAATAAAAAAGAATATCACTTATCATGACACATATGCATCAGGCGTATGTTATTTCTCCCCTATGTTTACACAAACAAAATTTTAAGGAAATTTCTTAATACACCACCCATGTTTCTTAGACACCACGCGAAAATCCGTTTTTGCCCCCAATTTCCGGATGTCCACATCAGGACGCACCATTTTTTTTAAAACGTTGATTTTTTCCGGATGTGCAAATCAGGAAAAATTTCTGATCTGCAGATCCGGAAAACATCAAAAGAATTCCATAAAATCATTTCCTGATCTACAAATCCGGATAAAATCAAAAGTATTCCATAAAATCATTTACTTCTAAATATAATTCTTATAAATAGATAAGTTAAAATATTAACTTATAGTCACAGAGGTATAAATAGATAAGTTAAAATTTTATAATTAAAATTAATATAATTTTTTTTAATTATAGTCACAGAGGTTTAATTATATTGGATTTTAATTATATTGGATTTAATTATATTGAAAAAAAAAATCATTTAGAAGTAAATACCATATTAATCATTTAGAAAAAAAATCATATTAATTTTAATTATATTAGATTTAATTATATTGAAAAAATCATATTAATTTTAATTATATTGGATTTTAATTATATTGGATTTAATTATATTGGATTTTTTTTAAAAACATCTAAAATAATAAAATTCAATATAATTAATAACAAATCTCGTTTTAAATCATATTAATTTTTTTTTCATATTTTTCATATTTTTGAATTTTAAAATTTTAACTTATCTATTTATAAGAATTATATTTAGAAGTAAATGATTTTATGGAATACTTTTGATTTTATTCGGATCTGCAGATCAGGAAATGATTTTATGGAATTCTTTTGATGTTTTCCGGATCTGCAGATCAGGAATTTTTCCTGATTCTCACATCCGGAACAAATAAATGTTTTTAAAAAAAAAATGGTGCGTCCTGATGTGCACATCCAGAAACTAGAGGCAAAAACAGAATTTCGCGTGGTGTCTAAGAAACATGGGTGGTGTATTAAGAAATGCCCAATTTTAATATGGTATGATTGATTTTGCCAAAAAAAAATTATAAAAGATAAATCAAAACCCACCTATATGACAGAGAATAAAATGATATTAATCCCAAAAATCAATCCCACCTAAAATTTTAAAAAGAAGACACAGTTAGATCTAAGTTTTCACAAATATATCAATCCTTGGAGGTTCGAACCTAACCGTGATTAATCTACTATCTACTCATTACTAAAAGGTTCTATGAATTGCGTAAATTGTCCTTCCCCAAAAAATAAATACATTATAAAAAGGTTATTTCTGTAACTAGCAAATTCATCCAAAATCAAAAGTTACTTTTCACAATTGCATGTCATGTATTGACTTAACATTGGTCTTCAAAATCAAAAGTAACTTTTTAAAATTTTCTTACCCTTTCCCTCTCACTCTTGTATGTAAATTTATTTTATTCATTTTTTATATTGGTTTAAGCTTTTTGATATATTTCCAATTCATAAATAGTCTTACAATTAACATAAACAAAATGTAAAATATAGTTTATATTATGAAACTAGATATTAAAGGTATTAAATTTGAAATTGTAATAAGCTTATATATGAACTCACTCTAATTTGAAATCTTCACGGGTCACTACCATAACAATACCTATTTGTTTTTAAATATTTATTTTCAAATTTACATATCTATTTAAATATATTTTATATCATATTTGATAAATTTATCCGTGCGGATGCACATGTATGTTGGATCATTACTATAGGCAAATAATTATTTTTGAGATGATTATTCTTGATATTTTTTTAATTCAAAATTTATTAATTATTATTAATACAAGTAAAGATGTATTAAAAAAGAACCACAAACATTTAAATTTTTTATCGAATAATTTAAGATAGAAATCAAATTATTCGTGCGGACGCAGGAATTTTCTACTAGTTCAATAATCTAATCGAGTTTTAAAATCCAGCAGTCACACCACATTTCGCTATCTAATAATTAGCATATAATACATACATGTGCCTCTCCTTCATTAAGCCCTGCATATCTAACTAATTGATGAGATAATATCTAATAGGGCTGGCTTTGTTTGATCTTGTTTGGACTTCTAAAGATGAAATACTTAATTTGAATAATAAATAATAATGGACAAAGAAAACCAAAAACATTGTCACATAAAATGACAGTGACACTATTGTTGCTAGCTGTTTGGCTTCTTTCTTCCAATTGTTTAGGATGAGTGGTAATGCATTAATGATTTTTGTTTCGATTACATCCTTCCCCAAAGGAGGGAGATTCAATCAAAAGATAAAATATGTAGTAGCTCTTGAGCCATTATATGAATTTTGTCATTTTTCATTCCTTTGAAGCATGAACGAAAAATGTTCAATATATATTAAACTCATATACCATAAATTTATACAAAATAATATTACTAAGACAAACAATAAATTTATGAAGTTATTATCATATACGTGGCCGGTCATTAAGTTGTGCTTCCATGACTGACATTTTATTTTGGACTATTCATTATACCTCGTATTTTTCTCATACATTTCGACAAACTTTCAAATTACATTTTAAAATTCGGATTTCAATATCTCTGAACGCGCATAATACACAACATATACACCTCAAACAAAATCAAGTCAAAGGTAAATATAAATAATAATAAAAAATAGATTTTGAAATCTGGACGCACCCTAAACTATCTCAGAATCAAGAAAAACAAAGTTCTAAAACAAATAGGATTTTAAAATTAGAATTTATCTTACGTATATTAAAATTTGAATGCGTTCATTTAAGTACTTGTGTTTTGTCTTTTCCTCTTCATTCTCCTTCATTTCATTAAATAAGAACCAGTTGAAATAGAGCTCACTTACATGATTTTTCAATCTTTCTCACAACTTCTACTCTTGTACATTCAAAAGCTTAGCACATCTCTCAACTTCTACGATACTACAATCAAGTCAAGATCATATATCTCTCACATTTAATAAGCTTCTCATTTTCTTACTATCATACCCAAAATTTTGACCACTAAGATTTCCCATCATTATGCAAATCATCATCACAATATGGATGAACCATCATACCTCATTAGTCTCCCCAAAGATGGGTGAGCATTCACTGCAATCAAACTTAGGGTTTCAAGTCCTCTCAGAGTCCTTAGACAAAGGATCAATCAAGGAATGACATGATCTTCAACTTGTCTAAACCTCTCAAACACCCACAATGGATCAAGAGGACTCTCACATCAAGAATTAAGCACAATGTTGCAACATTCCAAGTGGATCGAGCCTCAAGATCGCCAGTGTCACCAAACTAGGGTTTTGGTCGACTGAGGCCTCCAGATGGAAATTTTCCTCTGGGCATGAGCCAATGCTTCAAAGCACAACTTAAGATACTCCAAGGGACCTCATGAACTCAATCATCAAGGCAATTTAGCCCCATGGGATGCATACAATAAATATCAGGAATTAGGGTTTCTTGACCTAATTCACCCCTAAGTTGACTTTTAGGACAAAACATGAGCCAAGACCTCAAGATATGATTTGAGGGTCTCTAACACACTACATTGATCCATTTACAACAATGGATTGATCCAAGAAGCTTGGTGCACAAATTTCAAGTTCATCAGAACCACAAATAGGGTTTCGCGAGAAAAGTCAACTGTGCCTTTGACTTTTGACCAGGGCATGCTCCCAAACCTTGAGACATGATTCAATACACCATATAACACCCATGGAACATGTCCATCAAGTTTGATTTAGGTCAAGGACTTGATTTCATAGAGGATCGCACAGTTTGGAATTCATCTGATAAAAAGTCAACTTGCCCAAAAGTCAAAGTTTGACTTTTTGATTTTTTAATCAATTATGGTCCTCAAACCCTAAAATGATGTTAATGTGTGATTTGAATCATCATTCATCAAGAAAAATCAAAGAAAGTGAGATAACTTGCAAAAGGGGTAACCATAAAAACTTAGAATTTTTCTAAGTTATGGAATAAAGTGGCTAGGGTACCAACTTCCAAGGATCATAAATTGAGATCCAAGCAACCATTTGGGCTGATCCAAAGATGGATTTGTAGCTCTCATGGCATACTTTAAAAGTATCAACTACACCTCACTCCAATTCTTCATGGATTTTGAGTTATGGATTGATCAAAATCACAAAAACATGAAATGTCACTTTTTTCCAACACAGTGAAATTTTCACTAAGTCAGAACCTGTTTCACTTTTTCCAAAATGTAAGGGCATTTTTCACTTGGATCCAAAAATTATCAAAACCAACTATGATCACACATATGTTGTATCATATGAGGGCTTTTCAAAATGGCCAAGAACCCCATGAAATTCCACTTAGGCTAAGAGTTATGACAGCTGCAACATGCCTTGCTGCAACTGTCATGGCAAGGCAGAATTTTGCACTTTTGCTCGATTTGGCAAGATCAGATAATTCCAAGCCTTGTCATCATTTTGGACATATCTGAGGATCAAATCTAAGTGGGATGATCTGATCTCCAAGCCTCCAAAGTCTTTGGAACTAAAAATAGCATGCTAAACCTAAAAAACCCTAAAGAGGGGACAAGACTCCAATTTTGTTTTGGAGCATTCAATGGAAGCACCAAGGTGGCATGAACTGAGCCATTTCCAACTGAATTCAGTCAAGGCTAATCTCTGAACTAGGGAACCAAAGGTCTGTGCTCTAACCTCTAGTCAATGGCTAGAGGAGACTTGGATTCCTATTGATCAACATTTGCCAAACCTTTGCAGCAGTTGCCATTCACTATTCCTTGCAAAACAAACTTGCTCTACTATAAATAGAGCTCATTTTTGATCAGTTTATGTACACTAAATCCATCAAACAGATGTTTTCCTCAAAATCTCTTCTCTCACTCCAAAATTGCCTTCCAAAGCAAGTCACTATCGGGTTTTGAGTTTGAGAGCAATTCCAACCAAACTAATCACACACACACACCTCATAAACATCATATAGAAGTGATCCAAACACTTAAACAACATCTGGAACACCGATTTCTCAGAATCACCAGCTAATTGCTCAAGGTTTTAACCAAGTTGCAGTTGAGATGCCATGAAGTGATCCAGCCATTTCCAATCAAGTCCAGGCATTCAAACACACTCCATATGGTGTAGGGAAGCTGTTTAGATCATCACAACTCATCTGTAACACCTCCAACTCAAAAATCACTTTGCCCTTGCTGTCACGACCTTCAAGTAATCCTAAACTTGGTCATCTCTTAATCTATCCATATTTCCTCGCACAATACTTTTGCCAAATGTTCATAATCATGCATAGAATGTTTCCCCTCAATTAATTGCTTTGTTTGAATCGTGTAGCAAAAATCTCATCCTTCATGCAAAATTTAGGGTTCTTGAGGTTTTGTCTTGATTTCTTATTCCATGCTTAAAATAAATGAAATTAAAGACAATACACATGATCGTGAGGTAAAAACGAGCAGATTGATAGGTGGATTGTGTAATTTCATCAAGTATTCAGTGAGATTTGATAGAAAATGCAAATCAGGCCAAACTCAGAACATGCGCGTGTTCTTAGTGTGTTCTTGGCGCCCTTTTTGAATATTTGAATATTTGAATTTTGTGATTTTATTTAATTGATTCAAAAATTAATTTCTCTCTGAGTTTTAATGATTTTGAATTGATTCTTTTTTTAATAATTCACAAAAATGTTAAAATATTTTATTTTGCCAAAAATTCCCAAAAATATAATTTATTTCATATACTTGATATTTTTGCAAAGAATTAATCTTTTATTTGTTTTCTAACATTTAAAATATTTTTTCCTCTTTGATTTTCCAAATTTAATTGGTTTCCAATCATTTTGTGGATATAAACATGATTTTTCAAACATTGATCCAAGATCACAACTTGTTTTCACCCATGTTTGATAAATTTTGATCATTTTAATTAAATTTTCATTTAATTAAAATACATTTTGAAACTAATTTAGGGTTTTGATCTTAATCACGTTAAACAAATCATTTTTAAACACTTTGGGCCTCTAATAGAGTGTAAGACCCAACCCCTTTGTAAATCATACCTTTGGGCCTCACACGTTGTATAAGTCCCTCTGTATATTTTCAAAACCTCAAAATAATCATTGGGCTTCTCCTTGAGCTATAAGACCCATCTTTATTCATTTTCAAACTCTTTGGGCCTCTCCTTGAGCTGTAAGCCCCATCACTTGTACCAAAATAACTCCTTGGGCCTCTAATAGAGTGTAAGACCCAATCCCCTTTTAACCAAAACCATTTTGGGCCTCAGATATTGTATAAGTCCCTGTGCGTTAAAAGAAAACCTCGGCACGATCGCCGTTTTCAAACAAAATCATCTGGGCTCTTGAGAGAGTGTAAGACCCATCCCTTTGTACAGAAAACCTTTCCTTGGGCCTCACACATTGTATAAGTCCCTTTGTACAGTTTTCAAAACAACGGTGCAATCATCGTTAAAACTTGGGCCTCTCCTTGAGCTGTAAGCCCCAACAATCTTTTCAAATCACTTTCTCCTTTGATTTTAAATTCAAATATATAGTTGCTATCAAAACTTTCTTTAATTTCTTTGAACAACTAACCAAACAACATGGAAGCTCTACAACGGGTAAGTATTTATCCGCTTTCATTTACCGCTTTCATATGTATATAACTGTATTGTGGGGCTGCTTCACTGTAAGTCTTCTTTCACATCCTTTTATATACTTGTCACATATCCACTGTGTAATACTAGTATAGTTATTTAGAGTTTTCCCCGACAACTACGTCTAGAACTAGGTAAAGCCTGTTGGTCACTCTCGAATACAAACAAAACTAGATCCCCTGTAGGATTCCAGATACAGTCTTCCCTCCTCTTGGGGTTAAACAATATGGAACAAAGAGAAAGGCAGTATTCTCGGTGAACCTTTTCTTAGATTGTCACCCTTAGAAATAGTCAAAGAAACTCTAACTCCAAATAGATGATCTTTTCTCCGTGAATGGCATCTCTTGTGTTTCTTCCAAATTCTCGAAATTTTCTGGAATGATCTCTTCTCTGTGAATTGTATTTCTTGAACTTCTCTTGGTTTGGGGACCCACACGCTTCCTAAAAGCATCCCCGCCTCCTATTAGGCACTGTACAAGGACCCGTCGGCTTCTTATAAGTTCTCATGCCTTCTCTTGGGCTTAATACAAGGACCCTAACGATCTCTTAAAGATATAAGATAGAACTTAGTCATCCTTTGTTAGAGCAGTCTTTCCAGTGTCGAAACTCTGGCCATTTTAGGGTTAATACTCATCCCTTAATGCCAGTGCCTCCTCTTGGGCATAATACAATAGATGAAACTCTAGACTTGGATAATCTAAGCCCCTTGAGTCTCAAAGACATTCTCAAGTTCCTTCTAAACATAAGCAGAAGACCGGTCTCTCTCATGAGAGTTCCCCACACTTGGACCCGCTTCAGGATCTCAATAATCCGCAGCGGTAAGTCAGCCTCCTCTTGGGCTTTGTACAAATGATTCTCCCTAGCAGAGCTAACCTTTTCAGACTCTCTTGTTGATTCAACAACCTTTACCCTCCGTCTTGGGCTTTGTACAAGACATATAAATAAAACCCACTCTCTTGTTGAGTCAACTTTTAGCCTCAGTCTTGGGCTTCATACAAGACACATATAAAACACTCTCTTGTTGAGTATATAAGATTCTCTTGTTGAGTCAATCTCCCTTTAGCCTCAATCTCGGGATTCGTACGAGATAGCGAATCACTCTCTTGTTAAGTATAAAAGACTCTCTTGTTGAGTCAAGCAACTTTCAGACTCTCTTGTTGAGTCAATCACCTTTTCGGACTCTCTTGTTGAGTCAAACTCTTTTAGCCTCCACCTTGGGCTTTGTACAAGACACACAAAAAGCACTCTCTTGTTGAGTCAAACTCACTTCAGCCTCCATCTTGGGCTTTGTACAAGATACGTAAACCTCCCCAACAGGGTCAAAAATCCCTTTTAGCCTCAATCTTGGGCTTTGTACAAGATAGAAAGGACTTTTTCCTCGGAAAAGTAAAACTTTTAGCCTCCTCTTAGGCTTTGTATAAAGAAAACCCCGGTTAAGTCAATCAACCTCTTAGCATCAAACTTGTGCTTTGATCAGGGCACACAAAAATCAACAATTCCCTCAGAGGAAGTCCAATCCCTCCTTAGAGATAACAAATTCTCTCTCAGATGAGAACCCTTTAGCTTAACATCTTGAGCTTTGAACAAGATACAAACAACCCTTTTAGCTTCAATCTTGGGCTTTAAATAAGACACAAATACCCCTTTTAGCTTAAATCTTGGGCTTTGAACAAGACACTAAAACACCTTTTTCCTCTCGTAGAATAGGAAGAACTATGATCGCTCTGATTTCCCTGTTTCGTTAAACGGGAATACGTAGGCATAAGATTGAAAAATCTTAGCGAGCATACTAATCAAAAAACCCAAAGTCCAGTACCTCCATACATCAACCAAAGTAAATCCAGTCTAGTATCCTAACCAAAAGCTTCACCCATAATCCATATCCTCCGTGTTTTTTAAGAAAATAATCCTAAAGGAGAACCCCCCTATTTTGATAGCATCTATAAACCAACAGTTTTGACTGTTTAACCTCAGTTTGCAAGCAGGGTTAATTGGAGACATCTATTTCCCTTCCTTAATCAGCTTAACAGGATAAAAAATGAATCGAACTGTAGTACCAAAGCGATAGTGATTCGAAACCATAAAAATCGCACTATAGAAAAATGGCGACCACAGTGGGAGCCATTCTTTCTTGCTTTCCCAAGGGATGAAACCTGAAATTTAAAGTGTCACGGAAATGGAGACTCTGCTGGGGAGTCATTATCTGCATAGGATTATAGGATCATAGAGCTCTAAGATATTAGGACAAATATATATACTATTTTTCGTAATTGATATATGTGTTTATTTTTCTGCTAATGGGAATGCGTGTGATGCCGCATCTGGAAAGATTGAGTATACACCTAAGATAGGTGATGGCATTATACGGGTAATCTTACGGGGAGTGAATCCCAGATAAGAGGTCCCATTCGACCATCAAATCAGTGGAGATGCCCTTTGCGGATTCAATGCCTACACGACTTCGGTTGTTGAAAGCAGATTGTTCCATTGGGTTATCTGAGAAGCTGAGGATTTTAGTAGACTAAAACCATTTTGTAGTGCGGAAGCTATCGGAAATAGTTGTCACGTGATACTACCATTATTTGAGACTACTCTAAGATACACCAGCTCGCTCAAGTGATCCGCTTGCTGTCGATATCCCAAGAGGGGGCAATGATTTTGAGGACAGGTACAAAAATCACCAGTATAAAACCTTTGGGGATGGGTAGAGCCTTGACTTCAAGACACCGACCCGTTGACCCCATGTTTTTTCTATGTTTTTGTGTGCTGCATTCATACATTCATTTAAAAAACATAAAAAAAAACAAAGAAAAATCTTCTCTTCTAGTCTCTCTTTTTTCAAATTAAACTAAGACAATGATTGCACATATCAGAGAGAAAAAGATTGTGTTATGGATTTCGGTAGAAGGAAGACTCACAACTACACCTTCACGGTTCCAAAACTAGAGGATTTAAGAGGATTGGCAAGAATGATAACCAACCCTGATGTTTTTAGAGCTAAATACGGAGGCCTGCTGTCTCTGTTAAGGGTCAATGTAATCGAAGGAATCCTATCTACACTAATTTAGTTTTACGATCCAGTCTATTATTGTTTCACATTCCCGGATTATCAACTAGCACCAACACTGGAGGAGTACTCTCACCTGACTAATTTGCACATTACTGATCAAGCTCCCTTTTCTGGACTGGAAGAAATTCCAAAAGATCAAATCGTTGCCAGAGCAATCTATTTGGACGAGTCAGAAGTCTGGACTCACATGATCACTAAGGGTGGAATCCAGGGTTTGCCAGCCCAGTTCTTGATAAAGAAAGCTCTATACTTTGCTAGTATAGGGAACGTGGCCGCTTTCGAGAGCATCTTCATTTTGCTCACCTACGGGTTATTTCTGTTTCCCAACATTGATAACTTCGTAGATATCAATGCCGTTAAGATTTTTCTGATTGGAAACCCTGTACCGACATTGTTCACAGATGCGTATCATTCTATACACTTAAGGAATTTGTACAGCAGAGGAATGATCACGTGTTGTGTACCCCTGCTATACAAATGGTTCACTTCTCACTTGCCAAAGTCTGCTGCATTTTGGGATCTAAAGAATACTTTACGTTGGTCGCAGAGAATCGTGTCTCTTACCAACTCTGACGTCGATTGGTATGATCGAGTCTATGACGGGATAAGAATCATTGACCGTTGTGGAAATTTCCTTAATGTACCCCTCATAGGAACTAAAGGAGGAATTAATTATCATCCAGTTTTAGTTCGCCGTCAACTCGGATACCCGATGAGGCATGTCCCGTGAAATGCTCATCTGGAAGGTCTTTTCTTCCAGGAAGGAGAAAATGACAGGGCACTAAAGACAGAAATAGTGCATGCTTGGAAACATGTTCATAGGAAAGGAAGAGAGTCTCTAGGAAAACCAGATTGTGTCTCGGTGGAGCCTTATCTCCACTGGGTACAAACTAGAGCTCTCAAGCTGAGGATGCCTTACCCTCATCAGGAAGTTCTTCCATTAAGGGACTCTGTCCTTTATTTTATGTCTGACACAAAAAAACTTCAGGTTACTCTCAACAAAGCTCAACAGGAGAGAAGGTCTTGGAGGAACAAGTACCATATTCTCAATGTGTAATGTAAGAAAATACAGTAATTGTTAAAAGAAAAGGATGCTCTGATTGAGATTTTAGAGCAACATGCTGTAGAAAATCAGGATAACCAAAGGAATTTGCTCTCTCTTTTCACTTGGCAAAGGAATGACAAACCGGCAGCGGCCCAAGAGCCCCGGTCAAAGAAAAGGAAAGCACCAAAACCAACACCTGCGCTCGCTTCAGAGAGGACTCAGGATCCATAAGTTTAGATTTCCTTTTACAGCACTTTGTAAAATATTGTATTTCCATTTCTGCAATCTTTGAATTCAATAAAACGGGGTTTCCCCACTGTTTGATATTTGCAATCCAATTGTCGAAGTTTACTTTGAATAAACAAAAAAATATACAATTAATATAATCATTGCATGTCATTCATCATTCTCACGTAATGCATTCTTCTTACCTACGAATCTCACGTTTGTGTCTCGATTCTAGAGTCAAACTGTCTCATTCGTACAATACTCGGGCCAATAGTCAGAAAAAGATGGATGATCTCGAGGAAGAGAACAGAGAGTTGAGGGAAGAGATCGACACTCTGAAAGAGGATCTGAGAAAGCTTCATAACGACATGCAAGCTCTAGTAGAAGCTCAGATGCAACAACAAAGGACTGTGATCTCAGAGATCATATCAACGCCCATAATGTAGAAGTATGATCCTAGGTATAAAATGCCGAAAGATCATCCCTGGGGCATGCCACCCAACTATATCCCGGAAGGATATATTCCGTCGATCACTGAAGATCCGGAAACTGCAGCAGGAACCGCTAGGCCTGAAGGTTACAAACTTCGGGAAAGCGAAGGTGCCAGGGGCATGACAGCAACTCCTGAAGGTTACAAACTTTGGGAAGAACCAAGAGTCACTGCCATAATGACTGTACCACCACCCGTGGTACACACTGTCCCAGAAGGACAGATTCCACATATACCCTCTGGTGGAAACGAAAGTATGTACGACAGAATGAATGAATTTCAGGAACAGTTCCTGGAGATGCAGAAAGAACTGCAAGCCCTTCGCGATCAGGATTTATTTGGAAAGGACGCCGCAGACCTTTGCTTGGTCCCCAATGTGAAAGTTCCGCACAAATTCCAGGTACCCGATTTTGAAAAGTACAAGGGTAACTCTTTCCCTCAAAGCCATCTGGTGATGTACGCTCGACGAATGTCAGCTCAGACAAAGAACCAAGAGCTACTTATCCACTATTTTTCAGGATAGTTTACCCGGTGCCGCATTAAAATGGTACATGGGTTTAAACCGCACTAAGATCGGCACTTTCAGAGATCTTGGTGATGCCTTCGTTCAACAATATAAGTATAATCTGGACATGGCACCAAACAAAGATCAACTCAGATCGATGTCACAGAAGGACAAGGAAACCTTTAAGGAGTACGCTCAGAGATGGCGTGAAATTACCGCTCAAATTAGTCCATCTCTTAAGGAAAAAGAGATTACAAAGATCTTCTTAAAAACCTTGAGCTCATTCTATTACGACCGAATGGTTTCCAGTGCGCCTAGCGACTTCACTGAGATGGTGGGCATGGGAGTTCATCTTGAGGAAGCAGTCCGAGAGGGACGGTTAGTTAAAGACGCTGGATCATCAAGTAATACCAAATGATACGGTAGTGCTCTCCCTAAGGAAAAATAGCAGGATATTGGGAATATCTCTCTCGGAAAGTAAAGGCAATGATATCAACCAGTAGCAGCTGTAACTCCTGCTATCAATCCCATGCATGTTCTTACGTATCAACCTTAGGTTGCTCAGACCCAACCGAATCAGCAACAATTTCAGCAAAGGACACAACAGCCTCTTCAGCAGGTTCGTCCTCCATATAACAACAACCGTACAACACGACCTCTAGGGTTTGATCTTATACTTGTGTTGTATGCAGAACTGTTTCTACTACTATTGGTCAAGGGGCATGTCTAAACCATGACCCCTCTCGCAATACCGGAGAATCCTCCTTTTTGGTTCAAGGTGGATCAGACTTGTCCTTACCATCAAGGAGGACCAGGGCATAATATAGAAAATTGTCTCAGTTTCAAATTCGATGTGCAGAAGCTTGTTAGGAGCGGGGTCTTATCCTTCAAGGATACGAATCCTAATGTTCTCACGAACCCGTTGCCTCAACACGAGAAAGCTGCGGTAAATTTGATAGAAGGAGAGTCTAACAACAGCTATCAAATTCATGATGTACTCTTATTAAGGGCCAACCTGGTCAAGATACATCGCAGACAGAGCGGATACGGCCATGTGCCACCTCATAACTATCACCAGTGTGATATCTGCTCTAAAGACAATCAGGGATGTTCAGTGGGGCAATCAGCTCTACAGGAACAATTGGATCTGGGATGGATCCAGGAACACCGAATTCGTGGGGTCAACATGATTTATACGGATTCCCACATCATTCAAAACCACGACATCCGTGCGATGAATGTCAAATTGGTGGCAATGCACTCAAGGCAAAGCCAACATCATAATCTGCCACGACATGATTATGATTTATGTTTGACTTGCTCGGTAAACAAACAGGGATGCTATTTTGTACAAGAGGCCCTCCAGTATCAGATGGATCTTGGATGGATTCAGGATTACCTCGATAAAAATCAGTATCAAGTGAATATGATTCAAATCTTCTATATTCGGTTGATGAATACCAGCTTGGTGGAGTTACACGCTACACAAGTCCAGCTCGGTTTCCTGACTTCACATAACTATCAGAACTGTAAAGTGTGTCATGAGAGTGACGAAGGGTGTGCTCTCGTACAAAGAACTTTGCAACACTTGTTGAACCACTGGTGGCTTCCGATCTATATGGATGAAGACATGCAACAAATCAGTGTGGTTAACGGGAACCCTACTCGGCATCAAAGTCAGGATGTCCGATCTATGAAAACAGATCTAGTGAGGTTACACTGCATACAAAGCGGACGTGGCCAAGTGCCACCAATTAACTACGAGCACTGTAGAGTCTGCTCGAAAAATGATCAAGGATCTTACTTCATACGAGCAGCCCTTCAAAGTTAGTTGGACCATAAAGAGATTCGACCGTGTCCAAGTTCTGGGTCCATCGACTGAATGTCATACTATTTCGCTGATCAAATCAAGGATGTTGTTGTGATCTCTGATCACGAAAGGACCAAAGATGTTTGTGCCATCATCCCTCTGCTTGACGAATCGAAGGTTCTTAACCAAGAACTGATTGAAGTTACTTACGACAGTCAGAAAAATCAGAAGGCTCCTGTAGTTATCTATCTACTGGGACCAGTGTCGTATGAGTCGACTAAGGCCATCCCTTACAAGTATGGTGCAACAACAATTGAAAATGGAAAGGAAATTCCATTACCCTCCGTCGTGAATATTGCAGACATCAGTCGAGTAACACGGAGCGGTCGGATCTTCAACCAAGGAGTTGGAGAACCCAGTACAGACAGGAAACCTCAAAGAGAAGTTCATGATCAACCAGTCGGTCAATCCTTCGATCCCGACCCTTCAAAGATCAATGATGAGATGCTGAAGCTCATCCAAAAGAGTGAATACAACATTTTTGATCACCTGTTGCAAACTCCTTCAAAAATCTCTGTATTATCTCTTTTACTCAGTTCTGAAGCCCACAGAGAGGCTCTACAGAAAGTCTTGGAACAGGCGTTTGTGGAATAGGATGTGTCAATAGGACAATTCGACAGCATCGTCTCTAACATCACTTCCTGCAACAACTTGGGGTTTAGTGATGAGGAATTGCCAGAAGAAGGCAAAAGTTACAACATGGCGCTCAATATTACAGTTAACTGCCAGGACGATGCTTTAGCCAACGTACTGGTAGATACCAGATCAGCTCTCAATGTTATGCCGAAATCCACTCTAATGCGACTATCATTCAAAGGATCTCCGATGAGAGGCAATGAGTTCATCGTCAAAGCATTTGACGGATCCCGAAAAACAGTTATCGGCTAAGTCGACCTTCCCATAACTATCGGTCCTTATACTTTCCAAGTCATTTTTCAGGTCATGGACATCCGAGTAACATACAGATGTTTGTTGGGAAGACCTTGGATACACCAGGCTAGGGCAGTCACTTTTCATTGTCCACTTGTGTAGAACCAGAGGAGGTTGTTGGAACCCAGTTCCATGCACTTTCGGTGAGCAATGACAATCAATCAAAAAAGGGAACGTCGATTTCCTCGTACAAAGATGCTCTCAAGGTGATCAAAGGCAACAATGCAAAGGGATGGGGACAGCTTGTCATTCCTACTAACAACAAAACAAAGAAGGGTCTTGGTTTTTCCTCGACCTGTACCCAGACTGTTATTAACAATGAAAGCCTTCATCCCATGCAGGATTTCTTCCACAGTGGAGGTTTCCTTCACCCAGTGTCCCAAGAGGTACATACCATCAACGAGGAAGATTCCTCCGACACAGATGAGGAATTGAAGTCCTATCTTAACGAGGACAGTTATATGTCTCAGGAAGAGGTGCCTACGCCATTTTGCTATCCCGCACAGAGTTCGAGATTTATACCAAGGTCAGATGTCAAAATGATATACGGAGATTGTAATCCAGAAGGATGTTGTGCTCCACAAAATTCATTAGAGGAAGACACTCAGATGAAATACAACTTTGACCACGACTATTATGGCCCAATGGATGGCTTGCCTATCTGGCAGCCTTACCCGGGAGACTCGGGCCAAAAGAGTTAGCCCAACGATGCTTATCAGCTGAGCATCATCAAAAAGAATACCTGTGTCCCCACCGAATCATGGGATCAACACTCAGGGCATTTAGAAAATATCTAGCACGACGATGAATTCGCAAAGTTTGCAGGACTAGAATTCATTAACTATGATTTTCCCGAGGTCAATGTCATCGAAAGGGATGACTCCTCCAGTTCCAAAGAGGTATGGGACACCTTGGGACAACAGAGTGGAAAATACAACTTCATGGTCAAATACACCGCTCCCGAAAGCTCTCATATTAGGCTCAAAGACATCCAGCCAACTGGATGGGGAGATTTACCTGAGAGCACAAATACTATGTGTCATACCCCAAATTTTGACCACTAAGATTTCCATTCATTGTGCAAATCATCATTACAATATGGAGGAACCATCATACCTTGTGAGTCTCCCCAAAGATGGGTGAGCATCTACTAAGATCAAAATTAGGGTTTCAAGCCCTCTCAGAGCCTTAGACAAAGGATCAATCAAGGAATGACATGATCTTCAACTTGTCTAAACCTCTCAAACATACACAAAGGGTCAAAAAGGACTCCCACTTCAAGGATTAAGCACAAGGTTGCTCCCTTCTAGGTGGATCAAGCCTCAAGATCGCCAGTGTCACCAAATTAGGGTTTTGGTCGACCAGGGCCTCCAGATGGAAAATTTCATCTGGGCACAAGCCAATGATCCAAAACACAACCTAATATACTCCATGGAACCTCATGGACCCATTCATCAAGTCAATTTTGCCTCAGGGGATGCATACATAAAAAAATCAGGAATTAGGGTTTCTTGACCTAATTCACCCCTAAGTTGACTTTTGGGGTAAATCATGAACCAAGACCTCAAGAGAGGGTTTGAGGGTCTCTAATATACCATATTGATCCATTTGGGACAATCGATTAATCCAAGAAGTTTGAGCAACAAGTCTCAATTTCATCTGCACCACAATTAGGGTTTCGTGAGGAAAGTCAATCGTAACTTTGAGTTTTTACCAGGACATGCTCCCAAACCCTAGGACATGCTCAATATACCCTATGACACCCATGTAACATGTCCATCAAGTTTGATTTAGGTCAAGGACATGATTTCCTGAAGAATTGCACAGTTTGAAATTCATCTGATAAAAAGTCAACTGTGCACAAAAGTCAACTTTGACTTTTTGAGATTTTTCACCAAAATGGTTTTTTAACCCTAAAATGATGTTAATGTATGATTTGAATCATCATTCATCAAGAAAAATCAAGAAAAGTGGGATAACTTGTAAAAGGGGTAACCATAAAAACTTAGAAAATTTTCTAAGTTAAAAATAAAGTGACAAGGGTACCAACTTTGGAGGACCATAACTTCTAAACCACAAGGCCATTTTTTTCCATCCAAAGATGGATTTGTAACCCTCATTACCCTCTACAAAAACTTCAACTAGACCTAAGTCCAATTCATTAAGGATTTTGAGTTATGGAGTGATCAAAATGGCTGAAAAATGAAAATGTCACTTTTTCCAACACTTAGTGAGATTTTCACTAAGTCAGAATCTGCCTTCACTTTTTGCCAAATGTAGGGGGATTTTTCACTTGGATTCAAAAGAGATCAAAACCAAACATGTTCAAACAGTTGTTGTATCATGTAAGGGCTTTCCAAAATGGCCAAGAACATTGCCAAATTCCATTTCGGCTGTGAGATATGACATTGGCAAGTTGCCTTGCTGAAATCTGTCAAAGGCAAGGCAGAATTTGAATTTTGCTCGATTTTCCAAAATCAGCTAAATCTAAATGCTCCTATCCACTTGGACACCTCAGAGGATTGAATCTAAAGGGGACAATCACTGAGCCAAGGCTCCAAAGTCCATGGAACAAGAAATAGCATGTTGAACCTAGAATGGCCAAAATAGGGACAAGAATCCAAATTTGGATTGAAGCATTCAATGGAAGCATCAAGGTGGCATGGACTGAGCCATTCTCATCTGAAATAAGTCAAGACTTATCCAAGACCAAGGGAACCACAGCCCTGTGCCCTAACCTCTAGTCAATGGCTAGAGGAGACTTGCATTTTCATTGGCCAACATTGAACAAACACCTGCTGCAGTTGCCATTCACTGTGGATCCCAAAACAAACTTGCTCTACTATAAATAGAGCTCAATTGTGTTCAGTTTAAGTACACCAAATCCATCAAACAGATGCTTTCCTCAAAATCTCTTTCTCTTGGCAAAAATCCCTTTCTTAGCAAGGTAACTATCGGGTTTTGAGCTAGAGGGCAATTCCACTCAAACCAATCACTCACACACCTCACATACATCATATAGAAGTGATCCAAACACTCACATAACATCTGGAACACAGATTTCCCAAAATCACCAGCCAATTGCTCAAGTTCTTGACAGTTTTGCAGTTGAGGTGCCAACTTCAACTCCAAACCATTTCAATCCATTCCAAGCACTCAGACACATCACTTGGCACCTAGGGAAGCTATCCACATCATTGGAACCTAGCTGTAACACCTCCAACACAAATCACGATCACCAGCTGCAAGTGGTAAGCATGAGCTCTTCTAACTCTATGATCCATGCAATTTTTGCTGCACAATAATTTGGCCATATGTTCATAATCATGCATGGAATGTTTTCCCTCAATTAATTGCTTTGTTTGAATCGTGTATCAAAAATCCTAGCCTTCATGCAGAAATTAGGGTTCTTGAGGATTTTTCATGATTTCTTGTTATATGTTTAATTTAAATGAAATTAATTGACATAGACATGATCGTGAGGTTGAGACGAGCATAATTATATGTGGATTGCATGTTATAATCAAGTATTCAGTGAGATTGGAGAGAAAATGCAAATCAGCCAAACCCAGAACACGCGCGTGTTCTTCAGCTGTTCTTGGCGCCATTTCTTTCAAATTCAAATATTTGAATTTTGTGATTTTATTTAATTGATTCAAAAATTAATTTCTCTCTGAGTTTTAATGATTTTGAGTTGATTCTTTTTTTAATAATTCACAAAAATGTTAAAATATTTTATTTTATCAAAAAATCCCAAAAATATTATTTATTTCATATAATTGATATTTTTGCAAAGAATTAATATTTTAATTGTTTTTGACATTTTAAATATTTTTTCCACATTGATTTTGCAACTTTTAATGCTTTCTAATTATTTTGTAGGTCAATACTTAATTTTTGAAACATTAATCCAAGATCACAATTTGTTTTTCCTATGTTAAACAATTTTGATCATTTTTATTGAATTTTTATTCAATTAAATACATTTTTGAAAACAAATTATGGTTTTTGGATTAATTCAACCCTCATAAATCATTTTCAAAACACTTGGGCCTCTAATAGAGTGTAAGACTCAATCCTTTTTTTGACCAAATCATTTTTGGGCCTCAGTGTATTGTATAAGTCCCGATACCGTCAAAAACAAACGGCGCGATCGTCGCCCTTTTGAAAAATCACCTTGGGCTTCTCCTTGAGCTATAAGACCCATTCAAAACTTTTGGGCCTCTATTAGAGTGTAAGACCCAAACCTCTTTTAACCAAAACATTTTGGGTCTCACTTATTGTATAAGTCCCTTTGTGTTAAAAGAAAATCTCGGCGCGATCGCCATTTCGAACGGAAAAATCTTCTGGGTCTACCCTCGTTTTATAAGCCCCACTCTTTTTCTTTAAACCTTTTGGGCCTCTTGAGAGAGTGTAAGACCCATCCATTTGTACAAAAAACCTTTTTTGGACCTCAGTCACTTGTATAAGTCCTCTGTACAAATTCAACAGTGCAATCGCTGATAAAACCCGGGGCGTCTCCTTGAGCTGTAAGCCCCAAATCTTTCTTTTTCAAAGCACTTTCTTCTTTGATTTTGACTATACTGTTGTTTTTCTTTCTTTGTTGAACAACTAACCAAACAGCATGGAAGCTCTACAACCGAGTAAGTGGTTATTGCTTTCATTTACCGCTTTCATATACATATAACTGTATTGTGGGGCTGTTTCACTGTAAGTCTTCTTTCATAAACTCATATCAACTGTGTAATAATAGTATAGATATTTCGAGTTTCCCCAGCAACTACGTCTAGAACTAGGTGACGCCGTTTCGTTTATTCGTAGAAATAGACAACTAGATACCCAATAGGATCACCAAATACAGTCTTCTCTCAGGCTGTACTCATTAGGAATTGTCAAGAAACTCTACTCCCGGAGATGAATGTATTCTCCGTGAATGGCATCTTTGAGTTTCTTCCAAATTCTCGAACTTTCCTGGCTTTGATCTATTCTCGGTGAATAGCATTGCCTTGAATTTCTCGGGGTTTGGGGACCCACGGGCTTCTTAAAAGCATCGGCCTCCTCTTGGGCATCGTACAAGGACCCACAGGCTTCCTAAAAGCAACCCCGCCTCCTCTTGGGCTTAGTACAAGGACCCTACGGCTTCTTAGAAGTATTCACAGCCTCCTCTTAGGCTTCGTATAACGATCTCTTCCTCCGGGAATGATAGCCTCCTCTTGGGCTTAGTACAAGTACCCGTCGGCTTCTTAAAAGTCTCTAGCCTCCTCTTGGGCTTCGTACAAATTGTCCCGACGACCTCCTAGAGGTATAGGGACAAAAATTAGTCATCTTAATAGAACAGTCCTTTCATAGAGTCTACTACTGTTTCTCAAAGCTTGGTACAAAAGATAAAACCCTAGACTTGGACAGTCTAATTTCCTTGAGTCTCAAAGACATTCTCAAGTGACCCCTTCGTTAAATAGGAAGGAAACCCGTGGACTTGGACAGTCTCAATACCCTTCGGATTTCCCATTTCCTTAAAGGACAGGCATAACCCGGACCCTTGAATCAAGTCCTTGAGTACAGTATTGCTCATATAAGAACTGATTTTCTCTTCAAAATCAGTATACTGGACCTGTCACTTAACTGAACATTCACCATAGCCTCCTCTTGGGCTTTGTACAAATGATTCTCCCCAACGGTGTCAAACAACGTTCAGCCTCTCTCTCGGGCTTTGTACGAGACCCATAAGAGACTCCCTCGTTGAGTCAATCGCCCTTTTGCTCCATCTCGGGCTTTATACGAGATACAAAAAGGTTCTTATTGAGCCAAACAAACAATAGCCTCCATCTCGGGCTTTATACGAGATACCAAAAGACTCCCTTTTTTAGTCAAAACCTTTTAGCCTCTCTCTCGGGCTTTGTACGAGACACATATTAGCCTCCTCTTAGGCTTTATATAAGAAAACCACTGGTTAATCCAATTAACCTTTTAGCATCAAAGTTGTGCCTCGTTCACAGTATACAAACATCAACAACTCTTTCCCCTCCATCTAACTGCTGTAAGCGACAAGCCTCTGGATCATCTACATCCATGCCAATGTCCCTCTTTTAGTATGAGAAATTCCTAAGGAAAGATGGCATTACTCTACACTGAGTTAAAGTCTTCTCCTTCAGGTTGGAAATCCCCTTTAAAGGAAATTATGGCATTGCTAGGATCCGCGTATCCCGGTTAAAGTAATTCTCCTTTATAACCCGTCACCCAACAGTCGTGACAGATAAACCCTTCTTTAGAGGTGACAAATTCTCTCTAAAGACAACACCTTTTAGCTTCACATCTTGGGCTTTGAACAAGATACAAACAGACTTTCAGCTTCACATCTTGGGCTTTGAACAAGATACAAATCACCTTTCGCTTCACGTCTTGGGCTTTGAACGAGACACCAAAACACCATTTCCTCCCATAGAATAGGAGGAACTACGAACGCTCTGATTTCCCTATTTCGGTAAACGGGAATACGTAGGCATAAGATCGAAAGAAAAGATCTTAGCGAGCACACTAAACAAAAAAAACAAATCCCATACTCTCACATCAAAAAACATCAGTCCTAACATCCTAATCCTTGTTCCCCGCTATAAAGTCCTAGAAAGAAAAGAAAGAAACCAGTATTGGCGAAAATACAAATAACCAGTACAAAGGCCCCACGACCACATAGCATCCGTAACCTAACAGCCCGCTGTTTAAACTCAGTATGCAAAGCAGGGTTAATTGGAGACATATATTTCCCTTCCTTATTCAGCTCACAATAGGATAAAAAATGAATCGACCTGTAGTAAGCTCAAACCGCAGAGAGCGACCAGCGCTTAAGAACCGCGTCCAAAATCGCTTGCTACACTATGCAAAATACAACTGAGGAATCCTCCTACGACAACTCTGCCTGGGAGACAGATTCCAATGATCCTGCTCCACCAGAAATCAGCGTTATTTCTGAAGATAAATCAAGGAAGGTACCTGACTTTGTGATTCACCGAGGAGCTCGCCGCTAATGGATTGCAGTCGATGTTCCGAAGATCGTTCATAAGTCTAAGTAATTGTCGTCCTTACTTTAACCTTTCACCCTGCCCAGGTGAAACAAATGTTTTGATAGGGCTCACTTTCTGTAAATGTCTCTCTTCACTTCGCCCAAAGTGACTGAGCTTTGTTTTATAGGGCTGTAGTTTCAAGAATCGACAAAATCATAAATAAAATAACGTCGTTCTGTAATTTCCTCATTTATTGTTGTTTTCTCTTTTCTTTTTTCAGAAAATGGTAATCCTAAAACAAACTCAATTAATAAAAACAAGTAGTTTTCAGAAAAAACACTGCACACACTCTGCATTCTCTCTATCTCTTCTAAAAACAATCATCACGTCATGCAGATTGCTTGTTTTAAACCCCTTTGAAACATACGATCCGATGCCTTCTCCCAACTTTGAGTTCTCGGTATTTGAGGCTGAAGAAGAAAATGACGAAGAAATTCCAGAAGGGATCTCCCGATTACTCAGACAAGAGGAAAGGTCCATTGAACCTCACAAAGAGCCATTGGAAACAGTCAACTTAGGTTCAGAAGGAGAGAGAAAAGAAATCAGGATTGGGGCACTGCTCAGTCCAACTGCCAAAGAAAGTTTGATAAAGCTTCTCAAAGAGTTTCCTAATGTATTTGCTTGGTCCTATTGGGACATGCCAGGGTTGGATACCAGCATCGTGGAACATCATCTACCGCTGAGATCAGAATGTCCGCCAGTAAAATAAAGGTTGAGATGGACTCATCCAGACATGGCCGTCAAAATCAAAGAGGAAGTACAGAAACAAATTGACGCAGGCTTCCTCGCCACATCAGAATATCCTCAATGGTTAGCCAACATAGTACCTGTTCCGAAAAAGGACGGAAAGGTCAGAATGTGTGTAGACTACAGGGATCTGAACAAAGCAAGTCCAAAGGATGATTTTCCCTTACCACACATTGACATGCTGGTAGACAGTACAATAATGTTCAAAGTTTTCTCCTTCATGGATGGATTCTCGGGCTATAATCAAATCAAAATGGCGCCGAAAGATATGGAGAAAACTTCGTTCATCACCCCATGGGGAACTTTTTGTTAGAAGGTAATGCCGTTCGGTTTGAAGAACACCGGGGCAACCTATCAAAGGGCCATGACTACTCTATTTCATGACATGATACACAAGGAAATCGAGGTATATGTCGATTATATGATTGCCAAATCTAAGACAGAAGAGGAGCATGTGACCCACCTGTTAAAATTATTCGAGCGTCTGAGAAAGTACAGACTCCGCTTGAATCCCAATAAATGCACATTTAGTGTTCGTTCAGGGAAACTTTTAGGGTTCATCGTCAGCCAGAAAGGAATTGAGGTTGATCCTGACGTTGATCCTGACAAAGTCAAGGCCATGCAAGAAATGCCTTCTCCAAAGACTGAAAAACAAGTTAGGGGATTTCTGGGACGATTGAATTACATTTCCAGATTTATATTCCTCATGACCGCGACGTGTGCGCCAATCTTCAAATTACTCAAAAAGAATCAGGACTGCGTTTGGAAAGAAGATTGCCAAACCACCTTCGACAGTATCAAGGAATACCTGTTGAACCCACCGATTCTATCACCTCCAGTGGAAGGACGGCCACTGATCATCTACCTAACAGTCTTGAAAGACTCGATGGGTTGTGTACTTGGCCAACAAGACGAAACCAAAAGGAAAGAGTCTGCCATCTACTATTTGAGAAAGAAATTTACCAACTGTGAGACTCGGTACACTATGATTGAGAAAACATGTTGTGCTTTGGCTTGGGCAGCCAAACGTCTTCGCCAGTATATGATTCGCCACACTACTTGGTTAATCTCAGAAATGGATCCAATTAAGTATGTCTTCGAAAAACCTGCTCTCACAGGAAGGATAGCCCGTTGGCAGATGTTGTTATCTGAATACGACATCGAGTACCACGCTCAGAAAGTTGTTAAAGGAAGTGTTTTAGCCGATCATTTGGCTCATCAACCGATTAACGATTAAGGATCAGTCGATTTGACTTCCCATACGAAAATGTTATGTATTTGAAAATGAAATATTGCGATGAACTGCTACCCAGTGAAGGACCAGAACCAGGTTCCCAATGGGGACTTATCTTTGACGGAGCCGTCAATCATTACGGAAACGGAATTGGGGCAATCATCATAACACCTCAAGGTACCTACATTCCTTTCACTGCCGGACTGACATTCAAATGTACAAACAATGAGGCCGAATACGAAGCTTGTATCATGGGTCTCGAAGAAGCGATTGACTTGAGAATTAAGAACTTGGATGTATATGGCGACTTGGCCCTGGTTATCAATCAAATCAAAGGAGATTGGAACACATACCAATCAGGATTGATTCCTTACAAAGACTACCCGAGAAGGTTGTTACTCTTCTTCAACAGAATTGAGTTTCATCATATCCCTCGTGAAGAGAATCATATGGTTGATGCATTAGCCACTCTCTCTTCCATGATTCGTGTAGGTCAATGGAATTACCTACCTAAGATCGACATAGTGCGCCTCGAACGGCCCGCTTACATCTTCACACTTGAAGCAGTCATAGACAACAAACCTTGGTATCACGATATCAAATGCTTCCTTCAAAAACAAGAGTACCCACCTGGGGCATCCAAAAAGGACCAAAAGACCCTCAGAAGGTTGGCAGGCAGCTTCTTCCTGAGCGGTGATACACTCTATAAGAGAAACTTTTACATGGTCTTGCTCTGATGTGTAGACAGACCAGAAGCAGACATGCTGATAAAAGAAATTCATGAAGGATCCTTTGGCACTCATGCCAATGGACACACAATGGCGAGAAAAATTCTAAGAGTCGGGTAATATTGGTTGACAATGAAATCTGATTGCTACAAGTACATAAGGAGATGTCACAAGTGTCAGATATACTCAGACAAAATCCATGTACCGCCAACGCATCTCAAAGTTCTCTCTTCCCCATGGACTTTTTCCATATGGGGAATCGACATGATTGGCATGATCTAACCCAAAGCTTCGAACGGACATCGGTTCATCCTGGTAGCCATTAACTACTTCACCAAGTGGGTCGAAGCAGCGTCGTACGCCAATGTAACCCGACAAGTTGTGGTCCGCTTTATCAAAAACAATCTCATCTGCCGTTATGGTGTTCCAAGCCAGATCATTATTGATAATGGATCCAATTTGAATAATAAGATGATGAATGAGTTGTGCGCTGAGTTCAAGATCGAACACCATAACTCATCTCCCTATCGACCTAAGATGAATGGAGCGGTAGAAGCAGCTAACAAGAACATCAAGAAGATTGTTCAAAAAATGGTTATAACCTACAAAGATTGGCACGAGATGCTACCCTTTTCTCTTCACAGTTATCGTACATATGTCCGCACTTCAACAGGGGCAACCCCTTTCTCTCTATAGAGGTAGGAATCCCATCGATTCAGGTATTGATGGAAGCTAAGTTAACAGAGGCTGAATGGTGTCAAAGTCGACACAATGAACTAAACCTAATCGAAGAAAAGTGAATAACGGCTTTGTACCACGGTCAGTTGTATCAGCAAAGAATGAAGAAGGCGTTTGACAAAAAGGTTCGACCTCGTATCTTCAGGAAAAGAGACCTTGTGCTCAAAAAGATACAATCATTTCTCACTGATTCCCGGGGTAAATGGACTCCGAATTATGACGGCCCCTATGTGGTCAAGAAAGGTTTCTCAGGCAGCGCCTTGAGACTCGCAACCATGGATGGAGAGGAATTTCCCTACCCCACGAATGTTGACTTAGTCAAGAAATACTTCGCCTAAATAAAAAAAACGTCTCGGTGGATTGAAAACCCGAAAGGGCGGTCCAAGCAAAAATTAGAGACATGATCAAAAATCATCCCGGTGGATTGGAAATCTCAAAGTACAATCCAGGCAAAAGTTAGGGAAAATGGCAAGTAGCTACGTCCATCAAAGAGTCAAATCCCTCAGCAGCAGTTACACCACCCGAGAAAAACCCCAGTCACGGTCATCTTCGACAGAAGCTCAGGATGCCCAGAATTCAAAGTTGGTAGAAGGATAGTGGTCGTTATGTTTCAATGTAGCCCTTTTCCCGTAAATTACCATTTTCTAACTTTGTATATACTCAATGGAATCACGCGCTTGGCTTATTTCCATCCTATCAATAAACTTTGTGCCTTAGTGCTTTTGTTTACAAATCTCATTTGTTTTTGCTTTACAGAACGACATTTTAATATGAATAACGTTTCTAGAAATAAAAACGAAAATGAATTTACTTGTTAATACTTTTTCTGCTTTTAAAATAAGGATGGCAATTTTTTTGACTGTTGAACATCGAAAGAACATCGATCGCTTCTCCAGAAGTAATCGAACCTCAAAGTGCAGAATCAAAGTACTCCTTCTAAACCAGTACGCCTGAATGAAGGATCAACTGTGTCAGATGCGAATATTCCATTTGACACCCCCGACAGAGTTCTTACCTCCTAAGCCCGACCAACAGTGTTCCCCACGGGGACTATCTCTCCTAAGCAAGGCAGAATTGCTATCGTGAACCAGTGATACTGTTCATCTCCCACCGTGGCCGAGTATCCAGTCATGTTCATCTATTAGTCTGTATGTCGCGTCAGTTTTGTCAGCATATACATACATACATCATGCATTACTGATTTGCATTCATATTCATATTGCATCACTATCACTTTAGTCGGTCTTATCCCCTAGTAATAAGAGTCCTCTCAATCGAGTTGTTAACTGTTGGATGCAGAATATAGGGCAAGCAAGCAAAAATATTTATTTTCGGAAGAATTCCCTCCGGGATTTATGTCGTGTCCACAGAGATCGGTTCGAGGGAAAGAATGCCGTTCGAAAATCTCTCGCGTTAATGAGTTTGGATTAAATGGTTTCAAACAAGAAAATAGAAAAGTAAATATTAAAACATAAAAAGAATACATTCTTTGAAGAGAAGAAACCTATCAAGCATGAATATACACTACTCAGAACAAACGTAAACCTATCGATCGGTTGCATTCAACATACAATACTCATCAAAATCATCACGTATCTCTCACAACAAAGGTTATGTCTAACGCACAGTTGAGAGAGCAACCGTATTACTCTCGTCGACGCTCTCGCGCACGACGCCTCGAAACACGGAAGACATTAAGTTCCGACACCATAAAGATCATTATCTAAATCTATCTCTAGAGTCTAGACAATAGATATCCATCCTTAATCAAGATTCATGATGTTTATCTCTAACACAACACAAATCCAAACATAAATGCAAAAAGATCAAGGAAGACATCGATAATGATTTGTAAAGCATCTATATTATACAACCATGATCAATACATGTACATAGGTTTAGATTAACAATACAAACATAACCCACAAAATAGAGAAATACATAGAGAAGAAATGGAGAAAAACCAAACATCTCAAAAGTTGTCGGCTCCGATTCATGAAGGATTCAACTCCGGATCATCCTAATTCATGCTCCAATGTGTTTTCTAGCCTAATTCTGGTCAAAAAATGCTATTGGATGGATTTGGAACTAAAAATATCAAACCCATAACTAAAAAATGATGAAAAATGGCTTAAATGGGCAATTCTGACTTTCCAGGTTCGCCTAGCGAGTCCCCGTTCGCTAGGCGAACGTAAACCGCCTTTCTGTTGGGTTTTTTCACGATTCTGGGACTTTCTGTTCGCCCCGGTTCGCCTAGCGAACAAGCTAGCGAGTGTTCGCTACGGGGGCTCGCCTAGCGAGTATGACAGAAAACCAGAATTTGTTTTCTTCATAACTCTTGAACCGTAACTCCGATTGACGCACGGTTTGAAGCGTTGGAAAGATTATTCAATGCTCTTTATGAATATGGAAATATCCCATTGCTGGAACACCTACAAAAATAAATGAAAATCGATTAAACTCAATGATATTTACACGGTAGCGCACTATACACCGAAAACGTAAACTAAACGTATTTACAAACAAATTGGGTTTTATTCGCACGATATTTACCAAAAAGAATCGATAAGTGCAACAAAACATATATACAAAAATAGGTACAATTTGCACTTATCAAACTCTCCCCAACTTACCTACTTGTTTGTCCACAAACAAAAATCAAACAAACTTGAAAATGCAAAAGCGATATCCAAAGAAAGACGAATCAACAGGTTTTGAAAAATGGAAACGAATGAATGGTTCAAATGACAATGGTACACGCAAAAAGTAAATACTTACCACTAAACTGCAACGATAACATAGTCACGAAACAAAAGCAAAGTACAAAAGTCATGCCAAAAATTCTAAAACAAAACAAGTTCCAAAGTGAATCACACCTAGTAAAAACAATCATCGGTAGATGAAAAACACAAAATAAGGTACTTTACACTCACACAACACTCATGCAAACAAAAGACTAAATTATGCATACATCCACAAATTCACATTGCAAATACAAAAGCAAGAATCACAAGGACTTTCAAGGTTGTAATGTGGTCGGGTAAACAAACAAGGGATAAGTCCAAAAGCTAATCGAAACAAAAACTTGCCTAAACCTAAGGGAGTGAAAACTCACAAAGATTCACACACAAAATTTCAACCAACTTCTTCCAAAATCCCAAGTGCTACACAACACACAATACTTATTTAGCACAATTGTTGAAACTCTTTTTGTTTCCTTTTTCAAGGATTTTTCTTTTTTCTTTCTTTTTCACTTTTTTCTTTTCTTTTCTTTGTCATATTTTTCTCTTTTTTCTTTTCTTTTTCAATCCTCATAGAATCCAACCAATGAGTAAACAACCATTTTCTCCCCAACTTGAATTCAACCACAACATCATGTGAATACTCCCTACTTTCTAAGGCAAGGAAAAAAATCCATACAACAACACATAGTTGAGGTCCAAGAAAAAACAAAATCCATTCAAAAATAAGTGAACTAAATACTCATAGACAAGCATTAAGTTCAAATAAAAACATGGATCAAAAAGCTCAAAGGGGTTACGAATTCTCACACACTCACAAGGTGAATTGACTATTTGGCTAAGGTAGTTGTGCTCAAAATGAAACAATTGCCTTGATCACTTTCATGCATTCATATAAACAACACAAACAAAAGATTCAACATAATAAAATCCAGTTAGAACAAGAATGATGGTACTCCGCGCATATATGAACAATGGAAAGCCACCTCACAAAAAGGTTGGGAACTAAAGTGATTCACAATAGAACAAGTATACAAAAGAATGGATGGCATGGAAGTTTGTAAAATGCCTAAGTATCATGAATATGCTAAAGTATAGAAAGCGATAAATAAATACCTCGGACGTGTACAAAACTTAACAAGATCATTACCATACATCCGCAAGTTGAAACGAACCAACTTGGAAAATCACAAAAGCATCCTCAAATAAGTCAATCAAAATCTGTGAGCAAACAACAACCAAAATCTTAGCAGCCTTCGCCTAGCGAAGGAATCATTCGCGACACGAGCCTTCGCTACATCCTTCGCCCCAGCGAAGTTTGGGTGTTTTCAAAAGTGAAAGTTTCTGCCACCCCCTCGCTGGCACCTTCGCCAACGTTCGCCAGGCGAACCTTCGCTGGTGACTTCGCCAGAACTCGCTTAGCGAGAACAAGAATTATTAATATAAACAAACGAAAAGAAAGGGAGAAATTTCATTAAACAAGTTGTAAAGTGAAGATTTGAGAAGTTTACGAAAAATCCGAGTACAACTCGTTTAATGAAAGTTCACCACACAACCAAAGAAAATAATACAACATGTTTGTTTTACGTCGTAAGCTCGACGCCTTTACATTGCTTAGCTAGCAAACTCACTTCCTTCATGCCATAGTGATGCCTCACCGCGCAAACCTAAAGTAAGTGTCCTAACCAAACACTTGAACAAACGTCAAAATGTACAAGTATCAATATAAACAAGTGAAAATATATAACATGTACGATACCTACAAAACTCAAAAACAAAGAAACTATCACAATGCGATTCAATATCAAAACCAATCCCCAGCAACGGCGCCATTTTGTTGGATGCAGAATATAGGGCAAGCAAGCAAAAATATTTATTTTCGGAAGAATTCCCTCCGGGATTTATGTCGTGTCCACAGAGATCGGTTCGAGGGAAAGAATGTTGTTCGACAATCTCTCGCGTTAATGAGTTTGGATTAAATGGTTTCAAACAAGAAAATAGAAAAGTAAATATTAAAACATAAAAAGAATACATTCTTTGAAGAGAAGAAACCTATCAAGCATGAATATACACTACTCAGAACAAACGTAAACCTATCGATCGGTTGCATTCAACATACAATACTCATCAAAATCATCACGTATCTCTCACAACAAAGGTTATGTCTAACGCACAGTTGAGAGAGCAACCGTATTACTCTCGTCGACGCTCTCGCGCACGACGCCTCGAAACACGGAAGACATTAAGTTCCGACACCATAAAGATCATTATCTAAATCTATCTCTAGAGTCTAGACAATAGATATCCATCCTTAATCAAGATTCATGATGTTTATCTCTAACACAACACAAATCCAAACATAAATGAAAAAAGATCAAGGAAGACATCGATAATGATTTGTAAAGCATCTATATTATACAACCATGATCAATACATGTACATAGGTTTAGATTAACAATACAAACATAACCCACAAAATAGAGAAATACATAGAGAAGAAATGGAGAAAAACCAAACATCTCAAAAGTTGTCGGCTCCGATTCATGAAGGATTCAACTCCGGATCATCCTAATTCATGCTCCAATGTGTTTTCTAGCCTAATTCTGGTCAAAAAATGCTATTGGATGGATTTGGAACTAAAAATATCAAACCCATAACTAAAAAATGATGAAAAATGGCTTAAATGGGCAATTCTGACTTTCCAGGTTCGCCTAGCGAGTCCCCGTTCGCTAGGCGAACGTAAACCGCCTTTCTGTTGGGTTTTTTCACGATTCTGGGACTTTCTGTTCGCCCCGGTTCGCCTAGCGAACAAGCTAGCGAGTGTTCGCTACGGGGGCTCGCCTAGCGAGTATGACAGAAAACCAGAATTTGTTTTCTTCATAACTCTTGAACCGTAACTCCGATTGACGCACGGTTTGAAGCGTTGGAAAGATTATTCAATGCTCTTTATGAATATGGAAATATCCCATTGCTGGAACACCTACAAAAATAAATGAAAATCGATTAAACTCAATGATATTTACACGGTAGCGCACTATACACCGAAAACGTAAACTAAACGTATTTACAAACAAATTGGGTTTTATTCGCACGATATTTACCAAAAAGAATCGATAAGTGCAACAAAACATATATACAAAAATAGGTACAATTTGTACTTATCAAACTCTCCCCAACTTACCTACTTGTTTGTCCACAAACAAAAATCAAACAAACTTGAAAATGCAAAAGCGATATCCAAAGAAAGACGAATCAACAGGTTTTGAAAAATGGAAACGAATGAATGGTTCAAATGACAATGGTACACGCAAAAAGTAAATACTTACCACTAAACTGCAACGATAACATAGTCACGAAACAAAAGCAAAGTACAAAAGTCATGCCAAAAATTCTAAAACAAAACAAGTTCCAAAGTGAATCACACCTAGTAAAAACAATCATCGGTAGATGAAAAACACAAAATAAGGTACTTTACACTCACACAACACTCATGCAAACAAAAGACTAAATTATGCATACATCCACAAATTCACATTGCAAATACAAAAGCAAGAATCACAAGGACTTTCAAGGTTGTAATGTGGTCGGGTAAACAAACAAGGGATAAGTCCAAAAGCTAATCGAAACAAAAACTTGCCTAAACCTAAGGGAGTGAAAACTCACAAAGATTCACACACAAAATTTCAACCAACTTCTTCCAAAATCCCAAGTGCTACACAACACACAATACTTATTTAGCACAATTGTTGAAACTCTTTTTGTTTCCTTTTTCAAGGATTTTTCTTTTTTCTTTCTTTTTCACTTTTTTCTTTTCTTTTCTTTGTCATATTTTTCTCTTTTTTCTTTTCTTTTTCAATCCTCATAGAATCCAACCAATGAGTAAACAACCATTCTCTCCCCAACTTGAATTCAACCACAACATCATGTGAATACTCCCTACTTTCTAAGGCAAGGAAAAAAATCCATACAACAACACATAGTTGAGGTCCAAGAAAAAACAAAATCCATTCAAAAATAAGTGAACTAAATACTCATAGACAAGCATTAAGTTCAAATAAAAACATGGATCAAAAAGCTCAAAGGGGTTACGAATTCTCACACACTCACAAGGTGAATTGACTATTTGGCTAAGGTAGTTGTGCTCAAAATGAAACAATTGCCTTGATCACTTTCATGCATTCATATAAACAACACAAACAAAAGATTCAACATAATAAAATCCAGTTAGAACAAGAATGTTGGTACTCCGCGCATATATGAACAATGGAAAGCCACCTCACAAAAAGGTTGGGAACTAAAGTGATTCACAATAGAACAAGTATACAAAAGAATGGATGGCATGGAAGTTTGTAAAATGCCTAAGTATCATGAATATGCTAAAGTATAGAAAGCGATAAATAAATACCTCGGACGTGTACAAAACTTAACAAGATCATTACCATACATCCGCAAGTTGAAACGAACCAACTTGGAAAATCACAAAAGCATCCTCAAATAAGTCAATCAAAATCTGTGAGCAAACAACAACCAAAATCTTAGCAGCCTTCGCCTAGCGAAGGAATCATTCGCGACGCGAGCCTTCGCTACATCCTTCGCCCCAGCGAAGTTTGGGTGTTTTCAAAAGTGAAAGTTTCTGCCACCCCCTCGCTGGCACCTTCGCCAACGTTCGCCAGGCGAACCTTCGCTGGTGACTTCGCCAGAACTCGCTTAGCGAGAACAAGAATTATTAATATAAACAAACGAAAAGAAAGGGAGAAATTTCATTAAACAAGTTGTAAAGTGAAGATTTGAGAAGTTTACGAAAAATCCGAGTACAACTCGTTTAATGAAAGTTCACCACACAACCAAAGAAAATAATACAACATGTTTGTTTTACGTCGTAAGCTCGACGCCTTTACATTGCTTAGCTAGCAAACTCACTTCCTTCATGCCATAGTGATGCCTCACCGCGCAAACCTAAAGTAAGTGTCCTAACCAAACACTTGAACAAACGTCAAAATGTACAAGTATCAATATAAACAAGTGAAAATATATAACATGTACGATATCTACAAAACTCAAAAACAAAGAAACTATCGCAATGCGATTCAATATCAAAACCAATCCCCGGCAACGGCGCCATTTTGTTGGATGCAGAATATAGGGCAAGCAAGCAAAAATATTTATTTTCGGAAGAATTCCCTCCGGGATTTATGTCGTGTCCACAGAGATCGGTTCGAGGGAAAGAATGTCGTTCGACAATCTCTCGCGTTAATGAGTTTGGATTAAATGGTTTCAAACAAGAAAATAGAAAAGTAAATATTAAAACATAAAAAGAATACATTCTTTGAAGAGAAGAAACCTATCAAGCATGAATATACACTACTCAGAACAAACGTAAACCTATCGATCGGTTGCATTCAACATACAATACTCATCAAAATCATCACGTATCTCTCACAACAAAGGTTATGTCTAACGCACAGTTGAGAGAGCAACCGTATTACTCTCGTCGACGCTCTCGCGCACGACGCCTCGAAACACGGAAGACATTAAGTTCCGACACCATAAAGATCATTATCTAAATCTATCTCTAGAGTCTAGACAATAGATATCCATCCTTAATCAAGATTCATGATGTTTATCTCTAACACAACACAAATCCAAACATAAATGCAAAAAGATCAAGGAAGACATCGATAATGATTTGTAAAGCATCTATATTATACAACCATGATCAATACATGTACATAGGTTTAGAGTAACAATACAAACATAACCCACAAAATAGAGAAATACATAGAGAAGAAATGGAGAAAAACCAAACATCTCAAAAGTTGTCGGCTCCGATTCATGAAGGATTCAACTCCGGATCATCCTAATTCATGCTCCAATGTGTTTTCTAGCCTAATTCTGGTCAAAAAATGCTATTGGATGGATTTGGAACTAAAAATATCAAACCCATAACTAAAAAATGATGAAAAATGGCTTAAATGGGCAATTCTGACTTTCCAGGTTCGCCTAGCGAGTCCCCGTTCGCTAGGCGAACGTAAACCGCCTTTCTGTTGAGTTTTTTCACGATTCTGGGACTTTCTGTTCGCCCCGGTTCGCCTAGCGAACAAGCTAGCGAGTGTTCGCTACGGGGGCTCGCCTAGCGAGTATGACAGAAAACCAGAATTTGTTTTCTTCATAACTCTTGAACCGTAACTCCGATTGACGCACGGTTTGAAGCGTTGGAAAGCTTATTCAATGCTCTTTATGAATATGGAAATATCCCATTGCTGGAACACCTACAAAAATAAATGAAAATCGATTAAACTCAATGATATTTACACGGTAGCGCACTATACACCGAAAACGTAAACTAAACGTATTTACAAACAAATTGGGTTTTATTCGCACGATATTTACCAAAAAGAATCGATAAGTGCAACAAAACATATATACAAAAATAGGTACAATTTGCACTTATCATTAACTCTTTCCTCGTGGGGAAAGGTGGCGTATGGATGATCGCTCCTCCATTTTGCTACTAAATTGAAGTTGGCCCCTCGACCACTTTGATAACTTGAACCTCTGAAAGGCAAGAAAACCTTCGACCCACGTCACTCTTCGCCATTGAAGATGATGTTCTCGCTTTCCCGGATTAAGGAAAATCCCCAGAGAAAGCACCTCAAAATTGGACTACATCACATGGCATTTCTCCGAGAAGATCTCGGGAAAAGTATGATGTAATACCCCCAAGCGAAAGCAGCCTCTCAAGAGACTCGTTTTCCCCCAGTAGAGTCAACGAATGGCATCTCTAACAGAGAAGTTTGTACACCTCTACAACTCAGACGAATGGGTCCCCCAGCAAGTCTGACATCAAAACTTTTTCCGTCAAATGGCATCTCTCCAGGAAAATTCGGCGAGAAGTTTGAGGAAAAACCGCTACAAATAGAGTCCCTTGTCAATAAAGATTATTGACAAATGAAACTGAGACCAGTTCCTTGGTAGGAAACCAGGATCGAGGGGAAGTTTATTTCAGTAACTGAGACCAGTTCCTTGGTAGGAAACCAGGATCGAGGGGAAGTTTATTTCAGAAATTGAGACCAGTTCCTTGGTAGGAAACCAGGATCGAGGGGAAGTTTATTTCAGCAACTAAGACCAGTTCCTTGGTAGGAAACCAGGATCGAGGGGAAGTTTATTTCAGCAACTAAGACCAGTTCCTTGGTAGGAAACCAGGATCGAGGGGAAGTTTACCTTTTCTAAGCATCATTTCTTAGCAAAAGAAGATGGATGATCAAGCTGTCGTTCATAACCACCATCAAAATTTTGGGTATTCCGATATTTAATCATCTTGCACCCCGAATGCCCGAATACCTTCGCCATTCACACCTTCGGGTCCAAGAAGATTAAATAGGGGCATCTGTCATACCCCAAATTTTGACCACTAAGATTTCCCATCATTGTGCAAATCATCATCACAATATGGATGAACCATCATACCTCATTAGTCTCCCCAAAGATGGGTGAGCATTCACTTCAATCAAACTTAGGGTTTCAAGCCCTCTTAGAGCCCTTAGACAAAGGATCAATCAAGGAATGACATGATCTTCAACTTGTCAAAACCTCTTAAACACCAATAATGGATCAAGAGGACTCCCACATCAAGAATTAAGCACAAGGTTGCAACATTCCAAGTGGATCGAGCCATAAGATCGCCAGTGTCACCAAACTAGGGTTTTGGTCGACTGAGGCCTCCAGGTGGAAATTTTCCTCTAGGTATGAGCCAATTCTTCAAAGCACAACTTAAGATACTCCAAGGGACCTCATGAACCCATTCATCAAGGCAATTTAGCCCTAGGGGATGTATACAATAAAAATCAGGAATTAGGGTTTCTTGACCTAATTCACCCCTAAGATGACTTTTGGGACAAAACATGAGCCAAGACCTCAAGAGATGTTTTGAGTGTCTCTAACACACTACATTGATCCATTTTCAACAATGGATTGATCCAAGAAGCTTGGTGCACAAGTTTCAAGTTCATCAGAACCGCAATTAGGGTTTCGCGAGAAAAGTCAACTGTGCCTTTGACTTTTGACCAGGGCATGCTCCCAAACCTTGGGACATGATTAAATACACCCTATAACACCCATGGAATATGTCCATCAAGTTTGATTTAGGTGAAGGACTTGATTTCATAGAGGAACGTACAGTTTGGAATTCATCTGATAAAAAGTCAACTGTGCCCAAAAGTCCAAGTTTGACTTTTTTAATTTTTTGATCAATTATGGTCCCCTGACCCTAAAATGATGTTAATGTGTGATTTGAATCATCATTCATCAATAAAAATCAAAGAAAGTGAGATAACTTGCAAAATGGGTAACCATAAAAACTTAGAATTTTTCTAAGTTATGGAATAAAGTGGTTAGGGAACCAACTTCCAAGCATCATAACTTGAGATCCAAGAAACCATTTGGGCTGATCCAAAGATAGATTTGTAGCTCTCATGGCATACTTTAAAAGTGTTAACTACACCTCACTCCAATTCTTCATGAATTTTGAGTTATGGATTGATCAAAATCCCAAAAACATGAAATGTCACTTTTTTCCAACACTTAGTGAAATTTTCACTAAGTCAGAATCTGTTTCACTTTTACCAAAATGTAAGGGCATTTTTCACTTGGATCCAAAAAGTATCAAAACCAACTATGATCACACATATGTTGTATCATATGAGGGCTTTCCAAAATGGCCAAGAACCCCATGAAATTCCACTTAGGCTAAGAGTTATGACAGCTGCAACTGCCTTGCTGCAACTATCATGGCAAGGCAGAATTTTGCACTTTTGATCGATTTGGCAAGATCAGATAATTCCAAGGCTTGTCATTATTTTGGACATATCTGAGAATCAAATCCAAGTGAGATGATCTGATCTCCAAACCTTTAAAGTCTTTGGAACTAAAAATAGCATGTCAAACCTAAGAAACCCTAAAGAGGGGACAAGACTCCAATTTTGTTTTGGAGCATTCAATGGAAGCACCAAGGTGGCATGAACTGAGCCATTTCCAACTAAATTCAGTCAAGGATGATCTCTGAACTAGGGAACTAAAGGTTTGTGCTCTAACCTCTAGTCAATGGCTAGAGGAGACTTGGATTCCTATTGATCAACATTTGCCAAACCTCTGCAGCAGTTGCCATTCACTATTCCTTGCAAAACAAACTTGCTCTACTATAAATAGATCTCATTTGTGATCAGTTTAAGTATACCAAATCCATCAAACAGATGATTTCCTCAAAATCTCTTCTCTCACTCCAAAATTGCCTTCCAAAGCAAGTCACTATCGGGTTTTGAGTTTGAGAGCAATTCCAACCAAACCAATCACACACACACACACACCTCATAAACATCATATTGAAGTGATCCAAACACTTAAACAACATCTGGATCACTGATTTCTCAGAATCACCAGCCAATTGCTCAAGGTTTTAACCAAGTTGCAGTTGAGATGCCATGAAGTGATCCAGCCATTTCCAATCAAGTCCAGGAATTCAAACACAATCCATATGGTGTAGGGAAGCTGTTCATATCATCACAACTCATCTGTAACACCTCCAACTCAAAAATCACTTTGCCCTTGCTATCACGACCTTCAAGTAAGCCTAAACTTGGTCATCTCTTAATCTATGCATATTTTCTCGCACAATACTTTTGCCAAATGTTCATAATCATGCATAGAATGTTTCCCCTCAATTAATTGCTTTGTTTGAATCGTGTATCAAAAATCTCATCCTTCATGCAGAATTTAGGGTTCTTGAGGTTTTGTCTTGATTTCTTATTCCATGCTTAAAATAAATGAAATTAGAGACAATAGACACGATCGTGAGGTAAAAACGAGCAGATTGATAGGTGGATTGTGTAATTTCATCAAGTATTCAGTGAGATTGGATAGAAAATGCAAATCAGGCCAAACTCAGAACACGCGCGTGTTCTTGGTGTGTTCTTGGCGCCCATTTTGAATATTTGAATATTTGAATTTTGTGATTTTATTTAATTGATTCAAAAATTAATTTCTCTCTGAGTTTTAATGATTTTGAGTTGATTCTTTTTTTAATAATTCACAAAAATCTTATAATATTTTATTTTGCCAAAAATTCCCAAAAATATTATTTATTTCATATACTTGATATTTTTGCAAAGAATTAATCTTTTATTTGTTTTCTAACATTTAAAATATTTTTTCCTCTTTGATTTTCCAAATTTAATTGGTTTCCAATCATTTTGTGGATATAAACATGATTTTTCAAACATTGATCCAAGATCACAATTTATTTTCACCCATGTTTGATAAATTTTGATCATTTTAATTAAATTTTCATTTAATTAAAATACATTTTGAAACTAATTTTGGGTTTTGATCTTAATCACCCTAAACAAATCATTTTTAAACACTTTGGGCCTCTAATAGAGTGTAAGATCCAACCCCTTTGTAAATAATAACTTTGGGCCTCACACATTGTATAAGTCCCTCTGTATATTTTCAAAACCTCTGCGCGATCGTCGCCTTTTCAAAAATAATCATTGGGCTTCTCCTTGAGCTATAAGACCTATCTTTATTCATTTTCAAACTCTTTGGGTCTCTCCTTGAGCTGTAAGCCCCATCACTTGTACAAAAATAACTCCTTGGGCCTCTAGTAGAGTGTAAGACCCAATCCCCTTTTAACCAAAACCATTTTGGGCCTCAGATATTGTATAAGCCACTGTGCGTTAAAAGAAAACCTCGGCACGATCGCCGTTTTCAAACAAAATCATTCGGGCCTCTTGAGAGAGTGTAAGACTTATCCCTTTGTACAGAAAACCTTTCCTTGGACCTCACACATTGTATAAATCTCTCAAAACAAAGGTGCAATCATCGTTAAAACTTGGACCTCTCCTCACTACTACAAAAAACACATTTAACAACGGTTGGAAATGACATATAATGACGCGGGTAAAGGTGTTGTTATGTAGAGTGTTGTTGTATACGTGGTACGTACAATGACGGCCTAGTAACTGTTGTAATAAAATGGAAAACGCATTACCTATAATGACGGTTATTTTAAGTACCCGTTGTTGTATGTCTTTTAATAAAATAAAAAAAAATACAAAATTAGAACTACCTATAATGACGGTTATTTTAAAAAAACCGTTGTTGTATGTCTTTTAATAAAATAAAATAAAAATTGCAGTATTAGAACAAGAACAACAGCAAGAACATCAAGAACAACAATAAGAACAAGAACAATAGTAAGAACATCAAGAACAACAATAAGAACAACAACAACAACAACAACAACAACAACAACAACAACAACAACAACAACAACAACAACAACAACAACAACAACAACAAGAACAAGAACAAGAACAAGAACAAGAACAAGAACAAGAACAAGAACAAGAACAAGAACAAGAAGAAGAAGAAGAAGAAGAAGAAGAAGAACAACAACAACAACAACAACAATAATAACAATAATAACAACAAGAACAACAACATCAACAACACCAACGACAACAACAACAATAATAACAATGATAACAATAATAACAACAAGAACAACAATAATAAAAAAGAACAACAAGTACAACAATAATAAAAAAATAACGCCAACAACTAACATTGCTAACTCTAGTTCTGAAATTTGTTCTGAAATTTGGTTTAGTGGAGAAATAGAGTATCGTAACTGAAAGATGATGTTTGGAGGTAGAAGATGTAGTTCGTCTAAGTTTTAGGTTTCACGCGGATCACTAATAGTAGTGTCTTGGCCGTTGATAATCACTAAATGGACGACCAAGATTTGTTTAAGGATAGTGAATAAACTCAATATGCGCGCCACCTATAATGTTGGTAATGAGAATTGAAAAAATAAGTAAAAAACCAAAAAATGCTGGTGCTGGGACTTGAACCCATGACAAGACGCTACCTATAATGACGGTTGGTTTAAATTACCCGTGGTGAAAGGTATGTCATCATTTTGAAAAAATAAGTAAAAAAAGCTACCTATTACAACGGTTGGTTTAAATACCCATTGTGAAAGGGTCTGTCAGCATTTTGAAAAAATAGGAAAAAATGATTAAAATAAATTCAGAAAAATCTAAAAACAAGAAATTTAATCTAATTAGGTAAAATAAGAATTTTGAGAATTTTTTTAGAATTTTTTGAGACTATGAAAACAGTAAAAAATTCATTAAAAATAGAAAAAAGATGAATTTGGGGTTAAAAAAGATGAAATAAAAAGGAGATCTAAAAGCACGATTTTTCTGCTTCAGATGCACGAAACAGATCTTAAAAAGGAGACGATTTTCCCTAAAACCGATTTTTTTAAGTGCAAGACCTAAAACTAAATTATTGGCTATAATGACGGTTGAAAACATACCAGTGGTGAAAGGTTGTGGGTATTTTGAAAAAATATGTAAAAAAACCATAAATGTTGGTGATGGGACTTGAACCCATGACCATGCGCTACCTATAATGACGGTTGAAAACATACCTGTGGTGAAAGGCCTCACATTTCACCACGGTTTGAATGTTAACCGTCATTAAAAGCCTTTTAACGATATTAAAAAAAAGCGCGCATCTATTAAAAAAAAGCCTTTCTTTAATTTCTTTGAACAACTAACCAAACAGCATGGAAGCTCTACAATGGGTAAGTGTTTATCCACTTTCATTTACATCTTTTATATGTATATAACTGTATTGTGGGGCTGCTCACTGTAAGTCTTCTTTCACAAACTTTTATATACTTGTCAAATATCAACTGTGTAATACTAGTATAGCTATTTAGAGTTTTCCTCGACAACTACATCTAGAACTAGGTAAAGCCTGTTGGTCACTCTCGAATACAAACAAAACTAGATCCCCCGTAGGATTCCAGATACATTCTTCCCTCCTCTTGGGGTTAAATAATATGGAACAAAGAGAAATGCAGTATTCTCGGTGAACCTTTTCTCAGACTGTCACCCTTAGAAATTGTCAAAGAAACTCTAACTCCCCAGAGATGATCTTTTCTCCGTGAATGGCATCTCTTAAGTTTCTTCCAAATTCTCGAACTTCCCTGGAATGATCTATTCTCTGTGAATTGTATTTCTTGAACTTCTCTTGGTTTGGGGACCCACAGGCTTCCTAAAAGCATCCCCGCCTCCTCTTTGGCATTGTACAAGGACCCGTCGGCTTCTTAGAAGTTCTCATGCCTTCTCTTGGGCTTCATACAAGGACCCTGACGACCTCTTAAAGGTATAAGACAGAACTTAGTCATCCTTTGCTAGAGCAGTCTTTCCACTGTCGAAACTCCGGCCATTTTAGGGTAGATACTCATCCCTTAATGCCCGTGCCTCCTCTTGGTCATAGTACAATAGATAAAACTCTAGACTTGGACAGTCTAAGCCCCTTGAGTCTCAAAGATATTCTCAAGTTTCTTCTAAACATAAGCAGAAGCCCGGTCTCTCTCATGAGAGTTCCCCACACTTGGACCCGCTTCAGAATCTCAATAATTCGTAGTGGTAAGTCAGCCTCCTCTTGAGCTTTGTACAAATGATTCTCCCTAGCGGAGCTAACCTTTTCAGACTCTCTTGTTGAGTCAACAACCTTTAGCCTCCGTCTTAGGCTTTGTACAAGACATATAAATAAAAACCCACTCTCTTGTTGAGTATAAAAGATTCTCTTGTTGAGTCAACTTTTAGCCTCCGTCTTGGGCTTCATACAAGACACATATAAAACATTCTCTTGTTGAGTATAAAAGATACTCTTGTGGAGTCAATCTCTCTTTAGCCTCAATCTCGGGCTTCGTACGAGATAGCAAATCACTCTCTTGTTGAGTATAAAAGACTCTCTTGTTGAGTCAAGCAACTTTCAGACTCTCTTGTTGAGTCAATCACCTTTTCGGACTCTCTTGTTGAGGCAAACTTTTTTAGCCTCCGCCTTGGGCTTTGTACAAGACACACAAAAAGCACTCTCTTGTTGAGTCAAACTCACTTCAGCCTCCATCTTGGGCTTTGTACAAGATACGTAAACCTCCCCAACAGGGTCAAAAATCCCTTTTAGCCTCAATCTTGGGCTTTGTACAAGACAGAAAGGACTTTTTCCTCGGAAAAGTCAAACTTCTAGCCTCCTCTCAGGCTTTGTATAAAGAAAACCCCAGTTGAGTCAATCAACCTCTTAGCATCAAACTTGTGCTTTGATCAGGGCACACAAAAATCAACAATTCCCTCAGAGGAAGTCCAATCCCTCCTTAGAGATAACAAATTCTCTCTCAGATGAGAACCTTTTAGCTTCACATCTTGGGCTTTGAACAAGATACAAACAACCCTTTTAGCTTCAATCTTGGGCTTTAAACAAGACATAAATACCCCTTTTAGCTTCAATCTTGGGCTTTGAACAAGACACCAAAACACCTTTTTCCTCCCGTAGAATAGGAGGAACTATGATCGCTCTGATTTCCCTGTTTCGTTAAACGGGAATACGTAGGCATAAGATTGCAAAATCTTAGCGAGCATACAAATCAAAAAACTCAAAGTCCAGTACCTCCATACATCAACCAAAGGAAATCCAGTCTAGTATCCTAACCCAAAGCCTCACCCATAATCCAGATCCTCCGTGTTTTTTAAGAAAATAATCCTAAAGGAGAACCCCCTATTTTGTTAGCATCTGTAAACCAACAGTTTTGACTGTTTAACCTCAGTTTGCAAGCAGGGTTAATTGGAGACATCTATTTCCCTTCCTTAATCAGCTTAACAGGATAAAAAATGAATCGAACTGTAGTACCAAAGCGATAGTGATTTGAAACCACAAAAATTGCGCTACACTAACTTTTTATTTATTGGCTAAAATACAGTTTTGTTACATAATTGTTGTAGTAATGCTACATTAGATTATATGCAATTCAGTTGTTATATTTGTTATGTCCTAATTAGATTTGGTCGGAATTTTGAACATTTGAGGCATAAATTTCATAATGCTTTGTTTTTTGTTTTGTTTTTTGATTTTATGCAGTCCAAAATTTGAAATTTGGAACCTTAGTTCGGATAACAAATTGGATTTTTCTATTTTGTGGACTTAATCAAATTTTTGTTTGGTAATACTTTGTATCCATATCGTTGATTATGATATGAATTTTATTGTTTGATTTTCAGAAATATGGATGACAACCAAGACAGATTAAGCCATGATAGAGTGGTACATCATGCCTTGGTGCGCAGGGAGAAAGTAAGACTAACGCGACCTGCGGTTTGAGAATTGTCTTTTGTTGTTGAGGGATCGTCTTCCCAGAGTCATGTATCTCCGACTCATTATGAAGCCCCTACTACTCTAGAACATGTTGTTGTACCTGATACTGAATCTGATGTTGTGGTGCCTGATATATAGTTTTCCATGAGGCGCATCATAGCATTCATTATTACTTCAATAGCGCATGGATGAAGCAAGCACATTGAAATAAGGTTCCATTATCTTCGAGAATAAGTGGCAGAAACGAAGTTAAACATGGAACACTGCAGAACTGAGAATCAGATTGCAGATATCACGACGAAAGGAATGCAGGTCGAAGCGTTCATGAAATTAAGGTCTATGATGAATTTAGATAGCTTAGACATAATAAATTAGGTGGTGTGTTGAAATTATAATTCTTTGTGTCGACGCAGTATTTACGACATAGTTTGTTGTCGTCAAAATTTTGTGTGTCAAAGTGTCGAAGTATGTCACAACTAAATTGTGACAACTTTACTTGTTTTGTTTAGCTAAGTTAGTTAGGTTAGTTAGAGTTTGTTTGGCGTGCAAGCAAACTCAACCTATAAATAGGGAGTAACCCTATTATGATTGTAACTTGAAAGTGAATAATTGCAGTTTACAAAGTGTTAAGAGCATAGAGAAGCTCTGCATAATTCACAACTCTTCTTCCCTTTCACGTTAAAACCTTAATTTCTTTCTTTCCAATTCAGCTTTCTTTTTTTCATCACCATTGTACAATGATATAATCTTATAATCAAGAGTTGTTGATTCAATCAAAGTGAAGAGTGCAAAACAAAAAGAATAATTAATAAAAAAAATAATTTTTTTTCATCAAAATTTGGTTTAGAATTCATCAAGTTTTAATAAAATTCTTAAACGAGAATAAAGTATATTCCTAACATTTCACTTTCATATTAAGAGTTTTCCATCACGTTATTTATAGTAAGAGCAAAACTCAATATATAGATGAACATCAATGCTATTCATACACCAATATTCTACACCAATACTATAACCGTATACACTGTTCACTGTATTTATACGGTGAACAGTGTATTTTTTTAATAAAAAAAATTTATGAACAGTACATGAACAGTGGTTCGTGAATAGTTTTTTAAATTATGAAACAAAATTAGTTAATGAAGTATAAAAAGTTGGTTAATGAATTGATGAAATTGGTTAATAAACGCTCAGATATTAAAAATAATTTTTAGTAGTAAAACAAAATTGGTTAATGAAAAATAAAAAGTTGATTATTGACGTTATAAGGTTGGTTAATGAACTTCCAATTTTATATCAGTTTCATTTATTTTAAAAATAAAAAAAGTTATATTTTATTAAAAAAAAGATTTAATATTATAATATTTCACTGTTCACTATATAAAACGTGTAGGTGTAAGTGTAGAAAATTGTGTAAAAATATCATTTTTGATAGATGAATCCATCGTAAACATTTAGTAAATTTTGAATCTAAGATATTGAAAAGAACATGCTTTCAGAATTCTAAGAATTCACCTAGAGGCCAACCTACAAAATAGTTGGACATATGATTATTATTATCCAACCAAATTCATATGTTCTTAGCACAATTCATCATTATTCATTACAATTTGACAGATATTAAAAATATTATTTTCTTAAAACAAAAAGATTAAAGATATCACAAATGATTTATTGGATGACCCTTTAGGATCTTCAACATTCCATACTGGGAAGACATGTAGCAATAACATATCTCATATGTAGTATTTTACTCACCGACTAAAATCAAAGAATCTGTCCCCAAACTGCAAAATAGTAGTACGTTATTATAACTTTAGTTCACAAAAAAAAAAGATTTTTAATTCTTTTCATTTATTTGCATCTAAAAATTAAATATCAAATAACTTCAAATGTTTAACTAATAACCCATTCACACATATTAAAAAAATAAATATATTCTTATTAAAATATATTATCTAATATTTATATATTCATTATTATCATAAATATAAAAAAAAAATGTTGAAATAAAAATTATACAAATAATAGTAATTAGAAGATACATTTAAATAAAATTATTGTTGTAATAAAAATAAAAAATACAGTCAATTTAAAATTAAAAAAAGTAACTCGCATGATGATTTGCAGTTTTATTATATAGTATTAGAATAATAATTTATATTTTATTTTATATTCACAAACTTAGTCATTAAGTTTGTTAGAGGGTATTTTAGTATTTTAATGTTGCTTTTGGTAACCCTAATTTTAGCTTATAAATAGGGTAGTTCTCATTCCAATCATTTGTATCTTTTTATCCTTTTGTAGCCGTCATTCAATATAATATATTCTCTTCTTCATCTTCATTATTTTCACCTTGTACACCAACAATTGGTATCTAGAGCTCCGGTTAGGATCAACGGGAAACACGGGAAACACGAGTGAAACGTGAGGATTTCTTTGTGTGATTGATTTTGGTTCGTGATTCTTGTTGAATCTTGAACAAAATCTGATCAGAATCACATTTTTTTGTGATTTTGTGGGTTGGGAAACACTGTGTGCGGTGAAGTTCTGAGTGTACTGTACAAGGTTGAAGGTTGAAGATGATGAACGGCGGCGGCGGAATGAACACCAAGCTCCCAGTATTTGATGGCAAAAACTGGAATCGTTGGATGATTCAAATGCGTGTACTGTTCGGTGCTCAAGATGTTCTAGATCTTGTCACCGAAGGTTATGTTCCGGTAGCAGCAGATGCGACGGAGGAGCAGAAGAACGCGCAGAAGGATACAAGGAAGAAAGATCAGAAAGCATTGTTCTACATCCATCAGTGTGTGGATGCGAATGTGTTTGAGAAGATTGCAGATTCAACGACGGCAAAGGCGGCGTGGGACACACTGGTCAGATGTTACGGTGGTGACGCATCAGTGAAGAAGGTGAAGCTTCAGTCTCTACGTAAGCAGTATGAGAATCAGAACATGAAGAACAATGAGAAAGTTTCTGAGTACATCTCTAGAGTGATTGTGATCACTAATGAGATGAAGGCGTGTGGAGAAACTCTTTCTGAACAAGTAATCATTGAGAAGGTATTGAGATCTCTTACTCCTCAGTTTGATTACATTGTGGTAGCAATAGAACATTCTAAAGATCTGAGCACCATGAGAATTGAAGAGCTGCAAAGCAGTCTAGAAGCGCAAGAGTTGCGTCTGACTGAGAGAACTTCTGAAAGGGAAGTAGAGCAGCAGGCTCTGAAAGTAGTTTCTGATAAGAAGCATCAGAAGCAGAGAAGATCTGATGGTGGTCAGAAGTCAGAAACCTCAACTTCTGATAGGCAAAAGAATGCTCAGAAGGGAAAAGAGAAGTATGACAAGAAGAAGATCCAATGTTACTGTTGCAAGAAGTTTGGTCACTTTGCTAGAGATTGTTGGTCAAACAAAGAAAGGAAGTCAGAAGAAGCAAATATAGCCAGAAGTTCTGATGATGAATCTGTGCTACTGATGGCTTCTGAATCTGATGATCAGAATTTGACAGACTGGTGGTATATGGACACTGGCTGCTCAAATCATCTTACTGGAAATAAGAAATGGCTGGTTGATTTTGACTCTGAAAAGAGGACAAAGATCAGATGTGCTGATGACAAATATCTTAACGCTGAAGGTATGGGAAATGTCAGAGTTGCTCTGAACAATGGGAAAACAGCATTGATTCAGAATGTGTGGTATGTACCTGGCATCAAAAGCAATCTGATGAGCGTGGGACAATTAATTGAGAAAGGTTTTTCAGTTACCATGAAGGACAATCTTCTGAAGCTGTATGACTGTAATCAGAAGTTGATTATGGAGTCAGAACAAGGAAGGAATAGAACATTCAAAGTGAATGTCAGAACTTCTGATTCTGAATGTCTTAGTGCAATAAGTGTTGTGAAAGAAAGTGAGTTGTGGCACAGAAGATTTGGTCATTTGAATTTCAGAAGCTTAGAACATCTGAATTCGAAGAAGCTGGTACATGGAATTCCTACAATTAAGAAGCCTGAGAAGTCATGCAGAGTGTGCATGGAAGGAAAGCAACCAAGATTGCCATTTGCATCAGAAGTTGCTTCAAGAGCAAAACATGCCTTGGGAGTAGTACATTCTGATGTGTGTGGTCCATTTCCAGTAGAATCGTTCGGAGGGAATAAATACTTTGTGTCATTTGTTGATGAATTCACAAGAATGATATGGGTATCCCTTATTAAGTTCAAACACGAGGTGTTTGGTGAATTCAAGAAGTTCCGAATGAAGGTTCAGAATCAGAGTGGTCAGACTCTGAAGATTCTCAGAACCGATGGTGGGGGTGAGTATAACTCCAAAGAGTTTCAGAAGTTCTGTGAGGAGAATGGAATTGAGCATGAGGTTACTGCTCCTTACACTCCTCAACACAATGGTCTTGCTGAAAGAAGAAATCGTACTTTGCTTGATATGGTGAGAAGCATGCTGAAGGAGAAGAAGCTTCCTCAGAACTTCTGGGGAGAAGCTGTTGCAACCGCAGCATATGTGCTCAACAGATGTCCAACGAAGAAGCTGAAGGAGATAGTTCCTATTCAGAAGTGGACGGGAGAAAAGAAAAGTGTTAGTCATCTGAAGGTTTTTGGTTCTGTTTGTTACAAACATGTTCCAGAAGCTAGAAGACAGAAGTTGGATGATAGAAGCAAAGTAATGTTACTGGTGGGGTACCACAGTACGGGTGCGTACAAGCTTTATTGTCCAGAAACTAATAAAGTTGAGTTCAGCAGAGACGTTATTGTGAAGGAATCAGAAGTTTGGAATTGGGATAAGTCTCAATCTGATTCTGATGTTAGAACTTCTGAAGAAAGGTCAGAAATAAGAATTTCTGAAACTGATGGTGATTCTGACTCTGAAGAAGACTCAGAAGATGAAGGTGATTCTGATGATCCAGATTCTGATGATGATCAAGATTCTGGTGGTGATTCAGATTCTGGGAATATGCCAGACTCTGAAGGTGGTCAAGGTTCTGGAGGAAGTCCAACTTCTGAAGCAAGAACTTCTGAAGGAGAAACTTTTGAGGAGAGAACTTCTGAGGTTCAAGCATCCGGAGAAAGTTCTGAACGAGGTCAGAGGCCACAGAGAATCAGAAACATTCCAAGAAGATTTGAAGAGTTTGACATGTTGCAAGACACTGAAGTAGATTCTGAGGGAGAGATTATTCAGTGTGCCATGTTAGTAGACTCTGAACCCGTGAGTACAGAAGATGCTCTCAAGCAGAAGTTCTGGCTAAAGGCCATGAAAGAAGAACTTGAGGCCATAGAGAGAAACAAGACTTGGAAGCTGTCAGAACTTCCAAAGGACAAGAAAGCCATCAGCGTCAGATGGGTTTTCAAGCAGAAGCTAAAGCCAGATGGATCAATTGGCAAATACAAAGCGAGGTTGGTAGCAAGAGGATTTCTACAGAAACCTGGGCTGGATTATTCTGAAGTGTTTGCACCTGTAGCGAGACATGAAACAATCAGATTGGTGATTGCAATAGCTGCTAACAGGAATTGGCCTCTGATGCATTTAGATGTGAAATCTGCATTTCTGAACGGTCCATTAGAAGAAGAAGTTTATGTGTCACAACCTCCTGGATTTGTGAAAGAGAATCAGGAAGGGATGGTGTACAGATTACATAAAGCTTTGTATGGATTGAAGCAAGCGCCCAGAGCTTGGAATCAGAAGATCGATTCATTTTTCAAGAAGCAAGGGTTTCAGAAATGTGAGATGGAATACGGTGTTTATGTTCAGCATATTTCTGAAGGAAATATGATTCTGGTGTGTTTGTATGTTGATGACATACTGTTGACCGGAAGTTCTGAACAAGAATTAGCGAAGTTCAAGAAGGTGCTGATGAATGAGTTTGAAATGACTGATCTCGGGAAAATGACATACTTTCTAGGGATGGAGTTCAGATATTCTGAGAAAGGTATCATTTTGCATCAGCTGAAGTATGAACGAGAACTTCTGAAGAGATTTAAGCTGCAGAATTGTAAGGCTGCTATCACACCTGCAGATACAAATCAGAAATTAGATTCTGATTCTGATGGTGAGGATGTGGATGCTACAACCTTCAAACAGTTGGTTGGTTCTCTGAGGTATTTGTGTAATACCAGACCTGATATTTGCTATGCAGTTGGAATGGTTAGTAGATTCATGAGTAAACCTAAGTGGTCCCATTACCAAGCTGCTGTCAGGATTCTGAGGTATATCAAGGGAACTCTGAAGTATGGAGTGCTGTTCCCTTCTGGAAGAAAGATTGAATCAGAACTTCTGAGTTCTGGAAGGAAGATTGAATCAGAACTTCTGAGTTACTCAGATTCTGATTGGTGTGGAGACAGAGTTGATAGAAGAAGTACTTCTGGATACTTGTTCAAGTTTCTGGGAGGTCCTATTTCTTGGAGTTCTAAGAAACAACCTGTTGTTGCGCTATCAACCTGTGAAGCTGAATACATTGCAGGCGCTGTTACTGCATGTCAAGCTGTGTGGATTCTGAACTTGCTGGAAGATCTGAAGATTACAGTTGACAAGCCTCTGAAGCTGATGATTGATAACAAGTCTGCGATCAACCTTGCCAGAAACCCAGTGTTGCATGGGAGAAGCAAGCATATTGAGACAAAGTATCACTATCTGAGAAGTCAAGTTCAGAATGGAGTGTTAGAAGTTCTGCACTGTAGTACCCAGAAGCAGTTGGTAGATGTTCTGACGAAGGCTATCAAGACTGATCAATTCCTTCGCTTAAGGGATGGAATTGGAGTTGTTAGTTTTGAGGAAATATAAATTAAGGGATGGTATTAGAATAATAATTTATATTTTATTTTATATTCACAAACTTAGTCATTAAGTTTGTTAGAGGGTATTTTAGTATTTTAATGTTGCTTTTGGTAACCCTAATTTTAGCTTATAAATAGGGTAGTTCTCATTCCAATCATTTGTATCTTTTTATCCTTTTGTAGCCGTCATTCAATATAATATATTCTCTTCTTCGTCTTCATTATTTTCACCTTGTACACCAACATATAGTCATTAAATAAACTGTGAACCTTAACCCCTAAGAAAAATAATAATAAAATATGTAGAGTTGAAAATTCAATATGTATATATGAGTGATGACAAAATATGCATAATTTGAGGCAGGTAAGATGACGTTGATTTCATGCTACGATATCATAAATTCATGCTACTCTAATTATTAAAGAATTATGGGAATTTTTTACCCAAATACCCCACATTTTTGAAAAAAATCCCTAAATACTTAACGTTTCAAAAAATTTCTCAAACTGCCCCAGTTAGGGCAAGGCTTTGTATATTGTCGTCAAATGAAATGGCGACACCCCTTTAAGGCTACAACCCTGTCGCCAATTGTATTGGCGACTCCCTTGCTTATCAAGTTGTCAGTGCAATTGACGACCCTGTACAAAGGCAAAAGGGAGTTGCCAATACAATTGGCGACAGAGTTATAGCCTTAAAGGGGTGTTGTCATTTCATTTGACGACAATGTACAAAGCTTTACTCTAACTAGAACAATTTTAAAAAAAATTTAAAACATAAGATATTTGAAATTTTTTTTAAAAAATGTGGAGTATTCGGATAACTTTACCCAATTATGCTAGGGTATCGATAAAAAAATAGAAATGAGAAACAATTCAAATCGAGCCATTGAATAAAAAGTTGTGGAATGCTTCATCTTCAAGTATAACAAAAAGCAACAAAATTGGCTCGTGACCTTTATAATTTTATATGGTTGTTTAGGTCAACATTGGCTCTTAAAACTAGACAAAAGACAAACATTACATTAACATGTAAGAAAATCACAATTTGTAATAAATGATCTGTATTGCAAATCATACCCAATGCATATAAAATTATAAATCACAAGAATTGTAAGAAACATAATAATATTAAATTTGTTTAAATAATGTCTTTATTTTACTTATTTATAATAATATCACATGATTACGAAAAAATAATATATTAAAATTACCTTAAAAAAAATAATGAAAACTAATAAAATTATTTGCTGTTGTTAGTTTTCGAAAGTTTTATCAAATATATGTTTACAATAATCGCATGACGTTAAATTTATTTATAAACTAGATAGAGACCCGCGCGATGTGCGGGGCTGAGATGAATTTTTTAAATAATATTTTAAAATGTAGATTTTTATTTTGTTTCTTATAAAAAAAATTATAATTGAGACAATAAAATAAAGGTGATAAAAAGAGATAGAAAGAGTTTAAGTGAAAATAAATATGTTTGAATCATAGATATACAAGTAAGACATCACAATTTAATTTTAAAACATGAAATAAGTCTAATGAATTTCAATAGTTATTTTAACATTTTCTTTTCTTTTTTTTCAACATCTCTAAGAATGTCTGTTCTTCATTATTTCGGTAACCATTCATGAAGGTCAACATCATAATCCTAGATAAAATTCTCTATTTTATACTGAATTTATAGTCTAGAAGAGAAGTGAGTATGCATGTTGAATGAGTCTCTATCGGTTGGACGATGATTTTGGTATTTAAATATGCCAAGTGTTGTTGTTTTTTTACTCTACCATTCATTTGCAACAATTACCATTGATTTAATTCAATTGAATTAGCTCATTAATAAATGAGTTGTCAATGAAATAGTGTGACGCTCAGTTTTAATATATTATAATAGATATAATAGATAATAGATAATAGATTTTATTTTTTTAGGAATTGAATAATAATAAAAACAAAATAGAGAAGCAATAGAAATAAATGAATGAGTATGCATAATTTTTAGTTAGAGGAATAGAATTAGATAAGTCATGGAATATTTACAATAAAGTGTTTTAATTAAAAGAATTTATAAATAAAACGTTACATTTTTTCTCAAATAAATAAAAGAAGTTTTGAAATGTTGTATTTAGAAGAATGTCATAAAAGAAATTTTAGAATGTTATGCTTAGATGAATGCCACATCAGATTTTTAATGATGTGGCGAGTAAATAAATAAGTTGATTAAAAGAATTTATAAATAAAACGTTACATTTTTTCTCAAATAAATAAAAGAAGTTTTGAAATGTTGTATTTAAAAGAATGTCATAAAAGAAATTTTAGAATGTTATGCTTAGATGAATGCCACATCAGATTTTTAATGATGTGGCGAGTAAATAAATGAGTTGTCAATGAAATAGTGTAAGGCTCAGTTTTAATATATTATAATAGATAATAGATATAATAGATAATAGATAGGAGTAAAAGATAAATGTTTTAAGAGAGAATAGAAAAAGTCTTTTAAAGCAATAAAAGTAGTGTTATAGTTTCTTATAAACAGAATATAACACTGCAGAAATCTATTCAATAAAAATATATAATACTATTAAAAAAATACTTTTACCTCTTTTTAAATACTTTTTACCTCGATTAAAAAGAGGTCTTATTTCGATTTCATTGATGAAGTAACGAATGACATCATGAAAAATACACACTTTATCTTTTGATTAAAAAAAATCGTCGGCTATGTGTAAAGGTCATGAGTTCGATTTTCAAAAAGACATTTTTAAAATTTTGAAATGACGAAAACACACGTCTTCTTGATTTTGACATTTCACCGACAGATATACAACATTTTCACCTCAATTATCTTATAAAATCGACGGGTAAAATAATTTTAAGTTTATTGAATGTAATGTGGATTGTGTATTTCACTAAACACTACACTGAACATATAACTTCTCAAAATTGGTTAAAAAAATAATTATATGAACAATTGTGCTATATTTAAATAACAACTTACATTGATTAGTGATTTAAAGTATCATGTGACTCGTCATTCATCTCATGCTCTTTAATTGTTAAAATTTCTTCAATGTTTCAAGTTCTTTATTCAACATTTCATTTTCTACTAATTAATTTTTGAAAGCATAAAATTGAATGCCTTGAAAAATGAACAAATATGGAAGAAAATTGAATGAAAAATAGAAGTATTGGAGTGATTTTAACGATAAAACAACATGAAATAAATAATGAGTTGCAGAATGCTAGAAAATTATTAATCAATATATAAGATAAGTTTCTCTGATTATTTCCAAAATCAATTTAATAGGTTATATGTTCAAAGAGGACTTAGTGAAACAAACAATAGAAATTATATATAATAAACTCAATTCGACGGAACAAGATGAGAGTAGCACAAAGTATCACAAAAATCATAATCTCAATATCAATATCAATCTCAAACTCAAACACAATAACAACAACTAAAATCAATATATAGATTTAATAAATTCAACTCAAAAACAATAACTTACATTAAACAACAACACAGAAAGACAATCGACAACATCAACAACAACATCAAGAACAACAACGACAATAAACAAACTTTAGGGTTTAGGGTCTCAACAACAAGAAGAACAACATCGACCAAAACAACAACAAGATAACTTATAGGATTTTGGATCCCAACAACACAACAACAATAAAAACAACAATATCAGTAGTGATGTTTGTGCTAGGAAAAACAAATCATAGAGAAAAAAACGTAACACAATAACAACATAAGAGATTAACGTAGAAACTCCAAAATCGGAGAAAAAATCATGATCGCTGTCAAATGACAACCAGAGAACATTCAAAAAAATATTCTTAGCCAAAGACATGTGGATTGTACTCGGAACTCTTAATATAGTTCTTCTCACTTCTCATTGTCCATGTTGAAAATATTTTCTTTTAACACCTTGTGTAATCCTAATTGTATCAAAACATCTTTGACTTGAATTTTCACAAGGGAAAATTAATTCTTCCATCTAATTTCTCTAAGTCAATCTTCACTGCACTTGAAAAACTTCACATTGCAACCAAAACTTTTCTTGTAGCAAAACAAAATTTTTCCACCAACACAGATTATAAAATTTCATTTTTGATGTGGAAGATCAACGAAAAACTGCAATCACAGAGCATACTAAAAAATATAACCCCACCAAACCAGACTCTGAGACCACTTAATAGGAAAAACAAAGCATAGAGAAAAAAGAGTAACACAATAAAAACACAAGAGATTAACGTGGAAATTCCAAAATCAGAGAAAAAACCAAGACTGTTGTCAAATGACAACCAGAGAATAACACAATGTAAAAATTGTTACAATACTTAGACTATCCTCAGCCACTCCTAAGGCCCCAATACGCCCACACTCTCCAAAGCAAATATTTAACTACCACTCACAACACTATAAAACAAGAGTATAAGAGAAAATATAAAAAGTCAAATACAACCTTAAAGTGCTTTTGATTTGTGCATTTTAGAATGAAGAACTTAAATCTTATATATAGCATTTGACTCCCTCTTCCTTCACAAAACTAAGTGATGTGAAACTTCAAAAAACTTGCATCCTATATATAGCTTTGGACTCTCTTTTCATTCATAAAATTAAGCGATGTGGAACTTCTTCAACATGTATATTTTCAACCAACCCCAACAGTTTGACGTATCAGATCTCTGAAGAAAAGTAAACGAAAATGATTTGGATCTCTGAAGAAGAGTAGATGACATGTGTTTATGACTCTCGTAGTTTAGGGCTCTTTTGTTAAGGGCTCTTCGTTAGGTTTCTCTTTGTGTTGTTTAGACAAGTGAAATTTAATGCTACAAGCTAAAGCTATATATATCAGAGAAACATATTCACCTCGATTGGAAAGAATGCCGGTGTGAAAAGTGACGTATTTTTAGATTAAAAATAAAATATTTAATAAGGCGTCCCTTTTAATGCGATAAAAACATAAACTGAAGTTGCTGAGATTCGAAACATGTACACTAAATAAGTTTACTCATCAGTTTTCAAAATAATCGAAAAAATATATTATATATTTTTTATAAAAAAGAATATGGCGCATCCAGGAATTATACTCCGATTTTTCAATACGTGAGGTGAAATCGTTTGATAGAGAGTACCAAGTTATATTTTAGTTTATTAATTTAAGGTTTTATATTAGTTCGTATTTTAGTTTAATTGTTATTGAATTGGGCTTCCACTAGTATTTGGGTATTCTAGTCATTGACCCATTAGTATCATTATATATGTAGTGTCTTTGACACATTAGAGAGGCATCAAAGAAATCAAATGTTATATTTACCCTTTTATCTCTTTTTAGTTTTATTTGTCAATTTAAAGTTTTTTATTAGTTTGTTAGGGTTTTATCAATTAGCATCCTAACAATTGGTGCTTTCATCATGTACTCAAATCCTCCTATGGATTACCCTTATCTTACACCTTTATATCATCCATGAAGCATTTCTCCTACCTATCTCACAAACCCCTCTTTCACAACTCCTACCACACCCTCATTTCCATCTTTCCCATGGGAAATATTTACACCTTGTTACACTCATATTGGATCATCATCACCTAGTTTGTATCCAAATCATGGGTATTCACCGCATCCACCTAATCCTAACCCATATCCTTCTTATTTATCAACACATCCTTCATATTCACATGTTTACCCAAACAATTTTGTTTCACACCAACAACCATCATATACCACCGTAGCAGCATCACACACACACATCCAAACTCCTCCACTATATTCATCTCATTCACCCATTTCAAATCCAGCAGATCTAGTGAAAAAGAAACCATGTCGGATTGCCTCCTTCTTATCAGTTAAGAATCACAAACACAAACGAGGAACAAGAAGGAATCACCCATTGAAGTCCAACAAGAGATTGAGAAAAATTTCCCAATATATTACTGTTGAAGACCAAATGGAGCGACCCATATTAACAATAGGAGATGACCAAGAGGAACATTATGCTGATTTCTGGATCAGTGGGTCACCTCTAATCCCAAATTTCCCTGACGTTTCTTCCGACGGCGCTGGTCAGTTAGTCGACGATTTCCTACAAGGAAGCAACGACGAAGCCGACAACGAAGAGAAAGCTTCAGGTTTGGAATCTGGTTCGGAGTTGGATTCTGATTCGGATAACGAAGATGATGATATTGAGAAGAAAGCTATGGACGAAACAAGGGAGAGAGAGAAAGAGGATGCCGAAGCTGAAATTGTTGACGAGCTGGGTGGTAGGAATGGGGATTTGCCAAGTAAGCTGGAAAATTTGAGAATAGGGCTTGGTGAAAGTGGTGATAGGAATGAGGATTTGTCAAGTAAGCTGGAAAATTTGAGAATAGGGTTTGGTGAAAGAAGCAATAATAAAGGCAATATGGGTCATGAATTAAGGCTTCTTGATCAGATTGACCACCCTGGTCCACCCTCTGGGAGTAATCTTCATTCTGATTATGAGGATATTGGTGCTGTTGGAGAACAATTGGCTAGTTCCTTGTTGCTTGAGGATGAGGTCGATGACAAGAGTAGTAACTCTAAGAAACGCCATGGTCCTAAGGAGAAGGATGCTAGAGCTTCAGACTCGAGAGGAAAGCAGTTGTTAAGTCAGCGGGCAAGAACGTTTAAAAGACAAATGATGTGCCGTAGGTACATTGATAATCTTAGTGTTCCTTTCCTTACAATATATGAATCTCTAATACCTCCCGAATAAGAAAAATTGAAGCAGAAGCAATTATTGGGGTTACTAGAAAAGTTAGTTTCCAAGGAGTGGCCAATGGTTCAGCTTTATCTCTATGGATCATGTGCTAATTCATTTGGTGTTTCTAAGAGCGACATTGATGTTTGCCTTGCTATTCAGGAAGTTGATATGGACAAATCTAAGATCATAATGAAATTGGCTGGTATTTTGCAATCAGATAACCTGCAGAATGTTCAGGCATTGACACGAGCAAGGGTTGCTATAGTAAAGCTCATGGATCCAGTTACAGGAATCTCTTGTGATATATGCATCAACAACCTCCCTGCTGTTGTAAATACTAAGCTTCTCCTGGATTATGCAAATATTGATACTAGGCTACGGCAGCTGGCTTTTATCATTAAACACTGGGCAAAGTCAAGAGGAGTCAATGAAACTTACCATGGGACCTTATCTAGCGATGCGTATGTGTTGATGTGCATTCATTTTTTAAACAGCGACGACCTGCTATACTTCCATGTTTACAGGGGATGGATGCAACATACTCAGTTATCGTTGACAATGTGGATTGTGCGTTCTTTGACCAAGTTGAAAAACTAGGTCATTTGGGACGACATAACAAGGAATCCATTGCTCATCTTGTGTGGGTATTTTTCTTTTACTGGGCATATTGTCATGATTATGCAAACTCTGTTATATATGTCCGCACAGGAAGCACAATCAGCAAGCAAGATAAGGATTGGACAAGAAGGGTTGGTAATGATAGGCATTTGATATGTATAGAGGATCCTTTTGAAATATCTCATGATCTGGGTCGAGTGGTTGATAAACGCAGCATCAAAGTTCTCAGAGAAGAGTTTGAACGTGCTGCAGATATTATGCAGTTGAAAATTGTGTGGTGTACTCATTTGGCAAGGGCGCAGGATCAGGAAGAGAGGGAGAAGATTGAAGAAGAAATGAAGGGATCTGATTTGTTGCAGCTGATTTTGGAGCAGTTGCATGCTACAAGGGCATCTGCTAAGGAGAGACAAAAGAACTTGGAGAAGAGTATAAGGGAAGAGTTTAATGTTGGAAAATCTCGCACTTTTGCAACTATTCGTCGCGCGTCTGCTAGATTGGGAAGTGTTGAGATTAGAAAGCAAATTCATACATGTATTTTGAAAAGGGGAGTGAAAGGAGATCAATATGCAAATTGTGCGTTGATTGACATGTACAGCAAGTCTGGTAGCAATAAGGATGTGAATACTGATGATGAGAATAAAGTAAACATTAGTGGCAGTTCAATTCCACGTCCTCGTGCTGTCATTTCAAGTCCAGAGAATGACCTATTGATTGGGAACAGAAACAAGATTGGAAATGGAAGACTATCGGCTCAGAAGAATAGTACTGTTTCACCAAATAGACATTCTCTTGCTCAATGTAAAGTGAAATCGCATGACACTACTAAAATATGGGTTCTGAGTTCTTTGTTTTGCAGCCAAAGAGAAGGTCTTGTTCTTATTAGCAGAACTGTTGTTGGTTTTGGTTTGGGTTCTATTGTTCGGTTTGAAGCAAATGTGTTGGCTGTTTTGTCGGAAGTTCAAATGCCAGCAATTCCAACTTCTAAATTGTCTCAGTTCAAGAAGTGGGATCCAGGAAAAATATCTCTATTCTCATATTGATTTTTAGAATCTTGAGGACAAGGTTCAAGTGAACCCGGCGGCAATGATAGAGAGTACCAAGTTATATTTTAGTTTATTAACTTAAGGTTTTATATTAGTTGGTATTTTAGTTTAATTGTTATTGAATTGGGCTTCCACTAGTATTTGGGTATTCTAGTCATTGGCCCATTAGTATCATTATATATGTAGTGTCTTTGACACATTAGAGAGGCATCAAAGAAATCAAATGTTATATTTACCCTTTTATCTCTTTTTAGTTTTATTTGTCAATTTAAAGTTTTTTATTAGTTTGTTAGGGTTTTATCAATTAGCATCCTAACATCGTTGTCATGAAATATATTAATTGTAGTGGGGTAAAAATGATCAATCGTTAATTAGTGTAGTGGTGACTGACGTTGAATTTTATAAGAAGGACTGCGATTCGATACTCCACAATTGCGTTCGAAAATGAGACTAAAACCACTTAATACCAAAACTAACCTCTGATCCAAAAAAAATCAATTCATTAGACCAAATACTAATGATAAAAAAATATAAAAAGTTGGAACTAGCATAATTTCATAGTATTTTTCTTTTTCATTTTAAAATAATTCACGGCTATCTTCGTGTCATTTGATAAACTTATATTTGAATTATTTAGATGATTACAATAACACGTTATTTGAGTGAGGTAAATGTCCTTCTCTCAAATCTCAATCGTATCAAAATCCACTTTTGGTAGTGGATTAAAGTCAATTACATCTTGTTTTCGATGATCCAAATTTTTGGTTGAAGATTGTTTAAACTTTTAATTTATTTATTTATTGTACATCTTATATTATAATAGTTTTTTGATATTCTTTTAATTTTAAAAAAATTCACTATTAATTTGTTCACTCTTATTTTTATATTAAAAACCCATCTCATATTTTTCTATGATAAGATTGACATAAGAGAAAAAAAACTTGAATGAACGACTTATGCAATGGAACGAGAATAAAAACTAAGATGAAAAGAGATCTTCCGGTATGATAGTGAATCTTTCTTTTTTTCTTTTTCTTTTTTTTTTAATGATAGAACGGGAGTGAATTTACAAAACTAACCATCAATATCTAAATCAATGAAATATTTGAAAATGGTTTGTGGTGAGAGTGAAAGATACTCTTTCACTATCATATAATTTGAGGAAAGATCTCTCCGACCTTCCATCGGAGGAGATCGTACTTTTCCATTAATAATAGTCCTTAGCTCCGTGATTATTCACTTAACTATTTCTTTAGACAAATTCGTTGATGTAGAAAGATATATTTTGATGGATGTGATGTATTGAATTTTTCTCTTTGTTGTTATCTTTCCTCCATTTGATTTTTTTATAGTCTCGTTAGTCTTCTTGGGGAATTCTTTTCCTCTGCTATGAGATCATTTTATCCTTGGCGATCATGTCCCGCTTCTTATACATTTTCTTTCAGATGCTTTCATCTTTTCAGCTATCTACCACTGTGTATCGGGCGAGTCTTCCGTTCTTGATCCATTCTTCGATTGTTTCCCTCAAGTGTTGTGACCACGACTCTTGCGGAAACGATAGAACTTTGTCTTGTTAGTCTTAGCTGGTTATTTCACCAGTTAGAGGTTTCTTATTCCATCTTCCTTGAAGTCGGTATCCGCACATTCTTAATTTGAAATTATCTCTCGATGTGTTCATGGGAATGTAGGACAAGAACTTGTTCGGAGGCCCTTAGTCTCGGCGGTTAATCAAGTAGATTTTGATGTTGCCATGGCTTTCACGACATCAATCGATTTATTGTTCAAATAGGAAGAAAAACGATTGTTGTCGAATTACGAAAGAGAGACGATGGTTTCTCATGGAGATTCGTGGGATATAGATATTGATTTCCTTATAAAGCATCAATTTTCCGTAGTAGAATTAGAATACGAATTGGGATACGAAAGAAATCTTCAAGTATGGCGGTGAATTCTTCTAGTAAAGTGAATCGAGGTAGACCTGCAAGGTTAGCAATCCAACACCTAAGTCGAAAAACTATCCTAAAATGGTTGAGAGTGAGAGTGAAAGTGATGTGAAAAATGATACCGGAATAACAAAGTATATTTGGTTTCTTGAACACCAAGAAATCCACAAGGGTAGAAAATGAGGAAAAAACTTGAACAAACACACGAAACCCTATTAGGGTTCACAAAGGAAGAGACAAGAGGAAGAAGAATAGAGAATTGGTTAAATCTATTTTACTGTTCACTTTCTCAATAGGGTTCAAAGATTACAAGTGAATACCAACAATTAACCTCTCTCAACCTAATAAGGTTTTGTCACAGCTTAGAAAGAGAGACTAGTATGTTATTTATAATAAACCTAACACACTAAACTAATGGGCTTTTTAACGATTACCCATTACAAGCTAACTTAGGGTACAAGCTAACTTAAACAATTGGATTCATAACACAAGGCCCAATTCGATCTCCTGCATACTAGAACACAATTCTACTACAACATGTAGGTCTTCGACAACAACATGTGAGCAGACTTCGACGACATGCTAAAACTAGATCCAATATCTCACAAATCTCCACCTTGGATCTAACTCTATATCCTCAAGAAATAAACTATCTTTCTTAATGCAGCTTTATCAACTGCATACAGTGGAAAAACTTGCAACTGGGCAACGTCTTGGTGATCATATCAGCTGCATTATGATATGTCGAAACCTTCAGCACTTGGACTTCTCCATGCTCGATTACCCCTCTGAAGAAATGCAGCCTCACATCAATGTGTTTGGTTCGCTCATGATAGGCTGAATTCTTTGACAGGTGTATTGCACTTTGACTATCACATTTAACAATGAGACTGGACCTTGAAGTTTCAGCTCCTTTGCAAAACCTTCAAGCCACAATGCTTCCTTTACAACTTCAGTTAGGGCGATATATTCCGCTTCAGTGGTTGATAAGGCAACAACCTTCTGAAGTGTTGCTTTCCAACTGATTGTTGTCCCAAACATAACGAACACATATCCAGAAATAGATTTTCTGGAATCCATACAACCTGCATAATCAGAGTCGACATATCCCTCGATTTCTGCTTTACTATCTTCACCCAAGGCTCCACCATAAATTAAGACTCTATTCAGAGACCCATTTATGTACCTTAAAATCCACTTCAATGCTTGCCAGTGAGCCTTTCCAGTATTCGCCATGTACCTTCTTACAAGACTTACTGCATATGCTATGTCAGGTCTAGTACAGACCATAGCATACATCAAAGAACCCACTATATTAGCATATGGAATGCTATTCATATAAGCTCTTTCGACATCAGTACTGGGGCACTGATCTATACTTAGCTTGAATTGAGGGTTTGTCGGAGTCACAACAGGCTTTGAATTCGACATACCATACTTTTCGAGAATCTTCCGTAGGTATGCCTCTTAAGATAAGCATAATTTCAATGGCTTTCTATCTCTTTGGATGTCAATCCCTAGAATCCTGGACGCAACTTCTAGATCCTTTATTTTGAACTCCTTATTGATTTCAGCCTTCACCCTCATTACCTTTTCGACATTGTTGCTTGCTATTAGAATATCATTCATGTAAAGCAACAAAATAACAAATGAATTACCAGGTCGAAATCTGAAGTAAACACAGTGGTCGAACTGACTTCTGATGAAACTTATACGTGCCATGAACTTGTCGAATCTCTTATTCCACTGTCGACGAGATTGTTTCAGTCCATACAAAGATCTCTTCAGGTTGCAGACATAATTTTCCTTCCCCTTTTCGACATACCCTTCAGGTTGCCTCATCATGATTGTTTCATCTAGATCACCATACAAGAACGCAGTCTTCACATCCATTTTTTTCAGTTCAAGATCGAACTGTGCCACCGTGGCATGTAGAGCTGTCAAAATGGGCTACCCGGCCCTAAACGGGCCGGCCCTGATGGGCTCGGGCTTTTTAGGGCTGGGCCAAAAAATCTCATTTCTAATATGGGCTCGAAAATTACTACCCGAGCCCGGCCCTAGATGGGCTTCGGGCTACCCGGCCCTAAATGGGCTTTTTTTAATAAATAAATTAAAATAAAAATGCCATAATATTTATTATAAATAAAATTAAAAATTATATTATTTTAAACATAATACATTTTAATAATACATTTTAAAGTACTATATTATATTTTTTTCAATACAATAATGTGTTTTTAAATACAATACATGTCTAAATTGTATAAAATAATACTCGGACATTTAACATAAGGGAAACTAATAGAATACGATAAAAGAGTGTTGATTATATTAATGTATAATATTTAAAAGAGAAATATTGAATAGAATATATATAAAATTTAGTGGGGTGAGAAAAATCAATGTGTTATTTTGGAATAAGATAATATAAGTATTAGTATAATTTTTTAAAATGTATAGTGATATGGGCCTAATGGGCTCCCCATGGCCCATATGGGCTAGCCCTAATGGGTAGCGGGCTTTTTAGGGCTGGGCTAAAAAGGCCCTGAAAAATATGGGCTCTAATTTTAAGGCCCAAGCCCTATGATTTTTCGGGCCTGGTGGGCCGGCCCATGTGGGCTAGCCCATTTTGACAGGTCTAGTGGCAAGCAACATTCTGATGGACATGTGCTTCACAACAGGAGAGAACACATCATTAAAGTCGACACCTTTTGTCTGAGTGAACCCCCTAGCGACCAATCTTGCCTTGTATCTCTTCGACGCCACTCCTTCGATTCCTTCCTTAACTTTGAAAATCCATTTACAGCTGACTAACCTGGATCCAACAAGTTTCTTGTTCAGTTCCCATGTGTTGTTGTCATGAAGAGATTTCATCTCATCATCAATGGCCTTCAGCCATTCAGTCTTCTTTCGACTCCTCATAACTTCCTTATAGTCTCTAGGTTCTTCGTCGAGAACCTCACTTGCAGAGATTAAGGCATAAGCTATAAGATCTGCATACCCAAGTCTCTGAGGTGGCTTGATGATTCTCCTCGGCCTGTCTCTTGCTAAAAGGTAGTCGTTATCAGTCTCCCCATCTTCGACAGCATCTTTTGCTTCTTCTTCGACTTCATCTAGGATACGCAATTCAGCATCAACATGCTCCACCTCAATAGTTATCTCTCTCTGTTCCAGCTCTTCGTTAGCATCATCAGTTTTCTTGAAAGCCATCTCAGCTTCTTTGAAAAGTAAATCTCGAGTGGTGAAGGATTCCATGCAGGCCCCCAAAGATCAGCATGAATGTAATCCAGGGATCCATGTGTTCTTTGCTTGCCTTTGTTAAACTTCGCCCTACAGGATTTACCAAATACGCAAGATTCACAAAACTCCAACTTTTCGACTGTGTGACCACCTAGCAGGTTCTGATTCCCCAATTCGACCAGGCCTCTTTCGCTGACATGGCCCAATCTCATGTGCCATAACTTTGTCTTCGACACAGGTTTCGTAGATGCAATATTTGTCGATCCACTTACAACCTCAGCCGCAAGGGTATACAAGCCTTGTTTCTTCACGCCTCTTAAAACTTCCTTAGACCCCTTCATGACTCTTAGGATACTTTTCTCTCCTTGGAAAACATATCCCTTCCTGTCGAATACACCAAGAGAAATTAAATTTCTCTTCAAAACAGGTACATACCTGACTTCAATCAATAACCTTATTGAGTCATCATGGAGCTTGAATCTCACAGATCCAATACTTGTAATTTTGCAGGATTTGTTGTTTCCCAGCAGCACCGATCCACCATCTTGATCACATAGCTCTTCGAACAATTCTCTGTTTGGAGTCATGTGCCAAGTGCAACCTGAATCCATAATCCACTCTTTTCTTGAGTCGCCGCTTGAAACTACAAGGACATCAGATGAGTCGAAGTCATCTTGAATAATGGCTTCATTGCCATTATCCTTACCTCCATGATCTTTTAGGTGTTCAAGGCACACCTTTCTTGTGTGACCCTCCTTCTTACAGTGATAACATCGAATACCAGATGTTTCGCCACTATAAGACTTCTGCTGACTTTTACCTTTCTTCTTGTCGAACTTACCATCCTTTCGCAAGAATTTTCCCTTAACGGCCAAACCTTCACCCACAGTCGAAGGTTTATGCTCCTTTCGTTCGTTCAGGTCCTTAGAATACAAGGTTGATTGAACTTCTTCAAAGCTCAGGGACTCCCTTCCATACAAGAGAGTTTCTTTGAAGCGAGCATGTGTTCTGGACAAAGCACACAACAACAACAGTGCTTGATCTTCGTCGTCGATCTTCACATTAATATTTTCAAGATCAAGAATCAGCTTGTTGAACATATCCAATTGCTCAGCCAAAACTTTGTCTTCACTCATCTTGAATGAATACAAAGCTTGCTTCAGGTAGAGTCGATTCACCAGAGATTTGGTCATGTACAAACTTTCAAGTTTCAACCATAACCCCGATGTCGTAGTCTCCTTTGATACCTGTCAAATAACCTTATCACCAAGGCTCAACAATATTGCGTTGTGGGCTTTCTCTATCCTGGCCGTCTTTTATTTTACCGTTAACGCAGCATCCATGGCTGCCACTCCCTTCAACGCTTCCAAACATCCCTGCTGAACCAGTAGGGCTTTCATCTTCAAGCGACACAGATCGAAATCGTTCACTCCGGTGAACTTTTCAATCTCATACTTTGTTGAAGGAATCTTCTCCACGCTCACCGCACCAATTTGATGTGAAAAATGATACCGGAATAACAAAGTATATTTGGTTTCTGGAACACCAAGAAATCCACAAGGGTAGAAAATGAAGAAAAAAACATGAACAAACACATGAATCCCTATTAGGGTTCACAAAGGAAGAGAAAAGAGGAAGTAGAATAGAGAATTGGTTAAATCTGTTTTACTATTTACTTTCTCAATAGGTTCAAAAAATTACAAGTGAATACCAACAATTAACCTCTCTCAACCTAATAAGATTTTGTCACACCTTAGGAAGAGAAACTAGTATGCTATTTATAATAAACCTAACATACTAAACTAATGGGCTTTTTAACAATTACCCATTACAAGCTAACTTAGGGTACAAGCTAACTTAAACAATTGGATCCATAACACAAGGCCCAATTCGATCTCCTGCATACTAGAACACAATTCGACTACAGCATGTGAGCGGACTTCGACGACATGCTAAAACTAGAGTTCGATCCAATATCTCACAAATCTCCACCTTGGATCTAACTCTATATCCTCAAGAAATAAACTAGCTTTCTTAATGCAGCTTTATCAACTGCATACAGTGGAAAAACTTGCGATTGGGCAACGTCTTGGTGATCATATCAGCAGCATTATGATTTTTTCAAACCTTCAGCACCTGGACTTCTCCACACTCAATTACCCCTCTTACGAAATGCAGCCTCACATCAATGTGCTTGGTTCGCTCATGATTGAATTCTTCGACAGGTGTATTGCACTTTGACTATCACATTTAACAGTGATAACTGGACCTTGAAGTTTTAGCTCCTTTGCAAAACCTTCAAGCCACAATGCTTCCTTTACAGCCTCAGTTAGGGCGATATATTCCGCTTCAGTGGTTGATAAGGCAACAACCTTTTGAAGTGTTGCTTTCCAACTGATTGTTGTCCCAAACATAGTGAACACATATCCAGAAATAGATTTTCTGGAATCCATACAAACTGCATAATCAGAGTTGACATATCCTTCGATTTCTGCTTTAATATCTTTACCCAAGGTTCCACCATAAATTAGGACTCTATTCAGAGACCCATTTATGTACCTTAAAATCCACTTCAATGCTTGTCAGTGAGCCTTTCCATGATTTTCCATGTACCTGCTTACAAGACTTACTGCATATGTTATGTCAAGTCTAGTACAGACCATAACATACATCAAAAAACCCACTATATTAGCATATGGAATGCTATTCATATAAGGTCTTTCGACATCAGTACTGGGGCACTGATCTATACTCAGCTTGAATTGAGGGTTTGTTGGAGTCACAAAAGGCTTTGAATTTGACATACCATACTTTTCGAGATTCTTCAGTAGGTATGCCTCATGAGATAAGCATAATTTTGACTGCTTTCTATCTCTTGGGATGTCAATCCCAAGAATCCTGGACGCAGCTCCCAGATCCTTCATTTCGAACTCCTTATTGAGTTCAGCCTTCAACCTTATTACCTCTTCGATATTGTTGCTTGCTATTAGAATATCATCCACGTAAAGCAACAAAATAACAAATGAATTACCAGGTCGAAATCTGAAGTAAACACAGTGGTCAAACTGACTTCTGATGAAACTTATGTGTTCCATGAACTTGTCGAATCTCCTATTTCACTGTCGAGGAGATTGTTTCAGTCAATATAAAGATCACTTCAGGTTGCACACATAATCTTCCTTCCCTTTTTTGACATACCCTTCAGGTTGCCGCATCAGGATTATTTCATCTAAATCACCATACAAGAATGCAGTCTTCACATCCATTTGTTCCAGTTCAAGATCGAACTGTGCCACAGTGGCAAGCAACATTCGAAGGGGCCTGTGCGTCACAACAGGAGAGAACACATCATTGAAGTCGACACCTTCTTTCTGAGTGAAACCCCTAGCGACCAATCTTGCCTTGTATCTCTTCGACGCCACTCCTTCGATTCCTTCATTAACTTTGAAAATCCATTTATAGTTGACTAACCTGGCTCCAGCAGGTTTCTTAATCATTTCCTATTTGTTGTTGTCATGAAGAGATTTTATATCATCATTAATGGCCTTCAGCCATTCAGTCTTCTTTCGACTCCTCATAATTTCCTTATAGTCTCTAGGTTCTTTGTCGAGAACCTCACTTGCAGAGATTAAGGCATAAGCTATAAGATTTGCATACCCAAGTCTCTGAGGTGGCTTGATGACTCTCTTCGACCTGTCTCTTGCTAGCAGGTAGTCATTATCAGTCTCCTAATCTTCGATAGCATCTTCTGCTTCTTCTTCGACTTCATCTGGGATACGCAACTCAGCATCAACATGCTCCACCTCAATAGGAATCTCTCCCTGTTCCAGCTTTTTGTCAGCATCATCAGTTTTCTTGAAAGCCATCTCAGCTTCATTGAAAACTACATCTCGAGTGGTGATATACCTCCTGTGACCTGGCTCTAGGCACCATAGCCTATAAGCTTTGACTCCTTCAAGGTATCCCATGAACATGCATTTCAGAGCTCTAGGTTCAACCTTGTCTTTCCTAAAATAAGCATAGGCCACACAGCCAAATACTCTCAGTCTGTCAAGACTAGGTGGATGTCCCGACCAAACTTCTTCAGGTGTCTTCATTCTCAAGGCAGTCGAGGGACATCTATTTATCAGATAAGCTGATGTGGAAACAGCCTCCGCCCAAAACACCTTCTTTAATCCAGCACTAACCAACATGCATCTAACCCTTTTAAGGATTGTTCGATTGAATCTCTCAACTAGGCTATTTTGTTGAGGAGTACCTGCTATAGTCTTATGCCTTGCAATCCCAGACTCAACACAATAATTGTCGAATGCTTCATTGCAGAACTCAAGGCCATTGTCGGTTCTCAACCTCTTAACCTTTCTGTCAGCTTGAGTTTCGACCAGAACCTTCCAACTTTTGAAATTCTCAAAAGTTTCATCCTTCGTCTTCTGAATGAATACCCATAACTTTCTGGAATATTCATCAACGATGGATAGAAAATAACTTGCACCTGAGTGTGAAGGATTCCATGTAGGCGACCAAAGATCAGCATGAATGTAATCCAGGGATCCATGTGTTCTTTGCTTGCCTTTGTTAAACTTCGCCCTATAGGATTTACCAAATACGTAAGATTCACAAAACTCTAACTTTTCGACTGTATCACCACCTAGAAGGTTCTGCTTCCCCAATTCGACCTGGCCTCTTTCGCTGACATGGCCCAATCTCTTGTGCCATAATTTTTTCTTCGACATAGGTTTCGTGGATGCAATATTTGTCGATCCACTTACAACCTCAGCCTCAAGGGTATACAAGCCTTCTTTCTTCACGCCTATCAAGACTTCCTTTGACCACTTCATGACTATTAGGATACTTGTCTCTCTTCGGAAAACATATCCCTTTCTGTCGAATTCACGAAGAGAAATTAAATTTCTCTTCCATACCTGACTTCAGTCAATAACCTTATTGACTCATCATGGAGCTTGAATCTCACAGATCCAATACCTGTAATATTGCAGGATTTGTTATTTCCCAGCAGCACCGATCCACCATCTTGATCACATAGCTCCTCGAACAATTCTCTGTTTGGAGTCATGTGCCAAGTGCAACCTGAATCCATAATCCACTCTTTTCTTGAGTCGACGCTTGAAACTACAAGGACATCAGATGAGTCGAAGTCATCTTGAACAATGGTTGCATTTCCATTATCCTTACCTTCATGATCTTTTAGGTGTTTAGGGCACACCTTTCTTGTGTGACCCTCCTTCTTACAGTGATAACATCGAATACCAGATGTTTCGCCTCTATAAGACTTCTGCTGACTTTAACCTTTCTTCTTGTCGAACTTACCATCCTTTCGCAAGAATTTTCCCTTAACGGCCAAACCTTCACTAACTGTCGAAGGTTTATGCTCCTTTCATTCGTTCAGGTCCTTAGAATACAAGGCTGATTGAACTTCTTCAAAGCTTAGGGACTCCCTTCGATACAAGAGAGTTTCTTTGAAGTAAGCATGTGTTCTGGGCAAAGCACACAACAACAACAGTGCTTGATCTTCGTCATCAATCTTCACATCAATATTTTCAAGATCAAGAATCAACTTGTTGAACATATCCAACTGCTCAGCCAAAACTTTGTCTTCACTCATCTTGAATGAATACAATGCTTGCTTCAGGTAGAGTCGATTCACCAGAGATTTGGTCATGTACAAACTTTCAAGTTACAACCATAACCCTGATGTTGTAGTCTCTTTTGATACCTGTCGAAGAACCTTATCACCAAGGCTCAACAATATTGCATTGTGGGCTTTCTCTATCATGGCCATCTTTTCTTTTACCGTTAACACAACATCCATGGTTGTCTCTCCCTACAACGCTTCCAAACAACCCTACTGAACCAGTAGGGCTTTCATCTTCAAGCGCCACTGTTGTACCCCAAATTTTACCCCTTAGATGTCATAACATTTTGCACTTACATTTAGGTTTCATTCATCCATGCATTGTTATATCTTGCCAGTTTGTTTCTTTTGTGAAATCCAGGTGCACAGGAAAAGAACAAAAGTCAATAAGCCAGACTCTCACATGTTTCAAGGGTTCATCAACCATTTAAGCTCTCCTACATTCAAGAGGCCTCAATCAATAAGAAATCATGTGTGTTCAGTTCTTATTACAAGTGCTTTGAGCTACAGGATCCACCATGCCTCAAACTAGGGTTTTCTCAAAGACAGTCAACCATTGCCTTTGGTTTTGATCAGGATATATTCCCAAGCTTTGGAACTTGATTCTACATGATACTGGACGTCCCTAGAGGCCATCCATGGACCTTGGAAGAGATTGAAGAAGCAAAATCCTCAATGATCATCCATTGGAATTCCTGAGAGAAATGAGGGTTTTGACCGAAAAGGTCGAGCTTCCGACTTTAATGTTTCTTGGACCGAATTTAAGTTGAAACATGGGAAGTCACAAGGCCTTTATGAATGTTGTTTGAAAGAAAAAAAAAAGAGGAAAGATAGAAAAAGGAAAGAAAAAAAAAAGAAAAAAAAAAGGGAAGCAAGGTGGCGCCTGCCACCATTGCTTAAGGTGGCACCTGCCACCATACAAATCACTCATGGCGCCCACCACATGGAAACATGGTGCCTGCCATGTATGGTGTGGCACTTGCCACAAATTTCCATAAGCCACACTTGAAAGAAAAAAAATATATATTTTAAAAGGCAAGTGGATACAATCTGACTTGAAGAAAGAGAAACTTTTCCACCAAAGTATGGCATTACGTCTCTTTAAGCACAACCTACTCCCTGATGCTATTCTGATTAATCAAGACTTTTCAACCAACCAGCTTGCACGAGAAGTTTGAAAAAAAGGGCAATCTTGGCAATGCACTCTCTTCACTTTCTCCTATAAATAGGACCCTTCATCTTCAGTTTTAGACACACCGGATTCACCCCAAAAAGAGGCTGAATATCCTTCTCATTTTCTCCCTCGTATTTCTTCAAGAAGCTCATCCGGTTTATTTTTCCATAACTCGTATCATTGAAGAGGCAGTGGACCGTCTCCACTAGGTAACATTCACCACTTTTATTTTCTTCGTTGATAAAGTGCCATGATCATTTATCTATGCTTTTATTAGGCTCATTAGCATGTTAATATTTTGCTTCTGAAAAGAATTCCGTGTTCATAATATCATAATATTTGGTTTCAGGTTACCATTACATTTATGTTAATATTTTATGTAGTTTTATTATGATTTTGTGTTATGAACATTACTTAAAGAAAAATATTAAAAAAAAAAAAGAAAAGAAGTAAGGTGGCGCCTGCCGCCATTACTTAGTGGCGCCTGCTACTAGTGGCACCTGCCACCACTTTGTGGCACTTGCCACACCTTTTTTATTCCTTTAATAAACTAGGGTGGCGCATGCCACCACTTTGTGGCACCTGCCACATTAGGTTTATTTTGTTTTATTTTTTTTATTTCACTTTCTCATAATATATTTATCTTCTTTCTAAAAAATGTCAAAAAAACAAAATATACTTGTTTCTTTTCTTACTTCATTTTAATTCTCGTAAATAATTTCATTTCCTTCTAAAATTCAAAATAACAAAAAAATGATGTTATTTAGTTCTTGAACTTATTTCTGTGAATCATGAACTATTTCTTAAGGATTGTTAAGAAATTTTTGAGTTCCCTGTGCTTGAGACTTGTTCCTGGAACGTAAATAAAATCATGTTTGTTGTTTATATGTATTAGCTTTTGTTGCTATTTTTCATAACGTAACATGTTTCCGATTTCAAGAAACTTTGAAAATGTTATCTTTTCCGTATTCGTATTGTTCACTTATTTTCAATCCCTTTCAAATCCTGTTTATAAGTTATCATCTCCCTATTCCAAAGGAAAGTCTCTCTATTGACCGCAAGGTCATAGAGAGCTCATTACCCTTTTAACCTAGCCTTAGGTTTGGAGTCGCCGCACTCCACGTAGGTGTCTTGCTGTCAGACCCTACTTTCCCGTGAACGCTTCACTCCCTTTTAACCTAGCCTTCCCAAGAGATAGCCATTAATCTATTATAACTCTTAAACATTTCTTTAACCTTCCCTAGAGATAGCCATTAATCTCTTATAACTCTTAAACCTTTCTTTAACCTTCCCCATAGATAACCATTAATCTCTTCTCCTTCAAGACGGTCTAACCCTTTACAAATCCTTTCATAAGAGATAGCCATTAATCTTTTATCCTAAACAATTAATCCTCACAAGCTTTGCTTTCAAGCTTCTCACCCTACTTTCCCTTGGAACCTTGACCACAGTCAAGAGTTCCTCACCCCCATTGAGGGGAACTACGAATGCTCTGATTCCATTCCCGTCAGGATACGTAGGCACGAGAAGCGATGTCTTGGCGAGCATACTTAGTGTATATACCCCTTGGTCTTTTCCTTTAGCACAACTCCTTAGCAAACTTTAATATAACACAAAAACAAACAAGAGGTTCATGTAGAGTACTACAGATACTTAGGGTGCTAATACCTTCCCTTAGTATAACCAACCCCCAAACCTTAGATCTCTTATTAGGGTTTTTGTTCTTTACCCTTTCCTTTGGATAAATCAAAGCTTGGTGGTGAATTTCAAAGTTTTGTGATTCAAGTTAATCCAACAGCTTGATATCCGATTCTCACCACAACAAAAAATGGTGACTTCACTGGGGGTGCACTCCCCTAAGAGGGTTAAGCCTATCTTGTTTGTATTTGTGTTATCTTACATGTTTGCTTGCTCGTATACTTGTATATTTGCATATTCATATCTGTATATATACTTGTTGTGCTTGGGTTTTTCTGTGTGCAGGTTTGTTACTTTGAGTGGTGAGATAAGTCCTAACCCGAACTTGAGCATACACTTATGATAAGATTGTGGTGTAATCAATAGTCGGTTGTTGGGAGTAGTCCTAACAATTTTTGGCATATGATGTCCACACTTAGATGAGGCCCTTTGGGATTGTTGATGTCTGATGTGAGCAGTGGCATTGATGTCAATCTTCCCAATTGGGAGCCAGGGATTCTGAGGACCGTAGTTACCTTCACCCCACTTAGCCTTTTTTAGGATGTAGTGTGGTGGCTATGAGGGCGTAGTCCCAAGTAGTTGTTACGCGATACTACACTCAGACGAGTTTATCTTGAGAATATTATTAACCCGCGTGAGTAATCACGTAGGCGATAATATCCGAAGGATTTACGTTGACTCTGGGAACTCTTAGAACCCTGCTCTACGGATACATTAACCCTAGTACACACCCTGCGGTTGGTTCTTTACCCAGACTCCATGCTGTGATCTCGAACCCTTGATCCTGTTGCTTGTGTTTTGCATCCTGTTTGCATTGCATCTCATATCATTTGCATCTTTGCATGTTTCATTGCATACGTCTGTCTGTCCAGTTACTCATCTCCAACTGTCTTTATATTCTAGTGTCACCTGTGAGTCATCAAGATGATGCCTCGATGCCGATACCAGACTAGAGCTGACTAAAGACGCAAGATGTCAGAGCAAGAGGTACACAATGCTGAGATCTGAATGGAGATCGACGACCTCAAGTCAAGTGTGACGAAACTCACTGAAATGCTTCAAGTTTTAATTGCTAGAGGAGAGCAACCCCAAAAAACTGTCATCCATGAAGTTTCAAGTGCTGAACCTCCACCGGTTCAAATGCCACCTTCAACTTGGCCCGAGTTTGGTTTGCCACACAACTATTCTCCACCAATTGTATCTACTGTTGTGGATGGTCAGACTGTCATACTGACATTTCAAGCTCCTGTTTTTGCCGAGTTTAGACCTGTGGTTCATGCTGCTCAGCGACCAGCTCAAGCTACCCAACGCCTGGCAGCAGGAAAAAACCAGTGTCGTAATAGAAATCATTTTGATCCTATTCCCATGAAATATACTGAACTGTATCCTGGTCTGGTTGAGCAAGGTTTGATTACCACAAGGCCTATGCCTCCTCCTCCAAATCCTCTTCCAGACGGCTATAGGGCTGATCTTCATTGTGAATACCATCAAGGTGGTGCAGGCCATAACTTAGAAGGTTGCTTTGCGTTGAAGGCTAGAGTACAAGAGCTGATGAGAAACAAAATCCTCTCCTTTAAAGACAACCCTAATGTTCAGAACAACCCTCTGCCAGGGCACGCCAAGTGAAGCTTCAGTCGACTTCAGCAAGCCAGTGTTTCCAACAAGACACCTCATTTTTGTTTCTAATTAGTCACTAGGCTTTGTTTCTTGTTGTTTGCATTTTTATTATTTTGTAATGGCTGTTTGCTTTCAATTATGTTTTTACTTTCAAAATTAATGAAATGAGTATTGCAACTTTTGATTCAATTCATTTTGTCCATTATTCACATCTTTATGCTTTCTTTTGCAAAATATTTTATCTCTTTGATTATGCCAAGATTGGAGGGAGGATGGTGATACATTATACTCATAATTGTTGTGGTATGCTTTCAAATCAAAACTTTGCTGATGATGTAAGGCATTGTTTCAATCCCTAAACACTGGAGAAATAAGGAAGATAATCCCTCGTTAACCCTTCGAGCCTAGAAGTAGGAGTTTTCTTTATTTACAAAAAAACCCTTAAATCTCAACCTTGGGGCAGGGTAGTTCTCAGTTTGACTTGGTTATGCATTCTAACGCAAGCGCTTCATGCAAGACATGTTCGGCTCACTCAAATCAAATGACAATAAGGAAGAAGAAGAGGTCTCAAAACCTTAGTAAAGACAAGAAGAGGTCTCAAAACCTTAGAAGACAAAAAAAGAAGTCTCATAACCTCAATAAGGAAGAAAAAGAGGTCTCAAAACCTCAGCAAATGACAAAGAAGATGTCTCCCAAAACCTCAGCAAAGACAAAAAGGAAGTCTCGAAATCTCAGCAATAAAGGACAACCAAATATTGTAAGGGAGTAATGACAACCCAAGGTGTCTGAATCATCATCAACTATCATCAGTACCACTTCTAACCTGTGGGAATCTGAGTGCATAGTCTGAGTTAACTGAGCATAGGATTGGAAATTCATCATGTAGATTGGGTAGGTCACAAATAAACTTTGAGCATTTATCCTTTGTTTCTTAAACCACGAACCAGGCCATGTTACAGCCCTCAAAAGATCTAACTGAAGCAAGGTTATTTTTAAAGCATACTACAGCAAGGTTGCATAAACTGACTCCCAAAGATCTTTGCAGATCATCTATTTTGGCATCATACCTTTCACGTTTAAATGTCTTGAACCACCGTGTTCAGACCAATGACTCATTTTGTTTTGCATCTTTCAAAAAAATGTTTTGATTTCAAAAGTTGCATGAACTCTACATTAACCATGTTTGTACAAATACTTTTGTTTGCAAACTAGCTTTCCTTTCAAGGAATTTTCAAACAATTAAGAAACTTGGTCGGCGATCTTATCAGAGGCAAGTTCTTTCCAAATCCTGTTGAAGAATCAGTTCAAGATTTGTTGTTCAGGGGCAAGTCCTTCTCAGAATTGGTTTATCCATAATTTTTTTCAAGACTCATACTGGGGCAGGCTTTCCCCGTGTACAGCAAAGCAGTCAGTTACAGAATCAGACAAACTAAAGCAATAATCAGTTCATCTACAACAGTCAGCTAATCTGGGGCAGTTTATTTGAAGGATCCCCATGCAACTTTCCATCCTTCCTACAAGGATCTTTACTTGATACAGTTTACCAGTGTGGCAATGATGTGTTTAGCAGTAACATCTCTAGTCCCCAAGCAGAATGATAGTGATCTTCACGTTGAGGAATTAGTCTTCCAGTATTATCTTTTCACCAAAAGAGTCGAGCGGTGTCGTCAGCATCTGCATCTGCATTTGAATATATATCATCTGGGTAATTCATATACCATTGCATAGCCTGAGTGTTTCATCCTCATTTGCATTTCTTCCGAGGTCGTGTCATTATCCACGTCTTACCTTTGTGGTCAAAGTCCAAATCACGTGGCACCTACCATACAGATATCGTCGTGTCTATCTAACGTTCTTCCAGATATGACCTTTCTTATCCGATCGTTTTTTTGGATATGTTTGTTCCTCTTTTGTATCCAATGCCATTCTTGGATGTCGTTTGTGTCTCTCTTTCTGATGTTTTTCAAAATTGAGTCTTTTGTTCTGATGTTCTTCTAGAACTTATCTGATGTTTTTCCAGATAGTCCTTTGTCATTCTGATGCTTTTCCGGAACGACATTTCTTTCACCATCTGATGCTTTTCCAGATGTGTCTCTCTATCTGATGTTTTTCTAGATTGAATCTTTTGTTCTGATGTTCTTCCAAAACTTATCTGATGTTTTCCCAGATATTTAGCTTCGTTATTCTGATGCTTTTCCAGAATTTCAGTGCTTTTAACTTATCTAATGCTTTTCTGGATGTGTCTCTTTATCTGATGCTTTTCCAGATGTGTCTCTCTATCTGATGTTTTTCCAGATTGAGTCTTTTGTTCTGATGATCTTCCAGAACTTATCTGATGTTTTCCCAGATATTTCGCTTCGTTATTCTGATGTTTTTCCATAATTTCAGTGATTTTGACTTATCTGATGCTTTTCCGGATGTGTCTCTTTATCTGATACTTTTTCGGATGTATCTCTCTATCTGATGTTTTTCCAAATTGAGTCTTTTGTTCTGATGTTCTTCCAGAACTTATCTAATGCTTTTCCAAAATTTCAGTGCTTTTACCATCTGATGCTTTTTCGGATGTGTCTCTCTATCTGATGTTTTTCCAGATTGAGTCTTTTGTTCTGATGTTCTTCCAGAACTTATCTGATGTTTTCCCAGATATTTCGCTTCGTTATTCTGATGCTTTTCCATAATTTCAGTGCTTTTAACCATCTGATGCTTTTCCGGATGTGTCTCTTTATCTGATGCTTTTCCAGAATTTCATTTCTTTCACCATCTGATGCTCTTCCGGATGTGTCTCTCTATCTGATGTTTTTCCAGACTGAGTCTTTTGTTCTGATGTTCTTCCAGAACTTATCTGATATTTTTCCAGACATTTCGCTTCGTCATTCTGATGCTTTTCCAGAACGGCACTTCTTTTGCCATCTGATGTTTTTCCGAGTGTACATTTCCCTGTCTTTTCTGGCTTTTCTTGAAGATCCCGTTTGAACTCTTCAGTATAAGAAAATCCCATAAAATCTTTTGTTGATGTCTATCCTTTTATTTCAAATTGATCCCCAGTGGAGATCATGTCTTCTTTCTGGTTTCATGCCCAGTAAAGAATGTACTTTCATTTCCCTAGTGTCGTCCGGTCACCTAAAAACCTGTCGTCCATCTCCCTGGATTTTTCCCCAGTGGAGAGCACCTCTGTGGCTCTTATCTCCAATGATGATCTGTGAGGTTTCCCCTCAGTTTTATTTGTCTATCCCCAGTGTTTCCTCAAAATCTCCCCAGTGAGTCTCTTTTGTTGGTCAGCCGGTATCCCCAATGAGTCTTCCTATTGGATGTTAACCTTATCCTTCCCCAGTAAGCTCACCTGTAGTTGTTTTCTCTGGTGTCTTCTTTGTCTGCATCTTTGCACTATCATGACATCATATTATCATACTAGAAGTTCATGGCATGTCAGCATTTGCATATTCTGTTGCATGTCCTTAGCATCTGCATTCCATCTAAGGGCAAAATTTTTTGTTTGCAATATTTAAAAACCTTTCACCTTGATGTCCTAAGGATTTCCATTCCTCGTGTCATCCGGTAAAGTTATTTAAATAGGGGCAACTGTTTTACCCCAAATTTTACCCCTTAGATGTCATAACATTTTGCACTTACATTTAGGTTTCATTCATCCATGCATTGTTATATCTTGCCAGTTTGTTTCTTTTGTGAAATCCAGGTGCACAGTAAAAGAACAAAAGTCAATAAGCCAGACTCTCACATGTTTCAAGGGTTCATCAACCATTTGAGCTCACCTATATTCAAGAGGTCTCAATCAACAAGAAATCAAGTGTGTTCGGTTCTTATTACAAGTGCTTTGAGCCACAGGATCCACCACGCCTCAAACTAAGGTTTTCTCAACGACAGTCAACCATTGCCTTTGGTTTTGATCAGGAAATATTCCCGAGCTTTGGAACTTGATTCTATATGATACTGGACGTCCCTAGAGGCCATCCATGGACCTTGGAAGAGATTAAAGAAGCAAAATCCTCAACGATCATCCATTGGAATTCCTGAAAGAAATGAGGGTTTTGACCGAAAAGGTCGAGCTTCCGACTTTAATGTTTCTTGGACCGAATTTAAGTTGGAACATGGGAAGTCACAAGGCCTTTATGAATGTTGTTTGAAAGAAAAAAAAGAAAAAAAAAAAGAAAAAGAGGAAAGAAAGAAGAAGGAAACAAATAAAAAGAAAAAAATATAATAAAAAGGGAAGCAAGGTGGCGCCTGCCACCATTGCTTAAGGTGTTGCCTGCCACCATACAAATCACTCATGGCGCCCACCACATGGAAACATGGCGCCTGCCATGTATGGTGTGGCACTTACCACAAATTTCCATAAGCCACACTTGAAAAAAAGTAATAATGTGTTTTAAAAAACAAGTGGATACAATCTGACTTGAAGAAAGAGAAACTTTTCCATCGAAGCATGGCATTATGTCTCTTCAAGCACAACCTACTCTCTGATGCTATTCTGATTAATCAAGACTTTTCAACCATCCAGTTTGCACGAGAAGTTTGAATAAAAGGGCAATCTTGGTAATGCACTCTCTTCACTTTCTCCTATAAATAGGACCCTTCATCTTCAGTTTTAGACACGCCGTATTTACCCCAAAAAGAGGATGAATATCCTTCTCATTCTCTCCCTCGTATTTCTTCAAGAAGCTCGTCCGGTTTATTTTTCCAGAACTCGTATCATTGAAGAGGCAATGGGCCGTCTCCACTAGGTAACATTCACCACTTTTATTTTCTTCGTTGATAAAGTGCCATGATCATTTATCTACGCTATAATCAGGTTCATTAGCATGTTTATATTTTGATTCTGAAAAGAATTTCGTGTTCATAATATCATAATGTTTTGTTTCAAATCACCATTACATTTATGTTAATATTGTATGTGGTTTTATTATAATTTTGTGTTATGAACATTACTTAAAGAAAAATATTAAATAAAAAAAAAAGAAAAGAAGTAAGGTGGCGCCTGCCATAATTACTTAGTGGCGCTTGCCACTAATGGCACCCACTAGTGCCACCTGCCACCACTTTGTGGCACTTGCCACACCTTTTTTATTCCTTTAATAAACTAGGGTGGCGCCTGCCACCAGTTTGTGGCACCTACCACATTAGGTTTATTTTGTTTTATTTTTTTTATTTCACTTTCTCATAATATATTTATCTTCTTTCTAAAAAATGTCAATAAACAAAATATACTTGTTTTTTTTCTTACTTCATTTCAATTCTCGTAAATAATTTCATTTCCTTCTAAAATTCAAAATAACAAAAAAATGATGTTATTTAGTTCTCGAACTTATTTCTGTGAATCATGAACTATTTCTTGAGGATTGTTAAGAAATTTTTTTGAGTTTCTTGTGCTTGAGACTTGTTCCTGGAACTTAAATAAAACCATTTCTGTTGTTTATATGTATTAGCTTTTGTTGCTATTTTTCATAACGTAACATGTTTCCAATTTCAAGAAACTTTGAAAATGTTATCTTTTCCGTATTCGTATTATTTACTTATTTTCAATCCCTTTCAAATCCTGTTTATAAGTTATCATCTCCCTATTCCAAAGGAAAGTCTCTCTATTGACCGCAAGGTCATAAATAGCTCATTCCCCTTTTAACCTAGCCTTAGGTTTGGAGTCGCCGCACTCCACGTAGGTTCTTGCTGTCAGACCCTACTTTCCCGTGAACGCGTCACTCCCTTTTAACCTAGCCTTCCCAAGAGATAGCCATTAATCTCTTATAACTCTTAAACCTTTCTTTAACCTTCCCCAGAGATAGCCATTAATCTCTTATAACTCTTAAACCTTTCTTTAACCTTCCCCGGAGATAGCCATTAATCTCTTCTCCTTCAAGACGGTCTAAACCTTTACAAATCCTTTCACAAGAGATAGCCATTAATCTTTTATCCTAAACAATCAATCCTCACAAGCTTTGCTTTCAAGCTTCTTACCCTACTTTCCCTTGGAACCTTGACCATAGTCAAGAGTTCCTCACCCCCATTGATGGGAACTACGAATGCTCTGATTCCATTCCTGTCAGGATACGTAGGCACAAGATGCGATGTCTTGGCGAGCAAACTCAGTGTATATACCCCTAGGTCTTTTCCTTTAGCACAAATCCTTAGCAAACTTTAACATAACACAAAAACAAATAAGAGGTTCCTATAGAGTACTACAGATACTTAGGGTGCTAATACCTTCCCTTAGTATAACCAACCCCCGAACCTTAGATCTCTTATTAGGGTTTTTGTTCTTTACCCTTTCCTTTCGATAAATCAAAGCTCGGAGGTGAATTTCAAAGTTTTGTGATTCAAGTTAATCCAACAGCTTGATATCCAATTCTCACCGCAACAGCCACAGACCGAAATCGTTCACTCCGATGAACTTTTTAATCTCATACTTTGTTGAAGGTATCTTCTCCATGCTCACCTCACCAATTTGAAATGAAAAACGATACTGGAATAACAAATTATATTTTGTTTCTTGAACACTAAGAAATCCACAAGGGTAGAAAATGAGGAAAAAAACTTGAACAAACACACGAAACCCTATTAGGGTTCACAAAGGAAGAGAAAAGAGGAAGAAGAATAAAGAATTGGTTGATTAGACTAAATAGTGGGAGTAAAGTCGGAGGATGAGGTCACATATTCTGTGTTTGGTTGAGATTTCACTTGCTCTTCACTTGTCACATGTGCTTTCTGTATTGGGTGTCATCATTGAACCTTTGTCTCTAGACCTTCCATGTTGGGCCTCACAATGTTGAAGAAATTCAAGTCGACAAAATTTTCTAGGCGGGTACTTTGTAAACCTCATGGGGTGCTAGTTCACCATGGAAAAAAGTCACAAATGCCCCTAGATTCTAAAGATGCTTCTCTGAACGCTCCCATGTTACACAAAATTAACGCTTTCGTGAGTGAGCCATCCCATGTTGCCCAAAAATATATTCGAAGATGCATCTCTTCAATAAACCTTATTTCAAAATTTAAAAACTCAACGAGTTTTACGGAGATGCATCTTTGAATGGGTTTTAATTCATTAACCTCGCGCCAGACCTTTTCCACTTCCTTTTTCATTTGCTACACTTTCAAAACCACTTTAAAGAGCCTGTGAGCAAGAATCAGCTAGGTCATTTTTCAAGTTTCAACACTACTTCTACCTTATTACAATAAAAAAAATGAAATTCCATTCACTTCATTCAAGCTTTCACACAACAACTCTCAATCGGTAAGTTTCTCATTCCATTATTTTTTGAGTGTGATGCATGTATTAGGCAAAATAGGTTATTTAAGATGCATTAGATTGTAGTTACATTCAAAATAGGTAGCTTGTATAGACATGCATTAACATTTTTTTTTTGTTTTTAGAGCATCATATGAGTTTTTTGCATTTTCTTCCATTGCGAATTTTTACGAAGATGCATCTCCAAATTTTTCCTTTCCTATTTAATGGAGATGCATCTCCAAATTTTCTTTCCTGCAACATTTTGATTTTGATATGATTTTCTGGTTTTATTATATGTAGAATGGCTGAAAACCTGAACAAATTGAGGCACGATCGAATCGCCAAACATGCATCGGTTCCCAAGGAGAGGGTCAGACCCTCACAAACACCAGTTGGTGCAACTTCATTTAATCCAAAAGCATCAAATTCCGAAGCTCGCGTGTCTCCGACATCGTCTTCTAGGAGGCATGTTTCCCTGCTTCCCATATAGCCATTGAAGCCCAATAGAGGGAATTAGACAATAGAGTCGTTATAGGTGTTTATTGACTACACAATAGTAAATGACATATGTTGCACCCCATACGATGATAACCATCAGACGCGTCCCTTGGACGAAATCACCTTTTAATATGGATGGTTGACTTGTGGGTCACGTCTGATGTATCCACATCTGCCTGAGTGGGTCATGCACCAGTTCGGGTTTCTTCAGTTTATTCCAAGACATCCCTTTGTTTCACCAGTTCGGGCATCTTTCTTTGACGGAGCATGAGGATATGGCAAATGTTGGATCGAAATAGTACTCACCGGTTCCTTCCCCTTCCTAGTCTTTTTCAATTTTTCTTCTCTCATTCTTTTTTCTTCTTCCTCACTTTTTTTCTTTTCATTTTCAACTAAATCTCCCTCAACATTTTTTCTACTTCATTCTCATCACTATCTTTTACTTTTTCAACTACTTCCTCCCTTTCCACTACGACTTCACCTATGCACATATCAATTTCTCTTCCATTTCTTGTTAGAATAGCCTTGCAATGCTCTTTTGGATTTGGTTGAGTATTCGCCGAAAAAGTTCCATTGTGTTAGTCGACCAATTGTTTTGATAATTGTCTGACTTGCGTCTCAAGATTCTTTATGGCCGCATCGGTATTCTTTTGATTTCACATTGACATTTGCATAAATTGCGTGAGAGTGTCCTCCATCTTTGTATTTCCACTTTGAGCTTGTGGAGGTTGAGTGTAATTTTGATATTTTTGACGGTTTGAAGGTTCGGCATCTTGAGGCCTCCACGGTTGTTGATAACCTTGATTACCTCTTGGTTGGTAACCTTGGTTGCCTTGTTGGTAAGGTGGTCGAGGTTGATATCCTTGATTTTGATTTCCCGCATAATTTACCTCTTCCACAACCGGAGGACAATACCCGGTAGGATGATCTCCTCTACAAAGCTCACAACTCGCTATTTGTTGGTTATTGTTGGGAACTTCCTGCATCTCTTTGATTTGTTGTGGAAGTTTTGACATTTGTTGCGTCAACAACTCCACTTATTGTGATAACAATTTGTTTTGTGCAAGAATTGCATCATTAGGTCCCAACTCAAGCACTCCCGGCTTCTTTTGCGATTGGCCACGGTTATGATTCCCTTGGTGATCATTTAGTGCCATCTTGTCAATGATCGAAATTGCTTCTTCAGTGCTTTTTGACATTAAAGACCCGCCTGAAGTCGCATCCAACAAGGTTTTATGATTTGGTTAGAGACCATTTCTGAAAATATGAACTTGTGTGAGCTCATCAAAATCGTGCCCTTTGAATTTTCTAAGCATGTACTTGAATCTCTCCCAAGCTTCGTTGAGAGACTCATTCCCAACTTGTGAGAAAACTGCAATCGTCGTTTTCGCTTCCATGAAACGATTGTGAGGAAAAAATTGTTTCAAGAACTTCTCTTCTAACATGTTCTAGTTCATCATAATAGCAGTTGATTGGTCAAGGTGCCATTCCTTTGCCTTCCGAATTAGGGAATGCAGGAACAGTCTCTTAAATAACGACTCTTCTTCAGCTTCTGGGGCTCAAGTTGCACCCACAATTTCATAAAATTTGGTCAAGTGAGTAAAGGGATCCTCGTGATCCATACCGGTGAATGGATTCTGGTATAGAAGAGTGAGGATACCCGTTTTCATTTCAGAGTGTCGACCATTATGAGCATTACGTGCGAACTGAGCAATATGCCTCAGACTATTAACACAAGGTGTTGAAGCAGGTGGTGGTGGTGGTGGTGCAGCCATGGTTGGCGGTAACTGTGGTATTGGTGCCAAAGTTGAACTTTCTCCTCGTTCTCGTCTTTCCTTAGCAAGTTGCCTCCTCCGCCTTGTTCTGCTATTTAACTTACATGCAGTTCTTTCAATCTCAGGATCGAAAAAAAGTTGGTATGTGGGTAACTTCCCTCGCATAAACAGAGTCTGCACACTTAGCCAAACAAATTAACAAGCACAAGAAAAAGTTAAACAAGCTTAAAACTTAACAACTATTGCGATGCTTGCAATAACAAAGAACAATCCCCGGCAACAACGCCATTTTGCTGAAGAGTGATTTGGGGGGTGTTTTATCGTATCCACAGGGATTGTGTGTTATCAATGCTTGTCGTTCAATAGTTTACCGTTTTAAGTAAAGGGTTTTCAAATGATTCTTGGTTTTGCAACATAAGTTTATAGCAAAGAAGTAAATTAGAGCAAAGATGTTGTAAGTTTTAGATAAGCATGTCAAGACTAGATTTCGCTAATCCTTTTCATACGCATCCGATTAATCAAGCATATGAACTTAGTTTCGATCAATACAATCGCGTATCCTCGCAAATAAGTTTATGTCTAAAGCAAATTCGTGAGTATTGTTGTTTAAATTGTTAAATGATGTCTCACGCTAACAATCAAAACAATAAACGTTAAGATCGATACAAAGCGAATATTAAACCCCAAATCTATATCTAGAGTTTGGTTTTTAAGAGATGAAGATGTTAGATCAAGATTTGGAAATTCTATGTCTAGAGTGATTCAAACCACAAATATACCATTAAAAGTAAACAACTTCGTCATATATTGATCATCAACCTTGTTCATATACAAAAGATTAAAAGAAATACATACAAGCAATATTAACTACCTTTAATCTTGAGACAAAATGTGAGGAGATGAAAAAGCATCCGCGTCGAATAATCGAGATCGAGATGTAAATCCAGCTTCTCTATGTGAAGAATCTCTCCTAGATGAAGAAATATCAGAAAAATAGGTTTTTGTGTGATAAAGTGAAGTTATGATCCCAAGAAAATTCATAAAATACATTTATAGTACACTTGAAATCAGACACGTTCGCACTACGAACTTTTAGTTCGCCTAGTGAACTACACTTTTGGCACCTGAAGTGCCTTCTGATATGCTAAACCGCCTCTGAGTTTCTGCATAAGTTCGCAATGCGAACTTTTGCCTACAAGTTCGCAAAGCGAACTTAGGCCCCTTTAGCTACTGCCATCTCAAAGGTGTCCTTCGCCAGGTCCTCGCAAAGCAATGAAATCAGCGAACATTCGCTGAGAGTTTGCAAAGCGAACTTTAGTCCCTTTTCCTACTGCCATAATTCTGGGACCATTCGCTGGGACTTTGCCAGTTGTTCACAAAACTAACATTCACTGACAAGTTCGCAAAGCGAACTTGCTGATATTTTCCTCCTTTCTTTGGAAACTTGTATCATTTCTTTGTGTCTTACATCTTTGATCATTTAGTGCCTTTTTCTGCACAATAACACACATATTACAAACACCAAAGGTATATTCACAATGTTTGAAGAATAACAACAATTCATGAGTAAAATCCACAATTTGTCATAAAAGAGTTGAAAAATGTCAAGTATCAAATAGAAATATATAGCATGTTTGACATCTAACAATATGTTCATGGACGTAGCAAGGTTCCTCATCAAAACTAAATTCTCCATTAATCTAAATGAAATCTTCAACGTGGAGATTAATGGAAGCATCTTTCGAATCAAACTTGTGGAAGACAATCACGGACCTAAGAGGATTCTGATACACGAGAAAAGTAACGACGATAACATCTCTGTAGTGAAGGAAACGGGGGAGGATTCTAATGAAGATGAGAATGTATCCAATGATGGCTTGGGGGATAGCTCAGGCAAAAGGGAAACTGGGGAAGACGAAGGTGGGCCCTTTTTTCAACGACACATGGGTAACAACAATGACGGGGGAGATGTCAGAATGTTGGAAAAGGAAGCATACACTGAAAATTCCAATCCTCGAGGTGATTTAGAGAAATGAACAAATAACAATAAAGGTGGTGAGTCAAATCCCAGACGTCAGACCGAAAAGCAGTCTCTTGGAACTCATGTGAGGGATAAGGATAATCATGAAAGCTTGGGAAAAACAAATCCATTTAATGTTTGCGTAACTGACAATCAACAAAAGGTGAATAGATCTGTAGAAGTCACAACCATAGACCTGGCTGATAGAGATGTGGTAAAGAATAATCAAGTCAACGAGGCTTGTAGCTTAGTGATCCTAGATCATGATAAGATGCAAATTGTTGATAGCGCATCGCTTAGGCCCATTGGACCTAACAATGGAAACCCAAACAGAAAGAAGAAGTTAATCAAGGAAATTTATGAAAATACAAAAATCCCATTCGCACCTTCTTACTATTCCTTGCTTATTCAATCATCATTGAAAGTGAAACAAAAAGAATCTGCAAAGGGAGTTTATGTACATCAGAATTGTAAAGGTGTTGATACGGAGGAATCTTCGAACAATTACTCTGGAGGGTCAGTTTTGTGTTGCGAGTCTTTATCTGATAATGATGTGGATCAATATAATGGTAGAGTAAGGAAGAATTTGGATGATCTCCCAGCAAAGGTGTGGCAGACCATAAGAGCCTTAGGGATTGAAGGTGAAGAAGATGAAGAGGTCTTTGAAGGCATTATTAGAAATCTGGAAGCCAGGGACAGAAGGATTTTTGAGGATAAGTTGGAGCCCAAAACAAGAGTTCCATGAATTTGGTATCTTACAACATAAGAGGGAGTGGCTCTTTTGTTAAGAAACGAAGAGTGAGGTAATTGATAGTAAAAGGAAATGCTGACTTTTGTCTATTACAAGAAACAAAAGCTCAAGAAATGTCTGATAATTTGGTTCGAAGTCTTTGGGGTAGTGATGACTTTGGCTGGTCGTCTAGTGGTTCCCATGGCCAATCTGGAGGAATCCTGTCTATTTGGAAGAAGAGTATATTTTGCCCGTGGTTTAGCTTTTTAGGGGAAGGTTTTCTTGAAATACATGGCATGTGGAAAGGCGTGAAATGTTATGTTATGATTATTTATTCTTCTTGTAGTCTAGTTAAGAAGAGGAAGCTTTGGATTGAACTGATTAGATTGAAGGGATACTATGAGAGTGGAGAATGGATAATTGGTGGTGACTTTAATGCTGTCAAATCTTCAAATGAGAGGAAGGGTAAGGGGCGTTCTAGTCTTGTGGAGATGGAGGAATTCAGTTTGTTTATTGATGCCATGGATCTGGGGGATTTACTAATTATAGGAAATAGATTCACTTGGATTAACTCTGGTGGTTCTTTTAAGAGTAGATTGGATAGGATTCTGCTGTCAGATGCTTTAGTAAGAGCTTGGAATGCAGTAGCTCAGAAGGTAGGGAGAGAGATATTTCAGATCATAGGTTGGTTTGGTTAATGACAAATATAATGAATTAGGGAGCCAAACCTTTTAAATCTTTTAATGTTTGGTTTGATCATCCATAATTTTTTAGTTTTGTTAAGAATTCTTGGGATATGATTGAGGTGTCGGGCAGTGCCTGCAACATCATGATCCAAAAATTCAGGGGACTCAGAGATCAACTAAAATGGTGGAACAAACATGGTTTTGGCTGGCTGGACCTAAAGGTGGAAGACAGTGTGGAAAAGTTAAACCAGATTGAGAATCACATGGCTGATCTGACAGGGACTCGACAGAGGAGATATTGAAATAGAGGTGTGAAGCCCAAGCTTAAATGTGGAGTAAACTTCATCTTAAAGAAAGCTTGTTGAATCAAAAATTTAGAAATAAGTAGGTTGTGGAGGGGGATTCTAATTCAAGGCTTTTTCACTCTTTGATCAATGTCGGGCTTAGATCTAATTCTATCACTGCATTAAGTGTTGGTTGTCAAGAGGAGGAGCAAGTATCCACAATCAAGCAGGTAATACATGAGCATTTTGCAAGAAGGTTTGATAGTCCTCAAACACGCAGGCCTAATATGGATCTAGCAGACCTTGCAAAGCTATCTGACGAGGAAAAAGATTCTTTACAAGACATGTTTTCTGCTGAAGAGATTTTAAATTCCATCAGCTCATGCGATGGGAACAAAAGTCCAGGCCCAGACGAGTTCAACCTGGCTTTCATCAAAACTTGCTGGGAGGTGATCGGCACGGATATAACAAATTGTATTTTGGAATTTTATCATACTACAGTTTTGCCAAAGGCAATTTGTTTTTCATTCATCGCCCTTATCCCAAAATTGGAATGTCCTCAAAGTTTGAATGATTTCAGACCAATAAGTCTTATTGGCAGCATATACAAAATTATTTACAAAATGTTGGCAATAAGACTTTGTAAGGTGGTAGATAAACTAGTTTCCCCCACTTAGACGACATTCATCCCAGGTTGACAACTGCTAGATGGAGTGCTGGCAGCCAATGAACTCTTGGATTTTGAAAATAAAAAGAATAAAAGTTGCTTGTTATTCAAGGTTAATTTCGCCCAAGCCTACGACTGCATAGACTGGGGTTTCCTGCTCAAAGTTCTGACGGCAATGAATTTTGGCGAAAGATGGTGTAATTGGATTAAAGGTCTGATTTGCTCTAGTTACTTATCTGCGTTGGTTAATGAAAGCACGACAAAAGATTTTAAGGCAAACCGGGAACTGCGCCAAAGTGATCCTTTATCACCATTCCTATTCGTACTGGTGGCTGAATGTTTAACGTGTTGGTCAAGAAGGCGGTTAATAGAAACATTCTAAAGGGATTCAAGATTGATGATAGAAACTCTATTGACATTCTCTAATTTGCTGATGACACGCTGATAGTGTGCGACAATTCATGGTCTAATTTATGGGGCATTAAAGCCATTCTGCGTGGATTCGAACTAGTGTCTGGTTTGCAGGTTAACTTGTGGAAAAGCAGCATATTTGGAATGACCTTACATTATTCTTTTACAAGAGCAGCTTCTAACCTGCATGGTGGGTATGCTCCCTTTCAAATTTCTGGGTCTGTGCATTGGAGGGAAACATAGTAGAACCGCGTTCTGGCAACCTGTGATTAATTGCATAAAGGCCCGTCTTTCCTCTTAGAGGGGAATGATGTTATCAATTGGAGGATGTAACGCCCCGTTTTGCCAATTTTATTTTATTGAGTCGTTTTTGATTATTTTATTATTATTTTATTGTAATTTCAACTTTTGTGTGAAAATATGTTATTTTTAGTCGTGAATATATTGTATCGGGTTTTGGGATCGTTTGCGAGATATTTGAGTGTGGGGGTATTTTGGACATTTCATAGATATTTTTCATTAAGTTAGTAAGATAGAATTGGAAAGAGAGAAAATAGAGAGAAAGAAAGAAGAAAGAGGGGAAAAGAGAAGAAAAGAGGAGAAGAGAGAAATTGAAGAAAAGAGTGGAAAAATCATCAAGAGCAAGTTGTAAAGTCGATTTAATCGGGTAAGGGTGCGAAACTCGATTATATTATACTTGTGTATGGTTATGAATGTGTGTGTGTGGTTTTTGGTGGTGTTTTATAACTTTTGATTTTAGGTCGGATTGTGAGAATCGATGGTTTAACGGTTGGAAATCGATGCAAAGGTGGTAGTTTGCTTGTTGACATGATTAGAATAGGTTCTGATTGAAATATGTTGATTTGGAAATGGTTTGGGTTGGAAAATATCATTTTTGGGTTTTCAACAGCGCTGAAGGATTCTGAGTTTTCGCAGGTTCGCCTAGCGAACCATTCAGCGAAGGGTAGCGAAGGTTCGCTACGGGCATTCGCCTAGCGAAGGCGTGAGCGAAGGCTCGCTAGAGTGTTCGCCTAGCGAACTTTGGGTGTTTTTGGCTCTGTTTGGTTCTGACTTGGTTCGCTGGAACATTCGCCTAGCGAAGGAGCTAGCGAATGCTCGCGAGGGATGCTCGCCTAGCGAAGCAGCTAGCGAATGCTCGCGAGGGAGGTTCACCCAGCGAACAGTGTTGTTCGTGTAATTTTGTTTTCTGCATAACTTTTGATCTGTGGTTCGGTTTGAGGCGTGGTTTGATGCGTTGGAAAGCCATTGAGCTGTATTTTCTTATTATGATGGTTTAGAATTTGTTAGCCCATTTTATTTTTTCGGTAAATGTGAATAGTGTCAATGGTCGACTTTTTTCGTTTTAATGGTGCATAATTGTCATGTATTATGCTATATGTGTGTGCTTTGGATATGTATGCCTTATATGCTGTTGTGAGGATAAGTTGTGGCCGTAAGGCAATAAAATGGTAAGTGTTGTATTGATGATTTATGCATGATTATGAATGTGTGCATGGATGCAATGTGAGTGTCATGAGTCATTGTATGCCAAGCATCATAATGTGCATTGTGGAAACGTCCTGAGAGACGATTTGATTCCTGAGGGAATATGCTATACCATCGTGTGCCTCAAAAATATGAGGCGATGCCTGAGGACTTAAAGCGATGGGTATAGACGATTGTGGGCTCCTTTGGAGACTTAAAGCAATCCTTAACGTCGTGTGCCTCGAAAATATGAGGCGATGCCTGAGGACCTAAAGCGACGGGTGAACATCGTAGGCCCGACGGGGAGTTACTTGAGATTCTCAGTAACGAGCGATGGTTCCAATAGTTCCTGAGTGGACTAATGACGTGACATGACGTGACAATGGAAGTCGGTACCGCATGGCATGTGCATAGAGTCGTTGTGTCGGTCTATGTGCATTGCATAAATCATGAATTAATTGTGTGTGAATTTGTGAATGTGATTAAGGAAACGGAATATGTGTGATTGTATTGTGAATGATTGATGTGAAGTGGTAATTGATACGTGTGAATTGTACGGTGTGTTGTTATAATTTATCTGTGTGCTTTGGTGGTGAGAATATGTCATTTGTGCATTTTTGTGTTAATATATAATTTTATGCAATTATATTATGGTTGTTTTTCTCACCCTTCTGCTGTTTTATAACACTCTATGAGGCGTTGCAGATTAGAGCTGCTGGAGGTATTCCTTTTTGTGAAGCGTTGCGTCTTCATTATTTTGGTTGGTCGGCTCTGATATGTGACTCCGGGTAGCATAGGGTGGCCGTTTGTGATTGTTTTGTATATCTGATGATATATTTTGGTTGTACAGTTATAACTTGATGTATGACAGCCAAGTTTATATGTATATATATGTATATGTGTTATTCAGATTTTAGATCTTTCCGCTTTAATTCTAATTTCTGAAAAGTGGGTGTAAGGAACGAAGTTTACTCTGTATGATTGTTACCCCACGTTGCATATCTAAATGAGCAGGTGTTACATGTTATGTGTAGGTTTGGTTACTTTGATGTGATCCTCCCTTTCTATGCCATGATGTTTCAAATATACTCTGATCAATTTTCGAATTTTCTTTTTACCACTTTAATTGTGTGTTAATTAGGGGTATAGATTAGGGGCGTCACATTAAGTGGTATCAGAGCCAGTCCGTGTCAGTTGTGTAGTTTGTGTCTGTTGTGTCTGGCATATTGGGCGAGTTGTGTTGAGCGAGTTGTTGTTTAACCATAGTTTCTGTTTTGTACGAACAGAATATGGTTGGTCGTAATGATGCTGCTTTGGCTGCTGCGATGGAAGCGATGGCACGAGCTGTGCAGGGTGCACCGAATGCTGCCGGAAATGATGAGTTTAGAAAGAATAAGCCGCCGGTCTTTAAAGGGAAACATGATCCGGATGGTGCGCAGTTGTGGTTGAAAGAGATTGAGAGGATTTTCAGGGTAATGGATTGTGACGATGATGATAAGGTGAGGCTGGGCACTCATATGCTACACGAAGAGGCTGATGACTGGTGGGTCAGTACTCGTCAGGTGTTAGAAGCTGATGAGGAGGAAGAAGAGATTACTTGGGAAGTGTTTAGCCGAGAGTTTCTAAGGAAGTATTTTCCCGAGGATGTCCGAGGAAAGAAGGAGATTGAGTTTTTAGAACTAAAACAAGGTAATATGTCGGTTATTGACTATACTGCTAAGTTTGTGGAACTTGTGCAGTTTTATCCTCATTATGTGGAAGCGACTGCTGAATTTTCAAAGTGTGTGAAGTATGAAAGTGGTTTGCGTCCTGAGATAAAGCAGGCTATTGGATATCAGAGGATTCGAAGGTTTGCTGATTTGGTGGAATGCTGTAGGATTTATGATGAAGATAGTAAGGCTCGTTCTGCTCACTATAAAAGTGTAAGTGACAGGAAAGGGAAACAACAGTTCCGTGGTGGTCCGTATGTGTCACCGGCTGATAAAGGTAAACAAAGGGGAACTTTTGATCGAAGGTCAGGTGGAGGAGGTATGTCTAATCCTATTAGGTGTTTTGGATGTGGTGAATTGGGTCATCGCCAGCATGAATGTAGGAAGAAAGTGAATAAGTGTTCTAATTGTGGCGGTATCGGACATGTTGTAGCGGATTGTAAAAGGAAGAATGTGGTGAAGTGTTACAATTGTGGGGAACCTGGTCACATTAGTTCGAGGTGTCCGAATCAGAAGAAAGCTCCGACTAGTGGGAAAGTGTTTTCATTGGCGGGAACTCAGACTACAAGTGCAAATCGTCTGATAAGAGGTACTTGCTTTATTAATAATATGCCTTTAATTGCTATTATTGATACTGGAGCGACTCATTCGTTTATTTCGTCCGAGTGCGCGGAACGTTTGAATCTTGGGTTGTCTTCGATGGATGGTGAGATGGTTATTGATACTCCAGCGATGGGGTCAGTAACTACTTCTTTGGTGTGTTTGAGTTGTCCTTTGGCCATTTATGGAAAAGACTTTGTGATGGATTTGGTGTGTTTACCGTTGGAAGGTTTAGATGTGGTGTTGGGAATGAATTGGTTGCAATTCAATCGGGTGCACATTGATTGTTATCATAAGCTTGTAAGGTTTCCTTCTCTTGTGGAGGATGAAGACTCGAGTTTCTTGTCTACCAAAGAGTTGAAGAAACTTTTGGCGGATGAAGCTCAGTTGTTTGGATTATTTGCATCTTTGACTGTGGATAGTCAAGTTTCATTGGAAGTGTTTCCTGTGGTGTGCGAATTTCCTGAGGTGTTTCCTGTTGATATTTCAGATGTGCCACCAGAGAGAGAAGTTGAATTTTCGATAGATCTAGTTCCTGGTACTAGACCTGTTTCTATGGCACCTTATAGAATGTCGGCATCTGAATTGGTGGAGTTGAAAAAGCAGTTAAGTGAGTTGTTAGAAAAGAGGTTCGTGAGACCAAGTGTTTCTCCTTGGGGTGCTCCAGTTTTGTAAGTGAAAAAGAAGGATGGGAGTATGCGATTATGTATTGATTATCGCCAGTTGAACAAAGTGACGATTAAGAACAAATATCCGCTTCCAAGGATTGATGATCTGATGGATCAGTTAGTTGGTGCTTGTGTATTTAGTAAGATCGATTTGAGATCGGGGTACCATCAGATAAGAGTGAAAGAAGAGGATATTCAGAAGACGGCCTTTAGAACACGTTACGGTCATTATGAATATTCGGTGATGCCGTTCGGGGTTTCTAATGCGCCTGGTGTGTTTATGGAATACATGAATCGGATTTTCCACGAGCATTTGGATCGTTTTGTGGTGGTGTTTATTGATGATATTTTAATCTATTCTAAGTCTCGTGAAGAACATGCAGAGCATTTGCGTATTGTTTTGCAGGTTTTGAAGGAAAGGAAGCTTTTTGCCAAATTGTCCAAGTGTGAATTCTGGTTGTCTGAGGTGGGTTTTCTTGGGCACGTAATTTCAGGTAATGGTATTGCTGTGGATCCATCTAAAGTAGAAGCAGTTCTACAATGGGAGGCTCCTAGATCCGTTACTGAAATTCGAAGCTTTTTGGGTTTGGCTGGTTATTACCGGAGGTTCATTGAAGGGTTTTCTAAGCTTGCTCTTCCTTTGACGCAGTTGACTTGTAAGGGCAAAGCATTCATTTGGGATATTCAATGTGAAGAGAGTTTCTGTGAGCTGAAGGAAAGATTGACGACAGCTCCGATTCTTATTTTACCTAATCCTAATGAACCATTTGTTGTGTATTGCGATACTTCTTTAATTGGTTTGGGTGGTGTTTTGATGCAGGAAGGTAAAGTTGTAGCTTATGCTTCAAGGCAGTTAAGAGTTCATGAGAAAAACTATCCTACTCATGATCTTGAATTAGCGGCTGTAGTTTTTGTGTTGAAGATATGGAGGCACTATCTCTATGGTGCAAGGTTCGAGGTCTTTAGTGATCATAAAAGCTTGAAATATTTATTTGATCAGAAAGAGTTGAACATGAGGCAGCGGAGATGGTTGGAATTCTTGAAAGACTACGACTTTGGCTTGAATTACCATCCTGGTAAAGCTAATGTGGTAGCCGATGCATTGAGCCGGAAATCGTTGCATATGTCCGCATTGATGGTGAAAGAGTTGGAACTTTTGGAATCGTTTAGAGATTTGAGTTTGGTATGTGAAGTGACTTCGGTTAGTGTAAGGCTTGGAATGTTGAAAGTTACTAATGAATTTTTGTTGTCGGTTAGTGAGAAACAAAAGTTGGATTTGAAATTCGTTGATTTGATGAGGAATGAGAATGTGGATTTCAAGGTTGATAATTTTGGTGTTTTGAGATTCCGTGGTCGTATTTGTATTCCTGATGATGCGGAGTTGAAAAGAATGATTTTGGAGGAAGGACACCGGAGTAATTTAAGTATACATCCGGGTGCGAATAAGATGTACCAAGATTTGAAGAAGATTTTCTGGTGGTCTGGTTTGAAAAGAGATGTGGCTCAGTTTGTGTATGCATGTTTGACTTGTCAGAAATCGAAAGTGGAACATTTGAGACCTAGTGGTTTATTGCAACCGTTGGATATTCCTGAGTGGAAATGGGATAGCATTTCGATGGATTTTGTGACGGGATTACCGAACACTCAGCGTGGGCATAATGCTATTTGGGTGATTGTGGACAGGCTGACTAAAACGGCGCATTTTATTCCGATTGACATCAGTTTTTCTTTGGAACGGTTAGCTGAGATCTATATCAGTGTGGTGGTGAAATTGCATGGGGTTCCTTTGAGTATTGTTTCTGATCGAGATCCTAGATTTAGATCGAGATTTTGGGAAAGTTTACAGAAGGCTTTGGGTTCTAGATTGAGGTTGAGTTCGGCTTATCATCCGCAGACGGATGGTCAGACCGAAAGAACTATTCAGTCGTTGGAGGATTTGTTGAGAGCGTGTGTTTTGGAACAAGGTGGTACGTGGGACAGTTATCTTGCTTTGGTTGAGTTCACGTATAATAACAGTTTCCATTCTAGTATCGGAATGGCACCTTTTGAGGCTTTATATGGACGAAGATGTAGAACGCCGTTGTGTTGGCATGAAACTGGTGAGAGTTCTGTGGTTGGACCGGAATTGGTGCAACAGACGACGGAAAAGGTAAAGTTTATTCGTGAGAAAATGAAGGCTTCTCAGGATAGACAAAAGAGTTATCATGATCGGAGACGTAAGAATCTTGAGTTCCAAGAGGGTGATCACGTATTTCTGAGGGTTACGCCGGTAACGGGTGTTGGTCGTGCTTTGAAATCTAAGAAGCTTACTTCTCGATTTATTGGTCCTTACCAGATATCTACGAGAGTTGGTGCTGTAGCGTATCGTGTGGCGTTACCGCCGAATCTGTCGAATTTGCATGATGTTTTTCATGTTTCACAGCTTCGGAAGTATGTTCCGGACCCTTCACATGTGATTCCGATGGACGAGGTTGAGGTAAGAGATAACCTTACGGTCGAGACTTTACCGGTTAGTATTCGGTTGAGGGGCAAAGAGATTGCACTTGTGAAAGTGGCGTGGGGAGGCGCTGCTGAGGGTAATTTGACTTGGGAATTGGAGAGTAGGATGCGGGAGTCGTATCCGGAGTTGTTTGTATCAGGTAAGATTTTCGAGGACGAAAATTTCTAAGTGGGGGAGAATTGTAACGCCCCGTTTTGCCAATTTTATTTTATTGAGTCGTTTTTGATTATTTTATTATTATTTTATTGTAATTTCAACTTTTGTGTGAAAATATGTTATTTTTAATCGTGAATATATTGTATCGGGTTTTGGGATTGTTTGCGAGATATTTGAGTGTGGGGGTATTTTGGACATTTCATAGATATTTTTCATTAAGTTAGTAAGATAGAATTGGAAAGAGAGAAAATAGAGAGAAAGAAAGAAGAAAGAGGGGAAAAGAGAAGAAAAGAGGAGAAGAGAGAAATTGAAGAAAAGAGTGGAAAAATCATCAAGAGCAAGTTGTAAAGTTGATTTAATCGGGTAAGGGTGCGAAACTCGATTATATTATACTTGTGTATGGTTATGAATGTGTGTGTGTGGGTTATGGTGGTGTTTTATAACTTTTGATTTTAGGTCGGATTGTGAGAATCGATGGTTTAACGGTTGGAAATCGATGCAAAGGTGGTAGTTTGCTTGTTGACATGATTAGAATAGGTTCTGATTGAAATATGTTGATTTGGAAATGGTTTGGGTTGGAAAATATCATTTTTGGGTTTTCAACAGCGCTGAAGGATTCTGAGTTTTCGCAGGTTCGCCTAGCGAACCATTCAGCGAAGGGTAGCGAAGGTTCGCTACGGGCATTCGCCTAGCGAAGGCTCGCTAGAGTGTTCGCCTAGCGAACTTTGGGTGTTTTTGGCTCTGTTTGGTTCTGACTTGGTTCGCTGGAACATTCGCCTAGCGAAGGAGCTAGCGAATGCTCGCGAGGGATGCTCGCCTAGCGAAGCAGCTAGCGAATGCTCGCGAGGGAGGTTCGCCCAGCGAACAGTGCTGTTCGTGTAATTTTGTTTTCTGCATAACTTTTGATCTGTGGTTCGGTTTGAGGCGTGGTTTGATGCGTTGGAAAGCCATTGAGCTGTATTTTCTTATTATGATGGTTTAGAATTTGTTAGCCGATTTTATTTTGTCGGTAAATGTGAATAGTGTCAATGGTCGACTTTTGTCGTTTTAATGGTGCATAATTGTCATGTATTATGCTATATGTGTGTGCTTTGGATATGTATGCCTTATATGCTATTGTGAGGATAAGTTGTGGCCGTAAGGCAATAAAATGGTAAGTGTTGTATTGATGATTTATGCATGATTATGAATGTGTGCATGGATGCAATGTGAGTGTCATGAGTCATTGTATGCCAAGCATCATAATGTGCATTGTGGAAACGTCCTGAGAGACGATTTGATTCCTGAGGGAATATGTTATACCATCGTGTGCCTCGAAAATATGAGGCGATGCCTGAGGACTTAAAGCGATGGGTATAGACGATTGTGGGCTCCTTTGGAGACTTAAATCAATCCTTAACGTCGTGTGCCTCGAAAATATGAGGCGATGCTTGAGGACCTAAAGCGACGGGTGAACATCGTAGGCCCGACGGGGAGTTACTTGAGATTCTCAGTAACGAGCGATGGTTCCAATAGTTCCTGAGTGGACTAATGACGTGACATGATGTGACAATGGAAGTTGGTACCGCATGGCATGTGCATAGAGTCGTTGTGTCGGTCTATGTGCATTGCATAAATCATGAATTAATTGTGTGTGAATTTGTGAATGTGATTAAGGAAACAGAATATGTGTGATTGTATTGTGAATGATTAATGTGCAGTGGTAATTGATACGTGTGAATTGTACGGTGTGTTGTTATAATTTATCTGTGTGCTTTGGTGGTGAGAATATGTCATTTGTGCATTTTTGTGTTAATATATAATTTTATGCAATTATATTATGGTTGTTTTTCTCACCCTTCTGCTGTTTTATAACACTCTATGAGGCGTTGCAGATTAGAGCTGCTGGAGGTATTCCTTTTTGTGAAGCGTTGCGTCTTCATTATTTTGGTTGGTCGGCTCTGATATGTGACTCCGGGTAGCATAGGGTGGCCGTTTGTGATTCTTTTGTATATCTGATGATATATTTTGGTTGTACAGTTATAACTTGATGTATGACAGCCAAGTTTATATGTATATATATGTATATGTGTTATTCAGATTTTAGATCTTTCCACTTTAATTCTAATTTCTGAAAAGTGGGTGTAAGGAACGAAGTTTCCTCTGTATGATTGTTACCCCACGTTGCATATCTAAATGAGCAGGTGTTGCATGTTATGTGTAGGTTTGGTTACTTTGATGTGATCCTCCCTTTCTATGCCATGATGTTTCAAATATACTCTGATCAATTTTCGAATTTTCTTTTTACCGCTTTAATTGCGTGTTAATTGGGGGTATAGATTGGGGGCGTCACAGAGGAAGAGTTGTCTTGATCAATTCAGTGCTAACCAACATGCCAGTGTACTATATGTCATTCTACAAAGCACCTTTGAAGGTGTTGAAAGAAATTAAATCCATTCAGAGACGATTTTTGTGGTCAAGTTCGAGCATTAAAACTTCTGTTTCTTGGGTTAGCTAAACACAGGTTTGTAAACCAAAGAATAAGGGTGTCATTGGAATCAAGGACGTGGCAGTATTCAACAAAGCACTCTTGACTAAATGGCTATGGAGGTTTACACATGAAACGAACGCAATTTGGTATGGTATTATGGAAGCTAAGTATGGTTGTATCAAGAACATAATTCTTATTAAAGAAACCTCAAGTAATCTTAGCATTGAATCAAGATGGTGGAAAGACATTATGCATATAGGGGATTCCAATCTAGAGGAAGGTTTCTACAACTTATTATCATGGAAATTAGGAGATGGAAGTTCAATATTGTTTTGGCATGCAAAATGGCTTGGTGCCAGCTCTGTCTCGTTTGTTCCCTATTTTGTTTGAATCCTCGAATTTCAAACTAGCCACAGTAAAGGATTGTGGGAGGTGGGAGGATGAGGGTTGGGTCTGGGATTTGGGTAGGCAGCGTTTGACATCTGAAGTTGCTGCCATACCAGAATTACATGCACTGCAGCAGCTGTTGGGTGAAATCAAACCTTCAGCCTCTGGACCGGATATGATTGGTTGGGCAAGAGGTAAAGATAACACTTTTTCTGTATCTTCATGTTACAATTCCTTTTCGTGCGATGACGACAGTTTTTTAATTGAGCTAAAAATTAAAAGGGCTCTAAATGTATTATTGCAATATAACATTCCTCTCAAGATACAAATATTTGGTTGGAGGCTCTTGTTAAACCATTTACTGACAAGGCTGAATTTTATGCTTAGAGGTCTTATCACAAATGCTCATGAAAGTGTCTGCGTCTTCTGCTTTCATGCCATTGAAGAAAGTGACCATATCTTCTTAACATGTCTGAAAACCATGTCGGTTTGACAAAGTCTGGTTGATTGGATAGGAATAACTATACCTACTACGCAGAATGTTACAAATAACATGTTGGCTTGGACAACCTCTTATTTATCCTCCTCCTCTTCTTCTCTAATTTGGGTGGTTTCCTGTTGGTGCCTTTGGTGGACTAGGAATCAAATGCTATTTAACAATCTAGTGGTTGTACCAAAAGATTTTTTCCATCGAATTCTTCACTTTTCTTGGAGATGGTTGAATGTAGCTTGTAAAAAAAGGTTAAGAGTAAACTATTATGAATGGTGTAAGACGCCTATTGATTTTTTGTAAAAATATTCGTCCTCTTTTTATAGTTGTTATAAGGACTTTGTCATTTTTGGTGAAGTTTCTCTACGCTTGTACATCTTTTGGGTTTAAGATCCCCTTGTTCTTTATTGAATATACTTTTGATTATAAAAAAAAAATATTGGAGAGGGAATATAATAAAAATTACGTTAAAATTCTTGACCTCTAAGAAAAATAATAATAAAATATTTAGACTCTATTTGACACACATTTTTGAATTTATAATTTATAAGTTCACGAGACTAATAAAGATTTGTGTCATATTGATATTTTCATCACAAATTTATAATTAATTTTAGTAATCTATAATTTATTTTTTCAGATACTATTTTAAACTGTATTTTAATATATGTTAGTGTATAGCATTACTTATCATTTTTTCACATTTATTCTTATTATTTTCACTAAAATTTAATTTTATTCTTTACAAATTTAAATATATTAAATATATATTTTATCATAACTAATCTTTTTATACCATTTTGTATTTATCAACTATCAATTATAAATTATTAATTATTAATCATTAGTTTTTAACGATAAACTAGAAACTATCAGATAAGAGACAAATACTATTTTTACCAAATAGTGTCATAGAATTGTAAATTCAATTATATGCTTACTATGAGTGATGACAAAATATGCATAAATCGAGGCAAAGTGGATAACGTTTTTTATTTTATTTTTATAAAGATAACGTTGATTTCATGCTACGATAACATTACTATATAAACTCATTGCTACTTTAATTATTAAAGAATTATGCTTGGGTAACAATTAAAAAACAAATAAATAGAAATGAGAAACAACTCAAATCGAGACATTGAATAAAACGTTGTGGAATGCTTCAACTTCAAGTAATGAAAAAGAGCAACAAAATTTGGCTTGTAACCTTTATAATTTTATATGGTTGTTTAGGTCAACATTGGCACTTAAAATTAGACAAAAGACAAACATTACATTCTTTTTTGGTACAAAAAGACAAACATTACGTTAATTTGTACTAAATGATTTTGTAAGAAACGTATAATAATAGGGGACAACTTCATTATCTATTATAAAAAATTGGATAGTGTACTTTTAATCAATTCAGTAATTCTATATCATTTTATTATACTTAATTATTTATTTAATAATTTAAATTTTATAGATTTTCAATACAATGTAGTCTAATTTACTCTATGAATAACTCTACCCAACTTTTTGAGGTGGGTAGATAAGAATTCACCATAATAATATTAAATTTGTTATTTTGTTGTTATTTACAAATTTATTTTACATTTTAATTACAATAAAAACATGTGATCAAGAAAAGATAATATATTAAAATTATATTAATAAAAATAATTAATGCAGATAATTTTTTAAAAATAATCTATATATATTGAAAAGAAAAAAAACTCCACTTCATCCATTAAATCATGAATATCCTTTCAAATTTTCTTATACTTTCTGTGATTTTATTATAAAAATAATAAAAACATTAAAACTAATAAATAATTATTGTTTCTATACTTTGAAGATTTTAATAAATATTCTAAAAAATTACTAGACATAAATTTACTTACAAATATTAAAAGATACAGATTTTTAAAGGATTGCACAAAAGTCTTTTAAAGCAATAAAATCAACTATACATTTTTCTTATAAAATAATCAAAAACAATTTTATTTATTTTTTACAAAACCATTCTTACTTTTTATATTAATATCCATATAACATTTTTCTACTCAATGGAAAGATTGATTGGACATGAAAGAAACACACGAGAAGAAAATTTTAAATGGATGCCTTCACCGAATTTTCACTACTAAAAAATTCAGTTTTAGTGATCGAATTAGAGACCGAAAAATTTCGGTCACTCTAGTGACCGAATTAGCCACCAAAATTAAATATCATATTAGTAAAATTTTAAAAGTCATTAAATCGGTCACTAAATAAAATTAGCTATCGAATTAGCGACTGATATTTTGTGACCATATTTTGTGACCATCGAATTAGTCAAGATTTTACATTTTTATTGTTTTAATAAATAAAACATATATTTATATAAATAATTAACTCATACAAATTTATTAATTTAGATAAAATATAATTTTAAATAAATCTTTTTAAATAGTATTTGAAAGTTCTATTTCATTAATATTATATACATTTCAAATGTAAATTATACAATAAAAACCAAATGGCTTAGTGGACACCCAAAAGCCTCACAAAGGAAAGTGCATTGGTTCGATTCCTACTAGAGACAAAAAAAATTATTTTATTTTAAAATCGGTCACTAAAATCGGTCATTAATTTCAGTCGCTAAAATCGGTCACTAAATTCGTCTCTAAAGGTTAGCGACTAGCACTTTTCCAACCGAAATTTGGTAGTCGCATTATTGGTCGCTAAACGTTTTAGTGACCGATTTTTAGGCTTTTTCGGTCACTAAACGCGAATTTTTTAGTAGTGTTTTTACCACAATAACTATGTTTTTTAAAAAAATTTTACCACAATAACTATCTTTTCCCACAATATATCAAAGTATTCAGGTTTCAAACAAAAACATTTTGCAGGAAAGAGGAGACACTAGACACACTAACACATGCACTAAAACATACATACAATGAGTTATCATTGTCATTGGCGCATGCACTATTAATGTGGCTGTCCTATTGAGCCTACGTTGTAGGACAAAGAGAAGGCGCCAATAGATGTGTCGTCTATGTGTATTCCCATTTTTTTTTGTATATATGACTTTCATTTCCCACCATTTTTCACACATATTCTCATTTTATTCTAAAGTTTTCTTCAATTTTTCTAACATGATTATTAAAAGAGATGATTATGTTTGTTATTCAATTCTCAAGCCTCCAATGAAGATCTAACTTTTGGAACACTCAGACTTTCGAGCATTTTGAGATGAACTGGATCTGTTGGTTAGACGAAGAGATTAAAAACGGTAAAAAAAATTAGAAGAATTGATAAACTTGTTTTGGTGTTCAATATTGCAAATGAGAATAACGAAGCACAACGTGCATGAGAGTCAATTAAAACTAATATTGATGTTCGTGTTATGATGTATGGACTAAATGATATTGTTTTGATGATTGTAATCTCTTAGATATATTCCAGTGTTAAGTCCATTTATTTGTTCTTTCGCGTTGTTGTTTTAGGCGTATTTGTGTTCGTTTTGTTGTAGCACCGAAAGTTGTATTCAATATGAAATTTCATGTTTAAAAATAAATAAATTACTATCAAGAGTGCCTACAATAATTATGTCGTGGAGCTTGTTCCAAGATTATGACAACGTTTCCGTGTGTTTCTGGGCTAATGACATATACCACATAATCTTACCATTTTGTTAGCCGAATCCATTACGGTTCTAATACACGTGCTGTTAGGGTGACCATTTTTCTTCCTTCGCATATTTTGTTATGCCAAACTATGCCCCCTTCATATGTAGGCCAATATTTTCCTTTGCTACCACCTGGAAGTTATTGTAGTACACATTGAATATATTTATGACTTTGTAAACGGCGACTAGATGCTTGGAATAATCCTGACAAGCTTATAAACATGCCGCAATGACATGAAAGCAAGGCATACAGAAGGATTGAAACTTTTCGCAGTCGCACCAACCTCTAACTAGTTCGACTCGATAATATCCCTTTGGTCTCCCCTCATTATGGTCCATTGTCTCTTCTACACTGAAAGTGTGTCTATGATGGTCAAAGATTGTAATCGCATGTGTGTTAGCTTTGGCAGTTCCTCATTAATAAATTTCATACAGCTTTCACCGAACAACTGTCCTGATTCTAACACTAAACTCTATTTTTAACCACTGATCGTGAACAATGACCATTACTACCTCTGATATCTGAGTTAACCATGAAGATGCTGCAGTTTATGTTGGAACAAAATTGGTTAATATCTTTTCCCTTGGTTTTTGATGATAACAAAGTATTTAAAGAACAATTGGGTTGTCTAACATCTATTCAAGTTTGCATAAATATATTTATTAAGAACTGATGAAGAGCTTCTTGAGAAATCTGCATCAGAAGATCAGACTCTGGCTCTGAAGATCATTTCTAAATACTTTGCTTGTGATGGAGATCCATACTCTAAAGAAGTCAACTCTGAAGAAAGTCAGCCTCGGGTGACCCAAACTCTGAAGCTTCATAATCCAAGAAGTAGTCTCTGAAGTGATCAGCCTCTAAAGAGTGAAGTATGAAGAAAGTCAACCTCTGAAGCTAAAGCTCTTCAACCGAGGTAACTCTAACAGACTCATAACCTTTTGATCATGTGAAAGCTTCAAGAAAAATATCTCTCTTGGTTCCTGAGCTTTAATGGATAATTCCTCTTGCAGAAAGGTGCTTTGTTGATGTGTTTAATCAAGTACAAAGCTATTCCAACCTATTTGGTGAAAGTATTCAATGAATCTTCTCTCTCTGCCTATAAAAGGAGTTGTAGACCTGAAGAAGAAGATGATCAAGCACTAATATAACTCTGCTACAGACTCTGAACATTGGCATTCAAAGAGAAGCTACTATATCAAACTTATTTGACTTAGAACATCTTAAGACTTGTATATTTTAAAATTTCTTAAGTCTTAGAGTCTTTCTAAGTTGTATTCTTTCTACACCTCTGATTGCATATCAAGTGTAATTTGTTACCCAAATCTCTTAACAGTTTGTTTAGACTCGAAAGTCTTTTGCTTTTGTGCTTGAGCATTTGAAGTCTCTTGCTTATGTGCTTCAGCATTTGAAGTCTCTTACTTTAGGTTTTGAGCAAAGGAAGTCTTTATCTTGTGTGCTAGAGCAAGGAAGTCTTAAGCTTGTGTTCTTGAGCAAGGAAGTCTTGAACTTGTGTGTTTGAGAAAGGAAGTCTTATACTTGTGTGTATAAGAAAAGGAAGTCTGTTTCTTGTGTGCTTGATGTTCTGGACTGGGCCAGCACCTGCCCCACAGTCGGGCAGGCCCAACCCATTATCACATTGGGGAGGCCCAACAAAGGCCTAATCCTTCTCCCCATAGGGCACGTTCAGCACTCTCTGCAGTCGGCCAGACCACCACCTAGCACGGGTAGAGACCACACGTCTTCCCCACGGACTCCCCATGCCACTCACGCGGGGACACATCATCAGGTAACTACCTGCTTCCTGAAGAATTGGTCAGTCCACCTTCCGAAGATCACGGGGAAGTTACTCCAGGGTGAAGGCCACATGCTGGTCTTCCCTATGCCACATAAGCCCTGGAAGTTATATGCATTGAGCCTGGCAATCCAACCTAGTGCAGATGACCGTTGGCCCAGCGCTGGGGGCACACTATAAATACCCTCTATCACTAGAGGGCCAGGTATTCTGAATTTCACTCTCTACTACCTCTCTGTACTTATACTCTTTTACTTCGTCTCTTACTTTGTCATCGGAGTACCTTGCAGGTACACCCCCCACCTTCTCACCACCACCGGAGTAACGGAGCTCACGACGTGTAGCTGGCCACTGATCTATTTTTGATCAGGTACGATCAGTGGTGCCATCTGTGGGAAACCTTTGCTTCCTCATTTTTTCTTCCGTATAAACCAAAGCAACCTTCAATTTCTGACGATCATGGCCAGCCCTCGAATTGACGCCAATACTCTGGACACCGCCTTTATCCCATTCAACAACGGAGACGACAACGACCCCAACGTGGCCATTCACGTCAAAGAAGGCGACCACAGGGACACGCACACTACATCTCCCTCCTCTGACGACGCAGCCTTCAACGCCACCCGACACGCTGATTGCCCGATCGTCTACCAGCCGATCCCCGCACCACCTAATGCTGATTCGACCATGGTGGCTCTGTTCACAGCGATCAATCAGACCATTCTGATGATCTTCCAATAGAATGAATAGATAGGAGTGCTCGAGAGGGAGCGACAACATCACTCTCCCCCGCAGAGACATCGTCGCCCCATCTATCGCAGCCCCTCTCCTCCCCCGCGGAGGACGCGACACGATGACTCTAGGAGCCCTTCTCCCCGAATGCCTAGGCGTCGTCCGTGTCTGGAACGACCCCAACCCGTGGTCACCCAGAAGCACAACTGGTCCCCTCCTCGGAAGGAACGACGTTCCCCCGTTCAGAAGAGGAGTAAGACCGATGGACACGGCGAGAAGCCAAAGAGATGACCGAGAAGTCCCCCCGACGAAGCAAGCGTGACCGGGGTGACTAATCCCCGTCACGATTACCCGTCAGGAGTGACGAGGACGACCAACATACCCTGCTGTCCAGGTACATCAAGGAGACTCCCCTGCCCGTCAGAATGGAGAAACCTCTACCATTGATGACGTATGATGGTACGACCGACCCGGACAACCACGTCGAAAGCTTCAATGCAATGCTCGACTGCCGGAATGTTCGGGGAGCCATCAAGTACAGGCTCTTCCCCACTACCCTCCGAAAGGGTGCAATGGCGTGGTACAAGAGCCTCGCACCGGAGTCCATAACCACCTGGAAGGAACTGAAGAGACAGTTCTCCAGGTATTTCACCGCTTCCTGACGCCACCCAAAGACGAAAGCATCCCTGTAAGCCATCATCCAAGGAAAAGACGAATCTCTCTGGGATTACATCGAGAGATTCAACCGGGAAGCCGTCCAGGTATCCATCACGGACGACATGAAGAAATTCTTGATCGAGCGAGGACTGCGACCTTGCACCAAGTTCTCCAAGGCTGTCGGCATTGAAAGGCCCCGCACCATGGAGGCGCTCCTCCACAAGGAACAATCATACATCCAGTATGAGGAGATAGAGGCCGCCCACTGTGCCCGCGACTCGCGGAATCAAGAGGGCCCCAGAAGCTCCAGGCTCGAAGACTCCACCGTCCCCTGACGAGAGGGAGAAAGAAGAAGAGAAGACCAGACCCGAGACTCTTGAGACCCGAGGGGACCAGCAGGTTGATTCACAGAGTACACGCTGCTCACCGATCCCCGCGAGCGAATCCTGGCCGAGTGCATCAACTCAGAATTCCAGAAAGAAGGTGTCCGCTTCCCGAAGCCGACACCCCCCAAACCAAACATTGACAAGTCCAAGTACTGAAGGTTCCATAGGAGCCATGGGCATGTCATAGAGGACTGCATCCACCTCAAGGATGCGATAGAAATTCTGATTAAGGAGGGGCACCTCAAGCAGTACACAAAGAGGAACGACGCTCCCTGACAAGAGGCCTGGGAGACGCAAAGGGTCGAGGAGGCGACCCCTTCCTTCGACGAGAACGGTCTACAAGTCGCCCTGTGTGTCACCCGACCAGAGGACTTCTACTTTCCTGATGAGCCCGACATCCCGGCGACCGCTCGCAGCCCATGGAAAAGTTTTCCCGTCGCAATGGTTATATCCGGTGGGAGTTCAACAAGGTCTCAGTGGGGTCGATCAAGCGGAAGTTCGACGAGTTGATAGAGACGAGCTCGGTGCAGACCGCCACTTTCGAGAAGGTCCAAGGAAGGTCGAACCCCATCATCTTCTACCTCGAAGAATTGTCGGCAGTGCCCTTAACTCCACCATCCCCCTCCTGATCAGGGCGCAGATGGCGAACTTTGATGTCTGCCATATCTTGGTCGACCAAGGGAGCTCGGTGGACATCATGTACGACCACCTCTTCGAGACCCTCCAGCTCAATAAAGCACATCTGACCCCTACGTGGGCTCATACCTCCAGGGTTTCAACGACACCACCACCAGACCGTGGGGCTATGTCAAGCTGATGGTTACTTTCGGGAACGATGACACTGCCCGACAAGTTAAGATCCGCTTACTGGTGGTGGAGTGCCCGTCTTTGTACCAGTGCATCCTGGGAAGACCAACTCTGGCCGAGCTCACGACGGTACCATCTAGAGTCTATCTGAAGATGAAGTACTACATGACCAGAGGCCGGGTCGTCACCCTCCACGGAGATATTGAAGCTACTAGGAGGTGCTTCGAAGCTGCGACCAAGGGTTTGAACTCGATCAACGTCAAGTACAAGAACACAGAGAATCCAGCCCCGGACGTAGAGCAGAAACTACTCCCGCGTGTAAATGCGGTGGACCTCGACAGTCGCTTCCCCATCGAGCAAGATAAAGGAGAAGCAGCGGACAAAGACCTTCCAGCCGACGGCAACGGGCAGCCTCTCCACCTAACGCGCCCCATTCCAGATGGAGACTTCGAGCTCATCACTCTCGGGGACAATTCGGACAGGAAGGTGAAGATTGGCACGGGGCTCCCTGACCTAGCGGGGAAGCAGTTGAAGGTCTGCCTCCCGGAGAATGCTGACTTGTTTGCGTGGAGCGCGTCGGAGATGCCCGGCCTCGACCCAGATGTGGCCTGCCATCAACTCACAATTGATCCAGCCGCTAGGGCTGTAGTACAACGTAGGCGTAGGCAGTCTCCCGAGAAAGAGGAGGCTGCTGAAAAAGCTGTAAAAGACCTCGTAGAGGCAAAATTTATTTCGAAAGCCCAGTATATAACCTGGCTGTCCAACGTTGTACTTGTTAAGAAAAATAATGGAAAATGGAGAATGTGCGTTGATTACACCAATCTTAACCAGACATGCCCGAAGGATGCTTATCCACTAATTAACATCGACAAACTGGTCGACAATTCTGCAGGTTTTAAGTTGATGTCGTTCATGGACGTATACTCGGGGTACAACTAAATCCCCATGGCGAAGGCCGACAAACAGTACACAGACTTCATGATCGAGTCGGCCAACTACTACTACAATGTAATGCCCTTCGGCCTGAAGAACACCGGCGCCACCTACCAGCGGATGATGAACAAAGTCTTACGGGGAGAGATCGACGACATGCTCGAGGTCTACATGGACGACATGATCGTAAATTCACGAGAAGAGGTCGATCACTATGCCCACCTCAAAAGAGTCTTCGACACAGCGAGGAAATGCAAGATGAGGTTCAACCCGGAGAAATGCACCTTCGGCGTCCGGGCAGGTAAATTCCTCGGTTTCTACCTCATAGAACGAGGGATCCAGGCGAACCCCGACAAGTACATGGCATTCTCCGAATTCCTGACGCCGAATTCAAGGAAATTGATACAATCGCTAAACGGGATGCTCACCTTGCTGTCACGCTTCGTGGCCAAGTCGGCGCAATACGCACTTCCATTTTTCAAACTCCTACGCAAGGAGGCCACGTTCAAATGGACCGAGGAGTGCGAACAGGCGCTCCTCCACCTCCAACAAGTCCTCTCGCAACCCCCGGTCCTCTTGGTACCAGAAGACAGGGAGACGTTGTTCCTGTACCTCGCCGTCACGAGCGAAGTGGCCAGCACAGTTTTATTCCGGGAAATCCCCGACGGGCAAAAGCCGATTTACTTCACCAGTAAAGCCCTCCAAGGCCCTGAACTTAGATACCAGTAAATTGAAAAGGTCGCTCTGGCCCTCTTCATTGTGGCCAGAAGGTTGCGACACTACTTTTTTGCCCATACAATCGTGGTGAGGACCGAGTAGCCCGTGAGACAGCTCCTCGTTCGACCAGACATGGCGGGTAGGATGCTAAAATGGTCACTCGAACTCACCGAGTTTGACATCTAATACGAGGGTAAAAAGGCCCTGAAAGCTCAAGTACTAGCCGACTTCGTCGCGGAGATGACCATCCCAGAACCTTCCACCGACGAATCCCAAAAATGGACGATCTGCGTCGACGGGGCATCCAACTCGACAAGAAGCGGAGTGGGCATCATCCTAGAGAACGAGCAAGGCATTCTGATTGAGATCTCACTCACATTGTCCTTCCCGACGTCAAACAACCAGGCCGAATACGAGGCTTTCCTCGCTGGATTACGACTACCCGAGGATCTCGGTGCCAAAGAAGTAAAAATATTCACTGACTCCCAACTCGTGGCCTCCCAGGTGCGAGGAGAGTACCAATCCAAGAAAGACAACCTCATCGAATACTTGGCTATGGTGAAAGAAATGATGAAAATTTTCACCTTGGCGGAAGTGAGTCACATCCCACGCGAACACAATACTCGGGCAGACGTCCTATCGAAGCTCACGAGCACAAAGAAAAAAGGCGGGAACAAGTCTGTCATCCAAGAAGTGCTTACGTGTCTAAGCATTGAGAAATCCCCCCTACGGCCGACGTACATGCCATTGGAGATAACCACTGCTGGATGACCCCGGTATACGAATACCTCAGTACGGGAAAACTACCCGACGACCCCAAGGATACCGGCGTAGATAGGCGGCGTGCCTGCTCATATACTATCGTTGAGGACAATTTATACTGGTAGGGCGTCTTGATCCCCCTCCTTAGGTGCGTCGAGGAGTCTAAGGTCCCCGACATACTACAGGAGATCCACAAAGGGATCAATGCGCAACACCTCTATGGACAGTCCCTAGCTCGTAAAGCATTGCGAGCAGGGTACTACTGGCCCACCATGTAGCAAGACGCCAAAGAGCACATCAAGAAGTGTGACAGATGCCAGCGGCACGTGGAAATGCACCTGGCCCTGTCCAATGAACTCAAAACGCTTTCGTCCTCGTGGTCGTTTTCCTAGTAGAGGATGGACATCCTCGGACCCTTCACCGTAGGGTCGTACCAAAATAAGTACCTGATTGTTGGCGTCGACGACTTTACTAAGTGGATAGAGGCCGAAGCCTTGGCCAAAATCACAGCCCACAACTTACTCCCTTTCTACAAGAAGAATATACTTTCCTGGTTTGACGTACCCCAGGCAATTATCACCGACAACGGGACACAGTTCACCGACAAGAACTTTCAGGACTTCGTTACCAAGTTGGGCACGAAGCAACACTTCACGTCGGTCGAGTACCCACAAACAAACGGGCAAGCCGAACCCGCAAACAAGGTGATCCTGCGAGGTCTGAAACGGAGACTGGGCGACACCAAGTAAAGGTGGTTCGAGGAGCTACACAACGTGCTCTAGGCCTACAGGACAACCCCACACTCGACTACCGGGGAAACCCTGTTCCAACTGACCTACGGAACTGAGGCGGTAATCCCAATAGAAATAAGGGAACCCTCAAGAAGGACCGAGTCTCCCCTAGACGAGGAGATGAACGATGAGGCCCAAAGGGAAGAGCTTAACCTGGTCGAAGAGATACGGTCAGACACATCCCTCCGCGAAGCCTCGCTCAAACAGAAGATAACTTTACGCCATGAAAGCAAAGTTATCAAACGCGAATTTCAGGTAGGCACCCTAGTCCTGCGAAGGAACCAAAAATATTTACGCGAAGGTAAGCTCGCCGTGAACTGGGAGGGCCCCTATCGCGTCCGCGCAAAAACGTGGACGGGATCCTACTACCTCAAAAATCTGCACGGGGAAGAACTTGCTCGACCATGGAACGCTGAAAAACTTAAACAATACTACAGTTAACTGCCCGTGACCTATTCGTATCATGACCTATTCGCGTCACGACCACGGGAGCACACTAAGGTACAAACGCGTCTCCATACCTCGAGACAAGAAGATAAGGGCCCACTTTGTGTGTGCGCCAGAACCCTTGATTTGACCGGGACACCTCTACCGAGCTCCACTGTCGCCCGTACCAACTAGGCAGAACGCCCAGCTCGCGATGGGAAGTTCACGCCTCAGAGCTAAGACCTCGACTAAGCTCTTAGCTTCGTCGAAGGTCGGAATACGACTCCGACCACTCGACCAGTTTCCTACACTGTCGAGGATCAATGACGTAGAGCAAAGGCCCCAAATACTTAGACAAATACACAAATAGCAAATATATAGTGAACATACAAACAACACACACAAGATAGGAAAAACAATGCATTAAGTCGGGCAGAAGCCCATTGTTCAAGCGGTACAAAAAAACAGTGCGAGCCCCCGACACGCAGGCCGGGCAAAAGTCAATTTACAAAATACGGCATGCAGGCCGAGCTAAACGATAACCATAAGTGGTGCGTGGGCCAAACAAACTGAACAAAAGAAAATAGAACTAGACAACTGCATTCTCCTCGTGTTGGTCGCCCTCCATGGTTTGGCGTCTTCTTCCTCCTCAATTTCTGGCGCGACAACCCGACCTTTGACCACCTGGTGGTAAGGGCCTGTTCCCTCAGCGATAAACTGAACACCAGGATTCACAAGCCGGAGCTGCTCCACAACGGCAGCAAATCCCACCTCGACATCCCCCAAAATATCCTACTCGAACAGCCGGATCTTCGATACCATTTCAGCCCGAGAAGTCAGAAGCTTCTCCTCGGAGGTCTCATCTTCGACGGGCCTGGCAGCCGCCTCCAGCTCAGCGATCCTTGCTAAGAGAGTTTTCCTCTCCTCGTCAGCGTCCTTCATCTTCTTCTCCAACTCCCCGTAAACCTTGACCCGGGCCATGTTCTGCTTCTTACACTCGTCAAGGTCAGCAACCAGCTTCTTCATCTCAGCCTCGACATACGCAAAGTTATTCTATAATTTGGTTAGGTCAGCCGAGGGGCAGGTCTCGTCGTTCAGGACCAAAGCCGTTGCAAAGACCCGCATCATCGCGGCTATATCTTCCGACAAGGCTTTCAGGTCTCTTCGTTCAGGACCAAAGTCGTTGCCAAGATAGCCTTGGACTCGGCAACGCTCACAGTCGGGGAGTTGGCCCTGGAGAAGAAGTTGGGCTGCACGTAGAAGGGCGGGAGCACAAACTTCTCATCAGACGAGTTCTCGGTGAGGTCGACATGTACGGGCTCAGTGACGCGTTGCCTCTTAGGGGAACCCTACGACGTTGGAGACTGGCTGCATTAGGGGGAAGAAAACGAGCCTCCGGGTGTCGAGTTGGGGCCTGACATCTGCTGAACCTGGGCGACTTGCCCCTTCTCGAATTTCTTCGGACCTCTGGTGGCTGCCAGATTCTTCACGCGTTCTTCCAAGCTCGACATTCTACCTGCAAAAGGAAAACAAACACGTCAGCAAACCAATGACGGAACACAGATGGGACTCGAATGAAGGAGATGTTCGCTACCTAATAACCAGATAGCTTCCTCGTCGGACTCGCACTCGAGGAGGGCTTTCGTGTTTATCAACCGGGACTCCTTTAAAATCTCCCCACGATTGTTGCAGATAAAATTTCCGTCCGGAGTCAAAAGCTTCGCGGGAGTGAAGCCAAAGACAAAATTGACTAACTTCTGGTAGGCCAGCCGATCCTCTTCGTCCAACGCACCAAGGCTGATTATATAACTGTCTGTGCCTCTTTTGAAATGCTCATCCGTCTACTCCAGGGGAAACTTCGATTCTAGAACCTCCCCCCGCCATCAATTTTTCTCTCTGAACATGTGGTCGTACAATGAGTCGGCGTCCATGTGGGTGATGGGCTTGACGATGAAGTTCCAGTATTTGAATTTGCAGAAAGAATCCAGGTAAGCCCGAAGCAGCCTCCTCGGTTACTTAAAGGACACCCAGTTGTGTCGGCCCTCAACCGTCTATCTCTGCAGATGGAAGATACTGAAGAAGAAAGGTATCGTGGCCCCGACTCTGAGGTACCGACATACGAGCTCATATGCCCGCACGAACGCGATTACATTTGGATGAAGCTACGAGGGCGCCAGACACAGCCAGGAAAACACCTCCCGGTGGAATACACTGAAGGGCAGATGCAGGCCCGCCTCTAGGAAGGTGAATTCGTACCTAGAGAATCTCATTCCTTTGAAGCACGAGCATATTCGATGGTGTTCTTGGGGCTTGTACATCTGCCAGTTCTGAGGGGAGCCCTTATAACGATCCTCAATAGTGGCATATGCGTCTGAGTCGTTCGTGGAAAATAAAGAAGGGACGCCCAGAGGCTCCTCCTCGGCCTAATCCTCAGGCGTTCATTTTCTAACACCGCTGGTCTGCGCTACCGGTGAGTCGGGCTCGTCGTCGGTCTCAATGACCCCCTCAATCCTTTCAGCTATTTTTACCTAAAAAGCAGAGGAAAACGGTCAATTCGACATTCCAGATCAAATCCACCCTTCCACCGCAAATTAAGTGAAAGGCAGAAGAAATGAGGCGAGGAGTAGCTCGGTAAATGTCCTCAACTAAAGCCTTCCTCGAGAAACTCGTACACACGAGGAGACTTTGTCCCACGCATAGTCATAAAACCCTCCTCGGCGTATACTCCACCGACAAAATTTTCCTGCAGCTACGAAACCCCGGAGGGGTCTCCTGGCTGAGGTCGTCACCGCGTCAACTAGAAATTAGGGGCACGACCCCCCCCCCCCTTGAGACCATCAGTAAAGGTCGTCGAGACCTCCACCTGATGTCCTCGGAGCCTTCATCCCAAGTCCTCGGAACCTTCATCCCACGTCCTCGGGACCTTTATCAGGTCCTCGAGTTCTCCATCCTACGACCTCGGGATGTTCATTCCATGTCCTCGGGACCTTTATCAGGTCCTCGAGTCCTTCAACTTATCTCCCCGGGGTATTCATCCCAGGTCCCCGGGACATTCATCGGAAGCTTAGAGAAGTTCCGGAATTTTCACTGAAAACTCTGTGGTTTCCCTGGGAACTTCATCAGTTCGCTGTAGGAACCACCGGGAAACGCATAAAACAAATATGAGGGAACCTGAAACTTACTTGGACACGACGGTTGTGGAACGAAGGTACGACGGCCTACGGCGGACAAACAAAGTGAAAGCTGAAGAAACGAAAAGAAAGTGGGAAAAGTTCTGAGCAGAAGAGCGAAAGCGTGCAAATGACACAGACTCAACTCCTATTTATAGTCCTGACACGGGACTCGAGGCATCCCTAGGCACTTGAGTGGCATACTCCTAGCCGCCCTAGGCATTGATGGCACGTGACACGTGGTGCCTTGAGACTCCGCGTGCGTCTTCTCAATTTCCCTTCGTGCCCGCGCGATGAGTGCGTTTGTTTCTTTTCGTCTTCCCCATGTCGTTGACCAAGGCACCGAACGGGGACACTCTCTGACAAGATATGGCCTTTAGGGCGCCAACGGACAAACGTCCCAGCAACTCCTGTCTTGTCGAACATCACCTGAATCCTCTACCAACTCGGTGTTTCGGGCACATTGGCGCCCTACTAGATGGGTCCTCGACGAATATACTGACCCTTAAGTCATTACTCCACTACGTCAGGGCAACGACATGGGGGCTCCTGCTCTGGACTGGGCCAACACCTGCCCTACAGTCGGGCATACCCAACCCATTATCACATTAGGGAGGCCCAACAAAGGCCTAATACTTCTCCCCGTCAGGCATGTTCAACACTCTCTACAATCGGCCAGATCACCACCTAGCACGAGAAGATACCATGCATCTTCCCCACAGACTCCACGTGCCCCTCACGCGGGGACACGTCATCAGGTAACTACCCGCTTCATGAAGAATTGGTCAGTCCACCTTCTGAAGATCATGGGACAGTTACTCTAGGACGAAGACCACATGCTGGTCTTCCCTATGCCACGTAAGCCCTGGCAGTTATCTGCATTGGGCCTGACAATCCAACCTAGTGCAGATGACCGTTGGCCCAGCGTTGGGGGCACACTATAAATACCCTCTATCACTAGAGGGTCATGTATTCTTAATTTCACTCTCTACTACCTCTTTGTACTTGCACTCTTTTACTCCGTCTCTTACTTTTGCATCGGAGTACCTTGCAGGTACAGCCCCACCTTCTCACCACCACCAGAGTAAAGGAGGTCACGACGTGAAGTTGGCCACCGATCTATTTCTGATTAGGTACCATCACTTGAGTATTTTTAATCATATTTGATTATAATGGAAATCCCTTGAAGAGCAAGGGGATTAGACTACTTTCAGGTTGTGAGAGGAACCATGATAACTGCTTGTGTTTTGTGCTTTTACTTTACTTGATTCTGAACATTATTTTGTTGTTATCAATTATTTACTTATGAGTCAGTTTCTGTTGTAGAATCTGATAAAGATATTCAAGAATTTAGACTCTGGACCGAGGGTTCAAACTCTGATCAAGATCAGCCAAAAGCAGAAGTTGAAAAAATTTGAGAAAAGCCAACAAAATTCAACCCTCTTTCTTGTGTTTTTCTCACTCTCAGTTTGGACTACAAAAACAACGATCATCTGGTTTTGAAACACCATACTTCATGACTTAATAATTAATAAATAAAATATAATTCTATCCAAGTAGGATATCAATTTATAATCCAAGAAGTCTGAATGCTTCTTCATTTACTATAAAAATTATAGTCCAAACAACGGAGTTAAACAAAAGTATGGCATCCATAGACTCAACAAATCATTGTCGTTACGCAAAAAATGCACAGAGTCGCCACCGAATTTATTTATTTCGAAGAAAGGGATAATATCGATAAAACCCCCTAAAGGTGAAGAAAATGGTCTCGCAACCAAATTCGGGTTCGAAAGTCGGTTATGCGAAGGGAATGTATTAGCACCCCTCACATCTGTAGTACTCAACGGGAACCATCTAGGTTGTCTAAGCACGAATGAGTGTCGATATCTAAAGGTTTAATTTCTATTGGGGAAAATGTTTCTTTTTTATTAGTGTGCTTGCCAAGATCTCGCAATCTCGTGCCTACGTATCCTCATATTGCAATAAGGAAATTAAAGCTTTGTAGTTTGGGATAGAAAATAAGTGTGTGTTGATTGATTTTAACTTGAAAAAGGGTTTTCGGGAAGATGCCTTAAGGAGCAAAAAGAGTTTGATGAGTCGAGGTTGATTTTAGGGTTTTTGAAAAGAATGTTGTTTTTTATTCGAATTGCAATAAAGACTATGAGTGGAGGTGAATATTTCAAACAACCAAAATACTCAGAGTGAGGATAGGGAAACTCCATTCTTATTCCTTCTCCATCACTTAAGGCTCGTGGCGCGCAATTTTAATCGTATTTAACATGTTTTTGAATATATTGAGAAAATGCCACTTGACGTAGCATCATATATATATATATATATATATATATATATATATTTTTTTTTTGGTGGTGTTCGCGATCTGATTGGCTAACGTGAGAGTTTCCGCGGATCAGTAATGTTTCTTGTGGATTGATGGATTGAAAATGTATTGAGTATTGATAATTAATACATGGTTGAAAAAGATTTGTTTATAATCAAAATTGTGTCACTTTTTTCCGTCAGATAGATATGAACATCGAGGTAATATGTTATTTCTTTTTTAAATAAAAATAAAATAAACTAATGCGTTTCCCCCTTTTTTATCTGCCCACACGAGGGAATAATTTTTTTGATATAGCAACCCCAAAAAGAAAATAATGAACGGTAAAGTATATCACTTACACATTTTTACCATCCACCATTTTTTTAGGTTGAAATATTTCTAGGTTTGATTAAGAAAAGAATAAAATCATTGATCCCCATAGTATCATTTTTCAGTATTGTTAGACAAGAAAAGAATAAAATCATTGATTTTTTTTGCTTAAATGCAGTTTTGGTCCCCATAGTATCATTTTTCTAAACTATTGATCCCCCTTTAAAAAAATCCCAGGTTTTTGGTCCCTTGTTTTGATTTTTTTGGGATTTTTTTGGTCCCCTCTCATATTTTGGTTATGTGGCATTGTAAACGCTGATGTGGCATGGGGTATGTTGTTCATAGCTGGAAATAAAATGCCATGTCATAAATTAAAACATATTTAATGAATTTTTAATATTAAAAAACAATTTTAATTAAAGAATTAAAAGAAATAAGTTTATAAATACGTAATTATTTTCATGTTCTTCCTCAATCGTGTCTAAGAACCCTAGATTTAAAAACTTCCCCAATTCATTTTTTTCAATCCTCAATCCTCAAGAACCAAGCCTCACGACCATGTCTGGGTATTCAGCTTCAAGCAATCGCAGTGTTTCGCGCGGGAATCATGTTGAATGCAAGTGTGGTATTCCCTCTCCATTGGTGATGGCTTGGACGGAGCAAAACCCAGGAAGGCGATTTTTTGGCTGCGGGATGTACAAGGTTAGCTGTAAAATACTCTTTCCTAGAAATCCCTATTTTGTAGTAACATGAATGGAATCCCTAATTTCTTCATCTTCATGTCCAGAATCAGGGATACAAGAGATGTTCGCATTTTGTTTGGTTTGATGAAGAAATGTCGCAACGAGCCAAGGAAGTTATATCTTCAATGCATCAAAAGTTATAGTTTATTCATACTTGTAGTAATCAGAAGTGAATTCTTCTGGTTGTATTTTGTTATGCCACATGCATGCTATTGCATGACTGCAAGGTATACCAGAGAGGTTCCATTTCCTACAAGCACATGTTCCTTCCTTGAGGTTGACACAATATGTTTCAATACCATTAGTCACACCAAATATTGCCATATCATCATCACCATGCCAAGTTGGAATCCATCTTTCAGCAAACCTCTTATTTTTCTCAAGAACTACTTGAATTCTTGGGCAAAGATCACCAACACATTTAACCATCAACTCTTTTTGTTGTGTAATCCTCTTGGTCAGGTAATGCTTAATCCCTTCTAAAAGGGTGATGATTGGTTTATCCCTATATTCTAGGATAACCCTATTAAAAGCTTCACACATGTTATTTACCTGAAGGTCACACTTAGAGTAAGTCTTGAAATGAGACCTACTCCAAAATTTAGCTGGCACCTATTTCATGTCTTTCCAAGCAGCTTCATTCAAACCTTTCATCCTCAACATTGCTCTCTCCCACTCTTGTACAGTAGTGGACCTTGCAACACTCCACAATGCTTCATTCAATTCCATACCAACATACTTTTTCTTCCAATTTCCATACAGATGCTTGACACATAGCCTCTGTTCCACACGCTCACTCAATCCTTGGACAGCTGGAACAAGACCCCGCAATTCATAGTTTTATATCAGTTATCAATTATTTACAAGTTAAAGAATGAAGTTGAAATCTTTATAGTGTCATTTACCTTCTGTTGATCAGATATGAAAGCATAAGCCCTTTGATTAATTGTTTGCAAGTCATCAAGTAACAAATTAAGGAACCACTCCCAAGAGTCCTTTGTTTCAGCCTCCACAACAGCATATGCTATTGGAAATATTTGGTTATTTCCATCCCTTCCTACAGCTGACATCAACTGCCCACTAAAATCCCCTTTCAAAAAACAAGCATCAAGACCAATGAGTGGCCTACACCAGATGACATGTATGTTCTGAGCAGTCTTAGCCTGTCTATTCTGAGCAGTCCTATGACATGTATGTTCATCATACAAAGACACAACCTGCCAATACTGGTTGCATGCCCTCTTCCCAATCCTCATGTGAAATTTGCACTCAGTGATACACTTAACCACCATCCTCTTTCCATCATTCTTATGCAGGTAAATATTTTTTTTCTCCACCATGGCATACTCCTTTATAGCCTCCTTCACCAGATCCTTTGTATTAAATCTCATCCCTAACTCAAATTTGACTCCCTCACCAACTTTATAGGTTGGGAAACTCTCACATTCCTCATCATTTTCACTCTCATTTGGGGTTTGAAGGTGATCAGAATCATCTCCATTCTTAAAGTCATTCACAATGGGTTCAACATTGTCTTTAGGTAACACACTTGTCTAATCTAAGTCATTAACTTCATCTTCCAAATCATCATCCATTTCATCTTCCAATTCATCATCTATTTCATCATCAATTTCATCTTCCTTGTCCATAGTCTCTTCCACATTAACCTCAGCCTCCTTCCCTCTTCCCTCTTCTTCATTCATCTCAGCCTCATTTTCAATTCTCTCTTCATCATTCATCTCAGCCTCATTTTGGACCCCCTCTTCATCATTCACCTCATCCTCCTTCCCCAATCCCTCTTCATCATTCACCTCAACAACCTCATCATCAGAGAATACTTCATGACCTATATCTGTCTCTTCAACAATGACAGGTTCACTAATGCTATGTTCAACATACAAGTCAGCAATTTCATAGCCGTCAACATCTCTTATCAATTGCAAAACATCTTTGTCACAGTTCAGTGGCCTAAGACCAAGGGTAAAATTCCTCCTAGGGTTCAAATACCAGATACATTTAATGTCTACATATATATCCTTCTTAATCAGTTCAAACAACTCCATATAGGACAGTTATCTACATCCCACTTCCAGTCCATTTCTGTAACAAATCCACCAACATACAGTCTGACAGGAGTTTCAACGAGTTCACCTCCATGGTGAATCCTAAACCTAATTGTTTGACACCTGGTTGGCCTGTATTAATTCATACATATTTGTCAGAATGGGTCCACACAAACAAGACTTAAATAAAGAAGAAATGGTAGGACCACAAAACCCTAAAACACAAAGTATTCTAAACCCTAACACAAAAAGGGACCACCAAGTATGATAACATACTACGAAAAAAACCCTAAACCATTTGGGGTCCACCATTACCATTAAACTAAGAATGAGATGAAATAAAGGAAGAACGTGGGGAAAGAATACGACAATATACCTGAGGCAGAACTTGACGCCATTGTTCGTCTTGGAAAGACCAGGATTTTCCATGGAAGCTTCAGAGTACTTGGTGCGTTTGAATCGTTTGGTGTTCTAGGGTTCAAAGTTTCTAGGAAATTTTCTCTTGAACAATGTTACGATGGAAATGCAATTAGGGATATGTTAGTACTTATATTAAATATTCAGAATAATAAAAATATCATAAAGTTATTTTATTTTGTGATTTTTTAAAATTAAAATTGTGTTTACTGATGTGGCTATTCAGCTGGCCAATATAAGCTTTGCCATGTCATAATCTACAATGCCACATACTCTAAACTGGTGGGGGACCAAAAAAATCCCCAAAAAAAATCAAAACAAGGGACTAAAAACCTGGGTTTTTTTAAAGGGGATCAATAGTTTAGAAAAATGATACTATGGGGACCAAAACTGCATTTAAGCATTTTTTTTGCTTGGTTGACAACATTGAGAAATTATTCCTAAATATAAAAATGAATTGCAAAAGGTAGAATCAACAAAAACAACAACACCAACGCCGTTCCATGAAATAAATTGCAAAAGCAGGAAAAACGTTTTGTTCAATGTTGGTATAAAATTAATTTCTTCAATGAATGAATGTAACAACAACAACATACAACAACATCATACAATCTTGAAAGATTTCCTAACTAATTAAGAAAAACTTTAAAGATTTTTTTGTCTTGCAATCTATCTCAGAGAATGATATTTACGAATTTGGAGCAACAACAAATGAGTTAGCATAAGACAAACTCTAATGAACAAATATTTTTATAGATAAAATTGAGTAATCTTTTCTTCTAGATTAGTAGGTTAACCAAATAAATAAATAACTTAATATTTAATAAAAAAAAAATAGCACCATTATAAAAAATAAAATAATATTGTGATTGTAGGAATTCGAAATATATCTTAGTTAGTTTAATCTTTAATTGTATTTAGTAAATAAAAAAATGTATTGTAATTAAAAAAAATTCAAAAGTGTCTCAGATAGTTTAATCTTCAATTGTGTTTAGTAAATAAAGAAATGTATTGTAATTAAAAAAAAAAAATTCATAAAGGGTTTAAGGGCGAGGACACCTTTAGATGAGTTATATCATAAAGTGTTGTAGAATTTCAAGTCGGCAAAGTTTCTATTTATGAACATACTGATAAAAATAATTTGTGTCATCAAGTGGGTCATATTGCTAAACAGGTCATGCACGTTGATGAAATGTAATTGAGGCCACACACTTAAAAAGGTATTTGGGTGTGAAGTGAATAGTATATAGCACACCCCAAGTAAAGGTGTCAAATTGCTTCAAGAAATAAAAAGTAAAAGTGTCAAATTGAATTGTTTTGGAAGTTTCTTAAATGGAGAGAATAAAATTTCAATTTTTTGAAGAAAAAATTAAAAATAAATTTAAACTTAATAATAATATTGTATCATTAATAATAATAATAATAATAATAATAATAATAATAATAATAATAATAATAAATCAACAATTGAGCTTTATTTTTTGAAATAAAATGGTCAAAGTCCAAAGAAAAAAATTATTAACCAATCAACTTAGAAGAATAGGCACCAATACAGTCGACTAATAAAAAAAAGATAAATTTAAGCAGAAACTAGCTCATAATGCATGAAATTATGACATAAATCACTCTTTATGTTGACAATTGTATTTGCACAAATATATGACTTATGATAAATACGATAAATCCGCACCTCTCAATCCAATTTTAACAAGGTTGAATTTGTTGTACTAATATTATTCCAATTACACTACCCTATCTTAAATCCAAAATACTTTGAAGAACCAATTTGAAATTTATAAGAAGTTCAATAATTTGAAATCCAATTTTTTTTTTTTAATCTTAATCCTTTTAGCAATCTCCAGATTTCAGTAATATATACGTTACAAGAAGTTGTTACAACTTTTTTATCCGTGTTCAATATCATCCAATAGAATAAGAAAGAATCCAATTTATTTGAGCAATTTAAACTATTTGCAAAATGATTTGATCATAGACTCGTGAGTATTAAAAAAAATGGGTTAATAACTATTTTGCCCTCTGTTATATAGACGCTTTTTGAAAACCTCCCTATAAAAAAAAAACTTGCAAAAAATATCTTAACATTTGAAGATTCTCTCAATTTTAACCTTCATGACATCCAGTGTTGTAGAAAGAAGTAGAACTCATGACCTCACATCACAAAGCATCACTCATTACCACTAGGCCATGTTGTGTTTTGTGACATTGTTTGCAACTATAATATACATAATACATAATTAACTAGTTAAACATTTTTACTAAACTAAAATCTATTAAATCATTTTTATTAAACTATTTAATTTTTTTTCTTAATATACTGTAACTATTAATAATATAGTTAAAATGTTAAAAAACAATTATTATTTATTTTAAAAATGTTAAAAATTAGGTTAGTTTAAAATTGTTTTAAAATGTTTTAGTATATTACTTTAGTATAATTGTTTTAATAAATATTTTAATATAAGCTACAGTAAATTAAATTAAATAGGTAATTACTATTAAAAATTAAATTAAAATATATTTACGTTATTACTATTAAAAATTAAAATATATTTAAATTAAGCTACAGTATATTTACATTATTACTATTAAAAATTAAATTAAAATATTCATTTACCTATTTAATTTAATTTACTGTAGCTTATATTAAAATATTCATTTATCTATTTAATTTAATTTACTGTAGCTTATATTAAAATATTCATTCACCTATTTAATTTAATTTACTGTAGCTTATATTAAAATATTTATTTACCTATTTAATTTAATTTACTGTAGCTTATATTAAAATATTCATTTACTAATTTAATTTAATTTATTATAGCTTATATTAAAATATTAATTTACGTTAATATTAATATTAATTTACTGTAGCTTATATTAAAATATTTATTTAACTATTTAATTTAATTTACTGTAGCTTAATATTTATTTAATCTATTTAATCTAATTAAATTGTTAATTACTGTACCATATTAATATACTATATTAATATATTAAATTAATATACTAAATTAACATAATAAATTAACATTATATTACTAAATTAATATACTAAAACATTTTAAAACAATTTTAAACTAACCTAATTTTTAACATTTTTAAAATAAATAATAATTATTTTTAACATTTTAACTATATTATTAATAGTTACAGTATATTAAGAAAAAAAATTAAATAGTTTAATAAAAATGATTTAATAGATTTTAGTTTAGTAAAAAAATTTTACTAGTTAATTATATATTATGTATATTATAGTTGCAAAGAATGTCACAAAATACAACATAGCCTAGTGGTAATAAGTGATTCTTTGTGGTGAGAGGGCATGAGTTCTACTCTTATCTATAACACTTTTTGAACATTTAACATGTTTTTAAAAATAAACAAAAAATAAATGAAAAAAAAAAAAAAAAAAATGCTGCCACATCAGTTTTTTTGGTGACTGGATGTCATGAAGGTCAAAATTGAGAGAATCTTCAAATGTTAGGGTATTTTTTGCAAGTTTTTTTTATAGGGGGTTTTTCAAAAAGCGCCTATATGGCAGGGGGCAAAATAGCTATTAACCCTAAAAAAATTAATCTCAATAAGAGAATCAGTTTGTTTGTCCGAAAAATCATTTATTGAATATTAATCATTTAAACATTTTTTAGTGAATTATGACACTACTTCCGTTTTTTATTATAAATTGCTTTGAGAAAAAAATCTGTACCATAATATAAGTCGTTTTATAATATCAGTGAATCATTAATGTTATTTTTTCTATTATATCCTTAAATATTTATTATTCTCTCTTCTTTCAATTATATAAAATTTTCTTTTCAATACCATTAATAAAGGACAATTTTATAAAATCATTAATAGTTTCTATTTTTCATAATACAATTATTACATTTCTTAATACGTGTAAAAAGTCAAAAACAATTTATAATAAAAAACGGAGGGCATATTATTTTAGATAAATTCAAGAATACCAAAATGTTTGCAGCTACTTTTTAAGACGGTGTTAAAATATAAGTTTAACATTAGTAAAATTTTTAAAATTATGATTAATTAATAGTATAAAATATTTTTGTTAATATCAATTAAATTCATAAAAAAGTAAAATAATAATAATATAACATGTGAGGATTAAATTAAAAGTTTGGTAGAATAAGAGGACCATCTTTGCTTGTATTTCAATTCAAAAATCAACAAAGAAAATCTGTCAGATTCTGTAATAAAATCTGTCAGGATCCTCCTTTCCAAACTGTCAGATTTTCTAACAAGATTTTGTATCTCCTCGAATATGATGTCCACCCTTTTAAATCTGCCATCCTCATTCACATCTTTTTCATCATCACACAAACATACCCTCTAGTATATTTCTCTTCCTTTAATTCCTCAAACATTCTTAACTTTATTCTTGTCTTGTATTTTCAATTTTCACTATTCAAATTATGGCACAGTTCCATGTTTTGGCTGTTGATGATAGTGTTATTGATAGGATGTTGATTGAAAGACTCCTCAAAACCTCTTCATTTCATGGTAATTTTATTTTGATGGCTTCATTTCATGGTAATTACTTACAATATATCTGATTGAAACCGCAACGTAAGATTCTCGTGACAGATGTTTCAAAATATTATTATAGTTTGAAACATATATCGTATGACAACGAATTTGATACCGCGGTTTTAAAAATATTTTTATTATGAATATAAATATTTTTAGTAGTATATGTTTGGAACAGCAGGGGTAGATGTTTGCAACTGATGTTCCAAGCTGTTATAGTTTGGTTGGAGCATATGTCACATGACATAAATCTATGGTTTCAAACATATTTTTATCATTAATATAAAATTTTTATTAGTATATATTTGGAACCGCAGTATCAGATGTTTGTGACTGATGTTCCAAGCTGTAATAGCTTGGTTGGAACATATGTCGCATGTTGATGGATTTGACACTGCGATTTCGATCATGTTTTTATTATTAATTTTGATGTCTAAATTTGATTAGTTATGTTTTTGTAACTACAGTTACTGTGGTTGATTCTGGTAGAAAGGCTTTGAAGTTTCTTGGTTTGGTTGAAGATGAGGTGAGGAATGAAAGGGTATCATCTATTGCTACGGAAACAGATCAGGTATAATTCCGTTGCTAAATGTCTAGATTAATTATAATATACATATGGTTTAATCATTTTAATGAATAAATTTTAATTGATTATGATGTTAATTATTTTGCCTAATTTTTTTTGCAGGTTGTGGAAGTGAATCTGATTATAACTGATTATTGTATGCCAGGAATGACAGGTTATGATCTGCTGAGAAAAATCAAGGTAAATATATAAATTCATAGGTTATTTGAAAAGTGCTTATGTTGGATCTTTATGTAAAATTGATTAAGTTTTGTATTTCATAAAACAAATTCTATTAATGTCTTCAAAATTTCAAATTTTGAATGCATAATAAAATTTGAAATTGAAATGGTGGGATATGATTTCAGAATTAAATGTCATATATTTTCAAATTTTCAAACATTTTTTATATAATAATAATAATTTATTACAAAGATTTAAAATTTTGGTTCCCTCGCGATCTTTAATATTGCATAGAATCAAAATTAAATGCGACTCTTATAGCCGAAAATATATTCAAATGTTTATGTTGTTGCCAAAATCGAGGTTACATTTTTTTTTTTTAATTTTAATTATGACATTTTACTCAAGACACTTTTGTAAAATATTCAATATAACGAAACGAATTTCAAATCAATCTAATTCAAGTCTTGTTGTCGATCTGTAAGTATTTTTGTAAACATTCTTTGAGTCAGGTGTTCTACCCTGACCGTGATGAACCCTATATTTCAACACATCTAAATTTTTTGAAATAAAAAATTGCAAGGAGATGGTGTGCATTTTTTATGTTGTAAATTTAGAGATATTCTATTGTTAAGATAAAAAAAATTTAAACCAATTTGTTGGTTGTACTCTTTACATAAAATTGCTTGTATATTCTCTTGTTTGATTTGATGCTAGAAAATTCATAAAAGTATATAATGATTTGCAGGAATCTAATTCTTTTAAAGACATACCAGTTGTGATTATGTCATCAGAGAATGTTCCATCAAGAATTAACAGGTAAGTTAAATAGAATCCACATAACAAAACTTAAAATTTTCGCAAATTTTCAAATTCGAAATTTCGACAATTCATAATTTTCTTTTATTTTTTTGATTGAATCAGATGCTTAGAAGAAGGAGCTGAAGAGTTTTTTCTGAAACCAGTTCAACAATCGGATGTAAACAAGCTGAAACCACATTTGTTGAAGGCAAAAGTTAAGAATGTTGATGAACAAACCAACAACATAGGAAGGATCCAGAACAATAAAAGATGTTACATTCAAAACTAATGATAGTTAGATAGTATTGGACATTTAAATCTTCTCTTACTCATTAACACAAATATGTGAGAAGTCCATGTTGATGAATAGGTCATTGATTGATAGTAGCTTAACTGAAGAGAGAACTTTTATTGAGTTTTTGGTATGACAAATTGTAGTTTGTTTTTAGTTAATGTTTATTTTTATATAGACTTTATTTGTTAAAAATAGTGGTTGGCTGATAAGCTAACTGATAGCTGATAGTTTATGACTGACCGCTGATGACTGATAGCTTATAGCTTATAGTTGATGACTTATAGCTGATAAGTTAATTAAAGTGTTTGATAAAATTAACGGTTTAATTAGCTGATAAAAGAAAATGACATAAAAGATATTTAATAATTATTATTTTATTTTAAATTATAATAAATTATAAAGGATAGTGGTGAGTTTTAGTTAAAATAATAAGGGTAAAAATGAAAGAAAAAATGATAAGCTATAAGCTATAAACTAAAACGATATTTAAAATAGCGTATGGAAAATAAACTATAAGCTAATAAAATAAGTTATAAACTTGTGATGAAAAGAATATTACCAAACGGGTCTTTTATTGCCATATATATCTATAAATTATAAGTCATAAGCTATAAACTTAAAAAATATCTTGTCAAACAAAGCCCTAGTGTCATATGATTGACATTTCAATTGTGAAATAATTTTCTTTTTAATAACATCAGCAATATATATGTTAGAATAAAAGTGAAAACGTAAGAGTTAACATAAGAGAATTTCTTAATACACCACATGGGTTTCTTAGGCACCACGCGATTTTCCGTTGTTGCCCCTGATTCCGGATATGCACATCCGGACGCACCATTTTTTTTAAAAACGTTGATTTGTTCCGGATGTGCATATCAGGAATAATTCCTGATGTGAAAATCCGGAACCTTTTCTTATAACTTGGCGCCAGAGCTTCTCCCCCCTTCATTCTTTACATTTTTACATTCCAAACTATCAAACTCTCTCAAACTCTCAATTTCTCATTCCCATAAATCCCGACTTTTTTCACTCGAGTTCGGCGCAGAGTAACTTCTACAACGATCAAGACACTCCAAATCCTCTGTATCTCAATTTAATCGGTAAGTTTTTGAATTTTAGAGTTTCAGAGTTATTTTTGAGTAATCGATTTAGAGTAGACATTTAGGTGTAGAAATTGTTAGGTAGTATGAATAACATAGGTTAGAGACAATGTAGGCATTGTTTGCTGCTTCAAACGGACGATCAGGGCATTAAAATACCATTTTCTATGGTACAGTAGCCATGGCTGCGTTTTTAAGAACTTGAAATACGTACCGGGTATGCAGATCCGGAAAAATTTAAACGTTGAGCGCTTTCCTGATGTGCACATTCAGAAAAACCCAACGTTAAATATTCTGAGTACTTCAGGATGTGCATCCATGGAAGTTTTCCTGATGTGCAAATCCGGAAGCAACATGGTTTCTATTTTTGTTTTTTTTATTGTTTGTTGTTTATTTTTAAGTATTTTTAAAAAATTCTAATTTATTTATTATGCTTTGCAGATTACATGGCTGCCAAATGTCGAAGGTGGAGGCGATAGAGATGCTGACTGGGGAGCTTGGGGCCACCCCAGATGAGGCACTTGCGGAGGTGAACCAGTTGAGAGGCGCACACGTCCGGTTCTCCTTTCTGACACGCAGATTTTGTGAGGAGCTTGCAGAGGCAAGACGGGCAGCAGGTGATCCAGCTGAGGTGGCGATCCACAGGCAGCGTCCCCTGAGATGCTACTATCTGTTTTTGCTCGGCACGCAGCTGTTTGTGGACACCAGCGCCACTTACGTTGATATCGTTTACCTCAGGTACCTTTTGGATCCCACAGAGATCCATGGGTACAACTGGGGGGTGGCTACGCTGACATACACCTATGCTAGGCTCTCAGATGGTTGCCTCTGGGCAGCCAAGCCTGTGGCAGGCAGCTATACACTATACGTGGTAAGAATATTATATTCTAAGTCATTTTTTCATTTCTTTTATTTCTATATTCATTATAATGTTTGACACCGATGTTATGTTTTCCATTTCAGGCATGGATATTACAGCACTTTCCCAAGATTACTGGTTGGGGGAGTGTCCAGAGGTACACTGAGGATATGCCGCGTGCTGCTGCATTTCTCCTGCTCAGAGGGAACCAGGCGTCCGACCCCTACATAGTTTATCTTGATCGGATGGTTGCTGAGGACATTTTTTATCACGCCTATACCGATCACCGTGACACGCGCTGGTTCGCTGAGGTTTCGATGTTCTCAGGATGGTTGACATGCAGTTCGACCATTATTGCTCGATACCTACCGGAGCGCGTCTTGCGTCAGTTCGCTTACATGCATACGATCCCCAGGATGCCTCATGAGTCTGCTCCTTTAGGCTTGACCCGCACGCAGATAGATGAGATATATGCTGACTTCCAGTCCCAATTGGTACCAGAAGAGGCTCGGGCGACCAGAGCGCCGAGAGATTGGAGCGTTGTTGCCGGGTACATCATGTGGTTCTATACCATCTCATACCCATGCATGGTGCCCACTGCTGAGGGATCGCCACCCAGACCTGATCATCAGGAGATAGTAGAGGAGCGGTGTTAGGTGCTAAAAAGTGTTAATATTTAGATTAGTTTTTAGCACCTTTTTGTGAGCTTTATTTGTAAATCCAAGCCTTTTCCCATTGTTTCCGTTTATAACCGTTTTCTAGTTAATTTCGTCATTTGTCGTATCTATTTAACTTTTGTGTTTTTATTGCAGATTTTTACATGGAAGGGTGTGGATTGGAGCCTTGAGGACCCCACAAAAATAGTTTGGCAAAATTTGGATTTTTTGAGCATGCTTTAGCGCGCTCAGCGCGCTCCCAGCGCGAAGATGGAAGGAATTACAGGAGCTTGTGCGCTCAGCGGGCTCATTAGCGCGCTCAACGCGCTCAGCGGGCTCTTTACCTAGGTTTTTCATCCATCAATGTCCATTGGCTAGAGATAGTAATGTGTGTTGATGTTCATAAATATTGAACTTTAATGTTGTCATTTTGATAGTTTGTGTGAGAAATCAACAAAGGATCAAAATGATAAAACTCACAATATGTGTTAGAAATAAACATATTGGGAGGATATGTGATTGTATTTATCATTTAACCGAGTTCATTAGCTCTATCGATTATATATGTGCAAAGTGGTTTGTCGAACCCTAACCTTGACATGCTTTTATAAATCGTTAAAACAATCTCTTTACCGCTTTTAATTAAATTTGAATGCAACCGCTACGAAATCAACCTAAAACCCCTTGTTACTTTAAGGCTTGAAATGTTATGACTGTAGAACGGCTGCGATATCACCAAACAATCTCTGTGGAACGATAACTAAAACCCGAACTCTATTTGTATTTCAAGAAGCGGCAGTCTCAGCTGGACCATACTCAAGATGTCCTACCTCGCTGTCGTGAGATAGAGGAGATAGCACGGGCGGCCATTGCGGACGGTCACCTCCCTGAGGGCTCTGGTGGCAGACTTGCCATGTATATGATTATTGAGATTGCTAGGGGGGCACTTCAGTACCGCAGACATCGAGCTAGGATGGCAGGTAGGGGCAGAGGAGCAGGGGAGCTAGGAGAGATCATTTGCCATACACAATAGTTTTTTGTTTGATGTATTCTATTTTTATTACATTTATGTACTGTATTTTGACAGGAGTATTATTATGTATATATATATATATATATATATATATATATATATATATATATATATATATATATATATATATATATATATATATATATATATATATATATATCATTTTATTTTATATATGGGTGTTTTCGAATGTATATTAAATTGTCACGATATATTAACATCTGCGACCAACCAACAAAACTGATTTTTTTTAAAAATAAAGTTCTGTTATTTTTCCGGATTTGCAGATCAAGAATTATTCCTGATATGCCCATCCGAAACAAATCAACGTTTTTAAAAAAAATGATTCGTCCGGATGTGCATATCCGGAAACTGGAGGCAAAATCGAAAATTCGCGTGGTGCCTAAGAAACTCATGTGGTGTATTAAGAAATTCTCTAACATAAATGATAAAATAAGTTCTTGTAAGATTATGAATAGCATGGTTAATTTGTCCCTAATAAAACTAATCATATGATTTTGATTTAAAAGTAAATACTCTTGGCATTAATGCCTAATGGTTGGTCTTTTAATGAAAGCTTGAGTTCTGAAAATATACTATTTTTAAAATTTCTAATTCCAATTTTAGTAGTATCAACAATCTCTTTGTTTGATCAGTTCATATTGATTTTTTCTACAAAATAATATCAAATTATTAAGAGAGTTTTTTAATACACCACCCATGTTTCTTATACACCACGTGAAATTCCATTTTTGCCCCTCAGTTTCGGATGTGCACATCCGAACGCACCATTTTTTTTAAAAACGTTGCTTTGTTCCGGATGTGCAAATCCGGAATGACAAGTTACGCGTCTTTCGGATGTGTACATCCGAAAAAATGGCTGAAACTCAACATATTAAAAGGTATATTTATTTTAAGAATAATAATAATAATATGTATTTTAACAGAAGGTTAGAGCAATAAATATGGCAGACATCCTTTAATGATAACTTCAAAATATTTATCAAAACGCATGATGGCCACTTGTTCTGTATCCAAAAGCTGTCTAGTAGTTCTAACCCATATTTAAATAAAATAACGGCCATCCACCTATGATTGAAAACATGATCTGTAACCATAAGTTATATATCCAAAAAAGACATTGTGAATATCCTAACTCTCAAATCTATCCTCGAAGATTGTAGGACAAATGAAAATCAACAGTAAAATATTACTTCTTTGACTTTATCCAGGATAAATGGCAGCAGAGTCGACACAAAGTTGGTGGTACTCCTATTACCACTTGCAGAACCAAAATCAGAATTTTCGACTTCACTTATGTAGTATCGAGCGTGGTGCCTAAATGATACATGTTGATGTATATTTATGTATATGTATATATTATAACTTGTTTTAATTTTATATATGATTCATTTTGCATTTTTAATTTCTGCTTTTCAGAGATGGAGTAAGTGAGGGTTAGTTCAGTCAGGTTTTGCTTTATGAGATGGATGCAATTCGGAAGGTATGACATAGCTAACTTTAACTTTTTAGTTGTTATCATAGTGGCTAAAACCGAGGAACAGTTGCTAGCTTTTCGCGCTCGATACTACATAAGTGAAGTCAAAAATTCTGATTCTGGTTCTGCAAGTGGTAATAAGAGTACCACCAACTTTGTGTCGACTCTGCTGCCATTTATCTTGGATGACGTCAAAGAAGTAATATTTTACTGTTGATCTTCATTTGTCCTACAATCTTCGAACCTATAAAATATAATCCTTTTAGGCTTAAACCCAGTTGATTTATAGAAAGTCACACACCACTCCCTGAAAATCAAAAGAAAATCATGAGGAATCCACAAATCTAACAAAATAATCTTATAATTGAAGCGGCCCGATTTCCCTTCTGAGGCCACCACCTTACAAAACTTACCATATGATTTGCCCTTAAAATCAGGCAAAATTATGATCAACAAGTGAAGTCTTCCCTTCTGCTTTGTCCTATCAACAATTATATTTATATTTTTTAATAGTCCAAAATGGTAAATAATAATGAATTTTTTATGCATACAAACACTTTTCTTGTATCGTGTAAGTTACTAACTACTCCCATTCTTAACCTTTCTTCTCCAAAAAGCTCAGTTTTTTCGGTGCTCTGTGCCCTTACAGGTAAATAATAATGAGTTTTTTTTATGCATACAAAGTTTTTTTATTCATCAACGTTTCACTCTGTAATGCATGTTTACTTCATTGACATTGACTGAAGATTAATGGCTACACCGAAACAACACATTGAAGAGATACGAAGAACAAAGTTTTCTATTGGCGGGAAACCTAATCCCTTGAATCAAGATCTGCATCATGCTGTCAAGACCTTCTCCCTCCCCTCATTCGAATGTATATTAACTTGCGATGAAATATTAACATATGCGACCAACCGACAAAATCGATTTAAAAAAAAGTTATGCTATTTTTCCGGATCTGCAGATCAGGATTTTAAAAAAATAAAGTTATGCTATTTTTTCGGATGTGCACATCCGGAATCTAGGGACAAAAAAGAAATTTCACGTGGTACCTAAGAAACTTAGGTGGTGTATTAAGAAACTCTCATTATTAAAATGATCCTTATCGATACCATCCACCACTAGCCTCGTGGTAGGAGGTGGCGGGAGAGAGAATATTTTCATATAAAAATAAGATTGTTTTGCACATACAAATTCTCCATTTTCATTGCAAATTCACACAAACTTATTTTATAATAATCATCTTGTTGAGGATTACAAGTTAAATCAATAGAGAATTTTAAAATGTCTATTTTATTAAAGCTTAATTAGCTGTTTTAGTTGGTATGAACTTTAAAAAAAATGGTATTCTTCATGACTATACACATAATACATTTAATTCAATTAAAAAACATGGCATAAATTGATGGAATGTTGAATATAATTATTGCAGTGAAACTTCCGGCGCTGTGGTTATGATTCTCCAGAAATTAAAGAGAGTATATGAAAAAAAATTAACACTTTAACACTTATGTCAATGTTTGAATGATGTAACATTTTGCAAGTGTGCGTATAAAATGAGTGTAACTTAGGGTCACACTTATATATAGGAGATATTTAGAATCGTTCCTGATTGATACGATGTGAAGTGCGGTGATAATTAAATGTAAGTAAACAATTGAGTTGAAGGGGGGGAGACCATGCTCTTATGCGGTGTTTAAAAATAGAGGTCAAATTTATTGGATCATCATGAAGAGGAAGCATCCACATTGTGTCAAAATATTCATCTAAAAGTCAAAGACTCATTTAAACAAGCGAGAGGCACACCACATATTCACCAAAAACATTAAGGCAAATATGAGTCATCTATATTATAAAATGTTAAACCTCCATATTTTCAAACATTGTGGGACTTACACAACTTACACATGTTTCTCAACACATCTTTAGTCAGCAAATGAAGTGCTATTGTTTGATTAGGCTGATCTAAATGACCATTTGGAAAACCTATAACAGTTGTCCATCAAATCCTTGCTATCAGCTTTGTAGCGGGAGTGCTGATGAATAAATCAGTGAAGCCGGTTCAGGAACATGCACCGTTGAAGGAGATTGTCAGTTGAAAATATATCTAGGAAGAGAGAGCTTTGTTGTGGCAATGAGTGAGGGTAGTAGGCATTGAGAACATGTGTATTTAATGCACAATGTAAACAAAATATTGTTACAGCGGAGACCTTAACGTGTACCTACACTCGTAGTGTAACACTCAGACTTAATTAATCTTTTATTTAATTATTTATTTGATTTTAATGAGTGAATTATTTAAATAATTATATTGTGTGATTTTGGGTGCTTTGGCCGATGTGTAGTGTTTTTAGGGATTATGTTTGTTTAATTAGTTTCAGTGACATTCAATTAATTAATTAAATAGAAATTGGGAGAATAGTGAGAGTTCAGGTAGAAAGTGAGAATAATGAAAAATATATGGTTAGCAATGAAGAGTTTTTGATTAGTTGAGCCAAAAGTTAATTAAAATGGAATTATTAGAATATTATCTATTCAGAAAATTAGAGAATAAGGTTTTAAGAAGAACCTTTTGTCAATACGTGAAATAGAATAGCGGAATAGAGAATCAAGAGTGGAGTGCTAGGGCTTGGAGGAGAAGAACAATGAAGGTTGCTTTTCTTGATTTTGCTGGAATTACGAAGTAAGGGGATTATTCAATTAAGGGTGCCTAAAACATGAAAGGGTGGAGAGGTTTCCCTTAACGCCCAATAGGGTTTTGTTTTTCTCTATTGCTTGATATGAATATGATGGATGATGTTATGATTTTATTTTAACCATGAATTGATGTGATAAATTGTGTTTGCTGGTGTGTTGTTGTGTGTTCATGAATCAATTGGTTGTATGATGAAGTTATGTTAAAGTTTGGGATTTTAAGGCATGATTATCATTGAATAATTCATGATAAAAATGACGAATTAATGTTAAATTGGGAGTAATTGATGTGTTGGTCATGTTAGAATGTGAATTTGTTATTTTTTGAATGTTATAATGGAGATTGGTTTGGGGTATGAGAGACAGATTATGAAGAAGATAAACTGATGACTTCTCGACAAGAGTACCAATAATATTGCAGTAATAAAAAGATATTGATTCCATAGAGTCTTCTATTTAACAAAAGCAATAGTTGTGCAATTATAAAAAGTAACAATGGGGGGGGGGGGGGGGGTCGAGTTTGAATGTGAATAAATAGAAATTGTTCTAAAATAATACGAAAGCATTCAGGTTTTTTTTTATAGAATCCCTTCTTTCTCCCCTGTTGATGTCTAATGCATTACATGAATGATAAATTCATTATATTTCCATGGCGAATTAATACAACTACTATACCCAATCCCTTGGTTTATAGTTCACTAATTCCTACTCGAGGTCTCCTATCCATATTTAACTAGCGTAAGTGAAATTAGGCTATGTAATAGAACGTTAATTCAAATGCCATTACCCGGGGTTTCCTATCCCTATTCAACCAGCGTAAGTACAACAACTTTCCTAGTTCCAACGCATAAATTAAGGGTCAATATTCCTTATGAACCCAAGATCAGATTAAAGGAGTATCTCACATAAAAAGCATTAAGAAAAAGAAGCAATTTAATAGAAATATAACTCCAATTATTCATGTAATGACAAATTAAACATATGTCCCAAGAAGTTCAAAATAAGTTCTTCAAACAAAACCTAACTTATAGATGTTTAGCTACTCATAACGATACAATTAAATACCAAGCAATAAGATGAAGATTGCATCTACAAATTCTTGAAGAAACTGGCCTCCAATGGCTTCCAATGCTCTCAAAATTGCCCTCTTGATGCTCTTTTCTGTCACTTTCACTCAAATTTCACAAAATCCTTAAAAAGATGCAAAAAATTCCATTTTATAGCAGCCAAATCAGTCCATAACGCGTCAGAATAGGCCCAGAAAAGGACCTATCGTGTGTGTGATAGCTTTTATCGCGTGCGCGTTACTGATAAAATTTCCATATCGCGCGCACGATGTTTTGCATGATTATTCCAGTAGCTACACGTTTTTTACTCATTTTTCATCATATTTTCACTATGTCCTTATTTCTTCATGCTTGGTCATTTGTGCATCTTTCTTTGGTCTTTATTCTTCACTTCTACTCCTCTTTGACTTGTTTTGATCTGTTTCTTCGATTGAAAACATGCAATGACAGAGTGTCATCACAACCCCAAACTTGAACTATTGCTTGTCCTCAAGTAACTTGCCTGCACTACCAATTTCAAATAGAAAAACAAGTTGCAAAATAACAATTGAAGATCACAATATTAATTTTCTTTACCTGACCGTCAATCTAGCTTCCAACTTCAATCTGGAAAATACAGAAAACATCCTCAATCTTTGACAAGTACTCAAAATGTCTCTTATCTCACTATGACTCACTCAATTGATAGGATAGTCTCTCAATCAACATGCACAACTATTTATACTTAGTTTGATCATGTTCTAATAGAATTCATCAAAGAGATTAAAACACACACATTTGAGGGCTTTTTCAGTTGCATCTTGGCTTATGTTCGAGTAGTACATTCTTGGGAAAGTAGGTTTAAACCCGTGGAGTTAGGTACCTAGTTCTCCTCTTGTTATCATACTGCTATTTTCCTTATTAATGGCGTCGTAACCTAAAATTTGACCTTCCCCTTTTGCCTTTTTGTATAAGCATCTGCACTTGCATTCGCGACATATGCATCAGCATTTGTATCTTTGAATTTATTGCAGGTATAGATTCAAATCCCCACAAAATCTTAAGGTTATGATCATATCCCCCGCAGAGTCATCACAACATCAATGCAGACAAAACAGAAGGATTTCTATGCCTATTTATAAAAGCAAGGGGTCGAAGCACGAGACCATGACCAAAACACCTCATTCCAGGCAAAAAAAGAGGAATTTTGCTTGTGGTAATCGATTGACCAAATCAGGTTAATCGATTACATCCTCAGAAATCAGACCAGGAAGGCATTTTCTGCATGGTGTAATCGATTAACAAAATTCCTGTTAACCGATTACACTTGCTATTTTTGTTGATTTTCAGTGGTTTCTCAGCACTGCAGCAGCTTCTACTCTTTTCCTTTGGTCTACATCATTCTAATTTCTTGTGGAAGGTTCTAGATATATGATTATCCTAGAAAATACCAGATACATTTGCTACACTACCTTACTATCAATAATGCTCACCATGCACCCTCATTCCCAATCATTTGGACCATTTGATCTTAGAGTTGCATTGGGATTCTCCAACTAAGTTAACGAATAACTGTTGGAAGCAGTATAGGGCAAGCAACAAAAGTTTTGGAAGTATTTTTCTGGGAATTATCGTGTCCACAGAGATCGGTGCTACTGAGCTGCCATTCGACAATTTAATTGTTAATGAGTTTGGGTTTAAATGGTTTAAAGCGTAAATGCGGAAAAGTAAATAAAAACATAAGAAAATTCATTCATCAGAGAGAAAAGACTTATCAAGCATGTATATGTTCCACTCGTCACAGACTTAAACTTATCGACCAGTTGCACTCAACTTACAATACTCCTCAATATCACCCGATATCGCTCACAATAGTGTTCATCTCTGACACACCGAGCTGAGAAACAACCGTATCACTCTCTTCGTCACTCTCGCGCACGAAGCCTCGAAATACGGAAGGCATTTAAGTTCAGACACCCATACGGATTGTTAGCCCTAAATCTATCTCTAGCATCCAGAAACTAACAGATAATCATCCTTAATCGAAGTTTGTGACGTTTATCTCTAACACGACCCAAACCCCGAGCATTTAAGCAAAAATCAAGAACAATCACCAACAGAGATTTGTAAAGCAAATTAAATATAACGCCATGGGCGACAAATATACATAAGATCAAAGTAAAAAATATACAAACCCAACAAAGAAGAAAGACATGAAGAAAATCAGAAATGAACCAAACACTTCACGGATTGTCAGAGCCGATCGATGAGAAATCCACCCCGGATCATCCAAATGCAAGCTTCCATGATGTTTTCTAAGCAAATCCAATGAAGAAATGAAGTTTGATGGAGTGGGAGCAAAAAATACCCAAACCATCCCCTAAAAAATTTGTTTTTCTACTATTTATGGACTGTCAAAGTCGCAGACCGCGCTAAGCGCGCCCTAAAAAAATGTTAAACCGCCTTAAAAGCATGTTAAGCGGGCTCAGAGCGCGTTGAGCGCGCTACTCACTGGAATTTGCTTCTTCCGCGGGCTAGGAGCATGCTCAGCGCGCTCCTAGCATACTTCCTGGGCTAGGAGCGCGCTAAGCGCGCTCGTAGCATGCTTGAAAATCCAAAGCTTGTTTTCTTCATAACTTTTGAACCGTAATTCCGTTTTTCGCCCGATTCGAAGCGTTGGAAAACTTATTCAATGCTCTATACAACAATGGTAAAATACCACTACTTGAATACCTACAAAAAATGAGATAAAATCAATTAAACTCAATGATATTTACACGAATCGCAATATAAACACTAAAATGTAAACTATACGCATTTATAAACAAAACAGGGTTTATTCGTATGATATTTAACAAAACGCAACGATAAGTGCAACAAAAATCATATACAAAAATAGGTACATTTTGCACTTATCAAACTCTCCCCAACTTACATAATTGTTTGTCCTCAAACAAAGCCAACAACTAAAGGAACAAAAGCGAAATCCAAGAAATCACGCAACAACAAGTTTTTACAAACAAAAACAAATGCAATGGTTCAATCGAAAATGGTACACACAAAGTAAATACTTACCACTAAACTTTAATGATAACATAATCACGAAACAAATGTTAAATACAAAAGTCATGCCAAACATTCTAAAACAACACAAGTTCAAATGTGAATCACACCTAGCTAAAACAATCATCGGTAGATGAAAAACACAAAATGAGGGATTTTTCACTCACACAACAAACTTGCAAACAAAAGACTAAATTATGCAACCATCCAAAAATCATATTGAACATACAAAGGCAAGAATCACAAGGAGTTTTCAAGGTTGTAATGTGGTCGGGCAAACAAACAATAGGAAATTCCTAAAGCTAATCGAAACAAAAAATTGCTTAAACCTAAGGGAGTGATCAACTCACAAAAGTTCAAACACAAAATTTCAATCAAACTTCTTCCAAAATCCCAAGTGTTACACAAAACACAATACTTATTTAGCACAATTATTGAAACTCTTTTTGTTTCCTTTTTCAAGGATTTTTCTTTTTCTTCTTTTTTTTTCTCTTTTTCTCTTTCACAAATTTTTCGCTTTTTTCTTTTCTTTTATAATCCTCATAGAATCCAACTAATGAATACACAATCATTCTCTCCACAACTTGAATTCAACCACACCATCATGTGAATACTCCCTACTTTCAACAACACAAAGTTGAGGTCCAAGAAAAAACAAAATCCATCAAAAATAAGTGAACTAAATACACATAGACAAGCATCAAGTTCAAATAAAACATGGATCAAAAAGCTCAAAGGGGTTACGAAAGATCACACGCTCACAAGGGAAATGACTATTTGGCTAAGGTAGTTGTGCTCAAAATGAAACAAGTGCCTTAATCCTTTTCATGCTTTCAAATAATCAACACAAACAAAAGATTAAGCATAATAAAATCCAGTTAAAACAAGAATATTGGTACTCCGAGCATATATGAACAATAGAAGGCTTCCTCACAAAAAGGGTGGGAACTAAAGTGATTCACATACGAACAAGTATACAGAAGAATAAATGGCATGAAAGGTTGTAAAAAGCCTAAGTATCATGAATATGCTAAAGTATAGAAAGCGATAAATACATACCTTGAACGCGTACCAAACTTTAAACACTATCATTACCACGCATTCGCAAGTTGAAACACTCAGAATCAGAAAAATCACCGAATGCGACTTCAAGATATCGGGCTAAAATTTGAGTCCAAACAATCAACAAAAGAATTAGAAAAATGACTAATAATTACTAATATATAAGGCCTTGGTGGAAGTGGGAAAAAGGGGGAGCCAAGTGAACAATTAAAAGAATTCACTGGCTCAGCACAACAGGGCGCGCTAAGCGTGCTACACCAGAACCAGAAAAACCAGTACAACAACAAGTTTCTGGTGTAGGCCTCCACTTAACACCTACATAACTCAATTACAAAACATACAAAATTTATACATACAAACTTCCTCAAGTTAAACACGACAAGCTTGAGGAAAACAAAACTTAACACCTTAACACGAACTACCATAAACATACTAAAAGAATGGGAGAAAAAAACATTAGAAACTAACAACAATAAAACATGCTTGTTTTACGTCATAAGGTCGACGCCTATTATTTATACACACTTCTCCAAGTTGCCTCTTTACACGGTTAGCGCTCACCGACGATGAAACCTAACCAAACACTTAGCAAACGTGAAGAGAAATAAACATATACACTAAATTTACAAGTATGCAAAACATGTAAAATTCACAAATATGGTAAACATATACAAGTATCAATATCAACAAGTGAAAATAGACAATATATACGATATCTACAAAACTCAAAAACAAAGAAACTATCGCAATGCGATCCAATAAAAACACCAATCCCCAACAACGACGCCATTTTGTTGGAAGCGGTATAGGGCAAGCAACAAAAGTTTTGGAAGTATTTTTCCGAGAATTATCGTGTCCACAGAGATCGGTGCTACTAAACTGCCATTCGAAAATTTAATTGTTAATGAGTTTGGGTTTAAATGGTTTAAAACGTAAATGCGGAAAAGTAAATAAAAACATAAGAAAATTCATTCATCAGAGAGAAAAGACTTATCAAGCATGTATATATTCCACTCGTCAGAGACTTAAACTTATTGACCAGTTGCACTCAACTTACAATACTCCTCAATATCACCCGATATCGCTCACAATAGTGTTCATCTCTAACACACCGAGCTGAGAAACAACCGTATCACTCTCTTCGTCACTCTCGCGCACGAAGCCTTGAAATACGGAAGGCATTTAAGTTCTGACACCCATACAGATTGTTAGCCCTAAATCTATCTCTAGCATCCAGAAACTAACAGATAATTATCCTTAATCGAAGTTTGTGACGTTTATCTCTAACAAGACCCAAACCCCGAGCATTTAAGCAAAAATCAAGAACAATCACCAACAGAGATTTGTAAAGCAAATTAAATATAATGCCATGGGCGACAAATGTACATAAGATCAAAGTAAAAACATATACAAACCCAACAAAGAAGAAAGACATGAAGAAAATCAGAAATGAACCAAACACTTCACGGATTGTAAGAGCCGATCGATGAGAAATCCACTCCGGATCATCTAAATGCAAGCTTCCATGATGTTTTCTAAGCAAATCCAATGAAGAAATGAAGTTTGATGGAGTGGGAGTAAAAAATACCCAAACCATCCCCTAAAAAATCTGTTTTTCCACTATTTATGGACTGTCAAAGTCGCAGACCGCGCTAAGCGCGCTATGGGCGCTAAGCGCGCCCTAAAAAATTGTTAAACCGCCTTAAAAGCGCGCTAAGCGAGCTCGGAGCGCGCTGAGCACGCTACTCGCTGGAATTTGCTCCTTATGTGGGCTAGGAGCGCACTCAGCGCGCTCCTAGCATGCTTCCTGGGCTAGGAGCGCGCTCGTAGCATGCTTGAAAATTCAAAGCTTGTTTTCTTCATAACTTTTGAACCGTAATTCTGTTTTTCACCCGGTTCAAAGCGTTGGAAAGCTTATTCAATGCTCTATACAACAATAGAAAAATCCCACTGCTTGAATACCTACAAAAATGAGATAAAATCAATTAAACTCAACGATATTTACACGAATCGCTATATATACACTAAAATGTAAACTATCGCATTTATAAACAAAACAGAGTTTATTCGTATGATATTTAACAAAAAGCAACGATAAGTGCAACAAAAATCATATACAAAAATAGGTACATTTTGCACTTATCAATAACTAACTAAGTTAGACCCCAACTCAGTGAGTTGGATCTAACTAACTCCAAACCAAGTGCCAAACCTCATTTAACTACCTCCATACCAAGTTCCAAACCTTCACTCACTCCAAGCCTATGCTCTATATAAACAAACCCTCACCTGATGCAAAGGACCCTGGGCGATAATCTTCATTCTCTCATTTCGCTATGAATTTTCTCTCTCTCAATCATCATCTTCTTCCCTAAACCTCACAAAAATCTCTTCCACCATTAAAGCTTAGCAAGCTTTGCATTGAAGCTTGCTATTCTTTGAGCTTGACCTCCATTCATCTTCATTTTCATCTCTAAATTATGCAACAACAGCAACATTTACTTCAATTCAAGCTTTGGAAGTTAATTATTAAAGGACTTTTGGCGCAAACTCGGATCTGAAGTAATTATCGCGTTATCTTCGATTTTCTCGCTACGGATTGCTAGAGATCTCTGGATTTTCTTATTTTCTAAGCTTCTCTCCATCACATTTTGGTCACAACAATTACCAAGGCAAATCTCAGCCTTGTAGGTTGGTGAATCTGGCTTAATTTATCACTTTCGATAGATTTCGTGTTTTTCCAATGTAGTGGTTAATTAATGTTTTGCTACATGAATAATTGCTTCGCATGTTTGATTATTTTAGCCCTTGATTTCTCTGAATAACATGAATTTTACATCTACTTCCATGCTATGCTACACTACGATTACATGCGATAAGTGATTATGAAAAGTGCTTTTAAAAAAATTGTTTCTGCTGTGTTTGCAGGTGTAATCGGTTAACACTTTTGGTGTAATCGATTACACCCTTGCATGCGCCTCAGAATTCATTTTTTTGCATGGTGTAATCGATTAACAGCATTCCTGTTAACCGATTACACCTGACTTATTTTGCCAATATCTAGCTGTTTTGGGACTATTTTGCATGCTTTTCTTGTATACTTTCCCATACTTACCTATATTCATGCCAATGCCACTATTTTAGGTCAGTACCTACTTTCAATAACTCTTTTAAGATTAATTACATGATTTTCCTTTATTATTTTGCAATTCTATCACATGTTAGAAGCATTTTTTTTGCACATTTTGCTTATGTGTTAACATGAATAATGCTTAGTAATGCATGATAGCTTGTTCTTGTTAATACTTTGCAATTCAATTTGATGCATTAGATTTGTTCTCCTAGAGCAAATTTCATCTTGTTCAACCTTAGTCCCCACACTTGCTTTGATGATCTTTTGACTCGCTTGAAAGATTATTGGCATTTTTTTCCTTTTAATTGATTGATCAAAACCTTGTTTCGATTTATTGATTACCCCTGCTCTCTTTAGGATCTCTTTAGAAGCCTTTCTTTTTTGATCTTGTTCCGAGCTGGACGTATGCACAACAAACTGGAGCACTTTACAATTTGCGTCGTTACTCTGTCAATTTAAATTTCCGCACTACGCTTTAAGTGCTAGAGAAGGAATGAGAATGGAGAATTCTTACCCGCATTCTGACTATTTTTGATAGGGGACGAATGACCCTGTTCCTGGAATAGTCATCTCTATCCCCAGACCATGGTGTCTCTTGAGTCGATCCTTGGTCACTCATTCCCGCCCCGAGTTTTCCTCTTCCTTTTTTGTGTTAACAATTTTCCCTTGGTTCAATACCCATTCATTTGGTCAATCACATTCCATCTGTTAAAATCAATCTCTTTCCTTCTTGTTGGGTTAATCAACTTTTGGTTAAAACACCCTTTCTTTGGTTAATCACCGTCCGACGATTAAAACATCAATCTCCTTCATCCCCAGCAAAGTCGCAACCTTCTTTTGGTTCACTTTTCTTTCCTTCGGTTAACCATTGTTCGTCAGTTAAAATACCGAATCCTCAGTGGAGTAAGCAACCTTCTCTTGGTTCCAACCTCTGTTTTCGTTGGTTAAACAGTGCCTGTCAGTTAAAAGACCAACTACCCCTTTCTTGGTTAACCACAATCTGTTTGTTAACATACCGAACCTTTGTTGGGTTAATCACCTTTTGGCTAAAACACCCTATTTCCCTAGGTTAATCACTGCCTGTAAGTTAAGAGATCAACCTCTATTTTTCCTTAGTTAACCACAGTCCATCTATTAACATACTGAGTTTCTTTTTTCGGTTAACACCTTCCCTTGGTTCAACACCCCTTTCGTTGGTTAACTATTGCCTGTCATTTAAAAGACCAACTTCTCCTCTTTCTTCGGTTAACCACTGCCTGTCAGTTAAAACAACAAATCCTCTGTGGGTCAAACACCTCCTTTTGGTTAAAGCACCTTATTCCTTGGTTAACCACTGCTTGTCAGTTAAAAGACCAATGTCTTAATCTCTCTCTCTCTCACTCTCTCTCTCTCCCTCTCTCTCTCTCTCTCTCTCTCTCTCTCTCTCCTTAGTGGAGTCAAACCTTTTTTCCATGGGTAATCACTACTTTCCAGTTAAAGGAGCAACTCCTTCTCTTTTCCCCAGCAAGGGTCAATTTCTTTTTTCCCCAGTAGGGTCCAACTTTCCTTTTCCTTGGGTTAACATCCGAGTCTCAGTTAAAACACCCTTGCCCCTACTCCTTGCACCTATTCCTTGCCTCTTCATTTACGCCTCACTCTTGGTTTCTACACCAATTATTTTCCTTTTGCTCTTGGTTTTGACACCACTTCCTTATTTCTCTCTGTTTCTGTCTTAGTACTCCAAACTACGTAGGCTCTGAATTCCTCATTACACTATGAGGATACATAGGCACAAAATTGCTAAATCTTGGCGAGCCACCTTCTCCCTTTCTCTTCCCTGGTTTCATGAACTACGGAGCTCTGAATTTCTCATTGCACTTTGAGGATACGTAGGCACGAGGGCCCCAATCCTCCGCAAGCAATTTCTTTATATCTTTTCCTTCCATCCTTAGCGAGTAGCCTTTAGATAAAACACTTACCTGTGCCTAGAAGCATTCAAAATGGGTCCCGTCGAGTACGACAGATGCGTGAGGTGCTAACACCTTTCTCTCGCATGACCGACTCACTTACCCATTTTTCTTCCCGCTGGGTTTTATCGATATTTTCCCTTTTCTTTTGGAATAAATAAAGTTCGGTGGCGACTCTGTTGTACATCTAGCCTGCGATGCGCTCAGGTATAATCCCTCTAGCTACAGCTGGCGACTTTGCTGGGGAGTCCATGCTCTTGCAAGTTGGAATCTCGCCTAGTTTTGTTTTCTTTCTTGCTTGTTTGGGTGTTTGTCTTTGCGCTTTATTTTCTTTATCTTTATGTTATTTATTGCATTCTTTTACTGTTTAAATATTCATATGCTGCATACTCTGGATATCTGCTATATTTTCTACTGTTGTTGGGCTGAGCTGATGTTTCTTGAGAGAAGCTCTATACCCGGGCTTGAGCATACACATGATAGAACCGTGGATAGTCGTGTCACCTACGTTTTGCATGTTGGGTTGTCACGAGAGCCACACCCAGACTCGTTTCACTTGAGAATGCTTTTGTCCTGCGAGAATTCGCTACGGCAGGGTATTTTCACTTGATTCTATGACTCTAGGAGACCTTCTAGGGACCACCTTTTGAAGACAAGAACACACCTGTGAGGGGCTATTGGGTTTTTTCAGAAATCCAAGGCTTTTCATACCATTTGTTCTCTCGTACACGTCAGACCTTTGCACCTACACAGAGTTATATTTGCAAATTATGCATATTATTCAAACTATGTTGGCTTCTTGATTCTTGTATTGCATATCATTTCATCATATCAATTAATTTTTGCATGTGCATTTCCAAGGTATTCGAGAGCTTGATCTTTGTTGACATAATCAAAGAAGATGAATATTGGTTACAGAGGTATCTATAGCTACAAGTTTGTGGAACCTAAGCTGAAGACTTTGAGAGGTTTAACATCTCGTCTGACTGAGGATCACAAAGTTGTTTTCAAGGATGATTATGGTAATCTTTTGACTATCCTCAACACTGAAGTCAATGTCACATCCATCCATATGCTTGTTCAGTTTTATGACCTACCGCTAAGGTGCTTCACGTTTCAATATTATCAGTTAGCACCAACACTTGAGGAGTACTCTCATATCTTAGGGGTTGAGATCAAGAATCAAGTTCCCTTCGTCTACACCAAAGGACTTCCAAAACCTCACCTTATTACTGAAGCCCTCTACATTGATAAGAAGTGAAATTCTGGCAGCAGAAACCAGATGTCGAGACAGATGTCACAACACCAGGATCAGCAACAGCTTGATCACACCAGAAAAAGATGCAGAAAATTAATTGATAGAAAAAATAAAATCAACACCAAAATGGTTAACCCGGTTCGGTGCAACTCACATACATCTAGGGGCTACCAAGCTAGGAAGGAAATTCACTATGATAGTATTAGTTCAAAGCTAAACTCCCCGTTTACAATTTCTCGCCTAATCCTTACCTTGTGCAACTTCTACCTAGACACCCTCTAGATATGAGATCCCCCTCTCACTTCCTAATAAGTCACAATCCCAGTGACAATTCAACAATTCCAAAAAATAGAAGTAGCACACTTCCAAGACAATACTTGATTTTGCTTAAAAGCTTCAACCAAGAACAATACACTCTTGCTTAAAAGATTTAGAGTGGATAATGAACAATGAACAATCAGTCAACCTCAATGCATAAGAAGATACATGAGTGACACACATTTAACAAACACTAAACCCTAAATACCACCTAAAACACGGCTAATCCTTATTTCCCAAATTCTTCACGTTATGATCTCTACTTCAATAGGGTTTGGTCTTCACTTTAAATAACCTTCAGACCTAATGAACTTGGGCTTCTTGAGGCACACAAATAGCAGCAATCAGTTTAAACTGGCTGCAAATCATCCTGCACAATAATAGGAGTAAAATACAAAATTTCCTAAAGAGGCTCGAGGATCCTTTTTATGAAAAGTAACAGAATCTGTCATAACAAAAAATCCCACAATACACTCCTATGAAAAACACACGTGTGTGAATTAGAACACACTCAAAAATCACACTAAAAATACCAAAATAGGCATGCCCTAACTTTCTGGTATAACATGTCCTGGAACATGTCACAACATCATGCAGAACATGATGTATGACTGTCATGGCAGAACATCTGGTTCAACATCTTGCTAACAACATGTTATTTTACCAAAATGTAGCCAATCTAAAAGCTACAGAACTTACAAGAAGGATGTGGACGCTAATCTCAAAACTAAAGGTGGTACTCGAGGGTTTACTCTGAAGTTTCTGGTAGATAAAGCCATTCCTTTTGCTGATGCTGGAAGTTGGATTGCCTTCAACGTTGTGCTTACTTTGCATGTGTATGGGATCATGTTGTTTTCGAACATGGAAGATTTTGTAGATCGAGCTTCTATTTGTATCTTCTTGACCAAGAATCTTATGCATACGCCCATGGCTAACACCTATTATTCTATTCATTCGAGGAATGAAAAGAAGAAAGGAACTATAGTCTGTTGTGCTCCTATGTTATACCGTTGGTTCATGTTTCACCTACCTCGGAAGGGTTTGTCATACCCCAAATTTTGACCACCAAGATTTCCCATCATTGTGCAAATCATCACCACAATATGGATGTACTTTCATGCCTCATCAATCTCCTCAAAGATGATCGAACAATCACCACAATCAAGAATCAAGGTTTTGAGCCCTCTCAGAGCACTTAGACAAAGGATCAATCGAGGAATGACATGATCTTTAACTTGTCTAACCTCTCAAACACCTATAAAGGATCAAGAGGACCCCTACATCAAGAATCAAGCACAAGGTTGCCACATTCCAAGTAGATCAAGCCTCAAGATCGCCAGTGTCACCAAATTAGGGTTTTGGTCGACCAGGGCCTCCAGATGGAAATTTTCATCTGGGCATGAGCCAATGCTTCAAAGCACAACCCAAGATACTCCAAGGGACCTTATGAACCCATTCAACAAGTCAATTTAACCTCAGGGGATGCATTTACCAAAAATTGGGAATTAGGGTTTCTTGACCCAATTCACCCCTAAGTTGACTTTTGGGACAAAACCTGAGCCAAGACCTCAAGACATGATTTAAGGGCCTCCAATACACTACATTGATCCATTTGCAACAATGGATTGACCCAAGAAGCTTGGTTCACAAGTTTCAATTTCCTCAGGATCACAATTAGGGTTTCGAGGAAAAAGTCAACTGTATCTTTGACTTTTGACCAAGACATGCTCCCAAACCTTGGGACATGATTCAATACACCCTCTAACACCTATGGAATCCATCCATTAGGTTTTATCTAGGTCAAGGACTTTATTTCGCAAAGGATCGCACAGTTTGGATTTCATCCGATAAAAAGTCAACTGTGCACAAAATCAAGTTTGACTTTTTGGAAATTTTCACAATTATGGTTATCCTAAGTCAAAAATAATGTTAATGTATGGTATTGACCATCATTCATCAAGAAAAATCAAGAAAAGTGAGGTTTCTTACAAAAGGGGTAACCATGAGAAACAAAAAAATTTCTAAGTTATGGAACAAAATGGCTTTGGTACCAACTTTGCAAGGTCATAACTCCTAAACCACAAGGCCTTTTTCTGCCATTCAAAGCTCAAATGAAAGTCTATCTGACATACTTTAAAAGTGTCAACTACTAGATATTCCAAATCCTCATGGATTTTGAGTTATGGATTGATCAAAATCAAAAAAAGTGAAAATGGCCACTTTTTCCTACACTTAGTGAAATTTTCACAAAGTCAGAATGTGCCTTACTTTTTCCAAAAGGTAGGGGCATTTTTCACCTTGATCCAAGCTGAACCAGGTCCAAGGGTGAATATCAAAGTTGAATTATGCCATGAATGCTTTCCAACAAGTACTAGATCATCTCCAAATTCAATTTAAGTAGGGAGATACAACCCTTGAAACATGGCTTAATGAACTGATTTTTACAAGGCATATTTTGTGCATTTGGTCGATTTGGCCAAATCAGATAACTCCAAGCCTTGTCATCTATTTGGACACATTAGAGGATAAAATCCAAGGGGAATGATCTGATCCCCAAGCCTCCCAAGTCCAAGAATCTACACATAGCCATAACAAACCTAAAAATGCTAAAAAGTGCAAAAGACTCTAATTTTGTTTCCAAGCATTTAATGGATGCATCAAGGTGGCATGGACTGACACATTCCTAACTGAATGAGTCAAGAATCAGCACTGAATCAAAGAACCATAGGCCTGTGCCCTAACCTCAAGTCAATCGCTAGAGGAGACTAAAGATTCCCTTGGATCAACATTGGCCAAAGGCCTGTAGTAGCTGCCATTCACTATTGCTTGTAAAATAAACTTGTTGCACTATAAATAAAGCTCATTTGTGCTTAGTTTGAGTACACTAAAGCACTACAATTGATGCTTTCCTCAAAATCTCTTTCTTTAGGCCAAAATGCCTTCTTTTACAAGTCATCTCTATGTTTTTGAGTTAGAGAGAAATTCCACCACAACTCATGATCCAAACACATTCAATATGTCATATCTAAGCTGTCTAAACACTCACTTGTGATCTAAAACACCAAAATCAGAAAACCAACCTCCAAAACCTCAAAATTGGACTTTTCTGCATTTTCCAAGCCATGCCTTGATTCAGTCACTTCCAAAACCAAACAAGGCCTCAAACACACTCCAAATATCATCCTCAAACTGTCCAAATTGGTTCCCCTAATCTGGAACACTATTTGAGAGAGTTGCCATATTGGTCACTTTTGCCCCTTTTGCAAGAAAGGGATAAAACTTGTTCCTGAGGATTCTAGCTGGTTTTGATCATCCTAAAAGCTTCTAAGAGATCAATCAAGAGTGTCCAAAGCATTGGATTACTTCTGGCATAAGGATCTTGACAGTTAGCACAAGAAGCTCCAAGAGGTAAGTGCATGGCAACTTGAACTCTTTGAATTATGCATTGCTTTGAAGTCCACTGATTATAAACATCTCATACATATCATATATGTTGTCTTTGAACCAATTCAGCATGCTATTAGTGTGTATATGATGTGTTCGCATAGAAAATGCAAATCTTGGCATTTTTTGAAACCACTATCGGATTTTTAGATAGAGGCATCTTCTGAAAAATCTAAAGGCACCATTGGATTCCTCATGAAATTCTAGGTCAGATGCACCTAAATTTTGTCCCAATCCATGGAGAAATGAGCAAGTTACAGCCTCCATGCAAATCCACCATGACTTGGTTTCTTGCCTTCGCCAGGCCTAGAAACCAGGCCACCCTTATGTATTAATGGGGTGGTTTTGATACACGGATGTATCACAACCCCAGTGGTAGCGCGCATGTGTGTTTGGCTATGAGGTCGTGGGTTCAACACCCACCCAGACCATTTTTTTCACTTTGCCATATTTTGATATTTTTGCTATTTTAATGGTTTTTGTTAATTAATTCTAAAATTAATTTCTCTCTCAATTTTAATTATTTTTGATTGGTTCTTTTTTTGAAAATTCCCAAAAATATTAAAATATTTTATTCCATAAAAATTTCACAAAAATATTATTTATTTCATATATTTAGTATTTTTGTAAAGAATTATGTTTTTATTTGTTTTTAAACATTAAAAATATTTCTTTCTCTTGATTTTGCAATTTGAAATGATTTTCAAATCATTCTATCAATGAAACATGATTTTTCAAACATTAATCCAAGATCACAACTTGTTTTTCATACATGTTTGATAATTTTGATAATTTTAATTGAATTTTTATTCAATTAAAAAAGATTTTAAAATCAAATTAGGGTTTTGATTATTTTCACCCTCACAAATCTTTTTCAAAACACTCATGGGCCTCTGATAGAGTGTAAGACCCAACCCCTTTGTATAGGAAACCATTTTGGGCCTCAGTCATTATATAAGTCCCGATACGATTTCAAAAATCTCGGCGCGATCGCCATTTCAAAATAAAATCAAATAGGCCTCTAATAGAGTGTAAGACCCATTCTTTGTACAGAAAAACCTTTTTTTGGGCCTCAGTCATTGTATAAGTCCCAGTATAGTTTTCAAAACGACGGTGCGATCACTGTCAACTTTGGGCCTACCCTTGTGTTGTAAGTCACATTTCCTTTCTTTTTCAAACCTTTGGGCCTCTCCTTGAGTTGTAAGACCCATCCCTTTGTACATAAAACCATTTTTGGGCCTCAGTCATTATATAAGTCCCGATACAATTTTTAGATCAACGGTACGATTACTGTTTGTCATATGGGCCTCTCCTTGAGTATAAGCCCCAACAATCTTTTCAAAAACAACTTCCCTTTTGATTTAGGTTCAAATTCATAGTTGTTATCAAAACTTTCTTTAATTTCTTGAGCAGTTAACCATACAACTGTTACAATGGAAGCTTGCTCGCCTGTAAGTTTTATCAGCTTTCTTTACATGCTTTCATATATATATATATATATATATATATATTTGTCTGTATTGCTGGAAGCTTGCTCACCTGTAAGTCCTTCTTTCATATCCTTTTAAATACTTGTCATATATCAATTGTATATATACTTGTATATCTGCTTAGAGTTTTCCCCGACAATTAGGTCTAGAATTAGATAAAGCCAGTGGTCACTCTTTCAACATTCAAAACTAGTTCCCCATAGGAATTCCAGATACAGTCTTGCCTTCTCTTGGGCTTAAACAATATGGAAAAAAGAGAAAGACATTATTCCCGCTGAAACTTTTCTCAGACTGTCACTATTAGAAATTGTCAAAGAAATTCATTTCCCCCAGAGAGGATTAATTCCCGGTGAAACCTCTCTTGAATTTCTTCAAACCCTAGAACTGTTCACTAAAGAAAAGATTATTCCCGGTGAAACTTTTCTTGAACTTTTCTTAAGTTTGGACCCACAGACTTCCTAAAAGCATCCCAACCTCCTCTTGGGATTTGTACAAGGAACCTTCGGCTTCTTAGAAGTTCTGATGCCTTCTCTTGGGCTTAATACAAGGACCCTGAAGAGCTCTTAAAGGTATAAGACTAAAATTAATCATCCTTTGCTAGAGCAGTCTTTCCAGAGTCAAAACCTCAGACCTATTTAGGGTTGATTCTCATCCCTTAAAACACCAACCTCCTCTTAGGTATCATAAAATGATAAACTCTTCCATACCAGTAGACTTGGACAGTCTAATCCCCTCTTGGATCTCAAAGACATTCTCAAGTTCCCTACAAACACAGGAAAAACCCTGGTCATTTAATCAATCTCTAATAGAGTTAAAACCCATGGGTTCTAAAACTCTGTCTTTTATCCTAAATTTCCCCAGATAGGGTCAATTTATCATCAGGATAACACTATCCCAAATCAAAACCTCAAGGCATATGATACCTCAACTCTTCTGTAACCCTCAGCAAGAGTTGATCCCCCAACTTGGACCTGCCTCTGGATCTCAATAATCCTCAGCAGAAGTCAGCCTCCTCTTAGGATTTGTATAATGATTTTTCTCAGCAGAATTAGCCCCAACAACACCCTTTTGTTGAGTCCATCTTCTTTCTTAAAACACTCTCTTGTTGAGTTAACCCTTTTCAGCCTCAATCTTGGGCTTTGTACAAGACACCATAAAAACACTCTTTTGTTGAGTCCATCTCCTTTCTTAAAACAATCTCTTATTGAGTTAACCCTTTCTAGCCTCAATCTTGGGCTTTGTACAAGACAAACAAAGCACTTTCTTGTTGAGTCAATCACCTTAAGGCACTCTCTTATTGAGTCGACCTTTTTTAGCCTCCTCTTATGCTTTGTATAATGATTTTCCCCAGCTAAGTTAGCTTCAAAAGGACACTTTTGTTGAGTCAATCACCTTTCAACGTACTCTCTTGTTGAGTCAATCACCTTTCCATACTCTCTTGTTGAATCAATGGTACAAAAATTCTCTCTTGTTGAGTCAGCCATTCTTTTAGCCTCAATCTTGGGGTTTGTACAAGACATATATAAAATTTCTCCCACAAAGTCAAAATCTTCATAACCTTCTCTAAAGCTTGGGATAAATATCTTCCCCAGCAAAGTCAATTCCTCCCAGCCTTCTTTTAGGCTTTGAGAAATAATATCCCTAAGTGGAGTCAATCCTCTTTTCAGCCTCAATCTTGAGCTTTGTACAAGACACCCACAAATAAAACACTCTCTTGTTGAGTCAGTCTCATTTCATCCTCAATCTTGGGCTTTGTACAAGACGCCGTATAAATCTCTCCAGCAGAATCAATCTTCTTTTCAGCCTCATCTTAGGCTTTATATAATGATTTTCCCCAATAAAGTCAGCCATAATCTTGGGCTTTGTACAAGATAGATAAAACCTCTCACCAGTAGAGTCAGTTTCCCATTTTTTGCCTCAATCTTGGGCTTTGTACAAGACAAATAAAACCTCTCACCAGTAGAGTCAGTTTCCCCTTTTAGCCTCAATCTTGGGCTTTGTACAAGATAGACAAAATATTCCCCAGAAAAGTCAACCTTTAGCCTCCTCTTAGGCTTTGTATAATGATATCCCCTAAAGAGTCAGTATCTTTTTTAGCCTCAATCTTGGGCTTTGTACAAGACAGATAAACACTCTCTTGTTGAGTCAGCCTTTTTCAGCCTCCTCTTAGGCTTTGTATAAGGACTTTCCCAGAGGAGTCAATCAATCTCTTAGCTTCAACCTCGGGCTTTGATCAAGGCACAAAAAAATCAACATCCCCTCAGAGGAAATCAAAATCTCTCTGTAGGAAGATATTTCTCTGTACATCACACATCAAAATAGATAAATCAAACAAACCCTAATCTCAAATAACTGCTGTAAGTGGCACACTTGTTGATTCAAAAATCCAAGATGTCATCCATCTCTTATCCTGGTAAATCCTCTCTTTCATCTAATTGATGTAAGTGGCAAGCCTCTGGATTATTTACATCCACGCTACTGTCCTTCTCTTAGCATGAAAGACCCCTAAGGAAAAATGGCATTGCTCGACATTGATTTAAAGTTTTCTCCTTCAGGACAAATCCCCTATAAAGGAAATTATGGCATTGCTGGATTCTCACACCCCAGTTAAAGTAATTCTCCTTTATAATCAGCCACCCAACAGTTGTGATAAATAGACGAGATGCCTCCCTTTAGAGATGACAAATTCTCTCTCAGTCAAACATTTTAGCTTCAATCTTGGGCTTTGAACAAGACACAAATACTCATTTAGCTTAAATCTTGGGTTTGAACAAGACACCAAAACATCTCTTTCCTTCCATAGAATAGGAGGAACTACGATTGCTCTGATTTCCCTGTTTCTTTAAACGGGAATACGTAGGCATACGATTGCAAAATCTTAGCGAGCATACCAATAAAAACTCTAGGTCCATTACCTTCACACCAATCAAAACTGAAGTCCAGTACCTCACCAAAATCATAAAAAAAACTCACTCTCTCTCTCTCATATCTCCCAAAGAAGAAACTTTCCCAATCAACAGATAAACACCATCAAGTATAAAAGTAGAACCTATTGCTAACAACCTGTGGATAACCACATATAGGAAGGGTAATTGACAACTCCCCATTGTATAACCTGACCCCGAACTCCCCGAATCTCTCTTAAGCATTTGTTCAGTTAAACATTCGCGTGCAAGGTTAGTTTTAGATAGCTTCCCTTTCCCTTCCAGCTTCACGGGATAAATAAGAAATCAGAAAGTAACACCCCACTCCTACCATTGCAGTGAGGAGAAACCCACGGTGATAAGGTGGTCGTGTCACCGACAAAAATCATACGTTACAAGGTCGCTTCATTGAGATTAAGGGAAATCTCAAATGATTTCAAAGAATCATGTCTCTGACCGCTGGTGATATTGCTTCGTATTCTCGAGTCTACGACAACATCAGAATCATTTTTCATTGTGGTAAATTCCCCAATGTTTCCTAAAAAGGCTCAAGGATCCTTTTTATGAAAAGTAACAGAATCTGTCATAACAGAAAATCCCACAATACACACCTATGAAAAATGCACGTGTTTGAATTAGAACACACTAAAAATACCAAAATAGTCATGCCCTAACTTTATGGTATAACATGTCCTGGAACATGTCACAACATCATACAAAACATGATATCTGACTGTCATGGCAGATCATCTGGTTCAACATCTTGCTAACAGCATGTTATTTTACCAAAATGTAGCCAATCTAAAAATCACTGAACTTACAATCTCTCCCTTTGGAAATTTTTTTGCTAAACAACCTTAGTACACATCAGAGGCACACACCGCGGAAACAAAACCGAAACAAATAAACCCAATTACAATTCTGTCAAACCAAAAGAAAAACACCTGACAGCACAATGTCAAGACATCAGATCTGACATAACAAACCAACACAAGCTACATGAGAAAATGTAAGCTTTGAACAAATTGCAACCTTGCAGCTACATAACAGACAAATAAACCACCCTCTGTCACACATAACCAGTACTCCCCCTGAAGGGGAAAACCCAAATCACAAAAAAAACATGAACTCCCATGCAAGTTCGTACAATGAAACCACACTTCAAAAACACAAGCATTAGCACAAGCATACTCCCCTTAAACACCAAAACCAACTGCATAGAATAATGCATTCTCCCAGACACATCAGTAACAGTTTTCACATCAGAAGCAACAGTAGCAAGCATGATAGACTGCCATGTTTCCCCTAAACAGTTGCATTCAACCCAACCACAAAAGACAACTACTCTTCTTAAGTAGTAGTACAAACATGACATAAAGTCATGACATCTGATCTAACATCAGAACCAACAAACAACACAACACTTTACTCCCCATTTTTAGCCAAAAATTGACAAAAATAAAATAGAGTTAATGTACACAAAAACAAATGGAATCACACAAATGGAAACACAATGCATAAAGCACAAGTTCAGATGGAAACATACAAATATAACAGATGGAAGCACAAAAATCTCTAACAAAACAAACACCAACCAGTTCGAAACACACAACATTCAGATGGAAACAAACATACCTTTGTTAGGAATTACACCAAAAGGCACAAAAGTGCATACAGAGACAAAACAAGGACAAAAAATGGGCACATTCCCAAACAGCACAAAAAAAAATTCAACTAGCTCTAATCTTCAGAGCTTTCATCTTCACTGCTACAATCTTGGTCATCATTGTTTTCTTCCTCTTTCTCTGCATCAACCAAGTCATCATTTGTGCCTTCCTCAGACAAGCCTTTAATGAGTCCTTCCAGTTTGATTTTTCTAGCATTATAAACTTTGATGGTCTAATCTAATTCTCTACATGTGGCTCTTAGTTCAGCTATGACACCAACCTTGGAAGTGGAAGGTACCCTTTATTTTCTTGAGGTTGTGACAATGTCTGCAACATGTGTCCCTTCAAAGAGTTTGTAGTGAAAGATAAGCAGACATTACCTCTTAGTAAAACCTTTTGACTCAGCCAGAATTCCTGGGTATTGATTCAGAATTATGCCACAGATTAAGGTTGGAAAAGCTATGGGCAACTCTACTGCAGATGATATGGCATGTCTCAAGGTTTGTTAAAAAATATAAGTACCAAAATCATAGTCTATTTTTTAGCCAATTATGTAGATAAACTTAGCCAATCCCGTAGCTATTGTGGAGGTATGATTAGTGGGCACCTAGTTGACAACTTCAATTTTGTGAAGAATTGTGTACTTCACACTTAAGTAACTTGCAGACAGCTTGCCTTTCCTAGGCCATTGCTTCACCTGATTCCCAGTGATCACTCTAGGGATGAGATTATCAGGTACCTCAACTTCTGTTCGTTCTGATTCACATCTTCCTAAGTACCCGTTGATTATTAATGGAGAAAATTCCACGCATCTCCCTCTCACTTGTCATCACACCCTTGAGTGATGTTCACAACAAATTCCTTAACCAACTTTTCATAACACTTACCAAGTTTGGAAATAGTCTTCATTAGACCTGCTTGATCAATGAGATTCACAATCTCCTTGCATTCTAAAGCTTCATTCCCCAATTCTCTTTCAAGGGCTACGCGTCTTTGGTAGACATACTTCCACTTCTCGACATTTTTGAATGAGTGAAAAGATACATTATCCAAAGGGAAATCAGGAATCTCAGTAATGCTTCTTTTTGCTACAGATTTTCCTCTACTCTTATGCACGATGTCCTCGACATCAGCTTCAAAATCACACTCTGAGTAAATTGAAGGAACATCCTTCCTTTTCAGGTTCTTTTTCCCAGAAGTAGGAGTCAGAACTTTGCTTCATCCCTTCACTGGTCCCACACTCACACTTTTTTTTGAGGGAGTTCTTTTAGACATATCATTAGCCTTTTCTTTTCTACTTTTCAATCTCTTGGAAATTCCAGTGGGTATCCTTTTACTAATGGGTTCATCATTGAAAGTAAGACTGTCAATGTTGACTACTTCATTCTTATCAGCATTCTTTTCAACGTCTTCTTCAACGACAGCCTTTTGCTCAATTTCACAGGCCTCTAGATTTTCATTATTCTCAGCACCAGATGGCATTGTCATTAATGTCTCAACCTCGGGAGCATCATCAGGAGTGGCTTTTCCACTCAAAATGTCAGATAATAACCTACGTATGCTTTGGTCAACTTCAATGTCCGCCTGGTTAGATCTTCCAAGAGCTTTTTCAATATCAGGTTTTTCAGACTCCTTGATTATGCTAGTGACATTATGTCACTAGTACAAAAAATACTTTTTAAATCGGTTAAAAATGACTTTTTAAATCGGCTGGTATTTCGATTTAATTTTGAACGATTTAAAAAGTTTTTCATTTTTAAATCAGGTTTGATCCGATTTAAAATATTTTATTAAATCGGTTAGTATGATTTAGAATTGTTTATTTAAATCAGTTTAACACATTTAAAAAAATAAAAAAGAAGTGAAAATTTTTAAATCTATATGACCCGATTTAAAATCTCAAATTAAAATTGATTCACTTGATTTAGTAATGTTGTTTTAAATCGATTGTTCTGATTTAAAATCACAATGTCATTTTTTTTACTGATTGTTATTTTTTTTTAATTCTTGTTTCTACCACAATATTGTACAAAAAATTATGAATAATACAAAATTTCATCACAACCAATTACTAATAAAATATTTCATACACAACATATAATATTTCCCTAGAGATCTTTTTAGTAGGAGTAATTACACCAGATGAGTGGAGTCCTTTTCCCGCCTAGATCTTTGTTCTGCGCTTCTTCGGAGTTTCACTCAGAATGATAGAGAGAGGAACAACGTCCGTTATCACATTAGGCATTTCTTTAGAAATCTTCGGGGTATAGAAAGTGGAAGCGGCCATGTTGTCTTTGTTAGACATATTTTGTTTTTGAAATCCTGAGGAAGAGATATCAAGAATGATGTTCTGAGCTAATTCTTTGTGGAAAAATAGATTTAATCACTGGTAAGGACAAAGTTTAAACAAATAGGGCGAATGATTAGCACAATAGAGGAAATGGCTTGCGTAGCGTGTAGACGTGAGAAACCCAAGGTTGGGTAATGATGTTTCTAATTTTTCATAGGTCATTAAATGAAGTAAAAAACTATCCATTGTATGTTTTCACCTTACTACTCTCTCCTTTTTTTGCAGTACAAATTCCAACAACACTCTTCACCTTCTCAAATTGGTATCTATTGAAAATAAAACAATTTGCCAGAGTTTTTATCAATACTACACTTTTAATGACGCCAGCTTTATCCAGAGCAAGGGTTGGATGAGAAATGTTATTCCATTCCTTAATTCCCCCAGCACGCTTCTTCATTTTTTACACATAAGTCTTTGTACGCGGAAGCTATGTCTTCATACGACTTCTTCTTTCCTCCTATAGAGTCACATCTCCCAGAAAAGGCTTTAACAATCTTAATGTCTTCATTATCCATTCCTCCTTCAGAGTCATCCTCAGTCCATGAACCAGTTGTTCTCTTTTGCAATTTCTCAAGATATGCTGGGCATTTCGCATTAAACTGCCCAATTCCTTGACACTCATAATATTGAACACTTTGGTCTTTTTCTCGAGGTTCATAGTTATTGCTGATGTCAAGAGAGATGTGTTTGACATCTAGTCTTGTTCTTCTTCCCATCTTCTCTAAAACTTGATTGCCAATAGTATTTGGCATTCCTTCCTTAGTGTCAAGATCTTACTGAGTCTCAATATCTTTAATACTGGATAGAATATCTAAGCTCTTATTTTTCTCTTTTGACTTGTCACAGATTTCCTATTCAAAGGTTTGAAGAGATCCAATAAGATCATCAACCCTCATGCTACTTATGTCTTTAGATTATTCAATAACTGTCATCTTCACATAAGATCTCTTAACCAACTTTTCTTCAGACATCCTTTCTTCCTGAGGATTTCCCAAGCCTCTTTAGCCATAATACATGTACTGATCAATCTGAAAGTATTCTTGTCTACTCCATTTAATAGGGCATTCAAGGCTTTGGAGTTTCCAAGAGCTAATTCATCTTCCTCTTCTAACCATTCTTCTTCTGGCTTCAAGGACTCATTTCTATCATTGTCCTTCACACTAGTGTGATCCCAACCTTCTAAGACAGCTCTCCATGATCTGCTGTCCATATATTTTAGGAAGGTTATCATATTTTCCCACCACTAGTCATAATTAAATCCATCCAAAAGAGATGGTCTGTCGTTGTATCCTCCTTCATTGTCCATACGACCAGAAATATAAACTCCCTGGAGCTCAACCAAAATAGAACAGGGTGACCTGCTCTGATGCCAATTGAAATTCTGGCACGTAGATACCAGATGTCGAGACAAATGTCATAATACCAAGATCAACAAAAGCTTGATTAGACCAATAAAAGATTCAGAAAATTAATTTATAAAAAAAATAAAATCAACACCAGAATTGTTAACCCAATTCGGTGTAACTCACCTACATCTGGGGGCTACCAAGCCAGAAAGGAAATTCATTGTGATAGTATTAGTTCAAAGCTAAACTCCCAGTTTACAACTTCTCGCCTAATCCCTACCTTATCCAACTTCTACCTAGACACCCTCTAGATATGAGATCCCCCTCTCACTTCCTAATCAGTCACAATCCCAGTGACAATTCAACAGTTCCACAAAAATAGAAGTAGCACACTTTCAAGACAATACCTGATTTTTCTTAAAAGCTTCAATCAAGCACAATACACTCTTTCTTAAAAGCTTTAGAGTGGATAATGAACAATGAACAATGAACAATCAGTCAACCTCAATGCATCAGAAGTTACATTAGTGGCACACATTTAACAAACACTAAACCCTAAAGACCAACCAAAACACAGCTAATCCTTATTTCCCAAATTCTTCATGTTATGATTTCTACTTCAATAGGGTTTGGTCTTCATTTTAAATAGCCTTCAGACCTAACGGACTTTGGCTTCTTGAGGCGCACAAATAGAAACAATCAGTTAAAACTGGCTGCAAATTATCTTGCACAATACTAGGAGAAAAATACAAACTTTCCAAAAAAGGCTCGAGGATCCTTTTTTTGAAAAGTAACAAAACCTGTCATAATGAAAAATCCCACAATACACTCCTATGAAAAACGCATGTGTGTGAATTAGAACAGACTCAAAAATCACACTAAAAATACCAAAATAGTTATGCCCTAACTTTTTGGTATAACATGTCTTGGAATATGTCACTACATCATGCAGAACATGATGTCTGACTTTCATGGAAGAACATCTGGTTCAACATCTTGCCAACAACACGTTTTACCAAAATGTAGCCAATCTAAAAACCACAGAACTTACAAGAAGGATGTGGACGCTAATCTCAAAACCAAGGGTGGTACTCGAGGGTTTACTCTGAAGTTTCTGGTAGATAAAGACATTTCTTTTGTTGATGTTGGAAGTTAGATTGCCTTCAATGTTGTGCTTGCATTGCTTGTGTATGGGATCGTGTTATTTCCGAACATGGAAGATTTTGTGGATCGATCTCCTACTTGTATCTTCTTGACTAAGAATCTTGTGCCTACGCTCCTGGCTAAAACCTATTATTCAATTCATTCGAGGAATGCAAAGAAGAAAGGAACTATAGTCTATTATGCTCCTATGTTATACCGTTGGTTCATGTCTCACCTACCGCAGAAGGGTCCCTTCGTTGAGAACAAGGGAAATCTCAAATGGTCTTAAAGAATCATGTCTCTGACTGCCGATAATATTTCTTGGTATTCTCGAGTCTACGCATGAACCAGAATCATTCTTCATTGTGGTAAATTCCTCAATGTGACACTCCTAGGTACAAAGGGAGGGATTAACTACAATCTAAGACTAACATTCCGCCAATTGGGATATCCCATGCTTGTGTTATATCCCAAATTTGTCCTACTTGTACATTACCCTCATCTGTACATCCACCCACTAACTGCCATTCAGAATATCCAAAAAATATTGTTCCTGCTCATGGTGCTGCTAGGGTGAATCAAGTTGCAGATAAGGCTGTCAGGTCAGGTGTGTGTTCAATGGTTTTGATTTATCTGTCAGACTAGTTTTGTTTCAAGAGCAAGGCTAGGATGTGCAATTCAAGTGGTGTGGGCTTGATCTTCTGATTTTCAAGGCATGGCCGTACACATTGAAGTCCATCAGGGTTGACTTGTGATTCTTAGTTTCATAGGGGCAGTTCCATACCCATTTATCAATATCCATCTCTAGATATCCATTTCCACTTTCCAAATTCATCCATATTATTTTCATTTATTCATGTCATTATCCATTTCCCAAATCCTATAAATATTCTTTTCTTATTATCCATTTTCCACTTATTGAATCTTAAGCTATCATCCGATTAAATACACATTTATATCCATTTAACCATCCATTTTTCCATTATCCATTTTCATATTTATTTTGATTATCTATCATTCTAAACCATTTACCATTTTTTTAACAAAATCCAATTTTCTATTTTTTAAACCATATCACTTTTTAGACCATTTTTTTTCTAAAAGCCCATATCCATGTTTTGTAATAATCAATTCCAATCTTAAATAATCCAAAAAAATCCATTTATATCCATATTTTCAATTCCCCTTTTTTTCCAAACCATATTCATTTCAATTATCATTGTCCATATTCACATCAAAATCCATAACCACAATTCCATTCCATTTTAAATTCATTATTTTATTTCCATTATATTCAATCCATTTTATTTTTATCAAGTCCATGTTATTAAGTTATAAAAAAGACCCAATTATTACAAAGGAAAACCATTACAAAGAAAGAAAACAAAAAACAAAAAAAGCAAAAAAAAAAAAAAACAGATTTTCATTGATCCATGGTCCACATAACACAACAACACACGCATACTACAATTACCCAATCAAGCCACATGATACGACAACACACCATAATTCTCAACCAATTTTCAGCACAACCATTGTCTCTGGAGGCAAAGCAATTACACACACTGCAGTGCCAATTAAACTAGAACCAACATTGCCAAACATTTTACAACATGCTGCAAAAAAAGAACATGAATCACAATACACTACACCACTTGCCAAGTCGTCACGTTATGCATCAAACAAATTTTGCCAAAATTCACAACCTGCACCAATATCCCATCCAGCCTCAAAAGCCTTTGTCATCAGCATACCAGCTACCAAAAGCAAGCATCCTGCGAAAAAAACGGTTGCTACAAAGACACAAATTCACAACCCGTTTCACACATCCTACGTGGAACCATAACCCACACAAAAATAACACACATAAAAAAAAAACAGGATGTTGCACAACTTTGCAAAAATTGGTCCCACCATCACACCTTACTCAAGCCATGAACAAGATTCCTAAGCGATATTTAATGATGCATAAAAGTTGAATCAATAGCGAAAAAAGAGAAGGCAATTGAGACAAAAGTTTGCAAGCCAAACTGTCCACTCACCAACATGCTGCTACCTCAAGCCTTACGCTACACAAAACTCACCAAGCCAATACAATATGACATAATACATCCCACCACACTGAAGGAGTGAAAAACACAAGAAAGGGGGGGGGGGTTTGAATTGGTTTTTCAAAATAAACTTGTTTCTTAAAATAAATTCTTTTTAGAAACCCTTTTGTTTTAATGGTAGTGACATATGTTGAGAATCAAGTTATGAACATGTTATGTTTATACTAGTTCAATTGAGAAACCCTCAAGTTAGTCTAGTCCACCCGCCAAGGTGATTTCGCCTCTCTCAATGAGGTCTTAATCCAATATTCAATCAAATTAGTATAATGCACGAGCCAAACCGCTGGTGACTAACACAACCTCTAAAACTCACTAGTTTTAGACTTCTCAAGTAATACAACCTCACAGGTCTCACTCAAGGAACAACCTCTAAGAAACACGACTTTGACTTCTCAAGAAATACCACCACAGGTTTTTCTTAAGGAACACAAACCTAAGTTTGAACAAGTTACGTTTATAGAAAAGTGCTTCTATACAAGCTGAAAATGTAAACACGTTTTTGACCAGAATGACTTAAGAAAGATTTTAGATAGAGAGAGTATTGCGGTAGCGTTTGTGTGTATCTTTCTTCAAGTCTTTTGCTTCCTTTTATAGACGTGTGAAAACCTTTTGCATGATGCGCTTTCTGTCTTCGATTGTACCATTGCACTGTTACCAAGATATCTTCGCTAGAATTGAGGTACAGCTGTACTATGTAGCTTAGTCTTCCTGACTTCTCAACGTCAGAGGCTTTTCATGAGCATGAGTAAGAAGGGAAAACTTAGCTAGGTTCTTGAGTTTCTCAAGTCTTCGGATCTTCAGAGTCTTCGGCACTTGAACTTCAGAACCTTGTTTACTTGGTGCATTGTCTTCATATCTTCAGAGACTTCTGATAGTATCTGATTGAAGCATGAGTAAAGACTTGATTAGGTCTTCAGAACCTTGATCAGAGAGCGCAAGTCTTTAGCATCTGGACTTCGTTCTGTCAGAACCTATGTCTTCAGATCTTCAGAACTCGTTCTCCTTTTCTTTTGTATCAGAGTCTTGTGTACTTTATATTTCCTCGTATTGAGTTCTGCTTCTTAGGCGAAGTATTTTCTTTTAAGCATCTAGTTCACGCCGTTTTACGGAAGCATAACCTGTTTATCAAGTCCTCACAAATAACACTCATTAGCTGTACAAAATTGTTCATACAGAAATACAATTTGATATCATCAAAACTTAGAGATAAAGTTGCAGAACCAAATCTTGTTCTCACAATCTCCCCCTTTTTGATGATGACAAAACTATGTATTTTGATGACACATTTTTGATATATATAATGCAGGGAAATAAGAGATTCTAAAGATAGCTTATCCTTCGTATGAAGTGCTCCCGCTGAGTTTAAGATTTGATGAATCTCTGAGCTTGGGGCTCCCCCCTGATTTTACTAGATCATGAGCTCTCTTAGTCTTGACTCTCTTTTCAGTAGAGTTATGATTTTCTTTTTCTTAACAAGGCTTTAATTTTGATCAGAATACCTGAAAAAGAAAAACACTCTGATAGAAATAGCAGTTTTATCTGTTAGCATGTAAACAACATTTTTCAGAGATTGACTATGGAATCAAAATATCACACTTTAATACTCTCCCCCTTTTTGTAATTGATAAAAAAGATAAGCGGTGCAAGGGTGAAAAACAAGGATGTAAGGACCTAAGGACAACAGAAACAAAAGAATTAGGTGCTTCTAGAGGACATCTTGTCCCACATCTTCTGAAGCATGCCTTTTACTTCAGCATTGATAGTCCTTTGTTCCTCAAAGCTTTCTCTAAACTTTTGTTGTTCTTCTCTGATTTCTCCAATGACGTCATCTAAACGCTTGACAGCAGGATCAGAAGTAGAGACAACTGCAGCATCTTGCTTGGCCTTCTTCATGGCTTCAGCTACTTGTGCTATCCTCGCTTCCTTAGCAGCCTTTTCTGCAAGAAGTCTTACTTCCTCAGCAGCTTTTTCTTCAACTTCTTTCTTCTTTGCAACCAGGAACTGAAGTATCCTGATCCGTTCTTCAGCTTCTACTCTTTCCTTTGCCCGTTGAATTCCATCTTTGATGGTTGCATCTGAGAAGCTTACAATTCTTGTAAGCTCGCTGCTCAACCATTTATGGAAATTTTGACAAGATCTTTCAAGTTCCATAGGCTTGGTACTTGTGTTAAGTTCTGTTCTTAGGTTCACAAACTTCCTTAATGCCTTGTCATAAAATTGACTTGTGCATTCTTCAAAAGATGTTGGAGGAGGTTTAGTATAGATGACTAAAGCAAGGTCAGGCTTGGCAGAATTTAACTCAGGTGTTGTTTGCTGAGATGGAACGATCTCAGTAGGAGGATGTTGATTGTTTGGTTGATCAGTAGGAGAAGTCACTTCTGGAGAGTCTGAGATCATGAGAGATTCAGGAGTGATGATCTCTAGAGGTTCTCTCCTCAGAGATAAACTCATTACCGAGGGTTTGGGATTCAGAGACTTGATTCAGGGAACTTTGCTTAGTTGGCTGAATTATTGACAAGGTTATTGATGAGATGTAGGTAGGAAAGACTTTAGTCGAGATAGGGGTACTGATTGATTCGTTGGGTGAAGATTGGATAGTGGTAGTTGAAGGAGGAATTGAGAAAGGTGGTGGTTTAAACTTCACTTGTGAAGTGGAAATAGAGATAGTTTGAGAAGATTAGGTAGAAATTGATTCCACTCTAGAGACAGATGAATCACAGATAGGCTTACTTGTTTTCATTGAAGAAGAGGTTGGAGTAGTAGTTTTGGAGATGTCTGATTTGTCATTTTTCTTTCTTTTCTGGGCCTCAGAAATAGTAGCTTGTTTTCTTTTCCTTCTGAAGGATTCTACAAGAGTTAGTTCAGGGGAAGATTCATCAGCCTCTTTAGTTTGCTCTTCTTCTTCTTTGTCGAGTTCAATTTCTTCCTCCTTGACTTCAGATACATCATATCCTCGTGCTTTCAGTGCATCTATAGATGCAGCAATTTCTTCAATGAGGTCGCTTCTATAATAGGCAGGATAGCCGGGTACTGCGATTATGCATTTGAATAAGTCCTCAGAGACAGAAAAAGGTTTTACTTTTACTTTATTAATTATTCTCATATGCTTGAGTGTTGTGGCATTGACTGTCTTTCCAAGGGTTGCTGTCAGATCTTCCGTGTATTGAACTTCTGTAATCAGAGTGTCCACTATGCCACTTTCATAGAATATGTCTGAAAGCATTCGACCAAAAGGAATATACTTGGGTATGTCACTTTTCGCTTCCCCTGTTGTTGTTGTTTTCTTCACCATATCTCTCAAATGATAAAATAAGATGGAGGGTAAGCACATTCTTTCCTTGGTGAACGAATAATATAGCATATACTTCTGGTTTGCATTTAAATAATCTGCAGCACATGATGAGGATCTTGGGTTGATGCAACCAAGAATAATCTTGTGCCAGATTTTTAGATGTACATGCAGGTCTTCTCTCCTGTATTCAGTTTTATTCGCTCGATGGTTGGTGAAGATAGTTGGGTTGATTACCTTTTTCACAAACAGGGATTGATTGACCCTTCCATAAACTCTTTTGTTCTTTAGAAAATCCAGCTTGTAAAGTTCAGTAATTGATTTTTCTGTGATGATAATTTTTCTTCCCAAGACATAGGAGACGACATGGAGTTTATCACAGATAGCTTGTCTCCAAAAATCCTTGATGAGTGCTTCAAAAACTGGACCTTTAAGCCTATAAAAAAAGTTGCTCCAACCTTGAGCTTTCACATCATCGATCAGATTAAATCCATTTTCAGCAAGATTTTCGAAGTCTACATGTAGTTCTTTGAGTACAAGTAAATTCTGAAGAGTACAGGTGACTGAGGCTTCTCGTTAAGTTACATGATTCTTATCTATCTTAGAAGATTGTGTGGAAGATGGCGTGACTGTCACAGGTGCTGTGGGCATTGTTGAAGTGGAAGACGACACAACTGATGATGATGATGACCCTCTAGAGGGATTCAACGAAGCTTCTATTTCTTTGAAAAATTTGACAGTTTCTTGTTGAATGTGATTCATTTGGATCGGAGAGGATGAGAACAGGGATTGAGTGCGCTGAGGGAGAAATTTAGGGTTTTAGGGTTTCCGTTTGAGTGAAAGAGGGAATAGGAATGGTTTTTGAAAAATACAAGAGATAGACACCATAGTGGATAAGTGAATAAATGTAATTAAGTTTTGAGTCAATCCCGAGAAAATTACTGTTCGTTTGATGTTGGATAAATATAGTGATTTAGATATAGTCAAATCACGTGTAAAGAAAATTTTTAAATGACGCATCAGAACTTGTCTTGGAAGAGAGGTTTAACAGATCTGAGATACATCTCATGAAAGTGGTTCTGATGATTTTAAAAACATTTATTTCCTCTGACTAAACATATTGGTTCTGAAATAATCTCAATCTGAGCAATACACCATTTTCAGATGCTTTAAAATAATTTGAAATCTATCTTCAGCTAAGGGTTTTGTAAAGATGTCAGCCCATTGATGGTCTGTATCAATAAATTTTAAGCATAAGGTTCCCTTCTGAACATAGTCTCGGATAAAATGGTGTTTTATTTCAATGTGTTTAGCCCTAGAATGTAAAGTTGGATTTTTACTTAAACAAATAGCAGCTGTATTATCACAGAAATTAGGAATGTTACTCTCATATATTTAATAGTCTTCCAGCTGATTTTTCATCCAGAGCATTTATGTACTGCATTGAGAAGTGGAGATGTATTCAGCTTCTGCTATAGAGAGAGCAATTATAGGTTGCCTCTTACTTGACCATGAGATTAGATTGTTTCCTAGGAACTGACAGTTTCCAACTGTGCTCTTTCTTTGCAATCCGTCTCCAGTATAGTCTGCATCGCAGTAACCAGAAAGAGTATACTCTAATGTTTTCTCATACATCAGGCCAAGGTTAGTTGTTCCTTTCAGATACCTCAGAATTCATTTAACAGCAGTTAAATGAGATTCACTTGGATCTAATTGGAATCTGGCACATAAATGTACACTAAATAATATATCAGGTCTGGAAGCAGTTAAATATAGGACAGAGTCTATCATACCACGATAGAGCTTCTGAAAAACCTTAGCTTCTGATTCTTCCTTTCTCATGGTACATGTTGGATGCATTGGTGTTTTAGCTATATTGCAATCCACTATGTTGAATTTCTTCAGAAGTTCTTTTGTGTACTTACTTTGATGAATGTAAGTTGCCTCTGGTTTCTGATCTATTTGAATTCCCAGAAAGAACTTTAACTCACCCATCAGACTCATTTCGAATTCTGCTTGCATTAACTTTGAAAATTCTTCACAAAGAGAGGGGTTATCAGAACCAAAGATAATATCATCAACATAGATTTGAACAATATGAATATTATTCTTATATGATTTACAGAAGAGAGTGGTATCAACCTTTCCTCTGGTAAAATTGTTTTCTAATAGAAATTTGCTCAATCTATCATACCAAGCTCTGGGAGCTTGCTTTAAACCATAGAGTGACTTTTTGAGTTTAAAGACAAAATCTGATTTTTATGAATTTTCAAAACCAGGAGGTTGCTTGACCTAGACTTCTTCTGATATATAACCATTTAAGAATACACTCTTAATATCCATTTGATATAGGGTGATGTTATGATTTACTGAAAAGGAAATTAATAACCGTATTGCTTCAAGTCTGGCGACTGGAGCAAAACTTTCGTTGTAATCAATCCATTCTTGTTGGCTGTAACCTTGAGCAACAAGTCATGTTTTATTTCTGACAACTTTTCCCTTCTCATTTAGCTTGTTCCTGAATACCCACTTGGTTCCAATAACATGAACGTTCTTAGGTCTTGAATCTAGATCCCAAACACCATTCTTTGAGAATTGATTCAGTTCTTCTTCCATTGCCAGAACCCAGTCCTTGTCCATAAGCGCTTCTTCAACTGTAGATGGTTTGATTAATGATACCAGTCCCAAAAGTGTTTCTTCTGATGGTCTGAAGGCTAATCTGGTTCTGACTGGAGCATCCTTGCTACCAAGAATTAGTTCATTAGGATGAGGTATGGACAATCTTCTCTTCTTTTGATGTGGAGTATTCGAAGTTGCATCAGTGGTGTTTGGTGTAGGATCCTGCTGGTCTTTGACTTCATCTGCCTTTTCTTTAGGTTCTGAGAAGCTAATTTCCAAACCTGCAAGTTTTTCAACTAGCTCTGACTTTTCAAAGTCAGGCTTGCCATTGAATCTAACATGAATTGATTCTTCCACAATCCGAGATTCTGTGTTATAAACTCGGTAGCCTTTTGAGCGTTCAGAGTATCCTAACAGCAGGCACTTATGTGCTTTGGAATTAAACTTGCCAAGTTTCTCCTTAGTGTTTAACATAAAGCAAGTACATCCAAATAGATGAAAATAGGAAATGTTGGGGATTTTATTCTTCCATAATTCATAAGGAGTTTTATTCAAGATAGGTCTGTTAGAGATTCTATTTTGAATATAACATGCTGTGTTGATTGCTTCTGCCCAAAAATTCTTAGCCATGTCAGTTTCTTGGATCATGGTGCGAGCCATTTCTTGTAAAGTTCTGTTCTTTCTTTCTACAACTCCATTTTGTTGTGGAGTTCTAGGATAAGAAAAATCATGGGATATCCCGTGTGAATCAAAAAGATTTTCAAAGTCTTTGTTTTCAAATTCTCCACCATGATAACTTCTGACTTTGATGATTTTGCAATTTTTCTCATTTTGTACTTGAGTGCAGAAGGAAGCAAACACAGAATGTGACTCATCCTTGTGTTTTAAGAATTTCACCCATGTCTAACGACTGTAGTCATCAACGATGACTAGTCCGTATTTCTTACCATTGATCGAAGCAGTTTTCACTGGTCCAAAAAGATCAATGTGAAGAAGTTCTAATGGTCTGGAGGTGGAAACAATATTCTTTGCTTTAAAGGAGGTTTTTGAAAACTTGCCTGTCTGACATGCTTCACAAAGAGCATCTGAAGAGTACTTCAGATTTGGCAAGCCTTTGACAAGACCTAGCTTGTTCAGCTGAGAAATTCTTCTCAAGCTAACATGACCGAGGCGTCTGTGCTAGACCCATTGTTCTTCATTTACAGAAAGAAGGCATTTTACGTTTTGATGTTTTAGATCTGATAATTTAATTTTGTAAGTATTGTTCTTCCTCTTTCGGTTAAACAGGACATATCCATCCTTTTGACTTACAGCTTTACAGGATGTTGGATTAAAAATGACGTCATAACCATTGTCACTAAGTTGACTAATTGACAATAGATTATGCATTAGACCTTAAACTAACATAACATTTTTAATAGAGGGAAGCTTACCATTTCCAATAGTTTCGGAGCCAATGATTCTTCCTTTCTGATTTCCTCCGAAACCGACGACACCTCCGGGTTTAAGTTTCAGATCTTGGAACACATGCCTTTCTCCCGTCATGTGTCACGAGCATCCACTGTCCAGGTACCATGATTGGTGTTTCAATGGTGCCATTAAGGATGTCTGCAACATAAACTATCTTATTCTTAGGTACCCATTTTGTGGGTCCTTTCTCATTAGTTTTTTCAGAGGTTCTGGCACCTTTGGAGTTCCTTCTATTAGGATAATAGTGTGGAATTTGTGCACAGTGTTTAAGTTTAGGAGCTTTCTTCAGTGTCTGTGTTTGTGTAGTGATAGATTTTGAACCTTTTTGTTCAAAAATTTTCAAGATAGTGCCAGAGGGCACAAAATGTTTGGACAGAGGTCTTATCTTGATACTCTTGGTCACATCATGTGGTTGTGATGGTCCTAAATATCCCAGACCTCTGTTACCATTCCTGCTGACTCCATAGATCATTGAAGTCATATTGCTTCTGTCTATGCTTTTAGCGAGAAAGCGTTGGAAAGCTCTATCATATTTGACTACTTCATTAGTATTGGTTTTGTTAGAGGTGATTTCTTCTTCTAACCTAGAGATTTTAGTTTTTAATGTAGTATTTGAATTTTCAAGAGAAAGTAGTTTTTCATTTAATTCAAGGATGGTTTGTTTGCTTTTAGTTAGATCTTCTGAAGGAACCACAAGAGTCTTTTTCAGAGTTTTGTGTTTTCTTCGAAGAGTTTGATATCTTTCCATAAGTTCATATAATCCTATTTCAAGCTCAGAGCGAGATAGGGAAGAAAGTACCTCTCTTTCATCGTCGGAGTCTGAAGGTTCTCCTTCTGATAGGACGTCGTTGGTTTTAGCCATGAATGCTACATTAGCTCATTCTTTATCAGAATCATCTTCGGACTCTGAATCATCCCAAGTTGCCATAAGACCCTTTTTAGCTTTCTTAGGTCTTTCATCTTTCTTAACCTTTGGAAAGTCATTTTTGAAATGTCCAGGTTCCTTGCACTCAAAACACGTGACATCTCTTCCATAAGTTCTCCTTTGACCGTATGTAGGTTCAGATCTTCTTCTTGGTCCTTTGAACTTATTTCTTCTGTACTTCCATAGTTGACTAATTTATCTTGATATGAGAGATATGTCATCTTTGTCTGATTCTTCTTCAGATTCTTCAATTTCCTCCTCTACTTGATACGCCTTTTTCTTTTCAGGTTTAGCCTTCAGAGCAATGGATTTGTTTTTCTTTTGGGGTTCATCTTCTTGGAGCTATATTTCATGACTTCTTAAAGAACTGATTAATTCGTCAAGACTTATGTTATTCAGATCCTTTGTTAGTTTCAAGGCAGTCACCATTGGTCTCCATTTGGCAGGTAGACTTCTGATAATTTTCTTGACATGATCAGCGGTAGAATAACCTTTGTCTAGAACTCCGAGTCCTGCAATGAGCGTCTGAAATCTTGAGAACATGGTTTCCACAGATTCATCATCTTCCATCTTGAAGACCTCATATTTTTGAACTAGTGCAAGAGCCTTCGTCTCCTTGACTTGAGCATTGCCTTCGTGAGTCATACGAAGAGAGCCAAAGATGGACTTTGCAGTTCCTTTGTTGGTGAATTTCTCATATTCTGTGTAGGAAATTGCATTTAACAGAATCGTTCTTTCTCTGTGATGGTTTTTGTAAGTTTTCTTCTGTGCATCTGTAAATGCACTTCTATCAATCTTTTTGCCTGCAGAATCTATAGGATGGCTATAGCCATCAACTACTAGATCCCATAGATCTAAGTCAAACAACAAAAAATAACTTTCAATTCTATCTTTCCAATAGTCAAATTTTTCTCCATCAAAGATATGAGGTTTTGCACTATAAGAATATCTTTCATTTACAATAACACTTGACTCAGCATTTGGTATAGACATTATTTTTCACACTTGGATCGGTACTGAACACGGTTAAGTGCTTGATAAAAGTTCAATCTTTTTATCACCTCAGAACCGGAGCTCTGATGCCAATTGAAGGAGTGAAAAACACAAGAAAGGGGGGGGGGGGGGTTGAATTGGTTTTTCAAAATAAACTTTTTTCTTAAAATAAATTCTTTTTAGAAACCCTTTCGTTTTAATGGTAGTGACCTATGTTGAGAATCAAGTTATGAACACGTTATGTTTATACTAGTTCACTTGAGAAACCCTCAAGTTAGTCTAGTCCACCCGCCAAGGTGATTTCGCCTCTCTCAACGAGGTCTTAATCCAATATTCAATCAAATCAGTACAATGCACGAGCCAAACCGCTGTTGACTAACACAACCTCTAAAACTCACTAGTTTTAGACTTCTCAAGTAATACAACCTCATAGGTCTTACTCAAGGAACAACCTCTAAGACACACGACTTAGACTTCTCAAGAAATACCACCACTGGTTTTTCTCAAGGAACACAAACCTAAGTTTGAACAAGTTATGTTTACAAAAAAGTGCTTCTATACAAGCTGAAAATGTAAACACGCTTTTGACCAGAATGACTTAAGAAAGATTTCAGATAGAGAGAGTATTGCGGTAATGTTTGTGTGTATCTTTCTTTAAATCTTTTGCTTCCTTTTATAGCTGTGTGAAAAGAGCCGTTGAAGTGTAATCATTATATCTAAGTAGGCTGGCGGCTAGAAGCGTGATGACAGATAAAACCTTTTGCGTGTTACGCTTCCTGTCTTCGATTGTACCGTTGCACTGTTACCAAGATATCTTCGCTAGAATTGAGGTACAGCTGTACTATGTAGCTTAGTCTTCTTGATTTCTCAACGTCAGAGGCTTTTCATGAGCATGAGTAAGAAGGGAAAACTTAGCTAGGTTCTTGAGTTTCTCAAGTCTTCGGATTTTCAGAGTCTTCAACACTTGAACTTTAGAACCTTGTTTGCTTGGTGTGTTGTCTTCATATCTTCAGAGGCTTCTGATAGTATCTGATTGAAGCATGAGTAGAGACTTGATTAGGTCTTCAGAACCTTGATCAGAGAGCGCAAGTCTTTAGCATTTGGACTTTGTTCTGTCAGAACCTATGTCTTCAGATCTTCAGAACTCGTTCTCCTTTTCTTTTGTATCAGAGTCTTGTGTACGTTATATTTCCTCAGATTGAGTTCTGCTTCTTAGGCGAAGTATTTTCTTTTAAGCATCAAGTTCGCTTCGTTTTACGGAAGCATAACCTGTTTGTCAAGTCCTCACAAATAACACTCATTAAATGTATAAAATTGTTCATACAGAAATACAATTTGATATCATCAAAACTTAGAGATAAAGTTGCAGAACCAAATCTTGTTCTCACACACACTACCTTGCAAGCCAGCCGAACCAACACAAGCGAAACATATTTCATGACACAACAACAGCTTCATAGTCCCACTGTTGTAAAATTTCACAGGGTCCCACACACAATTTGTACCATGCTATGCCTTTATCAACCATTCCACGCTGCATCCGCAAACCATAATCGTACAAGGACCCCACAAGCAAAATGCAGACGAACCTTCCACTACCCACCTGCAAACGAGACCAATAAACATGTGCAACATAACGAATATGACGATCCAAAATGCACTACATCAAATTTCTCATTTTTTTCAATTCCCATTACACCCTTAACTCTCTATATAACAAATCTTTTCTCACCTCATTTGAGAAGTTATTATGAACCAAGCTTACCCTGCACAAATATCCTTCTTCATCCTCTGAACAACAACAAAACGCCATCGTTCATACACTCTCCTCAACCATTCTACAACCCCAATCCCCTTTCACCTCATAAACATTATTTCATCCTCAAACCTTTATCATTCTGAACCACAAACCCCAATCAGAACCCTAAAATCCTTCATATCATCAACCCAACACAAAACCAAATCACACCCAATTACAAACCTGGAATCAAACAGAAAAGACGAAGAGAGAATGAGATTCGACAAAACTGAAACAGAGACGAAGAGAAGGATCGATTGAAAGCAGAAACAAAACTTCAAACCTGAACGAATCTGTGACCAAAGCTGTGAAATCGACGAACAAGGTTGGAGATCGACTCGGCCGTCTCATTCTTATCCTTTTGTTTTTTTCTCTCGTTCTTTATTTTGCTTTGACGTGGCCTTGTAGTTCTTTTTAGTCAATGTGTATTCATTTACTTTATTCTACAAAGAAAAAGAAGTGATGAGGTGTTGATAGAGGTCACTTCATTTAAACCTTTTTTTTAAGGTTGAATCTCATTACAGTGTCATATGAGCCGTGTTTTTTTCCCATAGTTTTTTTCATGGAGTTTTTGGAATTTTGTTTTGCTAAGATATACGTATAGCTTTGGGTATATAGGCTTCGAAGCCCATTTGATCCGCATACATCCTATTCTCTTTTCTTTTGGTTTGTATTTCATTTTTCCAAAAATAAATTTGGTTTGGCAAGCAATAGGATTTTATAGATTTTATATGTTTATTTTGTTTTGATCTTATTTTCATTACAATTTTTGTTCGATGTTATTTTTGGTCAATGATATATTAAAAGATCATTGATTATTGATTCGATTTATCGATTTAAAATCTTGATCAATATGAGACCATCTTCTTTTGGTCAATGAAATTCTAAAATCGTAGATTATAAATCATGATTAAAATGAGACCATTTTCTTTCTCATTTCGATTTTATTTCTCTTTTCGGCTCGATTCTATTTTCTTTTCATTTTCGATCGATGAAGTCTTTCTATTCACGAATGTTGGTTGATTGAGGTTGTTTAACCTTCATTATTTCAAATCTGTACTGAAAGATAATCGAGGTTATTTTCTATACTTTGAGAACGTGATAGGTTACCTTCGATTAATCAAAGAAAGTTTGTGATTAAGACGAGACCGTCACCTTTTCTTTTCGTGTGGCATGATTCCCTTGGAGAATGATCCTCTATATCATTTTTCTATCATGTTTTAGCACAAAGATCAATTGCGCAACCTCGTATAGTATGATCTTTGTCATAGATCGTGCTACGATGGTTTAGCGCTACATGTCCCATGTCGGAAAATGATTCTTCGTGGCCCAAACACATGTTTGAAAGGCCAAGGATGGTTATTCAACCATCGTGGATCATTCGTTCTAACAATTAACGATTAATCACTAACCACTAACTTTAGTTTCAGTCAATAAACTCTTGATTTACTTTTCCGTCAAATATTATTGTTCATATTCATATCATATTCATCTTATTCATATCTTGTTCATCTAACCATTTCTTTGTTCATACCTCATTCAAAACACACTAATAATTATCAAAACCCTAAAAAACTAATTGGTGGACTATTGATTACTTTTTCGAGCAGCGGAACTTTGACTTTGTACAGAAACCCTAACAAGAGAAGTTTAGTCCGACTCTTTCTCAAGGCTTAGTTTAGGACACCTTGCACACACACGGCTTCCTCTTGGGCTACCTTACAACGAGACCTTTGATTTCGTGCAATCCCTTGTAATATACATGTACCCCACTCCCGTTCCGATGTACGCATTCGTGTTGCTTTAATTGTGGTTTGTTTACTAGTAGCAACCCTAGGGACTAGCATAGACAAAAACATTTTCAAACTAATTTTCGATTCGTCGTCGAGTAAAAACACCCCCGTAAGTCGATTGCTCATTAGCATTCGCCATCAACCTAACTCACACACTCACTTACCTTTCATCGTGGTTTTGTTACTAGGAGCACCCCTAGGGACTAGGATCGATTCTCACCCATTTGCAATCAAACTCTTGATTCGTCGTTGAGCCATTTTAAAAACAAACCTCTTTTCAACCAAACTCTCGATTCGTCGTCGAGCCATTTTCAAATTTTCCTCTCACCAAACTCTTTTCAAATCAACCAAGCTCATACAAATAAACCCTTGATCCAACATCAAGAGGATTTTCACAATCAAACCTCAAAATGATTAACAACTATCAAAACTCTTTCCAAGGTGAAAAATGCGGGGCCGAGTCTTTGACCTCCCTTCGGTTGTTTAGATGTGAGCTCTCTTACTCGTATGTGAGCAATTGACGCCTACAAAATTCAACTCAAACTCCCCTCTTTTCGTGGTCGTCTCCACGAACTAGGATTGCTTTGATTCTTTATTCTCGTCCGAGTAAAGATACGTATGCACAAGATTGCGATGATCTTGGCGAGCTACCTTCCCTCTATCTTCCGTTTTCCCCTATCCCATAGTCGAACTACGACTGTTCTGATTCTTTACTCTCGTCCGAGTAAAGATACGTAGGCACAAGATTGCGATGATATTGGTGAGCACGCTTCCACCTTTTCCGTCCAAACCCCGTAGTCGAACTACGAGCGTTCTGATTTCTCATTCTCGTCCGAATGAGCATACGTCGGTACAAGGCCTCCAATCCTTGGTGAGCACCCTAACCTAAAACCACCTATTTCCCCCTTAGCATCGTTCCCTTTTATCTTACCGTTTTGCATTTTATTTTTAAGAAGAAAACAAACAAGCTTAGCTAACGTTCATCGTGATTCGAATTAAGTGGTTCCCGTTGAGTACAACGGACGTGAGGGATGTTGGATGCAGAATAGGGCAAGCAGCAAAAATATTTATTTTTGGAAGAATTCCCTCTGGGATTTATACCGTGTCCACATAGCTCGGTTCGAGGGAAAGAATGTCGTTCGACAGTCTCTCGCGTTTATGAGTTCGGATTAAAATGGTTTAAAGCAAGAAAACAGAAAAGTAAACATTAAAACATAAAAAGAATTCACTAATCATAGAGAAAAGACTTATCAAGCATGTATATATCCCACTCATCACAAACTTAAACCTATCGACCAGTTACACTCAACTTGCAATACTCCTCAATATTACCCGGTATCGTTCACAGCACATGTCCATCTCTGGCACACTCAACCATGCTACCCTCACCGACACTCTCACACCAGACTCAAGACACAGAGGCATTAAGTTTCGACACCCTTATGGATTGTTAGCCCTAAATATATCTCTAGAGTTCAGAAACTAACAGATAATTATCCTTAATCGAAGTTTGTGAAGTTTATCTCTAACACGACCCAAACCTCGTGCATTTAAGAAAAAATCAAGAACAATCACCAATAGAGATTTGTAAAGCAAATTAAATATAACGCCATGGGCGACAAATGTACATAAGATCAAAGTACAAACATGTACAAACCCAACAAAGAAGAAAGACATGAAGAAAATCAGAAATGAACCAAACACTTCACGGATTGTCAGAGCCGATCGATGAGAAATCCACCTCGGATCATCCACATGCAAGCTTCCATGATGTTTTCTAAGCCAATCTACTGAAAAATGAAGTTTGATGGAGTTGGGATCACAAAACCCCAAAACCATACTCTAAAAATTGTGTTTTTGGCCCTTTAATGGTGTTTATGGCCGTCCAGTTTCGCCCGGCGGTATTCTGGGGCGCCCGGCGGCGAAAGACGGCTTATTTTGTAAGTTCCAGTGTTGTTCTGGAGTGCCCGGCCCTGCTAAGGCGCAGCGGACAGTAGACAGCAAAAATCCAGCACTATTTTATTCGTAACTTTTGAACCGTAACTCCGTTTTTCGCCCGGTTTGAAGTGATGGAAAGCTTATTCAATTCTCTATACAACAATGGCAAGATAACCTTAATTGAATACCTGAAAAAATAAATTAAAATCAATTAAACTCAACGATATTTACACGATAACGCAATATATACACTATAACATAAAGTAAACGTATTTACAAACAAAGCGGGGTTTATTCGTACGATATTAACAAAAAGTATCGATAAGTGCAACAAAACTTATATACAAAAATAGGTACAATTTTCACTTATCAAACTCTCCCCAACTTACATAATTGTTTGTCCCCAAACTAAAATCAAACAACTCAAAGAAATAGAGGGAAAACCAAAGAATCACGAATCAACAAGTTTTGAAAATCCGACAAATGAATGGTTCAAATGAAAACGATACACACAAAGTAAATACTTACCACTAAACTACGACGATAACATAGTCACGAAACAAATGCAAAATACAAAAATCATGCCAAACATCCTAAAACAACACAAGTTTAAAAGTGAATCACACTTGAAAGTGAATCAAGTACAAAAGAATGAATGGCATGAAAGTTTGTAAAAAGCCTAAGTATCATGAATATGCTAAAGTATAGAAAGCGATAAATACATACCTCGGACGTGTACAAAACTTAACAAGATCATTACCAGACATCCGCAAGTTGAAACAATCAAACTTGAAACATCACCAAACTTCCTCAAGCTATTCAAATCAAGTTCATTGGCAAACACGAAAACTATTAATATTAACAAACTGAAAAACCGGTAGAAAATTCATTAAACAAGTTGTAAAGTGAAGATTTGAGAATTTACGAAAAATCCGAGTACAACTTGTTTAATGAATGTTCACCACACTACCTAAGCTAAAATGAAAAAGTAATAACGAAACAAACAAATAACAAAATAAACGTGCTTGTTTTACGTCGTAAGCTCGACGCCTTTACTGTGCTTAGCTAGCAACTTCCTTCCTTCATGCCATGGTGATATATCACCGCGCAAACCAAAATCAAGTGTCCTAACGAAACACTTGAACAAACGTCAAAATATACAAGTATCAATATAAACAAGTGAAAATATACAACATGTACGATATCTGCAAAACTCAAAAACAAAGAAACTATCGCAATGCGATTCAATATCAAAACCAATCCCCGGCAACGACGCCATTTTGTTGGATGCATAATAGGACAAGCAGCAAAAATATTTATTTTCGGAAGAATTCCCTCCAGGATTTATGTCGTGTCCACAGAGATCGGTTCGAGGGAAAGAATGTAGTTCGACAGTCTCTCGCGTTTATGATTTTGGATTAAAATGGTTTAAAGCAGGAAAACAGAAATGTAAACATTAAAACATAAAAAGAATTCATTAATCAGAGAGAAAAGGCTTATCAAGTATGTATATATTCCACTCATCACAGACTTAAACCTATCGACACCCTTATGGATTGTTAGCCCTAAATCTATCTCTAGAGTTCAGAAACAAAGAGATACTTATCCTTAATCGAAGTTTGTGAAGTTTATCTCTAACACGACCCAAACCCCGCGCATTTAAGCAAAAATCAAGAACAATCACCAATAGAGATTTGTAAAGCAAATTAAATATAATGCCATGGGCGACAAATGTACATAAGATCAAAGTACAAACATGTACAATCCCAACAAAGAAGAAAGACATGAAGAAAATTAGAAATGAACTAAACACTTCACAGATTGTCAGAGCCGACCGATGAGAAATCCACCTCGGATCACCCACATGCAAGCTTACATGATGTTTTCTATGCTAATCTACTGAAAAATGAAGTTTGATGGAGTTGGGATCACAAAACCCCAATATCATACTCTAAAATTTGTGTTTTTGGCCCTTTAATGGTGTTTCTGGCCGTCCAGTTTTGCCCGGCGGTATTCTGGGGCGTCCGGCGGCAAAAGGCGGCTTATTTTGTAAGTTCCAGTGTTGTTCTGGAGCGCTCGGCGCTAGAAGTACCGCCCAGCGCTGCACCGCCCGACCCTACTAAGGAGCAGCTGGCAGTAGACAGCAAAAATCCAGCACTGTTTTATTCTTAACTTTTGAACTGTAACTCCATTTTTCGCCCGGTTTGAAGCGCTGCAAAGCTTATTCAATGCTCTATACAACAATGGCAATATATCCTTGATTGAATACCTACAAAAATAAATGAAAATCAATTAATCTCAATGGTATTTACACGATAACCCAATATATACACTATAACGTAAAGTAAAAGTATTTAGAAACAAAGCGGGGTTTATTCGTACGATATTAACAAAAAATATCGATAAGTGCAACAAAACTTATATACAAAAATAGGTACAATTTGCACTTATCAAGGGGGTGTGCGTATCTTCCTCTCACGTAAACGACTCTCGAACCCAGACGACCATGTTCTTATCTCCCTCTGAAGGTTTTCTCGATATTTTCCTTTCCCTCTTTTGGGATAAATAATGTTCGGTGGATACTCTGTCGAACTGCAATTTTTTAGGCGCCTTTCGCGTTAGGATCGTGTCTTTGATTAGTGATTTCTCGAGAAAGTGGAGGAGTTCATCTTTCATGAAGGGGTTGATGACCTAGGATTATTGAAGAGGTTTAGAGCTGCCTGGACACAGATTCACCATGAAGGAAGAGTTAAATTAGGTAAGAAGAACTGCATAGAAAAAGAAGCCTACACGCAATGGGTCAAGGAAAGAGTCAAAGAGATCTTGCTGTCGTTTCCTTATGAGCCTTCCATGAATGTTAAGATTCCCGAACTTGCCATTATATCTCCATCTGAAGTTGACCAACTCAAGGAGGCCATTGAGATGTTTAAGAAGGAGAACGCTGATCTTTTATTCAACCTTGATAGGTCATATTTGAGAAGGAAAACTTACAGATTGATCTCCATCAGAAGAGGGAGCGCATGCTCAAGTAGGTGGAAATCGAACAAAACAAACAGAGGAAAGTAGGTGATGCTCTAAAGGGTGCTTAATTATGATGGACTCGCCTAGAAGAAAAGCCAACTCGCCGACACCCAGTATCAAGTCTACAAAGATGCACTAAGCTACAAGAAGCAACTTGAAGAACTTTAAGGAAAGCTATTAGAATACAAGACAAAGCTGCAGAGTGAACAAGACCACGTTACCTAGTTGGTAAATGGCCTTTCTCAGTGTCAAGTCGAGCTCGACAAAGCTTTCAGTGAGATCTAGAAGCTACAAGGCCGAGCGCATCAGAACCGAGAGGAAGTTAGTCAACTCAACTTGGAGAGTACTCAATGGAAACGCCAAAGCCGCCATCTGCAAGTCCTCTTAGATCAGAAAGAGGCCTTCCTACAAGATCTCCTTTAGGGACCTTATCACTCTTTGCTCCGTAACCTCATGAAGAATTCAAAGTATTGGAGCTAGAGACACACTCGCTTAGCCAGATTCGCCGAGCAGCGTTTGAAGACCTGCCAGGACTGTTGAAGGATGCATATGTTGATGTGCTGCCTCAGATTGCCAATGAGGTGCTTTTGTGCCTTATCAACCTTTTGCCATGCCCGTGCCCAATGGGAACTTTGTTGCTTACCCATGGGGCATGCTGTAGCGTGCGATTTTTGTCGATGACGCGACCACCTTGTCGTATAATTAGGGTTCTCCTCACCGCAGTGAGGGAGTGGGGTGCAACTTTTTGATTTCTTATTTATCACGTGAAGCAAGAAGGGAAAGGGAAGCTATCTAAAACTGACCTTGCACGCGAATGTTTAACTGAACAAACACTTAAAGATATTGGGGGGTCCGAGGTCAGGTTATACAATAGGGAGTTGTCAATTATCCATCCTATATGTGGTTATCCACAGGTTGTTAGTTTTAGGTTCTGCTTTGTACTTGATGGTGTTTATCTATTGATGGGTTGGGAAAGTTTCTTGGGAAATATGAGAGAGAGAGTGAGTTTTTGTTGATGTTCGGGTTTTCCGATGTTTTTGGTAAGGTACTGGACCTAGAGTTTTTGATTGGTATGTGAGGATACTGGACCTAGAGTTTTTTGATTGGTATGCTCGCTAAAATTTCACAATCTTATGTCTACGTATTCCCGTTTAAAGAAACAGGGAAATCAGAGCAATCGTAGTTCCTCCTATTCTATGGGAGGAAAAGATGATGTTTTGGTGTCTTGTTCAAAGCCCAAGATTGAGGCTAAAAGGTTGAGTATTTGTGTCTTGTTTAAAGCCCAAGATTGAAGCTAAAAGGTTTTGACTGAGAGAGAGTTTGTCATCTCTAAAGGGAGACATCTCGTCTGTTTATCACAACTGTTGGGTGACTGATTATAAAGGAGAATTACTTTAACTTGGATATGAGAATCCAGCAATGCCATAATTTCCTTTATAGGGGATTTGTCCTGAAGGAGAAAACTTTAACTCAGTGTTTGAGCAATGCCATTTTTGCTTAGGAATCTTCCATATTAAGAGAGGGACAGTGGCATGGATGTAAATAATCCAGAGGCTTGCCGCTTACAGCAATTAGATGAAAGAAATGGATTTACCAGGATAAGAGATGGACAATAGCTTGGATATTTGAATCAACAAGTGTGCCACTAAAAGTTTGACTTTTCTTGGGAAATATTTTTCTGTCTTGTACAAAGCCCAAGATTGAGGCTAAAAGGGATTTTGACTCTGCCGGGGAGGGTTTGTATATGTCTTGTACAAAGCCCAAGATTGAGGCTGAAAAGAAGACTAACTCTGTGGGAAAGAAACCTTTATTTGTCTCATACAAAACCCAAGATTGAGGCTTAGAATGAGACTTTACTGACTCGGTTGAGGATATTTTAGGTGTCTTGTACAAAGCCTAAGATTGAGGCTGAAATGAGTTTGACTCTGCTGGAGAGTATTATCTGTCTTGTACAAAGCCCAAGATTGAGGCTGAAAAGAAGGATTGACTTTGCTTAGGAAATTTATATGGTGTCTTGTACAAAGCCCAAGATTGAGGCTGAAAAGTAAATGATTGACTCAACTAGAGAGTGTTTTTATCTGTCTTGTACAAAGCCCAAGATTGAGGCTAAAAGGGTTGACTCAACAACAGAGTGTTTTTGTTTTGTACCATTGACTCAACAAGAGAGTGTGGAAAGGTGATTGACTCAACAAGAGAGTCTGAAAAGGTTAGCTTAGATGGGGAAAATCATTGTACAAAGCCCAAGAGGAGGCTGACTATGTTGAGGAAATGAAGGATCATTATACAAAGCCTAAGAGCAGGCTAGCTTCTGCTGAAGATTATTGAGATCCAGAGGCATGTCCAAATGGGGAATCAACTCTTGCTGAGGGTTCCAGAAGAGTTGAGATATCAGATGCCTTGAGATTCTGATTTAGGATAGTGTTATACTGATGGTAAGCTGACCCTGGCTGGGGAATTTTAGGAGAAAGACTGGGTTTTATAATTCTGCTGGAGATTTATTACAATGACCAGGGTTTATACTATGTTTGTAGGGAACTTGAGAATGTCTTTGAGATCCAAAAGGAGATTAGACAGTCCAAGTCTACTGGTGTGGAAGAGTTTATCTTTGTATGATGCCCAAGAGGAGGCTGGGATACTTTTAGGAAGTCTGTGGGCCCCAAACCTAATAAAAGTTCAAGAAAGGTTTCACCGAGAATTAATCCTTTAGTGAATAGTTCTAGGGTTTGAAGAAATTCAAGAGAGGTTTCACCGAGAATAATTCCTCTCTGGGGAACTGAATTTCTTTGACAATTTCTAATAGTGACAACATGAGAAAAGTTTCACCAAGAATAATGCCTTTCTCTTTGTTCCATATTGTTTAAGCCCAAGAGAAGGCAAGACTGTATTTGGAAATCCTATGGGGATCTAGTTTTGACTGTATTAAAGAGTTACCAACTGGCTTTACCTAGTTCTAAACCTAGTTGTCGGGGAAAACTCTAAGTAAATATACTAGTATATATACAGTTGATATATGACAAGTATTTAAAAGGATATGAAAGAAGGACTTACAGGTGAGCAAGCTTCCAACAATACAGTTATATATATATATATATATATGAAAGCGAGTAAATGAAAGCTGATAAAACTTACAGGCGAGCAAGCTTCCATTGTAACAGCTGTATGGTTAGTTGTTCAAGAAATTAAAGAAAGTTTTGATAACAACTATGAGTTTGAACCTAAATCAAAAGGGAAGTTATTTTTGAAAAGGTTGGGGCTTATACTCAAGGAGAGGCCCAAATGAAAAATAGTAATCGTACTGTTGTTTTGTAAACTTTACAGGGGTTTACACAATGACTGAGGCCCAAAAAGGTTTTATGTACAGAGGGATGGGTCTTACAACTCAAAGAGAGGCCCAAAGGTTTGAAAAAGAAAAGAAATGGGACTTACAATACAAGGGTAGGCTAAGATGAATATGTTTTGAAAAAGCGACGATCGCCGAGATTTTGAAAACACAGTGGATCTTATACAATGACAGAGGCCCAAAAAGGTTTTTATTTACAAGGAATGAGTCTTACACTCTATTAGAGGCCCAAAGTTTATTTTATATACAAGTGATGGGGCTTACCACTCAAGGAAAGGCCCAGGTGATTTTTGTTTAAAAGGCGACGACCGAGCCAAGATTTTAAAATCGTATCGGGACTTATACAATGATCGAGGCCTAAAGAGTTTTGAAAAGATTTGTTAGGGTGATAGTGATCAAAACCCTAATTTTTGGTTTTTAAATGTATTTTAATTGAATTAAAAATTCAATTAAAATAATCAAATATATGAAAAAAGGTTGTGATCTTGGATTTATATTTGGAAAATCATGTTTCATTCATGGGATGATTTAAAAATTATTTGAATTTTGCAAAACCAAGAGAAAGAAATATTTTTAATGTTTAAAACAAAATAAAAATATAATTCTTTACAAAAATACTAAATATGTGAAATAAATAATATTTTTTGTGAAATTTTCATGGAATAAAATATTTTAATATTTTTGTGAATTTTCAGAAAAAGAATCAATAAAAAATGATTAAAATTGATAGAGAAATTAATTTTGGAATGAATTAATAAGATAGTGAAAAAATGTCAAGGAAACAAGTGGTAAAAAATTAGAAATGCCCCCCCCCCCCCCCCCCCCCCCCAAGGTTTGAACTCACCCCCTTGGGGGTGGAGAGTGTAAAATTTTGCCATCTGAGCCATGTGCGTGGGATGAAAGGGGATGGCAAGTGTGTATAATATATGAAACAAACCTTTGAAAATAGTTAAAAAAAAAACCAAAAGGTCTGGGGTGAGGGGGATTCGAACCCCAGACCTCTCGCTCGCTACACACACAAAACCAGCTGATCAACCGATGGGGCACAATGCCAATTCAAGAATAATATGGCAACTGAATAATATATAGAAAGGTTGGTTTTGAAAACTTGAAGAATGGCGCCATGGCCATCTTCTTCCTTGAGCCAAATACGTGAAGTCTCCTATCTCACTCATTTCTCAACCATTTCACACGATCCAAATATAAAAATCATGAACTTTCAGACAAGGAATACAATGACAATATTCAATTTTATTTAAATTTAGTGAATCAAAAGATAACATTAAAAAACGGATGAACCCTAAAATTTGCATGAACTTAATGAAATCCTATACACGAACTATAAACAACAATTGATTGAGGGTAAATGATCTACAAACATCCAGAAACATAATGGTATTTTGAAAATCTGTTTATGATGCATGATTCATTGAGTTTGACAGTTTGAGGCTTACCCCTGCAAGTAAGAATCGAATTCTGGTTTGGAGGTGTTACGGATGAGTTCCAATGATTTGGACAGCTTCCTTGTACCTCAATGGATGTGTTTGAATGCTCAGGTTGATTTGAAAACCTCTGGATTGGCCAACATGATCCAACCTGCAGCTACTTTGTAACTTTGAGCAATTGAGGTGTGAGTTGAGGATTCTGATGTTACATATTGGATGTAATGGTTTAGATCACTTCTATATGTTGTATATGAGGTGTGTGAACCATTAATTTGAATTGCATTGGTCTCCAACTCAAAACCCGATAGTGCTTTCTCAAGAACAATGAAATTTGGTGTGTAAGAAGGAAATGAGAGAAAGCAATGTTGTAAGCTGCTTTGGTGTACTCTGAATGAAGCAAGGTGACCACTATTTATATGTGATCAAGCTTTGTCTTGGAGGAATAGTGCTGCAACAATGGATAAGAGCTCACTAAATGAATTTTGGCAAGGTGTGTTTACTTCTCAAGCAAGGCAACCTAGCTTCTTCCAAAAGCAGGGTTGTGTATTGACCAAATCCACATTCTTCAGATATTTTAATTGTTTTTTAAGTGAGCATCTTGACTGAGGAGAGTAGCTTTATTGAAAGTGCACTATTGCACATAAATGCCTTTGAATTCAAGGCATAATGTGACAAAAAGCCATTACTTCAAGTTGGAATTCCTTTTGGCTTCTTGACTCAGCTTTGCAGGTTGGATAAGATGGATCATGACCATATTGGGTGAATGTGGCATAGTGATCCTTGGCTTTGACCCAGAAATCGTGTAAGGCAAGAAAACATGCAAACTGGTTTTTTCTCAAAACAGTTGCAGCAGCATGACTTTGGGCTGCCATATCTCTTGGTTTCCATGGAGTTTTTTCATGCTGATGGACTCTTTAAATTGCTAGAAATATGCACAATAACTTTGATGTTTACACCTTGAATTGATTCATCTTGCAACTGTGTGAAAAAGTGCCTCAAGTTTTGGTGTTTCACTTGAAATCTGCCTTGGGCAGAATTTTTCTAAGTGTTGGAAAAAGATGCATTTTCATGTTTTTGTGATTTTGATCACTCCATAACTTAAAATCCATAAAGAATTATGTCGTAACCCGAAATTTGACCTCCCTCTTTTGCCTTTTACATAAGCATGCGCATTCGCATCGTTAGCATACACATTCGCACTTTTCTTTGTGTGTTTCTTGCCGCAGGATATTCAGGTTTTCCAAGCTCGATTAATCATATCCTCACAAGGCCATCACCTCATCAAAGCAAGCACAAAATTAAGGTTTACATACCTATTCATCAAGACAAGAGGTGGTAAACCACAACCGGGACTCTAGTATCATTTCCTAAGCAATTTGGGCAAAAATTGACTGAAGTAACCGGTTAACGCATGGTGAGTAACCGGTTACTCAGCGTAAATTTGCAATTCCTGCTGCATTTTTGGGACAGCAGCCATGCACTCTCTTTGGTCATTGATTCTACAGTGTTCTAGCAGTGTGTGGAATATTCTAAACATCTCTAGACATTTCAAGACATTCCAAGTGCATTTATTCCAATGTTTCACTCTAATTCAAGTGCATCATGTTCCTTTTTTTTCCAAGTATATCAAACTTTGGATGATGGAGTGAACCTTGGGATTGTTACCGAGTTGGTTCTAACTAACCGAGTTAACCGCCTCGACTCGGTGAATCAAGTCCAACTAACTCCTAGCCTAGTTCCAAACCAAATTCCAAACCATCTCACACTCCAAACCTAAAATCTATATAAACTCACCTTCATCAATTTTCAAGGACCTTCAACCAGTTGCTCCATTTCACTCTCAATTCTTTCACATTCCCTCTGAATTTCTCTACTACATCTTCATCTTCATCTCAATTCTCTTCCAAAACCTCACCAAAGCTTATTTCTACTTTGAAGGATAATCACTTTTACATCAAAAGTGATTATTTCTTGAGCTCAACCTTCATCATTCTTGCTATTACACTTGGATTTCTGGAGTTATTTCAGCTTTTGGATTAATCTTGAGTATTTGCTGCAACTTCCAACGGTTCGAATTCGCATTTTGGAGCTTTATCGTATTTTGCTTGATTTCGACACGGTTTGTCTATAAATTGAAGATTCCTCTGGTTTTCTTTGATTTTATGCATCAAGAATCCTTTGCAACATTTACCAAGCCAAATCTCTGGCTTGTAGGTTGGAGGATCTAACTATTTTTACCGTTTCGCGCATTTTCATATCCTTCGCAATGTAGTCGATAATTGTTGTGTGTGATTTGGTTTTGCATTTGTTTGATCCATGATCCTATTGTGTTATTTGATTCTATCACTGTTTATTTGTTGTTTTCAAGCTCAATTTTCGTGCACAATTTCAGTTCTTAGCATGTGGTAGTTCACATAAGTGATTATGTGTTGAAAACTACTTTTGAAAAGCTGTTTTTTCTGTTTTTTTCACCATTTGTTCAGTGGTAACCGGTTAACGTATAGTGGTTAACCGGTTACTCAGTGCAATTTTCCTCAAGAACGCTGATTTTCAAGCAAGTAACCGGTTAACACATGGTGAGTAACCGGTTACCACTAAACATAATGGCCATTTTCTTGCATTTTCAAGTGTGTTTGCCATGCTTTCTTCATTTTAACTTCCATTGATTATCATGCTTGATTTTATGGATGTTTTTAATGCCATTTCACTTCTGGTTGAAGCATGTTCATGAACTTTCAATGCATATTTTCGATTATTCTTTTGTTTCGTGTTCTTAGCATTGTATGAACATAGCTATTTTTGCACTATTTTGTTCACATGATACATGAGTTCGTGTGGCATTTTGGTAATCATTTGGCACTGTTTTGCACCTTCCATTTCAGATTTGCATTAAGTTTATTCTTCATGGATAAACTTAATCTTGTATAATGAATAATTCACTCCTTTGTGCTTTAATGACTTTTCATCCTCTTTGGAAAGTTGTTAGCATGTTTATCCCTTGATTAATTGATTGAAACTTTGTTTCGATTAATCGAACTTCCCTTTTTATCTCTTTAGGCCTCCTTTAGATCTTTCTCTCTCTTCCCCCCCCCCCCCCCCCCCGTGGAGTTGGAGTTTCGCGTTGCGCCTTGCATTAGAGCACAGTACAAATTGACGCCGTTACGCTGTCGGTTTCTCTCCGCAGGAGCAGTCTACAACATTGGAGCGGTTGCGATGTCCGTTTCACTTTCCACTCTATATTTTAGGTGCTATAGAAGGAATGAGGATGGAGTTTTTCTGTCTTCATTCTGGCTATTTCTTTGGTAAGGGCGTCTTGTCCTTTCCTCGAGAATAGTTACCTCTATCCTCCAGCTATAGTGTTTCTCATTCCCCTGTCGAGTTGATCCTTGATCACTCTTCTCTCTTTGCGATCCTTGTCGATCCCTGATCACTCCTATCCCTTTCAATCTCTCCTTTTGGTCAATCACCATCCTTCTTGGTTGAAATCATTGTTCTTACGCTAGCAATCTCTCTTTGTTTCATTACTCCTTTCTTCTTGTAATCAATTATTGTTTTTTGATTCCCCTGCAGAGTCTCAATTCTCTTTCTTTGGTCTAACATAGTTTTCCTGTCACAACCATTCTTCCCCAGGAGTTCGCAATCCTCACGTGGTTCTTCTCCCGTTGTTGGTTTAACCACTGCTTGTCAGTTAAAACACCAATTTTACCCTTTTCCTCAGTTAATCACAGTCAGTCTGTTAATCACTGAGCACCTCTTGGGTTAATCACCTTTTCTGGTTAATCACTCTTTTCTTTAGTTAACCACAGTCCGTCTGTTAAAATACTGAACACTTTCGAGTTAATCATCTTCTCTTGGTTAATCACTCGCTTTTCTCTTCGATTGGTCACAGTCCGTCTGTAAACACCGAATCCCCCGCAGTTGGCAACTTCCTCTTGGTTCGAATACTTGCACCCTTTGGGTTAATAACCTTTCTTTGGTTCAAATACCCTTTCTTCAGTTGAGTACTATTTGTTCAGTCAGTTTACCAAACCCCTTTGGGTCACGACCTTTGTTCGGTCCTAGACCCGCTTTTATAGTTAATCGCAGCTTTCTCTGCTAAAACCAATGCTTCTCTACCCCCACAGAGTTGAAGTCCTTTCTTTCTTTGGTTAACCACTGCCAGCCAGTTAATATACCGAGTCCCTTTTTTTTTTCTTGGTTTTGACACCATCCCTTTATTTGGATCCCCAGCGGAGTCCTTCCTATTCCCTTTGCTCTCACCTTCATGGTTATGACACTATTTCTCTTGCATCCCCAGCGGATCTTTCTCAATCTCTTATTCTTTTGGTTTGGGACACCATTTCTCTCTTATTCCCTTATTCTCTTGGTTCAGACACCATTTCCCCTTTATTCCTTTATTCTTTTGGTTTCGACACCATTCTCGCACTTTATTCTTAGTATAGTTACTATTTCTTTCCTTTGCACTCTTTTTTTGGTTTCGACACCATTTCTTTGGAATCCCTAGTGGAATTTCCTTCCTTCTTTTGCTCTTGGTTTTGACACCGCTTTCCTTTCCTTTTCCGTTCAGTTCTCCGAACTACGGAAGCTCTGATTCTGCATTCTTTTGAATGTATGATACGTAGGCATGAGATCGCAATGATCTCGGCGAGCACACTTCCACCCTTCTCCCTTTCTTTCCTCCTCTTCGTCCCCTGGTTCCAAGAACTACGACGCTCTGATTTCCTCATTGCACTATGAGGGTACGTAGGCACGAGGACTTCGTTCCTCCGCGAGCACTTTCTTTCTTTCTTTTCTTTTTCCCCTTTCTCTTTCTCCATTCTTTAGCTAGAAGCCTTTAGATAGATAACCCATCCAAGCCTAGAAGCAAGCAAAATGGTTCCCGTCGACTACGATGGATGCGTTAGGTGCTAGTACCTTTCTTTCGCATAACCGACTCCCCGTTCCCGTTTCTCTTCCCCTTGGGTTATATCGATATTTTCCCTGTCCTTTGGGACTAAATAAAGTTTGGTGGCAACTCTGTTGTATCTTTGAGTGTGCGATTCACTCAGGTAGAAACCAGCCATCTTCAGCTGGCGACTCTGCTGGGGACAGATTGACCTCTTGCTGGTCCATCCCTTGAGGGGTCTCGCCTAGTTTCGTTTGCTTTCTTGCTTGCTTGGGTGTTTATCTTTCGCGCTTTACTAGCTGTGTTTTACTTGCTTTAGCTTTATGTTTATTTATTGCATTTCTTTACTGCTTTGAATATTCATATGCTACATATTCTGGATATTTGCTATTTTCTTTGCTGTTGTCGGTTGGGTTGCTACTTGAGAGATAAGCCCATTACCCAGGCTTGAGAGTACATATAGGATTAGAGTGGAAAGTAGTGTGGCCTACGTAGCGTCTTGGTACGTATGGTTTACATGAAATCCACACCCAGACGAGGTTTTCTTGGGAGATGTTCTGATTTGCGCGTCTTGTGCATTTCAGGGTGTTAACCTAGAAAGCTATCGACTCTGGCGACCATTTCCTAGGACTCAGTTGCAGCACTCATCCCAAGGAGCGATAATGGCAGACCAGAAATGGCAAACCCATTACGCTTCTTGATCTGAGGACCCAAAGCTGGGAACTTGCCATAGGATGACCTTTTTTTTTGGGGAATCAGTGGACGACCTCTTTGTTTGGCAATAGTATTGTACCCCGAGGGATGAAAGTACTATTGCTTCTCAAATCGAGAATCTGAAACTGAGAATCCCGCTTTCTATATCATACCTGTGAGGGGGATATTGGGTTTTTCTGCAGGAAACCAAGACTCTTCCGACCTTTGTTCTCTCATTACTTCAGATCTCGCACCAACATAGCACTACCTTTGTGGATGTTCAGATTTGACTATTCATACTATGCTGGCTTATTGATTCTGATGTTGCACATCATCTCATCATGTCAAATTAATTTTTGCATAAGCATTTTAAAACTTTATTTTTGCATAAATTGCATTCATTCATGCCCGCATATGCATGTCCTTCATCCGGGAATCATTGCTCACTTTGATCATTTCCGATTTGTAGCAAGACGACGACTCGACATCGGTATTTTACTCGCTCAAACAAATCCAGAATCATGGCTGACTTTGAAGCTGAGAACGCTGTTTACAAGGAAACTCTAGCACAATTCTAAGGTCGGATGGATCAATTTCAGACGAACATGGATGTCATTATGGAACTCCTTCGTGCTCAGAGGGATAACACTGTTGCTGCCACTGTTGTTGCAACCACTACTGATGCAACTGTTGTCACTCCTGTTGTGATTGTTCCTCCTGTTGTTACGGCTACTCATGCTGTCGTTGTTCCTTCTCCTGCTAGAGTTGAAGTACCAGTTGAGCCTATGAATCAGCCTGCTATTCAGCCTAGTTTGAATCAGATGCCCGCCGGTTTCCCTTGGGGCATGCCTCCAAATTACACTTCTCAGATTGCAAATAATGGTAGTGCCTTCATGCCATATCAGCCTTTTGTTACACCCATGCCTAATAGGAATGATGCCGCCTATCCTTGGGTCATCCCTACTCCAGTCCCGCCTCTAGTGGTGAATGATGATTCTGAGAATCTTCAGGCTCAAACTCATCAAAATGCCGGATTGGTTGACATTGAAACTCCTGATGATGAAGAGCATGTGTATAGAGGTCCTCCTATTCATGTTCTGGTTCCGTCTCAAGTTGCTCAAACTGCTGTTTCGAATGCTCATCCTAGGATGTTCTATCCTGGGGTATCTTCCTCAGCTGCTGTGATACCTCCTCCAAATTATCTGTATCATGTTCCTATGGGTCAGAATGCTGATCAGATGGTTAATCCTAGTTTGGTTTATCCTTCTCAGTTCGCTACTCCACAAGTTCACGCTCCGGCCGCTTCTCAGCTGCCAAATCCTCAGATTCTTGTCAGGTCCACTAATCAGAATAGATCGGTTGACTACAAGTTGTTAGAAGACTGTATCAGAGCTATCGAAGGGTTCTCTGCATTTGGTATGGAAGCCAAAGATTTGTGTTTGATTCCGAATATTGTGTTGCCGCAGAAATTCAAGATACCTGATTTGCCAAAGTATAAAGGCTTGAGCTGCCTGCGTAGTCACATCACTATGTACTGCAGGAATATGGCATCCCATATTGATAATGATGAATTGCTAGTTCAATGTTTTCAAGATAGTTTGTCTGGTGCTTCATTGGATTGGTACATGGGCCTGGAGCGCAGCAAAATCCGTACTTGGAGAGATTTGTCTGAAGCGTTTGTGAGACAATACAAATATAACCTTGATCTGGCGCCAACTAGATTGCAATTGCAGAATCAATCACAGCGCTTAGCTGAAACATTCAAGGAGTATGCATAAAGATGGCGTGAGATGGCATCTCGTGTGCGACCTGCTCTCTCTGACAATGAGTTGGTTGATATCTTTATGGGTACCTTGCAATGATCTTACTACGAGAAAATGGTGGGTAGTTCTTCATCGAACTTCGATGATGTTGTGGCGATTGGTGAACGGATTGAGAATGGTTTGAAGACTGGAAAGATTCCTGGAGCTACTTCCCAGCAGCCGGCCACTCGGAAATCTCAGAACAGTCATTCCAAGAAAAAGAAAGGTGAAGCCAACGCTATGACAGCTCAAGTTTCTCCTCAGTATCAAGCTCCCATGGCTCTTGTGCCGTACTATCCGTATCCGTACATTGCTGCTGCACAATATTAACAACCTCCATATCAGTATCATCCGCAACAACCAGTCCAGAATGCTCAGAATCAGCAACAGAATCAACAGAACAAAAATCAGCAGAATCAGAATCGTCAGAACAACAACAATCAAGGAAACCGTAAGCGTCCAAATTTTGATAGAATTCCGGTGTCATACACGGAACTGTTTCCTTACTTGGTTCACCAAGGGGCAATTGTCCCCAAGCAGATTGCACCTGCGATTCCTCAATTTGGCCCGAAGCATTACCCAAATGCATCTTGTGCTTATCATGCTGGATACATAGGGCATGCAATAGAGGATTGCCTTGTTTTCAAAACCAAGGTCCAGGAACTCATTGATAAGAAGGTTCTGACTTTTACTGAGGAAGGACCCAACATTCAGAGTAATCCGTTGCCGAATCATGGTGGACCTGCAGTTAACATGATTGACAATAGTCCAAAGGCTGAATTGATCATGGATGTTGACGAAGTAAAGACTCCGATGTATGTAGTTTTCAAGAAATTGAATGAACATGGGCTGTTGAAAAGTTTGCATGGTAAGTGTCAGATTTGTGACGATAATCCCAACCAGTGTCGAAGGTTGAAGGGTTGTGTCCAGATTCTGATAAACCGTGGTGAAGTGCAATTTTCCAGGTCTAAACCTGTTGAGGAAGTTGCTGCTATTGAGGCGTTTACCATCGTCTATAGGAAGGTTCCTGTGGAATCCCCTAAACAGAAAAAGGTGCAACCCATCATCATTTGTCCGCCGAAACCGTTTCCGTATCAGAATTCTAAAGAGGTACTGTGGAAGTAAGGGTCTTCTGTGTTTTCTGGAGGTCAAGAGATAAGGTTCGCCGAATCTGAGATTGTGAATGTTACAGCCGGTGGAGGTATGACTCGTAGTGGACGTGTGTTTGCTCTAAAAGTCACTATGAAGCTTGTTCGAATTCCAATTGTTATTTCTCCCAAGGAGACACCTGCATTCGCAACCCCCGTGGTTTAACAAGGGGCATCTACTGCCGTTCCAGTACCGATTATTCTGTCTGAGAATGTTTCAAAGAGAAAAGAGACCCTTGATGATCAAGAGTTCCTTAAGCTGATCAAGAAAAGTGACTTTAAAATTGTGGATCAGCTGGGTCAGACTCCCTCGAGGATCTCAATTTTGTCCTTACTTATGAGTTCGCCTGCGCACGGATCAGCTTTGTTGAAAGTTTTGAACAACGCCTACGTTATGCAAGATATATCCGTCGTCGAATTCAATGATGTAGTGGCCAATATAACTGCAAGTCGGTATTTGGGCTTTAATGAATCGAAATTACCTCCTGAAGGAACTGCCCACAATAAAGCACTGCACATATCTGTAACCTGCACAGACATCCTGTTATCTCGTGTTCTAGTGGTGAAGAGGATTTGATCATAAATGAGTTATCATCTTTTCGATACGTCGAGACCGAAGAAGGCAGAGCTGAGGTGCCGTTGCAGTGTCTCGAGTTCGAAGATGTCAGCTCTGCTTCAACTAGTCAAAGTAGATCACCACAATTGACTTTAGCATCTGCTAAGAGTGCTAAAGAGACCATCGATAGAGGTGCCTTTCCAGGCTGGGGGCACGTGAATGATATAGTTGAGAAGCGTAATCGTTTTGGAGTGGGTTATCATCCTGGTCATTAATTTGGTTCCTCTGATCAGAGGCAAAGAAACGTTGTCAAGTTCCACAGCGCGAGTTTCCAGCAGGGGGACATCGTGGCAGCTATTGATGATGTTGGTCCTAGCAATCAGACTTCAAGCTTTGTACGCAAATGTCCGCCGGGTTTCATGCTCAACAATTGGACATCTACCGTGATTCCTGTGGTTTTCCCATATAACATGTAATGCATTTTGCTTTTTCATTCCCTCGTCCTCGCCCGAGACGAGTGGATAGTTTGTAAAGGGCCTCGTGCTTTTGCAATATTATGTGATCAATAAATAAGAGTTTTTTGCATTCAAAATCATGCTCTATTTTCTTTCTTTATTTTACTTTTCACAAAACAAATGGCAAAGGTTTCTTTTCTTTTTTCACTTTTTAAATAACTCATTCTAAACATATTCATAAACATGCAGAATTAATAAGAGCATTGATAACAACATGGCAAACATCCATTGTAATTCTGAAATTCCAATTAACCAAGCCGAAGAAGATGGTAAGGAAGATTGTGAATTACCGGCTGAACTGGCCAGGCTCCTTGAGCACGAGCGTAGAGAGATTCAGCCATATAAAGAGCCAGTGGAAGTTTTCAATCTTGGTACTGATGAGGTCAGAAGAGAAGTCAAGGTTGGCACATCCCTCGCAAAGCATGTATACTCCAAGGTAGTCAAGTTATTGAAAGAGTATGTTGATATTTTTGCCTGGTCCTATCAAGATATGCCTAGGTTGGATACCAACATCGTTGAACATCACTTGCAACTCAAGCCCGGATGTCCTCCTGTCAAGCAAAAGCTCAGAAGGACTAGACCCGACATGGCACTCAAAATCAGAGAAGAGGTAAAGAAGCAACTTGACCCTGGGTTTTTAGCCACTTCCGAATATCCTGAATGGATTGCCAACATCGGCCTAGTTCCAAAGAAGGACGACAAAGTTAGAATGTGTGTGGATTATCGAGATCTCAACAAGGCAAGTTCGAAGGATGATTTTCCTTTGCCTCATATTGATGTCTTGGTAAAACAACTCTGTGCAGTTCTCTGTCCTTTCCTTAATGAACGGTTTTTCAGGATATAATCAGATCAAGATGTCCCCAGCTGATATGGAGAAGACTACTTTCATCATGCCATGGGGTACATATTGCTACAAAGTCATGCCATTTGGTCTAAAGAATGCAGGGGCAACATACCAACGTGCCATGACAACCCTCTTTCACGATATGATTCATAAAGAGATTGAGGTTTACGTGGACAATATGATTGCCAAGTCCAGAACTGAGGATGATCACTTGGTTCATCTGAAGAAGCTATTTGACAGACTCCAGAAGTTTAGACTGCGGTTGAATCCTGCGAAGTGCACCTTCGGAGTTCGATCTGGTAAACTGTTGGGCTTTATTGTAAGTCAGAAGGGCATTGAAGTTGATCCTGATAAGGTTCGAGCAATTCAGAACATGCCGCCTCCCAAAATAGAAAAAGAAGTCCGTGGCTTTCTGGGCAGACTTAATTACATTTCAAGGTTCATTTCCCATTTGACGGCTACCTGTGAACCAATGTTCAAATTACTAAGGAAAAATCAATCGGTTGAATGGAATAATGATTGTCAGGAAGCATTTGACAAAATAAAACAATACTTGCAAAAACCACTGATCTTAGTACCGCCGGTTCCTGGTAGGCCTTTAATCATGTATCTCACCGTTCTCGACGAATCGATGGGATGTGTATTGGGTCAACACGACGACACTGGCAGAAAAGAACATGCAATATACTATCTGAGCAAAAAGTTCACTAATTGTGAGACCAGATACTCACTCTTAGAGAAAACTTGTTGTGCTCTGGTCTAGGCTGCTCGACGCCTGCGACAATACATGATTTGCCATACTACTTTGTTGATATCCAAAATGGATTCGATAAAGTACATCTTTGAAAAGCATGCTGTCTCTAGAAGGATTGCTCGGTGGCAGATGCTGTTAACTGAGTATGATATCCAGCATGTTACCCAGAAAGCAATAAAAGGGAGCGTCTTGTCTGATTACCTTGCTCATCAACCTATAGAGGGTTATCAACAGATGAAGTTTGACTTTCCCGATTAGGATATTCTATTTATCAGAGATTATGACACTCCAGACCCTGATATAGGACCCGAACCAGGGGCGCGATGGACGCTCGTGTTCGACGGTGCCTCCAATTCTAAAGGTCGTGGAATCGGTACTATCGTCATCTCTCCAACAGGTTTTCACCTTCCCTTCACTGCCAGATTATGCTTTGCATGCACCAACAATATGGCTGAATACGAAGCATGTATCTATGGTATTGAAGTGGCAATTAACATGAGAATCAAGATTCTTGAGGTCTATGGAGATTCTGCCTTGGTCATCGGTCAAGTCAGAGGGAACTTTGTGACTCGGGATTCCAAGCTGGTTCCGTACCAACAACACATAGCGAAGTTGATTCCTTACTTTGATGAGATCACTTTTCAACATATTCCCAGAGAGGAAAATTAACTAGCTGAGGCCCTTGCCACTCTAGCATCCATGTTCAAGGTCAAGTGGAAGAATGAAGCTCCTCATATCCGCATTTATCACTTGAACGAACCAGCACACTGTTTAGCAATCGAGGATGAGTCTGATGACAAGCCTTGGTTCTACGATATCAAAAGATATCTAGAAAAACAGGAATATCCTGAGGGTATCACTATCACTGACAAGAATGCTCTTAGACGGCTTTGCGCCAAATTCTTCTTAAGTGGTGGTATACTAAACAAGAGGAATTATGATTCTGTGTTGCTCAGATGTCGTGGATAGACACGAAGCAAACATGATCATAAGGTCCATTGTTGTACCCCAAAATTTACCCTCAGATCCTCTGATCATTTTTCATATCCAATTTTAAGCCGTTTATTTTAGCATTTGCGTTCAATTGGGTCGTTAGTCATTAGTCAAACATATTTTTGTCAATCTTGCCATTCCTTATTTTAATTACTATCACTACTTCCCTATTTAGTTAAATATTTATTTTAAGATTTATTTAGAATTTATTTAAATCCATTTTAGCCTATCTTTTTATATAGTATATGTATAAGTTAGTTTTAATTTTGAACTTAATTTAATTTTAATTTTAATTTAGCTTTCTCTAGTTTAGTTAATTTAGTGTAATCTTATTTTTAATTATAATTGTAGTTTTACTTTCTATTTGTTTAGTGTAATTTATTTTAATTTAACTTAATTTTCAAAAGTTTCATAAAAAAAAAACAAATACACATTTCAGTCCAATTCATTTACACAAGTTCAATATACACAATTTAATGTCATTAAGTTTCTTCCCTATTCCTTCTTGTTTCTTGCAGAGTCCAGTTCTATGCATTACCATTACAAGAAAATCACAAAAAATCTAAAAGCCCACATAAGTCCATTTACAAAAGAAATAAAAAAAAACAACACTCTTTCTCCAGCCGTACTCTCCAAGTCCCCTTTTTCAATACACCAGACATGGACTGTACTACTAAAGCTACCTCTTTCCTGCCATGAGAAGAACAACACGGACCTCTGCTATCACTCCATCAAGCCAACAAAATTCTGGACCATATGACCACCTGCTCAAGCCATGACCTTGCACCAAAATAAGGTCTGTCTACAAAACTCCAAAAAAGGCCACGGATCCTGCAACATGAAATTAATAATTCAAAACCTGCAGTGAAAACGATTTATCAAGACAACAAAAGACAACTTAGAGAGGGAATCCTTAAAATTCAAAGGAGCTGGATAGAAAGAGGGGGGAACCTCACTCACCTTAAAAGGCTGGTTTCATGACACAATGAAGCAGGACCGAAAATCTGCAAATCACACTTCAAAAACATTCACCATGATCTCTTCAACCTCCCTCCTTCATAAATCTTCGCTTCAAAACCTCTCGCCACAAACAACCTCACGATGCAACTGATAAAGAACCAACACCAATCACCATCCTTCGCAAACCCTTTCCTCCATCTTCTTTCTTCTACATTCATCCTTTTTCTGAACCCACCAAACAAAACAATAACTTTGCACCATCACACCAGTCATACCATCAAAACACACCACGCCTCTCCACAAACCCCAAAACCCGCTCACGCACCAAACATCACAAACCAAATCAAACCTTCATCAAGTTTCGATTCCCCTCACAATAAAAGCCTCCACCCTTCACTCTTCTTAAAACAACAACAAACCTTCTCACTAACTCTGCCTCCATGTCGTAAACCACCATTAAACTTCCTCAATGTCTTCCCAACCTTGACCCTTCACTTCAAAAACCACAACCTAATCACCGCCTCTTTCTCGACACCGTAACGCATCGCCACCCTTCATCAAGTACCAAACCTCCAACAAATCAAACCCAGAAAGCAGAAAAAATGAGATGAAGAGAACCAAAAAATGACACAGTAACGCAAACAAGTCTGAAGTAAGAAAAGAATGAACCTGAGATTAAATAGATCTGAGAATAAAGAGAGATTAAAGTTGACGCTCGCGAAGAGAGATCAGAACTCTTTTGATGTTGTTATTCTGAGATTCTTTCCCGTTTTGATGGTAACACGCGATGACGAATCCGACCAGATTCCGAGCATTCCTTTGAACCGTCAAACGCTATTGTTGTTCTTCTTAGCGTAAACTTTTTTTTTCATTTCCTTGATTCAGTTTCCACTTTGATTTTGTTTTGAAGAAAGGGATGATTGACTGTATCTGCTGGGGATGCTCCTTTATGCTTTTTAATGGTCCCAATGATGATATTTTGGCACTGTGGTTTCTTTAAGAAAATTAAATTGGCTTGTTGACCATAAGGTTAGTGTTGACGCGGATTCCCTACCGTCACACTTAATGGCCTTTTTATTTTTTTTTAATTCTCTTACTTTTCTGAAAAAAGATGTTGTTTTGGGAATTCGTTGGGCCTTACTAAGCCTACATCTTTTGGCTAGACGCACCCCCACGGAAGCCTGCGCCCCTCCCCTCTTCTTTGTTTGTTTTATTTGAATTGTTTTAAATTTCTTTCTAACATATTATTTATATAATTTTTTTTTGTTGAGTTTTAGTCCTTGATGTGTTCGCTCAACTGTTTTTTTTAGGTTTTTCAACTTTATTCTATTTTTAAGGGGCCTATGATATAGAAAATCATGATTTTTGTTGAGTTATTTGAATCAATAAAATCGTGATGAATATGAGGCCCATTTCTTTATTTTTGTTGGTCCATGAGAGTTTAATTAAAAGATTATCGGTTTTACCGATTTAAAATCTTGATTTAGACTAGACCGACTTTATGTTTTATTTCGATCTCAGTTTTATTTTTTGGTCAATGAAAATATAATCTAGAGGTTTTCGATTTATCGATCTAAATCCTTAGTTAGATGAGACCGACTTTATTTCCGCTTTGAGCCCATTCTTCTTTATTTTAGGGCCAATGATATTACAAAATCATGACTTAGTTGATTTATTCAAAATGACTAAAAAGTCTTGATATGTATGAGGCTCATTTCATTTTTATTTTGTAGGTCAATGAAAGTTAAAAATCTAAGATTATCGATTTCTCGATTAAATCTTGATTTAGATGAGACCCGCTTAAATTTCATTTTGATTCCATTTCCTTTATTTTTGGCCGGTGACATCACACAAATCTTGACTATGATTATTTCAAATCAATAAAGTCTTAATAAAAATGAGGCCATTCTATTTTTTTGGTTTGTTGGTCAATGAAAGTCAAACATCAAGGTTATCAATTTATCGATTCAAACCTCGATTAAGACAAGACCAACCTTATCTTCTTTTTGCATTTTTCTTTTATCTTCATTTTTATTTTCGATCGATGAAGTCTTTCTATTCACGAATGTTATTTATCGAAGCGATCAACCTTCATTATTTCAAATCTGTAGTGAGTGATCATCGAGATCTCTTTCTATACTTTGGGATCGTGATAGGTTACCTTCGAATAATTAACAAAAGTTTGTGATTAAGACGAGATCTCCACCTTTTCTTTTCGTGCGACACGATTTCTTTGGAGAATGATCCTCAATATCATTTCTCCATCGTGTCTTAGCACAAAGATCGAATTGTGCATCCTCCTATAGTATGGTCTTCCTCATAGACCGTGCTACGACGGTTTAGCACTACATTGGACCCGATTCATCGATCCAATAAATTAATCATTAACCACTAATTTTACTTTCAGTCAAGATATCTTGATTTATTTTTATTATATCTTGTTCATATTATCTTGATTATATTATTGTTCATATTGTTCATATATATCATATTCATACTTGTTCATCTAACCCTCCTTCCAAAGGAAAGTTTTTTCACTTTGACTCCTAAGTCACAATCCATTCCCATTTCACCTTGGCCTCCTAGAGCCATTTTCCTCATAGTTTAGTAATAGGATAGTGTTATCGTGAACTCTATGTGATTCTCACCATCATGAGAACTCACTTTCCATTTACTTAGACGTATAGAGTTATCAAGAACTCTATGTGATTCTCACTATCATGAGAACTCACTTTCTCCACCCATGACGTAGACTTAGAGAGTTATCGTGAACTCTAAAATGAGCTCAGACTCATTTCCCTTTGGAACGTTGGCCATAGTCAATGTTTCTTTCCTTTCACCCTTATTTAGGTGAACTACGGTTGCTCTGATTCTTTAGTGAGATACGTAGGCACAAGATGCGACGTCTTGGCGAGCAAAACTTAGTGTACATACCTTAGGTCTTTACCTTAGCATAGATATCTTAGCAAGCAACATAACATAACACAAACTAAACAAGAGGTTCCTGTAGAGTACTACAGATACTTAGGGTGCTAATACCTTCCCTTCGTGTAACCAACCCCCGAACCTTAGATCTCCCCCCTTTAGGTTTTTTAACGATCTTGAACCTTTCTTTTGGATAAATCAAAGTCGGTTGTAAAAGAAATATGATGCAAGTTAATTAATATCTTGTTATCCGATTTTCACCGCAACATCCATACATGAGGGCTGCGAGGGTGTACATGCTAAAGGTCCTGCTATGGCTAAGAAGATCCTTCGGGCTGGGTATTACTGGACGACAATGGAGGTAGATTGTTACAACTTTGCCAAAAGATGTCACAAATGCCAAATCTACGGAGACAAGATACATGTGCCTCCAACTCCATTGAATGTTTTGACTTCACCTTGGCCATTCTCCATGTGGGGTATAGATATGATTGGAATGATCGAGCTGAAGGCTTCCAACGTTCACCGATTTATTCTAGTTGCTATCGAGTACTTCACCAAGTGGGTTGAAGCTGCTTCTTATACAAACGTTACACGACAAGTGGTTGCTAGATTCATCAAGAAAGAGATAATTTGTCGCTACAGTATTCCTAGCAGCATTATCACGGACAATTCAAGCAACCTGAACAATAATATGATGAAGGAGTTTTGTCAAGAATTTAAGATCGAGCACCAGAACTCTTCATCATATCGGCCCAAGATGAATGGCGCCGTCGAAGCAGCAAACAAAAACTTCAAGAGGATTGTCCAGAAAATGGTCAAGACTTACAAAGATTGGCATGAAATGATTTCCTTTGCACTGCATGGCTTCAGAACTTCAGTTCGCACTTCTACTGGGGCAACTCCGTACTCACTTGTGTATGGTATGGAGGTTGTTCTACCCATCGAAGTCGAAATTCCTTCGCTCAGAGTCATCATGGAAGTAGGTCTTGATGAAGCCGAATGGGTTCAGTCCAGATACGACCAGCTGAGTCTCATCGAAGAGAAGCGCCTTACAGCCGTTTGTCATAGTCAATTGTATCAGAGACGCCTCAAGCGAGCTTTTGATGAGAAAGTTCTCCCTCGAACGTTCTGCGAAGGCGAACTCGTGCTCAAGAGATATTCACTTGTCCACTCGGACCCACGAGGCAAGTGGACTCCCAACTACGAAGGACCCTTTGTTGTCAAGAAGGCCTTCTCAGGCGGAGCCCTGATCCTCACCACAATGGATGAGGAGGAGTTTCCATCGCCCGTGAACTCCGATACAGTAAAAAAATATTATGCCTGAAAAAAAAAGGATAAAAGTCCGCTAGATTGACATCCGCAAGGACAATCTAGGCAAAAATGGACGTCCCGATGGAACAAAAAAAAGATCATGTCATTCCTTGATTGATCCTTTGTCTAAGTACTCTGAGAGGGCTCAAAACCGTAATCCTTGATTGTGGTGAATGCTCAACCATCTTTGAGGAGATTGATGAGGCATGAAAGTACATCTATATTATGGTAATGATCTTAACAATGATGGGAAATCTTGGTGGTCAAAATTTGGGGTATGACAAATGCCGCTATTTAATTTTCTTGGACCCGAAGGTGTGAATGGCGAAGGTATTCGGGCATTCGGGGTGCAAGAGGATTAAATATCGGAATACCCAAAATTTTGGCGGTGGTTATGAATGGCAGTTTGCTCATCCATCTTCTTTTGCTAAGTAATGATGCTTAGAAAAGGGTAAAAACTTCCCCTCGATCCTGGTCTTTAGCCAAGGAACTGGTCTCAATTTCTTTTGTCAATAAACTTCCCCTCGATCTTGGTCTTCAGCCAAGGAACTGGTCTCAGTTTCTTTTGTCAATAAACTTCCCCTCAATCCTGGTCTTCAGCCAAGGAACTGGTCTCAATTTCTTTTGTCAATAAACTTCCCCTCGATCCTGGTCTTCAGCCAAGGAACTGGTCTAAGTTGTTTTTTTTTACAAGGGACGTTATGTGTAGCGGTTTTCCTCAAACTTCTCGCCGAATTTTCCTGGGGAGATTCCATTTGATGAGAAAAAGTTTTGATGTCAGACTTGCTGGAGAACCCATTCGCTTGAGTTATAGAGGTGTTCAAACTTCTCTGTTTGGAGACGCCATTTGTTGACTCTACTGGGGACAACGAGTCTCTTGAGAGGCTGTTTTCTGCTTGAGGATATTACATCATACTTTTCTTCGAGATCTTCTCAAAGAAATACCATGTGATGTAATCCAATTTTGAGGTGCTGATGACTTCATTAACATTGACTTTCTGAAGAGAAAAACGAATGTGTTGCTAAGAGTCTTTAGTTGCAAGGCTTTCTCTGGGGATTTTCCTTAATCCGGGAAAGCGAAGATATCATCTTCAATGGTGAAGAGTGATGTTTGTTGAATGTCTTCTGGCCTTTCAGAGGTTCAAGTTATCAAAGTGGTCGGGGACCGTCTCCAATCCAGAAATAAATTGGGGAGAAATTGTTCAGACAAAACATTTCCTGAGGAGGAAAGAACTGACAACTTGATTGATAAGAGGACTATTATCACTTGGGGATAAGAATGACCAGAGTGATAGTGAAGCAATATGAATATGAGTATGAATCAATAATGCTTGATGTATGTATGCTTATACTAACAAAACTTACGTGACATACTGACTAATAGATGAATACGACTAGATACTCGGCCACGGTGGGGGATGAAAAGTATCAATGTTCCAAGATAGAAATCCTGCCTTGCTTAGGTGAGACGGTCCCGGTGAGGAGAAAGAATTGTTCAATTGGTCTTAAGAGGTAACAGCCTGCCGGGGATATCAGATGGGAAAATCACATCTAATATAGTTGATCCTTCATTCAGGCGTACTGGTTTAGAAAGAGTTCTTTGATTCTGCACTTTGAGGCTCAATCACCTTTGGAGAAGCGATCGATGTTCTTTTCGATATTCAACAGTCAAAAGAATTGCCATCTTTATTTTAAAAGCAGAAAACATTTTGACAAGTAAATTCGTTTTTGTTTTATTTCAAGAATCGTCGATTATGTTAAAATGTCATTCTTTAAAGCTAAAACAAATAAGAATTGCAAAAAAAAGCACTAGGGCTCAAATTTTATTGATACGATGGAAATCAGCAAGGCGTGTGATCCCATAGAGTATTTACAAAGTTAGAAAATGGTAATTTAAGGGAAATGGGCTACATTGAAACATAACAATCGTTATCCTTCTACCAACTTTGAATTCTGGACATCCTGAGCTTCTGTCAAAGATGACCTTAACTGGAGTTTTCCTGATGGATGGCATTACTGCTGGGGATTTAACCTCGTCGGACGTACTTACTTGCCATTAATCCCTAACTTTTTCTTGGATTGTACTTTGAGATTTCCAATCCATCAGGATGATTTTTGCTTATGTCTCTAATTTTTTCCTGGATCGCCCTTTCGGGTTTTCAATCCACCGAGACATTTTTTTTGTTTAGGCGAAGTATTTCTTGACTACGTCAACATTTGTGGGGTAGGCAAATTCCTCTCCGTCCATGGTTACGAGTCTCAAGGTGCCGCCTGAGGAGGCTTTCTTGACCACATAGGGGCCTTCATAATTCGGAGTCCATTTGCCCTGGGAATCAGTGAGGAATGATTGTATATTTTTGAGTAGTTTGAAGATTGGTGCGCATGTCGTGGTCATAAGGGATATAAATCTGGAAATGTAATTCAAACGTCCCAAAAATCCTTTGACCTGTTTTTCGGTCTTTGGAGAAGGCATTTCTTGAATGGCCTTGACCTTGTCAGGATCAACCTCAATTCCTTTTTGGCTGACGATGAACCCTAACAGTTTCCCTGAGCGGACACCAAACATGCATTTGTTGGGATTCAAGCGGAGTTTGTACTTCCTCAGACGCTCGAATAGTTTTGATTGGTGGGTTGCATGCTCCTCTTCTGTCTTAGATTTGGCAATCATATCATCGACATATACCTCGATTTCTTTGTGTATCATGTAATCAAACAGAGTAGCCATGGCCCTTTGATAGGTTGCCCCGACGTTCTTCAAACCGAACGGCATTACCTTGTAATAAAAGGTGCCCCACGGGGCGCCATTTTGATCTGATTATAGCCCGAGATTCCATCCATGAAGGAGAAGACTTCAAACTTTGTTGTACTGTCTACTAGCATGTCTATGTGCGGTAAGGGAAAGTCATCTTTCGGACTGGCTTTGTTCAGATCCCTGTAATCTACACATATTCTGACTTTTCCGTCCTTTTTTGGAACTGGTACTATGTTGGCTAACCATTGAGGATATTCTGATGTGGCGAGGAAACCCGCGTCAATCTGTTTATGTACTTCCTCTTTGATTTTGATGGCCATGTCTGGATGAGTCCGTCTTAGTCTTTGTTTTACCGGCGGATATTCTGATCTTAATGGTAGATGATGTTCCACGATGCTCGTATCCAACCCGGGCATGTCATGATAGGACCAAGCGAATACATCGGGAAAATCTTTGAGAAGTTTTATTAAGTCTTCTTTGATAGTTGGACTGAGCGGTGCCCCAATCTTGACTTCTTTTCTCTCTTTTTCTAAACCCAAGTTGACTGTTTCCAACAGCTCTTTGTGAGGTTCGATGGATCTTTCCTCTTGTCTGAGTAATCGGGAGATCTCTTATGGAATTTCTTTGTCATCTTCTTCTTTAGCCTCAAATACCGGGAATTCAAAGTTGGGAGAAGGCATTGAATCGTATGTTTCAATGGGGTTTAAAACAAGCAATCTGCATGACGTGATGATTGTTTTTTAAAAGAGATAGAGATAAATGCAAGAGTGTGTGTAGTGTATTTTCTGAAAAATGCTTGCTTTTATTTTTGTGTTGTTTTTTAGGATTACCATTTTCTGAAAAACGAAAAGTGAAAACAGCAATAAATACGGAAATTACAGAACGACGTTTATTTATTTATGATTTTGTTAATTCTTGAAACTACAGCCCTATAAAACAAAACTCTGTCGCTTCGGACAAAGCGAAGAGGGACATTTACAGAAAGTGAGCCCTATCAAAACATCTGTTTCACCTAGGCAGGGTGAAAGGTTAAAACAAAGACGGTAATTACTTAGACTTATGAACGACTTTCGGGACAACGACAGCAACCCATTGGTGGCGAACTCCTTGGTGAATCACAAAGTCTTGTACCTTCTTTCTTGGTTTATCTTAAAAAATGACGCTGATTTCTGGTGGAGAAGGATCGTTGGAGTCTGTCTCCCTGGCAGAATTGTCGTAGACAAACTCTTTCGTTGTATTTTGCACAGGGTTTTCGTTCTCAGGCGGAGCTTCCCATCCAGTTGGCTGGATGTCTTCGAGCCTGATATGAGAGCTTTCAGGAGCGGTGTACTTGACCAAGACGTCGTACTTGCCACTCAGTTGTCCTAAGGTGTCCCATACTTCCATGGAACTGGAGGAGTCATCCTTCTCGATGACGTTGACCTCGAGAAAAGCATAGTTGATGAACTCTTATCCTAGGAACTTGGAAGATTCGTCGTCGTGCTAGATATTTTCTGAATGCTCTAAGTAATGATCCCATGATTTGGTGGGGACGCAGGTATTCTTTTCAATGATGCTCAACAGATATGCATCTTTTGGCTGACTCTTTTTCCCCAAGTCTTCTGGGTACGGCTGCCATATCGGCAAGTCATCCAGGGGATCAAAATAGTCATAGTCAAATTTGTCTTTCATCAAAGTGTCTTCCTCTAATGAGTTTGGTGGAGCACGACATCCTTCCGGATCACAATCTCTGTACATCATTTTGACATCTGATCTTGGTATGTATCTCGAACTTGCCCGGGATAGCAAAATGGTGTACGTGTTTCTTCCTGAGACATATAATCTTCCTCGTTGAGATAGGACTTCCACTCTTCATCTGAATAGAAGGATTCTCCCTCATTGATGGTATGTATTTCTTGAGACACTGGGTGAAGGAAGCCTCCACTGTGGAAAAAGTCCTTAATGGGATGAAAACTTTCATCTTTAATAACAGTCTGGGTACAGGTTGAGGAAAACCCAAGACCTTTCTTTGTCTTGTTATCAGTAGGAAGGACAAGTTGTCCCCATCCTTTTACGTCTTTTCTTTTGATTACTTCGAGAGCATCTTTGTAAGAGGAAATCGATGTTCCTTTTTTTGATTGATTCTCATTACTCACCGAAAGTGCTTGGATCCGAGTCCCAATAACCTCTTATGGTTCTACATAGGATGATGATGATAAGTTGCTCACGATTAAGGCCTGCGCTCCACATACTGTGACTAGCTTGTCGTTCTTGACGAACTTCAGCTTCTAGTTAAGTGTCGAAGTGACTGCCCCAGCCTCGTGTATCCAAGGTCTTCATAATAAACAGTTGTATGCTGCCCAGATGTCCATGACCTGGAAAGTGACTTGGAAAGCGTGAGGACCGATAGTTATGGGAGGGTTGACTTTGTCGATAACTGTATTTCTGGATCCGTCAAATGCTTTGACGATGACCTCACTGCCCCTCATCAGAGATCCTTGAAATAATAGTCGCATCAGAGTAGATTTTGGCATAACATTCAGAGCTAATCTGGTGTCTACCAGTACACTGGCTAAAGCATCGTCCTGGCAGTTGACTGTAATGTTAAGCGCCACGTTGTGATTTTTGCCTTCTTCTGGCAGTTCTTCATCACTGAATCCTAAATTGTTGCAGGAAGTGATGTTGGAGATGATGCTGTCAAATTGTCTTATCGTCACATCGTGTTCCACAAAGGCTTGCTCTAAGACTTCCTGTAGAGCGTCCCTGTGAGCTTCAGAATTGAGTAAAAGAGATAGCACAGAGATTCTCAAAGGAGTTCGCAACAGTTGGTCCATAATGTTGTACTCGCTTTTTTGGATGAGCTTCAGCATCTCATCGTTGTTCTTTGAAAGGTCGGGATTACTGGATTGACTGACTGGTTAATTTGGAACTTCTGTTTGAGGTTCCTTTTCTCTGGTGGGTTCTCTAACTCCTCTGTTAAAGATCTGGCCGCTCTGTGTTACTCGACTGATGTCTGCAATGTTTAACACGGAGGGCATTGGAGTTTCCTTTCCATTTTCGATGGTTGTTGCACCGTATTTGTAAGGGATAGCCTTATCTGATTCGTACGATATTGGGCCCGACAGATAGATAACTATAGGAGCCTTCTGATTTTTCTAACCATCATAGACAACCTCAATTGGTTCGAGGTTGAGAATCTTTCTACTGTCAAGAGGAACTCTTGATTTATGGAGTAGAGGGATTATGGCACATATGTCTTTGTCCACTTCCTATTTAGGGATTAAGACAACGTCTTTGCGTTGATTAGGAAGATAGTCTTGCATTACATTGATCGACCCAGAACTGGAACATGGTCGAATCTCTTTTTTGTCCACCTGATTTTGAAGGGCTTCTCGCACGAGGTAGCATCCTTTTTTGTTCTCTGAGAAAACTATATAGCACTCATAGTTGTGTGGTGGCACCCGGCCACGTCCGCTTTGTATGTAGTGCAGCCTTACTAGATCTATTTCCATTGATCGAACATCCTGACTTTGATGCCTAATAGGGTTCCCGTCAGTCATACTGACTTGTTTTGTGTCTTCATCTAGGTAGATCGAAATCCACCAGTGGTTCAGCAAGTGTTGAAGTGTTCTTTGGACAAGTGCACATCCTTGGTCATTCCCACAACATACTTTACAGTTCTGATAATTATGTGAAGCCAGAAAACCGAGCCTGACCTGCTTAGCGTGTAATGCTGCCAGACTGGTATTCATCAAGAGAATATTAAAGATTTGAATTATATTAACTTGATAATGACTTCTATCATGGTAGTCCTGAATCCATCAGAGATCCATCTGACGCTGGAGGGCCTCTTGTACAAAAGAGCATCCCTGATTTTTTATCGAGCAGATCAGACATGAATTTAATCGTGCCGTGGCAGATCATGATGTTGGCTTTGCCTGGAGTGCATTGTCACCAAGTTGACATTCATCGCACGGATGTCGTGGTTCTGGACAATGTTGGGATTTGTGTGGGCCATATTGATCTCACGAATTTGGTGATCTTGGATCCATCCAAGATCCATCTATTCTTGTAGAGCTGATTGCACTACGGAACATCCTTGATTATTCTTTGAGTAGATATCACTCTGATGATAGTCGTGAGATGATACATGATCGTATCTGCTCTGTCTACAATGTATCCTGACCAGATTGGTTCCTAATAGGAGTACATCATGAATTTGATAGCTATGGTTAGATTCTCCCTCTATCAAATTTACTGCAGCCTTCTCGTGTTGAGGCAACAGGTTCATCTGAACATTTAGATTTGTGTCCTTGAAAGATAGGACCCCATTCCTGATGAGCTTATTCACATCATTTTTGAACCAGAGACAGTTTTCTATGTTATGTCCCGGTCCTCGTTGATAATAAGGGCAAGTTTGATCCGCTTTAAACCAAAAAGGCAGATTTTTCGGTACTATAAGAGGAGACCTGGTTTAGACGTGCCCCTTGACCAGTAGTAGTGGAAATAGTTCTGCGTACAACATTGGTATAGGGTTAAACCCTGGTGGTCGTGTTGTATGATTATTGTTGTTGTACTGAGGACGAGCCCGCTGAAGAGGCTGTTGTGTCCTTTGCTAATACTGTTGTTGATTCGGTTGGATCTGAGCACCCTGAGGTTGATACGCTGGAACAGGCCCAGGGTTAATAGCAGGAGTTACTGCTGCTACTGGTTGATAGCTTCGCCTTTGCTTTCCAAGAGAGATATTACCAATATCTTGCTCTTTTTTCTTAGGGAAAGCACTACCGTATCTTTTGGTACTGCTTGATGGTCATGTATCTTTGACCAGACGTCCTTCTCGGACTGCCTCTTTAAGGCGTACTCCCATGTTTACCATTTCAATAAAGTCGCTGGGCGCACTGGCGACCATTCGGTCATAGTAGAATGAGCTCAAGGTTTTCAAAAATATCTTGATCATCTCTTTTTCCTCAAGAGGGGGACAGATCTAGGCGGAAATTTCACGCCATCTCTGAGCATATTCTTTAAAAGTTTCCTTGTCCTTCTGCGACATTGCCCTGAGTTAATCTCTATCTGGTGCCATGTCCAGGTTATACTTATACTGCTGAACAAAGGGTGCCCTAAGATCTCTGAAAGTAACGATCTTGGTGCGGTTTAATCCCATGTACCATTTGAGTGCGGCAATGATTAAACTATCTTGGAAGTAATGGATCAGTAGCTGTTGGTTCTCTGTCTGAGTTGACATCTTTCTATCGTACATCACCAAATGTCTTTGATGGCAAGAGTTGCCCTTGTATTTTTCAAAGTCGGGCACCTTGAATTTGTGAGGGATTTTGACATTGGGGACCAGACAAAGTTCTGCGGCGTCCTTTCTAAATAGATCCTGGCCGCGAATGGCATGCAGTTCCTTCTGCATCTCCAGAAATTATTCTTGTAACTCATTCATTCTGTCGTACATACTTTCGTTTCCACCAGGGATTACTTGTGGAATCTGTCCTTCTGGGATAATGTGTACCACCAGTTGTGGTATAGTCATTATGGCGGTGACCCTTGGTGCTTCCCTGTCCCGAAGTTTGTAATCTTCAGGAGTTGCTGTCATGACTTTTGCATCTTCGCCTTCCCGAAGTTTGTAACCTTCAGGCCCAACGGTTCCTGCTGCGGTTTTCGGGTCTTCCGTGACCGGTGGAATGTATCCTTCAGGGACAAAGTTGATAGGCATGCCCCAAGGGCGGTCTTTAGGCATGTTGTACCGAGGATCACACATCTCCACCATGGGCGTAGATGCGATCTCTGAGATCACAGTCCTTTGTTGTTGTCTCTGAGCTGTTGCCTGAGATTTTATGTCACTCTGAAGTTTTCTTAAATCTTCCTTTAGAGTGTCGATTTCTTCTCTCAGCTCTCTCTTCTCTTCCACGAGATCATCCATTTTCTTTTGTCGATTGGCTTGAGTATTGTACGAATGAGACAGTTTGACTCTAAAATCGTGACACATACGTGAGATGCGAAGGTAAGAAGAATGCGTTACGCGAGAATGATGAATGCAATGATATATTTATTACTATTATTTTTTTAAACAAAAAGAAACTTCAACAATTAGATTGCAAATATCATACAGTGAGGAGACCCTGTTTTATTGAATTTGAAAGATTGCAGAAAGGGAAATACAGTATTTTACAAAGTGCTGTAAAAGGAAAAGTCTAAGCTTATGGATCCTAAGTCCTTTCCGAGGAGAGCTCAGGTGCAGGTTCTGGTACTTTCCTTATCTTTGATCGGGGCTCTTGAGCCGTTGTCGGGTTGTCAGTCCTTTGCCAAGTGAAAGGAGCAAGCAAATTTCTTTGGTCTTCTAAATTTTTTACAACATGTTGCTCTAATATCCTAATCAGAGCATCTTTTTCTTTTAATAGTTGCTGAATTTTGGTACACTCTACATTGAGAAAACGGTACTTGTTCTTCCAAAATTTCTTTTCCGTCGAACTTTGTTGAGAGTAACCTGGAGTTTTTCCGCATCAGACATAAAACAAATGACAGATTCCTTTAGCGGAAGAACTTCTTGACGAGGGTAAGGCATCCTTAGCTTAAGGGCTCTAGTTTGTACCCAGTGGAGATAAGGTTCCACAAAGATACAGTCTGGTTTCCCTAGAAACTCTCTTCCTTTCCTGTGAATATGTTTCCAGGCATGCACTATTTCTGTCTTTAGTGCCCTGTCATTTTCTCCTTCCTAGAAGAAAAGACCTTCCAGATGAACATTACGCGAGATATGTCTCATCGGGTATCCGAGTTGACGGTAAACTAAAATTGGATGATAGTTGATTCCTCATTTAGTTCCTATGAGGGGTACATTAGGGAAGTTTCCACAATGTTCAATGATTCTTATCCCGTCATATATCCGACTGTAGCAATTTATATCAGAGTTGGTAAGAGACATGATTCTTTGTGACCAACGCAGAGTACTCTTATGATCCCAAAAAGCAGCAGACTTAGGTAAATGGGAAGTGAGCCATTTGTATAGCAGGAGTACACAGCATGTGATAATTCCTCCGCTGCATAAATTCCTTAAGTGTACATAATGATAAGCATCTGCGAGCAGGGTCGGTACGGGGTTTCCAATCAGAAATATCTTAATGGCATTGATATCAATGAAGTTATCAATATTGGGAAAAAGGAATAACCCGTATGTGAGTAGACCAAAGATATCTTCGAAAGCAGTACCGTTTCCTATACTGGAAAAGTACAGGGCTTTCTCTACCAAGAACTTGGCCGGTAAACCTTGGATTCCATCCTTAGTGGTCATGTGAGTCCTGACTTCTGACTCGTCCAAATAGATTGCTCTTGCAATGGTTTGATCTTTTGGAATTTCTTCCAGTCCAGAATTTGGAGCTTGGTCAGTGATGGGTAAATCAGTCAGGTGAGAATACTCCTTCAGTGTTGGTGCTAGTTGATAATCCGGGAATGTGAAGTAGTGATAAACTGGATCAAAGAACAGAATCAGTGTAGACAGGATTCCTTCAACTACATAGACCCTTAACAGAGATAGTAGTCCTCCGTACTTAGCTCTAAAAGCATCAGGGTTGGTGATCATCCTTGCCAACCCTCTTAAATCCTCTAGTTTTGGAACCTTGAAGGTGTACTTATGCGTCTTCCTTCTACCGAAATCCATAACGTAATCTTTTTCTCTGATATTTGCAATCATTATTTTAGTTTAATTTGAAAAAAATAGAGACTAGAAAAGAAGTTTTTTTTTGTTTAAAAGTTTTTTAAATGAATGCATGAATGCAGCACACAAAAACATACAAAAAACATGGGTTCAAAGGTTCAGCGTCACGAGCATGGAGTCATGGCTCTACCCATCCCCAAAGGTTGTACTATGGTGACTTTTTGTACCTATTCTCAAAATCATTGACCCCCTTGGGATAACAAAAGCAGGCTGGTTAACCCGAGCGAGTTGTATCATGTTAGGGTAATCTCAATTGAGTGTAGTATTGCGTGTCAACTATTTCCGATATCTACCGCACTACTAAATAGCCACATGGATACTATATATGAAATCCTCAGTTTCATGGATACCACAATCAGACAATCTGCTTTCACAACCGAAGTCGTTAGACATTGAATCCGTAAAGGGTATCTCCACTGATTTGATGGTCTACCGGGACAGATTATTTGGGATTCACTCCCTGTAAGACTGCCCGTTAGGTATCACTCAAACTTTCTGCATGCGACATCACTCACATTCCCATTAGTAGAAAAATAAACACGGATATCAAGTAGGAAAAGCGATATATATATATATATATATATATTCATTCCTAAATCTAACATCCTAGACCTCTTAGGAGCTATAATCCTAGTCCTAAACATATAAAATGACTCCCCAGCAGAGTCTCCATTTTACTATAGCATGCGATTTTTGTCGGTGACGCGACCACCTCATCGCAAAATTGGGGTTCTCCTCACCGCAGTGAGGGAGTGGAGTGCTACTTTCTGATTTCTTATTTATCCCGTGAAGTTGGAAGGGAAATGGAAGCTATCTAAAACTAACCTTGCATGCAAATGTTTAACTGAACAAACGCTTAAAGAGATTGGACGGGTCCGAGGTTAGGTTATACAATGGGGAGTTGTCAATTACCCATCCTATATGTGGTTATCTACAGGTTGTTAGTTTTAGGTTCTGCTTTGTACTTGATGGTGTTTATCTATTGATAGGTTAGGAAAGTTTCTTGGGAAATATGAGAGAGAGAGTGAGTTTTTGTTGATGTTCGGGTTTTCCGACGTTTTTGGTAAGGTACTTGTTCTGGACTGGACCAATGGCTAGGCAAGGCCCAATCCACTTCTGTTCCCAGAACAGCCCAATCTCTTAAGTCCAATCCATAAAGGGGAAAAAGTTACCTTTCTGCCCCCCAATCGGGCAAGGAGTGCATTGCTCCTCCCCGATACTGCTGCCCGTTCCACACGGCTTCATCTGTCCCCAAACAGCTAAGGGCACGTGCCCGAAACTACGCCTTTGCCCGACATAACGGCTAGTTTTTGGCACCCTGTCCGACATAACGGCTAGTGTGGGCAGTTACCAATTCTTCGGGAAAACAGTTATTTTGCCCCGAAAATAGGACTGTTGGCCACGCGCTGGGGGCGTTATATAAACCCTCTCAAGCGAGAGGGTCGGGTATCCAATAATCACCCTAAAAACTCATACTTCGTACTTGTCCCTTTTCTCTGGCCCTTTCTTACTTGAGCGTCGGAGTGCCTTGCAGGTACACCCCCTCCTCCTAATCTCACGCCCAGTATCACAGACCTTCTTAGTGGCCCATCACAGGATCTGATCAAGCCTTCACGACCAGTGGTCAGAGTGCCTTGCAGGTACACCCCCTCCTCCTCATCTCACACCAAACATCACAGATGTTCTTGGTGACCCATCACAGGATCTGATCAAGCCTTCAAGATCAGTGGTGCCGTTTGTGGGAACTGTTCTCCCAGTCTTAACATTCACCTCAGATACTAAGACCAAAACACTTTCGTCCAAGATTGTCATCATGGCCTCTCAAGATCACGTCAAAGGTGCTCTCCAGTCCGCTGTCCTCCCCATCAACTAGACTGATGTTGACGGTCCCTCATCCCTCCTCGAAGATTGCCATTCTTTGAGAGACGGGGTCACAACCTCTCCTTCCCCTACTCCTATTGACTGCTACAACGATCAGCCCTCGCTGGCCATATAGCCCATTCCTGCTTCACCCAACGCCGACCCGGCCGTGGTAGCCCTTCTTGAGGCGATCAAAAAAACCAACCTCTTGATCCTTCAGCAAAATGAAAGGATCGGGGCATTGGAGAAATCTGCTCGCCCGAGATCCCCCCTCCGAGGAAAGGCCATCGAAGATCCAAGAGCCCGCAACCCCGGCGAGAAGTTGGCTGAAGGCTGCGCCAAGAACCAGAATCTCATGCTGTCCGAAAACGCGACCATGTTTCCCTGTGAAACCAGCACTCTCCCGGTCACAAGAGAACCCGGAGGGACAAATAATCACCCCCGGTCAGGACAAAGGGTCGGGCCCGTACACCTTCTCCCCTAGAAGTCGCTGTCACGAGCGAGTCGTCCGGTCCCCATCACTAACCAGTTCCAGCAACGATGATGAGCCTCACAACCCATTGTCCCAAGAAATCTTGGCAACACGCCTCCCCAAGGGCTTGGAGAAGCCCCCGGCATTGGGTACATACGACGGAACGACTGACCCTAACGAACACATCAAAAACATCGATGCGCTATTGGATTACTGTGGCGTTTGGGGCGCCATCAAGTGCCGTCTGTTTCCGACCACGCTATGAAAAGGAGCAATGACTTGGTACAAATAGCTGCCCGAAGAGTCTATCACTTCGTGAAAATAGTTAGGCAGAATGTTTTCCAGGCATTTCACGGCGTCGCGCCGCCACCCTAAGACTGAAGCCTCTTTTGGGGCCGTCATCCAAGGGAAGGATGAACCTCTCTGAGCATACATCGAGAGGTTCAACAAAGAAGCGGTGTAAGTCCATACCACCGACATATGAAAAAAATTTTGCTCGAACAGGGACTTGTCATACCCCAAATTTTGACCACTAAGATTTCCAATCATTGTGCAAATCATCATCACAATATGGATGAACCATCATACCTCATTAGTCTCCCCAAAGATGGGTGAGTATTCACTACAATCAAATTTAGGGTTTCAAACCCTCTCAGAGCTCTTAGACAAAGGATCAATCAAGGAATGAAATGATCCTCAACTTGTCTAAGTCTCTTAAACATCCACAATGGATCAAGAGGACTCCCACATCAAGAATCAGGTACAAGGTTGCAGCATTCCAAGTGGATAAAGCCTCAAGATCGCCAGTGTCACCAAATTAGGGTTTTGGTCGACCAGGGCCTCCAGTTGGAAATTTTCCTCTGGGCATGAGCCAATGCTTCAAGGCATTACCTAAGATGCTCCAAGGGACATCATAAACTCAATCATCATGTCAATTTAGCCTCAGGGGATGCATACAATAAGAATCGAGAATTAGGGTTTCTTGACCTAATTCACCCCTAAGTTGACTTTTGGGACAAAACATGAGCCAAAACCTCAAGAGAGGATTTGAGGGTCTCTAACACCCTACGTTGATCCATTTGCAAAAATTGATTAATCCAAGAAGCTTGATTCACAAGTTTCAAGTTCATCAGAACCACAATTAGGGTTTCACGGGAAAAGTCAACTGTGTCTTTGACTTTTGACCCAGGCATGCTCCCAAACCTTGGGACATGATTCAATACACCCTATGACTCCCATAGAAAATGTCCATCAAGTTTTATTTAGCTGAAGGACTTGATTTCATTAAGGATCACACAGTTTGGAATTCATCTGACAAAAACTCAACTGTGCACAAAAGTCAACTTTGACTTTTTGAGATTTTTCACAAATATGGTTCTTTGACCCCAAAATGATGTTAATGTATGATTTGGATCATCATTCGTCAAGAAAAATCAAGAAAAGTGGGATAACTTGCAAAAGGGGTAACCATAAAAACTTAGAAATTTTCTAAGTTATGGAACAAAGTGGCTAGGGTACCAACTTTGGAGGATCATATCTCCTAAACCACAAGGCCATTTTTCTCCATTCAAAGCTGGATTTGTAGCTCTCATGGCCCTCTACAAAAGCTTCAAATACCACTCATTCCAATTCCCCATGGATTTCAAGTTATGGAATGGCCAAAATCACAAAAAGTGAAAATGTCACTTTTTTCCAACATTTAGTGAAATTTTCACTAAGTCAGAATCTGCCTTCCCTTTTTTCCAAATGTAGGGGAATTTTTCACTTGGATCTAAAAAGTATCAAGACAAACTATGATCACACATATGTTGTATCATATAAGAGCTTTCCAAAATGGCCAAGAACTCCATGAAATTCCACTTGAGCCATGAGATGTGACCATGCCAATATGCCTTGCTGCAAACTGTCCTAGCAAGGCAGATTTGTGCATTTTACTCGATTTTGCCCAATTTGTGCAAATGACAAACAACTCTATCCATCTGAACACCTCAGTGAGGGACCAAGGAGGGACAAACACTGATCTCAAGCCTCCCAAGCCTTTGGAACCAAAAGTAGCATGTCAAACTTAGAAATCCCTAAAGAGGGGACAAGACTCCAATTTTGTTTTGGAGCATTCAATGGATGCACCAAGTTGGCATGGAGTGAGCCTCTTCCAACTGAATTAATTCAAGACATATCCAAGACCAAGGGAACCAGCAACCTGTGCCTTAACCTCTAGTTAATGGCTAGAGGAGACTTGGATTCCCATTTATCAACATTGGCCAAACCACTGCAGCAATTGCCATTCAGTATTGCTTGCAAAACAAACTTGTTGCACTATAAATAGAAATCATTTGTGATCAGTTTGAGTACACCAAGGCCTTCAAACATATGCTTTCCTCAAAATCTCTTATTTCACTCCAAAATTGCCTTCCAAAACAAGTCACTATCGGGTTTTGAGTTTGAGAGCTATTCCAACCAAACCAATCACACATACACCTCATAAACATCATATAGAAGTGATCCAAATACTCACATAACATCTGGAACACCAAAATCACAAAATCACTAGCCAATTGCTCAATTTCTTGACAAATTTGCAGTTGGGGTACCATCTCAAGTTCCAGATCATTTCCATTCATTCCAAGCATCTAGACACATCACATAGCACCTAGGGAAGTTGTCCATATCCTTGGAACCAAGCTGTAACACCTCTAACACAAAACACGATCACCAGATGCAAGAGGTAAGCATGAGCTCTTCTAACTCTATGATCCATGCATTTTTTGCTGCTCAATAATTTGGCCATATGTTCATAATCATGCATAGAGTGTTTACCCTCAATCAATTGTTTTGTTTGAATCGTGTATGGAATTTCTGAGCCTTCATGCAAATTTTAGGGTTCTTGAGGTTTCTCTATGATTTCTTATTCCATGCTTAAAATAAATGAAATTAAAGACCATAAACATGATCGTGAGGTATAAACGAGTAGATTGATATGTAGATTGCATGATATCATCAAGTATTCAGTAAGATTGGATAGAAAATGCAAATCTGCAGAAACTGAGGGTGGCGCGTGTTCATGCCATGTTCTTGGTGCCCTTTTTGAAAATTAAAATAATTGAATTTTGTGATTTTATTTAATTGATTCAAAAATTAATTTCTCTCTGAATTTTAATGATTTTGATTTGATTCTTTTTTTAATAATTCACAAAAATGTTAAAATATTTTATTTTACCAAAAATTCCCAAAAATATTATTTATTTCTTATATTTGATATTTTTGCAAAGAATTAATGTTTTATTTGTTTTTAACATTTGAAATATTTGTTCCTCCTTGATTTTCCAAACTTAATTGATTTCCAATTATTTTGTGGATATAAACATGATTTTTAAAACATTGATCCAAGATCACAACTTGTTTTTCACACATGTTTGATAATTTTGATATTTTTAATTAAGTTTTTATTTAATTAAAATACATTTTGAAATTAATTTAGGGTTTTGATCTTAATCACCCTAAACAAATCATTTTCAAATCACTTTGGGCCTCTAATAGAGTTTAAGACCCAACCCCTTTTTGTAAATAAACATTTTTGGGCCTCACACATTGTATAAGACCCTCTGTATATTTTCAAACGTTCGGCGCGATCGTCGCCTTTTCAAAATCATCTGGGCCTCTGCTCGAGTTGTAAGCCCCATATCTTGTACAAAAATAAATCTTTGGGCCTCTAATAGATTGTAAGACCCAACCCCTCTTAGAAACTAAAACCATTTTGGGCCTCAGTGTATTGTATAAGTCCCGATACCATCAAAAGGTTCGACGCTATCGTCGCCTTTTTTAGATACAACCCTGGGCCTCTCCTTGAGCTGTAAGCCCCACCACTTGTATAAAAATAATCACTTTGGGCCTCTAATAGAGTGTAAGACCCAATCCCCTTTTAACCAAAACCATTTTGGGCCTCAGATATTGTATAAGTCCTTCTGCGTTAAAAGAAAAACCTCGGCGCGATCGTCGTTTTCAAACAAATAACCATGGGCCTCCCCTCGTGTTGTAAGCCCCATTTCTTTTCTTTTCAAAATCTTTGGGCCTCTAGTAGAGTGTAAGACCCATCCCCTTGTACATAAAAACTCTTTGGGCCTCAGTCACTTGTATAAGTCCCTGTACAAATTCAAAACAACAGTGCAATCACTGATAAAACCTTGGGCCACTCTTTAAGTTGTAAGCCCCAACAAATCTTTTCAAAGCACTTTCTCCTTTGATTTTGAATTAAAATATATGTTGTCATCAAAACTTTCTTTAATTTCTTTGTTGAACAACTAACAAAACATCATGGAAGCTCTACAACCGAGTAAGTGTTTACCCGCTTTCATTTACTGCTTTCATATGTATATAACTGTATTGTGGGGCTGCTTCACTGTAAGTCTTCTTTCACATCCTTTATATACTTGTCAAATATCCACTGTGTAATACTAGTATAGTTATTTAGAGTTTTCCTCGGCAACTACGTCTAGCACTAGGTAAAGCCCTGTTGGTCACTCTTAAATACAAACAAAACTAGATCCCCATAGGATTTCTAGATACAGTCTTCCCTCCTCTTGGGGGTTAAACAATATGGAGACGTGAAAGGCAGCATTCTCTGTGAACCCTTTCTCAGACTGTCACCCTTAGAAATTGTCAAAGAAACTCTAACTCCCCAGAGTTGATCTTTTCTCCGTGAATGGCATCTCTTGAGTTTCTTCCAAATTCTCGGACTTTCCTGGCCTGATCTATTCTCGGTGAATAGCATGTCTTGAATTTCTCGGGGTTTGGGGACTCACAGGCTTGCTAAAAGCATCCCCGCCTCCTCTTGGGCGTTGTATAAGGACCCTTCGGCTTCTTACAACCTCCCATGCCTTCTCTTGGGCTTAGTACAAGGACCCAGAGATCTCTACAGGTATAGGAACAGAACCTAGTCATCAATTTGCTAGAACTGTCTTTCTGAGTCAAGTGTCAGACCAGTTAATGGGTTGACCTTCATCCCTTAACATACCAGCATTCTCTTGGGTATCATACAATGATCATTCACTATCTCAGAATCTATTTCTCAAACACCAGTAGACTTGGACAGTCTCAATACCCTTGGGATTTCCCATTTCCTTAAAGAACAGGAAATAACCCTGATCCTCTGATCAATACCAAGGCACAACCTTGCCTATAATCTTTCCCTTTATAAGAACTAATTTTCTCTTTTATCCAACACATTGGACCTGTCACTAAACTGAAACAGTCGCCAACACAGTTAGCCTCCATCTCGGGCTTCGTACGAGATAGAAAATCACTCTCTTGTTAAGTATAAAAGACTCTCTTGTTGAGTCAATCCACTTTTAGCCTTCGTCTCGGGCTTCATATGAGACACCAAATCACTCTCTTGTTGAGTATAAAAGACTCTCTTGTTGAGTCAATCCACTTTTAGCCTCCGTCTCGGGCTTCATACGACACACCAAATCACTCTCTTGTTGAGTATAAAAGACTCTCTTGTTGATTCCACCACTTTTAGCCACCATCTTGGGCTTCATACAAAACACATATAAATCACTCTCTTGTTGAGTATAAAGGACTCTCTTGTTGAGTCAACCTTTTTAGCCTCCATCTTGGGCTATATACATGACCGATAAAAGCACTCTCTTGTTGAGTCAGTCACTTGTTAGTACTCTCTTGTTGAGTCAACCCTTTTAGCCTCTACCTCGGGCGTCGTACGAGACAAATAATAAATACCCTCTTGTTGGGTCAATAGCCTCCTCTTAGGCTTTGTATAAAGAAAACTCCGATTGAGTCGATCAACCTTTTAGCATCAAAGTCATGCCTTTCTCACATGACACAAACATCAACAACTCCTCTTTAGAGATGACAAATTCTCTCTCAGCATAAACCATTCAGCTTCACATCTTGGGCTTTGAACAAGATACAAATAGACCCTTCAGCTTCACATCTTGGGCTTTGAGCAAGATACAAACCTCTTTGGCTTCACGTCTTGGGCTTTGAACAAGACACCAAAACATCTTTTTCCTCCCGTAGAATAGGAGGAACTACGATCGCTCTGATTTCCCCGTTTCGGGAATACGTAGGCATACGATTGTAAAATCTTAGCGAGCATACTAATTAAAAACCCATATATCAACCCCAGAAGCACCAGATCCTAACATCTTATCAAAAACCTCGCAAATGATCCAGACATTCGAATCTTAACAAAATAAACCAAAGAAAGGCCCCACGTCCACAAAGCATCTGTAACCTAACAGACCGTTGTTCAAACTCAGTATGTAAGCAGGGTTAATTGGAGACATCTATTTCCCTTCCTTAATCAGCTCAATAGGATAAAAAATGAATCGAACTGTAGTACCCAAGCGACCGTGATTCAAGACCACAAAAATCGCGCTACAGAAAAATGGCGCCCACCGTGGGGCCCAATTCTCTTTCTTACAATCTTCGGTGGAAACCTTAAATTCAAAAAAAAATGTCACAGAAATGACGACTCTGCTGGGGAGTCATTGTCTGTATTGGATCATAAGACTAAAGGTCTAGGATGATTAAGACGAATATATATACTGCTTTTCCTAATTGATATCTGTGTTTATTTTTCTGCTAATGGGAATGCGTGTGATGCCGCATGTGGAAAGATTGAGTATACACCTAAGATAGGTGATGGCAATGCGGATAATCTCACGGGGAGTGAATCCCAGTTAAGAGTCCCTGATCGACCATCAAACTCAGTGGAGCCTCCCTTTGCATATACATTGCCTATACGAGTTCGGTTGTTGAAAGTAGTGTGGTCGACTGGGTTATCTGAGAAGCTGAGGTTTTTAGTAGACTTAAACCATTTTGTAGTGCGGAAGCTATTGGAAATAGTTGTCACGCGATACTACCCTCATTTGAGATCACTCTAGGATACATCAGCTCGCTGGCGATCCGCTTGCTGTTGTTATACCAAGAGGGATCAATGATTTTGCGGACAGGTACAAAAAATCACCAGTATAAACCTTTGGGAGGGGGGGGGGGGTAGAGCCTTGACTTCATGACACCGACCCTTTGACCCCATGTTTTTTCTATGTTTTTGTGTGCTGCATTCATGCATTCATCTAAAAAACATTAAAACAAAGAAAAATTTCTCTTCTAGTCTCTCTTTTTCAAATTAAACTAAGACAATGATTGCAAATGTCAGATAAAAAGATTGTGCTAATGGATTTCGGTAGAAGGAAAACTCATAAGTATACCTTCAAGGTTCCAAAACTAGAGGATTTAAGAGGTCTGGCTAGGATGATAACCAACCACGAGGCTTTCAGAGCCAAGTATGGAGGACTGCTGTCTCTATTAAGGGTTCACGTAATTGAAGGAATCCTGTCTATATTAGTCCAGTTCTATGATCCGGTCTATCACTATTTCACATTCCCGGATTATCAACTAGCACCAACACTGGAGGAATACTTTCACCTGACTGATCTGCACATTACTGATCAAGCTCCATTTTCTGGACTCGAAGAAATTCCAAAGGATCAAACCATTGCAAGAGAAATCTATTTGGACGAGTCAGAGGTCAAGACTCACATGACCACTAAGGGTGGAATCCAGGGTTTTCCAGCCCAGTTCTTGACAAAGAATGCTCTATACTTTGCTAGTACAGGGAACGTGGCCGCTTTTGAGAGCATCTTCGTTTTGCTCACCTACGGGTTATTTTTGTTTCCCAACATCAATAACTTTGTAGATATCAACCCCATTAAGATTTTTCTGATTGGAAACCCTGTACCGACTTTGCTCGCAGATGTTTATCATTCGGTACATTTAATGAATTTGTATAGCGGAGGAATGATCACATGTTGTGTACCCCTGTTGTGTAAATGATTCATTTCCCACTTACCCAAGTCTACTGCCTTTTGGGATCAAAAGAATACTTTACGTTGGTCGTAGAGAATCATGTCTCTTACCAACTCTGACATCGATTGGTACAATCGAATCTATGACGGGATCAGGATCATTGACCGTTGTGGAAATTTCCCAAATGTACCCCTTATAGGAACTAAGGGAGGAATCAATTATCATCCAGTTTTAGTTCGTCGTCAATTTGGATACCCGATGAGGCATATCCCGCGTAATGCTCATCTGGAAGGTCTTTTCTTCAAGAAAGGAGAAAATGACAGAGCACTAAAGACAAAAATAGTGCATGCCTGGAAACACGTTCACAGGAAAGGAAGAGAGTCTCTGGGAAAACCAGACTGTGTCTCGGTGGAGCCTTATCTCCACTGGGTACAAACTAGAGCTCTCAAGCTGAGGAAGCCTTACCCTCGCCAGGAAGTTCTTCCATTAAGGGACTCTGCCCTTTATTTTATGTCTGAGACGGAAAAACTTCAGGTTACTCTCAGCAAAGTTCAACAGGAGAAGAGGTCTTGGAGGAACAAGAACCGTATTCCCAATGTGGAGTGTAAGAAAATACAGCAACTGTTAAGAGAAAAAGATGCTCTGATCGAGATTTTAGAGAAACATGCTGTAGAAAATCAGGATGACCAGAAGAATTTGCTCGCTCCTTTCACTTGGCAAAGGAATGACAACCCGACAACGGTCGAAGAGGGTAACACCCCCAATCTATACCCCAAGGAATTAAACCGATAACAAATAATCAGAGTGTAATTAAAACATTCATGGCATAGACGGGAGCGTCACATCAATTGAAATAAAATACAACAACATGCTCATGAGGATATGCAACAATCAGGTAGCACATAACAGAGGAACTCAGTTCCTAACACCCACAATTCAGATACAGAATAAAAGCGGAAAATCTGCAACTGAATCTCATATATATATAACATAAAAGTTTATCTGTCATGCACAGAGTCATACATGTACAATCCAAAAAGAACATATACATATACACATAATCACAAACGATCTCCCCGACTACCCGGTGCTACATATCAGAGCCGACCGACAAAAGAATGAAGACCTAAGCTTCACAAAAAGACCTCCAGCATTTAATCTACAATGCCTCATAGAGCATTCAAAATAGCAGAAGGGTGAGAAACACAATTATAATATAATTGCATACAATTATATAATAAAACAAAAATACACATGTAAAATATTCTCACCACAACTTACACCAGAATTCAAAAACAAAACAACACAATTCATATCTCATATATCCGTCTCAAAGGCATATCACTCATGCACAATACATTTATCACCAACATATATATATATATATATATATATATATATATATATATATATATATATATATATATTCCACACAAAATCACAGCATCAATTCGACACATTTATCACAGCATCAATTCCATTCACAATTCTACACAAAATCAATCCATTCATGATTTATGCAAATGCACAGAGACCTACACAACAACTCTATGCAATGCAATGCGGTACCGTTCCATCCATCATTCTCATCATTAGTTCACTCAGGAACTATTGGAATCATCGCTTGTTACTTAGTGTAACTCCCCGTCGGGCAAACTATGTTCCCCGTTGCTTTAGGTCCTCTTGGTATAAGGCTCACGACGTTTATGGATCGCTTTAGGTCCTCTTTGTATAAGGCCCACGATCCGATTGCTTTAGGTCCTCTTTGTATAAGGCTCACGATTGTCTATAATGTCGCTTTAGGTCCTCTCGGTATAAGGCTCACGACCGTTATAGCAGATTCCCTCTGGAATCATTTCGTCACTCACACCCACTAGGGAACACGACATCACAAGAATGCATATCATGATGATTGGCATACAATGACTCATGACATTCAAATGCACACATAACACATCCATAATCATGCATATACAATCAAACATAACACAATTCATTTTCTTGCCCTTAGGCCACAAACCATCATCACAACATTTCATCACATGCATTCACATCGTATAACATCACACAAGTTCTATGATATATGTATATGAAGCATATTTCATGATAAAACAACAATCACATACCGTTAAGACGGTAAAAGTCGGAAAAACGACACATTTCCAAATTCCCGACATAATTAAATCAGCCAACAATCTCAACCATTTTTATAAGAAAGAACATCTCAATAGCTTTCTAACAGTACCAAGAACGCCTCGATCCGAGTTACGGGTCAAAAGTTACGGCATCGGACGCAAAATTGGGAACCATTCTACACCCTCTCTGGTCATACGCTTATCGCCTTAGGCCATACGCGTATTGCCCAGCTCGCTCGTCCATTCCATACGCGTAATGTCCAAAGTGCTACGCGTATGGGCAGAGACTGAATTCTCCCTTAAACTCCACTAAACCTCCATATGCATAATGCCTCACTTGTTACATGTAATGCCTTGCCAAGTACGCGTACCATTACACAAATCAGCAAAGGGCCGTGAAAATGTGTTCCATACGCGTATTGCCCAAACTAATACGCGTAATGCCAAGCCTGATATGCGTATGGGCAGCGAAACCCATAATTTTTCCTGCAGAATTTCTGCTACGAAATTCAACCAAAATCATCTCCAAATCTCATCTAAACACCAGCAAATTACCAATTAAATGCACAACAACATCTATCTAACATGTCTCAGCAATTAGGAACATTAAAACATGATTTCAGACACAATTTGAATCAAATTCTAACAATCTCAACATATTAATGGTTTTGGTTCTATATCCAATTTCAACCAAATATCACACAAATACATACATACATAATCATACACAAGTATATGATAATCGAGTTTCACACCCTTACCCGATTAATCGTGTTTTCAAAAGTCGGTTGAATCGTTTTCTTACTCTCCAAGTTTTTCCCTTTTTCTTCTTTCCTTTCTCTTTTCCTTCTTTCTCTTTTCCTTCCTTACTATTTTCTCTCTTTTTTTTCTCTTTAAGTTTCTAACTTAAACAAAATAAATAAAATGACGAAAATACCCCTACACTCAAATATCTCGCAAACGCTCCCAAAACGCGATAAAACATAATAACGATGAAAAATAATATATTTCCAAATAAAAGTCAAAAATAAAATAATATAAAAACAAAAATAATTAAATGGACTCGATTAAATAACTCTAACAAAAACTGGGGCGTTACAACTCTCCCCCACTTAGAAATTTTCGTCCTCGAAAATATTACCTGAGACGAACAACTTCGGATACGACTCCTGCATCCGACTCTGCAAATCCAAAGTTAAATTGCCCTCGGCAGCGCCTCCCCATGCTACTTTCACAAGCGTAATATCCTTGCCTCTTAACTGCTTCAACTCGCGATTCAAAATTCTCACTGGTAATGCCTCAACCGTAAGGTTCTCCCTTACCTCAACCTCATCCATCGGAATCACATGCGACGGATCCGGAACATACTTCCGAAGCTGTGAAACATGGAACACATCATGCAAATTCGAAAGATTCGGCGGCAACGCCGCCCGATAAGCCACAACACCCACTCTCGCGGATATCTGGTAAGGATCAATAAATCGAGAAGTAAGCTTCTTCGACTTCAATGCACGACCAACACCCGTCAGCGGTGTAACTCTAAAAAATACATGATCGCCTTCTTGAAACTCAAGATCTTTCCTCCTTCGATCATGATAACTCTTCTGCATACTCTGAGAAGCCTTTATTTTCTCACGAATAAGTTTTACCTTTTCTGTAGTTTGTTGCACTAACTCCGGTCCAACCACCAAACTCTCACCAGATTCATGCCAACACAAAGGTGTTCGACATCTTCTTCCATACAACGCTTCAAAAGGTGTCATTCCAATACTTGAATGGAAACTGTTTTTATACGTGAATTCCACCAACGAAAGATAACTATCCCAAGCACCACCTTGCTCAAGAACACAAGCCCTCAGCAAATCTTCCAACGACTGAATAGTTATCTCGGTCTGACACTCCGCCTGAGGATGATAAGAAGAACTCATTCTCAACTTGGAACCTAACGCCTTTTGCAAACATTCCCAAAATCTGGAAGTAAACCTCGGATCTCGATCTGAAACAATACACAACAGAACACCATGTAGCTTCACAATCACACGGATATAAATCTCAGCCAACCTCTCCAAAGAAAAACTGATGTCAATCGGAATGAAATACGCCGATTTAGTCAGCCTATCCACCACCACCCAAATGACATTATGTCCCCTCTGTGTATTCGGAAACCCTGTCACAAAATCCATAGAAATGCTGTCCCATTTCCACTTGGGAATATCCAACGGTTGCAATAATCCACTAGGCTTCTGATGTTCTACCTTTGACTTCTGACACGTCAAACACGTATAAACAAACTGAGCCACATCCTTCTTCAATCCGGACCAGCAAAAGATCTTCTTCAAATCTTGATACATCTTATTAGCTCCCGAATGTATACTCAAACTACTCTGGTGTCCTTCCTCTAAAATCATATTTTTCAAGTCCGAATCATCAGGAATACAAATTCCACCATGGAATCTCAAAACACCCTTATCATCCACTTTAAAGTCACCATTCACACCTTGATCTCGAACCGTCATCAAATCAACAAATTTCACATCCAACTTCTGTTTCTCGCTAACGGTTAACAGAAAATCATTAGTAACCTTTAACATACCAAGCCTCACGTTGTCAGATGTCAATTCACACACCAAACTCAAATCCCTAAATTCTTCCAAAAGTTCCCACTCTTTAACCATCAAAACAGACATATGCAAAGATTTTCGGCTTAACGCATCGGCTACCACATTAGCTTTACCAGGATGGTAATTCAAGCTAAAATCGTAGTCCTTCAAAAATTCCAACCATCTGTGTTGCCTCATATTCAACTCTTTCTGATCAAACAAGTATTTCAAATTTTTATGATCACTAAATACTTCGAATCTTGCACCATAGAGATAATACCTCCAAATTTTCAATACAAACACCACAGCCGCTAATTCCAAATCATGAGTAGGGTAATTCTTCTCAAGAATCCTTAATTGCCTCGAAGCATAAGCCACAACCTTACCTTCTTGCATCAACACTCCACCTAAACCAATCAAAGACGCATCACAATACACCACAAACGGTTCAGTAGGATTCGGTAAGACCAAAATCGAAGTTGTAGTCAATCTTCTCTTCAGCTCACTAAAACTTTCCTCACACTGAATATCCCAAATGAACGCTTTACCTTTACAAGTCAGCTGGGTCAAAGGAAGTGCTAACTTGGAAAAGCCTTCAATGAATCTTCTTCGATAATATCCAGCTAAACCCAAAAAGCTTCTAATTTCAGTAACCGATCTAGGAGCCTCCCATTGTAGAACTGCATCTACTTTGGATGGATCCACAGCAATACCATTACCTAAAATCACATGCCTAAGAAAAATCACTCCTGACAACCAGAACTCACACTTGCACAACTTGGCATAAAGTCTCTTCTCCTTCAAAATTTGCAACACAACACGCAAATGCTCCGCATGTTCCTCCCGAGACTTAGAATAAATCAAGATGTCATCAATAAACACAACAACAAATCGATCCAAATGCTCATGAAAAATGTGATTCATATACTCCATAAACACTCCTGGCGCATTAGAAACCCCGAACGACATCACATAATAATCGTAATGTCCGTAACGTGTCCTAAAAGCCGTCTTCTGAATATCTTCCTCTTTCACTCTAATATGATGATGACCTGACCTCAAATCATTTTTACTAAACACACACGCACCTACCAACTGGTCCATCAGATCATCAATTCTCGGAAGAGGATACTTATTCTTAATCGTCACCTTATTCAGCTGGCGATAATCAATACACAATCGCAAACTTCCATCTTTCTTCTTCACCAATAAAACTGGAGCACCCCAAGGCGATACACTCGGCCTCACAAACCTCTTTTCTAACAATTCATTCAACTGCTTCTTCAACTCAACCAACTCAGATGCGGACATACGATATGGTGCCATAGATACAGGTCTAGTACCAGGAACTAGATCTATAGAAAAATCCACCTCTCTTTCTAGCGGTACATCTGAAATATCCTCTGGAAACACCTCTGGAAAATCACACACAATAGGAAACACACCAATTGCAACTTGACTATCCACGGTCAACGATGCAAACAATCCGAACAATTAAGCTTCATCCGCCAAAAGTTTCTTCAACTCTTTGGTAGATAAGAAACACGATTCCTCGTCTTCTTCAAGAGAAGGAAATCTTACCATCTTATGATAACAATCAATATGCACTCGATTGAACTGCAACCAATTCATTCCCAGAACCACGTCTAAACCCTCCAACGGCGGACACACCAAATCCATCTCAAAATCTTTACCATAAATGGTCAAAGGACAACTTAAACAAACCAAAGAAGTAATTACCGACCCCATTGCTGGAGTATCAATAACCATCTCTCCACCCATCGAAGACAACAAAAGATTCAAACGCTTCGCACACTCAGACAAAATAAACGAATGAGCCGCTCCGGTATCAATAATAGCAACTAAAGGCATACTATTAATAAAACAAGTACCTCTGATCAGACGATCTGCACTAGTAGTCTGAGTTCCTGCCAATGCAAATACTTTCCCTCCAGCTGGAACTTGCTTTGGTTTCGGACACCTCGTACTAATATGACCAGCTTCCCCACAGTTGAAACACTTCACCGCATTCTTCTTGCACTCAGCTGTTACATGTCCTATACCTCCACAAATGGAACATTTCCTCATATCCTTTCTACATTCAAACTGACGATGTCCTAAGTCACCACACCTAAAACATCTCAGAGGATTAGACATACCTCCCCCACTTGGCCTTTTATCATAATTACCCCTTTGTTTACCCTTGTCAGCTGGTGACACATAAGGACCACCACGAAACGGTTGCTTCCCTTTCCTTTCGTTCACACTCTTATAGTGAGTAGAACGAGCTTTGCTATCCTCCTCATAAATTCTACAACAATCCACCAAATCCGAAAACCTTCTAATCCTTTGATAACCAATTGCCTTCTTGATCTCAGGACACAACCCATTCTCAAACTTCACACATTTGGAAAACTCTGCAGTTGCTTCAGCATAATGTGGATAAAACTGAACAAGCTCCACAAACCTAGCAGTGTAATCCACAACAGACATGTTACCTTGTTTCAACTCCAAGAACTCTATTTCCTTCTTTCCTCTAACATCTTCAGGAAAATACTTCCTCAAAAACTCCCTGCTAAACAAAGTCCAAGTGACCTCTTCACCTGCAGCTTCCCAAACATGACGCTTACTAACCCACCAATCATCAGCCTCCTCCTGCAACATGTGAGTACCCAATCTCACCGTATGTTCCTTAGCACAGTCCATCACTCGAAAGATTCTTTCAATCTCCTTAAGCCAAATCTGAGCACCATCAGGATCATGTCTTCCTTTGAAGACAGGCGGTTTGTTCTACTTGAACTCATCATTCCCACCAGCATTAGGTGCACCCCGCACAGCCTGAGCCATAGCTTGCATAGCAGCAGCAAGAGCAGCATCATTCCTACCAGCCATATTCTGTTCATATCCAATAACAGCAACTATGGTTAAACAAACAACTCACCCAAACACAAAGACCGACACAGACTGGCACGAACTGACACAAACTGGCTCTGATACCACTTAATGTAACACCCCTAATCTATACCCCAAGGAATTAAAGCGATAACAAATAATTAGAGTGTAATTAAAAAATTCATGGCATAGACGGGAGCGTCACATCAATTGAAACAAAATACAACAACATGCTCATAAGGATATGCAACAATCAGGTAGCACATAACAGGGGAACTCAGTTCCTAACACCCACAATTTAGATACAGAATAAAAGCGGAAAATCTGCAACTGAATCTCATATATATATATATATATATATATATATAACATAAAACTTTGTCTGTCATACACAGAGTCATACATGTACAATCCAAAAAGAACATATACATATACACATAATCACAAACGATCTCCCCGACTACCCGGTACTACTTATCAGAGCCGACCGACAAAAGAATGAAGACCTAAGCTTCACAAAAAGACATCCAGCATCTAATCTGCAATGCCTCATAGAGCATTCAAAACAGCAGAAGGGTGAGAAACACAATTATAATATAATTGCATACAATTATATAATAACACAAAAATACACATGTAAAATATTCTCACCACAACTTACACCAGAATTCAAAAACAAAACAACACAATTCATATCTCATATATCCGTCACAAAGGCATATCACTCATGCACAATACATTTATCACCAACATATATATATATATATATATATATATATATATATATATATATATATATATATATATATATATATATATATATATATATATCACAGCATCAATTCCATTCACAATTCCACACAAAATCAATCCATTCATGATTTATGCAAATGCACAAAGACCGACACAACGACTTTATGCAATACAATGCAGTACCGTTCCATCCATCATTCTCATCATTAGTTCACTCAGGAACTATTGGAATCATCGCTTGTTACTTAGTGTAACTCCCCGTCGGGCAAACGATGTTCCCCGTTTCTTTAGGTCCTCTTGGTATAAGGCTCACGACGTTTATGGATCGCTTTAGGTTCTCTTTATATAAGGCTCACGATCCGATCGCTTTAAGTCCTCTTTATATAAGGCTCACGATCGTTTATAACGTTGCTTTAGGTCCTCTCGGTATAAGGCTCACGACCATTATAGCAAATTCCCTCTGGAATCATTTCGTCGCTCACACCCACTAGAGCACACGACATCACAAGAATGCATATCATGATGCTTGGCATACAATGACTCATGACATTCAAATGCACACATATACACATCCATAATCATACATATACAATCAAACACAACACAATGCATTTTCTTGTCCTTAGGCCACAAACCATCATCACAACATTTCATCACATGCATTCACATCGTATAACATCACACAGGTCCTACGATATATGTATATGAAGCATATTGCATGATAAAACAACAATCACATACAGTTAAGACGGTAAAAGTCGGCAAAACGACACATTTCCAAATTCCCGACATAATTAAATCGGCCAACAATCTCAAAACCATTTTTATAAGAAAGAACAACTCAATAGCTTTCTAACGGTACCAAGAACTCCTCGATCCGAGTTACGGATCAAAAGTTACGGCATCGGACGCAAAATCGGGAACCATTCTACACCCTCTCTGGTCATACGCGTATTGCCTTAGGCCATACGCGTACTGTCCAGCTCGCTCGTTCATTCCATACGCATAATGCCCAAAGTGCTACGCGTATGGGCAGAGACTAAATTCTCCCCAAAACTCCACTAAAACTCCATACGTGTAATGCCTCACTTGTTACACATAATGCCTTGCCAAGTACGCGTACCATTACGTAAATCAGCAGAGGGCCGTGAAAAATGTGTTCCATACGCGTATTGCCCTCATTTCCCCCTTTCCATACGCGTATTTCCCAAACCAATACGCGTATTGCCCAAACCAATACGCGTATGGCCAGCAAAACCCAGAATTTTTCCTGCAGAATTTCTGCTACGAAATTCAACCAAAATCATCTCCAAATCTCATCTAAACACCAGCAAATTACCAATTGAATGCAGAACAACATCTATCTAACATGTCTCAGCAATTAGAAACATTAAAACATGATTTCAGATACAATTTGAATCAAATTCTAACAATCTCAACATATTAATGGTTTTGGTTCTATATCCAATTTCAACCAAATATCACACAAATACATACATACATAATCATACACAAGTATAGGATAATCGAGTTTCACACCCTTACGCGATTAATCGTGTTTTCAAAAGTCGGTTGAATCGTTTTCTTACTCTCCAAGTTTTTCCCTTTTTCTTCTTTCCTTTCTCTTTTCCTTCTTTCTCTTTTCCTTCCTTACTATTTTCTCTCTTTTTTTTTCTCTTTAAGTTTCTAACTTAAACAAAATAAGTAAAATGACCAAAATACCCCTACACTCAAATATCTCGCAAACGCTCCCAAAACGCGATAAAACATAACAACGATGAAAAATAATATATTTCCAAATAAAAGTAAAAAATAAAATAATATAAAAACAAAAATAATTAAATCGACTCGATTAAATAACTCTAAAAAAAACTGGGGCGTTACAAAGAGCCTCGGTCAAAGAAAAGGAAAATACCAGGACCAGCACCTGAGCTCTCCTCAGAGAGGACTCAGGATCCATTAGCTTAGATTTCCTTTTAACAGCACTTTGTAAATGACTGTATTTCCATTTCCGCAATCCTTTAAATTCAATAAAATGGGGTTTCCCCACTGTTTAATATTTGCAATCCTATTGTCGAAGATTACTTTGAATAAATAAAAATATACAATAATCATTGCATTCATCATTCCCGCGTAACGCATTCTTCTTACCTATGAATCTCACGATTGCGTCTCGATTCTAGAGTCAAACTGTCTCATTCATACAATACTTGGGCCAATCATCAGAAAAAGATGGATGATCTCGAGGAAGAGAACAGAGAGTTGAGAGAAGAAATTGACACTCTGAAGGAGGATCTGAGAAAGCTTCATAATGACATGCAAGCTCTAGTAGAAGCTCAGATGCAACAACAAAGGACTGTGATCTCAGAGATTGCATCAATGCCCATAGTGGAGAAGTATGATCCTAGGTATAGAATGCCGAAAGATCGTCCTGGGGCATGCCACTCAACTATATCCCGGAAGGATATATTTTGCCGATCACTGAAGATCCGGAAACTTCAGCAGGAGCCGCTGGGCCTGAAGGTTACAAACTTCGGGAAAGCGAAGATGCCAGGGGCATGACAACAACTCCTGAAGGTTACAAACTTCGGGAGACACCGAGAGTCTCAGCCATAATGACTATACCACCGCCCGTGGTGCACACTGTCCCGGAAGGACAGATTCCCCATATACCTTCTAGTGGAAACGAAAGGATGTTCGACAGAATGAATGAGTTCCAGGAACAATTCCTGGAGATGCAGAAAGAACTGCAAGCCCTTCGCGGTCAGGATTTATTTGAAAAGGACGCCGCAGACCTTTGTTTTGTGCCCTATGTGAAAGTCCCGCACAAATTCCAGGTGCCCGATTTTGAAAAGTACAAGGGTAACTCTTGCCCTTAGCGCCATTTGGTGATGTACGCTCGACGAACGTCAGCTCAGACAAAGAACCAAGAGCTACTGATCCACTATTTTCAGGATAGTTTAACCGGTGCCGCATTAAAATGGTACATGGGTTTGAACCGCACTAAGGTTGCTACTTTCAGAGATCTTGGCACTGCCTTCGTTCAGCAATATAAATACAATTTGGACATGGCACCGGACAGAGATCAACTCAGATCGATGACACAAAAGGACAAGGAAACCTTTAAGGAGTACGCTCAGAGATATCATGAAATTACCACCCAGATTTGTCCACCTCTTGAGGAAAAAGAGATGACAAAGATCTTCTTGAAGACCTTGACCTCATTTTACTGCGACAGAATGATTGCCAGTGCACCTAGTGACTTCATCGAGATGGTGGGCATGGGAATTCGTCTTGAGGAGGCAGTTCAGGAAGGATGGCTAGTTAAAGACGCTGGATCATCAAGTAGTACAAAATGATACGGTGGTGCTCTCCCTAAGAAAAAAGAGCAGGATATTGGGAATATCTTTCTCGGAAAGCAAAGGCGACGGTATCAACCAGTAGCAGCTGTAACTCCTGCTATCAATCCTGCATCTGTTCCTACGTATCAACCTCAGGTTGCTCAAAGCCAACCTAATCAACAGTAATTTCAGCAAAGGGCACAACAGTCTCTTCAGAAGGCTCGTCCTCCGTACAACAACAATTGTACAACACGACCACTAGGGTTTGATCCTATACCAGTGTTGTACGCAGAACTGTTTCCACTCTTACTGGTCAAGGGGCATGTCCAAACCAGGGCTCCTCTTACTATACAAGAAAATCCGCCTTTTTGGTTCAAAGCGGATCAGACTTGCCCTTATCATCCAGGAGGACTGGGGCATAACATAGAAAACTGTCTCAGTTTCAAATCCGGTGTGCAAAAGCTTGTTAGGAGCGGGGTCTTATCTTTCAAAGATACGAATCCGAATATTCTCACAAACCCACTGCCTCAACATGAGAAGGTTGCAGATAATTTGATAGAGGGTGAGTCTAACAACAGCTATCAAATTCATGATGTACTCTTATTGAGGGCCAACCTGGTCAAGATGCATTATAGACAGAGTGGACATGACCATGTGCCACCTCATAATTATCACCAGTGTGATATCTGCTCTAAAAACAATTAAGGATGTTCTGTGGTGCAATCATCTCTACAGGAACAGTTGGATCTCGGGTGGATCCAGGAGCATCGAGTTCGTGGAGTTAACATGACTTATACGAATTCCAACATCATTCAAAACCACGATATCCGTAAAATGAATGTCAACTTAGTAGCAATGCACTCAAGGCAAAGCTAGTATCATAATCTACCGAGACACGATTACGATTCCTGTCTGACATGCTCGGTAAATAAACAAGGATGCTCTTTTGTACAAGAGGCCCTCCCGCGTCAGATGGATCTTGGGTGGATCCAGGACTACCATGATAGAAATCCTTATCAGATTAACATGGTTCAAATCTTCGATATTCGTTTGATGAATACCAGCTTGGTAGAATTACACGCCAAGCAAGTCCAACTCGGCTTTCTCACTTCACATGATTATCTAAGCTGTAAAGTATGTTGTGAGAGTAACCAAGGGTGCGCTCTCGTTCAAAGAACTTTACAACACTTGCTAAACCACTGGTGGCTTCCAATCTATATGGATGAAGACACGCAACAAATCAGTATAGTTGACGGAAACCCTACTCGGCATCAGAGTCATGATGTTCGATCTACGGAAATAGACCTGGTAAGGTTACACTACTTTCAAAGCGGATGTGGCCAGGTGCCACCACATAATTACGAGCGCTGTAGAGTCTGCTCGGAAAATAATCAAGGATGTTACCTCATGCGAGCAGCTCTTCAGAGTTAGTTGGACCACAAAGAGATTCAACATTATTCAGTTTCAAGGTCCATTAACTGGACGCCAGACTATTTCCCAGATCAGATTAAGGATATTATTGTGATCTCTGGTCATGAAAGGGCAAAGGATGTTTGTACCATCATCCCTCTACTGGACAAGTCAAAGGTTCATAACCGGGAATTGATTGAAGTTTCTTACGACAGTTAGAAAAATCAGAAGGCTCCCGTAGTCACCTATCAGTTGGGACCGCTATCGTATAAATCAACTAAGGCTATCCCTTACAAATACGGTGCAAAAAGAATTGAGAATGGAAAGGAAATTCTATTACCCTCCGTCGTGAATATTGCAGACATCAGTCGAGTAACACGGAGCGGTAGAATCTTCAATCGAGGAGTTGAAGAACCCAGCAGAGAAAAGGAACCTCAAACAGAGGTTCCCGATCCACAAGTCGGTCAATCCAGTGATCCCGACCTTTCAAAGAAAGTTGATGAGATGCTGAAGCTCATCCAAAGGAGTGAATACAACATAATTGATCAGCTGTTACAAACTCCTTCAAAGATCTCAGTGCTATCACTTTTACTCAGTTCCGAAGCCCACAGAGAGGCTTTACAGAAAGTCTTAGAACAGGCCTTTGTGGAACATGATGTGACGATAAGGCAATTCGACAACATCGTCTCTAACATCACTTCCTGCAACAACTTGGGGTTTAGTGATGAGGAATTGCCAGAGGAAGGCAAAAGTCACAACATGGCGCTCAATATCACATTCAACTGCCAGGACGATGCCTTAGCCAGCTTACTGGTAGATACCGAATCGGCTCTCAACGTCATGCCAAAGTCCACTCTGATGCAACTATCATTTGAAGGACCTCCGATGAGAGGCAGTGAGGTCGTCGTCAAAGCATTTGACGGATCCAGGAAAACAGTTATCTTCGAAGTCGACCTTCCCATAACTATCGGTCCTCACACTTTCCTAGTCACTTTCCAGGTCATGGACATCCGGGCAACATATAGTTGCTTATTAGGAAGACCTTGGATACACCAGGCTGGGGCAGTCACTTCGACAATTCACCAGAAACTGAAGTTTGTCAAGAACGACCAACTCGTCATAGTCTGCAGAGAATAGGTCTTGATTGTGAGTAACTTATCATCATCCACCTGTGTGGAACCAGAGGAGATAATCGAAACCCAGTTCCAAGCGCTTTAGGTGAGCAGTGATAAGCAGGCAGAAGGAGGAACCTCGATTTCCTCATACAAGGATGCTCTCGAAGCAATTGAAAGTAACAATACGAAAGGGTAGGGACGGCTTGTCATTCCTGCCGATAATAAAACAAAGAAGGGTCTTGGTTTTTCTGCAACCTCTACCCATATTGCCGCTAACGGTGAAAGTCTTCATCCCATTCAGAACTTCTTCCACAGTGGAGGTTTCCTTCACCCTGTGCCTCAAGAAGTACTTAACATCAACGAGGGAGATTCCTCTGACACAGATGGGGAGTGGAAGTCCTATCTTAACGAGGACAGTTATATGTCTCAGGAAGAGGTGCCTACACCATTTTGTTTTCCTGGCACAGAGTCCGAGATTTATACCAAGGTTAGATGTTGAAATGATGTATGGAGATTGTGATCTGGAAGGATGTTGTGCTCCACCAAATTCATTAGAGGAAGACACTCTGATGAAAGACAACTTTGATCATGACTATTATGGCTTGATGGATGGTCTGCCCATCTGGCAGCCGTACTGAGGAGACTTGGGGCAAGAAAATCAGCCGAACAATGAAAATTAACTGAGCATCATGGAAAAGAATACCTGCGTCCCCACCATGGCATGGGATTAACACTCAGGTTATTCGGAAAGTATCCAGCACGATGATGAATTCGCGAAGTTTGCAGGACTAGAATTCATTAACTATGCTTTTCCTGAGGTCAACGTCATCGAAAGAGATGAGTCTTCCAGTTCCAAAGAGGTGTGGGACACCTTGGGACAACCGAGTGGAAAATACAACTTTATGGTCAAATACACCACTCCTGAAAGCTCTCGTATCAGGCTCAAAGACGTCCAGCCAACTGGATGGGGAGATATACCTGAGAGCACAAATACTCTGCGAAATACAACCGAGGAATCCTCCTACGACAACTCTGCATGGGAGACAGATTCCAATGATCCAGCTCCACCAGAAATCAACATCATTTCTGAGGACCAGCCAAGAAAGAAGGTACCAGACTTTATTATTCACTGAGGAGTTCACCGCCAATGGGTTGCAGTTGACGTTCCGAAGATTGTTCATAAGTCAAAGTAATTGTCATCTTTATCTTAACCTTTCACCATGCCCAGGTGAAACAGATGTTTTGATACTGCCCACTTTCTGTAAATATACCTCTTCGCTTCGCCCAAAGCGACAGAGTTTTGTTTTATAGGGCTGTAGTTTCAAGAGTCGACTAAATCATAAATAAACGTCGTTATGTAATTTCCGCATTATATGCTGTTTTCTCTTTTAGTTTTTTCAGAGAATGGTAATCCTAAAAAACAAAAAATAATAAAAACAAGCAGTTTTCAGAAAAACATTGCACACACTCTTGCATTCTCTCTATCTCTTCTAAACACAAATCATAATGTCATGCAGATTGCTTGTTTTAAACCCCATTGAAACGTACGATCCGATGCCTTCTCCCAACTTTGAATTCCCGGTATTTGAGGCTGAAGAAGAAGATGACAACGAAATTCCAGAAGAAATCTCCCAATTACTCAGACAAGAGGAAAGGTCCATTAAACCTCACAAGGAGCTGTTGGAAACGGTCAACTTGGGTTCAGAGGAAGAGAGAAAAGAGATCAAGATTGGGGCACTGCTCAGTCCAGCTGTCAAAGAAAGTTTGACAAAGCTTCTCAAAGAGTTTCCCGATGTATTCGCCTGGTCCTACCAGGACATGCCAGGGTTGGATACCAGCATCGTGGAACATCATCTACCGTTAAGGTCAGAATGTCCGCTAGTAAAATAAAGGTTGAGACGGACTCATCCGAACATGGCCATCAAAATCAAAGAGGTAGTACAGAAGCAGATCAACGCGGGTTTTCTCGCCACATCAGAATATCCTCAATGGTTGGCCAACGTTGTACCAGTTCTGTAAAAGGACGGAAAGGTCAGAATGTGTGTGGATTACAGAGATCTAAAGAAGGCTAGTCCAAAGGACGACTTTCCTTTACCACACATCGACATGCTGGTTGACAGTACAGCAAAGTTCATAGTTTTCTCCTTCATGGATGGATTCTCGGGCTATAATCAAATCAAAATGGCGCCGAAAGACATGGAGAAAACGTCCTTCATCACCCCATGGGGGACTTTTTGTTACAAGGTAATGTTGTTCGGTTTGAAGAACATCGGGGCAACCTATCAACGGGCCATGACTACTCTGTTTCATGACATGATACACAAGGAAATCGAGGTATATGTCGATGATATGATTGCAAAATCTAAAACAGAGGAGGAGCATGTGACCCACCTGTCAAAACTATTTGAGCGGTTGAGAAAGTACAAACTCCGCTTGAATCCCAATAAGTGCACATTCGGTGTTCGCTCAGGAAAACTTTTAGGGTTCATCGTCAGCCCGAAAGGAATTGAGGTTGATCCTGACAAGGTCAAGGCCATTCAAGAAATGCCTTCTCCGCGGACTGAAAAGCAAGTAAGGGGATTCCTGGGTCGTATGAACTACATTTCCAAATTTATATTCCTCATGACCGCGACATGCGCGCCGATTTTCAAATTACTCAAAAAGAATCAGGATTGTGTTTGGACAGATGGCTGGCAAACTGCCTTCAAAAATATCAAGAAATACCTGTTGAACCCACCAATTCTATCACCTCCAGTGGAAGGATGACCATTGATCATCTACCTAACAGTATTGGAAGACGTGTCACAAGTGTCAGATATACTCGGACAAAATCCATGTACCGCCAACACATCTCAAAGTTCTCTCTTTTCTGTGGCCTTTTTCCATATGGGGAATCGACATGATCGGCATGATTGAACCCAAAGCTTCAAACGGACATCGGTTCATCCTGGTAGCAATCGACTACTTCACCAAATGGGTCGAAGCAGCGTCATACGCCAATGTAACCCGACAAGTGGTGGTCCGATTTATAAAAAACAATATCATTTTCCGTTATGGTGTTCCAAGCCAGATCATTACAGATAATGGATCTAACTTGAACAATAAGATGATGAAAGAATTATGCGTCGAGTTCAAGATTGAACACCATAACTCATCTCCCTACCGACCTAAGATGAACGGAGGGGTAGAAGCGGCTAACAAGAACATCAAGAAGATTGTTCAAAAGATGGTTGTAACCTACAAAGACTGGCATGAAGTGCTACCTTTTGCTCTTCACGGCTATCGCACATCTGTCCGCACTTCAACAGGGGCAACCCTTTCTCTCTAGTATATGGCATGGAGGCAGTACTCCCCATAGAAGTAGAGATCCCATCAATCCGGGTATTGATGGAAGCTAAGCTAACAGAAGCCGAATGGTGTCAAGTCGACACGACGAACTGAATCTGATTGAAGAGAAGAGAATAATGGCACTATGCCACGGTCAGTTGTATCAACAGAGAATGAAGAAGGCGTTGGACAAAAAGGTCCGACCTCGTGTCTTCAAGAAAGGAGACCTCGTGCTCAAGAAGATACAATCATTTCTCGCTGATTCTCGAGGCAAGTGGACCCGAATTACGACGGCCCTTATGTGGTCAAGAAAGCATTCTCAGGCGCCGCCTTGAGACTCGCAACCATGGACAGAGAGGAATTTCCCTACCCCACAAATGTTGATGTAGTCAAGAAATACTTTTCCTAAAAAAATATAAAAAAGTAAAAAAAAAAACAAAAAACGTCTCGGTGGATTGAAAACCCGAAAGGGCGGTCAAGGCAAAAGTTAGAGACATGATCAAAAATCATCCCGGTGGATTGGAAATCTCAAAGTACAATCCAGGAAAAAGTTAGGGATAATGGCAAGTAACTACGTCTGATCAGGGCAAATCCTTCAGCGGCATTCATGCCATCCATCAGGAAAACTCCAATCAAGGTCATGTTCGACAAAAGCTCAGGATGTCCCGAATTCAAAGTTGGTAGAAGGGTAGTGGTCGTTATGTTTCAATGTAGCCCTCTTCCCTTAAATTACCATTTTCAAACTTTGTAAATACTCCATGGAATTACCCGTTTGGCTGATTTCCATCCTATCAATAAAATTTGAGCCATAGTGCTTTTGTTTGCAATTCTTATTTTGTTTTAGCTTTGCAGAACGTCATTTTAACATGATTAAAGATTCTTGAAATAAAACAAAAAATGAATTTACTTGTTAAAACTTTTTCTGATTTTAAAATAAAGATGGCAATTTCTTTTGGCTGTTGAACATCGAAAGAACATCGATCGCTTCTCCAGAAGTAATCGAACCTCAAGGTGCAGAATCAAAGTACTCATTCTAAACCAGCACGCCTGAATGAAGGATCAGCTGTGTCAGAGACCATGTTTCATCTAACACCCTCGGTAGAGTTCTTACCTCCTAAGCCCGACCAACATAGCTCCCAACAGGGACTATCTCTCCTAAGCAAGGCAGAATTGCTATCTTGAACCAGCGATACTTTTCATCTCCCGCTGTGACCGAGTATCCAGTCGTGTTCATCCATTAGTCTGTATCTCGCGTCAGTTTTGTCAGCATATACATACATACATCATGCATTATTGATTTAAATTTACATTCATATTGCATCACTATCCTCTAGTCGGTCTTGTTCTCATGTGATAAAAGTCCTCTTGTCAATTGAGTTGTCAGTTCTTTCCTCGTAAGGAAGTGAATCATCTAAGCAATCTCTCTCCAGTTTATCTCTGGATTAGAGAAGGTCCTCGACCACTTTGATAACTTGAACCTCTGAAAATCAAGGAGACCTTAGACAAACATCACTCTTCGCCATCGAAGATGATATCTTCGCTTTCTCGGATTAAGGAAAATCCCCAAAGAAAGCCTCTTAATCAAAGATTCGGCAATACAACCGTTCCTCTTCTGAAAATTTCGCTGACGAAAAGGTCATCAGCACCTCAAAATTGGATCACATCATATGGCATTTCTCTTAGAAAATCCCGAGAAAAGTATGATGTAATATCCCCAAGCGAAATCAGTCTCTCAAGAGACTCGTTTTCCCCGGTAGAGCCAATAAAGGGCGTCTCCAACGGAGAAGTTTGAAAACATCTACAACTCGGACGCATGGGTTCCCCAACAAGTCTGACATCAAAAACCTTTTCCATCAAATGGCATCTCCCCAGGAAAATTTGGCGAGAAGTTTGAGGAAAACCGCTACGAACAGCATCCTTTGTCAAGAAAGTTTATTGACAAAAGAAACTGAGACCAGTTCCTTGGTAGGAAACCAGGATCGAGAGGAAGTTTATTTCAGCAACTGAGACCAGTTCCTTGGTAGGAAACCAGGATCGAGGGGAATTTTACAAAAGAAACTAAGACCAGTTCCTTGGTAGGAAACCAGTATCGAGGGGAAGTTTATATCAGCAACTGAGACCAGTTCCTTGGTAGGAAACCAGGATCGAGGGGAAGTTTACAAAAGAAACTGAGACCAGTTCCTTGGTAGGAAACCAGGATCGAGGGGGAAGTTTATATCAGAAACTAAGACTAGTTCCTTGGTAGGAAACCAGGATCTAGGGGAAGTTTATATCAGCAACTGAGACCAGTTCCTTGGTAGGAAACCAGGATCGAGGGGAAGTTTACAAAAGAAACTGAGACCAGTTCCTTGGTAGGAAACCAGGATCGAGGGGAAGTTTATATCAGAAACTAAGACCAGTTCCTTGGTAGGAAACCAGGATCGAGGGGAAGTTTATATCAGAAACTAAGACCAGTTCCTTGGTAGGAAACTAGGATCGAGGGGAAGTTTATTTCAACAACTGAGACCAGTTCCTTTGTAGGAAACCAAGATCAAGGGGAAGTTTATTTCAGAAAACTGAGACCAGTTCCTAGGTAGGAAACCAGGATCGAGGGGAAGTTTATTTCAACAACTAAGACCAGTTCCTTAGTAGGAAACCAGGATCGAGGGGAAGGTTTATCTTTTCTAAGCATCATTGCTTAGCAAAAAAGATGAATGTGTAAGCTACCATTCATAACCACCATTAAAATTTTGGGTATTCTGATATTTAATCCTCTTGCACCCCGAATGCCCGAATACCTTCGCCATTTACGCCTTCGGGTCCAATAAGATTAAATAGGGGCATCTGTCATACCCCAAATTTTGACCACTTAGATTTCCCATCATTGTGCAAATCATCATCACAATATGGATGAACCATCATACCTCATTAGTCTCCCCAAAGATGGGTGAGCATTCACTACAATCAAATTTAGGGTTTCAAGCCCTCTCAGAGCTCTTAGACAAAGGATCAATCAAGGAATGACATGATCCTCAACTAGTATAAGTCTCTCAAACATCCACAATGGATCAAGAGGACTCCTATATTATGAATCAGGCACAAGGTTGCAGCATTCCAAGTGGATCAAGCCTCAAGATCGCTAATGTCACCAAATTAGGGTTTTGGTCGACCAGGGCCTCCAGTTGGAAATTTTCCTCTGGGCATGAGCCAATGCTTCAAAGCATAACCTAATATGATCCAAGGGACATTATGAACCCAATCATCAAGTCAATTTAGCCTTAGGGGATGCTTACAATAAAAATCAGGAATTAGGGTTTCTTGACCTAATCCACCCCTAAGTTGACTTTTGGGACAAAACATGAGCCAAGACCTCAAGAGAGGATTTGAGGGTCTCTAACACCCTACATTGATCCATTTGAAACAATGGATTAATCCAAGAAGTTTGATTCACAAGTTTCAAGTTCATCAGAACCACAATTAGGGTTTCGTAGGAAAAGTCAATTGTGCCTTTGACTTTTGACCCAGGCATGCTCCCAAACCTTGGGACATGATTCAATACACCCTATAACACCCATGAAACATGTCCATCATGTTTGATTTAGGTCAAGGACTTGATTTCATAAAGGATCGCACAGTTTGGAATTCATTTGACAAAAATTCAACTGTGCACAAAAGTCAACTTTGACTTTTTGAGATTTTTCACAAATATGGTTCTTTGACCCCAAAATGATGTTAATGTGTGATTTGGATCATCATTCATCAAGAAAAATCAAGAAAAGTGGGATAACTTGTAAAAGGGGTAACCATAAAAACTTAGAAATTTTCTAAGTTATGGAACAAAGTGGCTAGGGTACCAACTTTGGAGGATCATATCTCCTAAACCACAAGGTCATTTTTCCCTATTCAAAGTTGGATTTGTAACTCTCATGGCCCTCTACAAAAGGTTCAACTACCACTCATTCCAATTCCCCATGAATTTCTAGTTATGGAATGGCCAAAATCACAAAAAGTGAAAATGTCACTTTTTTCCAAATGTAGGGGCATTTTTCACTTGGCGCCCTTTTTGAAAATTAAAATATTTGAATTTTGTGATTTTATTTAATTGATTCAAAAATTAATTTCTCTCTGAATTTTAATGATTTTGAGTTGATTATTTTTTTAATAATTCACAAAAATGTTAAAATATTTTATTTTACAAAAAATTCCCAAAAATATTATTTATTTCTTATATTTGATATTTTTGCAAAGAATTAATGTTTTATTTGTTTTTAACATTTGAAATATTTTTTCCTCCTTGATTTTCCAAACTTAATTGATTTCCAATTATTTTGTGGATATAAACATGATTTTTCAAACATTTATCCAAGATCACAACTTGTTTTTCACACATGTTTGATAATTTTGATCATTTTAATTAAGTTTTTATTTAATTAAAATGCATTTTGAAATGAATTTAGGGTTTTGATCTTAATCACTCTAAACAAATCATTTTCAAACCACTTTGGGCCTCTAATAGAGTGTAAAACTCAACCCCTTTATGTAAATAAACATTTTTGGGCCTCACACATTGTATAAGTCCCTCTGTATATTTTTAAACGTTCGGCGCGATCGTCGCCTTTTCAAAATCATCTGGGCCTCCCCTCGAGTTGTAAGCCTCATCTCTCGTACAAAAATAAATCTTTGGGCCTCTAATAGAGTGTAAGACCCAACCCCTCTTAGAAACTAAAACCATTTTGGGCCTCAGTGTATTGTATAAGTCCCGATACCGTCAAAAAGTTCGGCGCGATCGTCGCCTTTTTTAGATACAACCCTGGGCCTCTCCTTGAGATGTAAGCCCCACCACTTGTATAAAAATAATCAGTTTGGGCCTCTAATAGATTGTAAGACCCAATCCACTTTTAACCAAAACCATTTTGGGCCTCAGATATTGTATAAGTCCCTCTGCGTTAAAAGAAAAACCTCGGCACGAACGCCGTTTTCAGACAAATAACCCTGGGCCTCCCCTCGTGTTGTAAGCCCCATTTCTTTTCTTTTCAAAATCTTTGGGCCTCTAGTAGAGTGTAAGACCCATCCCCTTGTACATAAAAACTTTTTTGGCCTCAGTCACTTGTATAAGTCCCTGTACAAATTCAAAACAACGGTGCAATCACTGATAAAACCTTGGGCCACTCTTTGAGGTGTAAGCCCCAACAAATCTTTTCAAAGCACTCTCTCCTTTGATTTTGAATTAAAATATATGTTGTCATCAAAACTTTCCTTAATTTCTTTGTTGAATAACTAACAAAACAACATGGAAGCTCTACAACCGAGTAAGTGTTTACCCGCTTTCATTTACCGCTTTCATATGTATATAACTGTATTGTGGGGCTACTTCACTGTAAGTCTTCTTTCACATCCTTTATATACTTGTCAAACATCCACTGTGTAATACTAATGTAGTTATTTATAGTTTTCCCCGGCAACTACGTCTAGTACTAGGTAAAGCCCTGTTGGTCACTCTTAAATACAAACAAAACTAGATCCCCATAGGATTTCCAGATACAATCTTCCCTCCTCTTGGGGTTAAACAATATGGAGACGTGAAAGGCAACATTCTCTGTGAACCCTTTCTCAGACTGTCACCCTTAGAAATTGTCAAAGAAACTCTAACTCCCCAGAGATGATATTTTCTCCGTGAATGGCATCTCTTGAGTTTCTTCCAAATTCTCGGACTTTCCTGGCTTGATCTATTCTCGGTGAATAGCATGTCTTGAATTTCTCGGGGTTTGGGGACCCACAGGCTTCCTAAAAGCATCCCCGCCTCCTCTTGGGCGTTGTACAAGGACCCTTCGGCTTCTTATAAGCTCTCATGCCTTTTCTTGGGCTTAGTACAAGGACCCAGAGACCTCTACAGGTATAGGAACAGAACCTAGTCATCAATTTGCTAGAACTGTCTTTCTGAGTCAAGTGTCAAACCAGTTAATGGGTTGACCTTCATCCCTTAACGTATCAGCCTTCTCTTAGGCATCATACAATGATCATTCACTATCTGAGAATCTATTTCTCAAACACCAGTAGACTTGGACAGTCTCAATACCCTTGGGATTTCCCATTTCCTTAAAGAACAGGGAATAACCCTGATCCTCGGATCAATTCCAAGGCACAACCTTGCCTATAATCTTTCCCTTTATAAGAACTGGTTTTCTCTTTTATCCAACACATTGGACCTGTCACTAAACTGAAACAGTCGCCAGCACAATTATCCTCCATCTCGGGCTTCGTACGAGATAGAAAATCACTCTCTTGTTGAGTATAAAAGACTCTCTTGTTGAGTCAATCCACTTTTAGCCTCCGTCTCGGGCTTCATACAAGACACCAAATCACTCTCTTTTTGAGCATAAAAGACTTTCTTGTTGAGTCAATCCACTTTTAGCCTCCGTCTCAGGCTTCATACGAGACACCAAATCACTCTATTGTTGAGTATAAATGACTCTCTTGTTGAGTCAACCACTTTTAGCCACCGTCTTGGGCTTCATACAAGACACATATAAATGACTCTCTTGTTGAGTATAAAGGACTCTCTTGTTGAGTCAACCTTTTTAGCCTCCGTCTTGGGCTATATATAGGACAGATAAAAGCACTCTCTTGTTGAGTCAGTCACTTGTTAGTACTCTCTTGTTGAGCCAATCCTTTTAGCCTCAACCTCGGGCGTCATACGAGACAAATAATAAATACCCTCTTGTTGGGTCAATAGCCTCCTCTTAGGCTTTGTATAAATAAAACTCCAGTTAAGTCGATCAACCTTTTAGCATCAAAGTCATGCCTTGCTCACAGCGCACAAACATCAACAACTCCTCTTTAGAGATGACAAATTCTCTCTCAGCATAAACCATTCAGCTTCACATCTTGGGCTTTGAACAAGATACAAATAGACCCTTCAGCTTCACATCTTGTGCTTTGAACAAGATACAAACCTCTTTAGCTTCACGTCTTGGGCTTTGAAAAAGACACCAAAACATCTTTTTCCTCCCATAGAATAGGAGTAACTACGATCGCTCTGATTTCCCCGTTTCGGGAATACGTAGGCATAAGATTGCAAAATCTTAGCGAGCATACTAATTAAAAACCCATATATCAACCCCAAAATCACCTGATCCTAACATCTTACCAAAAACCTCGCAAATGATCCAAACATTCGAATCTTAACAAAATAAACCGAAGAAAGGCCCCACGTCCACAAAGCATCTGCAACCTAAAAGATCGCTGTTCAAACTCAGTATGCAAGCAGGGTTAATTGGAGACATCTATTTCCCTTCCTTAATCATCTCAATAGGATAAAAAATGAATTGAACTGTAGTACCCAAGAGATCGTGATTCAAGACCATAAAAATCGTGCTATAGGACTCCGACCACACTCAGAGTTTTCCAAAGTTGTGGGCCTCGCACCTCCGAGGAACCTAGACGCTTTCCTCCCCAAGGCGCAGTCGTACATCCAGTACGAAGAAAAGGAAGTGGCCAACTCCGCCAGAGCCTCCCACCACCAGGAGAACGCCCGGGCCTCCGAAGGTAAAGAGCCCTCGACATCTCGTCAAGGAGAAAAGAAGCGCGAAGACCGTTCTCGGGACTCCCTGGATAGCAAGGGACCTTCCAAATGATTTCACGACTAAACCCCCTGACCGCGTCCAGGGAAAAGATATTGTCCGAATGCGCAAATTTGGAATTCAAACAAGCAGGGGTCCACTTCCCCAAACAAATACCGGCCAAGCCCAACACCGACAAATCAAAGTACTGTCGTTTCCATAAGAGTCACGGCCACACCAGCGAAGATTGCATCCATTTGAAGGATGCTATCGAAATACTGATCAAGGATGGCCACCTGAAATAGGTCACGAAAGAGAAAGATACTCCCCGGCAAGACGCCCAGGAGTCAAAGAAGGTAGATGAAGAGGTGCTTTCCTCAGAAGAGGCCAACATCCAAGTCGCTATGTCCGTATCGCGACTAGAAGATTTCTACGTCCCAGATGAGCTCAGCGTTCCTGCCTACTTCGTACCCCACAGCCCGTGGGAGACGTTCCCCTCCGCTATGGTCATCTCAGGGGGAGGCTTTAATAAAATCATGGTGGGCTCCGTGAAGAGAAAATTCGAGTACCTGATCAGCACAAGCTCCAACAAGATGACCACACTCAATCAAGCCCAGAAGGGTTCTATCCCCATTTCCTTCTACCAGGAAGAGCTCCTCGGAGAATCCCCAAACTCGAGCATCCCCCTGCTCGTCAAAGCTCGAATGGTGAACTTCGACGTTCGCAGGATTCTCATCGACCAAGGCAGCTCGTTCGACATTATGTACTCCCATCTGTTTTCAATGCTCCAGCTGGACGAATCACACCTCACTCCCTATGTGGGTTCTGACTTGCAAGGATTCAATGGGTCAATGACCAAACCATAGGGATACGTCGAACTGATCATAACTTTTGGATCATCAGAGACGGCCAGATCCATTAAAGTACAATTAATGGTAATCGATTGCCCGTCTCTGTACCAGTGCATCTTCGGAAGACCAACCTTGGCTGAATTGGTAGTCGTGCCCTCAACCGTCCATCTCAAGATGAAGTACTACACTTCAAAGGGGATGGTCGCCACCCTCCACGGCGACATCGAAGCCGAACGACGATGCATTGAAGCAGCCACGAAGGGACTCAGCACCATGGCGTCTAAGCCGAAGGTATATAACAAGCCAGCCTTGCCCAGCAGCTCCGAGGAAGCCAAGCAGTTGGCTCAGGTCGATGCCATCGACCTTGACAGCCGCTTCCCCGAAGAGGACCAGAAGGAGGGCCAAGCAACCTCGAGCAGCTCGCCTACCCCGACCAGCAGCAGCTGCCATCCGAGGCGTCCCATCCCGGTTGGCGACTTCGAGCTCGTCTTGTTCGGTGACGACCCCCAGCGGGGATTAAAAATTGGAGCGGATCTCCCCGACATCGCAAGGAAGTAACTCAAAGCGTACCTCCGCGAGAACGCTGATCTGTTCTCCTGGAGCGCCGCCGAGATGCCAGACTTAGACCCATTCGTCGCCTGCCATCAACTCACGATTGACCCTACCGTCAAAGCAGTAGCACAACGTAGGAGAAAGCAGTCTCCGAAGAAAACGAAGGCTGCAGAAAAAGCTGTAACGGACCTCCTCGAGGCCAAATTTATCTCGGAAGCCAAGTACACCACTTGGCTGTCCAACGTTGTACTTGTCAAAAAATCTAATGGCAAATGGCGAATGTGTATTGACTATACCGATCTTAACAAGGCATGCCCGAAGGATGCCTACCCCCTCCCCAATATTGGTAAACTTGTTGATAACTCTGCCAGTTTTAAACAATTATCATTCATGGAAGCCTACTCGGGCTATAATCAAATACCAATGGCAATGAACGATAAAAGATACACAGCCTTCATGACCGAATCGGGCAACTATTGCTACAAAGTAATGCCCTTTGGCCTAAAGAACGCCGGCGCGACCTATCAAAGGATGATGAACAAGGCCTTTCGGGGAGAGATAGGCGACATGCTCGAAGTCTATATGGACGATATGATTGTAAAATGCTGCGAGGAAACCAATCATACTGCCCATTTACGAAAGGTCTTCGAACAGGCCAGGAAATACCAGATGCGTTTCAACCCGAAGAAGTGCACGTTCGGTGTCTGGGCAAGAAAATTCCTCGGTTTCTACCTAACAGAACGAGGAATCGAGGCCAACCCCGATAAGTGTCGGGCATTCTCCGAGTTTCCAACGCCCAAATCGAAGAAATCCATCCAGTCCCTTAACGGGATGCTCGCATCTTTATCCCGTTTCGTGGCCAAATCTGCCCGGCACTCCTTACTCTTCTTCAAACTCCTCCGCAAGGAGGAAGTGTTTGTGTAATGCCCTGTATAATATTTATCTAGAATAATACCATACAAGTGTTTTATTTGGTATTGACACCATCATAAGTGCCTAATGGCGTAATTCACATACTTGCCCATTTCTAAAACATAAACACAATCTATGGCACAAGACATAAAAACTAGCCAAAATAACAAAATCTAAGATCAATATACAATATCTTCAATTGTATACAACAAAATAATACACAGCGGAAAAAGCTCAACTAAGCTTCTCTTGAAACACCTAAGCATAGCTCCACTTGTAAATCAAACCTACAATAGTGGGGTAAGATACATCAAATCTCCGTGAGTTCCCTATCTTATGGATTCTCTCGGCTTTACATGGTTCTATCAATCCTAACTCAAGTCAAGGGGAAGGGAAATGACCTTGAGTTTTCAATCTCACACTATATGGAAACATGTTCGTGAGTTCACCAACTCAAAATATCACTAATTGATAACCTTACCAAGGTATCCCCTTTTCCCGTCCGCTTCTACGTCTAGAACTCGACCTGAGTCATGGATCCTTGTAACCTACTTGACATACGAATGGATTCGGGTTCTACGGGCCATTAACCGTTATGAACCTTCACTTCACACGGGCCATTAACCGTCACAAGCATACGCTCCCTGAGCGCCATTCGTACTGCACGCGGGAATCAAACCTGCCAAGTAGTCATGCCTACGTTTCAGAGGAGCTCGAGACTCATGAAACTGCAACTCAAGATAAACGATTACAATTACGTGATCTCATACACAAACGTGATTGTATTCGACAATCACAAGGCCACATTGCCTTAACGCCACATTCGCCTTTTCTCATAATCACAAAAGTTCAACATGTTCCATACTAGTGTTTCACTCACTGATAGACCAATCTCGTCACAGGTGTACCTTCCTACATCAGGTGCCCGAGCCTTGCCATCTAGGTGATCTACTCCAGGAATTCGCCAATGAATGCACGAGCGTCGCCATCCAGAGTTTCTATCACAATTCTATTCACATCCTAGAATTATAACAATCTTAACTATGCCATTTGTTTTGGGGTAAAGTTTCCTCACTCTTCCTAATTTATTTTAACATGCATATTCTCTCATTCATACTTAACAACAATATTAGACAAGCATATTACAATATCAATCATAAAACACACATGATAGCATAATATGTCAAACATAACCACATAGTAGTTCACACACATTTTTAAGGCATACAAACCACTACTATCCTCTACCAAGCATCCTTGGTGAAATCATGGTCAAACATTACCATTTAATAGCACATTGGATTCTCTTTCCAAGGCTTCAAGTCTTATATCAATCGGCTTCCCGATTCATGAATTTTTGTGGAAACGAGGACTACAATATTCACACATACATCACTTTTCCATATTTATCTTATCAATCCATGGCATAAACATATGCTTCTACTTCACTATCATAAAGAGCATTGAAATAGCTTTCCAACGCATCCGACCGTGCCTGAATCCGAGTTACGGATCAAAAGTTATGAAGGAAATAAAATGGGAAATCTATCACGTTCGCTTTCCTATTCGCAATGCGAACCCCCAGCGAACCATGGCAGAAGAAAAAAGGCATAAAGTTCGCAATGCAAACTTCTAGGCAAACATTCGCCTTCCCTTCGCCTTGGGTTCGCAATGCGAACCTGCGAACCCAAAAATTCTCAGCAGCGTCAATATAGGTCATTTGGGGCCAAAATCCCTTATTTCTTCCACCCAAACACTTCCAATTCATACTATATCAACCAAAACACGTTCCAAACATAACAACAAGTATTCTACGCAGTTTATATCGTATTTCATCCATTAGATTTCATTGATTTAACCGTTTAATCATTTTCTCTCAAATCTAACCTAAGTTCTAAACTTATATTTCTAGAACTTAGATTGTCTAACTAGAACCCACCTGATAATCGAAGAGGAGTTTGAAGAAGATGTTGATGATCCCTGAGCTTCTTCTCAAGCTTTCCCTGTTTCTCTTCTTCTTTCTCTCTTCCTTCTCTTCTTTCTCTTTTCTTCTTCTTTACTATCTTTTCCTTTTCTTTTTCTTATATAATATATATATATATATATATATATATATATATATATATATATATATATATATATATATATATATATATATAATACCAATATTATATAATATAATCCAATAGAGTAAAATATCTCCAATTGATATTTTATCGTCTCAAACCAATCGATTAGTTATTAAAGTTACCTTAAAACCTTTTCTTGAATTAAAATAATTGATCGCTTCAGAGTTCACCAGTTGCTCTATTGATCCCAATTGATAATGCTTAAAGTACTTAGAGGATTCCATTAATCCAATTATCCAAAGATAGAGCATATATATACTTATCTGATCTCATCTAATATCCAATTGAGCATTTAAATAATATGGGGTATTATACTCTCCCACCCCTTAAATTGAAATTCGCCCCCGAATTTCCTCTACTCAATAATAACCACAACTTGTCGCCGTCTTAGATCCATACTTAACTTTACTTTCATTAGAATTTCTGACATAATCCAATTCCAACTTGACTTCACAGACCACATCCTTATTTCAATATTGGGTTAACCTTCAACTTGATCTTCCACAATTCCTCTTTTGTTCTATACAAAAGACTTGGTCACATTCTACCTTCGGCAAGAATGTACCATTCTATACTCCTCTACTGAGTCACAACAAAACCGTAACACCCTATCTCAAATTAGGACAACAACACTCAACACATCTTCGAAATGTAATTCAGTGATTTATTATCTTCATGCAATTACTGATAACTATTCTTTCATAAATCCCATTAACATTCAAACCCCTTCACAATTAGTCAAACGACTTCTTTACCAGTTCCATCTGGTCTGATATTAACCATTGTAACCATTACATCTGATAATTCATCTCTTTCGTATCACCCCAAAAGGTAACACACTTAGAACAAGGTCTTATTATTTTCATACTTATAAGCAACAATATTCAAATCCTTATCATTTTGACCAACTCTTTCATCTATTACCTCCGACTGCGCAATCCGAAATCTCACAACGGAATGCCACGAATTCTTAAGCACTACCAGGTAACTAACAGTCTGCGGAGAAACACGCTTATCCATTAGGGTCCTTACTAACCAACAGTACAAGAAACTTACTGACGTCCTACGGTAGAATAATTTCTTTACCAACACACCATATCATAACATCTGTCCAATATTCCCCAGACGATACAAGTACAGGAGTTACACTGCTCCAAATTCATTCAAAACTCGAACAATTCATCCAAAAGTAGTTTAACAACTTCCGTTTCTAGTTACCACATTCCATATCAATTATTCTTACGGTTTTCCGACTTACTCAAGGTTCCTTGCTGATTCGAGATCTCAACCAATAACAGCGTAACACCAACACAGAACTTCAATCATATGTGAGTCACCACTTATCAAAACTTAAGCCATTCAAATCCAAATTGTGAGTTTTCATACTACTCACCAATTCACATACAACACACACCTTTGAAGTCCCTACCACGCTTCTTAATTGAATCCACTTCTCTTAATCATTTTGTTTCACATACAATCCAATTCACATGATAAATTCTAGAACGTCCAATTCTAACTCGTGCTTGTAAAGATAACTTCCACATTTCCTTCTCTTGGTAAAACAGAACTCCACACAACTGGTACCACTCTCACGGTCTAAATCCGATACCATGAACTCGCGGAAGATAGCGATTACTAACTCTGACCAACCGCCCATATCTTAATAACACCAATTACGCACTGAACTATTCCTTGCGAGATCAATACTTCGTGAGTACTCTCTAACTTCGTCATTAAGACTCGCGACGGTAATACGTCTAAAACTTCCTCATACTTAACACAGTTCACAAGATTACTTCCCCAAAGTCAACTCCCTTGTTGTCTGAACAAATGGTTAATTATGTAACACCTTTCCACAAGTTCTGATTTCAAAACACAAATCCGTCTTTCATTTACTTGCAATCCCGTTTTCCCCTTCACACAACACTCTCCACTCGGAGCAACATAAGGTAACAAAACGCAGATGATGGTCCCTAAGGGATTTCACAATTTACACACATGTTAATCGATTAACCATCTGAGCTAATCGGTTAACTCCTCAAAGTTCAGCGCAAAATACCATCCTTACACGTGTTAATCGATTAACCCCATTGCGTTAATCGGTTAACACTGCTACAGAAGTTGAAAATAAACAATTTCCTTTAATTCAAGGCCATCCCTACCCGAAACCATCAATCCGTCTTGCTCTAACCCATAATATCATTCTTAACTCGTGGCTCCTTAACTTATATTACATTTACTAACCATGATCCACTCAAGGTAAAACCGACAAAGTCAAAACATGCAGGCGACACACTCCAACCAAGTGACAAGACAAAGTTCCAAATTCTGACGCAGTCACACCACAAAATTTCAGCAGAATAGTTCATTCTCTGCTCATACAACTACGTTAGCGGAAAGTCAATAATGACGACGTTATAGGGTTTCAACCACAGCTCATACTTGATTCGTCCACAAGCAAAATCCAACACACAATCGTCACACAGTACTACGAAAATGATGGACATATCATGTCAAGCATACAACCTTGTCCTCTCATTTGAATTCCTTGGTGAGAACTAAAACAACTACGTCCTTGGTCCAACAAAAGGTAGATTCCAATTATTCTGATTATTCACAATTACAGAAGTTTCTCTATACTTGTAAATAAATCGGGGCAATGCATCCTCTTGAAGAACCTTTCCATCACTTCGTACACTAACCGGGATTTCTTACCCTTTACTATCCATCACACATCCCACTTACACCAAATTACTTAATGGAAGCTTCGCAACCGAAAATTCTCACCAACTATTTACAAAACCCTTCTGGTATAAATCGTTCCATAATTTCCACTTAGTCCATAACAAGTCTTGATTTTTTTCCTCTCATTATTTTACCGCAATCTTACTTCTTAGGACACAACACTTACTGCTCCACAAAGTACGTCCCTTCATACTTGTCTCAAGAATAAGAATCCATCACGTACACTTGTGACCATGGTGCTACTACTACGCATTCCTCAATACCAAGGTGTAACTTTCTCAGTTCAGCTCGTACTACTAGGGTTCACGTGGGTGAATCATCTTTGATTACACTTCCTTAATTTTAGCTTTAACAACATCTTAATAATTCTATTGCACATTCGTCCAAGATACATTCCGTTATCTCTTCCTCATAACATACCATTGATACCGTTTTCCACACTGTGTTTACTTCACTCTCCATTGTAATCCTCTTAGGTCCAAATATAAAATCATCATACTAAAATTTCCTTAAATCCAAGATACTTACTCTATTTCTCGACACAACTCCTTCCAGTCCGTATCACTACATTTTCTGTTACTAAATAAAGTCCAAACTTTCTCCAACACAATACCTTATATTGTTCCTTGGGTAATTTAAAAATTCCAAATTGGTCTCTTACCCAAAACAGAAATCTTGGAGTATCATCTTGAACTTAATCTCTCTACATAACTGAATACGTGCAACCTATCGCCTACCCTTCATCCGACACATACTTGTTTCACTTGAAGCATGTAAACACATCCTTGTGTTTCTTCACACACTTCTCTACTACTTTAAGTTCCCATTAAAGTCGAACGTCCTTAACTCTCTACCTTCTAACCATTTGAAAGATATCGTTCCGAACACATTCCTTAAGGTACTCTCGTGCATTCAAGATACCATAGCGACCTTAGAAACTGAAGCACCAAAATTTATCTCACTTCCGGAGCTTACGTCACACATTCCACAGAACAACTTTTCTTTTCCATGGAATGAGATTACTTGAAATCCTTATCCATACTAGTGGTCAATCCAGCTCTACTAGCGACTTTACATATTCCTTGATACCTTATCCAATCGTCCAATAGAGATACTTAACTTTCAACTCCATCATTTCCAAAGGATTTGCTTGAACAACACACCACTCTTTAATTTCCATGCTACCTAAGCACAACTTCTACCTAAGACCTCAACTGAACTGACCAAAACTCCTCCCTACTAACTCTTGGCTTAACCTACCCTCACAGCACAAGTTCCGACAACACTTCGGAGTCCTCGTGGTCGCTCAACCATGATTCTACCTATCACATACATAGCATTAGGTTGATCAGGCCCAACACTACATAGTATGATATTAAGATTCATGCTGGTAAGACACACTTAAGAGGCAGGAATAGATTTACTTATGATGTTTCAAGGCTAGGTCGAGGACACGACCTGCTCTGATACCAACTGTAACGCCCTGTATAATATTTATCTAGAATAATACCATACAAGTGTTTTATTTGGTACTGACACCATCATAAGTGCCTAATGGCGTAATTCACATACTTGCCCATTTCTAAAACATAAACACAATCTATGGCACAAGACATGAAAACTAGCCGAAATAACAAAATCTAAGATCAATATACAATATCCTCAATTGTATACAACAAAATAATACACAGTTTTCAATCAAACCTGCAAATCAAACCTGCAAAAGCTTCTCTTAAAACACCCAAGCATGGCTCCACTTGTAAATCAAACCTGCAAATGCTTCCTAAAAATAATCAATAATAGTGGGGTAAGATACATCAAATCTCAGTGAGTTCCCTATCTTATAGATTCTCTCGGCTTTACATGGTTTTATCAATCCTAACTCAAGTCAAGGGGAAGGGAAATGACCTTCAGTTTTCAATCTCACACTATATGGAAACATGTTCGTGAGTTCACCAACTCAAAATATCATTAATCGATAACCTTACCAAGGTATTCTTCTTTTCCCGTCCACTTCTACGTCTAGAAGTCGACCCGAGTCATGGATCCTTATAACCTACTTGACATACGAATGGATTCGGCTTCTACGGGCCATTAACCGTTATGAACCGTCACTTCACACGGGCCATTAGCCGTCACAAGCATACGCTCCCTGAGCGCCATTCGTACTACACGCGGGAATCAAACCTGTCAAGTAGTCATGCCTACGTTTCAGAGGAGCTCGAGACTCATGAAACTGCAACTCAAGATAAACGGTTACGATTAAGTGATCTCACACACAAACGTGATTTTATTTGACAATCACAAGGCCACATTACCTTAAGGCAACATTCGCCTTTTCTCATAATCACAAAAGTTCAACATGTTCCATACTAGTGTTTCACTCACTCCTAGACCAATCTCGTCACGGATGTACCTTCCTACATCAGGTGTCCGAACCTGTCCGAATACTTAGCCCTGGTCAGGGAGAAAATGACGAAGTTCGCAGCGGTAGAGGTAAAGCACGTTCCCCGCGAACACAACATCAGGGCAAACATTTTGTCTAAACTGGCAAGCACGAAGAAGAAAGGCGAAAACAAGTCCGTCATACAGGAGGTACTTCCTCGACCCAGCATCGAGAAAACTTCCCCGACCCTTGACGTACAAATGATCGGTGACAGTAATTGCTAGATGACCCCCGTTTACAACTATCTCGCTAAAGACGAACTTCCGTCCGAACCCAAAGAAGCCAGCGTAGTCAGGCGAAGAGCCTGCTCCTACGTCCTGGTCGAAGATAAACTCTACAGGCGAGAGTTCTCCATCCCGCTACTCAAGTGTGTCGAGGAAGAAATGGTCGCCCACATCTTGCGCGAAATTCACGAAGGAATCAACGCCCAACATCTCGGAGGAAGGTCCCTTGCCCGGAAGGCCCTTCGAGCAGGATACTACTGGCCAACCATGCAGCAAGACGCTAAGAAACACTTGAAGAAATGCGATAAATGCCAACGGCACGGGGACATGCACCTAGCTCCACCTAACGAGCTCAAGGCTATGCCCTCCCCGTGGCCATTTGCCTGGTAGGGCCTGGACATCCTGGGGCCATTTGTGGTAGGATCAAACCAGAACAAATACTTAATAGTAGGCGTGGATTACTTCACAAAATGGATAGAAGCGGAGGCTCTAGCCAAGATAACTACCCTTAACATACTGTGTTTCTACAAACGAAACATCCTTGCATGTTTTGGCATCCCCAGGAGATAGTCACGGACAATGGGACACAGTTCACAGACAAGAAGTTCCAGGACTTCGTCGCCCAGCTGGACACGAAGCAACACTTCTCATCCGTCGAACATCCCGAGACAAACGGGCAAGCTGAAGCGGCGAACCGAGTCATCCTTCGAGGCCTCAAACGAAGGCTGGACGAAACAAAGAAAGCTTGGGTCGAGGAGCTGCACAACGTCTTATGGGCATACCGCACAACCCCACACTCTTCAACCAGGGAAACACCCTTTCGCCTGGCCTACGGGACCGAAGCTGTAATTCCCATTGAAGTTCACGTACCCTACAAGTGGACAGAATCGCCCCTGGACGAGGAAATAAACGACGAATCTCTAAGGGAGGTACTCGACCTCGTCGAAGAAGTCTGGTCAAGGGCATCCCTCCGCGAAGCCTCGCTAAAGGAAAAAATTGCCATTCGGTACAACACCAAAGTCATACGACGAGAGTTCGATGTGGGCAGCCTCGTCCTACAAAGAAACCATAAAGACTCTCGCGAAGGTAAACTAGCCGCTAACTGGGAAGGACCCTATCGTGTCCGGGCATAAACGGAGAATGGGGCCTATTACCTAGAACATCTCAACGGGGAAGAACTTGCTCGACCATGGAATGCCGAAAAGCTAAAGCAATACTATAGCTAAGGCCTTAACTGTCGATCTGATTCGTCAAAACTACTGACCACTATGCACGCCTAGGTACAAGCGTCGCATGTCAGTAAAGCAGAACCCCACTTAGGAACGAGCCAGGTCCCTGCTCGACAGCGGTCCCTCAATCGAGCACCGCCTTCGTCAAAGTACCACGATAGGCACAACACCCAGCTCGTGATGGGAGATTCACGCCGCGAACTCAGGCCTCAAACGCGACCTGAGCTCCGCTCTCTCGCCCGGGCATTCCCTGGTTGTTCGACCAGTACCCCTCACTGCCGAACACATCTACAACGAGCAATTCCCTGAATCTTAAAGCAAATCAAAGTAATCCCTATTATAGGCACACATGCATATCGAGCAAAAGTACAACACTTAGCAGAAATCAAAACAGATAAAACCATGCAAATCACAAAACCGGCCACGAGGACCGGACACATACATAATTAAAGTGATAAGCGGTCACGAGGACCACGATTGTTCTTGTTACATTAACAGGGGGCCAATGTCAACCTACTGTAATCTATCATTGCATTGTAAAGCTAAGGCTGATGAGTATTTAATTAAGAGGAAACTAGAACAAAAACTAAAAATGAACTTAGAAAATATGATAATAAAGAGAGGCCGGAATATGGATTCCGCTTTCCTAAAGGACTTTGTAGAATTCGGGTATTAATTACAACTATAACTTAGTTCCGTAGAATATACGGACTTAAAAACTCCGCCTCACACTCTCGCGGTATTAACCAAAGTCATGTTCCCTAATCCCAATATTTTGCTCTCGCTCACCCGGTAACTAGGAAACATATTTTGAAAGCCAACAATATCCTAAACGTATCTAAAACACTCTCGCTGTATTTAGATATGTTGCCTAATCTCCACTATCTGGTTCGACCCCCACGCTTTCGCAGTGCCTGCTCTAACCTTAATTAATTTCTCACTCTCGTTTCAAAATCGTGTTAAATAACCTCTCACTCTCGTGACAAAGCTATTTAAATTAGACTTGGATATTAAAACCAAAACAGAATTTTAATCATAAGTTCGCACCTATTATTTTCTACCGAGTCCAGTCGGTAATGACGGTCCTCATACGCCGGACTCAAGAATATTTAGAAAGACATAAATAGGAAAACAAACACGTAGTTACGATAAAAAAACATAATACTAAACATGGTCTAGCAAATAAAATAAGAAAGCAATAACAGTAAAATAAACGATAAAGGGAACCTGAAATTAAATAGATGCTGAATTGTAATACGCCTGAAGGCTTCGAATCAAAGTACAGAAATCGGCTGACAAAAATAAATCCTAAAACTATATTGGTAAGAGTCCCCCGATGTGGAGAACTATTACTTTTACATGGTAAATATGAAACTGCTTAAAAATTGAATAAGGAAAATTCTGGCAAAGAAAAGTCGACGAAGAAGGAGCCTGAAAAATGCAACTGCTCCCCTTTATATTGATGATACCGTTCTCCTAAAATCCCTCTAGTTGTTGACGGTTTTGGACTAAGAAAATAGGAGAGTCGTGGGCGAGTTTCTCTGCATGGAGGAAGACCCTGCAAAACAATAGGTAGGGCTTTGTGGCAGTTGCCACAATGTTGGTGAGATACATGTGGCAACTGCCACATCCCACTCCCCATTATGTGTGGCAGGCGCCACACATCTTCTTCATCTAAGTGTGGTGGGCGCCACACCTTAAGTGTGTGGCAGGTGCCACCTTAAGTGTGTGGTGGGCCCACCCTTTATTTTTTTTTTCTTTTTCTTCTTTTCTTCTTTTTTTCCATTATTATTTTTTTCTTCTAATTTTCTTCCTCATTTCCTTCTTTTGCAATTAAGTCCAAAATGGCCTACAAACATAAAATCCACATATAAATTAGTAAATAAAATTAATTAAAATAGAGAAATCATAAGTAAAATTCATGTAAGTCGAGTTGATTTAATGATATAATTTCGCGTTATCAAACTCCCCCACACTTAAACCTTTGCTTGTCCTCAAGCAAACCATGACTTTTAAGAAAAACAGTTCATACAGATACTCATCCTGGGCTACCAACTGCACTTCGGTTAGGTTTGTGTCGATAGGTACTTGCTCACGCACTAAGGATATCGTGACAACACAATTCCGCATTTGCGTTCATCAACCTCCCTCCAATACAAACCAATCTGAATCATGTCATTATACTTAAGCCTAACTCACTCATCCTTCTTTTATCCCTTTTCATTCTGGCTCAATCACATTAAGCCTGTTATCCTTTCACACTCATGGTAGGATACCCTGTTAGTGACTATGATCTCATTACCATCATTTTTTTTCTTTTTGCACATTGGCTTAAATATCAATAAAATAAAGAAGTTTGCACCGTTGGGCTAAATGATCGGGTGAGGATCACCTAACTTAGAAGGAGCATTCATTTTTTTTCTTACTTTACCTTTTTAGCCTGAGATCATACACTTATTTGCATCGGCTTCCTACTTAGTGCATGCTTAGGATAGTGCTGACTGCTAAATAAACTACTTAGGGACTACTAAAGGGGTGAGAACTTAAGGCTATGGCATAACAAGTACTCAAATTGATTTCCATAATTGGGAGGCTCACGGTGTTAGAACGATGCTGATCTTGCGGAATTTTCCCAAGTCTCACAATTTAACCTCAATTTTGTTTATAACCTAAGATTTTCAAAAGAAACCCCTGTTTTTAACTCAAAAATTTTCAAAATATTTGGTATGGCTCAAGAGAATGGGGAAATCGATAAACAACATAAAATCACGCATAAAGACTCGACAGCACATGCACAGACGTACAAAACATTAAAACAGAAAAAAATTTAAAATCATGCTAGAAAACAGTAAATCTAACTAGAAAGCGGTAAAATGAAAGCGGTAAAGTTCCTCCCCCACACTTAAACCAAACATTGTCCTCAATGTTTTGATAAAAGGTGGTAAAGGAAGGATAGAACCTGTATGAATGCCACGACCAAATTTGCTCTGATTCTTCCCATGTTGTCCCTGTCTTCGCTGGCCACTTCTACTCCGGTGTCTTGTACTACGAGTTATCTGAATTTGCTGAAACTTCATTTTCTTGAAGCCGCTCATCATATTGCCTATTTTCGAAGGAAGTATCTGCAAAAATTGTTAGAAAAATACGGTGCGGTGTGTGCAGGTGGAACCTAACCATGCGAAAGGACAAGGAGAAGGTGAGTCAAGAACAGGAGAGATATGCGCCCTCCTATCATACTCATCATCGGTGTCACCACCAGCAGCGACATTTGTAGGAATGTTCCTGAGCACCGACTCATCTTAAGGGATTGTCATCTAAAGATCTTTTGCCTAAATGCATCTGAGACGTGACAAGCGATACAATTCTTTATTTTCTGCAAACACAAACAATAAAAGGAAAACATTAAATTAAAATCTTGCGGGTTGCCACCCACGCAGGGCTTTGTTTAACGTCGATAGCTCGATGGTTAGGAGTGTTAATCTTCGGTTTCCATGGCCATTTATCAAGCCATCTCACATATCCCTCACCTTTTCTTTTCTTCCTTCTATGGGGCGGTTCATTCTTCTGAACTTGTGGTGGTGGTTTTGGATCTATCCTAAGTGTTAGCTTTTCAAGTTTGGGCTTAGTTATCTCATCCACCATCTCAAAGTCTAACCTTACCCTCTTAGCAGTAATGATATCCCTAGTTTCATGGTCCTCAAATTTTCTCTTTTTATGTGTGACCTAAAACAAAGATGCATCGGTGTGGATATTTTCCAATACCTTCTCATACGTTTGGGATTGGGATTCTACCTTAGCTTCCACAAACCTTTGCGAGAAAGGAATCAGTGGGGCATAGAGAGGAAGAACGACATTAAATGCTTCCTTTTCTACTTCTTCGACAACCTCCCTTTCGGGTGACGTTGGTGTATTTTTCTCTACGCTTTTCCCACTAGAACTCTCCTCAAATTCATTATTACTCTCCCAAGGATTTTCTATTTGTTCATCATTATTGGTTGCTACAACATCCACATATTCCTCAGGGTAGGGTCCTATAGGTGTCTGTGCAAGCAGGGAGATTTCAGTCTCTAATGCCTCAGTGTGAGTCGCGAGGGACTCGACCATAGTGTTTATCTGCCTAAGGGTTTCATAAGTATCGAGATGTTGTCTTCTAAGTTGTTCATTCTGGAGAGTTTGTGTCTTCACACAGTGCTCCATCATAGATTCTAGCTTAGAATTAGTTGTTGTTTCAATGAAATCCCCCATTAATGTTTCGAGGTTGGAACTAACGGATTCTTGTGGTTCCTCAAAATATTAGGAGTGGTAATCATAGGGAAAAGTTGGGTGAGGTTCCTCAAAATACTGGGAGTCTGGTGGTTGGTGATCGTAGAGAAAATTTGGGTGCGGATCCTCAAAATTTTGGGAGTAGTCATCGTAGAAGAAATTTGGGTGATACATAGTAATTTAGAGATACGAGTGTCTTAGTCTATACGGTGCAACAACGGAATCACAATATTGACTGTTGGTCCCCGGCAACGGCGCCAAAAACTTGATGCGTCCGCAAGTGCACGGAAATATCGAAGTAATATAAAAGATTGTCAAACCCACAGAGACCAATGTCAACCTACTGTAATCTATCATTGCTTTGTAAAGCTAAGGCTGATGAGTATTTAATTAAGAGGAAACTAGAACTAAAACTAAAAATGAACTTAGAACATATGATAATAATGAAAGGCCGGAATATGGATTCCGCGTTTCTAAAGGACTTTGTAGAATTCGGGTACTAATTACAATAATAACTTAGTTCCGTAGAATATACCGACTTAAAAATTCTGCCTCACGATCTCGCGGTATTAACTAAAGTCATGTTCCCTAATCCCAAGATTTTGCTCTCGCTCGCCCGGTAACTAAGAAACATATTTTGAAATCCAATAATATCCAAAACGTATCTAAAACGCTCTCGCTGTATTTAGATATGTTGCCTAATCTCCACTATCCGGTTCGACCCCCACGCTTTCGCAGTGCCGGCTCTAACCTTAATTAATTTCTCACTCTCGTGACAAAATCGTGTTAAATAACCTCTCACTCTCATGAGAAATCTATTTAAATTGGACTTGGAAATTAAAACCAAAACAGAATTTTAATCATAAGTTCACACCTATTATTTTCTACCGAGTCCAGTCGGTAACGACGGTCCTCATACGCCGGACTCAAGAATATTTAGAAAGACATAAATAGGAAAACAAACACGTAGTTACGATAAATAAACTTAATACTAAACATGGTCTAGCAAATAAAATAAGAAAGCAATAATAGTAAAATAAACGATAAAGGGAACCTAAAATTAAATAGATGCTGAATTGTAATACACCTGAATGCTTCGAATCAAAGTACAAAAATTGACTGACAAAAATAAATCCTAAAACTATATTGGTAAGAGTCCCCCGATGTGGAGAACTATTACTTTTACATGGTAAATATGAAACTGCTTAAAAACTGAATAAGGAAAATTATGGCAAAGAAAAGTCGACGAAAAAGGAGCCTGAAAAATGCAACTGCTCCCCTTTATATTGACGACCCCGTTCTCCCGAAATCCCTCTAATTGTTGACGGTTTTGGACCAAGAAAATAGGAGAGTCGTGGGCGAGTTTCTCTGCCTGGAGAAAGACCCGGCAAAACAATAGGCAGGGCTTTGTGGCAGTCGCCACAATGCTGGTGAGCTACATGTGGCAACCGCCACATCCCACTCCCCATTATGTGTGGCAGGCGCCACACATCTTCTTCATCTAAGTGTGGTGGGCGCCACACCTTAAGTGTGTGGCAGGCGCCACCTTAAGTGTGTGGTGGACCCACCCTTTATTTATTTATTTTTCTTTTTCTTCTTTTCTTCTTTTTTTTTCCATTATTATTTTTTTCTTCTAATTTTCTTCCTCATTTCCTTCTTTTGCAATTAAGTCCAAAATGGCCTACAAACATAAAATCCACATATAAATTAGTAAATAAAATGAATGAAAATAGAGAAATCATATGTAAAATTCATGTAAGTCGAGTCGATTTAACGATATAATTTTGCGTTATCAAGTAACCAGCTCGCCCCTCGTCTTCATCTCCCTTACATCCTCAGGTTCGCCGTCGGCCGGAGCACTTACTAACCTCATCTGCTCAATCAGCTCCTCGACTGCCTTCTTCTCCGCTGCCAACGTAGCATTCTCCTCCCGCAACCTGGTAGCCTCCTAGTCTGCCTTCTTTCGGGCATCACCAGCGCTCTTAGCTTCCTCCTTGTCATTTCTTGCCATCTCTTCCAAAGACGATATGGTAGCCCGGGCAGCCCTGAGCTCAGACTCAGTCGAAGAATCCCCTTCAGCATAGATGGTCGCCATATCCATGACTCTGACCAGGGCAGAGGCATCCTGCGCCACCTGCGCCCTCTTGCTCGGGCGATCCATGCCCTCCAGCTGGAGAGACTCTCCCCGCGGCATGACCAAGGACGTCCCCTCGAAGAATCTTCTGTCAAGAATACATGGAGGAAAGTCAAACTTCCCTTTTTCTGGCGCCCAGGTGAGAACTACCCCTTCGGTGGCCCTGGACCGCTTGAACCTTGAGGCCAGAGGCAAGGGAGATCCCTGGGCAGGAGTAGGCAAAGAGGTCCACGCAGCAGGTTGAAGAGGAGTAGGAGCACGCTGGGAAAATCGAGTCTTGGGAGCAGTCGCCCCAGGCTTATTCCTTACCATAGCATTCTTTACCATTCTTTCATGAGTAGAAGGCATCTCACCAGCAAAAACAAAACAAATATGTTGGATAACCAAGGAAAAATATGTCGGCCAAGTCAAGTAACTAAGACTACCGAGCAACTTATAAGCATCTGCAGGAGTCTTGCACTCCAAAAGTCCCTTGGTGTTAATAAAACGGTACTCCACCCGCTGGCTACCGTCCTCCTCAAAAATTAGGGACCCCTTCTTCGTCTAGAATTCAGCGAGCCGAAAAGAGTTAACATATTTAACCAGCTTTTCGTAACCAACCACATCCTGCCCGTCCAGCATGTGCGGTTGAACAACATATTCGTTGGGCTCCTTGGAGAAGTGGCCAGGTCCCTAGTGGAAGGGAAACTTGAATTCTCCCTCCCCGATCAGCTTCCTGTTTTCGTCGCGCATGTCGTTACCATCCTCGTCAACGGACACCGCCCAGACATACGTACTGTCCTGGGCCTTCTCCGACACAGGCTCTATGATGTAGAACATTTCTTTGAACGTCCGAATTGACTCTGAAAAACACTTGAACAATTTACGGGGCCGTTTCAACGACACCCAGCCATATCTCTTCCCTGTCAACTGCTACTGGAGATGGAAGATGGTGAAAAACAGAGGAAGAGTAGATCCTATCTGCAAGAATTCGCACGTCAACTCAAAGGCAAGGATAAATGCCAGCGAGTTGGGATGCAGCTGCGACGGGGCCAAAACCAGATGCACGAAAACTGACTGTTGAAAATCGGTGAAAGGCAGCCTCAACCCCAGCTCTTTAAATGCGTACTCATACATAGCAAACCGCTCCCCAAAGTCCGTGCAGATCCAATCATCCTCGGAGGGGAAATGCACCTTCCATTCCCCCTCTGGCCCAACGACCATTAAGACATCCCCAAGGTAGGTTGCAAAGATAGATATGTGCCCGGTAGGCTCGGCCACCGACCATTCCTCAGCAGAATCCTAAACGACCTCCTCCCCGACTTCGCTGGGGATAGTGGAAGCTTCCGTACTGCAGCTCTCCATGGAACTCTCCTCGGATGAGTCTATTATAATCTCCCCGTCAGGCCCTGTCTCCATATCGATCACCTGAAAAGCTGAGAAAAAAGTGAATTCGACGAAGAACCAAATCCACCCTTCCACCGCGAGTCAAGTGAAAGGGCGCGCAAAGGGCTGAGGACAATGTCCCCGGCCTAAACCCTAATATTAAACTAAAGCTCAACAATCTCCTATGAGGAGACGCTCGAGATAGACCACTCCATAAACGAGGAGCCTCCTCGAGCCGCTTCCAGGTTTTGTTTGAAGCTTCCCCGAAAACTGCAAACGCTCACTGGGAACTTCATCGAAGAACTGGAAACTGAGTAAACGTAATGGTTGCCAATGCGTAACCATCGCGACGACTCCGGAAACCGCCCTACTCGCGAGTTATCTAAGTGGTTCCATCAACCTCGTCGGCGGCAGAAAACGGGTTAGCCACCGTCCACCACCAACAACCCCAGAAAAGCTACCATATGTCATCTAAACCTAACCTAGCCACATGCGATCTAGAGAAAAAGACGAACAAAAACCAAAGACTAGAAGACGTATGTGGTTGAAAAGCTGAAAGACGGGTGCTCGAAGCCGGTGACGGTGGTTGAAGCAGTGGACGACGGTGACAGGAAAAGCTTTATGAGGAAGACAAAGAAGAAGAGAGAGGAGCGAAAGTTCCAAATGGCCTCAGTGCTTCTCCTTTTATACTGCTGAGGAGCACGTGTAGAGGCACGCCCACATGGGTCATAATGACTGTAGACTAGCCATCATTGCCTAGTTACTCCAGCACAGGGCTCGAGGCACGCATGGCGCCCCAACGTTTCAATTCTTCCTGACCGTTAGCCTCCCCGTACGAGGAGCAGGCCAGACACGACCATGGATTTTACGAACACCGGGGCCCACGGTCACCACAAGACAACTCCATCTATAACCAAACGAAGACTCCACTATGGTTCCCCGGAACAATGGGCTATCCTTAAGTCATCACTCCCATGCTCGGGAGCAACGACTTGGGGGGCTCCTGTTCTGGACTGGACCAATGGCTAGGCATGGCCCAATCTGCTTTTGTTCCCAGAACGGCCTAATTGCCTAAGTCCAATCCACAAAGGGGAAAAAGTTACCTTTCTGCCCCCCAACCGAGCAAGGAGTGCATCACTCCTCCCCGGTACTACTGCCCGTTCCGCACGGCTTCATCTGTCCCCGAACAGCTAAGGGCACGTGCCCCAAACTACGCCTTTGCCTGACGTAACAGCTAGTTTTGGGCACCCTGCTCGACATAACTGCTAGTTTGGGCAGTTACCTATTCTTTGGGAGAATGGTTATTTCTCCCCAAAAATAGGATTGTTGGCCACGTGCTGGGGGCATTATATAAACCCTCTCGCTTTAGAGGGTCAGGTATCCAATAATCTCCCTAAAAACTCATAATTCGTACTTTCCCCTTTTCTCTGACCCTTTCTTACTTGAGCGTCGGAGTACCTTGCATGTACACCCCCTCCTCCTCATCTCACGCCCAACATCACAGACGTTCTTGGTGGCCCATCATAGGATCTGATCAAGCCTTCACGATCAATGGTCGGAGTGCCTTGCAGGTACACCCCCCTCCTCCTCATCTCACGCCCAGCATCACAGACGTTCTTGGTGGCCCATCACAGGATCTGATCAAGCCTTCACGATAAGTTTGGAACTAGAGTTTTTGATTGGTATGTGAAGATACTGGACCTAGAGTTTTTTGATTGGTGTGCTCGCTAAGATTTCCCAATCTTATGCCTACGTATTCCCGTTTAAAGAAACTGGGAAATCAGAGCAATCGTAGTTCCTCCTATTCTATGGGAGGAAAATATGATGTTTTGGTGTCTTGTTAAAAGCCCAAGATTGAGTCTAAAAGGTTGAGTATTTGTGTCTTGTTTAAAGCCCAAGATTGAAGCTAAAAGGTTTTGACTGAGAGAGAATTTGTCATCTCTAAAGAGAGACATCTCGTCTGTTTATCACAACTGTTGGGTGACTGATTATAAAGGAGAATTACTTAAACTGGGATATGAGAATCCAACAATGCCATAATTTCCTTTATAGGGGATTTGTCCTGAAGGAGAAAACTTTAACTCAGTGTTTGAGCAATGCCATTTTTCCTTAGGAATCTTTCATATTAAGAGAGTGACAGTGGCGTGGAAGTAAATAATCCAGAGGCTAGCCGCTTACAGAAATTAGATGAAAGAAAGGGATTTACCAGGATAAAAGATGGACGACAGCTTGGATATTTAAATCAACAAGTGTGCCACTTATAGCAGTTATCTGGGATTAGGGTTTGTTTTGAATGTCTGTTTTGAAGAGTGATAAACAGAGAAATGTCTTCCTACAGAGAGATTTTGATTTCCTCTGAGGGCATGTTAATTTTTGTGTGCCTTGATCAAAGCCCAAGGTTGACGCTAAGAGATTGATTGACTCCACTAGGGAAGTCCTTATACAAAGCCTAAGAGGAGGCTAGAAATGACTGACTCAATGAGAGAGTGTTTACCTGTCTTGTACAAAGCCCAAGATTGAGGCTAAAAGAGACTGACTCTTTTGGGGATATAATTATACGAAGCCTAAGAGGAGGCTAAAATTTTGAATTTTCCGGGGAAATATTTTGCCTGTCTTGTACAAAGCCCAAGATTGACGCTAAAAGGGATTTTGACTCTGCCGGGGAAGGTTTGTATATGTCTTGTACAAAGCCCAAGATTGATGCTAAAAGGGATTTTGACTCTGTGGGAAAGAAACCTTTATTTGTCTCATACAAAGCCCAAGATTGAGGCTTAGAATGAGACTTTACTGACTCGGCTGAGGATATTTTAGGTGTCTTGTACAAAGCCTAAGATTGAGGCGGAAATGAGTTTGACTCTGCTGAAGAGTATTATCTGTCTTGTACAAAGCCCAAGATTGAAGCTGAAAAGAGGGATTGACTTTGCTTAGGAAATTTATATGGTGTCTTGTACAAAGCCCAAGGTTGAGGCTGAAAAGTAAGTGATTGACTCAACTAGAGAGTGTTTTTATCTGTCTTGTACAAAGCCCAAGATTGAGGCTAAAAGGGTTGACTCAACAAGAGAGTGTTTTTATTTGTCTTGTACAAAGCCCAAGATTGAGGCTAAAAGGGATGACTCAACAAGAGAGTGTTTTTGTTTTGTACCATTGACTCAACAAGAGAGTGTGGAAAGGTTATTGACTCAACAAGAGAGTCTGAAAAGCTTAGCTTAGTTGGGGAAAATCATTGTACAAAGCCCAATAGGAGCCTGACTATGCTGAGGAAATTAAGGATCATTATACAAAGCCTAAGAGGAGGCTAGCTTCTACTGAGGATTATTGAGATCCAGAGGCGGGTCCAAATGGGGAATCAACTCTTGCTAAGGGTTCCAGAAGATTTGAGATATCAGATGCCTTGAGATTCTGATTTGGGATAGTGTTATACTGATGGTAAGCTGACCCTGACTGGGGAGTTTTAAAAGAAAGACTGGGTTTTATAACTCTGCTGGAGATTTATTACAATGACCAGGGTTAATCCTATGTTTGTAGGGAACTTGAGAATGTATTTGAGATCCAAAAGGAGATTAGACTGTCCAAGTCTACTGGTGTGGAAGAGTTTATCTTTGTATGATGCCCGAGAGGAGGCTAGGATGCTTTTAGGAAGCCTGTAGGTTCCAAACCTAAGAAAAGTTCAAGAAAGGTTTCACCGAGAATTAATCCTTTAGTGAACAGTTCTAGGGTTTGAAGAAATTCAAGAGAGGTTTCACTGAGAATAATTCCTCTCTTGGGAACTGAAATTCTTTGACAATTTCTAATAGTGACACTCTGAGAAAAGTTTCACCAAGAATAATGCCTTTCTCTTTGTTCCATATTGTTTAAGCCCAAGAGAAGGCAAGACTGTATCTGGAAATCCTATGGGGATCTAATTTTAACTGTATTAAAGAGTGACCAACTGGCTTTACCTAGTTCTAGACCTAGTTGCTGGGGAAAACTCTAAGTAAATATACTAGTATATATACAGTTGATATATGACAAGTATTTAAAAGGATATGAAAGAAGGACTTACAGGTGAGCAAGCTTCCAGCAATACAGTTATATATATATATATATATATATATATATGAAAGCGAGTAAATGAAAGATGATAAAACTTATAGGCGAGCAAGCTTCCATTGTAATAGCTGTATGGTTAGTTGTTCAAGAAATTAAAGAAAGTTTTTATAACAACTATGAGTTTGAACCTAAATCAATAGGGAAGTTGTTTTTGAAAAGGTTGGGGCTTATACTCAAGGAGAGGCCCAAATGAAAAACAGTAATCGTACCATTGTTTTGTAAACTGTACAGGGGCTTATACAATGACTGAGGCCCAAAAAGGTTTTCTGTACAGAGGGATGGGTCTTACAACTCAAGGAGAGGCCCAAAGGTTTGAAAAAGAAAAGAAATGGGACTTACAACACAAGGGTAGGCCCAGATGAATATGTTTTGAAAAAGCGACGATCGCCGAGATTTTGAAAACACAGTGGGTCTTATATAATGACTGAGGCCCAAAAAGGTTTTTATTTACAAGGAATGGATCTTACACTCTATTAGAGGCCCAAAGTTTATTTTATATACAAGTGATGGGGCTTACAACTCAAGGAGAGGCCCAGGTGATTTTTGTTTAAAACGCGACAACTGCGCCGAGATTTTAAAATCGTATCGGGACTTATACAGTGACTGAGGCCCAAAAAGTTTTGAAAAGATTTGTGTAGCGCGATTTTTGTGGTTTCGAATTGTCATACCCTAAATTTTGACCACTAAGATTTCCCATCAGTGTACAAATCATTACCACAATATGGATGAACCATCATGCCTCATCAATCACCTCAAAGATGATTGAGCATTCACTACAAACAAGAGTTAGGGTTTTGAGCCCTCTCAAAGCACTTAGACAAAGGATCAATCAAGAAATGACATGATCCTCAACTTGTCTAGCCTCTAAAACACCCACAAAGGATCAAGAGGACTTCCACATCAAGAATCAAGCCCAAGAGTGCAACATTCCAAGTAAATTAAGCCTCAAGATCGCCAGTGTCACCAAATTAGGGTTTTGGTCGACCATGGCCTCCAGATGGAAATTTTCATCTGGGCATGAGCCAATGCTTCAAAATATAACTTAAGATACTCCAAGGAACCTCTTGGACCCAATCATCTAGTTAATTTAGCCTCAAGGGATGCATTCATAAAAAAAATCAAGAATTAGGGTTTCTTGGCCTAATTCACCCCTAAGTTGACTTTTGGGACAAAACATGAGCCAAGACCTCAAGAGATGATTTGAGGGTCTCTAATACACTACATTGATCCATTTGCAACAATGGATTGATCCAAGAAGCTTGATTCACAAGTTTCAAGTTCATCAGGACCACAATTAGGGTTTCGCGAGAAAAGTCAACTGTGCCTTTGACTTTTGACCAGGACATGCTCCCAAACCTTGGGACATGATTCAATACACCCTATAACACCTATGGAATCAATCCATCAAGTTTGATTTAGGTCAAGGACTTGATTTCATAGAGGATCGCACAGTTTGGAATTCATTTGATAAAAAGTCAACTGTGCCCAAAAGTCAAAGTTTGACTTTTTGATTTTTTTTGATCAATTATGGTTCCCTAACCCTAAAATGTTGTTAATGTGTGATTAGAATCATATTTCATCAAGAAAATTCAAGAAAAGTGGGATAACTTGAAAAAGGGGTAACCATAAAAAACATAGAAATTTTCTAAGTTATGGAACAAAGCGGCTAGGGTACCAATTTCCAAGGATCATAACTTGTGATTCAAGCAACCATTTTGGTTGGTCCAAAGCTAGATTTGTAGCTCTCATGGCACTCTACAAAAGCTTTAACTACACCTCACTCCAATTCATTGTGGTTCTGAGTTATGATTGGATCAAAATCACTAAAAACATGAAAGTACAACTTTTCCAACACTTAGACAAAATTCTGTCCAAGACAGATTTTGTTGAAAACATCAAAACTTGTGGGATTTTTTCACACAGTTACAAGCTGAATCAATTCATGATGTAAACATCAAAGTTGTTATACATGTTGCCTATAATCCAAGCAACTCACTAGCATGAAACAACTCCACTTGAGCCAAGAGTTATGGCTGCTACAACACACCATGGCAAGGCTGTCATGAAAAATCAGTTTGTGAGATTTCTTGTCTTGCACGATTTTGAGCCAAAGACCAAGGATCTCTATGTCACAGTCATCTAATCTGAGCCTAATCCAACTGATAAAGCTAAGTCAAAAAGCCAAGGGATCTTCCAACTTGAGATTAATGCATTTCGGCACATTATGCCTTGAATTCAAAGGCATTTATGTGAAATAGGGCACTTTCAACAAAGCCACTCTCCTCAGTCAAGTTCTCTTATTAAACAACAATTAAAACATCTGAAGAATGTGGATTTGGTCAAGACATAGCCCTGCTCTTAGGAGAGGCTAGTTTGCCTGGCATGAGAAGAAATGCCACCAAGCCAAAGCCATTAAATATGATCTGATCCAGCAGCCATTCACTATTCCTCCAAGACAATAGTTGATCACCTATAAATAGAGGTTCTCACTGATCATTCAAGCTACACCAAAGCAGCTTACCATATTGATTTCTCTCATTCTCTCTTAAATGCCAAATTTCTTTATTTTTGAGCAACCACCATCGGATTTTGAGTTGCAGCCTTAAACAATCCAATCCAATTGCTCAAACACATCACATATGATGTATATGAGGTGTTCAAACACTTAAATCATCTCTGTAACACCTCTAGCTCAAAATCACCCTTCAACAGCTATCAAATTCATGATGTACTCTTATTGAGGGCCAACTTGGTCAAGATGCATTGTAGACAAAGTGGATACGGCCATGTGCCACCTCATAATTATCACCAATGTGATATCTGTTCTAAAAACAATCAAGGATGTTCTGTAGTGCAATCAGCTCTACAGGAACAGTTGGATCTCGGGTGGATCCAAGAGCACCGATTTCGTGGGGTCAACATGACTTATACGAATTCCAACATCATTCAGAATCACAACATTCTGGCAATGAATGTCAACTTGGTGGCAATGCACTCAAGGAAAAGCCAATACCATAATCTGCCACAGCCTAATTACAATTTTTGTCTGACTTGCTCGGTAAATAAACAGGGATGCTCTTTTGTACAAGAGGGCCTCCAGCGTCCGATGGATCTTGGATGGATTCACGATTACCGCGATGGAAATCAGTATCAAGTGAATATGATTCAAATCTTCGATATTTATTTGATGAATACCAGCTTGGTGGAGTTACACGCTACACAAGTCCAGCTCGGTTTCCAGACTTCGCATAATTATCAAAACTGTAAAGTATGTCGTAAGAGTAACCAAGGGTGCGCTCTCGTGTAGAGAACTTTGCAACACTTGTTAAACCACTGGTGGCTTCCGATCTATATGGATGAAGACACGCAACAAATCAGTTTGGTTAATGGGAACCCTACTAGGCATCAAAGTCAGGATGTTTGATAAATGGAAACAGATCTAGTGAGGTTACACTGCATTCAAAGCGGACGTGGCCAGGTGCCACTGCATAACTACGAGCGCTGTAGAGTCTGCTCGGAAAATAACCAAGGATGTTACCTCGTGCGAGCAGCCCTTCAAAATCAGTTGACTCCCAAAGAAATTCAACCGTGTCCAAGTTCTGGATCAATCAACTAGACGCCCGACTATTTCGCTGACCATATCAAGGATGTTGTTGTAATCTCTGATCACGAAAGGACAAAAGATGTTTGTACCATCATCCCTCTACTTTACAAATCAAAGGTTCTTAACCAGGAATTGATTGAAGTTACTTACGACAGTCAGAAAAATTAGAAGACTCCTGTAGTTATCTATCTACCAGGACCATTACCGTATGAATCAACTAAGGTTGTCCCTTACAAATACGGTGCAACAATAATTGAGAATGGAAAGTAAATTCCATTACCCTCCATCGTGAATATTGCAGACATCAGTCGAGTAACACGAAGTTATCGAATCTTTAACCGAGGAGTTGAAGAACCTAACAGAGAAAAAGAACCTCAAACGGAAGTTCCCAACCCACCAGTCGGTCAATCCAGTGATCCCAACCTTTCAAAGAATGATGATGAGATGCTGAAGCTCATCCAATAGAGTGAGTACAACATTGTTGATCAGCTGTTACAAACTCCTTCAAAGATATATGTGTTATCTCTTTTACTCAGTTCCGAAGCCCACAGAGAGGCTCTACAGAAAGTCTTAGAGCAGGCCTTTATGGAACAGGATGTGTCGATAAGGCAATTCGACAGTATCGTCTCTAACATCACTTCCTGCAACAACTTGGGGTTTAGTGATGAGGAATTGCCAAACGAAGGCAAAAGCCACAACATGGCGCTCAATATCACAGTAAACTGCCAAGACGATGCTTTAGCCAGCATACTGGTAGACACCAGATCGGCTCTCAAAGTTATGCCGAAGTTCACTCTAATGCGACTATCATTCAAAAGATCTCCGATGAGAGGCAGTGAGGTCGTCGTCAAAGCATTTGACGGGTCCAGAAAAATAGTTATCGGCGAAGTCGACCTTCCCATAACTATCGGTCCTCCCACTTTCCTAGTCACTTTCCAGGTCATGGACATCCGAGTAACATACAGCTGTTTGTTGGGAATACCTTGGATACACCAGGCAAGGGCAGTTACTTCGTCACTTCACCAGAAGCTAAAGTTCGTCATGAATGACCAACTCGTCACGGTCTGTGTAGAACAAGCCTTGATCGTGAGTAACCTTTCATTGTCCACTTGTGTAGAACCAGAAGAGGTTGTTGGAACCCGGTTCCAGGCACTTACAGTGAGTAATGACAATCAATCAGAAAGAGGAACGTCGATTTCCTCGTACAAAGATGCTCTCGAGGTGATCAAAGGTAACAATGCAAAAGGATGGGGATAACTTGTCATTCCTACAGATAACAAGAAAAAGAAAGGTCTTGGTTTTTTGCAACATGTACCCAGACTGCTACTAACGATGAAAGTCTTCATCCCATTCAGAACTTCTTCCATAGTGGAGGTTTCCTTCACCCAGTGTCTCAAGAAGTACATACCATCAACGAGGGATACTCCTCCGACACAGATGAGGAATGGAAGTCCTATCTTAACGAGGACGATTATATGTCTCAGGAAGAGGTGCCTACGCCATTTTGTTATCCCGCACAGAGTCTGAGATTTATACCAAGGTCAGACGTCAAAATGATATACAGAGATTGTGATCTGGAAGGATTCCGTGCTCAACCAAACTCATTAGAGGAGGACACTCTGATGAAAGATAACTTTGACCACGACTATTATGGCCCGATGAATGGCCTGCCGATGTGGCAGCCTTACCCAGGAGACTCGGGGCAAGAGAATCAGCCGAACAATGAAAATCAGCTGAGCATCATTGAAAAAAATACCTGCATCCCCACCGTGTCATGGGATCAACACTCAGGTCATTCAGAAAATATTCAGTGCGACGTTGAATTTGCAAAGTTTGCAGGACTAGAATTCATCAACTATGTTTTTCCCGAGGTCAACGTCATCGAGAGGGATGACTCCTCTAGTTCCAAAGAAGTATGGGACACCTTAGGACAACCGAGTGAAAAGTACGACTTCTTGGTCAAGTAGATTGCTCCTGAAAGCTCTCGTATCAGGCTCAAGGACATCCAGCAAACTGGATGGCGGGATTTGCCTGAGAGAACAAATACTATGCAAAATACAACTGAGGAATCCTCATACGACAACTCTGCCTGGGAGACAGATTCCAATGATCCTGCTCCACCAAAAATCAGCGTTATTTCTGAAGACAAATCAAGAAGGAAAGTACCAAACTTTGTGATTCACCGAGGAGTTCACCGCCAATGGGTTGTAGTCGATGTTCCGAAGATTGTTCATAAGTCAAAGTAATAGCCATCTTTGTTTCAACCTTTCACCCTGCCCATGTGAAACGAATGTTTTGATAGGGCTCACTTTCTGTAAATATACCTCTTCGCTTTGCCCAAAGAGACAGAGTTTTGCTTTATAGGGATGTAGTTTCAAGAATCGACAAAATCATAAATAAATAAACGTCATTCTGTGATTTTCGCATTAATTATTATTTTCCCTATTCGCTTTTTCAGAAAATGGTAATCCTAAAAAACAACTAATAAAAACAAACAGTTTTCAGAAAAGCACTGCACACACTCTTACATTTCTCTCTATCTCTTCTAAAAAACAATCATCACGTCATGCAGATTGCTTGTTTTAAACCCCATTGAAACGTACGATCTGATGCCTTCTCCCAACTTTGAATTCTCGGTATTTGAGGCTGAAGAAGAAGATGACAAAGAAATTCTAGAGGAGATCTCCCGATTACTCAGACAAGAGGAAAGATCCATTAAACCTCACAAAGAGCCGTTGGAAATAGTCAACTTGGGTTCAGGGGAAGAGAGAAAAGTAGTCAAGATTAGGGCACTGCTCAGTCCGACTGTCAAAGAAATTTTGATAAAGCTTCTCAAAGAGTTTCCCGGTGTATTTGCTTGGTCCTATCCGAACATGCCAGGGTTGGATACCAGCATCGTGGAACATCATTTACCGTTGAGATCGGAATGTCCGCCAGTAAAACAGAGGTTGAGACGGACTCACCCAGACAACATAGTACCAGTTCCGAAAAAGGACGGAAAGGTCAGAATGTGTGTAGGCTATAAGGATCTGAACAAAGCAAGTCCAAAGGGCGACTTGCCCTTACCACACATTGAGATGCTGGTAGACAGTACAATAAAGTTCAAAGTATTCTCCTTCATGGATGGATTCTCGGGCTATAATCAAATCAAAATGGCGCTAATAGACATGGAGAAAGCTTCGTTCATTACCCCATGGGGTACCTTTGTTACAAGGTAATGTCGTTTGGTTTAAAGAATGTAGGGGCAACCTATCAAAGGGCCATGACTACTCCGTTTCCTGACATGATACACAAAGAAATCGAGGTATATGTCGATGATATGATTGCCAAATCTAAAACAGAAGAGGAGCATGTGACCCACTTGTTAAAACTATTCGAGCGGTTGAGAAAATACAAACTCCGCATGAATCCCAACAAGTGCACATTCAGTGTCCGTTAAGGGAAACTCTTAGGCTTCATCGTCAGCCAAAAAGGAATTGAGGTTGATCCTGACAAGGTTAGGGCCATTCAAGAAATGCCTTCTCCGAGGACTGAAAAATAAGTCAGGGGATTCCTGGGACGTTTTAACTACATTTCCATATTTATATTCCTCGTGACCGCGACATGCATCCCAATCTTCAAATTACTCAAAAAGAATCAGGACTGCATATGGACAGAAGACTGCCAAACTGCCTTCGACAATAACAAAGAGTATCTATTGAATCCACCTATCTTGTCACCTCCAGTGGAGGGAAGACCGTTGATCATCTACCTAACAGTCTTGGAAGACTCAATGGGATGTGTACTTGGCCAACAAGACGAAACAAAAAGAAAAGAGTCTGCCATCTACTATTTGAGCAAGAAATTCACCGACTGCGAGACTCGGTACACTATGCTTGAGAAAACTTGTTGTGCTCTAGCTTGGGCAGCCAAACGTCTTCGCCAATACATGATTCGTCACACTACTTGGTTAATCTTCGAAATGGATCCGATCAAGTACGTCTTTGAAAAACATGCTCTCACGGGAAGGATTGCCCGTTGGCAGATATTGTTATCAAAATACGACATCGAGTACCACACTCAGAAAGCCGTTAAAGGAAGTGTTTTAGCCGATCATTTGGCTCATCAACCGATTGACCATCAAGAATCAGTCGGGTTTGACTTTCCAAACGAAGATGTCATGTATCTAAAAATGAAAGATTGCGATTGTAGCGAGCGATTTTGGACGCGGTTCTTAAGCGCGGTCGCTCTCTGGAGTCAGTTTACTACAGGTCGATTCATTTTTTATCCTATTAAAGCTGATGAAGGAAGGGAAATAGATGTCTCCAATTAACCCTGCTTGCATACTAGTTTAAACAGCGGTCTGTTAGGTTACGGATGCGATCAATGTGGTGGGCCTTTCTTGTGTTATTTTGACATACAGGTTTCTGGCGGGGAACAAGGATTAGGATGTTAGGACTGATGCTTTTTGATAGATACATGAGAGTATGGGATTTTGGGTTTTTGTTTTGTATGCTCGCTAAGATTTTTCTTTCAATATTATGCCTACGTATTCCCATTTACCGAAATAGGGAAATCAGAGCGTTCGTAGTTCCTCCTATTCTATGGGAGGAAATGGTATTTGGTGTCTTTTTCAAAGCCCAAGACGTGAAGCGAAAGGTAGTTTGTATCTTGTTCAAAGCCCAAGATATGAAGCTAAAGGGTTTTGACTTTAGAGAGAATTTGTCATCTCTAAAGGGGTTCTGTTTGTCACAACTGTTGGGTGACTGACTGTAAAGGAGGATTACTTTAACCGGGATTTGTGAATCCGGCAATGCCATAATTTCCTTTATAGGGGATTTTAACCTGAAGGAGAAGACTTTAACTCAGTGTAGAGCAATGCCAACTTTCCTTAGGAATTTCTCATGCTAAAAGAGGGACAGTGGCATGGATGTAGATGATCCAGAGGCTTGCCGCTTACAACAATTAGCTGAAGGGGAAGGAGTTATTGATGTTTGTGTACTGTGAACGAGGCACAACTTTGATGCTAAAAGGTTGATTGGATCAACCAGTGATTTTCTTATACAAAGCCTAAGAGGAGGCTAATATGTGTCTCGTACGAAGCCCGAGAGAGAGGCTGAAAGGTTTTGACTCGACGATGGAGTCTTTTGGTATCTCGTATAAAGCCCGAGATGGAGGCTATTTGACTCAACAAGAGATTTTTTTGTATCTCGTACGAAGCCCGAGATAGAGGCTAAAATTTTTTTGGCTCAATAAGAACCTTTTTGTATCTCGTATAAAGCCCGAGATGGAGGCAAAAGGGGTGATTGACTCAACGAGGGAGTCTCTTATGTGTCTCGTACAAAGCCCGAGAGAGAGGCTAAACGTTGTTTGACTCTGCTGGGGAGAATCATTGTACAAAACCCAAGAGGAGGCTATGGTATCTTTTAAGTTGAGTGACAGGTCCAGTATACTGATTTTGAAAGAGGAAATCAGTTCTTATATGAGCAACACTGTACTCAAGGCTTTGGATTCGAGGATCAGGGTTATTTCCTGTTCTTTGAGGAAACAGGAAATTCGAAGGGTATTGAGACTGTCCGAGTCTACGGGTTTTCTTCCTATTTAATGGAGGGGTCACTTGAGAATGTCTTTGAGACTCAAGGAGATTAGACTGTCCATGTCTAGAGTTTCATCTTTTGTACTATGCTTTGAGAAACAGTAGTAGACCCTTGAAAAGACTGTTCTATGGAGATGATTAAGTTATGTTCCTATACCTTTAGGAGGTCGTCGGGACAATTTGTACGAAGCCCAAGAGGAGGCTGGAAACTTTTAAGAAGCCGATCGGTCCTTGTACGAAGCCCAAGAGGAGGCTATCATTCCCGGAGGAAGAGATCATTATACGAAGCCTAAGAGGAGGCTGTGAATACTTATAAGAAGCCGGCGGGTCCTTGTACTAAGCCCAAGAGGAGGCGGGGTTGCTTTTAGGAAGCCTTGGGTCCTTGTACGATTCCCAAGAAGAGGCCGAAAAATTTTAAGAAGCCCGTGGGTCCCCAAACCCCGAGAAATTCAAGGCAAGCTATTCACAAGGAATAGATCAAGTCAGGAAAGTTTGAGAATTTGGAAGAAACTCAAAGATGCCATTCACGGAGAATACATTCATCTCTGGGAATAGAGTTTCTTGACAATTCCTAGTGAGGACAGCCGAAGAGAAGACTGTATCGGGTGATCCTATTGAGGATCTAGTTGTCTATTTCTACGAATAAACGGAACGGCATCACCTAGTTCTAGACGTAGTTTCCGGGGAAACTCAAAATATCTATACTATTATTACATAGTTGATATGAGTTTATGAAAGAAGACTTACAGCGAAACAGCCCCACAATACAGTTATATGTATATGAAAGTGGTAAATGAAAGCAATAACCACTTACTCGATTGTAGAGCTTCCATGCTGTTTGGTTAGTTGTTCAACAAAGAAAGATTGAAAAACAACAGTATTTTCAAAATCAAAGGAGAAAGTGCTTTGAAAAAGAAAGATTTGGGGCTTACAGCTCAAGGAGAGGCCCAGGGTTTTATCAGTGAGCGCACTGTTTGAATTTGTACAGAGGGACTTATACAAGTAACTGAGGCCCAAAAAGTTTTCTGTACAAAGGGGTTGGGTCTTACACTCTAATAGAGACCCAAAAAGTTTTAAAAGGAAATGCGTCTTACTACTCGAGGGTAGGCCCAGTTGACTTTTCGTTAAAAAAGGCGATCGCGCCGAGGTTTTCTTTTAACGCAGAGGGGCTTATACAATAAGTGAGGCCCAAAATGTTTTGGTTAAAAGGGGATTGGGTCTTACACTCTATTAGAGGCCCAAAAGTTTTGAATGGGTCTTATAGCTCGAGGAGAGGCCCAAAAGGTTATTTTTCAAAAGGCGACGATCGTGTCGTTTGTTTTTGACGGTATCGGGACTTATACAATACACTGAGGCCCAAAAATGATTTGGTCAAGAAAAGGATTGGGTCTTACACTCTATTAGACACCCAAAGAGTTTTAAAGAAAAAAATGGGTCTTACTACTCGAGGGTAGGCCCAAGTTTTTTTGTTTTGAAAAGGCGACGATCGCGCCGTTTGTTTTTGACGGTATCAGGACTTATACAATATACTGAGGCCCAAAAATGATTTGGTCAAAAAAAGGATTGGGTCTTACACTCTATTAGAGGCCCAAAGTGTTTTGAAAATGATTTATGAGGGTTGAATTAATCCAAAAACCCTAATTTGTTTTCAAAAATGTATTTAATTGAATAAAAATTTAATTAAAATGATCAAAATTGTTTAACATATGGAAAACAAATTGTGATCTTGGATAAATGCTTCAAAAATTAAGTATTGACCTAGAAAATAATTAGAAAGCATTAAAAGTTGCAAAATCAACCTGGAAAAAATATTTTAAATGTCAAAAACAATTAAAACATTAATTCTTTGCAAAAATATCAATTATACAAAATAAATAATATTTTTGGGATTTTTTGGGAAAATAAAATATTTTAACATTTTTGTGAATTATTAAAAAAAGAATCAACTCAAAATCATTAAAACTCAGAGAGAAATTAATTTTTGAATCAATTAAATAAAATCACAAAATTCAAATATTCAAATATTGGAAAATGGCGCCAAGAACAAGGGCAAGAACACTCGCCTTTTTCAGTTTTGCCCAGATTTGCATTTTCTATCCAATCTCACTGAATACTTAATCATATCATGCAATCCACATACCAATCAACTCGTTTCAACCTCACGATCATGTCTATGGTACTTAATTTCATTTAAATTAAACATATAACAAGAAATCATGAAAAATCCTCAAGAACCCTAATTTCTGCATGAAGGCTAGGATTTTTGATACACGATTCAAACAATGCAATTAATTGAGGGGAAACATTCCATGCATGATTATGAACATATGGCCAAATTATTGTGCAGCAAAAATTGCATGGATCATAGAGTTAGAAGAGCTCATGCTTACCACTTGCAGCAGGTGATCGTGATTTGTGTTGGAGTTGTTACAGCTAGGTTCCAATGATCTGGATAGCTTCCCTAGGTGCCATGGAGTGTGTATGAATGCTTGGAATGGATTGAAATGGTTTGGAGTTGAAGATGGTACCTCAACTGCAAAACTGTCAAGAACTTGAGCAATTGGCTGGTGATTTTGTGAAATCTGTGTTCCAGATGTTATGTGAGTGTTTGGATCACTTCTATATAATGTATGTGAGGTTGTGAGTGAGTGGTTTGATTAGAAAAGCTCTCAAACTCAAAACCCGATAGTGACTTGCCTTAGAAGGCAAAATTGGAGTGAAAGAAGAGATTTTGAGGAAAACATCTATTTGATGGCTTTGGTGTACGCAAACTGATCACAATTGAGCTCTATTTATAGTAGAGCAAGTTTGTTTTAGGATCCACAGTGAATGGCAACTGCAGCAGAGGTTTGGCCAATGTTGTCCAATGGAAATCCAAGTCTCCTCTAGCCATTGACTAGAGGTTAGGGCACAGGGCTGTGGTTCCCTTGGTCTTGGATAAGTCTTGACTGAATTCAGTTGAGAATGGCCCAGTCTATGCCACCTTGATGCTTCCATTGAATGCTCCAATCCAAAATTGGAGTCTTGTCCCTATTTTGGCAATTCTAGGTTCAACATGCTATTTCTTGTTCCCAAGACTTTGGAGGCTTGGCTCAGTGATTGTCCCCTTTAGATTCAATCCTCGGAGGTGTCCAAGTGGATAGGAGCATTTGGATTTGGCTGATTTTGGAAAATCGAGCAAAAATGCAAAATCTGCCTTGCCTTGACAGATTTCAACAAGGCAACTTGCCAATGTCATATCTCATGACTCAAATTGAATTTGGTAATGTTCTTGGCCATTTTGGAAAGCCCTTACTTGATACAACAACTGTTTGAACATGTTTAGTTTTGATCTCTTTTGAATCCGAGTGAAAAATCCCCTACATTTGGAAAAAAGTAGGGTAAAATCTGACTTAGTGAAATTTTCACTAAGTGTGGGAACAAAGTGAGTTTTCTTGATTTTGATCACTCCATAACTCAAAATCCATGAGGAATTTGGACATAGGTCAGTATGAAGCTTTTGTAAAGGGCAATGAGATCTACAAATCAAGCTTTGAATGGGGAACAATGGCCTTGTGGTTTAGGAGTTATGGTCCTCCAAAGTTGGCACATTAGTGTCACTTTTTCCATAACTTAGAAATTTTTCTAAGTTTTTAGGGTTACCCCTTTTACAAGTTATCCCACTTTCTTTGATTTTTCTTGATGAATGATGATTCAAATCATACATTAACATCATTTTAGGGTTAAAAATCCATTTTGGTGAAAAATCTCAAAAAGTCAAAGTTGACTTTTGTGCACAGTTGACTTTTTATCAGATGAATTCTAAACTGTTCAATCCTTTATGAAATCATGTCCTTGACCTAAATCAAACTTTATGGATATGTTCTATGGGTGTCATAGGGTATATTGAATCATGTCTTAGGGCTTGGGAGCATGTCCTGGTCAAAAGTCAAAGTTACAATTGACTTTCCTCGCGAAACCCTAATTGTGGTGCAGATGAAATTGAGACTTGTTGCTCAAGCTTCTTGGATTAATCCATTGTTCCAAATGGATCAATATGGTTTATTAGAGACCCTCAAATCATGTCTTGAGGTCTTGGCTCATGATTTGCCCTAAAAGTCAACTTAGGGGTGAATTAGGTCAAGAAACCCTAATTCCTGATTTTTTATGAATGCATCCCCTGAGGCAAAATTGACTTGATGATTGGGTCCATGAGGTCCCATGAAGTATATTAGGTTATGTTTTGGATCATTGGCTTGTGCCCAGATGAAAATTTTCCATCTGGAGGCCCTGGTCGACCAAAACCCTAATTTGGTGACACTATCGATCTTGAGACTTGATCCACCTAGAAGGGAGCAGCCTTGTGCTTGATCCTTGAATTGGGAGTCCTTTTGATCCATTGTGGATGTTTGAGAGGTTATACAAGTTGAAGATCAAGTCATTCCTTGATTGATCCTTTGTCTAAGGCTCTGAGAGGGCTTGAAACCCTAATTTTGATTGTAGTGGATGCTCACCCATCTTTGGGGAGACTGATGAAGTATGATGGTTCCTTCATATTGTGATGATGATTTTCACAATGATGGGAAATCTTAGTGGTCAAAATTTGGGGTATGACAGCGATGAACCGCTACCCAGTGAAGGGCCAGAACCAGGAATCATTATGGAAACGGAATTGGGGCAATCATCATAACACCTCAGGGTACCCACACTCCTTTCACCGCCCGACTGACATTCAAGTGTAAAAACAACGAGGCTGAATACGAAGCTTGTATCATGGGTCTCGAAGAAGCGATCGAATTAAGGATCAATAACTTGGATGTATATGGCGATTCAGCCCTGGTTATCAATCAGATTAAAGGAGATTAGAACATATACCAATCAGGACTGATTCCTTACAAAGACTATGCGAGAACGTTGTTACCATTCTTTAACAGAATTGAGTTCCACCACATCCCTCGTGAAGAGAATCACATGGCTTATGCATTAGCCACTCTCTCTTCCATGATTAGTGTAAGTCAATGGAACGACATACCTAAGATCGACATAATGCGCCTGGAACGGCCCGCTTACATCTTCATGATTGAAGCAGTCATAGACGACAAACCATGGTATCATGATATCAAATGCTTCCTTCAGAAACAAGAGTACCCTCCTGGGGCATCCAGAAAGGACCGAAAGACCCTCAGGAGGCTAGTAGGCAGCTTCTTCCTGAGCTGTGATACACTCTATAAGAGAAATTTTGACATGGTCTTGCTCTGTTGCGTAGACAAACCAAAAGCAGACATGTTGATAAAAGAAATTCATGAAGGATCCTTTGGCATTCATGCCAACGGACACACAATGGTGAGAAAAATTCTAAGAGCAGGGTACTACTGGTTGACCATGGAATCCGATTGCTACAAGTACATGAGGAGATGTCACAAGTGTCACATATACTCGGACAAGATCCATATACCGTCAACGCATCTCAAAGTTCTCTCTTCCCCATGGCCTTTTTCCATATGGGGAATCGACATGATTGGCATGATTGAGCCCAAGGCTTCGAACAGACATCGGTTCATCCTAGTAGCCATTAATTACTTCACCAAGTGGGTCGAAGCAGCGTCATACGCCAATGTAACCCGACAAGTCGTGGTCCGCTTTATCAAAAACAATATCATCTGTTGTTATGGTGTTCCGAGCTGGATCATTACTGATAATGGATCCAACTTGAACAACAAGATGATGAAAGAGTTGTGCGCTAAGTTCAAGATCGAACACCATAACTCATCTCCCTACCGACCTAAGATGAACGGAGCGGTAGAAGCGGCTAACAAGAACATCAAGAAGATTGTTCAGAAGATGGTTGTAACTTACAAAGATTGGCACAAGATGCTACCCTTTGCTCTTCACGGTTATCGCACATCTGTCCGCACTTCAACAGGGGCAACCCCTTTCTCTCTAGTATATGGCATGGAGGCAGTGCTCCCCATAGAAGTAGAGATCCCATCAATCAGGGTATTGGTGGAAGTTAAGCTAACAGAAGCTGAATGGTGTCAAAGCAGACACGACAGATTGAATCTGATCGAGGAAAAGAGAATAACGGTTCTATGTCACGGTCAGTTGTATCAACAAAGTATGAAGAAGGCGTTTGACAAAAAGGCCCGACCTCGTGTCTTCAGAAAAGGAGACCTCGTGCTCAAGAAGATAAAATCATTTCTCACTGATTCCCGGGGAAAATGGACTCCGAATTACGATGGCCCCTATGTGGTCAACAAAGCCTTCTCGGGCGGTGCCTTGAGACTCGCAACCATGGATGGAGAAGAGTTTGCCTATCCCACAAATGTTGACGTAGTCATGAAATACTTTGCCTAAATAAAATTAAAAAAAAAGAACGTCTCGGTGGATTGAAAACCCGCAAGGGCGGTCCAGGAAAAAATTAGAGACATAATCAAAAATCATCCCGGTGGATTAGAAATCTCAAAGTACAATCCAGGCAAAAATTAGGGATTAATGGCAAGTAACTATGTCTAACAAAGGGGAAAATCCCCCAGCGACAGTTGCACCATTCATCAGAAGAAACTCCAATCAAGGTCATCTTCGACGGAAGCTCAGGATGTCCAGAATTCAAAGTTGGTAGAAGGATAGCGGTTGTTATGTTTCAATGTAGCCCTTTTTCCTTAAATTACCATTTTCTGACTTTGTAAATACTCCATAGAATCACGCGCTTGGCTGATTTCCATCCTATGAATAAAATTTGAGCCCTTGTGCTTTTGTTTGCAATTCTTATTTGTGTTAGCTTTACAGAACGACATTTTAATGTGATTAACGATTCTTGAAATAAAACAAAAATGAATTTACTTGTCAAATTTTTTATGCTTTTCAAAATAAAGATGTCAATTTCTTTTGACTGTTGAACATCGAAAGAACATCGATCGCTTCTCCAGAAGTAATCGAACTTCAAAGTGCAGAATCAAAGTACTCCTTCTAAACCAGTACACCTGAATGAAGGATCAACTGTGTTAGAGACCGTGTTTCCTCTGACACCCCCGACAGAGTTCTTATCTCCTAAGCCCGACCAACGGTTTTCCCCCCGGGGACTATCTCTCCTAAGCAAGGCAAAATTGCTATTTTGAACACAGTGGTACCTCTTTGTCCCCCGCAGTGGCCGAGTATCCAGTCATATTCATCCGTTAGTCTGTATGTCGTGTCAGTTTTGTCAGCATATACATACATACATCATGCATTATTGATTTACATTCACATTCATATTGCATCACTATCACTCTGGTCAGTCTTATCCCCAAGTGATAAAAGTTCTCTCAGTCGCATTGTCAGTTCTTTCCTTGTCAGGAAACGTCGCGTCTGAACAACCTCTCCTCCATATTATTTCTGGATTGAAGGTGGTTCTTTGACCACTTTGATAACTTGAACCACTTAAAAGCAAGAAAACTTTCGACAACGTCACTCTTCACCATTGAAGATGATATTTTCGCTTTCCCGGATTGAGTAAGATCCCCAGTGAAAGCCTCTTAATCAAAGCTTCAGCAATACGGCAGTTTTTCTCCGAAAGGTTCGCTGACGAAAAGGACCTCAGCACCTCCAAATCTAGACTACATCACACAGCATTTCCTCCGAGGAGATCTCGAGGAAAAGTATGATGTAATATCCCCAAGCAGAAAGCAGTATCTCAAGAGACTCGTTTCCCCCAGTAGAGTCAACGAATGGCGTCTCCAACAGAGAAGTTTGTATACCTCTACAACTCAGACAACTGGGTTCCCCATAAACTCTGACATCAAAATTTTTTCTATAAAATGGCATCTCCCAGGAAAATTCGGCGAAAAGTTTGAGGATAACCGCTATGAATAGCATCCCTTGTAAAGAAAGTTTATTGACAAAAGAAACTGAGATCAGTTCCATGGTATGAAACTAGGATCGATGGGAAGTTTATTTCAGAAACTGAGACCAGTTCCTTGGTAAGAAACCAGGATCGAGGGGAAGTTTATTTCAGAAACTGAGACCAGTTCCATGGTAGGAAACCAGGATCGAGGGGAAGTTTATTTCAGAAACTGAGACCAGTTCCTTGGTAGGAAACCAGGATCGAGGGGAAGTTTACATTAAAAACTTAGACCAGTTCCTTGGTAGGAAACCAAGATCGAGGGGAAGTTTTACCTTTTCTAAGCATCATTGCTTAGCAAAAGAAGAAGGATACGTGAACTACCATTCCTAACCACCATCAAAATTTTGGGTATTCCGATATTTAATCCTCTTGCACCCTGAATGCCCGAATACCTTCGCCTTTCACACCTTCGGGTCCAAGAAGATTAAATAGGGGCATCTGTCATACCCTAAATTTTGACCACTAAGATTTTCCATCATTGTGCAAATCATTACCACAATATGTATGAACCATCATGCCTCATCAATCTCCTCAATGATGATTGAGCATTCACTACAAACAAGAGTTAGGGTTTTGAGCCCTCTCAGAGCATTTAGACAAAGGATCAATCAAGAAATGACATGATCTTCAACTTGTCTAGCCTCTCAAACACCCACAAAGGATTAAGAGGACTTCCACATCAAGAATCAAGCACAAGAGTGCAGCATTCCAAGGAAATTAAGCTTCAAGATTGCCAGTGTCACCAAATTAGGGTTTTGGTCGACCAGGGCCTCCAGATGGAAATTTTCACCTGGGCATGAGCCAATGCTTAAAGATATAACTTAAGATACTCCAAGGAACCTCTTGGACCCAATCATCCAGTCAATTTAGCCTCAGGGATGCATTCATAAAAAAAATCAGGAATTAGGGTCTCTTGACCTAATTCACCCCTAAGGTGACTTTTGGGACAAAACATGAGCCAAGACCTCAAGAGATGATTTGAGGGTCTCTAATACACTACATTGATCCATTTGCAACAATGGATTGATCCAAGAAGCTTGATTCACAAGTTTCAAGTTCATCAGGATCAAAATTAGGGTTTCGCGAGAAAAGTCAACTGTGCATTTGACTTTTGACCAGGACATGCTCCCAAACCTTGGGACCTGATTAAATACACCCTATAACACTTATGGAATCAATCCATCAAGTTTGATTTAGGTCAAGGACTTGATTTCATAGAGGATCGCACAGTTTGGAATTCATTTGATAAAAAGTCAACTGTGCCCAAAAGTCAAAGTTTGACTTTTTGATTTTTTTTTATCAATTATAGTTCCCTAACCCTAAAATGATGTTAATGTGTGATTGGAATCATCATTCATCAAGAAAAATCAAGAAAAGTGGGATAACTTGAAAAAGGGGTAACCATAAAAAAACTTAGAAATTTTCTAAGTTATGGAACAAAGTGGCTAGGGTACCAACTTCCAAGGATCATAACTTGTGATCCAAGCAACCATTTTGGTTAGTACAAAGTTAGATTTGTAGCTCTCATGGCACTCTACAAAAGCTTCAACTACACCTCACTCCAATTCATTGTGGATTCTGAGTTATGATTGGATCAAAATCACTAAAAACATGAAAGTACAACTTTTCCAACACTTAGACGAAATTCTGTCCAAGACAGATTTTGTTTAAAACACCAAAACTTGTGGGATTTTTTCACATAGTTACAAGCTGAATCAATTCATGATGTAAACATCAAAGTTGTCATACATGTTGCCTACAATCCAAGAAACTCACTAGCATGAAACAACTCCACTTGAGCCAAGAGTTATGGCTGCTACAACACACCATGGCAAGGTTATCATGAAAAATCAGTTTGTGAGATTTCATGTCTTGCACAATTTTGAGCCAAAGACCAAGGATCTCTATGTCACAGTCATCTAATATGATCCTAATCCAACTGATCCAACTGATAAAGCTAATTAAAAAAGCCAAGGGATCTTCCAACTTGAGATTAATGCATTTTGGCACATTATACCTTGAATTCAAAGGTATTTATGTGAAATAGGGCACTTTCAACAAAGCCACTCTCCTCAGTCAAGTTCTCTGATTAAACAATAATTAAAACATCTGAAGAATGTGGATTTGGTCAAGACATAGCCCTGCTCTTGGGAGAGGCTAGTTTGCCTTGCATGAGAAGAAATGCCACCAAGCCAAAGACATTGAATATGATCTGATCCAGCAGCCATTCACTATTCCTCCAAGACAAGAGTTGATCACCTATAAGCAGCTTACCACATTGCTTTCTCTCATTCTCTCTTAAGTACCAAATTTCTTTATTTTTGAGCAACCACCATCGGGTTTTGAGTTGCAGCCTTAAACAATCCAATCCAATTGCTCAAACACATCACATATGATGTAAATAAGGTGTTCAAACACTTAAATCATCTTTGTAACACCTCTAGATTAAAATCACCCTTCAACCAAGCCATTATGCATCCATTCTACAGTTGGATTCCTCCAACCTGATCCAAAGATTTCCAAAGTGTTCCAAGGCTTGTAATCCACTCAACAACATCCATTGAAGCTGTAGGGATCATCAAATTACTTCTGGAACACCATCTGTGAAGAGTTCCATTTCTGCTTGCATCAAGGTAAGCCTTAAAACTCTCATAACATGATCCATGCATGTTTCTGATCGCGACTTTCTGAGTCTAACGGTTACTAACTGCAAGCGCACAGTCTATCGCGTAGTAATAAAGATATCGATCCCACAGAGACTTGATAATCAACCTAGTGCTACGGTTTGCTACTGTGTTTAGCTAAGACGAAGATGTTTTGGTTTTAAGTTCAAACGGGGAACAAAAGGGAATCTAAAATTTGGAATAAACTAGTTGATATTAGGATATCGGTACGTAACTTAGTATACCATCGTGGATTCAATAAAACTTAAGCGTATAAAAATAAGTCACATTATATTTATGTAGAAAATATCAGTTTAAAAGCCCTCGCCTCACACTCTCATGGTTATTGCTTCGGACTATACTCCTAAATCATAATGTCTGCTCTCGCTAGCCCATTTGAGTTTAAAAATACATTTTGAAAACCAATACAATCTAATTAACTTTAAAGCGCTCTCGCTGTTTTTAAAACCAATGCCCGATTTCAGCTATCCGGTTAAAATCTCACACTCTCGTGGTCTTAATCCTAACCTTTGCTACATTTTTACTCTCGTAATAAAAGTCCAAATTTAATTAAGAAATCGCAGCCAAAATTTAAGTTGTTTATGGTTTTAGCTTATTTTTATCGAATCCATTCTGGTTAACTTAATTACATACCGATAATATGGATTTAGCTAGACATATTAATTAAAACAAACAAGAATAAACATAAACTGCAAAACAATAAATGAGACATGGAAATGGGAAATAATAATGCTGTTATTAAATTAATGATAAAAACCTAGTAAATAAGCAATAATTTGTTTCTAGCAATTCCCCCACAAGTCGGTAGGTTTTTGCTCGATCGTACCGGAACAACAAATGATGAAGGCAAGATTAAAAACTCCTAACTACTGTGCGATAGCTCCTCGATGTGAGAAACTATCACTATTTAAGGTAATGGTGAACAAAGAATGAAAAAAGGGAACAAACAAGAATGCAGGGAAAATAATAATTCTCAAAATGAATTCTGCAGCAATTCGGGGTGAAAATCTCTGCCCTGGGGCTGTTCAATGAATGCCCTATTTATAGACCTAGCCTTGCTTTACGTTGGAGGAAATGTAGGAGCATTAACTTTCCATTTAGAAGTCCAAGGGAGACTGGGCTCATGTGCAGTTGAAGCTGAAGTTGAGAGAGCTCAGGAGAAAGTGTTGAACGTGCGTGACTGAATTGGCCCTTCGTATCCACGTCTGTATTCTAAACGTTATAACCAGTATGTGCGTGTGACGGTCGTGGTCCTCTCGTGACGAGTGTGGTGGCCTTTTATTTGCGTGACGGTCGTGGTGGCTTGTGTGACGGTCGTCACACACACCACTTTCTATTTTTTTGCTTTTTCTCTATCATTTCTTTCTGTTTCTTCTCATTTCTTCATATTCTTCTACTTTGCTCATTTTTAGCTTGGAAAATGAAATACCTACGAAAATACTAGAATACTCGCGGAATAATCGGAACTTAAGCTGAAATAGCGTAATTATTAGTCGTAAATCAAGGCAAATATATGATACATTTTCGTGTTATCAAACTCCCCTACACTTGAATCTTTGCTTGTCCTCAAGCAAATAGTCAGTAAGAACATCGAACAAGTTTTATCAAACGCACACGCATGACATACCCTTTTGTTTTGAGAATGTTTTGTAAGGCATTTTATTAAGATGACGGATACTCAAGTAAAACACTAAAGATACATTAGTGACACAAGCAACAAGCATAATCATAGACCTTCCCTCTATACAAGCCAGTTCTAATCATTCTATTATAGCTCAACCTAAAGTTTCTCGTATCTATTTCACCCGGTTTCATTCTAGCGCAATCACATTAAGCCCTTTGCCTTTACACGTACGCAGTGGAGTAGCCGGTTAGTGACTTTGATCCTTTCTTGCATGGGGTTGTAACACCCCAAAATTTGCCTTCTGGTTTTTGGCTAACTGGCTTATGTTTCTTTGCATTTCTTGCATTAGCATTTATGCATGGCATTGGTTCTTAGCATGGGATCAAGGTACCTGGTTCATTTCAAAGGAGTCTCAAGCCTCAAGATGGTTTGAGGGGTTCATCATATCTTCATAAGATCAAGAATGGCAAAGGATTTCAAGTGAATCTTTCTCTCCTAATCAGATGGTCCAATTAGGGTTTTGACCCAAAGGACTTCTTGAAGGGCTTTGTGGATTCAAGAATGTTCTTATGGTATTCTGTATGCTCGCAAGTGCTCATGGGTGAGGGTTTGGTTGATGGTTTATGGTGAAGAATGTTCAGTGGACCAGTTGCTTGTGAACCAAGAAAAGTCAACTGTAAAGGAGAAAGTCAACTGTGGAATTTTGAGGTTATTTTCCTGGTTTTCAAGGTTTCACATCCTCATATGGTCTTTAAGGGTCCAATTTCACATCATTCTTCAAGAATCAAGAGTTTGTGTAAAAGTTACTAAATTTGGAAAATGACTTATAATAAGAACTTTCCATTTTTGGTAATTTTTCCACCACATTCAACTTGACTTTTCATCATCAAGGAAGCTTCAAATAAATTTTCCCCCAACATGAAAGTTGAAGATCTTCCTCTCCCATTTCCAAAAAGTACTAGCTTGTCTCCATATCATTTGTGGTTCTCAAGTTATGGTCAAAAGATGGCAAGGTGATTTTAAGGTTTTCACATGGTGTCATCTTTACACCTTTTACATTTTGGTTCATATTGACCTATATTTGGTTCCATTGCTTCATGTCACATTACAACATCAAAGTACACCTCATGAGGATTATTTTTGGCCTTTGAATCAAGTCATTCCATGCCATGTACCTCACTTATTTCATAATGTGCAATTTTGCAAATTGGTTCAAAACTCACCAACCAGGTGATTTCAAGGCCCATTTCCAATCCAATTCTGGTAAGTACAAGATTTGTGAATGATTCATGCTCTCCTCATGACTTGAGCACGTGTGAATAAGGGTGTGCCTCACAAAGTGCATTTTGGCAAAACCACTCAAATCTCACTAATCAAGGGTTTAATCACTTGCTAATCATAATCAGGGGAATAACCAAGAGTATATAAGCTAACTCATACCCTCATTGCTAGGTCATGCACTCATTCTTGCTTAGAATTCCAAATTTCACTCTCACTTTCTCCTCTTCGATTCTCTCTCACCTTAAGAGCTTTTTGAGAAATTCTTTCACATTCTGAATCCTTGAAGTTCATAGAACACAAATCAATCATCATCTGAAGCTATAATCAAGGGATTCAGTGGGTTCGAATTTGTAAACCATTTCTTCAAAACTCAAGATCCATACCATATTCAAGCTCTAATTGCATTTATTTTGCAATTAGAGGTTCCTAAGGCTTGATCTGCAGCTTATCTCTGGTTTTCTAGGAGTATTTTGAGCTCTTCAAGACCTCAGGTTAGTGGTGATTTCATGTTCTTAGAACCTAAATTTTTGATGTGCATAATGATCTGTGATGTTTACTGAGCATGCTGATGTATTTTATTTTGAATTTGGACGTGTGGATTGTGTGTATTTTGAGTTTGAAATTTTTGGATCCAAACTGTTTCTCTTCGATTTGGCTTATATGTTGTTGATCTATTGAAATGAACATGATATTTGTGATCCTTGTGAATTTATGATCAATTTGGTATACTCATATGTGATTTCTGGAGATTTTGTTGTTGATGTCCACCGGAGGAGACGACCGGAGCCCTAGCTCCGGCGTCTGGTTTTGTTTTCCGGCCAGCCAGGGTTTTTGTGAAGAAGACGCAATCCTGGCCGTTCGTTGCTTTGATCCATTGGTCCACATGTTGCCACGTTACTTAAATTCTATTTTATTTTTATTGATTGTGTGTGTTGTGGTCCATGGTTGTTATTATGTGCATACTGATCTTAACCTCTCATCTTGCATAATATTTTAATTGTGTGACTTGATTTGGAACGTCTATGGATAGATTTATGCCAGCACATTAAATTAACATGTATTGCTCACGTGTTTTCTTTTAATTTCTGAATTGACTTGGTGTGCACGTGTGCATGTTGCTTACCATGCGCGTGTTAATCTTGGCCTCTCATCTTAAATCCTTGTTGATTATGTTGACTGTTGGTGTGCGTTGGATTGATTGCATGGTCATGATTGAGTCTGAATGTTGACTGAAATCCATGTGTCCCTCTTTGACTGGGCTTTTGGACTATTTGGATTGGGCTTATTACTTGCACCCCCTTATTTTGATCCAGTCCACTTTTGAACGTGAATCACTTGCTATTGACACCCCCTGGCTGTTTATTTCTTTTCTCTTTATTTTATTATTGTGACATTTCATTTTTATTTGTTAAAAATAGTTTAATGCATCCAAAAATTATGAAAAAAAATCAAGAAGCATCTTTTTAGTTTTATAAAATTTTTCCAAATTTTATTTTCCTTTTTTATTTTATTTTTGGTGTCTGAATTAATTGTTTAATTGATTTTCTTTTTGAATTGTTTCATATGTGCATACTTTGCATTGTAGATTTTATTTCTCATAGCATACAAAACATTCTGAACCTATTCTTGTTGCATTGTTTCATCAACATGTTGAAGTGCACAAAAACATTTTTCTCATATTTTTAAACTCTTTTTCATATTGCATTTTGATCCCTCTCTTTTGCATATTAGTTCATAATTCCTATGTGACTTTGCATGATTGATTGAAGGACTTATCTTTTGAATTTTTGCATGAGTTTTTAGTATGATGTTTGCTTATGGTTGAGGTTGTAACGCCCCAGTTTTAGTATTTTTATTTAAGTGAGTCGTTTTTTATTATTTTATTATTATTTTATTTTATTTTCGACTTTTATCTGAAATTATGTTATTTTTCGATATGATTATATTTTATCGTGTTTTGGGATCGTTTGCGAGAAATTTGAGTGTAGGGGTATTTTGGGCATTTGGGTGTATTTTGTTAAGTTAGTAAAAGAAAGAAAAATAGAAATAGAAGAAAAATAGAAAATTAGAAAGAGAAGAAGAAAAGAAGAAAAAGAGAAGAAAAGAAGAGGAAAGAAGAGAAAGAGAGAAATTGGAGAAAACTTGGGAAATCAAAGAGAACAAGTTCTAGGAATCGATTAATCGGGTAAGGGTGTGAAATTCAATTATCTTATATATGTGTATGATTATGTATGTTTGTGTGGAAGTTTTGTTGGTTTTTCAAATATAGGTCGAAATGAGATAAACGATTAAAAATCGATGTTTTCACGGATGAATTTCGAAATAAATTGCGTAGATTAGTCGTATGAGGTTAGGACGAGATTATAGAAACTCGTTTGGTTGAAATCGGTTGATATTGTGAGTTTTGACATTTTTGAGTTTTGAGATTTTGAGATTTTGGTGAAAAATAAAAGTCGTGGAATCGGGTTTTTCTTGATCCTAATATGTTGGTGTGTATTTATGTGATATTACCATGTATTTATTCGGAAGAAAGTAATTGAATCGGTCGGGTTTCGGGCGATTACGCGGCTGTACCAGAATGTAGCAGAATTTCTGGTTTTGTGCGCAGTCGTACGGACGCGTGCTGTAGGTGAAAAATTCTGTTTTGGAAAAACTTCGGAAATTCATATCTCTTGAACCGTAAGTCGGTTTTGACCCCCGTTCGAAGCGTGGGGAAGCTAACGAGATGTTCTTTCTAGGAAAAATGATTTTGAGGTCTGAACCTAGTCCAATCGGTACAGTTTTTTCGAACCGTTTCGTAGTGTCGGGCGTCCGGGTTTATGTTTTTGCGTTATTTTGAAATATCCATATCTTCTTCGTTGTTTATCCGATTTAAGTGTTCTTTATATGGATGTGAAGCTAAAAATATGTTCTATGATTTGGTGAAGAAAAATATTATTTTTAGCCGACTTTTAACCGACTTTTCCGGTAAACCGTAAATCGAATTGTTTGGTTATTTGTGAAAACGTTCGGTTGCCGTTTGGCACAATTGATGTGAATGTAGGTGGATTGTGTGTGATGTGTGCATAATTGATGTGTATTATGCTATGTGCTGTTGTGTGATGAAAATGCTTGTGATGATACGTGTGGTGATGAATTGTGGCCGAAAGGCAAATAAATGCAATGTGTTGTATTTTGTTATATGTGCATGTTTGTGACTGCATATATGTGGGAGATGCATTGGTTGTCATGAGTCATTGTATGCCAAACATCATGAAATGCATTGTTGAAACGTCCTGAGTGACGATTTGGTTCCTGAGGGAATCCATAACATCGTGGTCCTCGAAAATATGAGGCGTTGCCTGAGGACTTGAAGCGATGAATTTGCTATACCATCGTGTGCCTCAAAAATACGAGGCGTTGCCTGAGGACTTAAAGCGATATGTATAGACGATTGTGGGCTCCTTTGGAGACTTAAAGCAATCCTTAACGTCGTGGGCCTCGAAAATATGAGGCGTTGCCTGAGGACTTAAAGCGACGGGTGAACATCGTAGGCCCGACGGGGAGTTACTTGAGATTCTCAGTAACGAGCGATGATTCCAATAGTTCCTGAGTGAACTAATGATGAGACATGAGAAATATTGGAAGTCGGTACCGCATGGCATGTGCATAGAGTCGTTGTGTCGGTCTCTGTGCATTTGCATGAATCATGAATTAATTGTGCATGGCAAAGTGATTGTGATTGACGAGATGAAATATGTGCAATTGTATTGAATGGTATATGTTTGATTGACATATGTGATTGTGAATTGTTGTGCATTTGTGTTATATGCATTGGGTTATGAATGCTATGTTTTGGTGATAAACATATGCTTGATGCGTGAATATGTGATTATGTGAATATAATCTGTATATGCCTTATGTGTTGGCAGGTGATAATTGTGGTGAGATAATTGAACATGTGTATTTTTATGTTGATATATATAATTATATTCATTTATATTATGGTTGTCTTTCTCACCCTTCTGCTCGTTTTATAATGCTCTATGAGGCATTGCAGATTAGAGTTGCTGGAGGTATTTTGTGAAGCTTTGTATCTTCACCATTTTTGTCGGTCGGCTCTGATATGTGACACCGGGTAGTTAGGGAGGCCGTTTGTTATTATTATGTATTATGTATATATTATCTTTTGGCTGGTACATGTATAACTTGATGTATGACAACTTTTACATGATATATGTTAATCAGATTTTAGATTTTCCGCTTTAATTCTAATTTCTGGAATGTGGGTGTAAGGAACGGAGTTTCCTCTGTATGTATGCTACCCCACTGTTGCATATCTTTATGGGCAGGTGTTGTATGTATTGTTTGGTTTCAATTGATGTGATTTCCCTGTCTATGCCATGATAATTTAAATAGACTCTGATCGAATTTCGAACTTTCTTTTATTGCTTTAAATGCATGTTTATTTGGGGGTATAGATTGGGGGCGTCACATTAAGTGGTATCAGAGCCAGTCTGTGTCAGTTTGTGTCAGTTGTGTCTGTTGTGTCTGTCGTTTTAGGCGAGTTGCTGTTGTGCAGCAGTTGTGTGCTGGTGGGTTGTTGGTTAACCATAAGTTTCTGTATTTGGATGAACAGAATATGGCCCGAGCTGTGCAGGATGTACCGGATGTTATGGGTAATGATGAGTTTGGAAAGAATAAGCTGCCTATCTTCAAGGGAAGATATGATCCGGATGGTGCACAATTTTGGTTTGAAGAGGTTGAAAGAATCTTCCGTGTGATGGATTGCGCTGAAGAGAATAAGGTGAGATTGGGTACTTGCATGCTGGAGGAAGAAGCAGCTGATTGGTGGGTTAGTTTGCGCCAAGGGTTGGAAGTGGATGAGGAAGAGGTTACTTGGAATTTATTTGGCCGAGAGTTTCGGAGGAAGTATTATCCTGAGGGAGTGAAGGAAAAGAAAGAGATTGAGTTTTTGGAATTAAAACAAGGTAATATGTCAGTTGTTGAGTATACGACTAAGTTTGTGGAACTGGTGCAGTTTTATCCTCATTATCCGGAGGCGACTGCTGAATTTTCTAAGTGTGTGAAATATGAGAACGGATTGCGTCCGGAGATTAAACGGGCAATTGGTTATCAGAGGATTAGAAGGTTTTCTGAATTGGTGGACAATTGTAGGATGTATGAAGAGGATTGTAAAGCGCTTGCTACTCCCTATAAGAGTGTGGATGACAGGAAAGGGAAACAACAGTTTCGTGATGGGCCTTATGTGACGAGGGGTAACTTTGAGAGAAAGGCAAGTGGGGGAGGAATGTCTGGTCCTCCGAAGTGTTACATTAAATGTTACAAGTGTGGAGAAGTAGGACATCTTCAGATGGATTGTAGGAGGAATAAACTGAAATGTTCCAATTGTGGAGTTTCAGAACATGTTGCAGCGGATTGTAGGAGAATTAAGGTGCGATGTTTCAACTGTGGTGAAACAGGTCATATTAGCACAGGCTGTACGAAACCGAAGAAAGCTCAGACTGGTAGGAAGGCTGTTGCATTGTCAGGAGAGGAGACTACTAGTGCGGATCGTTTGACTCAAGGTACTTGTTTATTAATAGTATACCTTTAATTGCTATTGTTGATATTGGAACGACTCATTCGTTTATTTCGTGTGAGTGCGTGAAGTGTTTGAATTTGTTGTTCTCTTCTTGGGGTAGTAAGATGGTTATTGATACTCCAGCAATGGGGTCAGTAATTACTTTTTGGTTTGTTTAAATTGTTCTTTGACCGTTATGGTAACGGCTTGTGATGGATTTAGTGTGTTTATAATTAGAGAGATTAGAATGAGATAAGTGGGGGAGAAACTGGTACTTCTCCATGTGGCTTCAGGTGTAAAGCGCTGGCTCAGTGGGTTGTGAATTACAGGATTATAAGTGTGATTTCTGGTTCAAGAAGGGATGCAGAAGTAAGGTTTAGGTTAACTAAGGATTTGTGCCTTAGGTGGTTTTGTGTATAGGATGTAAGGAATGCTATTATGGTTTGGTGGAGACGGTTTATGCTTCATCATGGTTGTCGGTTGTCTATTGACAAATTGAGGAACTGATCACCCTTAATCTCTTGTTGATAGTAGACGGGAATTATGTTGGATGTATGGACGTGTCTTTCCGGCTTTGATAGTGGTGCGGATTGGATTACTTGAAATTTAAGGAAATGTTCGCGGATTGTTTTGTCAAGTTGAAGAAGATTTTATATCTGACGGTAATGCGGAATTAAGGTTCTAGTAGGTGGTTAACTTGAGAAGTCGTTGAGAGTCCTTTTTGGTTGGTTGTTGTAATAGGTTGGAATTTGGATTATCAATAGAAGGGATTGTGTATGGATTACGGACAGTGGTATAAGATGACGATTGAGATTAAGTATTCACTTTCGGGATTAGGTAACTGTAATGGTTTGGTTGAGTGGATTAGAATTACAATTGTTGGAACGATTGATAAGAGTAGTGATTTGCTTGAGTTGAGGCTTTAATCGACTTGTGTGACGGGTTATATTTGTTGTTATCAGAAGTAGATGTGGTGTTACTATGAGAGGCTCTGAAGTTGGTTAAGGTGATTAGAAACTTCTTGGACTTTTGTTGGTTATTATTGGAGGGTATGGAAGACTTTTTCCAAGATTAGCGTTTGGTTACGTAAGTTGACTTGCAAAGGTGGAGTCAATGGTTTGGGGATGTATCTTGGATGAGTAGTCGGTGTGTTAAGATAAGAGAGTAAGTAGTGGCTTATGTTCTGTGATATTCGAGGATTCATGGAAAGATCAGTATTATTGTGGAAATTGGAATCATTTGCAGTTGTAATTGCGTTGGAATATTGGGAGTATTATCTTTATGATTCTAGATTTGAAGTGTTTGGTAATTACAAGAATATTGAGTACTGGTTTGGTCTGAAGGAATAGAGACAACGAGATTGGTTAGAAGTTGAGTAGAGTTATTGTTGTGTCTGAGGAGTTAAGTTGAAAGTTTCTATGTATGGCTGTTTTGGGTGGTCCGAGGATTAGAATTGTTTGAACAGTTCAGAGGCTTGTGTCTGGTGTGCGAGATAACACGAAAGAATGCGAGGTGGAATATTAAAAGTGAACAGTGGTTTTTGAAAGGTTTGTGAAAGAGTTAGACTTTGGGAGAGAGATTGGTAGTTTTGATGGTTACGAGTTATCAGAGTGCGCAGCGGGAGCGTGATGTGGCACATTTCATATATGTGTGTGCGACTTGTGAGGGTTCGTAGGTTGACATTGGAAATCTATAGGAATGATGAGACCATTGGATGTTTCATAGGGGATGTGTTAAGAGAAAGGTTCTAATAGTATCCATGTGCTGCTAGTTGAGGGATGTTTTGGTTATATGTTCGATTGGAGAATCGTAGCAGGGTTGTGGTAAGGTTGTGTAACAATGATGTTGGTGTTCTGGTTTTGTTGATGCTGCGGTGTCGGGGAACTTTATGTTCTTGTTTGGGTTGTTGTCTCGTTTCCATTGTGTTGGTTCGAGTGCGAAGAGCTAATTCCTGTGTGGGAATTAGGGGAGTGTTACCTAGGGTAGGGTAACGATCTTGTTATGTTTCGGTTCTAGAGTGAACCTGTGTGTTGGTATCGTGGTTTTCCTTGAGTTGTGAGTTGGTTGTCAAGTGCATTGTATGGGCTTTGCATCTTGTCGTTGTTGTTGTCGTCGTTGTCGTGTCGTTGTTGTATCTGCTGTTAGCAAGGTGGTTTGTCAGTTGTGTTATTCGGGGTGTGCCTTTTTGTTGGCATGTTGGTTTGTTAGTCGGATGCGAGAGTCGTATCCAGAGTTGTTCGTCTCGGTTATATTTTCGAGGACGAAAATTTCTAAGTGGGGGAGAATTGTAACGCCCCAGTTTTAGTATTTTTATTTAAGTGAGTCGTTTTTTATTATTTTATTATTATATTATTTTATTTTTGACTTTTATCTGAAATTATGTTATTTTTCGATATGATTATATTTTATCGTGTTTTGGGATCGTTTGCGAGAAATTTGAGTGTAGGGGTATTTTGGGCATTTGGGTGTATTTTGTTAAGTTAGTAAAAGAAAGAAAAATAGAAATAGAAGAAAAATAGAAAATTAGAAAGAGAAGAAGAAAAGAAGAAAAAGAGAAGAAAAGAAGAGGAAAGAAGAGAAAGAGAGAAATTGGAGAAAACTTGGGAAATCAAAGAGAACAAGTTCTAGGAATCGATTAATCGGGTAAGGGTGTGAAATTCAATTATCTTATATATGTGTATGATTATGTATGTTTGTGTGGAAGTTTTGTTGGTTTTTCAAATATAGGTCGAAATGAGATAAACGATTAAAAATCGATGTTTTCACGGATGAATTTCGAAATAAATTGCGTAGATTAGTCGTATGAGGTTAGGACGAGATTATAGAAACTCGTTTGGTTGAAATCGGTTGATATTGTGAGTTTTGACATTTTTGAGTTTTGAGATTTTGAGATTTTGGTGAAAAATAAAAGTCGTGGAATCGGGTTTTTCTTGATCCTAATATGTTGGTGTGTATTTATGTGATATTACCATGTATTTATTCGGAAGAAAGTAATTGAATCGGTCGGGTTTCGGGCGATTACGCGGCTGTACCAGAATGTAGCAGAATTTCTGGTTTTGTGCGCAGTCGTACGGACGCGTGCTGTAGGTGAAAAATTCTGTTTTGGAAAAACTTCGGAAATTCATATCTCTTGAACCGTAAGTCGGTTTTGACCCCCGTTCGAAGCGTGGGGAAGCTAACGAGATGTTCTTTCTAGGAAAAATGATTTTGAGGTCTGAACCTAGTCCAATCGGTACAGTTTTTTCGAACCGTTTCGTAGTGTCGGGCGTCCGGGTTTATGTTTTTGCGTTATTTTGAAATATTCATATCTTCTTCGTTGTTTATCCGATTTAAGTGTTCTTTATATGGATGTGAAGCTAAAAATATGTTCTATGATTTGGTGAAGAAAAATATTATTTTTAGCCGACTTTTAACCGACTTTTCCGGTAAACCGTAAATTGAATTGTTTGGTTATTTGTGAAAACGTTCGGTTGCCGTTTGGCACAATTGATGTGAATGTAGGTGGATTGTGTGTGATGTGTGCATAATTGATGTGTATTATGCTATGTGCTGTTGTGTGATGAAAATGCTTGTGATGATACGTGTGGTGATGAATTGTGGCCGAAAGGCAAATAAATGCAATGTGTTGTATTTTGTTATATGTGCATGTTTGTGACTGCATATATGTGGGAGATGCATTGGTTGTCATGAGTCATTGTATGCCAAACATCATGAAATGCATTGTTGAAACGTCCTGAGTGACGATTTGGTTCCTGAGGGAATCCATAACATCGTGGTCCTCGAAAATATGAGGCGTTGCCTGAGGACTTGAAGCGATGAATTTGCTATACCATCGTGTGCCTCAAAAATACGAGGCGTTGCCTGAGGACTTAAAGCGATATGTATAGACGATTGTGGGCTCCTTTGGAGACTTAAAGCAATCCTTAACGTCGTGGGCCTCGAAAATATGAGGCGTTGCCTGAGGACTTAAAGCGACGGGTGAACATCGTAGGCCCGACGGGGAGTTACTTGAGATTCTCAGTAACGAGCGATGATTCCAATAGTTCCTGAGTGAACTAATGATGAGACATGAGAAATATTGGAAGTCGGTACCGCATGGCATGTGCATAGAGTCGTTGTGTCGGTCTCTGTGCATTTGCATGAATCATGAATTAATTGTGCATGGCAAAGTGATTGTGATTGACGAGATGAAATATGTGCAATTGTATTGAATGATATATGTTTGATTGACATATGTGATTGTGAATTGTTGTGCATTTGTGTTATATGCATTGGGTTATGAATGCTATGTTTTGGTGTATAAACATATGCTTGATGCGTGAATATGTGATTATGTGAATATAATCTGTATATGCCTTATGTGTTGGCAGGTGATAATTGTGGTGAGATAATTGAACATGTGTATTTTTATGTTGATATATATAATTATATTCATTTATATTATGGTTGTCTTTCTCACCCTTCTGCTCGTTTTATAATGCTCTATGAGGCATTGCAGATTAGAGTTGCTGGAGGTATTTTGTGAAACTTTGTATCTTCACCATTTTTGTCGGTCGGCTCTGATATGTGACACCGGGTAGTTAGGGAGGCCGTTTGATATTATTATGTATTATGTATATATTATCTTTTGGCTGGTACATGTATAACTTGATGTATGACAACTTTTACATGATATATGTTAATCAGATTTTAGATTTTCCGCTTTAATTCTAATTTCTGGAATGTGGGTGTAAGGAACGGAGTTTCCTCTGTATGTATGCTACCCCACTGTTGCATATCTTTATGGGCAGGTGTTGTATGTATTGTTTGGTTTCAATTGATGTGATTTCCCTGTCTATGCCATGATAATTTAAATAGACTCTGATCGAATTTCGAACTTTCTTTTATTGCTTTAAATGCATGTTTATTTGGGGGTATAGATTGGGGGCGTCATAGAGGTGTTCTGAGAATTAATTTGGTAATTTCTTAAATTGATTTTCTAATTGTTTGATTGCTCTTTGTTTGAGGTCTCTTTTATGCATCTTTGGATTATATTTGGTTACTTGTTTGAGAAGGCACTTGTGCCATTGTTTGGGATTGTTTCTTTGAATTCATAAGCCATGTTTGAATCATTATAGGTCATTTGATTTCAATTATAGGTCATTGGTGTGAGGTTGTTGAATATTTTTTGCACATGTTCAATGTTTGATTTACATGCCTCTTTTGACTTATCTTTTCACTTCTTCTCATCTATGCCTCTTCTTGGTTTGTGTTTGGTTTATGTATGCCATGCCATATCACTTCTTTGCATCTCATTTGATGTTTGTTTCTGACCTTGAAGCTTTGTATTCATGTCATATGTTATTCATGTTTCATGTTGCATCCTTTAACATGTTTCATTTACATGCTTCTTTCTTCTTCTTCTAATGGTTCTTAATGCTTGGATACTTTCTTGTATGCCTTATGTTACACTTGTATAGCATGTTTAGGCACATGTTTAGGTCATCCACATTCTGACTTGGATATTATTTGAAGCATTCTTGCATGATCACCTTGCATATCCACTCATTCTTCTTCTACTCCTTCTTTGATGACTTTCTTGTATGTTTTGTCACTTGTTTGCATTCTCCTTGCTTGAGTTTGTTTGGTAAACATTATGGGTCACCCCTAAGGTGTACATTCTGACTTGGATGAGTTTCATTTGGTTTGTAATCACTTCTCTTTGGGTTGTGACTTGTTTGGGTTTCATTTGTCTCATTGTGGCTATGTTTGTTTTTGCTAACCATGTAGGGGCTAATGGTAAGTGAATGGGATGTGGATAGTTATCCACATTCTAACTTCTCCTTTCTCTTTTAAGCTTTCATACTTGTGTTTGCTTTGGCATTTAAGATGCTCCTTTCTTCTCTCTCACTCTTTCTCATCCCATGAATCTCAAGACTTGATTAAGTCTTGGATTCCTTTCCCCTTAGAGCTATCTAGTCCAACTTAATTTCCGATTAAGCTTGGAGTAGGATTAGCATTAGGTTTTAGGTAGTTGTCTATCCTAAACCTCACTAACCCTAGGATATCCATGCATGATAACATTAGGACTCTTAGTTTCCCTTTAGAGTTTCCTTTGTGTCGTCTCTCTTCTCATCTCAAAACTTCTTCAAAACACGTAATAAAAGTTAACGTGTATTGCACTTGAGCCTTCTATGTGGGAAGTGGGGAGTGAGGGGCTTCCCCTCATTCTTCTAGGATACCTAGTGTACGTCCTGTTGGGGACAATACGCGAAGTATTCGTTCCTATATTTAAGACTTGGGTGCAATGCAAGTTATTAACTAACTTAAGAAAACACTTTTGTCTAAAAAACACAAAGCAAATTCAAATCTTTTTATCCTTCGGGATTGTTAGGTTTCAAACTTCATTTTCAGAAAAGAGCTCGTCGCTCACATAAAAAACACTTACCCATCCGTGGTTGTACCCACGAACTACATTAGCTCTGATTCCTCTCTCTCGTCCGATTGAGGATATGTAGGCACAAGACAGCGATTGTCTTGGCGAGCAACTTTCCCCCATAGTTCCCGTCCGAATTACGTTGACTCTGACTTTCCCATTGCACTGAGGGAGTACGTAGGCCTAGGACAACGATACCATCCTATCGAGTCACTTCTTTTTTTCTTTTCTTCTTCATTTCTTCGTTCTTTCCGTTCTCGCTTCTTCTCCGGTCCAGTAGCAGTGGAGCTCCAGACGACGACACCCCTTTGATGCAGACAACAAGTGTGGATCCCATCGAGTACGATGGACGTGTTGGGTGCTAACACCTTCCCTTCGCGTAACCGACTCCCGTACCCGTTTCTCTTGGTCGTGAGACCATGTTCTTTCCCTTCCCTCAGGTTTATGCAGTGTCTCCTTTCCCTCTCTCGGGATAAATACACATTGCTGGTGACTCTGTGTTTTTCCGCTCCACTCTCGCGTTTGTACCGTTGGATGCGAATCTTTCGGGAGCGACAGCTGGCGACTCTGCTGGGGAATCTGGTTGACCTCTTGCTGGTCCATCCCCTTTAGCAAGTCGATCCTAGCGCTTATCTGTTTCATTTCATTGGGTGTTTTTGTGGTGCTTTATTTTGTTGTATGTTACTGTATTGATGTTTTATTTGTTTTACTGTATTTACAGCTTTTATTGCATTGTATTTCATTTTATTACTGTCATACTGGATATTACTGTGCTGTGCTGGCTGGTTTTCTGTTTGGCGGCTTGGGATGTTCTGAGAGATAAGCCCACTACCCAGGCTTGAGCATACACACAGGTTTTAGAGTGGATAGTCGTGACGCTTGCATTGGAGTGGCCATGTATTGTTGTTCATGAGACCCACAACCAGACGAGGTTCTATCAGGAGCTACCTGCTACTGTGCGTTGGTACAGGCCAGTAGGTATTCTCTTAAGGGATCGTCGACTCGGGAGACCATTCCCGAGGACTCAGTTGCGGCACTCCTCTCGGGATGTGACAATGGCAGACCACGTTCTGTGGCAAACCCATTGCACATTCTCGACCCGAGGACCCAATGCTGGGAACTTGCTATAGGTTTTCCTCTTGAGGAGAATCAGCGGACGACCTCTTTGATTGGCGGTAACATTGTATCCTTCGGGCTGAATATGTTATTGCTTCTCAAACCTCCGAAGCTGAGGATCTTTCGTTTTTGTGAATCAGTTGAGGCCTCCTCGATTGGTGATGATGCCAAACCAGAAGTGGTGAACGTATCATCATTTCTCGACCTGAGAGCCCGGGATACTGAGGATCTTAGTACCCACATGTGAGAGGGGCGGGTTGTTTACAGGTTTGCAGGTAACCGTGACCTTTTACCTACCCGGTGTTTCTGGATTCTTTGCCTCTACAGCCGTATCAATGTGGTTATTCTGTTGTCCCGGTTTGACTCAAGAGTTTGTACAGAGCCTCAAGATTGTCCAGCCAATTTAGCACAGATACTTGATGCCTTGATCCCATGTTTTGCATTGCATTTCATTTTTTTCTCAAACATTCATATTTTTGCATTTCCAGGTTGTATCCGAATCTGTGATTCCAGTCAGAGGGCAGTATTAGGAATGGATGTTCCAAGAGGTAAGAAGGATATTATTATCTACAAGTTTCTCAAGCCAGCAATAGGTCATCTCACTATCCTGAAGGGAATGGCAAGTCCTGAAGTATTGAATGCTTTCGCAGAGAAGTATGGGTGGATTCTGTCTTTTGTTCGCAACATCGATGATTATGAGTTTCGGGGTCTTCATATGCTGATGCAGTTCTATGACCCTCCACTGAGATGTTTTTTGTTCCCGGATTATTTGTTTGTGCCTACTTTGGAGGAATATTCTAACCTGCTAGGGATTGTTGTCAAGGAAGTGCCTCCCTTCTTTAGTTCAAAAGGAGATCTAGATTACGGGAAATTGGCTGGTGCTCTTTATTTGAGCAAGTCAGAGATAGACGCCAACATTTCTAACAAAGGAAAGATCCGTGGTTTCAAGTTGGGGTATCTAGCGAAGAAGGCTCAGAAGGCAGCAGAAGATAAAGAATGGGTTGTTTTCAACGCACTGTTAGCTCTTTGTGTTTATGGTATTGTGTTGTTCCCCAATGAGCCTGATTTTGTGGATGAGGATGCTATCAGGATATTCATGATGAGGAATCTTGTGCCGACCCTGTTGGGCGATCTCCATTATGCCTTATACAACAGGAATGAAAAGAAGAGAGGAAGGATGGTTCATTGCTGCGCTCCATTGTTTTATAAATGGTTCGCAAGTCGTCTACCTCAGTCTGGTGCTTTTGGTGATTCTAAGGATTCTCTAGAGTAGAGTCAGCGCCTAATGGGGCTGGTCAGTAAAAACATCGTGTGGATAAATCAAGGATTGCTTGGCAAAGATATCATTCACAGTTGTGGTAAGTACCCTAATGTTCCTTTGATAGGGAGGAAGGGAGGAATTAACTATAACCCTTCCTTGGCCATCAGACAGTTTGGTTACGCTCTGGTAGGACCGCCTGTTAAGAGAGATGTAGAAGAATCATTGTATTTCCACTCGTCTGAAGGTTTGGAGGTGGCACAGAGAGCTTCTGAAGCTTGGGGTAGTATACTGAAGAAAGGAAAGGTCGTTCTGGGTAAACCTAACAATCAGGCTTTCCTTCCCTATGTCGATTGGATAAAACAGAGAGTTGAGGAGTGCTACTTGCCTTTTGATCGAGCACCTATGTTGTACCCAGAAAGTGTGGAGGAAAGACTTACTGTGCCTATTGAAGAGTTTAACAAGCAACAGAAGTTGGTGCACGAATTGAGAGTAGAGAATTCTGGTATGAGTAGTCAGTTGTAAGGAGTTTTGCAGGACAACTTAGAGCTGAAGTGGCAAGTTAAAGAGTCGACTGAGCATTTGAAGAAGGCAGAAAATGATCTGGATAGCAGAATTCAGCATTTCAAGAAGCTTAGCATGGCAGCAGAGACATCAAGCAAAACCACCAGGACAACTAAGAAGCTTTTGGCTAAGACTGAAATCGAACTTGATGTTTATCAAGAGATGTGGAGTGAGGTCCAAGTCGAAAACGAGGAATTAAACAAAGAGCTGCAAAAGGCGAAAGAAAAAGGAAAGCATTTCTTCAACAAGTGGAAAGAGTCCCAAAAGGAGATTGAAGAGCTCAAATTACAAGCTGGAATCAAGAAAGTGAGACATGAAGGTAGCAGCGCTGAAGAGCAGATTGCAACACTGAACCAAGAGATTGCAAAGAGAAACAGGTTAATCAAAGGGTTGATCACGTGACCGGCACATCCTGACACTTTGAATCTTCTGGAAGAAGTGGAGGCTAGTCTGTTTGGGGTAGAATTGTAGTTATTGTGTATCTTTTTTTTTGTGGTTACCATCAGGATTGTTGATGGAATCACCACTGGTTACAATTGACTTTGTTTGTATGAATTCTGCCATCTTGATAATGGAATGTTTGATTCAGATATTTGTGCCTTGGTGGTTTTTATTTGAATTGTGGTTTGTTTCCTTGGTTTAATGTTGTGGTATTGCTGAGCTCGGATTTATTTTTCGATGAGGTGTCCAATTCCTGGCCCAGTTTCAAAGATTGGAATCAAAGGATATACCTTGGAAATGTTCAAATATGTTTGTTTGCATTTTTGCATTCGTATTTGCATAATCATCATAATTTTTGCATTGTAGGTTATCTTAGGTTCTCTGGTTTTCTTATGCTCTCTCTTTTTGTCAGTTAGGATTGATCAACCAACTCATCGGTATTCTACCAGGCTTAATCAAAGCAGAGTGATGGACAAAATTCAGGCAGACATGGCAGCTATGCAAGCTCGCATCGATCAATTCATGGAGATGGTGCAGGGTGTGGTGCAAAGTCAGAATGAATTCCGAACTCTAGTTCAGCCTTTGGTATCGCAGGTTGATGAGAATGGTATCTTACACGGTGGTTTTCTTAATCGTGTTATTCCTCCGGGCAGAGGTGGTGATGGTATCAACATTCCTATCACTGGTGCTGGCGGACAGGGTGGTATTCCTTCAGTGGTTGGAGAGGGAAGCACTGTTTGGGCGATCCATGGCCCCCGTATTGACGATCAACAGGATGATGTTTTTTCAGTCAGAAGCTTAGACGCTGTTCTACCTGTGGTCAGTGATGAGAGGATCCGTTTAATTGAGGCTCAATTGAAAGGGGTTGTGAAACAGGATGATCTGGGAATAGATTTGGACGACCTAGGGTTGGTCCCTGATGTTGTCATTCCACACAAGATTCAGATTCCTACACTGGAGAAGTATAATGATTCTACCTGCCCGAGAACTCATATAAAGGCTTATACCAGGAAGATGGCTGCACATGCTAAGAATGAGAAGTTAATGATGCACTTTTTCCAAGACAGCCTGTCTGGCGCGTCTTTGGAGTGGTACATGGGGCTAGAAACTAGAGATGTTCGTACTTGGAGAGAGCTAGCTGCAGCCTTTATTAAGCATTACCAGTACAACACAGACATGGCGCCCAACAGAACTTAGTTGTTGAGCATGTCCCAGAAAAATGATGAAAGTTTCAAAGAATACGCGCAAAGGTGGCGTGAATTGGCGGCTAGGGTACAACCACCAATGTTGGATATGTTCATGGACACGCTGCCTAAGCATTATTATGAGAAGCTATTGCCTTGTTCTCTAGGCAAGTTTGCAGATATGATCGCTATCGGACAGAAGATAGAGGTCGGAATTAAGGCTGGAAAGGTTTCTAGTGGTGACGGACCGTCCTCTGGACATGGAAAGAAGCTGTTTGATAATTATAAGAAGAAAGGAGAGGCCAACGCTGTATCATCTCACAGGGGAAAAGGGAAACAGCGTTAGAGCAATAATCAACAAGTAGCATTGGTAACTATCCCAGCAACGTTACCTCCACCACAGCAACAGAGGAAAAATGCTAATCAGAATAGGCAGCAGGGCCAGTATCAGAACAGGTAAAGGAATGCAGAGAGGCATTTTGATCAACCCCCAATGTCGTATGCACAGTTGTTGCAACATTTGCTGCAGTTGCGTCTAGTTGAGCTCCGTACCCTGGCTCCACCAACAAGGGAACTCGCTACGATGCTAACACACACTGCGATTTTCATTCTGGTGCTCCGGGGCACACTGTGGAGAAGTGTTGGGAGTTTCATCACAAGGTGCAAGACCTTGTTGACTCCAAGGCTATCAATTTCTCGAATGTTAGGCCTAATGTTATTCAAAACCCTATGCCTGATCATAATGGGCCGAGGGTGAATGCGATAATTGAGGAAGGTGAAACTTTGAATTTGATCATGGATGTTAAGGAATTGAAGACTCTGTTAGCTGTGGTTAAAAACAGGTTGTTGAAGGGTGGCATCTATCCGGGTTGTGATAAGAACTGCTCAGATTGTTTGACGAAGGTTAATGGTTGTGATTCATTGAAAATGGGTATTCAGAGTATGATTGATGAGGGCTGCTTACAGTTTGACAGTGGTAATCAGCAAGAAGAGGTTGTTAGTGAGAAGGTTGCCACTATCACCATTCCGTTCAAAACAATTACTATTTCTAGTCCGGCAAGGCCACCTCCAGTCATTATCACAAGGGCTGGACCCATTCCGTATGAAAGTTCTAAGGCTATTCCGTGGAATTACGGTGCAGAGGTGTTTGTCAATGGACAAAAGCAGGAATTAATGAATACTTCACCAGTGAGTGCTAGTCCTGAAGTTAAGATTGAAGCGGATGCTATAACGAGAAGTGGTAGAGTGCTCACTCCTGTTAATGATCAACCCAGTACTTCTAGGCAAGATAGGGGAAAATAGGAAATGGATGGTTCCATTCAGACTCCAGTGGTTACTGATTCTACGGTAAAGCCGGTTGATGATGCTTTTTCTGAAAATGTAGAGGAGTTTATGAGACTCATCCGGAAAAGTGATTACAAGATCGTGGACCAGTTACATCAGACCCCGTCCAAGATCTCTATTCTGTCTTTGCTATTGTGTTCTGAGGCTCACAGGAATGCTCTTCTGAAGGTTTTGAATGCAGCCTACGTTCCTCAAGAGATTTCTGTTAACCAGCTGGAAGGGGTTGTTGTGCACGTGAATGAGGGTAATGGCTTGGGTTTCACATATCTTAACTTGACTCCTGCTGGCAGGAATCATAACAATGCCCTGGATATCTCGATTGAGTGTCGTGGTTCATTGATGTCACATGTATTGGTTGATACCGGATCATCATTGAATGTATTGTCCAAGAAAGCATTAATGAAGTTAGATACCAGGGGGCTTATTTGTACACCAAGTGACTTGGTGGTGCGAGCTTTTGATGGCTCGAAGAGATCTGTCTTTGGAGAGATTGTGCTTCCGATCAAAGTTGGGCCGGAAGTTTTTGATGCAACATTTTATATCATGGATATTCAGCCAGCGTACAGCTGTTTGTTGGGCCATCCTTGGATCCATGGGGCAGGCGCTGTAACCTCCACTTTGCATCAAAAGCTGAAATACATGGTTGATGGTCATGTAGTGACGGTGTGCGAAGAAGAAGACATAATGATTAGTCAGCTGTCAACCTTCAAGTACGTGGAAGTGGATGGAGAAATCCATGAGACGTTGTGTCAGGGGTTTGAAAAGGTGAAGGTTTCTGAAGAGGTTGTCCAGTCTGAAGCTATAGAGTAGCCTGCGGCGGCAAATCAGCCTGAAGTTTCTATGTCTTCGTTCAAAGACGCCAAAGATGTGGTGGAAGCTGGTGGCTCGCAGAGGTGGGGCCAGGTGGTTGAAGTTCAAGAGAAGAGGGATACCTATGGTTTAGGGTACAAACCACCTAGGCGTCAGGAAGAGCCTCCTAAATTCTATGGCCCAGTCCGTTTCACTAACGCCGGTGTTTTCTTCGATAGGGTTAATGCCATCGAGGAAGAAGGGGACAGTGATTGTGACATGGATAGCTGGATCCGTCCTTACGTCCCGAGAGAAAGTCTGTGCAACTGGTCTGCTGAGAGAGTCATTCAAGTGACTGGCTTCGAGTAATTGCTTTGTTTTCCTATTATGTTAATCTTGCGTTCTGCCCAAGACGTAGTGATTTTATTTGTAGGGCTTTTAACTGTTGCATGTTTTACTTTATCATCAATAAAGGACTTTTCACACTCAAATATTTTGATCTCTGTCTTTCTATTTTTTATTTTTATGCATTAAAAACCAACATCAAAATGGCAATGTGTTTCTTTTGTTGCATACATAATAAGACATACCTCATCAATCATGCAGGTCTTTTTGTTCAGTTGACACCGTTCATGACTCAGCTATAGCTCGGTATGACTTTGACAATCCAATCTATCAGGCTGAAGAAAAGACTGATGAAGATTATGAACTGCCCGAAGAGTTGGCCAGATTGTTGAAGCAAGAGGAAAGAGTCATCCTGCCTCATCAGGAGGAAATTGAGATTGTGAATCTGGGAACCGAGGACGTCAGAAAGGAAGTAAGGATAGGGGCTGCATTGGAAGACAGTGTTAAGGGAAGATTGATTGAAATGCTCCGAGAGTATGTGGACATCTTCGCCTGGTCTTACCAAGACATGCCTGGGCTCGATACTGATATAGTTGTACACCGGTTACCACTTAAAGAAGGTTGTGCTCCGGTCAAGCAAAAGTTGAGAAGAACTAAACCGGAGATGTCTGTCAATATCAAGGAAGAGGTTCAGAAATAGCTAGATGCCGGTTTTCTTGCCGTAACAAATTATCCCCCATGGGTTGCTAACATCGTGCCTGTACCTAAGAAGGATGGGAAGGTCAGGATGTGTGTTGATTACAGGGATTTGAACAGAGCAAGTCCAAAGGATGATTTCTCACTCCCTCACATTGACGTGTTAGTTGACAATACTGCTCAGTATTCTGTGTTTTCCTTCATGGATGGCTTCTCTGGGTATAACCAAATCAAGATGGCCCCAGAGGAAATGGAGAAGACAACATTCATAACACTGTGGGGAACTTTCTGTTACAAAGTGATGCCCTTTGGATTGAAAAATTCAGGGGCAACCTACCAGCGGCCGATGGTGACTCTCTTTCATGATATGATTCACAAAGAGATCGAAGTCTATGTTGATGACATGATTGCGAAGTCACAGACGGAAGAAGAACATTTGGTAAATCTTCAGAAGTTATTTGAAAGGTTAAGAAAATTCAGACTGAGGTTGAATCCTAACAAATGCACCTTCGGGGTGAGATCAGGAAAATTGTTGGGGTTTATTGTTAGTGAAAAAGGTATTGAGGTTGATCCTGCAAAGGTAAAAGCGATACAAGAAATGCCTGTGCCGAAAATAGAAAAAGAGGTTCGTGGTTTCTTGGGGAGATTAAACTACATTGCTAGGTTCATCTCGCATCTCACAGCCACGTGTGAACCAATCTTCAAGTTGTTAAGAAAAGATCAAGCGGTCAGGTGGAATGAAAATTGTCAAAAGGCGTTTGAAAAGATTAAAGAATACTTGCAGGAACCTCCGGTCCTTATGCCACCAGTGCCAGGAAGGCCTTTAATTATGTATCTCACGGTTCTTGAGAATTCAATGGGTTGTGTGCTCGGTCAACAAGACGAGTCAGGTAGAAAAGAGCACGCCATCTACTACTTGAGTAAGAAGTTTACTGATTGCGAGTCAAGGTACTCGATGCTGGAGAAAACATGTTGTGCACTCGCTTGGGCCGCTAAGCGTTTGAGGCAGTATATGTTAAACCATACAACCCTATTGATTTCGAAGATGGATCCGATCAAGTATGTGTTTGAAAAGCAAGCACTTTCTGGTAGAATAGCCCGTTGGCAGATGGTTCTGACAGAATACGATATTCAGTATGTTTCCCAAAAGGCCATTAAGGGAAGTGTTTTGTTAGAATATCTTGTCGAACAGCCAATTGAGGATTATCAACCGATGAAGTTTGAATTTCTGGATGAGCATATCATGTACCTGAAGATGAAGGATTGTGAAGAACCTTTGCCTGATGAAGGACCTGAGATTGGATCTCAGTGGAAGATGGTTTTTGATGGAGCTATTAATTCATATGGTAATGGAATCGGGGAAATCATTACGACTCCACAGGGTTCTCATATACCCTTCACTGCCCGATTGGCGTTCATATGCACCAAAAATGAGGCAGAGTATGAAGCATGCATCATGGGGTTAGAAGAAGCAATTGATTTGAGAATCAAGAACCTCGATGTTTATGGTGATTCTGCGTTGGTGGTTAACCAGATTACAGGTGAATGGGAGACTCGTCAAGCGAATCTTGTTCCATATAACAACTATGCCAGAAGGTTGTTACATTTCTTTGACAGAGTAGACTTCCATCACATTCCCCGGATAGAGAATCTAATGGCTGATGCGTTGGCAACGTTGTCATCAATGTATCAAGTGAATCGTTGGAATAAAACTCCTTCAATCATAATCATGCGCTTGGATAGGCCTGCTTTTGTATTTGCAGTTGAAGGGGTATCAGATGGCAAGCCTTGGTATCATGACATCAAAGTCTTCTTGAAGAGTCAGGAATACCCAGATGGGGCATCTTCCAAGGATAAAAAGACATTGAGGAGGTTATCAGGAAATTTCTTTTTGAACAAGGACGATGTGTTGTACAAGAGAAATTTTGACATGGTCTTGCTACGTTGTGTTGATGAACACGAAGCAGGCCTGTTAATGGAAGAGGTTCACGAAGGTTCCTTCGGTACTCACGCCAATGGGCATGCTATGGCAAGAAAATTGTTGAGAGCGGGGTATTATTGGATGACTATGGAGTCTTATTGTTTTAAATACGCCCGGAAATGTCATAAATGCCAGATCTATGCTGACAAGGTGCACGTACCGCCTACTCCTCTGAATGTTTTGTCGTCACCTTGGCCTTTTTCCATGTGTGGCATTGACATGATTGGAAAGATCGAGTCGTCCGCTTCGAATGGACATCGTTTTATCTTGGTGGCTATTGATTATTTCACGAAGTGGGTAGAAGCAGCATCGTATGCCAACGTCACCAGACAAGTGGTAGCCCGGTTTATTAAGAAGGACATCATCTGCCGGTATGGAGTCCCGGAGAGAATCATTACTGATAATGGTTCAAATCTGAATAACAAGATGATGAAGGAGCTATGCCAGAGCTTTAAGATCGAACATCACAATTCTTCTCCCTATCGTCCGAAGATGAATAGGGCTGTTGAAGCGGCTAATAAGAACATAAAGAAGATTGTGCAGAAGATGGTAGTGACATACAAAGACTGGCATGAGATGTTGCCTTATGCTTTGCATGGATATCGTACTTCGGTACGCACATCAACTGGGCAACCCCTTTCTCACTGGTATATGGTATGGAAGCAGTCCTGCCATTAGAAGTTGAGATTCCTTCTCTGAGAATTCTAACAGACGTGAAGCTTGATGAAGCTGAATGGGTGTGTTCCCGGCTGAACGAACTGAACCTCATTGAAGAGAAGATATTGAAAGCCATTGCGCATGGCCGGTTGTATCAGAGTAGGATAAAGAAAGCATTTGATCAGAAGGTGCGCCCTCGGTGTTTTCAAGCTGGTGAATTAGTTCTGAAAATGATCATTCCTCCTCAAACAGATCACAGGGGCAAGTGGACTCCAAATTACGAAGGGCCATATGTAGTAAGACAGGTTTTCTCCGGTGGAGCCTTATTACTTTCAACTATGGATGGCGAAGATTTTACGTCCCCTATGAACGCGGATGTAGTCAAAAAATACTTTGCATAAAAGAGACCCGCTGAACATAAAAAGAAGGTTCAGGAAAAAATGGGGCATCCTGGCGAACCATAAAAAGAAAAGGTTCGGGCAAAAATTAGGGATAAAAGAAAAAATAAATAAACCCGCAAGGTTGAAAACCTGAAAAGGCAACTTTGGCAAAAATGGGTATCCCGGTGGATTGAAAACCCGAAAAGGGCGATCCAGGCAAAAGTTAGGGATTTAAAAGCAAAGACTACGATCCGCGTTCGATCTGTGATCACTATTCACACTTGGAAAATTCGAAGGAAAGGAATCAGTCCAGTCAGTCATCTTCAAAGGCCAAAATATCTGCGGATAAACAAGTCATATGGGTTATAGCTGAGTCGAGTCATGGTGGATGTCTGTTCCACACATTGCCGACATGTGTATTTTCTTTTACTTTTTGCGCAATTACCTCTTTTCAGGAATTGCTTCCAGATGTAAATGCCTATTCACATGCCGATTCATTCAATAAAATTTACATTTCAGTCAAAGAGCTTTTGTTTTTATTTTACCTGTTTTGTTTGTGAAAATGTCCGATATTTTTGATAAACATTACATGCTAAAATGTTGAGCTTTATGAAACAATTTGGAAAACAGTGGCAATTGCTTAGGTAACAATCACTAGGATGGTAATCAAAGTAATCATTTTTGCATGTAGACCTTTCTGTTGGTTTTGCAGGATGACAGGTGTATCTCTCCAGTAGAGCTCTCCCCAACTTTGAAGCTTAGTTTTCCTTAGCAGTTTACTGCTCTCCCCAGTAGAGTTGCTCTCTCCAACTTTGAAGTCTGATCGTCCTTAGCATTTTATTACTCATCCCCATTAGAGTATCAAGGATCGTCTTCCTCAGTAGAATATAGAGAAGTGATTCCCCAAGCGGAGTCGTTGAGGATCCTCCCCCTCAGCAGGATGTAAGAGGCTTACCCCTAGCCAGAGTTGTGATTTGGCCCACTTTTCTTCAGCAGGTGGTGTTTCCCCACAGAATATGAGGCAGTTGTTTTTTCCTCAGCTAGTCAGGAAACAAGGTGTTTATCCCCTAGCATGGTGGATGTTGACAACTACTTTTTCTCTCCCAAGCGGAGTCGTTGAGGATCGTCCTCCTCAGTGGAGTACAGAGGATTGTATACCCAGCCAAAGTTGTGTCTGGATTACTATCCCCCGGCAAGCGTTCAGAAGTTGATTGCTCTAAGGCGGATGTTGTTGTATCTCCAGCAGGAAGTTCGTGGATAAAGATGTTACTATCCCCACAGAGTCCTGGTGTCTACTTTCCTCAGTTGGTCAGAAAGTATAGTCTCAACGACAACGGTTTGATCTAATCCCCAACAGGGTGAGGGTAAAGTTACTTCCCCAAGCAGAGTCTGGTGGTGATTGGTATCCCCAGTACGTCTTAAGTCCAATCATTTTTGGCAAGCGTCAAATCCAAGTTCTGAAGCAGTTGCTCATCCCCAGCGGAGGAGTTTCCATCTTCAGTATTCATCTCCTTCCCCAGCTGATTGGGTCTTCTCTCGGAGTTTCGTCCATCTCCAGTAGAGTTGTTGATCTTGATATTCCCCAACAGAGTGGATACTCTCTCGGAGTTTCATCCATCTCCGGCAGAATTGGTGTTTGTAATCTTTCCTAGCAGGGTGAAGTTTTCCTCAGTAGGATCTCTTATTTCGGAGGACAATTTATTTTGTCATCCCCAGTGGAGTTTGCCTTCGCCTTCAGCATTTATTTTGCTGAGGCGCCTCTGTTGCATTGCATAAGCATTTGTTTTGTATGGCATCCTCCCAAACGCGTAGCATTTCCACTTCGTGTGGAGCATTACGGCAAAATTCAAACATATGCATCTAAAGCATAAGCCAGGTTTGAGTTTTCCTTCGTCAGGAAAGCCGGATTTCAGGAAGATATCTTTTGACTTTACTCCACAGGTGTTGGGTTTAGTCATTCAAAGCAATATTTGACATTCCCTCGTAGAGTTGTTTGCCAGGATCGTTAACCCATGATCTGTTTTTATCCCTTCGTCCAGGTGGTCCTTTGGTTTATCCCCTCAAGGTTTTTACCGTCAGACACTCGTCCGTGTTTCCTTCGGCACCCTTCTGTGTTTGACCCTTTTTGTTTCAATACCCGTCTGTATTGACCTCTTGATGACACTCGTCCGTGTTGCCTTCCGTTCCCCAGCAAGATTAATCCCCGATAAAAGTTGCTTTACAACCTTTTCAGTACCCGTCCGTATTGAATCTTTTTACACCCGTCCGTGTACCTTTTCGATACCTGTTCGTATTGAATCTTTGTACACCCGTCTGTGTACCTTTTCAATGCCCGTCCGTATTGAATCTTTTGACACCCATCCGTGTTCTTTCAGCACCCGTCCGTGTTTGAACCTTTTAAGCCAATGCCCGTCCGTATTGACTTTTTACACCCATCCGTGTTCTTTCAGCACCCGTCCGTGTTTGAACTTTTGTTTCAATGCCCGTCCGCAGTGGAGTAGCCGGTTAGTGACTTTGATCCTTTCTTGCATGGGGTTGTAACACCCCAAAATTTGCCTTCTGGTTTTTGGATAACTGGCTTATGTTTCTTTGCATTTCTTGCATTAGCATTTATGCATGGCATTGGTTCTTAGCATGGGATCAAGGTACCTGGTTCATTTCAAAGGAGTCTCAAGCCTCAAGATGGTTTGAGGGGTTCATCATATCTTCATAAGATCAAGAATGGCAAAGGATTTCAAGTGAATCTTTCTCTCCTAATCAGATGGTCCAATTAGGGTTTTGACCCAAAGGACTTATTGAAGGGCTTTGTGGATTCAAGCATGTTCTTATGGTATTCCATATGCTCAGAAGTGCTCATGGGTGAGGGTTTGGTTGATGGTTTATGGTGAAGAATGTTCAGTGGACCAGTTGCTTGTGAACCAAGAAAAGTCAACTGTAAAGGAGAAAGTCAATTGTGGAATTTTGAGGTTATTTTCATGGTTTTCAAGGTTTCACATCCTCATATGGTCTTCAAGGGTCCATTTTCACATCATTCTTCAAGAATCAAGAGTTTGTGCAAAAGTTACTAAATTTGGAAAATGACCTATAATGAGAACTTTCCATTTTTGGCAATTTTTCCACCACATTCAACTTGACTTTTCATCATCAAGGAAGCTTCAAATGAATTTTCCCCCAACATGAAAGTTGAAGACCTTCCTCTCCCATTTCCAAAAAGTACTAGCTTGTCTCCATATCATTTGTGGTTCTCAAGTTATGGTCAAAAGATGGCAAGGTGATTTTAAGGTTTTCACATGGTGTCATCTTTACACCTTTTGCATTTTGGTTCATATTGACCTATATTTGGTTCCATTGCTTCATGTCACATTACAACATCAAAGTACACCTCATGAGGATTATTTTTGGCCTTTGAATCAAGTCATTCCATGCCATGTACCTCACTTATTTCATAATGTGCAATTTTGCAAATTGGTTCGAAACTCACCAACCAGGTGATTTCAAGGCCCATTTCCAATCCAATTCTGGTAAGTACAAGATTTGTGAATGATTCATGCTCTCCTCGTGACTTGAGCACGTGTGAACAAGGGTGTGCCTCACAAAGTGCATTTTGGCAAAACCACTCCAATCTCACTAATCAAGGGTTTAATCACTTGCTAATCATAATCAGGGGAATAACCAAGAGTATATAAGCTAACTCATACCCTCATTTCTAGGTCATGCACTCATTCTTGCTTAGAATTCCAAATTTCACTCTCACTTTCTCCTCTTCAATTCTCTCTCACCTTAAGAGCTTTTTGAGAAATTCTTTCACATTCTGAATCCTTGAAGTTCATAAAACACAAATCAATCATCATCTGAAGCTATAATCAAGGGATTCAGTGGGTTCGAATTTGGAAACCATTTCTTCAAAACTCAAGATCCAGACCTTATTCAAGCTCTAATTGCATTTATTTTGCAATTAGAGGTTCCTAAGGCTTGATCTGCAGCTTATCTCTGGTTTTCTAGGAGTATTTTGAGCTCTTCAAGACCTCAGGTTAGTGGTGATTTCATGCTCTTAGAACCTAAATTTTTTATGTACATAATGATCTGTGATGTTTACTGAGCATGCTGATGTATTTTATTTTGAATTTGGACGTGTGGATTGTGTGTATTTTGAGTTTGAAATTTTTGGATCCAAACTGTTTCTCTTCGATTTGGTTTATATGTTGTTGATATGTTGAAATGAACATGATATTTGTGATCCTTGTGAGTTTCTGATCAATTTGGTATACTCATATGTGATTTCTAGAGACTTTGTTGTTGATGTCCACCGGAGGAGACGACCGGAGCCCTAGCTCCGGCGTCTGGTTTTGTTTTCCGGCCAGCCATGGTTTTTGTGAAGAAGACGCAATCCTGGCCGTTTGTTGCTTTGATCCATTGGTCCACATGTTGCCACATTACTTAAATTATGTTTTATTTTTATTGATTGTGTGTGTTGTGGTCCATGGTTGTTATTATGTGCATACTGATCTTAACCTCTCATCTTGCATAATATTTTAATTGTGTGACTTGATTTGGAACGTCTGATGCATCTAATGGATAGATTTATGCCAGCACATTAAATTAACATGCGCTGCTCACGTGTTTTATTTTAATTTCTGAATTGACTTGGTGTGCGCGTGTGCATGTTGCTTACCATGCGCGTGTTAATCTTGGCCTCTCATCTTGAATCCTTGCTGATTGTGTTGACTGTTGGTGTGCGTTGGATTGATTGCATGGTCATGATTGAGTCTGAATGTTGACTGAAATCCATGTGTCCCTCTTTGACTGCGCTTTTGGACTATTTGGATTGGGCTTATTACTTGCACCCCCTTATTTTGATCCAGTCCACTTTTTAACGTGAATCCCTTGCTATTGACACCCCCTGGCTGTTTATTTCTTTTCTCTTTATTTTATTATTGTGGCAGTTCATTTTTATTTGTTAAAAATAGTTTAATGCATCCAAAAATTATGAAAAAAATCATGAAGCATCTTTTTAGTTTTATAAAATTTTCCCAAATTTTATTTTCCTTTTTTATTTTATTTCTGGTGTCTGAATTAATTGTTTAATTGATTTTCTTTTTGAATTGTTTCATATGTGCATACTTTGCATTGTAGATTTTATTTCTCATAGCATACAAAACATTCTGAACCCATTCTTGTTGCATTGTTTCATCAACATGTTGAAGTGCATAAAAAAATTTTCTCATATTTTTAAAATCTTTTTCATATTGCATTTGGATCCCTCTCTTTTGCATATTAGTTCATAATTCCTATGTGACTTTGCATGATTGATTGAAGGACTTATCTTGTGAATTTTTGCATGAGTTTTTAGTATGATGTTTGCTTATGGTTGACGTGTTCTGAGAATTAATTTGGTAATTTCTGAAATTGATTTGCTAATTGTTTGATTTCTCTTTGTTTGAGATCTCTTTTATGCATCTTTGGATTATGTTTGGTTACTTGTTTGAGAAGGCACTTGTGCCATTGTTTGGGATTGTTTCTTTGAATTCATAAGCCATGTTTGAATCATTATAGGTCATTTGATTTCAATTATAGGTCATTGGTGTGAGGTTGTTGCATATTTTGTGCACGTGTTCAATGTTTGATTTACATGCCTCTTTTGACTTATCTTTTCACTTCTTCTCATCTATGCCTCTTCTTGGTTTGTGTTTGGTTTGTGTGTGTCATGCCATATCACTTCTATGCATCTCATTTGATGTTTGTTTCTGACCTTGAAGCTTTGTATTCATGTCATATGTTATTCATGTTTCATGTTGCATCCTTTAACATGTTTCATTTACATGCTTCTTTCTTCTTCTTCTAATGGTTCTTAATGCTTGGATACTTTCTTGTATGCCTTATGTTACACTTGTATAGAATGTTTAGGCACATGTTTAGGTCATCTACATTCTGACTTGGATATTATTTGAAGCATTCTTGCATGATCACCTTGCATATCCACTCATTCTTCTTCTACTCCTTCATTGATGACTTTCTTGTATGTTTTGCCACTTGTTTGCATTCTCCTTGTTTGAGTTTGTTTGGTAAACATTATGGGTCACCCCTAAGGTGTACATTCTGACTTGGATGAGTTTCATTTGGTTTGTAATCATTTCTCTTTGGGTTGTGACTTGTTTGGGTTTCATTTGTCTCATTGTGGCTATGTTTGTTTTTGCTAACCATGTAGGGGCTAATGGTAAGTGAATGGGATGTGGATAGTTATCCACATTCTAACATATCCTTTCTCTTTTAAGCTTTCATACTTGTGTTTGCTTTGGCATTTAAGATGCTCTTTTATTCTCTCTCACTCTTTCTCATCCCATGAATCTCAAGACTTGATTAAGTCTTGGATTCCTTTCCCCTTAGAGCTACCTAGTCCAACTTAATTTCCGATGAAGCTTGGAGTAGGATTAGCATTAGGTTTTAGGTAGTCGTCTATCCTAAACCTCACTAACCCTAGGATATCCATGCATGATAACATTAGGACTCTTAGTTTCCCTTTAGAGTTTCCTTTGTGTCGTCTCTCTTCTCATCTCAAAACTTCTTCAAAATACGTAATAAAAGTTAATGTGTATTGCACTTGAGCCTTCTATGTGGGAAGTGGGGAGTGAGGGGCTTCCCCTCATTCTTCTAGGATACCTAGTGTACGTCCTGTTGGGGACGATACGCGAAGTATTCATTCCTATATTTAAGACTTGGGTGCAATGCAAGTTATGAACTAACTTAAGAAAACACTTCTGTCTAAAAAACACAAAGCAAATTCAAATCTTTTTATCCTTCGGGATTGTTGGGTTTCAAACTTCATTTTCAGAAAAGAGCTCGTCGCTCACATAAAAAACACTTACCCATCCGTGGTCGTACCCACGAACTACATTAGCTCTGATTCCTCTCTCTCGTCCGATTGAGGATATGTAGGCACAAGACAGCGATTGTCTTGGTGAGCAACCTTCCCCCACAGTTCCCGTCCGAACTACGTTGACTCTGACTTTCCCATTGCACTGAGGGAGTACGTAGGCCTAGGACAACGATACCGTCCTATCGAGTCACTTCTTTTTTCTTTTCTTCTTCATTTCTCCGTTCTTTCCATTCTCGCTTCTTCTCCGGTCCAGTAGCAGTGGAGCTCCAGACGACGACACCCCTTTGATGCAGACAGCAAGCATGGATCCCATCGAGTACGATGGACGTGTTGGGTGCTAACACCTTCCCTTCGCGTAACCGACTCCCGTACCCGTTTCTCTTGGTCGTGAGACCATGTTCTTTCCCTTCCCTCAGGTTTATGCAGTGTTTCCTTTCCCTCTCTCGGGATAAACACACATTGCAGGCGACTCTGTGTTTTTTCGCACCACTCTCGCGTTTTTACCGTTGGATGCGAATCTTTCGGGAGCGACAGGGGTCTGGTACACAAGTGTGGTAACCCTTTATATATATCCTAATCGTAGGCTATGGGGGATCGAACCGTAGTTCGCCCTACCGAGTTCAGAACCAGGTCCCTCTGAACCAACCAACAATGGATTCTTTCTTTTCTTTTGTAATACTTTTGCAACCGTAGGTTTGGTGCATTTTTCTATTTTTCACAACAGCAAAGAATACGAAAGATATTTAATGATTCAACATCAAACACTTATCTTCATCGGCTCTCCACCTGGTTTGTGTTTAAGACAGTGCTGACTGCTAATATAAACTACTAGGGGTTACTCTAGAACTAGAACTGAAGGTATCGGTATAATGGATGTTGAAACTGATCTCGCATATGCAAGAGGTCTAAGGTGTCAAGACGGTATCAATCTTGTTAAATTTTTCTCGAGTTCCTACATAGCCTATGTTTTGGTGTGTCAAGTTATGCATTGATCACAAATTTTTTTTTTTTTTTGGTATAGCTAAATAAAGTGGGGAAATTTGACATGAACGAAGATTTCATATAAAAGCTTGTTTATTTGAAAGGAAATGCAGAAAGGGAATACATAAGGGAAAATAAAGTACCTCTCCCACACTATATCAGACATTGTCCTCAATGTTACGATATAAATGCGGGTAGAACAACGAAAAGAAACAAAAACTAAAACAGAAACAAACTAAAACTAAAACTAAATCTAATGAGGTCTACGTCCTCTGCCTCGGGTGCGAGCGCGTCCATTCCGTGCCACGTGGTCTGGAATGCCTACGTGATGGATATAGTTATGTAGGTCTTGCACCGTAGCGTTAGGGCACCCATCTCTTCTATCACATCGTCTATCCGCTGGCCTTGGTTGACTTGCCCTTGTTGGATTTGACGCATAAGGTTCATCATTTCATTATACTACGTTTGTTGTTGATCCGCTCTCTGGGCAGCCAATTGGTTTTGGTGCCATATGCCTCTTAAGATTTCTTCATTAGTGATGGGATCGGGTTCTGGATCGGCGCGGCGACGACGTATGGTGGATGATGTAGGATCCTGGCCAGGAGGTGGTGGGTTCTCAGGAGGTTGATGATCCATCTCTTTCTCTATTTCATCGACTGCTTCGTTGTTTTTATTTTCTTGAGCAGCTGCATTAGGCTCAGGAGCACGGAGATCAAAAAGCCAATTTGCTTAGTTCTGTGGGTGGATGCGGTCTCGGCAGGGCATGATGATGCTTCTGACGATTCTGGTACGAACCACTCGATGGTATCGTCTATCCGACCTTGCTTTGATGAGGTGGGAGGAGCGACAATACTCGGTATCCAGGGACTCAGGTGGTATGGAGGGTAAAGTAGCAAGCATGTCTCCTAGATTAAGGCCTAGTGCGATAGAAGTTACAATACCTCTGAAGTAGAAAGGCTTAGAACCTCTAGCACAATTGACTTTGTTGTTGCTGTCCCTCTCGAAGATCATGTGTCCTAAAACTCTGTGAAAATATCTTATCGATGGGTTATGAATGTAAGTTGTGTTGAGGTTGTCCCAGCTTGTAGCAGCTACACCTGTAATTTGATTCCAAAGGTTGAAAGCTTCCTGGAACCCGACATCGTTAGGGGTACGGCAATGGACATTCGCACCATGATGGAATCCAAGCATTTGGGCAAGTTGTTTTTGGCCCACCGAATACTCAGAACCAAACATTCGGAATGTGGCTGTACCGGTAAGTTGGTTTGTATCTCCCGGAGGTGTAACATAAGTGAATGAACTCAGAAACTCAAGAGTCAGAGTTTCGTAAGTAGGCTGCCCTTGTGTATAGAGCTGCCATAAACCGGAATTTTGAAGCATCCAACATACACCCTCAAGCATACCCAACTCTTCAAGGCTAGCAGTGTTGACGTACCTCGTGGGTTAGAATGAGCGTGGGTAGAAGCTGAGGTAATTAGGCCTTTGGCGGTCACCAGACTCTCCCTCTCTGAAGTTAATAGCTGATAAGTCTGGAGTTTGTCTGGTGCGTCTAGCCATGGTGCATGCAATGTGAAATAAGTGAAATGGAGGAAGTGGGTAATAGTGAGAATGGGTTTTGTGAGAATGAGGATGAGTTTGTGTTGCTTAAATAATGGGTACGGGAATATGAAATGGTGGAGATAAATTGGGGTTAATGTGAGGAATTTATGGAGAGTAATGGGTAGTGGGTGACGGTTTTGGGAAGTAAAGAGAGAGTGGGGCGGTTGAAGAGAAAATGAAAAGAAAAGAAGATGAAGAGGAAGGGTCTCTGTTATAAAACAGAGAAACGTGTTATATATACGCGTGACGCGTGATAGTGGTGACAGGGCCTTACGGTCGTCATGCTCACGAATTCTAGGAATTTAGCAGAATGCATATAAAGTTGGCATATGAAACATTGGCATTGAAGCGATGAAAGTAAATAAATAATAGAGCATATAAGATACATGACAGAAACAAATTAAAAACGAACATAAACAAATTATTATCAATGCAACCAATAGCAGTAAGTACGAATTGAATACTTCATTAAAACTGGAAAATGATAGCAGTGTAGTCAAAGTAAAAATGCAGTAGAATATTAAATTTGAAATTGCACTGAAGTAAACTTGTTCCTTGACATAAAAAAGAAAATGACAGTAAAGTAAATGGTTCTAAAAACATTAAAAGCAAAGCAATAAAATGGAAAAATGCAGTGCGACAATATTAGCCACGTTGCTTCTTCAAGGATTCCACTGCCTGGTTTAGATGGTCAAATTCCTCGACGGTGGTATCCATTAGACCGACAACGTCAAGACGGATAAGTTGAAGTTCATCTCTCATATCTTGAAGTGCAGTGCGGAAAGCTTCAAGTGTAGCATGGATGTTAGCAGGGGGACAGTATCAGTATTATTCATGGGATGCTCAGGTAAAATCATGATAGTGAGGAGGAGTTTCAGGGTCAATCTCAATGTCAGACACATGACTACCAAGATCTTTTTCAGGCCGTGGCTCATCTAAATCATATAGCCAGTTGTGGCAGTTATGCACACTAGTTCGCTCGTGATCAGGAAGTGTAAAATGTGAAACAACTTCATTATTGATCAGGAGTTGAAACGGGGGTGGTCCAAGATTTCTAATGAGTCCTCGTTTAAAATAGAAAGTGATGTTCATTAGCCTATATCCGCCTAGTGGGTTCACTCGGGAAAGTCGTGTTCTAAATCCCATGGCATCAGCAATTTTTGTTAGAAGGCCACCTATCAAAATGGGACCGTGATCAGCTTGAGCAATCCTGCGAAGATTGTCAAGCATAAAAGTAGCTCCATTAACGGGTCGGGATTGAAACACACAAAACATGATAAATAACTCATCTCTAGAGACTAGGGTGCCATTCTCGGCTTTTCCAAAAAGGGTGTAGGCTAAAATCATATGAAAGTATCTTATGGCTGGGTTATGAATTTCAGTGGACACCATAGGGTGCGGATCATGATGAGGTCGTCCTGAAATACTACTCCATAAAAAGTTCACTTCATCTTCCATTACTAAATCCTCTTGTGCCATGGTAAAAACGTCGGGTCCATTGGGGAAATCCAACAGGTCCGCAATCTCTCTAATGTTGAAGCGGCACGTGTATGCAAAAAGCCTAAAGGTTATCTTACCCCTATTAAATCCCATGCCATGGTTAGGGTCGTAGGACAATGAGCTTAGAAATTCTAGGGTCAGTCTGTGGTAGGTTGGATACTTCTTTCTAGCAAAACCTTCCCATCCTATCTGGCTAAACATAAAGTCTATGCTATCTCCTATACCTAAAGCAGTCATGGTAGGTCCATGGGGGAATTTGGTTAGGGCCCTGGGTCTAAGAGAGAGGGCTTCATAGCGGTGCCATTGGACAGCGTCCCTGAATAGCACAACCATTGTATCTTCGTTATTCATCTTAACAGTTAGTCAGAAAAGTAAAGCAAATGGAGAAGGAAGAAGGTAGAAAAAGATGAGAATCTTGGAGGCATATAATGAGATAATCAGTACTGGGTTTTTAAAATAATTGAAAAATACTGCATCGGTAAGTAAAGTAAATTTTTGACAAAACTAATAAGACAAAAGTAATAAGAAAAATAATGAAGTGAAAACAAAATAAAAGATAATGATAAAGATGAAAAGAAGCAAAATAATGAATAAAAACAAAGTGCGTGGGTTGCCTCCCACTCAGCACTTAATTTAATGTCAGGAGCTCGACAGTTTATATGAATCATTAGTTTACGTAGAATGTAGGCATTTCTGCCAGTTTAAGAGCAGTTGAATAATCCCTATTGTCTACGCAGTGATAGTAATTTAAACATTGTCCGTTTACAATGAACAGTTCACTAGATCTACCTTTTATCTCAAATGTGCCACTTAATAAGACTTTGGTATCCTCAAAGGGACCGGCCCATCTAGAACGAAGCTTACCTGGGAAGAATTTGAGTCTAGAGTTAAATAAAAGCACAATATCTCCTATTTCAAATCCTTTCCTTGCTATGCGCCTGTCATGCCATTTTTTTGTTCTTTCCTTGTATATCCTCGCATTCTCATAAGCATCTAATCTAAGTTCGTCTAGTTCATGTAAGTCCAAAATTCTCTTTTCGCCCGCAGCGGTATAGTTTAGGTTAATAGTTTTGATAGCCCAATAGGCTTTATGTTCTATTTCTACCGGCAGGTGACAAGATTTTCCATAGACTAGTTTAAATGGAGTGGTTCCTATGGGGGTTTTGTAAGCGGTCCTATAAGCCCATAAAGCTTCGTGCAGTTTAGAAGACCAATCTTTCCTAGAGGTGGCAACGGTCTTTTCTAGAATTTGTTTAATTTCTCGGTTTGATACCTTTACTTGCCCACTCGTTTGGGGGTGGTAAGGTGTTGCTACACGGTGTTTGACTCCATATTTTGATAGAAGTTTCTCAAAGATTTTCGAAATAAAGTGGGAACCTCCATCGCTGATTTCCAGTCTCGGAACACCGAACCCAGGAAAAATTATGTTCTTAAAGAGCTTATTCACTACTCGTGCATCGTTGGTAGGAGCTGCTATAGCTTTGATCCATTTTGAGACGTAATCGACAGCGACGAGTATGTACTTGTTACCAAAAGAGGACGGAAATGGTCCCATAAAATCTATTCCCCACACGTCAAAGACTTCTACTTCTAGAATGCCCTTATGAGGCATTTCATCACGTCTAGGGACGTTATCAGTGCGTTGACACCGGTCGCAATTTATTACCGTGATATGGACATCTTTCAATAGAGTAGGCCAAAAGAGGCCAGCTTGCAAAATCTTAGCATAAGTCTTTGAAGTGCTTGCGTGCCCACCATAGGGCGCAGAATGACAATGAGAAATTATGTCTTCCACCTCGTCTTCGGGTACACAACGATGGAAAATACCATCGGCGCCCCTCTTGAAGAGAAGTGGTTCGTCCCAATAATAGTGTTTAAGGTCATGGAAGAATTTCTTCTTTTGTTGATAGGTTAGATCAGGTGGCAGTACTCCAGCTGCTAGATAGTTGACAAAGTCAGCATACCATGGCAGCGTGGTCTTAGTGTAAACAGATTCTACCACTTCATTAGTTTCTGTATCAGTATAAGTCAGAGAGTGTTCAATTGTATTACTTTCTAACTGGGCTAAGAGTCTTTCATAGGGGAAATCGTCATTATTAGGTACTTGTTCTGGTCGGATGTTTTCCATTCTCGACAGGTGGTCAGCTACTACATTTTCAGTGCCTTTCTTGTCCTTGATTTCCAAGTCGAATTCTTGTAGGAGTAGAATCCACCTCAGATGCCTTGGTTTGGCGTCCTTTTTGCTTAATAGGTACCTGATTGCGGCGTGATCAGTATAGATGATTATTTTTGCTCTAGTATGAACGAAATTTATCCAATGCGAACACGACAGCCAAGAGTTCCTTTTCTGTGGTAGCGTAGTTCATATGTGCATGATCCAAGGTTCTACTGGCATAGTAGATTGCGTGAAGCTTTTTGTCCTTCCTTTGTCCTAGAACTGCACCTATAGCATAATCACTCGCGTCGCACATGATTTCGAATGGTTCATTCCAATCTGGGGGTTGCATAATGGGTGCTGATATTAAATCTTTCTTGAGTGTTTGAAATGCGTCCAAGCATTTGTCATCAAAGACGAATTCAGCGTCTTTCATTAATAGCTCAGTCAGGGGTTTGGTTATCTTAGAGAAATCTTTAATGAAACGTCGATAAAAACCGGCGTGTCCTAAGAAACTTCTTATCTCTCTAACGGTTTTCGGTGGCTGGAGATTTTCTATAACTTCAATTTTTGCCTTGTCGACTTCGATTCCTCTGTCAGATACTATATGTCCTAGCACGATTCCTTGTCGGACCATGAAATGGCATTTTTCCCAATTGAGCACTAGGTTGACATTTACACATCGTTCGAGTACCATTTCGAGGTTTGATAGACATCCTTCCAAACTTTCCCCACAGACAGAGAAATCGTCCATAAAGACTTCCATTATACCGTCTAAGAAGTCAGAGAAGATGGACATCATGCATCTCTGAAATGTTGTGGGTGTGTTACATAATCCGAAAGGCATTCGCCGGTAGGCAAAGGTTCCATAGGGACACGTGAAAGTAGTATTTTCTTGGTCGTTAGGATGGATAGGAATTTGGAAAAATCCTGAATATCCGTCTAAATAGCAAAAATGGGAGTGTTTAGCCAGACGTTCTAGCATTTGATCTATGAAGGGTAAGGGGAAGTGATCTTTACGAGTGGCTTTGTTTAGTTTCCTATAATCGATACATATTCTCCATCCATTTTGAGTACGTTGTGCTACAGATTCGCCTTTTTCAATATTGATGATTGTAACACCTCCTTTCTTGGGTACCACGTGAACTGGGCTAACCCATTCACTATATGATATTGGGTATATGATTCCTACTTCTAACAGCTTTTGCACTTCTCTCTTAACGACATCACTCAGAATGGGATTGATTCTCCTTTGATGTTCTCTAGAGGTTTTACAGTCTTCCTCAAGCATGATGCAATGCATACAGATAGAGGGACTTATTCCTTTCAAATCTGAGATGTTATAGCCTAAGGCAGTCGGGTACTTTCTTAGGACATGCAATAATTTCTCGGTTTCTATTTGTCCTAAATCTGCGTTGACTATAACTGATCGTTCGAGTTCTGTATCTAGGAATTCATACCTTAGATCTTTGGGCAATGTCTTCAGTTCTACAGCTGGTTTCTTTGGGCAAGGCATAGGGTCAGGAGTGAGTGCGAGACATTCACTTAGATTATTATCTTGGTATTCACCACGCCAATTATCATCTTCAAAAATTGGTGGCATCGGAATTCTCAGCACTTCAGAATACGTATTTTGGTGTTTTTCCATTTCTTTAACGCATTCATCAATTACATCTAGGAAGCAGCACGAATCTTCTATTGCAGGTGCTTTGAAGAATTGTGAGAGGATGAATTCTACTTTTTCTTCACCAACCTCGAAAGTCAGTTTTCCTTTTTTCACATCTATGATGGCTCCGGCAGTAGCTAGGAATGGTCTTCCTAAAATGATAAGGATGTTTGAGTCTTCCTTGATGTCCATGATTATGAAATCTGTAGGAATATAGAATTGTCCTATACGTACTGGAACATTTTCTAACATTCCTAGAGGAAATTTCACAGATCTATCAGCTAGTTATACAGACATTCTTATTGGTCTCAGTTCTCCCATATTGAGCCTTTTACAAATAGACAAGGGCATTAAGCTGATGCTGGCTCCTAAATCGCACAGGGCTTTGTCTATGACAAACTTTCCAATCACACAGGGTATAGAGAAACTACCAGGATCTTTTAGCTTAGGAGGCATGTTGTTTTGGATTATAGCGCTACACTCTGCAGTAAGCATAACGGTTTCAGTATCCTCGAGCTTTTTCTTATTAGTTAATATTTCTTTTAAGAACTTAGCGTATGAGGGCATTTGTGTGATTGCTTCTGTGAAAGGTATTGTGACATTCAATTGTTTCAGAAGTTCAACAAATTTCTTGAATTGCCCTATGTTTTTAGATTTAGCGAATCTTTGTGGATACGGGATAGGTGGTTTATAAGGCGGCGGAGGCACATATGGTTCTTCTTTCTCTTCGGCCTCTTTGCCATTATCTTCCTTCTCGTTTTCCTTTGGTTCGCCTTCCTTTTCAGACTCCTTACTAGGCTTTTGGTACATGGCTGGATTTTCGATTCTTGGGTCAGTGGGTCCTTCTAGTTCTGTTCCACTCTGAAGTGTTATAGCGTTTGCATGTCCCTTCGGATTAATTTGAGTTTGACCTGGAAGGTTCCCATCTGGGGCAGCGATAACTGCTTGTTGTTGAGCCACTTGTGAGATTTGTGTTTCTAACATTTTGTTGTGAGTGGCTAGAGCGTCAACCTTGTTGGCTAATTGTTTGATTTGCTCACCGGTGTGAACATTCAAGGTTTGACTTCCTAGGAAAGTTGGCAATGTTAGCAGCAGGTTTTTGATATCCTGGTGGCACAACAGGCTCTTGGCTAGGTGCATACAGAGCGTTATTATTCTTGTACGAAAAGTTTGGATGGTTCTTCCAACCAGGATTGTAGGTATTTGCATATGGGTTTCCTTGAGCATAATTCACTTGATCAGCAGAGACTCCTGCTAAACTTTGGCATTCGGGGGCAGCATGTCCAGGTACTCCGCATAATTCGCAGTTTGGAGCTACGGCAGCCACGGTGGCTGCGGGTGTTATGGTCAAGTTGTCTATCTTTTGAGCAAGGGCATCTACCTTAGCATGGACATGATCAAGACTACTAACTTCATACATTCCGCCTTTCATTTAGGCTTTTTCCACTGGCGTTCTTTCACCTCCCCATTGGTAATGGTTTTGACCCATGCTTTTGATGAGTTGATAGGCTTCGGTATAAAGTTTGTCCATAAGTGTACCACCAGCGGCGGCATCTATTGTCATTCTTGTATTGTACAAGAGACCATTGTAAAACATATGGATGACTAATCAATCTTCAAGACCGTGATGCGGACATATCCTCATCATATCTTTGTATCTCTCCCATGCATCGTAAAGAGACTCAGTATCTTTTTGTCGAAATCCATTAATTTGGGCTATCAGCATAGCTGTTTTGCTTGGTGGGAAATATCGTGCTAAGAACACCTTTTTCAACTCATCCCATGCAGTGACGGAATTTGATGGTGAGGATTGCAACCAAGCCCAAGCTCTGTCTCTTAATGAGAAAGGAAAAAGACGTAGTCTTATCGCGTCTGCAGTTACACCATTTGCCTTCATTGTGTCTGCGTACTGCACAAATTTGGTCAAATGTTCATTAGGATCGTCTGTAGGATTTCCAGAAAATTGATGTTGTTGTACGGCTGACAGTAATGAGGGTTTCAATTCGAAATCATTCCGGTTGATAGCGGGGGCAGCAATGTTGTTATGTGGTTCTTGCTCAGATGGGGTAGCATAATACTTAAGAGGACGGTTTTGTGGTCTATCAGCCATGTATCCTTCTGATTCTGACCAGAGTCAAGTTCTGTTTCAGATTCGGATTCGGATTGAGATTCAGGTTTTGACAAAGGAAAAGGTATTTTTTGGTTTAGGCAGTATTCTTGGATTCGTCTTTTTACGCTAAGAAGACGTTCAGGTTCGTCTGTCGGTCGTGTGAGGTCTTCGCCTTTTGAGCGAGTACTTGGCATACAACCGAAAAATAAGGGAATTTGTTGCCTTAGTCTATACGATTCAACAAATGAATTGCACTATTGACTAAATCAATCCTCGGCAACGGCGCCAAAAACTTGATCGCGACTTTCTGAGTCTAACGGTTACTAACTACAAGCGCACAGTCTATCATGTAGTAATAAAGATATCGATCCCACAAAGACTTGATAATCAACCTAGTGCTATGGTTTGCTACTGTGTTTAGCTAAGACGAAGATGTTTTGGTTTTAAGTTCAAACGGGAAACAAAAGGGAATCTAAAATTTGGAATAAACTAGTTGATATTAGGATATCGGTACGTAACTTAGTATACCATCGTGGATTCAATAAAACTTAAACGTATAAAAATAAGTCACATTATATTTCTGTAGAAAATATCAGTTTAAAAGCCCTCACCTCACACTCTCGTGGTTATTGCTTCGGACTATACTCCTAAATCATAATGTCTGCTCTCGCTAGTCCATTTGAGTTTAAAAATACTTTTTGAAAACCAATACAATCTAATTAACTTTAAAGCGCTCTCGCTGTTTTTAAAACCAATGCCTGATTTCAGCTATCCGGTTAAAATCTCACACTCTCGTGGTCTTAATCCTTACCTTTGCTATCTTTTTACTCTCGTAATAAAAGTCCAATTTTAATTAAGAAATCGCAGCCAGAAATTAAGTTGTTTATGGTTTTAGCTTATTTTTACCGAATCCATTCCAGTTAACTTAATTACATACCGATAATATGGATTTAGCTAGACATATTAATTAAAACAAACAAGAATAAACATAAACTGCAAAACAATAAATGAGACATGGCAATGGGAAATAATAATACTGTTATTAAACTAATGATAAAAACTTGGTAAATAAGCAATAATTTATTTCTAGCAATTCCTCCACAAGTCGGTAGGCTTTTGCTCGATCGTACTGGAACAACAAATGATGAAGGCAAGATTAAAAACTCCTAACTACTGTGCGATAGCTCCTCGATGTGAGAAACTATCACTATTTAAGGTAATGGTGAACAAAGAATAAAAAAGGGAACAAACAAGAATGTAGGGAAAATAATAATTCTCAAAATGAATTCTGTAGCAATTCGGGGTGAAAAACTCTGCCCTGGGGCTGTTCAATGAATGCCCTATTTATAGACCTAGCCTTGCTTTACGTTGGAGGAAATGTAGGAGCATTAACTTTCCGTTTAGAAGTCCAAGGGAGACTGGGCTCATGTGTAGTTGAAGCTGAAGTTGAGAGTTCAGGAGAAAGTGTTGAACGTGCGTGACTGAATTGGCCCTTCGTATCCACGTCTGTATTCTGAATGTTATAACCATTATGTGCGTGTGACGGTCGTGGTGCTCTCGTGACCAGCGTGGTGGCCTTTTATTTGCGTGACGGTCATGGTGGCTTGTGTGACGGTCGTCACACACACTACTTTCTATTTTTCTGCTTTTTCTCTATCATTTCTTCCCGTTTCTTCTCATTTCTTCATATTCTTCTACTTTACTCATTTTTAGCTTGGAAAATGAAATACCTGCGAAAATACTAGAATACTCGCGGAATAATCGGAACTTAAGCTGAAATAACGTAATTATTAGTTGTAAATCGAGGCAAATATATGAAACATTTCCGTGTTATCAGTTTCCTCGCATGATACTTTTGCCAATTACTTGTCCTCATATGTTGAGTGTTTCCCCTCAATCAATTGTTGTTTACAATTCGTATATAGGATTTCATTGAGTTCATGCTAATTTTAGGGTTCTTTAGGTTTTAACTTGTTATGTTCTAATTTAATCCATTTCAACAAAATTGAATATTGCCATCATATTCCTTGTTAAAAAACGCATGAAATTGGTGTTTGAATCATGACAAATGGTTGAGAAACGAGTGAGATAGAAAGTTTCACGCATCTGAGCCAAGGAAGAAGATGGCCATGGCGCCATTCTTCAGGTTTTCCAACCAAGTTTGCCTTATATTTTTCCCTTGCCATATGTTTAATGATTTGGCATTGCGCCCCAGCGGTTGATCAGCTGGTTTATGAGTATTGGCAAGCGAGTGGTCTGGGGTTCGAATCCCCCTCGCCCCAGACCTCTTTTTTATCACTTGTTTTATTTTTATTATTTTTAATATTTATTTTATTGATTTGAAAAATTAATAACTCTCTCAATTTTTATCATTTTTTATTGGTTCTTTTTGCAAAAAAAATCACAAAAATGTTGAAATATTTTATTCCACAAAAAAAATCAAATTTATATTATTTATTTAATATAGTTGGTATTTTTGTAAATAAATTCATTTTAATTATTTTTAAAGATTTAAAAAATAAATATTCATCTTGAAAATCAAAACCAAATGAGTTTTAAATTATCTTGTCATTAAAACCTCATTTTTCAAACCTTAACCAAAAATCACAAGTGGTTTATTTAAACCTATTTGGTATTTTTATCATTTTTTATTAATTTTCTTTGAAAAATTACTTTAAAAAAATGAAAATTAGGGTTTCTTTGATTTTTAATCATACTCAAATATTTCAAAAAACGTTGGGCCTCTATTAGAGTGTAAGACTCATCACCTTTGTAAATACACCACTTTTTGGGCCTCAGCCAATGTATAAGTCCCACTGTATTTTCAAAACAACGACGTGATCGTCGCCTTTTTAACAAAATCAATTTTTCCTCTCCTCGAGTTATAAGTCCCATTCCTTTTCAAAAAAAAAACTTTAGGCCTCTAATAGAGTGTAAGACCCAACCCCTTTGTAAATAAAATATTTTGGGCCTTAGTGTATTGTATTAAGTCCCGATACAGTCAAAAAGTTCGACGCAATCGTCGCCTTTTTTACAACAAAAACCCATGGGCTTCTCCTTGAGCTATAAGACCCATCTTTATTCTTTGGGCCTCTAATAGAGTGTAAGACCCAATCCCCTTTTAACCAAAACAATTTTGGGCCTCAGATATTGTATAAGTCCCTCTGCGTTAAAATAAAAATCTCGGCGCAATCTCCAGTTCAAAAATCAAATCATCTGGGCCTACCCTCGTGTTATAAGCCCCATTTATTTTCTTTAAATTTCTTTGGGCCTCTAATAGAGTGTAAGACCTAACCCCTTTTTGAAACCAAAATGGTGTGGGCCTTACATATTGTATAAGTCCCTCTGTACAGTTTTCAAAACAACGGTGCGATCATCGTTAAAACTTGGACCTCTCCTTGAGCTGTAAGCCCCAACAATCTCTTCAAAGCACTTTCTCCTTTGATTTTGAATTCAAATATATGTTGTTATCAAAACTTTCTTTGTTGAACAACTAACAAAACAGCATGGAAGCTCTACAACAGGTAAGTGTTTATCCGCTTTCATTTACCGCTTTCATATGTATATAACTGTATTGTGGAGCTGTTTCACTGTAAGTCTTCTTTCACATCTTTTTATATACTTGTCACATATCCACTGTGTAATACTAGTATAATTATTTATAGTTTTTCCTGGCAACTACGTCTAGAACAAGGTAAAGCCCTGTTGGTCACTCTTAAATACAAACAAAACTAGATCCCCTGTAGGATTCCAGATACAGTCTTCCCTTTTTAGCCTCCGTCTTGGGCTTTGTACAAGACATATAAAAACACTCTCTTGTTGAGTATAAAGGACTCTCTTGTTGAGTCAATCCCTTTTTAGCCTCCGTCTTGGGCTTTGTACAAGACATATAAAACACTCTCTTGTTGAGTATAAAAGACTCTCTTGTTGAGTCAATCTCCTTTTAGCCTCAATCTCAGGCTTCGTACGGCATAGTAAAACACTCCCTTGTTGAGTATAAAAGACTCTCTTGTTGGGTCCATCTCCTTTTAGCCTCAATCTCGGGCTTCGTACGGGATAGCAAATCACTCTCTTGTTGAGTATAAAAGACTCTCTCGTTGAGTCAATCAACCTTCAGACTCTCTTGTTGAGTCAATCACCTGTTCAAGACTCTCTTGTTGAGTCAACCTTTTTAGCCTCCGTCTTGGGCTTTATACAGGACAGATAAAAATAGTCTCATGTTGAGTCAAACCCTTTCAGCCTCCATCTTAGGCTTTATAAAAGATACATTCTCCCTAATGGAGTCAAAATCCCTTTTAGCCTCAATCTTGGGCGTTGTACAAGACAGAAATAACATTTTCCCCAAAAAAGTCAACTTCTAGCCTCCTCTTAGGATTTGTATAAAGAAAACCCCGGTTGAGTCAATCAACCTTTTAGCATCAAAGTTATGCCTTGCTCACAGCATACAAACATCAACCACTCCTCTTCAGAGATGCCAAATCCTCTCTAATCCAAAACCTTTTTGCTTCACATCTTGGGCTTTGAACAAGATACAAACCACCTTTGGCTTCATGTCTTGGGCTTTGAAAAAGAAACCAAAATAATCTCTTTCCTCCCATAGAATAGGAGAAACTACGATCGCTCTGATTTCCCTGTTTCGGGAATACGTAGGCATAAGATTGCAAAAAGCTTAGCGGGCATACTAATCAAAAACCCAAAATCCCGTACCTGTATACCTCAATCAAGAAGCATTAGACCTAATATCTTAAACCTCACAAATAGTCCAGACACTGTGTTTTTAAACAAATAACCCTAAAGAAGAACCCCCCCTATTTTGATAGCATTTGTAAACCAACAGTTTTGACTGTTTAACCTCAGTATGCAAGCAAGGTTAATTGGAGACATCTATTTCCCTTCCTTAATCAGCTTCACAGGATAAAAAATGAATCGAACTATAGTACCAAAGCGATAGTGCTTCGAAACCATAGAAATCGCGCTACACGAGTCACTATCGCTTTGGTACTACAGTTCGATTCATTTTTTATCCTGTGAAACTGATTAAGGAAGGGAAATAGATGTCTCCAATTAACCCTGCTTGCATACTGAGGTTAAACAGTCAAAACTGTTGGTTTACAGATGCTGTCGAAAGGGGGTCTGTCTTAGGTTATTTCGTTTAAGAACACAGTGTCGTGACTGTACCGGAGGATTTTGGTAAGGTGTTAGGTCTAATGCTTTTTTATTGATGTATGGAGGTACTGGATTTTGAGTTTTTGATTAGTATGCTCACTAAAATTTCACAATCTTATGCCTACGTATTCCCGTTTAATGAAACAGGGAAATCAGAGTGATCATAGTTCCTCCTATTCTATGGGAGGAAAGAGATGTTTTGGTGTCTTGTTCAAAGCCCAAGACATGAAGCTAAAGGTGATTTGTATCTTGTTCAAAGGCCAAGATGTGAAGCTAAAAGGTTTCACTGAGAGAGAACTTGTCATCTCTAAAGAGGAATTATTGATGTTTGTGTGCTGTGAGCAAGGCACAAATTTGATGCTAAAAGGTTGATTGACTCAACCGGGGTTCTCTTTATTCAAAGCCTAAGAGGTGGCTAGAAGTTTGACTTTTCCGAGGAAAATGTTCTTTCTGTCTTGTACAAAGCCCAAGATTGAGGCTAAAAGGTATTTTGACTCTGTTGGGGAGAATGTATCTCGTATAAAGCCCAAGATGGAGGCTACAATGGTTTGACTCAACAAGAGAGTACTTTTATCTGTCCTGTATAAAGCCTAAGACGGAGGCTGGAAAAGGTTGACTCAACAAGAGAGTCTTGAACGGGTGATTGACTCAACAAGAGAGTCTGAAGGTTGATAGACTCAACAAGTGAGTCTTTTATACTCAATAAGAGAGTGATTTCCTATCTCGTACGAAGCCCAAGACGGAGGCTAAAAAGGATATTGACTCAACAAGAGAGTCTTTTATACTCAACAAGAGAGTGTTTTTATATGTCTTGTACAACGCCCAAGACGGAGGCTAAAAGGAGATTGACTCAACAAGAGAGTCATTTATACTCAACAAGAGAGTGGGTTTTTTATGTCTTGTACAAAGCCCAAGACGGAGGCTAAAAAGGGATTGACTCAACAAAAGAGTCTGAAAAGGTTAGCTCCACTAGGGAGAATCATTTGTACAAAGCCCAAGAGGAGGCTGTCTTAATGCTGAGGATTATTGAGATCCTGAAGCGTGTCCAAGTATGGGGAATTCTCATGAGAGAGACTGGGTTTCTGCTGGAGATTGATCCATAGTGATCTGTCTTTTTTCTATGTTTGAAAGGAGCTTGAGAATGTCTTTGAGACTCAAGAGGCTTAGATTGTCCAAGTCTAGAGTTTTATCTTTTGTATAATGCCCAATAGGAGGCGCGGGCATTATGGGATGAGTATCAACCCTAAAATGGTTGGAGTTTTGACGCGGGAAAGACTGCTCTAGCAAAGGATGACTAAGTTCTATCTTATACCTTTAAGAGGTCGTCAGGGTCCTTGTATTAAGCCCAAGAGAAGGCATGAGAACTTCTAAGAAGCCGAAGGGTCCTTATACAACGCCCAAGAGGAGGCGGGGCTGCTTTTAGGAAGCCTGTGGGTCCCTAAACCAAGAGAAGTTCAAGAAATGCAATTCACAGAGAAGAGATCATTCCATGTTGTTTTGTTAGTTGTTCAACAAAGAAAGTTTTGATAACAACATATATTTGAATTCAAAATCAAAGGAGAAAGTGCTTTGAAAAGATTGTTGGGGCTTACAGCTCGAGGAGAGGCCCAAGTTTTAATGATGATCACACCGTTGTTTTAAAAATTGTACAGAGGGACTTATACAATATGTGAGGCCCAAAAGTTTTTATTTTTTCAAGAGGGGTTGGGTCTTACACTCCATTAGAGGCCCAAAGAAACTTAAAGAAAATAAATGGGGCTTATAACACGAGGGTAGGCCCAGTTGGTTTTGTTAAAAAGGCGACGATCGCGTCATTATTTTTGAAAATACTGTGGGACTTATACAATGACCGAGGCCCAAAAAGTGGTGTATTTACAAAGGGGATGGGTTTTACACTCTAATATAGGCCAATGATTTATTTTTGTACAAGAGATGGGACTTACAACTCAAGGAGAAGCCCAGGGTTATTTGTTTGAAAACGACGATCGCGCCGAGGTTTTTGAAAACACAGTGGATCTTATACAACATCTGAGGCCCAAATCATTTTGGTTTCAAAAAGGGGTTGGATCTTACACTCTATTAGAGGCCCAAAGAGTTAGAAAATGAATAAATATGGGTCTTATAGCTCAAGGAGAAGCCCAAAGATTTTTGTTAAAAAGGCGACGATCGTGCCGAACTTTTTGACGGTATCGGGACTTATACAATACACTGAGGCCCAAAATATTTTGGTTTTCAAGAGGGGTTAGGTCTTACACTCTATTAGAGGCCCATGAGTGTTTGAAAATGATTGATGAGGGTTGAATTAAACAAAACCCTAATTTCATCATTTTTAAAAGTAAATTCTTAAAGAAAAATCAATAAAAAATGATAAAACACCAAATGAGCTTGAATAAACAACTTGTGATTTTTGGTTAAGGTTTGAAAAATGAGGTTTTAATCACAAGATGAATTAAAACTCATTTGGTTTTGATTTTTCAAGATGAATATTTACTTTTAAAATGTTTAAAAAAATAAAAAATGAATTTATTCATAAAAATACCAACTATATTAAATAAATAATATAAATTTTATTTTTTTGTGGAATAAAATATTTCAACATTTTTGTGAATTTTTTCAAATAGAACCAATAAAAAATGATTAAAATTGAGGGAGTTATTAATTTTTCAAATCATTAAAAATAATAGGAAAAATAATAGAAGAATCAAAAAAACATTAAAAAGGGGTCTAGGGCGAGGGGGATTCGACCCCAGACCTCTTGTGTGCAGTGTGCGCCTCCTACCACTAGGGTGGTGATACATCCGTGTATCAAAACCACCTCATGGATATATGAGGGTGACTTGGTTTTTAGGCCTGGCCAAGGCAAGGCAATGCAAGATTTTGGCCAAAAACGTGAAGCTTGTAACATTCTCATTTCTCCATGGATTAGAACAAAATTTAGGTCTATCCTGCCTAGAATTTCACAAGGAATCCAATGGTGGTGGTGGTTTTTTCAGATGAGGTCCCCATTTTAAAACCCGATAGTGGTTTTGAAATAGGCCTCCATTTGCAGTTTTTGTGCTACCTCATGGTACAAGCATGAATTACATGATGAATTGGTCCAAACACAACATATATAACATGTATGAGATGTGTATGATCAGTGGACCTCAAAGCAATGCATATTTTAAGGAGTTCAAGTTGAGATGCTTACCTCTTTAGGAGCTTTTTTGGCAATCTGTCAAGGGCTTTGTTCTAGAAATGTTTTGAAGCTTTGAACACTCTCAAATGATCCCTTAGAAGCTTTTAGGATGATTGGAATCAGCTGGAACCCTCAGGAATGGAAACTGGCCCTTTCTTGCAAAAGGGGCAAAAGTGACCAAAATAGTAACTCTCTCAAATGGTGTTCCAGATGTGGGGAACCATTAGGGATAGTTCAAGGATGATATTTGGAGTGTGTTTGAGGCTTTATCTGGTTTTGAAAGTGACTGAATCAAGACATGGCTTGAAAAATGCAAAAAAGTCCTATTTTGAGGTTTTGAGAGAGGACTTTGTGATTTTGGTGTTATAGGTCACTTGTGAGAGTTTGGACAGCTTAGATATGACATATTGGATGTGTTTGGATCATGAGCTATGAGGGAATTGCTCTCTAACTCAAAAACTCAGAGTTACCTTACTAAAGAAGGCATTTTTGCCTAGAGAAAGAGATTTTGAGGAAAGCAAGTGTTGTAGTGCTTTGGTGTACTCAAACTGAGCACAAATGAGCTTTATTTATAGTAGAGCAAGTTTGTTTTAGCTACAATAGTGAATGGCAACTGCTGCAGAGGTTTGGTAAATGTTGAACAATAGGAATCCAAGTCTCCTCTAGCCATTGACTAGAGGTTAGAGCACAGGCCTTTGGTTCCCTAGTTCAGAGATCATCCTTGACTCATTCAATTGGAAATGGCTCAGTTCATACCACCTTGGTGCATCCATTGAATGCTCCAAAACAAAATTGGAGTCTTGTCCCCTCTCTAGGGATTTTTAAGTTTGGCATGCTATTTTTAGTTCCAAAGACTTGGGAGGCTTATGGATCAGTGTTTGTCCCTCCTTGATCTCTCCCTGAGGTGTTCAGATGGATAAACTTGTTTGTCATTTGCACAAATTGCTCAAATCGAGCAAAATGCACAAATCTCCCTTGTTATGACAGTTGCAGCAAGGCATATTGCCACTGTCATAACTCTTAGCTCATATGGGATTTGATGGGGTTCTTGGCCATTTTGGAAAGCTCTCATATGATACAACACATGTGTGATCATAGTTTATCTTGACACTTTTTGGATCCAAGTGAAAAATGCCCCTACATTTTGAAAAATGTGAAGCAGATTCTGACTTAGTGAAAATTTCACTAAGTGTTGGAAAAAGTGACATTTCATGTTTTCAGCCATTTTGATCCAACCATAACTCAAAATCCATGATGAATTGGAATGAGGTGTAGTTGAAACTTTTAAAGTATGCCATGGGAGATACAAATTCATCTTTGGATCAGCCAAAATGGTTGCTTGGATCTCAAGTTATGATCCTTGGAAGTTGGTACCCTAACCACTTTGTTCCATAACTTAGAAAATTTCTAAGTTTTTTATGGTTACCCCTTTTACAAGTTATCCCCCTTTTCTTGATTTTTCTTGATGAATGATGATTCCAATCATACATTAACATCATTTTAGGGTTAGGGAACCATAATTGATCAAAAAATCAAAAAGTCAAACTTTGACTTTTGGGCACAGTTGACTTTTTATCAGATGAATTCCAAACTGTGCGATCCTCTATGAAATCAAGTCCTTGACCTAAATCAAACTTGATGGATTGATTTCATAGGTGTTATAGGGTGTATTAAATCATGTCCCAAGGTTTGGGAGCATGTCCTGGTCAAAAGTCAAAGGTATAGTTCACTTTTCTCGCGAAACCCTAACTGTGGTTCTGATGAACTTGAAACTTGTGAATCAAGCTTCTTGGATCAATCCATTGTTGTAAATGGATCAATGTAGTGTATTAGGGTCCCTCAAATCATGTCTTGAGGTCTTGGCTCATGTTTTGTCCCAAAAGTCAACTTAGGGGTGAATTAGGTCAAGAAACCGTAATTCCTGATTTTTATGAATGCATCCCTTGAGGCTTAGTCCACTTGGAATGTTGAAGCCTTGTGCTTGATCCTTGATGTGGGAGTCCTCTTAATCCATTGTGGATGCTTGAGAGGTTTAGAAAAGTTGAAGATCATGTCACTCCTTGACTGATCCTTTTGTCTAAGAGCTCTGAGAGGGCTTGAAACCCTAAGTTTGATTGTAAGGGATGCTCACCCATCTTTGGGGAGACTGAGGAGGCACAAAGGTACATCCATATTGTGATGATGGTTTTCACAATGGTGAGAAATCTTAGTGGTCAAAATTTAGGGTATGACAGATGCCCCTATTTAATCTTCTTGGACCCGAAGGTATGAATGGCGAAGGTATTCGGGCATTCGGGGTGCAAGAGGATTAAATATCGGAATACCCGAAATTTTGATGGTGGTTATGAATGGCAGTTTGCTCATCCATATTCCTTTGCTAAGCACTGATACTTAAAAAAGGTAAAACTTCCCTTTGATCCTGGTCTCCTACCAAGGAACTGGTCTCGGTTTCTGATGTAAACTTCCCCAAGAACCTGGTTTCCTACCAAGGAACTGGTCTCAGTTTTTGATGTAAACTTCCCCTCGATCTTGGTTTCCTACCAAGGAACTGGTCTCAGTTTCTGAAATAAACTTCCCCTCGATCCTGGTCTTCTGCCAAGGAACTGGTCTAAGTTTCTTTGGTAAACTTCCCCTCGATCCTAGTTTCCTACCAAGGAACTGGTCTCAGTTTCTTTTGTCAATAAATTTTATTAACAAGGGACGCTATTAATAGTGGTTTTCCTCAAACTTCTCGCCGAATTTTCCTGGGGAGATGCCATTTGACAGAAAAAGTTTTGATGTCAGACTCGCTGGGGAAATCCATTCGTCTGAGTTGTATATGTGTTCAAACTTCTCTGTTGGAGACGCCATTTGTTGACTCTACCGGGGAAAGCAAGTCTCTTGAAAGACTGCTTTCCACTTGGGGGGTATTACGTAACACTTTTCCCGAGGTCTTCTAGGAGAAATGCCATGTGATGCAATCCAATTTTGAGGTGTCGATGACCTTTTCGTCAGCGAATTTTTCAGAGAAAAACTGTTGTACTGCCGAATCTCTGATTAAGAGGCTTTCTTTGGGGATTTTCCTTAATCCAGGAAAGCGAAGATATAATCTTCAAGGGTGAAGAGTGACATTTGTCAAAGGTCTTCTTGTTTTTCAGAGGTTCAAGATATCAAAGTGGTCAAGGGACCAACTTCAATCCAGAAATCAACTGGAAGAGAGATTGTTCAGACACAACATTTCCTGACGAGGAAAAAACTGACAACTCGATTGATAAGAGGACTTTTATTACTAGGGGGTAAGACCGACTAGCGTGGTAGTGATGCAATATGAACATGTATGAATCAATAATGCAAGATGTATGTATGCATATGCTGACGAAACTGACACGACATACAGACTAATAGATGAACACGACTGGATACTCGGCCACTACGGGGGACGAAGAGGTACGACTGGGTTCAAAATAACAATTCTGCCTTGCTTAGGAGAGAGATGGTCCCTGTGGGACCAACGTTGGTCGGGCTTAGGAGATAAGAACTCTGTCGGGGGTGTCAGATGAAACACAGTCTCTAACGCAGTTGATCCCTCGTTCAAGCGTACTGGTTTAGAAGGAGTACTTTGATTCTGCACTTTGAAGCTCGATTACTTCTGGAGAAGCGATCGACGTTCTTTTGATGTTCAACAGTCAAAAGAAAATGCCATCTTTATTTTAAAAGCAGGAAAAGTTTGACAAGTAAATTCATTTTTGTTTTATTTCAAGAATCGTTAATCACATTAAAACGTCATTATGTAAAACTAAAATAAATGAGAATTGCAAACAAAAGCACCAGGGCTCAAATTTTATTGATAGGATAGAAATCAGCCAAGCGCGTGATCCCATGGAGTATTTACAAAGTTTAGAAAATGGTAATTTAAGGGAAAAGGGCTACATTGAAACATAATGACCGCTATCCTTCTACCAACTTTGAATTCTGGGCATCCTGAGCTTCTGTCAAAGATGACCTTAACTGGTGTTTTCTCTGATGGATGGCGCAACTGCTGAGGAGTCGAACTGATAAGACGTAGTTACTTTCCATGAATCCCTAACTTTTGTCTGGATCGTACTTTGATATTTCCAATCCACCGGGATGATTTTTGCTTATGTCTCTGATTTTTGCCTGGACCACCCCTTCGGGTTTTCAATCCACCGAGATGTTTTTTTTTATATATTTAGGCGAAGTATTTCTTGACTACGTCAACATTTGTGGGGTAGGCAAATTTCTCTCCGTCCATGGTTGCGAGTCTCAAGGCGCCGCCTGAGAAGGCTTTCTTGACCACATAGGGGCCGTCATAATTCAGAGTCCATTTGCCCCGAGAATCAGTGAGAAATGATTGTATCTTTTTGAGCACAAGGTCTCCTTTCCTGAAGACGTGAGGTCGGACTTTTTTGCCAAACGCCTTCTTCATTCTCTGTTGATACAACTAACCATGGCATAAAGCCGTTATTCGCTTTTCTTCGATTAGATTCAGTTCATCGTGTTGACTTTGACACTATTCAGCCTCTGTTAGCTTAGCTTCCATCAATACCCGGATTAATGGGATCTCTACTTCTATGGGGAGCACTGCTTCCATGCCATATACTAAAGAGAAAGGGGTTGCCCCTGTTGAAGTGCGGACAGATGTGCGATAACCGTGAAGAGCAAAGGGTAACATCTCGTGCCAGTCTTTGTAGGTTACAACCGTCTTTTGAACAATCTTCTTGATGTTCTTGTTAGCCGCTTTTACCGCTCCATTCATCTTAGGTCGGTAGGGAGATGAGTTATGGTGTTCGGTCTTAAACTCAGCGCACAACTCTTTCATCATCTTGTTGTTCAAGTTGGATCCATTATCAGTAATGATCTGGCTTGGAACACCACAACGGCAGATGAGATTATTTTTTATAAATCGGACTACCACTTGTTGGGTTATATTGGCGTATAACGCTGCTTCGACCCACTTGACTACTAGAATGAATCGATGTCCGTTCGAAGCCTTGGGTTCGATCATGCCAATCATGTCGATTCCCCATATAGAAAAAGGCCAATCTTGATGAAGTATATCTGACACTTGTGACACTTCCTCATGTACTTGTAGCAATCAGATTCCATTGTCTGCCAATAGTACCCTGCTCTCAGAATTTTTTTTGCCATTGTGTGTCTCTTGGCATGAGTGCCAAAGGATCCTTCATGAATTTCTTTTATCAGCATGTTTGCTTCTGGTCTGACTACACATCGGAGCAACACCATGTCGAAGTTTCTCTTATAGAGTGTATCACTGCTCAGGAAGAAGTTGTCTGCCAGTCTTCTGAGGGATTTTCCGTCCTTTCTTAATGCCCTAGGTGGATACCCTTGTTTCTGAAGGAAGCATTTGATATTGTGATACCAAGGTTTATCATCTATGACTGCTTCAATCGCGAAGATGTAAGCGGGCCATTCAAGGCGTATTATGTCAATCTTAGGTAAGTCGTTCCATTGACCTACACTAATCATGGAAGAGAGAGTGGCTAATGCATTAGCTATGTGATTCTCTTCACGAGGGATGCGATGAAACTCAATTCTGTTGAAGAATGGTAACAACCTTCTCGCGTAGTCTTTGTAAGGAATCAGTCCTGATTGGTATGTGTTCCAATCTCCTTTGATCTGATTGATAACCAGGGCTGAGTTGCCATATACATCCAAGTTCTTGATCCTTAAGTCGATCGCTTCTTCGAGACCCATGATACAAGCTTCGTATTCGGCCTCGTTGTTGGTACACTTAAATTTTAATCAGGCAGTGAAATGAATATGGGTACCCTGAGGTGTTATGATGATCGCCCCAATTCCGTTTCCATAATGATTGACAACTCCGTCAAAGATAAGCCCCCGTTGGGAACCTAGTTCTGGCCCTTCACTAGGTAGCGGTTCATCACAATCTTTCATTTTCAAGTACATGACATCTTCATCTGGGAAGTCGAACTCGACTGATTCTTGATCTTCAATCGGTTGATGAGCTAGATGATAGGCTAAAACACTTCCCTTAACGGCTTTCTGAGCGTGGTACTCAATGTCGTATTCTGATAACAACATTTGCCAACGGGTTATCCTTCCCGTGAGAGCAGGCTTTTCAAAGACATACTTGATTGGATCCATTTCGGAGATTAAATAAATAGTGTGACGAATCATATACTAGCGAAAACGTTTGGCTGCCCAAACCAAAGAACAACAAGTTTTCTCAAGCATGGTGTACCGAGTCTCGCAGTCGATGAATTTCTTACTCAAATAGTAAATGGCAGACTCTTTCCTTTTGGTTTCGTCTTGTTGGCCAAGTACACAACCCATTGACTCTTCCAATACTGTTAGGTAGATGATCATTGGTCTTCCTTCCACTCGAGGTGACAGGATAAGTGGGTTCAACAAATATTCCTTGATACTGTCGAAGGCGGTTTGGCAGTCCTTTGTCCAAGCGCAGTCCTGATTCTTTTTGAGTGGTTTGAAAATCGGCGCGCATGTCGCGGTCATGGGGAATATAAATCTGGAAATGTAGTTTAAACCTCCCAGGAATCCTCTAACTTGTTTTTCAGTCCTTGGAGAAGGCATTTCTTGAATGGCCTTGAGCTTGTCAGGATCAACCTCAATTCCCTTTTGGCTGACGATGAACCCTAAGAGCTTCCCTGAACGGACACCGAAGGTGCACTTATTGGGATTCAAGCGGAGTTTATGCTTTCTCAACCGCTCGAATAGCTTTGACAGATGGGTCACATGCTCCTCTTCCATCTTAGATTTGACAATCATGTCATTGACATATACCTCGATTTCTTTGGGTATCATGTCGTGGAACAGAGTAGTCATGGCCCTTTGATAGGTTGCCCCGGCGTTCTTCAAACCGAATGGCATTACTTTGTAACAAAAGGTACCCCATGGGGTGATGAAGGAAGTTTTCTCCATGTCTTTCGGCACCATTTTGATTTGATTATAGCCCGAGAATCCATCCATGAAGGAGAAGACTTTGAACTTTGTTATACTGTCAACCAGCATGTCAATGTGTGGTAAAGGAAAGTCGTCCTTTGGACTAGCCTTGTTTAGATCTCTAAAATCCACACACATTCTAACCTTTTTGTCCTTTTTCGGAACTGGTACGATGTTGGCTAACCATTGAGGATATTCTGATGTGGCGAGGAAACCCACGTCAATCTGTTTCTGGACTTCCTCTTTGATTTTGATGGCCATGTCTGGGTGAGTCCATCTCAACCTTTGTTTTCCTGGCGGATATTCTGATCTTAATGGTAGATGATGCTCCACGATGCTGGTATCCAACCCTGGCATGTCCTGATAGGACCAAGCAAATACATCGGGAAACTCTTTGAGAAGCTTTGTCAAACTTCCTTTGACAGTTGGACTAAGCAGTGCCCCAATCTTGACTTCCCTTCTCTCTTCCTCTGAACCCAAGTTGACCATTTCCAACGGCTTCTTGTGAGGTTTAATGGACCTTTCCTCTTGTCTGAGTAATTGGGAGATCTCTTCTGGAATTTCTTCGTTATCTTCTTCTTCAGCCTCAAATACCGGGAATTCAAAGTTGGGAAAAGGCATCGGATCGTATGTTTCAACGGGGTTTAAAACAAGCAATTTGCATGACGTTATGATTTGTTTTTAGAAGAGATAGAGTGAATGCAAAAGTGTGTGCAGTGTTTTTCTGAAAACTGCTTGTTTTTATTATATGTTGTTTTTTAGGATTACCATTTTCTGAAAAAGCGAAAAGAGAAAACAGAAATAAATGCAGAAATTACAGAACGACGTTTATTTATTCATAAGTTTTTCGATTCTTGAAACTATAGCCCTATAAAACAAAACTCTGTCGCTTTGGGCAAAGCGATGAGGTATATTTACAGAAAGTTAGCCCTATCAAAACATTTGTTTCACCCGCGCAGGGTGAAAGGTTAAGATAAACACGACAATTACTTTGACTTATGATAGATCTTCGGAACATCGACTGCAACCCATTGGCGGCGAACTCCTCGGTGAATCACAAAGTCTGGTATCTTCCTTGATTTGTCTTCAGAAATAACACTGATTTCTGGTGGAGCAGGATCATTGGAATCTGTCTCCCAGGCAGAGTTGTCGTAGGAGGATTCCTTAGTTGTATTTTGCATAGTCTTTGTGCTCTCAGGTAGATTTTCCCATCCAAGTGGTTGGATGTCCTCGAGCCTGATATGAGAGCTTTCAGGAGCGGTATACTTGACCAAGAAGTCGTATTTACCACTCGGTTGTCCCAGGGTGTCCCATACTTCTTTGGAACTGGAGGAGTCATCTCTCTCGATGACGTTGACCTCAGGAAAGGCATAGTTGATGAATTCTAGTCCTGCAAACTTTGTAAATTCATCGTCGTACTGGATATTTTCTGAATGACCTGAGTGTTAATCCCATGACATGGTTGGGACGCAGGTATTCTTTTCAATGATGCTCAGCTGATTTTCATTGTTCGGCTGATTTTCTTGCCCCAAGTCTCCTGGGTACGACTGCCAGATAGGCAGGCCATCCATTGGGCCATAATATTTATGGTCAAAGTTGTCTTTCATCAGAGTGTCCTCCTCCAATGAGTTTGGTGGAGCATGACATCCTTCCGGATCACAATCTCCGTATATCATTTTGACATCTGACCTTGGTATAAATCTCGTACTCTGTGCGGGATAGCAAATTGGCATATGCATCTCTTCCTGAGAAATATAACCGTCCTCGGTAAGATAGGACTTCCATTCTTCCTCCGTATCAGAGGAGTCTCCCTCATTAATGGTATGTACTTCTTGAGACACTGGGTGAAGGAAACCTCCACTGTGGAAGAAGTTCTGAGTGGGATGAAGACTTTCATCTTTAGTAGCAGTCTGGGTACAGGTTGCAGAAAAACCAAAACCCTCCTTTATTTTATTATCAGTAGGAATGTCAAGCTGGCCCCATCCCTTTGCATTGTTACTTTTGATCACCTCGAGAGCATCTTTGTATGAGGATATTGATGTTCCCTTCTCTAATTGATTCTCACTGCTTACCGAAAGTTCCTGGAATTGAGTTCCAACAACCTCCTCGGGTTCTACACAAGTGGACAATGATAGGTTACTCATGATCAAGGCTTGTTCTCCACAGACCGTGACGAGTTGGTCATTCTTGACGAACTTCAACTTCTGGTGAAGTGTCGAAGTGACTGCCCCAGCCTGGTGTATCCAAGGTCTTCCCAACAAACAGTTGTATGGGAAGGTCGACTTCGCCGATAACCATTTTTTGAGATCCGTCAAATGCTTTGACGACGACCTCACTGCCTCTCATTGGAGATCCTTTGAATGATAGTCGCATTAGAGTGGACTTCGGCATAACGTTAAGAGCCGGTCCGGTATCTACCAGTACGCTGGCTAAGGCATCGTGCTGGCGGTTGACTGTGATATTGAGCACCATGTGGCGGCTTGGGCCCTCTTCTGGCAATTCCTCATCACTAAACCCCAAGTTGTTGCAGGAAGTGATGTTAGAGACGATACTGTAGAATTGCCTTATCGACACATCCTGTTCCACAAAGGCCTGCTCTAAGACTTTCTGTAGAGCCTCTCTTTGGGTTTCAGAACTGAGTAAAAGAGATAACACAAAGATCGTTGAAGGAGTTTGTAACAGCTGATCAATAATGTTGTATTCACTCCTTTGGATGAGCTTCAACATCTCATCATCGTTCTTTGAAAGATCAGGATCACTGGATTGACCGACTTTTGGATCGGGAACTTCTGTTTGAGGTTCCTTTTCTCTGTTAGGTTCTCCAACTCCTCTTTTGAAGATTCGACCACTCCGTGTTTCTCGACTGATGTCTGCAATATTCACGACGGAGGGTAATAGAATTTCCTTTCCATTCTCAATTGTTGTTGCACCGTATTTGTAAGGGATAGCTTTATCAGACTTGTACGGCACTGGTCCTGGTAGATAGATAACTACAAGAGCCTTTTGATTTCTCTGACTGTCGTAAGTAACTTCAATCAATTCCTAGTTAAGAACCTTCGATTTGTCAAGTAGAGGGATGATGGTACAAACATCTTTGGTCCTTTCGTGATAAGAGATTACTAAAACATCCTTAATCTGATCAGCGAAATAGTCTGGCGTCAAGTTGATTGATCCAGAACTTGGACATGGTTGAATCTCCTTGTGAGCCAACTGACTTTTAAGGGCTGCTCGCACGAGTTAACATCCTTGATTATTTTTTGAGCAGACTCTACATCATTCGTAGTTGTGTGGTGGCACCTAGCCACATCCGCTTTGAATGCAGCACAACCTTACTAGGTCTACTTCCATAGATCGGACATCCTGACTTTGATGCCTAGTAGGGTTCCCATTAACCATACTGATTTGTTGCGTGTCTTCATCCATATAGATCGGAAGCCAACAGTGGTTTAACAAATGTTGCAAAGTTCTTTGCACGAGAGCGCACCCTTGGTTACTCTCACAACATCCCTTACAATTCTGATAATTATGCGAAGTCAGAAAACCGAGCTGGACTTGCTTAGCATGTAACTCCACCAAGCAGGTATTCATCAAGCGAATATCAAAGATTTGAATCACATTCACTTGATACTGATTTCTATCGTGGTAATCCTGAATCCATCCAAGATCCATCTGACGCTGGAGGGCCTCTTGTACAAAAGAGCATACCTGTTTATTTACCGAGCAAGTCAGACATGAATTGTAATCATGTCGTGGCAGATTATGATGTTGCCCCTTGACTAGTAAGAGTGGAAACAATTCTGCGTACAACATGGGTATAGCGTCGAACCCTGGTGGTCGCGTTGTACGGTTGTTGTTATATGGAGGACGAGCCTGCTGAAGAGGCAGTTGTGTCCTTTGCTGATATTGTTGTTGATTCGGTTGGCTCTGAGCAACCTGAGGTTGATACGTAGGAACAGGCGTAGGGTTGATAGCAGGAGTTACAGCTGCTACTAGTTAGTATCGTCGCCTTTGCTTTCCGAGAGAGATATTGTTAATATCTTACTTTTTTTTAGGGAGAGCACTACCGTATCATTTTGTACTACTTGGTGATCCAACGTATTTAACTAAACGTCCTTCTCGGACTGCTTCCTCAAGACGAACTCCCATGCCCACCATCTCGGTGAAGTCACTGGGCGCACTGGCAACCATTCTGTCGTAGTAAAATGAGCTTAAGGTTTTCAAGAAGATCTTTGTCATCTCTTTTTCCTCAAGAGGTGGACAAATCTGAGCAGCAATTTCACGCCATCTCTAAGCATATTCCTTAAAGGTTTCCCTGTCCTTTTGTGACATCGATCTGAGTTGATCTTTGTCCGGTGCCATGTCTAGGTTATACTTATATTGTTGAACTAAGGCAGCGCCAAGATCTCTGAAAGTGTTGATCTTAGTGCGGTTTAAACCCATGTACCATTTGAGTGCGGCACCGGTTAAACTATCCTGAAATAGTGAATCAGTAGCTCCTGGTTATTTGTCTGAGTTGACATTCGCCGAGCGTATATCACCAAATGGCTTTGAGGGCAAGAGTTACCCTTGTATTTTTCAAATTCGGGAACTTTGAACTTGTGCGGAACTTTCACATTGGGGACCAAACAAAGATCTGTGGCGTCCTTTCCAAATATATCCTGACCGCGAAGGGCTTGCAGTTATTTCTGCATTTCCAGGAACTGTTCCTGGACCACATTCATTCTGTCGAACATACTTTTGTTTTGACCAGAAGGTATCTAGGGAATCTGTCCTTCTAGGACAGTGTGTACCACGGGTGGTGGTATAGTCATCATGGCAGTGACTCTAGGAACTTCCCTCTCCCGAAGTTTGTAACCTTTAGGAGTTGCTGTCATGCCACGGGCATCTTCGCTTTCCCGAAGTTTGTAACCTTCAGGCCCAGTGGTTCTTGCTGCGGTTCCCTGATCTTCAGTGATCGGCGGAACATATCCTTTCAGGATATAATTAATAAGTATGCCCCAGGGACGATCTTTTGGCATTTTGTACCTAGGATCATACTTTTCCACTATGGGCGTCGATGTGATCTCTGAGATCACAATCTTTTGTTGGTGCATCTGAGCTTCTGCTAGAGCTTGCATGTCGTTATGAAGCTTTCTCAGATCCTCTTTCAGAGTGTCGATCTCTTCCCTCAACTCTCTGTTCTCTTCCTCGATATCGCCCATCTTTTTCTGTCGATTGGCCCGAGTATTGTACAAATGAGACAGTTTGACTCTAGAATCGAGACACAAACGTGAGATTCGTAGGTAAGAAGAATGCGTTACGTGAGAATGATGAATGCAATAATTATATTTTAATTAATTTTTTTTTGTTTAATCTAAATAAACTTCGACAATTGGATTGCAAATATCAAACAGTGGGGAAACCCCGTTTTATTGAATTCAAAGATTGCGGAAATGGAAATACAGTAATTTACATAGTGCTGCAAAAGCAAATCTAAACTTATGGGTCCTGAGTCATCTCTGAAGCGAGCTCAGGTGCTGGTTCTGGTACTTTCCTTTTCTTTGACCAGGGCTCTTGAGCCGTTGTCGGGTTGTCATTCCTTTGCCACGTGAAAGAAGCGAGCAAATTCCTTTGGTCTTCTTGATTCTCTATAGCATGTTGCTCTAAAATCTCAATCAGAGCGTCTTTTTCTTTTAACAGTTATTGTATTTTCTTGCACTCCACATTGAGAATACGGTACTTGTTCTTCCAAGACCTCTTCTCCTGTTGAACTTTGTTGAGAGTAACCTGAAGTTTTTCTGTATCAGACATAAAATAAAGGACAGGGTCCCTTAATGGAAGAACTTCTTGACAAGGGTAAGGCATCCTCAGCTTGAGAGCTCTAGTTTGTACCCAGTGGAGGTAAGGTTCCACCGAGACACAGTCTGGTTTTCCTAGAGACTCTCGTCCTGAACGTGTTTCTCGGCAGGCACTATTTCTGTCTTTAGTGCTCTACCATTTTCTCCTTCTTTGAAGAAAAAACCTTCCAGATGAGCATTACGCGGGACATGCCTCATCGGGTATCTGAATTGACGATGAACTAAAATTGGATGATAGTTGATTCCTCCTTTAGTTCCTATGAGGGGTACATTAGGGAAGTTTCCACAACAGTCAATGATTCTGATCCCGTCATAGATTCGATTGTACCAATCAATGTCAGAGTTGGTAAGAGACATGATCCTCTGCGACCAACGTAAAGTATTCTTAGGATCCCAAAATGCAGCAGACTTGGGCAAGTGGGAAATGAACCATTTGTAAAGCAGGGGTACACAGCAGGTGATCATTCCTCCGCTGTACAAATTCCTTTAGTGTACAGAATGATAAGCATCGACGAGCAAGGTTGGTACAGGGTTTCCATTCAGAAAAATCTTAATGGCATTGATATCTACAAAGTTATCGATGTTGGGAAACAAAAATAACCCGTAGGTGAGCAAAACAAAGATGCTTTCGAAAGCGGCCATGTTCCCTATACTAGCAAAGTACAGAGTTTTCTTTATCAAGAACTGGGCTGGCAAACCCTGGATACCACCCTTGATTATCATGTGAGTCCTGACTTCTGATTCATCCAAGTAGATTGTTCTTGCAATGGTTTGATCCTTTGGAATTTCTTCCAGTCCAGAAAAGGGAGCCTGGTCAGTAATGTGAAAATCAGTCAGGTGAGAGTACTCCTCTAGTGCTGGTGCTAGTTGATAATCCGAGAATGTGAAACAGTGATAAACTGGATCGTAGAACTGGATTAGTGTGTACAGGATTTCTTCAATTACCTGGACCCTTAACAGAGACAGCAGTCCTCCATACTTTGCTCTGAAAGCCTCAGGGTTGGTTATCATCCTTGCCAATTCTCTTAAATCCTCTCATTTTGGAACCTTGAAGGGGTACTTGTGAGTTTTCCTTCTACCAAAATCCATTAGCACAATTTCTTTATCTGATATTTGCAATCATTGTCTTAGTTTAATTTGAAAAAGAGAGACTAGAAGAGAAGATTTTTCTTTGTTTTTTAATGTTTTTTTAAATGAATGTATGAATGCAGCACACAAAAACATAGAAAAAAACATGGGGTCAAAGTGTCGGTGTCATGAAGTCAAGGCTCTACCCATCCCCAAAGGTTTATACTGGTGATTCTTTGTACTTATCCTCAAAATCACTGACCCCTCTTTGGATAAGAACAACAAGCGGATCGCCAGTGAGCTGTAGTATCTTAGACTAGTCTCAAATGAGGGTAGTATCGCATGACAACTATTTTCGATAGCTTCTGCAGTACAAAATGGTTTCAGTCTACTAAAATCCTTAGCTTCTCGGATAACCCAATGGAACAATCTGCTTTCAACAACCGAAGTCGTATAGGCATTGAATCTGTACAGGGCATCTTCACTGATTTGATGGTCGACTGGGACCTCTTATCTGGGATTCACTCCCCGTAAGATTACCCGTATAATGCCATCACTTATCTTAGGTGTATACTCAATCTTTCCAGATGCCGCATCACACACATTCCCATTAGCAGTAAAGTAAACACAGATATCAATTAGGAATAGCAGTATATATATTTGTCCTAACATCCTAGACCTCTAGTCTTATGATCCTATACAGACAATGACTCCCCAGCAGATTCGCCATTTCCGTGACACTTTGTAAATTTAAAGTTATCACCCTAAAAGAGGCCAGAAAGAATGCCTCCCACTGTGGTCGCCATTTTTCTGTAGCGCGATTTTTGTGGTTTTGAATCACTATCGCTTTGGTACTACAGTTCGATTCATTTTTTATCCTGTGAAGCTGATTAAGGAAGGGAAATAGATGTCTCTAATTAACCCTGCTTGCATACTGAGGTTAAACAGTCAAAACTGTTGGTTTACAGATGCTGTCAAAAGGGGGTCTGTCTTAGGTTGTTTCATTTAAGAACACAGTGTCATGACTGTACAGGAGGATTTTGGTAAGGTGTTAGGTCTGATACTTTTTTATTGATGTATGGAGGTACTGGATTTTGAGTTTTTGATTAGTATGCTCACTAAGATTTCACAATCTTATGGCTACGTATTCCCGTTTAACGAAATAGGGAAATCAGAGCGATCGTAGTTCCTCCTATTCTATGGGAGGAAAGAGATGTTTTGGTGTCTTGTTTAAAGCCCAAGACATGAAGCTAAAGGTGATTTATATCTTGTTCAAAGCCCAAGATGTGAAGCTAAAAGGTTTGACTGAGAGAGAACTTGTCATCTCTAAAGAGAAATTGTTGATGTTTGTGTGCTGTGAGCAAGGCACAAATTTGATGCTAAAAGGTTGATTGACTCAACCGGGGTTCTCTTTATTCAAAGCCTAAGAGGTGGCTAGAAGTATGAATTTTCCGAGGAAAATGTTCTTTCTGTCTTATACAAAGCCCAAGATTGAGGCTAAAACGTATTTTGACTCCGTTGGGGATGATGTATCTCGTATAAAGCCCAAGATGGAGGCTGAAATGGTTTGACTCAACAAGAGAGTACCTTTATCTGTCCTGTATAAAGCCCAAGATGGAGGCTGGAAAAGGTTGACTCAATAAGAGAGTCTTGAACGGGTGATTGACTCAACAAGAGAGTCTGAAGGTTGATTGACTCAACAAGAGAGTCTTTTATACTCAACAAGAGAGTGATTTGCTATCTCGTAAGAAGCCCGAGATTGAGGCTAAAAAGGAGATTGACTCAACAAGAGAGTCTTTTATACTCAACAAGAGAGTGTTTTTATGTCTCGTACGAAGCCCGAGAGTGATGCTAAAAGGAGATTGACTCAACAAGAGAGTCTTTTATACTCAACAAGAGAGTGGATTTTTTATGTGTCTTGTACAAAGCCCAAGATGGAGACTAAAAAGTGGCTGACTCAACAAGAGAGTCTGAAAAGGTTTTCTCCGCTAGGGAGAATCATTTGTACAAAGTCCAAGAGGAGGTTGTCTTATTGCTGAGGATTATTGAGATCCTGAAGCGTGTCCAAGTGTGGGGAACTCTTATGAGAGAGACCGGGTTTCTGCTGGAGATTGATCTAGAGTGATCGGTGTTTTTTTTCTATGTTTTAAAGGAACTTGAGAATGTCTTTGAGACTCAAGAGGCTTAGACTGTCCAAGTCTAGAGTTTTATCTTTTGTACAATGCCCAAAAGGAGGCGCAGGCATTAAGGGATGAGTATCAACCCTACAACGGCCGAAGTTTTGACGCGGGAAAGACTGCTCTAGCAAAAGATGACTAAGTTATGTCTTATACCTTTAAGAGGTCGCCAGGGTCCTTGTATTAAGCCCAAGAGAAGGCATGAGAACTTCTAAGAAGCTGAAGGGTCCTTGTACAATGCCCAAGAGAAGGCGGGGATGCTTTTAGGAAGCCTGTGGGTCCCCAAACCAAGAGAAGTTCAAGAAATGCAATTCACAAAGAAGAGATCATTCCCAGAAAGTTCAAGAATTTGGAAGAAACTCAAGAGATGCCATTCACGGAGAAAAGATCATCTCTGGGGAGTTAGAGTTTTTTTGACAATTTATACGGGTGATAGTCTGAGAAAAGGTTCACCGAGAATACTTCCTTTCTCTTTGTTCCATATTGTTTAACCCCAAGAGAATGGAAGCCTGTATCTGGAAATCTTATGGGGATCTAGTTTTGTTTGTATTTAAGAGTGACCAACAGGGCTTTACCTAGTTCTAGACATAGTTGCCGGGGAAAACTCTAAATAACTATACTAGTATTACACATTGGATATGCGACAAGTATATAAAAGGGTGTGAAAGAAGACTTACAGTGAAACAGCCCCACAATACAGTTATATACATATGAAAGTCATAAATGAAAGCGGATGAACACTTACCCGTTGTAGAGCTTCCATGCTGTTTTGTTAGTTGTTCAACAAAGAAAGTTTTGATAACAACATATTTTAGTTCCAAAGACTTGGGAGGCTTATGGATCAGTGTTTGTCCCTCCTTGGTCTCTCCCTGAGGTGTTCAGATGGATAAACTTGTTTGTCATTTGCACAAATTTCTCAAATCGAGCAAAATGCACAAATCTACCTTGTTATGACAGTTGCAGCAAGGCATATTGCCACTGTCATAAGTCTTAGCTCAGATGGGATTTGATGGGGCCATTTTGGAAAGCTCTCATATGATACAACACATGTGCAATCATAGTTTGTCTTGACACTTTTTGGATCCAAGTGAAAAATGCCCCTACATTTTGAAAAAAGTGAAACAGATTCTGACTTAGTGAAAATTTCACTGTGTTGGAAAAAGTGACATTTCATGTTTTCAGCCATTTTGATCCAACCATAACTCAAAATCCATGATGAATTGGGATGAGAAGTAGTTGACACCTTTAAAGCATGCCATGAGAGCTACAAATCCATCTTTGGATCAGCCAAAATGGTTGCTTGGATCTCAAGTTATGATCCTTGGAAGTTGGTACCCTAGCCACTTTGTTCCATAACTTAGAAAATTTCTAAGTTTTTTATGGTTACCCCTTTTACAAGTTATCCCCCTTTTCTTGATTTTTCTTGATGAATGATGATTCAAATCCCACATTAACATCATTTTAGGGTTATGGAACCATAATTGATCAAAAAATAAAAAAGTCAAACTTTGACTTTTGGGCACAGTTTACTTTTTATCAGATGAATTCCAAACTGTGTGATCCTCTATGAAATCAAGTCCTTGACCTAAATCAAACTTGATGGATTGATTTCATAGGTGTTATAGGGTGTATTGAATCATGTCCCAAGGTTTGGGAGCATGTCCTGGTCAAAAGTCAAAGGTACAGTTGACTTTTCTCACGAAACCCTTACTCTGGTTCTGATGAACTTGAAACTTGTGAATCAAGCTTCTTGGATCAATCCATTGTTGCAAATGGATCAATGTAGTGTATTAGGGTCCCTCAAATCATGTCTTGAGGTCTTGGCTCATGTTTTGTCCCAAAAGTCAACTTAGGGGTGAATTAGGTCAAGAAACCCTAATTCCTGATTTTTATGAATGCATCCCCTGAGACAAAATTGACTTGATGATTAGGTTCATGATGTCCCTTGGAGAATCTTGTGTTGTGCTTTGAAGCATTGGCTCATGCCCAGAGGAAAATTTCCATCTGGAGGCCCTGGTCGACCAATACCCTAATTTGGTGACACTGGCGATCTTGAGGCTTAATGCACTTGGAATGTTGCAGCCTTGTGCTTGATCCTTGATGTGGGAGTTCTCTTGATCCATTATGGATGTTTGAGAGGTTTAGACAAGTTGAAGATCATGTCACTCCTTGATTGATCCTTTGTCTAAGAGCTCTGAGAGGGCTTGAAACCCTAAGTTTGATTGTAGTGGATGCTCACCCATCTTTGGGGAGACTGAGGAGGCACAAAGGTACATCCATATTGTGATGATGATTTGCACAATGGTGGGAAATCTTAGTGGTCAACATTTGGGGTATGACAATTTGTTAGGGTGACAGTGATCAAAACCCTAATTTTTGGTTTTTAAATGTATTTTAGTTGAATTAAAAATTCAACTAAAATAATCAAATATATGAAAAAAGATTGTGATCTTGGATTTATATTTGGAAATTCATGTGTCATTCATGGGATGATTTAAAAATCATTTGAATTTTGCAAAACCAAGAGAAAGAAATATTTTTAATGTTTAAAACAAAATAAAAATATAATTCTTTACAAAAATACTAAATATGTGAAATAAATAATATTTTTTGTGAAATTTTCATGGAATAAAATATGTTAATATTTTTTTGAATTTTTAGAAAAAGAATCAATCAAAAATGATTAAAATTGAGAGAAATTAATTTTGGAATGAATTAACAAGATAGTGAAAAAATGTCAAGGAAACAAGTGGTAAAAAATTAGAAATGGCCCCCCCAAGGTTTGAACTCACGCCCTTGGGGGTGGAGAGTGTAAAATTTTGCCATCTGAGCCATGTGTGTGGGCTGAAATATGATGGAAAGTGTGTATAATATATGAAATAAACCTTTGAAAATAGTTAAAAAAAAATAAACCAAAAGGTCTGGGCGAGGGGGATTCGAACCCTAGACCTCTCGCTCATTACACACACAAAACTAGCTGATCAACCGCTGGGGCGCAATGCCAATTCAAGATTAAATGGCAACTGAATAATATATAGAAATGTTGGTTTTGAAAACCTTAAGAATGGCGCCATGGCCATCTTCTTCCTTGAGCCAAATACGTGAAGCCTCCTATCTCACTCATTTCTCAACCATTTCACACGATCCAAATATGAAAATCACGCGCTTTTAGACAAGGAATACAATGGCAAGATTCAATTTTATTTAAATTAAGTGAATCAAAAGATAGCATGACAAAACCGGATGAACCCTAAAATTTGTATAAACTTAATGAAATCCTATACACGAACTGTAAACAACAATTGATTGAGGGTAAATGATCTACAAACATCCAGAAACACAATGGTATTTTGAAAATATGTTTATGATGCATGATTCATTGAGTTTGATAGTTTGAGGCTTACCCCTGCAAGTTAGAATTGAATTCTGGTTTGGAGGTGTTACAGATGAGTTCCAATGATTTGGACAGCTTCCTTGTACCTCAATGGATGTGTTTGAATGCTTAGGTTGATTTGAAAACCTCTGGATTGGCCAACTTGATCCAACCTACAACTACTTTGTAACTTTGAGCAATTGAGGTGTGATTTGAGGATTCTGATGTTACAGATTGGATGTAATGGTTTAGATCACTCATATATGTTGTATATGAGGTGTGTGAACCATTGGTTTAAATTGCATTGGTCTCCAACTCAAAACCCGATAGTGTTTTCTCAAGAATAATGAAATTTGGTGTGTCAGAAGGAAATGAGAGAAAGCAATGTTGTAAGCTACTTTGGTGTACTCTGAATGAAGCAAGGTGACCTCTATTTATATGTGATCAAGCTTTGTCTTGGAGGAATAGTGTTGCAGCAATGGATAAGAGCTCACTAAATGCATTTTGGCAAGGTGTGATTACTTCTCAAGCAAGGCAACCTAGCTTCTCCCAAGAGCAGGGCTATGTATTGCCTATCTCCACATTCTTCAGATGTTTTAATTGTTTTTTAAGTGAGCATCTTGATTGAGGAGAGTAGCTTTATTGAAAGTGCATTATTGCACATAAATGCCTTTGAATTCAAGGCATAATGTGACAAAAAGCCATTACTTCAACTTGGAATTCCTTTTGGCTTCATGACTCAGCTTTGCAGGTTGGATAAAATGGATCATGGCCATATTGGATGAATGTGGCATAGTGATCCTTGGCTTTGACTCAAAAATCGTGTAAGGCAAGAAAACATGCAAACTAGTTTTTTCTCAAAACAGTTGCAGCAGCATGACTTTGGGCTTCCATATCTCTTGGTTCCATGGAGTTTTTTCATGCTGATAGACTCTTTGAATTGCTAGCAATATGCACAATAACTTTGATGTTTACACCTTGAATTGATTCATCTTGCAACTGTGTGAAAAAGTGCCTCAAGTTTTGGTGTTTCACTTGAAATCTGCCTTGGGCAGAATTTTTCTAAGTGTTAGAAAAAGATGCATTTTCATGTTTTTGTGATTTTGATCACTCCATAACTTAAAATCCATAAAGAATTGGAGTTGGAGGTTGTTGAAGCTTTTGTAGAGTGTAGCAAGACCTACAAATCCAGCTTTGGATCACCCAAAATGGTTGCTTGGATCAGAAGTTATGGTCCTTGGAAGTTGGTACCAAAACCATTTTTGTTCCATAACTTAGAAAAATTTTGGTTTCTCAAGGTTGCCCCTTTTGCAAGAAACTTCACTTTTCTTGATTTTTCTTGATGGATGATGATCAATATCATACATTAACATTGTTTTTTACTTAGGGGAACCATATTTGTGAAAAATTCCAAAAAGTAAAACTTGATTTTGTGCACAGTTGACTTTTTATCGGATGAAATCCAAACTGTGCGATCCTTTGTGAAATCAAGTCCTTGACCTAAATCAAACCTAATGGATGGATTCCATATGTGTTATAGGGTGTATTGAATCATGTCCCAAGGTTTGGGAGCATGTATTGATCAAAAGTCAAAGGTACAGTTGACTTTTTCCTTAAAACCCTAATTATGGTCCAGATGAAATTGAAACTTGTGAATCAAGCTTCTTAGGTCAATACATTGTTGCAAATGGATCAATGTAGTGTATTTGAGACCCTTAAATCATGTCTTGAGGTCTTGGCTCATGCTTTGTCCCAAAAGTTAACTTAGGGGTGAATTAGGTCAAGAAACCCTAATTCCTGATTTATTTTTATGAATGCATCCCCTGAGGCTAAATTGACTTGATGATTGGGTCCATGAGGTGCCTTGGAGTATCTTGGGTTGTGCTTTGAAGCCTTGGCTCATGCCTATATAAAAAATTCCATCTGGAGGCCTTGGTCGACCAAAACCCTAATTTTGTGACACTGCCGATCTTGAGGCTTGATCCACTTGGAATGTTACAACCTTGTGCTTGATTCTTGATGTGGGAGTCCTCTTGATCCTTTATAGGTGTTTGAGAGGTTAGACAAGTTGAAGATCATGTCATTCCTTGATTAATCCTTTGTCTAAGTGCTCTGAGAGGGCTCAAAAACCTAATCCTTGATTGTGGTGAATGCTCAACCATCTTTGAGGAGATTGATGAGGCATGAAAGTACATCCATATTGTGGTAATGATCTTCACAATGATGGGAAATCTTGGTGGTCAAAATTTGGGGTATGACACATGCCTACTTTTCTTCCACCTCCTGTGGTTAATACTGATGATCAAGAGATCCCTCAAGTACAAGCTCGCCAGACTCATGTACCAACTGATGTTGAAACTCCAGATGAGGATGGGCCTATGTGCATAGGTACTCCTTTTCTTGTTCCGGTTCCATCTCAATCTACTCAAACTACTTTTCAGAATGTCCATTCTGGAATGCCTTAACCTGGGGCATCCTCCGTTACTGTGGTACCTCCTCCTAGTTATCTGTATGGTGTTCAGATGGGTTAGACTTCTTGTCAGATGAGTAATTTTGGGTTGGTGTATCCGTCTCAGTTTGCTTCTCCACAAGTGCCTGCTCTGACTACGTCTCAGCTTCCTAATCCGCAAATTTCTGTTATAAATTATGATCAGAACAAACCTGTAGACTATATAAACTGTTGGATGAGAGAATTAGAGCTATTTATGGCTTTTCTGCTTTTGGCATGGATGCCAAAGACTTGTGTTTGGTTCCAAATGTTGTGATGCCACAAAAGTTCAAAATTCCTGAGTTGCCAAAGTACAAAGGGCCGAGCTGTCCTTGAAGTCATGCGACCATGTATTGTAGAAATATGGCATCTTATATTGACAATGATGAGTTTCTGGTGCACTGCTTTCAAGATAGTTTATCTGGAGCTTCATTGGACTGGTATATGGGGCTTGAGTGTAACAAGATTCGTTCATGGATAAACTTGTCCGAAGCTTTCTTGAAACAGTGCAAGCTCAACCTCGATATGGCTCCTACCATGCTACAACTGTAGAATGAGTCTCAACAAACAACTGAAACCTTCAAAGAATGCACGCAGAGGTGGCACGAAATGACCTCTCGTGTGCGACCCGCTCTTTTTGACACAGAGTTGGTTGACATCTTCATAGGGACATTACATGGGTTGTATTATGAGAAAATGGTGGGGAGTTCATCTTCGCACTGTGCTGATATTGTTACTATTGGTGAAAGAATCGAAAATGGGTTGAAGATTGGTAAGATTTCTGGTACCTCTATTCAACAACCAACCAACAAGAAACCTCAGAGCAGCTATACAAAAAAGAAATAAGGTGAGGCGAATGCTGTAATGGAAAGCCCCTCCTCAGTATCAGGTTCCTATGGCTCCCATGCCATACTATCCATATCCTTATGTTGCTACTGTCCAGTATCAACAACTGCCATATCAGTACTGACCACAACAACAGGCTCAATTTCCTCAGAAACAATAGCCACAACGTCAACAATCTCAACAAAATAACAGAAATCAACAAAACCAGAATAGACAAGGGAATAACAACAATAAGAACGACCGCAAGCTCCCAAACTTTGACAAAATTCCAGTGCCGTACACAAAATTGTTTCCTCATCTTGTTCATAAAGGGGCAATTGTACCTAAGGAAATTCCACCTGCACCTCTCCCGCATGGCCGGAAACATAATCCTAATGCATCTTGTGTTTACCATTCTGAGTACATAGGACATGCTACTGAGGATTGTATTATTTTCAAGATCAAAGTACAAGAACTAATTGATCAGAAGATTCTGACATTCGCTGAAGAGCGTCCCAACATATAGACTAATCCTTTGCGTACTCATGGCATGGCGTGAGTTAACATGGTCGAAGATAATGAAGGGGTTGAACTGATCAGAGATATCGGCGAAGTGAAAACTCTGATGACTGTTGTGATCAAGAAACTAAATGAACATGGGATGTTGAAAGGTTTTCATGAAGATTGCCCTATCTGTGAAACTACTCCTAATCAATGCAGAGAATTGAAAGGTTGTGTTCAAATTCTAATAAATAGATGTGTGGTTCAGTTTGCTAGATCCAAAGTCGGTGAGAAAGTAGAGACCATTGAACCATTCACGATCATATATAGAAAAGTTCCCGTGGAAGCTCCAAAGAAGAAAATTCAACCTATTAATATTTGTGTGCCTAAGCCGATCCCTTATTAGAGCTCTAAAGAAGTTCCTTGTTGGCCAATTTGGGCAGTGTACAATATTTAGTCACATTGTATACATTGTGGAAAAATGGTATGTTGTTGGTGAGCCTAAAATCCCATTGTGTGGATTGCGCCGGTAGCTGATTCGGAGGTGATGGATCAGTGAGTGGTTCTGATCCTAGGAGGTGGGGATCAGAACAGTGAACCTGAGTGTTCACTAAAATTGGTACCACATGCATAAGCATTGAGTCGGATGTGAGTCTCATTACATTATATGTTATCCATATTGCTATTTTGATAAATATGTGGTGTTGTGCGATTGATCGATTTGTTATCGTGTGATTCCCTGTTGGTTGGTGAATAATTGTTGATGATATTGTTGGGTGATTGATGTGAGATGTTTAGTTGAATTGTTGTTGTGATTAACTTAATGCATGTCATTTAACATGTCTTTTTTTATAATATCATGATATCTCACCCATTCTGTTTGAATATTGCCTCCACGTGGGTAATGTGCAGATAATCCGTAGTAGGAGCTCAGATGTGAGTGGAAGATGAAGTCTTCCGTTTATTCTTTTAGTTTGGCGTCTGCTCTGATATGTAACACTGGGGTTATGGAACGTTGCGTGATTTTTATTATTGGTGGTTGATTAACATGTTTTAATTCCTATGACTGTTGTTTCTTTATGGCACTATCAAGCATGCTATGCCTCGAGTTGTTAACTTAAATGATTAAATATTGTTTCTGCTACTATATGAATCAATCTTCATCTATGTTTTGTTGATAATGTTATTATAATTTTTTTTTTAAAAGGACATGTGTTACATATCTAATTGAATGAGTAAATGAATGTTGAAAGTGTGACATTCCTAAATATGATTTTGTGGATAAGTACTCTGATTTTATTTATAGTTAGTTGTGGAAATTTCTCCCTTCTTTCGCTACTATTTCTCCATGTCCAACCTTAGTTGACTTCACTTTATCTCCCTGGTCACGCTACTCAACTTTTCACTTGTACAATATAATTGTTCATTCTGTTTCTTCATTCCTCTTTCGAAACCAGGTACTTTTCTTTATTCAATTCTCTTTTTGGATTAATTATGATAAATCATTCTTCAACATCCCAATTTATTTGGTTAATATTCTCTTATATTTAGTGCATATTTAGTTCTGCTTTGATATAATTGATTTTACTTGAAAGTGAGTTGAAAAGTGAGTTGATTGTACAGTGATACATATTGGAATATATTTTAGTGAAAGTTAGTTAGAACAATAAATTTTAGCCTAAAAGTCAAATTTAGGCTCAAATGTTATAAATCTTAGCTTCAATTTTGATCACTTCTAGAGGCGAAATCAATTTGATTCAAAATCAATTTTACGTTTCTAAAATCAATTTTGACTACTTTAACTCGAACCAAACGTAGACTTAATTCTAGAGTAAATTCACAAGTTTCTCATTGAAAATGCTCGTTTCTCTCCCAACATGAGGATGAATGAACCTTCAAATCTTGCGCACTTTACCATGGCTTTCTCTAATAGGACCTCGAACGCTGGTGCCTGTTTAAGTTGAGCGGCTTAAATTCAAGTTCCAGTCTTAGGTTGAGCGGTTTTAAAAATCATTGTTGGTGGCCCATCTGATCTTAAACCAGACTCTGATATTGTTTTAAAAAATGTAGTTGGGTCTAACTTAACCATACAAAACTGACTTGTAGGGTGAAGATTGTCCCACTTATAAAGACATGTTCTGGCCAATATATTGTTAGAAATTAAGCTTAATGTTAGAAAGTACATGATTAGTTTTGGAATCCAAGTGCTAATATTTTTTCGTTACCATTATATGAGCTCATCTTGTTTTTCTATCTGTTAGAATTATGTTTTGATTTATATGTTTCATAATTTAGTTAATTTGCATTAACATGAAAATTTTACTTGAAAATTCAAAAGCCAAGTTCTTTTTAAATGTGCCAAAAATTTTGCCGTAAAAATGATTAATTTGATGTAACATCTCTTTATTCATTGATAGTTTTACTCATGTTTGTCTTAAGCTCAATTTTCCAATGGATGGAAGCCCTTGCTGTTACTGTCTTGGAAAAGTTGGGCTCTTCCGTTTACAAAGAACTTGGAATCATTTGGAATCTCAAAGAGGATATCGAAAAAATGAAGAACACGGTATCTATGATAAAATCCGTGCTCCTCGATGCAGAGACCAAAGCCAATAATCATCAAGTAAGTAATTGGTTGGAGGAGCTGAAAGATGTACTTTATGATGCAGATGATTTACTATATGATTTTTCGATTGAAGATTTGAAAGGAAAAGTGATGGCTAGAAACAAAAAAGTAAAACAGATACTGCATTTCTTCTCAAAATCAAACGAAATTGCCTATAGTCATAAATTGGGCCATCGAATGAAAGCAATCCAAAAGAGACTAGATGACATTGCTAAGAATAAGCATGCACTGCAACTAACTGACCGCCCTATGGAGAATCCAATTGTATATAGGGAGCAAAGACAAACTTACTCTTTTGTGAGTAAAAATGAAGTTATTGGAAGAAAGGATGAAAAGAAATGTATTAAGCGTTATCTATTAGATACCAATGCAACAGATAATGTTTCAGTAATTCCCATAGTCGGGATTGGAGGATTAGGTAAGACCACACTTGCTCAACTGGTCTACAATGATACCGATGTTCAGAAGCATTTTGAGCTAAAAATGTGGGTGTATGTTTCTGATGAATTTGATATAAAGAAAATAGCTCAGGAGATCATTGGGGATGAAAAGAATAGTCTGATGGAGCAAGTGCAACAACAACTTAGAAACAAAATTCAAGGGAAAAAGTTTTTGCTTGTGTTAGATGACATGTGGAATGAGGATCGTGAAATTTGGCTTAAGTTGAAGAGCTTGTTCGGGGAAGGAGGAAAAGGAAGTATGGTAATTGTTACAACACGTAGTCAGACTGTGGCAAGAATAGCGGGCACACATCCACCTCTTTTTTTAGAGGGTCTGGATTATGAAAAATCTATGAAGCTGTTCTCTCGAGTGGCTTTCGGCGAATTAAAAGAACAAAATGCTTTGGAATTGTTAGCTATTGGAAGGGACATTGTTAAAAAATGTGGTGGCATCCCTCTTGCTATAAGGACTATTGGAAGCCTTTTGTTTTCTCGAAATTTGGGAAGGAGTGATTGGCTATATTTCAAGGATGTTGAGTTTTCGAAGATAGATCAACACAACGACAAAATATTCTCAATTCTTAAACTGAGTTATGACCATCTTCCCTCATTTCTGAAAAAATGTTTTGCTTATTGTTCATTGTTTCCAAAAGGTTTTGTGTTTGAAAAAAAAGACTCTCATTCAGATATGGGTAGCTGAGGGGTTCATTCAACAATCAAATGATATTAGATGCGTAGAAGATGTTGGTCATGAGTACTTCATGAGTTTGCTGTCAATGTCCTTCTTTCAAGATGTCACTATGGACGATTGTGGCGGCGTAAGTACTTGTAAAATGCATGACCTTATGCATGATCTAGCACAACTAATAGCCGGGAGTGAATATTATTAGAATAATAATTTATATTTTATTTTATATTTACAAACTTAGTCATTAAGTTTGTTAGAGGGTATTTTAGTATTTTAATGTTGCTTTTGGTAACCCTAATTTTAGCTTATAAATAGGGTAGTTGTCATTCCCAATCATTTGTATCTTTTATCCTTTTGTAGCCATCATTCAATATAATATATTCTCTTCTTCATCTTCATTATTTTCACCTTGTACACCAACAATTGGTATCTAGAGCTCCGGTTAGGATCAACGGGAAACACGAGTGAAAACGTGAGGATTTTTCTTGTGTGATTGAATTTTGTTCTTGATTTGTGTTGAATCTTGAACGAAGTTCTGATCGGAATCATAAATTTGTGATTTTGTGGGTTGGGAAACACTGTGTGCGGTGAGATTCTGAGCGTACTGTACAAGAAGGTTGAAGATGATGAACGGCGGCGGCGGCATGAACACCAAGCTTCCAGTATTTGATGGCAAAAACTGGAATCGTTGGATGATTCAGATGTGTGTACTGTTCGGTGCTCAAGATGTTCTAGATCTTGTCACCGATGGTTATGTTCCGGTAGCAGCAGATGCGACGGAGGAACAGAAGAACGCGCAGAAGGATACAAGGAAGAAAGATCAGAAAGCATTGTTCTACATCCATCAGTGTGTGGATGCGAATGTGTTTGAGAAGATTGCAGATTCAACGACGGCAAAGGCGGCGTGGGACACACTGGTCAGATGTTACGGTGGTGACGCATCAGTGAAGAAGGTGAAGCTTCAGTCTCTACGTAAGCAGTACGAGAATCAGAACATGAAGAACAATGAGAAAGTTTCTGAGTACATCTCCAGAGTGATTGTGATCACTAATGAGATGAAGGCGTGTGGAGAAACTCTTTCTGAACAAGTAATCATTGAGAAGGTATTGAGATCCCTTACTCCTCAGTTTGATTACATTGTGGTAGCAATAGAACATTCTAAATATCTGAGCACCATGAGAATTGAAGAGCTGCAAAGCAGTCTAGAAGCGCAAGAGTTGCGTCTGACTGAGAGAACTTCTGAAAGGGAAGTAGAGCAGCAGGCTCTGAAAGCAGTTTTTGATAAGAAGCATCAGAAGCAGCCGTGGTCAGAAGCCAGGAGAAGATCTGATGGTGGTCAGAAGTCAGAAACCTCAACTTCTGATAGGCAAAAGAATGCTCAGAAGGGAAAAGAGAAGTATGACAAGAAGAAGATACAATGTTATTGTTGCAAGAAGTTTGGTCACTTTGCTAGAGATTGTTGGTCAAACAAGAAAAGGAAGTCAGAAGAAGCAAATATAGCCAGAAGTTCTGATGATGAATCTATGCTACTGATGGCTTCTGAATCTGATGATACGAATTTGACAGACTGGTGGTATATGGACACTGGCTGCTCAAATCATCTTACTGGAAATAAGAAATGGCTGGTTGATTTTGACTCTGAAAAGAGGACAAAGATCAGATGTGCTGATGACAAATATCTTAACGCTGAAGGTATGGGAAATGTCAGAGTCGTTCTGAACAATGGGAAAACAGCATTGATTCAGAATGTGTGGTATGTACCTGGCATCAAAAGCAATCTGATGAGCGTGGGACAATTAATTGAGAAAGGTTTTTCAGTTACCATGAAGGACAATCTTCTGAAGCTGTATGACTGTAATCAGAAGCTGATTATGGAGTCAGAACAAGGAATGAATAGAACATTCAGGGTAAATGTAAGAACTTCTGACTCTGAATGTCTTAGTGCAACAAGTGTTGTGAAAGAAAGTGAGTAGTGGCACAGAAGATTTGGTCATCTGAATTTCAGAAGCTTAGAACATCTGAATTCGAAGAAGCTGGTACATGGAATTCCTACAATTAAGAAGCCTGAGAAGTCATGCAAAGTGTGCATGGAAGGAAAGCAACCAAGATTGCCATTTGCGTCAGAAGTTGCTCCAAGAGCAAAACATGCCTTGGGAGTAGTACATTCTGATGTGTGTGGTCCATTTCCAGTAGAATCGTTCGGAGGGAATAAATACTTCATGTCATTTGTTGATGAATTCACGAGAATGATATGGGTATCCCTTATTAAGTTCAAACACGAGGTGTTTACTGAATTCAAGAAGTTCCGAATGAAGGTTCAGAATCAGAGTGGTCAGACTCTGAAGATTCTCAGAACCGATGGTGGGGGTGAGTATAACTCCAAAGAGTTTCAGAAGTTCTGTGAGGAGAATGGAATTGAGCATGAGGTTACTGCTCCTTACACTCCTCAACACAATGGTCTTGCTGAAAGAAGAAATCGTACTTTGCTTGATATGGTGAGAAGCATGCTGAAGGAGAAGAAGCTTCCTCAGAACTTCTGGGGAGAAGCTGTTGCAACCGCAGCATATGTGCTCAACAGATGTCCAACGAAGAAGCTGAAGGAAATAGTTCCTATTCAGAAGTGGACGGGAGAAAAGCAAAGTGTTAGTCATCTGAAGGTTTTTGGTTCTGTTTGTTACAAACATGTTCCAGAAGCTAGAAGACAGAAGTTGGATGATAGAAGCAAAGTAATGTTACTGGTGGGGTACCACAGTACGGGTGCATACAAGCTTTATTGTCCAGAAACTAATAAAGTTGAGTTCAGCAGAGATGTTATTGTGAAGGAATCAGAAGTTTGGAACTGGGATAAGTCTCAATCTGATCCTGATGTTAGAACTTCTGAAGAAAGGTCAGAAATAAGAATTTCTGAAACTGATGGTGATTCTGACTCTGAAGAAGACTCAGAAGATGAAGGTGATTCTGATGATCCAGATTCTGATGATGATCAAGATTCTGGTGGTGATTCAGACTCTGGGAATATGCCAGACTCTGAAGGTGGTCAAAGTTCTGGAGGAAGTCCAACTCCTGAAGCAAGAGGTTCTGAAGGAGAAACTTCTGAGGTTAGAACTTCTGAGGTTCAAGTATCTGAACAAAGTTCTGAACGAGGTCAGAGGCCACAGAGAATCAAAAACATTCCAAGAAGATTTGAAGAGTTTGACATGTTGCAAGACACTGAAGTAGATTCTGAGGGAGAGATTATTCAGTGTGCCATGTTAGTAGACTCTGAACCCGTGAGTACAGAAGATGCTCTCAAGCAGAAGTTCTGGCTAAAGGCCATGAAAGAAGAACTTGAGGCCATAGAAAGAAACAAGACTTGGAAGCTGACAGAACTTCCAAAGGACAAGAAAGCCATCAGCGTTAGATGAGTTTTCAAGCAGAAGCTAAAGCCAGATGGATCAATTGGAAAATACAAAGCGAGGTTGGTAGCAAGAGGATTTCTGCAGAAACCTGGGTTGGATTATTCTGAAGTATTTTCACCTGTAGCGAGACATGAAACAATCAGATTGGTGATTGCAATAGCTGCTAACAGGAATTGACCTTTGATGCATTTAGATGTGAAATCTGCATTTCTGAACGGTCCATTAGAAGAAGAAGTTTATGTGTCACAACCTCCTGGATTTGTGAAAAAGAATCAGGAAGGGATGGTGTACAGATTACATAAAGCTTTGTATGGATTGAAGCAAGCGCCCAGAGCTTGGAATCAGAAGATCGATTCATTTTTCAAGAAGCAAGGGTTTCAGAAATGTGAGATGGAATACGGTGTTTATGTTCAGCATATTTCTGAAGGAAATATGATTCTGGTGTGTTTGTATGTTGATGACATACTGTTGACCGGAAGTTCTGAACAAGAATTAGCGAAGTTCAAGAAGGTGCTGATGAATGAGTTTGAAATGACTGATCTCGGGAAAATGACATACTTTCTAGGGATGGAGTTCAGATATTCTGAGAAAGGTATCATTTTGCATCAGCTGAAGTATGAACGAGAACTTCTGAAGAGATTTAAGCTGCAGAATTGTAAGGCTGCTATCACACCTGCAGATACAAATCAGAAATTAGGTTCTGATTCTGATGGTGAGGATGTGGATGCTACAACCTTCAAACAGTTGGTTGGTTCTCTGAGGTATTTGTGTAATACCAGACCTGATATTTGCTATGCAGTTGGAATGGTTTGTAGATTCATGAGTAAACCTAAGTGGTCCCATTACCAAGCTACTGTCAGGATTCTGAGGTATATCAAGGGAACTCTGAAGTATGGAGTGTTGTTCCCTTCTGGAAGAAAGATTGAATCAGAACTTCTGAGTTCTGGAAGGAAGATTGAATCAGAACTTCTGAGTTACTCAGATTCTGATTGGTGTGGAGACAGAGTTGATAGAAGAAGTACTTCTGGATACTTGTTCAAGTTTCTGGGAGGTCCTATTTCTTGGAGTTCTAAGAAGCAAGTTGTTGTTGCGTTGTCAACCTGTGAAGCTGAATATATTGCAGGCGCTGTTACTGCATGTCAAGCTGTGTGGATTCTGAACTTGCTGGAAAATCTGAAGATCAAAGTTGACAAGCCTCTGAAGCTGATGATTGATAATAAGTCTGCAATCAATCTTGCCAGAAACCCAGTGTTGCATGGGAGAAGCAAGCATATTAAGACCAAGTATCACTATCTGAGAAATCAAGTTCAGAATGGAGTGTTAGAAGTTCTGCACTGCAGCACCCAGAAGCAGTTGGCAGATGTTCTGACGAAGGCTATCAAGACTGATCAATTCCTTCGCTTAAGGGATGGAATTGGAGTTGTTAGTTTTGAGGAAATATAAATTAAGGGATGGTATTAGAATAATAATTTATATTTTATTTTATATTCACAAACTTAGTCATTAAGTTTGTTAGAGGGTATTTTAGTATTTTAATGTTGCTTTTGGTAACCCTAATTTTAGCTTATAAATAGGGTAGTTGTCATTCCCAATCATTTGTATCTTTTATCCTTTTGTAGCCATCATTCAATATAATATATTCTCTTCTTCATCTTCATTATTTTCACCTTGTACACCAACAAATATGTCGTGGTTGAAAAAGAAAATCCAAACTTCGGAAACAGAACACGTTATGTGTCATCTCATACTGCATTACAGTTTGGACCACCATCACCATCTTCCTACAAGTTAAGGACATTTCTTTTACATCCACAAATGAATGCAAGCAATCATTTGCGGCAGTCATACGTTCTTTCCTCTTCAGGCCTAAAGTACTTACGTGTGTTGACACTTTGTGGGTTGCATATTGTTGCAATCCCAAATAGTATTGAAGAGATGAAGCATTTAAGATATATTGATCTATCACATAATATTGTACTTAAAGATCTTCCGCCGGGCATTACTAGCCTTCAGAACTTGCAAACTCTAAATCTTTCTGAATGTTTTAAGCTCAAAATATTACCAGAAAATCTCAATAAAAGTCTGAGGCATCTTGAGTTGAATGGTTGTGAGAGATTGACATGTATGCCACAAGGGTTAGGACAGTTGACAAATCTTCAAACACTAACACTTTTTGTATGTGGCAAAGGAAATACACGTGTTAACGAGCTGCGCGACCTAAACAACCTTAGAGGGAGATTAGAAATCAAAGGGTTAGATTTACTTCGAAATAGTGCTGCTGAGATTGAATATGCAAAAGTACTTGTTGAGAAGCAACACCTTCAACAATTGGAATTGCGGTGGACGTTCCTTGATTATTTCGATGATTATGTCAATCCATGGTCGTTAGAGCGCACTGCGGCTGAATTACGGTTGGAAGATGAGATGATTTTAGAAGCTCTGCAGCCACACCACTCACTTCAAAAGCTAGTTATTGATGGATTTTGCGGCGAAAGGTTACCGGACTGGATAGGGACTCTCTCATCGCTCTTGACTATTGAGATCCACAATTGCAAATATTTGAGATCACTACCTGAAGCAATGTGTAACCTTGTATCTTTGCAGAAACTTTGCATGTATAACTGCATACTATTGGAGGAAATTTATGCAAAACGATATGGAAAAGAATGGCCAAAAATTCATCACATTCGAGAAGTTGAGATCCTTCCTAGGAGACCATCATTACTCAAGTATTTTACTTGAGTAAAAAAATTTCCTCAATCATTGAGCTGTTTCTGAATCTTCTCTCTTATTTAAATCATCATTTGATATTGGGATAATGAGGCAAATTTAAATGACTGAGGTAACTTTCTCTTCGCCTTTATCTTCTTTTCGATCTTATGCTTGCATACTCAATTTAGTATTAATATTTATCGTTTGTGTTTCTGCAGGTTGGTTTTACTCACAGTATTGATCTTGCTGCAAACTCTATTTTCAGTGACGTCGTTGACAAACAATATCTCGACCTTTCCACCATCAGGTGCTGAAATTATGCATCACTGTATTGATTATCCAAGTTCTAGTTTGCTTCATCATGAAAATAATTTGTTGAATATGAAAATTGCAAATTAGGTTTCTCGCGAATGCTTGCTAATAACTTCATTTTATGTGTTGTGCTTCTTTTATTGTGCTTATTGCTGAGTTTTTGGGTGTGTAGTAGTTGAAGAGAGTTGATAATGTATTTCTCTGTCAGTGTTTGTAATAAGTTCTTAGTTTGTATTCAAGACCATGAGAACATTGTGGAGTTTTGAATCTTAACACTTTATAATTGTTAGTATTGAAACTTAAAATTAATACAAAAAACCTTTAAGTAATATTGATTTATCTAAAGTATCCAAACAACTCATTTTTTTATCTAAGATTTATTAAAATGTTACCTTTTTTTTTATCCAATTGCTAAATGTTGTTAAATTTAAAGGGTAACATTTTTCTTGATCTAGTAGAGTGATGGCTGTACTTCAGGATAGTATTTGTTGATCCATAGATTAGGTTCATTGACAGGATAAATTACAGGGTTGTGGACGGCCTAGTACTTGAATTTTTTGTAAATGTTAGAAATGTACTCATAAAACTTGTAGTTTCTGGTCTTCATGAAAGCAACAACATGAACACATGGTTAGCCTCTGAGATGTCATTTCTTGCATGAGCATATATGTTCTTACAAGTTGACCAAATTGTCTCTTAAGTTTTTAATGTATCTAACATAAAAAATATACTCGGTTGACATCCTACAACATAAATCAAAAGTATCTTAGGTTACAATAAAAAATGAAACCACACTCATATAACTTGAATAAAAAATATCTCAATTTACAATTCAAATACCTTAAAATGCACATGTCGATGTAAGTGTCGATCCTCTCAATCCTAAATAACCATCCATTAATGAATATGTTAGTAAATATATAACTAAACATACTAAACTAGAAAATTACGTTATCTTCTATTTAATAATGTTATGTAAAACATCCACATCATCATAGATTGGAAATCTCATCCTACTAGTCACCCACATTTCCAAATCCATAATGTATGTTATGTCCTAAATTGTAATTTACTTTAGAATTTAGGAGGTGTCTTCATCATATGCTTAAAAACTTTCTTCTTGACGATTCTCATTTCTCTCATTTCTCTTTCTCAAACTTGTAGGTAAGTTGACTTAGCTGTCTTCCAAATAATTTCTTTCAATTTCTTTCTTGAATATTTCTTCCTAAAGTTGTTGTACAAGTGAGGCCCAGTAGAAGCTCATCACAGCAAGTAATAGACCCTACAATAAACATGAAATTAACATGAATTACAAGATCATTTTACATGTAATTCTAAATAATTACAAAATCATCAATTATAAATACCTTTTGTTTATCAGATATGAATGTGTAGTTGTGACATTGAGTCCTACCTACAAGATCATAAATTAAAAGTTTCATTGTTTCTCTTTCAATAGGGGTGGGAATAGGCCAGGCCAACTAACAGGGGCCTACGGCCTAGCCTACATAGGCTCAGGCTAGGCCAGGCTTTTTCTTAAATAGAAAAGGCCTAGGCTTTTTTATAAGCCTATTTAGCTAAAGAGGCTAGGCCACAGACTATAAGAAAAGCCTTTTAAGCCTATCAGGCTGACCTATTTAAGAAAAAATTAATAAATTTATAATTATTATATTCTATTTTGTACTTTTAATTAAAATACGAAAATAAAACTTAGTTATCTTGAAGAAATTATGAAAATAAGTTGAACAAACATTATAAACAATGTCATAAGTTATTGTCATAAGTTTTTCTCATAAGTTCTCTTCAACAAATAGTATCACCAAACTTATGCTAATAAGAAAACTTGAACGAGACAATGAAAAAAACATTTAAACTCATTGATCTTTTAACTTGTTAATCTATTTAACATTAGTTGAATTTCTTATTTACAGATGTTCAAATGAAGTAGGCTTTTTAAATAGGCTAGTAGGCTAATCAGGCCTTCGAAAAGGTCAGGCTTAGGCCTAAAAATAAGCCTATGATAGTTTACAGGCCAGACTTAGGCTTTGAATTTTTTAGCAGGTCAGGCTCAGGCTTGGCAAAGCCTAGCTCGGTCCAGCCTATTCCCACCCCTATCTTTCAACAACAACAAAAGGTATTGTCATAATTTGGTAATTTGGATCTCTTCATTTGGGTGCGAGTATTTATCCTCCACATAGACTCTTTAAAAAACATCTATCAAGTTCAATTACAAGTCTGCAAAGCTTGAGACTCTATTTTCATGTTGTATAACATAAGTACAATCTCTAAAAATGAGATCTTTGAATAACCACTTCAACTCGCACTTGTTGAACATTTAATTTGACTATTGATCCATGATTTGTTCTTAGAGTTTTATGACAGTAGTCATAAATTTTGTTGTATTTTTCTAAGAATGAAGTGTCTACCATGTCTCTGACTGCACATCTTTTCCTAATGGCTTTTGTCTAGTTAATCCCTATATTAAACTTCCTTTAAGTCTTTTTCTCGATGTCCTTGATCTTTATCATATGATTATCTTTCAAAGAGTTATGATGTAACGACCCGTATAATATATATATCTAGATTAATATCATACGACTGTTATTATTTGGTACTGACACAATCATAAGTGCCTATTGACATCATTTACATATTTGACCATTTATAAAACAATAAAGGCAACCTATGGTACAAGATATGGAAAATGCCAAAAATTAAAACCTAAGATCTAAGTACAATATCTGTCATTGTACAAGATACACAGCGGAAAATCATAATAAAAGCTTCCCTTGAAACATCAATGCACAACTCTTCTTGTAAACTAAACCTGCAAACAGTACCTAAAAAATAACAACAATATCAGGGTGAGATAATAATCTCAGTGAGTTCTCCTTTCCTATAGGTCCACTCAGCTCAATAGGGTTCTAATCAAATCCTAACTAAAGTCAAAGGGGAAAGGGGATAAGACTTGAATTCACAAAACTCGCAATGTATGGAAACATGCCACTTGATTTCATCAACTTAAGCAATCATTAGCTCGAAAACCGTACCAAGGCATCTTTCCCCGGCCAACTCTACGTCTAGGATTATCGACACGGGTCACAGATCCTTGTATCATCTTCAACTTTCTCTAGGATCATCGACGTCTTTTATGGGACTCTAACCCATTTGGTTGTACATATGAGACTCTAACCCATTTGGTTGAACATATGAGACTCTAACCCATTTGATTGATACGAAGTATCGGTGCATTCATCCCAATCTTACTCTATATAAGTATCATGAATAGGGATAACACAATTAAGGGGTTGTTTCCGACTACGTGATTGAATAGAAACACAACGTGATTGTATTCAAAAATCACAAGGTGACCACATTCACCTTAATCACACAATTACAATCCATGTTCCATACAATGCATCTCACTCAAAACTATGGTGACCATTTATCCATGACACTCACCTAGGTATCATATTGCATGAATGTTACCTTCTATTTTTATCTAAATCATGCTTTTAACCTATTTATCTTTTTAATCCATTTTCCTAGTTATAAGCCTAGGTTTCCTCACTCATCTTCATAATGTTTTAAGCATGTTATTACATAACCAATACGATCACAAGCTACGACAATAATCCAAGCATAGATTTTGAAATGCATCACATAAGCAAAACAACAATATGTAGCATATCTTAACATATAATTCATAAACAAACACATCACTATTGTCCACCAAGAATCCTTGGTTAATTCATAGTCTCAAAATAAATATGACTTTCAGAGCCAAGCTCCTCACTAAATAGGACTTTTGGAACAAAGGTTCCTCACCAAATATCAAACCAATACTCATGGTGTTCATCAAAATTACTAGGTGTTCATCTACATTCGTTCACATATTATTCCATATACACTTCAATTCATTCTATTCTATCAATCAATAACAGATACCCATATTTCTACTTTCTGTCACGTAGATCATTGGAATAGCTTTCTGACGCTTTCGAACATGCCTTGATCCGAGTTACGGTTCTCAAGTTGGGAGAAAACAAGAACGAAAATTCTACATACTGTCATGGTCGCTCAGTGAGCAGCCAGCGAGGCTGGATCGCCTTTCGTTGGCCCGACGAACCCCAAGTGAGGCCCAGACAAAACTGAATTTGCATAATGGTCGCCCAACCAGAAGGTAGCGAGGTAGCTCGCTTTCTGTTTGCCAAACCTCGCCTGGCGACGCTATTAGAAAACACAACTCGCTAAAGCTCGCCCGACGATGATGACAGAATTCATCTCGCCTCGAGCTCGCCCCGCGACTCAAGCGAAGCTTAGAATCTTCAGAACGCAAATTTGAAGGTAAACATGGCCAAAACCTCAAACCCACATGTCCATAATACATCCAAACACTCACTTAAACATGTTATATCATAATTAAGCATGTAATTCAACAACTGCAACATGGAAACAACATCAATCCAATTTCAACACAAAACCCTAAACCACAAACGTTCTCATGCTCCCCTCAAGGCTACACTATCTATCGAACTCATCTTGTTGAAGAAGAAGATGAATTGATGATGGAGATGATGAATCCATGAACCTTCTCTTCTCTTCCATGAGTTTTTCTTCTTTTCTTTCCCTTTTGTATTCTCTTTCTCTTTTCCTCTTTCTATATTTCTTTCTTTCTCTTCTTACTAACTTTTTCTTTCTTTTCTATTTATTCTCAGCCACTAAAATTATATATTATTTAATAATATTATGTAATGATACAAAATGTCTTCATTGATATTTTTTCATCTAACACCAATTGACCAATTATTAATGTTACTAAAATGTTCATTCTTACACTTATTAATATTGGTATGTATCTTTTAATAATAATTGATCTCTCTTCAGAGTTCACTAGTTACTCTATTGGTCCCAACTGATAACATTTAGAGCACTTAGGAGCTCTAATTGATCCAACTTACAAAAGATATAGTACATAGGAACTCAGTTGATCTCTACCCACACTTAATTGGGAACTTAAGGGAAATATGGGATATATGTTAGGTGCAGATTTGACCTAAAAATGAACTATCTTTCTTTGCACCTTTTCTACTCTTTTCTCATGCTTTCATTGATTTTACTCATGATTGTTGTTATTCTTCAAACATTGAGAATATACCTTTGGTGCTTGTAATATGTGTGTTATTGTGCAGGAAAAGGCACTAATCGATCAAATGTGGTAAGACACAAGAAATGATGCAAGCTGCCAAAGAATAGAGAATGATATTAGTTAGTTCGTTGTGCAAACGTGAAAGCGAGTGCCAGCGAAGGTTCGATTTGCGAACTCTGGTGAGGTCTTCAGCGAATGGTCCCAAAATTTGGCATGGGCTAAAGGCAGTAAAGTTCGCTTTGCGAACTGGAAAAAGAGTGTTCTCTTTGCGAGTGATCCTTCGCATTGCGAACTCACAAAAATTCTGTGGCGGTTTAAGCTTATCAGAGGTACCTGAGGTGCCAATTTTTACCATTCGCTGTGTGTTGGATGCAAAATAGAGCAAGCAACAAAAATATTTATTTTCGGAAGAATTCCCTCCGGGATTTATGTCGTGTCCACAGAGATTGGTTCGAGGGAAAGAATGTCGTTCGACAGTCTCTTGCGTTAATGAGTTTGGGTTTAAATGGTTTAAAGCGATAAAAACAGGAAAGTAAACATTAAAACATAAAAAGAAATTCATTCTTCAAAGACAAACTTATCCGACATACACATAATCGACTCCTCACAAACTTAAACTTACCGACCAGTCATACTCCATCTACAATACTCATCAATATCACCCAGCATCGCTCACTACAGTGTCCATCTCTGACACACTGACCTGAGAGAACCACCGTGCTACAATCATCGACACTCTCGCACCCGAATCAAGACACGGAGGCATTAATCTTCGACGCCTATTGAAGATTGTTAGCCCTAAATCTATCTCTAGCATCCAGAAACTAACAGATAATCATTCATAATCGAAGTTCGCGATGTTTATCTCTAACACAACCCAAACCCCACGCATAAAGCAAAAATCAGAGACAATTACCAATAGAGATTTGTAAAGAAAGTTTTATACAACGGCATGGGCGACAAATATACATGAGATATTAGTCAATACATATACAAAACCCAACAAAGAAGAAAGACATGAAGAAAATCAGAAATGAACCAAACACTTCACGGGTTGTCGGAGTCGATCGATGAGAAATCCATCCTGAATCATCTGAATGCAAGCTTCTTTGATGTTTTCTAAGCTAATCTACTAAAAAATGAAGTTTGATGGAGTTGGGAGCAAAAAACCCCAAAACCAAGCCTAAAAAATGTTGATCAAATCTATTTATAGAGGGGCTGAGAATCACAGAGCGCGCTAAGCCCGCAGCAGCGCACTAAGGGCACCCTTATTAATGTTAAACCGCCTTAAATCTCGCTTAGCGGGCTCCAGACCGTGCTAAGCGGGCAACCTACTGGAATTAGCTTCTTCCTTGGGCTAGGAGCGCGCTTGTAGCATGCTTCAAAAATTCAATTTTCTTCAAAAATGCTCCTTAAGAGCCTTCCATGCTCCAATATGAATGCTTTAATACCTATAAAAATAAATGGAAAACAATTAAACTCAATGATATTTACACGATAACGCAATACATACACTATAAAGTAAAGTAAATGTATTTACAAACAAAGCGGGGTTTATTCGAACGATTTTAACAAAAATTATCGATAAGTGCAATAAAACTTATATACAAAAATAGCTACAATTTGCACTTATCAACTCTCCCCAACTTACATAATTGTTTGTCCTCAAACAAAGCCAACATCTAAAGGAACAAAAGCGAAATCCAAGATATCACGCAACAACAAGTTTTTACAAACAAAAACAAATGCAATGGTTCAATCGAAAATGGTACACACAAAGAAAATACTTACCACTAAACTTCAACGATAACATAATCACGAAACAAATGCTAAATACAAAAGTCATGCCAAACATTCTAAAACAACACAAGTTCAAATGTGAATCACACCTAGCAAAAACAATCATCGGTAGGCGAAAAACATAAAATGAGGGATTTTTCACTCACACAACCATCTTGGAAACAAAAGACTAAATTATGCAATCATCCAAAAATCATGCTGAAAACACAAAAGCAAGAATCAAAAGGACTTTCAGAGCTGTAATGTGGTCGGGTGAACAAACAAGGAATAATTCCTAAAGCTAATCGAAACAAAACCTTGCCTAAACCTAAGGGAGTGATCAACTCACAAAAGTTCAAAAACAAAATTTCAATCAAACTTCTTCCAAAATCCCAAGTGTTACACCAAACACATAGAACTTATTAGCACAACATTATTCTACTCTTTTTCATTTTCTTTTTCAAAGCTTTTTCAATTTTTTTTCTTTCTTTTTCTTTTCTTTTCTTTTCTTTTCTTTTCTTTTCTTTTCTTTTCTTTTCTTTTTCATATTTTTCTCTTTTTTCTTTTCTTTTTCAACCTCACAGCAACTAATAACATAAGTGAGAAAACATTGCTCTCCCCAACTTGAATTCAACCACATCATCATGTGAATACTCCCTACTTTCTAAGGCAAGGTAAAAATTCATACAACAACACAAAGTTGAGGGTTCAAGAAAAAAAACAACAATCAAGATCCACACAAAAATGAATTTGACACTCATAGACAAGAATCAAACTCAAACAACATGGATAATGACCAAAGGCTCAAAGGGTTTACAAACGATCACACACTCACAAGGTGAATTGACTATTTGGCTAAGGTAGTTGTGCTCAAAATGAAACAAGTGCCTTAATCCTTTTCATGCTTTCAAATAATCAACACAAACAAAAGATTAAGCATAATAAAATCCAGTTAAAACAAGAATATTGGTACTCCGAGCATATATGAACAATGGAAGGCTTCGTCATAAAAAGGGTGTGAACTAAAGTGATTCACATACGAACAAGTATATAAAAGAATGAATGGCATAAAAGTTGTAAAAAGCCTAAGTATCATGAATATGCTAAAGTCAAGAAAGCGATAAACACATACCTTGAATGTGTACAAAACTTTTAAACACTATCATTACCATGCATTCGTAAGTTGAAACACTCAAAATCGAAAAATCACCGAATGCGACTTTAAGTTATCGGGCCAAAACTTGAGTCCAAACAATCAACAAAAGAATTAGAAAAATTACTAATAATTACTAATATATAAGGCCTTGGTGGAAGTGGGAAGAAGGGGGAGCCAAGTGAACAATTAAAATAATTCACTGGCTCTGCACAGCTGGGCGCGCTAAGCGCGCTACACCAGAACCAGAAAAACCAGTACAACAACAAAGTTCTGGTGTAGGCCTCCACTTAACACCTACACAATCTCATATACAAAAATTAGTCCAGAAAGACCGGGTGAAAATGAATTAAACAAGTTGTAAAGTGAAGATTTGAGAATTTTACGAACAATTCGAGTACAACTTGTTTAATGAATGTTCGCCACACTACCTACGCTATAATGAAAAAGTAATAACGGAACAAAAAATGATAAAACATGCTTGTTTTACGTCGTAAGTTCGACGCCTATTATTTATACACACTTCTCCAAGTTGCCTCTTTACACGGTTAGTCCTCACCGACGATGAAACCTAACCAAACACTTAGCAAACGTGAAGAGAAACAAACATATACACTAAATTTACAAGTATGCAAAACATGTAAAATTCACAAATATGGTAAACATATACAAGTATCAATATAACAAGTGAAAATAGACAATATATATGATATCTACAAAACTCAAAAACAAAGAAACTATCGCAATGCGATTCAATATCAAAACCGATCCCCGGCAACGACGCCATTTTGTTGGATGCAGAATAGGGCAAGCAGCAAAAATATTTATTTTCGGAAGAATTCCCTCCGGGATTTATGTCGTGTCCACAGAGATTGGTTCGAGGGAAAGAATGTTGTTCGACAGTCTCTCGCGTTAATGAGTTTGGGTTTAAATGGTTTAAAGCGATAAAAACAGGAAAGTAAACATTAAAACATAAAAAGAAATTCATTCTTCAGAGACAAACTTATCCGGCATGCACATAATCGACTCCTCACAAACTTAAAATTACCGACCAGTCATACTCCATCTACAATACTCATCAATATCACCCAGCATCGCTCACTACAGTGTCCATCTCTGACACACTGACCTGAGAGAACCACCGTGCTACCATCATCGACACTCTCGCACCCGAATCAAGACACAAAGGCATTAAGCTTCGACACCTATTAAAGATTGTTAGCCCTATATCTATCTCTAGCATCCAGAAACTAACAGATAATCATCCCTAATCGAAGTTCGCGATGTTTATCTCTAACACAACCCAAACCCCGCGCATAAAGCAAAAATCAGAGACAATCACCGATAAAGATTTGTAAAGAAAGTTTTATTTAACGCCATGGGCGACAAATATACATGAGATCTTAGTCAATACATATACAAAACCCAACAAAGAAGAAAGACATGAAAAAAATCAGAAATGAACCAAACACTTCACGGGTTGTCGAAGCCGATCGATGCGAAATCCATCCCGAATCATCCGAATGCAAGCTTCTTTGATGTTTTCTAAGTTAATCTACTAAAAAATGAAGTTTGATGGAGTTGGGAGCAAAAAACCCCAAAACCATGCCTAAAAAATGCTGATCAAATCTATTTATAGAGGGGCTGAGAATCACAGACCGCGCTAAGCGGGCAACCTACTGGAATTAGCTCCTTCCTTGGGCTAGGAGTGCGCTAAGCGCGCTTGTAGCATGCTTCAAAAATTCATTTTTCTTCAAAAATGCTCCTTAAGAGCCTTCCACGCTCCAATATGAATGCTTTAATACCTATAAAAATAAATGGAAAACAATTAAACTCAATGATATTTACACGATAATGCAATACATACACTATAAAGTAAAGTAAACGTATTTACAAACAAAGCGGGGTTTATTCGAACGATTTTAACAAAAAATATCGATAAGTGCAACAAAACTTATATACAAAAATAGCTACAATTTGAACTTATCACTGTGCGAATGAAGTTTTTCGCTTTGCGAACTTGTAAATTCCTGAATGTGTATAAATAGAATTTTCACACTTTTTAGGTTATTATTATTGGATAATTAGAATTTTGGAGAGAGATAACTTGTAAGAAAAAGATCAGAATTTTGCATCTCTTCATTTCAAGGGGGAAAAGGTAGGATCTTTGATTTCTTATTGGAAAAGGATGTAATCTTTTGATACCTACTGTATTTCCTCTAATCTATGTTTGTGAACTGAGTTTTGATTCTCTATTCTTGGTTGTCTTTGATTATTTATTTGTTGGTCTTGACAAAACCTTGTGCAAATACTTGATCTTAGATTTTTCATCTATCAATGAGCAAGCTTTTGACATGAGTTTGTGAGTTGATATTCATTTTATCTTTTGTTGTATTATGTTGATTAAGTAGAATGGCTAACATGAGTAGGATCGATACGGTATCACGAGGATGCGTGATAATAGTGATGAAGAACGATGATCACATTCATTTGGAAAATTAGTTGAATACATGTAAAAAGGGTTAATCGTGTGTACATATTTTGATCATTGGCTTTGTGTATGAATTGCTCATGAGTTTGATATTGATGTTATAGTAATATCTGTTGGGTTTTGATGTCAGAAATGGATTAGGCTTATCATTCATGTAGGCTTTAAATGCTTTGTATTGATTGGTGATGTGCGAGAGCAATTATTAATCGGTATAAAATCATTCACACATGCGGGGACCGAGAGGATATGTATGTTGTGAGTGATACATGATGATATTAGGCGAATGTTTGATTTATGTATAAATTGGTCAGAAGAATGTATGTGTTATCAATTGATGAGATCCAATTCCAACAAGGCTCCGTTTATAATTCAGTCTTTACTTTATATTTTCCGTCTTTACATTTTCCGCATTTGCTTTTGGTTCCGTTTTAAACTAAAACTTTTGACTCATAAGCTTAAGAATATAGATATCGTCAAATGACATTCTTTCCCTCACATTGATCCCTGTGGATACGACAAAACTGGGTTACTTATTATTTTTTGCTTGCTGCTATTCTAGCTTCAACAAAATGGCGCTGTTGCCGAGGATCGGTGTTTAGATATGGAATCGCATCGCGATAGTTTTTATGTTTTTGAGCTTTGTACATTTGTTTATATTGCATATCTTTATTTTCTTTTATGTTTTCTCTAGTGTGATCAGGAATGATGAGAACTCCTAGATTGGTTGCTCTTTGTATAAAAGTATTCAATGAAGCTTCGACCGAGTCTGGATGGATGTTGAGCTTTGAAAGTATGCATGGTAAATTGTACTACTTTATAGAATGCTAGATTGATTTAAGAATTTTGTGCTTTGTCCAAATGTGTATTTTTGTTTCATTTTTCAACTTGTTTGAATGCTTGTTTCACTTAGGTCCAAAAGCCACAAATTGTGAGAAACCTCCATTGTTTACTATATGCGAGGATGACTGATAACTTTGTTTAATTCGTTTGATTTATGCTTTATCTTTTGATTATTGTGATCTTGTGGAAGCATTAGAAATGATCAAGGCATTTGTTTATATTGAGCACAACCGTATCCAAAAGTATCTTACCCGTGAGTAGTGGGAATTTGTTAGCCCCTTTGAGCCTAAACAGTTTAGATCTCATTTTAGTGATGAACTTTGTGTTGTACATAATTTGAAAGTGTAGTTCATCATTGAATTTTGTGAGTTTCTAAAAATTTCTTCTTGAACCTTTGAACATTGTTTTAATGTGATTTCCTTGCCTTAAATAGCAAGGAGCATTCATTTGAGGTTTGGTTGAATTCAAGTTGGGGAGAATGAAAAAGAAGAATGGTAGGGTGCTAAAACTTTTGAAAAAGTTCAAACAAGCATGAAAAGAAAAAGTGTGAATATGAATGTGGAAAAACAAAAGAAATAGAATGCTTGTTTGAATGAGAAAAATAGAGATGAAATAATTGTGCATAAGGAAGTTTGAGAAGGTTTGTGGTAAAGGAATGAGAATGGTGAATGAAGTTGTAATGTGTAAATACCATTTATCGACAATTTCGATTCAATGGCCTTTAGAAATGTCCCTTTGTTGTGAACCCGGCCAAGCTACAACCTTTGAAGCCCTTAGTGATCTTTTTGTTTCCATGTTTTCAGTTTTGATTGTTAGATGTTGTATGAATTGATTGCTATTTGCATTGTTTGTCGGGTGAGTGAAATTTCCCCGCGGTTGCAAACACATCAATTTCTTCATTCTTATTTTGAAGAGGAGTGTTAGAGTGATTCAAGTATGAAAACTTAGTTGTTCTTTGAACCATTATGATATTTGTTTAAGAACTTAATTCTTTGTCATTGTTCGATTCTATTGAGTGGTGAATGTTGCTTGTGCGCATTTTCGTGCTTGACCAATTTATCTTGTTTTGGTTGAATCTTATGCTAGAGCAAATCCTCTTGTTTTCATGAGGGGCATACTTTGCTTGAGGACAAGCAAAAATCTAGTTGGGGAGAGTTGTTAGGTGCAGATTTAACCTAAAAATGAACTATCTTTCTTTGCACTTTTTCTACTATTTTTTCATGCTTTCATTGATTTTACTCATGATTGTTGTTATTCTTCAAACATTGAGAATATACCTTTGGTGCTTGTAATATGTATGTTATTGTGCAGGAAAAGGCACTAATTGATCAAATATGGTAAGACACAAGAAATGATGCAAGCTGCCAAAGAACAGAGAATGATATCAGTTAGTTCGCTGTGCGAACATGAAAGTGATTGCCAGCGAAGGTTCGCTTTGCAAACTCTGGTGAGGTCTTCAGCGAATGGTCCCAGAATTTGGCAGGGGCAAAAGGCAGTAAAGTTCGCTTTGCAAATTGGAAAGCGAGTGTTCGCTTTGTGAGTGATCCTTCGCATTACGAACTCACGAGAATTCTGTGGCGGTTTAAGCTTATCAGAGGCACCTGCGGTGCCAATTTTTACCATTCGCTGTACGAATGAAGTTGTTCGCTTTGCGAACTTGTAAATTCCTGAATGTGTATAAATAGAATTTTCACACTTTTTAGGTTATTATTATTGGATAATTAGAATTTTGGAGAAAGATAACTTGTAAGAAAAAGATCAGAACTTTGCATCTCTTCATTTCAAGGGAGAAAAGGTAGGATCTTTGATTTCTTGTTGGGAAAGGATGTAATCTTTTGATACCTATTGTATTTCCTCTAATCTATGTTTGTGAATTGAGTTTTGATTCTCTATTCTTGGTTGTCTTTGATTGTTTATTTGTTGGTCTTGACAAAACCTTGTGCAAATACTTGATCTTAGATTTTCATCTATCAATGAGCAAGCTTTTGACATGAGTCTGTGAGTTGATATTCATTTTATCTTTTATTGTATTGTGTTGATTAAGTAGCATGGCTAGCATAAGTAGGATCGATACGGTATCGGGAGGATGCGTGATAATAGTGATGAAGAACGATGTTCACATTCATTTGGCAAATTAGTTGAATACATGTAAAAAGTGTTAATTGTGTGTACGTATTTTGATCATTGGCTTTGTGTATGAATTGCTCATGAGTTTGATATTGATGTTATAGTAATATTTGTTGGGTTTTGATGTCAGAAATGGATTAGGCTTAACATTCATGTAGGCTTTAAATGCTTTGTATTGATTGGTGATGTGCGAGAGCAATTATTGATCGGTATAAAATTATTCACACATGCGGGGACCGAGAGGATATGTATGTTGTGAGTGATACATGATGATATTAGGCGAATGTTTGATTTATGTATAAATTGGTCAGAAGAATGCATGTGTTATCAATTGATGAGATCCAATTCCAACAAGGCTCCGTTTATAATTCAGTCTTTACTTTATATTTTCCGTCTTTACATTTTTCGCATTTGCTTTTGGTTCCGTTTTAAACCAAAACTTTTGACTCATAAGCTTAAGAATATAGATACCGTCGAATGACATTCTTTCCCTCTGACTGATCCTTGTGGATACGACAAAACTGGGTTACTTATTATTTTTTTCTTGCTGCTATTCTAGCTTCAACAATATTACATTCCCCCCTTAAATAGAAATTCTCCCCCGAATTTCCTCTACTCAACTATAACTACTCCTTGCAACACCGTCTTAGGTCAACACTTGACTTTACTTCAGTTAAAACTTCTGATAGGCTCAATCTTACAACTTGTCTTTACTAACCAATTTTTCTTCTTTCACCAAGTCTAAAAACGTTCTGGTCTTAACCACATTCTTATTCCAATATTTGCTTAACTCATATACTCGCTTTTACTCAATTCATCTTACATGTCGTTCTGAAACACTCAGTCACTTCCCTTCCAAAATCTACAACTCCATATTCTTGTACTGAGTCACACAAGACATAACCACAATATCTTGTCTTGGTTTAGATAATCAACACTCTTCAAATCTTCACGAGATAATTTACCAATTCCTCGACTACACACAATACTGATGACTCTTCCTTTATAAATCCTTCAGTACCGCGACAAATCTATGATCCATATATTGATATCCTATCAACTTCACTTGACTTCATACCATATACTGTATGCGTCTACACTTGATGCTTCTTTTTTCTCGTACTACCCCAACAAGTTAAAACCCTTAGCCCTAGATTGTCTCACTCACATTCTTACGAGTAACTATCTCTCTGGTCCTTCATTTTATTAATTGAGCTCTTTCATCCATCACCTTCCAGTGGGCTACTTTGATCCTAACAGTGGAACACCTTAAATTTCTAAGCGCTACGGGTTAGCCAACAGTCTGTGTAGAAACACATTTATCCACCAGAGTGCTCACTAACCGAACGGTAGAAGTACCTTACCGCATTTACCGGTAGAATACTTTTCCTGTCGACATAAGATCTCGACCAATAACAACACAACACCATCAAAGGACCTTAAATCATCAAGGATACACCACTTCCAAAGAACTTGAGGAATTCTTAAGTGTAACTGTGAGTGTCCATACTACTCGCAGAGTCACTCACAACACTTCACAAGCATCTGGAGATAAAATTACACTTTTGATCTAAATTCTTACATCTCAATCGTCCTGTTCCATTTCTCGCATCTCCAATTCGTGTTCTCTTTCACATTCAATCCAAGTCACATGCTTAAACTCCGAGATCTCTCAGTCTCATCCCTCCTTGGAAGTACAACTCACGAGTCCTTTCAATTTGGTGAAGCATAACTGCACACATCCGTTACCACTCTCATGGAGTCTATATCCGATGCAATGACTCGACGAGAATGAACAAATCCAATCTTCTGACTAACCGCTTATACCTTACTGATAATTAGCATTTACTGAATAGATCCCTTGGGATCACCACTTTGTAAATCCCGTCCAATTCTTCCTCATCGAAAATTGATTCTGGCAACCCTCATAATAATTATTACTCTAACACCATACTCCATCCTTACGCATATCTGATACACATAAAACTTTCATTCGCTCGTACTCACGATACCACATGACCAAGAAACTCTGCTCTGGTCATGAAGACTCAACTCGATAATCATTACTAGAAGTTTCCTCAATTCTCGTAGAGTATCCGAATCATTAAGGATATTGTCAGTAACCACCGCTACAACATAACTTGTGATACTTACATAAAGGAAACAACAACAACAACAACAAAAAAATCTCAACTTCAAGGATTAACAACCACAAGCCTTCCACCATACGATTCAACGACATAGTACAAGGTCAACATGACTTCTTATCCCCATACTGAAGCCAAACTGCTCTACTTTTTTGCCGCCGCATGACTTCTTCAAGTTGGAGCAATTTATTCCTCTGCGATTCTAAAGCTTTATAGGTTCTAAAAAAATAGTCATCAGAGTCCCACCTGGATTCATCCTTCAGTAATCTTTCCAGTCTTTTCAACTCTTGACTTATTGAGCTCATCTTATATTCCTTGAATAGGTCACTTAGACCCTGCAACTCGTGGAGCTTGTTGACTGTTTGACTTGATCCATTTCTCCAAATCTGAGAAACATAGACCTCACATCTATGATCTTCCCTCCAAACCTCTTCAAACCTAAAGAGATATTATCTCTTCTTTCTAGAATCCCCGGGATCAGCTTCAAGATCTGCTATAAAAGCAGCATGGTCAGAGCTGAACCTTGGAAGATACCAGACCTTAATTGGTGAAAATCTGTTTATAAAGTTGTTGTTTGCCAAGGCTCTATCAAGGCGGCACTAGATATTATCTGCACCTGCTCTACCATTATACCAAGTATAAGGATGTCCCTTAAATCCCAAATCTAAAAGGCCACTTTCTTCTAAAGAGATCCTTCCACAAGAAAGCTGACTTGTGGATCTAACAATTCCTCCATTCTTTTCATCAGATGACACCACATTATTCAAGTCCCCAAAACAAATGACTCTATCTCCACATTTCCTAACCAGATATTGTAATAAACTCCAAGTATGCTTCTTGTTACACTCCTCAGGATATCCATATATACCAATAAAGTGCCATGGCTCTGCATCCTAAAAATCCTTCACAGAACCACTAATGTGATTGGTAGAATATGAGTTGATTTCCACCTGCATACTATCTTTCCATAAGAGAAAAGTCCCTTTTGCCCTTTCTCGACCCTGGCCTTTACAATCCACACTCAAACAACACTCAAAGCCAGATTTTTGCTTTATCCTCTGAACTTCATCCTTCTTTAGCCTAGATTCCATTGTAAACATCATGTGGGGATTTTCTAAGCGGATGAGCCTAGTTAAGGCTCGAACTGCACGGGGACTCCCCAATCCCCTGTAGTTCCAACTTAAGAGCTTTATTGATCTAGGCGGTGTTGGTCTTCCAACACCACCTCTGGTTCTTTTGAGCTTTCCTTCAACGGTACCTCTTGTCCCTTTAGCTTATTCACTTCATACCCAAGGATTCCACAGTTTCATCCATTATCATTACCTCTACAAAATTTCGTTTTCCACATTCAGTCTCAATTTGTTTAGCAATACCTGGTTTTGTCTTCCTTGTGTTCTGCCTTCTCGTCCATTTTCTTCTTTTTCCAGTTCCAGCATCTGAACTCTTCTTTTGTCTAATTCCAGTATTTGAGATATCTACTGCTCCTAACGACTCTTTCATAGCTTATATCTCCAAAACAACTTTCCCTTTATTTATTTGAACTTCTGCCTATTGAATTCCTGATGGTGGAGCTTTTAGACTCTTGACGCCTAGAAAACGATCTATTCTTTACTCTACTTCTCCATTCTCTCTTTCTCTGTCTTTAACCCTGACTTCACATCTACTTTGGCTCGAAGAAGTGTTAAACAAGCTTCTACTGCATGAGCTTGTGGTTAAGTCCTTCATCTTTTGCTCTTCACGAGTTCTTGGGAGAGGGGAAGCTCGCAACCACTTTCCAAAAGATAAGTCTTGTTCATCCAAATCTTCAAATCCTTCTTCGCTGAAATCCCCAACTGCCTCGCAATCCTTAAGTTGGTGATCCAATCTTCCAAAGACAAAGCAAAACGTAGGAAGACACTCATACTTGAAATGAACTCTGAGATTTTTCTCTTTAAAGCGTACAACTGTTCCTCTTTTCAACGATTTCTTTAGGTCAATTTTTGCTTTCATTCGTCAGAATCTCCCATTTCTACGGGCTTCCTTTAGATCCATTTTCTCAAATTCATCTAATATACCTCCAAGCTTCTTCGCCATAGCTTCTGAACGTAACATTAGGGTAAGTTCGTACATGCGAACCCAGAATGAACTGTAGTGCATATTCAGATCAGAGGGTTGTTCCTCTTTTGATATACGGCTCAGAATTAGGATATTTCTATCGAAACTCCATGGTCCGTTCTTAAGAACACCTTCCAAATCCCTTCTCGTAGCAAAACGGAAAAGAAAGAGATTTTTGTTTAGCTCATGTACACGCTCCTATTATTGTGTTGGTGAAAGCTCTTGAATTGAAATTGACGTCTATCCATAGTTTACCGGCTAGTGTTCGTTGAAAAATGTCTCCTTCACAGATTTCCTCCGCCTCCTCCGTAATGCCTTCCTCTTCTTCTTTAGAAAGTTGAAAGCTTTTCCACTTATCCATACTCTACCTCTAAAAAGTATCGAAACAGAAATGAAAGATGCACAGGTGTGAAACGATGGTGTTAAGAAAAGAAACAGTTGTAATAGTGAAGTGAGAAGACGTGCAAGAAGAAGATGAGAAACCTTCACTTGGAAGGAGGGTGAAGCTACCTGGGCGGAAAAACCAAATTTTTGAAGAAAGTGATTTCTTACCTTAAAAGTGGATAAGAAATGGGTGGACACGATGAGTTTTTTTTAGAGAGAAGTGGGAATCTCTCTCTAGAAAAACATGTGGAAAATAATTGAATATGATATTCTCTTCTAGAAAGTCATTAAAATAACGCTTTAGTTAGTTGTGGATATTTCTCCCTTCTTTGGCTACTATTTCTCCACGTCCAACCTTTAGCTGACTTCACTTTATCTCCCTGGTCACGCTACTCAACTTTTCACTTGTACAATACAATTGTTCATTCTGTTTCTTCATTCCTCTTTCGAAACCAGGTACTTTTCTTTATTCAATTCTCTTTTTGGATTAATTATGATAAATCATTCTTCAACATCCCAATTGTAATATTCTCTTATATTTAGTGCATATTTGGTTCTGCTTTGATATAATTGATTTTGGGAGAATTGATTTTACTTGAAAGTGAGTTGATTGTACAGTGATACATATTGGAATATATTTTAGTGAAAGTTAGTTAGAACAATAAATTTTAGCGTAAAAGTCAAATTTAGGCTCAAATGTTATAAATCTTAGCTTCAATTTTGATCACTTCTAGAGGCAAAATCAATTTGATTCAAAATCAATTTTACGTTTCTAAAATCAATTTTGACTACTTTAACTGGAACCAAACGTAGACTTAAGTCTAGAGTAAATTCACAAGTTTCTCATTGAAAATGCTCGTTCCTCTCCCAATATGAGGATGAATGAACCTTCAAATCTTGCGCACTTTACCATGGCTTTCTCTAATAGGACCTCGAACTCTGGTGCTTGTTTAGGTTGAGCGGCTTGAAATCAAGTTGCAGTCTTAAGTTGAGCGGTTTTAAAGATCATTATTGGTGGCCCATCTGATCTTAAATCAGACTCTGATACTATGTTAAAAAATGTGGTTGATTCTGTTAAGTATAACAAGCGTGAGTAGTGTGGATAATAGTCCTACACTGGATAGAAATGTGGTGACTTGAGCATTTATAAGTGGGGGAACTCACACACGTATCACCTTAAGGTTTTTGATGAATATGTGGTGTGTCTCTCACAAAGATGATGTGACCACATGATTAGTTTTACTCATGCTTGTATTAAACATTTCATTAGTCTCTTAAATAAAGGATCAAAAGCGAAGTACATGATTAGTTTTGGAATCCAAGTGATAATATTTTTTCGTTACCAGTATATGAGCTAATCTGGTTTTTCTATCTTTTAGAATTATGTTTTGATTTATATGTTTCATAATTTAGTTAATTTGCATTAACATGAAAATTTCACTTGAAAATTCAAAAGCCAAGTTCTTTTTAAATGTGCTAAAAATTTTGCCGGAAAAATGATTAATTTGATGTAACATCTCTTTATTCATTGATAGTTTTACTCATGTTTGTATTAAACTCAACTTTCCAAAGGATGGAAGCCCTTGCTGTTACTGTCTTGGAAAAGTTGGGCTCTTCCGTTTACAAAGAGCTTGGAATCATTTGGAATCTCAAAGAGGATATCGAAAAAATGAAGAACACGGTATCTATGATAAAATCCGTGCTCCTCGATGCAGAGACCAAAGCCAATAATCATCAAGTTAGTAATTGGTTGGAGAAGCTGAAAGATGTACTTTATGATGCAGATGATTTACTAGATGATATTTCCATTGAACACTGTGGCAAGAATAGCGGGCACACATCCACCTCTTTTTTTAGAGGGTCTGGATTCATAAAAATCTATGAAGCTGTTCTCTCGAGTGGCTTTCGGCGAGTTAAAAGAACAAAATGCTTTGGAATTGTTAGCTATAGGAAGGGACATTGTTAAAAAATGTGGTGGCATCCCTCTTGCAATAAGGATTATTGGAAGCCTTTTGTTTTCACAAAATTTGGGAAGGAGTGATTGGCTATATTTCAAGGATGTTGAGTTTTCGAAGATAGATCAACACAATGACAAAATATTCTCAATTCTTAAACTGAGTTATGACCGTCTTCCCTCGTTTCTAAAAAAATGTTTTGCTTATTGTTCATTGTTTCCAAAAGGTTTTGTGTTTGAAAAAAAGACTCTCATTCAGATATGGGTAGCTGAGGGGTTCATTCAACAATCAAATGATATTAGATGCGTAGAAGATGTTGGTCATGAGTACTACATGAGTTTGCTGTCATTGTCCTTCTTTCAAGATGTCACTATGGACGATTGTGGCGGCCTAATTACTTGTAAAATGCACGACCTTATGCATGATCTAGCACAACTAATAGCCGGGAATGAATATGTCGTGGTTGAAAAAGAAAAGCCAAACTTCGGAAACAGAACACGTTATGTGTCATCTCGTACTGCGTTATAGTTTGGCCCACCATCGCCATCTTCCTACAAGTTAAGGACATTTCTTTTACATCCACAAATGAATGCAAGCAATCATTTGCGTCAGCCATACGTTCTTTCCTTTTCAGGCCTAAAGTACTTGCGTGTGTTGACACTTTGTGGGTTGCATATTGTTGTAATCCCAAATAGTATTGAAGAGATGAAGCATTTAAGATATATTGATCTATCACATAATATTGTACTTAAAGATCTTCCCCCGGGCATTACTAGCCTTCAGAACTTGCAAACTCTAAAACTTTCTGAATGTTCTGAGCTTGAAATATTACCAGAAAATCTCAATAAAAGTCTGAGGCATCTTGAGTTGAATGGTTGTGAGAGATTGACATGTATGCCACAAGGGTTAGGACAGTTGACAAATCTTCAAACACTAACACTTTTTGTATGTGGCAAAGGAAATACACGTGTTAACGAGCTGCGCGACCTAAACAACCTTAGAGGGAGATTAGAAATCAATGGGTTGGATATACTTCGAAATAGTGCTGCTGAGATTGAATATGCAAAAGTACTTAGTGAGAAGCAACACCTTCAACAATTGGAATTGCGGTGGACGTACCATGATTATATCAATCCATGGTCGTTAGAGCCCACTAGGGCTGAATTACGGTTGGAAGATGAGATGATTTTAGAAGCTCTGCAGCCACACCACTCACTTCAAAAGCTAGTTATTGATGGATTTTGCGGCAAAAGGTTACCGGACTGGATAGGGACTCTCTCGTCGCTCTTGACTATTGAGATCCACAATTGCAATTGTTTGACATCACTCCCTGAAGCAATGTGTAACCTTGTATCTTTGCAGAAACTTTGCATCTATAACTGCATACCATTGAAGGAAATTTATGCAAAACCATATGGAAAAGAATTGCAAAAAATTTCTCACATTCGGGAAGTTGAGATCCTTCCTATGAGACCATCATTACTCAAGTATTTTACTTGAGTAAAAAAATTTCCTCAATCATTGAACTGTTTCTGAATCTACTCTCTTTATTTCAATCATCATTTCAACATTGGAATAATGATGCAAATTCAAATGATTGAGGTAGCTTTCGCTTCGCCTTTATCTTCTTTTCGATCTTATACTTTTTTTTTTCTTTTTTTTTTTTCCGATCTTATACTTACATACTCTATTTAGTATTAATATTTACCGTTTGTGTTTCTGCAGGTTGGTTTTACTCACAGTATTGATCTTGCTGCAAACTCTATTTCGAGTGACGTCAATGACAAACAATATCTCAGACGTTTCCACCATCAGGTGCTGAAATTATGCATCACTGTATTGATTATCCAAGTTCTTATTTGCTTTATCATGAAAATAATTTGTTGAATATGAAAATTGCAAATTAGGTTTCTCGCAAATGCTTGCTAATAATTTCATTTTATGTGTTGTGCTTCTTTTATTGTGCTTATTGCTGAATTTTTGGGTGTGTAGTAGTTGAAGAGAGTTGATAATGTATTTCTCTGTCAGTGTTTGTAATAAGTTCTTAGTTTGTATTCAAGACCATGAGAACATTGTGGAGTTTTGAATCTAAACACTTTTTAATTGTTAGTAATGAAACTTAAAAGTGTTACAAAAACCTTTAAGTAATATTGATTTATCTAAAGTATCAAAACAACTCATTTTTGTATCTAAGATTTATTTAAATGTTACCTTTTTTTAATCCAATTGCTAAATGTTGTTAAATTTAAAGGGTAACATTTTTCTTGATCTAGTAGAGTGGTTGTTGTACTTCAGGATAGTCTGTGTTGATCCATAGATTAGATTAATTGACAGGATAAATTACAGGGTTGTGGACGGCCTAGTACTTGAATTTTTTGTAAATGTTAAAAATGTACTCATAAAACTTGTAGTTTCTGGTCTTCATGAAAGCAACAACATGAACACATGGTTAGCCTCTGAGATGTCATTTCTTGCATGAGCATATATGTTCTTACAAGTTGACCAAATTGTCTCTTAAGTTTTTAATGTATCTAACATAAAAAATATACTCAGTTGACATCCTACAACATAAATCAAAAGTATCTTAGTTTACAATAAAAAATGAAACCACACTCATATAACATGAATACAAAATATCTCAATTTACAATTCAAATACCTTACAAGGCACATGTCGGTGTAAGTGTTGATCCTCTCAATCCTAAATAACCATCCATTAATAAATATGTTAGTAATGTTAAGTATTTAGTCAAATAAGAGTCCCAGTTTTTAGGATAGTTTGTTAATTGATTCAGTCAAGTTTGTTTCCTTATTTCTAGCTAGAAGTGGGCTGTAGTTTGTTACAGCAACGTTCCTTTTATTCTCTATTTAATTTACTGCATTTCACAAGGAATAAATAAGTCATTCCCAGAACTTCTATTTGCTTCTATTATGTTCCTGTTACATCTAACATTCTGGTATCAGAGCAGTGACCTAAGAGATGGGTTCAGAAGCAACTTTTGCAGCAGCCTCCATTCCGAAGTTCGACGGCGACTACGATCATTGGAGCATGGTCATGGAGAATCTCCTTCGATCCAAGGAGTATTGGGTTGCTGTTGAATCAGGCTACACAGAGCCGAAGAGTAGAGATGGAATGACGGCAGAGCAAATAAAGAACCTGGTGGAGATGAAGCTGAAGGATTTGAAGGCTAAGAATTACTTGTTTCAGTCGCTTGACAAGTCAATTCTGAAGACGATCACGCAGAAGGAGACATCTAAACAGCTCTGGGATTCCATGAAGTTGAAGTGTCGAGGCAATGCTCGAGTGAAGAGAGCTCAGCTCAATCGTCTACGGCGGGACTTTGAGGTCTTAGCAATGAAGCAAGGTGAATCGATCACTGATTATTTTGGTCGAGTAATGACGGTTGCAAACGACATGAGGAATTATGGAGAAGATGTGGATGATGTCAAGATCGTTGAGAAGATTTTGAGAACCCTCACTGAGAAATGGAACTATGTTGTTTGTTCCATTGAGGAAGCCAAGGACATAGATCAACTATCTGTGGATGCCTTGCAAAGTTCTCTGCTCGTTCATGAGCAAAAATTCAAAGTAAGTGGAGAAGAGGAACATGCTTTGAAGGTAACTCATGAAGAGAGCTATGGTGGAAGAGGGCGAGGAAGAGCTACTTTTCGAGGAGGTCGGGGACAAGGGAGAGGCAGGGGCAGTCAACCGAGGAGTAAGGAAACAGTTGAGTGTTACAAATGTCATAAGCTTGGACACTTCCAGTACGAGTGCCAAGCAAATTATGCTGGTTTGGAGGAATCAGAAGAGATGGTGCTAATGGCGTATGTCGACACGGTTGGAGACGATCGAGATGTTATGTGGTATATTGATTCTGGGTGCAGCAATCACATGTGTGGTGATTCTTCACTTTTTTGTGAGTTAGAAGAAGGGTTCAACAAGGTGGTTAGATTGGGGAATTATGCAAGCATGAACGTTTCCGGAAAAGGAAGTGTCCGATTGACAATAAAAGGAGTAAACTTCCTTGTACGGGATGTCTATTATGTTCCCGGTTTGAAGAATAATCTTCTCAGTGTTGGGCAGCTACAAGAAAGGGGTTTGGCTGTACTAATGCAGTCAAATGAGTGTCGGATTTATCACCGCACAAAAGGTTTGGTATTCCAAACCAACATGGCAGCAAATCGAATGTTTGTGTTGTTTTCGAGCACTAAATCAATCAAAAGTGAAAGCAAAGAAGAGTGTTTCCAAGCAACAACCGACGACACCAATGACGTGGCTCACCTCTGGCATCGAAAATTTGGTCATCTCAGCTACAAAGGATTGAAGACTTTGCAAACAAAAAGCATGGTGAGAGGCTTGCCCAGTTTCCCGGAGGGTGAAATTGTGTGCACAAGTTTCTTGAAAGGGAAGCAGCATCGAGATGTAATCCCAAGGAGAAGTACATGGAGAGCGTCGGAAAAATTGGAGCTGGTTCATGCTGATATTTGCGGCCCGATTTCACCATTTTCAGAGGGAAACAAGAGGTATTTCATTTGCTTCATTGATGACTACAGTAGGAAGGCATGGGTGTATTTTCTCGCTTGTAAGTCAGATGCACTCACTACCTTTAAGCTGTTTAAAGCTCTTGTTGAAAAAGAAACAGACCTGTCCATTAAATGTTTAAGAACAGATCGTGGAGGTGAATTCACATCAGATGAGTTCAAGGAATATTGTAAAATGAATGGAATCACGAGGCAATTAACTGCTGCATATACACCGCAGCAGAACGGAGTCGCCGAGCGGAAAAATAGAACCGTGATGAATATGGTGAGGAGCTTATTGGTTGAGAAAAATGTTCCAAGAAAATTCTGGGCAGAGGCGGTAAACTGGGCACCCTATGTTCTCAATAGATGTCCAACATCATCCGTGAAGGAAACAACGCCAGAGGAAGCTTGGTGTGGGGTGATACCTTCAGTTACGCACTTGAGAATCTTTGGTTGTATAGCATATGCTCACGTACCGGATGCTCGGCGAACAAAGCTTGAGGATAAGAGTCGTTGTTGTGTCTTTTTTGGTGTAAGTGCAGAATCAAAGGCATATCGACTATATGATCCTACCTCTAAGAGGATTATTATCAGCCGCGATGTCGTCTTTGAAGAAGATGGGCAGTGGAATTGGGAGAAGAAATCTGAAGAAGATAACACGTTTGATTTGGAATGGGAAGATGGCAACGGTGAAGAGGTGGAGGATTCCGACGGTGGTAGTGAAGAAGAAACCGTAGCTTCTCTGGTGAGGGACGAATCCAGTGATGGCAATGAAGAAGATGAAGCGGCTCCTCCGATAACACCCCGAGTTAGAAGAGCACCAACATATTTGAGTGATTTTGTCTCTGGTGAGGGTCTTTCAGATGAAGGGGAAGAGGTACAAACTCATTTAGCCTTGTTTGCTAGTGTCGTTCATTCTGATCCAATTTTGTTTGACGAAGCAGTAAAGGAGGAGAAATGGAGAACAACCATGGATGCCGAAATGAGGTCAATTGAGAAGAATGGAACGTGGGATCTTATTGAGCTGCCTAAAGGAGCTAAAAGAATAGGAGTCAAATGGGTGTACAAAACAAAATTGAATGAGCTCGGAGAAGTGGATAAACACAAGGCTCGCTTGGTCGCAAAAGGGTATGCTCAGGAATACGGAGTTGATTATGAAGAAGTATATGCTCCCGTAGCTCGCATGGACACGGTTCGAATGATTTTAGCACTTGCAGCACAAAGAAGATGGTGTGTGTTTCAGCTGGATGTGAAATCAGCTTTCCTTCACGGGAAGTTAACGGAGAACGTGTACGTGGAGCAGCCAAGAGGTTATGAAATAAAGAATGAGGAACATAAGGTGTATAAACTCAACAAAGCTTTGTACGGACTCAAGCAGGCACCACGAGCATGGTTCAGCCGGATTGAATCATATTTCCGAAAAGAAGGTTTTGGGAAGGAGGACAGCGAGCAAACTTTGTTTACGAAAGTCAATAAACAAGGTAAACATTTAATCATTAGCTTGTATGTTGATGATTTAATTTATACCGGAGATGATGAGAATATGATGATTGAATTCAAAGAGTCCATGATGAAGGAATTTGATATGACGGACTTGGGTAAGATGAAGTATTTTCTTGGTATTAAGGTAGTTCAGTTTGATGGTGGTATATTCATCAGTCAGGCGAAGTACGTGATGGAAGTGTTGAGACGTTTTGGAATGGAGCATAGCAATTCCGTTGAAAATCCAATGGTTCCAGGATTCAAAATCTCCAAAGATGAAAATGGTATTGAGATGGATGGTTCATTCTTCAAGCAGCTGATTGGGAGCATGATGTACTTAACCGCTACGAGACCGGATATAATGTATGCAGTAAGCTTATTAAGCAGGTATATGTCAAGGCCTACAGAACTTCATCATTCGGCAGCCAAGAGAATTCTACGTTACTTGCAAGGTACATCAACATTTGGCATTCTTTACAGAAGGGGAGGAAGTCATGAGTTGATTGGTTTTATTGACAGCGATTATGCCGGATCAGTGGAAGATAGACGAAGCACCTCAGGCTATGTTTTTATGCTTAGTGGAGCAGTAGTGACTTGGTCTTATCGAAAGCAACCGATCGTAACACTAAGCACAACCGAAGCTGAATTCATTGCAGCTGCAGGAAGTAGTTGTCAAGCAATATGGATGCAAAGAGTGCTAAAGAAGATTGGCTACATGGGCAGCGAGAGTACTGTCATCTTTTGTGACAATAGCTCAACAATTAAGTTGGCGAGGAATCCGGTGATGCACGGCAGGAGCAAGCACATTGATGTGCGCTACCATTTCTTACGAGAGCTAGTGAATGATGGAGTTGTGCAGCTTCAGTTCTGTGGTACAAGGCAGCAGATAGCCGACATTTTCACCAAACCGCTCAAATTGGAGCTATTTTAGGAGCTAAGAAGGAGGCTTGGAGTGTGTGAACTACCACATGTTAACTAGCTGCAAATGCAGTCTAGTTCAAGGGAGGGAATGTTAAGTATTTAGTCAAATAAGAGTCCTAGTTTTTAGGATAGTTTTTTAATTGATTCAGTCAAGTTTGTTTCCTTATTTCTAGCTAGAAGTGGGTTGTAGTTTGTTACAGCAACATTCCTTTTATTCTCTATTTATTTTACTGCATTTCACAAGGAATAAATAAGTCATTCCCAGAACTTCTATTTGCTTCTATTCTGTTCCTGTTACATCTAACAAGTAAATATATAAACTAACATTATGAAAATTACATTATCTCATATTTAATAATGTTTTGTAAAACATCCACATCATCATAATTTGGAAATCTCATCCTACTAGTCACCCACATTTCCAAATCCATAATGTATGTTATGTCCTAAATTGCAATTTACTTTAGAATCTAAGAGTTGTCTTCATCACATGCTTACAATTTTTCTCATTGACAATTCTCATTTCTCTTATTTCCCTTTCCCAAACATGTAGGTAAGTTGATTTAGCTGTCTTCTAAATAATTTCTTTCAATTTCATTCTTGAATATTCTTCTTAAAGTTGTTGTACAAGTGACACTCACAAAATCTTTTCTTGACACCCAATAGAAGCTCATCACAACAAGTAATAGACCCTACAATAAACATGAAATTAACATGAATTACAAGATCATTTTACATGTAATTCTAAATAATTACAAAATCATCAATTATAAGTACCTTTTGTTGATCAAATGTGAATGTGTAGTTGTGACATTGAGTCTTACCTACAAGATTATCAATTAAAAGTTTCATTGTTTCTCTTTCAACAACAACAAAAGCTATTGTCATAATTCCGTAATTTGGATCTCTTCATATGGGTGCAAGTATTTATCCTCCACAAAGCCTCTTTAAAAAAACATCCATCAAGTTCAATCACTGCAAAGCTTGAGACTCTTTTTACATGTTGTATAACATATGTATAATCTCTAAAAATGAGATCTTTTATTAACCACTTCAACTCGCACTTGTTAAACATTTAATTTGACTGTTGATCCATGATTTGTTCTTAGAGTTTTATGACAATAGTCATAAATTTTATTGTATTTTTCTAAGAATGAAGTTTCTACCATGTCTCTAACTGCACATCTTTTCCTAATTGCATTTGTCTTGTTAATCCCTACATTAAACTTCCTTTAAGCCTTTTTCTCGATGTCCTTGATCTTTATCATATGATTCTCTTTCAAAGAGTTATGATGTAATGACCCGTATAATATATATCTAGAATAATATCATACAAATGTTATTATTTGGTACTGATGAGTTCAAACATTTAAGGTTGGCATCAATTTTGGTAAAACTAACTTAGCAAAAAGATGTTGGACAAGATGTCCTAACATGTTTAACTAACTGCAGGTTAAGGTGTTAGACAAGATGTTCTATCATGGTGATTCGACATTTTTGTCTGTTACAGTTTGAAATAATTGTTTCTGTTTTCCAGGTGTGATTGGAAAATGATTTGATCCTAGGTGGCATCTGAGATTGAGGAATCAGAGATTCTGATTTTAAAAGGAATAAGCGGTTTTCATGTAAGGAGACATTTTTGGAAACTTAGGATTGAAGAAACTATTCTTATGAAGAATAGGTCATAGATTCAGTGGAGCTGAATTGCTGCGATTTTGATGCCCAAATCAAGTTCTGTTTTGCAATATAAATAGAATGGATTTAACCTAGAATAAGTGTGGAAGTTTACAGCTGTTATTGAGTACTAGGGTTTGTACTTTTGTGAGCCTCTCTTGTATTGCGTGAATACCTGAGTAGGACAATTTATTGAGTTGTAATTTTCAGTCACTACCGTGGTTGAAAGGGAATTGAGAAGAGTCTCATACCTAGGAGTGTCTTAGGTAGAAATCAAGGAAGGGTAGTTTCTAGGTGCTAAGTTGTAAACGTTGGAGTTTAGCTTAGAACCAATTCTACTTAGTGATTTTGTTCCTGGCTTGGTAGCCCCTAGACGTAGGTGTTGTTGATCACCGAACTGGGTTAACAATTCTTGTGTGTTGTTTTCTTTCTACTATTTATTCTGTTCTTCATTATCCTTGTGAGAAGCGGAGATCAAGTGTCACGACATCCTGTGCGACATCTTAGTGATCTGCTTAACTAGAATTTCAATTTGTATCAGAGTAGGCATCCTGCTCTGTATCTGGGTGAGATTCAGGGACAATAATTTATGGTTCGATGCATAAAGAAAGAGGAATTTTAAATAGACCTCCCATACTTAATGGTTCCAATTATGAATATTGGAAAGTGCGCACAGGGGCGTTCATCAAGTCCATGGATGGTAAAGCCTGGAAGTTAGTGGTTAAAGGGTGGGATCCACCAAAGACCAAAGACAAAGATGGTAAGGTTACTGAAGAGCTGAAACCTGAAGAAGATTGGGATGATGAAGATGATAAGCTTGATCAAGGTAACTCTAAAGCCTTGAATGCCTTGTTCAATGGTGTGGACAAGAACACATTCAGGCTCATTAAGAACTGCACTGTTGCAAAGGGTGCCTGGGAAATCTTGAAGACTGCTCATGAAGGAACTTCTCGTGTTAAATCCTCAAGACTTCAACTCCTCACCTCTAAGTTTGAGAACTTGAGAATGAAGGAGGATGAGAGTATTCAAGAATTTCATATGAATATTGTGGACATTGCTAACATTTCAAGTGATCTTGGCGAAAAGATTCCAGAAGCAGCGCTTGTCCAGAAAATTTTGAGGTCTCTTCTTAAGAAGTTTGACATGAAAGTGACAGCCATCGAAGGGGCTCAAGATATAAACAACTTGAAAGTAGATGAACTGATGGGTTCACTACAAACTTTTGAAATGTCACTGAATGAAAAGACTGAGAAAAAGAAAAGCTTAGCCTTGGTGTCAGATCATGATGAAGGAAAGACAAACTCCAAAGAAGAGATGTCTAAGGCTGTTGTATTTTTGGGTGAAATTCTGGTACCAGACATGTGATGTTAAGGTGCGATGTCACAACAACACACTCTGCAATGGACAGCAATAACAGAACAAAATAACACAAGGAATTGTTCACCCAGTTCGGTCTAACTACCTACGTCTGGGGGCTACCAAGCCAGGGATGAAATTCACTACTTGTAGATATAATTTACAGACTCAACAACCCGTTGACAATCTCCTAAACTTATACTCTACTAGTGACTTTCTACCTAAGAAACCACTTAGATATGAGAACACTACTCAATCCCTAAAACACTCAAAGAACAACCTCTTTGAGAATCCTTGATCTTGCTTCCTAGCTTCGATCAACCAACAACTCTCTATTGCTTCACAGCTTCTAGAGAGGACAGAAACACAACACCTATTCAAACCCTAGAATAGTGTAAATACAAGCACTCTAAACAAACTCTAGACACTAAGCCTCCAACTTCTGATCTTCTGAATGTTTTCTGTCTTCTTTTCTGCCAGCTTCTTCTTTTGGCCTTGTGCGCTTTATATAGCTCCTTGAATTGGGCTTGGATTTGTCACAATATTTGATCAGATTTGTTAATTAAAACTGAATCTTCAAAACAGATTTTATCCCCAAAATCTTTTTAAATCTTCAACCTTTTAATTCTCCAACAGACCTGCAATCAAATCTCCCATGTAACAGAAAATATCTATCCCAAGATATTCTCATCCAATGAGTCAACCACTCTCCACAATTCCAGCTAATACGCGTGCCCTAATAACATATCCTGCTGTTATTAATTCTGCAGGTCTGATGTTACAACATCACCTGTGTGACATCAGACATCCAACTTCCGCATTTAACTACTTAACACAGCCCAGTGTTAAGACTTCAATGTTGCAACATCAGAACCTTGACATCAACATTGAATAACCTTTGTTTTACCAAAATTCCAGCCAATCCAGGAACTTACAATCTCCCCCTTTGGCTAATTTTGGCTAAAACACCCTCTGAACCCTCAGAGTCTTCAGCAGCGGAATATCTTCAATATTTTGAAACACTTCATCAGCAGCAGTTTGACACTCTTCAGTCTTCATCACTTGATCTGCTGCAGCACCATCTTCATTATTGACAACAGCCAATTGGTGCTCCCCCTCACAAACATGAACCGTCATCACAGCTGTTCAGTAGCTCACAATGTGCAGCACTTCTCCCCCTTGATGTCTGCTTGGTTGCACTCTTCAATTGCTATGATATCTTCACTATCAGCTCAGCCTGGACTCCCCCTCAATAACTGCATTCTTACTTTTCAACTAAACACCTTTTAGCAGCATCAAAACTCACAGTATTACCACTTTTCAACTAAACACCTTTTAGCAGCATCAATCTACTGGCAATAATCCCATGACTATCTTGGCTATTTTCTCCCCTTTTTTAGCCATAATTAGGCAAACTTCAATAAGGAGCCCTATAAACTATAGTCAGTATACCCTAGCTCTCATTGTTAGCCTCTCAGTTAGTAAACAGGCACAACAAATCATAGAAGGAAACTAACACATAAACAGTGCATAAACCAGCACAATATTCAAATTACAAAACCAAGCACTTTAAGTGCTAAAACAAATACAGAAATTAAAGCTAACCCTACTAAACTAGAAACAGCAGATGAAAATCAGTCTTCATCCGAGCTGGTACTCTCAACATCTTCATCACTTTCAGCATTGACACGTTCAGCATGAACATCATTGTTCTCATCTTGTTCCAAGGACTGGATCATTTTCTCAATCTCCTTCTTCCTAGTCATGCTGGTACTGATCACAACATCCAGATCCTTGCACGTAGCCTTCAGTCCAGCAAGCAACTCAGCCTTGGTACTTTTCTTCTTGGCACCAGCATCTGATGTTGAGACAAGGTCTGGAACATGACTTCCAGCAAACAATTTTGGATGCAGGGATAAGGTAGACTCCCTCTTGCAGGGTTTATCAGAACTTGTCAATATGCCAGGATGTTGATTCAGAATAACTCCACAGATGAGAGAAGGAAATGCTATAGGTAGTTTGATAGCATTAGTGGTGGCATGTCTAGCAGTCTGCTCAAAAACATATGTTCCATAGTCAAATTTCTTCTTAGTACCCACAGCATAAATGAGCCTCCCTAGTCCCACAGCTGTTGTGGTTTTATGATTGGTAGGCACCCAATTTGCGGCTCCAATTCTGTGTAAGATAGCATACTTAACACTAAGTTTGCTAGTTGGCAGCTTCCCTTTCAAGGGCCACACCTTAACTTGACCAGCAGTTATTTCCTTGCAGACATCATTATCAGTGGCTTCTAGCTCAGCAAACTCTTCATCTTTTCTTCCTAGATACTTGTTTATAACTTCAGGAGAGAATTCAATACATTTTCCCCTAACAAACACGTTCATGTAGTCCACACTGCTCTTGTCAGAAATATTCACAGGAATATTGACAACAAATTCCTTAACTAGGCTGTCATAGCACTTGGAAAATCCATGAACCGTTTTCATCAGATCAGCAGCCTCTATCACCTCTATGACTTCTGTCATCTCCATTATCTCTTTCCCAATCTCTCTTTCAAGAGCAAGTCTTCTTTGACAGATAAACTTCCACATAGAAGCACTGCTCGCATAATGGAATGAAAGGTTATCAACAGGGACCTCAGGTATTTTGTCAGCAATTCTCTTCAAGATTGACTTTCTGACAGGAGTGATGTTTTGAACATCATCCTCAACATCATACTCTGATTCAGATTCTTCCATTTGCTTCCTTTTTCTGGGATTCACATCGACCTTACTCCATGCTTTTGTTGGCCCAATAGCAATGTTCTTCTTCTTATCAGAAGCTTTCTTAGGTGAGGGTTCAGCCTTCTTTCCCTTCCTGGTTTTCAACCTCTTGGCAATGCTTGGAACAACCCTAGCAATTACCTCATCATCTGACAAATCACCAACGTTGATTGCATCAACATTGTCTTTACCACCAGAAGCAGGGTCAGGTGATGTTCTAACATTTTCTTCAACATTTGTTTCCTCAGGCACGTCTTCTTTCTGATCAATACCTTCAGAATCTTCAATAACAGACATAGCAAGTCTATGAAGATTCGTTGCACCACTTTGCATGTCCCTATTTTCCTGTTCAGCAGGCATTTGCCTCAGTGGTCTAGATATACCTTTTATAGGGAGCCCTTTTTCAAAGACTTTATCGACAATCTGACTTAAACTTTTGTCAACATCAACCCTTTCTTCAGCGGTGGGTGACCTAGGAGCTGGTCTATCTCTAAATAGAACACTAGTGACAAGTTTCTTAGTTTCATCGTCCTTAAATACAGTTCCAGCCCTCTTTGGCATAAGTTTAGAAGGTCTAGATTTACCTGATTCTGGGAGCATCATTGAGATAGGTTGTATATTCAACGCTTCTTCTGGAAATCCCTCTTCTGAGGAAACCCTAGCCTTATCTCGCGAAGAGCTTTGAGCGACAGATTTCTTTGATGGAGACGACATCTGGTTTGACATGGTTCCCTTGTGGCAGTATGAGTTCAGCTGATTCTTCTTGTTTAAGGAAATGAACAGACGGAAGATATACTCTTTGATGAACCGTGATCTTGCTCCAAAAGAAAATGATGGTCTGAGGTATGGCGCCAGATTTTTTGTATTTATTAAAGACCCATCACTAATTTTCTCCCTCCATAAAGACTTTCCTTTTAAAACATTCACATCAGCACTTGTTAACTTTGAGTGACCTTTCAGAATCCTGATGTCATAGTCTGATGTTATAACATTAACCTGAGCATCAATAGTTGAGTTTCCTATAAGAGAAATCCACCGATAGCAGTTATCCTTGGTTCTGGCACCCTTCATAACGATCTGATTATGCTCATCTGAAACCACACACTCATCCTTAGTGTAGTTTACCAGGTAACCTTCATCACACAACTGGCTTATGCTGATCAAATTTGCACTTAAGCCACTGACAAACATAACATTGTCAAGTTCAGGTCTACCATCACCTTGGACTTTCCCAACTCCTACAACAATACCTTTTCCTCCATTGCCAAACATGACCTCATGAGAGGGGCAAGGTCTAAGATCATCAAACATGGATCTACATCCAGACATGTGCTTGGAACACCCACTGTCAAAATACCATGTATCTTCTTTAAACTCCTTGTCAGCCATGTGAGCCAATAAGCACTTCACCTTCTCCTTAGGTACCCATTGTTTAACAACTTTGGGCCTATCCTCCCTCCATCTGTTTTGAGGCTGAGGGTATCCATGCAGCTTGTAGCACGAGTACTGCATATGTTCAAACCTTCCACAATAGAAACATCTGATTCTATCATCTCTGAAGTGGTTATACTTTCTCCCACCTTGATGATAATGCTGTGGCTGCCACCCATAATGTTGTCTTCTCCTTCCAGAGTTGGCCTGTCTACTATAGTGCTGAGGTCTTTTACCATAGGTAGACTGTCTCCTGAACTGAGGATGTTGTTTCCTGGATTGTCTCCCATGATGGTGTGGCTTCCTTCTTCCATAATGATGAGGCACAACATTGTTATACCCATACATGTTTCCTTGATGTTGAGACATCTGATGGAACATGTTCTGTTTGAACCTTACCTCCTGCATGCTCTTGTGATATTGGGGAGGCATATACTGACTAGCTCCTTTAGGCTGCATCTTCCTCTGTTGGGGACCATCCTTTTTTTCAACACTCAGAGACTGAACAACCTTCTTAGGGGTAGAATCCTGTCTCTTTTGCTGAAGCAGAGACAAGGGTTGTGACACTTCCTTCTTTGACCCTGAAGTGCTTGCTTCTGAGGTTCCCTTGTCCTCAGCCACATAACCTATCCCAGCTTTGTCTCCAACAGCTTTTTCTGACTGTAGTATCTTGTCAAGAGTGGTTGTCCCACTGTTTAACATTCTAACAGATTTAGTCATATGATCAAGATGAGCTTTGACACATAAGACTTCTTTCTCCAATTCAGCTTTGTCATTCTCTAGCTGATCAATCTGTCTCTTCTGTTGATTCCTCTCCTGACATAGTTCAACACTCTTTAAGCACAACTCTTTGTAGGTTGAAGCTAGCTCATCATAAGTGACTTCTCCATCACTATCATCATCAGATTCAACAATTCCTGTCAAAGCTGTAACATGCTTTGCTGACTCACTTTCACTTTCACTGTCAGAGTCAGACCAGGAAACTGTCATGCCCTTATTCTGCCTCTTCAAGAATGTGGGACACTCTTTCTTGACATGTCTATACCCTTCACATTCAAAGCACTGAACTCCTTTATCTTGGGCAGTCTTCTCTTCATCTTTCTCTTTTGACTTGCTGATGTTAGAAGAGGTGTTCTTGACACTAGGCTAGTAGTTACAGTTCATCTTCTTGAACAATTTGTTGAACTGTCTTCCCAACATAACTATGGCCTGAGGCAGATCCTCCTGGGACTCAGAACTCTTTCCATTTTCTTCTTGATCATTTGACACCAAGGCTATGCTCTTTGGCTTCTTTTCTGGTTCTTCCTCATTCAAGCCCAGCTCAAAAGTTTGAAGAGACCCAATGAGCTCATCAACTCTCATCTTGCTGATGTCTTGTGATTCTTCAATGGCCGTAACCTTCATCTTATACTTCTTAGGAAGGGACCTGAGGATCTTTCTTACAAGCTTTTCTTCTGTCATCTTCTCACCAAGAGCACTGGATGCATTTCACAGCTCAAGCACACTCATGTGGAAGTCATGAATAGTCTCATCTTCCTTCATCTTCAGGCTTTCAAACTTAGATGTTAGAAGCTGAAGTCTTGACATCTTAACTCTAGATGTGCCTTCTTGAGTAGCCTTCAAAATATCCCAAGCAGCCTTAGCAGTTTCACATGAGTTGATCAACCTGAATATGTTCTTGTCAACTCCATTGAAGATAGCATTTAGGGCTTTTGAATTTCCCAGGGCAAGCTCATCTTCTTCCTTGGTCCATTCTTCTTCAGACTTTAGCTTAGAGGAGCCTTCTTTATCCTTGCCAGCATCATCTTTTTCACACACAACTGGAGATTCCCACTCTTTAATGACAGCCTTCCAAGCTCTGCTGTCTAATGACTTTAAGAAGATAGTCATTCTAGGCTTCCAATACTCATAGTTTGAGCCATCCAATATAGGGGGTCTGTTGACAAATCCTCCAACCTCTTTGTCCATCTTTACACCAGAAAGTAACTTCCCTAGATCTCACCCAGAGACAGACAGGATGCCCGCTCTGATACCAATTGAAATTCTGGTACCAGACGTGTGATGTTAAGGTGCGATGTCACAACAACACACTCTGCAATGGACAGCAATAACAGAACAAAATAACACAAGGAATTGTTCACCCAGTTCGTTCTAACTACCTACGTCTGGGGGCTACCAAGCCAGGGATGAAATTCACTACTTGTAGATATAATTTACAGACTCAACAACCCGTTGACAATCTCCTAAACTTATACTCTACTAGTGACTTTCTACCTAAGAAACCACTTAGATATGAGAACACTACTCAATCCCTAAAACACTCAAAGAACAACCTCTTTGAGAATCCTTGATCTTGCTTCCTAGCTTCGATCAACCAACAACTCTCTATTGCTTCACAGCTTCTAGAGAGGACAGAAACACAACACCTATTCAAACCCTAGAATAGTGTAAATACAAGCACTCTAAACAAACTCTAGACACTAAGCCTCCAGCTTCTGATCTTCTGAATGTTTTCTGTCTTCTTTTCTGTCAGCTTCTTCCTTTGGCCTTGTGCGCTTTATATAGTTCCTTGAATTGGGCTTGGATTTGTCACAATATTTGATCAGATTTGTTAATTAAAACTGAATCTTCAAAACAGATTTTATCCCCAAAATCTTTTTAAATCTTCAACCTTTTAATTCTCCAACAGACCTGCAATCAAATCTCCCATGTAACAGAAAATATCTATCCCAAGATATTCTCATCCAATGAGTCAACCACTCTCCACAATTCCAGCTAATACGCGTGCCCTAATAACATATCCTGCTGTTATTAATTCTGGAGGTCTGATGTTACAACATCACCTGTGTGACATCAGACATCCAACTTCAGCATTTAACTACTTAACACAGCCCAGTGTTAAGACTTCAATGTTGCAACATCAGAACCTTGACATCAACATTGAATAACCTTTGTTTTACCAAAATTCCAGCCAATCCAGGAACTTACATTGGGAAAACAGTACAGTCAATTACTGAAGAAGTTAGAGGGGGAATACAGATCGAATGCCAAGTCTCGGCCATTCAACAGCCATAAAAGAAATAATCTTGGAAGAAACTCTAAGTATGAAGACAAAGATGACAACGGAAAAGGGATCAAGTGCTATGAGTGTGATTGATAAGGACACATCAAATATGAGTGTCCTATATTTCTCAAGAAAGAAAAGAAAGGCATCATTACATCTTGGTCTGAAGATGATTCTACAAGTGATGAAGAATCATCTAATTAAGTTTCTACTCTTACAAGAATATTTGATTCTGATATAGAATAAAAAATTGGAGATCTGTCATATAATGATCTAATCAAATCGTTTAAGAAGCTTTACAAGAGATGTGCTGAAGTCTGCCAGCTAGGAGAAGGGCAACATAAGATTATTATACTCCTTGAGGCTGAAAGAGTAAAACATCTTGGTGTTATCTCTGATCTTGAGGAGGAAGTTGTCGTGCTCAACTCCAAACTTGACAATGTAACCAAAAATGTTAGAATGGTATAAAGTTTGATTTGTTGCTCAAGAATTTTCACAAAGACCTACAATTTATCTTGATGAAACATATCCACCTGTAGTGGATGCAATTCAATTTTTGAAATTTAATTAGGTTTGTAGCACATGAAGGGCTCAATTTGCACATGATCGATGTTGTAACAACTTATCTGTATGGTTCACTTGATAGTAAAATTTACATGTTCCCTGAAGGGTCCAATATACTACATACACACAAATCTGAATCTTGAGAAAGCTACTCCATAAGATTGAACAATTCTCTCTATGGGCTGAAACAATCTGGACGAGTGTGGTATAATCGTCTCAGTGAATATTTGCTTAGAGAGGGATATACAAATAACTCCATTCGTCATTGTATTTTTATCAGGAAAGGAATTTGCAATAATGTTATTTATGTGGATGACATAAATATTATTGGAACTCCTGGAGAGCTTCCAAAAGCTATGAATTGTTTAAAGAAAGAGTTTGAGATGAAGGACTTAGGAAAGACAAAATTATGTCTAGGTTTTCAAATTGAACTTTTGGACAACGGAATATTTGTACATCAAGAAGGCTATATAGAAAAAGTGTTAAAACGCTTCTATATGGACAAATGTCACCCGTTGTCTACTCCAATGGTTGTTAGATCATTATATGTGGAGAAATATCCTTTCAGACCTCGAGAAAAGGATGAAGAATTGCTTGGTCCTGAAGTACCATATCTCAGTGCAATTGGAGCACTAATGTACCTTGCTAATTATACACGTCGTGATATATCATTTGCTGTCAATCTATTAGCAAGATACAGTTTTTCACCTACACGAAGACATTGGAACGGAGTCAAACATATACTCTGTTACCTTAGAGGTACAATAGATATGGGTTTGTTTTATAACAAAGCATCCAAATTTGAATTAACAGGTTATGCAGATGCAGGTTACTTGTCAGATACTCATAATGGTAGATCACAAACAGGTTATTTATTTACATGTGGGGGTACAACTATTTCATGAAGATTAGTCAAACAAACCATAGCAGCAACATCATCTAATCATGCAGAACTTTTAGCATTACATGAGGCAAGTCGAGAATGCGTTTGTTGAGATCCTTAATTCAGCACATCCAAAATACTTGTGGTTTATCTTCTGAGACATTAAATACAACGACCATATATGAAGATAATACTGCATGCATCGCACAATTGAAATATGGTTACATTAAAGGAGACCGGACAAAACACATATCTCCAAAGTTTTTTTACTCATGATCTTCAAAAGAGTGGTGATATAAACATCCAACAAATATGTTCATGTGATAATCTTGCAGACCTTTTCACAAAGTCACTCCCAAGTAGAATTTTTAATCAACTAGTACAAAAGATTGGTCTTCATCGAAGAAATGATTGTTCAGCTGATGAGCTGAGGGGGAGTAATGAAAGGATATTGTACTCTTTTTCCTTCACTAGATTTTTTTCCACTGGGTTTTTTCTAGTAAGGTTTTAACGAGGCATATCCTTAATGAACATCTAAGGGGGAGTGTTATGAATAATAATAAATAGGTGTGGATGTTCATTTACTCAACTTTTCATATTCCTTAACTCCTATGAGTTAATTTCCTAAGCTTTTTGTATTCCTTAAGTTAATGGTTATTTATTGGTCACTTCCTATAAATAAGAACCACATTGGACTGTAAAGGACACATTTGATGAAGATAAAATAAGATTACTTTCTCTCTTCTCTTCCTCTCCTTGATTTTGTATATCGTTTTATTTAGTTTCATAACAAAAATTCCATTATTAAAGTTTATTGGCTAGGTAAAATAGACCGTTCATTTTTTTAGCCATTATACTTTACTTTTGCCTTTTATTTTCAGACTTCTTAATAATCTTTTTTTGACTTTCCTTTCCTAAAATAAACTCAGTAATCAGGTGCATACTTATTTCAAAAGTTCCATAAAAAGTCATTAAAATAACGCGTTAGTTAGTTGTGGAAATTTCTCCCTTCTTTCGCTACTATTTCTCCATGTCCAACCTTAGTTGACTTCACTTTATCTCCCTGGTCACGCTACTCAACTTTTCACTTGTACAATACAATTGTTCATTCTGTTTCTTCATTCCTCTTTCGAAACCAGGTACTTTTCTTTATTCAATTCTCTTTTTGGATTAATTATGATAAATCATTCTTCAACATCCCAATTTATTTGGGTAATATTCTCTTATATTTAGTGCATATTTGGTTCTGCTTTGATATAATTGATTTTGGGAGAATTGATTTTACTTGAAAGTGAGTTGATTGTACAGTGATACATATTGGAATATATTTTAGTGAAAGTTAGTTAGAACAATAAATTTTAGCCTAAAAGTCAAATTTAGGCTCAAATGTTATAAATCTTAGCTTCAATTTTGATCACTTCTAGAGGCAAAATCAATTTTGATTTTATCAATTTTAAGTTTCCAGAATCAATTTTGACTGCTTTAACTGAAACCAAACGTAGACTTAATTCTAGAGTAAATTCACAAGTTTCTCATTGAAAATGGTCGTTCGTCTCCCAACATGAGGATGAATGAACCTTCAAATCATGCGCACTTTACCGTGGCTTTCTCTAATAGGACCTCGAACGCCGATGCTTGTTTAGGTTGGGCAGCTTGAAATCAAGTTGCAGTCTTAGGTTGAGCGGTTTTAAAGATCATTGTTGGTGGTTCATTGGATCTTAAATCAGACTCTGATACTGTGTTAAGAAATGTGGTTGGGTCAAACTCAACCATACAAAATTGACTTGTATGGTGAAGATTGCCCTCACTTATAAAGACATGTTCTGGCCAATATATTGTTAGAAATTAAGCTTAATGTTAGAGAGTACATGATTAGTTTTGGAATCCAAGTGATAATATTTTTTCGTTACCATTATATGAGCTCATCTGGTTTTTCTATCTGTTAGAATTATGTTTTGATTTATATGTTTCATAATTTAGTTAATTTGCATTAACATGAAAAATTTACTTGAAAATTCAAAAGCCAAGTTCTTTTTAAATGTACCAAAAATTTTGCCGTAAAAATGATTAATTTGATGTAACATCTCTTTATTCATTGATAGTTTTACTCAAGTTTGTATTAAACTCAATTTTCCAAAGGATGGAAGCCCTTGCTGTTACTGTCTTGGAAAAGTTGGGCTCTTCCGTTTACAAAGAGCTTGGAATCATTTGGAATCTCAAAGAGGATATCGAAAAAATGAAGACCACAGTATCTATGATAAAATCCGTGCTCCTCGATGCAGAGACCAAAGCCAATAATCATCAAGTAAGTAATTGGTTGGAGGAGCTGAAAGATGTACTTTATGATGCAGATGATTTACTAGATGATTTTTCCATTGAAGATTTGAAAGGAAAAGTGATGGCTAGAAACAAAAAAGTAAAACAGATACTGCATTTCTTCTCAAAATCAAACGAAATTGCCTATAGTCATAAATTGGGCCATCGAAAGAAAGCAATCCAAAAGAGACTAGATGACATTGCTAAGAATAAGCATGCACTGCAACTAACTGACCGCCCTATGGAGAATCCAATTGTATATAGGGAGCAAAGACAAACTTACTCTTTTGTGAGTAAAAATGAAGTTATTGGAAGATAGGATGAAAAGAAATGTATTAAGCATTATCTATTAGATACCAATGCAACAGATAATGTTTCTGTAATTCCCATAGTCGGGATTGGAGGATTAGGTAAGACCACACTTGCTCAACTGGTCTACAATGATACCGATGTTCAGAAGCATTTTGAGCTAAAAATGTGGGTCTATGTTTCTGATGAATTTGATATAAAGAAAATAGCTCAGGAGATCATTGGGGATGAAAAGATTAGTCTGATGGAGCAAGTGCAACAACAACTTAGAAACAAAATTCGGGGGAAAAAGTTTTTGCTTGTGTTAGATGACATGTGGAACGAGGACCCTGAAATTTGGCTTAAGTTGAAGAGCTTGTTCGTGGAAGGAGGAAAAGGAAGCATGGTAATTGTTACAACGCGTAGTCAGACTGTGGCAAGAATAGCGGGCACACATCCACCTCTTTTTTTAGAGGGTCTGGATTCACAAAAATCTATGAAGCTGTTCTCTCGAGTGGCTTTCGGCGAGTTAAAAGAACAAAATGCTTTGGAATTGTTAGTTATAGGAAGGGAGATTGTTAAAAAATGTGGTGGCATCCCTCTTGCTATAAGGACTATTGGAAGCCTTTTGTTTTCTCGAAATTTGGGAAGGAGTGATTGGCTATATTTCAAGGATGTTGAGTTTTCGAAGATAGATCAACACAACGACAAAATATTCTCAATTCTTAAACTGAGTTATGACCATCTTCCCTCATTTCTGAAAAAATGTTTTGCTTATTGTTCATTGTTTCCAAAAGGTTTTGTGTTTGAAAAAAAGACTCTCATTCAGATATGGGTAGCTGAGGGGTTCATTCAACAATCAAATGATATTAGATGCGTAGAAGATGTTGGTCATGAGTACTTCATGAGTTTGCTGTCATTGTCCTTCTTTCAAGATGTCACTATGGACGATTGTGGCGGCGTAAGTACTTGTAAAATGCACGACCTTATGCATGATCTAGCACAACTAATAGCCGGGAATGAATATGTCGTGGTTGAAAAAGAAAAGCCAAACTTCGGAAACAGAACACGTTATGTGTCATCTCGTACTGATATACAGTTTGGCCCACCATCGCCATCTTGCTACAAGTTAAGGACATTTCTTTTACATCCCCAAATGAATGCAAGCAATCATTTGCATCAGTCATACGTTCTTTCCTCTTCAGGCCTAAAGTACTTACGTGTGTTGACACTTTGTGGGTTGCATATTGTTGCAATCCCAAATAGTATTGAAGAGATGAAGCATTTAAGATATATTGATCTATCACATAATATTGAACTTAAAGATCTTCCGCCGGGCATTACTAGCCTTCAGAACTTGCAAACTCTAAATCTTTCTGAATGTTCTAAGCTCAAAATATTACCAGAAAATCTCAATAAAAGTCTGAGGCATCTTGAGTTGAATGGTTGTGAGAGATTGACATGTATGCCACAAGGGTTAGGACAGTTGACAAATCTTCAAACACTACCACTTTTTGTATGTGGCAAAGGAAATACACGTGTTAACGAGCTGCGCGACCTAAACAACCTTCGAGGGAGATTAGAAATCAAAGGGTTGAGTTTACTTCGAAATAGTGCTGCAAAGATTGAATATGCCAAAGTACTTATTGAGAAGCAACACCTTCAACAATTGGAATTCCGGTGGATGTACAATTATTATTTCGATGATAATATCAATCCATTGATGACGTATTGGCCCAGTAGTATGGCTGAATTAGAAGATGAGATGATTTCAAAATTACGGTTGGAAGATGAGATGATTTTAGAAGCTCTGCAGCCACACCACTCACTTCAAAAGCTAGTTATTGATGGATTTTGCGGCAAAAGGTTACCGGACTGGATAGGGACTCTCTCGTCGCTCTTGACTATTGAGATCCACAATTGCAATTATTTGAGATCACTACCTGAAGCAATGTGTAACCTTGTATCTTTGCAGAAACTTTGCATCTATAACTGCATACCATTGGAGGAAATTTATGCAAAACCATATGGAAAAGAATGGCCAAAACTTTCTCACATTCGAGAAGTTGAGATCCTTCCTATGAGACCATCATTACTCAAGTATTTTACTTGAGTAAAAAAATTTCCTCAATCATTGAGCTGTTTCTGAATCTACTCTCTTATTTCAATCATCATTTGACATTGGGATAATGATGCAAATTCAAATGATTGAGGTAACTTTCTATTCGCCTTTATCTTCTTTTCGATCTTATACTTACATACTCTATTTAGTATTAATATTTATCATTTGTGTTTCTGCATGTTGGTTTTACTCGCATTATTGATATTGCTGCAAATTCTTTTTCAAGTGACGTCGATGACAAACAATATCTCGAACTTTCCACCATCAGATGCTGAAATTATGCATCACTGTATTGATTATCCAAGTTCTAGTTGGCTTCATCATGAAAATAATTTGTTGAATATGAAAATTGCAAATTAGGTTTCTCGCGAATGCTTGCTAATAATTTCATTTTATGTGTTGTGCTTCTTTTATTGTGCTTATTGCTGAGTTTTTGGGTGTGTAGTAGTTGAAGAGAGTTGATAATGTATTTCTCTGTCAGTGTTTGTAATAAGTTCTTAGTTTGTATTCAGGACCATGAGAACATTGTGGAGTTTTGAATCTAAACACTTTATAATTGTTAGTATTGAAACTTAAAATTGTTGCAAAAAACCTAGTAATATTGATTTATCTAAAGTATCCAAACAACTCATTTTTGTATCTAACATTTATTAAAATGTTACCTTTTTTTATCCAATTGCTAAATGTTGTTAAATTTAAAGGGTAACTTTTTTCTTGATCTAGTAGATTGGTTGTTGTACTTCAGGATAGTATTTGTTGATCCATAGATTAGGTTCATTGACAGGATAAATTACAGGGTTGTGGACGGCCTAGTACTTGAATTTTTTGTAAATGTTAGAAATGTACTCATCAATCTTGTAGTTTCTACTCTTCATGAAAGCAACGACATGAACACATGGTTAGCCTCTGAGATGTCATTTCCTGCATGAGCGTATATGTTCTTACAAGTTGACCAAATTTTCTCTTAAGTTTTCAATGTATCTAACATAAAAAGTATACTCAGTTGACATCCTACAACATAAATCAAAAGTATCTTAGTTTACAATAAAAAATGAAACCACGCTCATATAACATGAATAAAATATATCTCAATTTACAATTCAAGTACCTTACAATACACATGTCGGTGTAAGTGTCAATCCTCTCAATCCTAAATAACCATCCATTAATGAATATGTTAGTAAATATATAAACTAACATTATGAAAATTACATTATCTCATATTTAATAATGTTTTGTAAAACATCCACATCATCATAGTTTGGAAATCTCATCCTACTAGTCACCCACATTTCCAAATCCATAATGTATGTTATGTCCTAAATTGCAATTTACGTTAGAATCTAAGAGGTGTCTTCCTCATATGCTTAAAATTTTTCTCATTGACAATTCTCATTTCTCTTATTTCCCTTTCCCAAACATGTAGGTAAGTTGATTTAGCTGTCTTCCAAATAATTTCTTTCAATTTCATTCTTGAATATTTCTTCTTAAAGTTGTTGTACAAGTGACACTCACAAAATCTTTTCTTGACACCCAATAGAAGCTCATCACAACAAGTAATAGACCCTACAATAAACATGAAATTAACATGAATTACAAGATCATTTTACATGTAATTCTAAATAATTACAAAATCATCAATTATAAGTACCTTTAGTTGATCAAATGTGAATGTGTAGTTGTGACACTGAGTCCTACCTACAAGATTATCAATTAAAAGTTTCATTGTTTCTCTTTCAACAACAACAAAAGCTATTGTCATAATTCCGTAATTTGGATCTCTTCATATTGGTGCAAGTATTTATCCTCCACAAAGCCCCTTTAAAAAACATCCATCAAGTCCAATCACAAGTCTGCAAAGCTTGAGACTCTCTTTACATGTTGTATAACATATGTATAATCTTTAAAAATGAGATCTTTTATTAACCACTTCAACTCGCACTTGTTAAACATTTAATTTGACTGTTGATCCATGATTTGTTCTTAGAGTTTTATGACAATAGTCATAAATTTTGTTGTGTTTTTCTAAGAATGAAGTTTCTACCATGTCTCTGACTGCACATCTTTTCCTAATTGCCTTTGTCTTGTTAATCCCTACATTAAACGTCCTTTAAGCTTTTTTCTCGATGTCCTTGATCTTTATCATATGATTGTCTTTCAAAGAGTTATGATGTAATGACCCGTATAATATATATCTAGAATAATATCATACAAATGTTATTATTTGATACTGATGAGTCCAAGCCTTTGAGGTTGGCATCAATTTTGGTAAAACTAACTTAGCAGAAAGATGTTGGACAAGATGTCCTAACATGTTGAACTAACTGCAGGTTAAGGTGTTAGACAAGATGTCATATCATGGTGATTCGTCATCTTTGTCTGTTACAGTTTGAAATAATTGTTTCTGTTTTCCATGTGTGATTGGAAATGATTTGATCCTAGGTGGCATCTGAGATTGAGGAATCAGAGATTCTGATTCTAAAAGGAATATGCGGTTTCCATGTAAGGAGACATTTTTGGAAACTTAGGATTGAAGAAACTATTCTTACGAAGAATAGGTCGTAGAGATCAAGTGTGTTGTTTTCTTTCTGCTATTTATTCTGTTCTTCATTATCTTTGTGAGAAGCAGAGATCAAGTGTCACGACATCCTATCCGGCATCTTAGTGATCCGCTTAACTAGAATTTCAATTGGTATCAGAGCAGGCATCCTGCTCTGTATCTGGGTGAGATTCAGGGACGATACTTTCTGGTTCGATGGATAAAGAAGGAGGAATTTTAAATAGACCTCCCATACTTGATGGTTCCAATTATGAATATTAGAAAGTGCGCATGGTGGCGTTCATCAAGTCCATGGATGGTAAAGCTTGGAAGTTAGTGGTTAAAGGGTGGGATCCACCAAAGACCAAAGACAAAGATGGTAAGGCTACTGAAGAGCTGAAACCTGAAGAAGATTGAGATGATGAAGATGATAAGCTTGCTCAAGGTAACTCTAAAGCCTTGAATGCCTTGTTCAATGGTGTGGACAAGAACATCTTCAGGCTCATTAAGAACTGCACTGTTGGAAAGGATGTCTGGGAAATCTTGAAGACTGCTCATGAAGGAACTTCTCGTGTTAAATTCTCAAGACTTCGACTCCTCACCTCTAAGTTTGAGAACTTGAGAATGAAGGAGGATGAGAGTATTCAAGAATTTCATATGAATATTGTGGACATTGCCAACACTTCAAGTGATCTTAGAGAAAAGATTCCAGAAGCAACGCTTGTCCAGAAAATTTTGAGGTCTCTTCCTAAGAAGTTTGACATGAAAGTGACTGCCATCGAACAGGCTCAAGATATAAACACCTTGAAAGTAGATGAAATGATGGGGTCTCTACAAACTTTTGAAATGTCACTGAATGAAAAGACTGAGAAAAAGAAAAGCTTAGCCTTGGTGTCAGATCATTATGAAGGAAAGACAAACTCCAAAGAAGAGATGTCTAAGGCTTTTGTGTTTCTTGGAAAATAGTACAGTCAATTGCTGAAGAAGATAGAGGGGGAATCCATATCGAATGCCAAGCCTCAGCCATTCAACAACCATAAAAGAAATAATCTTGGAAGAAACTCTAAGTATGAAGACAAAGATGACAACGAAAAAGGGATCAAGTGCTATGAGTGTGAGGGATATGGACACATCAAATATGAGTGTCCTACATTTCTCAAGAAAGAAAAGAAAATCATTATTACATCTTGGTCTGAAGATGATTCTGCAAGTGATGAAGAATCACCTAAACAAGTTTCTGCTCTTACAGGAATATTTGATTCTGATATAGAATCAAAAATTGGAGATCTGTCTTATAATGATCTAATCAAATCCTTTAAGAAGCTTTACAAGAGATGTGCTGAAGTCTACCAGCTAGGAGAAGGGCAACATAAGATTATTATGCTCCTTGAGACTGAAAGAGTAAAACATCTTAGTGTTGAAGATGACTGATTTACATCCTGAGTGAATCGCACACTCAAAGATAACAACAGAGTCACCACCGAACTTTATTTAGTCCCAAAGGACAGGGAAAATATCAATAAAACCCAAGGGGAAGAGAAACGGGAACGGGGGGTCGGTTATGCGAAAGGAAGGTACTAGCACCTAACGCATCCGTCGTACTCGACGGGAACCATTTCACTTGCTTCTAGGCTTGGATGGGTTATCTATCTAAAGGCTTCTAGCTAAAGAAAGAGGAGAGAGAGAAGTGAAAGGGGAAAAAGAAAGAAAAGAAGGAAGGTAGGGTGGAAGTGTGCTCGTCAAGACATTGTGTCTCGTGCCTACGTATCTGATATCCAGAAGAATGCAGAATCAGAGCTTCTGTAGTTCGGGGAACCGAACAGAAAACAAAACAAGAAAGAAACAAGGAGATGAAAGAAGTGGTGTCAAAACCAAGAGCAAGAGTGAAAGAAAAACTCTTTTGGGGAAGACCCCGCAGTAAGAGCGTTTGCACAAGAGACTAGGAAAAGAATGGTGTCAAAACCGAGAATGAAAGAAACTCCGCTGGGGATAACAAAGAGAATTGGTGTCGAAACCAAGAAAGTAAGAGCAAAGGGAATAGGAAGGGCGCCACTGGGGATCCAAATAAAGGGATGGTGTCATAACCAAGAGAAAAAGGAGACTCGGTATATTAACTGGATGACAGTGGTTAACCGAAGAGAGAGAGTAGGGCCCTGGCGGGGAAAAAGAGACTGGTGTCAACAGACAGACTGTGATAAATCAAGAGAGAGAGTGCTGAACCAAGAGAAGGTGTTTGACTCTGAGGGGCATCGATATATTAACTGATAAATAGTGGTTAACCGAGGACACAAGGATTGCAACTCTGTGGGGATAGAGAAGCATTGGTTTTAATAGAGCAAACTGTGATTAACCAGGGGGACAGGTGTAGGACCGATCAAAGGTCGTAACCCAAAAGGGATGTTGGTAACGACTGAACAAACAACACTTGACCAACGAAGAAGGGTATTGAACCAAAAGAGGTTACTAGCCCAAGGGTGCAAGTTGCACCACCCTCTTTCTATACCCCCAAATAATCACATAATCATTTAGGCACATATTAAAAACTTCGTCAGAGTATAATTATAAACATAGTATAAAAGAGGTATGTCACATTATACATGAATTTAAAACATTCAACACCTGCTCAACAATTGATATGCAATAGTGGGGTAACTTTGCAACAGAGGAACTTAGTCCTTACACCCACATCTCAATATTTAGAATAAAAGCGAAAAATCTAAACATTGAATAACATCAAACATATATATATATATATATATATATATATATATATATATATATATATATATATATATATATATATATATATATATATATATATATATATATATATCATCGAGTATGATCCACCAACATAATTCATGTTTACATAAACATTCATCAACAAGATACATGTACAAATGTATCACAAAAGAATCATAATCATCCTAGCTACTCGGTGCTACATATCAGAGCCGACCGACCAAAAGAATGAAGACACGCTTCACAAAAAGACCACCAGCATACCTACTCTACAATGCCTCATAGAGCATCATAAAATAGCAGAAGGGTGAGAAATATTATCATAATAACAATGCATATAATTATATATATCCTTGCATAAGAATACACATATTCCACATTCTCACCACAATTCATCACAATGTATATATATATATATATATAACCAAGCATATTCATCATGCATACTTTCACAATTCTTAATCATTCCACATAAACATACACATTTATGTTTATTCATCAATGCACCATTATAAAGATAATAAATGCAAATCATAGAGACCGACTCACGACTCTATGCAAATGCAATGCGGTACCGACTCAATCATCTCAAGTTCACTCAGGAACTTATTGGAACCATCGCTCGTTACCAATGTAACTCCCCGTCGGGCCTACGATGTTCACCCATTGCTCACACCTCACATAGGCATACAATGTTTATGGATTGCTCACACCTCACATAGGCACACAATCCGATTGCTCACACCTCACATAGGCACACAATCGTCTATAATCATCGCTCACACCCCACATGGGCACACGACGTTATAACGGATTCTCATTAGAATCACTCAACACAAGAATGTACATCATTATGCTTCACATACAAAATGACTCAAGACATTCTTGAAATGCATACATATTCACAATATATTCATGCATTCATCTCATACAATCACATACAATCTATATACATTCACTTCAATGCACTATTGTATGATTCACATCCAAAACACCCATTCAAAACGGTAAAAGTCGCTAAATAGCACTATTCCCGACTTTCCGACATAATAAAATCGGCTAATGATTTCCAAATCATCATAATACGAAAGTACAGCTCAATAGCTTCACAACGATACCAAGAATGTAAAAATCGGATAAACGGAACACAAGTTACGAAAGAAAACGAAAAACGACATTTTGAAAAGTTCCATTTTGCAATTGCCCTGTCCATACGCGTATTTCCCTGAGCCATACGCGTATGAGCAGAGACTCATTTTTCCCAAAGTTCACGTGTAAAAGTCCGTACGCGTAATGCCCAAACTCGTACGCGTATTGCCCTGAAATGCTACGCGTATCATACGCAAATGGGCAGATGGCCGAGCAAAATAACATCTCATACGCGTATTGGCCCATGGTTCGCCCAACATACGCGTATTGCCAAGGTCCATACGCGTATGAACACGCCCCATACGCGTATGACCTGGAAAAACCAGAAAAATTCTTCTGCATAATTTTGCTTACGGGTTCCAATCCAAAACACCCTAAATTCATCATCTAAACTCAAACAAATACCAATTTGATGTATCACAATACATACCCAACATGTACACACAACTAAGAACACAATCAACAAGAGTTTAAACACATTTGGATCAATTTCTAATCAATTTGTCAAAATATGGGTTTATACAAAAACTCATAAAAATCAACAACAACAACAACACAATCATACATAATGATATACATTGATGAGATAATAAGATTTCACACCCTTACCCGGATTCCAAGCTTGCTAGATGATTGTTCTTGATGGTTTTCTAGGTTTTCCAAGTTTTCTTCTCTTTTCTCTTCTTCCTCTTTCTTTCTCTCCTTTTTCTCTCTATTTCCCTTTTCTTTCTCTTTCTCTCCTATTTCTTCTCCTTATCTCTTTTTCTTTTCTTATTTTCTACTCAAAGTCAATTAATTCATTTTCTCACATAATTCTACACTTAATCACTTTTCTACCAATTTTACTAAATTTCTCACATAATTCTATTTCCACTAAATTTCTAACTTATTATTAATTGAGAAATGTCCAAAATACCCTCCATTCTAATTTCCCCGAAAACTCTCAAAAACGGTAAAATATCATAACATGTCAACATAGCATATTAACACACCAATTTCACAAATAAAATAATTTATCACTCAATTTAAATAAAAGACTCAACAAAATGGAAATAATCGAAATCGGGGCGTTACAACTCTCCCCTACTTTAGAAATTTTCGTCCTCGAAAATATTACCTGATTCAAACAACTCCGGATACGACTCTCGCATCCCACTCTCTAGTTCCCAAGTCATATTGCCTTCCGCAGCGCCTCCCCACGCTACTTTCACAAGCGCAATATCCTTGCCTCTTAGCTTCTTAACTTCACGGTCCAAAATCCTAATCGGTAAAGTTTCAATCGTAAGGTTATCTCTCACTTCAACCTCGTCCATAGGAATAACATGTGATGGATCCGGATCATACTTCCGAAGTTGCGAAACATGAAATACATCATGCAAATTCGAAAGATTCGGAGGCAACGCCACACGGTAAGCCACAACACCAACTCGTGCAGTAATCTGATACGGACCAATAAAACGAGAAGTCAACTTCTTCGACTTCAAAGCACGACCCACACCCGTAACCGGTGTAACTCTCAAAAACACATGTTCGCCTTCTTGAAACTCAAGATCTTTCCTTCTCTTGTCATGATAGCTCTTTTGTCTACTTTGAGAAGCTTTCAACTTCTCCCGAATAAACTTCCCTTTCTCCGTCGTTTGTTGTACCATCTCCGGTCCAACTATCGTCCTCTCACCGGTTTCATGCCAACACAAAGGTGTTCGACATCTCCGACCATACAAAGCCTCAAATGGTGGCATACTTATACTTGAATGAAAACTGTTATTGTAGGTGAACTCAATCAACGCCAAATAACTATCCTAAGCACCACCTTGCTCGAGCACACAAGCACGCAATAAATCCTCCAACGATTGAATTGTCCTCTCGGTTTGACCATCCATTTGCGGATGATAAGCCGAACTCAATCTTAGCTTAGAACCCAAAGCCTTTTGTAAACTCTCCCAAAACCTCAATGTAAATCTAGGATCTCTATCCGATACAATACTCTTAGGAACTCCATGTAACTTCACAACCACAAGAACACAAATCTCGGCTAACTTATCCAATGGATAACTAATATCAATTGGAATGAAGTGAGCAGATTTAGTAAGCCTTTCAACGATTACCCAAATAACATTATGACCTCTTTGCGTATTCGGCAATCCCGTAACAAAATCCATCGATATACTATCCCATTTTCACTCCGGAATGTCCAACGGTTGCATCAATCCACTAGGCTTTTGATGTTCCACCTTAGACTTTTGAAAAGTTAAGCATGCATACACAATTGAGCCACATCCCTCTTTAATCCGGACCACCAAAAGATTTTCTCCAAATCTTGATACATTTTATTCGCTCCCGGATGAATACTTAAGTTACTTCGGTGTCCTTCTTCCAATATCATCTTTTTCAACTCTTCATCATCGGGAATACAAATACGACCATGGAATCTCAAAACTCCAAAATTATCAACCTTGAAATCCTCATTCCCATTCATCATCAAATCAACGAACTTCAAATCCAACTTTTGCTTTTCACATACGGTTGCAAGAAAATCATTCGTAACATGTAGCATACCAAGTCTCACACTTCTCGGCGTCATTTCCCAAACTAAACTCAAGTCTCTAAAATTCTCCAAAAGTTCCCATTCTCTCATCATCAATGCGGACATATGTAACAACTTCCGACTCAAAGCATCGACCACCACGTTTGCCTTACCCGGATGGTAATTCAAACCAAAATCATAATCCTTCAAAAGCTCTAACCACCTTCTTTGTCTCATGTTCAATTCTTTTTGATCAAATAAATATTTCAAGCTCTTGTGATCACTAAAAACTTCAAATCTTGCACCATAAAGATAGTGCCTCCAAAATTTCAAAACAAACACCACGGCCGCTAACTCCAAGTCATGTGTAGGATAATTATTTTCATGCACTCTCAATTGTCTTGAAGCATATGCCACAACTTTTCCATCTTGCATCAAAACACCACCTAAACCAGTCAATGAAGCATCACAATAAACCACAAATGGTTCCGTCGGATTTGGCAAAATCAAGATCAGAGTCGTTGTCAACCTTCTTTTTAGCTCAATGAAACTCTTTTCACAATGAATATCCCAAATGAAAGCCTTTCCTTTACAAGTCAATTGCGTTAACGGAAGTGCCAACTTCGAAAATCCCTCAATAAACCTCCGATAATAACCCGCCAAACCTAAAAAGCTTCGAATCTCCGTAACCGATCTAGGAGCCTCCCATTGCATCACCGCATCAATCTTGGATGTATCAACACTAATACAACTACCGGAAATAACATGTCCAAGAAAACTTACTTCCGACAACCAAAATTCACATTTCGACAACTTAGCATACAATTGTTTCTCTTTCAAAATTTGTAACACAATCCTCAAATGCTCTTCATGCTCCTCTTGAGACTTAGAGTAAATCAAAATATCGTCTATGAACACAACCACAAAACGATCTAGCTGTCCATGAAAAATACGATTCATGTATTCCATAAACATACCCGGCGCGTTAGAAACCCCGAATGGCATCACGGAATATTCGTAATGGCCATACCGTGTCCTAAAGGCCGTCTTTTGAATATCCTCTCCTTTCACACGAAACTGGTGATATCCCGATCTCAAATCAATCTTGCTAAAAACACGCGCACCAACCAATTGGTCCATCAAATCATCGATCCTTGGAAGCCGATACTTGTTCTTAATTGTCACCTTGTTCAATTGTCGATAATCAATGCATAACCGCATACTCCCGTCCTTCTTCTTTACCAACAATACCGGAGCACCCCAAGGAGAAACACTTGGCCTTACAAATCTCTTGTCCAACAAGTCATTCAATTGCTTCTTCAATTCTACCAACTCCGATGCCGACATAGGATACGGTGCCATCGAAACTGGTCTAGTACCCGAAACTAGATCAATAGAAAACTCAACTTCTCTTTCTGGCGGTACATCCGTAATATCCTCCGGAAACACTTCTGGAAAATCACACACCACTGGGAACACATCGAGCTCAACTTTACTCTCCACCGACAATGATGCAAACAAACCAAACAATTGAGCTTCGTCCGCTAAAAGTTTCTTCAACTCTTTAGTGGATAGGAAACTCTCATCTTCATCATCTTCCAAAGAAGGAAACCTCACTAACTTGTGATAGCAATCTATATGAACTCGATTAAATTGCAACCAGTTCATACCCAAGATTACGTCCAATCCCTCCAACGGTAAACACACTAAATCCATAATGAAGTCTTTACCATACATGGTCAAAGGACAACTTACACACACCAAAGACGTAGTTACCGACCCTGAAGCAGGAGTCTCAATAACCATTTCAACGGCCATCAAAGACAACACAAGATTCAAACACTTCGCGCACTCAGACGAAATAAACGAATGAGTCGCTCCCGTATCAATAACAGCAACTAAAGATGTACTATTAATAAAGCATGTACCTTTAATCAAACGGTCTGCACTAGTAGTATGAGTTCCCGCCAATGCAAACACCTTTCCGCCCGCTTGAGTTTGTTTCGGCTTAGTACACTTAGTACTAATGTGACCCACTTATCCACAATTATAGCACTTCACCACATTCCTTCTACAATCGATAGTAGCATGCCTAAGACCTCCACAGTTAGAACATTTCACCACAGTCTTCCCACACTCAAATGATTTATGACCCATTTCACCACACTTGTAACACTTAACGGAACCTCCTCCTCCAGATCTCTTATCAAAGTTTCCCCTATGCTTGCCCTTATCAACGGGTGTCACATAAGGTCCACTTCTAGCTTGTTGCTTTCCCTTCCTCTCATTCAAACTTCTGTAATGTGTAGAACGAGCCTTGCTATCTTCCTCGAAGATTCTACAACATTCCGTCAAATCCGTAAACCTTCTTATCCTTTGATATCCCACAGCTTGCTTTATCTCGGGACGCAAACCATTCTCATATTTAATACACTTTGAGAACTTAGCAGTAATTGTAGCATAGTGAGGATGGAATTGAACCAACTCCACAAACTTAGCAGTATAGTCCACCACGGACATACTACCTTGTTTCAGTTCAAGGAACTCCATCTCCTTCTTCCCTTTCACACTTTCAGGGTAATACTTCCTCAAGAACTCGGTACGAAATAAATCTCAAGTTATCTCTTCATCATCCACCTCAAGAACTTGACGTATACCGACCCACCAATCGTCGGCTTCTTCCTTCAGCATGTGAGACCCAAGCCTCACCTTATTCTCCTCCGCACAGCCCATGACTCTAAAGATCCTTTCAATCTCTTTCAACCAATTTTGAGCTCCATCGGGATCAAATTTTCCGTTGAAGACCGGTGGTTGATTCTTCCTGAACTCGTCATTAGCATTCACGTTCGGCGCACCTTGCACCGCCCTAGCCATTGCTTCCAAAGCAGCAACCATCGCATTGTCGTTTCTACCAGCCATATTCTGATCATTCCCAAAAATGAAAACAAGTTTAAACAACAGTTCAACCATCACAACAACAAGACAGACACAACTGACTCAACACTGGCTCTGATACCACTTAATGCAACACCCCCTTTCTATACCCCCAAATAATCACATAATCATTTAGGCACATATTAAAAACTTCGTCAGAGTATAATTATAAACATAGTATAAAAGAGGTATGTCACATTATACATGAATTTAAAACATTCAACACCTGCTCAACAATTGATATGCAACATTGGGGTAACTTTGCAACATAGGAACTTAGTCCTTACACCCACATCTCAATATTTAGAATAAAAGCAGAAAATATAAACATTGAAACACATCAAACATATATATATATATATATATATATATATATATATATATATATATATATATATATATATATATATCATCGAGTATGATCCACCAACATAATTCATGTTTACATAAACATTCATCAACAAGATACATGTATAAATGTATCACAAAAGAATCATAATCATCCTAGCTACCCGGTGCTACATATCAGAGCCGACCGACCAAAAGAATGAAGACACGCTTCACAAAAAGATCACCAGCATACCTACTCTGCAATGCCTCATAGAGCATCATAAAACAGCAGAAGGGTGAGAAATATTATCATAATAACAATGCATATAATTATATATATCCTAGCATAAGAATACACATATTCCACGTTCTCACCACAATTCATCACAACTCACTCATATACATCACAATGTATATATATATATATATATATATATATATATATAAAACCAAGCATATTCATCATGCATACTTTCACAATTCTTAATCATTCCACATAAACATACACATTTATGTTTATTCATCAATGCACCATTATAAAGATGATAAATGCAAATCATAGAGACCGACTCACGACTTTATGCAAATGCAATACGGTACCGACTCAATCATCTCAAGTTCACTCAGGAACTTATTGGAACCATCGCTCGTTACCAATGTAACTCCCCGTCGGGCCTACGATGTTCACCCATTGCTTACACCTCACATAGGCACACAATGTTTATGGATTTCTCACACCTCACATAGGCACACAATCTGATTGCTCACACCTCACATAGGCACACAATCGTCTATAATCATCGCTCACACCCCACATGGGCACACGACGTTATAGCGGATTCTCATTAGAATCACTCAACACAAGAATGTACATCATTATGCTTCATATACAAAATGACTCAAGACATTCTTGAAATGCATACATATTCACAATATATTCATGCATTCATCTCATACAATCACATATAATCTATATACATTCATATCAATGCATTATTGTATGATTCACATCTAAAACACCCATTCAAAACGGTAAAAGTCGCTAAATAGCACTATTCCTGACTTTCCGACATAATAAAATCGGCTAATGATTTACAAATCATCATAATACGAAAGTACAGCTCAATAGCTTCACAACGATACCAAGAATGTAAAAATCGGATAAACGGAACACAAGTTACGAAAGAAAACGAAAAATGATATTTCCATTGAAGATTTGAAAGGAAAAGTGATGGCTAGAAACAAAAAAGTAAAACAGATACTGCATTTCTTCTCAAAATCAAACGAAATTGCCTATAGTCATAAATTGGGCCATCGAATGAAAGCAATCCAAAAGAGACTAGATGACATTGCTAAGAATAAGCATGCACTGCAACTAACTGACCGCCCTATGGAGAATCCAATTGTATATAGGGAGCAAAGACAAACTTACTCTTTTGTGAGTAAAAATGAAGTTATTGGAAGAGAGGATGAAAAGAAATGTATTAAGCATTATCTATTAGATACCAATGCAACAGATAATGTTTCTGTAATTCCCATAGTCGGGATTGGAGGATTAGGTAAGACCGCACTTGCTCAACTTGTCTACAATGATAACGATGTTCGGAAGCATTTTGAGCTAAAAATGTGGGTGTATGTTTCTGATGAATTTGATATAAAGAAAATAGCTCAGGAGATCATTGGGGATGAAAAGAATAGTCTGATGAAGCTGTTCTCTCGAGTGGCTTTCGGCGAGTTAAAAGAACAAAATGCTTTGGAATTGTTAGCTATAGGAAGGGACATTGTTAAAAAATGTGGTGGCATCCCTCTTGCTATAAGGACTATTGGAAGCCTTTTGTTTTCTCGAAATTTGGGAAGGAGTGATTGGCTATATTTCAAGGATGTTGAGTTTTCGAAGATAGATCAACACAACGACAAAATATTCTCAATTCTTAAACTGAGTTATGACCATCTTCCCTCATTTCTGAAAAAATGTTTTGCTTATTGTTCATTGTTTCCAAAAGGTTTTGTGTTTAAAAAAAAGACTCTCATTCAGATATGGGTAGCTGAGGGGTTCATTCAACAATCAAATGATATTAGATGCGTAGAAGATGTTGGTCATGAGTACTTCATGAGTTTGCTGTCAATGTCCTTCTTTCAAGATGTCACTATGGACGATTGTGGCGGCGTAAGTACTTGTAAAATGCATGACCTTATGCATGATCTAGCACAACTAATAGCCGGGAGTGAATATGTCGTGGTTGAAAAAGAAAATCCAAACTTCGGAAACAGAACACGTTATGTGTCATCTCATACTGCATTACAGTTTGGACCACCATCACCATCTTCCTACAAGTTAAGGACATTTCTTTTACATCCACAAATGAATGCAAGCAATCATTTGCGGCAGTCATACGTTCTTTCCTCTTCAGGCCTAAAGTACTTACGTGTGTTGACACTTTGTGGGTTGCATATTGTTGCAATCCCAAATAGTATTGAAGAGATGAAGCATTTAAGATATATTGATCTATCACATAATATTGTACTTAAAGATCTTCCGCCGGGCATTACTAGCCTTCAGAACTTGCAAACTCTAAATCTTTCTGAATGTTTTAAGCTCAAAATATTACCAGAAAATCTCAATAAAAGTCTGAGGCATCTTGAGTTGAATGGTTGTGAGAGATTGACATGTATGCCACAAGGGTTAGGACAGTTGACAAATCTTCAAACACTAACACTTTTTGTATGTGGCAAAGGAAATACACGTGTTAACGAGCTGCGCGACCTAAACAACCTTAGAGGGAGATTAGAAATCAAAGGGTTAGATTTACTTCGAAATAGTGCTGCTGAGATTGAATATGCAAAAGTACTTGTTGAGAAGCAACACCTTCAACAATTGGAATTGCGGTGGACGTTCCTTGATTATTTCGATGATTATGTCAATCCATGGTCGTTAGAGCGCACTGCGGCTGAATTACGGTTGGAAGATGAGATGATTTTAGAAGCTCTGCAGCCACACCACTCACTTCAAAAGCTAGTTATTGATGGATTTTGCGGCGAAAGGTTACCGGACTGGATAGGGACTCTCTCATCGCTCTTGACTATTGAGATCCACAATTGCAAATATTTGAGATCACTACCTGAAGCAATGTGTAACCTTGTATCTTTGCAGAAACTTTGCATGTATAACTGCATACTATTGGAGGAAATTTATGCAAAACGATATGGAAAAGAATGGCCAAAAATTCATCACATTCGAGAAGTTGAGATCCTTCCTAGGAGACCATCATTACTCAAGTATTTTACTTGAGTAAAAAAATTTCCTCAATCATTGAGCTGTTTCTGAATCTTCTCTCTTATTTAAATCATCATTTGATATTGGGATAATGAGGCAAATTTAAATGACTGAGGTAACTTTCTCTTCGCCTTTATCTTCTTTTCGATCTTATGCTTGCATACTCAATTTAGTATTAATATTTATCGTTTGTGTTTCTGCAGGTTGGTTTTACTCACAGTATTGATCTTGCTGCAAACTCTATTTTCAGTGACGTCGTTGACAAACAATATCTCGACCTTTCCACCATCAGGTGCTGAAATTATGCATCACTGTATTGATTATCCAAGTTCTAGTTTGCTTCATCATGAAAATAATTTGTTGAATATGAAAATTGCAAATTAGGTTTCTCGCGAATGCTTGCTAATAACTTCATTTTATGTGTTGTGCTTCTTTTATTGTGCTTATTGCTGAGTTTTTGGGTGTGTAGTAGTTGAAGAGAGTTGATAATGTATTTCTCTGTCAGTGTTTGTAATAAGTTCTTAGTTTGTATTCAAGACCATGAGAACATTGTGGAGTTTTGAATCTTAACACTTTATAATTGTTAGTATTGAAACTTAAAATTAATACAAAAAACCTTTAAGTAATATTGATTTATCTAAAGTATCCAAACAACTCATTTTTTTATCTAAGATTTATTAAAATGTTACCTTTTTTTTTATCCAATTGCTAAATGTTGTTAAATTTAAAGGGTAACATTTTTCTTGATCTAGTAGAGTGATGGCTGTACTTCAGGATAGTATTTGTTGATCCATAGATTAGGTTCATTGACAGGATAAATTACAGGGTTGTGGACGGCCTAGTACTTGAATTTTTTGTAAATGTTAGAAATGTACTCATAAAACTTGTAGTTTCTGGTCTTCATGAAAGCAACAACATGAACACATGGTTAGCCTCTGAGATGTCATTTCTTGCATGAGCATATATGTTCTTACAAGTTGACCAAATTGTCTCTTAAGTTTTTAATGTATCTAACATAAAAAATATACTCGGTTGACATCCTACAACATAAATCAAAAGTATCTTAGGTTACAATAAAAAATGAAACCACACTCATATAACTTGAATAAAAAATATCTCAATTTACAATTCAAATACCTTAAAATGCACATGTCGATGTAAGTGTCGATCCTCTCAATCCTAAATAACCATCCATTAATGAATATGTTAGTAAATATATAACTAAACATACTAAACTAGAAAATTACGTTATCTTCTATTTAATAATGTTATGTAAAACATCCACATCATCATAGATTGGAAATCTCATCCTACTAGTCACCCACATTTCCAAATCCATAATGTATGTTATGTCCTAAATTGTAATTTACTTTAGAATTTAGGAGGTGTCTTCATCATATGCTTAAAAACTTTCTTCTTGACGATTCTCATTTCTCTCATTTCTCTTTCTCAAACTTGTAGGTAAGTTGACTTAGCTGTCTTCCAAATAATTTCTTTCAATTTCTTTCTTGAATATTTCTTCCTAAAGTTGTTGTACAAGTGAGGCCCAGTAGAAGCTCATCACAGCAAGTAATAGACCCTACAATAAACATGAAATTAACATGAATTACAAGATCATTTTACATGTAATTCTAAATAATTACAAAATCATCAATTATAAATACCTTTTGTTTATCAGATATGAATGTGTAGTTGTGACATTGAGTCCTACCTACAAGATCATAAATTAAAAGTTTCATTGTTTCTCTTTCAATAGGGGTGGGAATAGGCCAGGCCAACTAATAGGGGCCTACGGCCTAGCCTACATAGGCTCAGGCTAGGCCAGGCTTTTTTTTAAATAGAAAAGAGGCTAGGCCACAGACTATAAGAAAAGCCTTTTAAGCCTATTTAGCTAAAGAGGCTAGGCCACAGACTATAAGAAAAGCCTTTTAAGCCTATCAGGCTGACCTATTTAAGAAAAAATTAATAAATTTATAATTATTATATTCTATTTTGTACTTTTAATTAAAATACGAAAATAAAACTTAGTTATCTTGAAGAAATTATGAAAATAAGTTGAACAAACATTATAAACAATGTCATAAGTTATTGTCATAAGTTTTTCTCATAAGTTCTCTTCAACAAATAGTATCACCAAACTTATGCTAATAAGAAAACTTGAACGAGACAATGAAAAAAACATTTAAACTCATTGATCTTTTAACTTGTTAATCTATTTAACATTAGTTGAATTTCTTATTTACAGATGTTCAAATGAAGTAGGCTTTTTAAATAGGCTAGTAGGCTAATCAGGCCTTCGAAAAGGCCAGACTTAGGCCTAAAAATAAGCCTATGATAGTTTACAGGCCAGACTTAGGCTTTGAATTTTTTAGCAGGTCAGGCTCAGGCTTGGCAAAGCCTAGCTCGGTCCAGCCTATTCCCACCCCTATCTTTCAACAACAACAAAAGGTATTGTCATAATTTGGTAATTTGGATCTCTTCATTTGGGTGCGAGTATTTATCCTCCACATAGACTCTTTAAAAAATATCTATCAAGTTCAATTACAAGTCTGCAAAGCTTGAGACTCTATTTTCATGTTGTATAACATAAGTACAATCTCTAAAAATGAGATCTTTGAATAACCACTTCAACTCGCACTTGTTGAACATTTAATTTGACTATTGATCCATGATTTGTTCTTAGAGTTTTATGACAGTAGTCATAAATTTTGTTGTATTTTTCTAAGAATGAAGTGTCTACCATGTCTCTGACTGCACATCTTTTCCTAATGGCTTTTGTCTAGTTAATCCCTATATTAAACTTCCTTTAAGTCTTTTTCTCGATGTCCTTGATCTTTATCATATGATTATCTTTCAAAGAGTTATGATGTAACGACCCGTATAATATATATATCTAGATTAATATCATACGACTGTTATTATTTGGTACTGACACAATCATAAGTGCCTATTGACATCATTTACATATTTGACCATTTATAAAACAATAAAGGCAACCTATGGTACAAGATATGGAAAATGCCAAAAATTAAAACCTAAGATCTAAGTACAATATCTGTCATTGTACAAGATACACAGCGGAAAATCATAATAAAAGCTTCCCTTGAAACATCAATGCACAACTCTTCTTGTAAACTAAACCTGCAAACAGTACCTAAAAAATAACAACAATATCAGGGTGAGATAATAATCTCAGTGAGTTCTCCTTTCCTATAGGTCCACTCAGCTCAATAGGGTTCTAATCAAATCCTAACTAAAGTCAAAGGGGAAAGGGGATAAGACTTGAATTCACAAAACTCGCAATGTATGGAAACATGCCACTTGATTTCATCAACTTAAGCAATCATTAGCTCGAAAACCGTACCAAGGCATCTTTCCCCGGCCAACTCTACGTCTAGGATTATCGACACGGGTCACAGATCCTTGTATCATCTTCAACTTTCTCTAGGATCATCGACGTCTTTTATGGGACTCTAACCCATTTGGTTGTACATATGAGACTCTAACCCATTTGGTTGAACATATGAGACTCTAACCCATTTGATTGATACGAAGTATCGGTGCATTCATCCCAATCTTACTCTATATAAGTATCATGAATAGGGATAACACAATTAAGGGGTTGTTTCCGACTACGTGATTGAATAGAAACACAACGTGATTGTATTCAAAAATCACAAGGTGACCACATTCACCTTAATCACACAATTACAATCCATGTTCCATACAATGCATCTCACTCAAAACTATGGTGACCATTTATCCATGACACTCACCTAGGTATCATATTGCATGAATGTTACCTTCTATTTTTATCTAAATCATGCTTTTAACCTATTTATCTTTTTAATCCATTTTCCTAGTTATAAGCCTAGGTTTCCTCACTCATCTTCATAATGTTTTAAGCATGTTATTACATAACCAATACGATCACAAGCTACGACAATAATCCAAGCATAGATTTTGAAATGCATCACATAAGCAAAACAACAATATGTAGCATATCTTAACATATAATTCATAAACAAACACATCACTATTGTCCACCAAGAATCCTTGGTTAATTCATAGTCTCAAAATAAATATGACTTTCAGAGCCAAGCTCCTCACTAAATAGGACTTTTGGAACAAAGGTTCCTCACCAAATATCAAACCAATACTCATGGTGTTCATCAAAATTACTAGGTGTTCATCTACATTCGTTCACATATTATTCCATATACACTTCAATTCATTTTATTCTATCAATCAATAACAGATACCCATATTTCTACTTTCTGTCACGTAGATCATTGGAATAGCTTTCTGACGCTTTCGAACATGCCTTGATCCGAGTTACGGTTCTCAAGTTGGGAGAAAACAAGAACGAAAATCCTACATACTGTCATGGTCGCTCAGTGAGCAGCCAGCGAGGCTGGATCGCCTTTCGTTGGCCCGACGAACCCCAAGTGAGGCCCAGACAAAACTGAATTTGCATAATGGTCGCCCAACCAGAAGGTAGCGAGGTAGCTCGCTTTCTGTTTGCCAAACCTCGCCTGGCGACGCTATTAGAAAACACAACTCGCTAAAGCTCGCCCGACGATGATGACAGAATTCATCTCGCCTCGAGCTCGCCCCGCGACTCAAGCGAAGCTTAGAATCTTCAGAACGCAAATTTGAAGGTAAACATGGCCAAAACCTCAAACCCACATGTCCATAATACATCCAAACACTCACTTAAACATGTTATATCATAATTAAGCATGTAATTCAACAACTGCAACATGGAAACAACATCAATCCAATTTCAACACAAAACCCTAAACCACAAACGTTCTCATGCTCCCCTCAAGGCTACACTATCTATCGAACTCATCTTGTTGAAGAAGAAGATGAATTGATGATGGAGATGATGAATCCATGAACCTTCTCTTTCTCTTCCATGAGTTTTTCTTCTTTTCTTTCCCTTTTGTATTCTCTTTCTCTTTTCCTCTTTCTATATTTCTTTCTTTCTCTTCTTACTAACTTTTTCTTTCTTTTCTATTTATTCTCAGCCACTAAAATTATATATTATTTAATAATATTATGTAATGATACAAAATGTCTTCATTGATATTTTTTCATCTAACACCAATTGACCAATTATTAATGTTACTAAAATGTCCATTCTTACACTTATTAATATTGGTATGTATCTTTTAATAATAATTGATCTCTCTTCAGAGTTCACTAGTTACTCTATTGGTCCCAACTGATAACATTTAGAGCACTTAGGAGCTCTAATTGATCCAACTTACAAAAGATATAGTACATAGGAACTCAGTTGATCTCTACCCACACTTAATTGGGAACTTAAGGGAAATATGGGATATATGTTAGGTGCAGATTTGACCTAAAAATGAACTATCTTTCTTTGCACCTTTTCTACTCTTTTCTCATGCTTTCATTGATTTTACTCATGATTGTTGTTATTCTTCAAACAATGAGAATATACCTTTGGTGCTTGTAATATGTGTGTTATTGTGCAGGAAAAGGCACTAATCGATCAAATGTGGTAAGACACAAGAAATGATGCAAGCTGCCAAAGAATAGAGAATGATATTAGTTAGTTCGTTGTGCAAACGTGAAAGCGAGTGCCAGCGAAGGTTCGATTTGCGAACTCTGGTGAGGTCTTCAGCGAATGGTCCCAAAATTTGGCATGGGCTAAAGGCAGTAAAGTTCGCTTTGCGAACTGGAAAACGAGTGTTCTCTTTGCGAGTGATCCTTCGCATTGCGAACTCACGAAAATTCTGTGGCGGTTTAAGCTTATCAGAGGTACCTGAGGTGCCAATTTTTACCATTCGCTGTGTGTTGGATGCAAAATAGAGCAAGCAACAAAAATATTTATTTTCGGAAGAATTCCCTCCGGGATTTATGTCGTGTCCACAGAGATTGGTTCGAGGGAAAGAATGTCGTTCGACAGTCTCTTGCGTTAATGAGTTTGGGTTTAAATGGTTTAAAGCGATAAAAACAGGAAAGTAAACATTAAAACATAAAAAGAAATTCATTCTTCAAAGACAAACTTATCCGGCATACACATAATCGACTCCTCACAAACTTAAACTTACCGACCAGTCATACTCCATCTACAATACTCATCAATATCACCCAGCATCGCTCACTACAGTGTCCATCTCTGACACACTGACCTGAGAGAACCACCGTGCTACCATCATCGACACTCTCGCACCCGAATCAAGACACGGAGGCATTAATCTTCGACGCCTATTGAAGATTGTTAGCCCTAAATCTATCTCTAGCATCCAGAAACTAACAGATAATCATTCATAATCGAAGTTCGCGATGTTTATCTCTAACACAACCCAAACCCCACGCATAAAGCAAAAATCAGAGACAATTACCAATAGAGATTTGTAAAGAAAGTTTTATACAACGGCATGGGCGACAAATATACATGAGATATTAGTCAATACATATACAAAACCCAACAAAGAAGAAAGACATGAAGAAAATCAGAAATGAACCAAACACTTCACGGGTTGTCGGAGTCGATCGATGAGAAATCCATCCTGAATCATCTGAATGCAAGCTTCTTTGATGTTTTCTAAGCTAATCTACTAAAAAATGAAGTTTGATGGAGTTGGGAGCAAAAAACCCCAAAACCAAGCCTAAAAAATGTTGATCAAATCTATTTATAGAGGGGCTGAGAATCACAGAGCGCGCTAAGCCCGCAGCAGCGCACTAAGGGCACCCTTATTAATGTTAAACCGCCTTAAATCTCGCTTAGCGGGCTCCAGACCGTGCTAAGCGGGCAACCTACTGGAATTAGCTTCTTCCTTGGGCTAGGAGCGCGCTAAGCGCGCTTGTAGCATGCTTCAAAAATTCAATTTTCTTCAAAAATGCTCCTTAAGAGCCTTCCATGCTCCAATATGAATGCTTTAATACCTATAAAAATAAATGGAAAACAATTAAACTCAATGATATTTACACGATAACGCAATACATACACTATAAAGTAAAGTAAATGTATTTACAAACAAAGCGGGGTTTATTCGAACGATTTTAACAAAAATTATCGATAAGTGCAATAAAACTTATATACAAAAATAGCTACAATTTGCACTTATCAACTCTCCCCAACTTACATAATTGTTTGTCCTCAAACAAAGCCAACATCTAAAGGAACAAAAGCGAAATCCAAGATATCACGCAACAACAAGTTTTTACAAACAAAAACAAATGCAATGGTTCAATCGAAAATGGTACACACAAAGAAAATACTTACCACTAAACTTCAACGATAACATAATCACGAAACAAATGCTAAATACAAAAGTCATGCCAAACATTCTAAAACAACACAAGTTCAAATGTGAATCACACCTAGCAAAAACAATCATCGGTAGGCGAAAAACATAAAATGAGGGATTTTTCACTCACACAACCATCTTGGAAACAAAAGACTAAATTATGCAATCATCCAAAAATCATGCTGAAAACACAAAAGCAAGAATCAAAAGGACTTTCAGAGCTGTAATGTGGTCGGGTGAACAAACAAGGAATAATTCCTAAAGCTAATCGAAACAAAACCTTGCCTAAACCTAAGGGAGTGATCAACTCACAAAAGTTCAAAAACAAAATTTCAATCAAACTTCTTCCAAAATCCCAAGTGTTACACCAAACACATAGAACTTATTAGCACAACATTATTCTACTCTTTTTCTTTTTCTTTTTCAAAGCTTTTTCAATTTTTTTTCTTTCTTTTTCTTTTCTTTTCTTTTCTTTTCTTTTCTTTTCTTTTCTTTTCTTTTCTTTTTCATATTTTTCTCTTTTTTCTTTTCTTTTTCAACCTCACAGCAACTAATAACATAAGTGAGAAAACATTGCTCTCCCCAACTTGAATTCAACCACATCATCATGTGAATACTCCCTACTTTCTAAGGCAAGGTAAAAATTCATACAACAACACAAAGTTGAGGGTTCAAGAAAAAAAACAACAATCAAGATCCACACAAAAATGAATTTGACACTCATAGACAAGAATCAAACTCAAACAACATGGATAATGACCAAAGGCTCAAAGGGTTTACAAACGATCACACACTCACAAGGTGAATTGACTATTTGGCTAAGGTAGTTGTGCTCAAAATGAAACAAGTGCCTTAATCCTTTTCATGCTTTCAAATAATCAACACAAACAAAAGATTAAGCATAATAAAATCCAGTTAAAACAAGAATATTGGTACTCCGAGCATATATGAACAATGAAAGGCTTCCTCATAAAAAGGGTGTGAACTAAAGTGATTCACATACGAACAAGTATATAAAAGAATGAATGGCATAAAAGTTGTAAAAAGCCTAAGTATCATGAATATGCTAAAGTCAAGAAAGCGATAAACACATACCTTGAATGTGTACAAAACTTTTAAACACTATCATTACCATGCATTCGTAAGTTGAAACACTCAAAATCGAAAAATCACCGAATGCGACTTTAAGTTATCGGGCCAAAACTTGAGTCCAAACAATCAACAAAAGAATTAGAAAAATTACTAATAATTACTAATATATAAGGCCTTGGTGGAAGTGGGAAGAAGGGGGAGCCAAGTGAACAATTAAAATAATTCACTGGCTCTGCACAGCTGGGCGCGCTAAGCGCGCTACACCAGAACCAGAAAAACCAGTACAACAACAAAGTTCTGGTGTAGGCCTCCACTTAACACCTACACAATCTCATATACAAAAATTAGTCCAGAAAGACCGGGTGAAAATGAATTAAACAAGTTGTAAAGTGAAGATTTGAGAATTTTACGAACAATTCGAGTACAACTTGTTTAATGAATGTTCGCCACACTACCTACGCTATAATGAAAAAGTAATAACGGAACAAAAAATGATAAAACATGCTTGTTTTACGTCGTAAGTTCGACGCCTATTATTTATACACACTTCTCCAAGTTGCCTCTTTACACGGTTAGTCCTCACCGACGATGAAACCTAACCAAACACTTAGCAAACGTGAAGAGAAACAAACATATACACTAAATTTACAAGTATGCAAAACATGTAAAATTCACAAATATGGTAAACATATACAAGTATCAATATAACAAGTGAAAATAGACAATATATATGATATCTACAAAACTCAAAAACAAAGAAACTATCGCAATGCGATTCAATATCAAAACCGATCCCCGGCAACGACGCCATTTTGTTGGATGCAGAATAGGGCAAGCAGCAAAAATATTTATTTTCGAAAGAATTCCCTCCGGGATTTATGTCGTGTCCACAGAGATTGGTTCGAGGGAAAGAATGTTGTTCGACAGTCTCTCGCGTTAATGAGTTTGGGTTTAAATGGTTTAAAGCGATAAAAACAGGAAAGTAAACATTAAAACATAAAAAGAAATTCATTCTTCAGAGACAAACTTATCCGGCATGCACATAATCGACTCCTCACAAACTTAAAATTACCGACCAGTCATACTCCATCTACAATACTCATCAATATCACCCAGCATCGCTCACTACAGTGCCCATCTCTGACACACTGACCTGAGAGAACCACCGTGCTACCATCATCGACACTCTCGCACCCGAATCAAGACACAAAGGCATTAAGCTTCGACACCTATTGAAGATTGTTAGCCCTATATCTATCTCTAGCATCCAGAAACTAACAGATAATCATCCCTAATCGAAGTTCGCGATGTTTATCTCTAACACAACCCAAACCCCGCGCATAAAGCAAAAATCAGAGACAATCACCGATAAAGATTTGTAAAGAAAGTTTTATTTAACGCCATGGGCGACAAATATACATGAGATCTTAGTCAATACATATACAAAACCCAACAAAGAAGAAAGACATGAAAAAAATCAGAAATGAACCAAACACTTCACGGGTTGTCGAAGCCGATCGATGCGAAATCCATCCCGAATCATCCGAATGCAAGCTTCTTTGATGTTTTCTAAGCTAATCTACTAAAAAATGAAGTTTGATGGAGTTGGGAGCAAAAAACCCCAAAACCATGCCTAAAAAATGCTGATCAAATCTATTTATAGAGGGGCTGAGAATCACAGACCGCGCTAAGCGGGCAACCTACTGGAATTAGCTCCTTCCTTGGGCTAGGAGTGCGCTAAGCGCGCTTGTAGCATGCTTCAAAAATTCATTTTTCTTCAAAAATGCTCCTTAAGAGCCTTCCACGCTCCAATATGAATGCTTTAATACCTATAAAAATAAATGGAAAACAATTAAACTCAATGATATTTACACGATAATGCAATACATACACTATAAAGTAAAGTAAACGTATTTACAAACAAAGCGGGGTTTATTCGAACGATTTTAACAAAAAATATCGATAAGTGCAACAAAACTTATATACAAAAATAGCTACAATTTGAACTTATCACTGTGCGAATGAAGTTTTTCGCTTTGCGAACTTGTAAATTCCTGAATGTGTATAAATAGAATTTTCACACTTTTTAGGTTATTATTATTGGATAATTAGAATTTTGGAGAGAGATAACTTGTAAGAAAAAGATCAGAATTTTGCATCTCTTCATTTCAAGGGAGAAAAGGTAGGATCTTTGATTTCTTGTTGGAAAAGGATGTAATCTTTTGATACCTATTGTATTTCCTCTAATCTATGTTTGTGAAATGAGTTTTGATTCTCTATTCTTGGTTGTCTTTGATTATTTATTTGTTGGTCTTGACAAAACCTTGTGCAAATACTTGATCTTAGATTTTTCATCTATCAATGAGCAAGCTTTTGACATGAGTTTGTGAGTTGATATTCATTTTATCTTTTGTTGTATTATGTTGATTAAGTAGAATGGCTAACATGAGTAGGATCGATACGGTATCACGAGGATGCGTGATAATAGTGATGAAGAACGATGATCACATTCATTTGGAAAATTAGTTGAATACATGTAAAAAGGGTTAATCGTGTGTACATATTTTGATCATTGGCTTTGTGTATGAATTGCTCATGAGTTTGATATTGATGTTATAGTAATATCTGTTGGGTTTTGATGTCAGAAATGGATTAGGCTTATCATTCATGTAGGCTTTAAATGCTTTGTATTGATTGGTGATGTGCGAGAGCAATTATTGATCGGTATAAAATCATTCACACATGCGGGGACCGAGAGGATATGTATGTTGTGAGTGATACATGATGATATTAGGCGAATGTTTGATTTATGTATAAATTGGTCAGAAGAATGTATGTGTTATCAATTGATGAGATCCAATTCCAACAAGGCTCCGTTTATAATTCAGTCTTTACTTTATATTTTCCGTCTTTACATTTTCCGCATTTGCTTTTGGTTCCGTTTTAAACTAAAACTTTTGACTCATAAGCTTAAGAATATAGATATCGTCAAATGACATTCTTTCCCTCGCATTGATCCCTGTGGATACGACAAAACTGGGTTACTTATTATTTTTTGCTTGCTGCTATTCTAGCTTCAACAAAATGGCGCTGTTGCCGGGGATCGGTGTTTAGATATGGAATCGCATCGCGATAGTTTTTATGTTTTTGAGCTTTGTACATTTGTTTATATTGCATATCTTTATTTTCTTTTATGTTTTCTCTAGTGTGATCAGGAATGATGAGAACTCCTAGATTGGTTGCTCTTTGTATAAAAGTATTCAATGAAGCTTCGACCGAGTCTGGATGGATGTTGAGCTTTGAAAGTATGCATGGTAAATTGTACTACTTTATAGAATGCTAGATTGATTTAAGAATTTTGTGCTTTGTCCAAATGTGTATTCTTGTTTCATTTTTCAACTTGTTTGAATGCTTGTTTCACTTAGGTCCAAAAGCCACAAATTGTGAGAAACCTCCATTGTTTACTATATGCGAGGATGACTGATAACTTTGTTTAATTCGTTTGATTTATGCTTTATCTTTTGATTATTGTGATCTAGTGGAAGCATTAGAAATGATCAAGGCATTTGTTTATATTGAGCACAACCGTATCCAAAAGTATCTTACCCGTGAGTAGTGGGAATTTGTTAGCCCCTTTGAGCCTAAACAGTTTAGATCTCATTTTAGTGATGAACTTTGTGTTGTACATAATTTGAAAGTGTAGTTCATCATTGAATTTTGTGAGTTTCTAAAAATTTCTTCTTGAACCTTTGAACATTGTTTTAATGTGATTTCCTTGCCTTAAATAGCAAGGAGCATTCATTTGAGGTTTGGTTGAATTCAAGTTGGGGAGAATGAAAAAGAAGAATGGTAGGGTGCTAAAACTTTTGAAAAAGTTCAAACAAGCATGAAAAGAAAAAGTGTGAATATGAATGTGGAAAAACAAAAGAAATAGAATGCTTGTTTGAATGAGAAAAATAGAGATGAAATAATTGTGCATAAGGAAGTTTGAGAAGGTTTGTGGTAAAGGAATGAGAATGGTGAATGAAGTTGTAATGTGTAAATACCATTTATCGACAATTTCGATTCAATGGCCTTTAGAAATGTCCCTTTGTTGTGAACCCGGCCAAGCTACAACCTTTGAAGCCCTTAGTGATCTTTTTGTTTCCATGTTTTCAGTTTTGATTGTTAGATGTTGTATGAATTGATTGCTATTTGCATTGTTTGTCGGGTGAGTGAAATTTCCCCGCGGTTGCAAACACATCAATTTCTTCATTCTTATTTTGAAGAGGAGTGTTAGAGTGATTCAAGTATGAAAACTTAGTTGTTCTTTGAACCATTATGATATTTGTTTAAGAACTTAATTCTTTGTCATTGTTCGATTCTATTGAGTGGTGAATGTTGCTTGTGCGCATTTTCGTGCTTGACCAATTTATCTTGTTTTGGTTGAATCTTATGCTAGAGCAAATCCTCTTGTTTTCATGAGGGGCATACTTTGCTTGAGGACAAGCAAAAATCTAGTTGGGGAGAGTTGTTAGGTGCAGATTTAACCTAAAAATGAACTATCTTTCTATGCACTTTTTCTACTATTTTTTCATGCTTTCATTGATTTTACTCATGATTGTTGTTATTCTTCAAACATTGAGAATATACCTTTGGTGCTTGTAATATGTATGTTATTGTGCAGGAAAAGGCACTAATTGATCAAATATGGTAAGACACAAGAAATGATGCAAGCTGCCAAAGAACAGAGAATGATATCAGTTAGTTCGCTGTGCGAACATGAAAGTGATTGCCAGCGAAGGTTCGCTTTGCAAACTCTGGTGAGGTCTTTAGCGAATGGTCCCAGAATTTGGCAGGGGCAAAAGGCAGTAAAGTTCGCTTTGCAAATTGGAAAGCGAGTGTTCGCTTTGTGAGTGATCCTTCGCATTACGAACTCACGAGAATTCTGTGGCGGTTTAAGCTTATCAGAGGCACCTGCGGTGCCAATTTTTACCATTCGCTGTACGAATGAAGTTGTTCGCTTTGCGAACTTGTAAATTCCTGAATGTGTATAAATAGAATTTTCACACTTTTTAGGTTATTATTATTGGATAATTAGAATTTTGGAGAAAGATAACTTGTAAGAAAAAGATCAGAACTTTGCATCTCTTCATTTCAAGGGAGAAAAGGTAGGATCTTTGATTTCTTGTTGGGAAAGGATGTAATCTTTTGATACCTATTGTATTTCCTCTAATCTATGTTTGTGAACTGAGTTTTGATTCTCTATTCTTGGTTGTCTTTGATTGTTTATTTGTTGGTCTTGACAAAACCTTGTGCAAATACTTGATCTTAGATTTTCATCTATCAATGAGCAAGCTTTTGACATGAGTCTGTGAGTTGATATTCATTTTATCTTTTATTGTATTGTGTTGATTAAGTAGCATGGCTAGCATAAGTAGGATCGATACGGTATCGGGAGGATGCGTGATAATAGTGATGAAGAACGATGTTCACATTCATTTGGCAAATTAGTTGAATACATGTAAAAAGTGTTAATTGTGTGTACGTATTTTGATCATTGGCTTTGTGTATGAATTGCTCATGAGTTTGATATTGATGTTATAGTAATATCTGTTGGGTTTTGATGTCAGAAATGGATTAGGCTTAACATTCATGTAGGCTTTAAATGCTTTGTATTGATTGGTGATGTGCGAGAGCAATTATTGATCGGTATAAAATTATTCACACATGCGGGGACCGAGAGGATATGTATGTTGTGAGTGATACATGATGATATTAGGCGAATGTTTGATTTATGTATAAATTGGTCAGAAGAATGCATGTGTTATCAATTGATGAGATCCAATTCCAACAAGGCTCCGTTTATAATTCAGTCTTTACTTTATATTTTCCGTCTTTACATTTTTCGCATTTGCTTTTGGTTCTGTTTTAAACCAAAACTTTTGACTCATAAGCTTAAGAATATAGATACCGTCGAATGACATTCTTTCCCTCTGACTGATCCTTGTGGATACGACAAAACTGGGTTACTTATTATTTTTTTCTTGCTGCTATTCTAGCTTCAACAATATTACATTCCCCCCTTAAATAGAAATTCTCCCCCGAATTTCCTCTACTCAACTATAACTACTCCTTGCAACACCGTCTTAGGTCAACACTTGACTTTATTTCAGTTAAAACTTCTGATAGGCTCAATCTTACAACTTGTCTTTACTAACCAATTTTTCTTCTTTCACCAAGTCTAAAAACGTTCTGGTCTTAACCACATTCTTATTCCAATATTTGCTTAACTCATATACTCGCTTTTACTCAATTCATCTTACATGTCGTTCTGAAACACTCAGTTACTTCCCTTCCAAAATCTACAACTCCATATTCTTGTACTGAGTCACACAAGACATAACCACAATATCTTGTCTTGGTTTAGATAATCAACACTCTTCAAATCTTCACGAGATAATTTACCAATTCCTCGACTACACACAATACTGATGACTCTTCCTTTATAAATCCTTCAGTACCGTGACAAATCTATGATCCATATATTGATATCCTATCAACTTCACTTGACTTCATACCATATACTGTATGCGTCTACACTTGATGCTTCTTTTTTCTCGTACTACCCCAACAAGTTAAAACCCTTAGCCCTAGATTGTCTCACTCACATTCTTACGAGTAACTATCTCTCTGGTCCTTCATTTTATTAATTGAGCTCTTTCATCCATCACCTTCCAGTGGGCTACTTTGATCCTAACAGTGGAACACCTTAAATTTCTAAGCGCTACGGGTTAGCCAACAGTCTGCGTAGAAACACATTTATCCACCAGAGTGCTCACTAATCGAACGGTAGAAGTACCTTACCGCATTTACCGGTAGAATACTTTTCCTGTCGACATAAGATCTCGACCAATAACAACACAACACCATCAAAGGACCTTAAATCATCAAGGATACACCACTTCCAAAGAACTTGAGGAATTCTTAAGTGTAACTGTGAGTGTCCATACTACTCGCAGAGTCACTCACAACACTTCACAAGCATCTGGAGATAAAATTACACTTTTGATCTAAATTCTTACATCTCAATCGTCCTGTTCCATTTCTCGCATCTCCAATTCGTGTTCTCTTTCACATTCAATCCAAGTCACATGCTTAAACTCCGAGATCTCTCAGTCTCATCCCTCCTTGGAAGTACAACTCACGAGTCCTTTCAATTTGGTGAAGCATAACTGCACACATCCGTTACCACTCTCATGGAGTCTATATCCGATGCAATGACTCGACGAGAATGAACAAATCCAATCTTCTGACTAACCGCTTATACCTTACTGATAATTACCATTTACTGAATAGATCCCTTGGGATCACCACTTTGTAAATCCCGTCCAATTCTTCCTCATCGAAAATTGATTCTGGCAACCCTCATAATAATTATTACTCTAACACCATACTCCATCCTTACGCATATCTGATACACATAAAACTTTCATTCGCTCGTACTCACGATACCACATGACCAAGAAACTCTGCTCTGGTCATGAAGACTCAACTCGATAATCATTACTAGAAGTTTCCTCAATTCTCGTAGAGTATCCGAATCATTAAGGATATTGTCAGTAACCACCGCTACAACATAACTTGTGATACTTACATAAAGGAAACAACAACAACAACAACAAAAAAATCTCAACTTCAAGGATTAACAACCACAAGCCTTCCACCATACGATTCAACGACATAGTACAAGGTCAACATGACTTCTTATCCCCATACTGAAGCCAAACTGCTCTACTTTTTTGCCGCCGCATGACTTCTTCAAGTTGGAGCAATTTATTCCTCTGCGATTCTAAAGCTTTATAGGTTCTAATAAAATAGTCATCAGAGTCCCACCTGGATTCATCCTTCAGTAATCTTTCCAGTCTTTTCAACTCTTGACTTATTGAGCTCATCTTATATTCCTTGAATAGGTCACTTAGACCCTGCAACTCGTGGAGCTTGTTGACTGTTTGACTTGATCCATTTCTCCAAATCTGAGAAACATAGACCTCACATCTATGATCTTCCCTCCAAACCTCTTCAAACCTAAAGAGATATTATCTCTTCTTTCTAGAATCCCCGGGATCAGCTTCAAGATCTACTATAAAAGCAGCATGGTCAGAGCTGAACCTTGGAAGATACCAGACCTTAATTGGTGAAAATCTGTTTATAAAGTTGTTGTTTGCCAAGGCTCTATCAAGGCGGCACTAGATATTATCTGCACCTGCTCTACCATTATACCAAGTATAAGGATGTCCCTTAAATCCCAAATCTAAAAGGCCACTTTCTTCTAAAGAGATCCTTCCACAAGAAAGCTGACTTGTGGATCTAACAATTCCTCCATTCTTTTCATCAGATGACACCACATCATTCAAGTCCCCAAAACAAATGACTCTATCTCCACATTTCCTAACCAGATATTGTAATAAACTCCAAGTATGCTTCTTGTTACACTCCTCAGGATATCCATATATACCAATAAAGTGCCATGGCTCTGCATCCTAAAAATCCTTCACAGAACCACTAATGTGATTGGTAGAATATGAGTTGATTTCCACCTGCATACTATCTTTCCATAAGAGAAAAGTCCCTTTTGCCCTTTCTCGACCCTGGCCTTTACAATCCACACTCAAACAACACTCAAAGCCAGATTTTTGCTTTATCCTCTGAACTTCATCCTTCTTTAGCCTAGATTCCATTGTAAACATCATGTGGGGATTTTCTAAGCGGATGAGCCTAGTCAAGGCTCGAACTGCACGGGGACTCCCCAATCCCCTGTAGTTCCAACTTAAGAGCTTTATTGATCTAGGCGGTGTTGGTCTTCCAACACCACCTCTGGTTCTTTTGAGCTTTCCTTCAACGGTACCTCTTGTCCCTTTAGCTTATTCACTTCATACCCAAGGATTCCACAGTTTCATCCATTATCATTACCTCTACAAAATTTCGTTTTCCACATTCAGTCTCAATTTGTTTAGCAATACCTGGTTTCGTCTTCCTTGTGTTCTGCCTTCTCGTCCATTTTCTTCTTTTTCCAGTTCCAGCATCTGAACTCTTCTTTTGTCTAATTCCAGTATTTGAGATATCTACTGCTCCTAACGACTCTTTCATAGCTTATATCTCCAAAACAACTTTCCCTTTATTTATTTGAACTTCTGCCTATTGAATTCCTGATGGTGGAGCTTTTAGACTCTTGACGCCTAGAAAACGATCTATTCTTTACTCTACTTCTCCATTCTCTCTTTCTCTGTCTTTAACCCTGACTTCACATCTACTTTGGCTCGAAGAAGTGTTAAACAAGCTTCTACTGCATGAGCTTGTGGTTAAGTCCTTCATCTTTTGCTCCTCACGAGTTCTTGGGAGAGGGGAAGCTCGCAACCACTTTCCAAAAGATAAGTCTTGTTCATCCAAATCTTCAAATCCTTCTTCGCTGAAATCCCCAACTGCCTCGCAATCCTTAAGTTGGTGATCCAATCTTCCAAAGACAAAGCAAAACGTAGGAAGACACTCATACTTGAAATGAACTCTGAGATTTTTCTCTTTAAAGCGTACAACTGTTCCTCTTTTCAACGATTTCTTTAGGTCAATTTTTGCTTTCATTCGTCAGAATCTCCCATTTCTACGGGCTTCCTTTAGATCCATTTTCTCAAATTCATCTAATATACCTCCAAGCTTCTTCGCCATAGCTTCTGAACGTAACATTAGGGTAAGTTCGTACATGCGAACCCAGAATGAACTGTAGTGCATATTCAGATCAGAGGGTTGTTCCTCTTTTGATATACGGCTCAGAATTAGGATATTTCTATCGAAACTCCATGGTCCGTTCTTAAGAACACCTTCCAAATCCCTTCTCGTAGCAAAACGGAAAAGAAAGAGATTTTTGTTTAGCTCATGTACACGCTCCTATTATTGTGTTGGTGAAAGCTCTTGAATTGAAATTGATGTCTATCCATAGTTTACCGGCTAGTGTTCGTTGAAAAATGTCTCCTTCACAGATTTCCTCCGCCTCCTCCGTAATGCCTTCCTCTTCTTCTTTAGAAAGTTGAAAGCTTTTCCACTTATCCATACTCTACCTCTAAAAAGTATCGAAACAGAAATGAAAGATGCACAGGTGTGAAACGATGGTGTTAAGAAAAGAAACAGTTGTAATAGTGAAGTGAGAAGACGTGCAAGAAGAAGATGAGAAACCTTCACTTGGAAGGAGGGTGAAGCTACCTGGGCGGAAAAACCAAATTTTTGAAGAAAGTGATTTCTTACCTTAAAAGTGGATAAGAAATGGGTGGACACGATGAGTTTTTTTAGAGAGAAGTGGGAATCTCTCTCTAGAAAAACATGTGGAAAATAATTGAATATGATATTCTCTTCTAGAAAGTCATTAAAATAACGCTTTAGTTAGTTGTGGATATTTCTCCCTTCTTTGGCTACTATTTCTCCACGTCCAACCTTTAGCTGACTTCACTTTATCTCCCTGGTCACGCTACTCAACTTTTCACTTGTACAATACAATTGTTCATTCTGTTTCTTCATTCCTCTTTCGAAACCAGGTACTTTTCTTTATTCAATTCTCTTTTTGGATTAATTATGATAAATCATTCTTCAACATCCCAATTGTAATATTCTCTTATATTTAGTGCATATTTGGTTCTGCTTTGATATAATTGATTTTGGGAGAATTGATTTTACTTGAAAGTGAGTTGATTGTACAGTGATACATATTGGAATATATTTTAGTGAAAGTTAGTTAGAACAATAAATTTTAGCGTAAAAGTCAAATTTAGGCTCAAATGTTATAAATCTTAGCTTCAATTTTGATCACTTCTAGAGGCAAAATCAATTTGATTCAAAATCAATTTTACGTTTCTAAAATCAATTTTGACTACTTTAACTGGAACCAAACGTAGACTTAAGTCTAGAGTAAATTCACAAGTTTCTCATTGAAAATGCTCGTTCCTCTCCCAATATGAGGATGAATGAACCTTCAAATCTTGCGCACTTTACCATGGCTTTCTCTAATAGGACCTCGAACTCTGGTGCTTGTTTAGGTTGAGCGGCTTGAAATCAAGTTGCAGTCTTAAGTTGAGCGGTTTTAAAGATCATTATTGGTGGCCCATCTGATCTTAAATCAGACTCTGATACTATGTTAAAAAATGTGGTTGATTCTGTTAAGTATAACAAGCGTGAGTAGTGTGGATAATAGTCCTACACTGGATAGAAATGTGGTGACTTGAGCATTTATAAGTGGGGGAACTCACACACGTATCACCTTAAGGTTTTTGATGAATATGTGGTGTGTCTCTCACAAAGATGATGTGACCACATGATTAGTTTTACTCATGCTTGTATTAAACATTTCATTAGTCTCTTAAATAAAGGATCAAAAGCGAAGTACATGATTAGTTTTGGAATCCAAGTGATAATATTTTTTCGTTACCAGTATATGAGCTAATCTGGTTTTTCTATCTTTTAGAATTATGTTTTGATTTATATGTTTCATAATTTAGTTAATTTGCATTAACATGAAAATTTCACTTGAAAATTCAAAAGCCAAGTTCTTTTTAAATGTGCTAAAAATTTTGCCGGAAAAATGATTAATTTGATGTAACATCTCTTTATTCATTGATAGTTTTACTCATGTTTGTATTAAACTCAACTTTCCAAAGGATGGAAGCCCTTGCTGTTACTGTCTTGGAAAAGTTGGGCTCTTCCGTTTACAAAGAGCTTGGAATCATTTGGAATCTCAAAGAGGATATCGAAAAAATGAAGAACACGGTATCTATGATAAAATCCGTGCTCCTCGATGCAGAGACCAAAGCCAATAATCATCAAGTTAGTAATTGGTTGGAGAAGCTGAAAGATGTACTTTATGATGCAGATGATTTACTAGATGATATTTCCATTGAACACTGTGGCAAGAATAGCGGGCACACATCCACCTCTTTTTTTAGAGGGTCTGGATTCATAAAAATCTATGAAGCTGTTCTCTCGAGTGGCTTTCGGCGAGTTAAAAGAACAAAATGCTTTGGAATTGTTAGCTATAGGAAGGGACATTGTTAAAAAATGTGGTGGCATCCCTCTTGCAATAAGGATTATTGGAAGCCTTTTGTTTTCACGAAATTTGGGAAGGAGTGATTGGCTATATTTCAAGGATGTTGAGTTTTCGAAGATAGATCAACACAATGACAAAATATTCTCAATTCTTAAACTGAGTTATGACCGTCTTCCCTCGTTTCTAAAAAAATGTTTTGCTTATTGTTCATTGTTTCCAAAAGGTTTTGTGTTTGAAAAAAAGACTCTCATTCAGATATGGGTAGCTGAGGGGTTCATTCAACAATCAAATGATATTAGATGCGTAGAAGATGTTGGTCATGAGTACTACATGAGTTTGCTGTCATTGTCCTTCTTTCAAGATGTCACTATGGACGATTGTGGCGGCCTAATTACTTGTAAAATGCACGACCTTATGCATGATCTAGCACAACTAATAGCCGGGAATGAATATGTCGTGGTTGAAAAAGAAAAGCCAAACTTCGGAAACAGAACACGTTATGTGTCATCTCGTACTGCGTTATAGTTTGGCCCACCATCGCCATCTTCCTACAAGTTAAGGACATTTCTTTTACATCCACAAATGAATGCAAGCAATCATTTGCGTCAGCCATACGTTCTTTCCTTTTCAGGCCTAAAGTACTTGCGTGTGTTGACACTTTGTGGGTTGCATATTGTTGTAATCCCAAATAGTATTGAAGAGATGAAGCATTTAAGATATATTGATCTATCACATAATATTGTACTTAAAGATCTTCCCCCGGGCATTACTAGCCTTCAGAACTTGCAAACTCTAAAACTTTCTGAATGTTCTGAGCTTGAAATATTACCAGAAAATCTCAATAAAAGTCTGAGGCATCTTGAGTTGAATGGTTGTGAGAGATTGACATGTATGCCACAAGGGTTAGGACAGTTGACAAATCTTCAAACACTAACACTTTTTGTATGTGGCAAAGGAAATACACGTGTTAACGAGCTGCGCGACCTAAACAACCTTAGAGGGAGATTAGAAATCAATGGGTTGGATATACTTCGAAATAGTGCTGCTGAGATTGAATATGCAAAAGTACTTAGTGAGAAGCAACACCTTCAACAATTGGAATTGCGGTGGACGTACCATGATTATATCAATCCATGGTCGTTAGAGCCCACTAGGGCTGAATTACGGTTGGAAGATGAGATGATTTTAGAAGCTCTGCAGCCACACCACTCACTTCAAAAGCTAGTTATTGATGGATTTTGCGGCAAAAGGTTACCGGACTGGATAGGGACTCTCTCGTCGCTCTTGACTATTGAGATCCACAATTGCAATTGTTTGACATCACTCCCTGAAGCAATGTGTAACCTTGTATCTTTGCAGAAACTTTGCATCTATAACTGCATACCATTGAAGGAAATTTATGCAAAACCATATGGAAAAGAATTGCAAAAAATTTCTCACATTCGGGAAGTTGAGATCCTTCCTATGAGACCATCATTACTCAAGTATTTTACTTGAGTAAAAAAATTTCCTCAATCATTGAACTGTTTCTGAATCTACTCTCTTTATTTCAATCATCATTTCAACATTGGAATAATGATGCAAATTCAAATGATTGAGGTAGCTTTCGCTTCGCCTTTATCTTCTTTTCGATCTTATACTTTTTTTTTTCTTTTTTTTTTTTCCGATCTTATACTTACATACTCTATTTAGTATTAATATTTACCGTTTGTGTTTCTGCAGGTTGGTTTTACTCACAGTATTGATCTTGCTGCAAACTCTATTTCGAGTGACGTCAATGACAAACAATATCTCAGACGTTTCCACCATCAGGTGCTGAAATTATGCATCACTGTATTGATTATCCAAGTTCTTATTTGCTTTATCATGAAAATAATTTGTTGAATATGAAAATTGCAAATTAGGTTTCTCGCAAATGCTTGCTAATAATTTCATTTTATGTGTTGTGCTTCTTTTATTGTGCTTATTGCTGAATTTTTGGGTGTGTAGTAGTTGAAGAGAGTTGATAATGTATTTCTCTGTCAGTGTTTGTAATAAGTTCTTAGTTTGTATTCAAGACCATGAGAACATTGTGGAGTTTTGAATCTAAACACTTTTTAATTGTTAGTAATGAAACTTAAAAGTGTTACAAAAACCTTTAAGTAATATTGATTTATCTAAAGTATCAAAACAACTCATTTTTGTATCTAAGATTTATTTAAATGTTACCTTTTTTTAATCCAATTGCTAAATGTTGTTAAATTTAAAGGGTAACATTTTTCTTGATCTAGTAGAGTGGTTGTTGTACTTCAGGATAGTCTGTGTTGATCCATAGATTAGATTAATTGACAGGATAAATTACAGGGTTGTAGACGGCCTAGTACTTGAATTTTTTGTAAATGTTAAAAATGTACTCATAAAACTTGTAGTTTCTGGTCTTCATGAAAGCAACAACATGAACACATGGTTAGCCTCTGAGATGTCATTTCTTGCATGAGCATATATGTTCTTACAAGTTGACCAAATTGTCTCTTAAGTTTTTAATGTATCTAACATAAAAAATATACTCAGTTGACATCCTACAACATAAATCAAAAGTATCTTAGTTTACAATAAAAAATGAAACCACACTCATATAACATGAATACAAAATATCTCAATTTACAATTCAAATACCTTACAAGGCACATGTCGGTGTAAGTGTTGATCCTCTCAATCCTAAATAACCATCCATTAATAAATATGTTAGTAATGTTAAGTATTTAGTCAAATAAGAGTCCCAGTTTTTAGGATAGTTTGTTAATTGATTCAGTCAAGTTTGTTTCCTTATTTCTAGCTAGAAGTGGGCTGTAGTTTGTTACAGCAACGTTCCTTTTATTCTCTATTTAATTTACTGCATTTCACAAGGAATAAATAAGTCATTCCCAGAACTTCTATTTGCTTCTATTATGTTCCTGTTACATCTAACATTCTGGTATCAGAGCAGTGACCTAAGAGATGGGTTCAGAAGCAACTTTTGCAGCAGCCTCCATTCCGAAGTTCGACGGCGACTACGATCATTGGAGCATGGTCATGGAGAATCTCCTTCGATCCAAGGAGTATTGGGTTGCTGTTGAATCAGGCTACACAGAGCCGAAGAGTAGAGATGGAATGACGGCAGAGCAAATAAAGAACCTGGTGGAGATGAAGCTGAAGGATTTGAAGGCTAAGAATTACTTGTTTCAGTCGCTTGACAAGTCAATTCTGAAGACGATCACGCAGAAGGAGACATCTAAACAGCTCTGGGATTCCATGAAGTTGAAGTGTCGAGGCAATGCTCGAGTGAAGAGAGCTCAGCTCAATCGTCTACGGCGGGACTTTGAGGTCTTAGCAATGAAGCAAGGTGAATCGATCACTGATTATTTTGGTCGAGTAATGACGGTTGCAAACGACATGAGGAATTATGGAGAAGATGTGGATGATGTCAAGATCGTTGAGAAGATTTTGAGAACCCTCACTGAGAAATGGAACTATGTTGTTTGTTCCATTGAGGAAGCCAAGGACATATATCAACTATCTGTGGATGCCTTGCAAAGTTCTCTGCTCGTTCATGAGCAAAAATTCAAAGTAAGTGGAGAAGAGGAACATGCTTTGAAGGTAACTCATGAAGAGAGCTATGGTGGAAGAGGGCGAGGAAGAGCTACTTTTCGAGGAGGTCGGGGACAAGGGAGAGGCAGGGGCAGTCAACCGAGGAGTAAGGAAACAGTTGAGTGTTACAAATGTCATAAGCTTGGACACTTCCAGTACAAGTGCCAAGCAAATTATGCTGGTTTGGAGGAATCAGAAGAGATGGTGCTAATGGCGTATGTCGACACGGTTGGAGACGATCGAGATGTTATGTGGTATATTGATTCTGGGTGCAGCAATCACATGTGTGGTGATTCTTCACTTTTTTGTGAGTTAGAAGAAGGGTCCAACAAGGTGGTTAGATTGGGGAATTATGCAAGCATGAACGTTTCCGGAAAAGGAAGTGTCCGATTGACAATAAAAGGAGTAAACTTCCTTGTACGGGATGTCTATTATGTTCCCGGTTTGAAGAATAATCTTCTCAGTGTTGGGTAGCTACAAGAAAGGGGTTTGGCTGTACTAATGCAGTCAAATGAGTGTCGGATTTATCACCGCACAAAAGGTTTGGTATTCCAAACCAACATGGCAGCAAATCGAATGTTTGTGTTGTTTTCGAGCACTAAATCAATCAAAAGTGAAAGCAAAGAAGAGTGTTTCCAAGCAACAACCGACGACACCAATGACGTGGCCCACCTCTGGCATCGAAGATTTGGTCATCTCAGCTACAAAGGATTGAAGACTTTGCAAACAAAAAGCATGGTGAGAGGCTTGCCCAATTTCCCGGAGGGTGAAATTGTGTGCACAAGTTTCTTGAAAGGGAAGCAGCATCGAGATGTAATCCCAAGGAGAAGTACATGGAGAGCGTCGGAAAAATTGGAGCTGGTTCATGCTGATATTTGCGGCCCGATTTCACCATTTTCAGAGGGAAACAAGAGGTATTTCATTTGCTTCATTGATGACTACAGTAGGAAGGCATGGGTGTATTTTCTCGCTTGTAAGTCAGATGCACTCACTACCTTTAAGCTGTTTAAAGCTCTTGTTGAAAAAGAAACAGACCTGTCCATTAAATGTTTAAGAACAGATCGTGGAGGTGAATTCACATCAGATGAGTTCAAGGAATATTGTAAAATGAATGGAATCACGAGGCAATTAACTGCTGCATATACACCGCAGCAGAACGGAGTCGCCGAGCGGAAAAATAGAACCGTGATGAATATGGTGAGGAGCTTATTGGTTGAGAAAAATGTTCCAAGAAAATTCTGGGCAGAGGCGGTAAACTGGGCACCCTATGTTCTCAATAGATGTCCAACATCATCCGTGAAGGAAACAACGCCAGAGGAAGCTTGGTGTGGGGTGATACCTTCAGTTACGCACTTGAGAATCTTTGGTTGTATAGCATATGCTCACGTACCGGATGCTCGGCGAACAAAGCTTGAGGATAAGAGTCGTTGTTGTGTCTTTTTTGGTGTAAGTGCAGAATCAAAGGCATATCGACTATATGATCCTACCTCTAAGAGGATTATTATCAGCCGCGATGTCGTCTTTGAAGAAGATGGGCAGTGGAATTGGGAGAAGAAATCTGAAGAAGATAACACGTTTGATTTGGAATGGGAAGATGGCAACGGTGAAGAGGTGGAGGATTCCGACGGTGGTAGTGAAGAAGAAACCGTAGCTTCTCTGGTGAGGGACGAATCCAGTGATGGCAATGAAGAAGATGAAGCGGCTCCTCCGATAACACCCCGAGTTAGAAGAGCACCAACATATTTGAGTGATTTTGTCTCTGGTGAGGGTCTTTCAGATGAAGGGGAAGAGGTACAAACTCATTTAGCCTTGTTTGCTAGTGTCGTTCATTCTGATCCAATTTTGTTTGACGAAGCAGTAAAGGAGGAGAAATGGAGAACAACCATGGATGCCGAAATGAGGTCAATTGAGAAGAATGGAACGTGGGATCTTATTGAGCTGCCTAAAGGAGCTAAAAGAATAGGAGTCAAATGGGTGTACAAAACAAAATTGAATGAGCTCGGAGAAGTGGATAAACACAAGGCTCGCTTGGTCGCAAAAGGGTATGCTCAGGAATACGGAGTTGATTATGAAGAAGTATATGCTCCCGTAGCTCGCATGGACACGGTTCGAATGATTTTAGCACTTGCAGCACAAAGAAGATGGTGTGTGTTTCAGCTGGATGTGAAATCAGCTTTCCTTCACGGGAAGTTAACGGAGAACGTGTACGTGGAGCAGCCAAGAGGTTATGAAATAAAGAATGAGGAACATAAGGTGTATAAACTCAACAAAGCTTTGTACGGACTCAAGCAGGCACCACGAGCATGGTTCAGCCGGATTGAATCATATTTCCGAAAAGAAGGTTTTGGGAAGGAGGACAGCGAGCAAACTTTGTTTACGAAAGTCAATAAACAAGGTAAACATTTAATCATTAGCTTGTATGTTGATGATTTAATTTATACCGGAGATGATGAGAATATGATGATTGAATTCAAAGAGTCCATGATGAAGGAATTTGATATGACGGACTTGGGTAAGATGAAGTATTTTCTTGGTATTAAGGTAGTTCAGTTTGATGGTGGTATATTCATCAGTCAGGCGAAGTACGTGATGGAAGTGTTGAGACGTTTTGGAATGGAGCATAGCAATTCCGTTGAAAATCCAATGGTTCCAGGATTCAAAATCTCCAAAGATGAAAATGGTATTGAGATGGATGGTTCATTCTTCAAGCAGCTGATTGGGAGCATGATGTACTTGACCGCTACGAGACCGGATATAATGTATGCAGTAAGCTTATTAAGCAGGTATATGTCAAGGCCTACAGAACTTCATCATTCGGCAGCCAAGAGAATTCTACGTTACTTGCAAGGTACATCAACATTTGGCATTCTTTACAGAAGGGGAGGAAGTCATGAGTTGATTGGTTTTATTGACAGCGATTATGCCGGATCAGTGGAAGATAGACGAAGCACCTCAGGCTATGTTTTTATGCTTAGTGGAGCAGTAGTGACTTGGTCTTCTCGAAAGCAACCGATCGTAACACTAAGCACAACCGAAGCTGAATTCATTGCAGCTGCAGGAAGTAGTTGTCAAGCAATATGGATGCAAAGAGTGCTAAAGAAGATTGGCTACATGGGCAGCGAGAGTACTGTCATCTTTTGTGACAATAGCTCAACAATTAAGTTGGCGAGGAATCCGGTGATGCACGGCAGGAGCAAGCACATTGATGTGCGCTACCATTTCTTACGAGAGCTAGTGAATGATGGAGTTGTGCAGCTTCAGTTCTGTGGTACAAGGCAGCAGATAGCCGACATTTTCACCAAACCGCTCAAATTGGAGCTATTTTAGGAGCTAAGAAGGAGGCTTGGAGTGTGTGAACTACCACATGTTAACTAGCTGCAAATGCAGTCTAGTTCAAGGGAGGGAATGTTAAGTATTTAGTCAAATAAGAGTCCTAGTTTTTAGGATAGTTTTTTAATTGATTCAGTCAAGTTTGTTTCCTTATTTCTAGCTAGAAGTGGGTTGTAGTTTGTTACAGCAACATTCCTTTTATTCTCTATTTATTTTACTGCATTTCACAAGGAATAAATAAGTCATTCCCAGAACTTCTATTTGCTTCTATTCTGTTCCTGTTACATCTAACAAGTAAATATATAAACTAACATTATGAAAATTACATTATCTCATATTTAATAATGTTTTGTAAAACATCCACATCATCATAATTTGGAAATCTCATCCTACTAGTCACCCACATTTCCAAATCCATAATGTATGTTATGTCCTAAATTGCAATTTACTTTAGAATCTAAGAGTTGTCTTCATCACATGCTTACAATTTTTCTCATTGACAATTCTCATTTCTCTTATTTCCCTTTCCCAAACATGTAGGTAAGTTGATTTAGCTGTCTTCTAAATAATTTCTTTCAATTTCATTCTTGAATATTCTTCTTAAAGTTGTTGTACAAGTGACACTCACAAAATCTTTTCTTGACACCCAATAGAAGCTCATCACAACAAGTAATAGACCCTACAATAAACATGAAATTAACATGAATTACAAGATCATTTTACATGTAATTCTAAATAATTACAAAATCATCAATTATAAGTACCTTTTGTTGATCAAATGTGAATGTGTAGTTGTGACATTGAGTCTTACCTACAAGATTATCAATTAAAAGTTTCATTGTTTCTCTTTCAACAACAACAAAAGCTATTGTCATAATTCCGTAATTTGGATCTCTTCATATGGGTGCAAGTATTTATCCTCCACAAAGCCTCTTTAAAAAAACATCCATCAAGTTCAATCACTGCAAAGCTTGAGACTCTTTTTACATGTTGTATAACATATGTATAATCTCTAAAAATGAGATCTTTTATTAACCACTTCAACTCGCACTTGTTAAACATTTAATTTGACTGTTGATCCATGATTTGTTCTTAGAGTTTTATGACAATAGTCATAAATTTTATTGTATTTTTCTAAGAATGAAGTTTCTACCATGTCTCTAACTGCACATCTTTTCCTAATTGCATTTGTCTTGTTAATCCCTACATTAAACTTCCTTTAAGCCTTTTTCTCGATGTCCTTGATCTTTATCATATGATTGTCTTTCAAAGAGTTATGATGTAATGACCCGTATAATATATATCTAGAATAATATCATACAAATGTTATTATTTGGTACTGATGAGTCCAAACATTTAAGGTTGGCATCAATTTTGGTAAAACTAACTTAGCAAAAAGATGTTGGACAAGATGTCCTAACATGTTTAACTAACTGCAGGTTAAGGTGTTAGACAAGATGTTCTATCATGGTGATTCGACATTTTTGTCTGTTACAGTTTGAAATAATTGTTTCTGTTTTCCAGGTGTGATTGGAAAATGATTTGATCCTAGGTGGCATCTGAGATTGAGGAATCAGAGATTCTGATTTTAAAAGGAATAAGCGGTTTTCATGTAAGGAGACATTTTTGGAAACTTAGGATTGAAGAAACTATTCTTATGAAGAATAGGTCATAGATTCAGTGGAGCTGAATTGCTGCGATTTTGATGCCCAAATCAAGTTCTGTTTTGCAATATAAATAGAATGGATTTAACCTAGAATAAGTGTGGAAGTTTACAGCTGTTATTGAGTACTAGGGTTTGTACTTTTGTGAGCCTCTCTTGTATTGCGTGAATACCTGAGTAGGACAATTTATTGAGTTGTAATTTTCAGTCACTACCGTGGTTGAAAGGGAATTGAGAAGAGTCTCATACCTAGGAGTGTCTTAGGTAGAAATCAAGGAAGGGTAGTTTCTAGGTGCTAAGTTGTAAACGTTGGAGTTTAGCTTAGAACCAATTCTACTTAGTGATTTTGTTCCTGGCTTGGTAGCCCCTAGACGTAGGTGTTGTTGATCACCGAACTGGGTTAACAATTCTTGTGTGTTGTTTTCTTTCTACTATTTATTCTGTTCTTCATTATCCTTGTGAGAAGCGGAGATCAAGTGTCACGACATCCTGTGCGACATCTTAGTGATCTGCTTAACTAGAATTTCAATTTGTATCAGAGTAGGCATCCTGCTCTGTATCTGGGTGAGATTCAGGGACAATAATTTATGGTTCGATGCATAAAGAAAGAGGAATTTTAAATAGACCTCCCATACTTAATGGTTCCAATTATGAATATTGGAAAGTGCGCACAGGGGCGTTCATCAAGTCCATGGATGGTAAAGCCTGGAAGTTAGTGGTTAAAGGGTGGGATCCACCAAAGACCAAAGACAAAGATGGTAAGGTTACTGAAGAGCTGAAACCTGAAGAAGATTGGGATGATGAAGATGATAAGCTTGCTCAAGGTAACTCTAAAGCCTTGAATGCCTTGTTCAATGGTGTGGACAAGAACACATTCAGGCTCATTAAGAACTGCACTGTTGCAAAGGGTGCCTGGGAAATCTTGAAGACTGCTCATGAAGGAACTTCTCGTGTTAAATCCTCAAGACTTCAACTCCTCACCTCTAAGTTTGAGAACTTGAGAATGAAGGAGGATGAGAGTATTCAAGAATTTCATATGAATATTGTGGACATTGCCAACATTTCAAGTGATCTTGGCGAAAAGATTCCAGAAGCAGCGCTTGTCCAGAAAATTTTGAGGTCTCTTCTTAAGAAGTTTGACATGAAAGTGACAGCCATCGAAGAGGCTCAAGATATAAACACCTTGAAAGTAGATGAACTGATGGGTTCACTACAAACTTTTGAAATGTCACTGAATGAAAAGACTGAGAAAAAGAAAAGCTTAGCCTTGGTGTCAGATCATGATGAAGGAAAGACAAACTCCAAAGAAGAGATGTCTAAGGCTGTTGTATTTTTGGGTGAAATTCTGGTACCAGACGTGTGATGTTAAGGTGCGATGTCACAACAACACACTCTGCAATGGACAACAATAACAGAACAAAATAACACAAGGAATTGTTCACCCAGTTCGGTCTAACTACCTACGTCTGGGGGCTACCAAGCCAGGGATGAAATTCACTACTTGTAGATATAATTTACAGACTCAACAACCCGTTGACAATCTCCTAAACTTATACTCTACTAGTGACTTTCTACCTAAGAAACCACTTAGATATGAGAACACTACTCAATCCCTAAAACACTCAAAGAACAACCTCTTTGAGAATCCTTGATCTTGCTTCCTAGCTTCGATCAACCAACAACTCTCTATTGCTTCACAGCTTCTAGAGAGGACAGAAACACAACACCTATTCAAACCCTAGAATAGTGTAAATACAAGCACTCTAAACAAACTCTAGACACTAAGCCTCCAACTTCTGATCTTCTGAATGTTTTCTGTCTTCTTTTCTGTCAGCTTCTTCCTTTGGCCTTGTGCGCTTTATATAGCACCTTGAATTGGGCTTGGATTTGTCACAATATTTGATCAGATTTGTTAATTAAAACTGAATCTTCAAAACAGATTTTATCACCAAAATCTTTTTAAATCTTCAACCTTTTAATTCTCCAACAGACCTGCAATCAAATCTCCCATGTAACAGAAAATATCTATCCCAAGATATTCTCATCCAATGAGTCAACCACTCTCCACAATTCCAGCTAATACGCGTGCCCTAATAACATATCCTGCTGTTATTAATTCTGCAGGTCTGATGTTACAACATCACCTGTGTGACATCAGACATCCAACTTCAGCATTTAACTACTTAACACAGCCCAGTGTTAAGACTTCAATGTTGCAACATCAGAACCTTGACATCAACATTGAATAACCTTTGTTTTACCAAAATTCCAGCCAATCCAGGAACTTACAATCTCCCCCTTTGGCTAATTTTGGCTAAAACACCCTCTGAACCCTCAGAGTCTTCAGCAGCGGAATATCTTCTATATTTTGAAACACTTCATCAGCAGCAGTTTGACACTCTTCAGTCTTCATCACTTGATCTGCTGCAGCACCATCTTCATTATTGACAACAGCCAATTGGTGCTCCCCCTCACAAACATGAACCGTCATCACAGCTGTTCAGTAGCTCACAATGTGCAGCACTTCTCCCCCTTGATGTCTGCTTGGTTGCACTCTTCAATTGCTATGATATCTTCACTATCAGCTCAGCCTGGACTCCCCCTCAATAACTGCATTCTTACTTTTCAACTAAACACCTTTTAGCAGCATCAAAACTCACAGTATTACCACTTTTCAACTAAACACCTTTTAGCAGCATCAATCTACTGGCAATAATCCCATGACTATCTTGGCTATTTTCTCCCCCTTTTTAGCCATAATTAGGCAAACTTCAATAAGGAGCCCTATAAACTATAGTCAGTATACCCTAGCTCTCATTGTTAGCCTCTCAGTTAGTAAACAGGCACAACAAATCATAGAAGGAAACTAACACATAAACAGTGCATAAACCAGCACAATATTCAAATTACAAAACCAAGCACTTTAAGTGCTAAAACAAATACAGAAATTAAAGCTAACCCTACTAAACTAGAAACAGCAGATGAAAATCAGTCTTCATCCGAGCTGGTACTCTCAACATCTTCATCACTTTCAGCATTGACACGTTCAGCATGAACATCATTGTTCTCATCTTGTTCCAAGGACTGGATCATTTTCTCAATCTCCTTCTTCCTAGTCATGCTGGTACTGATCACAACATCCAGATCCTTGCACGTAGCCTTCAGTCCAGCAAGCAACTCAGCCTTGGTACTTTTCTTCTTGGCACCAGCATCTGATGTTGAGACAAGGTCTGGAACATGACTTCCAGCAAACAATTTTGGATGCAGGGATAAGGTAGACTCCCTCTTGCAGGGTTTATCAGAACTTGTCAATATGCCAGGATGTTGATTCAGAATAACTCCACAGATGAGAGAAGGAAATGCTATAGGTAGTTTGATAGCATTAGTGGTGGCATGTCTAGCAGTTTGCTCAAAAACATATGTTCCATAGTCAAATTTCTTCTTAGTACCCACAGCATAAATGAGCCTCCCTAGTCCCACAGCTGTTGTGGTTTTATGATTGGTAGGCACCCAATTTGCGGCTCCAATTCTGTGTAAGATAGCATACTTAACACTAAGTTTGCTAGTTGGCAGCTTCCCTTTCAAGGGCCACACCTTAACTTGACCAGCAGTTATTTCCTTGCAGACATCATTATCAGTGACTTCTAGCTCAGGAAACTCTTCATCTTTTCTTCCTAGATACTTGTTTATAACTTCAGGAGAGAATTCAATACATTTTCCCCTAACAAACACGTTCATGTAGTCCACACTGCTCTTGTCAGAAATATTCACAGGAATATTGACAACAAATTCCTTAACTAGGCTGTCATAGCACTTGGAAAATCCATGAACCGTTTTCATCAGATCAGCAGCCTCTATCACCTCTATGACTTCTGTCATCTCCATTATCTCTTTCCCAATCTCTCTTTCAAGAGCAAGTCTTCTTTGACAGATAAACTTCCACATAGAAGCACTGCTCACATAATGGAATGAAAGGTTATCAACAGGGACCTCAGGTATTTTGTCAGCAATTCTCTTCAAGATTGACTTTCTGACAGGAGTGATGTTTTGAACATCATCCTCAACATCATACTCTGATTCAGATTCTTCCATTTGCTTCCTTTTTCTGGGATTCACATCGACCTTACTCCATGCTTTTGTTGGCCCAATAGCAATGTTCTTCTTCTTATCAGAAGCTTTCTTAGGTGAGGGTTCAGCCTTCTTTCCCTTCCTGGTTTTCAACCTCTTGGCAATGCTTGGAACAACCCTAGCAATTACCTCATCATCTGACAAATCACCAACGTTGATTGCATCAACATCGTCTTTACCACCAGAAGCAGGGTCAGGTGATGTTCTAACATTTTCTTCAACATTTGTTTCCTCAGGCACGTCTTCTTTCTGATCAATACCTTCAGAATCTTCAATAACAGACATAGCAAGTCTATGAAGATTCGTTGCACCACTTTGCATGTCCCTATTTTCCTGTTCAGCAGGCATTTGCCTCAGTGGTCTAGATATACCTTTTATAGGGAGCCCTTTTTCAAAGACTTTATCGACAATCTGACTTAAACTTTTGTCAACATCAACCCTTTCTTCAGCGGTGGGTGACCTAGGAGCTGGTCTATCTCTAAATAGAACACTAGTGACAAGTTTCTTAGTTTCATCGTCCTTAAATACAGTTCCAGCCCTCTTTGGCATAAGTTTAGAAGGTCTAGATTTACCTGATTCTGGGAGCATCATTGAGATAGGTTGTATATTCAACGCTTCTTCTGGAAATCCCTCTTCTGAGGAAACCCTAGCCTTATCTCGCGAAGAGCTTTGAGCGACAGATTTCTTTGATGGAGACGACATCTGGTTTGACATGGTTCCCTTGTGGCAGTATGAGTTCAGCTGATTCTTCTTGTTTAAGGAAATGAACAGACGGAAGATATACTCTTTGATGAACCGTGATCTTGCTCCAAAAGAAAATGATGGTCTGAGGTATGGCGCCAGATTTTTTGTATTTATTAAAGACCCATCACTAATTTTCTCCCTCCATAAAGACTTTCCTTTTAAAACATTCACATCAGCACTTGTTAACTTTGAGTGACCTTTCAGAATCCTGATGTCATAGTCTGATGTTATAACATTAACCTGAGCATCAATAGTTGAGTTTCCTATAAGAGAAATCCACCGATAGCAGTTATCCTTGGTTCTGGCACCCTTCATAACGATCTGATTATGCTCATCTGAAACCACACACTCATCCTTAGTGTAGTTTACCAGGTAACCTTCATCACACAACTGGCTTATGCTGATCAAATTTGCACTTAAGCCACTGACAAACATAACATTGTCAAGTTCAGGTCTACCATCACCTTGGACTTTCCCAACTCCTACAACAATACCTTTTCCTCCATTGCCAAACATGACCTCATGAGAGGGGCAAGGTCTAAGATCATCAAACATGGATCTACATCCAGACATGTGCTTGGAACACCCACTGTCAAAATACCATGTATCTTCTTTAAACTCCTTGTCAGCCATGTGAGCCAATAAGCACTTCACCTTCTCCTTAGGTACCCATTGTTTAACAACTTTGGGCCTATCCTCCCTCCATCTGTTTTGAGGCTGAGGGTATCCATGCAGCTTGTAGCACGAGTACTGCATATGTCCAAACCTTCCACAATAGAAACATCTGATTCTATCATCTCTGAAGTGGTTATACTTTCTCCCACCTTGATGATAATGCTGTGGCTGCCACCCATAATGTTGTCTTCTCCTTCCAGAGTTGGCCTGTCTACTATAGTGCTGAGGTCTTTTACCATAGGTAGACTGTCTCCTGAACTGAGGATGTTGTTTCCTGGATTGTCTCCCATGATGGTGTGGCTTCCTTCTTCCATAATGATGAGGCACAACATTGTTATACCCATACATGTTTCCTTGATGTTGAGACATCTGATGGAACATGTTCTGTTTGAACCTTACCTCCTGCATGCTCTTGTGATATTGGGGAGGCATATACTGACTAGCTCCTTTAGGCTGCATCTTCCTCTGTTGGGGACCATCCTTTTTTTCAACACTCAGAGACTGAACAACCTTCTTAGGGGTAGAATCCTGTCTCTTTTGCTGAAGCAGAGACAAGGGTTGTGACACTTCCTTCTTTGACCCTGAAGTGCTTGCTTCTGAGGTTCCCTTGTCCTCAGCCACATAACCTATCCCAGCTTTGTCTCCAACAGCTTTTTCTGACTGTAGTATCTTGTCAAGAGTGGTTGTCCCACTGTTTAACATTCTAACAAATTTAGTCATATGATCAAGATGAGCTTTGACACATAAGACTTCTTTCTCCAATTCAGCTTTGTCATTCTCTAGCTGATCAATCTGTCTCTTCTGTTGATTCCTCTCCTGACATAGTTCAACACTCTTTAAGCACAGCTCTTTGTAGGTTGAAGCTAGCTCATCATAAGTGACTTCTCCATCACTATCATCATCAGATTCAACAATTTCTGTCAAAGCTGTAACATGCTTTGCTGACTCAATTTCACTTTCACTGTCAGAGTCAGACCAGGAAACTGTCATGCCCTTATTCTGCCTCTTCAAGAATGTGGGACACTCTTTCTTGACATGTCTATACCCTTCACATTCAAAGCACTGAACTCCTTTATCTTGGGCAGTCTTCTCTTCATCTTTCTCTTTTGACTTGCTGATGTTAGAAGAGATGTTCTTGACACTAGGCTAGTAGTTACAGTTCATCTTCTTGAACAATTTGTTGAACTGTCTTCCCAACATAACTATGGCCTGAGGCAGATCCTCCTGGGACTCAGAACTCTTTCCATTTTCTTCTTGATCATTTGACACCAAGGCTATGCTCTTTGGCTTCTTTTCTGGTTCTTCCTCATTCAAGCCCAGCTCAAAAGTTTGAAGAGACCCAATGAGCTCATCAACTCTCATCTTGCTGATGTCTTGTGATTCTTCAATGGCCGTAACCTTCATCTTATACTTCTTAGGAAGGGACCTGAGGATCTTTCTTACAAGCTTTTCTTCTGTCATCTTCTCACCAAGAGCACTGGATGCATTTCACAGCTCAAGCACACTCATGTGGAAGTCATGAATAGTCTCATCTTCCTTCATCTTCAGGCTTTCAAACTTAGATGTTAGAAGCTGAAGTCTTGACATCTTAACTCTAGATGTGCCTTCATGAGTAGCCTTCAAAATATCCCAAGCAGCCTTAGCAGTTTCACATGAGTTGATCAACCTGAATATGTTCTTGTCAACTCCATTGAAGATAGCATTTAGGGCTTTTGAATTTCCCAGGGCAAGCTCATCTTCTTCCTTGGTCCATTCTTCTTCAGACTTTAGCTTAGAGGAGCCTTCTTTATCCTTGCCAGCATCATCTTTTTCACACACAACTGGAGATTCCCACTCTTTAATGACAGCCTTCCAAGCTCTGCTGTCTAATGACTTTAAGAAGATAGTCATTCTAGGCTTCCAATACTCATAGTTTGAGCCATCCAATATAAGGGGTCTGTTGACAAATCCTCCAACCTCTTTGTCCATCTTTACACCAGAAAGTAACTTCCCTAGATCTCACCCAGAGACAGACAGGATGCCCGCTCTGATACCAATTGAAATTCTGGTACCAGACGTGTGATGTTAAGGTGCGATGTCACAACAACACACTCTGCAATGGACAACAATAACAGAACAAAATAACACAAGGAATTGTTCACCCAGTTCGGTCTAACTACCTACGTCTGGGGGCTACCAAGCCAGGGATGAAATTCACTACTTATAGATATAATTTACAGACTCAACAACCCGTTGACAATCTCCTAAACTTATACTCTACTAGTGACTTTCTACCTAAGAAACCACTTAGATATGAGAACACTACTCAATCCCTAAAACACTCAAAGAACAACCTCTTTGAGAATCCTTGATCTTGCTTCCTAGCTTCGATCAACCAACAACTCTCTATTGCTTCACAGCTTCTAGAGAGGACAGAAATACAACACCTATTCAAACCCTAGAATAGTGTAAATACAAGCACTCTAAACAAACTCTAGACACTAAGCTTCCAGCTTCTGATCTTCTGAATGTTTTCTGTCTTCTTTTCTGTCAGCTTCTTCCTTTGGCCTTGTGCGCTTTATATAGCTCCTTGAATTGGGCTTGGATTTGTCACAATATTTGATCAGATTTGTTAATTAAAACTGAATCTTGAAAACAGATTTTATCCCCAAAATCTTTTTAAATCTTCAACCTTTTAATTCTCCAACAGACCTGCAATCAAATCTCCCATGTAACAGAAAATATCTATCCCAAGATATTCTCATCCAATGAGTCAACCACTCTCCACAATTCCAGCTAATACGCGTGCCCTAATAACATATCCTGCTGTTATTAATTCTGCAGGTCTGATGTTACAACATCACCTGTGTGACATCAGACATCCAACTTCAGCATTTAACTACTTAACACAGCCCAGTGTTAAGACTTCAATGTTGCAACATCAGAACCTTGACATCAACATTGAATAACCTTTGTTTTACCAAAATTCCAGTCAATCCAGGAACTTACATTGGGAAAACAGTACAGTCAATTACTGAAGAAGTTAGAGGGGGAATACAGATCGAATGCCAAGTCTCGGCCATTCAACAGCCATAAAAGAAATAATCTTGGAAGAAACTCTAAGTATGAAGACAAAGATGACAACGGAAAAGGGATCAAGTGCTATGAGTGTGATTGATATGGACACATCAAATATGAGTGTCCTATATTTCTCAAGAAAGAAAAGAAAGGCATCATTACATCTTGGTCTGAAGATGATTCTACAAGTGATGAAGAATCATCTAATTAAGTTTCTACTCTTACAAGAATATTTGATTCTGATATAGAATAAAAAATTGGAGATCTGTCATATAATGATCTAATCAAATCGTTTAAGAAGCTTTACAAGAGATGTGCTGAAGTCTGCCAGCTAGGAGAAGGGCAACATAAGATTATTATACTCCTTGAGGCTGAAAGAGTAAAACATCTTGGTGTTATCTCTGATCTTGAGGAGGAAGTTGTCGTGCTCAACTCCAAACTTGACAATGTAACCAAAAATGTTAGAATGGTATAAAGTTTGATTTGTTGCTCAAGAATTTTCACAAAGACCTACAATTTATCTTGATGAAACATATCCACCTGTAGTGGATGCAATTCAATTTTTGAAATTTAATTAGGTTTGTAGCACATGAAGGGCTCAATTTGCACATGATCGATGTTGTAACAACTTATCTGTATGGTTCACTTGATAGTAAAATTTACATGTTCCCTGAAGGGTCCAATATACTACATACACACAAATCTGAATCTTGAGAAAGCTACTCCATAAGATTGAACAATTCTCTCTATGGGCTGAAACAATCTGGACGAGTGTGGTATAATCGTCTCAGTGAATATTTGCTTAGAGAGGGATATACAAATAACTCCATTCGTCATTGTATTTTTATCAGGAAAGGAATTTGCAATAATGTTATTTATGTGGATGACATAAATATTATTGGAACTCCTGGAGAGCTTCCAAAAGCTATGAATTGTTTAAAGAAAGAGTTTGAGATGAAGGACTTAGGAAAGACAAAATTATGTCTAGGTTTTCAAATTGAACTTTTGGACAACGGAATATTTGTACATCAAGAAGGCTATATAGAAAAAGTGTTAAAACGCTTCTATATGGACAAATGTCACCCGTTGTCTACTCCAATGGTTGTTAGATCATTATATGTGGAGAAATATCCTTTCAGACCTCGAGAAAAGGATGAAGAATTGCTTGGTCCTGAAGTACCATATCTCAGTGCAATTGGAGCACTAATGTACCTTGCTAATTATACACGTCGTGATATATCATTTGCTGTCAATCTATTAGCAAGATACAGTTTTTCACCTACACGAAGACATTGGAACGGAGTTAAACATATACTCTGTTACCTTAGAGGTACAATAGATATGGGTTTGTTTTATAACAAAGCATCCAAATTTGAATTAACAGGTTATGCAGATGCAGGTTACTTGTCAGATACTCATAATGGTAGATCACAAACAGGTTATTTATTTACATGTGGGGGTACAACTATTTCATGGAGATTAGTCAAACAAACCATAGCAACAACATCATCTAATCATGCAGAACTTTTAGCATTACATGAGGCAAGTCGAGAATGCGTTTGTTGAGATCCTTAATTCAGCACATCCAAAATACTTGTGGTTTATCTTCTGAGACATTAAATACAACGACCATATATGAAGATAATACTGCATGCATCGCACAATTGAAATATGGTTACATTAAAGGAGACCGGACAAAACACATATCTCCAAAGTTTTTTTACTCATGATCTTCAAAAGAGTGGTGATATAAACATCCAACAAATATGTTCATGTGATAATCTTGCAGACCTTTTCACAAAGTCACTCCCAAGTAGAATTTTTAATCAACTAGTACAAAAGATTGGTCTTCATCGAAGAAATGATTGTTCAGCTGATGAGCTGAGGGGGAGTAATGAAAGGATATTGTACTCTTTTTCCTTCACTAGATTTTTTTCCACTGGGTTTTTTCTAGTAAGGTTTTAACGAGACATATCCTTAATGAACATCCAAGGGGGAGTGTTATGAATAATAATAAATAGGTGTGGATGTTCATTTACTCAACTTTTCATATTCCTTAACTCCTATGAGTTAATTTCCTAAGCTTTTTGTATTCCTTAAGTTAATGGTTATTTATTGGTCACTTCCTATAAATAAGAACCACATTGGACTGTAAAGGACACATTTGATGAAGATAAAATAAGATTACTTTCTCTCTTCTCTTCCTCTCCTTGATTTTGTATATCGTTTTATTTAGTTTCATAACAAAAATTCCATTATTAAAGTTTATTGGCTAGGTAAAATAGACCGTTCATTTTTTTAGCCATTATACTTTACTTTTGCCTTTTATTTTCAGACTTCTTAATAATCTTTTTTTGACTTTCCTTTCCTAAAATAAACTCAGTAATCAGGTGCATACTTATTTCAAAAGTTCCATAAAAAGTCATTAAAATAACGCGTTAGTTAGTTGTGGAAATTTCTCCCTTCTTTCGCTACTATTTCTCCATGTCCAACCTTAGTTGACTTCACTTTATCTCCCTGGTCACGCTACTCAACTTTTCACTTGTACAATACAATTGTTCATTCTGTTTCTTCATTCCTCTTTCGAAACCAGGTACTTTTCTTTATTCAATTCTCTTTTTGGATTAATTATGATAAATCATTCTTCAACATCCCAATTGTAATATTCTCTTATATTTAGTGCATATTTGGTTCTGCTTTGATATAATTGATTTTGGGAGAATTGATTTTACTTGAAAGTGAGTTGATTGTACAGTGATACATATTGGAATATATTTTAGTGAAAGTTAGTTAGAACAATAAATTTTAGCGTAAAAGTCAAATTTAGGCTCAAATGTTATAAATCTTAGCTTCAATTTTGATCACTTCTAGAGGCAAAATCAATTTTGATTTTATCAATTTTAAGTTTCCAGAATCAATTTTGACTGCTTTAACTGAAACCAAACGTAGACTTAATTCTAGAGTAAATTCACAAGTTTCTCATTGAAAATGGTCGTTCGTCTCCCAACATGAGGATGAATGAACCTTCAAATCATGCGCACTTTACCGTGGCTTTCTCTAATAGGACCTCGAACGCCGATGCTTGTTTAGGTTGGGCAGCTTGAAATCAAGTTGCAGTCTTAGGTTGAGCGGTTTTAAAGATCATTGTTGGTGGTTCATTGGATCTTAAATCAGACTCTGATACTGTGTTAAGAAATGTGGTTGGGTCAAACTCAACCATACAAAATTGACTTGTATGGTGAAGATTGCCCTCACTTATAAAGACATGTTCTGGCCAATATATTGTTAGAAATTAAGCTTAATGTTAGAGAGTACATGATTAGTTTTGGAATCCAAGTGATAATATTTTTTCGTTACCATTATATGAGCTCATCTGGTTTTTCTATCTGTTAGAATTATGTTTTGATTTATATGTTTCATAATTTAGTTAATTTGCATTAACATGAAAAATTTACTTGAAAATTCAAAAGCCAAGTTCTTTTTAAATGTACCAAAAATTTTGCCGTAAAAATGATTAATTTGATGTAACATCTCTTTATTCATTGATAGTTTTACTCAAGTTTGTATTAAACTCAATTTTCCAAAGGATGGAAGCCCTTGCTGTTACTGTCTTGGAAAAGTTGGGCTCTTCCGTTTACAAAGAGCTTGGAATCATTTGGAATCTCAAAGAGGATATCGAAAAAATGAAGACCACAGTATCTATGATAAAATCCGTGCTCCTCGATGCAGAGACCAAAGCCAATAATCATCAAGTAAGTAATTGGTTGGAGGAGCTGAAAGATGTACTTTATGATGCAGATGATTTACTAGATGATTTTTCCATTGAAGATTTGAAAGGAAAAGTGATGGCTAGAAACAAAAAAGTAAAACAGATACTGCATTTCTTCTCAAAATCAAACGAAATTGCCTATAGTCATAAATTGGGCCATCGAATGAAAGCAATCCAAAAGAGACTAGATGACATTGCTAAGAATAAGCATGCACTGCAACTAACTGACCGCCCTATGGAGAATCCAATTGTATATAGGGAGCAAAGACAAACTTACTCTTTTGTGAGTAAAAATGAAGTTATTGGAAGAGAGGATGAAAAGAAATGTATTAAGCATTATCTATTAGATACCAATGCAACAGATAATGTTTCTGTAATTCCCATAGTCGGGATTGGAGGATTAGGTAAGACCACACTTGCTCAACTGGTCTACAATGATACCGATGTTCAGAAGCATTTTGAGCTAAAAATGTGGGTCTATGTTTCTGATGAATTTGATATAAAGAAAATAGCTCAGGAGATCATTGGGGATGAAAAGATTAGTCTGATGGAGCAAGTGCAACAACAACTTAGAAACAAAATTCGGGGGAAAAAGTTTTTGCTTGTGTTAGATGACATGTGGAACGAGGACCCTGAAATTTGGCTTAAGTTGAAGAGCTTGTTCGTGGAAGGAGGAAAAGGAAGCATGGTAATTGTTACAACGCGTAGTCAGACTGTGGCAAGAATAGCGGGCACACATCCACCTCTTTTTTTAGAGGGTCTGGATTCACAAAAATCTATGAAGCTGTTCTCTCGAGTGGCTTTCGGCGAGTTAAAAGAACAAAATGCTTTGGAATTGTTAGTTATAGGAAGGGAGATTGTTAAAAAATGTGGTGGCATCCCTCTTGCTATAAGGACTATTGGAAGCCTTTTGTTTTCTCGAAATTTGGGAAGGAATGATTGGCTATATTTCAAGGATGTTGAGTTTTCGAAGATAGATCAACACAACGACAAAATATTCTCAATTCTTAAACTGAGTTATGACCATCTTCCCTCATTTCTGAAAAAATGTTTTGCTTATTGTTCATTGTTTCCAAAAGGTTTTGTGTTTGAAAAAAAGACTTTCATTCAGATATGGGTAGCTGAGGGGTTCATTCAACAATTAAATGATATTAGATGCGTAGAAGATGTTGGTCATGAGTACTTCATGAGTTTGCTGTCATTGTCCTTCTTTCAAGATGTCACTATGGACGATTGTGGCGGCGTAAGTACTTGTAAAATGCACGACCTTATGCATGATCTAGCACAACTAATAGCCGGGAATGAATATGTCGTGGTTGAAAAAGAAAAGCCAAACTTCGGAAACAGAACACGTTATGTGTCATCTCGTACTGATATACAGTTTGGCCCACCATCGCCATCTTCCTACAAGTTAAGGACATTTCTTTTACATCCCCAAATGAATGCAAGCAATCATTTGCGTCAGTCATACGTTCTTTCCTCTTCAGGCCTAAAGTACTTACGTGTGTTGACACTTTGTGGGTTGCATATTGTTGCAATCCCAAATAGTATTGAAGAGATGAAGCATTTAAGATATATTGATCTATCACATAATATTGAACTTAAAGATCTTCCGCCGGACATTACTAGCCTTCAGAACTTGCAAACTCTAAATCTTTCTGAATGTTCTAAGCTCAAAATATTACCAGAAAATCTCAATAAAAGTCTGAGGCATCTTGAGTTGAATGGTTGTGAGAGATTGACATGTATGCCACAAGGGTTAGGACAGTTGACAAATCTTCAAACACTACCACTTTTTGTATGTGGCAAAGGAAATACACGTGTTAACGAGCTGCGCGACCTAAACAACCTTCGAGGGAGATTAGAAATCAAAGGGTTGAGTTTACTTCGAAATAGTGCTGCAAAGATTGAATATGCCAAAGTACTTATTGAGAAGCAACACCTTCAACAATTGGAATTCCGGTGGATATACAATTATTATTTCGATGATAATATCAATCCATTGATGACGTATTGGCCCAGTAGTATGGCTGAATTAGAAGATGAGATGATTTCAAAATTACGGTTGGAAGATGAGATGATTTTAGAAGCTCTGCAGCCACACCACTCACTTCAAAAGCTAGTTATTGATGGATTTTGCGGCAAAAGGTTACCGGACTGGATAGGGACTCTCTCGTCGCTCTTGACTATTGAGATCCACAATTGCAATTATTTGAGATCACTACCTGAAGCAATGTGTAACCTTGTATCTTTGCAGAAACTTTGCATCTATAACTGCATACCATTGGAGGAAATTTATGCAAAACCATATGGAAAAGAATGGCCAAAACTTTCTCACATTCGAGAAGTTGAGATCCTTCCTATGAGACCATCATTACTCGAGTATTTTACTTGAGTAAAAAAATTTCCTCAATCATTGAGCTGTTTCTGAATCTACTCTCTTATTTCAATCATCATTTGACATTGGGATAATGATGCAAATTCAAATGATTGAGGTAACTTTCTATTCGCCTTTATCTTCTTTTCGATCTTATACTTACATACTCTATTTAGTATTAATATTTATCATTTGTGTTTCTGCATGTTGGTTTTACTCGCATTATTGATATTGCTGCAAATTCTTTTTCAAGTGACGTCGATGACAAACAATATCTCGAACTTTCCACCATCAGATGCTGAAATTATGCATCACTGTATTGATTATCCAAGTTCTAGTTGGCTTCATCATGAAAATAATTTGTTGAATATGAAAATTGCAAATTAGGTTTCTCGCGAATGCTTGCTAATAATTTCATTTTATGTGTTGTGCTTCTTTTATTGTGCTTATTGCTGAGTTTTTGGGTGTGTAGTAGTTGAAGAGAGTTGATAATGTATTTCTCTGTCAGTGTTTGTAATAAGTTCTTAGTTTGTATTCAGGACCATGAGAACATTGTGGAGTTTTGAATCTAAACACTTTATAATTGTTAGTATTGAAACTTAAAATTGTTGCAAAAAACCTAGTAATATTGATTTATCTAAAGTATCCAAACAACTCATTTTTGTATCTAACATTTATTAAAATGTTACCTTTTTTTATCCAATTGCTAAATGTTGTTAAATTTAAAGGGTAACTTTTTTCTTGATCTAGTAGATTGGTTGTTGTACTTCAGGATAGTATTTGTTGATCCATAGATTAGGTTCATTGACAGGATAAATTACAGGGTTGTGGACGGCCTAGTACTTGAATTTTTTGTAAATGTTAGAAATGTACTCATCAATCTTGTAGTTTCTGCTCTTCATGAAAGCAACGACATGAACACATGGTTAGCCTCTGAGATGTCATTTCCTGCATGAGCGTATATGTTCTTACAAGTTGACCAAATTTTCTCTTAAGTTTTCAATGTATCTAACATAAAAAGTATACTCAGTTGACATCCTACAACATAAATCAAAAGTATCTTAGTTTACAATAAAAAATGAAACCACGCTCATATAACATGAATAAAATATATCTCAATTTACAATTCAAGTACCTTACAATACACATGTCGGTGTAAGTGTCAATCCTCTCAATCCTAAATAACCATCCATTAATGAATATGTTAGTAAATATATAAACTAACATTATGAAAATTACATTATCTCATATTTAATAATGTTTTGTAAAACATCCACATCATCATAGTTTGGAAATCTCATCCTACTAGTCACCCACATTTCCAAATCCATAATGTATGTTATGTCCTAAATTGCAATTTACTTTAGAATCTAAGAGGTGTCTTCCTCATATGCTTAAAATTTTTCTCATTGACAATTCTCATTTCTCTTATTTCCCTTTCCCAAACATGTAGGTAAGTTGATTTAGCTGTCTTCCAAATAATTTCTTTCAATTTCATTCTTGAATATTTCTTCTTAAAGTTGTTGTACAAGTGACACTCACAAAATCTTTTCTTGACACCCAATAGAAGCTCATCACAACAAGTAATAGACCCTACAATAAACATGAAATTAACATGAATTACAAGATCATTTTACATGTAATTCTAAATAATTACAAAATCATCAATTATAAGTACCTTTAGTTGATCAAATGTGAATGTGTAGTTGTGACACTGAGTCCTACCTACAAGATTATCAATTAAAAGTTTCATTGTTTCTCTTTCAACAACAACAAAAGCTATTGTCATAATTCCGTAATTTGGATCTCTTCATATTGGTGCAAGTATTTATCCTCCACAAAGCCCCTTTAAAAAACATCCATCAAGTCCAATCACAAGTCTGCAAAGCTTGAGACTCTCTTTACATGTTGTATAACATATGTATAATCTTTAAAAATGAGATCTTTTATTAACCACTTCAACTCGCACTTGTTAAACATTTAATTTGACTGTTGATCCATGATTTGTTCTTAGAGTTTTATGACAATAGTCATAAATTTTGTTGTGTTTTTCTAAGAATGAAGTTTCTACCATGTCTCTGACTGCACATCTTTTCCTAATTGCCTTTGTCTTGTTAATCCCTACATTAAACGTCCTTTAAGCTTTTTTCTCGATGTCCTTGATCTTTATCATATGATTGTCTTTCAAAGAGTTATGATGTAATGACCCGTATAATATATATCTAGAATAATATCATACAAATGTTATTATTTGATACTGATGAGTCCAAGCCTTTGAGGTTGGCATCAATTTTGGTAAAACTAACTTAGCAGAAAGATGTTGGACAAGATGTCCTAACATGTTGAACTAACTGCAGGTTAAGGTGTTAGACAAGATGTCATATCATGGTGATTCGTCATCTTTGTCTGTTACAGTTTGAAATAATTGTTTCTGTTTTCCATGTGTGATTGGAAATGATTTGATCCTAGGTGGCATCTGAGATTGAGGAATCAGAGATTCTGATTCTAAAAGGAATATGCGGTTTCCATGTAAGGAGACATTTTTGGAAACTTAGGATTGAAGAAACTATTCTTACGAAGAATAGGTCGTAGAGATCAAGTGTGTTGTTTTCTTTCTGATATTTATTCTGTTCTTCATTATCTTTGTGAGAAGCAGAGATCAAGTGTCACGACATCCTATCCGGCATCTTAGTGATCCGCTTAACTAGAATTTCAATTGGTATCAGAGCAGGCATCCTGCTCTGTATCTGGGTGAGATTCAGGGACGATACTTTCTGGTTCGATGGATAAAGAAGGAGGAATTTTAAATAGACCTCCCATACTTGATGGTTCCAATTATGAATATTAGAAAGTGCGCATGGTGGCGTTCATCAAGTCCATGGATGGTAAAGCTTGGAAGTTAGTGGTTAAAGGGTGGGATCCACCAAAGACCAAAGACAAAGATGGTAAGGCTACTGAAGAGCTGAAACCTGAAGAAGATTGAGATGATGAAGATGATAAGCTTGCTCAAGGTAACTCTAAAGCCTTGAATGCCTTGTTCAATGGTGTGGACAAGAACATCTTCAGGCTCATTAAGAACTGCACTGTTGGAAAGGATGTCTGGGAAATCTTGAAGACTGCTCATGAAGGAACTTCTCGTGTTAAATTCTCAAGACTTCGACTCCTCACCTCTAAGTTTGAGAACTTGAGAATGAAGGAGGATGAGAGTATTCAAGAATTTCATATGAATATTGTGGACATTGCCAACACTTCAAGTGATCTTAGAGAAAAGATTCCAGAAGCAACGCTTGTCCAGAAAATTTTGAGGTCTCTTCCTAAGAAGTTTGACAAGAAAGTGACTGCCATCGAACAGGCTCAAGATATAAACACCTTGAAAGTAGATGAAATGATGGGGTCTCTACAAACTTTTGAAATGTCACTGAATGAAAAGACTGAGAAAAAGAAAAGCTTAGCCTTGGTGTCAGATCATTATGAAGGAAAGACAAACTCCAAAGAAGAGATGTCTAAGGCTTTTGTGTTTCTTGGAAAATAGTACAGTCAATTGCTGAAGAAGATAGAGGGGGAATCCATATCGAATGCCAAGCCTCAGCCATTCAACAACCATAAAAGAAATAATCTTGGAAGAAACTCTAAGTATGAAGACAAAGATGACAACGAAAAAGGGATCAAGTGCTATGAGTGTGAGGGATATGGACACATCAAATATGAGTGTCCTACATTTCTCAAGAAAGAAAAGAAAATCATTATTACATCTTGGTCTGAAGATGATTCTGCAAGTGATGAAGAATCACCTAAACAAGTTTCTGCTCTTACAGGAATATTTGATTCTGATATAGAATCAAAAATTGGAGATCTGTCTTATAATGATCTAATCAAATCCTTTAAGAAGCTTTACAAGAGATGTGCTGAAGTCTACCAGCTAGGAGAAGGGCAACATAAGATTATTATGCTCCTTGAGACTGAAAGAGTAAAACATCTTAGTGTTGAAGATGGCTGATTTACATCCTGAGTGAATTGCACACTCAAAGATAACAACAGAGTCACCACCGAACTTTATTTAGTCCCAAAGGACAGGGAAATTATCAATAAAACCCAAGGGGAAGAGAAACGGGAACGGGGGGTCGGTTATGCGAAAGGAAGGTACTAGCACCTAACGCATCCGTCGTACTCGACGGGAACCATTTCACTTGCTTCTAGGCTTGGATGGGTTATCTATCTAAAGGCTTCTAGCTAAAGAAAGAGGAGAGAGAGAAGTGAAAGGGGAAAAAGAAAGAAAAGAAGGAAGGTAGGGTGGAAGTGTGCTCGTCAAGACATTGTGTCTCGTGCCTACGTATCTGATATCCAGAAGAATGCAGAATCAGAGCTTCTGTAGTTCGGGGAACCGAACAGAAAACAAAACAAGAAAGAAACAAGGAGATGAAAGAAGTGGTGTCAAAACCAAGAGCAAGAGTGAAAGAAAAACTCTATTGGGGAAGACCCCGCAGTAAGAGCGTTTGCACAAGAGACTAGGAAAAGAATGGTGTCAAAACCGAGAATGAAAGAAACTCCGCTGGGGATAACAAAGAGAATTGGTGTCGAAACCAAGAAAGTAAGAGCAAAGGGAATAGGAAGGGCGCCACTGGGGATCCAAATAAAGGGATGGTGTCATAACCAAGAGAAAAAGGAGACTCGGTATATTAACTGGATGACAGTGGTTAACCGAAGAGAGAGAGTAGGGCCCTGGCGGGGAAAAAGAGACTGGTGTCAACAGACAGACTGTGATAAATCAAGAGAGAGAGTGCTGAACCAAGAGAAGGTGTTTGACTCTGAGGGGCATCGATATATTAACTGATAAATAGTGGTTAACCGAGGACACAAGGATTGCAACTCTGTGGGGATAGAGAAGCATTGGTTTTAATAGAGCAAACTGTGATTAACCAGGGGGACAGGTGTAGGACCGATCAAAGGTCGTAACCCAAAAGGGATGTTGGTAACGACTGAACAAACAACACTTGACCAACGAAGAAGGGTATTGAACCAAAAGAGGTTACTAGCCCAAGGGTGCAAGTTGCAACACCCTCTTTCTATACCCCCAAATAATCACATAATCATTTAGGCACATATTAAAAACTTCGTCAGAGTATAATTATAAACATAGTATAAAAGAGGTATGCCACATTATACATGAATTTAAAACATTCAACACCTGCTCAACAATTGATATGCAATAGTGGGGTAACTTTGCAACAGAGGAACTTAGTCCTTACACCCACATCTCAATATTTAGAATAAAAGCGAAAAATCTAAACATTGAATAACATCAAACATATATATATATATATATATATATATATATATATATATATATATATATATATATATATATATATATCATCGAGTATGATCCACCAACATAATTCATGTTTACATAAACATTCATCAACAAGATACATGTACAAATGTATCACAAAAGAATCATAATCATCCTAGCTACTCGGTGCTACATATCAGAGCCGACCGACCAAAAGAATGAAGACACGCTTCACAAAAAGACCACCAGCATACCTACTCTACAATGCCTCATAGAGCATCATAAAATAGCAGAAGGGTGAGAAATATTATCATAATAACAATGCATATAATTATATATATCCTAGCATAAGAATACACATATTCCACATTCTCACCACAATTCATCACAATGTATATATATATATATATAACCAAGCATATTCATCATGCATACTTTCACAATTCTTAATCATTCCACATAAACATACACATTTATGTTTATTCATCAATGCACCATTATAAAGATAATAAATGCAAATCATAGAGACAGACTCACGACTCTATGCAAATGCAATGCGGTACCGACTCAATCATCTCAAGTTCACTCAGGAACTTATTGGAACCATCGCTCGTTACCAATGTAACTCCCCGTCGGGCCTACGATGTTCACCCATTGCTCACACCTCACATAGGCATACAATGTTTATGGATTACTCACACCTCACATAGGCACACAATCCGATTGCTCACACCTCACATAGGCACACAATCGTCTATAATCATCGCTCACACCCCACATGGGCACACGACGTTATAACGGATTCTCATTAGAATCACTCAACACAAGAATGTACATCATTATGCTTCACATACAAAATGACTCAAGACATTCTTGAAATGCATACATATTCACAATATATTCATGCATTCATCTCATACAATCACATACAATCTATATACATTCACTTCAATGCACTATTGTATGATTCACATCCAAAACACCCATTCAAAACGGTAAAAGTCGCTAAATAGCACTATTCCCGACTTTCTGACATAATAAAATCGGCTAATGATTTCCAAATCATCATAATACGAAAGTACAGCTCAATAGCTTCACAACGATACCAAGAATGTAAAAATCGGATAAACGGAACACAAGTTACGAAAGAAAACGAAAAACAACATTTTGAAAAGTTCCATTTTGCAATTGCCCTGTCCATACGCGTATTTCCCTGAGCCATACGCGTATGAGCAGAGACTCATTTTTCCCAAAGTTCACGTGTAAAAGTCCGTACGCGTAATGCCCAAACTCGTACGCGTATTGCCCTGAAATGCTACGCGTATCATACGCAAATGGGCAGATGGCCGAGCAAAATAACATCTCATACGCGTATTGGCCCATGGTCCGCCCAACATACGCGTATTGCCAAGGTCCATACGCGTATGAACACGCCCCATACGCGTATGACCTGGAAAAACCAGAAAAATTCTTCTGCATAATTTTGCTTACGGGTTCCAATCCAAAACACCCTAAATTCATCATCTAAACTCAAACAAATACCAATTTGATGTATCACAATACATACCCAACATGTACACACAACTAAGAACACAATCAACAAGAGTTTAAACACATTTGGATCAATTTCTAATCAATTTGTCAAAATATGGGTTTATACAAAAACTCATAAAAATCAACAACAACAACAACACAATCATACATAATGATATACATTGATGAGATAATAAGATTTCACACCCTTACCCGGATTCCAAGCTTGCTAGATGATTGTTCTTGAGGTTTTCTAGGTTTTCCAAGTTTTCTTCTCTTTTCTCTTCTTCCTCTTTCTTTCTCTCCTTTTTCTCTCTATTTCCCTTTTCTTTCTCTTTCTCTCCTATTTCTTCTCCTTATCTCTTTTTCTTTTCTTATTTTCTACTCAAAGTCAATTAATTCATTTTCTCACATAATTCTACACTTAATCACTTTTCTACCAATTTTACTAAATTTCTCACATAATTCTATTTCCACTAAATTTCTAACTTATTATTAATTGAGAAATGTCCAAAATACCCTCCATTCTAATTTCCCCGAAAACTCTCAAAAACGGTAAAATATCATAACATGTCAACATAGCATATTAACACACCAATTTCACAAATAAAATAATTTATCACTCAATTTAAATAAAAGACTCAACAAAATGGAAATAATCGAAATCGGGGCGTTACAACTCTCCCCTACTTTAGAAATTTTCGTCCTCGAAAATATTACCTGATTCAAACAACTCCGGATACGACTCTCGCATCCCACTCTCTAGTTCCCAAGTCATATTGCCTTCCGCAGCGCCTCCCCACGCTACTTTCACAAGCGCAATATCCTTGCCTCTTAGCTTCTTAACTTCACGGTCCAAAATCCTAATCGGTAAAGTTTCAATCGTAAGGTTATCTCTCACTTCAACCTCGTCCATAGGAATAACATGTGATGGATCCGGATCATACTTCCGAAGTTGCGAAACATGAAATACATCATGCAAATTCGAAAGATTCGGAGGCAACGCCACACGGTAAGCCACAACACCAACTCGTGCAGTAATCTGATACGGACCAATAAAACGAGAAGTCAACTTCTTCGACTTCAAAGCACGACCCACACCCGTAACCGGTGTAACTCTCAAAAACACATGTTCGCCTTCTTGAAACTCAAGATCTTTCCTTCTCTTGTCATGATAGCTCTTTTGTCTACTTTGAGAAGCTTTCATCTTCTCCCGAATAAACTTCCCTTTCTCCGTCGTTTGTTGTACCATCTCCGGTCCAACTATCGTCCTTTCACCGGTTTCATGCCAACACAAAGGTGTTCGACATCTCCGACCATACAAAGCCTCAAATGGTGGCATACTTATACTTGAATGAAAACTGTTATTGTAGGTGAACTCAATCAACGCCAAATAACTATCCTAAGCACCACCTTGCTCGAGCACACAAGCACGCAATAAATCCTCCAACGATTGAATTGTCCTCTCGGTTTGACCATCCATTTGCGGATGATAAGCCGAACTCAATCTTAGCTTAGAACCCAAAGCCTTTTGTAAACTCTCCCAAAACCTCAATGTAAATCTAGGATCTCTATCCGATACAATACTCTTAGGAACTCCATGTAACTTCACAACCACAAGAACACAAATCTCGGCTAACTTATCCAATGGATAACTAATATCAATTGGAATGAAGTGAGCAGATTTAGTAAGCCTTTCAACGATTACCCAAATAACATTATGACCTCTTTGCGTATTCGGCAATCCCGTAACAAAATCCATCGATATACTATCCCATTTTCACTCCGGAATGTCCAACGGTTGCATCAATCCACTAGGCTTTTGATGTTCCACCTTAGACTTTTGAAAAGTTAAGCATGCATACACAATTGAGCCACATCCCTCTTTAATCCGGACCACCAAAAGATTTTCTCCAAATCTTGATACATTTTATTCGCTCCCGGATGAATACTTAAGTTACTTCGGTGTCCTTCTTCCAATATCATCTTTTTCAACTCTTCATCATCGGGAATACAAATACGACCATGGAATCTCAAAACTCCAAAATTATCAACCTTGAAATCCTCATTCCCATTCATCATCAAATCAACGAACTTCAAATCCAACTTTTGCTTTTCACATACGGTTGCAAGAAAATCATTCGTAACATGTAGCATACCAAGTCTCACACTTCTCGGCGTCATTTCCCAAACTAAACTCAAGTCTCTAAAATTCTCCAAAAGTTCCCATTCTCTCATCATCAATGCGGACATATGTAACAACTTCCGACTCAAAGCATCGACCACCACGTTTGCCTTACCCGGATGGCAATTCAAACCAAAATCATAATCCTTCAAAAGCTCTAACCACCTTCTTTGTCTCATGTTCAATTCTTTTTGATCAAATAAATATTTCAAGCTCTTGTGATCACTAAAAACTTCAAATCTTGCACCATAAAGATAGTGCCTCCAAAATTTCAAAACAAACACCACGGCCGCTAACTCCAAGTCATGTGTAGGATAATTATTTTCATGCACTCTCAATTGTCTTGAAGCATATGCCACAACTTTTCCATCTTGCATCAAAACACCACCTAAACTAGTCAATGAAGCATCACAATAAACCACAAATGGTTCCGTCGGATTTGGCAAAATCAAGATCAGAGTCGTTGTCAACCTTCTTTTTAGCTCAATGAAACTCTTTTCACAATGAATATCCCAAATGAAAGCCTTTCCTTTACAAGTCAATTGCGTTAACGGAAGTGCCAACTTCGAAAATCCCTCAATAAACCTCCGATAATAACCCGCCAAACCTAAAAAGCTTCGAATCTCCGTAACCGATCTAGGAGCCTCCCATTGCATCACCGCATCAATCTTGGATGGATCAACACTAATACAACTACCGGAAATAACATGTCCAAGAAAACTTACTTCCGACAACCAAAATTCACATTTTGACAACTTAGCATACAATTGTTTCTCTTTCAAAATTTGTAACACAATCCTCAAATGCTCTTCATGCTCCTCTTGAGACTTAGAGTAAATCAAAATATCGTCTATGAACACAACCACAAAACGATCTAGCTGTCCATGAAAAATACGATTCATGTATTCCATAAACACACCCGGCGCGTTAGAAACCCCGAATGGCATCACGGAATATTCGTAATGGCCATACCGTGTCCTAAAGGCCGTCTTTTGAATATCCTCTCCTTTCACACGAAACTGGTGATATCCCGATCTCAAATCAATCTTGCTAAAAACACGCGCACCAACCAATTGGTCCATCAAATCATCGATCCTTGGAAGCCGATACTTGTTCTTAATTGTCACCTTGTTCAATTGTCGATAATCAATGCATAACCGCATACTCCCGTCCTTCTTCTTTACCAACAATACCGGAGCACCCCAAGGAGAAACACTTGGCCTTACAAATCTCTTGTCCAACAAGTCATTCAATTGCTTCTTCAATTCTACCAACTCCGATGCCGACATATGATACGGTGCCATCGAAACTGGTCTAGTACCCGAAACTAGATCAATAGAAAACTCAACTTCTCTTTCTGGCGGTACATCCGTAATATCCTCCGGAAACACTTCTGGAAAATCACACACCACTGGGAACACATCGAGCTCAACTTTACTCTCCACCGACAATGATGCAAACAAACCAAACAATTGAGCTTCGTCCGCTAAAAGTTTCTTCAACTCTTTAGTGGATAGGAAACTCTCATCTTCATCATCTTCCAAAGAAGGAAACCTCACTAACTTGTGATAGCAATCTATATGAACTCGATTAAATTGCAACCAGTTCATACCCAAGATTACGTCCAATCCCTCCAACGGTAAACACACTAAATCCATAATGAAGTCTTTACCATACATGGTCAAAGGACAACTTACACACACCAAAGACGTAGTTACCGACCCTGAAGCAGGAGTCTCAATAACCATTTCAACGGCCATCAAAGACAACACAAGATTCAAACACTTCGCGCACTCAGACGAAATAAACGAATGAGTCGCTCCCGTATCAATAACAGCAACTAAAGATGTACTATTAATAAAGCATGTACCTTTAATCAAACGGTCTGCACTAGTAGTATGAGTTCCCGCCAATGCAAACACCTTTCCGCCCGCTTGAGTTTGTTTCGGCTTAGTACACTTAGTACTAATGTGACCCACTTCTCCACAATTATAGCACTTCACCATATTCCTTCTACAATCGATAGTAGCATGCCTAAGACCTCCACAGTTAGAACATTTCACCATAGTCTTCCCACACTCAAATGATTTATGACCCATTTCACCACACTTGTAACACTTAACGGAACCTCCTTCTCTAGATCTCTTATCAAAGTTTCCCCTATGCTTGCCCTTATCAACGGGTGTCACATAAGGTCCACTTCTAGCTTGTTGCTTTCCCTTCCTCTCATTCAAACTTCTGTAATGTGTAGAACGAGCCTTGCTATCTTCCTCGAAGATTCTACAACATTCCGTCAAATCCGTAAACCTTCTTATCCTTTGATATCCCACAACTTGCTTTATCTCGGGACGCAAACCATTCTCATATTTAATACACTTTGAGAACTTAGCAGTAATTGTAGCATAGTGAGGATGGAATTGAACCAACTCCACAAACTTAGCAGTATAGTCCACCACGGACATACTACCTTGTTTCAGTTCAAGGAACTCCATCTCCTTCTTCCCTTTCACACTTTCAGGGTAATACTTCCTCAAGAACTCGGTACGAAATAAATCCCAAGTTATCTCTTCATCATCCACCTCAAGAACTTGACGTATACCGACCCACCAATCGTCGGCTTCTTCCTTCAGCATGTGAGACCCAAGCCTCACCTTATTCTCCTCCGCATAGCCCATGACTCTAAAGATCCTTTCAATCTCTTTCAACCAATTTTGAGCTCCATCGGGATCAAATTTTCCGTTGAAGACCGGTGGTTGATTCTTCCTGACCTCGTCATTAGCATTCACGTTCGGCGCACCTTGCACCGCCCTAGCCATTGCTTCCAAAGCAGCAGCCATCACATTGTCGTTTCTACCAGCCATATTCTGATCATTCCCAAAAATGAAAACAAGTTTAAACAACAGTTCAACCATCACAACAACAAGACAGACACAACTGACTCAACACTGGCTCTGATACCACTTAATGCAACACCCCCTTTCTATACCCCCAAATAATCACATAATCATTTAGGCACATATTAAAAACTTCGTCAGAGTATAATTATAAACATAGTATAAAAGAGGTATGTCACATTATACATGAATTTAAAACATTCAACACCTGCTCAACAATTGATATGCAACAATGGGGTAACTTTGCAACATAGGAACTTAGTCCTTACACCCACATCTCAATATTTAGAATAAAAGCAGAAAATATAAACATTGAAACACATCAAACATATATATATATATATATATCATCGAGTATGATCCACCAACATAATTCATGTTTACATAAACATTCATCAACAAGATACATGTACAAATGTATCACAAAAGAATCATAATCATCCTAGCTACCCGGTGCTACATATCAGAGCCGACCGACCAAAAGAATGAAGACACGCTTCACAAAAAGATCACCAGCATACCTACTCTGCAATGCCTCATAGAGCATCATAAAACAGCAGAAGGGTGAGAAATATTATCATAATAACAATGCATATAATTATATATATCCTAGCATAAGAATACACATATTCCACGTTCTCACCACAATTCATCACAACTCACTCATATACATCACAATGTATATATATATATATATATATATATATATATATATATATATATATATATATATATATATATATATATATATATATATAACCAAGCATATTCATCATGCATACTTTCACAATTCTTAATCATTCCACATAAACATACACATTTATGTTTATTCATCAATGCACCATTATAAAGATGATAAATGCAAATCATAGAGACCGACTCACGACTTTATGCAAATGCAATGCGGTACCGACTCAATCATCTCAAGTTCACTCAGGAACTTATTGGAACCATCGCTCGTTACCAATGTAACTCCCCGTCGGGCCTACGATGTTCACCCATTGCTCACACCTCACATAGGCACACAATGTTTATGGATTTCTCACACCTCACATAGGCACACAATCCGATTGCTCACACCTCACATAGGCACACAATCGTCTATAAGCATCGCTCACACCCCACATGGGCACACGACGTTATAGCGGATTCTCATTAGAATCACTCAACACAAGAATGTACATCATTATGCTTCATATACAAAATGACTCAAGACATTCTTGAAATGCATACATATTCACAATATATTCATGCATTCATCTCATACAATCACATATAATCTATATACATTCACATCAATGCACTATTGTATGATTCACATCTAAAACACCCATTCAAAACGGTAAAAGTCGCTAAATAGCACTATTCCTGACTTTCCGACATAATAAAATCGGCTAATGATTTACAAATCATCATAATACGAAAGTACAGCTCAATAGCTTCACAACGATACAAAGAATGTAAAAATCGGATAAACGGAACACAAGTTACGAAAGAAAACGAAAAATGATATTTCCATTGAAGATTTGAAAGGAAAAGTGATGGCTAGAAACAAAAAAGTAAAACAGATACTGCATTTCTTCTCAAAATCAAACGAAATTGCCTATAGTCATAAATTGGGCCATCGAATGAAAGCAATCCAAAAGAGACTAGATGACATTGCTAAGAATAAGCATGCACACTAACTGACCGCCCTATGGAGAATCCAATTGTATATAGGGAGCAAAGACAAACTTACTCTTTTGTGAGTAAAAATGAAGTTATTGGAAGAGAGGATGAAAAGAAATGTATTAAGCATTATCTATTAGATACCAATGCAACAGATAATGTTTCTGTAATTCCCATAGTCGGGATTGGAGGATTAGGTAAGACCGCACTTGCTCAACTTGTCTACAATGATAACGATGTTCGGAAGCATTTTGAGCTAAAAATGTGGGTGTATGTTTCTGATGAATTTGATATAAAGAAAATAGCTCAGGAGATCATTGGGGATGAAAAGAATAGTCTGATGGAGCAAGTGCAACAACAACTTAGAAACAAAATTCAAGGGAAAAAGTTTTTGCTTGTGTTAGATGACATGTGGAACGAGGATCGTGAAATTTGGCTTAAGTTGAAGAGCTTGTTCATGGAAGGAGGAAAAGGAAGCATGGTAATTGTTACAACGCGTAGTCAGACTGTGGCAAGAATAGCGGGCACACATCCACCTCTTTTTTTAGAGGGTCTGGATTATGAAAAATCTATGAAGCTGTTCTCTCGAGTGGCTTTCGGCGAGTTAAAAGAACAAAATGCTTTGGAATTGTTAGCTATAGGAAGGGACATTGTTAAAAAATGTGGTGGCATCCCTCTTGCTATAAGGACTATTGGAAGCCTTTTGTTTTCTCGAAATTTGGGAAGGAGTGATTGGCTATATTTCAAGGATGTTGAGTTTTCGAAGATAGATCAACACAACGACAAAATATTCTTAATTCTTAAACTGAGTTATGACCATCTTCCCTCATTTCTGAAAAAATGTTTTGCTTATTGTTCATTGTTTCCAAAAGGTTTTGTGTTTAAAAAAAAGACTCTCATTCAGATATGGGTAGCTGAGGGGTTCATTCAACAATCAAATGATATTAGATGCGTAGAAGATGTTGGTCATGAGTACTTCATGAGTTTGCTGTCAATGTCCTTCTTTCAAGATGTCACTATGGACGATTGTGGCGGCGTAAGTACTTGTAAAATGCATGACCTTATGCATGATCTAGCACAACTAATAGCCGGGAGTGAATATGTCGTGGTTGAAAAAGAAAATCCAAACTTCGGAAACAGAACACGTTATGTGTCATCTCATACTGCATTACAGTTTGGACCACCATCACCATCTTCCTACAAGTTAAGGACATTTCTTTTACATCCACAAATGAATGCAAGCAATCATTTGCGTCAGTCATACGTTCTTTCCTCTTCAGGCCTAAAGTACTTACGTGTGTTGACACTTTGTGGGTTGCATATTGTTGCAATCCCAAATAGTATTGAAGAGATGAAGCATTTAAGATATATTGATCTATCACATAATATTGTACTTAAAGATCTTCCGCCGGGCATTACTAGCCTTCAGAACTTGCAAACTCTAAATCTTTCTGAATGTTTTAAGCTCAAAATATTACCAGAAAATCTCAATAAAAGTCTGAGGCATCTTGAGTTGAATGGTTGTGAGAGATTGACATGTATGCCACAAGGGTTAGGACAGTTGACAAATCTTCAAACACTAACACTTTTTGTATGTGGCAAAGGAAATACACGTGTTAACGAGCTGCGCGACCTAAACAACCTTAGAGGGAGATTAGAAATCAAAGGGTTAGATTTACTTCGAAATAGTGCTGCTGAGATTGAATATGCAAAAGTACTTGTTGAGAAGCAACACCTTCAACAATTGGAATTGCGGTGGACGTACCTTGATTATTTCGATGATTATGTCAATCCATGGTCGTTAGAGCGCACTACGGCTGAATTACGGATGGAAGATGAGATGATTTTAGAAGCTCTGCAGCCACACCACTCACTTCAAAAGCTAGTTATTGATGGATTTTGCGGCGAAAGGTTACCGGACTGGATAGGGACTCTCTCATCGCTCTTGACTATTGAGATCCACAATTGCAAATATTTGAGATCACTACCTGAAGCAATGTGTAACCTTGTATCTTTGCAGAAACTTTGCATGTATAACTGCATACTATTGGAGCAAATTTATGCAAAACGATATGGAAAAGAATGGCCAAAAATTCATCACATTCGAGAAGTTGAGATCCTTCGTAGGAGACCATGGCAAAAAATTCATCACATTCGAGAAGTTGAGATCCTTCGTAGGAGACCATCATTACTCAAGTATTTTACTTGAGTAAAAAAATTTCCTCAATCATTGAGCTGTTTCTGAATCTTCTCTCTTATTTAAATCATCATTTGACATTGGGATAATGAGGCAAATTTAAATGATTGAGGTAACTTTCTCTTCGCCTTTATCTTCTTTTCGATCTTATGCTTGCATACTCAATTTAGTATTAATATTTATCGTTTGTGTTTCTGCAGGTTGGTTTTACTCACAGTATTGATCTTGCTGCAAACTCTATTTTCAGTGACGTCGTTGACAAACAATATCTCGACCTTTCCACCATCAGGTGCTGAAATTATGCATCACTGTATTGATTATCCAAGTTCTAGTTTGCTTCATCATGAAAATAATTTGTTGAATATGAAAATTGCAAATTAGGTTTCTCGCGAATGCTTGCTAATAATTTCATTTTATGTGTTGTGCTTCTTTTATTGTGCTTATTGCTGAGTTTTTGGGTGTGTAGTAGTTGAAGAGAGTTGATAATGTATTTCTCTGTCAGTGTTTGTAATAAGTTCTTAGTTTGTATTCAGGACCATGAGAACATTGTGGAGTTTTGAATCTAAACACTTTATAATTGTTAGTATTGAAACTTAAAATTGTTGCAAAAAACCTTTAAGTAATATTGATTTATCTAAAGTATCCAAACAACTCATTTTTGTATCTAACATTTATTAAAATGTTACCTTTTTTTATCCAATTGCTAAATGTTGTTAAATTTAAAGGGTAACTTTTTTCTTGATCTAGTAGAGTGGTTGTTGTACTTCAGGATAGTCTGTGTTGATCCATAGATTTAGGGGTGTGCATGGTTCTTAAACCAAACCAAATTGAACCATATATATGGATCAGTTTGGTTTTTAAAACCACTTTAACAAAACTGATTTATTTTTCTAAAACCGGTTTATGTTTGGATCGGTTTGGTTAATAACCGGTTTGCACCAACAAACCAGTTTTTATTTGGAACAATTTTAAAACCAAATTTTCTTCAAATTTGTTTCAACTAAAACTCAATTTTCAATTCAACAACTTATTATTCATTCCATCCAATTGTTTTTTAAATCAATAACCATTTGTCGGCGATGAATCTTTGAATCTCGACCGAAACATTTCCTAAAATTACATAGCTCAATAAAAATGAATAGAAATAATAAGTAATAATTATGAAAGAAAACTACTAAGAAATTGGAAAAAAAAATTTAATTTTCAATCAAGAAAAACAAAATCGAGTAATTTCAGAAGCAAAGTTTTAATACAAGTTATACTTCAACAATTGGAAAAACAAAATGAATAGAATTTAATTTGAAAATTCATTTTGTCACTTATGACCATGAAACAAGACAAAGCAAATAATAAACTATGTTTAAAAAGTGGATTAACCATTTATGTATTGGTTTTCAAAAGTGGATACTGATTTTTTATGGTTTTAGTAAAATGGATTTGGACTCATTTTTAAACCAAATAATATGGACTTTTAAAATCAGTGCACCATATTTTTAAAATTGGTTCTTGTAAATCAGTTTTTTTTTGTTAGATTTATTGACAGGATAAATTACAGGGTTGTAGATGGCCTAGTACTTGAATTTTTTTGTAAATGTTAGAAATGTACTCATAAAACTTGTAGTTTCTGGTCTTCATGAAAGCAACAACATGAACACATGGTTAGCCTCTGAGATGTCATTTCTTTCATGAGCATATATGTTCTTACAAGTTGACCAAATTGTCTCTTAAGTTTTTAAGAGGGTTTCTTAATGCACCACCCAAGTTTCTTTGGCACCATGTGAAATTATTTTTTTGCACCCTAATTCCGGATGTGCAAATCCGAACGCACCGAATCTAGAAGAATTTAAACATTTTTTCGGATGTGCATATCCGGAGTGTATCCGGGTCTGTAAATCCGGACGACATTCTGAAATATTTAAAGCTGCATGATCACTCCCCCCTTCCCATAATCAACCTTCTTCTTCCACACTCACTCAAAAAACCCTATTTCATCAATCCCATTTCTCACTCAAAAAGTTCAAATTTTTGGTGCAACAAATCAAAGGGAGCAAGGAAAGACAGAATTTCAGGTAAACATTCAACTTCATCCACTACATTGCTCACATTATCAACCTACATTTTTGGAAAAACAAGTTACGCTACTTCCGGATGTGCACATCCGGAACGAATTTTGCATGAACGTTTCCGGATGTGCAGATCCGAAAAAATGCCTGAAGCTAATTAATTTAAGTTTTCAGCATTTTTGAATAAATCTTATTTATACATATTAATTGTTCTATTCTTGTTTATAAATAGAGATGGTGCATCCCGATAACATGACAAAAGAATTAGTTGCGCCGATTTCCTCGAAAGATGAAGGTATGCTCGTAAAGTCGGTTGATGTCGGCGGTGACTTTAACAACAAACAAGACTTTGATGATCGTGAAAGCATGATCGCATACATTCGTAGGACGGCTATTGAGCTCGGCTTCGGTGTAAATATCGGGAGATCGGATAATGGGTCGGATAGAAGAAAAGCTTTTGTAATTTTAGGGTGCGAAAGAAGCGGAAAATATCAAGCACCTCTACGGAAGTTAAAGAAAGACGAGACCGGAACTAGAAGATGTGAGTGCCCTTTTAAGATTGGTGGTTACATGTTAGTTTCCAAGAAATGGAGATTTACCGTTCGTTGTGGTATACATAACCACGAAATGTGCTCAAAGCTACAAGGTCATCCAAGTGTATGCCGGCTCAAGGCGAAAGAGAAGACATGTATAGATGACATGACCTTGAACCTTGTCCAACCGAAGAATATACTTGCGACGTTGAAACGGAAAGATCCCGAAAATGTTGCAAACATAAAGCAAGTGTATAACATTCGGTATCAAACGAACAAGGCAATTAGGGGAGATAGGAGTGAGATGCAACAACTGTTGAAAGTGTTGGAGGACAACGATTACGTGTCTCGGTACAGATATCGCGATGATGGAATTACGGTCCGAGATATTTTTTGGACTCATCCGGATTCCATCAAGTTGTTCAACACGTTCTCGACAGTGCTCATTCTCGATAGCACCTACAAGACAAACAAGTATCGTCTTCCATTGTTTGAGATGGTTGGCGTTACGTCTACGGATAAGACATATGCCGTCGGCTTTGCCTTTTTGGAGTGTGAGAAAGAGGACAATTTCACGTGGGCGTTGGAGACGTGTCGGTCACTTTTGAAGAAACATGTTCAAATGCCAAAAGCAATTGTTACGGACCGCGACAACGCCTTGATGAATGCGGTTGCAAAGGTCTTTCCTTCTTCCAATGCACTACTTTGTCGATTTCACATAACAAAGAATGTGCGAAGTCGGGTTAAGACCGCGGTGGGTGCGAAGCAAGTGGAAGCGGAAGACGGAAAAATGGTCAAGTCGGGTGTCATTATAGAGAAAATTATGGATGCATGGACTCATATTCTAAATTCTTCCACAACGGAATTATATGCCGATTCGGTCATTAAATTCCGGAAAGTGTGTGAACGGTACCCCGCTTTGTTGAAATATGTTGAATCCACCATTCTTGATCAAGTGAAAGAAAAGATTGTTTGTGCGTGGACCGATAACGTACGACATCTTGGAAACACTACCACCAATAGAGTTGAGTCGGCACATGCCACTTTGAAGAATTGGTTGGGAAATAGCAAGGGGGATTTATGTCGGGATTGGGACTCCGTGCATCTAATGATCAAAAACCAACACAATGAGATACAAACCACTTTCGGTCGGAGCATCACAGTTTTGGAACATCGGTTTAAAGGTAACTTTCTCTACTCTCGATTGATCGGCAACATGTCTCGGGCGGGGTTGGGCTATGTTTTTCACGAGGCCAACCGAGCCGAAACGGTAGGTTCCGATAGTGCAAAGTGTGGTTGCACTATTGTGAAAACCTACGGTCTTCCTTGTGCTTGTGCCATTGCTAAAAAGTTGAAACTAGGTGACCCAATACAAATTGACGAAGTTTGCCCTCATTGGATGAGACTTAGTTTTGATGATGATGCTTGTAAGGAAGGAGATAAACCCGATATCTCTATTTTGGCCGAATTGGAAGCGATTCAAAAGAGATTTTCGAAGGCTGACGACAATATGAAGCTACACCTCAAAGAAGAGTTGAGGAAGATTGCCTTCCCCGAAACAACCGCAATGATACCTCTGTCTCAACCGGTTAAGACAAAGGGTGCTCCGAAGAAGTTGAAGCCTACACCAAATGACAACTCAACAACTCGGTATCCTTCGTATTATGAGCACGTTGACCAAATCTTTCCGGACTCTTCGACTCCTAAATCTCTACAAAGTGTCGTGAAAGGAGCTCGCATTTCCAAACCGGCTCCGACACCGATTCCACGAGTTCCGACTCCGACTCCAACTACACGTATGATTTCCTTTATTGACGAGATGTCGGTTTTTATGCACAAGCATATCGACGGTATAATCGATGTCGTAGGGGATGGTAATTGCGGTTACCGAGCCGTGTCGGCTCTACTCGGTAAAGGAGAGGAAGGTCATGCACTTGTACGTCATCAACTTATCCTCGAGTTGGAGACGCATAAAGAAGCATACTTGCGTCTATATGGAAATCAAGAAAATTACAACAAGGTTCACAAGTCACTTGTTCCGTGGTTGAGTGGTCTGGCACCGGTATCGAAATGGATGAGCTTCCACGAGATGGGTCATCTTATAGCATGCGCCTACGATATGGTGTGTATTGACTTGACGAGATACGGGTTTTCGGAAACCTATTTCCCACTGCACACCGCACCTCCGTCGAATCCAAATGATCGCATCATGTGTATCGGATGGCTTGCGAAATCAAGACATTTCGTACAAGTTATCTTGAAACCCGGATGCCCGATACCACCTAAATCACCGCAATGGGCGACGCATGCAACCGCAATTGCCGAGTCTTGGCCGGATAATTTTGTCGAAAGGCAGCTTGAATTCGAAAGATTGCACGCAATTGAAAAGGCATCAAATGCGGAAAAATCGAAAGTTCTAGCTCCCATAGATTTAGACGAAGAATTCTGCTTTAACTCTTTTGTATAATCATACGACACAATGTACATTATTGAAGTGAAATATATTGTATTTTTATCCATATGTCTTTTTAATACACTTACAAATTTTATTGCACTGAAAGTATTCCAAGTGACTGCATAAGCTGTTCAATTCTGTTTTAAAATTGTATCAGTAAAACATTCTGATTTGCAGATCCGGACAATTTCCGGATGTGCACATCCGGAAATGATATTTGTAGGGTTTGCCCGGATCTGCACATCCGGAACGAACTTGGGCAGAAATAACTTTACCCTAACTTTTCTATAAATTAGGGGTTTCATTTGATATCTTTCACAAAACCTCAAAATGTCTCAATTGTATCAAATCAAACTCCGTTGGTATGCCGCAACTGTCTCCTTCACTGACGGCAAAACACGCGCTCAAAAGTTTACGATAACGAGGGACATCCCCCTCGACCAAATCATTGACGACATCGAACATCTCCTACCTTACGGAGATAAACGGAAAGTTGCGAAGCTTCAGTATCGTTCACCTTCGGTTGACAACGAAGGGAACGTCGCTTACATCCTTGTTGAGCTCAAGAATCAAGACGATGTTAGATCGATGTGGCAAACTTATTTGGGTTACGAGGAACAGTTTCCGATCGAGTTCGAGGCGACCGTCAAAATCCGAAGAACGGTCGTGACATCTTAGAGATGTGCAAGCGTCCACCGGGCTATTGATCTTGTAATATTTAAATTTCTGTCGATCCCATGCCGATTTTCTCAATGTAATCCCGATTTTATTTTATGAATGTGAGAAACATTTTTGGTTTTGGTGTTCTGCTTCAGCATTTTTTCCGGATTTGCAAATAAGATCTTTTACCGGATGTGCACATCCGGGAAAAAATGTAAATTTTAAAAAAATTGGTGCGTCCGGATGTGCACATCTGAAATAAAGAGACAAAATCGAAAATTCAGTTGGTGCCTAAGAAACAAGGATGATGTAATAAAAAAATTCTCGTTTTTAATGTATCTAACATAAAAAATATACTCAGTTGACATCCTACAACATAAATCAAACGTATCTTAGTTTACAATAAAAAAATGAAACCACACTCATATAACATGAATAAAATATATCTCAATTTACAATTCAAGTACCTTACAATACACATGTCGGTGTAAGTGTCGATCCTCTCAATCCTAAATAACCATGCATTAATGAATATGTTAGTAAATATATAACTAAACATACTAAACTAGAAAATTACATTATCTCCTATTTAATAATGTTATGTAAAACATCCACATCATCGTAGATTGGAAATCTCATCCTACTAGTCACCCACATTTCCAAATCCATAATGTATGTTATGTCCTAAATTGCAATTTATTTTAGAATCTAGGAGGTGTGTTCATTAGAGGTGATAAAATGGATTGATTGGATGGATATGGATTGGATTATTAATTAATGGATCAAAATAATTCATTAATCCATTAATCATCAACTAAAAGTTACTTTAAAAAATCCAATCCAATCCATTCATTAAAAGACATAATCCATCCAATCTATCCATTAACAACTTTTTAGTGAATGGATATCCATCTATCCAAAAAAAATTTAACTAGTTTTATTATTTTCTGTATATATATTTTTTTAAATTTCACAAAAAATGTATTTTTTAAAATGTATTTTTCTTAAATAAAATTATTTCATAGCAATTTTTTAATTTTAAAATATAATTTTTAAAAATATGTCTCCCGTCTCTCTCCTCCATACTATCAAATGGATTGATGAATTTCTCAATTCTAAAAATTAAACTAGTAAAGCATATATTAATTTACTTATTAGTTGTATTGCATTTGTCAATAATACTACGTGTATTAGAACAAATTAATCATAAAATAGGTGAAAACATTAAAAAGACAATAGCATATAAATTTACATTTATTAAAATAAACGTGACACCATAAAGCATTTCACACCCACACCCTACAATATAATTTGTGACTGCTAAAGAAAATGGGCAAGTTGAATGAGTATTATCAAGGATTTTTTTAATTTAATAATATTTAATATAAATTAATTTCAAAATTTATTCTTATTCATTATAAAATATATTAATTTTTTAATTATTATAAATTCAACCGTAACAATTATTTCAAATTTGGTACCAAATTAATAGGATTTTTAATAGAAGCTTTTATTAATTTTATTCACATAAAATATGCAGTAGATCCACAAGTAAATTAGTACGGGTGATAACGTCGTTAATAAATGATTGTGTATCACAGCTCAAATGTTTTATTCACATAGTATAATATGTAGTGTTTTTATTCACATTGTTCAATAAGAATTTAAATTAAAAAAATTCAAATTCAAATTCAAAACATGTTAATACTCAATCTTACGATTGTAATCACAACTTAAATCTTACTAATCATGGTTTATAAAATGTTGCTAATCAAATCAAATGTTGGAAAGTTCAAAAACGTTAATTCCAAAAAGAGAGATTATTTGTTTTGATATTTTCATAATAAAATAAAATATCATTCAAAAATTAAAAATATCAATTTTATTTTAATTATTTTACTTTAATAATTACATAGATAAATTTTTTTATTATTTTACTATAATATAATTTAATAAATTTAAAATAAAAAATAAAAAAAATCTATTGAATTTTTTTTAAATGTTGGATGGATTGGATTAATCCCTTTATATAAATGGATGGATTTGATCCAATCCATTAATGGACTTTTGATATATTGGATGAATTGGATTGATTTTTTAGTGGATGAATTAGATGGATAATTGCTTAATGAATCTAATTGCCACCCCTAGTCTTCATCATATGCTTAAAAGCTTTCTCATTGACAATTCTCATTTCTCTCATTTCCCTTTCCCAAACTTGTAGGTAAGTTGACTTTGTTGTCTTCCAAATAATTTCTTTCAATTTCTTTCTTGAACATTTCTTTCTAAAGTTATTGTACAAGTGACACACAAAATATTTGCTCGACACTCAGTAGAAGCTCATCACAGCAAGTAATAGACCCTAAAATAAACATGAAATTAACTTGAATTACAAGATCATTTTACATGTAATTTTAAATAATTACAAAATCATCAATTATAAGTACTTTTTGTTGATCAAATATGAATGTGTAGTTGTGACATTGAGTCCTACCTACAAGATCATCAATTAAAAGTTTTATTATTTCTCTTTCAACAACAACAAAAGCTATTGTCATAATTTGGTAATTTGAATCTCTTCATATGGGTGCGAGTATTTATCCTCTACAAAGACCCTTTAAAAAACATCCATCAAGTCCAATCACACGCCTGCAAAGCTTGAGACTCCCTTTACATGTTGTATAACATATGTATAATCTTTAAAAATGATATCTTTGATTGACCACTTCAACTCGCATTTGTTGAACATTTAATTTGACTGTTGATCCATGATTTTCCCTTAGAGTTTTATGACAATAGTCATAAATTTTGTTGTATTTTTCTAAGAATGAAGTTTCTACCATGTCTCTGACTACACATCTTTTTCTAATTGCCTTCGTCTTGTTAATCCCTACATTAAACATCCTTTAAGCCTTTTTTCTCGATGTCCTTGATGTTTATCTTTCAATGAGTTATGATGTAATGACCCGTATAATATATATATCTAGAATAATATCATACAAGTGTTATTATTTGGTACTGACACAATCATAAATGCCTATTGGCATCATTTACATACTTGACCATTTACAAAACAATAAAGACAACCTATGGTACAAGATATGGAAAGTGCCAAAAATAAAAACCTAAGATTTAAGTACAATATTTGTCATTGTACACGTTACACAACGGGAAATCATAATAAAAGCTTCTCTTGAAACATCAATGCACAACTCTTTTTGTAAACAAAACCTGCAAATAATACTTGAAAAATAACAACAATATTGGGGTGAGATAATAATCTCAGTGAGTTCTCATATCCTATGGGTCCACTCGACTCTATAGGGTTCTAATAAAATTCTAACTAAAGTCAAAGGGGGAAAGGGGATAAGACTTGAATTCACAAAACTTGTAATGTATGGAAACATGCCACTTGAGTTCATCAACTAAACAATCACTAGCTCGGAAACTGTACCAAGGCATCTTTCCCCAGCCAACCTTACGTCTAAGATTTTCAACACGGGTCATGGATCCTTATATCATACTTCGACTTTCTTGTGGATCATCCACGTCTTCTATGGGACTCTAACCCATTTGGTTGTACATATGGGACTCTAACCCATTTAGTTGAACATATGGGACTCCAACCCATTTGGTTGATGAGAAGTATCGGTGCATTCATCCCAATCTTACCAGATATAAGTATCATGACTCGGGATAACACAATTAAGGGGTTGTTTCTGACTACGTGATTAAATTTGAAATTCTGACATAGCAGACAACATATGTATTAACACATGTCAAGACATTGTTCTGCATGAACATTTATACAAAGAACAGAATAACAGCAAACTGATACCTTGAATATCAAAACTGCAACAACACAGATGTTACGACATCTGATTCAACATGTTTATCATGAACATTAACATAATATGTAAATATGCAGAATGATAAAAGGCACAGTAAATGTTAACCCAGTTCGGTGCAATTCACCTACATATAGGGGATACCAATCCAGGAAGAAAACTCCACTATCTGTAGAATTGTTACAAAGCTAAACTCCATCGTTTACAACTTTATATCTTAATCTTCTCCCCAATGAAGACTTTATCAAAGAACAACCTCTTTGAAATGAGATACCCCACTCATTTCCCTTAATCACACACTGTGATATCTACATCATCCCTATCAATACAGGATTCTGTCAAGCTTACTTGACAAACACGCTAACTTGGATTTGCTGAAAAGCTTCATCCAAGAACAATACACAATCCAATACCTCAAGGCTTATGGATATGTGCGACACCTATGTCTTCCACAATGTATCAACCCGATACAGAGGGAGACTTACAACCTATAGTCAACGACTCTCAAAACCCTAAACCCTTATTTTTACACAAGAGAACTAGGTTACAAAAGGAATATAAATTCCTATGTCTAAGTCTTCTTTTATAGGCTTCAGTGGTCTTGAGCTTCATATCTTTGGTCCTTGATCCATGCGTATTAAATCTTGGCAGATTTGTTATTGATCTAAAAACCTGTTAAATCACTATATCAGTCCAAGATGTCGTATCTTCAGGTTGGGACATCTTCTTCGACATCTTTGTTCATGGCCAGATTTATTCATCTTTATCATCAATATGTTTTACCAAAATTTTGTCAAACCATAAGAACTTTCAATCTCCCCATTTTGACAAATTTTGGCTAAAACTCCTTTTATTCTAACCGGTGGTTATGATTGAAATACTGAGCACACCGAGTTCATGTTGGTGTACATGAGGAGGAAGATAACACAACCTTCCTCTTCCCAGGGTGAGTGAAGTTGAAAAAGGTCCAGAAGTTGAGACTCCTAAAGAAACACAAAGAAAGTCTGAAACACCAGAACACTGGACACTCCTTTCAAACACACTCCCTCTTCAGAGATCAGTTGTAGACTTCGTGAATTTGAGTACATAAGGCATGTAACTCAGGTCACAAGACACAACTTGATCTTTAACTCAAGTCACAAGACACAAGAGGAGAAACATAGACAAGATGATAAAGCCAACACCTTGTTCAATGTTCTTGCAAAACAGCTGCAAGAACAACACACACATCCCCTGTACTCGAGACTCACACTCCCCCTTTTTAGCCAAAAATTGGCAAAGGTAGCCAAGACATTCCGATACCCAACCAATACTAATCCAGACTCGAACAAAAGACATTTTGAACACACCACCAAGAAAACACTGTATGAGACAAACTCATCCAAGAACTCCCTTAAATACCCAAGACATTTCCTTCGAATATAACGAACCATTGAAAATAACAGTAGTCAATTCAATGAGGTCATTAATCCAAGATTGTAACTTCACCAGAAACCAATGTGCACCGACCAACAATGCTTTGACTGTTTATTCTTTGAAGAAAACCGTCCAGAAGTAATACAGGTTAGAATAAAGGCGCATGTTTTCCACCGACCATAAGACCAGTTACATTTATCACATGTCCTGACATCATGTCAGACATTGTCTACCCAAGACTTCTCTATTGATCAATACTCCCACAGTCTGCAACAGCAGGAAAATGTCAAAACATCTTTCTTGACATCTCATCTTCAAAATAATCACAGTTAGCATGACCTCCAAGCAACCTGGATTCAGAACTGCACCCCTGCATTAATACATATTAGATTAAGAAGTAAATCCCCATATCTAAGATAACCAGTGTTCCTCCAATGAAAACTTATGCTGATGAATGAAAGACATAAGACGCATCTTCATGTCTTCAAGAGCGCACCCTCTGTCCAACCTACCCGCTGAACACAATCATCAACTCCACTTATTGATTCTTCTGACAAGAACCAATAATCACTCACACATGAACACTATCATGCTTCCCGTGAGGTCACATTAGGATCACCATCCTAAATTAACAAACTCTTGGATTAAGATCAAAGCTCCATTGATCCCCCTCTTCTTGAACCCATCTATACACCACAAGAATTCCTCTTGAATTCTCATGTATAGACCTCCATGTTCCTTGAGATAAAATCCAATTGATCTGGAATGATCCACATTTCTCAAAGAGATACCATACCACTTAGTTTGTTATCTTCTTAACGATGTCAGATATTGTATACATGCTCCAGAAATCTTCAACCCATTTGCTCCACAAGCACCAAACTGATCCACTTCTAGCATGTCCCATTCACATCATACTTCCAAGACATCCTTTACCTGTCATTCTCCTGTACGACAAGATAAATACCTCTCAAACAAGATGTGAGTGTCAAGTTCTACACTCAGAACTTAGTATCCTACTCCAAGGATAACCAACCCAAAAAATATTCTAACATCTGTTAGGATATCCTTCACATATCACAGACACCACACACCATGGTTCTTGATATGCTCCACCACTGGACTTACTATCTGCATAGTAATCCAACTGAAGATCTTCACACAACACTGCGCCACCAGCTTGAACAAAGAGAACTCTAGAAACCCAGAGAGAAATAAACTCTCATCCACCAAAAGAAGGCATACTTCCATCTTCAACCTAGAACTTCTACCACCGGCTCCAAGATGAACCAGATCCTTCTTACGTTTTCAACCAACTACCCTTCTGCCCAAGAGTAATTAGTTCCAAGCACCCTGCTTGAATACACACTATGAAACTAACCAAATCCCACCTTTTGATTGATCTGACTCTTCTTCAGAACTCCCAAAAGATACACTGATCCACCAATGAAATCTGATCTTCAAGTTAAATGAACTACTTGCTCCACAGCAAGACATCTTGGATCCACCAAGCCTCTAGACATGTAACATCTTCTCAAACCACAGTTCCCGCAAACTACATGAGATAGACCTTTTTGAAGCATCCATAACTTCCATTCTCCTGTAGATCACCTTATCTTGAGACTCTGATGTTAAGCTAGATGTCAGAACATTCTGATACGACATCCAACTGCTGAATTCAGCTCCTCCTTCTGCCACTTAAAAGAACCTCCTCTCTATTATAGAACAAGAGTTCCATGCTCTCATAGACTTGATTCAACAACAAAGTTTGAGTAAACAACCTCCATCCTACTTATCACAGACTAGTGTCCAAACGGGCACTCTTGTGCCCGTTTGTTCGCTTTTTCTTATTGCGCTAACGTGTTAAAATATAAATCTGTATTTTTTTAATTTTTATTTTAATTTAAATTATTTATATGATAATTTTTATAACTTTCTTTCTCTCCCATTTGTGCAGTAGGTGTCAAACAAATTTTCTGTAAATAATTCTTGAAATAGATCATAAAAGTTTTTTTTAAATATGATAAAGGATTCTAACTTCCATCTATATTTATTTAAAAAAATTTATATATAATAAGTGTTATATTATAACTTGTATTGAATGCCCATATGTATGACATTTTTTTTATTTACATCGGTTGTTTTTTATTTAAAAATATTCACAAAAAGTAGCATTAATTACCATATCAAAGGAAAAAATCATTGATCTCAGTATAAATTTACCATCTATCTAAGCATAACAACAAATAGAATCAAATAAAAAAATTGATTGTATATAATAGAAAAAAATAAAAAATACAATAGATACAAACATGCACTACTTTGAGTTCATTTTTATTGGATTGCAAGATCAATGATGAATCAGTAAAATATGAAGTTGAATGATTAGAGTGAAAATAAAAAAAAATTGAGTTGTGATCTTTCTATAGATCTTTGATCGTCATCCTTTATTTCTTGCCAAACAATCAACATAAATTTAAAAAGATAGGGATGAAATGAAAAACATTAGTGATTAAACTCCATGTTGATGCAAGTGGATATTTGTAGTAATCAAATTTCATGATCATTCAAGCGAGTCTTTGTCTCCAAAAACATCTAAAACAACAATATAATAAAAATGATGATGAGATAAATAAAGAGAGGGAAATGATTTTTGATAGAAGAGAAAGAAAACCTGTAAATGTTATCATAAAATTAAAAAAAAAACATGTTTAAATAAAGGAAAATAGAATGTGGAGGTTACTAATAGTTGGTTTTGTGGAAGTTGATAATAATGAGTTATGTGGAAATGATTAGTAGTGAGTTTTATGGTAGTTATTAAATAAACTATTGATAAAAGAAGTTAAAGGGTAAATTAATCTAAAAAATAGGCCAGCCCAAAATGTGGTATCCCCTTTATATATAGTTATAGATATTCCCTTCAAGCTCACACCTTGATGAATAACTGCTTTGAAACTCCAAAGACTTCACACCTGCCACGTCTGAATCTTCAGAAGATAAGTAGTCATATACTACACCATAGTCAAACCAAAGAATGCCATTTTCCTTGAGTATAGCAGTCTATAGAAAGTTAGAGATAACTGCCACTTAACCTTGACCTTCAAAATGAGCAAGATCCCATGCTCCTAAGTACCTAGATCAGAAATAAACTGATCCAAGAAATAACCATCAAGATTATGATGTCTTAATCTTCATCTTCAACAGCACCATTGTCCAGACTAGTTTCATGCCAGGAAACTCTCCAGAGATCACATACTTTTGTCACACCAGACTGAAGCAGATTCTTAGATCAACACCCAACACCAAAACATATGCTAAAGTGTATGCAGTACCCCTCCCATGATTCTGCACAAACTCTGATGATGAGATGTTCCAACATCTTGTTGAACATCAGCAAACTTGACTTTCAAGGATACTCAATTAAATACTTGTGAATTCCACAAATAGCAATTGATCTTAAACCCTTGTCTAATAACCCTTCTTCACTGTTGTAGCTATGATCCACCAGATCACTTCATGAACACTTATCAAGTATTCAATCTTTTGCAAGTATCTTATTTGACAAACAGTGTTGAGATACCAAGGTTGCCACCCTTGACTCAAGTAACTAAGGTTCTCTCTGAACGAACCCTACTTACATCAACAATTCTGAAAACTCCAATCAGATTGGATCCACCCTTAGGGTTGAGAGAGATGAATCCTTCCTTGTTGTTTTGGATGGTGAAAATAAATCACCTCCACTTTCTTCAGGTTGTGTTTCATAGAAACACCTTCTAGTCAGAAGAATAACTAGAAGACTCTAGATGCACGATTGAGACGCCTTTATGAGTGGACTTGAGAGAATTCTCAAGTATCTTTGACTACCTAGCAGATCAATAATTTATCGAACTCCCAGAGCAAGAACTTGATAAACCTAAACTCAACTCATCTCCTCTTCAACTGACTTCAAACTGCACCATGGAACCAAGCTTCCAAGTACCAAGTCACCATAACAAACATCTTCAAACAACTCTTTCCATTCCATCGCTCCCGACTTTGGAATAAAAAAATGTAGATATCTTCAACTATAGAGGCCGACGATTGAGACCTTCCACCATGTGTCTTCAGTAACAACTCAAGAATCCCATAATTCTAGAGCTCTTCCATCAGAAACATATGCAGCGGAACCACCAAGGAACAAATTCTGTTTGCCCTAATAAGATGTCAGAACATCTTGTAAGATACCCCAACAATAGAACTAGCCACTTCTCCTGCAGTTGTTGTAGAACCTCCTCAGCAACAAGAACAACCACCGGGTTGTTACCTTCGATCCAGAACATCCATCCCATCCATTAATACCCTTGAGTATGTCTGAGTTGATCGATATGATCTTTAAAACTCCTCCTTGTTTAAACGCCAGAAAGTATCTCCCAAAGATCTCATCCAGAAACAGACAGGACACCTGCTCTGATACCAATTGAAATTCTGGCATAGCAGACAACAGATGTCCTAATACATGTCAAGACATTGTTCTACATGAACATTTAAACAAAGAACAGAATAACAGCAGACTGATACCTTGAATATCATAACTGCAACAACACAGATGTTACGACATCTAATTCAACATGTTTATCATGAAAATTAACAGAATATGTAAATCTGGAGAATGATAAAAGACACAGAAATTGTTAACCCAGTTCGGTGCAATTCACCTACATCTGGGGGATACCAATCCAGGAAGAAGACTCTACTATATGTAGAATTGTTACAAAGCTAAACTCCCACGTTTACAACTTTAAATCTTAATCTCTACCAAATGAAGACTTTATTAAAGAACAACCTCTTTGAAACGAGATACCCACTCACTTCCCTTAATCACACACTGTGATATCTACATCATCCCTGTCAATACAGAATTCTGTCAAGCTTACTTGACAAACACGCTAACTTGGATTTGCTTAAAAGCTTCATCCAAGAACAATACACAATCCAATACCTCAAGGCTTATGGATATGTGCGACACCTATGTCTTCCACAATGTATTAACCCGATACAGAGGGAGACTTACAACCTAGAGTCAACGACTCTCAAAACCCTAAACCCTTATTTTTACACAAGAGAACTAGGTTACAAAAGGCATATAAAATCCTAGGTCTAAGTCTTCTTTTATAGGCTTCATCAGTCTTGGGCTTCATATCTTGGGTCCTTGATCCATGCACATTAAATCTTGGCAGATTTGTTACTGATTTAAAAACCTGCTAAATCAGTATATCAGTTCAAGATGTCGTATCTTCAGGTTGGGACATCTTCTTCAACATCTTTGTTCATGGCCAGATTTATTCATCTTTATCATCAATATGTTTTACAAAAATTTTCTCAAACCATAAGAGCTTTCAAAATTGAAACACAACATGATTGTATTCGAAAATCTTAAGGTGAATACATTCCCCTTAACCACAAAATAATAATCCATGTTCCATACAATGCATCTCACTCAAAACTATGGTGACCATTCATCCATGACACTCATCTAGGTATCATATTGCATGAATGTTACCTTCTATTTTTATCTAAATTATGCTTGTAACCTAGTTATCTTTTTAATCTATTTTCCTAGTTATAAGCCTAGGTTTCCTCACTCATCTTCATAATGTTTTAAGCATGTTATTACATAACCAATACGATCACATGCTGCGACAATAATCCAAGCACATATTATGAAATGTATCACATAAGAAAAACAACAATATGTAGAATATCTTAACATATAATTCATAAACAAACACATCACTATTGTCCACCAAGAATCCTTGGTTAATTCATGGTCTCAAAATAAATAGGACTTTCGGGGCCAAGCTCCTCACTAAATAGGACTTTAGGAACAAAGGTTCCTCACCAAATATCAAACCAATACTCATGGTGTTCCTCAAAATTATTAGGTGTTCATCTAGAGCCGTTCACATATTATTCCATATACACTTCAATTCATTCTATTCTATAAATCAATAACATATACCCATATTTCTACTTTCTGTCACATAGATCATTGGAATAAATTTCTGACACTTTTGAACGTGCCTCAATCCGAGTTATGATTCTCAAGTTGCGGGGAAAACAAGAACGAAAATCCTGCATATTGTCATGGTCGCCTGGTGAGCAGCCAGTGAGGCTGGATCGCCTTTGGTTCGCCCGGAGAACCCCAGGTGAGGCCCAGAAAAAACTGAATTTGCATCATGGTTGCCCAACGAGCAGTTAGTGCGGTGGCCACTTTCTGTTCGCCAAACCTCGCCTGACGACGCTAGAAGAAAACACAACTTGCCAAAACTCGCTAAAGCTCACCCGACGACGATGACATAATTCATCTCGCCTCGAGCTCGCCCGATGACTCAAGCGAAACTCAAAATCTGTAGAACGCGAATTTGAAGGTAAACATGGCCAAAACCCCAAACCCACATGTTCATTATACATCCAAACACTCACTTAAACATGTTATATCATAATTTAGCATGCAGTTCAACAACTACAACATGGAAACAACATCAATCCAGTTTCAACATAAAACCCTAACCCACTTATGTTCTCATGCTCCCCCCCCCCCCCCAAGGTTACACTATCTATGGAACTCACCATGATGAAGAAGAAGATATATTGATGACGAAGATGACGAATCCATGAATATCCTCTTTCTCTTCCATGAGTTCTTTTTCTCTTCTTTCCCTTTTCTCTTCTCTTTCTCTTTTACTCTTTCTATATTTCTTTCTTTCTCTTCTTACTAACTTTTTCTTTCTTTTCTATTTATTCTCATCTACCAAATTTATATATTACATAATAATATTATGTAATGATAAAAAATATCTCCATTGATATTTTGTCATCTAACACCAATTGACTAATTATTAATGTTACCAAAGCGTCCTTTCTTACACTTATTAATATTGGTCTGTATCTTTTAATAATAATTGATCTCTCTTCATAGTTTACTAGTTACTCTATTGATCCTAACAAATAACATTTAGAGCACTTAGGAGCTCTAATTGTTCCAACTTACAAAAGATAGAGTACATAGGAACTCAGTTGATCTCCACCCACACTTAATTGAGCACTTAAGGAAAATATGGGATATTACACCCCCCCTTAAATTGAAATTCTCCCCCGAATTTCCTCTACTCAACAATAACTACTCCTTGAATCACCGTCTTAGGTCAACACTTGAGTTTACTTCAATTAAAACTTTTGAGAGGCTGAATCTTACAACTTGTCTTCACTGACCAATTTTTCTCCTTTCACAAATTCTAAAAACATTCTGGTCTTAACCACATTCTTATTCCAATATTTGCTTAACTCCTCTACTCGATTTTACTCAATTCATCTAACATGCCATTCTGAAACACTCAGTCACTTTCCTTCCAAAATCTACAACTCCATATTCTTGTACTAAGTCACACAAGACATAACCACGACATCTTGTCTTGGTTTAGATAACCAACACTCTTTAAATCTTCACGAGATAATTTACCAATTCCTTGACTACACGCAATACTGATGACTCTTCCTTTATAAATCCTTCAGTACCGCGACAACTCTATAATCCATATATTGATATCCTATCAACTTCACTTGACTTCATACCATATACTGTATGCGTCTACACTTGATGCTTCACATTTCTCGTACTACCCCGACAAGTTAAAACCCTTAGCCCTAGATTGTCTCACTTCCATTCTTACAAGTAACTATCTCTCTGATCCTTCATTTTATTGATTGAGCTCCTTCATCCATCACCTTCCAGTGGGCTACTTTGATCGTAACAGTGGAACACCTTGAATTCCTAAGAACTACGGGTTAGCCAATAGTCTGCGTAGAAACACACTTATCCACCGGATTGCCCACTAACCAAACGGTACAAGAACCTTACCACATTCACTAGTATAATACTTTTTTGTCGACATAAGATCTCGACCAATAACAACACAACAACATCAAGGGACCTCAAATAATCAAGGAGACACCACTTCCAAAGAACTTGATCAATTCTTGAGTGTAACTGTGAGTGTCCATACAACTCGCAGAGTCACTCACAACACTTCAGAAGAATCTGGAGATAACATTACACTTTTGAACTAAATTTTTACATCTCAATCATCCTGTTCCATTTCTTATAACTCTAGTTCACGCTCTCTTTCACATTTGATCCAAGTCACATGCTTAAACTCCGAGATCTCTCAGTCTCATCCCTCCTTGGAAGTACAACTCATGAGTCCTTTCAATTTGGTGAAGCATAACTGCACACATCTGGTACCACTCTCATGGAGTCTATATCCGATGCCATGAATCCGCGAGAATTAACAAATTCCATCTTCTGACTAACTGATTATACCTTACTGATATTTATCATTTACTAAACAAATCTCTTGGGATCACCACTTGGTAAGTCCCGTCCAATTCTTCCTCATCGAAAATGGATTCTAACAACCCTCCTTATAATTATTACTTTAACACCATACTCCATCCTTACGCATATCTAATACACATAACACTTTCATTTACTCGTACTCACGGTACCACATGACCAAGAAACTCCGTTATGGTCATGAAGACTCAACTCGATAATCATTACCAGAAGTTTCCTCATTTCTCGTATAGTATCAGAATCATTAAGGATACCGTTGATAACCACCTCTATAACACAACTTGTGATACTGACATAAAGGAAACAAGAATAACAGCAACAAAATCTCAACTTCAAGGATTAACAACCACAAGCCTTCCACCATGCGATTCAACGACATTATACAAGGTCAACAAAATGATTTACAACTCAACATTAAACCCATAATTATCTCGTCATCTAAGAGGTATCAAGAACAACCTATGTCAAGCATACCTCCTTACTCTCTCTCACTTGCTCCCTTGGTGAGAATCAAGATAACAGAGTTTCCTAGTCCAATAAAAGGTAGATTCGAATACGGGCAATTCTACCACTCTTAAGAATCGAAATAACACACCCTCTTGAAGAACCTTGACATCTACATACTCACTAACTGGAATTCTTTTCCCATCAAATATCCATTGCACACCTTACTACACTTAAGCTATTTATTGAATGACCCGTAACTGATAACTCTCATCAGCTACTTACAAGACCACCCATTATAGTTTGTTCCATGATTTACACTTAGTTTCATACTAAATCTTGGTTTGTCTTTTGTTGATTACCACAGTCTCACTTCTTAGAACACAATACTCAATACTCAACAAAGAGTGCATTACTTCGTATCCATCTCAAGACTAGGAATCCATGACGTACACTTGCGATCATAATTGCTACTACCATGTATTTCATAATACCGATGTATAACTTCTTCCACTCCACTTCATACTGTAGAAGTCTTCGTAGGTGAACAATCATAAATTACACATTCCTACTTAGCCTCAATAAAATCTTAATGACTCATTTGGCTATCTATCTTAAATGCATTCTGTAACGCCCCGATTCCAATTATTCCCATTTTGTTGAGTCTTTTATTTAAATTGAGTGATAAATTATTTTATTTGTGGAATTGGTATGTTAATATGCTATGTTGATATGTTATGATATTTGACCATTTTGAGGGTTTTCGGGGAAATTAGAATGGAGAATATTTTAGACATTTCTCAATTAATGTTAATTTAGAAAATTTAGTGGAAATATAATTGTGTGAGAAAATGAATTAAATTGAATTTGGGTAAAAAGAAAAATAGAAAAGAACAAGAAATAAGAGGAGGAAATAGAAGAGAAGGGGATAGAAAGGAAAATAGAAAGAAAAAGGGATAGAAAGAAAGAAGAGGAAGAGAAGAGAAGAGGAAAAGAGGAAAAACTAGAGAATCATCAAGAACGATCATTTAGCGAGTTTGGAATCCGGGTAAGGGTGTGAAATCTTGTTATCTTAGCAATGTGTACGATTATGTATGATTGTGTTGTTGATTTTGTTGATTTTCATGAGTTTTGGTATAAACCCATTGGTGTAGAAAATGGTAGAAATCGATGTTTTCGCGGATAGAAATCGATATAATTTGTGTTGTATGATCTCTATAAGTATATGAATCATTGCTATTAACTGTTTTGCTGATGGAAGTGAATTGGGGGAGAAAATGGAAATTTTGGGGGTTTTGGAACAGTGAAAACGAAGCAGAAATTCTGCTTCTGGTGTGAAGCGCCGGGCGAAATGCCCAGAGCGCCGGGCGGTTCGTGCCTTCGCCGGGCGAAATTGAGAGGCGAGAGGGTGTCAAGCTACTGGTTTAGTTCACGTTTGTGGGGATTTCCTTCGCCCCTTCTTCACCAGGCGAAGCGAAGGCGAAATTGAAGCGTCGCCGGGCGAAACGTTCCTGTCGCCGGGCGCTTTTGTTTTTTTTTTATATAATTTTCTTTTCGTTTAAAAATTCGTAATTTTCGAACCGTAACTCCGATTTAGGTGTTCTTTATATCGTTGGAAAGCTATTGAGCTGTACATTGTGATTATGATGGTGTGGAAAATGTTGGCCGATTTTATTATGTCGGATAGTCGGGAATAGTGCTATTTAACGACTTTTACTGTTTTGACTGTGTGTTTGAATGTGAATCGTACAATAGTACATTGATGTGAATGTATATAGATTGTATGTGATTGTATGAGATAAATGCATGAATATATTGTGAATATGTATGCATTTCAAGAATGTCTTGAGTCATTTTGCATGTGAAGCATAAAGAAGTACATTCTTGTGTTGAGCGATTCTAATGAGGATCCGTTGTAACGTCGTGTGCCTAGGTGAGGTGTGAGCGATGATTACAAATGATTGTGTGCCTAGGTGAGGTGTGAGCAATCGGATCGTGTGCCCGCGTGTGGGGTGTGAGCGATCGGGTCGTGTGCCCAGGTGGGGTGTGAGCGATCCATAAACATTGTGTGCCCATGTGGGGTGTGAGCAATGGGTGAACATCGTAGGCCCGACGGGGAGTTACATTGGCAACGAGTGATGGTTCCAGCAAAAGTTCCAGAGTGAACTTGAGATGATTGAGTCGGTACCGCATTGCATTTGCATAGAGTCGTGAGTCGGTCTCTATGATTTGCATTTATCATCTTTATAGTGATGCATTGGTGAATAAACATAATTGTGTATGTTTATGTGGAAGGATTAGATATTGAGAAAGTATGCATGACAAATATACTTGGTTGATATATATATATATATATATATATATATATATATATACATTGTGAAGTATATGGGTGAATTGTGATGAATTGTGGGGAGAATGTGGATGTGTGTATTTTTATGTCTATATATATAATTATATGCATTGTTATTATGATAATATTTCTCACCCTTCTGCTGTTTTATAATGCTCTATGAGGCATTGCAGAGTAGGTATTCTGGAGGTCTTTTTGTGAAGCGTGTCTTCATTTTTTTGGTCGGTTGGCTCTGATATGTAGCACCGGGTAGCTAGGATGTATATGATTCTTTTGCGATACATTTGTATATGTATCTGGTTGATGAATGTTTATGTAAACATGAATGATGTTGGTGGAAAATACTTGATGATGTATATATGTATATGTATATATGTTTGTTGTTATTCAATGTTTAGATTTTCCGCTTTTATTCTAAATGTTGAGATGTGGGTGTAAGGACTAAGTTCCCTGTTGCAAAGTTACCCCACTGTTGCATATCAATGTTGAGGAGGTGTTGTATGTTTTAATTTATTGTATAATGTGACGTACCTCTTTTTATACCATGTTTACAATTATACTCTGACGAAATTTTTAATATGTGCCTAAATGATTAATAGTGATTATTTGGGGGTATAGAAAGTGGGTGTTACATTAAGTGGTATCAGAGCCAGAGTTGAGTCAGTTGTGTCTGTCTTGTTGTCGTATGGTTTGAATTGTTGTTTAACCTTGTTGTTATTTCTGGGAATGATTAGAATATGGCTGGTAGAAACGACAATGCGATGGCTGCTGCTTTGGAAGCAATGGCTAGGGCGGTGCAAGGTGCGCCAAATGTGAATGCTAATGACGAGTTCAGGAAGAATCAACCACCGGTCTTCAAGGGAATATTTGATCCTGATGGTGCTCAACTTTGGTTGAAAGAGATTGAAAGAATCTTCAGAGTCATGGACTGTGCGGAGGAGAATAAGGTGAGGCTGGGATTTCACATGCTGAAGGAAGAAGCCGACGATTGGTGGGTCGGTATGCGTCAAGTTCTTGAGGTGGATGATGAGGAGATAACTTGGGATTTATTTCATACCAAGTTCTTAAGGAAGTATTACCCTGAAAGTGTGAAAGGGAAGAAGGAGATGGAATTCCTTGAACTGAAACAAGGTAGTATGTCCGTGGTGGACTATACTGCTAAGTTTGTGGAGTTGGTTCAATTCCATCCTCACTATGCTGCAATCACTGCTGAGTTCTCAAAGTGTATTAAATATGAGAATGGTTTGCGTCCTGAGATTAAAGAAGCTGTGGGATACCAAAGGATAAGAAGGTTTACGGAATTGACGGAATGTTGTAGAATCTTCGAGGAAGATAGCAAGGCTCGTTCTACACATTATAAAAGTTTGAATGAGAGGAAGGGAAAGCAACAAGCTAGGAGTGGACCGTATGTGACACCCGTTGATAAGGGCAAGCATAGGGGAAACTTTGAGAAGAGATCTGGAGGAGGAGGTTCTGGTCCCATTAAGTGTTATAAGTGTGGTGAAATAGGTCATAAATCATTTGAGTGTGGGAAGACTGTGGTGAAATGTTCTAACTGTGGAGGTCTTGGGCATGTTGCTACCGATTGTAGAAGGAATATGGTGAAGTGCTATAATTGTGGAGAAGTGGGTCACATTAGTACTAAGTGTACTAAGCCGAAACAAGCTCAAGCGGGCGGAAAGGTGTTTGCATTGGCAGGGACTCAAACTACTAGTGCAGACTGTTTGATTAAAGGTACATGCTTTATTAATAGTACGCCTTTAGTTGCTATTATTTGGTACGGGAGCAACTCATTCGTTTGTTTCGTCTGAGTGCGCGAAGCGTTTGAATCTTGTGTTGTCTGTGATGGATGGTAAGATGGTTATTGACACTCCAGCGATGGGGTCAGTAACTACTTCTTTGGTATGTGTGAGTTGTCCTTTGACCATTTATGGTAAAGACTTCGAGATGGATTTAGTGTGTTTGCCGTTAGAAGGGTTGGACGTAATCCTGGGTATGAACTGGTTGCGATTTAATCGAGTTCATATAGATTGCTATCACAAGTTAGTGAGGTTTCCTTCTTGGGAAGATGATGAAGATGAGAGTTTCCTATCCACTAAAGAATTGAAGGAACTTTTAGCGGACGAAGCTCAATTGTTCGGTTTGTTTGCATCATTGTCTGTGGATAGTCAAATGTCCCTTGAGGTATTTCCTGTTGTTTGTGATTTTCCTGAGGTGTTTCCTGAGGACATTAAGGATGTGCCACCGGAAAGAGAAGTTGAGTTTTCTATTGATCTAGTTCCGGGTACTAGACCGGTTTCGATGGCACCGTATCGTATGTCGGCATCGGAGTTGGTAGAATTGAAGAGGCAATTGAATGAATTGTTGGACAAGAGATTTGTAAGACCAAGTGTTTCTCCTTGGGGTGCTCCGGTATTGTTGGTAAGGAAAAAGGATGGGAGTATGCGGTTATGCATTGATTATCGACAATTGAACAAGGTGATAATTAAGAACAAGTATCCGCTTCCAAGGATCGATGATTTGATGGACCAATTGATTGGTGCGCGTGTTTTTAGCAAGATTGATTTGAGATCGGGATATCACCAGATTCGTGTGAAAGAAGAGGATATTCAAAAGACGGCCTTTAGGACACGGTATGGCCATTACGAATATTCCGTGATGCCATTCGGGGTTTCTAATGCGCCGGGTGTGTTTATGGAATACATGAATCGTATCTTTCATGAACAGTTAGATCGGTTTGTGGTTGTGTTCATCGATGATATTTTGATTTATTCTAAGTCTCAAGAGGAGCATGAAGAGCATTTGAGAATTGTGTTGCAAATTTTGAAAGAGAAACAATTGTATGCTAAGTTGTCGAAATGTGAGTTTTGGTTATCGGAAGTAAATTTTCTTGGACATGTTATTTCCGGTAGTGGTATTAGTGTTGATCCATCCAAGATTGATGCGGTGATGCAATGGGAGGCTCCTAGATCGGTTACGGAGATTCGAAGCTTTTTAGGCTTGGGGGGTTATTATCGGAGGTTTATTGAGGGATTTTCAAAGTTGGCACTTCCGTTAACGCAATTGACTTGTAAGGAAAAGGCTTTCATTTGGGATATTCATTGTGAAGAGAGTTTCAATGAGCTAAAGAGGAGGTTGACAACGGCTCCGATCTTGATTTTGCCAAATCCGACGGAACCATTTGTTGTGTATTGTGATGCTTCATTGGTTGGTTTAGGTGGTGTTTTGATGCAAGATGGAAAAGTTGTGGCTTATGCTTCAAGACAATTGAGAGTGCATGAAAAGAATTATCCTACGCATGACTTAGAGTTGGCGGCCGTGGTGTTTGTTTTGAAAATATGGAGGCATTATCTTTATGGTGCGAGATTTGAAGTTTTTAGTGATCACAAAAGCTTAAAATATTTATTTGATCAAAAAGAATTAAACATGAGACAAAGAAGGTGGTTAGAGCTTTTGAAGGATTATGATTTTGGTTTGAATTACCATTCGGGTAAGGCAAACGTGGTGGCCGATGCTTTGAGTCGGAAGTCGTTACATATGTCCTCATTGATGGTGAGAGAATGAGAACTTTTGGAGAATTTTAGAGACTTGAGTTTGGTTTGTGAAATGACGCTGAGAAGTGTGAGACTTGGTATGCTACATATTACGAATGATTTTCTTACAACCGTGTGTGAAAAGCAAAAGTTGGACTTGAAGTTTGTTGATTTGATAATGAATGAAAATGAGGATTTCAAGGTTGATAATTCTGGAGTTTTGAGATTCCGCGGTCGTGTTTGTATTCCCGATGATGCGGAGTTGAAAAAGATGATATTGGAAGAAGGACACCGAAGTAGCTTAAGTATTCATCCGGGAGCGAATAAAATGTATCAAGATTTGAAGAAAATCTTTTGGTGGTCTGGATTAAAGAGAGATGTGGCTCAATTTGTGTATGCGTGCTTAACTTGTCAAAAGTCTAAAGTGGAACATCAAAAGCCTAGTGGATTGATGCAACCGTTGGACATTCCGGAGTGGAAATGGGATAGTATATCGATGGATTTGTTACGGGATTGCCGAATACGCAAAGAGAACATAATGCTATTTGGGTAATTGTTGATAGGCTTACTAAATCTTCTCACTTCATTCCAATTGATATTAGCTATCCTTTGGAGAGGTTAGCCGAGATTTATGTTCTTGTGGTTGTGAAGTTACATGGAGTTTCTAAGAGTATTGTATCGGATAGAGATCCTAGATTCACGTCAAGGTTTTGGGAGAGTTTACAAAAGGCTTTGGGTTCTAAGCTAAGATTGAGTTCGGCTTATCATCCGCAAACGGATGGTCAAACCGAGAGGACAATTCAATCGTTGGAGGATTTGTTGCGTGCTTGTGTGCTCGAGCAAGGTGGTGCTTGGGATAGTTATCTGGCGTTGATTGAGTTCACCTACAATAATAGTTTTCATTCAAGTATAGGTATGGCACCATTTGAGGCTTTATATGGTCGGAGATGTCGAACACCTTTGTGTTGGCATGAAATAGGTGAAAAGACGGTAGTTGGACCGGAGATGGTACAACAAACGACGGAGAAAGTGAAGTTTATCCGTGAGAAGATGAAAGCTTCTCAAAGTAGACAAAAGAGCTATCATGACAAGAGAAGAAAAGATCTTGAGTTTCAAGAAGGCGACCATGTATTTTTGAGAGTTACGCCGATTACGGGTGTGGGTCGTGCTTTGAAGTCGAAGAAGTTGACTTCTCGTTTTATTGGTCCGTATCAGATTTCTGCACGAGTTGGTGTTGTGGCTTACCGTGTGGCGTTGCCTCCGAATCTTTCGAATTTGCATGACGTTTTCCATGTTTCGCAACTTCAGAAGTATGTTCTGGATCCGTCGCATGTTATTCCTATGGACGAGGTTGAAGTGAGAGATAACCTTACGGTTGAAGCTTTACCGATTAGGATTTTGGATCGTGAAGTTAAGAAGCTAAGAGGCAAGGATATTGTGCTTGTGAAGGTAGCGTGGGGAGGCGCTGCAGAAGGCGATATGACTTGGGAGTTAGAGAGTAGGATGCAAGAGTCGTATCCGGAGTTGTTTGAATCAGGTAATATTTTCGAGGACGAAAATTTCTAAAGTGGGGGAGAGTTGTAACGCCCCGATTCCAATTATTTCCATTTTGTTGAGTCTTTTATTTAAATTGAGTGATAAATTATTTTATTTGTGGAATTGGTATGTTAATATGCTATGTTGATGTGTTATGATATTTGACCGTTTTGAGAGTTTTCGGGGAAATTAGAATGGAGAATATTTTAGACATTTCTCAATTAATGTTAATTTAGAAAATTTAGTGGAAATATAATTGTGTGAGAAAATGAATTTAATTGAATTTGGGTAAAAAGAAAAATAGAAAAGAACAAGAAATAAGAGGAGGAAATAGAAGAGAAGGAGATAGAAAGGAAAATAGAAAGAAAAAGGGATAGAAAGAAAGAAGAGGAAGAGAAGAGAAGAGGAAAAGAGGAAAAACTAGAGAATCATCAAGAACGATCATTTAGCGAGTTTGGAATCCGGGTAAGGGTGTGAAACCTTGTTATCTTAGCAATGTGTACGATTATGTATGATTGTGTTGTTGATTTTGTTGATTTTCATGAATTTTGGTATAAACCCATTGGTGTAGAAAATGGTAGAAATCGATGTTTTTGTGGATAGAAATCGATATAATTTGTGTTGTATGATCTCTATAAGTATATGAATCATTGCTATTAACTGTTTTGCTGATGGAAGTGAATTGGGGGAGAAAATGGAATTTTTGGGGGTTTTGGAACAGTGAAAACGAAGCAGAAATTCTGCTTCTGGTATGAAGCGCCGGGCGAAATGCCCAGAGCGCCGGGTGGTTCGTTCCTTCGTCGGGCGAAATTGAGAGGCGAGAGGGTGTCAAGCTACTGGTTTGGTTCACGTTTGTGGGGATTTCCTTCGCCCCTTCTTCGCCGGGCGAAGCGAAGGCGAAATTGAAGCGTCGCCGGGCGAAACGTTCCTGTCGCCGGGCGCTTTTGTTTTTTTATATAATTTTCTTTTCGTTTAAAAATTCGTAATTCTCAAACCGTAACTCCGATTTAGGCGTTCTTTATATCATTGGAAAGCTATTGAGCTGTACATTGTGATTATGATGGTGTGGAAAACGTTGGCCGATTTTATTATGTCGAAAAGTCAGGAATAGTGCTATTTAGCGACTTTTACCGTTTTGACTGTGTGTTTGAATGCGAATCGTACAATAGTACATTGATGTGAATGTATATAGATTGTATGTGATTGTATGAGATGAATGCATGAATATATTGTGAATATGTATGCATTTCAAGAATGTATTGAGTCATTTTGCATGTGAAGCATAATGAAGTACATTCTTGTGTTAAGCGATTCTAATGAGAATCCGTTGTAACGTCGTGTGCCTAGGTGAGGTGTGAGCGATGATTACAAATGATTGTGTGCCTAGGTGAGGTGTGAGAAATCGGATCGTGTGCCCGCGTGTGGGGTGTGAGCGATTGGGTCGTGTGCCCAGGTGGGGTGTGAGCGATCCATAAACATTGTGTGCCCATGTGGGGTGTGAGCAATGGGTGAACATCGTAGGCCCGACGGGGAGTTACATTGGTAATGAGCGATGGTTCCAGCAGAAGTTCCTGAGTGAACTTGAGATGATTGAGTCGGTACCCGCATTGCATTTGCATAGAGTCGTGAGTCGGTCTCTATGATTTGCATTTATCATCTTTATAGTAATGCATTGGTGAATAAACATAATTGTGTATGTTTATGTGGAAGGATTAAATATTGAGAAAGTATGCATGACAAATATACTTGGTTGATATATATATATATATATATATATATATATATATATATATATATATATATATATATATATATATATATATATATATATATACATTGTGAAGTATATGGGTGAATTGTGATGAATTGTGGGGAGAATGTGGATATGTGTATTTTTATGTCTATATATATAATTATATGCATTGTTATTATGATAATATTTCTCACCCTTCTGCTGTTTTATAATGCTCTATGAGGCATTGCAGAGTAGGTATGCTGGAGGTCTTTTTGTGAAGCGTGTCTTCATTCTTTTGGTCGGTTGGCTCTGATATGTAGCACCGGGTAGCTAGGATGTATATGATTCTTTTGCGATACATTTGTATATGTATCTGGTTGATGAATGTTTATGTAAACATGAATGATGTTGGTGGAAAATACTTGATGATGTATATATGTATATGTATATATGTTTGTTGTTATTCAATGTTTAGATTTTCCGCTTTTATTCTAAATGTTGAGATGTGGGTGTAAGGACTAAGTTCCCTGTTGCAAAGTTACCCCACTGTTGCATATCAATGTTAAGCAGGTGTTGTATATTTTAATTTAATGTATAATGTGACGTACCTCTTTTTATACCATGTTTACAATTATACTCTGACGAAATTTTTAATATGTGCCTAAATGATTAATAGTGATTATTTGGGGGTATAGAAAGGGGGTGTTACACACTCCGTTACAATAGTCCTATCACAAGATTTATCCTACTCCCAACCCCACCTTTTCTTTTCTTCTAAGGTATTTCTCTTAACTACCATTACATAAAAATTCTACTAGAATTTCTCGAATCCAAATTACTTACCTTTCTTCCTCAACACAAAACTCCTCCAACTAATTGTCATACCCCAAATTTTGACCATTAAGATTCCCCATCATTGTGCAAATCATCATCACAATATGGATGTTCCATCATACCTCATTAGTCTCCCCAAAGATGGGTGAGCATCCACTACAATCAAAATTAGGGTTTCAAGCCCTCTCAGAGATCTTAGACAAAGGATCAATCAAGGAATGAAATGATCTTCAACTTGTCTAAACCACTCAAATATCCCCAATGGATCAAGAGGACTCCCACCTCAAGAATCAAGAACAAGGTTGCAACATTCTGAGTGGATCAAGCCTCAAGAGCGCCAGTGTCACCAAGTTATGGTTTTGGTCGACCAAGGCCTCTAGATGGAAATTTTCCTCTGGGAATGAGCCAATGCTTCAAAGCATAACCTAAGATGCTCCATGGAACATCATGAACCCAATCAGCAAGTCAATTTTGTCTCAGGGGATGCATACATCAAAAATCAGAAATTTGGGTTTCTTGACATAATTCACCGCTAAGTTGACTTTTGGGACAAAACATGAGCCAAGACCTCAAGAGAGGATTTGAGGGTCTCTAACACACTACATTTATCCACTTGCAACAATGGATTAATCCAAGAAGCTTGATTCACAAGTTTCAAATTCATCAGAACCACAATTAGGGTTTTGAGGAAAAAGTCAACTGCACTTTTGAATTTTGACCCAGGCATGCTCCCAAACCTTGAGACATGATTCAATACACCCTATAACACCCATGGAACATGTCCATCAAGTTTGATTTAGGTCAAGGACTTGATTTCATAGAGGATCGCACAGTTTGGAATTTATCTGACAAAAAGTCAACTGTGCACAAAAGTCAACTTTGACTTTTTGAGATTTTTCACAATTATGGTTCTTTAACTCTAAAATGATGTTAATGTGTGATTGGAATCATCATTCATCAAGAAAAATCAAGAAAAGTGGGATAACTTGTAAAAGGGGTAACCATAAAAAACTTAGAAATTTTCTAAGTTATGGAGCAAAGTGGCTAGGGTACCAACTTTGGAGGATCGTAACTCCTAAACCACAAGGCCATTTTTCCCCATTCAAATATGGATTTGTAGCTCTCATGGCCCTCTACAAAAGCTTCAACTACCACTCATTCCAATTCCCCATGGATTTCAAGTTATGGAATGACCAAAATCACAAAAAGTGAAAATGTCACTTTTTTCCAACACTTGGTGAAATTTTCACTAAGTCAGAATCTGCCTTCCTTTTTTCCCAAATGTAGGGGCATTTTTCACTTGGATCCAAAAAGTATCAAGACAAACTATGATCACACATATGTTGTATCATATAAGGGCTTTCCAAAATGTCCAAGGGCTTCATAAAACTAGCAAGGGCTCCAAATAATTAACAAAACATGAAAATAATTGGAAAAATAGCAAAAATGTGAAAAATCACAAAATGGCATGGGTGGGGTTTGAACCCACGACCTCAAGCATACAAGGCGCGCGCCTTACCACTGGGGTGGTGATACATCCATTGTTTGAAATGAAACAACAAATATACAAGGTATGACATGATTTTGGCTTGCCCAAGGCAAGTTTTGGCTCAAAAACGTGAAGGTCGTAACTTTCTCAATTCTTAATGGTTTGAGACAAAATTTATATGTATCTGGGCCAGAATTTCACAAGGAATCCAATGGTGGTGGTGGTTTTCTCATATCACACTCCCTCCTCAAAACCCGATAGTGGTTTTGAAAATGACCTATAATTGCATGTTCTATGCTACAACTCATTACAGGCATGAATTACATGATCAATTGGCACAAACACAACACATATAACATGTATAAGAGATGCATAATCAATGGACTTCAAATGCACACATGTTTTGGTGACTGCAAGTTGAGAGGCTTACCCCTCTTTGAGATTTTGGAGTTTTCTCAGCAATCTGCCAACTCCCTTGCTCCAGATATGGTTTTATGCTTTGGACAACCTCAAATGATCCCTTGGATGCTTTCAGGATAATTGGAATCAGCTGGTACCTGCAAAAACACAAACAGTCCCTTTCTTGCAAAAGGGGTCAAAAGTGACCAAAATGGCAACTCCCTCAAATGGTGTTCCAGATGGTGGGAACCATTTGGGACAGTTCAAGGATGATATTTGGAGTGTGTTTGAGGTTTTATCTGGTTTGGAAAGTGACTGAATCAAGACATGGCTTGAAAAATGCAAAAAAGTGCTATTTTGAGGTTTTGAGATGTGACTTTGTGATGTTGTGATTACAGGTCACTTTTGATGGTTTGCACAACTTACATATGATATATATGAGGTGTGTGTGTGATTGATTGTGATGGAATAGCTCTCTAACTCAAAAACTCAGAATTACTTGCTTTGGAAGGCAAATTTGAGGTGAAAGAAGAGATTTTGAGGAAAGCATCTGTTTGATGGCTTTGGTGTACTCAAACTGAACACAATTGAGCTCTATTTATAGTGGAGCAAGTTTGTTTTGGGATCCACAGTGAATGGCAACTGCAGCAGGTGTTTGTTCAATGTTGGCCAATTTAAATGCAAGTCTCCTCTAGCCATTGACTAGTGGTTAGGGCACAGGGATGTGGTTCCCTTGGTCTTGGATAAGTCTTGACTAATTTCAGATGAGAATGGCTCAGTCCATGCCACCTTGATGCTTACATTGAATGCTTCAATCCAAATTTGAAGTCTTGTCCCTATTTTGGCCATTCTAGGTTCAACATGCTATTTCTTGTTCCATGGACTTTGGAGGCTTGGCTCAGTGATTGTCCCCTTTAGAATCAATCCTCAGATGTGTCCAAGTGGATAGGAGCATTTGAATTTGGCTTATTTTGGCAAATCGAGCAAGAGTGCAAATTCTGCCTTGCCTTGACAGATTTCAGCAAGGCAACTTGCCAATGTCATATCTCATGGTGTAAGTTGAATTTGGTAATGTTCTTGATCATTTTGGAAAGCCCTTACATGATACAACAACTGTTTGAACATATTTGGTTTTGATCTCTTTTGAATCCAAGTGAAAAATCCCCCTACATTTGGAAAAAAATGAAGGCAGATTTGGACTTAGTGAAAATTTCACTAAGTCTGGGAAAAAGTGACATTTTCATTTTTCAGCCATATTGATCACTCCATAACTCAAAATCCTTAATGAATTGGAATGACTTGTAGTTGAAGTTTTTGTAGAGGGTAATGAGGGTTACAAATCCATCTTTGGATGAGAAAAAATGGCTTTGTGGTTTAGGAGTTATGATCCTCCAAAGTTGGTACCCTAGCCACTTTATTTTTTAACTTAGAAAATTTTCTAAGTTTTTATGGTTACCCCTTTTACAAGTTATCCAACTTTTCTTGATTTTTCATGATGAATGATGATTCAAATCATACATTAACATCATTTTAGGGTTAAAAATCCATTTTAGTGAAAAATCTCAAAAAGTCAAAGTTGACTTTTTGCACAGTTGACTTTTTAGCAGATGAATTCCAAACTGTGCAATTCTTCATGAAATCATGTCCTTGACCTAAATCAAACTTGATGGACATGTTCCATGGGTGTTATAGGGTGTATTGAATCATGTACTAGGGTTTGGGAGCATGTCCTGGTAAAAAGTCAAAGTTACAGTTGACTTTTCCCGCGAAACCCTAATTGTGGTGCAGATGAAATTGAAACTTGTTGCTCAAGCTTATTGGCTTAATCCATTGTTCCAAAGGGATCAATATGGTATATCAAAGACCCTCAAATCATGTCTTGAGGCCTTGGCTTTTGATTTGTCCCAAAAGTCAACTTAGGGGTGAATTAGGTCAAGAAACCCTAATTCCTGATTTTTGATGTATGCATCCCCTGAGGCAAAATTGACTTGATGACTGGGTCCATGAGGTTCCATGGAGTATATAAGGTTATGTTTTGGATCATTGGCTTGTGCCCAGATGAAAAATTTCATCTGGAGGCCCTGGTCGACCAAAACCATAATTTGGTGACACTGTCGATCTTGAAGCTTAATCCACCTAGAAGGGAGCAGCCTTGTGCTTAATCCTTGAAGTGGGAGTCCTCTTGATCCATTGTAGATTCTTGGGAGGTTAGACAAGTTGAAGATCAAATAATTCCTTTATTGATCCTCTGTCTAAGGCTCAAAGAGGGCTTGAAACCCTAATTTTTGATAGTAGTGAATGCTCACCCATCTTTGGGGAGACTGATGAGGTATAAAGATCAATTCATATTGTGATGATGATTTGCACAATGATGGGAATCTAAGTGGTCAAAATTTGGGGTATGAAACCGCCCTTTCGGGTTTTCAATCCACCGAGACGTTTTTTTTTATTTAGGCGAAGTATTTCTTGGCTACATCAACATTTGTGGGGTAGGCAAAATCTTCTCCATCCATGGTTGCAAGTCTCAAGGCGCCGCCTGAGAAGGCTTTCTTGACCACATAGGGGCCATCGTAATTCGAAGTCCATTTGCCCCGGGAATCATTGAGGAATAATTGTATCTTTTTTATCACGAGGTCTCCTTTTCTAAAGACGCGAGGTCAGACCTTTTTGTCAAATGCCTTCTTCATCCTTTGCTGATACAACTGACCATAGCATAGAGCTGTTATTCGCTTTTCTTCTATCAGGTTCAATTCGTCGTGTCGACTTTGACACCATTTTTCTTCTGTTAGCTTAGCTTCCATCAATACCCAGATTGATGGGATATGTACTTCTATGGGAAGCACTACCTCCATGCCATATACTAGAGAGAAAGGGGTTGCCCGTGTTAAAGTGCGGACAGCTGTGCGATAACCGTGAAGAGAAAAGGGTAGCATCTCGTGCCAGTCTTTGTAGGTTACAACCATATTTTGAATGCTCTTTTTGATGTTCTTGTTAGCCGCTTCTACCGCTCCGTTCATCTTGGGTCGGTAGGGAGATGAGTTATGATGTTCGATCTTGAACTCAACACACAACTCTTTCATCATCTTGTTGTTCAAGTTGGATCCATTTTCAGTAATGATCTAGCTTAGAACACCATAACGGCAGATGAGATTATTTTTTATGAATCGGACCACCACTTGTCGGGTTACGTTGGCGTATGACGCTGCTTCGACCCACATGGTGAAGTAGTCAATGGCTACCAGGATGAACTGATGTCTCTTTAAAGCTTTGGGTTCAATCATGCCAATCATGTCGATTCCCCATATAGAAAAAGGTCATGGGGAAGAAAGAACTTTGAGATGCGTTGGCGGTACATGGATTTTGTCAGCGTATATTTGACAATTGTGACACCTCCTTATGTACTTGTAGCAATCGGATTCCAGGGTCAACCAATAATATCTTGCTCTCAGGATTTTTCTTGACATTGTATGTCCGTTGGCATAAGTGCCAAAGGATCCTTCGTGAATTTATTTCATCAGCATGTTTGCTTCTGGTCTATCTACGCATCGGAGCAAGACCATGTCAAAGTTTCTCTTATAGAGTGTATCACTGCTCACGAAGAAGCTGCCAGCTAGTCTTCCGAGAGTCTTCCTGTCTTTTCTGGATGCCCCAGGTGGGTATTCTTGTTTCTCAAGGAATCATTTGATATCGTGATACCAAGGTTTGTCATCTATGACTGCTTCAATCGTGAAGATATAGGCGGGCCTTTCTAGGCGCATTATGTCGATCTTAGGTACGTCATTCCAATGACCTACACTAATCATGGAAGAAAGAGTGGCTAGTGCATCAGCCATGTGATTCTCTTCACGAGGGATATGGTGAAACTCGATTCTGTTGAAGAATGGTAACAACCTTCTCGCGTAATCTTTGTAAGGAATCAGTCCTGATTGGTATGTGTTCCATTCTCCTTTGATCTAATTGATGACCAGGGTTGAGTCTCCATACACATCCAAGTTCTTAATCCTCAAGTCAATTGTTTCTTCGAGACCCATGATACAAGCTTCGTATTCGGCCTCATTGTTTGTGCATTTGAAAGTTAGTCTGGAAGTGAAAGAAATATGGGTACCCTGAGGTGTTACAATGATTGCACCAATTCCGTTTCCATAATTGTTGACAACTCCATCAAAGATTAGTCCCCATTGGGAACCTGGTTCTGGCCCTTCACTGGGTAGCGGTTCATCGCAATCTTTCATTTCCAAATACATGACATCTTCGTCTGGGAAGTCAAATCCGACTGATTTCTGATCGTCAATCGGCTGATGAGCCAAATGATTGGCTAAAATACTTCCTTTGACGGCTTTCTGAGCACGGTACTCGATGTCGTATTCTGATAACAACATCTGCCAATGGGAAATCCTTCCCGTGAGAGCAGCCTTTTCAAAGACGTACTTGATCAGATCCATTTCGGAGATTAACCAAGTAGTGTGACAAATCATTTACTGGCGAAGACGTTTGGCTGCCCAAACCAGAGGATAAAAAGTTTTCTCAAGCATAGTGTACCGAGTTTCATAGTCAGTGAATTTCTTGCTTAAATAGTAGATTGTAGACTCTTTTCTTTTTATTTCATCTTGTTGGCCAAGTACACAACCCATGGAGTCTTCCAAGACTGTTAGGTATATGATCAATGGTCTTTCCTCTACTGGAGGTCACAGAATCGGCGGATTCAATAGATACTCTTTGATACTATCGAAAGCTTTTTGACAATCTTTTGTCCATACGCAGCTTTGATTCTTTTTTTAGTAGTTTGAAGATCAGCGCGCATGTCGCGGTCATGAGAGATATGAATCGGTAAATGTAATTCAGACGTCCCAAAAATCCTCGGACCTGTTTCTCAGTCTTTGGCGAAGGCATTTCTTGAATGGCCTTGACCTTGTCAGGATCAACCTCAATTCCTTTCTGGATGACGATGAACCCTAAAAGATTCCCCGAGCGGACACCTAACGTGAATTTATTGGGATTCAAACAGAGTTTGTACTTTCTCATACGCTCGAATAGTTTTGACAGTTGTGTCACATGCTCTTTTTCTGTTTTAGATTTGGCAATCATATCATCGACATACACCTAGATTTCTTTATGCATCATGTCGTGAAACAGAGTTGTCATGGCCCTTTGATAGGTTGCCCCGATGTTCTTCAAACTGAATGGTATTACCTTGTAATAAAAGGTGCCCCATGGGGTGATGAATGAAGTTTTCTCCATATCTGTCGGCGCCATTTTGATTTGATTATAGCCTGAGAATCCATCTATGAAGGAGAAGATTTTGAACTTTGCTGTACTGTCTACCAGCATGTCAATGTGTGGTAAGGGGAAGTCATCTTTTGAACTGGCTTTGTTCAGATCACTGTAATCTACACACACTCTGACTTTTCGTCCTTTTTCGGAACTGGCACTATGTTGGCTAGCCATTGAGGATATTTTGAGGTGGCGAGAAAACTAGCGTCGATTTGTTTATGCACTTCCTCCTTGATTTTGATAGCCATATCCGGATGAATCCGTCTCAATCTTTGTTTTACCGGCGGACATTCTGACTTCAACGGTAGATGATGTTCCACGATGCTGGTATCCAACCCTGGCATGTCCTGATAGGACCAAGAAAATACCTCGGGAAACTCTTTGAGAAGTTTTATCAAGCTTTCTTTGACAGTCGGACTAAGCAGTGCTCTAATCTTAACTTCTTTCTTTTCTTCCTCTGATCCCAAATTGACTGTTTCCAACGGTTCTTTGTGAGGTTCAATAGACCTTTCCTCTTGTCTGAGTAATCGGGAGATCTCTTCTGGAATTTCCGCGTCCTCTTCTTCTTCAGCTTTAAATATCGGGAATTCAAAGTTGGGAGAAGGCATTGGATCGAATATTTCAATGGGGTTTAAAACAAGCAATCTGCATGACGTGATGATTCATTTTTTTAGAAGAGATAGAGAGAATGCAAGAGTGTGTGCAGTGTATTTTCTGAAAAATGCTTGTGTTTTTTTTTATTATTTTTAGGCTAATTTAGGATTACCATTTTCTGAAAAACAAAAAGTGAAAACAACAATAAATGCGGGAATTACATAATGACGTTATTTATTTATGATTTTGTCGATTCTTAAAATACAGCACTATAAAACAAAACTCTGTCGCTTTGGGCGAAGCTAAGAGGGATATTTACAGAAAGGTGAGCCCTATAAAAACATCTGTTTCACCTGGGCAGGGTGAAAGGTTAAAACAAAGACGACAATAACTTAGAATTATGGACGACTTTCGGGACATCGACATCAACCCATTGGCGACGAACTCCTCGGTGAATCACAAAGTCCGGTACCTTCTTTTTTGGTTTGTCCTCAGAAATGACACTGATTTTTGGCGGAGCAGGATCGTTGGAGTCTTCCTCCCCAGCAGAGTCGCCATTTTTCTGTAGCGTGCGATTTTTGTCGGTGACGCGACCACCTTATCGCCATAGTTGGAATTGGGTGGTACTTTCTTATTTCTTATTTATCCTATGAAGCTTGAACGGAAAGGTAAGCTATCTAAAACTAACCTTGCACGCAAATGTTTTCTTTAACAAATGCTTAAGAGATTGGGGAGTTCGGGGTCAGGTTATACAATGGGGAGTTGTCAATTACCCATCCTATATATGGTTATCCATAGATCGTTAGAAATTTTCTACTGTTTTCTACTTACTGGTGTTTATCTGTTTATTGGGAAAGTTTCTCCTTTAGGAGTGTTTGAGAGAGAGAGTTTTTGTTGATGTCGGGTTTTTCCGATGTTTTTGGTGAGGTACTGGACTTAAGGTTTTTGATTGGTGTGTAAAGGTATTGGACCTAAATTTTTTGATTGGTGCGCTCGCTAAGATTTCACAATCTTATGTCTACGTATTCTCGTTAAAGAAAACAGGGAAATCAGAGCAATCGTAGTTCCTCCTATTTCTATGGGAGGAAAGATGTTTAGTGTCTTGTTCAAAGCCCAAGACTGAAGCTAAAGGTTATTTGTGTCTTGTTCAAAGCCCAAGATTAAAGCTAAGAGGTTTGACTGAGAGAGAATTTGTCATCTCTAAAGAGAGATATCTCATCTGTTTATCACAACTGTTGGGTGACTGATTATAAAGGAGGATTACTTTAACTGGGATATGAGAATCCAACAATGCCATAATTTCCTTTATGAGGGATTTGTTTTGAAGAAGAAAACGTTAACTCAGTATTGAGCAATGCCATTTTTCCTTAGGAATCTTTCATGCTAAGAGAGGGACATTGGCTTGGATGTAAATATTCCAGAGGCTTGTCACTTACAGCAATTAGATGAAAGAGGGTTTACCGGGATAAAGAGGGACCACAACTTGGATTTTTGAATCAACAAGTGTTCCACTTATAGCAGTTATCTGGGATTAGGGTTTGTTTGATTTGTCAATTTTGATATGTGATATACAAATAAATGTCTTCCTACAAAGAGATTTTTGGTGTCCTCTAAGGGGATGTTGGTTCTTTGTGTGCTTGATCAAAGCCCAAGGTTGAAGCTAAAAAAGGTTGACTCTATTTAAGGAGTTTTATATCTGTCTTGTACAAAGCCCAAGACTGAGGCTCAAAAGAAACTGCCACTTTTGGGGAGATCATTATACAAAGCCTAAGAGGAGGCTGAACATTGACTTTTCTGGGGAAATATTTTGTCTGTCTTGTACAAAGCCCAAGATTGAGGCCTAAAAGGGGTTTTTGACTCCACTGGGGGAATATTTGTATGTGTCTTGTACAAAGCCCAAGATTGAGGCTAAAATGGGAAACTGACTCTACTGGTGAGAGGTTTTATTTGTCTTGTAGAAAGCCCAAGATTGAGGCTAGAAGAAGATTGACTCTGTTGGAGAGTATGATTTGTATTGTACAAAGCCCAAGATTGAGGCTGAAAAGAGGATTGATTCTGCTTAGGGAGATTTTATATGTGTCTTGTACAAAGCCGAAGATTGAGGCTAAAAGATATTTGACTGACTCAGCTGAAGATATTTATGGGTGTCTTGTACAAAGCCTAAGTTTGAGGCTGAAAAGACACTGACTCAACAAGAGAGTGTTTTTATCTGTCTTGTGCAAAGCCCAAGATTGAGGCTGATAAGAGAGACTGACTCAATAAGAGAGTGTTTTTATCTGTCTTGTACAAAGCCTAAGATTGAGGCAGAAACTGCTGAGGAAAGATCATTATACAAAGCCTAAGAGGAGGCTGGTTGGGGAATTTCTTGTATGAAGCCTAAGAGGAGGCTATCTTCTGCTGAGGATTATTGAGATCCAGAGACAGGTCCAAATTGGGGAATCAACTCTTGCTGGGGAATGAAGAAGAGTTGAAATATCAGATGCCTTGAGGTTCTGATAAAGGGTTTATAATAGCATTTTAACCCTAGATGGGGAAATTTAGGAATGAAGAGTTTAAACTCTGTTGGTGATTTATGAAATGATTTTTCCTTGAGGAGATGAGACTGTCCAAGTTTACTGGTATGAAAGGGTTTACCTTTGTATGATGCCCAAGAGGAGGCAGGTGTTTTAAGGGATGAAAATCAACCCTAAATTGGTTCGAGGTCTTAACTCTTTTGAAAGACTGCTCTAACAAAGGATGACTAAGTTCTGTCCTATACCTGCAAGAGGTCTTTGGGTCCTTGTACTAAGCCCAAGAGAAGGCATAAGAACTTTTTAGAAGCCAGAGGGTCCTTGTACAAAGCCCAAGAGTAGGCTGGGGATGCTTTTAGGAAGCCTGTGGGTCAAACCTAAGAAAAGTTCGAGAAAGGTTTCACTGGGAATAATCCTTTGTTTAGTGAACAGTTCTAGGGTTTAAAGAAATTCAAGAGAGGTTGCACCGGGAATAAATCCTCTTTGGGAGAAATGAATTTCTTAGACAAATTTCTAGTAGTGACAGTCTTCAGAAAAGTTTCACCGGGAATAATGCCTTTCTCTGTTCCATATTGTATAGGCCCAAGAGGAGGCAAGATTGTATCTGAAAATTCCTATGGGGAACTAGTTTTGACTGTGTTAAAAGAGCGACCACTGGTTTGATCTAATCCTAGATATAATTACCGAGGAAAACTCTAAGCAGATAATATATAGGCATATATATACAGATGAAATATATACAAGTATGTAAAAGAGGGTAGGAGGACTTACAGGTGAGCAAGCTTTCAGCATTACAAACAAATATATATATATATATATATATATATATATATATATATATATATATAAGTATGTAAAAGAAAGTTGTTTTAAAACTTACAAGTGAGCAAGCTTCCATTGTAACAGTTGTATGGTTAGTTGTTCAAGAAATTAAAGAAAGTTTTGATAATAACTATGAATTTGAATCTAAAACAAAGGAAATATGTTTTGAAAAGAAGTTTGGGGCTTATACTTAAGGAGAGGCCCGGATGAAAAAGAGTAATCGTACCGTTGATCTGAAAATTGTATCGGGACTTATACAATGACTGAGGTCCAAATTATTGTATTTACAAAGAGGTTGGGTCTTACACTCTATTAGAGGCCCAAAGCTTATTTTTGTACAAGAGATGAGGCTTACAACTCAAGGAGAGGCCCAGAAATAACAGTGATTACACCGTTGTTTTTGAAAATCGCGTAGGGACTTATACAATGACTGAGGCTCAAGTTTATTTTATTTACAAAAGGATGGGACTTACACTCTACAAAGAGGCCCAAAGAATTTAAAAAAGAAGAAAAATGGGACTTACAACACAAGGGGAGGCCCAGATGAAAATGTTTGAAAACAGCGATCGCGCCCAGATTTTTAAAATCGCATCGGGACTTATACAATGACTGAGACCCAAATTTATTTTATGTACAAGGGGTTGAGTCTTACACTCTATTAGAGGCCCAAAGTGTTTTTTTTGTGAAGTTTGAAAAAAATCAAAAATTAGAGAAAACCTTAATTTTGAATTTAAAATATAATTTTTAAACGAAATTAAATGATAAATGATATAAAATACCAAATATATTCAAAAACAAGTTGTATACGTTGAAAAATATTTTGAAAAATCATGTTTTGTCCATAGAATGATTTGAAAATCATTTAAATTTGAAAAATCAAGAGAAAGAAATATTTTTAAATGTTAAAAACAAATTAAAAATAAATCCTTTATGAAAAAATTAAATATACAAAATAAGTAATATTTTTGTGAAATTTTTGTAGAATAAAATATTTTAACATTTCTCATGAATTTTGAAAAAAAGAATTAATTCAAAAACATAAAAACTCAAAGAGAAATTAATTTTTCAAATCATTTAAGAAAATAATGTGAAAAAGAAATGAAATTAGACAAGTGATAAAAAAATTGGTCATGGGTGGGGATTGAACCCACGACCTCTCGCTCTCCAACTCACAAAACACGCTCTTGCCAACTGAGCCAGCGTGCGCTGGTGATAGTGAATGGAAAGAGTAGATAATATATGAAAAAATCCTTTTGAAATAGTTTAAAAAATAAACCAATAGGTCTGGGGCGAGGGGGATTCGAACCCCAAACCTTTTGCTCGCTACACACACAAAACCAGCTTATCAACCGCTGGGGCGCAATGTCAATTCAAACATATAGTGGCAACTGAATAATATATACTAAAACTAAGTTTGATTTCTGAAGAATGACGTCATGGCCATCTTCTTCCTTGGGCAACTTTCAGACTTGCATGAAGCAAGTTATCTCTCATTTCTCAACCATTTGGCAAGATGTAAAGATGAAATTCGTGCATTTTTAAACAAGGAATACAATGGTTCTTTTTAATTTCATTTAAATTAAGTGTAATAGAAAGTATCATGGCATAATCAGATGAACCCTAAAATTTGCAAGAGTTGAATGAAATCCAATACACGAATTATACACATCAATTAATTGAGGGTTAATGACCTATCAGCAACCAGAAACACAATGGTAACTTGAAAACATGTTTATGATGCATGCATTAATGAGTTCAGTTTTAAGAAAACTTATCTTGCAAGTGAGAATCGAATCCTGGCTTGGAAGTGTTACAGATGTGTAATGATGATCTGGATAGCTTCCTTAGGCCTTAAGGATTGTGTTACAATGATTAGAATGGATTGGAACCTCCTGAATTGAGTAGCTCGAATCCAACTACAGCTTGTTGTGTATCTTGAGCAAATGGGGTATGACTCAGTGATCCTGATGTTACAGATGGAATATAAGTGTTTAGATCACTTCCACATAGTGTATGTGAAGTGTTTGAATGCTTGGTTTGGACTGAATTGCTTTGATTTGAGAATTCCAAAATTTCACTCCTTTAGGACTTTGAATTTGGCAAGAAAGAGGGTTTGTGAGAAAACAAGCATTGTGGTTATTTTGGTGTGATCTGAATGAGGCAATGTGACCTATATTTATAGGTGGTCAAGTTTTGTCTTGGAAGAATAGTGCTGCAGCAATAGATAAGAGCTCAGTAAATGCATTTTGGCAAGGTGTGCTTACTTCTCATGCAAGGTACCATAGCTCTCTAAGTAGCATAGCCAACTTTTGACCAATTCCACATTCCTCGGATGTTTTTATTGTTGTTTATGCATTAATCTTGACTGAGAAGATCAACTTTGTTGAAAGTGCACTATTTCACATAAATGCACTTTGAATTCCAAGTCTTTGTACAAAGACTCATCATGCCAAAGGATGAACTTTGAAGCATCTTGGCCTAACTCATCAGGTTTGATATGATTCAATCTGATCCTCATTGATTTGAGAAGATGACAAAGTTGGCAAGATGACAAACTTGAAAAATGGAAATCGTGTGGTGCAAGAAAATGTCCCAAAATTTGTCTTGAAGACAGTTGCAGCAGGGCAACTTGGGAGATCCATAACTCCTAGCTCAAATGGAGTTTGATTGAGTTCTTAGATAATTTGGAAAGCTCTCATGGCATACTTTAACTTTGTTATTCACCAATGGACCTGGATCCCCTTGGATCATAGTGAAAAATGACTCTACAATTTGGAAAAAGTAAGACAGATTCTGACTTTTTGAAAATTTCACTAAGTGTTGGAAAAAGTGGTCGTTTTCACTTTTTGTGATTTTGATAAATCCATAACTCAAAATCCATGAGGATTTGGAATTTCTTGTAGTTGACACTTTTATAGTATGTAAGATGAACTTTCATTTGAGCATTGGATGGAAGAAAAAGGCCTTGTGGTTTAGGAGTTATGACCTTGCAAATTTGGTACAAAACCACTTTTGTTCCATAACATAGAAAAAGACTTTGTGGTTTAGGAGTTATGACCTTTCAAAGTTGCAAGAAATCTCACTTTTCTTGATTTTTCTTAATAAATGATGATCAATATCATACATTGACATTGTTTTTGACTTAGGGGAACCATATTTGTGAAAAATTCCAAAAAGTCAAACTTGATTTTGTGCACAGTTGACTTTTTGTCAGATGAAATCCAAAATGTGTGATTCTTTGTGCAATCAAGTTCTTGACCTAATTCAAACCTAATGAATGGGTTTCATATGTGTTATAGGGTGTATTGAATCATGTCCCAAAGTTTGGGAGCATGCCTTGGTTAAAAGTCAAAGGTACAGTTGACTTTTTCTTCAAAACCCTGATTGTGGTCCAGGTAAAATTGAAACTTGTGAGTCAAGCTTTTTGGATCAATCCATTGTTGTAAATGGATCAAAGTGGTGTATTTGAGGTCCTCAAATCATGTCTTGATGTCTTGGCTCATGTTTTGCTCCAAAAGTCAACTTAGTGGTGAATTAGGTCAAGAAACCCTAGTTCCTGATTTTTTGTGTGAATGCATCCCTGAGGCTAAATTGACTTGATGATTGGGTCCATGAGATCCATTGGAGTATCTAGGGTTGTGCTTTGAAGCATTGGCTCATGCCCAAAGGAAAATTTTCCATCTGGAGGCCTTGGCGATCTCGAGCCTTAATCCACTTGGAATGTTGCAACCTTGTACTTGATTCTTGGTGTGGGAGTCCTCTTGATCCCTTATGGGTGTTTGAGAGATTAGGCAAGTTGAAGATCATGTCATTTCTTGATTGATCCTTTGTCTAAGTGTCCTGAGAGGCTCAAAACCCTAATTCTTGGTTGTAGTGAAAGCTCAACAATTCTTGAAGAGATTGAAGAAGCATGAAGGTACATCCATATTGTGGTGATGATTTGCACAATGATGGAAAAACTTGGTGGTCAAAATTTGGGGTATGACAAGAAGGGATGAAGATGATGGGCAACTTTGTAATCTGGTTTCATTTAGGTTTTACTCTCTAGAAACCATACTAGAAAAAAGTGCATGTATGAGTATATATAGGTATATGTGAGAAAAAGGCAAAGAGGATGCAAGAAACATAAGATGCAAAAAAAATTTTAAGTTTTGAAGTCGTATAGGTCGGCCTATGAAAGCAATAGGTCGACCATAAAGGTGTTCAGGTTGACCTATGAAGGTGTTCAGACCGACCTAAGAGACGACCTGTGGGCAGAGCCTACAGACTTCATTCTTGGAGCATGGGAGTCGACCAGAAACTTGGATTTGTCGATATGTACTAAAGTAAAAGTTTCCATAGGTCAACCTGATCACTTATAGGTCGGCCTGTGCAGTTATGTTGACACACAAAACTTAGTTTTTGATGTGTATGACATGCCTATGACAGTTCAAACTTGTTCAAATACTTTTTGTATGCATCCTAAGGCTAAAATGACAGACGCACATCTAAATTTAGGTTGATACCGTCCAATGTACAAAACTCTAAGTCTCACTTTTAATTTTGACATCATTAAAAACATGACTAAGTTGAAGAATGCACTCATAGTATGTGTCAACTTGTAGTTGAAAAAATTCCTCTACAGGTCGACCTATAATCGTATGTGTCGACATGTAGAGTGTCTTTCCCACAAAAACTAATTTTTGATGCATAAAAATCTTTTCTTGAGGCATGAATCTTTTCTAAACCATTTCCAAACATGTTGACATGCTTTCTAATGCTAAAATGCACAATGCACAACTAGAATCAGATTATACCGTTCAATGTACATAAACGCTAAAGTTTTTTAGTTTTGACATCATGCAAAACACATTTAAATGAAAGGATGCACTCATGGAAAAAAGACTAGAGTAAGCAGAAGACACAAAATAAACACCATCACTCGAATCACGCCACCTCCATACATCACTCTTCGACGACAGTTTAAACTCTCTAATCACTGACCGAAAGTTGCTGAAGAGAGTCACCTTATAGTCAAAGAGAAAAGATCTCCACCATCTGAGATCCCAAATCCAATTATCTCCCTCCTAATTATCGACCTGATAGCTCATAGATGAATGACATGGTATCTCTTATACTAGCGTGGTGGTGAAAACAAATAAATACAAATCAAAATCAATAAAATTGTTATGAATAATAATAAATAGGTGTGGATGTTCATTTACCCAACTTTTCATATTCCTTAACTCCTATGAGTTAATTTCCTAAGCTTTTTGTATTCCTTAAGTTAATGGTTATTTGTTGGTCACTTACTATAAATAAGAACCACATTGGAATGTAAAGGACACATTTGATGAAGATAAAATAAGATTACTTTCTCTCTTCTCTTCCTCTGCTTGATTTTGTATATCGTTTTATTTAGTTTCATAACACGTTATCAACACGATGCTCTCAGGTATGATTCTTTTGCTTCCATCTCAAATTAATCTTAAACCATCATTTGTTTAGAATCATGGGAAAAAATTGAGTATGTGATATAAAAGTTGCCAAAAGATTGTTATTCCAGAAGAATGACACAAATAATTTTAACGCATCTCAGAAGGATGATTATAATTTTTAGATCATTATTTGTAACAAATCATTTATGTAATTCCTGAAGAACTTACCAAGCATCCCTGAAGGATAGCAAAATAATAATTTATTATATAGTTCCTGCAGAACTAATCAAGATCCATGAATGATTGAAAAATAATAATGTATATAGTTCTTGAAGAACTTATAATGCATCCCCGGAGGATTGCACGAAAACTGTTTATCTTTATCATTGTTTGAAGATTTATGATCTAACTCTCGAAAAATTATATATTTAGAAATAATCCCTAGAGGATTGTTCAAAGAATGAATTACTTTTCTCCATTCATCAGATAATGGTTATCCCTTGATGATTGATAAGAAAATGATTATTCTGTCTCCATTGATCAGAAAAGTATCAATGACAATTTTCATGGATCTTAGAAAAATTGACAATCACAAAAGGATTGCATGAATAATATTAATAAATGTAAATTTATTAAGATTGAAAAATATATATTATATACATAGTTTTTAGTATGTTATCTGATTTAAATATATTTTGGTTATTATTGAACATATTTATTTTTGAATGAAAATTTAGAAATTTTAATTTTAAAGAAGTGATTTTTTTTATATATTTAATTATGAGAAGTTTCTTGTATAATTGTTGTGAGAGATTTATGAATTAGATTATAAGAAAAAGAAGGGTAACAAAATTGTTAGTTGTTGACACTAAGTGTGTTTAGAAGAGTTGCATTGTTGTATTTTTGTGTACTTTGAGATCATTCGATAATTATATTTTATATTATTCAATAGGTGATTTATTTTATTATAAGTTGATAATAATTTATTTTCTATTGATAACGGAAATAATTACATTCAAGTAGTCTGTCTCTCTAATTCTTCACTTAATAGATATAGAAAGTTTTATATTCTTACAGTTACAAAGAACTTTATTTATTTTCTTAATTACCTCTTATTTATACTATAATCAAATTATTTTGATATATCCAAAACAAAAATGAATAAATAATTTATTAGTTTAAGGAAAAAAAAATAATCTAAAATTTAAAACATATGTGTTATTGTTAGTAGCATTTTATAAATTAAATTTGAATCAATATATTCAATAGTCTAAAGAAAAACAAGAACATGTGTCTTATTATTTCCTACTTTATGTTTGAATGACTTAAGAGTGCATATGTTATTATTATATGAATGATGAGTGGATAATTATGAGTGGGAAAGACAAAAGAATGTATAGCATGAGAAATAATGTTAAGCATTTGTGAGTGGAATAATAAATTCTTAATTGAGTGCATTATGCATGCTAGAAATTGGATAGTTGAAATGAATGATATTGAATTAATTTAATAAAATAATACTATTCACTTTCCATTATCATAAAACTCTTAGCTAATTAATTTATTTTCTCTAGTGCTTCTTTTATTAGGAGACATTCATATTCCTCTTTTTTCCAATTTCCACTCTTATAAATACTCACAATCTCATCTCATATCTCACATGTGAAAAGAAAAAAAAATACACAGATAAAATTATCACTCTCTCTTGAACATTTCTATGTTCCGAAACTTCTTAAGGAAAAGGGAGCACTAAGCGCTTGATTGTCCAATATGTTGTCGAATATAAAAAGTTAGGAAACACACAAGGTAAGGGTTTTTCCCCACACACTCATGCTACGTAAGATTGTGTTGTGTGATGATATTAGTACCTTTGTCAAAATAAAAATAATAATAATAATATATTTATAAACAAATGGAGAAAAATAGTAAAATAGTAACAATTTATGATATATATATATATATATATATATATATATATATATATATATATATATATATATATATATATATATATATATGTGTGTGTATATTTTATTGTTAATTTTGTTTTAAATTAATCACTATATTTAATTTTCTTCTATTAAAATATTATCATATTTTATTTGTATGAATCATTTTAATAGTAAGTGTGTCCTAAATTTTAGAATAATATAATAAAAATACAAATTATTTTATATTTACTAGAGATTGAAACAAATAGAATCATATGTATTATGGTAAACTAGATGTTTACAAATCACACTTAAGTGTGTTGTTGGCAAAATCGGTTGGGTCATCTCAGATGTATTATGATGTAAGAACTAGTTTTGAAGAACCAGAAGTTTCTTCAAGGCCAATAAAATTTGTGTGTTCCTAAAGGAAAATTTGAGAAATTGAGTTTTTATGACATTAATTGTTGCATCGACTAAAAGATCGTGCATATGTCTATTCATAGCCAGAAGTTTGTGAAATTATTTTCTCAACTAATTAGACTAAGATCTTGTTTTCTGGATTTTTCAGAAATTCCTTGATAAGTATCACATATATTACTAAAATTAATATTGAACATCTTGAAGAACATGCTCATAAAATTTGGACTTGAAGATCCATTCTTTAGACGTATAAAGTTAGTTATATAATTGATACTTGTGAGATCATCAATTCTAAACTAGATATTTGAAACACACAAAGTATGATATTAAGATATTTATTCGCATTAAGCCAACAAGTTAATATAAGATGATTCTCCCCTTAACTTACAAATTATTTTAGGTTAATAACCTATTATATCTCATCTATGTAAACTTTGGATGTGTTGTAAATATTTAATTGCTCCAATTTAGTACGATAATATGAGTTTTGAAAGAATTTTGAGAAATGGTATTTTATATGAATCCCGTACTTGAGGATATACCTTGATCCAATAAGTGAATACTTATTTGAAGCCCAGTAGGCTGATTATCAATTGATAAATTAATTTTCTCAATATTAGGGAGAGAGAATAAGCAGCTGAAAGTGTGAACCAGAAGTTCAAATTAACAATTTAAAATAAAATATTATAATAACATTTTGATCCTCGAAGTTCAAAACACAATTCATTTGCAAAGTTTATGAAAAAAATTATTAGCTGCTAATATTCCACTCAAGGTGGATTCTAATATTGGACAATATAATATTGCAAATGAGTTATAGCTGCGCCTGAAGCGTGGTAGAAAAGTCGGTTCCGATGTTAAAAGTCCTCTACCAAGAAAAGAAACTAAAGTTAAAGATGACCCAAATGAGGATATGAAAACTCTAAGAGCACTTTGACATAATTTAATTTTGAGTTCCAGAAGAACTAACTAGGTACCTGAAATTTATGAAAATTAAGAGATCTCGATAAATTATGTCATGAATGGAATATGATGGAACCAAAATAAAGTCAATATTGACAATCTCTTTGTGTATAATATAGCGCTAAAGATGATAAATGATAACGAGGATCATGAGTCAAAGTCTATCAAAGATTGTAGACAAAGTGAAAATTGGCCAATATGAACATATTCAATTGAAGAAAAATTAAACTCACTTTACAAGTGACTCGATTTTGGACTTGTAGTTCGAACACCTCAAGATGTGAAATCAATTGAATATAAATGAGTTTTTGTGAAAAAGCAAAATGAGAATGGTATAAAGTTTGATTTGTTGCTCAAGAATTTTCATAAAGACCTACAATTTATCTTGATGAAACATATCCACCTGTAGTGGATGCAATTCAATTTTTGAAATTTAATTAGGTTTGTAGCACATGAAGGGCTCAATTTGCACATGATCGATGTTGTAACAACTTATCTGTATGGTTCACTTGATAGTAAAATTTACATGTTCCCTGAAGGGTCCAATATACTACATACACACAAATCTGAATCTTGAGAAAGCTACTCCATAAGATTGAACAATTCTCTCTATGGGCTGAAACAATCTGGACGAGTGTGGTATAATCGTCTCAGTGAATATTTGCTTAGAGAGGGATATACAAATAACTCCATTCGTCATTGTATTTTTATCAGGAAAGGAATTTGCAATAATGTTATTTATGTGGATGACATAAATATTATTGGAACTCCTGGAGAGCTTCCAAAAGCTATGAATTGTTTAAAGAAAGAGTTTGAGATGAAGGACTTAGGAAAGACAAAATTATGTCTAGGTTTTCAAATTGAACTTTTGGACAACGGAATATTTGTACATCAAGAAGGCTATATAGAAAAAGTGTTAAAACGCTTCTATATGGACAAATGTCACCCGTTGTCTACTCCAATGGTTGTTAGATCATTATATGTGGAGAAATATCCTTTCAGACCTCGAGAAAAGGATGAAGAATTGCTTGGTCCTGAAGTACCATATCTCAGTGCAATTGGAGCACTAATGTACCTTGCTAATTATACACGTCGTGATATATCATTTGCTGTCAATCTATTAGCAAGATACAGTTTTTCACCTACACGAAGACATTGGAACGGAGTCAAACATATACTCTGTTACCTTAGAGGTACAATAGATATGGGTTTGTTTTATAACAAAGCATCCAAATTTGAATTAACAGGTTATGCAGATGCAGGTTACTTGTCAGATACTCATAATGGTAGATCACAAACAGGTTATTTATTTACATGTGGGGGTACAACTATTTCATGGAGATTAGTCAAACAAACCATAACAGCAACATCATCTAATCATGCAGAACTTTTAGCATTACATGAGGCAAGTCGAGAATGCGTTTGTTGAGATCCTTAATTCAGCACATCCAAAATACTTGTGGTTTATCTTCTGAGACATTAAATACAACGACCATATATGAAGATAATACTGCATGCATCGCACAATTGAAATATGGTTACATTAAAGGAGACCGGACAAAACACATATCTCCAAAGTTTTTTTACTCATGATCTTCAAAAGAGTGGTGATATAAACATCCAACAAATATGTTCATGTGATAATCTTGCAGACCTTTTCACAAAGTCACTCCCAAGTAGAATTTTTAATCAACTAGTACAAAAGATTGGTCTTCATCGAAGAAATGATTGTTTAGCTGATGAGCTGAGGGGGAGTAATGAAAGGATATTGTACTCTTTTTCTTTCACTAGATTTTTTTCCACTGGGTTTTTTCTAGTAAGGTTTTAACGAGGCATATCCTTAATGAACATCCAAGGGGGAGTGTTATGAATAATAATAAATAGGTGTGGATGTTCATTTACTCAACTTTTCATATTCCTTAACTCCTATGAGTTAATTTCCTAAGCTTTTTGTATTCCTTAAGTTAATGGTTATTTATTGGTCACTTCCTATAAATAAGAACCACATTGGACTGTAAAGGACACATTTGATTAAGATAAAATAAGATTACTTTCTCTCTTCTCGTCCTCTCCTTGATTTTGTATATCGTTTTATTTAGTTTCATAACAAAAATTCCATTATTAAAGTTTATTGGCTAGGTAAAATAGACCGTTCATTTTTTTAGCCATTATACTTTACTTTTGCCTTTTATTTTCAGACTTCTTAATAATCTTTTTTTGACTTTCCTTTCCTAAAATAAACTCAGTAATCAGGTGCATACTTATTTCAAAAGTTCCATAAAAAGTCATTAAAATAACGCGTTAGTTAGTTGTGGAAATTTCTCCCTTCTTTCGCTACTATTTCTCCATGTCCAACCTTAGTTGACTTCACTTTATCTCCCTGGTCACGCTACTCAACTTTTCACTTGTACAATACAATTGTTCATTCTGTTTCTTCATTCCTCTTTCGAAACCAGGTACTTTTCTTTATTCAATTCTCTTTTTGGATTAATTATGATAAATCATTCTTCAACATCCCAATTTATTTGGGTAATATTCTCTTATATTTAGTGCATATTTGGTTCTGCTTTGATATAATTGATTTTGGGAGAATTGATTTTACTTGAAAGTGAGTTGATTGTACAGTGATACATATTGGAATATATTTTAGTGAAAGTTAGTTAGAACAATAAATTTTAGCCTAAAAGTCAAATTTAGGCTCAAATGTTATAAATCTTAGCTTCAATTTTGATCACTTCTAGAGGCAAAATCAATTTTGATTTTATCAATTTTAAGTTTCCAGAATCAATTTTGACTGCTTTAACTGAAACCAAACGTAGACTTAATTCTAGAGTAAATTCACAAGTTTCTCATTGAAAATGGTCGTTCGTCTCCCAACATGAGGATGAATGAACCTTCAAATCATGCGCACTTTACCGTGGCTTTCTCTAATAGGACCTCGAACGCCGATGCTTGTTTAGGTTGGGCAGCTTGAAATCAAGTTGCAGTCTTAGGTTGAGCGGTTTTAAAGATCATTGTTGGTGGTTCATTGGATCTTAAATCAGACTCTGATACTGTGTTAAGAAATGTGGTTGGGTCAAACTCAACCATACAAAATTGACTTGTATGGTGAAGATTGCCCTCACTTATAAAGACATGTTCTGGCCAATATATTGTTAGAAATTAAGCTTAATGTTAGAGAGTACATGATTAGTTTTGGAATCCAAGTGATAATATTTTTTCGTTACCATTATATGAGCTCATCTGGTTTTTCTATCTGTTAGAATTATGTTTTGATTTATATGTTTCATAATTTAGTTAATTTGCATTAACATGAAAAATTTACTTGAAAATTCAAAAGCCAAGTTCTTTTTAAATGTACCAAAAATTTTGCCGTAAAAATGATTAATTTGATGTAACATCTCTTTATTCATTGATAGTTTTACTCAAGTTTGTATTAAACTCAATTTTCCAAAGGATGGAAGCCCTTGCTGTTACTGTCTTGGAAAAGTTGGGCTCTTCCGTTTACAAAGAGCTTGGAATCATTTGGAATCTCAAAGAGGATATCGAAAAAATGAAGACCACAGTATCTATGATAAAATCCGTGCTCCTCGATGCAGAGACCAAAGCCAATAATCATCAAGTTAGTAATTGGTTGGAGGAGCTGAAAGATGTACTTTATGATGCCAGATGATTTACTAGATGATATTTCCATTGAAGATTTGAAAGGAAAAGTGATGGCTAGAAACAAAAAAGTAAAACAGGTACTGCATTTCTTCTCAAAATCAAACGAAATTGCCTATCGTCATAAATTGGGCCATCGAATGAAAGCAATCCAAAAGAGACTAGATGACATTGCTAAGAATAAGCATGCACTGCAACTAACTGACCGCCCTATGGAGAATCCAATTGTATATAGGGAGCAAAGACAAACTTACTCTTTTGTGAGTAAAAATGAAGTTATTGGAAGAGAGGATGAAAAGAAATGTATTAAGCATTTTCTATTAGATACCAATGCAACAGATAATGTTTCTGTAATTCCCATAGTCGGGATTGGAGGATTAGGTAAGACCGCACTTGCTCAACTTGTCTACAATGATAACGATGTTCAGAAGCATTTTGAGCTAAAAATGTGGGTGTATGTTTCTGATGAATTTGATATAAAGAAAATAGCTCAGGAGATCATTGGGGATGAAAAGAATAGTCTGATGGAGCAAGTGCAACAACAACTTAGAAACAAAATTCAAGGGAAAAAGTTTTTGCTTGTGTTAGATGACATGTGGAACGAGGATCGTGAAATTTGGCTTAAGTTGAAGAGCTTGTTCATGGAAGGAGGAAAAGGAAGCATGGTAATTGTTACAACGCGTAGTCAGACTGTGGCAAGAATAGCGGGCACACATCCACCTCGTTTTTTAGAGGGTCTGGATTATGAAAAATCTATGAAGATGTTCTCTCGAGTGGCTTTCGGCGAGTTAAAAGAACAAAATGCTTTGGAATTGTTAGCTATAGGAAGGGACATTGTTAAAAAATGTGGTGGCATCCCTCTTGCTATAAGGACTATTGGAAGCCTTTTGTTTTCTCGAAATTTGGGAAGGAGTGATTGGCTATATTTCAAGGATGTTGAGTTTTCGAAGATAGATCAACACAACGACAAAATATTTTCAATTCTTAAACTGAGTTATGACTTATGACCATCATCCCTCATTTCTAAAAAAATGTTTTGCTTATTGTTCATTGTTTCCAAAAGGTTTTGTGTTTGAAAAAAAGACTCTCATTCAGATATGGGTAGCTGAGGGGTTCATTCAACAATCAAATGATATTAGATGCGTAGAAGATGTTGGTCATGAGTACTTCATGAGTTTGCTGTCATTGTCCTTCTTTCAAGATGTCACTATGGACGATTGTGGCAGCGTAATTACTTGTAAAATGCACGACCTTATGCATGATCTAGCACAACTAATAGCCGGGAATGAATATGTCGTGGTTGAAAAAGAAAAGCCAAACTTCGGAAACAGAACACGTTATGTGTCATCTCGTACTGCGTTACAGTTTGGCCCACCATCGCCATCTTCCTACAAGTTAAGGACATTTCTTTTACATCCACAAATGAATGCAAGCAATCGTTTGCGTCAGTCATACGTTCTTTCCTTTTCAGGCCTAAAGTACTTGCGTGTGTTGACACTTTGTGGGTTGCATATTGTTGCAATCCCAAATAGTATTGAAGAGATGAAGCATTTAAGATATATTGATCTATCACATAATATTGTACTTAAAGATCTTCCCCCGGGCATTACTAGCCTTCAGAACTTGCAAACTCTAAAACTTTCTGAATGTTCTGAGCTTGAAATATTACCAGAAAATCTCAATAAAAGTCTGAGGCATCTTGAGTTGAATGGTTGTGAGAGATTGACATGTATGCCACAAGGGTTAGGACAGTTGACAAATCTTCAAACACTAACACTTTTTGTATGTGGCAAAGGAAATACACGTGTTAACGAGCTGCGCGACCTAAACAACCTTAGAGGGAGATTAGAAATCAAAGGGTTGGATATACTTCGAAATAGTGCTGCTGAGATTGAATATGCAAAAGTACTTATTGAGAAGCAACACCTTCAACAATTGGAATTGCGGTGGACGTAACATGATTATTTCAATCCATGGTCGTTAGAGCCCACTAGGGCTGAATTACGGTTGGAAGATGAGATGATTTTAGAAGCTCTGCAGCCACACCACTCACTTCAAAAGCTAGTTATTGATGAATTTTGCGGCAAAAGGTTACCGGACTGGATAGGGACTCTCTCGTCGCTCTTGACTATTGAGATCCACAATTGCAATTGTTTGACATCACTACCTGAAGCAATGTGTAACCTTGTATCTTTGCAGAAACTTTGCATCTATAACTGCATACCATTGAAGGATATTTATGCAAAACCATATGGAAAAGAATTGCAAAAAATTTCTCACATTCGAGAAGTTGAGATCCTTCTTATGAGACCATCATTACTCAAGTATTTTACTTGAGTAAAAAAATTTCCTCAATCATTGAGCTGTTTCTGAATCTACTCTCTTATTTCAATCATCATTTTGACATTGGAATAATGATGCAAATTCAAATGATAGAGGTAGCTTTCTCTTCGCCTTTATCTTCTTTTCGATCTTATACTTTTTTTTTCTTTTTTTTTTTCGATCTTATACTTACATACTCTATTTAGTATTAATATTTACCGTTTGTGTTTCTGCAGGTTGGTTTTACTCACAGTATTGATCTTGCTGTAAACTCTATTTCGAATGACGTCGATGACAAACAATATCTCGACCTTTCCACCATCAGGTGCTGAAATTATGCATCACTGTATTGATTATCCAAGTTCTAGTTTGCTTCATCATGAAAATAATTTGTTGAATATGAAAATCGTAAGTGTTAGGTTTCTCGCAAATGCTTGCTAATAATTTCATTTTATGTGTTGTGCTTGTGCTTCTTTTATTGTGCTTATTGCTGAATTTTTGGGTGTGTAGTAGTTGAAGAGAGTTGATAATGTATTTCTCTGTTAGTGTTTGTAATAAGTTCTTAGTTTGTATTCAAGACCATGAGAACATTGTGGAGTATTGAATCTTAACACTTTATAATTGTTAGTATTGAAACTTAAACTTGTTACAAAAAACCTTTAAGTAATATTGATTTATCTAAAGTATCCAAACAACTCATTTTTTTATCTAAGATTTATTAAAATGTTACCTTTTTTTTATCCAATTGCTAAATGTTGTTAAATTTAAAGGGTAACATTTTTCTTGATCTAGTAGAGTGATGGTTGTATTTCAGGATAGTATTTGTTGATCCATAGATTAGATTCATTGACAGGATAAATTACAGGGTTGTGGACTGCCTAATACTTGAATTTGTTGTAAATGTTAGAAATGTACTCATAAAACTTGTAGTTTCTGCTCTTCATGAAAGCAACGACATGAACACATGGCTAGCCTCTGAGATGTCATTTCCTGCATGAGCATATATGTTCTTACAAGTTGAACAAATTGTCTCTTAAGTTTTCAATGTATCTAACATAAAAAATTTACTCAGTTGACATCCTACAACATAAATCAAAAGTATCTTAGTTTACAAAAAAAAATGAAATGACACTCATATAACCTGAATAAAAAATATCTCAATTTACAATTCAAATACCTTACAATGCACATGTCGGTGGTGTAAGTGTCAATTCTCTCAATCCTAAATAACCATCCATTAATGAATATGTTAGTAAATATATAAACTAACATTATGAAAATTACATTATCTCATATTTAATAATGTTTTGTAAAACATCCACATCATCATAATTTGGAAATCTCATCCTACTAGTCACCCACATTTCTAAATCCATAATGTATGTTATGTCCTAAATTGCAATTTACTTTAGAATCTAAGAGGTGTCTTCATCATATGCTTAAAATTTTTCTCATTGACAATTCTCATTTCTCTTATTTCCCTTTCCCAAATATGTAGGTAAGTTGATTTAGCTGTCTTCCAAATAATTTCTTTCAATTTCATTCTTGAATATTTCTTCTTAAAAGTGTTGTACAAGTGACACTCACAAAATCTTTTCTTGACACCCAATAGAAGCTCATCATAACAAGTAATAGACCCTACAATAAACATGAAATTAACATGAATTACAAAAACATTTTACATGTAATTCAAAATAATTACAAAATCATCAATTATAAGTACCTTTTGTTGATCAAATATGAATGTGTAGTCGTGACATTGAGTCCTACCTACAAGATTATCAATTAAAAGTTTCATTGTTTCTCTTTCAACAACAACAAAAGCTATTGTCATAATTCCGTAATTTGGATCTCTTCATATGGGGGCAAGTATTTATCCTCCACAAAGCCCCTTTAAAAAACATCCATCAAGTCCAATCACAAGTCTGCAAAGCTTGAGACTATTTTTACATGTCGTATAACATATGTATAATCTCTAAAAATGAGATCTTTTGTTAACCACTTCAACTCGCACTTGTTAAACATTTAATTTGACTGTTGATCCATGGTTTGTTCTTAGAGTTTTATGACAATAGTAATAAATTTTGTTGTATTTTTCTAAGAATGAAGTTTCTACCATGTCTCTTACTACACATCTTTTCCTAATAGCCTTTGTCTTGTTAATCCCTACATTAAACTTCCTTTAAGCCTTTTTCTCGATGTCCTTGATCTTTATCATATGATTGTCTTTCAAAGAGTTATGATGTAACGACCCGTATAATATATATCTAGAATAATATCATACAAATGTTATTATTTGGTACTGATGAGTCCAAGCCTTTGAGGTTGGCATCAATTTTGGTAAAACTAACTTAGCAGAAAGATGTTGGACAAGATGTCCTAACATTTTGAACTAACTGCAGGTTAAGGTGTTAGACAAGATGTTATATCATGGTGATTCGACATCTTTGTCTGTTACAGTTTGAAATAAATGTTTCTGCTTTCCAGGTGTGATTGGAAAATGATTTGATCCTAGGTGGCATCTGAGATTGAGGAATCAGAGATTCTGATTCGAAAAGGAATATGCGGTTTCCATGTAAGGAGACATTTTTGGAAACTTAGGATTGAAGAAACTATTCTTATGAAGAATAGGTCATAGATTCTGTGGAGCTGAATTGCTGCGATTTTGATGCCCAAATCAAGTTCTGTTTTGCAATATAAATAGAATGGATTTAACCTAGAATAAGTGTGGAAGTTTACAGCTGTTATTGAGTACTAGGGTTTGTACTTTTGTGAGCCTTTCTTGTATTGCGTGAATACCTGAGTAGGATAGTTTATTGAGTTGTAATTTTCAGTCACTGTTGTGGTTGAAAGGGAATTAAGAAGGGTCTCTTACCTAGGAGTTTCTTAGGTAGAAATCTAGGAAGGGTAGTTTCTAGGTGCTAAGTTGTAAACATTGGAGTTTAACTTAGAACTAATTCTACTTAGTGATTTTGTTCCTAGCTTGGTAGCCCCTAGACGTAGGTGTTGTTGATCACCGAACTGGGTTAACAATTCTTGTTTGTTGTTTTCTTTCTGCTATTTATTCTGTTCTTCATTATCCTTGTGAGAAGCAGAGATCAAGTGTCACGACATCCTGTCCGACATCCTAGTGATCTGCTTAACTAGAATTTCAATTGGTATCAGAGTAGGTATCCTGCTCTGTATATGGGTGAGATTCATGGACAATAATTTCTGGTTTGATGGATAAAGAAGGAGGAATTTTAAATAGACCTCTCAAACTTCATGGTTCTAATTATGAATATTGGAAAGTCCGCATGGTGGCGTTCATCAAGTCCATGGATGGTAAAGCTTGGAAGTTAGTGGTTAAAGTGTGGGATCCACCAAAGACCAAAGACAAAGATGGTAAGGCTACTGAAGAGCTGAAATCTGAAGAAGATTGGGATGATGAAGATGATAAGCTTGCTCAAGGTAACTTTAAAGCCTTGAATGCCTTGTTCAATGGCGTGGACAAGAACATCTTCAGAATCATTAGGAACTGCATTGTTGCAATTGATGCCTAGGAAATCTTGAAGACTGCTCATGAAGGTACTTCTCGTGTTAAATCCTCAAGACTTCAACTCCTCACCTCTAAGTTTGAGAACTTGAGAATGAAGGAGGATGAGAGTATTCAAGAATTTCATATGAATATTGTGGACATTGCCAACACTTCAAGTGATCTTGGAGAAAAGATTCCAGAAGCAACGCTTGTCCAGAAAATTTTGAGGTCTCTTCCTAAGAAGTTTGACATGAAAGTGACAGCCATCGAAGAGGCTCAAGATATAAACACCTTGAAAGTAGATGAACTGATGGGTTCTCTACAAACTTTTGAAATGTCACTGAATGAAAAGACTGAGTAAAAGAAAAGCTTAGCCTTAGTGTCAGATCATGATGAAGGAAAGACAAATTCCAAAGAAGAGATGTCTAAGGCTGTTGTGTTTCTGGGAAAATAGTACAAGCAATTACTAAAGAAGAAAGAGGGGGAATACAGATCGAATGCCAAGCCTCAGCCATTCAACAGCCATAAAAGAAATAATCTTGGAAGAAACTCTAAGTATGAAGACAAAGATGACAACCGAAAAGGGATCAAGTGCTATGAGTGTGAGGGATATGAACACATCAAATATGAGTGTCCTACATTTCTCAAGAAAGAACAGAAAGGCATCATTACATCTTGGTCTGAAGATGATTCTACAAGTGATGAAGAATCATCTAAACAAGTTTCTACTCTTACAGGAATATTTGATTCTGATATAGAATAAAAAATTGGAGATCTGTCATATAATGATCTACCCAAATCCTTTAAGAAGCTTTACAAGAGATGTGCTGAAGTTTACCAGCTAGGAGAAGGGCAACATAAGATTATTATACTCCTTGAGGCTGAAAGAGTAAAACATCTTGGTGTTATCTCTGATCTTCAGGAGGAAGTCGTCGTGCTCAACTCCAAACTTGACAATGTAACCAAAAATGTTAGAATGCTCAACAGCAGTTCTGGTATACTAGATGAGATACTCCAAGTTGGGAGGAATGTTGGAGATGTCAGAGGACTTGGATACAATGATCAAGAAATGTCAAGCAAGAAGAGAAATCTAGAATGCAACCTCAATCAGACCAAAAGAAGACAGAAGATGTCTAACAGAATGTCTCAACATTATTACAGACATCAGAGGAGACAAGACTGGAAATATCATTATTGTGGCAAGTATGGCCACATTAAAAGTTATTGCTACAAGCTACATGGATATCCTAAGGGTAGGATTGCTGGAAAGAAAAGAAGTTCCAAGAATGAGTCTATGGCCCTGATAGCTCATTCCACTCAAAAGGGGTACACTGAAGGGAAGTGGTACATTGATATTGGATGTTCAAGACACATGACTGGTGTCAAGAACTATCTGGTGAATATAGAGTCTCATCCTCCAACTATGTCACCTTTGGAGATAGGTCCAAGGAAAAGATTAAAGGAGTCAGGAGATTGGATCAAGCTGGGAATCCTATACTTGACAATGTGCTGCTTGTGAAGGGATTAACTGCAAATTTGATTAGCATCAGTCAACTTTGCGATCAAGGTCTAAAGGTCAACTTCACCAGATCTGAATGTCCAATTGTGGATGATAAAGATAAGGTTATCATGAAAGGTGTTAGAACTGAACATGGGTGAATTACAAATTGGAAGGTTAACCAAGATGACACATAGGAGATTGCAACATCAGACTATCACAAGGATTGAGAATCTTCTTCAAAAGGCCTCTATGATTAAGGAAATTGCTGAAAATAGATGTTCTTATGCTGTCACAAAGGAATCAATCATAGAAACCGATGAAATAAGTGCAAAGAATGTTTGCCTTCAGACCACTGAAATTGGAATTGTTCTGTTATGGTATAATGGTATCCTGGATGTCATGACATCCTGCTGGAACATCTTGAACTTTTATGGTGGGAGAAAAACTCAAAGAAAAATTTTGAAGGACAAATTAGGGTTTTACTTGGTTAGTGAGAACACTATTCAAGGGTACGCATGGTTTGAAAATCAAATCAACCAAAACCGTTCCAGCAATAGATACCCTTATTCTACACTAATCCTCTTGAACTCCTTCACCCTCCAGATTAAAGAGAAGGCAAATCGTGTTCACGTTACGATGTCGCAACAATAATCACCAACAAGAGCAACCAAGAAGGATACTGCAGCAACATCTGGTTCTAGGTCAAAACCTAAAGAACTATATGCTGAAGAAGCAATTGATGTTGTTCCCTTTGCTATCGTGCCATGCAAAATGAACAAACTTCCAGTAAGAAGATAAAAAAATTTCTCACTAGGTAATCCTTCGAAAACTTCTGGTGCTTTCTCTAGTCCTAGGAAGGGAATAGAAAAGTTTAACACGGATGAAAGGATTGACAAAATAGTAAATAGACTCATAAGTCAGGGGGATAGAATGAGTGTTGCCGGAATCACTAGATCGCTGGCTTGACTCATGCCAACAAACTCATCCATGGATAAGGATGTGACTGAGAGAAACGCTGATCAAGGTGAAGATGGTGATGAAGTGTCAGAAGGGAATCTGCACACCCTTGCTGACTCCGTCATGATAAATGTTGAGACAAACAGTGGAACATCCTCATCTACAGAAATGTCTCCAGAACATGCATCTAGGGAGATTGCTGAAGAAGTAACTGACAAAGTTGTCAACTTAGATGACTTAGCCTCTGATGATGAAGTCATTGCAACAAGACTCAATTCTAGTGTGGCTGAAAGATTGAAGAATAGAAAGGATAAAGGTATGGACACTAAAAACACCTCTAACAAGCAAGCTAAGAAATCTGTAGTTGGTCCCCATAGGCCTTGGAGCAAGGTTGTTGTGGTTTCCAAGAAGAGGAAGGCAGGGTCTGACAATGAATCAGACTATGATGGCTCAAAGGATGGACAGAACATCATGCCCATAAAGAAACCAGCCTCTAAGAAGAAGGTCGTTAAGCTTCCTAAAGCTCCCATGGACAACATCTCCTTTCATGATGATGTAAGTGTTAACATGTGGAAGCATATTTATCACACGAGAGTTGCTCTAGAGAGGGAACTGGGACAGAATGCTCTCAAATGCAAGGAAGTAACAGATTTGATTAAAGATGCTGGATTATTAAAGATTGTCTCTCAATTTGACTCATGCTATGAGAAGTTGGTCGAAGAGTTTGTAGTTAATATTCCAGAAGGGTGTAATGATCGAAAAAGTGAGGGCTACTTGAAGGTATATGTCAGGGGAAATTTTGTGACATTTTCTCCTGCTGAGATCAACAAGTTCCTTGGTAGACCTGAAGGTCTTTAGGTAGAAATTGAAGATTCTGATGATCAAATTTGTAAGGAAATTACTGGGAATACTGTATGGAAGTGGCCCAGCAAAGAGAAACTATCAGATGGAAAGCTAAGTGTTATTTATGCCATTCTTCACAGAATTGGTACAGTGAACTAGGTCCCTACCAATCACACTTCAACTATTTCAACTGGGCTTGGAAGATTTATCTATGTTGTTGGAAAAAGAAAGCTGTTTGACTTTAGAGGATACATCTTTGAGCAAATCTTGAAACAGGTTGTCTCTTCAGCTGTCAAGCTACCAATTTGCTTTCCTTCACTCATATGTGGAGTAATTCTTCAACAATATCCGAGGATAATTCTACCTGGTGATGATATCATTAGAAGGAGCCCCTTCTGACTCTGCACTATAAGCTGTTTGTGGGAAAGCATGTTCCAGATATTGCTTCAACATCTGCTCCATCATCTGCTGCAACAACTTCAAAGGAGGAAACTATTGCTCAGTTGAAGGAAACCTACAGGGAGCTTGATGATATTATCAAGGTTAGTACTGCCAGGAAGGACAAACTGGAAAGATTGATACAAGCCTTGTCTGCTGAACTGAACAAGGACATTGGAGCAAACCCTGGAGATGCTGAGAAGGTTGCTGAAGAAAACAGTGTGAACATTGATGCTACTGCTAATGATAGTTCTGGTGAGAGTGTAGAAGAAGAGGATGATGAGGAAACAGAAGATGACTTCTGAGAGTTATCTTTTCTTTTCTTTATGTTTTTATGTTTTATACTTTTTGTTTTTGGTTCTGTAAAGGCTTAATGCCCAGGATAATTTACTTTTGGTTGGGTGTGTAATTTAATTACTATAAACTGGTTAATTGGTTTTTAAGTTTGTCTTTCTGCCTTTATCATATTATGGCTAAAAAAAGGGAGTAATACTAACATCACTAACCACTGCTGACCGCTACTAACTATTGAGGGGGAGTAGTGTTGGTGCTGCTTGCAGAAGAAGCTACTGATTGAGGTGGAGACAAAGTTGTGTTCCGCTGCTGTTCTGATGATGGTCTCCCTGTTATGATTAGTTTTGTCTGCAGGATAATTGGAGTTAGTTTTAGCCAAAATTTGCCAAAGAGGGAGATTGATGAGTCCAAGCCTTTGAGGTTGGCATCAATTTTGGTAAAACTAACTTAGCAGAAAGATGTTAGACAAGATGTCCTAACATGTTGAACTAACTGCAGGTTAAGGTGTTAGACAAGATGTCCTATCATAGTGATTCGACATCTTTGTCTGTTACAGTTTGAAATAACTGTTTCTGTTTCCATGTGTGATCATCCTAGGTGGCATCTGAGATTGAGGAATCAGAGATTCTGATTCTAAAAGGAATATGCGGTTTCCATGTAAGGAGACATTTTCGGAAACTTTGGATTGAAGAAACTATTCTTATGAAGAATAGGTCGCAGATTCTGTGGAGCTGAATTGCTGCAATTTTGAAGCCCAAATCTAGTTATGTTTTGGATTATAAATAGGATGGATTTAACCTAGAATAAGTGTGGAAGTTTACAGTTGTTATTGAGGACTTGGGTTTGTACTTTTGTGAACCTCTCTTGTATTGCGTGAATACCTGAGTAGGACAGTTTATTGAGTTGTAATTTTCAGTCACTGCTGTGGTTGAAAGGGAATTGAGAAGGGTCTCATATCTAGGAGTGTCTTAGGTAGAAATCTAAGAAGGGTAGTTTCTAGGTGTTAAGTTGTAAACGCTGAAGTTTAGCTTAGAACCAATTCTACTTAGTGATTTCGTTCCTGGCTTGGTAGCCCCCAGACGTAGGTGTTATTGATCACCAAATTGGGTTAACAATTGTGTGTTGTTTTCTTTCTACTGTTTATTCTGTTCTTCATTATCCTTGTGAGAAGCAGAGATCAAATGTAACGACATCCGGTCCGACATCTTAGTGATCTGCTTAACTAGAATTTCAGGTACTAACACAATCATAAGTTCCTATTGGCATAATTTACATACTTGACCATTTTCAAAACAATAAAGACAACCTATGGTACAAGATATGGAAAGTAACAAAAATAAAAACCTAAGATCTATGTACAATGTCTGTCATTGTACAAGATACACATCGGAAAATCATAATAAAAGCTTCCCTTGAAACATCAATGCACAACTCTTCTTGTTAACTAAACCTGCAAACAGTACCTGCAAAATAACAACAATATTGGGGTGACATAATAATTTCAGTGAGTTCTCCAATCCTATGGGTCCACTCGGCTCTATAGGGTTCTAATCAAATCCTAACAAAAGTCAAGGGGAAAGGGGATAAGACTTGAATTCACAAAACTCGCAATGTATGGAAATATGCCACTTGAGTTCATCAACTTAAACAATCACAAGCTCAGAAATCGTACCAAGGCATCTTTCCCCAGCCAACCCTACATCTAGGATTCTCGACACGGGTCACAAATCCTTGTATCATACTTCAACTTTCTTGAGGATCATCCATGTATTCTATGGGACTCTAACCCATTTGGTTGTACATATGGGACTCTAACCCATTTGGTTGAACATATGGGACTCTATGGTTGAATATATAGAAACACAACATGATTGTATTCGAAAATCACAAGGTGATCACATTCACCTTAATCACACAATAACAATCCATGTTCCATACAATGCATCTCACTCAAAACTATGGTGACCATTCATCCATGACACTCACCTAGGTATCATAATGCATGAATGTTACATTCTAGTTTTGTCTAAATCATGCTTGTAACCTATTTATCTTCTTAATCCATTTACCTAGTTATAAGCCTAGGTTTCCTCACTCATCTTCATAATATTTTAAGCATGTTATTTTATAACCAATACGATCACAAGCTACGATAATAATCTAAGCATAGATTATGAAATGCATCACATAAGCAAAACAACAATAATTCATAAACAAACACATCACTATTGTTAATCGGTGGTTTTTATGCTTTCACTTACCATTAATTTAGCATAATATTGTCATATTTTTATTCATATTTTATTTTTGTTTACTGAATTTTATACTTGGTTGTGTTGTTTTAATGTTTTTAGGGTTAAATAAGTATTCAGGAATATTAGTTCTGTATTGGCAGCAATTTTGCTAAAACAAGGTGTTACATCAAGATGTTATGCTTGATGTCTTGACATGGGATTCTAACGTTCTGCAGGTGGTCTTTCTTATTGTTGCAGGGCTCTGATCATGATGTCGAGCCGGATGTCCTAACATCTGTTTACAGAACATCCTGTTCAGAATGTTATGGTTTATTTACTGCGCTTTATTTGCATTATTTTGTATGTTTATGTTCAGTGATTGCGTGCGAAAATCATGGCGTGACATTATTTGAAGCAAGCGCATTCTGCTATTTTTTTTAAGAATAGTTTGTTGCTATTTTCGTGCAAAAAGATTTGGAGCATAATCAGTTTTAATTGTGAATTAAATATGAGATTTGCTAATGCCCAAGCCCAAGAAGATTGTTTCTATTTAAAGACGTGCTAACCCTATTTTCAAAGTAGAGAGAAGATATTGAAAGCTGCGTATTCAAGTATTAGGGCTTAAGTCTTTTGTTGGTTGTTTTCTTGTGAGTCATTCATTCATCATTTAGATGCTTGAATTGGACTGAGTCTTTGAGTTGTAAGTTGTTCACTCTAAGCTTTTAAGCACGAGTGCTTTGTTCTTGATTGAAGCTTTTAAGCAAGATCAAGTGTTGTCATTGAAGTGTGTCCTTCTAAACTTTATACTTTTCTGTAGTTATCACTGCATGTGATTGAGGGGGAGTGAGAGGTGTCTCTTATCTGAGAGTGTCTTAGATAGAAATTACACGGGTAGAGATTAGGTGAGAAGATTGTAAACTAGAGAGTGTTTACTAAGAATCTTCAAACTAATTCTGTTTAGTGGATTTCCTTCCTGGCTTGGTAGCCCCCAGACGTAGGTGTTATTGCACCGAAAAGGGTTAACAATTGCTTGTGTCTCTTTACAATTGTTTACTACACTTTATCTTGTTCGTAAATTGATCATTATTCAGATATTAGTGGCGTGACATCTCTTTCGACATCTCATATTTGATACCAGAATTTCAATTGGTATCAGAGCAGACATCTTGCTATGTTTCTGGGTGAGATCTAGGGACGATACTTTCTGGTACTATGGACAAGGAAGGAGGATTTGTGAACAGACCACCTATTCTGGATGGATCTAATTATGATTATTGGAAACCACGCATGGCGGACTTCTTGAAATTGTTGGATAGTAAGGCCTGGAAAGCTGTCATAAAAGGATGGGAACACCCTGACACTGTGGGGAAAGATGGAAAAACAACATCTGACCTGAAACCTGAGGAGGAATGGACTAAGGAGGAGGATGAATTGGCTATTGGAAACTCTAAAGCATTGAATGCTTTGTTTAATGGAATTGATAGAAACATATTCAGATTGGTGAACAATTATGAGGTAGCTAAAGATGCTTGGGACATACTCAAAACTACTCATGAAGGTACCTCTAAAGTGAAGATGTCAAGACTTCAATTGCTCACTACCAAGTTTAAAAATTTAAAGATGAAGGAAGATGAAAGCATACATGACTTCCATATGAATATCCTTGAAATAGCCAATGCTTCAAGTGCCCTAGGTGAAAAGATGTCTGATGAAAAGCTGGTAAGAAAAATTCTCAGGTCTCTTCCCAAGAGATTTGATATGAAAGTGACTGTCATAGAAGAAGCTCAAGATATCAGCAAGATGAGGGTGGATGAACTTGTTGGATCCCTCCAAACATTTGAACTAGGGATAAGTGACAGATCTGAAAAGAAAGCCAAAAGCATAGCCTTTGTGTCCAATGATGAAGATGGAGAGGAGGAATATGCTCTGGATACTGATGAAAGCTTATCAAATGCTATAGTACTGCTAGGAAGACAGTTCAACAAGGTGATGAAGAGGATGGACATAAAGTCAAGACCTAATGTCAAGAACAACTCATCAGACATCAGCATGTCTAATGATGTTGGTAGAAGAACAAGGTCTGAAGAAAAATCCACTCAAGGGATTCAGTGCCATGGATATGAGGGATTTGTTCACATTAGAGTTGAATGCCCTACTTACCTCAAGAAACAAAAGAAGAGTCTAACTGTATCTTGGTCTGATGAGGATTCTGAAAGTGAACTTGAAGAAGAATCTACTAAACATGTGACTGCTTTAATTGGAAGATATGTCTCTGATAAAGATTTTAGTGATGATGAATTGACCTTTGAAGAAATATCATCTTCCTACAAAGAGTTGTGTCTCAGAAGTGAAGATGTCTGTCACGAAAGGGAGAAGCAGAAGAAACTTATAATTCAACTGAAGGCTGAAAAGGCAGAACATCTTGGAACCATCTCTAAGCTAGAGAATGAAGTCATATTGCTGAACTCCAAGCTTGATCAAATGTCTAAATCTGTCAGAATGCTGAACAGTGGATCTGACACATTGGATGAAATTCTTCAGGTTGGAAAAATGGCAGGAGATATGACTGGGCTAGGATTTGATGGAGAAAAGAAACCCTCTTCAGATGCTAGTTCTTCTGGACCTAAACGTAATATGTCACATCAGGTGTCTCAACATCATAGGAGAGGACATTTATCTAGACCTAAACATAATATGACACATCAGGTGCCTCAACATCATGGGAGAGGACATCCTAACCACTTAAGAGGAAGATTCCAAATATGGAGATGCCATTATTGCGGGCGTTTTGGTCACATAAAACCTTTCTGCTTCAGGCTGTATGGATATCCTAAGCCTGCTCCTCAACCTAGATCCAATCAAAACATTCCTACTAATGGAAGACAATGGGTTCCCAAGGCTGCTGCTACTAGTTTGATAGCTCACATGTCTCTCAGAGTCTCAGCTAAGGAGGATTGGTACTTTGACAGTGGTTGCTCTAGACACATGACAGGAATTAAAAATCTGTTAGTTGACATCAAATCTCATTCCACCAGCTATGTGACCTTTGGTGATGGAGCCAAGGGTGAAATCAAGGGGTTGGAAAGCTGAACTGCTCAGGAGTTCCAAATCTTGATAATGTGTTTCTGGTTAAAGGGTTGACTGCCAACTTGATAAGCATCAGTCAACTGTGTGATCAAGGATTCAATGTCAACTTCACAAAATCTGAATGCTTGGTTACACATGAAAAGAGTGAAGTGATTATGAAGGGAGTCAGATCTAAGGACAACTGCTACTTATGGGTTCCTCAAGATTCTAGTTACTCCTCCACTTGTGCTCTAGCCAAAGTAAGATGAAGTGAAACTGTGGCACCAAAAACTTGGTCATTTACATCTAAAAGGGATGAAGAGGATCATCTCTATGGAAGCTGTCAGAGGAATTCCTAAGCTAAAGATTAAAGAAGGAAGGGTATGTGGTGAATGCCAAATTGGAAAGCAAACTAAGATGTCACACCAGAAGATTAAACATCTCACTACTTCAAAAGTGTTGGAACTCCTTTACATGGACCTGATGGGACCTATGCAGGTGGAAAGTCTTGGTGGAAAGAAGTATGATTATGTGGTGGTGGATGATTTTTCCAGATATACTTGGGTGAATTTTATAAGAGAAAAATATGAAGTGTTTGATGTGTTCTAAGATCTTTGCTAAAGACTTCAAAGAGAAAAGGAGAACAATGTTGTTAGAATCAGAAGTGACCATGGGAAGGAATTTGAGAACCACAAATTTGCTTAATTTTGCTCATCTGAAGGGATTGGCCATGAATTCTCTTCTCCCATTACTCCACAACAAAATGGAGTTGTAGAACGAAAAAATAGAACAATCTAGGAATCCGCTAGAGCTATGATCCATGCAAAGAACCTGCCTTACTATTTATGGGCTGAAGCTATGAACACTGCTTGCTATGTTCATAATAGAATGACCTTAAGAACAGGAACCACGACTACCTTGTATGAGATATGGAAGGGAAGAAAACCTACTGTCAAATACTTCCATGTGTTTGGAAGCAAATGCTATATCTTGGCAGATCGTGACCAAAGAAGAAAGATGGATCCAAAAAGTGATGAAGGAATATTTTTGGGCTATTATACTAACAGCAAAGCCTATAGAGTCTTCAACTCCAGAACTAAAGTTATGATGGAGTCCATAAATGTTGTTGTTGATGATTTGCATAAGGAGGCTGATGTTCTAGAAGATGTTGGAATATTCTTTGATATCTCTGCAGAAGCTTCAGACAAAAACACTGATCCTAATCCTACTAATGCAGAACTTGAATTTGAGCTAGTAAACAAGGGACCCTCCATCAGAATTCAGAAAGACCATCCTATAGATCTTATCATAGGTGATCTAAATGAGGGAGTCACTACTAGATCAAGAGAAGTCATAACAAGTTCTTGTTTTGTGTCAAAAATTGAACTAAAAAATGTTAAGGAAGCCTTAACTGATGAATTCTGGATTAATTCCATGAAAGAAGAGCTAGGGCAATTCAAGAGAAATGAAGTATGGGAGCTGGTTCCAAGTCCTGAAGGAACAAATGTGATTGGAACAAAATGGGTATACAAGAACAAGTCAGATGAAAAAGGGGTGGTCACAAGAAATAAAGATAGATTGGTTGCTCAGGGATATACTCAGATTGAGGGGGTTGACTTTGATGAAACCTTTTCTCCTGTAGCTCGCCTTGAATCCATCAGATTACTATTAGGAGTTGCCTGCATCCTGAGATTCAAGCTGTTTCAGATGGATGTAAAAAGTGCCTTCTTAAATGGATACCTAAATGAGGAGGTCTATGTGGAACAACCTAAGGAATTCATTGATCCAACCTTTCCTAATCATGTTTATAAGTTGAAGAAAGCTCTGTATGGATTGAAGCAAGCTCCAAGAGCTTGGTATGAGAGACTAACAGGATTTCTTGTTGATAATGGATACAAAAAATGTGGCATAGATAAGACTCTTTTTGTCAAAGAAGAAGGAGGGAAGCTCATGATTGCTCAAATCTATGTTGATGATATTGTGTTTGGTGGGATGTCTGATGAGATGGTCCAACATTTTGTTCAGCAAATGCAGTTAGAATTTGAGATGAGCCTTGTTGGTGAGTTAACTTATTTTCTTGGGTTGCAAGTCAAACAGATGGAAGATTCTATATTCCTATCTCAGAGTAAATGTGCCAAGAACATAGTTAAGAAGTTTGGGATGGAGAATGCCAATCACAAAAGGACACCTGCTCCTACTCATCTGAAGTTGTCTAAAGATGAAAAGGGTGTTAATGTGGACCAAAGTCTCTATAGAAGCATGATAGGGAGCCTGTTATATCTTACAGCTAGCAGACCTGACATTGCTTTTGCTGTAGGTGTGTGTACTAGATACCAAGTTGAACCCAAAGTGAGTCATATCAATCAAGTAAAGAGGATTCTGAAGTATGTTAATGGAACATGTGATTATGGTGTGTTATACACATATGGATCTGGCTATGTATTATCTGGATATTGTGATGCTGATTGGTCTGGAAGTGCTAATGATAGGAAAAGCACATCAGGAGGATGCTTTTTTTTGGGGAACAATCTTATATCATGGTTCAGCAAGAAGCAAAATTGTGTCTCTCTGTCTACTGCTGAAGCTGAGTACATAGCAGCCGGAAGCAGCTGTTCTCAACTGGTGTGGATGAAACAGATGCTGACTGAATATAATGTCACACAAGATGTCATGACATTGTATTGTGATAACTTGAGTGCTATAAATATCTCCAAAAATCCTATTCAACACAGCAGGACCAAACACATTGATATTCGTCATCATTTTATAAGGGAACTTGTAGAAGACAAGATTATTGCCTTAGAACATGTTGCCACAGAGAAGCAGTTAGCTGACATCTTCACTAAGGCATTGGATGCTAGTCAATTTGAAATTTTAAGAGGAAAATTAAGGATTTGTATTTATGAGGATTTGTAGCAATTAATGTTGAGTGAAAATATCATTCAAATGGTATTGTATTTCCCAAAAATAAAGTGTGTCCATCAAGTACAATCATTTCAAAATACAAAAAGTAATATTCTCACACGCTACCCTAACACTACATCCCATTCCAACTGCTTCTTCACCTTCCATACCTCCACAATACCTCTGCTTGGACATCCTTGCTTCATCCACAAAAATCTCAAGATATCTCAACACCATGGTTCATCTCCTTCCAAGTCTGCTAGGTCGAAAGTAAAACCTATGGCTCACCCTGTGAACGTCTCGTTTGATGATGTAATAGAGGTTGCTCTGCTTGCCATGGTCCCCTATGCTGACGCTGAGTTGAAAAATCCCACAACCTCTCATGCTAGAGTTTCCAAATGTGTTCCTATAGGTAACACTTCTAAAACTCCTCTTGCGTCATCTTCTGAAAATAGGGCCACCGAAGATAGTCTGTATGTTGATAGAACTATTAGAAGATTGGTTACTAGGGTTTTATATAGAAGTCATAATGTTCCTGGGATTTCAACCCCACTTTCTCAAATTGATGCTATTCCCACTTCATATGCTAATCAAAGTGAGGAAAGAGATGTTGATTCTTCAAATTCTGATAAGGGTACTGATACTGAAAATCTGCACAAGTTGGCTAACTCTGTGCTGAAGGAAGGGAGGATTAAAGGTGCTGCTGATATTCCTGGTGTGGAAAAGAAGACTGCTGGTCCTAATCATAGTGACAAGAGGACAAATGACTCTGATGATGTTGTGAATCTTGATGACTTACCATCTGACAATGAATTAATTACTAATGTGAATCCTGGCATAGCCAAACGCTTGCAGGCAAGAAGAGGGAAATTTGTTGTTGACAACACTCCTAGAGGGAAATCTGTTGTTGGCAAGAAAAAGGCTGTTGTTAGACCTTCCAAAGCATGGAGCAAAGTTGCTACTCCATCTAAGAAAAGGAAGAATAGATCAGATTCTGAGTCTGATAATGATGTTGATGATGATGTCCAGTACATCGCTCCTGTTAGAAAGTCTGTAACCAAGAGACCATCTGACATAGTGCCAGATGCTCCACTGGATAATATTTCATTCCATTCTGTTGATAGTATGCAAAAGTGGAAGTTTGTATATCAAAGAAGGGTTGCTCTGGAGAGAGAGCTAGGTAACGATGCTTTTGAGATCAAGGAGGTCATGGAGTTGATTAATTATGCTGGATTAATGAAGACTGTGTCTAGATTCTCCAAATGCTATGATGTGCTGGTCAAGGAGTTCATTGTGAACGTCCTTGTGGATATTGATGACAGAAGAAGTATGGAGTTTAGGAAGGTGTATGTGAGGGGGAGATGTATTGATTTTCCCCTGTTGTTATCAACAAATACTTGGGAAGAAGTGAGCAAGAAGAAAGTGAGCTGGAAGTAACTGACAATCAGGTTTGCAGGGTAATCACTGCAAATCAGGTGACTGCTTGGCCCTTGAAAGGAAAACTGTCTGCTGGATACTTGAGTGTCAAATATGCAATCCTGCACAGGATTGGGGCAGCTAATTGGGTTCCTACAAATCACACTTCCACCATTTCTGTTGGGTTAGGAAGATTTCATTTTTGTTGTTGGTACAAAGGTTAAGTTTGACTATGGTAGTTACATTTTTGATCGGATTGTGAAGCATACTACAACCAATGCTGTCAAAATGCCCATTGCTTTTCCTTCTCTGATATGTGGTATTATCCTCAGCCAATACCCTGGCATTCTTTGCAGTACTAATGTGGCCTGCAAGAGAGATTCTGTTTTGTCTGTGCATTATAAACTGTTTGCAGGAAGACATTTCCCAAACCTTGTCTTGACATCTGCTGAGAAGAAACCTACCACAAAGACTGGGCTTATTTCAGAATTGAAGGAGACCTGTAGAGAGTTGGAAGATGTCATTCGTGTTACTACTACAAGGAAGCTGAAATTGGAAGCCTTGATCAAGAATCTGGAACAGGCTGAAGGTGACAGTATTGAGGTTGCTGGTGCAAGTGAAGAGGAAGCTGGTGAAGACCACACCTCTAGTGAGAGGACTGATGATAATGAAGGTCAAGATTTTGGTTTTGCTACTGGTGCTGAAGATGAAAGTTCTGGTGAAGAGAGTTGATGGTGATTGTTGCTACTGATGGTGATCTTTGGAATTTCTTTTTGGTTCTTCTTTTGGTTGGATGATTCAGATTTTATTTGGAACTTATTGTGCTTGGCTTGTATTCATGTATTTCCTACTCTATGGATTTGCCTCTAGGTTTATCAATAGTTCTGAATGGTTCCTTCTACTTTTTGTGGTTTCTGTCATCTTGCTTATTTGTTATGTTTTTTTGGCAACTTCTTAGTGGAGTTTGTCTAATTATGGCTAAAAAGGGGGAGAGTGGCATAGTTTTGTGCTGATACCAAGTGGCATAGTTTTGTGTGTAGTGTTTTGTGTGCTTTGGAATTTCTGGAAGAGTTGGTTATCTGGTTCTTTGGCTTGAGGGGGAGTTTCAAATTTTTTTGAGATCTTAACTGTGTTCTAATTATTTCTGCTGCATGGTTCTCTGATGTGTGTTGGTGCCTTTGTGCTCAAATATTGTTTTAGCCAAAATTTACCAAAGGGGGAGTTTGTTAGTTCTGTATTGGCAACAATTTTGCTAAAACAAGGTGTTACATCAAGATGTTATGCTTGATGTCTTGACATGGGATTCTATTGTTCTGCAGGTGGTTTTTCTTATTGTTGCAGGGCTCTGATCATGATGTCGAGCCGGATGTCCTAACATCTGTTTACAGAACATCCTGTTCAGAATGTTATGGTTTATTTGCTGCGCTTTATTTGCAATCTTTTGTGTGTTTATGTTCAGTGATTGCGTGCGAAAATCATGGCGTGGCATTATTTGAAGCAAGCGCATTCTGCTACTTTTTAGAAGAATAGTTTGTTGCTATTTTCGTAGAAAAAGATTTGGAGCATAATCAGTTTTAATTGTGAACTAAATCTGAGATTTGCTAATGCCCAAGCCCAAGAAGATTGTTTCTATTTAAAGACGTGATAATCCTATTTGTAAAGTAGAGAGAAGATATTGAAAGCTGCGTATTCAAGTATTAGGGTTTAAGTCTTTTGTTGGTTGTTTTCTTGTGAGTCATTCATTCATCATTTAGATGCTTGAATTGGACTGAGTCTTTGAGTTGTAAGTTGTTCACTCTAAGCTTTTAAGCACGAGTGCTTTGTTCTTGATTGAAGCTTTTAAGCAAGATCAAGTGTTGTCATTGAAGTGTGTCCTTCTAAACTTTGTACTTTTCTGTAGTTATCACTGCATGTGATTGAGGGGGAGTGAGAGGTGTCTCTTATCTGAGAGTGTCTTAGGTAGAAATTACACGGGTAGAGATTAGGTGAGAAGATTGTAAACTAGAGAGTGTTTCTAAGAATCTTCAATCTAATTCTGTTTAGTGGATTTCCTTCCTGGCTTGGTAGCCCCCAGACATAGGTGTGATTGCACTGAACTGGGTTAACAATTGCTTGTGTCTCTTTACAATTGTTTACTACATTTTATCTTGTTCATAAATTGATCATTGTTCAGATATTAGTGTCGTGACATCTCTTTCGATATCTCATATCTGATACCAGAATTTCAAAGAAGGGTGTCGGCAGAAAACTTGAAGAATCGCGAAAAATCAAGAAGGAAAACCCAAGGAACAGTGGCCTGCTACGGCCACCCGTAGTGTGTGCTGTGGGCCGTAGTAGAGGTGCAGTAAAAACCCAGTTTTTAGATGAAAACAACATGGAGACAGTGGTCTACAATGGCCACCCGTAGCACGTGCTACTGGCCGTAGCAGCCAGAGCCCCCAATCCCTTCAATGTGCAAACCAACTCTAGTGGTTTGCTACGATCACCCGTAGCACATGCTATTGGCCGTGGCAGACACTACGGCCACCCGTAGCACATGTTACTGGCCGTAGCAGGCAGGCGAGGAGAATTTATTTCTTTCCTTTTTTGGCGAGATTTGGCACTAATTGTAGATTTGGCTATTGTTAGACTTGATTTTATTGTGAAATTAAATCTGATTCATTAGGGGAATAGAAAATAAGGGGAGATATTTTCTATTTAAGAGGTTTTTGGGATTTTATTTGGGGGCTTCTTCTTGGAATGAAAGAAATACAGAGAAAGATTGGAGAACAGGGAAGCTTTGGTGAAGGGCAGATTTTCATGATCGGAAGCGATTGAAGATTCACTTTCATCCTAGTAACTGTAATGTCTACAGGTTGTATTTTCTTTTTATCAAACATTATGAGTAGCTAAACCTCTCAATGCTAGGGGGTGTCCCTGATTTGGATCTGTATTGACTCTGATATCATTATTGCAATAATAATCTCTTTTCCATAATTGATTTAATCATTTGTTGTTCTTAATGCTTGCTGTGTCGGACAAACGAGTTTGACTTACGATTAATGATTAGGCTGAACCTCCATTGTTAATGCTTTGCTTTAGATTATTCTATAGTAGATATCTCCTAGGACTAGGGATACCCTATAGAAACCAGAATATTCTTGATATTTAAATGCTTAATCTCATCTTTAATTCTCTATGGACATAGGAATTAGGTTGGACGATTAAAGGTTTTCTCACTAAGGACTTAGGAGTAAACACCCTAAAGAACTGGTAATTAATTAGTTAAAATAAGTTGTTGCAGTGTTAAACACCAACTCTAGCATATTTTACTCATATATGTTTTAACCCTTCCTGTGATTTATTTATTTTATTCGCAATCACTTTTATAATTTCACCAAACAATCCAAAAACCCCAAGCTTTTGTTTAATTGAAATTAATCCATAGCTCTGTATCATCAAGCAGTCCTTGAGATTGATACTGGGGATTTCCCTATTATTACTACATTGGCGGATTAGAACACTTGCTAATTTACCGATCAATTGCCCACTAAGAATCCTTGGTTAATTCATGGTCTCAAAATAAATAGGACTTTTAGAGCCAAGCTCCTCACTAAATAGGACTTTGGGAACAAAGGTTCCTCACCAAATATCAAACCAATACTCATGGTGTTCCTCAAAATTACTAGGTGTTCATCTACAGCTGTTCACATATTATTCCATATACACTTCAATTTATTCTATTCTATCAATCAATAACATATACCCATATTACTACTTTCTGTCACGTAGATCATTGGAATAACTTTTGGACGCTTTCAATGTGCCTCAATCCGAGTTATGGTTCTCAAGTTGTGGGGAAAACAAGAACGAAAAATCCTGCATACTTTCATGGTCGCCTGGCGAGCAACCAACGAGGCACAACCGCATTTGGTTCGCTCGGCGAACCTCAGGCGAGGCCCTGACAAAACTGAATTTGCATCATGGTCACTCGGTAAGCAGATAATAAGGTAGCCCGCTTCCTATTCGCCAAACCTCGCCCGATGACGGTAGTAGAAAACACAACTCGCCAAAGCTTGCTAAAGTTTGCCCGACGATGATGACATAATTCATCTCGCCTCGAGCTCGCTAGAGCTCGCCTGGCGACTCAAGCGAAACTCAGAATTTGTAAAACGCAAATTTGAAGGTAAACATGGACAAAACCCTAAACCCACATGTCCATAATACATCCAAACACTCACTTAAACATGTTATATCATATAGAAGATGAAAACAAATAACAGAAGAGAGAAAAGATTAGACAATAAGAGGCGCGATAAAAATAAAATTGGAATAAAGAACCGTAGTATAAAAATGAGAAGATGAAAAACAAAGAAGATAAAAAAATGAGAGATTAATGAAGAAGAGGCGCGATTAACCTGGCAAAAATGATGATAAGAAGGTGAAATACTGCTATAAGAGATTTGAGAAGGCTGAAATTGAAACCTTAAGTACGGGGAAGTGAAAATCGTTTTAACCGTAAGGTTAAGGCATAATAGGTTTGAGTTTGGGTTGGATGCGTGTTACGTGAAGTTTGAGTTGTAACATAATGTGGTTTGGTATGGTTTGGTTCAGTTTACAAAATGCAAATCGCAAACCAAATCGAACCGCACGACTCTATTAAAAAATGACTCAAATACATCTGAACTAATGCAATTTTTTGCTGTTTTCAGTTTGATTTGATTCTGTTAGTGGTTTTCTATTGGGCCGATTCGATTTTGAATATCCTTACCTCTATCAGCTTAAGTAAATGATGGGATCAACCAGTCAATCATTAAAAGTACAATTATATTCAGAAATGTTACTTAAATACCACTTCCAAGCACAACATACTAGGGGTGTTTGCAATGTAGTTTGAGCAATTTTGACGCTAAAAGTCACCTGAACCGTAAGAGAAAAACACGTGGTTCGGTTTAGTTCGGTTGACTTTTAGAAATAAAACCATACAAAAACAAACCAATCTAATGTGATTTGCATTGATTTGTTTGGTTTGATTTTTTTATACGATTTTTATTGAACTATTCATACACATATAGAAAGCAGCATATGTGTTTAGTTATTCTTACAATACCATAAAGTAAGTTTATAACGTTCATAATAAGTTTATAATTTGATGCATTTATATGAATTGTGTCTTGCAATTTTATCTTATGTCTAAATGACAATATCAATATATTTGAAATACTATATATTGTGTAGTTATAAGTAAGTGCATACATGTGCCTATGCTAGCCTCTTAACACTAATTTCTTTTTAATTATTAATATTTTATATATAAAGGGATACAAAAGTAGTTTAAATTAAACTTTTTCTTTTAATCATATCCTTATTAATATCAACAAATTAAAAATGAAAAAAAAACTATATAGTAATTTTATTTCAAATAAAAATAATAATATTTATAAATAAATAATATTTTATTTTTTGTGGATATTTAAATTAAAATAAATATCATACAAAGAATATGATAAAATATACACTTAATACTTGTTGATTTTTCTATAGAATTAAAAGATATATAATGATTTGTAAGATTTTGTATCATAATGTGGTTTGGTTTAGTTTGTAAAATACAAACTGCAAACCGAACCAAACAGTTCAGTTTTGTTAGAAAATAGTCCAAACACATTTAAATTAAATATGATTTTTTGTGATTTCGATATGAATTAATTCAGTTAACGACTTTCTATTAGGCCAATCGATTTTAAACACCCATACAACATAGTTTATCTAAGAGTTCATCCCCAATCGATATTTTATTAAAAATAATAATATTATTACGTGATTTGATTATTGAATATCAAATCAAAGTCATATCATCAATAACTCAAGATCTATTCTGCCTTGTAATACGGTTCGAAATTATAAGTTGTTTTAAAAAAATAATGTGTTATAAATTACGAGTGGTCTTGCAATATCAATTAAATATTAATATTTATTTTTTCAACATAACTCTTTCTATATATTATTTTATCTTTTTCCATGTCTCTATGAGTGTGTTTGGATGGAGGATTTTAATGAGAGAAAATTATTTTTTGAGGAAATTTAAAATGAAATGATCAAAATCTATTGTTTGGATAAAAAATATGGAGAATTGTTAAAATGATGTAAATTTATGGAGTATTTTATTCATGTTAAATTTAAGAAATTTAAAATGACACCAAAAAATAAAGAATTTCAAATTACTTCTCAACTCTATATAATATGAATGTTAAATTGTTTATTATTAATTTTTCAAATTTTGCAAGATGATCCTCATATTTTATGAAAATTTTAAATTCACCTCCAAAATTTTCAAAAAATTACAAATTAGTCCTTAATAATTTTCAAATTTTACAAATTGGCCCCTTCAAATTTTCAAAAATTACAATTTGGTCCCTATTTTTCATATTTTAAATTTGACCCAAAAACTTTAAAAATTATGAAAATGACCCCAAATTTTTTACATTAAACCATTTTGATACTCCATCCAAACAAATGAATTTAAAAATGAATGAATTTCAATTGAATCATTTGAATTACTTAGAATTTTAAATTCTCTAAAAATTCTCAAATTCTTCATCCAAACACACTCTAAAAGAAATTTCAATATCATTAATATAATTAATTAAATAAATTTTATATAATTTCTCTTTCCATACAAATTTAACTAAATATTTTAATTTGTATGAATTGATCAAAATATTACATAATTTAGAATGATAAGAGTATAGCTATTGCTTATTTATTGTTAAGTTTCTGTATTCTTTAGCCAAGTCACCCACATTGTATTTTTTGTATCTTTACCTTCTTGTTTTTCTCTAATTTGTTTTTATATGAAATGTCAATGATTTTGGAGGATTAGTTTGAATTGATCAAGAGAAATTGTAAATCAAACATAATGCTTCAAAATAGTCATATTTGCAATGACTAATTATTCAGTCCAAAATGGCATCATATATTTTAGCTTTATTATTGCGAGAGAATATTTCTTCAGATGACATATCTCTCTCTCTCTCTCTCTCTCTCTCTCTCTCTCTCTCTCTCTCTCTCTCTCTCTCTCTCAAAACCTGTATATATATTTCAATTCACTTCACAAATAAATATATCTTATAGCTTCAATTATCCTTTATTTCTAAGATGGCTGATTTTAAGAAAGTTATATTGAACCTAACTTTTCTGTTTGTGATTCTCTTGTCAATGAAAGTAGCAGAAATGGCAAGGGTACCACCATGGATAATTGAGCCTCATCACCAAAATCGTAAGTAATTTGACATATAAATAAATAAGGTTTTAGTAATTTTTTTTCATTAATATTTTATACATGGTTTACTAATTCATTCTTCATCATGTTTGCTTTGGAATGTCAAATTAAGATGGACGCCAACTTATTATCGTTGTTCAAGATCGTCCACGAAACCACAACTATGCTTCACCTCCTCCAAACAGTTGATGATCCAAAGCACCAAAAGTGGTGGAATTGCATATTTACATGGTTTAATAATCTTAGGAGATTTTTTCAAGTATATGTATTATGACTCAGTACCAAGTTAGTTATAAGATGGAGTATTGTTGAAATAATCTCTTAATTTTTTTTTATATACAATAAATATGTATTAGAAACAAATACTAAAAGGTGCTAACTCAAATACAAGCCGAATACAAATTAAGAGTAAAACGCATTAATTAAGAAAAGCAAGCAGGTGATACAACAAACATTCAAATCCAACAAAATATTTTCAGCCGACCCAATGAACCTAACCCCAAACCACTCCCACAAAAAATACTTAGCCATAAGAACAATTTCCGTAGCTCTTTTGTAGCCGCTTCTGAAAAGAGTCTCATTTTTTATTATCCAAAATAGACTAAACAGTTGTAAAATAAAACAAGAGTCTCCAACTCTTTTTCGTTATTCCTTTCAAAAGGGCACCAAAAGCTAAGAAATGGTCCAAAATCGAGTCACAACGAGACAAGCTTTCAATAACTATCCACTCAAGAAAAATCCCACAAATTCTAACCGCCATAATACATAAAAGAAAAAGGTGAGTGATTCTTTTGGACCCAAGCAAAAAGGACAAACAAGATTGTACAAGCTTGCAAGTACCCCTTTTTAATTACAAGCTCATCTCTTGTTTGAAGATTTCGCAACAACAGTCTCCAACGAAAAACTTGTATATCGCTTGGCACACTGGAGCACCAAAACAACTTGAGAGACAATGAGTTATTTGCATCCACCTGGGACCCTGCATAAACAATATCTAACAAACCGTCGTAAGTAGTTTTAACAGAAAAACCTATTGCATCATGCCACCAAACAAAAGATTCTTCAACATCTGACTTGGGATTCACATTCAAAAGAAGGCTCTAAAGCTCTTCCCACTCCAAACTCGCATTCCCCTCCAAGACTAAATCCTGAAGAGCTCTTAATGCTACAACGAAAAACACATTTAACTTCAGTGTGATATGAGGTGTTATATCGATTTCATATGCGAGGTAACGAAAGACGTCATAAAAAGTGCACCACTTTACCCCTCGGTTTTAACTGCACCGATGGGTATGGCGTTAAGGTTATGGGTCTGATCCTTATGTAGACCCTTTTCAGAATTTTTAAATGGTAAAAACATTTTTCTCCTCGGTTTTGACATTTAATATGACGAGTAAAACACGATTGAGTTTATTATATCTAATGTGATTTGCTTATTTCACAAAGCCCTAATTGAACATATAACTTTTCCAATTGGTTTAAAAAATAATTATATGAACAATTATGTTATATTTGAAAAACAACTTAAACTAATAAATGATTTTCGAGCATCTAGTAACTCATCATTTATCTCACGTTTTTTAATGGTTAGAATATCGTTCAATGTTTCAAGTTCTCCATTCAACATTTTCTTCTCTACTAATTCATTCTGCAAGGCAAAAAATTTGATTATTTGCACAATGAACAAGTATAGAAGAAAGTTGAACTAAAACTAGAAGCATTGAGATAAATTTTAACCATTAAAGAATGTGAGATGAATGATGAGTTACAAAATGCTCGAAAAATATTAATTAGTGTAAGATGTTTTTCAAATACAATATTCGTTTCATATTATTATTTCCTAAATCAATTTAATAGGTTGTATGTTTAAAGTGGGGTTGGTAAAACAAACAATCGACATTAGATTTAATAAACTCAACTGTATTTTCTGTCACTATAATGTCCTATTGACATGTTCGGCGAAACAAGATGAGAGTTGCAAAAATAATCACAGAACATAATCTCAATATAATTCTAAAATTCAATTTAAATAACAACAACTAAACAACAACATATAGCTTTTCATAACTTTGCGAAGTAGAACAACTAAACCACAAAAACAATAACACGAACAACTCAAAAACAACACTAAATAACAATAACAACATTAACATTCAATCTCAATCTAAACAACAACTAACATTAAACAATAACTCAAAAAAAAAAAAACAATATCTAAACAAAACTACAACAACATTAACAATAAACCTATAATATCAATCTCAATAAACCTATAACATATTTATCTCAACAAAAACAAATAACATATGACATCAATATTTCAGTTTAAACAACAACAACAACAACAATATCAAACCTCTAGAATTTCGGGTCTCAACAACAACAAACAATAATAACAACAACAAACAACAACAACAACGACAACAACAACATTAATGTAAGAGTAGTAATGTTTGATGTATCAGATCTTTGAAGAAAAAGTGAAAGAAATGATTTCGGTCTTTCATTCTAGCAAGTATCGAACGATAACCCTAACCACGTATCATTTTCCATATTTTGGATGATATGTATTTAGGGCTCTTCGTTAAGGTTCTATGTGTGTTGTTTTTAGACAAGTGAAACTGAAAGTGTAATTCTGGCACTGTACCACATGTTGAAACTGATGTCCTCATATTAGAACATAATGTTAAAACAGATATTATGACAGCTTTTGTCTGACAGAAAAGTAAAATAAACCAGACTAAAAATACAATGCAGAAACATAAATAACACAGTCAATTGGTAACCCAGTTCGGTGCAACATCACCTACATCTGGGGGCATCCAAGCCAGGAAGGAAATTCACTATGATAGCATTAGTTCAAAGCTAAACTCACCCGTTTACAACTTCTCGCCTAATCACTACCTTGTGCAACTTCTACCTAGAAGTCCTCTAGACATGAGATCCCCCTCTCACTTCCTAATCGGTCGACCCAGTCCCAGTGAAAATACCTCGAAAAACCAAAAAGAAGAAGAACACTATTCCAACTACAATACTCGATTTTTCTTAAAAGCTTCAACCAAGAACAACACACTATTGCTTAGAAGTTTTAGAGTGGACAATTAACAATATAAAATCAGTCTACCACAATGTATCAAAAGATACAAAGGTGACATACAATTACACACAAGAGACTCTCAAAACTGTTGAATGCAGAATAGGGCAAGCAAGCAAAAATATTTATTTTCGAAAGAATTCCCTCCGGGATTTATGTCGTGTCCACAGAGATCGGTTCGAGGGAAAGAATGTCGTTCGACAGTCTCTCGCGTTTATGAGTTTGGTTTTGAATGGTTTCAAACAAGAAAACAGAAAAGTAAACATCAAAACATAAAACAAATTCATTCTTCAGAGAGAAAAACTCGTCCAGCAATGCATATAAATCACTCCTCACAAACTTAAATTTACCGACCAATTACACTCCACCTACAATACTCCTCAATATCACCCAGCATCGCTCACAACACGGGTTATGTCTAACGCAAAGTTGAGATAACAACCGTGTCACTCTCTTCGTCACTCTCGCGAGCGAAGCCTCAAAACACGGAAGGCATTAAGCTTCGAAGCCTATTGAAGATTGTTAGCTCTAAATCTATCTCTAGAATCCAGAAACTAACAGACAATCATCCCTAATCGAAGTTTGCGACGGTTATCTCTAACGTAACCCAAACCCCGCGCATAAAGCAAAAATCAGAGACAATCACCAATAAAGATTTGTAAAGCAAGTTTTATACAACGCCATGGGTGACAAATATACATGAGATCGTAGTCAATACATATACAAAACCCAACATAGAAGAAAAACACAAAGAAGAAAAGAAATGAACCAAACACTTCACGGATTATCGGAGCCGATCGATGAGAAATCCACCTCGGATCATCCACATACAAGCTTCCATGTTGTTTTCTAAGCTAATCTACTGAAAAAATGAAGTTTGATGGAGTTGGAGCAAGAATCCCCAAAACCATCCTCTAAAAAATGCTGAAAAATGAAGTTTATAGGTGGTTTTTGCTGCCCAGGTTTGCACTGCGAACCCCCGTTCGCACTGCGAACATATGCCACCTTAACTTCCTCCAGAATGGTGTTTTTCATGCTTCCAGGCACTTTTTATTCGCCCCGGGTTCGCAGTGCGAACTCGCTAGCGAGTGCTCGCCACGGGGGTTCGCAGTGCGAGCATGACAGCAACCCAGAATTTGTTTTGATCATAACTCTTGAACCGTAACTCCGATTGACGCACGGTTTAAAGCGTTGGAAAGCTTATTCAATGCTCTTTATGAATATGGAAAAATACCATTGCTGGAACACCTGTAAAAATAAATGAAAATCAATTAAACTCAATGATATTTACACGGTACCGCACTATACACCGAAAACATAAAGTATACGTATTTACGCATAAAGTGGGGTTTATTCAACCAATTTTAACACAAAGTAATGATAAGTGCAACAAAACTTATATACAAAAATAGTTACATTTTTCACTTAGCAACTCTCCCCAGCAAACATAATTGTTTGTCCACAAACAAGAATCAAACAAACTTGAAAATGCACAAGCAATATCCAAAGAATGACGAATCAACAGGTTTTGGAAAACGGAAACGAATGAATGGTTCAAATGAAAATGGTACACACAAAAAGTAAATACTTACCACTAAACTACGACGACAACATAGTCCCGAAACAAAAGCAAAGTACACAAGTCATGCCAAAAATTCTAAAACAACACAAGTTCAAATGTGAATCACACCTAGCAAAAACAATTATCGGTAGATGAAAAACACAAAATGAGGTTCTTTTCACTCACACAACAATCTTGCAAACAAAAGACTAAATTATGCATTCATCAAACAATTCACATTGAAAACATAAAAGCAAGAATCACAAGGACTTTCAAGGTTGTAACGTGGTCGGGTAAACAAACAAGGGGCAATTTCTAAAGGTAATTGAAACAAAAACTTGCCTAAACCTAAGGGAGTGATCAACTCACAAAAGCTCAAACACAAAATTTCAATCAAACTTCTTCTTTCATCCCAAGTGTTACACAACACACAATACTTATTTAGCACAATTATTGAAACTATTTATGTTTCCTTTCTCAAAGATTTTCTTTTTCTTCTTTTTCACTTTTTTCTTTTCTTTTCTTTGTCATATTTTTCTCTTTTTTCTTTTCTTTTTCAATCCTCATAGAATCCAACTAATGAATACACAATCATTCTCTCCCCAACTTGAATTCAACCACACCATCATGTGAATACTCCCTACTTTCTAAGGCAAGGAAAAAATCCATACAACAACACAAAATTGAGGTCCAAGAAACAACAAAATCCATTCAAAAATAAGTGAACTAAATACTCATAGACAAGCATTAAGTTCAAATAAAAACATGGATCAAAAAGCTCAAAGGGGTTACGAATTCTCACACACTCACAAGGTGAATTGACTATTTGGTTAAGGTGGTTGTGCTCAAAATGAAACAATTGCCTTGATCCTTTTCATGCATTCATATAATCAACACAAATAAAAGATTCAACATAATAAAATCCAGTTAGAACAAAAATGTCGGTTCTCCGTGCCTATATGAACAATAGAAGGCTTCCTCACAAAAAGGCTGGGAACTAAAGTGATTCACAATAGAACAAGTATACAAAAGAATGGGTGGCATGGAAGTTTGTAAAATGCCTAAGTATCACGAATATGCTAAAGTATAGAAAGCGATAAATACATACCTCAGACGTGTACAAAACTTAACAAAATCATTACCATACATCCGCAAGTTGAAACGAACCAACTTGGAAAATCACAAAAGCATCCTCAAGTAAGTCAATCAAAATCTGTGAGCAAACAACAACCAAAAACATTCGAAAAGAAAAAATATAAAACATGCTTGTTTTACGTCGTAAGCTCGACGCCTTTACGGTGCTTAATTAGAAACTTCCTCTCTTCATGCCATGGTGATGTCTCACCGCGCAACCAAAAGCCAGCGTCCTAACCAAACACTTGAACAAACGTTAATCTACAAGTATCAGTATAACAAGTGAAAATATACAATATATACGATATTTACAAAACTCAAAAACAAAGAAACTATCGCAATGCGATTCAATATCAAAACCATTCCCCGGCAACGACGCCATTTTGTTGAATGCAGAATAGGGCAAGCAAGCAAAAATATTTATTTTCGGAAGAATTCCCTCCAGGATTTATGTCGTGTCCACAGAGATCGTTTGGGGGGAAATAATGTCATTCGACAGTCTCTCGCGTTTATGAATTTGGTTTTGAATGGTTTCAAACAAGAAAACAGAAAAGTAAACATTAAAACATAAAACAAATTCATTCTTCAGAGAGAAAAACTCGTCCGGCAATGCATATAAATCACTCCTCACAAACTTAAATTTACCGACCAATTATACTTCACCTACAATACTCCTCAATATCACCCAGCATCGCTCACAACACAGGTTATGTCTAACGCAAAGTTGAGATAACAACCATGTCACTCTCTTCGTCACTCTCGCGAGCGAAGCCTCAAAACACGGAAGGCATTAAGCTTCGACGCCTATTGAAGATTGTTAGCTCTAAATCTATCTCTAGAATCCAGAAACTAACAGACAATCATCCCTAATCGAAGTTTGCGACAGTTATCTCTAACGCAACCCAAACCCCGCGCATAAAGCAAAAATCAGAGACAATCACCAATAAAGATTTGTAAAGCAAGTTTTATACAATGCCATAGGTGACAAATATACATGAGATCGTAGTCAATACATATACAAAACCCAACATAGAAGAAAAACACAAAGAAGAAAAGAAATGAACCGAACACTTCACGGATTGTAGGAGCCGATCGATGAGAAATCCACCTCGGATCATCCACATACAAGCTTCCATGTTGTTTTCAAAGCTAATATACTGAAAAATGAAGTTTGATGGAGTTGGAGCAAGAATCCCCAAAACCATCCTCTAAAAAATGCTGAAAAATGAAGTTTATAGGTGGTTTTTGCTGCCCAGGTTCGCACTGCGAACCCCCGTTCGCACTGCGAACATATGCCGCCTTAACTTCCTCCAGAATGGTGTTTTTCATGCTTCCAGGCACTTTTTATTCGCCCCGGGTTCGCAGTGCGAACTCGCTAGCGAGTGCTCGCCACGGGGGTTCGCAGTGCGAACATGACAGCAACCCAGAATTTGTTTTGATCATAACTCTTGTGATCATAACTCTTGAACCATAACTCCGATTGACGCACGGTTTAAAGCTTTGGAAAGCTTATTCAATGCTCTTTATGAATATGGAAAAATACCATTGCTGGAACACCTGTAAAAATAAATGAAAATCAATTAAACTCAATGATATTTACACGGTACCGCACTATACACCGAAAACATAAAGTATACGTATTTACACATAAAGTGGGGTTTATTCAACCAATTTTAACAGAAAGTAATTATAAGTGCAACAAAACTTATATACAAAAATAGGTACATTTTGCACTTATCAAAAACCTAACACTACAAAACCTCCCCTTATTTTACAAAATTGAAATCCGTATCTTAATTAGGTTTAGATCTTCTATAAATAGCCTTCTGACCTTGTGGGCTTAGGCTCTTGAGGCGCAATTCATCAAGAATCAGCTTGAAACCATAATCATAATCTCCTGCACAAAAACAGGAACAAAATACAAAGTTTCCTAAAAAGGCTCAACGATCCTTTTTCAGAAAACCATCACAATCTGTCAAAACATAAGTTCCCAAAATATCTCTCATTGGATAGCGCATACGTGTGAATTAGAATACACTCTAAAATCACACTCAAAATACCAAAATAGTCATGCCCTAACTATATGGTATAAAATGTCCTGAAACATGTCGCAACATCATGCAGAACATGATGTCTGACTGTCATGGCAGAACATCTGGTTCAACATCTTGCTAACAACATGTTTTACCAAAATGCAGCCAACTCAAAAGTCACATAACTTACAGAAAGTTACAAACTTTATATATATATATATATATATATATATATATATATATATATATTAGAAAACAACAACAAAATATTAAACCAAACTTAACACATACAAACAACAACAGCAACAATGTGTCTAAAAAACATTCATCAACCACAACATAACAAATACGTCTCAAATAAATTCAACAAAAACATACAAATAATAACAACAACAACAACATCATAATCAACAACATACAAACAACAACAACAACAACAACAACAACAACAACAACAACAACAACAACATATAAACAACAACAACAACAACATATAAACAACGACAACATCATCAACAACAACAACTTACAAACAATGATAACTGTAATACCACGTTTTTTTATAAACGCTCTGGATAATATTAGTTGAGACCAGTTGAGATCCAGAGTGCTCTAAGTATTTATCTGATAAGATAATTAGAGCGACTGATGAACTCAGAGCTGATCAGATTAATATTATCTAACTCTAAGGTTTTATTAATTGGTGCATTTGAGCTAGTTTGGACTTTTAGTAGTGTTACTAACTTATGAGTATTTTCCTATATCAATTCTTTTCTCTCATTTTCCAAAGTTAGAAACATTTGGAGAAAAAGAAAGTAGAGAAAAGGAAGAGGAAAGGAAGGAAAAGAAGAGAAGATTCCAAAGAGCTCAAGAGCAAGAATTATCATCTCATATTCATCATTTCATCTCATCTTCTTCATCATCATCTTCTAATCCAGGTGGGTTCTAGATAGAAGCTTTAGTTGTAGAATTCTTGAGTTTCTAGAGTTAGGTTAGATTTTGAGAAAAATGAGCAATTTTGCAAATCAATGAAATCTAACGGTTGAAATGTGATATTAATTGCGTAGTATAGTCGAAACATGTATATGATTGATTGTTGATACTTGTTTGGAGGTTTGAAACTGATTTGGTATGGTAAGGGTGAGATTTGGGACCCTTGGAACCATGGAAAACGCAGGAAAAGAATTATGGTTCTGGTGCGATTCGCCAGGCAAATCAGAACACGCCAGGCGAATCAAGTCTCGCCACTGTCTCGCCAGGTGAAGTACTGGCGAAGGGGGATTCGCCAGGAGAAATCCTAAGTCGCCAGGCGAAAATCATGAGACTGAACATGTTTTGGCTACTGGAACTTTTGGGTTTTCTAGAATTTTGGTTTCGCTGCTGTCTCGCCAGGCGAATTACTGGCGAAGGGCGATTCGCCAGGCGAAATCCTAAGTCGCCAGGTGAATCTGGCTGTTTTTCAATATTTTTCTTTTCTTCGAAAATCCGTAACTTTTGACTCGTTTGTCCGATTTAAGCGTTCTTTATATCGATGTGAAGCTATGAAAGAGTTCTATGCTATGGAAAGTGAAAATATTATTTATGAGATGGATTTTAGTAGATTATGGAAATTAATCGGAATTACGTGAATTATGTAAAAAGAAACTTTTGAAAATTTAAAAGCTTCAAGTGGTGAGCTAGTGAGGAAACCTTAGCACACTAGTTTGACTTAGAGAATTGTGCGGCAATGCTTACATTGATACTAGAAGAGTATCTTTGTTAAGTGGTTGTTAGTGGGGAGGGGGGGACCATATTTTCCTCCGGTTTGTACGTATCCCTTAATAAATATTAGTGACCCGTGTTTAATCTATTTGAGCAGGATGGCCGGGGAAAGTATTTATTAGGTTTGTGTCCCTTAATAAATATTAGTGACCCGAGATTAATCTATTTGAGTGGGATGGCCGGGGAAAGTATTTATTAACTAGGTAACCGTGACCCGTGTTTAATCTCCTTGTGCGGGATGGCCGGGGAAAGTTACTAAGTGGTTGGTACCGTAACCCTTGTTTAATCTCCTTGTGCGGGATGACCGGGGAAAGTACCAATTATAGACAACTGTGACCCGTGTTTAATCTCCTTGTGCGGGATGGTCGGGGAAAGTTATCTACGTTAAGGATCCATGGCCCGTGTTTAATCTCTTTGAGCGGGATGGTCGGGGAAAGATTCCTTAACCAGTTGTCGTGTTGTGTATTGTGCGACTATATCTCTAGTCAGAAATGTTTGAACTCAAGGTCTAGTTCCTTTTCCCCCGACTTGAGTTAGGTTTTGGTTAGAACCTTGTAAAGCTGAGAGAATCCATAAGATAGAGAACTCACTGAGATTTGATGTATCTCACCCCACTATTGTTGAATATTTCAGGTACTTCAGGTTCTACAAAGGGTAAGGATAAGGTCGTGTGATTATCCTTACTTGTCTGATGGTGTAGCTTCCGTTGTGGAGTTTTTGAGATCGTTGTCGATCTAGTTCTTAGTATTTATCTTTGGAACATCTTGTATATATATATTTATGCCATAGTTTTTTTTTGTATTAGGCTTTTTGGGCATGTATATGTATAATGTGTTTACTAGGGACTTATTGGTATTTCAGTACCAAACTTGGATTTCATGTATAATATATGCTTTGATGTATGTATTTATATATGGGCGTTACAGATGGTATCAGAGCAGGTCGTATCCTCGACCTAGCCATGAAATAGTATAAGTATTTCTTCCCGTTTCATATGCGTTGTGTCGCCATTGGTCTTAAGTGTTATATTTATGGTATTGAGCCTGATTAACTTAATCCTATCTGTATGACCTTTAGGAACATGGCTGACGGACGCAGAAGCAACTGTGGTAGACCCCGCACTACTCCAGCTGGGAAGAATCCGCCAGGCGGCGATGAGAATGCTCCTTTGTATCAGTTTATGCAACAGATGCAGCAACAACAAAATCAGTTTATGCAGTAAATCGTACAACAAATGAATGGAGGTCTGCATCCTTAGGTGGTTGTTCCAGAAGCTATAGGTGGGACTTTCCGGGATTTCTTCCGCATGAATCCTTCGGAATTTCATGGCGGGTTAGATCATGTAAAGGCTCACGAATAGATAGCCGGCATGGAAAGAATTTTCTTGATAGTGCACTGTAGTGAAGAGAATAAGGTGGTTTTTGATTCACATTCATTAAAGGGTCCTGCCATGAGGTGGTGGGAAAATGCTTCGGTTCTTATGACTATTCAGGGTGTGCCCAAGGTCTGGGAACAATTCAAGGTAAATTTCATGGAGAAATATTTTCCTAGTTCCTTGAGGACTCAGAAAGAGTTTGAATTTTAACAATTAAGACAGGGTAGTATGACTGTGGCCAGTTATGCTAAAAAGTTTGAGGACATGGCTGCTTATTTTAGGCAGGCTATGTATGCTCCGGATGAACGGTGAAAAATAGATCAATTTATTTTTGGGATGAAAGCGAAAATCTCTCATAGTGTATCTCAGAGGGAGTTCACTACTTATGTAGAAGTTCTAAGGCAATGCTATGTGGCGGAGCATAGTTTGAAGAAAGTCCAAGCTGAAAGTGTTGCAAGTAGGGTGAATCAGGGTGATCGTGGGAGACCAAGTCACCAATTTGGGCCTAGATCACAAGCTTTCAAAGGAAACCAGGTTGCTAGACCTAATGCTATCCCTCTGAGTAGATTGTGCAACCAACGTCATTTTGGGAAGTGTGCCGATGGGGGTCTTAGGTGTTATAATTGTAATGGATTGGGTCATGTGGCTAGAAATTATACTCAGAATAGAAACCAAGTGCAAGGAAGGAATACCGGAAGGGTTTATACCTTGGATGCAAGGAAGACGAAAAGTGATAACTCTTTAATTGTGGGTACGTGTTTTGTAAATGGACATCCTTGTTTTGTTTTATTTGATTGTGGGGCAACACATCCTTTTGTGTTAATGCGATGTGTGAAGAGACTTGGGTTACAAGCTATTCCTTTGTCTCCTCCTATGATGGTCAATACCGCCATGGATGAAATGGTTGAGACACCATTGATGTGTCAAAACTGTGTTTTGTCTGTGAATGGTAGAGTTTTTCAGATTGACCTTATCTGTTTACAGCTTAAGAAAGTTGATGTCGTTTTGGGGATGGATTGGCTTTCTGCTAATTCGGTGTTTATTGGGTGTGAGGAAAAGTTAATCACCATTCCATCTGCCGAGGCTACCCCGAAGGATGTGTTAACAACGATTTTAGAAGGTACGGTGGGAATGATAAATTTCTTGTTTGAGAAGGAGAAATCTGTTTTACTGGTTCTTACTAAGGAGGGGAGTAGTGACCAGCAAGTGCTGAGTATTCCTATAGTCTGTGAGTTTCCCAAATTTTTCCTGAGGACGTTACTTCTCTTCCTCTGGAGAGAGAAGTTGATTTCTCTATTGACCTGTGTCATACCACAAATTTTACCCTTAGATTTTTTTTGATCTTGTGCATATCATTCTAAGTCAGTCATTTTTGCATTTTTAGTTAAATATCTCATTAATCATTAATCAGGCATTTTTAGCTGATTTTATCATTCTATGCTTTTTTTTATTGTTGTCATCATTTTTATTCAGATAATTAATTTAATACAGTTTATTTTCAATTATAGTCTTATGTTGAACTTAATTTAATTTTAACTTAATTTAATATTAATTAGTTTAATTTTTATTAGTTTGGTCTAATTTTAGTTTTCATTTTAATTTGAGTTAATTTTAATTTAGTTAATTTTTAATTTATCTAATTTTTAATTTAGTTAATTTTATTTTTTGTTTCATAATTTTAATCATAATTATAGTTTTAACTTCATTTTGATTGATTTATTTTTTTAGTTCTAAATTTACCTCTTCTTTGTGTAATATTTATGTTACTTATTATTATTATTATTTAAAAATATAGAGTCCAATTTACAATGTTTGGTTACAATAAAAATGTGTGAAAGTTACATCCCATCTTGACTACAGCACATAAATCCCAATGCCTTGCGTTTTTCTGCTATCTGTTCACTCCAAAACAAAACCTTGTCTTTAAAACCAAAACTACACAACTGCTGCATCTATGCTACCCTCCTACAGAAGCCGTACAAAATCCACAAAAACTTGCCCTGGGTAAACCAGCATCAAGACAATGACTTCCCAACACCAAGATCCTGCTAGTTGCGATTCTCTTTACTGATCACACTGCAAATTCTGCAATGAAACAACAAAACCTCTGCAATTGACAATAACAACACAATATCACAATTTTGAAATTTAAAAAGGAAGACTTGTTTTCAGTTTTATAAGGGGAGGGATCCGTTCAAAAAAGGAGAGGGGAACAACAAAAAAATAATACACCAATCGCCCCCTCTCTCTGAGTTTTGAATAAAAAGAAAAAACATCAGTTTTGTTCATCACCACAGAAATGCCTCTGACTACCATCAAACTCACATTCAAGAGAACCTCAAAAGAAGGAAACTCACCTTGTTATTTGACCTTCAACTGAACCTCCTTCATCACCCACAAACCCTCATTCATCCATTCACAAAAGAAAACACATAGAAATCTGCCTGCTACCACTTCCAATTCATCAGGAACTCTTAACCCCATCGGATCCACCACCATCCTTTTAACATACTTCATACGCATCCACTCCCTTGTTTTTTCACAACCAAACACTGCTCCTTAACAACAACAACACCCTCTTAAATTCCCTCTGAACCAAACTCACATCCCAACAATTCCAAAATCACCACACAAAGGACTCACGGCAAAAACCATATTCAACCCATCATCAAACCATAATCAGACCAGAAAAAGAAAAGAAACTCAGAACAAATAAATAAATCCAAACCACATCAAATCCCCCACTCAAGCCTCCATTAGCGCTGCAACAATAACAGAACAACATACAAACGCAGTTTTGCATAAATCCACGGCAACATACCTCTTTTGAATTGCATCAGGTAGTTTTCTCCTGCCCCTTTTATTCTTCACTGAACTTGATTTTGTTGAAGTTTTCGAACCATGTGTTATTGTGTCGTCGAACCGGGTTGAAGGTATGGTTGTATATCATCTAACAATTTGGTTTCCTAAATAATCATCTTGATTGAATCGTCGACATTTTTAAGTTAAGAGGAAGTGAGAACCGCGGCGGATTCATCCGCTTCCGGCGAAGTTTCATTGCGAGAGAGTGACGCGCAGGCAAACGAGGGTGGGAGAGAGAGAGAGTGTTCAGCGAGAAGAAGAAGAATGACGTTTCAATTTGAGGAGAAATCCACGATTCAGAGAGATGAAATGGAGAGGGTGGTTCGAGATTGAAGCGAAAGAGGAGGAACAGCAGAGGGTCGCATTTTGGGATCTGAGTGTACAATCGTATTTTAAGAAAATTTGTCTGTTCTCTTGAGGATTCATCAGCTGTTCTTGGTCTTTCCACACGTTATTCCTTAGTTTTCACTTAGTAAAAAAAACCAACCGGGTCAACCCTGAACCCAGCGCCCACCATTGGGCTCCTCTTGTCCTTGTGTTTTTTCTCTTGGCCCAATTACTTATAGAACTTAATTAGGTTTTCAGTTAATTATTAGCATTTAGTTTTTTAGTTTAAGTAATTTAATTAGAACTTAGCCTATATAGTTTTAATTAGAGTTTATTAGATTTTAATTAGAATTTAGTTAACAAGTTTTAATAGAGTTTTAGTTTTACTTAGTCTTTAATCAGTTTTTTTTAACTAAATAATTTTAAGTTTAATTAGAAATTTTGTTTAGTTAGAGTTTTGAGGTAATTAGTTTTTAATCAATTTTTAATCAGTAATTAGTAATTAGTATTTATACTTAGTAAGTTTGAGAATTTAGATTAATTGATTAATTAAGTTAGAGGTTAATTTAGTTAGTTAGTTAAATTAGAATTAGTTTAGCTTTCCCTTTGGACTTAACCTAGAATTAGTTAATTAGACTTAGTTATTTATTTTAGATTTAGTTAACTAATTTTTTAGGATTTGTTTAGATAGCATTTCAAATAGATATTAATCTTTTAGATTTTTGGTTTGTTTAGACTTTATTTAATTTCTAATTTAATCTTGCCAATATGTTTTGCGCTTATTCCTAATATTCATTTTTCATTTAACGATCATTGCATTTACTGTATATATTGCTATTCATTTTAATCTTGTTACCTGAGTTTTTTTCTCTTTGCCCCTCTGTTAACTTTACCTCATTCCAAAGGAAAGGACCCTATAGTTGACTGCCATGTCATTTAGAATACCATAGTCCCTCATTCCCTTATCTCACGCCGCCGCGCGATCGAGACTTGCCTACCCTTTTTTACCAAGCCTTAGGTTTGGATTCGTCGTACTCCATGTAGGTGTCTTGCTGTCAGGCCCTACTTTTCCCCTGGAACCTTGACCACAGTCAAGAGTTCTTTACCCCCATTGAGGGGAACTACGATCGCTCTGATTTCTCAAGTTCACCTTGAGAATACGTAGGCATAGGATTGCGAGATCCTAGCGAGCCACCTTTTTGTTCTTCTACCTTTTTCTTTTTCCACTTTTTACCTTTACATCCACTACCTTCTTTTTTTCCTTTACATCCGATGCTTTCTCGGATTCCACCCATTTTTACCTTTACATCCGATGCCTTCTCGGATTCCCCTTTTCTTTTACCCCTTGTTTTACCCCGTTGAGGGGAACTACGAATGCTCTGATTCCATTCCCGTCAGGATACGTAGGCACGAGATACGATGTCTTGGCGAGCATACTTAGTGTATATACCCTTAGGTCTTTCTTTACCTTAGCACATTTTTCTTAGCAAACATTAACATAACACAAATACTAACAAGAGGTTCCTGTAGAGTACTACAGATACTTAGGGTGCTAATACCTTCCCTTAGTATAATCAACCCCCGAACCAAGATTCTCTTTTTAGGGTTTCGGTCTTTACCCTTTCCTTTGGATAAATCAAAGCTCGGTGGTGAATTCCAAAGATGTGTGATGCAAGTTAATCAATAGCTTGTTATCAGATTCTCACCTTAACTACCTGGTACCGGGAACGGCTCCTATATCTGTTTCTCCTTATCGGATGGCACCGCTTGAATTAAGAGAGTTAAAGTACCAATTGGAGGACTTGATGGCTAAACATTTTGTTAGACCTAGCGTTTCACCGTGGGGAGCTCCAGTTTTGTTGGTAAAGAAGAAAGATGGTGGAATGCGGTTGTGTATTGATTATCGTAAGTTGAACAAAGTCACCATTAAGAACAAGTACCCCTTATCCAGGATAGATGACCTATTAGATCAATTGAAAGGAGCCTGTGTGTTCTCGAAGATTGATTTGTGGTCGGGTTGTCATCAGATCCGAGTGAAGAGTTCCGATGTGCCTAAGACTGCATTTAGAACCCGTTACGGCCATTACGAATTCTTAGTGATGCCTTTCGGTGTGCCTAATGCTCCAGCTGTTTTTATAGATTACATGAACCGTATATTTCAAGCTTACTTGGACCAATTTGTCGTAATCTTTATTAACAACATTCTTATTTATTCTCGTACTCCACAAGAGCACGGAGAACATCTGAGAATTGTCTTATCGGTATTGCAGGAGAAGCAACTTTTTGCTAAGTTAAGCAAGTGTGAGTTTTGGATGTCGGAAGTTAATTTTCTTGGTCACGTTATATCTCAAGGTGGTGTGGCAGTGGATCCGTCGAAGATAGAAGCAGTTATTAATTGGGAGAGACCAAGGAATGCTTCGGAAGTTCGAAGTTTCTTGGGATTGGCAGGTTACTATAGAAGGTTCATCAAAGGTTTTTCTCAGTTGGCCCTACCAATGACAAAACTTACTCGAAAAGATTGTGCTTATGAGTGGGATTCAGGTTGTGAACAAAGCTTTATGAAATTGAAGGAGAGTTTGACGACTGCTTATGTGTTAATCATTCCTGATCCTAGCAACTCTTACGAAGTATTTTACGATGCTTCTAAGATGGGATTAGGAGGTGTTCTGATGCAAGGCGGTCAAGTGGTAGCTTATGCTTCTCGACAATTAAAAGTTCATGAGAAGAATTATCCAACTCATGATTTGGAACTAGCAGCGGTTGTGTTTGCACTGAAGGCGTGGCACCATTATTTGTATGGTGTGTGTTTTGAAATGTTCAGTGACTATAACAGTTTGAAGTATTTATTTGACCAAGAGGAGTTGAATATGCAACAAAGAAGGTGGATGGAGTACTTAAAGGATTATGACTTAGAATTAAAATATCATCCAGGAAGAGCAAATAAAGCAGCAGATGCATTGAGTCGGAAAATGGTTCATAGTGCCGAATTGATGATTTTGGAGTATGCTTTGTTGGAAAAGTTTAGAGATCTTAATCTCCAGTTTGTGTGGACTCCGAATGGTGTAATTATGGGAAATTTGAATGTCAATTCTATTCTAAGAGATGAGATTCAACAAGAACAAGTTTTAGAGGAGAAGTTTCAAGAGATGTTACTCCAACCGAGTTTTACACGAGCAGCTGATGGGATTGTCCTGTTTAACCAAAGAATTTGTGTTCTGGATGACACTGTATTAAAAAGAAAGGTTTTAGATGAAGCTCATAAAGGTAATTTTACGATACATCCTGGTTCTTTGATGTATCAGGACTTAAAGAAGGATTATTGGTGGCCCGGAATGAAAAAGGATATTGCGGTGTATGTGTCAGAATGTGCAGTGTGCCAACAGGTGAAGATTGAACACCAAAGACCGGGCGGTCTATTGCAACCTTTAGAGATTCCAGTTTGGAAGTGGGATAGTATTTATATGGATTTTGCAGTAGGTTTACCTCGTGCGCAAGGTGGTTATGATTCTATTTGGGTGATTGTGGATCGACTAACGAAATCTGTGCATTTCTTAGCCGTGAAGACTACTAACAAGGCAAGTCATCTTGCAAGGTTGTTTATTTCTGAAATTGTGAGATTGCATGGTGTTCCCTCTAATATTGTGTCCGATAGAGATCCAAAGTTTACTTCGAGGTTTTGGAAGGCTTTTCAACAAGCTATGGGTACGAGGTTGCGTTTGAGCACATTGAATCATCCTTAGACGGATGGTCAGACTGAGTGAACAATATAAATGATGGAAGATATGTTAAGAGCTTGTGTGCTAGAAAGTAGAGGAACTTGGAAAGAACTTCTACTGTTGATTGAATTTTCTTATAACAATAGTTACCATGCGATTATCGGTATGGCTCCTTATGAAGCATTTTATGGGAGGAAATGTAGAACACCTTTGTGTTGGGCGGAAGTTGGTGAAGATAGAATTTTGGGACCCGAAATTATTCAAGAGACTACGGAAAAGATTCGGATGATCGACGAGAAAATTAAGCAAGCACAAGATTGTCAAAAGAGTTTGCGGACAATCGTAGGAGACCTTTAGAATTTGAGGAAGGTGACCATGTGTTCTTGAAAGTTACTCCGAGATTGAGATTGAAAGGACCATTTAAGTCACGCAAGTTAAGTCCGAGATACGTGGGACCGTATCAGGTCTTAGAAAGGATCGGTGAAGTCGCGTACAAATTAGCCTTACCACCCTCTCTATCAGAGATGCATGACGTCTTTCATGTATCTCAGCTCCGAAAGTTTATTCCTGATCCTCTTCAGCCGATTCTATCGGAGTCTGTGGGAAAAGAAGCAGACTTGACTTTTGAACCCCAACCGAGTCGTATTGTGGGAAAAGAAACAAAGGTATTAAGGAACAAAGACATTCCTCTTGTTAAGGTACAATGGGATATGACGCATCCGGGTGATTCTACTTGGGAACTAGAATCGAAAATGCGGGATGCTTACGCTCATCTGTTCAGGTAATCTTTTAAATTCGAGGACGGATTTCTCTTTAAGGAGGGGAGGATGTAATACCTCATTTTTTTAATAAACGCTCTGGATAATATTAGTTGAGACCAGTTAAGATCCAGAGTGCTCTGAGTATTTATCTGATAAGATAATTAGAGCAACTGATGAAATCAGAGCTGATCAGATTAATATTATCTAACTCTAAGGTTTTATTAATTGGTGCATTTGAGCTAATTTGGACTTTTAGTAATGTTACTAACTTATGAGTATTTTCCTATATCAATTCTTTTCTCTCATTTTCCAAAGTTAGAAATATTTGGAGAAAAAGAAAGTAGAGAGAAGGAAGAGGAAAAGAAGGAAAAGAAGAGAAGATTCCAAAGAGCTCAAGAACAAAAATCATTATCTCATCTTCATCATTTCATCTCATCTTTATCATCATCATCTTCTAATCCAGGTGGGTTCTAGATAGAAGCTTTAGTTCTAGAATTCTTGAGTTTCTAGAGTTAGGTTAGATTTTGAGAAAAATGAGCAATTTTGCAAATCAATGAAATCTAACGATTGAAATGTGATATTAATTGCGTAGTATAGTCGAACCATGTATATGATCGATTGTTGATACTTGTTTGGAGGTTTGAAACTGATTTGGTATGGTAAGGGTGAGATTTGGGACCCTTGGAACCATGGAAAACGCAGGAAAAGAATTCTGGTACTGGTGCAATTCGCCAGGCGAATCAGAACTCGCCAGGCAAATTAGGTCTCGCCAGGCGAAGTACTGGCGAAGGGGGATTCGCCAGGCGAATTCCTAAGTCGCCAGGCGAAAATCATGAGACAGAACATGTTTTGGCTACTGGACCTTTTGGGTTTTCTAGAATTTTGGTTTCGCCACTGTCTCGCCAGGCGAATTAATGGCGAAGGGGGATTTTCCAGGCGAAATCCTAAGTCGCCAGGTGAATCTGGCTGTTTCTCAATATTTTTCTTTTCTTCGAAAATCCGTAACTTTTGACTCGTTTGTCCGGTTTAAGCGTTCTTTATATCGATGTGAAGCTATGAAAGAGTTCTATGCTATGGAAAGTGAAAACATTATTTATGAGATGGATTTTAGTTGTTATGGGAATTAATCCGAATTACATGAATTATGTAAAAAGAAACTTTTGAAAATTTAAAAGCTTCAAGTGGTGAGCTAGTGAGGAAACCTTAGCGCACTAGTTTGACTTAGAGAATTGTGCGGCAATGTATACATCGATACTAGAAGAGTATCTTTGTTAAGTGGTTGTTAGTGGGGGGGGGGGGGACCGCATTTTCCTCCGGTTTGTACGTATCCCTTAATAAATATTAGTGACCCGTGTTTAATCTCTTTGAGTGGGATGGTCGGGGAAAATATTTATTAGGTTTGTGTCCCTTAATAAATATTAGTGACCCGAGATTAATCTCTTTGAGTGGTATGGTCGGGGAAAGTATTTATTAAGTAGGTAACCGTGACCCGTGTTTAATCTCCTTGTGCGGGATGGTCGGGGAAAGTTACTAAGTGGTTGGTACCGTGACCCGTGTTTAATCTCCTTGTGCGGGAAGGCCGGGGAAAGTACCAATTATAGATAACCGTCACCCGTGTTTAATCTCCTTGTGCGGGATGGCTGGGGAAAGTTATCTACGTTAAGGATTTGTGACCCGTGTTTAATCTCTTTGAGCGGGATGGTCGGGGAAAGATTCCTTAACCAGTTGTCGTGTTGTGTATTGTGCGATTACATCTCTAGTAAGAAATGTTTGAACTCAAGGTCTAGTTCCTTTTCCCCCTAATTGGTTAGGTTTTGGTTAGAACAATGTAAAGCCGAGAGAATCCATAAGATACAGAACTCACTGAGATTTGATGTATATCACCCCACTATTGTTGAATATTTCAGGTACTTCAGGTTCTGCAAAGGGTAAGGATACGGCCGTGTGATTATCCTTACTTGTCTGATGGCGTAGCTTCCGTTGTGGAGTTTTTGAGATCATTGTCGATCTAGTTCTTATTATTTATCTTTGGAACATCTTGTATATATGTTTATGCCATAGTTTTTTTGTATTAGTCTTTTTGGGCATGTATATGTATAATGTGTTTACTAGGGACTTATTGGTATTTCAGTACCAAACGTGGATGTCATGTATAATATATGCTTTGATGTATGTAGTTATATATGGGCGTTAAAAAAATAATACATCATATAACAACAACATATAAACAATAACATATTAACAAATGTGTCTTATATACATTCAACAACAACAACATATAAACAACAACAACAAAAACATAAATTTAACAACAAAAAATAGATGTATCGTACATGCATGGGAAAAATTTACGTATTAGAAACATGATGAATAATTAAAAGAGTTTTTCCCTCATTTTTTTATCTTTCTTTTTTCGTATTCCTACTCTGACTTCGTTTTACATTTTTTGTAAAAGGGAAACCCAAGAACGAACGATAGTGATAACAATTTTTATTGTTTTGTAAAAGGGAAACCCAAGAACCAACGATAGTGATGCCTTTGTACGTTAACCAAATAAAGAAAGATAGTGATTGCATGATTCATATCATTAATGAAGATGAAAAAATGGTTCAACTTGCTCTAAATGTGTCAGGGTTGAATGGTTTCTCAGGGATGATATGAAAAAATGGCAACTGAATAGTCCATCTAAGTTGTGTTTCATGTTTTTGAATAACACATTTCATCACAGTTGTTTAAACCAACCGTAGTGATATCTAATTTATTTAATTAAATTTTATTAAAAGCGCAAAATTTTCACCATTAAAAATTTTAAAACATAACGGGAAAATATATCACAACGGTTGGTTAAAACATACGTAGTGAAATGTTGAATTTTTTCAGATTAAAAATAAATAAAAATGAATGACGTCACTATGAAAATAAAAATAAAAATAGGTAATTGATATCACTACGATTATGATAATCATTCGTACTAAAATTACGCTTATCTTTAATTTAAAAATAAATAAAAAAGAAATGCACCACTATAATTTTAAATAATTTACAAAATTATTGGCGCTAAGATTCGAACTCATGTAATTTAGAAGCGTTCACCATGATTGCATTATGTAACAATGGTAATATGTAAACAATTTTTATTTTAAAAATAAATAAAAAATGATGGTGCCTGATTTTAGAGATGTCATTGTAATACCCCAAAATTTTCCCTCTCTTATCTTCATATCATTTAGCATGAGCTTTCATTTCATTGCATTGTATTCATGCATAGAAAAATAAAACATTGAGCATTCAGCATTGCATCTTGCATAAGGGCATGTGGTCAGTTGTTTTCCAAGGAGTTAAGAGAACAAGATCCAAGGGTCTCTCAACAAGTCTCAAAGGTCTCTTACATCATATGTCATCTCAATTGGTCCCACAAGGCATGAGAAGATGAGAATTCATCAAGAAGATTGGACAGTGCACCATCTCCTACACAAGGCAGTCAAAAATTGGGATCTGACCCTCAAATGGGCAAGCTCTTTGAGTCTTCATCACCTCCAAATGCCATATCTCTTCTTTGTTAGATGGGATATACATCATATTCAGAGGAAGTTGGATTTGGAGGATGTGTTATTTCCTCCTAACCAGAGGGTGCCAAAATTAGGGTTTGACCTAAAATCAGTTTATCTCTGATTTTTTGGGCAAGACTTGATCTCATGGTATTCCTTATGTTCTTAAGTGTATATGGATGGAAAATTGCTCATCAATTGGTTTCAGAAGGGTTTCAATTGATCAGTTGCTTGATATTCAAGAAATTGGGGAAAAAGTCAACTGTGCAGTGAAAAAAGTTAACTCCTGACTTTTTAAAGTCAAATTCATGAAATTCATGTTATATAGGTTCATTGGACAAGATTTTATCAAGAAATGATGGAGGAATAATGAAAAATCAAGAAATCACAAAACTGCCAAAAATAGAAACTTTAGGGTTTCCAAAAATGGCAAGTTTAGACTATTTTGCACCATACTTTGAGGCCCTATTTCTTCAAGATAAAAGCTCCAAATCTCAGGCCCAAGTTGAGCCAATTAAAGATGACATTCCAAGCTTTAAATCCAAATAAAGAATTCTTCCATTGAATCAATATTGAGAGAGTTATGTTGATCAAAGTTTGATGAAACTAGGTCCAAAACCAAGTCATGTCAAGGCAAGACTAGGCCCACCGCCATCATTTTGACAAACACATGGTGTACCAAATGTCCACCCACTTTTCTCAATGATGGAAGCTTCAAATGGAAAATGTTCCAACATCAAAGTTGTTCATTTCAATGTCCTCTTCAACTTTGATGTTGGACAAAGTTTCATTTGAGCAAGTTATAATGGATTTATAAGGGTCTCAAGTAGGTATGATCATGCTGAAAATTCATGTACTATCTTGTCACGCCATGCCACAACATGCCTCGCCCTTCTACCAGTTTCAAACATGGGTGTTCTAGGCTATTTTCCAACCTCTTCCAAACCACATTTCAATCCAAAACCAACATCAAACTTGTTCCATGATATCTCCCCTTTCCATTGACACAAAAAGCTCATGATTCCATGCTTTAGTGTGAGAGAATTCCATCCCCAAAACTCCATGTTTCAAGATGACAAAGTTGGAATTGTTTTAACATTCACACGCATACACCATATATTCTTTTCCTCTTATAGCCAAACACTTTCTACACTCTATTTTTCCCATGTTGCTTGGTACATGAAAGAAGAAAGTAAAGCTTACACCACAAGCTAGTGTGCTGCTACACCAGAACCACATCACCACCACTCTTTTCACCTACACTCCACCATAACATCATAAAGCTTCCACACCATAGCACAACCAAAGCCAACTCGCCCTAACTAACTTGGCTCAGTTAGTTAGAGGCCACTCATTTAACCTCACATTAACTCATTTAACTGACTCAGTTAACCACTAGTTAACACATTTCAACCACACATATAAATCAAAATCTCACTCACATTTTCATTTTCAACCCTCATTTCTCACTCTCCCTCTCAAACACTTCAAGTTTTCTCTCAAAAAACTCTCTCTGAGTTTTCCATTCTCTCTCTGATCTCACACGAAATTTTCTATCACATTTCATCTCCATCATCATCATTGTTCCATTTTGGATCAAGAACAAGAGTGGACAAATTCAGCTAATCAAGTTCAGCTTCAAGACAGTTGAATTTTCAGTTGGATTCCCTTCACGATTTCAAGCTCCAAAGCCTTTATTTAGCCAATTGAAGCTAAAGGAAGAAGCAAGCTCTCTGGTATTCTTGTAGATCCAAAAGTTTCATCACATTTCAGGTTCCCTTTCTCAACCTTTTTCTACTAAATTCAGCCTGTTTTCATGGTGTTTATGGCTTATTAGAAGCTGCGTGCGTTTCTTGCTAGTTGATAGACCTCTTAGAGGTGTAGATCATTTGCTAGGGAAATATGTTTTGATTCGGTTTATTGCATGTACGCATGATTCGTGGAAAATAATTGCATATTCATGATCTACATGAGTTCCTCTTCATTTTGGTACCATTTTTGTGCGTTTCTGGAAGTATGAAAGTTTGCAGGCGGCGGAGCTTCGCCGGAGAAGACGACCGGAGGTCCTTCTCCAGCCGGTGAGTGATTGTTAAGGTTTTAGGTCCAGTTTGAATCCTGGCCGTTTGATATGTGCATCGTGTGGTCCTAATATTGACAACACATTAAATTGGCGCGTGATTTGCAGGTGATATCTTTTCTGATTTTAGTTGATCTTGTGTGTGCGTGCATGTTACTTGTGATGGACTCTCATTCTGATACGTCTGATGTGTGATCATCTCATCATGTTTTAATCATGTGGCTATCAAGTTGCCAACACATTAATGAAAGTGCAGCATAACACATGCGTTCCTTTGACTTCTGAATTGATTGCATGTGCGCGTGTGTATGGAAAGTATCATGTGCGTGCATTTTCATGTGTCTGATCATAATGATTGCTAGCTTGGTTGTTGGCTTTTTCATCCTATGGCCATGATTGATTGCGCGCGTTAACTGCATGTACACTATCACACACGATCACAAGTGTAATTGGATTGGACCTTAATTGTTACTTGTACCCCTCCTTTGGGCCCATTATGGATTTTGAACGTGGAAATTGCTTTGTCTGCACCCCTTCCCAGTTCTTTTACTATTTAATTTCTTTTCCATATCAGTTTGGATTTTGATTTTTAAAAATAGTAAAGCACATCTAAAAATCACAAACAAATTCATGAATCATATTCATAGTTTTATAAAATTTTTACAAATTTTATTTTCTAATTTTCTATTATTTTTTGCATCTGAATTAATTGTTGTTTGATTTTCTTTTTGAAATGTTTCATTTGTGCACACTTGATCTTGTTGATTTTATTTCTCATCATTGGTACCTAGTTTGATCCTCATTCTTTTTGTATATTTCGAAGGACACTTTGAAGCATTTAAAAACATTTTTTTTCATATTTTTAAGATCATCTTTACATCCTCTTTGAGCCATTTCTTTGTGCATGATCTTGTGAAGCCCTAAGTGCTTTTCCATGCTTGTTTGATTGAGTTTCTTTGTGATTCTTTGCATGAGCTTTTGGTATGATATTTTCCTCTGGTTCAAGTACCTTGAGACCTATTTTGTTGATTTTTCAATCATGTTTGGTATTTGTTTGATGACTCTTGTTTGAGGTCCATTTTTGTGAACTTCTTTGATCATGTTTGTTTACTTGCTTGAGAAGGCACTTGTGCCATTGTATAAGATCATTCTTCTTGACTTCTTGAGCGATGTTTAGATCATTATAGGTCTTTTGAATGAAGTTATAGGTCATTGGTTTAATGTTGATGTTTTCTTTGTGTACATGTTCAATACTTGTTTCACATGTCTCCTTTTGACCTAATTTCTCACTCTTTTTCATCTAAGTGCCAACTTGACTTGTAATTGGTTTGTTTATGCCATGCCATACTATCCATTTGCATTTCATATGATGTATGCCTCTGAATTTAAAGCATTGCATTCATCCCATATGCCATTCATGTCTTACTTTGCATACTTGAACATGTTTCATCCAAATGCATGTTTCTATTTCTTCTAGCTTCTAAGTGACTTGTAATTGCTTGAATACGATTGGTTTGTGCATTTCATCTTCATCCTAACATGTCATACCACTTCTGACTTTGATACTTGAGTTTCATCTTGAGTCTTTTTAGGTTTGACTTATGCCTTGAATGTTTTCTTTCTATGTTAAATTCATGTGCATATCTTCTCACCTCTTCTCCTAATCACTCTTAATGCTTGGATTCTTGATTGTATGCCTTATTTGACATTTGTACATCATGTTTAGGCACATGTTTAGGTAATCCACATTCTGACTTTGACAATATTTGAAGCATTAATGCATGATCACCTTGCATGTCCACTTATTCTTCATCTATTTCTTCCATGATTCACTTCTTTGATGTTTAAGATCTTTAGTTGTGCATAGTTTGTTCTTGATTGATCAATTAAAATTAGAGAACACCCTTAGAGCCTAGGTTCTGACCTTGATTGAGTTTCATCTCTTAGGATCTTTATCCTTTAATTCTTAACTTGTTTGTTCACCACTTTTTATTCCTTCTCTTATTGCACTACTTGTAAATTATTTTGAACTAACATTTTCATGTAGGTGCTAAAGGCAAGTAAGTGTGTGGGTATGCTTCCACACACACTTCTTTCTCTTATCTTCTCTTATTTCTTTTAAACTTTCTACTTGTGATCATGTTAAGCATTTATATGCTTTCTTTGAATAACTTCTTCTTCATCCCTCTTTAAGATCAACTTAACTTCCATCTTGGAAGTAAGTTGCTTCTTTTGCTCTTCTCCTTCTTTCTTCTAGAAGTAGGTTTGTTAAACCACATTAACCATAGGATCTCTAAGCATGCTAACACTAAGGTGTGTCTTAGTCTCCCATTAGATTTTACCTTTCTCCTCTTTTGAGTCACTTCTCTCTCATCTTATAATAAAGGTAAAAAACACATAATAAAGGCATAACACCTATTGTATTTAGGCCTTTCATGCGGGAACAAGGAGGTGTGGGGTCTTCTCTCACTTTCTTAGAATGTTTAGCATACGTCCCGTCTTGGGTCGATACACGAGGCATTCGATCCTGTATGAAGGACTTAAATACAATACGAGTTACTCAACCCCAATAATCAAAACACTTCTTTCTTAAAAGACAAAAACCAACAAACAAATAATTCTTCTCTCATATCTTCACCTTGTCCTTGAGGATTCCTCATTTCTGTTCTACCGCAAACAGGTAACGCCTAAATCTCCCAACAGCGAGCTGCAATACCTAAGCTGCTAGGACGCGAACGTCGAAGTTTCCACTAAAAAACGTAAACAAATTTTCCCTAGGTGAGGGGAACTACGTCGCTCTGATTCTCATGTTCCCGATGAGATACGTAGGCAGTGGGGTAGGGCCCATTCGAGCACTTCTTTTATTTTCCCTACATTTGTTTCTTGTTCTTTCTCTCCTCTCTCTTGTTTCCCTTTCCTTTTCCAGTTCTTTTTCCAGTATCTTTTCTATCACCCTTTGATCGAGACAAACAAGCGTGGATCCCATCGGGTACCATGGACGCATGGGGGTGCTAATACCTTCCTCATGCGTAACCGACTCCCTTACCCAGTTCTCTTGGTCGTAAGACCATGCTCTTTCCTTTCCCCAGGTTTATGCAGTGTTTCCTTTCCCTCTCTTGGGATAAATACACATTGCTGGCGACTCTGTTTCGGTGCCACTTTCGCGTTTGTACTTGGATGAAAATCCCGGGAGAGACAGCTGGCGACTCTGCTGGGGAGGAACCCAGAATCTCTAGTTTCCTTAGCGAGTCAATCCTAGCGCTTGTTTGTTTTCTTTCATTGGGTGTTTGCTGTATTTTGCTGTATTTACTGTTACCACTGTATTGCTATTTACATTATTACTGCTTTACTGTATTACTGTATTTATCGCATTTTACATTACATGTCATTATTATACTGGACTGTGCTGTGCTGGTTTTCTATTTGGCGGGATGGGTATTCTGAGAGATAAGCCCATTACATAGGCTTGAGTACTTACATAGGACTAGAGTGGACGGTAGTGTGGCCTATGTAGCATCTTGTTATGTATGGTTTATACGAAATCCATAACCGGACGAGGTTTTCTTGGAAGATATTCTGATTTGCGCGTCTTGTGCATTTCAGGGTGTTAACCTAGAAAGCTGCCGACTCTGGTGAGCATTCCTGAGGACTCAGTTGCGACACTCCTCCCGAGACGTGACAGTGGCAGACCATATTATGTGGCAAACCCATTGCACACTCTCGATCCGAGGACCCAATGCTGAGAACTTGCTATAGGATGACCTTATTTTTGGGGAATCAGTGGACGACCTCTTTGTTTGGCGATAGCATTGTATCCTACGGGCTGAATGTGTTATTGCTTCTCAAATAGAGAATCCGAAACTGAGGAACCACTATTCTAGTACCCACATGTTAGGATGGGCGGGTGTTTACAGGTTTGCAGGTAACCATGCCTCCTACATACCCTGATACTCTGATATTTTCATAGACAGTTGGTGTAAATTATTACAGTCAGTGGGTTTCTATCTGTAGTATTATTCTCAGACTTGTACAGACACCGTGCACACAGTCCAGCACATACACAGAGCACTGATACCATGCCCTTTTGCATTGCATTATCATAACATAACATTCATGTTTGTCATTTCCAGGTGCCTATTTTACTTATGATTCCAGTCCATGGGTTCGACGGAGGCAAATGCTAAGAGGAAGAATAATGTTGCTTACAAATTTCCAGAGCCGACATTGGATCTACTTCACAAAATGATAGCCATGGCCGACCCAGGTGTTCTTATCACTTTCCAGAAGAAATACGGGAGATTGGAGAAAATGGTCCGTAACATTACAAAGTATGAGCATGATGCCCTCCACACTCTACTGCAGTTCTATGAGCCTTCACTAAGATGCTTTGTTTTCCTGGGGTATATCTTGATGCCTACATTGGAGGAACTTTCATTCATCTTGGGCATTTCAGTCAAATCAAATGTGTCATTCTTTTCTGGAGAACACCCCAGTATAGAAGAAATTGCAACGGCCCTACAGGTGGAACAGTCAATGCTGAAGAGAAATGTTGCTAGTAAGAGCGGAGTCAAAGGATTTCACTTGGAATTTCTTGCAGATCAAGCTCAGGAATGTGCCAACGCCATGAATTGGACGGTCTATAATTCTATCCTGGCCTTGTGTATCTATGGCATCGTTTTATTTCCTAACCAACCTCACTTTATGGATATGCACGCGGTGAGGGTTGTTATCCGGAAAAATCCTGTTCCCACTCTGTTGAGTGATTTCTACCACTCGGTGCATTTCAAAAATGAGAAAAGAAGAGGAGGTCCTATCAACTGCTGTACTCCACCTTTGTCTGATTGGTTTCTGAAACATTTACCTCAATCTGGTGCGTTTGTGGACACTAGGGATTCTCTAAAGTGGTCTAAAAGGATAATGGGGTTGATTGCTGACAACATTGTGTGGTTTGACCGTCATTTGCAAGGAGTGGAGATCATTACTAGCTGTGGAAACTTCCCGAATGTGCCTCTGATAGGCGGGAAATGGGGGAATTAGCTACAACCCAATCCTGGCTATCAGACAATTCGGGTATGCCTCAAGGAACCCTCCTAAAGACCAACATATAGAAGAGTCTTTGTTCTTTAATGGGGACGAAGATACAGAAGTGTTAAGAAGGGTTGTGCATGCTTGGGGGCACCTCCACAAGACTGGAAAGACTGTCTTTGGAAAAGGTGATTGCAGAGCTTATCCACAGTATACAGAATGGATGCAGAGAAAGGTTGAAGAAGTTCTTTTGCCCTTTTCAAGAGAGCCACCTCTATATCCAACAATTCCAGAACAACCTACCACCGTTCCCATGGAGGAGTTTAACAAACTGCAAGCTACAATGAAGGAGCTTCGGGTGGAGAATTCGGATTTGAGTAGTCTTCTTCAGAATGCTCTACATGCCAACAAAGAGCTGGAGAGGAGAACCCAAGACGCGGAACAAATGTTAGCAGCAAAAGAAAGGGACTTTGCGGAAAGAGCCCGACATTTCCAAAAGATTAGCAAAGGTGCCGATGCTGCTACTCAAGCTCACAAGAAGACCAAACAGGTCTTACGCAGAATAAAGAGAAGTTAGCCAAGTTTTAGCAAGCCTGGGATAAGGTCAGGCTCGAGAATGCAAATTTACAGGAACAATTAAAGGCCAAAGATGACGAGCTTCTTAGAGCGCATGAACAGTGGAGAAAGCATCGGGAAGACTTTGGAAAAAGCCAAGAACAACTAAGGAATGTTGATGATGAATTGAAGAGGTCCAAGGCAAAGCTTAGAGATGCCATGATAGAGATGGGAAGACTCAAGATACAAGCTGGGGTGAAAAGGTTTAAGGAAATGAGTACTGATGAAGCTCTCTTGATGCATGCAGATTCATTAACTGAAGCTCTGAATAGGAGAGACATCTTGATCAGGGAGTTGATTGAAAAGTTGGGTCATCAACGCACTAGAATCCTTTTTGAAGAAATCAAACATTCTAGCGTGAAATTGAAAGATTTCGAGTTAGATGTTTGATATTACTTTCCCATCTTTTTTTCAATGTAATTTTGATGATGTATTGTTGGCTACCATCAGGCTTGTTGATGGGGTCATTTTCTTGATGTATTTCCCATTTACGAACTCATTGTAAATTGTTTCGGCACTTATTATCTTTCTGTTCAATGAATGGTTTATTCAATGGGGTTTCATCGGCATCACGTTATTCACCAGCACGTTATCATGGCACGGTTCTTCGCAATATTTTCTCTCTCAATATTATGTGACTATCATTGAGATGCTTGTGATTAAGACTGGAATCAGGGTGCGAAATTCCCTGGAAGTGATAAACATGGCATTTGCATTGTATCGCATATCATTTTGCATTCTGTTGCTTGATTTTTAGGTGCTCGTTGCAGGGTCTCTAACCTTTATTTGGTTTCAGGCATTATAGCTGAGAATCACGTTCACCGATACTCAACTCGAAGAAATCAAGCAAGGATAATGGATCAAATGCAGAATGATTTGGCTAAAATGAGGGCATGCATAGACCAGTTCATGACTCTCATGACTGGTATGGCACAGGCTCAGGAAAGATTGAGGCTTCTGGTCGAGCGTCCAGAAACCACACCTGAAGGTAATCGGGTTGACAATCTACAGACAAGGGGCACTCCTCCTCCTGGTGCCAATCCTCCTCCTGGTGGCAATCCTCCTCCTGTTGGTAATCTGGGTATTGGAAATGGCAGAAATGTTGGTGGTATTCAAGAAGATGTTCTGGATGACCAATTCACCCTGCTGGATGCTGATATGGGTAACCCTGGTGATAGAAGGTACGATGAGTTGGCTGAGAAGATCTGGGCTATAGAGTGCAAGAATTCTATGGGTATTGATGTTACTAGTTTGGGGCTAGTACTAGGAGTCAGAATTCCTCCAAAATTCAAGCCGCCTACTTTCGACAAATATCATGGCAATACGTGTCCCCGAACACATATTCAAGCTTATTTTGGGAGGATCTCAGCCCATACAGATGATGAGAAGTTATGGATGCATTACTTTCAAGACAGTCTGGCTGGAGCTTCTTTGACCTGGTATATGAAATTGAACAGAGTTGCTGTGAGAAGTTGGAAAGATCTGGCAGAAGCATTCCTAAAGCAGTATCAGTACAATATTAATATGGCGCCCAACCGCACCCAATTGTAAGGGTTGTCACAGAATGCTAAGGAAAGTTTCAAAGAATACGCACAAAGGTGGAGAGAGATGGCTGCACAGGTTCAACCTCCTTTGCTGGATAGAGAAATGGCATATATGTTTATGGGCACCCTGCAAGGGGCATTTCTTGAAAGATTGGCTGCGTGTCCATCAACCGGATTTGCTGTTATAGTGATTGCTGGAGAAAGAATAGAGAGTCTGTTGAAACTTGGGAAGATCCAAGATGTAAGTGGGGATGGCTCTTCTGGAACGAAGAAACCATTTGCTAGTGGTCAGAAAAGAAGAGAAGGTGATACAAATGCTGTGTATAGAGGACGAGGAAGAGGACGTTCTCAAGCCTATCACCAGGTAGGTGCAGTGACAATCCCAGCACCATCTGTTCAGCAACAACAACCACAACAGCAAGCTCAGCAGCAACAACAGCAACCTCCTTTCCAACAGAGATCTAGGCAGAGGGACCATAAGATTAACCCTCTCCCTATGACTTATTCAGCGTTACTACCTCAGTTACTCAAATTGAAGTTGGTTGAGCTTCGTACTATGAGACCTCCTGCCGCTGGCAACTTGCCACCTAATTTTGATGTTAACGCTCGCTGTGAGTTCCACTCAGGTGCTCAGGGGCATACCACTGAGAAGTGTTAGGCATTTCAGAATAAGGTGCAAGACTTGATTGATGCTAAGGCAATCAATTTTTCGTTACCTCCTAATGTTCTACAGAACCCCATGCCTGATCATGGTGTGGCAGATGTACGTGCTATTGAAGACGAAAAGATGTTAAACTTGGTAACGGATATCAATCAGGTGAAGACTTCCTTGTTGGTTGTAAAGGATCGTTTGTTGAAGGGACAGGTGTTCCTGGGTTGTGATCAAGATTGTTCTGAATGTATGAGTCAGAAGAATGGTTGTGATAAGTTGAGAGTTGGTTTGCAGAGTCTGATTGACGAGGGCCGTCTACAGTTTGACCAGGCTGTGAAAGATACCGATGAAGTGTCAACTGTGACCATCTATTATACTCCCGCTGAGATTCAGGTGCCTGCAGGTACAGCTCCGGTAGCAAGTGTTGTGTAAGAAAGATCCAGTCCTGTTACCATCACGGTGCCAGGACCAGTTCCATTTACATCTACGAAAGCAATCCCATGGCACTATGAGGCAGACGTGTATTATGAAGGGAAAAAGAAGGAAGTCGAGACTTCAGCCAGTTCAAATATTGATAATGTGGGTGATGTAGGTGGCTTTACTCGGAGCGGAAGGTTGTTTGCTCCCCAAACTTTACCCAGTGATAGAGAAGTTGATGCCGCAGCCAAGGCTAAAGGAAAACAGGTGGCTGAGAGTGTGCCTGTGCCTAAAATAGAGACAAAGATTACCTTTGACAACGAGGTAGAAGAGTTCATGAGGATAATAAAGAAAAGTGATTATAAGATTGTCGATCAACTGAACCAGACGCCCTCGAAAATCTCAATTTTATCATTGTTGATGTGTTCTGACGCGCACCGGGAGGCTTTGTTGAAAGTGTTAAAGAGAGCATATGTTCCACAGGAAATCACTGTTAATCAGCTTGAGGGTGTAATTTCTAACGTCAATGTCAGCCACAAATTGGGTTTCACAAGTAGGGATTTGACGTCTGAAGGAAGAAACCACAACAAGGCTTTGCACATTACAATGGAGTGCAGGGGCGCAGTGTTGTCTCACGTATTGGTAGACACTGGTTCCTCACTCAATGTCTTGCCTAAGAAGGCGCTGATGAAGCTAGAAGTTGATGGTTTGATTTTAAGGCCAAGTGATTTGGTTGTCCGAGCGTTCGATGGAACGAAGAGATCTGTGTTTGGTGAAGTGGAATTACCAGTGCAAATTGGACCGGAAGTGTTCAAATCTACATTCCACGTGATGGATATACAGCCTGCGTATAGCTGCTTATTAGGTCGCCCTTGGATTCATGCGGCTGGGGCTGTTACATCCACCTTACACCAGAAGTTGAAATACGAGTTCGAGGGACAAGTTGTGACAGTGTGTGGTGAAGAAGACATTTTTGTTAGCCACTTGTCCATGTTCAAGTATGTTGAGATGGATGGGGAAATCCACGAAATGCTTTGCCAGTCGTTTGAAGCAGTGAATATTGACAACGTGCCTGAATCTTCCCTTGCACCAGATAGAGCCGGTACATCCATTTTGTCCTATAAGCAAGCTGTCGAGGTGGTCAGAGCAGGCAACACCCAAGGTTGGGGCAAGCTGATAGAGACACCAATGAAGGAGGACAAGTTTGGTATTGGTTATCATCCCTCTATGACTTCAATTGCAGAGAACAGTGGACCCATCACTTTCAGCAGTGGGGGAATCATTTACCCAGATAAGTCTTGTGCAGCTACAAAAGATGACGTTGACAGTGACTGTGACTTGGACAACTGGGTACATCCACGCGCTCTGGGACAACCATTGCATAATTGGTCTGTTGAAGAAGTCATCCGAGTTACTCTTCAAACAGAGTAATTTTCTTTGTTTTTCTGACCATAATGCATGTTAAAATCTTGCGCTCTGCCCAAGGCGTATAGACTCATTTGTAAGGCCACCCTGTTTGTATTTGCAATTTTTAATCATCAATAAAGGATGTTTTGCACTCAAATTTTCGTTCTCTGTCTTACATTTTTATTTTTACACAAAAATAATAAAATGGCAATGTTTCGTCTCTTTTTGTTTTAAAAATCAATTCTAAAATAAAGCATGAACCCGTTCGTGCAGACTTGATCCTTCGGATTCCATTGATAACGGTTCTGCTATGGCTATGTATGACTTTGACAAACCGATTTATCAAGCCGAAGAAGGGGATGAGAAGGGCTGTGAACTCCCTGAGGAACAGGCCAGATTATTAAAACAGGAGGAGAGGACCATCCAGCCTCATCAAGAGACCAAAGAGATTATCAATATTGGTACCGAGGATGCTAAGAAAGAGATCAAGATTGGCGCCAGCCTGCGAGCAGATGTGAAGAAAGCTTTGACTGAGATGTTGTGTGAATATGTTGATATCTTCGCCTGGTCATATCAAGACATGCTAGGGTTGGATACTGATATTGTTGTGCACAGGCTGCCATTGAGAGAAGAATGCCCTCCAGTCAAGCAGAAACTTCGTCGGACTCATCCCGATATGGCCATAAAGATCAAAGAAGAAGTTTAGAAGCAGTGGGATGCAGGGTTTCTTGTTGTGACCAATTATCCTCCCTGGGTTGCCAACATCGTGCCGGTACCGAAGAAAGACGGAAAGGTGAGAATGTGTGTGGATTATCGAGACCTTAACAAAGCTAGTCCGAAAGATGATTTTCCACTACCCCACATCGATGTGCTGGTTGACAATACAACTCAGTTTTCAGTGTTCTCGTTTATGGACGGTTTCTCCGGGTACAACCAGATTAAGATGGCACCTGAGGATATGGAGAAGACCACGTTCATTACCCCATGGGGTACATACTGTTATAAAGTGATGCCTTTTGGGTTAAAAAACGCAGGGCAACGTATCAGCGGGCAGTGGTAACATTATTCCACGACTTGATTCACAAAGAGATCGAATGTTATGTGGATGACATGATTGCCATGTCGCGAACAGAAGAAGAGCTTCTGATTAACTTGAAAAAGTTGTTTGAAAGGTTGAGAAAGTTCCGTTTAAGGCTGAATCCAAACAAGTGTACTTTCGGGGTGCGTTCTGGTAAGTTGCTGGGTTTCATTGTCAGCGAAAAAGGGATAGAGGTTGATCTTGCCAAAGTGAAAGCAATACAAGATATGCCTGAACCAAGAACAGAAAAATAGGTTCGTGGTTTTCTGGGTAGATTGAACTACATTGCAAGGTTCATATCTCACCTAACAGCCACATGCGAACCAATATTCAAACTGCTAAGAAAAGATCAAACGGTCAGGTGGAATGACGATTGCCAATTAGCATTCGATAAAATAAAAGAATACTTGCAGGAACCTCCAATCCTCATGCCTCCAATTTCAGGAAGGCCTTTGATTATGTATTTGACAGTGCTTGAAGGTTCTATGGGTTGTGTTCTCGGTCAGCACGACGAGACAGGTAGGAAGGAGCATGCTATCTACTACCTGAGCGAAAAGTTCAATGACTGCGAGTCCCGGTACTCAATGCTTGAGAAGATATGCTGTGCACTTGCATGGGCTGCTAAGCGATTGAGGCAGTATATGATCAGGCACACAACTTTGTTGATTTCAAAAATGGATCCTATCAAATACATTTTCGAGAAACCAGCACTAACAGGTAAAGTTGCACGGTGGTAAATGGTTTTGACAGAATATGATATCCAGTATACTTCTCAAAAGGCCATCAAAGGAAGTATCTTGTCAGACTATCTTGCGCAACAACCGATTGATGATTACCAACCCATGAAATTTGATTTCCCTGATGAGGACATCATGTTTCTCAAAGCTAAAGACTGCGAGGAACCACTCCCGGAGGAGGGGCCAGACCCTGAATCCAAATGGAGTTTGATGTTTGATGGGGCTGTCAACATCAATGGATGTGGAGTTGGAGCAGCTCTTATCACGCCGGAGGGTGTTCATATGCCTTTCACTGCCCGAAAACTTTCGGATGCACCAACAATGAAGCAGAATATGAAGCTTGTATAATGGGGATTGAGGAGGCGATTAATTTACGAATTAAGACCCTTAATATCTTCGGTGATTCAGCTTTGGTAATCAATCAAGTGAAAGGGAGTTGGTACACGCACCAAGCAAATCTGGTTCCGTATAGAGATTATACAAGGAGATTGCTGACATTTTTCACAACAGCGTAGCTGTACCATATTCGTCGAGATGAGAATAAGTTTGCGGATGCCTTGGCCACGTTGTCGTCTATGATTAAAGTGCAAAGATGGAATCATGTACCTAAGATCGAAGTATCTCGTCTTGACAGACCGACATTTGTGTTTGCTGTCGATGCAACGTCTGATGACAAGCCATGGTTTCATGACATCAAGTGTTTCTTGAAAAGTCAAGAGTACCCGCCTGGGGCATCTACTAAAGATAAGAAGACGTTGAGAAGGTTGTCTGGTAGCTTCTTCTTGAATCAAGATGATGTGTTGTACAAATGGAATTTTGACATGGTTATGCTCAGATGCGTGGATAGACACGAAGCAGACCTGTTAATGCAGGAAGTAGATGAAGGCTCTTTCGGTACCCATGCCGGAGGACATGTAATGGCTAAGAAACTATTGAGGTCAGGGTATTGTTGGTTGACGATGGAAGTGGATTATTGCAAGTACGCCCGCAAGTGTCACAAATGCCAGATCTATGCAGACAAGGTGCACGTTCCTCCAAATTCGTTGAGCGTCATGTCATCTCCTTGGCCCTTTGCCATGTGGGGCATTGACATGATCGGAAAGATTGAGCCTACTGCTTCAAACGGCCATCGTTTCATCTTGGTCTCCATTGATTATTTCACTAAATGGGTTGAAGCAGCATCTTTTGCCAATGTCACTAAGCAGGTGGTAGCTCGTTTCCTGAAACGGGATATCATTTGTCGCTATGGAGTACCTAAGAGAATCATTACTGATAATGGTTCTAATTTGAACAACAAAATGATGGTTGAGCTGTGCCGGGACTTCAAAATTAAACATCACAATTCTTCTCCGTATCGTCCAAAGATGAATGGCGCTGTGGAGGCGGCCAACAAGAATATTAAGAAGATTGTGCAGAAAATGGTTGTCACATATAAAGATTGGCATGAGATGTTACCGTTCGCCTTGCATGGGTACCGAACGTCAATGCGCACGTCCACTGGGGCAACGCCATTCTCACTTGTATACGGTATGGAGGCAATACTACCGGTCAAAGTTGAGATTCCATCCCTCAGAGTCATGATGGATGTCAAGTTAGACGAAGCTGAATGGGTTCGTGCCAGATTTAATCAGTTGAGCCTTATCGAAGAGAAACGACTGGCAGCTGTGTGTCATGGGCAACTATACCAGTGGAGGATGAAGCAGGCATTTGACCAAAAGGTACGTCCTCGGGTTTACAAGGTGGGAGATGTGGTACTCAAAAGGATCCTTCCTCCTAGTACAGATCACAGGGGCAAATGGACTCCCAATTATGAAGGTTCATTCGTGGTTAAGAAGGTCTTCTCGGGCGGAGCCTTATTACTTACAACCATGGATGGCGAAGACTTTTCATCCCCTGTCAACTCAGACGTAGTCAAAAAATACTTCGCATAAATAGACCCGCTGGACAGAAAAAGAGAAAAGTCCAGGCAAAAAAGGGCATCCCAGCGAACCACAAAAACAGAATAAAAAGGTTCGGGCAAAAATTAGGGATATAAAATAAAAAAAATTGTACACCCGGTGAGTTGAAAATCCGCAAGGACAACTCAGGCAAAAAAGGGTATCCCGATGGATTGAAAACCCGAAAGGGCGGTCCATGCAAAAGAGGGATTTAAGTGAATGACTACGATCTGAGTTATCTGTACTCCATCACCGTTTCAACAATTGACTTTCCAAAGGGTAGGAATTGGTCTGATCATTCCTCAGAAGGCAAGGTCGGGGAGTCTTGAAGACATATTGGCCATAGCAGAATTGAAACTCAATGGAATGCCGTTTTCACATTGCCATTAGGATATTTTCTTTTCTCAATTTACAGCACTCTCCTCTTTCCAGGGTTTGCTTCCCAATTGTACTTGCCTATTCTGGGCTTTTCAATCAATAAATTGAATTTCAGTCAAAAGCTTCTCATTTTGTTTTACTTCTTTGTTTGCAAAAACGTCCTAATTTTTTATAAAACATTGCATTTGAAAACACTGTGGCCTTACAAGTAACATGCGCAGAAAAACATTTAAAATCACTTTGAATGTTGAGTAATCCTAGATGGTGGATTCAAACCACGCAATATCCTGGGGCATGTACGCATATTCTTTTGTTGCAGGTAACAGGTACAAGTATTCCGAGAGCATGGATCATGTTTGCTAGACGAGGAATCACTTATCCCCATGCAGAATACTGGGGCAGTCAAGTTCAAGAAGGGTCCCCACGTCACTTTTGTCACAACTTTTACTGATTGAGTCCATATTCGGCCGTCGGTCGCTCACGACGATTCGATATCGACGAGTTGAGTTCAACTGGGTAGTGTTGTATCTTATTAAGTCGATTCTCCTATTCGGTACTTCCAATAGCTACAAGCTTTTCTGTGTCGATAACGGTTGCAAATTCCCTAGTAGAGTTGCCTCGCTGTTAATGTTCAGGAGTTTGAAGATGCCAAGTCTTCTATAAAATCCTCTTAGGACGTTTCTTCAGATCAATTGTATAATCAGGGGCAAAAGCAAGTTGTTGAACCTCCCAAACATGGGGCATCATAAAATTCCCCAGCGAGACGTTCCAAATCTATTATCTCCAGTAGAGTGACCTTTCAAGGTTCGGTATTTGTCTAAGAGTTGGAAGATGCGTGGTCTTCTGTAAAATCCTCTTAAGATACATTCCCCAGCGAGAGACGCTGTGAAGCGGTTTTCCCCAGCAGAGTTTGTTGTCAACTCATTATCCCCAGCGGAGTCGTCAAGCAGGAGGTTTGCCTAGCATGGGACATTGTGGCTCTTATTATAAGCATGACAGTTTTGTTCCCCAACAGAGTACAATGCATTTGCTTTGTGTTTTCCCAGTAGATCTAAGGACTCTTTCGCAGCATATCACAACAGAAGGTCTTTTAACCAGGATTTATGTATCCCTGACGGAGTAGTTCTGGTCCCCAGCAAGATCGTATCTCCGGTAATTGTACTCCCCACAAAGTTCAGCAATGAATCTTGCCAACAATACTCCCCAGCTGAGTTATTTTCCTTCCCCGCAGAAGTTTAGCAGGTCAACAGAATGTCTTCCTCAGCAGCGTGTTAGCATATTCTCCTCGGGTTTGATAGATCCCTAAGCATAGTTTTAAGGACTTGTGTTCTCCAGCAGAGATACCATCCTTTCAGGAGTCTCTCAAGTCAAATCGTTGGTCATTGTCCTTCAGCAGAGTTAGCAGGGACGTCTAACATGCGTGCAGAGCGTAATCTCGTATTGGAATTTTACAAAAGTCAACCCGTAGTGTGGCAAGCCAGTAGTCGTCTGGCGTTGTTTAAAAGACGTTATCAAAGTCCAACTGTAGATTGGCAAAAGTCCATCCAAGGGTGGCAAAGTAAGTCAAAGTCCAACCGTAGATTGGCAAAAGTCCATCTAAGGGTGGCAAATCATTGGCAAGTCCAACCGTAGATTGGCAAAAGTCCACCCGTAGTGTGGCAAGCCAGTAGTCATCTAGCGTCGTACTAAAAGACATTGTAAAGTCCACCCGTAGTGTGGCAAGCCAGTAGTCGTCTGGCGTCGTACTAAAAGACATTGTAAAGTCGACCAGTAGTGTGGCAGGCCAGTAGTCGCCTGGCGTTGTTTAAAAGACATTCTTAAAGTCCACCCACAGTGTGGCAAGCCAGTAGCCGTCTGGCATCGTACAAAAGACGTTAAAGTCCACCCGCAGTGTGGCTATTCAGCTGCAAAGTCCAACCACAGATTGGCAAAAGTCCACCCGTAGTGTGGCAAGCCAGTAGTCGTCTGGCGTCGTACTAAAAGACATTGTAAAGTCCACCCATAGTGTGGCAAGCTAGTAGTCGTCTGGCTTCGTTCTAAAAGACATTGTAAAGTCCACCCGTAGTGTGGCAGGCCAGTAGTCGTCTGGCATCGTTCTAAAAGACATTGTAAAGTCCACCCGTAGTGTGGCAGGCCAGTAGTCATCTGGCGTCATTCTAAAAGACATTGCTAAAGTCCACCCGTAGTGTGGCAGGCAAGTAGTCGTCTGGCGTCGTTCTAAAAGACATTGTAAAGTCCACCCGTAGTGTGGCACGCCAGTAGTTGACTGGCGTTGTTCAAAAAGACATCTCTTCGGTATTATTCTTCCCATCATAGTTTTATTCAAGCAGAGTTCATTTGGTTGGGTTTATATCCCATTTCTTCTTCTTCACAGAGTGCAAATTTTCTGGTTATTTTTGGTATTCAATCCCTCCATACCTTGAAAGTCTGACAGCAATCGCTATCATCCATTCAGGTCTACAGTGATTGAATAGGGCAGCTGTAATACCCCAAAATTTTCCCCCTCTTTTCTTCATATCATTTAGCATGAGCTTTCATTTCATTGCATTGCATTCAAGCATAGAAAAATAAAACATTGAGCATTCAGCATTGCATCTTGCATAAGGGCATGTGGTCAGTTGTTTTCCAAGGAGTTAAGAGAACAAGAGCCAAGGGTCTCTCAACAAGTCTCAAAGGTCTCTTACATCATATGTCATCTCAATTGGTCCCACAAGGCATGAGAAGAGGAGAATTCATCAAGAAGATTGGACAGTGCACCATCTCCTACACAAGGCAGTCAAAAATTGGGATCTGACCCTTAAATGGGCAAGCTCTTTGAGTCTTCATCACCTCCAAATGCCATATCTCTTCTTTGTTAGATGGGATATACATCATATTCAGAGGAAGTTGGATTTGGAGGATGTGTTATTTCCTCCTAACCAGAGGGTGCCAAAATTAGGGTTTGACCTAAAATCAGTTTATCTCTGATTTTTTGGGCAAGACTTGATCTCATGTTATTCCTTATGTTCTTAAGTGTATATGGATGGAAAATTGCTCATCAATTGGTTTCATAAGGGTTTCAATTGATCAGTTGCTTGATAGTCAAGAAATTGGGGAAAAAGTCAATTGTGCAGTGAAAAAAGTCAACTCCTGACTTTTTAAGGTCAAATTCATGAAATTCATGTTATATAGGTTCATTGGACAAGATTTTATCAAGAAATGATGGAGGAATAATGAAAAATCAAGAAATCACAAAACTGCCAAAAATAGAAACTTTAGGGTTTCCAAAAATGGCAAGTTTGGACTATTTTGCACCCTACTTTGAGGCCCTCTTTCTTCAAGATAAAAGCTCCAAACCTCAGGCCCAAGTTGAGCCAATTAAAGATGACATTCCAAGCTTCAAATCCATATAAATAATTCTTCCATTGAATCAATATTGAGAGAGTTATGGTTGATCAAAGTTTGATGAAACTAGGTCCAAAACCAAGTCATGCCAATGCAAGACTAGGCCCACGCGCCATCATTTTGACAAACACATGGTGTGCCAAATGTCCACCCACTTTTATCAATGATGGAAGCTTCAAATGGAAAACTTTCCAACATCAAAGTTGTTCATTTCAATGTCCTCTTCAACTTTGATGTTGGACAAATTTTCATTTGAGCAAGTTATGATGGAGTTATAAGGGTATCAAGTAGGTATGATCATGCTGAAAATTCATATACTATCTTGTCACGCCATGCCACAACATGCCTCGCCCTTCCACCAGTTTCAAACATGGATGTTCTAAGCTATTTTCCAACCTCTTCCAAACCCCATTTCAATCCAAAACCAACATCAAACTTGTTCCATGATATCTCCCCTTTCCAATGACACAAAAAGCTCATGATTCCATGCTTTAGTGTGAGAGAATTCCATCCCCAAAACTCCATGTTTCAAGCTGACAAAGTTGGAATTGTTTTAACATTCACACGCATACACCATATATTCTTTTCCTCTTACAGCCAAACATTTTCTACACACTATCTTTCCCATGTTGCTTGGTACATGAAAGAAGAAAGTAAAGCTTACACCACAAGCTAGTGTGCTGCTACACCAGAACCACATCACCACCACTCTTTTCACCTACACTCCACCATAACATCATAAACCTTCCACACCATAGCACAACCAAAGCCAACTCGCCCTAACTAACTTGGCTCAGTTAGTTAGAGGCCACTCATTTAACCTCACATTAACTCATTTAACTGACTCAGTTAACAACTAGTTAACACATTTCAACCACACATATAAATCGAAATCTCACTCACATTTTCATTTTCAACTCTCATTTCTCAATCTCCCTATCAAACACTTCAAGTTTTCTCTCAAAAAACTCTCTCTGAGTTTTCCATTCTCTCTCTGATCTCACACAAAATTTTCTATCACATTTCATCTCCATCATCATCATTGTTCCATTTTGGATCAAGAACAAGAGTGGACAAATTCAGCTAATCAGGTTCAGCTTCAAGACAGTTAAATTTTCAGTTGGATTCCCTTCACGATTTCAAGCTCCAAAGCCTTTATTTGGCCAATTGAAGCTAAAGGAAGAAGCAAGATCTCTGGTATTCTTGTAGATCCAAAAGTTTCATCACATTTCAGGTTCCCTTTCTCAACCTTTTTCTACTAAATTCAGCTTGTTTTCATGGTGTTTATGGCTTATTAGAAGCTGTGTGCGTTTCTGGCTAGTTGATAGACCTCTTAGAGGTGTAGATCATTTGCTAGGGCAATATGTTTTGATTCGGTTTGTTGCATGTACGCATGATTCGTGGAAAATAATTGCATATTCATGATCTACATGAGTTCCTATTCATTTTGGTATCGTTTTTGTGCATTTTTGGAAGTATGAAAGTTTGCAGGCGGCGGAGCTTTGCCGGAGAAGACGACCGGAGGTCCTTCTCCGGCCGGTGAGTGATTGTTAGGGTTTTAGGTCCAGTTTGAATCCTGGCCGTTTGATCTGTGCATCGTGTGGTCCTAATATTGCCAACACATTAAATTGGCGCGTGATTTGTATGTGATATCTTTTCTGATTTTAGTTGATCTTGTGTGTGCGTGCATGTTACTTGTGATGGACTCTCATTCTGATACGTCTGATGTGTGATCATCTCATCATGTTTTAATCATGTGGCTATCAAGTTGCCAAAACATTAATGAAAGTGCAGCATAACATGCGCGTTCCTTTGACTTCTAAATTGATTGCATGCGCGCGTGTGTATAGAAAGTATCATGTGCGTTCATTTTCATGTGTCTGATCATAATGATTGCTAGCTTGGTTGTTGACTTTTTCATCCTATGGCCATGATTGATTTTCTTTTTGAAATGTTTCATTTGTGCACACATGATCTTGTTGATTTTATTTCTCATTATTGGTACCTAGTTTGATCCTCATTCTTTTTGCATATTTCAAAGGACACTTTGAAGCATTTAAAAACATTTTTGTTATATTTTTAAGATCATCTTTGCATCCTCTTTGAGCCATTTCTTTGTGCATGAGCTTGTGAAACCCTAAGTGCTTTGCCATGCTTGTTTGATTGAGTTTCTTTGTGATTCTTTGCATGAGCTTTTGGTATTATATTTACCTCTGGTTGAAGTACCTTGAGACCTATTTTGTTGATTTTTCAATCATGTTTGGCATTTGTTTGATGACTCTTGTTTGAGGTCCCTTTTTGTGAACTTCTTTGATCATGTTTATTTACTTGCTTGAGAAGGCACTTGTGCCATTGTATGAGATCATTCTTCTTGACTTCTTGAGCCATGTTTAGATCATTATAGGTCTTTTGAATGAAGTTATAGGTCATTGGTTTAAAGTTGATGTTTTCTTTGTGTACATGTTCAATACTTGTTTCACATGTCTCCTTTTGACCTAATTTCTCACTCTTTTTCATCTAAGTGCCAACTTGACTTGTAATTGGTTTGTTTATGCCATGCCATACTATCCATTTTCATTTCATATGATGTATGCCTCTGACTTTAAAGCATTGCATTCATCCCATATGCCATTCATGTCTTACTTTGCTTACTTGAACATGTTTCATCCAAATGCATGTTTCTATTTCTTCTAGCTTCTAAGTGACTTGTAATTGCTTGAATGCGATTGGTTTGTGCATTTTATCTTCATCCTAACATGTCATACCACTTCTGACTTTGATACTTGAGTTTCATCTTGAGTCTTTTTAGGTTTGACTTATGCCTTGAATGTTTTCTTTCTATGTTAAATTCATGTTCATATCTTCTCACCTCTTCTCCTAATCACTCTTAATGCTTGGATGCTTGATTGTATGCCTTATTTGACATTTGTACATCATGTTTAGGCACATGTTTAGGTTATCCACATTCTGACTTTGACAATATTTGAAGCATTAATGCATGATCACCTTGCATGTCCACTTATTCTTCATCTATTTCTTCCATGATTCACTTCTTTGATGTTTTAAGATCTTTAGTTGTGCATAGTTTGTTCTTGATTGATCAATTAACATTAGAGAACACCCTTAGAGCCTAGGTTCTGACCTTGATTGAGTTTCATCTCTTAGGATCTTTATCCTTTAATTCTTAACTTGTTTGTTCACCACTTTTTATTCCTTCTCTTATTGCACTACTTGTAAATTATTTTGAACTAACATTTTCATGTAGGTGCTAAAGGTAAGTAAGTGTGTGGGTATGCTTCCACACACACTTCTTTCTCTTATCTTCTCTTATTTCTTTTAAACTTTCTACTTGTGATCATGTTAAGTATTTATATGATTTCTTTGAATAACTTCTTCTTCATCCCTCTTTAAGATCAACTTAACTTCCATCTTGGAAGTAAGTTGCTTCTTTTGCTCTTCTCCTTCTTTCTTATAGAAGTAGGTTTGTTAAACCACATTAACCATAGGATCTCTAAGCATGCTAACACTAAGGTGTGTCTTAGTCTCCCATTAGATTTTACCTTTCTCCTCTTTTGAGTCGCTTCTCTCTCATCTTATAATAAAGGTAAAAAACACTTGATAAAGGCATAACACCTATTGTATTTAGGCCTTTCATGTGGGAACAAGGAGGTGTGGGGTCTTCTCTCACTTTCTTAGAATGTTTAGCATACGTCCCGTCTTGGGTCGATACGCGAGGCATTCGATCCTGTATGAAGGACTTAAATACAATACGAGTTTCTCAACCCCAATAATCAAAACACTTCTTTCTTAAAAGACAAAAACCAACAAACAAATAATTCTTCTCTCATCTCTTCACGCTGTCCTTGAGGATTCGTCATTTCCGTTCTACCGCAAACAGGTAACGCCTAAGTCTCCCAACAGCGAGCTGCAACACCTGAACTGCTAGGACGCGAACGTCGACGTTTCCACTAAAAAACGTAAACAAATTTTCCCTAGGTGAGGGGAACTACGTCGCTCTGATTCTCATGTTCCCGATGAGATACGTAGGCAGTGGGGTAGGGCCCATTCGAGCACTTCTTTTATTTTCCCTACATTTGTTTCTTGTTCTTTCTCTCCTCTCTCTTATTTCCCTTTCCTTTTCCAGTTCTTTTTCCAGTATCTTTTCTATCACCCTTTGATCGAGACAAACAAGCGTGGATCCCATCGGGTACGATGGACCCGTGGGGGTGCTAATACCTTCCTCATGCGTAACCAACTCCCTTACCCAGTTCTCTTGGTCGCAAGACCATGCTCTTTCCTTTCCCCAGGTTTATGCAGTGTTTCCTTTCCCTCTCTTGGGATAAATACACATTGCTGGCGACTCTGTTTCGGTGCCACTTTCGCGTTTGTACTTGGATGAAAATCCCGGGAGCGACAGTCACCACGGTCCCTCAAGAGAATCGTGGTGAAATGACTATCGTCGTATATACTTTTTATAGTAGTGGTGGGATGAAAGTTTTACAGTTTTGGCTTTGTGAGACATCACTTAAACTTGACATTCCGGACTCCAAAAAGACGGGTCCTCAACAAGTTATCTAGATAATGCAGAACAATCTTTTACGAAACATGTTATAGGATAACACTTAAATAAACAATGCAAGTATCACAAGGTAAAGAGCCACCACACTGATGATTTCCACTAGTTGAAGAAGAAGATAGAGTAAATCATTCACGAAGGTCATGTGAGAAGATATATTCATGGCACATCAATTGGATGTGGACTAAGAGCTCAACTCTTGGCCAAAACAAAGATAAAAATAAAGGTAATTTGTTCGTCACACCCTAAGTGCCTCATGTTTTTCTTTGGAGTCTATGACCCTCTTCTCCATGTTACACTCTTCACTCTTGATAAAACATTATGCTCACGCCATTATCTTCTTCTTTGAATCAAAGAGTTTTTGGGCAATGGATTTGTTGATCTGCTTGGGCTTTAGTCCATTCTAAAAAGTTGCTAGGATTCACCACTTTGATTGTGGCTTCATTAAAGCATGAAAAGTACTCACAAAAGGACTTAGTGCAATCATATTTCACATTAAAGATGCTCGTGGAGGAAAACTTGTGATGTTTACTACCTGAAAATCAATAGATCATCTCCCGCAATAGGTCCTAGGAATTTCTCAAGGAGTATATGGGAAGATTCATATACCATCAGAAGGATTCCTATTTTAAGATCTCATATAGGAGTTTTCACTTTAACAAGTAAGTCACGAATGTAATCTCCATATGTATGTTAAAGCCAGTGACATGCTCTTAGAGGTCCCTTTTTTAATCAAACTCTACCGATGAGGTGATCTAAAGTGCTTGAGACTAAGAGCCCCAAATTTTGGCTGAGAGGGGTTAATGGTCTTGAATCTCTATCTACATTTAATTTACATCGCTAAGTTGTTGTTGGGTTGTTTGGACGGTGACTTGCAATATTTTGTTTCGACAACACAATTATGCCACAGTTCAAAAGCAACTAGTTATTGTTCATGAAGTCACTTAGATTACAACACTTTCTATTTAGGCATCTCAAACTCACCAAAGGTTGAAGGTCATGATGACACCTTGTGGCACACCAACTGTCGAACATGTCAATATTGTGACACAAGATACTAAAGTAGCTTGTGTTTACTATGGAGGTGTGCACTTGTTTAAGTAATGTTCATCCTATCATGTATATGTTAACTATGTGAGAAACAAAAAAATACAATAACTTGTACATTAATACTTACAATCCAAGATGGACGCACCATCTAATTTTTTCATGGTGTAATAGTCAAAATCAACTGAGACCTCAAGCACCATTAATTCCTTTTGGGTTTTCCCCACTCGAAGCAAATGTGACTACTGATGAACATAATCAATTGGAAAAATTTCAGAAGTCCTTCATGCAAGAAACAAAGAATCAATTTCAGGCCATAAGGAGAGAGTATAAAGAATTTGGAAATAGGACAGATCGTTACTACATAAAGTTCAATAGTCATTAGAACTCTTCCTAGCACCACTTTTTTTTGTAAGCAAAGAATTGATTATAAGAGCATTAGGGGTACTCTAACCCGATTACAAAAGCCAGACGAAAAGCCGAAAAACAAAAAAAAAATTAAAATCCAATAGAAACTTAAACAAGATAATGCAAAGGATCTTTGCAAAAATCATAAAAGTTACAATTGGGATTACTAATATCTCCTATGTGAGACCACCTCCAAATCAAAATCTTGATATTCCAAACAAGGTCAGATGCAATGTATTTTTTATCTTTGAAATGAATACTGTTAGTTCCTGGATTGGCTGGAATTTTGGTAAAACAAAGTATATTCAATGTTGATGTCAAGGGTTGATGTTGCAACATTGAAGTCTTAACACTGGGCTGTGTTAAGTAATTAATTGCTGAAGTTGGATGTCTGATGTCACATGGCGATGTTGTAACATTAGATCTGTAGAATTAACAACAGCAGACTGTGATGTTGTTAGGGTTGCGTGTTAGCTGGAATTGTGGAGAGCAAGCTGTCTCATTGGATGCGAATATCTTGGGATAGTTATTTGCTGCTGCATAGGAGATCTGGTGCAGATTTGTAGGAGATTTAAAAGGGTGAAGATTTAAAAAGATTTTGGGAGAAAATCTGTTTTAATATTCAGTTTTAAATAACAAATCTGGGAGATATTGTAGCAAGTCCAAGACCAATTCAAGGAGCTATATAAAGCGCACAAGACCAAAGGAAAAAGGGACAGAAATACAGAGAGAAGATCAAGAGCATAGGCTGAGGGTCTTGAGTATTTTGTACGAGTTGTATAACCAGAATTCTAGGGTGAATTGATATGTCGTATTCTATCCTCTCTAGAAGCTGTGAAGCAATAGAGAGTGGTTGCTTGATCGAAGCTGTGAAGTAAGATCAAGGTTACTCAAAGTGGTTTCTTTGAGTGTTTGTAAGGGATTGAGTAGTGTTCTCATACCTAGGTGGTTTCTTAGGTAGGAAGTCATAAGTAGAGTATAAGTTTAGGAGATTGTCAACGGGTTGTTGAGTCTGTAAATTATATCTACAAGTAGTGAATTCCATCCCTGGCTTGGTAGCCCCCAGAGTAGGTTGGTTGTAACCGAACTGGGTCAATAATTCTTGGTGTTATTTTGCTGTTTATTCTGTCCATTGTGCAAAGTGTGTTATTGTGACATCGCACCTTAACATCACACGTCTGATACCAGAATTTCAATTGGTATCAGAGCAGGCATCCTATCTGTCTCTGGGTGAGATCTAGGGAAGTTACTTTTTGGTGTAAAGATGGACAAAGAAGTTGGAGGATTCGTCAACAGACCCCCTATTTTGGATGGATCCAATTATGATTATTGGAAGCCAAGGATGACCACCTTCTTAAAATCCTTGGACAGCAGGGCTTGGAAGGCTGTTATTAAAGAATGGAAAGCACCTGTCATGTGTGAGAAAGATGATGCTGGCAAAGATAAAGAAGGTATCTCTAAGCCAAAGCCTGAAGAAGAGTGGACCAAGGAGGAAGATGAGCTTGCCCTTGGAAATTCCAAAGCTCTAAATGCCATCTTCAATGGAGTGGATACGACTATCTTCAGGTTAATCAATACCTGTGAAGTTGCTAAGGAAGCGTGGGATATTTTGCAGGCTACACATGAAGGAACATCTAGAGTCAAGATGTCAAGACTTCAGATTTTAACATCAAAATTTGAAAGCCTAAAGATGAAGGACGATGAGACTATTCATGACTTCCACATGAATGTTCTGGAGCTGGCTAATGCATCCAGTGCTCTTGGTGAGAAAATGTCAGATGAAAAGCTTGTTAGGAAGATCCTTAGGTCACTTCCTAAGAAGTATAAGATGAAGGTTACTGCCATTAAAGAATCATAAGACATCAGCAAGATGAGAGTAGATGAGCTCATTGGATCTCTTCAAACCTTTGAGCTTGGGTTGAATGAGGAAGAACCAGAAAAGAAGCCAAAGAGTATAGCCCTGGTGTCAAATGGTGAAGAAGAGAAAGGGAAGAGTTCTGAATCCCAGGAGGATCTATCTCAGGCCATAGTTATGTTGGGAAGACAGTTCACCAAAGTGTTCAAGAGAATGAACAATAACTCCAGGCCTAATGTCAAAAACATGACTTCTGACACCAGCAAGAAGGATGAAGAGAAAACTGCCCAAGATAAAGGAGTTCAGTGCTTGGAATGTGAAGGGTATGGACTTGTGAATAAAGAATGTACCACCTTCTTAAAAAAGCAGAAGAAGGGCATGACGGTTTCCTGGTCTGTCTCAGATAGTGAAAGTGAGGGTGAGTCAGCAAAGCATGTTAGAGCTCTAATAGGAGCTGTTGTTTCTGATGATGATTCTAGTGATAGAGAAGTAACTTATGAGGAGTTAGCATCTACTTATCAAGAGTTGTGTTTAAAAAGTGTTGAGATTTATCAAGAAAACAAGTGCCATAAGCAACAGATTGCTCAGCTAGAGAATGAAAAGACTGATCTAGAAAATGAAGTTGTGCTAGTTAGAGCGCACCTTGATCAAATGACCAAGTCTGTTAGGATGCTGAGCTATGGTACAGACACACTTGACAAAATCCTTCAGACAGAAAAGGTTGCAGGTGATAAGTCTGGTATAGGATATGTGGCAAGCACCTCAGGAGCAAAGGAGGAGGTGTCCCAACCTATGTCTCAAACAAAGAGACATGATACTGCCCCTAAGAAGGCTGTTCAGCCTCAGAATGTTGAGAAAAAGGATGGTCCCCAACAGAGGAATATGCAGCCTCAAGGAGCTAGTCAGTATATGCCTCCCCAATATCACAAGAGCATGCAAGCTGCAAGGCTCAAACAGGACATGTCACATCAGGTGTCCCAACATCAGGACAACTGGTATAGTTATGGGTATGGATACAACAATGTTGTGCCTCATCACTCTGGAAGAAGAAAGCCACACCATCATGGGAGACAATCCAGGAAACAACATTCTCAGTTTGCTTATGGGAGAAGATACCAACACAATAGAAGGCAGGCCAGTTATGGTAGGAGAAGACCACAGTATGGATGGCAGCCTAAGCAATCTCATCTTGGGAGAATATTCAGAGATGAAAGGGTGAGATGTTATTATTGTGGAAGGGTTGGACATATGCAGTACTCGTGCTACAAGCTGCATGGATACCCTCAGCCTCAAAGCAGATGGAGAGAGTACATGCCCAAAGTTGTTAAACAATGGGTACCTAAGGAGAAGGTGAAGTGCTTATTGGCTCACTTGGCTGACAAAGAGGCTAAAGAAGGAACATGGTATTTTGACAGTGGGTGTTCCAAACACATGTCTGGATCCATGTTTGCTAAACTTAGACCTTGCCCCTCTCTTGAAGTTATGTTTGGCAATGGAGAAAAAGGTGTTGTTGCAGGAGTTGGGAAAGTGAAAGGTGATGGTAGACCTGAACTTGATAATGTTCTATTTGTCAATGGTTTAAATGCAAATTTGATTAGCATAAGCCAGTTGTGTGATGAAGGTTACAAGGTAAACTACACCAAAGATTAGTGTGTGGTTTCTGACGAGCATAATCAGGTTGTTATGAAGGGTGCCAGAACCAAAGATCACTGCTATCAGTGGATTTCTCTTGAAGGAGATTCAACTAGTGATGTTCTAGTTGATGTTAAAACATCAGATTATGATGTCAGGATGCTGAAAAGTCACTCAGAGTTAATGAGTCCTGATGTGAATTTGTTTAAAGGAAAGTCTTTATGGAGGGAAAAAGTCATTGACACTCCAAATCAAGCTCTTAGCCTTAGAACCCCCTTTCCCGGTGCTGCAACATCACGCTTCTTCAAAGCCCTGTTCTCGCAACAAATTAACTTCTTCGCCTTCAAGAATCAACCTTCTCTAAAAGGATTCATGGCATCTCCATCCAAGAAATCTGAGTGTCAGAGTTCCACAAAAGGAAGAGCTAGGGTTTCCACTGACGAAGGTTCAACATCCGATCCTATGGACATTGAGCCCCTCTCAACCATTCTTCCTAAATCAGGTACTATGAGACCCACTAAACTAACTCCCAAGAGACCTGGTACTATCTTTAAGAATCCTGAAACAAAGAAAGTTGTTACTAGTGTGTTGTTTGGAGACAAACCTAGAACTGCCAACCCTCGTCCACAAACTGCTGAGGAAAGGGTAGATGCTGATAAGTGCATGGGGCAGATTGTTGACAAAATTCTTGAGAAGGGACTTCCTATTAAGGGTATTTCTAGACCCCTGAGACAAATGGCTGCTGATCAGGGTGACATGCAATCTACTGATTCAAATCTTCACAGATTGGCTGTCTCCGTAATCGAAGATGCTGAGAAGGAAGTTGAAGGTAATGCTGAAGCAGATGATACTCATGTTGAACGAGATGTCAGAACATCGCCTAGTAGGGATGATGAGGCTACTCTTGGAGTAGAAAAGAGTACTGATGTGATTAATGTTGATGATTTATCTGATGATGAAGTCATTGGAAGAGCAGTGCCTGGTCTGGCTAAGAGACTAAGGACAAGGAAAGAAAAGCAGGGTGGATCGTATCCAAAGAAGGCCTCTGATGAGAAGAAGAAAAAGACTGTTGTTGGGCCAACAAAAGCTTGGAGCAAGGTCGAGGTGACTCCAAGAAAGAGGAAGATTGTAGAACAATCTGAGTTTGAGAATGATGATGAGGATGATGTTCAGAACATCACTCATGTCAGAAAATCTATTGCAAAAAGGATTGCAGACAAAGTCCCAGATGTACCTGTGGACAACATATCCTTTCATTATGCGAGTAGTGCTTCCCTGTGGAAGTTTGTGTGCCAAAGGAGGTTAGCTCTGGAATCGGAGCTTGGAAAGGATGTCTTGGAGATGAAAGAAATTATGGACCTCATTCATGGTGCTGGACTACTAAAGACTATGACCAGATTCTCAAAGTGCTATAGTGGACTTGTTAAGGAATTTGTTGTCAACATTCCCATGGACATTTTTGACAATAGAAGTGTGAAATACATGAAGGTGTTTGTTAGGGGACAGTGTATTGACTTCTCTCCTAGTACTGTCAATAAATATCTGGGAAGAGATGAGCAAGAGGAGTGTGAGCTGGAGGTGACTGATGATGAAGTGTGTAGAGAGATCACTGCCACTCAAGTTAAGGTGTGGCCACTGAAAAATAAATTAACAGCTAGCAAACTCAGTATCAAGTACGCTATTTTGTACAGAATTGGTGCTGCTAACTGGGTACCTACTAACCACAAAATGACCATTACTGTGGGATTAGGAAGGTTCATCTATGCTGTGGGGAAAAAGGTCAAGTTCAACTACGGAAGCTATATATTTGATCAAGTGGTGAAGCATGGTGCCACCAATGCTATCAAAATGCCTATATCATTCCCTTCCCTTATCTGTGGAATGATCTTAGATCAACATCCTGGAATCTTAACCAGTACAGAGGTAGCGTGTAAGAGGGAGTCAGCTTTATCTTTGCATCCCAAACTGTTTGCTGGGAGTCATGTTCCAGACATTGTTACAACATCAAGTTCTGGGGTTAAAAAGGTTAGTACAAAATCTGAACTGATTGAAGAATTAAAGGCAACCTGCAAGGATCTTGATATGGTTATCAAAACCAGCACTGTCAGGAAAATGAAGATTGAGCAGATGATCAAAGACTTGGAACAGGGGGAAGATAATGGGGATGTCGACACTGAGGATTCTAGGTCAGGTGAAGGTGATGAAGATGCTGATGGTACCAGCTCGGATGAAGACTAACCTCCATCTGCTGTCATTAGCTAATAGTTTAGTTTTTTTGTTTTGCACTTGCTGATTATGTAATATGAATATTGTGCTGGTTTATGCACCTGTTTATGGTTTTAGTTTCCTTCTATGATTTGTTTTGCCTGGTTGCTAACTATGAGGCTAACAATGAGAGCTAGGCTGTACTAACTGTAGTTAATAGGGCTTCTAACTGAAGTTTGCCTAATTGTGGCTAAAAAGGGGGAGATAAAAATAGCCAAGAGAGTCTAGAGTATCAAAGAATGTTACTGCCAAATGTTGCTAATGTGATATTAAGGGGGAGATAAATTGATGCTGCTAAAAGTAAAAGGTGAATAGTGCTGATACAGATATTAAGGGCGAGTTTTGACTGAGCTAGTGAAGATATCATAGCATTTGAAGAGTGCAGCCAAGCAGACATCAAGGAGGAGAAAAGTGCTGCACATTGTGAGCTACTGAACAGCTGTGATGCTGGTTCATATTTTAGAGGGGGAGCACCAATTGACTGTTGTCAATAATGAAGATGGTGCTGCAGCAGATCAAGTGATGAAGACTATGAAAATTATCAAACTACTGCTGATGAAAGTTGCTGCTGATGAAAGTTTCAAAATGAGTTATTGATTGAAGTTTTTCTGCTGCTAAAGTCTCTGAAGGTGCAGAGTACATAGTTTGTTTGCAGAGTGCAGAGATTGTTTTAGCCAAAATTAGCCAAAGGGGGAGATTGTTAGTTCCTGGATTGGCTGGAACTTTGGTAAAACAAAGTATATTCAATATTGATGTCAAGGGTTGATGTTGCAACATTGAAGTCTTAACACTGGGTTGTGTTAAGTAATTAATTACTGAAGTTAGATGTCTGATGTCACATGGCGATGTTGTAACATCAGATCTGCAGAACTAACAACAGCAGGTTGTGATGTTGTTAGGGTTGCGTGTTAGCTGAAATTGTGGAGAGCAAGCTGTCTCATTGGATGCGAATATCTTGGGATAGATATTTGCTGCTGCATAGGAGATCTGGTGCAGATTTGTAGGAGATTTAAAAGGGTGAAGATTTAAAAAGATTTTGGGAGAAAATCTGTTTTATTATTCAGTTTTAAATAACAAATCTGGGTGATATTGTAGCAAGTCCAAGACTAATTCAAGGAGCTATATAAAGCACACAAGACCAAAGGAAAAAGGGACATAAATACAGAGAGAAGATCAAGAGCATAGGCTGAGTGTCTTGAGTATTTTGTACGAGTTGTATAACCAGAATTCTAGGGTGAATTGTTGTGTCGTATTTTGTCCTCTCTAGAAGCTGTGAAGCAATAGAGAGTGGTTGCTTGATCGAAGCTGTGAAGTAAGATCAAGGTTACTCAAAGTGGTTTCTATGAGTGTTTGTAAGGGATTGAGTAGTGTTCTCATACCTAGGTGGTTTCTTAGGTAGGAAGTCATTAGTAGAGTATAAGTTTAGGAGATTGTCAACGGGTTGTTGAGTCTGTAAATTATATCTACAAGTAGTGAATTCCATCCCTGGCTTGGTAGCCCCCAGAGTAGGTTGGTTGTAACCGAACTGGGTCAACAATTCTTGGTGTTATTTTGCTGTTTATTCTGTCCATTGTGCAGAGTGTGTTGTTGTGACATCGCACCTTAACATCACACGTCTGATACCAGAATTTCAAATACCATTTCTCATGATCCATATGCTCCAACAAGTAGCTAAGCAAAAGCAATAATCCTTACCTTTTTTTAACTTTCTTTCTTTTGAAAAAATCCAACCATTGCAGAAAGAAACGGAGAGAATCTTCAACAACAAGAATCTCCTCAATACCTATCCAAGACGAAATCCCACTCCACACTCGTTTGGATATTTCACAATTGAAAAAAAGATGGAGTAGATTTTCGCTAGCACCATAACAAAGAGGGAAAACAGATAAAGTTAAAGGAATGATACCTCTACACACAAGTAAATATTTCACATGAAGCCTATTAAGAAAGAGACGTCATCCAAATGTCTTGATACGAAACAGAACTGAAGTTTTCCACAGCTTTTCAAAAGCTTTGTGGTTCCCTGTGAAAATAGAAGCAGCTTGGAAATCGCAACAAAGCAATTCATAACCGGATTTCGTTGTGTAACCGACGAAAGGGTTTGGAGTCCACATCAACCGATCAACAACGTCACTAATAGGAGCATAATAAGCAAACTGATTACGTAAAGATATAATACTCATTAAAATCGTGTGGTCGGTGGTTGGAGTGATACCAAAGTCACCCTACTTCCATCCCCCTAAAGACTAAACACCCATGCCATTTATTGTCTCCTTCTTCAATTTTCTAAGACAAAATAACTCCGGACAATTATCTGCCAAACAAGCGTCCCCGTTCCACACACCAGCCTAGAAAAGAATAGATTTGTAATTCCCCAATGTAAAGCTACTGTTAGCTTGGAGAACCCTCTCGACGCGTACTTTTTCCAAAGAAATAATATCCTTCCACCACATGGAACCCGAAGCACTGCTACTGTTGAGTAAGGAAGAAGAATCGAAGAAGAGAAGCTCATCATATCTAGCTCTTAATATGTTAATCCATAAAGATTCCATATACTCAAGCAATCTCCACTTCCACTTGTAAAGCAAGGATAAATTGAATTATTCCAATCTTTTAAAGCCAAGACCTCCTTGAATAATGAGCCAACAAAGATGATCCTATCCCACCCAATGGACTCTCCTCTTGACATCTCCTCATCCCTAAAGAAAATGATTTTGTAACTTTGTTATAGCTTTGCAAATCGACTTCGGAGCCCTGTAAAATGACATCAGAAAAACCGGCAAGCTGCTCCAAGCCTATCTAAGCAACGTGATTTTACCTCTAAAACTAAGCAACCTACCTTTCCAAATAGAAAGTCTTGCTTCCAACTTACGCAACAAAAAGTTCCAAGAGGATGTTCGCCTTGGATTCATGCCAATCGGAATGTTGAGAAAATTAAAATATCTATCTTCTAACCTGCAAGATAGAAAGTTTGCAGCAACATAAAAAATATGAGAATTAATGTTAACTCCAATGATTTTTCTTTTCATGAAATTGACTCCTAATCCCAAAATGACCTCGAATTCTCGAAGAACAGATTTAAGATCCCATAGGTGTCTCCAACTGCTGTCCCCGACCAACAACGTATCATCAGCAAATTGAAGGATGTCCACCATGCAATTATCTTTAACAAGAAAACTAGAGAAATCACCGTTAAGCATCGAATTCCTAACCAATCCAGCAAGAGCTTCTGCTACAATGATGAACAAAAAAGGGGATAAAGGATCTCCCTGTCTAAGACCCCTTCCCACTTTAAAGTCCTTCGTCGGGCTACCATTAACTAAAATCGACATAAAACTAAAAAAAATTGTTGATTATATCCATCTCATCCAAAGATCACCAAATCCCATCCTTGTTAACAAATATTTTAAAAAATTCAAACTAACCTTGTCGTATGCTTTTTCAAAATCTACCTTGAAAAGCATACACTGTCTCTTTTCCTTAACTACGAAACCCAGTGTTTCATTGGCTACCAACACACCTTCAAGTAAGTGTCTGTCCGGGATGAAGACTGTTTGACTGGGAGAAATAATAGAACCAATAACTCTTTTTAATCTAGCTGCAAGTAACTTCGCGAGAGCTTTGTGGATACAACCAACTAGACAAATTAGACTATACTCTCCTAAACCGGACGGGTTCTCCTTCTTCGGTATCAAAGAGAGGAAAGCGGAACTAAACGCCTTAGGTAAAAAGCCTTATCGTGAAAATATTTGAAGCAACGACAAACGTCTTCTTTGATGAAAGTCCAACATTTCCTAAGAAAAAAAAGTTGTACCCGTCTGGCCCAGGCCTCTTCGATCCTTCACAACCCCAAAAAGTCTCCTTTATTTCTTATTCAGTAAAATTAGCCTCTAAAGAACAATTGTCTGCAGCAGACACCTTCTAAGAAACAATCCATCAGGGACAGGGCGATTAAAATCTTGTTCAGAGAAAGCCTCAGTAAAATATATGTGAACTTCAGCCTTGACATCCTCAACTTCTTCCGCCATGCCATATTCTGTTTGATGCGAGCTAATAAAGTTCCTTCGTCTTCTATCTTTCATGACTCCGTGAAAGAATTTGCTATTAGAGTCCCTGTCGCTATTCCACTTAATTCTGGACTTTTGAAGCAGCATGTTTTCTTTAATTGTCAAATTTTTCTAGAAACAAGCAGAAGCATTACTTCTTCTTCTAACAATATCTTCCACCAAAGTCTCATCACAAACAATAACTAATTTATTTGCTTCATTCACAAGCCTGCTCCCTTCCTTTATCTCCAAATCAGTTTTCCTAAAAAAATTGGAATTCCACCTTTGTAAACTTGCATTCAAGAGTCTAAGTTTTTCTTTTAAAACAAAATCACTCCTCCCTTCCACCTTGAGATTCCTCCACATATTTTCGACAAAAGAAAGAAACTCTTTGTCATCAAACCAACTATTGTTAACTCAAAATGACTTTGGCCCCCAACCAGATTTGTTAATCATCAACCACATCGGACAGTGGTCTGAAATGTCTCGACTACCGATCAATTGGCCCACTACTCCCCACCTGTTAATCACAGAATTTGAAAACAGGAAACGGTCCAACCTGTTCATCTACAAGCCATCACCACTGTACCAGCTGAAGTTGTTTCCTCTGATAGGAACATCTATCAAATGAGAGTCATCAGTGAATTTGGAGAATTCATTCATCTTAGATGTAATGCTGCCCACTCGTTTCCCCTTCCTTTCACCAATATGCGCGAGAGAGTTGAAATCACCGCCTACGCACCATTCTCCATCTGAAAAATTTTGTTTGAGCTATAACAGGTTCTTCCATAAAGCCCTTCTAAGGATCAAAGGACAAGGATAATAGATATTAACAACATAGATGAAAATTCCTTTCCAAAGCAACTTGACACCTAAAAACCCAGTACGCTTGAAGCTGAAAACAACTTCAAAAATTCTTTCCCTCCAGAGAGTTATCAAGCCCCCGACTAACCTATTGAATTAAAGAACGACCAACCCACTTTTACATTGTCCCAAAGAGTTCTCACAATACCTTCATAAAAAATTGCCGTTTTGGTTTCTTGAATCAGGAAAATGTTTGCCCTGCCAGTGGTGATTATCTTACTTATTATTTTCCTTTTCAATAGGTTGCAACACCCTCTAACATTCAACAAACCAATTATCATTTCCCCGAATTTGTTTGCGCCTTCGTACTCAGTTTCCTCTCCATGTCTCTCTTCTCCATTACCTCAATTTCCTTTTTACAGTCTCTATCTGAACCCTTCGAAACAATTCCCGACTTTGAAATAGCATTCCAAACCTTATTGCCAACATTGGAGTCAATGTTCTCCCAAAAACGATTATTACAGTGCACCAAATCCGATTCCGATATAGAATCGTAACAAATGATAGCCCCTGCAGAGAAACTTTCCTCCCCCTTTGAATCCATTGGAATGAATTATGACTGAGAAATGGAATGAGGAAACAACAAAGGGAGGGCTGAGAAGAGGGAATGAGCCCGATGCTAGATTAAATTTGAGCATATGGATCAGTTTCTTTCAGAATCCTCTTCTTGAGCCTTTTTTTCTTAACTGATAAAGGCCCACCAATGTCGTAAATACTCCTTATTTTCTTTACCGTAGTAACACGTCTTTTACCTTCCTCTCATTTACTTTTGTCCAAACAAGACTTGACAAAAAAACACTTTACTCTAGTACCTGATGAAGCAGGGGATACTATAATATCCTTGGAACACCAAACAGCTAAAGCCCTACTATCGATAGCTACCTTTTCCGCCCCTAATGCATCGTCAAATGTTCTTGCCAAAGTGACTTTACTTGTGCCTATAGCAGGGCTATCCCCACCTCTGCTACCTTCTCCTCTTCCACCCTCATTACCCAACGATTCTTCAAATACAAAAGGTGAACAAGCTTTCATACTTTACTAGGAAGAGAGCCCTAGGTGGATAGTTCAACCTCCTCGTCGTCAAAAACACCATAATCTGAGCTTAGCCACATTTTATCCGAATCTGATGAGGAAGAAACCACCTTTGAGGGATGACTATTGTGATTCATCATCAAGCGCAGTGGGCCATAAGAATCTTCAGAGAGTTTAATAGAAAATAATTCATCATCCACCTTCACCAAAATAGATTTATCTAATACAACATCGCATGAAGTTCTAACCATTATCTTTGCTATGTTTATGCTTGTTCCCTTCAACGTGTTTTCATCTGAACAAACATAGGTTCCCATTGTATTAGCCACATTCTCGAAGAAATCAAGATTCTAGGCATGACAAGGCACCCCGTGCATTCTAATCCAAGTGACTCTATCCTTGTCAATGTTTGATTCCTTCCATTCCCTGATTTCAGTAAACCACTGTGTTGTACCCCAAATTTTTACCCTTAGATGTCATCTTCATTTGTGCATCTTAGGTCAAGCATCTCTGCATTGTTTGAACTAACCCATGTCTTGCAGTTTGTTTCTTTGTGTTCAAATTAGGTTTGAATATCACCATGAAGCTCCCAAGTTGTTTTGAAGCAAGTCAAGTCAATAAAAGATCTCCAGTGCAAGAACTTTGGAACTAGGGTTTTGCTCTGAAGAAATCACTGAGAAATTGGCTCTATCAAGTCAATATTTGTGTGGTTCACTTACCACTCAAGGTCATCTACATCCAAGAGACATCATTCAACAAGAATCCAAGATCTTTTGGTCCTCAACAAGAGAAGGTTGAGCCTCAGCCTCACTATACCTCTAAATTAGGGTTTCTGTAACACCTGTCGGTCAATGACTTTGATTTTCATCAAGATGAATTCCCAAACCCTAATTCTTGATTCTATTGGTTTATCAACATCCTCAAGAGTCTCCTAAGACCTTTATATGAGAAAGAAGAAGCAAGTTTACAAGATCTGACCTCAGTGCATTTACAGTCAAAATTAGGGTTTTTGACTGAGACCCTAATCCTTGGGAATTTTGGTTCAAATGAAGTGTCAATGGTTCTAATCATCATAGAATGTCTCATGAGGTATTCAAAGCCTCAAGATCAAGTTTCATGAGGTTTCTTGCAAGAGAAGTAGGGTTTTGATCATGAAAGATTGCATATGTGAGATTTTCCCTCTAATAGCATAATTTGAATTGACCATAACTCCTAAACCACACACCCAAATGGAGTGACTCAAAGCTCATTGGAAAGCTCTCTTCAAGATGTTCAATTTGTTCCATATGACTTTTCATCCAAAAATTCTTGGTTTTTGAGTTATGAAGCTTGCAAGATAATTTGACCAAACACTTAGAAAAATTTCAACACCTTTCTTCATAATTTCCTCTAACTTTGACCTCAATTTTCACCCATTTCCACTTGGATTCAAGACTTGGGTCCCAAATGAAAGTTTTAGAGCATGATGAGAGCTTTCCAACCATATGTGGAACATCTCATTTGAATGAGCCAATCTCAAGTTATGATGTGTTAAAGTTAGGTGTTTCAATTGGTGAAATTTCCATAACTTAGATTTTTTTCTAAGTTTCTTTTGGGCAGCCCATGTGCACGACTTTAATAAATTCTTTCTCAATGTTACAAGCACTATCTCAAGTAACTTTCCACATAATAATTGATCTATCAAATGCCCTCTTTACATAGAATCAAAAACTTCAAGATTTGGTGGTATGGTTATCAAGTTATGGTACACTAAAGATGACATGTTGAAATATGTTACACTTAAAAATTTCAGATTCTAATCAGTTTACTACATCAATCTTTGCCACTCATTTTCACATGTTTCTAAGATCAATCTTTACTTGCCCCTAACACATAAGTTGCTCTATTACATGTTTTCTTTCCAAAGAACCAAAAAACATGATGTTGGGACCATTGGATGAAGAGTGGTCGTGTGGTAAAGAGCCCTACATGGTGCAGTTTCTTTACAAACTTTGCCTCCATTTTTTTGAAGTGAATCCTTGCCTTTTGTCAAGTACTTTGTACTGATTTTTCATCACTAACTTCCAACGTCCCTTTTATCCTAAAACCCGTGAAAAGAAGCCTCCAAAGTACAACTACTTTGTACTTGAAAAGTTGACATACAAAAAGGTGACATGCTGCAAAAATTATGTACCGTCGTGTAACTTTTGTTTGCACCATAACATGTTGGTTTATGACTTTATCCCTCTGACCTAAGACATGAAACAAGTAACAACGGATCTTCTCACTTGGCTCAAGAATGATAGCAGAGGGGGCCATGCGTGTAGGATCCTACTTGCCCTCATTCCACTCTCAAGAAAAGTAAGTATCCGTTGGGGCTTCTTTGCCATACCATGCTGCTGCTACTATAAAAAGAGGTTGGCTTTCACTTCTCGAGGGGGGAACGAGTAGAACACTACCTCTCAAAACACCACCACTTCACAAATTTCACACACTGCCCTAAAGAAAGAAGTTTGTGGGAGCATACATCAATACCCACAGAGCTTTCACCATTTGCAAATGAACAAACTACTCCAAGAGAGGGAGCTTGTGAGGTTTGAAAGACTCAAAGATTGGTGCATCATATCAAAGGCTGGCGAACTATCTCTTAGAGAGGAGGAATCCAGTTGGTAAGTCCATCCTTTTCATCCTTAAAACTCACGATTTCATGCCACATGCATAACTGTGAGTAATCTCCATAATGTTACCATGTTACATTCTACATTTATGCTATTTTTTTTATGACAATATGAATGTTGGCGTGTGAGTTTGTGTGGTGTATTATAGCACTGTTAGTCATGATAAGTTAGGATACGTAATGTCCTTGTCTTATGCCGTAGTTTGAATGTTTAGAGGTGTTCAAGTTATCCATATTATGCTAGTTTTAGTTTGAATAACACAAAGATTGTAGCTGAAGTCATCCCTGTGACAAGCTTTTGTTCTTTTATTGATAACTCATAATTCTATGTCGTGAACAAACTTTAGAGGACCTCTCTACCACGGCTTTGTTTGTTTGTACTAGTTTAGGTTGGCAGTGAAAATGATTTTGACATGTTAATACCTTATGAGGTTTAGAGCCGGCTCTGAACACAGCACTGCCGTGTTGTCCTTGTTCTTGTTAAAACCAAAGGATGAGTTCGCTTAGGTTGAGGTATCCTCCATTGTTGCAAGTATTACATTATGAGGTTTTGGCCACATAGACTGTGTTTGAATTTCATTGGCAAGGTGATAGAAAGAGGAAGGAAGAGCGATATGCTTAGGACCTTTCAGTTCACTTAGCTTTGTCTCACCAAGATTTTGGTCAATTGCGAAAACATGTTGTTGTGTCTCTTTTTAAAACTTGTTTTTTATTTCACGTTGCTGAAGACCCATCTCTATTCTACTACGTAAATGCTACAAATTGGTATTTTATTTCATCAGATTTGATTAAATTTTGAGACAGATATTGTTTAGATAAGAGAAGGATAAACCATACTTGTTGTTTGCTCTTTTTTTTCTCACGACTGGGTTCGTGGTTGTTGTTGCATGTTGCATGAGAGGTAGGGCTGCGTGGCAATGTGAGAGTGGTGTGATAATGATTTTGTTAGTTAGTGACTTAAAAATAACGTGACCAATTGAGACCATGTCATTATTGTTCTCGCAGCTTTCATTTTCATGTGGGTTTGGAAATAGTTTTTCATTTCGCGTGATGATTTAAATATTTATGGGGTTGGCTTATACACTGGATGTATAACCACCCCAGTGGTAAAACCATGTGCGCGTTTAGAAGGATGTCTGGGGTTCGAATCCTGCCCCAGACCATCCTTTTGTGCTTTTCCTTTTTTGTTTGTTTTTTTACTACTTTTTTTTCGCCTGGGCCGTGTGTTAATTCCACCCCCAGTTTCTGGCCCAATTCACACTCTCTTGTTTTTTCAACTAGCTTATTTCACTTATTGCACCCCCTGCACGTATTTGTTTATTTTATTTTTCTATTTCAAACATTTCTATTTTAATTTCAAATCTTTTTTTTTTAAAAACCTTTTTATTTTATTTAGTTTATTTAAAACTTTTTCTTTATTTCAAAAAACTCCAAAAATATTTTTATATTTTTATTTAATTTTAATTATCAATTTATTTCTTATTTGTTTATGTAAACTTAATTATTAATATGTGATTTATTTCTAATTGTTTCTTAATTATTCAAGCTTAATTGTTTCTTAGTTGTTTCTTAATTGTTTCTTAATTGGGTTATTGTTAGCATTATTTATAAGCATCATGAGTGTTATTCACTAATATTTGTTTAGGTCTTGAACTAATTCATCCATGTTTGACTTATCATATATTTGACTTTGATGCGAATTTTGCTCTTCTTTAAATATCATCTTTGATTAATATCATGCCTCTTTATCTTGTGAGTGTTCCTTATGTTTGTCTTCCTTAAGATTGAAACATATTGATATGTCTTTATGATGATCATATCCATTTTATCCATGCTTATTTATGAAATACTTCTCGCCATACTCATGCTATTGTTGTTATCTTATTTATCTTTATCAATATCTTTTATCATATCCTACAACTGTTATTTCCCCTTATTCCAAAGGAAGATGACTAATGTTGACTCATAAGTCATGACCCCCCACCTTAACCTTAGTAGCCTCATAAGAGCTAAACCTTATTTCTTGGCCTCATCAGAGCCATGGAATCATAACTAGCCTTAGGAAAGAGTTTTACACTCTGTGTGATATTCATCCTAATGAATATTCACTTTCCCTATTGACTAAAACATAACATAGGACCATTATAACTAGACTTAGAGAGTTTTTATACTCTACAATGAGTTCACACTCATTTCCCCTCTGAATATTAACCACAGTCAATCATTCAGTAGAAGTAGAACTACGCATACTCTGATTCTATCCCCGAGGATACGTAGGCGCAAGGTGCGATGCCTTGTCGAGTATACTTAGATACTAACCCCTAGGGTTTTCAACCTTTAGCATAGAACCTTTAGCAAATATAAGATAACATAAAACAAGAGGTTCCCGTAGAGTACTACGGACGTTTAGGGTGATAATACCTTTCCTAGGCGTAACCAACCCCCGAACCTTAGATCTCCCCCCTTTAGGTTTTTCTAACGATCTTGAACCTTTCCTTTGGATAAATCAAAGTCGGTTGTAAAAGAAGATGATGCAAGTTAATTATAGCTTATTATCCGATTTTCACCACAACACACTGGCTCTACCATGATCTTCCTTCCACAATCAAATCTTTGACTGCTCCTTCCTAAATATCTTCAAGCAAACACAAGTTTGCTACAAGAGGTGATACCTTAATGGAGAAGTAGCCTTCGGTATCGAAGCACGTTTGAATGTTATAAGACATACCAGGGTTGATTACAATACCTACATAAGAAAGCTTAAACATGGCCAGATCTTCCTTTTCAGAAAAATAGTTCAAAGTCGAATCAGAAGCAGAATGAGGCTCCCCGACATGACCTTTTGATACGTTCTTCACCACCTAAGCGAACAATCTCTTACCCACCGTGTTATCATGTCATTCATTCCTCCTGAGAACCTTCCTAGAATAAACACCCTGGTGGCTCCAAACCCCTCTTCTGTCTCTTCCATTCTTACCAACTCCTGTGTGTCTCTCAAAGCGAGGAAGGTTATCTCACTAATAATTCACAAAGAATATGAAGGACCAAGTTAAGAAGATAAGAACAAAGCCATCAAATATAGAGTGTGGTCTGTCGGCCAATCATAAAAATAACAATACTAATAACACTACCTCCAAAGATATATATATATATATATATATATATATATATATATATAATCTTATCCAAGAGTTCCTCTGTATTAGATGTTTTACTAAGAAAATAAATCTCATTACGATATTTTCAACTATATCACACAATCAAATATTAAACCAAAGTCAAACCCAACTATAACTCAACTTCTATTGCATTTAGTAATACTACCACATTCTCAATTATAAGCTGAATTTTAAAAATAATTTATCTTAAATTATAAGTTATTTTACAATTTCACTAAAATATTAATTTTAGCTTCCTATCGTACCCCTTACTTCTTATATTTACCCTGGTTTGCTCTAATTAGTTTTTAATGAAATGTCAATGGCGGATATAGTTTGAATTGAACAAGAGAAATTGTGAATCAAACATCAATGCTTCAAAATAGTCATTGGCAATGACTATAATTTTTCAGTCCAAAACAGCTTCATATATTTTAGCTTTAAGAATATTTCTTGAGGGACATATCTATCTCACTAGACTTGTATATATATTTCCATTCAATCCCCAATCACTTCATACATAAATATATCTTATAGTTTCAATTATCTTTTATCTAAAATGGCTGATTTTAAGAAAGTTATATTGAACCTAGCTTTTCTGTTTGTGATTCTCTTGTCAATGAAAGTGGATGCAACAACAAGGGTATTACAGTATTGAACATAACCTTGTTTGAATTGGCCATGGCGGGAAATAAGCGAAAACGCAGAAAAGCAAGAAGATGATGAAATAGTAAAAATGTATATTATGATTTCATATGTTAATCGTATACAAGAATACAATACAATATATAGTATGCCATAAGGCTCAATGAACAGATAGGCCCAATAAGACTAATAGCCCCCCATAAGCTTGGGGTATATGGAGTGTAGACCAAGCTTAGTGATGTTATGAAGAAAGGGTTTGGTGTCTAATGGTTTAGTGAAGACATCAGCCAGCTGTTGGGATGAGGTAACAGGCAGAAGATGGAAAAGTTTCTGTTGTAGTTTTTCACGAACCAAGTGACAATCTAATTCTATATACTTGGTTCGTTCATGAAAAGATGAATTTGTGGCAATATGACGAGCAGAAGCATTGTCACAATATAAGAGAGCCGGTTGTTGAAAAGTAAGAGGAAGTTCATGAAGAAGATTGGTGATCCATTGAAGTTCACATACAGTGGATGCCATTGATCGATATTCTGCCTCGGTTGAGCTACGAGAAACCGTAGGTTGCTTTTTGGATTTCCAAGATATCAAAGAGTCACCAAGATATATACAATAACCAGTGACAGATTTGCGCGTCTCAGGACACGTAGCCCAGTCTGAATCGGAAAAAGCTTTGAGCTGAAGGGAAGAATTGCTAGGGAAAAGTAAGCCTTGACCAGGAGCAGCTTTGAGATAACGAATCACTCGAAGGGCAGCATTATAATGAAGGTCAGTAGGGGAGCTCATGTGCTGACTGAGTTGCTGCACTGAGTAAGAAATGTCGGGTCTGGTGTTGAGGAGATAGATCAGTTGGCCTACGAGTCTTCTGTATTTAGTAGGATCTTCTAGGAGAACGCCATCGGTGGATTGTAAACGCGTATCACGAGCCATTGGTGTCGTAGCTGGTTTACACCTAAGTAAACCAGTTGTGGAAAGCAAATCTAAAGCATATTTGCGTTGACAGACATTGATGCCGGAACTGTTGCGTGCCACTTCAAGTCCCAGGAAGTACTTTAAAGAACCAAGGTCCTTGATGTGAAAATGGTGGTTCAAGATATCCTTGGTGTGATTGATAATATCCATGTTATTGCCTGCCAATAAAAGGTCATCAACATAAATCAAAAGACAAGTGAAAGAAGTTTTAGAGGTATGGATAAATAAAGAATGATCAGAAGAACATTGTTTAAAATTATTGTTGAGTAAAACTTGTGAGAGCTTCTCAAACCATTGCCTACTGGACTGTTTAAGACCATAGAGGGATTTGAGAAGTTGACACACTTGGTTTGGATGAGAGGGAGTAAGGCCTGGAGGCAAATTCATATATACTTCCTCATCCAAATCCCCATGTAAAAAGGCATTATGCACATCAAGTTGATGAAGAAATAGATTCATAGAAGAAGCAATAGCAAGGAGTATACGTACAGTAGTGAGTTTGGCAACCGGAGAAAAAGTATCAAAGAAATCAATACCTTGAATTTGTTTGAAACCTTGAGCAACTAACCGTGCCTTATGCCTTTGTAGAGATCCATCAGAATTATATTTAGTTTTGTAGACCCACTTACAACCGATAGGTTTCTTACCTTGAGGTAGTGAGGTCAATATCCATGTGTTATTGGCTTGCAAGGCTTGAATTTCATTGTCCATAGCCTTTACCCAATGAGGATGAACACAAGCTTGCTTATATGATGTAGGGTCAGATGAAGTAGTTATAGCAGAAACATATGAAAAATATGCAGGAGAAATATGCTTATAAGAAATATAGTTGGAAATATCATGTATAATAGAAGGCATAGAAAGATGGCAAACAAAATCTTTGAGAAATGCAGGTGCAGACCTAATCCTAGTGGAATGTCTAAGATTAGTGGCAGCAGGGGATGTTGGTTCTGCTATGGGGGAAGGATCAGGTGATGTGTGAGAGGATGTATTAGTATGAGAAGGAGGTGAGTTAGGTGGAGTATGTGATAATTGTGTGGGAGTGCCAATGAGGGCATCAAGGTCAGGGGTAGCAACAGTATGGGTTGGTGGGGAGGGAAATTCTGTTGAAACAATAGGATCAAACAGAAAATGATTATTTGAAGAAGGGATGTCAAGAGGCAATGGTGGAAGAGTTGGTGATGTATAAGGGAAAATGGTTTCATAGAAGTGACAGTTCCTAGAAGTAAAGATGGATCTGTTTTGAAGATCAAATAATAAGAATCCTTTAATGCCCATAGGGAAACCTAGGAAGATACACTTAGTGGCTCTAGGATCAAGTTTATCTCTATTTCTAAGGAGGGTAGAGGCATAAGCAAGACATCCAAAGGTTTTGAGATTAGTATATATGGGGGGTGTCTTAAAGAGCAACTGATAAGGTGTTTGATTTTGAATGGTGGGGCTGCAAATTATATTGATGAGATAAGTAGCATGACACAAGGCAAAAGACCAAAAACATTTAGGAAGTTTGGCTTGGTAAAGAAGGGATCTAGTGACATTTAGAAGGTGTCTATGTTTTCTTTCTACAATAGAATTCTGTTGAGGTGTTTCAACACAGCTCTTTTGATGTATGATGCCAAGAGATGCATAATAGGATGGCATGATAAACTCACTGCCATTATCACTCCTAATAATTTTGATCTTGCAAGAGAATTGAGTATGACAATATGCTATAAAGTTCTTAATATGCAGTCTAGCATCAGATTTATTTTGCATAAGAAAAGTCCATGTATACTTAGAATGATCATCAACAATAGTCAAGAAATACTTAAAACCATCCATAGAAGCAATCGAAATAGGCCCCCATATATCCATATGAATTAAATCGAAACAGTTGAGAGAAACAGTATTACTAGTGGGGAAAGGGAGTTTACATTGTTTGGATAAGTGACAAGTATGACACATAGAATTCTTATGAAATTTAATACAGGGAAATTGCTTAGACATATTGAGCAAAACCTCATTTGAGGGATGCCCTAAACGATGATGCCATAAAGAACTATCTAAAGAAACAGCATGCTCAGTGTGTGTAGTGTTGCAAGCAGTAGTGCAGGTGAAGTTGAGCATATGTTTGGTATGCAGAAGAAACAGGTTATTATGAAGGATCACTTGTCCAATCTTCTGCTTCGTAGACACATCCTGAATGGAGCAGGAATTGTGTGAGAAGCATATGTTGTAATTGGAATGGAGACATAGCTTAGAGATGGAAATTAAACTGAATTTAAATTGAGGAAGATAAAAGACATGATGCAATGTTAATAATTCAGTGAGAATAACAGTTCCTGAATAATGAGCAGTGATGCAATCTCCATTAGGAAGATAAATGGGCATAGGTTTAACAGCAATTATAGTAGAAAAGCATTGAATATGAGGGCAAACATGATGTGAAGCCCCTGAATCCAGAATCCAAACAGAATGATGAGGAAAGATACTACCTGAATTGACAATATCTGAGATGACACCCTGTTCAGATGTAGAGGGCTGGTCATGCTGTGAAGAGGGGTGCTCTTTCCTGGATTGTTGTAGAAGCATCACAAGGTGTTGATAGTCTTCTTTAGAAATGTGATTGTCTTTGGCAGCCACAACAGCATTCTTGGATTCTGAAGGAGACTTGTGGTTGGTCTTGTTATTTCTGTAGCCTGGTGGAAAACCATGCTTGAAGTAGCAGGTATCCACAGTGTGGTTGGTCTTGTGGCAATTGGTACAAACCATGGATGTTTTAGAGCTCGATTTGGATTTGTTTCTGGGGTTTGAAGTTGTAGCAGCCAAAACAGTGGACTCAGTAAGGGAGGGTGATGAAGGGATAATCTGTTGTTGTGCAATTAGAGAGTAAACCTTGCTTATACTAGGTAAAGGGTCAAGAAGAAGGATTTGTGTGCGAATGCTATGATAATTGTCATTCAATCCTTTCAAGAAACAGGTGACATATTCCATATCTTTGAATTTGCGCACTGCTTTAGACAATGCACATGTGCAAGGTGTAGAACAAGTACAAGTTGGGGTAGGTCTTAAATCTTCTAATTCATCCCAAAGGATTTTCAAGTCGGTAAAATATGTGGATAAAGTCTTATCACCTTGATGAATAGAGTGTAAATCACGAAGGAGATCAGAGAATAAAAAATGATTACCTTTAGTGAATCTTTCACGAAGATCCTCCCAAAGATCGAAGGCTGAATCAAAGCAGATGGTGCTTTGCGCAATGTGAGGTGAAAGAGTGCGGTTAATCCAAGAAAGAACCATGCTATTGGCACGATCCCAAAGCTCGTAGTTTGAATCAGAGGAAGGGGGTTTTGGGAGGGTGCCATTGATGAAGGAAAGTTTGTTCTTGGATGTGAGAGCGCGACGCATCGATTTACTCCAGTTATGGTAATTGTTATCATCCAAAGGCGGAGCAACAAGAACAGCTCCAGGATTTTCACCAGGATGAAGATAAAATGAATTGCGAGGGTTTTGACAAGGATCTGGAGAATTAGGTTTTGCGGAAGTTTGTTTAGGAATCGGTTCGTCATCGGAAGCCATGAAAGAAGATGAACAGAAACCGAAAAACAAAGGAAAAATGAAGGGTATGCGACTGTAACGGAGAAGAATTTGTGGTCTACTGATACCATATTACAGTATTGAACATAACCTTGTTTGAATTGGCCATGGCGGGAAATAAGCGAAAACGCAGAAAAGCAAGAAGATGATGAAACAGTAAAAATGTATATTATGATTTCATATGTTAATCGTATACAAGAATACAATACAATATATAGTATGCCATAAGGCCCAATGAACAGATAGGCCCAATAAGACTAATAAAGGGTACCACCATGGATAATTGAGCCTCATCATCAAACTCGTAAGTAATTTGACATATAAATAAAAAAAGGTTTTAGCATTTAATTATTTTCCATTAATATTTTATTCATGGTTTACTAATTCATTCTTAATCATGTTGATTTTCCATGTTTGTTTTGGAATCTCAAAGATGGACGGCGACTTAATAATATTAATCTAAATGTTCAAGATCATCCACGAAACCACAACTATGTATACCTCCTCCTCCTCCTGGAGCAAACAGTTGATTAACCAATGCACCAAAGGTAGTGGAATTGCATACTTACATTGTTTAATAATCTTAGGAGATTTTTTCAAGTATATATATTATGACTTGGTACTAGGTTAGTTATAAGATGGAGTATCAGTCAGTTCTATTTACTACCAAAATATTGTTGCTTATAAATAATAGTTTGAAACTACCATTTTATAATTTTTTATGGAAAATGATCTATGGACACATAACATGATAGCAAGCCCAAACGCACTACTAAAAGGCCATATATTTAAATGATTATGTACTACATTAATTAATATTAAGTTCAATTTAGTTATTTCTTTCTTTGGGCCTAGCCCATTTAGCTTATCCAGCTGCATTTTGAGTGTATTTAAGCCACTTTGGTTTTATGAATAGTCAAGAATTAATTCAGCATTTTATCTTCTTTCTAGTTTTGTGTTTTATTCAATGGAAAACCCTAGTTTTGGTAATATTTGCTAATCCCCTTGCATCATTGGTGCTTTCATCTTAAACTCATGGCCCCTCCCAAACCAACCCAACCCACCCCTCAAGAAATTGTTGAACAAGCTGTTCAAACGTCCCATCTTCATATTGATAATGCAATCAACCAAATACATTCTGACCTAGATGAGAGATTTGATCTAGTACGCTCAGATCTAGACAAAACCCAGCATAATCTCAGCTTAATCAACAACAGGTTGGAGAATGAAAGGAAGATTGAGGATTCGCGTTATGAATCGGTCATGGCTACGCTCAACAAGCTGCTGTCACAAAAGGGTCCCCAATCTACAGCTACTACATTTCCAACAGCAGCTTGCTCTTCAGGTACAACACAAACTCTTTCGATACCCATGGTAACCTCCCCAATTTCTGCTGTGATTTCACCCACACACACCATTAAGACATTCTGCTACCTTTTCTCACATTTTCGGCTAGCCTCATGTCACAACATTTTCGCACACACCCACCACACATATTCCACCACCCTACCCATTCATCCCAACCACTTATCCTATTTTCCCCCCTTACAACCAGATTCCGCCTATTCCACCTTTACAAACACAATATGCTAACTCATTTTCTCACCAGACCCCATACAGCCAAATCACTAATATACCCCTTTTACCCCCTTTCCGTACCCCAAAATTAGAACTAGCTCTTTTTGATGGATCCAACCCTTTAGAGTGGTTATTCCAAGAAGACCAATTCTTCAGTTTTTACAATATACCACCTGAAAATAGGCTGTCAATGATGTCCTTTTATATGAAAGGAGAGGGTTTAGGATGGTTCAAGTGGATGCATCATAACGAATTACTTACAGATTGGGTTTCTTTTACTAAAGCATTGGAATTGAGATTTGGACCTTCTACTTTTGCGAATCACCAAGCAGAATTATTTAAACTCAAACAAACTAATTCTGTTGTGGAATACCAAGCTGCTTTTGAAAAGTTGGGTAACCAAGTTGTGGGATTATCGCCTGAGGCAATATTAAATTGTTTTATTTCTGGACTGATTCCAAAAATCCAGAATGAAATTGTTATTCACAAACCCACTTCAATTTCCCAAGCCATTGGGCTGTCTAAGCTTATTGAATCAAAATTGAGGGAATCCAAACCTAAGTCCCCAAAACCCTTTTCCAGCCCTTATACTAAACCCAATCCACCTCCCCAACCTTCTGTTCCACCAACCACACCCCCCAAAACAACTCAACCACAACAACCTCCCAAATTCCCCATTAGACGCCTATCAAGTGCTCAACTTCAAGAGCGACGCGCCCAAGGATTATGTTTTAATTGCGATGAAAAATTCATCCCGGGTCACAAATGCTCTGCAGGAAAATTCTTTCTACTATTGGTTGATGATGAGGACTCACCGATACAAGATATCTCACAGGCGGCAGAAGAGTCAATTATTGAATCAGAACTGGAAGAGACCTACTTTCAACTATCCCCCCAAGCAGCTTGTGGTCAGCTGTCTCCTAAAACACTCAAATTTAGGGGAGTCATTTATGGTCTAACGGTCACAATTTTGATTGACACGGGCAGCACTCACAACATTCTGCAGCCGCGTATTGCACACCATCTCAAACTTCCTACTACACCAATTCCAAACTTTTCAGTCATGGTTGGAAATGGTTCTAAATTAGTTTGTTCTGGCCTTTGCCCACAAGTTCCAATTACCCTCCAAAACAACTTGTTTACAATTCCCTTTCACTTGCTTCCTATTGAAGGAGCTGACGTTGTTCTTGGTATGGACTGGTTAAGAACTCTTGGACCCCTCATGGCATATTTTTCCATACCTAAACTCTCCTTCACCTACCACAACAATGATATCACTATTACTGGTGATCCTAAAGCCCTTCCTTCAGCTTCTTCCTATAACCAAATCTGTCATCTTATCCATACAGATTCCATTGCCTCTATACACTTGTTACTTTACCAGCCCACATCACAACCGGAACACAACATTCCTACCCTTGATACAAATCCAATGGAAGCCTTACCTACATCCCTACCAAACCGGATTTCCTCCATCATTAAATCCTTTGCTGCAGTCTTTCAAAAACCACATGGCCTACCACCACCACGCCCCCACGACCACCACATCCCGATTTTACCAAATACTGCACCTGTTAACGTTAAACCCTACAGATACCCCCATTCCCAAAAAGATGCTATGACAGCAATCATCCAAGACATGCTTAAAGAAGGAATCATTAAACCAAGTCAAAGCCCTTATTCCTCACCAGTTCTCTTAGTTCGCAAAAAAGATGGTAGTTGGAGATTTTGCGTTGATTACCGAGCACTTAACGTTGTTACTGTTCGAGACTGTTTCCCTATTCCTACCATTGATGAAATCTTTGATGAATTGGGATCAGCAACTATTTTTTCTAAGATCGATCTTCGATCTGGTTATCACCAAATCAGGGTTACCCCAGAGGATACACACAAAACTGCTTTCAGAACATTCGATGGACACTATGAGTTTTTAGTGATGCCCTTTGGGCTGACTAATGCTCCTAGTTCATTTCAATCTGCAATGAATGATTTGTTACGGCCTTTTCTACGACGGTTTGTTTTAGTTTTTTTCGATGACATTTTAATTTACAGTTCATGCATTTCAGACCATGCTCATCACTTGAAATTAATTTTAGAGTTGCTTTTGTCTCACCAATTTTATGCCAAATTGTCCAAATGTGTTTTTGCTGTTCCTAATGTTGATTACTTAGGTCATATTATTTCAAGTGATGGTGTCACCCCAGATCCTACCAAGATTCAAGCAATTATGGATTGGCCTAGGCCACGTTCACTCATGACTCTCAGGGGTTTTTTAGGCCTCATCGGCTTTTCTAGACGCTTTGTACGTCATTACGCCTCTCTCGCCGCTCCTCTCACCGATTTACTGTGTTGTACTAAATTTACATGGAGTACATCTGCCGAAGCAGCTTTTACAACTTTAAAACTAAAAATGACAGAAACACCAATCTTGCGCCTCCCTGATTTCTCCAAGACCTTTGTTCTGGAAACCGATGCTTCAGCTCTTGCAATTGGCGCCGTTTTGTCCCAACAAGGGCATCCCTTGGTTTTCTTCAGCAAAAAGCTATGCAGCAGAATGCAAGCTTCCACGGTGTACGTGCGGGAAATGTACGCAATCACTGAATCAGTCAAAAAATGGCGTCAGTATTTGATAGGTCGACATTTCCACATCTATACAGACCAGAAAAGCTTAAAAAATCTGCTAGTTCAAACAATCCAGACACCAGAGCGACAGAAATGGGCTGCGAAATTACAAGGTTTCCATTTTGATATATTTTACAAACTTGGCAAAAATAATCAAGTGGCGGATGCTCTAAGCCGTATTCAACAAGAAGAAGACGCTCTCATGTTTTCAATCTCCTCCCCAATTCCTCTCCTTATTTCGCAGTTGAAGGACTACTACAAAACCATAAAAGCAGGATAAGACCTCGTGGCCAAGGTCAACTCAGGGTCAGATGCGCAAGGTCCATTTCAGTTTAAACATGACATTATGTATTACAAAGAAAATGTTTTCATACCTTCAGTACCTGAGCTACGCCATGCCATACTTCATGAGTACAACTAAACCCCTGTGGCGGGTCATTCAGGACTTCAGCCTACGCTAGCTCGTCTCTCCACGTCCTTTATGTGGCCAGGGATCTATAAGGATGTTGAACACTTTGTTAAACATTGTCAAACCTATCAACAGAGTAAATACATGCCAAAGAAGAAACAAGGGTTACTACAGCCACTTGAAATACTAACACAGGTCTGGGATGAACTTTCTATGGACTTTATAACTCATTTACCTTCTTCTTTTGGTCATACCACCATTTGGGTCATTTGCGACAGACTGACAAAATACGTTCATCTCCTTGCTTTACCAACAAGCTTTACTGCACGCGATCTAGCCAGACGCTTTTCAACGGAGATCTCTCACTTGCATGTCTCTGTTCACCGCCGTGGGTCTCAGAAGCTATCCAAACGCTACTTCGGGCCCTTCAAGGTTCGTCGCCATATTGGACCTGTTGCTTATGATCTGGAACTTCCACTATCTTCAAAGATTCACTCCGTTATCCATGTTTCGCAGCTGAAGGCGTACCATGGTGACAAACCCTCTGACCATTTTCGTCCGATTCCACAAGCCGTTGAAGCTTTTCATGCAGATGAGTTAAGATTTTCAGATGATTTACGTATTTCTAATGAGGCAAATGAAGTTGTGAGACCAAAGGAAAATGATTGTGAGAGACGAGAGAAAACGGAAGATTTGAAGTTGGAAACAAAAGGAAATGAAATTATGAAAGTAAACTCTGAAGTGTTGGGAACAAGTACTCCACTTGATGAAAGAGAAAAAACCACACTTCCCAATGCCCCAATGTTCCTACAATCTCCACCCTCCAAGACTTTGGATTCCCTTTCCACCCCATCATCACCGTCCATTCACTCACCTAACCTTCTGCCCCCTTCACGTGACAAAACACTTTCTAAGAGTACTTGTTCCCTTGGGTCAGACACACGTGTTCCAAACAGTTTCCTGTGCGCTACAGCTGTATCCCATGCAAACCTTTCAAACGTAACCTCTACACTTAACCCTAATCCATCCGCCCATCCCAATGTTTCTGCTACCGTTTCCTCCAAATGGGCTTATGCTTTCAAACCGGCCCAAACTTCTTTCAACTCCAACCTTGAGGACAAGGTTGTTGGTGGACTGGGAAGTAGTGATAGCAAGCCCAAATGCACTACTAATAGGCCCATATATTTAAATGATTATGTACTACATTAATTAATATTAAGTTCAGTCTAGTTATTTTTTTCTTTGGGCCTAGCCCATTTAGCTTATCCAACTGCATTTTGAGTGTATTTAAGCCACTTTGGTTTTATGAATAGTCAAGAATTAATTCAACATTTTATCTTCTTTCTAGTTTTGTGTTTTATTCAATGGAAAACCCTAGTTTTGGTAATATTTGCTAATCCCCTTGCATCATAAGATTACAACTATTTATGATTCCAACCAAAGAACTTTTAGGATAAACAATTTCAATGGATATCAGATAAAAATAAGCCCAACATGAAAATGAAAAGGAAAATCAATAGCAAGAGCAATATAATAAGTCCAACCAGTGTTTGTAAGGCCATTGTCTTCCTTATTAAGAAACTGTAATTGAACATCTAAAAAGAAGAATTCTCATTACTATGATCATAAACAATGATCCATTTATATACAAGACTTGAGACTTACATCATAAGCAATGGTGTTAAGCTGCACTAGATAGTTGCTTGATTGGGAAGTAACCAACTTAATCAACTTTTTAAGCGAAATAAAACAGAATTCTAACTACCTACAATTGTCAAATAGTTTGTATCTTCATGCTTCAATATCCCCCTACAAGTTGAAGGTTGGTATATGTCTGCCATCTTTAACTTGAGCAAGAGAGTTTGGAAAGGTTGAGGACATAAAAGCTTTTCGAAGAAATCTACTAGTTTATCCTTGAACTCACCATTGATCCCTATTTAATTTTTTTTTATGACGACCATGTATCATGCTTGGGTTTTAGAATCTTAACAAACCTATCACTTCGGAAATTTACAAGATAGCATCTTTCATTATTCTTGTGGTTGTCAACTATATTCCCCCTTCGGAAATATAAGACTTGGCAAATAGGAGTTGATGGGGTAGTTGTTGCAAATGAGACTATAGACTTGGCAAAGAGGAGGAAGAAAAAATGTTTGATGTTTAAAGTAGATTTTGCGTAGACTCATGATTGTGTGGAGTGGGAGTTTTTAGAAAAGATATTAGTGGAAATGAGATTTGGTTCCAAGTGGTTGCAGTGGATTAGGGGTGGAGTCTGTAACAGTCATATGTTAGTCCGGATAAACGGAAGCCCTTTGAAGGAATATAAGGTGACAAGGGGATTGAAACAAGGCGACCCGTTATCTCCATTCCTTTTCGCCATAGTTGTCGAAGGACTGGCTGTGTTGGTTAGGAGGGTGATTTTGTTGAATATTCATAGTGATTTCAAACTTAATGGATCTAATTCAGTTAGTATCCTTCAGTCCGCTGATGATACGTAGGGTCGTTCTCGAAAATTTGGAGGTCCTGGTCCAATTTTAAAAATGGGTCTCAATAAAAAAGAATATAATTTTTTTTGTAAAATAATACACTTAAATAGTAAAAGTGTAGGTACCACAGATCGAATCATTGATATTCGAGTAAAAAACAAACTTCCTTACCGCTATGCTAACTACCATACATTGCAAATTAAATTCAACAACTAATATTTATATACTTATTTCAGGTTTAAAATTTATAAAAAATAATTTTGAGCCCCTATTTTTTAGAGGCTCTGGGATGTAGGCCTCCTTGCCCGGACCCAAGGTCGGCCCTGATGATACGCTACTAGTATGTGACGGACAGTGGTCTAATCTTCGGGCCATTAAGTCAATCCTCCCTAGATTCGAAATGGTTTCGGGACTGAAGATCAATTTCTCAAAAAGTTGTCTGTATGGTGCTGGCATTGATTTTGATTTCATGCAGGCTACATAACGTTTCTTACTATGCAGGTCGGGTGTGCTTCCATTCAAGTTCCTTGGATTAGTAGTTGGAGGTAACCATAGACGGCTATCCTTTGGGAAGCTTCTTATAGCATGCTTTAGGGCAAGATTGTCAACATGGATTGGAAAGCTTTTGTCGTTTGGGGGGAAGGTTACCTTGATAAATTTTGTCCTCTCCAATCTACCTATTTATCATCTCTCATTCTTCAAGGCTCCACGGCAAGTTGTGAAGGAGATCATCGCCCTACAGAAAAAATTCCTATTGCCTGGGTCTTTGGATAGAATAAGCATGGTGTGGATTAGTTAGAATTCTTTATGCAAATAAAAAAAAAGTGGAGGGATTGGAATTAAACACGTAGGTAAATTCAATTTGGCGTTGCTATCAAAGTGGCTTTGGCGATTTTGGCATGATGGTAACAAGATATGGAGGGATCTGTTAGACTACAAATATGGTAATTTGGCAAGAAGAGTATTGAGCAAAGATGCTTGCGGAAATTCAGGTTTTGAGTCATTGTGGTGGAGGGACTTGTCGGTGGAAAGGAAACCAATAGAGGAGGTAAGCTTCACTAACTTACTATCTATTAAATTAGGGAAGGGTGGTTATATTCCATTTTGGTCTATCAAGTGGGTTGGGAATGCTAAACTTATGTCGTTATTTCCTGAACTATTTGAGTGTACGGAGACAAAAAATTAGGTTATGAGTGAAATGGGGGAGTGGGTGGAAGAAGCTTAGAAATGGAATGTCTGGACATCACAGTTCGTGGAATAAACCATGCTCAAAGAGGATTTGCGAGATTTAGAGCATATGTTAGACGATGTTAAACCACATGCCGATGTTGTTGACAGATGGATTTGGCCACTTGGTGTGTGCAATATTTTCTATGTTAAATCCTATTATGAACATATCATGATTGTAAATAGTCATGTGGCTTTGGAGGCTTCATTCATTTCTATTTTGGAAATATTTGGGAGGACCAACATGCAGTTGAAACTCAAGTTGTTTGGTTGGTGAATGGTTTTGGATAAACTCCTGTAGCTCGGTTTTTGTCTCGCGACCAGTACCGCTTTTTGGTGCTACTTTCTGATTTCTAATATTTATCCTATGAAGCTTAAAAGGAAGGGGAAGATATATCAAACTAACCCTGCGCGCAAGTGTTTTCCCTTACAAATGCGAAGAGATCTGGAATCGGGGGTTGGTTATACAAAGGGAAGTTGTTAACAACTAGTGTATCCATAGTAATCTATAGGAACCTTAATTTACATATGTTTTGCTGTTGAATTGCTAGGTTGTTTGGATTCATTTACTGTTGAGCAGTGAAAGTTTCTATTTTGGGAAGGCTGAGGGATAAATTTTTGTTGTTTTGGGTTTTCTATTATTTTTGTGAAGGTACTGGACCTAAAGTTTTTTATTAATGTGCTCGCTAAGATTTCGCAATCTTATGCCTACGTATTCTCGTAAAGAGATTCGGGAAAATTAGAGCAATCGTAGTTCCTCCTATTCTATGTGTTGCGGTGAAAATCGGATAACAAGCTATCAATTAACTTGCATCACATTTCTTTTACAACTGACTTTGATTTATCCAAAGGAAAGGTTCAAGATCAAAGAAAACCTAAAAGGGGGGAGATCTAAGGTTCGGGGGTTGGTTATACAAAGGGAAGGTATTAGCACCCTAAGTATCCGTAGTACTCTACGGGAACCTTTTGTTAGTATTTGTGTTATGCTAAAGTTTGTTTGCTAAGAGAAATGTGCTAAGGTAAAGAAAGACCTAGGGGTATATACACTAAGTATGCTCGCCAAGACGTCGCATCTTGTGCCTATGTATCTGACTAAAGAATCAGAGCAACCGTAGTTCACCTCAATACGGGGTAAAATGGTGAAAAGCTTGAAAGCAAAGCTGGTAAGGATTGATTGTTTAGGAGAAGAGATTAATGGCTATCTCTTATAAAGGGATTTGTAAAGGGTTAGACCATCTTGAAGGAGAAGAGATTAATGACTATCTCTTGGGAAAGTTTAAAGAAAGGTTTAAGAGTTATAAGAGATTAATGGCTATCTCTTGGGAAGGCTAGTTTTAAAAGGGCAATGAATGGTTACCTATGACTATGGGTCAAGGAGGGAGGTTATGAGCTTTCTATGACTATGAGGTCAATAGAGAGACTTTGACTATGAGGTCAATGAGGGAGGTTGCATAAGACTATGAGGTCCAAGGTTGCAATGAGCTTTCTATGATCTTGAAATCAATAGAAAAAATTTTCCTTTGGAAGGAAGGGGAGAAGTAACATCTTGTAAACAAGAGTTACAGTAGGGTTGAAATGCAATAAAACATAGGAGTTTAAAGACTCCACAACAGTAAGCATCAATCCATATATGAAGTAAAATTGCAAGTGTGAACATGGCAACAACAAGAATAGTTGGTTGTGTAACTTCAACAGAGGACAAAAATACAGATAATATTCTCATGCTAAGGTTTGTTAAAGTTAGAAAGCAAAGCTTCACAAAATCACATAAAACTCACTTCAAAGTCAGTGGTCATGCAAATAAACCGAGTATGGCAGAAAAGGCATTCACACAGTTTGAAAACAAAGATATTCAAAGTAGACAACTTAGTAACAGAGGTCAACAAATATAGACAATATTTTTATGATAAAATTTTGCTCAGAATCAGGAAACAAATTGCAACGAAAAAACCACAAGTTACAGCATGCAATGTTTTATGTCTTTAGGAAAATAGTAGTTGATTTCTTAAAAAAAGATTTAAGGTTAAAAAAGAAGTGAGGCATATTTTATTTGTTGTTTTTAAATAATATAAAAAATAAAAGGTAAAACAAAATAAAAAAGCAAATAAAAAAAGAGTGGTGGGTGCCACTTATTGAGTGGCTTGCGCCACTGTGGCTGCCACTAAGAAGTGTCTTGTGCTATGCCTCAGTAAGTGGCTGGCGCCATGGTCCAATAAGGGTGGCTTGCGCCACTTCCATTGTGTGTTAAGGGTGGCTTGCGCCACCTGTGAGAAAAATAAAGGGTGGCTGGCTCTCACCAGGTGGTTTTCCAGTCCTTTTTTATTATTTTTTTGTCTTATATCTGGAGTGTACTTAGGTGTTATTCCATTTTTATTTTTGTTTAACAAAGTGACGGGCGCCACTATCTTAACATGGCGAGAGCCATGACAAAACAAAGTCCAGTTTCTTTTTATTTTTCAATCAAGAATCAAACATACAGACCAAAACAACTCACATATTATGAACATTATTTCCAGTATCAGATATCAACATGATAATAATATAACAATATGCATTAATATGAACAGATTGAAGCAGAGGCTGTATTACCTAGTGGAGTAAGTCCACTGCTTCTTCAACTATGAATTCTGGAAGAAAGTGAGCTGCTTCTCCTCCTCCTTCAGCTACCTAGGAAGGAACAAGTTGGTGGCTAAGTGTTTGACGGGAAGCAAACAAAACAATTTTCTTGCAAGTGTTAGAGAGTTACTTGCAAGAAATGAGGTGAGGAAGTGGAGAGTTTTTGAGAGAGTGTTTTTGCAATTTCTCTGTGTGTGAAACAAAGCAGAATTGCTCTTCTTTTATAGGCAAATCAAATGGGCAATAGGTTGAGAATACAGAGGATAACATTTTTGCACAAGGGAGAAAGATCACAAAGAAATTTTTACTGCTGCTGCTTTTCTTGAGCCAAGAAAGGTGTATCAGTGGATTGCTTGTTCTCAGTTCACAGCCAGAGAAAAAAACAAAACCCAACATGCTGGAGTGAAACACAAAGGATCAGATTTTTTACTGTTGGTCTGTTAATTGGGGAAGTGTAAAGTGGTGGTATTGGAGATCTTTTGATACGGGATTTGTGGAAAAAGTGTTGGAAATAGGTACTGAGAAAAAGTAGCAAATAAACTTGGCACATGCTAGTGGAGACAATTCGGTTCAAACATAATGAAACTAAGTCTATGACAAACTTAAACATAAAACTCACACTTTTCGCACAATGGTTTGTATGGACTAATCAAAATAGCTAAATTAATAAAAATTTGTCTAATGAATAAATAATAAAAGAAAACAAAGGTAACTAAAATAAAATTTAATTTAGCAAAACAAAGTTAAACTAGCTATTTAATTAAGAAATAAATAAATGAGCAAAATGAATAAGTAGTAAAAAAATGTGAATTTAATGAAGTAAAAAGCAATTTAAAATTTAAAAGATACTATTAAAAATAAATCACAAATAAGGAAAATAAAAGTTTAGTACCAAAACAAACCAAAAAAGATGAATATGCCAGAATCAACAACGCGGGATAAAAAATCATCAGGGAAGATACAACATTCGTCAGATTTGAAATTAATCAAAACCGATTTTTAACTTGACTGGCTCATTTGTAAATCCACGAATTCATTCCAGTTGACAAAATGGGCTATGCGGGATGATTGGCCTAGAAAAATATGTAACAAATACAACAAATCTAAGGGTAAAATTTGGGGTACAACAGTTGCCCCTATTTAAATAGCTTTACCGGATGGCATGAGGAATGGAAATCCTCGTGACATCAAGGTGAAAGGTATTTAAATATAGCAAACCGAAAATTTTACCCTTAGATGGAATGCAGATGCCAAGGACAAGCAACGATCATGCAGGTACTGACATGCCATGAACAGTTAGTATGATGATATGATGATAATGTAAAGATGCAGGCAAGCAAAATACCAACAAATAAGGAGCAAACCACCACAGATGAGCTTACTAGGGAAGGGCGAAGGTTAATATCCATAAGGAAGACTCACTGGGGATACCGGCTGACCAACAAAAAAAACTTAATGAGGAGATTCTGAGGAAACACTGGGGAAAATAAAAGCACACTCTTTACTGGGCATGAAGCCAGAGAGAAGACATGATCTCCACTGGGGATCAATAAAAGGATAGACATCAACAAAAGATTTTCTGGGATTTTCTTATACTGAAGAGTTCAAACGGGATCTTCAAGAAAAGCCAGAAAAGACAGAGAAAGGCACATCCGGAAAAACATCAGATGGCAAAAGAAACTAGACATCCAATAATGGCTTTGAGTGAAAGGTACAAATCACAATATCTGAGAAAACGTTAGACGAGAATAAGATAAAATGTTAAATCTGAGAAGGCATCAGATGAAAGTGAACAAAGCAGGGTAATCCATGAAGACATTGGATAAAAGGACACCAGACATTCAATAAAGGCTTTGAACGAAAGGTACAAATGACAATATCTAATAATGACTTTAGATGAATGTGAACAAAGACTACATTCAATAATGGCATTGAATGCAAAGGAACCAATCACCCAATAATGGCTTTGGATGAAAGGTTTAAATCACAACATCTAATAATGGCTTTAGATGAATGTGAACAGAGACTACATTCAAGAATGGCATTGAATGCAAAGGAACCAATCATCCAATAATGGCTTTGAATGAAAGGTATAGATCACAATATCTAATAACGACTTTAGATAAAATGAACAAAGACTCGATCTAAAAAAACATCAGAAGGAAAGACACATCCGGAAAAACATCAGATGGAAAAAGAAACCAGACATCCAATAATGGCTTTGAATGAATGGTATAGATCACAATATCCAATACCGGCTTTAGATAAAGTGAACAAAGACTCGATCTAAAAAAACATCAGAAGGAAAGACACATCCGGAAAAACATCAGATGGCAAAAGAAACCAGACATCCAATACTGGCTTTGAATGAAAGGTATAGATCACAATATCTAATAATGGCTTTAGATAAAGTGAACAAAGACTACATTCAAGAATGGCATTGAATGCAAAGAAACTGGACATCCAATAATGGCTTTGAATGAAAGGTATAGATCACAATATCTAATAACGGCTTTAGATAAAGTGAACAAAGACTACATTCAAGAATGGCATTGATTGCAAAGAAACTAGACATCCAATAATGGCTTTGAATGAGAGATATGACTCACAATATCTAATAATAGCTTTAGATGAATGTGAATAGTAAGAATCCAAGAAAGCATTGGACGAAAGGACACCAGTCATCCAATAATGGCTTTGAACGAAAGGTACAGATCACGGCATCTGAGAAAGCATCAGATAAATGTGAGAAAGGTAGAGATCCAAGAAAGCATTGGATAGAAGGGATCACAGTATTCAAGAAAGTATTGGATGAATGTGGACAAAGCTGAAATCCAAGAAAGCATTGATAAAAGGGATCACAGTATCCAAGACAGCATTAAGTGACTGTGAACTTTCAGGAATGGCACTGAAAGTAAAGGTCGATCACTATATTCAGGAATGGTATCGAATGATAGTGAGAAAGACATCCAGAAATGGCACTGAATACAAAGGAGGAAGCCCATCCAGGAATGGTACTGGAGTGAAGGAATGTAAATATCCAGGAATAGCACTAGAATGAGAGGATAGGTAACGTTTTGGTAGGCGCCAAGTAAGTTGGACTTTGACCACAAGGTAGGACGCGGATAACGACACGACCTCGGGAGAAAATGTAAATGAGGATGAAACACTCATGATATACATATGTATAAATTATGCAGATGATATATATGATCAAATGCAAATGCAGATGTCGATGTCAACGACACGACTCAACTCTCTGGGAAGACAAGACTGGAAGACTGATTCCTTAACACGGAGATCACTGCCATTCTGCTTGGGGACTAGAGATGCTAATGTTGGATGTTTCTCGGCCACACTGGTAAATTGTATCCAAATTGATGATCCTTGTAGGAAGGATGGAAAGCTGCTTGGGGATTCCTCAAATTAACTGCCCCAGATTAGCTGACTGTTGTAGATGAACTGATCATTGCTTCAGCTTATCTGATTCTGGAAATGACCGTTTGATGGTGCTCTTAGAAAGCTTGCCTCGGTCTGAGTCTTGAAAGATGATTGTTTTACTGTACACTAGGAAGGCTTGCCCCAGTATGAGTCTTGAAAGGTTTTCTGGATAAACCAAATCTGAGAAGTCGTCATTAAACCACAAATCTTGAACTGATTCTCAACAGGATATGGAAGGAACTTGCCCCTGATAGGATCACTGACCAAGTTTCTTAACTGTTTGAAAATTCCTTAAGAAGAAAGCTAGTTTGCAAACAAAATTACTTGTACAGACATGGTAAATGAAAAGTTCATGCAACTTTTGAAATCAAAATCATTTTGAAAGAGGTGTAAAGTATATGGGATACTGGTTAGAACACGGTGGTTCAAGACATTAAAGTGAAAGGTTTAAGCAAAGGGTGTAATGCGAAAACAAATGATCTACAAAAATCTTTGGGAGTCAGTTTACGCAACCTTACTATAGTATGCTTTCAAAATAACCTTGCTTCAGTTAGGTCTTTTGAGGGTTGTAACGTGGTCTGGTTCATGGTTTAAGAAACAAAGGATAAAGGCTCAAAGTTTATTTGTGACCCACCCAATCTACGTGATGAACTTCAGTCCTATGCTCAGTTAACTCAGACTATGCACTCAAGTTCCCATGAGTTAGGAATTGCACTGATGATGATAATTCAAAATTCAATGGACTTGAGATGGCAATCACTGCTTCCTTACAACTTTTGGTTGTCATACAAGCTTGTTCTTTTTTCTTTTCTCTTTTTTTTTTCTTTTTTTTTTAAGTGACTACCTGGCTTAATGATTACAGTGAACCACCATTGGCGTTCGACTTGAAAGACATCTTCGACACTTTCTTGTCGTGGGCGAAGGAAAACTTGTGAGTGCAACTTTTTGTTGAAAGGCGTCTTGAATGCAACTCTTGTATTTGAATGCACAATCAAGTTAACTGAGAACTACCCTGCCCCAGGTTAAGATTGCGGGTTGTTATTTGTAAAGAAAGAAACTCCTACTTCTAGGCTCAAAGGGGTTAAAGAGGGGTTATCTTCCTTATGTCTTCAGTATTTAGGGATTGAAACAATGCCTTACATCGTCAGCAAAGTTTTGATATGAAAGCATACCAATAGCAATTATGAGTATAAAGTATCATCATCCTCCATCCAATCTTTGCATAATCAAAAAGAAAATGGAACAGAGATAAAGTATTTATTGAAAAAGAAAGCATGGAGATGTAAATAGCAAACACAAATGAATTAAATCAAAAAGTTGCAATGCTCATTTCATTAATTGAGAAAGTACAAACATAGTTGAAAGCAAATAACTATTACAAAATAAGGAAATGCAAACGACAAGAAACAAGGCCTAGTGACTAATCAAACATAAGGATGAGCTGTCCTGTCTTTAAGAAGTAGCTGAGCCGAAGTCGACTGAGGCTTCACTTGGCGTGCCCTGGCAGAGGATTGCTCTGAACATCGGGATTGTCCTTAAAGGAGAGGATTTTGTTCCTCATCAGCTCTTGTACTCTAGCCTTCAATGCAAAGCAACTTTCCAAGTTATGGCCTGCACCACCTTGATGATATTCACAATAAAGATCAGCCTTATAGGCGGCTGGAAGAGGATTTGGAGGAGGAGGCAAAGGCCTTGTGGTAATCAAACCTTGTTGAACCAAACCAGGATAAAGTTCAGTGTAAGTAATGGGAATAGGATCAAATTGACCCCTATTACGGTACTGGTTTTGTCCAACAGCCGGACTTTGGAAAGCTTGAGTTGGTCGTGGAGCAGCAACCACGGGAGTAACAGCAGCAACGGTAGGGTGAACAACATACTGAGGTCGGGGACGAGGCCTTCTTGTTTCAGCCATGACAGCGTTAGTATGATCTTCCTTTTTCTTCTGAAAGTTACCATAGGATTTCTTCACAGCATTGGAAGATTCAACAGCCTTGGATACTTTTCCCTTCTTAAGACCTTCCTCTAATCTTTGGCCAATAGTAACCAAATCAGTGAAATTGGAGGAAACACTTCCAACCATCTTCTCCCAATAGAATGGGGACAGGGTATCCATGAACATTCCGGTTAGCTCTTTCTCAGCCAAAGGAGGTTCAACCTAGGAAGCCAACTCTCTCCAGCGCTGAGCATACTCCTTGAAAGACTCTTTATCATTCTGAGACATGTTTTGCAGTTGACGGCGATCAGGAGCCATGTCGAGGTTATACTTATACTGCTTCATGAAGGCATTTGTGAGGTCTTGAAAGCTATGGATAGAGTTTTGCTCGAGACCCATGTACCATTTGAGTGATGCTCCACTCAAGCTGTCTTGAAAACAGTGGATAAGAAATTTCTGATTCTTGGCATGAGCAGTCATCCTGCGAAGATACATGACCAAATGAGCTCTTGGCCAAGAGTGACCCTTGTACTTCACAAAATATGGAGTGGTGAACTTAGCAGACATAACAAGGTCAGATACTAAACACATGTTGTCTGCATCCACATTAAAGAAATCATTACCCTCAACGGCCTTGAGTCTCTTCTCTATGCTCTGAAACTGCTCCCGAACAACTTCAGGTTCAACAAAGTCTTCACGGTCTTCACCTTGAGCACTGGCAGCATTGTACTCATAGAGGGGATTCTCAAAGGGAGTTCGAGTAGTCTGAACTATAGGTTGAGGCTCGGCAAAAACAGAAGCTTGAAACACTGGTCTAGCAGCCTGACCAATCATAGCATTAGATGCAAGAGGTGCAGAATAGTTGTGTGGCAAACCAAACTCTGGCCAAGTTGAAGGTGGCACTTGAACCGGTGGAGGATCAGCACTTGAAACTTCCTGGATGACTGTCCTTTGGGGAGGCTCTCCTCTAGCAAGCAAAACTTAAAGCATCTCAGTGAGTTTAGTCGTACTTGATTTGAGGTCATCGATCTCCATTTGGACCTCAATGTTGTGTATATCTTGCTCTGACATCTTGCGTCTATAATTAGCTCTAGTCTGATATCGGTGTTGAGGAATCAACTTGACGACTAACAGACAAACACTGGAAGATAGAGACAATTGGAGATGAGTTGTCGGACAAACAAACGCATGCAATGAATCATGCAAAGATGCAAATGATATACAATGCAATGCAAACAGGATGCAACACGCATGCAACAGGATCAAAGGTTTGAGATCACGACATAGAGTCTGGGTAAAGAACCAACCACCGGGTGTGTACTAGGGTTCTTAAACTGTAGAACATGGTTCTAAGAAGTTCCTAGAGTCGACAACCCATCTTTTGGATTTTATCAATTTCCCAATAGTATCGCGTAGCAACCATTTAGGATTACTCCCTCATAATCATCGCACTACATCCTAAATAGGCCAAGTGGGGTAAAGGGTAACTAATGGTCATCAGTATCCCTGGCACCAAGATTGAAAGTGGCAATGCATTCACGATCGCTCGTTCAGCATATACCACCCCCAAGAGGGCCTCAACTGAGTGTAGAACCTCAAGTCAACTCCTTTGGGATTTCTCACTCGAAGTCTCCTTGACTATGTCCACGATCCTATCATATGTGTACGCTCAAGTTCGGGTTAGGACTTATCCTCGCCACTCAAAGTAACACCCTGCACACAGAAAAACCCAAGCACAAGCAGATATATATACAGATATGAATATGTACAGATATACAAACAAGCAAACATATAAATAACACAAATACAAACAAGGAGGGCTTAACCCTCTTAGGGAAGTCCCCAGTGAAGTCGCAATTTCTTTTGAGGTGAAAATCAGATAACAAGCTATCAATTAACTTGCATCACATTTCTTTTACAACCGACTTTGATTTATCCAAAGGAAAGGTTCAAGGTCGAAGAAAACCTAAAAGGGGGGAGATATAAGGTTCGGGGGTTGGTTATACAAAGGGAAGGTATTAGCACCCTAAGTATCCGTAGTACTTTACGGGAACCTCTTGTTAGTATTTGTGTTATGCTAAAGTTTGTTTGCTAAGAGAAATGTGCTAAGGTAAAGAAAGACCTAGGGGTATATACACTAAGTATGCTCGCCAAGACGTCGCATCTTGTGCCTACGTATCTGACTAAAGAATCAGAGCAACCGTAGTTCACCTCAATATGGGGTAAAAGGGTGAAAAGCTTGAAAGCAAAGCTGGTAAGGATTGATTGTTTAGGAGAAGAGATTAATGGCTATCTCTTATAAAGGGATTTGTAAAGGGTTAGACAATCTTGAAGGAGAAGATATTAATGGCTATCTCTTGGGAAAGTTTAAAGAAAGGTTTAAGAGTTATAAGAGATTAATGGCTATCTCTTGGGAAGGCTAGTTTTAAAAGGGCAATGAATGGTTACCTATGACTATGGGTCAAGGAGGGAGGTTATGAGCTTCCTATGACTATGAGGTCAATAGAGAGACTTTGACTATGAGGTCAATGAGGGAGGTTGCCTAAGACTATGAGGTCCAAGGTTGCAATGAGCTTTCTATGATCTTGAAATGAATAGAAAAACTTTTCCTTTGGAAGGAAGGGGAGAAGTAACATCTTGTAAACAAGAGTTATAGTAGGGTTGAAATGCAATAAAACATAGGAGTTTAAAGACTCCACAACAGTAAGCATCAATCCATATGTGAAGTAAAATTGAAAGTGTGAACATGGCAACAACAAGAATAGTTGGTTGTGTAACTTCAACAGAGGACAAAAATACAGATAATATTCTCATGGTAAGGTTTTGTTAAAGTTAGAAAGCAAAGCTTCACAAAATCACATAAAACTCACTTCAAAGTCAGTGGTCATGCAAATAAACCGAGTATGGCAGAAAAGGCATTCACATAGTTTGAAAACAAAGATATTCAAAGTAGACAACTTAGTAACAGAGGTCAACAAATATAGACAATATTTTCATGAGAAAATTTTGCTCAGAATCAGGAAACAAATTGCAAAGAAAAACCACAAGTTACAACATGCAATGTTTTATGTCTTTAGGAAAATAGTAGTTGATTTCTTAATAAAAGATTTAAGGTTAAAAAAGAAGTGAGGCATATTTTATTTGTTGTTTTTAAATAATATAAAAAATAAAAGGTAAAACAAAATAAAAAAGCAAATAAAAAAAGAGTGGTGGGTGCCACTTAGTGAGTGGCTTGCGCCATGCCTCACTAAGTGGGTGGTGCCATGGTCCAGTAAGGGTGGCTTGCGCCACTTCCATTGTGTGTTAAGGGTGGCTTACGCCACCTGTGAGAAAAATAAAAGGTGGCTTGCGCCACCCCTCACCTGGCTCTCGCCAGGTGGTTTTCCAGTCCTTTTTTATTATTTTTTTTGTCTTATATCTGGAGTGTACTTAGGTGTTATTCCATTTTTATTTTTGTTTAACAAAGTGACGGGCGCCACTGTCTTAACATGGCGAGAGCCATAACAAAACAAAGTCCATTTTCTTTTTATTTTTCAATCACGAATCAAACATACAAACCAAAACAACTCACATATTATGAACATTATTTCCAGTATCAGATATCAATATGATAATAATATAACAATATGCATTAATATGAACAGATTGAAGCAGAGGATGTATTACCTAGTAGAGTAAGTCCACTGCTTCTTCAACTATGAATTCTGGAAGAAAGTGAGCTGCTTCTCCTCCTTCTTCAGCTACCCAGCAAGGAACAAGTTGGTGGCTAAGTGTTTGACGGGAAGCAAACAGAACAATTTTCTTGCAAGTGTTAGAGAGTTACTTGCAAGAAATGAGGAGAGGAAGTGGAGAGTTTTTTAGAGAGTGTTTTTGCAATTTCTCTGTGTGTAAAACAAAGGAGAATTGCTCTCCTTTTATAGGCAAATCAAATGGGCAATAGGTTGAGAATACAGAGGATAACATTTTTGCACAAGGGAGAAAGATCACAAAGAGATTTTTACTGTTGCTGCTTTTCTTGAGCCAAGCAAGGTGTATCAGTGGATTGCTTGTTCTCAGTTCACAGCCAGAGAAAAAAACAAAACCCAACATCCTGGAGTGAAACACAAAGGATCAGATTTTTTACTGTTGGTCTGTTAATTGGGGAAATGTAAAGTGGTGGTATTGGAGATCTTTTGATACGGGATTTATGGAAAAAAGTGTTGGAAATAGGTACTGAGAAAAAGTAGCAAATAAACTTGGCACATGCTAGTGGAGACAATCTGGTTCAAACAAAATGAAACTAAGTCTATAACAAACTTAAACATAAAACTCACACTTTTCGCATAATGGTTTGTATGGACTAATCAAAATAGTTAAATTAATAAAAATTTGTCTAATGAATAAATAATAAAAGAAAACAAAGCTAACTAAAATAAAATTTAATTTAGCAAAACAAAGTTAAACTAGCTATTTAATTAAGAAATAAATAAATGAGCAAAATGAATAAGTAGTAAAAAATGTGAATTTAATGAAGTAAAAAGCAATTTAAAAATTAAAAGATACTATTAAAAATAAATCACAAATAAGGAAAATAAAAGTTTAGTACCAAAACAAACCATAAAACATGAATATGCCATAATCAACAACGCGGGATAAAAAATCATCAGGGAAGATACAACATTCGTCAGATTTGAAATTAATCGAAACCGATTTTTAACTTGACTGACTCAGTTGTAAATCCACGAATTCATTCCAGTTGACAAAATAGGCTATGCGGGATGATTGGCCTAGAAAAATATGTAACAAATACAACAAATCTAAGGGTAAAATTTGGGGTACAACACTATGGAAGGAGGAAAAAGAAGATGTCTTGTTCAAAACCAAAGATTAAAGCTAAAGTTTGTGTGTGTCTTGTTCAAAGCCTAAGATTGAAGCTAAAATTTGATTGAGATAGGAATTGTCATCTCTAAAGGGAGATATCTCACCTATTCATCACAAACATTGAGTAACTATATATAAGGGAAGTTGCTTTAACTGAGATACGTAGAATCCAACAATGCCACATCTTCCTTTATAAGTCTCTATATGCTAAGAGAGGGACATTGGCTTGGATGTATATAATCCAGAGGTTTGCCACTTACATCACCTAGATGAAAGAGAAATTTCAACCAGGATAAAGGAGGGACTCCAGCTTAGATTTTGAATCAACAAGTGTGCCACTTACCGCAATTTATTTGGGGGAAATGTTTGATTGTTTGTTTGTTTTGAAATGTGATGTATAGAAGGGATATCTTCCTACAGAGAGGACTCAATGGTATCACCTGTGGAGATGTTTTTGTGCCTTGATCAAAGCCCAAGGTTGAAGCTAAAGAGTGTTGAGAATTAACTCAACTAGGGAGTATTATGTATATCTTGTATAAAGCCCAAGATTGAGGTTGACTGAAAGGAAATCATTATATGAAGCCTAAGAGGAGGCTGACTCTTGCTGAGGATTGTTTAAATCTAGTGGAAGGTCTGTATTGTTTTGAGGAATCCAAAGGGGGGCCAACTCTTGCTGGGGATTAAAAAAGAGTTGATTTATCAAATACCATGAGGTTATGATACTTTTGGGATTTTGTTGATGGTGATCTGATCCTAGTTGGGGGTTTTAAAGATGAGGGTTACATCTTGTTTGAGGATCAGGAGAGACTAAAAAGGGTAAGTCTGTATGTTCTATAGACTTTAACTTCTCCTGGGGATTTAAGTGTTGAGAAGATGACTAGAATCTATTTTATTATTTTAGGAAGCCTGAGGGTCCTTGTATGAAGCTCAAGAGGAGGCTGGGGATGCTTTTAGGAAGCCTGGGGGTCCTTGTATGAAGCCTAAGAGAAGGATGGGGATGCTTCTTGGAAGCCTGGGGGGTCCTTGTATGAAGCCCAAGAGGAGGCTAGGGATGCTTCTAGGAAGTCTGTGGCTCTAAGCCTGAGAAAAGTTTAAGGAAAGGTTTCACTGGGAAACAGTATTTTCTTTGTTGAACAGTTCTAAGGTTTGAAGAAATTCAAAAGAGGTTTCACCGGGAATTAATCCTCTCTGGGGAAATGAATTTCTTTGATATATTTATAAGTTTTGACAGTCTTAAGAAAATTTTCACCAGGAATACTGTCTTTCTTAGTTCCATATTGAATAAAGCCCAAGAGGAGGCAGACTGTATTGGGGAAGTTTCCTATGAGGGAACTAGTTATTGAACTAAGGATCTTTACTGTTTGACCTAAAGGGTGAACTGAGGATGACCTAACCGTTGAGGGAAACTTAAACAGATATGCACAAGTATATACAGATATATGAATTAACAGGTATATAAACAAGGATGCATTAAATTGAAAGATTATTAGGTCTTACACTCTGAATAGGGGCACATATGTATTGTGATTGACTGTATGATTAGGGTTTTGGTAAATTGAAGAAAGTTTTGAGGAAAATTTGAATTTGAATTTGAAAGAAAGTTGTTCATTTAAAAAGAATGTTTGGGGCTTATAACTCAAGGAGAGGCCCAAATGGTCTAAGAGCAGTTTCACCGGGAATAATGCTCCTCTTAGTATCAGTTTAAAACAGATAGATAATTTTGAAAATAAAGGTATGAGGCTTACAACTCAAGGAGAGGCCCATGGAGGTTGTTTATTGTTTAAAACAAAGTTTATGTACAAAAAATTGGGGCTTATACTCAAGGAGAGGCCCGGAGGATTCATTTGAAAATAAAGATCGCACTGTGATACCGACAGACTTTGTGGGACTTATACCATAGTAGAGGCCCAAAATTATTGTTGTACAAAGGGGGGTTGGGTCTTACACTTTATTAGAGGCCCAAGTGTTTATTAAAATGAAGAAAAGTGGGGCTTATACTCAAGGAAAGGCCCAGATGAAAACAGTGGACGCACTGTTATTTTGAAAATCGTACTGGGACTTATGCTATAACAGAGGCCCAAGAAATTATTTATTTATAAAGGGGTTGGGTCGTACACTCTATTAAAGGCCCAAGTGTTGTTGAGATGAAGTTTGAAAGATTGAATTTTAAAGGAAACCCTAATTCCTAATTTTTTTGTATTTTTAAAAGAAAAATCAATTAAAAATGATAAAAATATATATCAAATAAATCCAAAAAATATGTTGTGAATTATGTTTAAGGTTTTGAAAAATAAAGTTTTATTCACATAATGATTTAAAATCAAATTGGTTTTGAAAAATCAAGAGAAAGAATTTATTTAAAATGTTTAAAAACAAATTAAAATAAAATTCTTAAAAATATTTAAAAATATGTCAAATAAAATATTTTGTTGTGGTTTTTTAGGTGAATAAAATAAATTAATGTGTGAGTGATTTTTGTGCAAAAAATCATTTTCAAATAATTAAAATTGATTTAGAAAATAATTATTTAAAATAAAATATCAAAAATATCAAAAAATGACAAAATATGAAGAAAAAAAATGAAAAAAATAGCATGGGTGGGTGTTTAACCCACACCCTCTAGCCAAACACACTTGAAAAACACACGATGCTACCATATGGGTGGCGTGTTTTTAGGTCAAAATTTTAGGGTATGACAACTCCCTATCCGCGTGAATCTCTTGGCCAGAGGAATTATTTTAAATAACCATGATAAGGTGTGTGTATTTTGTTTCAATGCAATTGAAGATAATACTCATGTGTTCCTCACCTGCCCGAAAATTCATTTGGTGGGGAAAAGAGTGGTTGATTGGATTGTCGTTCCATGGATCATGAAGGGAGCTGTTGTGTACATGTTCTGACATGGTGTTTGAGTTTGGTTGGGAGGTTTCGTATCTCGCTGGTATGCTTAATCTGGTTTGTAACATGCTGGAGTATTTGGAGGTCGAGAAACCAGATTCTATTTTACATTGAAATTTGCAATGTTGATACTATATTTCAAAGAATTTTTCGGTCATCTTGGAGGTGGTTGGTAGTAAGGGAGAAAAAACCGGCGAGATGTAATTTTTATGAGTGGTCTAAATTTCCCACTGATTTTTTGTAGATTTGTAGATTTCAAGTTTCTTGTTGTATTGTGCTTGTAACTTAGACATTTGGGTTGGAGATCCCCTAGCTCTCCATTAATATACATACTTGCTTATCAAAAATAAAAAATATAAGAAAATAAGAAGGAAAAAACTAGATAAACACATTTTGAAGGGACTAAATCAAAATCGAAGTAAATAATCAAATGAGTTTGTAACAATTATGTCATTAGTTATTATTTGTCTCCAGAAATTGTCTCAAGTGTAGATGAGGAGGCAACATCTAAATATTGGCTAATAACTTATAAGTATTTCAAACATCATTAGCTTAAATTCAAATTGTGTCACAATGATTTCTAGTCCCATAATTACATCAATAATGGCATTTGGGTCAAAAACAACAAAATGTCTAATGTTTCTTGCCAATGATATCAGTTTCGTCCATGGCTTTTCTTATCCTTGTTGAGTATCTCCAAAAACTTCTTCAAGATCCTCAAACAAAAGAAAAGATATTGAGATTTATGTTTGTTAAGTTGCAACTTGATAACTTTTCAAAAGTCAAAATGTTCTCTCTTGTTCATGGTCTCCTCTATAAACTGGAGTTAATAACTTGGGCATGCAGCAATCACACATCTGTCGTGACACCACAAGACAGAAAAAGTAACACCCTAATATGGTGATCTACCTCTTTCTCAAGCCCTAAGTTGTATCTCTTGCCTCTTCTATCTAGTTCCAAAATAATATGTACTATAAAAGTTTCAGCCCTCAACTTTTCTATTTAAACCAAAACCTAATTCCCCTTAATAAGGCTATTCTATTATTACCCTAAACATACTCCCATATTCCCTATCTTTCCCTACTCCTCTTACTAATTCTAATTTCTTTAATTTTAAATTTTAAATTCTAATAACTCATTTTTCCACCAAATTCTATTATTTCTCTTCTTTTTCTACAACTATTTTATTTTTATTTGAAATATAAATTTCCTCCCAATAATATTATTTTTAATCCTTCTTCTCAAATTAAATTAATAAAAATTAGTCCAATTAATTTCTACTATTCCCAATACCCACCAAGACACATATATTCACCAATTATCCAAATAAAGGCATATACATTAATTTACATAATTAAATAAAACTAAACTAAATTCAATTAAATAACTTAATTAAATTCCGGGTACTACAACTCTCCCCCACTTATAGAATTTCTGCTCTAAAAAATTACCTGAACAAAATAGCTCAGGATAAGACTCTCTCATCAGACTCTCCAGCTCCCACGTCATGCTTCCACTAGCAGGTCCTCCCCAAACAACCTTCACTAAGATGATCTTTTTACCTCTCACTTGTCTCATTTCTCGGTCATTGATTTGCACTGGTGATGCCTCCACAATCAAGTTATCTCTCACTTGCACATCATCCATTTGAATCACATGAGACGAACCGAAACATACTTCCAAAGTTGAGACACATGAAACACATTGTGAAGATTTAAAAGAGACAGTGGTAAAATAACTCTGTAGGACACTTTTCTTAATCGCTTGATAATCTGATAAGGACCAATGAAACGCAACATAAGCTTTCGAGACTTCAAAGCTCGACCAACATGAGTTACTGGAGTAACTGTAAAAAATACAAGATCTCCCTCTTGGAACTCAATTGTTTTCCTCCTCCTATCATGATAACTCTTCTGGAGAATTTGCGAATCTTTCATCTTCTCTTAAATCATCTTGATCTTCTCTGTAGTCTGTTGAGTAATTTCAGGTCCAAGCACAACACTTTCACTAGAATCATACCAACACAAAGGTGTCTTACACCTTCTACCATTCAAAGCATCAAACGGTGTCATTCCAATACTAGATTGGAAAATTTTATTGTAAGTGAACTCAACCAATATTAAGTAACTGTCCCAGTTACTTCCCTGCTCCAATACACAAGTTCTAAGCAAATCCTCCAAAGACTGGATAGCCCTCTCTGTCTAACTGCCCATTTGTGGATGATAAGCAGAATTCAGCTTCAGCTTAGTACCCATGGCTTCTTGAAAAATCCCTTAGAACCTCAATGTGAATCTTGAATCTCAATCATAAACAATACTTTTAGGAATACCATGCAAGCCAAATTCTACAATTGAATAATTTCCCCAATCCACATAATTCATCACCTGTACCCTATTGATTCTGCTGGGCCTACAACACCTGAGTCATTGGTTCTAAAGCTTCAGCAATAGCTTGATCATTTCTAAACACCAATAAACAACTATTAGAAGAAACATGCATCGACAGTGTTCATACACATGTTGCATACTAAGGAACAAAAAACATTACAAAAATCTGGTCGGATGGACCAGCCTACTTTAATACCACTATATAACACCCTAATAGAGTAATCTCCCCCTTACCTTAGATTTCTAGCAAATCAAGCTCTACAACAATGGTAATCTCTCCCTCTTCCTAAAGCCTTAGGTTGCCTTTCTTGCCTCTTCTTTCTTGTTCCAAAATAATATGTACTGTAAAAGTTTCAGCCCTCAACTTTTATATTTAAACTGAAACCTAATTCCCCTTAATTAAGTTATTCTCTTATTACCCTCAACTTACTCTCATATTGCCTATCTTGCCCATACTTCTTTTACTAACTCTAATTTCTTTTATTTTAAAATTTAAATTCTAATAACTCAAATTTCCACCAAATTCTACTATTTCTCTTCTTTTTCTGCAACTATCTTATTTTTATTTTAAATCTAAATTTCCTCCCAATATTATTATTTTTAATAATTCTTATCAAATTAAATTAATTGAAATTAATCCAATTAATTTCTACCATTCCCTTAACTCTCTCTAATACTCCCTCCGTCCCATATTATAAGAGAAATTTACTTTTTAGATTCATTGAATAATTAATGTATCTGGTCTATATGTAGACCAGATACATTAATTATTTAATGAATCTAAAAAGTGAATTTCTCTTATAATATGGGACAGAGGGAGTACCATCCAAGACACATATATTAATTAATTATCCAAATAACATCATATACATTAATTTAAATAATTAGATAAAACAAAACAAAATTAAAATAAATAAGTTAATTGAATTTGGGGTGTTATGCTCAAATATTTTTTTCATAAATTTTAATGATAATCAAAGTGTTAATGACATAACCCCCCGATAACGGCGCCAAAAACTTATTTATATTAAGAGTATCCATTTCACATAGATTATATTAACTTAAGTTTATTCCTAAGTCAAAAGTTGTGAATAGTCATGAGCAAAGAATAATAATAATTGTTATTGTCACAGGTTTAAAATGAATAATAGCAGCTAAAAGTATGGATGTTTAACAGAGATAAGAAACATGTTTGGCAATGATTCATTTAATGATTTTCATCTAGTGTGTTGTTGTGATAAGATATGCTGTTAGAAATAAGGCTAGAATGTAACCTAGTTGTGTATTCCTAGCCCATAAGTTGTTAAGAGCGAGATATTACATGCCCTCTTTAATGGAGGACATCATAACTTTCGTCAAGAGGTATGAGAAATTACAGAGGCATGCCAATCTACACCATGTGCCAGTGGAACTTCTCCATTCCATATCCATTCCTTGGCTTTTTTTTTTATTAGTGAGGCATGGATATTTTGGGGCCATTTCTTGTTGTTCCCGGCCAATTAAAATTCTAGATTGTTTGAGTTGACTACTTCACGAAATGGATATAAGTAGGGGTTGTGTCCAAGATAACGGCAGAAAGAGTCTGTCGCTTTTATTAGCAGAAGAGCATGTGCAGGTTTGGCTTAGTAAGAGTCATTGTCTCAAACAACGAAACACAATTTGCAAATACCTCCATAATTGATTTCTACAAAGAGTGTGGGTACAAACTAAGTTTGTATTCGTCATTCACCCACAGGTGAGTAGACAAGTAGAGTTTTAGAATAGAGTTATATTAAAAGGGATAAAGAAGATGTTGGATGCGGCCAAAGTTTTGTACAGTATTAATGTGATCCTTAGATGGTTTGAACTGAATTAGGGGCTTCAAGTTAATTTCTTTAAGAGTAGTCTCATAGAGGTTAATGTGGACCTTATCTTTCTAACCTCAGAGGTGATTTTATTAACTCTAAGATCGAAACCCTTTTGTTTAAGTATCTTGCTTTACCGGTAGGGGCTAATCCTAGGCTAAAATCTACTTGGGACTCATTAGTTAATTTGCTGACCGAGAGACTCTATTATTGGAAGCCCAAATATGTTAGTTTGGGAGGTAATGGGGTTCTTCTTAATTTTGTGCTTAATGTTATTCTCATCTCTTGTCCTATTTTAAGATGATTGTAAATATGTGGAAGAAGCTTGTTAGGTTAGACATAAGCTTTTTTTTAGGAGGTGGTGAAGGGGAATCTAAGATTTCATGGATTATGCCTAAGATTAAATAGCGGGAGGGGGCTTAGGAGTTAATGACCTCCAACAAGTTAATCTATCTCTTTTGGCTAAGAGAAGATGGAGGTTGCTTACAAGTGCTTTATGCCTTTAGTGTGAGTAGTTAGGTATGATGCTTCAGTCATTTCTTCTTTTTAGAGGGGGGAGTATATTAGGTTTCTCATATATTTCATCTTGATGGAAAGGTGTGTCTCTTCTTAGGTCCAAAGAGGATAACCCTTCTGATTGATTTGCTTATGGTATTGTTAGGAAATTAGGGTTAGACTTCCACACTTACTTCTAGAAGTACCCTTGGTTATGACCCAACCCCTAAAGTTCAAGTTCCCTAGTGCGTTCTCTAACTCCATTCCATCAAATAGGCCAGTGAGAGAGATTGGTCGAGTGGAAAACAAGGATCTGGTTTAGAATCTTGGGTGGATGAGATTCTTTTTTACAGAGTTACATGTGTTTGAAACACTACTACAAATAATACATTTCATGACAACGATTTCACCTCACATATTGAAAAACCGAGGTATAATTCTCACACACCCCCTATTTTTTTTAATATATACAATATATTCTGGCGGTTATTTTGAAAATGAGGGGTAAACCTATTCAGTGTACATGTTTTAAATCCCATCAGCCTCAGTTTATGTTTTTATCTCATTAAAAGTGGCGCCTTCTTGAGTATTTTATTTTTAATATAAAAATACGCCACATGTCACCTTGGTTTTCTTTCCAACTGAGGTGAACATGTTTCTCTGATATATATATATATATATATATATATATATATATATATATATATATATATATATATATATATATATATATATATATATATATATATATATATATATAGCTTGTCTAATTAAACACCACAAGCAGAATGCTAACGAAGAGTTAACAAAAGAGCCCTAAACAACAAGGGTCATAAACACATTTCATTTTCAATACAAAGATGTTATGTATTTAGTTCTCTCGTTTCTTCTTTAGAGATCTAAATCATTTTCTTTTACTTCTTCTTTAGAGAACTGATACGTCAAACATCACTACTAATATTATTGTTATATTGTTGTTGTTGTTGCGTTGTATTGTTGCGTTTTTAAGATCCGAAATCCTAGAGATTTTCTTGTTATTTTTGTTGTTGTTATTGTTGTTGTTTTTTCAATGTTGTTGTTCTTGTTGTTGAGATCCTAAACCCTAGAGGTTGTTTAATGACATTGTTGTTCTTGATATTGTTGTTGATTGTTTTTTATGTTGTTGTTTAATGTAAGCTATTGTTTTTTAGTTGAGTTTATTAAATCTATATGTTGTATTTTAGTTGTTGTTATTGTGCTTGAGTTTGAGATTAATATTGATATTGAGATTATGTTTTTTGTGATTCTTTGTGCAGCTTTAATCTTGTTCCGTCGATTTGAATTTATTATATTTAATGTTGATTGTTTGTTTCACTAACCCCTTTTTTAACATATAACCTACTAAAATGATTTTCGAAATAATCATATGAAAAATTATTTTGTATCTAAAACTTATCTTACATTTATGAATGATTTTCTAGCATTCTACAACTTATCATTCATCTCATATTATTTTGTCATTAAAATCCCTCTAATACTTCTAGTTTTCGTTCTATTTTCTTCCATATTTGTTCATTTTTCACAGCATCAAAATTTATGCTTTCAAGAATGAAGTAGTAAGGAAGTGTTGAATAAAGAACTTGAAATATTTAAGAGATTTTAACCACAAAACAACGTGAGATGAATGATGAGTTGCAGAATGCTTCAAAATCACTAATCAATGTAAGTTTTTCTTCAAATATAACACAATTGTTCTGATAATTATTTTCCTAATCAATTTTGAGAAGTTATATGTTCAGTATAGGGTTTAGTGAAATAAGCAATCCACATTATATTTAATAAACTCAAAATATTTTTACCCCTCGGTTTTATGAGATAACCGAGGTGAAAATATGGTTTATCCGTCGTGAAATGACAAAACCAAGGAGACATGTGTTTTTGCCATTTCAGAATTACAAAAAGGTCACCCTAGGGATCGAACCCATGACCTTTACATATACATGTCAATTTTTTTTAAAAATGAGACATAAAGTGTGCACTTTTCATGATGCCCTTTGTAACACCCTTAAACCCCGAATTTATATTTTAAGAATTGCACGACATCCAAGGTGTCACCAACAACAAAATCTTTAAAAAAACAAACATTTTACAACCAACGAAAAATTGCAGCAGATTTACTAATCTCAATCAACACCTGTCATCGCACGCTCACCTTCACATAGGGTATCATTGTAGCGGTATCGTTACTATTTTGATTAAAATAAGACAGTCACAACAAGACATTTATTCTCAAACTTCCATTTAAATAAAAAAATTAAAAAACAAGAGTTATCATAAGAAACTCTCAACAACTCCAACATAGGACAAATTAAAGTTTTTAACTCCAACAAAACATAAATATCAAATAGCATTCCCGACCCCGATGTTACAAAATCATAGAAAGACTTCTAACAATGAAAACTAAATGAAGTAACTCCATGAGCTAACTTCCACTTACAGCAGCAAACTCTAGTCCCAAGTATCTGCAAGATATCCATAGTGAACAACATGAAACCAAAGGGGGTGAGAAACAACAAACTAATATAAACAGTATTAAAATTGCCAAGGTAGAGAACACATCACAAACACACATTCAGTTACACAAATCAACAACCACATAGTCCCACACCCTTCACATCGACATATAGACATTCATATCCAATCAACAATGTTATGAACAATAGACTACATATGCAACCATGTAAACAAATTTACTCCACAACTGAATCATTATGCGTGCAGTACCATTCATAAACATTTAGGTTCATCTCGCTCCCGATTCCCATTATAGGACCAGATCACACCTAATAGTTATCATCACCATAAGTAACGCTTCAACAGCTCTCACCTGGAACTGGCTACGCACTTCCGATCCCCACCATAGGATAAATGTGAACCAAAATTTGTCAGCATCACCATAGGTAACGCTTTTCTGATTCCCTCATAGAACCAGTTACTTGCTTTCGATCCCCACCATAGGACCAACCCACATCAATATTCATCACCATCACCATAGGTAACGCTTCACTGATTCCCTCATAGAACCTAAAACTCGCTCCTGATCCATGCCATCATACCATAGCCCACTAAAATTAGACCGAAGTTTGTACACCATGATGCATGACTCTCAATAACATGCATTATCATTAAAAGGTTCACTAAAGGGATCCCCATACACACTCATCATTTATGCATCACATCATCCTTCATACGTAACAATTAATCCATGTTACGACATCAACAAACACAACAACCACAAAATAGCAGTAACTCAGCAATGCAAATTCATAGTCATTTACTCATGTTAATTCACCAGAACAACAACATATCATTGGATAAACAAAACAGTCTGCTAACAGAATATACCATTCATCATAAACATTGCTATAGTGGACACAAGATTATAAATTAACAAAATTATCTAGCACCACCATGAGGTAACTTACCAACGCTTCGAACGACATCTCATTTGGTCTTACGGAACAAAAGTTACGGCCAAAATCGTGGAACTGTGCAACAAAGACAGAACAAACATTCTGCCAGTTTAGAGTCGACTCCAAGCACGTATGAGTCGACTCCAATTGTCCCGTTTTCAAAAATAACACTTACGGTTGGTTTGGAGTCGACTGCAAACATATATGAATTGACCAATACTGTTGTTTTTGCCTAAAAATCAGTTTTTAACGTATTTTGAACATCATTTAGTGATGATAAGCCACCCAAACACTTCTTGGCACAAAAAAAACTTATTTCAAACATCTCTTTTCTCATATTAAAATGTCACTCTTATTAAGCTCTAATTCTATCAATTAACATGCCAATTCATCAAATTAAAAACACATTCCATCAATTCGTGAATAAAACTCAAACTTTCACACCTTCATCAATGGAAAAACTTCATAGACACATATTCATGATATTTCTGACATGGATTCATTATAGCATCACCTATAAACACATGATCTATCAACAATTTTTAGAAATTCATCATAAACCATTCATTAAAAGAAAACCTAACAACCCTAATGAGGTTAAGGACTCATTATCACTACCCTATCTTACAATACACCTAATTGGTAGCCCTTTCTCCCCCTTACCTTAGATTTTCCGCAATTGATGATGAATTATAAAGCTTCTATGAGTCCCCTCTTCAATTTCCTAGCTTGCTCTTTCTCTCCTCTGTTTGCCTAATTTTTAGGTATATCTGATGTTTCTTTAAAAACCTAGCGTTTTCCCTATTTTTGGAAAATATACTCCCCCACTACTTTGTTCAATTATGAATTTTACCCGACTCATTACTAGTCTCTCTTTTTTTATCACTTATTTTCTCCGATTCTCACAAATGGCACATTTCTATCATTTTTACTAATTAATTAATTCAAATAAAATACTATTTATTCTAATAATTAATTAAAAGTATAATAACTTTAAACCATTCAACCATCTTCTTACTTCTCTATGCCTCTATTCCAAAGATACTTACTCATACAATCACACAACAATAATTTATAAACACCAATTAATTAAATAACTCTAAATAATTCAATTAAATTAATTAATCGAATTTGGGGTGTTACACCCTTCGTTACCTCGCCATTGAAACCGATGTAAGACCTATTTTTCAACCGAGGTAAAAGGCGTTTTTTTGTTGTAGTGATTCTCTCTCTCTGTTGAGAGAGATAAGCGAATTTGAAGGCATATAAGAGTTAGTTTTTTTTTGTTGCTTTTGCTTATCATGTTAAGTTTGCTTGTTCCTTTCCATCTCTTATGGCCAAGAATTTGACCCTTCAGCTTATTTAGGATAGTTAGACTCCTCTTAAAGTGTTGGTCTTCTCATGACACCTTTCAGGATAAATTCTCTTATAGAGAGAACTTGTACAAAAGGGAGGGTGATTCAATGTTTTAAAAATCGGACCGGAGATCAAACCGGTAAAACTTACGGTTTAAGGTTCAATTGGTTAAACCAGTTAAACCTACGGTCGAACCGTTCATTAAATAAACTAATAATATGAAACTAAATTTCATAGATATGTCACACATTATTGTATGTTTTCAATTTTATAAAATAAATATTTCAAAAATTGAATTTAATACAAATCAATAATACAAATTTAATACAACACAATCAATAATACATAACATTAACATAGTTCTACACTTCATTTCAACTATCATTTAAGAATATTTTGACCAAACTAAAGAATTACAACAAAATAAATTAAACTAATTCAAATCAAAATTAAAATAATAGAATATAATAACTAAAATAAAGTTCAAATAATTAAGAACACCTAAATTAAATAAGATAGAATATCAAAATATAAATAATACAATATACTTCATTAAACAACAAAAAATCGAATTTGAGTTGAACTACGACAAACAAGTCTTAATAGACAACAACGAAAAATATTGACTTGAACGACAATCAATAGAGTTCGACATTATGACTATGTTTGAAAGAGACGGCATAATAATGATGGAGTGTGCTATAATGTAGTAACAAAACTTAGAAGTTTGTATAGTTGTAAAAATCACATGAAATTTGTTTTTGTGATTGGGGAATGTATGTTTAGTTTTGATATTGACATATTAAAAAAAATTTAAAATGGTCAAAATTTGATGATTGTTTTTAACCGGGCGGTTTTACAAAGCCGGCTCCGGTTTTTTGGTTCGAATGAGTTTCGATGGTTAAATCCGGTTTTTTCGGTTTAATCCCGATTTTGACCGACTAGCGGTTTTGAAAGGTTGACTCAACCGGATTCATCTCCGATTTCCGGTCCAACCGGTTTAACCGGCCGGTTCGGTCCGGTTTTTAAAACATTGGGGTGATTATTGATTCTAGTGAGCTCTCTTGTCTTTTATATTAGAATTCGGTTGAGTCAGTTTTCCATCTTTTTGTCGGTTCTGATTTAGTTATGTTTGTATGGTATAAGATCTTTCAATGGTTGAGTTGGTAGGAGATTCTTCCTGTAGACTTATTTTTTAGTCTTTCCTTTCATAAGATTGTAAGGCATAGTCTATGGAATTTTGTTATGATTTGTCATGTTGTAATCTAGATCATTTGGATAGCACATAATGATGTAATTTTTAGTGGTGTTATAAAAACTGTGAAAGAGGTGGAGGAGAATGATATTTTTCCTTGAAAATCGTTTCTTGATAAATTACAAAACTCTACCATTTATCTTAATTAATAAGATAGAATTTTTGTCTTTGGTTTTGAGATATGTTATGGTATGTGGTTTTGTTATTATTTTGGTAGATTTTAATGAGTTGACCGTGGTTCAAATGGGACGAATTCCAACCTGAATCCTAAGAAATTAATCTTTAGTTGTTTGAGCGTTTTTTCTTATTTATTTTGTATTTATAACCTTGATAATCCTCTAGATATTTCTTATATTTAGAATTATTTATATTTTAATAGTTTTTTTTCTTTTTCATTAATATATTATTTTACTACTAAATAAAGAATTTTAGACTTCATAAACACATATGGTTTAGGGAACGTTGAAAATATTTGTAATGGATGGTAGATATATTAATTTCTGATGGAACATAAAATTAATGACCATCTACTATGGTTGCTCACCATAAAGGTGGCATGTCTTGGTTCTATTATTAGAAGAAGAGTAATACTCTAATCTAACACAAATTTTCAACATAATATTTTTATTAATCATATTCATAAAAATCTACTAATTTCATATAAAATCTATATAATATTAATATAGAGGGATCTACAAAATATTTAATCAATAAATAATCAAGTGTGATGAAAATTATGCATTAAAAATTCTCATTTCGATTTTACATGATCAATTATTATTCCATAAAGCCAACTTAATTGATAATTACATAAAGACAACTAATACAAAGACACAAATTTAAACTTACGACATTTGTTTTATTCATTTTCATCTGATCAGTAAATTATATGGAAAAAAGGAGAGGTATTTTCCTAGCATTTATTAGTAAGGAAAGTATTGGTAAGCATTTATCTCTCTAAAGATATTTATATATTTCCAACCAAACCTGATTCACTTCACACATACATGTTTTAGATTCTATTATATTTTCTGCAAGATGATTTCGTTTGAGAAGGTTATATTGAATCTAGCTTTGCTGTTTGTGATATGCTTATCAATGAATATGGAAGCAACTGCAAGGGTGCAACTATGGAAGATTGAACATCATCACAAAACATGTAAGTAATATTATCTCCATTTTAGATTTAAAATCATCTTGTTTTTTTTTTTTCACAAGAATCTATTTGAATTTAGTTATATAAATCATTTTTTTATAGATATAATTTTATTTATTTTATGTTATTTTCCAATCAATAAATAATACAATAAGATGAACATAAATTGATTATTTTTTAAAGGATAGCATTGTTTAAAAACATATCAATTAATATTTATTAATAAATTTAATGTTATCATCATTTTGTTTGTGTTTAGTTGATTTTTTAAAGAAAATATTAAGAAATATTAGTTACATTCTTTTTAGTATTGATCCTACTGGTATTGGGAAGAGACAAATTAGATAATCATTTGATTTGTAAGATTAATAAAATTAATGATTTATTCGATAAAAATTCGAACACTTGAGAAAAGTAATTAGAAATGTCTTTCAAAATTTTATTTAAATATGTATGTATTTAAAAAAATTATTTAATTACATTTATTGAAATTTCACATTTTTGTATAATTTCTATCAAGTTTTCAAATCATAACCTTTAAATTAAATATAATCTAATGGTTAAATTAGTCTTTTACTTAATTTACTTTTATATTAAATTTAATACAAAAATTATGATTGGAGTAAGCTAAAAAAAACTTATTTTTTTGAGTAAGTTGATCTCTATCTATCACATAATCTCCACCATTTATTTTAAAATTTTAAGGTTTTGATTCATTTTCATATTCTTACATAAAAATAGCATTCTCAGAGGATATGAATTATATATATATATATATATATATATATATATCAAGTGTCTTTTATTATTAATTTTTTAAAATTAAATCATTTTTCTAACATAGGTAGAAACAACCAAGAACATGTTATTCAAGTGTTGGACTGTCTTCTTAGCAACGATAAAATATATTTTATTATTTTATTTTATTTTTCAATGGAAAATTGTGACTACTAATTCATTCTCAATGGTGCTGTCATGTTTGTTAGGGAATCTCAAAGATGGACGCCTACTTTATATTGTTGATGATTATCCACGTCGCCACAACTACAAAATCCTAACTCCTCCGCCTCCGCTCTCTTCATTTCTTCAACCTCCTCTTCTTCCTCCACCTCATTCCTCGCCTCCTCCTCCTAATTCTTTTCCACCTCCACCTCCTCCCTCTCCACCTTCTCAACCTCCACCATATCTCTCTCCTCCTCTTCCTCATTTTACTTCTCCAACTTTACCTCCTCCTCTTGAATCTTGATTCATGATATTGAAGATCTAGAGCAACAATATTTTAACAATATATTGTAACAATGGCAAAAGCATGCCGACAATTATTAAAAAGGAGAGAATAAGAAAGATCCTAGGAGATGTCTCCAGATTATATATAAACTTTTTTAGAATATATATATATATATATATATATATATATATATATATATATATATATATATATATATATATATTTCAAGTATGCCTTAAAAATTTTAGTGACGAAGAGAAATAAAAAATGTTTAATGATTGAATAAATCAAATAGTCAAAAGTTCTAGAGAGTCATCCAGAAAGTCAGAGGTGCTTGAACCAGAGTCACAGGGTTGGCGTTGGTTGCGCAATGCGGTAGTTTGTGCGATGGTGGCTTGCCAGAGTCTGTACATACGTTGTTCGGTTCTCGGTTCGTATGTTTTGGGACTTTTCGTTTCGGTTCATAGATTCATTTGTTAATGGATTGTGTTTTGGGCTTTGTTATGGATTTGTTGAGTTTAACAATTATAAATATGCATCTCTTATATTATTGTAGTGTGACAATGTTGAGAACTTTAGGGTTGAAGACAAAAATAAGAGTTTAGGGTTTTTGGGAAACCTTTAGAGTTATTTATAAGGATTAGACAATACTTCTAAACATCTTGGGTTTGTGTGATTCATATATTGAGAGTTGGAGAGATTGAGAAACACTTGGGTAGAAAATATGGTTTGTTCTTGGGAACTTGGAAGACTATTTTCTTGTAACTCATTTGTAATCTCTTGTAACAACTTTTGGAGTATAGTGAAATGGAGAGCTACTCTTCCCCCAGACGTAGATCATTTGATCGAAATGGATATACAAATCTTGAATGTTTCTTGCCTTCTTTTATTTTGTTATTCCAAGTTAATTCATTGTTTTATTGCATTAAAGGTTATTATTGCTGAAGACCATTTATTTTTATTGTCATTGTTCTTTGTCTCAAATTCTTTGGTGTGATTGAGCTCTGAATACTTTTTAGATGTGGTTTTAATTATTCAATTAATTTCACTATAATTCGGTGAAAACAAGATGATGGTAGAGGCGCTGAATTGATTATTGTGTTGTAGTTGTTCCTTGGTTTCAATGTGGTGGATGGAGCTAACCTATAAGGTTAACACTCTAATGCTCGAGTTTGGGCAGGAAATAAATAGATAAATTTCAAATGGAAGTAAAGTTACTTGAAAATGGGGTGCTTTGTCTCCTTTTATAGAGGGGATTGTTTGTAACTGAATTGTGAAGGGGGACCGTGAGATGTAGCGGACCATCGGATGAATTTGATGGCCTTGATTATTTATCTCAAAGAGAATCACGAGTAAGAACTTGGACTATCTTTAACATGCTATACTTCCCTTGGTATTGGGTGTTGCTCTGTATAGGGCTTTGGCGACCGACCAATAACAATTGCCCCCAAGCCCTTGTCTTTTGTTGCAAAAAAGGGAAAGGATTTGTGATTGCTGACCTTGTGTGTCAAGGAAAGATAGATAATAACTAACACGTGCTCTCTATTCTCGCCGATTGTTCACATAATTCCCTTAAGTCAGTATAATGTCACCTCAACGGGCGTAAAGAAATCTCAATTGTTGGTAGTGAAGTATGATCGTGTGGTTTTAATTCATTTGGGGAAGTTCAACGGGGTTTTTGAAGGGACTTCATTCCTTTTTTATCCCGCATACCGACTTTTGTGAAAAGCTTTTTCTATTTCTTCTTTCAATCGTGAGTATTATGGGCGTGTAAAATTCAACGTGTGTTTTTTTTTCTTTTTCTTCTTTTGCTATCCTGCATATTGAATTCAGTGAAAAGTATTTTCTTTGTCGAAAGATTTTATAGAAATGAATGTTGATGCCTTAGGCGAATTTAAGAAAAAGTATCATAAAAAAATTGATTTTAAAAATTGAGAGAGACATTTCTAATCCTAATAGTGTCTTAGAATTCTTAAAGGAAACTCATGCATCTCTTGTAAGCGGGCATTTATGTGTTTCATATACTTTAGTTGAAAAGGATAATTAAAATGGAATGTGACACTTGATAAGATTTGAAAATTTAAAATGAAAACCTAAAAGGACAATTGGCACATGTAGTTTCACTATATAATGTTGTTTCTACTTTTTCAAGTGATAGAGAAAACAATTTGAAGAAAAATCATCACTTTACTAGAAAAGATAAGAGGAACGTTTCATCTAAAGCTAATTTTCATTATAGTGGTGATAAAAATCATATTAGGCATCTTTGCATGTTAGGAATACCAAAGTTCCTAATGGTATCATGGCATGGATACCTAAGTTTTCTTTTACTAATCATCCAAGAAGCATTATCTAGGTACCTAAATTACCTGTTTAACTTCTTATAGGATGGTCTTTCCTCCGCAAAAAGTATGTAGTTTCTAGATACCGAATGCTCAAGACATATGACGGGACACACTTTGATGTTCATCTAGTTTGATCACAAAGACGCCGTCGCGTCACATATGGAGACAACAATAAACGTAAAATTCTAGGAGAAGGTATTATGGAAAATCCCTCAACAATTACCATGATGGTGTTTTATTGGTGAAAGGGATTAAAAACAACTTATTAAGCATTCGTAAATTATGCGACAAGGAGTATTCAACTATCTTTGATACCTTAAGTTGTCTAATTAAACATAAGGCTAGTAAGAGTCTTGTGTTTAAGGGTTCTAGAGTTGATAATACCTATTTGCTATACCTAGATGGTATGCCAAGGTATGATTTTAAATGTTTGGTCACCAAGAATAAATATTTATGGTTATTACACATACACTTTGACTTGATTAATAGGATTGTTTCCAGAAACCTAGTAATTGGTCTACCTAACATAAATTTTTCAAAAGTTAAGCTGTGTGGGGCTTCCTAAAAGGGAAAGGCAAACTAGAGTCTCTTTTAATTCTAAAATTGTTGTTTCAACTTCAAAACCTCTCGAGTTTCTCCATATAGATCTTTTTCGCTCTTCAGGGACAAAAAGTATATGTAGTAACTATTAAAGATTTATTATCGTAGATGACTATTTTAGATTTACTTTGATTTTATTCCTAGCCCATAAGGAAGAGACTTTAAAGCTTATGTTAAGTTTACTAAGCTTGTCAAAAACCGTTTTGAATTTGAAAATCTCCATTCTCCAAAGTGATCATGATGGTTGTTAGGTCTGTGATTTTATGATTGGCAACAATTTTGGTAAAACATATTTAATTTGGAAAAACATGTATCACAGCCAGATGTTGAGAAAGATGTCATGACATCTTGACTAAGTGGTACAGCAGAGTCTGCTGTTACTTTTCTTGATAGATGTTCTGACAGATGTTGTGACATGTTATACCAGAACATCAGAATAGTTTGGCATTTTAAATCCTTGAAGATTTGATTTTAAAATATGAGATTGTGGATGATTTTAGTTCGCATACAGGCACAGCTAAGCAAGGATATTTTATGAACATTGAATATTTGATTTGGTTTCATAAAAAGGATCTTGGAGACTTTTTAGGAAACTTTGAAGATTCGTTCCTATTTTTGAGGAAAATATTTTGCAGGTGATTTACACCTGGAAGATTGGATTTGATTGAAGAGTCCTAGCCCATACTACCAGAGTCTATATAAAGAGACTTACTAAACCTAGAAACTTAAGCGTTATCATTGAAGAAATCGTGTGTGCACAAATAAGGGTTTAGGGTTTGAGAGTTCTTTTAGTGTGTTGTGTTTTTGTATGTCACTCTTGTATCAGTTTTGATATATTGAGTTAACAGATTGTTAATTGTTAATTGTTCACTCATAAGCTTTTAAGCACAAGTGTATTGTTCTTAGTTTAAAGCTTTTAAGCTAAACTAATTATTATACTTGGAAGTGTGTTTAATTTTATTTTGGTCTTTTTGAATTGTCACTGGTTTGTGACTGGTAGGAAGTGAGAGGGATTTCTCATATCTAGGAGTTCCTAGGTAGAAGTTAGCACGGGTAGTGATTAGATGATAAGTTGTAAACGAGGGAGTTTAGCTCTGAACTAATACTATTATAGTGGATTTTCTTCCTGGCTTGGTAGCCCCCAGATGTAGGTGAGTTGCACTGAACTGGGTTAACAACTACTGGTGTTATTTATTTTATGCAATTATATTATATTACCTTGTCTTAAAGTTGTGTGAAGTTCAGGTATTAGTGTCATGACATCTCTTTTGACATATCATATCTGTTACCAGAATTTCAATTGGCATCAGAGCAGGTTACCCTGTTCTACTTTGGGTGAGCTCTAGGGAGATTATTTTCTGATATTATGGACAAGGAAGGATGAGGAAATATGAATAGACCCCCCATCTTGGATGGAACTAACTATGACTATTGGAAGGCTCGCATGGTGTCCTTCTTAAAATCCATAAATATCAAAACATGGAAAGCCATCATTAAAGGTTGAGAACATTTTGTGGTCGAAGATAAAGAGGAGAAGGAAACTCTGAAGCTTGAAGTGGACTGGACTAAGGAAGAAGATAAAAATGCTCTTGGAAACCCCAAATCTTTGAATGCCCTATTCAATGGAGTTGATAAAAGAACTTTCAGGTTGATTAATACATGTACAGTGGCCAAAGATGCTTGCGAAATTCTAAGAACTACTCATGAAAGCACATCCAAAGTGAAGATATCAAGACTTCAGCTTCTCACTACTAAGTTTAAAAACCTAAGAATGAAAGATGATGAGAGTATTCATGACTTCCACATGAATATCCTTGAGATTGCGAACTCATCCAGTGCCTTGGGAGAGGAGATGTCAGAAGAAAATCTAGTTAGAAAGATACTCAGGTCTCTTCCTAAGAGATTTGATATGAAGGTCACAGCTATTGAATAAGCTCAAGACATCACCATCATGAGAGTGGATGAACTTGTTGGATCTCTTCAAACCTTTGAACTAGGTATTAATGACATATATGAAAAGAAGAACAAAAACATAGCATTTGTGTCCAATACTGAAGATGAAGAAGATGAATTTAATCTTGATACTGATGAAGGAATATCAAATGACATTGTGCTTCTTGGGAGGCAATTCAACAAGGTTCTGAAAAGAATGGTCAGGAAGTCAAGACCTAGTGTCAAGTTCATCTCATCTGACATCAGTAAGTATAATGAATTTAGGAAAAAGGAAAGAACTGAGGAAAAATCCACTCAAGGTAAAAGGACTCAATGTCATAGATGTGAAGGATTTGGTCACATTAGAGCTGAATGCCCTACATATCTCAAGAAACAAAAGAATGGGTTGTCTTTATCTTGGTCTGATGATGATGAGTTAGAAGATGAAACTAACACTGAGCCTATCAAACTTGTGAATGCTCTCTCTGGCAAATGGGCAGATGGAGTAGAATCTTGTGATGAAAATGTCCTCTATGAAGATCTGGATGTGTCTTACAAGGAAACTTGTGACAAGTGTGAAGAAATTCTTAAGACAGAGGAAAATTAGAGAAAGATCATAGCTGAACTGGAGAATGAGAAGAAGGAACTTCTATGTACTGTTTCTCATCTGCAAAATGAGGTAACTCTCTTGAATTCTAAGCTTAATAACATCACTGACTCTTTAAGAAGGATGAAAAATGGATATGATATAATGAAAGAGGATGGAGATACAAGAGGTAATTATCTATCTGATAATCAACAAAAGAAAAGGTCTGTAGAAAAGTTCTTTCCTTCTGAAAAGAAGAAAATGATCACCATGTCCAACCACATGTTACAACATCCTTGCAAACATGATGTAACTTCAACAAAATCTTAATCCTCAACTTGGAGGTGTCATTACCGTGGTGAGTATGGTCATGTAAATCCTTTTTGCTATAAATTGTATGGAGATAAAAAATCTTCAGATCATTCCAAGACTAATCAAGTGAGCAAAAAGAGAATGTTAAAGATAGGGATGTTAACCTTATAGCTCATACTTCCTTGAGAGCTTCAACTAGAGAAGATTGGTACTTTGATAGTGGATGCTCTAGACATATGATAAGGGTTCATAAATGGTTGATAGATATCAAATCTCATCCCACATGTTCTGTCAGGTTTGGTGATCGATTTAAAGGAGAAATTAAAGGAGTGGGAAAATTGGTGTGTGATGGTTCTCCTAATTTAGAAGACGTTCTTCTTGTAAAAGGATTAACTGCTAATCTTATTAGCATTAGTCAGCTATGTGATCAAGGTTTGTTGGTCAGTTTCTCAAAATCAGAATGTTTGGTCAAAGATGAGAAAGATGTTATTCTGATGAAGGGTATAAGGTCTAAAGACAGTTGTTATTTGTGGGAACCTCAAATAACTGCTTATTATCCCACATTTTTAAACACCAAGGAGGATGAAGTTAAGCTATGGCACCAGAAAATTGGACACCTTCACCTCAAAAGAATGAAGGAAATCATAACTGAAGGAGTCATCAGAGGAATGTCAGAACTCAAGATTGAAGAAGGGAAAGTATGTGGTGAGTTTGAAATTAGGAAGGAAACCAAGATGTCACATACCGAGTCACAACATTAGACTACTTCCAAAGTTCTAGATCTTTTACATATGGAGTTAATAGGACCAATGCAGGCAGAAAGCCTGGGTGGAAAGAGGTATGTCTATGTGGTTATTGTTAGACGAAGGCAATTGATCTAGAAGAGGGGGTTGAATAGATTACTTCTTTTTAAATGCGAGTCGGCGCTATAATTTGGTTTTAAAATATTTTGCAGAAGCGGCCAAGGATAATTCGTCTACACGAACCAAGTTACTGAGAGGATCAGATATACGTAAGCCAAATGGAACAAAAGGCTCGAAGAGAAAAATTAGAATCGCAACTTAACAATTAATCAATTTTCCAAAAGCACTTAATGAGGTGCAATATCCGATGAGCAGTCAACAATTAAACCAAACTTGACAATATATCAAACAGCTTGTATGCGTTCAATCTATCGAGCACTTGGAGTGCGTAAAACTCCAAGCACAAGCTTCTACTTCGTTGATGCATATACTTTGTCTCCTCTTCCCTTGATTCGAGTCGAATCAAGTGCCTCGAACTTGTTGGAAGAACCTCTGTTTACCGTTACTAGATTGCAAGAACACAACGGTCTTCAATCACATTCACTCGGCTAATTCTGATCCACACACAGTTCGATCCTCAAACCTTGTTGCACAATCCTCCGATTAACGCTACTAGATCGACAAAACTTTCAGTTCTTCGATCACCTTCGCTCGGCTGAATTCAATGCACACAAGATCTGATCCAAAAACCCCCAAATCCAATTGATCTTGGAGAACAAAACCCTAGAGGTTTTATTCAAGAACAAACCCACTGAAACACTCACCCCAAACCAAGACACAACTCTATGCTTTGGACGTTATCACTTCATGATGCAGAAAATCAACAAAAATGATTATGTGTATTTGTTGAAAAAGGTGCAAGATTAAAATGAAAGTGATGAGAGAAAAGGTTTCAATGTATTTCTTTGACTTGTTCTTGTTCTTCATCGTAAAAAAATGAGGAACCAACTATATATATGATGTAAAGACCAATAGAAAATAATAACAACATTTAGAATAAGAGAAAAATAGAAAAATTGACTACTTACAGCGAGCGGTCAACCGCTCCTTGAAGAGGGTCAGCCTGCGCTGACCCGTGGAGGAATCTGCGCATGTTGGGAGACCATGCGTCGACCGCTACAGGGACCATGCATCGACGCATGGCTGGGAAAAATGCATAATCAGAAATCCAGAAGCGTGCGTCGACCGCAGTGTAGGCGTGCGCTTACCCGAGCGAGACACACACATTTACCCCATATTGTGAGTCGACCGGACCTAATCTTAGGTCGACCCAAACTTCAAAAATACTCAAAAATTTGTTTTGCGACACATTTTTATCTATATAGGCATAGTTTATGCATTCCTAATACCAATATCATGATCACCCATATTTAATGGATATGCAAGACTCCTCCATGTATTTAGACTCATGATTATGCAATGCAAAATTAGAATGCTGACACCAATGAGATGACACCACCCAAATTACAAACTACTAGCCCTCACATACATTTTGACATCATTAAAATAAAGCTCAAAAGAGAGGCACCTTGCCCTCACTGTTATAAATGATTTTTCTAGGTTTACATGGGTAAAACTTCTTAAGGAAAAATTAGACACCTTTGGAGTCTTTAAAGAATTATGTCAAAATGTTCAAAAGGAGCAAAAAGGTAAGATTGTCAAGATTAGAAGCTATCATGACAAGGAGTTTGAGGACGCTAAATTCTCTGAACTTTGTGCTTCTGAAGATATCAGTTATGAATTTTCTTCTCAGCAAGATGAAATTATTGAGCAAAAGACAAGGGATATACAAGAGTCAGCTAGAGTCATTCTTCATGATAAGAAATTTCCATATCACTTTTGGGCTGAGGCTATGAACACTGCATGCTATATTCAAAATAGAGTCACTTTGCTAGAGGGCACTTCAATCACTCTCTATGAGCTATGGAAAGGAAGGAAGCCTACAGTGAAATACTTCCATATTTTTGGAAGAAAATGCTATGTCCTTACTGACAAAGACCAAAAGGGTAAGATGGATCCCAGAAGAGATGAAGGGATATTTCTGAGTTACTCTTCAAGTAGCAGAGCTTATAAAGTTTTTAACTCTAGAACTAGAATGACAATGGAATCTATCAGTGGGGTAATTGATGATTCAATCACTGAGCAAAGAATAGATGTTAAAGCCAATGTTAAAACATCCTTTGGGCAAACTGATGAGGCAGGAAGAAAAGAAAGTTGTAATTTCACTATCAATGTGTCAGATAACTCTCAAGTCACAACAGGTCTCACTATTAGAGTTTAGATAGAATAGCCCAAGGAATTCATCGCAAGACACCCTACTGAAGACAACATCACTCAATTTGCAAAGAAAATATCAAACTTTTGTCTTGTCTCTAAGCTTAAAACCAAGGATGAGTCCTATTATTCAAGAAAAGAAGATCTTGAATTGCATCATTGGACCAAGGGTTTATGGTGTGTTCTACTTTCAAAGAACTAATTTCATGATGAAAGAATTTTACAGTGATGATGGATGTGCTTTTGGGAACACTGCTGAAGCTGAATATGGTGAAACAAGAAGAGGTTACTCTCAACTAGTGTGGATGAAACAGATGTTGAAGGAATATAATGTCAAGCAGGATATCATGACATTACATTGTGAAGATCTAAATGTTATCATATATATTATTCAGCATGGTTAGAACAAGAACCTTGATAGTCACAATCAACTAATCAGGAATCTTGCTAAAGGCAAGGTTGTTATTTTGGAGCATGTGGACACTAAGGACCAACTGACTATTAGGTTTACTAAAGCCTTATATGCAAATCAATTTGAAAACCTAAGCAGTGGACTAGGCACTTGCCCTATTAAGGATTTATAGAAATTATAGGCGTGGAGGAATGCAACAGATATTGTATCTTTCCTCTATTCTCTGAGGCATGATAAGCCTAAGCAAGTTGCCATTGTTAAGGGATGGAACAATAGATTTCTGCAAGATAGAAGGGCTAGTTTGAAGAAGACATGTTTTAAGGTGTCATACCCTAAATTTTGACCACAATATTTCCTATCATTGTGAAAAATATCACCACAATATGGATGTACCTTCATGCATCATCGATCCTCTCAAAGATTGTTGAGCATTCACCTCAACCAAGAATTAGGGTTTTGGACCCTCTCAGAGAACTCAGATAAAGGATCAATCAAGAATGGACATGATCTTTAACTTGTAAAACCTATCAAACAACCATGAAGGATCAAGAGGTTTCCCACATCAAGAATCAAGCGTGAGAATGCAACACTTCAAGTTGATCAAACCTCAAGAGCACCAGTGTCACCAAATTAGGGTTTTGGTCGACCAAGGCCTCTAGAGGGAAATTTTCATCTGGGCATGAGCCATTACTTAAAAACATGACCCAAGAGGCTCAAAGGGACCTCATGGATCCAATCATAAGTTCAAAATAGCCTCAGGAGATGCATTCATCAAAAAACAGGAATTATTCACCCCTAAGTTGACTTTGGGAACAAGACATGAGCCAAGACCTCAAGGAATGTTTTGAAGACCTCAAATATCTCATATTAATCCTCTCACAAGTTCAAATTGACACAAAGAACTTGGTTCATGAGCAATATAGAGATTCAAATTCATCTGGGCCACAAACTAGGGTTTTTGAGAAAAAGTCAACCATACCTTTAACTTTTGACCAAGACATGATCTCAAACCTTAGGAAATGATTCAAGACACTCTAAAAAACCTATGGAATCCATCCATTAAGTTTGAATTAGGTCAAGAACTTGATTTCATAGAGAATCAAAAAGTTTGAAATTCATCTGACAAAAAGTCAACTGTGCCCAAAAACCAAGTTTGACTTTTGAGATTTCTAAACAAACAAGGTTCCCTTAAGTAAAAAACAATATTAAATCATGGTTTGGATCACCATCCATCAAGAAAAATTAAGAAAATTGAGGTTACTTGCAAAAGGGGTAATCTTAAGAAACTTGAAATTTCTCTAAGTTATGAAAAAAGGGTGGTTTTTCCTAACTTTGCAAGGTCATAACTCCCAAACCACAAAGCCATTTTATTATATCCAAAGCTCATATAAAAGCTCTCTATACACACTACAAAAGTCTCACAGTGCTCCATGAGCCAAAAAAGCTTGAATTTTGAGTTATAGAGCCATGAAGTTAGGGTTTCAAAACTTTTGAACTTGGACACTTAGTGAAATTTTGAGACAGAACCTGTTTCATTTTTTTTCCTACTTTAAGGTCATTTTTTATTATGATCCAAGATGAACCAAGACCAAAGTCAAACATCAAAGTTGAAGTATGATATAGGGGCTTTCTAAAAAGTACAAGAGCCTCATATGATTCAACTTGAGCAAGAAGTTATAAGCTCCCCAAAATGGCATTTACACCCTGCCTACACAACATCATTGGTACATGACTTGTATCCCAAGATTTCCTTAGCCAATTTTGGACACTTGCATCATTGTATTTCTGTCCAATATCAACATGAATGATGAAGAATATGAGCATAAGGCCACCATGTCAAAAATCAAATCCCTTGGGCATGTGGCATTCAAGATTCATTTCCAAAAACTCCAACTTTGTCATGGAGCATTGAATGGATGCATAGAGCTGGAATGTATCAATTCATAACATTACAAATGAGTCAAAATTAGTCCAAGAATTAGAAGACCATATGCCTGCAATATTGACTCAAGTCAATAGATAGAGGAGACTTTGGCTACATGACAAAAATCAATGGATAATAGGGTGATCCAGCCCCCAATCACTATTCCTTGCAAAACAAACTTCCTCTACTATAAATAGAGGTCATGTGTGACTGATCAAACCACCCCAAAACATCTCCACTCATGTTTTCTCTCATTTCCTTCTCATGAACCAGAATTTGCTTCTTTAGCAAGTAAGGTTCGAATTTTCAAATAGAGAAGGATTCCACCATAACCAATGATCCTAACACCTCACATACACCAAACACTTCTCCATCATATGTACCCTCAGAATCACAAAGCTCAAAATCCAACTTAGGCCTATTTGCAGTTGAGGTACCACAACAAGTTCCAAGTGTTTCCAATCAATTCCAAGCATCTCAACACATTACTTGAGGTCCAAGGAAGCTGTCCAGATCATCAAAACACTTTTGTAACACCTACAACTGAGGATTTGATTTCCTCTGCAAGAGGTAAGCCTGACACTCTCAAACTCTATGATCATGCATCGTAAATGTGTTTTCAAGTTACAAACATGTTTAAGTACTTGTATATAGTGTTTCCCCTCAATCAATTTCTTTGTAGCTATCGTGTATAGGATTTCATAGTGTTCTTGCAGAAATTAGGGTTCATGTGTTCATCACTTGATTTCTCACTCCACACTTAATATAAATGCAATTAATTGTTCTCATTGGAATCCTTGTTCAAAAACGAGCAATTTTCATGTTTACAAAAGTCAAAACCATTGAGTAATCAGAGAGATATGAGAGGTTTTGCAAATCTGGCCATGGAGGTTCGCGCGAGGAAGAAGAAGGTTGCCTTGGCGCCTTTTTTGAATTTTTGAATTTTCGTTATTTTTTTAATTGATTTCAAAAATTAATTTCTCTTTGATTTTTAATTATTTTTTATTGATTCTCTTATTCAAAATTAAAAAAAAATGTTAAAATATTTTATTCTACAAAAAATCAAAATTGTATTATTTATTTAATATAGGCAAAATATCCTTTTTGGTCCTTTAACTTTAGCTCGGGGTTCATTTTGGTCCCTTAACATAAAAAAGTGTCATTTTGGTCCCTTAACTCTTCAAAACTTTCCATATTAGTCCTTTTGTCTTATTAGCGATGAATTTTAGCGACTGATTTTTGAATTTTTCCGTCGCTAATAAGACGAAAAGGACTAATATGGAACGTTTTGAAGAGTTAAGGGACCAAAATGACACTTTTTAAAGTTAAGGGACCAAAATGAACCCCGAGGTAAAGTTAAAGGACCAAAAAGAATATTTTGCCTTTAATATATTTTGAATTTTTGGAAAGAATTTCCTTTTAATTATTTTTAAACATTTTTTATGAAATTTTCCTCTTGATTTTTCTAATTCAAATGAATTTCACACCTTCATATAAATAAAACATGATTTATCAAAACATTTTTCAAAGTTCACAACTTGCTTTTAAATATATTTGATATTTTATATCAGTTTTTATTTAATTTTCTTTGAAAAAATGTATTTTTAATTAAAATTAGGGTTTTCCCTTGATTTTAATTTTTCAAATTTCATTTGAAATATTTTTGGGCCTCTTTGTAGAGTGTAAGACCTATCCATTTGTAAAATAAATAATTTTGGGCCTCAGTCATTGTATAAGTCCTGATGCGATTTTCAAAATAACGGTGCGATCGCTGTTTTTTCACTTGGGAATCTCCTTGAGCTGTAAACCCCATCTCTTGTATAAAAATAAATTTGGGCCTCTTTGTAGAGTGTAAGATCCATCCCCTTTGTAAATAAATAATTGGGGCCTCATTCATTGTATAAGTCCCTCTGCGGTTTTCAAAATCGCGGCGTGATGGTCGCCTGTCAAATAAAATTTTGGGCCTCTCCTTGAGTATAAGCTCCATTTTTCTTTCTTCACAAAAACTTTTGGGCCTCTAATAGAGTGTAAGACCCAACCCCTCTTTGTACAAAAACAATTTTGGGCATCTGCTATAGTACAACGTCTTTCGGTATCGTAGTGCGATCCCTGTTTTCAAAATAAGTCATCTGGGCCTCTCCTTGAGTATAAGCCCCAATCTTTTGTACATCAACTTGGTTTTAAACAATAAACAACTTTCATGGGGCTCTCCTTGAGTTGTAATCCCCATACCTCTGTTTTCAAAATCACCTATCTGTTTTAACTGGTACTAAGAGGAGCATTATTCCCGATGAAACTGCTCTTAGACCACTTGGGCCTCTCTTTGAGTTATAAGCCCCAAAAGACTCTTTTATTTTAAAACAACTTTCTTTCAAATTCAAATTCAAAGTTTTCTCAAAACTTTCATCAATTTCTTAAAACCCTAATCATACAGTTGTAAATCAATACAATTAATCACCATACACTTGGGCCTCTTCTCAGAGTATAAATCCTAACATTTTTTCAATTCAATGCATACTTTTTTATATACCTGTAAATTTATTCATCTGTATATATACTTGTGATATCTGTCTAGAGTTTCCCCAACAGTTAGGTCTACATATAGTTCAAACCAGAGGTTACTTTTCTAACTTAGTCAAAACTAGTTCCCTCATAGGAAATTCCCTCAATACAGTCTGCCTCATCTTGGCCTTATTCAATATGGAACAGAGAAAGACATTATTCCCGGTGAAACTTTTCTCAAGATTGTCAAAACTTAGAAATGTATATATGTACAAGAAATTCATTTCCCCATAGAGGATTAATTCCCGGTGAAACCTCTTTTGAATTTCTTTAAACCTTAGAACTGTTCAACAAAGAAAGGATTATTCCCAGGGAAACCTTTCTTGAACTCTTCTTATGCTTGGACCCACAGGCTTCCTAGAAGCATCCCCAGCCTCCTCTTGGGCTTAGTACAAGGACCAACGTGCTTCTTAGAAGTTCCCCAACCCCCTCTTGGGCTTAGTACAAGGACCCACAGGCTTCCTAAAAGCATATGATATAAATTAGTCATCTCTACTAGTTCGATCCCCAGGAGAGTCAAATTTCCTGAACACACTACCATCTAAGGGTTGATCTTCATCCCTTAAACCAACAGTCTCCTCTTGGGCATCATACAAAGATCCCTCTACACCAGATTATATCTCTTCTTGAGAGACTTGGACAGTCTCAGCCTCCTCTTGGGCTTCATTCAAGTAGACTTGGAAAGTCTCACTCTCATAGTCTCCCTTTGGACTTAACACACAGAGACCCTCAAGTTTCCTAAAAGCATAGGAAAAACTCTGATCACTCTACCAATACACCAGTCTCCGAAAGAGTTAAAACCTTTAAGGTTTTTAAACTCAACTTTTAAAATCCCTCTGACCCCTAACAAGGCTTAACTTTCACCTTGAAAACCCCAGCCAGGGTCAATTGACCATCACCAAATCCCCAAAGAATTCAGAGCCTCATGGCATCTGGTACTTCAACTCTTCCCTGATTCCCAGTAAGAGTTAGATCCCTTTGGATTCCCCAATTTAATCTGGACCTACTCCTGGATTTCCACAAGTCCTCAGTAAGAGACCACCTCCACTTAGGCTTCATGTAATAATTTTCCCCCAGTCAGCCTCAATCTTGGGCTTTGTGCAAGATAGATATAACACTCCCCAGAAGAGTCATTTTCTTTTAGCTTCAACCTTGGGATTTGATCAAGGTACACAAAAATCAACATCCCCTCAGATGAGATCATGAGTCCACTCTGCAGGAAGATACAACTTCTATACATCACATATCAAAACAAACAATCAAAACCTTTGTCCAGATAATTGTTGTAAGTGGCACACTTGTTGATTCAAAATCCAAGTTGGAGTCCTTCCCTTATCTTGGCTAAAATTTATCTTTCATCTAACTACTGTAAGTGGCAAGCCTCTGGATTCCATACATCCAAGCCAATGTCCCTCTCTTAGCATGAAAGATTCATAAAGGAAAAAGTGGCATTGCTTTACACTGAGTTAAAGCTTCTTTCTTCATGACATCTCTCTTATAAAGGAAATTATGGCATTGCTGGATTCTACATATCCTAGTTAAAGTAATTTCCCTTATAATCAATTTCTCAATATTTGTGATGAATAAATGAGGTATCTCCCTTTAGAGATGACAAATTCTCTCTTAGTCAACCTTTAGCTTCAATCTTGGGCTTTAAAACAAGACACAAACCTTTAGCTTCAATCTTGGGTTTTAAACAAGACACAAATACTTAGCTAGCTTCAATTTTGGGCTTTGAACAAGACACCAAATATTTTTCCTCCCATAGAAATAGGAGGAACTACAATTGCTCTGATTTCACAAATCTCTTTACGGGAATACGTGGGCATAAGATTGCGAAATCTTAGCGAGCACACAAATCTAAAACTTTAGGTCCAAATACCTTCCCAAAAACAACAGAATACCTGAAAATAACAAAAACATTCTCTCAACACTCCCAAAAGAGAAACTTTCGCAATCCACAGCAGATAAACACAAGAAAACATTTCAAGTTAACAGAAATACATGCAAAAGAAGGTTCCTATGGATTACCATAGATACACTGGGTGTTAATAGCTTCTCTTTGTATAACCAGACCCTGATCCCCGATCTCTTAGCATTTTTTAAAGAAAACATTTGCATGCAGGGTTAGTTTAAGATATCTTCCCCTTCCTTTCTAGCTTCATAGGATAAATACAGAAATAAAAAAGTAGCACTTATCATGCGGTAAGGTGGTCATGTCACCAGGAAAAAACCGACGGCTATATAAGGCTGTGGTATGGGAGTTCGGTGTCAATACTCCTACAACATGTGACAGTAACAAGAAGTACAGAAGGATCTTTGACAGAGGCTAGAGGTGGAAGATCACCTGAAGATGATCAAGAATGTGTGTTTCCATCAAGTTATGTATGTTTCCATTACTTTGTGCTTCTATTTATGTGTTTCCATTACATTTTTTATGCTTGAATGCTCTGTGTGATTCCAACATGTTGTTTACATTTACTCTAATTTTTTTTTAATTTTTAGCTAACAAGGGGGAGTAAAGTGTTAGTGTATTTTTGTTTGTCCTGATGTCATGTCGCATTCCTTGACGTGTTGATTAACATTCTGATAGGACTTTTCTACTGCTAAGGAGAAAGTAGTCTATTGTTGATGCTTGCTATATGCAACTATTTAGGGGGAGCATGATTGTCTATCGTGCTTGTTTATGCTTGAGGGATTTTTTTTACTGATGTGGTATGTGTGGCATTATGCCATACCATATGTTCTGATATCTTTCCTGGTGTGTTTATTTGTGAGGCTTATTTTTCTTCTGCTGCGTGTGCCTCCGATGTGTGAACTTGGATAGTTCATGGTTTGGATTTTCTGGTGATTTGGATTTTCCCTTGAGGGGGAGTATTAGTTATGTGTGACAGGAGGAGTAATGGACCTGTCTAAGGTTGTTGTGTTGGAGCTGTGTTGATATGATGTCAGACCACATGTCTTGACATCTGATCTGTGGAGATTTCTGGAGTTTGAAGGAGTTGTAAACTCTGATGATCTGTAGCTACATTTTATCTCTGATATCTTTCTGTTTACAGCTTGTACAAAGTTTACATGTTTTCATGTAGCTTGTGTTTTGTGTTTGTGGTTTTATTCCTGTTCTCCAAAATTATTGTGCAAAGGTTGTTTTAGCCAAAATTTTCCAATCGGGGTGATTGTTAGATATGTGATTTTATGATTGGCAACAATTTTGGCAAAACATGTTTAATTTGGAAAAACATGTATCACAACTAGATGTTGAGCAAGATGTCATGACATCTTAACCAACTGGTACATCAGAGTCAGATGTTACTTTTCTTGACAAATGTTCTGATAGATGTTGTGACATGTTATATGCAATACCCCATATTATCTAAATGCTCAATTGGATATCAGATGAGATCAGATGAGTATCTATGTGCTCTATCTTTTATTAATTGGATTTATGGAATCCTCTAAGTGATTTAAGTATAGTCAATTGGGATAAATAGAGCAACTGGTGAACTCTGAAGAGATCAATTATTGATTAAAGAGACAGATGCAGCGCGATTTTTGTGGTTTCGAATCACTATCGCTTTGGTACTATAGTTCGATTCATTTTTTATCCTATGAAGTTGATTAAGGAAGGGAAATGGATGTCTCCAATTAACCCTGCTTGCATATTGAGCTTAAACAGATGACTGTTGGTTTACAGATGCTATCAAAAAAGGGGGGTCTGTCTTAGGTTATTTTGCTTAAGAATACAGTGTCTGGACTATTTGCGAGGTTTTTGGTGAGGTATTAGGGCTGATGCTTTTTGATTGATGTATGGAGGTACTGGACTTTGAGTTTTTGATTAGTATGCTGGCTAAGATTTTACAATCTTATGCCTACGTATTCCCGTTTAACGAAACAGGGAAATCAGAGCGATCATAGTTCCCTCCTATTTTAAGGGAGGAAAAAGATGTTTTGGTGTCTTGTTCAAAGCCCAAGATTGAAGCTAAAAGGGTATTTGTATCTTGTTCAAAGCCCAACATATGAAGCCGAAGGGTTTTTTGAGTCTTGTTCAAAGCCCAAGATTGAAGCTAAAAGGGTTTGACTGAGAGAGAACTTGTCATCTCTAAAGAGGAACTGTTGATGTTCGTATGTATTGATTAAAGCACAAGTTTGATGCTAAAAGGTTGATTGACTCAACCGAGGATTTCTCTATGCAAAGCCCAAGAGGAGGCTATTGACCCAACAAGAGGGTGTTTATTATTTGTCTCGTACGAAGTCCGAGATAGAGGCTAAAAGGGTTGGCTCAACAAGAGAGTACTTTTATCTGTCTTATACGAAGCCCAAGACGGAGGCTAAAAAGGTTGACTCAACAAGAGAGTCGGACAAGTTGATTGACTCAACAAGAGAGTCTTTTATATGTCTTGTACGAGGCCCAAGATGGAGGCCAAAAAGGTTTGACTCAACAAGAGAGTACCTTTATCTGTCTTATACGAAGCCCAAGATGGAGGCTAAAAAGGTTGACTCAACAAGAGAGTCTGACAAGTTGATTGACTCAACAAGAGAATCTTTTATACTCAACAAAAGAGTGATTTGCTGTCTCGTACGAAGCCCGAGATAGAGGGTAAAAGGAAAGTGACTCAACAAGAGAGTCTTGAAAAGTGATGGACTCAACAAGAGAGTCTGAAAAGGTTAACTCCGCTTGGGGGAATCATTGTACTAAGCCCAAGAGGAGGCTGAGTTTGCTGAGGAAGGATCATTATACAAAGCCTAAGAGGAGGCTATACTTCTGCCGGGGATTCTTGAAATCCCGAGGCAGGTCCAAGAAGGGAATCGATCCTTGCAGGGGAATGCAAAAGGAATTGATAGATCAGAAACCTTGAGGCTCTGGTTTGAGATAGTGTTATCTGACCCGGGTTGGGGAATTTTGGGAGAAGGACCGGGTCTTAGAACCCGCAAAGTTCTAACTCGACTGGAGATTAATCCAAAATCTGGGGTTTCTCCTATGTTTGAAAGGTGCTTGAGAATGTCTTCGAGACTCAAGGGAATTAGACTGTCCAAGTCTATTGGTAGAGTTTTATCTTTTGTATGATGCCCAAGAGGAGGCCGACTCATTTAAGGGATGAGTATCAACCCTAAAATTGGTATGAAGGTTTTGACTCCTTTTAGAAAGACAGCTCTAACGAAGGATGACTAAGTTCTATCCTATACATTTAGGAGGTCGTGAAGGTCCTTGTACGAAGCCCAAGAGAAGGCATGAGAACTTTTAAGAAGCCGACGGGTCCTTGTACAACTCCCAAGAGGAGGCGGGGATGCTTTTAGGAAGCCTGTGGGTCCTCAAACCAAGAGAAGTTCAAGAAATGCAATTCACAGAGAAGAGATCATTCCAGGAAAGTTTGAGAATTTGGATGAAACTCAAGAGATGCTATTCATGGAGAATAGATTAACTCTGGGGAGTATAGTTTCTTTGGCAATTTCTAAGGGTGACAGTCTGAGAAAAGGTTCACTGAGAATACTGCCTTTCTCTTTGTTCCATATTGTTTAACCCCAAGAGAAGGGAAGACTGTATCTGAAATCCTATGGGGATCTAGTTTTGTTTGTATTCGAGAGTGACCAACAGGCTTTACCTATTTCTAGACGTAGTTACAGGGGAAAACTCTAAATAACTATACTAGTATTACACAGTTGATATGTAACAAGTATATAAAAGGGTGTGAAAGAAGACTTACAGTGAAACAGCCCCACAATACAGTTATATACATATGAAAGCGGTAAATGAAACCGGATAAACACTTACCCGTTATAGAGCTTCCATGCTGTTTTGTTAGTTGTTCAACAAAGAAATTAAAGAAAGTTTTGATAACAACATATATTTGGATTCAAAATCAAAGGAGAAAGTGCTTTGAAAAGATTGTTGGGGCTTACAGCTCAAGGAGAGGCCCAAGTTTTAACGATGATCGCACCGTTGTCTTGAAAACTGTATAGAGGGACTTATACAATATGTGAGGCCCAGAAAGTTTTTATGTACAAGGGGATGGGTCTTACACTCTATTAGAGGCCCAAAGATTTATTTTTGTACAAGAGATGGGACTTACAACTCAAGGAGAGGCCCAAGGTTATTTGTTTGAAAACGGCGATCACACTGAGGTTTTTGAAAACACAGTGGGTCTTATACAACATCTGAGGCCCAAATCATTTTGGTTTCAAAAAGCGGTTGGGTCTTACACTCTATTATAGGCCCAAAGAGTTTGAAAATGAATAAAGATGGGTCTTATAGCTCAAGGAGAAACCCAGTTGATTTTGTTAAAAAGGCGACGATCGCGCCGAACGTTTGAAAATATACAGAGGGACTTATACAATGTCTGAGGTCCAAAGGTATTATTTACAAAGGGGTTGGGTCTTACACTCTAGTAGAGGCCCATGAGTGTTTTAAAATGATTTATGAGGGTTGAATTAATCAAAACACTAATTTTGTTTTAAAAAGGAATTAATTTTGTTAAAAAAATTAATAAAAAGTATTGAAAACATGTGAAAAATGAGTGGTGATCTTGGATCAATGTTTCAAAAATCATGTTTATATCCACAAAATGATTGGAAACCAATTAAATTTGGAAAATCAAGGAGGAAAAAATATTCTAAATGTTAAAAAACAAATAAAAGATTAATTCTTTGCAAAAATATCAAGTATATGAAATAAATAATATTTTTGGGAATTTTTGGCAAAATAAAATATTTTGACATTTTTGTGAATTATTAAAAAAAGAATTAACTCAAAATCATTAAAACTCAGAGAGAAACTAATTTTTGAATCAATTAAATAAAATCACAGAATTCAAATATTCAAATTTGTGAAAAAGGCGCCAAGAACATGGGCCAAGAACACGCGCGAAGGAGTTTTACTCAGATTTACATTTTCTATCCAATCTCATTGAATACTTGATGAAATCACACAATCCACATATCAATATGTTCGTTTTCACCTCACGATCATGTCTATGGTCTTTAATTTCATTTATTTTAAGCATGGAATAAGAAATCAAGACAAAACCTCAAGAACCCTAAAATTTGCATGAAGGTTGAGAATTTTGATACACGATTCAAACAAAGTAATTAATTGAGGGGAAACATTCTATGCATGATTATGAAAATTTGGCAAAAGTATTGTGCGAGGAAATATGCATAGATTAAGAGATGACCAAGTTTAGGCTTACTTGAAGGTCGTGACAGCAAGAGCAATGTGATTTTTGAGTTGGAGGTGTTACAGATGAGTTGTGATGATCTGAACAGCTTCCCTACACCATATGGAGTGTGTTTGAATGCTTGGACTTGATTGGAAATGGCAGGATCACTTCATGGCATCTCAACTGCAACTTGGTTGAAAACTTGAGCAACTAGCTGGTGATTATGAGAAATCAGTGTTACAGTTATGTGTTTAGTGTTTGATCAGCTCATATATGATGTTTATGAGGTGTTAGAGCAATTGGTTTGAGTGGAATTGCTTTCTACTGAAAAATTCGATAGTGACTTGCTAAGAAAGGCATTTTTGAGAGTGAGAAGATAATTTTGAGAAAGGCAAGTGTTGTAGGCCTTTGGTGTACTTAAACTGAGCACAAATGAGCTCTATTTATAATAGAGCAAGTTTATTTTGTAAGCAATAGTGAATGACAACTGCAGCAGCTCATTGTCCAATTGCATCACTTTGGAATCTTAAGTCTCCTCTACCTATTGACTAGAGGTTAAAGCACAGGCCTTTAGTCTCATCCGTGACTCATTTAGTTGGAATAGTGTCAGTTTATGCCACCTTGGTGCATCCATTGAATGCTCCAAAACAAAATTGGAGTCTTGTCCCCTTTTTAGGGTTTTTAGGTTTGGCATGCTATTTGTAGTTCCAAAGACTTTGGAGGCTTATGGATCAGTGTTTATTCCTCCTTGGTCTCCCCTTGAGGTGTTCAGATGGATAAACTTGTTTTTCATTTGAACAATTTGATCAAATCGAGAAAAATGCAAAAATCTGCCTTGCCATGACAGTTGCAGCAAGGCATATTGCCACTGTCATAACTCTTAGCTCAAATGGAATTTGATGGAGTTCTTGGACATTTTGGAAAGCTCTCATATGATACAACATATGTGTGATCATAGTTTATCTTGACACTTTTTGGATCTAAGAGAAAAATGCCCCTACATTTTGAAAAAAGTGAAACAGATTCTGACTTGGTGAAAATTTCACTAAGTGTTGGAAAAAGTGGCATTTTCATGTTTTTGTCATTTTGGTCACTCCATAACTAAAAATGCATGAAGAATTGGAATGAGGTGTAGTTTACACTTTTAAAGTATTCCATGAGAGCTACAAATTCATCTTTGGATAAGCCAAAATGGTTGCTTGGATCACAAGTTATGATCCTTGGAAGTTGGTACCCTAGCCACTTTGTTCCATAACTTAGAAAATTTCTAAGTTTTTTTATGGTTACCCATTTTACAAGTTATCCCACTTTTCTTGATTTTTCTTGATGAATGATGATTCCAATCGCACATTAACATCATTTTAGGGTTAGTGAACCATAATTGATCAAAAAATCAAAAAGTCAAACTTTGACTTTTTGGCACAATTGTCCTTTTATCAGATGAATTTCAAACTGTGCGATCCTCTATGAAATCAAGTCCTTGACCTAAGTCAAACTTGATGGATTGATTTCATAGGTGTTATAGGGTGTATTTAATCATGTCCCAAGGTTTGGGAGCATGTCCTGGTCAAAAGTCAAAGGCACAGTTGACTTTTTTCTGCGAAACCCTAACTGTGGTTCTGATGAACTTGAAACTTGTGAATCAAGCTTCTTGGATCAATCCATTGTTGCAAACTGATCAATGTAGTGTATTAGGGACCCTCAAATCATGTCTTGAGGTTTTGGCTCATGATTTGTCCCAAAAGTCAACTTAGGGGTGAATTAGGTCAAGAAACCCTAATTCCTGATTTTTTTTGGTGAATGCATCCCCTGAGGCTAAATTGACTTGATGATGGGGTCCATGAGGTACTTTGGAGTATCCTGGGTTATGCTTTGAAGTATTGGCTCATGCCTAGAGGAAAAAATTTCATTTGGAGGCCCTGGTCGACCAAAACCCTAATTTGGTGACACTGGACGATCTTAAGGCTTAATCCACTTGGAATGTTGCAGCCTTGTGCTTGATCCTTGATGTGGGAGTCCTCTTGATCCATTATGGATGTTTGAGAGGTTTAGACAAGTTGAAGATCATGTCATTCCTTGATTGATCCATTGTCTAAGAGCTCTGAGAGGGCTTGAAACCCTAATTCTTAGTTGTAGGGAATGCTCAACAACTCTTGAGGAGATTGATGAGGGATAAAGGTACATCCATATTGTGATGATAATTTGCACAATGATGGGAACTCTTAGTGGTCAAAATTTGGGGTATGACAACAGATCAATTATTTTAACTCAAGAAAGGATTTTAAGGTAACTCTAATAATTGATCAATTGGGTTGAGATGACAAAATATCAATTGGAGATATTTTACTATATTGGATTATATTATATAATAAGTTTATATATATATATATATATATATATATATATATATATATTGTTAGTAAGAGAAAAGGAAAAGGAAAAAGAAAGAAAGAAGAAAAGTTGGGAAAGAAGAAGAGAAAGAGAGAAAGAAGAGAGGAAGAAGGCGAAAAGAGAAGAAGAAGCTTGTATCATTGTTCATCATCTTCTTCAACCTCCTCTTCGATTATCAGGCGGGTTCTAGATAGAGACTTTAGTTGTAGAATTTCTTGAGTTCTAGAGCTAGGTTGGATATTGTGAGAAAATGAGTAATTTTGCTAAATCAAAGAATCTAACAGTTGAAATGCGATATAAACTGTGTAGTATAATCAATATATGTGTGGAATAATCTGTTGATAATTGTTATAGTGTTTGATTATGTTTTGAATGAGTTTGAAATGGAAAGGTATCAATTAAAACAAGCATTTTTTATTATGCACCCAGAGTAACCGGTTACCCTTTGAAAATTTGTGTTCTGCGCAGAAAATGAATGAAGTAACCGGTTACCCTATCTTGAGTAACCGGTTACCCAAAGGAGCCTCTAACTCTCATTTTGGCTATGTTTCGAAGTAACCGGTTACCACTGTAGTGTTTTGAAAAATATTTTGGAAAATTAATATCTTTTGAACCGTGCTTCCGATCGATGCGTTCTTGGTACCGCTGGAAAGCTATGAGAATATTCTACACAATGAAAGTGAAAAATATCAATTTTATTGCCCGATTAAATAATCGGAGGAAAACTCAAAAGTGGTATAACTTATATTTGAATTATTACATGTAATTCTAATGTGCAATTGTAATATGCTTTGCCAAAAAAATTAATGTTAAGCCTAATTGAGAGTAAATGCATGTTAAAAATATGGAATAGGAGAGTGAGGAAACCTTACCATGAAATTATGTTAGAACCTAGTAATAAGCTAGGAGATTGATGGATAACTTAATGACGAGGCTCGTGCAAAAGAGGTCGAGGCGTGTGTCCAGTACCGAATGGTATAGAAAGAATAAGACACTAGTATGGAACACGTGTAATTATTATGTTTAATTGACAAAGGAAAAAGAGGCCTAAAGGCTAATGTGGCCTACAATTGTTGAATACAATTATATTTGTATGTGAAATCACGAAATCGTAACCATTCCCCATTATGTGCTGTTTCATGAGTAACGAGCTCCTCTGGAACGATTGCACGATTACTTGGTAGGTTTGATTCCCAATGATATAGTACGAATGGAGCCTACGGATAAAGAGACTTGTAACGGTGATAGGTGTAGCGCGAGTTTTATGTGTGGTTGCGAAGCACTATCGCTTTTGGGTACTACAGCTCGATTCATTTTTTATCCTATTGAAGTTGATGAAGGAAGGGAAATAGATGTCTCCAATTAACCCTGCTTGCATACTGAGTTTAAACAGATGACTGTTGGTTTACAGATGCTACAAAGATTGTGGGTCTCTCTTAGGTTATTTTGTTAAGAACACAGTGATTGGTCTACTGGTAGGATGTTAGGACTGATGCTTTTTTATTGATGTATGAAGGAATGGGATTTTGGGTTTTTGATTAGTGTGCTCGCTAAGATTTTTGCAATATTATGCCTACATATTCCCGTTTAATGAAACAGGGAAATCAGAACTATCGTAGTTCCTCCTATTCTATGGGAGAAAAAAGGTTGTTTTTGGTGTATTGTTCAAAGCCCAAGACGTGAAGCTAAAGGTGGTTTGTATCTTGTTCAAATCCCAAGATGTGAAGCTAAAGGGTCTATTTGTATCTTGTTCGAAGCCCAAGATATGAAGCTAAATGGTTTTGACTTTAGAGAGAATTTGTCATCTCTAAAGGGGAGTTATTGATGTTTGTACGCTATGAACGAGGCACAACTTTGATGCTAAAAGGTTGATTGACTCACCCGGGATTTTCTTTATACCAAGCCTAAGAGGAAGCTATTGAACCAACAAGAGGGTGCTTTTATGTGTCTCATACGAAGCCCGAGAGAGAGGCTAAAAGGGATTGACTCAACAAGAGAGTCTTTTTGCATGTGTCTTGTACGAAGCCCAAGACGGAGACTAAAAGGGATTTACTCAACAAGAGAGTCTTTTATACTCAACAAGAGAGTGATTTAGTATCTCGTATGAAGCCCGAGATGGAGGCTAAAAGGTGTGACTCGACAAGAGAGTCCTTTATACTCAACAAGAGAGTGTTTTAGTATGTGTCTTGTAAGAAGCCCAAGACGGAGGCTAAAAGGGATTGACTTAACAAGAGAGTCTTTTATACTCAACAAGAGAGTGATTTAGTATCTCGTATGAAGCCCGAGATGGAGGCTAAAAAGGTTGACTCAACGAGAGAGTCTTTTATACTCAACAAGAGAGTGATTTAGTATCTCGTATGAAGCCCGAGATGGAGGATAAAAAGGTGTGATGGACTCAACAAGAGAGTCTTTTACACTCAATAAGAGAGTGTTTTTGTATCTCATACGAAGCCCCAGATGGAGGCTAAATGGTGTGACCCAACAAGAGTGTCTAAAAAGGTTAGCTCCCTTGGGGAGAATCATTGTACAAAGCCCAATAGGAGGCTAACTTCACTGAGGAAGGATCGTTATACAAAGCCTAAGAGGAGGCCATTGTGCTGGTGACTGTTTCAGTTTAGTGACAGGTCCAGTATGTTGGATAAAAGAGAAAATTAGTTCTTATAAAGAGACTGATTAAAGGTAAGGCTGTACTTTGGCACGGATCGGAGGATCAGGGTTATTTCCTGTTCTTTAAGGAAATGGGAAATCCAAAGGATATTTGGGACTGTCCAAGTCTACTGAAGTTTTGAGAAATCGATTCTCAGGTAGTGAATAATCTTTGTATACTGCCCAAGAGAAGGCTGGTCTGTTTAAGGATGAAGGTCAACCCGTTAACTGGTCTGACACTTGACTCAGAAAGACAGCTCTAGCAAATTAATGACTAGGTTCTGTTCCTATACCTGTAGAGGTCCCTAGGTCCTTGTACTAAGCCTAAGAGGAGGCATGAGAGATTTTAAGAAGCCGAAGGCTTCTTGTACAACGCCCAAGAGGAGGCGGGGATGCTTTTAAGAAGCCTGTGGGTCCCCAAACCCCGAGAAGTTCAAGACATGCCATTCACAGAGAATAGATCAAGCCAGGAAAGTTTGAGAATTTGGAAGAAACTCAAGAGATGCCATTCACGGAGAAAAGATCATCTCTGGGGAGTTAGAGTTTCTTTGACAATTTCTAAGGGTGACAGTCTGAGAAAGGGTTCACAGAGAATCTGCCTTTCACGTCTCCATATTGTTTAACCCCATGAGGATGGAAGACTGTGTCTGGTAATCCTATGGCGGGTCTAGTTTTGTTTGTATTTAAGAGTGACCAACGGGGCTTTACCTAGTGCTAGACGTAGTTGCCGGGGAAAACTCTAAATAGCAATACTAGTATTACACAGTTGATATTTGACAAGTATATAAAAGTTTATGAAAGAAGAATTACAGTGAAACAGCCCCACAATACAGTTATATATATATATATATATATATATATATATATATATATATATATATATATATATATATATATATATATATATGTTAGTTCTCTTGTTTTAGGATTGGCTTAATTTTTGTAAAACAAAAAATAGCAGCAATATTGTAATAGAGAATAGGATGTATAAACTTGCTAAGAAGAATAGGTACAACAAGATGTCCTTTTGGAATGCTTGAACATGTTATGTTGAAGGTATTCAACAACTGGAGCAACATGTCGAAGAAGATGTCTTATGAGGAAGCATTCGACATCGCGCCTGCTGAGCTGGAATAATGAGAATCAGCTATGTTTTGAATTGTGCAGAAGTTTAAGAGAAAATTATGCATTATATGTGGCGCATATTCAAAGGTCTAGAAGAATCAATCAGAAATCAAGACTTTCTAAATATGGAGATATATTAGGAAATATTAGATTGAAGAGCTATTTTATTGGAGTTTATTTTGCAGGTTTGTAACAGCTATTGAAGCTGTATTTGAAGACCCAAATCCAGTGGGTACAGGGTATAAATAGAAGGGTTTGTAACCCTGGAGAGGTGAGCCCAACATGTAGAAGACTAGGGTTTGTCTAGGTAAACCTCCCGACCTGTGGGAAGGTTACCCGTATTCCTCAAAGCCTGTAGGTAAGAGGCAGTACATTGTGTTACTTGGAGGAAGCTTTTAAGTAACTCTAAGCTGTTATCCTTGTTGAATTATTGTATAGGTAAAGAGCCGTTGATGCAGTGGCTGAGATGTCATCTGCTAGACATCATTGCGATGATTGGGAGTGAGAAGGGTTTCTCATATCTAGAGAGGATCTAGGTAGAAGGGTCATTGGGTAGTGATTAAGTGATAAGTTGTAAACGGGTTGTTTAGCTTTGAATTGATACTACTAATAGTGGACTTCATCCCTGGCTTGGTAGCCCCCAGATGTAGGATAGTTAGATCCGAACTGGGTTAACAATTCTGTGTGTTTTGTTTATGCTTTTCAGTACTATTTTTATACCTTGCCATGTGTGTTCATGTCAGACCAGATGTCGAATAACATGTCTTAGGACATCTGAATTCTGCACATGTACCAGAATTTCAATTGGTATCAGAGCAGGTCATTCTGTTCTGTATCTGGATGAGATCCCAGGGAAGATACTTTCTGGTTCATGGTCAAGGTAGAAGCCTTCTACTGAAAAGTTGTTTGAACTTGGAGTAATTCATATAGTTGTAAGAATGGTCCCTAGAAGTGGAGGATGGACTGTTCGTGGCATGTGCTGAAGGCTTAGAGTTTTGATTGAAAAAAACTGTTGTGGCTTTGTTAGGTTTGATTTATTTTCAAACCTATGGTATTGAGGTGTCACCTGATTCATGATGCTAGGGCTGATATATGACACCTGAAGACCTTGAGGAGTTTGTATCTTGATCCGCTGCGAATCTATCTGAAAACTCCTAAGGTTGTAACTGAGAAGGTTGTTCTTCTCTGAATGTATGGTGATGGGATTTATGGAAGACTGCTTTAACTTACTCTGCCAACGATACTTGAATTTTACTGTTCAAGTCCACTCATAAAGGCATGTTGTAAGGAAGAGATCTGAGAAGTATTTTACTTTTGCTTCTTTTCTTAAAAGGACTATTCTCCAGTCTTTGATCTCTTGATGTATTCTTTGGAATGATGTCCTATCCTGTGTTAGAACATCATTGTGGCAAATTCTATTGTCTGAAGGAATGGCACAGCAGATGCTCTGGGTGCTGAACTAATGTGGTTTGATCACATGAGTTTGGAGCCTACTCCTGATCTAGAAGAGGAGGCATCTGGGTGGTATGTCTAAGAAGGTTCTGGCCCTGGAACTTATCTTAGTTGTGTGAGTTGGTCAAGGTGTAATCAACATACTCCTGAGGTCAGTTTATGTATGGCCCTTGCTGCAGGAGTAGAGATCCTGAGATTCAAGAAGTAATATCTCTAGCAGACTTCTTGGACATGAAGGTCAAAGATCAAAAGGTCATGTTTTTAGAGGCATGTTCTGAATGATCTTGTGAAGCTAGATATGTATTGACTGTGCGTGCGTAGGATTGATATGATCTACTCACAGTCTGTGCTGCAATTGAAGGGGAGAATGTATGATTCTCTGAAGTGCTCTTGGTAGATTGTGAGGAAGAATACCTGATTTTTTTTAAAGACCTTGAAGACATGTCTCAAGCTGTCTGGATGATGAGAGTTGGATGAAAGATTACTACTCTCACGCTTCTGTGATGAGATGGCTGGTCCCAAGGCTTAAAAAGGGAAGTTTGGAGACTTTGTTTTGAAATGGGGTGTCTGTTTTCATAGTTCAGCTGGATACTATGCATGATGTCAAGACTGATGTCTTAGCATCTGTTGACAGAACATTCTGTTCAGAATGTTATGGTGTTTGTCTCCTAAGATCACAAGTGTCTACTTGATTCAAGTACTGTTGTGAGGGTCAAGCAGTGGGTGAATGTGTTCAGCAGGTGTGTTAAACAGAGAGTGCGCTCTTGAAGACATGAAGATGAGTCTCATGTTCTCCATTCATTTAAGGCATTATTCTTGCAAAGGAGTACAGGTAGTCTTTTATAGAGAAAAGTTGATCAGATTGAGATCATGTGAGTGTTGGTACAAGTGATGATTGTGGTCAACTGGTGAGTTGAACAAAGAGTGAGCTCTTGAAAACATGAAGATGAGTCTTGTGTTTTCCATTCTTCAATGTACTAAGAAGCACATGATAGGGGAAGAGTGTTACAATTCTATACAGCTGGACGTGTGATGTTAAGGGGGAGATTGATTAATATGTAGCAGATTAAGAATTTGCAGACATAAGGATTTAGTATGGAACAGAATTAAAACAGAATTTTATTACATATTTTCTGAAAGCATACAAGATTTGTGAAAACACCATACAAAGGGTCTAAAGGTTATCCCAACCCCCCGAATCAAGAAAAGCCTTCCAATCTTCGTCCCATTCGTCATCAGAAGCTTGAAGTTGCACTTGAGTCTTCTTGATGGTCTTCATCCTTGTTTCTGATGCCTTTCGTGTTCGTGTTGCTCCTGAAGATGCTCCAGCTGTGGACAGTGTTGTGTCCCTCACCTTCTGAGGATCTGGCTTCTTGTCCTCCTGCATGTGTCTCTTTCCTGCACTCTTGTTAGACTGACTCATGCTTCCTTCCTTGGTGTACTGGTAGGAGCAAGGAGGCTTGGTATTTATAATGGATGAAGATACCTTGGTTGTATCGCCTGACCGGTCAAAGCTGCCTTTGGCATGGGAATTTGTTTTCTTGAGAACCTATTTTTTTTGGGCACATTGGATACCAGAACTTCGTGTCTGGTGCCTTGGTAAAGGCTGCCCTAGTAGGATGAGCCTAGGTATTGACTGGCTGTCTGCTGGTTGCTGGTTGCTGGTTGTGATCAAGTGGTGTGGTCTTTGGTCTCGTGATGATGTCCTACATTTTGTTATAACATTTTAGTTTGTTGTGTACCCTACTTATGGAGTTGGAAGAAGCAGCATTATCGTCTGAAGTGGCAGTTCTGACATAATGTGGATTAGAATGGGCAGATTCTAATCTTGATGGCAAGTAGCTCTGGAAAACATGGCTACTTTCATGTTGAAGACCCTATCAGGGTGTTATAAGGAGGTTTCTTCTAATACAAGTAAAAGGTGGTGGCAGTCCTTATCTTGTGTTGAAAGACATTTGTTTAGAATGTGTGAGAAATCTCAAATCAAGTGGGCTTGTATTTATTGGACTTGGAAGACCATGTATCCAAAATCAAAATGGTGAGGCCTTGCTCAACATTTACCAGAATGTGGCATTAGTGGGGTAAGATCATAAAAGGCATTGAATGTTAAGGCTGTAGTCTATAGCCTATTGCAGCTTGTGTGCTGGTCAAGTTTGTGTTGTGTAATGTCAAACATCATGATGGGACATATCATAGCTGTGTGGAGTTAGTGCCTATACTTTTTCTCTGCTACTTTTGAAGGAATCCAAGAAAATATGCTTAGAATGTATAAGTTTCTGAGGAATCTTGGGTTGATAAATTTGTAAACAAGCATACAAACTTATTTTGGTAAGAAGTCAGAACAACACTCTAGACATGTTTCCCTGAGCCAAACAAAGGAATATTCTAGACTGTGCATCCAGCCACGCGCAAGAAGGGAGCCTAGTAAGTGCTGATTGGTCATGTAAGACTGGTCTAAGAGCTATTAAAGGCGTTCAAAGTCAGTTTAGACGGTGCACCTTGAATTAAGCTACAGTTTTTCCATGCTCCATTAACATTTTATTTGACCAAGAATTAAAGATCGTTAATTCCTAAGTTACTGGTCAGCTATTTATAGAGGCTTCTCCTATCCTCTACCATCAGGTAAGGGTTGTTCTCATAAAGACTATGGGTTTTATTCGGGTCTGGGTTAGCTGTGCCTGGGTCTGGTTTTGTGATGGCCTCCTTTGTCAATTTTTGGCCAAAAAGGGGGAGAAAGGGATTGTTGCTCAGAGGTTCAGACAAAAGTCTGTGGTTGCATATGTTGCATGTGTTGTCCAAACATGTCATAGCAAATGTCTATCATGTTTCTTTTTGGATATCTTTTTGTGACCTGTGATCTGAGTTATGAACACGGTTGTGACCTGTGTTCTGAGTTACCAGGAGTGGTGGAGGGTTTGGTCTTAAGTTTCCTCTTATGCCCTGCAAAGAGCAATTAAGAGTTCTCTTATTCCACCATTGGTCTTCAAGTTAAGAAGAGATTCCTGGTTTGAGGGGGAGTACAAGCTGGCTTCTGCTATCTTCTTCCTCATGTGCACCAACAAACTTCAGGACCTTCCTTCCTTTTAGCCTGAAGTTTGATGCTCATTGGTGATGATGCATGCAGTGGAGTTCTTCAGAGGGCTGCAAAGAAGATGTCAAACGAAGATGGTGAGACATTGTTTTCAACACGAAGATCTGCTGCTCTGAACACTACAGTTGTTGGTTGTATTTTTATATTGTTGTAAACTCCTGAACTGTAATTAACTGTAGATTATTTGTTTTAGCCAAAATTTGCCAAAGGGGGAGATTGTTAGTTCTCTTGTTTTAGGATTGGCTTAATTTTTGTAAAATAAATAATAGCAGCAATATTGTAATAGAGAATAGGATGTATAAACTTGCTAAGAAGAATAGGTACAACAAGATGTCCTTTTGGAATGCTTGAACATGTTATGTTGAAGGTATTCAACAACTGGAGCAACATGTCGAAGAAGATGTCTTATGAGGAAGCATTCGACATTGCGCCTGCTGAGCTGGAATAATGAGAATCAGCTATGTTTTGAATTGTACAGAAGTTTAAGAGAAAATTATGCATTATATGTGGCGCATATTCAAAGGTCTAGAAGAATCAATCAGAAATCAAGACTTTCTAAATATGGAGATATATTAGGAAATATTAGATTGAAGAGCTATTTTATTGGAGTTTATTTTGCAGGTTTGTAACAGCTATTGAAGCTGTATTTGAAGGCCCAAATCCAGTGGGTACAGGGTATAAATAGAAGGGTTTGTAACCCTGGAGAGGTGAGCCCAACATGTAGAAGACTAGGGTTTGTCTAGGTAAACCTCCCGACCTGTGGGAAGGTTACCCGTATTCCTCAAAGCCTGTAGGTAAGAGGAAGTACATTGTGTTACTTGGAGGAAGCTTTTAAGTAACTCTAACCTGTTATCCTTGTTGAATTATTGTATAGGTAAAGAGCCGTTGATGCAGTGGCTGAGATGTCATCTGCTAGACATCATTGCGATGATTGGGAGTGAGAAGGGTTTCTCATATCTAGAGAGGATCTAGGTAGAAGGGTCATTGGGTAGTGATTAAGTGATAAGTTGTAAACGGGTTGTTTAGCTTTGAATTGATACTACTAATAGTGGACTTCATCCCTGGCTTGGTAGCCCCCAGATGTAGGATAGTAAGATCCGAACTGGGTTAACAATTCTGTGTGTTTTGCTTATGCTTTTTAGTACTGTTTTTATACCTTGCCATGTGTGTTCATGTCAGACCAGATGTCGAATAACATGTCTTAGGACATCTGAATTCTGCACATGTACCAGAATTTCAATATATATATATATATATATATATATATATATATATATATATATATATATATATATATGAAAGCGGATAAAGAAAGCGGGTAAACACTTACTCGGTTGTAGAGCTTCCATACTGTTTGGTTAGTTTGTTCAACAAAGAAAACTTTGATAACAATATTATATTCAAAATCAGAGGAGAAAGTGATTTGAAAAGATTGTTGGGGCTTACAGCTCAAGGAGAGGCCCAAGGTTTTATCAACGATTGCACTGTTGTTTTGAATTTGTACAGGGTCTTATACAAGTGACTGAGGCCCAAAAAGGTTTTCTGTACAAAGGGATGGGTCTTACACTCTCTCAAGAGGCCCAAAGGTTTATTCTTATACAAGTGGTGGGGCTTACAGCTCAAGGAGAGGCCCAGATGATTTGTTTTTGAATTGGCTATCGCGCCGAGATTTCTCTTTTAACACAGAGGGACTTATACAATAGCTGAGGCCCAAAACTGTTTTGGTTAAAAGGGGATTGGGTCTTACACTCTATTAGAGGCCCAAAAGTGTTTATTTTTGTATAAGTGGTGGGGCTTACAGCTCAAGGAGAGGCCCAGATGATTTTTTTGTTAAAAAGGTGACGATCGCGCCGAATTTTTTTGATGGTGTCGGGACTTATACAATACACTGAGGCCCAAATCATTTTGGCTATCAAAAAGGGTTGGGTCTTACACTCTACTAGAGGCCCAAAGTGTTTGAAAAAGATTTGTGAGGGTGAAAATCAAAGAAACCCTAATTTGGTTTTCCTTTAAAAGTAAATATTTAAAGAAAATCAATAAAAATGATAAAAATACCAAATAAGTTTGAATAAACCACTTGTTATTTTTGTTTAAGGTTTGAAAAACAAGGTTTTAATCACAAGATAAATTAAAACTCATTTGGTTTTGATTTTCAAAGTAAATATTAACTTTTAAATGTTTAAAAATAATTAAAAAGGAATTTATTCACAAAAATACTAATTATATTAAATAACTAATATAAATTTAATTTTTTTGTGGAATAAAATATTTCAACATTTTTGTGATTTTTTGCAAAAAGAACCAATAAAAAATAATTAAAAATGAGGGAGTTATTAATTTTTCAAATCATTAAAAATAATAAGAAAAATAATAAAAAAGTGGAAAAAATAGCAAAAAGAGGATCTGGGGCGAGGGGGATTCGAACCCAGACCTCGTGTGTATAGGGCGCACGCCTTACCACTGAGGTGGTGATACATCCGTTGATTGAAACAAAACAACAAATATACAAGGCTTGCCTTGTTTTCTAGGCCTGGTCAAGGCAAGGCAAGGCAAATTTTGGCTCAGAAACGTGAAGGTCATAACTTTCTCATTTCTCCATGGATTGAGACAAAATTTAGGTCTATCCTGCCTAGAATTTCACAAGGAATCCAATGGTGGTGGTGTTTTTTTCAGATCATGCTCCTATTGAAAGACCCGATAGTGGTTTTGAAATAGGCCATGATTTACATTTTCTATGCCATCTCTTGGTACAAGCATGAATTACATGATAAATTGGTGCAAACACAACACATATAACATGTATAAGAGATGCATGATCAGTGGACATCAAAAGAAAGCATGATTCAAAGAATCCAAGTTGTGATGTGTCATACCCCAAATTTTGACCACTAAGATTTCCCATCATTGTGCAAATCATCATCACAATATGGATGAACCATCATGCCTCATCAGTCTCCCCAAAGATGGGTGAGCATCCACTACAATCAAACTTAGGGTTTCAAGCCCTCTCAGAGCTCTTGGACAAAGGATCAATCAAGCAATGACATGATCTTCAACTTGTCTAACATCTCAAACATCTACAAAGGATCAAGAGGGCTCCCACATCAAGGATCAAGCACAAGGTTGCAACATTCCAAGTGGATCAAGCCTCAAAATGAATAGTGTCACCAAATTAGGGTTTTGGTCGACCAGGGCCTCCAGATGGAAATTTTCCTCTGGGCATGAGCCAATGCTTCAAAGCATGACCTAATATACTCCATGGAACATTATAGACCCAATCAGCATGTCAATTTAGCCTCAGGGGATGCATTCACTAAAAATCAAGAATTAGGGTTTCTTGACCTAATTCACCCCTAATTTGACCTTTGGGACAAAACATGAGCCAAGACCTCAAGAGAGGATTTGAGGGTCTCTAATACACCACATTGATCCATTTGCAACAATGGGTTGATCCAAGAAGCTTGAGCAACAAGTTTCAAGTTCATCTGAACCACAGTTAGGGTTTAGCGGGAAAATTCAACTGTAGCTTTGACTTTTGACCAAGACATGCTCCCAAACCTTGGGACATGATTCAATACACCCTATAACACTTATGGAACATGTCCATCAAGTTTGATTTAGGTCAAGGACTTAATTTCATAGAGGATCGCACAGTTTGGAATTCATCTGATAAAAAGTCAACTGTGCATAAAAGTCAACTTTGACTTTTTGAGATTTTTCAGAAAAATGGTTTTTTAACCCTAAAATGATGTTAATGTATGATTTGAATCATCATTCATCAAGAAAAATCAAGAAAAATGCGATAACTTGTAAAAGGGGTAACCATAAAAAACTTATAAATTTTCTAAGTTATAAAACAAATTGGCTAGGGTACCAACTTTGGAGGATCATAACTCCTAAACCACAAGGCCATTTTTCCCCATCCAAAGCTGGATTTGTAGCCCTCATGGCCCTCTACCAAAGTGTCAACTACACCTCATTCCAATTCCTCATGGATTTTGAGTTATGGAGTGATCAAAATGGCTGAAAACATGAAATGTCACTTTTTCCGACACTTAGTGAAATTTTCACTAAGTCAGAGTCTGCCTTACTTTTTTCCAAATGTAGGGGCATTTTTCACTTGGATCCAAAAAGTATCAAAACCAATTATGATCAAACAGTTGTTGTATCATATGAGGGCTTTCCAAAATGACCAAGAACATCACCAAATTCCACTTGAGCCAAGAGATATGACAAGGGCAATATGCCTTGCTGAAAACTGCCAAGGCTAGGAAGAATTTTGCATCTTTGCTCGATTTGGAAAAATCAGCTAATTCCAAGCCTTTTCATCATCTTGGACATATCTGAGGATCAAATCCAAAGGGGACAAACACTGAGCCAAGCCTCCAAAGTCCTTGGAACAAGAAGTAGCATGCTAAACCTAGAAATCCCTAAAAGAGGGACAAGACTCCAATTTTGGATTGGAGCATTTAATGGATGCTTAGAGGTGGCATGGACTGACACATTTTCAACTTTGGATTTGCTAGTTGTTGGATCCCTAGTTGTTGGATCATTCTTGACTGAATTTAGTTGCAAATGTGTCAGTCCATGCCACCTCTAATTATCCATTAAATGCTCCAATCCAAAATTGGAGTCTTGTCCCTCTTTTAGGGATTTCTAGGTTTGGCATGCTACTTCTTGTTCCAAGGATTTTGGAGGCTTGGCTCAGTGTTTGTCCCCTTTGGATTTGATCCTCAAATATGTCCAAGATGATGAAAAGGCTTGGAATTAGCTGATTTTTCCAAATCGAGCAAAGATGCAAAATTCTGCCTAGCCTTGGCAGTTTTCAGCAAGGCATATTTCCCTTGTCATATCTCTTACCTCAAGTGGAATTTGGTGATGTTCTTGGTCATTTTGGAAAGCCCTCATATGATACAACAACTGTTTAATCATAATTGGTTTTGATACTTTTTGGATCCAAGTGAAAAATGCCCCTACATTTGGAAAAAAGTAAGGCAGACTCTAACTTAGTGAAAATTTCACTAAGTGTCGGAAAAAGTGACATTTCATGTTTTTAGCCATTTTGATCACTCCATAACTCAAAATCCATGAGGAATTGGAATGAGGTGTAGTTGACACTTTGGTAGAGGGCCATGAGGGCTACAAATCCAGCTTTGGATGGGGAAAAATGGCCTTGTGGTTTAGGAGTTATGATCCTCCAAAGTTGGTACCCTAGCCACTTTGTTTTATAACTTAGAAAATTTATAAGTTTTTTCTGGTTACCCCTTTTACAAGTTATCGCATTTTTCTTTATTTTTCTTGATGAATGATGATTCAAATCATACATTATCATCATTTTATGGTTAAAAAACCATTTTTGTGAAAAATCTCAAAAAGTAAAAGTTGACTTTTATGCACAGTTGACTTTTTATCAGATGAATTCCAAACTGTGCGATCCTCTATGAAATCAAGTCCTTAACCTAAATCAAACTTGATGGACATGTTCCATAAGTGTTATAGGGTGTATTGAATCATGTCCCAAGGTTTGGGAGCATGTCTTGGTCAAAAGTCAAAGCTACAGTTGACTTTTCCCGCGAAACCCTAACTGTGGTTCAGATGAACTTGAAACTTATTGCTCAAGCTTCTTGGATCAACCCATTGTTGCAAATGGATCAATGTGGTGTATTAGAGACCCTCAAATCCTCTCTTGAGGTCTTGGCTCATGTTTTGTCCCAAAGGTCAAATTAGGGGTGAATTAGGTCAAGAAACCCTAATTCCTGATTTTTAGTGAATGCATCCCCTGAGGCTAAATTGACTTGCTGATTGGGTCCATAATGTTCCGTGGAGTATATTAGGTCATGCTTTGAAGCATTGGCTCATGCCCAGAGGAAAATTTCCATCTGGAGGCCCTGGTCGACCAAAACCCTAATTTGGTGACACTATTGATTTTGAGGCTTGATCCACTTGGAATGTTGCAACCTTGTGCTTGACCCTTGATGTGGGAGTCCTCTTGATCCTTTGTAGATGTTTGAGAGGTTAGACAAGTTGAAGATCGTGTCATTGCTTGATTGATCCTTTGTCGAAGAGCTCTGAGAGGGCTTGAAATCCTAAGTTTGATTGTAATGGATGCTCACCCATCTTTGGGGAGACTGATGAGGCATGATGGTTCATCCATATTGTGATGATGATTTGTACAATGATGGGAAATCTTAGTGGTCAAAATTTGGGGTATGACACATCACAACTTAGATTCTTTGAATCATGCTTTCTTTTGATGTCCACTGATCATGCATCTCTTATACATGTTATATGTGTTGTGTTTGCACCAATTTATCATGTAATTCATGCTTGTACCAAGAGATGGCATAGAAAATGTAAATCATGGCCTATTTCAAAACCACTATCGGATTTTTCAATAGGAGCATGATCTGAAAAAAAAACACCACCACCATTGGATTCCTTGTGAAATTCTAGGCAGGATAGACCTAAATTTTGTCTCAATCCATGGAGAAATGAGAAAGTTATGACCTTCACGTTTCTGAGCCAAAATTTGCCTTGCCTTGCCTTGACCAGGCCTAGAAAACAAGGCAAACCTTGTATATTTGTTGTTTTGTTTCAGTCAACGGATGTATCACCACCTCAGTGGTAAGGCGTGCGCCCTATACACAAGAGGTCTGGGGTTCGAATCCCCCTCGCCCCAGATCCTCTTTTTGCTATTTTTTCCACTTTTTTATTGTTTTTCTTATTATTTTTAATGATTTGAAAAATTAATAACTCCCACATTTTTAATTATTTTTTATTGGTTCTTTTTGCAAAAAATCACAAAAATGTTGAAATATTTTATTCCACAAAAAAATTAAATTTATATTAGTTATGTAATATAATTAGTATTTTTGTGAATAAATTCCTTTTTAATTATTTTTAAACATTTAAAAGTGAATATTTACTTTGAAAATCAAAACCAAATGAGTTTTAATCTATCTTGTGATTAAAACCTTGTTTTTCAAACCTTAAATAAAAATCACAAGTGGTTTATTCAAACTTATTTGGTATTTTTATCATTTTTATTTATTTTCTTTAAATATTTACTTTTAAAGGAAAACCAAATTAGGGTTTCTTTGATTTTCACCCTCACAAATCTTTTTCAAACACTTTGGGCCTCTAGTAGAGTGTAAGACCCAACCCTTTTTGAAAGCCAAAATGATTTGGGCCTCAGTGTATTGTAAAAGTCCCGACACCATCAAAAAAATTCGGCGCGATCGTCACCTTTTTAACAAAAAAATCATCTGGGCCTCTCCTTGAGCTGTAAGCCCCACCACTTATACAAAAATAAACACTTTTGGGCCTCTAATAGAGTGTAAGACCCAATCCCCTTTTAACCAAAACAGTTTTAGGCCTCAGATATTGTATAAGTCCCTCTGTGGTAAAAGAAAACCTCGGCACAATCGCCAGTTGAAAAATCAAACCCTTGGGCCTACACTCGTGTTATAAGCCCCATTCTTTAAAAATAAATCTTAGGGCCTCTTGAGAGAGTGTAAGACCCATCCCTTTGTACAGAAAACCTTTCTTGGGTCTCAGTCACTTGTATAAGTCCCAGTACAAAACGACAGTGTGATCACTGATGAAACCCTGGGCCTCTCCTTGAGCTGTAAGCCCCAATTTTCCTTTCAAAGCACTTTCTCTTTTGATTATGTAATATACTGTTATTTTCAATTTCTTTGTTGAACAACTAACCAAACAGCATGGAAGCTCTACAACCGAGTAAGTGTTTACCCGCTTTCATTTACTGCTTTCATATGTATATAACTGTACTGTGGGGCTGTTTCAATGTAAGTCTTCTTTCATAAACTCATATTAACTGTGTAATAATAGTATAGATATTTAGAGTTTTCCCCGGCAACTACGTCTAGCACTAGGTAAAACCCGTTGATTGCTCTTAAATACAGTCAAAACTAGATCCCCATAGGATTACCAGACACAGTCTTCCCTCCTCTTGGGGTTAAACAATATGGAGATGTGAATGGTAGATTCTTTTTGAACCCTTTCTCAGACTGTCAATCTTAGAAATTGTCAAAGAAGCTCTAACTCCCCAGAGATGATCTTTTCTCCGTGAATGGCATCTCTTGAGCTTCTTCCAAATTCTCGGACTTTCCTGGCTTGATCTATTCTCGGTGAATAGCATGTCTTGAATTTCTCAGGGTTTGGGGACCCACAGGCTTTCTAAAAGCATCCCCGCCTCCTCTTGGGAGTTGTACAAGGACCCATCAGCTTCTTAGAAGTTTTCACAGCCTCCTCTTAGGCTTCATATAATGATTCTTCCTCCGGGAAGATAGCCTCCTCTTGGGCTTCGTACAAATTAATCCTCGGCTTCTTAAAAGTTACTCCAGCCTCCTCTTGGGCTTCGTACAAATTGTCCCGACGACCTCCTAGAGGTATAGGAATAGAAATTAGTCATCTTAATAGAACAGTCTTTCAAAGAGTCTAGATCTTACTCCTGCTGTTTCTTAAGCATAATACAAAAGATAAAACTCGCAGACTCGGACATTCTAAAGCTCCTTTGGATTCCCCGTTTCCTTAGAGAACAAGAAATAATCCTAATCCTCAGATCAAGTCCATGAGTACAACATTACTCATATAAGAACTGATTTTCTCTTTTAACCAACATACTGGACCTATCACTCAACTGAAACAGTTACCCTAGCCTCCGCTTAGGCTTTGTACAATGATCCTCCCCTAGCGGAGCTAACCTTTTCACACTCTCTTGTTGAGTATAAAAGACCCTCTTGTTGGGTCACAAACCTTTCAGCCTCCATCTCGGGCTTCGTACGAGATACAAAAGCACTCTCTTGTTGAGTATAAAAGACCCTCTTGTTGGGTCACAAATCTTTTAGCCCCTATCTCGGACTTCGTTCGAGATACAAAACACTCTCTTGTTGAGTATAAAAGATTCTCTTGTTGAATCACACTTTTAGCCTCCATCTCGGGCTTCGTTCGAGATAGAAAACACTCTCTTGTTGAGTATAAAATATTCTCTTGTTGAATCACACCTTTTGCCTCCATCTCGGGCTTCGTACGAGATACAAAAACACTATCTTGTCGAGTATAAAAGACTCTCTTATTGAGTCAAAACAACTTTTAGCCTCCATCTCGGGCTTCGTACGAGATACGAAATCACTCTCTTGTTAAGTATAAGAGACTCTCTCGTTGAGTCAAAATAACTTTTAGCCTGCGTCTTGGGCTTCGTACAAGACACACAAAAAGACTCTCTTGTTGAGTCAATCCCTTTTAGTCTCTCTCTCGGGCTTCGTATGAGACACATAAAAACACCGCCTTGTTGGGCCAATAGCCTCCTCTTAGGCTTTGTATAAGAAAACCCCAGTTGAGTCAATCAACCTTTCAGTCTCAAAGCTGTGCCTCGTTCACAGTATACAAACATCAATAACTCATTTTCCATCATCTAATTGCTGTAAGCGGCAAGCCTCTGGATTATTTACATCCACGCCACTGTCCCTCTTTTAGCATGAGAAATTCCTAAGGAAAGATGGCATTGCTCTACACTGAGCTAAAGTCTTCTCCTTCAGGTTGAAAATCCCCTATAAAGGAAATTATGGTATTGTTGGATTCACATGTCCAGTTAAAGTAATTCTCCTTTATAACCAGTCACCCAACTGGTGTGACAAGCAGACTCCCTTAGAGATGAAAAATTCTCTCTAAAAGTCAAAAACCTTCAGCTTCACATCTTGGGCTTTGAATAAGATACAAATCACCTTTAGCTTCACGTCTTGGGATTTGAACAAGACACCAAAACACTATTTCCTCCCATAGAATAGGAGAAACTACGATCGCTCTGATTTCCCTGTTTTGGTAAACGGGAATATGTAGGCATAAGATCGAAAGAAAGATCTTTACGAGCACACTAATCAAAAAACCCATACCTCCCACCAATCGCCCAGGCACTATTTTAACAAAATAACTTAAGAGAGACCCACAATCTAAACTGCATATGTAAACCAACAGTCCACTGTTTAAACTCAGTATGCAAGCACGGTTAATTGGAGACATCTATTTCCCTTCCTTCATCAGCTTCAATAGGATAAAAAATGAATCGAACTGTAGTACCCAAAAGCGATAGTGATTCGCAACCACGTCCAAAATCGCTCGCTACATGATGCTTACCTCTTTTTGGAGCTTTTGTGCAATCTGCCCAGCCACTTGTTCTAGAAATGATTTGATGCTTTGGACAACCTCAAATGATCCCTTAGAAGCTTTTAGGATGGTTGGAATTAGTTGGAAACCTTAGGAACAAGTTTGAGCTCTTTCTTGCAAAATGGGCAAAAGTGACCAAAATAGCAACTCTCTCAAATGGTGTTCCAGATCGGGGAACCATTTGGGACAGTTCAAGTATGATATTTTGAGTGTGTTTGAGGTTTTATCTGGTTTGGAAAGTGACTGAATCAAGACATGGCTTGAAAAATGCACAAAAGTCCCTTTTTTGAAGTTTTGAGAGGTGACTTTGTGATTTTGGTGTTACAGGTCACTTGTGAGAGTTTGGACAGCTTAGATATGACATATTGGATGTGTTTGGATCATGAGCTGTCATGGAATTGCTCTCTAACTCAAAAAATCAGAGTTACCTTGCTAAAGAAGGTATTTTTGCCTAGAGAAACATATTTTGAGGAAATCAAGTGTTGTAGTGCTTTGGTGTACTCAAGCTGAACACAATTAAGCTCTATTTATAGTAGAGCAAGTTTGTTTTACAAGGAATAGTGAATGGTAACTGCAGTATAGGTTTGGCCAATGTTGAGCAATGAGAATCCAAGTCTCCTCTAGCCATTGACTAGAGGTTAGGGCACAGGCTGCTGGTCCCCTTGGTCTTGGATAAGTCTTGACTGAATTCAGTTGGAAATGGCTCAGTCCATGCCACCTTGGTGTATGCATTGAATGCTCCAATCCAAAATTGGAGTCTTGTCCCTCTTTTAGGCCATTCTAGGTTTGGCATTCTATTTTTGGTTCCAAAGACTTGGGAGGCTTGGGATCAAAGTTGGTTCCTCCTTGGTCCCCCTTTGAGGTGTTCAGATGGATAGACTTGCTTGGCCTTTGAAAAATTTGGGAAAATCGAGCAAAACTCCAAAATCTGCCTTGCTTTGGCAGTTTTCAGCAAGGCATGTTGCTATTGTCATATCTCATGGCTCAAGTTGAGTTTGGTGATGTTCTTGGTCATTTTGGAAAACCCTTATATGATACAACAACTGTTTGATCATAATTGGTTTTAATACTTTTTGGATCCAAGTGATAAATGCCCCTACATTTGGAAAAAAGTGAAGGTAGATTCTGATTTAGTGAAAATTTCACTAAGTGTTGGAAAAAGTGGAATTTCATGTTTTCAGCCATTTGGATCATTCCATAACTCAAAATCCATGATAAATTGGAATGAGGTGTAGTTGAAGCTTTTGTAGAGGGCCGTGAGGGCTATAAATCCAGATTTGGATGGGGAAAAATGGCTTTGTGGTTTAGGAGTTATGATCCTCCAAAGTTGGTACCCTAGCCACTTTGTTCCATAACTTAGAAAATTTCTAAGTTTTTTATGGTTACCCCTTTTACAAGTTATCCCACTTTTCTTGATTTTTCTTGATGAATGATGATTCCAATCACACATTAACATCATTTTAGGGTTAAAAACCATATTTGTGAAAAACCTCAAAAAGTCAAAGTTGACTTTTGTGCACAGTTGACTTTTTGTCAGATGAATTCCAAACTATGCGATCCTCTATGAAATCAAGCCCTTGACCTAAATCAAACTTGATGAATTGATTTCATAGGTGTTATAGGGTGTATTGAATCATGTCCTAGGGTTTGGGAGTGTGTCCTGGTCAAAAGTCAAAGGTACAGTTGACTTTTCTCGCAAAACCCTAACAGTGGTTCAGATGAAATTGAAACTTGTTGCTCAAGCTTCTTTGATCAATCCATTGTTGCAAATGGATAAATGTGGTTTATTAGAGACCCTCAAATCATCTCTTGAGGTCTTGGCTCATGATTTGTCCCAGAAGTCAACTTAGGGGTCAATTAGGTCAAGAAACCCTAATTCCTGATTTTTGATGAATGCATCCCCTGAGACTAATTTGACTTGATTATTGGGTCCATGATGTTCCATGGAGTATATTAGGTTATGCTTTGAAGCATTGGCTCATGCCCAGAGGAAAATTTCCATCAGGAGGCCCTGGTCGATCAAAACCCTAATTTGGTGATATTGGCGATCTTGAGGCGCTATCCACCTAGAAGCGAGCAGCCTTGTGCTTAATCCTTGATGTGGGAGTCCTATTGATCCATCGTGGATGTTGGACAAGTTAGACAAGTTGGGGATCATGTTATTCCTTGATTGATCCTTTGTCCAAAAGCTCTGAGAGGGCTTGAAACCCTAATCTTTGATAATAGTGAGTGCTCACCCATCTTTGGGGAGACTGATGAGGCATGATGGTTCATCCATATTGTGATGATGATTTGCACAATGATGGAGAATCTTAGTGGTCAAAATTTGGGGTATGACAGATTCCCCTATTTAATCTTCTTGGACCCGAAGGTGTGAATGGCGAAGGTATTCGGGCATTCGGGGTGCAAGAGGATTAAATATCGGAATACCCGAAATTTTGATGGTGGTTATGAATGGCAGTGTATGCATTCATCTTCTTTTGCTAAGCAATGATGCTTATAAAAGGTAAAACTTCCCCTCGATCCTGGTTTCCTACCAAGGAACTGGTCTAAGTTGCTGATGTAAACTTCCCTTGGATCCTGGTTTCCTACCAAGGAACTGGTCTAAGTTTCAGAAATAAACTTCCCCTCGATCATGGTTTCCTACCAAGGAACTGGTCTAAGTTTTAGAAATAAACTTCCCCTCAATCCTGGTTTCCTACCAAGGAACTGGTCTCAATTTCAGAAATAAACTTCCCCTCGATCCTGGTTTCCTACCAAAGAAGTGGTCTCAGTTTCTGAAATAAACTTCCCCACGATCCTGGTTTCCTACCAAGGAACTGGTCTTAGTTTCTGAAATAAACTTCCCCTCGATCCTGGTTTCCTACCAAGGAACTGGTCTCAGTTTCTTTTGTCAATAAACTTTCTTGACAAGGGACGCTATTCATAGCGGTTTTCCTTAAACTTCTCGCCAAATTTTCCTGGGGAGATGCCATTTGATAGAAAAAGATCTGATGTCAGACTTGCTGGGGAACCCAGTCGTATGAGTTGTAGAGGGGTACAAACTTCTCTGTTGGAGACGCTATTTGTCGACTCTATCTGGGGGAAACGAGTCTCCTGAGAGACTGCTTTCCCTTGGGTATTACATCATACTTTTCTCGAGATTTTCCCGGAGAAATGTCATATGATGTGATCCAATTTTGAGGTGCTGGTGACCTTTTCGTCCGCGGATTTTTCAGAGAAAGACTGCTGCATTGCCGAATCTCCGGTTGCGAGGCTTTCTCTGGGTATTTTCCTTAATCCGGGAAAGCAAAAATATCATCTTCACTGGCGAAGAGTGATGTTTGCGCTAAGTTTCTTTGATTTTTCAGAGGTTCAAGTTATCAAAGTGGTCAAGGGCCCAACTCTAATGGAGAAATAAACTGGAGAAGAGAGATTGTTCAGACGGTTCTCCTCTCGACGAGGAAAGAACTGACAACTCGATTGAGATGACTGTTTATCACTAGGGGATAAGACCGACTAGAGTGATAGTGATGCAATATGAATATGAATGTAAATCAATAATGCATGAGGTATGTATGTTTATGCTGACAAAACTGACATGACATACAGACTAATGGATGAACACGACCGGATACTCGGCCACTGCTGGGGACGAAGAAGTACCGCTGGTTCAAGATAGCAATTCTGCCTTGCTTAGGAGAAATAGTCCCTGCGGGGAACTACATTGATCGGGCTTAGGAGGTAAGAACTCGGTCGAGGGTGTCAGATGGAGTATTCGCGTCTGACATAACTGATCCTTCACTCAGGCGCACTGGTTTAGAAGGAGTACTTTGATTCTGCACTTTGAAGCTCGCTTACTTCTGGAGAAGCGATTTATGTTCTTTCGATGTTCAACAGTCAAAAGAAATGCCATCTTTATTTTAAAAGAAGAAAAAGTTTAACAAGTAAATTCATTTTTGTTTTATTTCAAGAACCGTTGATCATGTTAAAATGTCGTTCTATAAAGCTAAAACAAATAAGAATTGCAAATAAAAACACAAGGGCTGAAATTTTATTGATAGGATGGAGATCAGCTAAACGGGTGATTCCATAGAGTATTTACAAAGTTTAGAAAATGGTAATTTACAGGGAAAAGGGCTACGTAGAAACATAACGACCATTATCCTTCTACCAACTTTAAATTCAAGACATCCCGACCTTCTGTCGAAGAAGACCTTGACTGGAGTTTTCCGATGGATGGCATGACTGCTGAGGAGTTGAACCGATCAGACGTAGTTACTTGCCATTAATCCCTAACTTTTACCTGGATGGTACTTTGAGGATTCCAATCCATCGGGATAATTTTGATCATGTCTCTAATTTATGCCTGGACCGCCCTTTCGGGTTTTCAATCCACCGAGACGTTTTTTTTAGTTTAGGAGAAGTATTTCTTGACTACATCAACATTTGTGGGGTAGGCAAATTCCTCTCCGTCCATGGTTGCAAGTCTCAAGGCGCCGCCTGAGAAGGCTTTCTTGACCACATAGGGGCCGTCATAATTCGGAGTCCATTTGCCCCAAGAATCAGTGAGAAATGATTGTATCTTTTTTAGCACGAGGTCTCCTTTCCTGAAGATGCGAGGTTGAACCTTTTTGTCAAACGCCCTCTTCATTCTTTGCTGATACAACTGACCATGGCATAGTGCCGTGATTCGCTTTTCTTCGATCAGGTTCAGTTCATCGTGTCGACTTTGACACCATTTAGCTTCTGTAAGCTTAGCTTCCATCAATACCCTGATTGATGGGATCTCTACTTCTATGGGGAGCACTGCTTCCATGCCATATACTAGAGAGAAAGGGGTTGCCCCTGTTGAAGTGCAGACAGATGTACGATAACCGTGAAGAGCAAAGGGTAACATCTCTTGCCAATCTTTGTAGGTTACAACCATTTTTTGAACAATCTTCTTGATGTTCTTGTTAGACGCTTCTACCGCTCCGTTCATCTTGAGTCGGTAGGGAGATGAGTTATGGTGTTCGATCTTGAACTCAGTGCACAACTCTTTTATCGTCTTATTGTTCAAGTTAGATCCATTATCGGTAATGATCTGGCTCAGAACACCATAACGGCAGATGATATTATTTTTGATAAATCGGACTACCACTTGTCGGGTTATATTAGCGTATGATGCTGCTTTGACCCACTTGGTGAAGTAGTCAATGGCTACCAGGATGAACCGATGTCCGTTTGAAGCCTTAGGTTCAATCATGCCGACCATGTCGATTACCCATATGGAAAAGGCCACGGGGAAGAAAGAACTTTGAGATGCGTTGGCGGTACATGGGTTTTGTCGGAGTATATCTGACACTTGTGACACTTCCTCATGTACTTGTAGCAGTCGGATTTCATGGTCAACCAGTAGTACCCTACTCTTAGAATTTTTCTCGCCATTGTATATCCATTGGCATGAGTGCCAAAGGATCATTCTTGAATTTCTTTTATCAGCATGTTTGCTTCTGGTCTGTCTATGCATCGAAGCAAGACCATGTCAAAGTTTCTCTTATAGAGGGTATCACCGCTCAAGAAGAAGCTTCCAGACAGTCTTCTGAGGGTTTTTCTGTCTTTTCTTAGTGCCCCAGGTGGGTACTCTTATTTCTGAAGGAAGCATTTGATATCATGATACCAAGATTTGTCGTCTATGACTGCTTCAATCGCGAAGATATAAGCGGGCCGTTCAAGGCGCATGATGTCGATCTTAGGTAGGTCATTCCATTGACCTTCACTAATCATGGAAGAGAGAGTGGTTAATGCATCAGCCATGTGATTCTCATCACGAGGGATGTGATGAAATTCAATTCTGTCAAAGAAGGGTAGCAACCTTCTTGCATAGTCTTTGTAAGGAATCAATCCTGATTGGTATGTGTTCCAATCCCCTTTGATCTGATTGATAACTAAGGCTGAGTCGCCATATACGTCCAAATTTTTAATCCTTAAGTCGATCGCTTCCTCGAGACCCATAATACAGGCTTCGTATTGGGCCTCGTTGTTTGTACACTTGAACGTAAGTCTGGCAGTGAAAGGAATGTGGGTACCCTGAGGTGTTATGATGATTGCCCCAATTCTTTTTCCGTAATGATTGACAGCTCCGTCAAAGATTAGTCCCCATTGGGAACCTGGTTCTGACCCTTCACTGAGTAGTGGTTCATCACAGTTTTTCATTTTTAGATACATGACATCTTCGTCTGGGAAGTCAAACTCGATTGATTCTTGATCATCAACTGGTTGATGAGCCAAATGATCGGCTAAAACACTTCCTTTGACGGCTTTTTGAGCATGGTATTCGATGTCGTATTCTGATAACAACATCTGCCAACGGGTGATTCTTTCGTGAGAGCAGGTTTTTCAAATACATACTTGATTGGATCCATTTCGGAGACCAACCAAGTAGTGTGACGAATCATGTACTGACGAAGGCGTTTGGCTGCCTAAGCCAGAGCACAGCAAGTTTTCTCAAGCATCGTGTACCGAGTCTCACAGTCGATGAATTTCTTGCTCAAATAGTAGATGGCAGACTCTTTCCTTTTGGTTTCGTCTTGTTGGCCAAGTACATAACCCATTGAGTATTCCAAGACTATTAGGTAGATAATTAGTGGTCTTCCTTCCACTGGAGGTGATAGAATCGGCGGATTCAACAGGTATTCCTTGATACTGTCGAAGGCGGTTTGACAATCTTCTGTCCAAACGTAGTCCTGGTTCTTTTTGAGTAATTTGAAAATCGGCGCACAGGTCACGGTCATAAGGAATATGAACCTGGAGATGTAGTTCAAACGTCCTAGGAATCCTCTGACTTGTTTTTCAGTTTTCGGAGAAGGCATTTCTCGAATGGCCTTGACCTTATCAGGATCTACCTCAATTCCTTCCTGGCTGACGATGAACCCTAAGAGTTTCCTTGAACGGACACCGAAGGTGCATTTGTTGGGATTCAAACGGAGTTTGTACTTCCTCAACCGTTCAAATAGTTTTGACAGGTGGGTCACATGCTCCTCTTCTGTCTTAGATTTTGCAATCATGTCATCGATATATACCTCGATTTCCTTGTGTATCATGTCATGAAAAAGAGTAGTCATGGCCCTTTGATAGGTTGCCCCGACATTCTTCAAAACGAACGACATTACCTTGTAACAAAAGGTACCCCATAGGGTAATGAATGAAGTTTTCTCCATGTCTTTCGGCGCCATTTTGATCTGGTTATAGCCTGAGAATCCATCCATGAAGGAGAAAACTTTGAACTTTACTGTTCTGTCTACCAGCATGTCAATGTGTGGTTAGGGAAAGTCATCATTTGGACTTGCTTTGTTCAGATCCCTGTAGTCTACACACATTCTAACCTTTCCGTCCTTTTTCGGAACGGGGACAATGTTGGCTAACCATTGAGGATATTAAGACGTAGCGAGGAAACCTGCGTCAATCTGTTTCTGTACCTCCTCTTTGATTTTGATGGCCATGTCCGGGTGAGTCCGCCTCAACCTCTGTTTTACTAGCGGACATTTCGATTTCAACGGTAAGTGATGTTCCACAATGATGGTATCCAACCCTGGCATGTCCTGATAGGACCAAGAAAATACATCGGGGAATTCTCTGAGAAGCTTCGTTAAACTCTCTTTAGCAGTTGGACTGAGCAGTGCCCCAATCCTGATTTCTTTTCTCTCTTTTTCTGAACCCACGTTGATCATTTCCAACGGCTCTTTGTAAGGTTCAATGGACCTTTCCTCTTGTCTGAGTAGTCGGGAGATCTCTTCTGGAATTTCGTCGTCAACTTCTTCTTCAGCCCCAAATATCGGGAATTCAAAGTCGGGAGAAGGCATCGGATCGTATGTTTCAACGGGGTTTAAAACAAGCAATCTGCATGACGTGATGATTGTTTTTAGAAGAGATAGAGAGAATGCAAGTGTGTGCAGTGTATTTTTTTTAAAACTGCTTGTTTTTATTATTGAGTTATTTTTTAGGATTACCATTTTTTGAAAAAAGCGAAAAGAGAAAACAGCAATTAATGCGGAAATTACAGAACGACGTTATTTTATTAATGAACAAGTCGATTCTTGAAACTACAGCCCTATACAACAAAACTCTATCGTTTTGGGCGAAGCGAAGAGGGAAATTTACAGAAAACGAGCCCTATCAAAACATATGTTTCACCTGGGCAGGGTGAAAGGTTAAAGATGGCAATTACTTTGACTTATGAACAATCTTCGGAACATCGACAGCAACCCATTGGCGGCGAACTCCTTGGTGAATCACAAAGTCTGGTACCTTCCTTGATTTGTCTTCAGAAATAACGCTGATTTCTGGTGGAGCAGGACCATTGGAATTTGTCTCCCAGGCAGAGTTGTCGTAGGAGGATTGCTCTGTTGCATTTTGCAGAGTATTTGTGCTTGCAGGCAGATCTCCCCATCCAGTTGGCTGGATGTCTTCGAGCCTGATATGAGAGCTTTCAGGAGCGATGTATTTAACCAAGAAGTCAAATTTTCTGCTTGGTTGTCCCAGGGTGTCCCACACTTCTTTGGAACTAGAGGAGTCATCTCTCTCGATGATGTTGACCTCGGGAAAAGCATAGTTGATGAATTCTAGTCCGGCAAGTTTTGCCAATTCATCGTCCTGCTGGATATTTTCAGAATGAACTGAATAATAATCCCATGACATGGTGGTCACGTAGGTATTCTGTTCAATGATGCTCAACTGATTTTCATTGTTCGGCTGATTTTCTTGCCCCAAGTCTCTTGGGTACGGCTGCCAGATAGGCAGGCCATCCATTGGGCCATAATAGTCGTGGTCAAAGTTGTCTTTTATCAGAGAGTCCTCCTCTAATGAGTTTGGTGGAGCACGACATCTTTCTGGATCAAAATCTCCATATATCATTTCATCGTCTGACCTAGGTATAAATCTCGGACTTTGTGCGGGATAGCAAAAAGATGTAGGCACCTCTTCCTGAGACATATAATCATCCTCGTTAAGATAAGACTTCCATTCCTCATCCATATCGGAGGGATCCTCCTCGTTGATAGTATGAACTGTTTGAGGCACTGGGTGAAGGAAACCTCCACTGTGGAAGAAGTCCTGAATGGGATGAAGACTTTCATCGTTAGCAGCTGTTTGGGTGCAGGTCGCAGAAAAACCAAAACCCTTCTTTGTGTTATTATCAGTAGGAATGACAAGTTGTCCCCATCCTTTGGCGTTGTTACTCTCGATTACTTTGAGAGCATCTGTGTATGAGGAAATCGATGTTCCTTTTTCTGACTGATTCTCATTGCTCACCGAAAGTGCTTGGAACTGGGTTCCAACAGCCTCCTCGGGTTCTACACAAGTAGATGATGATAAGTTACTTACGAGCAAGGCTTGATCCCCATAGACCGTGATGAGTTGATTGTTCTTGACGAACTTCAATTTTTGGTGCAGTGTTGAAGTGACTGCCCCAGCCTGGTGTATCCAAGGTCTTCCTAATAAACAGCTGTATGCTGCCCGGACGCCCATAACCTAGAAAGTGATTAGGAAAGTGTGAGGACCGATAGTTATGGGAAGGTCGACTTCGCCAATAACTGCTTTCTGAGATCCGTCAAAGGCTTTGACGATAACCTCACTGCCCCTCATCGGGGATCCTTTGAATGATCGTCGCATTAAAGTGGACTTCGGCATAACGTTGATGGTCGTTCCTGTGTCTACCAGTACGCTGGCTAAAGCATCGTCCTGGTAGTTAATTGTAATATTGAGCGCCATGTTGTGACTTTTGCCCCCCTCTGGCAAATCCTCATCACTGAATCCTAAGTTGTTGCAGGAAGTGATGTTAGAGATGATGCTATCTAACTGTCATATTGACACATCCTGTTCCACAAAGGCCTGCTCTAAGACTTTCTGTAGAGCCTCTCTGTGGGCTTCGGAACTGAGTAAAAGTGATAGGACTGAGATCTTTAAAGGAGTTTGTAACAGTTGATCAACAATGTTGTATTCACTCCTTTGGATAAGCTTCAGCATCTCATCATTGTTTTTCGAAAGGTCGGGATTACTAGATTGACCGACGGGTGGATCAGGAGCTTCTGTCTGAAGTTCCTTTTCTTTGTTAGGGTCTCCAACTCCTCGGTTGAAGATTCGACCGCTCCGTGTTACACGACTGATGTCTGCAATATTCACGAGGGAGGGTAATGGAATTTCTTTTCCATTCTCAATTATCGTTGCACTGTATTTGTAAGGGATCGCCTTAGCTGATTCATACGGTAATGGTCCTGGTAGATAGATAACTACAGGAGCATTTTTATTTTTTTGACTGTCGTAAGTAACTTCATTCAGTTCCTAGCTAGGAACCTTTGATTCGTCCAGTAGAGGGATGATGGTACAAACATCCCTGTTCCTCTCAGGGTCAGAGATTATGACAACGTCTCTGATTTGATCAGCGAAGTAGTCCGGCGTCCAGTTGATTAGCTCGGTACCCGAACATGGGCGAATCTCTCTACGATTCACCTGACCCTGGAGAGCTGCTCGCACAAGGTAGCATCCTTGGTTACTCTCTGACGAATATCAAGCTGGTATTCATCTGATGAATATCAAATATTTGAATCACGTTGATCTGATAGGGATTCCTATCATGGTAGTCCTGGATCCACCCAAGATCCATCTGACGCTGGAGGACCTCTTGTACCAAAGAGCATCCCTATTTGTTTACCGAGCAAGTCAGACAGGAATTATAATCGTGCCGCGGCAGATTATGATATTGGCTTTGCCTTGAGTACATTACCACCAAGTTGACATTCATCGCACAGATGTCGTGATTCTGAACGATGTTGGAATTCGTATAGGTCATGTTGACTCCACGAACTCGATGCTCTTGTATCCATCCGAGATCCAATTGTTCCTGTAGAGCTGACTGCACCACAGAACATGCTTGATTGTTTTTAGAGCAAATATCACACTGGTGATAGTTATGAGGTGGCACATGGCCATATCCACTCTGTCTGCAATGCATCTCGACCAAGTTGGCACTTAATAAGAGTACATCATGAATTTGATAGTTATTGTTAGACTCTCCTTCTATCAAATTGACCGTAGCTTTCTCGTGTTGAGGCAGCGGGTTCGTGAGAACATTCGGATTCATATCTTTGAAAGATAAAACCCCGCTCCTAACAAGCGTCTGTACGTCGGATTTGAAACCGAGACATTTTTCTATGTTATGCCCTAGTCCTCCTTGATGGTAAGGACATGTTTGATCCGCTTTTAACCAGAAAGGCGGATTTTCCGGTACTGTAAGAGGAGACTTAGTCTGAACATGTATAGGGTCAAACCCTAGAGGTCGCGTTGTACGGTTGTTGTTGTATGGAGGACGAGTTTGCTGAAGAGACTGTTGTGTCCTTTGCTGAAATTGCTGTTGATTAGGTTGGCTATGCGCAACCTGAGATTGATACGTAGGAACAGGCGTGGGGTTGATAGTGGGAGTTACAGCTGCTACTGGTTGATAACGTCGCCTTTGCTTTCCGAGAGAGATATTCCCAATATCCTGCTCTTTTTTCTTAGGGAGAGCACTACCGTATCGTTTTGTACTACTTGACGATCCAGCGTCTTTAACCAAACGTCCTTCTCGGACTGCTTCCTCAAGACGAACTCCCATTCCCACCATCTCGGTGAAGTCACTGGGCGCACTGGCGACCATTCTGTCGTAGTAAAATGAGCTCAAGGTCTTTAAGAAGATCTTTGTCATCTCTTTTTCCTCAAGAGTTGGACAAATCTGGGCGGCGATTTCACGCCATCTCTGAGCGTATTCTTTAAAAGTTTCCTTGTCCTTTTGTGACATCTATCTGAGTTGATCTCTGTCTGGTGCCATGTCCAAATTTTATTTATAATGTTGAACGAAGACAGCGCCCAGATCTCTGAATGTGCCGATTGTGGCGCGGTTCAACCCCATGTACCATTTTAAGGCGGCACCGGTTAAACTATCCTGAAAGTAGTGAATCAGCAGCTCCTAGTTCTTTGTCTGAGTCGACATTCGCCGAGCATACATCACCAAGTGACTCTGAGGGAAAGAGTTACCCTTGTATTTTTCAAAGTCGGGCACTAGGAACTTGTGTGGAACTTTCACATTGGGGACCAAGCAGAGGTCTGCGCCATCCTTTCCAAATAAATCCTGACCGCGAAGGGCCTGCAGTTCTTTCTGCATTTCCAGGAACTGTTCCTGGAACTCTTTCATTCTGTCAAACATGTTGTCGTTTCCACCAGAAGGTGTCTGGGGAATTTGTCCTTCCGGGACAGTGTGTACCACGGGTGGTGGTATAGTCATTATGGCCGAGACTCTCGGTGTCTCCCGAAGTTTGTAACCTTCAGGAGTTGCTGCCATGCCCCTGGCATCTTCGCTTTCCCAAAGTTTGTAACCTTCAGGCCCAGCGGTTCCTGCTGCAGTTCCCTGATCCTCATTGATCGGCGGAACATATCCTTCCAGGATATAATTGATAGGCATGCCCCAGGGACGATCTTTCGGCATTTTGTACCTAGGATCGGACTTCTCCACTACGGGCGTTGACGTGATCTCCGAGATCACAGTTCTTTGTTGTTGCATCTAAGCTTCTACTAGAGCTTGCATGTCGTTATGAAGCTTTCTCAGATCCTCTTTTAGAGTGTCGATCTCTTCTCTCAACTCTCTGTTCTCTTCTTCGAGATCATCCATCTTTTTCTGACGATTGGCCCGAGTATTGTACGAATGAGACAGTTTGACTCTAGAATCGAGACGCAAATGTGAGATTCGTAGGTAAGAAGAATGCGTTTATGAGAATGATGAATGCAATGATTATTAATTATTTTTGTTTATTCAAAGTAAACTTTGACAATTAGATTGCAAATATCAAACAGTGGGGAAACCCCATTTTATTGAATTCAAAGGATTGCGGAAATGGAAATACAGTAGATTATAAAGTGTTAAAAAAAAGGAAACCTAAACTAATGGATCCTGAGTCCTCTCTGAGGAGAGCTCAAGTGCTGGTTCTGGTGCTTTCCTCTTTTTTGACCGGGGCTCTTGGGCCGTTGTCGGGTTGTCATTCCTTTGCCAAATGAAAGGCGTGAGCAAACTCCTTTGGTCATCTTGATTCTCTATAGCATGTTGCTCTAAAATCTCAATCAGGGCATCTTTTTCTCTTAATAGCTGCTGTATTTTCTTACATTCCACATTGAGAATACAGTACTTGTTCCTCCAAGACCTCTTCTCCTGCTGCACTTTGCTGAGAGTAACTTGAAGTTTTTCCATCTCAGACATGAAATAAAGGGCAGAGTCCCTTAATGGAAGAACTTCCTGACGAGGGTAAGGCATCCTCAACTTGAGGGCTCTAGTTTGTATCCAGTGGAGATAAGGCTCCGCCGAGACACAATCTGGTTTTCTTAGAGACTCTCGTCCTTTTCTATGAAAGTGTTTCCAAGCGTGCACTATTTCTATCTTTAGTGTCCTGTCATTTTCTCCTTCTTTGAAGAAAAGGCCTTCCAGATGAGCACTACGTGGGACGTGCCTCATCGGGTATCCAAATTGACGACGAACTAACACCGGATGATAGTTGATTCCTTCCTTAGTTCATATAAGGGGTACATTTGGGAAATTTCTACAACGGTCAATAATTCTGATCCCGTTGTAGATTTGATTGTACCAATCAATGTCCGAGTTGGTAAGAGACGTGACTCTCTGCGACCAACGTAAAGTATTCTTTTGATCCCAAAATGCAGCAGACTTGGGCAAATGGGAAGTGAACCATTTGTAAAGCAAGGGTACACAGCACGTGATTATTCCTCCACTGTATAAATTCCTTAAGTGTACCGAATGATACGCATCTACGAGTAAGGTCGGTACAGGGTTTCCAATCAGGAAAATCTTAATGGCATTGATATCTACGAAGTTATCAATGTTGGGAAAAAATAACCCGTAGGTGAGCAAAACAAAGATGCTCTCGAAAGCGGCCACGTTCCCTATACTAGCCGTCTTTGTCAAGAACTGGGCTGGTAAACCTTGGATGTCACCCATAGTGGTAATGTGAGTCCTGACTTCTGACTCGTCCAAATAAATTGCTCTTGCAATGGTTTGATCCTTTGGAATTTCTTCCAGTCCAGAAAAAGGAGCCTGATCAGTGATATGTAAATCAGCCAGGTGAGAGTACTCCTCCAATGTTGGTGCAAGCTGATAATCCAGGAATGTGAAACAGTGATAGATCGGGTCGTAGAACTGGATTAGCATGGACAAGATTCCCTCGATTACATGGACCCTTAACAAGGACAGCAGTCCTCCATATTCACAGTGTTTGGTCTTTTGGTAGGATGTTAGGACTGATGTTTTTCGATTGATGTATGAAGTTATGGGATTTTGGGTTTTTGATTAGTGTGCTCGCTAAGATTTTTTTAATCTTATGCCTACATATTCCCGTTTAACGAAACAGGGAAATCATAGCGATCGTAGTTCCTCCTATTCTATGGGAGGAAAAAGGTTGTTTTTGGTGTCTTGTTCAAAGCCCAAGATGTGAAGCTAAAGGTGGTTTGTATCTTGTTCAAAGCCCAAGATATGAAGCTAAAGGGTCTATTTGTATCTTGTTCGAAGCCCAAGATATGAAGCAAAAGAGTTTTGACTTTAGAGAGAAGTTGTCATCTCTAAAGGGGAGTTGTTGATGTTTGTACGCTATGAACGAGGCACAACTTTGATGCTAAAAGGTTGATTGACTCACCCGGGGTTTTCTTTATACCAAGCCTAAGAGGAGGCTATTGACCCAACAAGAGGGTGCTTTTATGTGTCTCGTACGTGACGCTCCCAGGATTTTCATCCAAGTACAAACGCGAAAGTGGCACCGAAATAGAGTCGCCAACAATGTGTATTTATCCCAAGAGAGGGAAAGGAAACACTGCATAAACCTGAGAGAAAGGATAGAGCATGGTCTTCCGACCAAGAGAACTGGGTTCGGGGGTGTCGGTTACACGCGAGGAAGGTATTAGCACCCTCACGCGTCCATCGTACCCGATGGGATCCACGCTTGCTGCTTCAATCAAAGGGTGTAAGGAAAGGATACTGGAAAAGGAACTGCTAGCTGGAGAACTGGAAAAGGAAAGGAGAGAGAAAGAGAAACAAATGTAGGGAAAATAAAAGAAGTGCTCGAATGGGCCCTACCCCACTGCCTATGTATCTCATCGGGAGCATGAGAATCAGAGCGACGTAGTTCTCCTCACCTAGGGAAAATTGTTTGTGTTTTTTAGTGGAATACGTCGACGTTCGCGTCCTAGCAGTTTAGGTGTTGCAGCTCGCTGTATGGAGACTTAGGCGTTACCTGTTCACGGTAAGACAGAAATGACGCATCCTTAAGGAATAGAATGAAGGAGAGAAGAGAGTTGTTTGTTTGTATTTGTCTTTTAAGAAAGAAGTGTCTTGTTTATTTGGTGTTTTGTAACACATATTGGATTTAAGTCCCTCATGTAAGATTGAATGCCTCGCATATCGACCCAAGACGGGACGTACGCTAAACATGCTAAGAAAGTGAGAGAAGACCCCTCACTATCTTATTCTCACATGAAAGGCTCAAATGCAATATTTGTTATTCCTTTATTAAGTGTTTTTTACTTTTGTTTTGAGATGAGAAGAAGAGACTCAAATAGAAGCAAAAGGTGAAAACTAAAGGGGACTAAGACTCACCCTAATGTTATCATACATGGATGTTCCTATGGTTAATGTGGTTTTAGAAACCTAATCCTAAAAGAAAGGAAAAGAAGAGCAAAAGAAACAGCTTACTTCCAATGATGGAAGTTAAGTTGATCTTAAAGAGGGATGAAGAAGAAGTTATTCAAAGAAAGCACATAAATGCTTATCATGATCACAAGTTGAATTATTAAAAGAGATAAGAGAAGATAGAAGAAAGGAGTGTATGTGGAAGCATATCCACACACTTACTTACCTTTTGCACCTACATGAAAAGGTTAGTTCACAAACTATATACAAGTAGTAAAAATGAAGAAAGAATAACAAATAGTGATCAAACACATTAAGAACCAATGAATAAGGGTCCTAAGAAATGAAAGTCAACCAAGGTCAGAACCTAAACCTAGAGGATGTTCTCTAATGTTAAGGTATCAAACACACACAAACTATACACAATCAAATGTCTTAAACATCCAAGAAGTGAATCATGGAAAAAATAGATGAAGAATGAGTGAATATGCAAAGTGATCATGCATTAATGCTTCACAAAAGAACAAAGTCAGAACCATATACCATTTACAAATGTCTTATAATACTCTCGAGTCATCATACAAATCAAGAATAAAAGAGTTCAACTAGAAGAAGTAAGATGAAGGAGAAGTGAGCATAAGAGAAACATGTTCCATTAGGTGCACAAAGTGACATATTAGAGATACATAACATGAAACATGATTAAAGAATGCATATGGGCAGTGGCATACCATTGATGTAATGCAAATGTAAGGAGAGAAATGTCATATAAAATGCACACATGAAACATGTAGAGCATAAGAGAAGATAAGAGGTGGAAACATGTCAAAGTTCAAGTTATAACACACAAACTCATATTAAATGCAAACATAAGTCAAAGTGACTTATAATGAAACAAAGATGACCTATAATATCATGCAAATAACATACACAAGATGCACAAACAATCATGCAAATGATGGCATAAATGCCTCAAAAAAACATATAAGAATGAGATAGAATAATGTGCACAAAAAGTAACTTCAAATGCAAGGCATCAACAATTATCAAAGCATATGATAAAATTGTAAAATTAAGTCCTAAACAATCCAAGTCAGAAGCAAAAACATGTATAGAGACTCATGGCAAAACTCAAGAGGAAACATGCCTCAAAGAATCCACAAAATCACATTGATCAAACCAAAAAGAAGTGCAAAGATGAACATGCAAACATGTGATAAAATGACTTTAAAAATCAAAATAAAATGGATTTAGATGCTTTAATGTGTGATATAATCAATGCAAAAAGAATGAGATAAAAATGTTATGTGAAATGAGAGGAATAAAATGTACAAATTTGAGTATCAAAGAAGGAACTTACTCAAAAAGAAATTAAAAGAAAAATAGGGAATTATGCTTAAAAATTCACAAAGTCTGAATTAAAAATAAAAGAAAATTATTTTAATGAGTAAAGATATCACATGAATTTATTTGGGATTTTTGGAAATGATTTGCTATTTTTAAAATAAGAAAATGTAAACAATATATGAAATAAAAATAAAAATGTGAAAGAAATGGGAAGGGGGTGCAGCGTGAGCAATTTACCAGGTTAAAACATTTGGGCTCAAACATGTGGGGTGTAGATATCAATTAATAACCCAATCCAATTAAACATGTAATTGTGTGTGATAGGTGTACGCTCAGTTAACATGTGATCCAATCATAGCCACACAATTAATCAAACAACATAATCCAATGCAACACATAGCACGCACACCCCAATTACCCTGCACTCACACACACGTGAATATCTGAAATCAACAAAGGAAACACGTACAAGACCACACATTCATTTATGCACTGGCAAGTTGTGAGCCCTAAGATCAATCATTCAGTTAGCCATCAAGAAAAGCAAGACAATCACATGGATGAGAATGCAAGCACACATTAATTACCATACACTTACACACATGCAACAAATCTCATTAATGCGTTGGCACATTATTAGACGTTGGATCATGCAAATCAGATGGTCATGATATAAAATCCCAAAAACCCTAATTGAACCCCTCACCGGCCAGAGAAGGACCTCCGGTCATCTTCTCCGGCCACCTCCGTCACCTGCAAACCTCACACTTCCTAGAAACATGCAAACCGCACAACAAAATGAAGAGGAAGTCACGTAGGTCAAGAATCTAGGCTCAGTTTTCACATACCACAATCATACGCAGAGAATCGAACACAATAAGTTTGCCCTAGGTTTTGCTCTACACCTCTAAGAGGTCTATCAACTAGCCAGAAATGTCAAGGTGCTTCTATTAAGCTCGAATCAACAGAAATGTAGCAAAATAGACAAGAAATCGTGCAAGAAAGGTTTGGAGATTTTGTAACTTGAAACTTGATGAACTTGGAATCGTTGAGAAAACCAGAGAACTTGTGAGATCTTGAGCTTGTAGAACTTCAACTCTGAGCAAAATAAATGTTGTTGATCTTGAGTATGACAAGAAAATTGAAACTGCACTTGAATATTCCACACTTGTTCTTGCTGATTCTTGCTCAAAAATTCACAATAATGATGATGATTGATGTAGATGTGTGATGAAAGTGATTCAATCGTATGAGATCAGAGGGAGAAAGCATGGAGAATTTGAGAGAAAAAATGAGAATGAAGTGAAGTGAGAGTGAAAAATGAGAGAGAGAGTGAAACTGTGTGTGTGTTTGTTTATATAGGTGAGGTTAGGGAATGAGTTTGGTCACTGAGTTGATTGAGTCCACCCTAACTAACTGAGTTAAGTTAGTTAGGGGCGAGTTGGTCTTGGTTGTGATATGGTGAGGGTGAAATCCATGGTATTATGGTGAGGTTTAGAAGGAATGGTGGTGATGAAATCATGTTGCAGCAGAAACTTGTTGAGCAAGTTTTATTCCTTTCCCTTTTTATGTATGATGGGCAGTGTGTCATGTATGTGTAGGGGAAGATGTTTGTACAAATGAGGCAATGGCTGAAGGGTGTGTAGAGGTATGCGTGAAAACTGAGCAATAACCATGCCATAACATTTTAACTTTGGCATCAAAAATTCCAATGAAACCAATAATGTTTGAGGGTGGAATTCTTCATGTAGGTTGGATGGAATGACATGGTTTGGGTGTCATTATAAAGAGGAAACATAATGGAACATGTTTGATGTTGGAATGAAGTTGAAATGAAGATTTTAAGATGATGGAAAATGGCTATGAACTCAATGAATCCAAACTGATTTGTGGGCGTGGCAAACTTGGCATGGCATGGCAATGTGACCCATGAATTTTCAGCATGAACACCTCAACTTGGGACCATCATAACTCCATCATAACTTGCTCAAATGGAAAAATTTCCAACATTAAAGTTGAAGAGGACATTGAGATGAACAACTATGATGTTCAACATTTTTTCATTTGAAGCCTCCTTAAATGAGAAAAATAGCTTGACATCTTGCCCACCATGTGTTTGACAAAATTATGGCGCATGGGCCTGGTCTTGCTTGGTCATGACTTGGTTTTTGACCTAGTTTTGTCAAACTTTGATTGATCATAACTCCCTCAATTTTGATCCAATGGAAGAGTTATTTATATGGATTTGAAGCTTAGAGTGTGAACTTTAATTGGCTCAACTTGGGCCTGAAGTTTGGAGCTTTTATCATGGAGAAAGGATGCCTCAAAGTGTGGTGCAAAATGGTGCAAACTTGCCATTTTTGGAAACCCTAAATTTCCAAAAAAAGAAACTTTGTACATTTCTTGATTTTTCATGATTCCTCCATCATCTCTTGATCAAATTTTTGTCCAATGAACATATATAACTTGAATTTCATGAATTTGACCTTAAAAAGTCAGGAGTTGACTTTCTTCACTGCACAGTTTACTTTTTCCCCAATTTCTTGATTTTGAATCTTCTGACCAATTGAAACCCTTCTGAAATCAATTGATGTGCAATTTTCCATCCCTATACATTTAGGGACACAAGGAATACCATGAGATCAAGTTTTGTCCAAAAAATCAGAAATAAACTGATTTCAGGGCAAACCCTAGTTTTGGTACCCTCTAGTTAGGAGGAAATATGACATCTTCCAAATCCAAATTCCTCTGAATATGATGTATATCCTATCTAAAAAAGATGATATATGACATTTGGAGGTGATAAAAACTCAAGGAGCTTGCCCATTTGAGGGTCATATCCCAATTTTAGACTATTTTGTGTAGGAGATGATGCACTATCCAATCTTCTTGATGAATTCCCAACTTCCAATGCCTTGTGGGGATCAAAGTGAGAGAATATATGATATGAGAGACCCTTGAGGCTTGTTTGAAGACCCTTGGCTCTTATTCTCTTGCTTTGGATGATTAACACCTTTGAAAACCACTGATCACATGCCCTTATGCAACCAGTGATATGCAATTTATGACCTATTATGGAATGCAAATGAGTAAAGCATAAACCAATTTATTGAGAAAACAAAAGGGCAAATTTTGAGGTATTACAGCTGCTCCTATTCAATCAACTGTGAATCTGAATGGATGAAAGCAACAACTATCAGGGATTCAAGATACATAGGGATTGAATACAAAAAATAACCGAGAAAATTTGCACTGTGCGGATAAAGAAAAAATGTTGTAAATGAAGCAATGGTAAGGAAGAAAAGTTTGTGAGAAAGAATTTTGGAACCATTGGACCCCATAGGAAATCTGTCGGGAACGGCTGAACTACCTGTCGGGAACTGGTGAATAACCTGTCGGGAACTGGTGAAATACCTGCCGGGAACTGGTGAACTACCTGTCGGGAACTGGTGAACTACCTGTCGGGAACTGGTAAGCTTGGACCTGGGTTACCTATCAGGAATGGGTAAGTGTGTCTGTCGGGAACTGGCAAGGTTCAAACTAAAGGGAGCTGTCGGGGACGGCTACAGTTTATAACCAAGGCTTACCTATCGGGAATGGGTAAATGGACCTGTCGGGAACTGGTATGGTTAAAACTCAAAGGTACTGTCGGGGACGGCTGCAGTTTATAACCAAGGCTTACCTATCGGGAATGGGTAAATGGACCTGTCGGGAACTGGTATGGTTAAAACTCAAAGGTGATGTCGGGGACGCTGCAGTTTATAACCAAGGTTTACCTATCGGGAATGGGTAAATGGACCTGTCGAGAACTGGTATGGTTAAAACTCAAAGGTGCTGTCGGGGACGGCTGCAGTTTATAACCAAGGCTTACCCATCGGGAATGGGTAAATGGACCTGTCGGGAACTGGTATGGTTAAAACTCAAAGGTGCTGTCGGGGACGGCTACAGGAATCCTATCGGGAATGGTTCCAAAACACTTGTAAGCTGAGAGATATGACTCTGTGGGGAGAAAAGTGATGAAACCCTTTGCGCTTCTTTGAGATATCTGTTGGGGAATGAACGAGACGTTCTTTCTGGCTTTGTCAATGATATAAAGAGCAAAGTTTTAGGCTCTCGCACGAGTTATCAAAACTGGCCTATGCTTCACATGCATATGTTTGAATTTTTCCATGGAGTAATGCTCCACCTCGATGGAAATGCTACGCGTTTTGAGGATGCCATGCATACTATATGCAAGATGCAAAGAGGTCCTCTAGCAAAATAAATGCTGAGGAAAGGAAGGCAACTCCGCTGGGGATAACAAGCTGGATTGACTTCGTAGTCGCAAACCGTACTGGGGAAGAAAAATTGACCTGATCTCCTGATCTGGGCACTGACCTGACAAACCTGTTGAGTTTGCTGTATGAAATGATAGCTTTGCTGGGGAGGCATCATCTGAACCAATCTGCTTGGGGAATAACTATAACCATAGAACTCCGCAGGGGAAATGAGCTTACAACAAACCCTGCTGGGGAGAACCACTTCAGAGCGTCTCGTGCTGGAAATGTCCCTTGAGAGGATTTCACAAAAGATCACGCCTCTTCAAACTCTACTGGGGATAATAGATTTGGAACACCTCCTGTTGGGGAATTTTCAAAATGCTCCATGCTTGGGATGGCGAGTTCACTGGGGGATTCACAACCGTTATCGACACAAAAAAGCTTGTAGCTGTTGGAAGTACTGAATGGGAGAATTGACTTAATAAGACACAACACTACCCATTTGAAAATGACTTTTTAATATCGAATCGTCGTGCGCGACCGTCGGCCAGACGATGGATTCAAGCAGTAAACGTTGTGACAAAAGAGTGAAATGAGAATCCTTTTCTGAACATGATGGCTTCAGTACTACCATTTGACGATGTTGCTGGGGATCACGAAGGTCTGTAAATACGCTGGGGATGACCACCTCCAAGAAGTACTTTCCTGCTGAGGAACCGTCTCTGCTTGGGGAGGAACGATCATTTGCGCTTCGTGAAGGATTTTGGGCTTAAAGGCTTGAAGATGTCATACACCTTTGCATAGTTATCCAGTGAACTCTCGACACCTGCAAACAAAAGAATGCGCACATATGCCCCAGGGTAACATGGATTTTGTAATATTCACCCAAGCACACCCGTCGATTAAAGAAATTTTAAACGTTTTCCTTTTATGCATGTTATTGTAGAACCCCAATGTTTTCACATGCAAATGTTTATAAAAATTTTTGGACGTTTGTGTAAACAAAACAAATTATAAAAGCAAAACAAACAGATAGAATTATTCTGAATAACGACCATTTTATTTATTGAAGAGCCTGAAAATAGGCATTTATATCAAGAAGCAATTCCTGGAAAGAGGTAATTGCCAAAACAGAAAAGAAACTGTCTTAATGGCAATGTGAAACCGGAACTCCATTGAGTTTCAACCCTGCTATGGTTCATATATCTTCAAGACTCTCCAATTGCTTTGCCTTCAAAGGGGGACGATTGAACTAATTCCTATCCTTCGGAGTGCTTATTGATTGAGATGAGACAATACAGATTACTCAGATCGCAGTTTTAGCTAAATCTCTCTTTTGCCTGGATCGCCCTTTACGGGTTTTCAATCCACCGAGATACCCTTTTTTGCCTAAGTTGCCCTTGCGGGTTTTCAACTTACCGGGTGTACTTTCTTTTTTATTTTTTTTTATCCCTAATTTTTGCCAGAACCTTTTCTTTCTTTTTTTTTTTATGGTTCGCCGAGATGCCCTTTTTTGCCTGGACTCTCTTTTTACTGTCCAGCGGGTCTATTCATGCGAAGTATTTTTTAACTGCGTCTGAGTTCACAGGTGACGGAAAATCTTCACCGTCCATTATTGTAAGCATCAAGGCCCCGCCCGAGAAAACCTTCTTAACAACATATGGACCTTCATAATTAGGAGTCCATTTGCCCCTGTGATCTGAATTCAGAGGAAGAATCCTTTTCAGTACCAAGTCGCCCGTCTGGTAAGTCCGAGGACGCACTTTCTGGTCAAATGCCCGTTTCATTCTCCTCTTATACAGTTGTCCATGACATACTACAGCCAACCGTCTTTTTTCGATGAGATTCAACTCGTTGAACCTTGCTCGAACCCATTCAGCCTCGTCAAGTTTAACATCCATCATTACCCTTAAACAAGGGATCTCAACTTCAACCGGTAGCAGTGCTTCCATACCGTATACAAGAGAAAACGGGGTTGCCCCAGTAGATGTACGAATAGAAGTACGATACCCATGCAAAGCGAAAGGCAGCATTTCATGCCAATCCTTATACGTCACCACCATCTTTTGCACAATCTTCTTGATATTTTTGTTGGCTGCCTCGACGGCACCATTCATCTTCGGGCGATAAGGAAAAGAATTGTGATGTTCAATTTTGAAGCTCTGGCATAGATCTTGCATCATCTTATTGTTGAGATTAGAACCATTGTCAGTAATGATCCTTTCGGGCACCCCATATCGGCAAATAATCTCCTTCTTAATGAATCGGGCTACCACCTGCCTGGTGACATTTGCAAAAGAGGTAGCTTCCACCCACTTGGTAAAGTAATCAATAGCCACCAAAATAAATCGATGTCCGTTGGAAGCAGTAGGCTCAATCTTCCCAATCATATCGATGCCCCACATAGCAAAGGGCCATGGAGAACTCATCACATTCAGGGGATTTGGTGGCACATGCACCTTGTCAGCATAGATTTTGCATTAGTGGCATTTTCAGGCGTACTTAAAGCAACCAGCCTCCATAGTTAGCCAGTAATACCTGACTCGCAATAATTTCTTGGCCATAGCATGCCCACCAGCATGGGTACCGAAAGATCCTTCGGGCACTTCCTACATTAACAGGTCCGCTTCGTGTCTATCCACGCATCTGAGCAAGACCATGTCAAAGTTTTGCTTGTAAAGCACATCCTCATTCAAGAAGAAACTTCCTGCTCACCTCATCTGAGTTTTCTTGTCATTGTTTGATGCCCCAGCCGAATACTCTTGATTCTTCAAGAAATGCTTGATATCAAAATACCAAGGTTTATCATCAATCATCGTATCGGCAGCAAACACATGAGCGGGTCTATCTAGCCTCATCACATTAATCTTTGGTATATGGTTCCACCAATTTACCTGAATCATGGAAGACAACGTTGCTAAAGCATCAGCCATCTGATTCTCATCACGAGGTATATAGCACAATTTTACTGTTGTAAAGAAAGTCAACAGTCTTCTCGCATAGTCTCTGTAAGGAATCAAGTTCTGCTGGTTGGTATGCCAATCTCTATTGATTTGGTTGATCACTAGAGCAGAGTCCCCAAATATCTCAAGAGTCTTGATCCTTAAATTAATGGCTTCTTCAATACCCATGATACAAGCCTCATATTCCGCTTCATTGTTGGTGACATCAAAAGTCAACCTGGAAGTGAAAGGTATATGTGATCCTTTCGGAGTGATAAGGACTGCCCCAACACCACTTACATTCATGTTAACGGCCCCATCGAACATCAGTTTCCATTTGTCATCAGGATCCGGCCCTTCGTCAACCGGAGGCTCTTCACAATCTTTAGCCTTGAGAAACATGATGTCTTCATCTGGAAAGTCAAACCTCATTGGCTGATAATCATCAATAGGCGACTCGGCAAGGTAATCAGACAACACACTCCCTTTGATAGCATTCTAGGAAGTGTATTGTATATCATACTCAGTCAAAACCATCTGCCACCGACCGACCCTTCCATTAAGAGCTGGCTTCTCGAAAATGTACTTGACTGGATCCATTTTTGAAATCAGTAGGGTTGTATGAGTTAGCATGTATTGTCTCAATTGCTTAGCAGCCCATGCTAGCGCGCAGCATGTCTTCTCAAGAATCGAGTACCTGGACTCTCAATCGGTGATTTTTTTGCTCAGGTAGTATATAGCATGTTCTTTTCTACTTGTCTCGTCGTGTTGACCGAGAACACAACCCATTGATCCATCACTTACAGAGAGATACATAATCAGTGGCCTCCCAGGAACTGGAGGCATGAGGATCGGAGGATTTTGCAAATATTATTTTATTTTATCAAAGGCCTTTTGACAGTCATTGTTCCACCGGATTGATTAATCTTTTCACAATAATTTGAATATTGGCTCGCAAGTCATGGTAAGATGAGATATAAATTTTGCAATATAATTCAGTCTTCCCAAAAATCCACGAACTTGTTTTTCTGTTCTTGGCTCCGGCATTTCTTGAATGGCTTTTACCTTTGCTGGATCCACCTCGATTCCTTTCTCACTGACAACGAAGCCCAGAAGCTTACCAGATCTTACCCCGAAAGTACACTTATTCGGGTTCAGCCTCAGTCTGAACTTCCTCAACCGTTCAAACAACTTTTTCAAATTTATCAAAAGCTCTTTTTCCGTTTGTGACTTGGCAATCATATCATCCACATAAACTTCAATTTCTTTGTGAATCATATCGTGGAAAAGCGTCACCATAGCACGCTGATATGTTGTCCCAGCATTCTTTAAACCAAACGACATCACCTTATAGCAGAATGTGCCCCAAGGGGTAATAAATGTAGTTTTATCCATATCCTCCAGCGCCATCTTGATCTAGTTATATCCGGAAAACCCATCCATGAAAGAAAACACAGAGAATTGAGCCGTATTATCTACAACACGTCAATGTGTGGTAATGGAAAATCATCTTTTGGACTCGCCCTGTTCAAATCTCGATAGTCCACGCACATTCTGACTTTGCCATCCTTCTTCGGTACAGGCACAATATTAGCGACCCATGGTGGATAACTAGTAACAGCTAGAAACCCCGCATCCAACTGCTTTTGCACCTCCTCTTTGATTTTGATGGCCATTTTAGGTTTGGTTCTCTGAAGCTTCTGCTTGACAGGAAAACAACCCTCTTTCAGCGGCAATCTGTGCACAACGATGTCCGTATCCAACCCCGACATATCTTGATAAGACCAGGCGAAGATGTCAGCATACTCTTGCAACATCTCAATCAGCTCTTTCTTTACATTTTTTTGCCAGGCTTTCCCCTACTTTGACCTCTTTCTTTACCTCTTCAGTACCGAGATTGACAACTTCTATAGATTCCTGATGAGGCTGAATGGCTCTCTCTTCCTGCTTCAATAATCTAGCCAACTCTTCAGGAAGTTCACAGTCTTCCTCATCCCCTTCTTCAGCTTGGTATATTGGATTATCAAAGTCATAATAAACCATAGCAGGGTCGCCATCAACAAGATCCAGAGAATTATTTCTGCATGAATGATAATTCATGCTTTTAGAAATTGCCTTTTTTGAAAGGAAAAGAAAGAAAAAATGCAAGAAAACTGCGAAGAAAACATTGCCATTTTTATTCAAAAAATAAAATGAAAGACAGGGAACACAATTTTGAATACAAAACGTCCTTTTATTAATGATAAAAATTTGTATGAGAACAAATGGGGCCCTACAATGAAGTCACTATGCCTTGGGCAGAACATAGGACCTTTGCATGCTTAATGAAAGAAAACACAGAAAATTACTTATTCGGCAGAGTAACTTGGATCAAATCCTCCAAAAACCAATTGTTCAGCTTCACTCCTGGGACACATGGGTGCACCCAATTGTCCAGGTCACAGTCACTATCTTCACCATCTTCAACTGTTGCACAAATCTGGCTTGGATGTATAACTCCTCCACTTGAGAAAATAACTGGCCCTTGGCGCTCTTGACCCTTTAGCAATGGAATTTGAGGAGGTTTATAACCAATTCCGCTCTTAGCATCCTTGAAAGGTAGCTCAATCACTTAACCCCATCCTTCCGTATGACCAGACTGCACCACTTCCAAAGCCTGCTTATACGAAGTCATAGAGGTTCCCACCTTTGCCTCACCAGACGGAGAGTCTTTCCCCACATTCATAGTTTCAAATACATGACAGAGAGTTTCGTGGATTTCTCCATCCATCTCCACGTACTTGAAGGACGACAGATGACTAACGAAAATATCTTCCTCTCCGCATACCGTAACAACCTGACCGTCAACCATAAATTTTATCTTTTGATGCAAGGTTGAAGATACAGCCCCAGCAGCGTGGATCCATGGACGACCCAATAGACAACTATAAGCTGGTTGGATGTCCATCACATAAAACACTGTATTAAAGACCTGGGGTCCGATCTGGACAGGTAGCTCCACCTCTCCAAACACTGATCTCTTTGAACCATCAAACGTTTTCACTACTAGATCACAAGGCCTAAGTACAACCCCTTCCACATCCAGCTTTGCTAATGCTTTCTTAGGCAACACATTGAGGGACGAACCGGTGTCCACCAATACATGGGATAACACAGCACCTTTACATTTCATCGATATGTGGAGAGCTTTATTGTGGTTCTTTCCTTCTGGCGTTAAGTCAAAATCTGTGAACCCTAGACCGTTACCAGCATTAACATTGGAAATCACACTTTTAAGCTGGTTCACTGATATTTCTTGCGGTTCGTATGCCATATTCAAAATTTTTAACAAAGCATTCCGATGTACTTCGGAACATAGCAACAATGACAATATGGAGATCTTAGAAGGAGTTTGATGTAGGTGGTCAACGATCTTATAATCGCTCTTTCTGATTATTCTCATGAATTCCTCAGCATCTTTCTCCAATGACTTATCAGATTCCGCCCCTGGCACTTGTTCATCATTTATCACCTGCTTTCCTTTTGCTTTCACTGATGCTTCAGTATCGTCTTTCCTGAGTGTCTGAGGAGCAAAAAGCCTTCTGTTGTGAGTAAAACCACCCAATCCTCCAACATTTCCGATACTTGAACCACTTTCTTTAGGAGTCTGTACCTCTTGCCTCTGTCCTTGATTATTAGTTCCATAGTACCACGGAATAGCAACCTTGTTCTCATTTGGGACATGACTGGGAACAGTTATAGTTATAGGAGCTACTCGTTCAAGCGCAGATGTCTGTACGGGAGCAGGCACTGGAATTTCCACAGGATCAAAGTAGATTGTAATAGTAGAAACTTCATCATCATTCTTTTTCAACTGATCAAATTGTAAACATCCTTCATCCATCATGCTCTGAAGGCTCTTTCTCAACTTCACACAACCATTATCAGCAATCAAACAATCTTCACAACTTTCTGAACAACCAGGAAATACAACCCCTTTCAGCAGGCGATCCTTCACAACTTTCAACGGAGTCTTGACATCATTAATGTCCCTCACCAGATTCAAACTTCCATCTTCCTCAATGAAATTCACCCCTGGTCCACCATGCGGAGGCATGGGATTTTGAATTACATTAGGCCTCGGAGCAAAATTAATAGCCTTTGAATCAACAAGATCTTGAACCACATGTTTGAAAGCCTTACAATTTTCCACATTGTGACCCAGCGCATTTGAGTGAAATTCACACTTTTCATTTGCATCATACCCAAAAGGTAATTTGCCCGCTGGGGGAGCCAAAGTCCTCAATTGTACCAACTTCAAACGAAGTAAATTCTGTAGCATTTGTGAGTATGTCATAGGGAAACCATCAAAATGTCGGTCATTCATTCTCTTTCTTGGGTGATACTGCCTTTGATCTGCAGGTTGAGCCTCAATACCCGGAGTTGAAATAGTTATAGATGCTGATTGGTGATACGGACCCTGTCGTCCTCTACCTCTCCCCGTTGTGCATATGCAGCATTAGCGTCACCTTCACGCTTTCTGTTATTGTTACCAAAAAACTTCTTTGCGGGAGCTGAACTTGTACCACTTCCGTCCTGAATCTTCCCCATTTTTAGCAAACTCTCAATCCTCTCTCCAGCAATTACTATGTCAGCAAAACCAGTGGATGGACAAGCAGCCAACCGATCGAGATACGAACCTTGCAAAGTATTCAGGAACATATCAGCCATTTCTCTATCTGCCAATGGAGGTTGCACCTGAGCGGCCAGTTCACGCCACCTCTGGGCGTAATACTTAAAACCTTCCTTAGGGTCATGTGTCATGCTTTGTAACTGAGTGCGATTTAGTGCCATGTCGATGTTATACTGGTATTGCTTCAAGAAAGCCAAGCACAACTCTTTCCAATTTCTGATGCGAGCCCTGTCCAACTTTATATACCATTCCAGTGAGGCTCCAGACAAACTGTCTTGGAAAAATACATCCATAACTTTTGATCATCAGAATAAGCAGCTATCTTCCGGTTATATGCCTGGAGATGAGTTTTAGGACAAGTGCTCCCATTGTACTTGTCAAAAGTAGGTGGTTTGAACTTTGGGGGAATCTTGACACCCTGTACTAGTCCCATATCCTCAACATCAATTCCCAAAGGATTCTGGCTTTCTATAGCTTTCACCCTTTCAGGCAGTCCCTCGTATTTCATGTCATCATTGTAGAATCCCATATCAGCATTAAGTAGGGAAAACTGGTCCTCTTGACGATCTTCCACATGCCCATTGTTTCCAGGAACAAAACCCATGTTAACTCCAACCGGAGGAGGAGTAACAACAGGAGGATTAACAACAGGAGGGTTAACCCTAGGGGAATTAATGTGATCACCAGTAGGAATCTCTGTCTCCAACCTCTGGATGGTAGCCCGTATGTCTTCTTGCCCTGCTCTCAAGTCCTGCTGCCCCTGTGCAACGCCCTGCATCAAATTCATAAACTGTTCCATGCGTGCCCTTAACTCAGCCAACTCTATCTGTACCTGATCCATAACCCTTGTTTGGTTTCGTCTGGTTGCGTATCAGTGAATGTGGGAATCAACTATTATGCCTGAAACCAAATAAAGGTTAGAGGACCTGCTACGAGTACCTGAGAAGCAAACAACAAAATGCAAAATGATATGCAATGCAATGCAAATGCCATGTTTATCTTTTCCGAGGTGCTCTACACCCTGATTCCAATCTTAGCCACAGAAATCTGAAGATCAGAAATCGTGATATGAAGAGACGTGTCGTGGCTATGTGCTTGTGTACAGATAACGGGCAAAGGAACATTTCTGGATAAACTGCTCATTTCAATTAACAAGGAATTAGCCATACACATATTGTTCAACAATGAGTTTAGACAACATACATCAAAATAGTGGATTCATCAACAAGCCTGATGATATCCATCAACAAAATTACATTAAGAAAGGGAAAAAAACTATCAATCTGATAGCTCCAAATCCTTCAACTTTTCGCTTAAATACTTGACTTCCTCGAAGAGTATGCGAGTGCGCTGGTGGTTTAGTTTTTCAATCAACTCCTTAATCAGGATGTCTCTCTATGCTAGGGCTTCAGTCAATGAATCCATATTCATCAGGAGAGCTTCATCATCACATACTCCTTTGTGCCTCTTCACACCGGCTTGCATCTTGAGTTTCCCCATATCTGCCATAGCCTCTTCTAGCTTCGTCTTGGAATTCTTTAGCTCCTCTCTGGCATTTATCAATTGCTCTTGACTTTTGCCAAGATTCTCCCGATACTTCCTCCTTTGCTCATGTGCCTTTTTAAGCTAGTCATCCTTGATCTTCAGTTGTTCCTGCAACTCTGCATTTTCGATCCTAACCTCATCCCAAGCTTGCTGAAACTTGGCTAGCGTATCCTTGGTTTGAGCTAAAGTCCGTTTGGTCTTGTTATGAGCTTGAGTGGCAGCATCGACACCTTTACTAATTTTTTGGAAATGTTGAGCTCTTTCGGCGAAATCCTTTTCTCTTGAAGCTAAGATTCTTTCGGCATCTTGGGCTTTATGCTCCAATCCTTTGTTGGCATGCAAGGCATTTTGAAGAAGACTACTCAGATCTGAAATCTCCACCCGAAGTTCCTTTACCAATTTCTGCAGCTTGTCAAACTCCTCGATGGCTACCGTGGTAGGCTGTTCTGGTATAACAGGATAGAGAGGGGGTTCCTTTGAAAAAGGCAAGAGTAATTCGTTCACCTTCATTTTAATCCATCTTTCATACTCAGGATAAGATCTACAATCCATTTTTCTAAAAACTGTTTTTCCTGTTCTACGATGGTGACCCCAAGCATTCACAATTTCTCGCATCATTTCCTCATTATCAGTCCCTGTAAAGAACAAAGATTTCTCAACATCCCAATCTGTAGGAGGAGACCTACAAGCGTATCCAAACTGTCTAATGGCCAGGATCGGGTTATAGTTGATTCCCCATTTTCTGCCGATTAGAGGCACATTGGGAAAGTTCCCACAATTGGTGATAATCTTTATTCCCATCAGCTTACGATCAAACCAGATGATGTTATCAGTAGTTAATCCCATTATCCGCTTGGACCATTTTAAGGAATCCTTTGTTTCTACAAAAGCACCCGCTTGAGGTAAATGTTTCAAAAACCAATGAGATAAAAGTGGAGTGCAATAAATGACAGATCCTCCCCTTCTTTTTTTCATTCTTGAAGTGTACCGAGTAGTAAAAATCTCCTAACAAAGTGGGAACCGGGTTTTTGAGAACAAAAACTCTTATAGCCTGCATATCCACAAAATCTTGTTGATTAGGGAAAAGAATTATGCCATAAATGCACAAAGCCATGATGGAATTGTAAACTGCCCAATTCTTTGCTTCAGCAGCCTCTTGAGCTTGGTCAGTAAGAAAGGCTAGGTGAAAACCTTTGACTTCATTTTTGATAGCCACATTTCCTTTTAGCACTGAATCTTTCACTTGTACCGCAGCTGCAATCTCCTCTATCCTAGGATGACTACCAGAAAAGAATGGCAAAGTTGATTCGACCGGAATTCCCAAAATAAATGAGAACTCTTCCAAAGCTGGCATCAAAATGTAATCCGAAAAAAGAAAGCATCTCAGTGAAGGCTCATAAAACTGTAGCAACGTGTGAAGAGGATCATGTTCATACTGTGTGATTCTGCAGACCATCTCAACCAATTTCCCATATTTCTTCTGGAATTTGACAAGAACAGCCGGGTCAGCCATAGCTATCACCTTATGCAGTAAATCCAAAGCAGGTTCTGGGAACTTGTAGGCAACATTGCTCTTTTTCTTGATAATTGTCTCTGTCGAGCCCATTGATTGGAATCAGAAATGTAATACGCACCTGTAAATGACAAACATGAATGTTATGACATGATAATGCAATGCAAAAGAGCATGGTATTAGCGTGCTCTTTGTCAGTGCTGGACTGTATGTACGGTGTCTGTACGAATCTGAGAATAATACTGTAGATAGAAACCCACTGACTGTAACAAGTTACATCAACTGTATGTGAAAATACCATGATATCAGGGTATGTGGGAGGCATGGTTACCTGCAAACCTGTAAACACCCGCCCATACTCACATGTGGGTACTAGAACAGCGGTTCCTCAGTTTCGGATTCTCTATTTTGAGAAGCAATATCACATTCAGCCCGTAGGATACAATGCTGTCTCCAAACAAAGAGATCGTCCACTGATTCCTCAAAAATAAAGGCCATCCTATGCAAGTTCCAAAGTGGGCCCTCGGGTGCGAATGGGTTTACCACAGAATATGGGATGCCACTGTCACCACTAAAGAGGGATGTTTCCACTAAGGTTCTCAATGATCGGTCACCAGAGTCGACAACTTTCTAGGTTAACACTCCAAAATGCATAAGACGCGCAAATCAGAACATATCCCAAGAAAACCTCGTCTGGTTGTGAATTTCGTGAAAACCATACATAAAAAGATGCTACGTAGGCCACACTACCGTTCACTCTAGTCCTATGTATGTACTCAAGCCTGTGTAATGGGCTTATCTCTCAGAATACCCATCCCGCCAAACAATAAAACCAGCACAGCACAGTCCAGTATAATAATGATATGTAATGTAAAGAATGCGATAAATACAGTAATACAGTAAAACTATAGTATAGTAAATAGCAATATAGTAAAAACAGTAAATACAGCATCAAAGTAAACACCCAATGAAATAAAAATAGTCAAGCGCTAGGATTCACTCACTAAGGAAACCAGAGATTCTGGGTTCGATCCCCAGCAGAGTCGCCAGCTGCCGCTCCCGGGATTTTCATCCAAGTACAAACGCGAAAGTGGCACCGAAGCAGAGTTGGCAGCAATGTGTATTTATCCCAAGAGAGGGAAAGGAAACACTGCATAAACCTGAGAGAAAGGATAGAGCATGGTCTTGCGACCAAGAGAACTGGGTTCGGGAGTCGGTTACGCGCGAGGAAGGTATTAGCACCCTCACGCGTCCATCGTACCTGATGAGATCCACGCTTGCTACTTCAATCAAAGGGTGTAAGGAAAGGATACTGGAAAAGGAACTGCTAGCTGGAGAACTGGAAAAGGAAAAGAGAGAGAAAGAGAAACAAATGTAGGGAAAATAAAAGAAGTGGTCGAATTACGTATCTCATCGGGAGCCTGAGAATCAGAGCGACATAGTTCCCCTCACCTAGGGAAAATTATTTGTCTTTTTTAGTGGAATACGTCAACGTTCGCGTCCTAACAGTTTAGGTGTTGCAGCTCGCTGTATGGAGACTTAGGCGTTACCTGTTCGCGGTAGGATAGAAATGACGCATCCTTAAGGAATAGAATGAAGTAGAGAAGATAGTTGTTTGTTTGTATTTGTCTTTTAAGAAAGATGTGTCTTGTTTATTTGGTGTTTTGTAACACATATTAGATTTAAGTCCCTCATGTAAGATCGAATGCCTCGCATATCGACCCAAGACGGGACGTACGCTAAACATTCTAAGAAAGTAAGAGAAGACCCCTCACTATCTTATTCTCACATGAAAGGCTCAAATGCAATATTTTCTATGCCTTTATTAAGTGTTTTTTACTTTTGTTTTGAGATGAGAAGAAGAGACTCAAATAGGAGCAAAAGGTGAAAACTAAAGGGGACTAAGACTCACCCTAATATTATCATACATGGATGTTCCTATGGTTAATGTGGTTTAAGAAACCTAATCCTAAAAGAAAGGAAAAGAAGAGCAAAAGAAACAACTTACTTCCAATGATGGAAGTTAAGTTAATCTTAAAGAGGGATGAAGAAGAAGTTATTCAAAGAAAGCACATAAATGCTTATCATGATCACATGTTGAATTATTAAAAGAGATAAGAGAAGATAGAAGAAAGGAGTGTATGTGGAAGCATATCCACACACTTACTTACCCTTTGCACCTACATGAAAATGTTAGTTCACAAACTATTTACAAGTAGTAAAAATGAAGAAAGAATAACAAATAGTGATTAAACACATTAAGAACCAATGAATAAGGGTCCTAAGAAATGAAACTCAACCAAGGTCAGAACCTAAACCTAGAGGATGTTCTCTAATGTTAAGGTATCAAACACACACAAACTATGCACAATCAAATGTCTTAAACATCCAAGAAGTGAATCATGAAAAAAATAGATGAAGAATGAGTGAATATGCAAAGTGATCATGCATTAATGCTTCACAAAAGAACAAAGTCAGAACCATATACCCTTTACAAATGTCTTCTAATACTCATGAGTCATCATACAAATCAAGAATAAAAGAGTTCAACTAGAAGAAGTAAGATGAAGGAGAAGTGAGCATAAGAGAAACATGTTCCATTAGGTGCACAAAGTGACATATTAGAGATGCATAACATGAAACATGATTAAAGAATGCATATGGGCAGTGGCATACCATTGATGTAATGCAAATGGAAGGAGAGAAATGTCATATAAAATGCACACATGAAACATGTAGAGCATAAGAGAAGATAAGAGGTGGAAACATGTCAAAGTTCAAGTTATAACACACAAACTCATATTAAATGCAAACATAAGTCAAAGTGACCTATAATGAAACAAAGATGACCTATAATATCATGCAAATAACATACACAAGATGCACAAACAATCATGCAAATGATGGCATAAATGCCTCAAAAAAACATATAAGAATGAGATAGAATAATGTGCACAAAAAGTAACTTCAAATGCAAGGCATCAACAATTATCAAAGCATATGATAAAATTGTAAAATTAAGTCCTAAACAATCCAAGTCAGAAGCAAAAACATGTATAGAGACTCATGGCAAAACTCAAGAGGAAACATGCCTCAAAGAATCCACAAAATCACATTGATCAAACCAAAAATAAGTGCAAAGATGAACATGCAAACATGTGATAAAATAAATTTAAAAATCAAAATAAAATGGATTTAGATGCTTTAATGTGTGATCTAATCAATGCAAAAAGAATGAGTTAAAAATGTTATGTGAAATGAGAGAAATAAAATGTACAAATTTGAGTATCAAAGAAGGAATTTACTCAAAAAGAAATTAAAAGAAAAATAGGGAATTATGCTTAAAAATTCACAAAGTCTGAATTAAAAATAAAAGAAAATTATTTTAATGAGTAAAGATATCACATGAATTTATTTGGGATTTTTGGAAATGATTTGCTATTGTTAAAATAAGAAAATGGAAACAATATATGAAATAAATATAAAAATGTGAAAGAAAAGGAAAGGGGGTGCAGCGTGAGCAATTTGCCAGTTGAAAACATTTGGGCTCAAACATGTGGGGTGCAGATATCAATTAATAACCCAATCCAATTAAACGTGTAATTGTGTGTGATAGGTGTACGCTCAGTTAACATGTGATCCAATCATAGCCACACAATTAATCAAACAACATAATCCAATGCAACACATAGCACGCACACCCCAATTACCCTGCACTCACACACACGTGAACATATGAAACCAACAAAGGAAGCATGTCCAAGACCACACATTCATTTATGCGCTGGCAAGTTATGAGCCCTAAGATCAATCATTCAGTCAACCATCAAGAAAAGCAAGACAATCACATGAATGAGAATGCAAGCACACATTAATTACCATACACTCACACACATGCAACAAATCTCATTAATACGTTGGCACATTATTAGACGTTGGATCATGCAAATCAGACGGTCATGGTATAAAATCCCAAAAACCCTAATTAAACCCCTCACCGGCCGGAGAAGGACCTCCGGTCATCTTCTCCGGCCACCTCCGTCACCTGCAAATCTCACACTTCCCAGAAACATGCAAACCGCACACCAAAATGAAGAGGAAGTCACGTAGGTCAAGAATCTAGGCTCAGTTTTCACATTCCACAATCATATGCAGAGAATCGAACACAATAAGTTTGCCCTAGGTTTTGCTCTACACCTCTAAGAGGTCTATCAACTAGCCAGAAATGTCAAGGTGCTTCTATTAAGCTCGAATCAACAGAAATGTAGCAAAATAGACAAGAAATCGTGCAAGAAAGGTTTGGAGATTTTGTAACTTGAAACTTGATGAACTTGGAATCGTTGAGAAAACCAGAGAACTTGTGAGATCTTGAGCTTGTAGAACTTCAACTCTGAGCAAAATAAATGCTGTTGATCTTGAGTATGAGAAGAAAATTGAAACTGCACTTGAATATTCCACACTTGTTCTTGCTGATTCTTGCTCAAAAATTCACAATAATGATGATGATTGATGCAGATGTGTGATGAAAGTGATTCAATCGTATGAGATCAGGGGGAGAAACCAGAGAGAATTTGAGAGAAAAAAGTGAGAATGAAGTGAAGTGAGAGTGAAAAATGAGAGAGTGAAATTGTGTGTGTGTTTGTTTATATAGGCGAGGTTAGGAAGTGAGTTTGGTGACTGAGTTGAGTGAGTCCACCCTAACTAACTGAGTTAAGTTAGTTAGGGGCGAGTTGGTCTTGGTTGTGATATGGTGAGGGTGAAATCCATGGTATTATGATGAGGTGGAGAAGGAATGGTGGTGATGAAATCATGTTGCAGCAGAAACTTGTTGAGCAAGTTTTATTCCTTTCCCTTTTTATGTATGATGGGTAGTGTGTCATGTATGTGTAGGGGGAGATGTTTGTACAAATGAGGCAATGGTTGAAGGGTGTGTAGAGGTATGCGTGCAAACTGAGCAATAACCATGCCATAACATTTTAACTTTGGTAGCAAAAATTCCAATGAAACCAATAATGTTTGAGGGTGGAATTCTTCATGTAGGGTGGATGGAATGACATGGTTTGGGTGTCATTATAAAGAGGAAACATAATGGAACATGTTTGATGTTGGAATGAAGTTGTAATGAAGCTTTTAAGATGATGAGAAATGGCTATGAACTCAATGAATCCAAACTGATTTGTGGGCGTGGCAAACTTGGCATGGCATGGCAATGTGACCCTTGAATTTTCAACATGAACACCTCAACTTGGGACCATCATAACTCCATCATAACTTGCTCAAATGGAAAAATGTCCAACATCAAAGTTGAAGAGGACATTGATATGAACAACTTTGATGTTCGACATGTTTTCATTTGAAGCCTCCTTCAATGAGAAAAATGGCTTGACATCTTGCCCACCATGTGTTTGACAAAATTATGGCGCATTGGCTTGGTCTTGCATGGTCATGACTTGGTTTTTGACCTAGTTTTGTCAAACTTTGATTGATCATAACTCCCTCAATTTTGACCCAATGGAAGAGTTCTTTATATGGATTTGAAGCTTAGAGTGTGAACTTTAATTGGCTCAACTTGGTCTTGAAGTTTGGAGCTTTTATCATGGAGAAAGGAAGCCTCAAAGTGTGGTGCAAAATGGTGCAAACTTGCCATTTTTGGAAACCCTAAATTTCCAAAAAAGGAAACTTTGTACATTTCTTGATTTTTCATGATTCCTCCATCATCTCTTGATCAAATTTTTGTCCAATGAACATATATAACTTGAATTTCATGAATTTGACCTTAAAAAGTCAGGAGTTGACTTTCTTCTCTTCACAGTTTACTTTTTCCCCAATTTCTTGATTTTGAATCTTCTGACCAATTGAAACCCTTCTAAAACCAATTGATGGGCAATTTTCCATCCCTATACACTTAGGGACACAAGGAGTACCATGAGATCAAGTTTTGTCCAAAAAATTAGAAATAAACTGATTTTAGGGCAAACCCTAGTTTTGGTACCCTCTGGTTAGGAGGAAATAGCACATCTTCCAAATCCAAATTCCTCTGAATATGACGTATATCCTATCTAACAAAGATGAGATATGACATTTGGAGGTGATAAAAACTCAAGGAGCTTGCCCATTTAAGGGTCATGTCCCAATTTTAGACTGTTTTGTGTAGGAGATGATGCACTATCCAATCTTCTTGATGAATTCCCAACTTCCAATGCCTTGTGGGGATCAAAGTGAGAGGATATATGATATGACTGACCCTTGAGGCTTGTTTGAAGACCCTTGGCTCTTATTCTCTTGCTTTGGATGATTAACACCTTTGAAAACCACTGATCATATGCCCTTATGCAACCAATGATTTGCAATTTATGACCTATTATGGAATGCAAATGAGTAAAGCATAGACCAATTTATTGAGAAAACAAAAGGGAAAATTTTGAGGTATTACAGTACAAAGCCCGAGAGAGAGGCTAAAAGGGATTGACTCAACAAGAGAGTCTTTTTGCATGTGTCTTGTACGAAGCCCAAGACGGAGGCTAAAAGGGATTGACTCAACAGGAGAGTCTTTTATACTCAACAAGAGAGTGATTTAGTATCTCGTATGAAGTCCGAGATAGAGGCTATTGGGAGATTGACTCAACAAGAGAGTCTTTTATACTCACTAAGAGAGTGATTTAGTATCTCGTATGAAGCCCGAGATGGAGGCTAAAAGGTGTGACTCGACAAGAGATTCCTTTATACTCAATAAGAGAGTGTTTTAGTATGTGTCTTGTACGAACCCAAAGACGGAGGCTAAAAGGGATTGACTCAACAAGAGAGTCTTTTATACTCAACAAGAGAGTGATTTAGTATCTCGTATGAAGCTCGAGATGGAGGCTAAAAAGGTTGACTCAACGAGAGAGTCTTTTATACTCAATAAGAGAGTGATTTAGTATCTCGTATGAAGACCAAGATGGAGGCTAAAAAGGTGTGATGGACTCAACAAGAGAGTCTTTTACACTCAACAAGAGAGTGTTTTTGTATCTCGTACGAAGCCCGAGATGGAGGCTAAAAGGTGTGACCCAACAAGAGAGTCCTAAAAGGTTAGCTCCCTTGGGGAGAATCAATGTACAAAGCCCAAGAGGAGGTTAACTTCACTGAGGAAGAATCGTTATACAAAGCCTAAGAGGAGGTCATTGTGCTGGTTACTGTTTTAGTTTAGTGACAGGTCCAGTATATTGGATAAAAGAGAAAATCAGTTCTTATAAAGAGACGGATTAAAGGTAAGGTTGTACTTTGGCACGGATCGGAGGATCAGGGTTATTTCCTATTCTTTAAGGAAATGGGAAATCCAAAGGGTATTTGAGACTGTCCAAGTCTACTGGTGTTTTGAGAAATCGATTCTCAGGTAGTGAATAATCTTTGTATACTGCCCAAGAGAAGGCTGGTCTATTAAGGGATGAAGGTCAACCCGTTAACTGGTCTGACACTTGACTCAGAAAGACAACTCTAGCAAATTGATGACAAGGTTCTGTTCTTATACCTGTAGAGGTCCCTGGGTCCTTGTACGAAGCCCAAGAGGAGGCGTGAGAGCTTTTAAGAAGCCGAAGGGTCCTTATACAACGCCCAAGAGGAGGCGGGGATGCTTTTAAGAAGCCTATGGGTCCCCAAACCCCGAGAAGTTTAAGACATGCCATTCACAGAGAATAGTTCAAGCCAGGAAAGTTTGAGAATTTGGAAGAAACTCAAGAGATGCCATTCACGGAGAAAAGATCATCTCTGGGAAGTTAGAGTTTCTTTGACAATTTCTAAGGGTGACAGTCTGAGAAAGGGTTTACAGAGAATCTGCCTTTCACCTCTCCATATTGTTTAACCCCAAGAGGAGGGAAGACTGTGCCTGGTAGTCCTATGTGGGGTCTAGTTTTGTTTGTCTTTTAGAGTGACCAATGGGGCTTTACCTAGTGCTAGACGTAGTTGCCGGGGTAAACTCTAAATAGCTATACTAGTATTACACAGTTGATATTTGACAAGTATATAAAAGTTTGTGAAAGAAGACTTACAGTGAAACAGCCCCACAATACAGTTATATATATATATATATGAAAGCGGATAAAGAAAGCGAGTAAACACTTACTCGGTTGTAGAGCTTCCATGTTGTTTGGTTAGTTTGTTCAACAAAGAAAACTTTAATAACAATATTATATTCAAAATCAAAGGAGAAAGTGCTTTGAAAAGATTGTTGGGGCTTATAGCTCAAGGAGAGGCCCAAGGTTTTATCAACGATTGCACTGTTGTTTTGAATTTGTACAGTGTCTTATACAAGTGACTGAGGCCCAAAAAGGTTTTCTGTATAAAGGAATGGGTCTTATACTCTCTCAAGAGGCCCAAAGGTTTATTCTTATACAAGTGGTGGGGCTTACAGCTCAAGGAGAGGCCCAGATGATTTGTTTTTGAATTGATGATCGCGCCGAGATTTCTCTTTTAACACAGAGGGACTTATACAATAGCTGAGGCCCAAAATTATTTTGTTAAAAGGGGATTGGGTCTTACACTCTATTAGAGGCCCAAAAGTATTTATTTTTGTACAAGTGGTGGGGCTTACAGCTCAAGGAGAGGCCCAAATGATTTTTTTGTTAAAAAGACGACGATCGCGCCGAATTTTTTTGATGGTGTCGGGACTTATACAATACACTGAGGCCCAAATTATTTTGGCTTTCAAAAAGGGTTGGGTCTTACACTCTACTAGAGGCCCAAAGTGTTTGAAAAAGATTTGTGAGGGTGAAAATCAAAGAAACCCTAATTTGGTTTTCCTTTAAAAGTAAATATTTAAAGAAAATCAATAAAAATGATAAAAATACCAAATAAGTTTGAATAAACCACTTGTGATTTTTGTTTAAGGTTTGAAAAATGAGGTTTTAATCACAAGATAGATTAAAACTCATTTGGTTTTGATTTTCAAAGTAAATATTCACTTTTAAATGTTTAAAAACAATTAAAAAGGAATTTATTCACAAAAATACTAATTATATTAAATAACTAGTATAAATTTAATTTTTTTGTGGAATAAAATATTTCAACATTTTTGTGATTTTTTGCAAAAAGAACCAATAAAAAATAATTAAAAATGAGGGAGTTATTAATTTTTCAAATCATTAAAAATAATAAGAAAAACAATTAAAAAGTGGAAAAAATAGCAAAAAGATGATCTAGGGCGAGGGGGATTCGAACCCCAGACCTCTTGTGTATAGGGTGCGCGTCTTACCACTGGGGTGGTGATACATCCGTTGATTGAAACGAAACAACAAATATACAAGGCTTGCCTTGTTTTCTAGGCCTGGTCAAGGTAAGGCAAGGCAAGTTTTGGCTCAGAAACGTGAAGGTCATAACTTTCTCATTTCTCCATGGATTGAGACAAAATTTAGGTATATCCTGCCTAGAATTTCATAAGGAATCGAATGGTGGTGGTGTTTTTTTCAGATCATGCTCCTATTGAAAAACCCGATAGTGGTTTTGAAATAGGCCATGATTTGTATTTTCTATGCCATCTCTTGGTACAAGCATGAATTACATGATAAATTGGTGCAAACACAACACATATAACATGTATAAGAGATGCATGATCAGTGGACATCAAAAGAAAGCATGATTCAAAGAATCCAAGTTGTGATGCTTACCTCTTTTTGGAGCTTTTGTGCAATCTGCCAAGCCACTTGTTCCAGAAATGATTTGATGCTTTGTACAACCTCAAATGATCCCTTAGAAGCTTTTAGGATGATTGGAATCAGTTGGAAACCTCAGGAACAAGTTTGATCTCTTTCTTGCAAAAGGGGCAAAAGTGACCAAAATAACAACTCTCTCAAATGGTGTTCCAGATGGCGGGAACCATTTGGGACAATTCAAGGATGATATTTGGAGTGTGTTTGAGGTTTTATCTGGTTTGGAAAGTGACTGAATCAAGACATGGCTTGAAAAATGCACAAAAGTCTATTTTTTGAGGTTTTGAGAGGTGACTTTGTGATTTTGGTGTTACAGGTCACTTGTGAGAGTTTGGACAGCTTAGATATGACATATTGGATGTGTTTGGATCATGAGCTATCATGGAATTGCTCTCTAACTCAAAAACTCAGAGTTACCTTGCTAAAGAAGGTATTTTTGCCTAGAGAAAGAGATTTTGAGGAAAGCAAGTGTTGTAGTGATTTGGTGTACTCAAACTGAACACAATTGAGCTCTATTTATAGTAGAGCAAGTTTGTTTTGCAAGGAATAGTGAATGGCAACTGCAGTATAGGTTTGGCCAATGTTGAGCAATGAGAATCCAAGTCTCCTCTAGCCATTGACTAGAGGTTAGGGCATAGGCTGCTGGTCCCCTTGGCCTTGGATAAGTCTTGACTGAATTCAGTTGGAAATGGCTTAGTCCATGCCACCTTGGTGTATGCATTGAATGCTCCAATCCAAAATTGGAGTCTTGTCCCTCTTTTAGGCCATTCTAGGTTTGGCATGCTATTTTTGGTTCCAAAGACTTGGGAGGCTTGGGATCAGAGTTGGTTCCTCCTTGGTCCCTCCTTGAGGTGTTCAGATGGATAGAGTTGCTTGCCCTTTGTAAAATTTGGGCAAATCGAGCAAAACTCCAAAATCTGCCTTGCTTTGACAGTTTTCAGCAAGGCATGTTGCCATTGTCATATGTCATGGCTCAAGTTGAGTTTGGTGATGTTATTGGTCATTTTGGAAAGCCCTTATATGATACAACAAATGTTTGATCATAATTGGTTTTGATACTTTTTGGATCCAAGTGAAAAATGCCCCTACATTTCGAAAAAAGTGAAGGCAAATTTTGACTTAGTGAAAATTTCACTAAGTGTTGGAAAAAGTGGATCATTCCATAACTCAAAATCCATGATGAATTGGAATGAGGTGTAGTTGAAGCTTTTGTAGAGGGCCATGAGGGCTATAAATCCAGATTTGGATGGGGAAAAATGGCTTTGTGGTTTAGGAGTTATGATCCTCCAAAGTTGGTACCCTAGCCACTTTGTTCCATAACTTAGAAAATTTCTAAGTTTTTTATGTTTACCCCTTTTACAAGTTATCCCACTTTTCTTGATTTTTCTTGAGGAATGATGATTCCAATCACACATTAACATCATTTTAGGGTTAAAAAACCATAATTGTGAAAAATCTCAAAAAGTCAAAGTTGACTTTTGTGCACAGTTGACTTTTTGTCAGATGAATTCCAAACTGTGCGATCCTCTATGAAATCAAGCCCTTTACTTAAATCAAACTTGATGAATTGATTTCATCGGTGTTACATGGTGTATTGAATCATGTCCTAGGGTTTGGGAGTGTGTCCTGGTCAAAAGTCAAAGGTACAGTTGACTTTTCTCGCGAAACCCTAACTATGGTTCAGATGAAATTGAAACTTGTTGCTCAAGCTTCTTGGATCAATCCATTATTGAAAATGGATCAATGTGGTTTATTAGAGACCCTCAAATCATCTCTTGAGGTCTTGGCTCATGATTTGTCCCAGAAGTCAACTTAGGGGTGAATTAGGTCAAGAAACCCTAATTTCTTATTTTTGATAAATGCATCCCCTGAGACTAAATTGACTTGATGATTGGATCCATGATGTTCCATGGAGTATATTAGGTTATGCTTTGAAGCATTGGCTCATGCCCAGAGGAAAATTTCCATCTGGAGGCCCTGGTCGACCAAAACCCTAATTTGGTGACACTGGCGATCTTGGGGCTTGATCCACCTAGAAGGGAGTAGCCTTGTGCTTAATCCTTGATGTGAGAGTCCTCTTGATCCATCGTGGATGTTGGACAAGTTAGAAAAGTTGGGGATCATGTCATTCCTTGATTGATCCTTTGTCCAAAATCTCTGAGAGGGCTTGAAATCCTAATCTTTGATAATAGTGAGTGCTCACCCATCTTTGGGGAGACTGATGAGGCATGATGGTTCATCCATATTGTGATGATGATTTGCACAATGATGGGGAATCTTAGTGGTCAAAATTTGGGGCATGACAATAGGGACCGTGTAAAGTGATGAATTAAGGTGATAATGTGTCCCTTAGTTCCAAATCCATCTCGTATGCCAAGTAATTTACGAGGATTCATGTCTCGTTCCAACTTCTAGACGTAAAAGAGGGCGGGAAGAAGGGATGCCTTGATAGTGTTAACTATAGTGATAACTTTTGAGTTAACGGACTCAATAACGTGTTTCCATATAGTGTGAGCGTGAGTACTCAAGGTCATTTCCCTTCCCTTTTGACTTGGGTTAGGATGATAGAACCTTGTAAAGCCGAGAGAATTTATAATATAGGGAACTCACTGAGATTTAATATCTCACCCCATGTTGTTGAATATATTACAGGTACTACAGGTTTGGCGAAGGGTAAGGATAAAGTCATTTGATTATCCTTATTTCCCTTGGCTTTTGGGATGGCAAGACTTCCGTTGTGGAGATTGTTTTGAGATCATTGTTTGATCTAGTTCTTAGTGTCTTGGAACATCTTGTATACATTATACCATAGTGTCTTTTTGTATTAGGTATTTTGGGCATGTAATGTATATAATGTGTTAACTAGGAACTTATGGTATTTCAGTACCAAACACTTGGATTCATGTATGATATTTATGCTTTGAAGTATGTATATTATATGTCGGTGTTACAGTTGGTATCAGAGCAGGTCACAACCTTGATCTAGCCATGAAACATCATAAGTAAATCTATTCCTACCTCTTAAGTGTGTCTTGCCAGCATGAATCTTAATATCATACTACGTAGTGTTAGGCTTGATCAACCTAATACTATGTATGTGATAGGTAGAATCATGGTTGAGCGACCACGAGGACTCTGAAGTGTTGTCGGAACTTGTGCTGTGAGGGTAGGCTCAAGCCAATGGTAGTGGTGTGGAGTTTTGGTCAGCTCAGTTGAGGTCTTAATAGAAGTTGTGCTTTGGGTAGCATGGAAATGAAGAGTGGTGTGTTGTTCAAGCAATCCTTTGGAATGAATAGAGTCTGAAAGTTAAGAATCCTTGTTCTAATGATTGGTTAAGGTATTGAGGAATATGTAAACCGCTAGTAGAGCTGGATTGACTACTTGTATGGACAAGGATTTCAAGTAATCTCATTCTGTGAAAAAGAAAAGTTGTTTTATGGAATGTGTGATGTAAGGTCCGGAAGTAAGATAATTATTGGTGTTTTAGTTTCTAAGGCTGTTACGGTATCTTGAATGGACGAGAGTACCTTAAGGAATGTGTTCGAAGTAATTTCTTCCAACTGGCAAAAATTTGAGAGTTAAGAACGTTCGGCTTTCATGAGAACCTAAAGTGGTAGAGAAGTGTGAGGAGGAACACAAAGATATGTTTACATGCTTCAAGAGAAACGAGTATGTGTCGGACGAAGAGTATGAGATGAATTGTCTACCTTCAGTTATGAAGAGAGATTAAGTTCGAGATGATACATCAGGATTCCTGTATTCGGTGAGAGACCAATTTGGAAATTGGAATTTGGTAACTTACCCAAGGAACAGTATAAGGTATTGTTTTAGAGAGAGAATGAACTTCATTTAGTAACAGAAAGTGTAGAAATACGGACCGGAAAAAGTTTGTATTAAGAAACAGAGTAAGTATCTTGGATTTAAGGAAATCTTAGTAAGATGGTTTTATATTTGGACCTAAGAGGATTACAATGGAGAACAAAAGTAAACACGGTGTGGAAAACAGTATTAACGGTATGTTATGAGAAATGGACAATGTAATGTATTTTGGACGAGTGTGCAATGGAGTTTTTAAGGTGTTGATGAACCTATAGTTAAGGAAATGTAATCAAGGATGGTTCATCCACGAGAACCCTATTAGTATGACGTGGAATGAGAAAGTTACACTTTGGTATTGAGGAATGCGTGTCGTGGTCACAAGTGTACGTGATGGATTCTTATTCTTGAGACAAGTATGAAGGGACGTACCTTGTGGAGCAATGAATATTGTATTTTAAGAAGTAAGAGTGCGACAAACAACGAGAAGCAAATCGGGACTTATTACGGACTAAGTGTAAATCATGGAATGGTTTATACCGGAAGGGTTTTACAAATAGTTGACGAGAATTGTCGGTTGCGAATCTTTCGCTAAGTGAATTTTGTGTAAGCATGGTGTGCAATGGATAGTGAAGGGTATGAAATCCCGGTTAATGTGTACGTAGTGATGGAAACGTTCTTCAAGAGGATGCATTGCCCTGATTTATTTTCAAGTATAGAGAAACTTCTGTATTTGTGAATAATCGGATTATTCGGAATCTACCTTTTATTGGACTAAGAACGTTGTTGTTTTAATTTTCCACCAAGGAGTTCAAGTGAGAGAACAAGGTTGTATGCTTGACATGATATGTCCATCATTTTCGTAGTACCGTGTAATGGTTGTGTGTTGGATTTTGCTTATGGACGAATCAAGCATGAGTTATGGAGAAAACCTTAGAATGTCATCATTATTGGTTTCAGCTAGAGTAGTTGTATGAGCAGAGAACGAACTACCCCGCTGAAGTGTTGTCGTGTGACCGCGTCAGAATTTGGAATCCTGCCTTGTCACTTGGTTAGAGTGTGTAATCTGCACATTTTAACTTTGTTCTGTTTTACCTTGAGTGGATCATGGTTAGTGAATGATATACAAGTTAAGAGACCGCGAGTTGAGAATGATATTTCAAGTTAGAACAAATCGGATTGATGGTTTGAGTGGGGATGGATTCGAATTAAGAAGAAACTGTTTTTTTTATTCTTCAGCAGTGTTAACCGATTAACACAGTGGGGTTAACCGATTAACACGTGCAAGGATGGTATTTTGCGCTGAACTTTGAGAAGTTAATCGATTAGCTCAGACGGGTGATCGATTAACATGTATGTGTCGCTCCCGGGATTTTCATCCAAGTACAAACACGAAAGTGGCACCGAAACAGAGTCGCCAGCAATGTGTATTTATCCCATGAGAGGGAAAGGAAACACCGCGTAAACCTGAGAGAAAGGAAAAGCATGGTCTTGCGACCAAGAGAAATGGGTTCGGGAGTCGGTTACGCGAGAGGAAGGTATTAGCACCCCCTCGCGTCCATCGTACCCGATGGGATCCACGCTTGCTTGTCTCGATCAAAGGGTGATAGAAAAGAATACTGGAAAAGGAACGAAAAGAGAACTGGAAAAGGAACGAGAAACAAATGTAGGGAAAATAAAAGAAGTGCTCGCATGGGCCCTACCCCACTGCCTACGTATCTCATCGGGAACATGAGAATCAGAGCGACGTAGTTCCCCTCACTAGGGATGGATTGTGTTTTTTAGAGAACGGCTTATGTTCTAGCTCAGGTGTTGCAGGCTCGCTGGTCCGAGTGCGTTACCATCTTGCAAGAGAACGAGTAGAAGCGCGTTCGTACGCTAAGAGTGAATGAGGTGAGAAAAGAATTCCCGAAGGAAAGACGTTATTGTTTGTTTTTGTCTTTTAGAAGGAAGTGTTTTGGATTTGTTTGCATATGACAGTGTATCTGGATCTTAGTCATTGGAATGTGTACATTCTCACATTCCAAGATGGAATGGGTAAGAAAGCACACTAAGAGTGAAGAAGACCCCCACCCTTAGTTCCGATTGTCAAGGTTCAAACACACTAGCATACTTGTGTTTATTAAGTGTTTTTGTTGATTATGAAATGAAGAAGTGTTTTTTATTATTTGCACCTTCAACAAGTATTGCATTTAAGTCCCTCATACAAGATCAAATGTTTAACACATTGACCCAAGATGGGCTATATGCTACACATTCTAAGATTACAAGAGAAGACCCCTTATAATCTTTTCTTTATATGAAAGGCCTAAATGCAATAAATGCCTACCTTTATTAGATATTTTGAATTTTCTTTAAGAGATGAGAAAAGAGACTCAAGAGAGGAGAAAAGGTAAAACCTATATGGACTAAGACTCAATCCTAATTGAAGATTAAAGGGAGTGATCCTAAAGGTTTGTGAGGTTTCAACCTAAAGTCTAAAGAAAGAATGAATTAAACAATTCACTTCTAAAGTAGAAGATGAATTGTAATTCAAAAAGGGAAAGTAATGAGTTGTTAAAAGAAAGCACATAAGTGCTTAACAAAACACAAAATGGAATTGTAAAAGAGAAAGGATAGAAGTTGAATGTGGATTCCTTATCCACACTCAATTGAAACTTACCAAAGCCCCTACATGGTTAGCACAATCACTTACAAGTAAAGTAAGAAAATATAATGAACAAATCAAATTCAAACAAGTTGACAAACAAAGTAAAATGAGATTGAATGCTATACATGCTTCCAAGTCAGAATGTAACTCATATTTACACAACCTAATGTTATCCTAAATGAGCATACCAAATCATGCAAACAAAATCTCAATCCAACAAGAAGCAAAGAAGAAAAGGTGAAGTGATGTGAATGTGGTTCATACTTGTGAAACAAGTGACTTAAGGTGCAAGATAAACATCAAACATGCAAAGATGAAACCCAAATGTCACAATCAGAAGTCAATTAACATGCTATACATCCTCAAACAAAACCACAACTCATGGCACAAGTGCCTTCATGATCAAGCAAACCAAACATGAGGCATGCATTCACAAAATGAACAAGTTAAACTTCATGCTTCAAACAAATAGCAAACATGCTTCAAAAATTATGACTTTCACCAATCAAACACCTTAAACACATGCCATTAACATATCAAGTCCACAAGCAATGAATCAGAACCAAAGTCACTCAACAATTAGGTCAAAGTCTCATGGAAGTTTCATGTATTCATGCTCAAAGCAACACATCAAAAGTCATCCAAAAAAGACTTAAAAATCATCTCATAAATCTCAAACATACCTCAACATATTGTGACCACAATGCAAAAAGAAAGGCATCAAAATCATTTTTTATGATCAAGAACAAAAATGCACAAAATCATATGTCACATTAAGTATGCATACAAATGGAAATTCAAAAGAAATAATGGAACAGGGGCAAAATGGTCATAAAATCAGAAAATAAAATCATGGAAAATTTCCTAAATGTTTTAAGAATACACATGAATTTTTGTGGAATTTTATTATGCATTTTAGTATTTTTAAAAATTGAAAATCAAACGCGTATGTAAAATGAAAATAAAATAAAATGCAATATGAGAGGGGGGTATGAATATAGCAAATCAGCATGTTCAAATCACATGGGCCTCAAAATTGGGGGGTGTGGATAGTATTCTGATTTGGGTCCATTTACGCGCATGACACAATAATTAAAATGCACCTTCAGTCAACATTAGTCAACACAATCCAAACCATTGGATAAAGTCAAGTCAACACACTGTCAAAGTACACAAGATCAACGTATGCACGTGAGGGAACACATTACATTACATGCACTGCACCACATAAAGTTTAAATGAATTCAGAAAAAAAGGCACGTGAGGAGCATGCTGATTTTAATGTGTTGGCACGTTTTAAGCCACACGATGCAAGCAAATCTACGGTCATGTTTTAAACTGCAATCAAAACCCTAACCAAAGACCACCGGCCGGAGAGGGACCTCCGGTCACCTTCTCCGGTCAATCACCACCGTCTGCAACTTTGAGTTTCCCAAAATTGCACAAACCATATACCAAAATGAAGCTGAGCTCGCATACATCATGAATGTGCAATCAACTTTCATAGATCACGCATGTATAACACAAACCGAACCAAAACATTTTGCCCTAAAATCTCATCTGAACTCCTAAAGAGCCTATCAACTAGCCAGGACTCACGCATAGCTTCTAATAAGCTCTAAACATCATAAAGCAAGCTAAAACAACAAGAACTTATGCAATCAAGTTGGAGTAATTGGAACCTGAAATTTGCAGAACTTTGAAACAAAAGAAAACCAGAGATCCACTCTTGATCTTTGAGCTTGATTCGTGCAAAATAAATGCAGTTGAGCCTTGAGATATTGAGAACAGAGAGAGATTCAAGGCTGAGCAATACTTGAAATCTTGAGGACTGTGGGGAAAACTTCTTCAATCCAATGCCATTGATGATGATGATGGTGAAGTAAGATGGAGGATGATGAGGTTCGTGTACAGAGAGAGAGAAAAATGGAGAGAAACTGAGAGAGAAAAAAAAGTTTTTGGAGTGAATGTGAAAAATGGGAACTCCCCTCTGAAATTGTGAGAGTTTCAGCTTATATATCCAAGGTTAACTCCCAACCAGTTCAGTTAACAGTTAGAACTCTAGTTAAACTGAGTTAGTTAACTGAGTTTGAGTTAACTAACTGAGTTAGGTGGTTAATGGCACGAGTTGGGGAAGTTCTGTTAGAGTGAGGGTGAGGTTCATGGAGTTATGGTGAGGAGCAATTGCAAGGAATGGTGATGATGAGTTGTTCTGGTGTGGCAGCTTGAGAAACTTGTTTCACAAGTTTTGTTCTTCCTCTTTAGTGTATGGAAACAACATGGATAGCACGTGCTGCTCAAGTTTGTAAGGGGATGTTGGCTTAAATGAGGAAAGGAATAAAGAGTGTACATGTGAATTCTGAAACAATCAACCACAACCATGTTTATTTTCTGGTTTTATGACAGCTTGAAACCAATGCAATCATGGTGATTTGATGATGGAATTCTCTCAAATCCATGAATGATTTGATGTGTTTTTGGAGTCATTGGAAACAGGAGATGTAATGCTACACGTTTGGTGTGAAAATTGAATGGAAATGATGCTTGGAACATGCCTAAAAATGACCATAAACAGATGTAAAACAAACTGATGCATGGGCGAGCAATTTGGGGCATGGCATGGCAAATTGGCCTAGTGATTTTCAGCATAATCACACCAACTTTAGACCCATCTTTCTATTTCATAACTTGGTCAAATCAAAATTTGTCCAACATGAACATTGAAGATAAGACTACATAGAACAACTTTGATGTTGAAAATTTTCTCATTAGAGGCCTTTAACCATGAGAAAAATGAATGGACATTTGGCCCACCACATGTTTGTAAAAATGACTGCGCGCAGACCTGGCCAAGCTTGGTCAAGACATGGTTTTTGGCCTACTTTCCTCCAACTTTGATTAATCATATCTCCCTCAATTTTTGTCCAATGGAGATGTTATACCCATGGATTTGAAGCTTAAAGCAAGATCTTTCATTGAGGCAGAGTGGAATTTTCATTTGATGCTTCCATTTTAAATGGCCTTGGTTCAAACTCTGATGCAAAATGGCCAAAACTTGCTATTTTTAGTAACCCTTCCTCTTCCAAAAATGGCAACTTTCCACCTCTTGATTTTTTCATGATTCCTTTGGAGTTTCTTGACCAAATTTTGTACATTGGACATATGTAACATGACTTTCATGATTTTGGGCTCAAAAAGTCAAGAGTTGACTTTTTCCTCTGATTATTTGACTTTGCCCCAATTTCTCTGATTCTTGATCTTTCTTCCAATTGAACCACTTCTAAAACCAATTGAGATGCAATCTTCCACATACATACACTTAAGGACATATGGAATACCATGACATCAAGTTTTGTTCAAAAAATCAAAGATTCCCTGATTTAATGGGAAACCCTAGTTTTGACCCCCTTTGGTTAGGAGGAAATTGCACATCTTCCAAATCCAAATTCCTCAGAGTATATTGTGTATCCTCTTAAAGGATGATGAGAAATGCCACTTGAGAATGATTTTGGATCAATGAGCTATCTCTTTTGAGGGTTTTCCTTCAATTTTTGAACATCTTGCATAGTGAAAGATGTAGTGCTTCAATCTCCCATTGAATCTCACTTCCTTGAGGTTTTGGAAGATCAATTGAGATAGTATGAGACATGAGAGACCTCTTGGCTTGCCTAGAGCCAACTTGATTGACCTTTTTGTGCTTTGAATGATTCCTTGATTGTCCACCTCCCACCTGACCACATGCCCTGAGGGTAAGAAGGATGCCATGCTTCATTTTTTCTATGTTAAATGCAATGTAATGTTAATGAGGTGGATATGATATGATAAATGATAATGCCATGCTATGATGCCAAAAGGGGAGAGCAAATTTTGGGGTATTACAGCTGCCCCTATTCAAGCGCTGTAGACCTGAATGCCTGAAAGCAAATGCTTTCGGACTTTCAAGGTCTATAGTGATTGAATACCAAAAATAACCAAAAATTTGCTCTGGGTGAAGAAGAAAAGGGATATAAACCCAACGAGACTGCTGGATTGAATCCTCGATGAAACGTCGGAGAGATCTGTCTTTTGAACGATGCCAGACGACTACTGGCTTGCCACGCTGCTGGTGGACTTTAATACTGTCTTTTATGCAATTCCAGACGACTACTGGCCTGCCACACTACTGGTGGACTTTGACAACGTCTTTTGAACGACGCCAGACGACTACTGGCCTGCCACACTACTGGTGGACTTTAATAATGTCTTTTATGCAATTCCAGACGACTACTGGCCTGCCACGCTACTGGTGGACTTTGACAATGTCTTTTGAACGACGCCAGACGACTACTGGCTTGCCACACTACTGATGGACTTTAATAATGTCTTTTATGCAATTCCAGACGACTACTGGCCTGCCACGCTACTGGTGGACTTTGACAATGTCTTTTGAACGACGCCAGACGACTACTGGCTTGCCACACTACTGGTGGACTTTAATAATGTCTTTTATGCAATTCCAGACGACTACTGGCCTGCCACGCTACTGGTGGACTTTGCAGCTTCGTGCCACCCGAAGATGGACTTTCGCCAATCCACTGTTGGACTTTTAGAATTTGCCACCCTTAGATGGACTTTTCGCCAATCCACTGTTGGACTTTTGCCACCCGAAGACGGACTTTTGCCAATCCACTGTTGGACTTTTGCCACCCGAAGACGGACTTTTGCCAATCCACTGTTGGACTTTTAGCTGCTTTGCCACCCTAAGATGGACTTTTGCCAATCCACTGTTGGACTTTTAGCTGCTTTGCCACCCTAAGATGGACTTTTGCCAATCCACTGTTGGACTTTTGCCACCCGAAGACGGACTTTTGCCAATCCACTGTTGGACTTTGAGAATATGCCATCCTTAGATGGACTTTTGCCAATCCACTGTTGGACTTTTGCCACCCGAAGACGGACTTTTGCCAATCCACTGTTGGACTTTTGCCACCCGAAGACGGACTTTTGCCAATCCACTGTTGGACTTTTGCTAACGTCTTTTAACAATGCCAGACGACTACTGGCTTGCCACACTACGGGTGGACTTTCGCAAAATTCCAATACTGGATTACACTTTGCATCCGTGTCAGACATCTCTGCCGACTTTGCTGAGGAACAATGATCAATGACTTGACTTTAGAGGTTCCTGAGAGGATAGTATCTCTGCTGGAGAATGGATGAACAATCCGTCTGCTTTGAATTGTCAAGCTTGCCAAAAATAAATTGGACTTTAAGATATGAGGGAATGACGACTCTGCCAGGAATTATTCCATCTGTTTGGGGGAATGAATTCTAGTCACAGCGATTCCGCTGGGGATGAGAATTTTTAAATGACGTCCTGCTGGGGAAATGAGCCATTAAAACTCTGCTTGGGGATTTATCCAGTCCAAGACCCTTTGTAGGGGTTATCCACCTTTTGACCCGGCTGGGGAAAGACTGTGCCACGCTTGTTGAGGAATAGATTCTGCCGATCTTATAAACCTCTGCGGGGAGAACAACAACTCAGCTGGGGAGTATTGCTGACAAGATTCGATGCTGACCTTTGTGGGGATACCATGACCAGAGATACGATCTTGCTGGGTATCAGGGCTACTCTGCCAGGGATATGCAAATCCTGGTTAGAACATTCCCCTGCAACTTGTTGGGAAAGAGTCCTTTGGGGAAACTCAAAGCAAATCCACAGTAGTCTGCTGCAGAATATGACTGTCGAGCTTAGGATAAGTACTACAATGCCCCATGTTAGGCGAGCTTTCCTTTAGACAATTTCGTTGGGGATGACGGGTCTATAACAAACTCTGCTGGAGAAAACTGCTTTAAAGCGTCTCGTGTTGGAGAATGCCTTTTGAGAGGATTTTACAGAAGACCAACTGTCCTCAAACTCTACTGGGGATGATCAACACTTCATGCTGGGGAACCGAACAATTTGTCCCCGAAGAGGATATCATAAGAGGATTTTACAGAAGATTTGGCTTCTTCAAACTCCTGCGACTTCGCTGGGGATAATGACCACCAACTCTACTGGGGGGTGATCAACACTTCATGCTGGGGAAACAACATGCCCCATGCTTAAGAAAACCAACAATTTGTCCCCGAAGCGGATGTCATAAGAGGATTTTACAGAAGATCTAGCCTCTTCCAACTCTTGTGACTTCGCTGGGGATAATGACCATCAGACTCGGTGTCGACGAGACCACCCTTTTGGGGAACCTGTGACCGTTATCGACATAGAAAAGCTTGTAGTTGTTGGAAGTACTGGATGAGAGAATCGACTTAATAAGATACAACGGTACCCAGTTAAACTTAATTCACTGAGATCGACCCGATGAACGCCGATCTCCTTACCCATAATTGCCCCAGTCTTCTGCATGGAAGTAAGTGATTACTCGTCTAGAAGACATGATCCCGTGATCTCGCAAAGGCTTCAATTTTGCCTTTGAGCCTAGTATGAGGCTGCTACCTGCAAGCAAAAGATATGCACGTATACCCCGTGCGAGATACGACTTCTGCAACTGAGAAAATCTAACTCTGAACCACCACTTGTTGGGGAGAAAGGTTTGCATGCATCTCTTGCTGGAGAACATTATTAATGAAGCCTACTGAAGACGGGGACCAAAGATGCCTTGGGTTGGAATGCCCCTTAGTTTCGCTCCTTTTGGCTGATTGACTGCATATGCGTGACCCACCATTTTTCTTCACTTGTCCCAAACCAACATGGTCCACCGGAAGAAATTGCCCCTAGAGGATTTTACAGAAGACTTGACATCCAGAACGCTTCAATGTCCTGAAACTCTTGTAGAGATCCGTCGGATCTCGACGTAACTGCCCCAAACCGCATGGATTACTTAAAAGAAATCACCTCAAGAGGATTTTACAGAAGACTTGGCAAGCTCAATGCTTCAGTGTCTTCAAACTCTTGTAGAGATTCGTTGGATCTCGACATAACTTCCCCAGACTGTATGGATTACTTAGGAATTCACCTTGAAAAGATTCATTTACAATCTCATACCACCGTGGGATATTCTGTCCCAGTATTCTGAACTCTGGATAGGCTAATTAGTCGTTTGGATGGACTAACTTCTCGTGCTCTTGGTATAGCTTGCCCCAGTATGAACCTTGAAGTGGTTTTGCCCCTGACTACTGATCTTCGAAGGAAAACCAAAAATGCTTGCATTTGTAGGGATTTGAATCTCGCAATAATTGCCCCAGTTTGGTTGAACTTTGAAGAGATTTCTCGACGTGATTGGCTCAGATGAGCTACACCTTAAAGAGATGGTTCGACGTGATTGCCCCAGATCGACTACGTCTTAGCACAACTTGTTGGGAAAGCCCCTGCCCAACAAAGTTTCCTGAGGAAGTACCATTGGATATGGCTGCCCTTCGGGAGTTTCAGGATCCTCAACTCGACAAGATTAAGCTTCTGGACTGAATTTCCATATGTAAACTTCTTTTGATGTCAAACAAATGTATGCAAGCAGAAAATGTTTTATTCTGAGAATGAAAATTCTAATGCAACATAACATGTTAATCTCGAAGTTTTACTAAAAAGATGTAGCAAACCCTTTTGTGAGCGAATCACGGGTTAGGATACGACATTAATTTTTGAAAGAAATAATGCAATGCACATGCAACACCAACAAGGATCTTTTAGCACAACTGATAGGAGTCAGGAACGCTATCTCTTGGTAGTATGCCTTTGAAATAACCCTGTTTCAATTAGGACTTTTGATGGTTGTAACGAGGCTTGGTTCACGGTTTTGAGAAAAAAGGATTTATGGCTCAAAGTTTATTGGTGCCCACCCACTCTTCGTGATGTTCTCCAGTCCTACGTTCAGCTAATTTGCACAAGCGTTCGCCTCTCAAAAGATTTCGTGATCTTTAAGGAACCCATGCATCTGATGGTTTGACACCTAATGAGGCTTTGGATTGACAGTCACCCCTTTGTCTTTTGTCCATAGTCACACGACTTTGTTCTTGCTCGAGGATTTTCTTTTGTAATCCTTTTGTTTTTCGCTTTCACATTCTTTTGCTTTTTGATCCCTAATTTTTGCCTGGACTGATTCTTTTGAATCTTTAGATTTTGACGTCCAGCGGGATGCCCTAACTTTTGCCTAAGTTGCTTGTCTTCAAGTTTCAACTTAGCGGGCTTTTTCATTTCTTTTTTTTCTTTCTTCTTTTTTTTTTGAACATGTCGTGTGACACTAGCCTGTCTTGACTTTGTTGAAAGGGTTGTGACTGCCTCACTCTTTGATTGTTGATGGATAACCATTGTGGTTTCACATCTCTTGACCTCTTGATGGCGGAATAGAAGGTAATGGATCCTCCGATGCACACTCCTTTTGAGGTTTGAACGCTCGGTCAAATTAACTGACGCCTACCCTGCCCCTGGGTTAAATGTGAGGGTTTTTTCCGTACGAAAGAGACTCCTACTTCAAGGCTCAAAGGGGTTAACGAGGGTTTATCTCCCTTATATCTTCAGTGTTTGGGGAGTTGAAACAATGCCTGTACATCCTCAACAGGGTTCTTATTCCAAAGCACACCGTTAGAGATTTTTGCGTTTTCATATCATCATTCTCCCTCATAGAGTTTGAGCAAGAAAAATGGTATTGCAGTATACATTAGCATTAAATGAGTAAACACAAATGAAATTCTTCAAGAAAACATATTCATTGCATTAAAATCCTCATACCAAATACAAACAAATTTTAACATGCGAACAATGTCTGAACGAACAAATAAAGACTACATATGAAAATGCAGCAAGGAAAATAAAGATTGTCGTTGTTGAGGAGGCTTGGCTCCGTCTAGACTGACCACTTCTGGTGATGTTCTTGTAACTTTGAGCGCTCACCATGGTACAGAAGCTTCACCTTGTGGGGTACCGTCTGGGGTGATAACCTTTGAGTCAATCAAATCCTGCACCTTGTGCTGGAACACATTACAGTTATCAAGTGTGTGCCCAAACGTTCCTGAATGGAACTCACAGCTAACACTCATGTCATAGTCCGGAGGAATGGGGTATGGCACAGGCATGGCCTTTCTCAGCTGGATTTGTGAACTTTTGAGCAAACGAGCCAACAACTGACTGTACGGAATAGGAATAGGATCAAATGTCCTCTTGGGCTTCCTTGGTCTGAGTAGCCTCCGTTGCTGATAATCTTGCTGCTGCTGGTTCGGGCGCCCAGCCTGGCCCTGCACTTTCCTTTCTGCATTCGGCTGAGGCACAAATAAGGGTTGCTGACATAGGTCTTCTGCAACACAGGGTTGTGGAAGAGATCCCTGACGCGAGGTAGACCCTTTGGAAAAGGAGAGAGTCCTCAGTTCCCTTGCAACAATGGGAGTGACATCACTTGGTTTACCAGCACCAACTGATGCAAACTTGATTGCCCCTGAATCAATTAGCTCCTGGACTTTATGCTTGAACCTGGTACAATTCTCAACATTGTGACCAGGTGCCCCAGAATGGAACTCACATCTAGCCTTAGCATTAGGTCCCAGAGGAATCTTCGTGGGCAACGGTCCCAAACTAACACACTCAACCAGCTTGAGCTCGAGCAAGTAAGAAAGCAATTGCGCGTACGAAATCGGAATGGGATCGAACTTCCTCTTAGGCCCCTCTGACTTAGGATCCTCTTGAAAATCAGGAAGTGACTGCTGATGAGAGAGCTCTGAACCTTTAGCTTTCAGAGGAGATTCACGAAGCAATCCACGATCTAGAGCATATCCCAAAGAGATGGGAGGAGTAGAGACCTCTGTTGTGGAAGCAGGCACATGATCATTTTCCTTTTTTAACACCTTATTCAAGATTTCCATGACCAGGCCCATTTGAATCTTCATCTGGTTGACTTCCTCCCTCAGTAGTTCCTGACCTCGGGACAGCGCCTGAATGTCCCCCATAAAATGCCCCAATTGGGCCCTCACCCCAGCCGAATCCTTCTGCATTTGATCCATAATATGATTCTTACTTGATTTCCTTCGCGTCGAATATCGGTGAATATGACTCTCCGCTATACTGCCTGAAACCAAATAAAGGTTAGAGACCCCGCAACGAGTACCTGAAAAGCAAGTAACAAAAATGCAAAATGATATGCAATGCCATGCAATGCTATGTTTGTCATTTCCGAGGTGCTTTATACCCTGATTCCAATCCCAACCACAGAAATCTGAAGACCAGAAATCGTGATATAACGAGACGTATCGTGGTCATGTGCTTGTGTGCAGCTATCTGATAAGGAATAATTCTGAATAAAACTGCTCATACTCATTCAACAAAGTATTCAAGTACATTTAAGAAAGGCTCATCCGTAACTGCAATACAAGGAAGAATGGATCCATCAACAAGCCTGATGGTAACCATTAATAACAAAATATAAGGAAAAGAACATCAGTCTGACAATTCCACACCCTTCAGCTTATCACTTGAGTATTTGATCTCTTCAAAAAGTATACGGGTACGCTGGTGATTCGGCTTTTCAATCATTTCTTTGATCAAGACATCCCTTTTCTCAAGAGCTTCATTTAAAGAACCCATATGCAGCATCAGAGCCTCGTCATCACACACTCCTTTGTGTCTCTTTATGCCGGCTTGCGTCTTGAGTATCTCCCTTTCTATCATGACTTCTTCAAGCTCTTTCTTGGTATTCCTCAGCTCACCTCTAGCTTCTTCTAGCTGTTCTTGACTCTTACCGAGGCTTTCCCGATACTTTCTCCTCTGCTCATACGCCTTTTCAAGCTCTTCGTCCTTAATCTGCAACCGTTCCTGTAATTCAGCATTCTCTATCCTAACTTCGTCCCAAGCGTGCTGAAACTTTGTTAACTTTTCTTTGGTCTGTGCTAACGCCTGTTTGGTTTGCTTGTGGGCTTGAGTAGCATCATCAGCACCTTTACTAGTCTTCCGGAAATGTTGGGCTCTTCCAGCAAAGTCTTTTTCTTTTGCAGTTAGGATTTGTTCAGCATCTTGGGCTTTCCGCTCCAGCTCTTTGTTGGCATGTAGAGCATTCTGAAGACGGCTACTCAACTCGGAATTCTCTCCTTGGAGCTTTTTCACCAAGGCTTGCAACTTGTCAACTTCTTCCACCGTAGCAGTGCTTCTTGCTTTCTCATTCTCCGGATACAAAAGAGGTGCCTTACCAAAAGGCAAGAGAAAATCTTCAACTCTTTTCTTCACCCACTCTTCATATGCTGGATAAACCCGGTTGTTAGGCTTTCCTAGAGTAACTTTCCCCTTTTTCAGTATGCTACCCCAGCTTTCAGAAGCTTTCTGTGCTGCTTCCCATCCTTCTGATGTATGAAAATAGAGGGACTCCTCCACATCTCTCTTAATAGGCGGACCTGTCAGGGCATACCCAAATTGTCGAATGGCCAAAGAAGGATTGTAGTTAATCCCACCCATTCTTCCTATCAGTGGAACGTTAGGGAACTTACCACAGCTGTGGATAATATTCTTGCCAATCAGCCCATGATCTACCCATACGATGTCCTTGGCCACCAATCCCATTAAACGCTGTTTCCACTCTAGAGAATCTTTGGAATCCACAAAAGCCCCTGATTGTGGTAAACGGCCTGCGAACCACTTATAGAACAAAGGTGCACAACAACGAATTATCCCTCCTCTTTTCTTTTCGTTTCGGTTGTACAACGAGTAGTGAAGATCTCCCAGTAGCGTTGGCACCGGGTTCTTTATCATGAATATTCGTATAGCGTCCGTATCAATGAAATCCGGCTCGTTGGGAAACAACACTATGCCGTATATGCAAAGGGCTAGCAAAGCATTAAAAACAAGCCAATTCTCGCCTTTAGCTGCTTCCTGGGCCTTCTTAATCAGATATTCCAGCTTGTAACCACGAATCTTTCCTTTGTTGGAGACATTGTCACTTAACTCTGATTTGCTCAAATAAAGAGCACCAGCCAACTTCCCAAAGTCAAGATCCCCCACCGATCCAAAGAAAGGGGGCTCCTCCTTGATAGCAATCCCCAACATGTTGGAATACTCCTCCAAGGTAGGAACCAACACATAGTCTGGAAATACAAAACACCTCAGAGGCGGATCATAGAACTGCACTAACGTATGGAGACCTCTGGCTTCATAATCACTGACATTACGGACCATAGATAAAATCCACCCATATTTCTCTTCAAAAGCTTCTCGTGCTGCAGGGCTCGCCATTCCCTTCAGCACAACAATAGGGCCCAAAGTAGGCGTAAGGAACTTATAGCTGATGATATTCTTCCTCTCTTTAGTGTTCATCTTTGCAGGGACCTGATGACTGGAATCAAGGGTAATATATGCACCTGGAAATGAATAAACATGTATGTTAGGATATGATAATGCAATGCAAAGGGCAATGTGATCAGGTAATCAGGTGTCTGTGCTGAACTGTGAACGGTGTCAGTGTAGCTCTGAGACTAATATAGAACCATAGATAAGAACCATCTGAATACAATAGGATGAAACTTCCTTTTTGTGCAATGATGATAGAAAACCGGGTATGTAGGAGGTCATGGTTACCTGCAAACCTGTAAACAACCCGCCCTTCTCACATGTGGGTACTAGGATGTTCAGTATCCCGGGCTCTCAGGTCGAGAAATGATGATACGTTCACCATTTCTGGTTTGGCATCATCATCAATCGAGGAGGCCTCAACTGATTCTCCAAAACAAAAAGGTCCTCAGCTTCTGGCACTGAGGTCGAGAAGCAATAGTACATTCATCCCTCAGGGTACAGTACTATCGCCAATCGAGGAGTGCCTCCGCTGATTCTCTTTCAAAAAGGGATGTCCTATAGCAAGTTCCCAGCATTGGGTCCTCGGATCGAGAATGTGCAATGGGTTTGCCACGGAATGTGGTCTGCCACTGTCACAACTCGGGAGGAGTGCCGCAACTGAGTCCTCGGGAATGGTCACCAGAGTCGACAGTTCCTCAAGAGAATAACCACTGGCCTGCATAACATGCAGTAGCAGAAAGCTCCTGATAGAACCTCGTCTGGTTGTGGGTCTCATGAACAACAATACGTGGTCACCACCACGCAAGCGTCATGACTATCCACTCTAATACCTATGTATGTACTCAAGCCTTGGTAGTGGGCTTATCTCTCAGAACACCCATCCCGCCAAACAGACAAAACAGTGCAACACAATATAATATATGATATGTAATGCTAAGAAGCAGTAAATACAGTAAAATAAATAAACAACATATAGCACAACAGTAAACACCCAATGAAAGAAAAGCAGACAAGCGCTAGGATTGACTCGCTAAGGAAACCAGAGATTCTGGGTTCGATCCCCAGCAGAGTCGCCAGCTGTCGCTCCCGGGATTTTCATCCAAGTACAAACGCGAAAGTGGCACCGAAACAGAGTCGCCAGCAATGTGTATTTATCCCATGAGAGGGAAAGGAAACACCGCGTAAACCTGAGAGAAAGGAAAAGCATGGTCTTGCGACCAAGAGAAATGGGTTCGGGAGTCGGTTACGCGAGAGGAAGGTATTAGCACCCCCTCGCGTCCATCGTACCCGATGGGATCCACGCTTGCTTGTCTCGATCAAAGGGTGATAGAAAAGAATACTGGAAAAGGAACGAAAAGAGAACTGGAAAAGGAACGAGAAACAAATGTAGGGAAAATAAAAGAAGTGCTCGCATGGGCCCTACCCCACTGCCTACGTATCTCATCGGGAACATGAGAATCAGAGCGACGTAGTTCCCCTCACTAGGGATGGATTGTGTTTTTTAGAGAACGGCTTATGTTCTAGCTCAGGTGTTGCAGGCTCGCTGGTCCGAGTGCGTTACCATCTTGCAAGAGAACGAGTAGAAGCGCGTTCGTACGCTAAGAGTGAATGAGGTGAGAAAAGAATTCCCGAAGGAAAGACGTTATTGTTTGTTTTTGTCTTTTAGAAGGAAGTGTTTTGGATTTGTTTGCATATGACAGTGTATCTGGATCTTAGTCATTGGAATGTGTACATTCTCACATTCCAAGATGGAATGGGTAAGAAAGCACACTAAGAGTGAAGAAGACCCCCACCCTTAGTTCCGATTGTCAAGGTTCAAACACACTAGCATACTTGTGTTTATTAAGTGTTTTTGTTGATTATGAAATGAAGAAGTGTTTTTTATTATTTGCACCTTCAACAAGTATTGCATTTAAGTCCCTCATACAAGATCAAATGTTTAACACATTGACCCAAGATGGGCTATATGCTACACATTCTAAGATTACAAGAGAAGACCCCTTATAATCTTTTCTTTATATGAAAGGCCTAAATGCAATAAATGCCTACCTTTATTAGATATTTTGAATTTTCTTTAAGAGATGAGAAAAGAGACTCAAGAGAGGAGAAAAGGTAAAACCTATATGGACTAAGACTCAATCCTAATTGAAGATTAAAGGGAGTGATCCTAAAGGTTTGTGAGGTTTCAACCTAAAGTCTAAAGAAAGAATGAATTAAACAATTCACTTCTAAAGTAGAAGATGAATTGTAATTCAAAAAGGGAAAGTAATGAGTTGTTAAAAGAAAGCACATAAGTGCTTAACAAAACACAAAATGGAATTGTAAAAGAGAAAGGATAGAAGTTGAATGTGGATTCCTTATCCACACTCAATTGAAACTTACCAAAGCCCCTACATGGTTAGCACAATCACTTACAAGTAAAGTAAGAAAATATAATGAACAAATCAAATTCAAACAAGTTGACAAACAAAGTAAAATGAGATTGAATGCTATACATGCTTCCAAGTCAGAATGTAACTCATATTTACACAACCTAATGTTATCCTAAATGAGCATACCAAATCATGCAAACAAAATCTCAATCCAACAAGAAGCAAAGAAGAAAAGGTGAAGTGATGTGAATGTGGTTCATACTTGTGAAACAAGTGACTTAAGGTGCAAGATAAACATCAAACATGCAAAGATGAAACCCAAATGTCACAATCAGAAGTCAATTAACATGCTATACATCCTCAAACAAAACCACAACTCATGGCACAAGTGCCTTCATGATCAAGCAAACCAAACATGAGGCATGCATTCACAAAATGAACAAGTTAAACTTCATGCTTCAAACAAATAGCAAACATGCTTCAAAAATTATGACTTTCACCAATCAAACACCTTAAACACATGCCATTAACATATCAAGTCCACAAGCAATGAATCAGAACCAAAGTCACTCAACAATTAGGTCAAAGTCTCATGGAAGTTTCATGTATTCATGCTCAAAGCAACACATCAAAAGTCATCCAAAAAAGACTTAAAAATCATCTCATAAATCTCAAACATACCTCAACATATTGTGACCACAATGCAAAAAGAAAGGCATCAAAATCATTTTTTATGATCAAGAACAAAAATGCACAAAATCATATGTCACATTAAGTATGCATACAAATGGAAATTCAAAAGAAATAATGGAACAGGGGCAAAATGGTCATAAAATCAGAAAATAAAATCATGGAAAATTTCCTAAATGTTTTAAGAATACACATGAATTTTTGTGGAATTTTATTATGCATTTTAGTATTTTTAAAAATTGAAAATCAAACGCGTATGTAAAATGAAAATAAAATAAAATGCAATATGAGAGGGGGGTATGAATATAGCAAATCAGCATGTTCAAATCACATGGGCCTCAAAATTGGGGGGTGTGGATAGTATTCTGATTTGGGTCCATTTACGCGCATGACACAATAATTAAAATGCACCTTCAGTCAACATTAGTCAACACAATCCAAACCATTGGATAAAGTCAAGTCAACACACTGTCAAAGTACACAAGATCAACGTATGCACGTGAGGGAACACATTACATTACATGCACTGCACCACATAAAGTTTAAATGAATTCAGAAAAAAAGGCACGTGAGGAGCATGCTGATTTTAATGTGTTGGCACGTTTTAAGCCACACGATGCAAGCAAATCTACGGTCATGTTTTAAACTGCAATCAAAACCCTAACCAAAGACCACCGGCCGGAGAGGGACCTCCGGTCACCTTCTCCGGTCAATCACCACCGTCTGCAACTTTGAGTTTCCCAAAATTGCACAAACCATATACCAAAATGAAGCTGAGCTCGCATACATCATGAATGTGCAATCAACTTTCATAGATCACGCATGTATAACACAAACCGAACCAAAACATTTTGCCCTAAAATCTCATCTGAACTCCTAAAGAGCCTATCAACTAGCCAGGACTCACGCATAGCTTCTAATAAGCTCTAAACATCATAAAGCAAGCTAAAACAACAAGAACTTATGCAATCAAGTTGGAGTAATTGGAACCTGAAATTTGCAGAACTTTGAAACAAAAGAAAACCAGAGATCCACTCTTGATCTTTGAGCTTGATTCGTGCAAAATAAATGCAGTTGAGCCTTGAGATATTGAGAACAGAGAGAGATTCAAGGCTGAGCAATACTTGAAATCTTGAGGACTGTGGGGAAAACTTCTTCAATCCAATGCCATTGATGATGATGATGGTGAAGTAAGATGGAGGATGATGAGGTTCGTGTACAGAGAGAGAGAAAAATGGAGAGAAACTGAGAGAGAAAAAAAAGTTTTTGGAGTGAATGTGAAAAATGGGAACTCCCCTCTGAAATTGTGAGAGTTTCAGCTTATATATCCAAGGTTAACTCCCAACCAGTTCAGTTAACAGTTAGAACTCTAGTTAAACTGAGTTAGTTAACTGAGTTTGAGTTAACTAACTGAGTTAGGTGGTTAATGGCACGAGTTGGGGAAGTTCTGTTAGAGTGAGGGTGAGGTTCATGGAGTTATGGTGAGGAGCAATTGCAAGGAATGGTGATGATGAGTTGTTCTGGTGTGGCAGCTTGAGAAACTTGTTTCACAAGTTTTGTTCTTCCTCTTTAGTGTATGGAAACAACATGGATAGCACGTGCTGCTCAAGTTTGTAAGGGGATGTTGGCTTAAATGAGGAAAGGAATAAAGAGTGTACATGTGAATTCTGAAACAATCAACCACAACCATGTTTATTTTCTGGTTTTATGACAGCTTGAAACCAATGCAATCATGGTGATTTGATGATGGAATTCTCTCAAATCCATGAATGATTTGATGTGTTTTTGGAGTCATTGGAAACAGGAGATGTAATGCTACACGTTTGGTGTGAAAATTGAATGGAAATGATGCTTGGAACATGCCTAAAAATGACCATAAACAGATGTAAAACAAACTGATGCATGGGCGAGCAATTTGGGGCATGGCATGGCAAATTGGCCTAGTGATTTTCAGCATAATCACACCAACTTTAGACCCATCTTTCTATTTCATAACTTGGTCAAATCAAAATTTGTCCAACATGAACATTGAAGATAAGACTACATAGAACAACTTTGATGTTGAAAATTTTCTCATTAGAGGCCTTTAACCATGAGAAAAATGAATGGACATTTGGCCCACCACATGTTTGTAAAAATGACTGCGCGCAGACCTGGCCAAGCTTGGTCAAGACATGGTTTTTGGCCTACTTTCCTCCAACTTTGATTAATCATATCTCCCTCAATTTTTGTCCAATGGAGATGTTATACCCATGGATTTGAAGCTTAAAGCAAGATCTTTCATTGAGGCAGAGTGGAATTTTCATTTGATGCTTCCATTTTAAATGGCCTTGGTTCAAACTCTGATGCAAAATGGCCAAAACTTGCTATTTTTAGTAACCCTTCCTCTTCCAAAAATGGCAACTTTCCACCTCTTGATTTTTTCATGATTCCTTTGGAGTTTCTTGACCAAATTTTGTACATTGGACATATGTAACATGACTTTCATGATTTTGGGCTCAAAAAGTCAAGAGTTGACTTTTTCCTCTGATTATTTGACTTTGCCCCAATTTCTCTGATTCTTGATCTTTCTTCCAATTGAACCACTTCTAAAACCAATTGAGATGCAATCTTCCACATACATACACTTAAGGACATATGGAATACCATGACATCAAGTTTTGTTCAAAAAATCAAAGATTCCCTGATTTAATGGGAAACCCTAGTTTTGACCCCCTTTGGTTAGGAGGAAATTGCACATCTTCCAAATCCAAATTCCTCAGAGTATATTGTGTATCCTCTTAAAGGATGATGAGAAATGCCACTTGAGAATGATTTTGGATCAATGAGCTATCTCTTTTGAGGGTTTTCCTTCAATTTTTGAACATCTTGCATAGTGAAAGATGTAGTGCTTCAATCTCCCATTGAATCTCACTTCCTTGAGGTTTTGGAAGATCAATTGAGATAGTATGAGACATGAGAGACCTCTTGGCTTGCCTAGAGCCAACTTGATTGACCTTTTTGTGCTTTGAATGATTCCTTGATTGTCCACCTCCCACCTGACCACATGCCCTGAGGGTAAGAAGGATGCCATGCTTCATTTTTTCTATGTTAAATGCAATGTAATGTTAATGAGGTGGATATGATATGATAAATGATAATGCCATGCTATGATGCCAAAAGGGGAGAGCAAATTTTGGGGTATTACAGCTGCCCCTATTCAAGCGCTGTAGACCTGAATGCCTGAAAGCAAATGCTTTCGGACTTTCAAGGTCTATAGTGATTGAATACCAAAAATAACCAAAAATTTGCTCTGGGTGAAGAAGAAAAGGGATATAAACCCAACGAGACTGCTGGATTGAATCCTCGATGAAACGTCGGAGAGATCTGTCTTTTGAACGATGCCAGACGACTACTGGCTTGCCACGCTGCTGGTGGACTTTAATACTGTCTTTTATGCAATTCCAGACGACTACTGGCCTGCCACACTACTGGTGGACTTTGACAACGTCTTTTGAACGACGCCAGACGACTACTGGCCTGCCACACTACTGGTGGACTTTAATAATGTCTTTTATGCAATTCCAGACGACTACTGGCCTGCCACGCTACTGGTGGACTTTGACAATGTCTTTTGAACGACGCCAGACGACTACTGGCTTGCCACACTACTGATGGACTTTAATAATGTCTTTTATGCAATTCCAGACGACTACTGGCCTGCCACGCTACTGGTGGACTTTGACAATGTCTTTTGAACGACGCCAGACGACTACTGGCTTGCCACACTACTGGTGGACTTTAATAATGTCTTTTAATAATGTCTTTTATGCAATAGAGGAATTTTGGAAGAGTAAAGTTTGAAGTTAACCCAATATTGGAATAAGAGTATGACTCAGCAACCGAAGTTTGTTAATTTGTGAAAATAAGGATTTTGGTCTATGAAGTTAAGTTGGAATTGGAATACATCATAAATTTGAACGGAAGTAAAGTTAAGTATGGATCTAAGACAGTAATACAAGTTGCGGTTGTTGTCGAGTAGAGGAAATTCGGGGGTAAATTTCAATTTAAGGGGGGAGAGTGTAATACACCATGTTATCTAAATGCTCTATTGGATATCAGATGAGATCATATGAGTATCTATGTGCTCTATCTTTGATTAATTAGATTTATGGAATCCTCTAAGTGATTTAAGTATAGTCAATTGGGATCAATAGAGCAACTGGTGAACTCTGAAGAGATCAATTATTAATGAAAGAGACAGATCAATTATTTTAAGTCAAGAAAGGATTTTCAGGTAACTCTAATAATTGATCAATTGGGATGAGATGACAAAATATCAATTGGAGATATTTTACTCTATTGGATTATATTATATAATAAGTTTATATATATATATATATATATATTGTTAGTAAGAGAAAAGGAGAAGGAAAAAGAAAGAAAGAAGAAAAGTTGGGAAAGAAGAAGAGAAAGAGAGAAAGAAGAGAGGAAGAAGGGGAAAAGAGAAGAAAAAGCTTGGATCATTGTTCATCATCTTCTTCAACCTCCTTTTCAATTATCAGGTGGGTTCTAGATAGAGATTTTAGTTGTAGAATTTCTTGAGTTCTAGAGCTAGGATGGATATTGTGAGAAAATGAGTAATTTTGCTAAATCAAAGAATCTAACGGTTGAAATGCGATATAAACTGTGTAGTATGATCGATATATGTGTGGAATCATCTGTCGATAATTGTTGTAGTGTTTGATTATGTTTTGAATGAGTTTGAGATGGAAAGGTATCAATTGAAACAAGCATTTTTTATTCTGCGCCCAGAGTAACCGGTTACCCTCTGGTGAGTAACCGGTTACCCTTTGAAAATTTGTGTTCTGCGTAGAAAATGAATGAAGTAACCGGTTACCCTATCTTGAGTAACCGGTAACCCACAGGAGCCTCTAACTCTCATTTTGGCTATGTTTCGAAGTAACCGGTTACCCTATATTGAGTAACCGGTTACCACTGTAGTGTTTTGAAAAATATTTTAGAAAATTAATATCTTTTGAACCGTGCTTCCGATCGAGGCGTTCTTGGTGTTGATGGAAAGCTATGAGAATATTCTACACAACGAAAGTTAAAAATATCGATTTTATTGCCCGATTAAATAATCAGAGGAAAACCCAAAAGTGGTATAACTTATGTTTGAATTATTACATGTAATTCTAATGTGAAATTGTAATATGCTTTGCCAAAAAAATTGATGTTAAGCCTAATTGAGAGTAAATGCATGTTAAAAATATGGAATAGAAGAGTGAGGAAACCTTACCATGAAATTATGTTAGAACCTAGTAATAAGCTAGGAGATTGATGAATAACTTAATGACGATGCTCGTGCAAAAGAGGCCGAGGCGTGTGTCCAGTACCGAATGGTATAGATAGAATAAGACACTAGTATGGAACACGTGTAATTATTATGTTTAATTGACAAAGGTAAAAGAGGCCTAAAGGCTAATGTGGCCTAAAATTGTTGAATACAATTATGTTTGTATGTTAAATCACGAAATCGCAACCATTCCCCATTATGTGCCATTTCATGAGTAACGAGCTCCTCTGGAACGATTGCACGATTACTTGGTAGGATTGATTCCCAATGTTTAGTACGAATGGAGCCTACGGGTAAAGAGACTTGTAACGGTGAAAGGGACCATGTAAAGTGATGAATTAAGGTGATAATGTGTCCCTTAGTTCCGAATCCATCTCGTATGCCAAGTAATCTACGAGGATCCATGACTCGTTCTGACTTCTAGACGTAGAAGAGGGCGGGAAGAAGGGATGCCTTGATAGGGTTGACGATAGTGATAACTTTTGAGTTAACGAACTCAATAACGTGTTTCCATATAGTGTGAGCGTGAGTACTCAAGGTCATTTCCCTTCACTTTTGACTTGGGTTAGGATGATAGAACCTTGTAAAGCCGAGAGAATCTTTAAGATAGGGAACTCACTGAGATTTAATATCTCACCCCTTGTTGTTGATTATATTACAGGAACTACAGGTTCGGAAAAGGGTAAGGATAAAGTCGTTTGATTATCCTTATTTTCCTTGGCTTTTGGGATGGCAAGACTTCCGTTGTGGAGATTGTTTTGAGATCATTGTTTGATCTAGTTCTTAGTGTCTTGGAACATCTTGTATACATTATGCCATAGTGTCTTTTTGTATTAGGTATTTTGGGCATGTAATGTATATAATGTGTTAACTAGGAACTTATGGTATTTCAGTACCAAACACTTAGATTCATGTATGATATTTATGCTTTGAAGTATGTATATTATATGTGGGTGTTACATTATACCAAAACATCAGAATAATTTGGCATTTTAAGTCCTTGAAGATTTGATTTTAAAATATGTGATTCTGGATGATTTTAGTTCTCATACAGGCACAACTAAGCAAGGATATTTTAGGAACATTGCAGATTTGATTTGGTTTCATAAAAAGGATCTTGGAGACTTTTTAGGAAACTTTGATGATTTGTTCCTATTTTTGGGGAAAAGTTTCTGCAGGTGATTTACAACTGGAAGATTGGATTTGATTGAAGAGACCAAGCCCGCACTGCAAGAGTCTATATAAAGAGACTTACTAAACCTAGAAACTTAAGCGTTATCAATTAAGAAACTGTGTGTGCACTAATAAGGGTTTAGCGTTTGAGAGTTCTTTTAGTGTGTTGAGTGTAACGCTCCTAATTACTTTTTAGGATTACCGACTGACCCCACAAACTAACACGGATCTTTTCAGCATGCTTTGCCCCCACTCACATGCATTTTGGGAAACTTCTCAGAAAGTCACTCATCCAAATACTACTCCAAGTCAAGCACGCTTAACTATGAAATTCTTATATGTTAGGATACCAAAAAGAAGATGCATCTTGTTGGTATAGGTAGTTACAATCAATCCTTATAATTCGACCATGTAGTTTCATACATGCACACCCTCAAGATCCTCTCATTCTGATGTGAATTCGGGCGACTAATCCCCATCCTATTCGGCCTTGGGTGTTACAATCACTCCCCGCCCTCTTCGGCCTCGGGTGTTACATGCCCACTAGCTTCCGCTTGGTTCGTCCCAGAACCACATCGTACTAGGAAAGGTATACTCTGAAACCATTTGTAATGCCCCTAACTACTTTCAAGATTATTGACCGACCTCACAAGCTAACTTGGATCTTTTCATCATGCTTTGTCCTCACTCAAACACTTTCTAGGAAACTTCCCAGAAGGTCACCCATATAAATACTACTCCAAGTCAAGCATGCCTAACTATGAAGTCCTTGTTTGTTAGACTACCGAAAATAAAATGCATCTTGTTGGTATAGGTAATAACAATCAATCCTTATAAGCCCTTCTTCAACCATGCAGTCCCATACCTGCACAACCTCATGGTTTTCTCATTCTGATGTGAATTCAGGCGACCGCTTCCCACCTTTTTTGGCCTCGAGTGTTACAACCACTCGCCGTCCTCTTTGGTCTCAGGTGTTACAATGAGGGCTTGAGCCCACAATCCTTTATACTTGCATTCGCCCCCTAGAGTCTATTCATGTTACTTTCAATGAGACCAAACTCCAAAAAATTGGGAAAATGTAGTCTTTCTGGTTTTGATGTTTCAAGTATAATAATAGAAGAATTAATAAAAGACGACACTTTCAAAAAGGGTCCTGGAAAAGATGAGGACATTAAGAATGATAAAATGGATAATGGACGCGAAGAAGAAAAACAAGAGACGTCAACTCAACTTACTCAAGAATGGATTGTTGCAAGGGGGTACCCGTCTGATCACATACTTGGAGATAACAGGAAGGGCGTAAATACTAGATCTGAGGTTAGCGATTTCTGTAAATACTAGATCTCAAAAGTTTATAGTCAAGGTAAATTAATTGACTATGAAGACACTTATGCACCCTTAGCCTACTTAGAGGCGATTCAACTCCTTTTGGCATTCACTTGCTGCTTGGATTTTAAGTTGTGTCAGATGGATATAAAATCAACTTTGCTTAATAGATTTATAAACAAATAATTTTACTTCTCTCAAACTCTAGGTTTTGAAGACCATGAGAATCCTGATTTTGTTTTTAAACTTAAATGAGCACTCTATGGTCTCAAAAAGGCTCATAAAGCTAAGTATGAGCGCATGAGTAGCTTTTTAATTAATAAATGATTCAATCTTGGTAAGGTAGATAATATTTTGTTTATAATGCTTAAATAAAAGCATCTCTTATTAGTTCAAATTTATGTTGATGATATTATATTTGGATCAACTAATGAATCTCATTGCAAATAATTTGCTAGTATGAGGCAGGGGGAGTTCGAAATGTCATTGATGAGAGATATAATTATTTCTTAGAATTGCAGATAAAGCAAACGGAAGATAACATGTTCATCATCCTTACAAAGTATTGCTTGGATATCCTAAGGAAATACGATATTAAAGATTCAAAATTTGTTTTTACTCCTATGGCTTTAAATGTTCTAATAGAGAAAGGTGAACAAGGCGTTGAGATCGAGATTACCAAATATAGAGGCATCATAAAATTATTTATTGTATTTAACCGCAAGTAGGCCAAATTTTTATGTTTAGCGTGTGCATGTGTACTCGATTTCAAACGATACTAAGGGAATCTAATTTTTAGATTGTAAAAGAATTTTGAGGTATCTTTATAGAGACTCGCATCAAAATCTTTAGTTTCCTATGAGAAGTGTGTGCAACTTAGTAGGATTCTCCGATTTTGACTATGCTAGTTGCAAATCTGGTAGGAAGAACACAAGTGGTACTTGTCTTTTGTTTGGAAACCGTTTAATTTCTTGGAACGTTGAGGCTGAATATATAGCCAGTAGTAACTGTTGTGAACAAGTCTTATGGATAAAGCAACATCTATTAGATTATGAATTGAAACCTGGTTGGGTTCCAATCAAATGTGATAACACTAGCGCTATCAGTCTTACTATGAATCATGTGCTACATTCATGCACTAAACATATAGAAATTAACACCATTTCCTTAGAGATCATGTTACAAAAAGGCAATGTTACTTTTGAGTATATGAAAACCAAAAATCAGTTAGCTAATATTTTTACAAAACCATTATCCACTGATCTTATTTCACAAGATTCATAGAAAATTAGAAATCTTGGATTCTTCGTGTTATAAATAGTTTCAGATTCTATTTCACTTCATTGTCCTACATATTCTATTGTAAACTGACATTTCTTGTGTAGCAAGTTACTTCTAGTCTATAATGGTAGGATCACTTCAACTTTTGTTTTTATATGAATTACCTTCATAATAAGTTCTATATGTCTATATGTTTACTTCTTTTATATGGCTTAACGTTCATAATTTCTAAGAAGATGAATGATTGTTTTTTGTGCATTTAAACCCTTTTTAAGTGCATCCTTTTAATTGTGTGCATTTAGAACATCGTTTTGAATTATTCATGCATTATTTAATATTCCATTTATTTATATCTTGATCACTTGAAGTTTTGTTGTCGATTTGTTGAATATCGTATTACGCATATTTGTTGCATTTGGCATTGTTATACTTCGTATATCTGTGATATAATATTACTTAATGTATATCCTTCTTAGCTATGTATAGCTTTGTTTCTATGGATTATTTTCTATGTCGCTAGTTATTTTGCATTTAGCCTAATTACCATCTATCTCCTTTTGATATTGTAAATAGGGGAGAATTTGTAATGTAACTCTAAATTATAGTTATGCGTTTTATGTTATTTACGGTATTATGCAATGTTTTAGACAAATCACAATAAATAAGAGAAAACCATTTATCATGCTTTTCTTATGCTTAAAGTTGACCTAATTACAATTGCAAAAGTTACAAGCTTTCCAAGCATCAAAAAGGGGGAGAGTGAAATTGCCTCTTCATCCTAGGATTTACCCATTTATGTTTTGTTGTTTATCAATTTAGTTTTTGGTTTATTTATCGTAATTGAGTCTCCTTACATAGTTATGCATTTTAGGACTGACTCAATCGTTTTTATGCATGCTTAAATTAAACTATTTGATTAAAGTCTTCGTAATATGTTTCTAACCAAATAGTCGAAGGTTTGGATCAAGAAAAACATATGAAATGATTCAATTCTTTATAAGTCTCGATTCATAATAGAACTTATTTTTGTTAAATTTTTTAAAATATTAAAGTGTGATTCAAATCAGAAGGATGGTTGACTTGAATCAAATTGTTGTGAAAAATTTGGATTGCGCTTCTATGAGTCTGATTCAAATCACAAGTCTGTCTTACTTGAATCAAATATAGTTCTAAGAAACAAGATTTTACCACTATCAGTTTGATTCAAATCAAAGAAATGCATGACTCGAATTAGATAAGTGTGATTTGAATCATAGACATGCTTGAATCGAATTAAAGTCTGGCAATAAATTTTTTATTTTAGTTATGCGATCTTGATTCGAATCACAAATCACATGACTCAAATCATAAAAAGGTTGATTTGAATCATGGAAACAATTTTTATTGGTTCTTGGATATTGATTCAAATGATTCCTTCTCTTGACTCAACTCATACTTCTTACTTGGGGCTCAAATCAAATGGCTTCTTTCTCTCATTTTTGTGCCTTATCTCTAGCACACACACACACACACATACACACACACACACACACACACACACACACATATATATATATATATATATATATATCATTTTTTTCTGAAAAATCTCTCATAACCACTCTATGACTTAGAACTCAAAACACACATTTTCTCTCAAACATTCTAAAAGGGTTTTGAATTTTGTTTTGAGTTTTTAATCGAAATCTCTTTTCATCTACAACCTCTTATGCCATCAGTTGTAGTTTGATTAAGTTCTCATCTTAAGGTGTGAGATCTTTATGAGGAGGATCACTTTGAGATTACCGTTTATGAATCTTTTTGAAGATTTTAGGGATTGAAATGTTGTGGGGTGTTGTGGCTAGGATCTAAAAATCTAGCAGAAAAAGAAAAAGATTCTTCTCTCCAAGATTACTTTGGTAGAGCTCTGTGGAGGCCGCTACAAATGTAGTTGGAGTTTTTGTCATCTTCAGACAGTTCAAGTCTCAAGGAACCGGTAGGGCGAAGTAAAGTTTTTCTCATCTTTAGATGGTTTTCCATCTCTTTTCTTCCAAATGTTTTGGCACGTAGTGGCAAACAAAGTAACAAAGATGGTGTTAGATGTTTTGAATGAGGAAAAATACCCTAAAGAGATCAACAAGACCTTCATTGCGTAATTCTGAAGTGCAAACACCAAACCAACCCAAAGGAATTCTGCCCCATCATCCTATGCAATATCATAATGAAAATAGTTACTAAGACCATTGCAAATAGGTTGAAGTGTATCCTCCCCGAGATCATTGATGCTGAACAAAGTGCATTCGTGAAGGGTCGCCTTATCACCAGCAATGCCCTTATAGCGATGGAGTGCTTTCACTATATGAAAAAGAAAACTAAAGGAAAGAGGGGTGTCATGACACTTAAACTTGATATGTTTAAGGCATACGACATGATTGAGTAGAGCTTTGTCATTAGAGTTCTGGAGGCAATGGGTTTTTTCGGAGACTCTAGTGAATCTCGTCAGAAAGTGCATTTCTTTAGTGTCATACCAAATTCTTATCAATGGTCGACCAAGCCAGAATTATTTTCACGAGAGGTGGCTCTGTTAATGATACACACACTCTCTCTCTCTCTTTCTCTCTCTCGCTCTCTCTCTCTTTACCTATTTATATTGTGTGCAAATGTGCTATCTAGATTGTTGAAGAAGGAGGTAGAGGAAAATCATATTAATGGGATCCAGGTTGAGAGGAAGGAACCCTAAATATCTCACTTGTTTTTTTGTGTGTGTAGAAGATAGCTTAATTTTTTCTCATGCAAATGACAAATAAGTGGAGAGTATTATGGAAAATCATGTAAAGTACCAGAATTCTTCCGGGAAAGTGGTTAACTTGGATAAATTAGAGGCGTTTTTCAGTCAAAATGTGTGTGATTAAGTTAAAGATATGATTCGAAAAAGGATGAGGGTAAAGAATGTGACTATCCATTCCAATACTCTGGGATTTTGGTGGTGTTTGATAGATCCAAGAAGAAATTTTTTTCCTTTTTCATTGACCGTGTTTGGAAGAAGTGACCGGTCACCATTTTTGCTATGTTTCCGTCACTTGTTCGAAATTAATCCATAAAATCGGTAATACTTTGTTTCGTGTTTTTATCGCTTTTTAAGTTAATTTCTATTTCCACAAGTAATTTTCGCGTTTTAGTATTTTGAGTTTTTATTTCAATTATTCTGCATTTTATGCTTTGGTTTGTTGGTTTTGATTGCGTTCAGGTTTAGGCAAATAACCCAAAGTACGAGGTGCGAAGAAAATGGAAACTCCGGGGTGTTGGGAGTTGTTTTGTGCAATTATACTTCAGTAGATATTACCTAGGACTAGGGATACCTTGTTGCACTTGGAACACTGTTGACATTATCATGCTTGATTTTAAACATAATTACCTATGGACATAGTAATTAGCTTGATAAATCAAAGGTTTTCTCACTAAGGACTTAGGAGTAAACAACTTCAGGTCAAGAAATTGATTATTTTGAACTTTTCTCTGAAATAAGGATTCATTGTCGCTACACTACAAATCATACACCTTACCCTGGCATAATGAGAAACATGGAGAATAAGGATTCAAAAGTTCTGAAGACAAAATAATTTGGCATAATGAGAAACATGGAGAATACACTGTTAAACCTGCTTATCACCTACTCGGAGCCAGAAAATATCAAGACTTCCCATGTCCCTTTAGTACCCCGAACCATCAGTTGTGGAAGAAAATTTAGAATTCTCCAGTTCACAATAGGATAAGGAACTTCATGTGGACACTGAGGAAAAAATATCCTTCCTACCAAGAGCAACCTACAAAATAAAGGAGTCAGGTTAGAAAATTTATGTTCGTTGTGTAACTCCTTCCCTGAGTAATGCAATATGAACTTGTAAAAGTTGTATTCTTCTCCCCTCCCATGCGCATTCGTATCCCAACTGATATGGTTTTAAATGAATGGCTATTATATATGTTGGATTAGAAATATCCTTTTGGAGTCCAAATGTTTTGTACTAGCCTCTGGAAAATTTGGAGCGCAAGAAATCTGTAATACCCCATATTCCCTTAAATGCTCGATTGGGTTTTAGTTGAGATCAATTGAGTTCCTATGTACTCTCTCTTTTGTTAATTGGAATAGTTGAAACTTCTAAGTGCTCTAAATATTATCTGTTGGGACCAATAGAGTAACTAGTGAACTCTGAAGAGATCAATTATTAATAAAAGAGACAGACCAAAATTATTAAGTAAAAGAGAGGATATTTTGGAAACTCTAATATTTGATCAATTGGTTTCAGATGACGAAATATCAGTTGGAGATATTTTATACCATTGTATAATATTATATAATATGTTTATTATATATGTAGTGAATGAGAAAGAAGAAGGGAAAAAAAGATAGTAAGAAAGAGGAAAGGAGAAAGAGAACAAAAAAGGAAAAGAAGATGAGAAACTCATGGAAGGCAAAGAGAAGTCCTTGGATTCATCATTTTCATCATCAGTTCATCTTCTTCTTACATAAAGTGAGTTCTATTAGATAGCATAGCATTGGGGGAAAATATGAGAAATGGGTGGGTTAGGTTATGTGGAAAATATGTTTAAATGTGAAATTTGATGTTGATGCATGATGATTTGATGAATTGTATGTTTAATCATGTTCTACCATGTTTGTAGGAGTGTTTGGATGTATTTTGGTGGTTTGGGTGGAGGTTTTGGCCAAGGAAGACCTGTTTTCACGCTGCTAGAAATTCTGGTTTCACATGAGTCACACAGCGAGCTATAGGCGAGCCTTCGCCCAGAGCTCGCACAGCAACCACTGAGGCAAATTGTTTATGCCTCTTCCTTGCCCAGGGCTTGCAAAACTAACTCAAAGCGAGCAAACTCGCCTTCCTGTCGCACAACGACCATAACAGACTCGACTTTTCCCATTTCTTGTTTTCTTCATAACTTTTGAACCGTAACTCAGATCGAGGCACAATCAGAAGCATTGGAAAGTTGTTATGTAACTCTATATGCATTGGTTTTATGGGATGGCATTGAATTTATAGAATGTGGAATATTATGTGAATAGGCGTAGATGAACACCTAATGTTGTGTTGAGCATTATGTGATTGGTTTGATCTTTGGTGATGGGCTTGGCTCCGAAAGACCTATCTATTATGTGATCACAAATTACCCGAGAATGTCGGTAAAGGAATAATGATGATTTTATGCCTTATGTGAGATGTTTTTGCTTGATGCATTATACTATGTTACCGAATGTGTTTATGTGTGTGTGTGTGTGTGTGTGTGTGTGTATATATATATATATATATATATATATATATATATATATATATATATATATATATATATATATATATATATATATATATATATATGAATGTGATTGTGTGATAACATTTTTAAAAGACTATAAGAATGGTGAGGAAACCCTTGATGTTAACTAATGAAATGAATTAGTAAGATGATTAGGTCATGATGAATAAGATAGATGGCAACGCTTGTGCAAGGATGTCTAGGTGTGTATCATTGGCAAGTAGTTGTCTAGTGGTGAGGAGAGCTTTGTATGGAACATGTATGGTTTGTTTTTTTTTTATGTTTAAGGCAAATGTGATGTCTTGTGATTGTCGAATACAATCATGTTGTGTCGTGTTTTATCACATAGTCGGAAACAACCTTTGTGGATGTCGTCATAAGAGTTGATGCTTATGTAGAACTCCTTTGGGATGTACACATTAGTACTTTGACAGGAGTTCCCTTAAATGAATGGAGCCTACGGGTAAGAGACTTGAGATGGGCAAAGGTCCCATGGAAAGTGATAATTCATGTGGGAAGCACCTTGAATCAGAATCCATTTATTTATCCCATGTGTACGAATGGAGCCTACGGGTAAGAGACTTGAGATGGGAAGAGGTCCCATGGGAAGTGACGATTCATGTGGGAAGCACCATGAATCCGAATCCATTTCGTATGTCAATGTAGATATAAGGATTTGTGACCCACGCTAAAATTCCTAGACGTAGGTGAGGCGGCGGGGAAATTTACCTTGGTATGGTTTCCGAATAATGAATGTTTGAGTTGGTGGACTCAAGAGACATGTTTCCATACATTACGAGTTGTGTGAAATCAATTCTTATCTCTTTCCCTTTTGACTTGAGTTAGGATTTGATTAGAACCCTGTAGAGCCAAGTGAACACATAAGATAGGGGAACTCGCTGAGATTATTATCTCACCCCATTATTGTTGTTGTTTTTCAGCCATTGTTTGCAGGTTTAGTTTACAAGTGGAGCTATGCATGGGTGTTTCAAGAGAAACTTAGATTATGTTTTTCGCTGTGTATTATGTATCTTGTACAATGAGGGATATTGTACTCCGATCTTAAATTTTATAGTTTGGAACTTTCTGTAACGCCCCAGTTTTAGTATTTTTATTTAATTGAGTCATTTTTGATTATTTTATTATTATATTATTTTATTTTCGACTTTTATGTGAAAATATGTCGTTTTTCATTGTTGTGATATCTTATCGGGTTTTGGGATCGTTTGCGAGATATTTGAGTGTGGGGGTATTTTGGTCATTTTATAATATTTTTCATTAAGTTAGTAAGAGAGAAAGGAAAGGAGAAGAAAGAAAAAGAGGAGAAAAGAGAAGAAGAAGAGAAATAGTAAGAAAACTTGGAAAATCAAGGAAAACAACTTCTAGAATCGATTTAATCGGGTAAGGGTGCGAAACTCGATTATACTATACTTGTGTATGGTTATGCGTGTGTGTGTGTGTGTGTTTTGGTGGTGTTTTATAGCTTTTAATTTTAGGTCGGATAGTGAGAAATCGATGTTTTTGCGGTTGAAAATCGATATAAATGGCGTAGTGTAATCGTATTATGCATATGATCATTGATTATGCTTGGTTGTGCTGTTTGGAAGTGTTTTGGGTGAAGAATTGGGTTTTTGGACCCAAATGTTTCTAGGTTCTCACAGTTGCGAATTTCAAAATTCTGTTTAGTTCGCCTAGCGAACCTGGCGAATGCGAAAGCGAAGGTTTGGTCGAGGGTTCGCCTAGCGAACCCCGGGGCGAGCGGAAGGCGAATGTTCGCTCAGAGGCTCACTTAGCGAACTTTATGTCTGGTTTCTACTGCCTTGGTTCGCTAGGGTTCGCCTAGCGAATACTGGAGCGAACGTGACATATTTTCTATTTTGCTTTCTTCATAATTTTCAAACCGTAAGTCTGTTTTGGTCGCCGTTCGAAGCGTTGGAAAGCTACTAAAATGTTCTTTCTTATTAAAATGGTTTTGGAATTTGTTAGCCGATTTTATTTTGTCGGGAAATCGGAATAGTGTCGTTTTGTCAACTTTTGTGGTTATGATTGTGTGCAATTGGTGTGTTTTATGCAATGTGCTGTTAATATGGATATGGTATGATTGCGTGCTATTGTATGGTACAAAAATGTATTGTTTTGGGCTTAAATTGCAAACGTGAGTTATGATAAGTGTGATGATTGCATATATGTGTGCATACTAAATGTCATGAGTCATTGTATGTCAAGCATCATGATATGCATTGTTGTGATGTCCTGAGTGACGGTTTGGTTCCAGAGGGAATCCGCTATAACATCATGTGCCTATGTGAGGACCTAAATCGATGGCTATAGACGATCGTGTGCCCATGTGGGGACCTAAAGCGATCGGATTGTGTGCTCATGTGGAGACCTAAAGCAATCCATAACGTCGTGTGCTCATGTGGAGACCTAAAGCGACGGGTGAACATCGTAGGCCCGACGGGGAGTTATTGAGCGATCCTCAGTAACGAGCGATGGTTCCAATAGTTCCTAAGTGAATAGGTGATGAGACATTGGAAGTCGGTACCGCATGGCATGTGCATAGAGTCGTTGTGTCGGTCTCTGTGCATTTGCATAAATCATGAATTAATTGTGCATATAATTGTGATTGTGTGCGATGAGCTGGAATATGTGTAATTGTATTGATGATGAGTGTATTGGGTATGATTGATGGGTGGTGGTACTTGATACGTGAGAATGGTGCTGTGTTGTGTTGTAATTGATTGTGGGGCATTTGTGGTGAGAATATGTTTACTTGAGTGTTTTGTGTTAATATATATAATTTTATGCAAGCATATTATGGTTGTTTTTCTCACCCTTCTGCTGTTTTATAATGCTCTATGAGGCATTGCAGATTAGAGTTGCTGGAGGTATTCTTTTTGTGAAGCTTCGCGTCTTCATTATTTTGTCGGTCGGCTCTGATATGTGACACCGGGTAGCTAGGGTGGCCGTTTATGATTATTTTGTATATGTGATGTTATATTTTGGATTTGTACACATATGAATGGATGTATGATACAGACAGACATTTTATATGATATATGTATATATGTTATTCAGATTTTAGATTTTCCGCTTTTATTCTAATTTCTGAAAAGTGGGTGTAAGGAACTGAGTTTCCTCTGTTTGATTGCTACCCCACTGTTGCATATCTTTATGAGCAGGTGTTGTATGTTATCTGTTGTTGTTTTCTATTGATGTGACCCCTTCGGTCTATGCCGTGTTTTTAGATATACTCTGACGATATTTTGAATTTTTCTTTTATTGCTTTAATTGTTTTGGGGTTTAGATTGGGGGCGTCACATTAAGTGGTATCAGAGCCAGTCCGTGTCAGTTGTGTCATTTGTGTCTGTTATGTCTGTCGTTTTGGGCGAGTTGTCGTTGTGCGGCAGTTGTGTTCTGGTGAGTTGTTTGTTTAACCATAGTCTCTGTATTTAGACGAACAGAATATGGCTGGTCGAAATGATGCTGCTTTGGTTGCTGCGATGCAAGCTATGGCACGAGCTGTGCAGGGTGCGCCTAATGCTGCAGGAAATGATGAGTTCAGAAAGAATAAGTCGCCGGTCTTTAAAGGGAAACATGATCCGGATGGTGCACAAATTTGGTTGAAGGAGATTGAAAGGATTTTCCGAGTAATGGATTGTGAAGATGATCATAAGGTGAGACTGGGTACTCACATGTTACACGAAGAGGCTGATGACTGGTGGGTCAGTACTCGTCAGATGTTGGAAGCTGCGGAGGAAGAAGAGATCACTTGGGAAGTGTTTAGTCTAGAGTTTCTAAGGAAGTATTTTCCCAAGGATGTCCGAGGAAAGAAGGAGATTGTGTTTTTGGAACTAAAACAAGGTAATATGTCTGTTGTTAACTATACTGCTAAGTTTGTGGAACTTGTGCAGTTTTATCCTCATTATGCAGAAGCGACTGCTGAATTTTCTAAGTGTGTGAAGTATGAAAGTGGATTACGTCCTGAGATTAAGCAGGCTATCGGTTATCAAAGGATAAGGAGGTTTGCTGATTTGGTGGAATGCTGTAGGATTTATGATGAAGATAGTAAGGCCCGTTCTGCTCACTATAAAAGTGTAAGTGACAAGAAAGGGAAGCAACAGTTCCGTGGTGGTCCGTATGTGACACCAGCTGATAAAGGTAAACAAAGGGGTACTTTTAATCGAAGGTCAGGTGGAGGAGGTATGTCTAATTCTCCTAGGTGTTTTAGGTGTGGCGAATTGGGTCATCGTCAGACTGAATGTAGGAAGAAGTTGGATAAGTGTTCTAATTGTGGTGGTATCGGACATGTCTTAGCTGATTGTAAAAGGAAGAATGTGGTGAAGTGTTACAGTTGTGGGGAACCGGGTCACATTAGCACGAAGTGTCCTAATCCGAAGAAAGCTCCGACTAGTGGGAAAGTGTTTTCATTGGCAGGAACTCAGACTTTAAGTGCAGACCGTCTAATCAGAGGTACTTGCTTTATTAATAATACGCCTTTAATTGCTATTATTGATACTGGAGCGACTCATTCGTTTATTTCGTCTGAGTGCGCGAAGCGTTTGAATCTTGTGTTGTCTGTGATGGGTTTTGAGATGGTTATTGATACTCCAGCAATGGGGTCAGTAACTACTTCTTTGGTTTGTCTAAGTTGTCCTTTGGCCATTTATGGTAAAGACTTTGTGGTGGATTTGGTGTGTTTACCGTTGGAAGGTTTAGATGTGGTTTTGGGAATGAATTGGTTGCAATTTAATCGGGTTCACATTGATTGTTATCATAAGCTAGTAAGGTTTCCTTCTCTTGAGGAAGGCGAAGACTCGAGTTTCTTATCTACCAAAGAGTTGAAGAAAATTTTGGCGGATGAAGCTCAGTTGTTTGGGTTGTTTGCATCATTGACGGTGGATAGTCAAGTTTCACTTGATGTGTTTCCTGTTGTGTGTGATTTTCCTGAAGTGTTTCCTGAGGATATTTCAGATGTACCGCCAGAGAGAGAGGTGGAATTTTCAATAGATCTAGTTCCTGGTACTAGACCTGTTTCTATGGCACCTTATCGAATGTCGGCATCTGAGTTGGTGGAGTTGAAAAAGCAGTTGAATGAGTTGTTGGAGAAGAGGTTTGTAAGGCCAAGTGTTTCTCCTTGGGGTGCTCCAGTTTTGTTGGTGAAAAAGAAAGATGGGAGTATGCGATTATGTATTGATTATCGCCAGTTGAATAAGGTGACGATTAAGAACAAGTATCCGCTTCCAAGGATTGATGATTTGATGGATCAATTGGTTGGTGCTTATGTGTTTAGTAAGATTGACTTGAGATCGGGATATCACTAGATAAGAGTGAAAGAAGAGGATATTCAGAAGACGGCCTTTAGAACACGTTATGGTCATTATGAATATTCTGTGATGCCGTTCGGGGTTTCTAACGCGCCTGGTGTGTTTATGGAATACATGAATCGTATTTTCCACGAGCATTTGGATCGTTTTGTCGTGGTGTTTATTGATGACATTATAATTTATTCTAAGTCTCGTGAGGAGCATGCAGAGCATTTGCGTATTGTTTTGCAGGTTTTGAAGGAGAGGAAGCTTTTTGCCAAATTGTCCAAGTATGAATTCTGGTTGTCGGAGGTGAGTTTTCTTGGGCACGTAATTTCAGGTAATGGTATTGCTGTGGATCCATCTAAAGTAGAAGCAGTTCTACAATGGGAGGCTCCTAGATCCGTTACTGAAATTCGAAGCTTTTTGGGTTTGGCTGGCTATTACCGGAGGTTCATTGAAGGCTTTTCTAAGTTGGCTCTTCCTTTGACGCAGTTGACTTGTAAAGGCAAAGCGTTCATTTGGGATATTCAATGTGAAGAAAGTTTTAGTGAGCTGAAGAGAAGATTGACGACAGCTCCGATTCTGATTTTACCGAATCCTAATGAACCATTTGTGGTGTATTGTGATGCGTCTTTAATTGGTCTAGGTGGTGTGCTGATGCAGGAAGGTAAGGTTGTGGCTTATGCTTCAAGGCAATTAAGAGTTCATGAGAAAAACTATCCTACTCATGATCTGGAATTAGCGGCTGGGGTTTTTGTGTTGAAGATTTGGAGGCATTATCTCTATGGTGCAAGGTTCGAAGTCTTTAGTGATCATAAAAGTTTGAAATATTTGTTTGATCAGAAAGAGTTGAACATGAGGCAACGGAGATGGTTGGAATTCTTGAAAGACTACGACTTTGGCTTGAATTACCATCCTGGTAAAGCTAATGTGGTAGCCGATGCATTGAGCCGGAAATCTTTGCATATGTCTGCATTGATGGTGAAAGAGTGGGAACTTTTAGAATCGTTTAGAGATTTGAGTTTGGTATGTGAAGTGACGTCGGATAGTGTAAGGCTTGGAATGTTGAAAGTTACTAATGAATTTTTGTTGACGATTAGTGAGAAACAAAAGTTGGATGTGAAATTTGTGGACTTGATGACGGTGGGAGAGAAAAGTGTGAATGAGGATTTTAAAGTGGATGTTAATGGTGTTTTGAGGTTTCGAGGTAGAATTTGCATTCCTGATGATGCAGAGTTGAAAAGAATGATTTTGGAGGAAGGACACCAGAGTAATTTGAGTATACATCCGGGAGCTAATAAGATGTACCAAGACTTGAAGAAGATTTTCTGGTGGTCTGGTTTGAAAAGAGATGTGGCTCAGTTTGTTTATGCATGTTTGACTTGTCAGAAATCGAAGGTGGAACATCAGAGGCCTAGTGGTTTGTTGCAACCGTTGGATATTCCTGAGTGGAAATGGGATAGCATTTCTATGGATTTTGTGTCAGGGTTGCCAAATACTCAGCGAGGGCATAATGCTATTTGGGTGGTTGTGGATAGGCTGACTAAATCGGCGCATTTCATTCTGATTGACATCAGTTTTTCTTTGGAGAGATTGGTTGATATTTATATCAGTGTGATTGTGAAGTTTCATGGTGTTCCATTGAGTATTGTTTCAGATTATGATCCGAGGTTTACTTCGAGATTTTGGGAAATTTTACAGAAGGCTTTGGGTTCTAGATTGAGGTTGAGTTCGGCTTATCATCCGCAGACGGATGGTCAGACCGAGAGAACGATTCTGTCGTTGGAGGATTTGTTGAGGGTTTGTGTTCTTGAGCAAGGTGGTGCGTGGGATATTTATCTTGCATTGATTGAATTCACGTATAATAATAGTTTCCATTCTAGTATTGGAATGGCACCTTTTGAGGCTTTATATGGACGGAGATGTTGAACGCCGTTGTGTTGGCACGAAACGGGTGAGAGTTCGGTGGTTGGACCGGAGTTGGTGCAACAGACGACAGAAAAGGTAAAGTTTATTCGTGAGAAAATGAAGGCTTCTCAGAGTAGACAAAAGAGTTATCATGATCGGAGACGGAAGGATCTTGAGTTTCAAGAGGGTGACCACGTATTTTTGAGAGTTACGCCGGTAACGGGTGTTGGTCGTGCATTGAAATATACGAAGCTTACTTCTCGATTTATTGGTCCTTACCAGATATCTGCGAGAGTGGGTGCTGTGGCGTATCGGGTGGCGTTACCACCGAATCTGTCGAATTTGCATGATGTGTTTCATGTTTCACAGCTTCGGAAGTATGTTCTGGATCCGTCACATGTGATTCCGATGGACGAGGTTGAGGTAAGGGAGGACCTTACGGTTGAGGCTTTACCTGTTAGGATTTTGGATCGCGAAGTGAAGCAGTTGAGGGGCAAGGATATTGCGCTTGTGAAAGTAGCGTGGGGAGGCGCTGCTGAGGGCAATTTGACGTGGGAGTTGGAGAGTCGGAGGCGGGAGTCGTATCCAGAGTTGTTTGTTTCAGGTAAGATTTTCGAGGACGAAAATTTCTAAGTGGGGGAGAGTTGTAACGCCCCAGTTTTAGTATTTTTGTTTAATTGAGTCGTTTTTTATTATTTTATTATTATATTATTTTATTTTCGACTTTTATGTGAAAATATGTCGTTTTTCATTGTTGTGATATCTTATCGGGTTTTGGGATCGTTTGCGAGATATTTGAGTGTGGGGGTATTTTGGTCATTTTATAATATTTTTCATTAAGTTAGTAAGAGAGAAAATAGAGAGAAAGGAAAGGAGAAGAAAGAAAAAGAGGAGAAAAGAGAAGAAGAAGAGAAATAGTAAGAAAACTTGGAAAATCAAGGAAAACAACTTCTAAAATCGATTTAATCGGGTAAGGGTGCGAAACTCGATTATACTATACTTGTGTATGGTTATGTATGTGTGTGTGTGTGTGTTTTGGTGGTGTTTTATAGCTTTTGATTTTAGGTCGGATAGTGAGAAATCGATGTTTTTGCGGTTGAAAATCGATATAAATGGCGTAGTGTAATCGTATTATGCATATGATCATTGATTATGCTTGGTTGTGCTGTTTGGAAGTGTTTTGGGTGAAGAATTGGGTTTTTGGACCCAAATGTTTCTAGGTTCTCACAGCTGCGAATTTCAAAATTCTGCTTTGTTCGCCTAGCGAACCTGGCGAATGCGAAAGCGAAGGTTTGGTCGAGGGTTCGCCTAGCGAACCCCGGGGCGAGCGGAAGGCGAATGTTCGCCCAGAGGCTCGCTTAGCGAAATTTATGCCTGGTTTCTACTGCCTTGGTTCGCTAGGGTTCGCCTAGCGAATACTGGAGCGAACTTGACATATTTTCTATTTTGCTTTCTTCATAATTTTCAAACCGTAAGTCCGTTTTGGTCGCTGTTCGAAGCGTTGGAAAGCTACTAAAATGTTCTTTCTTATTAAAATGGTTTTGGAATTTGTTAGCCGATTTTATTTTGTTGGGAAATCAGAATAGTGTCGTTTTGTCGACTTTTGTGGTTATGATTATGTGCAATTGGTGTGTTTTATGCAATGTGCTATTAATATGGATATGGTATGATTGCGTGCTATTGTATGGTACAAAAATGTATTGTTTTGGGCTTAAATTGCAAACATGAGTTATGATAAGTGTGATGATTGCATATATGTGTGCATACTAAATGTCATGAGTCATTGTATGCCAAGCATCATGATATGCATTGTTGTGACGTCCTGAGTGACGGTTTGGTTCCAGAGGGAATCCGCTATAACATCGTGTGCCTATGTGAGGACCTAAAGCGATGGTTATAGACGATCGTGTGCCCATGTGGGGACCTAAAGCGATTGGATTGTGTGCTCATGTGGAGACCTAAAGCAATCCATAACGTCGTGTGCTCATGTGGAGACCTAAAGCGACGGGTGAACATCGTAGACCCGACGGGGAGTTATTGAGCGATCCTCAGTAACGAGCGATGGTTCCAATAGTTCCTGAGTGAACTGGTGATGAGACATTGGAAGTCGGTACCGCATGGCATGTGCATAGAGTCGTTGTGTCGGTCTCTGTGCATTTGCATAAATCATGAATTAATTGTGCATATAATTGTGATTGTGTGCGATGAGATGGAATATGTGTAATTGTATTGATGATGAGTGTATTGGGTATGATTGATGGGTGGTGGTACTTGATACGTGAGAATGGTATTGTGTTGTGTTGTAATTGATTGTGGGGCATTTGTGGTGAGAATATGTTTACTTGAGTGTTTTGTGTTAATATATATAATTTTATGCAAGCATATTATGGTTGTTTTTCTCACCCTTCTGCTGTTTTATAATGCTCTATGAGGCATTGCAGATTAGAGTTGCTGGAGGTATTCTTTTTGTGAAGCTTCGCGTCTTCATTCTTTTGTCGGTCGGCTCTTATATGTGACACCGGGTAGCTAGGGTGGCCGTTTATGATTATTTTGTATATGTGATGTTATATTTTGGATTTGTACACATATGAATGGATGTATGATACAGACAGACATTTTATATGATATATGTATATATGTTATTCAGATTTTAGATTTTTCGCTTTTATTCTAATTTCTGAAAAGTGGGTGTAAGGAACTGAGTTTCCTCTATTTAATTGCTACCCCACTGTTGCATATCTTTATGAGCAGGTGTTGTATGTTATCTGTTGTTGTTTTCTATTGATGTGACCCCTTCGGTCTATGCCGTGTTTTTAGATATACTCTGACGATATTTTGAATTTTTCTTTTATTACTTTAATTGTTTTGGGGTTTAGATTGGGGGCGTCACACTTTCCATATCTTGTATCATTGTTGTTCTTTTATGTTTTGTAAAATGGTCAAGTGTGTAAATTATTCCAACAGGCACTTATGATGGTGTCAGTACCAGATATTAACACTTGTATGGTATTATTATAGATATATATTATACAGGGAGTTACAAAATCATTGTCTGTTCAGGACCAAACCTTTTCACGCCCTGGTTGTAGCAGGCGAAGCCCTTGACTATGTTTTGTAATTCAACAAAAATAACCTGGAAATGAGGTCCAAGAAACGAATGGTGCAGATGGATGATATGGAGCCTCGCGACCATGGTATGAATGTAATTCATGTGGATGTGAGATGTTTTTAGGAGGGATTTATTTTTATGGGATGTGTTATTAAGAACCAAAATAATAAAGTTATGTTTGTCTCTTGTAAAAAGAACTTCATTATTTTGGAACCGAGTACTGTGGAACTTCTAGCCATAAGATGGGGTTTGCAGGTAGCACAAGATCTTAAGTTAACGAACGTGTTGGTCTAGTCAGATGCGATGTTTTTTGTAGACTATGTTAATGAGGTTGATTTCTCAGTTGTTTTAGAAAACATTGGGGCATATTACATAGGTTTATTGAGCAACTTTAAGGAAGCATCCATTATGTTCTTGAGTAAGAATTTAAATGAAGATGCTCATAACATGGTTGGAAGGGAAAACTTGTAGGTTCTTAACCCTGGGTGGGTTATATCTTGACTGGCGTCTCTTATGTTGCATGTATTATTACTAATATTTCTGCTTCTTAATGAAATTTCATTTTCCTCAACAACAAAAAAAAAAACAAGTAAATAATGTGAAAGCAGAAAAATTAGTTTAGGAAAATATATAAATTGATAATGTAAAAGCGTATAAATAAATTCGTTATGCGAAAGAAATAAATTGATTATGTAAAATAGTTAATTTGGTAAGGCAAAAACAAATAAATTGTTGATGCGAAAACAAATAAATTGTTGATACTAAAGTAGATAAATTGGTTATGTGAAAATAGGTAAATTGTTGATGTGAAAGCAAATAAATTGATTGTACCAAAGCAAATAAAAATGGTTATACAAAATAAATAATTGGTGATGTGGAAGCGAATAAATTGGTTATACAAAAGTAAATAGTGTTAATGCGAAAACAGGTCAATTAATGATGTGGAAACAAATAAATTAGTTATGCAAAAGTAACTAAATTGGTTATGCAAAAATAGATAAATTGGTTATCCGAGAGCAAATAAGTTGGTTATTCGAAAGCAGATAAATTGATGATGCAAAAACAGATAAAATGTGAGAGCTAGCAAGATACGAGAGTTGATAAAACACAAAAACAGTTATATTCCCAAATAATAGGAAAAGGGAGAAATGATTCCAAAAAGGCATTGTATTTCAACATCCTTTAGGATATCGAGCTTTGGGTGTTAGATGTTAAATGTTAATGGACATGGAATGTTGAATGTTGAGTGCCAAAGAAAATTGAACTTAGGTTTATATTGAATGCTTAACTTTGAGTTCAATTAAAATTGGATAGAGGTTGTTTTATTCATGGAATTGTGAATTTTAATGGATATTGAATTGTGGGTTTTGATGGATATTAGATGAAAGGAGAATGACAAAACTAAAGTTCATGTGCTAATGAATAGTGGATTGTTATTTTTTTGGATTGTGAATGTTTTTTTTTATAATCAAACTCCATATATTAAAACAAAATGAATACTAAGAGTATTTCAAAAACAAGTACAATTACAAATACATTATACCTATTTGTCGTACCTCAAAAAATGAGCACGACCTCGTGAAGCGCAATAGCACGCTCGCCGGATAGACTTAACAGAGTCGCCACCGATCTTTATTTATCCCCATAGAGAGAAAGGGAAAATATAGAATAAAACCCCTGAAAAGAAGACAATGATATGGTCATCGCAACCAATATCTGAGTTCGGGAGTCGGTTACGCAAGGGGAAGGTATTAGCACCCCTCACGTCCGTTGTACTCAACAGGAACCATTCAGTTATGGTCGAATAAAATGTTAGCTTATGTTAGTTTCTAATCTTCTACTTATTTGGGATGGAAAAGAGAGAGAAGAGAAATGTTTTTTGGATTTTTATTAAAGAGAAAGAGGACCTAAGGGTTTTATTAAAAGGGGGCTCGACAAGACTTCGCAATATCATGCCTATGTATCCTCATAGTGCAATGAGGAACTCAGAGCCTTCGTAGTTCGAGAACTACGGTGAAAAGGTGGCTCGCCAAGGATTAGGGCGAAAAAGAAAAGGGTGGCTCACTAAGGATTAGGGCAAAAAAGAAAAAGGTGGCTCACCAATGATTAGGGCGAAAAAGAAAAAGGTGGCTCGCCAAGGATTAGGGTCCTTGTGCCTACGTATCCTTATTAATAAGTGAGAAATCAGAGCGTTCGTGGTTCTTCGTAAAAAGAGTTTGTTTGTTGGTCGATTTTAGCGAAAGATATTTAGTCGCATCTGATAAAAAATAATGTTTTACCCAAAACAGGTGAGGAGAGGACGTTTGTATCACAACATAATGGATTTACAAATCAACATTCGCGGGAAACACCTTTTATCTCAACTCTAATAGTTTGTGGACGAAGCAATGTTTTGCATCGTCTCAAGACCCAATATCTCACGTTTATGAAAAGGTTTTAGAAAGGTCGCACAACGGCGGGGAAATTTTTTTTTATTGGTTAGATGTATTTTAAGTGAATGATGAACATTTGATGAGAATCAATTGTTCAAAGAGTTATGCTAGAATGCTAGATTCCAACGATCCTTTTTCCATTCGAGGTTATTTTAAAAAATGTTTGATGGACAACGAAAATTTGGTAATAATCAATTGTTCAAAGAGTTACATCAAGATGCTAGATCTCAACGGCCCTTACTTGTCCAAGTTAATTATTAAGTGTTTTAGAAGCGAAAGAAAATAATGAACGGTTATCCCAATACGCAAGGCTCGGGGCCAATCATTCGAGGGTTATGCTAAAATGCTAGATTCCAACCATTCTCTTCTTTCGTATTTGTTTATTAAGAAAAGATTTTAAATTATGTTTTAAAATTTGCTCGATGCTTGATCGAGGCTTGATTCGTAACTTGAAAATAATTTGTGAAATAGTTTGAGGTTAATTGAAAATTGTTTGATAGACAACGAACACTTGATAATAATCAATTGTTCAAAGAGTTACGCCAAGATGCTAGATCTCAACGGCTCTTTGTAACGCCCCAGTTTTAGTTATTTTTATTTAATTGAGTCGTTTTGATTATTTTATTATTATGTTATTTTATTTCTGACTTTTATTTGAAAATATGTTATTTTTCATCGAGATTATATTTTATCGCGTTTTGGGAGCGTTTGCGAGATATTTGAGTGTAGGGGTATTTTGGTCTTTTGTTTGGGTAGATATTATATTTTTCATATAATAGAAATAGAGAGAGAGAAAATAGAAAGGAAAGAAAAAGAAGAGAAGAAAAATAGGAAGAAAGAAAAGAGAAAGAAAAGGAGAAAGAGAGAAAACTTGGAGAATCTAGGAACCGATTCAACCGACTTTTCAAACGCGGTTTAATCAGGTAAGGTTGCGAAACTCGATTATACAATGTTTGTGCATGATTATGTATGTTTGTGTGGAAATTTTATTGGTTTTTAGATATAGGTCGAAATGTGATAAACGATAGAAATCGATGTTTTCGCGGTTGGAAATCGATGTAAATGTGGTAGAATACTTGTTACCATGATTAGATTATGTTCTGATAGCTATATGTTGGTTTGGAAGTGTTTTGGGGGTGGAAAATATAGGTTTGGGTTATGTAACAGCGCTGCTGGGTTTTCTGGTTTTCGCAGGTTCGCACTGCGAATCCCCTAGCGAAGGGGAAAGCAAGCATTCGCTGGCTATTCGCGCTGCGAATGTGAGGGCGAGCATTCGCCAGAGATTCACACTGTGAACTTTGTGTTATTTTGTGTTGTTTTCTTTCTGCCACTGTTCGCTGGGAGACTCGCACTGCGAATGGGGAAGCGAGCATTCGTTGGCTGTTCGCACTGCGAACGTTAGGAAATTTTTGGGCTATTTTCAGTTCTGACTTGGTTCGCTGGGACATTCGCACTGCGAATGAAGAAGCGAAGGACTCGCTAGGAGCTTCGCAATGCGAATGTGACCGTTTTTCCCAATTTGTTTTCTTTATAACTTTTGATCTGTGAGCCGGTTTGAGGCGCGGTTTGGTGCGTTGGAAAGCTTTTGACATGTTCTTTCTTATATTATTGGTTTTGAGACTAGTGGACGATTTAATTATGTCAAGAATTGGAATTGTGTCGTTTTGGTAACTTGTACTATTGTAAGTGTGTGTAGTTGATGTGTATTATGTAATATGCTGTTGATATGAATGTTGTATGACCTGTGTGCTGTTGTGCGATGGAAATACATGTGATAAATGTTGTGATGATGGTTTGTGGCCGTATGACAATTAAATGCATTGTTTGGGCTTGAATTGTAAAGCATGATTATTGTTGATGGAGATTGTTGCATATATGTGTGCATTTGAATGTCATGAGTCATTGTATGCCAAGCATCATGATATGCATTCTTGTGATGTCGTGTGCTCTAGTGGGTGTGAGCGACGAAACGGTTCCAGAGGGAATCCTCTATAACATCGTGAGCCTTAAAAAAAATAAGAGGACTGAAAGCGATGATTATAGACGATCGTGAGCCTTATACAAAGAGGACCGAAAGCGATCGGATCGTGAGCCTTATACAAAGAGGACCGAAAGCGATCCGTAAACGTCGCGAGCCTTATACAAAGAGGACCGAAAGCGACTGGGAACATCGTTTGCCCGACAAGGAGTTACACTAAGTAACAAGCGATGACTGCAATAGTTCCTGAGTGAACTAGTGATGAGATTGATGGATGGATGGTACCGCATGTGCATTGCATAGAGTCGTTGTGTCGGTCTCTGTACATTTGCATAAATCATGAATGGATCGATTGTGTGTGGAATTATGGATGAGATTGATGAGTTGATATATGTATATATGTTGGTGATATTTGTATTGTGCTTGGGTGATATACTTTGTGTTGTTTGTGTTTGAATTTTGGTATAATTGGTGGTGAGAATATTGTATATGTGTATTTTTGTGTTATATATAATTGTATGCAATTATATTATGATTGTGTTTCTCACCCTTCTGCTGTTTTTAGATGCTCTACGAGGCATTGCAGATTAGATGCTGGAGGTCTTTTTTTTGTGAAGCTTAGGCCTTCATTCTTTTGTCGGTAGGCTCTGATATGTAGCACCGGGTAGTCGGGGAGATCGAGTGTGGTTATTTTGTATTATGTATATGTATCTTCTGGATGTACATGTTTGATGTTGTATATGACAGACAACTTTTATGATATATATATATTGATCGTACCTGGATCAAACAGTTACTGGTGGCCAACGACGTCCGTCGAACTCCGGCTCCGGTGAGGTTGAAGGACGTCGGGGGGGGGGGGGGGGGGGGGGGGTGTACCTGCAAGGCACTCCGACGCTCAAGTAAGGTGGTTTTCAGAGAAAAGTAAGTACAGAGGTGAGTAAGAAAATGAACTTAACCTGACCCTCTCAAGTGAGAGGGTATTTATAGAGAGCCCCTAGCGCGGGGCCAACGGTTACTTGCATTGGGCTGGATTGCCAGGCCCAACCCAAGTAACTGCCAGGGCTTACGTGGCGTAGTGAAGACCAGCACGTGGTCTTCGCCCTGGGGTAACCGCTCCTAGATTTCCGGGATTAGGGCAGACCGAATCCTTCAGGAGTGGAGCAGTTACTTGGAACGTGTCCACGTGGTACGGACCGTTGGACACTCCTCGCGGGAGAGGAGCCTTATGTGTCGAGGACCAATCAAGCCGTACGACGGACATGGCCTCGCGGGGGAGGAGCTATGTCTGTCGAGGAGTGATATGTGTCATCCTCGCGGGGGGAGAAGCTGGTATGTCGAGGAGGTACCTCTCCGCCGGGGGCGAGGTTCTCCTGCCCTGCTGGCCAAGTGCCCGACACTGTAAAGTGCCCGGGGGAACCGGTGGTATGCTCGCAGTAGTCAAGTGCCCCGCGGAGGGGTCTTATTGGGCCTCCCCATGTTGTATGGGTTGGGCCTGCTCGACTGTTGGGCAGCCTCGGCCCAGTCCAGAACAGGAGCCCCCCAAGTCGTTGCTCTGGGGTGGCAGAGTAATGACTTAATGGTTATTGGCATGTCGAGGATACGCCAAGAGAGGAACCGAGGAGGTCGTTCTCATGTACGAAATTCCTTCGGCCGGAAGAGCGTCGGGCGTCGCACAGATGTGTCTGGTCGTATGGTCGGGGAGATGAAGGGTTTCGGATTCGAAGCATTGGGGAAAATCGAAACGACACGCGTGGGGAGATGGGCGGCTGCATGCGTGCCACGTGTCGCCTGCCATTATTACCTAGGGAGGCTAGGGAGGCTGGCTAGGGTAGCGCACTCGAGTGCCCTATGCCCCTCGAGTCTCGCTAGAACCGCTTATAAAAGCCGCTCCCCTCGCTCATTTTTCACTTTTCCGCTTCTCTCTCAAGAATCTCTCTCTAACCTCTTCCGTCGTAGCTCGCTGCCGTCAACCGCCGGGCACTCTCTGCCGGAAGCCTTTCCTCTTCTACGACAGCCGTTCGCCGCCGTACCATTGCCGGAAAACTCCGTGTCGGAACCCTACACCGCCGTTTACCATGTATTTGCTTCAAACCGGACCTTTCTTTTGCATTTTTCTTCAATTTCAACTAGTGTAGGACGTTTCCTTGGTGAATTGATGATATTCCCATGAGAAACGAAGGGATTCCTGGCGAATACGGCGGGAATCTTTAGTTGTGGAGGGAGAGAGTGCGAAGAGCTTTGCTCCCTTTTGATGAATATCTCGGGGACTAGGGAAGAACACGTCGGGGACGCTTTGAATGTCTCGGGCTCCCTAACAAATAGTATATTCGTCAGTGTCGCGGGAACACGGGGGCAGAACCTCCCGGGGAGGCGATGAACTCCCCGGTGAACATGTTGATCCTTGGCCGAGTATGTCGGGGAGCCGAGAAAGCCTTGCCCCTTCTTCGCCCGTTCGCTTGAACAGCGGTGGAGGGGTGGATTTGATGCGACCAATCGAATTCACCGTTTCCTTCTGCTTTTTAGGTAAATGGACGATTTGGCTGCGGAGGTGGCCGTAGGATATTTCGAAGAAAACGACGACCAGCCCGACTCTCCCATGGCTCACATGGCCTTTGCACAAGAGCGCCCGCTCAAGGAGTGGGTCTGCGACGAGGCCCTGGAGATGTCGTCCATCTTCGTTTACCCAGATGAGGACGACGCTTTCTGTACTGTCGAGCACAGATTAATCGGATCCGGCAAATCTTGGAAGGTTTTTCGCCCCGAGGAGCACCATCGGATATGCTCACCCTACCGGGGAATGCGCGTCCCCTTATATGAATTTATGTTCGAGAAGGCGGGGTGGAGGCTGCCCTTCACGGATTTACAAGAGGGGATCTTCGACTGGTTGAAGTTGGCCCCTTCACAGATTCACCCGAACTCGTTGGCCTTCATCCGGGCCTTCGAGCTCGTATGCAAGTATTTGAAAATCGTTCCGACCGTTCGCCTCTTCTTCTGCATATTCCATCTCCAAAGGTCGTCAGCCGGTGGACGACATGGCTGGGTGTCTTTCAAGCAGAGCAAGGCACTGTTCCACACTTACTTGGATTCCATCCGGGATTTCAAGTTCCGCTATTACTTCGTGAAACCGGTCACCATCGAGGCTATCTATTCGCTGTACCGGAAAGTCACCCGCGAGGTCGACGGTCGTTCCGAGGAGGTGCTGGAGCCAAAGTTCCCTCTGTACTGGACGGAGGAACACTTTAAGAAGGGAGTCGACAAATACAAGACGAAGCATGTTCAGATGGAGGCCTTCGAGCGGGAAGCTTACGATAAAATCGTCGCTTTTGTTGAATGTTTTTCCGAAGCTCAGCACGAGACGCTGGACGGCCGGCCTATAATGGGTGCAGACGGGCAGGTGAAGAAAGAACGTCGCCTGATAAATACCCGCGTTCTGCTCGAGACCTTCTCCGACGAGGAAGCGATCGAGTTGTTAGGTGGTGAAAACGTCCCCGCTTTAGGTCTTCCCCGCATCTGTGTTTCTCGCCTTACTAACGTTTTCTTTCTTTTTGCAGGAACAATGGCCGGAGCCGAGGAGAGGCTCAAGAAGCTGAAGGTGAAGAGGGTCCGGGAAGCGCAGGCCCGGGAAGAGGCGTCGCACTCAAAAGACCAAGAGGTTGTCCCTTCTGGGGCCCCGCCCGAGGGTGTTTCCACGGCCGCCGTGCCCGAAGGATCCAGTCAGTCTCAGCCTGCTGCCACTGTGTCGGGGACCGTGGGTGGTCGTACAACTCCTGCGGGAAGCCAATCCCCGGCTACCCAAGGGACTCCGAAGAGGCAACGCGTTGCGGAGGTCGTCGACCTGGGTGGTGAAGACAGTCCCCCGGTTCCTTCCACCTTTGACCTTCCACCCTGTCATCAAAAACCTCACTTCTTCTCCGAGGTCACTTATCCTCGCGCCCGTCCCTCCGAGATCCAAACTGTGCTGGGGACTGCTACTGAAGTGAGGAGGAGGATGATTTTTGAGGATCTGTCGGCCGTCATGCGTATCTGCTCGACTGCTATCATTCTCAATGACGAGACCCGCCCTGCTGCTGAACTTGCCCGCCTGCAGGAAAAGCTGGATACCTTGGGCGCTGAGATGCTCGGTATGCGCAAGGAACTAAAAGAGTGCCAAGATCTGAACAAAGAGCAAAGCGAGCAGCAGCAGCGGGTCGAGGCCAAGCTTAAGAAAGCCGAGGAGACGGAGAAAGGCCACTTTGCCCGAATCGCTGAACTAGAGTTGGAGGAGAAACGGCTTAAGGAAAGGATTGCCGAGTTGGAAGATGTTGTGCGGTCGGCCGAAGGGGAAACTGAGGAAGACAGGCTCCTCACCACTCGTGCAACGTTTGTGGCGCAGCTCCGGAAGCTCGAGCAGGATCTCCGGTTGTCCGAGGATGATTCTATTGAAACCGCAGGTATAGGGTTCCGCAGTGCCGTGGCTCAGCTTCGGGTTCTCAACCCTGATCTCGTCACCGAAGGGATTGACCCCGACGCTGAGGTGGTGGATGGCCAGATCGTGCATCCTCTGCGGGAGAACGACATTCATGTGCACGAGGAGCCTGACGGGACCGCAGCTGAGTAGGTTTTTTATCTTTGTTTTGGTCGGCCTGCGAGCTGTTTTGTTTCGCCCGGCTTGTGGCCTTAGTTGATGTACTATTTGCACAATGGTTATTTTTGCCCGGCTTGTGGGCTTATATTTGTAACTTTTTTGTACTAAGGGTTTTGCCCAATATTCGTACTTCGTAATATCTCTTTATTGATTTTAATCGTGTGTGATGTGTTATTTGTTATACTCTATTTTTTCCTAAGTAATAAGGCTTTAGGATTTGCTCGACTTCGACAGACCCTGACCGCGTGGAGAGCTGGTCGGGCGGCCGGAGGAGTACTCCGACCTTCAACGAGGCTAAGAGCTCGGTCGAGGTCCTAGTCTCGTGGCATGAACTTCCCATCGCGAGCTGGGTGTTATGCCCGGTTGGCACGACGACGGTGGGCCTCGATCGAGGTATCCCCGCCGGATCAAATGTCCTCGCGCACACACAACGCGGTCTCTGATCGTCGGGTTCTTATAGGGGTGTCGTGCTTGTACCCTAGCGCGTCCCCGTAATCGCGGTGCTAGTGAGCCGCGGGCAGTGTTTAACTGTAATATTGTTTTAGCTTTTCAGCGTTCCATGGTCGAGCAAGTTCTTCCCCGTGCAGATTTTCGAGGAAATAGGCTCCTGTCCCCGTTTTCGCGCGGACGCGGTACGGGCCCTCCCAGTTCGCGGCGAGTTTGCCTTCTCGCGAGTCTTTCTGGTTCCTTCGTAGGACGAGGGTGCCCACCTGAAAATCACGTTTAATGACTTTGTCGTTATAACGTAGTGTTATTTTTTGTTTAAGTGACGCTTCTCGGAGAGAAGCGCCCGAGCGTGTTTCCTCGACGAAGTCGAGTTCTTCCCTCAAGGCTTCATCGTTCGCGTTCCCGTCGAGGGGGGCTTCCGTCCTCCTCGAGGGTTCCCTGATCTCCACGGGGATCACTGCCTCCGTTCCATAGGTCAAACGGAAAGGGGTCTCCCCGGTCGTGGAGTGTGGGGTTGTTCGGTAGGCCCAGAGTACGCTGTGTAGCTCTTCGACCCACCGTTGTTTGGCGTCACTCAGTCGTCGTCTTAATCCTCGAAGGATCACTCTGTTCGCGGCCTCAGCCTGTCCGTTCGTTTGAGGGTGCTCGACCAACGTGAAGTGCTGCTTCGTGCCTAGTTTTGTGACGAAGTCTTGGAAGTTCCTGTCGGTGAACTGGGTTCCGTTGTCGGTGACGATGGCTTGAGGCACTCCGAACCGGGCGAGGATATTCCTTTTGTAGAAGTGTAGTATGTTGAAGGCAGTGATTTTGGCCAATGCTTCTGCTTCAATCCACTTCGTGAAGTAATCTACCCCGACGATGAGGTATTTGTTTTGATATGACCCCTGGACGAAAGGTCCGAGGATATCCATCCCCCACCATGCGAACGGCCACGGGGAGGATAGCGACGTGAGCTCGCTGGGAGGAGCGAGGTGCATGTCCCCGTGCCGTTGGCATTTATCGCACTTCTTGACGTGCTCCTTGGCGTCTTGTTGCATGGTGGGCCAGTAATATCCTGCCCGAAGTGCTTTACGAGCTAGCGACCGTCCGCCGAGGTGCTGCGCGTTGATTCCCTCATGAATCTCCTAGAGTATGCCGGGAACCTTGGTCTCCTCGACACATCTGAGGAGGGGAATAGAGAACCCTCGGCGGTATAGCTTGTCCTCGACTATGGTATACGAGCATGCCCGTCTCTTGACCATTCCTGCCTCTTTGGGATCTTCGGGCAGTTTGCCTGTCATGAGGTATTCGTATACCGGGGTCATCCAGCAGCTGCTGTCCCTTATGGCGTTGATGTCCAAACCCGTGACCGGTTTGTCGATACTTAGGTGGGAAAGCACTTCTTGTATGACGGACTTGTTCCCGCCTTTCTTTTTCGTGCTCGCCAATTTTGACAGGACATCCGCTCGGGCATTATGCTCCCGGGGGATGTGAGTTACTTCCGCCGAGGTGAACTTTTTCATCTTCTCTTTTACCAAGGTTAAGTATTCTATGAGACTGTCGTTCTTGGCTTGGTATTCTCCTCGAACTTGCGAGGCTACGAGCTGAGAATCGGTGAAAAGTTTGACCTCTTTGGCGCCAAGGTCCTCGGCCAGCCTGAGTCCCGCGAGGAAGGCCTCGTATTCGGCTTGGTTGTTCGAAGTCGGGAAGGACAGTTCGAGGGACACCTCGATGAGGATGCCTTCCCCGTTTTCGAGGATGATTCCCACCCCGCTTCCCTTCGGGCTGGATGCTCCGTCGACATAGATTGTCCATTTCTGCGACCCGTTGGTTGAGGGTTCCGGGACGGTCATCTCTGCTACAAAGTCGGCCAGCACCTGTGCCTTCAAGGCTTTCCTCCCTTCATACCGGATGTCAAATTCGGCGAGCTCCAGCGACCACCTGAGCATCCTCCCCGCCATGTCCGGTCGCCTGAGGAGCTGCCTGATAGGCTGTTCAGTCCTTACGGTGACGGTATGGGCAAGGAAGTAGTGGCGTAGTCTTCTGGCCGCGGTGACGAGGCCCAGTACGACTTTCTCGATCTACTGATACCTGAGCTCGGGGCCTTGGAGAGCTTTGCTCGTGAAGTAAACTGGCATCTGTCCGTCCGAGGTTTCCCGAATGAGGACGGCGCTGACCGCTTTGCTCGTGATCGCAAGGTACAAGAAGAGTGTTTCCCCGTTCTCAGGTCGCGAGAGTACCGGGGGTTGCGATAGGACTTGTTTCAAGTGTGCGAGTGCTCGTTCGCATTCCTCGCTCCACTCGAACTCCGCTTTTTGCCAGAGAAGTTTGAAAAAGGGGAGTGCGTACTGTGCGGATTTGGCGACGAACCGGGAAAAAGCGGTAAGCATCCCGTTCAATGATTGTATTGACTTCTTCGAGCCCGGAGTAGGGAGCTCGGAAAAGGCTCTACACTTGTCGGGGTTTGCCTCGATTCCTCGTTCCGTGAGGTAAAATCCGAGGAACTTTCCCGCCCGAACACCGAAGGTGCATTTGTTGGGGTTAAACCTCATGCGGCACCTCCTCGCCGTGTCGAACACCTTCTTGAGGTGTGCGGCGTGGTTGACTTCTTCTGCAGACTTGACAATCATGTCGTCCATGTAGACTTCGAGCATGTCGCCGATTTCAGTCCGGAAGACCTTGTTCATCATCCGCTGATAGGTCGCACCGGGATTCTTCAGACCGAAGGGCATTACGTTGTAATAGTAGTTGCCCGACGTGGTCATGAAGGTCGTGAGTTGCTTGTCGACCTTGTCCATGGGAATTTGGTTGCATCCTGAATAGGCGTCCATGAAAGATAGTAGTTTGTAACCTGCAGAATTGTCGACCAGTTGGTCGATGTTAGGCAAGGGATAACAGTCTTTCGGGCAAGCCCGGTTGAGATCAATATAATCAACGTACATTCTCCATTTTCCATTATTTTTCTTAACAAGTACAACGTTGGACAGCCATGTCGTTTATTTGGCTTCCGAAATAAAATTTGCCTCTAGGAGGTCTTTTACAGCTTTCTCAGCAGCCTCCGCTTTCTCGGGAGACTGCTTGCGCCTACGTTGTGCTACGGCCCTAGCGGCCAGATCTACCGCGAGCTGATGGCAGGCTACTTCGGGGTCGAGGCCAGGCATCTCGGACGCGCTCCACGCGAAGAGGTCAGCATTCTCCCGCAGACACGCTTTCAGCTGTTCTTTCGCCAGGTCGGGGATCCCGGCGCCGATCTTCACGTTGCGATCAGGATCGTCCCCGAGGGCCACGAGCTCGAAGTCTCCATCTGGGATGGGGCGTGCTGGGTGGAGAGGCTGCCCGTTGTTCTCCGCTTGGTGGTTGGAATCTTTGACTCTGTCTTCGTCGGGCTCGTCGGAGAACCTGCTGTCGAGGTCGACCGTGTTGACGCATGGGAGAGGTACCTGTTCGGCGTCTCGGGGTGGCTTGGCCGCGGCCTTAGGTTTGAGACCAATGGATCTTAGGCCCTTGACGGCGGCGTCGAAGCATCTTCTGGCTGCGTCGATGTCCCCGTGCATCGTCACTACTCGTCCCCTCCTCGTGTAGTACTTTATTTTGAGGTGGACCGTCGATGGGACAGCCGTGAGTTCAGCAAGGGTGGTCCTCCCGAGGATGCAGTTGTAAAGGGATGGGCATTCAACCACCAGGAAACGGATCTTCACCTGTCGGGCCGTGTCTTCGACCCCGAGCGTAACCATTAGCTCCACGTAACCCCATGGTCTGGTGGTGGTTCCATTGAACCCCTGTAGATCTGACCCGACGTACGGGGTCAAATGCCTCTCGTCTAGCTGAAGGGTCCCGAACAAATGAGAATACATGATGTCGACCGAGCTCCCCTGGTCGACTAGGATTCTTCGGACGTCAAAGTTCGCCATTTGTGCCCTGACCAGGAGGGGAATAGTGGCGTTTGGTGCTCCCCCGGGGAGTTCCTCGAGGTAGAAGGTGATGGGATTGGAGTTTCCCCGCACTTTCTCGAGGGTGGTCGCCTTCGACGATGTCGCGGATTCCAGTTCGTCAAACTTTCGTTTGATCGACCCAACCGATACTTTCCCGGGATCGCCTCCGGAGATAACCATTGCTTTGGGGAAGCCTTCCCAGGTACTGCGGGTCGTGACGGGGCCCTCGTCGGGGAATGTCGCCCACATGTTGCGGATTGCCTCTTCGCCCTCGATGATTGGGGGACGAAGAAGTCCTCGGGTCGAGTGACGCAGAGGGCGACCTGAAGCTGGTTGTCGCCGGGAGGAGGTGTTGCCTCCTCGACGTTCTGTGCTTCCTTTGATCTGGGACGAGGAGGGTCATTCTGTTGGGCATACTTCTTCAAGTGCCCTTCTTTGATGAGAATCTCAATGGCATCCTTGAGGTGGATGCAATCTTCGGTCACGTGCCCGTGGCTTCGGTGGAACCTGTAGTACTTAGATTTGTCAACGTTTGGTTTGGGAGCAGCGGGCTTCGGGAAGCGAACTCCTCCTTTCACAAACTCGGAATTCTGGCAGTCTGAGAGGATCCGAGACCGGGTAGTGTTGAGTGGCGTGTACTCCGTGAATCGGCCAGCTGCCCGCGTTGTTCCCAGGGATCTCGATTGCGGTTTTCTTTCTTCTTTTCTCCTCCCCGTCGGGGAGAAGCGTCATCGTCTTTGTGGCCGCGGGGGCCTTCCCTACGTCTCGTCTCAAGAGCGATCTGGGCTGCTTCCGTCTCTTCGAGTTCGATGTACTTCTGGGCTCGAGCGAGAAGGTCCTCGAGACGCCGGGCTCTCCGGAGGCCAATGGATTTGGCAAAGTCCGACCCGGCACGTAGTCCGTGGATAATTAAGTATTTCTTCATGTCGTCGGTCGTATGGACCTCGACGGCTTCCTTGTTAAACCTCTCCATGTAGTTTCGGAGGGATTCGTTCCTCCCTTGGAAGATCTTTTCTAAGGAAGCCTCTGTCTTCGGGTGTCGACGAGACGCGGTGAAGTGTTTGGTGAAGCGTTGCTTCAGTTGTTTCCATGACGTGATCGAACCAGGTCCCAGACCCTTGTACCATGTCATGGCTCCCTTCCGCAAGGTGGTGGGGAATAGCCTGCACCTGATGGCTCCCCTGACGTTTCGAAAGTCGAGCATCGCTTCGAAACTCTCCTCGTGATCGTCGGGGTCGGTCAGCCAGTCGTAGGTCCCCAATGGTGGAGGTTTCTCCATGCCTGGAGGGATTGAGGCGTCCATGATTTCCCACGACAAAGGGGTCCTTTGGTCCTCATCGTCGCTACCAGCCGAGGATCTCGAAGGTGAATGATGGTGCCGTGGAGGGGAGTTCCTCGAACGGTTCTTTGGTCTCTCTTCAGTCTGCTTGGACTTCTTGGAGATGGTGGAGGCCCTGGGTTCCTTCCGAGGCGGGGAACGAGGGTGTTTCTGGGTGATCGCCGGCTGGGGGCGCTCGAGACGCGGTCGTCGACCATGGCGTACGGGCGATGGGGTCCGGGAATCTTCGGAAGGGGTCCTTCGCGGGGAAGGAGAGCGGCGAGGTGACGGGGGACGACGATGTCTTCCCGGGGAAGATCGTTGTGCCCGTCCTTGCTCCAAGGCTTCGATTCTGGTGTTCTGCTGCGTGATCAACTGATTGGTCTAGTTAATCAATGCAAATAGGGCCACGGTGCTTGGGTCCGCGTTGGGCGGCGGAGCAACTGGCTGGAGAGGGGTTTGCTGGTCGTCCGTGCGGACGACGTTGTTGGTCGCATCCTGGGAGTCCGGGGAGGCGGTATGTCCGTCTCTTATGTCGCCTTCGCCGCCGTGGAGGATGATGGCGTCCTCACGGTGGCTCCCGTTCTCCAGTTGCGCGAGCACGGTGTCCAGAGCCTGGTTGACGGTCGGATTGGCCATGTTGGTGATGAATAGAGGAAGCTTTGGTTTATCGAGGAGAAAACGGGGAAGCTTATAAATTTCCCACAGACGGCGCCACTGATCGTACCTGGATCAGACAGTTACTGGTGGCCAACGACGTCCGTCGAACTCCGGCTCCGGTGAGGTTGAAGGACGTCGGGGGGGTGTACCTGCAAGGCACTCCGACGCTCAAGTAAGGTGGTTGTCAGAGAAAAGCAAGTACAGAGGTGAGTAAGAAAGTGAACTTAACCTGACCCTCTCAAGTGAGAGGGTATTTATAGAGAGCCCCCGGCGCGGGGCCAACGGTTACTTGCATTGGGCTGGATTGCCAGGCCCAACCCAAGTAACTGTCAGGGCTTACGTCCTGGGGTAACCGCTCCTAGATTTCTGGGATTAGGGCAGACCGAATCCTTCGGGAGTGGAGCGGTTACTTGGAACGTGTCCACGTGGTACGGACCATTGGACACTCCTCGCGGGAGAGGAGCCTTATGTGTCGAGGACCAATCAAGCCGTACGACGGACATGGCCTCGCGGGGGAGGAGCTATGTCTGTCGAGGAGTGATATGTGTCATCCTCGCGGGGGGAGAAGCTGGTATGTCGAGGAGGTACCTCTCCGCCGGGGGCGAGGTTCTCCTGCCCTGCTGGCCAAGTGCCAGACACTGTAAAGTGCCCGGGGGAACCGGTGGTATGCTCGCTGTAGTCAAGTGCCCCGAGGAGGGGTCTTATTGGGCCTCCCCATGTTGTATGCGTTGGGCCTGCTCGACTGTTGGGCAGCCTCGGCCCAGTCCAGAACATATATATATATATATATATATATATATATATATATATATATATATATATATATATATATATATATATATATATGAGTTTCAGTTATAGATTTTCCGCTTTTATTCTGTATCTGCATTGTGGGTGTTAGAAACTAAGTTCCTTTATTATGTGCTACCTGAATTGTTGCATATCTATATGAGCAGGTGTATGTGTATTTGTTTCAAATTGATGTGACACCTCGGTCTATGCCGTGAATCTTTAATTATACTCTGATTAATTATTATCGCTTTTATTATTTGGGGGTATAGATTTGGGGTGTTACACTCTTATTTGTCCAAGTAGTCATTATGGGTTTTGAAAACGAAAGAGGAGAATGAACAACTATCCCAATGCGCGAGGCTCGGGACCGAAAGCAAACCGAAATCAAAAGCCACAGAATTTTGCTCTAAGCTAGCTTAGAGTGGATTCGTCTAGGAATCACTCGATAAGAAACCGACCAAAAATCTGTGTCCAAGCAGTTCTAAAAAGTTAAATTAAATTTTAACTCCGAATTCACAACGCAATAATCAATATGACAAATGATCAAATAACCTACTTAATAATAAAAAAAAAAAGAAATAATTAATTAATTAAAATCCAAACAATAGAAATTTAATCAATTAATTAACTACTACTCTAAATAATTAAAATAGTCAAAAAAATGTAATAAAATAATTAAAAAAAATAATAATAATATAAGAGGGTGTAAAAAAGATTGGGCCATGGAATCATAATGAAATGATCCATTATAAAAATTTACTTTCTAATCTTAATTTGAAAACACATACATAAATAAATAATTCTAAAAAATAAAAGAAAAAAAGTTAAATGAGGGCAGCACCCCCTTTTCTTCAAATGTGAGGTCATGTTTTTATTTTATTTTTTAAGTCGAAAATGATCCATGAGTCGCTGACACATGGTTATGGTAAAAAGAAACAAGTAACACAGTAAGCAAAAACAAGGATTCTCTTCATCCATCTCATCAATCTCTGTTCTCTTTTCACTTTTGCAACAAGAACTCTTCTTTCTCTTCATCACAAGCATTGCAAAAAGAGTAAATATAAACCAATATATCTCAACATTCATTGTTCATAAAAAAAAAACATAAGATAATATTTGCAACAAAAGAAATAACACAACTACCCATCATTCAAATATATCATAGTAGAAGAAATGTTACCAACAGTTTCACAGCGGAGGTTGGCGGCACATATTGTGTGCGGCTGTGACGAAGAGAACTTACAGGAGTTCCATCAATTTTTTAATGTGTTTGTCAACTTTTTTGTCTGCGATAAAAATTATGAGTGAGAAACTTAGACTCCTCTCTACTCTTTCTTCCTAAACCCTTCCTAAACCCTAATCTTGTGTAAGTCTTGAGTTATTAACTATTGTTGATCCCAACTGGTATTTTTGGCTTAAACTCCTAGCCTTAGGGCTAGGGGCCTTGGTGTTGGTTGTTGTTCCACAATGTGTCTGTTAACAGAGAGGTTTTTCAAACGAACTATGGAGTGGAAGAAGGTAGACTACAAGAAAAAGACAAGACTTTCTTACAAGTTCTCAGTTTGAAAAGAGAATGGAGGAAAACGGGTGGAGGAAGGAGGACCTATTACCTCTTTCTTTATTACTGAGTTTCCAGACAACATGATGACGAAGGACCTTTTTGAGGTTTTCATGGTGTATGGCCTGATCTCGGAGGTGTACATTCCGGGTAAGAGAGATATCAGAGGTAGAAGGTATGGTTTCGCCCGGTTCCGAAAAGTTCACGATTCTCGTATATTGGTGGCCAAGTTAGATAGCATTCAACTTCAAAGGAGGAAGCTACATGCTAACTAACCTCAGTTTCATAAAGATATTGTTGCTTAGAATGGAGAAGCTTCGAGACAAGGGAGGAATTTTATTCCTCAGTATGGTAGACGTGATGGCATAGCGTTTAATCTCCTTAAATCTTCCTACGCCCAGGTTGTTTGTTGGGATATGGAAGATGTGGATGTCCGTGGAGATAAGCCAGTGGTCAATAAGGTGAGCAGGGTTAAAGTGGAGAATACCTTGTTGTCCAACTATGCTGAGGCATTAGTTGGTGAGGTACTTCAAGATGGTAACCCTTTCTTGATCCAAATAGCTTTGTATGCGGAAGGTTTGTTCGATATTTTGGCCACTCCTTTAGGTGCAAGTCTTTGTCTTCTTGAGTCTAGAGGAAGTGAAGATATACGTGCATCTATTAACTTAGCTTAAGACTGGTTTGATTCTATATTCGATAAGTTTTTTCCCTGGTCCCCAGAGATAGTTGATAAGAGCATATTCGTTTGGGTGAGATGCTTAGGCATCCCTTCCCAAGCTTGGAATTATGATGTTTTTAGATGCCTGTTGAAGAAATACGGTCATTTCATCAAAGGTGACGTGGAAAACGAGAAGAAAAGCAGATTTGATGAAGCTAGATTGCTTATAAAATGCAGTGGTGATATTGATTTTAATGACATGGTGGAGTTAGAGATTAATGAGTTGGTTTTCCAAGTTAGAGTTTTTGTTGATTATCCTGGGCCTAGGAGAATCGATTTCCTTCTGAACAACCTTGATGGTGATTCATCCGGTTTACTTGATACGGAAGATGAAGAAGTATGGTCCTCTGATGAGGAGGCAGAAAGCGATGTGTCTTATCCTAGGATCACTAGGATAACGGCAGACAACTTGAATATTGAGGAAAGTTTGGAGGATGTGGGGAGTAGTGCAGACACTATCCATACTCTTGTTTGTGAAACTTTTGGGGTTGGTGGTGAGACATGTTCTGAGAGAGTTGATAAAAGTGTAGACTTGTTGGAAAAAGATAAAGATACATCGGTTGCCATAAACTTTGAAAAGACCTTTTTAAAAGCAAAGTGTGTTGCTGATATTGACATTACTTTGAGAAGTCAAAATAACTTGGGTACTCATTTTTGTTCGGTGGGCCGTCTAGATAAGAATTTGGATCTGGGTAATGGGCCTAAGCATATTAGTGGTGCAGGTTTTTGTGCTTCTGATCCTATATCCTATTCAAAAGAGGCCCATCATTACCCTCCAGCTGGGACGAAGTCCTTAAACAAAAAGAAAAAACCTCTTTCTGTGTTTTATGGGAATTCGCAGATCCCTTTTTCACCTTTTTTTTTCTCCACATTCCTTAATGCTTCTCCTGCAGTTACTCGATCTTGTAAGAAAGAGAAGTTGAAGAAATCTAAGAAAATGCCTAAAAGAAGAATTCCTCTAGAGGTGGTGGGCCCTTCGTGTGTTCCTGTTGGGTCTTGTCATCATTTTATAGACAATTCTGATATCCTTAGGAACAACAATAGAAGCCAAGGTGTAACACCCCGAAAATCTAAATTAATCATTTATTTATTTATTTATTTAATTAATTTAGAAGGAATTATGAAGTTTTGGTAAATTTGGAGAATTATGGATTAAAAGAGTATTTTTAAATAATTTTAATAGAGTGAATAATCATGTATTATTTAGATTATTATTTATTATTTAAAAATATTAAGAAAAGGGGCAAGATGGTCATAAGGGAAAAGGAGTAAGGGTAGAGTTGGAAGTTCATAAACTGGGATAATGTAACTAAAGAAGAAAGATCGATCAATTTTCTAACTGATCGTATTTTTTGTGAAGAACGCTGAAGAAGAGAAGAGGAGGAGAAAACCTAGGGTTTTGAAGGATTGCTAGGAGAATCTTGGAGAAAGAAGGATAAAGCTTCGGATTACTCTAAGGTATGGGGAGTTTTCATGGTTTATTATAGTTCTATAGGGTTTGGTTATGACTAGATTAGGTATTTGTGGATTTTGAGAAATTGTGGTGTTTAATGATGTAGAATGAGTTAGGGATGAATGATTCGATGAAATATAATGAGATAGAATGTTGTGTGTTGATGTATGTGTGTTGTGTGAGTCTTTGATCAAATTTTTGTATTGGGAAAAAACTGAATTTTGAGATAATTGAAGTCAAAACGCAGCAGAAAAACCATTTGAAAAATTTTGAGTTTTCGCGTCCTGACACGGCCGTGTCACAGGACACGGGCGGCCGTGTCAGACCACCATTCTTGCTGTATTTTGCTTTTGTTGGATTTGTGCTATAGAGCTTCTGACACGGGCCGTGTCACAGGACACGGGCGGCCGTGTCAGACCACTGTATTTGCTGTATTTTGTTTGTTTCGTGTTTTGAGTGCATGTTTCCTGACACGAGCCGTGTCCCAGGACACGGGTGGCCGTGTCAGACATGATGTTTTGCTGTTTTTGTTGTTTTCTTGAGGTTTCTTGACGTTTTCTCATACTGATCTTTTGTTGTCGAGTTGTTGTTGATGTAATATGATAAAACATGATTGTATGATAAACACTTGTTGAATATGAAATGAATGATGCACACGTTGATAATTGATGAATTGAGGAGAATTAGCATCATTGCATTTCATACCATTTTTATGTTGGGGCTTCGGTCCATTGGTAGCTTCAATCCCATTGTGCGGATTGGAGTGATACGTTGATTATGTTGTGCTCCTTTTGGAGGGTTGATGGCCAGTGTCCATCACACGTCGAATTGGTACCACATGCATGTTTCCGATGAAGTTGCATCTCATTCTAAGTGGAATTGCATGTGTATTAGTTGATTGTCGAATAATATGTATGTTTTATTGTGGATATCATGGTGTTGTTGTTGATTAAACTATGATGTTGTTGTTGATTATACTATGATGTTGACGTTGATTGTATCATGATGTCGACGTTGATTGTATCATGATGTTGTTGTTGATTATATCATGATGTCGTTGTTGATTGTACTATGATGTTGATGTTGATTGTATCATGATGTTGATGTGGATTGTATCATGTTGTTAATGTTGATTGTATCATGATGTTGTTGTGGATTATATCATGATGTTTTTGTTGACTATGCTATGAGGTTGATGTTGATTATGCTATGATGTTGTTGATTGATTATGCTATGATGTTGTTGTTGGCTATGCTATGATGTTGTTGTTGCCTTCCTGTTCATTTTCCATGTACTTATATTACTATAATGAATTGTGATTTCTCACCCTGCCTGCTTGGAAATGTTGCCTCTTATGTGGGTAACTTGCAGATAATCAAGAGTAGATTCGCGACGATGGACGATGTAGCCTTGAAGTGTGTCGTTATCGCTATTTAGTATAGAGGTGTCCTGCTCTGCGTCATGTAACATCGAGTTGGGATTTGTTGTGAACCTCGCGTTCTTTTGTTTTATGTTGAATTTTTACATTGTTGGTGATAATTTGATTTGGATATATTTATTATGAAGTATTTTATGGAATTGAAAATAAAAGTTGATTTCCGCTGCGTAGTTGTTGATTTTATTAATTAAGAATGTGTAACCCGTGTTACGGGACAGGAAAATGATTGTTAATCGATGTTTTGAATATATGTGGCACCTTTCTTGCTGATTTTTACTCTGATAATATTAAGTGTTTTCCTAAAATTGTATGTGGGGTAGAAGGGTGTTACAAAAGGCATATTGGAAGAGGTCCCTAAAAGAATTTGGAACTCAGTCAAATCGTTGGGTATTGAAGCTAATGCTGATGATGTTGTCCATGTCAATGTTGTTAAGGGGTTGGAGGAACGTGATAGCATGATTTTCATCGTAAGAAGAATGTTGAAAATTGTGTGCCATGATTATTGTCACTTACAATGTTAGAGGATGTTGTATCCCTCTTAAAAGAAGAAGGATTTCCTATTCGTTGAAGGAAGGGAAAGTTGAGCTGTTTTTTTCACAAGAAACCAAGATAGCAAATATGACTAATACGATTGTTAGGAATTTGTGGGGTTCTGATGAGTTTGGTTGGCCGGCTTGTGCTCCCGAAGGTCTTTTTGGAGGCCTCCTTACTATCTGGAGAAAGGACTTATTCATCCCTGTTTCCAGCTTTAAAGGTAATGGTTTCTTATGCTGCAATTTAATTTGGAGAGGGATAAGCTTATTCGTAGTGAATGTTTACTCGCCCTGTTCTTTGAGGGAAAATAGATTCCTTTGGGCTGACCTTTTAAATCTCAAATCTAGTTGTTCTAATGGTCCTTGGATTATAGGAGGGGATTTTAACGCGGTTAAATCTAGTGATGAGAGAAGAGGCAGAAGTTCCATTTTAGGTCGTGACTGTGTAGACTTTAATTCGTTCATCGATGAGTCCGAGATGGTTGATCTTCCCTCAGTAGGAAATTGTTTTACTTACTTTAACTCCAATGGCCTGAGTTCTAGTAAACTTGACAGGTTTCTTGTGGATGATTTTCTTATTGATGCTTGGGATTTTAAGGTGCAGAGTGTGGGCAAACGGGACATTTCCAACCACCGGCCAATTTGGATTAAATCTAACTCGCTTAATTCGGGTCCAAAACCTTTTCGCTTCTTTAATGCCTGGCTGGATCACAAGGACTTTATGGCCTTTGTTAAGAATTGTTGGAATTCCTTTGATTTTCATGGTACTCCTTCTTTTGTCTTCAAGGAAAAGCTTAAATCTCTTAAGGATTGTCTTAAATAGTGGAACTTCAATGTTTTCGGTTGGATTGATCTTAAGATTGGTGATAGTGTTGATATTCTTAATGATATTGATCTTGCCTTTGCAGATAATGGGGGGAGCCCCTCAGAAGAGATGCTAAGGATTAGATCGGTAGAACAAGAGAATATTTGGAAGAACCTTCGTATCAAAGAAAGTATGTTGTACCAAAAATAGAGGTCGAAATGGCTGAAGGAAGGAGATGCCAAATCTCGCTTTTTCCATGCTTCTATTAAAAGTAGGAATAGATTGAATTCTATCACTGCCTTATGTTCAGGAGATGTTGTTATAGAGGTTCCAGTAGCTACTAAAGAAGCTGCTTTTGGCTTCTTTAAGGCTAAATTACAAGGAGGATTGGGGACAAGACCGACTTTAGACCTTCATGATATTCCTAAACTTGATGCTTTGGACCGCGATATGCTAGATGCTGATTTTAATGATATAGAAATTCAGGAGGCTGTTTTTGATTGCGACGGGAATAAATCTCCGGGTCCAGATGGTTCTTCCTTTAAGTTATTCAAGGAAGCTTGGGAGATTGTGGGGGATGATGTTATCAAGTGTGTTAGACATTTTTCCTTAACTGGTATGTTATCTAAATCCTATGCCTCTTCCTTTTTGGTCTTAGTTTCTAAGGTAGACAGTCATCAAGGCTTTGTGGAGTATAGGCCAATTTGCTTAATTGGGTGCATTTCTAAAATCATTTCCAAACTGATGTCCAAAAGACTTTCTACTGTTATTTCAAAGTTGGTTTCGGTCACACAAACGGCGTTTGTCCCCGGCAGGAATATTCATGATGGAGTGTTAGTTGTTAATGAAGTGGTGGACTTGGCAAGGAGAGAAAAGAGAAAATGCCTTTTGTTTAAAGTTGACTTTACGCAAGCTTACGATTGTGTTGATTGGGAGTTCTTGCTCAAACTTCTTAGGGACATGAATTTTGGTCCTAAATGGATTAAATGGATTAAAGGGAATACTTGCAATAGCTTTGTTTCAGTCTTGATTAATGGGAGCCCTACGCGGGATTTTGTGGCGCATAGAGGTCTTAAACAAGGGGACCCTCTTGCCCCATTTTTGTTTGTATTTGTAGTCGAAGTCATGGCTTTCTTGATCAAACGTGCTTCCTTCCTTAATATTCTATCCGGGTTTAGAATTAATGATGAAGCCTCTATTGAAGTATTACAATTTACTGATGACACTCTTCTCTTCTGTGACGAGAAGTTTTCGAACCTGTGGGCCATTAAATCAATCCTTCGGGGTTTCGAAATGGTGTCAGGATTGAAAATAAACTTTGCTAAAAGCTGTATTTTTGGGGTAGGCCTTGATAATGATTTTATTCTCGCAGCTGAATCTTTTCTCTTTTGTAGATCGGGTAAGCTACCTTTTAAATTTCTTGGCATTACCATACCCGGAAATCATAGGAGGTTGAAGTTTTGGAAACCTGTTTTGGATTGTCTTAAAAGTCTCCTAAACCCTTGGATTGGTATAAATATGTCTATAGGAGCAAGAGTTGTGTTGATAAATTCTGTGTTAGTCAATCTACCTATCCATCATCTTTCCTTTTTCAAGGCTCCTAAAAAAATTGTGAAAGATATTATTGCTATCCAACGCAAATTCTTGTGGTTGGGATCGGTGGATAAATCTTGCATCTCTTGGGTTAAAAGGAGTTTCCTTTGTAAGTCTAAAGAAAATGGGGGTCTTGGTATTAAACATGTCGAGTGGTTTAATAAAGCTTTGATGTCAAAATGGTTATGGAAGTTCCTTCTTGTGGGAAATGAACTTTGGAGAGGCATTTTGACTAGTAGATACGGTAACTTGCAAATCTGTGTTTCCAATCCTGGCAGCATGAGTAACAATGTCGCGGCCTCATTTTGGATGAAAGAATTAATGCTGAACTGTCAATTGGTAGACTCCTCAAACTTCTGTAGTTTGAAGCAACCAATTCTTGGTTATGGTTCGAATCTGCAGTTTTGGGATTCTGAATGGTGTGGTGATGTTAAGCTTAAATCGATTTTTCCTAATCTTTTTGAAGCAGCTCTGAATAAAGTTTGCAGTTTGGATGAGATAGGTTATTGGGATCAAGATGTTTGGCATTGGGATATTGGTAGAATTAGTTTGGAGGAGCAATTTTCAGATTCGGCTTCGACTCAAATTCTGTAGAATTTTCTTCCGGTAATTCTATTGCGCAATCAGCAAGGCAGTTGGGACTGGTTGCTGGAAAAATCCAAAGAATTTTCGTTCAGGTCCTACTATAAGTTCATAAGCGATGCTGAAGTGGGCATTCATTTACAGGAAAATCAGTTGCTTGCCATTAAGGTTTTGTGGAGATCTTGCATTCCTTTGAAAGTTAAAGTGTTTGCTTGGAGGTTGATTTTAGATAGATTATCGACTCGTATGAAACTCATGTCTAAAGGTATAGTGACTTCTATTCATGAGACAGCCTGTGTTCTTTGCTTTTGGAACCATGAGGACACATTGCACCTTTTCCTTACTTGCCCCAAATCCCTAAACGTTTGGAATAAGGTTTAGCGTGGATTGGAGTTTCTAGTATTGCAACAGATTCTGTGTGTAACCACTCTTTATTGTGGTTTTTGGTATTGGTGGAAAATTGCAAGGAAGACATGTGCTGTTACATTTGGTTTATTACGACGTGGTGTATTTGGAGCGCGAGGAATACGATCATTTTCAGTGATGAAGTTTGTGACGCGGATCAGATTTTCCACCGTATCCTTTCTATCTCTTGGTATTGGTTGGAGCTTGGCCGTAGCAATTATACTTTTTACGATTCGGTGAAATCCCCTCTTGACTTTATGTAATGTTGTTTAGGGAGGTTCTTCTCTCTTGTCTTTCGATTTTATTATCTTTTTGTATTGGGTTGGAGAAACCCTCTTTTCTCCTTTTTAATACAAATTTGCTTATAAAAAAAAGAGCTTACTGGAAATGCACAACGGTCGCCCGGATTTGGTTCAGAGCAAGATTTACGTCGGTTCTCTGGCGAGTTGGAATGAGCAACATTTAGGTTCTTTTTGTGTTTCACCTTTTTTGTTTAGATTTATGTTGTATTGTTGTGAAGAATTTCATGGTTGTTGTGGTTTGTTATGGAGGTTGTACGCTTGATGTTTATGTGAGTTACTTGAAGGTTGTGAAGTGTTCTTCACATGTGGAAATGTTGACAAAAATGGAGAAAAATATATGGATGGTTAATGAGATTGAGTATTATTGTGGGGGTTTCTTCTTCTGCTTTTTTAGTTGGTAACTCATCGGGTATAGTCGTTTGGATCGCTACGGTGTGGAATCTGTGGTTAAGGAGAAACAATTTGTTTTTTTCGAACAAGCAAATATCGGTGGATGACTTGCTGAATTCTATTAAATTTCACTCTTGGAGATGGTTATCAGGTCTTATCCAACTTGTTATATGTACTTTCTATTAATGGTATATTGTGCCTTTCGAATGTTTTAATCGAAAGTAATATTCCCAGGTCCTAGTGTTGTTTTTTCGGGTTCGTGCATCCCTTGTGCCGTTAATATTATTGCCAACTTAAAAAATATTGTGATGGTTTCTTGATGGTGAGAAAACGAAGATCAAAACAAGTGGTGGCGAAAGAGCACGGTGAGGGTGAAATGTGCGCATGAAATGAGGGAGATGTTACATGGAGAATGAAGGTTTTCATGTAGCATGTTTTTGTTTTTTCTCCTTTTTTGTGATTTGTATGGAGTTGGAGGAAGGATGTTTTGTGTTCTCAGTTGTTGAAGAAAAGTGGTAAGAGGTAGAATTAATATGATGAAGAGATTTCGAAGTGGTGTATGTGAGGCGTGTCATGTATGCTTCCCTTTATGGCCATGCTATGTACTGTAATATTGTAGCGCGATTTTTGTGGTTTTGAATCACTATCGCTTTAGTACTACAGTTCGATTCATTTTTTATCCTGTGAAGCCGATTAAGGAAGGGAAATAGATGTCTCCAATTAACCCTGCTTGCATACTGAGGTTGAACAGTCAAAACTGTTGGTTTAGAGATGCTATCAAAATAGGGAGGTATGTTTTTAGGTTATTTCGTTTAAGAACACAGTGTCTGGACTATTTGCGAGGCTTCTGGTAAGGTGTTAGGTCTGATGTTTTTTATGGATGTATGAAGGTACTGGACTTTGAGCTTTTGATTAGTATGCTCGCTAAGATTTTGCAATCTTATGCCTACGTATTCCCGTTTGACGAAACAGGGAAATCAGAGCGATCGTAGTTCCTCCTATTCTATGGGAGGAAAGAGATGTTTTGGTGTCTTGTTCAAAGCCCAAGACATGAAGCTAAAGGTGGTTTGTATCTTTTTCAAATCCCAAGATGTGAAGCTAAAGGGTTTTGGCTGAGAGAGAATTTGTCATCTCTAAAGAGGAATTGTTGATGTTTGTATGCTGTGATCAAAGCACAAATTTGATGCTAAAAGGTTGATTGACTCAACCGGGGGGTTTCTTTATACAAAGCCTAAGAGGAGGCTGGAAGTTTGACTTTTTCGAGGGAAATGTTCTTTCTGTCTTGTACATTGCCCAAGATTGAGGCTAAAAGGGATTTTGACTCCGTTGGGGAGAATATATCTTGTATAAAGCCCAAGATGGAGGCTGAAAGGGTTTGACTCAACAAGAGAGTACTTTTATATGTCCTGTATAAAGCCCAAGACGGAGGCTAAAAAGGTTGACTCAACAAGAGAGTCTTGAACAGGTGATTGACTCAACAAGAGAGTCTGACGGTTGATTGACTCAACAAGAGAGTCTTTTATACTCAACAAGAGAGTGATTTGTTGTCTCGTACGAAGCCCGAGATTGAGGTTAAAAGGAGATTGACTCAACAAGAAAGTCTTTTATACTCAACAAGAGAGTGTTTTGTTGTCTCGTACGAAGCCCGAGATTGAGGCTAAAAGAAGATTGACTCAACAAGAGAGTGTTTTATATGTCTTGTGCAAAGCCCAAGACGGAGGCTAAAAGTGGTTGACTCAACAAAAGAGTCTGAAAGGTTAGCTCCGCTGGAGAGAATCCTTTGTACAAAGCCCAAGAGGAGGCTGACTTACTGCTGAGGATTATTGAGATCATGAAGCGGGTCCAAGTGTGGGGAACTCTCATAAGAGAGACCGGGTTTCTGCTGGAGAATGATCTAGAGTGATCGGTGTTTTTTCCTATGTTTGAAAGGAACTTGAGAATGTCTTTGAGACTCAAAAGGTTTAGACTGTCCAAGTCTAGAGTTTTATCTTTTGTACAATGCCCAAGAGGAGGCGCGGGCATTAAGGGATGAGTATCAACCCTAAAATGGCCGAAGTTTTGACGCTAGAAAGACTGCTCTAGCAAAGGATGACTAAGTTCTGTCTTATACCTTTAAGAGGTCGTCAGGGTAATTGTATTAAGCCCAAGAGAAGGCATGAGAACTTCTAAGAAGCCGAAGGGTCCTTGTACAATGCCCAAGAGGAGGCGGGGATGCTTTTAGGAAGTCTGTGGGTCCCCAAACCAAGAGAAGTTCAAGAAATACAATTCACAGAGAAGAGATCATTCCAAGAAAGTTCGAGAATTTGGAAGAAACTTAAGAGATGCCATTCACGGAGAAAAGATCATCTCTGGGAGTTAGAGTTTCTTTGACAATTTCTAAGGGTGACAGTCTGAGAAAAGGTTCACCGAGAATACTACCTTTCTCTTTGTTCCATATTGTTTAACCCCAAGAGAATGGAAGACTGTATCTGGAAATCCTATGGGGATCTAGTTTTGGTTTGTATTTAAAGAGTGACCAACAGGCTTTACCTAGTTCTAGACGTAGTTGCCAGGGAAAACTCTAAATAACTATACTAGTATTACACAATGGATATGTGACAAGTATATAAAAGGATGTGAAAGAAGACTTACAGTGAAACAGCCCCACAATACAGATATATACTTATGAAAGCAGTAAATGAAAGCGGATAAACACTTACCCGTTGTAGAGCTTCCATGCTGTTTTGTTAGTTGTTCAACAAAGAAATTAAAGAAAGTTTTGATAACAACATATATTTGAATTCAAAATCAAAGGAGAAAGTGTTTTGAAAAGATTTTTGGGGCTTACAGCTCAAGGAGAGGCCCAAGTTTTAACGATGATCGCACCATTGTCTTGAAAACGGTACAGAGGGATTTATACAATATGTGAGGCCCAAAAAGTTTTTATGTACAAGGGGATGGGTCTTACACTCTATTAGAGGCCCAAAGATTTATTTTTGTACAAGGGATAGGACTTACAACACAAGGAGAAGCCCATGGGTTTTTGTTAAAAAGGCAACGATCGCGCCGAACGTTTTGAAAATATACAGAGGGACTTATACAATGTGTGAGGCCCAAAGGTATTATGTACAAAAGGGGTTGGGTCTTATACTCTATTAGAGGTCCAAATCATTTTGATTTCAAAAAAGGGTTGGTCTTACACTCTATTAAAGGCTCAAAGAAATTTAAAGAAAAGAAATGGGGCTTATAACACGAGGGTAGGCCCAAATGATTTGATTTTTGAACTGACGATTGCGCCGAGATTTTCGTTTTAACACAGAGGGACTTATACAATATCTGAGGCCCAAAATTGTTTTGGTTAAAAGGGGATTGGGTCTTACACTCTATTAGAGGCCCATGAGTGTTTGAAAATGATTTGTTTAGGGTGATTAAGATCAAAACCCTAAATTAATTTCAAAATGTATTTTAATTAAATAAAAATTTAATTAAAAGGATCAAAATTAACAAACATGTGTGAAAAAAAAGTTGTGATCTTGGATTAATGTTTGAAAAATGATGTTTATATCCACAAAATGATTGGAAACCAATTAAATTTGGAAAATCAAGGAGGAAAAAATATTTTAAATGTTAAAAAATAAATAAAAGATTAATTCTTTGCAAAAATATCAAGTATATGAAATAAATAATATTTTTGGGAATTTTTGGTAAAATAAAATATTTTAACATTTTTCTGAATTATTAAAAAAAGAATCAACTCAAAATCATTAAAATTCAGAGAGAAATTAATTTTTGAATCAATTTAATAAAATCACAAAATTCAAATATTCAAATATTCAAAAAATTGCGCTAGGAACACACCAAGAACACGCGCCACCCCTCTGTTTCTGCAGATTTGCATTTTCTCACCAATCTCACTGAATACTTGATGAAATCACACAATCCACATATCAATCTACTCGTTTTTACCTCACGATCATGTCTATGGTCTTTAATTTCATTTATTTTAAGCATGGAATAAGAAATCAAGACAAAACCTCAAGAAACCTAAATTCTGCATGAAGGCTGAGAATTTTGATACACGATTCAAACAAAGCAATTAATTGAGGGAAATCCCTCCATACATGATTATGAACATATGGCAGAAGTATTGTGCGAAGAAATATGCATGAATCATGAGATGACCAAGTTTAGGCTTAGTTGAAGGTCGTGACAGCAAGAGCAATGTGATTTTTGAGTTGGAGGTGTTACATATGAGTTGTGATGATCTGAACAGCTTCCCTACACCATATGGAATGTGTTTGAATACTTGGAGTGATCTGAAATGGATTGGAACAAAGTATGGCACCTCAGCTGCAACTTGGTTAAAACCTTAAGCAATTGGCTGGTGATTTTGTGAAATTGGTGTTCCAGATGTTGTTTAAGTGTTTAGATCACTTCTATATGATGTTTATGAGGTGTGTGTGTGATTGGTTTGGTTGGAATGGATCTCAAACTCAAAACCCGATAGTGACTTGCTTTGGAAGGCAATTTTGGAGTGAAAGAAGAGATTTTGAGGAAAGCCTCAATTTGATGGCTTTGGTGTACTTAAACTGAGCACAAATCAGCTCTATTTATAGTAGAGCAAGTTTGTTTTGCAAGCAATAGTGAATGGCAACTGGTACAGGTCTGTGGTCAATTGGATCATTTTGGAATCGCAAGTCTCCTCTAGCCATTGACTAGAGGTTAGAGCACAGGCCTTTGGTTCCCTAGTTCAGAGATCATCCTTGACTCATTCAGTTGGAAAAGGCTCAGTTCATGCCACCTTGGTGCATCCATTGAATGCTCCAAACCAAAATTGGAGTCTTGTTGTAACACTCCATTTTAAATTATTTGATCGTCGTGTTTTCTCTTTATTTGGCCTTGTTAAGGCTAGTGTGGTTGAGCGCATAGGGGTAGTATCCTTAACGGAGGGGGAAAAGTAGTGATGTCGAGATAATAAAGTAATATTGGATAATTAAAGGGTATATTTAATAATAGTAGTATAAGGAGGGATATTATTATTATTATTATTAAGCCTAATATTATTGATATTACTATTATTATTAATATTATTTCTATTTTATTATTATTAATTAAAAGAAAATCTGGTTAATCAGAATTAGGGAGGGTTTAGAGGAATAACTGTATTTTTTCACGTAAAAAGAGAAAGAGCTAGGGAAGGAAGAACAAGGGTGCTAGGGCAAGAATTCTCCACCAATTTTCGCAGGATTTCTGAGCAAATTCGAGGTAAGGTGGGAGAATGGGTTCAATATAGGTGATAATGTCATGAAAGGGTAGTGAGGGGTCCTTTCCCTCATAGGATTTTCGTATGCCTGTATTGTTGATGAATTCTGAATCTGATATGAATATTGTGGTTTATCTGTGTGAAATTGTTGATGATAGTATGAATTTCGTGTGTACTTTGCACTATTGCTACTGTATGAATGTATCTATTTGCAGATCTGGTTTTGTTGCAGGTGAGGGTAACGAATTTAGATATAGGAAACATTAAATTGATTAGTGATAATAGGAGGATGGAATTAGATGCAATTAAAGGTCCTAAAATCAATGTAGAGATGAATTTAGGACATATCTGGGTGTTGAAGTGAGAGTATAGGGGTAGAATTCGGACTGATATGGAAAATGGGTATTTTTCACAGTCTCTGCCCATACGCGTAATAGGGAGGGCGTTACGCGTATGGCATTGTGTGCCAGGGGGCCATTACGCGTAACATGCAAATTGTTACGCGTATGGCAAAGTGTTATGTAGGTATACGCGTATGGAACTCATTTTTGACACGGCCCTCTGCCCGTACGCGTAATGGTACGCGAATGGAGGCTTGGCCTTACGCGTATGAGAAAGATTACGTGTATCTAGATCTGAAAAAATGGATTTTTGAGGGAATGACACATCTCTGCTCATACGCGTAATAGGCAGGGCAATACGCATATGGCTGGGCGAGAGGAGAGGCCTTACGCGTCAGGTACGCAGCTGGGTTGGCGAGAGAGTTGGGCAATACACGTATGGCACAAGCCAATACGCGTATGATCAGCGAGAGTGCAGAATTTTGTTGTTCTGCAATTTCTTTCCCGATTTCGCGTCTGATGTAGTTCCTTTGGGTCTGAGAGGTTGGGATAGATGTCAGAACTTGTTGAAACTTGGAATAGTAGTGAAAATAATTTAAAATGGAATTTTGGTGAATTAATTAGATATTTAACTAATTGACGCCAAGTGAGGGATGCCCGGTTGTGGGATGTATTGCGGTGAATGAATATTTCATGTGTGATCAGGAGGATCGTGAGAATGTGTAATTTTTATTATACATGTGTGTTGTATGCATATTTATTATCATGCATTCATGGTGTGTCGGTGGTGATGAATCGTTGCTCAGGAGGAGTGTATGTGATTCATCCGAACTCCAATGTGGAGTATGGTGGAGATAGAGCATTACCAAGTGGGGGTGTATGTGATCTATCCAGATTCTATCATGAATCGAGTTTGATTGAATGAACCATGGTGTATTGGTACCACATGCATTGTGTCGGTTGTTGAGTCACATTGCATCATTATGCGTGTATTGAATTATAATTGTAAGTGTCAAGTGTGTCGTGATAGTATGTGACTATGTGTGGTTGTGTGATTACTACTCTTAACATGTATTATGCAACTTTAATTATTGAATGTAGTTCTCACCCCTTTGTTGTTTATTGCGTCTGTGCTTCTTCGGAAGTATAGATAATCCAGGTACTTGAGTGTGTATGGGGTGCGTGTTGCTTGATCGAGTCTTAGGAGTCGCTCTAATACGTAACACGGGATTTTGGGAATTTTACCATTTGTTATTCTTTATTTGTTTTGTTACGTATCACTTTTTATTTGAATGGAGTGGACCAGGATTTATGTGGATTATTGGTGTTGTTGGCAAATGGCCGTAATTGAATAAACATTTATTTCTGTTGTTTTATTTCATTAATGAAAAGAGTTTTGTTGTTGGTTTTATTGATGTAGCATCCTACTTTTGGGTGTAACTCTGATTATTTTCATATTAATTATATTTTTTACAAAATGGGAAAGTGGGGTGTTACAATTGGTATCAGAGCCTGGTTGGTCCGTCCAGCCAGGTGTAGTAGTAGAGTTTGTCCTTAGAATAGGAGTAAGTTGTGTGTTCTAACCATATGTTGATTGTTGAACATTATGGCAGGAAGCAATGATGCTGCTCTTGCTGCTACCATGCAAGCTATGGCGCAGGTAGTTGAGAACACTAATCAGGCTGGAGGTGCACTGTTCTGCGACTTAGCACAGTTCCAGAGCAATAAGCCGCCTACATATGAGGGAGGTATTCTAGATCCTGAGGCTGCACAGAAATGGCTGAAGGCTATTAAGAAGATCTTCAGGACCATGGGATGCAGCGATGCTCATAAATTACGGTTTGGCACTCATATGCTGGAGGGAGAGGCTGAAGTCTGGTGGGACAACAGTCGTCAGAGGTTGGAAGCTGCTGGTACTGATGTTACTTGGACAGTGTTTTAGGCTAAGTTTCTGGAAAAGTACTTTTTGGAAGATATTCATAGTGCAAAAGAGATTGAATTCTTGGAACTGAAACAGGGTAACATGACTGTTGTTGAATATGATGCTCGGTTTGAAGAGTTGGTACAGTATTGTGCTCATTACAATACGGAAGAAGCTATGAATTCGAAATGCTTGAAGTTTGAGAATGGGCTGCGTCCCAAGATCAAACAGGGCATTGCTTGTCAGAAGATAAGGAATTATCCAAAACTGGTTAGCAGAAGCAGAATTTATGATAATCACAACAGGGCCCGGATTGCTCATTACAAAGCTGTGAGTGACCGGAAGGGTAAACAGAGGTTTGGGGGTACTCCTTATAGTGTTCCAGCTGATAAAGGAAAACAGAAAGCTGCTATGGGGAAGAAACCAAAAGAGGGATGAGTGGTTCCTGATACTCTCAAGTGTTTCAGATGTGGTGGCGCGGGTCACCGTGCTAATAATTGTTCGAATGAAGTGAAAAAATGTTTCGAGTGTGGGCGACCAGGTCATGTTATAGCAGATTGTAGGGCCAATATGCCTACCTGTTATAACTGTGAAGAACAGGGTCATATCAGCACTCACTGTGAGAAGCCAAAGAAATCTCAGGCCAGTGGAAAGGTGTTTGCTTTGGTGGGAACCCAATCCACCAATGAAGAGCGTTCCATCAAAGGTACTTGTTTTATTAATGATATTCCTTTGATTGCTATCATTGACACAGGTGCAACCCACTCTTTCATTTCTATTGATTGTGTGAAGAGATTGGGAATTGTGCTGTCTACTTTAGATCAGAGGATGACGATTGAAACTCCGTCTATTGGTTATGTGGTTACTTCCTTAGTGTTTTTGAAGTGTCCGTTGACTATGTTTGGTAGGGATTTCATAGTGGACTTGATTTGTTTGCCACTCGGTAATCTCGATGTTATTTTGGGGATGAACTGGTTAGAGTTCAACCGGATTTATATTGATTGCTTAAGGAAGACGTTATTATTTCTTACTCCGGAAGAGGAAGCATTAGCGGATTCTTTGTCTAACAGGGAATTGAGAACATTGTTGGAGGATGAAGCTAATATGTTTACAGTGTTTGCCTCATTATCTGTGGAAAGCAAGACTTCAGTTAATGAGTTACTGGTAGTGAGTGAATTCCCTGAAGTGTTTCCAGATGATATTACAGAATTGCCTCCAACGAGGGAAGTTGAATTTACTATTGATCTTGTTCCTGGTACCAGACCTATATCTATGGCACCGTACAGGATGTCTGCATCAGAATTGGCAGAGTTGAAATCTCAGATTAGAGAATTGCTTGATAAGACGTTTATTAGACCGAGTGTGTTGCCGTGGGGAGCTCCAGTGTTGTTGATGAAAAAGAAGGATGGTAGTATGCGTCTATGCATTGATTACCGTCAGTTGAATAAAGTGACCATTAAAAATAAGTATCCACTTCCGAGCATTGATGACTTAATGGACCGGCTTGTGGGAGCTCGTGTTTTCAGTAAAATTGATTTGAGGTCGGGTTACCATCAGATTAGGGTGTCGCGGTGAAAATTGGATAACAAGCTATTAGTTAACTTGTATCGCATATTTTTAATGTCACCACCGTCTTTGATTTTATCCAAGGGAAGGGAGAAAGACCGAATACCCACCATGCAATGCAAATGCACTTAAGATTCTAAGTTCGGGGGTTGGTTATACCTAGGGAAGGTGTTAGCATCCTAGATATCTGTAGTACTCTACAGGAACCTCTTGATTCATTTTATGTTATCTGTTATCTGTTTTACTAAGGGTTTAAGGGTAGGTGATTTATTATTTTTAATCCTAGGTGCGCTCGACAAGATATCGCATCTTGTGCCTACATATCCTGTCAGGAGGGAATCAGAGCACTTGTAGTTCCTTATTAAGGATACTAAATGTTCAAAGGTTTAGGAAAAGAAGATGAGTCATCATCTTAAGAAAGACCACCACAGTTTTTGAAAATGTTTGTATTTTGTGGGGTATGGGATTGTATGTCCCTTTCTTTGAGATGATTAACATTTAATTCTCTTGTGTGGAGAATTAGGTGGGCTAAAGTTTGATTAAAAATCAAAGTTGAGGGGCGACTAACCTAGGAAGTCTATCCTAGAGTTGTCTAATTGACTTATCTTAAGGGTGACGATTATGAAATGCTAATGATATGCACCATGCACAATAACGTGGTTATTCTGCATGGGATTTTCCCTTGGATATTAATGCGGTTAAATTAATGTTATTTAGGCGAAGGAGCTAGCAAAGTGATGCTAGACTTGTGTCTTGTGACCAAAAGGTTGAATGCGATGCCCTAAGGCGATCGACTTACATGGGTAAAAAATGGGCTCGACGTTGGATCGAGGATTTTTAATGTTTTTGAAAGGGTTTTGAGAGCAATAGCAAGTAAACAAGGTAAGCATATAAGGAATGATAACAAGCATAGACAAGATAACCAAGCATACAAGCAAACGATTCACTCAAGCGCGATGAATGGATTCTAACTAGAGGACGGTTTATTGAGAAAAAGTTAGGATTTAATTTATAAAAGGGTTTTAAATATTAGTTTCAAAGTTATGTTAAAAAAAGTTAATTAAAAAGTTAGTAAAGAGTTTTTAAATTAATTAGAAAAGGATTTAATTTTAGCATTTTAAAAAGATTATTGTTAAATTGTAAAGTCATATCGGAAAGTTAATAAAGTTTTCTTTAAAAAGATTTTAATTTTGTTATTTTAGTAAAAGTTTCACTATTTTAAAAAGTTATCTTCTTAATTATAAAATAAAATCCATTAAAAGGTTAATTAAAAAAGAGTTCTCTTATTCTCAAAATTACTACTAAACTTATTATAAACGATCTATTATTTAAAAGAAGGGTTTTATTTTAAAGAAAAGATTAAACTATACTTAATTTTATTATCAAAAAGTAAGTTATGTTATTATAAAAAAGGTTATTTGCTTTAAACAAAAAACGGAGGGGTTACGTAGTGGCATGAGGGAGAAAATAAAAAACGAAAAGAAAAACACACGGTCTCACTTCCTATTCTTCTCTCTCGTTAACTCTCTCAACGAAAAGAAAAAAAGAATAGGGCGAACCCTAGCGGCCGCTGCTCCGGATTCTCTCATTCCCTCTCGAACTAGCTCGTCTTCTCTCAATCTCTCTTTCGACCTGCAACAAAAAACAATCAAACAATCAAAATAACCCCACCCCACGCAGCCCTAATACCCCGATTTCATTATGTTGCTGTTGATTACATTTACATGATATCGAAATTTAAAAGCAAGAGCGAGGAAAAAAAAAGTTGCCGTCAACGGTGGCGATGCCACGGGTCTCGTTCAGGGAAGATCCCCTTCTTCTTCTTTTACCTTTGTGCGATTTGAACTGTTTGGCTTGTCTGCTTCTTTTTGTACCTTGAATGCGTTCCTTGAGATGATGATGACTAGAAGCCTATTCTTTTGAATCTCCATATTTGTGTGGGTTTGGAAATGGTGATGATGTTGTTGCTACGCTTTTTTTCTCTGGTTTTTTCGTGTGATTTTTTTCATCCCTTTTCTGATAGAATGAGTCCCTTTATATAGGCCAATGATGAATTAGGGAAATTGAAAATCTTGAATGCTGATTTGATAATGCGTTAAATGACTTGATCCGATTTGGGTTGGATTTGGAAATGTTTTGAACTGAAATTGGATTTGTCGATATTCTGATACGATCTGATTTGGAGGGTTTTGGGAAGTTTTGGACTGAATTGAATGCTTTGTGATTCGGTTTTCAAATCTGAAAAGTTTTTGAAAACTTTTTGAAAACCTTCCTCCTTCGTCTTGAAACGATTTCTGATGTTTGCCTTGTTTGCTGGTTTGGAAAGGTTTTGAATTGGGGTGCCCGTACGATTTTGGAAAGCTGTTTGATACTATGAAATCTTAATTCCTACCCTGAAAACGTGATTTCACACTTATTGTTTTGATTCTTGGTTCGTCCTGTTTCGGAAGGTTTATGTTGGCGGTATCCCTTTGGGATGTTGCCCATAATTTCCATTGAAGATGATGAAAATAACTTCCTGATTCTCGAAATTAACTCTGAGGCCTGTCATAAAATTCTGACAATACCTTTCCGTTTTCGTCCCAACATGTTGTGAATGCTTTTCAATTCAATCCTGAATCCAGTCATATGATAACGTTTCAACTTGAATGTGCTTGATCGTTCTAGTCATTCCTAGACCTTGTGTGATTTTAAATCTTAAAATTCTGATTACAACTTGATTCGAAATTTATGCAGGAGAAGCATTTGACAAGCAACAGATTTGCTTATCTCTCTCATCCTCCAAGGAAGGCCTCAGTTACAGGGTAAGTCCTGTATGTTTCTCAATAAATTGCCCGATGATTCTTCCAATTCTGAGTCCTCTCCTTCATGTTCTGTTCGTTTTCTTAAGCTAAAACGCTCAGGTTACTCATCTTTAGATCATGACTTGTATACAGGTTCTCTGCGTTTTCACATGGATAACTTATCACTACCGTGGCAATAATAACGAAACCGGTCCTTATCATGGGGAGGCTTACAAAGCTCTGGGAGATTTCCGTAGCTGCTCGGAATAATAACCGTGGAAGTGACTTTGAGAGGTACATGGTGTAGTAAATGATGAGGGTTCTTGATACGATCATAACTTCACATCCCTTAATAATCATCCCTATTGCAAATACCGACAGGAAATGATTCATGACATTGCTTGTATTTTTTTTATATTTTTCAAAACCATCAATTTCTGATGTCACGTAGTTTGCTGCAGGATTAGCAATCACATGATTGATTGCTCTAGAAACCAAAAAGTCCACAGGGGAGATTAGCTCTTCATGGTTTTCCAATAGCGCACCCTAAAAATTCTCGACTCCAAGGTATACTAAGAGCTTGAGATAGGAATTTGGTAACATCGGAGTGACTTGCTCCATAAGTACCATTAGTAAAAGCATTATCCCGTCCAGAAGCGTATGGAACTCTATCTTCTACTTGATTCATCTTTGACACTTTCGTATTGGCAACTTATGTCTTTGAATTTTTGTCAACCTTGCAGGTCAAAGATAAAGGCAAAGAAGGACCTTGAAGAATCAAGCACCCGTGATCTTGCTTGCATCGTCTTGGTCCTAATTCGGGCGTGACTCAGTGTAACCTTGTAGGACTTGCTCCTTCTTCTGCAAGAATATGATAGCTCCTGAGTTTTGCGAATTTGAGTCGTAATTGTATCTGTACATGGCAGGTTTCCTTTATTACGGTTTAATTGGTTATGTACCCTTGATCAAATTCTTGTTGTCTTGATTTTCTTTTCCTTGTAAGCATTTGCAGGTGTGAGGGTAGATTGGTATTTGGCGCGGGAACGAACGAGCATGGCCTCTAGTGGCTGGAACAAAAGGAGCTGATGATTCAAGAAGTAAAAGATCTAAGTGACTTGCAGCTCACTTTGGGTGTGTGTGCTATCATAACATCCAAGGGGGTGGTTTCACCAAGTTAGAACTGTAAGCAAATCCAATGACTCTGACCATTCTTATCACCTTGAATAGTCCTTGATAAAATTGGATGTGTGTTTCTTGATTTTCTTGGTGTCCGATTGTGTTGTGTATTGAAGCTAATTGCGGCTCATTCAATTCTTTCTCAGGTGCATTAGTTGTGGTTGGGCTGAGGCTTGCTTGAAGTTTGGAAGAACTTTGGAATTGAAGAGATTCAAGTCATGGGAGCTTGGCATGGCGTGGTGAAGTTGGAGAAAACCACCAAAGTCCTGATGTAACCTTAGTTTCTTGTAATATAGACAACCTTGAGGAAATATGGGAATCTGTAGGATCTATAATCTCGCAAACAACTTATCATTTAGCATTCGCTCTTGTAAAAGACCTGTGTACTTTAAATTAATTTGAGCTTGTAGACCTTTAAACTTAAATCCGAGATCTGAAAGTGGACACAAAAGGTTGTAAATGGCCCAAGACAGTGTATGCATTTGAACATGTAATCATGTTTTTTTTCCCTTTAAGCTTTTGAGCTCTTGACTTGGAAGTTTGTAATTGTTTCGTGATCATGTGTAGAGGTACTTGAGCTTTTACATGTTGTCTTGTACATCTTTTAGCCGCTGGATGAGGTGGGGTCACCCACTTGTGTTTTGCTTTTGGTGCATTGGTGTACTGATCATGATGTATGAATATTTCTAATAAATGCTTAATATGTGACGACTACGTGACCTGCAAGTATGGATTGTAAAATAAAATTTGGAAAATAGTGCGTCATGCTTCCTTATAATTAAACTGAACTTGAACTTCAATCCTTGGGACCATCTTGGGAAGAGAAAATAGGATAAGGCCATCACTTATAATACCATGCTTGGAATTAATTTAGGAACCACTTGGGTAGCTTAATGACAATAAGCTAGGATGTGTAGGTTGTTTACATGTCCCGACACATATTTAGAATAGGTGGAGTTGGATTATCACTTTTGATTTGCGAAAAACTTGTATATGTGTTGGCCCTTCCTTGTGATATAACGTGACAATGAGTGCAACCAAAAGCCATTTGGAGTTTATCCAATAAGTTTTCTCTTCAAAGCAATCTATCAACTTGGTACAAGTACTCACGTGAAGTAAAATAGTACCATCATCTTTAAAAATAATGCATCTGCACAAACTCGTTAGTCATAATAAACGCGCATCCAAGAACATACGACCTAAAGATGTTATGCACAAAAAGAAAAGGTATCTTAAGGTCAAAAATTAGGGTGCAACATAGGGTAAAGGAAGATGATATTCAGAAGACTGCGTTCAGAACTCGCTCTGGACATTACGAATATGCAGTGATGCCTTTCGGAGTGTCTAATGCGCCGGGTGTGTTTATGGAGTATATGAATCGTATCTTTCATTCTTATCTGGATCAGTTTATTGTGGTATTCATTGATGGCATACTGATTAATTCTAAGTCTGACGAAGATCATGCAGGACACTTGAGAATTGCATTGCAAGTGTTGAAAGATAATAAATTGTTTGCAAAGTTCTCGAAATGTGAATTCTGGTTTAAGACTGTGAGTTTCTTGAGTCATGTTATTTATGGTGATGGCATAGCGGTGGATCCATCTAAAGTAAGTGCGGTACTTCAGTGGGAGCCACCGAAGACAGCGACGGAGATCAGAAGTTTCTTGGGTTTGGTAGGTTATTACCGAAGGTTTATTGAAGGGTTTTCTAATTTTGCGTTACCATTGACTCAATTAACTAGAAAGAATCAAGTTTTTGTTTGGGATGCAGCTTGTGAGGAAAGTTTCGAAGAGTTGAAAAAGAAATTGACTACAGCACCAGTGTTAATTCTACCAAGTCCAAGTGAACCTTTTGTGGTGTATTGTGATGCGTCTAAGATGGGATTAAGCAAAGTGTTGATGCAAGATGGCAAGGTGGTGGCATATGCTTCGCGGCAGTTGAAGGTGCACGAGAGGAATTATCCTACTCATGATCTTGAATTAGCTGCGGTAGTTTTTGTATTGAAAATTTGGAGGCATTATTTGTATGGATCGAGATTCAAAGTATTCAGTGATCACAAAAGTCTGAAGTATTTGTTTGATCAGAAGGAATTGAATATGAGGTAGCAAAGATGGTTGGAGTTCTTGAAAGACTATGATTTTAATTTGAGTTACCATCCGGGGAAAGCTAATGTTGTAGCTGATGCTCTAAGTCGCAAGACAATTCATATGTCAGCATTAATGGTAAAAGAATTGGAGTTGATTGAGCAGTTTAGAGACTTGGGTATGGTTTATGAAACTACACCTAAGAGTGTTAGGTTGGGTATGCTTAAGGTGAATAATGACTTTTTGGATGTAATTAAGGAAAATCAGAGACTTGATGTGAAGCTAGTGGACTTGATGCCTACAGGAGGAGATGATCCTGATAGTGATTTTAAAGTGGATAATGTTGGTGTATTGAGATTCCGGGGCAAAATTTGTGTACTGGATAATGATGAATTGAGGAAAGCAATCTTAGAGGAAAGTCACCGGTGTAGCTTGAGCATCCATTCAGGAGCTACGAAAATGTATCAAAACTTGAAGAAGTTATTTTGGTGGTCCGGTATGAAGAGGGACATAGCTCAGTTTGTTTATGCTTGTTTGACATGTCAGAAATCAAAGGTAGAGCACTAGAAACCTTCGGGGTTGATGCAACCGTTAGAGATTTCGGAATGGAAATGGGACAGTATTACTATGGACTTTGGTACTGGTTTGCCAAATACGGCGAGAGGCTTTGATGCTATTTGAGTAGTGGTGGATCGACTTACGAAATTCGCACATTTTATACCAATTAATATCAGTTTTCCGTTGTCAAAGCTGGCAGAGATTTATATCAAAATAATTGTGAAGTTGCATGGTGTTCCGTCGAGCATAGTGTCGGATAGAGACTCGAGGTTTACTTCAGAATTTTGGAAGAGTTTACAAGAAGCTTTGGGTTCTAAATTGAAGTTGAGTTCGGCTTATCATCCACAAACCGATGGTCAGTCAGAGAGGACTATTCAGTCGTTGGAAGATTTGCTGAGAGCCTGTGTGTTGGAGAAAGGTGGTGCGTGGGATACTCATTTGCCATTGATCGAGTTCACGTATAATAATAGTTACCATTCTAGTAGTGGGATGGCACCTTTCTAAGCTTTGTATGGTAGGAGGTGTTGGACACCTCTGTGTTGGTATGAGACTGGTGAGAATGTGGTGCTTGGACCTGAGATTGTGCAACAGACTACTGAGATAATTCAGATGAGCCGTGATAAGATGAAAGCGTCTTAGAGTAGGCAGAAAAGTTATCATGACAACCGGAAGAAAGACTTGGAATTCAGTGAAGGTGACCACGTGTTCCTGAGAGTCAACCTAGTGACCGGTGTTGGGTGTGCATTGAAATAAAAGAAGACGGATCCTAAGTTTATTGGACCGTATCAGATCTTACAAAGAGTAGGCACAGTTGCTTATAGGGTGGCATTGCCGCCTGAACTTTCGAACTTGCATGACGTGTTTCATGTGTCGTAACTTCAGAAGTATGTATCTAATCCATCTCATGCTATCCAGAGGGATGAGGTGCAGATTAGAGATAACCTTACTGTGGAGGCGATGCCGATAAGGATCGAGGATCGCAAGATGAAGCAAATTAGACGAAAGGAGATTCCTTTGGTGAGAGTAGCTTGGGGAGGAGCTGCTGGAGGAAGTGTGACCTGGGTGTTGGAAAGCATGATGCGAGAGTCATATCTAGAATTGTTTCCATCAGGTACATTTTCGAGGACGAAAATAATTTAAGTGGGGGAGAGTTGTAACACCCCATTTTAAATTATTTGATCGTCGTGTTTTCTTTTTATTTGGCCTTGTTAAGGGTGGGTGCGGTTGAGCGCGTAGGGGTAATATCCTTAACGGAGTGGGAAAAATAGAGATGTCGAGATAATAAAGTAATATTGGATAATTAAAGGGTATATTTAATAATAGTAGTATAAGGAGGGATATTATTATTATTATTATTATTATTATTATTATTATTAATCCTAATATTATTGATATTACTATTATTATTAATATTATTTCTATTTTATTATTATTAATTAAAAGAAAATCTGGTTAATCAGAATTAGGGAGGGTTTAGAGGAATAACTGTATTTTTTCACGTAAAAAGAGAAAGAGCTAGGGAAGGAAGAATAAGGGTGCTAAGGCAAGAATTCTCCACTAATTTTCGCAGGATTTCTGAGCAAATTCGAGGTAAGGGGGGAGAATGGGTTCAATATAGGTGATAATGTCATGAAAGGGTAGTGAGGGGTCATTTCCCTCATAGGATTTTCGTATGCCTGTATTGTTGATGAATTTTGAATCTGATATGAATATTGTGGTTGATATGTTTGAAATTGTTGATGATAGTATGAATTTCGTGTGTACTTTCCATTATTGCTGCTGTATGAATGCATCTGTCTGGAGTTCTGGTTTTGTTGCAGGTGAGGGTAACGAATTTAGATCTAGGAAACGTTAAATTGATTAGTGATAATAGGAGGATGAAATTATATGCAATTACAGGTCCTAAAATAAATGTAGATATGAATTTAGGACAAATCTAGGTGTTAGAAGTGAGAGTATAGGTGTAGAATTCTGACTGATATGCAAAATGGGTATTTTTCACAATCTCTACCCATATGCGTAACAGGGAAGGCGTTACGTGTATGGAAAAGCGTTACGTGGGTATACGCGTATGGAACTCATTTTTGACACGGCCCTCTTCCCGTACGCGTAATGGTACGCGTATGGAGGCTTGGCCTTACGATTATGAGAAAGATTACGCGTATCTAGATCTGAAAAAATGGATTTCTGAGGGAATGACACATCTCTGCTCATACGCGTAATAGGCAGGGTAATACGCGTATGGCTGGGCGGGAGGAGAGGTCTTACGCGTCAGGTACGCAGCTGGGTGGGCGAGAGAGCCGGGCAATACACATATGGCACAAGGCAATACGCGTATGACCAGCAAGAGTGCAAAATATTTTTGTTCTACGATTTCTTTCCCGATTTCGCGTTTGATGCAGCTTCTTTGGGTCTGAGAGGTTGGGATAGATGTCAGAACTTGTTGAAACTAGGAATAGTGGTGAAAATAATTAAAAATGGAATTTAGGTGAATTAGTTAGATATTTAACTAATTGACGCCAAGTGAGGGATGCCCGGTTGTGGAATGTATTGCGGTGAATGAATATTTCATGTGTTATCAGGAGGATCGTGAGAATGTGTAATTTTTATTATACATGTGCGTTGTATGCATATTTATTATCATGCATTCATGGTGTGTCGGTGGTGATGAATCATTGCTCAGGAGGAGTGTATGTGATTCATCCGAACTCCAATGTGGAGTATGGTGGAGATAGATCATTTCCAAGTAGGGGTGTATGGGATCTATCCGGAATCTATCATGGATCAGGTTCGATTGAATGAACCATGGTGTATTGGGACCACATGCATTGTGTCGGTTGTTGAGTCACATTGCATCATTATGCGCGTATTGAATTATAATTGTAAGTGACAAGTCTGTCTTGATAGTATGTGACTATGTGTGATTGTGTGATTACTACTTTTAACATGTATTAAGCACCTTTAATTATTGAATATAGTTCTCACCCATTTGTTATTTGTTGCGTCTGTGCTTCTTCGGAAGTACAGATAATCCAGGTACTTGAGTGTGCATGGAGTGCGTGTTGCTTGATCGAGTCTTAGGAGTCACTCTGATACGTAACACGGGATTTTGGGAATTTTACCATTTGTTATTCTTTATTTGTTTTGTTACATATCACTTTTTATTTGAATGGAGTGGACCACGTTTTATGTGGATTATTGATGTTGTTGGAAATGGTCGTAATTGAATAAACATTTATTTCTGCTGTTTTATTTCATTAATGAAAAGAGTTTTGTTGGTTGTTTTATTGATGTAACATCCTACTTTTGGGTGTAACTCTGATTATTTTCATATTAATTATATTTTTTACAAAATGGGAAAGTGGGGTGTTACACTTGTCCCCTTTTTAGGATTTTTAGGTTTGGCATGCTACTTTTAGTTCCAAAGACTTGGGAGGCTGATGGATTAGTGTTTGTTCCTCCTTGGCCTCCCCCTGAGGTGTTCAGATGGATAAACTTGTTTGTCATTTGTACAATTTGATCAAATCGAGCAAAATGCACAAATCTGTCTTGCCATGACAGTTGCAGCAAGGCATATTGTCATTGTCATAACTCTTAGCTCAAATGGGATTTGATGGAGTTCTTGGCCATTTTGGAAAGCTCTCATATGATACAACATATGTGTGATCATAGTTTGTCTTAACACTTTTTGGATCCAAGTGAAAAATGCCCCTACATTTTGAAAAAAGTGAAACAGATTTTGACTTAGTGAAAATTTCACTAAGTGTTGGAAAAAGCGGCATTTTCATGTTTTTGTCATTTTGGTCACTCCATAACTAAAAATCCATGAAGAATTGAAGTGAGGTGTAGTTGACACTTTTAAGGTATGCCATGAGAGCTACAACTCCATCTTTGGATCAGCCAAAATGGTTGCTTGGATCGCCAGTTATGATCCTTGGAAGTTGGTACCCTAGCCACTTTGTTCCATAACTTAGAAAATTTCTAAGTTTTTTATGGTTACCCCTTTTACAAGTTATCCCACTTTACTTGATTTTTATTGATGAATGATGATTCCAATCACACATTAACATCATTTTGGGGTTAGGGAACTATAATTGATCCAAAAATCAAAAAGTCAAACTTTGACTTTTGGGCACAGTGACTTTTTATCAGATGAATTTCAAACTGTGCGATCCTCTATGAAATCAAGTCCTTGACCTAAATCAAACTTGATGGATTGATTTCATAGGTGTTATAGGTTGTATTGAATCATGTCCCAAGGTTTGGGAGCATGTCCTGGTCAAAAGTCAAAGGCGCAGTTGACTTTTTCCGTGAAACCCTAACTCTGGTTCTGATGAGCTTGAAACTTGTGAATCAAGCTTCTTGGATCAATCCATTATTGCAAATGGATCAATGTAGTGTAATAGGGTCCCTCAAATCATCTCTTCAGGTCTTGGCTCATGTTTTGTCCCAAAAGTCAACTTAGGGGTGAATTAGGTCAAGAAACCCTAATTCCTGATTTTTTATGAATGCATTCCTTGAGGCTAAATTAACTTAATGATTGGGTTTATGATGTCCCTTAGAGTATTTTGGGTTATGCTTTGAAGCATTGGCTCATGCCCAGAGGAAAATTTCCATCTGGAGGCCCTGGTCGACCAAACCCTAATTTGGTGATGTTGGCGATCTTGAGGCTTAAACCACTTGGAATGTTGCAACCTTGTGCTTGATTCTTTATGTGGGAGTCCTCTTTATCCATTTTGGATGTTTGAGAGGTTTAGACAAGTTAAAGATCATGTCATTCCTTGATTGGTCCTTTGTCTAAGAGCTCTGAGAGGGCTTGAAACCCTAAGTTTGATTGTAGTGGATGCTCACCCATCTTTGGGGAGACTAATGAGGTATGATGGTCCATCCATATTGTGATGATGATTTGCACAATGATGGAAAATCTTAGTGGTCAAAATTTGGGGTATGACAAATATAATACTACGAATTTCAGAAAAATGAATTAAAACAAAACACCTTTTGAAAACATAGTAACTAAGTATTACTTAAAATGTAATAAAAACAAAAGTAAATATTATATAAAAAAAGAAAAAGTGATAAACGAAAATAAAAATATAATATTCAAGAGAAAACTATAGTAAAAAATATGATTAATTAAAAAGAGTATTAATCAAAAATTAAAAAGAAAACAGTTAAAAACGAAAAATCGGACTGGTATCGAAATGTTCTAAATAATAAAATGAATACACCAAAATGATCAGCGTAAAATATACGACTCATAAAAATACAGCGTTTTGTCAAATTTCGAAATAAATCTAGACCACTAAAAAGGTCCAGACTAATCAAAATACGATCGAAAAAGTAGTTGAAAAATTAAAATGAATGCACCAAAATGATCAGCGTGAAATAAGAGACTCGGAAAAATACAGTGTTTGGTCAAATTTTGAAATAAATTTTCCCCGTTTAAAAATGCTCAGACTGATCAAACTTGGCCGATAAGTAGTTGAAAAATTAAAATGAGCGCACCAGGTTAAACTACGTGAAACACAGATTAATATAATTGATGTCTGCAAGCTCAATTTTGAAACTTTCTGTCCACTAATTTTACGCACAGTTGAGTTTTAGTTTAACTGATTTTTCTATAAATCCAACAGGTTTATTCTGGCTGATAATTTGGGCATTAAACAAGACGAAATACATGCTAGGATATACAGATGATGCAGCTGTTATGATAACTGTATCGATTCAAATATTTAGGGTCAAAATTGGAGTATGACATTATTCACTCCTACAAATAGTATATACAATAATGCCATGGTTATCACGGCACCACGAAGGACCATGATGACATCTTTTACTTAACGCGCAAACAATTTTATTCATTTACTTATTAAAATTTTGATATAATATAACCACGGATGAAAGATACAACTGTTGTTATATAATCACCCTTTCATGGGTTCGAATCTCAGCACCCTCAAATGTTTTACTTCTTTAACATTTAGCCGCGCTTTTGGATTTTTATTTATTTTTTAAGTTCAAAATAAATTTGATACCCCCACAGTTGAGTAACCCAACTGTTATGACTTGTTTTAAATATTTTTAATTGTAATGTACTGACGCGAACACTAACATCATCGTCATCGTCAAGGAGGATTACAAGAACAACACTATTTGTTTCAACCCAAATATTCACCTTTACTTAGTCATAACGTTTATGGTACGTAAATTTTGTTTGCATGCATCTACAGTAAACTTCAGTTTCCATTGTTGTTCTTGTTGTTTTTCTGGTGCTGTTGAATGCGTGTGATAAAACTTGATTAATCTTTTGTTGTGGTTGTTGTTATGCTTGTTGAATGTGTATGTTATAATAGATGAAAGAGTTTATTGTTGTTGTTGTTGTTATTATTGATGTTGCTTTTATTTTTTAAAATAGATGTCGTCTTCTTCGTATTCTTCATCTAGTGGCTAGGAAACTATGACAAGTGATACTCAAAACAAAAAGAAAAGATCACAAAGAGGTGTCACAATGCTTTCCAAAGTAACAAAAGTCCACAAACTGGTAATAAATTGGATATCGGGTTTGATTCGTATTATATAGGAGTTGATGGTGAATACTCTTCTCTTTTTAAGAGATATGTTGCACTCCTTGGACGTAGTAAAGTTAGTATATTGATAGATGATTGGAAACAAGCGCCAGAGGCTGTCAAAGATAGCATATGGACAGACGTTAAGATATTAATATTAATTTTCATCATTTCGATATGACTTACTATAATTTCTAATGCATTCTTATTGATTTAAATGTAGTTGACTTTTGAGTTTATGAATGGCGATAAGCACTTAAAAAAATGTGGGTAAGTCATGTTGGTACGTGTTGGATGAGCTTTAAGTCACGACTCACGCGCCACTACATTAGGAAGCCTAAGATTGCTCTTGAGTGTCCATGGGTGAGATATAGTTTTCTCTCAAAGAAGGTTTGGAAAAAGTTTGCGAACGATCATCATTTTGAGACATTCCTGGTTAGTACTAGTGTTATTTATCTTGATAGTTTTATGCTAATGATTTATAGATACTAATCATATTTTCTCTATATTTATAACAGACTAAAAGTCATGCAGGAATACAAAATAAAGTGAAAAATATTTAACCCCATAGATTGTCTCGTGAGGGTAACAGGAAATTGGAGAAAAATGGTGGATGAAAAAAAAACAAATGGGTGATGTGGACTCCATTAGTCGTGATCGCAACCCATCTCCACCATCAAGGCATGAGAAGTGGAAGAGGGCTCGACTACGACCAAATGGAAAGTACACCTCAAATGTGTCAAGTGCAGTTGCTGAGAAAATTGTAAGTATGATTTGTTGTGCGTATGTTATGTGTTATTTAAATGATGTGGTAATTACAATATTAATATTTTCATGCATATATGTTATGTAGGATCTGTTGGTTAAGGAGTCTCATGGAGGCTCATTTGTTCCAGAACCACGACATGATATACTAATAGAAGTTATCGGAAAAGATGAGAATGGTGGGGACGTTTGTGGTATTGAAGAAGGTGTCGGCCTGAGATTATACTTTGATCCAACAAAAAAAAGCGCTGAAAACACCAAATTACAAGTGCAAAGAGAAAAGCTTGCGGATGTTGAGAAGGAGTTAGAAGAATGGAGGAAGATGTTAGAAGTTGAGCGACAAAGTCGGAAGAAAGACATAGAAAAGTTAAAAGAGTTATATGTGGTATGTGTTTTATCTTAAATGCTAGTGTTTTATCTGAAAGGTATGATATATTGTGTATTATCTGAAAAGTTAGAAAAGATAGAAATTTGTTTATTTTGTATTGTGTTCAAAACGAATATTATGTTGCAGAGAATAAGTGGATCCTTCCAACAACGTATGGATGAAAATGATGATAATGTCAATGATCAAGTTCCCCAAACAAATGTTGTAGGTGGTGTTAGCACCAAAGGAAGTAATTATTCAGCCGCCCCCGCTCAAGAGGTCAATGAGATATTGGATCCTTCTGCAAATGAAATCATCATGTTATACTTGTTGGTTGCGGAAAGCGATGACTTGATTCCTCCTCAGCTAGAGCATTGTCCAACGGTAGAAATCTTATATTCTCCTCCTAGTGACATACGAGATTTTCTATCGGGATATAAATGGTTGGACGTAGGGATATTGCAAGTTTAGTGCACGTAAGTATATAATTGAATATGCATGTCATTATATATAGTACATTATCGTTTTTGTATTTCCTCACTTATTTTTTGAATTTTGTTTAACCATTTAGGTACATTCATTGTGTTTGTACAGAGTTAAATAAATCGAATATTTTTGGCATCACTATGCCAATTAAGGGAAAATACAGCGCTTTTTTTGGCCTTTAACAGCGCTTAAAAGCGCTACCTAGGGTGGCGCTACCGTAGGTAAAGACAGCGCTTTTTTTTATGAGAAAGCCCTGCTAAAGGCCTACTTAAGGCAGCGCTTTACCTTTAAAAGCGCTCTTTAAAGTAGGCCTTTAGCAGCGCTTTTAACTGAAAAAGCGTTTTCTAAAGTGGCCCTTTAGCAGCGCTTTTTCTGGCCTTTTATGCCTTTTATTGGCATCTTTAGGCAGCGCTTTTTCAGGAAAAAGCGCTTTCTATTGTCCCCCTTTAGACAGCGCTTTTTAAAGCGCTGTCTAATTTATTTTTTATTTTCACCTTTAGGCAGCGCTTTCTAAGGAAAAGCGCTTTCTATTTCCCCCCTTTAGACAGCGCTTTTGAAAGCGCTGTCTAAAATTTTTTTATTTTCACTATAGGCAGCGCTTTTTCTTAAAAGCACTGTCTTTTCTTCACTTTTTTTTAATGATTTTTTTTTAAATCAAATTTTCCCAGTTTTTTATGCAGAAACCTGTATATATTTTCCTTCACATTTTAGGCCATTTCCAATCCTTCACATTTTAGGCCATTTCTAATCCTTATAAATCACATAAACCTGTATATATTTTCCTTCACATTTTAGGCCATTTCCAATCCTTCATATTTTAGGCCATTTCTAATCCTTATAAATCACATAAACCATTCTAATCCATAAACCATTCACATAAACCATTTCCATAATTAAACCATTCTAATACATAAACCATTAACATAAACCATTCACATAATTAAACTATTGTAATCCATAAACCATTCACATAATTAAACCATTCTAACCCTTTAACTTCTAAAGATCTCCTAATATACAACAACTTCCAAAACTATACAATTACACTCCATAACTACACACCAACTTCCATATATACCTTATATGATTCTTTTCCCAATAAGGTATTGATCGTACCTAGATCAGACAGTTAGATAGTGGCCAGCAGCATCGTGAAACCTTCAGCTCCGGTGATGGTGAGACGTCGGGGGGGTGTACCTGCAAGGTACTCCAACGCTCAAGTAAGGTACAGGTCAGAAGTAAAAGCAAGTACAGAAAAAGGTAAGAGTGTATGAGATTGTGTGTAACCTGACCCTCTCAAGTGAGAGGGTATTTATAGAGAACCCCCTGCGCGGGGCCAACGGTTACTTGCATTGGGCTAGATTGCAAGGCCCACTCCAAGCAACTGCCAGGGCTTATGTGGCGTAGTGAAGACCAGCACGTGGTCTTCGCCCTGGTGTAACGGTCCCTAAATCTCCGGAAGTAGGGCAGACCGATTCTTTCGGGAGTGGGAAGTTACAAGAGAACGTGTCCTCGCAGGGAAGAGCACGTGGGTGTCGAGGAGAGTTGTGCCCTACGGGCTATGTACCTCTGCTCGACGGTCTCTGCCTCGCGTGTCCGACGTCAACGTGAATTGGTACATGCCCGACACGGAGGTGATGTAGGGCCTTGTTGGGACTTCATTGGTCATTGGGTTAGGGCTGCCCGATGGTAGGGCAGGCACTGGCCCAGTTCAGAACAGGAGCCCCCCAAGTCGTTGCTCTGAGGTGTCAGAGTAATGACTTAAGAACTAGTGCCATGTCGCGGACGTATCCCGTCAGGGAAGGGATTTTAGACGAGGAGTGTTTGGTCAAACGAGAAGAAATAAATTGCTCTGCTCTGGCTAGGTTGGCTGAAGATGAACGACGTCGCGGGGATACGGGAAGTCTGAAGCGAGGCGAATGGAAGGACGCGTGTTGGGGAATGAAAGGACGCGCGTGGGGAAGCGTGTGCCACTTGTCACCCCTCATCATTCCCTAGGGCGGCTACGCTAGGGTAGCGTAATCGATTGCCTAGGGAATCCTCGAGTCCCGTGAGGCCTTTATAAATAGGGGCCTTCTCGTTTCATCTCCATTTTCGCTCTCCCTTCGCTCATACTTTGCCTTCTTTCGTTCTCTCTCCAACCACCGTTCGCCGCCGCCGACAGCCGCACCGGAACCCTACTGGAAGTACCTTTGAAGTAGGTCTCTCTCCTTTTCCCTCTTTTGTTTGCATTTGTAGGGTGAATCTATGGTGAACTGATGAAGTTCCCATGGAAAGCATAAAATATCCGGCGAAGACGATGGAATTTCATTGTTTAATCATTGAATCTCGCGGGGAGAGACGATGAAATCCACGAGGACATGAAGAATGTCCCAGGGTCGTGAAATGAACATCTCTCAGTTCTTTTGTTGAATCTCTCGAGGATAAAGGATGAAATCCCAGGGGAAATGAAGAATGTCTCGGGGACATGGGTCGAATATCTCGGGGTCCCTCCCAACTTCACTCCCCGCGGACCTGGGGGTGGTTGCGGGTTCGCATTCCCCGACGTTCCTTCCTCGCCCTTTCACTTGATCATCGGTGGAGGGGTGAATTTGATATGGTTCATCGAATTCACCGTTTCCTTCTGCTTTTCAGGTATATGGAAGCTTTGTCCGTTTCTGTGGCCATGGGATCGTTGGATGTTGATGACCAGCCCAACTCTCTAATGGTGCCCATCACTCGTGCCGAGGAACGTCCCCTCGCGGAGTGGGTTAGGGACGAGCCGTTAACCATGGCTTCCCAGTTCATCGACGGGGACGAAGACGATATTTTTTGCACAGTCGAGCACCGGCTGGTGGGCTCCTCGAAGTCGTGGAAGGTGTTCGGGCCTCAAGCACACCATCGTATCTGCTCGACATATCGAGGGATGAGGTTCCCTCTCTATGAGTTCATGTTCAACGAGGCGGGGTGGCGTTTGCCCTTTACGGATTTCCAACAAGCGGTGTTCGTTTGGTTGCGCCTGTCGCCCTCGCAGCTCCACCCTAACTCCCTCGCTTTTATCCGAGCTTTCGAGCTTGTTTGTAAATATCTCCAAATCAGGGAAACCGTGCCTCTTTTCTTTCGCATCTTCCACCTCCAGCGACAGGCCTCCGACGGCAGACATGGCTGGGTGTCTTTTAAACAAACGAGCAGCCTCTTCCATACCTACCTGGACTCTGTTTGGGATTTTAAATACCGGTATTACATCGTGAGGCCGGTCATGCTTGAAGCCGTGAATTCGGTGTATCGCCGAGTTTCCTGCGACGTGAACGGGAAGATGGAGGAGGTCCTCGAACCGAGATTCCCCTTGTTCTGGACGGAAGAACACTTCAAAAAGGGGACAAACAGCTACAAAGTCAGCCCTAGCCATCTTGACGAGGGGGATCGCCTGGTCTATGAGAGAATTGTCGCTTTCGTCAACGGTTTAACAAAGCCAAGCTTGTGACGATGGATGAGGAGTTCATCCGGGGAGACGACGGGGCGTCGTCTAATCAATACGAGGGCCCTCCTTGAGACGTTTTCCGATGAGGATGCCCTCGAGCTGTTAGGTGGTGAAATCCTCTTCGACTTACTTTTTTCTTCGCGTCCTGATCTCCAGTTTATTGACATATTTATTTTCTTTTTGCAAGAAAGATGTCGACTACTGAGGAGCGCTTCAAAAAGTTGAAGGCTAACCGCATTTCGAAGAAGGGAGGTAAAGACCGCGTCGAGCAGCTCTGATCGCAGGTCCCCGTTCCAACTCCGGCAACTGGGGGCTCTTCTGGTTCTCCCCAGGACAGCGACTCCCCTAGCACTCAGTCCTCCCCAAAGAGACAACGGCTTGCTGATCCTGTGGACGTTGACCTCACCGAGAATGAAAGTCCCCCTGCCGTGAAATTCGTGCTCCCGCCTTGTCACTCGAGGACGCACTTCATCACAGGGAATAATTCCATATGCGTTGGTGCCCTCAAAGCTTAGATCATCTTGGGTGTCGACAGGGTTTTTCGGAGAAGGGCGCTGGTGGAGGACGTGTCCGCGGTGATGCGGGTCTGCGCTGCTGCCTTGGTTCTGAACGACGAGGCGTGCCCAGAAGACGAGCTGAACAGGTTGCGAGAAAGTTTCAGGTCCATCTCAGTTGAAATGGAGAATGTCGGCAAGGAGCTGGCTGACTGCAAAATCCAGAACCAAGCTCAGATCGAGCTTCAAGGGAAGTTAGAGGAGAGGTTGAAGAATGCTGAGGAGGAGAGAAGACGTCTCTCAGCGAGGAACGTCAAGCGGGAAGGGTCTGCTCTCCAGGCTGAGGAGGAGAGGGAACGTCTCTCGGTGAGGGATGCCGAGCTGGAAGAGGCAGTTCGTCCTGCTGAGGAGGAAATCGAGGAGGACAGGTTGTTGACCTCGCGGGCAGCGCTGATAGCGAAGCTCAGGGAAGCCGAGCAGAACAACCTCGTGGTGGCTGACATAGGTTTCCCGAATGCCCTGGAGCAACTTCGGGTTCTCAACCCCGACCTTATAACTGAAGGGACTGACCCCGACTATGAGGTGTCGATGGTCAAATCGTGCAGCCGATGCAAGAGGACGAGGTCGGAGGAGAGTACGGGCAGCCAGAGGGGACCGTCGCCGATTAGGTCTTTCCTTTCTCGTTTTGTTTGGCCTGAGAGCCATTTTGTATTGTTTCTTTTGTTTTCCCGGCCTGCGTGCCAAGGGATTTTGGAATATTTGTAATATTTATACAATGGGCATTTTGCCCGGATTTATATTTTGATCGCTACGTTTATATGTGTGTGATGCTTACTTGTTTTGTTTGTTTTACTTATTTTTGTCTAAGTAATGTGTTGATTTTGGGAGTTGCTCGACTTTGATTTCCCTCGACTGTGTGGGGAACTGATCGGGTGGTCGCAGGTGTATTTCGCCCTTCAACGGGGCTAAGAGCTCATTAGAAGTCTTAACCTCGCGGCGTGAACTTCCCATCGCAAGCTGGGTGTTCTGCCTACATGGTACGACAATGATGGGGCTCGATTGAGGTGTCCTCGTCGGATCAATGGTCTTTGCGCACACACACGCGACCCTGATCATTGCGTTTAAAAGGGGTGTCGCGCTTGTACCTTAGTGCACCCCCGTAATCGCGACGTTGGGGTGTCGCAGGCAGTGTCTAATTGTAGTATTGCTTGAGTTTCTCAGCATTCCATGGTCGAGCAAGTTGCTCCGCGTGTAGATTTTTGAGGAAGTAGGCTCCTGTCCCCGTCTTTACACGGATGCGATATGGGCCCTCCCAGTTCGCGGCGAGCTTACCTTCCCGCGAATCTTTCTGGTTCCTTCATAGGACGAGGCTGCCTACTTGAAAATCATGCTCAATAACTTTGCTGTTATAGTGTAAAGTAATTTTTTGTTTGAGTGAGGCTTCCTGTACGGAGGCCCCCGTTCTTGTCTCTTAGACGAAGTTGAGTTCTTCCCTTAGGGCCTCGTTGTTTGCCCCCTCCTCGAGGGGAGCTTCTGTCCTCCTCGAGGGTTCCCTGGCCTCCACGGGGATCACTGCTTTTATTTGGCCTCTTGTAGATCAGGCGAAAGGGAGTCTCCCCGGTTGTGGAATGTGGGGTTGTTCGGTAGGCCCAGAGGACGCTGTGGAGTTCTTCGACCCGCCTTTATTTGGCCTCGCCGAGCCGACATTTCAATACTCGAAGGATCACCCTATTTACTGCTTCGTCCTGCCCGTTTGTTTGTGGGTGCTCCACCGACGTGAAGTGCTGCTTCGTGCCTAGTTTGGCGACGAAGTCTTAGAAGTTCTTGTCGGCGAACTGTGTCCCGTTGTCGGTGACGATTGCTTGGGGAACGCCGAACCGAGCGAGGATGTTCCTCTTGTAGAAATGAAGTATGTTGAAGGTCGTGATCTTGGTTAAGGCTTCCGCCTCGATCCACTTCGTGAAATAGTCCACTCCGACGATCAGGTATTTATTCTGATATGAACCCACGACGAAAGGTCCGAGGATGTCCATTCCACACCATACAAATGGTCACGGGGACGAGAGTGTTTTGAGCTCATTGGGGGAGCGATATGCATGTCCCCGTGCCGTTGGCATCTATCGCACCTCTTAACGTGCTCCTTGGAATCGTGTTGCATAGTGGGCCAGTAATACCCTGCCCAAAGTGCTTTGCGAGCTAAGGATCGTCCACCAGGGTGTTGGGCATTGATGCCCTTGTGAATCTCCTCGAGGATACCGGGGACCTTGCTTTCTTCGACGCACCAAAGAAGTGGGATTGAAAATCCTTGGCGGTATAGTTTATCCTCAACTATCGTGTACGAACACGCTCGTCGTTTGACCATCCCCGCTTCCTTGGGATCTTTGGGGAGCTTGCCCGTCATTAAATATTCATATACCGGTGTCATCCAACAATTGGTGTCCCCGATAATGTTTACATCTGTCGTTGGAGCGGGCTTGTTGATGCTCGGATGAGAGAGTACTTCCTGGATGACTGACTTGTTTCCTCCTTTCTTCTTCGTGCTAGCCAGTTTAGACAGGATGTCTGCCCGGGTGTTGTGCTCGCGCGGGATGTGTGTCACCTCCGCGGAGAAGAAACTCTTCATTTTTTCCTTTACTAAGGTTAAGTATTCGATGTGGCAATCGTTCTTGGCCTGATACTCCCCTCGGACCAGGGAGGCCACGAGCTGGGAATCAGTAAATATCTTAACTTCCTTGGCCCCGAGGTCCTCGGCCAACCGTAGCCCGGCGAGGAAAGCCTTGTATTCTGCGTGGTTGTTTCGATGTTGGGAAGGATAACTCGAGGGAGACTTCGATCAGGATGTCGTCCTCATTCTCGAGGATGATACCTGCCCCGCTTCCTTTCGAGTTGGACGCCCCGTCGACATAGATTGTCCATCTTTAGGCTCCGTTGGTCGAAGGTTCGGGGATGGTCATTTCAGTCACGAAGTCGGCCAGTACTTGAGCTTTTAAGGCTTTCCTTCCCTCGTATTGGACGTCAAACTCGGCGAGTTCCAATGACCACCTGAGCATTATTCCCGCCATGTCTGGTCGATCGAGGAGTTGCCTTATTGGCTGGTCGGTTCTTACCATGATCGTGTGTGCCAGGAAGTAATGGTGAAGTCTTTGAGCTATAGTGACGAGGGCCAAGGCGACCTTTTCGATCTATTGATACCTGATTTCGGGGCTCTGGAGGGCTTTACTGGTGAAGTAAATTGGTTTCAGCCCATCAGGAGTTTCCCGGATGAGGACAGCGCTGACCGCCTCTTCCGTGATGGCGAGATACAAGAAGAGCGTTTCCCCGTTCCCTGGCCGCGAGAGGACCGGGGGTTGCGACAATACCTGTTTGAGATGGAGGAGCACCTGTTCGCACTCCTCGCTCCATTCGAAGGTGGCTTTCTGGCGAAGAAGTTTGAAAAATGGGAGTGCGTATTAGACTGATTTGGCGACGAAGCGGGAGAGGGCGGTTAGCATCCCGTTCAGCGACTGTATGGATTTCTTCGAGTCTGGGGTGGGTATCTCGGAGAAGGCCCTACACTTGTCGGGGTTCGCCTCGATTCCTCTCTCTGTGAGGTAGAAACCAAGGAATTTGCCTGCCCGAACACCGAAGGTGTATTTGTCGGGGTTGAATCTCATACGACATATCCTCGCTGTGTCGAACACCTTTTTAAGATGAGTCGTGTGGTCGAGTTCTGCTGTGGACTTGACGATCATGTCGTCCATGTAGACCTCGATCATATCGCCGATCTCTGCCCGGAAGACTTTGTTCATCATCCGTTGGTAGGTCGTGCCGACGTTCTTTAGGCCGAAGGGCATTATGTTGTAATAGTAATTGCCTGACTTGGTCATGAAGGCGGTATGATGCTTGTCGGCCTTGTCCATGGGGATTTGGTTGTATCCCGAGTAAGCGTCCATGAAGGACAATAGCTTAAAACCTGCAGAGTTTTCGACCAGCTGGTCGATGTTAGGCAAAGGGTAAGAATCTTTCGGGCATGCCCGGTTAAGGTCGGTATAATCAACACACATCCTCCATTTTCCATTATTTTTTTTAACGAGTACAACGTTGAACAGCCAAGTTGTGTACTTGGCTTCCGAAATGAAATTTACCTCTAGGAGGTCTTTTACAGCTTTTTCAGCAGCCTCCGCTTTCTCCGGAGACTTCCTACGCCTACGTTGAGCTATGGCCCTAACGGCCGGGTCTATAGTCAGTTGATGACAAGCCACCTCGGGGTCGAGTCCGGGCATTTCTGAAGCACTCCAGGCGAACAGGTCATAATTCTCCCGGAGGCAGGCCTCCAGCTGCTTCTTCGCCAGGTCGGGGAGTCCAGAACCAATCTTCACGCTTCGGTCGGGGTCGTCTCTGAGGGTCACCAGCTCGAAGTCTCCGTCTGGGACAGGGCGCGTTGGGTAGATGGGCTGCCCGTTGCCTTCAGCTGGAAGGTCATCCCCGGCGGCATCTTCTGGATTATGTTCCCCGGGGAACCTTCTGTCGAGGTCGACCGCGTTGACGGACGGGAGTGGCATCTGCTCTGCGCCCGAAGATATCTTGCTTTGTTCTTAGGCTTGGAACCAATGATGTTCAAACCCTTGATGGCAGCGTCGAAGCATCTTCTGGCCGCCTCGATGTCCCCGTGCATGGTGACCACACGTGTAACACCCCAATTCCCATCGCAGACAAATAATACATAAATAAATCCGAGTAAATAAAAATTTATTATTCTTAGATAGAAACCAGGATGCCACATTTAAATGAAGAAAACACAATCCCTGCTCAATTATTTGATACATAACACAAAATGGAATAAACGTAAAAGGGAAACTTTTTCCATATAAAAGGAAAGTTCAATTATGGAATAAAGCGGAAAGATCCATAACTGACTTGTTTTACAAAATAAATTGTTTTATAGCATCAAAATATTCATACAAAGTTAATACAAAATAGATCCAACAAATGTATACATATATAACAAAAGCGTTCCCCGACTCCCGTGTGTCATACCCCAAATTTTACCCCTTAGATGTCATAACATCTCGCATATCATATAGGTCAATCATTCGCACATAACTAACCAAGTTATTAGCTATTGACTTTTTAAATTTGTTTTCGCAAAACATGTTGCGGTTAGCAGAAGTCGCCACCGACTTTTCTTTTATCCAATTTATTTAGGAAAGGTGAAAAGAACAGGAAAGACCTTTTTGAAAAGATTTTGAGTTCGGGGGGTAAGTTATGAAAAGGGAAGGTGTTAGCACCCCTTTTCATCTGTAGTTATCTACGGGCTCTTAATTGCTTGCTCACTTTAACTTGCTTTTTTTGAAATGTGGTGTGTGTTTAGAAAATATTTTGTAAAAGTTGACTTTGTAATAATTCGTGTAAGAATGTATACAAAGTGTTTGTTTTTGAAAATATTTTTGAAAGTATGAGGTGTCAAAAGTATTTGTTTTTTTTTTAGTTGTGAGCAAGCATTTAAAAGTTACTTACCCTTAATTTATAAGGTCTTTCTTGTACTTATCCTCTTCCTTGAGAGATAGTACTATCCATACCATTAGTGGGTAGGTAGTCCTATCTATTGGATGTGAAGGGACAGCGAAGGGTCATCGAATGATCATAAAAGGCAACATGTAAGGATACCTTAGCAATTCGAAGGGACTATCATCATTTTTCCGTAGGGTCATCGAGGGACAAGATCATCTTTTCGTAGGCAACTCGAAGGGTCATCGAGGGACTATGATCTTTATATCGAAGGGACTATGATGATATTATTCGTAAGCGTCTTTTGCTAAAGTATCCCTACGTTTGAGGGACATGACCACTATTTCGTAAGGCAAACGAAGAGAGGTTACCCTAGAGGTTCATGTGTGTGCATTAGGTCGATGGCGATGCTAAAAAGCAGTCGACTTACAGGGTTTAAAAAAAGGGCTCGATTATTGAATCGAGAATTGTTTGATATTTTTAAAAAAGGTTTTAATATTGTAGCAAGATATGAGCAAAATAAAGAAAGCAACAAAATTATTTTACACATCATGGGAATTGGGATACATTTTGCCAATGGGGATAAAATGAGTGATAAATATACAATTCAAACATGCAATAATTCAACAGTAATTAGCAAAAGTTTTAATCCAAACTTAATAACCAGATTAACAATAAAAAAGAATAACAATATTTAAATCTAAATTCAAACAAGATTAAGATTAAAATTGAAACAAAATTAACATCAAAAATTAAAAAATGAAATCAAAATTATTCGAGAATTAATAAAAGAACATCGCTAACGCAAAAGGTGTGATCATCGCAACATGGATCCGAATTGTACCGATCTAATTATTAAAAGAGAAACGCAAAGAAGAGAAGTGCACGGATTATAATCATGACGCAAGGATGTGAACCAAAGTCACGTATGCGAAGACGTGCAAAGGTTACAGCAAGAGATTAGATCGGATCTAATAATAACAATGTTGGATCAAAATTAACGCAAATTGAAGAAAGAAGGCAAATTGCTACCGCGTAAGCGGTCATCGCAAATCGGATCAATAAACCACTACATAATAAAAATCAAATTAAGACATAAAGTTGCAAATCGAAACACGAATTGGTTGGTGTAAAACAAACGGATTACCGCTAGACCAAACCATCGGACGTGTGCACAAAATCGAAACGCAATGATAATCAATTTAAAAGAGTAAAATAAAAAATCACTAATAAACCGGTATATATTAATCAATAGCTTGCTACACTTAACGTGATCATCGCAATAGATCTAAATCGTGCAGATCTAAATTTATAAAATAGAAAACGCAAAGAAAAAGTAAATTTAACGGGTTAAAAAAATCGACAATGTTGCTAACGCAAAAATGCGCTCATCGCAACTGGATCGAACTGACACAAATGTCACGCACTATACACGTCTACATGTAAATAGCGTATCGACACGGTTCAATCCAAAAAAAAAAGAATAGATAAATAAATAAAAAACAATATTAAAAACAATATGTGTTAAAACAAAAAAGGATTATCAATAAAGAAATGTTATATATTATGAAAAAAAATGGTACGTTTTATGATTATTAAAAAAACAAGTTGTATCTCATGATTATTAAAATAAAATAAATTATATCTTATAATTTTATTGAAATACAAGTTATCTTGCGATTACTAAAATAAAACAATTTATATGTATATGTACGTGAGAACAGCATAAAACAAGTTTTAGATATTATATTTCAAATCAAAACCACTTAACAGGAACGTGCTATGCAAAACCATACTGTATCAATAGCAAACTAATATATATACCTGTTAGTAATATATGTGACGGTACCACGATGGAATTTGAACCAAAAGAAAAAACTAGAAAAAGTGAACAAATCTTTTATACAAAAACAGTACTGAGTGCAAATTTCGGTATCGGCTGTATCGTATAAGTATCACATGAGCCGTTGTTTTTTTTTTTGGTTCTTTGTTACGTGTAAAACAACATGTATTTATAGATCTAGAAAATTAGGTTAAAAAGTTTAAAAAGGAAAATAAAATCAGTCTTAATTCATATTGATAAAAAAAACCTGAATAAAATCATATAGTATCTGATTTTTACTTGGTCACCAAGTAGACTAAGTATGACACAAAAATGACATAAACTGACCAATAGGAAATGAGTACACAAGAAAGGAAATATTTTTTGTATCTATTATGATTTTTGCACTCCTTTTTGGTAAAAAGTACATAAAATCAAATAAATAATTATTTTTCAAAAATGCCTTAAAATTAAAAACGAAAATTAAAAACAAATAATAAAAAAATACAATTTTTGTGATTTTTTTTTAAAATAATTTAAAATGGAAAGAAAGTTAGTAACAAATAACAGAAACAAATCCAAAATGTAACATGTGAGATTCGAACCCACGACCTCATACTTGCAAGCCTTATCTCCTTTCCAATTGTGCCAATTCATTTATTCGAAACAAAAATGCACTTGAAAGCATATGAAGGTCAAACAACTATTTGTTATTTAAACAATTTAAAGTAAATTGTTACCCATTTTTGAATAAAAATTACTGTTAAAATGTTAGTAAAATTGAACCAAAAAAAAAAACTTATAAAATCAAAGTTAAAAATAAATTAAATGTCAGAAATAGGGTGGGCAAATTTTGGGGTACAACAGCTGCCCCTGTTCAATCTTCTTAAACCTGAAGAGTTAGATTGGCATGTCTGCCATTCGTGATCTTAAGGTGGAAGAGGATTGAACACTTAAGTGCCCCGAAATTTGCACTCACGGGTGCACGAAGTAACGCTTGTTGGTTGATTGTATTGCTTGAATGGGCTTAAAGATGTCATCCAAAGTAACTGCTGATAGGAGTATCAGAATGAGTCTAGGTTTGACTGTATCTAAGGAATATACTAGAATGAGTATATGTCTTAACTGTATCTATAAGGAGATCATAATGAGTCTTTGTCTGACTGTATCTGAGAGTCGTATTAGAATGAGTCTACGCCTGACTGTATCTGAAAAATTAGTATTAGAATGAGTCTTCGACCGACTGTATCTAAAAGATTAGTATTAGAATGAGTCTTAGACCGACTGTATCTAAAAGATGTACTGGAATAAGTATCAGAATGAATCTGTGTCTTGATTGTATCTGAACTGTGTCTAGAAGATGTACTGGAATGAGTATCAGAATGAATCTGTGTCTTGATTGTATCTGAACTGTGTCTAGAAGATGTACTGGAATGAGTCTACTCCTGACTGTATCCAAAGAAGTATCTGAATGAATCTTCGACTGATTGTATCTGAAGGATGATAAACTGTTGACAATATTTGTTCGTTTGAGAACTAACCAGAAAAAACCAAGTTAGTTTTATGCAATGTCATGATATATGTAATGCATTGCGTAATGATGCTATTAAAATAAATGAGAATGTTATATGCGTTTTGTATGCATATGCTATGATGTATTGTAAATGTTGTATGGGTATGAAATGTCGCTGAAGGTAGCGGTGGCGTTGAATAGTAACGTCTGATTGGGGAAAATAAATCCCTGACTATTGCTGGGGATGGAGAAAATAAATCTTCAGATCCTGTTTAGAATGACTCTACTGGGGATTCAAACTTCCCGTTTGGGAATATTCTGCTGGGGATCTTTGACTTCCGCTTGGGGATAGAAGTATTCTGTCAGGAGAGTTGGTCGTTCGTCGTGCTTTTTATTGAAGGATTTGATTCTTATGTACCCTGACTGGGGATAAAAGAGATGGATAATCCTCCGATGCACTATCTGACCAAGTTTCAGACATGGGTGACCACTCTTCTGGGAATAGCAACCATGGACGAAATCCTACTGGAGAAGAGAACTCTGTCGGGTAATTTGTAGTGTTGGAAAAGCAAACTCCGCCGGGGAATTGAATTCTGTATACTTCTAAGAGGGAATATTATCTGATGGGGATCAAAATTCCATAGGCTGCGTTGAGGAAATTTCTGCTGTATGCTGGGGAAATGATCAACTTCTTTATCTGCTAGGGGATCTATGATCATGCCAAGCTGTCCGTTGGGGAGGTTTCTTTATGTACTCTACTGGGGACGCAATCTTGAATAGACCTGGCTGAAGAGAGAAATTCTGTCGTGAAGGAGATGTTGGGGAAATAAACTCCGTTGGGGAACTCTCTGGAGCGTGATGTTGAAAGAATCAAACTTCTGTCTTGTTGGGCAATCCTTTGGGGATATGGGAGTGAATTGCTGGAAAGTATCTCAATTGTTGCTTGAGAGTATGTTAATTCTGCTGGGGAGTATATCTCTGTTGAGGATGATCTCCACTGGGGAAGCAACGCTGCCGAGGAATAAACTCTACTGGGGACGAGCTTGTGAAAATAGCTCTGTAGAGATAGTTCCATGGAGATTGCTCTGTGGGGATATTACCATGACATCGGCTCCGTGGGGGTGATTCTGTTAAGGTCTGCTGGATACAGGACTTGCTGGGGATTCCAACCTCCAAGAGTCTTTAGTAAATGTTGATTCTATGACAGCAAACCGGGTGGAAAAGATCACTTCGGGCTTCAACTCTGCTATTGACCCTATGTCTTCAAGTATTTCATCACTTGATGTTGGTAGAAAATGATAAGATTGATATACGTTGTTTGAACGGAGTTGGCAATGAAAACTGGTACTGACTCGTAAGTGGATGATCCAACGGGACATAGTCGTACGCTTTAATCCTTAACTTCTTCCTGGACCGCCTTTTTAGGTTTTTAGTCCACCGGGATACCCTTTCTTGCCCAAGCCTCCTTTTCAAGTTTTCGACTTACCGGGTGTGCAATTCTTTTATATATGTCCCTAATTTTTTCCCGAACCTTTTTGGTTCGTCGGGATGCCCTTATTTTTGCCTAGGCTTGTCAACCTAGCGGGTCTTTTTCATGCGTAGTATTTTTTTGACTATGTGCGCGTTCACAGGGTGCGAGAAATCTTCGCTGCCCATGGTAGTAATCCTCGTAGCGTCGTCAGAAAATATCTTCTTGATTACGAATGGCTCTTCGCACGTAAGAGTTCGTTTGCCCCCAAGATCACCTGTATTTAGAACTTTCGATAGTCTCTACTTCCCCAAATAATTTCTAGGAATTATCATGACTGGATCCGAAGACATGATACTGACACCATCTGATACTATTGGCACAAACAAGTAACTCCCACAATGGCTCTTACTGAAACTCGGGATCAATGCCATGTAACAGGAGGAATGTGCTTCCAGACTGCGGTGTATCGTGTATTCCCTGGTTAATGGTTGAGGAGCTTGCAACTGAACTTGATCTGGTCAGATTTGAAAAGAAAGCGTTGCCCCTAGCGGAGGATGATTTGCCCCAGAATGGAAGTATTTGAAAAGAGCTGCCTCAAGAGAAATAACCGGGATGCCTCATAATAATATGCCCCTTGATTGGAAGATAGTGACCATGCCCCTTGTATACATTGGCTTTTAACCAACTGAGTCAGCGCAGGAAATATTTCTGCTTTTCGATGCACCTCTGAAGCAACTTTGTCTGTCGGGAGGACTTTTGTTCATTGAATGTTCATCATGTGAACTTCTCTGCTGTCAAACACTTAGTTATATGCAAACAATGATATTCAAAATGCAACGCTTATGTCTGTCTTGAAGTTTTGAAAAAGAATTATTTAGCAAAACCATGTTTGTAAAAACTGTGATGTCAACTCAAGATTTATAACAAGCCCTAAAGGAGTCAAGATACCTTTCGGTAACAGTATGCCTTCGAGCTAACCATGCTTCAGCTAGGACTTTTAAAGGGTTGTAACGTGGCCTGGTTCACGGTTTAAGAAACAAAGGATAAAGGCTCAAAGCTTATTTGTACCCAACCCATTCTCCGTGATGTTCTTCAGTCCTATACTCAGTTAACTATACATTCAGATTCCTAGAGATTTTGGAATTTTAACACTGATGTTTGGTGATGGTTCAAAAACCGTAAGTTTATTTGAAAAGGCAGTCATTATTTTTTGTAACATTTTTCTTTTGAGGGTTTGTAGTGACCTCTTTTTGACTTTGTTATCCCTAACTTTTGCCTGAACTGTTTATTTTGAGATCACAGTCAGCGGGATGTCTCAATTTTTACTAAGTCTCCTTCATAGGTTTTGACTTAGCGGGCTTTTCTTTTGATAGATATTGACTGCTTGGCTTAATGATTACAGGGAACCATCACTAATTGTGTACAAAAGATCAACTGGCATAATTGAGTTAACTGAGGAACTTCCCTGCCTCAAGTTATGATTAAGGGTTTTAATTTGCATGAGAAGGAAAACTCCTACTTCTTAGGCTCAAAGGGGTTGACTAGGGATTAACTTCCTTATAACTCCACTGTTTAGGATTTGAAACAATGCCTGTACATCGTCAGCACAGTCTGTTCAAAAGCATACCGTATGAAATTATGGTACCGTTTTCGTCATCCTCCCTCTAAAGGCTTACAGCTTTAACGAGAGTTAAATATCACAAAAGAGAAGTAAGAAGCATAGTTTAAATATAGTGAAACGAATGGATAAATTCAAGACAAACACACGCAATGCATTAATGTGAAAAAACCAAAGTTTGACATAATAGTAAGTGCTTAAGCCAACAAAAGAAATTTCAAATGAAAATTCAAATGATTTCAAAGCTTCCCTTCCTGAACCTGTCACTTCAGACGATGTGTCTTGCAGCTTCGATATTAGATGGGGATAGAAGAACTCAGTCTGACCATTTGGTGTGAACTCGAGGACTCCTTCGTCAATCAGGTCTTGGATCCTATGTTTCAATGGACCACAGTCTTCAGTATCATGAACAGGACTATTCGAATGATAAGCACATCTTGTGTTAGGTTCGTAACCATGAGCAAGGTTGGCTGGAGCTGAGTATGAAGGTAACAGAGTTATCAAGTTCTGATTGAGCCATTGTTGCAAAGCATGAGACAGCGGCATGTGCAACGGGGTAAATGGTCGTTTAGGTTTGGATTTCCAAGTATGTTGACCACCATGCTGCCTACGTTGATCTTTCTGTTGTTGAACTGGTGGTGCGACAACCCTATAAGGTCTTCTTCCTTCAATTGAAAGACTATCAGTAGTAACCTGTCTCTTTCCTTCGTTTATCCTCATCTTTTTCTCAACCAAGTCAGCTTGTTACCTTAGAGGCCGGCTGATGATCTGATCCCCGACTCTGTTGTCTTGAAGTTTATTGACGAGGACTCTCAGCTCTTCTTGCCCCCGAGCTAAGTTTTGGATAAAAGCCATCTGACCATACATCTGGATTCTCATCTCTGTCATCTCAGCTTGTAGTTGTTTCAATTGATCATCCTTGTTGTCTTCAGGATTTTTCTTTTTCATGTACTTAGTGAGGAGGGCTTTCAACTATTTTTGCCCCTTGAATAGGCTCAGGATCATCTCTTGGAATTGGGTGTTCTGAGTCTGGAGATCCTTGACAGCTTGTTCTAATACCATTTTCTGCTGAAATAAACAGCGAGGAGATGAGAAACCCGTTGTGGAAACCTGTTATGATATGTATGTAAATGCATATGCAATGTTTTCAAGGATATTTATGGAATCTAGTTTGCAAAATTAGAAATTGAATTTGGTTGCAGCTTTGTCTGAAGAACTTTGACTTTTCATCTTTGAACGTCATTCTATAAGAATCAAGCTCGCCATATAAAGTGGGTCATAGCCTCTGATTCAGGATACTGTTCTTTTGAGTTTGAAGGCATCTGGCTAGAGGAAAATAAATCCTCTTGCCCCTTGATAGAAATCTGGCTTTTGATACTCCTTCCATAATAGCACCTGCAAATTGTGCGCCATAAATCCCTAAGATCCTTAAAAAAGGTTAGTTAACATGCTATGTTATGATGGTATGTGGATGTTATGCATTAAGTAAAAGCACGAGGACAAGTAAGTCCCGCAAAGAGTTCAAGTTGTTAGAGTACAAACAAATCCTGCAAGGAATTCAAGTTGTTAGATAGTGAATACAAACAAGTCACACAAGTAGCCTTAGGTTTAAAGGCTTGCATGAAGTCCAAAGGTAAGTACCCTTCCCATACCAAGGTTTAGTTGGTTCAACCTGTCCTAAAATAGTAACTGGGTTCTATGAATCTCATATCACGGATCTTTCTCGCAGGCTTTATTTTGGTACGACACTCGAGCGGCCGACCAAAACATCCCGAAAGTCCAATCTCAATGAGCGTAGTCTCGAGTATCAACCAACTTTGAAACATGCCAAACCGGCTATCTTACTACCTTCTAATGGCCAAGGCCAAGTTCAACTAGGGTTCTAAGGGCAAATTAGTGCTTAATGACACCACGCGGCAGCCTAATGTTATCCCTAATCCAAGCCTCGAGGAACATCAGTACAAACCAAAGTGTTACACTAACTATGGCTACCAAATCAACCGTAGCGGTACATGACGTACAGTCTCCTTGGTCTCTTGCCACTTACCTAAGGTCCTAGATCTGGGTGTAGGATCATTTACCCAAGTAATACCCCCCAAGACAAAACCCTTAAAAGTAAAGCACACAAAACAGATAATTAAAGTAGTTAAAGTGATCTAAACCCTAAGGTAACCCCTCTTTTAAGTATTTCCCCAGCAGAGTCGCCAGTTCTGTAATACGGTGGAGAACTAACTTTTTAATTTTGTTTTTGCAAAACATGTTGCGGTTAGCAGGAGTCGCCGCCGACTTTTCTTTTATCCAATTTATTTAGGAAAGGTGAAAAGAACAGGAAAGACCTTTTTGAAAAGATTTTGAGTTCGGGGGGTAAGTTATGAAAAGGGAAGGTGTTAGCACCCCTTTTCATCCGTAGTTATCTACGGGCTCTTAATTGCTTGCTCACTTTAACTTGCTTTTTTTGAAATGTGGTGTGTGTTTAGAAAATATTTTGTAAAAGTTGACTTTGTAATAATTCGTGTAAGAATGTATACAAAGTGTTTGTTTTTGAAAATATTTTTGAAAGTGTGAGGTGTGAAAAGTATTTGTTTTGTTGTTTAGTTGTGAGCAAGCATTTAAAAGTTACTTACCCTTAATTTATAAGGTCTTTCTTGTACTTATCCTCTTCCTTGAGAGATAGTATTATCCATACCATTAGTGGGTAGGTAGTCCTATCTATTGGATGTGAAGGGACAGCGAAGGGTCATCGAATGATCATAAAAGGCAACATGTAAGGATACCTTAGCAATTCGAAGGGACTATCATCATTTTTCCGTAGGGTCATCGAGGGACAAGGTCATCTTTTCGTAGGCAACTCGAAGGGTCATCGAGGGACTATGATCTTTATATCGAAGGGACTATGATGATATTATTCGTAAGTGTCTTTTGCTAAAGTATCCCTACGTTCGAGGGACATGACCATTATTTCGTAAGGCAAACGAAGAGAGGTTACCCTAGAGGTTCATGTGTGTGCATTAGGTCGATGGCGATGCTAAAAAGCAGTCGACTTACAGGGTTTAAAAAAAGGGCTCGATTATTGAATCGAGAATTGTTTGATATTTTTAAAAAAGGTTTTAATATTGTAGCAAGATATGAGCAAAATAAAGAAAGCAACAAAATTATTTTACACATCATGGGAATTGGGATACATTTTGCCAATGGGAATAAAATGAGTGATAAATATACAATTCAAACATGCAATAATTCAACAGTAATTAGCAAAAGTTTTAATCCAAACTTAATAACCAGATTAACAATAAAAAAGAATAACAATATTTAAATCTAAATTCAAACAAGATTAAGATTAAAATTGAAACAAAATAAACATCAAAAATTAAAAAATGAAATCAAAATTATTCGAGAATTAATAAAAGAACATCGCTAACGCAAAAGGTGCGATCATCGCAACATGGATCCGAATTGTACCGATCTAATTATTAAAAGAGAAACGCAAAGAAGAGAAGTGCACGGATTATAATCATGACGCAAGGATGCGAACCAAGGTCGCGTATGCGAAGACATGCAAAGGTTACCGCAAGAGATTAGATCGGATCTAATAATAACAATGTTGGATCAAAATTAACGCAAATTGAAGAAAGAAGGCAAATTGCTACCGCGTAAGCGGTCATCGCAAATCGGATCAATAAACCACTACATAATAAAAATCAAATTAAGACACAAAGTTGCAAATTGAAACACGAATTGGTTGGTGTAAAATAAACGGATTGCCGCTAGACCAAACCATCGGACGTGTGCACAAAATCGAAACGCAATGATAATCAATTTAAAAGAGTAAAATAAAAAATCACTAATAAATCGGTATATATTAATCAATAGCTTGCTACACTTAACGTGATCATCGCAATAGATCTAAATCGTGCAGATCTAAATTTATAAAATAGAAAATGCAAAGAAAAAGTAAATTTAACGGGTTAAAAAAAATCGACAATGTTGCTAACGCAAAAATGCGCTCATTGGAACTGGATCGAATCGACACAAATGTCACGCACTATACACATCTACATGTTAATAGCGTATCGACACGGTTCAATCCAAAAAAAAAAGAATAGATAAATAAATAAAAAACAATATTAAAAACAATATGTGTTAAAACAAAAAAGGATTATCAATAAAGAAATGTTATATATTATGAAAAAAAAAAACGGTACGTTTTATGATTATTAAAAAAACAAGTTGTATCTCATGATTATTAAAATAAAATAAATTATATCTTATAATTTTATTGAAATACAAGTTATCTTGCGATTACTAAAATAAAACAATTTATATGTATATGTACGTGAGAACAGCATAAAACAAGTTTTAGATATTATATTTCAAATCAAAACCACTTAACAGGAACGTGCTATGCAAAACCAGACTGTATCAATAGCAAACTAATATATATACCTGTTAGTAATATATGTGACGGTACCACGATGGAATTTGAACCAAAAGAAAAAACTAGAAAAAGTGAATAAATCTGTTATACACAAACAGTACTGAGTGCAAATTTCGGTATCGGTTGTATCGTATAAGTATCACATGAGCCGTTGTTTTTTTTTTTGGTCCTTTGTTACGTGTAAAACAACATGTATTTATTGATCTAGAAAATTAGGTTACAAAGTTTAAAAAGGAAAATAAAATCAGTCTTAATTCATATTGATAAAAAAAACTGAATAAAATCATATAGTATCTGATTTTTACTTGGTCACCAAGTAGACTAAGTATGACACAAAAATGACATAAACTGACCAATAGGAAATGAGTACACAAGAAAGGAAATATTTTTTGTATCTATTATGATTTTTGCACTCCTTTTTGGTAAAAAGTACATAAAATAAAATAAATAATTATTTTTCAAAAATGCCTTAAAATTAAAAACAAATAATAAAAAAATACAATTTTTGTGATTTTTTTTTAAATTAATTTAAAATGGAAAGAAAGTTAGTAACAAATAGCAGAAACAAATCCAAAATGTAACATGTGAGATTCGAACCCGCAACCTCATACTTGCAAGCCTTATCTCCTTTCCAATTGTGCCAATTCATTTATTCGAAAAAAAAATGCACTTGAAAGCATATGAAGGTCAAACAACTATTTGTTATTTAAACAATTTAAAGTAAATTGTTACCCATTTTTGAATAAAAATTACTGTTAAAATGTTAGTAAAATTGAACCAAAAAAAAAAACTTATAAAATCAAAGTTAAAAATAAATTAAATGTCAGAAATAGGGTGGGCAAATTTTGGGGTACAACAGTTTGTTTTGTTTCCTCTGTGAATCAAGGTGTGCTTCCAAAGGTTTAGTGGAGGGATCAATCAAAGTTTTGGGTAGATCACCCTCCAATCCATTTCCGATTTCATTTCAATTTCCAATTTAAGTTTCAATTTTATTTTTCATTCAATTCAAGTTCTTTCTTTTCAATTCCTTTTCAATTCTCAACCAATTTCAAAAAATTCCTAATTCAAGTCAATTTCCATTTTAATTCAATTTTCAAGTTCAAGTGTCTAGTTTTATTTCAATTTCAATCTAGTTCAAGTCTTATTCCTAATTGTTTCAAATATAATAAAACAAAAATCAAAAGAAAAGTCATTCTCAAAAAATATACACATTTTTTTACAAGTCCATCTTGTATGTTTTACAAAAATCCTATAAAAACAACAAGGCCCATTGCCAAGGATTAAAGGTCAAAGTCAAAAATCAATTGCTACAAAACAAAACATGGAAAGGAATAGGTCTTGCTGCAGCGATTTACACAAAAAGGGAGTCCTGCTATCACTGCATAAAGTTCCTAGTCACCACTTGCAATTTTCACCAAGAAGCCAAAATACGGCTAAACCGTACAAACTTTCTGCACCACTCAAGCCAAATCCACCACGTCACTCACCCTCCTTGCAGCAAAAGGAAACCGCATAAGCCTGCTATACCTTAAAACTTGGAAAACCCTGCTGCTAAACCGGTACGAACCTCCAAGACCGCTATCTCATCTCCCTAAACTCTGCAATGCCAAGCAAATCACAACAACTCAAAAAACCAACAGCACACGCGACCTGCTTCCCACACGCAACAGCAACAACTCTTCAGCCTGCACTACAAAACCGTACTAAGCCACAATACAACACACCAAAGACTCTGCTACACCAGACCACCTGCTACTAAAACCCTGCACAATACTGCTGCACAATCAGCCACAGAGCCTGCAATTATCAGAATTGCAGTATTAGTATGATAATAGGCTTATAACTTAAACCAGGAATCAAAGTAGAGGAAAGCAATTTTTGACTATCATAATTTGAGCAATAAAGCAGCATTTTTCATAAGAATAATATGAATAACTTTAAATCTCAAAAAGTGAATCAATCCATTTTAGTTTTGGTTTTTAATAGTTTGAACTCAAAGGAAAACCTAATAAGTTGATATAAAGGCGATGATATTACGGGGGCAAAGGGGCGGAAACCAACAACAAAAATACCCTAGTTTTCTAACAAACAGAGGAACTAGCCATTTTCCAAGTGTTCCATCCCTATTAAAAAAAAGCTCCGTAATCACAAGTTTCCCGAACTTCACATCAGAGCTCTAGAAATTTGGAGCTAAGCCTCATTCCAAACAGAAGAAATTTGGATAAAAGTTTCTTAAAGACAAGAAAGGCAAGCAACGAGTCATAGAGAAGGATTTCGAATTTAAATAAGGAGCAAAGTACATACCCATATTTGGCTTCAAAGCAGGACTCTTGGTGTGGGTATTCATTTCTGAACCTCTTTCTTTTTCTTTATTTCCTTCACTCCCATTTTGATTTTGGTCATCCATGTCATCGTGTAGAAACATTCTTGAATGATGTTATCATTAATTTGTTATTTATTTGGCCTTCGACTCTATTCATTCCTGTTCTTGACTCGATTATGCATGTTTTGCTTCATGGCTATGTAAAAAGTTTCACTGGATTTTCAATCTGAGATGTTTGTTTCTGAAAATGGTTTGTTTGGCTTTTCGAAACGGAGTTTTGATTTTCGAAACTGAATGGGAGAGAGTTGTAGTTTCAAGTCATGGAGTTTAGTTTCCTTTCTCAAAATCGTTTGTGTGGAAACAGAGCGTGAGATACGAAAGAGAAAGGTAATGGTCGTGTTGGATTCTAGGGTTTTCTGATGCCTTGCCTTATGCTTATAACCGAACCGGGTCGGTTTGATCCATGTTTTTTTCACCCGCCGCTCCAGTACCTGGATCCGGTATCTTTGGGCTTCCTCCATTGCCATTTTCTTTTGAACTCAGGCCCGTTGTCTTGTTTAAGCTAAATTAATTTTTCATGACATTTGATTCAAGTTTTTAAAATGAAATATTTTTCTTTTCTTTCCCAAAAATAAAAAAGGAGTTTTAGATTTCATGTAAATAATTATTTACTTGTTATTTTAATTTAATTTTTTATCAAAATTTAATTCTTTTTCTAAGTTTTTTAGTTTAAGTTTAACATTATGATATTTCAAAAAGTAATAAAAAAGGTTTTAATTAGTCTTAGACATGGCCTTAATTTTATTAGGTGTTTCATTATTTTTTTTTGTGCGAAGATTTGTTCGAATATCTAACCCATGATTCGATTAATTTTGTATATATATATATATCTTGAATCACTAAATAAATTAGTAAAGTGGGTACATAAGTAAAATGTACCTTTCATCTAGAATCAAAGCTTGAATCATCTGTCTAATTTCAAAAATAATTTCAAATCATTTCCTAACCCGGATAATTTCAAACCATCTTCAAAACCAAATCAAACATCTTTTTATTAAATCTCGAAAGAAGAGGACTGTTAGAATCTAGCATTCTAGCAGAAACCTCGAATGATTGGTCTCAAGTCTCGCACTTTGGGGTAGCCATTATTCATTCTTTCGCTCCTCAAAAACATCTAATTTTAATTCGGACGAATAAGAGCCGTCAAGATCTAGCATCTTGGCACAACTCTTCGAACAATTGATTTTCATCAAGCGTTCATTGTCCATCAAACAACTTTCATATTAACTTGGACGAATAAGGGCCGTTAAGATCTAGCATCTTGACATAACCCTTTTGAGCGATTGACCATCGTCAAAAGCTCGTTGTCCTAAAAACAATCTTAATCATAACTTGGATGAATAAGAGCCGTCAAGATCTAGCATCTTGGCACAACTCTTCGAACAATTGATTTTCATCAAGTGTTCATTATCCATCAAATATTTTTCATCAACAACTTGAACGCATAAGAGCCGTTAGAGTCTAGCACTCTGGCATAACTCTTTGAACATTTGCTCAGATGTTCGCCAGTCACTTAACATACTTCAACTAACAACCCGTAGTACTCAGAACTACGGACGCTCTGATTTCTCATTCTTCAATGAGAATACGTAGGCACAAGAATCCTAATTCTTGGTGAGCCACCTTTTACTATTTTCCACCTTCCATCTTTTGCCACCTCTTATCTTTGTCAATCGCCACCTCAAGACTTCCTTCCTTCTTTAAGGATATCAATACTTCAAAGTACATCAAATCTTTTTTCAAAATAAACTTGGAAGAAAAGGATTGTTAGAATCTAGCATTCTAGCATAACCCTTTGAAAGATTGGCCTCAAGTCTTGCACATTGAGGTATCCAATCATTTCTTTCTTTCATCCTTAAAACACTTAATAACAATTTGGACTAATAGATGTTAGAGTCTAGCACTCTAGCACAACTCTTTGAACCATTGATCTTTATCAATGTTCATTGTCCAACAAATAATTTTCTCAAACTAATCTTGAATGATAGAGAGTGTTAGAGTTTAACACTTTAGCATAAACTCTTTGATCATTTGATGATCATCATTCTTAAAATACATCCAATCATACTCAAAACTCCATTTTTATGGACAGATCTTGATTCTCGTCAAGAGACCAAAATATCTTCAACCCTTAACCTCAAAGTCATAGGATACCTACTTTTCCCTTTGGCCTCATAGCCATTCAATCCCATCACAACTTAGAATTAGAGAGTTCTTTAACTCTACGTGAGTATCATGATCATGAATACTCATTCCCCTTGGAACTTTGACCATAGTCAATGGTTCCTCACCTTAGTTAGGTGAACTAAGATTGCTCTGATTCCATCCTTATAAGGATACGTAGGCACGAGAGTGCAAAGTCTTGGCAAACACCCTAGTAATAAAACCTCTTTAGGTCATCTCTCCTTTAACAATAATCATTTACCTTCCCATTAAGTAGAAGACTAGAAACTAACTTTAAGCTAACACTCTTTTAACCTTAACTAAACGGTTCCCGTTGAGTACAACGGACGTGAGGGGTGCTAATACCTTCCCCTTGCGTAACCACCTCCCGAACTCAGACATTGGTTGCGATGACCATATCTGATCCTTTCTTTTAGGGGTTTTATTCGATATTTTCCCTTTCCTTATATGGAATAAATAAAGATCGATGGCGACTCTGTTAAGTCCATCCTGCGGGCGTGCGATTGCGCTTCGCGAGGTCGTTCTCATTTTTCGAGGTACGACACCGTGTTACGTATCAGAGCAGACTGACTGACAAACGGATGGAGAACTAATCTTCAGAAAAGCCTCCAAGACTACTAATCTGCAATTGCCTCATAGAGCAACAAACCACAGCAGAAGGGTGAGAAATAACAACTAAATCAAGATTGCATAATAATATACAAACACATATAAATTCACATGCATAGTTATTCTCACCATAAGCATCACATGCCAATACATATAGCATATATCAATTATACCAACATAATCACATATTCACACATAAGGCATAACAAAGTTATGACATATGGAAACACACCATCACATCACATAACATATGTCTATACATAAAACATATCATCCATAACCAATGCATTTATCACAAATGCACATCAAATCACCAATGCTATCACAAGCTCAACACATAATCAATCCATTCATGATTTATGCAAATGCAAAGAGACCGACACAACGACTCTATGCAAATGCGGTACCAATCCATCCATCATTCTCATCATCAGTTCACTCAGGAACTATTGGAATCATCGCTTGTTACTTAGTGTAACTCCCCGTCGGGCAAACGATGTTCCCCGTCGCTCACACATCTTTGTATAAGGCACACGACGTTTATGGATCGCTCACACCTCTTTGTATAAGGCACACGACCTGATCGCTCACACCTCTTTGTATAAGGAACACGGTCGTCTATAATCATCGCTCACGCCTCTTTGTATAAGGCACACGATGTTATAGCGGATTCCCTCTGGAACCATTTCGTCGCTCACACCCACTAGGGCACACGACATCACAAGAATGCATATCATGATGCTTGGCATACAATGACTCATGACAATCAAATGCACATCCACAATTCAACAATATGAATTATCTCATCATCATTATTCATGCATTGGAAATCAATTCAAACAATGCATTTCAAACCATAAAGGCCACCAAATAACATATATTGAATTTCACATAAATAATGCATTTCAACATAAACCACAAACCACAACAATCATTATCACATGCATCAACATCATATAGATAACACAAAAGCCCCACATTTATAGGACGATAGCATATCGCATCGAACACCAACAAACACAACAAAACCTACAAACCATAAATCATCCTCTACCAACTATTCTTAGTTAACATATGGTATCACATAACCAATTACTAGCACATTGGATTGTCTTTCCAAGGCTTCAAGTCCCATATCAATCGGATTCCTGATTCGTGAATTTTGGTGGAAACAGGGACTACCGTATTCACACATACATCACTTTCCATATTTTCTTATCAATCCATGGCATAAACATATGTTCCTATTCCACTATCAAAAAGAGCATTGAAAAAGCTTTCCAACGCATCCGACCGTGCCTCAATCCGAGTTATGGATCAAAAGTTATGAAGGAAACAAAATGGGAAAATCTGTCACATTCGCTTTCCTATTCGCAATGCGAACTCCAGCGAACCGTGGCAGAGAAAAAATAGCATAAAGTTCGCAATGCGAACTTCTGGGCGAACCTTCGCTTTCCCCTTCGCTGGGGTTCGCAAAGCAAACTTGCGAACCCAGAAATTCACAGCAACGTCAATATAGGTCATATGGGACCAAAATTCATCATTTCTTCCACACAAACACTTCCAAATCACAATATATCAACCAAAACATGTTCCCACATAATCGACAAGTATTCTACACAGTTTATATCGAAATTCATCCGTGAAAACATCGATTTCTATCAATTTATCAATGAGAAAATGTTGTGAAACAACCAAAACAATTACAACAAACAACACATATACATACACAAGCAAGATATAATCGAAACTTCTCACCCTTACCCGATTATTCGCGATTGAAACGGAGGTTTCCTCGATTTTCCTCTTTCTCCTCTTCTCTCTTTCTTTCTTCTCCTTTTCTTTCTCTTCTTTTTCTTTCCCTTTCTTTTCTCTCTTTTTCTCTCCACTTTCTATTTATTAAAAATATCTAACCTCTCAAAATGACCATTTTACCCCTCAGCTCAAATATCTCTCAAACGCTCTCAAAATGCGATAAAACATAATAATGATGAAAAATAATATATTGTCAAATAAAAATCAAGAATAAAATAATATAAAAATGAAAATAATTAAATCGACTCGATTAAATAAATAAGACAAAACGGGGCATTACAACACGACCTCTGGTGGTGTAGTACTTCATCTTTAGGTGGACCGTTGAAGGCACCGCAGTAAGTTCGGCCAGGGTGGTCCTCCCCAAGATGCAGTTATAGAGGGAAGGACAGTCGACCACCAGGAAGCGGGTCTTGATCTGTCGGGCAGTGTCGTCGATCCCGAAGGTGACCATCAGCTCGACGTAACCCCGCGGCCTGATGGTGGTGCCGTTGAACCCTTGCAAATCCGAGCCCGCATATGGGGTTAAATGTCTTTCGGTGAGCTGGAGGGTGCTGAAGAGGTGAGCGTACATTATGTCCATCGAGCTTCCCTGGTCGACCAGGATCCTGTGGACGTCAAAGTTGGCCATCTGCGCTCGAATCAGTAGGGGAATAGTTGCATTTGGCGCCCCTCTGGGCAACTCTTCGAGGTAGAAGGTGATTGGGTTTGATCTCCCTTGCACCTTGTCGAGGGTGGTGGTCTTCGCAGACGTAGCTGACTCCAGCTCGTCAAACTTCCTCTTTATTGATCCAACGGAGATCTTTTCGGGGCCCCCGCCCGATATAACCATCGTCTTGGGGAAGCTTTCCCGCGTGCTGCAGGCCGCGATGGGGTCTTCGTCGGGGAAGCTACTCCAAAGGTTGCGGACAGCCTCGGCGTCCTCGATTCCCTCGGGAATGCAGAAATCCTTGGGTCGAGTAATGCTGAGGGCGACCTGAAGTCGATTCTCCATGTCTGGCTGGGTCATAACCTCGACACTCTGGACGTCCCAGTTATCTGCTCGCGGGGGGTCATTTTTTCTGGGCGTACTGCTTCAGATAGCCCTCCTTGATCAAGATTTCAATTGCATCCTTGAGGTGGATGCAATCTTCGGTGACGTGTCCGTGGCTGCGGTGGAACCTGAAGTACTTGGACCTATCAGTGTTTGGTTTGGGAGCCGTCGGTTTGGGAAGACGGACGCTCATTGTTCGAAACTACGAGTTGGCACATTCGGAGAATATTCGCGAGTGGGTCGCGTTGAGTGGAGTGTAATCCGAGAACATACCAGCAGGACCAGGGGAGTCCTGGGGTTGGTTGTCCCTCCTCCCCTCTCCTCCACATCGAGGTGGGGGAGAGCCTTCATCTCTGTGGCTGTGGAAACCTTCTCGTCGTCACGAGTCGAGGGCCAGCTGGGCGGCCTGTGACTCCTCGAACTCGATGTAAGACTGAGCTCGAACAAGTAAATCTTCCAAGTCTATGGGCTTATGGATGCCCACGATCTTGGCAAAGTCAGTTCCAGGGTGTAATCCCTTCGCGATCAGGAACTTCTTCATCTCATCGGTCGCGTGGACCTCGACAGCTTCTCGGTTGAACCTCTCGATATAATTTCGGAGAGACTCGTTCAGTCCCTGGAAGATGGCCTCGAGGGACGCCACTATCTTCAGATGTCAGCGCGAAGCGGTAAAATGTCTGGAACACTGTTGCTTGAACTGTTTCCAGGAAGTGATGGACACTGGAGCAAGCCGTTTGTACCATGTCATGGCCCCTTTCCTGAGAGTCGTAGGGAAGAGCCTGCACTTTATGGCTCCTAGAACGTTCCTAAAGTCAAGCATCACTTCGAAGCTCTCAATATGGTCGTCAGGATCAGCCGTGCCGTTGTAGGACCCTAGCTGTGGGGGCTTCTCCATGCCCGGAGGTATCGGGGTGTCCATAATTTCCTTGGACAGGGAAGTTCTTGGATCGTCTTCGTCGCTTCGGACCGAGGACCTGGACGGGGAGTGACGGTCTTGCCCAGATCCATGTCCACGAGGAGGATTCTTGGGCTGGCCCCTGGGTCTCTCGCCAGCGTCTCTACTCCTTTTCTTGGTCGTCTCTTTCGGGGGAGGTGAGCGGTGGCGTTTCTGGGTAACTGCTGGTTGAGGGCGTTCCAAACGTGGCCCGCGACCCTCGCGTCGCGGGGAGGGACTGCGGGAGTCCGCCTGGGCAGTTCTCTGGGGAGATTGATGGGGAGAGGGAGGACGACCGTGTCTTCACGGGGAAGAACGTCAGGGTCGACCTCTCTCCAGAGCTTCTATGCGGATGTTCTGCTGTGCGATCATCTGGTTGGTCTGGTTGACCAGGGCGAACAGGGCCACCGTACTGGGATCTGCGTCGGATGGTAGCGGAATAGGCTTGTATACGGCCTGCAGAATCACCTGCTCGGCGACATCATCAGTTATGTCCTCGGAGAATGGGGAGCTGATCTACCCATCTCTGATGTCGACGTCCTCGACTTGGACGACAACGTTATCCTCACGATGGTCGCCATTTTTGGATGGTACGTCGACGGCGTCCGGTGCTTTGGTTTCAGATAAACTGGCCATGGTTGTTGAGGAGGAATGCTTTGGTTTATCGAAGGGGAAAAACAGGGAAGCAAAGAGTTCCCACAGACGGCACCACTGATCGTACCTGGATCAGACAGTTAGATAGTGGCCAGTAGCGTCGTGAAACCTTCAGCTCCGGTGATGGTGAGACAGCGGGGGGGTGTACCTGCAAGGTACTCCGACGCTCAAGTAAGGTACAGGTCAGAAGTAAAAGCAAGTACAGAAAAAGGTTAGAGTGTATGAGATTGTGTGTAACCTGACCCTCTCAAGTTAGAGGGTATTTATAGAGAGCCCCCAATGCGGAGCCAACGATTACTTGCATTGGGCTGGATTGCAAGGTCCACTCCAAGCAACTTCCAGGGCTTACGTGGCGTAGTGAAGACCAGCATGTGGTCTTCGCCCTGGTGTAACGGTCCCTAAATCTCCGAAAGTAGGGCAGACCGATTCTTTCGGGAGTGGGAAGTTACAAGAGAACGCGTCCTCGCGGGGGAGAGCACGTGGGTGTCGAGGAGAGGTGTGCCCTGCGGGCTATGTACCTCTGCTCGACAATCTCTGCCTCGCGTGTCCGACGTCAACGGGAATTGGTACGTGCCTGACACGAAGGTGATGTAGGGCCTCGTTGGGCCTTCGTTGGTCATTGGGTTGGGCCTGCCTGACGGTAGGGCAGGCACTGGCCCAGTCCAAAACAGGTATTCACACAATTCCTCTTTGATTTGTTCCAAATTATCTTTCGTGTAATGAGGACACGCGTATTCATCAAAGTACTACATAACAAAACACAATATGCATGATTTAGTTTAAAATAATAAATTATATGAAATATCCGATAAGTATTAAAATAAATCCTAAGTTATAAATCCATACCGTGATGGGAATCTCTAATCGATCCAAATGAAGGATTTCTCTCATAAACCTCAAAACGAAATAACCGCAGTCTGTACCATTACGCTGACGAGGACACTACACATAGAAAAACAAATAAGAATTAATATATAGTTGTCTTGTGTTATCAAGTAGCATCACTATTATAAGCAACATTGTGAAAATTAATATACCTCCACTTTGATCCATGTAATGGTGGAAGCTTTAGACCGTGATACTCGAGCTTCTCTTTGTGCTCGGTATACTAGTATTGTTCTATAAAAGAAAAACGTAAATTTAGAACAATCTCACAGAAATAATTAAATATACAAATACACACGGATATTTAGTACAATCTCACTTACGTATAAACCAAATCCTTCATATTCTGATATGTTGTCCAATCATGATCTAATGAATTCAGATAATACACCACTTCTCTTGTAGGATTAATAGCAACCAACAACCAGTGTCCACTGTAAAATATAACAAAAGTTTAAATGGATAATTTATACGCAAAAGATACAAAGATTATAATGAAATTAGAATGAAAATCTTACCCGTTTCCAGTATTATACAGTAAAAGATACAAACTTTCTGTACTACTGGCCATAAATCTCTGGAGTAAGTGATCTCTTACTGAATTTGAATCAGTAGCAATTGCCGGTGCATTGACACAGGCGCAAGACAAGAAATGGAATCTGTTTGACAATTGATTCTCGCGCATCAATTTGTCATACAAGCACCTTAAATAAAAACATAATAAACATTAGACTATTTTCATTGAAATGTGTAAATAAATTGTTCAACTAATTAAATAATAGATTGATCGGAGTACCAGGTGTATGAATGCATAACACCGATGCCTAATTCAAGATGCCGAAAAATTTGTTCCATGTCCTCTTTTGCAATTATTTTGGAATGAGGAAAACCAAAAACACCTTCGTCCATGTCTATTTGATGAATAGCACCATCCATCAAATCTGATGTTGCCACAAGTGTTTCAAGACACATCCGAAAGCGAGGTTTAAGCGCTCTTTTTGCCTGCTGCCCGGTCTTTGTAGGAGCTCTTTTCTTGCTGGCTTGTTGTGAAACTTGAGCAGGAACCTAAAAATCATATAAGTTAGGTAAAGTGGAAAATCATGAAGCTTTTGAATTCGGATCATAGAATAACACTTTCAATGTACCTCTTTTTGTGATGCAACAGACTCGTTGTGCGGCAAAATCCCTTTATCCTTAGATGCGGGTTTTGAAGGAGTCTAACATTACCATGTAAAAACATTCAGAATGCTTTTCATAATGGTTCAAAATTGACTTTTGATTACTAAAACATTCATAATGGTTTTCAACATACCTCCTCATCTATGAAAATGAGGTCTGCCGGCCATACAACAAACATTCCTATTGCATCTCGCAACAATGTTGTCTCTGAAACAACGTCAGGGATCGGTAGCAACGCATCAAGCTCTAAAGCAATATCAACCGACACTTTTAGACATCCATCAGGGAACGGTTTATGGTGAAGTAACTCTCCCAATTTGTTATGCACTTTTCCCTTGCCAACTATGCGATAAGTCGGTAACGATAAAAATAGCTGACAAGATGAAATGCCCTAAAGAAATAATAAATATGTAACTGTTAATGTGTATATATGTCAATTAAAATAAACGTGCTAATTTAATTAAAATAAATATATGTCAATTAAAATAAATGTGCTAATTACCTCGGGAATTTTCTGTTGACAATTGATACTAGCTTTGTCACTAGTAGCTTTCAACTCTGAACCGCGCTTTTCCGTCTCATATCTCTCTTTATCCTTTTGCAATTCACGGACTTGCGCTTTTAATTCCTCCAACGATTGCATCACTTCTTTATTGCTAGGATTTTTTCTCTTTGGGTGCTTATACAAGGAAGATGGAGTCACACCAAATCCTTTACCCCTCACCCGACTGGAATACTCAGGAACATTTAGTACTCGACTAAGTATGCTCCTGCAATCCTCCTCACCTGTGGTTAAGGATTTAGATAGAGTCTCCTGAAATTCATTGACATATCGAAAATTATTAGTGGGAATTAAAAATTAATTATATTTTAATAAAATTTCGATTAACTTAAAGACATAATGTTATACTTACACATTCGTCATAAACATGCTGAACATCTTCCCTAACAACTCCATCCTTGCCCACACAAGCTTCCTTCCACAAAACATGGTCCGGAAGTGATGTTTCTTCACTTTTCTTCTCTTCTAACTACGCATTGAGATAAATAATAAGATCATCAATTATAACACAATAAGACAATTAATAAAATCATAGCATTTATATATATATTTACCAATTTTTGTTGTAAGCGTGCATATCCCAAACGCCCTTTTCTGTATGGATCCGCGGGTTTTGATGCTCTTTGGCGATTAGTGGCACTCAATTCCTGGATAAACAAGTTTAAGTCATATCAGAACAAACTAATGCAACAAGTATATAATACAATTAATAGACATGACAAATTAACATTACATTGAATTTTTCGGATTTTCGTTTGGCTACAAAAGTGCTCCATTCTTCAGAAGCAATCAAGTTCGCATACAACTATGGAAGTTCTGCTTCAACAAAAAAAATTTCCGCATCCCTAAGATATTTGTTTGATAACATAGTTCGAAAGCCTCTGTGTCTTTTTCCGGCCAATTGAAGACAATACTTTTTTCGGCTTTCATCAATATTAAAAGACCTCTACAAAAAAACATACACATAAAGTGTGTTAGTATAAGTTAATTAAAGACTTAATCGTCAACAAAAATATAATAACATCAATCATATTTGGTAAGTACCTGTATCTCAGTCCATATTTTATCTTTACCGGCTTGCAACAATGGATTCCTCCAATTATCGCTGGTGATTGGAATGTGCTGACGGACATGGGAACCTATGTAACTAGTCAAAATTGAACCGTTTGGCTCAATTAGTTGGTTTTCATCACTCCAATGTACATCAAATTTGATCCCTTTATCTCTTGCACGGATGATTGACTTCATAATTGTTATTCCTCGTTTAATTTCACTTTCTACATTCTCAGGTCTTTCATTTGTATCATGTGTCTCGTGTGAGTCTTCCTGGTTACTAGCCATCTGACCTGTAAGAAAGAAAAAAACAAAAATTAAATGACAAATATAAAAATCCATAATCCATAATCCATTGAATATATATAACATGACAACTATTTAATATTATTGAATGATATAAGCTATAATTTTATAACTAGTACCGTTTTCACTAACGTCTCTTTCTTTTCTTGGTTGGAATATGTTCTACCCATCTCTTAACAACACAGACGGTTGGATTGATCCAAATACCCTCATTATGATCATTTCTAGTATATGATTCATTCGCTATAATATTTTCATCTTGATCATTTCTAGTAAATGATTCAATATCAACATCAATATCACCTTGATCTCCAATGTTTTCATCAATTACTTTGTTAGATAAAAGCACTATAGACCATTTTGTACTTGTCGGATCAGTGACATAGAACACTTGTTTAGCTTGAGAGGCTAGAATAAAAGGCTCATCTTTATACCCCACCCTATTAAGATCCACTTGCAAAAATCCTGACTTATCCATTTGTATGCCATTATTATTTTCAACCTACTTGCAACGAAATGTAGTAATCTGAAACTTCTCATAATTGATGACACTGAATTTCACCGTATTTTTGACTCCGATTTCGCATGCATTCTTAGTCTTTTAATGTCATTTTATTATGTTATTATTATGTTTTTCTTTGTTTTCAGGTTTTTAGTCTAATCAGAGCCCCGAGCGAGAAAAGGAGCGAAAAGGAAGTCGAAATGAGCTAAAATAGAGAAAATCAGCATTTTACACTTATGGCATCCACTATGGCGGCCGCCACAGGGTCTTCCATGACGTGGCCATGTCTCAAACTCCTCCCAACTGTTTTTCCCCACGATCTCCAACTGCCCAAGCAGGTTTACACTCATGGCGGGCGCCATGGTGTTGTGGCGGGCGCCACAAGAACAAAGCGAGTTCCCTCCCAAATTCAAATGCTAGGGGCATCCTTGTCTTTTCCACATGTTTCCTTGCCTATAAATAGGACTTTAGATTTTCGTTTTTCTTCATCCAAGCTTAGTTGTTCATAAGCATATATCAGTGTAATAGTGGTAATCGCTTCACATCGAGGTGTTACTACATTCGAGAGATCGAGTCTGTAAGAGCCTGTGAGATTGAGTCTTGGAGCACTCTGGAAGGAAGTTAATCCTGCCGCCATTTTACTTTCAGTTCGCATTTTATTCAACCACTCCGATTGGAGCAGGTTTTTATTACTTTACCTTTTGTCAACTTTATTTCTTGCATTGTCTTTAATTTCATTTACTTTCCGCACTCGCACTACTTTCATTTACTTTCCGCACTCGCACTACTTTCATTTACTTTCCGCACTCGCACTACTTTCATTTACTTTCCGCACTCGCACTTAAATACTTTTTTATGAAAAATCTAAAAATGAACTTTTACTTTACCATGTCTGGCTAATTTTATAAAGGTTAGAATGTGAAGATCATAACCGAATCGATAATCTGTACAATTGTTAGTGGAAACACTTAAGGGCTATTTTAACTTTCAATATAAGTTTTCCTGTTCTTAATTTCTGTTGGGTAAGATCGAAAGCCGTCCAACGCCTATCTAAACTTAATTGTTTTTAAACTATTTCGAAAACAGCGAAAGCGCTTTGTTTAGTTTATTAGGAGTTTTTAATTTGAAAAGAAAAGAGATTTTAAAACCATTTTCGGACGCGTTAAGAAGTTTAAAGTCTGGTTCGTAAGGACCTCTTTTTTTTAGAAAATCCAGGTTAAAATACTTTTCAACTTGGTCAAGATACTATATTTCTTAAAAATAGGTTTACTACTCTAACGCAATGCGCGCCTTTTTATCCGTGACAATAAGAGGGTTTGATTAGGGGGTACAACTCGGTTCTGAATACGCGAAAGCGACAGTTCCTGTCAAATTAGTTCTTTTCAAAGTAGAAAACATTGCCCGTAGTAGTTCTATTAGCAAGTACTTGGATTATCAATTGGTTGTGTGAATTGCATTCGAACCTGTCTTTATCAATTAATTTTAATTACTTTATTTACTACCGTGCACTCTTCAAAACTACTATTTTCAATCACCTTAGATACACACCTTAACAATAGATAGCGATAGATTGACACTTGGTCTCTGTGGATACGATAATCTTTTATATTACTCTGACGCGTTCGTACACTTGCGAAAAAAAAACACGCATCAAGTTTTTGGCGCCGTTGCCGGGGACCAATTTCGTCAAATTTCATACCCTGTTGTTATACCGTTTAGACTAAGGAAGTTACCCGCCGGTCAATGCGAAAAACTCGTAGTACCGGTAGTTTAGTAGACCCTCTAGCTGAACCAGAACGTTACGCTCGCACACGTTTATATTTCCGTAAACTTAGGAAAGCTATGGCCGAAGATCAAAATCAAAGACCTCTTAAGGATTTCGCCCAACCATCCAACGAGGAACCTAGTTCTAGTATAGTAAATCCAGCCATACCAGCTAACAATTTTGAACTTAAACCATCCCTGCTGCAGTTAGTACAGCAGAGACAATTCGCAGGTCTTGCTACAGAGAACCCAAACCAACATTTGAAAAACTTTCTCCAACTAGTAGACACCTTTAAAACCAATGGAGCCCCTCCTGAGGCGATTCGCTTAAGATTATTTCCTTTTTCCCTCAGAGATAAGGCCCTATCTTGGTTAGATTCCCTTCCACCAAATTCCATAACAAGTTGGGAAGACCTTAGAAAAGTATTCCTTGCCAGATATTTTTTCCCGAGTAAGACCGCTGTTCTTCGAAACCAAATAACTAGATTTGCCCAAAACCAAGGAGAATCGTTGTTCGAAGCCTGGGAGAGATATAAAGAGCTGTTAAGAGCATGCCCACATCATGGTTTAGAAAATTGGTTAATCATTCAAACCTTCTATAATGGACTTCATTATAACACTAAGATGACCATCGACGCCGCCGCAGGTGGCGCTCTGATGAACAAACCTTACCCTGAAGCTAGTGCCCTTATCGAAGATATGGCCCAAAACCATCAATCGTGGGGAGTAGAACGAGCGACAGTGGAAAAGAAGGAAGCCCAAGGAGGGATACATGAGTTAAGCTCTATAGACATGATGCAAGCTAAAATGGACGCATTGGCCCTAAAAGTTGAGCATATGTGTACAACCCCGAATACTGCAGCCGCAGTTTCGTCAGATTGTGAGATATGTGGGACGAAAGGACACCAATCCGCATAATGCAGTCTGTTAAACGAGACCAGCTCTGAACAAGTGAACTACACCCAAGGAAACCCATTTTCAAATACCTATAACCCTGGATGGAGGAATCACCCAAACTTTTCCTATAAGAATAATAACCCTATCCAAAATACTGCCCCTCCGAGACAATCAAGTTATCAAGCCCCAAGATCAAATCAACCTATGCAACCTGTACCACCAAAACCGAGCCTTGAGAAAATCGTGGATAATTTTGTCGCTGCTCAAATCCAACAAAACAAGGAGTTCATGAACCAAAACGTTCATGTTAACGAACTAATTACCCAGTTAGGAACCAAGGTTGACCAAATAATCACTCACAATAAGATGCTTGAAACCCAAATCTCGCAGGTAGCTTTAAACCAAGCCCCTCAGACCACACCTGGAGGACAATTCCCTGGACAACCTCAACAAAACCCGAAAGGACAAGCAAATGCCATTACCCTACGAAGTGGGACCGCTTATGATGAACCTTGTAACCCGAGGTTGAGTGATCCCAAAACTTCTAAGGAAGATGACAACATCCCAGATAAAAAGAAGAAACCAGAGGAATCTGTAAACCAGGAAAGTCAAGAAAAAGGAGAAGAACCCAAAAACAAAACCTATATACCACCCCCGCCATACAAACCACCAATACCATATCCGCAAAGACTTAAACAAACCCAGATCAATAATCAGTATCAGAAATTCATTAAAGTTATAGAAAAACTTCACGTAGAAATCCCGTTCACAGAAGCCATTACCCAAATACCATCCTACGCAAAGTTTCTCAAAGACATCCTTACCAATAAACGTAGACTTGATGATCCGAAACCCTTGGAATGTAATTCTATTGCCGAAAATAAATTAGCAAAAAAGGATAAAGATCCTGGAAACTTTTCCATTCCTTGTACTTTGGGGAGTCATGTCATCGAAAAAGCTTTTCTAGACTTAGGAGCTAGTGTGAGCTTAATGCCCTTAGCGGTTTGCGAAAGGTTAAATTTAGGAGAGTTGCAACCTACCAAGATGTCACTTCAATTAGCCGATAGATCTGTTAAATATCCGATAGGCATACTTGAAGACGTCCCTGTTAGGATAGGTCAGCTGTTTATCCCTACTGATTTTGTTGTCATGGACATTAAAGAAGATGATGACATACCAATTCTTCTAGGTAGACCATTCTTATCGACTGCTGGAGCCATAATAGATGTCAAAAAGGGGAAGCTAACCTTTGAGGTAGGGAACGAGAAGATAGAATTTATACTTTCAAAATTTCTTATGGCACCTGTGATAGGAGATGCGTGTTATGCGATAGATATCATTGATGAATGTGTTAGGGAGTTAGAGCAAGAAGAAGTCATTGAAACAATTAAGCTGCCATCAACTCTTATTTTGGAAGATGACAATTATAAGAAACCCTACATCGATGATAACCTTTACGAATGTTTATCCCTTACCCCAGATCCTATGCCTTGCCCTATTAAACCAGCCTTGGAACTTAAGGAACTACCTAAGAACCTGAGATATGAGTTTCTTGATGAAGAAATGAATCGTCCGGTTATAGTTAGTGCTGCCTTGAGACAAAAAGAAACAGATCAACTCTTGGACGTTTTACGAAGATATCCCTCAGCCTTAGGATATAATATCTCTGATCTGAAAGGTATAAGTCCATCCGTATGCATGCATCGGATTTCGCTCGAAGTAGATTCAAAACCTTCCAGAGAGCACCAGAGAAGGATAAACCCTATACTGAGTGATGTTGTCAAAAAGGAAGTTCTGAAGTTGCTTGAAGCAGGTATAATATATCAGATCTCGGACAGTAAGTGGGTGAGCCCTGTGCATGTGGTACCCAAGAAGGGAGGCATCACAGTTGTGCAAAATGAGAAAGGTGAACAAATAGCAAAGCGGATAGAAGGAGGTTGGCGTATGTGCATAGACTATAGAAAGTTAAATAAAGCAACAAGGAAGGATCATTTCCCTTTACCGTTCATAGACCAGATGTTAGAACGTCTTGCCAGACACTCTTACTTCTGCTATCTAGACGGGTATTCGGGATTCTTTCAAATACCTATACATCCAGAAGATCAAGAAAAAACTACCTTTACATGCCCTTTTGGAACTTTTGCCTACAGACGAATGCCTTTTGGACTCTGTAATGCCCCTGCTACTTTCCAACGTTGCATGATGTCAATCTTTGCAGATTATCTAGATGGAATCATGGAAGTATTTATGGATGATTTCTCGGTTTGCGGTTTTGATTTCCAAAATTGTCTTATCAACCTTGAGAAAATCCTGGAAAGATGTGTGGAGGTGAACCTTGTGCTGAATTGGGAAAAATGCCATTTCATGGTGACTGAAGGAATTGTTTTAGGACATATAATCTCCGAAAGAGGTATAGAGGTAGATAAAGCAAAAATAGAAGTTATAGAGAACCTAAAACCCCCCCAAGACTATCAGGGAAGTTAGAAGTTTCCTTGGACACGCTGGATTCTACCGCCGTTTCATCAAGGACTTCTCCAAAATAACAAAACCTTTAACTGGCCTGTTAATGAAAGATGCTGAATTCATCTTTGATGAAAAATGCAATGAAGCATTCAACCTTTTGAAGCAAGCATTGATTTCAGCACCCATTATGAAACCCCCTGATTGGTCTGAACCGTTTGAGATAATGTGTGACGCCAGTGATTACGCTGTAGGAGCCGTTCTAGGTCAGAGAAAAGATAAAAGATTACATGTAATATATTATGCCAGTAGAACCCTAGACGCCGCCCAGCTCAATTACGCAACAACCGAGAAAGAACTCCTAGCTGTAGTTTTCGCTATAGACAAATTTAGATCATATCTAGTAGGAGCCAAAATTATAGTTTACACCGATCATGCTGCCATCCGTTACCTACTAAGTAAAAAAGATGCTAAACCCAGGTTACTTCGATGGATTTTGTTGCTACAAGAGTTCGACTTAGATATCCGAGATAAAAAAGGCACAGAAAATGTAGTAGCCGATCACCTATCTAGGCTAGAATACCTGAATCCTGAATTAGTACCCATAAATGATGATTTTGCCTATGATAGATTGATAGCCCAGTTGGAAACCATTGAAGATAAAGAACCAGACCCTCATGAGCACTTCCAAAAATCCTTAGCTGTAAGTAACGTGCCCTGGTACGCTGATTTTGTTAATTACCTAGCCGCTGATATCATACCCCCTGATCTCGATTACCACAAGAAGAAGAAGTTCGTAAGCGATGTTAGAAATTTCTATTGGGATGAGCCACTTCTTTTCAAGAGAGGTAAAGATGGCATTTTCCGCCGTTGCGTTCCAGAAGACGAGGTAGAAAGTATAATTCAGCATTGTCACTCTGCACCTTATGGTGGACATGCAAGCACCTCTAAGACCTACGCCAAGATTCTTCAAGCTGGCCTATTCTGGCCTACCATGTGGCGTGATGTCCATGCTTACATTGTCAAATGTGATAGATGCCAACGCACAGGAAATATATCAAGACGCGACGAAATGCCTTTAAGAAACATCCAAGAAGTAGAACTCTTCGACGTATGGGGTATAGATTTCATGGGACCATTCCCACCATCTCTAGGAAACAAGTATATCTTAGTTGCAGTAGACTACGTGTCTAAATGGATTGAAGCGATAGCTGCACCCACAAACGACACTAGAGTAGTGATTAAATTATTTAAAAATTATATATTCCCCAGATTTGGAACACCCCGTTTAGTTATAAGTGATGGAGGATCTCACTTCATATCAAGAATATTTGATAAGCTTTTAAGCAAGTATGGAGTTAAGCATAGAGTAGCAACACCATATTACCCACAGACTAGTGGCCAAGTGGAAGTATCTAATAGGGAGATTAAACAAATTTTAGAAAAAAGTTGTCTCTATACCTTGGGTATTTATCATAGTGTTTATCATTTACTTGATTTTTTGGGACTGCACTCTATTTTTGAAAACCGAGAACCAACCTTTGAGAAACTGACAGTTGAGTTTTTAAGTTCTTTGATCTACACTGTCCACCCTAACACTGCTAGCACAGTCGGTACTGTCCAATTTAGAATGTTTGGAATAGAATATAAGTACAGTACCGACGAACTAACAAGTCTGTTAGGGATTCCTCTTTGGGAAGGTGCTATTTGTGAAACCCCTTTGGATGACGGATGGTCGGTCGATGCATTTCTTTTTTGGCAGAGATTGTCAAATAATTTAATAACTTCTTTTGAAGGAATTCTTGCATCGACCATCCACAACCCAGCCATCAGAGTTTTTAGATACCTGTTGGCATGTACTATTTTTGGCCGGGATAATCCAAATAAGGTTAATGCTAAAGAGCTTCAGTTTTTACAAGGAAGTCTCACAAATAGAAGGATCAATCCGGTCCCGTTTATGCTTTCTCACATGTCTGTTACTATTAATAAAGCAGGACCGATTGTTTTTGGAGGACTAATTACGTCTATTGCTCGGGCACTAAACCTGAACAATGAGATAGCCACACTAGAGCCCTTAACTCCTCGCACAATCAACCTAAAATTTCTAAAAGATATGAAATTGTGCCGAGCGAGAAGAGAGGGTGGTTTTGTATTGATGATCCATGGTGTAGCTATCCCATCTGTTGCCTTGCCCTGCAGTAGACGTACCGATGTACGTAATGAAAGGAACTGGACCTATGATTTAAATGCTCCACCTGTTCTAGGTCCACTTCCTCCTAATATTCCTGATACGGAGGGACACGACACTGACGAAGAATTTGAGCGGAGAGATCAGTCTCCCATACCTCATGTGTCCCCCCATCATCCTTCACCACCACACACCGCACCCTCTTCCTCTAACCCTTTTGCAGGTTCGGTCCCTGGATCCTATGTCACTGAGGAGATGTGGCGTGACCTTATGGCTAGAGAAGAAAGGCGAGATGACCTTCTCTCTACCATTCAGCAACAACTGACGGATAATATGAGCTTCATGGAAGAATCACGGCGGAGGACAGATCGATCCTTCGAGTCCGTTTCTCACACCTTGCTTGCGATAGCAAACGACCAATCCCGTCAGCAAGACTTCAACCGCCGGCATTACGAGCTTATGGAGGCTACTCAAGGTTCCGTTCTAGGTAACCTTCGACAGGTCAGAGATGCCCAGGCGGCCTTATCAGCCCGATTGGACCGGAGAGACCAGCATCGTAGAAGATCCCGTCGTCCCAGGCATTCCCAGCAGGACGACGAGGGCACCAGTGGTCCGCATCAGTAGTTTTACAGGTTACTCTCCTTATCTTATTTCGAAACATTGGGGACAATGTTCGATTTAAGTGTGGGAGGGGATTTTATTGCTTTCTATTTCCATTTTTTTTTAGTTAGTTGTTTATTTCTTGTTTTTGTCTATGTCTTTTTTCTAGAAAATGCATGAGTCTGACGAGTCACCAGTACAGTGTATCCCTAGTGCACCCTCATTTTTCCCCATTTCTTTAGCCCTACAAAAAATTTTTTGCAAAAAGAAAACATTGTTGTTCTACACGTTTTTTGGGCTTTAAGACAGGTTTGGATTAGGATGTGGTGACTTAGGTGAACTTTTTGAAACATTAGTATCGTTTTAGCACCATAGACTTCACGAATATAGGAATCATTCCAAAACCCCATGTACCATGGCCTTAATTATCATTTCCAAATTTGTCCTAAGTAGTTTATTTCAGCAGTCAGCTCCGGCCTAAGCATGTTCTACGTAGGGGATCGATGAACATAAGTGAATGATCCAGTAAAATAAATAAAGAATAAGGCAAACTCCGGATAGATGACCCTCACAAGGTCGTTTAACCCAAAAAGTTGAATTGTTGCCACACAAAAAAATATAATTTTAGCTCACCCATTGTTAGTTGGTTCAGAGGTATCTGGCGCTGAACTCGGTAGGGCGGATTACGATCCGATCCCCCACAACTGCATTTGGGTTAAATAAAAGGGTTTACACAGTCTTATGTGCCAGAAACCCTATGTTTTGGATCAGAATCACTAACAGGTCACTCTACTATGAAACATGTACGGATAACGGGCTTAATGTGATTGCGCCTGAATGAAAAGGACCCAAAAAAGAGATGAAGAGGTAGGCCTAGTTATTGTGGGATGGTACGGTTGATTAATATAAGAATGAAGTTTATGTCCGCCTCTGCGGATAAGTGTCATTACGATACCCTTGGTTCACTTAGTACCTGTCACAGCATCCTGACTTGAACCTAGAAGCCCTTTTTGCCCGAATCACGTGTCAGCACTAGTTTTCTTACTTTGAGCTTTAAATGTTTTGCTTGAGGACAAGCAAAGGTCTAAGTGTGGGAGAATTTGATGACACTGAATTTCACCGTATTTTTGACTCCGATTTCGCATGCATTCTTAGTCTTTTAATGTCATTTTATTATGTTATTATTATGTTTTTCTTTGTTTTCATGTTTTTAGTCTAATCAGAGCCCCGAGCGAGAAAAGGAGCGAAAAGGAAGTCGAAATGAGCTAAAATAGAGAAAATCAGCATTTTACACTTATGGCATCCACTATGGCGGCCGCCACAGGGTCTTCCATGACGTGGCCATGTCTCAAACTCCTCCCAACTGTTTTTCCCCACGATCTCCAACTGCCCAAGCAGGTTTACACTCATGGCGGGCGCCAGGGTGTTGTGGCGGGCGCCACAAGAACAAAGCGAGTTCCCTCCCAAATTCAAATGCTAGGGGCATCCTTGTCTTTTCCACATGTTTCCTTGCCTATAAATAGGACTTTAGATTTTCGTTTTTCTTCATCCAAGCTTAGTTGTTCATAAGCATATATCAGTGTAATAGTGGTAATCGCTTCACATCGAGGTGTTACTACATTCGAGAGATCGAGTCTGTAAGAGCCTGTGAGATTGAGTCTTGGAGCACTCTGGAAGGAAGTTAATCCTGCCGCCATTTTACTTTCAGTTCGCATTTTATTCAACCACTCCGATTGGAGCAGGTTTTTATTACTTTACCTTTTGTCAACTTTATTTCTTGCATTGTCTTTAATTTCATTTACTTTCCGCACTCGCACTACTTTCATTTACTTTCCGCACTCGCACTACTTTCATTTACTTTCCGCACTCGCACTACTTTCATTTACTTTCCGCACTCGCACTACTTTCATTTACTTTCCGCACTCGCACTTAAATACTTTTTTATGAAAAATCTAAAAATGAACTTTTACTTTACCATGTCTGGCTAATTTTATAAAGGTTAGAATGTGAAGATCATAACCGAATCGATAATCTGTACAATTGTTAGTGGAAACACTTAAGGGCTATTTTAACTTTCAATATAAGTTTTCCTGTTCTTAACTTCCGTTGGGTAAGATCGAAAGCCGTCCAACGCCTATCTAAACTTAATTGTTTTTAAACTATTTCGAAAACAGCGAAAGCGCTTTGTTTAGTTTATTAGGAGTTTTTAATTTGAAAAGAAAAGAGATTTTAAAACCATTTTCGGACGCGTTAAGAAGTTTAAAGTCTGGTTCGTAAGGACCTCTTTTTTTTAGAAAATCCAGGTTAAAATACTTTTCAACTTGGTCAAGATACTATATTTCTTAAAAATAGGTTTACTACTCTAACGCAATGCGCGCCTTTTTATCCGTGACAATAAGAGGGTTTGATTAGGGGGTACAACTCGGTTCTGAATACGCGAAAGCGACAGTTCCTGTCAAATTAGTTCTTTTCAAAGTAGAAAACATTGCCCGTAGTAGTTCTATTAGCAAGTACTTGGATTATCAATTGGTTGTGTGAATTGCATTCGAACCTGTCTTTATCAATTAATTTTAATTACTTTATTTACTACCGTGCACTCTTCAAAACTACTATTTTCAATCACCTTAGATACACACCTTAACAATAGATAGCGATAGATTGACACTTGGTCTCTGTGGATACGATAATCTTTTATATTACTCTGACGCGTTCGTACACTTGCGAAAAAAAAACACGCATCAATAATCAAACACCCAAATGCGCTCGATAACCCCAAAATATGACAAATTTGAAAATTTGGGGTTTAAGTCCTTCACACTTGAAATATGCTTTGCTTCAGCTACCACGGTGACACCACTATTTTGCATAGTACTTTTATCATCTTGTTCTTTGGTATAAAATGTGTATCCATTAATTGCGTATGCGCTATAAGAAAACACAACCAAACTTGGACCATATGTTAAACATCTCAACCTTTCTGTTATTGAAGCGGGATCTGAATAATACTCTAAATAAATATGATCCTTAAACTAATGTATGAAACTTCGATTGTGCTCTCGTACTATCCAATTCTCATTTCTATTCGGATTTAAACCTCGGAGAACATCCTTGTGCATTTCAACATACGGCTCAACCTCATTCTCATTGTGTAGAACATACAAATGCACTTAATCCCATTCGACCCTTGATACTGTCACAACTTCATTTCCAATTAACTTTTTTCCTTCTTTTTTTCGACAATATGAGATTTGGGGAGTCCAATTGATTGTACATTGGACAGATATTCAGTACAAAACTCAATCGCTTCTTCAACAATGTATCGTTCGGTAATACAACCCTCTGGTCGACTTCGTTTTTTCACATTCCCTTTTAATATTTTCATATAATGTTCAGCAGGGTACATCCATCTCATATAAGCCGGTCCACACAATTGTGTCTCTTTCACCAGATGAACAACTAGATGAACCATTATGTCAAAAAACGAGGGAGGAAAATACATTTCAAGATCACACAAAGTAATAACTATTTCTTTTTGCAATGTTGGTAAGATCGCGGGATCGATCACCTTCCTGCAAATTGACTTGAATAAAAAACAAAATTTAGTTATTGCGCTTCTTACTTTTTCTGGAAGAATAGAACGTATACCTATTGGTAGAAAATGTTCTATTATAACATGGCAGTCATACGTCTTTAAACTCTTTAACTTGAGGTCTTTCATAGACACAAGTCTTCTAATATCTGAAGAGTATCCTTCTGGAACTTTAACTTCACTTAGAAACTTACACAATACTTTTTTCTCCTTTCTAGATAGAGTATACGTAGCAGGTGGTAGATATGTTCATTTCCTTTCTTTAAGGGTCCTAATTCAGTTCTTATCCCCATCGCTATCAAGTCCTTTCTTGCTTTAAGGTCATCCTTAGACTTTCCTTGTATATTGAGTAACGTACCAATAACACTGTCAAATACGTTTTTTTCAATATGCATAACATCGAGAAAATGTCTTACATACAACGACTTCCAATATGGCAGTTCAAAAAAAATTGACCTCTTCTTCCACCCTCTCTTGACAAGTGTATGTGCAAAAGGCTTGCCAAACTGAGTACTCACATCTTTCACCTTTTCAAAATTTGATCACCTGTCAATATAGATGGAGCTCTACCTTGTTCTGGCTCTCCATTGAATGCTTTTCTCCACCCACGGTAGTGATGATTAGAATTTAAGAATCTACGATGACCTAGAAATACATTCTTCTGACCAAACTCCAATCGCGTCGAATCTGTTTTATCTTCACAAATAGGACACGCAGATTGACCTTTTATGTTGTACCCTGATAGATTTCCGTATGCTGGAAAATCATTAATTGTGCCAAACAACATCGCCCTCAAGTTGAAACTTTCTTTCCTATACCCATCATAAACCTCCACACCGTTCTCCCACAAAAACTTTAAATCTTCGATTAAGGGTGCCAAGTATACGTCTATGTCATTCCCTGGTTGTCTAGGCCCAGAAATTAACATAGATAATATCATGTACTTACGCTTCATACATAACCATGGAGGTAGATTATAAATCATAATGATCACATTCCAAGTGCTATGTGAGATACTTTGAAGACCGTGTGGGTTCATTCCATCAGTAGATAATGCCAAGCGAAGGTTTCTTGCTTCTTTTCCAAATTCAGGATAATCATCATCAATTTTCATCCACTGTGGTGAATCTTCCGGATGTCGAAACTTTCCATCAATAATTCTTTCATCTGCATGCCAAGTCAACGGTCTTGAATCGGTCTCACTGCGAAACATGCGTCTAAATCTCGGAATTATAGGAAAATACCATAAGACTTTTGCTGGAGACAACTTTTTCTTATATCGAGAGACACCGCATTTAGGACACTCATTTAACGATGTATACTCATTTCAAAACAAAACGCAATCGTTTGGACATGCATGTATCTTATCATAGCTCATGCCAATAGAGCACAACATCTTTTTGGCCTCATATGTTCGATTGAGAAGAACATTAGCCTCTGAAAGCATATCTTTCATAAGGGCCAATAACTCTGTGAAACATTTATCCGACCATCCATTGCCCGCCTTTAAGTTGTACAACTTTAATACCGCAGACAATCTTGTGAATTTAGTGCAACCATTATACAACGGTTTCTCTGCATCGCTAACCAACCTCTCAAACATTTTGGGATAATCCTTAAGATATCCTTCAAGAGCTTCTGCAATCTCTTCTACTTGATCATAATCGTATGTATCTGTGCCATTGTCAATTGAAGAATAGGTCGTAGTATCCCCCGGTTCAACATTCCCGTTGATTTTCTCACCATGCAAATTCCAACATGTATAACTTCTATCAATTCCACGGCTCTTTAAATGCGATGCCAACTGAACCGCGTCAACCCGACTCCCAAAACAGCAACCCAAGCAACGACATATCATTCGACTGGGGTCATCGGCGTGCGTAACAGCAAACTTAACGAATTCCGATACCCCATTCTCGTACTCTTTCGACAATCGACTTGAAGGCATCCATTTCTTATCCATAGTTATACTAATTAAGCTAAACAAAAACAAAATAAAAAATATTTACCTGTAGGGAAACGATCTGACTTTCACACTTTGATCACAAGTAACCCCTATATATAGCAAATTCAATAAGTTAGTTCTCAATCATTGCAAGCTGAGAACAATCCAAAAGTACAAATATCATTAGTCAAAACTTATACGAATCGCATTGTTCCTTTGCATTTTTTATGAGAATTGACTAACAAAAGACCCAAAAGGTTGGTACTTGGGGATTTGAATGGTTTTGCAGGTTTTAGGCTCAAGAAAAACCAGTTGAAACAAATGCAACTTTCGCATCGCGACCAAATGCTTCTCTATGCGAAGGTTCGCTATGCGACGGACAGCGATAGCAAGCGATGGACAGCGAGGGACATTGATAGGCAGCGATGCAAGACAAAACCAAACCATCCTTAAAGAGAAGGAAGCGAGAGAGAGCGAAAGTTCGTGACGCGACGACTATTTTGCAACGCGAAGTTAGGTTGGTCAAACCTGCATTTATGATAGTTACTGTACACACCCACTCTCTGCATACCCTAGAAGACCGTGTCTGCTCATCTGCTGCGCCTTTACTTCTCTATTTCTTTTCTTTTCTCACTTTATCTCTTGAATTTTCACACACAAATCAATTCACACAATTATCAAATCTCAAGAAAAATAGTTTGGATTTCTCACTTCTCTCAAGAGCTTCAAGGTATGTTCATTTTCACTAATTTTTTTCTGTAAATCTAGATTTTAAAGGGCTGCATCTCTTTACTTGTTAAATCTTCAAAACTTGAACAAAACCTTTGGAAAAAAATGAAAAAAGAAAACACCATGAATCTCCTTGGCCTGAATCATTCTTGCTAAATCCTTAGGCTTTGAGTTTTGAAATTTTTGTTCACTCTTTTAAAAAATTAGGGTTTTTAGTTTTACTGTGGAGCTTGAAGGATATTTTAAACTCTTGTTGTGGTATATGAGAAACTTACTGTGATTATCATTGTTCGGTAGTTTGGTAGTACAAGCTGTCAAGATTTGGCTAAGAAATTAGAAAAGCAAATCAAATTGCAGCCACCGAATCCTTGTTCACAGTAAATCCCAGCCAAGCAAATTCATAAATATACTGTGCTAACCAAAGTTATCCTTGTGCTCTAAAAATTTTTCTGCTTTGTAGACATGGCACCAAAAAAGCAAGTCCAACAAAAGAAGAAAAAGGTGAGAGGAGAAACTTCAAGAAGCAGGCCCTTTGATCAATCGCATTTTGTCGGCCCTGAACAAGCAGAACGGTTCAGAGAACTTGAGTCAAGAAGTATCTGGCCTGAGCGTAGGTTTGAAATAGATGAGGAAGGTGATTACCACGAGATTATGGAAGTGATAACAATTCGGAAATTGGAAAAGTTGTTCACCCCTCCCAAGCATCTCAATTATGATATGGTCAGAGAGTTCTACGCCAACGCTCTTCCTTCAAGTGACGGAACCTTTACTTACAAAACCATGGTCCAAGATCGCACTATTGATTTCAGCCGCGAAGCCATCAACGAATATCTTGGAAATCCTCTGGTTATTTCAGAAGGCCACGCTTGTGATTATGAGTTTAATTTGAATGCAGCACCAGATGTCAAACAACTCACCAAGTACCTTTTATGTCAAGGAAAGAGAGTGCAGAAGAATGCAGCGGGGGTGGCAACACACTTTCTCCGTAAGGACCTCAGGCAACATGCTCAGGTGATATTAATGCTTATTCTAAACAACATCCGTCCTCGGAGTGACACCACAACATTCACCATGGATACCGCTCAGTTACTCTATTTCATCTTGAAAGGTAAAAGTGTGTGTGTGGCACGCATCATTTCAAATGAAATGAAAATTGTGGCGGAAAGTGGGAAAGAACCAGGATTGGGAACCAAAGCATCGTGTCCATTGGTTTTTCTGGGGCTAATCATGGGATTACTACGGGCTGCCCGCATGGTAATCCCTAACCAAGTGCACCAAACTCTCAAGGGGACTGTGAATGATGCATATACTACTCGTTTTTGCAAGGAGGAACCAAACACAAGGGCAGCTCCCGACCAACCTAGTTCTGACAACTTGAATTTCGATGAGTGGGATCCACGGTTCCACGCTTCATTCTCCTATACATGGGACCAAAATGAGGCCACCAACCGTGCCATGACTAGTATTCAGAACTCCATGTATCGGATGCAATTGCAAATGGGCAGGCCCGAGGACGCTGAGCAGTAGTTTCTTACCCCCGAGGCTTATTAGACTCATGTATCTTGGCCTGGGGATAGGCCATTCTATTTAGGAGGGGCTGCTGATGAAGGTACAGTTGATGCAGCAACTGAGACTGCAGAAAATGAGGGGGATGAAAATGAAGACGAAGAAGAGGAGGAAGGAGAAGAAGAGGAAGTGGGAGATGATGGAAGTGAGGAGATGGATGAGGAGTAGGATGCTGAAATCATGAAGGAAAGCGTGCCAAAAACAGGAAATTTATTGCTTTCAAAGTTAATTTTATATGTTTCCATCTTTAGTTTTCAAGTTTAATTTCATCTTGTCTGGAATTTTGTTGTTTTGTAAGATGTTGGAACTTGTGTGATTTTCGCATGTTTGTTTAGTGACACCAAAATTAGTCAAAAGACAGTCATAGATAACAAATGGATAACAAATGGCAAATGGCAAATGGCAGTCATATAAACTTTCATCTTCTTCATTCTTGAATCGAATATAAACTAAATATAAACTTTCATCTTCTTCAATCTTGAATCGAAATAGATAACAAATGGAAAACAAAAAAAGACAGTCATAGAAAATGGTAAACCAAACGCATGCATACACTATATTTACACTAAAATAGCCATTGACAATACCTTGACACAAAATGTATCAACAACAACGTAAAAGACAACAACATTGTATCAACAACAACGTACCTCTTCTTACTTCATGCGAGAGAGAGAGAGAGAGAGAGAGAGAGAGAGAGAAAGATGAGGGAGCAGTCGTGAACAGAACAACGGCGGAGTGAGAACGAACAGAACAACGGCGGTGGGAGAACAAAAAGAACATCGGTGGTCGGAGAACAGAAGGCTGGTGGGAGAACGATGGTGGTCAGAGAAATCGCGAGAGAGAAAGGAGGTAGAAGTCTTGAGTAAAAATGAACAGGGTTCTGAAAATTTAGTGTTATTTTATTTTTTAATAATAATTGACCTAAGACAGCGTTTTTTCCTAATAAAGTGTTTTCTTTTAATTGTCCTATAGCAGCGCTTATTAAAAGCGCTTTCTAAGGTTATCTTTTAATTGGCCTATAGCAGCGCTTTTTAAAAGCGCTTTCTAAGGTTATACCTTTATCAGCGCTTTTTAAAAAGCGCTTTCTAAGGTGGTGACTATTTACGGCCTTTAGCAGCGCTTTTAGAAAGCGCTTTCTAAAGGTATCCTTTACCAGCGCTTTTTTTTAGCGAATTTTTTTTATTCCTTATAGCAGCGCTTTGTGATAAAAGCGCTGTCTTTTTAGTGCTGCCTAAGGCTATTTTTGGCGTAATGCATCTTGGATCCGTTTAGTATTCGATAGACAAATATTGACCCAAAAGGTATTGACTCTTACATTTCAGAACGGTTAAGTCAAGGGGAAAAAGAATGTTTTTTAGCACCAATTCTCAAATTGTAAGTAATTTTAAAATTGTGGTTTATCTATTATAGTTAGTTATGTTTTAGAAAATACTAATTATATATATGCTCGTGTTTATTCAGTAATCATTGGCAATTGATCATCATACCGCTTAGGACGAATACGATAACGATATTGTGTTCCTTACATAATCCACTCGAACCTAAAATGAAGCAAATTATTAATGGGTAAGTTTATATTTATATGAAACTTTTTAGTATTATTATTTTTTACTTTGTAATTGGTTTAACGCGTAATATGTTTAAATAATTTTCACTGTACAGTGTTGTGCATCGACATAATATGTTGAACAATAGTAGAAAAACGCCAACATTTCTCTTGCCTCATGTAAGTGTCCATATTACTTGTGACATTCATTTATATATATTATTACATGCATGTGTAGTGGTTATAACATTCATGAAATTAATGTTTATTTTTGTAGACGAGGAAACAAGCAAAGGGATACGAGTGTGGGTATTATGTAATGAAACACATGTTAAACATTGTCTTCGCCGACATTATTGATAAATGGGATCAAGTATATATTATACATGTAATGAATTATTTACAATAACATATTATTGTTCAAGTTGGTTATGATTATCATATAAGTGTGATATTCACATTTTTGCACATTTTACGTAGTTTAACGATGATACACCATTCTCATGCGAAGACTTTGTAGACATTCGTTAACGTTGGGCGTATATCTTCAATGCGCTTAAGGGTCCTCAAACATGAGCTTAATTTATAATATATATATATATATATATATATATATATATATATATATATATATATATATATATATATATATATATATATATATATATATAATGTATGTTTGATTTACATTTGAGTTTGAGTGATGTAAATGACATTTTTTTATTTAATGAAATAAATAAGTATTTGAGTTTGAGTTCAATTGTTGTTTTTGTTCTAATACAGGTTAAAAAATACAGGTTATACAATTTTTCTGTTCTGTCACAAAAAATACAGGTTAAAAAATGGAAAAATTTCAAAATACATAAATATATTTTTTTAAAAAGCATATAATTTAACGAAGGTTGTTATATATGGTCGTGGTTGTATAGTGAACATTGTCCAAAATATAATATATATATATATATATATATATATATATATATATATATATACCAAAAAGACACTGCTGATAATTGTAACGCCCCGATTCCGATTATTTCCATTTTGTTGAGTCTTTTATATATATATATATATATATATATATATATATATATATATATATATATATATATATATATATATATATATACATACCAAAAAGACACTGCTGATAATTGTAACGCCCCGATTCCGATTATTTCCATTTTGTTGAGTCTTTTATTTAAATTGAGTGATAAAATATTTCATTTGTGAAATTGGGGTGTTAATATGCTATGTTGTTGTGTTATGATATTTTACCGTTTTTTAGAGTTTTCGGGAAAATTAGAATGGAGGGTATTTTGGACATTTCTCAATTAATGATAATTTAGAAAATTTAGTGGAAATAGAGTTGTGTGAGAAAATGAATTAATTTAATTTGTGTAGAAAATAAGAAATAGAAAAGAAAAAGAGATAAGAAGAAGAAATAGGAGAGAAAGAGAAAGAAAAGAAAAATAGAGAGAAAAAGGAGAGAAAGAAAGAGGAAGAAGAGAAAAGAGAGGAAAAAACTTGGAAAACCTAGAAAACATCAAGAACAATCATCTAGCAAGCTTGGAATCCGGGTAAGGGTGTGAAATCTTATTATCTTATCAATGTATATCGTTATGTATGATTGTGTTGTTGTTGTTGATGATTTTTATGAGTTTTTGTATAAACCCATATTTTGTAAAATTGCTTGGAAATCGATTAAATGTGGTTGAAATCATGTTTTTAGTGTCCATAATTGTTAGTATATGATAGATACTTGTCATTGGACATTGTATTGGTAATTTTCTGGTGTATAGGTGGAATTTGGGATGATTTTGGATTGGAACCCGTAGAAAAATTATGCAGAAGAATTTTTTTGGATTTTCCAGGTCATACGCGTATGGGGCATGTTCATACGCGTATGAACCTTGGCAATACGCGTATGGTGGGCGAGCCATAGGGCCAATACGCGTATGGGTTGCTTGTTTTCTCGGCCATCTGCCCATTTGCGTATGATACGCGTAGCATTTCAGGGCAATACGTGTACGAGCTTGGGCATTACGCGTACGGACTTTTACACGTGAACTTTGGGAAAAATGAGTCTCTGCTCATACGCGTATGGCTCAGGGCAATACGCGTATGAACAGGACAAATGGTAAAATGGGACTTTTTCAAAAATGTGTTTTCGTTTTCGTCCGTAACTTTTGTTCCGTTTATCCGATTTTTACATTCTTGGTATCGATGTGAAGCTATTGAGCTGTATTTTCCTATTATGATGATTTGGAAATTGTTAGCCGATTTAATTATGTCGGAAAGTCGGGAATAGTGTTATTCAGCAACTTTTACCGTTTTGAATGTGTGTTTGGATGTGAATCATACAATAGTGCATTGATGTGAATGTATATAGATTATATGTGATAGTATGAGATGAATGCATGAATATATTGTGAATATGTATGCATTTCAAGAATGTCTTGAGTCATTTTGTATGTGAAGCATAATGATGTGCATTCTTGTGTTGTATGATTCTAATGAGAATCTATTGTAACGTCGTGTGCCTATGTGAGGTGTGAGCGATGATTACAAATGATTGTGTGCCTATGTGAGGTGTGAGCAATCGGATTATGTGCCTATGTGAGGTGTGAGCAATCCATAAACATTGTGTGCCCATGTGGGGTGTGAGCAATGGGTGAACATCGTAGGCCCGACGGGGAGTTACATTGGTAACGAGCGATGGTTCCAATAAGTTCCTGAGTGAACTTGAGATGATTGAGTCAGTACCGTATTGCATTTGCATAGAGTCGTGAGTCAGTCTCTATGATTTGCATTTATCATCTTTATAATTGTGAATTGATGAATAAACATGAATATGTATGTTTATGTGGAATGTTAAGAATTGTGAAAGTATGCATGATGAATACGCTTGGCTTTGTATTTATATACATTGTGATGTATATGAGTGAGTTGTGATGAATTGTGGTGAGAATGGAGAATATGTGTATTTATATGTTAAGATAAATAATTATATGCATTGTTATTATGATAATATTTCTCACCCTTCTGTTGTTTTATGATGCTCTATGAGGCATTGCAGAGTAGGTATGTTGGTGGTCTTTTTGTGAAGCGTGTCTTCATTCTTTTGGTCGGTCGGCTCTAATATGTAGCACCGGGTAGCTAGGATATATATGATTCTTTTGTGATACATTTGTACATGTATCTGGTTGATGAATGTTTATGTAAACATGAATTATGTTGGTGGATAATACTTGATGATATATATATATATATATATATATATATATATATATATATATATATATGTATATATGTTTGATGTTATTCAATGTTTAGATTTTCCGCTTTTATTCTAAATATTGAGACGTGGGTGTAAGGACTAAGTTCCTCTGTTGCAAAGTTACCCCACTGTTGCATATCAATTGTTGAGCAGGTGTTGAATGTTTTAATTTCATGTATAATGTGACATACCTCTTTTATACTATGTTTATAATTATACTCTGACGAAATCTTAAATATGTGCCTAAATGATTATGTGATTATTTAGGGGTATAGAAAGGGGGTGTTACATTAAGTGGTATCAGAGCCAGTGTTGAGTCAGTTGTGTCTGTCTTGTTGTTGTGATGTTTGAACTGTTGTTTAACCTTGTTGTCATTTTTGGGAATGATCAGAATATGGCTGGTAGAAACGACAATGTGATGGCTGCTGCTTTGGAAGCAATGGCTAGGGCGGTGCAAGGTGCGCCGAACGTGAATGCTAATGATGAGTTCAGGAAGAATCAACCACTGGTCTTCAAAGGAAGATTTGATCCCGATGGAGCTCAAATGTGGTTGAAAGAGATTGAAAGGATCTTCAGAGTCATGGGCTGTGCGGAGGAGAATAAGGTGAGGCTTGGGTCTCACATGCTGAAGGAAGAAGCTGACGATTGGTGGGTCGGTATGCGTCAAGTTCTTGAGGTGGATGAAGAAGAGATAACTTGGGATTTATTTCGTACCGAGTTCTTGAGGAAGTATTACCCTGAAAGTGTGTAAGGGAAAGCAACAAGCTAGAAGTGGACCTTATGTGACACCCATTGATAAGGGCGAGCATAGGGGAAACTTCGAGAGGAGATCTGCAGGAGGAGGTTCCGGTTCCGTTAAGTGTTACAAGTGTGGTGGAATGGGTCATAAATCATTTGAGTGTGGGGAGACTGTGGTGAAATGTTCTAACTGTGGAGGTCTTGGGCATGCTACTACTGATTGTAGAAGGAATATAGTGAAGTGCTATAATTGTGGAGAAGTGGGTCACATTAGTACTAAGTGTACTAAGCCGAAACAAGCTCAAGCGGGCGGAAAGGTGTTTGCATTAGCGGGGACGGACACTACTAGTGCAGACCGTTTGATTAAAGGTACATGCTTTATTAATAGTACGCCTTTAGTTGCTATTATTGATACGGGAGCGACTCACTCATTCATTTCTCATGAGTGCGCTAAGCGTTTGAATTTGTTTATGACTTCTTGGGGTGGTGAGATGGTTATTGAGACTCCTGCTTTAGGGTCGATAACTACGTCTTTGGTGTGTGTAAGTTGTCATTTGACCATGTATGGTAAAGACTTCATTATGGATTTAGTGTGTTTACCGTTGGAGGGATTGGACGTAATCTTGGGTATGAGCTGGTTGCGATTTAATCGAGTTCATATAGATTGCTATCACAAGTTTGTAAGGTTTCCTTCTTTGGAAGATGATGAAGATGAGAGTTCCCTATCCACTAAAGAGTTGAAGAAACTTTTAGCGGACAAAGCTCAATTGTTCGGTTTATTTGCATCATTGTCGGTGGAGAGTAAAGTTGAGCTCGATGTGTTCCCAGTGCTGTGTGATTTTCCAGAGGTGTTTCCGGAGGATATTACGGATGTACCGCCGGAAAGAGAAGTTGAGTTTTTTTATTGATCTAGTTTCGGGTACTAGACCGGTTTCGACGGTACCGTATCGTATGTCGGCATCGGAGTTGGTAGAATTGAAGAGGCAATTGAATGACTTATTGGACAAGAGATTTGTAAGACCAAGTATTTCTCCTTGGGGTGCTCCGGTATTGTTGGTAAAGAAGAAGGATGAGAGTATGCGGTTATGCATTGATTATCGACAATTGAACAAGGTGACAATTAAGAACAAGTATCCGCTTCCAAGGATCGATGATTTGATGGACCAATTGGTTGATGCGCGTGTTTTTAGCAAGATTGATTTGAGATCGGGATATCACCAGATTCGTGTGAAAGAAGAGGATATTCAAAAGACGGCCTTTAGGACACGGTATGGCCATTACGAATATTCCGTGATGCCATTCGGGGTTTCTAATGCGCCGGGTGTGTTTATGGAATACATGAATCGTATTTTTCACGAACAGTTAGATCGTTTTGTGGTTGTGTTCATCGACGATATTTTGATTTACTCTAAGTCTCAAGAGGAGCATGAAGAGCATTTGAGGATTGTGTTACAAATTTTGAAAGAGAAACAATTGTATGCTAAGTTGTCGAAATGTGAATTTTGGTTGTCGGAAGTAAGTTTTCTTGGACATGTTATTCCCGGTAGTGGTATTAGTGTTGATCCATCCAAGATTGATGCAGTGATGCAATGGGAGGCTCCTAGATCGGTTACGGAGATTCGAAGCTTTTTAGACTTGGCGGGTTATTATCGGAGGTTTATTGAGGGATTTTCGAAGTTGGCACTTCCGTTAACGCAATTGACTTGTAAAGAAAAGGCTTTCATTTGGAATATTCATTGTGAAGAGAGTTTCAATGAGCTAAAAAGAAGGTTGACAACGGCTCCGATCTTGATTTTGCCAAATCCGACGGAACCATTTGTTGTGTATTGTGATGCTTCATTGGTTGGTTTAGGTGGTGTTTTGATGCAAGATGGAAAAGTTGTGGCTTATGCTTCAAGACAATTGAGAGTGCATGAACAGAATTATCCTACACATGACTTGGAGTTAGCGGCCGTGGTGTTTGTTTTGAAAATTTGGAGGCACTATCCTTATGGTGCAAGATTTGAAGTTTTTAGTGATCACAAGAGCTTGAAATATTTATTTGATCAAAAAGAATTGAACATGAGACAAAGAAGGTGGTTAGAGCTTTTGAAGGATTATGATTTTGGTTTGAATTACCATCCGGGTAAGGCAAACGTGGTGGTCGATGCTTTGAGTCGGAAATCGTTACATATGTCCGCTTTAATAGTTAAGGAGTGGGAACTTTTGGAGAATTTTAGAGACTTGAGTTTGGTTTGTGAAATGACGCCGAGAAGTGTGAAACTTGGTATGCTACATGTTACGAATGATTTTCTTGCAACCGTATGTGAAAAACAAAAGTTGGATTTGAAGTTCGTTGATTTGATGATGAATGAGAATGAGGATTTCAAGGTTGATAATTTTGGAGTTTTGAGATTCCGTGGTCGTATTTGTATTCCCGATGATGCGGAGTTGAAAAAGATGATATTGGAAGAGGGGCACCGAAGTAATTTAAGTATTCATCCGGGAGCGAATAAAATGTATCAAGATTTGAAGAAAATCTTTTGGTGGTCCGGATTAAAGGGGGATATGGCTCAATTTGTGTATGCGTGCTTAACTTGTCAAAAGTCTAAGGTGGAACATCAAAAGCCTAGTGGATTGATGCAACCGTTGGACATTCTGGAGTGGAAATGGGATAGTATATCGATGGATTTTGTTACGGGATTGCCGAATACGCAAAGAGGTCGTAATGTTATTTGGGTAATCATTGATAGGCTTACTAAATCTGCTCACTTCATTCCAATTGATATTAGTTATCCTTTGGAGAAGTTAGCCGAGATTTATGTTCTTGTGGTTGTGAAGTTACATGGAGTTCCTAAGAGTATTGTATCGGATAGAGATCCTAGATTCACATTGAGGTTTTGGGAGAGTTTACAAAAGGCTTTGGGTTCTAAGCTAAGATTGAGTTCGGCTTATCATCCGCAAACGGATGGTCAAACAGAGAGGACAATTCAATCGTTGGAGGATTTATTGCGTGCTTGTGTGCTCGAGCAAGGTGGTGCTTAGGATAGTTATTTGGCGTTGATTGAGTTCACCTACAATAACAATTTTCATTCAAGTATAAGTATGGCACCATTTGAGGCTTTGTATGGTCGGAGATGTCGAACACCTTTGTGTTGGCATGAAATCGGTGAGAGGACGATAGTTGGACCGGAGATGGTACAACAAACGATGGAGAAAGTGAAGTTTATTCGTGAGAAGATGAAAGCTTCTCAAAGTAGACAAAAGAGCTATCATGACAAGAGGAGGAAAGATCTTGAGTTTCAAGAAGGCGACCATGTGTTTTTTAGAGTTACGCCGGTTACGGGTGTGGGTCGTGCTTTGAAGTCGAAGAAGTTGACTTCTCGTTTTATTGGTCCGTATCAGATTTCTGCACGAGTTGGTGTTGTGGCTTACCGTGTGGCGTTACCTCCGAATCTTTCGAATTTGCATGATGTATTCCATGTTTCGCAACTTCGGAAGTATGTTCCGGATCCGTCACATATTATTCCTATGGACGAAGTTGAAGTGAGAGATAACCTTACGGTTGAAGCTTTACCGATTAGGATTTTGGACCGTGAAGTTAAGAAGCTAAGAGGCAAGGATATTGCGCTTGTGAAAGTAGCGTGGGGAGCAACTACGGAAGGCAATATGACTTGGGAACTAAAGAGTAGGATGCGAGATTCGTATCCGGAGTTGTTTGAATCAGGTAAAATTTTTTAGGACGAAAATTTCTAAAGTGGGGGAGAGTTGTAACGCCCCGATTCCGATTATTTCCAGTTTGTTGAGTCTTTTATTTAAATTGAGTGATAAAATATTTCATTTGTGAAATAGGGGTGTTAATATGCTATGTTGTTGTGTTATGATATTTTACCGTTTTTGAGAGTTTTCGGGAAAATTAGAATGGAGGGTATTTTGGACATTTCTCAATTAATGATAATTTAGAAAATTTAGTGGAAATAGAGTTGTGTGAGAAAATGAATTAATTTAATTTGTGTAGAAAATAAGAAATAGAAAAGAAAAAGAGATAAGAAGAGGAAATAGGAGAGAAAGAGAAAGAAAAGAAAAATAGAGAGAAAAAGGAGAGAAAGAAAGAGGAAGAAGAGAAAAGAGAGGAAAAAACTTGGAAAACCTAGAAAACATCAAGAACAATCATCTAGCAAGCTTGAAATCCGGGTAAGGGTGTGAAATCTTATTATCTTATCAATGTATATCGTTATGTATGATTGTGTTGTTGTTGATGTTGATTTTTATGAGTTTTTGTATAAACCCATATTTTGTAAAATTGCTTGGAAATCGATTAAATGTGGTTGAAATCATGTTTTTAGTGTCCATAATTGTTAGTATGTGATAGATACTTGTCATTGGACATTGTATTGGTAATTTTCTGGTGTATAGGTGGAATTTGGGATGATTTTGGATTGGAACCCGTAGAAAAATTATGCAGAAGAATTTTTCTGGTTTTTCCAGGTCATACGCGTATGGGGCATGTTCATATACGTATGAACCTTGGCAATACGCGTATGGTGGGCGAGCCATAGGGCCAATACGCGTATGGGTTGCTTGTTCTCTCGGCCATCTGCCCATTTGCGTATGACACGCGTAGCATTTCAGGGCAATACGCGTACGAGCTTGGGCATTACACATACGGACTTTTACACGTGAACTTTGGGAAAAATGAGTCTCTGCTCATACGCGTATGGCTCAGGGCAATACGCGTATGAACAGGACAAATGGTAAAATGGGACTTTTTCAAAAATGTGTTTTCGTTTTCGTCCGTAACTTTTGTTCCGTTTATCCGATTTTTACATTCTTGGTATCGATGTGAAGCTATTGAGCTGTATTTTCCTATTATGGTGATTTGGAAATTGTTAGCCGATTTAATTATGTCAGAAAGTCAGGAATAGTGTTATTTAGCGACTTTTACCGTTTTGAATGTGTGTTTGGATGTGAATCATACAATAGTGCATTGATGTGAATGTATATAGATTGTATGTGATAGTATGAGATGAATGCATGAATATATTGTGAATATGTATGCATTTCAAGAATGTCTTGAGTCATTTTGTATGTGAAGCATAATGATGTGCATTCTTGTGTTGTATGATTCTAATGAGAATCCGTTGTAACGTCGTGTGCCTATGTGAGGTGTGAGCGATGATTACAAACGATTGTGTGCCTATGTGAGGTGTGAGCAATCGGATTATGTGCCTATGTGAGGTGTGAGCAATCCATAAACATTGTGTGCCCATGTGGGGTGTGAGCAATGGGTGAACATCGTAGGCCCGACGGGGAGTTACATTGGTAACGAGCGATGGTTCCAATAAGTTCCTGAGTGAACTTGAGATGATTGAGTTGGTACCGCATTGCATTTGCATAGAGTCGTGAGTCGGTCTCTATGATTTGCATTTATCATCTTTATATTTGTGAATTGATGAATAAACATGAATATGTATGTTTATGTGGAATGTTAAGAATTGTGAAAGTATGCATGATGAATACGCTTGGCTTTGTATTTATATACATTGTGATGTATATGAGTGAGTTGTGATGAATTGTGGTGAGAATGGAGAATATATGTATTTATATGTTAAGATATATAATTATATGCATTGTTATTATGATAATATTTCTCACCCTTCTGCTGTTTTATGATGCTCTATGAGGCATTGCAGAGTAGGTATGCTGGTGGTCTTTTTGTGAAGCGTGTCTTCATTCTTTTGGTCGGTCGGCTCTGATATGTAGCACCGGGTAGCTAGGATATATATGATTCTTTTGTGATACATTTGTACATGTATCTGGTTGATGAATGTTTATGTAAACATGAATTATGTTGGTGGATAATACTTGATGATATATATATATATATATATATATATATATATATATATATATATGTATATATGTTTGATGTTATTCTATGTTTAGATTTTCCGCTTTTATTCTAAATATTGAGACGTGGGTGTAAGGACTAAGTTCCTCTGTTGCAAAGTTACCCCACTGTTGCATATCAATTGTTGAGCAGGTGTTGAATGTTTTAATTTCATGTATAATGTGACATACCTCTTTTATACTATGTTTATAATTATACTCTGACGAAATCTTAAATATGTGCATAAATGATTATGTGATTATTTGGGGGTATAGAAAGGGGGTGTTACAATAATCAAACCCGAGACCTTTAATATATTACAACAATTAGATAAAGCAATCGTGGCAATATGTTGCGTGCTTTCAGATTTTCTACAACGGTCATAGGACCATGATTGTAAGTAACGAGTATACAACCACACGTTACGTAACAACGGCCGGTACTGCGTGATAATATATTGTTTCCAACAGTTGTTGTATATGTTTTCGTAGTAGTAATTCCACAACAATAGCACCTTTACAAAAAAAAATCGAATGGACGATTGAACCACTCGTAATAGTTACACTTTATCCTCTTGTTATAACTAATAGGTAACCACCACCTCGACGTATAAATAATTCTATCGTACTATTCCATCGGGCATCGACTCTGTCATTAAACAAAATTTGGTTAAATTGCCACCAAATACACCAAATTGTGCAAAACCATATCACACAAGCATATGATGGAAAAAAAAGCAAAGCATAGAGAAAAGAAGAAGCATAATCACAACACAAAAACATAACGTGGAAACTCCAAAATCGAAGAAAAAACCACGACCGTTGTCAATAGACAACCAGAAAATGACACTATGTGAAAATTGTTACAACACATAATATACCCTCACAAACTCAGGCCCCCAGTACACCCACACCCTCCAAAACTAATATTTAACTACATCTCACAACACTCTAATATAAGAGCATAAGAGTACAAAGAAATTCCAATACAAGCTTAAAGTGTTTTTTGACTAGTGCATCTTGGAATGAAGAACTTGAATCCTATATATAGCATTGGACTCTCACTTCCTTCACAAAACTAAGCGATGTGGGACTTCGTATAACTTGTATAATATATATAGCCTTAAACTCTCTCTTCATTCACATAACCAAGCAATATGGGACTTCTTCAACATGTATATTTTCAACCAATCCCAACACTCTCAACCTTGATTGAAAATAATACATAAGCTTTCATTGTCTTCACCGACAATCATACTCCACTATAAAAAACATCAACATGAATATTTTCAACCAACCCCAACAATCTCCACCTTGATTGAAAATAATACATAAACATTCATTGTCTACACCGACAATCATACTCCACCATAAAGAGTATAGTCACTTGAAGCTACACCTTTCCAAGAATTTTCACACTCTCTTCACCGAAAATCATAGTTTTAAAAACTATCATACTCTCTCATGAAAAATATATTTCACTTGAAGAAAAACCACTTCAAAAAATTCACATTGTCATCACTGGCAATCATATACTTTATCATGAAGAATAAATTTCACTTGAAGTTAAACCTCTCCAAGAATTTTACACTGTCTTCAAAGACAATCATAGTTTTAAAAAACTAGCATACTCCACCTAAAGAAGAGTATACTTCACTTGAAGTTAAACCACTTCAAGAATTTTCACATGTCGAAAACTAGGCTGAAACTTTATGGTGTAACTTCCATGTTGGAGGGAAGCTCTTCAACCACCGACATAATCTTGCACCTTGTGTAATCTTGATTGTATCAACACATCTTTGACTTGAACTTTCCACAAGTCAAAAAAAAAATTTCATCAATTTTCTCTAGCCCAAACTACACAACGGAATTTGTGACTGCAGCTCAACAATTTTTTCCCAACCAATACAGAGTATAAAATTTCTTTTCGGATGTGGAAGATCAGTCAAAACTGCAACCACAGAGCAAACTAAAAAATTTATACCCCACTAAACCAGGATCTGATACCAATTGTTAGGAAAAAAACAAAGCATAGAGAAAAAAAGACGAACACATCTTGGAATGAAGAACTTGAATCCTATATATAGCATTGGACTCTCACTTCCTTCACAAAACCAAACGATGTGGAAGTTCATATAACTTGTATCATATATATAGCCTTGAACTCTCTCTTCATTCACATAACCAAGCAATGTGGGACTTCTTCAACATGTATATACAGCATTCTCTTTAGATGAGAGTTCAATCAGCTTGATGAACCACTCCAACAAATGCTCACAACAGGATCCTGAACTAGTCACCAGCACCCCAACCTAATTACCAATAGCCCTCCAAACATATTGAATTTTAGGACAAGAGACAAACAAATGTTCAACGAATTCTTCACATTGAAAACAAAAGACGCAGGCCAACTCGTGGGAATTAGCAATTATTCCCCTTACCATCAGATTAGAGCGGCTCGGAAGTCTATTTAAAATCAACATCCACCTAAAAATCTTAAATTTTATAAGAATCGAAGTTTGTCATAAAAATTCCAAAACAATTTTGGAAATAATCTATAAAGATTCAGTCTCACAAACCTTTTGTATAAAGACATACAAAATGTAGGAGCGTTTGAGAATGCTGAATTTGTTATTGATATTATATATATATATATATATATATATATATATATATATATATATATATATATATATATATATATATATATATATATATATATATATATATATATATATATATATATATATATATATATATATATGTATTTATTTATTTATTTATTTATTTATTTATTTATTAAAATGAAATGTTGAAGTATATATTGATGAAGCAAAATCGTCGGTAACCATTGAATATTAAAAATTTATTAAACAATGTCCTTCACAATCACATTCCAATTTTTAAAACAAATATTCAATGACAAAATCACAATGACCGTGACTATGACTATGTAAAGTATTGCCGTAGAATATTTCCTTTTAAAGACGCGTCCTATGTGTTGCTATATATTTTCATTAATCCACACACCAGTGTTTTAAAAACCGGATCGGTCATCAAACCGGTGAGAGTACTGGTTTACTGGTTTATCGGTCGAACCGCATGACCAAACCGGATTAAACCGGATAACTCGGTTGAATAAACCTGTCATTATAATAGGTATAAAACCGGTAAAACCGGTCGAACCGGATGATTCAGTCTCTAAAAACTATAACTAGCACTTAAATTTTTTGAAAAGATCATATCATAAATTCACAGGTTCATAATTTAAATTCAAATTTTAAAAGAGTCTAATTGTAAATTTTAAACAGAGTCTAATTTAAATTCATAGTTTTAATGTTAATAAAAAAAAAAATTTTAATGTTAATAATTAAAACAATACAAATATTAACATTATTTTAAATAATAAATTTTCCAAGTCTATATATATATATATATAATAGAAATCAGTTAAGTCTAAAATTATATTATATTTAGTTTCTTAATTTGTGTTCTTAAATTTCTATACAAATATTTGTATGATGGTTTTTCAATCAATATAAATACAAAATAGTAAAAATAGTTTTGTGGATATTACAAAACTTAATTTGTGTATCACTTAAATTAAATGAGTGATTACTATTATTCTTGAAGAAAAATTCCTATGTATTTGAATAAAAAAAAAATTTTAAAAAAATTTTAAAAAAAAAATTAAAAAAAATTTAAAAAAAAATAATTTTTTTTTTTTTTTAAATAAGAAGTTGAACCGCCGGTTCGCCGGTTTTTCCGGTTTTTCCGATTTTCCCGGTTCACACCGGTTTTCACCGGTTCAACGACATGGCCGATCCAGCAAGCGAACCCGGCCGGTTACCTGGCCGGTTCCCGGTCCAACCGGTCCGACCGGCCGGTCCGGTCCGGTTTTTAAAACTATGCCACACACACACTTCACACATATATGATCTAGCTAGCTTTTAACAACTTTTACTATAACATGGCTTATTTTAATAAGTTAATTATCTTGATCTATCTGACATTGCTGGTTATGTTTCTCTTCTCATTCAAATCTGCAACAGCAAGAGTACCACTATGGATATCTGATCTTCATCACAAAGCATGTAAGTGATCTTGCTTCCCAAGTAGTAGTTATTATATTGGATTTTTAGTCTTTTATTTTAGCATTTTCATTTTGCTTCAAAATTTATGTAGAACTAATCCACTTCAATGTCCTTTTTTTTTGGAACTTAGATGGACGTTACCTTTATGTGACTGAAGATGTACCAGGAGGGAACCACAATTATCATGATCCTAAGACTCATGGTTGATTGGAATCCATTGCTTTTTCTTTCTTTCTAAATATAAACATCTATTGCATTTTATTTATATGTGTTTATTTTATGTATAATTGTATTTAAAATATCACTTGTGTATACATAAAGTTTATTTTGATTTTTCTTATTAAGACACTTTAAGTGTATTCATTCGAGGTTTAATTAAAAAAGAAATAATAAATATACATAATAAATTAAAGAGAATGATCCTAAGTCAGAGGATTACACTTATACTGTTCGGGTCGTCAAAACAAGATTTAGGAAAGGAGATATCGTGTTCTCATGACATTAGATTTTTTTAAACGTTCTGTTAGGGTTTGAAAGGAAACCTAATTGACATGGCCTCCTCCAGGATAGACCATCGGCATGGAGATCTTTCACGGCTAGCTCTTATTTTTCGAATGACTCCTATTTCTCAATCCCAACCCCAAGCGCAAAAAAAAAAAAACCATTTGTATAAACTTTTCAAAATATGTGTGACATGTCAATTATGTTGGAATATAAATGCTCAAGTGTGGTTGATGATGCGTGGTTTTTCATTAGAGTATTGAGAATCAACTACTTTAGTTGCAATTGCTTATAGTATTGGCATTCATTTATCAACTCGTGAACTTACAAGAGAAAGAACTTTGTGGCATTTTGCGTGTGTGCACGTATACCAAAACATGTCTAATAATCGTCATGATCGTATTATGTTGGAATGAGAATGCTATGATGAACTGGAAGACGATAATTTACCTCTCTATTGTGAAAATATTGGTAAGAAATCGGTTGATTGATTTCTGTGATGTTTTGCATTTTGAGAATAATAATAACCTTTAGGTGATGAAGACAACCCTCTTGAGCCACAATAGGAAGAGTTTACTTTGGTCAAGAAAAAAGTTAGAGGAAGGCATACACTTAATTAACCTATAATTGAAATTAATACTCGAGTCATGATATGTAATCATAACATCACTCAATGAAAACTATTTATTGAAATGTTAGAGGAGTAGGAAACCTTGATACTAGGCTCGTATATAAAAATTCTCTATGACCCACAAAAGTCTTACTTTCTTTTGATTATTGAACAAATGATTACTTATGCTCATTTTCATGTTGAGTGTCTTAAACAAATCAAACTTAAGAGATTTGCGTCAAATTTTAGATAGATTAATAATTCAAACCTATAAGATTTTTGTGCAATAGATATGAATCCCACTATTTTGAGTTTATCCGAAAAACATGTAAATTTTTTTATAGATGTGGATCAAAATAAATTTTTCATTTCAACTGTATATGCTAGTAACTATCTTGTGATTCAAGATAATTATGGAATGAAACTAAAAATCTTCAACAATCCAATCTTGACCCTTGGTTCCAGATAGGTGGTTACAATGCAGTTATTAGTTCCTATGATAAATTGGGTATATGCCCTTCTAAAAAAACTTTCACTGATGATTTTCTTAATTGGACAAATCAAAACGAGCTTATGCATATTGACATTAATAGTAGCTATTACAGTTGAGCCAATGGGAGGAAATGTGATGCTTTTTTTTCTATTAAGCTTGATAGAGCCATTTATAATCAAAATTGGCTAGATAATTGGAACACAATAAATTATTTCACTTTGATCAAGAATCCTTCAGGCAATTATCCTATTATTGTCCATTGTGACTGATATATTTTGTATTTATTTGTTAAAGAATATTTGTATATAAGTACCACATCGACTATAACATTTAATTAACTGTAATTATATATATAAAATAAAGTATATATAGTGTTGTTCTCTCACGCTTTATTCAAATATCTCTCACTCTCTTACATTACTAAATATCATGTAAGAGAGTAAGAGATGTTTGAACAACCCGTGTGAGAATAGCACTACGGAGACTGTCTTGCCAAATATCTAATTGTATGTTATTCTCAGACAGTCACTTATACCTAACCCTTACTAAATATCACCAGCCTCCCAAGCCACTTGTTGAGAATGTAATTCCTTGTGACGAAGCAGGTAGTGCTCGACAGAAACAAAGATGTGTCGAAATTAGTCGTGTGTATGTGTTTCGAAATGTCGAAGCAGATTGCTCGATAGAATTTCGACTTAGGCCTATTTTAGTAGTATTAGCTAAATTGGATTTTTTGGGCTTTTGTGTTTGGGATTTGGCTTAGGGAGTAAGCTAACCTAAAACTATAAATAGAGTGAGTAACCCCTATTCTTGTAACAACTTGAATTCACAAAATTTTGCAGTTGCAAAGTGAATAAGTTCTTCACAGTTTGTGGGTAGAGTGTTACTTTGCATAATTCATCATCTTCTTCTATATTTTGTTAAACCCTAATTTTCTTTCTTCTACAGTTTTTCTTTCTTTTCATTGTTATTGTGTATCGATAATAATCTTGTTCGTTAAGATTTATCAAAATTCTCCATAGGTTGTGGTGGATTTCCAACATTTGGTATCAGAGCACTGGCTTAGCGATTTGTGGGAAGAAAATCACGATGACAATGAATAATCCAAACGGGCATTTTCTGGCGAATCTTCCTATTCTCAAGAACAATAATTATGAGAATTGGTGCAAGCATATGAAGGTTGTCTTCTGTTATCAAGATCTTTGGGATATTGTGAAGGAAGGAGTAACACCACTTGCAGAGAACGCGTCAGAGCAAGAAAAGGCCACACACAAAGAATTGAAGAAGAAAGATTATAAAGTTCTCTTTATAATTCATCAATGTGTTGATCCAAATAATTTGGAAAAGTTTAGTGATGTAGAATCAGGGAAAAATCATGGGAAATTCTAACGAAATTATTTGGAGGCGCAGAAAAGGTGAAAGATGTGAGGTTTCAAACTCACAAAAGAACTTATGAATTGCTTTAGATGGAAGACAATGAAAGAATAACAAATTTTTTCACTAGGGTTACAAAACTGATGAATCAAATCAAGGTATGTGCAGAAGTGTTGACATCAAGATCAATTATTGCAAAGATCTTGCAGTCATATGCTCCAAAGTTTTACCACGTGGTAGTAGCTATAGAAGAGTCAAAAGACTTGTCAGTATTGATGTAATCGTTTAAGAACACAATATTTACATCCATTTGGAAGGCTTGAAATTTAAAATGTATGAGAAAGCTAAAAATATCCTTATGTCTTATAATCTAGCTACGGGGCAAGATCTCATAAAAATATACATCTTGTTGTTGATTGAACCCATTTGCACCAAGTATTGATTTATTTTGTAAAACATTTCTATTTTTGTTAAGCTTGTTGTGAAAGACCAAATTTTTTCCAATCACTAGATTAAGTGATCTTTTTGGAACAAGTTACCAAATGTTTTTCTTTTAAATTGATTTAACTCATTTTGCATAGCAAGAAACTAGTGTTTGTCAATAAACGATTCATTAATGTCCTTTGACTCAATTTGAGAAACAAAAACCATAACATTATATACATGGTTAAAAGAGTATTTAGTTGTGACTCTCTTAGACATATCCCTTGTGACGTTCAATAATAGATTGTGTTTTGTTCTCTTCCATTCCTTGGGTAGATCTTGAAGAGCATTTCTTAATTTTTTATTATTCATTTCATTTAGATTTTGGTCTTTATTTGATCTTGATCTTTATTTATATTCTTATATTGACATTTTTTTTTTATCTTGATCTTCTAAAAGATTGTTCTTCAAAAAAAATTCACAAACAAAGAATTCTACCTCTTTTACAAAAGGGATTATAGATGTGTATGGTTCTTCTATAGTATTGTCTTTTTAAAAATATTTTAATAGAGAAAAATAAATAGTTTCAATTTTGAAGTTTTGAAGACCTTGCATATAAAATAATTATAGAATACTCTATTACCTTTGAATCACAACTTACTTAAAAACTAAGTAATTTGTTTATAAAAATGTCAATGATTAAAACACCTCAACAGAAGTTTTATGGCTCTTACCAATAGTCCCATATTCAACAAATTTACCTTTGTCATCAATCATATGATTTGAAATATCACTTTTTTATATGATATTTTGAGTTCGAGTTGTCAAGAATATATGTATTACAATTTAACTTTTTGACTTTATGGCTATATTTCTAACTAGAATCATGATCATTGAAGTAGTATGATGTAGGCATATTTCTCATTTTATTCTTAAGTTATTATTCATACAAATGAGAAAGAGGATTTACATTTTAACTTTCAGGACTTTTTCAAACCAAGAAAAATATTGCAATATGGCCATTTTAGTACAATAATTATATTTAAGCATATTAATTTTAATGGTCATATTTGCATGACAGATTTTACTAAAACTTTTAACAATATTCTTACGTTTAAAGCCCATAGCGAATTTGTTATAAGGAGCTCTTTTATTACTTAAAAGAAGATTTAAGTTATCTCTTCGTTTAGAAAACTTATCAAGTTTGATATGCAGATCTTCAATTTTATTTTTTAAAACACTACATTGTTCACACTTAGTAGATTTAACTAGATCCTCATGAGAATGAAATGAAGGAAAAGGAAGAGTTTTGAATTGAAATACTTTGATTTTATCTAAGACTATATATTTCATCGAATAAAGTTCTATTTTCTTTTGTAAAGAAAGAGATAGTAGTCTTATAGGTCCAAATAAGGTATTTTAATTTACTTGAATCCATATCTAAATTTTTATAAATGTGTAAATTCATACTTCTGATCATTTACCTTATTTACTCTGTGTCTGTGAAGCACGGGTACTCCATTTTAGATAAAGTACCGGTACCGGTACACGTACGGTACTCGTATGGTACGTACCGATACCGTACCTATTTTTTTTTTTTTTTCTTTTAAGTCGGTACTCCAGTGGGTACATATTGGGTACATACTGGGTACGTGAACTCAATTTTTATCTTTTAATGGTATAGTTATACGCTCTTTTTTAATGAGCTTTTCAAGTGCTGATGTAGAGTTTGATCAATTTGATTCGTTGCAAGATCGATGGATCTTGAAACCAAAGAAACGGTGGATAACTTATGGATATTCAATCTTTAAACTTCAATTCATTGCATTGAAACTCCTTGAACAACCAAATTCTTCATCTTCTACCGAGAGAAATCGGAGCACATATTGATATATACTCGCATACCCGTACCTTGGTTTTTTTTAAAATGACGTATTCTGTACCCGTACTCGTACCGGGTACTGGGTACGTACCCGTACCTTTGCAACGCAGCTCTGTGTTTTATCATGGGGCATATGTATGTTTCTTTCTCTTTTTGAGCAGAAGAGTCCATATCGTTTTCGTCCCATATAAGTCCCTTAAGCAAGAGGCCTTAGAAATTGAGATGTGATTTACCTGAGTGTGTGTGACTCCAACCCCTATCATGGGGCCCTAGGGAAGACTTTATGGCTAGATATCTCATATTAGCCATCCAAATATGATTAGGGCGGGTCCCTCGAGAAAATTTTAGGGTGAGTCCCTTAGGAAAAGCTTTGGGTGAGTCCCTCGAGCATCACTAGAAGTGGCACATGCAACATTAGATGCTTTAAATGATTGAGTTTCCTTAGAAAAACAAACACACCTAAGACCTTGTACGTGTTAGATGCATGGGGAGGTCTCATAGAAATCATTGGTGTTCCTAGTGATAGGGCATAATTGCCTAGTCAACCTAGCTTTTGGGTCTATAAAAGTAGAACTCTATCCTATTTCTAAAACATGCTACCACATTTTTCTTTTTCATATAAAGTTATTCATATTTACCAAACTCAAATTTCTCATATTACTCGCTTACATGTATAACACACCTCATTTTCTTCACCTTTTTTCTTTTTTAAACATGACAATTATTTGAGATTTTGACGAAAATGGCAATGTGATAGAACCCTCTAATAGTATAGAGTAGATATAGTTGTATTTACATTGCATGAAGAACACTGAGTGAGCTGATGTTAAAATCAACAAAAAGTTTTTAGAAATGAGGATGTTGGGAGTTATGAAATCACACCTGATTCTATCAATTCTAGTAACTCTCTTTATTCATGTTCATTCTCAAGAAATCTCAAGCAGATGATGGCGTGCATCATTTCGAAGCATACAAGCTTCGAGCTAGCACTGATATACCTATTATATATCCATAGAAAAATTGGCCTATTTTTGGAAGAACATCAGCCCCTCAAGTGTGGGTGATGAGGGGCGTCATTCTGAAGCCTTGTTCTAAAGAGAAACAGACCAACCCCTTCTTCTACTTGTATATTCCAGTTTTCCAAGAACCATGAGTCTTAGTTCCTTTTACCTTATTTGAATAAGAGATTCTTGCAACTATTAATGTCATTCTCTCTCAAAATTTTCAAAATAGATGTGTCTTTATTAGGGCCCTTCAGATCATATGTCGGAACTTGGATGCCAACCATATTATAGATATTTTCTTCTAATTTTATGGCACCAACACCGAGTTATAGGAGGTTGCATGACCCTAGTCGTGTTGGGGCTGGGTGAAAATATACATGTTGAATGAAAAGAGAGTTCAAGGCTATATATAATATTCAAGTTATTTGAAATCCCACATCGCTTAGTTTTGTGAAGAAAGTGAGAGTCCAATGCTATATATAGGATTCAAGTTCTTTATTTCAAGATGTACCAGTCAAAAGCACTTTAAGCTTGTATTTGACTTTCTTTGTTTTCTTATACTCTTGTTTTTTAGTTTTGTGAGATATAGTTAAATATTAGTTTTGGAGGGTGTGGGTGTACTGGATTTTCACATAGTGTTATTCTCTGGTTGTCTATTGACAACGGCCGTGGTTTTTTCTCTGGTTTTGGAGTTTCCACGTTAATCTCTTGTGTTGTTATTGTGTTCCTTTTTTTTTCTCTATGCTTGTTTTTTCCTAACAACTGGTATCAGAGCTTTTGGTTCGATCCAGAGATAATTATTCTTTGTATGCTCTGTGGTTGTAGCAGTTACAAATTCCGCTGTGCAGGTTGTGCTAGAGAAAATTGATGGAAGAATTTTTTTTTACTTGTGGAAAGTTCAAGTCAAAGATGTGTTGATACAATCAAGATTACACAAGATGCAGGATTATGTCGGTGGTTGAAGAGCTTCCAGCCAACAAGGAAGTTGCACCATAATGTTTCAACCTGATTTTCGACATGTGAAAATTCTTGGAGTGGTTTAGCTTCAAGTGAAATTTATTCTTCATGTTAAAGTATATTATTTTCGGTGTTGACAATGTGAAATTTTTGAAGTGGTTTATCTTTAAGTGAAATAGATTTTTTCATGAGAGTATGATAGTTTTTAAAACTATGATTGTCGGTGAAGACAATGCGAAAATTCTTGGAGTGGTGTAGCTTCAAGTTACTATACTCTTTATGGTGGAGTATGATTGTCGGTGAAGACAATGAAAGTTTATGTATTATTTTCAATCAATGTGGATATTTTTGGGGTTGGTTGAAAATATACATGTTGATACTCCTTATGGTGGAGTATGATTGTCCATGAAGACAATGAAAGTTTATGTATTACTTGCAATCAAGCTGGAGATTGTTGGGGTTGGTTGAAAATATACATGTTGAAGAAGTCGTACATCGCTTAGTTTTGTGAATGAAAAGAGTGATCAAGGCTATATATAATATTCAAGTAATTTGAAGTCCCACATCGCTTAGTTTTGTGAAGGAAGTGAGAGTCCAATTCTATATATAGGATTCAAGTTCTTTATTCCAAGATGCATCAGTCAAATGCACTTTAAGCTTGTAGTTGACTTTCTTTGTTCTCTTATACTCTTGTTTTAGAGTGTTGTGAGATGTAGTTAAATATTAGATTTTGAGGGTGTGGGTGTACTGGGGTTCTGGGTTAGTTGAGGGTATATTATGTGTTGTAACAATTTTCACATAGTGTTTTTCTCTGGTTGTCTATTGACAACGGTCGTGGTTTTTTCTGCGGTTTTGGCGTTTCCACGTTAATCTCTTGTGTTGTTATTGTGTTCCTTTTTTTCTCTATGTTTGTTTTTTCCTAAAAAAGGTTTTGGGTTGAGATGTGGTGTCTCCCTCTCTTGTGGTCATGGAGCATTAGTTTCATTGGTGCTCCCGTCTCTCCCAAACTCCCCAACAGTGGTATCAGAGCCTGGTTAGCCTTTGTGGGGAGCGGGAGCTGGATCCGGTGGTGGATTATGTTATAGGATACGGGGGACTCACACTTGTGGGGTAGAATGTTGGGTGCAAGTGTGAGTGGTTAAAGTCCCACATCGCCTATGAATGGGAGGAATATTGGATTTATAAGAGAGATGACCCATTTACCAAACACCTTAAGGTTTTGGGTTGAGATGTGGTGTCCTGGTGAGAACGAACTTATTCAAGCTTCATTCCAACCAATACTAAAATTGGAAAAGTAGGTTTGTGAGAGTGAGGTGGAAAGATGGTGCCTCCATGGTTAAAACTAGAAAGGATGTCGCTTATCGCTTCCATTTGTGCTGAGCTAAGGACTTAGTTGCCATTATTAGATTCGATTATGATTACCCCACCATCACTTAGAGAGAAGTAGTTAACTACCCGGATGAGTTCTCAATCATATGCTACTAGAAAATGGTTTTGATCAACTAAGGGGATGATAAAAAAATTATGAATATTTGTGTAAGTTTATTATTGTAGTTGTTTTTAGTTTAAGGTTCTTTTACTTGCCCATTACTTACTTCATTTTCTTCTTTATTTGTAGAAACTATGTCATTATTTTTAGATGTTGAGAGAAAAGCTCGCTTGGTCAAGAAGAAAGCTGGGTGTAATGAAAATTGGACTGATAATTCAAAAAGTCATTCGGGCGGCCTCATCACTAAAGGCATAAAAAACAGTGTTAAATAAAATGCAATGTTTTACACCCGCCCCCTAAAAACAATGAAGTCTGAGGGGTTTATGGGGAGTTCTTCTTCGGCTCCCAATTAAAAGGACAAGGTCACTGTCAACCTCGAAGATGAGGAAGGGGAAGAAGCGGGCGAGCACCATCCAGGGTTTCCCATCTGGGCTAAGGTTCCCAAACACTTCCTACCATCACTGTGGAATGAACAGTTCAATGTTCAGAAATACAGGTGTCACAACCCCCCTTACATGAAGACTTTCTTAACGACTTCAAGGTTTTCAATCGAATGGAAACTAGAAGTGTGTCCAAAATTATGGAAAACCACCTACTGAAGGGCCTTATGGCAGAGCAAGTGCTCTTTGTAGGCAATGCCCAGGAGGACAAGTATGTGTATGTCCTGCAAGCTAATTTGAACGTCACATAGGGAAATTATTTTGAAATAAATCGTCCTTTTTTATTTTCGTCCACAATCTATATGGATTTTTCCAAAACTCGAGATTAATTTTAGGAGCATTTATATACCTATGCTCAATTAAGAGGGTATCTAAAGTGTGATTCTTTTTTAAAGTTTGCAATCCAACCCTTTGAAAGCGAAGAACTAATTTTAGTGCAAGTCAAAATGATTCCCACCTCAACCTGAACCTTGGGAGTACATTTATTAATATTTTATAATTTTAATATATTATATAATTTTACAATAATATTAACATTATTTATAAAATAGTACTACTTATATATTTTAGTTATTTTAACAAAGATATTTTTCAACAAAAATCATTTTTATGTGAATTTTTAATTCCCAATCGCAAGAATAATTTTAAGAGCATTTATGTACTTACGCTCAATTAAGAGAGTATCCAAAGTGTGTGATTCATTTTTAAGGTTCGGAATCTAATTTTTTGATAGCGGAGAGCTAATTTTAGTATAAGCCAAAATGATTTTCACCTCTACATATACTTTGGGATTACAATTATTAATATTTTATAATTTTAATATAATATAATTTTTCAATAATATTAACTTTTTTTTTGAAAAGGAATATATTAAACAGAAAAACAGGGAAACAATAAAATCAAGGTGACCCAAGGTCCAACCTACAAAACTGACAAAAGCAAAACAAACTAATCTAATATTAGACAAGCAATATGCTTCCTAACTCTATGATTGTTCCAACCTCTATATATCAATGTATCAATTACTATACCCCCAATATTCGTATTATTCACAGTGTCCCCAAATATGTTATCATTCCTATGCTTCCACACTTTATACATCGTCTCCGCTGCTGCACTACGAAGAAGGCAAGCTCTCCAACCTTTATTTTTGCCCTTTTGACTCAACCAACGGAGTTCTCCAGTCCACCCAACAGGATTATGATGAATACCCAACCAATCAAGGACATGCTTCCAAATATCATACACATGAGGACACTCAAAAAATAAGTGTTCAACGGTTTCACTTTGTTGACATAAACTACAACAGTCATCACCAATCAAACGAAACCGCTTCATCCGCTCTTTTATTGCCAATCTATTATGACATGCCAACCAAAACACAAATAACGCTTTAGGCCTAACAATAGTATGACAAAAAAGATCTCTCCAATCAACCTTATGGAAACTCACCTTCATATGCTCATAGACTTTTTTGTGTAAAATTTATCAATCATGGTGTTCCACTCCCTCATTTCAAGAGCCACTACTTGTTGCTTTACAATTGCTTTAATAATCCACGAAGTCGATGTAGCAGGTTGGAAGTTCATTACATTCTTTCCTTTAAGATAATAAACATTCACCCACCTTATCCACAGACTGTCCTTCTTGCAGCTCAAGTTCCACAAAAGTTTTGCCATATTAGCCTTATTCCACTCCGCAAGATAAATAACATTAAGTCCTTCTCTATCCTTTGAAGTACACACCTGCTTCCAAGAGATAGGGGATTTCCTAGAAATGGCATCAGAGCCGGTCCATAGAAACGAGCGACGTATAACTTCAATCTTTCTAATCACCTCTTTTGGGAACGACAAGCACTACATCCAATACAACAATATAGAAGTAACAACACTTTGGATAAACTGCAATCTTCCAGCAGAGCTTAGAAGCTTCGTACTCCAGTGCTTAAAACGCGACACAATTTTATCAATCAGCCCCACATAATGACATATGGGTAACTTCCTACTAGTTAGAGGAATTCCAAGGTATGAGAACGACAGTACACCTTCAGAGAAAGAAGTAATTCACACGATATCATGTTTTACACATTTGTCAACACATCTAAAGAAAAGTTTACATTTATCAGGATTCACATGTAAGCCCCTGGCTTGCGAGAACTCAGACATCTATTCATGAATAACTAAATAGATTTCACATGTCCACGAGAAAATAACAAAAGATCATTAGCAAAACTGACATTTATAATTTGCAATTTTTCGCATTTCGAATGGAAATTGAAGTCTGGAACTTTACTCAGCTTATGCAAACTTCTATGAAGATACTCGATCACCACCCAAAGAGAAAAGGGAATATAGGGTCCCTTTGTCTTAGTCCCCTCTTAGCCTTCATGATTCTAGTATACTCTCCGCCAATGTTGAATTTCTACGATACCGTCGAAATGACTAGCATAATCCATCTAATGAATTTTCCAGGGAACCTAAGCTCTTTTAGGATTGACTCTAGAGCATACCAATCAACCGTGTCGTACGCCTTTTGAATATCCATTTGAAGCATACATCTCGGGGTACCGCCTTTCCTACTATAACCACGGATCAACTCATATGCAAGAAGAATATGGTCATGTATATTCTGACCAGGGAAAAACGCAACTTGGCTTTGGTTAATGATACTACTCATCACAGCACCCATCCCGCAAGTCAAAACTTTAGAAATAATTTTGTAAAATGTAGTACAGCACGAGATGGGCCGATAATCCTTGATGGTCTTCACTACATTACTTTTGGGGATGAGAGTAACAAGGGTAATATTGAAAGCCGTAAACATTCTCTCATTATTAAAGAAATCAAAAGCAGCAGCTACCAAATCCTTCTTAATAATATTCAGAGAAACTTTAAAAAAATTTGCTCCAAAACTGTCTATGTCAGGAACTTTAAGATCATCAATATCCATAAAGGCCTTAACAACCTCCTGCTCAGTAACAGGGGAGATCAGTACCTTCCTTTGATCACAATTCAGCTGAGGCCCCTCTCTCATAGCTATAATATCAATGCCCTTTAAGTTTTCATTAGCCCTTCCCATAAGATTTTCATACAAATCCAATACCTCATTTGTTATATCCTTCTTATTGTTAATGATGGTTCCATCAGATCTGTAAAATGAATTAATATCAGTATGCACATGCTTAACTTTAACTTGAGCATAAAAGAACCTGTTGTTACCATCTCCCAGCCTTAACCAATTAATCTTCGATCTTTGCTTTAATGTTTGTTCCTCAATCTCACTCCACTTGCAGACCTCCCCAGTTCTGGTTTTAACCTCATTGATAAGCACAGTGTTTAATCTATCCTGAACAAGTCTTTGTTAAGCCTATATCAGATTTGATCTAGCTTTCTCCAGTGTACTAGTCACTCCTATAATAGGTTTACTCAAAGTTCTTATGACATGTTGCATTCTCATTAGCTTCTTCCAAAGAACTTGCATCAACCTGCCAGCAATATGAATGTTCAAGTTCCTTTTAACAGCAGTGTGGTATCCATCAATCTCTATAGCACTATTCAGGAACTTGAACACATACATTCTTCTAGTTTTATTCTGAATATGACAGTCCAAATAAAGCAATGCATGATCAGAAATCCCAGGCACTAAAGTATTAAGGTTGGCATGAATATAAGCTTGGAACCATTCTACATTGGCTGATAAGTGGTCAATTCTAGAGTGTATGATACCCTCAACTTGCTTATTTGGCCAAGTAAAATAGTCAACTGTATTCTCTATAACACTCAGCTTAACATTGTCCATCATATTGATCAAATCCTCATACTCCTTCTCTTGAACCATGTTTCCTCTTAACATGTCCATAGCACATAAAACATTGTTAAAGTCCCCAATTAAACACCAAGGTCCTTGTTGATATTAGTGGATTTTCTCAAGATCCCTCCACAATTTCTTACGTTTTCCCAACTGGTTGAAGCCATAAATCGCAGTAAACCAGTATAAGAACTTTCCTTGCAAATCAAATATTCATGGTGGATATATTGTTCAGTACAATCCATTTTCCTAACCTCCACTTCATTGTTGTCTATAAACAGATCTTTAAGCTTATAAACACATCTTTAAGCCTAAGTCGGTCTCTGATCTTTGTAGCCTTATTCATCTTTACTCTAGATTCAATGATAACAGCAATCTTAGGGTTAAGCTTTAAGAGATGGGGGCTAAGCTCCCTCGTCTTAACCATTTTATTCAGCCCCCTTACGTTCCAGAACACTATCATGGAACTTTGTTTTGACATACTAGGGGATAATTCAAAATCCCTGGCATTCGGAAACCATTCTGACATTGAACACCTTCATTAGTTATTGATTTTCCTTTATCTCTAGTGGTATTTGTAACTCTTGTCCAGTCCTCACTTTCTATATTAAGATCTTAATGCTTCTCTATATTTGGATCTTGAGGCTGCTCTATATTTAGATCTTGAGGCTTCTCTGGTTGTTACTCCTCCACCCTAGGCATGATAGGGTTCTTTTTTTGTCTCTATTCCTTGTTAGTCCTCGGTTGTTTGTCGCAATTATGTCCAATTTTCTGGCACTTCACACAAACCAAAGGTCTTCATTCATACTCTACAGGCTGTTTCAGTCGCTTCCATTCCACATCTCTGATGTTGATTTCTGCTACTAGCTCTTGAGTAATGTCAACCTCCACCAAAATACGAGCATACGACACCCTGAACTTGCTTGTTGTGCACTCATCTATAACATTAGGTGTACCAATAGCACTTGCTATTTTGCTCAGGCTTCTAGTTCCCTACAAATGAAGAGGCAATTGAGGAAGTTTTACCCAAACCAGAATCATACGCAACATATCCCTCTGCAAATTAAAGTCAGGCTTCCATTCACGTAGTAGCATTGGTCTGTTATGGATATTATAAGGGCCCTTCATCAACACTAAATCTTTATCCAAGAACGAATGGAATCTTAATATGAAGTATTCCTCTTCATTATAAAACATATCCAGAAGCTTCACAAAGTTCCAATTCTTCATCATAAATTGCTTGACCGCGTTCATGCTTAAATCATCCCGTAAAGCATACATGATGAGCGTTGTTTCCCAGAATTTGACCTCTGCTTCAATATCCTTAGCCTCGATTTCGATTTCGACTTCACTTTCTACCATCTTAGGTGCCACAAACTCCATCGTTAAACCCTTCGCAGGGTTACGATTCTCATTAATCACATCAACCTAAAGCTTCTTCCTTTCTGGAGTAGGTTCTTGGAGGGTTTCCTTGGATCCATCTTTACCCTGGGTTTCTTCCTGCGCTGATTTTCCATCATTTTCATCCATCTGACTCTTTTCCTCCTCAGCTTCACTTGACACGTCAAGTTGTCTTTGTACAGACTCTCCTACATCGCTTAACTCCTCCCTAATCCTCACAGACTCTCATCCATCTGATTCTCCTACTTATATATTTTAGTTATTTAAATAAAGAATTTTTCAACAAAAACTCTATTTGTGTGTTATTATTAACTTTAAAATTTGAATTATAATTCTTTAATTACATCAATTTTATGGATTCTAAAGGAAAGTAAGATATTTACTTGAGAAAATAAAAAAATAAAAATATATAACTTAATCATGCAAAATGCCTTGCTTTAAATAAGATTTACTTTAATGTTAGTCATGTAAAAAGTTTTTCAATTAAACAAACCTTGTAACACAATTATATAGACAAGTCTTGCAACCAATAGATTGTGTATTTTTTGAAAATTGTGTGGTGTTAATTAATAGGTGTCAAACAAAAGAGATCATCATTCAAAGAGGTTTGAAGTAAGCCTCCCCCCCCCCCCCCCCCCTTTAACTGTAAAGTCAATACTTCAATGAAGATGATTTTGATGAAGACAATTCATAGTGTGAAGACATGATCTAATGCTAAAAGATGGAAGAAATTATTCAAATGGCTATGATATGGATGATTAAATAAAATCGTAAATATGGTGTTTCATAGTTACATATAACATTAAGTGCTCAAACTATCTAAAATCAATCCTTGAAATCTCATACAAATTCATGTCTTTGCATTTTGTACTTAGAAATTTTTGCATAGTCTTTAAACTGAAAAAACCATTTTCTAAGTCAAACAATCGATTGCATGGATACATCAATCGATTGTCATCATTCATATTTGCAAAAAAATTAAGGCAAGCAATAATTACATGGGATAGGCAATCGATTGCCACTAGATCAAATTTCAAATTTTTTCAAACATATTGAAGGAGCAATCGATTGAGCATCCATCTCAATCGATTGACACTGGTGATTTTCAGAAAAATATTTTTTGTATTGCATCTTTTCATGGCACCTTCATTTGTATCCTTTCACATAAAAATCACACCTTATCATAAATTTATCATGAACTATGTCTTGATTCAAAAGGGTGTAAGTTACCATATAAATAAGAAGTATTTTTCTCTCATAAAATACACCTCTTTCAAAAATTTATTTCCGAAGTATTTCATTGTATTTCACCGCATTAGTCATTTTCAATCTTCAAGAACTTGTGCATTCTTTTCATATTCAAATAACGTGAAAGTTCTTGAGCACTTAAAGATATATTGTGATATACCATATTTTTGAAAAGGAAGAAGTTCTTCTTTTAGGATTGGCTTAAATGCACTTTTGGTCCCCTTAGTTTGGCATTTTTACACTTTTGATCCCCCTATTACAAAACCTGTGTTTTTGGTCCCTTTAGTTTATTGCGTTTTGCATTTACTTGGTCCCTCTTGCAAAACTGATGATTTGTCTTATTTTTTAATGAGGTGGCACTTTGACTAAGGTGCCATGTCAATAAATATGACTTTTATTTTAATTAAACCATTATTTTATTTTAAAATACATTTAATACTTATTTTTTTATATTTTATCAATTGTTTTTTTTTAATAATTGTTTTTCATATCTACTCAAGAACCATAATCTTCTTTTCTTCACCTCTCTTCATCTTCCCTATTCCATAATCCCTATATTCACGATTTGATTTAACAACTTGTTGTATCTTGAAAAACAAAACCAGGACAAAACCAGGAAAATGATGAAAAACTATTAAGCTCAGAACTATTAAGCACAGGGTCACTTTGAACAAGCTCATGATTTTCCTGTTTCTGCTTGTAGTATTCCACCTCATGTTTTCTGTCGTGTTCTTGATGTTAAGCTCCATGTAAGTTTTTTTTTCTTTTGCTCAGTTTTTTGATTTTGGGGTTTTTGACTGGGAAAATTGATTATGAGGAAAAGCGTTTCTTAATTTCTTTGAAAGATGAGAAATTTATGAATAGGGTGATGACCCTTTTTGTTTTCCCCTTTTTTGTTTGAATAAATTGTAATGTGGTTTTGATTGGTGGAGAGAATAATACAATACCCTTTTGCTGGTTTTTCTTGTTTGTTGTTCTTTTGGATGAGTCATGTGTTAATGGAACATTGTGTTTTGGATTTTTCTTCACAGGCAGAGGAAGGGAGTGATGAAGTTTATTGCCAGGCTTATCTGTTATGTCAATCTAATTTTGGTCCAGTTTATATGTTTGGATGAAATTGTGTAAAAGGAAATTAAAAACAATTATGGAATAAAATCCCCAATTTATAAGCCTAAACAAATTTATTAATAACATTATATGGAATTAAAAACATGACAAGATAAATAAGTTGTGACATGTCAAATTTACTATGAGTTGGAATAAAATATTATATGCCATGTCATTAAAAAATAAGACAAATCATCCGTTTTGTAAGGGGGACCAAGTAAATGCAAAACGCAACAAACTAAAGGGACCAAAAACACAGGTTTTGTAATAGGGGGATCAAAAGTGTAAAAACGCCAAACTAAGGGGACCAAAAGTGCATTTAAGCCTTTAGGATTTATTCTATCCTACTGCACCAAACTTATCTGTATCAAAAAATCAATGTTTGTGTCTAAATCTTGTTGTCCAGAATTGTTGGAAACAAGAGGGTTGAAAAAGAAAGTGTATTTATTTTTTTGTGTTGTAAAATCACAAGGTGGTATGCCTTAGTGATTTAGTTAGAAGCTTGTGTATAGAAGCTAGGTATAGGCTTGTACAATGTTCTAACAATAGCAAAATATCTTACAGTGTGTAAGGGGACTAGACGTACTCTCAGATTGTGAGGGGAACTTGTATAAACTTCCAAAGTTCTTTATTTTTTTTTCACTTTACTACTTTCATCACCTAACCATAAACCAGAAAATTAAGAAGCACTCACTCTAAAATCCCCCAAAAAAATTAAAGTACCTAATTCACCCCCCCCCCCCCCCCCCCCCTTTAGGTGCATTATATACTTACATTAACTCCTTTCCTTTTTCTACTTGTGACTGAGGGGCTTAGCAGTTTAGTGTCTAGGGATGTTGAGCTTAGTCTTTACTTTAGAATTATGGTAGGAAAATATGATTAGATGACACCCTCTCATTGGTCATTTCTTGAAGACTTTCATTGAGCTTAGCAGTTTAGTGTCTAGGGATGTTGAGTTGGTATCAGGAATTTAGGTTAATTTCATAAAAAGAAGTCTTGTAGGGTTAATATAGACAATGTATTTTTGGGTTCAAATGGTGGTTTCCTCCACTGTATGATGAAACCTTCTCATTTAAGTACCTAGGCCTACCTGTGGGGGTTAACCCAAGGCTGGAATCTATTTGAAACACTTTAGTGAGTTTCATGATATAGAGACTTCATTCTTGGAAGCACAAATATATTAGTTTAGGGGTCGAGTTTTAATTAATTCAAAGATTTATGATATCCCAATATTCTTTTTGTCTTTTATGTAAATGCATGTGAAGGTTTGGAAGTAATTAGTTAAGATTCAGATAAGGTTCCTCTAGATGGGTGTGCAAGGTTAATTCTAAGATCTCTTGGGTAAAGTGGGAAAATTTTTATAAGCCTAAGAAAAAACGGAGTTAGGTGTTAGGGACATCTAGCAAGTAAAGCTAGCCATTTTGGCACAATGGGGATGGAGATGTGTTATAGGCGCTCTAGGTCTTTGGTGTGAGATTCTTGTATCTAGATATGCTGCCTTATTTATTTCCTCTCTTCGGGGGGGGACCTCGAGTTTCTAATCTACATCTTTTTGGTGGAAACACTACTACAAATAACACTACTACAAAAAAAAACAATTCTTCCTATATTTTATCCTTATAAATGAATCAGAGAATTTACATCAAAAGCTAACAGCTAACATTGCTTAAATCAAATACAATACGTGGATCAAAAGCCAATATTTTTGATTTCATTATGTGCATCAAACACAAAATCCTGTACATCAAACACAATATGTGCATCAAAAGCCAAAATTATTGTTCACATTATGTGCATCAAAAGCCAAAAATATGTGCATAAAAAAATATGCTGAGGAATGTTACAAATTCAATAAGTTAGTTCCCAATCATTGCAAGCAATGCGCATCCATCATAGCAGTTCATTCAAATGGTTTTACCTGTAGAGAAGTAAGTAACTTCTAGACGCACACAGTGTAAGATTCTTGTAAACGATCAGACTTTCACTCTTCACAAGTAACCCCTATAACAAATTCACAAAGTAATCACCACCACAATATATCACAAATTAAACGCCCTTGCAAACAATTTCATAGATGACCTCGTGACAAAGTAACTACAACAACCTGATAACTAGCTCATAACAAATTTTCAAAGGCATAACAATTCCATTTTGTTTTACTAAGCAACAGACCAAGAAGAACAACACTTTTTCACATTTGCAAGCCATAACAGAATTTGAGATTAAGCCATAACAAAGCTGACTGCAATAAACTAATTTCACAAGTTCACTCATCACAAGCTCATAGCAGTTAGCAAATACTCCTATTTGCAATAGATAACTACAAGCTAACTACACTCCATATACAACAATTTCACAAAACAAATTTTTCAATATTCATGCTAACCGTTTCAAACTTACTACACAACTAACTTAAAAGCTCATAACCGAACTGCATTTTAAACTTGGTTCAAGCATTTCACCGAACACTTGGTGTGAGAGTTACAGAACGACAAACATTCTAACCAACATTGTATCAACAACAACAGAACCAACATTGTATCAACAACAACAGAACCACATTCAGAAAATACATAACCACATTTTATCACCATTGTATCAGCAACAACTACAGAACCAACATTGTATCAACAACAACAATAGAAGCATTATTCAACAAAAACAGTGGTGAGAGAGAACGAAAATGGTACATACCTCTTCTTCTACTTCGTTTTTCGCTTCTTCTTCTTCTTTGAATGAAAACGAAAATAGCAGACGCGAGAGAGAATTCTGGCGGTCGGAGAAAGTACAGTGGCGGTTGGAGAACGACGGCGGTCGGAGAATGCTGGCGGTCGGAGAAAGTACAGTGGCGGTCGGAGAAAGGAAGAACAGTCGCGAGTGAAAATGATTAGAAAAAATGATTAGGGCTCTTCTGAAAATGTGGTGTTTTTATTTTTTAATTAATAAATGACCTAAGGCAGCGCTTTTGGAAAGCGTTTTCTTAGGTTCTAGATTTAGCAGCGCTTTTTCCTAAGAAAGCGCTTTCTTTTCATTGGCCTATAGCAGCGCTTTCAAATGGGGGGCCAATTTAAGGACTTTAGCAACGCTTTACAAAAGCGCTTTCTAAGGTTAACATTTAGCAGTGCTTTATAAAAGCGCTTTCTAAGGTTATACCTTTAGCAGCGCTTTTATAAAAGTGCTTTCTAAAGTGTGGCCTAGGTACGGCCTTTAGCAGTGCTTTTAGAAAGCGCTTTCTAAAGGCAGCCTTTTGCAGCGCTTATTTTCAGAGAATTTTTTTCACAACATATAGCAGCGCCTTGTGATAAAAGCGTTGTCTTTGTAGTGCTGCTAAAAACGATTTTTGGCGTAGTGCATATACAAATTAAGATTGTAACAACCTAGAAAAACTATTGTTGCCAAGATTTAAAACAAGATAAGAAGGCATCGACCCAACGTGATCGAATGTCATCTATATCTTTTGAGTATGGTATTCTGTCGTTAAACTCCAATAATTAGAACAAAATTTAAATTATGATAAGTTAACAACAACAATATTAACTTAAGAAATATATATATATATATATATATATATATATATATATATATATATATATATATATATATGGATTAACCTAATACCTGATGCTTCATCCATCCATTTGTAATGTCTGCGGAGACAATATGAAGCATATATCTCACAATATAGTATCCACAAGAATAGTCGTTGGGTTGTATTCGCCACTATAAATCATTTTCAAATATTTATATCACTAATACACACAAATAATACAAATAAAAAAGTACAAGTAATATACTTATTTTTGGGTATAAAAGTTTGGCTTTTTACTAAGTAAATTTTGTTTGATTGCATTATGTCCCTCCATCGCTCTACACAAGTCGGTTAAAACTAAACATGAATAAAAATTATTCAAATCTAAAGTTAAAATTTGAGTATTAAGAATAATACCTGTTATTTCTATGCTTTTGTGGTTGGCATTTATTTTGCTAAAACTATTATAGCAGTAAGATGTTGAATCTTAATGTTCTAAGTGGCTGCTTTCAACATGTCGGATAAAGATGTCTCATACCAGCTCATAGGACATCGCGTTGTGGATTCAGTTTTAATGCAGATTCGGTTACTATGAATTGTTACTGAATATTCTGTGAATATTTGGTTATCCTATGTGGCATCCAAAGCATTTTTGGATCGTGGTTATTTGGTGGTTTTCGGATTTGCTGTTGTTTCTAATTATGGAGACATAATAGGAAACTTTGGATTGAAGACCTATTTTGTTGGAGTTAATTTTGCAGTTTTGTGAGCAGTCTATTTGTTGCGTTTTTTAAGCCCATTTCAGTCCAGATTAATTACTATATATTGACTGATGTAAACCTAGTTTTAGGTGTGGAACTTACTTGTGTTTTAGGGTTTTCGAGTGTATTTTGTGAGTCTAACTGGTATCATTCTAATAACAGTATAAGGACTGATTTCTTGTGTTGTAAGTTCTGTCAAGTTACTCATAAGCTTTTAAGCATTGAGTTTCTTGTGTGTCAATCCTCATAAGCTGTGAAGTATTGAGGATTGTGTGTTTTGAAAGTGTGTCTTTCGTTTTTGTTTCTTGTGTGGAAAGGTACCAATCACGGGCTGTGATTGTAGAGGGATTTGAGGAGGGCCTCATACCTAGGTGAGTCTTAGGTAGAAGTCATAGGAAGGGTAGTGATTAAGTGAGCAGATTATCCGGTGTTTGTATGATCTGTGAATTGATACTATCGTATATTGATTTCGTCCCTGGCTTGGTAGCCCCCAGAGTAGGTGTGTTAGACCGAACTGGGTAAACATATCGCTGTGTTATTTACTTTCTGCACTATTATTGTTAATTGTGATCTTGTTCATTGTGTTGGATATCAGTGTCTCAACATCCGTATAAGACATCTGATATCTGTGCCAGAATTTCAATACCACGTACTCATTTAAAGCGTTAACCATACCTTTAGGCAGCACAGAGTGCAGTGAGCAAAACATAACTATAGCATTTTTCCTCAGACACATAACAATTAGTTGCCAATAAATACTGCATAAACATTCAGAATAATTAATTATATGTGTAAAATTGATTTATAAATGAAAACACAAATTAATATATACTTACTCCTAGTAAAATAGAGCTAAATAACATTCTTTGTTCTCTTTCAACTTTTCTTATACGTAAACAATGATATTGTTTCCTATCGAATCGCGAGTAAGACCAAACTGTAATGGATCTAAGAAACAATAGTTATTTATATTCCTTTCAACATGGAACTCATGCATGAACCTGCAAGAGTCAAATCTTTATGTTAAAGTAAAAGAACGTATGCATATAAACAGAAATCAACATAAAAACTATACTTACGAGCACCAAATTTGTAATACATAATTGTCTAGGTACTCATTTCCCTTCAAAAATTCATAAATAGAATCCTTAGAAAGTACGAATAACTGACTTGGATCATGAATTAATGTAATACCCACACATGGGTCAGGGATACTTTCAAATATCATTGATAGTCTCTCAATGTTATCTAGTTTTGCTGGTGTGGTTTCAATACTGCACTGGTTGGCAGAAAAACTTTCTTTCCTGCTTGTACCACCCATAACTTTCTAAACTACATTATCTTGAATTTCCAACTGATTTGAATTTGTGTAGTTGAGTAGGCCCAACGAATTCAATTTCTGCATCATAAAATATAATACAAAATTTAAATACGCAAACAGTAATAACAACAATATAGAACTTATACCTCAAGCACATGTGGGTACACTTCTTGGACATCTTCTCAAGATCATCCTCGTCCATCCTTTTTTGCTCCTCCTCGACCTTCCACTCTCACTCCTCTTGCTCCTTCTGGACACTGTCCCATACCTTCTGTAAAAACTTCCCCCTCTTCTCCTCCAAGATCCTCTCATGCTCCTACTTCCACCTCGCTGTCTCCTCCTTCAACATCCTCTGTTCCTCCATCCACTTCTCCCTTTCCTCTGCCAACTTAATAATAATAATCTCTTAAATATCTTTCTTACAGTTCTCTTCTCAAGTTGATTAAGATGGTCCAAAATGTAACTTGAAGCCAACGCCTCTTCCAAGACCATGGACACGCCTAGGATGCTCAATCGCTTCTGCCAGGATGTCACGACGATCTTGTGAAGCGAAGAGGCTAGCTTTAGTTTGTTCAACCGGACCATCCTACAAAACATATGAAATTTCATCTTTACCAAATAGATTTAACCAAAATAAATATTGTTGAAAAAAGTATCTACTTACAATCTTTTGAGCCACTTCGCATGTAGCATCTGACGTGAACTCGCCGTATTTTCTTTGATATGCCCTATTCTATTTCTCATGGCGTAATGGTGGAGATGGAGTGCGATCAAGGCTTATAGAATCTCCCAGCTTTAGTTCCCATTGTTTTCTTTTTTCTTCAATCATCTTCTTTTCATGTTTTTATATCCTCCACGAGACAATCTATGTGGATAGATATTTCTAACTCGATTTTCTTTTCCTTTGTAGCTCTTTGCCAAGAAGTCAGGAGTGGTGCGAGACTCTACAAATTTCTCCAAAACATCTTGATCAATATATTAATACACCACGTATGGAGGTTCTTCTTTATTATTTGGATGTTTAATATAAATATGAGTGAGTTGTGTCTTAAAGCCCCTCCAACGCTCACCACAATATGTAAGCAATTTCTTTTTCAAACATTATCCTCTGGACTAACAATAAACACATCCTATGTTTACACAATAGAGATGTTATTAGTATTGAACAAAAAATAAATGATTATATATACTTGTAAACAAATCATAAAATACCTTAACATCATCTTATATGGCGTCTTTCAAGTCCTCATCAACTTCGTGCCAACTATATATCAAAATACTCACTTTACTTCTACCTTGTAACGCAATGTAACCCATAAAATCCCCAACATGTTCACCATAAGTCCTGCTTGTTCTTATATCAAGTGTAACTGAGTAGCAAACACCACTTTCGTGGGCTTTTTTCACCTTGGTATACATCGTGGCACCTCTAGTTTTTCTTTTATGTTTTGTATTAACAGAGGTTACAACAGATGTTGTATGGGTGGTGCTTGTCCAATCGGCCATGACTATCTAAATAAACCTGAAAATGATCAAGAGAAACTATTTCAGTGAACCAAACAACATGTAGAAACATACTAACTAACGTTTCATTGAAAAAGTAAAATAATGATCAAGAGAAACTATTTCAGTGAATCAAACAACACATAGAAACATTTTAACTAACATTTTAGTGAAAAACAAAATGAACAAACGTACTTCAAACATGTTTTGGTTGGAATAGAGATGATATTCGAGTTTTGAAGAATATCTGTTGGAAGAGTTTTGATGAGAGTGAAGATGTTTTTTTTTCCTTCGAAATGAGAGTGACGGAATGGTGTTTGATCTTAGATAGCAGTCTAAATTATTTCATGCAAAATATGCGACTCTTCGGTTTTATATAAAAGTCGGCGTAAAAGTATTAATTAAAAATAGAAAATATAAAAATAAAACAAATAACACCATATTCTGGGAACTCGTTTAAAATATATATCACGTCAGTTTTTTAAGGAAAATCGAGGGATTTGTATATATAAAATAAAAAACTAAAATGGGCTTTTAAAAATAGTAATTTGAAATTATTGATGCAAAATATATTAACTCTCAGTTGGACCATGTAACCGAGGTAAATACTAATAAGAAATGAAGAAAAAATTAACAAGGAAAAAAAAATGAGGCTGGAAAAGCGCCAAGGGAGAAATACTAATTAAACAATTGAAACAAAAAACATAAAATGTAGTAATTGGGATTCGAAACGAGCTCCCTTATAGCTATATTTTCTCGGTTTTCTTAAAAACCTAGGGAACATATTGTTTATTTAAAAAAAAAAACATGACGCTCCCAGTACCTATACCCTCAATTTTTTATTATTTGAGGTGTAAGCTTTGTCATAAAAAGTGTTATTTGTAGTAGTGAAATATGTGTCTCTTCTTGGGTCCAAATAAGATGACCCATGTGATTGGTTTGTTGACGGTATTCTTTCAAAAATGGGACCAAGCCTCTAGGAATATAATTGGAAGAATTCTTGGGTATGATCTATCTCCCTTAAGAACAAGTTTCCTAGTCTTTATTTATTTCTACTCAACAAAATATGTTGGTATGAGAGACTAGCTAGATGGAAATTGGACTCATGTATGGAATCTTAGATGGAATAAGACCTTTTTCTCCATCAGTTATTTGTTGTTGATAACCTTCTCTATATGCTTCATTGCTTTACTCTCTCTCTCTCTCTTTCTCTCTCTCTCTCTCTCTCTCACACACACACACACACACACACACACAATCATGATATAGATAAGTGGAAGTTAAATCATACATGAGATGATATTTTCTCTATTGACTCTCACTACTACGAAAAACCCATTTAACAACGGTTGGGAATGACATATAATGACGCGGGCGAAGGCGTTATTATGTAGATTGTCGTTGTAAGTTAGTTGTTTCTACAACAGGCTGGAAACCGTTATTGAAAGGAAGGGCGCGAGCCATATATCACAACGGTTATGATAATAAACCGTTGTGATACATACACTTAGGTTCTGGGTTCGAAACCCATCGGCACCGAAATTATATAAAACATAAATTACTTATGATATCGGTTACAATAGATAACCGTTGTTGTAAGTACCCTAAGTTTATTATATTAAATGTAGATTGCTTGTTTTCCAAACACGTCACTAAATAAATATACATGGATTCAATTTGATGAAGATGTCTATAATCTGCAAATTAAACTGTTCTTGAAAACGAACTTAAACAAACCAATGTTGTTTTCTGATTGCATTCGTCTCATCGTGCATTTCACGCTCTTTTACATATATTGTGGTTTATTGATCTGACTCCTTCGATATATCGCAATCTTCGATTATAGTTAAATTTCCATAAGATCAACAAGACATTGGATAATCTGCCTCATCTTTGATTTAACTATAATGGAAGATGGCGATGCATCTAAGGAGCCAGATCATTATACCATAATCTATATATAAAAGAACGTGAGATGAATGACGAGAGGCATGCAATCAGAAAACAACATTGGTTTGTTTAAGTTGGTTTTTGAATACAACTTAATTTGCAGATTATAAGTATCTATGTCAAATTAACTGAATGTATTTTAAGTGAGGGTTAGTGAAACAAACAATCTACATAGAATATAATAAACTCAAACAACATTCTATACCAGATTCAGATATTATAAACTCATATAATACGCTTGCTACCACCAGCAAACTTTAAGTGAGGGTTAGTGAAACAAACAATCTAAATAGAATATAATAAACTCAAACAACATTCTATACCAGATCCAGTGAAGAGTAAAGAGAGGAACAAGAATAACGCACCTTTTAATGAAACTAATCGTGGAACAGGAATCAATTATGATGTTGAACTAGTTTGGGAAGCAATGAAAAAGAAATATAAGGAGGAAGAAGCTTACACAAAAGCTTCATACTTCTTATATTTTTTTTCATTGTTTCTAAAACTAGATAAAGTTTGCTTACAGTGTTGATTCTTCATTTACTAACATCTTGTTCGTGAAGCTATGAAGAAAAAGTACAAGATGGATGAAGTTTCTATCATAGCTTCATGCTTCTTGTACTTTATTCCATAGCTACGCAAACATTATGAAGTTTCCAAAGCATGGTCTTTGTTAAGGTATTGAAAACGAATCTGAAAAAATGAGAACAATCAACAAAAATAACAATCCACAAACGAGATAATGGGAAATATCTAACAATAGATGGAAGAAGAAGAATACATTAATGTATGAAGCACAAGATTCACGGCTAATGGTGAAAGCGAAGAGAAAAAATGGGTTCTAGGGTTTCACTTTGAAGGCAACGACATTATTGTCAATTAAGAGAAAGTTATTTTGCTTATATATGGGTAAACTATTTCACAACAGTTAACAATAACAACCGTATAGATATGTATTTATTTATTATAAATATATCACTACGGTTAACCAGAATAACCGTAGTGATAACCCTTTAATCTGTGAACTTTAAAATAAATAAAAAAGAAAAGGTGCGCCTTAACTTCTCACTTAATGCATCTGCAGTTTAAACATCAACAATGTAATTCATAATGCATCTGCAGTTTAAACATCAACAATGTAATTCAAACCCTAATTCAACTATTACATTTCATAACAAAGTAAACATTAAACATAAAGGAGACAAGAAAACATAACATCTTGATATTTCCAGAAAATATCTCTGATTTCAGTTTATTCTTCAAATTCTTGTTCTTTTTCTTTAAATCCTCATACATAACCTTCAGATAGCCCACAGCTTCCAACTCTGACTTCATAATGCTCTCATCGTCATTTCCATCTCTTTCTCCCACGTCTTCATCCCATATGAACAAATTACATGTTCATCTCCAAAAAAGTCTTCCTTTATTTTGTCCCTTCTTGCATTGATACGAAACCATACGACCATCACAACCACAAAAATTTCCAGATTGAGATTTTACACTGGAAGAAGATGTAGAAACACCTTTGGATGATTTTGTCTTCAAATGTGACATTGCAACACCTTAAAGTAGAACACTTTCTTGTTGTTGTTGTTTTCTTCCCGACAATGGTGACGGCGTTGGTGTTAGGGTTGTTTTGTCTTGTTTCTTTTTTCAATGGATAAATTGATATATACTTGGTGTTTAAAATACATAAAAAGAAGCTTCAGTTTGTAACAACAGTTTTAAGAAAAAGCCGTCGTGATATCCTTATTATTTTTTAGTTTAATATTAATAAAACTTAAAAAAGGGAGCATTTATGTCAAAGGGATAAACTATTTGAGGGCGATGAGGTTCGAACCCATGATAGCTAGATTGTATCACCACGGTTTTCATAACAACCGTTATTATACCCTTGAGATTTCTAATTAAAATAATGCGCGCGCATCCAATACGCACTATAAGAACGGTGTATAGGATGCCGTTGTAAACCTGACGTTGTTGTTTGGCCGTTTTGTAGTAGTGTCTACTTACCATATTCAGTTGAACCTCCTTATCCCTTCTTTGTCCAATGATCTGATTAAGAATTCGACAATTCCCTTAATTAGGGTTAGTTGTGCCCCTTATAAGGTGGTGGTCAATTCTTGTCACCTTTTGCAAGATAGACTCCCTTTTATGAAATACTTTTCAAATAAAGGGTGATTGTTGATTCTAATGAGATCTCATGTCCCTTTTGTGATGGTTCAATTGAGTTGGTTTCTCATATCTTTGTCCCTTGTGAGTTAGCTTCGTCAATTTGGTATATGATCTTTTAATGGTTAGGTTGACAAATGGTTATTCCTAGTAACCATGAACTTTTGTTTGAGTATTTCCTATCTTTAGGTGGTAGGCTGAGTCTATGAAAGATTTTGCTATGATTTGACATCTTATTGCCTGATTTATTCAGAGGGTTCGTAATGATGGTATCTTGATTATGAGGATAATAGTGCTTTGTAGTTTTTTATTTTCTTTTGTTCTTCTCTAATACTACCTCTGGTTCTTAAAATAAAATAAAAAATTATTTATTTTATTCATTAAAGAATCAATGTATCTGGATAACATATAGTTCAGATACATTGATTCATAAAAAAAATCTAAAAAACAAATTTTTTCTTATATTAAGGTACAGAGACATTGATTCATCAAAAAAATCTAAAAAATAAATTTGTTCTTATATTAAGGAACAGAGGGAGTATGTTATTAGCAGTTTTGACAATTTTAGATCTATCCAAAACTCTATGGGTGAAATTTCTAGAGGTTTGAGTGATTTATCTATGAGATTCTTCTGAATTTTTAGTTCTTATGTTTTTCTATTTTTTATTTTATTTTTTATATTTTTATTTTTCCTTGAGGTGATATGTATAGAACTCCCTTTGCTAACAGTTATCATTTTTTTTTTGTATTTTGTATATTTTTAGATGTTTGTTAATGTATTATTTTGTCATTAAAATAAATTTATAACCAAAATTATATAAGCAAGTCAACGGTGCATATGAATGAATGATAAATGTTTTTTTTCTTTTACAATTATGGGAAAGATTAATTTGCTCGCTCATGTCCTTCTCTAAATAAATTCTAAACTTTATGTAGTCAATTGACAACTAATATGGTGTACCGAAGAAAATTTCCATTGACAAATGAGTACTCTCAAAATAAAATTCTAAACTTTGATATCAATGTCAATTGACAACTAATATGATGCACCAAAGAAAATTTCCTTCGACAAATGAGTACTAAGAAATAGTACACAAAACATAAAATAATAAACATGAGATCATGTAGCTTTGAACTTCAAAAGTTAATAGGGAAATTGTAAGGGTATAAGGTAAGGCTGGACAGAAAACCGCAACCCAGCCCAACCCGAAAAAAAAAAACCAAAAAAATAGTGATTTGGGCAGTTTAAAACGGACTTTCGGTTTATCGGGCCCAATCAACGGTTTAAGGTGGGTACACATGGGCGGGTTCGGATTGTATTATAAGAATCGCGGGTATCCTAACCCGCCCAACTAAGATCAACAAAACAACGTCGTTTTGCATATGAACGTCATTTTACTCTTATTCAATTTGACTCACCTCACCTCACCTCACCAACCCTAGCTATGTCGCCGCCGCTCCTTCACTTTCATCTACGTCCTTGAACCCACGCCTCGTTACACGATTACATCCATCAGCAACTATAACTTTAAATTGTATTCCTTTTCTGTCTTCTTCAACTTGTTCTACCACTCACAAGGACAAGACATGAACCTCCTCCATCCATGTTCTTCAAATTTTTACTTTCTTCTTCTTCTTCTTGTTTTCAAGGTAAGTTTTGTAATTTTTCTTTTTTGATTTAAGATTTTTCCACTTGAGGGTTTTATTTTCGATTTTGATTTATGAACTATTATTATGTATTTGTCTCAGATCTCGTAGAATCACCGCTTGCATGGAAGGAAAAGGTTCAAGACCTCTTAGGTTATATGCAATAGAACGTACAGATGAATAAAGGTATCTTTAAACGGATAGTTATTCATAACATGTTTCCTCTTCTAATAGCATAGTTTTGTTATTTATATTCTAACATCGATTTTTCATTTTATGCAACAATATCATTTGATGATATTACTAACATTTTTCTTGGCTAAATCTAATGGGTCTATGCTTCAGTAAATTAGTTCAGTCTAATTTTTATTTGATTGAGGTTGATGGTTGTGTCTTCCTGGCATTTGATACAATAATGGACCTTTTACAGTAGGTGATATTCTCATTATAATAGCCATCTTGTGAAACTATATTAGTTATGCAAAATTCTGACTCAAGTTACACTTTTTTAATGTAGAAAAACAAAATGTAGTTTATGCTAGACGAATTGGCTTTTATTGATCTTCTTAAAGCATTGGCCTTTGTTTCTGAAAACACCCTCAAGGTAATATGATGGAGTGTTTTTCATTTATTCTAGAATTTTAGGATTTCGGATTGACCTATTTGAAACTTATTTTGTTGCACCATATACAATTATTGAGTAAAGATGTTGGTTTGATTGCACTTCATACTTCTGATGTTGTTTCACCATTTCAATTAATCATAATATCACTTATGCACTGCCTTTTATTTTGTATGACTATATGCTAAACCATTGTATCTGTGGTGTGCATAATTTGTTCATATTCACCTCTTCAGGACCATTCAAGATTAATGCTAAAACATTATGATTGTATAATTTGTTTTCAAAATATTCATAATTGTAAGATACTAAGATGATATGGCTGCTTAATTTATTTATTTTTTAAAATATGTTTTAATAGCTTAATTTTGAACATTAATAGAGGAATATTGAATGTCAATTATAATTTATTGTGCAAATTTATATTTCATTTAATTTTCTTTAATTTATATTTATTTATGATTCTTGTAGATTGCAGTGGAGCCTTTGATCTAGAAATGAAGAGTTCAATTGTTATTAATTATTTTTCAATTTTAATTTATTTATATTAGTTTTTAATATGTATTGGCCAATTAATATTATGTTTAAATTTGGCACGTTTGTATTATGCTTTGATGTATTAAATAACCATTTAAAACTAATTCATTGCTATTTATTGGAATTAATTTTAAATTTTCAATAAAATAATAAATGGAAAAAGGTATTGAAATTTTGTGTAAAAAACTAACATATTATTTGGCCTATAAATATGACTTTTTTAATAACCCGAATAAACCGTCTGATCTTGCCCGCAACCCGTTTAAACCCAACCCGATAAAATCGACTTTAATTTTGGGCAGAAATGGGCCTTATTTACCAAACCGCGGTTTGGGCTGGGTGTCCAATTTAAGCCCGAACCCGCCCAACCCGATCCGTTGTTCACCCCACTATAAGGTATACCAACCGACATTATTGTATGTACTTTTGTATTAAAAGTAAAACGATGAATAGTCAGTCAATTTGACTAAGTATATATTAAAATAAAAAGGTTGAAACTCTAGTTAGTGGGGTTTTCCCGCATGGCGTCTTTTTTTAGATATAAGATCACTTAATTATACAGAGAATTTAATCTGCCATGCATTAAATTATACATTACAATCTCTCAATGTTTCATAATGCTAAAATTATTTTAGGGTGAAAAACGCATTGTATAAAATTTTCGATAGCTATATAGAAATTTCTGATAGTTCATTTGTAATTTTCGGTATATTAGAAATTTTAAAATTTTTGGTATTATTCAAAATCTTTCGGAAATTTGAAATTTCCAAGGTGATACCGAAAATTTTAACTTAAGTGAAATTTTTGGTAGTTCTATTTTTTATGATTTTTTGGATGGTCAGGATTTTGCCGAGAGTTTTGTATGGTTGTGATTGCACCGATAATTTGTGTAGTCCATAATAGATTCAAATTTGTACAAATAGGGGTCATATGTTGTTGATAAACACATCTCCAAAAAAAGCCTCTTCCTCAATTTTTAATTAAGGCAGAGGTGTACTTCAACAGAGCTTCTCGTTCTGTAGAGTTCTGGCTTCCCGATGACATCACCTCTTTCGCCGGCCTGACATCGAAATTGAATTAATTATTGTCTGATGATGATAACAGAAAGATGAGAAAGATCGAGTTTCGTGAAGATTTGATTAATACTAACGGGAGGGTGAAATACAACCTTATTTTGTTGAAGATCGACGAAGACGTGAAGGAAATGTGGAGATCATTTCGTCGTAGAATAACAAAGGGGGCCGATCGAGTTAGATGCAAATCTTTCAAGATCTGTTGACGACATAATGGAGATGTTGAAATGTCCTGAAGCATCTGGTAGTATTTAGGTTTTTCTTATTTAGTAATCATATGTAGTGTTAAGTGTTTTCTGTTTAAGTTATGTAATCCATTGTCAGATGTTAGTTAACAATCACACTGCAATTTAAGGAAGATCAATAATATTAGCTAAAAAATTGTTATGATGAAGATGTCTGAATACTATACAAATAATACAAAAGATACCTAAATAGGCCCCCAAGGGCTATGTGTGCAACCCGAGCTAATCCAGTGTAAACCTCACCATCTGGGTTTACCAAACCCATGAGGTTATCCATAATCACTCCAATCATCTGGAGGCATTACTGGTCATCAGCGTGATCTACTGGAGGAGGCGGTGGCGGCACGTCATCAACAGGTACCCGGTCATCAAAAGGCCCATCATCAGCTAAGGGTAGGGTCATGCGAGAGTGTGACACAATGAGTTACCACTCTAAGAAACCATCCTCACATTGCGAGGGGTGCTGAACAGTGACCGCTCGATCTCTGATGGCACGACCAGAGCTAATGAAGTTACTTTGAAACCACCAATCAATCCTTGAAGTTGGAATATCTGGAACTGGTCGTGGGATACTGTGAACATAACCATATTGTCGCATACACCTATCGGGAAAGTGTCTAGCAACCATGGTCTCCCACCGCATATAGCTCGAATATAATGATAGTTTCTTAAACCCACATTGGACTCTATGACTAGTGTATGGTGTCCAGATGACATCATCTACAATCACTGCAGCAAGCCTCCTCCTATACTCAGCAATGCCACCAGGATGTGGCTGTCTCGCCATCCACCTTTTAGCCTGCGGGGCCCCCACCTCGCAATGCTACACCCTCATGTCACAGATGGTAGGGAACTGCTCGTATATCCAGCACTAAAATCAAAACACAGCTACACCAAATAATAATTAATATAGATCACGGGTAAAAAAATAAATATGAAAGCAACAACATATAATAATTTAAAGTATACTTGTAACAGACTGAAATAGCCAGTAAGTTGTTTGGCCTTAAAAACTGTTGCCACTCCAAGGGCTGTATACAACTGGGTCAACGCAGCACACCCCCAAGCCCAGCTAGTGTCCTCGAGGCTACTGAAGAGGCACAAGTATCGGGCATCAATATAAACATCAGACTTGACCGCAAAGAGAGTACATGCTACAATATGTAGCATGCACGCCATAGAGGCAAACTCATACCTCCCAACAGCTACAAACTGGTCGTATATCTTCGGAAGCCAATGCATACGAAGATGCGCACTCCTGGTCACACAAAACTCCTCCAACGCCTCCGCTTCAGACAAACTCAAATCATGTGCCACAACCTGATATGCAAGGGTCATGCTAAGAATGGAAGCCGCCCAGAATTTTCCCCAAATAGGGAGATGGAATAATGCAGAGACAACATCTAGAGTGATAGTCATCTCCCTAAACGGAAGATGAAATGATGAAGTCTCCTTGTGCCACCTCTCAACAAAAGCACTAAGTAATGGCGCGTCCAGCATAGTGAGGGAGCAGTGGGCAAAATCAAGCAGCTGGAAGTCCCGTATAATCCGGCTGACCTGCTCAGGCATTGGAATCTTCGGGAAGTCCTTCATCTTCAACCTATGAGATGTCACCTTCGGTGTGGGTCGCCCTTGTGACAACAAAATTTAAACAAGTTAATTGATATCTCATGTGACATACATATATAAACAAAATTTTAAACTAAACATAAAAGAAATATACATCGCCCTGCCATAATCGTAAGACCACATGCTCAACATACTCTGTAAGCACAGACCAGTCGATGGGTCCTCTTTGGAATCCTCCATCAGTGTGCATAAAGAGCTCAGTCGAAGGAGTCGAAACCTCCGTGTCAGCAGTAACCGATGAGCCCGACTCACCAATAGCAACATCTGATTATACCTCCTGAGCAACCTCTTGAACAACTCGATCAACCACCTGAGCAACCACCAGCTCAACCATTGGCTCAACAACGGGATCAACTACAAGAACATCTGGAAGCACCTCGTCTGTAGCCGGCTCTGCTGATCGAACTGGTTGGTGTCGAGTAAAATGAGGTGCCCAGAAATGTCCTCGCTTAGCGATCCGCTTCAAAATATAAAAATTTCCGGTTCAAAATATCGTAAATTTAGGAATTTCCCTTATTTCGAAATTTCCGGTAGTTGTTTTGAAATGTCTGCCCTTGAATCGTAAATGTTGAAATTGTGGAAATTTTTTTTAGGGTTAGTTTAGTCTTTTCATACAAATTGGGGGGGGGGGGGGGGGGGGGGGGGGGGGGGGGGGGGGGTTGAGGTATAAGTGGGTGGTGGGGGCAGGTTAATTTCTCCTCTACTAGCTGCTTGAAGCTTTTGAAGAGATTTTAAAGCCCAATTAATTTTTGAAACCTTTCATTGTTTGGTGTTGAGTTAAACTTTGGTTGGTGTTGAGTTAGACTTGTACTTTTGTTCGAAAACGTTACCTTATATCTTTTCTTTTATTCCCACACACTAATATTTATTAAGATATTTTAGTTAGACCCTTTTTATTTATTATAAACTTTTTAAAATCGAAATTTTTTGCAATCGTACATCAGTTTACTAGAAAGTTTTACATAAAAAATGATGATATATAAATTTTCTTCATTAGATAACTTAAAATCAAGTATTCCAATGGATTATATGTTCATCGGTTAACTTGGTTATAAATTTTCGGTAGTTTTCATATTGTTCACCTGATGACTTACTTAAAATTTTTCGATGGTTTTGATATTATTTACCGGATAACTTAGTTAAAATTTTCCGATGATTTTTATTTTAATTTTTTTCAAATTTTTTGAATTGATGTAATGGTTTAAAACGGTGGCTAAAAGTGACAAGGTTTGTAAAAATGTGGGCTAAATTATAAAAGGTTTTAGGCAACGATTATTTACTTTATGCCACAGTTTTGTTATCTTCCTTGAATTTGTTTTGAAAAAATTGCATTCTAGATACTATTTTTTGAGGAAGTTGTTAGGGACCCTAAAACAAAAAGAGTTTAGGCAACATAAGAAAACATGGCCTAAAGTAACAACAGTTGCCTAAAGCCTTTTGCAATAACACCATACTTTTTTTATTTATAAACCACATCACTTTTTAACCACATTTTAAAACAATTGCCTAAAGTCAAATATTTAAAAAAATAATAATAAAAATCACCAAAAAACTTTAACCAAGTTATCTAGTGAGCAATATCAATACAATCAAAAAACTTTAATTAAGTTATTTGGTGTCTCACTAATTAAGTTAATCACCGAAAAACTTTAACTAAGTTATCTGGTGTCTCACTAAGATTACCACTAGGATTCTTAAAACCTTCTTTTTGTCTTCAACTCTAAAGTTCTAAATATTGTGATAACAAGAATGCAAGATATACATATTTATAATTGTTGAAACTCAACGGATCCATAACAAGCCAAAAGTAAACCCATTAACGGGCATATCCATGAACCAGAACAATGAAGACTAATACACTTGAACAGATAAAATCAAACTCGAGTCCCGACAGACCAAACCACCCACCAGATTTAGATCCACCACCAACCTCACTTTGCGCCATCGTGTTAGCTCCTTCTCTAGCCTCACTCTATACTACCACGCCAGCTCTGATCCCAACATCATTTTGTGTCGCTAGCACTGCTGCTAGCCTCACTATGTGACCTTCCGTCTTTGTGAACTCCCAAACTAAATTCTAGTTTATGCAACCTCAATATATGTTTCCTATATCTTCATCACTTAAAGCATACATCAATAATCTCCACATTGACTTAAAATCATGGTGATGTCAATTTACACATCAATCACTTTGTTACTCTATGCCAGTTCAACATCTATTGATAATTTTTATCAAATTTAAGTTTTTCTTTTACCTTACTCTTGCCACTTTCATCCACTTTCTCCAAACTACTTTTTTCTACTTCAGAAGTATAAAAAGCCCACAAGTATGGTTCTTCAACCATCTTAGACTTGACCCGATTTTAAATGCCTCTTTAAAGGTCTATGTTTCTATAGTTTACAATCCTTCAGCTACATTCAAAGCATAACATCCAAGGCCTGTATAATCTCTCTTTGGGATGGTACAATCTCCCTCATTACATTATCACGAGTCAAATGATAATTAGAGGCCACTGTAATCATTACCTCACTACTACTAATATTCCTAGTAGGAATCCCCACCTGAACCTGAGTATTCTCTACCATCGTTTCTAAAAGCCTAATCCATAGATTTTTACTCTTCTTCCCCTAATAGGACTCACTAAATAATTTCTAAAAGCTTTATCCCTATATCTTTACTCTTTTTCCCTTGTAATTATTCCCTCAGCTCTACTAGTATTCTTAGTAGGAACCTCCATCTCAAAGCTTCATCGCTAGATCTTCACTCTTCTTTTCTTGATGTGACTCACTGAAACTAATACATATGTGATTGATGAAATTAAATCTTTCAGGTTTCACTCACAACAACTAGTAACCCTTCATATCTCTTGGATAACCATCGAAGACATAATCCACAACTTTAGCATCAAGCTCAATTGACTTAATTTAATAAATGAGTAAAGTTTTTAAAACCTTCAAAACATAGACAATATATATATATATATATATATATATATATATATATATATATATATATACACACACACTTTTTTTTAATAAAAAATACTCAATATATTTATATCTTTTTGTTGCCTAATTTTTCAATTTAGTCAATATAATTTAATTTAAATTGAAATATAAAATTCTATTATGTATTAGAATATAAAAAGTATCATAGTTTGAAGACGATCATTATAGTAAAGATTTTGATATGATGGTTATGATTTTTCGATGATAAGAAAAGGGGTACATATAAAAGTTTAGCACTTTGATACTCAAGTTAGTCTATGAATAAGGTGGAACTTTTACAAAGATGGGTGAAAATGTGCATGTGTGTGACTTAGATTCATGCTTGTATATAGAAGATAATTATATATAATTCTCTCTAGTTTGTCCAGTGTGGTGTGTGGGAAAGCATTGAATCAAGAGTAATAATTTCGATGGAAGAAGATCTGCGTTCCTGTGTAGAGCCCAAGGATGTCGGTTTACATGTACATTAGTGATTGGCACACCCTAAATTGATTTGAAAAATCTTTATTGTCGTACCTCGAAAAAAAGCACGATCCTTTGCGAAGCGCAATCGCACGCCCGCGGGATGGACTAACAGAGTCGCCACCGAACTTTATTTATTCCCATAAGGGGAAAGGGAAAATATCGATGAAACCCCTAAAACAAAAGGAAAAAGACATGGTTATCGCAACCAAGAGTCTGAGCTCAGAAGTCGGTTACTGTTAGAAGAGTATTAGTGGGGGTTGTTTTTAAATCGTATCCACAGGGATTGTTTGATATTTGATGCGTGCCTTTCAATAGTTTCGATATTCTAAGTTAACGGTTTCAAAAGTTTCTCAATTGTTTTTAACATTCACTTGTAGAAAAGGTTAATTTGTCACAAAGATTTTTGTAAAAGGTTTTATAAAAACATGTTAAGGTTAGGTTTCGCTAATCCTTTCCATGTATAAACGATTAATCAAGCATATGAACTCGGTTTCCGACCAACATAACCGCGTATCCTCCCGACTAAGTTTATGTCTAAAGCGAAATCGTGAGTACCGTTGTTTAAACCGTTAGATGATGTCTCACGCTAACAATCTAAACAACGATCATTAAGATTAATACAATGCGAATAGCAAATCCCAAATCTATGTCTAAAGTTTGGTTTTTAAGATATGAAATTGTTAGGTCAAGATTTGTGGAATCTATGTCTAGAGTAAAACAAATCAAACATAAAGCATTAAGAGAAAACAACTTCATCTATATTGATCAAAGACCTTGTTCATATACAATAGATCAAAAGCAATACATAAAAACAAAATCAACTGCCTCTAACCTCAACATAGAGGGTTTAGCTACCACTTCTCATGGTAGATTGGATAACAAGTAAAGAGAAGAGATGAGTAAACATCCACGCCGAATAATCAAGAATGGATGCAAAATCAGCTTCTCCAAGTGAAAATACAAGCTCCAATGGTAAAAAGACTGAAAACTATGATTTTGGATCAAAATGAACAAAAGATCCTTTAAACAAAAAGTGAAATTCTATTTATACATAGCAGAATTCTGCAGGATTCGCACTGCGAGCAGATCATTCGCACTGCGAATGAGGAAAAATGGCACCTTAAGTGCCTCTGAGACTTAAACCGCCCCAAGCAGAAATCGTGAGTTCACACTGCGAACCCTTCATTCGCACTGCGAATCATTCGCTAGCTTCATTCGCACTGCGAATAAACTAGCGAGCCAGAATTCTCAAAACTGGAACTCTCTGCCTCTCTTCGCCAGCACCTTCGCACTGCGAACCAACCAGCGAGCCTTCGCTGGACCCTCGCCAGGAGTTCGCAGTGTGAACACATGGAAATTGAAACCCTGGAGCTCACTGCCTTCATTCGCTGCGCCTTCGCTGGTCCCTCGCAGTGCGAACCTTCGCCAGATTGTTCGCACTGCGAACACCCTGTTGCAGCAATAAATCAGTGGAAACTTGCATTGGTTCCATGTGTTCACAATTTTGCTCCTTTCATGCCTATACCTACATATTAACACACAAATTACAAGCTCCACACATATATTCCAATGTCAGCATTACAACTCCATTTTACCGCGTAAATTCACCATTCACCGTTAGAAAGAAATGAAAAATGCCAAAATTCCATACAAATATATAACATAATTGACATCTAACAAACTCTCCCCAACTAACTCTTTGTTTGTCCTCAAGCAAAGTATGCCTCTCACGAGGATTTGCTCGAGCACTCAATTCAACCAAGACGCGAAAAACGGCTCAACTAAACAACGATCACAACAATGCACAATTACACAATTCAAGAATTTGATATGAAAAAGAACTTGCGTCTTAAACAATTTCAAACAATGTTTCAAGAAACAACTAACTCATCCTGCATATGTCATTCTACACTCCTCTTCGAAAAAGGATTGAAGGCAAACGTGCATACAAACACGGGACAATTACACTCAAATGACAAATGATGCAATACTAAGCAATTCATACCATATCTCAATGATCATAACAGAAATCATGGAAGTAAAAGATCACTAAGGACTTCAAGGTTGTAGTTTGGTCGGGTGAACAAAAAAGGGACATTTCTAATGGCCATTGAAACTAAATTGCCGAAGCAAAAGAACATTCACTATACACATATTCACACAACACACTTCATTTCACCAATTTTTCATTCCACCCTCACAAACTACCGTGCACACTTATTGATTCTATTATTATTATTATTTTTTATTCAAGCAAGCATTTTCTCCTTTGTACAACATATTCACACTCTTTTCTTTACATGCTTGCTTGAAAAAATTTTTTTTTTCAAAATTTGGAGTAATGCACCCATCTTCTTTTTATTCTCCCCAACTCATTTTCAACTCAACCTAAAGTGAATGTTCCTTGCTTTTTAAGGCAAGTCAAAGTATACAATTTTCAAAGGTTAAAGAAGAAAATGTTAGAAACTCACCAAATTCAATGATGAACCAAACTTGCAGATTATGTACATAAAACAAGTTCATCATTCAATTGAGTTCTAAACTATCTAGGCTCAAAGGGGCTACCAAATGCTCACTACTCACGGGTGAATTAATATATGGACATAGTTGTGCTCAAATTCAAACAAGTGCCTTGATCACTTCTCATACTTCCACAAAATCACATGGTCACAAGATAAGGCATGAATTAAAAGTAAAGACAACATTCATCACAATCCTTAGCATATAGTAACCTTGGAGGCTTCTCACTTTAATGGTTTTGATCATAAAATGACACATGCATTCAAAGGAAGTTGTAACATGAAACAACATTTTCAATCGCACCAAGACACAAAGTTCTAAAACATAAAAAATTCTCGAACTAGGTAACGATATACCTTGTCGCAACACAATGCTTACGGGACTATCATAGCCCTCACATCTTGGAGGAATCTACCTTTAAAATCAAGAGTCTCCAACCTACTTCCCCAAATTCATCCTAAAAGAAGGAACATCAAAATAACACATATGCACAGTTTAAGAGTTAAACATTTGTCAACTGAAGAATTCAACTCTTACTAACACTTAACAACAAAAAACATACTGAAGTGTTGAGCATTCGTAAACTGAAGAACTCAACACTTAATACTATAATTAAAAACCAACAATTTATTAGTAAAGCGAAACAAAATTTTTTTACTGCAAACCATAATCATTACTAATAATAATCATAAAGTGCCTGGTGTATAAAACACCTACATAATCCAAAAAGTACCACACGAGTACGAGTACATCAATATTAGACTAGTAAAAGCTGAAAAAACAAAATACAAGAAACTTCACTTTGATGACCAAAGGAAGTGTACAAGTCTAAGATCCAAAAATCAGTCCTCCTCGGACTCCGTCTCGACAACATCAGTACCCTGCTCATCCTCAGGCTCAGTCCCTATTACATCCGTCCTCTGCCCATCATCATCATCAGAAATCATAATATCATCGCCATCTCCCCTCTCCTCGGCATCATTATCAGCAGCAGGCTCAACAACATCCTCTCCCCAACTGAAAACAGGCCTGGCCTCAGGCCATCCAGCATGTGCGAGGAACTGCTCCCTCGACATCATAGTGTGCTGCGTAGAAGGGTCACGGATCTGCAATTGGAGAACCTGCAAAGAATCATGAATATCAGTCATGGCACGCTGCTGGGCAGCCATCCAATCCCAATTATATTGGCAGTTCTCCTGCTGATATGGATAGAAGCTGTGAGTCCAAAAGCAGCACCCTCGCTTGTACCGGTCTCAGCACCAGCACCAGCCCCAGAAGATTCAGCTCTAACACCTTTCGGTTTGCAGAATTTGTCGACATATCGATCATCAATAGTCAACGACACAGTAACTTGACGACGCGAAGGCAAAGTCACTCCAGCATCAACACATAAGGTCATAATCAAATAAGGGAAAGCAAGAGGGGCATTCTTCCTCGAAGCATTCCCACCTAAACCACTCTCAACGATGGCCCTTATTTCATCAGCAATGATCCTTGCGACGTCAATTTCTACGTTAGTAAGGATACTGTGGACAAGGTGAGCCAAACGAATCGGAACTGTGGAGGAATGTGACTTTGGCGTAATGTTGGTCACAACCAAAAGTAAAACAAGTTGAGCCAAAGGCACCATATCCTCACGGTGATATCGAACAGCCACTCCTACATGATTAAACTTTACATTTTTACCTGGGCGTAGGAGATCACGAGTCATTGCGGTAATATCACGATAATTACTCAGCGTCTCATGATACCTATCCTCTTCGCTAGCCCGCAGTGGAAGGGGATCTCCAAGAACTCTGTTAATAGTTCTTCTGTCAAACCTTACCGTTTTCCCGCCAACAAACATAGTCCAAGTAAACAGATCGCCCTCATCAGGAAGGGCGTTGGCGTAAAACTGACGAACCATTTCCACATCGTATGAATCAACAGGATTTATCAGTGTATCCCACTTTTTTGCAGTTAACAGGGCAGCAATGTCACGATAACTTCCCTGCTCATTCAGAATAAACCTCCTTTCCGCAAGGATGGTCCTTGCTTCTAACAGCTGATACCTCTGCGCTTGTCTAATTCCTCGAAACCGGGTCTCATTAAAAAGGACCGGTGCTTGTCTTGATGTCGATGCCTTTCTTTTCCTCATCATGGTTTTAGGACCCATCTGCACAAATGACAAACAAATCCACGCAAAAACACCAAGACACCTCATTAGAATTTCGGACAGACAAGCATCAGAATGACAAAAAAAAACAAAAGTCTGGGCTGCTCGCTAGAATACTCGCACTGCGAAGCCTGGCGAACGCTCGCCCCAGGTTCGCAGTGCGAACAAGCCAGAGAATGCACGAAAATTTTGAAAAATTTATGCAGACCCAGATTTCACCATAAATCATGATTTCAAATGTAATCTATACTCAAAATCAGTTGAAAATTTTTGACATGTATTGAACATTCCCCAAACAGAATTGAACCCTAACTTTCTACACATTTTCAAGCATAATTCATAACACAATTCAAGTAATTAGAAAGCACAGGGACAAGAATATCAAACTTGTTTGGCAATGGAAATTGAGTTAAAAAAAACATGAGATGGACAGATTTTTTACGTGAGAGGGAAGGAGAAGTTGAGAGCTTTTTCTTTTTTTCTCTTAGGTTGAGAGTGAAAGTGACTTAGGGTATGGTCCCCCCCCCCCCAAGTCAATCTACACTTCAACATGGGTCTTGGGCCTACGTGCAGGCCCACCCATCAAACCCTCCTTTTTTCTGATGTGGCAGCAATGGCAAGATGGCAGGTGCGCTGACGTTCGCAGTGCGAATGTCTGGTGAATGCTCGCCCCATCTTCGCAGTGCGAATGGCTGGCGAACGTTCGCCCCAGATTCGCAGTGCGAACAAGCCAGCGAGCAAGACAGTTTTTTTCAAAATTACAGGTCTGTCTTGCTGCAACAATGCCAAATACCCCAAAATGTGAAAATGACTAAAAACAGCAAATTAAAGCAAAAATACTTACAATGTTGGGGTGCCTCCCAACAAGCGCTTGTTTAACGTCGGCTAAGCTCGACGGTCCATCGCGACCTCACAGGTCGCGGAAAGGCACAACTGCGGGATTCCGCTCGAAACCTCCTCCGAGATACACTTTCAGCCTCTGGCCATTTACTGTCCAATTTTCCTTTGACGTTGTGTCCTCAATTACGACTGCTCCATAGGGTTTGATTTCCACAATCCGAAACGGACCGGACCATTTAGATCTTAATTTTCCGGGAAACAATTTTAATCGAGAATTGAACAATAGGACCAGCTGTCCGACCTCAAACTGTTTGATGACAATTTTTCTGTCATGGTAAGACTTTACACGCTCCTTATACAATTTATTGGAATCGTACGCCTGAAGGCGCAATTCATCCAACTCGTGTAATTGCACTATTCTTTTTTCGCCGCTTAGAGTTGGATCAAAATTAAAAAATTTTAAGGCCCAAAACGCCTTGTGCTCCAACTCTACCGACAAGTGACAATTCTTACCATAAACCATTTTAAACGGTGTGAGACCGATCGGAACCTTAAAAGCGGTCCGATACGCCCACAACGCATCATCCAGTTTGTTCGCCCAATCCTTTCTCGAGGCCGAAACAGTTTTCTCTAAGATACGCTTAATCTCACGATTGGATACCTCTGCTTGACCATTAGCTTGAGGATGATATGGTGTAGCAACTTTGTGCTTCACACCATATTGCTCAAGAGCTTTGTCAAGCTGAGTGTTACAGAAGTGAGATCCTCCATCACTTATTAACACTCGAGGTGTACCAAAATGCGCAAAAATATTTCTTTTCAAAAACTTCACCACTGTTTTTCCGTCGGCTTTAGCACATGCTATCGCCTCAACCCACTTGGAAACGTAATCCACAGCGACCAAAATATATTCATTAGAAAATGAAGATGGGAATGGACCGACAAAGTCGATCCCCCAACAGTCAAAAACTTCGATTTCTAACATATTTTGTAATGGCATTTCTTGCCGCCGTGAAATACCTCCACTTCTCTGGCACTTGTCACAACTAAGGGCATGCGCATGCGCATATTTGAATAAGGACGGCCAATAAAAGCCCGACTGAAGGACTTTAGTGGCCGTTCTTAACCCATTGAAGTGACCTCCATAAGGAGAGTTATGACAATGCCACAGAATATTCGTGGCTTCCTCCACTGACACACACCTTCTGAGGAGGTTGTCGACACCAAGTTTAAATAAATGGGGTTCATCCCATACAAATGACTTGGCATCAGACAAAAATTTCCATTTTTGGTGGTGCGTTAGACCGTCCGGTATCAATCTGGTGGCTTTATGGTTAGCCATGTCGGCGAACCACGGTCTAACCTGCACTCTAAAAAGTTTTTCATCTGGGAACTCCTCTTTTACCTCAAATTCATTTTTGGTCACGTCAATGTTGACCAGGCGGGATAAGTGATCTGCCACCAAATTCTCGGAACCCCTCTTGTCACGAATTTCAAGATCAAATTCCTGTAACAAAAGGATCCACCGAATCAGCCTCTGTTTTGAATCAGGCTTGGTGAGCAGATACCTTATAGCCGAATGGTCCGTATAAACAATGACACGTGAACCAATCAAATAGGCACGAAATTTCTCCAACGCATACACTATGGCAAGCAACTCTTTTTCAGTTGTTGCAGAGTTAATTTGAGCCTCGTTTAAAACTTTGCTCGCATAATGTATAGCGTGGAAAACTTTCATTTTCCTCTGACCCAAAACAGCCCCAACCGCATAATCGCTTGCATCGCACATTAATTCAAAATCTATTTTCCAGTTAGGTGCAACGATTATCGGTGAGGTGGTTAAACTTTGTTTCAAAAAATTAAATGCGAAAAGACAAGACTTGTCAAAGTCAAAATCCTTACCTTGGACAAGCAAGTTGCTCAACGGCTTTGCGACCTTTGCGAAGTCCTTGATAAACCTACGGTAAAACCCCGCGTGTCCAAGAAAGCTCCTTATACCTTTGACATTCATTGGCGGTGGTAATTTCTCGATAACATCCACTTTGGCTTTATCAACTTCAAGGCCTTTTGAAGAAACCTTGTGTCCGAGCACAATTCCCTCGTTCACCATAAAGTTGCATTTTTCCCAATTAAGCACCAAATTGGTTTCCACACACCGTTCCAACACCGTATCCAAATTTTTCAAGCACAAATCAAACGATTGTCCAAAAACGGAGAAATCATCCATAAAGACCTCAATTGTCTTTTCGATCAAATCCGAGAAGATAGCTTGCATACACCGTTGAAAAGTCGCCGGTGCATTACATAATCCAAACGGGATCCTCCTATAAGCGAAGATTCCGAACGGACATGTAAAAGCTGTTTTTTCATGATCATCTGGGTTCACAATGATTTGATTGTAACCCGAATAACCATCCAAAAGATAGTAGTATTGTTGACCGGAAAGCCTTTCGAGCATTTGATCCATAAAAGGTAGAGGAAAATGATCTTTTCTCGTAGCTTTGTTCAACCTACGGTAGTCAATGCACATTCTCCACCCGGTTACGGTCTTTGTTGGTATAAGCTCATTTTTCTCATTTCGGACCACCGTTAATCCGCCTTTTTTCGGTACTACATGCACTGGACTAACCCACGGGCTGTCAGAAATAGGATAAATCATCCCGGCATCTAACATTTTCACCACTTCCTTCCTAACCACTTCTTTCATGATAGGATTTAAGCGGCGTTGAGGTTGAGCAACCGGTATAAAGTCCTCCTCCATGAAAATCTTATGCATGCAATACGAAGGGCTTATGCCTTTGAGATCGGACAATGTCCATCCCATTGCACCCAGATTCTTTCTCAACACTTTAATTAAGCGGCTTTCCTCCACTTTAGATAAAACACTGCTTATGATCACCGGTTTATTACCACCGTCATCGAGAAAAGCATACTTCAAGGTTGACGGTAACACTTTCAGCTCAAGTTTGGAAGGCTCATCATTAACCACTTTTTTTAGAATTTCCTCTTCATAATCCCAAGGTTGCAATTCTTCCAAAGCCTCAAGCTCTAACAAACACTCTTCAAGAGCTTGCTCTTCTTCAACCGAGAATACTTCCAAGGTATCATCCAATGCTCTTTGTAACGGATCAATGACATGAATTTTCTTTGTAACTTCAAAACTTGCTTTCTCCGTCGCATCGATTCGGAAACAATCACCTTTATCTTTCTTGTGCTTCATGGCATCATAAAGATTGAAACACACCTCTTCATCTTGGACTCTCACTTTCATGAGACCATCGTCTATGTCAATTGCCATACAGGCAGTTTTCATGAAAGGTCTTCCAAGAATCAAAGGTGCATCATCGTCCTCCTCCATTTAAATGACAACAAAATCAATTGGAAACAAAAATTTGTCCACTTTGACCAACACGTCTTCCGCTACACCGTGAGGACGGGTAGTGGATTTATCGGCGAGTTGCAACGTCATTTGCGTGGACCTTAATTCCATGTGGCCTAGCCGTTTCACAATCGACAATGGTATCAAGTTGATGCTAGACCCCAAATCAATCAATCCATTACCCACATACATGTTCCCGATCGTAACCGGCAATGTAACTCGTCCCGGATCACATTCTTTTCGCGGGAGAGTCCGTTGAATGATGGCACTACAGCTTGCATCCACCATAATCGTCTCTTGATCTGTATACCTTTTCTTCTTCGTGAGGATATCTTTCATGAATTTCGCATATTTAGGCATCTGCTCCAAAGCCTCGGAAAATGGAATATTTATTTGTAATTGCTTGAAGATATACATAAACCGAGAATAGTGTCGCGCACTATCTTTCTTTGTAGGAGCATGTGGATATGGTAGATGTTGAATTGGAATATTGTTCATCAGCTCATTTCCCTTCTTAGTTCTCTTCACTCTTTCTTCACTCTCTATTTTTTTCTCATTCTCATTTTTTTCTTTCTCATTTTTTTCTATCTCATTTTCAACTAACACACCCTCAACATTTTTTTCTACTTCAATCTCTTCCCTATCTTTTTCTTTTTCAACTACAACCTCCTCATCCACTCTCTTTTTACCTACACCCATGTCAATCTCTCTTCCACTTCTTGTGAGAATTGCTTTACAATCTTTAGGATTCGGAAGCGTATTTGCCGTAAAGGGCCCTTTTTGTTGGTCGGCCAATTGTTTTGATAATTGCCCGACTTGTGTTTCAAGATTCCTTATGGCGGCATCGGTGTTCTTTTGGTTGGAAATTGCCATTTGCATAAATTGTGTAAGAGAGTCTTCCATCTTTGTATTTCCAACGGGAGCTTGCGGAGGTTGAGTGTAATTTTGGTATTGTTGACGGTTTGATGGTCCGGCTTCTTGCGGTCTCCATTGTTGTTGATAACCTTGGTTAGGCCTTTGTTGGTAACCTTGGTTGGCTTGTTGATATGGAGGTCGGGGTTGGTAACCTTGATTTCCCGCGTAATTTGCTTCCTCCACAACGGGAGGACAATAACCGGTCGGATGGTCACCTCGACATAATTCACACACTAACACTTGCATATTTTTACTTGAAGATTCATGCATCTCTTTGAATTGTTGCGGCAGCTTAGACATTTGCTTCGTTAACAACTCAACCTGTTGTGATAACAATTTATTCTGCGCAAGGATAACATCGCTTGTTCCTAATTCCAACACTCCCGGAGTTCGTTGAGCAGATCCACGATTGTGACTTCCTTGATGATCATTCAAGGCCATTTTATCGATGATAGCTGTGGCTTCCGCTGCAGTTTTGCTTAACAAGGATCCACCGGCGGTGGCATCCAACAAGGTTTTGTGTACAAGTTGCAGCCCATTTATGAATATATGAATTTGTGACAATTCATCAAAACCATGGCCTTTGCACTTTCGTAACATTGATTTGAACCTCTCCCAAGCTTCGTTGAGAGATTCATTAGCTCCTTGTGTGAATACCGTGATGGCGGTCTTTGCTTCCATAAACCGAGTGTGAGGGAAAAATCTTTCCAAAAATTTCTCTTCCAATTGATTCCAATCCGTCATTATGGCAGTTGACTGATCAAGGTACCATTCCTTGGCCTTCCCAATGAGGGAATGTGGGAATAGTCTCTTGAACAGAGACTCCTCTTCTGCTTCAGGTGCACCAGTCGCTCCCGCTATTTCATAGAATTTTGTCAAATGGGTGAAAGGATCTTCATGATCCATACCCGTAAATGGACTTTGATATAACAGTTGGAGAATTCCGGTCTTCATCTCAGCATGACGACCATTGTGTGCATGGCGAGCGAACTGAGCATTGTGTCTCAGACTATTTATACATGGCCTAGAAGCAGGTGGTGGTGGTGGTGGTGGATCTCCCTCCATAATTGGAAGTATTTGTGGAACAGGTGGTGGTGTAGAAGTACTTTCCTCTTGTTCTCGCTTCTGTCTCGCTAGCTGCCTCCTTCGTCTAGTCCTGCTGTTGATTCTACGAGCGGTTCTCTCAATCTCAGGATCGAAAAGAAGTTGGTCCGTAGGTAGTTTCCCCCGCATAAACTAAGTCTGCACACTAAACAAAACAGATTAACAAGCTCAAAATAAAGTGGTAACAGCTTAAAATAACTCAACTATCGCAATGCTTGCAATATCAATACACAATCCCCGGCAACGGCGCCAATTTGTTAGAAGAGTATTAGTGGGGGTTGTTTTTAAATCGTATCCACGGGGATTGTTTGATATTTGATGCGTGCCTTTCAATAGTTTTGATATTCTAAGTTAACGGTTTCAAAAGTTTCTCAATTGTTTTTAACATTCACTTGTAGAAAAGATTAATTTGTCACAAAGATTTTTGTAAAAGGTTTTATAAAAACATGTTAAGGTTAGGTTTCGCTAATCCTTTCCATGTATAAACGATTAATCAAGCATATGAACTCGGTTTCCGACCAACATAACCGCATATCCTCCCGACTAAGTTTATGTCTAAAGCGAAATCGTGAGTACCGTTGTTTAAACCGTTAGATGATGTCTCACGTTAACAATCTAAACAACGATCATTAAGATCAATACAATACGAATAGCAAATCCCAAATCTATGTCTAGATTTTGGTTTTTAAGAGATGAAATTGTTAGGTCAAGATTTGTGGAATCTATGTCTAGAGTAAAACAAATCAAACATAAAGCATTAAGAGAAAACAACTTCATCTATATTGATCAAAGACCTTGTTCATATACAATAGATCAAAAGCAATACATAAAAACAGAATCAACTGCCTCTAACCTCAACATAGAGGGTTTAGCTACCACTTCTCATGGTAGATTGGATAACAAGTAAAGAGAGGAGATGAGTAAACATCCACGCCGAATAATCAAGAATGGATGCAAAATCAGCTTCTCCAAGTGAAAATACAAGCTCCAATGGTAAAAAGACTGAAAACTATGATTTTGGATCAAAATGAACAAAAGATCCTTTAAACAAAAAGTGAAATTCTATTTATACATAGCAGAATTCTGCAGGATTCGCACTGCGAGCAGATTATTCGCACTGCGAATGAGGAAAAATGGCACCTTAAGTGCCTCTGAGACTTAAACCGCCCCAAGCAGAAATCGTGAGTTCGCACTGCGAACCCTTCATTTGCACTGCGAATCATTCGCTAGCTTCATTCGCACTGCGAATAAACTAGCGAGCCAGAATTCTCAAAACTGGAACTCTCTGCCTTTCTTCGCCAGCACCTTCGCACTGCGAACCAACCAGCGAGCCTTCGCTGGACCCTCGCCAGGAGTTCGCAGTGCGAACACATGGAAATTGAAACCCTGGAGCTCACTGCCTCCATTCGTTGGCGCCTTCGCTGGTCCCTCGCAGTGCGAACCTTCGCTGGGCCTTCGCCAGATTGTTCGCACTACGAACACCCTGTTGCAGCAATAAATCAGTGGAAACTTGCATTGGTTCCATGTGTTCACAATTTTGCTCCTTTCATGCCTATACATGCATATTAACACACAAATTACAAGCTCCATACATATATTCCAATGTCAGCATTACAACTCCATTTTACCGCGTAAATTCACCATTCACCGTTAGAAAGAAATGAAAAATGCCAAAATTCCATACAAATATATAACATAATTGACATCTAACAGTTACGCGAGGGGAAGGTATTAGCACCCCCTCACGTCCGTTGTACTCAATGGGAACCATTAGGTTAGGTGTGCATGTTAATGTTTGCTTCTAAGTGTTTAGCGTATCAAGTTATTAGGAAGGAAAGAGGATAGGCACTAGATGGTTTATTTTCCTATGGCGCTCGCATAGATCATCACAATCTCGTGCCTACGTATTCTCATACTGCAATGTGGAAGTCAGAGCAATCGTAGTTCGGGGAACCATGGGTAAAAGGGGAAAAAGAAAAAGGTTGCTCGCCAAGGATTAGGGCTCTTGTGCCTACGTATTCTCATTGATAAATGAGAAATTAGAGCGTCCGTAGTTTTGACTACCGTTTGTTAGTTGATTTTATCGAAAGATACTTAGTCGCATTCGACAGAAAACATTGCTTTACCCAAATGGGTGAGTAGAGGACGCTTGCATCACTTTGAATGGATTTCCATATATCAACATTCATGGTGAACACGCCACTTATCTCGACTCAAATAGGTTGTGGACGAAGCAATGTTTTGCGTCATCTCAAAACACTATATCTCACGTTTATGAAAAGTTTTGAAGGATCACACGACGGCGAGGAAAAAATATTTGATGAGTTGAAGTATTTTTTAAATGATGAGAGAGTTTAGATGGTCGAGAACTACATCTCTTTTCTTCATTCTCGGGAAAACGTTGACCACATCCCGCTCCTTTTTCATCTTATTTGAGAAAGAGTTTCAATATTGTTAAGATGTTTTGATGTTTGATTGAAAAAAGCCACTTGACATAAGATCAAGGGTTTATTCATGGTGCAAGGGTTTGAACTAATGAAAATGAGGTCCTAATTGGTATAGGGTAAGGTCGATGGCGATGCACAGAGCAATCGGCTTACAAGATAGGGGAGAGCTTGATATATGGATCAAGAGCTATAGGGTTTGGAAACCATTCATCATACAAGACAAAGCAATCAAGAAAAAGTAAAGGAAAACAATTGAATTGAGTTTTAATCGTGTGCACTAGCAAAGTGGGCTAGTCTTCGAAACGACCAACTAGAAGTAATTGATCGAATAGATCTCACAGTAGGAAAGCCCAGGAGTAAGCTATGAATGTTGTGTTTAGTGACCAATAAGGTTGATGGCGATTCACAAGGCAACCGGCTTACAAGAGTGGGTAGGGCTTGATATATGGATCAAGTGTGTGTTAGGGTTTGGAATCCATTCATCATACAAGACAAAACAAACAAGGAAAAGTAAAGGAAAGCAATCGAATTGAATTTTAACCGTGTGCACTAGCAAAGTGAGCTAGTCTTCTAAACGACAAACTAGAAGTAATTGATCGAATATGTCTCACAGTAAGAAAGTCCATGAGTAAGCTATGCATGTTGTGTTTAGTGACCAATAAGGTTGATGGCGATGCACGAGGCAATCGACTTACAAGGGGAAAAATGGCTCGACGTTGAATCGAGAATTTATTTTAAAAAAATGGTTTAGGTTATGCAATGGCAAGACATAAACAAAATAAAAGGAAAGCGATAAAGTTATTACACATCATGGGAGTGGGGATACACTTTGTCGAATGGGGATGAAATGCAACAACTAGAACTTAAACTCAAAAAGACAAGAGCGTATAAACGAGAGGTGGTTTGAGTTTGTTTGAGTTCAGGAATTCCTCGATCTTGGCCTAATTTTATTTAGCAAAGTCAGCATGGTCAAATTTTATTAACTCACTTAATTAGATTTAATCCAGGTCAATTATCAAAATTATTCGATTAAAAATTAATGTAATCAAATAATTAAGTTAATTAATATTGATTAATAGAGTTAAGCGGTTTGAATTCGATTAATTGATTAATCATGCTAATTAAAAATTAATTAACAAAATTATCTGATTAAGTCAAATAATTAAGTTAATTCAAATTGATTAATAAATTTAAATAATTAAACCAAATTCAAAAATTATTTAAATAATTTGATTAAAGAAAAGTGAAAATAAATCGAAACGAATAAGTCACAATGTGCTCCAAAACCGGTTTGTGTGTAATAACAACATAAGGAATGTCATACACAAAGATCATAACGCGACGAAAAATATAATTAATGTATAGAAATTGGTGGCATAACGGATTGTCGAATCCACGGATCTAGAAATTCGAATAAAATCATGACACACACATAGCTTGGCAATTAATTACAAAGAGAAGGGAGGTGCTCAAAAATCTAATGGGCCTAAATTTGGATATCATGACTAAGCCCAAGATTAAACAAAAACCACATGGCCTTATGTCTCACAATAACAAAGAAAATAAATATAAAGAGATCATGAAAGGAAAGTAAAAGAGAGCAATGACTGTAAAAGAATGTTGCAGTAATGACTCAGCCAAACACTACTCATGCAAAATAAGATGAAGTTAAATTCAAAGTGCTAGTGAGAAACATGTTCCACTTATACTGTTCATGTCTTTAAATGCAATGTGAATTGAAAGAACAAATATCAACACAAATTTAAATCACATACTATACCATTACATATTAAACAAGATGATCTATAAGTAAAAACCCAAACATTACAAATAGCATGTACACATATTCAAATTGAAAATCCAACGCTACCAACCTTTCAAAATGAAAACAAACACTGCTACTTCAATTCTTGAGAGTCACACTGTTCGGATGCTAACAAACCCTAATAACTATTAGAGAAAAACTAATAAAACCATAAAGATAAAAGAGAATAAAGAGATAACTTGATTTTTTTCATTCCCCTCTAATGTGTCAAAAGATAATACATATATAATGATACTAATGGGCCATTACTAAAATGCCCAATTACTTAGAGGAATCTCAATTCAATAACAATTAAAATACCAACTACTATAAAACCTTAATTTAATAATAAACTAAAATATTATAATAAAACTAATAATACTCTCTATCATTGCCGCCGAGTTCACTTGAACCTTGTCCTCAAGGTTCTAAATTAATACCAAAACACATAGTAGAGGTAAGAGCTGCAAACATCAATCCATACATGCTCTGTGAAATGGACTTGAATTGGTTTTGTATCCTAAGCTTTACCACACAGCTATCAAGCCATTAGACACATATGCCAAAACAAGCTTCCTAATACAAGTTGATACTTGCATCACATGCCAAAACAAGCCGTGAACCAAGAATACACTCCAAGCTATCACGCCTATAATTTCAGCCAAGCCACTTCCAAAATAAGTCTCTTACCAGCCAGCGTATTGTTTCCAAGTTCTACAGAATCTTCCATGTAAGTCGTATCTTCAAATCTACCACAGGTTGTTGCCTCAACAGCCATGGCATTATCCTTAACAAAACCTCCCACCAGTGTAGACCCAACATCTTCAGGAGAAGAATCACCATTACTTGAAACAGATGTAACCCCACTTGAATTTGATGCACATTCAGTCCCGGATTCTGGAGACATTCGTCTATCAAACTGATCTTGCTCACAATTGGACAAACTCGTACTCTTAACATTTTTCAAATCTTGACAATCAGATATGGCATGAACTGACATGTCACCAGCACGGAGGCATGGATTGTCTCCTGTCAAGTTATCCACATGAGGACTAACACAATGCTTTTTCAGTGGAACATTCTGCCTCGCCCCTCTGTCATCATGCTTCCTCTTAAAGTTCTTCTCACCCTGTTCAGTTGGAGAAACCGCATTTCCATGGAATGATGTAGGAGACTTCTTCAGTTGTGCTGTTGACCTTGATGGTCGAGATCGTTTTAAACCATCAGGAAACACATAGCATGAGATTTGCCTTCTACGGATGTGCGAAACATGAATATCCATTCCAGGTTTCCAGAACATGTAGCTATTAACAGAATGCCGAAATTCTTCAACACTCGCACGTATATCAAACTGACAGCCTTCTTGAACAACTTCACCCTCTTTCCTTTGAAGCCCGTGAAGAAAGCATTATGTAAACATTTCCTTGAAGAATCAATATACTCCCGAGGATAGGGATGACACTGCAACTTCCCAAAAGTATCACGTTCAATCATCAAAGTCAGTTGTCGAAGGCGTGATTCCACCCAACCCTTCCAATTCCGCAAGTCATCAACATCAGCAGCAACTATGTCAATTTGCAAGAAGTTCTTGTAGCCTTCAAAGAAAAGGTATGGTTCAAACAGAGCCCTCTAGCAACTTTTATTCAAATCTATATCCCCAAAAATTTTGTTGCCATGTTGGAACTGCTCCATCATAACTCGGAGGGTGCTTGTAGAAACATTATAACTTGAATTCATGCATGGATAGGCAGGAGTGATGATTGGCATCAGATGGGTTCGGTCACGAGGATTTTTGCGAGGATGCCACAATGAAAACCCAAGCTCGTTCTCTTCTATTGGACATAACATGACAGGATTTGGCCACCTCCACTGTGTATATACCCTAAAGAACCGGGAGACAAGCATGCTCAGAACTGCATTTGGATACATCTGGCACACTCGAGCAACAAGAAGTGCCCAGTTCACACCACCAAGAAAACCTGTCACATTGGAATAAAGACCTCGTCTTTTGGCCCAATACTTCAAGCAGCGGAGTGTTGTTCGAAAGTACTCAACATTTGGAACAAGCTTTAGAATTTGATTTGCAACCCTGTAACCATTCAAACTTCGAACCGTAGGCTCGTCAACATTGTGTAGAACAGAGACATCAGATATATCTAATTCTTCAGGTACAATCAAGCGAGAAATACTAGCATAAAGAAGGTCGATAGATATTCCATCAAACTTGAACTTCATAACTGGAACATGAGCGTCCGGAATTGGTTGCAGTTCAGTAACTTCATCCAGGCCAGCTAGGATCTCATGCAATGTGTAGAAAAAATCACGTTCTCTGTTAACATAGGATGAGCCAATACAAAGTGTATCTAGGTCAGCACCAGGACCATGAACGCCAAGCCGATAAGAACCCAAAGTGACTATGAGAGCATTTGCATCTTGGACCATTTGATCAGTGTACCCCTTCAGACGAGTCAGCTGCTTTACCCAATTTTTTACAATCTGTTCAAGCCGCTGAAGGACCTCTACTCTCTTGGAAGCCTCCTCAGTCAAGGATGCTGGCCGTTTTGCAGATGGATTAGCTGAAAGACGCAGTGGTTTTAATAGGGAAAGTTTAATAAGATCGTCAACAATTATAACAGAATACTTAGAAAGATACTGATCCAGTAATGCTTCCAGCAGAAGCAATCCATCTGTCATATATTTGATCCTTGTTGAGTTCGAAGTAGAATCATCGAAACGAACAGAGTACCCAACCTTCTGACCCAACTATATCGGCGATGAATACGAGACCACCATATCCACCATTTGAGAGCAGAACCTCTCAAAGCTCCAACAGCTTTCAACACCTTCAATGACTCATGGGTTCCATGCTCTTTGAAAAATTTCTCAAAACAAAGAATCCACCAATAAGCATCTTCTTCTCCGTCAAACAATAATATTGTCATGAGTTAAAGCGGAAAGTGAGATCGAAAATGAAAGCACCAAATTGTTAGGATGCTAACAAACCCTAACAACTATTAGAGAAAAACTAATAAAACCATAAAGATAAAAGAGAATAAAGAGATAACTTGATTTTTTTCATTCCCCTCTAATGTGTCAAAAGATAATACATATATAATGATACTAATGAGCCATTACTAAAATGTCCAATTACTTAGAAGAAGCCCAATTCAATAACAATTAAAATACTAACTACTATAAAACCTTAATTTAATAATAAACTAAAATATTATAATAAAACTAATAATACTCTCTATCACACACTTAGTGAAAACAAACACTGAATTTCAGCAGCAACTAAATCGAAGCTTAAAGAGTCGCATGTGGCAATGTTTTCGAAATATCAAAACAGTGGTAAGCATAACATTTTTTTTGATATAAACATCACATCCTGTAAATCACACAAACAAAACACCATGGGTACCAAACTACACATCGATTGAATCCAACTTGCTCAACACAAAAAATAGAGCAGAACAACAAAATAAATCATTAACAGCGATGATATATCATATAAATTCATCAATCAATCTATTGATTCAAGAACAAACTTGCTCAATATTTTCAAAATCGAAATAAAGTCACACACTGCAAAAGCAGCGAGCAGCAGATAAATTGAATAGAATGTAATGGACAAATAAAACAATCTAATCGAAAAAATTTACCGAAACGAAACCCAGTTGATATCGGAAGTTTGTAGTGCTCAATAATGTTGAAAACCGAGTTGTGGTTGCTGTTGTCTTAAAGTCGTTGCTTGAAGCTCTCACTTGAAATTTTTGCACAGTTGATGGTTGAGCTTGCCGAGATGTTGCTGTCGTGGCGATTCGAAACACGTTAGTGTTGTACGTCGTGTCGTCGTCGAAGTTTCGAGGTGATGCACAACGAGAGCTTAAGGGTGGATTGAAGACGAGGATGAAGGAGTGTTTGCACGTTTGGTGGTTCGCCGCTACCGAAGCAAGGTCGAGGGTGGTCGGAAGCTTTGAAGTGGAAGAAAGAAAGAAAGTGGTGGAGAGAGGAGGAAGTGTAAGGATGAGGAAGAGTGAAGTTGGATGGTAGAGTATGAGGCGGAAGGTGATGATTTTTATAGTGTAGAAAAAATGTGGTGTAATGGTGAGATTATGTGAAAGTAAAATGGAGTTGAGGGAGTGACATGATGTGTTTGTTGCTCACCAGGGTGCTTCGTTGTTGCTTGAAGAGGAGAGTGGTTGAGCTGTGAGTTTCGCAGCAGGAAGAAATTGAGAGGAAAAGAAATGTCTTCACGTTGGAGCATGAGAAATCATCTTTAATCCTTTATTTTTTAATTGTTTTTTTATTCTGTTGAAAATGTGAGAAGATACAGATGTAGCTGCCGCCTCCGGTATGGCTTTTATGTCTCCCCTCCTTAGGTCTCTCTCCCACAACAATATATATACATTAATTTAGGTTTTCTATATTTATTTTAATGTCAATATTACCCTCCTAACAATTTAGTGAACAAGAATGTATTTTTTTTTTTTTTACTATATTTTTTTGTGTGTAGAAAAAGTATTGGATTTTTGATGGACTTTGACATATATTTTTTTTAATGGCCTTTGGAATGTAACTTCGATGATTTGAACTTGAATGGAATTGAAAATTGGAAATTGAAGAAAATTTTGAAAATTGAAACTTGGATTGAATGAGCTTGAATTATGAATTGAAACAAATTTGAATTTGGAAAGAATTTAAAAGGAAATTGGAAATTAAAATACATTGAACTTGAATGAATTTGAATTTTAGAATGAACTTGAAACTTGAATGGGATAGAATTTGAAAATTGAAATGAAATTGAATTGGATGAAATTAGAATTGAAGCTTGAATTGGATTGAAATTTGAAGTGGAATTGAATTTGAATCTTGAATTTGTGATTATGAACTTGAATTTGGATCTTGCATTTGGAAAGGCAAGAAATTTGAAAACCTTAAATCGATTCCATAAGAAACTAAACCTCGCATCCTGATTCCATCTTGCAATGGTCTTGAATTTAAAGCTTGAATCCTGCTATGCAAAGAGCAAGAACCATATAATCAGGGTTTATGAATGACTTGATATATTGACCAAATGTCTTGACTTTTGGTGGCTCTGTAACTTGATTTCATCAGAAAACTTGAATCTTTGCACAAAACCCTAATCCTGATCACTTGTTGGTTTTTAGACATAAATCACTTGAATCTGATACTTCTTTGCCCTCACAATGATCCATAACATAGGTGACCTGAACTGTGCTGCCACTGCACCAAAACCCTAATTGAAAATGAAATGGCTCTGATGATTATCCACCTTGAAACAGTGGTCACCACAACCTGATAACCTGATACTGAAACAAACTCCTTGTTTGACCAAGATTAGGTCAAACTTCCACTGAATTTCAAACAACAATGCATATACCATTGACTTGATAACTTTGCCTGAACCTTGATTCGATCTTGCAAGACTTGAGCTTAGGCTGCAAAAAGACACGTACTTAAGATGCATAATGGTTAGATGACATGAATAACAGATATAATGCACAGATGATAAAAATGTTATGATATGTAATGTTTGGCAATTCGAGGTCAAAATTAGGGTGTAACATTTATGAATCATTGACAAGTTCTTGAGAACTCAGACATTCTTGGGGTTATTGTCCATTTAAAACTGTGAAGTATTGCTTGAAGAATTTGAACAAATGGTTAAAGATTTATGGTAACACCTTGAATGAGAGTTTCCTTTTAACTAGACATCAAAGGAGTAACACTTACATTGAGCCTAATGATGTTAATCTACATGTACATTAGTGATTTGGAAACCCGTTAATGGATTAGAACAATCTTTATGTATCATTTGCAATATTCTAGGAGCTTGGACTTTTTTGGGGATATTACCTGTTGAGAACTATGAAGCATTGTCTTGAAGAATATGAACAATTGGTCAAAGATAGCTGGTAACACCTTTGGTCGGACATCAAAGGAGTAACGTAGAATAGGTTAGGAAACTGTCATGGTTGCAAATAGTAGTAACAAGAAATGATTGCGGTGACGAAATTAATAAACTTGAGAAAATTAAACACAAATTTGAGAGAATCCAATGACATTTCCTATAAATAGCTCCATTATTCTATATTGAAACATAATGACAGATAGGTTTTAGATGACCACAGTGATAAAACTGTATATACTTATGTGGTTATGGTTCTTCAGTGATTAGTATGGGAACCTACAAAAAGTTAGCACTCTCACGCTCAAGTTAATCTATAAATAAGATGAATCTTTTGCAAGTATAAAAGAAGGCTCACCCGAGAGTGACTCAAAGTTATACTTATATAGAAAAGAGACAATTAAAACTATCTTCGTTTTGTGCAACATAGTGTATAGAAAACTGTTAGATGAATATCAACGATCAAAAGAGGAAGAGTTATGCTATTGTGGAGCGCCCAAAAATATGAATCTACATGTACGCCAATGATTGTCATGCTTTTACTTGATTAGACTTATGGATTGTGTGAGTATTTATGATTCATCGAAGCTCCTTGAACAAAATCGTCATATACACTTTGCACAATCATCTCATATATTTAAAATAAAATATAGTATAATTATTTGCGATAAAATATAACTAGTTTAATGGATAAAGTGAGTAGATGATATTTAATTTTGTAAATATTTTTTAGAGGTTCATATTTATTTGAGGGATTTGAAAATAAAATAAAAATTGAGGGAAATTTCTCACTTTCTCCCTCTCTCTCTATAGGTCTATGTATATATTGAGCATTTCTTCATACACCACCCATGTTTCTTAGGCACCACCTGAATTTCCGTTCTTGCCCCCTAATTCTGGATGTGCACATCCGAACGCACCAATTTTTTAAAAAACGTTGATGTGTTCCGGATATGCACATCCGGAAAAATTCTGGATCTGCAGATCCGAAAAAAACCAGAACTTTAATTTTTTTTTTTAAAACGGTTTTATTGGTTGGTCGCATATGTTAATATATCGTCGCAACTTAATATACATTCGACAACATCCATATATAAAATAAAATGATATATATATATATATATATATATACATAATAAACCTCTGTCAAAATACAGTACATACATGTAATAAAAAAAGAATACATAAAAAAAACTACTGCGTATGGCGAATGATCTCTCCTGGCTCCCCTGCTCCTCTGCCCTGACCCGCCGTCCTGGCTCGATGTCTGCGGTACTGAAGCGCCCCTAGAGCAATCTAAATAATCCTATCCACGACACGTCTGCCACCAGAGCCCTCAGGGAGGTGACCGTCCGCAATGGTCGCCCGCGCTATCTGCTCTATTTCACGAAGCGAGGTAGGACATCATGAGTATGGTACAGCAGGTCTGGTTGGAGATCCCTCAGCAGTGGGCACCATGCATGGGTGTGAGACGGTGTAGAACCACATGATGTACCCGACAGCAACGCTCCAATCTCTCGGCGCTCTGGTCGCCCGAGCCTCTTCCGGTACCAAGTGGGGGCTGGAAGTCAGCATATATCTCATCTATCTGCACGCAGGTCAAGCCTAGAGGAGCAGACTCATGAGGCATCCTGGGGATCGTTTGCATGTAACCGAACTGGCGCAAGACGTGCTTCGGTAGGTATCGAGCAGTAATGGTTTAACTGCATGCCAACCATCCTGAGAACAACGAAACCTCATTGAACGGGCGTGTCTCAAGGTGAGCGGCATATGCGTCATAAAAAATGTCCTCAGCAGCCATCCAATCAAGATACACTCTGTAAGGGTCGGGCACCTGATTCCCTCTGAGCAAGAGAAATGCAACAACACATGGCATATCCTCAGTGTACCCGTCGACACTCCCCCAACCAGTAATCTTAGGAAAGTGCTGTAATATCCACGCCTGAAATGGAAAACATAACATCGGTGTCAAACATTATAATGAGTATAGACAGAAAAGAAATGAAAAATGACTTAGAATATTAGATTGTTACCACGTATAGCGTACAACTGCCTGCCACCGTCTTGGCTGCCCAGCGGCAACCATCTAAGAGCCTGAAATAGGTGTATGCTAGCGCAGCCGCCCCCCAATTGTACCCATGGATCTCTGTGGGATCCAAAAGGTACCTGAGGTAAACGACATCAACATAACTGGCGCTGGTGTCCACAAACACCTGCGTGCTAAGCAAAAACAGGTAGTAGCATCGCAGGGCACGCTGCCTGTGGATCGCCACCTCAGCTGGATCACCTGCTGCCTATCCTGCCTCTACAAGCGCCGCACTAAATCTGTGTGTCAGAAAGGAGAACCGGACGTGTGCGCCTCTCAACTGCGTCACCTCCACTAGTGCCTCCTCTAGGGTAGCCTCAAGCTCCTTAATCAGCATCTCCATCGCGTCCCCCTTCGACATCCTACCGTGACGGAGAAGGGTACCCGTGATCTGTAGATGTAAAAGGTACGAGATATCGTCGAGTGTGACCGTGATATCGTTGTACGGTAGATGGAATGAAGATGTCTCAGGGTGCCATCTCTCAACAAAGGCCATCAGCATACCGTACATGATCTGGGGATACCCAATCCTAGACAGGCCTCTAAGACCAGAGGTAGCAAGTGCAGACGTGAACCACGCATCCCCTGGCAGCGCCGCAAGCATGTCCATAACCTTGCCCCCATGGTTATAGAACTTCTGTGAATCCTTCTCCCGTTGGGTTTTTTTCGGATGTGCACATCCAGAAACACTCAGAATATTCAACGTTAAAATACTTCCGGATCTGCACATCCGGTACGTATTTTCAAGTTCAAATATTGCAGCCATGGCTACTATACCATGGAAAAGGGCATTCTAATGCCCTGATCGTCCGTTTGACGCAGCAAACAATACCTACATTTTCCTAACCTATGTTATTCATACTATCTAACAATTTCTACACCTAAATATCTACTCTAAATCGATTACTCGAAAATAACTCCGAAACTCTAAAATTCGAAAACTTACCAATTAAATTGAGATACGGAGGATTTGGAGTGTCTTGAATGTTGTAGAAGTTGCTCTGCGCCGAACTCGAGTGAAAAAAGTCGAAATTTGTGTGCTTGAGAATTTGAGAGTTTGAGAGAGTTTGGAGTTTGGAAAATGAAAATGTGAAGAATGAGGGGGAGGAAGAAGTCTGGCGCGAATTAATAAGAAATTGTTCTGGATCTACAGATCCGGAATTTTTCCGAATATGCATATCCGGAACACATCAACGTTTTTTAAGGTGCGTCCGGATGTGCACATCCGGAATCAAGGGGCAAAAAAGAAATTTTACGTGGTGCCTAAGAAACTTAGGTGGTATATTAAGAAACCCCCTATATATTTCTATCTAATCATAGGATCCTTCACTACTTATACTTGTATTGTGTATTCTCTAGTCTCTAAAAAAAATTTCTTTATGATGCCTTTTCTTAAGAAGGTTATCTTGAATCCAACTTTGCTATTTGTTCTTCTTTTTTCAATAAAATTAGCAAAAGTAAGGGCACACCTCTTTAATAGCAAAACGAGTAAGTGATCTTGCATTCCTATAAGTGCTGATTAAATCTTGAATGTGTGGTTATTTTTCTAATGTATCAAAAAAGAAATTGAACCCTTCATTGTGCAATTTCTTCAAATTGTATGTATTTTTGTTTTAATTTGCTTTCTAAAGTTGTGTATTTCTAATCTTGGATTTTTTTTAGGGATCTTACATGGAAGTTTCGGTAATGTTAGTGAAGATACAGCACAGGGCCACCATTATAATCATGGATGATGATAGAGAGCCTACAACTATTTATCAAAGCAAGGAGAAGAACAAAGAAATAAAGAATCAAAGTGATTAATTGGGGCAGAGAAAATAAGAAAAGAAAGGCTTGTTCTAGAGATGCATAAATAATTATAGAAAATTGTATCACATACCCCATCATTTATTCCCCTACACTTACATTATATATTTTTTACCAAAATAACCTTATATAAATAAGTGTAAAATTTTCCTGATTTAATTATTTGATCTAGAATTTAATAAATAAATCTATCTTTAAAAGTTACTTTATTAATATTTTTAACAAATATGACAAATATTATCTATACTATTATATAATTTTATAATGTCTCCATCAAAGATTTCCCACTAAAACATTTTCTTTTAATTAATTAATTAAATATAAATATATTATACTAAATTATAATCTTATAATTTCTCTTAACAAATAATAATGATTAATTATAATTTCTTTTAACAAAACTTCCCGCCAAAATTCTCACCAAAATATGACAAATAATAATGATTAATTATTAAATAAAAAAATGCTCAAAGTATATAGAATTCTAAATAAAATTTTAATTATTAAATATAAAAAAACTAAAAAATAGGACTCAAATTAACTTTATTCCCACTACTTTATGCCATTAGAATAAACCAACTTCTTCCCTCATTCAATTCTTCACGATAAATACATATTTTTTTTAATAATTACTAATTATTAAATATTAAAAAAAATCAAAGTATGACAAATTATTATTATTAATTAATAAATAATAAAAGGACAAAAAAATTTTACCACTCAAGAATCTGACTCAAATTAGCTAGACATGTATTTAATTAAATACACAATAATTAATTATTAAATATGTTCTTTCATAAAATTAATTTTATTAATATTTATTAATTCTTGATTTATTTGTAAGTACATATTTTGAAGAGTTATAAAATATATTTTTTCGTAAAAACTTGTTGAATGAAAGATGGAGAATTACAAGATGAATACTATAATATTATTTTAATTTTAATTTTATTATTCAATGTTATAATAAGTTATGTTATTTTAATTTTATTGATATTTGTTAATTCTTTTTTTGTTGGGAATGATTTTGAAGTTCTTTTAATTTTATTGTTGTTAATTAATTTTAATTTATTATATTACTCATTTTTTATCTTTATTTATTTCTTTTACTTATTTACCTTTTCTTCTCACTTATTTACTATTCTTTTTTATTATGATTTATCTAATTCTTATTATATTTAATTTTGAATTCTATTAGTTACTTATATAAGATAAATTGATTTGTAAAAAGAGATTAGTATATGAATTTTTGTTTATACACATTTATTATTATTATTATTAATTATATTAAAAGTATATATAAATATATATATATATATATATATATATATATATATATATATATATATATATATATTCATTTTTTATTAAATTCAAACTATACATTGTTGATATTTAAAAAAAAAAATACAATCTATACAAAATAACAAAATTATATTATATATATATATATATATATATATATATATATATATATATATATATATATATATATATATATATATATATATATATATATATATATATATCCTATGAGAATGCCATTTTTATGTGAGAACATAAGAATATATAAATCTGAATCATTAGATTTTAAAATAAATGGTGGAGATTAGGTATGGTTTTTGTTTTTCTCTCTCCTCCATTATTAAAATAAATGATGGAAGAGAGAAAAAAAAACTGACACATAATCTCTACCATTTATTTTAAAATCTAATTGTTTTGATTCATTCTCATGTTCTGAAATAAAAATGACATTCTCATATTATACGTTATATATATATATATATATATATATATATATATATATATATATATATATATATATATATATATATATATATATATATATATATCTACCGTGCATCGCACGGATAGATGGATAGTTTATTATTAACTCTATCATTTAAAACTTCGACTAAGTCAGATTCTTATATTTTAAATAATTATTAATTAACAAATGTAATAAGACATGTCCTGAAATTTTTAAAAAAATGCAGCCATCTACCACTAATATGTTAACATAGTAACTATCCTACATAACTTTTTTCTTCATTCTATTAATTAATATTTTATTATTAATAATTAAGTAGTATTATTATTAATTAAATAATAATTAAATTAAAATATTTAACCGGTTTATTTCACAAATTTCTCTCCACTCAACACTCTCTATTTAAACCTAGTGCAAATATAAATTAGCATCCTAATATTCTATTAGGGAAGGTATATAATACTTGCTATATTTGCTGAGAATATTAATCAAGTAACGTTTAGAGATAGATTTATTTATTAAATTTTGGATCAAATAATTAAATTAGGAAAATTTTACTTATTTATACGAGGATATTTTGGTAAAAAAAAATATAATGTAAGGGTAGGGGAATAAATAATGTGGTATAGGGTAAAATTTTCATAATTATATGTTGGTTTGTTTTGGACTTATGAATATGATAAATTATTGATAAAGCTAATTAATCTAAAGGTCGCATATAGTTTTAATTATCAACTATCAGGATACTCGTGTATTCGCACAGGTATCAGTCGGCGACACGTATTTGTCTACATTTTAAAATTTGTCAAAAGTAGGATTAATAAAAATTAATAAATATAAAAAATATAATTTATACTTTAAAAAAATATAATCAATATCCGCATACTCCTGTTAATATTTTTTGTGGGATATCCATAAAGATCATAATTAAGTAACGAAATTTTAGATAATTAACGATTTTTGAAAATAAATTTGAAATTTCAAGTATTGATATTTGACTCATTTCTAGAATAAAATGTTAAATTTAACAATATTTTTCATAAATATTTAATACATAATAAATGTATTTATTGATATTTATACAATGGATATGAACGATAAATTTTTAAAAAAATTAAAAAAAAAAATTAGTTTAATCCATTTAAAAGAAAGATCAAACTCAAAAATTAATTAAACACCTTTAAAATTATTTTGAATGTCTAGCAGGATACCTGTGTCTTCGCACGTGTACCCGTCGATGACGCACATTTTTCAACATTTAAAAAATTTTAAAAACAAATAGAATTAATAAGAATTAGTAAATATAAAAAATATAATTTAAATTTTAAAAAAATAAAATCAATACCCACGGACACCGGTTGGTTTTTTTTTTTTATAAAAATATTTATGCAATCATTTATAAAAATATTTTGATGAATAAAAAACTTGTTCTCATTTATAAAAGTATTTGGATCATCCAAACACTTTTCTTCATATATAAAAATAAAGTTCAATCTAAAATATTTAAATTTTTTCCGGGTATAAAAATATTTGTCTCATATGGTTTTCTATATTATCAATAACTTCATTGTCCCCGTTTCAATAATTGAGTTTTGCCCGTAGATATATATTTATCAATATTTTTCATTAATATTTAATACATAATAAAATGTATTTAATGATATTTATACAATGGATATGAACGATACATTTTTAAAAAAAAAAATTAAAAAATTAAGTTAAATCCATTTTAAAAAATAATCAAACTCAAAAATCAATTATACACCCTTAAAATTATTTTGATTACTTTAAAATAAAAATTAAATATAGATTTGTCGACAATCACATATTTTTATACTATGTCTCACATACCATGTTCAAATTGAGTTTGATAGTCTAGTGGGATACTTGTAAGTTCTCATGAGTACTGGTGTAGTACGCGGAATTTTTTTTCAAAACATAATAAAAACAATAATAAATAAAATAAAATAATTTCATCAAAATATTTGGCATGTAGAAAATAAAATGTAAGTAGAACAACAATTTTTCCCGTGTATAAATTATTATTATTTTCTTAAAAAATATTATATTTTAAATTAAAAAGAATATAAAATTAAAAATATTATATTTTCAATAACTTATAATAATTATATATATATATATATATAGAACGTGTGTCATATTCTTTTAGAAAAAAGTGAAGGTATCTTAATTTTTATTTAGTCGTGTACGTCATGTTTGCATTTTAATAAGTGTTGGATTCATCTACAAATTAAATGAAATAGTAACTTATAAAGTTTAATAATATTGTAATTATGACTCTATTGAAATAAGAGTAATTTAAATTTATAATTTAATATTATTGATTATGATTGTAATACCCCGTAATTTTATGAACGTTTTGGATAATATTATTATGATCAACTGGGTTCCGGTGTACTCTAAGCAATTATTAGATAGAATAATTAGAGTAAACTGACGAACTCGGATTGATTAGATTAATATTGTTTAGCTTAGAATTTTATTAAGTGGTGCATTTGAGGTAATTTAGACAATTAGTGGTTTTACCAATTAATGTTTTCTATGTCTATTTCCTTTTCCTTTTCCTTTATTTGAAAAGATAGTAACATTGGAGAGAGAAATTGAAGAGAAGGAAAAAGGAAGGAAAAGGAAGGAAAAAGAAGAGAAATTCCCCAAGAGCTCAAGAGCTTGAATCATCATCATATCTCCAATCTTTTCATCTCGATTTCATCATCCTCATCGTGTAATCCATGTGGGTTCTAGTTAGACACTTTAGTGTAGAGTTTTATTGAGTTTAGAGTTAGTTTTGAAATTGTGAGAAATGAGTAATTTTACCATAGAATCATAATCTAACTGCTGAAATTCGATAATTGACTGTGTAGTATACTGGTTGTTATGTTTATAACATGTTTTGATGCATTTTGATTGAGAAAAATAGGATTTTGGGGTTGAATTTGAGAAACCCGTAGCAGAACTTTTCTGCAGGAAAAATTTTGGGTTTCCTCTGCCCATACGCGTATCACGCAAGGCAATATGTAACACCCCAATTCTCATCGCGAATAAATAATACATAAATAAATCAGAGTAAATAAAAATTTATTTTTCCGACAGAAACAAGGATGCCACATTTAAAGAAAGAAAATACAATTCCTGCTCATATATTTTTGATACATAGCACAAAATAGAATACCCTCAAAGGGGAACTTTTTCCATATAAAAGGAAAGGTCAATTATGGAATAAAGCGGAAAGATCCATAACCGACTTGTTTTACAAAATAAATTATTTTATAACGTCAAAATATTCATACAAGGCTAATACAAATTAAATCTAACAAATGTATACATATATAACATAATCGTTCCCCGACTCCCGTGCTACGTATCAGAGCAGACACTGACAAAAGGACGGAGGACTAATCTTCACAAAAGCCTCTAAGGCACTGATCTGCAAATGCCTCATAGAGCATCAAACCACAGCAAAAGGGTGAGAAATAACAACTAAAATCAAGATTGCATAATAATATGCAAACACATAAAACTTCACATGCACAGTTATTCTCACCACAAGCATCACATACTAATACATATAGCATGCCACAGATACATAACATATTTCTAATAATCCAACCACATAGCATATATCAATTATACCAACATAATAACATATTCACACATAATGCATACCAAAGTCATAACATATGTAAACACGCCACCACATCACATAACACATATCTATACATAGCACATATCATCCATAACCAATTTATCACATATGCACATCAATTCATCAAACCAATCATAAATCTCAACACATACTCAATCAATTCATAATTTCCACACATAATCAATCCATTCATGATTCTCACACATAATCAATCCATTCATGATTCTCACACATAATCAATCCATTCATGATTCTCACACATAATCAATCCATTCATGATTCATGCAAATGCACAGAGACCGACACAACGACTCTATGCAAATGCAATGCGGTACCATCCATCCATCATTTCTCATCACCAGTTCACTCAGGAACTACTGGAACCATCGCTTGTTACTGAGGACCACTCAATAACACCCCGTCGGACAAACGATGTTCCCCGCCGCTTTCGGTCCTCTTTGTATAAGGCGTACGACGTTTATGGATCACTTTCAATCCTCTCGGTATAAGGCGCACGATCCGATCGCTTTAGTCCTTTTCATATAAGGCACACGATCGTCTATAACCATCGCTTTCGGTCCTCTTATTTTTAAGCCGCACGATCTGATCCGATCGCTTTCAGTCCTCTTATTTTTAAGGCGCACGATGTTATAGCGGATTCCCTCTGAAATCGATTCGTCGCTCACACCCACTAGGGCACACGACATCACAAGAATGCATATCATGATGCTTGGCATACAATGACTCATGACATTCAAATGCACACATATACACATCCATAATCATGCATATACTATTAAATACAACACAATGCATTTTCTTGCCCTTAGGCCACATACAATCATCACAACATATCAACCATGCTCAATACATTTATCACCAACATATATATATATATATATATATATATATATATATATATATATATATATATATATATATATATTCAACTCATCAATTTCATTCACAATTCAACAATATGAATTATCTCATCATCATTATTCATGCATTGGAAACCAATTCAAACAATGCATTTCAAACCATAAAGGCCACCAATTAACACACATTGAATTTCACACAAGCAATGCATTTCATCATAACCCACAACAACATACATAATCGCATACATTTGTAATTCAATTCAACAAAGTATTTTGCAATAAGGCTACAACAATTACAACAACTTATCACATGCTTCAACATCATATAAACCACATAAAAGCTCCACGTTACAAAACAATAGCACAACACACGGTAAAACACCGACCGCACGCATTTAACACGATAAAAACCCGACAACCCAACACTTTTACAAAACCACGACTTAAATAAATCATCTACTGCCCTCCAAACCATTTTTAATAGAAATAATATTTTCTTAGCTTTCCAACGCTTCGAACGGGGACCAAAACCGACTTACGGTTCAAAAGTTATGAATTTTTGAAAATATTATTTTTCTGAAACTAACAGTGGTAACCGGTTACTCACCAAGTGTTAACCGGTTACTCGCATCGCAGGGGCAAAAAAACCAGAATTTTATGATGCAAAAACCCCCCAAACTCATCCTTAAACCCCCCGATCATACCAACGAGTATTCCCGACTAAATCCTATCATTTTCCGACTATTCTACGCGAACTATTCCGCATTCTAACCATTAAAACATCGATTCCAATCAATTGTTCACAAATTCAACCAAATGGAAAACATATATTTTTCAACCAAACATTCAAAACAAATACATACATATACATATACAATCGAAATATACTCGGAACTTCTCACCCTTACCCGATTAATATCGATTGAAACGGAGAATCTTCGATTCCACCTCTTTTCTCTTTCTCTCCTCTTCTTTCTTTCCTTCTCTTTTCTTTCTCTTCTTTTCTTTTCTTTCTATTTCTTTCTTTCTATTTCTATTTAAAATATCTAACCAAGCCTAATGACCAAAATACCCCTACGCTCAAATATCTCGCAAACGCTCTCAAAACGCGATAAAACGTAAACAACGATGAAAAATAACATATTGTCAAATAAAAGTCAATAATAAAATAATACAAAACCAAAACCAATCAAATATACTCTTATTAAATAAATCTAACAAAAACCAGGACGTTACACAATACGCGTATTGAGTTGGGAAATACGCGTATGGCAAGGAAGGATTTTTGGCGTTACGTGTATGGGAGGGGGCAATACGCGTATAGTTTGAGGCAATACGCGTATTGGAGTTTTAAATGGAATTTTGAAGGGAAATCGGCCTCTGCCCATACGCGTATCACTTTGGGCAATACGCGTATGGCTGGGCGAGCCAGCTGGGCAGTACGCATATGGCATAAGGCAATACGCGTACGGCCAGTGAGAGTGCGGAATTGTGTTTTTCGCAACTCCTTTCTTGTTAAGTCCATAGCTTGTGTTCCGATTATCCGTTTTGAACAAGTTTGGTATCGTTGGGAAGCTATTCCAATGCTCTTTATGATAGTGAAAGAAAATATATGTTTGTACCATGGTTTGATAAATAAATATAATTGTTGTTGAATGTGCATGTTAAAATATGAAACAGGTAGAGCGAGGAAACCTTAGTACAATAGAATGACGTAGAGAATCGTGGGGCAATGCTTACATCGATACTAGAAGAGTATCTTTGTTAAGTAGTTGTTAGTGGGGGATCGTTTTCCTCCGATTTGTTGTGTGTGTGTATCTTAATAAATACCGTGACCCGTGCTGAAGTGCTCCTTGTGTGGGCTGGGCGGGGAAAGTATTTATTAAGTAAGTAACCGTGACCCGTGCTGAAGTGCTCCTTGTGTGGGCTGGGCGGGGAGAAGTTACTTAGTGGTTGGTACCGTGACCCGTGCTGAAGTGCTCCTGGTGTGGGCTGGGCGGGGAGAAGTACCAATTGTAGATAACCGTGACCCGCGTTGTATTTGCCCTGTGTGGCTGGCCGGGGAGAAGTTATCTACGTTAAGAATCCGTGACCCGCGTTGTATTTGCCCTGTGTGGCTGGCCGGGGAAAAGATTCTTAACTTGTGTGTGTCGTTTTGTGTTTTGCACGATTGTTTCTCTAGTCAGAATGTTTGAACTCAAAGTCTAGTTCCTTTTCCCCCGACTTGAGTTAGGTTTTGGTTAGAACCTTGTAAAGCCGAGAGAATCTATAAGATAGGAAACTCACTGAGATTTGATGTATCTCACCCCACTGTTGTTGTTTACATCATAGGTTCTGCAGGTTCGGCGAAGGGTAAGGACAAGGTTGTTTGACTTTCCTTGCGGATCGTAGCTTTTGTGTGGCAAGGCTTCCGTTGTGGAGTTTTTTGAGATCATTATTTGATCTAGTTCTTAGTATTTATCTTTGGAACATCTTGTAGATATACTATGCCGTAGATTTTTTGTATTTAGGCAGTTTGGGCATGTATATGTATAATGTGTTTGCTAGGAACTTATTGTATATTTTTCAGTACCAAACGTGGTTTTCATGTATAATATATGCTTTGATGTATGTATATATATATATATGGGCGTTACAGTTGGTATCAGAGCAGGTCGTATCCTCGACCTAGCCATGAAAAAAGGAATAAGTTTTCTTTCCGTTTCATATGCGTGGTGTCGCCTTGGTCTTATGTGTTATATTTATGGTATTGAGCCTGATCAACTTAATCCTATTTGTATGACATCCAGGAACATGGCTGACGGGCGCAGAAACAACCGTGGTAGGCCCCGAACTACTCCAACTGAGACGAATCTGCCGGTCGGCGATGGGAATGCTCCTCTGTATCAGTTTATGCAACAGATGCAGCAGCAACAGAACCAGTTTATGCAGCAAATGGTCCAACAATTTAATGAGGGTCTGCATCCTTAGGTGGTTGTTCCAAAAGTGGTAGGTGGGAGTTTTTGGGATTTCTCCCGCATGAATCCTTCGGAATTTCATGGCGGATTAGATCCTGTAAAGGCTCACGAATGGATTTCAGGTATGGAAAGGATTTTCATGATAGTGCCTTGTACCGAGGAGAACAAAGTGGTTTTTGCGTCGCATTCCTTGAAGGGTCCTGCCATGAGATGGTGGGAGAGTGCGTCGACTCTTATGACTATTCAGGGTGTGCCCAAGGTGTGGGAACAATTCAAGGTAACTTTTATGGAGAAATATTTTCCTAGCTCCTTGCGGACTCAGAAAGAGTTTGAATTTCAACTGTTAAGACAGGGTAATATGTCTGTGGCCAGTTATGCTGAAAAGTTTGAGAATATGGCTGCTTATTCTAGGCAGGCTATGTATGCTCCGGATGAACGGTGAAAAATAGATCAGTTTCTTTTTGGACTAAAAGCGGAAATATCTCATAGTGTCTCTCAGAGGGAATTTACTACTTATGCAGAAGTTCTAAGACAATGTTATGTGGCGGAGCATAGTTTAATGAAAGTGCAAGTGGAAAGTGTTGCAAGTAGGGTAAATCAAGGTGATCGTGGAAGAGCAAGTCAACAGTTTGGGCCAAGATCACCAGCTTTCAAAGGAAAGCAAGTTGCTAGACCTAATGTTATTCCTCTGTGTAAAGTGTGCAACAAACGTCATTTTGGGAAATGTGTCGACGGAAATTTTAGGTGTTATAATTGTAATGGTTTGGGTCATATGGCTAGAGATTGTACTCAGAGTAAAAGCCAAGGGCAAGGACGGAATACCGGGAGGGTTTATACCTTAGATGCAAGGAAGACAAAGAATGATAACTCCTTGATTGCGGTTACGTGTTTCGTAAATGGGCATCCTTGTTTTGTTTTATTTGATTGTGGGGCAACACATTCTTTTGTGTCAACGCGATGTGTGAAGCGACTTGGGTTGCAAGCTGTTCCTTTGTTTCCTCCTATGGTGGTTACTACCGCCATGGATGAAAGGGTTGAGACACCGTTGATGTGTGAAAATTGTGTTTTGTCTGTGAATGATAGAGTTTTCCAGATTGACCTTATCTGCTTACCGCTTAAGAAGGTTGACGTCGTTTTGGGGATGGATTGGCTTTCTGCTTATTCGGTGTTTATTGGGTGTGAAAAAAAGCTAATCATTATTCCATCCGATGAGGCTACACCAAGGGATGTGTTAACTACTATTTTGGAAGGTACGGTTGGAATGATTAATTTCTTGTTTGAAAAGGAAAAGTCTGTTCTTTTGGTTCTTACTAAGGAGAAGAGTAGCAACCTTCAAGTTTTGAGTATTCCGGTAGTTTGTGAGTTTCCTGAAGTTTTTCCCGAGGATGTCACTTCTCTTCCTCCGGAGAGGGAAGTGGAATTCTCTATTGACCTGATACCGGGAACGACTCCAATATCCGTTTCTCCGTATCGGATGGCACCACTTGAATTAAGAGAACTAAAGGATCAGTTGGAAGAATTGATGGCTAAGCATTTTGTTCGACCAAGTGTTTCGCCCTGGGGAGCTCCAATGTTATTGGTAAAGAAAAAGGAATGCGGTTGTGTATCGATTACCGTCAGTTGAATAAGGTCACCATCAAGAATAAATACCCATTACCAAGGATAGACGATCTGTTCGTGTTATCATCAGATTCGTGTGAAGAGTTCAGATGTACCAAAGATTGCGTTTCGAACCCGTTATGGTCATTATGAATTTTTGGTGATGCCTTTTGGTGTGACAAATGCTGAAGTGCTCCTTGTGTGGGCTGGGCGGGAAGAAGTTACTTAGTGGTTGGTACCGTGACCCGTGCTGAAGTGCTCCTGGTGTGGGCTGGGCGGGGAGAAGTACCAACTGTAGATAACCGTGACCCGCGTTGTATTTGCCCTGTGTGGCTGGCCGGGGAGAAGTTATCTACGTTAAGAATCCATGACCCGCGTTTTATTTGCCCTGTGTGGCTGGCCGGGGAGAAGATTCTTAACTTGTGTGTGTCGTTTTGTGTTTTGCACGATTGTTTCTCTAGTCAGAATGTTTGAACTCAAAGTCTAGTTCTTTTTCCCCCGACTTGAGTTAGGTTTTGGTTAGAACCTTGTAAAGCCGGGAGAATCCATAAGATAGGGAACTCACTGAGATTTGATGTATCTCACCCCACTGTTGTTGTTTACATCACAGGTTCTGCAGGTTCGACGAAGGGTAAGGACAAGGTTGTTTGACTTTCCTTGCGGATCGTAGCTTTTGTGTGGCAAGGCTTCCGTTCTGGAGTTTTTTGAGATCATTATTTGATCTAGTTCTTAGTATTTATCTTTGAAACATCTTGTAGATATACTATGCCATAGTTTTTTTGTATTTAGGCAGTTTGGGCATGTATATGTATAATGTGTTTGCTAGAAACTTATTGTATATTTTTCAGTACCAAACGTGGTTTTCATGTATAATATATGCTTTGATGTATGTATATATATATATAGGCGTTACAATGATTTTATTTATAATAAAGTATAATAAAATTTATTCATATTGTTATGATTTGAAATTTAATATTGTTGAGTAGGATATAAAATCAACATTGATTACAATATTTGAAAAAAGCATTTACAATAATGGGAAATAAAATCAAAATTTTGTGAAGCAAGGTGACTTAATGCAGATGGCGACAAAGGCGAGTTATTCTTAGATTATGAAGGCCATTTTGAAAGTTAGGTTAACTGTGAGTACTCTCCCCGCCTGGAATTCCTTTAATCAAAATGGTAAGTTTATAACTAGAAGACTATATGACTCCTTGGATGAAACTCACCAGAAAGTTGATTGGAAAAGTGTGTTCTACTGCAATCCGACTCGCCCTCGTGCTAGAGTTATCTTGTGGATGGCTTGCCACAAGCGCCTAGCCACTAAGGAAAGATTGCTGAAATTTGGATTCAATACAATGGATAAGTGTTGTTTTTGTAGTGAGAAAGAATCCCAAAATCATCTCTTCTTCCAATGCAAAGATTTAAAGGCCATTTGGAAAGAGGTGCTTGTTTGGCTGCAAGTCAACCATGACCCGGATGAGTGGGACGCGGAACTGCAGTGGCTCTTGAAAAAAATCAAATCTAGAAAGCCTTTGAGTAACATCCTCAAATGTGCGTTTACGGAAACCATTTATGCCATATGGATTGCTCGAAACAGCATTAGTTTTGGAAAGAATATTGATTTACATGGGATTGTGCCTAGTGTACACTACAAGAAATACATGAATTACTTGCGGATTTTCCTGGGGAAAATATTCCGCAGGTATACCTGCGAATTTATATTATTTTCTGCAAAAAATTGAGTTGCAGCAAATTTCGCTGAAATTTCTGAGACTTTACCTGCGATTTATTGTTTTAAAATAATTTGTCAATTTCCTACGGATTTAACTGCGATTTATTTTGCAGGAAATAGTTATCAATAGAAACCTCATAAGTCTTTGGAAATGTTGCAGGAATTGCTGCGAAGTTTGCTGCGGATTTTGCTGAGAAATTTACTGCAATTTTTGCTGCGGTTTTTGATGCTTTTTTTTTTAAAATTAGTTATATTTTTACTCTTAATAAATAAAATTATAAAACATAATTGACATATTAAAAATTTTACTATATTAATTGGGTTTTTTTGTTATTTTAAAAAAAAAAATTATTTATTTAATATTTTTTTTATAGTTGTGAAAATTAGAAAAATTAAATTTTTTTTAAAGGGTGGAGTATGATTAGGTATGTAAGTCTCCAAGATGTACATTTTCAAGACTACTGGGTATGTCGCTTCGTAAAACCATGCCCGAATGGATAAGGCTTAGTAATTCGAAGTCACTCAGTTCAAAGAGACTAACTTTTGCCTAACATATCTATTGACCGCATAGTTAGGAACAGATGTTCTTATGTTTTGGAAGTAATAAGAGTTTTGTTCTCTTATACGCTTGTGTATTGTGAGTATGATAATAGTTGTAATAAGACTTCCATTCTCTTAAACACTTATTATTTCGAATGTGATAATAGGTGATCGTGTGACGCATTGTATGTTCCTTGACACTGTACCCATAAAATCTTAATCATATTTTTTTAAAATATAATACATTTTTAGGTTTCACCTTCTACTTCGATCTTTTAAAATATAATACATTTGCATTAGTAAACCAACAATTTTAATCATAACAATTATAATAAATTTTTTTAAAATACAAAAAGTAAAAATATAATAAATCAATTTTTAAAAATAATTTATTGTTAATTTCAATTTATAATTTATCTTATTGTTTTAGTCATATTTTTTTAAATAAATTTTAGTTAAAGAAAATTTTAAAATTAAAAATCAAACTATTAAAATTAAAATTAAAAAAAAAAATTAAAAGAAAAAACAAAACAAAAAGGCATAACTGATACTAGTGGATAGTATAGAGTAACTCTTAACCCTAATTGTAATTTGGACACACCGTGCGGCCAACCCATAACCCACGCGAACGACGAACTTCAATCCCTAGATTTAGGTTACAATCCCAACTTCGTTCTCGATTCCCACCTCTCAACAACGGCGGAATGACGACGGTGGATTTCTTAGCTACTGTGGATGGATATCCAAAACCGAACGATAAGATTCAAACAACCACCTCTAAGGTGCAAGGAGGTGGAAATGCCGGTAATGCTTTAACATGTGCGACTCGACTCGACTCTGTTTATTTATTTTCTGATCTGCTGAATCTGATTGGGAGTGTTGAGTTTTAATTGATATGTTTGTTCTGACAAATTCTCCTTGCCTCCGTCTGTTCCATGCTCTGGGGGATGTGGAGAAGTTTACTATTGCAAGTAAAAGTCTGCTTAGATTGACTTATTTGAACAAATCTATGAGGCTGTTTGTGAGAGTTTACAGAAACATTTTATGAAACATTTATAAGTTGTTTTCGACTTATTTTATATAAGCTCTCCAAGATAGCTTATTTTATAAGTACTTAGTTAAGTCTTCACTTATGAAAGTGTCCTTATAAAGTTTATAGATGCTTATAAAGAAATTTAATAGGAGTTTCTGAAGAAAAAAAATGAGATGCATAAGCTAATTTTACCTAACATTTAAAATGCTATTGTTTAAAAAACTCGGTAGTTATTTTGTGATTCTCTTGAATGTAAAATATGAAATATTACTTAACATATAAAGTGAATTTAAGCCTTTTACTTTGATGCACTCTAAATGTTTGATGAAATGTCTCATTATGTTTTTAATACTTTTCTGGAATTCCTTTATCGCACTCTAATTGTTTGATAAAATGTCTGTGTGTTTTCTGGAATTCCTTTATCTAGCTCGACTATTTGGATTGACCTATGATTTACACAATAAACTTTTAGGGGTCTGTATGTATTGCAAGGCGTGCTGCTAGTTTCGTGCAAGGAGACGATGTCATTCACAAACTGTTTACAGAACAGGCTTGTCGGTACAAGTGAGTATTAAACTCAATGTAATTTCAATCACCCATTTATGACACTTAATTGTGACACTGAACAAACACTGTGTTATGCAGGGATATAGCTGGTGGGTACACCAGGTTCCTTCGGACTCGTATTCGAGTTGGCGATGCTGCACCAATGGCCTATATCGAGTAAATCTCTGTTTATTTTCTGATAGTCACTAGTCTAATTGACTTTGTTGTTTCTGTTATTGGGAGCAGCTTTGGTAGTTCCATTTATAAACTATTGGTGGCCTTCTTTTCCTGTTAATCTATCAAGAGAGGCATTTCAAATGCTCCCTCAATCAGACCAATACTGAACCATCATTCTTAAGGCATTCTGTTTTAAGAGAGGCATTACACCCTTAGTTATTCTATTGGTGGATGACTCAAAATTGGTTCACTTCATTGAGTTTCACCAATACTGAACCATCATTCTTAAGGCATTCTGTTTTTGACACTGATATATTGCTATTTGAGAATGATACTAAGTGTTTTTTTAACCTTGATTCAGGAGAAAATAACTTAGCAAGGTGAGTATGAATCATTATACCGTGTCATAATTGCTGGTTTTGGAAAGTGGGAGTTTGGCCCAACAGAGATGACAAATCCATTTCTTGAGAATGATGGTTCAGTCCATATTTGGCAAGGCCTTAAAGATAGGATGATTCTGTATACACTGAACCGCTACATCTCACAGAAACTTCTTTGGATTCATTATAATGAGTTTTGTGTTTTGGATTTGTTTGCGATATGAAAAATGGAAGCAACATTTTTTAAACTATTTGTATTTGGTTTTGCACAGTATGCTCATAGAAAGTGTGTCCAGCATTGGTGCAATGAGAAAGGAGACATAACTTGTGAGATATGTCATCGGGTATGTTTTTATCCTATATAGTTTATTAATCTATTACCTTTAGGTATGTTTTTAAAGTGGTTAGTTATATCTGTCAAACTCTTATTTAACATGCCGAACCATCTTATGCATATGTGTACTCATTTTGGTAGAATCCTGGGACTGCTTACTAATTCCAGAACAACCCTCTCTTCTGCAACGCCCTTCCCCTTCTTCTCAAATAATTGCTACAGAGATGGCCTTTCTTCATTACACATGTTTTAGTCCCCAATTCAAAGTAGATACACTAAACAAACATTTACTTTTAATCAATTACTTAAATATTGACTATTAGTTGAAATCAAGCTATGGTGAAATTAGTAGGACACACTGCACTAAGAAAACAGTGCTAGCCCATCTCAGTTTGAGTCTGAATAGCTACATGACATCATAGCCTATATATTGAGTACAACATGGCCTAATTTAGTCTGAATAGCGACATGACATCATAGCCTATATATTGAGTACAACAATTTAGTCTTCGCCCTTTTCTTGTTAAATTACAATATGGCTCTTCCATCGCATATACTTTCAAGGTTTGATCTTATATACATTATGATTGATGACACATAAAAGGATCTGGTTCATAGTCGGTATTCAATGATCTTTCACACATCATTGAATAGTTTGATTCTTATCATAGATACTTACTGCCTATTCCTGAAAGCTTATGAAATGGTAATACTAGAACCAATAGGAAGTGTTACTAATATATTTGTGATTTTTGTTTGTTTGAAATGGCCATGCAGTGATTGCAGTTCTATGTTCGTGAATTTAACTGACAAATTTGCAGTTCTATGTTTGGTTGTATACCGAGATGCTTGCAGCTGAAACAATTGTTCATCATAATCTTGTAAGTTTAAATGGTTTTCTGGTGTGAATGACTACAATCATTTTTTTTTGGAAAGAAAATCCATAGTTTTAATAGTAAAACTAAACTCACCTCGGGCATGATTATTTGCGTGCTTGGAGTTTATAAGGTGTCAGTTTTCTATGGTTACTCCACAATCCTTTATTCTTCTTCTTTTTCATTCACTTCTCTGTTTTGAATACCTTCATTTTTTGTTTTTGTTTGTGAAAATAGAAATCGTTCGAGCAGGACCACAACCTCAAACTGTCTTCCATATTTGTCTCCAAGGGTGAGTCCCATTCTTCCTAAAATTACTCAAATACAAGATTCTTCTTGGATAGTGCTTACACAATGGCTACCTGATAGAAAAGATGCTTACAGTTTTGTCTTGTATTGTTTAGAGTGTGGAGAAAACTAGTGAAAACACGCTAGGAAGGATAGACCGGATGGAGAGTAGTTCAATTGTGATCAGAAAAAATTATAGACTTGATTGACAACATCAAATTATGCATTAGTTGATTCATAAAATAGATTATGTCTTATGTCAAAAAAGGCCTTGGTGGTTGATGTCATCAGCTAAATAGGTATTCAAAAGAAGGAAAGTTTTCTTTATTCTTATTCTAATTCAATTTCTAGTATTTTGACTAAAAATAACAGACAGAATAATTTAATATGCAAACAATTAATAACAATGTCATTTAGTTGAATACGACTGCTGTAGAATATGAAAGCACAGTGAACAAATCTTAGTTGCAGGGTGGATATGGGTACGGCTGATTATTTTTCCATTGATGTGCTTCTCAACTGCCTAACTGGTTTAAGTTCAGAGTAAGTTTGAATTACCAAACTACATGTAATAATATATAAAGGATATATATTACGTTGCGCCCAAGATCGTTTTTATTTTGTTTGTTATGCCAAAATAATTATTGACCCTTCCCTGAGTGGTAGATATCTTGGCATCCAACAAATCGTGTTTGGTGGTCGGAGCATGGGTGATTGGGAAGAGGGGATGACGGACCCTGAGTATGGTTACAAGTCCTTCAAGATATAAACAGGGATTGAATGCAGTTTATCCCTTGCACTCGAATTCTGATTCGAAAAATGACAGCGCAGGGGGCAGTACCTATATGCATCGATAAGAACACATCCTTGGGCGTGATGGTTAGTTTTAACTCGCAAAGTTGTACTTGGTTGTCACTTGTCCGGTAGGATTTCTTGCATTGTATGGAGCCAAAAGGCTTGAGATTCAACTGAGTTGTGTTGTGACTGACATCGGAAATGCATTGAATGCGTAGTTGATTAACGCTAACTTGACACGTCTTGTTAATGCAGCGCCAGAAAAAGATGAAACAAAGTCGTTGATTCTAAAAATAATCATTGTTGTGATCGGAGTGGTAACAGTAGCGCTATTGGCTTTCAGTACTTACTATTACAGGCGCATGAAATGAAAAAAAGGTAAACTCTAACTCAAACAGTCTTTTTTATGAGTAGGAATCGAAATCGGTATCTCAGGATTTACAACACTTGCGCAGTTGCGCGCATACACACGCTCTCAAACAGTTCTTTAAGCTGAGGCAATCGATTTTTCAATCTTTTCAGATGAAAAAGAGAGGAAGAACCTTGATGCAATATTCTCTCAAGATCAGACTAACAATGCGGAGAATGTGAATACCAACCTACCTACGATACCTCTGAGTACTGTTCTCAAATGTACCGATAATTTTTCTGATAAATATAAATTTGGGGAAGGTGGATTTGGAGCTGTCTACAAGGTGGAAAATGTTTCAGGGTGTTTTAGTAGACAGAAGGGAAATTGCTGTCAGAAGGAAAATGTAAAGTGCACATGAAGTGTTTGACATAAGTTCTGTACTAGATTCTTCGCTGCGGTGGAATTAAAGTTTCACAGGTATATCTAAATCGTTGTGTGTAAGTGTTTCACGGCCAGGAGCATTATAAATAAAAAATCATTGATTGGTGGTATGTATAGTTCTGTCATAATTTGATCATTTGGCATAACAAACGAGAATTGCTGATGTAAGTTATTGACATCACATAAGTTTAATAGGTTTTGATTTTTGATAACATAACACTAGAAATCAAGTTGTGAAATGTGTAGTTCTAAACTTCTAATGTAGCATGAAATTTAGATTAATCAGTATTTCCCTTTTCCTTTTTAGAATAATATAACTATTTTTTACTATTTCTATCATTATTATGCAACCAGGTAAGAGGCACTTTGGCACAGCTGGGGTATGAGAAGTTAGATGATATAATTGGCCGAACAGACTTGCTGAGACCAAGAGACATGTCTCTTGTGAAATCTCAGCATATAGATCTGAGTTATATCCTCTGTCCCGGTGTTGGCTCTTGTGCTTATATTCTTCTACTGTGATTTCCTATAACTGTTATTAATAACTGAGATTTCCTCTATTATTTGTCAAAGGAACAGAACTGCCCAAATCCGAAGGCATATGTTAAGGCAATTTGTTTAGCTACAACTTTTTCTAGGTGGGAATTATATTGTATCTTGATATTTTTGGCTATCACTTTTTAAGATAGTGATTAAAGTTGTTATATTGCTATACTCTTTGATTGTTGCAGGACGTTACGAATAAGGTAATATCATTTTCGCAACAAGGGCTGTGGGCAATATGTGTCTTATTAGATAATGGCGTGATTTCAAATGTTACACTCCGTCACCCAGATTCTTTTGGGGGTACTTCGACTTCCAAAATGCGCTAGTAAAACATTTTATTCTATGCTCTAATACCTAACTTTTTTATGAAATTGATTATTGTATATATTTTTATTCTTTTTATAGAAATAATATTGAGAAATAAATTTGTATCTAGTCAAATATACACTAAACTTACATAGGATAAAGTGTGGCTTCTTGAATGTGAAAGTCAGAAACCTGAGATTCCGAAATCATGTTTTTAATTTATTTTTTAAAGGGCAGAAATCAGATTCTAATTAATTAAAATTAATTAGCAAAAAGTTTCGGTGTACTCGTAAAAAGGAACCACATGTTTTTCCTTCATATGTTTGCCAAGCAAAAATGCTCCTGTCCTGAGTCATGACATGTCTATAATCTGTATTTCATTTTTGGATTTTCATTTTTGAATTTTCATTTTTGAATTTTCAATATTGCAGCTTTCTTATGTATTTCATTTTTGGATTTTCAGTATTGCAGGTTTCTGAGATTCTTAATGCAACTCCAGAAACCTGGCTGTTGTTCCTCAAGGTGGAAACACTGGTCTACCGAATCTCTTGACTGGGAGCTTACGAAAATTTCTAGTTTCAAATTCTAGTGATATGACTGTTTTGTATGGAGACAAAGAATCAAAATAAGCAGCCACCGTCTTTTTGCCACACCGAGGCCTTAGCTGTGGGAGTATTACCTGAAAGAAAGAAGCAGAAGCAAGTATCAAAGGTAGTTATCACCCTTGGTATAGTAGGTGGAACTTTTGGAGGAGTAGCAGTTTTTTTGATGATTTTATTTATTGTTAGAATAGGAAATTCTAGAAGGAAAACGAAGAAGAATCCTCCAACAAGATTAATATTAGAGAATGCAGCTTCCAGATACACCTGTAAGTTGCTTTCTGATGCAAGTAATCTATCTATCTTAAACGTGTTTTTGTTCACTTTCTGTGGTAAATACAGATTTATAAACATTTATTTGTCTGTGTACATAAAGGATATATATATCAAACAAAGAAATTCAGAGCACTTTGCCTGCCAAATTATAAGAGTTTTTAATTGGAAGAGATCGAGGAAGCTACAAACAACTTCGACCCGACTTCTTTTATAGGTGAAGATTCTTATAGAGAGGTATGTCACTGCCACATTGTCACAATCACAAATCATGTTTTATATAAGAAACATTTCTTTGAATCATGCACTTTAGCGATTGTGTTCTTCTTATATGTCTCAGATGTACAAAGGTCAACTGAAGAATGGATCCTCTGTTGTTATTAGATGTATCAAAATGAAAAAAATATACAGCACTCAGAACTTCATGCAGCACATGGAACTTATCTCAAGACTTAGGTATCGTCATTTGGTTAGCGCTCTCGGACACTGTTTCGAATGTTCTTTAGAAGATTCAAGAGTTAGAAAAATATTTCTTGTCTTTGAATACGTACCAAATGGTACAGTCAGTAGCTGGACATCTGGTATAATACTTTCTGAGATTGAAGTTTGAGACAACAATGTCATTTTTGTTATCCTTTGTCCTAAATAATTGTTACTATCGCATATTTTTGACAGATGGGCACCCCGGAAAATCTTTGAATTGGACGCAACGTATAGGAGCTGCAGTTGGAGTAGCAAAGGGAATTCAATTTTTGCTACATTAGTGAACACACTAGTAGTGAATTTTGATTTGTATTATTTTTTCTTGTTATAACTAGTTTGAAATTTGCATTGTTTTTTCTTATTAATTTGGTTGGACAAGTGATTATTAGTAATTTGATTGTGTCATTTTTAGTAATGTAACTCTAGAAGTATTTGTTATTGACTTTATAGTAATGTTTGGTTGCTTTAAAAATTTGAATGTTATTAGTATTGCATTGGCTTATTCAAATTAGATTTTTATTTTTATATTATTGTTACTTTGATATTTAACATTAATTATAATATTTTAAATATGAATTAAAACACAATTATTCATAAAAAGTAAAAACCCGAGAGAGAAATTTCCTGTGAATTTACTTGCGGATGTTCAATTTGTGGCGACTTTCCTGCGAAAATTTTAGTTAGCTGCGATATTATCTGCGAGTTTAGCTGTTTTATCTGCGACTTTTTCCTGTGACTTTTTTCTGCGACTTTACCTGCTAAATTAATTACCCACGAAAGTTTTAGCTGGGATCAGAAAATAGCAGAAAGAATCGCAGGTAATACGTTTCCTGCGGAAATTTTGTCAAAATCCGCAGGTAAACAAAGTATTTCTAGTAGTGGTAGTTAACACTATTGTCAACAGATGTTGGATGAGAAATAGGCTTAGAAATTACATAGGAGAGTTGCTTCTATAAGAGTCTTGGGTCAATTTGGTCTCTGTCTCCTAGTTGGCTGGATCTCCGTTTGAGATCACTTTGTTTGTATTGGTTTTTTTTTGGTTAATAAAGTTTATTTTATCCAAAAAATAATAATAATGGGAAATAAAATAGTCATATTTGTAATAATTACATATTTTATGAGTTTATTTTGTCTACCCCAATACATACAAGCACACTACTTTTTACATTTAACAAATTTATATATTTTTTTAAATTTATGTTGAAATTTTTTTTCCATCATAGATAAACTATTAAATTACTCATTGTTATTAATAAAAGAAATAAACTTCATAAAATATAAATATTCATATAAATATATTCTATATTTAAAAACAACTTATTAATAGCAATTCAATATCGCACGTGCAGATGTCTAATTATCTTTATATGTATTTAAATATGTAATGAATATTATGTTATTCATTCATTTATTCCTAAATTATTACAAAACAGTTTTTTTAATATTTAAATCTTAAAGTTAGTTTTTTTTTTTAGCAATTTTATTAATTGAGAAATATTAGAATAAAAACATATTTTGAATATCATGGTTTTTTATTTTGTAACATTCTCTTTCTTCTATAAATTGAGAACTAGTCTCTTTCTTCTTTATTAATGATTAAACCACTTTCTGCAATATTCTCTTTCTTTTATCATTAGAATTAATTTGCAATATTCTCTTTCTTATATCAATATAATTAATTTGCAATCAATTTTATATAAGAGGTTGTGATTATTTGCTCAAGTAGTTTAGATTTTTTTTAAGTTAAGACAAAAATAAATTAAAGAAACTCCAACCACCATAAGATATGTTATGGGAAGTTACACCAGTACAAGAACAAAAAAACACAAACACAACACAAAGCAACCACCTAATACATAAATTCCTTAAAAATAAACCAACTCCTAATTTTAACTAAAATGATACCAGAACTGTATTTTAGATTCTCCCAACTCTGAACCAACAACCTTTTAATATATTCTAAAAAATAGCAGTGACAACATATTCAATTAAACCCCAGCTAGTTACACAACACCAAAATAACAACTAGCAATCAAACGGCTATGATTTCCACTTCGACCCATTACCCTATTCAAATAGTGAATAACTTGCGATATATAACTGCAATCAGCCACAAATGACCACAACAGGAAGTATGCCTTACTTTATGGGGAGACACATTGGCACAACTCTACATCACTACAGAACAACTCCTAGTCGATCAAAATCTTGCTCCATTACAACCTTTTCTTTTTAATGATTTCAGAATGTCGTCATCCTGGTCTGTTTCCATGTCGCGAACCTGCACCGACTACTCTCACATGATCATAATCGTTATAAATATCATTTAAAATATCAATCGGTTCACTAATCCAACTCCAACTGTCAAAGAATCAACCTCTTATTCTAAGGAATCACTTGTATGAATCAACATATTTTAAATTACAATATTTGAAGCTTTTGATTGACCATGACATTTCAATTTCCTTAGTCAACTTATTGTTTCCATATTTCATAATCTGTTTAGAAAAAGATGCCACATTTTTGTCATATATTATTCCACTTGTACTTCCTGATTCAGGTTACAACATACTATAATTATCCAATATTTATCACAATAATGTAAGCATTTTCTATCAGGATGAAAAAATGCATGCATTATATCCACCTTAAAATGAGGCCCCAAATGGTATAGTATCTTCAAAGATATCATCTAAAAAAAGGCAATGAAACAGTACGCCATAAAACACATAAGGCAACGCTTTTTTTTATCCTTTAGCATCAATTTAAAGCGCTGCCTAAAGTGGTGCTGCTGTAGGTAAATGAAGCGCTTTTTTTAAATGCAAAAGCGCTGCCTTAGGTCCCCTTTAGGAAGCGCTTTTTTAAGAAAGCGCTTTTGTTTGTCCCCCTTTAGGAAGCGCTTTTAAAAGCGCTGCCTAATATCTTTTCTTTCTACTTTAGGCGGCCCTTTTTCAAGAAAAGCGCTTTCTTTTGTCCCCCTTAAAAGCGCTGCCTAATGTATCTTTTCTTTCTACTTTAGGCAGAGCTTTCTCAAGAAAAGCGCTTTCTTTTGTCACCCTTTAGGCAGCGCTTTTAAAAGCGTTGTCTAATGCATGTTTTCTTTGTATTTTAGGCAGCGCTTTTTATAAAAGCGCTTTCTTTTATCCACTTTAGGCAGCACTTTTTTTACAAAGTGCTTTCTTTTCTACACGTAAAAAGCGCTTTTTAAAAGCACCTTTTAAAAGCACCTTTTAAAAAGCACTATTTTTGAAAGCGTTTTTTTATTATAAGCGGTGTCTATTGTGCAGTTTTTGTTAAAAGCGTTGGCATAAGTCTTATTTTTTAATTATAAAATGGCAGCACAAACCATTATAATTCAATTTTTTATCAAAACTTATCACAAACCTATATAATTCAAGATAAGCCTTTATTTCAACACATAGGCCTTATATACCATTATAATTCAACATATATATACCATTATAATTCAACACATAAACCTTATACTAACCATTATATATAATTCAACACAAACCTCATACACCAAAATAACCTTTATATAAAATTTAACACAAACCTCATATATACATCAAGAAAACATCCATAATTCTAATACAACTTATCCACTTCCAAAACCTTTAACTTCTAAAGATTCCAAAACTATACAACAACTTCCATAAACTATACAACAACTTCCATACACTTCACACAAAAGAAAGAAAGACAATATACCTTATATAATTTTCATCTCAATAATGTATTGACACCATTCCTCCTTAATTTCTTCCAATTTATCTTTCGAGTAAGTAGCACACTTGAATTCATCAAAGTACTACATAATATAACATAATATGCATGATATAGTTAAAATTAATTAATTATATGAAATATCCGATAAATATTAAAATAAATCCTTAGTTATAAATCTATACCATGTTTGGAATCTCTATTTGATCCAAATGAATGGTTTCTTTCATAAACCTCAAAACAAAATAACCGCAATCTATACCATTACGCTGACGAGGACACTACACATAGAAAAAAAATACGAATATATATTAGGATATATAGTTTAACTTGTCTTATCAAGTAGCATTACTATTATAATCAAAATTGTGAAAATATACATGCACTCTGATCCATGTAATGTTGTTTGCTTTACTCTTTGGTACTCGAGCTTATCTTTGTGATCAGAATATTTGTATAGCTCTAACATAATATAAACGAATATTTAGAACAATCTCACATAAATAAATAAATATACACACGAATATTTAGAACAATCTCATCACTTACGTATCAACCATCTTCTTCATATCTGGGTATTTTTTTTATCACCATTTAACGAATCCAGATAATATACTATTTCTTTTATCAGATTAATTGCAACCAACAACCAGTGTCCACTGTAAAATAAAATAAAAGTTTAGATGAAAATTTTCTACACAACGTCAAAAAACGAAAGATTATAATGAATGAAGTTAGAATGAAAATCTAACCCATGGCTAGTATTATATGGTCAAAGATACAACTTTTATGTATCTTTGTTGGTCATAAATGCATTGACTAAGTGATCTTTGACTGCATTTGCACTTTGATCGATTAAATGTGTGTTGATACAGCTAGGAGATAAGAAAGAGAATATTTCTGTCAATTGACGCGGGCGCATCAATTTGTTATACAAGAACCTTAAATAAAAACACAATAAACATTAGAATATTCATTGAAATGAGTAAATAAATTATTTAATTTATTAAATAAAATTGATGGAGTACCTGATGTATGAATTCATAACACCGATGCCTGATTCAAAATGATGAAAAATCTGATCCAAAGCCTCTTTAGTAATTGTTTCTGAATAAGCAAAACCAAAAATACCTTCCTCCATAGGTATTTCATGAATACCACCTTCCATTATTTATGTTCCTACAAATGTTTCAAGACACAACCTAAATCAAGAAATAGATGCGTTTTTTGGCTCGATCTTTGCAAGATCCTTTTTTTGTTGGACATGTTGCCTAATTCTGGCTTCTTATTCTTGCTGACTTGTTGCAACTCTTGAGAATGAATCTAAAAATCATATAAGTTAGGTAAAGTATAAAATCATGAAACTTTTGAATTCGGATCATAGAATTAACATTTTCAATGCATATATATTAATGTACCTCTTTTTTTGATGCAAATGACTCGGTGTGCCGCACAATACCTTTATCTTTTGATTTGGATTTTGTAGGTGTATAACAATACCATGTAAATAAAATGTACGTAAATGTAAGCATAACTTACATGGCCCGTAAAACATTTGAATACTAAAAGTTTCATAATGGTTTTCAACAATACCTCATCATCTATGAAAATGAGGTTTGAAGGTCATGCAACATACGATCCTATTGCGTCTCCCACCAATGTTGCATCTGAAACATTGTTAGGTATAGGTAGTAACGTATCCCGCTCTAAAGCAATATCGATACTTTCAAAAATCCAGCAGGGAGCGGTTTATGGTGAAGTACATCTCCCAAAGTGTTATGCACTTTTCCCTTGCCAACCATGCGATAAATCGGTGACGATAAATATAGCTGACAAGGCGAAATGCCCTAAACCAATAATAAATATGAAATTGTTAATGTGTATATATGTCAATTAAAAAAATTATGCTAATTTAATTTCATAAAAATATATATAATTACCTTGATAATTTTCTGTTGAAAATTGATACTATCTTTGTCACTAGTATCTTTAAACTCTGAACTGACATATATCTTTCTTTATCCTTTTGCAATTCACGAACTTGAGATTTTAATTCTTCCAACGTTTCCATCACTTGTTTATTGCAAGGACTTTGGGTATTTGGACACTTATACAAGGTTGTTGGAGTGACCTCAAATCCCTTACCCCTCACACGACCGGAATACTCAGGAACATTTAATACTCGACTTAGTATACTCCTGCAATCCTGGTCTTCACCTAGAGTTAAGGACTGAGATAGATTCTCCTGAAATTCATATGCATATCGAAAAATATTAGTGGGGATTAAAAAACATAAATATTATATATATATATATATATATATATATATATATATATATATATATATATATATATATATGTTAATAAATTTTTTATTTAATTAAAGAAATAATGTTATACTTACACATTGCTCAAAAACTTGTTGAACATCTTCCCTAACAACTCCATCCTTTCCCACACGAGCAGCCTTCCACAAAACATGTTCCGGAAGAGATGTTTCTTCACTTTTCCCCTCTTCTAACTACACATTAAGACAAATAATATGATCAATTATAACACACAGGGAACAAGTATATCATAACATTTATATATACTTATTATTCTTTGATGTAAGCGTGCATATCCCAAACACCCTTTTTTGTATGGATACGCAGGTTTTGATGCTCGTTGGCGATTTATGTCACTCACATCCTGGATAAAAAAGTTTAAGTCATATCAGAACACCTGTGGAACAAGTATATAATACAATGTTCATGACAAATTAACATTACATGGAATTCTTGGGTTCTTCGTTTGGCTACAAAAGTTTTTCATTCTTCAGGTGAAATCAAGTCCGCATACTTCTTTGGACGTTCTGCTTCAATAAAGTTTCCTTGGGCATCCTTAAGAAACTTGTTTGGTAAAAATTCTCGAAACCCTCTGAGTCTTTTTCCGGCTAATTGAAGACTATATTTTTTTCGGTCGTCACCAATGTTAAAAGACCTCTATGAAACAACATACATACAGTGTGTTAGTATAAGTAATTTAAAGACATAATCGTCAACAAAAACAAATAACATCACATATGGTACCTGTATCTCACTCCATATTTTTTCTTTGGCGGGTTTCAATGATGGAGTTCTTCAATTATCACAAGTAATTGAAATTTGCGAACGAACAAGTGCACCAATGTAACTTGTCAACATTGCTCTGTTAGGCTCAACTAGTTGGTCTGTTTCATTCCAATGAACGACATATTTTATTCCTTTATCTCTAGCACGAATGTTTCCCTTCATAAAAGTTACTCCTCTTGTAATATCTCTTTCCGCATCATGAACTGATTCGTTTGCATCATTCTTGGAAGTATCGTGTGAGTTTTCCTCATTACTAGCCATTTGACCTGTAATAAAGAAAAACATAAATATGAAATGACAAGTATAAAAATCTATAATCCATAATCCATTGAATATATAAAATTACAAATATATAATTTTATTGAATGACAGAATATATAATTTTACTATTACCTTTTTCACTAACATCTCTTTCTTTTTTTGGTAGGAATATAATTTACTTGTCTCTTAACAACACGGACGGATGAATTGATCCAAATTCCCTCATTATGATCATTTCTAGTATATGATTCATTCGCTCTAATATTCTCATCTTGATCATTTATAATATACGATTCATTCTCAACATCAATATCACCTTGATCTCCAATGTCGCTACTCGAAAAATAGTCGACCGGAGGCGAAAAAGGAAGAAACAGAAGAGTCGCCATCGAACTTTATTTATCCCATGAGGGGAAGGGAAAACATCGAGAAAACCCAAAGAAGGTAGGATAAGATGGTCTCGCAACCAAATTACGGGTTCGGAAGCCGGTTATGCGAGGGGAAGGTATTAGCACCCCTCACATCCATCGTACTCGATGGGAACCATTTGCTTGTCTATGTGTAAGGATGTTTGCTAAAGGTATTGCTTTCTAATGGTGTTCCAAAGAGGGAGAGAGAAAGGTGAGAACCGAAGAATGTGAAAGAAAAATAAAAGAAAAGGTAGGAAGAAGAAGAGGGGACTCGATGGGACTTCGCGGTCCTATGCCTACGTATTCCCTTATGCAATGGGAAAGTCAGAGTCAACGTAGTTCGGAGGACTACGGGTGAAGAAAATGGAAGGGGGGTGAAAAATGGAAGATGGATAGAAGGTGGCTCGCCAATATCGTTGCGATCTTGTGCCTACGTATCTTACATTCGGACGAGAATGAAGAATCAGAGCAATCGTAGTTCGACCTACGATTTGTTGGTGTTTTTTATGGACGTTGCTAACGTGCGGGTTCTAGCAGTTAGGTGTTTTGCGGCTCGCTTGTGGAGTCTTATGCGTTACCTGTTTGCGGTAGAACGGACGTAACATGTCCTTTTTGAAAAGGTTGATTTTCGCCATCAAGGCAAGATGTCTCATTTGATTTGTGAAGGTTTGATTTTAAGGGCGAAATAAGTCCTCGGATAGGAATCCCTTTGGGTAGTACCCAATTCTTTATCTCAAAAGATTTATTATGAAAGTTATGTGGCGAATATAGTCATGTCTTCGTATTGAAAGACAAGTATCGAGACCACACACTCTAAAGTGAGCATCCTAATACTCGAAGAGGAAAAGGTCTTTACCCAATCCTCTCTCTTTAGTTCAATACAAAGAGAACTTTATTCTCTTATTAAGGAAGTGTTTTTGGTTTTAGATGGTAAGTGCTTTACGACAGTGAACCCTAAAGGTAATGTCAAGCACTCGGGATAGGATAAGGCCTTCGCCTAACCACTCCACGACCATCTAAGTTTTTTGAGAAAAGTTTGAAAATGCACTTGGTACAAGACCAAGGTTTTTAGACGCAAGGAGATGAAATAAAGAGAGAAAAGGTTTTTGAAAGAATGGGTGGTGAATATAGTCACGTCTTCGTATTGAAAGACGAGTATCGAGACCACACACTCTAAAGTGAGCATCTTAATACTCGAAGGGGAATAGGTCTTCACCCAATCCTCTCTTTTTAGTTCAATACAAAAGGAAGTTTTGAAAATGAGCACTTGGTACTAGACCAAGGTTTTTTTACTTTAGAAGAGAATGAAAATGAGAAATGAAATAGAAACCGAAATGAAATCAAAAAGAAATAAAATGGCCTCATATTGATCAAGATTTTGAATCGATCTCCACACCCTCCACGCCAGAAATTTTCAAACCATCTCTAGCTCATCTCACGCATCAACCGAACCACCAACTCACAAACCACAAATCTCTCTTTCCCTACTCAACGACACAACCACACGATGGTTTCACCGACATCCACTACGACCCCTTTCAATCTCCCTTCGTCAGAATCGCCATCCTTTCACAACGCCGCCACCTAACCGTTTTCGCCGTCACACTTTTTCCGGCGAAACCTCCACCTCCATTAAACCACAGCGTACAACATCAGCACCCACAACCACCGCTCGCGACACCCTATCACCATCGCGAAAACTATTACAACAACCATTAACCCACTGACACCGACGAACCTCCATCAACCCTCGCCGTGAACCCCTTCAACATCAAAACTACAAACCCCTTTCTTCTCCGAATCTCACTGACCCTCAACAACCCACAAATCCTCCTTCTCATTACCCTTGTGTTCAACCTTCAATAACCCATTCAAATCAAATCCAGAAACAGAATCAGAGGAAGAAAAAGAGAGTTCAGGTCGGAACAAACCATAAGACCCAAACGAAACCCCAAAACAAGAACAGAAGGAGGACAAATCGCGAAGATGATACGAACTTGAAATGAACGAGAAGGAAATAGTTGAGAAGCGAAACAAACCAAATCTGAGCGGAGAGACTATACGAGTAGCTTGAAGGTTGGACTCTAGGTTAACCGTGTTGTCACCTTTGATCTGCGGCGTTTGTATTCTTTTTGTCCTGAAGCTGATGACACGATAAGATTTATGTATTTCAAGGCTTGATTTTAGAAGACCTTTTGTTTTGTTGATTGTGGGTGGTGGATCCACCGTTTTTTTCATTTTTTTTGCGGATGAATGAGCCTAAAAGCCCATGATGATTCCTTTCTTTTCATACACCAGCTTCATACGCATACCCCCCTTTAATGCTTTCTATATTTTTATTAAGTTTTTCATTTTTGATTAAGGTTTTTTTTTTTAATTTTATTTAGTTTTTAATTTGCTTTGTTTATCTTCCTCTCAATATTTTGTTTTACATTTCATTTTAATATTTTCCACTTTCGATTTAATTTTAGGGCCAATGACATAAAGATAATCATGACTTAATCAAATCAATTAAGTTTTGATTTATTTGAGGCCTAGATATTCATTTATTTTTGCATTACAATTTATCTACAATTTATTTTTGTTCATAAAGTTATTTTAGGTCGATGAAAACCAAATATCGATCGATTTATCGACTTCTCGATTAAATCTCGATAAAGGTGAGACCTTTATTATTTTCTTATCATTGTCGATTTTATTTCATTTCCGTTATTTTGTCCATTATTTTCATTTATTTTGGGGTCGATGAAAACCAAATATCGATCGATTTATCGAATCCTCGATTAAATCTCGATAAAGGTGAGACCTTTATGCCTTTATTCATATTTCCGATTTAATTTCTAATTTCTATTTCACATATTCTTTTATTCAATTTTGGGTCAATGAAAGTCAAAGATCGTCGATTATCAATTTACCGATTAAATCCGATTAAGACAAGACCATTTTTATTTCCATGTCGATTTCATACCTTATGTCTTTTATTTGGCCAATGATATAGCAAAAATCATGATTAGTTGATTTCTTTCAATCGATTCAAAATCTTGATCAATATGAGGCCATTTTATTTCTTTTCGATTTCATTTCGGTTTCTATTTCATTTCTCATTTTCATTCTCTTCTAAAGTAAAAAAACCTTGGTCTAGTACCAAGTGCTCATTTTCAAAACTTCCTTTTGTATTGAACTAAAAAGAGAGGATTGGGTGAAGACCTATTCCTCTTCGAGTATTAAGATGCTCACTTTAGAGTGTGTAGTCTCGATACTCGTCTTTCAATACGAAGACGTGACTATATTCACCACCCATTCTTTCAAAAACCTTTTCTCTCTTTATTTCATCTCCTTGCGTCTAAAAACCTTGGTCTTGTACCAAGTGCATTTTCAAACTTTTCTCAATAAACTTAGATGGTCGTGGAGTGGTTAGGCGAAGGCCTTCTCCTATCCCGAGTGCTTGACGTTACCGTTAGGGTTCACTGTCGTAAAGCACTTACCATCTAAAACCAAAAACACTTCCTTAATAAGAGAATAAAGTTCTCTTTGTATTGAACTAAAGAGAAAGGGTTGGGTAAAGACCTTTTCCTCTTCGAGTATTAGGATGCTCACTTTAGAGTGTGTGGTCTCGATACTTGTCTTTCAATACGAAGACATGACTATATTCGCCACACAACTTTCATAATAAATCTTTTGAGATAAAGAATTGGGTACTACCCGAAGGGGTTCCTATCCGAGGACTTATTTCGCCCTTAAAATCAAACCTTCACAAATCAAATGAGACATCTTGCCTTGATGGCAAAAATCAACCTTTTCAAAAAGGACATGTTACGTCCATTTTACCGCAAATAGGTAACGCATAAGACTCCACGAGCGAGCCGCAAAACACCTAACTGCTAGAACCCGCACGTTAGCATCGTCCATAAAAAACACCAACAAATCGTAGGTCGAACTACGATTGCTCTGATTCTTCATTCTCGTATGAATGTAAGATACGTAGGCACAAGATCGCAATGATCTTGGCGAGCCACCTTCTATCCATCTTCCATTTTTCACCCCCTTCCATTTTCTTCACCCGTAGTCCTCCGAACTACGTTGACTCTGACTTTCCCATTGCACAAGGGAATACGTAGGCATAGGACCGCGAAGTCCTATCGAGTCCCCTCTTCTTCTTCCTACCTTTTCTTTTATTTTTCTTTCACATTCTTCGGTTCTCACCTTTCTCTCTCCCTCTTTGGAACACCATTAGAAAGCAAAACCTTTAGTAAACATCCTTACACATAGACAAGCAAATGGTTCCCATCGAGTACGATGGATGTGAGGGGTGCTAATACCTTCCCCTCGCATAACCGGCTTCCGAACCCGTAATTTGGTTGCGAGACCATCTTATCCTACCTTCTTTGGGTTTTCTCGATGTTTTCCCTTCCCCTCATGGGATAAATAAAGTTCGATGACGACTCTTCTGTTTCTTCCTTTTTTGCCTCCGGTCGACTATTTTTCGAGTAGCGACAGTGTGTCATCATCAATTACTTTGTTAGATAAAAGCACTATAGACCATTTCCTACTTGTCGGATCAGTGACTTAGAACACTTGTTAAGCTTGGGAGACTAGAATAAAAGGCTCATCTTTGTACCCCACCCTATTAAGATGCACTTGCAAAATTCCTGACTTATTCATTCATATGCCATTATTATTTTCAACCCACTTGCAACCAAAAATAGGAATCCGAAACTTCTCATAATCAAACACCCAAATGCGCTCGATAACCCCAAAATATGACATATTTGCATATTTGGGGTTTAAGTCCTTCACACTTGAAATGTGCATTGCTTCAGCTACCAAGGTGACACCACTATTTTACATAGTACTTTTATCATATTGTTCTTTGGTATAACATGTGTATCCATTAATTGCGTATGCGCTGTAAGAAAACACATGCAAACTTGGACCATATGCTAAACATCTCAACCTTTCTGTTATTGAAGCGGGATCTAAATAAAACTTTGAATAAATATGATCCTTAAACCATGGTATAAAACTTCGATTGTGATCTCGTACTATCCAATTTTCATTTCTATTCGGATTTAAACCTCGGAGAACATCCTTGTGCATTTCAACACACGACTCAACCTCATTGTCATTGTGCAGAACATACAAATGCACTTGCTCTAGTTCAGACCTTGATACTGTCACAATTTTATTTCCAATTAACTATTTTCCTTCTTTTTTTTGACAAAATGAGATTTGAGGAGTCCAATGGATTGAACATATGACCAATATTCACTACAAAACTCAATCGCTTCTTCAACAATGTATCGTTCAACAATACAACCCTCTGGTCGACTTCGGTTTTTCACATACTCTTTTAATATTTTCATATAACGTTCAACAGGATACATCCATCTCATATAAGCTGGTCCACACAATTGTGTCTCTTTCGCAAGATGAACAACTAGATGTACCATTATGTCAAAAATTAAGGGAGAAAAATACATTTCAAGCTCACACAAAGTAATAACTATTTCTTTTTGCAATGTTGGTAAGGTCGCAGGATCAATCACCTTACTACAAGTTGACCTGAAGAAAAAACAAAATTTAGTTATTATGCTTCTTACTTTTTCTGGAAAAATAAAACGTATACCTATTGGTAGAAAATGTTCCATTATAACATGCCAATCATGTGTCTTTAAACTCTTTAACATGAGCTCTTTCATAGACACAAGTCTTCTAATATCTGAAGAGTATCCTTCTGGAAATTTAACTTCACTTAGAAACTTACACAATATCTTTTTCTCCTTTCTAGATAGAGTATAAGCAGCAGGTGGTAGATATGTTCATTTTACTTTCTTCAAGGGTCCTAATTCATTTATTATTCCCACCGCTATCAAGTCCTTTCTTGCTTTGAGGCCATCCTTAGAGTTTCCTTGTATATTGAGTGACGTGCCAATAACACTTTCAAATACATTTTTTTTCAATATGCATAACATCAAGAAAAGGTCTTACATACAATGACTTCCGACATGGCAATTAAAAAAATTGACCTCTTCTTCCACCCACGTTTGACAAGCGTATGTGCAAAAGGCTTGCCAAACTGAATACTCACATCTTTCACCTTTTCAAAAATTTGGTCACCTGTCAATGTAGGTGGAGCTCTACCTTGTTATGGATTTCCATTGAATGGTTTTCTCCACCCACGGTCGTGATGATTAGAATTTAAAAATCTACAATGACTGAGAAAGACATTCTTCTGACAAAATTCCAATCGCGTCCAATATGTGTTTTCTTCACAAATAGGACATGCACATTGACCTTTAATGATATACCCTGATAGATTTCTGTATGCTGGAAACTCATTAATTGTGCCAAACAACATCGCCCTCAAATTGAAATTTTCTTTCCTATATCCATCATAAACCTCCACACCGTTCTCCCACAAAATCTTTAAGTCTTCGATTAAAGGTGTCAAGTATACGTCTTTGTCATTTCCTGGTTGTTTAGGCCTAGAAATTAACATAGATAACATCATGTACTTACGCTTCATACATATCCATGGAGGTAGGTTATAAATCATAATAATCACAGGCCATGTGGTATGTGAGATACTTTGAAGACCACGTGGGTTCATTCCATCAGTAGATAATGCCAAGCGAAGGTTTCTTGCTTCTTCTCCAAAATCAGGATAATCATTATCAATTTTCATCCACTGTGGTGAATCTGCCGGATGTCGAAACTTTCCATCTATAATTCTTTTATCTGCATGCCAAGTCAAGTGTTTTGCACCAGATTCACTACGAAACATGCGTCTAAATCTAGGAATTATAGGAAAATACCATAAGACTTTTGCTAGAGTCAATTTTTTCTTATATCGAAAGACTCCGCATTTAGGGCACTTATTTAACGATGCATATTCATTTCGAAACAAAATGCAATCATTTGGACAAACATGTATCTTATCATAGCTCAATCCAATAGAGCACAACATTTTTTTTGGCCTCATAGGTTCGATTGGGAAGAACATTATCCTCCGGAAGCGTATCTTTCATAAGGGCTAATAACTCTGTGAAACTTTTATCCGACTATTCATTGCCCGCCTTTAAGTTGTACAACTTTAATATCGCATACAATCTTGTGGATTTAGTACAATCTTTATACAACGGTTTCTCTGCATCGCTTACCAACCTCTCAAACACTTTGGGACAATCCTGAAGATCTTCTTCAAGTGCTTCTGCAATCTCTTCAACTCGATCACAATCGTATGTATCTATGCCATTTTTGTTTGAAGCATAGGTCGTATTATCCCTCGGTTCAACATTCTCGTTACTTATCTCACCGTGTAATATCCAACATGTATAACTTCGATCAATTCCATGCCTCATTAAATGCGATTCCAACTGAACTGCATCAATCCGACGCCCATAACAGCAACCTAAGCAAGGACACGTGATTCGACTGGGGTCTTTGGTGTGTTCAACAGCAAACTTAACGAATTCTGATACCCCATTCTCGTACTCTTTTGAAAATCGATTGGAAGACATCCATTTTTTATCCATGGTTTTACTAAGTAAGTTAAACAAAAACAAAAGAACAACTAATTACTTGTAGAGAAGTCAGCAAATTCTGGAACCACATAGTGTAAGATTCTTGGAAACGATTCGAATTTCACTCTTCACAAGTAACCTCTATAGCAGATTCACTAAGTTAGTAACTGATGGTGTATACCAAATGTAACAGGACAAATTTAGTATATAATAGGACAAACAAGATATATCGGAGAAACAAGTCAAAGTCTCAAGAATCAAATTTAGTAAACATCATCACTTCCTTCAATTAAGCAACATGGCATCGACACGCAAATTCAATCACATTAATTCTAGTAGCATGGTAAAATTTGATTCAGCACAAATGACATATCAACTCTTTATGTTTCAACTCAAGTAAGTCACAAAAAACAACTTCATCACTTAAGTTCAATTAACTTCAAAGTTCTATCCAACAAAGAATCATCAATTCGAGCATAAATCAATCGCCAAAATTATCAATTCCACATTTAAACTCAATAGCAACTTCAACCTCAACAATTAACAATTAATTTCATCACTATTCATCATCTTCAACCTCAACAATTAACAATTAATTTCATTATCATTTTCAATCAACAATTAGATCAAAACAAAGTAATCACTAAAAATTATCCATCAACAATGTCATTATCATCAATTAATTTCAACAATTCATCACTAACATTCAACATCAACATACAAAATTAACACCAATTCTCAAAATAAATTCACCACAAATATCACTATTTATCATCTTCAACCTTACTACAACAACAATTTCAAAATCAAATTCAAACAACAACCATATCAACATTATCAATGTCTCATTTCAATTGTTTCAACAACAAACAAACTCATCTATTAATTCCAACAATATAATATAATTAGTTTCACATCTTCAACACTAATTCACCAACAATGTCATTCAATCTTCAATTGAATTCAAATAACAACAACATCACAATCTATTTTATGGCTTACGAATCCAAAAAAGTAAAAGAAAAAATACCTTGCTCAAAAATAAGTTACGGCAGAGGGCGTTGTCGCGAAGAGAGGGAGTCACGAAACAGATGGAGTTAGGCGGAGGGAGAAGTCGCGAAGAGAGGGAGATACGGCGGAGGGAGCTGCCTTGCGAAGAGAGGGAGATACGGTGGAGAGAGTAGTTGCGAGAGAGAGTTTCAAAGTTAGGGTTTAAGACAAACAATAGCTTCTGTTTTATTATTTAGAAATTAAAAGACTTATAGCAGCGCTTTCTAAAAGCGCTTTCTTATGTGATACATTTAGCAGCGCTTTTGCATTAAAAGCGCTTTCTTTTCTTAGGCATATAGCAGCGCTTCATAAAAGCGCTTTCTAATGTGTGGTATAGGAATGACCTTTAGCAACGCTTTTCAAAAGTGATGTCTAAAGTGTGGTCTACGAATGACCTTTAGCAATGTTTTTCAAAAGTGCTGTCTAATGTTAGCCTTTAGCAATGCTTTTCAAAAAGCGCTTTCTAAAGTGTAGCCTACATCTGGCCTTTAGCAGCGCTTTTTTTCATTGTTTTTTTTTTGTTTTTTTAAAAACTTATAGCAACGCTTTGGGGAAAAAGCGCTGTCTATGTAGTGCTGCCAAAAATCAATTTTGGCGTAGTGAAAATATGTTAAAATAAGTTAATGCTTTTTTAATTACCTTGTTTAACTTGAGGGCCAATGACAACAACATCAAGTAAAATTGACACACACCTTATAAATATAACTTTCTCTTCTAAAAGATAATATGCAACATAAAAGAGATGTCTGCTAAAAGAATAGATGCAAAATAGTATCAAACTTTCAGTTAAAAACACAATGGAAAAAGAGAATTTGTTATTCTATAAAATAAAAAAAAAATAAAAAATATACAAAAATATAGACTAACAGCTTCATGACCCACCTTTAAAACATACACTAAATCAAAAACATAATTAAATTTGAAACAAAATAAAAACGGTAAAAATGAAACTTTGAAAGCAACATACTCGTCGGTGTTGTTAGACAACTGTAGAGAGTATGAAGTATGCTTCCTGAATTCAAAAAATTCACACAAATAAAATCAGAATTTTTTTTAAAAAAAATCTAAAAAGGACAAAAATGAAAAGGAAGCAACACAAGAAGAGAGAAAAAAATCGAAAATCGAAACGATGCGCTTTGATACCGACATGCATGAATTAGTTCCCATGGTTAGCATGTGTCTCTTACCTCCAGATATTATAGTGAAGCCACGAAGTACCAGCAGATATAGTGTTAAATCTAATTTTGTGCTTTCTCCCAACTTTAAAAGCAAGCACCTGAAAAAGCATGAATTATGTCGTAATTTCAAACACCTAAAGACGGAAAAGTCAACAACTAAAATAAACGTGTTAAACGCTAAGTTTGGAAAAAGGTTGAAGACATGATTTCACAAGATCACCAAATCAAACAAAAACACGATTTCAATTCATCACCATATCAAGTAACCAAAATATCTCAACCCCAGCAAATTACAGAGGCAGATAAAAAAAAGCTATGAAGAGTATATAAAGTTGAAACCCTCAAATCTTGTTGTGAATTTAGAATAATTCATTAAAATTTGTTTTCAAAAGATGAATAACATACTTAGAGTTCTGGAGTTACACAACCAGAAGAAACTATTTTAAAATTAAAACCAAAGAAGCACATTTTAAAGCAGGAATGTCATCAAAAATAAAAATCAAATTGTCTGGAAAAGCAAATAACTAACATGTTTATGTATACCAGGTCTTGTCTTCTTCTTAATCCATGAACATATAGTTTCTCTGCATAATAATGAAAGAAAAGAAAACATTTGCAAAGAAAGAGCAATGTTGTCATTAGAATAGATAATTTCAATGGAAAAAAATAAGGTTACCGTAAAAAAGGTTAGGAAACTGTCGTGGTTGCTCATAGTAGTAACAAGAAGTGATTGCGGTGACGAAATTAAGAAACTTGAGAAAATTAAACACGAATTTGAGAAAATTCAAAGACATTTCCTAAAAAAGATCCATTATTCTATACTGAAACATAATGACGAATAGGTTTTAGATGACCACAGTGGTAAAACTGTATATACTTATGTGGTTATGGTTCTTCAGTGATTAGTAAGGGAACCTACAAAAAGTTAGCACTCTCATGCTCAAGTAAATCTATAAATAAGATGAAACTTTTGCAAGTATGAGAGAAGGCTCACCTGAGAATGACTCAGAATTATATTTATATAAAGAAGAGACAATTATAACTATCTTAATTTTGTGCAACTTAGTGTACAGAAAACCGTTAGATGAAGATCAACGATCAAATAAGGAAGAGTTGTGCTCTTGTGCAGCGCCCAAAAATATGAATCTACATGCATGCCAATGATTGTCATGTTTTTACTAAATTAGACATATGGATTGTGTGTGTATTTATGATTCATCGAAGCTCCTTGAACAAAATCGTCCAATACATTTTGCACAATCATCTCATATATTTAAAATAAAATATAGTATACTTATTTGCGATAAAATATAATTAGTTTAATGGATAAAGTGAGTAGATGATATTTAATTTTGTAAATATTTTTTAGAGGTTCATATTTATTTGAGGGATTTGAAAATAAAATAAAAATTGAATGACATCTCTCTCTCTCTCTCATATATATATATATATATATATATATATATATATATATATATATATATATCCAATCATAGGATACTTCACTACTTATACTTATTGTATATGCTCTAGCCTCTAAAAATATTGCTTCAGGATGGCTTATCTTAAGAATTAAGAAGCTTATCTTGAATCCAACTTTGCTATTTGTTCTTTTTTTTTTCCCATAAAATTAGCCATAGCAAGGGCACACCTCTTTAATAGCAAAACGAGTAAGTGATCTTGCATTCCTATAAGTAGTGATTAAATGTTGAAAGTGTAGTTATTTTTCTGATTTATCAAAAAAGAAATTGAACCCTTCATTGTTCAATTGGTTTTTTAAAATTGTACGTATTTTTGTTTTAATTTTCTTTCTAAAGTTGTGTATTTCTAATGTTGGATTTTTTTTTGGGATCTTAGATGGAAGTTTCCTTAATGTTAGTGGAGATACACCACAGGGCCACCATTATAATCATGGATGATGATAGAGAGCCTACAACTATTTATGGAGAACAAAGAAATAAAGAAGCAAAGTGGTTAATTGGGGCAGAGAAAATAAGAAAAGAAAAGCTTGTTCTAGAGATGCATAAATAATTATATGTTGGTTTGTTTTATACATATGAATATGATAAATTATTGATAAGTTAATTAATCTAAATGTAGCATATTTTATTTTGTGTTTGTTTGAATCAAAGTTTTAATTGTCAATAGCAAAGCAAACACAAATTTATATATTTGATTTTCTTCTTTTTTTTTTTCTGTTTAGAACCCTTATTTTTTAAAATATTTACAAATTAATTTTTTTATTTATTTAAAAATTATTGAGGTGGCTTGCCATTTAGAAATCATAATAATAATTTTATGATAAAAATGGTCAAATACTAGAAATCGTCAATGAAACCTTTTCAATTGAAGCTATTTACTTAATTAATTCTTATAAAAATTAAAGCTATTTACTTAAATCTTGAAATATATAAGTCTCGAGCTAAAATTTAAAAGGGAAAGAGAAAGAGAAGAAGAACAAGAAGAACATGAAGCGGAGCTAGAATGGAGAGATTAAAAAAGACTATTTAGTTAAAGTGGGTGTTTGTTGAGATAAAGAGTGATTTGACAAAAGTAGGTAGTGAAGGAAAAACCTTCTAGATCGATGCACTATGGTCAAAAGAGGTGATAAATAATATGGGAAAGTAAACAACTTTGGTACAATATTGATTCTTCTTGCAAGTTTTAGTCAAACTGATTAACAAATAAAAAATAAAATAATTATTAATTAATTAATTTTTCTTTTTAACTAAAAAAAAAATAAATTAACAAATTATAAAAGATTTTCTTTCTATGTCTACTTCAGAAAATCTCGGCTTTTTTCAGAGGTCCAGAAAATCTTTTAATCCACCAATAAAACATAATCTTCAAGTTACATATCCTACTTGCTCCATAGCAAGGCATCTTAGATACACCAAGACTAGGATCTGTAACATCTACTCCTTCTCGCAGCTCCCGCAGACTGCATGAGATAGACCTTTTTGAAGCATTAATCCCATTTACTTATGAGAAGATCAACTTATTTTAAGATGATGTGCCACAACATCAACTAAGACCCTGAATTTCAGCTTGATGTCAGAACATCTGAGAAGACATCCAGCTGGAGAGTTCAGTCCTTCATTCTGCCACTAAGAAGAACCTCCTCCCTATAGCAGAACAAGAGTTCCATGTTCTTATAGACTTGATTAACATATCAAGTTTGAGTAAACAACCTCTATCCTGCTTTGCTGTACAAACACCTAGAAGGGTGTTTGCTTTAAGAACTCATTTTCAGAGAAACCACTAATGCCAAAGCTTGATTCTTCAGAAGAGATAAGTCAAGATCTTTACAAAAGGAATCCCGTTTTCCTTAAGTAGAGACTTCTTTAGAAAGTCAGAGATAACTGCCACTTATCCTTGACTTTCAAGATAAGCAAGATCACATGCTCATATGCACCTAGATCAGAAATAAACTGACCCAAGCAGTGCTATCACCCGCACCATATGCTAGACAAATTTCTTGCCAGGAAACTTTCTACAAAAAAATCAGATGCTTCTAGTATAAACTGAACACATCTGCTGCACTCCAATACTCCTATATCAGAAATAAACTGATCCAAGAAATATTCATCAAGAATAAGAAGTCTTCATCTTCACTTCCATCAGCACCATAATCTAGACAATTTTCCTGCCACGAAACTTCCTAGTCAGATTATGTGCTTCTACAGATTCAACTAAAAGAAGGTTCCCAAAGCATAAGCTACTCCCCTTCCTTGTTCTGGAGATTCATCCCTTGAATTAGCAATATTCTGCACAAACTTGTCTGATGAGATGTTTCAACATCAGATCCTTGAAGCATTGATAATGCACTTTGACTTCATCTTCCTTGATCATCAACTAAGGATAATCCATTAAATATTTGTGAATATCACAAATAGCAATGCATCTTAAATTCTTGTCCACAAAACCATACATCCTGTAGGATATATGATCTACCAGAGATCAACACAAATCAAGAATTTTTTTGTCAACATCTTTCTAGTCAAACAACATGTTGAGACATCAAGTCTGTCACCCTTGATTCAACCTGCCTATGACTTTCCTTTGCTAATAGAATCCTTGCAAATCATGAATGATGAAAATAAATCACCTACTATTATCTCTAAGTTGAATAACATCCATCAGCACCAGAGATCTTCAGAAATCCAACTTCAGTATGAGAACCAGATTATCCCTCTAAAACACGGCCAGATATGCCTTTATGAGTGGACTTGAGTGAAAACTCAAGTATCTTTCACTACTACGTAAAACCCCTTTAACAACGGTTGAAAAATATATATAATAACGTTGATAAAGGCGTTGTTATGTAGAGTGTTGTGGTAAATGCGCTACTTTTAATCACGGCCCTGAGACCGTTGTGGTATTCTGGAAAGCGCGCGTTATATCACAACGATTATGCTTAACAACCGTTGTGATAGATAATGTAATTAATTAATTAGATGACGGTTAACCTAGACAACCGTCGTGGAAAGTACACATAGTTTATTATATAAAAATGTATATTGCTTGGTTTACCATACACCTATTTAAATAAATACAACCATTCAAAATGGCAAATAAATATATAATCTGAAAAATAAACTATTCTTGAAAATCAACTTTAACACATTAAGTTTTTTCGAATTGAATCTGTCTCATTCAGCACATTTTATGTTCTTTAACACATAATATACGATTCAATGGTTTGATTCCTTCAATTCATCGATATCTTTTATTATAGTTTACCTCATCATCGTCGCTTATCAACACGATTGTAAATCATATCGATGAATTGAAGCAAACAGAGCACTGAACCATATATTATGTGTTAAGGAACATAAAATGTGCTGAATGAAACGAATGTGATTCAAAATTTTTTGATTGATATAGGTTGGTTTTCAAATACATCTTAATTTTCAGAATATAAGTTTTTATGTCAATATAAATGATTGCATTTTCATTAAAAGGTAAGTGAAACAAACAATATACATAGTATATAATAAACTAAACTTGTCAACCAATATAAGAAATTATAGAACAAAACATTGCTAAGTCACAAGAAACATCTATCTTGTGAACTAGCAATGTTTTGTTCTTGTTTTGAGAACATTTGTCAACAACAACAACATACAGCAAAACAACATGAAACACAATAAAAAAAACATATGTTGTTGTTGTTGACAAATGTTCTCAAAACAAGAACAAAACATTGCTAAGTCACAAGAAACCTCTATCTTGTGAACTAGCAATGTTTTGTTCATGGTTTGAGAACATTTGTCAACAACAACAACATACAACAAAACAACATGAAACACAATAAAAAACATACATTATTTAAGCAACAAAACCCCAAGTGGGACTGTAACAAATCAAGAAACATTGAGTCAATAACACACCTCATTTTGAAAATAATCGTGGAACATTAACAAATCAAGATATATCAAGTTCATCTAGTTTGTTAAGCCATGAAGAAGAAATATAAGGTGGATGAAGTTTATACAATAACTTCATACTTCTTATATTTTTCTTCATGGCAACAAAAACCATATGAAACTCCACCATAGTATACGCTTGCTAACACCATACGCTTGCTACCACCATCATCACCATGTATCTACAAGGAAACACAACAAAAATCAAATTTAGCCCTAAAACATCAATAACATAATGTTTTCCACAACATCCTAAAACCAAACCTTAAAACAATAATCCTAGAAAGATGAGAGCAGGAGAACATACCATCTTGGCCGCCGTAGGAGTTTGCGCTGGACGTTGCTCTCGTCAGATATCCTTTAAGCTTCTTTTCTCCATTCTCTTGTAACAGTATTGGTTAAGATTCATGAGAGGAGAGTTGTGTTAGGGTTTTCTTTAGAGAGAAACGACAGTTATGAAGTGGGTCACAGATAGTGTCGTTTATATATTAAACACTATCACTTTTCGTTACGGTTTAAAACTACAGCTGTAATTAAATTTTATATTTTAAAATAATAGCAAACAATATCACGACGGTTATTCACAATAACCGTAGTGATATCTCTTATTTAAAAATAAATAAAAATGAAAGGAGCGCCTTAACCTTAAATGAAAAACATTTTTGCCACTGCAGAGGTTCGAACTCATGAAAGATTGATTCTATCATATCGGGTATACTTACAACTGTTATTATACCCTATAAATTTTTAATTAAAACATATAATATAAAGTAAGCGCCTGAGTTTAGAGATATCACCATGGTTTTTGGAAGAACCGTGGTGACTTGGGCATTGTTGTTTGCGCGTTTTGTAGTAGTTTTGGCAAGTTTGTCGAAAAGAATATTTACCAAATTCATAAATCATGAATTTGATAAACACGATATTAACTCACCTGACTTCAAGATACAAGATGGAACCAATCCTCCAAGTACCAAGTCAATATGACAGACATCAACCAACAACTATCTCCATTCCATTGCTCCTTACTTTGGAATGACTAGAGCTTTCATAGATGCTGATATCTTCAAGAATAGAAGCCAACAGTCAAGATCTTCCACCATTTTTCTTCTATCATAACTCCTGAATCCCATAAATACCAGAGTTCTTCCATCAGAAACATATGCAGTGGAACCACCAAGGAACATCTTCAACATGCCCTAATTCGATGTCAAAACATATTATAAGACACCAAATAGAAGAACTAGCCACTCCTCTTGTTATTGTTGTAGAAACTCCTCAGAAAACTTGAATAATCATCAGTAGTTGTTACCTTTGAGTCAGAACATCCATCCCATCCATTAATACCCTTGAGAATGTCCGAGTGAATGATCTGATCTCCCAAACTCCTCCTTGTTTAAAGCACCGGAAAGTATCTCCCAAGATCTCATCTAGAAACAGATAGGATGCCTGCTCTGATACCAATTGAAATTCTGGCATAGTAGATAACAGATGTCCTAACACATGTTACGACATTGCTCTCTGCATAATTATTAAACAAGGGCAGAATAAACAAACTGATATTTTTAATATCAGTAACAGCAGCAAGACAGATGTTTCGACATCTGTTACAACATGTTAATCAAAACTGAAAAGTAAAATGCATAATGATAAACAACACAGAATTTGATAACCCAGTTTGGTTCAAATCACCTACATCTGGGGGCATACCAAGCCAGGAAGAAGAATCCACTATCAGTAGTATAGTTTTATGTAAACAACCTCTGGTTTATAGTAAACAACCTCTGATTTACCTATCACTACCCAATGGAAACTTTATCATTAAAAGTCACATCTAATTGTAAGAGAAACTCATCTCACTCCCTAAATCACAACCTGTGATTATCTAACAGTTATAGTCACAATAACTATACCATCCTACTTGAAAGGCACCTCTTTCAATACAATGTTCAGCCAAGCATTCTTGACTAACAACACAACTTGAATTTGCTTAAAAGCTTCATCCAAGAACAATACATGATTCATTACCTACAGGTTTCTGAATCTGTAAAACTATGTCTACCACAATGTATCAAACGATACAAAGGGAGACTTACAACACAAGAAAGTGCACAACTTTCAAAACCTGAAATCCTTATTTCCTACTTTACAAAAGTCTTAATAAGAATTCACCCTCTACCTAGGTCTTGGTCGTTCTTTTAAAGTCTTCGACTGACTTGGGCTTCCAATGATCTGTTGGTTGATTCCTTGAACCACTGCTGTGATCGCTCCTTGAATCTTGCAACATAATTAAAACAAAACCTGTTGTATTTTTCCAGATGTCGAGTCTTGAATGCTGGGACATTTCATTCGAAATCTTTGGTCTGGGCAGACTTTTTCATGTTTGATCATCTTGTTCTTCATCAAGTTTTAACCAAAATTTAGTCAAACCACATGAGCTTTCACCTTTGATATGATGGTTATGGTTATCTAGTGATAAGAAAGGGGGTACCTATAAAAGTTTAGCACTTTGATACTCAAGTTAGCCTATGAATAAGGTGGAACTTTTACAAAGATGGGTGAAAATGTGCTTGTATAGATGAGACAATTATAATTCTCTCTGGTTTGTCCGACGTGGTGTGTTGACAACCATTGAATTAAGATCTAACAGTTTTGATGGAAGAAGATTTGTGTTCCTGTGTAGAGACCAAGGATGTTAGCTTACATAGTGTTTGGCACACCCTTAATGGGTTTGAACAATTTTTATGAAACATTAACGAGATCATGAGAACTCGAGCATTCTTGAAGAAATTTTCCTTTAAAAACTGTGAAGTGTTTCTTGAAGAATCTGAACAAATGATTAGAGATTTATGGTAACATGAATGCATGTTTCCTTTTATTCGAACATCGAAGGAGTAGCGGAAGAGTGGTTCGGAAATGGTCGCGGTTTCTCAGAGTCGTAACAAGAATCATTTTCAGTGAGCCTTAGGATGTTATTCTACATGTATATTAGTGGTTGACACACTCTTAATGGATTAGAACAATCTTTATGGACCATTTGTGAGATCCTGAGATCCTGAACTTTCATGGGGATATTGCTTGTTGAGAACTGTGAAGCGTTGTCTTGAAGAATCTGAATAATTGATCAAAGATTGTTGGTAACACCTTTGGTCAGACATCAAAGGAGTAGCAGAAAAGAGGTTAGGAAATTGTTGTGATTGCTCAAAGTATTAACAAAAAGCGATCGCGATGACGAAATTAAAAAAAATTGAAAAACTTAAACACAAATTCGAGTGAATCCAAAGACATTTCCTTAAACACCTCAATTATTTCGTATTGAAACAAAATAACTGATAGGTTTAAGATGACCACAGTGGTAAAACTTTCTATACTTATGTGGTTATAATTCTTCAATGATTAATAGGGATTTTAACAAAAAGTTAGCACTTTCACGCTCAAATTAATTTATAAATAAAGTGGAACTTTTGCAAGTATGAGTGAAGGCTCATCTGAGAGTGACTCTGAGTCATATTTATATAGAGAAGAGACAATTATAACTATATTTATTTTGTGCAACTTAGTATATGAAAAACTATTAGATGAAGATCAACGATCTAAAGAGGAACAATTGTGCTCGTGCGCGGCGTCTAAAAATATGGATCTACATATACTCCAATGATTGTCATGTTGTAATTTCAACCACAACCTATGGTAATTCCTCTACAATCTTGATCTCAAGATTGTTCAACAACCCACAACTTACGCAATGACAATGAACAATATAGAACGAACAACAAGAAAAAAAGAAAGAAACGAGAGAGAAGAAATATTTGGAGAAGAGAATGTTACCCACGAACTGTGGGATTTCAGAGTTTTATTCACTCGCTAAATCTACAACTGTTAATTTCAAAACACTAGCACTGTGATAATCTTCAATGCTTGTTTTCTCTACTACTACATTCATACAAAGTGCAAGTATTTATAGATTTAGAATTACAAAGGCCCAAAACACAAAAGGCCCAAAATATCAAATCTAATCTAAATCATATCAAATCTAATCTATAAACAAATCTGTGTGAAACAACCTGTTTCGACACACTGCTTTAGCACTTCGACTTCGACACTTGGCAACTACTTCGACTTCGACAACTTAGACACTAGGAATTACAATTTAATACACCACCTAATTCATTGTGTCTAAGCTGTCTACATTCATCATGGCTCTTAGTCTTCTGAAGGCTTCGACCTGCACTCCCTTCGTCATGATATCTGCAATCTGATTCTCAGTTCTGCAGTGTTCCAAATTCATCTTCCCTTCTGCTACCTGCTCTTAAAGATAGTGGAACCTCATTTCGATGTGCTTGCTTTGACCGTGAGCTATTGGATTTTTTTCCAAGTTGATAGCTGACATGCTGTCTATCTTCATGGTAATTGTTCCATGATTCTTCCCTGTAATTTCTTCGATCAAGTTCACCATCCAAGTTGCTTGACATGCACAAAGAGAAGCAACTATATATTCTGCTTCGCATGATGACAATGCCACTACTGGATCCTTTCTCGAACTCCAAGCAACTGGTGCACCACCTTACATAAACACATACCCAGCTGTGGATTTTCTATCCTCAACATCACTACACCAACTAGAGTCGGTGTATCCCACTAACTTGCATTCTTTCCCTTCATCAGCTGCAGGAAAAAAATGCCGTAGTCGAGAGTTCCTTTCAGATACCTTAGTATCCTCTTCGTCACTGTTAGGTGTGATACCTTTGGCTTCTGCATGAATCTACTTACTATACCCACACTGTATGCTAAGTCAGGCCTTGAGTGACAAAGGTATCTAAGTGACCCAATAAGTCTTCTATATTGGGTTGGATCGACATCATCTTCATCTGAATCCTTCGACAGTTGCAGTCTGGTCTTAGCTGGAGTCGAAGTTGGGTTGTAATCTTGCATCTGAAATCTCTTGAGTATTTCGCCTGCATATCTTCTTTGGTGCATCATCAAACCTCTACCAGTCTTGTAGAATTCGATGCCAAGGAAATATGAGAGATTTCCCAAGTCTGACATTTCAAACTCCTCACTCAGGTCATGTTTGAAATCTTCTATCTCCTTCTTGCAACTACCTGTTATCAATAAATCATCGACATAGAGGCATAGTATAAGCAATTCATTATTGCTTCTCCTTACATACACTCCATGCTCAGTCATACACTTTACAAATTTTTTCTCCCTTAAGAAGCTGTCGATTTTCTTATTCCAAGCTCTTGGAGCTTGCTTAAGTCCATACAGGGCTTTATGCAGCCTGTACACCTTTCCTTCTTCGCCTCGTTTCACATACCTAGCTGGTTGTGCGACATAAACTTCTTCATCTAAGGGTCCATTAAGGAACGCACACTTCACGTCCATCTGACATGTGTGCCAATTGTTCATATTTGCTAGACCAACAACCATCCTGATTGTTTCAATCCTAGCAACAGGTGCGAACACTTCATCGAAGTCGATTCCTTCCTTCTGAATAAATCCTTTCGCCACAACTCTCGCCTTGTGTCGAGTTACTTCTCCTCTGGGATTTACCTTCACCTTGTAAACCCACTTCACATCAATTGCCTTCTTGCCTTGAGGTAATTCGACAAGTGACCAGGTGTTGTTGACTTCGATGGACTCTAACTCTTCATTCATCGCTTTCACCCACTTTGAATCTTTCAATGCCTCAGCTGCATTGGCTGGTTCGACATCTGCGTAGAAAGCATAATGTACCAGCTCACCCTCTTCATCTACCACATCATCTAATTTAATTACACATTCTTGACACCTTGCAGGCATGTGTCTTATTCGTCAAGGTCTGCTTGAACCTGCTTCATCTGCAACTGGTTCCTGTCGAACTTCTCTTTCGACTTCAGTGGCTGGTTCTTCACGAGAGATTCTCACTGAATCCTTCTTGGCATTCTCAGTCCAATCCCATTCTTTAAGCTCATCTATGATCACGTCCCTGCTGATCACTACCTATTTATTCACTGGGTCGAACAACTTGTAACCTCCAGTCGAATGATATCCTATCAAGATCATCTGATTCGACTTGTCATCAAGCTCCCTTCTCAACTGATCTGGCACATATCTATGTGTTATAGATCCAAACACCTTCAAGTGACTGAGGCTTGGCTTGACACCAGACCAACATTCTTCTGGTGTGACTCGTTCAAGCTTCTTCGTTGGACATCTGTTAAAAATATACACTGTTGTCGAAACTGCTTCTCCCCATAATTCTTTGGGTAGATGCTTTCCATTTAACATACTTCTCACCATGTTCATGATGGTTCTGTTCTTTCGTTTTGCAACTCCATTTTGCTGTGGTGTATAGGGTGGCACTACCTCATGCACAATCCCTTCTTTTTCACATAATGCTTCGAACTCTTTCGACACATACTCACCACCACCATCTGTCCTCAGAGTTTTCAGCTTTCGACCACTCTGTCTTTCGACCATGGATTTGAATCTGGAAAATACCTCCATCACATCACTTTTCTTCTTGATGAGGTAAGTCCATAACTTTCGACTATAATCATCTATAAACGTGACAAAATATCTGTTGCCACCAATCGAATCCACCTGGATTGGACCACATACATTTGAATATATGACTTCAAGAATTGCCTTCGACTTCTTTCCTGCATCCTTGCTGAAGCTATTCTTGTGTTATTTCGACTGAACACACTCTTCACAGACTTCACTTGGAATGTCGATTTCTTGTAATCCTGAAACCTTATTTCTTCTCTTCAGCTCTCTGATGTCATTGAAGTTGAGATGGCCTAGTAAAAAATTCCATAACCACTCATCTCTACTAGCTGCCGTTGCTAGACACTTGTGCTCCATCACCTTGAGTTCAATCTTGAAGGTCCTATTCTGAGACATTGAAGCCTTCAAGACCAACTTGCCACCTGCATCGAAAACTCTCATCATCTTGTCTTCGACAACTACCTTGTAGTTCTTTTCGACAAGCTGCCCTATACTGAGCAAATTACTCTTCATGTCTGGTATATACAATACATTGGAAATTGTTGACCTTTTGCCATCTTTCCTCATAATCAGAACATCACCAACACCTTTAGCTGCTAGAGTGTTGTCATTTTCAAACTTCACTGTGTTCTTCGACGAGGGTTTCATGTTGACAAACCAATCTTTCCTTCCAGTCATGTGTGATGAGCATCCTGAGTGTAAGTACCACTGATCTTGGAATCTTTCTTCACCTTTTGTTGTGACCATCAGCAACGTCTCTTCTTCTTCATGTTTCGCTAGCTTTGCATCAGATTCTTGATTTTTCTTCCTTTCTGGACAATCACTAACATAGTGACCATACTTCTGACAATTGAAACATTGAATGTGACTTCTGTCTGGCTTTCGACCACCACCTCTTCCTCTACCTGCAGCACCACCTCTTTGGTTGCCTTGGTTCCAAGGCTTCTTCTGAGTCGAATTTCTGCCTCCTCTATCTTTGTTGCCATTCATGTTTCCTTTGCCTTTCCTTTCCTTTTTTGACTACGCCTGCAAAGCCATATCACTCTTCGACTTTGCTATAGCTCTTTCAGCCATCCTTTGTTCATGAGACTCAAGCGTCCCTTGAAGCTCTTCCTTTGTCAATGTTGACAAGTCTTTCGACTCTTCTATGGCTACTACCACGTGGTTGAATTTTGGAGCCAATGACCTCAAGATCTTTGAAACAACTGATCTTGATATCAACACCTCTACACATACTTTGATTTGATTCACCAGTTTTGTAACTCTGGTGAAGAAATCTGTAATACTTTCATTGTCTTCCATCTGAAGCAACTCATAGGTTCTCTTGTGAGTTTGTCACCTCACCTCTTTCACCTTTTCTGCGCCTCCAAACGACTTTTCAAGAATCTCCCATGCTTCCTTTGCTGACTCTGCATCGCTAACTTTTTCAAAGTTATCCGGATCAACACATTGATGGATTATAAAGAGCACTTTATAATCTTTCTTCTTCAATTCTTTGTGTGCAGCCTTTTCTTGATCCGTCGGTTTCTCCCCAAGCGGTGTTGCTCCTTCCTTCACAAGATCCCAAAGATCTTGATAACAGAAAACCACCTTGATCTGCTTGCACCAATTCTCATAATTATCTTTCTTGAGAATTGGTAGGGTCGCCGGAAAGTGCCCATTTGAATGATTCATAGCCATCACGATTTTCCTCCTTGAATCGCAACCGCAACTCTAGATACCAGATGTTGGAATTTCAACCACAACCTATGGTAATTCCTCTACAATCTTGATCTTAAGATTGTTCAACAACCCACAACTTACGCAATGACAATGAACAATATAGAACGAACAGCAAGAAAGAAAGAAACGAGAGAGAAGAAATATTTGGACAAGAGAGTGTTACCCACGAACTGTGGGATTTCAGAGTTTTATTCACTTGCTAAATCTGCAACTGTGAATTACAAAACACTAGCACTGTGATAATCTTCAATGCTTGTTTTCTCTACTACTACATTCATACAAAGTGCAAGTATTTATAGATTTAGAATTACAAATGCCCAAAATATCAAATCTAATCTAAATCATATCAAATCTAATCTATAAACAAATCTGTGTGAAACAACCTGTTTCGACACACTGCTTTAGCACTTCGACTTCGACACTTGGCAACTACTTCGACTTCGACAACTTAGACATTAGGAATTACAATTTAACATGTCATGCTTTTACTTGATTAGACTTATGAATTGTGTGAATATTTATGATTCATCGAAGCTCCTTGAACAAAATCGTCCAATACATTTTACACAATCATCTCATATATTTAAATTAAAATATAGTATAATTATTTGCGATAAAATATAACTAGTTTAATGGATAAAGTGAGTAGATTATATTTAATTTTGTAAATATTTTTTAGAGGTTCATATTTATATGAAGGATTTGAAAATAAAATAAAATTTGAAGCACATTTCTCTCTCTTTCTCTCTCTCTCTCTCTCTCTCTCTATATATATATATATATATATATATATATATATATATATATATATATATATATATATATATATATATATATATATATATATATATATATATACAATCATAGGATACTTCACTATACTTGTATTCTATATGCTCCATTCTCTAAAATATTTGCTTAATGATGGCTTATCTTAAGAAGCTTATCTTGAATCCAACTTTGCTATTTGTTCTTCTTTTTTCCATAAAATTAGCAATAGAAAGGGCACACCTCTTTAATAGCAAAACGAGTAAGTGATCTTGCATTCCTATAAGTAGTGATTAATTGTTGAAAGTGATGTTATTTTTCTGATGTATCAAAAAAGAAATTGCATCCTTCATTGTTCAATTGGTTTCTTAAAATTGTATGTATTTTTGTTTTAATTTTCTTTCTAAAGTTGTGTATTTCTAATTACTCTTCTATATTGTTGAATCTTTTTTTGGATCTTAGATGGAAGTTTCCTTAATGTTAGTGAAGATACACCACAGGGACACAATTTTAATCATGGATGATGATAGAGAGCCTACTACTATTTATGCTAAGCAAAGCAAGGGGAGAACAAAGAAATAAAGAAGCAAAGTGGTTAATTGGGGAAGAGCAACTCAAAAAGGCTTGTTCTAGAGATGCATAAATAGTTATATGTGGGTTTGTTTTTGGACTTATGAATATGATAAATTATAGATAAAGTTAATTACTCTAATGGACGTTTATTTTATTTATATATGATACTTTGGTATTTGATCTTTTTTTTAGAACCTTTACTTCTTAAAATGTGCAAAGTTAATTCTTTTTTATTTATTTTAAAATGGTTGATCTTGCTTGCCATTTAAGATTATTAATAATTGTTTTATGGTATTTTTTTTTTTTTTGTTTAGAATCTTTACATCAATAAATCATCGAAAATATAGTTCTCCTATGAACTAAAAATGAAAAAGAGAGAGAAGAAAGAGAAGAAGAAGAAAAAGAGGAGCTAGAAAGGAGAGAGGGAAAAGAACTATTGACTTAAATTGGGTGTTTGTTGAAATTGAAATGTTGAGATAAAGAGTGATTTGACAAATAGACTAGTTGTGTGAACAAACTTATATGCCAATAAATATCATACAATAATAAGCTCTTTTGAATTTTGTGGAGGAAACCATGAAAACGGTTGTTGTGTGAAAAACTAAATATGAGAAGAAAAGTCATATGTTTAAATTGATGTTGAAGAATCAACATGATTGAGACTCTTACTTCAAAAAAATTTAAACTGAATTCGTAAAAGCCCTTCAAATTAATTGAACATTCGAGCTCCGTTGACCGTAATAATTTAATTTTAATCAATAAATTTGATAAATCAGTTTATGATTTGAATTAGATTCTAATGAATTCGTTTATTCGTCTAAAGTTCTAACTAATATTTAAATAAGTAATTTTAGTTTTTATTTCGAATGAAATGCAAAAATTGCAAAATTATTGAATAATGTGAATTATCAATTATTTATAAATTGAGGAAAATAAGGAAAAATAAAGAGTAAATGAGAGACAAGTATTATTGAAATGAAATTGATGGAATTAAAATTTTACAAACATGAGTTACGTCCTTTATATATGATTATACCATTAATTAACTAACCTCTAGTTAGCAACCATATACATAGATAATATTAACCACATGCATAATTAACCACATGACGAACTATCAATAACCACATGTTGAATTATTATTAACCACATATTGAATTATCAACAACCACATGTTGAACTACTAGTAACCACCACTACTACAAAAGGATCTTTCACCAATGGTGGTAAAGGAATATCATCACGGGTGATGAACCGTGGTAACTAACGTAGGGTATGGTAGTATGTACTTTTTAACCACTATAGGTTGGTAACCATGGTAAGAACATACTAACGCGTAACATATCACTATGTTTGTAGAAAACAACCGTAGTAAAAGGTTGAGGTCATGGGCTCGATACCCAACACCAGCATTTTGGTATATTTCTAAGCCATTTTAGAATGGTTGGTCCTTCCAACTGTGGTGAAAGACGTAGTGTACAATATATCAAACAATTGTAGATTTCATTTGTGATGATATGTTCATTTCAACAACTACTAACTAAACATATAACTTTTCAATCTGATTTAGAAATCAATAATATGACAAATTAAATTATATTAGAAGAATAAATTGTGTATTTCTAATTCCTCTTCTATATTGTTGGTTTTTTGCAGGGATTTTCCTTAATGTTAGTGAAGATGCACTATAAGGTATCCATTATAATCATGGATGATGATAGAGAGCCTACAACTATTTATCAAACCAAGGGGAGAACAAAGAAATAAAGAAGCAAAGTGGTTAATTGGGGCAGTGAAAATAAGAATAGAAAATCTTGTTCTAGAGATGCATAAATAATTATATGTTGGTTTGTTTTAAACTTATGAATATTGTGAGATATTGGATCGAACTCTAGTGTTGTCGACTGGGATGTTGTTAGCTGGGAAAGTTTTCATGTTTCAGTAGGAGACATGCATGAAGTCAAAGCAGGATGACATGCTGTAATCGAAGTTAGTTAAAATATGTAATGTCAAATTATTATGTCAGATTGGGCCTTGTGTGAAGAATCTGTAAGAACAAGATTTGGTTCTGCATCTTATCTCTATGTTTTGATGATAACAATGGAGTATTTGTGTGAGAACAATTTTGGTACTCTAACGTTTGTTATTCTGATGGTTTTGACAAACAGGTTCGGACTCTGATAAAGAAAGTTCTGACTCTGATAAAGATCATGTGCTACGTCACTCTGAAATTCTCAACGGTCGCTTTTGCGTAAAGAAGCAAGATTGCTTTTGATCTACTGTCCGTCAGAAAGACTCTAAGAAGACACTATGTTGCTGCTGCAATGTTCTCTTGGATTCTGGCTCTGAATTTAACTCTGAAGACTTATGTTTCTGTTAACCAAGGGTTCTGAAGAGGGAGTGCTGAAGACTCTGATGACAAGGTTCTGCTAAACAAGTTCTGAAGACTCTGAAGACTCAAGACTCTGAAAACCCAATGATTCATTCTTCTGATCATGCTTCAATCATATCAACTCAGAAGCCTCTGATGGATAGAAGAAGATGAAACGTTTGCGAGAGAAAATATCACATAGTACAGATCAAACACATTCTTTTCCACTACCATTCCACTACCCTGATTTGGTGATACAAAGGACAATTTCAGTGTACGATTTTCACTCCAGCATAGCGAGATTATTTCAAGTCGCCATTACTTTTCTGATATTACTGATCTGCCCTTCAACGGATCTTTTTCTGGCTATATATATAGGCTTGGTCATTCAACGAATCAGTAGTGATAACAAGTGCAACACACAGTGTGAAAAAGAGAAATATTAAAAACACTGATTCATATGAAGAAAGAACTCAAGAAATAGAGAAATTTATGATTGAACAGTAAAGCCCCACAATACAAAGAAGAAGATTGTTCTTACTGTGTAGATTTGCTCTAAGTTAAATTGATCTAGAAACTGTGTTTACTCTGCTTGTGTAGAAGCATCATTATTGTAAACAAACCTTTGTAACAAACAGTTGTTTGTGATTCCTAAAGGACCCGTTAGATCTGAAGCTTTAGGAAGATTTGTGTTCCCTAAAGGACCGGGTAGGTCAGAAGCTTTAGTAAGACTAAGATAGTAAGTTTTAGTGTTGTTAGTCACTTGCAGTTTGGCTTGTGCATTGTATTTTCAAACAGTTGTTTGATTTCCTTAAGAGACTGGTTAGGTCAGAATTCTTGAGAAGTCTAGGACTAGTGTGTCTTAGAGATTGTTGTTAGTCACTTGCAGTTTAGCTTGTGCATTGTATTAATCAGTTTGATTAGTGGATTAAGACCTCGCTTGGAGAGGCAAAATCACCTTGGAGGGTGGACTAGACTAACTTGAGAGTTTCTCAAGTGAACTAGTATAAACATACTGTGTTCTTTCTTTTCAGTTTCTCTTGCTTTATTAACAAGAAGTGGAGGTTATTTGTAAAGGGGATTATTTTTAAAGAATAGTTTTTATTTTAAAAACCCAATTTAAACCCCCATTTCTTGTGTTTTTCACACCTTCAATTGGTATCAGAGCTCTGGTTCTGAGAAGATAAGAAGTTTGAATTTTTATCAAGCACCTAACAGTGTTCAGTACCGATCCAAAGTGTGAAAAACAATGGCTTCCGCAAGTACTTCTAATGTCACTTATGATAATAATGAAAGAGACTCATATAGTGCAAAACCTCATATCTTTGATGGCGATAAATTTGACTATTGGAAAGACAGAATCAAAAGTTACTTTCTGGGATTTGATTTGGATCTATGGGATCTGGTAGTTGATGGCTACAAATATCCAGTAGACTCTGAAGGCAAAAAGATTGCCAGAAGCTCATTTACAGAGGCTCAAAAGAAAACCTACAAGAATCATCACAGAGCGAGAACGATTCTGCTTAACGCTATTTCATATACAGAGTATGAAAAGATTACAGATAGAGAGACTGCAAAGTCTATCTTTGACTCTCTTCAGATGACTCATGAAGGCAACGCTCAAGTCAAGGAGACAAAGGCTCTGGCCCTATTCCAGAAGTATGAGGCCTTCAGAATGGAAGACAACGAATCTGTGGAAACTATGTTTTCAAGATTCCAGATGCTTGTTGCAGGACTCAGAGTTCTGGACAAAGGTTATTCTACTGCTGATCATGTCAATAAGATTATCAGGAGTCTGCTTGTAAAATGGAGACCAATGGTAACTGCTTTGAAATTGGCAAAGGATCTGAACAACACGAGTCTTGAGGAACTGATTAGTTCTTTAAGAAGTCATGAGATAGAACTTCAAGAAGATAAACCTCAGAGAAAAGGTAAGTCTGTTGCTCTGAAGTCTAAGTCTGAAAAGACAAAGGCTTACCGAGTATAAGAGAACTCAAAAGAATCTAAAGAAGATTCAGACGAAGATGAACTATTTCTCATATCAAGAAAGATAAATCAACTGTAGAAACACAGACAGAGCAAGTTCAGAGGGCCAAGAAGAAAAGGTAGACATGAGTCTACATCTGGTCAAAGGAAAGCTTATGAAAAAAAGTTACTTGTTACGAATGCAAGGAGTCTGGACATTATAAGAATGAGTGTCCAAAGCTCAAGAAAGATAGAAAACCTAAGAAGGTTTTCAAAGCTAAAAAGGGTCTTATGGCAACATGGGATGATTCTGAGTCAGAAGAAGAAGATTCTGATGAAGAACATGCCAACGTGGCACTTATGGCAAAGACCAGCATGAGCGAAGCCTCATTAGAGGATGAACTGACACTTGATGAAGAATCGGACTCTGATGACGACAAAGAGATTTGGAGATCAGTTTTTTAGAACCTAAGGAAAAGGCAGAAGAAATCAAAAATTCAGAAGCTCCTACTTCTGATATTATTGTTGCCCCCACTGATCCTCCACAACAAAAGAAAAGCAGAGTTGCAACTTCACACCCTGAAGAATTGATTCTGGGAAATAAGGACGCTCCTATCAGAACCAGATTAACCTTCAAACCTTCTGAAGAAACACTTCTGGGTTTGGTGTCTTTGATCGAGCCAACATCTGTTGATGAAGCTCTACTGGACAAAGACTGAATTCTGGCGATGGAAGAAGAACTTAACCAGTTTTCAAAGAACGATGTTTGGGATCTTGTTCAGAAGCATAAAGGTGTCCACGTTATTGGAAATAAATGGGTATTCAGAAATAAGCTCAAAGAGAAGGGTGAGGTTGTCAGAAACAAGGCACGACTGGTTGCACAAGGTTATAGTCAACAAGAAGGAATAGACTATACAGAAACCTTTGCTCCAGTCGCCAGGTTAGAAGCCATACGCCTATTAATTTCCTTTTCTGTAAATCATAACATCATCTTATATCAGATGGATGTTAAGAGTGCATTTTTTAATGTTTATATTTCAGAAGAAGTTTATATCAAAAAACCTCCTGGATTTGAAAATTCTGAGAAGTTAGATTTTGTTTTTAAACTTAAAAAATCTCTCTATAGTCTGAAACAAGCTCCCAGAGTTTGGTATGGCAGATTGAGTAATTTTCTTTTAGAAAATAACTTCACCAGAGGCAAGGTTGACACCACCCTCTTTTGTAAAATGTTCAAAAATGATATGCTTATAGTTCAGATTTACGTTGATGATGTTATTTTTGGTTCTGCTAATCCCTCTCTTTGTGAAGAGTTTTCTAAGCTAATGAAGGCAGAATTCGAAATGAGTCTGATGGGTGAATTGAAGTTCTTTCTGGGAATTCAAATTGACCAAATATCAGAAGCTACTTACATTCATCAAAGTAAGTACACCAAAGAACTTCTGAAGAAATTCAACATGATGGATTGTACACCAGCTAAGACTCCAATGCATCCAACATGTATTCTGGAAAAGGAAGAGGTAAGTGGAAATGTTTGTTAGAAGCTCTATCGTGGAATGATAGGCTCTCTTCTGTACTTAACTGCTTCTAGACCTGATATTCTTTTCAGTGTTCATTTGTGTGCAAGATTTCAATCAGATCCTAGAGAATCTCATTTAACTGCTGTTAAAAGAATTCTAAGGTATCTGAAAGGAACTACTAACCTTGGCTTGATGTATGAGAAAACATCAGAGTACTCTCTTTTTGGTTATTGTGATGCAGATTACGTAGGAGACAGATTGGAAAGAAAAAGCACCTCTGGAAATTGTCAGTGTCCCGGGAAGAATCTGATCTCATGGTCAAGTAAAAGGTAATCAATAATTGTTCTCTCAACAGTAGAAGCAGAGTACATATCCACGTCTCTATGCAGTACGCAGATGTTGTGGATGAAGAATCAGCTAGAAGATTATCAGATACATGAGAGTAACATTCCTATCTTTTGTGATAATACTGTTGCTATCTGTTTAAATAGATTTCTATTTCTTCTGAAGAATCTGAAAATGGACTAGTGTTCCGAGTAAGATTTCATCAGAATCAGATGTGTTTAGTCAGAATCTGCAGAAATCAGATTTTCATGATAACAAAGCTGCAATTTGCTTAAATATTTCTACAAGTTAGAAGATGTTTTTTATCAGAAACTTGTGTAGTCAGAAAAATGTTGTTCTTTCGTCTGATAACGTGTGAACGATAATGGTGACAACTGTCTCATTTGATAAACATGCGTAATCATGAATTGACACATTGGGTTTCGTAAACTTCTTGAGAATTGGCTAAAATCTTTACACATTCCCCTATGACTGTGCATTCATAAATGATAAGACGTATGTGAGTTAAGTTTTTCTTGAAAATAAGCTATACTCTCTTTTGTCTTTACTATGTGTCATTTTTCAATTGCCACTTATAAGTATACATCTATTCATAGTTATTAACTCCTGTCAAAACTTAAATAACGTATCCTTATTTGTGACCTTTTGGATATTCTATTTTAAGAGACTGCTACACTCCTTTCCTATTCCTTGATATTCTCTGTCTCTTACTCTGTCACTGTGTCCTTGGCATATCTTATGCGTGATATGCATCTTGACCTATGTCATTTTCTCAGTCAGTCACGTCTCTCATTTCCTACATATACATATATATATATATATATATATATATATATATATATATATATATTATTCCTCCTCTCATGATCTGTCATTTTTGATCTTACTAGTTCAAAATTACCTTTACTGTCCAAATCTTCTCATCATGTCTCTAATCACTTTCCAAAACAAATTAACCTTCTTCATCTTGGAAACAAAGAAATTGCTAGCAATATCACCTCAATCATGCACTATCAAGAATGGGCAAAATACTCCATCATTCTGGATAAACCAGTCTACTTAAATCTTGTAAAAGATTTTTGGAAACATACCTACATTAATTTTGAAGGTCGCTCAATTTATTCTCGTGTTTTTGATGTCCCCATAAACATCACTCCCTTCACCATTGCTCTAGTAATTGGCAGTGAGAACATTGGCTTTACTATTGAACATGTTAAGTCTAGGTATCGTATTTCTGAGAAACTCGCCTCTCTTCACAACACATCGTCTAAATATGAACTTCTCAATCCTGAAAACCTTCTTCCCATTCCTAAAGCTTGGTTTAAGCTTTTGCTGACCAATTTTTGTCCTCAGGGAGAAAACAAAAATATCCTGTTTCATGATGATTGGGTCTATATCTTTCTCCTGATGGCTCAGATGCGGATAAATTTACCTCAGACTATCTTCAATTTTCTCCAAAAATCCATTACTGACTCCACAAATGGCGATTTCATCAAGCCCTATATACATTTTGGAAGAGTTCTATCTAAAATTTTCTTTAAAGAAGGAATTGTTGAATTTGTCAAGACAGATGGTCTAGAAAATGGTCTGTTGAAGAAAAATTGTGAAGTCTTTGATGGTTAATCTTTAGCATGTTTTATCTTGTGTTTTCTGTCTCGTCTCTAGGATGCTCTGTGTTCGATCGTGTTCGAGTTATGCCAATGTATTTCGATCCATTATTAATGAAACTATTTTTATATATGAGTGCTATGGCCTATTTTAGAAATCTCTTTCTCACATATTTATCATTATATTGCACTGTTTATTGCATTATCTCTTCGAGATATCAGATTTTCATTTAAACTAAGAATCATTTATTTTTAACCTTAGTCATCAGAAGATGCATTTGTCAGAAGTGTCTCTGATCAGACGGAAACCTTTTGGTTTTCCAGACTCTGAGGATATCAAAACGTGTCCAAAATCAAATCATATCTACGGTTGAAGAGACACCTCGAGCGTTGTGATTTCTTGAGACTAGGTTTCAAGTCATTATTACCTATAACTCCTTAATATCATGTTTAACACATTGGATTTGAAAATATACTTGATAATTGTTTAAATCTTTACGTCTTCCTTCCTCTTTAGGCATTCATAAAGATGTATGTAAGACAAAGATTTATTGGGACTTAAGACTTGTCTTTCTTCCTTTATTCTTTGTCAGATTATGTCCTCTCATTTTCGAGTAAACATTTATTCATATTTATTGACTGATGTCATAATATCAATAACGTATACTATTCCATAATCTTTTGGAGACGGATACACCCTTTCATCATTATTTGTTCTTGTTTGTATCCCGTGTATTGGAAATGATGAATTTCTCGTCCCAATTCATCCAGTCTTTATTGCTATTTATTGCTATCACTCTTTGTTCTCTTTATATACCACATAACTAGTCATCCGTTTCTAAACTTGCTTTTTGCTCCTATCCTTCTTACTTTCAAGATGTCTTCTAAAACCATTAGAGGAGAAACCTCTGATTTTGCTCTCTTGAGAGAATACTCTATTGATCTTAATGATCTTTTTAAAAATGGTCATACCAACATTCTCTCAGACATCATCTACCAAAACTGGGACAAATATCTTGAAATTCTCAACGGACCTATCTATCCAGCTCTTGTAAAAGAATTATGGGCCAATGCTCGCATCCTTGCATATGAATTTGATGCTTGTTGCATTCTGCCTACTGTATATGGATTTCCCATCATGATCAACTCCTCAATCATCTCTCAAGCTATTGAATGCAAAGAAGATGGTGAATGTGTTGAATACTACAGAGGAAATAACTGGTTTGCTAAACATATTCACATCATCTATCTTTAAGAAGGACCTGCTGACAGTCCCTCTTCTCTCACTCATGAGGCTAAAATATGGTACCAAATCATGGGAACAAATCTTAGACCTAGGGAAAAGGGAACATGACGACTCTCTGCTATGGATAGGCTTTTCATTTTCTTCTTAATTTCCTAGATTAAGATTAATCTGCCTCAATCCATATTTCAAATTCTGGCCTATGCAGACAACAGATGTTCTAACACATGTCAAGACATTGTGCTACATAATCATTTAAAGTCAGAGGAGCAACAGCAGACTGATACATTGAATATCAGAGCTGCACACTCACAGATGTCACGACATCTGATCCAACATGTCAGTCAAGAACAATAACAAAACTGTAAATTGTAAAATGTTAAATAAGATAGTTGTTAGATGTCAAACATGTTATATATTTGTATGGAATATTTGGCATTTTCCATTTCTTTCTTGCGGTAAAGTGTGAATTTAAGCGTTAAATGGAGTTGTTATGCTTACATTGGAATATATGTGTGGAGCTTGTAATTTGTGTGTTAATATGCAGGTATAGGCATGAAAGGAGCAAAATGGTGAACACATGGAACCTATGCAAGTTCCACTGAGTTTTCTAGCTGCAACAGGGTGTTCGCAGTGCGAACAATCTGGCGAATGCCCAGCGAAGGTTCGCACTGCGAGTGACCAGCGAAGGCGCCAGCGAATGGAGGCAGTGAGGTCCTGGTTTTCAATTACCTTGTGTTCGCACTGCGAACTCCTAGCGAGTGTCCAGCGAATGTTCACTGGTTGGTTCGCAGTGCGAAGGTGCTGGCGAAGAGAGGCAGTGAGTTCCAGTTTTGAGAATTCTGGCTCGCTAGTTTATTCGCAGTGCGAATGAAGCTAGCGAATGATTCGCAGTGTGAATGAAGGGTTCGCAGTGCGAACCCACGATTTTTGCTTGGGGCGGTTTAAGTCTCAGAGGCACTTAAAGTGCCATTTTTCCTCATTCGTAGTGCGAATGGATTGCTCGCAGTGCGAATCATGCAGAATTCTGCTTTGTATAAATAGAATTTCACTTTTTGTAAAGAGGATCTTTTGTTCATTTTGATCCAAAATCATAGCTTTCAGTCTTTTTACCATTGGAGCTTGTATTTTCACATGGAGAAGCTGATTTTGCATCCATTCTTGATTATTCGGCGTGGATGTTTACTCATCTCCTCTCTTTACTTGTTATTCAATCTACCCTGAGAAGTGGTAGCTAAACCCTCTATGTTGAGGTTAGAAGTAGTTGATTATGTTTTTATGTATTGCTTTTGATGTATTGTATATGAACAAAGTCTTTGATCAATATAGATGAAGTTGTTTTCTCTTAATACTGTAAGTTTGATTTGTTTTACTCTAGACATAGATTCCACAAATCTTGACCTAACAATTTCATCTCTTAAAAACCAAACTCTGGACATAGATTTGGGATTTGCTATTCGCATTGTATTAATCTTAATGATCGTTGTTTAGATTGTTAGCGTGAGACATCATCTAACGGTTTAAACAACGGTACTCACGATTTCGCTTTAGACATAAACGTAGTCGGGAGGATACACGGTTATATTGGTCGGAAACCGAGTTCATGTGCTTGATTAATCGTTTATACATGGAAAGGATTAGCGAAACCTAACCTTAACATGCTTTTATAAAACCTTTTACAAAAATCTTTGTCACAATTTAATCTTTGCTACAATTGAATGATAACAACAACTGAAACTTTTGAAACCGTTAACTTAGAATATCGCAACTATTGAAAGGCAAGCATCTAATATCAAACAGTCCCTGTGGATACGATTAAAAACAACCCACACTATTACTCTTCTAACAAAATGGCGCCGTTGCCGGGGACTGTTAGTTGATATTGCAAGCATTGCGATAGTTGAGCTATTTTAAGCTTGTTACCACTTTATCTTGAACTTGTTAATCTATCTGTTTAGTGTGCAGACTTAGTTTATGCGAGGGAAACTACCGGCGGACCAACTTCTTTTCGATCCTGAGATTGAAAGAACCGCTCGTAGAATCAATAGCCGAACTAGAAGAAGGAGGCAGCTAGCGAAACAGAGGCGAGAACAAGAGGAAAGTACTTCTACACCACCACCATTTCCACAAATACTTCCAGTTATGGAGGGAGATCACCACCACCCGTTTCTAGGCCATGTACAAATAGTCCGCGACATAATGCTCAGTTCGCTCGCCATGCACACAATGGTCGTCATTCTGAGATGAAGACCGGAATTCTCCAACTGTTATATCAAAGTCCATTTACGGGTATGGATCATGAAGATCCTTTCACCCATTTGACAAAATTCTATGAAATAGCGGGAGCGACGGGTGCACCGGAAGCAGAAGAAGAGTCTCTGTTCAAGAGACTATTCCCGCATTCCCTCATTGGGAAGGCCAAGGAATGGTACCTTGATCAGTCAACTGCCATAATGACTGATTGGAATGCTTTGGAAGAGAAATTTTTGGAAAGATTTTTTCCGCACACTCGGTTTATGGAAGCAAAGACCGCCATAGCGGTATTTACACAAGGAGCTAATGAATCTCTCAACGAAGCTTGGGAGAGGTTCAAATCAATGTTACGAAAGTGCAAAGGCCATGGTTTTGATGAATTGTCACAAATTCATATATTCAGAAATGGGCTGCAACTTGTACACAAAACCTTGTTGGATGCCACCGCCGGTGAATCCTTGTTAAGCAAAACTGTTGCGGAAGCCACAACTATCATTGATAAAATGGCCTTGAACGATCATCAAGGTAGTCACAACCGTGGCCCTGCTCAACGAACTCCAGGAGTGTTGGAATTAGGAACAAGCGATGCTATCCTTGCGCAGAACAAATTGTTATCACAACAGGTTGAGTTGTTAACAAAGCAAATGTCTAAGCTGCCTAAACAATTCAAGGAGATGCATGAATCTTCAAGTAAAAATGTGCAAGTGTTAGTGTGTGAGTTATGTCGAGGTGACCATCCGACCGGTTATTGTCCTCCCGTTGAGGAGGAAGTAAATTATGCGGGAAATCAAGGTTACCAACCCCGACCTCCGTATCAACAAGCCAACCAAGGTTACCAAGAAAGGCCTAACCAAGGTTATCAACAACAATGGAGACCGCAAGAAGCCGGACCATCAAACCGTCAACAATATCAAAATTACACTCAACCTCCGCAAGCCCCAGTTGGAAATACAAAGATGGAAGACACTCTTACACAATTTATGCAAATGGAAATCTCAAATCAAAAGAACACCGATGCCGCCATAAGGAATCTTGAAACTCAAGTCGGGCAATTATCAAAACAATTGGCCGATCAACAAAAAGGGGCCTTTACGGCAAATACGCTTCCGAATCCTAAGGATTGCAAAGCAATCCTCACAAGAAGTGGAAGAGAGATTGACATGGGTGTAGGTAAAAAGAGAGTGGAGGAGGAGGTTGTAGTTGAAAAAGAAAAAGATAGGGAGGAGATTGAAGTAGAAAAAATTGTTGAGGGTGTGTTAGTTGAAAATGAGATAGAAAAAAATGAGAAAGAAAAAAAAGAGAATGAGAAAAAAATAGAGAGTGAAGAAAGAGTGAAGAGAACTAAGAAGGGAAAGGAGCCGATGAACAATATTCCTATTCAACATCTACCATATCCGCATGCTCCTACAAAGAAAGATAGTGCGCGACACTATTCTCGGTTTATGGATATCTTCAAGCAATTACAAATAAATATTCCATTTTCCGAGGCTTTGGAGCAGATGCCTAAATATGCAAAATTCATGAAAGATATCCTCACGAAGAAGAAAAGGTATACTGATCAGGAGACGATTATGGTGGATGCAAGCTGTAGTGCAATAATTCAACGGACGCTCCCGCAAAAAGAGTGTGATCCGGGACGAGTTACATTGCCGGTTACAATAGGAAACATGTATGTGGGCAATGGGTTGATTGATTTGGGTTCTAGCATCAACTTGATACCATTGTTGATTGTGAAACGGCTAGGCCACATGGAATTAAGGTCCACGCAAATGACGTTGCAACTCGCCGATAAATCCACTACCCGTCCTCACGGTGTAGCGGAAGACGTGTTGGTCAAAGTGGACAAATTTTTGTTTCCAATTGATTTTGTTGTCATTGAGATGGAGGAGGACGATGATGCACCTTTGATTCTTGGAAGGCCTTTCATGAAAACTGCCCGGATGGCAATTGACATGGACGATGGTCTCATGAAAGTGAGAGTCCAAGATGAAGAGGTGTGTTTCAATCTTTATGATGCCATCAAGCACAAGCAAGATAAGGGTGATTGTTTCCGAATCGATGCAACGGAGAAAGCAAGTTTCGAAGTTACACAGCAAATTCATGTCATTGATCCGTTACAAAGAGCTGTGGATGAATCCTTGGAAGTATTATCGGTTGAAGAAGAGCAAGCTCTTGAAGAGTGTTTGTTGGAGCTTGAAGCTTTGGAAGAATTGCAACCGTGGGAGTATAAAGAGGAAATTCTGAAAAAAGAGGTGAATGATGAGCCTTCCAAACTTGAGCTGAAAGTGTTACCTTCCACATTGAAGTATGCTTTTCTCAATGACGGTGGTAATAAACCGGTGATCATAAGCAGTGTTTTATCTGAAGTGGAGGAAAGCCGCTTAATTCAAGTGTTGAAAAAAAATCAGGGTGCAATGGGATGGACATTGTCCGATCTCAAAGGCATAAGCCCTTCGTATTGCATGCATAAGATATTCATGGAGGAGGACTTTAAACCGGTTGCTCAACCTCAACGCCGCTTAAATCCTATCATGAAAGAAGTCCGGGATGATTTATCCTATTTCTGACAGCCCGTGGGTTAGTCCGGTGCATGTGGTACCGAAAAAAGGCAGATTAATGGTAGTCCGAAACGAGAAAAATGAGCTTATCCCAACAAAGACCGTAACCGGGTGGAGAATATGCATCGACTACCGTAGGTTGAACAAAGCTACGAGAAAAGATAATTTTCCTCTACCTTTTATGGATCAAATGCTCGAAAGGCTTTCCGGTCAACAATACTACTGTTTTTTGGATGGGTATTCGGGTTACAATCAAATCATTGTGAACTCGGATGATCATGAAAAAACAGCTTTTACATGTCCGTTCGGAATCTTCGCTTATAGGAGGATGCCGTTTGGATTATGTAATGCACCGGCGACCTTTCAACGGTGTATGCAAGCTATCTTCGCGGATTTGATCGAAAAGACAATTGAGGTCTTTATGGATGATTTCTCCATTTTTGGACAATCATTTGATTTGTGCTTGAAAAATTTGGACACGGTGTTGGAACGGTGTGTGGAAACTAACTTGGTGCTTAATTGGGAAAAATGCAACTTTATGGTGAATGAGGGAATTGTGCTCGGTCACAAGGTTTCTTCAAAAGGCCTTGAAGTTGATAAAGCCAAAGTGGATGTTATCGAGAAATTACCACCGTCGATGAATGTCAAAGGTATAAGGAGCTTTCTTGGACACACGGGGTTTTACCGTAGGTTTATCAAGGACTTCGCCAAGGTCGCAAAGCCGTTGAGCAACTTGCTTGTCCAAGGTAAGGTTTTTGACTTTGACGAGTCTTGTCTTTTCGCATTTAATTGTTTGAAACAAAGTTTAACCACCTCACCGATAATCGTTGCACCAAACTGGAAAATAGAGTTTGAATTAATGTGCGATGCTAGCGATTATGCGGTTGGGGCTGTTTTGGGTCAGAGGAAAGTTTTCCACACTATACATTATGCGAGCAAGGTTTTAAACGAAGCTCAGATTAACTATGCAACAACTGAAAAAGAGTTGCTTGCCATAGTGTATGCGTTGGAGTAATTTCGTGCCTATTTGATTGGTTCACATGTCATCGTTTATACCGACCATTCGGCTATAAGGTATCTGCTCACCAAGCCTGATTCAAAATAGAGGCTGATTCGGTGGATCCTTTTGTTACAGGAATTTGATCTTGAAATTCGTGACAAGAGGGGTTCCGAGAATTTGGTGGTGGATCACTTATCCCGTCTGGTCAACATTGACATGACCAAAAATGAATTTAAGGTAAAAGAGGAGTTCCCAGATGAAAAACTTTTTAGAGTGCAGGTTAGACCGTGGTTCGCCGACATGGCTAACCACAAAGCCACCGGATTAATACCGGACGGTCTAACGCACCATCAAAAACGGAAATTTTTGTCTGATGCCAAGTCATTTGTATGGGATGAACCCCATTTATTTAAACTTGGTGTCGACAATCTCCTCAGAAGGTGTGTGTCAGTGGAGGAAGCCACGAATATTTTGTGGCACTGTCATAACTCTCCGTATGGAGGACACTTTAATGGGTTGAGAACGGCCACTAAAGTCCTACAATCGGGCTTTTATTGGCCGTCCTTATTCAAGGATGCGCATGCACATGCCCTTAGTTGTGACAAGTGCCAGAGAAGAGGCGGTATTTCACAGCGGCAAGAAATGCCATTACAAAATATGTTAGAAATCGAAGTTTTTGACTGTTGGGGGATCGACTTTGTCGGTCCATTCCCATCTTCATTTTCTAATGAATATATTTTGGTCGCTGTGGATTACGTTTCCAAGTAGGTTGAGGCGATAGCATGTGCTAAAGCCGACGGAAAAACAGTGGTGAAGTTTTTGAAAAGAAATATTTTTGCGCGTTTTGGTACACCTCGAGTGTTAATAAGTGATGGAGGATCTCACTTCTGTAACACTCAGCTTGACAAAGCTCTTGAGCAATATGGTGTGAAGCACAAAGTTGCTACACCATATCATCCTCAAGCTAACGGTCAAGCAGAGGTATCCAATCGTGAGATTAAGCGTATCTTAGAGAAAACTGTTTCAGCCTCGAGAAAGGATTGGGCGAATAAACTAGATGATGCGTTGTGGGCGTATCGGACCGCTTTTAAGGCTCCGATCGGTCTCACACCGTTTAAAATGGTTTATGGTAAGAATTGTCACTTGCCGGTAGAGTTGGAGCACAAGGCGTTTTGGGCCTTAAAATTTTTGAATTTTGATCCAACTCTAAGCGGCGAAAAAAGGAAAGTACAATTACACGAGTTGGATGAAGTGCGCCTTCAGGCGTACGATTCCAATAAATTGTATAAGGAACGTGTAAAGTCTTACCATGACAGAAAAATTGTCATCAAACAGTTTGAGGTCGGACAGCTGGTCTTATTGTTCAATTCTCGATTAAAATTGTTTCCCGAAAAATTAAGATCTAAATGGTCCGGTCCGTTTCGGATTGTGGAAATCAAGCCCTATGGAGCAATTGTAATTGAGGACACAACGTCAAAGGAAAATTGGACAGTTAATGGCCAGAGGCTGAAAGTGTATCTCGGAGGAAGTTTCGAGCGGAATCCCGCAGTTGTGCCTTTCTGCGATCGTGAGGTCGCGATGGACCGTCGAGCTTAGCCGACGTTAAACAAGCGCTTGTTGGGAGGCACCCCAACATTGTAAGTTTTTTTGCTTTATTTTGCTGTTTTTAGTCATTTTATCATTTTGGACATTTGGAAGTGTGGCAGCAAGACAAACCTGTAATTTGGAAAAAAACTGTCTTGTTCGCTGGCTCATTCGCAGTGCGAATCTGGGGCGAGAATTCGTCAGCCATTCGCACTGCGAAGCTGGGGCGAGCATTCGCTGTCCATTCGCACTGCGAACGTCAGGGTACCTGCCTGGGTTGTTTTGCTGCCACATCATTAAAAATGAGGGTTTTATGGGTGGGCCTGCACGTAGGCCCAAAACCAGTGTTGAAAGGTTGAGAACTTGGGGGGACCAAACCCTAGTCTCTCACTCTCACTTTCAACTACCAACCAAAAGGAAAAAAGAGAAGAAAAACCCTCTCAAAAAACTCTTTCCCTCTCACGTGCAATTTTGTGCCATTTTTTCTCTTCTTTTGTACTCAACTGCCATTTCCTAACAAGGTTAGAATTCTTTTTCTCTGAACTTTCTGATTAATTGAGTTTATTTGGAAATTATGCATATGAATGTATAGGAAGTTTTGGGGTTTGAATTCTGGGTTTGGTTATTCAATGCATGTCTGAATTTGTGCTGGATTTTAAGTTGAGAATACCTATAGAATGTAGTTATGTGTGAAATCTGGGGGTTGCAAAAATTTTTCAACATTTTCGTGCATTCGCTGGCTTGTTCGCACTGTGAACCTGGGGCGAGCGTTCGCCAGGCTTCGCAGTGCGAATGATCTAGCGAGCAGCCCATATTTTTGATTTTCTGATGGTCCATTCTGAGGCATGTCTGTCCTTAATTCTAATGTTTTGTCTGGGTGTTTTTGTGTGGATTCGTTTGTCATTTGTGCAGACGGGTCCTAAAACTATGATGAGAAAAAGAAAAACATCCACTTCAAGACAAGCGCCGGTCCGTTTTGATGAGACCCGGTTCCGAGGAATTAGACAAGCTCAGAGGTATGAAGTGTTAGAATCAAGGACCATCCTTGCGGAAAGGAGGTTTGTTCTGAATGAGCAGGGAAGTTATCGTGCCATTGCTGCCATGTTAACTGCAAAAAAATGGGATACACTGATAACTCCTGTTGATTCATACGATGTGGAAATGGTTCGTCAGTTTTACGCCAACGCCCTTCCTGATGAGGGCGATCTGTTTACTTGGACTATGTTTGTTGGCGGGAAAACGGTAAGGTTTGACAGAAGAACTATTAACAGAGTTCTTGGAGATCCCCTTCCACTGCGGGCTAGCAAAGAGGATAGGTATCATGAGACTCTTAATCAGTATCGAGATATTGCCTCAATGACTCGTGACCTCCTGCGGCCAGGTAAAAATGTGAAATTTAATCATTCAGGAGTGACTGTTCGCTATCACCGTGAGGATATGGTGCCTTTGGCTCAGTTGGTATTACTTTTAGTTGTCACAAATATTATGCCTAAGTCACATTCCTCTACGGTGACGATTCCTCTTGCACACTTGGTTCACAGTATCCTTACAAATGTACAAATTGACGTCGCAAGGATCATTGTTGATGAGATTAGGGCCATCGTTGAGAGTGGTTTTGGTGGGACTGCTTCGAGGAAGAATGCCCCTCTTGCTTTCCCTTGTTTGATTATGACCCTTTGTGCTTATGCTGGAGTGACTTTGCCTTCGCGCCGTCAAGTTACTGTGCCGTCGACTATTGATGATCAATATGTCGACAAATTCTGCAAACCGAAGGGTGCTAGAGCTGAATCTTCTGGGGCTGGTGCTGGTGCTGAAACCGGTACAAGCGAGGGTGCTGCTTCTGGGTCTCACAGCTTCTATCCATATCAGCAAGAGATCTGCCAATATAATTGGGATTGGATGGATGCCCAGCAGCGTGCCATGACTGATATTCACGATTCTTTGCAGGTTCTCCAATTGCAGATCCGCGACCCTTCTACGCAGCACACGATGATGTCGAGGGAGCAGTTCCTCGCGCATGCTGGATGGCCTGAGGCCAGGCCTATTTTCAGTTGGGGAGAGGATGCTGCTGAGCATGATCCTGAGGAGAGGGGAGATGGCAATGCTATTATGATTTCTGATGATGATGAGGGGCAGAGGACAGATGTGATAGGGACTGAGCCTGAGGATGATCAGGGTACTGATGTTGTCGAGACGGAGTCCGAGGAGGACTGATTTTTGGATCTTAGACTTGTACACTTCCTTTGGTCATCAAAGTGAAGTTTCTTGTATTTTTTTTTTCAGCTTTTACTAGTCTAATATTGATGTACTCGTACTAGTGTGGTACTTTTTGGATTATGTAGGTGTTTTATACACCAGGCACTTTATGATTATTATTAGTAATGATTTTGGTTTGCAGTAAAATTTTTGTTTTGCTTTACTAATAAATTGTTGGTTTTTAATTAGAGTATTAAGTCTTGAGTTCTTCTGTTTACGAATGCTCAACACTTAAGTGTGCATATGTGTTTATTTTGATGTTCTTCCTTTGATGGTGGAAGTTAGGAAGTAGGTTGGACTCTTGATTTTTAAAGAAAGGCTCATCCAAGATGTGAGGCCTATGATAGTACCGTAAGCATTGTGTTGCGACAAGGTATATCGTTACCTTGTTCGAGAATTTGTTATGTTTTAGAACTTTGTGTCTTGGTGCGATTGAAAATGTTGTTTCATGTTACAACTTCCTTTGAATGCATGTGTCATTTTAGGATCAAAACCATTAAAGTAAGTAGCCTCCAAAGTATTACTATATGCTAAGGATTGTGATAAATGTTGTCTTTACTTTTAATTCATGCCTTATCTTGTGACCATGTGATTTTGTGGAAGTAGGAGAAGTGATCAAGGCACTTTTTGAAAGTGAGCACAACCATGTCCATATATTAATTCACCCGTGAGTAGTGAGCATTTGCTAGCCCCTTTGAGCCTAAACAGTTTAGAACTCAATTGAATGATGAACTTGTTTTATGTACATTATTTGCAAGTTTGGTTCATCATTGAATGTGGTGAGTTTCTAAACTTTTCTTCTTGAAACCTTTGAAAATTGTATACTTTGACTTCCTTGCCTTAAAAAGCAAGGAACATTCACTTTAGGTTGAGTTGAAAATGAGTTGGGGAGAATAAAAAGAAGATGGGTGCATTACTCCAAATTTTGAAAAATTTTCAAGCAAGCATGTAAAGAAAAGAGTGTGAATATGTTGTACAAAAGAGAAAATGCTTGCTTGAACAAAAAAAAAAATATAATAGAATCAATAAGTGTGCATGGTAGTTTGTGAGGGTGGTATGAAAAATTGGTGAAATGAAGTGTGTTGTGTGAATATGTGTATAGTGAATGTTCTTTTGCTTCGGCAACTTCGTTTCAATGGCCATTAGAAATGTCCCTTTTTTGTTCACCCGACCAAATTACAACCTTGAAGTCCTTAGTGATCTTTTACTTCCATGATTTCTGTTATGATCATTGAGATATGGTATGAATTGCTTAGTACTGCATCATTTGTCATTTGAGTGTAACTGTCCCGTGCTTGTAAGCACGTTTGCCTTCAATCCTTTTTCGAAGAGGAGTGTAGATTGACATATGCAGGATGAGTTAGTTGTTTCTTGAAACATTGTTTGAAATTGTTTAAAACGCAAGTTCTTTTTCATATCAGATTCTTGAAGTGTGTAATTGTGCATTGTTGTGATCGTTGTTTAGTTGAGCCGCTTTTCGCGTCTTGGTTGAATTGTGTGCTCGAGCAAATCCTCGTGAGAGGCATACTTTGCTTGAGGACAAACAAAGAGTTAGTTGGGGAGAGTTTGTTAGATGTCAAACATGTTATATATTTGTATGGAATATTTGGCATTTTCCATTTCTTTCTTGCGGTAAAGTGTGAATTTAAGCGTTAAATGGAGTTGTTATGCTTACATTGGAATATATGTGTGGAGCTTGTAATTTGTGTGTTAATATGCAGGTATAGGCATGAAAGGAGCAAAATGGTGAACACATGGAACCTATGCAAGTTCCACTGAGTTTTCTAGCTGCAACAGGGTGTTCGCAGTGTGAACAATCTGGCGAATGCCCAGCGAAGGTTTGCACTGCGAGTGACCAGCGAAGGCGCCAGCGAATGGAGGCAGTGAGGTCCTGGTTTTCAATTACCTTGTGTTCGCACTGCGAACTCCTAGCGAGTGTCCAGCGAATGTTCGCTGGTTGGTTCACAGTGCAAAGGTGCTGGCAAGAGAGGCAGTGAGTTCCAGTTTTGAGAATTCTGGCTCGCTAGTTTATTCGCAGTGCGAATGAGGCTAGCGAATGATTCGCAGTGCGAACCCACGATTTCTGCTTGGGGCGGTTTAAGTCTCAGAGGCACTTAAAGTGCCATTTTTCCTCATTCGCAGTGCGAATGGATTGCTCGCAGTGCGAATCATGCAGAATTTTGCTTTGTATAAATAGAATTTCACTTTTTGTAAAGAGGATATTTTGTTCATTTTGATCCAAAATCATAGTTTTCAGTCTTTTTACCATTGGAGCTTGTATTTTCACTTGGAGAAGCTGATTTTGCATCCATTCTTGATTATTCGGCGTGGATGTTTACTCATCTCCTCTCTTTACTTATTATCCAATCTACCATGAGAAGTGGTAGCTAAACCCTCTATGTTGAGGTTAGAAGTAGTTGATTCTGTTTTTATGTATTGCTTTTGATCTATTGTATATGAACAAAGTCTTTGATCTATATAGATGAAGTTGTTTTCTCTTAATGCTGTAAGTTTGATTTGTTTTACTCTAGACATAGATTCCACAAATCTTGACCTAACAATTTCATCTCTTAAAAACCAAACTCTAGACATAGATTTGGGATTTGCTATTCGCATTGTATTAATCTTAATGATCGTTGTTTAGATTGTTAGCGTGAGACATCATCTAACGGTTTAAACAACGGTACTCACGATTTCGCTTTAGACATAAACGTAGTCGGGAGGATACGCGGTTATATTGGTCGGAAACCGAGTTCATGTGCTTGATTAATCGTTTATACATGGAAAGGATTACCGAAACCTAACCTTAACATGCTTTTATAAAACCTTTTACAAAAATCTTTGTCACAATTTAATCTTTGCTACAATTGAATGATAACAACAACTGAAACTTTTGAAACTGTTAACTTAGAATATCGCAACTATTGAAAGGCAAGCATCTAATATCAAACAGTCCCTGTGGATACGATTAAAAACAACCCACACTATTACTCTTCTAACAATAGTATGTGTTAACCCAGTTCGGTGCAATTCACCTACATCTAGGGGATACCAATCCAGGGCGAAGACTTCACTATCTGTAGAACTGTTACAAAGCTAAACTCCCTCGTTTACAACTTTATACCTAACATCTACCCAATGAACATCTTTACCAAGGTTAAACTCAAACGTTTACAACCCTGATATGAGATACCCCACTCACATCCTAATCACCACCTGTGATATCTCTGTCTTCTGCCAATACAGAACCTGTCTCGGTTTCTTGAGCTCCAAGTTATCTTGGACTTGCTTCAAAGCTTCATCCAAGAATAATACAACAATCATTACCTACAGGCTTCTCGTTGTGTCCCTATACATATGCCTTCCACTCTGCATCGCATATTACAGAGTGGAGACTTACAACTTCTAAGAGAGCCAACGACTCTCAAACCCTAAACCCTTATTTAACACAAGAGAACTAGGTTACAAAGTTATAAGTGATACAAAAGTTTTATATCTTAACCCTAGGTCTAAGTCTCCTTATATAGTCTTCTGTTGTCTTGGGCTTTCAATCTTTTCTCCTGTGATACCTTGATCTTCTCCTTAATTCTTGCAATCTGCTAACTTATTAAGTCAGTCAGGATGTCGAGATATTTCCTTCGACGTCTTTTTCTTCTGCAGATTCTTCAAGTTTATCATCAGAATGTTTTGGCCAAAATTTAGTCAAACATCAGGTGCTTTCAATCTCCCCCTTCTGACAAATTTTGGCTAAAACATTTTCTTCTGCATTCTGCAATCAGCAAGACTCCTTCATCAAGACTCCTTCATCTTGAGAATTGATTGGAGCTAAGGTCTGAGAGAGTCTCCTCCTCAACATATTCGCCTTCTTTTTAAGATAGGTCTTGAGACCCAGAAGACTCCTCCAGAAAAGAAATAGCAGTTGTAGGCTTCGTAACACTGAGAGCATAGATTGCGTAACTCAGGTCACAAGACACAACTTGCTTCACAACTCAGATCACAAGACACAAGAGACACGGAAAGATTGTTAAGATGTCAGAACATCTTAACCAACATTCTTACAAAACAACTGCATGAATATACCCAATCCCAGAAAACATCAGAAAACCATTCTCCCCCTTTTTAGCCAAAACTTGGCAAAAGTGACCAAGACAGTCCCAAACCCAGACACAACATACCCAAATTTTGAAAAACCCCATCTGTCACCAACCCAAAGAGAGTATTGAGACGAAAGAAGATCAAAGCAATCCTATTTATAGCCGAGCCATTTTCTTAGAAAGTAACGAACCACAGAAAATAACGTTAGTCAATTCAAAGGATCATTAATCGAAGGCAATAACTCCACTAGTACCGCACTGACCAAGACTGCTTTGACTGTTTCTTCTTCTAAGAACGCCGACTAAAGAACCTATTACATGCACACATGTTTTATAACAATGTCCTGACATCATGTCAGACATTGTCTGTTATTCCTAGATTCTTCTTCTGATTTGACAATGCAGAAATTTCTTCACAAAATTATGATCACAGTCTGCAGAGAAAAATAAATTCCCACAGACTCAATCAATGATTCTTAAGCATCCAATAAGAACCATTTCACGTGCAATTCCAAGTCTCCCACAACTTGCAACAATACAAAAAAAATTTCAAGACACCCTCCTTGACATCTCAGTTTGCTTGACGCACAAATGCAAACTGGAGCTTCAACTGCATCCTCGCAGTAATTCATCTTAGATCAAGGAGCAACTCCCCCTATCTAAGGTAACCAGTGCTCCTCCATAGAACACCTTAGCTAATGAATGGAAAACATAAGATGCATCTTCATGTATTCAAGAGCGCACCCTCAGTTCAACTTACTAGCTGAACACAATCATCAACTCTCTTATTGCTTCCTTTGACAAGAAACAATAATCACTCACACATGATCACCATCATGTTACTCGTGAGGAAATGTATACCAACCATAACAAACTCTTGGCTTGAGACCAAAGTCCCATTGATCCCCCTCATCCTATAACCATCTACACACCACACGAACTCCTCTTGAATTCTCATGTATAGACCTCCAACTGCTTGAGACACAAACCAATTGATTCAGAATGCTTCACATTCCTCAAAGAGACGCACAGGGCCCCTTAGTTTTTTATAACGATGTCAGTTATCGTATGCATGCTCCAGAATTTCACAGCTGCTAAACTGATCCACTACTGGTATGACTTGCAGCCAGGGGCAACATCCCCATCGCAAGATTTTCCACTGACCTTACCCAGCCAACAATAGAGATAGACACCCCACAATCCAAGACTGTCATTCCTTATCATTCTCCCGTATGATAACCTGTAATACTTCTGATTTTATGGTGAATTTATCGTGTCCACAGAGATCGGTGCTACTGAACTGCCGTTCGACAATATCAATGTTAATGAGTTTGGGTTTAAATGGTTTAAAGCGTAAATGCGGAAAAGTAAATAAAAACATAAAAACAATTCATTCTTCAACAAGACGAACTTATCAAGCATACATATAATCCACTCGTCACAAACATAAATTTACCGACCAATTAGACTCCACCTGCAATACTCGTCAAAATCATCCAGCATCACTCACAACAGTGTCCATCTCTAGCACACTGAGCTGAGAGACAACCGTATTACTCTCGTCGTCACTCTCGTGCATGACGCCTCGAAACACGGAAGACATTAAGTTTCGATACCAAAAAGATTATCATCTAAATCTATCTTTAGCATCTAGACAATAGATATCCATCCCTAATCAAGATTCATGATATTTATCTCTAACACAACACAAATCCAAACATAAATGCAAAAAGATCAAGGAAGACATCGATAATGATTTGTAAAGCAAATTTCATATAATATTAAGATCAACAAAGATACATGTGTTCATAGTAACTATACAATACCCAACAAAAAGAAATTACAAAGAGAAGAGAGAAGAGGAACCAAACATTTCTTGGTTTGTCAACACCAATCGACGAGAGATTCGACTCCGGATCATCCAAATGCAACCTCCAATGATGTTTTCTAAGCTAATCTACAAGAAAAATGAAGTTTGATGGAGTTGGGAGCAAAAAATACCCAAAACCATCCCTAAAAATGTGTTTTTTACCCATATTTATTGCTGTCATCATCGCAGACCGCGCTCAGCGCGCTCTTTTTAAAGTTAAACTACCTTAAAAGCGCTCTCAGCGGACTTGGAGCCCGATAAGCGCACTACTCGCTGGAATTTGCTCCTTCCGTGGGCTTAGCGCGCTCCAAGCATGCTTGAAAATCCAAAGCTTGTTTTCTTCATAACTTTTGAACCGTAATTCTGTTTTTCGCCCGGTTCGAAGCTTTGGAAAGCTTATTCAATGCTCTATACAACAATGGCAAAATCCCACTGCTTAAATACCTACAAAAATGAGATAAAATCAATTAAACTCAATGATATTTACACGAATCGCAATATATACACTAAAATGTAAATTATACGCATTTATAAACAAAACAGGGTTTCTTCGTATGATATTTACCAAAAAGCAACGATAAGTGCAACAAAACATATATACACAAATAGCTACAATTTGCACTTATCAACTCTCCCCAACTTACATAATTGTTTGTCCTCAAACAAAGCCAACAACTAAAGGAACAAAAGCGAAATCCAAGAAATCATGCAACAACAAGTTTTTACAAACAAAAACAAATGAAATGGTTCAATCGAAAATGGTACACACAAAGTAAATACTTACCACTAAACTACAACGATAACATAATAACGAAACAAATGCTAAATACAAAAATCATGCCAAACATCCTAAAACAACACAAGTTCCAATGTGAATCACACCTAGCAAAAACAATCATCGTTAGATGAAAAACATAAAATAAGGTACTTTAACTCACACAACAATCTTGCAAACAAAAGACTAAATTATGCATCCATCCAAAAATCATATTGAACATACAAATGCAAGAATCACAAGTACTTTTCAAGGTTGTAACGTGGTCGGGTAAACAAACAAGGGGCGGTTTCTAAAGGTAATTGAAACAAAAACTTGCCTAAACCTACGGGAGTGATCAACTCACAAAGTTTCAAACACCAAAATTTCAATCAAACTTCTTCCAAAATCCCAAGTGTTACACCAAACACATAGAACTTATTAGCACAACATTATTCTACTATTTTTGTTTCCTTTTTCAAGGATTTTTCTTTTTCTTCTTTTTTTTTTCTTTTTCTTTTCTTTGTCACTTTTTTTTTCTTTTTTCTTTTCTTTTTCAATCCTCATAGAATCCAACCAATGAGTACAAAATCATTCTCTCCCCAACTTGAATTCAACCACATCATCATGTGAATACTCCCTACTTTCTAAGGCAAGGAAAAAAATCCATACAACAACACAAAGTTGAGGTCCAAGAAAAAATAAAATCCCTCAAAAATAAGTGAACTAAATACTCATAGACAAGCATTAAGTTCAAATAAAAACATGGATCAAAAAGCTCAAAGGGGTTACAAATTCTCACACACTCACAAGGTGAATTGACTATTTGGCTAAGGTAGTTATGCTCAAAATGAAACAAATGCCTTGATCCTTTTCATGCATTCATATACACAACATAAACAACAGATTCAACATAATAAAATCCAGTTAGAACAAAAATGTTGGAACTCCGAGCATATATGAACAATGGAAGGCTTCCTCACAAAAAGGTTGGGAACTAAAGTGATTCACATATGAACAAGTATACAAAAGAATGAATGGCATAGAAGTTGTAAAAAGGCTAAGTATCATGAATATGCTAAAGTATAGAAAGCGATAAACACATACCTTGAACGTGTATAAAACTTTAAACACTATCATTACCACGCATTCGCAAGTTGAAGCACTCAAAATCGGAAAATCACCGATTGCGACTTCAAGCAATCAGACCAAAATTTGAGTCCAAACAATCAACAAAAGAATTAGAAAAATTACTAATAATTACTAATATATAAGGCCTTGGTGGAAGTGGGAAGAAGGGGAAACCAAGTGAACAATTAACAGAATTCACTGGTTCAACACAGTAGAGCGCGCTGAGCGCGCAGGCCCGCGCTGAGCGCGCTACACCAGAACCAGAAAAATCAGTACAACAACAGGGTTCTGGTGTAGGCCTCTACTTAACACCTACACAATCTCATGTACAATGAAAAAGTAATAACGGAACAAAAGATGATAAAACACGCTTGTTTTACGTCGTAAGCTCGACGCCTTTTATTTATACACACTTCTCCAAGTTGCCTCTTTACACGGTTAGCGCTCACCGACAATGAAACCTAACCAAGCACTTAGCAAACGTGAAGAGAAACAAACATATACACTAAATTTACAAGTATGCAAAACATGTAAAATTCATAAATATGGTAAACATATACAAGTATCAATATCAACAAGTGAAAATAGACAATATATACGATATCTACAAAACTCAAAAACAAAGAAACTATCGCAATGCGATTCAATAAAAACATCAGTCCCCGGCAACAACGCCATTTTGTTGGAAGCGGTATAGGGAATTGCTCCTGAGCGTGCGCTGTCTCCAGTTTTAGCCGTGTTTGGTTGTAAAAATAAAAAACTTGTTTCATTCTACTGATGATGTTAAAAGGGTGGTTCGGTGGAATTTATTCAGGCTTTTTGACCATTCATCCATGCCCTTTAATTGGTCTCTTTTTAAAAGGGGGAGGTCTGTTTGTTTCTTAATGGGCCGTGAAACCCATTTTTGTTTCTATATCCTCATCGTTTTTCTTTTTAACCGTATTGTTTGTAAAAGGGTGATGGGCCCTCAGCCCGTAGGATCTCTTATACACACCCAGTTTTTTTTCACACCTTTTATTCTATGTTGATTATTTTTTTTAAGATTTCATTTCTGATTTTTCTTATTATTTTATGTGCTTTTTCAAATCATTTGGTTATTGCCATGTTAAGAAAAAAACTTTGGACTTTGACCAAAGAGTTTATTTTAATATTTTCGGTTCAATTGTTTTGTGTTTTTATCCTTATAATATTTTTATTTCATCTTGGTTCATTTATTTTTTAGGCCAATGATATAAGAAAAATCCTAACTTTGTTGATTATTTCAAATCAATAAGTTTTGATTAGTATGAGGCTATATTTTCTATTTTGTTGGTCAATGAGAGTTTAATTAAAGATTATCGATTTTATCGATTTAAAATCTTAATTTAGACTAGACCAACTTTATGTTTCATTTCGATCTCATTTTATTTTATTTTTTATCGGTCAATGAGGATCTAAATCTTTATTTAGATGAGACCAATTTTATTTCATTTCGAGCCCATTTTCTTTATTTTTGGGCCGATGATATTACAGAAATCACGAGTTTTTATCGATTTATTTCAAATCACTAAGTCGTGATATATATATGAGGAAACTTCTTTTATTTTACCGGTCAATGAAAGTCAAATATCATAGATTATCGTTTTCACGATTAAATCATGATTAAGACGAGATCGACTTTATTTTCACTTCCCGTCCCATTTATGTTCATCTTCATTTTTTGACCGATGAAGTCTTTCTATTCACGAACGTTGTTAGCGAAGCGACGAACCTTCATTATTTCAAATCTGTAGTGAGTGTTCATCGAGATCTCTTTCTATACTTTGAGATTGTGATAGGTTACCTACGACTAATCAACGAGAGTTTGTGACTCAAGACGAGGTCTCCACCTTTTCTTTTCGTGTGGCACGATTTCATCGGAGAATGATCTTCTATATCATTTCTCTATCGTGTCTTAACACAAAGATCAAATTGTGCATCCTCCTATAGTATGGTCTTCCTTATAGACCGTACTACGACAGATCAGCACTACATTGGACCCGATTCATCGATCCAATAAATTAATCAACAATCACTAAATTTACTTTCTGTCAATATTATCTTGATTTTATTATTATTCTTGTTCATATCATCATTGTTCATATTCATATCTTGTGTATATTGTTCATTTTATTTGTTCACTTAAAATACACTAATAAATATCGAAACCCTAAAAAACTCAATTGACCGGACTGTGGTTACTATTGTGTTTTGGATTGAGGACTTAGATTCAGGACTTTTACCCTATGCTCTTGGAGTGGAGGTTTTGATCTTGGTTTGTCAGTGGCTCACCAGCATGCACCCTATTTTGGGTTAGATCTTTCTATCTCTTTCTTATTTACATTGATGCATTTTGTCTGCTTGTATATATGTTTGTCTGACATTGTTTTAACATTCTAACATGTTAAGCATGATACTATGTATTTACTGTCATTCTTTAATTTATTATCACTTGACTTTGATATCTTGATTATTACCATGTTCATATCCTGTTCATATTATTTGGATTATATCTTTGTTCATATTCATACTGTATATATCATATTCATGCTTGATTCTTGACACTCCTTCCAAAGGAAAGTTCTTACTTTGACTCCTAAGTCCATAGACCACTCCCTTTCACCTTGGCCTCATAAGAGCCGTTTCCCTCATAGTTTAGTAATAGGATGGAGTTATCATGAACTCCATGTGGTTCTCACTATCATGAGAACTCACTTTACCTTTTACTCAGACTTACAGAGTTATTATGAACTCTGTGTGGTTCTCACTATCATAAGAATTCACTTTCTCCCTTCATAACGTAGACTTAGAGAGTTGTCGTGGACTCTACGTGAGCTTAAGCTCATTCCCTTTGGAACGTTGGCCATAGTCAATGTTTCCTTTTCTTTCACCCTTAGTTAGGTGAACTACGGTTGCTCTGATTCTTTAGTCAGATACGTAGGCACAAGATGCGACGTCTTGGCGAGCAAACTTAGTGTACATACCCTTAGGTCTTTACCTTAGTACATATTATCTTAGCAAACAAACATAACATAACACAATCTAAACAAGAGGTTCCTGTAGAGTACTACACGTACTTAGGGTGCTAATACATTCCCTTTGTATAACCAACCCCCGAACCTTAGATCTTCCCCTTTTAGGTTTTTTAACGATCTTGAACCTTTCCTTTGGATAAATCAAAGTCGATTGTAAAAGAAAATGATGCAAGTTAATTAATAGCTTGTTATCTGATTTTCACCGCAACAGCAAGCATTAAATTGGATTCTTAGGTACATAAATAGGTCTCTGAGTCGAGTCCTGATTTATGGTGGAGCCTGTGGTGATGAGAGTAAAGTCGAAATCGAAGGATTTGTCGACTTTGATTATGCAGGTTGTATAGATTCTAGAAAATCTATTTCTAGATATGTGTTCACTATGTTCGGCACGACGATCAGTTGGAAAGCAACACTTCAGAAGGTTGTTGCCTTATTAACCACTGAAGCAGAATATATTGCCCTCACTGAAGCTGTGAAAGAAGTATTGTGGCTTGAAGGTTTTGCAAAGGAGCTAAAACTCCAAGGTCGAGTTATCACTGTTAAATGTGATAGTCAAAGTGCAATACACCTGTCGAAGAACTCAGCCTATCATGAGCGAATGAAACACATCGATGTAAGGTTGCACTTCGTCAGAGAGATAATCGAGCGTCGAGAAGTCCAAGTGCTGAAGGTTTTGACTGATGACAATGCTGTTGATATGATCACCAAGACATTGCCGAGTTGCAAGTTTTTCCACTTTATACAGTTGATAAAGCAGCATGATGAAAACTAGATTATTCCCTGTTATTATAGAGTTTGTTCCAAGGTGGAGATATGTGAGATATTGGATTGAACTCTAGTGTTGTTGTTTGGGATGTTGTCAGCTGAGAAATTTTTTATGTTTCGATGGGAGACAAGTATGAAGTCGAAGCTGGTACACATGTTGTAATCGAAGTTAGTTCTAGTATGTAGTGTCGAATTATTATGTTGAATTGTGCCTTGTGTTAAGGATCAAATTGTTTAGTTAGCTTGTTGTGTAAGTTAGCTAGTTAGTCGATAAATAGGATAGATCTCTCAGGTTGTTGAGAGATGTCAATTGTGTTATTCATTTGTAATCATTTGTACCCAAATTGAGTAAGTGAATAGAAAATAATTTACTCAAAATCATTTCTCCTTCTTTCTTCTTTCTTCTTTCTCACTTTGTTATAATCGTTTCATTGTTCACTCAAGAAACTTCGTTTTTCAATCAAGCATTTGTTAATTGGTATCATTTGTTACAACAAATATGATAAATTATTGATAAAGTTAATTACTCTAAAGGTCGCATATCTTATTTTGTGTATGTTTGAATCTAAAGTTTTAATTGTCAATAGGAAAGCAAACACACATTTATATATTTGATTTTTTTTAGAACCCTTATTTTTTGAAATATTTACAAATTAATTTTTTTATTTATTAAAAATTATTGAGGTGGCTTGCCAATTAGAAATATTATTAATAATTTTATGGTAAAAATGGTCAAATACTAGAAATCGTCAATGAAAGCTTTTCAATGGAAGCTACTTAATTAATTCTTAACGAAAATGAAAGCTATTTACTTAAATCTTGAAAAATATAATTCTCTTATGAGCTAAAAATGAAAAGGGGAAGAGAAAGATAGACGAACAACAAGAAGAACTAGAATGGAGAGATGGAAAAAGACTATTTACTTAAAGTGGAAAAACCTTCTAGATCGATGCACTATAGTCAAAAGAGGTGATAAATAATATGGGAAAGTGGAAAACTTTCGAACAATATTGATTCTTGTTGCAAGTTTTAGTCAAACCGATTAACAAATAAAAAATAAAATAATTATGAAATAATTAACTTGTTTTTATAGTCAAAAAGTATATTAAATTAACAATTGATAAAATATCTTCCTTCTCCATCGGTTTTCTTTCGCATCTAAGAAAAAAATTTAAGATACAATAAGAATTAATGTTTTAAAAATCGGAAAGGAAAACGAATTGGTAAAAATTTTGGTTTAAAGTTTAATTGGATAAATTGGTTAAACATGTGGTCGAACCGTTTATTAAATAAACTAATAATATAAAACTAAATTTTATAAATATGTCACACATTATTATATGTTCTCACCTTAATAAAATAAATATACAAAAAAAAAAATCATTACAAATTTAATACAAGAATATCAATAATACATAACATAACATAGTTCTACACTTCATTTCAACCATCATTTAAGAATATTTTGACCAAACTAAAGAAAAACTATAATAAAGTGAGAAAACTTAAAGTTTGTACAGTTGTAAAAAACACATAGAAATTTTTTTTGTGATTGAGAAATGTATGTTAAGTTTTGATATTACCATATTAAAATTTTAAAAAAAATTAAAAAAATGGTAAATTTGATGAATTTTTTTGAATCGGACAATTTTACAAAATCAGCTCCGGTTCTTTGGTTCAAATGGTTTTGGACGGTTCAATCCGATTATTTCGATTTTACTTTGGTTTTGACCCACTAACAGTTTTAAAAGGTTGATCCAACCAAATTCATCTCCGGTTCCCGATCCAACTAATTTGATCCGATTTCTAAAACATTAATAAGAACAAGATCTTCTCTTGTACTTCTTTTCTCACATCTAAAAAAAATTCAAGATGCAACAAATATATATATATATATATATATATATATATATATATATATATATATATATATATATATATATATATATATATATATATATATATATTATAATATAATGAATCCTTCTTTATGGATCTTTAATCAATTTATAATTAATGTTTATGGAAAGTTTTCGAACTCATCAAAATCATTGATGACACGACAATTAATTTCTTCACTAAATTGACATTTTCTTATGTGTGCGTGCGTGAGATACAAGTAACAAGTATCTGTTGAATATTTTATCAATCATTTACAACTAATACATGAAATAAATTACTCGTTATATTTACATATTCTAATTCATCCACGTAGTCGAAATTGGAGGTGAGCAAAGGTTGAAATTATTCATTAAAGAGATGTAATGAAAGTTCATTTGTGACAATGTTGACAATATGAAAACGGGAGGGAATGTGTAGTACGTGTACTTGACTGCGAGAAGTAGATGCACTATTAAATGAGTTTTCAGTAACTTGTGGCTTCTGGTCCTCGCTGCTGCCCTCTCACATCGTACTGACGTTTTTTTGGGACACATGCTCAAGCCTAATTATACCAGTGTTATTTTCAACCTTTGCACTTACGTTAGAAACAGAGACATATATAAACATGTTCAGAGAAATTCACAAATTTCACAAAATCACTCATTTTTTTGCCTGAGTCAAATTCGAAGATGCATCTCCAAAAATAATGAAGAGCATATTTGGAGATACATCTTCGGATGCACTTGCGATTGTCTTGGCCATGGCAGATATGCCATATCTGCCCAAACAGTCCCAAAAAACCTCAATACATGTTTTTCTAGCCTATCAATTTTATTTACACTACTATCTAATGTACTTAAAATAACTAATGTATCTGTTTACTGTGAAATTTGCTAGACAAAGACAAATTTGATTTCACTTAAGGGATTAAAATAGAAAATATTTCGGAAAAGATTTGTGCAAAAATTGTAGGTTTCGAAAGTTTTTGACAATGAAACGTCAAGAACATTGAAAGAAAAATAATGCAGTAAAGTGAATAGGTAAAAAGGAAAAGTTAAAAGAGAAAATTAAGTTTATAAATGGAACGCAAATACATACATTGAAAACTCATTCTCACTTTCACAGTTGGATACTTTGAGTGTGTAATGCGTAAAATTGTCGACCTCTAAAACTACAAACAAACACTGCTTATATATTAGTCCTAATATAACTATCTACAACAGTCGACTTAGCAAAACTTGACACGTCTTCGTCTTCATGCATTTTTCGTCTTTGACAGGTTTCCACGTGTTCTTGAATAATTGTATGATCTTATCCATACTCTCTTTGATTAAAATATCATAGCCATGTCAACTAAAAACCCCGAATTTCACTAAGTCTTTTAACTTGACTAGGGTCTTCCATGGACCTCTCGACCAACTTTCCTAACCTCATTTGACAGGATATTCTTATCAAATGGTCAAGTTATCTTCTGGTCGAAAATGACCATTTCGACTATGGGTGAAACCTTAAATCCCTGCCATAGTAAGATTTGATCCTGAATTCTCACGTTTATTACCTGTGTCAAAAAAATGAGGTAACAAATTTCCCCCCCAAAATGCCATTTTCAACCACACAAATGTCGAAAGGGAGAAATGTGGCATTTTCAAAAGCTTCATAAAATGAAACAATGGTTGCTTTTACTTCAACTTCTACACAATCCACCAACAAAAATCCACTAGCATTTGTGATTCCAACATCATAGGAGGATAAAGAAAGATATTTCGTGCCTAAACCACAGCTTGAGAAAGAGAAAAGCTATGTATCGGTAAAACAGGAACTAATTCCGTTTTCCATTTCAGATAAACTCCTTGCGTTTCTAGGCCCATTTCCCACTACTAAATAACAACCTGAGAAAATGAATGATTTATTTCCTTGTTATCCCATTACCATGCCTTCTGCGTTCGAAGAACACGCTCTCGACCTGAACTTTATGGAGATGCTTACGTGCATTTTTTGATCAACACCCAAACCCCAAAATAAGGATTATCTTGCATGGCTCGACAATGTTCAAATCCAAAATTAAGAACAATGGGAAAACATGGGCATTTTTTACGTGATTCAACTATTTAGAATTGGCCCTAAGTATAATTTTGATATGCTGCTTGCTTCGATCTTCTTTTGGGAAAGTTAGACAAACACATTCCATCTTCCCAGTGGGATGGTTATGCCGACTTTGTTCGATGTAGCACTTATCATTGGGCTTCGACCCACGTGTGAAACCTTCACCCCTACATTGGAAACCCTTAATGAATTCTCCCTTGATCGATACAACCTCAAAAGTTATATCATTGACCATCGTGACTGTAGCGTGCGATTTTTGTCGGTGACGCGACCACCTTATCGCCATGGGTTCCTCACCGCAATGGTAGGAGTTGGGTGCTACTTTCTGATTTCTTATTTTTCCCGTGAAGCTGGAAGGGAAAGGGAAGCTATCTAGAACTAACCTTATCGCCATGGGTTCCTCACTGCAATGGTAGGAGTTGGGTGCTACTTTCTGATTTCTTATTTTTCCCGTGAAGCTGGAAGGGAAAGGGAAGCTATCTAGAACTAACCTTGCACGCGAATGTTTAACTGAACAAACGCTTAAGAGAGATTCGGGGAATACAGGGTCAGGTTATACAATGGGGAGTTATTAATTACCCATCCTAAAGGGGTATTTGTGCCTTGTTCAAAGCCCAAGATTGAAGCTAAAAGGTTTAACTGAGAGGGAATTTGTCATCTCTAAAGGAAGACATCTCGTCTGTTTATCACAACTGTTGGGTGACTGTTTATAAAGGAGGATTACTTTAACTGGGATATGTGAATCCAACAATGCCATAATTTCCTTTATAGGGGTGTTATCCTGAAGGGGAAAACTTTAACTCAATGTATAGCAATGCCATTTTTCCTTAGGAATTTCTCATGCTAAGAGAGGGACAATGGCATGGATGTAAATAATCCAGAGGTTTGCCGCTTACAGCAATTAGATGAAAGAGAGGATTTACCGGGATAAAAGATGGACAACAACTTGGATATTTGAATCAACAAGTGTCACACTTACAGCAGTTATATGGGATTAGGATTTGATTTGAATGTCTGTTTTGATATGTGATATAAAGAGAAATGACTTCCTACAGAGAGATTTTGATTTCCTCTGAGGGGATGTTGATTTTTGTGTGCCTTGATCAAAGCCCAAGGTTGAAGCTAAGAGATTGATTGACTCCACTGCGGAAATCCTTATATAAAGCCTCAGAGGAGGCTAGAAATGACTGACTCAACAAGAGAGTGTTTATTTGTGTCTTGTACAAAGCCCAAGATTGAGGCTAAAAGAAACTGACTCTTTGGGGGATATTATTATACAAAGCCTAAGAGGAGGCTAAAAGTTTGACTTTTCCGGGGAAAATATTCTGTCTGTCTTGTACAAAGCCCAAGATTGAGGCTAAAAGGGATTTTGACTCCGCCGAGGAGGGTTTGTATGTGTCTTGTACAAAGCCCAAGATTGAAGCTGAAAAGAAGACTGACCCTGTGGGAAAGAAATCTTTATCTGTCTTGTACAAAGTCCAAGATTGAGGCTGGAATGAGACTTTACTGACTCGGCAGAGGATATTTTAGGTGTCTTGTACAAAGCCCAAGATTGAGGCTGAAAGACAGTTTGACTCTGTTAGAGAGTATTATCTGTCTTGTACAAAGCCCAAGATTGAGGCTAAAAGAGGATTGACTCTGCTTAGGAAATTTATATGGTGTCTTGTACAAAGCCCAAGATTGAGGCTGACCAAGCTGGAGAAATCATTATACACGACCTGAGAGGAGGCCAACTTCTGCTATGGGAAATTATCATACCAAGCCTAAGAGGAGGCCGAAAAAGATTGACTCAACAAGAGAGTGTTTTTATGGTGTCTTGTACAAAGCCCAAGATTGAGGCTAAAAAGAGACTGACTCAACAAGAGTGTGTTTATTTCTGTCTTGTACAAAGCCTAAGATTGAGGCTAAAAAGAGACTGACTCAACAAGAGAGTGTTTATATCTGTCTTGTACAAAGCCCAAGATTGAGGCTAAAAGGGTTGATTTAACAAGAGAGTATTGAAAGGTGATTGACTCAACAAGAGAGTCTGAAAAGGTTAGCTCAGCTGGGGAAAATCTTTGTACAAAGCCCAAGAGGAGGCTAACTGTGCTGAGGAAAGGAATGATCATTATACAAAGCCTAAGAGGAGGCTATCTTTGCTAGGGAAGAACAAAGAAAGAAATCTTTATACACAGCCTAAGAGGAGGCTGTCTTCTATGTTTGTAAGGAACTTGAGAATGTCTTTGAGATCCAAGAGGGGATTAGACTGTCCAAGTCTACTGTTTATGGAAGATTTTATCTTTGTATGATGCCCAAGAGGAGGCTGATATTTCAAGGGATGAGGATCAACCCTAAAATGGTCTGAAGTTTTGACTTTGGGAAGACTGCTCCAGCAAAGGATGACTAAGTTTTGTCCTATACCATTAAGAGGTCTTCAGGGTCCTTGTATTAAGCCCAAGAGAAGGCATGAGAACTTCTTAGAAGCCGGAGGGTCCTTGTACAAAGCCCAAGAGGAGGCGAGTATGCTTTTAGGAAGCCTGTGGGTCCCAAACCTAAGAAAAGTTCAAGAAAGGTTTCACCAAGAAATAATCCTTTAGTAAACAGTTCTAGGGTTTGAAGAAATTCAAGAGAGGTTTCACCGAGAATTAATCCTCTCCGGGGAATTGAACTTCTTTGACAATTTCTAATAGTGACAGTCTGAGAAAAGTTTCACCGGGAATAATGCCTTTCTCTTTGTTCCATATTGTTTAAGCCCAAAAGAAGGCAAGACTGTATCTGGAAATCCTATGGGGATCTAGTTTTGACTGTATTAAAGAGTGACCAACTCTAAGCAAATATACTAATATATATACGGGTGATATATGACAAGTATTTAAAAGGATATGAAAGAAGGACTTACAAGTGAGCAAACTTCCCACAATACAGTTATATATATATGACATGTATTTAAAAGAATGAAAGAATAACTTACAGGTGAGCAAGCTTTCCACAATACAGTTATATATATAAAAGCAGGTAAAAGAAAGCTGATAAAACTTACAGGTGAGCAAGCTTCCATAGTTGTATTGTTAGTTGTTCAAGAAATTAAAGAAAGTTTTGATAACAACTGTATATTTTAACCTAATCAAACGGGAAGTTGTTTTGAAAATATTGTTGGGACTTATACTCGAGGAGAGGCCCAGATGAAAAACATTAATCATACCGTTGTTTTGAAAATTGTATTGGGGCTTATACAATGACTGAGGCCCAAAGAGGTTTTCTGTACAAAGGGATGCGTCTTACAACTCAAGGAGAGACCCAAATGTTTTGAAAAAGGAAAAGAATTGGGACTTATAACACAAGGGTAGGCCCAGATGGTTTTCGTTTTGAAATGGCGATCGCTCCGGAATTTTTTAACGTAGTGGGACTTATACAATGACTGAGGCCCAAAAAGGTTTTTATGTACAAGGAATGAGTCTTACACTCTATTAGAGACCCAAAATTGTTTGAAAAAAGATTTGTTGAGGTGATAGTGATCAAAACCCTAATTTTTGGTTTTTTAATGTATTTTAACTGAATAAAAATTCAATTAAAATAATCAAATACGTGAAAAAAGGTTGTGATCTTGGATTTATATTAGGAAAATCATGTTTCATTCATGGGATGATTTAAAAATCATTTGAATTTTGCAAAACCAAGAGAAAGAAACATTTTTATTGTTTAAAAGCAAATAAAATATAATTCTTTATAAAAATACCAAATATGTGAAATAAATAATATTTTTGTGAAATTTTCATGGAATAAAATATTTTAATATTTTTTGTGAATTTTCAAAAAAAGAATCAATAAAAAATAATTAAATTTGAGAGAGAAATTAATTTTTCAATTAATAAACAAAAACGTGAATATATGGAAAAAATAACAAAAAATGAAAAATGGCAAAAAAGGTCTGGGTGGGGTTTGAACCCACTACCTTGGCAACAAACACACATGCGCGCTACCACTGGAGTGGTGATACATCCGTGTATCAAAACCACCCCATAAATACATAAGGGGTGCCAAGTTTTCAGGCCTGACCAAGGTAAGGCAAGGCAAGTTTTGGCAATTTACGTGAAGTCTCTAACTTTCTCATTTCTCCATGGATTGGGACAAAATTTAGGTGCATCTGACCTAGTATTTCACAAGGAATCTTATGGTGGTCTTGGTTTTTTCAGATGAGGTCCCTATTTTAAAACCCGATAGTGGTTTTGAAATAGGCCAAAATTTGCATTTTCTATGCTAACACATCATACACACACTAATAGCATGGCCAATTGGTTCAAACACAACATATATAACATATATGAGATGTTTATGATCAGTGGACTTCAAAGCAATGCATAATTCAAAGAGTTCAAGTTGTCATGCACTTACCTCTTGGAGCTTTTTGTGCTATCTGCCAAGTTCCTTGTGCTAGAAGTAATTTGATGGTTTGGACACTCTCAATTGATCCCTTAGAAGGTTTTAGAATGATTAGAACCAGCTGGAATCCTCAGGAACAAGTTTTGGCACTTTCTAACAAAAGGGGCAAAAGTGACCAATATGGCAACTCTCTCAAATGGTGTTCCAGATGAGGGGAACCATTTAACACAGTTTGAGGGTGATATTTGGAGTGTGTTTGAGGCTTTGTTTGGTTTTGGAAGTGACTAAATCAAGGCATGGCTTGGAAAATGCAGAAAAATCAATTTTTGAGGTTTTGGAGGTTGACTTTATGATTTTGGTGTTTCAGGTCACAAGTGAGTGTTTGAACAGCTTAGATACAACATTTTAGAGGTGTTTGGATCATGAGCTGTGGTGGAATTGCTCTCTAACTCAAAAACTCAGAGATGACTTGCAAAAGAAGGCATTTTGGCCTAAAGTGAGAGATTTTGAGGAAAGCAAGTGTTGTAGTGCTTTGGTGTACTCAAACTGAGCATAAATGAGCTCTATTTATAGTAGAGCAATTTTTTTTTGCAAGCAATAGTGAATGGCAGTTGCAGCAGACCTTTGGCCAATGTTGAGCAAAAGGAATCTCAAGTCTCCTATAGCCATTAACTTGAGGTTAGGGCACATGCCTATGGTCCTTTGATTCAGAGCTTATTCTTGACTCATTCAGTTAGGAATGTGTCAGTCCATGTCACCTTGGTGTGTCTATTAAATGCATTGAAACAAAATTGGAGTCTTGGCACCTTTTTAGCCTTTTTAGGTTTGTTATGGCTAAGTGTAGATTCTTAGACTTTGGAGGCTTGGGGATTAGATCATTCTCCTTTTGTTTTATCCTCAGATGTGTCCAAATGGATGAAAAGAATTGGAGTTGTCCAAATTTGTCAAATCGAGCAAATTCACAAAATCTGCCTTGCTTGGGACAATTGGAAATGGTGATTTTGAGGGATTCATATCTCCCTGATAAGGTTGAGTTATGGGAGGCTCTTGTGCTTTTTAGAAAGCCCTCATATAATACAAAACATGTGTGATCATAGTTTTTTTTTGAAACTATTTGGATCCAAGTGAAAAAACCTCATGAACATTGATGTTCAAGGCTGGTAATTTAGGCAGATTTTCACTAAGTGTTGGAAAAAGTGTTATTTTTATGTTTTTGTGATTTTGATCAATCCATAAGTTAAAATCCATATAGAATTGGAGTCTGAGGTAGTTGAAGCTTTTTTAGAGTGTGACAAGACCTACAAATCCAGCTTTGGATCACCTAAAATGGTTGCTTGGATCTCAAGTTATGATCCTTAGAAGTTGGTACCAAAATCACTTTTGTTCCATAACTTAGAAATATTTTGGTTTCTCAAGGTTGTCCCTTTTGCAAGAAACCTCACTTTTCTTATTTTTTATTGATGGATGGTGATCTATATGATACATTAACATTGTTTTTGACTTAGGGGAACCATATTTGTGAAAAATTCCAAAAAGTCAAACTTGATTTTGTGCACAGTTGACTTTTTATCGGATGAAATCCAAACTGTACGATCCTTTGTGAAATCAAGTCCTTGACCTAAATCAAACCTAATGGATGGATTCCATAGGTGTTATAGGGTGTATTGAATCATGTCCCAAGGTTTGGGAGCATGTCTTGGTCAAAAGTCAAAGGCACAGTTGAGTTTTTCTTCAAAACCCTAATTGTGGTCCTGATGAAATTGAAACTTGTGGATCAAGCTTCTTGGGTCAATCCATTGTTGTAAATGGATTAATGTGGTGTATTTGAGGCCCTCAAATCATTCTTGAGGTCTTGGCTCATGCTTTGTCCCTAAAAGTCAACTTAGGGGAGAATTAGGTCAAGAAACCCTAATTCCTGATTTTTAGTAAATGCATCCCCTAAGGTTAAATTAACCTGATGATTGGGTCCATGAGGTCCCTTGGATTATCTTGGGTTGTGCTTTGAAGCATTGGCTCATGCCTAGATTAAAATTTTCACCTGGAGGCTTTAGTCGACCAAAACCCTAATTTGGTGACACTGGCGATTTTGAGGCTTGATCCACTTGGAATGTTAGAAACTTGTGCTTGATTCTTGATGTGGGATTCCTCTTGATCTCTTATGGGTGTTTGAGAGGTTAGACAAGTTGAAGATCATGTCATTTCTTGATTGATCCTTTGTCTAAATGCTCTGAGAGGGCTCAAAACCCTAACCCTTGATTGTGGTGAATGCTCAACCATCTTTGAGGAGATTGATGAGCCATGAAAGTACATCCATAATGTGGTAATGACCTTCACAATGATGGGAAATCTTGGTGTTCAAAATTTGGGGTATGAGAGATGCCCCTATTTAATCTTCTTGGACCCAAAGGTGTGAATGGCGAAGGTATTCAGGCATTCAGGGTGCAAGAGGATTAAATATCGGAATACCCGAAATTTTGATGGTGGTTATGAACGGCAGTTTGCTCATTCATCTTCTTTTACTAAGAAATGATACTTAGAAAAGGGTAAAAACGTCCCCTCGATCCTGGTCTTTAGCCAAGGAACTGGTCGTAGTTTCTGAAATAAACTTCCCCTCGATCCGGGTCTTCAGCCACGGAACTGGTCTGAAATTCTTTTGTCAATAAACTTCCCCTCGATCCTGGTTTTCTACCAAGGAACTGGTCTTAGTTTCTGAAATAAACTTCCCCTCGATCCTAGTTTTCTACCAAGGAACTGGTCTCAGTTTCTTTTGTCAATAAACTTCCCCTAGATCCTAGTCTTCAGCCACGAAACTGGTCTTAGTGTTTTTTTTTCGTCAAGTTCCTTCCTTGGCAAGGGACGTTATGTGTGTCATATCCCAAATTTTGACCACTAAGATTTCCCATCATTGTGCAAATCATCATCACAATATGGATGGATCATTAGTCTCCCCAAAGATGGATGAGCCTCCACTACAATCAAACTTAGGGTTTCAAGCCCTCTCAGAGCTCTTAGACAAAGGATCAATCAAGGAATGACATGATCTTCAACTTGTCTAACCTCTCAAACATCTATAATGGATCAAAAGGACTCCCACATCAAGAATCAAGCACAATGTTGCAGCATTCCAGGTGGATCAAGCCTCACGATCGCCAGTGTCACCAAATTAGGGTTTTGGTCGACCAGGGCCTCCAGATGGGAATTTTCCTCTGGGCATGAGCCAATGCTTCAAAGCATGACCTATGATGCTCCAAGGGACATCATAAACCCAATCACCAAGTCAATTTAACCTCAGGGGATGCAATCACAAAAAATCAGGAATTAGGGTTTCTTGACCTAATTCACCCCTAAGTTGACTTTTGGGGCAAAACAGGAGCCAAGACCTCAAGACATGATTTGAGGGTCTCTAATACACCACATTGATCCATTTGCAACAATGGATTGATCCAAGAAGCTTGAGCAACAAGTTTCAATTTCATCTGAACCACAATTAGGGTTTTGCGGGAAAAGTCAATTGTAGCTTTGACTTTTGACCAGGACATGCTCCCTAACCCTAGGAAATGATCCAATACACCCTATGACACCTATGAAATCAATCCATCAAGTTTGATTTAGGTCAAGGACTTGATTTCATAGAGGATCGCACAGTTTGGAATTCATCTGACAAAAAGTCAACTGTGCACAAAAGTCAACTTTAACTTTTTGAGATTTTTCACAAATATGGTTCTTTGACCCTAAAATGATGTTAATGTATGATTGGAATCATCATTCATCAAGAAAAATCAAGAAAAGTGGGATAACTTGTAAAAGGGGTAACCATAAAAAAACTTAGAAATTTTCTAAGTTATGGAACAAAGTGGCTAGGGTACCAACTTTGGAGGATCATAACTCCTAAACCACAAGGCCATTTTTCCCTATCCAAAGCTGGATTTGTAGCCCTCATGTCCCTCTACAAAAGCTTAAACTACACCTCATTCCAATTCATTGTGGATTTTGAGTTATGGAATGATCAAAATGGCTAAAAACATGAATTGTCACTTTTTCTAACACTTAGTGAAATTTTCACTAAGTCAGAATCTGCTTTACTTTTTTCCAAATGTAGGGGCATTTTTCACTTAGATCCAAAAATTATCAAAACCAATTATGATCAAGCAGTTGTTGTATCATATGAGGGCTTTTCAAAATGGCCAAGAACATCACCAAACTCAACTTGAGTCATGAGATATGACAACGACAATATGCCTTGCTGAAAACTGCCAAGGCTAGGCAGAATTTTGCAGTTTGGCTCGATTTGGCAAAATCAGATAATTCCAAGCCTTGTCATCACTTTGGACACATCTGAGGATCAAATCTAAAGGGAACAAACACTGATCCAAACCTCCAAAGTCTTTGGAACAAGAAGTAGCATGCCAAACCTAGAAATCCCTAAAAGAGGGACAAGACTCCAATTTTGGATTAAAGCATTTAATGAATGCTTAGAGGTGGCATGGACTGACACATTTGCAACTGAATTCAGTCAAGAATGATCCAACAACTAGGGAACCAAAGGCTTGTGCTCTAACCTCTAGTAAATGGCTAGAGGAGACTTGGCTTCCCATTGATCAACATTGGCCAAACCTCTGTTGTGGTTGCCATTCACTATTGATCCCAAAGCAAGCTTGCTCTACTATAAATAGAGCTCATTTGTGCTCAGTTTGAGTACACCAAAGCCATCACACAGATGCTTTCCTCAAAATCCCTCTCTTTAGGCCAAAATGCCTTCTTTAGCAAGGTAACTCTGAGTTTTTGAGTTAGAGAGCATTTCCATCACAGCTCATGATCCAAACACATCCAATATGTCATATCTAAGTTGTCCAAACTCACACAAGTGACCTGTAATCCTTAAATCACAAAGTCACCTCTCAAAACCTCAAAATAGTACTTTTGTGCATTTTTCAAGCCATGCCTTGATTCAGTCACTTTCTAAACCAGATAAAACCACAAACACACTCCAAATATCATCCTTAAACTGTCCCAAATGGTTCCCCCCATTTGGAACACCATTTGAGAGAGTTGTTATTTTGGCCATTTTAACCCCTTTTGCAAAAAAGGGCCAGTTTGTGTTTTTGCAGGTTCCAGCTGATTCCACTCACCCTAAAAGCTTCTAAGGGATCATTTGAGGGTGTCCAAAGCATCAAATAATTTCTGGAACAAGTGGCTTGGCAGATTGCATAGAAAACTCCAAAAGCTCAAAAAGAGGTAAGCATCATGACTTGAACTTCCCAAAATATGCATTGCTTTGAGGTCCACTGATTATGCACATCTTATACATGTTATATATGTTGTGTTTGAACCAATTCATCATGTAATTCATGCCTGTACCAAAGTGTAGCATAGAAAATGCAATTATAGGCCTATTTCAAAACCACTATCGGATTTTGAGGAGGGAGCATTATCTGGAAAAAATACCACCACCATTGGATTCCTTGTGAAATTCTTGGCCATATGCATATAAATTTTGTCCCCAACCATGGAGAAATGAGAAAGTTATGAACCTTCCCGTTTCTTGCCAAAACTTGTCTTGCCTTGCCTTGGCCAGGCCTAGAAAACAAGGCAAGCCTTGGGTATTTGTTGGTTTGTTTCAATCAACGGATGTATCACCACCTCAGTGGTAAGGCGCGCGCCCTATAACCTTGAGGTCGTGGGTTCAAACCCCACCCATGCCATGTTGTGTTTTTTTCACATTTTGCTATTTTTTCCCATATTTTCATGTTTTGTTAATTAATTGGAAAATTAATAACTCTTTCAATTTTAATTATTTTTGATTGGTTCTTTTTGCAAAAAATCACAAAAATGTTAAAATATTTTCTTCCACAAAAAAATTAAGTTTATATTAGTTATTTAATATAATTAGTATTTTTGTGAATAAATTCCTTTTTTAATTATTTTTAAACATTTAAAAGTGAATATTTACTTTGAAAATCAAAACCAAATGAGTTCTAAATCATCTTGTGATTAAAACCTCATTTTTCAAACCTAAAACAAAAATCACAAGTGGTTTATTCAAATTTATTTGGTATTTTTATCATTTTTATTTGATTTTCTTTAAATATTTACTTTTAAAGAAGACAAAATTAGGGTTTCTTTGATTTTCACCCTCATAAATCATTTTCAAACACTCATGGGCCTCTAATAGAGTGTAAGACCCAACCCCTATTTGAAACCAAAATAATTTGGGCCTCAGTCATTGTATAAGTCCTAACACATTTGCAAAAATCTCGGTGCGATCGCCAGTTTAAAAATAAAACCAATTGGGCCTCTCCTTGAGTTGTAAGCCCCATTCTTTTTCTTTAAAACCTATTTTGGGCCTCTAATAGAGTGTAAGACCGAACCCTTTGTAAATACAACCTATTTTGGGCCTCACTTATTGTATAAGTCCCGTTGTATTTCAAAAGTTCAGTGCGATTATCGCCCGTACAAAACAAACCCTGGGCTTCTCCTTGAGCTATAAGACCCATCTTTGTTCACTTTCAATCATTTTTGGGCCTCTTGAGAGAGTGTAAGACCCACCCCCTTTGTACAGAAAACCTTTCTTGGGCCTCAGTCACTTGTATAAGTCCCTGTACAAAACGCCAATGCGATCACTGATAAAACCCTGGGCCTTTCCTTGAGATGTAAGCCCCAATTTTCCTTTCAAAAGCACTTTCTCCTTTGATTTTGTAACATACTGTTATTTTCAATTTCTCTGTTGAACAACTAACCAAACAGCATGGAAGCTCTACAACCGAGTAAGTGTTTACCCGCTTTCATTTACTGCTTTCGTATGTATATAACTGTACTGTGGGGTTGTTTTCACTGTAAGTCTTCTTTCATAAACTCATATCGACTGTGTAATAATAGTATAGATATTTAGAGTTTCCCCGACAACTACGTCTAGAACTAAACAGAACCTCGTCTCCCGACGTTCTCCCGGATATTTCGACATAACCCAAACAATAAGAACTTTCTTTTACGTCAATTTTAGATAACTAGATCTATGAAATTTCCCCCTTGAACAGTTCATATACAGAAGGCCAATGTTCCAAGTGAAACCCCTTCTGGAACTGTTCATCAGCCTCCTCTTGGGCTTAGTGCAAGGACCCACAGGCTTCTTAAAAGCATCCCCGCCTCCTCTTGGGCGTTGTACAAGGACCCTTCGGCTTCTTAGAAGTTTCCACAGCCTCTTCTTAGGCTTCGCATAAATGATTCTTCCTCAGCGAAGATAGCCTCCTCTTGGGCTTCGTATAAATTGTCCCTCGGCTTCTTAAAAGTTATTCTCGCCTCCTCTTGGGCTTCGTACAAATTGTCCCGATGACCTCCTAGAGGTATAGGAACAGAAATTAGTCATCTTAATAGAACAGTCTTTCAAAGAGTCTAGATCTCACCACTACTGTTTCTTAAGCATAGTACAAAAGATAAAACCCGTAGACTTGGACAGTATCAATACCCTTTGGATTTCTCATTTCCTTAAAGAACAGGAAATAACCCCAATCTTCAGATCAAATCCATGAGTACAACATTACCCATATAAGAACTGATTTTCTCTTTTAACCAACATGCTGGACCTGTCACTCAACTGAAACAATTACCCTAGCCTCCTCTTGGGCTTTGTACAATGATCCTCCCCAGTGGAGCTAACCTTTTCACACTCTCTTATTGAGTATAAAAGACCCTCTTGTTGGGTCACAAACCTTTTAGCCACCATCTCGGGCTTCGTACGAGATACAAAACACTCTCTTGTTGAGTATAAAAGACTCTCTTGTTGAGTCAATCTCCTCTAGCCTCCATCCCGGGCTTCGTACGAGATACAAAAACACTCTCTTGTTGAGTATAAAAGACCCTCTTGTTGAGTCAAACCTCTTTAGCCTCCATCTCGGGCTTCGTACGAGATACAAAACACTCTCTTGTTGAGTATAAAAGACTCTCTTGTTGAGTCAAATCACTATTAGCTTTCGTCTTGGGCTTCGTACAAGACACACAAAAGACTCTTTTATCAAGTCAATCCCCTATAGCCTCAATCTTGGGCTTTGTACAAGACAGAAAAAACATTTTCCCCGGAAAAGTCAACCTTTTAGCCTCCTCTTAGGCTTTGTATAAAGAAACCCCGGTTGAGACAATCAACCTTTTTGTATCAAAATCTGTGCCTGGCTCACAGTATACAAACATCAACAACTCCTTTCCCCCATCTAATTGCTGTAAGTGGCAAGCCTCTGGATTATTTACATCCACACCACTGTCCCTCTTTTAGCATGAGAAATTCCTAAGGAAAGATGGTATTACTCTAAACTGAGTTAAAGTTTTCTCCTTCGGGTCAAAAATCCCTATAAAGGAAATTATGGCATTACTGGATTCACATATCCCAGTTAAAGTAATTCTCCTTTATAACCAGTCACCCAACAGTTGTGACAAATAGACCAAAAATCCCCCCTTTAGAGATGACAAATTCTCTCTAAAGTCAAAACCCTTTAGCTTCACATCTTGGTCTTCGAACAAGATACAAATCACTTCAGCTTCACATCTTGGGCTTCGAATAAGATACAAATCACTTTTAGCTTCACGTCTTGGGCTTTGATTAAGACACCAAAACACCATTTCCTCCCATAGAATAGGAGGAACTACGATCGCTCTGATTTCCCTGTTTCGGTAAATGGGAATACGTAGGCATAAGATTGAAAGAAAAATCTTAGCGAGCACACTAATCAAAAACCCAAAATCCTGTACCTTCATACATCAATCGAAAAGCATCAGTCCTAACATCCTACCAATAGCATAGTCCCATCATTTCAGTCTTAACAAAATAAGAAGAAAGAGGCCCCTCTTCCATATAGCATCTGTAACCTAACAGACCACTGTTTAAACTCAGTATGCAAGTAGGGTTAGTTGGAGACATCTATTTCCCTTCCTTCATCAGCTTCAATAGGATAAAAAATGAATCGACCTGTAGTCCCCCCAAGAGCGACAGTGCTTAAGAACCACGTCCAAAATCGCTCGCTATAATGTGTAGCGGTCTTCCTCAAACTTCTCGACGAATTTTCCAGGGGAGATGCCATTTGATGGGAAACATTTTTGATGTCAGACTTGCTGGGGAACCTATTCGTCTGAGTTGTAGAGGTGTTCAAACTTCTCTGTTGCAGACGTCATTTGTTGACTCTACTATGGAAAAACGAGTCTCTTGAGAGGCGGTTTCCTGCTTGGGGATATTACATTATACTTTTCTTCGAGATATTCTCGGAGAAATTCCATGTGATGCAATCCAATTTTGAGGTGTTGATGACTTTATTAACATTGACTTTCTGAAGAGAAAAACCAATGTGTTGCTGGGAGTCTTTAGTTCTGAGGCTTTCTCTGGGGATTTTCCTTAATCCGAGAAAGCGAGAACATCATCTTCAATAGTAAAGAGTGACGATTGTCGAATGTCTTCTTGTTTCTCAGAGGTTCAAGTTATCAAAGTGGTCGAGGACCATCTCCAATCCAGAAATAAACTGGGGAGAAATTGCTCAGACGCTGTATTTCATAACAAATAAAGGACTGACAACTCGATTGAGAGGACTTTTATCACTTGGTGGTAAGATTGACCAGGGTGATAGTGATGCAATATGATTATGAATGTGAATCAAGTATGCATGTATGTATGTTTATGCTGACAAAACTGACGCGACATACAGACTAATAGATGAGCATGACTAGATACTCGGCCACTGCGGGGGATGAAAAGTATCAATGTTCCAAGGTAGCAATCCTGCCTTGCCTATGAGAGGTAGTCCCTGTAGAGAGAAAAAAATTGTTCAATCGGTCTTAAGAGATACAGACTCTGCCGGGGATGTCAGATGAAACATGGTCTCTGACATAGTTGATCCTTCATTCAGGCGCACTGGTTTAGAAGAAGTACTTTGATCCTACACTTTGAAGTTCAATTACTTCCGAAGAAGCGATCGATGTTCTTTCAATGTTCAACAGTCAAAAAAATTGCCATCTTTTTTTTTAAAATCAGAAAAATTTTGACAAGTAAATTCATTTTTGTTTTATTTCAAGAATCTTTGATCATGTTAAAAAAATTTCATTCTGTAAAGCTAAAACAAATAAGAATTGCAAACAAAAGCACTAGGGCTCAAAGTTTATTGATAAGCTGGAAATCAGCCAAGCGTGTGATTCCATAGAGTGTTTACAAAGTTAGAAAATGGTAATTTAATGGAAAAGGGCTACATTGAAACATAACGACAATTATCCTTCTACCAAACTTTGAATTTCGGACATCCTGAGCTTTTGCCGAAGATGACCTTGACTGGAAGTTTTTCGATGAACAGTGTTACCGCTGGGGATTTAACCTCGTCGGACGTAGTTACTTGCCATTAATCCCTAACTTTTGCATGGATTGTACTTTGAGATTTTCAATCCATCGGGATGATTTTTGCTCATGTCTCTAATTTTTTCCTGGGCCACCCTTTCGGGTTTTCAATCCACCGAGACGTTTTCTTTTTCATTTATTTAGGCGAAGTATTTCTTGACTACGTCAACATTTATGGGATAAGAAAATTCCTCTCCATCCATGGTTGCGAGTCTCAAGGCACCGCCTGAGAAAGCTCTATTGACCACATAGGGGCCATCGTAATTCGGAGTCCATTTGCCCCGGGAATCAGTGAGAAATGATTGTATCTTCTTGAGCACAAGGTCTCCTTTTCTGAAGACGCGGGGTCGGACCTTTTTGTCAAACGCTTTCTTCATTCTCCGTTGATACAACTGACCATGGCATAGAGCCGTTATTCACTTTTATTCGATTAGGTTCAGTTCATCGTGTCGACTTTGACACCATTCAGCCTCTGTTAGCTTAACTTCCATCAATACCCGGATTGATGGGATCTCTACTTCTATGGGGAGCACTGCTTCTATGCCATATACTAGAGAGAAAGGGGTTGCCCCTGTTGAAGTGCGGGCAGATGTACGATAACCGTGAAGAGCAAAGGGTAACATCTCATGCCAATCTTTGTAGGTTACAACCATCTTTTGAATGATCTTCTTGATGTTCTTGTTAGCTGCTTCTACCGCTTCGTTCATCTTGGGTCGGTAGGGAGATGAGTTATGGTGTTCGATCTTGAACTCAGAACATAACTCCTTCATCATCTTATTGTTCAAGTTAGATTCATTATCAGTAATGATATGGCTTGGAACACCATAACGGCGGATGAGATTGTTCTTGATAAATCGGACCACCACTTGTCGGGTTACATTGGCGTATGATGCTGCTTCGACCAACTTGGTGAAGTAGTCAATGGCTACCAGGATGAACCGATGTCCGTTTGAAGCATTTGGTTCAATCATGCCAATCATGTCGATTCCCCATATAGAAAAAGGCCATGGGGAAGAGAGAACCTTGAGATGTGTTGGCGGTACATGGATTTTGTCTGAGTATATCTGACACTTGTGACATCTCCTCATGTACTTATAGCAATCGGATTCCATGGTTAACCAGTAGTAACCTGCTCTAAGAATTTTTCTCGCCATTGTGTGTCCGTTGGCATGAGTGCCAAAGGTTCCTTCATGAATTTCTATTATCAGCCTGTTTGCTTCTGGCCTGTCTATACATCGGAGCAAGACCATGTCAAAGTTTCTCTTATATAGTGTATCACCACTCAGGAAGAAGCTGCCAGCCAGTCTTCTGAGGGTTTTCCTGTCTTTTCTTGATACCCCAGGTGGGTACTCTTGTTTTTGAAGGAAGCATTTGATATCGTGATACCAAGGTTTGTCGTCTATGACTGCTTTGATTGTGAAGACGTAAACGGCCCTTTCTAGGCGCATTATGTCAATCTTAGGTATGTCGTTCCATTGACCTACACTAATCATGGAAGAGAGAGTGGCTAATGCATCAGTCATGTGATTCCCTTCACGAGGGATGTGATGAAACTCGACTCTGTTGAAGAATGGTAACAACCTTCCCGCGTAGTCTTTGTTTGGAATCAGTCTTGATTGGTATGTGTTCCAATCTCCTTTGATCTAATTGATAACCAGGGCTGAGTCTCCATACACATCCAAGTTCTTAATTCTCAAGTTGATCGCTTCTTCGAGACCCATGATACAAGCTTCGTATTCGGCCTCGTTGTTTGTGCACTTGAATGTCAGTCGGGCGGTGAAAGGAATGTGGGTACCCTGAGGTGTTATGATTATTTCCCCAATTCCGTTTCCATAAGTGTTGACAGCTCCGTCAAAGATTAGTCCCCATGGGAACCTGGTTCTGGCCCTTCACTGGGTAGCGGTTCATCGCAATCTTTCATTTTCAAATACATGACATCTTCGTCTAGGAAGTCAAATCCGACTGATTCTTGATTGTCAATCGGTTGATGAACCAAATGATCGGCTAAAATACTTCCTTTAACGGCTTTCAGAGCATGGTACTCGATGTCGTATTCCGATAACAACATCTGCCAACGGGTAATCCTTCCCGTGAGAGCAGATTTTTGAAAGACGTACTTGATTGGATCCATTTCGAAGATTAACCAAGTTTTGTGGAAAATCATGTACTGGAAAAGACGTTTGGCTGCCCAAACCAGAGCACAACAAGTTTTCTCAAGCATAGTGTATCGAGACTCGCAGTCGGTGAATTTCTTGCTCAAGTAGTAAATCACAGATTCTTTTCTTTTCGTTTCATCCTGTTGACCAAGTACATAACCCATGGAGTCCTTAAAGACTGTTAAATAGATGATCGGCGGTCTTCCCTCCACTGGAGGTGATAGGATAGGTGGGTTCAACAGGTATTATTTGATACTGTCGAAGGCGGTTTAGCAGTCTTCTGTCCATACGCATTCCTGATTCTTTTTTAGTAATTTGAAGGTTGGCGCTCATGTCGCGGTCATGAGGGATATGAATCTGGAAATGTAATTCAGACGTCCCAGGAATCCTCTGACTTGTTTTTCAGTCTTTGGAGAAGGCATTTCTTGAATAGCCTTGACCTTGTCAGGATCAACCTCAATTCCTTTCTGGCTGATGATGAACCCTAGCAGTTTCCCTGAGCGGACACCTAACGTGCATTATTGGGATTCAAGCGGAGTTTGAACTTCCTCAGACGCTCGAATAACTTTGATAAGTGGGTCACATGCTCCTCTTCTATTTTAGATTTGGCAATCATGTCATCGACATACACTTCAATTTCTTTGTGCATCATGTCATGAAACAGAGTAGTCATGACCCTTTGATAGGCTGCCCCGGCGTTCTTCAAACCGAACGGCATTACCTTGTAACAAAAGGCGCCCCATGGGGTGATGAATGAAGTTTTTTCCATGTCTTCCAGTGCCATTTTGATTTGATTATAGCCCGAGAATCCATCCATGAAGGAGAAGACTTTGAACTTTGTTGTACTGTCTACCAGCATGTCAATGTGCGGTAAGGGAAAGTCATCCTTCGGATTGGCTTTGTTCAGATCCCTGTAGTCTACGCACATTCTGACTTTCCCGTCCTTTTTCAGAACTGGTACTATGTTGGCTAGCCGTTGAGGATATTCTGATGTGGCGAGGAAACCCGCGTCAATCTGTTTTTGCACTTCCTCTTTGATTTTGATGGCCATGTCTGGATGAGTCCGTCTTAACCTTTGTTTTTACTGGTGGACATTCTGATCTTAACGGTAAATGATGCTCCACGATGCTGGTATCCAACCCTGGCATGTCCTGATAGGACCAAGCAAACACATCTGGAAACCCTTTGAGAAGTTCTATCAAGTCTTTTCTTTGACAGTCGGACTGAGCAGTGCCCCAATCTTGACTTATTTTCTCTCTTCTTCTAAGCCCAAGTTTACTGTTTCCAACGGCTCTTTGTGAGGTTCAATGGACCTTTCCTCTTGTTTGAGTAATCAGGAGATCTCTTCTAGAATTTCTTCGTCCTCTTCTTCTTCAGCTTCAAATACCGAGAATTCAAAGTTGGGAGAAGGCATAGGATTGTATGTGTCAACGGGGTTTAAAACAAGCAATCTGCATGACGTGATGATTTATTTTTAGAAGAATAGAGAGAATGCGAGAGTGCGTGCACTGTATTTTCTGAAAAATGCTTGTTTTTATTTTGAGTTGTTTTTAGGATTACCATTTTCTGGAAAAGCGAAAAGTGAAAACAGCAATAAAATGCGGAAATTACAGAACGACGTTTATTTATTTATTTATGATTTTGTCGATTCTTGAAACTACAGCCCTATAAAACAAAACTCTGTCGCTTTGGGCAAAGCGAAGAGGGACATTTACAAAAAGTGAGCCCTATCAAAACATCCGTTTCACCTGGGCAAGGTGAAAGGTTAAAACAAAGACGACAATTACTTAGACTTATGGACGACTTTCGGGACACCGACAGCAACCCATTGGCGGCGAACTCCTCGGTGAATCACAAAGTCTGGCACCTTCTTTCTTGGCTTGTCCTTAGAAATGACGCTAATTTCTGGCGGAGCAGGATCGTTGGAGTCTGTCCCCCAGGCAGAATTGTCGTAGACGATCTCTTCTATTGTATCTTCACAGTATTTTTACTCTCAGGCGGATCTCCCCATCCAGTTGGCTGGATGTCTTCGAGCCTGATACGAGAGCTTTCAGGAGCGGTGTACTTGACCAAGAAGTCGTACTTGCCACTCGGTTGTCCTAAGGTGTCCCATACTTCAATGGAACTGGAGGAGTCATCCCTCTCGATGACGTTGACCTCGGTAAAAGCATAGTTGATGAACTCTTGTCCTGCAATCTTTGCAGATTCATCATTGTGCTGGATATCTTCTGAATGCCCTGAGTAATGATCCCATTATTCGGTGGGGACGCAGGTATTCTTTTCAATTTTACTCAGCTGATAAGCATTGTTTGGCTGAATCTTTTGCCCCAAGTCTTCTGGGTACTGCTTCCAGATAGGCAAGTCACCCATTGGGTCATAATAGTCATAGTCGAAGTTGTCTTTCATTAGAGTGTCCTCCTCTAATGAGTTGGGAGGAGCACGACATCCTTCCGAATCACAATCTCCGTATATCATCTTGACGTCTGATCTTGGTATATATCTCAGACTCTGTGTGGGATAGCAAAATGGCGTACGCGTTTCTTCTTGAGACATATAACCTTCCTCGTTGAGATAGGACTTCCACCCTTCATCTGTATCGGAGGAGTCACCCTCATTGATGGTGTGTATTTCTTGAGACACTGGGTGGAGAAAGCCTCCACTGTGGAAGAAGTCCTGAATGGGATGAAAACATTCATCGTTAGTAGCAGTCTGGGTACAGGTCGAGGAAAAACCAAAACCTTTCTTCGTCTTTTATCAGTAGGAATGACAAGCTGCCCCCATCCTTTTGCGTTGTTACTCTCGATTACTTTAAGAGAGATGTTCCTTTTTCTGATTGATTCTCATTGCTCACCAAAAGCGCTTAGAACTGGGTTCCAATAATCTCTTCTGGTTCTACACAGGAGGACGATGATAAGTTGCTCACGATTAAGGCCTGATCTCCACATATTGCAACTAGCTTGTCATTCTTGACGAACTTCAGCTTCTGGTGAAGTGTCGAAGTGACTGCCCCAGTCTCGTGTATCCAAGGTTTTCCTAATAAATAGCTGTATGCTGCCCGGATATCCATGAGCTGGAAAGTGACTTGGATAGTGTGAGGACCGATAGTTATGGGAAGATCAACATCGCCGATAACTGTTTTTCTGGATCCGTCAAATGCTTTGACGATGACCTCACTGCCTCTCATCGGAGATCCTTGAAATGATAGTCGCATCAGAGTAGATTTTGGCATAACATTCAGAGCTGATCTGGTATTTACCAGTACGCTGGCTAAAGCATCGTCCTGGCAGTTGACTGTAATGTTAAGCGCCATGTTGTGATTTTTACCTTCTTCTGGCAAATCTTCATCACTGAATCCTAAATTGTTGCAGGAAATGATGTTAGAGATGATGTTGTCAAATTGTCTTATCATCACATCTTGTTCCACAAAGGCTTGCTCTAAGACTTTCCGTAAAGCTTCCCTGTGAGCCTCGGAACTGAGTAATAGAGATAGCACAAAGATTCTTAAAAGAGTTTGCAACAATTGGTCTACAATGTTGTACTCGCTCTTCTGGATGAGCTTCAGCACCTCATCATTGTTCTTTGAAAGGTCGGGATTACTGGATTGACCGAATGGTTGATTTAAAACTTCTGTTTGAGGTTCCTTTTCCTTGGTAGGTTCTCCAACTCCTCGGTTGAAGATCCGACCGCTCCGTGTTACTCGACTAATGTCTGCAATATTCATGATGGAGGGTAATGGAGTTTCCTTTCCATTCTAAATTGTTGTTGCACCGTACTTGTAAGGGATAGCCTTATCAGATTTGTACGGTAGTGGTCCCGGCGCATAGATAACTACAGGAGCCTTCTGATTTTTCTGACCATCGTAGCCGGACTCAATTGGTTCGAGGTTGAGAATCTTCCCACTATCAAGAGGAACTCTTGATTCATGGAGTATAGGGATTATGGCGCATATGACTTTGGCCATTTCTCGTTTAGGGATTAAGACAACGTCTTTGCCTCGATCAGGAAGATAGTATTGCATTACGTTAATCGAGCTAGAACATGAACATGGTCGGATTTCTTTCCGATCCACCTGATTTTGAAGGGCTGCTCGCAAGAGGCCGCATCCTTGGTTGTTTTCTAAGCCAACTCTACAGCGCTCATAGTTGTGTGGTGGCACCCGGCCACGTCCGCTTTGTATGTAGTGCAGCTTTACTAGATCTGTTTCCATTGATCGAACATCCTGACTTTGATGCCTAGTAGGGTTCCCATCAGTTATACTGACTTGATGTGTGTCTTCATCTAAGTAGATCGGAAGCCACCAGTGGTTCAACAAGTGTTAAAGTGTTCTTTGAACAAGTGCAAATCCTTGGTTGTCTTCACGACGCACTTTACAGTTTTGATAATCATGTGAAGCCAGAAAACCGAGCTGGTCTTGCTTAGCGTGTAATTCTACCAGACTGGTATTCATCAAGCGAATATCAAAGATTTGAATCATATTAACTTGATAATGACTTCTATCACAGTAATCCTGGATCCATCCAAGATCCATCTGATGCTGGAGGTCCTCTTGTACAAAAGAGCATCCCTGATTGTTTATTGAGCATATCGGACAAGAATTGTAATCATGTCGTGGCAAATCATGATGTTGGCTTTGCCTTGAGTCCATTGCCACCAAGTTGACATTCATCGCCAGAATGTTGTGGTTCTGGATGATGTTGGAATTTGTATAAGTCATGTTGACCTCACAGATTCGGTGATCTTGGATCCACCCGAGATCCATCTGTTCTTGTAGAGCTAATCGCACTACGGAACATCCTTGATTATTCTTTGAGCAGATATCACACTGGTGATAATTATGAGACTGTACATGACCGTATCCGCTCTGTCTGCAATGCATCTTGACCAGGTTGGTTCCCAATAGGAGTACATCGTGAATTTGATAGCTATGGTTAGACTCTTCCTCTATCAAATTTACTGTAGCTTTCTCGTGTTGAGGCAACGGGTTCGTCTGAATATTTGGATTTGTATCTTTGAAAGATAGGACCCCGTTCCTGACAAGCTTCTGTACATCAGACTTGAAGCTGAGACAGTTTTCTATGTTATGCCCCGGTCCTCCTTGATGGTAAGGGCGAGTTTGATCCGTTTTGAACCAAAAAGATAGATTTTCCGGTACTGTAAGAGGAGACCTGATTTGGACGTGCCCCTTGACCAATTGTAGTGGAAACAGTTCTGCATACAACATCGGTATAGGGTCAAACCCTGGTGGTCGCGTTGTACGGTTATTGTTGTTGTACGGTGGACGAGCCTGCTATAGAGGCTGTTGTGTCCTTTGCTGATATTGTATTTGACTTGGTTGCCTATGAGCAACCTGAGGTTGATACGTTGGAGCCGGCGCAGGGGTGATAGCAGGAGTTACTGCTGCTATTGGTTGATACCTTCGCCTTTGCTTTCCGAGAGAGATATTACCAATATCTTGCTCTTTTTTCTTATGGAAAGCACTACCGTATCTTTTGGTACTGCTTGATGGTCCTGTATCTTTGACCAGATGTCCTTCTTGAACTGCTTCTTCAAGGAGAACTCCCATGTTCACCATTTTAGTGAAGTCACTGGGCGCACTGGCGACCATTCGGTCGTAATAGAATGAGCTCAAGGTTTTCAAAAAGATCTTTATCATCTCTTTTTCCTCAAGAGGGGGGCAAATCTGAGCGGAAATTTCACGCCATCTCTGAGCATATTCCTTAATGGTTTCCTTATCCTTCTGCGACATGGCTCTGAGTTGATCTCTGTCCGGCGCCATGTCCAGGTTTTACTTATACTGCTGAAAGAAGGCAGCGCCAAGATCTCTGAAAGTGACGATCTTGGTGCGGTTTAAACCCATGTACCATTTGAGTGCGGCATCGGTTAAACTATCTTGGAAGTAGTGGATCAGTAGCTGTTGATTCTCTGTTTGAGTTGACATCTTTCGAGCGCACATCACCAAATGACTTTGAGGGCAAGAGTTTCCCCTGTATTTTTCAAAGTCGGGCACCTTGTATTTGTGCGGGATTTTCACATTGGGGACCAGACAAAGGTCTACGACGTCCTTTCCGAATAAATCCTGGCCAGGAATGGCATGCAGTTCCTTCTGAATCTCCAAGAATTGTTCCTAGAACTCATTCATTATGTCGTACATACTTTCGTTTCCACCAGAGATTACTTGTGGAATCTGTCCTTCTGAGATAGTGTGTACCACTGGTTGTGGTATAGTCATTACGGCGGTGACTCTTGGTGCTTCCCTATCCCGAAGTTTGTAACCTTCAGGAGTCGCTGTCATGACTCTTGCATCTTCGCCTTCCCGGAGTTTGTAACCTTCAGGCCCAGCAGTTCCTGCTGTAGTTTCTGGGTCTTCCGTGACCGGCGGAATATATCCTTCAGGGATAAAGTTAATAGGCATGTCCCAGGGACGATCTTTGGGCATGTTGTATTGAGGATCATAAGTCTCCACTATGGGCGTAGATGTGTTCTCTGAGATCACAGTCCTTTGTTGTTGTTTCTGAGTTGCTGCCAGAGATTGCATGTCACTGTGAAGTTTCCTCAGATCTTCTTTCAGAGCCTCGATTTCTTCTCTCAGCTCTCTGTTCTCTTCCTCGAGATCATCCATTTTCTTTTGTCGATTGGCCCGAGTATTGTATGAATGAGACAATTTGACTCTAGAATCGTGACACATATGTGAGATTCGAAGGTAAGAAGAATGCGTTATGTCAGAATGATGAATGCAATGGTATATTTATTATTATATATTTTTTTCAAAAAGAAACTACAACAAACAGATTGCAAATATCATACAATGGGGAGACCCCGTTTTATTGAATTTGAAAGATTGCAGAAAGGGAAATACAGTATTTTACAAAGTACTGTAAAAGGAAATGTCTAAGTTTATGGATCCTGTAACGCCCCGATTTCGATTATTCCAATTTTTGTTGAGTCCTTTATTTAATTGAATGTTAAATTATTCTATTTATGACTTTGGTGTGATAATATGCTTTTATGCTATGTTATGATGTATTATCTCGTTTGAGAGCGTTTTCGGGAATTTTTGGCTTAAGGGCATTTTGGTCATTTTATAACTATTAATGAGTTAGAGAAAATTAAGGAAGTAATTTGTAGAGGAAATTTATTAGAAAGTGAATTAAGTGTAGAAATTGAATTAGAGGAAATATTGTGTAAAAATAGAAATGAGAGAAAAAGGGGAAATAGAAAGAAAAAGAAGAGAAAGAAAGAGGAAGAGGGAAAAAGAGAAGAAAAGAGGAAAAAGAGTGGAAATCATCAAGAACAAGAGCTAGATCATTTGGAATCCGGGTCAGGGTTAGAAACATTGTTATCTTGTCTATGTGTGTAGTTATGTATGTGTATGTTTGTGGATGGAAAGATTTTCATGAGTTTTTGGAAAACCCTAAATTGGTGAAATGTTGTTGATGATGATCCAAATGTGATTTTGGGTTTATAAATGTGTTTCTAATGATGTTTACATGTTGGGTAATGGTTTGGATGATGTCTATTGGAGTGGGACTGAGTTTGATGGGGTTTTGGGTTGGGAGAAGACTCAGAACAGCGTTTTGGGAATTTCTGGTATCGCAGGTTCGCCTGGCGAATGGGCCAGCGAGGGCTCGCCAGCACTCACCTGGCGAACAGATGAGCATTTCTGGGCACGGGCACTCGCCTGGCGAAGGCCAGCGAGCAGGTCAGCGAAGGTTCGCTGAGTTGTTCACCTAGCGAACTTTGGGTGTTTTTGGGTCTGATGGTTGCTGCCTTGGTTCGCCAAGGGGTTCGCCTAGCGAACTTTGTGTCTGTTTTCTAGCTAGTATTTGGTTCGCTGGACATTCGCCTAGCGAAGGTGCTAGCAAATGCTCGCGAGAGGGTTCGCCCAACGAACAATGCTGTTTGTGTAATTTTGTTTTCTGCATAACTTTTGATCTGTGGTTCGGTTTGAGGCGTGGTTTGATGCCTTAGAAAGCTTATAAAATGTTCCTTCTTATTAAAATGATTTTGAGATTGTTGACCGATTTAATTATGTCGGGAATGCAATGTGAAAATACATGTTGTGATGATGATGTGTGGCCTAAGGGCAAGAAAATGCAATGTGTTGTATTTGGTTATATATGCATGTTTATAGTTGCATATATGTGTGAAGATGCAATGGTTGTCATGAGTTCTTGTGTGTCAAGCATCATGATATGCATTGTTGTGACGTCCTGAGTGACGGATTGGTTCCTGAAGGAATCCGCTATAACGTCGTGTGCTCGCTAGTGGGGTGTGAGCGATGATTATAGACGATCGTGTGCCCGCGTGTGGGGTGTGAACGATCGGGTCGTGTGCCCGCGTGTGGGGTGTGAACGATCGGGTCGTGTGCCCGCGTGTGGGGTGTGAGCGATCCATAAACACCGTGTGCCCGCGTGTGGGGTGTGAGCGGTGGGTGAACATCGTAGGCCCGACGGGGAGTTACAGTGATGTAACGAGCGATGGTTCCAGCAGAGTTCCTAAGTGAACTAGTATTGAGATTTGATGGAGTCGGTACCGCATATGCATTTGCATAGAGTCGTTGTGTCGGTCTCTTACATTCCCATGAATCATGATTGCATTGTTATATATGGAAAGTCATGATTGATTATTTGTGTGGAAAATGGTGATGTACATTTATGATAAATGTATTGTGCATGTTTGATATGAATTGATAAATGGTTGATTTTATGATTGAGCTTGTGATAAGCCTTTGGAAATTGTTGTGCAATTGTGTTGGATGTAGTGAATTGTAAATGATATGTTTTGTGTATAAATGTATGCATTGTATGAGAATAGGTGATTATGTGCATGAATGATATGCTTGGGTTGTGATATATGTCATATAATGGAATTGGTGAGTAATAGTGTATGTGGTAATAAATGCGTTATGTGTATTTTTATGTTGAAATATATAATTATATGCATCGATATTATGATAATGTTTCTTACCCTTCTGCTGTTTTATAATGCTCTATGAGGCATTGCAGAGTAGGTTGCTGAAGGTATTTTGTGGAGCTTAGGACTTCATTTCTTTTGGTCGGTCGGCTCTGATATGTAGCACCGGGTAGCTAGGATTACATGATTATTTTGTGATACATTTTGTATATGTATCTTGACTTGAATTGTTTATGTAAACATGATTCCGTGTTGACGGATAGTATTTGATATATATATATATCTATATATATATGATGTTATTCAGTATTTAGATGTTTCCGCTTTTATTCTAAATATTGAGATGTGGGTGTAAGGACGAAGTTCCTCTGTGCAAGTTACCCCACTGTTGCATATCTTTATGAGCAGGTGTTGTATGTTTTAATTTCAAGTATAATGTGACATGCTCCTTTTATGCCATGCTTTGTAATTATACTCTGATGAAATTTTTAATATATGCCTAAATGATTAGTACCTGATTATTTGGGGGTATAGAAGGGGGTGTTACATTAAGTGGTATCAGAGCCAGTGTTGAGTCAGTTTGTGTCATTCCTTGTTGGCCTTTGTGGTTCGGTGAGCTGTTTGTTTAACCATAGTTGCTGTTATTGGAAATTAACAGAATATGGCTCGGGCTGTGCAGGGTGTACCGAATGTTACGGGTAATGATGAGTTCAGGAAGAACGAGCCGCCTATCTTCAAGGGAAGATATGATCCTGATGGTGCACGATTTTGGCTTGAGGAGGTTGAAAGAATCTTCCATGGGATGGATTATGCTGAAGAGAATAAGGTGAGACTGGGTACTCACATGCTGGAAGAAGAAGCAGCTGATTGGTGGGTTAGTTTACGCCAAGTGTTGGGAGAGGATGATGAAGAGGTTACTTGGGAATTGTTTAGCCGAGAGTTTCGGAGGAAGTACCATCCTGAAGGTGTGAAGGAAAAGAAAGAGATTGAGTTTTTGGAGTTGAAATAGGATAATATGTCTGTTGTTGACTATGCTGCTAAGTTTGTTGAGCTGGTGCAGTTTTATCCTCATTATGCTGAAGCTACTGCTGAGTTTTCTAAGTGTGTGAAATATGAGAACGGATTACGTCCGGAGATTAAATGGGTAATCGGTTATCAGAGGATTAGAAGGTTTTCTGATTTGGTGGACAGTTGTAGGATTTACTAAGAGGATCGTAGGGCGCGTGCTACTCCCTATAAGAGTGTGAAGGACAGGAAAGGGAAACAACAGTCTCGTAGCGGTCCTTATGTCACACCAGCTGATAAGGGTAAGCAAAGGGAGAATTTTGAGAAAAATCCAAGTGGAAGAGGTGTGTCTAATTCTCCGAGGTGTTTTAGGTGTGGTGAGTGGGGTCACCGCCAGTCCGAATGTAGGAAGAATTTGGTTAAGTGTTCTGATTGTGGAGGGGTAGGGCATGTAGCAGCTGAGTGCAAGAGGAAGAATGTGGTTAAGTGCTTTAACTGTGGTGAAACATGTCATATTAGTACGAGGTGTATGAAACCGAAGCAAGCTCAGACTGGTGGGAAGGTTGTTGCATTAGCAGGAGATGAGACTACTAGTACGGATCGTTTGACTCAAGGTACTTGTTTTATAAATAATACGCCTTTATTTCGCTATTATTGGTACTGGAGCGACTCATTCGTTTATTTCGTATGAGTGCGCAAAGCGTTTGAATTTGTTGTGGTCTGTTTGGGGTGGTGAGATGGTTATCAATACTTCTGCTTAGGGGTCGGTAATTACTTCCTGGGTTTGTTTAATTGTTCTTTGACCGTTTATGGTAAAGGATTTGTGATGGATTTGGTGTGTTTACAGTTGGAAGGATTAGAATGAGATAAGTTGGGGAGAAGCTGGTACTTCTCCAAGTTGCTTCAGGTATGGAGCGTTGGCTCAGTGTGTTGTGGAATTGCAAGATTGTAAGTGCTCTTTAGACAATGTGGTTCCCGGTTCCGAAGGGAATGCGGAGGTAAGGTTTATGTCAACTGGGGAATTGTGCCTTAGGTGGTTTTGTGCACAAGGTGCAAGAAATGCTACTATAGGTTGGTGGAGACAGTTTATACCCCATCATGATTGTCGGCTGTCTATTGGCAAATTGAGGAACTGATCACCCTTAATCTATTGTTGATAGCAGACGGGAATTGTGTTGGATGGGATAGACGTATCTTTCCGGCTTTAATAGTGAAATGGAATACATTGTTCGGAATTAATGAAGGATTATGGATTGATTTTGATGAGTTGATGAAGATTTTCATATTTGAAGACGAGACAGATTAGAAGTTTTAGTATGTTGGGAAGCCATTAAGAGAGTATGATTGAGTATTATTATTGGTTGTTTTCAGAGTTGTTGGTAACAAAAGGAAAAGATGATTGCACGAGATAATGAGCATGCGGTGTATGAGGGAATTTATGAGACTTGGGATGTCAAGGGAAGAGATTGTATATAAATTGTTGAGAAATGAATAAGGTGACGATTGAGAATAAGATAACTAGGATGGTTTGGATCATTTGATGGAAGTAGTGATTTGTTTGGGTCGTGGCTTAGGTTTTCAGCATTTGAGAATTCATGAAAGTATTAGTACTATTGTGGAGTTGAGATTGGTTACGGTCGTGTTTGTGTATTCTTTGAGTTGCGAGTCGGTCGTCAAGTGCATTGTATGGGCTTTGCATCTTGTCGTTATTGTCATCGTGGTCGTATTGTTGTGGTTGTTGCTGTTAGCAAGGTGGTTTGTCAGTTGAGTTATTCATGGTGTGCCTTTCATTGGCCTATTGTTTTGTTGGTCGGATGCGAGAGTTGTGTCCGGTGTTATTCGTATCAGTATATTTTCGAGGACGAAAATTCCTAAGTGGGGGAGAGTTGTAACGCCCCGATTTTGATTATTCCAATTTTTGTTGAGTCCTTTATTTAATTGAATGTTAAATTATTCTATTTATGACTTTGGTGTGATAATATGCTTTTATGCTATGTTATGATGTATTATCTCGTTTGAGAGCGTTTTCGGGAATTTTGGGCTTAAGGGCATTTTGGTCATTTTATAACTATTAATGAGTTAGAGAAAATTAAGGAAGTAATTTGTAGAGGAAATTTATTAGAAAGTGAATTAAGTGTAGAAATTGAATTAGAGGAAATATTGTGTAAAAATAGAAATGAGAGAAAAAGGGGAAATAGAAAGAAAAAGAAGAGAAAGAAAGAGGAAGAGGGAAAAAGAGAAGAAAAGAGGAAAAAGAGTGGAAATCATCAAGAACAAGAGCTAGATCATTTGGAATCCGGGTAAGGGTTAGAAACATTGTTATCTTGTCTATGTGTGTAGTTATGTATGTGTATGTTTGTGGATGGAAAGATTTTCATGAGTTTTTGGAAAACCCTAAATTGGTGAAATGTTGTTGATGATGATCCAAAAGTGATTTTGTGTTTATAAATGTGTTTCTAATGATGTTTACATGTTGGGTAATGGTTTGGATGATGTCTATTGGAGTGGGACTGAGTTTGATGGGGTTTTGGGTTGGGAGAAGACTCAGAACAGCGTTCTGGGAATTTCTGGTATCGCAGGTTCGCCTGGCGAAGCCTGGTGAATGGGCCAGTGAGGGCTCACCAACACTCGCCTGGCGGACGGATGAACATTTCTGGGCACGGGCACTCGCCTGGCGAAGGCCAGCGAGCAGGTCAACGAAGGTTCGCTGAGTTGTTCGCCTAGCGAACTTTGGGTGTTTTTGGGTCTGATGGTTGCTGCCTTGGTTCGTCAAGGGGTTCGCCTAGCGAACTTTGTGTCTGTTTTCTAGTTGGTAGTTGGTTCGCTAGACATTCGCCTAGCGAAGGTGCTAGCGAATGCTCGCGAGAGGGTTCGCCCAGCGAACAGTGTTGTTTGTGTAATTTTGTTTTCTGCATAACTTTTGATCTGTGGTTCGGTTTGAGGCATGGTTTGATGCATTAGAAAGCTTATAAAATGTTCCTTCTTATTAAAATGATTTTGAGATTGTTGAACGATTTAATTATGTCGGGAATTGGGAATAGTGTCGTTTCGTCGACTTTTGTCGTTATAATTGTGTGTAATTGATGTGTATCCTGCAATGTGTTGTTGGTATGGATATGGTATGACTTGTGTGCTGTTGTGAAATGAAAATACATGTTGTTATGATGATGTGTGGCCTAAGGGCAAGAAAATGCAATGTGTTGTATTTGGTTATATATGCATGTTTATAGTTGCATATATGTGTGAAGATGCATTGGTTGTCATGAGTTCTTGTGTGTCAAGCATCATGATATGCATTGTTGTGACGTCCTGAGTGACGGATTGGTTCCTGAAGGAATCCGCTATAATGTCGTGTGCCCGCTTGTGGGGGTGTGAGCGATGATTATAGACGATCGTGTGCCCGCCTGTGGGGTGTGAGCGATCGGGTCGTGTGCCCGCGTGTGGGGTGTGAGCGATCCATAAACACCGTATGCCCGCGTGTGGGGTGTGAGTGGTGGGTGAACATCGTAGGCCCGACGGGGAGTTACAGTGATGTAACGAGCGATGGTTCCAGCAGAGTTCCTAAGTGAACTAGTATTGAGATTTGATGGAGTCGGTACCGCATATGCATTTGCATAGAGTCGTTGTGTCGGTCACTTACATTCCCATGAATCATGATTGCATTGTTATATGTGGAAAGTCATGATTGATTATTTGTGTGGAAAATGGTGATGTACATTTATGATAAATGTATTGTGCATGTTTGATATGAATTGATAAATGGTTGATTTTATGATTGAGCTTGTGATAAGCCTTTGGAAATTGTTGTGCAATTGTGTTGGATGTAGTGAATTGTAAATGATATGTTTTGTGTATAAATGTATGCATTATATGAGAATAGGTGATTATGTGCATGAATGATATGCTTGGGTTGTGATATATGTCATATAATGGAATTGGTGAGTAATAGTGTATGTGGTAATAAATGCGTTATGTGTATTTTTATGTTGAAATATATAATTATATGCATCGATATTATGATAATGTTTCTTACCCTTCTGCTGTTTTATAATGCTCTATGAGGCATTGCAGAGTAGGTTGCTGAAGGTATTTTGTGGAGCTTAGGACTTCATTTCTTTTGGTCGGTCGGCTCTGATATGTAGCACCGGGTAGCTAGGATTACATGATTATTTTGTGATACATTTTGTATATGTATCTTGACTTGAATTGTTTATGTAAACATGATTCCGTGTTGACGGATAGTATTTGATATATATATATATATCTATATATATGATGTTATTCAGTATTTAGATGTTTCCGCTTTTATTCTAAATATTGAGATGTGGGTGTAAGGACGAAGTTCCTCTGTGCAAGTTACCCCACTGTTGCATATCTTTATGAGCAGGTGTTGTATGTTTTAATTTCAAGTATAATGTGACATGCTCCTTTTATGCCATGCTTTGTAATTATACTCTGATGAAATTTTTAATATATGCCTAAATGATTAGTACCTGATTATTTGGGGGTATAGAAGGGGGTGTTACAGATCCTGAGTTCTCTTTGAGGAGAGCTCAGGTGCTAGTTCTGGTATTTTCCTTTTCTTTGACCGGGGCTCTTGAGCCATTGTCGGGTTGTCAGTCCTTTGCCAAGTGAAAGGAGCGAGCAAATTTCTTCGGTCTTCCTGACATTCTACAGCATGTTCCTCTAATATCCTAATCAGAGCGTCCTTTTTCTTTTAACAGTTGCTGAATTTTGGTACACTCCACATTGAGAATGCGGTACTTGTTTTTCCAAGATTTCTTTTCCCGTTGAAATTTGTTGAGAGCGACCTAGAGTTTTTCCGTATCAGACATAAAATAAAGGACAGATTCCCTCAACGGAAGAACTTCTTGACGAGGGTAAGGCATCCTCAGCTTGAGGGCTCTAGTTTGTACCCAGTGGAGATAAGGTTCCACAGAGATACAATCCAGTTTTTCTAGAGACTCTCTTCCTTTCCTATGAACATGTTTCTAGGCATGCACTATTTCTGTCTTTAGTGCGTTGTCATTTTCTCCTTCCTTGAAGAAAAGACTTTCCAGATGAACATTACGTGGGATATGTCTCATCGGGTATCCGAGTTGAAGACGAACTAAAACTGGATGATAGTTGATTCCTCCTTTAGTTCCTATGAGGGGTACATTAGGGAAGTTTCCACATTTGTCAATAATCCTTATCCCATCATAGATCTGATTGTACCAGTCTATGTCAGAGTTAGTAAGAGACATGATTCTCTGTGACCAACGCAGAGTACACTTATGATCCCAAAAAGCAGCAGACTTGGGTAAATGGGAAGTGAACCATTTGTAAAGCAAGGGTACACAGCATGTGATCATTCCTCCGCTGTACAAATTCCTTAAGTGTACAGAATGATAAGCATCTGCGAGCAAGGTTGGTACGGGGTTTCCAATCAGAAATATCTTAATGGCATCGATATCGACGAAGTTATCGATGTTGGGAAAGAGGAACAACCCGTATGTGAGTAGAACAAAGATATCTTCGAAAGCAGTAACGTTTCCTATAATGGCAAAGTATAGGGCTTTCTCTACCAAAAACTTGGCCGGTAAACCTTGGATTCCTTCCTTAGTGGTCATGTGAGTCCTGACTTCTGATTCGTCCAAATAGATTGCTCTTGCAATGGTTTGATCCTTTGGAATTTCTTCCAGTCCAGAAAATGGAGCTTGGTCAGTGATGGGTAAATCAGTCAGGTGAGAGTATTCTTCTAGCGTCGGTGCTAGTTGATAATCTGGAAATTTGAAACAGTGATAAACCTGATCGTAAAACTGAATCAACATAGACAGGATTCCTTCAACTACATGGACTCTTAACAAAGACAGCAGTCCTCCGTACTTAGCTCTGAAAGCATCAGGGTTGGTGATCATCCTTGCCAACCCTCTTAAATCCTCTAGTTTTGGAACCTTGAAGGTGTACTTGTGCGTCTTCCTTCTACCGAAATCCATAACGCAATCTTTCTCTCTGATATTTGCAATCAATGTCTTAGTTTAATTTGAAAAGAGAGACTAGAAAAGAAGGTTTTTTCTTTGTTTAAAAGGTTTTTTAAATGAATGCATGAATGCAACACACAAAAACATAGAAAAACACACGGGTTCAAAGGTTCAGCATCACGAGCATGGAGTCATGCCTCTACCCATCCCCAAAGGTTGTACTATGGTGAATTTTTGTACCTGTTCTCAAAATCATTGACCCCCTTTGGGATAACAACAGCAGGCTGGTTCACCCGAGCGAGCTGTAGCATCTTAGGGTAATCTCAATTGAGTGCAGTATCGCGTGTCAACTATTTTCGATAGCTACCGCATTACTAAATAGCCACATGGTTTATTGTCTACTAAATCCTCAGTTTCATGGATACCACAATCGAACAATCTCCTTTCACAACCGAAGTCGTTAGACATTGAATCCGCAAAGGGTATCTCCACTGATTTGATGGTCTACCGGGACAGCTTATTCGGGATTCACTCCCTGTAAGACCGCCCGTCTCTGCCATCACCTATCTTAGGTATCACTCATACTTTCCACATGCGACATCACTCGCATTCCTATTAGCAGAAAATTAAACATGGATATCAAGTAGGAAAAGCGATATATATATATATATATATATATATATATATATATATATATATATTCATTCCTATAACTAACATCCTAGACCTCTTTAGAATTCTAATCTTAGTCCTAAACAGATCAAAGTCGTCCCCAGCAGAGTCACCATTTTTCTGTAGCGTGCGATTTTTGTCGGTGACGCGACCACCTTATCGCCATGGGTTCGTCATCGCAATGGTAGGAGTGGGGTGCAACTTTCTGATTTCTTATTTATCCCTGGAAGCTGGAAGGGAATGTGAAGCTATCTAAAACTAAACTTGCACGCGAATGTTTAACTGAACAAACGCTTAAGAGAGATTCGGGGAGTCCGGGGTCAGGTTATACAATGAGGAGTTGTTAATTACCCATCCTATATGTGGTCATCTACAGGTTGTTAATTTTAGATTCTGCTTTGTACTTGATGGTGTTTATCCGTTGATGGGTTGGGAAAGTTTCTTGGGAAATATGAGAGAGAGAGTGAGTTTTTCTTAATGTTTGGGTTTTCTGATGTTTTTGGTAAGGTACTGGACCTAAAGTTTTGATTGGTATGAAGGTACTGGACCTAAAGTTTTGATTGGTATATGAAGTTAATGGACCTAGAGTTTTTGATTAGTATGCTCGCTAAGATTTTGCAATCTTATGCCTACGTATTCCCGTTTAAAGAAACAGGGAAATCAGAGCAATCGTAGTTCCTCCTATTCTATGGGAGGAAAAAGATGATGTTTTGGTGTCTTATTCAAAGCTCAAGATTGAAGCTAAAGGGGTATTTGTGTCTTGTTCAAAGCCCAAGATTGAAGCTAAAAGGTTTGGCTGAGAGGGAATTTGTCATCTCTAAAGGGAGACATCTCGTCTGTTTATCACAACTGTTGGGTGACTGTTTATAAAGGAGGATTACTTTAACTGGGATATGTGAATCCAGCAATGCTATAATTTCCTTTATAGGGGTGTTATCCTGAAGGGGAAAACTTTAACTCAATGTAGAGCAATGCCATTTTTCCTTAGGAATTTCTCATGCTAAGAGAGGGACAGTGGCGTGGATGTAAATAATCTAAAGGCTTGTCGCTTACAGCAATTAGATGAAATAGAGGATTTACCAGGATAAAAGATGGACAATAGCTTGGATATTTGAATCAACATGTGTGCCACTTACAGCAGTTATCTGGGATTAGGGTTTGATTTGAATGTCTGTTTTGATATGTGATATACAGAGAAATGACTTCCTACAGAGAGATTTTGATTTCCTCTGAGGGGATGTTGATTTTTGTGTGCCATGATCAAAGCCCAAGGTTGAAGCTAAGAGATTGATTGACTCCACTGGGGAAATCCTTATACAAAGCCTCAGAGGAGGCTAGAAATGACTAACTCAACAAGAGAGTGTTTATCTGTGTCTTGTACAAAGCCCAAGATTGAGGCTAAAAGAGACTGACTCTTTGGGGGATATTATTATACAAAGCCTAAGAGGAGGCTAAAAGTTTGACTTTTCTGGGGAAAATATTCTGCCTGTCTTGTACAAAGCCCAAGATTGAGGCTAAAAGGGATTTTGACTCCGCCGGGGAGGGTTTTTATATGTCTTGTACAAAGCCCAAGATTGAAGCTGAAAAGAAGACTGACTCTGTGGGAAAGAAATATGTATCTGTCTTGTACAAAGCCCAAGATTGAGGCTGAAATGAGACTTTACAGACTCGGCAGAGGATATTTTAGGTGTCTCTTACAAAGCCCAAGATTGAGGCTGAAAGAGAGTTTGACTCTGTTATAGAGTATTATCTGTCTTGTACAAAGCCCAAGATTGAGGCTAAATGAGGATTGACTCTGCTTAGGAAATTTATATGGTGTCTTGTACAAAGCCCAAGATTGAGGTTGACCAAGCCGGAGAAATCATTATACACATCCTGAGAGGAGGCTAACTTCTGCTATGGGAAATCATCATACCAAACCTAAGAGGAGGCTGAAAAAGATTGACTCAACAAGAGAGTGTTTTATGGTGTCTTGTACAAAGCCTAAGATTGAGGCTAAAAAGAGACTGACTCAACAAGAGAGTGTTTATATCTGTCTTGTACAAAGCCCAAGATTGAGGCTAAAAAGAGACTGACTCAACAAGAGAGTGTTTATATCTGTCTTGTACAAAGCCCAAGATTGAGGCTAAAAGGGTTGATTTAACAAGAGAGTATTGAAAGGTGATTGACTCAACAAGAGAGTCTGAAAAGGTTAGCTCAGCTGGGGAAAATCTTTGTACAAAGCCCAAGAGGAGGCTAACTGTGCTGAGGAAAGGAAGGATCATTATACAAAGCCTAAGAGGAGGCTATCTTTGCTAGGGAAGAACAAAGAAAGAAATCTTTATACAAAGCCTAAGAGGAGGTTGTCTTCTGCTGAGGATTATTGAGATCTAGAGGCAGGTCCAAATGGGGAATCAACTCTTGCTGAGGATTTACAGAAGGGTTGAGATATCAGATGCCTTGAGGTTCTGATTTGGGATAGTGTTATAATGATGATAAGTTGACCCTGACTGGGGAATTTTTGGAAGAAAGTTTGAGTTTTGAACCTACAGAGGTTTTAACTCTACTGGAGATTATTAAAAAATGACCAGGGTTTCTCCTATGTTTGTAAGGAACTTGAGAATGTCTTTGAGATCCAAGAGGGGATTAGACTGTCCAAGTCTACTGTTTATGGAAGAATTTATCTTTGTATGATGCCCAAGAGGAGGCTGGTATTTTAAGGGATGAGGATCAACCCTAAAATGGTCTGAGGTTTTGACTTTGGAAAGACTGCTCTGGAAAAGGATGACTAAGTTTTGTCCTATACCTTTAAGAGGTCTTCAGGGTCCTTGTATTAAGCGCAAGAGAAGGCATGAGAACTTCTAAGAAGCCGGAGGGTCCTTGTACAAAGCCCAAGAGGAGGCAGGGATGCTTTTAAGAAGCCTGTGGGTCCCAAACCTAAGAAAAGTTCAAGAAAGGTTTCACCGAGAATTAATCCTTTAGTGAACAGTTCTAGGGTTTGAAGAAATTCAAGAGAGGTTTCACCGAGTATTAATCCTCTCCGGGGTACTGAACTTCTTTGACAATTACTAATAGTGAGAGTCTGAGAAAAGTTTCACCGGGAATAATGCCTTTCTCTTTGTTCCATATTGTTTAAGCCCAAGAGAAGGCAAGACTGTATTTGGAAATTCTATGGGGATCTAGTTTTGACTGTATTAAAGAGTGACCAACTGGCTTTACCTAGTTCTAGACCTAGTTGTCGGGGAAAACTCTAAGCAAATATATATATACAGGTGATATATGACAAGTATTTAAAAGGATATGAAAGAAGGACTTACAAGTGAGCAAGCTTCCCACAATACAGTTATATATATATGACATGTATTTAAAAGAATGAAAGAAGGACTTACAGGTGAGCAAGCTTCCCACAATACAGTTATATATATAAAAGCAGGTAAAAGAAAGCTGATAAAACTTACAGGTGAGCAAGCTTCCATAGCTGTATTGTTAGTTTTTCAAGAAATTAAAGAAAGTTTTGATAACAACTGTATATTTGAACCTAAATCAAAAGGGAAGTTGTTTTGAAAAGATTATTGGGGCTTATACTCAAGGAGAGGCCCAGATGAAAAACAGTAATCATACCGTTGTTTTGAAAATTGTACTGGGGTTTATACAATGACTGAGGCCCAAAGAGGTTTTCTGTACAAAGGGATGGGTCTTACAACTCAAGGAGAGGCCCAAAAGTTTTGAAAAAGGAAAATAATTGGGACTTACAACACAAGGGTAGGCCCAGATGGTTTTCTTTTTGAAATGGCGATCGCGCCAAGATTTTTTAATGCAGTGGGACTTATACAATGACTGAGGCCCAAAAAGGTTTTTATGTACAAGGAATGGGTCTTACACTCTATTAGAGGCCCAAAATTGTTTGAAAAAAGATTTGTTAGGGTGATAGTGATCAAAACCCTAATTTTTTGTTTTTTAATGTATTTTAACTTAATAAAAATTCAATTAAAATAATCAAATATGTGAAAAAAGGTTGGGATCTTGGATTTATATTAGGAAAATCATGTTTCATTCATGGGATGATTTAAAAATCATTTGAATTTTTCAAAACCAAGAGAAAGAAACATTTTTAATGTTTAAAAACTAATAAAACATAATTCTTTATAAAAATACCAAATATGTGAAATAAATAATATTTTTGTGAAATTTTCATGGAATAAAATATTTTAATATTTTTTGTGAATTTTCAAAAAAAGAATCAATAAAAAATAATTAAAATTGAGAGAGAATTAATTTTTCAATTAATTAACAAAAACATGAAAATATAGAAAAAATTGCAAAAAACGAAAAACGACAAAAAAGGTCTGGGTGGGGTTTGAACCCACGACCTTGGCAACAAACACACATGCGCGCTACCACTGGGGTGGTGATACATCCGTGTATAAAACCCACCCCATAAATACATAAGGGGTGCCAAGTTTTCAGGTCTGGCCAAGGTAAGGTAAGACAAGTTTTGGCAATTTACGTGAAGCCTCTAACTTTCTCATTTCTCCATGGATTGGGACAAAATTTAGGTGCATTTGACCCAGAATTTCTCAAGGAATCCAATGGTGGTCTTGGTTTTTTCAGATGAGGTCCCTATTTTAAAACCCGATAGTGGTTTTGAAATAGGCCAAAATTTTCAATTTCTATGCAAACACAACATATATAACATGTATGAGATGTTTATGATAAGTGGACTTCAAAGCAATGCATAATTCAAAGAGTTCATGTTGTCATGCACTTACCTCTTGGAGCTTTTTGTGCTATCTGCCAAGTTCCTTGTGCCAGAAGTAATTTGATGGTTTAGACACTCTCAATTGATCCCTTAGAAGCTTTTAGAATGATTAGAACCAGTTGGAATCCTCAGGACAAGTTTTGGCACTTTCTTGCAAAAGGGGCAAAAGTGACCAATATGGCAACTCTCTCAAATGGTGTTCCAGATGAGGGGAACCATTTGGGACAGTTTGAGGATGATATTTGGAGTGTGTTTAAGGATTTGTTTGGTTTTGGAAGTGACTGAATCAAGGCATGGCTTGGAAAATGCAGAAAAGTCAATTTTTGAGGTTTTGGAGGTTGACTTTGTGATTTTGGTGTTTCAGGTCACAAGTGAGTGTTTGAACAGCTTAGATACAACATTTTAGAGGTGTTTGGATCATGAGTTGTGGCGGAATTGCTCTCTAACTCAAAAACTCAGAGATGACTTGCAAAAGAAGGCATTTTGGCCTAAAGAGAGAGATTTTGAGGAAAGCAAGTGTTGTAGTACTTTGGTGTACTCAAACTGAGCACAAATGAGCTCATTTATATTAGAGCAAGTTTGTTTTGCAAGCAATAGTGAATGGCAGCTGCAGCAGGCCTTTGGCCAATGTTGAGCAAAAGGAATCTCAAGTCTCCTCTAGCCATTGACTTGAGGTTAGGGCACAAGCCTATGGTCCTTTGATTCAGAGCTTATTCCTGACTCATTCAATTAGGAATGTGTCAGTCCATGCCACCTTGGTATATCCATTAAATGCATTGAAACAAAATTGGAGTCTTGGCACCTTTTTAGCCTTTTTAGGTTTGTTATGGCTAAGTGTAGATTCTTGGACTTTGGAGGCTTAGGGATTAGATCATTCTCCTTTTGTTTTATCCTTAGATGTGTCCAAATGGATGACAAGGCTTGGAGTTGTCCAAATTTGTCAAATCGAGCAAATGCACAAAATCTGCCTTGCTTGGGACAGTTGGAAATGATGATTTTGAGGGATTCATATCTCCCTGCTCAAGTTGAGTTATGGGAGGCTCTTGTGCTTTTTAGAAATCCCTCATATGATACAAAACATGTGTGATCATAGTTTGTTTTGAAACTATTTGGACCTAACTGAAAAACCTCATGAACATTGATGTTCAAGGCTGGTAATTTAGGCAGATTTTCACTAAGTATTGGAAAAAGTGTTATTTTTATGTTTTTGTGATTTTGATCAATCCATAACTCAAAATCCATAAAGAATTGGAGTCTGAGGTAGTTGAAGCTTTTGTAGAGTGTAACAAGACCTACAAATCCATCTTTGGATCACCCAAAATGGTTGCTTGGATCTTACACTACTACGAAAAACCCATTTAACAACGGTTGGAAATGACATATAATGACGGGGGCGAAGGTGTTGTTATGTAGAATGTTGTTGTATATGAGGTACGTACAATGACGGTCCTGAGACCGTTGTTGTATTCCAGTATGCGCGCACCATTTTACAACGGTTAGTTTACTCAACTGTTGTGATATAACTAAAGGTGACCTGGTTCGATTCTCAGCTACAACATTTTTTATTTATATTATTTTGGTCAGCGTTTGACATACAAATACGGATAGGTTTATAACCGCTGCCAAAAATAGCCTGTTTTAAATATAAAAATTATCTACTTATCAAATTCTTCCTATTTTTATCCTGTCAAAATAGCTTCTGTTTACATGCAAACACAATATGTGCATCAAACACAATTCTTCCTATATTTTATCCTTATAAATGAATAAGAGAATTTACATCAAAAGAAATTTACATCAAAAGTTAAATGAATCAGAGATTTAAACTGCTAACATTGTTTAAATCAAAAGCCAATATTATTGATTTCATTATGTGCATAAAAAGCTAAAACTATTGTTTACATTATGTGCATCAAAAGCCAAAAATATGTGCATCAAAAAATGTTGCTGGTATATCAAACAGCAGGAGCACCCTTAAGCGCATTGTGGATATACGCCCAACGTTTACGAAGATCCACAAAGTCCTCAACGGGGAATGGGGTTTCGTCGTTAAACATCTACATAAGAGCAAAAAATTGAAGATCATGCATGATAATAATTCAATAGTCAACTTATATATTAATATATGTAAACATTTTATGGCATATATACCGTATCCCATGAATCAACAGTGCCGACAAGGACAATGTTTAACATGTGCTTCATGATAAAATACCCACACTCGTAACTCCCGCGCTGTTTCCTCGTCTACAAATTACATGAATATAAAAACATGAATACAACCACACATGCATGAATGTAAATGAAATAAACAGGTAATCGGGCCACTTACTTTAGGAGCAAGGTATGTGGGTTTTTTCTAACATTATTCATTATATTAACTTGCTCCACAATACTGCACATTGATAATTGAATTAAACATATTACATGATAAACTAATTACAATTAATGCCAACGAAAATGATATTATTAAAAAAAGATACTTACGTTAATACAAGATCTTTCATTGGTTTGTGGAGTGGATCGTGCAAGGAACACAGTAATGTCACCGTATATGTCCTAAACGATATTATGATCAATTGCCAATGAGCACTGAATGAACACGAGAATATATATATATATATATATATATATATATATATATATATATATATATATTATTAGTTGTTACTAAAACAAAACTAAATATAGAATATAGAAATAAATTACAACAATACTAACCCACAGAGGAATGGTGCAAGGTAACATTCTTTTCCTCCGTCATTTAGCCGGCTTTTCAAGTACTTTTCTCTGATATTTTTATCATTATACGCCCAAGAAATAAAACTTGGATCCAAGATTCCATAGGTACTTGATTTATTCAATTCTATACAAACACGGTGAATGTACCTAAATGGTCAAAGAAAATGAATAAATTAAGGGAGAAAATACAAAAAATTATAATGTTCTATAATGACATGTATATTCGACTATATACTTACGTGCACCAAACTTGCAAAATAGCTATGTCAAGCCACTTAAATCCTGCGAGAAAATCCCTCACATCTTCAGAAGTGTAATACACCAAATCCAATTTCGGGCAATGTTCTAGCGGGAGAGCTTGCGCAAGGTCTGTTGTTGAAATGAACAAGTATAAACTTGTTATTTCATTTGGACTTAGGTCCAATATCCCATTACGGTTATCTACAGGGGGAGGGGCTGTACAATTACTTCCTTTTGTAGAAGCGTGATTTACAACAATTCTACTTGGAGTTTGATAATCACCAACGCAACGATGATCTTCATTATTAGTTCGTTGTTTGAGGCTTTCACTTAATCTCTACATCATAGCATTTAATTAGAACATAAAACAAAAATAAGCATAATATATTCAATTAGAACATACAATATATATCATACAAAAATAAGCGCGATTTACGACACATACCGAATACAACTCTTGTAACTTTTCAACTTCTTTCTCCCTTTTTTCCCTCTCCTCTTCAAACAGCCTCCTTTGCTCTGCCAATTGCGTCTCAACATTCTTAATATTTTGATGTTGAACAAGAAATTCAGCGGTTTTGGTGCTTCTTCTTTGAGGTCCAAAGTATGACCTCAAGCCGACACCATCTCCAACACCACGGACACGACCTCCATGCTCAGCTATTCCGATAGCTTCGACTAATATGTCACGTCGTGCTTCAGGAACAAATGTGCCTTCACGGGCTGCCACAACCAAATTATCCTACACAACATGAGCAACTTACATAAGCAAACGCATTTAAATAACAACTCATGAGCAACTTACATAAACAAACGCATTTAAACAAAACATATACTTACAATTTTCTCAGCAACTACTCTTGAATCCTCAGAGGTGTACTCTCCATTAGGTCTTAATCGAGCCCTCTTCCATTTCTCATGTCTTGAAGGTGGAGATGGAATGTCACCATTTCCTTCTTCTTGTTGTTTTTCCTGCATGATCCTCTTCTCAAGTTTCCTGTAACCCCCACGAGACAATCTATGGGGGTACATGTTTTTCGCCTTGTTCTGAATTCCTACTTCGCTTTTAGCCTGTTATTAACATAGTTAAAAATGTGTATGATTAGTATCTATAACTCATTAGCATAACATTATAGGTTACATAAGACTAGTACTAGCCTTGAATTCCTCAGAACGGCGTTTCTTCGCAAACTTGTGTCACACCTTCTTCGATAAAAACTATACCGAATCCATGGAGGTTGAAGACCGCTCTTAGGCTTCGTAATGTAGTCAGCCGTGATCCGTGACTTAAATCCCCTCCAACAAACACCGGCATAAGTTATCCACTTTCTTTTCAATTTTGAGTCATCGGTAAACTCAAAATTCAACTACATTAGATCAATATATAAGTATGAATTAGAAACTATAGGTAGTGATATCAAATATATGAAAATTATAGTATGAAATACCTTAACGTCTGTCCATATGCTGTCTTTGACATTAACATCCACTTCTCTCCAATCATCAATCAGTATACTGACTTTGCTACGTGCAAGGAACGCAACATAACTCCTAAAAATAGCGTAATGTGGAGAATCCACTAATCTATAGTGCAAATCAAACTCAATCGAAATTTTTACACCAGATGAGTTGCGGACTGATGTGAATTGGGGCATCATTGTGACACCTCTTTGTGATCTTTTCGATTAAGTATCAATCGTTTGAGTTGTATTCGCAGAACACTCAATCGTTTGAGCATCTTCGCTGCTTCCTGATGTAGAACTCGACAAGGTCGACATCTATGTTCAAAAACAACAACAACAACATGAACAACAATGGCAAATGAGTTTACTGTAGATGCATGGGGAAAATATTTTACGTACCCTAAACGTGACGACTAAGTAAACGATGTTGGTGTTGGTGTCGTTGTTGTTTTCCTTCCTTACGACAATGACGGTGTTGTTGTTATCTTCCTTCTCGACGGTGACGATGATGACGACGGTGTTGGTAGGTGCGTAATCTTCTATTTTCTTCACGATCGTGATGATGATGACGAAAATGACAACAACACGGTGAAGAATGGATACTGATGATGCAAGCTTTGGTTGAAATCATGTATTGTTTCACAGTATTGAACGTTAGGCTTTAGGGTTGAAATCGTGTAACGTTTTGTCTAGTTTCTATTTTCAATGGAAAAAAGGATACTGAAGAGACAATGAAACTAGCTAGCTTGGAGAATATTGAAAAGCTACTGCGACGGTCAACATTCTAAACCGTTATGATATATTATTTTCATAATGAAATTTCATATTAAAGCGCCAGAGTTATATTTAGAATTAAAAATTAAAAAACATACAAAATATATCACAACGGTGTAAATAAACAACCGTAGTCATAACTTTTAATTTTTTTAATTAAAAGTAAATAAAAAAGAAAAGGCGCGCTTTAACATAAAAGAAATAATATATATGATGGCGCTGAGGTTCAAACACATGAAAGCTTGATGGTATCACCACGGTTGATTTATCAACCGTTGTTATATACAGATAATCACCACGGTTGGTTTATCAACCGTTGTTATATACATATAATTTTTATTCAATAAACAAATAAAATACAACCACGCCTTAGTTTAGATATGTCACAACGGTGTAGGGATGAAGCGTTGTGAGCAAGGCGTCGTTGTTTACGCGTTTTGTAGTAGTGTCAAGTCATGATTCTTGGAAGTTGGTACCAAAATCACTTTTGTTCCATAACTTAGAAAAATTTTGGTTTCTCAAGGTTGCCCCTTTTGCAAGAAACCTCATTTTTCTTATTTTTTTTATGGATGATGATCAATATCATACATTAACATTTTTTTTGACTTAGGGGAACCATATTTGTGAAAAATTTCAAAAAGTCAAACTTGATTTTGTGCACAGTTGACTTTTTATCGGATGAAATCCAAACTGTGCGATCCTTTGTCAAATCAAGTCCTTGACATAAATCAAACCTAATGGATGGATTCCATAGGTGTTATAGGGTGTATTGAATCATGTCCCAAGGTTTGGGAGCATGTCTTGGTCAAAAGTCAAAGGCACAGTTGACTTTTTGTTCAAAACCCTAATTGTGGTCCTGATGAAATTGAAACTTGTGGATCAAGCTTCTTAGGTCAATCCATTATTGTAAATGGATCAATGTGGTGTATTTGAGGCCCTCAAATCATGTCTTGAGGTCTTGGCTCATGCTTTGTCCCCAAAAGTCAACTTAGGGGAGAATTAGGTCAAGAAACCCTAATTCCTAATTTTTGGTAAATGCATCCCCTGAGGTTAAATTAACCTGATGATTGGGTCCATGAGGTCCCTTGGAGTATCTTGGGTTGTGCTTTGAAGCATTGGCTCATGCCTAGATGAAAATTTTCACCTGGAGGCCTCAGTCGACCAAAACCCTAATTTGGTGACACTGGCGATTTTGAGGCTTGATCACTTGGAATGTTGCAAACTTGTGCTTGATTCTTGATGTAGGAGTCCTCTTGATCTCTTATGGGTGTTTGAGAGTTTAGAAAAGTTGAAGATCATGTCATTTCTTGATTGATCCTTTGTCTAAGTGCTCTGAGAGGGCTCAAAACCCTAATCCTTGATTGTGGTGAATGCTCAACCATCTTTGAGGAGATTGATGAGTCATGAAAGTACATCCATATTGTGGTAATGATCTTCACAATGATGGGAAATCTTGGTGGTCAAAATTTGGGGTATGATAGTGACACCACCACATAAGAGGTCTCTGACCAAGAGCACATCGCTTTTCAGACCCTTTGGCTTTCCTACTACTTCTTTTGTTCAAGTTCTTTGCAAATAGATAAAAATATGTTCCTTTGGAGATTCAACTTCATGAGGGTCGAAAGATATCTCTTAGCAAGTTACTTCTAGCCACCCTATATCAATCATTGCGCCACCTCAAAGACTTGAGTATGCAGATCTTATAACTTATGCCTTAATCTCTGCAAGTGAGCTTCTAGACGAAGAACCTAGAGCCTATAAGGAAGTTATAACGAGTCAAAATAAGACTGAATGGTCGAAGGCCATGGATAATGAGATGAAATCTCTTCATGATAACAACACCTGGGAACTGATCAAGAAACCTGTTGGAGCCAGGTGAGTTAGCTGTAAGTGGATTTTCAAAGTTAAGGAAGGAATCGAAGGAGTGGTGTCGAAGAGATACAAGGAAAGATTGGTCGCTAGGGGTTTCATTCAAAAAGAAGGTGTCGACTCCAATGATGTGTTCTCTCCTGTTGTGAAGCACAGGTCCATTCGAATGTTACTTGTAACGGTGGAACATTTCTACCTTGAACTATAACAGATGAATGTGAAGACTGCATTCTTGAATGGTAATCTAGATGAAACAATCCTGATGAGGATACCTGAAGGGTATGTCGAAAGAGGGGAGGAAGATCATGTGTGCAAGCTGAAGTGATCTTTATATGAACTGAAACAATCTCCTAGACAGTGGAATAGAAGATTTGACAAGTTCATGGCACGCATAAGTTTCATTAGAAGTCAGTTCGATCATTTGTTATTTTGTTGCTTTATGTGGATGATATTCTAATAGCAAGCAACAATATCAAAGATGTAATGAGGGTGAAGGTTGAACTCAATAAGGAGTTCGACATGAAGGATCTGGGAGTTGCATCCAGGGATCTTGGGATTGACATCCGAAGAGATAGAAAGAAGTAAAAATTATGCTTATCTCAAGAGGCATACTTACGGAAGATTCTCGAAAAGTTTGATACGTCGAATTCAAAGCCTGTTGTGACTCCGACAAACCCTCAGTTCAAGCTGAGTATAGATCAGTTTCCCAGTACTGATGTCGAAAGAGCTTATATGAATAGCATTCCATATGCTAATATAGTGGGTTCTTAGATGTATGTTATGGTTTGTACTAGACCTAACATAACATATGCAGTAAGTCTTGTAAGCAGGTACATGACGAATCCTGGAAAGGATCATTGGCAAGCATTGTAGTGGATTCTAAGGTACATAAATGGGTCTCTGAACAGAGTCCTAATTTATGGTGGAACCTTGGGTGAAGATAGTAAAGCAACAATCGAAGGATATGTCGAATCTGATTATGCAGGTTGTATGAATTCCAGAAAATCTATTTTTGAATATGTGCTCACTATGTTCGGCACAACAATCAGTTGGAAAGCAACACTTTAGAAGGTTGTTGCCTTATCAACCACTGAAGCATAATATATTACCCTCACCGAAGTTGTGAAAGAAGCATTGTGGCTTGAAGGTTTTGCAAAGGAGCTGAAACTTCAAGGTCGAAGTATCACTGTTAATTGTGATAGTCAAAGTGCAATACACCTGTCGAAGAATTCAGCCTATCAAGAGCGAACCAAGCACATCGATGTGAGGTTGCATTTCGTCAGAGGGGTAATCGAGCGTGGAGAAGTCCAAGTGCTGAAAGTTTTGACAGATCATAATGCTGCTGATATGATCACCAAGACATTGCTCAGTTGCAAGTTTTTCCACTGTATGCAGCTGATAAAGCTGCATGAAGAAAACTAGTTTGTTTCTTGTTGTTATAAAGTTTGTTCCAAGGTGGAGATTTGTGAGATATTGGATTGAACTCTAGTATTATCGACAAAGGTTTAGCATGTCGTCGAAGTCTGCTCACATGCTCTTATCGAAGACCTACATGCTATAGTCGAAATGTGTTCTAGTATGTAGTTGTCGAATTGGGTTTGTTTGTTATGTCCAATTGTTTAAGTTAGCATGTACCATAAGTTAGTTTGTAATGGGTTATTGTTAAAAAGCCCATTAGTTTAGTATGTTAGGAATTTTTATAAATAGCATACTAGTCTCTCATTCTAAGTGTGGCAAATCCTAATTAGGGTGAGAGGGTTATTTGTTATTCTTGAGTACTTGTAATCTGATCCAAAGAGAAAGTAAAAAATAGCAGTTGTAACCAATTTTCTTCTTGTTCTTATTTTTTTCCGTTAACCCTAACCCTTGTGTGTTTCTTGTCAATAAAAAATCGGTTATACTTTTATTTCCAAAGCATCATTTTTCACAACAACATGATTCAAGTTATGACTCAAATTAAGCACGCGAGAATCTAAATTCTATCATCTTGAATTAAGTCACTCTTTTGCTTGACCAGAATCATTATTTTTTATCTAACTTGAATAAAAGTGTTATTTTTACTTATATTAAAGCAAAATTTTCTTTCTCTAAAATTTAATCATTCATTATATTTGAAAAACATTGAGTGTTTTAGTCAATCACAGAAGCTTTCTCTCTCAATTTAAAATTGAAGAAAAACTTATTTTAGTGTTGGCTACCTGAGTTTTGAAAATGTGTTCTGTGAGACTTTTTTCTGAGAAATTTAAACATCATAGTTGTGTGTGTTTTTAAACTCTAAGAGAGTGTGTGATATCTAGTAGTTAACCTGGTCCAATTTTTTTTTTAAGCGTTATTAAAGCCAAAAAAAAACCATTATTAAAGACCTTAGATAAAAAAAAATTTTGTTTTGCATGGAGACTTAGAGAAGGGGTTGTATAGGGAGATTCCACAAGTCTATGGTATCCCAGACAGATTCACCAAGATGTGTAGATTCGATAGGTTCTTATATGGCGTGGTTTGGAAAATTCACAAAAGAAAATGGCGAGATTAGGCTATAAGTTAGGCCAAGGAGATTACAATTTTTTCTTAAAAAATTCATAAGGAGGAAAAACGTTGTAATTCATGTTTATCATGATGACATTATTGTTGCAGACGATGATTTTATTGAGATACATCAAGGAGAAGTTATCATTCGAGTTTGAGATAAAAAATCTTGGGCAACCTCAAGTATTTTAAGGGAATCAAGGTGGTTTAGTCAAAGCAAGAAATTTTCATCTCATTGAGAAAATATTTGCTCGATCTTTTACTAGAAACAAACATGCATGGGCGAAAACCTACAAGTTCTCCAATTAAGAAAAACCACAACATGAGTTATGAGGAGGAATATTTCAAATTTGACAAAGTCCAATATCATAAATTAGTCGTAAATTTTGATTTACTTGACACATACTAGACAAAAATTGGCTTGTGGAATTAGTATGGTGGGTCAAGTCTTTTATAGGAGATATTACTCACCCCAATTGTAATTTGTATGAATTCAACAAAGACCCTTTGTTTTATTTGTCTTTAAAAAAAAAAGGGTAATATATTTTCAAGCTTTAAACTATGCTTTAGGATATTTTAAAGCCACTTTAGTAAGGGGACTCTTGTTTAAAAGATATGAAAGTCTAACTATATAGTTCTTTTAAACATCTTTCACTGATATTTCTGAGCCTTTTGTGCCATAGATTTGCTTGATCTTTGTTTTACTTGGTTATTGTGTTAACTTCACCAATGACAGTGCTTCCTTTGAGTACATAGAAAGTAGAAACAATTGACTCTTTCTCCTATTATAACAACTCTTAATCTTTAAGGAATTTTAGCACTACATTTGCAGCTGTAAAGTTGTAACCTTCTTCTTCAAGATTCCCTAATAAATTTAGCCTCGGCTTCCTTTCCACCAGTTTTGTTGGACAATAATATTCGCCTGCACCTATTCAAGAAAAATGGTCAAAACTTTATGTAAAAATTGTCCATTTTGTTCTTTTTATATGATTAAAACTTTTGACCAAAGCTTGATTCAAATACCAATCAAATACAAACGCGTCTACATTAATTTGTTAGGAGAGTACAAGAAGTTATGATAAAATTGAGCAGATGTAAGGTAATGTGTATGAACAAAAACAAACAATGTTTTCTAACTCTCTCCTCCAGCAATTTATCATGGCAGCATGTTTACCAATCCATACTATGAAACATTCATTTTATGTGACATATCATACTGGAACTTCCCTGTTTCTCAACATCAGTGTTCACAAGAGAACTCTCAACTAATTTCTGGTGATTGCATCCAACGGTAACTTTTAGTGAGAGAATCTCCTCCTTCTCTCTAGTCTTTCCCTTCGTTTCTTCCCTGTTTCATCCGCTTCAGATTTCAACCATCGTCCAAAACAATGTTTCAGGTCCATTAAGGTGAGTCTTCGAATCCGTGCATCCTTCGTATATTGTCAACACAAACTTTCGCGATTACCTAACCATTGTACCAAGTAGATACTGGGGGAGCTCCTCTCTATCTTTGGCTTAAATTCCTGGCTTTAGGGCTTAGGGGCCTCGTTAGGGTGGTGTTGTCTTCTGGGTTTTTCTGGGTATTTGGTTGGTGTGAGTTGCCATTCAGGTTTGGTTTTGACATTGCGGCGGTTTCGCGAAGTCATTGGAATCAAGGTCAGTCTGCAGTTGAACTTAGGTTTTGCCTATTGAAACATTACAGTACGGGGGTAATGGAGATGAATCCGAAATCCAGAAATAAGGAGGATTGGGTTAACATTAAGTCGAAAAAACATCACTATGAGGTCATTGCAAGAAGATCCATATGGAAAGCTCAAGGTGGGAAAGTGACCGACCAAGACATCAAAGATGCTTCATCTTTCTTCTTTACCCATTTTCCAGATACATATGATGCGAAACGTATGTTTGAGGTATTCAAGGAATTTGGTACCATTCTTGAAGTATACATTCCCCCTAGGAAAGATAAAAGAGGAAACAGATTTGGTTTTGTAAGACTTAAGAAGGTGATGGATGAACATCTTCTTGCCATTGAACTTGACAACATTGTCATTAATGGCACTAAGATATTTGCTAACACACCTAGATATCAAAGAGAAATCAAGGAACATGTGAAGGTTGGGCAATCAAAACAGATTTTCCGTGGTGGGAAGGCTGCAGTGAGTAACCTAAATCTGAACAGGGAGGGTCACAAACTGGGGATATCATACGCCCAGGCCACTTACAGAGGTTTAACTAACCGCGGTGGATACAAACAACATAGACAGGTTCACAATCAGTTTTTAATGGGTGACAAACCTAACTTTGCACACCTCATGTTCAATGTGGAACACTCTGATTTGGCGAGGTTTGAAAAGGCCTATGTTGGAGTCATGGAGGAACCAGGATCAACATTTGAAGTTCAAGAAGCCTTGCAGATAGAAGGTTATTTCCAAATAAAAGCCACTCCCTTGGGGGCCAATTTGTGTTTACTGGATGAGGAAAACAAGGGAGACATTAGTAAGATGATACAAGAGGATGAGGCTTGGATATCAAAATGGTTCTCCGACATACATCCGTGGTCGCCGGCGGACGTGGACAAAGAGAGATTAACTTGGGTTAGTATATTTGGACTACCTTGCCATGTTTGGGGGGTCAGTTTCTTTAAATTCCTGGCAAGTCGAATAGGGGAGTTTTTTAAGGCTGACCCTGATACTGATAATCAAGATAGGCTGGATGTTGCAAGGGTACTAATTAGAACCAAATTTGCGCTAAATTTGAATGAAGTTTTCAATATCGAAGTCAATGACAACATATACTGTATTAAAGTGGTGGAGGATTCAATTGGTAGTAGGAGATCTAGTTTGTGGAGCAATAATTCTTCTATTGAGAGTTCTGAGTTTGTGTCCTCTGACACTGAGGTTGAAGAATCAGACTTGGAAGGATTGGTATTGGACAAAACCAAAACTTCACCACGATATAATCGGGCATCGACTCAGGTAGGTGGAAACAACACAACAAACAAAACTGGTTTGGACGAGAAGACGAATGAGGAGGATACTGAAGACGATGATATTCATCAAAATTCAGAGATTGTGTTAGGACATGACAAAGCAATGTCTTTTGAAAAGGTAATTCAGCAGAATAGTGTACAGGATAATACAGGAAGGGATAAACGTCTGATTGAGAATAGAAACGCGGATTCTCAGGCTGAAGAAACAAACAATGTTCAGAGGACCAATGGTGGTTATACTGCGGATGTAGAGCCTGAGATTTTATCAGGTGGCGAAACAGATAGGATGGGAGAAGACAAATATTTAACTGCAGTTGGTGGACATACCATTAACGATCAAGCAGGGTTGAGTAGGTCTACAAAAAAGAAAAAACTATTGGATGACTTATACCAGAAAATTAGGATTCCTTTAGCCCCCTCATACTACTCTACTTTACTTCGGTCAGATCACACATTTTTTGATCCTGAAAAGACTCCTAACAAAAATCTTGGTATGAATTTGGTGGAAAACAAACCTATGCTTGGCTCAGGAGTACACAGCTGTGAATCCATTGAGGATGAAGAAGTTAGACACAGCAATTCAAGAATTAGAAAGAGGCTGGAGAAACTACCTAACAGACTTTGGGAGTCCATTAGAAAACTGGGAGTGGAAACAGTGAATGAAGGCGGGGATGCTGTGGAAATCATTCGAAACATGGAGAGTTTGAACAAATAAAAAACTAAGGATAAGAAACGAACTGGCAAAGGACAGTTAGGAATAATCAAGGGTAAGAAGGTGGCAGCTAAAGGTAGATTATGAATTTTTTCACATATAACATAAGAGGGAGTGGTAGCAACATCAAGAAAAGGAAAATTTGGGAGTTATTGCAAAGACATGGAGCAGACCTGATTTTCTTGCAAGAAACCAAATGTGTGAAGATGACAGATGAAATTGTGTTTAGTCTGTGGGGTGATCGTAATTGTCAATGGTCTGCATCAGATTCAATCGGATTGTCGAGCGGCATATTAACCACATGGAGAAAATACGTCATTTTTCCGATAGCGAGTTTCAAAGGAAATGGTTATATTGGTATAAATGCTAAGTGGAAAGATATTAATTGTTACTTCGTCAATATATACTCTCCATGTCTGAATTCGGCAAAAAGAGATCTTTGGAGTAATCTTCTTCAACTTAAGGATACAATGGAGGTTGGAGAACGGGTGTTTGGTGGCGATTTTAATGCCACTAAGAATAGGAGAGAAAGATGTGGTAGTGGTGATTATAACAATAGAATTATGAGTGAATTCAATGATTTCATCAACTTAACTGGTTGTGTTGATCTACCTGTATGTGGTAACAAATTCACCTGGATTAACTCGTCGGGGAAATCTAGCAGTAGAATTGATAGATTCCTGATATCACCGGGTTTACTCAATGATTGGAATTCAGTGGTCCAGAAAGTGGGGGGCAGAGATATCTCGGATCACCGGCCAGTTTGGATTGAGGCGAAAAATACGAACTGGGGACCGAAACCATTTAAGGTATTAAATTGTTGGAAGGAACACCCTGGCTTATTACAGTTTATCAAAGAAGTTTGGGAGGACAATGTAGTTGTTGGTAATGCCTCATTCATTTTGTCCAAGAAATTACAGATTCTTCGTTCTAAACTCCGTTGGTGGAATGTTAACATATTTGGTTGGATCGATACTAAGATTAAGGAGGATGTCGGTATCATCAACGATGTGGAAGATATTATTGCGGAAACGAATGGTGACATCAATGATGAGGATGTGGCCCGCCGTAGAAATGCAATAGATGACATGTGGAAGAACTTGAGAATTAAAGAAAGTATTCTCAAACAAAAGTCCAAAATGAAATGGATTACTGATGGAGACCGTAACACGAAATATTTCCATGCAGCCATCAAACATCGTAATAGTTCCAACTATATAAGATCAGTGACTGTGAATGACAAAGAAATTGAGAATGTTGCAGAAGTTAAGGAAGAAGTTGCAGCACATTTTGAACAAAGATTTAAGGCTGCAAATTCCAGTATGCCTGTTATTGGTAGCAGACTCATTTCACGCCTATCTGTTGCTGAAAGTTTGGCACTTGAGGCTCCATTTTCGGCTGAGGGCATTAAGGCTGCGGTATTTGCTTGTGCGGGGGACAAAAGTCCGGGTCCGGACGGTTTTAACATGGATTTCATAAAACACTGTTGGGAGATAATTGGTACAGATTTCATTAACTGCATTATGGAATTCTTTGAAAGGGGTCGACTGCCCAAAGTCTTGGCTTCATCCTTTTTGGTTATTATTCCTAAACACTATTCCCCTAGTAATCTCGACGATTATAGGCCAATATGTTTGATTGGTTGTGTTTACAAGATTGTGTCCAAGTTATTAGCTAGTAGAATTAAAAGAGTTATGGATAGTATCACATCTAGTTCTCAGACAGCTTTTATTGAAGGAAGAAACCTTATGGACGGTGTGCTTGTTTTAAACGAAATGGCAGATTACGTCAAAAAGAGTAAAGGCAGAGCTATGTTTTTAAAAGTGGATTTTTCCAAGGCATACGATTGCGTTGAATGGTCTTATCTCCGGAACATTATGAGTCACATGGGTTTTGGTAGTACTTGGATGCGGTGGATGAATGGTAGCGTTATGCACAATCACTTATCGGTGTTGGTCAATGGGAGTTCGACGCGAGATTTTGAAGTCACACGGGGACTGCGACAGGGGGATCCGCTTTCACCTTTCCTATTTGCTATAGCGGCGGAAGGATTAGCTATTTTGATGAAGAGAGCAATTGAGGATTCTACTTTCTCATGTTGTAAGATTGGTCCTTCGGTGTCGTATAATCTATTACAATATGCAGACGATACTATCATCATTGGAGATGGTTCTTGGAGTAACCTTTGGGCCATCAAATCGTTGTTGAAAGGTTTTCAATTAATATCCGGGTTAGACATAAACTATAGTAAGAGTGCGCTGTATGGGATTGGTCTGGACCACTGTTTTTCTACAGCTGCAGAGGGTTTCCTAGCTTGTAAAATGCAATCTCTGCCGTTCAAATTCCTTGGAATATTAGTCGGAGGCAATCACAGATTAATACCGTTTTGGAAACCGGTAATTGACAAGGTTCAATCTAGGCTTGGATCTTGGAAGCACTACAACAAAAGTAAGTTATAACATCGCACCTTAGACAGCGCTTTAATACAAAAGCGCTGCTATAAGTTAAAAACAAGGAAACTAGCCATTTAAAAAAGTAAAAGCTCAAAAAAATATAAGACCTTAGACAGCGCTTTGGTCAAAAGCGCTTTATAAGGTCTTATTAATTTTAAAAAAAAAAATTAAAGGAAAATATTAGACAGCGCTTACCTTAAAAGCGCTGTCTAAGGTCTTAAAAATAAAAAAAAAATAAAATCAAAAGTGTTGTCTAAGGCCAACCTTAGAAAGCGCTTTGAAAAGCGCTGTCTAAGATCCACCTTAGAAAGCGCTTTTATGACAAGCGCTGTCTAAGGTCTAATAAAATTAAAATATATGAATAGTCAGTATTCATTTTCATATTTCCGCTCTTTCTTCTCCCCTGCATGCGAACAGAGCTCAAAACCCTTGCGAACGAAAAACCTTCACCGTCAACCGTCCTCCACCGTGTCGTCGTTCGTTGTTGTCGTCGTTGCATTGTCGTCCGTCCGTTTCTGCTCACTGCCGTCGTTTTCGTTTCTGCTCATTGCCGTCGTCGTTCGTTTCTCTTTCTGCTCTTTGATACATTTAGTTCTTGCATTGCCGTTGTTACCGTCGTTAAAGGTACGTCGTTGTTGTGAAAAATAGGGTTTTTTTGTTTTACATTGTTGTTGTAGGGTTTTGTTGCTTTACAATGTTGTAGTGAATGATTATGTTTGGTGAGTTTTGTTAATGAAGTTATGTTGGACTGTTTTATTAATGAAGTTTTGTAGTGAATGAGTATGTTTGAAGTTTTGTTAATGAAGTTTTGTAGTGAATGAGTATGTTTGATGAAATCTTCTAAAAAACTCTAAAAAACTCTTAAAATTGATGGAGTTTTGTTAAAATTGATGGAAATAGTTTAGTTTAGTTTTATTTTTTCCACCTCTTAAATCTTCTAAAAAACTCTTAAAATTGATGGAAATGTCCTCTGAATTTTAGAATTCAAAGCTTGTTTTTGAAGCCTCAAAATTCTAGAATTTGAGATGGTTGAGTTAATAAACAAATATAATGAACATAAACATTTCACTAAAACATAAGAAATTCAACCAGTTACATATCAAACACTATCAAACTTGTTCATTTCTTGATTAATATGGTTGAATTAATGTTATTTTGTTGACCTTAATAAGTAGGAAAACCATGGATAAAAAATGGATGGATGCCGATCGATTGTCCAAAGAGTACGAGAATGGGGTATTGGATTTCGTTAAGTTTGCTGTTCAACACGCTGACGCTGAAGAGCTCAATCGAATAAAATGTCCTTGCTTGGGTTGTTGTTATATGGGTAGGGTTGACGCAGATGGATTGAAATCGCATTTACTGATGAATGGAATTGATCGAAGTTATAAGTGTTGGATACATCATGGGGAGAAAATTAACGAGAATGTTGAACCGATGGGGAAAAGTAATACGACCTATGCTTCAGATGACAAAGACACGGAAACATACGATTGTGATCGAGTCGAAGAGATTGCAGAAGCAGTTGTAGAAGATCTTCATGATTGTCCCGAAATGTTTGAGAGGTTGGCATGCAGATGAAAGAATTATTGATGGAAAGTTGCGACATCCGGCTGATTCACCACAGTGGTCGAAAATTGATAATGATTATCCTGACTTTGGAGAAGAAGCAAGAAACCTTCGCTTGGCATTATCTACTGATGGAATGAACCCGCATGGTCTTCAAAGTATCTCACATACCACATGGCCTGTGATTCTTATGATTTATAACCTACCTCCGTCGCTATGCATGAAGCGTAAGTACATGATGTTATCTATATTAATCTCTGGGCCTAAACAACCAGGGAATGACATAGACGTATACTTGACACCTTTGATCGAAGATTTAAAGATATTGTGGGAGAACGGTGTGGAGGTTTATGATGGATATAGGAAAGAAAGTTTCAATTTGAGGGCGATGTTGTTTGGCACAATTAATGATTTTCCAGCTTACGGGAATCTATCAGGGTACAGCATAAAAGATGAAAAAGCGTGTCCTATTTGTGAAGATAAAACAGTTTCGAAGCGATTGGAGTTTGGTCATAAGAATGTCTTTCTCGGTCATCGTAGATTCTTAAATGCCAAACATAACTACCGTGGGTGGAGACAAGAATTCAATGGAGACATCGAACAAGGTAGAGCTCCACCTATGTTGTCAGGTGACCAAGTTTTTAAAAAGGTGAAAGATATGCGTACTGAGTTTGGCAAACCTTTTGCACATAAGGTTGTCAAAGGTGGGTGGAAAAAGAGGTCGATATTTTTTGAATTGCCATATTGGAAGTCTTTGTATGTGAGACATTTTCTCGATGTTATGCATATTGAGAAAAATGTATTTGAAAGTGTTATTGGTACGTTACTCAATATAAAAGGAAAGACTAAGGATGGCCTTAAAGCAAGAAAAGACTTGGAAGCGATGGGGATTAGACCTGAATTAGCACCCGTGAAGAAAGGAAGACGAACATATCTACCACCTGCTGCTTTTACTCTGTCTGGAAAGGAGAAGAAAATATTGTGTAAGTTTCTGAGTGGAGTTAAAGTTCCAGAAGGATACTCTTCAGATGTCAGAAGACTTGTGTCTATGAAAGACCTCACGTTGAAGAGTTTAAAGACACACGACTGCCATGTTATAATGGAACACTTTCTACCAATAGGTATACGTTCTATTTTGCCAGTGAAAGTAAGAAGCGCCATAACTAATTTATGTTTTTTCTTTAGGTCAATTTGTAGTAAGGTAATCGATCCCGATATCTTACCAACACTACAAAAAGAGATAGTTATTACCTTGTGTGAGCTTGAAATGTATTTTCCTCCCTCTTTTTTTGACATAATGGTACATCTAGTTGTTCATCTTGTGAAAGAGACACAGTTGTGTGGACCAGCTTATATGAGATGGATGTACCCTGCTGAACGTTATATGAAAATATTAAAAGGGTACGTGAAAAGCCGAAGTCGACCAGAGGGGTGTATTGTTGAACGATACATTGTTGAAGAAGCGGTTGAGTTTTGTACTGAATATTTGTCCAATGTTCAGTCGATTGGACTCCCCAAAGCTCATATTTTTGAAAAAAAGGATGGTAAAAAATTAATTGGAAATAAAATTGTGACAGTATCAAGGGATGAACGGGATCAAGTGCATTTGTATGTTCTGTACAATGATAATGAGGTTGAGCCATATGTTGAGATGCACAAGGATGTACTCCGAAGGTTAAATCAGAACAGAAATGAAAATTGGATAGTACAAGAGCACAATCAAAGTTTCATACAATGGTTAAAGGATCATATTTATTCGAAGCGCTCTTCAGATCCTGCTTCAGTAACAGAAAGGTTGAGATGTTTGGCATATGGTCCAAGTTTGCATGTGTATTCTTATAGCGCATACGCAATTAATGGATACACATTTTATACCAAAGACCAAGACGATAAAAGTACTATGCAAAATAGTGGTGTCACCGTCCTAGCTGAAGCAATGCACATATCAAGTATGAAGGACTTAAACCCCAAATATGCAAATCTGTCATATTTTGGAGTTATTGAGCACATTTGGGTGTTTGATTACGAGAAGTTTCAGATTCCAATCTTTGGTTGCAACTGGGTAAATAGTAGTGGCATACGAATGGATAAGTCTGGATTTTTGCAAGTGGATCTTAATAGGGTGGGGTACAAAGATGAGCCTTTTATTCTAGCATCTCAAGCTAGACAAGTGTTCTATGTCACTGACCCGACGACTACGAAATGGTCTATAGTGCTTCTATCTAACAAAGTGGTTGATGATAGCGGTGTAGATCAATGTGATATTGATGTTGAGAATGAGTCATGCATTAGACGGAATGAGTTGAATACAAATGATCAAGATGAGGATCTTATAGCGGATGAGTCATATATCAGAAATGACCATAACGAGGGAATTTGGATCCATTCATCCGTCCGCATTGCTAAGACACAAGTAATTCATATTCCAACCAAGAAAAGAAAGAGATGTTAGTGAAAGAGGTAAAATTTGTTATATACTTGATTTCTTTATTATATTTGTTATATATTATGTCATATTTGTTATATATTAGTGAAAGAGCATTTTATTTTCATTTTTTACATGGTAATGTTATTTAGACTCCAACAAGATCCAAAACAAAGGATAAGCGGATTCCGGAGCATACCGAGTCCGTTGTTTCAAAAAAACAGGTACATCACAATTATATGATATTTATGCATAGAAAATGTTAAATTGGATATCTTATACTTCATCTAACAAATTATATGATATATAGCTGTTAATCTTACACTTGTTTAATCTTACAGTGGACATTGGTTGTTGGTCGCAATTAACCACAGCGGAGAGTCAACCCCATTATTACATGGAATTATGTGAAGGTATATTAATTATCACATGTTTTATTATATTAGTGATGCTACTTGATAAAACTTAGGATTTATCCATATTTTCTTTTAATTGAATTACAATCTTTGTGTTTTCAGGACCTATAATGTAGATTTGAAGCAATGCTTTGGTTGGATGCAAAAGTATTAGTATAAGTAATATGTGCATTTGTAGAAAAAATGTAATGATTTGTAATTATAAATAGGTGTATATATAATTTTGGTTTGTAATTTTAAATATATATATTGGTTTGAATTGCCAATTGTTTTGCATATATAATTTTGGTGTAAATTGCCAATGGTTTGAATTGCCAATTTCTGAAAAAAATTGCTGGTTGAAAAACAGGTAAAATTCTGGTTGAAAAAACCTGGTAAAAATTGTGGTTTAAAAAAATTTATATAAAATTTTTCGTATATCTTAGACAGCGCTTCTGGAGAAAGTGCTGTCTAAGGTAGGGATTAGACAGCGCTTTTGACAAAAGTGCTGTCTAAGGTAGGGCTTAGAAAGCGCTTTTGACAAAAGCGCTGTCTAAGGTATACCTAGAAAAATTCAAAAAGGTTGACCTTAGACAGCGCTTTCACCAAAACCGCTATCTAAGGTATACTAAAAAAATGTCAAAAAAGGTGAGGCTTAGAAAGCGCTTTTTCCAAAAGCGCTGTCTAAGGTGTACCTTATAATGTCAAAAAGCGTTGTCTAAAGGTATCATAGACAGTGCTTTTCATTAAATATACCCCCCTTTAGACAGCGCTTTTGGTATTACCCAAAGCGCTGTCTAAACCTATAGCAGCGCAGGTTTATACAGCGCTTAAAAGCGCTGTCTAAGGGCAAAAAAAGCGCTGTCTAAGGTCTTTTTTGTGGTAGTGAAGGGTCGGTTCTTATCTATGGGAGGGAGAGCTACTCTCATTAATTCGGTTCTTTCAAATATACCGATTCATTACATGTCGTTTTACAAGATTCTATCTAAGGTTATTATGACGCTCACAACAATTCAAAGAAGATTTCTTTGGAACGGGTCGTCGTGCAAAAAAGGCATTGCTTGGATTAGTTGGAGGGAGACTTGTAAACCAAAAGAAGAGGGAGGCCTCGGCATTTTGAATCTTAAGCACTTCAATCATGCATTACTAGCTAAATGGCTGTGGAAACTGGTGTATATTAAAGAGGGTCTGTGGAGAGGTATCCTCGAGGGTCGATACAATCACTTCGCGTCCGATTTACATTTAGGAGTCGTTCCTACATATTCGACTCCGCCCTCCCTGTGGTGGAGGGATTTATTCAACATTGTTTCATGTTTTGGTGAGGTTTTTTTCTACGATCTAATTAAACATAGAATTGGCAATGGAAATAATACTTTATTCTGGCTGTCGAAATGGTGTGGGAACCGAACTTTAGGTACGACATTTCCTGCTCTGTTTCATGTTGCAGTAAATCAAGGTGCAACTATTGTTGAATTGGGAGGTTGGGAGAATTCCATATGGAAATGGAAGTTTGAAGCCGTTGTCCAGCAGCTGCCTCACAATTTAGTGCAGCACATGGAAGAGCTAAGGTCTGCTATTAGTGAGGTAGTGTTTGAATTTGAAGATACAGATTCTGTAGAATGGTTGCCGGGGTGGAAAACGTATATACCGTGAAATCGGGTTATAATATCATAAACAAAGTGGAAGAATCGGAATTGGTATTAAGTGACGATACCCGAGATGCGATTAAATTAGTGTGGATGTCGTATGCTCCGGAGAAGGTGAAGACATTTGGGTGGAGACTTATTAGGAATCGGTTACCTTCCCGCGATAATCTATGGAGGCGAGGTATTATATCGAATTCTTCCAAAACTTCTTGTCCTTTCTGTTTTTTGGAAAACGAAGATGCTCGACATTTGATGACGGTTTGTAGTAAGAGCAATAGATTGTGGGGTGCTCTAGGGAGTTGGCTGGGTATTCGGAGTATACAGGAGGATAATTTATACAACCATATGCAAAGTTGGATACAAGAGTTGGTTCTTAAGAAAGTTGAAATCAAATCGGCTGTTGCTTTATGGATTTCGATTTGTTGGTGCATATGGAATACAAGGAACAACATCATGTTTAAAGAAGAATTTTGGGATCACGAAACCGTAGTGGATAGATGTATCATTGTAACCTGGTGGTGGATTGGAAAGAAACTTAAAAAGTCATATACTTGTAATTATTATGATTGGATTAATCACCCTTGCGATTTTTTGTAAGTTGATCTTGGGTGTGGATGGGTATTATGTATACGGGTTAGGGTACCCCTTTGTACCCTTTTTGAATGATATTTTTTGCTTATAAAAAAAAAGAGGTTCAAAACTCTGTATTTTGTATTGTTAGAACAACAATTCCAATTCAAAACTAAACAAATATGGAAAAATAGAAATACAGAACACACGATATTTGATAACGAAGTTCGGCCAATTGTGCCTACGTCTCCGTCTGCAGAGCGGCTGCAGTTCCGTTGTATTAATCAAATTTATGTTTTACAAGTTACAATTTATCAGAGCAGCTGAACTCGAGCAACATATTTACTTATTGGTAAACAAAAATCAATAAAAAGATGGTGTTGTAGTGTCTCCGACAAAACTACGTAAAGTTGTTGCTATGCTCAACTAAACTCTTGAGTCTTTCCAAGATGGCTCCCTTCTGTTCCTTGACTGCTGGCGGGGATGCTCTAATACTGAATGCCTCAAATCTAGGATGAATGTGTCTTGAATGATGTGGAGGATCTCTCTACAGATGTATTGAAAATTTCCGGATATCGATCATTCAGATTTGTAGGAAAATCATTGGACGGATCTACCTCACATAAAAACAAATGGAGATATTGTGTAAAGTTTGATGGTGTTCATTTATAATAGAACAAAAAGATAAACTGCAGTAAGTAACAGTAACATATTAACGCATGAACATATCTTTTATAATAAGAAGAAACTACACATTTTCTTTGCATTTAGAAAAGTAGACAACAAAATTTTTGCATTTAGAAAAACTAAGATTAATATGTTCACCATAAATGGAAGTTCATATATTATGAACAAATACTCACAACCATGAAGTCTTGCAAAGTGCATCATTTCGTTAAATACTTCATCGGTGATCCTCTTGGTTTCTGAGGTTCGGTTGAACCATGAGAAAATTTGAAATTCCTCCTGATTTCTCCATAACTGTGCCCAACAGTAGTCTATATTAAAAAAAAGGAAAGTATCTATTAAGTAAGACTCAACAGAAAAGTATCAGTTAACAAAATTTTGTGTTTATGTGTGTAATCTAACAGATTGAGAAAATACATACACTTGTGTTTATGTGTGCAATTTCAGCCCCCCGATCATAGAATCTTTACCATCTTAGAAATCTGACTTGTCTGTGGTTGGAATCTGAATATCAGCCCCCAATATGAGAATTAATAATATTTATTAATTACATATTTATAACAAAAAAAATGAAAGAAGTATTTCAGCTACTCACTGGGACATGATGCAAGGAATGTGAATATGATCAATTCCTAATCTATAAGCATGCTAAGAATGTGAGCAATCTTACAATACTCTTTTCCTCATTTCTTCAGCACACTTGCTTCCCCTCTTCTGACAACGTGTTGAAGTCACTTTCCATCCAAGCATTATATCAATTTAAGATTAGAGATGTGCAAAAATAAAAAATAATCCATAGAAACTCCAGTTGGGGAATGATTTTTCACCCCTTCATTCAGTAGGAAACTATTTGTAATGAGTAGTCATCAGAAAAATAAACGAAGTAATGCAAAATAGATTGAGAAAACACATACAATTGTTTTGTCTCTCTGCTTTGCAATTTGTTCACTTAGAATCTCCTTCATCTTAGAATCAACCTTCTGAACAAAAATATATTATTAAACATAACGATCAATCCCCTAATGATTCTAAAGAGAAGAGTAAACAACAAAGAACATGATGGAAGAAATTTTTGTTTCTGATATAACCAATACTTAATATATTATTAGTCACTTCTTTTTTTTTCACAAAAAAGGAAAAACCATGAATGACCTCATGAATTGATTCCGTTAAAAAGCAAAAACAAAGAGTAGAATTAGAACTCAGAATTTTAGACTTATTGAGCAACCCATTTATGATATCCTCTTTAAGAATGTGACTTGTATCTTGTTGGAATTATCCATCCTTTTCAGTGACCCATGTCAGCAGTAAGAATAAAACCGGTTTTGACGTGAGAACGAGGAAGCATTTCATTTTAATTTGAATCCAAAATGAAACCAAAACCTAAATTTGGAAAAAAATGTTATTCATAAAGACGTGAAATTAAACATATTTATTGATGATATTTATAACAGGAAACATGAAAGATGTATTTTGATGACTTACCTTCAAATAATACTCAGTCGATGTTTTCTTGATTTACATATATGTTGGGAATGTGAGAAATCTTACTTCACTCTTTTGAGAGAGAATTAATCTCCCGGAAAGGAGGTTAGAAATGAAATGTTTTTTAAGGTCATCTTTTGAAGAGAATTAAGACAAATCATCAAAGGGTCGTCCAGCCAATTTGGTAATTTGTCTCCACTGTATCCAGAAATGATCAGACGCTTCAAATTTGTCGACGGACGCAGCTGCTCCATCGCAACACTTTGTATTGGTGAGTTTAAAGGAGCGGTGTAAGATCATCCTAGTGTCAACTTGTCAGTTTCCTTTTTCATCTCTAAATTTGCTTGAGAAGCATAGGATGGGTCAGTTACATTTTCTAGTTGTGAGATGCAAAGGCTTCCAGATGGATGGGAATATTTTTCAAGATCCTCAATGTTTAACCCAACATCCTTAACGCTGCCCACAATAAAGTCCGACAATGTTTGTAGATTTTCTAATTTAGATATTTGTGCCGGCATTTTATTCAATCCAGTGCCTCTGATGTCAAGGTGGCGTAGTTTCAACAATTTCCCCATGTCCTTTAGCAATTCAGTGAGTCTTTTGCAATTTGACAATAACAACGTCTGCAAATTGTAAAGCTTGCATGTTTCTGAAGGCAACCTTTTAATGAATGTGCCAGAGAGATTCAAGTATCGTAGATATATCAAATTTCCAATAGAGTTGGGCAATTCAGTGATATTTTGGTAGTGTGAAAGTGACAACACGTGTAATTGTGTCGTTGTCGACAAGAAGTAAAAAAATAACTTCGACGACACAGAATTATAATACATCCATGAATATTGCAATGGCATGGGTAGAAAGGTTCGTAGACCTTTTAATCCATACAATTTATCAAATTTATCGTATGAGTTATATTCGAATCTGTCGTATGCCAAGTATCGCACCCTTATATCTGGCTTATGTTTGTCCAACCTTGTGCAATATGGAGATGAAACTGTCATAGCTAAATCATTGATGAGATCGTGCATTTCAAAGCATACTTCCTCATCACCAATGAACTCTTCTGACTCGTCACCAATGGACCGTTGAAGTATTAGGGACCTCGACACTAGTTCATCAAAGTATTCTTCAGCTACTTTTTCCCAACTTTTCTCACTATTCGACTGTGGTATTAAGCCTTCTGCAATCCACAACTGAGCTACCATCTTTTTCACTAAGATTGAGTTCTTTGGAAAAATTGAACAATAAGCAAAGCATCCCTTTAAAGAAGCTGGAAGAAACCGATAGCTCAATAGCAGGGCTGACTGCACCTCATCATTTGTCTGTTCCCAAATACTATTGTTTAATACGTCACTCCAATAATCTTGTGACAAATTGGTACGAAGAATACCCCCCAATGCTACTGCAGCTAATGGCAAGCCGCCACATTTTTTGGCAATTTCTCTACCAATTATTTCTAGATTGGGATGTTGTTGGTAGTTTCTTTCTACAAATGCATGTCTGGCTAGTAAAGACCAAGAATCTTCGGTTTCCAAAGATCTTAAATGGTGGACATAGAGAGATTTTTGCTTGGGTAGTGCGACTCTAACATCTCGAGTTGTGATGATGATCTTACTTCCTATTTGCCCAACATTAAAGATATCACTTAGACTATTCCAACCAACATAGTTTCCGTACCATATATCGTCCAATACTAGTAGAAACCTTTTGTTATTTAAGCTTTGCTGCAACTGAACTTGGAGTTTAACTAAGTCAGTGTCTGTAATTGTTCCTGAAGTGACAGATTTAAGAATTGTTTTAGTGACCGTAACAACATCAAAATCTTTTGGAATATGTGACAACCCTCTCACCTCAAATTTCTCCTCCACGTCAGGGTCATGGTAAAGGAGTCTAGCTAGTGTTGTTTTTCCTAACCCTCCCATACCCACAATGGATATCACTCCTATTTTATGTTCACTGTCACAATCATCCTCTGACAGCAAAAACTCTTTAAGTATCTTTCTGTCTTCCACTCTGCCATAAATAGCAGATTCATCTCCCAAATAAGGACTTGCAAGAGTTTCATTCCGAACATAGTTGGAAACACCTTCTTTCGATTTTGGTTTCTCAAATGTTCTAATCTTCCAAATAATTTTTGTAGTTTAGAATTGATCTTTTTATTAAACCTTTTAAAATAAGATAAAAACTTATTAAGAACCTGTCCAGCTTCAGCTTGGCACCTTAAAGCTTCCGTGTTGAGTTCGTCGAACAGTTGGTCAGCTTCAAAGACAGCATCTTGCAACATCTCCAGCCACTTCCTGACAGCAGGATTAGTGATCTGTTTGTCCTCAGCATCATGAAGTACAGATTGAAGACTCAGCAGTGTTATCTCCAGCTTCTCCAACAGCACTTTGTCAAGCTTAGTCCTTCGAAATAAAGTAACAAATTCACCAGAAGCAATCTTTCCCACCAGCATCTCCATGGAAGCCAAAAGAAGCGCTCCTCCAAGAATTGTCGCCATAACTTAGTTCAACAGAGTAAGAATAGTTAGAATATTGGTGTAGAGGGAAAATGCAGTTAACAAAACTAGTAGTAGCAAGTTGCAACATATATATAGAAGAAAAAGATATCGTGACGGGTGGATTGATTGTGTGAACCAAAATAAATTAATATTAATTCACTCTCATGGAAATATAATTAATAATATGCGCATTTGAAGTTTCTTTTCTGTTTCCATCGTTAGGTATAAGTCTACATCTTTCTTGTCCATATGCATGTAGTAGTATATAACAAAACATTTCTTGTTCACACCTTGAAATAACATAATTCAAAAATGACGGCCTCAAATTTAATTCAAAATTGACTTTGGAGGTTCAAGTCTTACTTTTTCGGGTGGCTTATCTATTTTTTAATTAAAAAATTGATTTTTATTTACTTAAAAGTAATTTAATTATAAAAACAAATAAAACATCATTGCTTAATTTAATTATGAGACATGTTATAGTAATATTTTAAAAACCCTCACAGCTATGGTGTGATAAAAGTATAACCCTCAGACTGCCATGCTTTGAAGTAGGGTTTTCAATTCATCTGCATCAAAAACATGATAAGTTACTGAGATAAAAGACTTGTTTTTAATTGACGAATATTTTAACTTTCTTCCATGAATGTAAAAGGCTCATGCTGGAAATTCATATCTTTGCATTTTATACTAAGAAACTACACATGATCTTTGCATTTAGAAAAGTAATAAAAAAAATATATTATTAACAAATACCAACAACCATGAAGTCTTGCAAAGTGCATCATTTCATTAAATACTTCATCGGTGATCATCTTGGTTTGTGAAGTCGAGCTGATCCATGAGTAATTTTTTAATTCCTCCATATTTCTCGGTTACTATGTCCAATAGTTGTATATAATAAAGTGCATCATTTCATAAAATTTCTCCATCTCAATATGGTATTAATCACCACTAAGATCCTTCTTCCGTTGATTCTTCATCTAAATTTTTTCTCTTCTTCCTCACGGCTCATCCTCGTGTTCCACCTCTCGATTCAGTTTTGTATCAAACCTCAGTTTTTCGTTCATCCCAACAATGGTTTTGCTCTGTTACAGTCTCTCTGAAGCTCACTGGTTCGAACTACCATTCTTGGGCTCGTTACATGAAGAGAGCTCTTGGAAGTAAAATGAAGCTCAAATTCATTGATGGAAGCCTTCCGGTACCAACTGATTCTTTCAAACCATCTGTTCGTGCTTGGAATCGAAGCAATATATTAGTACATTCTTTGATTATGAATACAGTTTCTGAATCAATCGTTTTCATGGAAAATGTTGTGGATGTGCGGAACGATTTGAAAGAACGATTCTCACAAGGCAACTTCCTTCGCATCTCTGAACTACAGTAAGAAGTCTACAACCTCAAACAAGAATCAAAATTGATAACTGTATTTTTCTCTGATTTAAAGATTTTTTGGGAAGAACTATATCTCTACCTGCCTTTACCTATGTGCATTTGTCATATTAAGTGTTCTTCCAAAGCCATGCTTAGTGCAAGATCCAATCATAAATTTTTGACTGGGTTAAATGATCAGTTTGTTGTAGTTAAATCTCAGAATTTGTTAATGGATCCCCTTCCTCCACTTAACAAAATCTTTTTTATGGTTATTATCCATGAAAGGCAAAATCAGTTGCATATTCTCATTGATGAATCTCAATCTTTGATCAATGCTGTTGATTCTAAAATTTTTGGATCCAAATATAATTCAGCCAAACAAGGTGCTTGTGTGTGCACATTTTGTGGCAAAACTAATCATGTTGTGGAAAACTGCTTTAAGAAGCATGGTGATCCACCTCACCTGCAAAAACAATTCCCATCTGCAACACACAATGCCACCTCTGATGGAAGTGAAAATGGATTGTTCCCAAACAACACTGATTTGAAACATGGTTCTTCACCTATGACTCAAGATCAGTTTGGGGTTCTAATGAATCTACTTCAGAAGTCTAGCATTGGCCAAGTTGCAGGACATGCATCAAATTAGGTTGGTGCTAGTAATCCATCAGTAGGTAATGCTTATTATTCTTTGCATAAATATAGTCTTGGCTCTTGGATCACTAATTCAGGAGCTACTGATCATATTTGTGGATCTGTTAAGTGGTTTCACTCTTACAGTGAAATCATTCCTATTAATGTTAGATTGTCAAATGGTCAAATTTTAGCTTCTAAGTATTCTGGTACAATCAACTTTTCTCCCAGATTCAATGTGTCAAATGCTTTGTTAATTCCTGAATTTTTCTTAAATCTTTTATTTGTTTCAAAATTATGTGAATTCTCAATTTTTAATGTCAAATTTTTTTGTTCAAAATGTGTCATCCAAGACAAAACATCACTGAAGATGATTGATTCTGCTGAAAGAAAGGATGAATTGTGTTATTTAACACTATGAGATAAGAACTTGCATGCTGGGGTTGAGAACCATTGTGTTTCAGCAGTCAATATTTCACTTCTTGATAGAACCCAGTGGAATTTTAGATTAGGACACTTGTCTCACAATAGATCGTTATCTTTACATTCAAAATTTCCTTTCATAACAGTTAATAACAAGGATGTTTGTGTTGTGTGTCATCATGCTAGACAAAGAAAACATTCATTTACTGTTAGCAGTGATAAAGCTTCACATCCTTATGATATGGTCCATTTTGATATTTGGGGACCTCTTGCTGTGAAATCTTTGCATAGTCATTCCTATTTTCTAACTATTGTAGAAGATTGCCGTAGATACACTTGGATTACTCTCATGAAATTCAAATCTCAAACTAGACAACATGTCATAAACTTTGAGTCTGTTTGGTAACACTAGAACAAGAGCTTTTAGCTTGTAGCTTTTAGCTTTTCAGCTCATTTTTATTAAAAAACTCTGTTTAGTAACTGTATTTAGCTTTTAGCTTTTAGCTTTTTAACTAGCTTTTAGCTTTTTTTTCAAAAGCTATTTAAAGTAGCTTATGACTTTTTATTCCAATTATATCCTAATTATTTTAAATATATATATATATATATATATATATATATATATATATATATATATATATATATATATATATATATATATATATATATTAAAAAATTAATTTTAAAAGATTGAATTTAGAGAGATTTTAAAAAATGTTATAGAAAATTTTTACTAATTTTTTTATTTTATTAAACATTATTTTTATTTAATAAATATAAATTATATAATTAATTTAGAAATACTGTTGATAATTCTCAAGTTAGTGAAACATTGGAGGAAAATCAATGAAATTTAAATATTAGATAATAAACTTGTTTTTGTTATTATTTTAGATTAATATAAATAAATTCAAAATTACAATGTTATTATTTCACATATTTTATTAAATTTCATTATAAAATTAGAAAGAAAAAAACTATATTTTACGAAAGAATGAGTTAACCAGATTGAGAATCGTAGTTATTAGAATTAATTTTACTTTTATGTCTTCATAAATGGTTTTATAAAATACCTGTACTTCATGTATGATTTGCTGATTCTTTTATTCATTGAATTTCGTTGTTAATATATTCATACAAAATAGCAAAGCTCATAAAATTTATATACAACTTTATATATTTTGATGATATATTCAATTTTTCATATATATTAACATTGTTTTGTATTTTGTTATTAATACATTTATTTTTATAATAAAAATTAATTTAATAATATGATATAACAAGATAATAAAATCACCAATTTCTTAATTAAAATGTCCTTTTATGTTATTTTGTAATTATCAGCTAGTGTAACAGCTAATTTACCAAACACTCAAATTAACTTATCAGCTACCAGCCATCAGCTATAAGCTATCAGCTATCAGCTACCAGCTATCAGCTAACAGCTCCCAGCTAGTTTTACCAAACAGAGCCTTTGTTAAACTTATTCAAAATCAGATAAGGGTCTTGAATTTAGTATTCATGAATTTTATGCATCAAATGGAATTATACATCAAACAAGCTGTGTTGAATCTCCACAACAAAATGGTAGAGTGGAGAGAAAACATCAATGTTAGACGATAGACTTCGATCTAGAGGGGGTGAATAGATCACAAATTTAAAAACAAAAATTTTGACAAAAATTGTTTTCAAAAGTTTTATGACACAGTGGAAACAGCCCGAATCGAATCGTCTAACTGAATCTAATATCGAAAAACTCGGATATGTGTAACATAAACCAATAGGATGACAATGAACACAAATTGTTCAACTACGATTAATTCACGAATCAATTAAATGCAAAGCTATTGATAAAGCTTATTTCCAATGAACAAAAATCAATTAAATTACTCAAAAGCAATTTATCGAACATTTGGTGTGCGATCGATAACAATTGAAAATTCAATTTGTTTTGTTGATGTTAAAAGCCAATCACAATAAAAGTGATTATGATTATATCAACAAAAAAACGTTTAAAAGATAATTGAAACACAATCTTCAATCGAGTTGATCAAACAACGATGAACTCGATAATTTGCGCAATAAAAAATTAAAGAGATGGAGAGGTAGAGAGTGAGACACAAGATTTATTTAGGCAGTTCCCCAATCGGCCTCGCTATGGGGACGTCTACCCTTAATTCAAATTTAATTGAGATACTTGTAATTAACCTTATCTTTGCAAAAATGTTACAGAAGAGATGAAGATATCTAACCCCACAAACCCTATGGTTTGTTGTTGATTTTACCACCTCTAAACCCTTGATCAAAGTTTCATCAAGTCACCAACAATACTGCTACAATCCACCTGTTCTTGACTACTTGCTTGCAAGACCTCCTCGTCTTCGAGGTTTTCGCTTGGTTAGATTAATCCCTAGCACGCACTTGTTGAACCCAAGATTCCCGAACACGATTCACTGTCTTGCACTTCTCCCTTACAAGGAACCACCTTATCCGAAGGCCTTCATTCAGTCGAATCCGTGTTTGCGTGATCTTGTCCAAAACCTTCAAATCCCAATGATCAAAAAGGAAAACTCCAGCTTGGTTTTCTTATTTGAAACACACAAAAATCCCAACCCAATATTCTTGGTTACACCAACCTAATCAGAAGTTATCAACCATAATCTAGATGGTCACCCAATAATGATGCTTAAAAATTCATATTTGCGAAAGAAAAAAAATTTAATATTCTATAAGATTTACACAGTGGCATTTAGTATAAAGAAATTGTGTTTTTTACTTGTACGTAATAGTATGTCATGATTTGTTAAGTACTTTTTTTTAATTTTTGTTTAATTTGAATGTTAGTAGATCTAAATTTAATCATAGGTTTTTCTACAAATTAATTTGGGAACTAAATCGTAAGAAATAAGAACTAATCAATCTCTTGAAATGGAAAACCACATGTTGTATTGCCAATAAAAAAAAAAAAAGCATATAGATATTCTTCAAAATCTTGGACGAGACGGGTACAACATTAATTTTTACAAAGTTTGCTGGGATATCATCAAGTTTAATGTGATGGACTTTGTAAGATATTTTCATCGGTGCTCGAAAAAGTTGAAAGCTATCACAACATCGTTTTTGAGTCTAATTCCAAAATCGAAGAATCTACAATCTTTAGGTGAGTATCATCATATGTGCTTGATTACAAGTCTGTATAGAATTCTATGGCTTCGAGAATGAAGTTATTCATGGCTGGTCTAATATCAAGTAATCAATTGGATTTCCTTTTTGGCCGTCATACCCACGATGGAGTACTTGTAGTAAACGAAATCTTGGACTTTGCTAAAAGATACACGAAGGAGTGTCTTGTGGTCAAGGTGGATTTTCAAAAGGCATATGATTGCGTATCGTGGAATTTCTTAAGATTCATGTTGAAGAAGGTGAATTTCGGATTGAGATGGCTCAAGTGGATGGAGGCGCTTGTTTTCACTAGTTCTATGTCGATTTTGGTGAATGGGAGTCCAACTTCCGACTTTAACGTTAAGAGAGGATTAAGGCAAGGGGGCCCTCTTTCCTCTTTTCTGTTTCTTTCTGGGGATTTAAATTGAAGAGGGAAGTTAGCTATGATGTGCTCCAATTCGCCGAGGATACAATTATGTTTTGTGACACTTCAAGGACCAACTTATGGAGTCTTAAAGTTTTGTTGCATAGTTTTGAACTTGTTTTTTGGTCTTAAAATCAAACTTACCAAAAGTAAGCTCTATGGACTGAATTTGGAGGAAGATTTCTTGCTTTCGGCTTCGACTTTTTTATCGTGTGGCGTGGGAACCATTCCTTTCACCTTCTTAGGTGTGGAAGTAGGGATCAACCCGAAGAAAGCATCGGCTTGGCAATCCACAATCTTTAAGATATGCAATTGTTTAGCAACTTGGAAAGGCAAACTACTATCCCTAGGAGGAAGGATTATGTTGATAAATTCGGTTCTCACTAACATTCTAATTTATCCTCTTTCTTTTTACAGGGCTCCGAAGTCAATTATTCAAGAGTTCATTAGCATACAACATAATTTATTTTGGGGAGGCGACATCGGACATAGGAAAGTGTGTTGGGTGAGATGAGATTCAATTTGCAAGAGTAAGAAGGAGGATGGCAAGAGTAAGATAGGCTTCAATTAACATTTTTATTATAAATAAATTTATAATTTAGTTATTATTAATTTCTTAATTTAATAAATTAAAATTATTAATTTTGTAATAAATAAATTTATAAATAATTATTATTAATTTCGTGTTTTTATTATAAATAATTTTTTTAATAGAAAATTAATTCGTGACATGGAAAACACGACGCTAATTATAAATAATTTTTCAAATTAGTTGCGGGAAAAACATGAAGTAAAAATGAGATTAGTGACGTTAAATTCACGTGGCAAACAAGCAATCATGACCTGCAACAGAATTGAAGCATAATTGCAGCAGTATTTTATGACGTGAAAATCACGTGGCAAATGTGTGTGACGTGAAAATCACGACGCAACGTTATGACGTGATTTTCACGTGGAAAAAAAATTACAAAAATTTTGAGAAATATAATTGGTGTGATTTTGTTAGCTATTATTTGAAGCATTTGGCTGATGAGTGAGAAACGATATTTATTTCAAGGTAAAATTTTTAATTTTGAGAATTGTTTATTGTTCATTAAATTTAGACCATTTCTTAATACACCACTCATGTTTCTTATACACCACATGAAATTATTTTTTTGCCCCCCAGTTTCGGATGTGCACATCTGGACGCACCAATTTTTTTAAAAACGTTGCCTTGTTCCGGATGTGCAAATCCGGAATGACAAGTTACGCGTATTCCGGATGTGCACATCCGGAAAATGGCTGAAACTTAAAAAGGTATATTTATTTTAAGAAATAAAAATAATATGTATTTTAAAAGAATAACGATCAACAGTAAAACATTACTTCTATTACCAGAGTCGACACAAAGTTGGTGGTACTCCTATTACCACTTGCAGAACCAATGGACTGACTTTGGGTCACAAGATACAGAGGAATTGTTTCTACTCAGGTTCATTGCGAGGAGATAATTCAAGATCTCTTTAAAATAACAGTGGATCCTTAGAAGGGAAATCGACCCGCTGGAATGATAAGATAATTTTGTTAGATTTGTGTATTCCTAATGATAGGATAATTCAGGGGGTGGCGTGTGGCTTTCTATAAATCAACTGGGTTTAAGCCTAAAAGGATTATATTTTACAGGTTCACGTTGGTTTTTTCTAAATGATACATACTGATGTATATTGATGTATATGTATATATTATAACTTGTTTATTATGCTTATTATGCCCACTTGCTAGCTTATTATGCACACTTGCTGATGTCTATTGATGTATATGTATATATTATAACTTGTATATTAATGATACACTTCCTCCTGCTTATTATGTACACTTGCTAGCTTTCCGCGCTCGATACTACATAAGTGAAGTAGAAAATTCTGATTCTGGTTCTACAAGTGGTAATAGGAGATACGAAGAACAAATTTTTCTATTGGCGGGAAACCTAATCCATTGACTTAAGATCTTCATCACGCTATCAAGAATCTCTCCGCTGAACTTTATTCTAAAGATGTTCATTTTCTCATGGAGCTTATTCAAGTACATTTAACCTTTCATGATGCATTCATGATGTTTTAATGATAGTTGTTTATATTCATGACCGTAAATCTGTTGTTAACTTTATCAGAATGCCAAAGACAACCATTATATTGACTGAGAGACTCCAACCCTAGAGTTTGTTATAACTTCTGATGACATTACTGCTACTGATGCACCAGCCACATTACTTATTTTCAATAACGAAAAGGGTTTATCTCCGAAATATATTGAGTCCTAACTTTATCAGAATGCCGAAGACAACCATTATATTGACGGAGAGACTCCAACCCTAGAGTTTGTTATAACTTCTGATGACATTACTGCTACTGGTGCACCAACCACATTACTTATTTTCAATAACAAAAAGGGTTTATCTTCGAAATATATTGAGTCCGTCTGTAGTGTTGGACGATCAACAAAGAAACATAACAGGAGCAGTGGTTACACTGGAGAGAAAAGATCAACAAAGTTTTCTATTAAAGAGATAGGAAAAACAAAGTTTTCTATTGGAGAGATACGAAGAACAAAGTTTTCAATTGGAGAGATACGAAGAACAAAGTTTTCTATTGAAGAGATACGAAGAACAAAGTTTTCTATGGGAGGGAAACCTAATCCCTTCTCGCTCCCCTCATTCGAATGTATATTAACTTGCGATGATATATTAACGTATGTGATTAACCGACAAAACCGATTTAAAAAAAAAAATAAAGTTATGCTATTTTCCGGATCTGCAGTTCCGGAATTTTAAAAAATAAAGCTATACTATGTTCTTGGATGTGCACATCCGGAATACATTAGCGTTTTTTAAAAAAACGGTGTGTCTGGATGTGCACATCCGAAATCAAGGAGTAAAAACGAAATTTCACGTGGTGTATAAAAAACTTGAGTGGTGTATTAAGAAATGGTCTAAATTTATGTTGTGGAAGTGAATAGGTTTGAATAGTAATTCTAATTTTATCTGTAATTTTTATGATTGATATACCTCTTCTTTAGATTGTCATAAAGAGGGATTAATCTTTTATTGGTATACATCTCCTTTGTACTCTTTTCTTTTGATATGAATATCATTTCTAATAAAAAAATATCCAAAGGCTTTATTGTGATGAAAAATGGATAATCATATTGATAAAAATGGGTAAAACCAAAAAATACATGAAGAAGCTAAGTAATTAACTTTTGTAAATAAATAGTAGATACAAACCATGTAAAACTATAAAAGGTACTCTTAAATTATGATGTATCTCATATGGATAATCACCTACAAATATTGAGTCTCTTCAAAAAGACTAGTTAAGTCATCTAATTACACAAGGACTAAAACAAAAGGTAAGACCGTAAAGTCAATATAACCAATATGAGTGACATCCCTAAAATTTGATCATACTACTTGTTATAGTAATAAGGACAAACTCCACGCAACAAGAATGTATAACCTAAAGAGTCGCTCCTCTAAGAGGTTGCCTCTTACTCGACAAAGTATCTTCATTTTAGGCAAAGTATCGGTATCGGGTATGCACCGGGTACCGGTACGCGTGCGGTACTCGTATGGTACGTACTGACACAGTATCAATTTTTTTAATTTTTTTTTAATTGGTACTCCAGTAGGTACATATTTAGTATATATTGGGTACGTGAACTCTATTTTTATCTACTAATGAAATAGTTATAATGGGTTTTTCAAGTGGTGATGTAGAGTTTGATCAATTTGATTCATTGCAAGACTGGTAGATCTTGAAATAAAAAGAATGGTGAATAACTTATGGATCTTCAATCCCTAAACTTGAATTCATTTCATTGAAATTTCTTGCACAATCAAGTTCTTCATCTTCTACTAAGAGAAATCGAAGCACATATGGATTTATACTCGAGTACCCGTATCTTAGTTTTTCTAAAACTGTCGAATTCTATACCAGTACCCGTACTGAATACTAGGTTGTTATGATTTTAGGGAATAATGATAGTTTAGAATGTAGTTGGATAGTGTAAAAAGCTCTGGTAGATAGTTGAAAGATAGTAGCAAGTAGTGTGAGAGCTAGTTTAGTAACACGAAACAAGATGCAACACATAAATAATGAACTTATTGTAAGAGGTGAATAATAGTATGATGAAGCCTCCAATGTTATTGACATTGGACCTTAAAGGCTTTATTACAATTACACATATGCTTGTCTATTTATAGGTGCTAGAGGATGTTTCTAGAATAGAACTATCTAGGCTTTTGTTTGTCTTTTCTATATTACATTGACGTAGAAGTTTCTAGACTATAAGTTAATCTAAGAATTATTGGAACAATCTAGAAACATGTAGAAACTTTAGACTATTTTAGTTTTTCTTTAAACTTTGTCATTTATTTTTACTAGAATGTTCTAGAAACGTGCAACAATTTCAACACTCCTCCTTGATGCATATTTCAGTAACTCTAAGTGTAGTTCATAGTTGTTAAAATGTGAATTTGTGAAACTATCTTATCCTGCATTGATACTTTTATGTAATGTATTTTATTTTGAAAAACATTATCTCAACCATGATTCAATTTTGTCACACTACTTGTCACAATTGTTGATCTTGGCGGCTGATCAAAACCTGAAGTGGGCCAGAGATGACGTCTGCGATGTTGGCGGTGAAAGATGAAGAGGGGGTGTACCTGCAAGGCACTCCAATGCTAAAGTAAGAATCCGTAGAAAGAGAATGCAAGTAAAAGTATGTGTTTCATAGGATGATTTAGAATACCCAACCCTCTCAAATGAGAGGGTTCGTATAGTGCCCCCAGCGCTTGGCCATTGGTCCCTATTTTTGGGGAGAGATAATCTTTTCCCAAAGAATAGGTAACTGCCAGAAACTAGCCGTTGGGACGTGTAGAGATGCCCGAAACTAGCCGTTGCCACGGGCAGAGGCGTAGTTGCGGGCACGAGCGTCGTGAGCGTTTCTGGATGGTGGAACCGTGTGTGACGGGCAGGAACTACCAAGGAGGGGCAACTGACCCTTGGGGTCATCCGACTAGCCTTGCCCGGTAGAAGGGCATAAAGGTAAATACTTCCCTAAATTGACTGAACTTAGGCAATTAGGTCGTTCTGGGAGCAGAAGTGGATTGGGCCATGCCTAGTCATTGGGCCAGTCCGGAACAGGAGCCCCCTAAGTCGTTGCTCCCGAGCATGGGAGTGATGACTTAAGGCTAGTTCATAGTCCCGGGGAGGTCCAGGAATAGTCATCGCTTGTTGACAAGAAGAGGCTACTTTGCGCTGCCAGAGGGAGTCTGTGCCCGTGGAACATGTAACGTTGTTTGGCGTGCCCGACTTGCGGGGAACCCAACGGTCAATGTGATCTAAAGAGGTGAAGTGCCACGTGTTCCTCGAGCCATATGCTACATTTAATGTGTCATGATGGCCAAGCTAGGTCATGATGATGCCCCTAGCTGCGCGTGCTCGTGCACGTGCCCACAGAGCATCTATAAATAAAGGGAGAAGTTACTTATTTTCACTTTTCGCTTCTTTCTCCTTCTTCGTTCTTCTGTTCAGCGCTCCGCCGTCTACCGCCGTACAGCCGCCGTTCAACCACCGTTCAGCCACCGTACAAGTACCGGCCAGATCTCTTTGACCCCCTAACTTCTTCTTCGACTACGTAAGTTACTTGAACTGTTCTAAGTTATATGCTTTTCCATTTTGTTTTTCCTTAGAATGCATGTGGTTAGGATGAAATTAGGTAATGTAGGAGCGGTTTCCGGTGACTGTTGGTGGCAGACGGTGGTTTGGCCATTTTTTACCGCCGCTGGGGTCGGCGGAACCTTATGAACTTAGGCCTATAGGTTGATTCTGATGACGGGAGTGTTTGTCGTTGGCAGAAACTATGAATTTTCTGGTGTACTCGTGAGTTTTCCGGCAGACTCATGAGTTTTCCGGTAGACCTTCAACTGATATTCTGGGTAGCGAACCAGTGAGGATTTTCCCATGTGCGTCAGAGGGATTGCCCTGGGCATCTCCTCGCGCTATAGTTGTGCCATTTGAGTAGGGCTTAGGTCGGGGACGTCGTCCTCAGGCCTTTGTGCGCCCTTTCACTTAACTAGCGATGGAAGGTTGGATTTGATTTTGTCATTGAGTTCACTTTTGTCCTCTGCTTTTCAGGTAAAGGAGATGGCCCACGAAACTGAGAATGAAATTCTTAGAGACTTGTCCGAGGAGAGCTCCTCGGAAGATAGTGATATAAAAGACACCTCTACTCCCTGGGATGCTGACGAAACCCCTCCCTTAAGGACTACCACGGAAGAGTGGTCCGTCGTGGAACCTGGGGAGCATGCCCCCGTCTTTGCCTCGTACACCGGAGATGCTTTCATGACGGTGGGGGATGAGGGGAAGTGTAAGGTTTATTTCCCTGGAGAAGACGATCGCATCTGCTCGGACTTCGTGGAGAGATTCCCAATGTATAAATATGTCTTCAAGGAGATAAGGCTGAGGTTGCCCTTTACTGATTTTCAGATGTCGATCTTCGTGCATCGAGATCTGGCCCCTCCGCAGCTACACCCTAACTCTATTGCCTTCATTCGAGCATTTAAGTTGACGTGCGACTTTTTGGAGATAGAAGCTACCCCCTTGTTCTTTACAGTCTTCCACCTTCAATGACAAGTCTCAGGGAGGTAGTTCAGCTAGGTCTCCCTGAAGCGGGGGAGGAAGTTGTTTAAACCCTTTTCTGAGTCCATTAGGACTTTCAAGGAGAGGTATTATATTCTTGAGCCCCTGTCAGAGAGGGCCACTGACTCAACGTTTGTTTGGGAGGTCTCGATGAACAAGAACGGGGAGGATATTATCGACGAGGATGGCAAGATCCAGGGGCAAAGATTGTTGAGGTTCCCCTTTTGCTGGTGCGGGAACTATTTCACCATGGGGACAAATGGTTACACCGCCACCCTAGAGATGCTGAATGAGGATGACAAGGCTGACTATGCGAAGCTGGTGGGTTTTGTCAACAGCTTTACCCCTGCTCAGTGCGTGACTAAGACCAGGGAGCCAATCTATGAGGAAGATAGGGGGGCTCAAGGTGGAGAGTCGGTTTATCAACACGAATGAGCTCCTCGAGTGTCGTACTCGGGACGATGCTCTTGAATTGCTGGGTAGCCTTTATTTGTTAGCTTGTTCGGATTGTTATCCTGTCATTTTGCTAATGTGCTCGTTATGTTTTTGCAGGTAAAATGTCTTCTGCACATGAACGAATGGTGAAGAATGATCAGGAAATAGGCAAGGGTGGCATAATAATAGGGAAGATCCGGCTCAGCCAGCGGGGGCCTCCTCCACAAAAGGGGCCGGGGACCTCCTCGTCTACTCCCCCAGCCGTCCACACGTCCCCTGTGCCTATTAATTCGATGCTCAAGTGCACACGGACGAGCGAGCTGGTGGACCTCAGCAAGGAGGGGGATAAAAGTAGGTTCGAGCAGCCCCCGTCCCTCTACAACAAAAGGTTTTTTGAAGGTTCTTCATTGGCGATTCCTTGGGAAGAGTCTCTGAAGCTCGAGGAGATGGATCGCCCGAGCAAAAGGGCAATTCTAGTTCAGGATGCTTCTGCCTTGATTAGGGTCCTTGAAATGGCGGTGGTCTACACCGAGGAGGATTCCCGCCAGGACTCTGAGCTGAAGAAGGCCCAGGCCACGATTGCGGAACTGGAGGAGAAGTTGAAGAAGCCCGGGGAGGAGCAGGCCAGGGCCGTCGAAGAGGCGATGAAAAAGTCCCAGGATGAACTGACCAAAGTCAACGGGGAGAAGGACACCCTTGCCGCAGAGAAGAAAGCCGCAGAAGATCTGGTCGAGCAACAGAGGACTGTTGTTGCTCCTGTTGAGGATGAGCACGAGGAGGTGAAGGAATTGAAGACTCGGGCTGAGCTGGTCGCATGCATCAACCGAGCAGAGGACGATTGTGAAGTCATCATGGAGGATTCCTTCAACAATGTTGTGGCGTAGCCGAGGATCCTGAACCCCAGGGTCGAATTGTCCACCGAGGGGTCTAGGTTTTTCTATAGCGTCGAGGATGGCAAAATCGTCATCCCTGAGTTTCTTCAAATCGGCGAAGTGCATGCACAAACTCTTCGTGACGAGCCTCAGTATATGGACGAATGTTTTCTTCGTTGTTATATCTTCAGCCTGCGTTCCGTATTTATGTAACTTATTTTTTGTACGGGGCATGGCCCTTTGGTGATGTAATCAGTACACTCGTGGTCCTCGTGGCCATTCTTATTGTAACATTTATTCCCGGCCGATGTGGTCGGTTTTGTATGATTTATTTTCGCGCATGGCTTTACATTGCATTATTATCGCGCACGACTTTACTTTGCTTTATTTTTGTTAAGTGTCGAAATTTTGCTCGATATGCGCGTGTGTCCATCATAAGGGCGACTTTAAATTATTTGTTGTTTCAGGATTTGCTCCACTTAGACATGTTTGGAAGTGAGGGGGACTGGCTGAATGGCCTGGGTTGCTTCCGGGCATGAGAGCGGAGCTCAGGTCGCGTTTTCAGCCTAAGTTCGCGGCGTGAACTTCCCATCGCGAGCTGGGTGTTCTGCCTGTCATGGTACTTGGACGACGGCGGGCTCAGTTGAGGAACCACTGTCGGGCATGGGTTTTGCTCGTTCTTGAGCAAAAGTCTGCCTTGATTTATTTTGTAGTATAGTGCTTGTACCTGGGCGCACATTTTATGGTCGACGCGTTCTGCTCGTCGGGTCGACAGAGCATGCCGATAATTAGGCCTTAACTATAATATTGTTTTAGCTTTTCGGCGTTCCATGGTCGAGCAAGTTCTTCCTTGTTGTGTTGTTCTAGGTAATAGGCCTTATTCTCTATTTTTGCTCGAACACGATAGGGTCCCTCCCAGTTTGCGGCGAGTTTGCCTTCTCGAGAATCTTTGTGATTCCTCCTTAGGACGAGACTTCCTACTTGGAATTCTCGTCGTATAACTCTGGCGTTGTGCCTAATTGCGATTTTTTATTTTAGTGAGGCTTCGCGGAGGGCTGCCCCTAACCGAATCTCTTCGACGAGATCGACCTCCTCCCTTAATGCCTCGCTATTTGTCTCCTCGTCCATGGGGCATTTAGTCCGCCTGAAGGGCATGTGCATATCAATGGGATCACTGCCTCAGTTCCGTATGCTAGACGGAAAGGGGTTTCCCTGGTCGAAGAGTGGGGCATAGTACGGTAAGCCCAAAGTACGCTGTGTAGATCCTCGACCTATTAATTTTTAGTTTTGTCTAGCCTTCGTTTGAGGCCTCGGAGGATTACCCTGTTCGCTGCTTCAGCTTTCCCGTTAGTCTGGGGATGTTCGACGGACGTGATGTGTTGGTTGGTGCCCAGTTGGGCAACGAACTCCTGAAACTTTTTGTCCATGAACTGCGTCCCGTTGTCGGTGACGATTGCTTGGGGGATACCGAAGCTGGAAAGGATGTTCCGCTTGTAGAAGCAGAGTATGTTATGAGCCGTTATTTTGGCTAGAGCCTCTGCTTCTATCCACTTTTTAAAGTAGTCAACGCCCACTATCAAGTACTTATTCTGATTTGACCCCATGACAAATGGTCTTAGGATATCCAGGCCACACCATGCAAAGGGCCATAGGGAGGACATTGCTTTGAGTTCATTGGGCGGTGCCAAGTGCATGTCCCCGTGTTGTTGGCATTTGTCGTATTTCTTCACATGCTCTTTTGCATCATGCTGCATGGTTGGCCAGTAATATCCTGCTCATATTCTTGGCGAGGGATCTCCCCCCGAGGTGCTAGGCATTGATCCCCTCGTGGATCTCGCGCAGGACATGGGCGACCATCTCTTCCTCAACATATTTGAATAGAGGGATGGAGAACCCTCGCCTGTAGATTTTAGTTTCGACCAGGACGTAAGAGCAGGCTCTGCGCCTGACTATGATGGCCTCCTTGGAGTTGGACGATAGTTCGTCCTTGGTGAGGTAGTTGTAGACAGGGGTCATCCAGTAGTTGCTGTCGCCGAAGACATGCACGTAGAGGATTGTGGAAGCTTTCTCGATGCTGGGTCAAGGAAGTACTTCCTGGATGACAAATTTATTTCCACCCTTTTTCTTCGTGTTCACTAGCTTTGACAAAACATCTGCTCGAACATTATTTTCGTGGGGAACATGCTTTACCTCTACCTATTTGAATTTCGTCATCTTCTCCTTGACCAGGGTCAAGTATTTAGACAAGTTGTCATTCTTGGCTTGATATTCTCCTCGAACCTGGAGGGCCACATATTGAGAATTGGTGCAGATGATGACTTCCTCGGCTCCTAGGTCTTCGGCGAGGCGTAGACCAGCGAGGAAGGCTTCGTATTCATCCTGATTGTTGGAAGTGGGGAAAGATAAGGTAAGCGATTCTTCGACGAGGATTACTTCCTCATTTTCCAAGATGATACCTGCCCCGCTTCTTGTCGAGCTAGATGCCCCGTCAACGAAGATTATCCATTTGCGAGTCCCGCAAGTGGGGGAATCGGGGAATGTCATCTCCGTGACAAATCTGTCCAGCGCTTGAGCCATGAGGGATTTTCTTCTCTTATATTGGATATCGAATTCAGACAGTTCCAACTACCACTTGAGCATTCTGCCGGCCATGTCTGGTCGGCCTAACAGTTGCTTCACGGGTTGGTCTGTTCGTAACATGATTGTGTGGGCTTGAAAGTAGTGCCTCAGTCTCCCCACAACATTGATGAGGGCCATGGCTACTTTCTCTATCTGTTGGTATCTCATCTCTGGTCCCTACAGTTCTTTAAGGTCATCTATATCTTATTCAAAGCCCAAGATTTGAAGCTAAAGGTAGTTTGTATCTTGTTCAAAGCCCAAGATGTGAAGCTAAAAGGGTTTGACTTTAGAGAGAATTTGTCATCTCTAAAGAGGGGTTTGTCTGTCACAACTGTTTATAAAGGATAATTACTTTAACTGGGATGTGTGAATCTGGCAATGCCATAATTTCCCTTATAGGGGATTTCTAACCTGAAGGAGAAGACTTTAACTCAGTGTAGAGCAATGCCATCTTTCCTTAGGAATTTCTCATACTAAAAGAGGGACAGTGGCATGGATGTAGATGATCCAGAGGCTTGCCGCTTACAGCGATTAGATGAAGGGGAAAGAGTTGTTGATGTTTGTGTACTGTGAACGAGGCACAACTTTGATGCTAAAAGGTTGATTGGATCAACCAGTGGTTTTCTTATACAAAGCCTAAGAGGAGGCTATTGGCCCAACAAGAGGGTTTTTTTAATGTGTCTCGTACGAAGCCCGAGAAAGAGGCTAAAAGGTGTTTAACTCAACAAGAGAGTCTTTTAGTATCTCGTACGAAGCCCGAGATGGAGGCTAAAATGTTGATTCAATAACAACCTTTTTGTATCTCGTATAAAGCCCGAGATAGAGGCGAAAGAGGGTACTGTTTCAGTTGAGTGACCAGTATATGGGTTCAAAGAGAAAATCAGTTCTTATATGAGTAATGCTGTACTCAGGGATTTTGATTCGAGGATCAGGGATATTTCCTTTTCTTTGAGGAAATGGGAAATCCAAAGGGTATTGAGACTGTCCGAGTCTACGGGGTTCCTTCCTATTCTTGAAGGGTGTTTGAGAATGTCTTTGAGACTCAAGGAAATTAGACTATCCAAGTCTAGAGTTTCTTCTTTTGTACTATGCTTTGAGAAACAGTAGTAGACTCTTGGAAAGACTGTTCTATTAAGATGACTGATTTCTGTTCCTATACCTTTAGGAGGTCGTCGGGACAATTTGTACGAAGCCCAAGAGGAGGATGAAAACTTTTAAGAAGCCGAGAGACAATTTGTACGAAGCCCAAGAGGAGGCTATCATTCCTAGGGGAAGAATCATTATATGAAGCCTAAGAGGAGGCTGTGAATACTTCTAAGAAGCCAAAGGGTTCTTGTACAACGCCCAAGAGGAGGCGGGGATGCTTTTAGGAAGCCTGTGGGTCCCCAAACCCCGAGAAATTCAAGACAGACTATTCACGAAGAATAGATCAAGCCAGGAAAGTTCGAGAATTTGGAAGAAACTCAAGAGATGCCATTCACGGAGAAAAGATCATCTCTGGGGAATAGAGTTTCTTAGGTTGCTTTTAAGAAGCCAGTGGGTCCCCAAACCCCGAGAAATTAAAGACAGGCTATTCACGAAGAATAGATCAAGCCAGGAAAGTTCGAGAATTTGAAAGAAACTCAAGAGATGCCATTCACGGAGAAAAGATCATCTCTGGGGAGTAGAGTTTCTTTGACAACTTCTAAAGGTGACAGTCGGTGAAAGGGATCACCGAGAATGTTGCCTTTCATGTCTCCATATGGTTTAACCCCAAGAGGAGGGATGACTGTGTCTGGTAATCCTATGGGGATCTAATTTAGACTATTTCTAAGAGTGATCAACAGGCTTAATGCTAGACGTAGTTGCCGGGGAAACTTTAGATATCTATACTATTATTACACAGTTGATATGAGTTTATGAAAGAAGACTTACAGCGAAACAGCCCCACAATACAGTTATATGTATATGAAAGCGGTAAATGAAAGCGGATAAACACTTACTCGGTTGTAGAGCTTCCATGCTGTTTGGTTAGTTGTTCAATAAAGAAAGATTGAAAACAACAGTATATTTCAAAATCAAAGGAGAAAGTGCTTTGAAAAAGAAAGATTTGGGGCTTACAGCTCAAGGAGAGGCCCAGGGTTTTATCAGTGATTGCACTGTTGAATTTGTACAGAGGGACTTATACAAGTGACTGAGGCCCAAAATTTGTTTGTTGTACAAAGGGATGGCTCTTACACTCTCTCAAGAGGCCCAAAAGGTTTAAAGAAAAAGAGTGGGGCTTATTACACGAGGGTAGGCCCAGATGGTTTTTCATTTAAAATGGCGATCGCGCCGAGATTTTCTTTTAACGCAAAGGGGCTTATACAATATCTGAGGCCCAAAGTTGTTTTGGTTAAAAGGGGATTGGGTCTTACACTCTATTAGAGGACCAAAAGTTTTGAATGGGTCTTATAGCTCGAGGAAAGGCCCAATTGATTTTTTTAAAAGGCGACGATCGCACCGTTTACTTGTACAGAGGGAGTTATACAATAAGTGAGGCCCAAAAGTGTTTGTACAAGGGGGTTTGGGTCTTACACTCTCTCAAGAGGCCCAAAGAGTTTTAAAAAAAGGAACGGGTCTTACTACTCGAGGGTAGGCCCAAAGGTTATTTTTCGCTTGAAATGGCGATCGCGCCGAGATTTTTGAAAATACCCGGAGGGACTTATACAATAAGTGAGGCCCACAATAGGTTTATTTTACAAAAAGGCTTGGGTCTTACACTCTATTAGAGGGACTTATACAATAAGTGAGGCCCACAGTGATAATACCGAGATCTTTGAAGGAGTCTGTAACAGTTAATCAACAATGTTGTATTCACTCCTTCGGATGAGCTTCAGCATCTCATCCTTGTTTTTCAAAAGGTTGGGATTACGTGATTGACCGACTGATGGATCGGGAGCTTCTGTCTGAAGTTCCTTTTCTTTGTTGGACTCTCCAACTCCTCTGTTGAAGATTATACCACTCTGTGTTACACGACTGATGTCTGCAATATTCATGACGGAGGGTAATGGATTTCCTTTCCATTTTCAATTGTTGTTGCACCATTTTTGTAAGGGATTGCCTTAGCTGATTCATACGGTAGCGGTCCCAACAGATAGATGACTATGGGAACCTTCTGGTTTTTCTGACCATCATAAGTAATCTCGATCTGTTCCCGGTTGGGAATTGTTGATTCGTCAAGCAGAGGGGTAATGGCAAAAACATTCCTGGTCCTCTGATAATTAGAGATGACAAAAACGTCCTCAATTTGATTGGCAAGGTAGTTCGGCGACCAATTGATGGGTCCGGAACCTGGATATGGGCGAATCTCTCCACGATCCATCTGCCCCTGGAGAGCTGCTCGCACAAGGTAGCACCCTTGGTTACTTTGCGAACAGACTCCACAACGTTCATAATTGTGTGGTGGCACCTGGCCACGCCCACTTTGAATACAATGTAACCTCACTAGGTTAGCTTCCATGGGTCGGACATCCTGACTTTGACGCTGAGTGGGGTTTCTGTTATTGATACTAATTTGATGAGTATCTTCATCCATGTAGATTGGCATCCACCAATGATTTAACAAGTGCTGAAGTGCCTCCTGGACAAGGGCACATCCCTGATCGTTTTCGCAACCCGCTTTACAACGGTGATAATTATGTGATATCAGGAATCCGAGTCGGACCTGCTCAGCATGCAACTCTACCATGTTGGTATTCATCAAGCAAATGTCAAAGATCTGAACCATATTGATCTGATAGGGATTCCTATCATGGTAGTCTTGGATCCATCCAAGATCCATCTAAAGTTGGAGGGCCTCATGTATGAAAGAGCATCCCTGTTTGTTTACCGAGCAAGTCAGACAAGAACTGTAATCGTGCCGCAGAGGATTATGATATTGGCTTTCCCTTAAATGCTTTGCCACCAGGTTGACATTCATCGCACGGATGTCGTGGTTCTGAATGACGTTGGAATTCGTATATACCATGTTAACTCCACGAACTCAGTGCTCTTGGATCCATCCGAGATCCATCTGTTCCTGTAGAGCTGATTGCACCACAGAACACCCTTGATTGCTTTTAGAGCAGATATCACACTGATGATAATTATGAGGTGGCACATGGCCATATCCACTCTGTCTACAATGCATCTTGACCAAATTGGTCCTTAACAAGATTACATCATGAATTTGATAGACGTTGTTAAATTCTTTCTCAATTAGGTTGACTGCAGCTTTCTCATGTTGAGGCAGCGGGTTTGTGAGAACATTGGGATTCATATCTTTGAAAGATAAGAGCCCGCTCCTAACAAGCTTTTGCACGTCAGATTTGAAATTGAGACAGTTCTCTATGTTATGCCCTGGATCTCCTTGATGATAAGGGCATGTCTGATCCACCTTAAACCAAAAAGGCAGATTTTCCGGTACTGTAAGAGGAGACTTAGTCTGGATATGCCCCTTAGCCAGTAGTAACAGAAATAGTTCTGCATACAACATGGGTATAGGATCAAACCCTGGTGTCCGCGTTGTACGGTTGTTATTGTATGGAGGAAGAGCCTGCCAAAGAGGCTGTTGTGTCCTTTGCTGATTAGGTTGGCTCTGCGCAACCTAAGGTTGATACGTAGGAATAGGCGCAGGGCTGATAGCAGGAGTTATAGCTGCCACCGATTGGTACCGTCGCCTTTGCTTTCCCAGAGAGATATTCCCAATATCTTGCTCTTTTTTCTTAGGGAGAGCACTACCGTATCGTTTTGTACTACTCGATGATCCAGCGTCTTTTACCAGACGTCCTTCTCGGACGGCTTCCTCAAGACGAACTCCCATACCGACCATCTCAGTGAAATCACTGGGCGCACTGGCAACCATTCTGTCATAGTAAAATGAGCTTAAGGTCTTTAAGAAGATCTTTGTCATCTCTTTTTCCTCAAGAGGTGGGCAAATTTGAGCGGCAATTTCACGCCATCTCTGGGCGTACTCCTTAAAAGTTTCCTTGTCCTTTTGTGACATTGATCTGAGTTGATCTCTGTCTGGTGCCATGTCCAAATTGTATTTGTATTGTTGGATGAAGGCAGTACCAAGATCTCTGAATGTGCTAATCGTAGTACGGTTTAAACCCATGTACCATTTGAGTGCGACACTGGTTAAACTATCCTGAAAGTAGTGAATAAGTAGGTCCTGATTCTCTGTCTGAGTTGACATTCGTCGAGCGTACATCACCAGATGGCTCTGAGGGCAAGAGTTACCCTTGTATTTTTCAAAGTCGGGCACTTGAAATTTGTACGGAACTTTCATATTGGGGACCAGACAAAGGTCTGCGACGTCCTTTCCAAATAAATCCTGACCGCGGATGGCTTTCAGTTCCTTCTGCATTTCCAGGAACTGTTCCTGGAATTCATCCATTCTATCGAACATAGTTTCCTTCTTACCAGAAGGTATCGGTGGAATCTGTCCTTCCAGGACAGTGTGCACCACAGGGGGTGGTACCGTGACTACGGCAGTGAATCTTGGCGTTTCCCGAAGTTTGTAACCTTCAGAAATCTTCAGTATGCCCCTGGCATCTTCGCTTTCCCGAAGTTTGTAACCTTCAGGCCCAGCGGCTTCTGTTATGACTCCCTGATCTTCAGTGATCGACGAAACATATCCTTCCGGGATATAGTTAACAGGCATGCCCCAAGGATGATCTTTCGGAATTTGATACCTAGGATCATACTTCTCCACTATGGGCATTGAGGTGATCTCTGAGATCACAGTCCTTTGTAGCTGAGCTTCTGCCATGGCTTGCATGTCGTTACGAAGCTTTCTCATATCCTCTCTCAGAGCGTCGATATCTTCTTTGAACTCTCTGTTCTCTTCCTCAAGATTATCAATCTTTTCTGACGATTGGCCCGAGTATTGTACGAATGAGACAGTTTGACTCTAGAACCGAGACACAAATGTGAGATTCGTAGGTAAGAAGAATACGCGATGCGAGAATGATGAATGCAATAATTATATTAATTGTTTTTTTTTTGGCTTAAACAAAATAAACTTCGACAATTAGATTGCAAATATCAAACAGTGGGGAAACCCCCTTTTTATTGAATTCAAAGGATTACAGAAATGGAAATACAGTAGATTACAAGGTGCAGAAACAGAAACCTAATCTAATGGGTCCCGAGTCCTCTCTGAAGAGAAATCGGGTGCTGATTCTGGTACTTTCCTTTTCTTTGACCGGGGCTCTTGGGCCATTGTCGGGTTGTCATTCCTTTTCCAGGTGAAAGGAGTGAGCAAATTCCTTTGGTCATCTTGATTCTCTACAGCATGTTGCTCCAAAATTTCAATCAGAGCGTCCTTATCTTTTAGTAGTTGCTGTATTTTGATGCACTCCACGTTGAGGGTGTGGTACTTGTTCTTCCAAGACCTCCTCTCCCGTTGAACTTTGTTGAGAGTAACCTGAAGCTTTTCAGTCTCAGTCAGGAAGTACATGACAGACTCCCTCGGTGGAAGAACTCCGTGACGAGGATAAGGCATCATTAGCTTGATAGCTCTAGTTTGTACCCAGTGGAGATAAGGCTCCACCGAGACACATTCCGATTTTCCTAGAGACTCCTGTCCTTTCTTATGAACATGTTTCCAAGCGTGCACTATTTCTGTCTTTAGTGCTCTGTCATTTTCTCCTTCCTTGAAGAAAAGACCTTCCAGATGAACACTCCATGGGACGTGCCTCATCGGGTATCCAAATTGACGACGAACGAGAACTGGATGGTAATTAACTCCTCCCTTAGTTCCTATAAGGGGTACGTTGGGGAAGTTTCCACAACGGTCAATGATCTTGATCCCATCATAAATCCTATTACACCAATCAATGTCAGAGTTGGTAAGAGACATGATTTTCTGCGACCAACGTAAGGTACTCTTGTGATCCCAAAAAGCAGCAGACGTAGGCAAATGGGAGATAAACCATTTATAAAGCAGAGGTACACAGCACGTGATCTCCCCTCCACTGTAAAAATTCCCTAAGTGTACAGAATGATACGCATCTGCGAGCAAAGTTGGCACAGGGTTTCCAATGAGTAAAACCTTAATGGAGTTGATATCGACGAAGTTATTAATGTTGGGCAACAAAAATAACCCCTAGGTGAGTAAAACAAAGATGCTTTCAAAAGCAGTCATGTTCTCGATACTGGCGAAGTACAGGGCTTTCTTTGTCAAGAACTGGGCTGGCAAACCTTGTATGCCACCCTTAGTGGTCATGTGAGTCCTGACCTTAGACTCATCCAAATGAATTACTCTTGCGATGGTCTGATTCTTTGGAATTTCTTCCAGTCCAAAAAATGGAGCTTGATCGATAATATATAGATCAATCAGATGAGAATATTCCTCTAGCGTTGGTGCTAGCTGGTAATCTGGGAATGTGAAACAATGATAGATCGGATCGTAGAACTGAACGAGCGCATCCATGATTCCCTCAATCACATTGACTCTTAGCAAAGATAGCAAACCTCCGTACTTGGATCTAAAAGCCTATTGGTTTATGATCATCCTCGCCAAACCTCTTAAATCCTCTAGTTTTGGAATCTTAAAGGTGTACTTATGAGTTCTCCTTCTACCGAAATCCATTAGCGCAATCCTTTTCTCTGATATTTGCAATCACAGTCTTAGTTTATTATGAAAAGATAGAGAGACTAGAAGAGAAATTTTTTGAATGTTTTAATGTTTTTTAAATGAATGCATGAATGCAGCACACAAAAACATAGAAAAAACATGGGGTCAAAGGGTCGTTGTCATGGTGTCAAGGCTCTACCCATCCCCAAAGGTTTATACTAGGGTGATTTTTGTACCTGTACTCAAAATCATCAGCTCCTCCCAGGATAACAAACAACAAGCGGATCGCCAGCGAGCTGTATGAAATCTTAGAGTAAATGCTATTCACCGATAATAGATCATCAGCCTCAAATGAGGGTAGTATCGCGTGACAACTATTTCCGATAGTTTCTGCACTACAAAAGGGTTGGCTCCTCAGCTTCTTAGACGTCACAATCGACCCATTGCCTGTGAGAGGGAATGGGTTGCATTGGGAAGCCTCCACTGAGGTTGATGGTCGACCTCGTCGCCATCACTTATCTTAAGTGTATACTCAATCTTTCCACATGCGGCATCACACGCATTCCCATTAGCAGAAAAATAAACACAGATATCAATTAGGAAAAGCATTATATATATTTGTCCTAATGTCCTAGACTTTAAAAGCTATGAATCTTATGTTCCTGACAGAAAATGGCTCCCCGATAGAGGCGCCATTCTGTGGTTCCTTCCCCACTTAAAGGGTTTTGACCTAAGATCCTAGGGAAGTCAACAAAAATTCCTATCCCAGAAAGAAAGAAAGAAAGAAAGAAAGAAAGGCCCCACGGTGGGCGCCATTTTTCTGTAGCGAGCGAAACTGGACGTGTTTCTTAAGCACTGTCGCTCCTTGGGGGTTACTACAGGTCGATTCATTTTTTATCCTATTTTGAGTTGATTAAGGAAGGGAAATAGATGTCTCCAATTAGCCCTGCTTGCATACTGAGTTTAAACAGCGGTCTGTTAGGTTACGGATGTGATATGGAAGTGGGGCCTCTTTCTTCTTCTTTCTTTGTTTGGGACTGGGATAACGGGAATGTTTATGGGTAGGACGCTAGGACTGACATTTTTTGATTGAGATGTGAAAGTATGGGATTTTGGGTTTTGGATTAGTGTACTCACTAAGATTTTTCTTTCAATCATATGCCTACGTATTCCCGTTTTTTCTAAAACAGGGAAATCAAAGCGATCGTAGTTCCTCCTATTCTACGGGAGGAAATGGTGTTTTGGTGTCTTGTTCAAAGCCCAAGACGTGAAGCTTAAAGGTGATCTATATCTTGTTCAAAGCCCAAGATATGAAGCTAAAGGTAGTTTGTATCTTGTTTAAAGCCCAAGATGTGAAGCTAAAAAGGTTTGACTTTAGAGAGAATTTGTCATCTCTAAAGAGGGGTTTGTCTGTCACAACTGTTTATAAAGGAGAATTACTTTAACCGGGATGTGTGAATCCGGCAATGCCAAAATTTCCTTTATAGGGGATTTACAACCTGAAGGAGAAGACTTTAACTCAGTGTAGAGCAATGCCATCTTTCCTTAGGAATTTCTCATGCTAAAAGAGGGACAGTGGCATTGATGTAGATGATCCAGAGGCTTGCCGCTTACAGCGATTAGATGAAGGGGAAAGAATTGTTGATGTTTGTGTACTGTGAACGAGGCATAGCTTTGATGCTAAAAGGTTGATTGGATTAACCAGTGGTTTTCTTATACAAAGCCTAAGAGGAGGCTATTGGCCCAACAAGAGGGTGTTTTTTATGTGTCTCGTACGAAGCCCGAGAAAGAGGCTAAAAGGTGTTTGAGTCAACAAGAGAGTCTTCTAGTATCTCGTACGAAGCCCGAGATGGAGGCTAAAATGTTGATTCAATAAGAACCTTTTTGTATCTCGTATAAAGCCCGAGATGGAGGCGAAAGAGGGTACTGTTTTAGTTGAGTGACCATTATATGGGTTCAAAGAGAAAATCAGTTCTTATATGAGTAATGTTGTACTCAAGGATTTTGATTCGAGGATCAGGGATATTTCCTTTTCTTTGAGGAAATGGGAAATCCAAAGGGTATTGAGACTGTCCAAGTCTACGGGGTTCCTTCCTATTCTTGAAGGGTGCTTGAGAATGTCTTTGAGACTCAAGGAAATTAGACTGTCCAACTCTAGAGTTTCATCTTTTGTACTATGCTTTGAGAAACAGTAGTAGACTCTTGGAAAGATTGTTCTATTAAGATGAATTATTTCTATTCCTATACCTTTAGGAGGTCATCGGGACAATTTGTACGAAGCCCAAGAGGAGGCTGGAAACTTTTAAGAAGCCGAGGGACAATTTGTACGAAGCCCAAGAGGAGGCTATCATTCCCGGAGGAAGAATCATTATATGAAGCCTAAGAGGAGGCTGTGAATACTTCTAAGAAGCCGACTGGTCCTTGTACAACGCCCAAGAGGAGGCGGGGATGCTTTTAGGAAGCCTGTGGGTCCCCAAACCCCGAGAAATTCAAGACAGGCTATTCACGAAGAATAGATCAAGCCAGGAAAGTTCGAGAATTTGGAAGAAACTCAAGAGATGCCATTCACGGAGAAAAGATCATCTCTGGGGAATAGAGTTTCTTAGGTTGCTTTTAAGAAGCCTCTGGGTCCCTAAACCCCGAGAAATTCAAGACAGGCTATTCACGAAGAATAGATCAAGCCAGGAAAGTTCGAGAATTTGGAAGAAACTCAAGAGATGCCATTCACGGAGAAAAGATCATCTATGGGGAGTAGAGTTTCTTTGACAACTTCTAAAGGTGACAGTCTGTGAAAGGGTTCACCGAGAATGCTGCCTTTCACGTCTCCATATTGTTTAACACCAAGAGGAGGGAAGACTGTGTCTGGTAATCCTATGGGGATCTAGTTTAGACTATTTTTAAGAGTGATCAATGGGCTTAATGCTAGACGTAGTTGCCGGGGAAACTCTAGATATCTATACTATTATTACACAGTTGATATGAGTTTATGAAAGAAGACTTACATCGAAACAGCCCCACAATACAGTTATATGTATATGAAAGCAGTAAATGAAAGCAGATAAACACTTACTCGGTTGTAGAGCTTCCATGCTGTTTGGCTAGTTGTTTAACAAAGAAAGATTGAATACAACAGTATATTTCAAAATCAAAGGAGAAAGTGCTTTGAAAAAGAAAGATTTGGGGCTTACAGCTCAAGGAGAGGCCCAGGGTTTTATCAGTGATCGCACTATTGAATTTGTATAGAGGGACTTATACAAGTGACTGAGGCCCAAAAATTGTTTGTTGTACAAAGGGATGGGTCTTACACTCTCTCAAGAGGCCCAAAAGGTTTAAAGAAAAAGAGTGGGGCTTATAACACGAGGGTAGGCCTAGATGATTTTTCATTTAAAATGGCGATCGCGCCGAGATTTTCTTTTAACGAAAAGGGGCTTATACAATATCTGAGGCCCAAAGTTGTTTTGGTTAAAAGGGGATTGGGTCTTACACTCTATTAGAGGCCCAAAAGTTTATAATAGGTCTTATAGCTCGAGGAGAGGCCCAATTGATTTTTTTTAAAGGCGACGATCGCGCCGTTTACTTGTACAGAGGGACTTATACAATAAGTGAGGCCCAAAATTGTTTGTACAAGGGGGTTTGGGTCTTACACTCTCTGAAGAGGCCCAAAGAGTTTTAAAAAAAGGAATGGGTCTTACTACTCGAGGGTAGGCCCAAAGGTTATTTTTCGCTTGAAATGGCGATCGCGCCGAGATTTTTGAAAATACCCGGAGGGGCTTATACAATAAGTGAGGCCCACAATAGGTTTATTTTACAAAAAGGCTTGGGTCTTACACTCTATTAGAGGCCCAGTGCTTGTTTTTCAACGGATGATGATCGCGTCGAAATTTTTGAAATACAACGGGACTTATACAATAAGTGAGGCCTGTCGCTCCCGGGATTTTCATCCTAGTACAAACGCGAAAGTGGCACCAAACAGAGTCGCCAGCAATGTGTATTTATCCCAAGAGAGGGAAAGGAAACACCGCATAAACCTGAAGGAAGGAAAAAGCATGGTCTTACGACCAAAAGAACTGGGTTCGGGAGTCGGTTACGCGCAGGGAAGGTATTAGCACCCCTACACGTCCATCGTACCCGATGGGATCCACGCTTGCTTGTTTCAATCAAAGGGTGATAGAAAAGAATACTGGAAGAGGAACTAGAAAAGGAATGGAAAGAGAAAGAGAAACAAATGTAGGGAAAATAAAAGAAGTGCTCGCATGGGCCCTACCCCACTGCCTACGTATCTCATCGGGAGCATGAGAATCAGAGCGACGTAGTTCCCCTCACTAGGGAAAGTTGTTTGTGTTTTTTTAGGAACGACTAACGTTCTAGCTCAGGTGTTGCAGGCTCGCTGGTCCGAGTGCGTTACCATCTTGCAAGAGAACGAGTAGAAGCGCATTCAGACGTTGAGAGTGAATGAGGTGAGAAAAGAGTTCTCGAAGGAAAGACGTTATTGTTGGTTTGAAGTTTTTTAAGAGTTTTTTCCATTTTGTTTGCATATGATAGTGTATCCAAATCTTAGTCATTGTAATGTGTACATTCCCACATTCTAAGATGGAATGAGTAAGAAGGCACACTAAGAGTGAAGAAGACCCTCACACTTTGTTCCAATTATCAAGGTTCAAACACACTAGCATACTTATATTTATTAAGTTTTTTTGTTGATTAAGAAATGAAGAAGTGTTTTTTATTATTTGTACCTTCAACAAGTATTGCATTTAAGTCCATCATACAAGATCAAATGTCTAACACATTGACCCAAGATGGGCTATATGCTACACATTCTAAGATTATAAGAGAAGACCCCTTATAATCTTTTCTTTATATGAAAGGCCTAAATGCAATAAGTGTCTACCTTTATTAGATATTTTGAATTTTCTTTAAGATGAGAAGAGAGACTCAAGAGAGAAGAAAGGTAAAATCTATGTGGACTAAGACTCAATCCTAATTAATTAGTTAAGGGAGTGATTCTAATGGTTTGTGAGGTTTCAACCTAAAGTCTAAAGAAAGAAGGAATTAAACAATTCACTTCTAAAGAAGAAGATGAATTGTAATTCACAAAGGGAAAGTGATGAGTTATTAAAAGAAAGCACATAAGTGCTTAACAAAACACAAAATGGAATTGTAAAAGAGATGAAAGGAAAGAAATTTGAATGTGGATTCCTTATCCACACTCAATTGAAACTTACCAAAGCCCCTACATGGTTAGTAAACATATGTAAGAAATATAGGGAGTAAAAGAACATTTATGCACCATAAAGCTCAAAAGAATTAGATGAGAAATCAAATTCTAAGGTCACAACCAGAATGTACATCACATGGAAAACAAATGATTATCATCAAGCAAACTCAAGTGGATAGGCAACAAACATCATCCATGACATTAGAACATGATACCATAAGAAAAGGGAGAATGAAAGATGAAAAGAAATGGAAGAAACATGCATAAATGGAGCATGTAATCCAAGGATCAGAATTGAAATGAAATGAAAAATGATTCACAAACATCTCACAAGTATTCATGCATGACACATCAAAGCATTTAAGAAGTGATAGAAGAAGTAGAATTGAAATGGAAGTTCCAAACAAAGGAAAGTGCAAACACAACATGTTAAAGGTGCACAAGGTTCAAATGATAACCAACAAGCAAAGATGACATATGATATGTATCAATGTCCTATAATGTCAAGAGTGTAGTTCACAAAATAGGCAAATGATCATGCAAGTATACACAAAAGAAAACATGTAAACATGCACAAAAGATTACAATGACGTGACATGTTGTAATGCTTCAAATGAAATGCATTAAACACAAATTAAATGGCCTCATGAAAATTATGAAAACATGGTATTGAATTTCACTAATCAGAGATGAGTCACATATCAAAGTAGCATGCAAGGAACCAAGGCAAAATGATGTCAAACAATGCACTTAGGTCAAGTAGACATATCATACAAAGTAGCATAAAAATGAACACCAAACACGCCATAAACTGACCTAAAAAATCAAATAAAAATCACTTAACATACCTCAAGATGATAATGACTCAATGCAAAAAGAAGGGCATCAAAACAATTTTTAATAATCAAGAACAAAATTAAACAAAATCATGTACCACATTAAGAATGCATACAAAAGAAAATCAAAGAAAAATATAGAACAGGGGCAAAAAGGTCATAGAATCAAGAAATAAAATCATGAAAAATTTTCTAAATGTTTTAAGAAGGCTCATGAAGTTTTGTGGAATTTTATGATGAAGTTTGGTATTTTTAAAAATTAAAAAGAAAACGTGTAGCAAAAATAAAAAAAATAAAATGCAATGCAAAGTGAATGGGGGTGCATGCCTAGTAATTATTCAGTTCAAAATCATTGGGCCTTGAAAACATGGGGTGTGGATATCAATCTGGCTTAGGTCCAATAAGCGCGCAAAACACCATAACTAGCATGTTCTTCAGTCAACAAGTCAAAGCAAGGAAAACCCTTGGATCAGGTCAAGTCAACAGCCAAGTCAAAGTATACAAGATCTACACACATGCGTGAGGGAATACATTAGTTAGCATGCACCGCGCCACAAAACATTTAAATGAAAATCAGAAAAAAACACGTGAGGAGCACACTCTTTTTAATGTGCTGGAATGTTTGGGAACGCACGATCATGAACAATCAACGGACAAGATTAAAACTGGAAGAAAACCCTAGCTTTCAAGACTACCGGCCGGAGAGGGACTTCCGGTCACCTTCTCCGGCGAATCACCACCATCTGCAACTTAAATCTCCTCAGAATTTCGCAAGCAATGTACCAAAATGAAGAGGAAGTAACACTCATCATGAATTTACCAACGAAATCACCAAACCATTCACATACAGCAAGAAACAAGCATGAACATGTTGCCCTAAATTTTTGGATCTAAGCTTCTAAGAAGCTCTATCAACTAGCCGGAGTTCAAATGCTTCTACTAAGCTCAAATCATCATGAAAACAACAAAATAAACAAGTAAATGTGAGAGAAGAGTTTGTAAGCTTCAGAACCTGATCTTGCAGTTCTTGTAGAGTCTGAGAAAACCAGAGGAAATGCTTGCTTCTTCCTTAAGCTTCACTTGGCCAAATAAAGGCTTTGATGAAGATGATGATTCAGTGGAGAAGAAATGAGATCCAAGCTCCAAAATCAGTTGCTCTTTGGTGAAGTTGAGAGAGAATCATAGAAGATTTAGGAGGAGGATGAACAATGTGAACTCGAAGATTCCTTGCAATAGTGATGTTGAGAGTAGAGCAGAGAGAGTTTTTGGAGAGAATGTGGAAGAATGAAGCTGAAAATGAAATTAGAGAGTGAGGTTTGGTTTTATAGTAAACTCTAACCATGGTTTAATGAGTGAGTTAACTGAGTTATGTGGAGTTAAGTGAGTCATCCCTAACTAACTGAGTCAAGTTAGTTAGGGAGAGCCATGATATGGTGTGGCTGGTTCATAATGTGTTACCATGTTCTTGCTGCTAAACTTCTATAGCAAGCTTCCAACCTTTCCCTTTTCATGTATGACTCGAGCAAGTGTGTAAAGAGTGCAGGCATGTGTTGGTCTCAATAAGGAAGCAAACATACAACTTCTGTCATGTATTTGATGTGTTCTTGAACCAAAATTATGCAGCAAGTCATCATTGTAACAGTGGGTGTTTGAGAATGGAATTCTCCATGTTCAGGGCATGAAACTGTATGGTTTTGGAATCAATGAAAAGAGGGATCATAATAGAACAACTTTGGTATGAAAAATGAGTTGACATAATGCTTGGGAAAGGTTGAAACATGACCTGAAACACAAAGGTTTGGAAACTAGTTATGGACGAGGAAATGAGGTTGGTTGGCAAGGTGTGCCTGGCATGGATTTTCAGCAAGATCATCACAAATTGGACTCAACATAACTTCTTGACCTTTGATCAAATGAAAAAAACATGAACACCAATCTTAAAGATCTCACATAGAGGAACAACTTTCATGTTGAAAGATTTTTCATTTGAGGCCTTTAACCATGAGAAAAATGAGTGGAAATTTGGCCCACCACATGTTTGTTAAAATGACTGCGCGCGTGCCCTGAAAATCTTGGTCATGACCTAGTTTTGAACCTACTTTGCTCAAACTTTGATCAATTATATCTCACTCAATTTTTATCCAATAGAGATGTTCCACATATGGATGTGAAGCTTAAAACAAGATCTTTTGTTGTGGCCGAGTGGAATTTTCATTTGGTGCTTCAATTTTAAATGGCCTTGGTTCAAACTCTGATGCAAAATGGCCAAAACTTGCTATTTTTAGTAACCCTTCTTCTTCCAAAAATGGCAACTTTCCACCTCTTGATTTTTTCATGATTCCTTTGGAGTTTCTTGACCAAATTTTGTACATTGGACACATATAACATGAATTTTATGGATTTGACCTCAAAAAGTCAAGAGTTGACTTTTTCCTCTGATTATTTGACTTGCCCCCAAATTTCCTGATTTCTGATATTTCTTCCAATTGAACCACTTCTAAAACCAATTGAGAGGTAATTTTCCATACACATACACTTAAGAACATGTAGGACACCATGACATCAAGTTTTGTCCAAAAAATCAAAGATATCCTGATTTAATTGGAAACCCTAGTTTAGGTGCCCACCTCCTAGGAGAAAAATGTGCAGTCTTCAATTTCAAATTCCTCAGAGTATGTTGTGTATCCTCTTAAAGGATGATGATATATACCATTTGAGGATGATTTTGGATCAATGAGCTATATCTTTTGAGGGTTTTCCTTCAGTTTTTGAACCTCTTGCATAGTGAAAGATGTAGTGCTTCAATCTCCCATCGAATCTCACTTCCTTGAGGTTTTGGATGATCAATTGCGATGGTATGAGACATGAAAGACCTCTTGGCTTGCCTTGAGGAAACTTGATTGACCTTTTTGTGCTTTGAATGATCCCTTGATTGTCCACCTTCCACCTGATCACATGCCCTGATGGTAAGAATGATGCTATGCTTCATTTTTCTATGTTAAATGCAATGTAATGTTAATGAGGTGGATATGATATGATAAATGATAATGCCATGCTATGATGACAAAGAGGGAGAGCAAATTTTGGGGTATTACAGCTGCCCCTATTCAAGCGCTGTAGACCTGAATGCCTGAAAGCAATTGCTTTCGGACTTTCAAGGTATATAGTGATTGAATACCAAATATAACCAAAAATTTGCTCTGGATGATGAGGAGGAAACTCCCCAGACATTGCTGGATTGAATCTTCAATGAAACATTGTCGGAGAAATCTGTCTTTTGAACGACACCAGACGCCTACTGGCCTGCCGCATTACTGGTAAACTTTAACAATGTCTTTTATGCAATTCCAGACGACTACTGGCCGGCCACGCTACTGGTGGACTTTGATAACGTCTTTTGAACGACGCCAGACGACTACTGGCTTGCCACGCTGCTGGTGGACTTTAATAATGTCTTTTATGCAACTCCAGACGACTACTGGCATGCCACACTGCTGGTGGACTTCAGAAATGTCTTTTTGAAAGACGCCAGACGACTACTGGCTAGCCACACTACTGGTGGACTTTGCAGCTTCGTGCCACCCGAAGACGGACTTTTGCCAATCCACTGTTGGACTTTTAGAATTCGCCACCCTTAGATGGACCTTTCGCCAATCCACTGTTGGACTTTTGCCCCCTGAAGACGGACTTTTGCCAATCCACTGTTGGACTTTTGCCACCCGAAGACGGACTTTTGCCAATCCACTGTTGGACTTTTAGCTGCTTTGCCACCTGCAGATGGACTTTTGCCAATCCACTGTTGGACTCTTGCCACCCGAAGACGGACTTTTGCCAATCCACTGTTGGACTTTGCCACCCGAAGACGGACTTTTTCCAATCCACTGTTGGACTTTTGCCACCCGAAGACGGACTTTTGCCAATCCACTGTTGGACTTTTGCCACCCGAAGACGGACTTTTGCCAATCCACTGTTGGACTTTTGCCACCCGAAGACGGACTTTTGCCAATCCACTGTTGGACTTTTGCCACCCGAAGACGGACTTTTGCCAATCCACTGTTGGACTTTTAGAATTTGCCACCCTTAGATGGACCTTTCGCCAATCCACTGTTGGACTTTTAGAATTCGCCACCCTTAGATGGACCTTTTGCCAATCTACGGTTGGACTTTCGCAAAATTCCCATACTGGATTACACTCTGCATCCGTGTCAGACATCTCTGCCGACTTTGCTGAGGAACAATGATCAATGACTTGACTTTAAAGGTTCCTGAGAGGATAGTATCTCTACTGGAGAATGAATGAACAATCCGTCTGCTTCGAATTGTCAAGTTTGCCAAAAATAAATTGGACTTGAAGAATAATAAATCTGCCAGTAATCACTTCATCTGCTGGGGGAATGAATTCTGGTCACAGCGACTCCGCTGGGGATGAGAATTTCTTTGCATGGCGTCTTGCTAAGGAAGAAAAGTTGTAAAAAACTCTGCTTGGGGATCTATCCAATCCAAGACCCTTTGTAGGGGTTATCCACCTTCTGACCCGGCTGGGGAAAGACTGTACCATCCTTGTTGAGGAATAGATTCTGCCGATCCTATAAACCTCTGCGGGGAGAACAACAACTCAGCTGGGGAGTATTGCTGACAAGATTCGATGCTGACCTCTGTGGGGGATCATTACCAGAGACACAATCTTGCTGGGGATCAGGGCTACTCTGCCAAGGATATGCAAATCCTGGTTAGAACATTCCACTGCAACTTGCTAGGAAAGAGTCCTTAGAGATCTGTTGGGGAAACCCAAAGCAAATCCACAGTAGTCTGCTGAAGAATATGACTGTCGAGCTTAGGATAAGTACCACAATGCACCATGTTAGGCGAGCTTCCCTTTAGACAATTCCGTTAAGGATGACGAGTTTATAACAAACTCTGCTGGAGGAAACTGCTTTAAAACGTCTCGTGCTGGGGAATGCCTTTTGAGAGGATTTTACAGAAGACCAACTGTCCTCAAACTCTACTAGGGATGATCAACACTTCATGCTGGGGAAATTCAATATGCCCCATGCTTGGGAGGGTTAACAACTTATTTGTTTACTCCATGATATAAGACTGATCGGACGAAAACTTCCCAGGAGGATTTTACAGAAAAGTAATGTCTTTAAACTCCTGGTGACTTCACTGGGCATTGACCATCAACTTTGGCGTCCGCGAAGCCACTTTACTGGGGAATTCGCAACCATTATCGACACAGAAAAGCTTGTAGCTGTTGGAAGTACTGAATGAGAGAATCGACTTAATAAGATACAACGATACCCATTTGAACTCAGTTTGCTGATATCGAATCGTCGTGACCGACCGTCGACCGAATGATGAACGCCAACCTCCTTACCCGTAATTGCCCCAATCTTTTGCGTGGTGTAATTGATTACTGGTCTTGTGCTTAAAATCATCTGCACCTGCTACCTGCAACAAAAGAATATGCACACATGCTCCGAATATTGCGTGGCTAGAATCCACCATCCGGGAGTATTCAACATTCAAAGTAATTTCAAATGTTTTTTTCTGCGCATGTTATTGCAAGGCCGCCATGTTTTCAAATGCAATGTTTTATCAAAAATTAGGACGTTTTTGCAAACAAGGCAATAAAACAAAAAATAGAAAGCTTTTTATTGAAATTCAATTTATTGACTGAGAGCCCAGAATAGGCAATTACATCAGGAAGCAATCCCTGGAAAGAGGTGATCGCTGAAAATTGAGAAAAGAAACTATCCTAATGGCAATGTGAAAACGGAATTCCACTGAGTTTCCATTCTGTTATGACCAGTATGTCTTCAAAACTCCCCGACCTTGCCTTCTGAGGAATGATCAGACCGATTCCTATCTTTCAGAATGTCAGTTGTTCAAACGATAATTGGGTACAGATAACTCAGACCGTAGTCATTCGCTTAAATCCCTCTTTTGGGTGGACCGCCCTTTCAGGTTTTCGATCCACCAGGATACCCTTTTTTGCCTAAGTTGCCCTTTCGGGTTTTCAACTTACCGGGTGTACAATTTTTCAATTATATCCCTAATTTTTGCCCGAACCTTATTCTGTTTTTGGTTCGCCGGGATGCCCTTTTTTGGCTGGAATTTTTTATTTTTATTATCCAGCGGGTCTATTCATGCGAAGTATTTTTTGACTACGTCCGAGTTGACAGGGGATGAAAAGTCTTCGCCATCCATGGTTGTAAGCAATAAGGCTCTGCCCGAAAAGACCTTTTTAACCACGAATGGACCTTCGTAGTTAGGAGTCCATTTGCCCCTGTGATCTGTATTGGGAGGAAGGATCCTTTTGAGTACCACATCTCCGACTTTGTAAACCCGAGGACGCACCTTTTGGTCAAATGCCTGCTTCATTCTGCGCTGGTATAATTGCCCATGACATACAGCCGCCAATCGCTTTTCCTCAATAAGGCTCAGATGATCAAATCTGGCTCGTACCCATTCAGCCTCATCTAGCTTAACATCAATCATGACTCTGAGGGACGGAATCTCTACTTCAACCGGTAGCACTGCCTCTATACCATATACAAGTGAGAATGGGGTTGCCCCAGTGGACGTGCGTACCGACGTTCGATACCCATGCAAAGCAAATGGTAACATCTCATGCCAATCTTTGTACGTGACAACCATCTTCTGCACAATCTTCTTGATATTTTTGTTGGCCGCTTCGACCGCGCCATTCATCTTTGGGCGGTACGGAGAAGAATTGTGATGTTCAATTTTGAAGTCCCGGCATAACTCGGCCATCATCTTATTATTCAAATTAGAACCATTATCAGTAATGATTCTTTCGGGAACTCCATATCGGCAAATGATATCCCGTTTTAAGAAACGAGCGATCACTTGTTTTGTAACATTAGCATAAGATGCAGCTTCAACCCATTTGGTGAAATAATCAATTGCCACCAAGATGAAACGATGACCGTTAGAAGCTGTAGGCTCAATCTTTCCGATCATATCAATGCCCCACATGGCAAACGGCCAGGGCGACGACATGATACTCAACGGATTTGGAGGCACATGCACTTTGTCAGCATAGATCTGGCATTTATGGCATTTGCGGGCATATTTGCAATAATCTGACTCCATAGTCAACCAATAATATCCCGATCTTAACAACTTTTTAGCCATTGCATGCCCTCCGGCATGGGTACCGAAAGAGCCTTCGTGCACTTCAATCATCAACAGGTCTGCTTCGTGTCTATCCACACATCTAAGAAGGACCGTGTCAAAATTTCTCTTATACAGCACGCCATCTTTGTTCAAGAAGAAACCACCAGCTTGCCTTCTCAACGTTTTCCTGTCTTTGGACGATGCCCCGGGCGGGTACTCTTGATTGCTCAAGAAGCATTTAATATCATGGTACCAAGGCTTGTCATCGGACGTTGCATCGACCGCAAACACAAATGCAGGTCTGTCAGGGCGGGATACCTCAATCTTAGGTACATGGTTCCATCCTTGCACTTTGATCATGGAAGACAAAGTGGCCAAGGCATCAGCAAACCTATTCTCATCTCGAGGAATATGGTACAGTTTCACTGTTGTGAAAAATGTCAGCAATCTCCTTGTGTAATCTCTATACGGCACTAGATTTGCTTGGTGCGTGTACCAACTCCCTTTCACTTGATTGATTACCAAAGCTGAATCACCAAATATATCAAGGGTCTTAATCCGTAGATTAATCGCCTCCTCGATCCCCATTATACAAGCTTCGTACTCTGCTTCATTGTTGGTGCATCCGAAAGTTATTCGGGCAGTGAAAGGCATATGAACACCTTCCGGCGTGATAAGAACTGCTCCAACTCCGCACCCATTCATATTGACAGCCCCATCAAACATCAGACTCCATTTGGATTCAGGATCTGGCCCCTCCTCCAGAAGTGGTTCCTCGCAGTCTTTAGCTTTGAGAAACATGATGTCCTCATCAGGGAAGTCAAATTTCATGGGTTGGTAATCATCAATCGGCTGTTGCGCAAGATAGTCGGACAAGATACTTCCTTTGATGGCCTTTTGGGAAGTGTACTGAATGTCATACTCTGTCAAGACCATTTGCCACCGTGCAACTCTGCCTGTCAGTGCTGGTTTCTCGAAAATGTACTTGATAGGATCCATTTTTGAAATCAACAAGGTTGTGTGCCTGACCATATATTGCCTCAATCTCTTAGCGGCCCATGCAAGCGCACAGCATGTCTTTTCAAGCATTGAGTACCGGGACTCACAATCATTGAACTTTTTGCTCAGGTAGTAGATAGCATGCTCCTTCCTACCTGTCTCATCATGTTGACCGAGAACACAACCCATGGAACCTTCAAGTACTGTCAGATACATTATCAGCGGTCTCCCTTCAACTGGAGGCATTAGAATTGGAGGTTCCTGCAAGTGTTCTTTTATCTTATCGAATGCCAATTGGCAATCGTCATTCCACCTGACCGTTTGATCTTTTCTTAGCAGTTTAAATATTGGTTCACACGTGGCTGTTAGGTGAGATATGAACCTTGCAATGTAGTTCAATCTACCCAAGAAACCACGAACCTCTTTTTCTGTTCTCGGTTCAGGCATTTCTTGTATTGCTTTCACCTTGGCAGGATCAACCTCAATTCCTCTTTCGCTCACAATGAAACCCAGCAACTTTCCAGAACGCACCCCAAACGTGCACTTGTTTGGATTTAATCTCAGACGGAACTTTCTCAACCTTTCAAACAGTTTTTTCAGGTTAAACAGATGTTCCTCTTCTGTTCTTGACTTGGCAATCATATCATCTACATAACATTCGATCTCCTTATGAATCAAGTCATGAAACAATGTCACCATCGCCCGCTGGTACGTTGCCCCTGCGTTTTTCAACCCAAAAGGCATTACTTTATAGCAATATGTACCCCACGGAGTAATGAACGTGGTCTTCTCCATATCTTCAGGTGCCATCTTGATCTGGTTGTACCCGGAGAACCCGTCCATAAAGGAGAACACTGAAAACTGAGCTGTATTATCGACCAGCACATCAATATGAGGTAGTGGAAAATCATCTTTTGGGCTAGCTTTATTAAGATCTCGATAATCCACACACATTCTCACTTTTCCATCTTTCTTCGGTACTGGCACGATGTTGGCTACCCACGGAGGATATTTTGTCACAGCAAGAAAACCAGCATCCCACTGCTTCTGGACTTCCTCCTTAATCTTTAAAGCCATGTCAGGGTGAGTCCGACGAAGTTTCTGCTTGACTGGCGGGCATTCTTCTCTTAATGGCAGCCTGTGCACGACAATATCCGTATCCAACCCCGGCATGTCTTGATACGACCAGGCGAAGATGTCAACATGCTCGCTCAACATTTCAGTCAAAGTTTTCTTCACATCTGCTTGCAAGCTGGCACCAATCCTGATCTCTTTCTTGGCATCCTTGGAACCAATATTGATGATTTCTACAGTCTCCTGGTGAGGCTGGATGACCCTTTCCTCTTGTTTCAACAATCTGGCCAGTTCTTCAGGGAGTTCACAATCTTTCTCATCCCCTTCTTCGGCTTGATAAATCGGATTGTCAAAGTCATACATAGCCATATCAAAATCGTTATCAGTGGTATCCGGAGGATCAAGTCTGCATGAACGGGTTCATGCCTTATTTTAGAATTTATTTTTAAGCAAAACAAAAGAAAATGAAACATTGCCATTTTATTTTTTTGTGCAAAAATAAAAACTGAAAGACAGAGAACAAAATTTGATTGCAAAACGTCCTTTATTAATGATTAAAAATTGCAAATGCAACCAGGGTGGCCCTACAAATGAATCTATACGCCTTGGGCAGAGCGTAAGATTTAGACATGCATTATGGTTAGAAAAAAAACAAAGAAAAATTACTGTGTCTGAAGAGTAACCCGGATGACTTCTTCAACAGACCAGTTCTGCACTTGTTGTCCCGGAGCATGAGGGTGTACCCAGTTGTCCAGGTCACAATCAATGTCAACACTATCCTCTGTGGCTGCACAAGACTGGTCCGTGTAGATAATTCCCCCACTATTGAAAGCAATGGGTCCCCTGCTCCCCGCATCTGAAGTTGTAGAGGGATGATAACCAATACCAAATTTGTCTTCCTTCATTGGGGTCTCTATCAACCTGCCCCAACCATGGGCGTTGCCTGCCTGACGACTTCGACAGCTTGTTTGTAAGATGAAATTGAGGTACCGGCCCTAACTGGTACAGAAGAAGACTCAGGTGCATCGTCAATATTGACCGCTTCAAATGATTGGCACAGCATCTCATGAATTTCCCCATCCATTTCAATGTACTTGAATGTGGACAAGTGACTCACAAAGATGTCTTCTTCACCGCAAACCGTCACAACCTGCCCTTCAAACTCATACTTCAACTTTTGGTGTAAAGTGGAAGTAACAGCCCCGACTCCGTGAATCCAAGGGCGTCCCAATAGGCAGTTATATGTAGGTTGTATGTCCATTACATGGAACGTGGATTTGAATACCTGTGGTCCAATTTGTACGGGCAATTCCACCTCACCAAACACAGATCGTCTGGTCCCATCGAATGCTCTGACCACCAATTCACTAGGCCTTAAAATCAAACCATCAACCTCCAGCTTCATTAACGCCTTCTTGGGCAAGACATTGAGTGATGAACCAGTGTCTACCAGTACATGAGATAACACTGCGCCCTTACACTCCATCGTGATATGCAAAGCCTTATTGTGGTTTCTTCCTTCAACAGTCAAATCTCTACTTGTAAAGCCCAAGCCATGGCTAACATTAACATTGGAGATTACGCCCTCGAGCTGATTAACAGTAATTTCTTGTGGCACGTATGCACTCTTCAATACTTTCAACAACGCCTGCCAATGCGCATCAGAGCACATCAATAGTGACAAGATTGAAATCTTTGAAGGGGTCTGATTCAGTTGGTCCACAATCTTATAATCGCTTTTCTTGATTATCTTCATAAATTCTTCCATTTCCTTATCAAAAGTAATCTTTGTCTCTGCTTCAGGTGTAGGCGCATTTTCAACCACCTGTTTACCTTTAGCCTTTGCTGCAGCTTCTGCCTCTTTATCACTTCTCAAGGTTTGGGGAGCGAACAACCTTCCACTCCTTGTAAAGCCCCCTACACCCCCTACATTATCAATATTTGGGCTAACTGACGACTCAACCTCCGGCTTTTTACCTTCGTAATACACATCTGCCCCATAGTGCCATGGGATAGCCTTCGTAGATGTGAATGGAATTGGTCCTGGCACCGTGATAGTGACAGGACTGGGCCTTTCTTGTGCAACACTCGCCACGGGAACTGCATTGACCGGCATTTGAATCTCAGCGGGAGTGTAATAGATGGTCACGGTTGATATCTCATCAGTGTCTTTCACGACTCTGTCGAACTGTAGACATCCTTCATCGATCAGATTCTGTAAACCCACCTTCAACTTATTACAGCCATTCTCCTGATTCATACACTCGGAACAATCTTGATTACAACCCGGGAACACTTGTCCCTTCAATAAACGATCTTTTATAACCAACAAAGAAGTTTTCATTTGATGGATATCTGTCACCAGATTCAATCTCCTCCCATTTTCAATAGCGTACACATTTGCCGCACCATGATCAGGCATGGGATGCTGAGTAATATTAGGAGTGGGAGAGAAATTAATGGCTTTAGCATCAATTAAGTCTTGTACTTTATGGTGGAAAGCCCAGCATTTTTCAATGGAGTGCCCCTGAGCACCTGAGTGGAACTCACAACGAGCATTAGCATCGAAGTTAGGTGGCAGGTTTCCAGCAACCGGAGCTTTCATAGTACGGAGTTCTACCAACTTTAACTCGAGTAGCTGGGGAAACAACGCGGCATAAGTCATAGGGAGTGGATCCATCTTTCGATCCCTCTGCCTAGACCTTTGCTGGAAAAAAGGTTGTTGCTGTTGCTGCTGAACTTGTTGTTGGGGTTGTTGTTTCTGAACGGACGGTGTGGGGATTGTTACAGCATCTACCTGATAATAAGCTTGAGAACGCCCTCTGCCTCGTCCTCTAAACACAGCATTCGTATCACCTTCTCTTCTTTTCTGGCTACTAGCAAACGGTTTCTTCGTCCCCGAAGAGCCAGCCCCACTCACATCTTGGATCTTTCCAAGCTTTAACAGACTTTCTATTCTTTCTCCCGCAATCACGATATCAGCAAATCCAGTTGACGGACAAGCAGCTAATCTATCAAGATAGGCCCCTTGCAAGGTGCCCATAAACATATCCGCCATTTCTCTGTCTGACAAGGGAGGTTGAACCTGGGCAGCCATTTCCCTCCACCTCTGTGCATATTCTTTGAAACTCTCCTTGGCATTCTGGGACAACCCCTGCAATTGGGTGCGGTTGGGCGCCATGTCAATATTGTACTGGTATTGCTTCAGGAACGCTTCTGCCAGATCTTTCCAACTCTTCACAGCAGCTCTATTCAACTTCATATACCAGGTCAAGGACGCCCCAGCCAGACTGTCCTGAAAATAGTGCATCCATAGCTTCTCGTCATCCGTATGGGCTGAAAACTTCCCAAAGTAAGCTTGAAGATGCGTTTGGGGACACGCATTGCCGTGATACTTATCAAAAGTGGGAGGCTTGAATTTAGGAGGAATTCTGACTCCTGGGACCAGCCCCAAGCTAGTAACATCAATACCCATAGAGTTCTTGCATTCTATGGCCCTGATCTTTTCTGCTAACTCATCATACCTTCGATCACCGTGATTACCCATATCTGCATCCAGCAGAGTAAATTGGTCTTCCAGAGGATCTTCAAGAGTAACACCAGCATGCCTACCATTTCCATTACCCCGATTGTTACCACCAGGAGGAGGGTTGCCACTGGGAGGAGGAATGCCATGTCCCTGTGAATTGTCATGCTGATCACCTTCGGGCCCATTGTCTGGACGCTCGACCAGAAGCCTCAATCTCTCCTGATTTTGCGCCATGCCAGTCATGAGGGTCATGAACTGGTCCATACGCGCCCTCATTTCAGCCAAATCACTTTGCACTTGATCCATGATTCTTACTTGATTTCTTCGCGTCGAATATCGGTGAATATGATTCTCAGCTATACTGCCTGAAACCAAATAAAGGTTAGAGACCCCGCAACGAGTACCTGAAAAGCAAGTAACAAAAATGCAAAATGATATGCAATGCCATGCAATGCCATGTTTGTCATTTCCGAGGTGCTTTATACCCTGATTCCAATCCAACCACAGAAATCTGAAGACCAGAAATCGTGATATAAAGAGACGTGTCATGGTCATGTGCTTGTGTGCAGCTATCTGATAAGGAATAATTCTGAATAAAACTGCTTATACTCATTCAACGAAGTATTCAAGTACATTTAAGAAAGGTTCAACCGCAAATGCAATACAAGGAAAAATGGATCCATCAACAAGCCTGATGGTAACCATTAACAACAAAATATAAGGAAAAGAACATCAGTCTGACAATTCTACATCCTTCAGCTTATCACTTGAGTATTTGATCTCCTAAAAAAGTATACGGGTACGCTGGTGATTCGGCTTTTCAATCATTTCTTTGATCAAGACATCCCTTTTCTCAAGAGCTTCATTTAAAGAACCCATATGCAGCATCAGAGCCTCGTCATCACACACTCCTTTGTGTCTCTTTATGCCAGCTTGCGTCTTGAGTATCTCCCTTTCTATCATGACTTCTTCAAGCTCTTTCTTGGTATTCCTCAGCTCACCTCTAGCTTCTTCTAGCTGTTCTTGACTCTTACCGAGGCTTTCCCGATACTTTCTCCTCTGCTCATGCACCTTTTCAAGCTCTTCGTCCTTAATCTGCAACTGTTCCTGTAATTCAGCATTCTCTATCCTAACTTCGTCCCAAGCGTGCTGAAACTTTGTTAACTTTTCTTTGGTCTGTGCTAACGCCTGTTTGGTTTGCTTGTGGGCTTGAGTAGCATCATCAGCACCTTTACTAATCTTCCGGAAATGTTGGGCTCTTCCAGCAAAGTCTTTTTCTTTTGCAGTTAGGATTTGTTCAGCATCTTGGGCTTTCCGCTCCAGCTCTTTGTTGGCATGTAGAGCATTCTGAAGACGGCTACTCAACTCGGAATTCTCTCCTTGGAGCTTTTTCACCAAGGCTTGCAACTTGTCAACTTCTTCCACAGTAGCAGTGCTTCTTGCTTTCTCATTCTCCGGATACAAAAGGGGTGCCTTACCAAAAGGCAAGAGAAAATCTTCAACTCTTTTCTTCACCCACTCTTCATATGCTGGATAAACCCGGTTGTTAGGCTTGCCTAGAGTAACTTTCCCCTTTTTCAGTACGCTACCCCAACTTTCAGAAGCTTTCTGTGCTGCTTCCCAACCATCTGATGTATGAAAATAGAGGGACTCCTCCACATCTCTCTTAATAGGAGGACCTGTCAGGGCATACCCAAATTGTCGAATGGCCAAAGAAGGATTGTAGTTAATCCCACCCATTCTTCCTATCAGTGGAACGTTAGGGAACTTACCACAGCTATGGATAATATTCTTGCCAATCAGCCCATGATCTACCCATACGATGTCCTTGGCCACCAATCCCATTAAACGCTGTTTCCACTCTAGAGAATCTTTGGAATCCACAAAAGCCCCTGATTGTGGTAAACGACCTGCAAACCACTTATAGAACAAGGGTGCACAACAACGAATTATCCCTCCTCTTTTCTTTTCGTTTCGGTTGTACAACGAGTAGTGAAGATCTCCCAGTAGCGTTGGCACCGGGTTCTTCATCATGAATATTCGTATAGTGTCCGTATCAATGAAATTCGGCTCGTTGGGAAACAACACTATGCCGTATATACAAAGGGCTAGTAAAGCATTAAAAACAAGCCAATTCTCGCCTTTAGCTGCTTCCTGGGCCTTCTTAATCAGATATTCCAGCTTGTAACCACGAATCTTTCCTTTGTTGGAGACATTGGCGCCTAACTCTGATTTGCTCAAATAAAGAGCACCAGCCACCTTTCCAAAGTCAAGATCCCCCACCGATCCAAAGAAAGGGGGCTCCTCCTTGATAGCAATCCCCAACATGTTGGAATACTCCTCCAAGGTAGGAACCAACACATAGTCTGGAAATACAAAACACCTCAGAGGCGGATCATAGAACTGCATCAACGTATGGAGACCTCTGGCTTCATAATCACTGACATTACGGACCATAGATAAAATCCACCCATATTTCTCTTCAAAAGCTTCTCGTACTGCAGGGCTCGCCATTCCCTTCAGCATAACAATAGGGCCTAAAGTAGGCGTAAGGAACTTATAGCTGATGATATTCTTCCTCTCTTTAGTGTTCATCTTTGCAGGGACCTGATGACTGGAATCAAGGGTAATATATGCACCTGGAAATGAATAAACATGTATGTTAGGATATGATAATGCCATGCAAAGGGCAATGTGATCAGGTAATCAGGTGTCTGTGCTGAACCGTGAACGGTGTCAGTGTAGCTCTGAGACTAATATAGAACCATAGATAAGAACCATCTGAATACAATAGGATGAAACTTCCTTTTTGTGCAATGATGATAGAAAACCGGGTATGTAGGAGGTCATGGTTACCTGCAAACCTGTAAACAACCCACCCTTCTCACATGTGGGTACTAGGATGTTCAGTATCCCGGGCTCTCAGGTCAAGAAATGATGATACGTTCACCATTTCTGGTTTGGCATCATCATCAATCGAGGAGGCCTCAACTGATTCTCCAAAACAAAAAGGTCCTCAGCTTCTAGCACTGAGGTCGAGAAGCAATAGTACATTCATCCCTCAGGGTACAGTACTATCGCCAATCGAGGAGTGCCTCCGCTGATTCTCTTTCAAAAAGGGATGTCCTATAGCAAGTTCCCAGCATTGGGTCCTCGGATCGAGAATGTGCAATGGGTTTGCCATGGAATGTGGTCTGCCACTGTCACAACTCGGGAGGAGTGCCACAACTGAGTCCTCGGGAATGGTCACCAGAGTCGACAGTTCCTCAAGAGAATAACCACTGGCCTGCATAACATGCAGTAGCAGAAAGCTCCTGATAGAACCTCGTCTGGTTGTGGGTCTCATGAACAACAGTACGTGGTCACCACCACGCAAGCGTCACGACTATCCACTCTAATACCTATGGGTGTACTCAAGCCTTGGTAGTGGGCTCATATCTCAGAACACCCTGCCCGCCAAACAGAAAACAACAGCACGATCCAGCACAATAATGATATGTAATGCAGTAAATGTGATAAATACAGTAAAGTACAGTAAAGCAGCAATACGGTAAATAATAATACAATACAACAGTAAATACCGCAAACAAAATACACCCAATGAAAGAAAAGCAAACAAGCGCTAGGATTGACTCGCTAAGGAAACCAGAGATTCTGGGTTTAATCCCCAGCAGAGTCGCCAGCTGTCGCTCCCGGGATTTTCATTCTAGTACAAACGCGAAAGTGGCACCAAACAGAGTTGCCAGCAATGTGTATTTATCCCAAGAGAGGGAAAGGAAACACCGCATAAACCTGAAGGAAGGAAAAAGCATGGTCTTATGACCAAAAGAACTGGATTCGGGAGTCGGTTACGCGCAGGGAAGGTATTAGCACCCCTACACGTCCATCGTACCCGATGGGATCCACGCTTGCTTGTTTCAATCAAAGGGTGATAGAAAAGAATACTGGAAGAGGAACTAGAAAAGGAATGGAAAGAGAAAGAGAAACAAATGTAGGGAAAATAAAAGAAGTGCTCGCATGGGCCCTACCCCACTGCCTACGTATCTCATCGGGAGCATGAGAATCAGAGCGACGTAGTTCCCCTCACTAGGGAAAGTTGTTTGTGTTTTTTTAGGAACGGCTAACGTTCTAGCTCAGGTGTTGCAGGCTCGCTGGTCCGAGTGCGTTACCATCTTGCAAGAGAACGAGTAGAAGCGCCTTCGTACGTTGAGAGTGAATGAGGTGAGAAAAGAGTTCCCGAAGGAAAGACGTTATTGTTGGTTTGAAGTTTTTTAAGAGTTTTTTCCATTTTGTTTGCATATGATAGTGTATCCAAATCTTAGTCATTGTAATGTGTACATTCCCACATTCCAAGATGGAATGAGTAAGAAGGCACACTAAGAGTGAAGAAGACCCTCACACTTTGTTCCAATTATCAAGGTTCAAACACACTAGCATACTTATATTTATTAAGTGTTTTTGTTGATTAAGAAATGAAGAAGTGTTTTTTATTATTTGTACCTTCAACAAGTATTGCATTTAAGTCCATCATACAAGATCAAATGTCTAACACATTGACCCAAGATGGGCTATATGCTACACATTCTAAGATTATAAGAGAAGACCCCTTATAATCTTTTCTTTATATGAAAGGCCTAAATGCAATAAGTGTCTACCTTTATTAGATATTTTGAATTTTCTTTAAGATGAGAAGAGAGACTCAAGAGAGAAGAAAGGTAAAATCTATGTGGACTAAGACTCAATCCTAATTAATTAGTTAAGGGAGTGATTCTAATGGTTTGTGAGGTTTCAACCTAAAGTCTAAAGAAAGAAGGAATTAAACAATTCACTTCTAAAGAAGAAGATGAATTGTAATTCACAAAGGGAAAGTGATGAGTTATTAAAAGAAAGCACATAAGTGCTTAACAAAACACAAAATGGAATTGTAAAAGAGATGAAAGGAAAGAAATTTGAATGTGGATTCCTTATCCACACTCAATTGAAACTTACCAAAGCCCCTACATGGTTAGTAAACATGTGTAAGAAATATAGGGAGTAAAAGAACATTTATGCACCATAAAGCTCAAAAGAATTAGATGAGAAATCAAATTCTAAGGTCACAACCAGAATGTACATCACATGGAAAACAAATGATTATCATCAAGTAAACTCAAGTGGATAGGCAACAAACATCATCCATGACATTAGAACATGATACCATAAGAAAAGGGAGAATGAAAGATGAAAAGAAATGGAAGAAACATGCATAAATGGAGCATGTAATCCAAGGATCAGAATTGAAATGAAATGAAAAATGATTCACAAATATCTCACAAGTATTCATGCATGACACATCAAAGCATTTAAGAAGTGATAGGAGAAGTAGAATTGAAATGGAAGTTCCAAACAAAGGAAAGTGCAAACACAACATGTTAAAGGTGCACAAGGTTCAAATGATAACCAACAAGCAAAGATGACATATGATATGTATCAATGTCCTATAATGTCAAGAGTGTAGTTCACAAAATAGGCAAATGATCATGCAAGTATACATAAAAGAAAACATGTAAACATGCACAAAAGATTACAATGATGTGACATGTTGTAATGCTTCAAATGAAATGCATTAAACACAAATTAAATGGCCTCATGAAAATTATGAAAACATGGTATTGAAGTTCACTAATCAGAGATGAGTCACATATCAAAGTAGCATGCAAGGAACCAAGGCAAAATGATGTCAAACAATGCACTTAGGTCAAGTAGACATATCATACAAAGTAGCATAAAAATGAACACCAAACACGCCATAAACTGACCTAAAAAATCAAATAAAAATCACTTAACATACCTCAAGATGATAATGACTCAATGCAAAAAGAAGGGCATCAAAACAATTTTTAATAATCAAGAACAAAATTAAACAAAATCATGTACCACATTAAGAATGCATACAAAAGAAAATCAAAGAAAAATATAGAACAGGGGCAAAAAGGTCATAGAATCAAGAAATAAAATCATGAAAAATTTTCTAAATGTTTTAAGAAGGCTCATGAATTTTTGTGGAATTTTATGATGAAGTTTGGTATTTTTAAAAATTAAAAAGAAAACGTGTAGCAAAAATAAAAAAAATAAAATGCAATGCAAAGTGAATGGGGGTGCATGCCTAGTAATTATTCAGTTCAAAATCATTGGGCCTTGAAAACATGGGGTGTGGATATCAATCTGGCTTAGGTCCAATAAGCGCGCAAAACACCATAACTAGCATGTTCTTCAGTCAACAAGTCAAAGCAAGGAAAACCCTTGGATCAGGTCAAGTCAACAGCCAAGTCAAAGTATACAAGATCTACACACATGCGTGAGGGAATACATTAGTTAGCATGCACCGCGCCACAAAACATTTAAATGAAAATCAGAAAAAAACACGTGAGGAGCACACTCTTTTTAATGTGCTGGCATGTTTGGGAACGCACGATCATGAACAATCAACGGACAAGATTAAAACTGGAAGAAAACCCTAGCTTTCAAGACTACCGGCCGGAGAGGGACTTCCGGTCACCTTCTCCGGCGAATCACCACCATCTGCAACTTAAATCTCCTCAGAATTTCGCAAGCAATGTACCAAAATGAAGAGGAAGTAACACTCATCATGAATTTACCAACGAAATCACCAAACCATTCACATACAGCAAGAAACAAGCATGAACATGTTGCCCTAAATTTTTGGATCTAAGCTTCTAAGAAGCTCTATCAACTAGCCGGAGTTCAAATGCTTCTACTAAGCTCAAATCATCATGAAAACAACAAAATAAACAAGTAAATGTGAAAGAAGAGTTTGTAAGCTTCGGAACCTGATCTTGCAGTTCTTGTAGAGTCTGAGAAAACCAGAGGAAATGCTTGCTTCTTCCTTAAGCTTCACTTGGCCAAATAAAGGCTTTGATGAAGATGATGATTCAGTGGAGAAGAAATGAGATCCAAGCTCCAAAATCAGTTGCTCTTTGGTGAAGTTGAGAGAGAATCATAGAAGATTTAGGAGGAGGATGAACAATGTGAACTCGAAGATTCCTTGCAATAGTGATGTTGAGAGTAGAGCAGAGAGAGTTTTTGGAGAGAATGTGGAAGAATGAAGCTGAAAATGAAATTAGAGAGTGAGGTTTGGTTTTATAGTAAACTCTAACCATGGTTTAATGAGTGAGTTAACTGAGTTATGTGGAGTTAAGTGAGTCATCCCTAACTAACTGAGTCAAGTTAGTTAGGGAGAGCCATGATATGGTGTGGCTGGTTCATAATGTGTTACCATGTTCTTGCTGCTAAACTTCTATAGCAAGCTTCCAACCTTTCCCTTTTCATGTATGACTCGAGCAAGTGTGTAAAGAGTGCAGGCATGTGTTGGTCTCAATAAGGAAGCAAACATACAACTTCTGTCATGTATTTGATGTGTGCTTGAACCAAAATTATGCAGTAAGTCATCATTGTAACAGTGGGTGTTTGAGAATGGAATTCTCCATGTTCATGGCATGAAACTGTATGGTTTTGGAATCAATGAAAAGAGGGATCATAATAGAACAACTTTGGTATGAAAAATGAGTTGACATAATGCTTGGGAAAGGTTGAAACATGACCTGAAACACAAAGGTTTGGAAACTAGTTATGGACGAGGAAATGAGGTTGGTTGGCAAGGTGTGCCTGGCATGGATTTTCAGCAAGATCATCACAAATTGGACTCAACATAACTTCTTGACCTTTGATCAAATGAAAAAAACATGAACACCAATCTTAAAGATCTCACATAGAGGAACAACTTTCATGTTGAAAGATTTTTCATTTGAGGCCTTTAACCATGAGAAAAATGAGTCGACATTTGGCCCACCACATGTTTGTTAAAATGACTGCGCGCGTGCCCTGAAAATCTTGGTCATGACCTAGTTTTGAACCTACTTTGCTCAAACTTTGATCAATCATATCTCACTCAATTTTTATCCAATAGAGATGTTCCACATATGGATGTGAAGCTTAAAACAAGATCTTTTGTTGTGGCCGAGTGGAATTTTCATTTGGTGCTTCAATTTTAAATGGCCTTGGTTCAAACTCTGATGCAAAATGGCCAAAACTTGCTATTTTTAGTAACCCTTCTTCTTCCAAAAATGGCAACTTTCCACCTCTTGATTTTTTCATGATTCCTTTGGAGTTTCTTGACCAAATTTTGTACATTGGACACATATAACATGAATTTTATGGATTTGACCTCAAAAAGTCAAGAGTTGACTTTTTCCTCTGATTATTTGACTTGCCCCCAAATTTCCTGATTTCTGATATTTCTTCCAATTGAACCACTTCTAAAACCAATTGAGAGGTAATTTTCCATACACATACACTTAAGAACATGTAGGACACCATGACATCAAGTTTTGTCCAAAAAATCAAAGATATCCTGATTTAATTGGAAACCCTAGTTTAGGTGCCCACCTCCTAGGAGAAAAATGTGCAGTCTTCAATTTCAAATTCCTCAGAGTATGTTGTGTATCCTCTTAAAGGATGATGATATATACCATTTGAGGATGATTTTGGATCAATGAGCTATCTCTTTTGAGGGTTTTCCTTTAGTTTTTGAACCTCTTGCATAGTGAAAGATGTAGTGCTTCAATCTCCCATTGAATCTCACTTCCTTGAGGTTTTGGATGATCAATTGCGATGGTATGAGACATGAAAGACCTCTTGGCTTGCCTTGAGGAAACTTGATTGACCTTTTTGTGCTTTGAATGATCCCTTGATTGTCCACCTTCCACCTGATCACATGCCCTGATGGTAAGAAGGATGCTATGCTTCATTTTTCTATGTTAAATGCAATGTAATGTTAATGAGGTGGATATGATATGATAAATGATAATGCCATGCTATGATGACAAAGAGGGAGAGCAAATTTTGGGGTATTACAAGGCCCAAAGTAGGTTTGTATTTACAAAGGATTGAGTCTTACACTCTATTAGAGGCCCAAAAGTGTTTGAAAATGATTGATGAAGGTTGAATTAATCAAAAGCCCTAATTTGTTTTCAAAATGTGTCTTAATTGAATAAAATATTCAATTAAAATTATCAAAATTGTTTAACATGTGGAAAACAAATTGTGATCTTGGATTAATGCTTCATAAATCAATAAAATTTGCAAAATCAATAAGGAAAAAATATTGTAAATGTTAAAAATAATTAAAACATTAATTCTTTGCAAAAATATCAATTATATGAAATAAATAATATTCTTGGGATTTTTGGGGAAAATAAAATATTTTAACATTTTTGTGAATTATTAAAAAAATAATCAACTCAAAATCATTAAAACTCGGAGAGAAATTAATTTTTGAATCAATTAAATAAAATCACAAAATTCAAATATTTGAATTTGAGAGAAATGGCGCCAAGAACAGCTGAAGGACACGCGCGTTTTTCAGTTTTGCCCAGATTTGCATTTTCTATCCAATCTCACTAAATACTTGATTATATCATGCAATCCACATATCAAATTGCTCGCTTTCACCTCACGATCATGTCTAAGACAATTAATTGCATTTAAATTAAGCATAAAACAAGAAATCACGACAAATCCTCAAGAACCCTAAATTCTGCATGAAGGCTGGGATTTTTTATACACGATTCAAACAAAGAAATTAATTAAGGGGAAACATTCCATGCATGATTATGAACATTTGGCAAAAGTATTGTGCGAGGAAATATGCATAGATTGAGAGGTGACCAAGTTTAGGCTTACCTCTAGGTCGTGGCAGCAAGTTCAAAGTGATTTCTGAGTTGGAGGTGTTACAGATGAGTTGTGATGATCTGAACAGCTTCCCTACATCCTATGGAGTGTGTTTGAATGCTTGGACTTGATGGAAATTGGCTAGATCACTTCATGGCATCTCAACTGCAACTTGGTTAAAACCTTGAGCAATTGACTGGTGATTATGAGAAATCAGTGTTCCAGATGTTGTTTAAGTGGTTGATCAACTCACATATGATGTATGTGAGGTGTGTGTGTGATTGGTTTGAGTGGAATTGCTCTCTACTGAAAAACCCGATAGTGACTTGATAAGAAAGGCATTTTTGAGAGTGAGAAGTGGATTTTGAGAAAGGCAAGTGTTGTAGGCCTTTGGTGTACTTAAACTGAGCACAATTGAGCTCTATTTATAGTAGATCAAGTTTGTTTTGCAAGGAATGGTGAATGGAAACTGCTGAGTAGGGTTGGCCAATGTTGGCAAATGAAAATCCAAGTCTCCTCTAGCCATTGACTAGAGGTTAGGGCACAGGCTGCTGGTCCCCTTAGTCTTGGATAAGTCTTGACTGAATTCAGTTGCTAATAGCTCAGTCCATGCCACCTTGATGCTTCAATTGAATGCTCCAATCCAAAATTGGAGTCTTGTCCCTATTTTAGGCAATTATAGGTTTGGCATGCTATTTTTTGTTCCAAGGACTTTGGAGGCTTGGCTCAGTGATTGTCCCCTTTAGATTCAATCCTCAGATGTGTCCAAAGTGATGACAAGGCTTGGAATTGGGTGATTTTGGCAAATAGACCAAAAGTGCAAAAATCTGCCTTGCCTTGGCAGATTTCAGCAAGGCATCTTGCCACTACCATATCTCAAAGCTCAAATTGCATTTGGTGATGTTCTTGGCCATTTTGGAAAGCCCTTATATGATACAACAAATGTCTGATCATATTTGGTTTTGATACCTTTTGGATGCAAGTGAAAAATCCCCCTACATTTGGAAAAAAGTAAGGCAGATTCTGACTTAGTGAAATTTTCACTAAGTGTTGGAACAAAGTGACTTTTCTTGATTTTGATCACTCCATAACTGAAAATCCATGAGGAATTTTGACATAGATCAGTATGAAGCTTTTGTAGAGGGCAATGAGATATACAAATCAAGCTTTGGATGGGGAAAATGGCTTTGTGGTTTAGGAGTTATGATCCTCCAAAGTTGGTACCTTTGTCACTTTAATTCATAACTTAGAAAATTTTCTAAGTTTTTATTGTTACCCCCTTTTACAAGTTATCCCACTTTCTTTGATTTTTCTTGATGAATGATGATTCAAATCATACATTAACATCATTTTAGGGTTAAAAATCCATTTTTGAGAAAAATCTCAAAAAGTCAAAGTTGACTTTTGTGCATAGTTGACTTTTTGTCAGATGAATTCCAAACTGTGCGATCCTCTTTGGAATCATGTCCTTGACCTAAATCAAACTTGATGGGCATGTTCCATGGGTGTTATAGGGTGTATTGAATCATGTCCTAGGGTTTGGGAGCATGTCTTGGTCAAAAGTCAAAGCTACAGTTGACTTTTCTCGCAAAACCCTAACTGTGGTTCAGATGAAATTGAAACTTGTTGCTCAAGCTTCTTGGATCAATCCATTGTTCCAAATGGATCAATATGGTATATTAGAGACCCTAAAATCATGTCTTGAGGTTTTGGTTCATGATTTGTCCCAAAAGTCAACTTAGGGGTGAATTAGGTCAAGAAACCATAATTCCTGATTTTTGATGTATGCATCCCTTGATGCCAAATTGACTTGATGATTGGGTTCATGAGGTTCCATGGAGTATATTAGGACATGTTTTGAATTATTGGCTCATGCCCAAATGAAAATTTCCATCTGGAGGCCCTGGTCGACGAAAACCCTAATTTGGTGACACTGACGATCTTGAAGCTTGATCCACCTAGAAGGGAGCAACCTTGTGCTTAATCCTTGAAGTGAGAGTCCTCTTGATCCATTGTGGATGTTTGAGAGGTTAGAAAAGTTGAAGATCATGTCATTCCTTGATTGAGCCTTTGTCTAAACACTCAGAGAGGGCTTGAAACCCTAATTTTGATTGTGGTGAATGCTCAACAATTCCTTGAGGAGATTGATGAGGCATAAAGGTACATCCATATTGTGATGATGATTTGCACAATGATGGGAAATCTTAGTGGTCAAAATTTGGGGTATGACAACCGCCAGCGTTTTTCAAGTCGAAGGGCATTACGTTGTAGTAATAGTTGCCCGATTCAGTCATGAAAGTTGTGTACATTTTGTCGCTTTTTGCCATTGGTATTTGATTATAGCCCGAATATGCATCCATGAACGATAACAATTTAAAACCAGCAGAATTATCAACTAATTTGTCTATGTTGGGGAGGGGATATACATCTTTAGGGCAGGCCCTATAGATATCAGTATAGTCAACACACATGCGTCATTTTCCATTAGACTTTTTAACGAGTACAACATTGGACAACCAAGTAGTGTACTTGGCCTCCAAAATAAAATTTTCCTCTAGAAGATATTTTATAGCTTGTTTGGCATCCTCCGTTTTCTTCAGAAGTGTTTTCTCCTACGTTGAGCTACTGCCCTAGCGGTGGGGTCGATGGTGAGCTGATAGCAAGCGACGTCAGGATCTAAGCCGCGCATTTCCACGGCGCTCCAAGCGAACAAATATACATTCTCCTGGAGATAGGGTTTGAGATGTTTCCTCTTTAAGTCGGATAGTCTAGTCCCGATCTTTACTGAAATTGGGCGCATCGGATGGGAGGTCTCGCCGCTACTAGTTGAAGCTGAAGGGTTGCTCTAACAAGGCTAAATCTCCTTCCCCTTACTTTTCTCTCCCTCTGGTCATCCTCGAAGAAGCAACTGTCAAGGTCGATAAAGTCGATGCGGGGCACCGGCTGTGCTTCTTCAGAGCTGCTGGGAAGGGCAGGCTTGCTGGAAATCTTTGGCTTGGGGGAGATAGTGTTCAGCCCTTTGGAGGCTGCCTCGAAGCATCTCCTGGCCGCTTCCATGTCCCCATGCAGAGTGGCAACGAGGCCCTTAGAAGTGTAGTACTTCATCTTTAGCTGCACGGTTGATGGCATAACTACCAATTCGGCCAAAGTTGGTCGCCCAAAGATGTATTGATAGAGAGAGGCAGTCGATGACCAGACCTGGGTGTCTGTGCATATCCGAAAGTCTCGATCAGTTCCACGTACCCTCAGGGTTTTGTTATCGACCTATTAAAGCCTTATAGGTCAGAGCCTACGTTGGGCATTAGATGTGTCTCATCTAGCTGGAGGGTAGAAAGTAGCTGTGAATACATGATGTCGACTGAGCTTCCTTGATCGACTAGGATTTTGAGAACGTCAAAGTTGGTAATTTGTGCTCTCACGAGCATCATAATGCTTGAGTTGGGAGCCCCACCGAGGAGTTCTTCACAGCAGAAGGTGATGAGGACCGACTCTCCCCGGACCTTGTCGTGCGTGGTACTCCGGTTTGAGCTCGTGCTGAGAAGATGATCAAACTTCCTTTTAACGGAGCCTACACTAACCTTGTTAAAGCCCCCTCCGGAGATGACCATGGCGGAGGGGAAGGTTTCCCATGGGTTGTGCGCAACAAAGTAAGGGCATACGTTGAGTCCTTCGAGGATGTAGAAGTCCTCAGGCTGTGAGATGTTCATGGCAACCTAAAGGCTCGTCTCTTCCGTGGAAAGCACCTCTTCCTCGACCTTCATGGACTCCTGGGAGTCCTGCCGGGGAGTATCCTTCTTCTTGGCATACTATTTCAGGTGCTCGTCCCTGATCAGTATCTCAATGGCATCCTTCAGGTGGATGCAGTCGTCGGTTGTATGGCTGTGGCTCTTGTGGAACCGACAATACTTTGACTTGTCAGAATTCAGCTTGGCCGGTATCTGTTTAGGGAATCGGAACCCTGCTTGTCGGAACTCTAAGTTGGCACATTCGGAGAAGATCTTTTCCCTGGAGGCGGTCAGAGGAGTATATTCGTGGAAGCGGCCAGAGGGTCCTTTGTTGTCTCGGGACACCCAGGGGCGATCCTCGCTCCTTCACTCTCCCCGACAAGATGTCGAGGGTTCATCGTGCTTCGAGGATCTGGAACTTTCTTGGTGCCTTGAGTCCCTGGAGGAACTAGCAGCTTCTTTCTCCTCGTATTGGATGCAAGCTTGTGTCTTGAGGAGGAGGACGTCAAGCATTGCCGAGGTTTTAATGTCAACCGCTTTGGCAAACTCTGTACCGGGGCGAAGTTTTCGCTCGAGCAAGAACTTCTTAATATCATCGGTCGTTGAGACCTGGACTGCGTCTTTTTTGAACCTCTCGATATACGCTCGGAGATGTAACACCCCAAACCCCCGCGACAATTTAAACATAATTTATCAGAGTAAAACTAGAATACATGGATTTAGGATGCTACTTCTACTACTCAATTTAGCATGCACACAATAATAATACTGCGATATTATAATTAAACCTAGCATTTCAACATTCATACACAACAGAAAAGTCAACGCAAGTGGAAACATGTTTAGTCACACATAATCTCCAAAATTGTAACAGTAATAACATATAACGGAATTTAGAAGACTCTAGCATTTCGATACCCCCGGTGTAACAAAACAGAGCAGACACGACCCAACGACTAAAAGGGAAGACCTCGTCTTCGCTAACTTCAACTCTGCACTAAGCCTGCTTATCTGCACCTTACCCACATGCAGGAAACATTCAAACAGAAGGGGTGAGATTCTCAAAATCACATAAGAGATGCATAATATAAGTATGAAAGAACATAAAACATTATGCAATCTACCCTATCGTCACAACATCAACAACACAACTAGCACTTCCAACACAAACAGATAATCAACATACATAATACAATGCAATGAGACCCACGACTCGACTCAATGCATGTGGTACCAATCGACCCCTGTTTCAGGGTCACAATCCCCGTCGGGACGTCAACGACCCCTGTTTCATGGTCACAATCCTCGTTGGGACATCATAATAGTCGCTCACACCCAACATGGGCACACGATCACCCGTAATCGCTCACACCCCACATGGGCACACGATTACCTCAACAACGAATCCATTTTAAAGAATTCGGATAAGACACTCACACCCCACATGGGCATACGGCTTATCCCATACTTATGAAACATGCCATGCATACAACGACACCACACAACAACAACGTATGATATAATGTATAATGATATCTACCTTAATCATCATACCACACAACAACAACATATCACTGTCATACCCCAAATTTTGACCACTTAGATTCCCCATCATTGTGCAAATCATCACCATAATATAGATGAATCATCATGCCTCATCAGTCTCCCCAAAGATGGGTGAGCATCCACTACAATCAAATTTAGGGTTTCAGGCCCTCTCAGAGCTTTAGAAAAAGGATCAATCAAGGAATGACATGATCTTCAACTTGTCTAAACCTCTCAAGCATCCACAAAGGATCAAGAGGATTCCCGTAGCAAGGATTTAGCACAAGGCTGCTCCCTTCTAGGTGGATCAAACCTCAACATCGACAATGTCACCAAATTAGGGTTTTGGTCGACCAGGGCCTCTAGATGGAAATTTTCCTCTGGGCATGATCCAATACTTCAAAACATAACCTATGATGCTCCAAGGGACATCATAAACCTAGGCATTAAGTCAATTTGGCCTCAGGGGGTGCATTCACCAAAAATCAGGAATTAGGGTTTCTTGACCTAATTCACCCCTAAGTTGACTTTTGGGACAAAACATGAACCAAGACTTCAAGACATAATTTGAGGGTCTCTAATATACCACATTGATCCATTTGTAACAATGGATTTGTCCAAGAAGCTTGAGCAACAAGTCTCAATTTCATCTGAACCACAGTTAGGGTTTCGCGAGAAAAGTCAACTGTACCTTTGACTTTTGACCAGGACATGCTCCCAAACCCTAAGACATGATTCAATACACCCTATAACACCCCTGAAATCAATCCATCAAGTTTGATTTAGGTCAAGGACATGGTTTCCTAAAGAATCGCACAGTTTGGAATTCATCTGATAAAAAGTCAACTGTGCACAAAAGTCAACTTTGACTTATTAAGATTTTTCATAAAAATGGATTTTTAACCCTAAAATTATGTTAATGAGTGATTTGAATCATCATTCACCAAGAAAAATCATAGAAAGTGGGATAACTTGTAAAAGGGGTAACCATAAAAACGTAGAAAATTTTCTAAGTTATGAAATAAAGTGGCAAGGGTACCAACTTTGGAGGATCATAACTCCTAAACCACAAAGCCATTTTTCTCATCAAAAGCTTGATTTGTAGATCTTATTTCCCTCTACAAAAGCTAAAAACTGACCTCTTTCCAAATTCCTCATGGATTTCTAGATATGGAATGATCAAAATCACAAAAAGTGAAAATGTCACTTTTTTCCAACACTTGGTGAAATTTTCACTTAGTCAGAATCTGCCTTCACTTTTTTCCAAATGTAGGTGCATTTTTCACTTGGATCCAAAAAGTATCAAAACCAAATATGATCAAACAGTTGTTGTATCATATAAGAGCTTTCCAAAATGGCCAAGAACATCACCAGATTCCACTTGAGCCATGAGATATGACAAGGGCAATATGCCTTGCTGAAAACTGCCAAGGCTAGGAAAAATTTTGCATTTTTGGTCGATTTGGCAAAATCAGCGAATTCCAAGCCTTGTCATCACTTTGACCACCTCTGAGGATCAAATCTAAAGGGGATAATCACTGAGCCAAGCCTCCAAATTCCTTGGAACAAGAAGTAGCATGCTAAACCTAGAAATCCCTAAAAGAGGGACAAGACTCCAATTTTGGAATGGAGCATTCAATGGAAGTACCAAGGTGGCATGGACTGAGCTATTTGCAACTGAATTCAGTCAAGACTTATCCAAGACCAAGGGAACCAGCAGCCTGTGCCCTAACCTCTAGTCAATGGCTAGAGGAGACTTGGATTTCTATTGCTCAACATTGGCCAAACCTATTCTGCAGTTGCCATTCACTATTCCTTGCAAAACAAACTTGCTATACTATAAATAGAGCTCATTTGTGATCAGTTTGAGTACACCAAAGCCATCAAACAGATGCTTTCCTCAAAATCTCTTCTTTCACTCCAATTTTGCCTTCTAAGGCAAGTCACTATCGGGTTTTGAGTTTGAGAGCTTTTCCAATCAAACCAATCACACACACACACACCTCCTAAACATCATATAGAAGTGATCCAAACACTTAAACAACATATGGAACACTGATTTCTCAGAATCACCAGCCAGTGGCTCAAGGTTTTAACCAAGTTACAGTTGAGATGCCATGAAGTGATCCAGCCATTTCCAGTCAAGTCCAAGCATTCAAACACACTCCATAGGGTGTAGGGAAGCTGTTCAGATCATCACAACTCATCTGTAACACCTCCAACTCAGAAATCACTTTGAACTTGCTGCCACGACCTAGAGGTAAGCCTAAACTTGGTCACCTCTCAATCTATGCATATTTCCTCGCACAATACTTTTGCCAAATGTTCATAATCATGCATGGAATGTTTCCCCTCAATTAATTGCTTTGTTTGAATCGTGTATCAAAAATCCCAGCCTTCATGCAGAATTTAGGGTTCTTGAGGATTTGTCGTGATTTCTTGTTTTATGCTTAATTTAAATGCAATTAATTGTCATAAACATGATCGTGAGGTGAAAGCGAGCAATTTGATATGTGGATTGCATGATATAATCAAGTATTCAGTGAGATTGGATAGAAAATGCAAATCTGGGCAAAACTGAAAAACGCGCGTGTTCTTCAGCTGTTCTTGGCGCCATTTCTCTCAAATTCAAATATGTGAATTTTGTGATTTTATTTAATTGATTCAAACATTAATTTCTCTCTGAGTTTTAATGATTTTGAGTTGATTCTTTTTTTAATAATTCACAAAAATGTTAAAATATTTTATTTTAACAAAAAATCCCCAAAATATTATTTATTTCATATAATTGATATTTTTGCAAAGAATTAATATTTTAATTGTTTTTGACATTTAAAATATTTTTTCCTTCTTGATTTTGCAAATTTTAATGATTTCTAATCATCTTGTAGGTCAAAATTTGATTTATGAAACATTAATCCAAGATCTCAATTTGTTTTCCACATATTAAACAATTTTGGTTATTTTAATTGAATTTTTATTCAATTAAAATACATTTTGAAAACAAATTAGGGTTTTTGATTAATTCAACCCTCATCAATCATTTTTCAAACTCTTGGGCCTCTAATAGAGTGTAAGACCCAATCCCCTTTTAACCAAAACCTTTTTAGGCCTCAGATATTGTATAAGTCCCTCTGCGTTAAAATAAAACCTCGGCGCGATCGCCAGTTGAAAAATCAAACCATCTGGGCCTCTCCTCGAGCTATTAGGCCCATTCAAAACTTTTGGGCCTCTATTAGAGTGTAAGACCCGACCCTTTGTAAATACAAACCTTTGTTAGGCCTCACTTATTGTATAAGTCCCGTTGTATTTTCAAAATCTCGGCACGATCGCCATTTCAAACGAAAAATCATCTGGGCCTACCCACGAGTAATAAGACCCATTTATTTTCTTAAAACACTCTTGGGCCTCTCCTTGAGCTGTAAGCCCCAATCTTTCTTTTCAAAGCACTTTCTCCTTTGATTTTGAATATAATACTGTTGTTTTCAATTTCTCTTTGTTGAACAAACTAACAAAATAGCATGGAAGCTCTACAACCGAGTAAGTGTTTACCCGCTTTCATTTACCGCTTTCATATGTATATAACTGTACTGTGGGGCTATTTCACTGTAAGTCTTCTTTCATAAACTTATATCGACTGTGTAATAATAGTATAGATATTTAGAGTTTCCTCGGCAACTACGTCTAGAACTAGGTAAAGCCTGTTGATCGCTCTTAAAAATAGACAAACTAGATTCGTAATAGGAGCACCAGATACAGTCTTCTCTTCGGCTGTCCCTCCTAGGAATTTTCAAGAGACTCTACTCCCCAGAGATGATCTTTTCTCCGTGAATGGCATCTCTTGAGTTTCTTCCAAATTTTCTAACTTTCCAGGCTTGATCTATTCTCGGTGAATAGTCTGTCTTGAATTTCTCGGGGTTTGGGGACCCACAGGCTTCTTAAAAGCATTCCCGCCTCCTCTTGGGCGTAGTACAAGGACCCGCAGGCTTCTTAAAACCATTCCCGCCTCCTCTTGGGCTTAGTACAAGGACCCGTCGGCTTCTTAGAAGTATTCACAACCTCCTCTTAGGCTTCGTATAAATGATTTCTTCCTCCGGGAATGATAGCCTCCTCTTGGGCTTCGTACAAATTATCCCGACGACCTCCTAGAGGTATAGGAACAGAAATTAATCATCTTAATAGAACAGTCTTTCAAAGAGTCTAGATCTCACTGTCACTGTTTCTTACGCATAGTACAAAAGATAAAACTCGTAGACTCGGACAGTCTCATTACCCTTTGGATTCCCCATTTCCTTAAAGAACAGGAAATAATCCTAACACTCAGATCAAATCTATGAGTACAACAGTACTCATATAAAAACTGATTTTCTCTTTGAACCAACTTACTGGTCACTCAACTGAGACAACAACTTTTTGCCTCCATCTCGGGCTTCGTACGAGATACAAAAAGATTCTGTTGTTGAGTCACAAATTTTACCCTCTATCTCGGGCTTCATACGAGACACCAAATCACTCTCTTGTTGAGTCAAACAACTTTTAGGCTCCGTCTCGGGCTTCATACGAGAAACCAAATCACTCTCTTGTTGGGTAAAACCCTTTTTAGCCTCAATCTTGGGCTTTGTATAAGACAGAAAGAACATTTCCCTCGGAAAAGTCAGCCTTTTAGCCTCCTCTTAGGCTTTGTATAAGGAAACCCCGGTTGAGCCAATCAACCCTTTAGTATCCAAGCTGTGCCTCGTTCACAGCATACAAACATCAACAACTCCTTCATCTAACTGCTGTAAGCGGCAAGCCTCTGGATTATTTACATCCACGCCACTGTCGCTCATTTAGCATGAGAAATTCCTAAGGAAAGATGACATTGCTCTACACTGAGTTAAAGTCTTCTCCTTCAGGATAAAATCCCCCATAAAGGAAATTATGGCATTGTCGAATTCACACATCCCGGTTAAAGTAATCCTCCTTTGTAATCAGTCACCCAACTGTTGTGACAAACAGACCCCTATTTAGAGATGACAAATTCTCTCTAAAGACAACACCTCTTCAGCTTCACATCTTGGGCTTTGAACACGATACAAATCATTTTTAGCTTCACGTCTTGGGCTTTGAACAAGACACCAAAACACCATTTCCTCCCATAGAATAGGAGGAACTACGATCGCTCTGATTTCTCTGTTTCGGTAAACGGGAATACGTAGGCATAAGATTGAAAGAAAAATCTTAGCGAGCACACTAATCAAAAACCCAAAATCCCGTACCTTCATCCACCGGAAAGCCTCAGTCTCAAACCTCCCACCAATCGCCCTGGCACTATTTCAACAAAATTACTTAAGAGAGACCCACAATCTCAATAGCATCTGTAAACTAACAGACCGTTGTTTAAACTCAGTATGCAAGCAGGGTTAATTGGAGACATCTATTTCCCTTCCTTCATCAGCTTCAATAGGATAAAAAATGAATCGAACTGTAGTACCCCAAAAGCGATAGTGCTTCGCAACCACGTCCAAAAATTCGCGCTACAGAAAGATGGCGACTTCACTGGGGACAACGAGATCTTGTTCTCTTCCCATTTCTTAAGTAGAAACCTTGAAAGGTGGCACCCACCGTGGGGCCCTTCTTTCTTTTCTTTGGGAATTTCACTGAGATGGGACTTTTTGTTGACTTCACTAGGATCTTAGGTCAAAAACCTTGTAATTGGGAAGGAACCACTGAGTGGCACCTCCGTCGGGGAGCCATTTTCTGTCAGGAACATAGGATTCATAGCTCTAAAAAGTCTAGGACATTAGGACAAATATATATACTACTTTTCCTAATTGATATATGTGTTTATTTTTCTGCTAAAGGGAATGCGTGTGATGCCGCATGTGGAAAGATTGAGTATACACCTAGGAAAAACCCTTTTAGTGGTGCGGAAGCTATCGGAAATAGTTGTCACGCGATACAACCCTCTTCTGAGGACTCTTCGAAAAACACCACCTAGCACGGTTCCTGGCCCGCTGGTGTTTTCTCGACAAGAGTTGATGATGATGAGAGACAGGTACAAAAATCACTAGTAAAACTTTGGGATGGGTAGAGCCTTGACTTCATGGCACCGACCCTTTGACCCCATGATTTTTCTATGTTTTTGTATGCTGCATTTATGCATTCATTTAAAAAACATTAAAATAAAGAAAAAGTTTCTCTTCTAGTCTCTCTTTTTCAAACTAAACTAAGACTGTGATTGCAAATGTCAGAGAAAAGGATTGCGCTAATGGATTTCGGTAGGAGGAGAACTCATAAGTATACTTTTAAGGTTCCGAAACTAGAGAATTTAAGAGGTTTATCAAGAATGGTCACAAACCAAGAGGCTTTCAGAGCCAAGTACGGAGGTTTGCTATCTCTATTAAGGGTCCATGTGATTGAGGGAATCCTGGAGGCACTCATGCAGTTTTACGATCCGGTCTCTCACTGTTTCACATTCCCGGATTACCAGTTAGCACCGACGCTGGAGGAATATTCTCATCTGATTGATTTACACATCACTGATCGAGCTCCTTTTTCTGGACTGGAAGAAATTCCAAAGGATCAGACCATTGCAAGAGCAATTTATTTGGACGAGTCAGAGGTCAGGGCTCACATGACCAACAAGGGTGGCATCCAAGGTTTGCCAGCCCAGTTCTTGACAAAGAAAGCCCTATACTTCGCTAGTATCGGGAACATGACTGCTTTTGAAAGCATCTTTGTTTTACTCACCTACGGGTTATTTCTGTTGCCTAACATTAACAACTTCGTCGATATCAACTCCATTAAGGTTTTTCTCATTGGAAACCCTGTGCCGACTTTACTAGCAGACGCGTATCATTCTGTACACTTAGGGAATTTATTCAGCGGAGGGGAGACCACATGCTGTGTAATTCTGCTATACAAATGGTTTATCTCCCATTTACCTAAGTCTGCTGCTTTTTGGGATCACAAGAGTGCCTTACGCTGGTCGCAGAAAATTATGTCCCTTACCAACTCTGATATAGATTGGTGCAATAGGATTTATGACGGGATCAGGATCATTGACCATTGTGGAAACTTCCCCAACGTACCCCTTATAGGAACTAAGGGAGGAATCAACTACCATCCAGTTCTCGTTCGTCGTCATTTTGGATACCCGATGAGGCACGTCCCACGGAATGCTCTTCTGGAGGGTCTTTTCTTCAAGAAAGGAGAAAATGACAGAGCACTAAAGATGGAAATAGTGCACGCTTGGAAACATGTTCATAAGAAAGGACGAGAGTCTCTAGAAAAACCAGACTGTGTCTCGGTGGAGCCTTATCTCCACTGGGTACAAACTAGAGCTCTCAAGCTAAAGATGCCTTATCCTCGTCACAGAGTTCTTCCGCCAAGGGAATCTGTCATGTACTTCATGACTGAGACAGAAAAACTTCAGGTTACTCTCAACAAAGTTCAACGGGAAATGAGGTCTTGGAAGAACAAATACCGCATTCTCAATGTAGAGTGTACCAAAATACAGTAATTACTAAAAGATAAGGATGCTCTGATTGAAATTTTGGAGCAGCATGCTGTAGAGAATCAGGATGACCAAAGGAATTTGCTCACTCCTTTCACCTGGCAAAGGAATGACAACTCGAGAACGGCCCAAGAACCCCGGTCCAAGAAGAGGAAAGTACCAGAATCAGCACCCGAGTTCTCCTCAGAGAGGACTCGGGACCCATTAGCTTAGGTTTCTGTTTCTACACCTTGTAATTTACTGTATTTCCGTTTCCGCAATCCTTTGAATTCAATAAAATGGGGGTCTCCCCACTGTTTGATATTTGCAATCTAATTGTCGAAGTTTATTTTGATTAAACCAAAAAAACAATTAATATAATCATTGCATTCATCATTCTCACGTCACATATTCCTCTTACCTACGAATCTCACGTTTGTGTCTTGGTTCTAGAGTCAAACTGTCTCATTCGTACAATACTCGGGCCAATGGTCAGAAAAAGATGGATGATCTTGAGGAAGAGAACAGAGAGTTGAAAGAAGAGATCGACGCTCTGAGAGAGGATATGAGAAAGCTTCGTAACGACATACAAGCCATGGCAGAAGCTCAGCTACAAAGAACTGTGATCTCAGAGATCACCTCAACGCCCATAGTGGAAAAGTTTGATCCTAGGTATCAAATGCCGAAAGATCGTCCTTGGGGCAATGCCTGTTAATTATATCCCAGAAGGATATGTTCTGCCGATCACTAAAGATCAGGGAATCATAGCAGAAGCCGTTGGGCCTGAAGGTTACAAACTTTGGGAAAGCGAGGATGCCAGAGGCATACTAAGGACTCCTGAAGGTTACAAACTTCGGGAAATGCCAAGATTCACTACCGTAGTAATGGTACCACCCCCTGTGGTGCACACTGTCCCGGAAGGGCAGATTCCACAAATACCTTCTGGTAAGAAGGAAACTATGTTCGATAGAATGGATGAATTCCAGGAGTAGTTCCTGGAAATGCAGAAGGAACTGCAAGCCATTCGCGGCCAGGATGTATTTGGAAAGGATGCCGCAGACCTTTGCTTGGTCCCCAATGTGAAAGTCCCGCACAAATTCCAAGTGCCCGACTTTGAAAAATACAAGGGTAACTCTTGCCCTCAGAGCCACCTGGTGATGTACGCTCGGCGAATGTCAGCTCAGACAGAGAATCAGGACTTACTGATCCACTACTTTCAGGATAGTTTAACCGGTGCCGCATTAAAATGGTACATGGATTTAAACCATGCTACGATCAGCACATTCAGAGATCTGGGCACTGCCTTCGTCCAACAATACAAATACAATTTGGACATGGCACCAGACAGAGGTCAGCTCAGATCGATGTCACAAAAGGACAAGGAAACCTTTAAGGAGTACGCTTAGAGATGGCGTGAGATCGCCGCCTAGATTTGTCCACCTCTTGAGGAAAAAGAGATGACAAAAATCTTCTTAAAGACCTTAAGCTCATTTTACTATGACAGAATGGTTGCCAGTGCGCCCAGCGATTTCACCGAAATGGTCGGTATGGGAGTTCGTCTTGAGGAAGTCGTCCGAGAAGTACGTTTAGTAAAAGACGCTGGATTATCAAGTAGTACAAAAAGGTACAGTAGTGCTCTCCCTAAGAAAAAAGAGCAAGATATTGGGAATATCTCTCACGAAAAGCAAAGGCGACGTTATCAACCAGTAGCAGTTGTGACTCCTGCTATCAACCCTGCGCCTATTCCTACGTATCAGCCTCAGGTTGTGCAAAGTCAAACTAATCAACAAAGGACACAACAGTCTCTTCAGCAGGCTCGTCCTCAATACAACAACAACCGTACAACGCGGCCACCAGGATTTGATCCTATACTCGTATCGTACGCAGAACTATTTCCGTTACTCCTAGCCAAGGGGCACATCCAGACTAAGTCCCCTCTTACAGTACCAGAAAATCTGCCTTTTTGGTTTAAGGTGGACCAGACATGCTCTTATCATCAAGATAGACCAGGGCATAACATAGAGAATTGTCTTAATTTCAAGTCTGACGTGCAAAAGCTTGTTAGGAGCGGGGTCTTATCTTTCAAATATACGAATCCGAATGTTCTTACGAACCCGCTGCCTCAACATGAGAAAGTTGCAGTCAACCTGATAGAGGGAGAGTCTAACAATGTCTATCAAATTCACGATGTACTCTTGTTGAGGACCAATCTGGTCAAGATGCATTGTAGACAGAGTGGATATGGCCATGTACCACCTCATAACTATCATCAATGTGATGTCGGCTCTAAAAGTAATCGAGGATGTTCTGTGGTGCAATCAGCTCTGCAGGAACAAATGGATCTCGGATGGATCCAAGAGTACCGAGTTCATGGAGTTAACATGGTTTACACGAATTCTAACGTCATTCAAAACCACGGCATCCGTGTGATGAATGTCAACTTGGTGGCAATGCACTCAAGGCAAAGCCAGTATCATAATCTGCCACGGCACAATTACAGTTCTTGTCTGACTTGCTCGGTAAATAAACAGGGATGCTCTTTCATACAAGAGGCCCTCCAGCGTCAGATGGATCTTGGATGGATCCAAGACTACCATGATAGGGACCACTATTAGATCAACATGATTCAAATTTTCGATATTCGCTTGATGAATACCAACCTGGTAGAGTTACATGCTGAACAAGTCCGACTCGGGTTCCTAACATCACATGACTATCAAAGCTGTAAAGCGGGTTGCGAAAATGATCAGGGTTATGCCCTTGTCCAGGAAGCACTTCAGCACTTGTTAAATCACTGGTGGATGCCAATCTATATGGATGAAGATACTCAGCAAATTAGTATCAATAATAGAAACCCTACTCGGCATCAAAGTCAAGATGTTCGGCCTCTGGAAACTAACCTAGTGAGGTTACATTGTATTTAAAACGGTCGTGGCCAGGTGCCGCCACACAACTATGAACGTTGTAGAGTCTGTTCGGAAAGTAACCAAGGGTGCTACCTTGTGCGAGCAGCTCTTCAGGGTCAGGTGGATCGGGGAGAGATTCGCCCATATCCGGGCTCCAGACCCATCATCTGGACGCCGAACTACCTCGCTGATCAAATCGAGGACGTTGTCGTAATCTCTGGTCACCAGAGGACTAGGGATATTTTCACCATCATCCCTCTACTTGACGAATCGAGATTTCCTAACCAGGAACGGATCGAGATTACGTACGATGGTCAGAAAAACCAGAAGGTTCCCATAGTCATCTATTTGCTGGGACCACTACCATATGAATCAACTAAGGTAATCCCTTATAAATACGGTGTAATGATAATTGAAAATGGAAAGGAAATTCCATTACCCTCCGTCGTAAATATTGCAGACATCAGTCGTGTAACGCAGAGTGGTAGAATCTTAAACAGAGGAGTTGGAGAGTCCAACAAAGAAAAGGAACTTTAGACGGAACTTCCCGATCCACCAGTCGGTCAATCCGGTGGTCCCGACCTTTCGAAAAATGATGATGAGATGCTGAAGCTCATCCAAAGGAGTGAATACAACATTGTCGATCAACTGTTACTGACTCCCTCAAAGATCTCAGTATTATCACTGTTACTAAGTTCAGAAGCGCACAGGGAGGCTCTACAGAAAGTCTTGGAGCAAGCTTATGTGGAACAGGATGTAACAATCAGACAGTTCGATAGCATTGTCTCTAACATCACTTCCTGTAATAATTTGGGATTTATTAATGAGGAATTACCTGAAGAGGGTCACCGTCATGACATGGCACTCAATATTACAGTCAACTGCCAGGACGATGCTTTAGCCAGCTTACTGGTATACACAGGGTCAGCCATGAATGTTATGCCGAAGTTCACTTTGATGCAATTATCATTCAAAGGCCCTCCGATGAGAACCAGCGAGGTCATCGTCAAAGCGTTCGACGGATCCATAAAAACGGTTATCGGCGAAGTCGACCTTCCCATAACCATCGGTCCTCACACTTTCCAAGTCACTTTCCAGGTAATGGACATCCGGGCAACGTACAGTTGTTTATTAGGAAGACCTTGGATACATCAGGTTGGGGCGGTCACCTCGACCCTCCACCAAAAGCTAAAGTTTGTCCAGAACGATCAACTCGTCACAGTCTGTGGGGAACAGGCTTTTCTCGTAAGCAATTTATCGTCATCCACTTATGTGGAACCAGAAGGGATAATCGGAACCTAGTTCCAAACGCTTTCGTTACAAAGTGGCGATCAATCAGAAGGAGGAACTTCGATTTCCTCATACAAAGATGCTATTAAAGCGGTCGAGAGTGCCAATACAATAGGATGGGGACAACTTGTCATTCCTGCTGATAATAAAATAAAGAAGGGTCTTGGTTTTTCTGTGACCTGTACCCAGACAGCTGCTAACAATGAAGGGCTTCGTCCCATTCAGAACTTCTTCCACAGTGGAGGTTTCCTTCACCCAGTGCCTCAGGCAGTCTATGCTATCAATGAGGAGGATTCCTCCGATGCGGAGGAAGAATGGAAGTCTTATCTTAACAAGGACGGTTATATGTCTCAGGAAGAGGTGCCTTCGCCATTTTGCTATCCTGCACAGAGTCCGAGATTTATACCCAGGTCGGACGTCGAAATGCTATATGGAGATTGTAATCCGGAAGGATGCTGTGCTCCACCAAATTCATTAGAGGAAGACACTTCAATGAAGGAAAATTTTGACCACACCTACTCTGGCCCGATGGATGGTCTGCCAATATGGCAGCCTTACCCAGGAGACTTAGGGCAAGCAAGTCAGCCGAACAATGAAAATCAGCTGAGCATCATTGAACAGAAGACCCGTGTCCCTACCATGTCATGGGATCAACACCCAGGTTATCCTGAAAGTACCCAACACGACGATGAATTCACAACATTTGCAGGACTAGAATTCATTAACTATGCTTTTCCCGAGGTCAACGTCATCGAGAGAGATGACTCCTCCAGTTCCAAAGAAGTATGGGACACCTTGGGACAACCGAGTGGAAAATACGACTACATGGTCAAGTACACCGCTCCCGAAAGCTCTCGTATCAGGCTCGAAGACATCCAGCCAACTGGATGGAGAGATACAACTGAGAGTGCAAATACTATGCAAAATTCAACAGAGGAATCCTCCTACGACAACTCTGCCTGGGAGACAGATTCCAATGATTCTGCTCCACCAAAAATCAGCGTTATTTCTGAAGAAAAATCAAGGAAGGTGACAGACTTTGTGATTCACCGAGGAGTTCGCCGCCAGTGGGTTGCTGTCGATGTTCCGAAGATCGTTCATAAGTCAAAGTAATTGCCATCTTTAACCTTTCACCCTGCCCAGGTGAAACGGATGTTTTGATAGGGCTTGCTTTCTGTAAATTTCCCTCTTCGCTTTGCCCAAAGCGACAAAGTTTTGTTTTATAGGGCTGTAGTTTCAAGAATCGGCTTGTTCATAAATAAAATAACGTCATTCTGTAATTTCCACATTAATTGTTGTTTTCTCTTTTCATTTTTCATCAAATGGTAATCCTAAAATAAACAAAAAAAAATTCAAATAATAAAAACAAGCAGTAAAAAGAAATACACTGCACACACTTGCATTCTCTCTATCTCTTCTAAACACAGATCATACCGTCATGCATATTGCTTGTTTTAAACCCCGTTGAAACATACGATCCGATGCCTTCTCCCAACTTTGAGTTCCCGGTATTTGGGGCTGAAGAAGAAGGTGACAACGAAATTCCAGAGGTGATTTCCCGATTACTCGGACAAGAGGAAAGGTCTATAGAACCTCACAAAGAGCCGTTGGAGACGGTAAACTTGGGTTCAGAAAAAGAGAGAAAAGAAATCAGGATTGGGGCACTGCTCAGTCCGACTGCCAAAAAGAGTTTGACAAAGCTTCTCCGAGAATTCCCCGATGTGTTCGCTTGGTCCTATCAGGACATGCCAGGGTTGGATACCAGCATCGTGGAACATCATTTACCGTTAAGATTGGAATGTCCACCAGTAAAACAAAGGTTGAGACGGACTCACCCGGACATGGCCATCAAAATCAAAGAGGAGGTACAAAAACAGATTGACGCGGGTTTCCACGCCACATCAGAGTATCCTCAATGGTTAGCCAACATTGTACCCATTCCGAAAAAGGACGGAAAGGTCAGAATGTGTGTCGACTACAGAGATCTGAACAAGGCAAGTCCAAAGGACGACTTCCCCTTGCCACACATAGACATGCTGGTAGACAGTACAGCAAAGTTCAAAGTTTTCTCCTTCATGGATGGATTTTCGGGCTATAACCAGATAAAAATGGCGCCGAAAGACATGGAGAAAACTTCGTTCATTACCCCATGGGGTACTTTTTGTACAATGTAATGTCGTTCAGTTTGAAGAATGCTGGGGCAACCTATCAAAGGGCCATGACTACTCTTTTTCATGACATGATACACAAGGAAATCGAGGTATATGTCGAAGATATGATTGCAAAATCTAAGACAGAAAAGGAGCATGTGACCCACCTTTCGAAACTATTCGAGCGTTTGAGAAAGTACAAACTCCGCTTGAATCCCAACAAGTGCACCTTCGGTGTCTGTTCAGGGAAACTCTTAGGATTCATCGTCAGCCAGAAAGGAATTGAGGTTGATCCTGACAAGATCAAGGCTATTCAAGAAATGCCTTCTCCAAAGACCGAAAAACAAGTCAGAGGATTCCTGGGACGTTTGAACTACATCTCCAGATTCATATTCCTCATGACCGCGACATGTGCGCCGATTTTCAAATTACTCAAAAAGAACCAGGATTGCATTTGGACAGAAGACTGCCAAACCGCCTTCGACAGTATCAAGGAATATCTATTGAACCCACCGATTATCTCACCTCCAGTGGAAGAAAGACTACTGATCATATACTTAACAGTCTTGGAGGACTCAATGGGGTGTGTACTTGGCCAACAAGACGAAACCAAATGGAAAGAGTCTGCCATCTACTATCTAAGTAAGAAATTTACCGACTGCGAGACTCGTTACACTATGCTTGAGAAAACTTGTTGTGCTTTGGCTTGGGCAGCCAAACGTCTTCGCTAGTACATGATTCGTAACACTACTTGGTTAATCTCCGAAATGGATCCAACCAAGTATGTATTTGAAAAACCTGCTCTCACGGGAAGGATTGCTCGTTGGCAGATGTTGTTATCGGAATATGACATAGAGTACCATGCTCAAAAAGCCGTTAAAGGAAGTATTTTAACGGATCACTTGGTTCATCAACCGATTGACGATCAAGAATCAATCGGGTTTGACTTCCCAGACGAAGATGTCATGTACTTGAAGATGAAAGATTGCGACGAACCACTACCCACTGAAGTGCCAGAACCAAGTTCCCAATGGGGACTAATCTTCGACGGAGCTGTCAATCATTATGGAAACGGAATTGGGGAAATCATTGTTACCCCTCAGGGTACCCACATTCCTTTCACTGCCAGACTTACATTCAAGTGTACAAATAACGAGGCTGAATACGAAGCTTGTATCATGGGTCTCGAATAAGCGATCGACTTAAGGATCAAAAACATAGATGTATACGGCGACTCAACTCTGGTCATCAATCAGATCAAAGGAGATTGGAACACATACCAATCCGGATTGATTCCTTACAAAGATTATGCGAGAAGGTTGTTACCTTTCTTCAACAGAATCGAATTTCATCATATCTCTCGTGAGGAGAATCATATGGATGATGCCTTAGCCACTCTCTCTTCCATGATTAGCGTAGGTCAATGGAATGACATACCTAAGATCAACATAATGTGCCTAGAATGGCCCACTCATATCTTCAAGATTGAAGCAGTCATAGACGACAAACCTTGGTACCACGATATCAAGTGCTTCCTTCAAAAACAAGAGTACCCACCTGGGACATCACGAAAGGATAGAAAGACTCTCAGGAGACTGTCTGGAAACTTCATTCTGAGCGGTGATACACTCTATAAGCAGAACTTCGACATGGTCTTGCTCCGATGCATCGACAGACCAGAAGCAGACATGCTAATAAAAGAAATTCATGAAGGATCCTTTGACACTCATGCCAACAGACACACAATGGCGAGAAAAATTCTGAGAGCAGGGTACTATTGGTTGACCATGGAATCCGATTGCTACAAGTACATGAGGAAGTGTCACAAGTGTCAGATATACTCAGACAAAATCCATGTACCGCCAACACATCTCAAAGTTCCCTCTTCCCCATGGCCTTTTTCCATATGGGGAATCGACATGATTGGCATGATTGAGCCCAAGGCTTCAAATGGACATCAGTTCATTCTAGTATCCGTTGACTACTTCACCAAGTCCCCGACAAGTGGTGGTCTGATTTATCAAAAACAATATCATTTGCCGTTATGGTGTTCCAAGCCAGATCATTACTGATAATGGATCTAACTTGAACAATAAGATGATGAAAGAGTTGTGCGCTGAGTTCAAGATCGAACACCATAACTCATCTCCCTACCAACCCAAGATGAACATAGCGGTAGAAGCGGCTAACAAGAACATCAAGAGGATCGTTCAAAAGATGGTTGTAACCTATAAAGACTGGCACGAGATGCTACCCTTTGCTCTTCACGGTTATCGTACATCTATCCGCACTTCAACAGGGGCAACCCCTTTCTCTCCAGTATATGGCATGGAAGCAGTGCTCCCCATTAAAGTAGAGATCCCTTCAATCCGAGTATTGATGGAAGCTAAGCTTACCGAGGCTGAATGCTATCAAAGTCGACACGATGAATTGAATCTGATCGAAGAAAAACGAATGACGGCACTATGCCACGGTCAGTTGTATCAGCAAAGAATGAAGAAGGCGTTTGACAAAAAGGTCCGACCTCGCGTCTTCAGGTAAGGAGACCTCGTGCTCAAAAAAATACAATCATTTCTCACTGATTCTCGGGGCAAATGGACTCCGAATTATGATGGGCCCAATGTGGTCAAGAAAGCTTTCTCAGTCGGCGCCTTGAGACTTGTAACCATGGACGGAGAGGAGTTTGCCTACCCCACAAATGTTGATGTAGTCAAGAAATACTTCGCCTAAACTAAACTAAAAAAAAAACGTCTCGGTGGATTGAAAACCCGAAAGGGCGGTCCAGGAAAAAATTAGAGACATAATCAAAAATCATCCTGGTGGATTGGAAATCTCAAACTACAATCTAGGCAAAAATTAGGGATAATGGCAAGTAACTATGTTTAGCAGGGGGCAAATCCTCAGCAGCAGTTACACCATCCATCAGAAAACTCCAGTCAAGGTCATCTTCGACAGAAGCTCAGGATGCCCCGAATTCAAAGTTGGTAGAAGGATAGTGGTCGTTATGTTTCAACGTAGCCCATTTCCCTGTAAATTACCATTTTCTAACTTTGTAAAAACTCCATGGAATCACGCGTTTGGCTGATCTCCATCCTATCAATAAAATTTGAGGCCTAGTGCTTTTGTTTGCAATTCTTATTTGTTTTAGCTTTACAGAACGACATTTTAACATGATTAACGATTCTTGAAATAAAACAAAATGAATTTACTTGTTAAACTTTTTCTGCTTTTAAAATAAAGATGGCAATTCTGTTGACTGTTGAACATCAAAAGAACATCGATCGCTTCTTCAGAAGTAATTAAGCCTCAAAGTGCAAAATCAAAGTACTCCTTCTAAACCAGCACGCCAGAACGAAGGATCAGCTGTATCAGATGCAGCTTTCCCATCTGATACCCTCGACAGAGTTCTTATCTTCTAAGCCCGATCAACGGTATTCCCCGCAGGGTTTATCTCTCCTAAGCAAGGTAGAATTGCTACTTTTGGGACCAGCGGTACTTCTTCACCCCGCGATGGCCGAGTATCCCGTCATGTTCATCCATTAGTTTGTATGTCGCGTCAGTTTTGTTAGCATAAACATACATACATCATGCATTTTTATTTGCATTCGCATTCATATTGCATCACTATCACTCTAGTCGGTCTTGTCCCCTAGTGGTAAAAATCCTCTCAATCGTGTTGTCAGTTCTTTCCTCGTCAGGAAATGTTGCGTCTGAACAATCTCTCCTCCAGTTTATGGCTGGATTGAAGTTGACTCCCTTGGCCACTTTGATAACTTGAACCTCTGAAAGGCCAGAGAAACGCTCAGGAAAATCCCCAGAGAAAGCCTCTTGGTCAGAAATTCGGTAGTACGGCAGTTTTTCTCCGAAAAACCACTGATGAAAAGGTCATCGGCACCTCAAAATTGGATCCCATTATATGGCATTTCTCCGGGAAGACCCCGAGAAAAGTATGATGTAAGACCCCAAGCGGAAGCAGTCTCTCAAGAAGCTCGCTTTCCCTAGTAGAAACAAATGGCGTCTCTAATAGAGAAGTTTGTGCACCTCTATAACTCAGGCGAATGGGTTCCCCAGCAACTCTGACATCAAAAATTTTTTATCAAATGGCATCTCCCCAGGAAAATTCGGCGAAAAGTTTGAGGAAAACCGCTACAAATAGCGTCCCTTGTTAATAAAGTTTATTGACAAAAGAAACTAAGACTAGTTCCTTGGTAGGAAACCAGGATCGAGGGGAAGTTTATTGCAGAAACTAAGACCAGTTCCTTGTTAGGAAACCAGGATCGAGGGGAAGTTTATTTCAGAAGCTTAGACCAGTTCCTTGGTAGGAAACCGGGATCGAGGGGAAGTTTATTCCAGAAAATAAGACCAGTTCCTTGGCTGAAGTCCAGGATCGAGGGGAAGTTTACCTTTTCTAAGCATCGTTGCTTAGCAAAAGAAGATGAATGAGCGAGCTACCATTTATAACCACGATCAAAATTACGGGTATTCCGATATTTAATCCCCTTGCACCCTGAATGCCCGAATACCTTCGCCATTCAGACCTTCGGGTCCAAGAAGATTAAATAGGGACATCTGTCATACCCCAAATTTTGACCACTTAGATTCCCCATCATTGTGCAAATCATCACCACAATATGGATGAATCATCATGCCTCATCAGTCTCCCCAAAGATGGGTGAGCATCCACTACAATCAAATTTAGGGTTTCAGACCCTCTCAGAGCTTTAGACAAAGGATCAATCAAGGAATGACATGATCTTTAACTTGTCTAAACCTATCAAGCATCCACAAAGGATCAAGAGGACTCCCATAGCAAGGATTAAGCACAAGGTTGCTCCCTTCTAGGTGGATCAAACCTCAAGATCGCCAGTGTCACCAAATTAGGATTTTGGTGGACCAGGGCCTCCAGATGGAAATTTTCCCTAGGCATGAGCCAATACTTCAAAACATAACCTATGATGCTCCAAGGGACATCATAAACTGAGGCATCAAGTCAATTTGGCCTCAGGGGGTGCATTCACCAAAAATCAGGAATTAGGGTTTCTTGACCTAATTCACCCCTAAGTTGACTTTTGGGACAAAACATGAACCAAGACCTCAAGACATGATTTGAGGGTCTCTAATATACCACATTGATCCATTTACAACAATGGATTTATCCAAGAAGCTTGAGCAACAAGTCTCAATTTCATCTGAACCACAGTTAGGGTTTCGCGAGAAAAGTCAACTGTACCTTTGACTTTTGACCAGGACATGCTCCCAAACCCTAAGACATGATTCAATACACCCTATAACACCCCTAAAATTAACCCATCTAGTTTGATTAAGGTCAAGGACATGATTTGCTAAAGAATCGCACAGTTTGGAATTCATCTGATAAAAAGTCAACTGTGCACAAAAGTCAACTTTGACATTTTGAGATTTTTCATAAAAATGGATTTTTAACCCTAAAATGATGTTAATGAATGATTTGAATCATCATTCACCAAGATAAATCAAAGAAAGTGGGATAACTTGTAAAAGGGGTAACCATAAAAACTAAGAAAATTTTCTAAGTTATGAAATAAAGTGGCAAGGGTACCAAATTTGGAGGATCATAACTCCTAAACCACAAAGCCATTTTTCCCCCATCTAAAGCTTGATTTGTAGATCTCATTGCCCTCTACAAAAGCTAAAAACTGACCTCTTTCCAAACTCCTCATGGATTTTGAGTTATGGAATGATCAAAATCACAAAAAGTAAAAATGTCACTTTTTTCCAACACTTAGTGAAATTTTCACTAAGTCAGAATCTGCCTTCACTTTTTTCCAAATGTAGGGTCATTTTTCACTTGGATCCAAAAAGTATCAAAACCAAATTTTATCAAAAAGTTGTTGTATCATATAAGAGCTTTCCAAAATGGCCAAGAACATCACCAAATTCCACTTGAGCCATGAGATATGACAAGGGCAATATGCCTTGCTGAAAACTGCCAAGGCTAGGAAGAATATTGCATTTTTGGTCGATTTGGCAAAATCAGCCAATGCCAAGCCTTGTCATCACTTTAAACACCTCTGAGGATCAAATATAAAAGGGACAATCACTGAGCCAAGCCTCCAAAGTCCTTGGAATAAGAAGTAGCATGCTAAACCTAGAAATCCCTAAAAGAGGAACAAGACTCCAATTTTGGAATGTGTCATTTGCAAACTGAGCTATTTGCAACTAAATTCAGTCAAGACTTATCCAAGACCAAGGGAACCAACAGCCTGTGCCCTAACCTCTAGTCAATGGCTAGAGGTGACTTGGATTTCTATTGCTCAACATTGGCCAAACCTATTCTGCAGTTGCCATTCACTATTCCTTGCAAAACAAACTTGCTCTACTATAAATAGAGCTCATTTGTGATCAGTTTGAGTACACCAAAGCCATCAAACAGATGCTTTCCTCAAAATCTCTTCTTTCACTCCAATTTTGCCTTCTAAGGCAAGTCACTATCGGGTTTTGAGTTTGAGAGCTTTTCCAATCAAACCAATCACACACACATACCTCATAAACATCATATAGAAGTGATCCAAACACTTAAACAACATCTGGAACACTGATTTCTTAGAATCACCAGCCAGTTGCTCAAGGTTTTAACCAAGTTGCAGCTGAGATGCCATGAAGTGATCCAACCATTTCTAGTCAAGTCCAAGCATTCAAACACACTCCATAGGGTGTAGGGAAGCTGTTTAGATCATCACAACTCATCTGTAACACCTCCAACTCAAAAATCACATTGCACTTGCTGTCACGACCTTCAAGTAAGCCTAAACTTGGTCATCTCTTAATCTATGCATATTTCCTCGGACAATACTTTTGCCAAATGTTCATAATCATGCATAGAATTTTTTCCCTCAATTAATTGCTTTGTTTGAATCGTTTGTCAAAATTCTCAGCCTTCATGCAAATTTTAGGGTTCTTGAGGTTTTGTCTTGATTTTTTATTCCATGTTAAAAATAAATGAAATTAAAGATCATAGACATGATCGTGAGGTTGAGATGAGCAGATTGATATATGGTTTGCATGATTCCATCAAGTATTCAGTGAGATTGGAGAAAAAAATGCAAATCTCGGCAAAACACAGAACACGCGCGTGTTCTTGGGTGTTCTTGGCGCCCTTTTTGAAAATTCAAATATTTGAATTTTGTGATTTTATTTAATTGATTCAAAAATTAATTTCTCTCTGAGTTTTAATGATTTTGAGTTGATTCTTTTTTTAATAATTCACAAAAATGTTAAAATATTTTATTTTCCCAAAAAATCCCAAAAATATTATTTATTTCATATAATTGATATTTATGCAAATAATTAATATTTTAATTATTTTTACATTTAAAATATTTTTTCCTTCTTGATTTTGCAAATTTTAATGATTTCTAATCATCTTGTAGGTCAAAATTTGATTTATGAAACATTAATCCAAGATCCCAATTTGTTTTCCACATATTGAACAATTTTGGTTATTTTAATTGAATTTTTATTCAATTAAAATACATTTTGAAAACAAATTAGGGTTTTTGATTAATTCAACCCTCATCAATCATTTTTCAAACTCTTGGGCCTCTAATAGAGTGTAAGACCCAATCCCCTTTTAACCAAAACCTTTTTGGGCCTCAGATATTGTATAAGTCCCTCTGCGTTAAAAGAAAACCTCGGCGTGATCGCCAGTTGAAAAATCAAACCATCTGGGCCTCTCCTCGAGCTATAAGACCCATTCAAAACTTTTGGGCCTCTATTAGAGTGTAAGACCCGACCCTTGTAAATACAAACCTTTGTTGGGCCTCACTTATTGTATAAGTCCCGTTATATTTTCAAAATCTCGGCTCGATCGCCATTTCAAACGAAAAATCATCTGGGACTACCCTCGAGTAATAAGACTCATTTCTTTTCTTAAAACACTCTTGGGCCTCTCCTTGAGCTGTAAGCCCCAATCTTTCTTTTCAAAGCACTTTCTCCTTTGATTTTGAATATAATACTGTTGTTTTCAATTTCTCTTTGTTGAACAAACTAACAAAACAGCATGGAAGCTCTACAACCGAGTAAGTGTTTACCCGCTTTCATATGTATATAACTGTACTGTGGGGCTATTTCACTATAAGTCTTCTTTCATAAACTCATATCGACTGTGTAATAATAGTATATATATTTAGAGTTTCCCCGACAACTACGTCAAGAACTAGGTAAAGCCAGTTGATCGCTCTTAAAAATAGACAAACTAGATCCCTAATAGGAGCACCAGATACAGTCTTCTATTCGGCTGTCCCTCCTAGGAATTTTCAAGAGACTCTACTCCCCAGAGATGATCTTTTCTCCGTGAATGACATCTCTTGAGTTTCTTCCAAATTCTCGAACTTTCCTGGCTTGATCTATTCTCGGTGAATAGCCTGTCTTGAATTTCTCGGGGTTTGGGGACCCACGGGCTTCTTAAAAGCATCCTCGCCTCCTCTTGGGCGTGGCACAAGGACCTGCAGGCTTCTTAAAAGCATTCCCACCTCCTCTTGGGCTTAGTACAAGGACTCGTCGGCTTCTTAGAAGTATTCACAGCCTCCTCTTAGGCTTCGTATAAATGATTTCTTCCTCCGGGAATGATAGCCTCCTCTTGGGCTTCGTACAAATTGTCCCGACGACCTCCTAGAGGTATAGGAATGGAAATTAATCATCTTAATAGAACAGTCTTTCAAAGAGTCTAGATCTCACCGTCACTGTTTCTTACGCATAGTACAAAAGATAAAACTCGTAGACTCGGACAGTCTCATTACCCTTCGGATTCCCCATTTCCTTAAAGAACAGGAAATAATCCTAACACTCAGATCAAATCTATGAGTACAATAGTACTCATATAAAAACTGATTTTCTCTTTGAACCAACTTACTGGTCACTCAACTGAGACAACAACTTTTAGCCTCCATCTTGGGCTTCGTACGAGATACAAAAAGATTCTCTTGTTGAGTCACAACTTTTAGCCTCCGTCTCGGGCTTCATACGAGACACATAATCACTCTCTTGTTGGGTAAAACCCTTTTTAGCCTCAATCTTGGGCTTTGTACAAGACAGAAAGAACATTTCCCCCGGAAAAGTCAGCCTTTTAGCCTCCTCTTAGGCTTTGTATAAGGAAACCCCGATTGAGCCAATAAACCTTTTAGCATCCAAGCTGTGCCTCGTTCACAGCATACAAACATAAACAACTTCTTCATCTAACTGCTGTAAGCGGCAAGCCTCTGGATTATTCACATCCATGCCACTGTCCCTCTTTTAGCATGAGAAATTCCTAAGGAAATATGGCATTGCTCTACACTGAGTTAAAGTCTTCTCCTTCAGGATAAAATCCCCCATAAAGGAAATTATGGCATTGCCGGATTCACACATCCCGGTTAAAGTAATCCTCCTTTATAATTAGTCACCCAATAGTTTTGACAAACAGACCCCTCTTTAGAGATGACAAATTCTCTCTAAAGACAACACCTCTTCTGCTTCACATCTTGGGCTTTGAACAAGATACAAATCATTTTTAGCTTCACGTCTTGGGCTTTGAACAAGATGTCATACCCCAAATTTTGACTACTAAGATTTCCTATCATTGTGAAAATCATCATCACAATATGGGGGAACCATCTTGCCTCATTAATCTCCCCAAAGATGAGTGGGCATCCACTGCAATCAAATTTAGGGTTTCAAGCCCTCTCAGAGCTCTTAGACAAATGATCAATCCAGGAATGACATAATACTCAACTTGTCTAACCTCTCAAGTAGCTACAAAGGATCAAAAGGACTCCCACTCCAAGGATTAAGCACAAAGTTGCTCCCTTCTAGGTGGATTAAGCCTCAAGATCGCCGGTATCACCAAATTAGGGTTTTGGTCGATTAAGGCCTCCAAAGGGAAATTTTCCTCTGGGCATGAGCCAAAGATCCAAAACACAACCTAATATACTCCATGGAACCTCATGGACCCAACCATCAAGTCAATTTTGCCTCAGGGGATGCATCATCAAAAATCAGGAATTAGGGTTTCTCGACCTAATTCGCACCTAAGTTGACTTTTAGGGCAAATCATGAGCCAAGACCTCAAGAGAGGGTTCGAGGGTCTCTAATTAACTATATTGATCCATTTGGAACAATGGACTATTCCAAGAAGTTTGAGCAACAAGTCTCAATTTCATCTGCACCACAATTAGGGTTTCGCGGGAAAAGTCAAGTGTAACTTTGATTTTTGACCAGGACATGCTCCTAAACCCTAGGACATGATTAAATATACCCTATGACACCCATAGAATATGTCCATCAAGTTTGATTTAGGTCAAGGACATGATTTCCTGAAGAATTGCACAGTTTGGAATTCATCTGATAAAAAGTCAACTGTGCACAAAAGTTAACTTTGACTTTTAGAGATTTTTCACCAAAATGGATTTTTAACCCTAAAATGATGTTAATGTAGGATTTGAATCATCATTCATCAAGAAAAATTAAAGAAAGTGGGATAACTTGTAAAAGGGGTTACCATAAAAACTTAGAAAATTTTCTAAGTCATGGAAAAAGTGACACTAATGTGCCAACTTTGGAGGACCATAACTCCTAAACCACAAGGCCATTTTTCCCCATTCAAATATTGATTTGTAGATCTCATTGCCCTCTACAAAAGCTTCATACTGGCCTATGTCCAAATTCCTCATGGATTTTGAGTTATGGAGTGATCAAAATCAAGAAAAGTCACTTTGTTCCAACACTTAGTGAAAATTTCACTAAGTCAGATTTTGCCTTACTTTTTTCCAACTGTAGGGGGATTTTTCACTTGGATTCAAAAGAGATCAAAACCAAACATGTTCAAACAATTGTTGTATCATGTAAGGGCTTTCCAAAATGGCCAAGAACATTACCAAATTCAATTTGAGTCATGAGATATGACATTGGCAAGTTGCCTTGTTGAAATCTGTCAAGGCAAGGCAGATTTTGCACTTTTGCTCGATTTGCCAAAATTGTGCAAATCCAAACACTCATATCCACTTGGACACATCTGAGGATTGAATCTAAAGGGGACAATCACTGAGCCAAGCCTCCAAAGTCTTTGGAACAAGAAATAACATGTTGAACCTAGAATTGCCAAAATAGGGACAAGACTCCAATTTTGGATTGGAGCATTCAATGGAAGCATCAAGGTGGCATGGACTGAGCCATTCTCAACTGAATTTAGTCAAGACTTATCCAAGACCAAGGGAACCAGTAGCCTGTGCCCTAACCTCCAGTCAATGGCTAGAGGAGACTTGGATTTTCATTTGCCAACATTGACCAAACCTACTCAGCAGTTGCCATTCACTATTCCTTGCAAAACAAACTTGCTCTACTATAAATAGAGCTCAACTGTGATCAGTTTAAGTACACCAAAGCCATCAAACAGATGCTTTCCTCAAAATCTCTTCTTTCACTCCAATTTTGCCTTCTAAGGCAAGTCACTATCGGGTTTTGAGTTTGAGAGCTTTTCTAATCAAACCAATCACACACACACCTCATATACATCACATATGAGCTAATCAAACACTTAAACAACAACTGGAACACTGATTTCTCAGAATCACCAGTCAATTGCTCAAGGTCATGAGGTGATCCATCTAATTTCAATCAAGTCCAAGTATTCAAACACACTCCATAGGGTGTAGGGAAGCTGTTCAGATCATCATAATTCATCTGTAACATCTCCAACTCAGAAATCAATTTGCTCTTGCTGTCACGACCTAGAGGTAAGCATAAACTTGGTCATCTCTCAATCTATGCACATTTCCTCGCACAATACTTTTGCCAAATGTTCATAATCATGCATGGAATGTTTCCCCTCAATTAATTGCATTGTTTGAATCATGTATCAAAAATCCCAGCCTTCATGCAGAATCTAGGGTTCTTGAGGATTTTTCGTGATTTCTTGTTATATGTTTAATTTAATTAAAATAAAATTAAATACCATAGACATGATCGTGAGGTTGAAACGAGTTGATTGGTATGTGGATTGCATGATATGATTAAGTATTCAGTGAGATTGGAGAGAAAATGCAAATCTGGGCAAAACTGAAAAACCCGCATGTTCTTGGCGCCATTTTCCAATATTTAAATATTTGAATTTTGTGATTTTATTTAATTGATTCAAAAATTAATTTTTCTCTGAGTTTTAATGATTTTGAGTTGATTCTTTTTTTAATAATTCACAAAAATGTTAAAATATTTTATTTTACCAAAAAATTCCAAAAATATTATTTATTTCATATAATTGATATTTTTGCAAAGAATTAATATTTTAATTGTTTTTGACATTTTAAATATTTTTTTCACCTTGATTTTGCAACTTTTAATGCCTTCTAATTATTTTGTAGGTCAATACTTAATTTTTGAAGCATTAATCCAAGATCACAATTTGTTTTCCATATGTTAAACAATTTTGATCATTTTAATTGAATTTTTATTCAATTAAATACATTTTTGAAAACAAATTAGGGTTTTGGATTAATTCAACCCTCATAAATCATTTTCAAAACTTTTTGGGCCTCTAATAAAGTGTATGACCCAACCCTTTGTAAATACAACCTATTTTTGGGCCTCACTTATTGTATAAGTCCCGTTGTACTTCAAAAAGTTCGACGCGATCGTTATCCGTTGAAAAACAAACACTGGGCCTCTCCTTGAGCTATAAGACACATTCAAAACTTGTGGGCCTCTAATAGAGTGTAAGACCCAATCCCCTTTTAACCAAAACTTTTTGGGCCTCAGATATTGTATAAGCCCCTTTGCGTTAAAAGAAAATCTCGGTGCGATCGCCATTTTAAACGAAAAATCATCTGGGCCTACCCTCGTGTTATAAGCCCCACTCTTTTTCTTTAAACCTTTTGGGCCTCTTGAGAGAGTGTAAGACCCATCCCTTTGTACAGAAAACCTTTTTTGGGCCTCAGTCACTTGTATAAGTCCCTCTGTACAAATTCAAATAGTGTGCTCACTGATAAAACCCTGGGCCTCTCCTTGAGCTGTAAGCCCCAAATCTTTCTTTTTCAAAGCACTTTCTCCTTTGATTTTGTATATAATGTTGTTTTCAATCTTTCTTTCTTGAACAACTAACCAAACAGCATGGAAGCTCTACAACCGAGTAAGTGGTTATTGCTTTCATTTACCGCTTTCATATACATATAACTGTATTGCGGGGCTGTTTCGCTGTAAGTCTTCTTTCATAAACTCATATCAACTGTGTAATAATAGTATAGATATTTAGATTTTCCCCGACAACTACGTCTAGAATTAAGCCCGTTGATCACTCTTAAATAGTCAATACTAGATCCCCATAGGATTACCAGACACAGTCTCCCCTCCTCTTAGGGTTAAACAATATGGAGACACGAAAGGCAGCATTCTCGGTGAACCCTTTCATAGACTGTCACTCGTAGAAGTTGTCAAAGAAACTCTATTCCCCAAAGATGATCTCTTCTCCGTGAATTGCATCTCTTGAGTTTCTTCCAAATTCTCGGACTTTCCTGGCTTGATCTATTCTCGCTGAATGGCATGTATTGAACTTCTCGGGGTTTGGGGACCCACAGGCTTCTTAAAAGCACTTGTCAAGAAACTCTACTCCCCAGGGATGATCTTTTCTCCGTGAATGGCATCTCTTGAGTTTCTTCCAAATTCTCGAACTTTCCTAACTTGATCTATTCCTTGTGAATAGCTTGCCTTGAATTTCTTGAGGTTTGGGGACCCAGCGGCTTCTTAAAAGCATCGGCCTCCTCTTGGGCATTGTACAAGGACCCACAGGCTTCCTAAAAGCACCCCTGCCTCCTCTTGGGCATTGTACAAGGACCCTTCAGCTTCTTAGAAGTTTTCACAGCCTCCTCTTGGGCTTCATACAAAAGGGTCCCTCAGCTTCTTAAAAGTTTCCAGCCTCCTCTTGGGCTTTGTACAAATTGTCCCGATGACCTCCTAGGGGTATAGGAACCGAAATTAGTCATCTTAATAGAACAGTCTTTCAAAGGAGTCTAGTTCCTCATACCAAAAGCGTATTTTCTCTCAGCACAGTACAAAAGATGAAACTCTAGACTTGGACATTCTAATTCCCTTGAGTCTCAAAGACAGTCTCAATTACCCTACAAGCATAGGAAGAAACCCGGTCTCTCTCATGAGAGTTCCTCACACTTGGACCTGCGTTAGGATAATCCTCAGGAGTAAGATAGCCTTCTCTTGGGCTTTGTACAACGATCTTCCCCAGCAGAGCTAATCTTTTCTTCCTTATATAAGAACTAATTTTCTCTTTTATCCAACATACTGGACCTGTCACTCGACTGAAACAGCACCCTAGCCTCCTCTTGGACTTTGTACAATGATTCTCCCCAGCGGAGCGAACAACTTTTAGCCTCCATCTCGGGCTTTGTACGAGATACAAAATCACTCTCTTGTTGAGTCAAAAACCTTTTAGCCTCCATCTCGGGCTTTATACGAGATACTAAGAGACTCCTTTTAGCCTCCATCCCAGGCTTTATACGAGATACCAAAAGACTCCATCGTCGAGTCAAAACCTTTTAGCCCCTCTCTCGGGCTTTGTACGAGACACGTATTCGCCTCCATCTCGGGCTTCGTACGAGATACAAAAACACTCTCTTGTTGAGTATAAAAGATTCTCCTGTTGAGTCAACCCTTTTAGCCTCTCTCTCGGGCTTTGTACGAGACACATATTAGCCTCCTCTTAGGCTTTATATAAGAAAACCACTAGTTGATCCAATCAACCTTTTAGCATCAAAGTTGTGCCTCGTTCACAGTACACAAACATCAACAACTCTTTCTCCTTCCATCTAATCGTTGTAAGCGGCAAGCCTCTGGATCATCTACATCCATGCCACTGTCCCTCTTTTAGCATGAGAAATTTCCAAGGAAAGATAGCATTGCTCTACACTGAGTTAAAGTCTTCTCCTTTAGGTTGGAAATCCCCTATAAAGGAAATTATGGCATTGTCGGATTCACAAATCCCGGTTAAAGTAATTCTCCTTGATAAACAGTTATGGCAAACAGACCCCCTTTAGAGATGACAAATTCTCTCTAAAGTCAACACCTTCAGCTTCATATCTTGGGGTTTGAACAAGATACAAACCACCTTTCGCTTCACATTTTGGGCTTTGAACAAGACACCAAAAACACCCATTTCCTCCCATAGAATAGGAGGAACTACGAACGCTCTGATTTCCCTATTTCGGTAAACAGGAATACATAGGCATAAGATTGAAAGAAAAATCTTAGCGAGCACACTAAACAAAAACCCAAAATCCTATACCTCCCAACAATCGAACGAACGCTATTTTAACAAAATAACCTAGGAGAGACCCCAAATCTTTGTAGCATCTGTAAACCAACAGTTTTGACTGTTTAACCTCAGTATGCAAGCAGGGTTAGTTGGAAACATCTATTTCCCTTCCTTCATCAGCTTCAATAGGATAAAAAATGAATCGAGCTGTAGTAACAGAGCGATTGTGCTTCGCAACCACATCCAAAAATCACTCGCTACAGAAAAATGGCGACTCTGCTGGGGACTCATAGTAAGGTCCTAGGTAGAAACCTTAAAATTTCTTCCTTTCTTTCTTTTCTGGGATAGGACTTTTTGTTGACTTCACTAGGATCTTAGGTCAAAAACCTTTAAATAGGGAAGAAACCACAAAATGGTGACTCCGCCGAGGAGCTATTTTGTCAAGAACATAAGATTCATAGCTCTTTAAAGTCTAGGACTTTAGGATAAATATATATACTGCTTTTCCTAATTGTTATACTTGTTTATTTTTCTGCTAATGGGAATCCGTGTGATGCCGCATGTGAAAAGATTGAGTATACACTTAAGATAAGTGATGGCGATGAGGTCGACCATCAACCTCAGTGGAGGCTGACCAATGCAACCCATTCCCTCTCATAGGCAATGGGTCGATTGTGATGTCTGAGAAGCTGAGGAGACAAACCCTTTTGTAGTGCGGAAACTATCGGGAATAGTTGTTACGCGATATGATGCGTATTTTTTCGCAAGTGTACGAACGCGTCAGAGTAATATAAAAGATTATCGTATCCACAGAGACCAAGTGTCAATCTATCGCTATCTATTGTTAAGGTGTGTATCTAAGGTGATTGAAAATAGTAGTTTTGAAGAGTGCACGGTAGTAAATAAAGTAATTAAAATTAATTGATAAAGACAGGTTCGAATGCAATTCACACAACCAATTGATAATCCAAGTACTTGCTAATAGAACTACTTACGGGCAATGTTTTCTACTTTGAAAAGAACTAATTTGACAGGAACTGTCGCTTTCGCGTACTCAGAACCGAGTTGTACCCCCTAATCAAACCCTCTTATTGTCACGGATAAAAAGGCGCGCATTGCGTTAGAGTAGTAAACCTATTTTTAAGAAATATAGTACCTTGACCAAGTTGAAAAGTATTTTAACCTGGATTTTCTAAAAAAAAGAGGTTCTTACGAACCAGACTTTAAACTTCTTAACGCGTCCGAAAATGGTTTTAAAATCTCTTTTCCTTTTAAATTAAAAACTCCTAATAAACTAAACAAAGCGATTTCGCTGTTTTTGAAATAGTTTAAAAACAATTAAGTTTAGATAGGCGTTGGACGGCTTTCGATCTTACCCAACGAAATTTAAGAACAGGAAAACTTATATTGAAAGTTAAAATAGCCCTTAAGTGTTTCCACTAACAATTGTACAGATTATCGGTTCGGTTATGATCTTCACATTCTAACCTTTATAAAATTAGCCAGGCATGGTAAAGTAAAAGTTCATTTTTAGATTTTTCATAAAAAAAGGTATTTAAGTGCGAGTGCGGAAAGTAAATGAAAGTAGTGTGAGTGCGGAAAGTAAATGAAAGTATTGCGAGTGCGGAAAATAAATGAAATTAAAAGACAGTGCAAGAAATAAAGTTGACAAAAGGTAAAGTAATAAAAACATGCTCCAATCGGAGTGGTTGAATAAAGTGCGAACTGAAAGTAAAATGGCGGCAGGATTAACTTCCTTCCAGAGTGCTCCAAGACTCAATCTCACAGGCTCTTACAGACTCGATCTCTCGAATGTAGTAACACCTCGATGTGAAGCGATTACCACTATTACACTGATATATGCTTATGAACAACTGAACTTGGATGAAGAAAAACGAAAATCTAAAGTCCTATTTATAGGCAAGGAAACATGTGGAAAAGACAAGGATGCCCCTAGCATTTGAATTTGGACGGGAACTTGTTTTGCTCTTGTGGCGCCCGCCACAACACCATGGCGCCCGCCATGAGTGTAAAATTGCTTGGGCAGTTGGAGATCATGGGGAAAAACAGTTGGGAGGAGTTTGAGACATGGCCACGTCATGGAAGACCCTGTGGCGGCCGCCAGAGTGGATGCCATAAGTGCAAAATGCTGATTTTCTCTATTTTAGCTCATTTCGGCTTCTTTTTCGCTCCTTTTCTCGCTCGGGGCTTCGATTAGACTAAAAACCTGAAAACAAAGAAAAACATAATAATAACATAATAAAATGACGTTAAAAGACTAAGAATGCATGTGAAATCGGAGTCAAAAATGTGTGAAATTCAGTGTCATCAAATTCTCCCACACTTAGACCTTTGCTTGTCCTCAAGCAAAACATTTAAAGCTCAAAGTAAGAAAACTAGTGCTGACACGTGATTCGGGCAAAAAGGGCTTCTAAGTTCAAGTCAGGATGCAGTGACAGGTACTAAGTGAACCAAGGGTATCGTAATGACACTTATCCGCAGAGGCGGACATAAACTTCATTCTTATATTAATCAACTGTATCATCCCACAATAACTAGGCCTACCTCTTCATCTCTTTTTGGGTCCTTTTCATTCAGGCGCAATCACATTAAGCCCGTTATCCGTACATGTTTCATAGTAGAGTGACCTGTTAGTGATTCTGATCCAAAACATAGGGTTTCTGGCACATAAGACTGTGTAAACCCTTTTATTTAACTTAAATGCAGTTGTGGGGGGATCGGATCGTAATCCGCCCTACCGAGTTCAGCGCCAGATACCTCTGAACCAACTAACAATGGGTGAGCTAAAATTATATATATATATATATATATATATATATATATATTTTTTTTTTTTTTTTTGTGACAACAATGCAACTTTTTGGTTTAAACGACCTTGTGAGGGTCATCTATCCGGAGTTTACCTTTTTCTTTATTTATTTTACTGGATCATTCACTTATGTTCATCAGTCCCCTACGTAGAACATGCTTAGGCCGGAGCTGGCTGCTGAAATAAACTACTTAGGACAAATTTGGAAATGATAATTAAGGCCATGGTACATGGGGTTTTGGAATGATTCCTATATTCGTGAAGTCTATGGTGCTAAAACGATACTAATGTTTCAAAAAGTTCACCTAAGTCACCACATCCTAATCCAAACCTGTCTTAAAGCCCAAAAAAATGTGTAGAACAACAATGTTTTCTTTTTGCAAAAACTTTTTTTGTAGGGCTAAAGAAATGGGGAAAAATGAGGGTGCACTAGGGATACACTGTACTGGTGACTCGTCAGACTCATGCATTTTCTAGAAAAAAAGACATAGACAAAAACAAGAAATAAACAACTAACTAAAAATGGAAATAGAAAGCAATAAAATCCCCTCCCACACTTAAATCGAACATTGTCCCCAATGTTTCGAAATAAGATAAGGAGAGTAACCTGTAAAACTACTGACGTGGACCACTGGTGCCCTCGTCGTCTTGCTGGGAATGCCTGGGACGACGGGATCTACTGCGATGCTGGTCTCTCCTGTCCAATCATGCTGATAAGGCCGCCTGGGCATCTCTGACCAGTCGAAGGTTACCTAGAACGGAACCTTGAGTAGCCTCCATGCAAGCCTGATCTGGGTACCTCGTAGGTGCCATAGGACGCCTGAAGTGGACAAAGTAACGCTCTCTCTGGGCGTCATTCCTGAAAGTCACATGCATGTCGTCAAAATTCTGCATTCTGCACAGAGTTAGGAAGAAGGTCCTGTAAAACACAAACATTTCAAACATTAGTCCTGACAAAATATAACAAGAAATAAAATAAAACAAAATGTAGAAAAAGTAAATAAGGTAAGAAAATCATGGGTTGCCTCCCATGCAGCGCTTGTTTAACGTCGTTAGCTTGACGACTGGAACTTATACATCTCTTGTCAGGATTGGTGGATCACTTAGAGTGTGGCTGGAGTAGGTTGTTGGAATGTCTCCTCCTTCGTAGAGCTTCAGTCTTTGTCCATTGACGATGAATGGTTTACATGTCTCGTTTTTTATTTCAACAGCTCCAGACCTCATAATTATTGATACTTTGAAGGGGCCAATCCATCTTGAACGGAGCTTTCCTGGGAAGAGCCGTAGCCTAGAATTGAACAGGAGAACAGGGTCGCCTAAGTTGAAGTCTTTTCTTACGATTCTTTTGTCGTGCCAAGCTTTTGTTCTTTCTTTGTATATTATGGCATTCTCGTAGGCTTGCTGTCTGAGTTCTTCCAATTTGTGGATGTCAAGGATACGTTTCTCACCAGCAGTTAGGTAATCCAAATTCAAAGTTTTAATGGCCCAATAGGCCTTATGCTCTAACTCAAAAGGTAAATGACAAGATTTTCCATAGACTAGTTGGTAGGGGGTTGTTCCTATAGGGGTTTTGAAAGCGGTTCTGTAGGCCCATAAAGCCTCTTGAAGCTTTTGCGACCAATCTTTTCTGGATACAGAGACAGTTTTTTCTAAAATTTGTTTAATCTCCCTATTAGATACTTCCACGTGGCCACTAGTCTGTGGGTGATATGGTGTTGCTACTCTATGCTTAACTCCATACTTGCTTAAAAGCTTATCAAATATTCTTGATATGAAGTAAGATCCTCCATCACTTATAACTAAACGGGGTGTTCCAAATCTGCGGAATATATAATTTTTAAATAATTTAATCACTACTCTAGTGTCGTTTGTGGGTGCAGCTATCGCTTCAATCCATTTAGACACGTAGTCTACTGCAACTAAGATATACTTGTTTCCTAAAGATGGTGGGAATGGTCCCATGAAATCTATACCCCATACGTCGAAGAGTTCTACTTCTTGGATGTTTCTTAAAGGCATTTCGTCGCGTCTTGAAATATTTCCTGTGCGTTGGCATCTATCACATTTGACAATGTAAGCATGGACATCACGCCACATGGTAGGCCAGAATAGGCCAGCTTGAAGAATCTTGGCGTAGGTCTTAGAGGTGCTTGCATGTCCACCATAAGGCGCAGAGTGACAATGCTGAATTATACTTTCTACCTCGTCTTCTGGAACGCAACGGCGGAAAATGCCATCTTTACCTCTCTTGAAAAGAAGTGGCTCGTCCCAATAGAAGTTTCTAACATCACTTAAGAACTTCTTCTTCTTGTGGTAATCGAGATCAGGGGGTATGATATCAGCAGCTAGGTAATTAACAAAATCAGCGTACCAGGGCACGTTACTTACAGCTAAGGATTTTTGAAAGTGCTCATGAGGGTCTGGTTTTTTATCTTCAATGGTTTCCAACTGGGCTATCTGTCTATCATAGGCAAAATCATCATTTATGGGTACTAATTCAGGATTCAGGTATTCTAGCCTAGATAGGTGATCGGCTACTACGTTTTCTGTGCCTTTTTTATCTCGGATATCTAAGTCGAACTCTTGTAGCAACAAAATCCATCGAAGTAACCTGGGTTTAGCATCTTTTTTACTTAGTAGGTAACGGATGGCAGCATGATCGGTGTAAACTATAATTTTGGCTCCTACTAGATATGATCTAAATTTGTCTATAGCGAAAACTACCGCTAGGAGTTCTTTCTCGGTTGTTGCGTAATTGAGCTGGGCGGCGTCTAGGGTTCTACTGGCATAATATATTACATGTAATCTTTTATCTTTTCTCTGACCTAGAATGGCTCCTACAGCATAATCACTGGCGTCACACATTATCTCAAACGGTTCAGACCAATCAGGGGGTTTCATAATGGGTGCTGAAATCAATGCTTGCTTTAAAAGGTTGAATGCTTCATTGCATTTTTCATCAAAGATGAATTCAGCATCTTTCATTAATACGCCAGTTAAAGGTTTTGTTATTTTGGAGAAGTCCTTGATGAAACGGCGGTAGAATCCAGCGTGTCCAAGGAAACTTCTAACTTCCCTGATAGTCTTGGGTGGTTTTAGGTTCTCTATAACTTCTATTTTTACTTTATCTACCTCTATACCTCTTTCGGAGATTATATGTCCTAAAACAATTCCTTCAGTCACCATGAAATGGCATTTTTCCCAATTCAGTACAAGGTTCACCTCCACACATCTTTCCAGGATTTTCTCGAGGTTGATAAGACAATTTTGGAAATCAAAACCGCAAACCGAGAAATCATCCATAAATACTTCCATGATTCCATCTAGATAATCTGCAAAGATTGACATCATGCAATGTTGGAAAGTAGCAGGGGCATTACAGAGTCCAAAAGGCATTCGTCTGTAGGCAAAAGTTCCAAAAGGGCATGTAAAGGTAGTTTTTTCTTGATCTTCTGGATGTATAGGTATTTGGAAGAATCCCGAATACCCGTCTAGATAGCAGAAGTAAGAATGTCTGGCAAGACGTTCTAACATCTGGTCTATGAACGGTAAAGGGAAATGATCCTTCCTAGTTGCTTTATTTAAATTTCTATAGTCTATGCACATACGCCAACCTCCTTCTATCCGCTTTGCTATTTGTTCACCTTTCTCATTTTGCACAACTGTGATGCCTCCCTTCTTGGGTACCACATGTACAGGGCTCACCCACTTACTGTCCAAGATCTGATATATTATACCTGCTTCTAGCAACTTCAGAACTTCCTTCTTGACAACATCACTCAGTATAGGGTTTATCCTTCTCTGGTGTTCTCTGGAAGGTTTTGAATCTACTTCGAGCGAAATCCGATGCATGCATACGGATGGACTTATACCTTTCAGATCAGAGATATTATATCCTAAGGCGGAGGGATATCTTCGTAAAACGTCCAAGAGTTGATCTGTTTCTTTTTGTCTCAAGGCAGCACTAACTATAACCGGACAATTCATTTCTTCATCAAGAAACTCATATCTCAGGTTCTTAGGCAGTTCTTTAAGTTCCAAGGCTGGTTTAATAGGGCAAGGCATAGGATCTGGGGTAAGGGATAAACATTCGTAAAGGTTATCATCGATGTAGGGTTTCTTATAATTGTCATCTTCCAAAATAAGAGTTGATGGCAGCTTAATTGTTTCAATGACTTCTTCTTGCTCTAACTCCCTAACACATTCATCAATGATATCTATTGCATAACACGCGTCTCCTATCACAGGTGCCATAAGAAATTTTGAAAGTATAAATTCTATCTTCTCGTTCCCTACCTCAAAGGTTAGCTTCCCCTTTTTGACATCTATTATGGCTCCAGCAGTCGATAAGAATGGTCTACCTAGAAGAATTGGTATGTCATCATCTTCTTTAATGTCCATGACAACAAAATCAGTAGGGATAAACAGCTGACCTATCCTAACAGGGACGTCTTCAAGTATGCCTATCGGATATTTAACAGATCTATCGGCTAATTGAAGTGACATCTTGGTAGGTTGCAACTCTCCTAAATTTAACCTTTCGCAAACCGCTAAGGGCATTAAGCTCACACTAGCTCCTAAGTCTAGAAAAGCTTTTTCGATGACATGACTCCCCAAAATACAAGGAATGGAAAAGTTTCCAGGATCTTTATCCTTTTTTGCTAATTTATTTTCGGCAATAGAATTACATTCCAAGGGTTTCAGATCATCAAGTCTACATTTATTGGTAAGGATGTCTTTGAGAAACTTTGCGTAGGATGGTATTTGGGTAATGGCTTCTGTGAACGGGATTTCTACGTGAAGTTTTTCTATAACTTTAATGAATTTCTGATACTGATTATTGATCTGGGTTTGTTTAAGTCTTTGCGGATATGGTATTGGTGGTTTGTATGGCGGGGGTGGTATATAGGTTTTGTCTTTGGGTTCTTCTCCTTTTTCTTGACTTTCCTAGTTTACAGATTCCTCTGGTTTCTTCTTTTTATCTGGGATGTTGTCATCTTCCTTAGAAGTTTTGGGATCACTCAACCTTGGGTTACAAGGTTCATCATAAGCGGTCCCACTTCGTAGGGTAATGGCATTTGCTTGTCCTTTCGGGTTTTGCTGAGGTTGTCCAGGGAATTGTCCTCCAGGTGTGGTCTGAGGGGCTTGGTTTAAAGCTACCTGCGAGATTTGGGTTTCAAGCATCTTATTGTGAGTGATTATTTGGTCAACCTTGGTTCCTAACTGGGTAATTAGTTCGTTAACATGAACGTTTTGGTTCATGAACTCCTTGTTTTGTTGGATTTGAGCAGCGACAAAATTATCCACGATTTTCTCAAGGCTCGGTTTTGGTGGTACAGGTTGCATAGGTTGATTTGATCTTGGGGCTTGATAACTTGATTGTCTCGGAGGGGTAGTATTTTGGATAGGGTTATTATTCTTATAGGAAAAGTTTGGGTGATTCCTCCATCCAGGGTTATAGGTATTTGAAAATGGGTTCCCTTGGGTGTAGTTCACTTGTTCAGAGCTGGTCTCGTTTAACAGACTGCATTCTGCGGATTGGCGTCCTTTCGTCCCACATATCTCACAATCTGACGAAACTGCGGCTGCAGTATTCGGGGTTGTACACATATGCTCAACTTTTAGGGCTAATGCGTCCATTTTAGCTTGCATCATGTCTATAGAGCTTAACTCGTGTATTCCTCCTTGGGCTTCCTTCTTTTCCACTGTCGCTCGTTCTACTCCCCATGATTGATGGTTTTGGGCCATATCTTCGATAAGGGCACTAGCTTCAGGGTAAGGTTTGTTCATCAGTGCGCCACCTGCGGCGGCGTCGATGGTCATCTTAGTGTTATAATGAAGTCCATTATAGAAGGTTTGAATGATTAACCAATTTTCTAAACCATGATGTGGGCATGCTCTTAACAGCTCTTTATATCTCTCCCAGGCTTCGAACAACGATTCTCCTTGGTTTTGGGTAAATCTAGTTATTTGGTTTCGAAGAACAGCGGTCTTACTCGGGGGAAAATATCTAGCAAGGAATACTTTTCTGAGGTCTTCCCAACTTGTTATGGAATTTGGTGGAAGGGAATCTAACCAAGATAGGGCCTTATCTCTGAGGGAAAAAGGAAATAATCTTAAGCAAATCGCCTCAGGAGGGGCTCCATTGGTTTTAAAGGTGTCTCCTAGTTGGAGAAAGTTTTTCAAATGTTGGTTTGGGTTCTCTGTAGCAAGACCTGCGAATTGTCTCTGCTGTACTAACTGCAGCAGGGATGGTTTAAGTTCAAAATTGTTAGCTGGTATGGCTGGATTTACTATACTAGAACTAGGTTCCTCGTTGGATGGTTGGGCGAAATCCTTAAGAGGTCTTTGATTTTGATCTTCGGCCATAGCTTTCCTAAGTTTACGGAAATATAAACGTGCGCGAGCGTAACGTTCTGGTTCAGCTAGAGGGTCTACTAAACTTCCGGTACTACGAGTTTTTCGCATTGATCGGCGGGTAACTTCCTTAGTCTAAACGGTATAACAACAGGGTACGAAATTTGACGAAATTGGTCCCCGGCAACGGCGCCAAAAACTTGATGCGTATTTTTTCGCGAACGCGTCAGAGTAATATAAAAGATTATCGTATCCACAGAGACCAAGTGTCAATCTATCGCTATCTATTGTTAAGGTGTGTATCTAAGGTGATTGAAAATAGTAGTTTTGAAGAGTGCACGGTAGTAAATAAAGTAATTAAAATTAATTGATAAAGACAGGTTCGAATGCAATTCACACAACCAATTGATAATCCAAGTACTTGCTAATAGAACTACTTACGGGCAATGTTTTCTACTTTGAAAAGAACTAATTTGACAGGAACTATCGCTTTCGCGTACTCAGAACCGAGTTGTACCCCCTAATCAAACCCTCTTATTGTCACGGATAAAAAGGCGCGCATTGCGTTAGAGTAGTAAACCTATTTTTAAGATATATAGTACCTTGACCAAGTTGAAAAGTATTTTAACCTGGATTTTCTAAAAAAAAAAGAGGTTCTTACGAACCAGACTTTAAACTTCTTAACGCGTCCGAAAATGGTTTTAAAATCTCTTTTCCTTTTAAATTAAAAACTCCTAATAAACTAAACAAAGCGCTTTCGCTGTTTTTGAAATAGTTTAAAAACAATTAAGTTTAGATAGGCGTTGGACGGCTTTCGATCTTACCCAACGGAATTTAAGAACAAGAAAACTTATATTGAAATTTAAAATAGCCCTTAAGTGTTTCCACTAACAATTGTACAGATTATCGGTTCGGTTATGATCTTCACATTCTAACCTTTATAAAATTAGCCAGACATGGTAAAGTAAAAGTTCATTTTTAGATTTTTCATAAAAAAAGGTATTTAAGTGCGAGTGCGGAAAGTAAATGAAAGTAGTGCGAGTGCGGAAAGTAAATGAAAGTATTGCGATTGCGGAAAATAAATGAAATTAAAAGACAGTGCAAGAAATAAAGTTGACAAAAGGTAAAGTAATAAAAACCTGCTCCAATCGGAGTGGTTGAATAAAGTGCGAACTGAAAGTAAAATGGCGGCAGGATTAACTTCCTTCTAGAGTGCTCCAAGACTCAATCTCACAGGCTCTTACAGACTCGATCTCTCGAATGTAGTAACACCTCGATGTGAAGCGATTACCACTATTACACTGATATATGCTTATGAACAACTGAACTTGGATGAAGAAAAACGAAAATCTAAAGTCCTATTTATAGGCAAGGAAACATGTGGAAAAGACAAGGATGCCCCTAGCATTTGAATTTGGGCGGGAACTTGTTTTGCTCTTGTGGCGCCCGCCACAACACCATGGCGCCCGCCATGAGTGTAAAATTGCTTGGGCAGTTGGAGATCGTGGGGAAAAACAGTTGGGAGGAGTTTGAGACATGGCCACATCATGGAAGACCCTGTGGCGGCCGCCAGAGTGGATGCCATAAGTGCAAAATGCTAATTTTCTCTATTTTAGCTCATTTCGGCTTCTTTTTCGCTCCTTTTCTCGCTCGGGGCTCCGATTAGACTAAAAACCTGAAAACAAAGAAAAACATAATAATAACATAATAAAATGACGTTAAAAGACTAAGAATGCATGCGAAATCGGAGTAAAAAATACGGTGAGATTCAGTGTCATCACGATACTACCCTTATTTGAGGCTGGTGATCTATTCTCGGTGAATGGCACTTACTCTAAGATTTCATACAACTCGCTGGCGATCCGCTTGCTGTTTGTTATCCTGGGAGGAGCTAATGATTTTGAGTACAGGTACAAATAATCACCCTAGTATAAACCTTTGGGGATGGGTAGAGCTTTGACTTCATGACAACGACCCTTTGACCCCATGTTTTTTCTATGTTTTTGTGTGCTGCATTCATGCATTCATTTAAGAAACATTAAAACATACAAAAAAAATTTCTCTTCTAGTCTCTCCATTTTTCAAATTAAACTAAGACTGTGATTGCAAATATCAGAGAAAAGGATTACGCTAATGGATTTCGGTAGAAGGAGAACCCATAGGTATACCTTCAAGGTTCCAAAGCTAGAGTATTTGAGAAGGTTAGCAGGGATTATCATAAACCAAGAGGCTTTCAGAGCCAAGCACGGAGGTCTGCTACCACTGTTAAGAGTCCATGTGATTGAGGGAGTCATGGATGCGCTCATCCAGTTTTACGATCCAGTTTATCACTGTTTCACATTCTCGGATTACCAGCTCGCACCAAAGCTGGAGGAGTATTCTCACCTGACTGATCTACACATTACTGATCAAGCTCCATTTTCTGGACTGGAAGAAATTCCAAAGAATCAGATCATTGCAAGAGCAATTTATTTGGACGAGTCTGAGGTCAGGACTCACATGACCACTAAGGGTGGCATACAAGGTTTGCCAGCCCAGTTCTTGACAAAGAAAGCCCTGTATTTTTCCAGTATAGGAAATGTGACTGCTTTTGAAAGCATCTTTGTCCTGCTCACCTACGGATTATTTTTGTTGCCCAACATTAATAACTTCATCGATATCAACTCCATTAAGGTTTTCCTCATTGGAAACCCTGTGCCAACTTTGCTCGCGGATGCGTATCATTATGTACACTTGGGAAATTTGTACAGCGGAGGGGAGATCACATGTTGTGTACCCCTTCTATATAAATGGTTTATCTCCCACTTGCCCAAGTCTGCCGCATTTTGGGATCATAAGAGTACCTTACGTTGGTCGTAGAAGATCATGTCTCTTACCAACTCTGATATAGATTGGTGTAATAGGATCTATGATGGGATCAGGATCATTGATCGTTGTGGAAACTTCCCCAACATACCCCTCATAGGAACTAAAAGAGGAATCAACTACCATCCGGTGTTGGTTCGTCGTCAATTTGGATACCCGATGAGACATGTCCCAGGGGGTGTTCATCTGGAAGGTCTTTTATTCAAGGAAGGAGAAAACGACAGGGCACTAAAGATGGAAATAGTACAAGCCTGGAAGCATGTTCATAATAAAGGACGAGAGTCTCTGGGAAAACCAGACTGTGTCTCGGTGGAGCCTTATCTCCATTGGGTACAAACTATAGCTCTCAAGCTAAAAATGCCTTATCCGCGTCACGGAATTCTTCCGCCAAAGGAATCTGTCATGTATTTCATGACGAAAACAGAAAAACTTCAGGTTACTCTCAACAAAGTTCAAAAGGAGAGAAGGTCTTGGAAGAACAAGTACCGCACCCTCAACGTTGAGTGCATCAAAATACAACAACTACTGAAAGATAAGGACGCTCTGATTGAAATTTTAGAGCAACATGCTATAGAGAATCAAGATGACCAAAGGAATTCGCTCGCTCATTTCACTTGGCAAAGGAATGACAACCCGACAACGGCCCAAGAGCCCCAGTCAAAGAAAAGGAAAGTACCGGAGTCAGCACCCGATTTCTCTTCAGAGAGGACTCGAGACCCATTAGCTTAGGTTTCTGTTTCCGCACCTTGTAATCTACTGTATTTCCATTTCTGTAATCCTTTGAATTCAATAAAAGGGGTTTCCCCACTGTTTAATATTTGCAATCTAATTGTCGAAGTTTATTTTGATTAAACCCAAAGAATAATTAATATAATCATTGCATTCATCATTCTTACATCACGTATTCTTTTGCCCTACGAATCTCACGTTTATGTCTCGATTCTAGAGTCAAACTGTCTCATTCGTACAATACTCGGGCCAATCGTCAGAAAAGGATGGGTGATCTTGAGGAAGAAAACAGAGAGTTGAAAGAAGAGATCGACGCTCTGAGAGAGGATATGAGAAAGCTTCGTAACGACATGCAAGCCATGGCAGAAGCTCAACTACAAAGGACTGTGATCTCAGAGATCACCTAAATGCCCATAGTGGAAAAGTCCGATCCTAGGTATCAAATGCCGAAAGATCGTCCTTGGGGCATGCCTATTAACTATATCCCGGAAGGATATGTTCCGCCGATCGCTGAAGATCAGGGAATATCAACAGAAGCCGCTGGACCTGAAGGTTACAAACTTCAGGAAAGCGAAGATGCCAGGGGCATACCGAGGACTCCTGAAGGTTACAAACTTCGGGAAACACCAAGATTCACTGCCGTAGTCACGGTACCACCCCCTGTGGTGCACACTGTCCTGGAAGGACAGATTCCGCCAATACCTGCTGGTAAAAATGAAACTTTATTTGACAGAATGGATGAATTCCAGGAGCAGTTTCTGGAAATGCAGAAGGGGCTGCAAGCCATTCGCAGTCAGGATTTATTTGGAAAGGACACCGCAGACCTCTACTTGGTCCCCAATGTGAAAGTCCCACACAAGTTCCGAGTGTCCGACTTTGAAAAATACAAGGGTAACTCTTGCCCTCAAAGCCATCTGGTGATGTACGCTCGGCGGATGTCAGCTCAGACGGAGAATCAGGACCTACTGATTCACTACTTCCAGGATAGTTTAACCGGTGCTGCATTTAAATGGTACATGGGTTTAAACCGTGCCACGATCAGCACTTTAAGAGATCTTGGCACTGCCTTCGTCTAACAATACAAATACAATTTGGACATGGCACCGGACAGAGATCAACTCAGATCAATGTCGCAAAAGGACAAGGAAACCTTTAAGGAGTATGCTCAAAGGTGGCGTGAAATTTCCGCTCAAATTTGTCCACCTCTTGAGGAAAAAGAGATGACAAAGATCTTCTTAAAGACCTTAAGCTCATTTTACTATGACCGAATGGTTGCCAGTGCACCCAGTGACTTCACCGAGATGGTGGGCATGGGTGTACGTCTTGAGGAAGCCGTCCGAGAAGGACGTTTGGTAAAAGACACTAGATCGACGAGCGGTACTAAAAAATACGGTAGTGTTCTCCCTAAGAAGAAAGAGCAAGATATTGGGAATATCTATCTCGGAAAGCAAAGGCGACGTTATCAACTGGTAGCAGCCGTGACTCCTGCTATCAACCCTACGCCTATTCCTACGTATCAACCTCAGGTTGCGCAAAGCCAACCTGATCAGCAAAGGACACAACAGCCTCTTCAGCAGGCCCGTCCCCAATACAACAACAACAGTACAACACGGCCACCAGGATTTGATCCTATACCCGTATCGTACGCAGAGCTGTTTCCATTACTGCTAGCCAAGGGGCACATTCAGACTAAGTCCCCTCTTACAGTACCAGAAAATCTGCCTTTCTGGTTTAAGGTGGATCAAACTTGCCCTTACCACCAAGGAGGATCAGGGCATGACATAGAGACTTGTTTCAATTTCAAGTTCGACGTGCAAAAGCTTGTTAGGAGCGGGGTCTTATCCTTCAAGGATACGAATCCCAATGTTCTCACGAACCCGCTGCCTCAACACGAGAAGGCTGCAGTCAATTTGATAGAAGGAGAGACTAATGATGTCTATCAAATTCATGATGTACTCTTGTTAAAGACCAATCTAGTCAAGATGCATTGTAGACAGAGTGGATATGGCCATGTGCCACCTCATAACTATCATCAGTGTGATATCTGCTCTAAAGACAACTAGGGATGTTCTGTGGTGCAAACAACTCTACAGGAAAAAATGGATCTCGGATGGATCCAAGAGCACCGAGTTTGTGGAGTTAACATGGTCTACACGAATTCTAACATCATTCAGAACCACGATATCCGTGCAATGAATATCAACTTGGTGGCAATGCACTCAAGGCAAAGCCAGTATCATAATCTGTCGTGGCACGATTACAGTTCTTGTCTAACTTGCTCGGTAAACAAACAGGGTTGCTCTTTTGTACAAGAGGCCCTCCAACGTCAGATGGATCTTGGATGGATCCAAGACTACCATGATAGGAATTCCTATCAAATCAACATGGTTCGGATCTTTGATATTCGCGTGATGAATACCAGCCTGGTAGAGTTACATACTGAACAACTCCGACTTGGATTCCTGGTATCACATAATTATCATAGCTGTAAGGCGGGTTGCGAAAACGATCGAGGTTGTACCCTTGTCCAGGAGGCACTTCAGCACTTGTTAAATCACTGGTGGATGCCAATTTATATAGATGAAGATACTCAGCAAATTAGTATCAGTAACAGGAATCCTACTGGCGTCAGAGTCAGGATGTCCGATCTGTGGAAGCTAACCTAGTGAGGTTACATTGTATTCAAAGTGGGCGTGGCCAGGTGCCACCGCACAATTATGACCGTTGTGGCATCTGTTCGGAAAGTAACCAAGGGTGTTACCTTGTGAGAGAAGCTCTTCAGGGTCAGGTGGATCATGGAGAGATTCGTCCATATCCGGGTTCTGGACCCATCAACTGGAAGCCGAACTACCTTGCCGATCAAGTCGAGGACGTTGTCACAATCTCTGGTCATCATACTTGACGAATCTAAAGTTCCCAACCGGGAACGGATCGAGATTACTTACGATGGTCGGAAAAATCAGAAGGCTCCCGTAGTCATCTATCTGCCGGGACCACTACCGTATGAATCAGCTAAGGCAATCCCTTACAAATACGGTGCAACGATAATTGAAAATGGAAAGGAAATTCCATTACCCTCCGTCGTGAACATTGCAGACATTAGTCGTGTAACACGGAGTGGTAGAGTCTTCAACCGAGGAGTTGGAGAGTCTAACAAAGAAAAGGAACTTCAGACAGAAGCTCCCAATCCACCAGTCGATCAATCCAGTAATCCCGACCTTTCAAAAAACAACGATGAGATACTGAAGCTCATCCAGAAAAGTGAATACAACATTATTGATCAGTTGTTGCAAACTCCTTCAAAGATCTCGGTATTATCACTGTTACTCAGTTCAGAAGCGCACAGGGAGGCTCTACAGAAAGTCTTGGAGCAAGCCTTTGTGGAACAGGATGTAACAATCAGACAATTCGATAGCATTGTCTCTAACATCACTTCCTGCAACAATTTGGGATTTAGTGATGAGGAATTACCTGAAGAGGGTCGTCGTCATAACATGGCGCTCAATATCACAGTTAACTGCTAGGACGATGCTTTAGCCAGCATACTGGTAAATACAGGGTCAGCCCTGAATGTTATGCCGAAATCCACTTTGATGCAATTATCATTCAAAGGGCCTCCGATGAGAATCAACGAGGTTGTCGTCAAAGCATTCGACGGATCCAGAAAAACGGTTATCGGCGAAGTTGATCTTCCCATAACTATCGGTCCTCACACTTTCCAAGTCACTTTCCAGGTCATGGACATCCGGTCAACATACAGTTGTTTATTAGGAAGACCTTGGATACATCAGGCTGGAGCGGTCACCTCCACCCTCCACCAAAAGCTAAAGTTCGTCAAGAACGATCAACTTGTCATAGTTTGTGGGGAACAGGCCTTGCTTGTGAGTAACTTGTCATCATCAGCTAGTGTAGAACCCGAGGAGGTTATTGGAACACAGTTCCAAGCACTGTCGGTAAGCAAGGACAATCAGTTCAAAGAAGGAACTTCCATTTCTTCATACAAGGATGCTATCAAAGAGGTCGAGAGTACCGATACAACAGGATGGGGACAGCTTGTCATTCCTACTAGCAATACAACAAAAAAGCGTCTTGGTTTTTCTGCAACCTGTACCCAGACAGCTTCCAACAATGAAAGTCCTCATCCCCTTCAAAACTTCTTCCGCAGTGGAGGTTTCCTTCACCCGGTGCCTCAGGCAGTTTATCCTATCAATGAGGAGGATCCCTCTGACACAGAGGAAGAATGGAATCCTATCTTAACGAGGACGGTTATATGTCTCAGGAAGAGGTGCCTACGCCATTTTTCTATCCCACACAGAGTCCGAGATTTATACCACGGTTAGACATCGAAATGATATATGGATATTGTGATCCGGAAGGATGTCGTGCTCCACCAAACTCATTAGAGAAAGACACTCTAATGAAAGACCAATTTGACTACAACTACTATGGCCCAATGGATGGTCTGCCAATGTGGCAACCTTATCTAGGAGACTTGGGGCAAGAAAGTCAACCGAATGATGAAAATCAGTTGAGCATCATTGAACATAATACTTGTGTCCCCACCATGTCATGGGATCAACACTCAGGTCATCCTGAAGTTGCTCAACATGAAGATGAATTCGCAACGTTTGCAGGACTTGAGTTCATCAACTATGCTTTTCCCGAGATCAACGTCATCGAGAGAGATGACCCCTCCAGTTCCAAAGAAGTTTGGGACACTCTGGGAAAACCAAGTGGAAAATACGACTATATGGTCAAGTACACCGCTCCCGAAAGCTCTTGTATCAGGTTCGAAGACATCCAGCCTACTAGATAGGGAGATTTACCTGAGAGCACAAATGCTATGCAAAATGCAACAGAGGAATTTTCCTACGACAATTCTGCCTGGGAGACAGATTCCAATGATCCTGCTCCACCAGAAATCAGCGTCATTTCTGAAGACAAATCAAGGAAGGTGCCAGACTTTGTGATTCACCGAGGAGTTCGCCGCCTATGGGTTGCTGTCGATGTTCCGAAGGTCGTTCACCAGTCAAAGTAATTGCCATCTTTAACCTTTCACCCTGCCCAGGTGAAACAGATGTTTTGATATGGCTCGCTTTCTGTAAATTTCCCTCTTCGCTTCACCCAAAGCGACAAAGTTTTGTGTTTATAGGGCTGTAGTTTCAAGAGTCGACTTGTTCATTAATAAAATAACGTCGTTCTGTAATTTCCGCATTAATTGTTGTTTTCTCTTTTTGCTTTTTCTCAGAAAATGGTAATCCTAAAAAACAAATAATAAAAACGAACAGTAAAATAAAACACTGCACACACTCTTGCATTTTCTCTATCTCTTCTAAACACGAATCATCACGTCATGCAGATTGCTTGTTTTAAACCCCGTTGAAACATACGATCCGATGCCTTCTCCCAATTTTGAGTTCCCGGTATTTGGGGTTGAAGAAGAAGTTGACAATGAAATTCCAGAAGAGATCTCCCGACTACTCAGACAAGAGGAAAGGTCCATTAAACCTCACAAAGAGCCGTTGGAAATGGTAAACTTGGGTTTAGAAAAAGAGAGAAAAGAAATCAGGATTGGGGCACTGCTCAGTCCAACTGCCAAAGAGAGTTTGATAAAGCTTCTCAAGAATTCCCCGATGTATTCGCTTGGTCCTATCAGGATATGCCAGGGTTGGATACCAGCATCGTGGAACATCACTTACCGTTAAGACCGGAATGTCCGCCGGTAATGCAAAGGTTAAGACGGACTCACCCGGACATGGCCATTAAAATCAAAGAGGAGGTACAGAAACAGATTGACGCAGGCTTCCTCGCCACATCAGAATATCCTCAATGGTTAGCCAACATTGTACCCATTCCCAAAAAGGATGGAAAAGTCATAATGTGTGTTGATTACAGGGATCTGAACAAGGCTAGTCCAAAGGACGACTTTCCTTTACCACACATTGACATGCTGGTAGACAGTACAGCAAAGTTCAAAGTCTTCTCCTTCATGGATGGATTCTCGGGCTATAATCAAATCAAAATGGCGCCGAAAGACATGGAGAAAACTTCGTTCATTACCCCCTGGGGTACCTTTTGTTACAAGGTAATGCCGTTCAGTTTGAAGAACGCCGGGGCAAACTATCAAAGGGCCATGACTACTCTGTTTCATGACATGATACACAAAGAAATTGAGGTATATGTTGATGATATGATTGCAAAATCAAAAACAGAGAGTGAGCACGTTGAACATCTGTCCAAACTATTCGAGCGTCTGAGAAAATACAAACCCTGCTTGAATCCCAACAAGTGCACCTTCGGTGTCCGTTCAGGGAAACTGCTAGGGTTCATCGTCAGCCAGAAAGGAATTGAGGTTAATCTTGACAAGGTAAAGGCCATTCAAGAAATGCCTTCTCCAAAAACTGAAAAACAAGTCAGGGGATTCCTGGGACGTCTGAATTACATTTCCAGATTCATATTCCTCATGACCGCGACATGTGCGCCGATTTTCAAGTTACTAAAAAAGAATCAGGACTGCGTTTGGTCAGATGACTGCCAAACCGCCTTCAACAGTATCAAGGAATACCTGTTGAACCCACCGATTCTATCACCTCCAGTGGAAGGAAGACCACTGATCATCTACCTCACAGTTCTAGAGGACTCAATGGGATGTGTACTTGGCCAACAAGACGAAACTAAAAGGAAAGAGTCTGCCATTTACTATTTGAGCAAGAAATTCACCGACTGCGAAACTCGGTACACGATGCTCGAGAAAACTTGTTGTGCTTTGGCTTGGGCATCCAAACGTCTTCGCCAGTACATGATTCGTCATACTACTTGGTTGGTCTCCGAAATGGATCCAATCAAGTACGTTTTCGAAAAACCTGCTCTTACGGGAAGGATCGCCCATTGGCAGATGTTGTTATCAGAATATGACATAGAGTAGCACGCTCAGAAAGCTGTTAAGGGAAGTATTTTAGCCGATCATTTAGCTCATCAACCGATTGACGATCAGGAATTAGTCGGGTTTGACTTCCCAGACGAAGATGTCATGTATCTAAAGATGAAAGACTGTGATGAACCGCTACCCAGTGAAGGGCCAGAACCAGGTTCCCAATGGGGACTTATCTTTGACGGAGTAGTTAATCATTACGAAAATGGAATTGGGGCAATCATTGTTACCCCTCAGGGTACCCATATTCCTTTCACTGCTCGACTGACATTCAAATGTACGAACAACGAGGCCGAATACGAAGCTTGTATCATGGGTCTCGAAGAAGCAATTGATTTAAGGATCAAAAACTTGGACGTATACGGCGACTCAGTCTTGGTTATCCATCAGATAAAAGGAGATTGGAACACATACCAATCAGGATTGATTCCTTACAAAGATTATGCGAGAAGGTTGCTACCCTTCTTCAACAGAGTTGAGTTTCATCACATTCCTCGTGAGGAGAATCACATGGCTGATGCATTAGCCACTAGCTCTTCCATGATTAGTGTAGGTCAATGGAATGACATACCTAAGATCAACATAATGCGCCTTGAACGGCCCGCTTACATCTTCACGATTGAAGCAGTAATAGACGACAAACCTTGGTATCACGATATCAAATGCTTCCTTCAAAAACAAGAGTACCCTCCTGGGGCATCCAGGAAAGACAGAAAAACCCTCAAAAGATTGGCTGGAAACTTCTTCCTGAGCGGTGACACTTTCTATAAGAGAAATTTTGACATGGTCTTGCTCCGATGCGTAGACAGACCGGAAGCAGAAATACTGATGAAAGAAATTCATGAAGGATCCTTTGGCACTCATGCCAATGGACACGCAATGGTGAGAAAAATTCTAAGAGCAGGATACTATTGGTTGACCATGGAATCCGACTGCTACAAGTACATGAGGAAGTGTCACAAGTGTCAGATATACTCCGACAAAATTCATGTACCGCCAACGCATCTCAAAGTTCTCTCTTCCCCATGGCCATTCTCGATATGGGGAATCGACATGATTGGCATGATTGAACCCAAGGCTTCAAACGGACATCGGTTCATCCTAGTACCCTTTGACTACTTCACCAAGTGGGTTAAAGCAGCGTCATTCGCCAATGTAACCCGACAAGTGGTGGTCCGCTTTATCAAAAATAATATCATCTTCCGTTATGGTGTTCCGAGCTAGATCATTACTGATAATGGATCTAACTTGAACAATAAGATGATGAAAGAGTTGTGCGTAGAGTTCAAGATCGAACACCATAAATCATCTCCCTACCGACCCAAGATGAACAGAGCGGTAGAAGCGGCCAATAAGAACATCAAGAAGATCGTTCAAAAGATGGTTGTAACCTACAAAGACTAGCACAAGATGCTACCCTTTGCTCTTCATGGTTATCGCACATCTGTCCGCACGTCAACAGGGGCAGCCCCTTTCTCTCTAGTATATGGCATGGAAGTAGTGCTCCCCATAGAAGTAAAGATCCCATCAATCCGAGTATTGATGGAAGCTAAGCTCACCGAAGCAGAATGGTGTCAAAGCCGACACGACGAATTGAATCTGATCGAGGAGAAGCGTGTCACGGCACTATGCCATGGTCAGCTGTATCAACAGAGAATGAAGAAGGAATTTGACAAAAAGGTCTGACCTCGCTTGTTCAGGAAAGGAGACCTTGTGCTCAAGAAGATACAATCATTTCTCACTGATTCTCGGGGCAAGTGGACCCCGAATTATGACGGCCCCTATGTGGTCACGAAAGCTTTCTTAGGCGGCGCCTTGAGACTTGCAACCATGGACGGAGAGGAATTTGCCTACCCCACGAATGTTGATGTAGTCAAGAAATACTTCACCTAAAAAAAAAGTCTCGGTGGATTGAAAACCAGAAAGGGCGGTCCAGGCAAAAATTAGAGACATAATAAAAATCATCCCGATGGATTGGAAACATCAAAGTACAATCCAGGAAAAAATTAGGGATAATGGCAAGTAACTATGTTCAATAGAGGCGAGTCCCTCAGCAGCAGTTACATCATCCGTCAGAAAACTCCAGTCAAGGTCATCTTCGACAGAAGCTCAGGATGCCCCAAATTCAAAGTTGGTAGAAGGATAGTGGTCGTTATGTTTCAATGTAGCCCTTTTCCCTGTAAATTACCATTTTCTAACTTTGTATATACTCTTTGGAATCATGCGTTTGGCTGATCTCCATCTTATCAATAAAATTTGAGCCTTTGTGCTTTTGTTTGTAATTCTTATTTGTTTTAGCTTTACAGAACGACATTTTAACATGATTAACGATTCTTGAAATAAAACAAAATGAATTTACTTGTTAAAACTTTTTTGCTTTTAAAATAAAGACGACAATTTCTTTTGACTGTTGAACATCAGAAGAACATCGGTCGCTTCTCCAGAAGTAAGCGAACTTCAAAGTGCAGAATCAAAGTACTCCTTCTACGCCAGTACGCCTGAATAAAGGATCAACTATGTTAGAGACCTTGTTTCATCTGACACACCTCGGCAGAGTTCTCATCTCCTAAGCCCGACCAACATAGCTCCCAACAGGGACTATCTCTCCTAAAGCAAGGTAGAATTACTACGTTTGAACCAGCGATACTTTCTCGCCCCGCGATGGCCGAGTATTCAGTCGTGTTCACCCGTCAGTCTGTATGTCGCGTCTGTTTTGTCAGCATATGCATACATACATCATGCATTTGATTTGCATTCACATTTAATATTGCATCATTATCACTCCATTCGGTCTAGTCCCCAAGTGATAAAAGTCCTCTTGATCGAGTTGTCAGTTCTTACCTCGTCGAGAAGGGTTGCGTCTGAACAATCTCGCCTCCAGTTTATTTCTGGAATGAAGTTGGCCCTTGACCACTTTGATAATTTGAACCTCTGAAAAGCCAGAGAAAGCGTTCAATAAACATCACTCTTTGCCATTGAAGATGATATCCTTGCTTTCCCGGATTAAGGAAAATCCACATAGAAAGTCTCGTAATCAGAGATTCGGCAGCACAACAGTTTTTCTCCGAAAAAACCACTGATGAAAAGGTCATCGGCACCTCAAAATTGGATCCCATCATATGGCATTTCTCTGGGAAGATCCCGAGAAAAGTATGATGTAATATCCCCAAGCGTGAAGGCAGTCTCTCAAGGGACTCGCATTCCCCAAATAGAGTCAACAAATGGCGTCTCCAACAGAGAAGTTTGTGCAACTCTACAACTCAGACGAGTGAGTTCCCCAGCGAGTCTGACATCAAATTTTTTTCCATCAAATGGCATCTCCCCAGGAAAATTCGGCGAGAAGTTTGAGGAAAACCGCTACACATAGCGTCCCTTGTCAATTAAGTTTATTGACAAAATAAACTAAGACCAGTTCCTTGGTAGGAACCCAGGATCGAGGGCAAGTTTAAATCAGAAACTAAGACCAGCTCCTTGGTAGGAAACCAGGATCGAGGGGAAGTTTACCTTTTCTAAGCATCATTGCTTAGCAAAAGAAGATGAATGCGCAAGCCGCCATTCATAGCCGTCAAAATTTCGGATATTCCGATATTTAATCCTCTTGCACCCCGAATGCCCGAATACCTTCGTCATTCACACCTTCGGGTCCAAAAAGATTAAATAGGGGCATCTGTCATACCCCAAATTTTGCCCACTAAGATTTCCCATCATTGTGAAAATCATCATCACAATATGGGGGAACCATCTTGCCTCATTAATCTCCCCAAAGATGAGTGAGCATCCACTGCAATCAAATTTAGGGTTTCAAGCCCTCTCAGAGCTCTTAGACAAATGATTAATCAAGGAATGACATGATCTTCAACTTGTCTAACCTATCAAGTAGCTACAAAGGATCAAAAGGACTCCCACTCCAAGGATTAAGCACAAAGCTGCTCCCTTCTAGGTGGATCAAGCCTCAAGATCGCCGGTATCACCAAATTAGGGTTTTGGTCGATCAGGGCCTCCAAAGGGAAATTTTCCTCTGGGCATGAGCCAAAGATCCAAAACAAAACCTAATATACTCCATGGAACCTCATGGACCCAACCATCAAGTCAATTTTGCCTCAGGGGATGCATTAATCAAAAATCAGGAATTAGGGTTTCTCGACCTAATTCACCCCTAAGTTGACTTTTAGGGCAAATCATGAGCCAAGACCTCAAGAGAGGGTTTTAGGGTCTCTAATGAACTATATTGATCCATTTGGAACAATGGATTATTCCAAGAAGTTTGAGCAACAAGTCTCAATTTCATCTGCACCACAATTAGGGTTTTGCGGGAAAAGCCAACTGTAACTTTGACTTTTGACCAGGACATGCTCCCAAACCCTAGGACATGATTCAATATACCCTATGACACCCATAGAACATGTCCATCAAGTTTGATTTAGGTCAAGGACATGATTTCCTGAAGAATTGCACAGTTTGGAATTCATCTGATAAAAAGTCAACTGTGCACAAAAGTCAACTTTGACTTTTTGAGATTTTTCACCAAAATGGACTTTTAACCCTAAAATGATGTTAATGTATGATTTTAATCATCATTCATCAAGAAAAATTAAAGAAATTGGGATAACTTGTAAAAGGGGTAACCATAAAAACATAGAAAATTTTCTAAGTCATGGAAAAAGTGACACTAATGTGCCAACTTTGGAGGACCATAACTCCTAAACCACAAGGCCATTGTTCCCCATTCAAAGCTTGATTTGTAGATCTCATTGCCCTCTACAAAAGATTCATACTGACCTATGTCCAAATTCCTCATGGATTTTGAGTTATGGAGTGATCAAAATCAAGAAAAGTCACTTTGTTCCAACACTTAGTGAAAATTTCACTAAGTCATATTTTGCCTTACTTTTTTCCAAATGTAGGGGGATTTTTCACTTGGATTCAAAAGAGATCAAACCCAAACATGTTCAAACAGTTGTTGTATCATGTAAGGGCTTTCCAAAATGGCCAAGAACATTACCAAATTCAATTTGAGTCATGAGATATGACATTGGCAAGTTGCCGTGTTGAAATCTGTCAAGGCAAGGCAGATTTTGCACTTTTGCTCGATTTTCCAAAATTGTGCAAATCCAAACACTCCTATCCACTTGGACACATCTGAGGATTGAATCTAAAGGGGACAATCACTGAGCCAAGCCTCCAAAGTCTTTGGAACAAGAAATAGCATGTTGAACCTAGAATTGCCAAAATAGGGACAAGACTCTAATTTTGGATTGGACCATTCAATGGAAGCATCAAGGTGGCATGGACTGAGCCATTCTCAACTGAATTCAGTCAAGACTTATCCAAGACCAAGGGAACCAGCATCCTGTGCCCTAACCTCTAGTCAATGGCTAGAGGAGACTTGGATTTTCATTTGCCAACATTGGCCAAACCTACTCAGCAGTTGCCATTCACTATTCCTTAAAAAACAAACTTGCTCTACTATAAGTAGAGCTCAATTATGATCAGTTTAAGCACACCAAAGCCATCAAACATATGCTTTCCTCAAAATCTCTTCTTTCACTCCAATTTTGCCTTCTAAGGCAAGTCACTATCGGGTTTTGAGTTTGAGAGCTTTTCTAATCAAACCAATCACACACACACCTCATATACATCACATATGAGCTGATCAAACACTTAAACAACAACTGGAATAGTGATTTCTCAGAATCACCAGTCAATTGCTCAAGGTTTTAACCAAAGTGCAGTTGAGATGCCATGAAGTGATCCAACCAATTTCAATCATGTCCAAGCATTCAAACACACTCCATAGGGTGTAGGGAAGTTGTTCAGATCATCACAATTCATCTGTAACATCTCCAACTCAGAAATCAATTTGCTCTTGCTGTCACGACCTAGAGGTAAGCCTAAACTTGGTCATCTCTCAATCTATGCACATTTCCTCGCACAATACTTTTGCCAAATGTTCATAATCATGCATGGAATGTTTCCCCTCAATTAATTGCATTGTTTGAATCATGTATCAAAAATCCCAGCCTTCATGCAGAATCTAGGGTTCTTGAGGATTTTTCGTGATTTCTTGTTATATGTTTAATTTAAATAAAATTAAATACCATAGACATGATCGTGAGGTTGAAATGAGTTGATTGGTATGTGGATTGCATGATATGATTAAGTATTCAGTGAGATTGGAGAGAAAATGCAAATCTGGGCAAAACTGAAAAACGAGCGTGTTCTTGCCTTTGTTCTTGGCGCCATTTTCCAATATTTGAATATTTGAATTTTGTGATTTTATTTAATTGATTCAAAAATTAATTTCTCTCTGAGTTTTAATGATTTTGAGTTGATTCTTTTTTTAATAATTCACAAAAATGTTAAAATATTTTATTTTACCAAAAAATTTAAAAAATATTATTTATTTCATATAATTGATATTTTTTCAAAGAATTAATATTTTAATTGTTTTTGACATTTTAAATATTTTATCCACCTTGATTTTGCAACTTTTAATGCCTTCTAATTATTTTGTAGGTAAATACTTAATTTTTGAAGCATTAATCCAAGATCACAATTTGTTTTCCATATGTTAAACAATTTTGATCATTTTAATTGAATTTTTATTCAATTAAATACATTTTTGAAAACAAATTAGGGTTTTGGATTAATTCAACCCTCATAAATCATTTTCAAAACTTTTTGAGCCTCTAATAGAGTGTAAGACCCAACCCTTCGTAAATACAACCTATTTTTGGGCCTCACTTATTGTATAAGTCCCGTTGTATTTCAAAAAGTTCGACGCGATCGTCATCCGTTGAAAAACAAACACTGGGCCTCTCCTTGAGCTATAAGACCCATTCAAAACTTTTGGACCTCTAATAGAGTGTAAGACCCAATCCCCTTTTAACCAAAACTTTTTGGGCCTCAGATATTGTATAAGCCCCTTTGCGTTAAAAGAAAATCTCGGCGCGATCGCCATTTTAAACGAAAAATCATCTGGGCCTACCCTCGTGTTATAAGCCCCACTCTTTTCTTTAAACCTTTTGGGCCTCTTGAGAGAGTGTAAGACCCATCCCTTTGTACAGAAAACCTTTTTTGGGCCTCAGTCACTTGTATAAGTCCCTCTGTACAAATTCAAACAGTGTGCTCACTGATAAAACCCTGGGCCTCTCCTTGAGTTGTAAGCCCCAAATCTTTCTTTTTCAAAGCACTTTCTCCTTTGATTTTGTATATAATGTTGTTTTCAATCTTTCTTTGTTGAACAACTAACCAAACAACATGGAAGCTCTACAACCGAGTAAGTGGTTATTGCTTTCATTTACCGCTTTCATATACATATAACTGTATTGTGGGGTTGTTTCGCTGTAAGTCTTCTTTCATAAACTCATATCAACTGTGTAATAATAGTATAGATATTTAGAGTTTCCCCGGCAACTACGTCTAGTATTAATCCCGTTGATCACTCTTAAATAGTCAATAATAGATCCCCATAGGATTACCAGACACAGTCTTCCCTCCTCTCGGGGTTAAACAATATGGAGACATGAAAGGCAGCATTCTCGGAGAACCCTTTCATAGACTGTCACTCGTAGAAGTTGTCAAAGAAACTCTATTCCCCAGAGATGATCTCTTCTCCGTGAATTGCATCTCTTGAGTTTCTTCCAAATTCTCGGACTTTCCTGGCTTGATCTATTCTAGGTGAATGGCATGTCTTGAACTTCTCGGGGTTTGGGGACCCACAGGCTTCTTAAAAGCACTTGTCAAGAAACTCTACTCCCCAGGGATGATCTTTTCTCCGTGAATGGCATCTCTTGAGTTTCTTCCAAATTCTCGAACTTTCCTGACTTGATCTATTCCTTGTGAATAGCTTGTCTTGAATTTCTTGAGGTTTGGGGACCCAGCGGCTTCTTAAAAGCATCGGCCTCCTATTGGGCATTGTAAAAGAACCCACATGCTTCCTAAAATCACCCCCGCCTCCTCTTGGGCATTGTACAAGGACCCTTCGGCTTCTTAGAAGTTTTCACAGCCTCCTCTTGGGCTTCATACAAAAGGGTCCCTCAGCTTCTTAAAAGTTTCCAGCCTCCTCTTGGGCTTTGTACAAATTGTCCCGACGACCTCCTAGAGGTATAGGAACAGAAATTAGTTATCTTAATAGAACAGTCTTTCAAAGGAGTCTAGTTCCTCATACCAAAAGCATACTTTCTCTCAGCACAGTACAAAAGATGAAACTCTAGACTTTGACAGTCTAATTCCCTTGAGTCTCAAAGACATTCTCAAGTACCCTACAAGCATAGGAAGAAACCCGGTCTCTCTCATGAGAGTTCCTCACACTTGGACCTACGTTAGGATAATCCTCAGCAGTAACATAGCCTTCTCTTGGGCTTTGTACAACGATCTTCCCCAGCAGAGCTAATCTTTTCTTCCTCATATAAAAACTGATTTCTCTTTTATCCAACATACTGGACCTGTCACTCGACTGAAACAGCACCCTAGCCTCCTCTTGGGCTTTGTACAATGATTCTCCCCAGCGGAGCGAACAACTTTTAGCCTCCATCTCGGGCTTCGTACGAGATACGAAATCACTCTCTTGTTGTGTCAAAAACCTTTTAACCTCCATCTCGGGCTTTATACGGGATACTAAGAGACTCCTTTTAGCCTATATCTCAGGCTTTATACGAGATACCAAAAGACTCCATCGTCGAGTCAAAACCTTTTAGCCCCTCTCTCGGGCTTTGTACGAGACACATATTTGCCTCCATCTCGGGCTACGTACGAGATACAAAAACACTCTCTTGTTGAGTATAAAAGATTCTCCTGTTGAGTCAACCCTTTTAGCCTCTCTCTCGGGCTTTGTACGAGAAACATATTAGCCTCCTCTTAGGATTTATATAAGAAAACCACTGGTTGATCCAATCAACCTTTTAGCATCAAAGTTGTGCCTCGTTCACAGTACACAAACATCAACAACTCTTTCTCCTTCCATCTAATCGCTGTAAGCGGCAAGCCTCTGGATCATCTACATCCATGTCACTGTCCCTCTTTTAGCATGAGAAATTCCTAAGGAAAGATAGCATTGCTCTACACTGAGTTAAAGTCTTCTCCTTTAGGTTAGAAATCCCCTATAAAGGAAATTATGGCATTGCCGGATTCACAAATCCCGGTTAAAGTAATTCTCCTTTATAAACAGTTATGACAAACAGACCCCCTTTAGAGATGACAAATTCTCTCTAAAGTCAACACCTTCAGCTTCATATCTTAGGCTTTGAACAAGATACAAACCACCTTTCGCTTCACGCCTTGGGCTTTGAACAAGACACCAAAAATACCCATTTCCTCCCATAGAATAGGAGGAACTACGAACGCTCTGATTTCCCTGTTTCGGTAAACGGGAATACGTAGGCATAAGATTGAAAGAAAAATCTTAGCGAGCACACTAAACAAAAACCCAAAATCCTATACCTCCCAACAATCGAACGAACACTATTTTAACAAAATAACCTAGGAGAGACCCCGAATCTTTGTAGCATCTGTAAACCAACAGTTTTGACTGTTTAACCTCAGTATGCAAGCAGGGTTAGTTGGAGACATCTATTTCCCTTCCTTCATCAGCTTCAATAGGATAAAAAATGAATCGAGCTGTAGTAACAAAGCGATTGTGCTTCGCAACCACATCCAAAAATCACTTGCTACACAAGACACCAAAACACCATTTCCTCCCATAGAATAGGAGGATCTACGATCGCTCTGATTTCCCTATTTTGGTAAACGGGAATACGTAGGCATAAGATTGAAAGAAAAATCTTAGCGAGCACACTAATCAAAAACCCAAAATCCCGTACCTTCATCCACCGGAAAACCTCAGTCTCAAACCTCCCACCAATCGCCCCAGCACTATTTCAACAAAATAACTTAAGAGAGACCCACAATCTCAATAGCATCTGTAAACTAACAGACCGCTGTTTAAACTCAGTATGCAAGCAGGGTTAATTGGAGACATCTATTTCCCTTTCTTCATCAGCTTCAATAGGATAAAAAATGAATCGAACTGTAGTACCCCAAAAGCGATAGTGCTTCGCAACCACGTCCAAAAATTTGTGCTATAATCACCACGAATACACACAACAACAACTACATACAACAACAGCCACATACAGCAACAACTATATACAACAGCTCAACAACAAAATACAACAACAACTACATATAATAGCTCAACAACAAAGTACAACAACAACTACATACACATAACTATCATTGCGTCAAGTGCATGACACTACAACTATACAACACACAGTTAATACCTGCCAGCTCATACGACAACAATGCTCTAAAACCACAACACACTTACACACCACTGAATCCATCACTTCAACTTATGACACAACAACAACGACTACCCACGACTACAACACATACAACAACGAAACAAAACCCAATTAACGCATTCAAGAGTTGGAATTCTGGTATTGAAATTGATTTTAACAAAAAGTACGTGAAACCATATTTCCAACGCTTCGAACGGCGGCTAAAACGGACATACGAGTTAAAAGTTACGAATCTTTGAAGTTTAAGAAAGTTATGTCCGTTCAGCATCAGACTAGCACCGCCACCCCTCGCCACGAGTTCGCTAGAGGTTCGCCTAGCGAACTTGCCAGCGAACACCTCGCTAGAGGTTCGCTTAGCGAAACCTAGGGCAAACTCCCCCTCCACACATCTCAGAATGTCTCCACTAATCCTTCATTCGCTGACACATTCGCCTTGCGAATCTGGGGCGAACCTTCGCCCAGCGAATGTTTCGTTCGCTTTGCAAACCACGCAAATTCTGCAATCTGCATACGCGATAACAACATCATTCCAGTCCCAAATTTCCACGATTTTGGCCACAACAGACCCAAATCAAATCCATACAACACCAGTATAACACACACACACACACACACACACACACATATATATATATATATATATATATATATATATATATATATTAACACATATTCCACAGCAAAATCAATCAATTTTCATATTATCCCTCTAATCAGACCCTCAGACATACACGATCCCAATTCCCAAATTTTCACAAACAACACAGCAGGGAGATCCTAATATTTTATCTACCCTCATACAAATAATATGCAGCCCTTAGAGATTATAGAACCCCACCATTACCTTAGATGAAGATTCTTTAGATGTCTCTAGGTCTGGCTCTGCTTCCCGTTCCTCTTCTCCTTCTCCAGAATTCGACCGGTTCCAAAAATAATTCTCCTCCTTTCCAACTCTTTCTTATTCCAAATATGACCCTTGGACCCCAATTATGTTTTTCCCTTCTTATCCCTACTAATCCTCATGAATGGACCATCTTGCCCTCATCATCTTTCCACTCATTTTATCCAATTTAAATTAAATAAAATAATTAATCTAATTATTTTATATCCAAATAATTCCAAGGTCTCCACTCCATACTAAAGCAACCCAACCTCCACCAACCCACACATAATCCTACAGAAATACACCGCATCATTCAATTTTAATTACGAAAAATAATTAAAATAAATCGGGGTGTTACAACTCTCCCCCACTTAGAATATTTTCGTCCTCGAAAATTCACCCGATAGAAACAACTCAGGATACGCCCCGGCACCCTCTTCTTCTCCCAAGTCATGAAGGCAACACCACGAGTTACACAGAACAACAAACCACTTCATCAAAACAACAACAAGGTGTAATGTCCACACAATGCACTCAACAGCCAACTCAAGATGCAACGAATAACCGAGTTACACACACAAACAGGTTCCCTCTTGAACCAAAACACAACACAATCGTTACCATCACCATTAGAAACGAGGCAACGACTAAGATAAGAACATAAGTTCCATGACACCACATCGTCCTATCTACTTCAACATAACCAAAACACCAACTTCGTAGTCACACAATCATCAAGACAACCATTCTACGATGCACCAATCGAACAGGTAATTAGTAGTACATGATTAATATTTAAACCTTCCACCACATCACTTCCATTCCTGCAAGTTATAACGTTCAACCTTTGAACTCCTATTGTTCACGCACGCATTTTGAACTGCTCTACATCACATTTCTGTTGCGCACTCTGATTACTTGCTACTATTAAATCCACCAATTTCACCAGAAAGTCGTCATTCATCTTTTATATACCCAAACTCTCGCTCTACCACGTCAGTTCACACACCAGATACAAGTCTTTGGACTGTCCCTCAATTCTAATTCTCTGACTATCAAAGCAGCTATATGAAAAGACTTTCGACTTCAGCCATCATGCACAACATTCACTTTATCAATAGGATACTTCAAGCCCAGGTGACAACTCCTCGAGAATTTTAACCATCCTCATTGTCTCATTTCTATTCCTTCTGACCAAACAGGTGTTCTACACTCTTTTGATTACTAAACACTTCGAATCTAGATCCATAGAAATAATACCTCCGTATCCTCAACACAATTGCAACCGCAGTCACACCAAAATCTTGAACAGGATAAACCCTTTCATGAATCCTCAATTATCGTAAAGCATAAGTTACGCCTTTACCATCTTACAATAACACCCTGTCCAGACTCATCACAGACACAACCCAATATCCCACAAACGGTTTATTAGGAAGAGGCAGAGTCAAAACTGGAGCCGTAGTCAACTGAGATAAAATGCCAACTTGGAAAAGTCTTCCATAACTTGCGGTAATCACCCCTTGGGTCCAAAAATCCTCTAATCTCCTCAACCAACTTCAGAGCTTCCTCATTGTAGAACTGCATCTACTTTGGATGGATCCACGACAGCACTATTATCTGAAATAACATAACCAAGAAACTCATCCTTTACCATCTAAAATCACGCTTTGATAACTTAGCATAAAACTTCATCTCTCCCCAATACTTGTAACTCAATTCTCAAATATTCTACACGTTCTTCTTCTGATTTTATAATAGATCAAAATACCCCAACGAGCACCACTTCGAACTTATTCGATTAAGTACAGAAGATCGGATTCGTAATCTCCACACCCACACCAACGCATTACAAGCACCGAACAACACCATCCTATACTGCGATACTCCAACTGAGTTCCAAGGATTCCAAGTCACATATTCTTGAAAGTGGACACTTATCCTTAAGCACTTCGTAATACCATCAAGGAACTTCAAATCATTCACAATTCATCACACTTAAAAACTCAAACCATCCCGAACATAACTGTGAGTCTCCATACTGCTCACCGATCAACACACGACCTCATGATATCATCCATTTCCTTTACTAACAATACTGAAACTTTCCACGGCTACACCCTTGGTCTCGCCAACCTTCTTTCTAATAAATCTTTTAACTGTTCTTTTAGTTCTACTAATTCCAACGCCGAGATCATGTATGATGCCCTAGAATATGGTACCAGGGACAAGATCAACAGAGAATTCCACCTCTATCTTTAGCAGCACAGCCGATACGTCATCCCAAAAACACGTATGGACTCACGCACAACTGGCAGTTCATCATTGTGACTTTACTGATAATCCCCAAAACACCATCATCTCAACTTGGCAAACATCTGAACCTCATCTCCTATGAGTTCTTCTACTTACTTAGCGGATATAAACCTTAACTCTTCACCTTCTTCGAATGAATTTCACTCTCTATTCCCCGAGAAGCAACCATCAACAATACCAGGTCACTCTCTCTTAGGGACACCCCAACTTACCAACATACAAAACCTCAACTCAGCGTCATCTTCAGATACATCTGAATCTGCATGGGCCCATCAAAACCAGAGGTAAGCACTTTGCTTAACTCCGAACAATTCACCGAACCCACTATCTAAGCCGACGAGATATGTCTATTCCATCCCGTATGATCCCGTCCACTATCAACAAAAGATTGAGGGTGATCAGTTCCTCAATTTGTTAATAGACAGCCGACAATCATGATGGAGGCATAAACCATCCTTACCAACTATAATTGTGTTCCTTGCATCTTGTGCCCAAGCTATCTACGGCACAATCCTTAGTTAACACAAGCATTCCCTCTGCAGTAACATGATATCCGATCTCTTCAACAACGGAAACAACACTGTCCCACTCAACAATTTCACTCTTGCCACCAACGACACTCTAAGCCAACACTCTTCACTCGAAGCATCACAGAGAAACACAAGCTTCTCCCCTACTTGTCTCACTCTCATCCTGCAGACAAGGGACTAGAAAACAAGAAAGCACTGATAGTGTTTCACACATATCACGTACTAAGGAACAAACAACATCGACAGTATTCAACAGCTACACGACAACGACTCGACAACTTGGCCGAACAGACCGACCTTCTCTGATACCACTTTGTAACACCCCAAACCCCCACGACAATTTAAACATAATTTATCAGAGTAAAAATAGAATACATGGATTTAGGATGCTACTTCTACTACTCAACTTAGCATGCACACAATAATAATACAGTGATATTATAATTAAACCTAGCATTTCAACATTCATACACAGCAGAAAAGTCAACGCAAGTGGAAACATGTTTAGTCACACATAATCTCCTTAATTGTAACAGTAATAACATATAATGGAATTTAGAAGACTCTAGCGTTCTTACACCCCCGGTGTTACAAAAGAGAGCAGACGCGACTCAACGACTAAAAGGGAAGACCTCGTCTTCGCTAACTCCAACTCCGCACTAAGCCTGCTTATCTGCACGTTACCCACATAGAGGCAACATTCAAACAGAAGGGGTGAGATTCTCAAAATCACATAAGAGATACATATAACAACAACTACATACAACAACAGCCACATACAGCAACAACTATATACAACAGCTCAACAACAAAATATAACAACAACTACATATAATAGCTCAACAACAAAGTACAACAACAACTACATACACATAACTATCAATGCGTCAAGTGCATCACACTACAACTATACAACATCAGTTAATACCTGCCAGCTCATACAACAACAATGATCTACAACCACAACACACCTACACACCACTGAATCCATCACTTCAACTTACGACACAACAACAACGACTACCCACGACTACAACACATACAACAACGACACGAAACCCAATTAATGCATTCAAGAGTTGGAATTCTGGTATTGAAATTGATTTTAACCAAAATTACGTGAAACGAGATTTCCAATGCTTCGAACGGCGGCTAAAACGGACATACGAGTTAAAGTTACGAATCTTTGAAGTTTAAGAAAGTTCTGTACGTTCAGCATCATACCAGCACTGCCACCCCTCGCCACGAGTTCGCTAGAGGTTCGCCTAGCGAACTTGCCAGCGAACACCTCGCTAGAGGTTCGCTTAGCGAAACCTGGGGCGAACTCCCCCTCCACACATCTCAGAATGTCTCCACTAATCCTTCATTCGCTGACACATTAGCCTTGCGAATCTGGGGCGAACCTTCGCCCAGCGAATGTTTCGTTCGCTTAGCGAACCACGCAAATTCTGCAATCTGCATACGTGATAACAACATCATTCCAGTCCCAAATTTCCACGATTTTGGCCACAACAGACCCAAATCAAACCCATACAACACCAGTATAACACACACACACACACACACACACACACACACACATATATATATATATATATATATTAACTCAGATTCCACAGCAAAATCAATCAATTTTCATATTATCCCTCTAATCAGACCCTCAGACATACACGATCCCAATTCCCAAATTTTCACAAACAACACAACAGGGAGATCCTAATATTTTATCTACCCTCATACAAATAATATGCAGCCCTTAGAGATTAAAGAACCCCACCCTTACCTTAGATGAAGATTCTTTAGATGTCTCTAGGTCTGGCTCTGCTTCCCGTTCCTCTTCTCCTTTTCCAGAATTCGATCGGTTCCAAAAATGATTCTCCTCCTTTCCAACTCTTTCTTATTCCAAATATGACCCTTGGACCCCAATTATGTTTTTCCCTTCTTATCTCTACTAATCCTCATGAATGGGCCATCTTGCCCTCATCATCTTTCCACTCATTTTATCCAATTTAAATTAAAAAAAAATATTTAATCTAATTATTTTAAATCCAAATAATTCCAAGGTCTCCACTCCATACTAAAGCAACCCAACCTCCACCAACCCACACATAATCCTACAGAAATACACTGCATCATTCAATTTTAATTACGAAAAATAATTAAAATAAATCGGGGTGTTATAGGAGAAACTCGTTTTGCCCTTGAATTATGGCCTCAAGGGAGGCTTCGGTCTTTGGTTGGCGACGGGAGGCCGTGAAGTGTCTGGAGAACATTTTCCCCAACTGTCTCCCCGAGGTGATGGATTCGTTGGGGAGCCTCTTGTACCAAGTCATCGCTCCCTTCATGAGCGTGGTAGGGAATATTCTACATTTGATGGCGCCCCAGACGCCACGGTAGTCGAGCAATGCATCGATATTCTCGATGTGCTCGTCAGGATCCGTTGTACCGTCAATCATGCCCAGAGACGATGGTTACTCTAGCCTCTTTGGCAGGCGCATGGCCATAATTTCCTGGGACAACGGGCCGTGAGGCTCGTTGTCGCTGCTCCTACTGGACCACGACGGGGAGTGGGTGCTTCGCCCAAAGGTAGGACAGGGATCTCGGCGGGGAGACGAGGTTATTGCCCGACCCTCGGCGGCGAACGCTGGGGCTCTGCTCGCTGGTCCCTTCTGTTCCTCTTTGTTTCCGGGGAGTACTAGCTTTGTGGGGAGATGCGGTCGCGCTTTCTGACTTCATAGGACTTTGGCTCAGGTAGTGCCCGACGGTCTCTTTCACATCGGGGAGGTGGATTCCGAGATCTTCGACGTTCTTTCCTTGGCGGAGGGGACCTTGGCCGGTTGGACCCCTCTAGGGCTCCAATCCTTGCGCTCTGTTGGAGGATTAGGAGGTTGGTCTTGTTGAGAGCTTCAAGGAGGGTCGTCATGGCTGGGTCGGAGCCCGACGGAAACAAATGTGTACCTTTTGAAATTATGAAGTTTTAGATTTAGGGTTTTGAGAATGATCATCTCACTTATAGGATTTGTTTTAACTAATTGATTTATGATAATCCTAGTAGTTGATCAAATATGTCCTTAATGTCTAACAAATGTTCCATGTGATAGTAATAAAGTATAAAGACTCAATCATACATGTCTAAATAATATGAAAAAGAGTCATTTTCTCACGAATACACTTCCCTACTTACACATACTAACACATCATGTAAAAATACTTTAAAAATAAACTATTATCTTTTTATTTTAGTAAGATCTTATGATTTTTATTGCGATCTTATATCTTACGATCTTGTTACTCCCTCTCCATCTTACAAAAAAAATTGGGTAGGATCTTCCGATCTTAGGTACGATTTTATATTGTACGGTCTTAATATTCTCTCCCAATCTTATGTAAGATTTCGATTTTGACAACCTTGCTGACAACATCATGTATAATCCCTACATGAAAGGTGCCATTGTTCCTTTTTGAGATCATCACTACCGCCGGTATAAGTCGCTCTACATAAATGAATGCTTCCTCCTTGTTTGAGAGCATCTCCCAAAGTCCACAACAGCAATAGAGGCTCGTGATCTAAAGATAATGTGCATACAAACAAAATACACAAAGAAAGTGCCCATAACACTTATATATAAGGCCTAATTTCTAGCATGTTCTCAATGCAAACACAGTCCTAATGCAATGTATATATGCAAATATGATTACGGAACAAATAATCCCCTCCTCGAGTTTGTGGATCACCATTACAATTAATCGTCAAAATGAGGTCTAATTGGACATTCACAACTCCATTTCTCGTTAACACATTGGTTCAAACCAATCAAAGGCTAACGTTTATTGTCTCTCCATAGACTATTCTACCCACAACATGAATTAACTTCACATGAGTTAAATAAATATTGCATTTCAACTGTAGTTGTTGTATGTAGCGTGAATTTCCATAGAGATCTACTATTTCTAATTGTCCTTGATTATCCCGTATGATTAGTTTCTAGAACCTTTCAATGGAATAGCTCCTGCTACGTGAACCTAATCTCTCCCTCCAACTATGTTCAGTTGCTTATCATCGGTTTGTAGTTAGTTTGCAATTTATTTTTTATGTTTCACGTAAAAACCTTTTGATATATACTTTGAAATAGGGATGGCAAACAAATCTGGACTCGCCAGCACCTGTCCGGGTCCGCCCCGAAATTAACGGGGAAAACCCGATTTAGTTGGGTGTGGGGGAAACCCGGTTCTTAACTACGGGTGCGGGTGTGGGGGCGGGGAGATACTAAGACCCACCCGCACCCGCCCCCGGGTAATGCATTTTATTTTAATTTCCTTATTTTAGTTATTTTAATATTCAATTATTAATTATATTTTTAATTAAATTATTAACACCCCTTATTGCAATTAAAACAATCAAATTAATCAAGTTAATATTTATTTACTAATTAATTTTTTAATCAAATAATTAATTAATTTATTAAAATAATCAATTTTTTAATTAAATTATTAATTTTTATTCAATTAAAAAGAAATTATTTTTTTGCAGGTGGGGGTGGGGCGGGTGCGGGTGCACCCGTTCTCCACTGGAGGCGGGTCTGGGCGGTACATTTTTACCCCCAGTTGGGTTTAGGGGCAAGGCGGGTGTGTTACATGGAGGCGGGTGCGGGTGCGGGTATAGTTAAACCCGCCCCCGCCCCGTTGCCATCCCTACTTTGAAAACATTCCTTTCATATGATATACTTCCATTGCTTCTCACCATATTTGCCATTTCTTCATCCAAATTTTCAGCAGCTTAATAATCATTTTGTTGTGATATACTTTGGCTAAACTCGTGACATCTTTGTGTCAAGAAAGGGGTTCAAAACTCAATGTATTTTAAATTGTTAGAACAACAATTTCAACTCAAAACAAAACAAATATGAAAAATAGACAAAGAGAACACACCATATTTGATAACGAAGTTCGGCCATTGTGCCTACATCTCCGACTGCAGAGCAGCTGCAGTTCCGTTGTATTAATCAAATTTATGTTTTACAAGTTACAATTTATCAGAGCAGCTGAGCTCGAGCAACCTATTCACTTATTATTAAACAAAAATCAATAAAAAGATGGTGTTGTAGTGTCTCCGACAAAACTAGGTAAAGATGTTGCTAAGCTCAACTTAACTCTTGAGTCTTTCCAAGATGGCTCTCTTTTTTTCCTTGAAGATGGCGGCGATACTCCATTTTTTATTGCCTCAAATATAGGATGAATGGTTCTTGACTGATGTGGAGGATCTCTTTACAGATGTATGGAAAATTTCAAGATATCGATCATTTAGATTTATAGGGAAATTCATTGGACAGATCTACCTAACATAAAAACAAATGGAGATATTGTGTAAAGTTTGATGGTGTTCATTTATAATAGAACAAAAAGATAGACTGCAGTAAGTAACAGTAACATATTAACGCATGAACATATCTTTTATAATAAGAAGAAACTACACATTATCTTTGCATTTAGAAAAGCAGACAACAAAATTTTTGCATTTGAAAATACTAGGATTAATATGTTCACCATAAATGGAAGTTCATATATTATGAACAAATACTCACAACCATGAAGTCTTGCAAAGTGCATCATTTCGTTAAATACTTCATCGGTGATCCTCTTGGTTTGTGAGGTCCGGTTGATCCATGAGAAAATTTTGAAATTCCTCCTGATTTTTCCATAACTGTGCCCAACAGTTGTCTATATTAAAAAAAAGGAAAGTATCTATTAAGTAAGACTCAACAGAAAAGTATCAATTAACAAAATTTTGTGTTTATGTGTGTAATCTAACAGATTGAGAAAATACATACACTTGTTTTCTAGCTAGGTTTCAATTTCAGCCCCCGATCTTAGAATCTTTACCATCTTAGAAATCTGACTTGTCTGGTTGGAATCTGAATTTCAGCCCCCAATATGAGAATTCATAATATTTAGTAATTACATATTTATAACAAGAAAAATGAATGAAGAAGTATTTCAGCTACTCACTAGGACATGATGCAAGGAATGTGAATATGATCAATTCATAATCTATAAGCATGCTACGAATGTGAGCAATCTTACAATACTCTTCTGACAACGTGTTGAAGTCAATTTCCATCCAAGCATTATATCAATTTAAGATTAGAGATGTGTAAAAATCAGAACTAATCCATAGAAACTGCAGTTGGGGAATGGTTTTTCACTTCTTCCGGAAAAATGCTAGCAATCCCAAGCCATACACAACAACGTTGAGGAAGCCCTGTTATAAGAACATAATTTGGCTTTAAAATGAATAGAAACAACAGGCAACAATATTCATAGTACTTAATTCACTCACTAGATTTCCCCTCATGTAAGAAGGAAGAGATATACATCATATGAAAATTGATATAAACACTTGGTTAAATGTCTCATAGGGGATACAAACACTTTCTTGCAATTCTATTTGTTTATGACATCTATATGTTCATAAAACCTTTCTATCCTTGAAAAAGATTATCCCGGAAACTATTTGTAATAAGTAGACATCATAAAAATAAAAGAAGTAATGCAAAATAGATTGAGAAAACACATACAACTGTTTTGTCTCTTTGCTTTGCAATTTGTTCTCTTATATTCTCCTTCATCTTAGAATCAACCTTCTGAACGAAAATATATTATTAAATATAACAATCAATCCCAAGAGGAATCTAAAGAGAAAAGTAAATCAATGAAATTTTATCACGATATTTATGCGACAAACAAAAATAAAATGCTGTAACCAGATAACCAAATTATATAATAGACTAATAGCAATTGAAATTCAATACACAAAACCTTTTTTTTTCTTTTCATTTGATAAACTCACATCTAACTGGATTTAAATTTAAATCAGCATAAATTATACAATAGACAATACATGTTATTAGACTGCAACTCAAATCTAGTTTTTTGTTTCTTATATAACTAATAATTAATATCGTGTCTATAAATTGGAGAGTTAAGTAACAGAACTGCAACAGTCACATAAAGCATACTTATTCCCTTCTTTTATTTTTCCACATGAATTGATTCTATTAAAAAACAAAAACAATGAGTACAATTAGAAGTTTAGAACTCACAATTTTAGACTTATAGAACAACCCATTTATGATATCCTTTTTGAGAATGTGACTTGTATCTTGTTGGAATTATCAATCCTTTTCAGTGACCCATGTCAGCAGCAAGAATAAAGGGGTTTTGACGTGAGAACGAGGAAGCATTTCGTTTCAATTTGAACTCAAAATGAAACCAAAACCTGGATAAAGAAGAAAATGCTATCCATAAACACGTGAAATTAAACATAGTTATTGATGATATTTATAACAAGAAACATGAAAATGTATTTTGGTGACTCACCTTGATGTAATACTCATTCGATGATTTTGCTGTGTATAGACTTATGACGGGAATGTGAGAAATCTTAAGCCACTATTTCCCTTGCTTCCGCTGCAAATTTTCTTCCAATAATGGACAGCTTAAGATATACAGTTCTTTAAGAGTGGAAGGCAAATCCCCCTTTTCTGGAAAGGACTTGAGCTTAGGTGCATCATTAATGATAAGTGTATGGAGAGAGGTGAGATGTTGAAGCCACTTCCCATCCAAGCATTCTATATCTTCAAGATTGTAGATCCGCAAAGAAACGAGATTCGTGGGTAGAATCAAAACGTTCCTTTCCATCAGCGCCTTCACAATATCATCACCTAAAAGACATAACTCTGAAAGAGAAGTGAGATGTCCCCAAGTTGTATTCCATAAAATCCCTCCCACATAGCCAATCGACAGTTCCCGTAAAGCGATAGGCAAATCATCTATTGAAAACGTTTGCAGATTTGGAAGGCCAAAAATTGTCATTTTTTGAAGGCTAGTTAACGTCTTTATTGATTCAGAAAGAGAACGAAACTTCTCACACCAAGTCACACTTAAACCGGTGAGGTTAGGAATGGGCAATCCACGTAGGGAAACTGACTCTAATTCATTGCAAAACCTTATTGTGATGGTTCTCAGAAACAAGAGATTCTCTTTTGATGCATCTTCTGAAATTAATATCGATTTTAAATGTTTACAACCATAAATATATAGAATTTTGAGGACTGGGAGAGAGCACAAGGTAAATGATGTCATTGAATCACAACCCTCAATTTTGAGAGATTGTAAGGTTTTGGGAAGATCGTCTCCCGAAAATGATGTCAGAAATGGAATGTTTTTTAAGGTCATCTTTTGAAGAGAATTAAGACAACTCATCAAAGGGTCGCCCAACCAATTTGGTAATTTGTCTCCACTATATCCGGAGATGATCAGACGCTTCAAATTTGTCGATGGACGCAGCTCCTCCAATATAACACTTTGTATTGGTGAGTTTGAAGGAGCAGTGTAAGACCATCCTAGTTTCAACTTTTCAATTTCCTTTTTCATCTCCAAGTTTGCCTGAGAAGCATGGGATGGGTCAGTTACATTTTCAAGTTGTGAGATGCAAAGGCTTCCTGATATATGGGGATATTTTCCAAGATCCTCAATGTTCAACCCAACATCCTTAACCATGCTCACAATAAAGTCCGACAATGTTTGTAGATTTTCTAATTTGGATATTTGTGCCGGCATTTTCTTCAATTTAGTGCCTCTGATGTCAAGGTGGCGTAGTTTTAACAATTTCCCCATGTTCTTTGGCAATTCAATGAGTTCCTTGCAATTTGACAATAACAATGTCTGCAAATTGTAAAGCTTGCATGTTTCTGAAGGCAACCTTTTAATCAATGTGCCAGAGAGATTCAAGTATCGTAGATATATCAAATTTTCAATAGAGTTGGGTAATTCAGTGATATTTTTGTAGTGTGAAAGTGACAACACATGTAATTGTGTCATTGTCGACAACAAGTCAAAAAATAACTTCGACGACACAAAATCATGATACATCCATGAATATTGTAATGGCATGGGTAGAAAGGTTCGTAGACCTTTTAATCCATACAATTTATCAAATTTATCGTATGAGTTATATTCGAATCTGTCGTATGCCAAGTATCGCACCCTTATATCTGGCTTATGTTTGTCCAACCTTGTGCAATATGGAAATGAAACTTTCATAGCTAAATCATTAATGAGATCGTGCATTTCAAAGCATACTTTCTCATCACCAATGAACTCCTTTGACTTAAAATCAATGGACCGTTGAAGTATCAGAGACCTCGACACTAGTTCATCAAAGTATTCTTCAGCTACTTTTTCCCAACTTTTCTCACTATTCGACTGAGGTATTAAGCCTTCTGCAATCCACAACTGAACTACCATTTTTTTCACTAAAATTGAGTTCTTCGAAAAAATTGAACAATATGCAAAACATCCTTTTAAAGAAGCTGGAAGAAAACGATTGCTCAAAAGCAAGGCTGGCTGCACCTCATCATTTGTCTGTTCCCAAATATTATTGTTTAATACATCACTCCAATAATGTTGTGTCAAATTGGTGCGAAGAATACCCCCTAATGCTACTACAGCTAATGGTAAGCCGCCACATTTTTTGGCAATTTGTCTACCAATTATTTCTAGATTGGGATGTTGTTGGTAGTTTCTTTCTACAAATGCATGTCTAGCTAGTAAAGACCAGGAATCTTCAGTTTCCAAAGATCTTAAATGGTGGACATAGAGAGATTTTTGTTTGGGTAGTGCGACTCTAACATCTCGAGTTGTGATGATGATCTTACTTCCTATTTGCCCAACATTAAAGATATCACTTAGACTATTCCAACCAACATAGTTTCCATACCATATATCATCCAATACTAGTAGAAACCTTTTGTTACTTAAACTTTGCTGCAATTGAACTTGGAGTTTAACTAAGTCAGTGTCTGTAATTGTTCCTGAAGTGACAGATTTAAGAATGGTTTTAGTGACAGTAACAACATCAAAATCTTTTGGAATATGCGACAACCCTCTCACCTCAAATTTCTCCTCCACATCAGGGTCATGGTAAAGGAGTCTAGCTAGTGTTGTTTTTCCTAACCCTCCCATACCCACAATGGAAATCACTCCTATTTTATGTTCACTATCACAACCATCCTCTGACAGCAAAAACTCTTTAAGTATCTTTCTGTCTTCCACTCTGCCATAAATAGCATATTCATCTCCCAAAATAGGACTTGGAAGAGTTTCATTCCAAACATAGTTGGAAACAACTTCTTTCAATCCAAGATTTTGGTTTTTCAAATGTTCTAATCTTCCAAGTAATTTTTGCAGTTTAGAATTGATCTTTTTATTAAACCTATTAAAAGGAAAAGAAAGTATTTTAAGAACCTGGTCAACTTCCACTTTGCGCCTTAAAGCCTCAGTGTTGATTTCGTCAAACAAATCGTCAACTTGAAAGACAGCATCTTGCAGCATAATCAGCCACTCCTTGACCGAAGGATTAGTGATCTGATTCTCCTCGGCATCATGAAGCACAGATTGAAGACTCAATAATGTTATCTTGAGCTTTTCCAAGAGTTCAAAGTCAAGCTTAGTCCTCCGAAATAAATCAAGAAACTCACCAGAAACAATCTTTCCCACCAGCATCTCCATTGAAGCAGATAGAAGTGCTCCTCCAAGAATAGACGCCATATAGTTCAAGAGAGTAATAACTGTTTGAGAAATTGGTGTGGAAAGAAAATGCAACTTCTCAAGACTTATTAAGTTGTTGCAAGTTGCAATGTATTGAAGAAAAAGCTACATTGACCCGTAGATTGATTGTGTAAACTATTATTAAACAAAACAAACAAAAAAATCTTTCGGGGAAACGAGACTAGTGGAGTACTAAGTAATGTATTAAAAATACATAGGAGTAGGCGGTGTAATGTATACTTAAAGAAAACCACATGGGTGTCTAGTGGAGCATTACTTTATTAGATAATCCAAACGTCTATTTCATCCATGTATAAAATTACATCGCCACTTTATACTAAATTAGAGAGATACTACAATTAAACAACAAGGGATAGAAAAAAATGATGATAAACAATTTCAGAGAGATGCGTCGCTATTGATCTTACCTTACATCTGCTGCTGCTGCAAGATGTGCCACCATAGAAAATTCAAGAAAACCGCGTCAGGCCGTGCTATTCCGTCGCATATAGTTGACTCGGTTGGAATGACCACAATAATGGAACTGGATTCAGAATGACACCCCATCAGAGCGGCCGTTTCGGCCACGTCATTCGTAAATGGTATTACCCTTACATTTTTAAGGATAACAATATTATTTTATTGAATTTGAGTGGCATTTGCAACCGTGTTTTTCTCAAGACTTCCGACTTTTATTTCTAAATTTGAATATTTCATGAATTTTGATTGTTTTTTTTTGAGAAGCAAAAATAACATTAAAATAGAAACTACCACAAACAATGCTAGCATAACAGGATACAAGAAAAGAGTACAATTAATATGACAATCCCCCAAGCCTATAACAACTCCAGACCCTGCTTACAAACTGAAGCCAGCAACCAGAAACCCGCCTTTACCACAAGCTCCTAACACCAGAGAACTCAACTAAAGAAAGCATCCCCAAACTTACAAAGAGTGAACTACTGCAATTAAAAAAGAAAGCATCAAACTCTCAACTAAAACTGGACAAACCATCTGCACCCTCCATAGACAGCTACATCACAATTGCTAAAGATAAAAGCACCAAGCTAAAATTAAACCCCAGAATCCAGAAAACCAAATAAACGAGTGCCATTATGAACCTGTACCAGAACCTGAGGTACTCTAAACCCTTCAAATACAGCCGCACACCACTAGAAGTGTGGAACTGACTGAACAAATTCTACAGATCAACATGACTCACGCGAACTCAGCACAGACGAGAAAACCGAATCCATCAGTGTCAACATGACTCACATTGATTTAATTTATAATTGACATTATTGTTTATTTGACACCACCGTGGCTGGCAGTGCCCCGTATCAGTGTTGTTCAATAATTTGACCAATCCAATCCAATTTCACCCCTATAACCATTAGGTAAATGCCGGCAAATGAGGTTAAAACGCAACTTCCCCTGCACCACAAATCTCCACTGCACATAACACTGCCTGATTCAAACTGCAAAACTGGGAACATGCAGTCTAGAAGCGCGACATCGCCAGCTAACGCTGATGCACTTCGACTGAGGACCAATTACAAACCAATGAAAAACCACCAAACAAATGCCATCAATGCTCCCGCCTAACTATCGCCTCTATCGATAATCAACAATGCCGAAAACAACCACACCTGAGCTGGTACCACCCAAGACAAATCCAACTACGATCTACTCCAACCTCAACTCCAGCATTGCCGCCAGCAAAACTAACGGAAGCCAAAAAACTCCTCCACAACAACCCGTGACGCACCCTTCTGAGCCCCGCTAAGAAAAGCTGCAGACAATCACCGCGACATCACTTGAGCTCTGCTAAAAAGAAACCTGCACCACGAATCGATACCCACACAAATGGAACCAAACAACACCCAGACTTATAAGCTGGACGATTATGTTTTCATTAATACTAACTATTAGTATTCGGGTCACTAAAATATTGGTCGTTAAGTTTTGCGCTCCCATTCCGTTCCATTTTTAAAGATGGCCGCGATCTAAGGTTGATAACATAGACCACTGCAAATTCGCCAACCATTCTCGCCCCTTTTTCTATGTCATTTGTTTAAACAATTTTGCAAAATTAAGAAATTTCAATTTTAACTAGTAGAATACCCGTGCGTCGCACGGGTAGTATATCCGTGCGTCTGCACAGGTAGTTAAATATACATAATAAATATAGTATATTTAATGTTAAAGTGTCTCTGTAATGAATGATGTTGAAAAAATCTCTACAATTTATTTCATAATGTTGTTTTAGTTATTGATTATTTAGAATAAATGCATAAAGTAAATTTTGAAAGAAAAACTATAACATATAAGTTATGGTTATGTGGATCATACAAAAATTAATACTGTAATATCGTACTATTAAAACTAAATCAAGGAATATCGTTTGAAGAACAATTGTTTTACATCCAGAAATGATGACAAAATAGGTATTATAATGTACGCAAAGCACATTGTATTGATTGCTACTTCAATGAACTATCATTTGGTGCTAGAAAAAGTAGGTGGATAAAAAACATGCTAAAGGAAATCATGACAACAATATTCAGCAGTTCACATAAGGAATAGTATATCAAATAACACTTAAATGTAAAATTCCTGAATCCGCCGAACAGCCCAGACAATGAACTATAAGGGAAATCCATAATTGTTGTTTCACCCTGCATGCATTTAGAAAGTAAAATAAAGTTTACTACATAATGATGGGGTTGACATTAATGTTTCCAAATGTCAAAATTTAAAGGAGAAGATTGAATCAATTCAATGAAACACTGTATAAATTTCATATTTAAGTTTCATATCCTAACACAAATATTTGGATTACGTGGAAAGTGGGAGACATGCCATAACCTTATAAAATGGATAAAATTACGGACAACAGTTATATTTTATACAGATACAAATAAATTTAATTAAGCAAAAGGATAAATGAAGATCGTGTACCTAGAGAATATTTTGGAAGACTTCCTTGAAGACAACATTTGTTGTGGTAGATGAAGCTATCTTGTCCTTGTCATGTATTAATATTCGCAAACCAGCTTTGCTCTTTACCCGTGAAATTGCCACGTACAATTGTCCGTGACTGAATACATCCTTTGGCAAATATAAACCAACATAGTCTAAGGATTGACCTTGAGACTTGTTAATTGTCATAGCAAATGACACAATAATTGGAAATTGTCTTCTGATAAGTTTGAATGGCCAAGGAGACTGTGAAGGTGACAAGGACATTCTTGGAATGTAAAAAGTGTTTCCAATATTTTTACCTGAAATAATTCTTGCTTCGATGACATGGTTGGCTAGTCTGGTCACTGTCAATCTTGTACCATTGCACAGTCCTTCTGATTGATCCAAATTTCTTATCAACATGATAGTTGTGCCAATCTTCAATTTTAGGGAGTGATTTGGTAAACCAGATGTTTTAAGACAACTCAAGAATTCTGGTGTCAATTGCTCGAAAGCCTCGTTGTCATTACCTTCTGATCTATCAACTGAATCACTACTAAAATATTCTTTGACATCACCTTAGTAAACGAAAAATCAAAAACAAAAAATAATATTAATCCATGTATACCATGTGACGTATAAAGTGATCTAAGTGAAATTAAAGAATTCAAAATTATTGTTACCTGGAAGTAGATTTGTGATGTAATCATTAATGTCATCAACAATCTCAATGGTTGATGCCAAAATAGCTCTACTTTGTAGAAAATCAGAATTGGTGTAGTTCTCAAGAAGATTTGGATAAGTTGTTTTTACAATTTCCTCAATTGGGTCTACAAAGTCTTTTATTAGCAACTCTTCAGGAATATTTATTTCAACATATCCATCATTGGGTTCAGAGATTCTTCCGTCACCAACTTGCAAAATCCATTCAGAGAATTGACGAATCTCTTCTGAATTTGTTGAATTTGTGCCACTTTGCAACCTCATATTCTTGGTTAGAGTTAGAACCTTGCAATGATCCCAAATATATGAAGCATTAAGTGTTGCATGAACAATATCAGACCGAGTACCCCTTGGGACAACCGGAAGAATTTGTCTGAAATCACCACAAAAAACGACAACCTTGGCGCCAAAAATTTTCTTACATTCAACACTATCATCACTCATAATATCCTTTAAAGATTTATCAAGTGCTTCGAAACAAAATTTATTTGCCATTGGAGCCTCATCCCAAATAATTAGCTTTGTTAGTTTCAAAAGTCCTGCAAGGTCATCTTTTTTTTTCAATGTTACAAATGGAAGATTCCAAACAAGGAACAGGGATCTTGAATTTTGAATGTGCTGTTCTACCGCCTGGTAATAATAAACTTGCAATTCCGCTTGATGCTACATTTAGCACAATTTCGCGTTTCGAACGCATAGCAGCCGACAGCGTGTTCCACATGAAAGTCTTACCTGTTCCACCATATCCATATAAAAAGAAAACTCCTCCTTGTTGTTGTGTTACAGACTGCATAATTTCTGTAAAAATCTGAAGTTGTTCCTCTATATGAAAAGAAATAATTTTATTAGTAATATGCAGTTAGATTCAAAGATATGTAATGCAGTTAGATTGAATTTGCAATCAGAGCACCATAAATAAAGAGGTACAAAATTTCAGAGCACTATTATCACATCCATTGGTGTTTGTTATATTTGTCATTAGTATAGCCCAAATCTCCAATGTGAAATTAAAACAAACAAAATCCAATGCTACTATTTTATTATAGGCTTAGTAACAAATTTTAACAGTAGCGTGCTCATTAGTAACACATATATTAAGAAGCTGTACAACTACTGCACCTAAAAAACAATTCCATGATTGCCTTACAGTAGCTATCAATATGAATGAAAAATTAGTACCATTTTGTATTAATGCAATACCTTAAAAACCATGTCCATGTTCAACTTACGGTAGCTATTTGAATAAATGAAATGGTTAGCTGCTTCGTATGAAAACAATACCTAAAAAACTATGCCCATGTTTGACTTATAATAGTTATCATTATAGATGAAAAATCTAGCTAAGTGTATTTACAAATTTCATATGTTAAAGTTGCTAAGTACATGGCAATAAATGATAGGGTTCAAGTAGCCTTGACATGAAATTTTTGTACCACTTCCGCAGTCTGTACCTATTTATTTATTAAGTGCATATTAGTAAGCTTTAAATTAAACACTTTTAAGCTGCCAATAAATAACTCTATTTCATTTATTTTTGTTTTTATGAATTTAACTTTTTAAGTTGAATTTATACATGAGTTAAAGTGCAATTTCTACAATGACTATTTTATTTCTGATGAAACTATAATTAGTAAGATGTATTCAAGATCCTCTTTATGAGTGTGGTGGAGTGCTTAGTTAGGAAAATGTGCATTAGTCAGAATATGTGAAGTATTTCTAGTGTGCTCCATGATTGTTTGGCATGTATGTAACAATGCATGTTCAAATACTGGTATGCAGGATCAATTAAGATGCAATCTTGATAGTGATGTGATGCAGCTAGGCTCTTCTATTTTGTATACGGATTATTGATCTTGGCAGAGGATTGGTTTAAAAGGTGGAACAAAATAGATGAAATGTGAATTAAAATTTTAATGATAACTAAAATTTTATTAGTAATATGCAGTTAGATTCAAAGATATGTAATGCAATTAGATTGAATTTGCAATTAAAACACCATAAATTAAGAGATACAGAATTTCAGAGCAATGTTATCACATCCATTGGTGTTTATTATATTTGTCATTAGTATAGCTCAATTCTCCAATGTGAACTCAGAAATAACAAAATCCAATGCTATGACTTTATTATAGGCTTAATAACAATTTTTAACATTAGCATGCTCATTAGTAATATATATTTAAAAATCGTATAGCTACTGTACCTAAAAAAATTATTCCATGATAGCCTTACAGTAGATATCAATATGAATGAAACATTAGTACGATTTCGTATGAATACTGTACCTTAAAAACCACGTCCATGTTCGACTTACAATAGATATTTGTATGAATGAAATGCTCAGCTTCTTCGTATGAAAACAGTACCTAAAAAACTATGTCCATGTTTGACTTACAGTATCTATCATTATAGATTAAAAATCTAGCTAATTTTATTACCAAATTTCATATGTTAATGTTGCTAAGTGCATGGCAATACATGATAGGGTTACTGTAGTCTTGACATGAATTTCCTAATAATGAACTTAGGATCTTTATATGGTAAACCAATCATAGAGAACTTGAAGGTTTTTCAACCAATGTCCAAAATCATAATGCACATGGCCATACCTCTATTAACTATGTTTCCGTCCTGATTAAACAATTATCATTGTTAAGACTCTGCTATGACACATAAATGTCGATAAAGTATGTAACTAATCCTACTTAAAGTATGTAACTGTCTACAACATGGATTATTTGTAATACCTGTTAATTTGTGAAACAAATCTTGATAGATTTCGTTCTGAGCTGCTGGATCATATTGTCTTTCATCATAAATCAATCTATTTCCAAGGAAGTCAATGACGTAGTTTTTCGGATATGGCATTGGCTTAAAGTCTTTCAAGGTACGTCTATTTTTCTGCAACTGCTTCTCAATTTCCATCAATGTTAGTTCTTGGATTTCTTCATCCGATAGTGATAGTTCTACAATTAAATTTAGAATAGAAGTCAATAATGTGTATATATATGTAGACATAAATTGAGAGCATAATAATTAATGAAAGAAAGACATATAACCTGGATTATGTGACAATCTTCTTTGTTCATAAAGGATACCATCTGATAAGTATCTCCATGAATTGCGCCAAACATGGTCAGGTCTATTCATTGAAGCTGATAGCAACATTGTAACAAAAAGTTTACGCAAAAAAACCCCAGAACCCCAATTATAAGCCTCTTTTATTGCCTCAATGAACTCTTTGTCATCTTGGAGAAAGCCCATTGCAAAACATGCCTCTCTGAAAGTTTGATGCTTGAACCCGTCAATTGTTTTGATGTCATCATAACTGGTAGGCCCTTATTTAATCGTCAACAACATCCTCATATAATACAACTCTCCTGTTGTTGGAGGAACCCAAATCAGTCGTCCAATTGTGTAACCTCTTTTTCTTGGTTTCCAACACTTTTTACTTTTGACATAAACAAACTTTGACACAAATTGTCCGTATGTCAACAACTTTGCTTCTTCATAATCTTTATTTGCCACAAACCAAGAAGTAAACATTGACTCGGTGACACTTGGTTTAAGAAGGATGTTTCCAATTTGTTCGAAATCCTTGTAGTACACAGAATTCTCACCTTCCATATGAAAAAACAACCTTTCAACAGCAGCCTTCCGCCCATGAATCGAATAAGAAAAGATTCTCCAGCATGCCTCGCTTGGTGAAATATATCTGCAATCAAGGTATTGTTTGATTTCGTCAATATTTTTGTCACCAGCAGGAGTTGTTGGAACAATAATAGCTGATATGCGGTCGGAACCTTTGTTGATGTACTTGAAAAGATACTTGATCGAAGTACTTTGATTGCACCATTCCATATTGATGTGTGCTTCATACTTCATCAACAAACGTGGGTTGTGTGGCACCACATGTCCGCTATGAAGTTTGGTTCCATTTTTGTCAATTGTAAACCCATTATTTCTTCTTCTATAAACCGGATATCCATCTTGATCAACCACTGTGACATCTTGAAACTTCTTAGGATAGTACTTGGAACATTTACCATCCTTCATGCATGGACACTTTGGGTTTGCCAATCCACAAGGTCCATGTACCATGTGGTTCTTTACAAGATCATACAATTTCGGATGTTTTAATGGATCTGGTACCTCAGCAGATATAATTTTATCTATATCATCTGGAGTTGGATATTTATTTGAAGGATGCAAGAAAATTAGTATGTGTGCATGTGGCAAGCCTCTCTTTTGAAATTCAATGGTGTACATATCTGTAAGGAAAAAAGTATGTAAGTTGTTTTGTAAAAATTGTGAAAATAAAAATGTAACTAATAACTTCTTTAATCAATCAAACTTAAAGAAGGGAAAGAGAAGTTACATGCAAGAACTTTGCCCAAAACACCTTTCTTTGTGACGTCAGCTAGAAGGCTATCAAACTTCATCTTAAAAAATCTAGCAATGAGATCTGGTCTATCGTGGGGTTTCAAGTGTAGAGGACCTAGCACTCGTTGAATTTCTGGCCAATTTGGGTTGCATGTGAAAGTGATAAATAAATCCGGAAATCCCATTTTACTACAAATAGCCATGCCATCATAGTACAATTGATCCATAAAGCGCCGACTTCCAACATAAGTAGATGGTAAGATGACTCTTTTTCCTGTGCTTGATCCCGCTGTTTGACTTTGGTCTCCATCTTCATTAAGATTTCTGTACTTTGACACCCGTAGGTTGGATTGATTTTTTCTTAGCCATTTCAATCTCTCGCCTTCAAGCATTGTGTAACCATCAACTAAAAATTGTTGAAACAACCTCCTGGATGATAACAAAGTTTTTCCCTCTTCGGATCTTGTTTGGATTCTGTATGCTAGCCATTCTCGAATAGTAAGTCTGTTTCTTATATTATCTTCAAATATTTCAAGATCTCGATGGGCAACATTTGGTCTATAACCATCCTCTCCGTACGGGAATATCAATGGATACTGGTACGCCAAATAGCTTGCATGAAACTCATCAATCCGTTTTAATTTCCCCCCTTTTCTTTCCATTATAATGTCTCTTTCCTCTGCCGTGTCAACGTCACCAACAATTAAAGCAGCCACCTCAGAAACTGTAGGTTGATTGTACACTCTGCCATCACTGGATCTATTTGAAATTAGTTTGAGTTTCAAATTATGGAAATTGGTTTCATTAAGACGTTGTCTTGCCATTAGAAAACTTTTCGCATGTATGTTATGTTTGTACAACATATCACACAAGTTTTGGACAATATCAGGACGAATGTTGTTTGTGTTTCTACATCGAAAAATATAAATAAGTTAGTATGTATAATAAACATTTTGCATAGTAAAGAAGGAAACCATAGTTTTTCTCACCTTAGTCCTGCCATTCTATTTGTTACTTCATTTTCGGTGTCGTAAATGTAAAGTTGTGCAAACTTAGGTGGTTGGCCTTCTGATGGCAACAAACTTCCAATTCTATGGCAAGACTGGCCTTGAATTCTTATAGTAGGTGGACCGCGGCCATTATTGAATTTGTTGTCCAATTTAGCTCCCGGTGAAGTGAATGCAAACATCATATTGTAAACCCGAATTTGTGATTGAAAATTCTTACTGTCAGGTGAATCTTTATCAAAGAGTAAATGTGATAACACATCTGGAGGATGTTTTAAGAAAGGCAATTCAACTTTGCCATTTCCACAACACAATGTGTACTTAGGACATGCAGCATGTCGATGTTTTTCAATTCTCTCTTGATACCACATCAAGGCCTTACAATATCTACACTCAATGATAGGATCCCCCAAATCGTAATAAACTGAAGAAATTAACGCATATATTGTGAGTTGTAAGATTCATATATTTCCGGGTTGAATGAGCACTAAAATGGTTATGTGTTAAATGCATTAATGATAGCTATTCAATACATACCTTCATTGTTTATGGGAGGCTGGTCAGTGTTCGAGAATGGTGGCCAGCTGTCTTCATTTTCAAGACTCGAGTCATCATCGGATTGCATTGCTGTGTTATAAGCAACATGAATGTAAGAATAATATTTAATAAGATATGTTGAATATAACAAATCACATTAAAAAAAGTAGTTAGGGAGAAATTTGATAAAACCAAAGAAAGGATTATAGTCTGAATCATCTTCATCATCAGTATCAAAATCCAAATTAGTTGTAGGCGTAAATATAGGGCAGTTTGGAATTGACATTGGTGGCATTGTGCTTGTATCCAAATTGATTCCAGGAACTAATGCAGACGGTGTGACAGTTTGAAAGGTGTTGCTGAATATGGTTTAAATAGATAAAATAAAAATTAGTATCACTCATTGTCACAGTAATTTGGACATACTAACAATTTATTTACTTACATATTTCTATTAGGATGTTGGTCTATTTCAGTTGGGAGTGGCGTGTGGGATGTGTGTTGTGCACTGTGTGTGATGTTGCTAGCACGACTAAGTTCAGCAAGACCTCTTTGAGGACGTCTTCCCTGTTTGAGTAATTGTGTCGTCTCCCGTTTTTTTTTCGGGATATGTTTCCTGTTCATAAGATTTGCATTAAAAATGAACATAAAGTGTGAAAATGGGACAATTTGGAATAGACCTTGGTGTATCTGTGTTTGTAGTGAAACTGAATCCAGGAACAGTTACAAATGGGGTAGAAAAATGATTGCTGCCACTGAAAATAGGAAAACATGATAAATTTTGAAATCTGATCATTAGATTGGCAGTACATATAGTTGTATATAATAATAACGAAACAACTTACACAGGACTAATAGGAAGTTGGTTTAAAACAGTGGGTTGTGGCGTGCGTGTTGCGGGTTGGTCAATATGTGTGAGGTTGTAGGCAAAATCAGGTACACCTAATCCCTTTTTAGGACGACCTCTGCCCCGTTTGCTTAATAGTGGAGTTTGAAAAAGGTTATCACTAACATGTTTCCTGTATAACAAAAACTTATCATATCTGAAATGCAATGAACATGACATAAGATATTTTGATATGTGAATGACACTTACTGTACTGCATTTGCATGAATTGGTTGCGTTGTATATGAAATGCTATTTTCAATTCTGTTAACAGTGTGATGGCTTGGACACAAGTTTTCCTTTCCCTTGTGAATTGCCGACTGCGGTTTGACGTTTTCCTTTTGGGGACTTGAGGCCACATTGGTGAATTTGGACATAAGGTTTGTTCCCAATTGATGGATGTTCAACACTTTGTGTGGTGTATTTCTAAAAGAAGTTGATGTTGAAGGGTCTGTTCCCTGTAAAATAGCATCAATTTTTTTACCATCACTAACAATCTTGCTGATAAGATTTTGGTTGGATTCGGTTGGAGTTATAGTTGACAGTGGAATCCTATAGTTGGAAGAGTGTATTTCATGTAGTGGATGATGTTTGAAACGCTTTGCATGTTTAGACTTGAGAATATAAAATCTCCGCAATCTAGCTCGCTTTGATGCATGTTTCTTCAAATCATAGTCATTATTAAATAAGACATGTGGCTGGTTCCTAAAATAGAATGAGAGGCATATAAACAATCACGGAAAAATCATACAGTGATAGGCTGGTTCCTCATTCAAAATGAAAGGTAGACCAATTAATATAAACATCATACAGTGATAACATTCATAATCCACAACTTTGTATCAGTGTAATGTATCAGCATATATAATGTAACAATGTTATAGTCACAATTCCATTAGAATATGCATCAGTGTAATGTATTGGCATACATAATGTAACAATGTATCAGAATATGTTAATGAAAACACATTATTTGTCCCTTGTACATCATATAGATCTCACTTGAATATCTTGATATCAAGTTTCACTTGAAGTGTGATTATGAGAAATGGTAACATCATTTTTTAGGATGCATATACCACAGGGAACAATCCTATTGAGATGCTAATCGTATGGATAAGCGAACAGAAGTGTAGTACCTGACTTGATTATGATTCCTCAAATCATCTTGCATTGTGTTTGATTTGAGATAGAAATCTGGCAAACTCAAATGTATTAGAATGCAACCATATTTAAATCAAAGATGCTCTATAATATGACACTTGATATCAATACCCAACTATAAATTAAGAACCATTTTCTATAAAGAGCATATCAACTTATAATTTGACAAGGATACAACCAGCATCATAAAAATATAACTGACAAGCAAGAAACCGGTACCATGAATGCATACTTAAGTGCAAAAAATCATTATATCAAGGCAATAATAAACAATGTTATTAAGATATTTACTTTCTTGAGTACCTGGGTTTGATGTATGTTCCTATGTGAAGATGTCAACAACTGAGATGGCAATACATTCCTGTGGACATGTCTCGATGGTTGACTTTCTAAGAGGGAAATTGCAAAAGTCAAATAGAAAATTTCACGATTAAATTATTCTAAATAGATTGATTATAGTAATAGGCATAAACACAAATAGATAACAGTAGGTTGGTAAAAATATTCCAAACAAATGGATTAAAATAATAGTCATTAACACATAAATAATTAAAGTAACAGTAAATAGCATAATAGGCCTAAACACATACTGATTTTGGTTGGAAAGGTAAATGCCAATTACTATGGAAATGCCAATGGTTCATAATAGCAAGTTTCAGATCAGAATGCTAACTATTTAGTTGGAAAAGGAAGTGATGCACATCAGCTCATTTTTTATATTGTTTTGGATTATTATAGTCAGGAAGTACAATTACATTAGATTGCATAGGTGGTGATTAGACCAATATCTTTTTCGTTGGACATAGTTTGTAAATCCTACCATTAGATAGGCGGCTGAAATAGGACAGAAGTTTATATTATAATGATAGCTAGACATGACTAATATAGAAGCATGGTATTTTAAAACTATATTTAAATGAGATAGGTGAGCAAACCATCATGAAAAGTCTGATCCGGTTCAATATTACAGAAGTACTTGGTGAAATGTGATGTGATGTCCATGATACAAGGCAACTATATGTGGCTATATGCTGAGTCTATGATGTTGTTTATGCAGATTTCCAACAGATTTGGATTTTTATAATGCTACAACTTCCTATATACATATAGGTAATGAGTGATATATATTATCTGAAAATAAAAAGTTGAACAACATTGAAATGAATATGTTAAGGCAATGCAAAAGCTGATGAAAATGAAAAGTTGAATTTATATTTGAAATTAATATGTTGAAGAGTGAAAGTTAAGAGAAGTTTATAAAACGGTATTTTTTAACCAACTAATGAGTTTGATTTGGACAAACTACTAATCCAATTTAAGTATTAAAGTTGGATGTCTTATTTAGGAGTGTAGAGCAAACATCCACCAGAGTGTAAATCCATGTATAAAACAACACACTTTTGACTTAGATTTAAGGTATTCGCTCCTGTATAAGATTTGGTATGTATAAGGCATTGTTGTAAGATGTGAAGTTATGGACAAAATCAAAAATAGATTTGGCAAGGTTTTGTTGATATAAAATAGTTACATCAATACAACAGGAATCAAAGGGTAGGTAGAAGTTTACATCTGGCATGTATTATATGTATATAGCCGAAATTTTCAAACAATAATATAAACATATTGGATGAATCACCATTCTAGATACCACCATAGTTGCCAAAACAAACCATGTCATTGATCATATATTGTTAGCATACAATTATAACCATGTATCCAAAATAGGTAGCAAAAGATCGATAGGTAGCAAAAGATCATATATGTCATGGTAGAAATTACATCTACGTTAGATACGTTCCAAAATCACAATATAATTACGAATAGTCATGGGTGTTGCCTTCATTCAGTCTTGATATGTTTTGCACTCTTGGTGGCAGACAGTTTAGGCGACAGGAATTCTGGTTCTTCAAAGTTTTCCATCTCTATTTCTTCTGACAGCCTTTTAGATGGGGTAGTGCTGGAGGTTCTTTCCGGGCTCCAATTTTGAGAAGCGGAACATGTTGGCTTAATATAGAAAAGAAGCATGTATTAATATATAATGAACCAGACATGAAGATCTATTTGTGTTATAGTAAACTTACATCAGTTTCGTTTGTTGTCGCCAAAGGTGTATGTTTCAGGAAGGGTATGTCTGTAACTGCATCTTTTCCTTTAAGTGTCGGAGAGCAAGTGGCAACCTTGGAAGTTTTCTAATTTGTGTCAAAATAAAGGGTGCAATATGTTAGTCAATGCAAAATCCAAAAAACTCTATTTCCCAATTCAATGTATGTGTTGTGAAAATAGAAGACTTACCTCAGTAGGAACCATGAAATCTTTAATCATTTGGATGATCTCTTTATCCTCGGTAAGCCTAACGACAGATGCCTGTTTGAAGGTTGGCTGGTATTTTGCACGAAATGCAAACTCTTTGTCTATAAGACAATCAAGATGAGCCGGGTAGATACAAGGGTGATCTTCCGCAGTCTTTGTAGATGTTGTTGATTACATGAAAATATACAGTGATGAGTAGAAGTAAAAAGGTTTTTCCATATTTGAAATGTGTCAGTGAACGGATCCGAAATAAATATGTGTTAGATATGTGAGAAACGGAAATATATCTACTGTAATGTATATAAGGTGGGTGATTATGAATTCAGATAAACAATTTCATAAGCCAAATATAGTCAAGAAAATTACATATTATTAGATCATATAAATAAAGCAACATATGTGCATATATTGAGTTAACTAAAAAATTTTCTTTGTAAGATGTATATACCATCACATGGAGCCTTATTGGTCCTGGTACAAATAATCCTAAAAAAAGCTGCTGCTAGCTAGGTAAGTTAGTGACTGGTGAAATAAATTGGCACAAAATAAATTTTGAAGAATGAATAAAGGGACTACGCAGAACAGCATATAAAGCAGAAATATTGGGACAAAGAAGCATTGTATTTAGTATAGGTTTCTGTTAAGCATAGGCATTTGCATACTTAAATGATTTGGTAAAAATTCATTGTATTTTGTATAGTCCTTAGACACTGATATTCTAAACTGATATGAAATATATTGAATTTTATATAGGCCTTTTATACTAATATTCTATACTGATATATAGTTCATTTTGATTTATTTTCATATGTCATGAAATTTAGTTATGAAATTTATTATAGTCCTACAACAAATATATATATGACAAAGCAAGTATAAAATATGTATTTCATAGATATTGTGTTTTAGATTCTTAGTTGATTAAGTATATTTCCTAATAAAAATATATTAGAGGAACATAAGATATTCAAATTTAAATCAAGCCCTTTGGTCTCATGAGCAAAAAAACATAATATTGACTATACTGTAACTAAATATGGTGTATTCTCTTGTCTCTGTCTCTCAAGATAATGGTGTTCTGTCTTAGAAGGCATAAACATTAATATGCCTAAACATTAGTGTTGTACCTAAATATGCCTAAGCATGCTCATTGATGTCTTGTCTCATGAGCATCAAAATATTAGAAAGCTTATTAGAAGGCATATTTCATTGGTAACTAAATATTTAGTTACATTAGAAGACATTAGAAGGCATTATTGTCATGCCTGCACCAAGTATTTTTCTTATACAGTGGGAAAGTAAAGTCTCCTGCACCAAGCATTATCTATACAAATATAATATATTATTTTACTAATTAAATAAGGAAAAAATATATTATTTTTTATGACTAATATTTTTTATGTATACCATGAATTATATTTCCAACTAAACAAACAAAGATATATGGTTTTTGTCATCCATCACAGTACACCAAAAAGCATTATATGACAGTTAGGATTTTGCTGATGTGTGGAATTGCAAAACATCACACAAACAGTATTGATTTTCTGAGATAAAATAAGATATTTTCAGCCAAGTTCATAAACAACTATACAAAAATAGAGTTTGATAGAGCACAAGAATAAACACCTTATTCATAATCTCCCTTAGAGCATGTGCAGGCATGCCAACATATGGAATACATTCTTTGTCCCAAAAAACAAAACAACCCACTTTGTTGTCAGACTCAACCTCAATTTCAATTTTATACCTAGTTGAATATTGAGAAATAGAAGGTTACATAAGAGAACTGAAAATTAATGTAAACATGGTATGATGATGTTGTTAGAAATAAACATACTTGGTTATAGGTGCTGAAGGACTATCACAGCAATTGCATAGGAATTTCATTCCAGGCTCCTTGTTCGTCTTCTTACAGCTAGGACATACTTCATAGTACCACCCAAATTTACTTGTCTTGAACCTCTTGGTTGTTCCAAGTGTGTTGACAAAAGTTTCCTTTAAGGTAGTTAACAATAAAAAAGGATGTCATTATATGGACATTCAATGAATGCGGTGTAAGCAACATGTACAACTACTGCACCTAAAAAACAATTCCATGATTGCCTTACAGTAGCTATCAATATGAATGAAAAATTAGTACCATTTTGTATGAATGCAATACCTTAAAAACCATGTCCATGTTCAACTTACGGTAGCTATTTGAATAAATGAAATGGTTAGCTGCTTCGTATGAAAACAATACCTAAAAAACTATGCCCATGTTTGACTTATAATAGTTATCATTATAGATGAAAAATCTAGCTAAGTGTATTTACAAATTTCATATGTTAAAGTTGCTAAGTACATGGCAATAAATGATAGGGTTACAGTAGCCTTGACATGAAATTTTTGTACCACTTCCGCAGTCTGTACCTATTTATTTATTAAGTGCATATTAGTAAGCTTTAAATTAAACACTTTTAAGCTGCCAATAAATAACTCTATATTTCATTTATTTTTGTTTTTATGAATTTAACTTTTTAAGTTGAATTTATACATGAGTTAAAGTGCAATTTCTACAATGACTATTTTATTTCTGATGAAACTATAATTAGTAAGATGTATTCAAGATCCTCTTTATGAGTGTGGTGGAGTGCTTAGTTAGGAAAATGTGCATTAGTCAGAATATGTGAAGTATTTCTAGTGTGCTCCATGATTGTTTGGCGTGTATGTAACAATGCATGTTCAAATACTGGTATGCAGGATCAATTAAGATGCAATCTTGATAGTGATGTGATGCAGCTAGGCTCTTCTATTTTGTATACGGATTATTGATCTTGGCAGAGGATTGGTTTAAAAGGTGGAACAAAATAGATGAAATGTGAATTAAAATTTTAATGATAACTAAAATTTTATTAGTAATATGCAGTTAGATTCAAAGATATGTAATGCAATTAGATTGAATTTGCAATTAAAACACCATAAATTAAGAGATACAGAATTTCAGAGCAATGTTATCACATCCATTGGTGTTTATTATATTTGTCATTAGTATAGCTCAATTCTCCAATGTGAACTCAGAAATAACAAAATCCAATGCTATTATTTTATTATAGGCTTAATAACAATTTTTAACATTAGCATGCTCATTAGTAATATATATTTAAAAATCGTATAGCTACTGTACCTAAAAAAATTATTCCATGATAGCCTTACAGTAGATATCAATATGAATGAAACATTAGTACGATTTCGTATGAATATTGTACCTTAAAAACCACGTCCATGTTCGACTTACAATAGCTATTTGTATGAATGAAATGCTCAGCTTCTTCGTATGAAAACAGTACCTAAAAAACTATGTCCATGTTTGACTTACAGTATCTATCATTATAGATTAAAAATCTAGCTAATTTTATTACCAAATTTCATATGTTAACAATAAAAAAGGATGTCATTATATGGACATTGAATGAATGCGGTGTAAGCAACATGGATAGAAGGTTAAAGAAGGATATATCTCACATTTTGAAGAGAAATCATATCCCCAATGGTTTTGAAATCTTTCATAAAGGAGAAAGTGTTGTCTGCAAATGACCCTTGCGAAGCAGAAGCTTGTGAAAGTGACTGTGAACTGACCTTGGATGATAAAATAGTATCTCCTAATCTAAGGTTCACAGCATGAAAATTACAGTTGTTAAATAATTAATTAAAATGAACCAAAGTATATATTGTTATTGATAGAATGTATGTTTGTAAAATGAGATAGACAGGGTGACAAACTTTGCTACGAAATCTGTCACTTGAGGATGGTTGTAATTGACAAGCAACTTAGAGCCATTCCATGCATTGGAGAGGTTCAACTTTCCAGTGGCTAAAAAGAAGCAAAAGTAGATGTATTAATTATTAGGATATAATGGAGATGGCTCTATAAATAGTCCGTTGTAGTATCTAATTACCTGAACTTAATCGAACCCAAGCATGTGTCAGGATGACAGTTGTAGGTCCAGATGAATGCTTATTGTTATCTTGTGTGTAGCCCTGAAATTGTGTTGCATAGGAATCCCATAGTGTAACACCTATTTCATTTCCACTGTAAAGGAGAAAAATATAAAGGATTAGAGTTATTAACAAAATCAGTTTAGAGCAGCGAAAACGCAATGTTTGGAATCATACGACTCATCTGTCAAGGCAATGTTGATGAAAGACTTTTTGCCTCCCCCTCCAGTCTGTGTTTTTACGACATCACGGAGTACCCCAATCACATCTGTGTAATGTCAAAAGCGATTTGTAATAAACATCAACTATGATAAAGCAAAAGGTTGCAGAGGAAGTGTTAGTAGCAGTACCGTATAACCGATCACTTTGAAATTTTCCAGTTAAGAAATCAACAATAGGCTTGAAAGTGAACTTGTGCTGGGGTATATCAGGAATGTCTACCTTGGTGATAGCGGTTCCATTAGTAAAAAGTAGCTTTAACGTATTATCACAAACCTTCAAAGGTAGATCGTTGTCTAAAGGTTCACCGTTATAAACAACATATGTTTGATGTTCTTGGAACCTAGTTTTCCATACTTCCACATTAGGATTTTTAGTGATGACTTGAATTTGGTTGCCCTGGACATCAAAGTTTTAGTGAGTAAAGTTATAACATGTTTCAGCATCAGAGACAAGAAATGTTCAAAACGTAAAAGTTCACCTTGATGTCTTGTAAAATAGCTTCAAAATGCTCCTGACCATTTCGTTCTTTCACGACCCATAGGTCAATAACACGGACAGCAATCTTCCAGACATTGTTACCCTTCTGTAAATCAGTTATCATAATCGGGGGTCTCGACATGACGCGGTTAGCTGAAAATTCGAACACGAGAAAACACACACAATCAAAATGTATACAACAAAACAACCTAGAGTGTTGGATACAACAAAATATGTTACGGTGTTGTACAGAACGAAAAAAACTATGATTCTGTACAAAACGAAACAAAAACACATAAACATATTGTGTTGTTACATATTATTGACAGTTCAAGATAACAAAACCAAGAAGGAACCATGGAATAACTGACCTTAATGGCGATGATCTACGGTTGAAGGCAATGCAATGTGGGTCAGGCGAAAGAGGTGATGTACCGAAACAAAAAGAAATGTGAGGAAAGTTTCTTTTTGAAAAGCCAAGAGATGAGAGAAAAGTGACTGAAGTGAGATGTTGGAAGGGAGTAAAGTTGGTAATCGTGTACTTAGGGAGGGAAAAGATGAAGTTCTGAAAAGTGAAGTCCAATTGCTAAACCCAATAGACAATGTACACATGGCAGTGTATGATATTAGTTAGTGTTATTATGAGTTTCATTTTGCTAATTACCGTTTTAGACAAATTAATAAGTATGAGTAAAATATGTAAAGGTTAGTATAGGGTTAATGGTGGTAGTAGATTTTCTTAGGTAAGATAGTAGATTTGGTTGAGGTATGTGATTTGACCAATGATCCAATACTATTTTCTTTTCTTTCCTGCTTGAAAATCAAGCCGGTGCGTCCGGACGTGCACATCCAGAATCTAGAGGCAAAAAAGAAATTTTACATGGTATATTAAAAACTTGGGTGGTGTATTAAGAAATTATCTATTATTTTTCTCATATTTACAATTGACCACTATTGACGTGTTGACGAAACAATTGTATGGGAGAATATCAGTTTTACATAAGTTACAAAATTTATGTAGTAAATAAGAATAACTTATTTAATAATTAATTAAAATGACTAATTAATTAACTAATTACATAGACTAACTCAAATACCAAATTGAAATATTATTCACTTCTATTATGAAAATTATAAAAAAAAACAAATAAAGTCGGAAAATAATCAATTGAAATAAAATTCAGTTTTTGAAATGAGAGATAAAATGCGGATGAACGGTTGTGATGAAGACATCAACAACAGCAGGAAAGAGTTGCGGATCCAAATCCACAAAGAAATGTCTTAAATACATATTTATGTTGAAAAGAATATAATTTATCAAAAAAAAATATGTTGGCTCATTTTTTTTATAGATAGAAGTTAGAATATTAATTAAGATAAAAAAATTCAATTTTATTTAACTATAAATTATGTGATATATATATTTAAAAGAATGGTTTTTATGAATTATTTCTATAGATTAAATATACAACATCCCCTGCAATATAGGTAAGTTTCGCTTTATCCCCTGTAATATATTTTTTTGTTTTATCCTCCTAAGCGTTCAATTTGAACACTAAATCTAGGGGATAAACCAAAAAAAAAAATATTACAGAGGGGTAACTTTGACGCTTAGGGGGCAAAATACATAAAGTTTTAACATTTCAAGGGGTGACTCAAATTTTTTTTTTATAGAGGGTAAACCGGAAGTTGCCTACATTGCAGGGGGTGTTGTATATTTAACTCTATTTATATATATAGAGTGTCGTAGTCTGCTTCAATTTTCATCCAGAATCCTCTTCTGTAGTCGTCAAGTTAGAATTATTCATGTTATACCCGTCAATAGCCTTGATTCATTCTCTGGGGGTTTAACCACCATTTCTTTTAACTGCATTATGAGGGATGTTATGTTGATCTTCATCGCCTTTTCCCTGTCATTACTCTTTTGCTCATGTTGCAGAGCCTTATGTATCCTTTGTGCTCCAAAAAGGTTGGCACATATTATTAATCTATGTGCTTACAAGTATGACGTCTGCATCAACTATTTGGCTTTGACATTGACAATGCTTTTAAGTGAAGTCTTCATCAGAAGTACTAATCAAGTCCATCTAGAGTCAATGATGATAACACTATGAGACGAAGTCATCGCTTAATGCATTGATTAAGTTGTGGTTCCTTAAGATAAAAGAATCAAAGCTCATCGAAGTGGTGATCAAGTTGTGGCGCTTGGAGATCAAGTTGTCAAAGCCTCTCTCTGAAGATCTATAATCAAGTAATGTGTCTGATGGTGTTGTCTATCTGGAATAGTTATTTTAAGTATCATCAGAAGAAGATTCAAGGTTTCAATGAAGTGTAAAAGTCAAAGATAATGTAGTAAGGAACCAGAAGCTTTAGAGTTGTGAAAGAGAGAATGTGTGAAAGCTCATCGAATTTGTGTTAATCGATCTGTGTTTGTAAAGGTATAAAACTAACTCTCGAATTTACTAAGGAAGGTCATACACACACACTTTTGATATATTGAAAAGCCTATCTTTCATTTTATTAAATGTACCAGAAATTTTTTTGTGCCTAGATAATTGACTAAAAGCTCTAAAACTTCTTTGTGAATGTATAATCAACTAGCCCTTAGGCCTAATCGATTATCTCTTTTTATAACGCCTAATAATCAACTATTAGTTCTTATAGTCGATTAGTAACGGCACTTTTGAAAACCTTCTATTTTTGTACTTTTTTTTAATAAGAAAAATATTGTATTCAACAAGGATACTAGGGCTATCCCAAACCACTTACAATGACTTTACTATATACAAACCATCTTGTAAATCTAAAGATACAACCAAGGATAATTATACCACTCGTAGTAATTACAATTGAATCCAAAATTAACTTTCTTTCTAATCCACCACCAATATAACACAATGACTCTATTCAACATCCTCTCCACCTTGCAAACCTCGTCTTTAAACATGATTTGATTTCTGGTCCACCATAAGCACCAAAATACGATGGCCCAACAACCAACCACACTAGACACAGAATCCACCTTCCCTTTTATTTTTTATATCCAATCCAGCAGGTGACCGCAACAACCTTGATTTTGAACATCTTCAATGTCCAGCCATGCACATACCTTCCTCCATAACATAACGATCTCTGCACAGGTAAACAAAAGATGCTGAGCATCTTCAGCAAACTCAAAACATAATCGACATACCAACTCATGCGCATTAAGGCCTATCCACCCCCACGTAGGAAGCCTATCAAGAAACAATCGCCAAGTGAACAGATTTGTCTTCATAGGGAGCTTTCCACAACAGTTTAATATCCCATAAGTTATCAACTGCCCCTGAATCATTTACCATTTGACCCTTCAACTTGCCATAGAAAGATTTAACCAAAAAACATTTCGAATTGCACTAAGGCCAAATATAAGCAGGAAAATTGGTATTGTAGTGCACATTAACATTAAATGAGTGAACACCAATGAAATTCTTCAAGAAAACATATTCATTGCATTAAAATCATCATACCAAATACAAACAAGTTTTAACATGCAAACAATGTCTAAATAAACAAATGAAAGCTACATATGGTACTGATTCGGGTACTCCTCTCTTCCCAGCATTTTCCTTTTCAAACTTGGCTGAAGATCGAGAACAAGTTGCTGATATGGGGATTTTGAGACCAAAGACTGCAAGATATGCCCTTGACTTGATGCCGCTTCAAGAGGGAATGCCGGGAAATTCATACTTTTTGCAGCAGTAGGAGTAGAATTACTCTGTATGCTTACGCCGCCCGGCGCGAAATCTATCGCCTTTGAATCAATCAGATCTTGGACTACATTATGAAAGGTTTTACATTTTTCCACATTGTGCCCCGGCGCACCAGAGTAAAAATCGCAATGGGCACTTGCATCATAATTGAGTGGGAGCTTTCCACTAGGGGGATTTACCGACCGAAGTTCAACCAATTGGGGTTGAAGTAGATACCTCAACAGCTGAGCATAAGGCATAGGAAGCGGATAAAAAATTCTGTCAGTTTTCTTCGACTTTGGAAGGTACTTCCTAGCCTTGGGGCCGTCTGGGGAAACAAGAGTTAACTGCTGGTGAGTAAGTTTCAGAACTCCCGGTTGTGTAGAAAATCCGTGAGGCACATCACTCTTGGGGATAGATTCCACAGGCAATGGTGGAACGCCAACTTCTGTTATAGCCTCAGGTGTGGGATTATCACCCTTTCTGAGCACATTTCTCACAAATTCCATAACCAGACTCAACTGGGTCTTCACTTGATTGACCTCTTCCTTCAGCATTTTATGGTCCTGAATTAAAGCTTTCATGTCCCTCATAAACTGCCCCATTTGGCTTCGCATCTCCCTTAATTCTGCTTGCACTTGGTCCATGGTTCTGGCTTGATTTCGTCTGGTTGCGTATAGGAATCAGCTATTATGCCTGAAACTAACTAAAGGTTAGAGACCCTGCAACGAGTACCTGCAAAGCAAGCAAAAAAATGCAAAATGATATGCAATGCAATGCAAATGCCATGTTTATCACCCTAGGGCGTTTTACCCTGATTCCAGTCTTAATCACAAGAATCTCAATGATAGTCACATAATGTTGAGAGAAAAATATCGCGAAGAACTGTGCTGTGATACTGTGCTGGTGAATAGCATGATGCCGAAGAAACCCCTTTGAATAAGCCATTCATTGAATTCAACAGAAAACTAATAAATGTCGAAGCATTTTACAATGAGTTCGTAAATGGGAAGTACATCAAGGAAATGACTCCATCAACAATCCTGATGGTAGCCAATAGTACATCAACAAAACTACATTAAGAAGATGGGGAAGTACGATCAAACATCTAGCTCCACATCTTTCAGTTTCTCACTAGAATGCTTGATTTCTTCAAAAAGGATTTTAGTGCGCTGATGACCTGGCCTTTCAATCAACTCTTTGATCAAACTGTCTCTCTTCTTCAGAGCTTCGGCTAGCGAATCCGCGTGCATCAAGAGAGCTTCATCAGTGCTCACTTCCTTAAACCTTTTCACCCCAGCTTGCATCTTGAGTCTTCCCATCTCCACCATGGTATCCTTAAGCTTTTCCTTGAAGACTGTCAGCTCGTCATTAACATTCTTCAGCTACTCTTGGCTTTTTCCAAAGTCTTCCCGATGCTTTCGCCATTGTTCATATGCTCTAAGAAGCTCGCCATCTTTGGCCTTTAACTGTTCCTGTAACTCTGCATTTTTGAGCCTGACCTCATCCCAGGCTTGCTGAAACTTGGCTAACTTCTCTTTGTTCTTCGCTAAGGCCTGTTTGGTCTTCTTGTGAGCTTGAGTAGCAGCATCAACACCTTTACTAACCTTTTGGAAATGTTGGGCTCTTACAGCAAAGTCCCTTTCTTTTGCTGCTAACATTTGTTCTTTGTCTTGGGTTCTCCGCTCCAGCTCTCTGTTGGCATGTAGAGCATTCTAAAGAAGACTACTCAAATCGAAATTCTCTACCCGAAGCTCATTCACCGAAGCTTGCAGTTTGTTAAACTCCTCCATGGGAACGGTGGTAGGTTGTTCCGGAATTGATGGATACAGAGGTGGCTCTCTTGAAAAGGGCAAAAGAACTTCTTCAACCTTTCTCTGAATCCATTCCGTATACTGTGGATAGGCTCTACAATTACCTTTTCCAAAGACAGTCTTCCCAGTCTTGTGTAGGTGCCCCCAAGCATGCACAACCCTTCTTAACACCTCTGTATCTTCATCCCCATTGAAGAACAAAGACTCTTTTATATGTTGGTCTTCAGGAGGGTTCCTTGAGGCATACCCAAATTGTCTGATATCCAGGATTGGGTTGTAGTTAATTCCCCCTTTCCTGCCTATCAGAGGCACATTAGGGAAGTTTCCGCAGCTGGTAATGATCTCTACTCCTTGCAACTGACGGTCAAACCAAACAAGGTTATCAGTAGTCAACCCCATTATCCGTTTAGACCACTTTAGAGAATCTCTCGTGTCCACAAACGCACCAGATTGAGGCAAATGTTTCAGAAACCAATCAGACAAAAGTGGAGTACAACAGTTGACAGGACCTCCTCTTCTTTTCTCATTTTTGAAATGCACCGAGTGGTAGAAATCACCTAACAAAGTGGGAACGGGATTTTTTCGGATAAAAACCCTCACAGCGTGCATATCCACAAAGTGAGGTTGGTTAGGAAATAGAACGATGCCGTAGATACACAAGGCCAGGATAGAGTTATAGACTGTCTAATTCTTGGCGTTGGAAAATTCTTGAGCTTGGTCTACAAGAAATTCCAAGTGAAAACCTTTGACTCCACTCTTACTAGCAACATTTCTCTTCAGCACTAACTGTTCCACCTGTAGAGCCGTTGCAATTTCTTCTATGCTAGGGTGATCTCCATAAAAGAATGGCACATTTGATTTGACTGAAATACCCAAGATGAATGAAAGCTCCTCCAGGGTAGGCATTAAGATATACCCCGAAAAGACAAAGCATCTTAGCGACGGCTCATAGAATTGCAGTAGAGTGTGGAGGGCATCATGCTCATACTTTGTAATGTTACGGACCATTTTCTCCAATCTCCCATATTTCTTCTGGAAAGTGATAAGAACACCCGGGTCAGCCATGGCTAACATTTTGTGAAGTAGATCCAACTTTGGCTCTGGAAATTTGTAAGCAACATTATTCTTTCTCTTAGCATTTGTCTCTGTCGAACCCATTGACTGGAATCAGAGGTAAAATAAGCACCTGGAAATGACAAACATGAATGTTATGTTATGATAATGCAATGCAAAAGGCATGGTATCAGTGTTCTGTGTCTGTGTTGGACTGTGTGCACGGTGTCTGTACAAGTCTGAGAATAATACTGCAGATAGAAACCCACGGACTGTAACAAGTTACATCATCCGTCTGTGAAAATATCAGAGTATCAGGGTATGTAGGAGGCATGGTCACCTGCAAACCTGTAAACACCCGCCCATACTCACATGTGGGTATTAGAATAATGGTTCCTCAATTTCGGATTCTCGATTTGAGAAGCAATAGCACATTCAGCCCGTAGGATACAATGCTATCGCCAAACAAAGAGGTCGTCCACTGATTCACCCAAAAAAGGTCATCCTATAGCAAGTTCTCAGCCTTGGGTCCTCGGATCGAGAATGTGCAATGGGTTTGCCACATAATGTGGTCTGCCACTATCACATCTCGGGAGGAGTGCCGCAGCTGAGTCCTCGGGAATGGTCACCAGAGCCGACAGCTTCCTAGGTCAACACCCCGAAATGCACAAGACGCGCAAATCAGAACATCTCCCAAGAAAACCTCGTCTGGTTGTGGATTTCGTGTAAACCATACATAACAAGATGCTACATAGGCCACACTACCGTCCACTCTAGTCCTATGTATGTACTCAAGCCTGTGTAATGGGCTTATCTCTCAGAATACCCATCCCGCCAAACAGAAAAACCAGTACAACACAGTCCAGTATAGCATAATATAGCATATGAAAAGAAAATGCTAAAATGCGGTATATATAGTAATATACGGTAAAGCAGTAATACAGTAAACAACAATACAGTGCAACAGTAAATACAGCAAAAAAGTAAACACCCAATGAAAGAAAAACAGACAAGCGCTAGGATTGACTCGCTAAGGAAACCAGAGATTCTGGGTTCGATCCCCAGCAGAGTCGCCAGCTGTCGCTCCAGGGATTTTCATCCAATTGTACAAACGCGAAAGTGGCAAGGAAACAGAGTCGCCAGCAATGTGTATTTATCCCAAGAGAGGGAAAGGAAACACTGCGTAGACCTGAGAGAAAGGATAGAGCATGGTCTTGCGACCAAAAGATCTGGGTTCGGGAGTCGGTTACGCGAGAGGAAGGTATTAGCACCCCCACGCGTCCATCGTACCCGATGGGATCCATGCTTGCTGCTTCAATCAAAGGGTGATAGAAAAGATGCTGGAAAAGGACAGGAAAGAGAACGAGAAATAAATGTAGGGAAAATAAAAGAATTGCTCGAATGGGCCCTACCCCACTGCCTACGTATCTCACCGGGATCATGAGAATCAGAGCGACGTAGTTCCCCTCAACGAGGGTCGCTTTGTTTGTGTTTTTTAGCGGAAACGTCAACGTGCGCGTTCCAGTAGTTTAGGTGTTGCAGCTCGCTGTAGGGAGACTTAGGCGTTACCTGTTTGTGGTGGAACGGTCATGACGAATCCTTAAGGAATAGAATGAAGTAGATGAGAAAAGAATTTGTTTGTTTTTGTATCTTTTAAGGAGAAGTGTTTTGATTGTTTTTTGTGTTTTGTAACAAGTATTGTATTTAAGTCCTTCATGTAGGATCGAATGCCTCGCATATCGACCCAAGACGGGACGTACGCTAAACATTCTAAGAAAGTGAGAGAAGACCCCTCACTATCTTATTCTCACATGAAAGGCTCAAATACAATATTTGTTATGCCTTTATTAAGTATTTTTTACTTTCTTGTTTTGAGATGAGAAGAGAGACTCAAATGGAGCAAAAGGTGAAAACTAGAGGGGAATAAGACTCACCCTAATGTTATCATGCTTGGAATTCCTAAGGTTAATGGGGTTTAAGAAATCTAATCCTAAGAGAAAAGAGAAGGAGAACAAAAGAAACAACTTACTTCCAAGATGGAAGTTAAGTTGATCTTAAAGAGGGATGGAGAAGAAATTGTTCAAAGAAAGCATATAAATGCTTATCATGACCACAATTTGAATTATTTAAAATAGATAAGATAAGATAAGAGAAAGAAGTATGTGTGGAAGCATGTCCACACACTTACTTACCTTTAGCACCTACATGAAAAGGTTAGTTCACAAACTATTTACAAGTATTGAAATGAAGAAAGGATAACAAGTAGTGATCAAACACATTAAGAACAAATGGATAAAGATCCTAAGAGTTGAGAACCAATCAAATTTAGAACCTATGTCTAAAGGAGTGTTCTCTAATGTTAAGACACCAAACACAAATGAACTATACACAATCAAAGCTTAAACACCCAACAAATGCATCATGAAAGAAATAGGTGAAGAATGGGTGGGAATGCAAAGTGATCATGCAATAAAGATTCACACAAGATCAAAGTCAGAACCTAATGTCATTTATCAATATCTCAACATGCATATGAATCATCCTACCAATCATAAATGAAATGATGCAAGAAGAATAGATGAGAAGGAGAAGAAGCATAGAAAAGAAACATGCTAAAACTTCAAGTTAATATGCACAAACTTATGTCAAATGTAAGCACGTGTTAAGATGACTTATAATGTCATGAAAAATGACCTATAATATCATGAAAATGACCTATAAAGTGTGTACAATCAATCACAAAAAAGTTGCACAAATGCTTCACCAAAACATGCTAGAATGAAATGAAAGGAAGTACCCAAAAGTACCCTCAATTACAAGGCCTCAAAAGAACATCAAAGCTCATGTGAAAATTATGCAAATATGATTCTAATCACCATAAGTCAGAGGCTAAACACATATTAAAAACTCATACCAAAATTCAAGATAAAAGTGTCACAAAGAAATGCACAAAGTCATATTGAAATGCCACAAAAAGAAGTGTAAAGATGATCATACAAAAATCATATAAGGTGACCTTAAAAATCAAGCAAACATATTTTTGGACACTTTAAGATATTACCTAACCAATGCAAAAGGAATGGGTTAAGGATGATGTGTGAAATGAGAGAAAGAGATCATACAAGTTCAAGTGTCACTAAAGAACATCATTTCAAAAAGATGATGTCAAGCGTTGGATCAACTTCATTCAAGATCATCAATCAGATACACACATCAAGTGACTCAGAAATGAAGACCACAATAAGTAACATGCACACACACACATACAAAAGCCATTCAAATTAAAATGAGTGCACGTGAGAGGGATGGTGGATTTTAATGTGTTGGCACATTGTGGATCGTTGGATGCAAATATCAGACGGTCAAGATTTAAACTAAGGATAAGCTAGGGTTTTGGCCTAAGAAAGATTCAGGTGGCCGGAGAAGTCCCCCGGTCGTCTTCTCCGGCGAGCAACCACCACATACAGTCATCAATTCTCACAGAAATGCATAATATGCACATTGAAATGAATCTGAAGTTGAGTAGATCATGAATATGCAATTATTTTCCAAAGATCATGCACGTATACAAAAAACCGAACCAATACATTTTGCCCTAATTTTCCACCTATGCTCCTAATGAGCCTATCAACTAGCCAAGACTCACACATAGCTTCTAATAAGCTCTAAATCAATATGAATCAAGTTTAACTCACATGAATACGAAGAATTAAGGTTGAGTCAATTAAAACCTGAAACTGTGAAGAAACGTGAAGTGTTGAGAAAACTAGAGATATCTTGAGTTCTTGGACTTGTTGTGCAAAATAAATGCAGCTGAGTCTTGATATCTTGAAACAGAGAGAGATTCGAAAACTTGATGAAATTACACTTGGAAACTTGGTGCTGATTATGTTGTTCTTGCTCAGAGATCACACTGAAGATGATGATTGAAGAAGATGAGTGAATGAGGTGTTGATTTCGTGAGAGATCAGAGAGAGAGAATAGTGTTTGTGAAATGTGTGAGCAAAAATGAAGTTCAAAAATGAAGTTGTGAGTGATATTTTGATTTATATGTGTGGTTTAGTAGCTTAACCCGTGGTCAAATGAGTGAGTTTAGTGAGTTAATGTGAAGTTAACTGAGTGGCCTCTAACTAACTGAGTCAAGTTAGTTAGGGCGAGTGAGGAGAGGTTGTGCTATGGTGTAGGTGCATTCATGATGTTATGGTGAGGTGGAAGCAAAGAGAGGTGGTGATGTCGTGCTGCTACCATCAGACTTGCATAGCAAGCTTTTCTTTTCCTTTTTTTGTGCATGACAAGGCATGTGTAGTATCATGTGTAAGGGGAAGTGTTTGACTAAATGAAGCAAAGAGAAATGTGGAGAAGTGTGCGTGTGAATACTTTGAATTAACAACAACAATAATGTTTTTTTTTCTGATTTTGTAGCATCCCAAGGTTCAATGGAATGTGCAAGTTTGAGAAGGAATTTCTCTCTTGTTAGTGAATGAAAATAGCTACTTTTGATGTCAATGGAAAGAGGATTCATGGGAGAAAAGATTTGGTATGAGAATTGACTTGAATGGAGTAGTGTAGGATGGTGAAAAATGGTCCAAAACACCAAGGTTCACAACTGACTTCATGGGCGTGGCAGGTTTGGCAAGCATGGCAACCATGGCACATGAAATTTCAGCATGATCACACTAACTTGGGACCATCATAACTATCTCATAACGTGCTCAAATTAAAATTTGTCCAACATCAACATTGAAGAGGGCATAGAAAGGAACAACTTTGATGTTGGAAAGTTTTCCATTTGAAGCTTCCTTGATGGAGAAAAATGGCTGGACATTTGGCACACCATGTGTTTGTCAAAATGATGGCCGGTGGGCCTAAGCTTACCTTGCCATGACTTGGTTTTTGCCTTGATTTTACCAAACTTTAATCAATCATAACTCTCTCAATATTGATCCAATGGAGATGTTCTTTACATGGATTTGAAGCTTAGAACATGAAATTTAATTGGCTCAACTTAGGCCTGAAGTTTGGAGCTTTTATCATGGAGAAAGAGAGCCTCAAAGCAGGGTGCAAAATGGTCCAAACTTGCCATTTTTGGAAACCCTAAAGTTTCTATTTTTGGCAGTTTTGTGATTTCTTGATTTTTCATAATTCCTTCATCATTTCTTGATCAAATCTTGTCCAATGAACATATGTAACATGAATTTCATGAATTTGACCTTAAAAAGTTAGGAGTTGACTTTTTTCACTGCACAGTTGACTTTTTCCCCAATTTCTTGATTATCAAGCAACTGATCAATTGAGACCCTTTTGAAACCAATTGATGAACAATTTTCCATCCCTATACACTTAAGAACATAAGGAATACCATGAGATCAAGTCTTGCCCAGAAAATCAGAGATAAATTGATTTTAGGTCAAACCCTAATTTTGGCACCCTCTGGTTAGGAGGAAATAACACATCCTCCAAATCCAAATTCCTCTGAATATGATGTATATCCTATCTAACAAAGATGAGATATGACATTTGGAGGTGATAAAAACTCAAAGAGCTTGCCCATTTGGGGGTCAGATCCCAATTTTAGACTGCCTTGTGTAGGAGATGGTGCACTGTCCAATCGTCTTGATGAATTCCCATCTTCCAATGACTTGTGGGATCAAAGTGAGATGACATATGACTTAAGGGACCCTTGAGGCTTGTTTGAAGACCCTTGGCTCTTGTTCCCTTGCTTTGTATGATCAATACCTTTGAGAATCACTGATCCCATGCCCTTATGCAAGATGCAATGCAATGCTTTATGTTTTATTTTTCTATGCTTGAATGCAATGTAATGAAATGAAAGCACATGCTAAATGATATGAAAATGAGAGGGCAAATTTTGGGGTATTACACTCTTCAGGCTGTTAGACAAAATCAGAATTGCAATAGGATTAACTATGATCCTATCCCGATGTCCTACACTGAGCTGTATCCATGTTTTGTAAAGAAAGGTTTGATTACAATGAGGGATCCACCTACTCTTCCAAATCCTCTCCCAGCTGGCTATAGGGATGATCTTAACTGTGAGTTCCATCAAGGTGGGGCAAGTCATAATTTAGAAGGCTGCTATGCATTAAAAGCTAGAGTACAAGAATTGGTGAAAGCAAATATTCTGACTTTTCTTGATGATAATCCCAATGTTATCAATAATCCTTTGCCAGAGCATTCCAAGTGAAGTTTGAGTCAGTTCAGACGGATCATCTCCTAAAGCCAGTGTTTCAGACAGGACAGCTCATCCTTGTTGCTGATTAATCACTAGGCCTTATTTCTTTCTATTTGAATTTTTCTTGTATTGACTATTTGCTTTCGAACTTTATTTGTACTTTCATGGTAATTTCAATGAAATGAGCATTGCAATGTTTTGATTCAATTCATTTATATCCACTGTGTGCATCTTTATGCTTTCTTTTTCACAAAACAAAAATATATCTCCTGTTCACTGTCTTTATCAAACTTTTGTTTATGCAAAGATTGGAGGGAGGATGATGAAAATGAAATACCTGAAATTGTTGGATTATATGCTTTTAATCAAAACTTGGCTGATGATGTACAAGCATTGTTTCAACTCCCAAACACTGGAGAAATAAGGAAGTTAATCCCTTGTCAACCCCTTTGAGCCTAGAAGTCGGAGTTCCTTTCTGTACGGAAAAATCCGCAATCTTAACCTGGGGCAAGGTAGTTCTCAGTTAATTTGACTGTGTATTTAAACACAAGAGAATCATTGCAATCACAAACTTTCCTTCACACACATCAAAGAAGTTTCGAAGATGTCTTTCAAATAAAAAGCCAATGATGGTTCACCGTAATCATTAAGCGAGGCAGTCACTATTCTTTCAAAAAAAACGATGAAAAAAAATCAAATAAAAGCCCGCTAAGTCAAAACCTATGAAGGAGACTTAGGCGAAAAAAAATTGAGGCATCCCGCTGACTGTAAACTCAAATGACACAGTTCAGGCAAGAGTTAGGGATAACAAAAGAAAATCAAGAGGTTACCAAAATCCTCAAAGACATAATAATTTGACCGAGGTCCTCATCAAAAACAACAATATGTTGTAAGAAAGAGTGAATGCGATCTCAAAAATCTCTTGAGCCATCATCATAACAGTGTTGCAATTCCAAAATCACTTGGGACCTGAATGCATAGTTTGAATTAACTGAGCATAGGACTGAAGATCATCATGAAGAATGGGTTGGGTACAAATAAACTTTGAGCCTATATCTTTTGTTTCAAAAATCCGTTAACCAGACCACGTTACAACCTTCAAAAGACCTAATTGAAGCCAGGTTTCTTTTGAAAGCATACTACAGGAAGGTTGCGTAAACTGACTCCTAAGTTTGTTTCCAATCATTTGTTTTACTTTCTCTTTCACTTTGTATGTCTAAACCACTGTATTATGACAACTGATTCATTTGCTATACATCAATAATATCATTCCAAAAATGATTTTTGATTTAAAAATTGCATTGAGCTTTGCATTAAAATTACCATGTTTGTTTGAATAATTTAATTTGCAGGCAAACTTTCCTCATCAAGAAATTTCAAACAGTTGAGAAACTTGGTCAGTGATCCTATCAGGGGCACATTACTTCCAGATCATGTTGTGAATCAGTTCAAGATTTAGTGCTCAGTACAAGTTATTCTCAGAATTGGTTAGCCAGAAGATCTCCTTCAAGACCCATACTGAGTTTAGCCTTCTCAACAATCATTTCAAGGACTGAAGCCATGATCAATTCATCTTCAACAATAGTCCAACTAAATCCATGATCAGTTTATCCTCAACATTCATTTCAAGAATTGAAGCCATGATCAATCCTTTCCCCTGCAGCAGTCAAACTGAAGCCATGATCAATTTATCCTCATCAGTCAATCAGTCTGGGGTAGTCTTCTTCAAGAATCCTCAAGATGTCTTTCCTCAAAAGTCCATCAGCCTAATACAATCCATAAGTGTGACAGAGATGTGTTCAATATCTTCTCTCCAAGAAGAGTTGGTAGTGTTCCCTGTGTTGAGGAATCAGAGTCCCTTTTCTTCCCTCACAAAAGTGTCTATCTCAGATGTCTCTATCATCTGCATTACATACATAAAATCATTCATATATCACACATAAAAAGATTTTCATAGCTCGAAGTGTGTTTCATGCTCATGTGCATTCCCCGAGGTCCTGTTGTTTTCAACATCTTACCTTGTGATCAAAGTCCAACTTACTTGGCGCCTACCAAAATAGTTACCTATCTTTTCATTTAGTGCCATTCCTGAATGTTGTTGTTTCCCTGTGCATCTAGTCCTGTGTTAGATGTTTGTCTTCTTCCATTCCAGTGCTATTCCTGGATCGTGGTTTTTCTTTCACTCTAGTTCCATTCTTGGATGTCTGTCCCTTTTGATCTCCAGTGCCATTCCTGGATATCTTGTTCCTCTTGTTTCTCCCAATGCTATTCCTGGAAGTCTTGTCTCTCTTCTATAATCCCCAACAGATTCTTGGATATCTTTCAGTACCATCCCTGAAAGTTTTATCTGTTCATTCAGTGCCATTCCTGAATGTAGTTTTTACTTTCAGTACCATTTCTGAAAGTTCTTTCTCACTTTATCCAATGACATTCTTGGATATTTTTTCCTCAACGGAGTCCAATGTTATTATTGGATATCTTTGATGTTTATCCTCTTTTATCCAATGCCATTCTTAGATACCTTTTCCCCAGCCAAGTCCAATGCTATTCTTGGATATCTCTGATGTTTAACCTTGCCATCCAATGCCATTCTTGGATGTCCCCAGTGAAGTTTTTCAAATGGAAGTTTTGTTGCCCCATTCAATTCCATTCTTGAATGTTGTAGTTCCTTTCATCCAATGTCATTCTTGGATATCTTACCCCCAATAGAATTTTTTTTCACCTCCATCCAATGCTATTCTTGGATGATGCTGCTGTTTTTACCAGAAACTTTCCTGTTATTGTCCAATGCCATTCTTGGACATCTTTTGTCATACCTTTTGTCTCATTCGTAGTTTCCATCCAATGCCATTCTTGGATGTCATTACTCGTCTTCCAGGGTCTTGTCCCACTGTTTCCAACTATTGATGGATACTTCTTGTCACCTTGACAGATATCCAGAAATATCTCGTGTTCCCCGGCGTGTCCTTTCGCATCATCTCTCTCAATGTACCGTAAATCCCTTGTTTTTTGTCTCCCCACAAAGTGTTTTATCATTTGCATTCATTTCATCTTGTGGCATCTTAGGGCTAAAAAATATAGCCTTTTGTATTTAAGTATCTTCATATCTCCTGATAGAAGAGACTTAAATAAGGGCAGCTGTAAGACCCTAATTTTTGACCCCCAAAGATTCCACATATCATTCACATCACATTTTTTTGCGTCTTATACCACAAACAAGATCATGCTTTGGTTCCTTTATCCCTCTCTTCTTTGGGTTTATGTCTTGCAGGGATCACCGAGCATCTGTTTGTTTCTTATTTGCCTTTATTCGTTTATATCAACTAACCTTTAATTAAAATAAAAAAAAAATATGTTTTTTTCTTTACTAACTTTTTCAGGAAGGGAATCAAGGATATCAAGCAGTCCCTCAGCTCGAATAAATTCCATCTGATAAAGTCAAAGTTGATCTGCACATAATTTAACAAATTCACCTGATCAAGAGTTCTCAAGTTTTTGATTGATTATTATTCCATAGACTCCAAGGTTCATGTGTTTATTTCCATGCCTTCTTTGACAAGCAAAAGAATCGAGCCAAACCATAACAGTGCACTCAAAAAGGGGAGTTTTTCAAAATTTACACTGAGTAACCGGTTACCTCAATCAGAGTAACCAGTTACCCTCGTGGAAATTTGAAAAAAATTCAGCAAATTCAAATTCAGCAATGTTAGCACCAATTTTAAAAAATAATCACATGTGGAATATTCTAGACCACCTCCTTTTAATTCCGCTACATCATCACAATTAATTCCTACCATGTACCTCCACTAATCACCACTCTTTTGCTAATTTCCCTCCAAATTAAAATTCCAAGCCTAATTCTCATTTCCAAACCAAATTCCAATACACCAAATTTCCAAGCCTATACTCTATAAATAGAACCCTCATTTCATTCATTCTACAAGCTTTTGATAGCCAAAAAATATCTTGCAAATTCTCTCCCCAACTACTAAATTCACTAAAGCTCACTTTTCTCCTTTTGAAAGTTAACAAGTTTTCACATTGAATCTTGTTCAACTTTGAGTTAAACCTTCATTCATTCACTTTTTCATCATCAATTTCAGTAGATCAAGACTTTGGAGTTTGGATCTTGGAGCAATTTGAAGCAATTTTCAGATTTGGAATGGTAATCTCATTTTCCACCATTGTTGTTCTTGATTCATCTTCCACAATGTAGATCTTTGGTGATCCTTGTTACTTGATCCTTTGGATCTTGTAATTGTGTTTAATTGCTGATTTTTACTGTTCTTTTATAGAAAATTTTGTGCACTTTCAGTTCCATGATCATAAGGTGTTTGAAAAAAGTTTGAAAGATGATCATGTTGAATTTTGCACTGTTTTTTGACTTTGCGTGCAGAGTAACCGGTTACCCTATATAGAGTAACCGGTTACTCTGAGTCAGAATGCAATTCTTGGCTTGTTTTTGGGACTGTTTTGGTTCCTTTTCCATTTTCTTCCCTTTCCCTTTGTTCTTAGCCTTAGATCACATAATTTTGTGGTTTAATTTGGCTTTCTCTTCGTCTATTTCTCTTTTATTTTGATCGATGAAAGTCTTATGGATCTTAGAATTTCTTTGTTGAATTCTTGGTCAAGACTAGATCACTACCTATTTTCTTTTCATGCGGTATTGCTTTCGGATGACGATTTACATATCGTTCATCTAGCATGCATTAGCACAAAGAGCACTATTGACCGACCTCTAGTAGGGTGACTTCTTTATAATTCACTTGGCGATTGCTTAACATAGCGCTACATGTGTCCCGTATCGGAAAACGATCAAAAATGGTTGATTATTTGTCTTTTGTTTCAATACTTATGAGACTTGTTGTTATGAGGCTTTGGTCTTATAAATCCTCTAATGAGTTCTCATTAACCTTTGACCTAAGTGAATTATTCAATTATTATTGATTATTTATTCTAACAACTAATCACTAACTTCTAGTCTTACTTTTATGCTTCCTTATTGCTCCCTATCTCTCTTTACTTTTTTATGCTTTTATGTCATTTTATCATATCATATCATGTTTATGCTTCCGCAGTTTTTTTCCTTTGTCCGTTGGACACATGTTTATGTTTATGCCCTTTTCTCTTTGTCCACTTGGACAAAAAACATTAATAAAGGCCAAAACCTCTAAAAAACTTGTGCTTCTAATCTTGGACTATGGTTACTATCCTTTGCAATGGACATGGAATTTTGCACCTAGACCTTGGACTTCAATGCTATTCTTGGATCCTTGGACTTAGAACTAGGACCTTTTCCCTTTGCTTGAGAATTATGGTTTGAAGACTTTGAAGACTTGTGCTTTTTCTTGGTTTATGGTGAAGCTTGCTTTTGGTGGTTAGATCATTCTTATCATTAGCTTTTACTTTATGCTTTAGGATAATCACTTCTTCTCCACCCATTCAAACTCTTTTTTGTGCCCTTGTGCTCTTTCTCTTTTAAAATTTTTTTCATAAGTTTAGACATGATTCATCTCTTTAAGTGGAATTATTCGCTTGGAAATGCCGACTTGTCGTTACATTTAAAATCAATCAAAACAAACAAATTTCATTCTTTGTACCACGAATTGCGGGGTTTTGATCCTATATTGCACTTTGTGGGTACGTAGGCATGAGGCGACAAGTCTCTTCAAACACAAAAATATTAAAAAACATTTCTCTTCTCATCTCCTCAATCACTTTTCAAACAAACCTTTTCAAACCAAAAAGCGTAAATATTTCAAAGGGTTCCTATAGAGTACTATAGACGTTTTGGGTGCTAATACCTTCCCTCAACGCAACCAACCCCCTTACCCAGACTCTGTTCGTTCTTTTCATTTTTTAGAACTCTTTTAGTTTTGTTCGCTCTTTTTCCTTTCCATTTTCTGGATAAAAATAAAAGTGTGGTGACGACTCTTGCTTTTTCGAGTTAAGTTAATCAATAGCTTATACTCATGATTTTGCCGCTACAGTAAGTTTTCGGAGATGCATATCCGAAATACGCGTTTCGGAGATGCATCTTCAAATTAACCTCAAAAATATTCGCAGATGCATCTTCGGATCAATTTTTTACTAAAATGAAGTGACTGCTTGATTTACGAAAGATGTGGAGATTTAAGGTGTGTCGGAGATGTATCTCCGAAAATACCTAAAAGTAATTTTGAATTTTAAGTAATGGGAGGCACACCTTATAGTTGGAAAAGAAATTCCCATCAAATTTACCACATGTATTAGCAGTTATTAAACGTACCTAGCTGTCCTTTGACAGCAATTACATTAATTATGGGACACAAACAATAGTCAAAGAGAATCCCTATAATTATGGCTCAACAAATGGAGAGACGTTGGAGGATTAATGCTTGCAGCTGTAAAAATCAATGCAGTAAACTAACCTGATTATTTCTCTACACAATATGAAAATTTATCTATGTTTTAGGGATTCATTAAACTGCAATTATGTATAACCGTTGTACACACTGCTGGCTGCTCCTATATATTTGCTCCACCTCTATTGTATTATGCAGTGTTCACGTTTCACAATTCTTATAAAATAAAATCAATCCATTCTTGTCCTTATTTTTTTCTTGGTATCAGAGCCTTTATGAACACCACCTACACAACCATGACTTCTTTATCCCTCAATGTCAGCAACTTTATCACCCTAAAACTAAGCCCTGTAAACTATCCATTGTGGCGTGAACAAGCCTTTACACTTGCAGAAAGCCAAGACTTGGTGGGTCATCTTACAAATGAAGACCCATCACCCACTCAATACACCACCAATACCACAAACTCAGAACAATTTGTTTCAAAATTAACTGACGAATTCGTCACTTGGCGCATGTTCGATCGTTTTCTTCGAGGTTGAATAATCGGAACCCTCTCTGAGGAATGTCCGATCGTCTGCATCGAAAATGCCCACGCCGTTTGGGTCGCACTCAAAGATGCATATGCAGGAGATTCACAAGAACGTGAATTCACAATCCGTCAACAAATCACATACCCCAGCAAGGAAGATGACCAAACTATGCGACAACCTTGCTGCAATTGGGAAACCTGTCCCTGATAAAGAAAATTTATTTTACCTCCTCACAAGCCTCGGACGTGAATATGAAACATTCACAACAACCATGCTAAAACCTCGAAGTGGTGATGGTTCTCCTCTACCACTTCATGGTATTGGTGATTCCTTCATTAAGCAAAAGAATATCACACTGCCCCTTCAGGATGTCTTACTTGTTCCTGATTTAACAAAAAATTTGCTCTCTGTAAGCCAACTAACCAAACATTTTCCTGTTAATTGTGAGTTTTCTAATGTTGATTTTTGTGTAAAGGAACGGGAAACTAGGGAAACAATGATCACAGGGAAATGAAAGGGTGATCTATATGTTCTTTCTTCTTTTCCTGAATTGTATTTCTCACATCGCTTCAAATATGGCTCAACAGACATTTGGCATCAACGACTAGGACATCCTCAAACTTCAGCTTTACAATTACTAAAGAATAAAGGGTTAATTGATATAGTTGGAACTGTTAAACCTGAACATCTTTGTGATACTTGTAAATTAGGAAAACTTAATAAATTACCTTTCTCTTCTTCTGAGCATTCTAGCTCTGTTATATTTGAAAAAATACATTGCGATTTATGGGGACCTGCTCCCGTTTTATCTACTTCTAAATTCAAATATTATGCATGTTTGGTTGATGATTTCTCCAAGTATACATGGATTATTCCTTTGCAACACAAATCTGATTTTGTTAATGCTTACTTATCCTTTGAGCAGTATGTTAAAAAAAAATTAACAAAGAAATTAAGATCTTTCATTCTGATGGAGGAGGTGAGTTCATCAACTCCAAACTTTCAACTCACTTTTGTTTAACAAGTACTATACATCAAGTATCATGGCCATATACACGAGAACAAACAAGTATGGTCGAAAGACGACATAGAATAATACGGGAACTAGGTATGACTATGTTGTTCCATAGTGGTGCCTCTTTATTTCTATGGGTAGAACCTTTTAATACAGCTGTTTATCTTATTAATAGACTCCCATCTTCTTCTCTTAATTTTGAAAATCCTTATTTTTTCGTGCATGGGACACATCCTAACTATTCTTCATTGCGAGTCTTTAGCTATAAATGCTTCCCTTACACATGGGACACACGGCGCAACAAATTTGATCCAAAAACTATTCCTTGTGTCTTTGTTGGATATATTGATACACATAAAGGATATAAATGCTTTCATCCTTCTACTAAGAAATTTTTTATCTCACGACATGTCATTTTCGATGAATTATTTTTTCCATATAAAACTAATCATCATAATATAATTCTCCCTCCTACACAACATGTAGTTAGCATATTTGATTCTTGGCTACCCCATACTAATTCTAATTCTTGTGCAGATTTGATAGCAACAACTTCCACTTCACCACCATGCTCCAGTCCGCTACCCACAAATTTAGCGCACTCTCTTGCCTTACAACTCCCTATTCCGCCTATTGATCAACCAGAACAATCCTCACACATTGAACTTGAGCAGCCTGAACACTCCTCACATCATTTACATACTGAAAATGAGGTTGAGCCTGTGACTCCTACTCCGCCTATTGATCAACCAGACCAATCCTCACGGATTGAACCTGAACAATATGACCTTTCATCACACCATTTACATACTTAAAATGAGTTTGAGAATGTGACTCCTACTTCAAATCAACAACCTGAGCCTATTATTGCTGTACCGGTTCAACTACCACATGATGTACCTATACATTCAATGGTTACTCGCTCACAACACGGGATTACAAAGCCTAATCCTAAGTACGCCTTGATTACCATGCCTTGTGCCGACATTCCACGTAACCCGCATAACATTCGTTCGGCATTATCTCACCCCGGATGGAAAGCTGCAATGGGCGAAGAAATCGAAGCCTTGCATAAGAATCAAACTTGGGAGCTTGTTCCTCGCACCCCTAACTTGCATGTTATTGGCTCTAAATGGGTCTTCAAATAAAAACTCAAATCTGATGGGACTCTAGATCGCCTCTAAGCTCGCCTTGTTGCAAAGGGATATCACCAAGTTGATGGAGTGGACTACACTGAAACCTTCTCTCTAGTAATCAAGCCGGCAACCATGCGATTAATTATAACTATAGCTCTTGTTAAAAAAATGGTCCATTCGACAACTTGACGTAAAAAATGCTTTCTTGCATGGTGTGCTTGCTGAAGACATATACATGGAGCAACCTCCTGACATGAATGATCCTCAATACCCAAACCATGTTTGCAAACTACAAAAGGATCTTTATGGTCTTAAAGAAGCCCCTCGAGCATGGTTTGACCGTTTTAGTTCTTATCTCATTAACTATAGTTTTTTATGTAGCTTGGCTGACCCATCTTTATTTATTTTGCACTATAATGTAGGATCCTTAATTCTTCTTGTTTATGTAGATGATATACTCCTTACAGGATCCACTGCCTCTCTAGTCGCTGACTTCATTCAACTCTTGCAATCTGAATTCTCCATGAAGGACTTGGGACCTCTCCACCATTTTCTTGGAATTGAGATACTCCCAACAATTGATGGCCTTCATCTATCTCAAACACATTATGCTATTACTATCCTCGAACGAGCTAACATGATTGATTGTAAGCCAATGAGCACACCACTCGAAGCCAAGACCAAGATTGGCTCAAATGACACTCCCCTTGATGATCCAAGCCCCTATCGTGGGATTGTTGGAGCTTTACAATACCTCACTCTTACTCGTCCTGACCTTTCTTATAGTGTTAACTATATCTCCCAATTCATGCATTCTCCCACAATTATCCATTTAAAAATGGTTCGACGTATCTTACGATATGTCAAAGGAACTATTGATGTAGGTCTCCATTTTACTTCCAACACTACACTTGACCTTTTTGCCTTTTCTGATGCAGATTGGGCAGGTTGTCCTACCACTCGACGCTCCACCACTAGCTATTGTACCTTCCTTGGAGGAAATCTCATCTCATGGTGCACAAAGAAACAACACACAGTCTCCCGCTCCAGCACTGAAGCTAAATATAGGGCCATGGAAAACACTACAGCTGAACTCACATGGTTGACATTCATCTTAAAAGACCTTCGTATATCCCTTTCCTCCCCTCCAATACTCTATTGTGACAACATTAGTGCTCTTCACATGACCATCAATCCAGTGTTTCATGCTTGCAGCAAACACATTGAATTGGATTATCATTTTGTTCGCGAACGAGTTTCACTTGGACTTCTTGTTACTCACTATATTCCCACTAATGATCAAGTTGCTGACCTCTTCACTAAACCAGTGTCAAAGTCTATTCTCATGCACTTCCAGGACAAACTCTGCCTTCAACCTTGGCCTCGTTTGAGGGAGGGTATTAAACGTACCCTGTTGTCCTTTGATAGCAATTACATTAATTATGGGACACAAACAATAGTCAAAGAGAATCCCTATAATTATGGCACAACAAATGGAGAGACGTTAGAGGATTAATGCTTGCAGCAGTAAAAAATCAATGCAGTAAACTAACCTGATTATTTCTCTACACAATATGGAATTTTAGCTATGTTTTAGGGATTCATTAAACTGCAATTATGTATAACCGTTGTACACACTGCTGGCTGCTCCTATATATTTGCTCCACCTATATTGTATTTTGCAGTGTTCACGTTTCACAATTCTTATAAAATAAAATCAATCCATTCTTGTCCTTATTTTCTTCTGCAGTCTCACTGGTCCCATTATCCAACACAACTATTATCCCCATTAAAATCTAAGAAAAGTGAAGCTGTATGCAACCAAACAAATAAATATCTCAACCTCTTTGAATCCTCGGCTCTACAACATCTTCCTTCCTAACATATATCATATAAAATGTGCTAACCTTTTCCTATGTTCCCTCTAGCACTTTGTCATGCCAGTATGTTTACCGGTTCATACTATAAAAACATTCCTTTCATGTGAGATATCATGTTACTTCCCTTGCTTCTCAAGATCAGTATTCACAAGAGAACTGCACAAGAGAACACATGGTTTTCTGTAACGCCCCCATTTTTGTTAGAGTTATTTAATCGAGTCGATTTAATAATTTTTGGTCTTTATATTATTTTATTCTTGGTTATTATGTTTTATTACGTTTTGAGAGCGTGTGCGAGATATTTGAGTGTAGGGGTATTTTGGTCTTTTGATGGGTAGATATTATGTTTTTCATTTAAAATAGAACATAGAGAGAAAAAGAGAGAAAATAGAAAGGAAAGAAAAAGAGAAGAAGGAAAAGAGAAAGAAAAGGAGAAAGGGAGAAAACTTGGAGAGAAAGAAATTGATCCAACTGACTTTTCAAACACGATTAAATCGGGTAAGGGTGTGAAACTCGATTATCTTATGCTTGTGTATGATTATGTATGTGTGTGTTTGAATGTTCTCTTGCCTTTCCATAGTTTTCACTTCTAGTTGAAAATGAGAAAATGATTAGGAATCGATGTTTTCGCGGTTGAAAATCGGTATAAATACGGTAGATTACCTGTTGTTATGATTGGAATATGTTTTGGTGGTTATGTTTTGGTTTGGTTGGGTTTTGATGGGGGAAATGGTGAATTGGGGTGAGTAACAGCGCTGCTGCGAATTCCAGAATTCGCAGGTTCGCAATGCGAACAAGCAGCGAAGAGGAAAGCGAAGGCTCGCCAGGGCTTCGCAGTGCGAAGGGGTAGGCGAATATTCGCCAGAAGTTCGCAAAGCAAACTTTATGCTATTTTTTCTCTGCCACGGTTCGCTGGGGCTTCGCAGTGCGAATGAGGAAAGCGAATGCTTGCTAGGAGCTTCGCATAGCGAACATGGCAGATTGCTCCATTTTGTTTTCTTCATAACATTTGATTCGTAAGTCAGATTGAGGCGTGGTTGGATGCGTTGGAAAGCTATTAAAATGTTCTTTCTTATTAAAATGGTTTTTAGATTGTTGGCCGATTTAGTTATGTCGGGAATTTGGAAATGTGTCGTTTTGTCGACTTTTACCGTTTTAATGGTGTGTATTTGATGTGTTATCATGCAATATGCTTTTGATATATGTCGTATGACTTGTGTGCTGTTATATGATGTAAATGCATGTGATGAAAAGTTGTGATGATGGTTTGTGGCCTAAGTGCAAGAAAATGCATTGTCTTGTGTTTGATTGCATATGCATGATTATGGATGTGTATATGTGTGCATTTGAATGTCATGAGTCATTGTATGCCAAGCATCATGATATGCATTCTTGTTATGTCGTGTGCCCTAGTGGGTGTGAGCGACGAAACGATTCTCGAGGGGATCCGCTATAACATCGTGTGCCTTATACAAAGAGGTGTGAGCGATGATTATGGACGATCGTGTGCTTTATACAAAGATGTGTGAGCGATTCATAAACGTCGTGTGCCTTATACAAAGAGGTGTGAGCGGCGGGGAACATCGTTTGCCCGACAGGGAGTTACACTAAGTAACAAGCGATGATTCCAATAGTTCCTAAGTGAACTAATGATGAGAATGATGGAAGAAACGGTACCGCACTGCATTTGCATAGAGTCGTTGTGTCGGTCTATTTGCATTTGCATAAATCATGACTGGATTGATTTTGTGTGGAATTGTGAATGGAATTGATGAGTTGAGATATATATATATATATATATATATATATATATATATATATATATATTTTGTGTGAACTAATGATGAGAATGATGGATGAAACGGTACCGCATTGCATTTGCATAGAGTCGTTGTGTCGGTCTCTTTGCATTTGCATAAATCATGACTGGATTGATTTTGTGTGGATTTTGAATGGAATTGATGAGTTGAGATATATATATATATATATATATATATATATATATATATATATATATATATATATATATATATATATATATATATATATATATATATATATATATATATACACGTTGGTGATAATTGTATTGTGCATGATTGATATGCCTTGGTGATGGATATATGAAATATGCATTGTGTTGTTTTGTATTTGAATTATGGTGTAAGTTGTGGTGAGAATGTTTTGCATGTGTATTTTTGTATTACTATATATTTGTATGCAATTATATTATGATTGTGTTTCTCACCCTTCTGTTGTTTTGAATGCTCTATGAGGCATTGCAGATTAGATGCTGGAGGTCTTTTTGTGAAGCTTAGGTCTTCATTATTTTGTCGGTCGGCTCTGATATGTAGCACCGGGTAGTCGGGGAAATCGTTTGTGATTATGTGTATATGTATATGTTCTTTTTGGATTGTATGTGTATGACTCTGTGTATGACAGACAAACTTTTTATGATATATATATATATATATATATATATATATATATATATATATATATATATATATATATATATATATGAGATTTCAGTTGCAGATTTTTCGCTTTTATTTTGTATCTGAATTGTGGGTGTTAGGAACTAAGTTCCTCTGTTATGTGCTACCTAATTGTTGCATATCTATATGAGCAGTTAATGTATTTTGTTTCAATTGATGTGACGCCTCCGTCTATGCCGTGAATGTTTTAATTATATTCTGATTATTTGTTATCGCTTTATTTAATTGGGGGATATATTGGGGGTGTTACATTAAGTGGTATCAGAGCCTGGTTGTGTCAGTCCGTGCCAGTCCGTGTCGGTCTTGGTGTTTGGGTGAGCTGTTTGTTTAACCATAGTTGCTGTTATTGGAAATGAACAGAATATGGCTGGTAGGAATGATGATGCTTTGTTTGCTGCTATGCAAGCTATGGCTCAGGCTGTGCGGGGTGCACCTAATGCTGGTGGGAATGATGAGTTCAGGAAGAACAAACCGCCTGTCTTCAAAGGGAGACATGATCCTGATGGTACTCAGATTTGGCTTAAGGAGATTGAAAGAATCTTTCGAGTGATGGACTGTGCTGAGGAACATAAGGTGAGATTGGGTACTCACATGTTGCAGGAGGAGGCTGATGATTGGTGGGTTAGTGCGCATCATGTTTGGGAAACTGCAGGTGAAGAGGTCACTTGGACTTTGTTTAGTAGGGAGTTCTTGAGGAAGTATTTTCCTGAAGATGTTAGAGGAAAGAAAGAAATAGATTTCTTAGAGTTGAAACAGGGTTACATGTCTGTTGTGGATTACACAACTAAGTTTGTGGAGCTGGTTCAGTTTTATCCACATTATGCTGAAGCAACTGCAGAGTTTTCCAAATGTGTGAAGTTTGAGAACGGATTGCGTCCTAAGATCAAGCAGGCAATCGGTTATCAAAGGATTAGAAGGTTTTCAGATTTGGTGGACTGTTGTAGAATTTTTGAGGAGGATAACAAAGCTCGTTCTACTCAATATAAGAGTGTGAACGAAAGGAAAGGAAAGCAACAGTTTCGTGGTGGTCCTTATGTGTCACCAGCTGACAAGGGTAAGCAAAGGGGTAGTTTTGATAAAAGGCTAAGTGGGGGAGGTATGTCTAATCTTCTGAGATTTTTTAGGTGTGGTGACTTAGGAAATCGTCAGTTTGAGTGTAGAAAGGATATGAGGAAGTGTTCCAATTGTGGAGGTATAGGACATGTCGCAGCTGATTGTAAGAAGAATGTGGTGAAGTGTTTCAACTGTGGTGAACCTGGTCATGTTAGTACGAAGTGTCCTAAACCTAAGCAAGCTCAGGCTGGAGGGAAAGTATTTGCATTGGCAGGAACTCAGACTTCTAGTGCAGATCATCTGATCAGAGGTACTTGTTTTATTAATAGTATGCCTTTAGTTGCTATTATTGATACCGGAGCGACTCATTCGTTTATTTCGTCTGAGTGCGCGAAGCGTTTGAATCTTTTGTTGTCTTCGATGGGTGGAGATATGGTTATTGATACTCCAGCAATGGGGTCAGTAACTACTTCTTTGGTTTTTTTAAGTTATCCTTTGACCATTTATGGTAAAGATTTTGAGATGGATTTGGTGTGTCTGCCGTTGGAGGGTTTAGATGTGGTTCTGGGAATGAATTGGTTGCAGTTTAATCGAGTGCATATTGATTGTTATCATAAGCTGGTAAGATTTCCTTCTCTTGAGGAAGACGAGGAATCAAGTTTCTTATCTACCAAAGAGTTGAAGAAACTTTTGACGGATGAAGCTCAGTTGTTCGGGTTGTTTGCATCGTTGACAGTGGATAGTCAAGTTGCAATTGGTGTGTTTCCAGTTGTGTGTGAATTTCCAGAGGTGTTTCCAAAGGATATTTCAGATGTGCCGCCAGAGAGAGAGGTGGAGTTTTCTATAGATCTAGTTCCTAGTACAAGACCTGTATCGATGGCACCATATCGTATGTCGGCATCTGAGTTGGTTGAGTTGAAAAAGCAGTTGAATGAATTATTAGAGAAGAGGTTTGCGAGGCCGAGTGTATCGCCTTGGGGTGTTCCAGTTTTGTTGGTGAAAAAGAAAGATGGAAGTATGCGATTGTGTATTGATTATCGCCAGCTGAATAAGGTGACGATTAAGAATAAGTATCCTCTTCCGAGAATTGATGATTTGATGGACCAGTTGGTAGGTGCGTGTGTGTTTAGTAAGATTGATTTGAGGTCAGGTTACCATCAGATTAGAGTGAAAGAGGAAGATATTCAAAAGACGGCTTTTAGGACACGCTACGGACATTACGAATATTCTGTGATGCCATTCGGGGTTTCTAATGCGCCGGGTGTGTTTATGGAGTATATGAATCGTATTTTCCATGAGCATTTGGATTGATTTGTTGTTGTGTTTATTGATGACATCTTGATTTACTCTAAGTCTCGGGAGGAGCATCCGGAGCATTTGCGTATTGTATTGAAAATTTTGAGGGAGAAGAGACTTTATGCCAAGTTGTCCAAGTGTGAGTTCTGGTTGTCAAAGGTGAGTTTTCTTGGGCAGGTGATTTCAGGTAATGGTATTGTTGTGGATCCATCCAAAGTAAATGCAATTCTACAATGGGATGCTCCTATATCTGTTACTGAAATTAGAAGCTTTTTGGGTTTAGCTGGATATTATCGAAGATTCATTGAAGGCTTTTCCAAGTTTGCACTTCCTTTGACCCACTTGACTTGTAAAGGTAAAGCGTTCATTTGGGATATTCAGCGTGAGGAAAGTTTTAGTGAGCTGAAGAGAAGATTGACTACAGCTTTGATTTTGATCTTACCGAATCCTACTGAACCATTTGTGGTGTATTGTGATGCGTCTTTGATTGGTTTAGGTGGAGTGTTGATGCAAGAAGGTAAGGTTGTGGCTTATGCTTCGAGGTAATTGAGGATTCATGAGAAGAATTACCTTACTCATGATTTGGAATTAGCGGCAGTGGTTTTTGTGTTGAAAATTTGGAGGCATTATCTCTATGGTGCAAGATTCGAAGTCTTTAGTGATCATAAGAGTTTGAGATACTTGTTTGATCAGAAAGAGTTGAATATGAGGCAACGAAGATGGTTGGAATTTTTGAAGGACTATGATTTTGGCTTGAATTACCATCATGGTAAAGCTAATGTGGTAGCCGATGCGTTAAGCCGGAAATCTTTGTATATGTCCCCTTTGATGGTTAAAGAGTGGGAACTTTTGTAAGCATTTAGAGATTTGAGTTTGGTGTGTGAGTTGACATCTGACAACGTGAGACTTGGTATGTTAAAGGTTACTAATGATTTTCTGTTAACCGTTAGCGAGAAACAGAAGTTGGATGTGAAATTTGTTGATTTGAGGACGGTTGGAGATCAAAGTGTGAATGGTGACTTTAAAGTGGATGATAAGGGTGTTTTGAGATTCCGTGGTAGAATTTGTATTCCTGATGATTCGGACTTGAAAAAGATGATTTTAGAGGAAGGACACCGGAGTAGCTTAAGTATACATCCGGGAGCTAATAAGATGTATCAAGATTTGAAGAAGATCTTTTGGTGGTCCGGATTGAAAAGGGATATGGCTCAGTTTGTTTATGCGTGTTTGACGTGTCAGAAGTCGAAGGTAGAACATCAGAAGCCTAGTGGATTGTTGCAACCGTTGGATATTCCCGAGTGGAAATGGGACAACATCTCTATGGATTTTGTGACAGGGTTGCCGAATACACATAGGGGACATAATGCCATTTGGGTGGTTGTGGATAAGCTGACTAAATCGGCGCATTTCATTCCGATTGACTTCAGTTTTTCTTTGGAGCGGTTGGCCGAGATTTATATCCGTGTGATTGTGAAGCTACATGGTGTTCTGTTGTGTATTGTTTCAGATCGAGATCTGAGGTTTACTTCCAGATTTTGGGAAAGTTTGCAAAAGGCGTTAGGTTCCAAGTTGAGATTGAGTTCTGCTTATCATCCTCAGACGGATGGTCAGACCGAGAGAACTATTCAGTCGTTGGAAGATTTGCTGAGAGCTTGTGTTCTTGAGCAAGGTGGTGCTTGGGATAGTTATCTTTCGTTGGTGGAATTCACGTATAACAACAGTTTCCATTCGAGTATTGGAATGGCACCTTTTGAAGCGTTTTATGGAAGAAGATGTCGAACACCTTTGTATTGGCATGAATCTGGTGAGAGTTCGGTGGTGGGACCGGAGTTAATTCAACAGACTACGGAAAAGGTGAAACTTATTCGTGAGAAAATGAAGGCTTCTCAGAGTAGGCAGAAGAGTTATCATGATCGAAGGTGGAAAGATCTTGAGTTTCAAGAAGGCGATCATGTATATTTGAGAGTTACACCGGTGACGGGTGTTGGTCGTGCATTGAAGTCGAAGAAGCTTACTTATTGGTTTATTGGTCCTTACCAGATATCCGCGAGAGTGGGTGTTGTGGCTTATCGGGTGGCGTTGCCGCCGAGTCTTTCAAATTTGCATGATGTGTTCCATGTTTCACAACTTCGGAAGTATGTTCCGGATCCGTCGCATGTGATTCCGATGGATGAGGTTGAGGTAAGGAGAACCTTACGGTGGAGGCATTACCAGTGAGAATTTTGGATCGCGAGTTGAAGCAGTTAAGAGGCAAGGATATTGCGCTTGTGAAAGTAGCGTGGGGAGGCGCTGCTGAGGGCAATTTGACTTGGGAGTTGGAGAGTCGGATGCGGGAGTCGTATCCGGAGTTGTTCGTCTAAGGTAATATTTTCGAGGACGAAAATCTCTAAGTGGGGGAGAGTTGTAACGCCCCAGTTTTTGTTAGAGTTATTTAATCGAGTCGATTTAATTATTTTTGGTCTTTATATTATTTTATTCTTGGTTATTATGTTTTATCGCGTTTTGAGAGCGTGTGCGAGATATTTGAGTGTAGGGGTAATTTGGTCTTTTTATGGGTAGATATTATGTTTTTCATTTAAAATAGAACATAGAGAGAAAAAGAGAGAAAATAGAAAGGAAAGAAAAAGAGAAGAAGTAAAAGAGAAAGAAAAGGAGAAAGGGAGAAAACTTGGAGAGAAAGAAATTGATCCAACCGACTTTTCAAACACGATTAAATCGGGTAAGGGTGTGAAACTCGATTATCTTATGCTTGTGTATGATTATGTATGTGTGTGTTTGAATGTTCTCTTACCTTTCCATAGTTTTCACTTCTAGGTTGAAAATGAGAAAATGATTAGGAATCGATGTTTTCGCGGTTGAAAATCGGTATAAATACTGTAGAATACCTGTTGTTATGATTGGAATATGTTCTGGTGATTATGTTTTGGTTTGGTTGGGTTTTGATGGGGAAAATGCTGAATTGGGGTGAGTAACAGCGCTGTTGCGAATCCTAGAATTTGCAGGTTCGCAGTGCGAACAAGCAGCGAAGATGAAGGCGAAGGCTCGCCAGGGCTTCGCAGTGCGAAGGGGTAGGCGAATGTTCGCCAGAAGTTCGCAAAGCGAACTTTATGCTGTTTTTTCTCTGCCACGGTTCATCGGGGCTTCGCAGTACGAATGAGGAAAGCGAATGCTTGCTAGGAGCTTCGCATAGCGAACATGGCAGATTGTTCCATTTTGTTTTCTTCATAACTTTTGATCCGTAAGTCGGATTGAGGCATGGTTAGATGCGTTGGAAAGCTATTAAAATGTTCTTTCTTATTAAAATGGTTTTGAGATTATTGGCCGATTTAATTATGTCGGGAATTTGGAAATGTGTCATTTTGTTGACTTTTACCGTTTTAATGGTGTGTATATAATGTGTTATCATGCAATATGCTTTTGATATATGTCGTATGACTTGTGTGCTGTTATATGATGTAGATGCATGTGATGAAAAGTTGTGTTGATAGTTTGTGGCCTAAGGGCAAGAAAATGCATTGTGTTGTGTTTGATTGCATATGCATGATTATGGATGTGTATATGTGTGAATTTGAATGTCATGAGTCATTGTATGCCAAGCATCATGATATGCATTCTTGTGATGTCGTGTGCCCTAGTGGGTGTGAGCGACGAAACGATTCCCGAGGGGATCCGCTATAACATCGTGTGCCTTATACAAAGAGGTGTGAGCGATGATTATGGACGATCGTGTGCCTTATCCAAAGAGGTGTGAGCGATCGGGTCGTGTGCCTTATACAAAGAGGTGTGAGCGATCCATAAATGTCGTGTGCCTTATACAAAAAGGTGTGAGTGGCGGGGAACATCGTTTGCCCGACGGGGAGTTACACTAAGTAACAAGTGATGATTCCAATAGTTCCCGAGTGAACTAATGATGAGAATGATGGATGTAACGGTACCGCATTGCATTTGCATAGAGTCGTTGTGTCGGTCTCTTTGCATTTGCATAAATCATGACTGGATTGATTTTGTGTGGAATTGTGAATGGAATTGATGAGTTGATATATATATATGTTGGTGATAATTGTATTATGCATGATTGATATGCCTTGGTGATGGATATATGAGATATGGATTGTGTTGTTTTGTATTTGAATTATGGTGTAAGTTGTGGCGAGAATGTTTTGCATGTGTATTTTTGTATTACTATATATTTGTATGCAATTATATTATGATTGTGTTTCTCACCCTTCTGCTGTTTTGAATGCTCTATGAGGCATTGCAGATTAGATGCTGGAGGTCTTTTTGTGAAGCTTAGGTCTTCATTCTTTTGTCGGTCGACTCTGATATGTAGCACCGGGTAGTCGGGGAGATCGTTTGTGATTATGTGTATATGTATATGTTCTTTTTGAATTGTATGTGTATGACTCTGTGTATGACAGACAAACTTTTTATGATATATATATATATATATATATATATATATGAGATTTCAGTTGCAGATTTTCCGCTTTTATTCTGTATCTGAATTGTGGGTGTTAGGAACTGAGTTCCTCTGTTATGTGCTACCTAATTGTTGCATATCTATATGAGCAGGTTAATGTATTTTGTTTCAATTGATGTGACGCCTCCGTCTATGCCGTGAATGTTTTAATTATACTCTGATTATTTGTTATCGCTTTACCTAATTGAGGGATAGATTGGGGGTGTTACATTTTCCATTTATTTATCTAATTTTTTAGCCACTTAATAATTATTTTGTTGGGATATACTTTGGCTAAACTCATGACATGTTTACAGGTCAAGAAAAGGGTTCAAAATTCAATGCATTTGAAATTGTTAGGAACAACAATTCAAACTCAAAACAAAATAAATACGAAAAATACATATAGACAACACGCGATATTTGATAACGAAGTTCGGCCAATTGTGCCTACACCTCTGACAGTAGAGCAGCTGCAGTTCCGTTGTATTAATCGAATTTATGTTCTACAGGTTACAATTTATCAGAGCGGATGAACCGGAGCAACCAAACCACTTATCACTAAACAAAATCAATAAAAAGATGCTTTCCAAGATGGTTCTCTTCTATTCCTTGAAGGTGGCGAGGACGCATGCTCCATATCTGAATGCCTCAAATATAGGATGAATGTGTCTTGGACTGATGTGGAGGATCTGCCTCAAATATATGATGAATGTGTCTTGACTGATGTGGAGGATCTCTCTACAGATGTATGAAAATTTTCCTGATATCGATCATTCAAATTTGTAGGGAAAATCATTGGACGGATCTACCTAACATAAAAACGAATGGGGAAATCAGAAGAGAGGTACAAACATAATTGATAACCAACAAGAAACAAAAATAAAAGAGAAGAGCTAACCAGACTTGTGCCAAAATGTCATCAAAATAGTATCGGTGGCAGCATCTTTAACAAACTCCTTCCCAACGCAAGACATGCCAAAATCAATCATACTATGAACAAAGGACTTTTCAGAATCTGCAATAAACCAAAAGATAGACTGCAGTAAGTAGCAGTAACATATAAACTTGAAGTAGAGAGTACAACTCATGAACATGTCTTATTCTAAGCAGAGAGTACAACTTATTAACTCATGAATATATCTTTCCATTTAGAAAAGTAGTTTATCATACCTGATCAGAAAGTAGAACAATGGCCAACAACGCCGTGAGCTCCGCTACTCCGGTGGTGGTGTGAACGGTAAGGTACTCCGATGCCAAAGTCAGGGAAAGGAGCTAGTAAGTACAGAAAATAAGAGTGAAAGTTAGAATGTAATGTAACCTGACCCTCTCATGAGAGAGGGTATTTATAGGCTACCCCCAGCGCAGGGCCAACGGTCATCTACATTGGGCCTTGTGACCTAGCCTAGTGCAGATAACTGTCAGGGCTTACGTGGCGTAGTGAAGACTAGCACGTGGTCTTCGTCCTGGGGTAATGGTCCCGAGATCTCCGGAAGGTGGGCAGACAGACTCTTTCGGAGGTGGGAAGTTACATGAAGATGTGTCCTCGCAAGGAGGAGTACATGGAGAGTGGGGAGGAGAGTCGTGACCTCTCCTCGTAGTAGGAAGTCTCTGTTTGATAGTAGGGCCAGTGAATATGCCCGACAGAGAGGAGAATTAGGCCATATTGGGCCTCATATAGCAGTACTGGGTTGGACCTGCCCGACGGATGGGCAGGCGCCGACCTAGTCCAGAACAGGAGCCCCCCAAGTCATTGCTCCGAAGTGTCGGAGTAATGACTTAAGGGTTAATCCCTCCGAGGAGGACATCTGTTAAATGGAACAGCTTGTCCATAATGCCGAGGTGGGGGACTGCACGGGTGATTAGGGGCAGGAGATGCCCGACGGGCAAGAGTCCCAAGGACTGAGAAATAGTGGTGGTCGACGATACGGGAAGGCGAAAGGAGATGGTTGCATATTTCACGTGGATACCTGAGAGAAATGGAAAGACTCGCGTGGGAATCTGAGCGCCATGTGTCACTCGCCATCAATGCCTAGGGCAGCTAGGCCTAGGGCACTCAAGTGTCTAGGGACGCCCCGAGTCCCATGAGAACCTTATAAAAAGGGGTTGAGTTCGTGCCTTTTGCAGGTTTCCCTCTTTTTGGCTCCAAGTTTCTCTCCTCTTCTTCTAGCTTTTGCCACTATCTCACCACCATACGCCGTCGTACCGGAAACTCGCAACCACTGTCTCAAGTAAGTTTCTATCCCTTTCTTTCCGTTTTACGTTTTCTATGGTGGTTCCTCTGTTGAACTGACGAAGTCCCCGGGGAGGCTACGGATCTTCCGGTGAAAATGGCAGAGCTTCTTTAGGTTTTTGATGAATGCTACGAGGTGTTCGGATGAATATCCCGGGGACATATTGAAGGTCCCGAGGAGACGTGATGAATTTCCCAGAGACACAGGACGAAGGTGTCGGGGACCTGAAGAAGGTCCCGGGGACGTTCGATGAATGCCCTGAGGACGCGGGGTGAGTGTTTCAGGGACATGTGACAGGGATACCGAGCTCACATGCGCGTTTCCCCAATCATCGTGGCCGGAGGGTCGTTCCACTGAGTAGTTCCCCGCATCCCTTTTTCGCCCTTTCACATGATCAGCGGTGGAAGGGTGAATTTGATCTAGGATATCGAATTCACCAGTTTCCTCAACTTTTCAGGTAAAAATAGATGTCAAATGGATTGAAGGGAATATTGAAACTGAAGATGAGCTCGACTCCCTCGTGACACTAGAGAGCGGTGCTCGATCGCCCGAGGACTGGGCTGGGGAGGAGCCTCTGGGTTTCCCTTCGCTATTTGTTCCCGATGGTCCTGGCGCCTTCGCCACTATCGAGGATGTCTATGAAGGTTCCCCGCTGAGTTGGCGGGCATACAAGCCACTAGAGCATCACCGGATATGCTTGACCTTCAGGAGGACATGATTTCCCATGTATGAGTTCGCATTTTAGGTGGCGGGCATACGTCTTCCTTTCAGTGGTTTCCAAATGAGAGTGTTCTCTTGGTTACACCTGGCGCCATCTCAACTCCATCTAATCACCATTGCCTTTGTGCGGGCCTATGAACTCGTTTATAAATATCTCGACGTCGAGGCCACCGTCTCCCTCTTTTTCCGGATCTTCCATCTACAACGACAAACGGTGGAGGGCCGTCACAGCTGGGTGTCATTTAAGCAGCCGAGGAGGCTGTTTCGGGCATATATGGACTCTGTTCGGGACTTCAAAACCCAGTGGTTCATCATCAAGCCTCTCACCCGTGCAACCACTGATATCTTGTACAACCGCAGGATGGTAGAGATGGAAGGTGGTCGATAAAAGAAGGTCCTCGAATCGAAGTGCCCTCTAGAATGGACAGAGAAGCACTTCAAGCTGAGCACTGAGAGCTACATCGTTAGTCCAAGTGCATTAGGCGAAGAGGACCAGCAGGCCTACAAGAAGTTAGTGGAATTTGTCGCCGGTTTCAGTTGGGCGAAGTTGGTGACCTCGGATGGAAACTTCATAACCAACGACCTAGGGGAGACTGTGACAAAAGCCCGACTTATAAACACAAAGGCCCTCCTCGAGTGTGAGAATGAGGACGAGACTCTTCGGTTCTTAGGTAGCGGGCATACCCTTGACTCGGGGTCCGTTATTGTTCCTTCTGTTGGTTTACTAATGTTTACTCTCTTTTTGCAGGTGCCATGTTGAGTCTGGAAGAACGTGTGAAGAAGCTGGCCTCTACTCGAGGCTTGAAGAAAGGCGGGAAAGGACGAGTCGAACAGATTCGACAGCAGTAATCGAGCCCCATCCCAATATCTGGGGATTCTTCTGGATCTCCTCAGTGTAGCCAATCTCTTACCTCGTAGGGGTCTCCGAAAAGACAGCGGACCAACGAACATATCTAAGTCGACCTTACTGTGAGCCCTCCTAGTGAAAAATTCGTGGTCCCACCTTGTCACTTGAGGCCCAACTTCTTATCAAGAGCCAACTCCCCGACCATCACTGCGTCTGAAGCCCGAGCCATCCTGGGTCCTGGCCGGGTTTCGAGGAGAAAAGCTTTGGAAGAGGACATGTCTACGATGATGCGGTTTTGTGCTACAGCATTGGTCTTGAACGACGAAACCTGTCCGTCGTTGGAGCTGACCAAGCTGCAGAACTGTCTTAAGTCAGTCGAGGCTGAGATAGAGAAGCTGGGCAAGGACCTTGCAGAGTGCAAAAAATAGAAAGAGGGTGAGGTCGAGCTTCGGGTAAAGTTGGAAGGAAAGTTTAAAAACGCTGCCGAAGAGAAGAAAAATATCCTAGCGAGAATATCTGAGCTGGAGCAGGTTGTCCGACCCACTGTGGAAGAAAATGAAGACGACAAGCTGTTGATCTCTCGGGCTGACTTGATCGTGAAGCTTCGGCAGACCGAGCAGGATATTCTCCAGTATGTCGAGTTGGGGTTTGATAAAGCCTTGAAGCAAATCTAAATACTGAATCCCAACCTCATCACTGAGGGAACTGGCCATTACCATGAGGTAGTTGACGGCCAGATTTTTCCCCCGGTGTCCGAGGATGATGAGGACGAGGAGACTATGGCGGAAGGGTAGCCTGAAGAAGCCGCAGATGCTTAGTTTTTTCTTTTGTCTAGTTTGTTTGGCCTGCGCGCCAATTTTGTGATGACTTTTGCCCGGCCTGCGCGCCAGGGGCTTATAATATTTTGTATGTTTGAAAAATGGGCTTTTTCCCAACTTTATCGTACTATCTTTCGTTATCTGTGTGTGTGATTGTAGGATGGTAATTTCGACGTCAAAGATGAATTGTTTAAATGGGAAGTTAACAAATTCGACAGGCAAATTCGACGAGAGGGTTGCGTGTTGAAAGAAGCTGGTTGAAGACGAATGGTACTTAGGGAAAGTATTGGCAGATTGTTCCAAATAAGAAGGATAGTTTCGACGCAAGAAGAATCGGTCCATTCGACGGGTGTTTGAATTTCAAATTTTAGGAGGGAGTTTCACTTTTGAAATTGGACGCGTGAAACGCATTTAGGAGGCAAATGCATGCAAAACGACATTTGTCTCCATTAGGAGAAATAGCTGTTATGGGTAGTTATTTCGTTTGTATATAAATAGGGGGTCTTGGTGTTAGATTCGGGGTGTTCCAAACTTTGTACAAATTACCGTAAATACTCAAAGTAACCGTGCGAGAGAAACGAGTGTTCTGGAAAATGTATGTATGGAAAACACCAGTTTACGTTTATGCATTTTAATAAAATTTCAAGCTTTCCTTCATTTCATTACAGTCAAGTCATTTCTTTTACTTCAGCAATTTACTTTGTTTTCCATTAAACTTATCTTCAATTACTTTTTCGTGATTGTCGTGCCTTTGGTCTTTTAGTCGAAGAAACTATTGGCAGAAACCTTAGAAAACACAAAACGAATACATTCTTTTCAAATCAAAAACAATTTTCAAAAGCACATTGTCCTAGGATTTGTTTGGTTGATCCTGTTAGTAAACTAATTTTCATAAATTAGAAAACCAGAGGTTGTTCGCCAAATTCACCAGCGAACAAATTGGCACGCCCAGTGGGACCCTGTGCATTTGGTTTTAGTTTGTCTTTTGTTTTTACAGCAAATTCTTAGAAGAAAAAGTTTTTATTTCGTTGTATGATTCTAAGGAGTGGCAAGTTAGCCGTGAACAACGAAGAAAGACCAAAAAGAACAAGAACAAGAAGAATGGCGAATCAAAGCGCGCCTAATAATCAAAATGTTAATAACCCAACGCCTACTCCTTCGACAGGAGACAATACGACGTCAGTTTCGGTATCAGAGGCGATACCATCATCAACGGGGTCAATCCCAGCATTTTCGGCATCCCAAAACGCGCTCAGTGTCTCTACAGTGGGACCCCAAATGCCTCAGATGACCCCTCCTCCTTTAGGGGGTGTCCATAGGCCATTTGTGACGAATTTTTCAATGCCTCCACACAATAGAGAATAGCCTTATAGAATGCCAACAACGGTGATGGAAAGTTTGCACAATGCATCGTCGTTATATTCTGATCCTTTGGTTAACATTACTTCGCCCCTACAAGGATCAGGGTCTGGTGCAAACCACATAGGCAGAATGGGTCAGCCTGTGCCAACGGGATACCAAACTTACGTGCCTGCAATCACTAACAATTATGCACAAGTCATTAGGCAACAAATGGACAAAAGCAACCACGATATGGTGCAGATGTTAACGCAACAAATGGGGGCTGTGTTTAATCCATTAATCCAAAACACCACCCAAACGAACCAGTTATTGGCAGCGCAAATGACGCGCATTGCTGACTTTTTTGGTGTTCCCCAAACCCAACCAAGGGAACAAGTGGTTCAGAATCCCAGAGTGGTTGTCGAAGAGGAACCCACAATAAACCAGAGGCCAGCGAATGTTCCTTAAGCAAACCCTAGAAACCAATAGGTAGGGGTCGAATAGCCCCATATCGAAATTCCCGTCCAACAAGAGCCTAGAAGGGTGTTAGTCCATAGAGACCAAGATGCTGATGATGTTGTTCAACAATTGCGTCATAACAACATACCAGCAGAAAATAATTTAGCATCCATGGTCGAAAGGATTATGGCCAGAAATGGTGTGAATGTGGGACTACAAAGGCCCAGTTATACGTCCCCATTGTCTGAGTATATTTTGCAACAAGAATTGCCCCCAAGATGGAAAGTCCCCAAGTTTACCAAATTTTCAGGGGATACTAGCGAATCCACTGTCGAACATGTGGCCCGTTACTCGATCGAAGCAGGAGAAATTGCACGCAATGAAAATTTAAAAATGAAATATTTTCCAAGTTCTTTAACGAAAAATGATTTTACTTGGTTCACGTCTTTGCCTGAAAATTCGATCCATACTTGGGTCCAGTTAGAAAGGTTGTTCCATGAACAATTTTACATGGGACAAACAAAAATAAGTCTGAAGGAGTTGGCTAGTGTTAAAAGAAAATTCTCTGAGCCAATCGATGATTATTTAAATAGGTTTAGATTACTTAAGGCGAGATGTTTCACCCAAGTGCCTGAGCACGAATTAGTCAAAATGACAGCAGGTGGACTAGACTATTCAATTAGAAAGAAATTAGACACTCAATATCTGAGGGATATGGCACAACTGGCGGATAGGGTGAGACAGGTCGAACGTTTAAAAGCCGAAAAGGCTAGAGTAACTAAAAATAAGAAAGAAAGAGTAGCTTACGTGGGGGTACGTCAAGAAGATGATGATGACGAGAGCGAATCATTTAGTTTCGACGAACAAGAAGTTGACCTAGCAGAATTGAAACAGGGTCCGCCATACTCCTGTAAAGTATTGGCTCCGTCCAATGGAAAAAACCCAGTTGAACCTGAGAAGAATGATAAGTTTCCTAAAAGGACTTATACATTCGACGTCACTAAGTGCGACGAAGTATTTGACTTGTTGGTTAAAGATGGCCAAATGATAGTGCCACCTGGCACTAAAGTGCCTCCTATAGAACAGCCGAAAAAGAGAGGTTTATGTAAGTACCATACTTTTTTAGGTCATAAAACATCTCAATGTTTCCTTTTCAGGGATTTGGTGCAAAATGCCATTCGAGACGGAAGATTAAAGTTCGGCGACAAGACGAAGCCACCAATGAAGGTTGACTCAAACCCAATGCAGATGGTCGAAACCTACTATGCTGAACCGTCCACAGTGAACATGGTGGAAGTCGAAGAGGGTTCTGACTGCAGCTTTGAAATAATAGAAGCCACTGAAGGTTTCAACACAAATGTGAACATGGTGGAGATCGCTGAAATCTCCACAGACGAAAGTAATGTGGAGGAAATATCCGAAGACTTCATCAATGAACCAGTGATGATCAAGGTTACTGAATACCTTGACGAAGGAAGCTTGAAGAATTGTGTCATCAAGGAGGCCACTGAGGATCTCAACGTTATGAAGAATGACGAGACTACTGAAAGTTCCGTCGAGAAAGAGAAGGAGGCCACTGAGGGTCTCAACTGTATGGAGAATGACAAAGCTACTAAAGGCTTTGTCGAAGACAAGAATAAGGCTACTGAAGGCCTTAATGGAGACAACATGGAGTTTGGTGTTACTGTCGACCAACCCAACCAGGCCAATACTGAGATTGGCGAGGGTATCCTTAAGAAAAACGCAAAGACTGCTGATGGTCCTGCGAAACCAGCTGTTTATGGGATTTTATGAAGAACAATGGAGGATCCCAGAGAGAAATGTGTTGGTTTCTGTTGCCAACATGACATTAAGAAGTCATCACCAGAAAGGGATTTCGACCTGGCAAAGAAGAAGCATGAGATTGAGGAGGGACTCACTCTGAAGATGAACAAGTTGAGTATTGGAGATGGGCAAACAACCAATGTTAATATGGTGGAGATATCCCAGAAAGCTCCAATGCATACTGACGAAGAGTGCCGTAGAGAGCAATATCAAAAAGTGGCGTATTCTAAAGAAGAAGAGAATCTGATTGAGTTCCTTCAAAGGTGTCAGAAGAAAAAATCTGAGGTTATGCTGTGCCCCCGCTGTAGCGCTGTGTTCGACAAGAAGGCAGCAGATAACCTGGAAGGAATGGAAAAAGCAAAAAGGAAAGGAAACTGGAGGGCAGTTCCACCTGCGAGAACGGAGAGGTTCGACCCAAGGCGAAATGATCAAAGCCAGCAAAGGTTTGGAGGAAGGTACCCAAATACCTTCAAGCCCACCAATAAAGCTCCTAGTGACAAATGGGTTCAACCAATAAGGGAGGCCCAGGGACAGAGAAAATGGAAAAATTTCGAAGTTCAGAGGGGTTCTTCTATGGCTGGCAACAGGGACGGCGAAAGGCCAAAACCAAGGCCTTATCCCTCAGAGAATTATAAAGGCAAGAATCCCATGTTGAGGTCCCAATGGAGGCGATTCCAAAGACAAAAGAGGGCGGAAGAGGAAGCTGCCGAGAAAGGGGTTGCTGAGGAGGTTTCTGTCGAAAAAAGCAAACCAGAGTCAAGTAGCAATGCCGAAGTAGTGCATCGAAAGGAGATATCTCACAACAATAATCCCTGCAATGCAACTGAACCAGTACCATCTGAAGGAAAAGTGGGAGAGGATGACGAAATGACTAACGACTTCAGATCTAAGTCAGACGCGTCTCTCGACATTGTATGCAACATGGTCTCTGTCCTCTCGAAAGAATACGACCAAATCATGGAGGTCGAAGAAGAGGAGGATGTTATGGAGAGTGAAGTTATAGGGCACAGGCCAGTATGTTACTATATCATGAATAACGGATGTGTCGAGGAACAAAATGCCTTTTTCGAAAGGCCGGATGACTCCATGCGTGGCCACCTCAAGCCACTATTCAAAAAGGGTAAAGTGGAGAACGTGGGAGTAAATAAAATCCTGGTCGATGGAGGGGCTGCAGTTAACTTAATGCCCCATTATATGTTGAAGAGAATTGGGAAAGATGAATCTGACGCAAAACCCCACAACATGGTGCTATCAAACTATGAAGGCAAAGTGGGAACCACTTTGGGTGTTATCCAAGTGGATTTCACCGTTGGGACTATAACTTGACCAACGATGTTCATGGTCATAGCCTCAAAGTCTAATTATAACTTACTTCTGGGTAGAGAGTGGATCCATGGCATGGGTGTTGTACCCTCGTCGATGCATCAGCGTACAGCTATTTGGCGATCTGATGGGATTGTCGAAAACATAGAGGTGGATCAAAGCTATTTCATGGTTGAGATAAACCATGTGGATTGATGCAGCTTTGACAAACACTTGGCCCATATAGCTCCATGCAGTCCAGCAACTTTTGACATGAAGGCAACTAATAATGCTTTCTGTTCGCTGTATCTCCACCCCACATATGGTTTCCAGTGGGATATGGAAGTGGTCGACGAGGCAAACTATGTCTTTGGGACTGCACATATAGAGCCAACGAGGTGGGGAAGTGAGTTTGGTGACGATGAGTGAGTCATCAGCGCTCGAAAGGATTACGGCTTATATAGCCGAAAATAAACTCAAGGCGGCTCTTGAAGCCGAAGTAAAATACATGGCTACCAAAGCCAATGGAGATGATTTCAATAAACAATGCCCTCAAAGAGACGCTGAAAAGAATCTGTTCAACGCAGAAGTTGGCGAATGGCAACATCAAAAGTTGGATGCCATTTATGATGACGAACCTTTGGGGTTTGAAAAGGATCCGACTTCGACAGACATGAAGTTGGTAGCGCAGGATCCATTGGAAGAAGTCGATTTAGGACTAGGGGCAGAAAAAAGGCCAACCTACATAAGTGCCAAGATGGACCCTCAGTTAAAAGTCGAAATAGTCCAATTGTTGAAAGAATTTAAAGACTGTTTCACGTGGGACTACGACGAAATGCCTGGGCTGGACATGAGTTTGGTCGAATTGAAGTTGCCCATAATAGCAGGAAAGAAGCCTGTAAAGCAAACTCCCAGACGCTTCGCGCCAGAGATTTTGTCGAAAATCAAAGAGGAGGTCGAAAGACTTCTGAAATGTAAGTTCATCCGCACAACAAGGTATGTCGAATGGATTGCAAATATTGTTCCTGTAATAAAGAAAAATGGCAAATTAAGGGTATGCATTGACTTTCGAGATTTGAATGCAGCTACCCCTAAGGACGAATATCCTATGCCAGTGGCCGAAATGCTTATAGATTCGGCTGCGGGCCATGAGTATCTGAGTATGTTAGATGGATACTCTGGCTATAATCAAATTTTTATAGCTGAAGAGGATGTCCCTAAGACAGCATTTCGTTGTCCCGGAGCCATAGGCACTTACGAATGGGTGGTAATGCCCTTTGGTTTAAAAAATGCTGGGGCAACTTATTAGCGAGCCATGAATTCGATTTTTCATGATTTTATTGAAACTTTCATGCAAATCTATATTGATGACATTGTAATTAAGTCTGTTTCAGGCGAAAATCATGTAGACCATCTTCGACAGTCCTTTGAAAGGATGAGGAAGTTCGGTTTAAAAATGAACCCTCTTAAATGTACTTTTGGTGTGCAGGCGGGAGATTTCCTTGGCTTTGTGGTCCACAAGAAGGGGATCGAAATCAATGAAAACAAGGCCAAAGCAATAATGGAGGCGAAAGCGCCATCGACAAAGAAGGAGTTGCAGTCTCTGCTTGGGAAGATCAACTTTCTCAGAAGGTTTATCTCCAACCTTAGTGGGAAAACGCAAGCCTTCTCTCCTCTACTTCGACTGAAGAAGGAAGATTTTGCATGGGGGCAGGATCAACAAGCTGCATTCAACAAAATCAAGGAATACTTGACCCATCCCCTAATCTTAATGTCTCCTTGTAGAAGTAAAAGTATGATGTTGTATATAGCGGCATCAGATAGGACACTAGGAAGTATGTTGTGTCAAGAGGATGAAAATGGCGTCGAAAGAGCCATCTACTACCTCAGTAGAGTCTTAAATGATGCCGAAACTAGGTATAGTGTAATAGAAAAGCTATGTCTGTGTGTTTACATTTCATGTATGAAGTTAAAACACTATATAAAGTCAGTCGATGTATATATTTCTTCTCATTTTGACGTAATAAAGCATATGTTATCGAAATCAATTTTACATAGTCGAATCGGGAAATGGGCTTTGGCATTGACTGAATATTCCTTAACATATTTGCCTTTGAAGGCTGTTAAGGGTCAAGTGGTGGCTGATTTTATAGCTGACCACGCCATAAATGAAGATGGTGTTGAATATGTCGAGATAGAGCCATGGAAACTATACTTCGACGGTTCCAGTCATAAGAATGGAACTGGTATTGGGCTATTGATTATTTCTCCTAATAAAATTCCAACAAAATTCAAGTACAAAGTCGAAGACTTATGTTCGAACAATGAAGCAGAATATGAAGCTTTGATAACTGGACTTGAAATTTTATTGGAATTGGGGGCAACTAGAGTCGAAATAATGGGAGACTCTGAGTTGGTAATAAAGCAAGTGACCAAGGAGTACAAGTGTGTTAAAGAAAATTTAATTATGTACTTCGTAATAGCTAACAGGCTCTTGAAGAAATTCGACAATGTAACCATCAGACATATTCCTCGAATGGAAAATCAAGTGGTGAATGATTTGGCACAACTCGCATCTGGTTATAAATTATCAAAAGAAAAATTGGAAAAGGCCATTGAAGTAAGAGGAAGGGTTGTATCGACTAAGTTGTCCCCATCAGATTTGGAGACAATTAAGTTAGGGTATGGTGACGAAGAGAGTTTTTAGATATTTAATATAGACGATTCAAGAGTCGAAGATTGGAGAAAGCCCATTAAGGATTATTTACAAGACCCAAATCAAAGAGTCGAAAGGAATGTTAAGTACAGAGCGTTAAGTTATGTGCTTTTTGGAAATGAGTTGTTTAAAAAGACTTCAGAAGGAGTTTTATTAAAATGTTTGGGCGAAGATGAAGCTTTTATAGCGTTGTCGAATGTGCACAGTGGAGCATGTGGTGCTCATCAAGCAGGCCATAAAATGAAATGGTTGTTATTTCGACAAGGAATGTATTGGCCAACAATGTTGAAGGACTGTGTCGAATTTGCAAAAGGTTTCCAGGAATGTCAGGTACATGCAGGAATACCACACGTTCCTGCAAGCGAGTTACATTCTATTGTGAAGCCTTGGCCATTTAGGGGTTGGGCTTTAGATTTAATTGGAGAAATTCGACCAGCATCTTCGAAAGGCCAAAGGTACATTTTGGTTGGAGTAGATTATTTCACAAAGTGGATAGAAGCCATACCTTTGGTAAATGTTGATCAAGAAGCGGTCATAGAATTCATTCGAAAGCATATCATCTATAGATATGGGATACCTGAGACAATAACCACAGATCAAGGATCTATGTTTACTGGAAAAAATATGCAAACCTTTGCAAAGGAAACATGATTTAAGCTTCTCACTTCGACACCTTATTACGCGCAAGCAAATGGACAAGTCGAACCAACAAATAAGGTTGTAATAAGTTTGATTAAAAAGCACGTGGGGACAAAGCCTAAGAATTGGCATAAGACTTTGGATCAAATCTTGTGGGCTTGTCGAACGTCCCCTAAAGAAGCAAAAAATACTACTCCATTTAGATTGACATATGGACATGATGCAGTTTTTCCAGTTGAGATTTATTTACAGTCGATTCGGATTCAGAGGCATCATGAGATCCCACCATATACATATTGGAGTATGATGATGGATGAGTTAGTTGATTTAGACGAAGAAAGATTAAATGCGTTGGATTTATTGAAAAGACAAAAATAAAGAGTCGAAAAGTTTTACAATAAGAAAGTGAAATGTAAGACTTTCCTAATTGGTGAGTTAGTTTGGGAAGTAATTCTCCCAATGGATCGAAAAGACAGACTTATGGGAAAATGGTCCCCTAAGTGGGAAGGACCTTTTCAAATTATACAAATATTTTCCAATGGCGCGTATGAAGTCGAAGAAGTGGATAAAGATAAGCGTATATTAAAAATAAACGGGAAGTATTTGAAAAAATATAAGCCCACATTACAAGAAGTTAAAATAATAGTCGAATAATTATGCATAAAAACAAGCAATATGGTGGATTGAAAATCATCCGCCAAATAATATAGATCCAATGTCATTACAAAAAAAAAGGCCTTAAAAGGCCAAACAAGAATATTACAAAAAATTCAAATAGGAAAAGACGCCTTCAGTTTTTCAAATTTCGACTTCTGAATTTGGAGACGACGCTCACAAAGTGCCTTGCCTTTCGAAAGCTCCTCAATTTCCTCACCAAGCTTTCGGGCCCTATCAACATGATGCACACCAACTTCAAGTTCTTTACGGATCTCCTCTTGGTCGATCTATTGCAATTTTGCTTGACGCTTTTCCGCCTGGGAAATTTTGCTTTGGAGAGCAGCAATTTGCTTCTTCCACTCGAGGATGTTCTCACTACATAAATCTGCTTTTTTCTTATTCTGTTCAGACATTTTTTCTAGTTCAGTTACTTTGTTGGACGAATTGGAAGCAGAATCCCACTCAGCAAGTTGGGTTTCTGTCTTATTTTTTAGCCTCTTGGAGTAATCTCGAAGCCGATTAAAGTCAGTCACCACAGGATCTATCAGGGTAGTGAGGTCCAACACCATATCAGTAACTTCAGAGGGAGCCTCAAGGACATTGATTTGCTTCAGGATTTTCTTCAGGTCGAATTAAGCAGATGAATCATTCTCAAGAAGGTCAAATAGGTCAATATTGAGAACTTTCTGTCGAATATTTGCCAGTGACTCGTCCACTGATTTGGCATCAGAAGTAGTCCCTGAGGTTGTCGAACTACTAATGGTAGTATCAGCAAAATTGTAATGGGAAAAAGTAGTGGAAAGATTGTGGGACACGTGGAGAGTGTGGAGTGGATGATTCTGACGGTGGCAGTTAGGGTTTTTGACCCACGATGTGATAGGGGTTAGAGTAGGGATGATGAAAATCTCAAAATGTGGGCTGAAAAGACGTTTGGGGAAAAGCGTAATGATGATTCTGACATTTCTAACGTCTAAATCATATGAACAGTCATTGGTCGAATGATTCATGGCGTCGAATTGCATTGGCAAAAAATGTTTTTCGCCCTCGACCGAAAATGCATTTTTTGGGGGGCAATTTTTAGGATGGTAATTTCGACGCCAAATATGAATTGTTTAAATGGGAAGTTAACAAATTCGACAGGCAAATTCGACGAGAGGGTTACATGTTGAAGGAAGCTGGTCGAAGACCAAGGGTACTTAGGGAAAGTATTGGCAGATTGTTCCAAATAAGAAGGATAGTTTCGACGCAAGAAGAATCGGTCCATTCGACGGGTGTTTGAATTTCAAATTTCAGGAGGGAGTTTCACTTTTGAAATTGGACGCGTGGAACGCATCTAGGAGGCAAATGCATGCAGAACGACATTTGTCGCCATTAGGAGAAATAGATGTTATGGGTAGTTATTTCGTTTGTATATAAATAAGGGGTCTTGGTGTTAGATTCGGGGTGTTCCAAACTTTGTACAAATTACCGTAAATACTCAAAGTAACCGTGCGAGAGAAACGAGTGTTCTGGAAAATGTATGTATGGAAAACACCAGTTTACGTTTATGCATTTTAATAAAATTTCAAGCTTTCCTTCATTTCGTTACATTCAAGTCATTTCTTTTACTTCAGCAATTTACTTTGTTTTCCATTAAACTTATCTTCAATTAATTTTTCGCGATTGTCGTGCCTTTGGTCTTTTAGTCGAAGAAACTATTGGCAGAAACCTTAGAAAACACAAAACGAATACATTCTTTTCAAATCAAAAACAATTTTCAAAAGCACATTGTCCTAGGATTTGTTTGGTTGATCCTGTTAGTAAACTAATTTTCATAAATTAGGAAACCAGAGGTTGTTCGCTAAATTCACCAGCGAACAGTGATGTTTGCATGTTTGATAATATTTCTGTTTCGTTTTTGTCTAAGTTTTTTGGGGTTTTTGCTCGACTTTGTCGGTCCTCGACAGTGTAGGGAACTGGTCGAGTGGTCAGAGCTGTATTCTGACCTTTAACGAGGTTAAGAGCTTGATCGAGGTCTTAACTTCGCGGCGTGAACTTCCCATTGCGACCTGGGTGTCCTGCCTGCTTGGTACGACAACGATGGAGCTCGGTCGAGGTATCCTCGTCGGATCAAGGGTCCTCGCACACACACAAAATGGGCCCTTGTCTTCTTGTTTCGTGTAGGGGAGTCGAGCTTGTACCTTAGTGCACCCCCGTGGTCACGACGTGGCCTTGTTGCGGGCAGTGTTTAACTGTAGTATTGTTTAAGCTTCTCAGCATTCCATGGTCGAGCAAGTTCCTCCCCGTGTAGATTTTCAAGGTAGTATGCTTTTGTCCTCATTTTCGCGCGGACGCGGTAGGGGTCCTCCCAGTTCGCGGCGAGTTTACCTTCTCGCGAATCTTTCTGGTTCCTTCGTAGGACGAGGGTGCCCACCTGAAAATCACGCTTAATAACTTTGTTGTTATAGCGTAAAGTAATCTTCTGTTTAAGTGAGGTCTCACGGAGGGATGCGCCCGACCTTATCTCTTCGACGAAGTCGACCTCCTCCCGGAGGGCCTCATTGTTTGTCTCTTCGTCAAGGGGAGACTTCGTTCTTCTTGAAGGCTCCCTTATTTCCACAGGGATCACCGCCTCAGTCTCGTATGTCAATCAGAAAGGGGTCTCCCCGGTAGTGGAGTGCGGGGTCGTTCTGTATGCCCAGAGGACGCTGTCTAGCTCCTTAACCCATATTTTCGTGGCTTCGCCCTGTCTTTGTTTCAGACCTCGTAGGATCACCCTGTTCGCGGCCTCGGCCTGACCTTTTGTTTGTGGGTGTTCGACTGAGGAGAAGTGTTGCTTCATGCCCAGCTTCGTGACCAAGTCTTGGAAGTTCTTGTCAGTGAATTGTGTCCCGTTGTTGGTGACAATTGGCTGGGGCACGCCAAATGGGGCAAGTATGTTTCTCTTGTAGAAACGTAATATGTTGTGGGCCTTGATTTTGGCAAGGGCTTCAACCTCGATCCATTTCATGAAATAATCAACGCCAACGATCAGGTACTTGTTTTGGTACAACCCCACAACGAAGGGCCCAAGGATATCCATCCCCCACCATGTGAACAGCCACGGGGATAGAGCGTTTTGAGCTCACAGGGTGGGGCCAGGTGCATGTCCCCGTGTCGTTGGCATATGTCGTACTTCTTGATGTGTTCCTTGGTGTCCTGCTGTATGGCGGGCCAGTAGTACCCTGTTTTTAACGCTTTGCAGGCTGGTGACCGTCCGCCGAGGTGTTGTGCATTGATCCCCTCGTGGATCACCTGGAGTATGCCGGGGACCTTAGACTCCTCGACGCACCTGAGAAGAGAGATCTAGAAACCGCGGTGATATAGCTTGTCCTCGACGATTGAATAGGAGCAGGCGCATCGCCTAACGATCACAGCGTCTTTAGGGTCATCGGGTAGCTTGCCTATGCTGAGGTACTCGTATACCGGGGTCATCCAGCTATGGCTATCTGAAATGGCGTTCACGTCAGCTACAGGGTCAATGTTCTCGATGCTTGGACGAGAGAGCGCCTCTTGAATGACAGATTCGTATTGTCCTTCTTCCTTGTGCTCGCGAGTTTTGAAAGGATGTCTGCTCGAGTATTGTGTTCGCGTGGGACGTGATGTACTTCAGCCGAGGAATACTTTTTCATAGTTTCCTTCACCAGAGCCAAGTATTCGATGAGTTTGTCGTTCTTGGCTTGGTATTCTCCCAGTACCTGGGATGCCACTAACTGGGATTTGGTGAATATTTTGACCTCTTTGGCCCCGAGGTCTTCAGCTAAGCGTAACCCGGCGAGGAAGGCCTCGTACTCAGCCTGATTGTTCGACGTCGGGAAAGACAAAGTGAGGTAGACTTCGATCAGGATGCCTTCCCCATTCTCAAGGATGATGCCGGTTGTGCTTCCTTTCGAGCTGGATGCCTCGTCGACGTAGATCGTCCACTTTTGGGATCCGTTGGTCGAAGGCTCCGGGAGAGTCATCTCGGCCACAAAGTCGGCCAGTACTTGAGGTTTCACGGCCTTCCTGCCCTCGTATTGGATATCGAACTCATCTAGTTTGAGTGACCATTTGAGCATCCTCCCCGCCATGTCCGGCCGGCCGAAGAGTTGTCTTATGGGTTGCTCGGTCCTCACCACGATCGTGTGGGCCAAGAAGTAATGTCGCAGCCTTCTGGCCTCGGTGACGAGAGCCAGGGCGACCTTTTCGATTTGCTGGTAAATAAGTTCCGGACCTTGGAGAGCTTTGTTGGTGAAGTAAATTGGCTTCTGCCCATCGGAGGTCTCACGGATTAGGACCGCGCTAACGGCTTCGCTCATGATGGCGAGGTATAGGAATAATGTCTCCCCGTTCTCTGGTCACGAGAGGACTGGGGGTTGTGAAAGGACTTGCTTGAGGTGGATGAGTGCTTGCTCGCATTCCTCGGTCCATTGAAACATGGCTTTCTGGTGTAAGAGCTTGAAAAATGGGAGTGCGTAATGTGCGGACTTGGCCACGAAGTGGGAAAGGAAGGTCAGCATCCCATTCAGCGATTGTATCGACTTCTTCGAGTTCGGGGTCGGGATCTCAGAGAATGCTCTGCACTTGTCGGGGTTCGCCTCGATTCCTCGCTCCATGAGGTAGAAACCGAGGAACTTACCCGCCCGGACGCCGAAGGTGTAACACCCTTTTCTACCCCACAGATAATCACGGAAAATATACAATTTATCAGAGTAACCAACAGAACCACCTCAAAGGGTGCACATTTCTCAAGACTCAAAATAACACATTTGGTCCGTAAACAACGGGTTTTCATCAAAATAACTTAAAAAGCCTTCATATGGCAGTGGAACACAATAATTCAAAAATAAAAAGGTTTTCAATAAAAGCCATCAAAATAGACAGCAGATCCACTATAACCACAAACACACAAAAGGTTTTTAAAATAAAACCATATCATCAAAAAAACAACAAAAATAACGAAATCAACATGGTTTGACTCGACGACCCAATCCAATGTTACACTATCAGAGTAAGACCCTCTACATCGACCATAAGCATATAAGCTTCAAAAGTCCTCGAAGGCATCCACAGCTAAGCCTGATCACCTGCACGTTACCCACGTGGAGGAAACATTCAAACAGGCAGGGTGAGTAATCACAATTCATTATAATCAATATAAAAATAAGATATACATAAAATGGCGTCATCGTCATATACAACATCTTCAGGGTCATCACAAGGAAAACATCAAAATCACAACATCATAAAATACATCAGTGCCACATAAATGCAATGCACAACAAGACTCATGCACGTGGTACCAATCGTCATAATCGATGGACACTAGGCCATCGGCCCAATTCAATATGCTAACAAACCTAGAAATATTAACTAATGCATGCGAACAGATTTCGAACTCATGCTTAACTAGAGTTCGATCCAATATCTCACAAATCTCCACCTTGGATCTAACTCTACCATCAAGAAAAAATGGACTAGTTTTCTTCATGCAGTTTTATCAACTGCATACAGTGGAAAAACTTGCAACTTGGCAATGTCATGGTGATCATATCAGCAGCATTATGATCTTTCAAAACCTTCAGCACTTGGACTTCTCCATGCTCGATTACCCCTCTGACGAAATACAGCCTCACATCAATATGCTTGGTTCGCTCATGATAGGCTGAGTTCTTCGACAGGTGTATTGCACTTTGACTATCACATTTAACAGTGATAATTGGACCTTGAAGTTTCAGCTACTTTGCAAAACCTTCAAGCCACAATGCTTCCTTCACAGCTTCAGTTAAAGCAATATATTCTGCTTCAGTGGTTGATAAGGCAACCACCTTCTGAAGTGTTGCTTTCCAACTGATTGTTGTCCCAAACATAGCAAACACATATCCAGAAATAGATTTTCTGGAATCCATACAACCTGCATAATCAGAATCAACATATCCTTTAATTGTTGCTTTACTATCATGACCCAAGGCTCCACCATAAATTATGACTCTATTTAGAGACCCATTTATGTACCTTAAAATCCACTTCAATGCTTGCCAGTGAGCCTTTCCAGGATTTACCATGTACCTGCTTACAAGACTTACTGCATATGCTATGTCGGGTCTAGTACATACCATAACATACATCAAAGAACTAACTACATTAGCATATGGAATGCTATTCATATAAGTTCTTTCGACATTAGTACTGGGACACTGATCTATACTCAACTTGAATTGAGGGTTTGTCGGAGTCACAACAGGATTTGAATTTGACATACCATACTTTTCGAGAATCTTCCGTAGGTATGCCTCTTGAGATAAGCATAATTTCGACTGCTTTCTATCTCTTCAGATGTCAATCCCAAGAATCTTGGACGCAGCTCTCAGATCCTTCATTTCGAACTCTGTAGCGCGAGTTTTTTGTGTGGTTGTGAAGCACTATCGCTTTTGGGGTACTACAACTCGATTCAATTTTTATCCTATTGAAGCTGATGAAGGGAAATAGATGTCTCCAATTAACCCTGCTTGCATACTGAGTTTAAACAGATGACTGTTGGTTTACAGATGCTACAAAGATCGGGGGTCTCTCTTAGGTTATTTTGTTAAAAACACAGGGTCTAGGCTATTGGTATGTTGGGACTGATGCTTTTCGGTTGATATCTGAAGGTACGGGATTTTGGGTTTTTGATTAGTGTGCTCGCTAAGATTTTTCAATCTTATGCCTACGTATTCCCGTTTGACGAAACAAGGAAATCAGAGCGATCATAGTTCCTCCTATTCTATGGGAGGAAAAAGGTTGTTTTTGTGTTTTGTTCAAAGCCCAAGACGTGAAGCGAAAGGTGTTTGTATCTTGTTCAAAGCCCAAGATTTGAAGCTGAAGGGTCTATTTGTATCTTTTTTGAAGCCCAAGATGTGAAGCTAAAGGGTTTTGACTTTAGAGAGAATTTGTCATCTCTAAAAGGGGTGTTTACCACAACTGTTGGGTGACTGATTATAAAGGAGAATTACTTTAACTGGGATATGTGAATCCAACAATGCCATAATTTCCTTTATAGGGGATTTTTAACCTGAAGGAGAAGACTTTAACTCAGTGTAGAGTAATGCAATCTATTCCTTAGGAATTTCTCATGCTAACAGAGGGACAGTGGCGTGGATGTAAATAATCCAGAGGCTTGCCGCTTACAGCAATTTAGATGGGGGAAAAGGAGTTATTGATGTTTGTATACTGTGAACGAGGCACAACTTTTGATGCTAAAAGGTTGATTGACTCAACTGGGGGTTTCCTTATTCAAAGCCTAAGAGGAGGCTATTGACCCAACAAGAGGGTGTTTTTGTATCTCGTACGCAGCCCGAGATGGAGGCTAAGAGGGTTGACTCAACAAGAGAGTGTTTTTGTATGTGTCTTGTACGAAGCCTAAGACGGAGGCTAAGGGTGTTTGACTCAACAAGAGAGTCTTTTATACTAAATAAGAGAGTGTTTTTGTATCTTGTACGAAGCCCGAGATGCAGGCTAAAAGGGGTTGTGACTCAACAAGAGAGTCTTTTATACTCAACAAGAGAGTGTTTTAGTATCTCGTACGAAGCCCGAGATGGAGGCTGAAAGGGAAGTGACTCAACAAGAGAGTCTTTTATACTCAACAAGAGAGTGTTTTGTATCTCGTACGAAGCCCGAGATGGAGGCTAAAAGTGGGTGACTCAACAAGAGAGTCTTTTATACTCAACAAGAGAGTGTTTTGTATCTCGTACGAAGCCCGAGATAGAGGCTAAAAGTTTGACTCAACAAGGGAGTCTGGAAAGGTTAGCTCCACTAGGGAGAATCATTGTACAAAGCCCAAGAGGAGGCTATTGTAACTGTTTTAGTTTAGTGCCAGGTCCAGTATATTGGATAAAGAGAAAATCAGTTTTTATGAAGGGAATGATTAAAGATATTGTTGTGCTTTAGGATTGATCAAAGGATCAGGGTTATTTCCTATTCTTTAAGGAAAGGGGAAATACAAAGGGGTATTGAGACTGTCCAAGTCTACAGGTGTTTTGAGAAATCGATTCTCAGGTAAGTGAATGATCTTTGTATAATGCCCAAGAGAAGGGTGGTATGTTAAGGGATGAAGGTCAACCCATTAACAGGTCTGACACTTGACTCAGAAAGACAGCTCTAGCAAACTGATGACTACGTTCTGTTCCTATACCTGTAGAGGTCTCTGGGTCCTTGTACTAAGCCCAAGAGAAGGCATGAGAGCTTTTAAGAAGCCGAAGGGTCCTTGTACAACGCCCAAGAGGAGGCGGGGATGCTTTTAAGAAGCCTGTGGGTCCCCAAACCCCGAGAAGTTCAAGACATGCCATTCACCGAGAATAAATCGAGCCAGGAAAGTTCGAGAATTTGGAAGAAACTCAATAGATGCCATTCACGGAGAAAAGATCATCTCTGGGGAGTAGAGTCTCTTTGAAAATTTCTAAGAGTGACAGCCTGAGAAAGGGTTCACCAAGAATGCTGCCTTTCACGTCTCCATATTATTTAACCCCAAGAGGAGGGAAGACTGTGTCTGGTAATCCTATTGGGGATCTAGTTTTGTTTGTATTTAAGAGTGACCAACAGGGCTTTACCTAGTGCTAGACATAGTTGCCAGGGAAAACTCTAAATAGCTATACTAGTAATACACAGTTGGTATATGACGAGTATATAAAAGTTTGTGAAAGGAGACTTACAGTGAGCAGCCCCATAATACAGTTATATATATATATATATATATATATATATATAAGCATGTAAAGAAAGCGGGTAAACACTTACTCGGTTGTAGAGCTTCCATGCTGTTTAGTTAGTTGTTCAACAAAGAAAGCTTTGATAACAATATTATATTCAAAATCAAAGAAGAAAGTGTTTTGAAAGAATTTTCGGGTATAGGAACAGAACGTAGTCATCAGTTTGCTAGAGGGATGAGTCCTAAAAATTTAAAGGACTTATACAAATTTAAAGGACTTATACAAGTGACTGAGGCCTAAAAATGGTTTTGTGTACAAAGGGATGAGTCTTACACTCTCTCAAGAGGCCCAAAGATGTTTAAAGAAAAAGAATGAGGCTTATAACACGAGGGTAGGCCCAGATGATTTGTTTTTGAATTGGCGATCGCGCCGTGATTTTCTTTTAACACAGAGGAACTTATACAATATCTGAGGCCCAAAATTGTTTTGGTTAAAAGGGGATTGGGTCTTACACACTATTAGAGGCCCAAGGTTTTATCTTTGTACAAGTGGTGGGGCTTACAGCTCAAGGAGAGACCCAAAGGTTTATTTGAAAATGGAGATCGCGCCAAGGTTTTTTTGAAAGCACAGTGGGTCTTAAACAATGACTGAGGCCCAAAAAGGTTTTGGTTTCAAAAAATGGGTTGGGTCTTACACTCTATTAGAGGCCCAAAAAGGTTTTGGTTTTAAAAAAAAGGGTTAGGTCTTACACTCTATAAGAGGCCCAAGGTTTTATCTTTGTATAAGTGGTGGGGCTTACAGCTCAAGGAGAGGCCCAAAGGTTTATTTGAAAATGGCGATCGCGCCAAGGTTTTTTTGAAAGCACAGTGGGTCTTATACAATAACTGAGGCCCAAAAAGGTTTTCGTTTCAAAAAAATGGGTTGGGTCTTACACTCTATTAGAGGCCCAAAAGATTTTAAATGGGTCTTATAGCTTGAGGAGAGGCCCAAATGTTTTGAATGGGTCTTATAGCTCGAGGAGAGGCCCAAAGGTTTTATTTTAAACAGGCGATGATTGCGCCAAACTTTTGAAATACAACGGGACTTATACAACATTTGAGGCCCAAAATTGTTTGTATTTACAAAGGATTGGGTCTTACAATCTATTAGAGGCCCAAAGGTTTTGAAAAAGTTTAATGAGGGTTGAATTAATCAAAAACCCTAATTTGTTTTCAAAATGTATTTTAATTGAATAAAAAATTCAATTAAAATTGATCAAAATTGTTAAACATATGGAAAACAAATTTTGATCTGGGATTAATGTTTCAAATATCAGGTTTTGATCCACAAAATGATTGGAAATCACTAAAATTTGAAAAATCAAGAAGGAGAAAATATTTTAAATGTTAAAACAATTAAAATATTAATTCTTTACAAAAATATCAAGTATATAAAATAAATATTATTTTTGGGATTTTTTGGGAAAATAAAATATTTTAACATTTTTGTGAATTATTAAAAAAAGAATCAACTCAAAATCATTAAAACTCAGAGAGAAATTAATTTTTGAATCAATTAAATAAAATCACAAAATTCAAAATTCAAATTTTCAAAAAGGGCGCCAAGAACAAGGGCAAGAACACGCGCCACCCTCTGTTTTCAAAATCACAAAATTCAAAATTCAAATTTTCTATCCAATCTTACGGAAACTTCATGTTATCATGCAATCTACATATCAATATACTCGTTTTAACCTCACGAACATGTCTATGGTCTTTAATTTCATTTATTATAAGCATGGAATAAGAAATCAAAGAGAAACCTCAAGAACCCTAAAATTTGCATGAAAGTTCAGAAATTCCATACACGATTCAAACAAACCAATTGATTGAGGGAAAACACTATGCATGATTATGAACATATGGCCAAATAATTGTGCAGCAAAAAATGCATGGATCATAGAGTTAGAAGAGCTCATGCTTACCTCTTGCAGCTGGTGATCATGTTTTGTGTTAGAGGTGTTACAGCTTGGTTCCAAGGATATGGACAGCTTCCCTAGGTGCTATGGAGTGTGTCTGGATGCTTGGAATGAATTGAAATGATCTGGAACTTGATATGGTACCCCAATTGCAAATCTGTCAAGAACTTGAGCAATTGGCTGGTGATTTTGTGATTTTGGTGTTCCAGGTGTTATGTGAGTGTTTGCATCACTTATATATGATGTTTTTGAGGTGTGTGTGTGATTGGTTTGGTTGGAATAGCTCTCAAACTCAAAACCCGATAGTGACTTTCTTTGGAAGGCAATTTTGGAGTGAAAGAAGAGATTTTAAGGAAAGCATCTGTTTGATGGCTTTGGTGTACTCAAATTGAACACAATTGAGCTCTATTTATAGTAGAGCAAGTTTGTTTTGCAAGGAATAGTGAATGGCAATTGCAGCAGAGGTTTGACCAATGTTGAGCAATGAGAATCCAAGTCTCCTCTAGCCATTGACTAGAGGTTAGGGCACAGGCTGCTGGTTCCCTTGGTCTTGAATAAGTCTTGACTGAATTCAGTTGGAAATGGCTCAGTCCATGCCACCTTGGTGCATCCATTAAATGCTCCAATCCAAAATTGGAGTCTTGTCCCTCTTTTAGGTATTTCTAGGTTTGGCATGCTACTTTTGGTTCCAAAGACTTGGGAGGCTTGGGATCAGAGTTGGTTCCTCCTTGGTCTCCCCCTGAGGTGTTCAGATGGATAAGTGTGTTTGTCATTTGCACAAATTTGGCAAATCGAGCAAAATGCATAAATCTGCCTTGCCTTGACAGTTTTCAGCAAGGCATATTGCCATTGTCATATCTCATGGCTCAAGTGGAATTTCATGGAGTTCTTGGCCATTTTGGAAAGTCCTTATATGATACAACAACTGTTTGATCATAGTTGGTTTTGATACTTTTTGGATCCAAGTGAAAAATGCCCCTACATTTGGAAAAAAATGAAGGCAGATTCCGACTTAGTGAAATTTTCACTAAGTGTTGGAAAAAGTGGTATTTCATGTTTTCAGCCATTTTGATCATTCCATAACTCAAAATACATGATGAATTTGAATGAGGTGTAGTTGAAGCTTTTGTATAGGGCCATGAGGGCTACAAATCCAGCTTTGAATGGGGAAAAATGGCCTTGTGGTTTAGGAGTTATGATCCTCCAAAGTTGGTACCCTAGCCACTTTATTCCATAACTTAGAAAAAAATTTCTAGGTTTTTTATGGTTACCCCTTTTACAAGTTATCCCACTTTTCATGATTTTTCTCGATGAATGATGATTCCAACCATACATTAACATCATTTTAGGGTCAAGGAACCATATTTGTGAAAAATCTCAAAAAGTCAAAGTTTGACTTTTGTTCACAGTTGACTTTTTATCAGATGAACTCCAAACTGTGCGATCCTCTATGAAATCAAGTCCTTGACCTAAATCAAACTTGATAGATTGATTTCATAGGTGTTATAGGTGTATTGAATCATGTCCCAGGGTTTGGGAGCATGTCTTGGTCAAAAGTCAAAGGCACAGTTGACTTTTCCCTCGAAACCCTAATTGTGGTTCTGATGAAATTGAGACTTGTTGCTCAAGCTTCTTGGGTCAATCCATTGTTGCAAATGGATCAATGTGGTGTGTTAGAGACCCTCAAATCTACTCTTGAGGTCTTTGTTCATGATTTGTCCCAAAAGTCAACTTAGGGGTGAATTAGGTCAAGAAACCCTAATTCTTGATTTTTTTAATGAATGCATCCCGTGAGGCTAAATTGACTTGATGATGGGGTTCATGAGGTCCCATGGAGCATATTAGGTTATGTTTGGAAGCATTGGCTCATGCCTAGAGGAAAATTACCATCTGGAGGCCCTGGTTGACCAAAACCCTAATTTGGTGACACTGGCGATCTTGAGGCTTGATCCACCTAAAAGGGAGCAGCCTTGTACTTAATCCTTGAGGTGGGAGTCCTCTTGATCCTTTGTGGATGTTTGAGAGGTTAGACAAGTTGAAGATCATGTCATTTCTTGATTGATCATTTGTCTAAGAGCTCTGAGAGGGCTTGAAACCCTAATTATTATTTGTAGTGAGTGCTAACCCATCTTTGGGGAGACTGATGAGGTATGATGATTTACCCATATTGTGATGATGATTTCCCTAATGATGGGAAATCTTAGTGGTCAAAATTTTGGGTATGATAGATGCCCCTATTTAATCTTCTTGGACCAGAAGGTATGAATGGCGAAGGTATTCGGGCATTCGGGGTGCGAGAGGATTAAATATCGGAATACCCGAAATTTTGATGGTGGTCATGAATGGTAGTTTTCCCATCCATCTTCTTTTGCTAAGCAATGATGCTTAGAAAAGGTAAAAAATTCCCCACGATCCTGGTTTCCCACCAAGGAACTGGTCTCAGTTTCTGATATAAACTTCCCCTCGATCCTGATTTCCTACCAAGGAACTGGTCTCAGTTTCTGATGTAAACTTCCCCTCGATCCTGGTTTCCTACCAAGGAACTGGTCTTAGTTTCTTTTGTCAACTTCCCCTCGATCTTAGTTTCCTACCAAGGAACTGGTCTCAGTTTCTGATGTAAACTTCCCCTCGATCCTGGTTTCCTACCAAGGAACTGGTTTCAGTTTCTTTTGTCAACAAACTTTCTTGACAAGGGACGTTATGCATAGCGATTTTCCTCAAACTTCTCGCCGAATTTTCCTGGGGAGATGCCATTTGATAGAAAAATTTTGACGTCAGAGTTGCTGGGGAACCCAGTCGTCTGAGTTGTAGAGGTGCACAAACTTCTCTGTTGGAGATGCCATTTGTCGACTCTATCCGAGGAAAACGAGTCTCTTGAGAGACTGCTTTCGTTTGGGGATATTGCATCATACTTTCTTGAATGTAAATCAATAATGCATGATGTATGTATGTTTATGCTGACAAAACCGACATGACATACAAGCTGACGAATGAACACGACTGGATACTCGGCCACTGCGGGGACGAAGGAGTACCGCTGGTTCAAGATAGCAATTCTGCCTTGCTTAGGAGAAATAGCCCCTGCGGGGAACACCGTTGGTCGGGCATAGGAGGTAAGAGCTCTGCCGATGATGTCAGACGGAACATTCGCATCTGACATTGCTGATCCTTCATTCAGGGGTACTGGCTTAGAAGGAGTACTTTGATTCTGCACTTGGAAGCTCGACCGCTTTTGGAGGAGCAATCGATGTTCTTTCCATGTTTAACAGTCAAAAGAATTGCCATCTTTATTTTAAAAGCAGAAAAGTTTTAATAAGTAAATTCATTTTTGTTTTATTTCAAGAATCGTTGATCATGTTAAAATGTCGATCTGTAAAGCTAAAACAAATATGAGTTACAAACAAAAGCACAAGGGCTCAAATTTTATTGATAGGATGGAAATCAGCCAAACGCGTGATTCCATGGAATATTTACAAAGTTAGAAAATGGTAATTCAAGGGAAAAGGGCTACATTGAAACATGACGACCGCTATCCTTCTACCAACTTTGAATTCGGGACATCCTGAGCTTCTGTCGAAGATGACCTTGACTGGAGTTTTCTTTCGATGGATGGCGTTACAGCTGAGGAGTTGAACTGATCAGACGTAGTTACTTGCCATTATCCCTAACTTTATCCTGGATTTACTTTGAGATTTCCAATCCACCGGGATGATTTTTGATTGTGTCTCTAATTTTTGCCTGGACCGCCCTTTCGGGATTTTAATCCACCGAGACATTTTCTTTAGTTTAGGCGAAGTATTTCTTGACTACATCAACATTTGTGGGGTAGGAAAATTCCTCTCCATCCATGGTTGCAAGTCTCAAGGCGCCGCCTGAGAAAGCTTTCTTGACCACATAGGGGCCTTCATAATTCGGAGTCCATTTGCCCCGGGAGTTAGTGAGAAATGATTGTATCTTTCTTAGCACAAGGTCTCCTTTCCTGAAGACATGAGGTCGGACCTTTTTGTCAAATGCCTTCTTCATTGTTTGTTGATACAACTGGCCGTGGCATATAGCCGTCATTCGTTTCTCTTCGATCAGATTCAGTTCGTCGTGTCGACTTTGACATCATTCAGCTTCTGTTAGCGTAGTTTCCATCAATACCCTGATTGATGGGATATCTACTTCTATGGGGAGCACTGCCTCCATGCCATATACTAGAGAGAAGGGGGTTGCCCCTGTTGAAGTGCGGACAGATGTGCGATAACCGTGAAGAGCAAAGGGTAGCATCTCATGCCAGTCTTTGTAGGTTACAACCATCTTTTGAACGATTTTCTTGACATTCTTGTTAGCTGCTTCCACCGCTCCGTTCATCTTGGGTCGGTAGGGAGATGAGTTATGGTGTTCGATCTTAAACTCTGCGTAGAACTCTTTCATCATCTTATTATTCAAGTTAGATCCATTATCCGTAATGATCTGGCTCGGAACACCATAATGGTAGATGAGATTATTTTTGATAAATCGGACCACCACTTGTGGGTTACATTGCCGTTGACGCTGCTTCGACCCACTTGGTGAAGTAGTCAATGGCTACCAGGATGAACCGATGTCCATTCGAAGCTTTAGGTTCAATCACGCCGATCATGTTGATTCCCCATATGAAAAAAGGCCACGGGGAAGAGAGAACTTTGAGATGTGTTGGAGGTACATGGATTATGTCGGAGTATATCTGACACTTGTGACACCTCCTCATGTACTTGTAGCAATCGGATTCCATTGTCAACCAATAGTACCCTGCTCTCAGAATATTTCTCGCCATTGCATGTCCGTTGGCATGAGTACCAAAGGACCCTTCGTGAATTTCTTTTATCAGTATGTTTGCTTCTGGTCTGTCTAAGCATCGGAGCTAGACCATGTCAAAATTTCTCTTATAGAGTGTGTCACCGCTCAGGAATAAAATGCCAGCCAGTCTTCTGAGGGTCTTTCTGTCCTTCCTTAGTGCCCCAGGTGGGTACTCTTGTTTCTAAAGGAAGCATTTGATATCGTGATACCAAGGTTTGTCGTCTATGACTGCTTCGATCGTGAAGATGTAAGCGGTCCGTTCAAGGCGCATTATGTCGATCTTAGGTAGGTCATTCCATTGACCTACACTAATCATGGAAGAGATAGTGGCTAATACATCAGCCATGTGATTCTCATCACGAGGGATGTGATGAAACTGATTCTGTTGAAGAAAGGTAACAAACTTCTTGCATAATCTTTGTAAGGAATCAGTCCTGATTGGTATATGTTCCAATCTCCTTTGATCTGATTGATAACCAGGGCTGAGTCGCCATATACATCCAAGTTTTTGATCCTTAAGTCGATCACTTCCTCGAGACCCATGGTACAAGCTTCGTATTCGGCCTCGTTGTTTGTGCACTTGAACATAAGTCTGGCGGTGAAAGGAATGTGGGTACCCTGAGGTGTTATGATGATTTCCCCAATTCCGTTTTTTGTAATGATTGACAGCTCCATCAAAGATTAGTCCCCATTGGGAACCTGGTTCTGGCCCTTCACTGGGTAGTGGTTCATCGCAATCTTTCATTTTCAAATACATGACATCTTCGTCTAGGAAGTCAAACCCGATTGATTCTTGATCGTCAATCGATTGATGAGCCAAATGATCGGCTAAAATACTCCCTTTAATGGCATTTTGGGCATGGTATTCGATGTCGTATTCTAATAACAACATCTGCCAACGGGCAATCCTTCCCGTGAGAGCAGGTTTTTCAAATACATACTTGATTGGATCCATTTCGGAGACCAACCAAGTAGTGTGACGAATCATGTACTGGCGAAGACGTTTGGCTGCCCAAGCCAAAGCGCAACAAGTTTTCTCAAGCATAGTGTACCGAGTCTCGCAATCGGTGAATTTCTTGCTCAGATAGTAAATGGAAGACTCTTTCCTTTTGGTTTCGTCTTGTTGGCCAAGTACACAACCCATCGAGTTCTCTAGGACTGTTAGGTAGATGATCAGTGGTCTTCCTTCCACTAGAGGTGATAGAATCGGAGGGTTCAATAGGTATTCCTTGATACTGTCGAAGGCGGTTTGGCAGTCCTCTGTCCAAATGCAGTCCTGGTTCTTTTTGAGTAATTTGAAAATCGGCGCTCATGTCGCGGTCATGGGGAATATGAATCTGGAGATGTAGTTCAAACGTCCCAGGAATCCTCTGACTTGTTTTTCAGTTTTCGGAGAAGGCATTTCTCGAATGGCCTTGACCTTGTCAGGATCAACCTCAATTCCTTTCTGGTTGACGATGAACCCTAAAAGTTTCCCTAAACGAACACCGAAGGTGCATTTGTTGGGATTAAAGCGGAGTTTGTACTTTCTCAACCGCTCGAATAGTTTTAACAGGTGGGTCACATGCTCCTCTTCTGTTTTAGATTTGGCAATCATATCATGGACATATACCTCGATTTCCTTGTGGATCATGTCATGAAACAGAGTAGTCATGGCCCTTTGATAGGTTGCCTTGGCGTTCTTCAGACCGAACGACATTACCTTGTAACAAAAGGTACCCCATGGGGTAATGAATGAAGTTTTCTCCTTGTCTTTCGGCGCCATTTTGATCTGATTATAGCCCGAGAATCCATCCATGAAGGAGAAAACTTTGAACTTTGCTACACTGTCTACCAGTATATCAATGTGTGGTAAAAGAAAGTCGTCCTTTGGACTTGCCTTGTTTAGATCTCTGTAATCGAACACATTCTGACCTTTCCATCCTTTTTTGGAACGGGTACGATGTTGGCTAACCATTGAGAATATTCTGATGTGTCGAGGAAACCTGCGTCAATCTGTTCTGTACTTCCTCTTTGATTTTAACGGCCATGTCCGGGTGAGTCCGTCTCAATCTTTGTTTTACTGGAGGACATTGTAGCGAGCAATTTTGGACGCGGTTCTTAAGCGCTGGTTGCTCTCTGCGGTTTGAGCTTAAACTACAGGTCGATTCATTTTTTATCCTATTGTAAGCTGAATAAGGAAGGGAAATAGATGTCTCCAATTAACCCTGCTTGCATACTGAGTTTAAACAGCGGTATGTTAGGTTACGGATGCTATCAATGTGGGGGGGCCTTTGTACTGGTTATTTGTATTTTCGCCAATACTGTTTTCTTTCTTTTTTACCTGGGCAGAAGGTTTCTGGTGGGGAACAAGGATTAGGGTGTTAGGACTGATGCTTTTGAATTACTGCTTTTGATTGATGGAGATATGGGATTTGGGTTTTTTGTTGATTGCGCTCGCTAAGATCTTTTCTTTCGATCTTATGCCTACGTATTCCCGTTTACCGAAACAGGCAAATCAGAGCGTTCGTAGTTCCTCCTATTCTATGGGAGGAAATGGGTGTTTTTGGTGTCTTGTTCAAAGCCCAAGACGTGAAGCGAAAGGTTGTTTGTATCTTGTTCAAAGCCCAAGATGTGAAGCTGAAAGGTCTATTTGTGTCTTGTTCAAAGCCCCAGACGTGAAGCTGAATGACCTTGACTTTAGAGAGAATTTGTCATCTCTAAAGAGGGGAGAAGGAGAATTACTTTAACTGGGATACGCGGATCCGAGCAATGCCATAATTTCCGAAGAAAGGGTTTTAACCTGAAGGAGAAGACTTTAACTCAGTGTAGAGCAATGCCATCTTTCCTTAGGAATTTCTCATGCTAAAAGAGGGACAGTGGCATGGATATAGATGATCCAGAGGCTTGCCGCTTACAGCGATACTGTGAACGAGGCACAACTTTGATGCTAAAAGGTTGATTGGATCAACCAGTGGTTTTCTTATACAAAGCCTAAGAGGAGGCTAATTTCCGCTAGGAAAATCATTATACAAAGCCTAAGAGGAGGCTATTTTGTGTCTCGTACAAAGCTTGAGAGAGAGGCTAAAAGTTTTTGACCCGAAGATGGAGTCGTTTGGTATCTCGTATAAATCCTGAGATGGAGGCGATTGTTTATTTGGCTCAATAAGAACCTTTTTGTATCTCGTACAAAGCCCGAGATGGAGGCGAAAGGGGGATTGACTCAACGAGGGAGTCTTTGATACTCAACAAGAGAGTGTTTTTGTATCTCGTACGAAGCCCGAGATGGAGGCTAAAGGTTTGTTTCAGTTGAGTGACATATCCAATATACTGATTTCAAAAAAGAAAATCAGTTCTTATATGAGCAACACTGTACTCAGGGATTTGATTCGAGGATCAGGGATATTTCCTTCTCTTAGAGGAAACGGGAAATCCAAAGGGTATTGAGACTATCCGAGTCTGCGGGTTTCCTTCTTATTTAACGAAGGGGTTACTTGAGAATGTCTTTGAGACTCAAGGAAGTTAGACTGTCCAAGTCTAGAGTTTTACCTTTTGTACTATGCTTTGAGTAACAGTAGTAGACTCTATGAAAGGACTGTTCTATGAAGATGACTAGGTTCTGTTCCTATACCTCTAGGAGGTTGTCGGGACAATTTGTACGAAGCCCAAGAGGAGGCTGGAAACTTTTAAGAAGCCGACGGGTCCTTGTACGAAGCCCAAGAGGAGGCTATCATTCCTGGAGGAAGAGATCATTATACAAAGCCTAAGAGGAGGCTGTGAATACTTCTAAGAAGCCGTAGTGTCCTTGAATAATGCCCAAGACGAGGCCGATGCTTTTAAGAAGCCCGTGGGTCTATCATCTCCTTTCCATTAGGAGAGATAACTCTTTTAAAGATAAAAACCACTGGTAAACGTGCGAGGTTTACTATCCAGCGACTTTTAACTTTTAAAGAGGGTTCCTTAGTTAAGGTCCAAGATTATGACCGTAGGGGGTACCCAAACCCCGAGACATTCAAGGCAAGCTATCCACAAGGAATAGATCAAGTTAGGAAAGTTCGAGAATTTGGAAGAAACTCAAAGATGCCATTCACGGAGAATACATTCATCTTGGGGGAGTAGAGCTTCTTGATGATTCCTAAGGAGGACAACCGAAGAGAAGACTGTATCTGGTGCTCCTATTGGGGATCTAGGCTTCTATTTCTACGAATAAATGAAACGGCGTCACCTAGTTCTAGACGTAGTTGCCGGGGAAACTCGAAATATCTATACTATTATTACACAGTAGATATGAGTTTATTAAAGGAGACTTACAGTAAGCAGCCCCACAATACAGTTTATATATATATGAAAGCAGTAAATGAAAGCGATAACCACTTACTCGGTTGGAGTGCTTCCATGGTGTTTGGTTAGTTGTTCAACAAAGAAAGATTGAAAACAACAGTATATTCAAAATCAAAGGAGAAAGTGCTTTGAAAAAGAAAGATTTGGGGCTTACAGCTCAAGGAGAGGCCCAGGGTTTTATCAGTGAGCGCACTGTTGAATTTGTACAGAGGGACTTATACAAGTGACTGGGGCCCAAAAAGGTTTTCTGTACAAAGGGATGGGTCTTACACTCTCTCAAGAGGCCCAAAAAAGGTTTAAAGAAAAGAGTGGGGCTTATAACACGAGGGTAGGCCCAAATGATTTTTCGTTTAAAAATGGGGATCGCGCCGAGGTTTTCTTTTAACGCAGAGGGACTTATACAATAAGTGAGGCCCAAAATGTTTTGGTTAAAAGGGGGATTGGGTCTTACACGCTAAGAGAGGCCCAGATGATTTTTATTTTTAAACGGGCGACGATCGCGCCATTTACTTGTACAGAGGGACTTATACAATGAGTGAGGCCCAAAAAGTTTTTGTACAAGGGGGGATGGGTCTTACACTCTCTCAAGAGGCCCAAAGTGTTTGAAAATGATTTATGAGGGTTGAATTAATCCAAAACCCTAATTTGTTTTCAAAATGTATTTAATTGAATAAAAATTCAATTAAAATGATCAAAAATTGTTTAACACATGGAAAACAAATTGTGATCTTGGATTAATGCTTCAAAAATTAAGTATTGACCTACAAAATAATTAGAAAGCATTAAAAGTTGCAAAATCAATGTAGAAAAAATATTTAAAATGCCAAAAACAATTAAAATATTAATTCTTTACAAAATATCAATTATATGAAATAAATAATATTTTTGGGATTTTTTGTGAAAATAAAATATTTTAACATTTTTGTGAATTATTAAAAAAAGAATCAACTCAAAATCATTAAAACTCAGAGAGAAATTAATTTTTGAATCAATTAAACAAAATCACAAAATTCAAATATTTGAATTTCTAAAAATGGCGCCAAGAACAGGCTGAAGAACACGCGCGTGTTCTTGGTTTCTCAGATTTGCATTTTCTATCCAATCTCCATGAATACGTAATCATATCATGCAATCCACATATCATTATGCTCGCCTCAACCTCACGATCATGTCTATGTACTTTAATTTCATTTAAATTAAACATACAACAAGAAATCACGAAGAGACCTCAAGAACCCTAATTTCTGCATGAAGGCTAGGATTTTTGATACACGATTCAAGCAATGCAATTAATTGAGGGAAAACATTCCATGCATGATTATGAACATATGGCCAAATTATTGTGCGAGGAAATATGCATAGATTGAGAGATGACCAAGTATGTGCTTACCTCCAAGTCGTGACAGCAAGTTCAAAGTGATTTTTGATTTGGAGGTGTTACAGATGAGTGGTGATGATCTGAACAGCTTCCCTACACCCTATGGATTGTGTTTGGATGGTTGGACTTGATTGAAATTGGCTGGATCATTTTGTGGTACCTCAGCTGCACTTTGGTTAAAACCTTGAGCAACCAGCTGGTGATTTTGAGAAATCAGTGTTCCAGATGTTGTTTAAGTGTTTGATCAGCTCATATGTGATGTATGTGAGGTGTGTGAGTGATTGGTTTGATTGGAATTGCTCTCAAACTCAAAACCCAATAGTGACTTGCCTTAGAAGGCAAAATTGGAGTGAAAGAAGAGATTTTGAGGAAAGCATCTGTTAGATGGCTTTGGTGTACTCAAACTGACCACAATTGAGCTCTATTTATAGTAGAGCAAGTTTGTTTTGCAAGGAATAGTGCATGGCAGCTGGTAAGTAGGTTTGGCCAATGTTGGCAAATGAAAATCCAAGTCTCCTCTAGCCATTGACTAGAGGTTAGGGCACAGAGCTATGGTCCCCTTGGTCTTGGATAAGTCTTGACTGATTTCAAATGAGAATGGCTCAGTCCATGCCACCTTGATGGTTTCATTGAATGCCTCATTCCAAATTTGAAGTCTTGTCCCTATTTTGGCAACTCTAGGTTCAACATGCTATTCCTTGTTCCTTGGACCTTGGAGGCTTGGCTCAGTGATTGTCCCCTTTGGATTCAATCCTCTGAGGTGTCCAAGTGGATAGGAACTATTGAAATTAGCAGATTTTGGCAAATCGAGCTAAAATGCAAATTCTGCCTTGCCTTGACAGATTTCAGCAAGGCAACTTGGCAATGTTGTATCTCATGGTGTAGGTTGAATTTGGCAATGTTCTTGGCCATTTTGGAAAGCTCTTACATGATACAACAACTGTTTGAACAAGTTTGGTTTTGATTTCTTTTGATTCCAAGTGAAAAATCCCCCTACATTTGGCAAAAAGTGAGGCAGAATCTGACTTAGTGAAAATTTCACTAAGTGTTGGAAAAAGTGACATTTTCACTTTTCAGCCACTTTGATCACTCCATAACTCAAAATCCTTAATGAATTGGAATGACTTGTAGTTGAAGTTTTTGTAGGTGATAATGAGGGCTACAAATACATCTTTGGATGAGAAAAAATGGCTTTGTGGTTTAGGAGTTATGGTCCTCCAAAGTTGGTACCTTTGCCACTTTATTTTTAACTTAGAAAAATTTCTAAGTTTTATGGTTACCCCTTTTACAAGTTATCTCACTTTTCTTGATTTTTCTTGATGAATGATGATTCAAATCATACATTAACATCATTTTAGGGTTAAAAATCCATTTTGGTGAAAAATCTCAAAAAGTCAAAGTTGACTTTTGTGCACAGTTGACTTTTTATCAGATGAATTCCAAACTGTGCAATTCTTCAGGAAATCATGTCCTTGACCTAAATCAAACTTGATGGACATGTTCCATGGGTGTCATAGGGTATATTCAATCATGTATTAGGGTTTGGGAGCATGTCCAGGTCAAAAGTCAAAGTTACAGTTGACTTTTCTCTTAAAACCCTAATTGTGGTGCAGATGAAATTGAGGCTTGTTGCTCAAGCTTCTTGGATCAATCCATTGTTCCAAATGGATCAATATGGTATATTAGAGACCCTCAAATCATGTCTTGAGGTCTTGGCTCATGGTTTGTCCCAAAAGTCAACTTAGGGGTGAATTAGGTCAAGAAACCCTAATTCCTGATTTTTGATGAATGCATCCCCTGAGGTAAAATTGACTTGATGCATGGGTTCATGAGGTTCCATGAAGTATATTAGGTCATGTTTTGGATCATTGCCTTGTGCCCAGATGAAAATTTCCATCTGGAGGCCCTGGTCGACCAAAACCCTAATTTGGTGACACTGTCGATCTTGAGACTTGATCCACCTAGAAGGGAGCAGCCTTGTGCTTAATCCTTGAAGTGGGAGTCCTTTTTGATCCATTGTGGATGTTTAAGAGATTAGACAGGTTGAAGATCATGTCATTTCTTGATTGATCCTTTGTCTAAGCACTCAGAAAGGGCTTGAAACCCTAATTTTGATTGTATTGGAAGCTCACCCATCTTTGGGGAGACTGATGAAGCATGATGGTTCATCCATATTGTGATGATGATTTTCACAATGATGGGAAATCTAAGTGGTCAAAATTTGGGGTATTACAGATGCCCCTATTTAATCTTCTTGGACCCGAAGGTGTGAATGACGAAGGGATTCGAGCATTCGGGGTGCAAGAGGATTAAATATCGGAATATCCGAAATTTTGATGGTGGTTATGAATGGTAGCTTACACATTCATCTTCTTTAGCTAAGCAATGATGCTTAGAAAAGGTAAACTTCCCCTCGATCCTGGTTTCCTACCAAAGAACTGGTCTCAGTCTCTTTTGAAATAAACTTCCCCTCGATCCTGGTTTCCTACCAAGGAACTGGTCTTGGTTTCTGATTTAAACTTCCCCTCGTTCTTGGTTTCCTACCAAGAACTGGTCTTAGTCTCTGAAATGAACTTCCCCTCGTTCCTGGTTTCCTACCAAGGAACTGGTCTTAGTTTCTTTTGTCAATGAACTTTACTGACAAGGGACGCTATTCGTAGCGGCTTTCCTTCAAACTTCTCGCCGAATTTTCCCGGGGAGATGCCATTTGAGTGGAAAAAGTTTTGATGTCAGACTTGCTGGGGAACCCATTCGTCTGAATTGTAGAGGTACACAAACTTCTCTGTTTTGGAGACGCCATTTGTCGATTCTACTAGGGAAAACGAGTCTCTTGAGAGACTGTTTTCGTTTGGGATCTTTCATCATACTTTTCTCGGGATCTTCCCGGAGAAACGCCATATGATGGGGTCTAATTTTGAGGTGCCAATGACCTTCTCATCAGTGGTTTTTCGGAGCAAAACTGGCGTGCTTCCGAATCTCTGATCACGAGGCTTTCTCTGTGGATTTTCCTTAATCCGGGAAAGCAAGGATATCATCTTCAATGGCGAAGAGTGATGCTTATTGAAAGTTTTCTCTGGCTTTTCAGAGGTTCAAGTTATCAAAGTGGTCAAGGACCAACTTCTTTCCAGAATTAAACTGGAAGCGAGGTTGTTCAGTCACAGTATTTCCTGACGAGGCAAGAACTAACAACTCGATTGAGAGGACTTCTACTACTAGGGGACAAGACCGACTAGAGTGATAGTGATGCAATATGAAATGTGAATGCAAATAAAAAATGCACGATGTATGTATGTATATGCTGACAAAACAGACGCGACATACAGACTTATGGATGAACACAATTGGATACTCGACCATCGCGGGGCGAAGAAGTACCGTTGATTCAAAATAGCAATTCCACCTTGCTTAGGAGAGATAGTCCCGTTGGGAGCTATGTTGATCGGGCTTAGGAGATGAGAACTCGGCCGAGGATGCCAGACGAAACAAGGTCTCTGACACAGTTGATCCCTTCATTCAGGCGAAATGGTTTAGAAGGAGTACTTTGATTCTGCACTTTGAAGTTCGCTTACTTCGGGAGAAGCGATCGATGTTCTTCTGATGTTCAATAGTCAAAAGAAATGCCATCTTTAATTTAAAAGCAGAAAAAGTTTAACAAGTAAATTTATTTTTGTTTTATTTCAAGAATCGCTGATTAAGTTTAAACAACGTCGTTCTGTAAAGCTAAAACAAGTAAGAATTACAAACAAAAGCACAAGGGCTCAAATTTTATTGATAAGATGGAGACCAGCCAAATGCGTGATTCCAAAGAGTATATACAAAGTTAGAAAATGGTAATTTACAGGGAAAAGGGCTACGTTGAAACATAACGACCACTATCCTTCTACCAACTTTGAATTCGGGACATCCTGAGCTTCTGTCGAAGATGACCTTGACTGGAGTTTTCCTGACGGATGATGATGCAACTGCTGCTGAGGGACTTGCCTCTGTTGAACATAGTTACTTGCCATTATCCCTAACTTTTGCCTGGATTATACTATGAGATTTCCAATCCATCGGGATGATTTTTTTTCATGTCTCTAACTTTTGCCTGGACCGCCCTTTCGGGTTTTCAATCCACCGAGACGTTTTTTTTTTTTTTTTAGTTTTAGGCGAAGAATTTCTTGACTACATCAACATTCGTGGGGTAGGAAAATTCCTCTTCGTCCATGGTCGTACGTCTCAAGGCACCGCCTGAGAAAGCTTTCGTGACCACATAGGGGCCATCATAATTTGGGGTCCATTTGCCCCGAGAATCAGTGAGAAATGATCGTAACTTCTTGAGCACAAGGTCTCCTTTCCTGAAGACACGAGGTCGGACCTTTTTGTCAAACGCCTTCTTCATTCTTTGCTGATACAACTGACCATGGCATAGTGCCGTGACTCTCTTTTCTTCGATCAGGTTCAGTTCGTCGTGTCTACTTTGACACCATTCGGCTTCGGTGAGCTTAGCTTCCATCAATACCCGGATTGATGGGATCTCTACTTCTATGGGGAGAACTGCCTCCATGCCATATACTAGAGAGAAAGGGGTTGCCCCTGTTAAAGTGCAGACAGATGTACGATAACCGTGAAGAGCAAAGGGTAGCATCTCGTGCCAATCTTTGTAGGTTACAACCATCTTTTGAACAATCTTCTTGATGTTCTTGTTAGCCGCTTCTACCGCTCCGTTCATCTTGGGTCGGTAGGGAGATGAGTTATGGTGTTCGATCTTGAACTCTGCGCACAACTCTTTCATCATCTTATTGTTCAAGTTAGATCCATTATCAGTAATGATCTCGCTTGGAACACCATAACGGCAGATGATATTGTTTTTGATAAATCGGACCACCACTTGTCGGGTTACATTGGCGAATGACGCTGCTTCGACCCACTTGGTGAAATAATCAATGGCTACCAGGATGAACCGATGTCCGTTTGAAGCCTTGGGCTCAATCATACCAATCATGTCGATTCCCCATATGGAAAAAGGCCAACGGGAAGAAAGAACTTTGAGATGTGATGGCGGTACATGAATTTTGTCGGAGTATATCTGACACTTGTGACACCTCCTCATGTACTTGTAGCAGTCGGATTCCATTGTCAACCAATAATACCCTGCTCTCAGAATTTTTCTCGCCATTGTGTGTCCGTTGGCATGAGTGCCAAAGGATCCTTCATGAATTTCTTTCATGAGCATGCCTGCCTCTGGTCTGTCGACGCATCGGAGCAAGACAATGTCAAAATTTCTCTTATAAAGAGTGTCACCGCTCAGGAAGAAGTTTCCAGCCAATCTTCTGAGGGTTTTCCTATCTTTTCTGAGTGCCCCAGATGGGTACTCTTGTTTCTGAAGGAAGCATTTGATATCGTGATACCAAGGTCTGTCGTCTATGACTGCTTCAATCGCGAAGATGTAAGCGGGTCGTTCAAGGCGCATGATGTCGATCTTAGGTATGTCATTCCATCGACCTACACTAATCATGGAAGAGAGAGTGGCTAATGCATCAGCCATGCGATTCTTATCACGAGGGATGTGATGAAAGTCGACTCTGTTGAAGAAGGGTAACAACCTTCTTGCATAGTCTTTGTAAGGAATCAATCCCGATTGGTATGTGTTCCAATCTCCTTTTATCTGGTTAATAACCAGGGCTGAATCGCCGTATACGTCCAAGTTTTTTATCCTTAAATCAATCGCTTCTTCGAGACCCATGATACATGCTTCGTATTCGGCCTCGTTGTTCGTACATTTGAACGTAAGTCTGGCAGTGAAAGGAATGTGGGAACCCTGAGGGGTAACAATGATTTCCCCAATTCCGTTTCCATAATGATTGACTGCTCCGTCAAAGATAAGTCCCCACTGGGAACCTTGTTCTGGCCCTTCACTGGGTAGCGGTTCATCGCAATCTTTCATCTTTAGATACATGACATCTTCGTCTGGGAAGTCAAACCCGATTGATTCTTGATCGTCAATCGGTTGATGAGCCAAATGATCGGCTAAAATACTTCCTTTAACGGCTTTCTGAGCATGGTACTCTATGTCATATTCTGATAGTAACATTTGCCAACGAGCAATCCTTCCTGTGAGAGCAGGTTTTTCGAAAACGTACTTGATTGGATCCATTTCGGAGATTAACCAAGTAGTATGACGAATCATGTACTGGCGAAGACGTTTGGCTGCCCAAGCCAAAGCGCAACAAGTTTTCTCAAGCATTGTGTACCGAGTCTCGCAGTCGGTGAATTTCTTGCTTAGATAGTAAATGGCAGACTCTTTCCTTTTAGTTTCGTCTTGTTGGCCAAGTACACATCCCATTGAGTCCTCTAGGGCTGTGAGGTAAATGATCAGTGGTCTTCCTTCCACTGGAGGTGATAGAATCGGCGGATTCAACAAGTATTCCTTAATACTGTCGAAGGCGGTTTGGCAATCTTCTGACCAAACGCAATCCTGGTTCTTTTTTAGTAATTTGAAAATCGGCGCACACGTCGCGGTCATAAGGAATATGAATCTGGAGATGTAGTTCAAACGTCCCAGGAATCCTCTGACTTGTTTTTCAGTTTTCGGAGAAGGCATTTCTTGAATGGCCTTAACCTTGTCAGGATCAACCTCAATTCCTTTCTGGCTGACGATGAACCCTAGTAGTTTCCCTGAACGGACACCGAAGGTGAACTTGTTGGGATTCAAGCGGAGCTTGAATTTTCTTAGACGTTCGAACAATTTTGACAGATGTTCAACGTGCTCATCCTCTGTTCTTGATTTTGCAATCAAATCATCGACATATACCTCGATTTCTTTGTGTATCATGTCATGAAACAGAGTAGTCATGGCCCTTTGATAGGTTGCCCCGGCATTCTTCAAACCGAACGGCATTACCTTGTAACAAAAGGTACCCCATGGGGTAATGAACGAAGTTTTCTCCATGTCTTTCGGCGCCATTTTGATCTGATTATAGCCCGAGAATCCATCCATGAAGGAGAATACTTTGAACTTTGCTGTACTGTCTACCAGCATGTCAATGTGTGGTAAAGGAAAGTTGTCCTTTGGACTTGCCTTGTTTAGATCTCTGTAATCAACACACATTATGACCTTTCCATCCTTTTTGGGAACGGGTACGATGTTGGCTAACCATTGAGGATATTCAGATGTAGCGAGGAAACCCGCGTCGATCTGTTTCTGTACCTCCTCTTTGATTTTGATGGCCATGTTCGGGTGAGTCCGTCTCAACCTTTGCTTTACTGGCGGATATTCCGATCTTAGCGGTAAGTGATGTTCCACGATGCTGGTATCCAACCCTGGCATATCCTGATAGGACCAAGCGAATACATCGGGAAATTCTTTGAGAAGCTTTATCAAACCCTCTCTGGTAGTTGGACTGAGCAGTGCTCCGATCCTGATTTCTTTTCTCTCTTTTTCTGAACCCAAGTTTACCGTTTCCAACAGCTCTTTGTGAGGTTCAATGGACCTTTCCTCTTGTCTGAGTAGTCGGGAGATCTCTTTTGGAATTTGGTCGTCATCTTCTTCTTCAGCCTCGAATACCGGGAACTCAAAGTTGGGAGAAGGCATCGGATCGTATGTTTCAACGGGGTATAAAACAAGCAATCTGCATGACGTGATGATTCGTGTTTAGAAGAGATAGAGAAAATGCAAGTGTGTGCAGTGTATTTATTTTACTGCTTGTTTTTATTTTTGAATTATTTTTTAGGATTACCATTTTCTAAAAAAGCAAAAAGAGAAAACAGCAATTAATGCGGAAATTACAGAACGACGTTATTTTATTAATGAACAAGTCGAATCTTGAAACTACATCCCTATAAAACAAAACTCTGTCGCTTTGGGCGAAGCGAAGAGGGAAATTTACAGAAAGAGAGCCCTAACAAAACATCTGTTTCACCTGGGCAGGGTGAAAGGTTTAAAGATGGCAATTACTTTGACTGACGAACGACCTTCGGAACCTCGACGGTAACCCATTGGCGGCGAACTCCTCGGTGAATCACAAAGTCTGGCACCTTCCTTGATTTGTCTTCAGAAATGACGCTGATTTCTGGTGGAGCGAGATCATTGGAATCTGTTTCCCAGGCAGAATTGTCGTAGGAGGATTCCTCTGTTGCATTTTGCATAGCATTGGAGCTCTCAGCTGTATCTCCCCATCTAGTTGACTGGATATCTTCGAGCCTGATACGAGAGCTTTTGGGAGCAGTGTACTTGACCATATAGTCGTATTTTCCACTTGGTTGTCCCAAAGTGTCCCAAACTTCTTTGGAACTGGAGGAGTCATCCCTCTCGATGACATTGACCTCAGGAAAAACATAGTTGATGAATTCTAGTCCTGCAAACGTTGCGAATTCATCTTCATGTTGAGTAGTTTCCGAATGACCTGAGTGTTGATCCCATGAAATGGAGGGGACACAGGTATTCTGTTCAATGACGGTCAGCTGAGTTTCATTACTAGACTGACTTTCTTGCCCCAAGTTTCCTGGATAAGGTTTCCACATTGGCAGACCATCCATCGGGCCATAGTAGTTGTAGTCAAAATTGTCTTTCATCAGAGTGTCTTCCTCTAATGAATTTGGCGGAGCACGGCATCCTTCCGGATCATAATCTCCGTAGATCATTTCGACATCTGATCTTGGTATAAATCTCGGACTTTCGGTAGGAAAGCAAAAAGGCATAGGCACCTCTTCCTGTGACATATAGCCGTCCTTGTTAAGGTAGGACTTCCATTCTTCATCTGTGTCAGAGGGATCTCCCTCATTGATAGCATGAACTGTCTGAGACACTGGGTGAAGGAAACCTCCACTGTGGAAGAAGTTTTGAAGGGGATGAAGACTTTCATCGTTGACAGCTGTCTGGGTACATGTTGCAGAAAAACCAAGACCCTTCTTTATTTTATTGTCAGTGGGAATGACAAGCCGTCCCCATCCTTTTGTATCGGTACTCTCGACCGCTTTGATAGCATCTTTGTATGAAGAAATTGAAGTTCCTTCTTTGAACTGATCGTTCTTGCTCACCGATAGTGCTTGGAACTGAGTTCTAATAACCTCCTCGGGTTCTACACAAGCAGATGATGACAAGCTACTCACGAGCAAGGCTTGTTCCCCACAAACCGTGACAAGTTGATCGTTCTTGACGAACTTTAGCTTTTGGTGGAGGGTTGAAGTAACCGCTCCAGCCTGATGTATCCAAGGTCTTCCTAATAAACAACTGTACGTTTCCCGGATGTCCATGACCTGGAAAGTGATTTGGAAAGTGTGAGGACCAATAGTTATGGGAAGATCAACTTCGCCGATAACCGTTTTTCTGGATCCGTCGAATGCTTTGACGACGACCTCGCTGACTTTCATCGGAGGGCCCATAAATGATAATTACGTCAAAGTGGACTTCGGCATAACATTCAGGGCTGACCCTGTGTCTACCAGTACGTTGGCTAAAGCATCGCCCTGGCAGTTAACTGTAATGTTGAGCGCCATGTTATGACGATGAGCCTCTTCAGGTAATTCCTCATCACTAAATCCCAAATTATTGCAGGAAGTGATGTTAGAGACAATGCTATCAAACTGTCTGATTGTTACATCCTGTTCCAGAAAGGCTTGCTCCAAGACTTTCTGTAGAGCCTCTCTGTGTGCTTTTGAACTGAGTAACAGTGATAATACTGAGATCTTTGAAGGAGTCTGTAACAGTTGATCAACAATGTTATATTCACTCCTTTGGATGAGCTTTAGCATCTCATCTTTGTCTTTTGAAAAGTCGGGATTACTAGATTGACCGACTGGTGGGTCAGGAATTTCCGCCTGAAGTTCCTTTTCTTTGTTGGATTCTCCAACCCCTCGGTTGAAGATTCGACCGCTCCGTGTTACACGACTGATGTCTGCAATATTCCCGATGGAGGGTAATGGAATTTCCTTTCCATTCTCAATTATTGTTGCACCGTATTTGTAAGGGATTGCCTTAGCTGATTCATACGGCAGTGGCCCCGGCAGATAGATGACTATGGGGACTTTCTGATTTTTCTAACCATCGTAAGTAATCTCGATCCGTTCCTGGTTGGGAACTCTAGATTCGTCAAGTAGAGGGATGATGGCAAAAACATCCCTGGTCCTGTGATAACCAGAGATCGTGACAACATCCTCAACTTGCTCGGCAAGGTAGTTCGGCGACCAAATGATGGGTCCAGAACCTGGATATGGACGAATTTCTCCATGATCGACCTGACCCTGAAGAGTTGCTCTCACAAGGTAACACCCTTGGTTACTTTCCGAACAGACGCTACAACTGTCATAGTTGTGTGGTGGCACCTGGCCACGCCCACTTTGAATACAATGTAACCTCACTAGGTTATCTTCCATTGATCGGACATCCTGACTTTGACGACGAGTAGGATTCCTGTTATTGATACTAATCTGTTGAGCATCTTCGTCCATATAGATTGGCATCCACCAATGATTTAACAAGTGCTGAAGTGCCTCCTGGACAAGGGTACAACCTCGATCATTTTCGCAACCCGCTTTACAATTTTGATAGTCATGTGATATTAAGAATCCAAGTCGGACCTCCTCAGCATGTAACTCTACCAGGTTGGTATCCATTACGCGGATATCGAAGATCTGAACCATGTTGATTTGATAGGAGTTCCTATCATGGTAGTCTTGGATCCATCCAAAATCCATCTGACGCTGGAGGGCCTCTTGTATGAAAGAGCATCCCTGTTTGTTTACCGAGCAAATCAGACAGGAACTGTAATCGTGCTGCGGCAGATTATGATACTGGCTTTGCCTTGAGTGCATCGCCACCAAGTTGACATTCATCGCACGGATGTCGTGGTTTTGAATGACGTTGGAATTTGTGTAAACCATGTTAACTCCACGAACTCGGTGCTCTTAGATCCATCCAAGATCCATTTGTTCCTGTAGAGCTGCTTGCACTACAGAACATCCTTGGTTATCTTTAGAGCAGATATCACACTGGTGATAATTATGAGGTGGCACATGGCCATATCCACTCTGTCTACAATGCATCTTGACCAGATTGGTCCCCAATAAGAGTACATCGTGAATTTGATAGACATTGTTAGTCTCTTTCTCAATCAGATTGACTGCAGCTTTCTCATGTTGAGGCAGCGGGTTCGTAAGAACATTAGGATTCGTATCTTTGAAAGATAAGAGCCCGCTCCTAACAAGCTTTTGCACGTCGGATTTGAAATTGAGACAAGTCTCAATGTTATGCCCTGAACCTCCTTGATGATAAGGGCATGTTTGATCCGCTTTAAACCAAAAAGGCAGATTTTCCGGAATTGAAAGGGGAGACTTAGTCTGAATGTGCCCCTTAGCCAGCAGTAACGGAAACAGCTCTGCGTACGTTACGGGTATAGGATCAAATCCTGGTGGCCGTGTTGTACGGTTGTTGTTATATGGAGGACGAGCCTGCTGAAGAGGCTGTTGTGTCCTTTGTTGGTCAGGTTGGCTCTGCGCAACCTGAGGTTGATACATAGGAACAGGCGCGGGGCCAATAGCAGGAGTAACAGCTGCTACTGGCTGATAACGTCGCCTTTGCTTTCTGAGAGAGATATTCCCAATATCTTGCTCTTTTTTCTTAGGGAGAGCACTACCATATTTTTTGGTACCGCTCGTTGATCCAGTGTCTTTTACCAAACGTCCTTCTCGGACGGCTTCCTCAAGATGTACACCCATGTCGACCATTTCAGTGAAATCACTGGGTGCACTGGCGACCATTCGGTCATAGTAAAATGAGCTTAAGGTCTTTAAGAAGATTTTTTTCATCTCTTTTTCCTCAAGAGGTGGACAAATTTGAGCGGCAATTTCATGCCACCTTTGAGCATACTCCTTAAAGGTTTCCTTGTCCTTTTGCGACATTGATCTGAGTTGATCTCTGTCGGGTGCCATGTCCAAATTGTATTTGTATTGTTGGACGAAGGCTTTGCCAAGATCTCTGAAAGTGCTGATCGTAGCACGGTTTAAACCCATGTACCATTTGAGTGCGGCACCGGTTAAACTATCCTGGAAGTAGTGAATCAGCAGGTCCTGATTCTCCGTCTGAGCTGACATCCGCCGAGCGTACATCACCAGATGGCTTTGAGGGCAAGAGTTACCCTTGTATTTTTCAAAGTCGGGCACTTGGAACTTGTGCGGGACTTTCACATTTGGGACCAAGCAGAGGTCTGCGGCGTCCTTTCCAAATAGATCCTGACCGCGAATGGCTTGCAGCTCTTTCTGTATTTCCAAGAACTGTTCCTGGAATTCATCCATTCTGTCAAACATAGTTTCCTTCTTACCAGAAGGTGTCTACGGAATCTGTCCTTCCGGGACAGTGTGCACCACAGGGGGTGGTACCGTGACTACGGCAGTAAGTCTTGGCGCCTCCCGAAGTTTGTAACCTTCAGGAGTCTTCAGTATGCCCCTAGCATCTTCGCTTTCCCGAAGTTTGTAACCTTCAGGCCCAGCGGCTTCTGTTGCGATTCCCTGATCTTCAGTGATCGGCGGAACATATCCTTCCGGGATATAGTTAACAGGCATGCCCCAAGGACGATCTTTCGGCATCTGATACCTAGGATCATACTTTTCTATGATGGCCATTGAGGTGATCTCTGAGATCACAGTTCTTTGTAGCTGAGCTTCTGCCATGGCTTACATGTCGTTACAAAGCTTTCTCATATCCTCTCTCAGAGCGTCGATCTCTTCTTTCAACTCTCTGTTTTCTTCCTCAAGATCATCCATCTTTTTCTGACGATTCGCCCGAGTATTGTACGAATGAGACAGTTTGACTCTAGAATCGAGACACAAACATGAGATTCGTAGGGAAGAAGAATACGCGATGTGAGAATGATGAATGCAATGATTATATTAATTGTTGTTTTTTTGGTTTAATCAAAATAAACTTCGACAATTAGATTGCAAATATCAAACACTGGGGAAACCCCTTTTTATTGAATTCCAAAGGATTAGAGAAATGGAAATACAGTAGATTACAAAGTGCAGAAACAGAAACCTAAACTAATGGGGCCCGAGTCCTCTCTGAAGAGAAGTCGGGTGCTGTTTCTGGTATCTTCCTTTTCTTTGACCGGGGCGCTTGGGCCGTTGTCGAGTTGTCATTCCTTTGCCAAGTGAAAGGAGTGAGCAAATTCCTTTGGTCATCTTGATTCTCTACAGCATGCTGCTCCAAAATTTCAATCAGAGCATCTTTCTCTTTTAGTATTTGCTGTATTTGGATACACTCTACGTCGAGGGTGCGGTACTTGTTCTTCCAAGATTTTCTTTCCTTTTGAACCTTGTTGAGAGTAACCTGAAGCTTTTCAGTTTCCGTCATGAAGTACATGACAGTTTCCCTTGGTGGAAGAATTCCGTAATGAGGATAAGGCATTTTTAGCTTGAGAGCTCTGGTTTGTACCCAATGGAGATAAGGCTCCATCGAGACACAGTCCGGTTTTCCCAGAGACTCTCGTCCTTTCTTATAAACCTGTTTCCAAGCATGCACTATTTCCATCTTTAGTGCTCTGTCATTTTCTCCTTCTTTGAAGAAAAGACCTTCCAGATGAACACCCAGTGGGATGTGTCTCATCGGGTATCCAAATTGACGAAGAACCAATATCGGATGATAGTTGATTCCTCCTTTAGTTCCTATGAGGGGTACGCTGGGGAAGTTTCCACAATGGTCAATGATTCTGATTCCCTCATAAATCCTATTACACCAATCTATATCGGAATTGGTGAGAGACATGATCTTCTGCGACCAACGTAAGACACTCTTGCAATCCTAAAAAGCAGCAGACTTGGGCAAGTGCGAGATAAACCATTTGTAAAGCAAAGGTACACAGCATGTGATCTCCCTTCCGCTGTACAAATTTCCCAAGTGTACAGAATGATACGCATCTGCGAGCAAAGTCGGCACAGGGTTTCCAATGAGAAAAACCTTAATAGCGTTGATATCGACGAAGTTATTGATGTTGGGAAACAAAAATAACCCGTAGGTGAGCAAGACAAAGATGCTTTCAAAAGCAGTCCCGTTCCCTATACTAGCGAAGTATAGAGCCTTTTTTGTCAAGAACTGGGCTGGCAAACCTTGGATGCCACCCTTAGTGGTCATGTGAGTCCTGACCTCAGACTCGTCCAAATGAATTGCTATTGCAATAGTCTGATTCTTTGGAATTTCTTCCAGTCCAGAAAATAGAGCTCGATCAGTGATATGTAAATCAGTCAGATGAGAATACTCCTCCAGCGTTGGTTCTAGCTGGTAATCCGGGAATGTGAAACAGTGATAAACCGGATCGTAGAACTGAATGAGCGCATCCATGATTCCCTCAATCACATGGACTCTTAACAGTGGTAGCAGACCTCCGTGCTTGGCTCTGAAAGCCTCAGGGTTAGCGATCATCCTTGCTAACCTTCTCAAATCCCCTAGTTTTGGAACCTTGAAGGTATACTGGCGAGTTCTCCTTCTACCGAAATCCATTAGCGTAATCTTTTTCTCTGATATTTGCAATCACAGTCTTAGTTTAATTTGAAAAACAGAGAGACTAGAAGAGAAGTTTTTTTTTTGTTTTAATGTTTTATTAAATGGATGCATGAATGCAGCACACAAAAACATAGAAAAAATGTCATGAAGTCAAGGCTCTACCCATCCCCAAAGGTTTATACTAGGGTGATTTTTGTACCTGTACTCATTATCATCAGCTCCTCCCAGGAAGGCAGACAACAAGCGGATCGCCAACGAGTTGTGTGCAATCTTAGAGTAAGTGCCATTCACCGAGAATAGATCACCAGCCTCAAATGAGGGTAGTATCGCGTAACAGCTATTTCCGATAGCTTCCGCACTACGAAAAAGGTTGGCTTTTCTTAAGTGTATACTCAATCTCACCACATGCGGCATCACACGCATTCCTAGTAGCAGAAAAATAAACACGTATAGCAATTAGGAAAAGCAGTATATATATATTTGTCCTAATCATCCTAGACTTACAAAGCTACAATTCTTAAGTTCCTGACAGAAATGGGTTCCCCAGCGGAAGCCCCAATCTGTGGTTCCCTGCCTAAGAGATGGACCAGCATAGGTCAATCTTTCTCCTCAGCAGAGTTCCCATTTTCCGTGGAAAACGGGGATGATGCCCTAAGGCAGAAAATGACTCTGGCAAGGAATCCCCAGCAGAGTTGCCATTTTACAAGGAAAACAGAAAGAAAGAAAAACAAGGGCCCCACGGTGGGCGCCACTTTTCTGTTGGCGGCCACCGCCATGAAAATGACTTACCCAAGGTTTAAATTGTAAGAAGGAAAGAACCGGCCCCACGGTGGGCGCCACTTTTCTGTAGCGAGCGATTTTGGACGCGGTTCTTAAGCGCTGGTCGCTCTCTGCGGTTTGAGCTTAAACTACAGGTCGATTCATTTTTTATCCTATTGTAAGCTGAATAAGGAAGGGAAATAGATGTCTCCAATTAACCCTGCTTGCATACTGAGTTTAAATAACGGTCTGTTAGGTTACAGATGCTATCAATGTGGGGGGGCCTTTGTACTGGTTATTTGTATTTTCGCCAATACTGTTTTCTTTCTTTTTTACCTGGGCAGAAGGTTTCTGGCGGGGAACAAGGATTAGGGTGTTAGGACTGATGCTTTTGAATTACTGCTTTTGATTGATGGAGATATGGGATTTGGGTTTTTTGTTGATTGCGCTTGCTAAGATCTTTTCTTTCGATCTTATGCCTACGTATTCCCGTTTACCGAAACAGGGAAATCAGAGCGTTCGTAGTTCCTCCTATTCTATGGGAGGAAATGGGTGTTTTTGGTGTCTTGTTCAAAGCCCAAGACGTGAAGCGAAAGATTGTTTGTATCTTGTTCAAAGCCCAAGATGTGAAGCTGAAAGGTCTATTTGTGTCTTGTTCAAAGCCCAAGACGTGAAGCTGAATGACCTTGACTTTAGAGAGAATTTGTCATCTCTAAAGAGGGGAGAAGGAGAATTACTTTAACTGGGATACGCGGATCCGAGCAATGCCATAATTTCCGAAGAAAGGGTTTTAACCTGAAGGAGAAGACTTTAACTCAGTGTAGAGCAATGCCATCTTTCCTTAGGAATTTCTCATGCTAAAAGAGGGACAGTGGCATGGATATAGATGATCCAGAGGCTTGCCGCTTACAGCGATTAGATGAAAGAGAGGAGTTGTTGATGTTTGTATACTGTGAACGAGGCACAGCTTTGATGCTAAAAGGTTGATTGGATCAACCAGTGGTTTTCTTATACAAAGCCTAAGAGGAGGCTAATTTCCGCTAGGAAAATCATTATACAAAGCCTAGGAGGAGGCTATTTTGTGTCTCGTACAAAGCCCGAGAGAGAGGCTAAAAGTTTTTGACCCGACGATGGAGTCGTTTGGTATCTCGTATAAAGCCCGAGATGGAGGCGATTGTTTGTTTGGCTCAATAAGAACCTTTTTGTATCTCGTACAAAGCCAGAGATGGAGGCGAAAGTGGGATTGACTCAACGAGGGAGTCTTTGATACTCAACAAGAGAGTGTTTTTGTATCTCGTACGAAGCCCGAGATGGAGGCTAAAGGTTTGTTTCAGTTGAGTGACATATCCAATATACTGATTTCAAAAGAGAAAATCCGTTCTTATATGAGCAACACTGTACTCAGGGATTTGATTTGAGGATCAGGGATATTTCCTTCTCTTTGAGGAAATGGGAAATCCAAAGGGTATTGAGACTGTTCGAGTCTGCGGGTTTCCTTCCTATTTAACAAAGGGGTCACTTGAGAATGTCTTTGAGACTCAAGGAAGTTAGACTGTCCAAGTCTAGAGTTTTACCTTTTGTACTATGCTTTGAGAAACAGTAGTAGACTCTATAAAAGGACTGTTCTATGAAGATGACTAGGTTCTGTTCCTATACCTCTAGGAGGTCGTCGGGACAATTTGTACGAAGCCCAAGAGGAGGCTGGAAACTTTTAAGAAGCCGACGGGTCCTTGTACGAAGCCCAAGAGGAGGCTATCATTCCCGGAGGAAGAGATCATTATACGAAGCCTAAGAGGAGGCTGTGAATACTTCTAAGAAGCCGTAGTGTCCTTGAATAATGCCCAAGAGGAGGCCGATGCTTTTAAGAAGCCTGTGGGTCTATCATCTCCTTTCCATTAGGAGAGATAACTCTTTTAAAGATAAAAACCACTGGTAAACGTGCGAGGTTTACTATCCAGCGACTTTTAACTTTTAAAGAGGGTTCCTTAGTTAAGGTCCAAGATTATGACCGTAGGGGGTACCCAAACCCCGAGACATTCAAGGCAAGCTATCCACAAGGAATAGATCAAGTCAGGAAAGTTCGAGAATTTGGAAGAAACTCAAAGATGCCATTCACGGAGAATACATTCATCTTGGGGGAGTAGAGCTTCTTGATGATTCCTAAGGAGGACAGCCGAAGAGAAGATTGTATCTGGTGCTCCTATTGGGGATCTAGGCGTCTATTTCTACGAATAAATGAAACGGCGTCACCTAGTTCTAGACGTAGTTGCCGGGGAAACTCGAAATATCTATACTATTATTACATAGTAGATATGAGTTTATGAAAGGAGACTTACAGTGAGCAGCCCCACAATACAATTTATATATATATGAAAGCAGTAAATGAAAGCGATAACCACTTACTCGGTTGGAGTGCTTCCATGTTGTTTCGTTAGTTGTTCAACAAAGAAAGATTGAAAACAATAGTATATTCAAAATCAAAGGAGAAAGTGCTTTGAAAAAGAAAGATTTGGGGCTTACAGCTCAAGGAGAGGCCCATGGTTTTATCAGTGAGCGCACTGTTGAATTTGTACAGAGGGACTTATACAAGTGACTGGGGCCCAAAAAGGTTTTCTGTACAAAGGGATGAGTCTTACACTCTCTCAAGAGGCCCAAAAAAGGTTTAAAGAAAAGAGTGGGGCTTATAACACGAGGGTAGGCCCAAATGATTTTTCGTTTAAAAATGGCGATCGCGCCGAGGTTTTCTTTTAACGCAGAGGGACTTATACAATAAGTGAGGCCCAAAATGTTTTGGTTAAAAGGGGGATTGGGTCTTACACTCTTATAGAGGCCCAGATGATTTTTATTTTTAAACGGGCGACGATTGCGCCGTTTACTTATACAGAGGGACTTATACAATGAGTGAGGCCCAAAAAGTTTTTGTACAAGGAGGGATGGGTCTTACACTCTCTCAAGAGGCCCAAAGTGTTTGAAAATGATTTATGAGGGTTGAATTAATCCAAAACCCTAATTTGTTTTCAAAATGTATTTAATTGAATAAAAATTCAATTAAAATGATCAAAAATTGTTTAACACATGGAAAACAAATTGTGATCTTGGATTAATGCTTCCAAAATTAAGTATTGACCTACAAAATAATTAGAAAGCATTAAAAGTTGCAAAATCAATGTAGAAAAAATATTTAAAATGCCAAAAACAATTAAAATATTAATTCTTTACAAAAATATCAATTATATGAAATAAATAATATTTTTGGGATTTTTTGTGAAAATAAAATATTTTAACATTTTTTGTGAATTATTAAAAAAAGAATCAACTCAAAATGATTAAAACTCAGAGAGAAATTAATTTTTGAATCAATTAAACAAAATCACAAAATTCAAATATTTGAATTTCTAAAAATGGCGCCAAGAACAGGCTGAAGAACACGCGCGTGTTCTTGGTTTCTCAGATTTGCATTTTCTATCCAATCTCCATGAATACGTAATCATATCATGCAATCCACATATCATTATGCTCGCCTCAACCTCACGATCATGTCTATGTACTTTAATTTCATTTAAATTAAACATACAACAAGAAATCACGAAGAGACCTCAAGAACCCTAATTTCTGCATGAAGGCTAGGATTTTTGATACACGATTCAAACAATGCAATTAATTGAGGGAAAACATTCCATGCATGATTATGAACATATGGCCAAATTATTGTGCGAGGAAATATGCATAGATTGAGAGATGACCAAGTATGTGCTTACCTCCAAGTCGTGACAGCAAGTTCAAAGTGATTTTTGATTTGGAGGTGTTACAGATGAGTGGTGATATCTGAACAGCTTCCCTACACCCTATGGATTGTGTTTGGATGGTTGGACTTGATTGAAATTGGCTGGATCATTTTGTGGTACCTCAGCTGCACTTTGGTTAAAACCTTGAGCAACCAGCTGGTGATTTTGAGAAATTAGTGTTCCAGATGTTGTTTAAGTGTTTGATCAGCTCATATGTGATGTATGTGAGGTATGTGAGTGATTGGTTTGATTGGAATTGCTCTCAAACTCAAAACCCGATAGTGACTTGCCTTAGAAGGCAAAATTGGAGTGAAAGAAGAGATTTTGAGGAAAGCATCTGTTAGATGGCTTTGGTGTACTCAAACTGACCACAATTGAGCTCTATTTATAGTAGAGCAAGTTTGTTTTGCAAGGAATAGTGCATGGCAGCTGGTAAGTAGGTTTGGCCAATGTTGGCAAATGAAAATCCAAGTCTCCTCTAGCCATTGACTAGAGGTTAGGGCACAGAGCTATGGTCCCCTTGGTCTTGGATACGTCTTGACTGATTTCAGATGAGAATGGCTCAGTCCATTCCACCTTGATGGTTTCATTGAATGCCTCATTCCAAATTTGAAGTCTTGTCCCTATTTTGGCAACTCTAGGTTCAACATGTTATTCCTTGTTCCTTGGACCTTGAAGGCTTGGCTCAGTGATTGTCCCCTTTGGATTCAATCCACTGAGGTGTACAAGTGGATAGGAACTATTGAAATTGGCTGATTTTGGAAAATCGAGCCAAAATGCAAATTCTGCCTTGCCTTGACAGATTTCAGCAAGGTAACTTGGCAATGTTGTATCTCATGGTGTAGGTTGAATTTGGCAATGTTCTTGGCCATTTTGGAAAGCTCTTACATGATACAACAACTGTTTGAACAAGTTTGGTTTTGATTTCTTTTGATTCCAAGTGAAAAATCCCCCTACATTTGGCAAAAAGTGAGGCAGAATCTGACTTAGTGAAAATTTCACTAAGTGTTGGAAAAAGTGACATTTTCACTTTTCAGCCACTTTGATCACTCCATAACTCAAAATCCTTAATGAATTGGAATGACTTGTAGTTGAAGTTTTTGTAGGTGATAATGAGGGCTACAAATCCATCTTTGGATGAGAAAAAATGGCTTTGTGGTTTAGGAGTTATGGTCCTCCAAAGTTGGTACCTTTGCCACTTTATTTTTAACTTAGAAAAATTTCTAAGTTTTATGGTTACCCCTTTTACAAGTTATCTCACTTTTCTTGATTTTTCTTGATGAATGATGATTCAAATCATACATTAACATCATTTTAGGGTTAAAAATCCATTTTGGTGAAAAATCTCAAAAAGTCAAAGTTGACTTTTGTGCACAGTTGACTTTTTATCAGATGAATTCCAAACTGTGCAATTCTTCAGGAAATCATGTCCTTGACCTAAATCAAACTTGATGGACATGTTCCATGGGTGTCATAGGGTATATTCAATCATGTATTAGGGTTTGGGAGCATGTCCAGGTCAAAAGTCAAAGTTACAGTTGACTTTTCTCTTAAAACCCTAATTGTGGTGCAGATGAAATTGAGACTTGTTGCTCAAGCTTCTTGGATCAATCCATTGTTCCAAATGGATCAATATGGTATATTAGAGACCCTCAAATCATGTCTTGAGGTCTTGGCTCATGGTTTGTCCCAAAAGTCAACTTAGGGGTGAATTAGGTCAAGAAACCCTAATTCCTGATTTTTGATGAATGCATCCCCTGAGGCAAAATTGACTTGATGCATGGGTTCATGAGGTTCCATGAAGTATATTAGGTCATGTTTTGGATCATTGCCTTGTGCCCAGATGAAAATTTCCATCTGGAGGCCCTGGTCGACCAAAACCCTAATTTGGTGACACTGTCGATCTTGAGACTTGATCCACCTAGAAGGGAGCAGCCTTGTGCTTAATCCTTGAAGTGGGAGTCCTTTTTGATCCATTATGGATGTTTAAGAGATTAGACAGGTTGAAGATCATGTCATTTCTTGATTGATCCTTTGTCTAAGCACTCAGAGAGGGCTTAAAACCCTAATTTTGATTGTATTGGATGCTCACCCATCTTTGGGGAGACTGATGAAGCATGATGGTTCATCCATATTGTGATGATGATTTTCACAATGATGGGAAATCTAAGTGGTCAAAATTTGGGGTATTACAGATGCCCCTATTTCAACGATAGATGATGTTCCACGATGCTGGTATCCAACCCTGGCATGTCCCGATAGGACCAAGAGAACACATCGGGAAATTCTCTGAGAAGCTTTGTCAAACTCTCTTTGGCAGTTGGATTGAGAAGTGCCCCAATCCTGACTTTTTTTCTCTCTTTTTCTGAACCCACGTTGATCGTTTCCAACGACTCTTTGTGAGGTTCAATGGACCTTTCCTCTTGTCGGAGTAATCGGGAGATCTCTTATGGAATTTCGTAGTCAACTTCTTCTTCAGCCCCCAATACCGGGAACTCAAAGTCGGGAGAAGGCATCGGATCGTATGTTTCAACGGGGTTTAAAATAAGCAATCTGTATGACGGTATGATTCGTGTTTAGAAGAGATAGAGAAAATGCAAGTGTGTGCAGTGTATTTTTCTTTTTGAAAAACTGCTTGTTTATTATTATTTGTTTTTTAGGATTACCATTTTCTGAGAAAAGCAAAAAGAGAAAACAACAATTAATGCGGAAATTATAGAATGACGTTATTTTATTGATGAACAAGTTGACTCTTGAAACTACAGCCCTATAAAACAAAACTCTGTCGCTCTAGGCGAAGCGAAGAGGGATAATTTACAGAAAGCGAGCCCTATCAAAACATCCGTTTCACCTGGGCAGGGTGAAAGGTTAAAGACGGAAATTACTTGGACTTATGGACAATCTTCAGAACATCGACAGTAACCCATTGGCGGAGAACTATTCGGTGACTCACAAAGTCTGGTACCTTCCTTGATTTGTCTTCAAAAATAACGCTGATTTCTAGCGGAGCAGGATCATTGGAATCTGTCTCCCAGGCAGAGTTGTCGTAGGAGGATTCCTCAGTTACATTTTGCATAGTATTTGTACTCTCGGGTAAATCTCCCCATCCAGTTGGCTGGATGTCTTCGAGCCTGATACGAGAGCTCTCAGGAGCAGTGTACTTGACCATATAGTCGTATTTTCCACTTGGTTGTCCTAAGGTGTCCCACACTTCTTTGGAACTGTAGGAGTCATCTCTCTCGATGACGTTGACCTCAGGGAAAGCATAGTTGATGAATTCTAGTCCAGAAAGCTTTGCCAATTCATCGTCGTACTGGATATTTTCTGAATGACCTGAGTAATGATCCCATGACATGGTGGGGACGCAGGTATTCTGCTCAATGATGCTCAGCTAATTTTCATTGTTCGGCTGACTCTCTTGCCCCGAGTCTCCTGGATACGGCTGCCAGATAGGCAGGCCATCCATCGGGCCATAATAGTCGTGGTCAAAGTTGCATTTCATTGGAGTGTCCTCCTCCAATGAATACGGTGGAGCACGACATCCTTCTGAAACACAATCTCCGTATATCATTTCGACATCTGACCTGGGTATAAATCTCGTACTCTGTGCGGGATAGCAAAATGGCATAGGCACCTCTTCCTGAGACATATAGCCGTCCTTGTTAAGATAGGACTTCCATTCCTCATCCATATCGGAGGGATCCTCCTCGTTGATAGTATGGACTGTTTGAGGAACTGGATGAAGGAAACCTCCAATGTGGAAGAAGTCCTGAATGGGATGAAAACTTTCATTGCTGGTAGCAGTCTAGGTGCGGGTTGCAGAAAAACCAAGACCCTTCTTTGTTTTGTTATTGGTAGGAATGACAAGTTGTCCCCACCCCTTTGCACTGTTACTCTTGATCACTTCGAGAGCATCTCTGTATGAGGAAATCGAGGTTCCTTTCTCTGACTGATTCTCCGTGTTTACCGAAAGTGCCTAGAACTGAGTTCCAACAACCTCCTCGGGTTCTACACAAGTAGATGATGATAAGTTACTCACGATCAAGGCTTGCTCCCCACAGATCGTGACGAGTTGATCGTTCTTGACGAACTTCAGTTTCTGGTGCAGGATCGAAGTGACTGCCCCAGCCTGGTGTATCCAAGGTCTTCCTAATAAACAGCTGTATGCTGCCCGGATGTCCATGACCTGGAAAGTGATTTGGAAAGTGTGAGGACCGATAGTTATGGGAAGGTCGACTTCGCCGATAACTGCTTTCCGAGATCCGTCAAAGGCTTTGACGATGACCTCACTACCCCTCATCGGGGATCCTTTGAATGATAGTCGCATTAAAGTGGACTTCAGCATAACGTTGATGGTCGATCCTGTGTCTACCAGTACGCTGGCTAAAGCATCGTCCTGGCAGTTAACTGTGATATTGAGCGCCATGTTGTGACTTTTGCCCCCCTCTGGTAAATCCTCATCACTGAATCCTAAGTTTTTGCAGGAAGTGATGTTAGAAATGATGCTATCGAACTGTCGTATTGACACGTCCTGTTCCACAAAGGCCTGCTCTAAGACTTTTTGTAGAGCCTCTCTGTGGCTTTCGGAACTGAGTAAAAGTGATAGCACAGAGATCTTTGAAGGAGTTTGTAACAGTTGATCAACAATGTTGTATTTACTCCTTTGGATGAGCTTCAACATCTCATCATTGTTTTTTGAAAGGTCGGTATCACTGGATTGACTGACTGGTGGATCAGGAGCTTCTGGCTGAAGTTCCTTTTCTTTGTTAGGTTCTCCAACTCCTCGGTTGAAGATTCGACCGCTTCGTGTTACTTGACTGATGTCTGCAATATTCACGACGGAGGGTAATGGAATTTCCTTCCCATTCTCAATTATCGTTGCACCATATTTGTAAGGGATCGCCTTAGTTGATTCATACGGTACTGGTCCTGGCAAATAGATAACTACAGGAGCCTTCTGATTTTTCTGACTGTCGTAAGTAACTTCAATCAGTTCCTGGCTAAGAACTTTTAATTCGTCCAGTAGAGGGATGATGGTACAAACATCCTTGTTCCTCTCAGGGTCATAGATTACAACCACATCTGTGATCTGATCAGGGAAGTAGTCTGGCGTCCAGTTAACGGATCCCGAAACTAGGTATGAGTGAATCTCTTTGCGATCTGACTGACCTTGGAGAGCTGCCCGCACAAGGTAGCATCCTTGATTATTTTCCGAACAGACTCTACAGCGTTCATAGTTGTGTGGTGGCACCTGGCCACGTCGGCTTTGAATACAGTGTAACCTTACCAGGTCAGTTTCCATAGATCGGACATCCTGATTTTGACGCCGAGTAGGGTTCTCCTTAACCACACTGATTTGTTGCGTGTCTTCATCCATATAGATTGGAAGCCACCAGTGGTTTAACAAGTGTTGTAAAGTTCTTTGAACAAGAGCGCACCCTTGGTTACTCTCACTGCATACTTTACAGTTCAGATAATCGTGAGAAGTGAGAAAACCGAGTTGGACTTGCTTGGCGTGTAACTCCACCAAGCTGGTATTCATTAAACGAATATCGAAGATTTGAATCATGTTGATCGGGTAAGGATTTCTATCATGGTAGTCCTGGATCCGCCCAAGATCCATCTGACACTGGAGGGCCTCTTGTACAAAAGTGCATCCCTGTTTGTTTACCGAGCAAGTCAGACAGGAATTATAATCGTGTCGTGGCAGATTATGATACTGGCTTTGCCTTGAGTGCATCGCCACCAAGTTGACATTCATTGCACGGATGTCGTGGTTCTGAATGATGTTGGAATTCGTATAGGTCATGTTGACTCCACGAACTCAATGCTCTTGGATCCATCCGAGATCCAATTGTTCCTGTAGAGCTGCTTGCACCACAGAACATCCTTGTTTGTTTTTAGAGCAGATATCACACTGGTGATAATTATGAGGTGGCACATGGCCATATCTGCTCTGTCTACAATGCATCTTGACCAAGTTGGCCCTTAATAAGAGTACATCATGAATTTGATAGCTGTCGTTAGACTCTCCCTCTATCAAATTGACTGCAGTTTTCTCGTGTTGAGGCAGCGGGTTTGTGAGAACATTCGGATTCGTATCTTTGAAAGATAAGACCCCGCTCCTAACAAGCTTTTGCACATCGGATTTGAAACTGAGACAGTTTTCTATGTTATGCCCTGGTCCTCCTTGATGGTAAGGACAAGTTTGATCCGCCTTGAACCAAAAAGGCGGATTTTCCGGTACTGTAAGAGGAGACTTGGTTTGGACGTGCCCCTTGACCAGCAGTAACGGAAGCAGTTCTGCTTACAACACAGGTATAGGGTCGAACCCTAGTGGTCGTGTCGTACGGTTATTGTTATATGGAGGACAAGCCTGCTGAAAAGGCTGTTGTGTCCTTTGCTGTTGATTAGGTTGGCTCTGCGCAACCTGAGGTTAATATGTAGGAACAGGCGCAGGGTTGATAGCAGGAATTACAGCTGCTACTGGTTGATAACGTCGCCTTTGCTTTCTGAGAGAGATGTTCCCAATATCCTGCTCTTTTTTCTTAGGGAGAGCACTACCGTATCATTTTGTACTACTTGATGATCGAGCGTATTTTACTAAACGTCCTTCTCGGGCCGCTTCCTCAAGACGAACCCCCATTCTCACCATCTCGGTGAAGTCACTGGGTGCACTGGCGACCATTCTGTCGTAGTAAAATGAGCTCAAGGTATTTAAGAAGATCTTTGTCATCTCTTTTTCCTCAAGAGGTGGACAAATCTGAGCGGCAATTTCATGCCATCTCTGAGCGTATTCTTTAAAGGTTTCCTTGTCCTTTTGTGACATCGATCTGAGTTGATCTATGTCTGGTACCATGTCCAAATTGTATTTATATTATTGAACGAAGGCAGCGCCAAGATCTCTGAATGTACCGATCGTGGCGCGGTTTAAACCCATGTACCATTTTAATGCGGCACCGGTTAAACTATCCTGAAAGTAGTGAATCAGTAGCTCCTGGTTCTTTGTCTGAGCTGACATTCGCCGAGCATACATCACTAAATGGCTTTGAGGGCAAGAGTTACCCTTGTATTTTTCAAAGACGGGTACCTGGAATTTGTGCGAAACTTTCACATTGGGGACCAAGCAAAGGTCTGCGGCGTCCTTTCCAAATAAATCCTGACCGCGAAGGGCCTGCAGTTCTTTCTGCATCTCCAGGAACTGTTCCCGGAACTCATTCATTCTGTCGAACATGCAGTCGTTTCCACCAGAAGGTATCTGTGGAATCTGTCCCTCTGGGACAGTGCATACCACGGGTGGTGGTATAGTCATTATGGCCATGATTCTCGGTGCCTCCCAAAATTTGTAACCTTTAGGAGTTGCTGTCATGCCCCTGGCATCTTCACTTTCCTGAAGTTTATAACCTTCAGGCCCAGCGGCTCCTACTGCGGTTCCCTGATCTTCAGTGATCGGCGGAACATATCCTTCCGGGATATAGTTGATAGGCATGCCCCAGGGACGATCTTTAGGCATTTTGTACCTAGGATCAGACTTCTCCACTATGGGCGTAGATGTGATCTCCGAGATCACAGTTCTTTGTTGTTGCATCTGAGCTTCTACTAGAGCTTGCATGTTGTTAAGAAGCTTTCTCAGATCCTCTTTCAGAGTGTCGATCTCTTCTCTCAACTCTCTGTTCTCTTCCTCGAGATCATCCATCTTTTTCTGACGATTGGCCCAAGTATTGTACGAATGAGACAGTTTGACTCTAGAATCAAGACGCAAACGTGAGATTCGTAGGTAAGAAGAATGCATTTATGAGAATGATGAATGCAATGATTATTAATTATTTTTGTTTATTCAAAGTAAACTTTGACAATTAGATTGCAAATATCAAACAGTGGGGAAACCCCGTTTTATTGAATCTGAAAGGATTGCGGAAACGGAAATACAGTAGATTACAAAGTGCTTAAAAAGGAAACCTAAACTAATGGATCTTGAGTCCTCTCTGAAGAGAGCTCAAGTGCTGGTTCTGGTGCTTTCCTTTTCTTTGACCGGGGCTCTTGGGCCGTTGTCGGGTTGTCATTCCTTTGCCAAGTGAAAGGAGCGAGCAAATTCCTTTGGTCATCTTGATTCTCTATAGCATGTTACTCTAAAATCTCAATCAGAGCATCCTTTTCTCTTAATAGCTGCTATATTTTCTTGCATTCCACATTGAGAATACGGTACTTGTTCCCCCAAGACCTCTTCTCCTGCTGAACTTTGCTGAGAGTAACTTGAATTTTTTCGTCTCAGACATGAAATAAAGGGTAGAGTCCCTTAATGGAAGAACTTCCTGACGAGGGTAAGGCATACTCATCTTGAGAGCTCTAGTTTGTACCCAGTGGAGATAAGGCTCCCCTGAGACACAGTCTGGTTTTCCTAGAGACTCTCGTCCTTTCCTGTGAACGTGTTTCCAAACGTGCACTATATCCTTCTTTAGTCCCTGTCGTTTTCTCCTTCCTTGAAGAAAAGACCTTCCAGATGAGCATTGCGCGGGACATGCCTCATCGGGTATCCAAATTGACGATGAACTAACACCGGATGATAGTTGATTCCTCCCTTAGTTCCTATAAGGGGTACATTTAGGAAATTTCCACAACGGTCAATGATTCTGATCCCGTCATAGATTCGATTGTACCAATCGATGTCAGAGTTGGTAAGAGACATGATTCTCTGCGACCAACGTAAAGTATTCTTTTGATCCCAAAATGCAGCAGACTTGGGAAAATGGGAAGTGAACCATTTGTATAGCAAGGGTACACATCACATGATTATTCCTCCGCTGTATAAATTCCTTAAGTGTACCGAATGATACGCATCTGCGAGTAAGGTCGGTACGGGGTTTCCAATCAGGAAAATCTTAACGGCGTTGATATCTACGAAGTTATCAATGTTGGGAAACAAAAATAACTCGTAGGTGAGCAAAACAAAGATGCTCTCGAAAGTGGCCACGTTCCCTATACTGGCAAAGTACAGGGCTTTCTTTGTCAAGAACTGGGCTGGCAAACCTTGTATGCCACCCTTAGTGGTCATGTGAGTCCTGACTTCTGACTCGTCCAAATGAATTGCTCTTGCAATGGTTTGATCCTTTGGAATTTCTTCCAGGCCACAAAATGGAGCTTGATCAGTAATATGTAAACCAGTCAGGTGAGAATACTCCTCCAGCGTTGGTGCAAGCTGATAATCCGGGAATGTGAAACAGTGATAGACCGGATCGTAGAACTGGATTATCATGCACAGGATTCCTTTGATTACATGGACCCTTAATAGAGACAGCAATCCTCATACTTGGCTCTGAAAGCCTCGTGATTGGTGATCATTCTCGCCAAACCTCTTAAATCCTCTAACTTTGGAACCTTGAAGGTGTACTCATGAGTTTTCCTTGTACCAAAATCCATTAGCGCAATCTCCTTCTCTGATATTTGCAATCATTGTCTTATTTTAATTTGAAAAAGAGAGACTAGAAGAGAAGATTTTTTTTTGTTTTGATGTTTTATAAATGAATGTATGAATGCAGCACACGAAAACATAGAAAAAACATGGGGTCAAAGGGTCGGTATCATGAAGTCAATGCTCTACCCCCCCCCCCCCCAAAGGTTTATACTAGTGATTTTTTGTACCTGTCCGCAAAATCATTGACCCCTATGGGATAACAACAGCAAGCGGATCGCCAGCGAGCTGATGCATTCTAGAGTGATCTCAGATGAGGGTAGTATTGCATGACAACTATTTCCGATAGCTTCCGTACTACAAAATGGCTTAAGTCTACTAAAAACCTCAGCTTCTCAGATAACCCAGACGACCACACTACTTTCAACAACCGAAGTCGTATAGGCAATGTATCTGCAAAGGGAGTCTCCACTAAGTTTGATGGTCGATCGGGGACTCTTAACTGGAATTCACTCCCAGTAAGATTACCCGCATTGCCATCACCTATCTTAGGTGTATACTCAATCTTTCCACATGCAGCATCACACGCATTCCCATTAGCAGAAAAATAAACACAGATATCAATTAGGAAAAGCAGTATATATATTTGTCTTGATCATCCTAGACCTCTAGTCTTATGATCCTATACAGACAATGACTTCCCAGCCGAGCTGTCATTTCTGTGACATGAATTTAGGGTTTTCTACCTAAGAGATGGGCTTTGTATAATAATTCTTCCCCAGCAGAGTCGCCATTTTTCTGTAGCGCGAGTTTTTTGTGTGGTTGCGAAGCATTATCGCTTTTGGGGTACTACAGCTCGATTCATTTTTTATCCTATTGAAGCTGATGAAGGAAGGGAAATAGATGTCTCCAATTAACCCTGCTTGCATACTGAGTTTAAACAGATGACTGTTGGTTTACAGATGCTACAAAGATCGGGGGTCTCTCTTAGGTTATTTTGTTAAAAACATAGGGTCTAGGCTATTGGTAGGATATTGGGACTGATGCTTTTCGGTTGATATCTGAAGGTACGGGATTTGGGGTTTTTGATTAGTGTGCTCGCTAAGATTTTTCAATCTTATGCCTACGTATTCCCATTTGACGAAACAAAGAAATTAGAGCGATCGTAGTTCCTCCTATTCTATGGGAGGAAAAAGGTTGTTTTGGTGTTTTGTTAAAAGCCCAAGACGTGAAGTGAAAGGTGTTTGTATCTTGTTCAAAGCCCAAAATGTGAAGCTGAAGGGTCTATCTGTATCTTGTTTGAAGCCCAAGATGTAAAGCTAAAGGGTTTTGACTTTAGAGAGAATTTGTCATCTCTAAAAGGGGTGTTTATCACAACTGTTGGGTGACTGATTATAAAGGAGAATTACTTTAACTAGGATATGTGAATCCAGCAATGCCATAATTTCCATTATAGGGGATTTTTAACCTAAAGGAGAAGACTTTAACTCAGTGTAGAGTAATGCCATCTTTTCCTTAGGAATTTCTCATGCTAAAATAGGGACAGTGGCGTGGATGTAAATAATCCAGAGGCTTGCCGCTTACAGCAATTTAGATGGGGGAAAAGGAGTTGTTGATGTTTGTATATTGTGAACGAGGCACAACTTTTGATGCTAAAGGTTGATTGACTCAACTGGGGGTTTCCTTATACAAAGCCTAAGAGGACGCTATTGACCCAACAAGAGGGTGTTTTTGTATCTCGTACGCTGCCCGGGATGGAGGCTAAGAGGGTTGACTAAACAAGAGAGTGCTTTTGTATGTGTCTTGTACGAAGCCCAAGACGGAGGCTAAGGGTGTTTGACTCAACAAGAGAGTCTTTTATACTCAACAAGAGGGTGTTTTTGTATCTCGTACGAAGCCCGAGATGGAGGCTAAAAGGGGTTGTGACTCAACAAGAGAGTCTTTTATACTCAACAAGAGAGTGTTTTAGTATCTCGTACGAAGCCCGAGATGGAGGCTGAAAGGGAAGTGACTCAATAAGAGAGTCTTTTATACTCTACAAGAGAGTGTTTTGTATCTCGTACGAAGCCCGAGATGGAGGCTAAAAGTTGGTGACTCAACAAGAGAGTCTTTTATACTCAACAAGAGAGTGTTTTGTATCTCGTACGAAGCCCGAGATAGAGGCTAAAAGTTTGAATCAACAAGGGAGTCTGGAAAGGTTAGCTCCACTAGGGAGAATCATTGTATAAAGCCCAAGAGAAGGCTATTTTAACTGTTTCATTTTAGTGACAGGTCCATTATATTGGATAAAGAGAAAATCAGTTCTTATGAAGGGAATGATTAAAGATATTGTTGTGCTTTAGGATTAATCAGAGGATCAGGGTTATTTCCTGTTCTTTAAGGAAAGGGGAAATCCAAAGGGGTATTGAGACTGTCCAAGTCTACAGGTGTTTTGACAAATCGATTCTCAGGTAGGTGAATGATCTTTGTATAATGCCCAAGAGAAGGTTGGTATGTTAAGGGATGAAGGTCAACCCATTAACAGGTCTGACACTTGACTCAGAAAGACAGCTCTAGCAAATTGATGACTAGGTTCTGTTCCTATACCTGTAGAGGTCTCTGGGTCCTTGTACTAAGCCCAAGAGAAGGCATGCGAGCTTTTAAGAAGCCGAAGGGTCCTTGTACAACGCCCAAGAGGAGGCAGGGATGCTTTTAAGAAGCCTGTGGGTCCCTAAACCCCGAGAAGTACAAGACATGCCATTCACCGAGAATAGATCAAGCTAGGAAAGTCCGAGAATTTGGAAGAAACTCAAGAGATGCCATTCACGGAGAAAAGATCATCTCTGGGGAGTAGAGTCTCTTTGACAATTTCTAAGAGTGACAGTCTGAGAAAGGGTTCACCGAGAATGCTGCCTTTCACGTCTCCATATTATTTAACCCCAAGAGGAGGGAAGACTGTGTCTGGTAATCCTATGGGGGATCTAGTTTTGTTTGTATTTAAGAGTGACCAACAAGGCTTTACCTAGTGCTAGACGTAGTTGTCGGGGAAAACTCTAAATAGCTATACTAGTATTACACAGTTGGTATATAACGAGTATATAAAAGTTTGTGAAAGGAGACTTACAGTGAGCAGCCCCACAATACAGTTATATATATATATATATATATATATATATATATATATGAAAGCGGGTAAACACTTACTCGGTTGTAGAGCTTCCATGTTGTTTGGTTAGTTGTTCAACAAAGAAAGCTTTGATAACAATATTATATTCAAAATAAAAGGAGAAAGTGCTTTGAAAGAATTGTTGTTGTTTTGAATTTGTACAGGGACTTATATAAGTGACTGAGGCCCAAAAATGCTTTTCTGTACAAAGGGATGGGTCTTACACTCTCTCAAGAGGCCCAAAGATGTTTAAAGAAAAAGAATGGGGCTTATAACACGAGGGTATGCCAAGATGATTTATTTTTGAATTGGCGATCGCACCGGGATTTTCTTTTAACACAGAGGGACTTATACAAAATATGGGGCCCAAAATTGTTTTGGTTAAAAGGGGATTGGGTCTTACACTCTATTTGAGGCCCAAGGTTTTATCTTTGTACAAGTGGTGGGGCTTACAGCTCAAGGAGAGGCCCAAAGGTTTATTTGAAAATGGCGATCGCGCCAAGGTTTTTTTGAAACCACAGTGGGTCTTATACAATGACTGAGGCCCAAAAAGGTTTTGGTTTCAAAAAATGGGTTAGGTCTTACACTCTATTAGAGGCCCAAAAAGGTTTTGGTTTCCAAAAAAAATGGGTTGGGTCTTACACTCTATTAGAGGCCCAAGGTTTTATCTTTGTACAAGTGGTGGGGCTTACAGCTCAAGGAGAGACCCAAAGGTTTATTTGAAAATGGCGATTGCGCCAAGGTTTTTTTTAAAGCACAGTGGGTCTTATACAATGACTGAGGCCCAAAAAGGTTTTGGTTTCAAAAAAATGGGTTGGGTCTTACACTATATTAGAGGCCCAAAAGATTTTGAATGGGTCTTATAGCTCGAGGAGAGGCCCAAAGGTTTTGAATGGGTCTTATAGCTCGAGGAGAGGCCCAAAGGTTTTATTTTAAAAGGACGATGATCGCGCCAAACTTTTGAAATACAACGGGACTTATACAACATTTGAGGCCCAAAATTGTTTGTATTTACAAAGGATTGGGTCTTACACTCTATTAGAGGCCCAAAGGTTTTGAAAAAGTTTGATGAGGGTTGAATTAATCAAAAACCCTAATTTGTTTTCAAAATGTATTTTAATTGAATAAAATAATTCAATTAAAATTGATCATAATTGTAAAACATATGGAAAACAAATTGTGATCTTGGATTAATGTTTCAAAAATCAGGTTTTGATCCACAAAATGATTGGAAATCATTAAAATTTGAAAAATCAAGAAGGAGACAATATTTTAAATGTTAAAAATAATTAAAATATTATTTCTTTACAAAAATATCAAGTATATAAAATAAATAATATTTTTGGGATTTTTTGGGAAAATAAAATATTTTAACATTTTTGTGAATTATTAAAAAAAGAATCAACTCAAAATCATTAAAACTTAGAGAGAAATTAATTTTTGAATCAATTAAATAAAATCACAAAATTCAAATATTCAAATTTTCAAAAAGGGCGCCAAGAACAAGGGCAAGAACATGCGCCACCCTCTATTTCTGCAGATTTGCGTTTTCTATCCAATCTTACTGAATACTTGATGATATGATGCAATCTACATATCAATCTACTCGTTTTAACCTCACGATCATGTCTATGGTCTTTAATTTCATTTATTTTAAGCATGGAATAAGAAATCAAAGAGAAACCTCAAGAACCCTAAAATTTGCATGAAGGTTCAGAAATTCCATACACGATTCAAACAAACCAATTGATTGAGGGAAAACACTCTATGCATGATTATGAACATATGGCCAAATTATTGTGCAGCAAAAAATGCATGGATCATAGAGTTAGAAGAACTCATGCTTACCTCTTGCAGCTGGTGATCGTGTTTTGTGTTAGAGGTGTTACAGCTTGGTTCCAAGGATATGGACAGCTTCCCTAGGTGCTATGGAGTGTGTCTGGATGCTTGGAATGAATTGAAATGATCTGGAACTTGATATGGTACCCCAACTGCAAATCTGTCAAGAACTTGAGAAATTGGCTGGTGATTTTGTGATTTTGGTGTTCCAGATGTTATGTGAGTGTTTGGATCACTTCTATACGATGTTTATATGGTGTGTGTGTGTGTGATTGGTTTGGTTGGAATAGCTCTCAAACTCAAAACCCGATAGTGACTTGCTTTGGAAGTCAATTTTGGAGTGAAAGAAGAGATTTTGAGGAAAGCATCTGTTTGATGGCTTTGGTGTACTGAAAATGAACACAATTGAGCTCTATTTATAGTAGAGCAAGTTTTTTTTGCAAGGAATAGTGAATGGCAATTGCAGCAGAGGTTTGGCCAATGTTGAGCAATGAGAATCCAAGTCTCCTCTAGCCATTGACTAGAGGTTAGGGCACAGGCTGCTGGTTCCCTTGGTCTTGGATAAGTATTGACTGAAATCAGTTGGAAATGGCTCAGTCCATGCCACCTTGGTGCATCCATTAAATGCTCCAATCCAAAATTGGAGTCTTGTCCCTCTTTTAGGCATTTCTAGGTTTGGCATGCTACTTTTGGTTCCAAAGACTTGGGAGGCTTGGGATCAGAGTTGGTTCCTCCTTGGTCTCCCCCTGAGGTGTTCAAATGGATAAGTGTGTTTTTCATTTGCACAAATTTGGAAAATCTAGCAAAATGCACAAATCTGCCTTGCCGTGACAGTTTTCAGCAAGGCATATTGCCATTGTCATATCTCATGGCTCAAGTGGAATTTGATGGAGTTCTTCGCCATTTTGGAAAGTCCTTATATGATACAACAACTGTTTGATCATAGTTGGTTTTGATACTTTTTGGATCCAAGTGAAAAATGTCCCTACATTTGGAAAAAAGTGAAGGCAGATTCTGACTTAGTGAAAATTTCACTAAGTGTTGGAAAAAGTGGTATTTCATGTTTTCAGCCATTTTGATCATTCCATAACTCAAAATCCATGATGAATTGGAATGAGGTATAGTTGAAGCTTTTGTAGAGGGCCATGAGGGCTACAAATCCAGCTTTGAATGGGGAAAAATGGCCTTGTGGTTTAGGAGTTATGATCCCCCAAAGTTGGTACCCTAGCCACTTTATTCTATAACTTAGAAACCATTCAAGTTATCCACTTTTCTTGATTTTTCTTGATTAATGATGATTCCAATCATACATTAACATCATTTTAGGGTCAAGGAACCATATTTGTGAAAAATCTCAAAAAGTCAAAGTTTGACTTTTGTGCACAGTTGACTTTTTATCAGATGAACTCCAAACTGTACGATCCTCTATGAAATCAAGTCCTTGACCTAAATCAAACGTGATGGATTGATTTCATAGGTGTTATAGGGTGTATTGAATCATGCCCCAGGGTTTGGGAGCATGTCTTGGTCAAAAGTCAAAGGCACAGTTGACTTTTCCCGCGAAACCCTAATTGTGGTTCTGATGAAATTGAGACTTGTTGCTTAAGCTTATTGGGTCAATCCATTATTGCAAATGGATCAATGTGGTGTGTTAGAGACCCTCAAATCATCTCTTGAGGTCTTTGTTCATAATTTGTCCCAAAAGTCAACTTAGGGGTGAATTAGGTCAAGAAACCCTAATTCCTGATTTTTTAATGAATGCATCCCCTGAGGCTAAATTGCCTTGATGATGGGGTTCATGAGGTCCCATGGAGCATATTAGGTTATTCTTGGAAGCATTGGCTCATTCCCTGAGGAAAATTACCATCTGGAGGCCCTGGTCTACGAAAACCCTAATTTGGTGACACTGGCGATCTTGAGGCTTGATCCACCTAGAAGGGAGCAGCCTTATGCTTAATCCTTGAGGTGGGAGTCATCTTGATCCTTTGTGGATGTTTGAGAGGTTAGACAAGTTGAATATCATGTCATTCCTTGATTGATCATTTGTCTAAGAGCTCTGAGAGGGCTTGAAACCCTAATTATTGTTTGTAGTGAGTGCTCACCCATCTTTGGGGAGACTGATGAGGTATGATGATTTACCCATATTGTGATGATGATTTTCCCAATGATGGGAAATCTTAGTGGTCAAAATTTTGGGTATGACAAACTCCTTACTGAGTTCATCCCTTATGCTCATTACCTCTTCGACATTGTTGCTTACTATTAGAATATCATCCACATGAAGCAACAAAATAACAAATGAATTACCAAGTCGAAATCTCAAGTAAACACAGTGGTCGAACTGACTTCTAATGAAACTTATGCGTGCCATGAACTTGTCGAATCTCCTATTCCACTGTCAAGGAGATTGTTTCAGTCCATATAAAGATCTCTTCAGCTTGCACACATAATCTTCCTTCCCCTTTTCGATATACCCTTCAGGTTGCCTCATTAGGATTGTTTCATCTAGATCACCATACAAGAATGCTGTCTTTACATCCATCTGTTCTAGTTCAAGGTCGAACTGTGCCACTGTGGCAAGCAACATTCGAATGGGCTTGTGCTTCACAACAGGATAGAACACATCATTAAAGTCGACACCTTCTTTCTGAGTGAACCCCCTTGCAACCAACCTTGCCTTGTATCTCTTCGACGCCACTCCTTCGATTCCTTCCTTAACTTTAAAAATCCATTTACAGCTGACTAACCTAGCTCCAGGAGGTTTCTTGATTAGTTCCCATGTGTTGTTGTCATGAAGATATTTCATCTCATCATCCATGGACTTTAGCCATTCAGTCTTCTTTCGACTCCTCATAACTTCCTTATAATCTTTAGGTTCTTCGTCGAGAACCTCACTTGCAGAGGTTAAGGCATAAGTTATAAGATCCGCATACCCAGGTCTCTGAGGTGGCTTGATGACTCTTCTCGGCCTGTCTCTTGCTAGCAGGTAGTCATTATTAATCTCATCTTCTTCGACATCATCTTCTGCTTCTTCTTCGACTTCATCTGGGGTACGCAATTCAACATCAACATGCTCCACCTCAACAGGAATCTCTTTCTATTCCAGCTCTTCATCAGCATTATCAGTTTTCTTGAAAGCCATCTCAACTTCATTGAAAAATACATCTCGACTGGTGATACACCTCCTGTAACCTGGCTCTAGGTACCATAGCCTATAAGCTTTGACTCCTTCAGGGTATCCCATGAACATGCACTTCAGAGCTCTAGGTTCGACCTTGTCTTGCCTAATGTGAGCATAGGCCACGCAGCCAAATACTCTCAGTCTATAGAGACTAGGTGGATTTCTCGACCAAACTTCTTCAGGTGTCTTCATTCCCAACGCAGTCAAGGGACATCTATTTATCAAATAAGTTATTGTCGAAACAGCCTCTGCCCAAAACACCTTCTTCAATCCAGCACTAACCAACATACATCTAACCCTTTTAAGGATTGTTCGATTGAATATCTCAGCTAAGACATTTTGTTGAGGAGTACCTGCTACAGTCTTATTCCATGCAATCCCAGACTCAACACAGTAACTGTCAAACGCTTCGTTGCAGAACTCAAGGCCATTGTCGGTTCTCAACCTCTTAACCTTTCTGCCAGTTTGAGTTTCGACCAGAACCTTCCAACTTTTGAAATTTTCAAAAGTTTCATCCTTCGTCTTCTAAATGAGTACCCATAACTTCCTACAATAGTCATCAACGATGAATAGGAAATACCTTGCACCTGAGTGCGAAAGATTCCTTGCAGGCCCCCAAAGATCAGCATGAATGTAATCCAGGGATCCACCTGTTCTTTGCTTGCCTTTGTTAAACTTTGCCCTACATGATTTACCAAATACACAAGATTCACAAAACTCCAACTTTTCGACTATGTCACCACCTAGCAGGTTCTGCTTCCCCAATTCGACCAGGCCTCTTTCGCTGACTTGACCCAATCTCATGTGCCATAATTCTGTCTTCGACATAGGTTTTGTGGATGCAACATTTTTCGAACCACTTACAACCTCAGCCTCAAGGGTATATGTAACACCCCACTTACCCATTATTAAAATACATAAATAACTACGAAAAATAATTAGAGTTTCCAACATAGCGGGATGTCACATAAAATAAACAACAAGAAGACTCAATTGCTTCATTCACTTTATTACTCATAAAAAGGTTTATACAGCATAATATTCATTAAATCACTTCACTGGCACTAAGGCCTTCACCAATTATGTTTCCAAAATTTACATTGTTTAGCACACTTTTGAAAATAAGATACGTAACGATTAAAATAATTCTACAACAATTAAAAATCCCCAATCCCATGTTACGTATCAGAGCGACTCTCTAAACTCGAACAAGCCACACAAGCTCCAAGCACTAACCTGGTACCTGATTATCTGAACTCCCCAAGGAGCACAGACGCCACAAAACAACAAAAGGGTGAGAACTACATTCAATAAATAACGGTGTAAAATACATGCTAAAGAGTAGTATAACACACCAATCAGCATGACAACACACAGTCACGATGCTACTTGTCATTTCCAATCACCCATTAATCAACATACATAAATGCAATGTGACTCAACAACTGACACAATGCATGTGGTACTAATACACCATGGTTCATTCAATCGAACCCGAATAAATCACATACACCCCTACTTGGCAATGATTTATCTCCACCACACTCCACATTGGAGTTCGGATGAATCACATACACTCCTACTGAGCAATGATTCATCTCCACCAGACACACCATGAATGCATGACAATAAAAATGCATACAACACACATGTATGACAACAATTATACATCTTCACGATCCTCCTGATCACACGTAAGCCATACGCTTACCGTAATTCACACTGGAATTACCCCACCTGTAACACAACATCATCACACATAAATTTTGCACAAGAGACTATCATCAAGTAACATACACGATCCTCATTGATCCCACGTGAGTCATACACTCACCGTAATTCACCAAGAATTACCTCTGCTATCCCAAGACAGCTCGCACCTCATACAAACAGTGCCACACAACACATTCTGCACGCCTCACAAGGCACTCGTCCACTAATTAGCTAATTACTAATTAATTCACTAAAACTACTAAATAAATTATTTTTATCACCAATCCTACATTTCTCAAGGTCTGGCATCTATCCCCAACCTCTCAAACCAAAAGAAACCACTTCGGACGCGAAAACGGGAAAGAAATCGCGAAACAGCAAAATTCTGCACTCTCGCTGGCCATACGCGTATTGCCCTGTGCCATACGCGTATTTCCAGCTCGCTCGCTAAACCATACGCGTATTTCCTCTCCCTTACGCGTAATGCCCAAGCCTCCCTACACGTACCGTTACGCGTACGGGCAGAGGGTCGTGCCAATCCTCCTTTTGGCCTCCCATACGCGTAATGACCATAGCCGTATGCGTATTGCCTTACCTGATACGCGTATGGCCAGATCTATTACGCAAACTCAATTTTCCCACACCAGTCTGGGTTCTGCTACGGGTTCCTCACTTTTCCACTCCAATTCAGTCCTAAACTTGTTTCTACATTAAATTTAGGCCCTATCATTCATCTTACATCTTTCACCTATCATTACTAATCAAGATTACAGGCCTTAGGTCTGATTTCGTCCTCTCAACCTGCATAAAAACCAGTTCTGCAACATACACATTCATACAGTAGCAACAACATTAAGAGATTAAATAATTCAGAACCACAACCATTCAATTCATACATTTTTCATCACAGATTTACCAATGCACAAACAATTCACAAAACAGCATGTATTCATACGAATTCCTACGGGGTTAAGGACTCCCCACTACCTTCTCATGATTATATCACCAATATTAAACTCGTTCTCCCCCCTTACCTCGAATTCTTGATCAGATTCCCGCGAAAATGGATGAAGATGGGTGCCCTAGTTCTTCCTTGTTCTTCCTCTCCCTAGCCCTTCTCCTTGTCAAAAATCTGATAATGGCTAATTTCCCACTAACCTTCACTAATCCTAGCTTAATGACTAAACTGCCCTTACTAGCCCATTGTCCATTAATTAAATCAGATTTTTAATTAATAAAATAATAATACTAATAGTGATGCTAATAATTAATAATAATAATAATTCTAATAATAAACCAATAGTATTAACAATAATAGTAATATTCACCATACTATTAACAATAATACACCATACTATTAATAATATACACCCATAGTGATTCTAATAATACACCAATATTAATAATCTTAGCCATATATAATAATATTCACCATACTATTGTTATTAACTATGCCTACACCCGACATCTCTATTTACCGGTTCCGCTAAGGACACTATGCCTACGCGCTCAACCACACACACCCTTAACAAGGCCAAATAAATAAAATGACACACGACAAGTTAATAAATTAAAATGGGGTGTTACAACTCTCCCCCACTTAAAATATTTTCATCCTCGAAAATGTAACTGAGACAAACAAATCCGGATACGACTCTCGCATCCGACTAACCAACTATCATGCCAACAAAAGGCACACCACGAATAACACACTGACAAGATGCAATGCTCATACAATGCACTTGACGACTAACTCACGACTCAAAGAATACCCAAGTTACGAACACATAGGTTCACTCTAGAACCAGAGAATAACAAGATCGTTACCCTCACCATAGGTAACACTCCCCTAATTCCCCACATAGGAATTAGCTCCATGCACTCGAACCATCACGATGGAAACGAGGAAACAACAAAAACAAGAACATAAGGTTCCACGACACAACATTGTTTCAACAACCTCTACATAACCATAATACCAGCATCCCTGTCAGACACCATTATTACTACAATGTTACGCTTCACCAATCGAACATATAACCAAAACATCCATCTACATAGTAGCCCATGACTAATATTTAAACCATTCACCTAACACTTCCATTCTAACACGTCCAATGGTCTCATCATTCCCACTTGTTTCCAATGTTCAACCTATGAACTCTCACAAGTCACACACGCATAAGCAAAATGTGCCACATCACGCTTTCGATGCGCACTCTGATTACTCGCAACAATCAACTCTACCAATTTCCTATCCACTTCTGACTCTCTTTAATATTCACCAGAAAGATCATAGTTCATTTCTAATGTACTCAACCTCACACTCTACTGTGTTATCTCACACACCAGACACAAGTCTCTAAACTACTCAAATAATTCTAATCCACTGACCATCAAAACAGACATGTATAAAAACTTTCGAATTAACTTATCAGGCACGACATTAATTTCACCAATAGGACAATTCCAGCTAAAGTCATAACTCATCAGGAATCCCAACCATCCTCGTTGTCTCATACTCTATTATTTTCTACTAAACAGGTATTCAATATCCTTGTAATTACTAAACACTTCGAGCTCAAAACCATAAAAAATAATACCTCCAGATTCTCAACACAAAAGTAACCGCAACCATCTTGAAATCATGAATCCTCAATTGTCGTAAAGCATAAGCCACGACCTTACCATCTTGCATTACCACACTGATTAAACTCATCATAGACGCATCCCAATACCTCACAACAGTTTATTCGGATCACGCAGAATCAAAACTGGAGCCGTAGACAAATTCTACTTTAGCCCTCTCAAACTTCTCTCACACTGAACATCCAAAGCAAGTGACTTACCCTTTGCAAGTCAACTGAAGTAACGAAGATGCTAACTTGGAAAGGCCTTCCATAACCTCCGATAATAACCGACTAAAGTCCAAAAAGTTTCTAATCACCTTAACCGACTACGGAGCCTCTCATCGTAGAACTGCATCTACCTCCATGGATCCATAACAATGCCATCATCAGAAATAACATATCTAAGAAAACTAACCTTTTTCAACCAAAATTCTCACTTGAATAATTTAGTACAAAAATTCCTTTCTTTTCAACACTTGCAACTCAATTCTCAAACACCCTACATAGTCTCCTTCTGACTTTATATTAGATCCGAATATCTCTAATGAACACCACTCTGAACTCATCCAATCTTGTCCAGACTCACATGCCAGCTTAACTGAGTAAATAACAACCTATTCCGATGATAACAAACATAACCCGTCACATGAGATCGATCAGAGCCTCAACTCACACAAATTCACCACTCTTATAAAATGTTCCAAACAATCGTAATTCCAATCAAACTCAACCAAACCATTCCAATCATCTATTCTTGAAAGTGGACACTTGTTCTCAATCGTTACCTTATTCAACTGTCAGTAATCCATACATAATTTCATCCTCTGGACAATCCCAATTCCACAAATTCCAACATGTATCAACAATCAACCCAAAAAGAACTCTCAATCTCAATATTACATCCACACCCAAGGGTTTTCTCAAAATTTCCCTTAATGCCCTAAAACTCTAAGAACTCCAAAACTCATCAAAACTCTAAGTTTTGCTTTCCATAGCCTCAATACCCTTATACACATCACGCTTGTTATTCCATCCGGAAACACACCTGGAAATCATGCACAACTGGCAGCCCTTCACTGTGGCTTTCCTACCAATCCCAGAACACTTCATCCAATTTAAGTTCACTTTCTGTATAGGGTCATTGACATCAGACTCGTACCAAGTGCTGAATCAATAGCCACCTCTACCTCATTAATACGCCTGTGATCCACTTATCTCACCTGAAGATAAATTCAAAAATTCACAAACAACAGGTAACTCAACACATGTAACTTCACTACTAACTCGCCACAACGCGAACGTTAACACACCGAGGCTTCGCCCATTAGATGTCCACCCATTCGCTCAGCACACAACGATACCAGTTCTCTACCATTACCCAACTCGGATCCACACCTCGGAAGGACATCAGGGATTACCCAACACTGGCATATCTCTAGCCGTCACCTTGTTCTCTACTCACTGAAAAGTAATCGCCAATAATACCTCATTGTCCTCCCTCGGAGACATCCTTAAACTTGACCGACCAACAAGTACCTCTCTTCTACATCCTCTTCAGATAATAAAGATCCATACCGACTCAACAGAACCATCTTCCACATCACATGCTATCTTAACTGTCAAGGCGCATCTATCCATTCATCTTGATTTCTGACTACTAGCAACAAGAGATTGAGGGTGATCAGTTCCCTAATTTGTTCATAGACTGTCGATCATCCTGATGAAGTATAGACCATTCCTTACCAACTATGATAGCACTCAATTACTCACCAATCATCCTTCCATAGTGGAAGCATCCTGGAGAAGCACCAGCTTCTCCCCCACTTATCTCATCCTCAACTCCTGCAAACAAACGGTTAGAAAACAAACACGTACCGACCGTGTTCTACACACGCGTCGTATACCAAGACACAAACCATACTAGACAACCGGGCCGGAGGGACCGACCTGCTCTGATACCAATTGTAACACCCCACTTACCCATTATTAAAATACATAAATAACTACGAAAAATAATCAGAGTTTCCAACATAGCAGGATGTCACATCAAATAAACAACAAGAAGACTCAATTGCTTCATTCACTTTATTACTCATAAAAAGGTTTATACAGCGGAATATTCATTAAATCACTTCACTGGTGTAAGACCCTAATTTTTGACCCCTAAGATTCCACATATCATTCACATCTCATTTTGCATCTTTAGCACAAACAAGATAATGCATTGGTTCCCTTGTTCTTCTCATCCTTGGGTTTATGCCTTGCAGGGTTCACTGAGCATCTGTGTCTTTCTTACTTGCCCTTATTTGCTTATGTTTACTAACCTTTAATTAAAATCCAAAAATATGTTTGTTTTTGTCTTCACTAACTTTTTCAGGAAGGGAATCAAGGATATCAAACAGTCCCTCAGCTCGAATGAATTTCATCTGATAAGTCAAAGTTGATCTGCAAATAATTCAAATTCATCTGATCAAGAGTTTCCAAGATTTAATTGATTATTATTCAAGAGACTCCAAGGTTCATGTGTTTATGTCCATGCCTTCTTTGACAAGCAAGAAAAATTGAGCCAGAACCAAGACAGCACATCAAAAAGCCATTTTTCTCATTTTTCATCATGTTAATCGATTAACCTAATTGCACTGTGAAATGGTTAATCGATTAACACGTGCAATTTTTGAAAAAAATGTGCCAAAATTCAAATTCTGCAGCAATTAGCACCAATTTTCATCATTTTGATCACATGTGGAATATTCTAGACCATCTCATTTTAATTCCCTACATCACTTTGATTATTTCCTACCATACACCTTCGTTAATCACCACTCTTTTATGAATTTCCCTCCAAATTCAAATTCCAAGCCTAATTTTCATTTTCAAACCAAACTCCAATCCACCAAATTTTAGAAGCCTAAACTCTATAAATAGAGCCTTCATTTCATTCATTCTTCAAGCTTTTAAGAGCCAAAGAACCTCTTGCAAAATATCTCCCCAACTACCAAAATTCACCAAAAGCTCAATTTCTTCTTTCACAAGTTAGTAAGAATTCACATTGATTCTTACTAATTTAGAGCTAAACCTTCATCCATTCTTGTTTTTGTTCATAGATCAAGGCTTTGGAGTGTAGATCTTGCTGCAATTTGGAAGGATTTTCTGATTTGGAGTGGTAATCACATTTTCCACCATTGTTGTTCAATTCCATCTTTCACAATGTAGATCCTTTGTTGATCTTGTTTGCTTGATCTTTGGATCTTGCAATTTGTGTTGATTACTTGTTTTTGCTGCTGTTTTACCCAAAATTTCGTGCACAATTGCATCCTTAATCATGAGGTGTTTGAATAAATGATTGATCAAGGATTATGCAATTTTCAAACTAATTTTCTGCTGTTTTTATAGTGTTAATCGATTAACCAAAACATGCACGAATTGGTTAATCGATTAACAGTTAAATTCTACGCAAAAAAACTGCAAGTTTGCACTGGTTAATCGATTAACCTAATTACACTGTGAAGTGGTTAATCGATTAACCAGCATCCAGAATGTGAAAAATGCTTGTTTTTGGGACTATTTTGGTTTTTTTGCCATTTTCTTCCCTTTCTTTTATTCTTAGCCTTAGATCACATATTTTTGTGGTTTAATTTGGCTTTCTCTTCATCTATTTCTCTTTTCTTTGGATCAATGAAAGTCTTATGGATCATTAGAATTTCTTTGTCATATTCTTGATCAAGACGAGATCGTTACTTTTTTTCTTTTCATGCGGTATTGTTTTCGGATGACGATTTACATATCGTTTATCTAGCATGCATTAGCACAAAGAGCTATTGATCGGCCTCATTGTAGGGTAATTACTCCCTAAATTACTCGGCGATTGCTTAACATAGCGCAATATTTGTCCCGCATCGGAAAACTATCAAGTATAGTTGATTACTTGTCTTTTGGTTCAACACTTATGAAACTTGTTGTTAGGAGGCTTTGGTCTTATCAATCCTCTAATGAGTTCTCATTAATCTTGACCTAAGTGCAATTATTTAATTATTATTGACCACTTACTCTAACAACTAATCATTAACTTACTAACAATACTATTGTACAAATCCTTTACAATTTCTTCTCGCTCCTTATCTGTTTTACTTTTATGCTTCATTATTATCATTTCATTTCATGTTTATGCTTCCGCAATTTTTCCTTTGTCCGTTGGACATATTTTTATGCTTCCGCAATTTTTCCTTTGTCTGTTGGACACATGTTTATGCTTCCGCCTTTTTCTCTTTGTCCACTTGGACCAAAAACATTAATAAAGGTCAATACCTCTAAAAAATTTGTGCTTCTAATCTTGGACTATGGTTACTATCCTTTGCAATGGACATGGAATTTTGTACCTAGACCTTGGACTTCAATGCTATTCTAGAATCCTTGGACCTAGAACTTGGACATCCAATGCAATTCTTGGAACCTTGGACTTAGAACTAGGACCTTTTCCCTTTGCTTTAGAATTATGGTTCGAAGACTTCGAAGACTTGTGTTTTTGCATGGTTTATGGTGAAAACAACTACATTTGTGGTTAGATCTTTCTTATCCTTAGCTTTTACTTTATGCTTTAGGATAGTCACTTCTTCTCCACCCCTTCTTCAATTTTCAAAACTTTCTCTCTTTTTCAAAACCTTCTTGCTTTCAAAACTTGAATCTCTTTCATAATCAAACCTTGACTTTGTCAAGTGATTTTACTCTTTTCTTTTCATTTCTTAACAAATTCTAAACTACATAAGCATGTTGACACCTTTTTCAAAAGACTTTAAAAAACGCCAAACTCACTTACTCTCTTTTTGTGACCTCGTGCACTTTTTCCCTTAACTTTTTCTTAAGTTTAGACATGATTCATTTCTTTAAGCGGAATTATTCGCTTGGAAATGACGACTTGTCTTTACATTTAAAATCAACCAAAACAAACAAATTTCATTCTTTGTACCACAAACTACGGGGTTTTGATCCTACATTGCACATCGTGGGTACGTAGGCATGAGGCGACAAGTCTCTACAAACACCAAAAATCTTAAAAATCAATTTCTCTTCTCATCTCCTCAATCACTTTTCAAGCAAACTTTTTCATACCAAAAGCGATAGATATTTCAAAGGGCTCCTATAGAGTACTATAGACGTTTTGGGTGCTAATACATTCCCATTGCGTAACCAACCCCCCTTACCCGGACTCTCTTCAGTTGTTCTTGTTGTAGAGCTTGTGTAGGTTTTGTTCGCTCTTTTTCCTTTCCTTTTTGGATAAAATAAAAGTGCGGTGGCAACTCTTGCTTTTCGAGTTAAGTTAATCAATAGCTTACACTCACGATTTTGCCGCTACAGAAAAGTGGCGACTCTGCTGGCGACAGATTGACCTCTTGCAGGTCCATCCCTTGAGGGGTTTAGCCTACTTTGATTTATTTGCTGCTTTCTGTCTTATTTGCTTGTTACTTGCTTGTTCTGTTTGGGAATTCTTCTGTGTGGTGAGATAAGCCCAATACACAGGCTTGAGTGTACACCTAAGACTAGGGTGGAAAGTAGTGGGACCTACGCACCGTCTTGGTACGTTTGGTGTACACGAAATTCACATCCAGACGAGGTTTTCTTAGGAGATATTCTGACGTGCGTGTCTTGCGCATTTCGGGATGTTGATCTAGAGAGATGTCGACTCTTGTGACATTCCCGAGGACTCAGTAGAGGCACTCCTCCCAAGAGGCAATAATGGCAGACCAGAAATGGAAAACTTGTTATGCTTCTTGATCCGAGGACCCGAAGCTGAGGACTTTAGAATCCCTTAACCCAACTTGGCCTTATTAGGATGTGGTGCGGTGGCTATTCAGGTGCAAACTTAAATCAGTTGTTACGCGATACCACACTCAGACGAGACTCTCTTGAGAATATTATTGACTACCAAGCAGTTGGGAAATTGATAATATCCAAAAGATGGGTTGTAGACTCTAGGAACTTCTTTAGAACCTTATTCGGCAGGTGTTATACCCTTAGCACATACCTTCGTGGGATTGATTCTTACCTTTGACTTCATGCTCGTGACTCGAACCTTTGAACCCGTGTGCTTTCAGTGATCTTGTTTGTGGTTGTTGCATCCATGCACTCTTGCATCCATGAGCATACATATGCATTCTTCCGAGTTGTCTCAAAAACTCATTTCAACTGTCTCCTTCTCCAGTTATCTGTTCGCCGTCAAGCTGTTCATCAACACAAATACGGAACTAGAGCTGCCGTCAGATTGAGAATGGAAAACCAAGAACAACACAATGCCGAAGTCAGAATGAAAATTGATGAGTTGAAGGCCAGCATGACTAAACTCACAGAAATGATGCAAGTTCTGATTGCCAGGTGTCATACCCCAAATTTTGACCACCAAAATTTCCCATCATTGGACAAATCATCATCACAATAAGGATATACCTATCCTACATCATCTGACTGAAATTTTCACTTTGCATCATTTATGCACGATATGTCATATATTATGTGAATTTTCAGTTTTTCAGTTATTTAATTTGATTTCACTTTTTTTTTGTTTTATTTTGCGTAAATAAAGATAAAAATATCAAAAAAATATATATGTATATGTATATATTTCATTTTTGTAATATAAATATAATTTGTTTTATTTTATCCATAAATTAAAAAAATTATGTATATATATGTTTGTTTCTCTCATGTTACTTTTTATGTATATATATACATATAAACTTTGTTTTGTTTTATTTTTTGATATATGTATATTTACATTTTTTATATAAATTCATAATTTTGTTTTAAATTTAAGTTTGTTTTTTATAAATTTGTTTGATCAAATTTGTTTCTTATGAGACAAACTACACAACCTTGTCTCCTTGACTCATTCTCACTAGCCATTGGTAGAAGAGAATTAAAAACATTCTCTTACAACCTCATAACAAACTTGACTCAAAACTAGAGACTTTGAACCTAATGTCCCCTTCTTATCTCATACTTGCTTGATTTTTAAGCAACCCATTGCCTATAAATAGAGCTTTGAGCTCTTCACAATTTCCTACACAAGCCTTGTGTTGACAAGCATTCTTTCTCTACCTCTCATATTTTTTTCTCTCTCTTGTAAGCATAACTTAGAAAAAAAAGAGGAACCACACACGAGGGTGGCGCCCTTCTTTTCAATCTCTGTACATATTTTTCAAAAAGGAAAAGAGAAATTCACATACACATTTCACTCATCACATGTACATATATACATATTTATCTTACATTTTTTCTCATTGTTACAATTAACTTGGTTAAAACATGAATATGGTAAGAAAAAAACAGGAAAATTTCTGCAGGAACTCCAACAAAGCTTCAATACAAGCCACAAATCGAGTTAGCTGCGACAACTTCCAAATTCCACCTGCAAAAGTTCAGAAACAGAGTTTCACAGCATCCATTTTTGAAACTACAATTCAATCACATATGCAAAAACATAACAACAATATTTCTAATTCATTTCAATACTCATCAATGTTCTGTTTTCAAGATTTTAATTCAATTTCTGTTATAGAACTTATAACTCACCTTCTGTCATTTTATTACAGGAACATCACTGCAATTTCTGCAAAACCTGCATAATTCACAGCAGAACAACATCAACAATTTCAGATTCAAATTCAAACAGGGAAGATCAATTTACAACCATAAACTCACCATTCTGCAGAAAACAAAAAGAGAGAAGAAAACTCACGATTATGCAGAGCCAGAGCAAGGAGTTTTGACGCCGACGGCGCCGACACGCTCGAAACTTGTTCACATTGATCCAACACGCAACAACAACATGATCGCCTGCGAAAATCAACAGCAATATCAATTCCTTTTCCAATTCAAATTCAGAAATTCATCAATTTTCCTATTTTTTAAACCCTAACAAAAATTTATTTATTTTTTCTTCTCTAACAGAAAGTTGCAGAAATCAAGAGGAGAAGGAAGATGAACTTACCTTCATCAAAGTCGCCGGAAAACTTGCCGCGTCGCCACCCTTTTCCTTCATCAATCAGCGTCGTGCCTGAACCAAAACGGGGGAGCCATCGTAAAATCGCACCACCTCCCTTCTTCGTAACCATCACCTGTAGCCGCAAGAGAGAACGCCGTGAATGAAAGTCGGAGACGGAGGGAGTGACCGGATGAAAAAAAACCACCGCGAGAGGAAGGGGCTTTGCACAGTGGATCGTGGTTTGAGGAAGAAGAGCGTTCTGGGTTTTTTCCTTTCCCCAATTTGTTCTGATAACTTCATTTGCCCTCACTCTCTTTTAACTAATGTTTTATTCTTTTTTTTTGTTGTTTTTGTTTCAATAGTTTTGAGCAAAAACGAATTGGGCTTAGCCCATCATGATATTTCCATTCCACACCTCTCCAAATTACTAACTGCATTTTTTTAATTATAATTAGTTGATGATTATTCTTAAAATTAATGTTAGTTTTACTAAACACACCCCATGAGCCTATTTTCTTTTTTAAGAGAATTGTTAAGTGATTAGGTTAGTTATTATTGAATTTAGTCATTAGTATTTTTTACTAAGTATATTCAAATAACTAAGTAGTGTGATAATCATTTAATTATTTAGTCGATTATTTGATTTATTCAATTTACTTGTTTCACTTCGATTCAATTCTAACCGCTTAATGAGACCAAGGGCATTTTTATGCGATCTTTGGTTTTCTCTGCTTGTTTGGTTTTTCCATCTGATGCAGAAATTCTTATTGACGCCTTGGAGCTCATTGGACGCTTAAAGCTTCGTCGGGATCTCAAGTTCCTTAGATGCTTCTCTGCTTGCGTAGAAAAGTTCGCCGATGTACGGTAAATTCGAATTTAAATGCTTTGCTTGTATGCCATGCATGATTTATTCACATATGTTAAAAACAATTAAACTTGCAAACAAGTATTTCCTGTAAATACACTGCACTCTTTGGGCCTCTTGATAGAGTGTAAGTCCCATCTCTCTGTAAATAAATAATTTTGGGCCTCTAATAGAGTGTAAGACCCAATCCCCTTTTATACCAAAACCTTTCGGGCCTCAATCATTGTATAAGTCCCTGTACAGCTTTCAAAACTCTGACACGATGTTTTGCCGTGTATTTTCTTTCTGTTTATTTTACACGATGCTTTTCCGTGTATATTTTCAATTGCCATGATATTACGATGTTTTTTCCGTAAATGTTTATATCTTTTCACGATGCTTTGCCGTGAATATCTGTTATTTTATCCACGATGTTCTGCCGTGTATATTTTTATCTGTCACGATGTTTTGCCGTGTGTTTTCTATTTATTTTCACTGTGATGTTTTGCCACGTATATCTTTTATTTATCTCGCGATGCTTTGCCGCGTATCTTTGTCTGTTGATTACATGATATTGTTCAGTGTATTTCAGTTGATATTTATTGTCTGATTACCATGATGTTTTTCCATGTGTATTCCGTAACTTTTTGTCTGTTTAATCTGTCACGATGTTCTTCCGTGTATGTTTTATTTCACATGACGTTCTTCCATGTATAATTGACTCTGATTTTTTTTTGGGCCTCTTGAGAGAGTGTAAGACCCATCCCTTTGTACAGAAAATCTTTTGGGCCTCTCCTTGAGTTGTAAGCCCCAACCTCTTTTCAAAATACTTTCTCCTTTGATTTTGAAATATACTGTTGTTTTCAATTTTTCTTTGTTGAACAACTAACAAAACAGCATGGAAGCTCTACAACCGAGTAAGTGTTTATACGCTTTCATTTACCGCTTTCATATGTATATAACTGTATTGCGGGGCTGCTCACTGTAAGTCTCCTTTCATAAACTCATATCGACTGTGTAATAATAGTATAGATATTTAGAGTTTCCCCGACAACTACGTCTAGCACTAGGTAAAGCCGTTTCGTTTATTCATAGAAATAGACAGCTAGATCCCCAATAGGATCACCAGATACAGTCTTCTCTTCGGCTGTCCTCATTAGGAATCGTCAAGAAACTCTACTCCCAAAGATGAATGTATTCTCCGTGAATGTCATCTTTGAGTTTCTTCCAAATTCTCAGACTTTCCTGACTTGATCTATTCCTTGTGAATAGCTTGCCTTGAATTTCTCGGGGTTTGGGGACCCACGGGCTTCTTACAAGCATCGACCTCCTCTTGGGCATCGTACAAGGACCCACAGGCTTCCTACAAGAAACCTAGCCTCCTCTTGGGCGTTGTACAAGGACCTTTCGGCTTCTTAGAAGTTTTCACAACCTCCTCTTAGGCTTCGTATAAATGATTTCTTCCTCTGGGAATGATAGCCTCCTCTTGGGCTTCGTACAAATTGTCCCTCGGCTTCTTAAAAGTTATTCTCGCATTCTCTTGGGCTTTGTACAAATTGTCCCGACGACCTCCTAAAGGTATAGGAACAGAAACTAGTCATCTTGCTAGAGCAGTCTTTCAAATGAGTCTAGATCTTGATCCTGAAACGTACTTTCTCTTACACATAGTACAAAAGACACACCCAGTAGACTTGGACAGTCTATATCCCCTCTTGAGTCTCAAAGACATTCTCAAGTTCCTTCTAAACACAGGAGAAACCCTTCCCTCTTTTTAACATCCGACGCTTTCTCGGATATTCTCTTTTTTAACATCCGACGCTTTCCCGGATATTCCTTTTCTTTACATCCGACGCTTTCCCGGAGATTCCTTTTATTTTCATCCGATGCTTTCCCGGATATTCCTTTTCTTTACATCCGACGCTTTCCCGGAGATTCCTTTTATTTTCATCCGATGCTTTCCCGGATATTCCTTTTATTTTCATCCGACGCTTTTCCGGATATTCCTTATATTTTCGTCCGATGTTTTTCCCAGATATTCATATCTCAATCTTTAATCTTCTCACTCTTTCAATCAATTCCCACAAACACCCTTTTAGCTTCACATCTTGGGTTTCAAACAAGATACAAATCACCTTTAGCTTCATGTCTTGGGCTTTGAACAAGACACCAAAACATCCCCTTCCTCCCATAGAATAGGAGGAACTACGATTGCTCTGATTTCCCTGTTTTCTTTAACGGGAATACGTAGGCATAAGATTGTGAAATCTTACCGAGCACACTAAACAAAAACCTTAGGTCCAGTACCTTACCAAAAACATCAAAAAACCCGAAAACAGCAAAAAAATATCTTTTCAACATCTCTCAACTTTCCCAAAGAAACTTTCCCCTTTTTCAGATAAACACCAGTAAGTAGAACAGTAGAAAATTGTTAACAGCCCATGGATAACCATGTATAGGATGGGTAACTGACAACTTCCCATTGTATAACCTGACCCAGAACTCCCCAATCTCTTAGCACTTGTTAAAGAAAACATTTGCGCGCAAGGTTAGTTTGAGATAGCTTCTCTTTCCTTTCCAGCTTCATAGGATAAATAAGAAATCAGAAAGTAGCACCCAATCCCATCCGCAGACAGGATGCGGGCGGTCACAAAAACCGCGCTACACCAGGGGAGAACCACCTCAGAGGACTGTGATCTCTAAAATCTTACCTGCTGTTGTTGACCCTCCGCTGACTCAGCAACCAGCTTCTACTTGGCCAGAATTTGGGTTACCTCCGAATTACTCGCCACCCTTTGCAATTACTCCTGTGTTTGTCTCGCCAGTATCTTCAGCTCCATTGTTCACTGAACCTCAGCCTGTTGTACATTCTGTTGCTCAAGCTATTCTTGAGAATCCTTTCATGTACCATGCTGCTGGTCCACAATCTGAAAGTCAGGGAGAACCTGGATACATTGAAGAAGTCAGAGAGCAATGGCAAACTCTAGACAAAAGGATAAGAGCCGTGGAAGGAAGTGATGTCTTTAATGCTTCTGCAATGGACATGTGCTTGGTTTCCGACTTGGTTATTCCTCCAAAATTCAAGACTCCTGATTTTGAGAAATACAAGGGGCACACCTGTCCCAGAACACACTTGGTGATGTATTGCCGCAGGATGGCTGCTCATGCCAAAAATGACAAACTGCTCATTCACTGTTTCCAAGACAGCTTGAGTGGGGCTTCAATGAAATGGTATATGGGACTTGAGAAGAACCGTATCCAAAGTTGGAATGACTTGGCTGATGCTTTCTTAAAGTAGTATAAGTACAATCTGGACATGGCACCTGACCGCCGTCAATTGCAAAATATGTCTAAAAAAGAAAAAGAATCCTTCAAGGAGTACGCTCAGCGTTGGAGAGAGCTAGCTGCTCAGGCGAAGCCACCCTTGGCAGAAAAAGAATTGACTGGATTGTTCATAGACACTCTTCAGCCACTCTTTTGGGAAAAGATGATAGGCAGTGTATCATCTGGTTTTGCTGACCTAGTCACTATTGGAGGAAGACTAGAAGAAGGTATCAAGAAAGGAAAAATTACCAATGCTGAAGCCTATAGTGGTGCTAAAAAGTATGCTGGGAATTTTCAAAAGAAAAAGGATGGTGATACCCATGCTGTTTCAGTTGAAGGTAAACCTCGTCGCAGGCAACAACAATATGTAGCTGCAGTTGCTCCTGTTGTCAATGCTCAACCAGTTCAAGCTCCTCGTCAGACTGTTAGACAAAATCAGAATCGTAATAGGGTTAACTTTGATCCTATCCCGATGTCTTACACTGAGTTGTATCCATGTCTTGTAAAGAAAGGTTTGATTACAACGAGGGATCTACCTCCTCCTCCAAATCCTCTCCAAGTCGGCTATAGGGCTGATCTTCACTGTGAGTTCCATCGAGGTGGGGCAGGCCATTACTTGGAAGGTTGCTATGCATTGAAAGCTAGAGTACAAGAATTGGTGAACTCAAAGATTCTGTCCTTTGCTGATGATAATCCCAATGTTGTCAACAATCCTTTGCCAGAGCATACCAAGTGAAGATTAAGTCAGTTCAGACAGATCATCTCCTAAAGCCAGTGTTTCAGACAAGACAGCTCATCCTTGTTATTGATTAGTCACTGGGCCTTGTTTCTTTCTGTTTGCATTTTCCTTTGATTGTATTGTTTGTTTTCTTTCAAACTTTATTTGTACTTTCATGGTAATTTCAATGAAATGAGCATTGCAATGTTTTGATTCAATTCATTTATATCCACTGTGTGCATCTTTATCTTTCTTTTTCACAAAACAAAAATATATCTCCTGTTCACTTTCTTTATCAAGCTTTTGTTTATGCAAAGATTGGAGGGAGGATGATGAAAGCGAAATACCTAAAATTGCTGAACTGTATGCTTTCAATTGAAACTTGGCTGAGGATGTACAAGCATTGTTTCAACTCCCAAACACTGGAGAAATAAGGAAGTTAATCCCTTGTCAACCCCTTTGAGCCTAGAAGGTGGAGTTTCTTTCTGTACGAAAAAACCCGCAATCTTAACCTGGGGATGGGTAGTTCTCCGTTAATTTGTCTGTGTATTTAAACACAAGAGAATCATTGCAATCACAAGCTTTCCTTCGCACACATCAAAGAAGTGTCGAAGATGTCTTTCAAATTAAAAGCCAATGATGGTTCACCGTTATCATTAAGCCAGGCAGTCACTATCTTTCAAAAAAAAGAGAAAAAAAAAATCAAAAGAAAAGCCCGCTAAGTCAAAACCTATGAAGGAGACTTAGGCAAAAATTGGGGCATCCCGCTGACTGTAAGCTCAAATGACACAGTTCAGGCAAAAGTTAGGGATGACAAAAGAAAAAATCAAGAGGTTACCAAAATCCTCAAAGACAAAAAGAGTTGACTGAGGTCCTCATCAAAAACAACAAAATGTTGTAAGAAAGAGTGACTGCCATCTCAAAAATCCTTTGGTCCTTGAGCCATCATCATAACAATGTTGCAATTCCAAAATCGCTTGGAACCTGAATGCATAGTTTGAATTAACTGAGCATAGAACTGGAGATCATCAGGAAGAATGGGTTGGGTACAAATAAACTTTGAGCCTATATCCTTTGTTTCAAAAACCATGAACCAGATCACGTTACAGCCTTCAAAAGACCTAATTGAAGCCAGGTTTCTTTTGAAAGCATACTACAGCAAGGTTGCGTAAATTGACTCTTATGTTTGTTGCCAATCATTTGCTTTGATGTCTTACCTTTGCTTTATCTTTCATCTTTGCATGTCTAAACTGCCGTGTTTTGACAAGTGATTCATTTTGCTATGCATCAATAATATCATTCCAAAAATGATTTTTTATTTCAAAATTGCATGAGCTTTGCATTAAAATTACCATGTTTGTTTGAATAATCCTATTTACAGGAAAAATTTCCTCATCAAGAATTTTCAAACAGTTGGGAAACTTGGGGCATATTACTTCCAGATCCTATTGTGAATCAATTCAAGATTTGTTGCTCATTGCAAGTTATTTTTCAAATTTGGTTAGCCAGAAGATCTCCTTCAAGACCCATACTGAGTTTAGCCTTCTCAACATTCATTTCAAGAACTGAAGCCATGATCAGTTCATCCCCAACAACTGAAGCCATGATCAGTTTATCCTCAGCAAGCATTTCAAGAACTGAAGCCATGATCAGTTCATCCCCAACAACTGAAGCCATGATCAGTTTATTCTCAACAATCATTTCAAGATTTAAAGCCATGATCAGTTCATTCTTCCCCTGCAGCAGTCAAACTGAAGCTATGATCAGTTTATCCTCATCAGTTAATCAATATGGGGCAGTATTCTTTAAGAATCCTCAAGATGTCTTTCCTCAAAAGACCATGAGCCTGATGCAATTCATAAGTGTGACAGAGATGTGTTCAACATCTTCTCTCCAAGCAGAGTGGGCAGTGTTCCCTGTGTTGAGGAATCAGAGTTCCATTCTTCCCTTACAAAAGAGTCTTTCTCAGTTGTCTCTATTATATGCATTGCATACATAGATCATTCATATACCATAAATCGAAATATTTTCATAGCTTGAAGTGTGCTTCGCGCTCATATGCATTTTTCTGAGGTCCTGTTGCTTTCAACATCTTACCTTGTGATCAAAGTCCAACTTACTTGGCGCCTACCAAAACTTTTACCTGCCTTCTCATTCAGTGTTATTCCTGAATGTTGTCGTTTACCTGTCTTTTTACCCAGTGCTATTCCTGGATATCTTGATTGTTTTCTTCCATTCCAATGCTATTCCTGGATCTTTGTTTTTCTTTCACTCCAGTGTCATTCCTGGATGTCTGTCTCTTTTGATCTCTAGTGCCATTCCTGGATACCTTGTTCCTCTTGTTTCTCCCAGTGCTATTCCTGGAAGTTTTTCCTCTCTTCTGTAATCCCCATTATATATCTGCTTGGATATCTTTCAGTGCCATTCCTGAAAGTTTTATCTATTCATTCAGTGCCATTCCTGAATGAGATTTTACCTTTATCTTTCAGTGCCATTCCTGAAAGTTTTATCTGTTCATTCAGTGCCATTCCTGAATGAGTTTTCTCCTTTGCATTCAGTGTTATTCCTGGATGTCTTTCTCACTATCATTCAATGCCATTCTTGAATGAAGTGATTTACCTTTACCTTTCAGTGCCATTCCTGGAAGTTTTATCTGTTCATTCAGTGCCATTCCTGAATGAGTTTACCTTTACCTTTTAGTGCCATTCCTGAAAGTCCCAACTCTTTTTATCCAATGCCATTCTTGGATACTTTTGATGTATTTTCCAGAACCTTTTCTCACTTCATTCAATGCCATTCTTGGATGTTGTAATTCTTCTGTCCAATGCCATTCTTGGACACCTTTTCTCCAGCCAAGTCCAATGTTATTCTTTGATATTTCTGATATTTAACCTTGCCGTCCAATGCCATTCTTGGATGTCCCCAATGAAGTTTTCAAATGGAAGTTTTGTCTCCATCCAATGCCATTTTTGGATATCTTTTCCTCAGGTGAGTTCAATGCCATTCTTGGATATCTTTTCCTCAGCTGAGTCCAGTGCCATTCTTGGATGTTTCTGATGTTTTGTTGTTGCCCCATTCAATGCAATTCTTGAATGATGTAGTTCCTTTTATCCAATGCCATTCTTGGATATTTTACCCCCAATAGAGTGTTTTTCACCTCCATCCAATGCTATTCTTGGATGACGCTGCTGTTTTTACCAGAAACTTTCTTGTTATTGTCCAATGCCATTCTTGGACATCTTTTGGCATACTTTTATCTCGTTCGTAGTTTTTATCCAATGCTATTCTTGGATGTCACTACTCGTCTTCTAGGGTCTTGTCCCTCTTTTTCCAACTATTGATGGATACTTCTTGTCACCTTGACAGATCTCCAGAAATAGCTTGTGTCCCCCCGACGTGTCTTTTCATGTCGTTTCTCTCAATTTACCGTAAATCCTTTGTTTCAAGTTTCCCCGCAGTTTGTTTCATTCCTTTGCATTCATATCATCTTGTGGCATCTTAGGGCTTAAAAATGTCGCTTTTTGTATTTAAGTATCTTCATATCTCCCGATAGAAGAGACTTAAATAGGGGCAGCTGTAAGACCCTAATTTTTGACCCCTAAGATTCCACATATCATTCACATCTCATTTTGCATCTACCACAAACATGATCACGCATTGGTTCCCTTGTTCCTCTCATCTTTGGGTTTATGCCTTGCAGGGTTCACTGAGCATCTGTGTCTTTCTTACTTGCCCTTATTTGCTTATGTTTACTAACCTTTAATTAAAATCCAAAAATATGTTTGTTTTTGTCTTCACTAACTTTTTCAGGAAGGGAATCAAGGATATCAAACAGTCCCTCAGCTCGAATGAATTTCATCTGATAAGTCAAAGTTGATCTGCAAACAATTCAAATTCATCTGATCAAGATTTTCCAAGATTTAATTGATTATTATTCAAGAGACTCCAAGGTTCATGTGTTTATGCCCATGCCTTCTTTAACAAGCAAGAAAAATCGAGCTAGAACCAAGACAGCACATCAAAAAGCCATTTTTCTCATTTTTTCATTGTGTTAATCGATTAACCTAATTCCACTGTGAAATGGTTAATCGATTAACACGTGCAATTTTTGAAAAAAATGTGCCAAAATTCAAATTCTGCAGCAATTAGCACCAATTTTCATCATTTTGATCACATGTGGAATATTCTAGACCATCTCACTTTAATTCCCTACATCACTTTGATCATTTCCTACCATACACCTTCACTAATCACCACTCTTTTATGAATTTCCCTCCAAATTCAAATTCCAAGCCTAATTTTCATTTCCAAACCAAACTCCAATCCACCAAATTTTCCAAGCCTAAACTATATAAATAGAGCCTTCATTTCATTCATTCTTCAAGCTTTTGAGAGCCAAAAAACCTCTTGCAAAATATCTCCCTAACTACCAAAATTCACCAAAAGCTCAATTTCTTCTTTCACTAGTTAGTAAGAATTCACATTGATTCTTACTAATTTAGAGCTAAACCTTCATTCATTCTTGTTTTTGTTCATAGATCAAGGCTTTGGAGTGTAGATCTTGCTGCAATTTGGAAGGATTTTCTGATTTGGAGTGGTAATCACATTTTCCACCATTGTTGTTCAATTTCATCTTTCACAATGTAGATCCTTTGTTGATCTTGTTTGCTTGATCTTTGGATCTTGCAATTTGTGTTGATTACTGGTTTTTGCTGCTGTTTTACCCAAAATTTCGTGCACAATTGCATCCTTAATCATGAGGTGTTTGAATAAATGATTGATCAAGGATTATGCAATTTTCAAACTGATTTTCTGCTGTTTTTACAGTGTTAATCGATTAACCAAAACATGCACGAATTGGTTAATCGATTAACAATTGAATTTTGCGCAAAAAACTACAAGTTTACACTGGTTAATCGATTAACCTAATTACACTGTGAAGTGGTTAATCGATTAACCAACATCCAGAATGTGAAAAATGCTTGTTTTTGGGACTGTTTTGGTTTTTTTTGCCATTTTCTTCCCTTTCCTTTATTCTTAGCCTTAGATAACATATTTTTGTGGTTTAATTTGGCTTTCTCTTCATCTATTTCTCTTTTCTTTGGATTGATGAAAGTCTTACGGATCATTAGAATTTCTTTGTCGAATTCTTGATCAAGACGAGATCGTTACTTTTTTTCTTTTCGTGCGGTATTGCTTTTGGATGACGATTTACATATCGTTCATCTAGCATGCATTAGCACAAAGAGCTATTGACCAGCCTCATTGTAGGGTAATTACTCCGTAAATTACTCGGCGATTACTTAACATAGCGCAATATTTGTCCCGCATCGGAAAACTATCAAGAATAGTTTATTACTTGTCTTTTGGTTCAACACTTATGAAACTTGTTGTTAGGAGGCTTTGGTCTTATCAATCCTCTAATGAGTTCTCATTAATATTGACCTAAGTGCAATTATTAAATTATTATTGACCACTTACTCTAACAACTAATCATTAACTTACTAACAATACTATTGTACTAATCCTTTACAATTTCTTCTCGCTCCTTATCTCTTTTACTTTTATGCTTCATTATTATCATTTCATTTCATGTTTATGCTTCCGCAATTTTTCCTTTGTCCGTTGGACATATATTTATGCTTCCGCAATTTTCCTTTGTCCGTTGGACACATGTTTATGCTTCCGCCTTTTTCTCTTTGTCCACTTGGACCAAAAACATTAATAAAGGCCAATACCTCTAAAAAACTTGTGCTTCTAATCTTGGACTATGGTTACTATCCTTTGCAATGGACATGGAATTTTGTACCTAGACCTTGGACTTCAATGCTATTCTTGAATCCTTGGACCTAGAACTTGGACATCCAATGCAATTCTTGGAACCTTGGACTTAGAACTAGGACCTTTTCCCTTTGCTTTGGAATTATGGTTCGAAGACTTCAAAGACTTGTGTTTTTGCATGGTTTATGGTGAAAACAACTACATTTGTGGTTAGATCTTTCTTATCCTTAGCTTTTACTTTATGCTTTAGGATAGTCACTTCTTCTCCACCCCTTCTTCAATTTTCAAAACTTTCTCTCTTTTTCAAAACCTTCTTGCTTTCAAAACTTGAATCTCTTTCATAACCAAACCTTGACTTTGTCAAGTGATTTTACTCTTTTCTTTTCATTTCTTAACAAATGCTAAACTACATAAGCATGTTGACACCTTTTTCAAAAGACTTAAAAAAACACCAAACTCACTTACTCTCTTTTTGTGCCCTCGTGCACTTTTTCCCTTAACTTTTTCTTAAGTTTAGACATGATTCATTTCTTTAAGCGGAATTATTCGCTTGGAAATAACGACTTGTCTTTACATTTAAAAATAACCAAAACAAACAAATTTCATTCTTTGTACCACGAACTACGGGGTTTTGATCCTACATTGCACATCGTGGGTATGTAGGCATGAGGCGACAAGTCTCTCCAAACACCAAAAATCTTAAAAATCAATTTCTCTTCTCATCTCCTCAATCACTTTTCAAGTAAACTTTTTCAGACCAAAAGCGGTAGATATTTCAAAGGGCTCCTATAGAGTATTATAGACGTTTTGGGTGCTAAGACTTTCCCATTGCGTAACCAACCCACCTTACCCGGACTCTCTTCACTTGTTCTTGTTGTAGAGCTTGTGTAGGTTTTGTTCGCTCTTTTTCCTTTCCTTTTTGGATAAAATAAAAGTGCGGTGGCGACTCTTGCTTTTCGAGTTAAGTTAATCAATAGCTTACACTCACGATTTTGTCGCTACAACTGGCACTAAGGCCTTCACCAATTATGTTTCCAAGATTTACATTGTTTAGCACACTTCTGAAAATAAGATACGTAACTATTAAAATAATTCTACAACAATTAAAAATCCCCCATCCCGTGTTACGTATCAGAGCGACTCTCTAAACTCGAACAAGCCACACAAGCTCCAAGCACTAACCTAGTACCTGATTATCTGTACTCCCCAATGAGCACAGACGCCACAAAACAACAAAGGGGTGAGAACTACATTCAATAAATAACGGTGTAAAATACATGCAAAAGAGTAGTATAACACACCAATCAGCATGACAACACACAGTCACGACGCTACTTGTCATTTCTAATCACCCATTAATCAACATACATAAATGCAATGTGACTCAACAACTGACACAATGCATGTGGTACCAATACGCCATGGTTCATTCAATCGAACCCAGATAAATCACATACACCCCTACTTTGCAATGATTTATCTCCACCACACTCCACATTGGAGTTCGGATGAATCACATACACTCCTACTGAGCAATGATTCATCTCCACCAGACACACCATGAATGCATGACAATAAAAATGCATACAACACATATGTATGACAACAATCATACATCTTCACGATCCTCCTGATCACACGTAAGCCATACGCTTACTTTAATTCACACTGGAATTACCCCACCTGTAACACAGCATCATCACACATAAATTTTGCACAAGAGACTATCATCAAGTAACATACACGATCCTCATTGATCCCACGTGATTCATACACTCACCGTAATTCACCAAGAATTACCTCTGCTATCCCAAGACAGCTCGCACCTCACACAAATAGTGCCACACAACACATTCTGCACGCCTCACAAGGCACTCGTCCACTAATTAGCTAATTACTAATTAATTCACTAAAACTACTATATAAATTATTTTTCTCACCAATCCTACATTTCTCAAGGTCTGACAACTATCCTCAACCTCGCAAACCAAAAGAAACCACTTCGGACGCGAAAACAGGAAAGAAATCGCGAAACGGCAAAATTCTGCACTCTCGCTGGCCATATGCGTATTGCCCTGTGCCATACGCGTATTGCCAGCTCACTCGCCAAACCATATGCGTATTGCCTCTCCCTTACGCGTAATGCCCAAGCCTCCCTAAGCGTACCGTTACGCGTACGGGCAGAGGGTCGTGCCAATCCTCCTTTTGGCCCTCCCATACGTGTAATGACCATAGCCGTACGCGTATAGCCTTACCTGATACGCGTATGGCCAGATCTATTACGCAAACTCAAATTTCCCACACCAGTCTGGGTTCTACTACGGGATCCTCACTTTTCCACTCCAATTCAGTCCTAAACTTGTTTCTACATTAATTTTAGGCCCATTCATTCATCTTACATCTTTCACCTATCATTACTAATCAAGACTACAGGCCTTAGGTCTGATTTTGTCCTCTCAACTTGCACAAAAACCAGTTCTGCAACATACACATTCATACAGTAGCAACAACATCAAGAGATTAAATAATTCAGAACCACGACCATTCAATTCATACATTTTTCATCACAGATTTACCAATGCACAAACAATTCACAAAAAGCATGTATTCATACGAATTCCTACGGGATTAAGGACTCCCTACTACCCTCTCATGATTATATCACCAATATTAAACTCGTTCTCCCCCCTTACCTCGAATTCTTGATCAGATTCCTGCGAAAATGGATGAAGATGGGTGCCGTAGTTCTTCCTTGTTCTTTCTCTCCCTAGCCCTTCTCCTTGTCAAAAATCTGATTATGGCTAATTTCCCACTAACCTTCACTAATCCTAGCTTAATGACTGAACTGCCCTTACTAGCCCATTGTCCATTAATTAAATCAGATTTTTAATTAATAAAATAATAATACTAATAGTGATGCTAATAATTAATAATAATAATAATAATTCTAATAATACACCAATAATATTAACAATAATAGTAATATTCACCATACTATTAACAATAATACACCATACTATTAATAATATACACCCATAGTGATTCTAATAATACACCAATATTAATAATCTTAGCCATATAATAATAATATTCACGATACTATTGTTATTAACTATGCCTACACCCGACATCTCTATTTACCGGTTCCGCTAAGGACACTACGCCTACGCACTCAACCACACACACCCTTAACAAGGCTAAATAAATAAAATGACACACGACGCGTTAATAAATTAAAATGGGGTGTTACAGTATACAAGCCTTGTTTCTTCACACCTCTCAAGACTTCCTTCGACCCCTTCATGACTTTTAGGATACTTTTCTCTTCTTGGAAAACATATCCCTTCTTGTCGAATTCACCAAGAGAAATTAAATTTCTCTTCAAATCAGGTACATACCTGACTTCAGTCAATAACTTTATTGACTCATCACGGAGCTTGAATCTCACAGATCCAGTACCTGCAATTTTGCAGGATTTGTTGTTTCCAAGCAGCACAGATCCACCATCTTGATCACACATCTCTTCGAACGATTCTCTGTTTGGAGTCATGTGCCAAGTGCAACCTGAATCCATAATCCACTATTTTCTTGAGTCGCCGCTTGAAACTACAAGGACATCAGATGAGTCAAAGTCATCTTGAATAATGGTTGCGTTGCCATTATCCTTTCCTCCATGATCTTTTAGGCGTTCAGGGAACACCTTTCTTGTGTGACCCTCCTTCTTACAATGATAGCATCGAAAACCAGATGCTTCGCCACTATAAGACTTTTGCTGACTTTTACCTTTCGCAAGAACTTTCCCTTAACGGCCAAACCTTCACCAACCGTCGAAGGTTTATGCTCCTTTCGTTTGTTCATGTCCTTAGAATACTAGGCTGATTGAACTTCTTCAAAGCTCAGGGGCTCCCTTCCATACAAGAGAGTTTATTTGAAGTGAGCATGTGTTCTGGGAAAAGCACACAATAACAACAGTGCTTGATCTTCGTCATCGATCTTCGTATCAATATTTTCAAGATCAAGAATCAGCTTGTTGAACATATCCAACTGCTCAGCCAAAGCTTTGTCTTCACTCATCTTGAACGAATACAAAGCTTGATTCAGGTAAAGTTGATTCATCAGAGATTTGGTCATATACAAACTTTCGAGTTTCACCCATAATCCTGACGCCGAAGTCTCCTTTGATACCTATCGAAGAACCTTATCACCAAGGCTCAACAATATTGCGCTGTGGGCTTTCTCGATCATGTCCGTCTTTTCCCTTTCCGTTAACGCAGCGTCCATGACTTCCTGACCCTTCAACGCTTCCAAACAACCCTGCTGAACCAGTAGGGCTTTCATCTTCAAGCGCCATAGACCAAAATCGTTCACTCCGGTGAACTTTTCAATCTCATACTTTGTTGAAGACATCTTCTCCACGCTCACTGCACCAATTTGTTGTGAATAAGGATGCCTTGAAACAAAGTATTAAACGATTTCTTTATATGGAAGAAACACACAAGGGTTAGGGTTAACGAAAAAACAAGGAAAAAATAACAAGGATTGGTTATAAACTGTTATTCTTTCCTTTCTCCTTAAAACAAGGATTACAAGTATACAAGAATAACAAACTGACCTCTCTCACTTTTATTAGGTTTTGTCACAACACTTTAGAATGAGAGACTAGCATGCTATTTATAATAAAACCTAGCACACTAAACTAATGGGCCTTTAACAAATTACCCATTACAAGCTAACTTAAACAATTGGATCCTTAACACAAGACTCAATTCAATATGCTAACAAACCTAGCAATATTAACTAATGCATGCGAACAGACTTCAACTTCATGCTTAATTAGAGTTCGATCCAATATCTCACAATAATGTTGGTGACTTTCTTCGTTGAATACATGGACTTTTGTGGCTTATTAGTTTCCATATGCATTTCAGTACAATTGTATAGTACAAATGCTTATTCAAATCCTCACGGGTCACTACCATAACAATACCTATTTGTTTTTAAGTTACTTTTTTTCAAATTTACATATCCATTTAAATATATTTTATATCATATTAGATAAATTTATCGGTGCGGATGCACTTGTATGCCGGATCATTACTATAGTCAAATATTAGATAATTTTTTATAAAAACAATTATATATCAGAAACGATCAAGCCTTATCGAATGATCTAAGATATGTTATCATTAACACTGGTTTTATCATATCAATACACAAATTTGGATAAAATAAACTACACTACCTTTTTTGTAGTACTAATATGTGCTTCCATTATCAGGCAACCCAACATAATCATCAAGATCAGATGTTCCTGCAGCATTAATGGTTTGTCATTCATACTCTTCAAATTCCTACCGAATGAAAATAAATAGATTAAAAATAATGTAAAGTGAAAGTAAAGTAATGAAACTATGAAAGTTAGATAAAATAAACATACTTCACATACATACAATGACTGAGTCATCTTTGAGTTTCTTCCTTCATATGAAGAATGTGCTTGTTGTGATAAATAAATATTGCATTTCAACTGTAGTTGTTGTATGTAACATGAATTTCCATCGACATCTACTATTTCTAATTGTCCTTTATTATCCCATATGATTAATTTCTAGAACCTATCAATGGAATAGCTCCTGCTACATGAATCTAATCTCTCCCTCCAACTATGCTCAGTTGCTTATTATCGGTTTGTAGTTAGTTCGCAATTTATTTTTTATGTTTAAACATTTTGATATATACTTTGAAAACATTCCTTTCATGTGACATATCATGCTCTTACTTCCCTTGCTTCTCACGATGTTTGCCATTTCTTCATCAAAATTTTCAGCCGCTTAATAATCATTTTGTTGTGATATACTTATATTTAAAGAAGGGTTCAAAATTCAATGTATTTGAAATTGTTAGAACAACAATTTCAACTCAAAACAAACCAAATATGAAAAATAGATAAAGAGAACACATAATATTTGATAACGAAGGTGTTGTAGTGATTCCGACAAAACTAGGTAAAGTTCTTGCTATGCTCAACTAAACTCTCGAGTCTTTCCAAGATGGCTCTCTTCTCTTCCTTGAAGGTGGCGTGGATGCTACATTTCTGAATGCTCATGAAGTCTTGCAGAGTACATCATTTTGTTAAATGCTTCATCGATGATCCTCTTGGATTGTGAGGTCCAGTTGATTCATGAGTAATTTTGCAGTTCCTCCTTGACTGTTCCCAACCGTTGTTTATACTAAATAAAAGGAAATTATCTATCTATTAAGACACAATAGACAAGTATCAATTAACAAAATTGTGTTTATGTGTGTAATCAAACAGGTTGAGAAAACACATACAATTGTTTTTTTGCTAGCTTGCAATTTGCTCTTCACCGTGTTAGAAACCCCGACTTGTCTGCAGTTGGAATTCTGAATTTCTGCCCTGAAATCCGACTCATCTGCATCAATAGCATAATAATTTAGTGAATCAATAGACATCTTACTAAGTGACGAACATATTAACTGTATCATCAAATTGACAAACAATTTAATTTTCTTCCATAAATTTCTAAAAATATAAAATCAAGTTCTTCTGCCTTTATGACCAGAAACATGATGGTCAATAATACACATGAATGTAAATGAGGCAATTCAAACAGCAATATTGTGTGTTTGATCTAACAAATTGAGAAAACTCACACACTTGCTTTGTCTCTAGCTTTGCAAATTGCTCTCTAAGAATCTTCACCATCTTAGAAATTTACCTTCTAAACAAAAGCATATTATTAAATCTAGGAAACATGGATACACAAAAAAAAACAGTAATAAACCAAATCCATAACATTATCTATAAGTGATAATTAGTAGAACAATAGGACAATGGGTTAAACCTGAAATCCTTTTCAGCAAACCATGTCAACAACGAGAATAAAAGGAGTTTTGATGTGATAACGAGGAAGCATTTCATTTCAATTTGAACCGCAGATGAAACCAAAACCTGGACTAGGAAGAAAAATGTTATCCATAAACACATGAAATTTAAAATATACTATTGATCAAATTTATAACAAGTAAAAAGTATTTTGGTGACTCACCTTGGTGTAATACGCATTCCATGATTTCATGGTTTCTTAGATTATAGTTATGAAAGGAATGTGAGAAATCTTACTCCATTCTTTCCCTTGCTTCCTCAGCAAATCTGCTTCCAATAATGGACAGTCATAGATATGCAATTCTTTAAGAGAGGAAGGCAATTCCCCCTTTTCCGGCAACGACTTGAGCTTGTGTGCCTCATGAATCACAAGTGAATGGAGAGAGGTGAGATGTTGAAGCCACTTTCCATCCAAGCATTCTATATCATCAATATGATAGATCCGTAAAGAAACAAGATTAGCGGGTAGAAGTGGAACTTGCCTTTTCATCAGCCCATTCACAACACCATCAAACGAAAGCCATAACTCTGAAAGAGAAGTGAGATGTTCCCAAGTTGTATTCCACCAAATTCCTCCAACTTTGGCTATCGACAGTCCCCGTAAAGTGATAGGCAAATCATCTATGGAAAACGATTGCAGATTTGGAAGGCCATTAATTGACAAATGTTGAAGGCTAGTTAGAGTCTTTATTGTTTCAGGTAGATAATGGAACTTCTCACACCAAGTCACACTAAAGTCAGTGAGGTTAGGAATGGGCAATCCATTTAAAGAAACCGACTCCAGATCATCACAACGATGTATAAAGATGGTTCTAAGACACAAGAGATTCTGTTTCGATGCATCTTCTGCAACTAATATGGATTTTAAATGTTTACACTGGCGAATATCTAGACTTTTAAGGACTGGGAGAGAGCACAAGGTAAATGATGTCAACGAATCACAACCCTCAATGTTGAGAGATTCTAAGGTTTTAGGAAGACCGTCACTCGGAAGGGATGTTAGAAATGGAATGTTTTCTAAGGTCATTTTTTGAAGAGAATTAAGACAAATCATCAAAGGATCGCCCAACCAATTTGGTAATTTGTATCCACCGTATCCAAAGATGATTAGACGCTTTAAATTTGTCGACGGACGCAACCTTTCCAATACAAAACTTTGTATTTGTGAGTTTGAAGGATTAGACCATTTTAGTTCCAACTCGTCAATTCTTTTTTCATCTCCAAGTTTGCTTGAGATGCATGGGAAGAGTCAATTACATTTTCAAGATGTGAGATGGAAAGGCTTCCTGATAGATGGGGATATTTTCCAAGATCCTCAATCTTCAACCCAACATCCTTAACACTACTCACAATAAAGTCCGACAATGTTTGTAGATTTTCTAATTTGGATATTTGTGCCGACATTTTTTTCAATTTAGTGCCTCTAATGTCAAGGTGGCGTAGTTTCACCAATTTCCCCATGTCTTTTGGCAATTCGGTGAGTTCCTCGCATCTTGACAATAACATCGTTTGCAAATTGTAAAGCTTGCATGTTTCAGAAGGAAGCCTTGTAATCAAAGTGCCAGAGAGATTCAAGTATCGCACGTAAATCAAATTTCCAATAGATTTGGGTAACTCTGTGATATTTATGTAGTCTGAAAGAGACAACACATGTAATTGTGTCATTGTCGACAACAAGTCAGAAAATAACTTCGACGACACTGGATTATCATAATGCCCTAAAAATTTCAATGGCATGGGTAGAAAAGTTCGTAGACCTTTTAATCCATGCAATTTTTCAAATTTATCCGCGGAGTTATATTCAAATCTGTTGTATGCCAAATATCGCACCCTTATATTTGGCTTTTGTTTGTCCAATGTAGTGCAATATGGAGATGAAACTGCCATAGCTAAATCATTGATGAGGTCGTGCATTTCAAAGTATACTTTCTCATAACTCATGAACTCTACTGACTTAACATCAATGGACTGTTTAAGTATCAGAGATCTCGATACTAGTTCATCAAAGTATTCTTCAGCTACTTTTTCCAAACTTTTCTCACTATTCGACTGAGGTATTAAGCCTTCTGCAATCCACAACTGAACCACCATCTTTTTCTTTAAGACTGAGTTCTTTGGAAAAATTGAACAATATGCAAAGCATCCTTTTAAAGAAGCTGGAAGATAACGATAGCTCAATAGCAGGGCTGGCTGCACCTCATGATTTGTTCGTTCCCAAATACTACTGTTTAATACATCACTCCAATAATCTTGTGACAAATTGGTGCGAAGAATACCTTCCAATGCTTTTGCAGCTAATGGTAAGCCGCCACAGTTTTTGGCAATTTCTCTACCAATTATTTCTAGATTGGGATGTTCAGGATGTTGTTGGTAGTTTCTTTCTACAAATGCATGTCTGGCTAGTAAAGACCAAGAATCTTCAGTTTCCAAACAGCTTAAATGGTGAACATAGAGAGATTTTAATGTTGGTAGTACAACTTTTTCATCTCGAGTGGTGATGATGATCTTACTTCCTATTTGCCCAACATTAAAGATATCACTTGGACTATTCCAATCAACATAGTTTTCACGCGACATGTCATCCAATACTAACAAGAACTTTTTGTTACTTAAACTTTGCTGCAATTGTACTTGGAGTTTAGCAAAGTTTGTCTCAGCAATTGTTTCTGAAGTGACAGATTCAAGAATGGTTTTAGTAACAGTGACAACATCAAAAACTTTTGGAATATGTGACCACCCTCTCACCTTAAATTACTCCTTCACATCATCATCATTGTAAAGGAGTTTAGCTAGTGTTGTTTTTCCTAGCCCTCCCATACCCACTATGGAAATCACTCCTATTTTATGTTCACTATCACAACCATCTTCTGACAGAAGAAACTCTAAGTTTCTTTTTGTCATCATCTCTGCCATAAATAGCAGATTCATCTCCCAAGAAAGGACCTGTAGGATTTACATTCTGAACGTAGCTTGAATCACATACGTTCAATCCCGGATTTTGGAGTTTCACATGTTTCAGTTTTTCAGATAACTTAGACAGTTTAGAATCGATCTCTTTATTAAACCTTTTAAAAGGAGAAGAAAGTTTTATAAGAACCTGGTCGGCTTCCACTTTGCGCCTTAACGCCTCAGCCTCAGTGTTGATTTCATCAAACAAATCTTGAGCTTCAAAGACAGCATCATGCAACTTAGTCAGCCACTTCTGCACTCCGGGATTATGGATCTGTTTGTTCTCAGCATCATGAAGTAGAGATTGAAGACTCGCCATTGTTGTATCTATCTCATCCAACAACGCTTCATCGAGCTTAGTCCTCCGAAAGAAATTAATAAACCCACCAGAAGCAATCTTTTTCACCAACATCTCCATAGAAGCTGAAAGAAGTGCTCCTCCAAAAATAGCCGCCATATCTCAGTTCAACAAAGTTTGAGTAGTTTGAGAAATTTGTGCGGAAAGAAAATGCAATGCAAGGTAGAAGAAAATGCAGCTAGTCACAAGACTTATAAAGTGGTAGATTGAATGATGTTGAATAATAATAACAATGAAAAAGTGCAAACAAACATCTTACTTTTCTTGCACGTCTCTATACAAATAAGGAAAAGAATCTCTTTCACGTTTATTGTATGTGGGGATACCATACTAGTACTATTGATTGAGTGAATATTTCATCACAAAATTACAATTGAAAGGACTACAAACTTATTTCTAACGTTTCACAATGAATATGAATGACTGGCTTATTGTTTGCATCCACTATTTTCTTTTGTACTGTCATGCAATAATAATGTGCAAGCAAAATATCTGTCCTATTTCCAATCGTTACGTCTCTAACTTCCTTGTCCCTATGCCACTAAGAAAAAAGTTCTTTCCTCACATAATGATATCATATAATTAAAAAATGGAGCGTTTTATGGCATGTGAATTTTCTAGGATACATATTCGTATAATAATACATTTTAAATGTAGAGCAGTGATAAATCACGTTTTTAAATATGCACACCAATATATTAAATATTTTTTATCACTAATATTTGAATTGTAATTATTAAATTAGAGATGGTATATTTTACATGACTGTTTATTAAATATTATATTTAAATGGTCATTTTTTTTCTATTTTTTAAACTTCTAAATAGATAAATACTAGCAAAAACTATATTATTTGAAAAAAAAAAACTAAGTTAATATTTTTTTGTAATCGCCAAAACAATATCTTTAATATTTATTTTTTTTAGTGAAAATGAAAATATATATTTAATTATATTTTTTATGTCTTAATTTTTATACACGGTAAAAATTTATCCTCCTATTTTAAAATTGATCTGCTTAAATTTATTAGTGTTAATGCATTTGGATGGAGAAATAATAAGAGAGAGATTAAGAGAGAATGAAAAGTAATTATATTATTAAGAGAAATATTAAAACTGAATTACACTATAGGTATATATACAAGTAGGTTACTTGCATTTTAAGTAGCTTATATAGCAATCTAACTAACTTGCTAACCATGTAACTAATTAACTTGGGTTATTTAACAACATACACCTTTATAATTCAAGTTGTCAAACACAAACTAATCACAATTGATTTGAACTATTCCTAAATTCTTTCTCAAAGTCAGGAATTTTTCGATCTTCAATCCTTTGGTGAAAATGTCGGCCAATTGTGCTTCACTCGAGCAATGCTTCATTTTAAGTTCGCATTGATTTACCTTTTCCCTTAGGAAGTGAAATATAGCCTTAATGTGCTTACTCCTTCCATGCAGAATTAAATTCTTTGCAAGATTGATGAGTGACTTGTTGTCGATCTGCAACATCATAGGTTTCTTTACTTCGACCTCCATCTCATCCAACACAGATCTGATCCAAATTGTTTGACAAGCAACATAGGATCCTACTATATACTCAGTTTCACATGATGATAATGCCACCACATGTGGCTTTCTCAAGTACCATGAGATTGGGGCACCAAATACTTGAAAGAAATAACTGGTTGTGCTTCTTCGATCTTCTTTGTCTCCATAACAATAAGCATCTGAATAGCAATTAATCACAACTTCTTTGCTTTCATAATATCGTGGAAACATAATTCCATAGTTTATCGATCCTTTTTGGTATCTCAAGATTCTTCTTGCAGCCTTCATATGTGACACCTTTGGTCCATCCATGTATCTACTTACCAATCCGACTGAGAAACCTAAATCAGGTCTGGTATTACACATATACCTAAGATATCCTACAATTTGTTTGAACAAAGTGACGTTAACCTAGTTCTTGTCTCCATGCTTCTCTAGTTTTAGATTAGGTTCGACGGGTGAAGATGCAGGATTCGAATCATTCATTCCGAATCTCTTGAGTATTTATTTTGTTGTGATATAACCCAAGTTAGTTAATTACTTGGTTAACAACTTAGTTAACTTGTTATATAAGCTACTTATAGTGCAAGTAACCTACTTGTAGATATGCATATAGTGTAATTTAGTTTTAATATCTCTCTTAATAATAAAATTACTCTTCATTTTCTCTCTCTCTCTCTCTCTCTCTCTATCTCTATTTCTCTCTCATTCCTTCCCTACCCAAGTGCATTAGCAATAAGAAATTGGTATCTAGAGCTTCTCGTTCGTCCTTCTTGAACAGAAATTCAAGAACTGCACGTCGGTGGTAGTGTTTCTAGGGATCATTAACCATGTTTGCTACAAAGATGAATTGTAGCAATGGTATTCCAAAGTTGAATCGTCGAAGATGGCATGAGATATACTTGTCAAGTATTATAAAGGTGGTTAGAAGGTTAAAGTTGTCAAGTTATAGACATTGCAAAGACAGTGTGAATTATTGTAGATGGAAAAAAAAGAAAAGATTGCAGGCTATGTCTCAAAGATGCAAAATCTTGTTCTTCTCGTGAAAGGTTGTGGTGAAGTCCTAACTGATAAGATGATAGTTGAGAATATAATGCGTACGTTGACCTCTCACTTTGTTCACGTTATCGTACCCATTCATGAATCCAACAATCTTGAAACCTTGAAATTGAAAGATTTGGTTGGTTCGTTGGTGGCACATGAGTTAAGGATTATCGAGAGGAAATGCGTTCAAGATTCGATACAAGCGATGCAAGCCTAGACATGGAAGAAGCATGTTGGTTCCAACAAGTTCAAGGGCAAAGAAGACAAGACTCAGAGCAAGAAGTCTTGGGTGAACCCTCAAAAGCATAAGGTCAATGATAAGGCTTCTAAATACTCAAAAAAAGGAGAAGGAATATAATATCAGAAAGACAAACAAGAGAAGAAAAGTGTGCAGTGCTATAACTGTGAAAAATATGGTCACTTGGCCAAGAGTTACTAGTACATGAAAGACAAGGGAGCGGCGAAAGCCAAGGATGATAAAGGAGAAAACCTTGCACGTCAAGATTGAGATGATTATGAAGGCATGGTGATTATGGATGTAGTTGCAGATGAGCATGTCGACTCCAAGATCTGGTTCCTTGACACAGGTTGCTCGAGTCACATGACTGGTCGTAGAGTGTGGTTAGTAGATTTTGATGAGTTGAAGAAGAGAAAAGACAAGATTGCATATAATATCTCGTTGCAAGCTGAAGGTACTGGTAACATAGTTATTGAAAGGAGTAATGGAGCAAAAGCTATGATCAAATATGTACTCTATGTACCTGGAATGAAATCCAATCTTCTAAGTATTGGAAAATTGGTTGAAAAAGGTTTCTTGGTGGTTATGAAAGACGGAGCCTTAGAATTTATCGACACACGTAATAATTTGGTCTTAAAATATCCTTTGTCGAAGAATAGAAAATTTAAGATTGTGATTAGTTCAACTGAGGTAAAATGCCTAAACATAGTTGTCGACCACAAGCATAATTGGTTGTGGCATTTGAGGTTTGACCATTGAAGTTTAAGTCACTAAATCAACTAATTAATCAAGATATGGTAACTGGTATACCAAGTCTTGTGATGCCCGAAAAACTCTGTGAAGGTTGTTTAGTAGGGAAGCAGTTCAGAAAGTCCTTTGTTTCGACTATGCCAATGATATCCTCCTGCATACTAAAAGTAGTACATTCAAATGTATGTGGCTCATTTGAGGATCATACCATTGGTGGACACATGTATTGTGTCTCATTTGTAGATGAGTATAGTCTAAATCTTTGGATTTATGTGATCAGGCACAAGGATGAAGTATTTTCAATCTTTAAGGGATTCAAAATGCTTGTCGAAAACCATATTAAAGAGAAGATCAAAGTTATGAGTATAGTTATTTTAAGGATGAGCAGTTAAACTCTGTTCTAACTTATACACCGGAAAATTAAACTGTGCTAAATACCAATACCAGCTAACAAAATGAAACTGGTTAGTTTTTGTAGAATGGTTATGTAAGCCATCATGATCATAACCGTACCAATAATTATCTCGACCAGGTGTGTTTTTCACGCGCCACTTACGAAATGCAGCAACCAAAACTCGGGCAATACTAGTGATCGGGCTTCCTATTGGGCGTTCCTTCGTATACATTTTCATTCCTAGTAAGAATATTGACAGTGCTATAGCCAACATTGATGCCAACACTACAAGCCCAACAGTCTGTTAGAACAACATAAAACATAAAACCAGAATTTTGAAGGTAGTAACAATGGTGAAAAGAAACTTGGGGAAGAAGATGAATTGAGAGAGAGAATTAGGGTAGAGAGTAATATTGATGAATAAAAAATGGCATTAACCTTGAATTGGGATTACAACAATGTATATATACACATGAGAGAATAGTACAACTAATAACAAAACCAACTAAAGTGCCATGCTGTTAAATTCTGTTATTCTTTTGGAAAACCAACAGCTGTAATCGGTTAACAACAAAAGCGTTAATCGATTACGCTTGCAGAATTTTCAAAAATATCAGATTTTTAAAACAGCTCACAACACACCACCTCACTTTAGTTACTCCAAGTTCATCATGCTCAAGCTCTTCAACAGTCTCTTGAACACCTCATTTGTCACACCCTTGGTCAACAAATCCGCAACTTGGTCCTCGCTTCGGCAATAGCTCAATCTAAACTTTCCATCACCGACCAATTCTCTCAAGTAATGAAACCGCATCTCAATATGCTTGCTCCTTCCGTGTGCAATCGGATTCTTCGCAAGATTTATCGCAGAAACATTATCCACAAACAGTGTGGTGGCATCATCATCACCACATCCCAATTCCTTCATAAGATTCACTAACCACATAGCTTGGCAAGCACTCAATGATGCCGCAATGTACTCGGCCTCACAAGAAGAGAGTGCTACAACCGGTTCCTTCTTCGAACACCATGAGATTGGTGTACTACCGAACATAAAGATGTAACCCGCCGTAGATTTTCGATCATCTTTATCTCCGTACCAATTAGAATCGGTGTAGCCAAGTAAAGTACATTTGCGACCCATATTCGATGTGGGAAACAATATACCACAACCAATAGTACCTTTCACATATCTAAGGATTCTCTTGACTGCCGCCAAGTGAGACACCTTAGGTCTCTCCATGAATCTACTCGCAATACCGACACTAAAAGCCAAATTCGGTCGAGTATTGCACAAATACCGTAACGATCCAATCAAACTCCGGTAAAGTGTTGGATCCACATCATCCTCATCATCACTTTTGGACTGCTGAACTCTAGCCTCACAAGGTGTATTAGAAGCATTACAATGTTCCATTTCACACCTTTTCAAGATATCTAGAGCATACCTTCTTTGATGCATAAGCAGCCCCACTTTTGACTTGTGAAACTCTATGCCAAGAAAGTATCTCATGACACCAAGGTCCGTCATCTCAAACTCACTCATGAGCTCCACTTTGAACCTTGAAATACTCTTGTCATTGCTGCCCGTAATCAAGAGATCATCAACATACAAGCAAAGTATAATAACACCATCAATAGTATCCGATCTCACATAAACACCATGTTCGGATACACACCGTTTGAAACCGATGTCAATAAGAAAGTCGTCTAACGTTTGTTCCAAGCTCTCGGAGCTTGTTTCAAACCATACAACGCCTTGTGTAGCTTGTAGTACTTCTTCTCTTGATTTTTAATCACGAAACCGGGTGGCTGCCCCACATAAACCTCCTCATCAAGAGGACCATTCAAAAACGCAGATTTCACATCCATTTGGTAAATCACCCAATTGTTGTTATGCGCAATTCCAACAACCAAACGAATAGTCTCCAATCTAGCCACCGGTGCGAATACCTCCTCGTAGTTTATCCCCTCACGTTGCAAGAACCCTTTGGCAACTAATCGAGCTTTGTACTTGATTACTTCACCTTTAGGATTTGTTTTGACTTTATAGTCCCATCGCACACCAATCGGTTTCTTTCCATGTGGTAAATCGATCAACTCCCAAGTACCATTTTTTTCAATAGATTCCAGCTCCTCTTTCATTGCACATATCCATTTAGGATCACTTAAGGCTTCCTCCTCATTTACCGGTTCAGATTCGGCCATAAGTGCGAAATGAACAAAATCACCATCATTATTCACTTCATTATCTTGGAACCTCTCACAATCTCGGAGTCTATGAGGCAAGGCTCTTTGCCTCACTGGTCTACCATTATTCACAACATCATTTTGCGCTTCAGCAGGTGCAGGTACAGTGGCATCGGAATTCCCCGGATCAAACAAATCAACAAACTGCTGCTGTTCAGCAGGGTGTAACCGATTAGCAACAATCGGGTAATCGATTACACCTGCTGTTTCAGCAGTTTTTATTTCATCAAACTGCACATCCCAGGTTATCACAATTTTCCGATTCCTCTCATCAAATAGCTTGTAACCTCCAGTAGAGTGATATCCAACAAATATCAATTTCTCACCTTTATCATCCAACTTCTTTCTAAGTTGATTCGGTACATGACGATATGCAATCGATCCAAAAACGCGCAAATGATTCACACTCGGTTTGAAACCACTCCAAACCTCTTCTGGTGTAATCTTCTCCAGCTTCTTAGTAGGACACCTATTCAACAAGTAGGTGGCTGTAGACACGGCCTCACCCCACAATTCCTTAGGCACCTTCTTCCCACAAAGCATACTACGCACCATGTTCATTATTGTACGATTTTTCTTCTCGACAGCTCCGTTTTGTTGAGGCGTATATGGAGGCACCACCTCACGCACAATACCCTCAAGATCACAAAACTTCCCAAACTCACTAGAGGTATATTCACCTCCACCATCCGTTTTGAGAATTTTGAGCTTCCGACCGCTTTGACGCTCCACCATGGATTTGAAACTCTTGAACACTCCAAATACCTCATCCTTCCTCTTGATAAGATATGTCCAAAGCTTCCTACTAAATTCGTCAATAAACGCAACAAAATATCGATTGCCGCCATAAGTCTCTACTTGCATCGGTCCACAAACATCAGAATACACCACCTCAAGTAAGCCTTTGGTTCTTCGACCCGCATCCTTGCTAAACACATTCTTGTGTTGCTTACTCGTCACACATTCCTCACACAATTCTGTCGGAACACTTATATGTGGCAGCCCCGTTACCATTTCACTTTGTTGCAACATTTTGAGATCCCTAAAATTAAGGTGACCAAGACGGTAATGCCATAACCACTCATCTCTACTTGCCGCGGTAGCTAAACAACGATGCTCAATAACCTTTAACTCAACCTTAAAAGTTCTATTGGCAGCCATCGGCGCTTTTAGAATCAACAAACCATTTGAATCTAAAACGCGTAACATCTTGTTCTCCAACCGAATTAAGTAACCTCTTTCAAGTAATTGGCCAATGCTTAAAAGATTACACTTAATTCCCGGTATGTACAAGACATCTTTGATCCTAGAATGTCCACCATTCTTTCTTCCGATCAAAACATCTCCTACCCATTCGGCTCTTAAAGTGGTGTCGTCGGCAAACTTGACTTTACTTTTTGCAGCTTGATTGATTTGAACAAACTAATCCTTTCGACCCGTCATATGTGTTGAAAAACCGGAATCCAAGTACCACTCATCTTTACTTTGAACTCCATCACGCATGGTAAGTAATGCATTTTGATCCGAATGCATTTTTCCACCACTTTCCGAAACAGTACAGCTGCTGTCCCGCAGACTATCACCACAGTAGCTGCTGCCCGGAACATCAACAATGCCATAATTCTCCTCCGTAATCATCACAAGAAGGGTATCTTCATCATCTACCTCTTCCCTAGCAACCTTAGCCTCATCTGCATCCTTTTCCTTGCGTTTTGAGCGACATTCTTTCGCAAAATGCCCAAGCTTTTGACAATTATAACACTTCGCAGAACTTTTGTCAAACACTTTGTAGGCACTTTGATTACCCTCTTTGGAGCTTTCTTCACCATTTGAATTTTGTGGATCTTTTCCACCAAGATTCTTCTTACTTTTAGAAGTCCACTTCCCTTTCGATCTCTTGTTCTTCTCATGTAAACGCGCTTGCAAAGCGATCTCCCCTTTGACTTTGTCGGTACTTCTTGTAACACCCCCAATCTATACCCCCAAATAGATAAAGCAGTAAAAGAAAATTCAAAATTTCGTTAGAGTATATTTAAAAACATGGCATAGACCGAGGGGTCACATCAATTGAGACAAAATATACAACACCTGCTCATAAAGATATGCAATAGTGGGGTAGCAATCAACAGAGGAACTCAGTTCCTTACACCCACATTTCAGAATTTAGAATAAAAGCGGAAAATCTAAAAACTGAATAACATATATATCACATGAAAAGTTGGTCATACATCGGTTATACAACACAAACCAAAAGATATATATACATAATACACAATAATCACAAACGGCCACCCTAGCTACCCGGTGTCACATATCAGAGCCAACCGACAAAAGAATGAAGACATAAGCTTCACAAAAGACCTCCAGCAACTCTAATCTGCAATGCCTCATAGAGCATTATAAAACAGCAGAAGTGTGAGAAACACAATTATAATATAAATGCATATAATTATATATATCGACATAAAAATACACATATCAAGTATTCTCACCACAACCATCACATGCCAACACATAGAGCATATACAGATTATATTCACATAATCACATATTCACACATAATGCATATGTTTATACACGAAACATATCATTCATAATTCAATGCATGTAACACGAATGCACATCATTTCACCAATGCTATCGCAAGCTCAATCACATAATTACTCCATTCCCAATTGCATATTAATCATGCAAAATACATTTATCACAATTGCATATCACCATGTCTCACACATAATCAATCAAATCATGATTTCCCACATATAAACAATGCAATCATAATTCATGCAGATGCAAAGAGACCGACACAACGACTCTTATGCAAATGCATATGCGGTACCGACTCCATTATTTCTCAACACCAGTTCACTCAGGAACTCTTGGAATCATCGCTCGTTACATTACTGTAACTCCCCGTCGGGCCTACGATGTTCCCCATCGCTCACACCTCTTATTTTTAAGGTACACGATAAGATCAGATCGCTCACACCTCTTATTTTTAAGGCAAACGACGTTTATGGATCGCTCACACCTCTTTGCATAAGGCACACGACCCGATCGCTCACACCTCTTTGTATAAGGCACACGATCGTCCATAATCATTGCTCACACCTCTTTGTATAAGGCACACAATATTATAGCGGATTTCCTCTGGAATTAATTCGTCGCTCACACCCCACATGGGCACACGACATCACAAGATGCATATCATGACACTTGACATACAAGAACTCATGACAATCAAATGCATCTTCACACATACATGCAACCATAATCATGCATATATTTCAACTCATCAATTCCATACATTCACAATTCAACAATATGAATTATCTCATCATCATTAATCATGCATTGCAAACAAACCCAAAACAATGCATTTCATCATAATCCACAAACCACAACAACTAGCATTTTAGCATATACATTCATATCAATAATTACTCACCATCAACCACAACAATCCTACAACATTTCATCATAGGTATTCACATTATATAACAACACACAAGCTATACGTTATATAACAAAAGCATACCGCACGACAACACATCAATCGCACACATTCACGACGGTAAAAATCAACACAATGATACGGTTTCAATTTTCTGCTATTATTGAACTAGGTACAGACCTCAAAACCATTTTTCTTAGAAAGAACATTTCGTTAGCTTTCCAACGCTTCGAACGGGGGTCAAAACCGACTTACGGTTCAACAGTTATGAATTTTTGAAGTTTTGCAAAAACCAGAATTTTCTGCATAACAGCCCTACGGGTTCATGCATTTTCGTCCGGAAATCCGACCGATTCAATTATTTTCTTCAAAACAAACACATACTCATTCATACCAAACATATAGTGATGATTTGGAACCATAAAACGTGAATTCTAAGACTTTCGATTTCACTCCAAATCTTAAACCCTCAATTCTCCAAAAATGCAAAAACTTACAAAATCAACCAAATTCGATAAAACAAGCATACTCAATCACGGCCTAACATTACTCGACACATCTACGCAATTTATTCCAACTTTCGTCCGTGAAAACATTGGTTTCTATCGATTTTTCTCATTTCGACCTATATTTGAAAAACCAACAAAATTTCCACACAAACATACATAATCATACACAAACATAGTATAATCGAGTTTCGCACCCTTACCCGATTAATTCGCGTTTGAAAAGTCGGTTGAATCGGTTCCTAATTCCACAAGTTTTTCCTCTTTTTCTTCTTTTTCCTCTTCTCTTTCTCTTCTCCTTTTTTCTTCTTCTCTTTTCTCTCTATTTTCTTTTCTTTCTACTTTTCTCTCTTTCTTACTACTTTTCTATTTTTATAAAAAAAATCAAAATATCTAACCACCCAAAAAGACCAAAATACCCCTCAGCTCAAATATCTCCCAAACACTCTCAAAATGCGATAAAACATAAACATACCGATGAAATATATTTCGGGAAATAAAAGTTGAAAAGAAATTATAATTTATTGCAAATATTTTACCTATCAGAAAATTATCCAATTAACAGGTAAAACTCATTTAATTTACACAATTCAAAAAAAAAAGGCCAAAAACTCACTAATCTTCCACCAGTGGAAGTTACCTTTAAAATCTGCCTGAAAATGCTTTTGGTCCGTTTTTGCACTAATCTCCACCAGTGGAAGTTACCTTTAAAATCTGCCTGAAATGCTTTTGGTCAGTTTTTGCACTAATCTTCCACCAGTGGAACTCAAGTGCAAAACGTGACATAACCAAAAATAACACTAACTTCCACCAGTGGCTGTTATTTCAAAATGTGACACATTTATGCCACAAAACTCTCAATGCCCAAACATGATACATTAACATGAAACACAATAAATCACACAATTCACAAAATTTCACATAAATGGAATAATTAAATACGGTTAAATAAATCGGGGCGTTACAATTCTCCCCCACTTAGAAATTTTCGTCCTCGAAAATATACTGACACGAACAACCCGGGATACGACTCTCGCATCCGACCAACAAACCAACATGCCAACCAAAGACACACTACGAATACCACAAACTGACAAACCACCTTGCTAACAGCAACTACAACAACGACACGACAACGACCACAACAACGACAAGATGCAAAGCCCATACAATGCACTTGACGATCAACTCACGACTCAAAGGAATACCCAAGTTACGAACACACACAGGTTCACTCTTGAACCAGAACACAACAAGAACACAAGTTCCACGACACAACATCGATCAAACAACCTCTACAAAACCAGAATACCAAACATCCTTGTCATACAACAACATTACAACAATGCTACGATTCACCAATCGAACATACGACCAAAACACCCAACTACATATTAGTACCTGTTTAATCTTTAAACCTTTCGCCTAACACTTCCATACTGAAATGTCCAATAGTCTTACCATTCCTACATGTTCCCAATGTTCAACTTATGAATTCTTATAAGTCACACACGCAAATACAAAACGTGCCACAACACACTTCCGCTGCACACTCTGATTACTCGTAACCATCAAAACTATCAATCTCACGTCCAAAGTCTAACTCTTTCTCATATTCACCAAAAATCACTATTCACTTTTAATATATCCAACTTCACACTCTACTATGTTATCTCTCACACCAGACACAAGTCTCTGAACTGCTCAAATCATTCTAATTCTCTGACCATCAAAACAGACTTACATAAAAACTTTCGACTTAACTCGTCAGACACAACCTTAGCTTTACCAACAGGCTAATTCCAACTACAATCATAACTCATCATAAATTCTAACCATCCTCGTTGTCTCATACTCTATTCTTTCAGATCCACCAAGTACTCTAAACTCTTGCGATTACCAAACACTTCGCACCTTAGAACCATAAAGACAATACCTCCAAATTTCCAACACCAAACCACCGCAACCAATTCCAAATCCTGAATAGTATAAATCCTTTTAGGAATCCTCAATGGTAGTAAAGCATAAGCCACGACTTTACCCTCTTGCATTAACACACTGACTAAACTAATCAAAGACACATCACAATACCTCACAACGATTCATCAGGATCACGTAGAATCAAAACTGGAGTCGTAGACAAATTCCACTTTAACCCTCTTAACTTTCCTCACAATGAACATCCAAAGCAAACGACTCACCCTTTGCAAGTCCACCGAAGTAACAAAAACGCTAAATTGGAAAAACCCTCCATAACCTCCGGTAATAACCAACTAATGTCCAAAAAGCTTCTAATCACCTTAACCAACTTCGGAGCTTCTCATTGTAGGACTGCATCTATTCCCGATGAATCCTTAACCATACTTTCATCTGAAATAACATATCCAAGAAAACTAACCTTTTTCAACCCAAATTCTCTCTTGAATAACTTAGCATACCACTTTATCTTTTTTCAACATTTGTAATGCAATTCTCAAACACTCTACATGTTCTCCCTCTGAGTTCATAGCAACTCTGAATATCCTCAATAAAAACCACTACGAACTTATCCAATTAAATACGGAAGATACGATTCATCTCCTCCACAAACATTACATACACAACCTTCAAAATTCATTCTGAGCTCGAAACAATTTTTCCAAAATAGCTTAACAATCTCTGGTTACCACATTCCATATCAATTCTTCTTACGGGATTCCAACTGACTCAAGGTTTCTGCTGACACGAGGTCTCAACCCATAACCAAAAGTAATGCCATCAAGGAACTTCAAATCGTACGCAATTTGTCATAATTCAAAACTCAAGCTATCCAGAACACAACTACAAGTTCCATCCAAAAACACATCTGAAAACCATGCACAACTGACGGCCTATCACTGTGGCCTTCCTGCCAATTTCCAGAACACTATCATCACAAACCTGACAAACATCTGAGTTTCACGTCCTAAAAGTTCTTCTACTTACTTAGCAGTTCCAAACCTCAACTATTCGCCTTCGCCCAATTTAAGTTCACTCCCCACTCTCTGAGAAGCAGCCTTTAAGAATACCCAATCATTCTCCCTCAGAGACATTCCAACTTGACCAACATACAAAAACCTCGAATCCGCCTCACCTTCAGATATAAAAATCCTCGTCGACTCAACAAAACAATCCGTAAGCACTTCCTTAATTCCAAACAATTCATTGCACACACTATCAAAGCCGGAAAGACACGTCTATTCCATCCAACATAATTTCGTCTACTATCAACAAGAGATTAAGGGTGATCAGTTCCTCAATTTGTCAATAGACAGCCGACAACCATGATGGGGCATAAACCGTCTCCACCAAACTATAATAGCATCCATTACATCCTGTGCACCAAAACTACCTAAGGCACCAATCCTTAATTGACGTAAACCTTACTTCTGCATCCCGTCTTGAACCGGAAACCACACTTATAATCTTACAATTCACAACACACTGAGTCAGCGCTCTACACCTGAAGCAACATGGAGAAGTACCAGCTTCTCCCCCACTTATCTCATTCTAACTTCTCCAACTGTAAACACATCAAATCCATCACAAGTCTTTACCATAAATGGTCAAAGAACAATTTAAACAAACTAAAGAAGTAATTACTGGCCCCTAAGCAGAAGCATCGATAACCATCACACCACCCCAAGACGACAACAACAAATTCAAACGCTTCGCGCACTCATACGAAATAACGAATGAGTCGCTCCAGTACCAATAATAGCAACACGGTTAAACAAACAGTTCAACCAACCACAAAGACCAACAAGGACTGACACAACTTACACAAACTGACACGGACTGGCTCTGATACCACTTAATGTAACACCCCCAATCTATACCCCCAAATAGATAAAGCAGTAAAAGAAAATTCAAAATTTCGTTAGAGTATATTTAAAAACATGGCATACACCGAGGGGTCACATCAATTGAGACAAAACATACAACACCTGCTCATAAAGATATGCAACAGTGGGGTAGCAATCAACAGAGGAACTCAGTTCCTTACACCCACATTTCAAAATTTAGAATAAAAGCGGAAAATCTAAAAACTGAATAACATATATATCACATGAAAAGTTGGTCATACATCAGTTATACAACACAAACCAAAAGATATATATACATAATACACAATAATCACAAACGGCCACCCTAGCTACCCGGTGTCACATATCAGAGCCGATCGACAAAAGAATGAAGACATAAGCTTCACAAAAGACCTCCAGCAACTCTAATCAGCAATGCCTCATAGAGCATTATAAAACAGCAGAAGGGTGAGAAACACAATTATAATATAAATGCATATAATTATATATATCGACATAAAAATACACATATCAAGTATTCTCACCACAACCATCACATGCCAACACATAGAGCATATACAGATTATATTCACATAATCACATATTCACACATAATTCATATGTTTATACACGAAACATATCATTCATAATTCAATGCATGTAACACGAATGCACATCATTTCACCAATGCTATCGCAAGCTCAATAACATAATTACTCCATTCCCAATTGCATATTAATCATGCACAATACATTTATCACAATTGCATATCACCATGTCTCACACATAATCAATCAAATCATGATTTCCCACATATAAACAATGCAATCATAATTCATGCAGATGCAAAGAGACCGACACAACGACTCTTATGCAAATGCATATGCGGTACCGACTCCATTATTTCTCAACACCAGTTCACTCAGGAACTCTTGGAATCATCGCTCGTTACATTACTGTAACTCCCCGTCGGGCCTACGATGTTCCCCATCGCTCACACCTCTTATTTTTAAGGTACACGATAAGATCAGATCGCTCACACCTCTTATTTTTAAGGCAAACGACGTTTATGGATCGCTCACACCTCTTTGCATAAGGCACACGACCCGATCGCTCACACCTCTTTGTATAAGGCACATGATCGTCCATAATCATTGCTCACACCTCTTTGTATAAGACACACAATATTATAGCGGATTCCCTCTGGAATCGATTCGTCGCTCACACCCCACATGGGCACACAACATCACAAGATGCATATCATGACGCTTGACATACAAGAACTCATGACAATCAAATGCATCTTCACACATACATGCAACCATAATCATGCATATATTTCAACTCATTAATTCCATACATTCACAATTCAACAATATGAATTATCTCATCATCGTTAATCATGCATTGCAAACAAACCCAAAACAATGCATTTCATCATAATCCACAAACCACAACAATTAGCATTTTAGCATATACATTCATATCAAGAATTACTCACCATCAACCACAACAATCCTACAACATTTTTTCATAGGTATTCACATCATATAACAACCCACAAGCTATACGTTATATAACAAAAGCATACCGCATGACAACACATCAATCGCACACATTCACGACGGTAAAAATCAACACAATGATACGGTTTCAATTTTCTGCTATTATTGAACCAGGTACAGACCTCAAAACCATTTTTCTTAGAAAGAACATTTCGTTAGCTTTCCAACGCTTCGAACGGGGGTCAAAACCGACTTACGGTTCAACAATTATGAATTTTTGAAGTTTTGCAAAAACCAGAATTTTCTACATAACAGCCCTACGGGTTCATGTATTTTCGTCCGGAAATCTGACCGATTCAATTATTTTCTTCAAAACAAACACATACTCATTCATACCAAACATATAGTGATGATTTGGAACCATAAAACGTGAATTCTACGACTTTCGATTTCACTCCGAATCTTAAACCCTCAATTCTCCAAAAATGCAAAAACTTACAAAATCAACCAAATTCGATAAAACAAGCATACTCAATCACGGTCTAACATTACTCGACACATCTACGCAATTTATTCCAACTTTCGTCCGTGAAAACATCGGTTTCTATCGATTTTTCTCATTTCGACCTATATTTGAAAAACCAACAAAATTTCCACACAAACATACATAATCATACACAAACATAGTATAATCGAGTTTCACACCCTTACCCGATTAATTCGCGTTTGAAAAGTCGGTTGAATCGGTTCCTAATTCCACAAGTTTTTCCTCTTTTTCTTCTTTTTCCTCTTCTATTTCGCTTCTCCTTTTTTCTTCTTCTCTTTTCTCTCTATTTTCTGTTCTTTCTACTTTTCTCTCTTTCTTACTACTTTTCTATTTTTATAAAAAAGTCAAAATATCTAACCACCCAAAAAGACCAAAATACCCTTCAGCTCAAATATCTCCCAAACGCTCTCAAAATGCGATAAAACATAAACATACCGATGAAATATATTTCGGGAAATAAAAGTTGAAAAGAAATTATAATTTATTGCAAATATTTTACCTATCAGAGAAATTATCCAATTAACAGGTAAAACTCATTTAATTTACACAATTCAAAAAAAAAAGGCCAAAAACTCACTAATCTTCCACCAGTGGAAGTTACCTTTAAAATCTGCCTGAAAATGCTTTTGGTCCGTTTTTGCACTAATCTCCACCAGTGGAAGTTACCTTTAAAATCTGCCTGAAATGCTTTTGGTCAGTTTTTGCACTAATCTTCCACCAGTGGAACTCAAGTGCAAAACGTGACATAACCAAAAATAACACTAACTTCCACCAGTGGCTGTTAGTTCAAAATGTGACACATTTATGCCACAAAACTCTCAATGCCCAAACATGATGCATTAACATGAAACACAATAAATCACACAATTCACAAAATTTCACATAAATGGAATAATTAAATACGGTTAAATAAATCGGGGCGTTACATTTCTCTCATCCATCCTTTGTTTATGCGCCTCTAACGAACTTTGCAACTCATCTTTGCTCAAAGTTGTTAGATCCTTTGACTCCTCAATAGCCACAACAATGTTATCGAAACGTGATGTTAACGAACGCAACACTTTCGATACAACATTTTGCTCAAGGATCGTTTCGCCACATGACTTGATTTGGTTGACTAACCGGGTAATGCGCGTGATGTAATCGTTGATCGTTTCTTTGTCCTCCATTTGCGTTAACTCGAATTGACGTTTGTAAGTTTGTAACCTTACCACCTTCGCTTTGACGGCACCGGCATACGCTTTCTCCAAGATTTTCCATGCTTGCTTCGCGGATTCACAATCACCAACCTTCTCGAAATTGTCGTTATCAACACACGAATGAATCAAGAATAGAGCTTTGTAATCCTTCTTCTTTTCTTCCTTGTGTGTAGCCCTACGAGCATCGGTAGCATCTGCCCCTAACGGTGTAACTCCATTGATGACGATCTCAAGAACCTCTTGATAACCAAACAGAACCTTCATTTGTTTCGCCCATTTGTCGTAATTCTTCGAATCAAGAATTGGGAGATTGGTGGGAATTCGATCATTGGAAACGGTAGCCATTGTTGTTGTAGCGGATTAGGATCAATAACCAGGATCTTTGATGCCAAATGTTAGAACAACATAAAACATAAAACCAGAATTTTGAAGGTAGTAACAATGGTGAAAAGAAACTTGGGGAAGAAGATAAATTGAGAGAGAGAATTAGGGTAGAGAGTAATATTGATGAATAAAAAATGGCATTGACCTTGAATTGGGATTACAACAATGTATATATATACATGAGAGAATAATACAACTAATAACAAAACCAACTAAAGTGTCATGCTGTTAAATTCTGTTAATTTTTTGGAAAACCAACAGCTGTAATCGGTTAACAACAAAAGCGTTAATCGATTACGCTTGCAGAATTTTCAAAAATATCAAATTTTTAAAACAGCTCCCAACACAGTCCAACTTACACTTTCCTGTGTTTTTTTGGCATATGAATGTAATGTTAAAAAGAAATTTAATGTTTTTCAATAGAGTAATATCCATATATTCCGTCTATAGAACAGATACATCAGTTATTTAATAAATAAAATAGTATTTTTTTTTGTTAATAATAACAACAAGAAGGACTATTTAGAAAACATATTTTCATAATAATATTAACATGAAATTTACCATTAGGTACCTGTTCTGGACTGGGTCGAGGCTGCCCAACAGTCGAACAGGCCCAACCCATACAGCATGGGGAGGCCCAATAAGACCCCTCTGCGGGGCACTTGACTGCTGCAAGCATACCAACGTGTCCCCCGAGCACTTCAGTGTCGGGTACTTGGGCCAACAGGGCAGGAGAACCTCGCCCCGGCGGAGAGGTACATCCTCGACATACCAGCTTCTCCCCCGCGAAGATGACACCTATCACTCCTCAACAGCCATGGCTCCTCCCCGCGAGGCCCTGTCCGTCGTACGGCTTGATTGGTCCTCGACACAGAAGGCTCCTCCCCCGCGAGGAGTGTCTAACGGTCCGCACCACGTGGACACGTTCCAAGTAACCTCCCACTTCCGCAGGATTCGGTCTGCCCTAATCCCAGAAATCTAGGAACGGTTACCCCAGGGCGAAGACCACGTGCTGGTCTTCACTACGCCACGTAAGCCCTGGCAGTTACTTGGATTGGGCCTGACAATCCAGCCCTGTGCAAGTAACCGTTGGCCCCGCGCTGGGGGCTCTCTATAAATACCCTTTCACTTGAGAGGGTCAGGTTAAGTCACTTTTCTCACTCTTTTTGTATTTGCTGTTACTCTGTCCACTCCCTAACTTGAGCGTCGGAGTACCTTGCAGGTACACCCCCCCCCCCCCCCCCCCCCCCCCCCCCCCCCCGCCGTCCTTTAACCTCATCGGAGCCGGAGCTCAACGGACGTCGTTGGCCACCAGTAACTGTCTGATCCAGGTACGATCAGTACCCGATCACGAACACGGCAAAAACCGAACCAATGACAATTGACAAGTACCACCAGTTGAAGAATGATCTTTTGGCGTCTTTCTCCTTCTCGGTGTCTTAGGCAAATTGGTCGGCGGCAAATGTTTGTACGCATGGTTTGTGCCCGCCATCACCGACAGACAATATATAAAGTGCGACAAAGAACAACTTATTTTTTAGTATCGCGACCGATATTGTTAACAAAAGCATGCCCTACATATGTAGTATCAATTAGATAACATAAATTTGAATGATTAAGTCACATCGTCTATAAATAAAAAAACATATTAAATATATATAAGAGTGGTATAATTTTAAAGAACAAAATTACCAAGAGATAGATGAGAGATGCTATGATAATTGTCTTGAATCTACCAAGATATGAATCAGCAATGAATCCACCAAGCAAAGGAAAAATAGAAGAAACACCAACCCAAGTGTTTCTGTTCTTAGCAGCTTCAGTTAATGGCTCATTAAGTGCTTTATTCAGATATAAAATCAAATTTGTACTCGATCTAATGTTTGCAAATTGTTCTGCAGCTTCCATAACTACAAAACAAAAATTGCTAATAATTCATAATTCATCTAAAAAATAAATAAAATATGACTACAAATTTTTCATTCAAAAATTTGAGAGTTTATCTAAAAGATAAATAAAATAAAATAAAAAAAAATCCAAAAAAATAAAAACATATTTTAGGATTACTGACCTATGATGAAGACGGTAGCATGCCATCCTCCTTTTTTGGTTTTGGAAGGTTGGCCTTTGACATCACGTTTGTTTTCTTCCATAGCCATGTTGAGAGTTTAACTGTAAATGAATTGGATGCATATATATTTACATGTATTATATATAGACAAAATAAAATAGTTATTTTAAGGATGAGCAGTTAAACTCTGTTCTAACTTATACACCGGAAAATTAAACTGTGCTAAATACCAATACCAGCTAACAAAATGAAACTGGTTAGTTTTTGTAGAATGGTTATGTGTTTGTGTCAACTAAGGTATATATTGTCGAAACATAGTTGTCAACCACAAGCATAGTTGGTTGTGCCATTTGAGGTTTGACCATTGAAGTTTTAGTCACTCAATCAACTAATTAATCAAGATATGGTAACTGGTATACCAAGTCTTGTGAAGCCCGAAAAACTCTGTGAAGGTTGCTTAGTAGGGAAGCGGTCCAGAAAGTCCTTTGATTCGACTATGCCAGTGAGATCATCCTGCATACTAAAAGTAGTACATTCAAATGTATATGACACATTTGAGGATCATACCATTGGTGGAAACAAGTATTGTGTCTCATTTGTCGATGAGTATAGTCTAAAGCTTTAGATTTATGTGATCAGGCACAAGGATGGAGTATTTTCAATCTTTAAGAGATTCAAAATGCTTATCGAAAACCATATTGAAAAGAAGATCAAAGTTCTGCTTACAGATGGTGGTGGCGAATACAAATCCAACTTATTTGAAGAGTTATGTACAGAACATGGTATTTATCATGAGGTAATTGCTCCTTACACGCCTCAGCATAATGGAATAGTAGAAAGAAGGAAAATGACCATATTGGATATGGTAATATGCATGTTGAAGCAGTAAAATCTTCCAAAATCCTTATGGGTTGAAGCAATCACCACCAATGGTTATATATATACTGAACAGGTGCCCCACCAAAAAATTGAATAACAAGGTTTTTGAAGAAGTATGGAGTGACAAATGACCATCAATGAATCATCTGAAAGGGTTTGGCTGTATTTGCTACAAGCACATTTCTGATGCATGGAGAATGAAGCTTTATGATAAGAATGAACCTATGATTCTAGTAGGATATCATAAGATTGGAGCATACAAACTATTCAATCAAATCAATTATGAGGTCTTGATGAGTCAAGACATCAATGTCACCTTATTTATGATTATAGAATGAAATTTGTTTCTTAAAAAATAACAGTGAAATCAGAGATATTGTCAACTTGTAGTAATTTTATTTTAATTTGTTAGAATTAATATATTTTCCAAGTTATAAATATGAAACATCTTTTGATAGATGTTTTTTTTTTATAAACAATTACTATGTTAGTTGTTCTGTTAGTAATTTCCTACATGACAAGATTCAAATCCTAAACTAATAACTACTTTAACCCCTTCGTTCCCTTAGCTCAACCAAGTGAGCTAGGTGTTAAACTACACCTACACCGTACTTGTTTCAACCACATGTTTCTTTCTGTACACAAAACCTTTGGCTATCCACAAATAAACACAAAGATTAAGAACACTTAACATAGCCAACACCCCATAAAAGTAATTAAGATGTGCCCTATTGTTACAAGGCCCAAACGAAAAACAAGTCTACCAGCATGGATGAAAGACAATTTATTTTATTAGTTTCCATTAAGTCTTTTTGTTTGTTGTTTTTTTTATTTCCAAGGGCTGGGCCCATTATCTTAGCCACTTTGTTTGCTGGCCCGTATCACTTTAGTTTGTAAACCCTAGTATTTATATTGCTGTTATTGGCAATGAATGGGGAGCAGAATTATTATCGTAAACTTTTTTTCTTGTCTTTGTTATTTCATTTCCTCTTGTCTAATGGTGGCTACCATAATTAGTGATAGCTACAGAACCTAACCAACATCATTGGTGCTTTCATTTTTTCCTTCAATGCCTCCCAAGATAACCAACCCCACTCCTAAAGACCTAGATGAATCAATTCAACATACCAATCTCAGATTGGATGACCTTATCCTTTCCAACAAAGCTCTTGAATCTACAATGGAGCAAAACAATGAAACCATTGCACTTCAATTGGGGCAGCTAGACAGCAGCATTGCCGCTAGAATGAAGGCGAGCTTCACGGAGTTCACCTCACTCATAACTCAGCAGCTGAATCAGCAATTTGCTGCCATCGGCAGCAGCAAACCAACTGCCTAGATCTACATCCTCAGGTACTTCTAGCACTATTTCTATCACAACCAGTCCAGAAAATGTTGTTCCCACCTCATACCCACTTTTACAAATCCCTAGATCTACAACTTCTAGTAACTCTAGCACCATTTCTACCCCTACCAGTTCTGAGAGTGTGGTTATCAGCACCTCTTTTCCTTTATTACACGTCCCTTTACCCATTAGCCAACCATTACCACCACCCACAGCTGCCCATACGCAAATCTCCAATTCACCAACCTTCACACTTCACCAACCACAACCTACTGTTTCCCTATTTCACTCTACGTTTCAACCCTTTTCAGCCAGCCCTTTTCACACCCCTTTCACATACAACAGCCAAACAATCCCTCAAATTACCCAGCAAAATCCTCACCATTTTCAAGGGCCACGTAATCCCAAAATCGAACTCAATGGATTTGATGGTACAAATGTATTGGATTGGTTGTTCCAAGCAGAACAATTCTTTGGATTTTATAATACACCGATGGAACAACGACTCCAAATGGCTGCTTTCTACATGAAGGGTGAAGCCCTAGGATGGTATAAGTGGATGTTTCAAAGTCAACAATTAACGGATTGGAACAATTTTGCTAGAGCCCTCGAACTGAGCTTCGGGCCTTCTACTTACGAGAATCATCAAGCCCAACTTTTCAAATTACGCCAACATGGGTCTGTGACAGAATACCAAGCGAATTTTGAGAAAATTGCCAACCAAGTGCTTGGTTTTCCACCGGAGGCAATGCTGAATTGTTTTATTTCCGGATTAATTCCAGAAATTCGAAGTGAACTTGCCATTCATAGGCTATATTCCTTAACTCAAGCCGTGGGTTTAGCAAAGCTTATTGAATCAAAATTCAAGGATTCTAAATCCAAACCCAACAGGCCCAGCACACATTACCAATCTACATCGTACAACTCACACAACACAACTCAAAAACCACTTACAAACCTCACAAACAACCCAACCAATCCGCCAATTCCAACACAAACACCTAACACAACTCCTACCACTCGCCTACCCATTCGAAGAATCACAGCAGCTCAACGTGAGGAACGTAGAGCTAAGGGTCTCTGTTTTAATTGTGATGAGAAATTTATTCCCGGCCATAGATGCCCTACAGGAAATTTTTTGCTACTAATGAATGAGGAAGACTCTACTAACGAGGCTGCTATACCAGTTGAGCTAACTGAAACAATTACAGAAATTCAACCTTTGGATGAAACCTACTTTCAGCTTTCACCTCAAGCTGTGAATGGACAGTTTTCTCCAAAAACATTGAAATTTAAAGGCATCTTGGATGGTTTACAAGTTAATATCCTAATCGACACAGGCAGCACTCACAACATCCTTCAACCTAGGATTGCCCAACATCTCAAAATTCCAACCAAACAAATTCCAAATTTCTCGGTGATGGTCGGAAATGGTTCCCAATTGAATTGTAGTGGTTTATGCCCCAAAGTTCCAATCAACTTACAGACCCATCTATTTTTCATTCCTCTCTATTTGTTACCAATTGAAGGGGCAGATGTTGTTTTAGGGATGGAATGGTTGAGAACCTTAGGACCCATTCTTGCTGACTTCTCAATTCCCAAACTCTCTTTTACCCATAACAACAAACACATCACTATCACTGGTGATTCACAGCTGTCCCCATCACACTCCACCTTTCACCAATTCTGCCACCTCCTCCACACAGACTCTATTGCATCCATTCACCTTTTATTATACCACCATTCAAAAGACAACCAGCTTGAACCCAACCAAGAAACACTTACTGCCATTGAAAACCTATCACCCAAACCTCCACCAGAAATTACAAACATCCTACAAGCCCATTTATCCGTTTTCCAACCACCTAAAGGCCTACCTCCATCTAGGCCACACGATCATCACATTCCCCTTGAACCAAACTCTCGACCTGTGAATGTTAAGCCCTACCGTTACCCTCATTCCCAAAAGGAAGCCATGACTACCATCATTCATGATATGTTAAAGGAAGGTATCATTAAACCCAGCAACAACCCTTATTCCTCTCCTGTCTTACTTGTGCGAAAAAAAGATGGTACTTGGAGATTTTGTGTGGACTATCGCGCACTCAACGCAATTACTATACGTGACCGTTTCCCTATCCCAACTATTGATGAGCTATTTGATGAGTTAGGTTCTGCATCTTTGTTTACAAAGATTGACCTTCGGTCAGGCTATCACCAAATTCGCGTATCACCGGAAGACACTCATAAGACAGCATTCAGAACCTTTGATGGGCACTATGAGTTTTTAGTTATGCCTTTTGGTTTGACTAATGCTCCTAGTTCTTTTCAAGCGGCAATGAATGATCTGTTACGTCCTTTCTTAAGACGGTTTGTGTTAGTTTTTTTCAACGATATTCTCATTTACAGTTCTTGTTTATCAGATCATGTGCGTCATTTACAATTGATTTTAGGATTACTTTCTACTAATCAATTTTTTGCTAAGCTGTCCAAATGTGTTTTTGCTGTCCAAAGTGTTGCTTATTTAGGTCATGTTATATCTTCAGAAGGTGTAACCCCAGATCCATCAAAGATTCGAGATGTTTTGGATTGGCCGAAACCACGTTCACTCACGACACTCAGGGGTTTTTTAGGCCTCACCGGCTTTTATCGACGATTTGTTCGTCATTACGCCTCTCACGCCGCTCCCCTCACCGATTTGTTACGTTTCACTAAATTTTCATGGAGTACAGAAGCAGATACAACATTTACAATATTAAAACAAAAAATGACGGAAACTCCAGTGCTAGCTCTTCCTGACTTCACAAAGACCTTCATTCTGGAAACAGATGCTTCTGCTGTAGCAATTGGGGCTGTGCTCTCTCAAGACGGCCACCCGTTGGCATTTTTCAGTAAGAAAATGTGCAACCGTCTTCAGGCTTCTTCAGTTTACGTCCGCGAGATGTACGCCATCACAGAATCTGTAAAAAAATGGCGTCAGTACTTAATTGGAAGACACTTCTATATTTTCACAGACCAAAAGAGTTTGAAAAACTTGCTCGTTCAAACGATCCAGACACCAGAACAACAAAAATGGGCAGCCAAACTACAAGGGTTCAGTTTTGAAATTTTTTACAAACCTGGTAAGAGTAATCTGGTGGCCGACGCCCTTAGTCGTCGACATACAGAAGATGAGGCAGCTTTCTTGACAATCTCATCACCCGTTCCAGCACTTCTGACGCAGCTACGAGATTACTACAAACAAAACAGCCAAGGTCAAGACTTCATCAACAAATACAAAACAGATCCACACATGCAAGTTTCGTACAAATTCAAAGATGACCTGATGTTTTATAAGGATAAACTGTACGTTCCGCCGCTCTCAGAAATTCGCCAACCAATCCTCCATGAATACCATTCCTCAGCCACTGGTGGACACTCAGGAGTTCAACCGACACTTGCTCGAGTCTTGGCATCCTTCAACTGGCCCGGAATACACAAGGATATCAAAAACCTAGTCCAATGTTGTTCTATCTGCCAACGCAACAAATATATGCCAAAGAAAAAGCAGGGATTATTACAACCACTTGACATTCCAAAACAAGTGTGGGAAGACTTGAGTATGGATTTTATAACTCACTTACCTTCGTCTTTCGGCCACACCGTGATCTGGGTCATCTGTGACCGTTTGAGTAAGTTCGTGCACTTCATAGCTTTGCCAACCCACTTCACAGCACCTACTCTTGCTCAACGCTTCATTGCGGAAATCGTTCGCCTCCACGGTATACCAACCTCTATTGTGTCAGATCGGGATCCTCTGTTTATGAGCACCTTTTGGAAGGAACTATTCCGATTACAAGGTACGACCCTGAAACACAGCACGGCGTATCACCCAGAGACAGACGGTCAAATAGAAGTGATTAACAGGAGCTTAGAGACTTACCTTCGATGTTTCACGGCCGACCAACGGAGAAAATGGTTCACCTTCCTGCACCTCGCGGAATACTGGTACAACACTTCGTACCACTCAGCGATCGGAATGACCCCCTTCGAAGCTCTCTACGGAAGACCTCCCCCAACGCTTTTGGACTACGCAAAGGGTTCTTCTGCAAACGTTTCCATCGACAACCTGTTAGCACAGAAACAGGAAATACTCCAGACTTTAAAAGCAAATCTGAGCCGCAGTAAACAACTAATGGCGGAACAAGCAAATAAAAAACGAGTGGACTGTACCTTTGAAATCGGAGATTTAGTTCTACTCCGGCTACAGCCGTATCGCCAGATCTTGGTCCAACAGCGCTCGTCACAGAAGCTTTCACCTCGCTACTTTGGCCCATTCACGATATTAAGACGCATCGGTCTCGTAGCGTATGAGCTGTCCCTTTCACCATCTTCGAAGATTCACAATGTCTTCCACGTCTCACAACTCCGCCGCTACAGAGGCTCCGACGCAGTCTCGGACTTCATCAACCTTCCACCGGAGCCAAACCCTAAAAAACAAGACACAACCGTCATACCTCACATAGATCAAACGATTACAGATGAAGATGATCCATTTTCTACCTGTGATAACTCAGCGGCTCACGAAGATTCACGCGCAGCAAAGGAGCTTATCATTAATAATGAACACCAACAGGAAGAAATGCAGCAGAACGAGAAGAAAAGGCGTGATGAAAAGAAAAGGCAAGGTTTGAAAGGTGTCCTTAGTTATGAGCAAGAAAAGGTTTCAGACGAAATCCAAAAGATGGGTGAAACAAGTTATGTTCAAGAACACTCTAAGGAAGTACCAAAGCAAGATGTAACTAGTTTAGAGATCTCAAATGCTATCAGTACTAGTGGTAATGTAAACAACACGCCTCACATGGGTTTCAAGGGTGAAAATTCCAAGGATAACATGCAGCCGTTGGATCAGCAACGGGCAGATCGCAAACGGTCTCCTTCAGCCACATGTCCCACCAGCTGTATCCCAATTCCTTCTCCTTTGAACTGCCCAATGTTACGTGGGACCCAGCTGCCAATGGTGTCTGACTTTTCACGTGGTTCTAACAACTCTCCACCGCCCATCTCCTCAACTAGCATTATCCCTTCTCTTCCAAATGGGCCACTACAGGCTGGATCCATCTTAGACAACAACCTTGAGGGCAAGGTCCATTGTGGGCCGGATGGTATTGTTACAAGGCCCAAACGAAAAACAAGTCTACCAGCATGGATGAAAGACAATTTATTTTATTAGTTTCCATTAAGTCTTTTTGTTTGTTGTTTTTTTTATTTCCAAGGGCTGGGCCCATTATCTTAGCCACTTTGTTTGCTGGCCCGTATCACTTTAGTTTGTAAACCCTAGTATTTATATTGCTGTTATTGGCAATGAATGGGAGCAGAATTATTATCGTAAACTTTTTTTCTTGTCTTTGTCATTTCATTTCCTCTTGTCTAATGGTGGCTACCATAATTAGTGATAGCTATAGAACCTGACCAACATCACCTATTCAAATCACTTCCCAACCATTTTTCACCGGTCTTTGAAGTAATTATAACTACAAGATTTATAGTACCATTGCTAACAAAACTTCCAACTCCAACTATACTTAGATACGCTGCAGCTCCCAAACTACTCATGGAATCAGGCATTTGATCATAGAACAATTCTTGTAATCCAACAATCGTAAACGCGTCTGAAACTCCACAAATAGCATATTGAGGTAACATCCACCAAATACTCATTGGTATAGTAATTTCTTTGCCGTGAGTATTGTCTAAGAGATTATGATTCTTAGCAACTTCAATCCTTTTAGTTTCAATGAGAGCTGCAATAGTCACTGTAAATATCGACAAAAAAAGACCTACTCCGATCCTTTGCAAAACGGTTATACCAGAATGATGTCCTGTAAATTTTCTAGCAAATGGGACAAAAACTTTGTCATAGAGGGGCACTGTGAACAAGATCACAATTCCAACTAAGCCTTCAAGCACCGATGGCGGAATTAAGAAATGTTGTACCGTTGATCTATCTAATGTGCTACTTTGTTTGAAGAAAAATGTTCCTAACTGACTTTGAACAACGGTAAACATTAAACAACTTAGCCATATAGGAATGAGACGAATCACAAGTGTTATGGACTGGGCCGAGGCTGCCCAACAGTCGAACAGGCCCAACCCATACAGCATGGGGAGGCCCAATAAGACCCCTCTGCGGGGCACTTGACCGCTGCAAGCATACCAACGTGTCCCCCGAGCACTTCAGTGTCGGGCACTTGGGCCAACAGGGCAGGAGAACCTCGCCCCGGCGGAGAGGTACATCCTCGACATACCAGCTTCTCCCCCGCGAAGATGACACCTATCACTCCTCGACAGCCATGGCTCCTCCCCGCGAGGCCCTGTCCGTCGTACGGCTTGATTAGTCCTCGGCACAGAAGGCTCCTCCCCCGCGAGGAGTGTCTAACGGTCCGCACCACGTGGACACATTCCAAGTAACCTCCCACTTCCGCAGGATTCGGTCTGCCCTAATCCCAGAAATCTAGGAACGGTTACCCCAGGGCGAAGACCACTTGCTGGTCTTCACTACGCCACGTAAGCCCTGGCAGTTACTTGGATTGGGCCTGACAATCCAGCCTAGTGCAAGTAACCGTTGGCCCCGCGCTGGGGGCTCTCTATAAATACCCTCTCACTTGAGAGGGTCAGGTTAAGTCACTTTTCTCACTCTTTTTGTATTTGCTGTTACTCTGTGCACTCCCTAACTTGAGCGTCGGAGTACCTTGCAGGTACACCTCCCCCGCCGTCCTTCAACCTCACCGGAGCCAGTGCTCAACGGACGTCGTTGGCCACCAGTAACTGTCTGATCCAGGTACGATCAGTGGCGCCATCTGTGGGAAACTCTATAAGCTTCCCCGTTTTCTCCTCGATAAACCAAAGCTTCCTCTATTCATCACCAACATGGCCAATCCGACCGTCAACCAGGCTCTGGACACCGTGCTCGCGCAACTGGAGAACGGGAGCCACCGTGAGGACGCCGTCATCCTCCACGGCGGCGAAGGCGACATAAGAGACGGACAAACCGCCTCCCCGGACTCCCAGGATGCAACCAACCGCGTCGTCCGCATGGACGACCAGCAAACCACTCTCCAGCCAGTTGCTCCGCCGCCCAACGCAGACCAAAGCACCGTGGCCCTGTTTGCGTTGATCAACCAGACCGATCAGCTGATCGCGCAGCAGAACACCAGAATCGAAGCCTTGGAGCAAGGACGGGCGCAACGATCTTCCCCGCGAAGACATCGTCGTCCCCCGTCACCTCGCCGCTCTCCTTCCCCGCGAAGGACCCCTTCCGAAGATTCCCGGACCCCGTCTCCCGTACGCCATGGTCGACGACCGCGTCTCGAGCGCCCCCAGCCGGCGATCACCCAGAAGCGCCCTCGTTCCCCGCCTCGGAAGGAACCCAGGGCCTCCACCATCTCCAAGAAGTCCAAGCAGACTGAAGAGAGACCAAAGAACCGTTCGAGGAACTCCCCTCCACGGCACCATGGATCACCTTCGAGATCCCCGGCTGGTAGCAACGACGAGGACCAAAGAACCCCCTTGTCGTGGGAAATCATGGACGCCCCAATCCCTCCAGGCATGCAGAAACCACCACCATTGGGGACCTACGACGGACTGACCGACCCCGACGATCACGTGGAGAGTTTCAAAGTGATGCTCGACTTCCGAAATGTCAGGGGAGCCATTAGGTGCAGGCTATTCCCCACCACCTTGCGGAAGGAAGCCATGACATGGTACAAGGGTCTGGAACCTGGTTCGATCACGTCATGGAAACAACTGAAGCAACGCTTCACCAAACACTTCACCGTGTCTCGTCGACACCCGAAGACAGAGGCTGCCCTAGAAAAGATCTTCCAAGGGAGGAACGAATCCCTTCAAAATTACATTGAGAGGTTTAACAAGGAAGCCGTCAATGTCCATACGACCGACGACATGAAGAAATACTTAATTATTCACGGACTACGCGCCGGGTCGGACTTTGCCAAATCCATTGGCCTCCGGAGACCCCGGCGTCTCGAGGACCTTCTTGCTCGAGCCCAGATGTACATCGAACTCGAAGAGATGGAAGCAGCCCAGATCGCTCTAGAGATGAGATGTAGGGAAGGCCCCCGCGGCCACAAAGACGATGACGCTTCTCCCCGACGGGGAGGAGAAAAGAAGAAAGAAAACCGCAATCGAGATCCCCGGGAACAGTGCGGGCCAGCTGGCCGATTCACGGAGTACACGCCGCTCAACACTTCCCGGTCTCGGATCCTCTCAGACTGCCAGAATTCTAAGTTTGTGAAAGGAGGAGTTCGCTTCCCGAAGCCCGCGGCTCCCAAACCAAACGTTGACAAATCTAAGTACTGCAGGTTCCACCGAAGCCACGGGCACGTGACCGAAGACTGCATCCACCTCAAGGATGCCATTGAGATTCTCATCAAAGAAGGGCACTTGAAGAAGTACGCCCAACAGAATGACCCTCCTCGTCCCAGCTCAAAGGAAGCACAGAACGTCGAGGAGGCATCACCTCCTCCCGGCGACAGCCAGCTTCAGGTCGCCCTCAGCGTCACTCGACCCGAGGACTTCTTCGTTCCCCCAATCATCGAGGGCGAAGAGGCAATCCGCAACATGTGGGCGACTTTCCCCGACGAGGGCCCCGTCACCGCCCGCAGTACCTGGGAAGGCTTCCTCAAAGCAATGGTTATCTCCGGAGGTGACCCCGGGAAAGTATCGGTTGGGTCGATCAAACAGAAGTTTGACGAACTGGAATCCGAGACATCGTCGAAGGCGACCACCCTCGAGAAAGTGCGGGGAAACTCCAACCCCATCACCTTCTACCTCGAGGAACTCCCCGGGGGAGTACCAAACGCCAATATTCCCCTCCTGGTCCGGGCACAAATGGCGAACTTTGACGTCCGAAGAATCCTAGTCGACCAGGGGAGCTCGGTTGACATCATGTATTCTCATTTGTTCGGGACCCTTCAGCTGGACGAGAGGCATTTGACCCCGTACGTCGGGTCAGACCTACAGGGGTTCAATGGAACCACCACCAGACCATGGGGTTACGTGGAGCTAATGGTTACGTTTGGGGCCGAAGACACGGCCCGACAGGTGAAGATCCGTTTCCTGGTGGTTGAATGCCCATCCCTTTACAACTGAATCCTCGGAAGGACCACCCTTGCTGAACTCACAGCAGTCCCATCGACGGTCCACCTCAAAATGAAGTACTACACGAGGAGGGGATGAGTAGTGACGATGCACGGGGACATCGACGCGGCCCGAAGATGCTTCGACGCCGCCGTCAAGGGCCTAAGTTCCATTGGTCCCAAACCTAAGGTCGTGGCCAAACCACCCCCGGACGTCGGACAGGTACCTCTCCCGCGCGTCAACGTGGTCGACCTCGACAGCAGGTTCTCCGACGAGCCCGATGAAGATAGAGTCGAAGATCCCGACCACCAGGCAGAAAACAACGGGCAGCCTCTCCACCCAGCGCGCCCCATCCCAGATGGAGATTTCGAGCTCGTGGCCCTCGGAGACGACCCAGATCGCAACGTGAAGATCGGCACCGGGATCCCCGACTTAGCCAAAGAGCAGCTGAAAACATGTCTGAGGGAGAACGCTGACCTCTTCACGTGGAGCACATCTGAGATGCCTGGCCTCGACCCCGAGGTGGCTTGCCATCAACTCGCAGTAGATCCGGCCGCTAAGGCCATAGCACAACGTAGGCGTAAGCAGTCTCCCGAGAAAGTGGAGGCTGCTGAGAAAGCTGTAAAAGACCTCCTAGAGGCAAATTTTATTTCGGAAGCCAAATACACTACATGGCTGTCCAACGTTGTACTTGTTAAGAAAAATAATGGAAAATGGAGAATGTGCGTTGATTATACCGATCTCAACCGGGCTTGCCCGAAAGACTGTTATCCCTTGCCTAACATCGACCAACTGGTCGACAATTCTGCAGGTTACAAACTACTATCCTTCATGGACGCCTACTCAGGATACAACCAAATTCCCATGGACAAGGTTGGCAAGCAACACACGGCCTTCATGACCACGTCAGGCAACTACTATTACAACGTAATGCCCTTCAGTCTGAAGAATTCCGGTGCGACCTATCAACGGATGATGAACAAGGTCTTCCGGACTGAAATCGGCGACATGCTCGAAGTCTACATGGACGACATGATCATCAAGTTTGCAGAAGAAGTCAACCACGCCGCACACCTCCTGAAGGTGTTCGACACGGCGAGGAGATACCGCATGAGGTTTAATCCCGACAAATGCACCTTCGGTGTCCGGGCGGGAAAGTTCCTCGGATTTTACCTCATGGAACGAGGAATCGAGGAAAACCCCGACAAGTGTAGAGCCTTTTCCGAGCTCCCTACTCCGGGCTCGAAGAAGTCAATACAATCATTGAACGGAATGCTCACCGTCCTTTCCCGGTTCGTCGCCAAATCCGCACAGTACGCACTCCCATTTTTCAAACTTCTCTGGAAAAAAGCAGAGTTTGAGTGGAGCGAGGAATGCGAACAAGCACTCGCACACTTGAAACAAGTCCTATCACAACCCCCGGTCCTCTCGCGACCCGAGAACGGGGAAACACTCTTCTTATATCTTGCGATCACAAGCGAAGCGGTCAGCGCCGTCCTCATTCGTGAAACCCCGGACGGACAGAAGCCAGTTTACTTCACGAGCAAAGCTCTCCAAGGCCCCGAGCTCAGGTATCAGCAGATCGAGAAAGTCACACTGGGCCTCGTCACCGCGGCCAGAAGACTACGCCACTACTTCCTCGCCCATACCGTCGTCGTGACGACCGACCAGCCGATCAGCCAACTCCTCAGACGACCGGATATGGCGGGGAGGATGCTCAGGTGGTCACTCGAGCTGGCCAAATTCGACATCCGATATGAAGGGAGGAAAGCCTTGAAGGCACAGGTACTGGCCGACTTTGTAGCAGAGATGACCATCCAGGAACCCTCAACCAACGGGTCGCAGAAATGGACAATCTATGTCGACGGAGCATCCAGCCCAAAAGGAAGCGGAGCGGGAATCATCCTCGAAAACGAGGAAGGCATCCTCATCGAGGTGTCCCTCGAATTGTCCTTCCCGACTTCGAACAACCAAGCCGAATACGAGGCCTTCCTCGCGGGACTCAGGCTGGCCGAGGACCTCGGCGCCAAAGAGGTAAAACTTTTCACCGATTCCCAGCTCGTAGCCTCGCAAGTCCGAGGAGAGTACCAAGCCAAGAACGACAGTCTCATAGAATACTTGGCCATGGTAAAAGAGAAGATGAAAAAGTTCACCTCGGCGGAAGTGACTCACATTCCCCGGGAGCATAATGCCCGAGCGGACGTCCTGTCAAAATTAGCAAGCACGAAAAAGAAAGGCGGGAACAAGTCCGTCATACAAGAGGTCCTTTCCCACCCGAGCATTGACAAACCAGGCATGGTTTCGGACATCAACGCCATCGGGGACAGCGATTGCTGGATGACCCCGGTATATGAATACCTCACGACGGGCGAACTCCCCGAAGATCCCAAAGAAGCAAGAATGGTCAAGAGACGGGCGTGCTCATACACTATCGTCGAGGATAAGCTATACCGACGAGGATTCTCTATTCCCCTCCTCAGATGTGTCGAGGATACCAAGGTCCCCAGCATACTCCAGGAGATCCATGAGGGAATCAATGCGCAGCACCTCGGCGGACGATCGCTAGCTCGTAAAGCACTCCGGGCAGGATATTACTGGCCCACCATGCAACAAGGCGCCAAGGAGAACGTCAAGAAGTGTGATAAATGCCAACGGCACGGGGACATGCACCTCGCTCCTCCCAGCGAGCTCACGTCGCTATCCTCCCCGTGGCCGTTCGCATGGTGGGGGATGGATATCCTCGGACCTTTCGTCCAGGGGTCGTATCAAAACAAATACCTCATCGTCGGGGTAGATTACTTCACGAAGTGGATTGAAGCAGAAGCATTGGCCAAAATCACTGCCTTCAACATACTACGTTTCTACAAAAGAATTATCCTCGCCCGGTTCGGAGTACCTCAAGCCATCGTCACCGACAACGGAACCCAGTTCACCGACAGGAACTTCCAGGACTTCGTCACAAAACTAGGCACGAAGCAGCACTTCACGTCGGTCGAGCACCCTCAAACAAACGGACAGGCTGAGGCCGCGAACAGAGTGATCCTTTGAGGATTAAGACGACGACTGGGCGACGCCAAACAACGGTGGGTCGAGGAGCTACACAGCATTCTCTGGGCCTACCGAACAACCACACACTCCATGACCGGGGAGACACCTTTCCGTTTGACCTATGGAACGGAGGCAGTAATCCCCGTGGAGATCAGAGAACCCTCGAGGAGGACGGAAGCCCCCCTCGACGGGAACGTGAACGATGAAGCCTTGAGGGAAGAACTCGACTTCGTCGAGGAAGCACGCTCGGGCGCTTCTCTCCGAGAGGCGTCACTCAAACAAAAAATAACACTGCGTTATAACGACAGAGTCATTAAACGTGATTTTTAGGTGGGCACCCTCGTCCTACGAAGGAACCAGAAAGACTCACGAGAAGGCAAACTCGCCGCGAACTGGGAGGGCCCGTACCGCGTCCGCGCGAAAACGGGGACAGGAGCCTATTTCCTCGAAAATCTGCACGGGGAAGAACTTGCTCGACCATGGAATGCTGAAAAGCTAAAACAATATTACAGTTAAACACTGCCCGCGGCTCACTAGCACCGCGATTACGGGGACGCGTTAGGGTACAGGCGCGACACCCCTATAAGAACACGACGATCAGAGACCGCGTTGTGTGTGCGCGAGGACATTTGATCCGGCGGGGATACCTCGATCGAGGCCCACCGTCGTCGTGCCAATCGGGGATAACACCCAGCTCGCGATGGGAAGTTCATGCCACGAGACTAGGACCTCGACCGAGCTCTTAGCCTCGTTGAAGGTCGGAGTCCCCCTCCGGCCGCCCGACCAGCTCTCCACACGGTCAGGGTCTGTTTAAGTCGAGCAAATCCCAAAGCCTTATTACTTGGGCAAAAATAAAGTATAACAAATAACACATCACACACGACCAAAATCGATAAAGAGGTATTATGAAGTACAAATATGGGGCCAAACCCTTAGTAAAAAAAAGTTGCAAATATAAGCCCATAAGCCGGGCAAAAATAACCATGGTGCAAATGGTACATTAACTAAGCCCACAAGCTGGGCGAAAACAAAACGGCTCGCAGGCCGACCAAAACAAAATTAAAAAACCTACTCAGCTGCGGCCCCGTCTGGCTCCTCGTGCACTTGAATGTCGTTCTCCCGCAGAGGATGCACGATCTGGCCATCCACCACCTCAGCGTTGGGGTCAATCCCTTCGGTGAGGAGATCAGGGTTGAGAACCCAAAGCTGAGCCACGGCACTGCGGAACCCTATACCCGCGGTTTCAATAGCATCATCCTCGGACAACCGGAGATCCTGCTCGATCTTCCGGAGATGGGCCACTAATGCTGCACGAGTGGTTAGGAGTCTGTCTTCCTCAGTTTCCCCCTCGGTCGGCCGCACATCATCTTCCAACTCGGCAATCCTTTCCTTAAGCCGCTTCTCCTCCAGCTCCAGTTCAGCGATTCGGGCAAGGTGGCCTCTCTCCGTCTCCTCGGCTTCCTTAAGCTTGGCCTCGACCCGCTGATGCTGCTCGCGTTGCTCTTTGTTCAGACCTCGGCACTCTTTTAGTTCCTTGTGCATACCGAGCATCTCAGCGCCCAAGGTGTCCAGCTTTTCCTGCAGGCGGGCAAGTTCAGCAGCAGGGCGGGTCTCGTCAATGAGAATGATAGCAGTCGAGCAGATACGCATGACGGCCGACAGGTCCTCAAAAATCATCTTCCTCCTCACTTCAGTAGCAGTCCCCAGTACAGTTTGGATCTCGGAGGGAAGGGTGCGAGGATAAGTGACCTCGGAGAAGAAGTGAGGTTTTTGATGGCAGGGGGAAGGTCAAAGCTGGAAGGAACCGGAGGACTGTCTTCACCACCCAGGTCGACGACCTCCGCAACACGTTGCCTCTTCGGAGTCCCTTGGGTAGCCGGGGATTGGCTTCCCGCAGGAGTTGTGCGACCACCCGCGGTCCCCGACATAGCGGCAGCAGGCTGAGACTGATTGGATCCTTCGGGCATGGTGGCCGTGGAAACACCCTCGTGCGGGGCCCCAGAAGGGACGACCTCTTGATCTTTTGAGCGCGACGCCTCTTCCCGGGCCTGCGCTTCCCGGGCCCTCTTCGCTTTCAGCTTCTTCAACCTCTCCTCGGCTCCGGCCATTGTTCCCGCAAAAGGAAAGAAAACGTTAGTAAAACAAGAAACACAAATGCGAGGAAGACCTAAGGCGAGGACGTTTTCACCACCTAATAATTCGATGGCTTCCTCGTCAGAGAAGGTCTCGAGCAGAACGCGGGTGTTTATCAGGCGACGTTCTTTCTTCACCTGCCCATCTGCACCTATTATATGCTGGCCGTCCAGCGTCTCGTGTCGAGCTTCGGTAAAACTGTCAACGAAAGCTACGATTTTATCGTAGGCTTCCCGCTCGTAGGCCTCTATCTGAACAGGTTTCGTTTTATATTTGTCAACTCCCTTCTTAAAATGTTCCTCCATCCAGTACAAGGGAAACTTTGGCTCCAGCACCTCCTCGGAGCGGCCGTCGACCTCACGGGTGACTTTCCGGTACAATGAATATATCGCCTCGAGGGTGACCGGCTTCACGTAGAAATAGCAGAACTTGAAATCCCGGATGGAATCCAAGTAAGTGTGGAACAGTGCCTTGCTCTGCTTGAAGGACACCCAGCCGTGTCGACCTCCCACCGACGACCGTTGGAGGTGGAATATGCGGAAGAAAAGGCGAACGGTCGGCACGATCTCCAAATATTTGCATACGAGCTCGAAGACCCGGATGAAGGCCAGCGAGTTCGGATGAATCTACGAAGGGGCCAACTTCAACCAGTCAAAGATCCCCTCCTATAAATCCGTGAAAGGCAGCCTCCACCCCGCCTTCTCGAACATAAACTCGTACAAGGGGACTCGCATTCCCCGGTAAGGGGAGCATATCCGGTGATGCTCCTCGGGATGAAAAACCTTCCAGGATTGGCCACTTCCGATTAGTCGGTGCTCGACGGTGCAAAAAGCATCGCCAACATCTGGGTACACGAAGATGGACGACATCTCCAGGGCTTCGTTACAAACCCAATCCTCGAGCGGCCTCTCTTGCGCAAAGGCCATGTGAGCCATGGGGGAGTCGGGCTACTCGTCGTCGTTTTCCTCGAAATATCCTACGGCCACCTCCGCAGCCAAATCGTCCATTTACCTGAAAAGCAGAAGGAAACGGTGAATTCGATAGGTCGTATCAAATTCACCCCTCCACCACTGTTCAAGCGAACGGGCGAGGAAGGGGCAAGGCTTTCTCAACTCCCCGACGGGGAACTCATCGTCTCCTCGGAAGGTTCTGCCCCGTGTCCCCGCGGCACTAACAAATATACTGATTATTAAGGACCCCGAGACATTCAACGGGTCCCCGACGTGTTCGTCCCTGATCCCCGAGATATTCATCAAAAGCGAGCAAAGCTCTTCGCACTCTCTCCCTCCACAACTACAGATTCCCGCCGTATTCGCCAGGAATCCCTTCGTTTCTCATGGGAATCTCATCAATTCACCAAGGAAACGTCCTACACTAGTTAAAATTGGAGAAAACGCAAAATAAAGGTCCGGTTTGAAGCAAATACCTGGTAAGCGGCGGTGTAGGGTTTCGGCGCGGAATTTTCTGGCAATGATACGGCGGTGAACGGCTGTCGTAGCGGAGGAAAGGCTTCCGGCAGAGAGTAACCGGCGATTGACGGCGGCGAGCTACGACGGAAGAGGTTAGAGAGAGAAGGAGAAGGATTCTTGAGAGAGAAGCGGAAAAGTGAGAAATGAGCGAGGGGAGCGGCTTTTAAAAGCGGTTCTCGCGAGACTCGAGGGGCATAGGGCACTCGAGTGCGCTACCCTAGCCAGGCTCCCTAGGTAATAATGGTAGGCGACACGTGGCACGCATGCAGCCGCCCATCTCCCCACGCGTGTCGTTTCGGTTTTCCCCAGCGCTTCGAATCTGAAACCCTTCATCTCCCCGACCGTACGACCAGACACATCTGTCCGACGACCGACGCTCATCCGGCCGAAGGAATTTCGCACGTGAGAACGACCTCCTCGGTTCCTCTCTTGGCGTATTCTCGACATGCCAATAACCCTTAAGTCATTACTCTGCCACCCCAGAGCAACGACTTGGGGGGCTCCTGTTCTGGACTGGGCCGAGGCTGCCCAACAGTCGAACAGGCCCAACCCATACAGCATGGGGAGGCCCAATAAGACCCCTCTGCGGGACACTTGCCTGCTGCAAGCATACCAACGTGTCCCCCGAGCACTTCAGTGTCGGGCACTTGGGCCAACAGGGCAGGAGAACCTCGCCCCGGCGGAGAGGTACATCCTCGACATACCAGCTTCTCCCCCGCGAAGATGACACCTATCACTCCTCGACAGCCATGGCTCCTCCCCGCGAGGCCCTGTCCGTCGTACGGCTTGATTGGTCCTCGACACAGAAGGCTCCTCCCCCGCAAGGAGTGTCTAACGGTCCGCACCACGTGGACACGTTCCAAGTAACCTTCCACTTCCGCAGGATTCGGTCTGCCCTAATCCCAGAAATCTAGGAACGGTTACCCCAGGGCGAAGACACGTGCTGGTGTTCACTACGCCACGTAAGCCCTGGCAGTTACTTGGATTGGGCCTGACAATCCAGCCCAGTGCAAGTAACCGTTGGCCCCGCGCTGGGGGCTCTCTATAAATACCCTCTCAATTGAGAGGGTCAGGTTAAGTCACTTTTCTCACTCTTTTTGTATTTGCTGTTACTCTGTGCACTCCCTAACTTGAGCGTCGGAGTACCTTGCAGGTACACCCCCCCCCCCCGGCCGTCTTTCAACCTCACCGGAGCCGGAGCTCAACGGACGTCATTGGCCACCAGTAACTGTCTGATCCAGGTACGATCAACGAGCTTCACTTCTTCGACTTGCGTCATTGAACATAGTCTCCACGGGTTTATATCCTTTCTTGATGTATCTTGTTCATCAATGATCATTGCTTTGTCCAAAAACCTGTAGAAATATTTTTGAGTTTTGCTTAATTCGTTATAATAAACGAAAAAGAGTGAAAGATAAAGTTACTTACTTTAATTGATCAGTGTGAGCCAAAGTTTGAATTACGGGCGGAGATTGTGAAGTATGTAAGCTATCATGATCATAACCGTACCAATACTTATCTCGACCAGGTGTGTTTTTCACGCGCCACTTTCGAAATGCAGCAACAAAAACTCGAGCAATACTAGTGATCGGGCTTCCTGTTGGGTGTTCCTTCATATACCTTTTCATTCCTAGCAAGAATATTGACAGTGCTATAGCCAACATTGATGCCAACACTACAAGCCCAACAGTCCAACTTACATTTTCCTGTATTATTTTGGCATATGAATGTAATGTAAAAAAGAAATGTAATGTTTTTCAATAGAATAATATTCATATATTCCGTTTATAGATCAGATATACTTCTAATCTTGCTTATTAAAAAAAAAAATACATAAGTTATTTAATAAATAAAAAAATAATTTTTTTTGTTAATAATAACGAAGAGTGACTATTTAGAAAATTAATTTACATAGTAATATTAACATGAAATTTACCATTAGGTATCCGATCACGAACACGGCAAAAACCGAACCAATGACAATTGACAAGTACCACCAATTGAAGAATGATCTTTTGGCGTCTTTTTCCTCCTCGGTGTCTTCGGCAAATTGGTCGGCGGCAAATGTTTGTACGCATGGTTTGTGCCCGCCATCACCGACGGACAATATATAAAGTGCGACAAAGAACAACATCTTATTTTTTAGTATCGAGACCGATATTGTCAACAAAAGCATGCCCTACATGTGTAGTATTAATTAAATGACATAAACGTGAATGATTAAGTCTCATATCGCGTATAAATAAAAAACAATTTAAATATATATAAGAGTGGTATAATTTTAAAGAATAAAATTACCAAGAGATAGATGAGAGATGCAATGATAATTGTCTTGAATCTACCAAGATATGAATCAGCAATGAATCCACCAAGCAAAGGAAAAATAGAAGAAACACCAACCCAAGTGTTTCTGTTCTTAGCAGCTTCAGTTAATGGCTCATTAAGTGCTTTATTCAGATATAAAATCAAATTTGTACTTGTTCTGGACTGGGCCGAGGCTGCCCAACAGTCGAACAGGCCCAACCCATACAGCATGGGGAGGCCCAATAAGACCCCTCTGCGGGGCACTTGACTGCTGCAAGCATACCAACGTGTCCCCCGAGCACTTCAGTGTCGGGCACTTGGGCCAACAGGGCAGGAGAACCTCGCCCCGGCGGAGAGGTACATCCTCGATATACCAGCTTCTCCCCCGCGAAGATGACACCTATCACTCCTCGACAGCCATGGCTCCTCCCCGCGAGGTCCTGTCCGTCGTACGGCTTGATTGGTCCTCGACACAGAAGGCTCCTCCCCCGCGAGGAGTGCCTAACGGTCCGCACCACGTGGACACGTTCCAAGTAACCTCCCACTTCCGCAGGATTCGGTCTGCCCTAATCCCAGAAATCTAGGAACGGTTACCCCAGGGCGAAGACCACGTGCTGGTCTTCACTACGCCACGTAAGCCCTGGCAGTTACTTGGATTGGGCCTGACAATCCAACCCAGTGCAAGTAACTGTTGGCCCCGCGCTGGGGGCTCTCTATAAATACCCTCTCACTTGAGAGGGTCAGGTTAGGTCACTTTTCTCACTCTTTTTGTATTTGTTGTTACTCTGTGCACTCCCTAACTTGAGCGTCGGAGTACCTTGTAGGTACACCCCCCCCCCCCCCCCGGCCGTCTTTCAACCTCACCGGAGCCGGAGCTCAACGGACGTCATTGGCCACCAGTAACTGTCTGATCCAGGTACGATCAACGAGCTTCACTTCTTCGACTTGCGTCATTGAACATAGTCTCCACGGGTTTATATCCTTTCTTGATGTATCTTGTTCATCAATGATCATTGCTTTGTCCAAAAACCTGTAGAAATATTTTTGAGTTTTGCTTAATTCGTTATAATAAACGAAAAAGAGTGAAAGATAAAGTTACTTACTTTAATTGATCAGTGTGAGCCAAAGTTTGAATTACGGACGGAGATTGTGAAGTATGTAAGCTATCATGATCATAACCGTACCAATACTTATCTCGACCAGGTGTGTTTTTCACGCGCCACTTTCGAAATGCAGCAACAAAAACTCGAGCAATACTAGTGATCGGGCTTCCTGTTGGGTGTTCCTTCATATACCTTTTCATTCCTAGCAAGAATATTGACAGTGCTATAGCCAACATTGATGCCAACACTACAAGCCCAACAGTCCAACTTACATTTTCCTGTATTATTTTGGCATATGAATGTAATGTAAAAAAGAAATGTAATGTTTTTCAATAGAATAATATTCATATATTCCGTTTATAGATCAGATATACTTCTAATCTTGCTTATTAAAAAAAAAATACATAAGTTATTTAATAAATAAAAAAATAATTTTTTTTGTTAATAATAACGAAGAGTGAGTATTTAGAAAATTAATTTACATAGTAATATTAACATGAAATTTACCATTAGGTATCCGATCACGAACACGGCAAAAACCGAACCAATGACAATTGACAAGTACCACCAATTGAAGAATGATCTTTTGGCGTCTTTTTCCTCCTCGGTGTCTTCGGCAAATTGGTCGGCGGCAAATGTTTGTACGCATGGTTTGTGCCCGCCATCACCGACGGACAATATATAAAGTGCGACAAAGAACAACATCTTATTTTTTAGTATCGAGACCGATATTGTCAACAAAAGCATGCCCTACATGTGTAGTATTAATTAAATGACATAAACGTGAATGATTAAGTCTCATATCGCGTATAAATAAAAAACAATTTAAATATATATAAGAGTGGTATAATTTTAAAGAATAAAATTACCAAGAGATAGATGAGAGATGCAATGATAATTGTCTTGAATCTACCAAGATATGAATCAGCAATGAATCCACCAAGCAAAGGAAAAATATAAGAAACACCAACCCAAGTGTTTCTGTTCTTAGCAGCTTCAGTTAATGGCTCATTAAATGCTTTATTCAGATATAAAATCAAATTTGTACTTGTTCTGGACTGGGCCGAGGCTGCCCAACAGTCGAACAGGCCCAACCCATACAGCATGGGGAGGCCCAATAAGACCCCTCTGCGGGGCACTTGACTGCTGCAAGCATACCAACGTGTCCCCCGAGCACTTCAGTGTCGGGCACTTGGGCCAACAGGGCAGGAGAACCTCGCCCCGGCGGAGAGGTACATCCTCGACATACCAGCTTCTCCCCCGCGAAGATGACACCTATCACTCCTCGACAGCCATGGCTCCTCCCCGCGAGGTCCTGTCCGTCGTACGGCTTGATTGGTCCTCGACACAGAAGGCTCCTCCCCCGCGAGGAGTGCCTAACGGTCCGCACCACGTGGACACGTTCCAAGTAACCTCCCACTTCCGCAGGATTCGGTCTGCCCTAATCCCAGAAATCTAGGAACGGTTACCCCAGGGCGAAGACCACGTGCTGGTCTTCACTACGCCACGTAAGCCCTGGCAGTTACTTGGATTGGGCCTGACAATCCAACCCAGTGCAAGTAACTGTTGGCCCCGCGCTGGGGGCTCTCTATAAATACCCTCTCACTTGAGAGGGTCAGGTTAGGTCACTTTTCTCACTCTTTTTGTATTTGTTGTTACTCTGTGCACTCCCTAACTTGAGCGTCGGAGTACCTTGTAGGTACACCCCCCCCCCCCCCCCCCCCGGCCGTCTTTCAACCTCACCGGAGCCGGAGCTCAACGGACGTCATTGGCCACCAGTAACTGTCTGATCCAGGTACGATCAACGAGCTTCACTTCTTCGACTTGCGTCATTGAACATAGTCTCCACGGGTTTATATCCTTTCTTGATGTATCTTGTTCATCAATGATCATTGCTTTGTCCAAAAACCTGTAGAAATATTTTTGAGTTTTGCTTAATTCGTTATAATAAACGAAAAAGAGTGAAAGATAAAGTTACTTACTTTAATTGATCAGTGTGAGCCAAAGTTTGAATTACGGGCGGAGATTGTGAAGTATGTAAGCTATCATGATCATAACCGTACCAATACTTATCTCGACCAGGTGTGTTTTTCACGCGCCACTTTCGAAATGCAGCAACAAAAACTCGAGCAATACTAGTGATCGGGCTTCCTGTTGGATGTTCCTTCATATACCTTTTCATTCCTAGCAAGAATATTGACAGTGCTATAGCCAACATTGATGCCAACACTACAAGCCCAACAGTCCAACTTACATTTTCCTGTATTATTTTGGCATATGAATGTAATGTAAAAAAGAAATGTAATGTTTTTCAATAGAATAATATTCATATATTCCGTTTATAGATCAGATATACTTCTAATCTTGCTTATTAAAAAAAAAAAATACATAAGTTATTTAATAAATAAAAAAATAATTTTTTTTGTTAATAATAACGAAGAGTGACTATTTAGAAAATTAATTTACATAGTAATATTAACATGAAATTTACCATTAGGTATCCGATCACGAACACGGCAAAAACCGAACCAATGACAATTGACAAGTACCACCAATTGAAGAATGATCTTTTGGCGTCTTTTTCCTCCTCGGTGTCTTCGGCAAATTGGTCGGCGGCAAATGTTTGTACGCATGGTTTGTGCCCGCCATCACCGACGGACAATATATAAAGTGCGACAAAGAACAACATCTTATTTTTTAGTATCGAGACCGATATTGTCAACAAAAGCATGCCCTACATGTGTAGTATTAATTAAATGACATAAACGTGAATGATTAAGTCTCATATCGCGTATAAATAAAAAACAATTTAAATATATATAAGAGTGGTATAATTTTAAAGAATAAAATTACCAAGAGATAGATGAGAGATGCAATGATAATTGTCTTGAATCTACCAAGATATGAATCAGCAATGAATCCACCAAGCAAAGGAAAAATATAAGAAACACCAACCCAAGTGTTTCTGTTCTTAGCAGCTTCAGTTAATGGCTCATTAAATGCTTTATTCAGATATAAAATCAAATTTGTACTTGTTCTGGACTGGGCCGAGGCTGCCCAACAGTCGAACAGGCCCAACCCATACAGCATGGGGAGGCCCAATAAGACCCCTCTGCGGGGCACTTGACTGCTGCAAGCATACCAACGTGTCCCCCGAGCACTTCAGTGTCGGGCACTTGGGCCAACAGGGCAGGAGAACCTCGCCCCGGCGGAGAGGTACATCCTCGACATACCAGCTTCTCCCCCGCGAAGATGACACCTATCACTCCTCGACAGCCATGGCTCCTCCCCGCGAGGTCCTGTCCGTCGTACGGCTTGATTGGTCCTCGACACAGAAGGCTCCTCCCCCGCGAGGAGTGCCTAACGGTCCGCACCACGTGGACACGTTCCAAGTAACCTCCCACTTCCGCAGGATTCGGTCTGCCCTAATCCCAGAAATCTAGGAACGGTTACCCCAGGGCGAAGACCACGTGCTGGTCTTCACTACGCCACGTAAGCCCTGGCAGTTACTTGGATTGGGCCTGACAATCCAACCCAGTGCAAGTAACTGTTGGCCCCGCGCTGGGGGCTCTCTATAAATACCCTCTCACTTGAGAGGGTCAGGTTAGGTCACTTTTCTCACTCTTTTTGTATTTGTTGTTACTCTGTGCACTCCCTAACTTGAGCGTCGGAGTACCTTGTAGGTACACCCCCCCCCCCCCCCGGCCGTCTTTCAACCTCACCGGAGCCGGAGCTCAACGGACGTCATTGGCCACCAGTAACTGTCTGATCCAGGTACGATCAACGAGCTTCACTTCTTCGACTTGCGTCATTGAACATAGTCTCCACGGGTTTATATCCTTTCTTGATGTATCTTGTTCATCAATGATCATTGCTTTGTCCAAAAACCTGTAGAAATATTTTTGAGTTTTGCTTAATTCGTTATAATAAACGAAAAAGAGTGAAAGATAAAGTTACTTACTTTAATTGATCAGTGTGAGCCAAAGTTTGAATTACGGGCGGAGATTGTGAAGTATGTAAGCTATCATGATCATAACCGTACCAATACTTATCTCGACCAGGTGTGTTTTTCACGCGCTACTTTCGAAATGCAGCAACAAAAACTCGAGCAATACTAGTGATCGGGCTTCCTGTTGGGTGTTCCTTCATATACCTTTTCATTCCTAGCAAGAATATTGACAGTGCTATAGCCAACATTGATGCCAACACTACAAGCCCAACAGTCCAACTTACATTTTCCTGTATTATTTTGGCATATGAATGTAATGTAAAAAAGAAATGTAATGTTTTTCAATAGAATAATATTCATATATTCCGTTTATAGATCAGATATACTTCTAATCTTGCTTATTAAAAAAAAAAAATACATAAGTTATTTAATAAATAAAAAAATAATTTTTTTTGTTAATAATAACGAAGAGTGACTATTTAGAAAATTAATTTACATAGTAATATTAACATGAAATTTACCATTAGGTATCCGATCACGAACACGGCAAAAACCGAACCAATGACAATTGACAAGTACCACCAATTGAAGAATGATCTTTTGGCGTCTTTTTCCTCCTCGGTGTCTTCGGCAAATTGGTCGGCGGCAAATGTTTGTACGCATGGTTTGTGCCCGCCATCACCGACGGACAATATATAAAGTGCGACAAAGAACAACATCTTATTTTTTAGTATCGAGACCGATATTGTCAACAAAAGCATGCCCTACATGTGTAGTATTAATTAAATGACATAAACGTGAATGATTAAGTCTCATATCGCGTATAAATAAAAAACAATTTAAATATATATAAGAGTGGTATAATTTTAAAGAATAAAATTACCAAGAGATAGATGAGAGATGCAATGATAATTGTCTTGAATCTACCAAGATATGAATCAACAATGAATCCACCAAGCAAAGGAAAAATAGAAGAAACACCAACCCAAGTGTTTCTGTTCTTAGCAGCTTCAGTTAATGGCTCATTAAGTGCTTTATTCAGATATAAAATCAAATTTGTACTTGTTCTGGACTGGGCCGAGGCTGCCCAACAGTCGAATAGGCCCAACCCATACAGCATGGGGAGGCCCAATAAGACCCCTCTGCGGGGCACTTGACTGCTGCAAGCATACCAACGTGTCCCCCGAGCACTTCAGTGTCGGGCACTTGGGCCAACAGGGCAGGAGAACCTCGCCCCGGCGGAGAGGTACATCCTCGACATACCAGCTTCTCCCCCGCGAAGATGACACCTATCACTCCTCGACAGCCATGGCTCCTCCCCGCGAGGCCCTGTCCGTCGTACGGCTTGATTGGTCCTCGACACAGAAGGCTCCTCCCCCGCGAGGAGTGCTTAACGGTCCGCACCACGTGGACACGTTCCAAGTAACCTCCCACTTCCGCAGGATTCGGTCTGCCCTAATCCCAGAAATCTAGGAACGGTTACCCCAGGGCGAAGACCACGTGCTGGTCTTCACTACGCCACGTAAGCCCTGGCAGTTACATGGATTGGGCCTGGCAATCCAGCCCAGTGCAAGTAACCGTTGGCCCCGCGCTGGGGGCTCTCTATAAATACCCTCTCACTTGAGAGGGTCAGGTTAGGTCACTTTTCTCACTCTTTTTGTATTTGTTGTTACTCTGTGCACTCCCTAACTTGAGCGTCGGAGTACCTTGTAGGTACACCCACCCCCCCCCGCCGTCCTTCAACCTCACCGGAGCCGGAGCTCAACTGACGTCGTTGGCCACCAGTAACTGTCTGATCGAGGTACGATCAGTGGCGCCATCTGTGAGAAACTCTATAAGCTTCCCCGTTTTCTCCTCGATAAACCAAAGCTTCCTCTATTCATCACCAACATGGCCAATCCGACCGTCAACCAGGCTCTGGACACCGTGCTCGCGCAACTGGAGAACGGGAGCCACCGTGAGGACGCCGTCATCCTCCACGGTGGCGAAGGCAACATAAGAGACGGACAGACCGCCTCCCCGGACTCCCAGGATGCGACCAACCGCGTCGTCCGCATGGACGACCAGCAAACCACTCTCCAGCCAGTTGCTCCACCGCCCAACGCGGACCCAAGCACCGTGGCCCTGTTTGCGTTGATCAACCAGACCGATCCGCTGATCGCGCAGCAGAACACCAAAATCGAAGCCTTGGAGCAAGGACGGGCGCAACGATCTTCCCCGCGAAGACATCATCGTCCCCCGTCACCTCGCCGCTCTCCTTCCCCGCGAAGGACCCCTTTCGAAGATTCCCGGACCCCGTCTCCCGTACGCCATGGTCGACGACCGTGTCTCGAGCGCCCCCAGCCGGTGATCACCCAGAATCGCCCTCGTTCCCCGCCTCGGAAGGAACCCAGGGCCTCCACCATCTCCAAGAAGTCCAAGCAGACTGAAGAGAGACCAAATAACCGTTCGAGGAACTCCCCTCCACGGTACCATGGATCACCTTCGAGATCCCCGACTGGTAGCGACGATGAGGACCAAAGAACCCCCTTGTCGTGGGAAATCATGGACGCCCCAATCCCTCCAGGCATGGAGAAACCACCACCATTGGGGACCTACGACGGACTGACCGACCCCGACGATCACGTGGAGAGTTTCGAAGCGATGCTCGACTTCCAAAACGTCAGGGGAGCCATCAGGTGCAGGCTATTCCCCACCACCTTGCGGAAGGGATCCATGACATGGTACAAGGGTCTGGAACCTGGTTCGATCACGTCATGGAAACAACTGAAGCAACGCTTCACCAAACACTTCACCGCGTCTCGTCGACACCCGAAGACAGAGGCTGCCCTAGAAAAGATCTTCCAAGGGAGGAACGAATCCCTTCGAAATTACATTGAGAGGTTTAACAAGGAAGCCGTCGAGGTCCATACGACCGACGACATGAAGAAATACTTAATTATTCACGGACTACGCGTCGGGTCGGACTTTGCCAAATCCATTGGCCTCCGGAGACCCCGGCGTCTCGAGGACCTTCTTGCTCGAGCCCAAAAGTACATCGAACTCGAAGAGACGGAAGCAGCCCAGATCGCTCTAGAGACGAGACGTACGGAAGGCCCCCGCGGCCACAAAGACGATGACGCTTCTCCCCGACGGGGAGGAGAAAAGAAGAAAGAAAACCGCAATCGAAATCACCGGGAACAGCGCGGGCCAGCTGGCCGATTCACGGAGTACACGCCGCTCAACACTTCCCGGTCTCGGATCCTCTCAGACTGCCAGAATTCCGAGTTTGTGAAAGGAGGAGTTCGCTTCCCGAAGCCCGCGGCTCCCAAACCAAACGTTGACAAATCTAAGTACCGCAGGTTCCACCGAAGCCACGGGCACGTGACCGAAGACTGCATCTACCTCAAGGATGCCATTGAGATTCTCATCAAAGAAGGGCACTTGAAGAAGTACACCCAACAGAATGACCCTCCTCGTCCCAGCTCAAAGGAAGCACAGAACGTCGAGGAGGCATCACCTCCTCTCGGCGGCAGGCAGCTTCAGGTCGCCCTCAGCGTCACTCGACCCGAGGACTTCTTCGTTCCCCCAATCATCGAGGGCGAAGAGGCAATCCGCAACATGTGGGCGACTTTCCCCGACGAGGGCCCCGTCACCGCCCGCAGTACCTGGGAAGGCTTCCCCAAAGCAATGGTTATCTCCGGAGGCGACCCCGGGAAAGTATCGGTTGGGTCGATCAAACAGAAGTTTGACGAACTGGAATCCGCGACATCGTCGAAGGCGACCACCCTCGAGAAAGTGCGGGGAAACTCCAACCCCATCACCTTCTACCTCGAGGAACTCCCCGGGGAGCACCAAACGCCAATATTCCCCTCCTGGTCCGGGCACAAATGGCGAACTTTGACGTCCGAAGAATCCTAGTCGACCAGGGGAGCTCGGTCGACATCATGTATTCTCATTTGTTCGGGACCCTTCAGCTGGACGAGAGGCATTTGACCCCGTACGTCGGGTCAGACCTACAGGGGTTCAATGGAACCACCACCAGACCATGGGGTTACGTGGAGCTAATGGTTACGTTCGGGGCCGAAGACACGGCCCGACAAGTGAAGATCCGTTTCCTGGTGGTTGAATAACCATCCCTTTACAACTGCATCCTCGGAAGGACCACCCTTCCTGAACTCACAGCGGTCCCGTCGACGGTCCACCTCAAAATGAAGTACTACACGAGGAGGGGACGAGTAGTGACGATGCACGGGGACATCGACGGGCCAGAAGATGCTTCGCCGCCGCCGTCAAGGGCCTAAGTTCCATTGGTCCCAAACCTAAGGTCGGGGCCAAACCACCCCCGGACGTCGGACAGGTACCTCTCCTGCGCGTCAACGCGGTCGACCTCGACAGTAGGTTCTCCGGCGAGCCCGATGAAGACAGAGTCGAAGACCCCGACCCCCAGGCAGAAAACAACGGGCAGCCTCTCCACCCAGCGCGCCCCATCCCAGATGGAGATTTCGAGCTCGTGGCCCTCGGAGACGACCCAGATCGCAATGTGAAGATCGGCACCGGGATCCCCGACCTAGCCAAAGAGCAGCTGAAAGCATGTCTGAGGGAGAACGCTGACCTCTTCGCGTGGAGCGCATCCAAGATGCCTGGCCTCGACCCCGAGGTGGCTTGCCATTAGCTCGCAGTAGATCCGGCCGCTAAGGCCATAGCACAACGTAGGCATAAGCAGTCTCCCGAGAAAGCGGAGGCTGCTGAGAAAGCTGTAAAAGACCTCCTAGAGGCAAATTTTATTTCGGAAGCCAAATACATGACATGGCTGTCCAACGTTGTACTTGTTAAGAAAAATAATGGAAAATGGAGAATGTGCGTTGATTATACCGATCTCAACCGGGCTTGCCCGAAAGACTGTTATCCCTTGCCTAACATCGACAAACTGGTCGACAATTCTGCAGGTTACAAACTACTATCCTTCATGGACGCCTACTCAGGATACAACCAAATTCCCATGGACAAGGTTGACAAGCAACACACGGCCTTCATGACCACGTCAGGCAACTACTATTACAACGTAATGCCCTTCGGTCTGAAGAATGCCGGTGCGACCTATCAACGGATGATGAACAAGGTCTTCCGGACTGAAATCGGCGACATGCTCGAAGTCTACATGGACGACATGATCATCAAGTCTGCAGAAGAAGTCAACCACGCCGCACACCTCCAGAAGGTGTTCGACACGGCGAGGAGATGCCGCATGAGGTTTAATCCCGACAAATGTACCTTCGGTGTCCGGACGGGAAAGTTCATCGGATTTTACCTCACGGAACGAGGAATCGAGGCAAACCCCGACAAGTGTAGAGCCTTTTCTGAGCTCCCTACTCCGGGCTCGAAGAAGTCAATACAATCATTGAACGGAATGCTCACCGCCCTTTCCCGGTTCGTCGCCAAATCCGCACAGTACGCACTCCCATTTTTCAAACTTCTCCGGCAAAAAGCGGAGTTTGAGTGGAGCGAGGAATGCGAACAAGCACTCGCACACTTGAAACAAGTCCTATCGCAACCCCCGGTCCTCTCGCGACCCGAGAACGGGGAAACACTCTTCTTATATCTTGCGATCACAAGCGAAGCGGTCAGCCCCGTCCTCATTCGTGAAACCCCGGACGGACAGAAGCCAGTTTACTTCATGAGCAAAGCTCTCCAAGGCCCCGAGCTCAGGTATCAGCAGATCGAGAAAGTCACACTGGGCCTCGTCACCGCGGCCAGAAGACTACGCCACTACTTCCTCGCCCATACCGTCGTCGTGAGGACCGACCAGCCGATCAGGCAACTCCTCAGACGACCGGATATGGCGGGGAGGATGCTCAGGTGGTCACTCGAGCTGGCCGAATTCGACATCCGATATGAAGGGAGGAAAGCCTTGAAGGCACAGGTACTGGCCGACTTTGTAGCAGAGATGACCGTCCCGGAACCCTCAACCAACGGGTCGCAGAAATGGACAATCTATGTCGACGGAGCATCCAGCCCGAAAGGAAGCGGAACGGGAATCATCCTCGAAAACGAGGAAGGCATCCTCATCGAGGTGTCCCTCGAACTGTCCTTCCCGACTTTGAACAACCAAGCCGAATACGAGGCCTTCCTCGCGGGACTCAGGCTGGCCGAGGACCTCGGCGCCAAAGAGGTCAAACTTTTCACCGATTCCCAGCTCGTAGCCTCGCAAGTCCGAGGAGAGTACCAAGCCAAGAACGACAGTCTCATAGAATACTTGGCCATGGTAAAAGAGAAGATGAAAAAGTTCACCTCGGCGGAAGTGACTCACATTCCCCGGGAGCATAATGCCCGAGCGGACGTCCTGTCAAAATTAGCAAGCACGAAAAAGAAAGGCGGGAACAAGTCCGTCATTCAAGAGGTCCTTTCCCACCCGAGCATTGACAAACCAGGCATGGTTTCGGACATCAACGCCATCGGGGACAGCGATTGCTGGATGACCCCGGTATATGAATACCTCACGACGGGCGAACTCCCCGAAGATCCCAAAGAAGCAAGAATGGTCAAAAGACGGGCGTGCTCGTACACTATCGTCGAGGATAAGCTATACCGACGAGGATTCTCTATTCCCCTCCTCAGATGTGTCGAGGATACCAAGGTCCCCAGCATACTCCAGGAGATCCATGAGGGAATCAATGCGCAGCACCTCGGCGGACGATCGCTAGCTCGTAAAGCACTCTGGGCAGGATATTACTGGCCCACCATGCAACAAGACGCTAAGGAGCACGTCAAGAAGTGCGATAAATGCCAACGGCACGGGGACATGCACCTCGCTCCTCCCAGCGAGCTCACGTCGCTATCCTCCCCGTGGCCGTTCGCATGGTGGGGGATGGATATCCTCGGACCTTTCGTCCAGGGGTCGTATCAAAACAAATACCTCATCGTCGGGGTAGATTACTTCACGAAGTGGATTAAAGCAGAAGCATTGGCCAAAATCACTGCCTTCAACATACTACGTTTCTATAAAAGAAATATCCTCGCCCGGTTCGGAGTACCTCAAGCCATCGTCACCGACAACGGAACCCAGTTCACCGACAGGAACTTCCAGGACTTCGTCACAAAACTAGGCACGAAGCAGTACTTCACGTCGGTCGAGCACCCTCAAACGAACGGACAGGCTGAGGCCGCGAATAGAGTGATCCTTCGAGGATTAAGACGACGACTGGGCGACGCCAAACAACGGTGGGTCGAGGAGCTACACAGAGTTCTCTGGGCCTACCGAACAACCCCACACTCCACGACCGGGGAGACCCCTTTCCATTTGACCTATGGAACGGAGGCAGTAATCCCCGTGGAGATCAGAGAACCCTCGAGGAGGACGGAAGCCCCCCTCAACGGGAACGCGAACGATGAAGCCTTGAGGGAAGAACTCGACTTCGTCGAGGAAGCACGCTCGGGCGCTTCTCTCCGAGAGGCGTCACTCAAACAAAAAATAACACTGCGTTATAACGACAGAGTCATTAAATGTGATTTTCAGGTGGTCACCCTCGTCCTACGAAGGAACCAGAAAGACTCGCGAGAAGGCAAACTCGCCGCGAACTGGGAGGGCCCGTACCGCGTCCGCGCGAAAACGGGGACAGGAGCCTATTTCCTCGAAAATCTGCACGGGGAAGAACTTGCTCGACCATGGAACGCTGAAAAGCTAAAACAATATTACAGTTAAACACTGCCCACGGCTCACTAGCACCGCGATTACGGGGACGCGTTAGGGTACAGGCGCGACACCCCTATAAGAACACGACGATCAAAGACCGCGTTGTGTGTGCGCGAGGACATTTGATCCGGCGGGGATACCTTGATCGAGGCCCACCGTCGTCGTGCCAACCGGGCATAACACCCAGCTCGCGATGGGAAGTTCATGCCACGAGACTAGGACCTCGACCGAGCTCTTAGCCTCGTTGAAGGTCGGAGTCCCCCTCCGGCCGCCCGACCAGCTCTCCACGCGGTCAGGGACTGTTTAAGTCGAGCAAATCCCAAAGCCTTATTACTTGGGCAAAAATAAAGTATAACAAATAACACATCACACACGACCAAAATCGATAAAGAGGTATAATGAAGTACAAATATGGGGCAAAACCCTTAGTACAAAAAAGTTGCAAATATAAGCCCACAAGTCGGGCAAAAATAACCATGGTGCAAATGGTACATTAACTAAGCCCACAAGCCGGGCGAAAACAAAACGGCTCGCAGGCCGACCAAAACAAAATTAAAAAACCTACTCAGCTGCGGCCCCGTCTGGCTCCTCGTGCACTTGAATGTCGTTCTCCTGCAGAGGATGCACGATCTGGTCATCCACCACCTCAGCGTCGGGGTCAATCCCTTCGGTGACGAGATCAGGGTTGAGAACCCGAAACTGAGCCACGGCACTGCGGAACCCTATACCCGCGGTTTCAATAGCATCATCCTCGGACAACCGGAGATCCTGCTCGATCTTCCAGAGATGGGCCACTAACGCTGCACGAGTGGTTAGGAGCCTGTCTTCCTCAGTTTCCCCCTCGGCCGGCCGCACAGCATCTTCCAACTCGACAATCCTTTCCTTAAGCCGCTTCTCCTCCAGCTCCAGTTCAGCGATTCGAGCAAGGTGGCCTCTCTCCGTCTCCTCGGCTTCCTTAAGCTTGGCCTCGACCCGCTGATGCTGCTCGCGTTGCTCTTTGTTCAGATCTCGGCACTCTTTTAGTTCCTTGCGCATACCGAGCATCTCAGCGCCCAAGGTGTCTAGCTTTTCCTGCAGGCGGGAAAGTTCAGCAGCAGGGCGGGTCTCGTCATTGAGAATGATAGCAGTCAAGCAGATACGCATGACGGCCGACAGGTCCTCAAAAATCATCTTCCTCCTCACTTCAGTAGCAGTCCCCAGCACAGTTTGGATCTCGGAGGGAAGGGTGCGAGGATAAGTGACCTCGGAGAAGAAGTGAGGTTTTTGATGGCAGGGGGGAAGGTCAAAGCTGGAAGGAACCGGGGGACTGTCTTCACCACCCAAGTCGACGACCTCCGCAACGCGTTGCCTCTTCGGAGTCCCTTGGGTAGCCGGGGATTGGCTTCCCGCAGGAGTTGTGCGACCACCCGCGGTCCCCGACACAGCGGCAGTAGGCTGAGACTGATTGGATCCTTCGGGCATGGTGGCCGTGGAAACACCCTCGTGCGGGGCCCCAGAAGGGACGACCTCTTGATCTTTTGAGCGCGACGCCTCTTCCCGGGCCTGCGCTTCCCGGGCCCTCTTCGCTTTCAGCTTCTTCAACCTCTCCTCGGCTCCGGCCATTGTTCCTGCAAAAGGAAAGAAAACGTTAGTAAAAAAAGAAACACAGATGCGAGGAAGACCTAAGGCGAGGACGTTTTCACCACCTAACAATTCGATGGCTTCCTCGTCAGAGAAGGTCTCGAGCAGAACGCGGGTGTTTATCAGGCGACGTTCTTTCTTCACCTGCCCATCTGCACCTATTATAGGCTGGCCGTCCAGCGTCTCGTGTCGAGCTTCGGTAAAACTGTCAACGAAAGCTACGATTTTATCGTAGGCTTCCCGCTCGTAGGCCTCCATCTGAACAGGTTTCGTTTTATATTTGTCAACTCCCTTCTTAAAATGTTCCTCCGTCCAGTACAAGGGAAACTTTGGCTCCAGCACCTCCTCGGAGCGGCCGTCGACCTCGCGGGTGACTTTCCGGTACAATGAATATATCGCCTCGAGGGTGACCGGCTTCACGTAGAAATAGCGGAACTTGAAATCCCTGATGGAATCCAAGTAAGTGTGGAACAGTGCCTTGCTCTGCTTGAAGGACACCCAGCCGTGTCGACCTCCCACCGACGACCGTTGGAGGTGGAATATGCGGAAGAAAAGGCGAACGGTCGGCACGATCTCCAAATATTTGCATACGAGCTCGAAGGCCCAGATGAAGGCCAGCGAGTTCGGATGAATCTGCGAAGGGGCCAACTTCAACCAGTCAAAGATCCCCTCCTGTAAATCCGTGAAAGGAAGCCTCCACCCCGCCTTCTCGAACATAAACTCGTACAAGGGGACTCGCATTCCCCGGTAAGGGGAGCATATCCAGTGATGCTCCTCGGGATGAAAAACCTTCCAGGATTGGCCACTTCCGATTAGTCGGTGCTCGACGGTGCAAAAGCATCGCCCACATCTGGGTACACGAAGATGGACGACATCTCCAGGGCTTCGTTACAGACCCAATCCTCGAGCGGCCTCTCTTGCGCAAAGGCCATGTGAGCCATGGGGGAGTCGGGCTGCTCGTCGTCGTTTTCCTCGAAATATCCTACGGCCACCTCCGCAGCCAAATCGTCCATTTACCTGAAAAGCAGAAGGAAACGGTGAATTCGATTGGTCGTATCAAATTCACCCCTCCACCGCTGTTCAAGCGAACGGGCGAGGAAGGGGCAAGGCTTTCTCAACTCCCCGACGGGGAACTCATCGTCTCCCCAGAAGGTTCTGCCCCGTGTCCCCGCGGCACTAATAAATATACTGATTATTAAGGGCCCCGAGACATTCAACGGGTCCCCGACGTGTTCGTCCCTGATCCCCGAGATATTCATCAAAAGCGAGCAAAGCTCTTCGCACTCTCTCCCTCCACAACTAAAGATTCCCGCCGTATTCGCCAGGAATCCCTTCGTTTCTCATGGGAATCTCATCAATTCACCAAGGAAACGTCCTACACTAGTTAAAATTGGAGAAAAACGCAAAATAAAGGTCCGGTTGAAGCAAATACCTGGTAAGCGGCGGTGTAGGGTTCCGGCGCGGAGTTTTCCGGCAATGATACGGCGGCGAACGGCTGTCGTAGCGGAGGAAAGGCTTCTGGCAGAAGTGCCCGGCGATTGACGGCGGCGAGCTACGACGGAAGAGGTTAGAGAGAGAAGGAGAAGGATTCTTGAGAGAGAAGCGGAAAAGTGAGAAATGAGCGAGGGGAGCGGCTTTTATAAGCGGTTCTCGTGAGACTCGAAGGGCATAGGGCACTCGAGTGCGCTACCCTAGCCAGCCTCCCTAGGTAATAATGGCAGGCGACACGTGGCACGCATGCAGCCGCCCATCTCCCCACGCGTGTCGTTTCGGTTTTCCCCAACGCTTCGAATCTGAAACCCTTCATCTCCCCGACCGTACGACCAGATACATCTGTCCGACGACCGACGCTCATCCGGCCGAAGGAATTTCGCACGTGAGAACGACCTCCTCGGTTCCTCTCTTGGCGTATCCTCGACATGCCAATAACCCTTAAGTCATTACTCTGCCACCCCAGAGCAACGACTTGGGGGGCTCCTGTTCTGGACTGGGCCGAGGCTGCCCAACAGTCGAATAGGCCCAACCCATACAGCATGGGGAGGCCCAATAAGACCCCTCTGCGGGGCACTTGACTGCTGCAAGCATACCAACGTGTCCCCCGAGCACTTCAGTGTCGGGCACTTGGGCCAACAGGGCAGGAGAACCTCGCCCCGACAGAGAGGTACATCCTCGACATACCAGCTTCTCCCCCGCGAAGATGACACCTATCACTCCTCGACAGCCATGGCTCCTCCCCGCGAGGCCCTGTCCGTCGTACGGCTTGATTGGTCCTCGACACAGAAGGCTCCTCCCCCGCGAGGAGTGTCTAACGGTCCGCACTACGTGGACACGTTCCAAGTAACCTCCCACTTCAGCAGGATTCGGTCTGCCCTAATCCCAGAAATCTAGGAACGGTTACCCCAGGGCGAAGACCACGTGCTGGTCTTCACTACGCCACGTAAGCCCTGGCAGTTACTTGGATTGGGCCTGACAATCCAGCCCAGTGCAAGTAACCGTTGGCCCCGCGCTGGGGGCTCTCTATAAATACCCTCTCACTTGATAGGGTCAGGTTAAGTCACTTTTCTCACTCTTTTTGTATTTGCTGTTACTCTGTGCACTCCCTAACTTGAGCGTCGGAGTACCTTGCAGGTACACACGCCCCCCCCCCCCCCCCCCGCCCCCGCGCCGTCCTTCAACCTCACCGGAGCCGGAGCTCAACGGACGTCGTTGGCCACCAGTAACTGTCTGATCCAGGTACGATCAACGAGCTTCACTTCTTCGACTTGCGTCATTGAACATAGTCTCCACGGGTTTATATCCTTTCTTGATGTATCTTGTTCATCAATGATCATTGCTTTGTCCAAAAACCTGTAGAAATATTTTTGAGTTTTGATTAATTCGTTATAATAAACGAAAAAGAGTGAAAGATAAAGTTACTTACTTTAATTGATCAGTGTGAGCCAAAGTTTGAATTACGGGCGGAGATTGTGAAGTATGTAAGCTATCATGATCATAACCGTACCAATACTTATCTCGACCAGGTGTGTTTTTCACTCGCCACTTTCGAAATGCAGCAACAAAAACTCGAGCAATACTAGTGATCGGGCTTCCTGTTGGGCCACCAGTAACTGTCTGATCCAGGTACGATCAGTACTCAATCCAATGTTTGCAAATTGTTCTGCAGCTTCCATAACTACAAAATAAAAATTGCTAATAATTCAGAATTCATCTAAAAAATAAATAAAATATGACTACAAATTTTTCATTCAAAAATTTGAGAGTTTATCTAAAAGATAAATAAAATAAAATAAAAATAAGCCAAAAAAATAAAAACATATTTTAGGATTACTGACCTATGATGAAGATGGCAGCATGCCATCCTCCTTTTTTGGTTTTGGAAGGTTGGCCTTTGACATCACGTTTGTTTTCTTCCATAGCCATGTTGAGAGTTTAATTGTAAATGAATTGGATGCATATATATTTACATGTATTATATATAGACAAAATAAAATAGTTATTTTAAGGATGAGCAGTTGAAACCGAGGAAAAATAAACTGTGCTAACAAAATGAAACTTGTTAGTTTTTGTAGAATGGTTATGTTTTTATGTGTCATTTTTTAAGTTGAATGCAACGATATTATTATAGTTTCGTCGTTATTATTTTCAAATAATTATGGTAAAAAGAGAAATAGTTAAAACGAGATAACAAATAGTTTATTAAAAAAAAGTAATTTTTTAAAAAAAATTTATTAGTTTTTAATTTTTGTATGAAACTTAAAATTGGAAATTGTTCCATAAGGGAATCATAACTATTGATGTAGATTTTTGATACGGTGTGGTAGGTTGTTATAATACGGTTGAACGAGATGGACCTGTAAAATTTACACTCAAACTCTCAAGTCAAAATGAAGTGGGGTAAAATGAATTATAAATAGAATCATGCATTTGGTTGTATGCATGGTGGTTTATATACCACATGTAACAATTGGGCTTGCACACGATTAGACTTGTGGCCATCACAACACAGTTTTCCTCTGGGGCTTACCGTGACATGACGTGCGAGAAGCTTTTCATTTTCAAGGAACTAGTTAGGGTCACCTTAGTTGGGAAGTAGTGTTGAGGAGTGAAAGAGATTTGGGGACAATTGCATTTAATGTTAATTTTAGCATTGAGACGTTTCATAGGTTTCTCTTCATATGTGGCTCTATGTTTGTAAGTTAGGGCGTGACCTCTTCTCTAGGGTGCTCGAGTGTAGTCAAATTCCATTATATTTTTGAGGTAAAATCTAACTATTGTTTTTTCATCTTTCCATTTTCAGTACTATAAAAAACACATTTTATCTCGATTTAAAAAGAGATTTTACCTCGGTTTCAAAGGCGCGATAACAAAGGGCATCATAAAAAAATTTCACTTTAACTCTCGATTTTTGTAAAATGAAGAATAAGTGTACTGCACATGAGTTCGAACACCAACGATTACAATTTCTTATTTTATATCAAAACACAAAATTTTAGCTATCGGTTATACAAATAATTGAGATAATATATATATATATATATATATATATATATATTAAATTCATTGAAATACAATTTTTCATAATTTTGAATTATTTTTGTTTAAACCTACAAGTACAATTTTGAAGAACAATCCTAAAACATCTTCATAATTATCCTTGTGAATCTTGGTGAAGATCAAATGTTGGAAATTGTTGCCTATCTGTATATTGCAGGATATTCTCAATGGCATCTCATTCAATTGATTCTGATATATAACATTAGCAAATGTTAACTAAGGAAACTAATTTATCATGTACAAAGATAATAGATTATGTAAATAACACAAACCTTTAACCAATATTATTTTTTGCTTATGCAATCCATCATATAGACTGTTTCCACTTTCCTTTAAGTTTCACTTTGTTCATGTTAAGTATTAACAAGTGTGTGTAGTATGGCTAATAGTCCCACATTGGATAGGAATGTGGTGACTTGAGACTTTATAAGTGAGAGAACCCATACACCTATCACTTTAAGGTTTTGGGTGAATATGTGGTGTGTCTTTCACAAAGGTGTTGCTCTAGAAAAGAAAGTCTCACAATGTTCAATGTTCCCTAGTGAAAATCTCCCCTAACACTGGTATCATGAGCATTTGGTTCGATTGAAGGACCGACTTACTTATATCGAAAGTACTCCCCACAGGTGGTGGTTAGGAGGTGTCATGTTAAAGAGTGTCAACGGCGGTACAAGGGTGGTGAGTAAGAAACACACAACAGGAAGTGCAGTTGCACAGTTGAAGCTTCTGCTTAAGGGCGAGCATTGTAGAAGCATTGTGGATATACTCAAACTTGAGAGGGGAATTATAGCGCAGTTTTTGTGGTTTCGAATCACTATCGCTTTGGTACTACAGTTCGATTTATTTTTTATCCTGTTAAGCTGATTAAGGAAGGGAAATATATGTCTCCAATTAACCATGCTTGCAAACTGAGGTTAAACAGTCAAAACTGTTGGTTTACAGATGCTATCAAAATAGGGGGGGTCTGTTTTTAGGGTTATTTTCTTAAAAACACAAGTGTCTGGATTATATGTGAGGCTTTTGGTTAGGATACTAGACCTGATTTTCTTTGATGGATGTATGAAGGTACTGGACTTAGAACGTTTGATTAGTATGCTCGCTAAGATTTCGCAATCTTATGCCTACGTATTCCCGTTTAACGAAACAGGGAAATCAGAGCGATCGTAGTTCCTCCTATTCTATGGGAGGAAAGAGATGTTTTGGGTGTCTTGTTCAAAGCCCAAGATTGAAGCTAAAGGTGATTTGTATTTTATTCAAAGCCCAAGATATGAAGCTAAAGGGTCCTGACTGAGAGAGAATTTGTCATCTCTAAAGAGGGATTGTTGATTTTTGGGTACCTTGATCAAAGCACAAAGTTGATGCTAAAATATTGATTGACTCAACCGGAGATTTCTTTATACAAAGCCTAAGAGGAGGCGGGAAGTTTGACTTTTCTGGGGAAAATGTTCTTTCTGTCTTGTACAAAGCCCAAGATTAAGGCTAAAAGGGATTTTGACTCCGTTGGGGAGGTTTATATGTGTCTTGTACAAAGCCCAAGATTTGAGGCTAAAAGGGTTTGACTCAACAAGAGAGTGTTTTTTATATGTCTTGTACAAAGCCCAAGACAGAGGCTAGAAGGGGAATTGACTCAACAAGAGAATCTTTTATACTCAACAAGAAAGTGATTTGGTATCTCGTATGAAGCCCGAGACAGAGACTAAAAGGAGATTGACTCAACAAGAGAGTCTTTTATACTCAACAAGAGAGCATAAAAGGGGGATTGATTCAACAAGAGAATCCTTTATACTCAACAAGAGAGTGAGTTGGTGTCTCGTATGAAGCTCGAGACGGAGGCCAAAAGGAGATTGACTCAACAAGAGAGTCTTTTATACTCAACAAGAGAGTGATTTTCTGTCTCGTATGAAGCCCGAGATTGAGGCTAAAAAAGGTTGACTCAACAAGAGAGTCTAAAAAGTCGTTGACTCAACAAGAGAGTCTGAAAAGGTTAGCTCCGTTGGGGAGAATCATTTGTACAAATCCGAAGAGGAGGTTGTCTTCCTGAGGAAGGATCATTATACAAAGCCTAAGAGGAGGTTATCTTACTGCCGATGATTAGATCCGTAGGCAGGTCCAAGAGGGGAACTCTCATGAGAGAGACCGGGTTTCTGCTGGAGATTGATCCAGAGTGATCGGTGTTTTTGTCCTATGTTTGTAAGGAACTTGAGAATGTATTTGAGACTCAAGAGGCTTAGACTATCCAAGTCTAGAGTTTTATCTTTTGTACTATGCCCAATAGGAGACACGGGCATTAAGGGATGAGAATCAACCCTAAAATGGTCGGAGTTTTGACACTGGAAAGACTTCTCTATCAAAGGATGACTAAGTTCTGTCCTATACCTTTAAGAGGTCGTCAAAGTACTTGTATTAAGCCCAAGAGAAGGCATGAGAACTTCTAAGAATCCGAAGGGTCCTTGTACAAAGCCCAAGAGGAGGCGGGGATACTTTTAGGAAGCCTGTGGGTGCCCAAACCAAGAGAAGTTCAGGAAATGCAATTCACAGAGAAGAGATCATTCCAGGAAAGTTTGAGGATTTGAAAGAAATTCAAGAGATGCCATTCACGGAGAAAAGATCATCTCTGGGGAGTTAGAGTTTCTTTGACAATTTCTTAGGGTAACAATCTGAGAAAAGGTTCACTGAGAATACTGCCTTTCTCTTTGTTCCATATTGTTTAACCCCAAGAGAAGGGAAGACTGTATCTGGAATCCTACGGGGGATCTAGTTTTGTTTGTATTTAAGAGCGACCAACATGGCTTTACTTAGTTCTAGACGTAGTTGCCGGGGAAAACTCTAAATAATTATACTAGTATATATACAGTAGATATATGACAAGTATATAAGAGGTTATGAAAGAAAACTAACCATGCGCAGCTTCCCACAATACAGTTATATATATGAAAGCAGTAAATGAAAGCGGATAAACACTTACCTGTTGTAGAGCTTCCATGCTGTATGGTTAGTTGTCCAGAGAATTTAAAGAAAGTTTTGATAACAACTATATATTTGGATTCAAAATCAAAGGAGAAAGTATTTTGAAAAGATGGTTGGGGCTTACAGCTCAAGGAGAGGCCCAAATTTTAACAGTGAACACACCATTGCTTTGATTTTGTATAGGGACTTATACAAGTGACTGCGGCCCAAAGAAAGGTTTTATGTACAAAGGGATGGGCCTTACACTCTCTTAAGAGGCCCAAAGAGTGTTTTAAAGAAAAGAAATGAGGCTTACAACACAAGGGGAGGCCCCGATGATTTGATTTTGAATTGGCGATCCGGCCGAGGTTTTTTTCTTTTAACGCAGAGGGACTTATACAATATCCGAGGCCCAAAATGGTTTTGGTTAAAAGGGGATTGGGTCTTACACTCTATTAGAGGCCCATGAGTGATTTTAAGAAAAAGAATGGGGCTTACAACTCAAGGAGAGGCCCAAATGGTTTTATTTTAAACTGGCGATCGCGCCGAGATTTTTGAAAACACCGCGGGTCTTATACAATGACTGAGGCCCAAACTATTTGGGTTTCAAAGAGGGATTGAGTCTTACACTCTATTAGAGGCCCATGAGTGATTGAAAAAGATTTGTTTAGAGTGATTAAGATCAAAACCCTAAATTAGTTTCAAAATATATTTTAATTAAACAAAAATTTAATTAAAATAAGCAAAAGTATCAAACATGTGTGAAAAACAAGTTGTGATCTTGGATTAATGTTTGAAAAATCATGTTTTTATCTACAAAATGATTGGAAACCAATTAATTTTGGAAAATCAAGAGAGAAAAAATATTCTAAATGTTATAAAACAAATAAAAATTAATTCTTTGCAAAAATATCAAGTATATGAAATAAATAATATTTTTGGGAAATTTTGGTAAAATAAAACATTTTAACATTTTTGTGAATTATTAAAAAAAGAATCAACTCAAAATCATTAAAATTCAGAGAGAAATTAATTTTTGAATCAATTAAATAAAATCACAAAATTCAAATATTCAAATATTTGAAAAAGGTGCCAAGAACACGCGCGTGTTCTGGGTTTAGCCTGATTTGCATTTTCTATCTAATCTCACCGAATACTTGATGAAATTACACAATCCACCGTAAGAACCCTAAAATTTGCATGAAGGCTGAGAATTTTGATACACGATTCAAACAAAGCAATTAATTAAGGGGAAACACTCTATGCATGATTATGAACATTTGGCAAAAGTATTGTGCGAGGAAATATGCATAAATTAAGAGATGGCCAAATTTAGGCTTACTTGAAGGTCGTGACAACAAGAGTAATGTGATTTTTGAGTTGAAGGTGTTACAGATGAGTTGTGATGATCTGAACAGCTTCCCTACATCATATGGAGTGTGTTTGAATGCTTGGACTTGATTGGAAATGGCTGGATCATTTTATGGCATCTCAACTACAACTTGGTTGAAAATATGAGCAACTGGCTGGTGATTTTGAGAAATCAGTGTTACAGATGTGTGTTTAGTGTTTGGATCAGTTCTATATGATGTTTATGAGGTGCGTGTGTGATTGGTTTGGTTGGAATTCCTCCCAAACTCAAAACTCGATAGTGACTTGCTTTAGAAGGCAATTTTGGAAGTGAGAAGGTGATTTTGAGGAAGGAAAGTGTTGTAGGCCTTTGGTGTGCTTAAACTGACCACAAATGAGCTCTATTTATAGTAGAGCAAGTTTGTTTTGCAAGGAATAAGGAATGGCAACTGGTACAGGTCTATGGCCAATATGATCACTTTGGAATCTCAAGTCTCCTCTAGCCATTGACTTGAGATTAGAGCACAGGCCTATGGTCCTTTGATTCAAGGATAAGGCTTGACTGAAGTGTTCATCTGTGCTCTGATACATGCCACCTCTAAGCATCCATTGAATGCTCCAAAACAAAATTGGAGTCTTGTCCCCCTTTTAGGCTTTTTAGGTTTGGCATGCTACTTGTAGTTCCAAAGACTTGGGAGGCTTATGGATCAGGGTTGGTCCCTCTTTGGTTTCCCCCTAAGGTGTTCAGATGGATAAACTTGTTTGTCATTTGCAAAATTGGATCAAATCGAGCAAAATGCTCAAATCTACCTTGTTATGACAGTTGCATCGAGGCATATTGCCAATGTCACAACTCTTAGCTTAGACGGAATTTGATGGAGTTCTTGGCCATTTTGGAAAGCTCTTATGTGATACAACACATGTGTGATCATAGTTTGTTTTGAAACTTTTTGGATCCAAGTGAAAAATGCCCCTACATTTTGGAAAAAGTGAAACAGATTCTGACTTAGTGAAAATTTCACTAAGTGTTGGAAAAAGTGATATTTCATGTTTTCAACCACTTTGATCCAACAATAACTCAAAATTCATGATGAATTGGAATGAGGTGTAGTTGACACTTTTAAAGTATGCCATGAGAGCTACAAATCCATCTTTGGATCAGCCAAAATGGTTGCTTGGATCTCAAGTTATGATCCTTGGAAGTTGGTACCCTAGCCACTTTGTTCCATAACTTAGAAAAATTCTAAGTTTTTTATGGTTACCCCTTTTACAAGTTATCCCACTTTCTTTGATTTTTCTTGCTGAATGATGATTCAAATCACACATTAACATCATTTTAGGGTTAAAGAACCATAATTGGGAAAAATCTCAAAAAGTTAAACCTTGACTTTTGTGCACAGTTGACTTTTTATCAGATGAATTCCAAACTGTGCGATCCTTTGTGAAATCAAGTCCTTGACCTAAATAAAACTTGATGGACATGTTCCATGGGTGTTATAAGGTATATTTAATCATGTCCCAAGGTTTTGGAGCATGTCTGAGTCAAAAGTCAAAGGTACAATTGACTTTTCCCTCAAAACCCTAACTGTGGTACTGATGAAATTGAAACTTGTTGATCAAGCTTCTTGGGTCAACCCATTGTTGTAAATGGATCAAGATAGTGTATTAGAGACCCACAGATCATGTCTTGAGGTCTTGGCTCATGTTTTGTCCCAAAAGTCAACTTAGGGGTGAATTAGGTCAAGAAACCCTAATTCCTGATTTTTGGTAAATGCATCCCCTGAGGAAAAATTGACTTGATGATTGGGTTCACGAGGTCCCCTGGGGTATCTTAAGTTATGCTTTGAAGCATTGGCTCATGCCCAGATGAAATTTTCCATTTGGAGGCCTTGGTCGACCAAAACCCTAATTTGGTGACACTGGGGATATTGAGGCTTAATCCACCTGGAATGTTGCAACCTTGTGCTTGATTCTTGGTGTGGGAGTCCTCTTTATCCCTTATGGGTGTTTGAGATGTTAGAAAAGTTGAAGATCATGTCATTCCTTGATTGATCCTTTGTCTAAGGCTCTAAGAGGGCTTGAAACCCTAATCATTGATAGTAGTAAATGCTCAACAATTCCTGAGGAGATTGATGAGGGCTGAAGGTACATCCATTTGTGATGATGATTTGCACAATAATGGGAGATCTTAGTGGTCAAAATTTGGGGTACGACAGATGCCCTTATTTAATCTTCTTGGACTCGAAGGTATGAATGGCGAAGGTATTCGGGGTGCAAGAGGATTAAATATCGGAATACCCGAAATTTTGATGGTGGTTATAAACGGAAGTTTGCGCGTCCATATTCTTTTGCTAAACAATGATGCTTAGAAAAGGTAAACTTTCCCTCGATCCTGGTTTCCTACCAAGGAACTGGTCTCAGTTTCTGATATAAACTTCCCCTCAATCCTGGTTTCCTACCAAGGATCTGGTCTCGGTTTCAGATATAAACTTCCCCTCGATCCTGATTTCCTACCAAGGAACTGGTCTCAGTTTTCTGAAATTAACTTCCCCTCAATCCTGGTTTCATACTAAGGAACTGGTCTAAGTTTCTTTTGTCAATAAACTTTCTTGACAAGGGACGCTATTCGTAGCGGTTTTCCTAAAACTTCTCGCTGAATTTTCCTGGGAGATGCCATTTGATGGGAAAAGATTTTATGTCAGCCTTGTTGGGGAAACCCATTCGTCTGAGCTGTAGAGGCACACAAACTTCTCTGTTGGAGATGCCATTTGTCGACTCTACTGGGGAAAATGAGCCTTTTGAGAGACTGTTTTCCGCTTGGGGATATTACATCATACTTTTCCTCGAGATCCTTTCGAAGAAATGCCATGTGATGTAATCCAGTTTTGAGGTGCTGGTGACCTTTTCGTCAACGAATTCTCCGGAGAAAACTGCTGTATTGCCGAATTTTTGATTAAAAGGCTTTCTCTGGGGATTTTCCTTAATCCGGGAAAGCGAAGATATCATCTCCAAATGGGGAAGATTGACGTTTGTCGAGTTTTCTTGCTTTTCAGAGGTTCAAGTTATCAAAGTGGTCAAGGGACCAAACACTTCCTGACAAGGAAAGAACTGACAACTCGATTGATAAGAGGACTTTTATCACTAGGGAACAAGACTGACAAGAGTGATAGTGATGCAATATGAATATGAATGTAAATCAATAATGCATGATGTATGTATGTTTATGTTGACAAAACTAACACGACACACAGACTAATAGATGAACACGACTGGATACTCGACCACTACGAGGAAAAAAGTATCATTGGTTCAAGGGTAGCAATTCTGCCTTGCTTAGGAGAGATGATCCCTGTGGGGTAAACATTGGTCGGACTTAGGAGGTAAGAACTCTGTCGGAGATGTCAGATGAAACGTTGTCTCTGACACTGTGGATCCTTCATTCTGGCGTACTGGTGTAGAAGGAGTACTTTGATTCTGCACTTTGGAGCTCAATTGTTTTCGGAGAAGCGATCGATGTTCTTTCGATGTTTAACAGTCAAAAGAATTGCCATCTTTATTTTCAAAAGCAGAAAAATATTGAAAAGTAAATTCATTTTTGTTTTATTTCAAGAATCGTTGATCATATTAAAATGTCGTTCTGTAAAGCTAAAACAAAAAAGAATTGCAAACAAAAGCACATGGGCTCAATTTTTATAGATATGATGGAAATCAACCAAAGGTGTGATTCCATGGAGTATTTATAAAGTTAGAAAATGGTAATTTAAGGGAAAAGGGCTATATCTAAACATAGCGACTACTATCCTTCTACCAACTTTGAATTCCGGGCATCCTGAGCTTCCGTCGAAGATGACCGTGACTGGAGTTTTCCTATGATGGATAGTGTAACTGTTGCTGAGGGACTTGCCCCTTGGTTGAACGTAGTTACTTGCCATTATCCCTAATTTTTTCCTGAATTGTACTTTTGAGATTTCCAATCCATCGGGATGATTTTTTATTATGTCTTTAATTTTTGCCTGGACCGCCCTTTCGGGTTTTCAATCCACTGAGACGTTTTTTTGATTTATTTATTATTTAGGGAAGTATTTCTTGACTACGTCAACATTTGTGGGGTAGGCAAATTCCTCTCCATCCATGGTTACGAGTCTGAAGGTGTCGCCTGAGAAAGCTATCTTGACCATATAGGGGCCATCATAATTCGGAGTCCACTTGCCTCGAGAATCAGTGAGGAATAATTGTATCTTTTTGAGCACAAGGTCTCCTTTCCTGAAGACGCGAGGTCGGACCTTTTTGTGAAACGCCTTCTTCATTCTTTGCTGATACAACTGACCATGGCATAAAGCCGTTATTCGCTTTTCTTCGATCAGATTCAGTTCATCGTGTTGACTTTGACACCATTCAGCTTCTGTTAACTTAGCTTCCATCAATACCTGGATTGATGGGATTTCTACCTCTATGGGGAGAACTGCTTCCATACCATATACTAGAGAGAAAGGGGTTGCCCCTGTTGAAGTGCGGACAGACGTTCGATAACCGTGAAGGGCAAAGGGTAGCATCTCGTGCCAATCTTTGTAGGTTACCACCATCTTCTGAACAATCTTCTTGATGTTCTTGTTAGCCGGTTCTACCGCTCCATTCATCTTGGGTCAATAGGGAGATGAGTTATGGTGTTCGATTTTGAACTCAGCGCACAACTCTTTCATCATCTTGCTGTTCAAGTTAGATCCATTATCGGTAATGATCTGGCTTGGAACACCATAACGGCAGATGATATTTCTTTTGATAAATCGGACCACCACTTGTCGGGTTACATTGGCGTATGACGTTGCTTTAACCCACTTGGTGAAATAGTCAATGGCTACCAGGATGAACCGATGTCCGTTTGAAGCTTTGGGTTCAATCATGCCAATCATGTCAATTCCCCATATGGAAAAAGGCCATGGGGAAGAAAGAACTTTGAGATGCATTGGCGGTACATGGATTCTGTATGAGTATATCTGACACTTGTGACTCCTCCTCATGTACTTGTAGCAATCGGATTCCATTGTCAACTAATAGTACCCTGCTCTCAGAATTTTTCTCGCCATTGTGTGTCCGTTGGCATGAGTGCCAAAGGATCCTTCGTGAATTTCTTTTATCAGCATGTTTGCTTCTGGTCTGTCTACGCATCGAAGCAAGACCATGTCAAAGTTTCTCTTATAGAGGGCGTCATCGTTCAGGAAAAAGCTGCCTTCCAACCTTCTGAGGGTCTTTCTGTCCTTTCTAGATGCCCCAGGTGGGTACTCCAGTTTCTGAAGGAAGCATTTGATATCGTGATACCAAGGTTTATCGTCTATGACTGCTTCGATCGCGAAGATGTAAGCGGGCCTTTCTAGGCGCATTACGTCGATCTTAGGTAAGTCATTCCATTGACCTATACTAATCATGGAAGAGAGAGTGGCTAATGCATCAGCCATATGATTTTCCTCACGAGTCACGAGGGATATGATGAAACTCGACTCTTTTGAAGAATGGTAACAACCTTCTCGCATAATCTTTATACGGAATCAGTCCTGATTGGTATGCGTTCCAATCTCCTTTGATCTGATTGATAACTAGGGCTGAGTCCCAATATACATCCAAGTTTTTGATCCTTAAGTCGATCGCTTCTTCGAGACCCATGATACAAGCTTCGTATTTGGCCTCGTTGTTTGTGCACTTGAATGTTAATCTGGAACTGAAAGGAATGTGGGTACCCTGAGGTGTTATAATGATTGCCCTAATTCCGTTTCCGTAATGGTTGACAGCTCCGCTAAAGATTAGTCCCCATTGGGAACCTGGTTCTGGCCCTTCACTGGGTAGCGGTTCATCGCAATCTTTCATTTTTAGATACATGAAACCTTCTTCCGGGAAGTCAGCTCCGACTGATTCCTGATCGTCAATCGGTTGGTGAGCCAAATGATCGGCTAAAATACTTCCTTTGACGGCTTTCTAAGCATGGTACTCGATGTCGTATTCCGATAACAACATCTGCCAACGGGCAATCCTTCCTGTGAGAGCAGGCTTTTCAAAGACGTACTTGATCGGATCCATTTCGGAGATTAACCAAGTAGTGTGGCGAATCATATACTGGCGAAGACGTTTGGCTGCCTAAGCCAGAGCACAACAAGTTTTCTCATGCATAGTGTACCGAGTTTCACAGTCTGTAAATTTCTTGCTTAAGTAGTAAATGGCAATCTCTTTCCTTTTTGTTTCGTCTTTTTGGCCAAGTACACAACCCATTGAGTCCTCCAAGATTGTTAGGTATATGATCCGTGGTCTTCCTTCCACTGGAGGTGATAGAATCGGTGGGTTCAACAGGTATTCCTTGATACTATTGAAGGCGGTTTGACAGTCTTCTGCCCAAATGCAGTCCTGATTCTTTTTGAGTAATCTGAAAATCGGCGCACACGTCGCGGTAATGAGGAATATAAATCTGGAAATGTAATTCAAACGTCCCAAGAATCCCCTGACTTGTTTTTCAGTCTTTGGAGAAGGCATTTCTTGAATGGCCTTGACTTTGTCAAGATCAACCTCAATCACTTTCTGGCTAACGATGAACCGTAAAAGTTTCCCTGAGCGGACACCGAATGTGAATTTGTTAGGATTCAAGCTGAGTTTGTACTTTCTCAGCCGCGCGAATATTTTTAACAGGTGGGTTGTTGAATGCAGAATAGGGCTAGCAGCAAAAATATTTATTTTCGGAAGAATTCCCTCCGGGATTTATGTCGTGTCCACAGAGATCGGTTCGAGGGAAAGAATTTCGTTCGACAGTCTCTCGCGTTTATGAGTTTGGGTTTAAAATGGTTTTAAACATAAAAACAGAAAAGTAAACATTAAAACATAAAACAAATTCATTCTTCAGCAAGACAAACTTATCCGACATGCATTTAATTGACTCCTCACAAACTTAAACTTACCGACCAATTATACTCAACCTACAATACTCCTCAATATCACCCAGCATCGTTCACAACAAAGGTTATGTCTAACGCAAAGTTGAGAAAACAACCATGTTACCATTGCCGATACATTCGAACGCTAGCTCAAGGCACGGATGCATTAAGCTTCGACGCCTATTGAAGATTGTTAGCTCTTAAATCTATCTCTAGAATCCAGAAACTAACAGATAATCATCCCTAATCGAAGTTTGCGAGGATTATCTCTAACGCACCTCAAACCCTGCGCATAAAGCAAAAATCAGAGACAATCACCAATAAAGATTTGTAAAGCAAGTTTTATACAACGCCATGGGCGACAAATATACATGAGTTCATAATAAATACATATACACAACCCAACATAGAAGAAAAACACAAAGGAGAAGAGAAATGAACCAAACATCTCGCGGTTTGTTAGAGCCGATCGACGATCAATCCACCCCGGTTCACCCGTATGCAAGCTTCCATGTTGTTTTCTAAGCTAATCTACTGAAAAATGAAGTTTGATGGAGTTGGAGCAAGAATCCCCAAAACCCTCCTCTAAAAAGTTACAGAATTCAATTATATACAAATCACAATTTTGCAGGTTCGCTAGGCGAACCTTTCCATTCGCTAGGTGAATGCACAAAAATGGCACTTAAGTGCCTACAAAAAGTTAAACCGCCTCTTGCTGTCTTCAGAAGTTGGCTAAGCGAACGTTTTATTCGCCTAGCGAATGCTCTCTAGGAAGTTCGCGAAGCGAACTTTGTCCTTTTTCCCCCCTGTTTATTTCTGGACCCCTTCGCTGGGACCTTCGCCAGCCTTCGCTAAGCGAACATTCGCTGTCACACTCGCTAAGCGAATATGACAGCAAAACAACCCCTTATTTGACCACAACTTCTGAACTGTAACTCGGATCTACGCACGGTCGGAAGCGCTGGAAAGCTTATTCAATGCTCTATACAACAATGGAGAAATCCCTTTAATTAAATACCTACAAAATTGAATGGAAATCAATTAAACTCAACGAAATATACAGGAAAACGCAATATACACACGAAAACCTAAAGTAAACGTATTTACACATAAAGTGGGGTTTATTAAACCAATTTTAACACAAAGTAACGATAAGTGCAACAAAACTTATATACAAAAATAGGTACAATTTGCACTTATCAATCTCTCCCCAACTTACATAATTGTTTTTCCTCAAACAAAGATCAAACAACTCAACGAAACCGAGTGATAACCAAAGAATCACGAATCAACAAGTTTTGAAAGACGGAAAACAAATGAATGGTTCAAATGAAAAACGGTACACACAAAGTAAATACTTACCACTAAACTACAATGATAACATAGTCATGAAACAAATGCAAAATACAAAAAATCATGCCAAAAATTCTAAAACAACACAAGTTCAAATGTGAATCACACCTAGCAAAAACAATCATCGGTAGATGAAAAACACAAAATAAGGTACTTTCACTCACACAACAATCATGCAAACAATAGACTAAATTATGCAACCATCCAAAAATCATATTGAACATACAAAGGCAAGAATCACAAGGGCTTTCAAGGTTGTAGCATGGTCGGGTAAACAAACAAAGGGCAATTTATAAAGGTAATTGAAACAAAAACTTGCCTAAACGTAAGGGAGTGATCAACTCACAAAGACTCAAACACAAAATTCCAATTAACTTATTCCAAAATCCCAAGTGTTACACAAAACACAATACTTATTTAGCACAATTATTTGAACTCATTTTGTTTCCTTTTTCAAGGATTTTCTGTTTCATTCTTTTTCACTTTTTTTTTTATTTTTCACATTTTTCTCTTTTTTCTTTTCTTTTTCCACCTCATAGAAACCAACCAATGAGTAAACAATCATTCTCTCCCCAACTTGAATTCAACCACATCATCATGTGAATACTCCCTACTTTCTAAGGCAAGGTAAAAATTCATACAACAACACAAAAAGTTGAGGGTTCAAGAAAAAATAATCAATCAAAATCCATACAAAAAGTAAATTTGACACTCATAGACAAACATCAAACTCAAACAACATGGATAATGACCAAAGGCTCAAAGGGGTTACAAATGATCACACACTCACAAGGTGAATTGACTATTTGGCTAGGTAGTTGTGCTCAAAATGAAACAAAATGCCTTGATCCTTTTCATGCATTCATATAATCAACACAAAAAAAAGATTAAGCATAATAAAATCCAGTTAAAACAAGAATGTTGGTACTCCACGCATATATGAACAATGGAAAGCTACCTCACAAAAAAGGTGGGAACTAAAGTGATTCACAATAAGAACAAGTATACAAAAGAATGAATGGCATGAAAGTTTGTAAAAAGCCTAAGTATCATGAATATGCTAAAGTATAGAAAGCGATAAATACATACCTCGGACGTGTACAAAACTTAAAAAAACATTACCATACATCCGCTAGTTGAAACAATCAAACTTGGAACATCACCAAAAGTTCCCCAAGCTACTCAAAACAAGCTCATTGACAAACGCGAAAACTATTAATATACACAAACTGAAAAACCGGCAAAAATTCATTAAACAAGTTGTAAAGTGAAGATTTAAGAATTTTACGAAAAATCCGACTACAACTTGTTTAATGAATACTCACCACACTACCTAAACTAAACAACAACAAAAGAAAAGAATACACCATGCTTGTTTTACGTCGTAAGCTCGACGCCTTTACAATGCTTAACTAGTAATTTACTTCCTTCATGCCATAGTGATGCCTCACCGCGCAAACCAAAAGCAAGTGTCCTAACCAAACACTTAAACAAACATTACGGGAACAAAATGTATACAACACTTGAACAAACATAATGGAAACATACACTATATACGATATATACAAAACTTAAAAACAAAGAAACTATCTCAATGCGATTCAATATCAAAACCAATCCCCGACAACGACGCCATTTTGTTGAATGCAGAATAGGGCAAGCAGCAAAAATATTTATTTTCGGAAGAATTCCCTCCGGGATTTATGTCGTGTTCACAGAGATCGGTTCGAGGGAAAAAATGTCGTTCGACAGTCTCTCGCGTTTATGAGTTTAGGTTTTAAATGGTTTTAAACATAAAAACAGAAAAGTAAACATTAAAATATAAAACAAATTCATTCTTCAGCAAGACAAACTTATCCGACATGCACATAATCGACTTCTCACAAACTTAAACTTACTGACCAGTTATACTCCACCTACAATACTCCTCAATATCACCCAGCATCGCTCACAACAAAGGTTATGTCTAACGCAAAGTTGAGAAAATAACCGTGTTACCATTGCCGACACTTTTGCACGCTAGCTCAAGGCACAGATGCATTAAGCTTCGACGCCTATTGAAGATTGTTAGCTCTTAAATCTATCTCTAAAATCCAGAAACTAACAGATAATCATCCCTAATCGAAGTTTGCGAGGATTATCTCTAACGCAACTTAAACCCCGCGCATAAAGCAAAAATCATAGACAATCACCAATAAAGATTTGTAAAGCAAGTTTTATACAACGCCATGGGCGACAAATATACATGAGTTCAGAATAAATACATATATACAACCCAACAAAGAAGAAAAACACAAAGGAGAAGAGAAATGAACCAAACATCTCGCGGTTTGTCAGAGCCGATCGACGATCAATCCACCCCGGTTCACCCGTATGCAAGCTTCCATGTTGTTTTCTAAGCTAATCCACTGAAAAATGAAGTTTGATGGAGTTGGAGCAAGAATCCTCAAAACCCTCATCTAAAAAGTTACAGAATTCAATTATATACAAATCAGAATTTCGCAGGTTCGCTAGGCGAACCTTTCCATTCGCTAGGCGAATGCACAAAAATGGCACTTAAGTGCCTACAAAAAGTTAAACCGCCTCTTGCTGTCTTCAGAAGTTCGCTAAGTGAACGTTTTATTCGCCTAGAGAATGCTCTCTAGGAAGTTCGCGAAGCAAACTTTGGCCTCTTTCTCCTCTGTTTCTTTCTGGACCCCTTCGCTAGGACCTTCGCCAGCCTTTGCTAAGCGAACATTCGTTGTCACACTCGCTAAGCGAATATGACAGCAAAACAGCCCCTTATTTGACCACAACTTCTGAACCGTAACTCGGATCTACGCACGGTCGGAAGCGCTGGAAAGCTTATTCAATGCTCTATACAACAATGGATAAATCCCTTTAATTAAATACCTACAAAATTGAATGGAAAGCTATTAAACTCAACGATATATACAGGAAAACGCAATATACACACGAAAAACTAAAGTAAACGTATTTACACATAAAGTGGGGTTTATTAAACCAATTTTAACACAAAGTAACGATAAGTGCAACAAGACTTATATACAAAAATAGGTACAATTTGCACTTATCAATCTCTCCCCAACTTACCTAATTGTTTGTCCTCAAACAAAGATCAAACAACTCAACGAAACCGAGTGATAACCAAAGAATCACGAATCAACAAGTTTTGAAAGACAGAAAACAAATGAATGGTTCAAATGAAAAATGATACACGTAAAGTAAATACTTACCACTAAACTACGATGATAACATAGTCACGAAACAAATGCAAAATACAAAAAATCATGCCAAAAATTTAAAAACAACACAAGTTCAAATGTGAATCACACCTAGCAAAAACAATCATCGGTAGATGAAAAACACAAAATAAGGTACTTTCACTCACACAACAATCATGCAAACAATAGACTAAATTATGCAACCATCCAAAAATCATATTGAACATACAAAGGCAAGAATCACAAGGGCTTTCAAGGTTGTAGCGTGGTCGGGTAAAGAAACAAGGGGCAATTTTTAAAGGTAATTGAAACAAAAACTTGCCTAAACGTAAGGGAGTGATCAACTCACAAAGACTCAAACACAAAATTCCAATTAACTTCTTCCAAAATCCCAAGTGTTACACAAAACACAATACTTATTTAGCACAATTATTTGAACTCATTTTGTTTCCTTTTTCAAGGATTTTCTGTTTCTTTCTTTTTCACTTTTTTTTTTCTTTTTCACATTTTTCTCTTTTTTCTTTTCTTTTTCCACCTCATAGAAACCAACCAATGAGTAAACAATCATTCTCTCCCCAACTTGAATTCAACCACATCATCATGTGAATACTCCCTAATTTCTAAGGCAAGGTAAAAATTCATACAACAACACAAAAAGTTGAGGGTTCAAGAAAAAATTATCAATCAAAATCCATACAAAAAGTAAATTTGACACTCATAGAGAAACATCAAACTCAAACAACATGGATAATGACCAAAGGCTCAAAGGGGTTACAAATGATCACACACTCACAAGGTGAATTGACTATTTGGCTAGGTAGTTTTGCTCAAAATGAAACAAAATGCCTTGATCCTTTTCATGCATTCATATAATCAACACAAACAAAAGATTAAGCATAATAAAATCCAGTTAAAAAAAGAATGTTGGTACTCCGCGCATATATGAACAATGGAAAACTACCTCACAAAAAAGGTGGGAACTAAAGTGATTCACAATAAGAACAAGTATACAAAAGAATGAATGACATGAAAGTTTGTAAAAAGCCTAAGTATCATGAATATGCTAAAGTATAGAAAGCGATAAATACATACCTCAGACGTGTACAAAACTTAACAATATCATTACCATACATCCGCTAGTTGAAACGATCAAACTTGGAACATCACCGAAAGTTCCTCAAGCTACTCAAAACAAGCTCATTGACAAAAGCGAATACTATTAATATACACAAACTGAAAAACCGGAAAAAATTCATTAAACAAGTTGTAAAATGAAGATTTAAGAATTTTACGAAAAATCCGGGTACAACTTGTTTAATGAATACTCACCACACCACCTAAACTAAACAACAACAAAAGAAAAGAATACACCATGCTTGTTTTACGTCGTAAGCTCGACGCCTTTACAATGCTTAGCTAGTAACTTCCTTCCTTCATGCCATAGTGATGCCTCACCGCGCAAACCAAAAGCAAGTGTCCTAACCAAACACTTAAACAAACATTACGGAACAAAATGTATACAACACTTGAACAAACATAATGGAAACATACACTATATACGATATATACAAAACTTAAAAACAAAGAAACTATCGCAATGCGATTCAATATCAAAACCAATCCCCGGCAACGACGCCATTTTGTTGAATGCAGAATAGGGCAAGCAGCAAAAATATTTATTTTCGGAAGAATTCCCTCCGGGATTTATGTCGTGTTCACAGAGATCGGTTCGAGGGAAAAAATGTCGTTCGACAGTCTCTCGCGTTTATGAGTTTAGGTTTAAAATGGTTTTAAACATAAAAACAGAAAAGTAAACATTAAAATATAAAACAAATTCATTCTTCAACAAGACAAACTTATCCGACATGCACATAATCGACTCCTCACAAACTTAAACTTACCGACCAGTTATACTCCACCTACAATACTCCTCAATATCACCCAGCATCGCTCACAACAAAGGTTATGTCTAACACAAAGTTGAGAAAATAACCGTGTTACCATTGCCGACACTTTTGCACGCTAGCTCAAGGCACAGATGCCTTAAGCTTCGACGCCTATTGAAGATTGTTAGCTCTTAAATCTATCTCTAGAATCCAGAAACTAACAGATAATCATCCCTAATCGAAGTTTGCGAGGATTATCTCTAACGCAACTTAAACCCCGCGCATAAAGCAAAAATCATAGACAATCACCAATAAAGATTTGTAAAGCAAGTTTTATACAACGCCATGGGCGACAAATATACATGAGTTCAGAATAAATACATATACACAACCCAACAAAGAAGAAAAACACAAAGGAGAAGAGAAATGAACCAAACATCTCGCGGTTTGTCAGAGCCGATTGACGATCAATCCACCCCGGTTCACCCGTATGCAAGCTTCCATGTTGTTTTCTAAGCTAATCCACTGAAAAATGAAGTTTGATGGAGTTGGAGCAAGAATCCTCAAAACCCTCATCTAAAAAGTTACAGAATTCAATTATATACAAATCAGAATTTCGCAGGTTCGCTAGGCGAACCTTTCCATTCGCTAGGCGAATGCACAAAAATGGCACTTAAGTGCCTACAAAAAGTTAAACCGCCTCTTGCTGTCTTCAGAAGTTCGCTAAGTGAACGTTTTATTCGCCTAGAGAATGCTCTCTAGGAAGTTCGCGAAGCAAACTTTGGCCTCTTTCTCCTCTGTTTCTTTCTGGACCCCTTCGCTAGGACCTTCGCCAGCCTTTGCTAAGCGAACATTCGCTGTCACACTCGCTAAGCGAATATGACAGCAAAACAGCCCCTTATTTGACCACAACTTCTGAACCGTAACTCGGATCTACGCACGGTCGGAAGCGCTGGAAAGCTTATTAAATGCTCTATACAACAATGGATAAATCCCTTTAATTAAATACCTACAAAATTGAATGGAAAGCAATTAAACTCAATGATATATACAGGAAAACGCAATATACACACGAAAAACCAAAGTAAACGTATTTACACATAAAGTGGGGTTTATTAAACCAATTTTATCACAAAGTAACGATAAGTGCAACAAAACTTATATACAAAAATAGGTACAATTTTCACTTATCAATCTCTCCCCAACTTACATAATTGTTTTTCCTCAAACAAAGATCAAACAACTCAACGAAACCGAGTGATAACCAAAGAATCACGAATCAACAAGTTTTGAAAGACAGAAAACCAATGAATGGTTCAAATGAAAAACGGTACACACAAAGTAAATACTTACCACTAAACTACGATGATAACATAGTCACGATACAAATGCAAAATACAAAAAATCATGCCAAAAATTTAAAAACAACACAAGTTCAAATGTGAATCACACCTAGCAAAAATAATCATCGGTAGATGAAAAACACAAAATAAGGTACTTTCACTCACACAACAATCATGCAAACAATAGACTAAATTATGCAACCATCCAAAAATCATATTGAACATACAAAGGCAAGAATCACAAGGGCTTTCAAGGTTGTAGCGTGGTCGGGTAAATAAACAAGGGGCAATTTCTAAAGGTAATTGAAACAAAAACTTGCCTAAACGTAAGGGAGTGATCAACTCACAAAGACTCAAACACAAAATTCCAATTAACTTCTTCCAAAATCCCAAGTGTTACACAAAACACAATACTTATTTAGCACAATTATTTGAACTCATTTTGTTTCCTTTTTCAAGGATTTTCTGTTTCTTTCTTTTTCACTTTTTTTTTTCTTTTTCACATTTTTCTCTTTTTTCTTTTCTTTTTCCACCTCATAGAAACCAACCAATGAGTAAACAATTATTCTCTCCCCAACTTGAATTCAACCACATCATCATGTGAATACTCCCTAATTTCTAAGGCAAGGTAAAAATTCATACAACAACACAAAAAGTTGAGGGTTCAAGAAAAAATAATCAATCAAAATCCATACAAAAAGTAAATTTGACACTCATAGAGAAACATCAAACTCAAACAACATGGATAATGACCAAAGGCTTAAAGGGGTTACAAATGATCACACACTCACAAGGTGAATTGACTATTTGGCTAGGTAGTTTTGCTCAAAATGAAACAAAATGCCTTGATCCTTTTCATGCATTCATATAATCAACACAAACAAAAGATTAAGCAAAATAAAATCCAGTTAAAAAAAGAATGTTGGTACTCCGCGCATATATGAACAATGGAAAACTACCTCACAAAAAAGGTGGGAGCTAAAGTGATTCACAATAAGAACAAGTATACAAAAGAATGAATGACATGAAAGTTTGTAAAAAGCCTAAGTATCATGAATATGCTAAAGTATAGAAAGCGATAAATACATACCTCGGACGTGTACAAAACTTAACAATATCATTACCATACATCCGCTAGTTGAAACGATCAAACTTGGAACATCACCGAAAGTTCCTCAAGCTACTCAAAACAAGCTCATTGACAAAAGCGAATACTATTAATATACACAAACTGAAAAACCGGAAAAAATTCATTAAACAAGTTGTAAAATGAAGATTTAAGAATTTTACGAAAAATCTGGCTACAACTTGTTTAATGAATACTCACCACACTACCTAAACTAAACAACAACAAAAGAAAAGAATACACCATGCTTGTTTTACGTCGTAAGCTCGACGCCTTTACAATGCTTAGCTAGTAACTTCCTTCCTTCATGCCATAGTGATGCCTCACCGCGCAAACCAAAAGCAAGTGTCCTAACCAAACACTTAAACAAACATTACGGAACAAAATGTATACAACACTTGAACAAACATAATGGAAACATACACTATATACGATATATACAAAACTTAAAAACAAAGAAACTATCGCAATGCGATTCAATATCAAAACCAATCCCCGACAATGACGCCATTTTGTTGAATGCAGAATAGGGCAAGCAGCAAAAATATTTATTTTCGGAAGAATTCCCTCCGGGATTTATGTCGTGTTCACAGAGATCGGTTCGAGGGAAAAAATGTCGTTCGACAGTCTCTCGCGTTTATGAGTTTAGGTTTAAAATGGTTTTAAACATAAAAACAGAAAAGTAAACATTAAAATATAAAACAAATTCATTCTTCAGCAAGACAAACTTATCCGACATGCACATAATCGACTCCTCACAAACTTAAACTTACCGACCAGTTATACTCCACCTACAATACTCCTCAATATCACCCAGCATCGCTCACAACAAAGGTTATGTCTAACGTAAAGTTGAGAAAATAACCGTGTTACCATTGCCGACACTTTTGCACGCTAGCTCAAGGCACAGATGCATTAAGCTTCGACGCCTATTGAAGATTGTTAGCTCTTAAATCTATCTCTAGAATCCAGAAACTAACAGATAATCATCCTTAATCGAAGTTTGCGAGGATTATCTCTAACGCAACTTAAACCCCACGCATAAAGCAAAAATCATAGACAATCACCAATAAAGATTTGTAAAGCAAGTTTTATACAACGCCATGGGCGACAAATATACATGAGTTCAGAATAAATACATATACACAACCCAACAAAGAAGAAAAACACAAAGGAGAAGAGAAATGAACCAAACATCTCGCGGTTTGTCAGAGCTGATCGACGATCAATCCACCCCGGTTCACCCGTATGCAAGCTTCCATGTTGTTTTCTAAGCTAATCCACTGAAAAATGAAGTTTGATGGAGTTGGAGCAAGAATCCTCAAAACCCTCCTCTAAAAAGTTACAGAATTCAATTATATACAAATCAGAATTTCGCAGGTTCGTTAGGCGAACCTTTCCATTCGCTAGGCGAATGCACAAAAATGGCACTTAAGTGCCTACAAAAAGTTAAACCGCCTCTTGCTGTCTTCAGAAGTTCGCTAAGCGAACGTTTTATTCGCCTAGCGAATGCTTGCTAGGAAGTTCACGAAGCGAACTTTGGTCTCTTTCTCCTCTGTTTCTTTCTGGACCCCTTCGCTGGGACCTTCGCCAGCCTTCGCTAAGCGAACATTCGCTGTCACACTCGCTAAGCGAATATGACAGCAAATTAACCCCTGATTTGACCACAACTTCTAAACCGTAACTCGGATCTACGCACGGTCGGAACCGCTGGAAAGGTTATTCAATGCTCTATACAGCAATGGAGAAATCCCTTTAATTGAATACCTAGAAAATTGAATAGAAAGTAATTAAACTCAATGATATATTCAAGAAAACGCAATATACACACGAAAACGTAAAGTAAACGTATTTACACATAAAGTGGGGTTTATTAAACCAATTTTAACACAAAGTAACGATAAGTGCAACAAGACTTATATACAAAAATAGGTACAATTTGCACTTATCATGGGTCACATGCTCCTCCTCTGCTTTTTATTTTGTAATCATATCATCGACATATACCTCAATTTCTTTGTGTATCATGTCATGAAAAAGAGGAGTCATGGCCCTTTGATAGGTTGCCCCGACGTTCTTCAAACCGAACGACATCACCTTGTAACAAAAGGTACCCCATGGGGTGATGAACGAAGTTTTCTCCATATCTTTCGGCGCAATTTTGATTTGATTATAGCCCGAGAATCCATCCATGAAGGTGAATATTTTGAACTTTGCTGTACTGTCTACCAGCATGTCAATGTGTGGTAAGGGAAAGTCGTCCTTTGGACTTGATTTGTTCAAATCCCTGTAGTCTACACACATTCTGACTTTTCCATCTTTTTCGGAACTGGTACTATGTTGGCTAACCATTGAGGATATTGTGATGTGGTGAGGAAACCCGCGTCAATCTGTTTCTGTACTTCCTCTTTGATTTTGATGGCCATGTCCGGGTGAGTTCGTCTTAATCTTTGTTTTACTGGCGGACATTCCGATCTTAACGGTAGATGATGTTCCACGATGCTGGTATCCAACCCTGGCATATCCTGATAGGACCAAGCGAATACATTGGGAAACCCTTTGAGAAGCTTTATCAAATTTTCTTTGACAGTTGGATTGAGCAGTGCCCCAATCTTGATTTCTTTTCTCTCTTCTCCTGAACCCAAGTTGACCGTTTCCAACAGTTCCTTGTAAGGTTCAATGGACCTTTCCTCTTGTCTGAGTAATCGGGAGATCTCTTCTGGAATTTTGTCGTCATCCTCTTCTTCAGCCTCAAATACAGTGAATTCAAAGTTGGGAGAAGGCATCGGATCACGTGTTTCAACGGGGTTTAAAACAAGCAGTCTGCAAGACGTGATGATTGTTTTTAGAAGATATAGAGAGAATGCAAGAGTGCGTGAAGTGTATTTTCTGAAAATCCTTGTTTTTATTATTTGTTTTTTTTAGGATTACCATTTTCTAAAAAAGCGAAAAGAGAAAACAACAATAAAACGGAAATTACATAACGGCGTTATTTTATTTATGATTTTGTCGATTCTTGAAACTACATCCCTATAAAACAAAACTCTGTCGCTTTGGGCGAAGCGAAGAGGTACATTTACAGAAAGTGAGCCATATCAAAACATCCGTTTCACCTGGGCAGGGTGAAAGGTTAAGATAAAGACGACAATTACTTAGACTTATGAACGACTTTCAGAACGTTGACAGCGACCCATTGGCGGTGAACTCCTCGGTGAATCACAAAGTCGGGTACCTTCTTTCTTGGTTTGTCCTCAGAAATAACGCTGATTTCTGGTGGAGCGGGATCGTTGGAATCTGTCTCCCAGGTAGAGTTGTCGTAGGAGGATTCCTCAGCTATATCTTGCATAGTACGTGTACTCTCAGGTATATCTCCCCATCCAGTCTGCTGGATGTCTTCGAGCCTGATATGAGAGCTTTCGGGAGCGATGTATTTGACCATGAAGTCGTATTTTCCACTCGGTTGTCCTAATGTGTCCCACACTTCTGCGGAACTGGAGGACTCGTCCCTTTCGATGACGTTGATCTCGGGAAAAACATAGTTGATAAACTCTAGTCCGGCAAGCCTTGCCGATTCATCGTCGTGCTGGATGTTTTCTGAATGCCATGAGTAATGATCCCATGACATGGTGGGGACGCATGTATTCTTTTCAATGATGCTCAGCTGATATGCATCGTTCGGCTGACTCTCTTGTCCCGAGTCTCCTGGGTAAGGCTGCCAGATAGGTAAACCATCCATTGGGCCATAATAGTCATGGTTAAAGTTGTATTTCATCAGAGTGTCATCCTCTAATGAGTTTGGTGGAGCACGACATCCTTCTGGATCGCAATCTCCGTATATCATCTTGACATCTGACCTTGGTATATATCTCGAACTCTGTACCGGAAAGCAAAATGGTGTAGGAACCTCTTCCTGAGATATATAACCATCCTTGTTAAGATAGGACTTCCATTCTTCCTCTGTATCAGAGGAATCACCCTCGTTGATGGTATGTACTTCTTGAGACACTGGGTGAAGGAAACCTCCACTGTGGAAGAAGTCCTGAATGGGATAAAAACTTTCATTGTTAGTAGCAGTCTGGGCACATTTTGAAGAAAAACTAAGGCCTTTCTTCGCTTTGTTATCAGTAGGAATGACAAGTTGTCCCCATCCTTTTGCATTGTTACTTTTGATTACTTCGAGAGCATCTCTGTACGAGGAAATCGATGTTCCTCTGGCTGATTGATTGTCATTGCTCACCTAAAGTGCTTGGAATTGGGTTCCAACAACCTCCTCTGGTTCTACATAAGTGGATGACGATAAGTTACTCACGATCAAGGCTTGCTCCCTGCAGACTGTGACGAGTTGGTCATTCTTCACAAACTTCAGCTTCTGGTGAAGTGTCGACGTGACTGCCCCTGCCTCGTGTATCCAAGGTCTTCCTAACAAACAAATGTATGTTGCCCGGATGTCCATGACCTGGAAAGTGACTTGGAAGGTGTGAGGACCGATAGTTATGGGAAGGTCGACTTCACCGATAACTGTTTTACAGGATCCGTCAAATACTTTGACGGTGACCTCACTGGCTCTCATCGGAGATCCTCGATAAGATAATTGCATCAATGTAGACTTTGGAATTACATTTAGAGCTGATCCAGTGTCTACCAGTACGCTGGCTAATGCATCGTCCTGGCAGTTGACCGTGATATTGAGTTCCATGTTATGATTCAGGCCCTCTTCCGGTAATTCCTCACCACTAAATCCCAAGTTGTTGCAGGAAGTGATGTTAGAGACGATGTTGTCGAATTGCCTAATCGACACATCCTGTTCCATAAAGGCCTGCTCTAAGACTTTCTGTAGAGCCTCTCTGTGGGCTTCAAAACTGAGTAAAAGTGATAGCACAGATATTTTTGAAGGAGTTTGCAACAGTTGATCAACAATGTTGTATTCACTCTTCTGGATGAGATTTAGCATCTCATCATCAGTTTATGAAAGGTCGGGACCATTGGATTGATAGACTGGTTGATCAGGAATTTTTCGTTTGAGGTTCCCTCTCTTTGCTGGGTTCTCCAACTCCTCGGTTGAAGATTCGACCGCTCCGTGTTACTCGACTGATGTCTGCAATATTCACGACGGAGGGTAATGGAATTTCCTTTCCATTCTCAATTTTTTTTGCACCGTATTTGTAAGGGATAGCCTTAGTTGATTCATACGGTAACGGTCCTGGTAGATAGATAACTACAGGAGCCTTCTGATTCTTCTGACCATTGTAAGTAATTTCAATCAGTTCCTGGTTCGGAACTTTCGATTCGTCAAGTAAAGGGATGATGGTACAAACATCCTTCGTCCTCTTATTCTCAGAGATTACGACAACGTCCTTGATTCGATCATCGAAAAAGTCTGGCATTAAATTGATTGGCCCAGAACTTGAACACGGTCGAATCTCTTTGTGGTCCAACTGATTCTTAAGGGTTGCCCGCACGAGGTAACGTCCTTGATTATCTTCAGAGCAAACCCTACAGCATTCATAGTTATGTGGTGGCACCTAGCCACGCCCGCTCTGTATGTAGTGTAACCTCACTAGGTCTATTTCCATTGATCGGACATCCTGACTTTGATGCCTAGTAGGGTTCCCATCGATCATACTGATTTTTTGTGTGTCTTCATCCATATAGATCGGAAGCCACTAGTGGTTTAACAAGTGTTCCAAAGTCCTTTGAATGAGAGCACATCCTTGGTCACTCTCACGACATACTTTGCAGTTCTGATAATTATGCGAAGTCAGGAAACCGAGCTGGACTTGTGTAGCGTGTAACTCCATCAAGCTGGTATTTATCAGGTGAATATCAAAGATTTGAATCATATTCACTTGATACTGGTTTTTATCGCGGTAATCCTGAATCCATCCAAGATCCATCTGACGCTGGAGGGCATCTTGTACAAAAGAGCATCCCTGTTTGTTTACCGAGCAAATCAGACATGAATCGTAATCGTGCCGTGGCAGATTATGATGTTGGCTTTGCATGGAGTGCATTGCCACCAAGTTGACATTCATGGCTAGAATGTTGTGATTTTGAATGATGTTGGAATTCACATAAATCATGTTGACTCCACGAATTTGGTGCTCCTGGATCCATCCGAGATCCAATTGTTCCTGTAGAGCTGATTGCACCACAGAACATCCTTGATTGTTCTTAGAGCTGATATCACACTGGTGATAGTTATGAGGTGGCACATGGCCATATCCTCTTTGTCTACAATGCATCTTGACCAAGTTGGCCCTTAATAAGAGTACATCATGAATTTGATAGCTGTTGTTAGACTCTCTTTCTATAAAATTTACTGCAGCTTTCTCGTGTTGAGGCAGCGGGTTCGCGAGAACATTTGGATTTGTATCCTTGAAGGATAAGACCCCGCTCCTAACAAGCTTTTGCACAACGGATTTGAAACTGAGACAGTTTTCTATGTTATGCCCTGGTCATCCTTGATGGTAAAGACAGGTCTGATCTGCTTTGAACCAAAAAGGCAAACTTTCCGGTATTGCGAGAGGAGACCTGGTCTGGATGTGTCCTTTGACCAGTAGTAATGGAAATAGTTCTGCGTACAACATTGGTATAGGGTCGAACCCTGGTGGTCGTGTTGTACGGTTGTTTTTGTACGGAGGACGAGCCTGCTGAAGAGGCTGTTGTGTCCTTTGCTGAAATTGTTGTGAATTAGGTTGGCTTTTAGCAACCTGAGGTTGATACGTAGGAACAGGCGTAGGGTTAATAGCAGGAGTTATGACTGCTACTGGTTGGTACCGTTGCCTTTTCTTTCCGAGAGAGATATTCCCAATATCTTGCTCTTTTTTCTTAGGGAGAGCACTACCGTATCGTTTTGTACTACTTGATGATCTGACATCTTTAACTAGACGACCCCCTCGAATTGGTTCCTCGAGACAAACTCCCATACCAACCATTTCGATGAAGTCGCTGGGCGCACTGGCGACCATCCTGTCATAGTAAAATGAGCTCAAAGTTTTTAAGAAGATTTTTGTCATCTCTTTTTCCTCAAGAGGTGCACAAATTTGAGCAGAAATTTCACGCCATCTTTGAGCGTACTCCTTAAAGGTTTCCTTGTCCTTCTGGGACATGGCTCTGAGTTGATCTCTGTCTGGTGCCATGTCCAGATTATACTTATATTGTTGCACGAAGGCAACGCCAAGATCTCGGAAAGTTACGATCTTAGTGCGGTTTAATCCCATGTACCATTTGAGTGCGGCACCGGTTAAACTATCTTGGAAATAGTGGATCAATAGCTGGTTGTTCTTTATCTGAGTTGACATCCTCCGAGCGTACATCACCAAATGGCTTTGAGGGCAAGAATTACCCTTGTACTTTTCAAATTCGGGCACTTTGAATTTGTGCGGAACTTTCACGTTGGGGACCAAACAAAGGTCTACGGCGTCTTTTCCAAATAGATCCTGACCGCGAATAGCTTGCATTTCCTTCTGCATTTCCAGGAACTGTTCCTGGAATTCCCTCATTCTCTCGTCCATACTTTCGTTTCCCACAAAAGGTATCTATGGAATTTGTCCTTCCGGGACAGTGTGTACCACGGGGGTGGTATAGTAATTACGGCAGAGACTCTTGGTCCTTCCCAAAGTTTGTAACCTTCAGAAGTTGTTGTCGTGCCCCTGGCATCTTCGCTTTCCCGAAGTTTATAACCTTCAGGCCCAGCGGTTCCTGTTGCAGTTTTCGGATCTTCCGAGATTGGCGGAATATATCCTTCCGGGATATAGTCTATAGGTATGCCCCAGGGACAATCTTTCGGCATTTTATACCTAGGATCATACTTCTCCACTATGGGCGTTGATGTGATCTCTGAGATCACAGTCCTTTGTTGTTGCATCTGAGCTTCTGCCAGAGCTTGCATGTCGTTATGAAGTTTCCTCAGATCTTCTTTCAGAGTATCGATCTCTTCTCTCAACTCTCTGTTCTCTTCCTCGAGATCATCCATTTTCTTTTATCGATTGGCCCGAGTATTGTACAAATGAGACAGTTTGACTCTAGAATCGAGACACAAATGTGAGATTCGCAGGGAAGAAGAATGCGTTATGTGAGAATGATGAATGATATGCAATGATTATATTAATTAATTTTTTGTTTAATCAAAGTAAACCTCGACAGTTAGATTGCAAATATCAAACAGTGGGGAAACCCCGTTTTATTGAATTCAAAGATTGCGGAAATGGAAATACAGTAGATTACAAAGTGTTGTAAAGGAAATGTCTAAGCTAATGGATCCTGAGTCCTCTCTGAGGATGGCTCAGGTGCTGGTTTTGGTACTTTCCTTTTCTTTGACCGGGGCTCTCGAGCCGTTGTTGGGTTGTCATTCCTTTGCCAAGTGAAAGGAGCGAGCAAATTCCTTTGGTCATCCTGATTTTCTACAGCGTGTTGCTCTAAAATCTCAATCAGAGCGCCTTTTTCTTTTAACAGTTGCTGTATTTTCTTACATTCCACATTGAGAATACGGTACTTGTTCCTCCAAGACCTCTTCTCTTGTTGAACTTTGTTGAGAGTAACCTGAAGCTTTTTCGTATCAGACATGAAATAAAGTACAGGGTCCCTTAACGGAAGAACTTCCCGACGAGGGTAAGGCATCCTCAGCTTGAGAGCTCTAGTTTATACCCAGTGGAGATAAGGTTCCACCGAGACACAATTCGGTTTTCCTAGAGACTCTCTTCCTTTCCTATGAACATGTTTCCAGGCTTGCACTATTTCTGTCTTTAGTGCCCTGCCATTTTCTCCTTCCTTGAAGAAAAGACCTTCCAGATGAGCATTGCACGGGACATGCCTGATCGGGTATCCGAGTTGACGACGAACTAAAATTGGATGATAGTCAATTCCTCCTTTAGTTCCTATAAGGGGTGCATTAGGGAAGTTTCCACAATGGTCAATGATTCTTATCCCATCATAGATTCGGTCGTACCAATCGATGTCAGAGTTGGTAAGAGACATGATTATCTGCGACCAACGTAAAGAACTCTTATAATCCTAAAATACAGCAGACTTAGGTAAGTGGGAAATGAACCATTTGTATAGCAGGGGTACACAGCATGTGATCATTCCTCCGCTATACAAATTCCTTAAGTGTACAGAATGATACGCATCTGCGAGCAAAGTTGGCACAGGGTTTCCAATCAGAAAAACCTTAATGGTGTTGATATCAACGAAGTTATCAATGTTGGGAAACAGAAATAACCCGTAGGTGAGAAAAACAAAGATGCTTTGAAAACAGTCATGTTCCCTATACTGGCGAAGTACAGAGCTTTCTTTACCAGGAACTTGGCTAGTAAACCTTGGATTCCACCCTTAGTGGTCATGTGAGTCCTGATTTCTGACTCGTCCAAATAAATTGCTCTCGCAATGGTTTGATCATTTGGAATTTCTTCCAGTCCAGAAAAGGGAGCTCGATCAGTAATGGGTAAATCAGTCAGGTGAGCGACTCCTCCAGCGTTGGTGCTAGTTGATAATCCGGGAATGTGAAACAGTGATAAACCGGATCGTAAAACTAAATGAGCGTAGCCAGGATTCCCTCGATTACATGGACCCTTAACAGAGATAGTAGACTTCCGTACTTAGCTCTGAAAGCATCAGGGTTGGTGATCATCCTTGCCAACCCTCTCAAATCCTCTAGTTTTGGAACCTTTAAGGTGTACTTGTGAGTTTTCCTTCTACCGAAATCCATTAGCGTAATCTTTTTCTCTGACATTTGCAATCATTATCTAAGTTTAATTTGAAAAAGAGAGACTAGAAGAGAAGATTTTTCTTTCTTTTTTAATGTTTTTTAATGAAATGAATGCATGAATGCAGCACACAAAAACATAGAAAAAACATGGGGTCAAAGGTTCGGCGTCATGAAGTCAAGTCTCTACCCATCCCCAATGGTTTATACTGGTGATTTTTTGTACCTGTCCTTAAGATCACTGACCCCTTTTGGGATAACGACAACAAGCGGATCGCCAGCGAGCTGTAGTATCCTAGAGTAATCTCAAATGAGGGTAGTATCGCATGACAACTATTTCCGATAGCTTTCGCACTACAAAATGGTTTTAGTCTACTAAAATCCTTAGCTTCTCAGATAACCCAATGGAACAATCTGCTTTCATCAACCGAAGTCGTATAGGCAGTGAATCCTCAAAGGGCATCTCCACTGATTTGATGGTCGATCGGGACCTCTTATCAGGGATTCACTCCCCATAAGATTACCCATCTAGTGCCATCACTTATCTTAGGTGTATACTCAATCTTTCCACATACGGCATCACACGCATTCCCATTAGCAGAAAAGTAAACACAGATATCAATTAGGAAAAGCGGTATATATATTTGTCCTAACATCCTAGACCTCTATGTTCCTATGATCCTAACAGGTAATGACTCCCCAGCAGAGTCGCCATTTCTGTGACACTTCCGGAACTTAAGGTTTCATCCCAAAACTGTAAGAGATAAGGAATCTCCCACTGTGGTCGCCATTTTTTCTGTAGCGCGGTTTTTGTGGTTTCGAATCACTACCGCTTTGGTACTACAGTTCGATTCATTTTTTATCCTGTTAAGCTGATTAAGGAAGGGAAATAGAAGTCTCCAATTAACCCTGCTTGCAAACTGAGGTTAAACAGTCAAAACTGTTGGTTTACAGATGCTATGAAAATAGGGGAGTCTGTCTTTAGGGTTATTTTCTTAAGAACACAAGTGTCTGGATTATTTGTGAGGCTTTTGGTTAGGATACTAGACCTGATTTTCTTGGATGGATGTATGAAGGTACTACACATAGAGCGTTTGATTAGAATGTTCGCTAAGATTACGCAATCTTATGCCTACATATTCCCGTTTAACGAAACAGGGAAATCAGAGCGATCGTAGTTCCTCCTATTCTATGGGAGGAAAGAGATGTTTTGGGTGTCTTGTTCAAAGCCCAAGATTGAAGCTAAAGGTGATTTGTATCTTCTTCAAAGCCCAAGATATGAAGCTAAAGGGTCCTGACAGAGAGAGAATTTGTCATCTCTAAAGAGGGATTGTTGATTTTTGTGTGCCTTGATCAAAGCACAAAGTTGATGCTAAAAGGTTGATTGACTCAACTAGGGATTTCTTTATACAAAGTCTAAGAGGAGGCGGGAAGTTTGACTTTTCCGGGGAAAATGTTCTTTCTATCTTGTACAAAGCCCAAGATTGAGGCTAAAAGGGATTTTGACTCCGTTGGGGAGGTTTATATGTGTCTTGTACAAAGCCCAAGATTTGAGGCTAAAAGGGTTTGACTCAACAAGAGAGTGTTTTTTATATGTCTTAAAAGAGGAATTGACTCAACAAGAAAATCTTTTATACTCAACAAGAGAGTGATTTGGTGTCTCGTATGAAGCCAGAGACGGAGACTAAAAGGTGTCTCGTATGACTCAACAAGAGAGTCTTTTATACTCAATAAGAGAGTCTAAAAAGGGGGATTGATTCAACAAGAGAATCCTTTATACTCAACAAGAGAGTGATTTGGTGTCTCGTATGAAGCCCGAGACGTAAGGCAAAAGGAGATTGACTCAACAAGAGAGTTTTTTATACTCAACAAGAGAGTGATTTTCTGTCTCATATGAAGCCCGAGATTGAGGCTAAAAAAGGTTAACTCAACAAGAGAGTCTAAAAAGTGGTTGACTCAACAAGAGAGTTTGAAAAGGTTAGCTCCGCTGGGAAGAATCATTTGTACAAAACCCAAGAGGAGGTTGTCTTCCTGAGGAAGGATCATTATACAAAGCCTAAGAGGAGGCTATCTTATTGCCGAGGATTAGATCCGTAGGCAGGTCCAAGTGGGGAACTCTCATGAGAGAGGCCAGGTTTCTGTTGGAGATTGATCCAGAGTGATCGGTGTTTTTGTCCTACGTTTATAAGGAACTTGAGAATATCTTTGAGACTCAAGAGGCTTAGACTGTCCAAGTCTAGAGTTGTATCTTTTGTACTATGCCCAAGAGGAGGCACGGGCATTAAGGGATGAGAATCAACCCTAAAATGGCTGGAGTTTTGACACTAGAAAGACTGCTCTATCAAAGGATGACTAAGTTCTGTCCTATACCTTTAAGAGGTCGTCAAGGTCCTTGTATTAAGCCCAAGAGAAGGCATGAGAACTTCTAAGAAGCCGAAGGGTCCTTGTACAAAGCCCAAGAGGAGGCGGGGATGCTTTTAGGAAGCCTGTGGGTTCCCCAACCAAGAGAAGTTCAAGAAATGCAATTCACAGAGAAGAGATCATTCCAGGAAAGTTCGAGGATTTAGAAGAAACTCAAGAGATGCCATTCACGGAGAAAAGATCATCTTTGGGGAGTTAGAGTTTCTTTGACATTTTCTAAGGGTAACAGTCTGAGAAAAGGTTCACCGAGAATACTGCCTTTCTCTTTGTTCCATATTGTTTAACCCCAAGAGAAGGGAAGATTGTATCTGGAATCCTACGGGGGATCTAGTTTTGTTTGTATTTAAGAGCGACCAACATGGCTTTACCTAGTTCTAGACGTAGTTGCCGGGGAAAACCCTAAATAACTATACTAGTATATATACAATTGATATATGACAATTATATAAGAGGTTATGAAAGAAGACTAACTGTGCGCAGCTTCCCACAATACAGTTATATATATATATATATATATATATATATGAAAGCAGTAAATGAAAGCGGATAAACACTTACCCGTTGTAGAGGTTCCATGCTGTATGGTTAGTTGTCTAGAAAATTTAAAGAAAGTTTTGATAACAACTATATATTTGGATTCAAAATCAAATGAGAAAGTATTTTGAAAAGATGGTTGGGGCTTACATCTCAAGGAGAGGCCCAAATTTTAACAGTGAACGCACCATTGCTTTGATTTTGTACAGGGACTTATACAAGTGACTGAGACCCAAAGAAAGGTTTCCTGTACAAAGGGATGGGACTTACACTCTCTTAAGAGGCCCAAAGAGTGTTTTAAAGAAAAAAATGAGGCTTACAACACAAGGGGAGACCCAGATGATTTGATTTTGAATTGGCGATCCGGCCGAGGTTTTTTTTTCTTTTAACGCAGAGGGACTTATACAATATCTGAGGCCCAAAATGGTTTTGGTTAAAAGGGGATTGGGTCTTACACTCTATTAGAGGCCCATGAGTGATTTTAAGAAAAAGAATGGGGCTTACAACTCAAGGAGAGGCCCAAATGGTTTTATTTTAAACTGGAGATCGCGCCAAGATTTTTGAAAACACCGTGGGTCTTATACAATGACTGAGGCCCAAACTATTTTGGTTTCAAAGAGGGATTGGGTCTTACACTCTATTAGAGGCCTATGAGTGATTTAAAAAGATTTGTTTAGAGTGATTAAGATCAAAACCCTAAATTAGTTTCAAAATATATTTTAATTAAACAAAAATTTAATTAAAATAAGCAAAATTATCAAACATGTGTGAAAAACAAGTTGTGATCTGGGATTATTGTTTGAAAAATCATGTTTTTATCTACAAAATGATTGGAAACCAATTAATTTTGGAAAATCAAGAGAGAACAAATATTTTAAATGTTATAAAACAAATAAAAATTAATTCTTTGCAAAAATATCAAGTATATGAAATAAATAAAATTTTTGGGAAATTTTGATAAAATAAAATATTTTAACATTTTTGTGAATTATTAAAAGAAGAATCAACTCAAAATCATTAAAATTCATAGAGAAATTAATTTTTGAATCAATTAAATAAAATCACAAAATTCAAATATTCAAATATTTGAAAAAGGCGCCAAGAACACGCGCGTGTTCTGGGTTTGTCCTGATTTGCATTTTCTATCCAATCTCACCGAATACTTGATGAAATTACACAATCCACTTATCAATATGCTCGTTTTCACCTCACGATCATGTCTATGGTCTTTAATTTCATTTATTTTAAGCATGGAATGAGAAATCAAGACAAAACCTCAAGAACCCTAAAATTTGCATGAAGGCTGAGAATTTTGATACACGATCCAAACAAAGCAATTAATTAAGGGGAAACACTCTATGCATGATTATGAATAATTGGCAAAAGTATTGTGTGAGGAAATATGCATAGATTAAGAGATGACCAAGTTTAGGCTTACTTGAAGGTCGTGACAGCAAGAGCAATGTGATTTTTGAGTTGGAGGTGTTACAGATGAGTTGTGATGATCTCAACAGCTTCCCTACACCATATAGAGTGCGTTTGAATGCTTGGACTTGATTGGAAATGGCTGGATCACTTCATGGCATCTCAACTGCAACTTGGTTGAAAATATGAGAAACTGGCTGGTGATTCTGAGAAATCAGTGTTACAGTTGTGTGTTTAGTGTTTGGATCACTTCTATATGATGTTTATGAGGTGTGTGTGTGATTGGTTTGGTTGGAATTCCTCCCAAACTCAAAACCCAATAGTGACTTGCTTTAGAAGGCAATTTTGGAAGTGAGAAGGTGTTTTTGAGAAAGGCAAGTGTTGTAGGCCTTTGTGTAGCGAGCGATTTTGGACGTGGTTCTTAAGCACTGTCGCTCTCTTTTGGGGTTACTACAGGTCGATTCATTTTTTATCCTATTAAAGCTGATGAAGGAAGGGAAATAGATGTCTCCAATTAACCCTGCTTGCATACCAAGTTTAAACAGCGGTCTGTTAGGTTACGGATGCTATGTGGTAGTGGGGCCTCTCTTGTGTTATTTTGACAGAATGACGGATTTATTCTATGGTCAGGAAGTTTTAGGACTGATGTGGGATTTAGGATTTTGATTAGTGTGCTCGCTAAGATTTTTCTTTCAATCTTATGCCTACATATTCCCGTTTACTGAAACAGGGAAATCAGAGCGTTCGTAATTCCTCCTATTCTATGGGAGGAAATGGGTGTTTCGGTGTCTTGTTCAAAGCCCAAGACTTGAAGCGAAAGATGGTTTGTATCTTGTTTAAAGCCCAAGATGTGAAGCTAAAAGGTTGTTTTTCTTTAGAGAGAACTTGTCATCTCTAAAGGGGTCTGTTTGTCACAACTGTTGGGTGACTGGTTATAAAGGAGAATTACTTTAACCGGGATATGTGAATCCGACAATGCCATAATTTCCTTTATAGGGGATTTCCAACCTGAAGGAGAAGACTTTAACTCAGTGTAGAGCAATGCCAACTTTCCTTAGGAATTTCTCATGCTAAAAGAGGGACAGTGGCATGGATGTAAATAATCCAGAGGCTTGCCGCTTACAGCGATTAAATGAAGGGAAATGAGTTGTGTACTGTGAACGAGGCACATCTTTGATGCTAAAAGGTTGATTGGATCAACTAGTGGTTTTCTTATACAAAGCCTAAGAGGAGGCTATTGGCCCAACAAGAGGGAGTTTTTGTGTGTCTAGTACGAAGCCCGAGAGAGAGGCTAAAAGGTGACTGACTCAACAAGAGAGTCTTTTATACTCACCAAGAGAGTGTTTTTGTATCTCGTACGAAGCCCGAGATGGAGGCTAAAAGGGAGATTGGCTCAACAAGAGAGCCTTTTATACTCAACAAGAGAGTGATTTTGGTATCTCGTACGAAGCCCGAGATGGAGGCTAAAAGGTTTGACTCAACAAGAGAGTCTTTGTATCTCGTACGAAGCCCGAGATGGAGGCTGAAAGGTTTGACTCAACAAGAGAGTCTTTTTTGTATCTCGTACAAAGCCCGAGATGGAGGCTGAAAGGTTTGCTCCGCTGGGGAGAATCATTGTTCAAAGCCCAAGAGGAGGCTATTGTGCTGGTAACTATTTTAGTTGAGTGACAGGTCCAGTATGCTGGTTAAGAGAAAACCAATTCTTATATGAGTAACACTGTACTCATAGATTTGATCTGAGGATCGGGGTTGTTCCCTGTTCTTTAAGGAAACGGGGAGTCCCCAGGGTATTGAAGACTGTCCGAGTCTGCGGGTTTTCTTCCTATTTTTGAAGGGTGCTTGAGAATGTCTTTGAGACTCAAGGAAATTAGACTGTCCAAGTCTAGAGTTTTATCTTTTGTACTATTGCTTAAAGAAACAGTAGTAGGATCTAGACTCTTTAAAAGACTGTTCTATTAAGATGACTAATTTCTGTTCCTATACCTCTAGGAGGTCGTCGGGACAATTTGTACAAAGCCCTAGAGGAGGTTGTAAACTTTTAAGAAGCCGAGAGGTCCTTGTATGAAGCCCAAGAGGAGGCTATCATTCCCGGAGGAAGAATCATTATACGAAGCCTAAGAGGAGGCTTTGAATACTTCTAAGAAGCCGACGGGTCCTTGTACTAAGCCCAAGAGGAGGCGGGGATGCTTTTAGGAAGCCTGTGGATCCTTGCATAATGCCCAAGAGGAGGCCGATGCTTTTAAGAAGCCTGTGGGTCCCCAAACCCCGAGAAATTCAAGACAGGTTATTCACAAGGGATAGATCAAGCCAGGAAAGTTCGAGAATTTGGAAGAAACTCAAGAGATGACCTTCACGGAGAAGACATTCATCTCTGGGGAGGTAGAGTTTCTTGACAATTCCTAAGGAGGACAGCCGAAGAGAAGACTGTATCTGGTGCTCCTATGGGGGATCTAGTATTGTCTATTTCTATGAATAAACGAAACGGATTTTCCTAGTGCTAGACGTAGTTGCCGGGGAAACTCTAAATATCTATACTATTATTACACAGTCGATATGAGTTTATGAAAGAAGACTTACAGCGAAACAGCCCCACAATACAGTTATATGTATATGAAAGCGGTAAATGAAAGCGTATAAACACTTACTCGGTTGTAGAGCTTCCATGCCGTTTGGTTAGTTGTTCAACAAAGAAAGATTGAAAACAACAATATATTCAAAATCAAAGGAGAAAGTGCTTTGAAAAAGAAAGATTTGGGGCTTACAGCTCAAGGAGAGGCCCAGGGTTTTACCAGTGATTGCACTGTTAAATTTGTACAGGGGGACTTATACAAGTGACTGAGGCCCAAGAAAGGTTTTCTGTACAAAAGGATGGGTCTTACACTCTCTCAAGAGGCCCAAAATGTTTTAAAGAAAAAAAGTGGGGCTTATAACACGAGGGTAGGCCCAAAGGATTCTTCGTTTAAAATGGTGATTGCGTCGAGGTTTTCTTTTAACGCAAAGGGACTTATACAATATCTGAGGCCCAAAAATTGTTTTGGTTAAAAGGGGATTGGGTCTTACACTCTAATAGAGGCCCAAGAGTTTTGAATGGGTCTTATAGCTCAAGGAGAGGCCCAGTTTGGTTTTCCGACGGACAATGATCGCGTCGAACTTTTTGAAATACAACGGGACTTATACAATAAGTGAGACCCAAAAATTGGTTGTATTTACAAAGGGTTGGGTCTTACACTCTATTAGAGGCCCAAAAGTTTATTTTAAATGGGTCTTATAGCTCGAGGAGAGGCCCAAAAAGTTTTAAATTGGCGACGATCACGCCGTTTATTTGAAAATGTACAGAGGGACTTATACAATGAATGGGGCCCAAGAAATGTTTTTGTACAAAGGATTGGGTCTTACACTCTCTCAAGAGGCCCAAAAAGTTGGTTTTAAGAAAAGAAATGGGTCTTACTACTCGAGGGTAGGCCCAGTTTTTTGTTTTGAAAAGGCGACGATCACGCCGTTTGTTTTTGACGGTATCGGGACTTATACAATACACTGAGGCCCAAAAATGATTTGGTCAAAAAAAGGATTGGGTCTTACACTCTATTAGAGGCCCAAAGAGTTTTTAAAAAAGATTTGTTAGGGTGAAAATCAAAGAAACCCCAATTTCATTTTTTAAAGGGCATTTTTCAAAGAAAAATCAAGTAAAAAATGATAAAAATATCAAATAAAATCATTAATCATGTTATAAACAGTGATTAAGGTTTATGAAAAAGTATTTTATCCACATGAATATTTAAAATCATTTTGGTTTTAAAATTCAAGAAAAAGAAATCATTTTAAAAGAATTTAAAACAATTTAAAACAATATTTTTAATATATTAAAAATATATCAAATAATAATATTTTTTGTGATTTTTTTGGTGGATTAAAATATTATGGAGTATGAATAAGAAGTGTGTAAAACAGATTTGGAAAATGATAATTTTTGCTATGTAAAAGAATTGGTTGAGTTTTGAAGATAAACTAAGAAAAAGAGGAATGTGATGTCACAACATCACATTCGACATCACTCATGAGTTTTAAAGATAAGAGAAAAAGGGAAGATGTCACAACATCACATTCGACATCAGAACTGCACCTTGGTTTTCAACATCTTTGCGATCAAACTTCAAACATTCATAACTCTCTCAATTTTTAACGAAATTGAAATCCGTAAGAACCTATCTTGACCAATTTTTCGCAAGGAATCCAATTGTATCACTCATGCACACTAAAACTTAATGTACAGAACACACAAAGCAAAAAACCAGAACTGCATGTTGATTTTAAACATCTTTGCTTATCAAACTTTCAACCCTCATAACTCTCTCAATTTTTAATGGAATTAAAATCCGTAAGAACCTATCTTGACCAATTTTTCGCAAGGAATCCAATGGTATCACTCATACATACTGAAACTTAATGTACAACACACACAAGGCAAAAAACCAGATCTGCACCTTAAGTTTAAAACAACATAAACTCCACATATGAACATGTTAAAGTGCAAACAGTAGGAAGATCATAACATACACATTAAGGACTATATTTTTGCTTCAAGAATTGTTCAATATGATGCATGTATGTGGACAACAAAGGAAAGCATGATTCAAAGAATTCAAGTTGTGAATTTTACCTCTTTTTTGGAGATTTTGTGCAACCTACCAAGTGCTTTGTTCCAGAAATGATTTGATGCTTTGGACACCCTCAAATGACCTCTTGGATGCTTTTAGGATGATTGGAATCAGCTGGTACCTGCAAAAACACAAACTGTCCCTTTCTTGCAAAAGAGGTTAAAAGTGACCAAAATAGCAACTCTCTCAAATGGTGTTCCAGATGGGGGGAACCATTTGGGACAGTTCAAGGATGATATTTGGAGTGTGTTTGAGGTTTTATCTGGTTTGGAAAGTTACTGAATCAAGACATGGCTTAAAAAATGCAAAAAGTCCAATTTTGAGGTTTTGAGAGGTGACTTTGTGATGTTGTGATTACAGGTCACTGTTGATAGTTTGGACAGCTTACATATAATATATGTGAGGTGTGTGTGTGATTAGTTTGAGTGGAATTGCTCTCTAACTCAAAAACTCAGAATTACTTGCTTTGGAAGGAAAATTTGAGGTGAAAGAAGAGATTTTGAGGAAAGCATATGTTTGATGGCTTTGGTGTACTCAAACTGAGCACAAATGAGCTCTATTTATAGTAGAGCAAGTTTATTTTGGGATCCACAGTGAATGGCAACTGCAGCAAAGGTTTGGCCAATGTTGTCCAATGAAAATCCAAGTCTCCTCTAGCCATTGACTAGAGGTTAGGGCACAGGCTGCTGGTTCCCTAGTTGTTGGAGGAATATTGACTGAATTCAGTTGCAAATGTGTCAGTCCATGCCACCTCTAAGCATCTATTAAATGCTCCAATCCAAAATTGGAGTCTTGTCCCTCTTTTAGGGATTTTTAGGAATATCATGCTACTTCTTGTTCCAAGGACTTTGGAGGCTTGGCTCAGTGATTGTCCCCTTTAGATTTGATCCTCAGAGGTGTCCAAAGTGATGACAAGGCTTGGAAATTCGTGTGGCACAAGAAATGTGCAAATCTGTCCTGAAACTTGTCTTAAAAATCAGCTGTAGCAAGCCCTGTTGTAAAATTCATAACTCCCTGCTTGAGTATGCTACATGGACGTTCTAGGACTTTCTGGAAAGCTTAGATGACGTACTTCAACTTTGATGTTTGGCCCTAGACCTGGTTCAACTTGGATCATGGACAAAAACAACCTTGAAGTTGGGACATTCTTGCTGGAAAAATATTAGTGATGTCCTATGCAATGTTGGAACATCAGACAACTTTGAACATTAATAATTCCAAACTTTAATCACTTGTATCTTTTAATCCACTATGATATTTTGAGTTGAAGTGAATTGCATATTTGATGCTTGTCTTGCATGGTGACAAAGCTTGAAAATTGGGTGGCACAAGAAAAGTGCCCAAAATCTGTCCTAAAAAAATCAGCTCGAGCAAGGTCTGTTGTGAGGTGTATAACTCCTTGCTCAAGTTGAATTAATGGGAGTTCTTATACATTTTGGAAAGCCCTAATGACATACTTTAACTTTGATGTTTGACTTTGGTCTTGGTTCAGCTTGCAAAGTCATAAAAAATGGTCTTGAACTTGTGTAGTCAAATCTGTCCTAAAAGCTGTCATGAAAATTCTGCTTTATCAATGCTTTTTACAAAAATCATATCTCCCTGCTCGAGTATGCTACAAGGACGTTCTAGGACTTTCTGGAAAGCTGAGATGCTGTACTTCAACTTTCATGTTTGACCCCAGACCTGGTTCAACTTGGATCATGGAGAAAAACATCCTTGAAGTTGGGACATTCTTGCTGGAAAAATATTAATGATGTCCTATGAAATGTTAGAACATTTGACATTAAGAATTCCCAACTTTGGTCACTTATATCTTTCAATCCTTATGATATTTTGAGTTGATTCTTTCCACAATGTTGAAGTATCAAATACCCTCTTTAAAAGTAGCTCTTACGCAAAATCAATGGATGCTTGGATCAATAGTTACAACCTTGAAAAGTTGTGCACTTGAACATGATTTTCACTTAGAAAAAATTTCTAAGTTTCTTTCAATTTGATCAATTTTGCAATTTTGCATGATTTCTTGATTTAAATTTGATCAAATTAAATCATCCATCATATTTTCTTGAGTAATGGCTTATGAAGGTCAAAGTTGACCAAAAGTCAAACTTTGACTTTCTGCGTCAGTTGACTTTGTATTAGATGAACTTGAGGCTTGATCCACTTGAAATGTTGCACTCTTGTGCTTAATTCTTGATGTGGGAGTCCTCTTGATCCTTTGTGGATGTTTAAGAGGTTAGACAAGTTGAAGATCATGTCATTCCTTGATTGATCCTTTGTCTAAAGCCTTTGAGAGGGCTTGAAACCCTAAGCTTGATTGTAGTGAATGCTCAACAATTCCTTGAGGAGATTGATGAGGCACAAAAGGTACATCCATATTGTGATGATGATTTACACAATGATGGGACATCTTAGTGGTCAAAATTTGGGGTATGCCACTTTAGTGTGCTTAAACTAACCACAAATGAGCTCTATTTATAGTAGAGCAAGTTTGTTTTATAAGGAATAGGGAATGGCAACTGGTACAGGACTGTGGCCAATGTGATCACTTCGGAATCTCAAGTCTCCTCTAGCCATTGACTTGAGATTTGAGCACATGCCTATGGTCCTTTGATTCAAGGATAAGGCTTGACTGAAGTGTTCATCTGTGCTCAGATACATGCCACCTCTAAGTATCCATTGAATGCTCCAAAACAAAATTGGAGTCTTGTCCCCCTTTTAGGCTTTTTAGGTTTGGCATGCTACTTGTAGTTCCAAAAACTTAGGAGGCTTATGGATCAGAGTTGGTCCCTCCTTAGTCTCCCCCTGAGGTGTTCAGATGGATAAACTTGTTTTTCATTTGCAAAATTGGATCAAATCGAGCAAAATGCTCAAATCTGCCTTGTTATGACAGTTGCATCAAGGCATATTGCCACTGTCACAACTCTTAGTTCAGATGAAATTTGATGGAGTTCTTGGCCATTTTGGAAAGATCTTATGTGATACAACACATGTGTGATCATAGTTTGTTTTGAAACTTTTTGGATCCAAGTGAAAAATTCCCGTACATTTTGGAAAAAGTGAAACAGATTCTGACTTAGTGAAAATTTCACTAAGTGTTGGAAAAAGTGACATTTCATGTTTTCAGCCACATTGATCCAACCATAACTCAAAATTCATTATGAATAGGAATGAGGTGTAGTTGACACTTTTAAAGTATGCCATGAGAGCTACAAATCCATCTTTGGATCAGCCAAAATGGTTGCTTGGATCTCAAGTTATGATCCTTGGAAGTTGGTACCCTAGCCACTTTGTTCCATAACTTAGAAAAATTCTAAGTTTTTTATGGTTACCCCTTTTACAAGTTATCCCACTTTCTTTGATTTTTCTTGATGAATTATGATTCAAATCACACATTAACATCATTTTAGGGTTAAAGAACCATAGTTGTGAAAAATCTCAAAAAGTCAAACTTTGACTTTTGTGCACAGTTGACTTTTTATCAGATGAATTCCAAACTGTGCGATCCTTTGTGAAATCAAGTCCTTGACCTAAATCAAACTTGATGGACATGTTCCATGGGTGTTATAGGGTGTATTGAATCATGTCCCAAGGTTTGGGAGCATGTCTGAGTCAAAAGTCAAAGGTACAGTTGACTTTTCCCTCAAAACCCTAATTGTGGTACTGATGAAATTGAAACTTGTTGATCAAGCTTCTTTGATCAATCCATTGTTGCAAATGGATCAAGATACTATATTAGAGACCCTCAAATCATTTCTTGAGGTCTTGGCTCATGTTTTGTCCCAAAAGTCAACTTAGGGGTGAATTAGGTCAAGAAACCCTAATTCCTGATTTTTGGTAAATGCATCCCCTGAGGCAAAATTGACATGATGATTAGGTTCATGAGGTCCCTTGGGGTAACTTAAGTTATGCTTTGAAGCATTGGCTCATGCCCAGATGAAAATTTCCATTTGGAGGCCCTAGTCGACCAAAACCCTAATTTGGTGACACTGGGGATCTTGAGGCTTAATCCACCTGGAATGTTGCAACCTTGTGCTTGATTCTTGATGTGGGAGTCCTCTTGATCCCTTATGGGTGTTTGAGATGTTAGACAAGTTGAAGATCATGTCATTCATTGATTGATCATTTGTCTAAGGCCCTGAGAGGGCTTGAAACCCTAATCTTTGATAGTAGTGAATGCTCAACAATTCCTGAGGAGATTGATGAGGCCTGAAGGTACATCCATATTGTGATGATGATTTGCATAATAATGGGAGATCTTAGTGGTCAAAATTTGGGGTATGACAGGAGTGTTAAGTATTAACAAGTGTGAGTAGTGTGGATAATAGTCCCACATTTGATAGGAATGTGGTGACTTGATCATTTATAAGTGAGATAACCCATACACCTATCACCTTAAGGTTTTGGGTGAATATGTGGTGTATCTCTCACAAAGGTGTTGTTCTAAAAAAGAAAGTCTCACAATATTCAAGGCTCCCTAGTGAAAATCTCCCCTAACATTTCAATCCCAATGATTTCGTTATTAATATTTGATATTCAGAATGTATGTGATTTAGATATATAGTGTGGCGTGAGCGTTCTAAATGTCTGTCGTGACGATTTCACGTGGATCACTAATGTTCTTATGGAGAAATGTGTTGGCATTGTCTTGAGCATTGATACTCAATAAATGAAAGGCACGGATTCATTTATGGACGACAAAGAAAATAAATAAACTCGCTTATTTTACCCTTTGATTTTGACAAAAAACCGAGGTAAAAGGGTTTTTTCTTTGTTAAATAAAAAATAAAATAAAACACAGACTTTTCCCCTAGGTGTTTTAATCCACCGAGTTAATAGATTACTTCTATTGTAAAAAAACAATGGTGAATGAAAAAAATTAAAGTAACATGCACTGTTTCCTTTTTCAATTATTTACCATTCACCAATTTCTTTGTGTGTTGCAATAATCAAACAAACGACTATATTCTAAACAAAATTTAAAAGATATTATTTTCTGAAACAACAAAATTGCATTATGATTACGAATAAATTTATCAATGTTGTCAACCAAAGAAAGTAATATATTATAAAATATTTTCCTTTACTTACAATATTGGGAAGTTATTCCAATATATAACAATGTTTTCTTTTACCATTCAACGTTGGCAAGAGATGGAAACAATAACAACATAAATAACAACAACACCAACAACAACATCATTATGTGAGATATATTGCAAGAACAAAAAATTATTTGTTCAAACAATTGATGGATGATGGAAGGAAGTGGGACGACCCCACTAAAAAGAAAATAAAGGTGGAAGAAAATGTGGTGTTTATTGTTTTGATCCAGTTGCTTTAATTTTTAAGGTTACTTTAATAAACAAAATAAATGACACATGTCAAGATATGGTTCTTATGATTAATCGAACGGATAATATCAATCTAAAGTTACCTTGACTTTCCTGCTTTAAAGGCAGGGGATCCAGGTCCTAAAAGACACACACACACACACACACACACACACACATATATATATATATATATATATATATATATATATATATATATATATATATATATATATATATATCTTCTAGTTTGCGATTTGTGCAGGGGTTCACAAATTTCAAACAAATCATATTGGAAATCCCAAAAAATGCAGCTACTAGACCTATTACTGATCTAATACGAAAGTTGCAACAATTAGGGGTGGCTAAAGGGATCCGTCCCGTTGTGTATGACCTTTTTACACGCACTTTTTTTGCTTGACGGATCAAGGTTTTACGCCGGCACTCTTTAATGTGCCCGCCTTGCCCCATCCTATTTTTTGTGGGCTTTTGCGGGCATGAGCTTTTACATACAATTTTATAATTTTTAGGACTATAAGGTTCATTGCCCACTGGCCCGCCCCACCTACACTTTTATACGGGACGAGACAACTTTTTAGGCTCGCATCTTCAAATCTGTCTTCCTTACCCCGCGTCCGTTTTTTGCAGACTTATGCAGAGTAGGTTTAAATAGGGAGGACGTGCCCCTTTGCCACCCCTAGTCACAATTCGTTCAAAAGGCATGATTGACATAAAGGCTAATATACACCCAATATAACACATGAGCCCTACAAGCTTAACATAGAACTACACACACTTTTGTTTTTACTAAAAATCTAAAACAACAATCATATACAAGTATTAAATATTTACCACAACATTTTTCGATAGCAATTACATAACTCATACAATAAAAATTGTATACACTAAAAAAGGGAGGTTTGAATCTTCCATCTCTTGTTATACCTGACACTCCCCATTTTGTATGTTTTTACCAATATATCCTTCAGTAAGTTACTGGTTTTTCACAATATGTAAGTACGTACCAAATTTTTTGAAAATATATCAGAATTTTTTTAAATTGAACAAAATATTTTGGGAATTTCACTATTAATACTGACAATTTTGTTTTTGTTATGCAGAAATACCGAAAATTTCATAATTTCTGGTATATTCTAATATAGCTGTTCGAAAATTTGAAAATTTCTGGATGCACTAAAAAAATCCTGAAATAATGGAAATTCAGGTATAACTATGGTATTTAATTTTTTTTTTTTTTTGCATTAATTTGTTAAGTAAATAACCTGATAAAAAAACTACCCAATAATATATATACATAAAACTCTAAAATGTGCTACATATATAAATACAAAACAAACTACGATAACTTCATAACTTCTTCTTTCCAAAGCCTAATGCATCCTGCAAATTCTGCTTCTCATGCTCTTGCCTCTTCAGTATAGCTCTCTCTCCAACGTCCAATGACGAGAGGCAATGGACAAAACCAATCATTTTTGTTGACAAAACCAACAACAATGATTTTCTTCCTACTTGCATACATAGGTAAAGCAACTACAAGAGGGAAAAAGTGATTTTTTTAGGCCATTGACAGGGAGACAAATATGACACCGTATCTGCAAGCAATAGGGTGACCCATATCAGGAATTATCATCCATTTATTCTTCATTTTGTAGTTTCAACCTATCTCACAATCAATAATCAATTTATCTTTCATCTCTCGCCTCCCATTTACGGTATCAGAGCGAACAGTTACAACAATAATACCATATTGTTTATCAATGGATTGTGTTCATGCTAAAACTTCATATTGGGATCAAAATACTTGACATTTACATCATATGAAGTCTAAATTATCAATACCATACAAACAAAAATACATTTAAATCTAAAACAGGTTTAAAAGTAAACTTACAATGTCTTTGATGAAGAATTGCGTATAATCTTCATAGGAATTTGTTGATGAGCCTTCTGATTCGAGACCGCACTAGCAAAGCATTATTTTGTACTATCGGAAATTTTGATGAAAGGAGAAAATTGTGGTATCCCGGAAATTTGGCAATTTTTAGCAAATTTTGAAACTTTCCAAAAATTACCAGTATTGCCTATATTTTATCTCGGTGTAGTACCAGAACTTTCACAAATTCCGGTACAATTTCATATATTTTTTCAAAATATACTAGATATTCTAATATTTTCGTTATAAATGCAAACTTTCAAAAATTTTGGGAAAAAAATCGTACGAGAATTTTTGTTTTAACTACAAAAAATTTAGATTTTTTTTAGTTTAGTGAAAGTAGAAAATTTTAAGAAAAAAATCACTTTTTGTGGGTAAATATAACCATAGACAATTTTGAAAATATAAAAAAATGGTGGTGGCGGGTTTAAAATGGAGTTAGCAAAAAGATAGTATTTACATATCTAATACTTCAAGACACTTACTACTACATTAAACTCAAACTACCAAACAAATTCTTACCAAAATAGTTGCATCATACTAATCATAAAATAAAGGTCTACTTAAATAAGAAGACTTTGATGATCTACAATCAATAACAAAGCTCTATTATGCAACCTAGGAGTCTGAAAATTAATTGAAAGAAGAAATGAAGAGTTTAGAGAGAGAATAGTAAACCCTAACCATCACCATATACCCTTCCGAGATACCAGAAATGAGATCATACGCAGAAGAAGACGACGACAATGGATGGAAATATGTCAAAAGGAGGGAATGGAAACCTAAGGGTTCGAGTAAAGGCAAATGGGACACGAGTACAAGCAAAAGTTTGGATGGTGCTCATCATGTTAAAAAATCAAGTTTCTTTTTCACATAGTTTCCGGATACTCATGGTGCGAAGGATATGTATCATTTATTCAAGGTTTATGTGAACATTGATGAGGTAGTGATTCCTCTTAAGCGCGACAAAAATGGGAGGCGGTATGGTTACGTGGTTCATGAATGTAGCAGACGACAGAGTTTTAGCAGTTAAGCGGGATAATATTTTCATCAACAAAAAGAATATATTTGCAAGCATTCCAATATTCCATATTGATAGGGTGAAAATCAATAATAATCATAGGAACAAACAAGCAGACATGGTAGAAATAGGTAGCAAATTATTTATCCCACCACAGAGATCAGACGGGGGGAAAATAAAATCATATGCATAAGTGGTCAACGGATTGAATGCTAAAGGAAGGAAAGCGAATACGTGGAGGAAAACTCAGCAACCAACCTCTAGTAATGAGAAGAAACTGGTGTTTGCGCATATGTAGTATAACATTAAAGAAGAAGATCTGGAGAAAATTTATGTCTGATGGAAGAAGCGGAAAAAGAGGAACTAAAAGCTCTTGTCAAAGAAGTGAGTGAATTGTTGGGTCAATGGTTCACCAAAGTTTGTCCTTGGAGTCCTGGTGATATTGATAATGAACGTCTAACATGGTTGGAGTCCATATTTTTTTATTTTATCACATGTACGAGTGGAAAATATATATGCGCGGATGATGAAATGAGATTGCAAACAAAATTCGATGTTGCTAGAATCTAAGTCAGAACCAAATACAACATAGTGCTTAATCAAACTTTTAATATAGAGGTTAATGATAATATTTATCGTGTTAAGGTAGTGGAAGATATACATGGGCCAAAAATAATCGTGATTCTGAAACAAGATGAAGATTTAATGGCAGATAGTGATGATGATTTATCATCTGATGAGGTCAAGAACGTGTGGGAAGGAGGTGATGAAGAAGTAGTAAAAGCTTCTCCTACCAGTAAAAGTTTAACCCAAAAGATAAAAGGTGTGGATGATATGACAAAGGTTGTGATCATTTTCCAAGACAGAGGGGGGACTAATCAGAAATCCACTGAGGTGGTGACAAATATAATAAAGAAAGGAACAGAAGTGAGTGACGCCGTTGCTCAGAGTTTAGAAAATCAGCCTAACAAGTTTCAAGAAGGTGTGGCACTGAAAAGCAAGAGAAGTATGAGAAAGTTAAAGTTGACAACTGGGAAAAATTCAAAACTAAATTATTTAGCTAAAGGAGTGGGGAGAATTTCAAAGAAACGTGGAAGGAAAAAAAGTAAGATAAGTGAATACCGGACGTAGAAGTTTCAGACCCTATTTCTTGTAGCCCAAACATTTCTTTTGGCAAATAGTGATGTTTTAGAAAGAATAAGTTTAGTAAAGGATGTGATTAGGCGTTCACACTATTCAATTCCAATTCCACTAAAAAAAATATACCTTATTAGACCCCCTTTCATCTTTTATGAAGCATAGACTCCGACACGGACACCGGGACACGACACGGACACTATAACACCGATAATGTCGAAATATAGGATACCGACACCGCTATATATAAGAGAGCATTTTAGCTTTATTTATCTATCTATGATATAAAAAGTTGAAAATATTTATTATCTATTATCTATTATAATATATTAAATCTAATGCACTGCATTATATTACGACACATAATATACCATGTAGATTATATTTGCCACATCATTTATATTCCTATGTGGCATCTTCTAAAATCCATCTTCACTTCTTAAAATGAAAAATCACATAGTATTAGAGGTCACAAGTTCGAATCCTGACAAATGCAAAAAATATATTAATTTAATAATTTCTTATATACTTTGATCAATATTATTTTCATAACAATTATAGATCATTATTTCTATTTTTCTCTCAATTATGTTTTAATTATTGAAATTATAGAAAAAAAATTATATATATGTTTATTCATATTTCATATATAAGATATAGAGTTTTCAAAATTTGATTTATAGTTTGCTCAATTATTTTTACGGTGTTCATAAGGAGTATAATAAAAAATAGAGGTAATAGTGTTGAAAATAACACTCTCATTTTTCAACTACTATACACAATAAAATTACTTACAAATATTACAATATCATTAATAATAAATTAAAATAATTCTTTTTTAGAAAATAAAATACAAAACATATTAACCTATTAAATACTTGGTATAGTTTGCCCAATTTTTTTATGGTGTTCATGAGTATAATAAAAAATCGAGGCTATAATGCCAAAAATAAGAACTCTCATTTTTCTACTTTTATAAACAATAAAATTACTTTAAAATATTACAATATCTTTAATAACAAATTAAAATAATTCTTTTTTAAAAAATAACTTACAAAACTTATTAACCTATTAAGTACTTGCAAACTTTAATTTATATTATTTTCATAAAAATATATAAGACATATATCTATTATAATATATTAAATAAAAAAGAGATAAGTACATATCATCAACAACTTAAAATTTAATATTTAAAAAAGAGATAAGTGTCAACCAAAAAGACATAAAATTGAAAATTAAAAAACAACAATAGATATCTTTTTGAATTATTTAATTTAATAAAATTAAATTTTAGATATCATTCCACTTATAATCAAATAATTTTTTATTTCAAGTAAAATGTAGAATTTATTTTTAATTTATTAATATTGTATTCTCTATTTCAAATTCATAATAAATAATTAACAATATAAAATTATCCATCATATTTATTATAAAAATAATTTTATTTGTGAATACAATTCAATAAAAAAATGAAAAAAAGGGTCTTAATCTAGTTCTAACAAAAATTAATGTCTTTGATTCTTAATTGATAACATTGCTTAAATACACGTTTAAGCATTTTAAATTTTTGTGAGATTTGTCTAAAATATGTGGAAAGGTGTGTTGAAGCATAGAGAAAAACCATAATTTAGTGGACACTTGTCTGATTTTTCCGACACTTCTTTGGCCTTTCCGACACGTGTCGTACGGGTGTCATACAAGTGTCGGACACCGCCGTGTGTCGGATGCAACACCCCCTTTCTATACCCCCAAATAATCACATAATCATTTAGGCACATATTAAAAATTCTGTCAGAGTATAATTATAAACATAGTATAAAAGAGGTATGTCACATTATACATGAAATTAAAACATTCAACATCTGCTCAACAATTGATATGCAACAGTGGGGGAACTTTGCAACAGAGGAACTTAGTCCTTACACCCACATCTCAATATTTAAAATTAAAAGCGGAAAATCTAAACATTGAATAACATCATACATATATACATATATGGATATATCATCAAGTATTATCCACCAACATAATTCATGTTTACATAAACATTCATCAACAAGATACATGTACAAATGTATCACAAAAGAATCATAATCATCCTAGCTACCCGGTGCTACATATCAGAGCCGACCGACCAAAAGAATGAAGACACGCTTCACAAAAGACCACCAGTATACCTACTCTGCAATGCCTCATAGAGCATCATAAAACAGCAGAAGGGTGAGAAATATTATCATAATAACAATGCATATAATTATATATCCACTACAACAAAAGTAAGTTATAACATCACACCTTAGACAGCGCTTTAATACAAAAGCGCTGCTATAAGTTAAAAACAAGGAAACTATTCATTTAAAAAAATAAAAGCGCAAAAAAATATAAGACCTTAGACAGCGCTTTGGTCAAAAGCGCTTTATAAGGTCTTATAAATTTTAAAAAAAATTTAATGGAAAATATTAGACAACGCTTTAGTTAAAAGCGCTTTCTAAGGTCTTATAAATTTAAAAAAAATATAAGACCTTAGACAGTGTAACACCCCCATTTTATACCCCCAAATAATCAATTAAATCATTTATGCACATATTAAAAATTTCGTCAGAGTATAATTATAACATGGGATAAAAGAGGCATGCCACAATTTATATGAAATTAAAACATACAACACCTGCTCAAATAGATATGCAACAGTGGGGTAACTATCAGCAATAAAGGATCTCAGTCCTTACACCCACATATCAATCAATATTTAGAATATAAGCGGAAAATCTAAACATTGCAACATCAAACATATATATACATCATCCAGTGAATCACATCAAACATCAGGTTTATACACATAATTCATCAGCCAGATACATAAATCAATGCATCACAAAAAGGAATTCAAAATCATCCTAGCTACCCGACGCTACATATCAGAGCCAGACGGCCAAAAGGAAGTGAAGACACGCTTCACCAAAGACCACCAGCATACCTAATCTGCAATGCCTCATAGAGCATTATAAAACAGCAGAAGGGTGAGAAATATTATCATAATAACAATGCATATAATTATATATCCACTACAACAAAAGTAAGTTATAACATCACACCTTAGACAGCGCTTTAATACAAAAGCGCTGCTATAAGTTAAAAACAAGGAAACTATTCATTTAAAAAAATAAAAGCGCAAAAAAATATAAGACCTTAGACAGCGCTTTGGTCAAAAGCGCTTTATAAGGTCTTATAAATTTAAAAAAAAATTTAATGGAAAATATTAGACAGCGCTTTAGTTAAAAGCGCTTTCTAAGGTCTTATAAATTTAAAAAAAATATAAGACCTTAGACAGTGTAACACCCCCATTTTATACCCCCAAATAATCAATTAAATCATTTATGCACATATTAAAAATTTCGTCAGAGTATAATTATAACATGGGATAAAAGAGGCATGCCACAATTTATATGAAATTAAAACATACAACACCTGCTCAAATAGATATGCAACAGTGGGGTAACTATCAGCAATAAAGGATCTCAGTCCTTACACCCACATATCAATCAATATTTAGAATATAAGCGGAAAATCTAAACATTGCAACATCAAACATATATATACATCATCCAGTGAATCACATCAAACATCAGGTTTATACACATAATTCATCAGCCAGATACATAAATCAATGCATCACAAAAAGGAATTCAAAATCATCCTAGCTACCCGATGCTACATATCAGAGCCAGACGGCCAAAAGGAAGTGAAGACACGCTTCACCAAAGACCACCAACATACCTAATCTGCAATGCCTCATAGAGCATTATAAAACAGCAGAAGGGTGAGAAATATTATCATAATAACGTTGCATATAATTATATATATCTCAACATCTAATACACATATACCACATTCTCACCACAACTCATCACTATGCATATATTTATACACATAACATCAAACATATACCATAAGTCATTTACAAGGCATAACAATCCGTAATCAACACATAAAATCCCATAGCCATATCCATTCATGCTCAAATACATGTATCACTAATACATATCCATTTATTCAACATAAACACTCATACCTGTTTACTTACTAATGTATCATTACAACGATACCATCCTTACTGCAAATCATCACATTTCATTCTATATACATCGCAAGGCATATATATATATATATATATATATATATATATATATATATATATATATATATATATATATATATATATATATATATATATATATATATATATATACAAACCAAGCACATTCATCACAATGCTTATCATCCAACATAAATACATACATTTATGTTCATTCCATCAATGCACAAATACAATGATGTCAAATGCAAATCATAGAGACCGACACTCGACTCTATGCAGATGCAATGCGGGTACCGACTCATCAACCCAAGTTCAATTGAAGAACTCGTTGGAACCATCGCTCACACCTATCACTTAGGTTCACGACGTTCACCCATTGCTCACACCTATCACCTAGGTTCACAATGTTTATGGATTGCTCACACCTATCACCTAGGTTCACAATCCGATTGCTCACACCTATCACCTAGGTTCGCAATCGTTTCGAGGAAGGTTGTTATAGCGTGGTAAAGATGGTCTATGCCCCATCATGATTGTCGGCTGTCTATTGGCAAATTGAGGAACTGATCACCCTTAATCTCTTGTTGATAGCAGACGGAAATTGTGTTGGATGGAGTAGACGTGTCTTTCCAGCTTAGACGGCATGTTGGTGGTGTTAGTGTTCTAGATATTAAAAGTAAAGCCAAAGAATGGATGATTGATTCGTATAGCCAGCATGTGGTGTATACTCGTATGGATGCTATGGAAAGCAAAACACAGAGTTACAATGAGTTAAGGAGTTTTGAGCTTAAGGTATCAATGTAAGAATTTTAAGGAAACCATTATGTATGAGTAGCAAGTTTAGAAAAGAGATGAAGTTTTAAGATAAGTTATCCAAGTGTGGATGTTCATTGCGAATAAGTTTCAAGGAGCTAAAAGTAGGAGTTGTCTACAACTCCAATTTTGATTTTTGCCTGATCTTAAAGAACAGTTTGAGGAGCATTGAGTTATGTCTTGATGAGTTTAGTCGGTGGGTTAATGCAATATGGTTAAGTCGTAGCTTATGCTTTACGATAATTGAGGATTCATCCAAGGATTTATACTATTCAGGATTGGGGATTGGTTGCAGTGATTTTGTGTAGAAAGTATGGAAGTGTTGTTGTTATGGATCTAAGTTTGAAGTGATTGGTAATCGCAAGAGAATAGAGTATGAGACAACTAGGAGGGTTGGAATTCCTAGACGGGTTATGAATTTGAGTTGGATTATTCTTTGAGAAGGATTAATGTCTTGCCTGATGAGTTAAGTTGGAAGCCCTTGCATGGGTATGATCGGATGGTCAGATAAGTAGAATTGTTTGAGCAGTTCAGATGCTTGTGTCTGGTGTGTAAGCTAATGCAGCATAGAATGAAGTAGTGGATATAACAAGTGAACAAGGATTTTCTGGTGATTAGTAGAAAAAGTCAAATGTTGATTATGGAATTAGTGGTTTTGTTAGTCGCGAGTAATCAGAGTGCACAGCGGAAGTGTGGAATTCTTGTATTAGTTGTTGAGAGACAAGGATGCAGGTATCCTGGTTTTGTGGATGTTGTTGAGATAATGTTGTGTCATGGAACGTTATGTTCTTGTCCGTGTTGTTGTTTCGTTTCCATTGTGATGGTTCGAGTACGTGTAGCTAATTCCTATGTTTGGGGATTAGGGGAGTGGTACCAATGGTGTTGGTGTCAATCTTGTCGTGGTCGTTGTCTTGTCGTTGTTGTTTGTTGGTTTGTTGTTTATGTTATTCGTGGTGTGCCTTGTGTCGGCATGATAGTTGGTTGGTCGGACGCGAGAGTAGTATCCGAGTTTGTGTGTGCTTAGCATATTTTCGAGGACGAAAATGTCTAAGTAGGGGAGAGTTGTAACGACCCGATTTTAATTATCTCTATTTGTGGAGTTAATTATATTATTTTGTGGAGTATTTTACTTTAATTTGACAATGATTATGTTATTGGTGAAATTGGTGTTTTAATATGTTATGTTTTCATATTAAGCATTTTTACCGTTTTTGAGAGTTTGCAGGGAAAATTGGAATAGAGGGTATTTTAGACTTTTCACCTTAAATAGTATTCAATTAATGAGTTAATAGATATTTTGGGATATTTATGTTAAGTAAATATTTTTGTGTTTGTGAGAAAAGAAATAGAAGGGATAGAATTAGAAAGGAAAGAAAAAGAGAGAAAACTATATATAGAGAGAGATAGTAAGAGAAAGGGAAGGAAATAGGAGAGAAAGAAAAGGAGGAGAAGAGAAAGAGAAGGAAAAGAGGAATTTTCACCCGAATCGACTTCCGATCGTTTCTAAACTCGGGTAAGGGTGTGAAATATCATTATTCTAAATTTGTATACGATTATGTATGATTATTTCCGATTGTTTTGGTTGTTTAAGAGAAATATGAGTTTTAGGTTGAAAATGACATAATCGGTCGTAAACGATGTTTTCACGGATGGAATTCGAAATAAATTGCGTAGATTAGTCGAGTGAGGTGAGGCCGAGATTATAGAAACTCGTTTCGTTGAAATCGGTTGATATTTGAAGATTTCATGTTTTTGGGTTTTGGAAAATTTGATACTTTGGTGAAAAATAGTGGAGCATAGCATCTTGTTTTTATGATCCTAATAGTTGCTATATGATGTATATAGGTTGTATAACAATTTGTTTCATGAGAAATGATGGATTTATGAGGTTTTTATGTTGATTTTCGTGGCTGAACAGTAGCATTTTCGTACAGCAGTTTTTCTGGTTTTTCTTGACAGTATTTTCGCAACAGCAATTTTCTGGTTTTGACAGCATTTTGCAAAACTTCAAAAATTCATAACTCTTGAACCGTAAGTCGGTTTTGACCCCCGTTCGAAGTGTTGGAAAGCTAACGAGATGTTCTTTCTAGGAAAAATAGTTTTGAGGTCTGAACCTAGTCCAATCGGTACAGTTTTTTCGAACCGTTTCGTAGTGTCGGGCGTCCGGTTTATGTTTTTGCGTTATTTTGAAATATCCATAACTTATTCGTTGTTTATCCGATTTAAACGTTCTTTATATCGAATCGAAGGTGTTGAGGAGTACTTTTTGATGATTATGGAAAATATTATTTTTGGCCGACTTTTGGCCGACTTTTCCGACTATTTGTGAATAGTGATTTTGTAGAAAATGTTAAGTATGTTAATTGTGAATGGTATGAATGTGTTGTGGACAGGTTTGTGGAGTGAACCTTTGATTGAGGAATTCTTTGTGAATTGTGGATCTTTAGTGAATGTATGCATTGTTTGAATTAAGTGATAATGCATGTTAAATGTGAATATATGATGAGATGTTGTGGTGATGGTTTGTGGCCTTAGGGAAAATAATTGCATTGATGTAAATTGAATTACAATGCATGAAAATGACTATGTGGATCACATTGTTGTATTTGAAGAATTGTATATGTTGTTATACAATTGATGTATGTGATATGTATGAGATAAATGCATTACTATATTGTGAATACGTATGCATTTCAAGAGTGTCATGAGTCATGTTGTATGTGAAACATCATGATGTGCATTCTTAGGTTAAAGGGTTCTAAGATGAACCTATTGTAAGTCGTGAACCTAAGTGATAGGTGTGAGCGATAATTACAAACGATTGTGAACCTAGGTGATAGGTGTGAGCAATCGGATTGTGAACCTAGGTGATAGGTGTGAGCAATCCATAAACATTGTGAACCTAGGTGATAGGTGTGAGCAATGGGTGAACGTCGTGAACCTAAGTGATAGGTGTGAGCGATGGTTCCAACGAGTTCTTCAATTGAACTTGGGTTGATGAGTCGGTACCCGCATTGCATCTGCATAGAGTCGAGTGTCGTTCTCTATGATTTACATTTGACATCATTGTATTTGTGCATTGATGGAATGAACATAAATGTATGTATTTATGTTGGATGATAAGCATTGTGATGAATGTGCTTGGTTTGTATATATATATATATGCCTTGCGATGTATATAGAATGAAATGTGATGATTTGCAGTAAGGATGGTATCGTTGTAATGATACATTAGTAAGTAAACAGGTATGAGTGTTTATGTTGAATAAATGGATATGTATTAGTGATACATGTATTTGAGCATGAATGGATATGGCTATGGGATTTTATGTGTTGATTACGGATTGTTATGCCTTGTAAATGACTTATGGTATATGTTTGATGTTATGTGTATAAATATATGCATAGTGATGAGTTGTGGTGAGAATGTGGTATATGTGTATTAGATGTTGAGATATATATAATTATATGCAACGTTATTATGATAATATTTCTCACCCTTCTGCTGTTTTATAATGCTCTATGAGGCATTGCAGATTAGGTATGCTGGTGGTCTTTGGTGAAGCGTGTCTTCACTTCCTTTTGGTCGTCTGGCTCTGATATGTAGCGTCGGGTAGCTAGGATGATTTTGAATTCCTTTTTGTGATGCATTGATTTATGTATCTGGCTGATGAATTATGTGTATAAACCTGATGTTTGATGTGATTCACTGGATGATGTATATATATGTTTGATGTTGCAATGTTTAGATTTTCCGCTTATATTCTAAATATTGATTGATATGTAGGTGTAAGGACTGAGATCCTTTATTGCTGATAGTTACTCCACTGTTGCATATCTATTTGAGCAGGTGTTGTATGTTTTAATTTCATATAAATTGTGGCATGCCTCTTTTATCCCATGTTATAATTATACTCTGACGAAATTTTTAATATGTGCGTAAATGATTTAATTGATTATTTGGGGGTATAAAATGGGGGTGTTACAGACAGCGCTTCGGTCAAAAGCGCTTTCTAAAGTTTTGTTAATTTTAAAAAAAAAATTAAAGGAAAATATTAGACAGCGCTTTCCTTAAAAGCGCTTTCTAAGGTCTTAAAAATTAAAAAAAAAATAAAATCAAAAGCGCTGTCTAAGGCCAACCTTAGAAAGCGTTTTTAAAAGCGCTGTCTAAGGTCTAATTAAATTAAAATATATGAATAGTCAGTATTCATTTTCATATTTCCGCTCTTTCTTCTCCCACTGCGAGCGAGGACGCTGAAAAAAATATCCTCCTAGGGTTTGTTAAAACTTCTCTTGATTTGAATCTGTTCTTCCGATTCACCATTCAATGGGTGCCAATTCGAATCTAGCTGAATCTACTCACGATCTCAACGAGTAGATCTCTCAGCTCATGCAGTGCAAGCCACTTTCTGAACAGCAGGTTTCATGAAATTTCTATAAATTGTTACGATCTGCTTTATTTTTCAACAATTAGGTTAACACGTGTCCAATTCATGCTTGATTTGTTTTAGGTTTTAGTTTTTCGCCATTTATTACATTCGGTGGGAGTTTGTCATTGGAAATTGTGGTTGATTTCGTTATGTGGAGACTGAGATGCGATTGTCTTTTTGTTTTTGTTTAAGACCTTAAATTTTGCTGGAAATTGGTTTTCAGCTTTGAAATTTCGCATTTTGGTATCTGGTATGTTATTATTGGGTTTTGTTAGATGAAGATTGTGTTGTTGTTATGGTATGATGGTATGTAACACATTTGAAGATTTGACATCTGAAGATATAGTTGTTCTGTATTGGAAATTGAAACTGTATGGCACTTGGATTTGGATTTATCTTGAATTATTGCTATTGCCCAAAGAAATTTGGGAATAAATTGTTGAATGTAGCAATATCGTGATGGGGTTACCTATGGAAAATCGTGGCTTTGTAGGCATCTCAATGGATCAGAGGTTGGTTTACGGTGGGTTTTGTTTCTGACTTGTGAGTTCAAGAAGCTTAACATGGGTTAATTGGATGTGATTGAAGGTTGATTAGATTAAAATATGAGTGTGTTGGTTCTTCATAGTTCATACATTCTTGGTTCCATCAAGTTCTGCTTTGTTTATCTTTCCATGCAAAAGATATTGTAGTGAATTTTGTTTACTTTCGATATACTGATATGGGAACAATATCTGGGTGTAACTGCTACCTGAGTAATGTATCTCTGGGAATATTTTTCCCTTTCAGTATTTATTAACTTAAAAGGAGTATCATTTTGTATTAATGTTTTTTACAAGCATCATTTTATAATTATTCTTTGTATTGTTTGTTTGAACAGTTTTGTCTCTAATTAGGGAGCTATGTCCAACTTCATTTATTTCTTGTGACATTATCACCCTGGGAACAACAAATACATAAAAATTAAATTATGGTGTTGTTTTGTGCTCTAACTTTAGGTTAAAGAATTATGTGAGAAGGCTAAGGAGATTTTAATGGATGAAAGTAATGTCCAGGTAGAGCCTTTTCTGCCTGCCTTATTTTTCAACGAGACCTTTTTTTCTGAATACACCTTTGGCCAGGTAAACATGGCTTTAGTCTCTCTACTCTGCACATGATTATTATTATTTTTTTATGAAGCACTGAGAGATCTATTACTGTTTTAATTATAACTTCAATTCCAATTCGCATTCTTTCAGGATATATCTGAACAATTCAATCATACGAACAACCTTAAATTGATTGCTAGAGCTCACCAACTTGTTATGGATGGATTTAACTGGGCTCATGTAATTGTCATTCGCATGGAATGATCATCTCTTTTATTTGCTCTCTATAGTTATAGGAATGATTATCTCTTTCAGTGCTCCTAACTACTGTTACCGATGTGGCAACATGGCTTCCATATTGGAGGTTGATGATTGCAAGGGCCACACATTTATCCAGGTCTGTGTCTCCGTTATTCAACATAATTTCCACATATTGTTTAGTTCCATCCGATGTATGTATTTCTAACTTATGAGTTATTTTAATATTAACACATATCTCTCATGTCTAATGAAATAGTTAAAACTAAATCAAACTATGTTATATTATTATGTAGTACTTTGAAGAATGCAAGTGTGCTCATTACTCTATTTCTCAATTGGATGAAATTAAAGAGGATTGGTGTCAATACATTATGGAGCTCGAAATTTTACAAGGTATAATATTGTACTCTTACTTTAATTGATGAGAATTTAAATATGTGTAACTTTGTTTATGTATTCTTTTAATTGAATTACAATCTTTGTGTTTTCAGGACCTATAATGTAGATTTGAAGCAATGCTTTGGTTGGATGCAAAAGTACTAGTATAAGTAATATGTGCATTTGTAGAAAAAATGTAATGATTTGTAATTATAAATAGGTGTATATATAATTTTGGTTTGTAATTTTAAATATATATATATTGGTTTGAATTGCCAATTGTTTTGGATATATAATTTTGGTGTAAATTGGTACATTTAAACAGGATAAATTGGATTGATTTGAATCTCCAAATTGTGGTATTTTTCTGAAAAAAATTGCTGGTTGAAAAACAGGTCAAATTCTGGTTGAAAAAACCTGGTAAAAATTGTGGTTTAAAAAAATTTATATAAAATTTTTCGTATACCTTAGACAGCGCTTTTGGTGAAAGCGCTGTCTAAGGTGGGGATTAGAAAGCGCTTTTGACAAAAGCGCTGTCTAAGGTGGACCTTAGAAAGCGCTTTTACCAAAAGCGCTGTCTAAGGTATACCTAAAAAAGTTCAAAAAGGTTGACCTTAGACAATGCTTTTGGTGAAAGCGCTGTCTAAGGTATACCAAAAAAATGTCAAAAAAGGTAAGGCTTAGAAAGCGCTTTTCACAAAAGCGCTGTCTAAGGTATACCTTATAATGTCAAAAAGCGCTGTCTAAAGGTACCATAGACAGCGCTTTTCATTAAATATACCCCCCTTTAGACAGCGCTTTTGGTATTACCCAAAGCGCTGTCTAAACCTATAGCAGCGCAGGTTTAGACAGCGCTTAAAAGCGCTGTCTAAGGGCAAAAAAAGCGTTGTCTAAGGTCTTATCTGTTGTAGTGATCTTAGCATAAAAATACACGTATTCTACATTCTCACCACAATTTATCACAACCCACTCATATACATCACAATGTATATATATACAGAACCAAGCATATTCATCATGCATACTTTCACAATTCTCATCATTCCACATAAACATACATATTCATGTTTATTCATCAATACTCAATTATAAAGATGATAAATGCAAATCATAAAGACCGACTCACGACTCTATGCAATTGCAATGCGGTACCGACTCAATCATCTCAAGTTCACTCAGGAACTTATTGGAACCATCGCTCGTTACCAATGTAACTCCCCGTCGGGCCTACGATGTTCACCCATTGCTCACACCTCACATAGGCACACAATGTTTATGGATTGCTCACACCTCACAGAGGCACACAATCCGATTTCTCACACCTCACCTAGGCACAAAATCGTTTGTAATCATCGCTCACACCTCACATAGGCACACGACGTTACAACGGATTCTCATTAGAATCACTCAGCACAAGAATGTACATCATTATGCTTCACATACAAAATGACTCAAGACATTCTTGAAATGCATACATATTCACAATGTATCCATGCATTCATCTCATACAATCACATACAATCTATATACATTCACATCAATGCACTATTGTATGATTCACATCCAAAACACACATTCAAAACGGTAAAAGTCGCTAAATAACACTATTCCTGACTTTCCGACATAATTAAATCGGCTAACAATTTCCAACTCATCATAATAAGAAAGTACAGCTCAATAGCTTCACAACGATACCAAGAATGTAAAAATAGGATATTTTGAACAATTTCGTAATAAGAAAGTACAGCTCAATAGCTTAACAATTTCGTAACGGAACACAAGTTACGAAAGAAAACGAAAAACGATATTTTGAAAAGTCCCATTTTATCATTCTCCTGTTCATACGCGTATTGCCCTGAGCCATACGCGTATTGCCCAAAATCCTCGCCATGCCATACGCGTATTGCCCAAGGCCATACGCGTATGGGCAGAACCATTTTCTTCCCAAAATTCCCATTTTGAACCCCATATGTAACGCCCCGATTTTGATTATTTCCCAATTATGTGGAGTCTTTTATTTTAATTGGATGATAAATTATTTTAATTGTGAATTTGGTGTGTTAAATGTTATTTTACCGTTTTGAGAGTTTTCGGGGAAATTAGAATGGAGAGTATTTTAGACTTTTCTCAATTAATGATAAATTAGAAATTAAGTGGAATTAGAATTGGTGAGAAAAATGAATTAATTGATTGTTTGGAAAATGAGAGAAAGAAATAGAAAAGAAAGAAATAGAAAGAAAAGAGATAGAAAGGAAAAATAGTAAGAAAAGGGAATTAGAGAAAAGAAGAAGAGAAAGAAAGAGGAGGGAGAGAAAAGAAGAGGAAAAGAGGAAAACTAGGAAAATTCATCAAGATCAATCACATAGCAAGTTGGAATCCGGGTAAGGGTGTGAAATCTTGTTATCTTAGCATTGTGTATGATTATGTATGATTGTAATGTTGATTTTGTTGATTTTCATGAGTTTTGGGGTATAAACCCATTGGTGTAGAAAATGGTAGAAATCAATGTTTTCGCGGATAGAAATCGATATAATTTGTGTTGTATAATCTCCATATGTTTATGAATCATTGCTATGAATTATTTTGCTATTGGAAGGGATTTGGGGGAGAAAATGGAGATTTTGGGGGTTTTGGAACAGTGAAAACGAAGCAGAATTTCTGCTTCTGGTGCAGAACGCCGGGCGAAAGGCCCAGAGCGCCGGGCGGTTCGAGCCTTCGCCGGGCGAAATTGAGAGGCGCGAGGGTGCCAAGCTACTGGTTTGGTTCAGGTTTGGGGGAATTTCCTTCGCCCCTTCTTCGCCGGGCGAAGCGAAGGCGAGAAGGAAGCGTCGCCGGGCGAAACATTCCTGTCGCCGGGCGCTTCGTTTTTTTTTATAATTTCCATTTCTTTTAAAAATTCATAATTCTCGAACCGTAATTCCGATTTAGGCGTTCTTTATCTCGTTGGAAAGCTATTGAGTTGTACTATATGTTCATGATGATTGGAAATTGTTAGCCGATTAAATAAGTCGGAAAAGTCAGGAATAGTGTTATTTAGCGACTTTTACCGTTTTGACTGTGTGTTTGAATGCGAAGCATACAATAGTGCATCGATGTGAATGTATATAGATTGTATGTGATTGTATGAGATGAATGCATGAATATATTGTGAATATGTATGCATTTCAAGAATGTCTTGTGTCATTTTGCATGTGAGGCATCATGAAATACATTCTTGTGTTGAGCGATCTTAATGAGGATCCGTGGTAACATCGTGTGCCTATGTGAGGTGTGAGCGATGATTACGAACGATTGTGTGCCTATGTGAGGTGTGAGCAATCAGATTGTGTGCCTAGGTGAGGTGTGAACAATCAGATCGTGTGCCCGCGTGTGGGGTGTGAACGATCGGGTCGTGTGCCCAGGTGGGGTGTGAGCGATCCATAAACATTGTGTGCCCATGTGGGGTGTGAGCAATGGGTGAACATCGTAGGCCCGACGGGGAGTTACTTTGGTAACGAGCGATGGTTCAGCTGAAGTTCCTGAGTGAACTTGAGATGATTGAGTCGGTACCGCATTGCATTTGCATAGAGTCGTGAGTTGGTCTCTATGATTTGCATTTATCATCTTTATAATGATGAGTTGTTGATTAAACATAATTGTGTATGTTTATGTGGAATGATTGGGAATTGTGAAATTATGCATGATGAATATGCTTGGTTGATATATATACATTGTGATGTATACGGGTGAGTTTGGGTGAATTGTGGTGAGAATGGGGAATATGTGTATTTTTATGCTAAGATATATATATAATTCTAGGCATTGTTATTATGATAATATTTCTCACCCTTCTGCTGTTTTATAATGCTCTATGAGGCATTGCAGAGTAGGTATGCTGGAGGTCTTTTTGTGGAGCGTGTCTTCATTCTTTTGGTCGGTTGGCTCTGATATGTAGCACCGGGTAGCTAGGATGTATATTATTCTTTTATGATACATTTGTACATGTATCTTGTGGATAAATGTTGATGTAAACATGAATTATGTTGGTGGATAATACTTGGTGAAGTATATATCTCTGTATATATGTTTGAATGTGGTTCAATGTTTAGATTTTCCGCTTTTATTCTAAATATTGAAATGTGGGTGTAAGGACAAAGTTCCTCTGTTGCAAAGTTACCCCACTGTTGCATATCAATGTTTTGAGCAGGTGTTGTATGTTGTAAAAATTGTGTATGATGTGACATGCCTCTTTTATGCCATGTTATAATTATACTCTGACGAAATTTTTAATATGTGCCTAAATGATTATTTGATTATTTTGGGGGTATAGAAAAGGGGTGTTACATTAAGTGGTATCAGAGCCAGAGTTGAGTCAGTTGTGTCTGTCTTGTTGTCGTATTGTTTGAATTGTTGTTTAACTTTGTTGTTATTTTTGGGGATGATTAGAATATGGCTGGTAGAAACGACAACGTGATGGCTGCTGCTTTGGAAGCAATGGCTAGGGCGGTGCAAGGTGCGCCGAATGTGAATGCTAATGACGAGTTCAGGAAGAATCAACCACCGGTTTTCAAAGGAAGATTTGATCCCGATGGTGCTCAACTTTGGTTGAAAGAGATTGAAAGGATCTTCAGAGTCATGGACTGTGCGGAAGAGAATAGGGTGAGGCTTGGGTCTCACATGCTTAAAGAAGAGGCCGATGATTGGTGGGTCGGTATGCGTCAAATTCTTGAGGTGGATGATGAAGAGGTAACTTGGGATTTATTTCGTACTGAGTTCTTAAGGAAGTATTACCCTGAAAGTGTGAAAGGGAAGAAGGAGATGGAGTTACTTGAATTGAAACAAGGTAGTATGTCCGTGGTGGACTATACTGCTAAGTTCGTGGAGTTGGTTCAATTCCATCCTCACTATGTTGCGATTACTGCTGAGTTCTCAAAGTGTATTAAATATGAGAATGGTTTGCGTCCTGAGATTAAACAAGCTGTGGGATATCAAAGGATAAGAAGGTTTTCGGATTTGACGGAATGCTGTAGAATCTTCGAGGAAGATAGTAAGGCTCGTTCTACACATTACAAAAGTTTGAATGAGAGGAAAGGAAAGCAACAAGCTAGAAGTGGACCTTATGTGACACCTATTGATAAGGGCAAGCATAGGGGAAACTTTGAGAAGAGATCTGAAGGAGGAGGTTCCGGTCCCATTAAGTGTTATAAGTGTGGTGAATTAGGTCATAAATCATTTGAGTGTGGGAAGACTGTGTTGAAATGCTCTAACTGTGGAGGCCTTGGGCATGCTGCTACAGATTATAGAAGGAACACGGTGAAGTGCTATAATTGTGGAGAAGTTGGTCACATTAGTACTAAGTGTACTAAGCCGAAACAAGCTCAAGCGGGCAGAAAGGTGTTTGCATTGGCGGGGACTCAAACTACTAGTGCAGACCGTTTGATTAAAGGTACATGCTTTATTAATAGTACGCCTTTAGTTACTATTATTGATACGGGAGCGACTCATTCGTTTGTTTCGTCTGAGTGCGCGAAGCGTTTGAATCTTGTGTTGTCTCTGATGGATGGTAAGATGGTTATTGATACTCCAGCAATGGGGTCAGTAACTACTTCGTTGGTTTGTTTAAGTTGTCCTTTGACCATTTATGGTAAAGACTTCGAGATGGATTTAGTGTGTTTGTCGTTGGAAGGTTTAGACGTAATCTTGGGTATGAACTGGTTGCGATTTAATCGAGTTCATATAGATTGCTATCACAAGTTAGTAAGGTTTCCTTCTTTGGAAGATGATGAATTTGAGAGTTTCCTCTCCACTAAAGAGTTGAAGAAACTTTTAGCGGATGAAGCTCAATTGTTTGGTTTGTTTGCATCATTGTCGGTGGAGAGTAAAGTTGAACTGGATGTGTTCCCAGTGGTGTGTGAATTTCTAGAAGTGTTTCCGGAGGATATTACGGATGTGCCGCCGGAAAGAGAAGTTGAGTTTTCTATTGATCTAGTTTCGGGTACTAGACCGATTTCGATGGCACCGTATCATATGTCAGCATCAGAGTTGGTAGAATTGAAGAAGAAATTGAATGACTTGTTGGACAAGAGATTTGTAAGGCCAAGTGTTTCTCCTTGGGGTGCTCCAGTATTGTTGGTAAAGAAAAAGGATGGGAGTATGCGGTTATGCATTGATTATCGCCAATTGAACAAGGTGACAATTAAGAACAAGTATCCGCTTCCAAGGATCGATGATTTGATGGACCAATTGGTTGGTGCGCGTGTTTTTAGCAAGATTGATTTGAGATCGGGATATCACCAGATTCGTGTGAAAGAAGAGGATATTCAAAAGACGGCCTTTAGGACACGGTATGGCCATTACGAATATTCCGTGATGCCATTCGGGGTTTCTAATGCATCGGGTGTGTTCATGGAATACATGAATCGTATCTTTCATGAACAGTTAGATCGTTTTGTGGTTGTGTTCATCGATGATATTTTGATTTATTCTAAGTCTCAAGAGGAGCATGAAGAGCATTTGAGAATTGTGTTGCAAATCTTGAAAAAGAAACAATTGTATGCTAAGTTGTCAAAATGTGAATTTTGGTTGTCGGAAGTAAGTTTCCTCGGACATGTTATTTCCGGTAGTGGTATTAGTGTTGATCCATCCAAGATTGATGCGGTGACGCAATGGGAGGCTCCTAGATCGGTTACGGAGATTTGAAGCTTTTTAGGATTGGCGGGTTATTATCGGAGGTTTATTGAGGGATTTTCGAAGTTGGCACTTCCGTTAACGCAATTGACTTGTAAGGAAAAGACTTTCATTTGGGATATTCATTGTGAAGAGAGTTCAATGAGTTAAAAAGAAGATTGACAACGGCTCCGATCTTGATTTTGCCTAATCCTAATGAACCATTTGATGTGTATTGTGATGCTTCCTTGGTTGGGTTAGGTGGTGTTTTGATGCAAGATGGAAAAGTTGTGGCTTATGCTTCAAGACAATTGAGAGTGCATGAAAAGAATTATCCTACACATGACTTGGAGTTGGCGGCCGTGGTGTTCGTTTTGAAAATTTGGAGGCATTATCTTTATGGAGCGAGATTTGAAGTTTTTAGCGATCACAAGAGCTTGAAATATTTATTTGATCAAAAAGAATTGAACATGAGACAAAGAAGGTGGTTATAGCTTTTGAAGGATTATGATTTTGGTTTGAATTACCATCCGGGTAAGGCAAACGTGGTGGCCGATGCTTTGAGTCGAAAGTCGTTACATATGTCCTCATTGATGGTGAGAGAATGGGAACTTTTGGAGAATTTTAGAGACTTGAGTTTGGTTTGTGAAATGACGCCGAGAAGTGTGAGACTTGGTATGCTACATGTTACAAATGATTTTCTTGCAACCGTGTGTGAAAAGAAAAAGTTGGATTTGAAGTTTGTTGATTTGATAATGAATGAAAATGAGGATTTCAAGGTTGATAACTTTGGAGTTTTGAGATTCCGTGGTCGTATCTGTATTCCCGATGATGCGGAGCTGAAAAAGATGATATTGGAAGAAAGACACCGAAGTAACTTAAGTATCCATCCGGGAGCGAATAAAATGTATCAAGATTTGAAGAAAATCTTTTGGTGGTCCGGGTTAAAGAGAGATGTGGCTCAATTTGTGTATGCGTGCTTAACTTGTCAAAAGTCGAAGGTAGAACATCAAAAGCCTAGTGGATTGATGCAACCGTTGGACATTCCGGAGTGGAAATGGGATAGTATATCAATGGATTTTGTCACGGGATTGCCGAATACGCAAAGAGGACATAATGCTATTTGGGTAATTGTTGATAGGCTTACTAAATCTGCTCATTTCATTCCAATTGATATTAGTTATCCTTTGGAGAGGTTAGCCGAGATTTATGTTCTTGTGGTTGTGAAGCTACATGGAGTTCCTAAGAGTATTGTATCGGATAGAGATCCTAGATTCACATCGAGGTTTTAGGAGAGTTTACAAAAGGCTTTGGGTTCTAAGCTAAGATTGAGTTCGGCTTATCATCCGCAAACGGATGGTCAAACCGAGAGGACAATTCAATCGTTGGAGGATTTGTTGCGTGCTTGTGTGCTCGAGCAAGGTGGTGCTTGGGATAGTTATTTGGCATTGATTGAATTCACTTACAATAATAGTTTTCATTCAAGTATAGGTATGGCACCATTTGAGGCTTTATATGGTCGGAGATGTCGAACACCTTTGTGTTGGCATGAAACAGGTGAGAGGACGGTAGTTGGACCGGAGATGGTACAACAAACGACGGAGAAAGTGAAGTTTATTCGTGAAAAGATGAAAGCTTCTCAAAGTAGACAAAAGAGGTATCATGACAAGAGGAGAAAAGATCTTGAGTTTCAAGAGGGCGACCATGTGTTTTTGAGAGTTACGCCGATTATGGGTGTGGGTCGTGCTTTGAAATCGAAGAAGTTGACTTCCCGTTTTATTGGTCCGTATCAGATTTCTGCACGAGTTGGTGCTGTGGCTTACCGTGTGGCGTTGCCTCCGAATCTTTCCAATTTGCATGATGTATTCCATGTTTCGCAACTTCGGAAGTATGTTCTGGATCCGTCACATGTTATTCCTATGGACGAGATTGAAGTGAGAGATAACCTTACGGTTGAAGCTTTACCGATTAGGATTCTGGATCGTGAAGTTAAGAAGCTAAGAGGCAAGGATATTGCGCTTGTGAAAGTAGCGTGGGGAGGCGCTGCGGAAGGCGATATGACTTGGGAGCTAGTGAGTAGGATGCGAGAGTCGTATCCGGAATTGTTTGAATCAGGTATTATTTTCGAGGACGAAAATTTCTAAAGTGGGGGAGAGTTGTAACGCCCCGATTTTGATTATTTCCCAATTATGTGGAGTCTTTTATTTTAATTGGATGATAAATTATTTTAATTGTGAATTTGGTGTGTTAAATGTTATTTTACCGTTTTGAGAGTTTTCGGGGAAATTAGAATGGAGAGTATTTTAGACTTTTCTCAATTAATGATAAATTAGAAATTAAGTGGAATTAGAATTGGTGAGAAAAATGAATTAATTGATTGTTTGGAAAATGAGAGAAAGAAATAGAAAAGAAAGAAATAGAAAGAAAAGAGATAGAAAGGAAAAATAGTAAGAAAAGGGAATTAGAGAAAAGAAGAAGAGAAAGAAAGAGGAGGGAGAGAAAAGAAGAGGAAAAGAGGAAAACTAGGAAAATTCATCAAGATCAATCACATAGCAAGTTGGAATCCGGGTAAGGGTGTGAAATCTTGTTATCTTAGCAATGTGTATGATTATGTATGATTGTAATGTTGATTTTGTTGATTTTCATGAGTTTTGGGGTATAAACCCATTGGTGTAGAAAATGGTATAAATCGATGTTTTCGCGGATAGAAATCGATATAATTTGTGTTGTATAATCTCCATATGTTTATGAATCATTGCTATGAATTGTTTTGCTGTTGGAAGGGATTTGGGGGAGAAAATGGAGATTTTAGGGGTTTTGGAACAGTGAAAACGAAGCAGAATTTCTGCTTCTGGTGCAGAGCGCCGGGCGAAAGGCACAGAGCGCCGGGCGGTTCGAGCCTTCGCCGGGCGAAATTGAGAGGCGCGAGGGTGCCAAGCTACTGGTTTGGTTCAGGTTTGGGGGAATTTCCTTCGCCCCTTCTTCGCTGGGCGAAGCGAAGGCGAGAAGGAAGCGTCGCCGGGCGAAACATTCCTGTCGCCGGGCGCTTTCGTTTTTTTTTTATAATTTCCATTTCTTTTAAAAATTCATAATTCTCGAACCGTAATTCCGATTTAGGCGTTCTTTATCTCGTTGGAAAGCTATTGAGCTGTACTATATGTTCATGATGATTGGAAATTGTTAGCCGATTAAATAAGTCAGAAAAGTCGGGAATAGTGTTATTTAGCGACTTTTACCGTTTTGACTGTGTGTTTGAATGCGAATCATACAATAGTGCATCGATGTGAATGTATATAGATTGTATGTGATTGTATGAGATGAATGCATGAATATATTGTGAATATGTATGCATTTCAAGAATGTCTTGTGTCATTTTGCATGTGAGGCATCATGAGATACATTCTTGTGTTGAGCGATCTTAATGAGGATCCGTGGTAACATCGTGTGCCTATGTGAGGTGTGAGCGATGATTACGAACAATTGTGTGCCTATGTGAGGTGTGAGTAATCGGATTGTGTGCCTAGGTGAGGTGTGAGCAATCAGATCGTGTGCCCGCGTGTGGGGTGTGAGCGATCGGGTCGTGTGCCCAGGTGGGGTGTGAGCGATCCATAAACATTGTGTGCCCATGTGGGGTGTGAGCAATGGGTGAACATCGTAGGCCCGACGGGGAGTTACTTTGGTAACGAGCGATGGTTCTAGCAGAAGTTCCTGAGTGAACTTGAGATGATTGAGTCGGTACTGCATTGCATTTGCATAGAGTCGTGAGTCGGTCTCTATGATTTGCATTTATCATCTTTATAATGATGTGTTGTTGAGTAAACATAATTGTGTATGTTTATGTGGAATGATTGGGAATTGTGAAATTATGCATGATGAATATGCTTGGTTGATATATATATATACATTGTGATGTATACGGGTGAGTTTGGGTGAATTGTGGTGAGAATGGGGAATATGTGTATTTTTATGCTAAGATATATATAATTCTAGGCATTGTTATTATGATAATATTTCTCACCCTTCTGCTGTTTTATAATGCTCTATGAGGCATTGCAGAGTAGGTATGCTGGAGGTCTTTTTGTGGAGCGTGTCTTCATTCTTTTGGTCGGTTGGCTCTGATATGTAGCACCGGGTTGCTAGGATGTATATTATTCTTTTGTGATACACTTGTACATGTATCTTGTGGATAAATGTTGATGTAAACATGAATTATGTTGGTGGATAATACTTGGTGAAGTATATATCTCTGTATATATGTTTGAATGTGGTTCAATGTTTAGATTTTCCGCTTTTATTCTAAATATTGAAATGTGGGTGTAAGGATAAAGTTCCTCTGTTGCAAAGTTACCCCACTGTTGCATATCAATGTTTTGAGCAGGTGTTGTATGTTGTAAAAATTGTGTATGATGTGGCATGCCTCTTTTATGCCATGTTATAATTATACTCTGACGAAATTTTTAATATGTGCCTAAATGATTATTTGATTATTTTGGGGTTATAGAAAGGGGGTGTTACACCATACGCGTAGTGCATCCCCTCTTACGCGTAATACCCTGAAGTGATACGCGTACCATACGCAAATGGGCAGATGGCCGAGTGAAATAACATATCATACGCGTATTGACCCATGGCTTGCCCACGATACGCGTATTGCCAAGGTCCATACGCGTATGAACATGCCCCATACGCGTATGACCTGGAAAAACCAGAAAAAATTCTTCTGCATAATTTTGCTTACGGGTTCCAATCCAAAACACCCCAAATTCATCATCTAAACTCAGAAAAATACCAATTTGATGTACAACAACATATATCAATCGTGTATCAACTACAAGGAACACGAAAACATCATTTCCAACACTTATTAATCGATTTCTAACACTTTCTACACAAATGGGTTTATACAAAAACTCATAAAAATCAACAACAACAAAAACACAATCATACATAACGATATACATTGATGAGATAATAAGATTTCACACCCTTACCCGATTAAATCGATTCCTAGAAGTTGTTTTGAAGATTTCCAAGCTTTTTCCTCCTTTTCTTCCCTTTTCTCTTCTTCCTCTTTCTTTCTCTCCTCTTTCTCTTTTCTTTCTATTTCTCTCCTATTTCTTCTTCTTATCTCTTTTTCTTTTCTACTTCTTTTCTTATTTTCTAATCAAATTCAATTAATTCATTTTCTCACATAATTCTTCACTTAATCACTTTTCTACCAATTTTACTAAATTTCTAACTTACCATTAATTGAGAAATGTCCAAAATACCATCCATCCTAATTTCCCCGAAAACTCTCAAAAACGGTAAAATATCATAACATGTCAACATAGCATATTAACACACTAATTTCACAAATAAAATAATTTATCACTCAATTTAAATAAAAGACTCAACAAAATGGGAATAATCGGAATCGGGGCGTTACAACTCTCCCCCACTTTAGAAATTTCCGTCCTCGAAAATATTACCTGATTCAAACAACTCCGGATACGACTCTCGCATCCTACTCTCTAGTTCCCAAGTCATATTGCCTTCCGCAGCGCCTCCCCACGCTACTTTCACAAGCGCAATATCCTTGCCTCTTAGCTTCTTAATGTCACGGTCCAAAATCCTAATCGGTAAAGCTTCAACCGTAAGGTTATCCCTCACTTCAACCTCGTCCATAGGAATAACATGTGACGGATCCGGAACATACTTCCGAAGTTGCGAAACATGGAATACATCTTGCAAATTCGAAAGATTCGGAGGCAACGCCACACGGTAAGCCACAACACCAACTCGTGCAGAAATCTGATACGGACCATTAAAACGAGAAGTCAACTTCTTCGACTTCAAAGCACGACCCACACCCGTAACCGGCGTAACTCTCAAAAACACATGGCCGCCTTCTTGAAACTCAAGATCTTTCCTTCTCTTGTCATGATAGCTCTTTTGTCTACTTTGAGAAGCTTTCATCTTCTCACGAATAAACCTCACTTTCTCCGTCGTTTGTTGTACCATCTCCGGTCCAACTATCGTCCTCTCACCGGTTTCATGCCAACACAAAGGTGTTCGACATCTTCGACCATACAAAGCCTCAAATTGTGCCATACTTATACTTGAATGAAAACTGTTATTGTAGGTGAACTCAATCAATGCCAAATAACTATCCCCAGCACCACCTTGCTCGAGCACACAAGCACGTAATAAATCCTCCAACGATTGAATCGTCCTCTCGATTTGACCATCCGTTTGCGGATGATAAGCCGAACTCAATCTTAGCTTAGAACCCAAAGCCTTTTGTAAACTCTCCCAAAACCTCGATGTGAATCTAGGATCTCTATCCGATACAATACTCTTAGGAACTCCATGTAACTTCACAACCACAAGAACGTAAATCTCGGCTAACTTCTCCAAAGGATAACTAATATCAATTGGAATGAAGTGAGCAGATTTAGTAAGCCTATCAACGATTACCCAAATAGCATTATGACCTCTTTGCGTATTCGGTAATCCCGTAACAAAATCCATCGATATACTATCCCATTTCCACTCCGAAATGTCCAACGGTTGCATCAATCCACTAGGCTTTTGATGTTCCACCTTAGACTTTTGACAAGTTAAGCACACATACACAAATTGAGCCACATCCCTCTTTAATCCGGACCACCAAAAGATTTTCTTCAAATCTTGATACATTTTATTCGCTCCCGGATGAATACTTAAGTTACTTCGGTGTCCTTCTTCCAATATCATCTTTTTCAACTCCGCATCATCAGGAATACAAATACGACCACGGAATCTCAAAACTCCAACATTATCAACCTTTAAATCCTCATTCTCATCCATCATCAAATCAACGAACTTCAAATCCAACTTTTGCTTCTCACATACGGTTGCAAGAAAATCATTCGTAACATGTAGCATACCAAGTCTCACGCTTCTCGGAGTCATTTCACAAACCAAACTCAAGTCTCTAAAATTCTCCAAAAGTTCCCATTCTCTCATCATCAATGCAGATATATGTAACGACTTCCGACTCAAAGCATCGGCCACTACGTTTGCCTTACCCGGATGGTAATTCAAACCAAAATCATAATCCTTCAAAAGCTCTAACCACCTTCTTTGTCTCATGTTCAATTCTTTTTGGTCAAATAAATATTTCAAGCTCTTGTGATCACTAAAAACTTCAAATCTTGCACCATAAAGATAGTGCCTCCAAATTTTCAAAACAAACACCACGGCCGCTAACTCCAAGTCATGTGTAGGATAATTCTTTTCATGCACTCTCAATTGTCTTGAAGCATAAGCCACATCTTTTCCATCTTGCATCAAAACACCACCTAAACCAACCAATGAAGCATCACAATACACAAAAAATGGTTCCGTCGGATTTGGCAAAATCAAGATCGGATTCGTTGTCAACCTTCTTTTTAGCTCATTGAAACTCTCTTCACAATGAATATCCCAAATGAAAGTCTTTCCTTTACAAGAAAATTGCGTTAACGGAAGTGCCAACTTCGAAAATCCCTCAATAAACCTCCGATAATAACCCGCCAAGCCCAAAAAGCTTCGAATCTCCGTAACCGATTTAGGAGCCTCCCATTGCATCACCGCATCAATCTTGGATGGATTAACACTAATACCACTACTGGAAATAACATGTCCAAGAAAACTTACTTCGGACAACCAAAATTCACATTTTGACAACTTAGCATACAATCGTTTCTCTTTCAAAACTTGTAACACAATCCTCAAATGCTCTTCATGCTCCTCTTGAGACTTAGAATAAATCAAGATATCGTCGATGAACACAACCACAAAATGATCTAACTGTTCATGAAAAATACGATTCATGTATTCCATAAACACACCCGGCGCATTAGAAACCCCGAATGGCATCACGGAATATTCGTAATGGCCATACCGTGTCCTAAAGGCCGTCTTTTGAATATCCTCTTCTTTCACATGAATCTGGTGATATCCCGATCTCAAATAAATCTTGCTAAAAACACGCGCACCAACCAATTGGTCCATCAAATCATCGATCCTTGGAAGCGGATACTTGTTCTTAATTGTCACCTTGTTCAATTGTCGATAATCAATGCATAACTGCATACTCCCATCCTTCTTCTTTACCAACAATACCGGAGCACCCCAAGGAGAAACACTTGGTCTTACAAATCTCTTATCCAACAAGTCATTCAGTTGCTTCTTCAATTCTACCAACTCTGATGCCAACATACGATACGGTGCCATCGAAACCGGTCTAGTACCCGAAACTAGATCAATAGAAAACTCAACTTCTCTTTCCGGCGGTACATCCGTAATATCCTCCGGAAACACTTCTGGAAAATCACACACCACTGGGAACACATCGAGCTCAACTTTACTCTCCACCGACAATGATGCAAACAAACCGAACAATTGAGCTTCGTCCGCTAAAAGTTTCTTCAACTCTTTAGTGGATAGGAAACTCTCATCTTCATCATCTTCCAAAGAAGGAAACCTCACTAACTTGTGATAGCAATCTATATGAACTCGATTAAATTGCAGCCATTTCATACCCAAGATTACGTCCAATCCCTCCAACGACAAACACACTAAATCCATAATAAAGTCTTTACCATACATGGTCAAAGGACAACTTACACACACCAAAGACGTAGTTACCGACCCAGAAGCAGGAGTCTCAATAACCATCTCACCACCCCAAGAAGTCATAAACAACTTCAAACGCTTAGCGCACTCATGAGAAATGAATGAATGAGTCGCTCCCGTATCAATAATAGCAACTAAAGGCGTACTATTAATAAAGCATGTACCTTTAATCAAACGGTCTGCACTAGTAGTGTCCTTCCCCGCTAATGCAAACACTTTTCTGCCCACTTGCGCTTGTTTCGGCTTAGTACACTTAGTACTAATGTGACCCACTTCTCCACAATTATAGCACTTCACCATATTCCTTCTACAATCGGTAGTAGCATGCCCAAGGCCTCCACAGTTAGAACATTTCACCACGGTCTTCCCACACTCAAATGATTTATGACCCATTTCACCACACTTGTAACACTTAATGGAACCGGAACCTCCTCCTCCATATCTCTTCTCAAAGTTTCCCCTATGCTTGCCCTTATCAACGGGTGTCACATAAGGTCCACTTCTAGCTTGTTGCTTTCCCTTCCTCTCATTCAAACTTTTGTAATGTGTAGAACGAGCCTTGCTATCTTCCTCGAAGATTCAACAACATTCCGTCAACCTTCTTATCCTTTGATATCCCACAGCTTGTTTAATCTCGGGACGCAAACCATTATCATACTTAATACACTTTGAGAACTCAGCAGTAATTGCAGCATAGTGAGGATGGAATTGAATCAACTCCACAAACTTAGCAGTATAGTCCACCACAGACATACTACCTTGTTTCAGTTCAAGGAACTCCATCTCCTTCTTCCCTTTCACACTTTCAGGGTAATACTTCCTCAAGAACTCGGTACGAAATAAATCCCAAGTTATCTCTTCATCATCCGCCTCAAGAACTTGATGCATACCGACCCACCAATCGTCGGCTTCTTCCTTCAGCATGTGAGACCCAAGCCTCACCTTATTCTCCTCCGCACAGCCCATGACTCTGAAGATCCTTTCAATCTCTTTCAACCAACTTTGAGCACCATCGGGATCAAATCTTCCTTTGAAGACCGGTGGTTGATTCTTCCTGAACTCGTCATTAGCATTCACGTTCGGCGCACCTTGCACCGCCCTAGCCATTGCTTCCAAAGCAGCAGCCATCGCATTGTCATTTCTACCAGCCATATTCTGATCATTCCCAAAAAAGACAACAAGGTTAAACAACAGTTCAACCATCACAATAACAAGACAGACACAACTGACTCAACACTGGCTTTGATACCACTTAATGTAACACCCCCTTTCTATACCCCTAAATAATCACATAATCATTGAGGCACATATTAAAAATTCCGTCAGAGTATAATTATAAACATAGTATAAAAGAGGTATGTCACATTATACATGAAATTACAACATTCAACACCTGCTCAACAATTGATATGCAACAGTGGGGTAACTTTGCAACAGAGGAACTTAGTCCTTACACCCACATCTCAATATTTAGAATTAAAAGCGGAAAATCTAAACATTGAATAACATCATACATATATACATATATGGATATATCATCAAGTATTATCCACCAACATAATTCATGTTTACATAAACATTCATCAACAAGATACATGTATAAATGTATCACAAAAGAATCATAATCATCCTAGCTACCCGGTGCTACATATCAGAGTCAACCGACCAAAAGAATGAAGACACGCATCACAAAAGACCACCAGCATACCTACTCTGCAATGCCTCATAGAGCATCATAAAACAGCAGAAGGGTGAGAAATATTATCATAATAACAATGCATATAATTATATATCTTAGCATAAAAATACACGTATTCTACATTCTCACCACAATTCATCACAACCCACTCATATACATCACAATGTATATATATACAAAACCAAGCATATTCATCATGCATACTTTCACAATTCTCATCATTCCACATAAACATACATATTCATGTTTATTCATCAATACTCAATTATAAAGATGATAAATGCAAATCATAGAGACTGACTCACGACTCTATGCAAATGCAATGCGGTACCGACTCAATCATCTCAAGTTCACTCAGGAACTTATTGGAACCATCGCTCGTTACCAATGTAACTCCCCGTCGGGCCTACGATGTTCACCCATTGCTCACAGCTCACATAGGCACACAATGTTTATGGATTGCTCACACCTCACATAGCACACAATCCGATTTCTCACACCTCACCTAGGCACACAATCGTTTGTAATCATTGCTCACACCTCACATAGGCACACGACGTTACAACGGATTCTCATTAGAATCACTCAACACAAGAATGTACATCATTATGCTTCACATACAAAATGACTCAAGACATTCTTGAAATGCATACATATTCACAATGTATCCATGCATTCATCTCATACAATCACATACAATCTATATACATTCACATCAATGCACTATTGTATGATTCACATCCAAAACACACATTCAAAACGGTAAAAGTCGCTAAATAACACTATTACTGACTTTGCGACATAATTAAATCGGCTAACAATTTCCAACTCATCATAATAAGAAAGTACAGCTCAATAGCTTCACAACGATACCAAGAATGTAAAAATCGGATAAACGGAACACAAGTTACGAAAGAAAACGAAAAACGATATTTTGAAAAGTCCCATTTTACCATTCTCCTGTTCATAGGCGTATTGCCCTGAGCCATACGCGTATTGCCCAAAATCCTCGCCATGCCATACGCGTATTGCCCAAGGCCATACGCTGGGCAGAACCATTTTCTTCCCAAAATTCCCATTTTGAACCCCATACGCGTAGTGCATCCCCTCTTACGCGTAATGCCCTGAAGTGATACGCGTACCATACGCAAATGGGCAGATGGCCGAGTGAAATAACATCTCATACGCGTATTGGCCCATGGCTCGCCCATGATACGCGTATTGCCAAGGTCCATACGCGTATGAACATGCCCCATACGCGTATGACCTGGAAAAACCAGAAAAAATTATTCTGCATAATTTTGCTTACGGGTTCCAATCCAAAACACCCCAAATTCATCATCTAAACTCAGAAAAATACCAATTTGATGTACAACAACATATATCAATCATGTATCAACTACAAGGTACACGAAAACATCATTTCCAACACTTATTAATCGAATTCTAACACTTTCTACACAAATGGGTTTATACAAAAACTCATAAAAATCAACAACAACAACAACACAATCATACATAACGATATACATTGATGAGATAATAAGATTTCACACCCTTACCCGATTAAATCGATTCCTAGAAGTTGTTTTGAAGATTTCCAAGCTTTTTCCTCTTTTTCTTCCCTTTTCTCTTCTTCCTCTTTCTTTCTCTCCTATTTCTCTTTTCTTTCTATTTCTCTCCTATTTCTTCTTCTTATCTCTTTTTCTTTTCTATTTCTTTTCTTATTTTCTAATCAAATTCAATTAATTCATTTTCTCACATAATTCTTCACTTAATCACTTTTCTACCAATTTTACTAAATTTCTAACTTACCATTAATTGAGAAATGTCCAAAATACCATCCATCCTAATTTCCCCGAAAACTCTCAAAAACGGTAAAATATCATAACATGTCAACATAGCATATTAACACACTAATTTCACAAATAAAATAATTTATCACTCAATTTAAATAAAAGACTCAACAAAATGGGAATAATCGGAATCGGGGCGTTACAACTCTCCCCCACTTTAGAAATTTTCGTCCTCGAAAATATTACCTGATTCAAACAACTCCGGATACGACTCTCGCATCCTACTCTCTAGTTCCCAAGTCATATTGCCTTCTGCAGCGCCTCCCCACGCTACTTTCACAAGCGCAATATCCTTGCCTCTTAGCTTCTTAACGTCACGGTCCAAAAGCCTAATCGGTAAAGCTTCAACCGTAAAGTTATCCCTCACTTCAACCTCGTCCATAGGAATAACATGTGACGGATCCGAAACATACTTCCGATGTTGCGAAACATGGAATACATCATGCAAATTTGAAAGATTCGGAGGCAACGCCACACGGTAAGCCACAACACCAACTCGTGCAGAAATCTGATACGGACCAATAAAACGAGAAGTCAACTTCTTCGACTTCAAAGCACGACCCACACCCGTAACCGGCGTAACTCTCAAAAACACATGGCCGCCTTATTGAAACTCAAGATCTTTCCTTCTCTTGTCATGATAGCTCTTTTGTCTACTTTGAGAAGCTTTCATCTTCTCACGAATAAACCACACTTTCTCCGTCGTTTGTTGTACCATCTCCGGTCCAACTATCATCCTCTCACCGGTTTCATGCCAACACAAAGGTGTTCGACATCTTCGACCATACAAAGCCTCAAATGGTGCCATACTTATACTTGAATGAAAACTGTTATTGTAGGTGAACTCAATCAATGCCAAATAACTATCCCCAGCACCACCTTGCTCGAGCACACAAGCACGTAATAAATCCTCCAACGATTGAATCGTCCTCTCGGTTTGACCATCCGTTTGCGGATGATAAGCCGAACTCAATCTTAGCTTAGAACCCAAAGCCTTTTGTAAACTCTCCCAAAACCTCGATGTGAATCTAGGATCTCTATCCGATACAATACTCTTAGGAACTCCATGTAACTTCACAACCGCAAGAACGTAAATCTCGGCTAACTTCTCCAAAGGATAACTAATATCAATTGGAATGAAGTGAGCAGATTTAGTAAGCCTATCAACGATTACCCAAATAGAATTATGACCTCTTTGCATATTCGATAATCCCGTAACAAAATCCATCGATATACTATCCCATTTCCACTCCGAAATGTCCAACGGTTGCATCAATCCACTAGGCTTTTGATGTTCCACCTTAGACCTTTGACAAGTTAAGCACGCATACACAAATTGAGCCACATCCCTCTTTAATCCGGACCACCAAAATATTTTCTTCAAATCTTGATACATTTTATTCGCTCCCGGATGAATACTTAAGTTACTTCGGTGTCCTTCTTCCAATATCATCTTTTTCAACTCCGCATCATCGGGAATACAAATACGACCACGGAATCTCAAAACTCCAAAATTATCAACCTTGAAATCCTCATTCTCATCCATCATCAAATCAACGAACTTCAAATCCAACTTTTGCTTCTCACATACGGTTGCAAGAAAATCATTCGTAACGTGTAGCATACCAAGTCTCACACTTCTCGGAGTCATTTCACAAACCAAACTCAAGTCTCTAAAATTCTCCAAAAGTTCCCATTCTCTCATCATCAATGCGGATATATGTAACGACTTCCGACTCAAAGCATCGGCCACCACGTTTGCCTTACCCGGATGGTAATTCAAACCAAAATCATAATCCTTCAAAAGCTCTAACCACCTTCTTTGTCTCATGTTCAATTCTTTTTGGTCAAATAAATATTTCAATCTCTTGTGATCACTAAAAACTTCAAATCTTGCACCATAAAGATAGTGCCTCCAAATTTTCAAAACAAACACCACAGCCGCTAACTCCAAGTCATGTGTAGGATAATTCTTTTCATGCACTCTCAATTGTCTTGAAGCATAAGCCACAACTTTTCCATCTTGCATCAAAACACCACCTAAACCAACCAATGAAGCATCACAATACACAACAAATGGTTCCGTCGGATTTGGCAAAATCAAGATCGGAGTCGTTGTCAACCTTCTTTTTAGCTCATTGAAACTCACTTCACAATGAATATCCCAAATGAAAGCCTTTCCTTTACAAGTCAATTGCGTTAACGGAAGTGCCAACTTCGAAAATCCCTCAATAAACCTCCGATAATAACCCGCCAAGCCCAAAAAGCTTCGAATCTCCGTAACCGATTTAGGAGCCTCCCATTGCATCACCGCATCAATCTTGAATGGATTAACACTAATACCACTACTGGAAATAACATGTCCAAGAAAACTTACTTCGGACAACCAAAATTCACATTTCGACAACTTAGCATACAATCGTTTCTCTTTCAAAATTTGTAACACAATCCTCAAATGCTCTTCATGCCCCTCTTGAGACTTAGAATAAATCAAGATATCGTCGATGAACACAACCACAAAATGATCTAACTGTTCATGAAAAATACGATTCATGTATTCCATAAACACACCCGGCGCATTAGAAACCCCGAATGGCATCACGGAATATTCGTAATGGCCATACCGTGTCCTAAAGGCCGTCTTTTGAATATCCTCTTCTTTCACACGAATCTGGTGATATCCCGATCTCAAATCAATCTTGCTAAAAACACGCGCACCAACCAATTGGTCCATCAAATCATCGATCCTTGGAAGCGGATACTTGTTCTTAATTGTCACCTTGTTCAATTGTCGATAATCAATGCATAACCGCATACTCCCACCCTTCTTCTTTACCAATAATACCGGAGCACCCCAAGGAGAAACACTTGGTCTTACAAATCTCTTGTCCAACAAGTCATTCAGTTGCTTCTTCAATTCTACCAACTCCGATGCCAACATACGATACGGTGCCATCGAAACCGGTCTAGTACCCGGAACTAGATCAATAGAAAACTCAACTTCTCTTTCCGGCGGTACATCCGTAATATCCTTCGGAAACACTTCTGGAAAATCACACACCACTGGGAACACATCGAGCTCAACTTTACTCTCCACCGACAATGATGCAAACAAACCGAACAATTGAGCTTCGTCCGCTAAAAGTTTCTTCAACTCTTTAGTGGATAGGAAACTCTCATCTTCATCATCTTCCAAAGAAGGAAACCTCACTAACTTGTGATAGCAATCTATATGAACTCGATTAAATTGCAACCAGTTCATACCCAAGATTACGTCCAATCCCTCCAACGGCAAACACACTAAATCCATAATAAAGTCTTTACCATACATGGTCAAAGGACAACTTACACACACCAAAGACGTAGTTACCGACCCTGAAGCTGGAGTCTCAATAACCATCTCACCACCCCAAGAAGTCATAAACAAATTCAAACGCTTAGCGCACTCATGAGAAATGAATGAATGAGTCGCTCCCGTATCAATAATAGCAGCTAAAGGCGTACTATTAATAAAGCATGTACCTTTAATCAAACGGTCTGCACTAGTAGTGTCCGTCCCCGCTAATGCAAACACCTTTCTGCCCACTAGAGCTTGTTTCGGCTTAGTACACTTAGTACTAATGTGACCCACTTCTCCACAATTATAGCACTTCACCATATTCCTTCTACAATCGGTAGTAGCATGCCCAAGGCCTCCACAGTTAGAACATTTCACCACGGTCTTCCCACACTCAAATGATTTATGACTCATTTCACCACACTTGTAACACTTAATGGAACCAGAACCTCCTCCTCCAGATCTCTTCTCAAAGTTTCCCCTATGCTTGCCCTTATCAACGGGTGTCACATAAGGTCCACTTCTAGCTTGTTGCTTTCCCTTCCTCTCATTCAAACTTTTGTAATGTGTAGAACGAGCCTTGCTATCTTCCTCGAAGATTCTACAACATTCCGTCAATTCCGTAAACCTTCTTATCCTTTGATATCCCACAGCTTGTTTAATCTCGGGACGCAAACCATTCTCATACTTAATACACTTTGAGAACTCAGCAGTAATTGCAGCATAGTGAGGATGGAATTGAATCAACTCACAAACTTAGCAGTATAGTCCACCATAGACATACTACCTTGTTTCAGTTCAATATTTAGAATTAAAAGAGGAACTTAGTCCTTACACCCACATCTCAATATTTAGAATTAAAAGCAGAAAATCTAAACATTGAATAACATCATACATATATACATATATGGATATATCCTCAAGTATTATCCACCAACATAATTCATGTTTACATAAACATTCATCAACAAGATACATGTACAAATGTATCACAAAAGAATCATAATCATCCTAGCTACCCGGTGCTACATATCAGAGTCGACCGACCAAAAGAATGAAGACACGCTTCACAAAAGACCACTAGCATACCTACTCTGCAATGCCTCATAGAGCATCATAAAACAGCAGAAGGGTGAGAAATATTATCATAATAACAATGCATATAATTGTATATCTTAGCATAAAAATACACGTATTCTACATTCTCACCACAATTCATCACAACCCACTCATATACATAACAATGTATATATATACAGAACCAAGCATATTCATCATGCATACTTTCACAATTCTCATCATTCCACATAAACATACATATTCATGTTTATTCATCAATACTCAATTATAAAGATGATAAATGCAAATCATAGAGACCGACTCACGACTCTATGCAAATGCAATGCGGTACCGACTCAATCATCTCAAGTTCACTCAGGAACTTATTGGAACCATCGCTCGTTACCAATGTAACTCCCTGTCGGGCCTACGATGTTCACCCATTGCTCACACCTCACATAGGCACACAATGTTTATGGATTGCTCACACCTCACATAGGCACACAATCCGATTTCTCACACCTCACCTAGGCACACAATCGTTTGTAATCATCGCTCACACCTCACATAGGCACACGACGTTACAACGAATTCTCATTAGAATCACTCAACACAATAATGTACATCATTATGCTTCACATACAAAATGACTCAAGACATTCTGGAAATGCATACATATTCATAATGTATCCATGCATTCATCTCATACAATCACATACAATCTATATACATTCACATCAATGCACTATTGTATGATTCACATCCAAAACACACATTCAAAACGGTAAAAGTCGCTAAATAACACTATTCCTGAATTTTCGACATAATTAAATCGGCTAACAATTTCCAACACATCATAATAAGAAAGTACAGCTCAATAGCTTCACAAGGATACCAAGAATGTAAAAATCGGATAAACGGAACACAAGTTACGAAAGAAAACGAAAAACGATATTTTGAAAAGTCTCATTTTACCATTCTCCTGTTCATACGCGTATTGCCCTGAGCCATACGCGTATTGTCCAAAATCCTCGGCATGCCATACGCGTATTGCCCAAGGCCATACGCGTATGGGCAGAACCATTTTCTTCCCAAAATTCCCATTTTGAACCCCATACGCGTAGTGCATCCCCTCTTACGCGTAATGCCTTGAAGTGATACGCGTACCATACGCAAATGGGCAGATGGCCGAGTGAAATAACATCTCATACGCATATTGACCTGGAAAAACCAGAAAAAATTCTTCTGCATAATTTTGCTTACGGGTTCCAATCCAAAACACCCCAAATTCATCATCTAAACTCAGAAAAATACCAATTTGATGTACAACAACATATATCAATCGTGTATCAACTACAAGGAACACGAAAACATCATTTCCAACACTTATTAATCGAATTCTAACACTTTCTACACAAATGGGTTTATACAAAACTCATAAAAATCAACAACAACAACAACACAATCATACATAACGATATACATTGATGAGATAATAAAATTTCACACCCTTACCCGATTAAATCGATTCCTAGAAGTTGTTTTGAAGATTTCCAAGCTTTTTCCTCTTTTTCTTCCCTTTTCTCTTCTTCCTCTTTCTTTCTCTCCTATTTCTCTTTTCTTTCTATTTCTCTCCTATTTCTTCTTCTTATCTCTTTTTCTTTTCTATTTCTTTTCTTATTTTCTACTCAAATTCAATTAATTCATTTTCTCACATAATTCTTCACTTAATCACTTTTCTACCAATTTTACTAAATTTCTAACTTACCATTAATTGAGAAATGTCCAAAATACCCTCCATCCTAATTTCCCCGAAAACTCTCAAAAACGGTAAAATATCATAACATGTCAACATAGCATATTAACACACTAATTTCACAAATAAAATAATTTATCACTCAATTTAAATAAAAGACTCAACAAAATGGGAATAATCGGAATCAGGGCGTTACATCGGACACCGCGACACGCCTATTCTTAGAGGTGTTCGTGCTTCATAGTTCATCTTTTTCCCATGTCACTCCCTCATCATTGTTTGATTCAGTGAATGAATACTCTCGATTCTCAAGGGGTTCAATTCTATCTTACTATTCAACCTCAAGTGATGATATTCGGCAAGGAAATTCTAGAATCTTGAACAACTTCGAGAAAGATGTGGCAGCAAAGTTTTGGATCTCAATCAAGTCTTTGGGTATTAGTGGAGAAGATTCATATGAGATTTTTGAAGATATCATCAGAAACATGGAAATAAGGGATCCCAAGGGAGCACTTGAGAGGAAGGAAAAGAACAACGGGTCCTCATGAATCTTACATCAATCAACATTTATGGGTGTGGTATGGCTCTTAAAATGAAGTGGCTTATTCAAATAATCTTGAAAGAAAATTCTACCTCTATTTCATTCAGGAGACAAAGACTCGGTGCATGTCAGAAGCTTTAATTGTGGATATATGGGGGAACTTTGATGTTCATTGATGGTTAGAAATTGGTATCTTAGAATATTGGTAGCAAGGATGTGTCTAACCATTGCCCGATTTGTGTCAAAGGAGTGGTCTAAACTAGGGATCTATACCTTTTAAGTCAAACAACTACTAGTTTGAGCATCGACACTTCTTGCCATTTACAGGATAAGAATAGAATTCTTTTATAGTGAGAGGGACAAAAACATTTGTTCTAAAATGTAAATTAAAAATGTTGAAGATGAGTCTAAGGAGGTGGAATAAGGAGGTGTTTGGAATGCTTGACATGAATTTAAATAAAGTTGTTGCTGATTTGAATATGTTAGATAATCATCTCACCATTGATTCAAGTCACATAATATTATAGGAAACACTACTACAGAAAAGCCATACCACAACGGTTGGAAAAGGGACACCACAATGTCAGACTAACCGTTGTGAGGTAAGGGGTGATTGTATGTGTGATGATTTCCACCACGGTCGCGAGAACATGATAGTAAGGCAAGAAGCGTGCTACCTACAACAACGGTTACTTGTATCAACTGTTGTGGTATATACATTTAGGTAAATAACATTTCATCACGGATAAAATAAATAACCATTGTTGAACATACCAAGAGTTTATTATATAATATGTTGATTGCTTATTTTTCAATAAACCTCACAGCAACATACAACCATTCAAATTGATGAAGAAGTATATAATCTGAAAAAATTAAATTTTCTTGAAAACCAACTTAAACAAACCACTGTTTTCCAAATTTCATCCGTCTCATCATTCATTTCCCGCTCTTTAACATATAGATTGTAGTTTAATGGTTTGCATCCTTCATGACATCGATTCCTTCTATTCTAGTCTAATTTGAATAATATCAATAAATTATTGTTATTCAAATTAAACTATAAGAAAAGATATGAATGCAATGAAGGAATCATGTCATTGAAGCATATTCTATATGTTAATCAACGTGAGATGAACGATGAGACATGTAATTCGGAGAACATTGATTGATATAAGTTGGTTTTGAAATACAACTTAATTTTCAGATTATAAGTTTCTATGTTAATTTAAATGAAATGTATTTTCTGTGAAGGGTTAGTGAAGCAAACAATCTATATAGCATATAATTAATAAAATCAACTTCATTTACTGTGCAACCTGAATAAGAATTTAAAGAAAAAAACATTGTTAAGTCACAAGAAACTTCTTTCTTGTGACTTAGAAATGTTTTGTTTTTGTTTTGAAAACATTAATCAATAACAACAACATACAACAACATTTATCAACAACACAACAATATACAACAAATAAAAAAAATAAGGTTCAAGAACGCAAGATATAATAAACAAAAACAACGACAAATTATGAAGTTTTAAGAACATTAATGAACAACAACATGCAACAACACAAGATATAATAAAATGTTTCAAGAACACACCTTTTTTGAAACTAATCGTGGAACTGGAACAAATTATGAAGTTCGTCTAGTTTATGATTCTATGAAGAAGAAGTACAAGGTGAATGAAGTTTACACAATATCTGCATACTTCTTGTATTTTTTCTTCATAGCAACACAAACCATATGTACCATAGCCAAAGTATGCGCTTTGTTAAGGTGGTGAAGACGAATCTGAAAAAATAAGAACATTCACCAAATGAAAAATGAGAACCCATTTTTAACAAGAAACGTAAACGAAATTGAAGCATAAGTTTCATGAACGAACCTCAAACCTCAAGGTAGAAATTGGTGAAGACGAATCTGAAGGTTGAAGTTTGTTTAAAGAGTGACATGGATGTTAGATTTATTTTATGAGAGAGAAGAGTGAAATATGTTAGGGTTTTCTTTTGAGAGAAATGGTTGTTACGTATTGAACTATAGATACTTTTGCTTATATACTAAAAAATATCCCTTTTCATCACGGTTGGAAAAGAAAAACCGTGATGCAATTTTCAAATTTTACAACGGTTTTGTAGTAAAACCGTGGTTAAATAACTTTCAATTTTTTATTTATTTATGAACTTAATGGTGAGAGTTTTTTTTAATGTTGTTATTGTTATTCTTCATTCACTACTACAAAACGCGTAAACAACAACGTCATTGTCACCACGGTTCTTCCCTTCACCGTGGTGACATCTCTAAACTAAGGTGCTATCATATTATTTTTGTTTTTTTATTAAAAATTATTTGTATATAACAACGGTTGAGGAGCCAACCGTGGTGATACCATCAAGCTTTCATGGGTTCGAACCTTAGCGCCCTCATATATATTATTCCTTTAATGTTAAGGCGCGCCTTTTCTTTTTTATTTACTTTTAAATAAAAAACTTAAGGGTTATGACTACGGTTGGTGAGTTCCACCGTTGTGATACATTTTGTTTTTTTATTTAAAATTTTTAATTGTAAATTAAACTCTGGCGCTTCTTTATGAAATTTCACTATGAAAGTAATATATCATAACGCTTGCTAGTATTGGTCGTGGTGGTAGCTTTATAATATTATACACTCCTAGTTAGGTTGTCTCTTCAGTATCCTTTTTTTCCATTGAAAATAGAAACTAGAGGAAACAATACCTGATTTCAACCTAAAACCCTAACATTCAATACTGTGAAACAATACAAGATTTCAACCAAAACATTGTCGTTCACCCTAACTTTTCTCTTCAGTATCCATTCTTCACTGTGTATTTGTCATTTTCATCATCATCGTCAAGGAGGTTGACAAGACCATCACGATCGTGACGTCGAGAAGGAAGAGTACACCAACCAAGTTGTCACCGTCGAGAAGGAAGACAACAACAACATCGTCATTGCCGTAAGGAAGGAAGACAACACCAACACCAACATCAACATTATTTACTTAGTCATCACGTTTAGGGTACGTAAAATAGTTTCCTCATGCATCTACAGTAAACTTCATTTGTCATTGTTGTGGTTGTTGTTTATGTTCTTGTTGTTCGTGTTGTTGTTGTTGTTGTTGTTTTTGAACATAGATGTTGACCTTGTCGAGTTCTACATCAGATACTAGCAAAAAAACTAAAACAAATGAGAGTTATGCGAATGAAACTCAAACAAATGATACTCAATCAAAAAGATCACAAAGAGGTGTTACAATGATGCCCAAATTCACATCAGTCCGCAACTCATCAGGTGAAAAAGTTCCGATCGCGTTTGATTCGTTCTACAGAGTAGTGGATTGTGAACATTACTCTACTTTTAAGAGTTATGTTGCGTTCCTTGCACGTATCAAAGTCAGTATACTGATAGATGATTGGAAACAAGTGGATGGTAAAGTCAAAGAAAGCATATGGACAGACGTTAAGGTATTACATACTATAATTTTCATATATTCGATATCACTACCTATAATTTCTAATACATACTTATATATTGATATAAATGTAGTTGAATTTTGAGTTTACCGATGACTCAAAGTTGAAAAAAAAAGTGGATATCTTATGTCGGTACTCATTGGAGGGAATTTAAGTCACATCTCACGGCTGACTACATTAGGAAGCCTAAGAGATGTCTTGCTCGTCCATGGATTCGGTATAGTTTTATATCGTAGAAGCAATGGAACAAGTTTGCAAAGATACGTCGTTCTGAGGAATTCAAAGTTAGCACTAGTCTTATGTAACCGATAATGTTATGCTAATGAGTTATAAATATTAATCATATATATTTTTTACTATGTTAATAACAGATTAAAAGCGAAGTAGGAATACAAAACAAGGAAAAGAACTTGTACCCCCATAGATTGTCTCATGGGGGTTACAGGAAAATTGAGAAAAGAATCATGCTTGAAAAACAACCAGAAACAGGAGATGATTGCATCCCATCTCCATCGTCAAGACATGAGAAATGGAAGAGGGCTCGATTAAGACCAAATGGAGAGTACACCTCTGAGGCGTCAAGAGTAGTTACTGAGAAAATTGTAAGTATGATTTGTTTTTCTTATGTTATTTGTTATTTAAATGTGTTGGTAACAATATATGTAAGTTGCTCATGTTGTGTAGGCTAAGTTAGTTAAAGCGTCCCGTGATGGCACATTTGTTCCAGAAGCGCGACATGACATATTAGTAGAATCTATCGGAACAGATGAGCATGGTGGGCGTGTCCGTGGTGTTGGAGAAGGTGTCAGCTTGAGGTCATTCTTTGGGTCTCAAAGAAAAAGTACCGAAATCCCAGAATTTAATGTACAAAGACAAAACATTGAGAATGTTAAGAAGCAATTAGAAGAACAAAGGATGATGTTAGAAGAGGAGAGGGAAAAAAATGGAGAAAGATATGGAAAGGTTTCAAGAGTTATATTCGGCATGTGCTTTACTTGAGATGTTAGTGTTTTATCGAAAATGTATGATATATATTGTGCTTATTTTTGTTTTATGTTCTAATTGAATATTATGACGTAGAGATTAAGTGAAAACCTCGAACAACATACAAATGAAGATCACCATTATGTTGATGGTGATGATGGTGATGATCAAACTCCAAGTAGAAGTGTTGTACGTCGTGCTTCTACAAAAGGAAGTAATTGTTCAGCCCCTCCCCCCTCCAGATAACCGCAATAAGATAATGGACCCTAACGCAAATGAAATAACCACGTTATACTTTAACGTTGAGATGATAAATGATACACAACCTCTCCTGCTAGAACATTGTCCATGTTTGGAGTTATTCTATTACAGTCCTGATGATGTAAGGGATTTTCTCGGTGGATATAAGTGGCTGGACGTAGGGATATTGCAAGTTTTGTGCACGTAAGTATATAGTTGAATATACATGTCATTATAGAACATTATCATCTTTTGTATTTCCTCCCTTAATTTATTTATTTTCTATAACCATTTAGGTACATTCACCGTGTTTGTATAGAGTTAAATAAATCAAGTATTTATGGAATCTTGGATCTTTCTTTTATTTGATGGGCATTTAATCAACCAAAAGACATTCGAGAGTACTTGAAAAAACGGTTAAATGAGGGAGGAAAAGAATGTTCCTTAGCACCATTTCTTTGTTCGTAAGTATTTTTGTAATCGATTTTTATGTATTATATATTTAGTTTTGTTTTAGCAAATACTAATAATATATATGCTCATGTTTTTTCAGTGGTCATTGGCAATTGATCATCATATCATTTAAGACGAATACGGTAACTGTACTGTGTTCCTTAAATGATCCACTCGAAAAGAAAAGGAAAGAGATTATTAATTCGTAAGTGTATGTTTAATTCATTCTCTTTGACATTGTAATTAGTTTATCATGTAATATGTTTAATTCATTTTCAATGTACAGTGTTGTGGAGCAAGTGAATATGATGTATGAGTCCAAGCCTTTGAGGTTGGCATCAATTTTGGTAAAACTAACTTAGCATAAAGATGTTGGACAATATGAACTAACTGCAGGTTAAGGTGTTAGACAAGATGTCCTATCATGTTGATTCGACATCTTTGTCTGTTACAGTTTGGAATAACTGTGTTTATTTTCCATGTGTGATTGGAATATGATTTGGTCCTAAGTGGCATCTGAGATTGAGGAATCAGAGATTCTGATTCTAAGAGGAATATGTTGCTTCCGAGTATGGAGACATTTTTGGAAACTCAGGATTGAAGAAACTATTCTAGAGAAGAATAGGTCGCAGATTCTGTGGAAGTGAATTGCTGCGATTCTGAAGCCCAAATCCAGTTCTGTTTAGTAATATAAATAAAGTGGATTTAACCTAGAATAGTCACTGAAGATATACATTTGTTATTGAGTACTAGGGTTTGTACGTTTGTGATCCTCTCTTGTATTGTGTGAATACTTGAGTTGGACAGTTTATTGAGTTGTAATTTTTCAGTCACTGCTGTGATTGAAAGGTAATTGAGAAGGGTCTTATACCTAGGAGAGTCTTAGGTAGAAATCTAGTACGAGTAGTTTTCTAGGTGTCAAGTTGTAAACGTTGGAGTTTAGCTTAGAACCAATTCTACTTAGTGGATTTCATTCCTGGCTTGGTATCCCCAAGACATAGGTGTTGTTGATCACCGAATTGGGTTAATAATTCTGGTGTGTTGTTTTCTTTCTTCTGTTTGCATTCAGTTCTTCATTATCCTTGTATGAGAAGGAGAGATCAAGTGTCACAACATTCTGTCTGACATCATAGTGATCTGCTTAACCAGAATTTTAATTGGTATTATAGAAGGCATCCTGCTCTGTATCTAGGTGAGATTCAGGGATGATACTTTCAGGTACGATGCATAAAGAATGAGGAATTTTAAATAGACCACCCATACTTGATGGTTCCAAATATGAATATTGGAAAGTACGCATGGTGGCGTTCATCAATTCCATGGATGGTAAAGCTTGGAAGTCAGTGGATAAAGGATGGGATCCACCAAAAGGCCAAAGACAAAGATGGTAAGGCTACTGATGAGCTGAAACCTGAAGAAGATTGGGATGATGAAAATGATAAGCTTGCTCAAGCTAAATCTAAAGCCTTGAATTCCTTGTTCAATGGTGTGGACAAGAACATCTTCAGGCTCATCAAGAACTGCACTATTGCAAAGGATGCCTTGGAAATCTTGAAGACTGCTCATGAAGGAACTTCTCGCGTTAAATCCTCAAGACTTCAACTTTTCACCTCCAAGTTTGAGAACTTGAGAATGAAGGAGGATGAGAGTATTCAAGAATTTCATATGAATATTGTGGACATTGCCAATAGTTCAAGTGATCTTGGAGAAAAGATTCCAGAAGCAAAGCTTGTCCAGAAAATTTTGAGGTCTCTTCCTAAGAAGTTCGACATGAAAGTGACATCCATTGAAGAATTTCATGATATAAACACCTTGAAGGTGGATGAACTCATGGGTTCCCTACAAACTTTTGAAATGGCACTGAATGAAAAGACTCAGAATAAGAAAAGTCTAGCCTTGGTGTCTAAGGGTAATGGAGAAAAGGCAAACTCCAAGGAGGAGATGTCCAAGTCTGTTGTGTTTCTAGGAAAACAGTACAGTCAATTACTTAAGAAGATAGAGGGAGAGTTAAGAGCAAATGTCAAGAGTCAGCCTCTCAACAACTTTAAAAGGAAAAACTTTGGAAGGAATTCAAATTACAAAGATATAATTAGCAAAGAAAAGGGGATCAAGTGCCTTGAATGTGAGGGATTTGGAAACAATAAATTTGAGTGTCCCATATTCCTTAAGAAAGAAAAGAAAGGTCTATGTACATCCTGGTCAGAAGATAACTCTGCAAGTGATGGAGAATCACCTAAGCAGGTTTCTACTCTCACAGGAATATTTGACTCTGACATAGAATCAGACATTGGGGATCTCTCTCCTGATGCTCTTGTCAACTCTTACAGGGAACAGTACACAAGAAGCACAGAAATATGTTATCTAGGAGAAGATCAACATAAAATTATCATGCTTCTTGAGGTTGAAAGATTGAAGCATCTTGGTATCATATCTGATCTTCAAGAGGAAGTTTCTTTACTCAACTCTAAACTCAACAATGTAACCAAGACTGTCAGGATGCTCAACAGCAGATCTGATGTGGTTGATGAGATACTACAGTCTAGCAGGGATTATGGAGATGTCAGAGGACTGGGATATGATGATCAAGTTGTGGTGAGGAAAAGGAGAAATACAGGATTTAGTTTACCTCAGCAAAACAGGAATAGGCAGAATCAGAAAATGTCACAGGGGATGTCCCAACGTCAACGTAGACATCAAAGACAACCTACAGGCAAAAAGAAACAAAACTGGAAGTGCCATCATTGTGGTAGATATGGGCACATTAAATCCTACTGTTACCAGCTACATGGTTATCCCAGGTCTGGTTCTCAAGCCAAAAGGATGCAAACTGGCATATATGGAAAGAAGTGGAATCCAAAGAGTGAGTATATGGCTCTGATAGTCCACTCATCTCTAAAAGAATTTACTAAAGAAAAGTGGTACTTTGATAGTGGTTGTTCGAGACACATGACTGGAGTCAAGGAATATTTGGTAAATATAGAACCCCATGCCTCCAATTGTGTTACCCTTGGAGATGGATCCAAAGGAAATATCAAAGGAATTGGAAAAGTGGATCATGTTGGGAAACCTAGACTTGAAAAGGTGTTGTATGTCAAAGGACTAACTGTCAATCTAATCAGTATTAGCCCACTTTGTGACCAAGGCCTGAAGGTTAACTTTACAAAATGTGAATGTTTGGTTGTCAATGATAAAAATAAAGTTATCATGAGGGGTGTCAGATCAAACAATAATTGCTATGTATGGACCTCGTTACAGACAGAGTGCTCTTCAATGTCACTTAGGAAACATCAGAAATCTCTCAGAGAATTAAGCATTGATAAATGGGAAATTGGTAGATTAACTAAGATGACACACAGAAAGACCATCTCAAGGATTTAGGACCTTCTCCATAAGGCTTCTATGATAGAAGATCTTGAAGGAAGAAGATGTGCCTTTGTGGCCACGGTGAACCCAACTACCGAGAGTGATTACCATGCCACCATGACCAGTACCCTTCAATACACAGGAATAAGGCAGATGTCAACAAGGGAAAATGTCACACAAGATGTTGTGACATTCTCCCATGATAATCTGAGCACTTCTGATGTCCTTAAAAATTAGTTTGGGAAACTGAAGGATAAATTAGGGCTTTACATAACTAGGGACCTAAAGAGATTAATTTGTAAGAATACTGGTCAAGAAGGTGTTTTTTTCAAATGAAATGAGGGTTTCAAAAGCGATCATTTCAAATTAACTTAAACAGCTCTCAATCTATTCTCTTCTCCACAATAACCTCGTACTCCCGGTACGAAGAAAAATCCAATCTTGTTCCTTCTATGATGTCTCAACAACAATCCTCAGCATGAGGAAGAGTGAAGGAGACCTCTACATCTTCCGCTATTGATGACTCACCTTATGATGATGAGATCATTGCTAGTGTGGTCAATAGACTGAAGAAAAGAAAAAGAAAAAATGTGGATACTGAAAACACTACTATCAGAAGAAACATGAAATCTGTGGTTGGACCTCAGAAACCTTGGAGGAAGGTTGCAGTTGTATCCAAGAAAAGAAAGGCTGAGACTGACACTGAGTCAGACTATGATGTCCAGGACATCATACGTCTAAAGGATCCAATTGTGAAGAAAAGGACTGTCAGAATTCCCAAAGCTCCCATGGATAATATCTCTTTCCATACTCCTGAGTATGTAAACAGATGGCCATATGTGTACCAAAGAAGAGTAGCATTGGAAAGGGAACTAGGGAAGGATGCAGTAGAATGCCATGAAGTAATGAAACTTATTAATGACACATGGCTAATAAGGACAGTTACTAATCTTGGAAATTGTTATGAAAGGCTGGTGAAGGAATTTGTTGTAAACATTCCTGACAACTGTAATGATGCAACCAGCAGGAAAGTATATGTCAGAGGAAATGGTGTGACTTTTTCTCCCACTATGATTAATAAGTTTTTGGAAAAATTCGAAGAATCTCATTCTGAATGTGGTGACACCGATGATCAAATATGTCAAGAGCTCACCTGTAACAATGTGAAATATTCGCCTAGCAATGGTAAACTTTCAGGTGGGAAACTTAGTGTGAAGTATGCAATTCTGCATAGAATTGGTAATGTCAACTGGGTGCCCACTAATCATACTTCAACCATCTCTGCTAGTCTAGGTAGATTCATCTATATGGTTAGCAAAGGAAGAAAGTTCGACTTTGGAACTCACATCTTCAATCAAAATTTGAAGCAATCTACATCAATTGCTGTGAAACTCCCCATATGTTTCCCTTCACTTATCTGTGGGATAATTCTGAATCAGTACCCGAGTATCCTAGTATCTGCAGATCATGCAATGAAAAGGGTATCTCCCTTAACTCTGCACTATAAATTGTTTACTGGAAGCAATGTCCCAGATATTGCTTCAACATCTGCACCAACATCTAGTTCAACAAAAGAGGAAATTATAGACCAACTCAAGAACACCTATAGGGAGCTTGATGCTATCATAAAAACCAGTACAGTTAGGAAGGAAAAACAAGAACAACTGATTCAAGCTCTGTCTGCTGGCCAGAACAAGGACATTGGGGAAAACACTGGAGATGTTGAGAATGGTGCTGCTAAAGACAACAGTGAGGAAGTTGATGCTGCTACTGATGATAGTTCTTGTGAGAGTGAAAAAGAAGAGGATGATGAGGAAACAAAAGATGACTTCTGAGAGTTGTCTTTTCTTTACTTTATGTTTTTATGTTTTATGTTTTTGTTTTTGGTTTGTAAGGGCTTAATGCCCAGGATAATTTACTTTTGTTTGGGTGTGTACTTTAATTACAATATAATGGTTAATTGGTTTTTGAGTTAGTCCTTCGGCCTTTGTCATATTATGGCTAAAAAGGAGGAGTAAGACTAACATCACTAACCACTATTGACAGCTACTAACCATTGAGGGGTAGTAGTGCTGGTGCTGCTTGCAGAAGAAGGTATTGGTTGAGGGGGAGACAAAAGTTTTATGTTCTGCTGCTGTTCTGATGATGGTCTCCCTGTTCTGATTATTTTTGTCTGCAGGTTAATTGAAGTTAGTTTTAGCCAAAATCTTCCAAAGGGGGAGATTGATGAGTCCAAGCCTTTGAGGTTGGCATCAATTTTGGTAAAACTAACTTAGCAGAAAGCTGTTGGACAAGATGTCCTGACATGATGAACTAACTGCAGGTTAAGGTGTTAGACAAAATGTCCTATCATGTTGATTCGACATCTTTGTCTATTACAGTTTGGAATAACTGTGTTTGTTTTCCAAGTGTGATTGGAATATGATTTGGTCCTAGGTGGCATCTGAGATTGAGGAATCAGAGATTCTGATTCTAAAAGGAATATGTTGTTTCCGAGTATGGAGACATTTTTAGAAACTTAGGATTGAAGAAACTATTCTAGAGAAGAATAGGTCACAGATTCTGTGGAGGTGAATTGTTGCGATTCTGAAGCCCAAATCCAGTTCTGTTTAGTAATAAAAATAGAGTGGATTTAACCTAGAATAGTCACTGAAGATATACAGCTGTTATTGAGTACTAGGGTTTGTATTTTTGTGAGCCTCTCTTGTATTGTGTTAATACCTGAGTTGGACAGTTTATTGAGTTGTAACTCACGACAATGATGCCAATGATCTAACTACTCTAGACCTCACGACATTATTTGGCAAACTCGATGAACATGAGCAAGTGCTCATCAGCTTGGAAAAACATGAGAAGAGTGTAAAGAAGGAGAAAATAAAGGAAACGAAAAAGAAGTCGATCGCTCTTAAGACTTCTTGTTTAAAGTCCACATCTCAAGAGCAAAGTGACAATGAAACCAACAATGACGAAGATGATGACTTTAGTGATGACATGGGGCTATTTGTGAAGAGATACAATAGGTACATTCGAAAGAATGAAATTCAGCACTCGGATAAAAATCTCGTCAAATATAGAAGGCAATAAAAAAATGAAGGCAATAAGAGTGGCAAGTCGAGAGGATCTTGTTACAATTGTGGAAAGTCCGGACACTACAAGCCGGACTGTCCATCACTCAAGAAAGACAAGGATAAGGATAAGAGTCGTTAAAACAAGAAGTCAAATAAATCTATACGAGCATACATCGCTTAGGAGAGCGATAGCAAGTTGGAAAAAGGTGACAACTCAAGCGACGAAAGTGAATCCGTCAATCTATGTCTTATGGCACATCGAAACAAGAAGAAAGAGTTAAAACACTCTAAATACGGTCACTCTAATAATATGTCCTATGTAGAATTACAAAAAGCTTTTGATATGTTGCACCATGAGGCTAAGGAAGCTTTTCAACGCTTAGCCTCAAACAAAAAGATTTTTTCATACTTGGAGAAAAAGATCTCCGATTCCGAAAAGGAATTAGAAGCTCTTAAAAACTCTATGGTGGATACATCAAACGCTGAGATTAAAGAGGACAAGTCTCCTTGGTTCAATTGGGGTTGTGATACTTTACATATTTGGCAAAATGAAGTGAGAACCCTTAAGGCCAAATTAGAAAAGGCTCTAAAGCCCAAAGTTACGTTTGCTATTGATCGATCACACTATCGAGAAAGTATGAATAATCCGTATCAAAGGTATACATATGTGATTCGAGATAGAGATAGCAAAGGTAAACCTCAAATGAACCGTAATTTCCTATATTGTTGCAAACGGGGTCATACTATTGCTAAATGTCGTTTTAGAAGATTTCTTGTTCCATGAGGCATTTATCAATGGTTGCCCAAATGCAACCCTGGTTTCACTCACCATAAAGGACCCAATAAGAATTGGGTACCTACTTTCTCTTTATTGACTATGTAGGTACAACGTCTTGAGACCACCGAAAGAAGATGGGTTATGGATAGTGGTTGCACAAGACATATGACAGGAGGCATATCTCTTTTCATCGACTTTGTGGCGAAGAAAAAGGGGTTTGTTACCTACGGAGAAAACAACAAGGGACAAATTCTCGACAAAGGTAGTGTAGGTAACCCCTCATCTACTACTATCTCTGATGTGCTTCTTGTGGAAGGCCTTAAACATAACCTTTTAAGCATTAGTCAACTATGTGACAAGAATTATAAGGTATCTTTTTCAAAGGATTGTTGCATAATTGAAAATAGTGATAAAAAGGATGTGTTTAAGGGCTTGAGGGTGAATAACGTCTATATGATAGACTTAAATGAGGTATCGTTGAATGGCGACAAGTGTCTAGTCACCATGAATGAAGATTCATGGTTATGGCATAGACGGTTGGCGCATATCAATTTTGATTTGCTTAAAAAAATAGTATCTAAGGACCTAGTCATCGGGTTACCCAAAATCAAATTCACAAAGGATCACCTTTGTGATGCTTGTCAAATGGGGAAGCAAACAAGGATCTCATTCAAATCTAAAAGCATTGTTTCAACTATGAGACCCCTTGAACTCCTCCATATGGACCTCTTTGGACCATCTGGGATCAAAAGCCTAGGTGGTAACTATTATGGTTTTGTAATAGTCGATGACTTTTCTCAGTTTTGCTGGACTATTTTCTTAGCAAACAAGAGTGATACCTTTTCGGCCTTTGAAAGATTTGCTAAGTTATCTCAAATCAAGTTAAACACGAACATTGTATCAATTAGAAGCGATCATGGAGGTGAGTTTGAAAATCATCTTTTTGAAGCGTTTTGTGAAATCCATGGAATTGATCATAATTTTTCCACACCACGTACCCCTCAACAAAATGGGGTTGTGGAACGTAAAAATAGAATTTTGGAAGAATTAGGAATGACTATGATTAATGAGAGTGGACTTCCAAAATACTTTTGGGCCGACGCCATAAGTACGGCTTGTTACGTTTTGAATAGGGTGCTCATCCGACCTATTCTAAACAAGACACCGTATGAACTTTTAAAAGGGAGAAAGCCCAATGTCTCTCACCTTCACGTTTTTGTTTGTAAGTGTTTCGTGTTGAACAATGGTAAAGAGGTACTTGGTAAGTTTGACTCCAAGGCCGATGAAGGTATCTTTCTTGGATACTCTCAGTCAAGTAAGGCATATAGGATTGATAATAAGAGGTTACATTCTGTTAAAGAGTCGATACACGTTACTTTTGATGAGTCTTATCTGAAAAATGTCAGAGAAGGTAGTTCTTTTCATGGTGCAGGTGTATCTTCAGAAGACATACTCAAGGACACTGATAAAGGAATTGATCAACCTGAAGTAGTGCGTATTGAGGAGGAAAAGGATCGCCAAACTATGAAGAGTGAGGAGGATCATCCGACTAATAAAGATGACCTTCCTCCAGCTTGGAAGTCTTCCAAAGACCATCTGATTAGTGGTTTTCATACGTTATTTCGCTATTTGTTTTAGTTACTATTTTGTTATTGTTTAGTTGTTTTTTATCTCTTTTACCACATTTTATGCCTTGGTTGTGTTCTTTAGTGTTTCCAGGTTCACATAAGCATTCAGGAAGAATCGGAGCAAAAAATCAAGAAAAATTGCAAAATGCGAAATGAAATTGGATTGAAGACAGTGGGCTGACACGGGTGGCCATGTCGCCTGACACGACCCGTGTCAGCAGGCCTGGAGCATCATGTTTTTGAAATAAAAGAAGTGGGCAAGAGTCAGAGAGCTGACACGGGTGCCCGTGTCAGCTGACACGGCCCGTGTCAGCAGGCCTGGAGTAAAAGAAGTTATGCACAAGAGTCAGTGGGCTGACACGGGTGCGCGTGTCGCCGGACACGACCCGTGTCAACAAGCCTGGGAGTACCAAATTTGTGATTATTTCTCATATGTTGAGTTTAGTGATCTGAGGGGTATTCTGGGAATTTCGTATTGTTTTAGTTGATTTGAAACTACTTAGGCTGTGTGGAGAGAGAAAAAGAAACACTTTTTACTTGACGAAGAAAGTTACGATAGTGGGAGGCGATCAAGGAGATTTGGAGAGAAAGACCGTTCATGCGCGGAAGCAATTGAAGGATCATTTTCAATCCGATCAAATTGTAATGTCTACTTTTAATCTTATTATTGTTTTTGTTTTGAATATTATGAGAGGCTAAACCCCCCAATGCTAGGGGGTGTCCCTGAATTGTGATGTAATGAACCATTGTTGAATTATTTGATGAGTTTATGCTTTCTTACCTTAATCTTTTGTTATGCAAATAAATTAATTCTTTTTTTCGATTGTACAAATTGGGAACGATTTGCGGTTAGGGATTTGGCCTGAAAAACCAATCTATTGTTTTTGCATAATACATTACGGTAGATATTGCCTAGGAATGGGGATATCCCGTAGTGACTAAAAACCTTGTCAGAACTATTGCTTGATGTTCTTCATTGACTGCTAAGGAATTAGGGTCAAGGGAGAATCTCAAAGGTTTTTCGGTTAAGGAATTTAAGAAAAATATTTGAGGGTTAGTAAAATTAAGGTTTGGAGGCATATCTCTTTGATGATAATTTAGGGTTCTTGCTGAGCAATTCATACACCTTTCCTAGCATAATCTCTCATAATTGTTAAAGTCATTTTATTATTCTGCTTATTTCTTTCTGTCTTTAGAATTATTTTAAAAATCAAAACCCCCAAAAGGAACTTTTGTCTAATTTAAATAACATCTACACTTACAATTATACGCAGTCCTCGAGAGATCGATTCTGGGGATAACCCCACTTATTACTACATCGTTAAAATAACACACTTGCTATTTTATCGATCATGTTTTTGGCGCTGTTGCCGGGGACTGCCAAATTTTAAGTGCTTGTGTTAGTTCAATTGGAATTTTATCACTCGGTGACTAAAATTATTAATTTTAATTTTTGTTATTTTTTTTATTACTATTATCTGTCTAACCTGTATATGTGAGGCAATCCCTCAGCAGAATTTTCTTTTGACCCAGAACCCGAAAGTTCATTGCATGCTAGATGTCGTCAAGCCAAGCAAGAAAGACTGGCAGAGTCAGTTTCAGGAACGGTAATTTCAGATCTAGAAAAAGAAGAAAGAATTTCTGTTCATTCAGAGCAATCAGATTCAGGTTCAGAAACAGGTACATACTCAGAGTCGGAAACCATTATTATGGCTAACAATCCACCAGCAGAAAGACTTCTGGGCGATTACGGTGGGGCAAATGCACCGGCTGGTAGGTTAACAATTGTAAACCAACCAGTGAATGTGACGAATTTCCAGCTGCATCCTAGCACCATCACTCAACTTGAGAGGAGATCTTTCACCGGAAAGGTTAATGAAGATGCCAATAAACATCTGCAGAGATTTCTGACTATGAGCACCACTCTTAAGATTGAGGGTCACACCGAGGAAGCGAAAAAGTTAAGAATGTTTCCTTTCACTCTGGCGGAAGAGGCTGAAGAGTGGTTCTATTCGTTACCTGCTGGGAGTATTACCACTTGGGAAGAGATGGAGAAGGAGTTTCTGAATGAGTATTTTCCGGCCTCTGTTTATATCCGAAAAATATATGATATTGTGAACTTTAAACAGAAGGACGGAGAATCTCTCGGAGATGCATACAAGAGGTTCAAGAAGGTTTTGGTAGCCTGTCCGACTCACAACATGGATCAAACTGAGCAGATGCAGGTGTTCGTCAATGGCCTCCGAATAAAGACTAAGCAACTAATTGATACAGCTGCCGGTGGCTCATCTAATTTTACAACAGCCACTGGTGTCAAAAAGATCATTGAAGCCATAGCCGCTAACGAGCATTTGGAGTTGTATGATCGAAGTGTGAGTAAATCTGAGGGTGTGATTGATTTAAAGTTGAATAATCAGGTTGTGAAGGTAGAAGATCAGATTGCTGCAGAAGTTGAAAGAAGGTTAAAGGCTATGAAAATGGGTACGCAAAGTGTGGCACAAGTTCAAACTGGTCAACCCATGAGTTGTGAGATTTGTAGTGGACCCCATTATACTGCACATTGTGTTGCGACTCCGCAACAAATTAAAGAGATAAAATTCCTGAAGCAGAATAATCCCGACGCTCAAACTTATAATCCAGGGTGGAAGAATCATCCTAACTTCTCCTGGAAAGATCAGAATCAACAACAAGATTCACAACAGCAACCAACCCCTCAGAAAGCACAATGGGAGATTGCCATTGAGAAGATGGCAGCTTATAACATGCAATTTCAGGAAGAGACCCGAAATAGTTATAGGAATACCACAACCTCCATATTCTTTATGGAGGTTCAATTGGGTCAGATAGCTCAACAAGTTGCAAATTCTCAAGCACCAAGCGCCCTCCCAAGCGCCACCATACCAAATCCGAAGAATCATGAGAATGTCAATGTTGTTACCACAGAAAACCAGGAAGTTGCAGAAGAAGAAGCCAAGCCAACCGAAGAGAAAAGAAAAGAAGCGGATAAACCTAAGATCAAGTTACCGTACCCCTCAAGAGTGATAAAGAAGGAGGCACAAGAAAAAGACTTTGAGAAATTCAGCTCATTGTTCAAAAAGTTAGAGATTAATATGTCTTTCTTTGAAGCACTTGAACAAATGCCGCTATATAAGAAATTCATGAAAGAGGTCATTGGGAAGAGGAAACCTAGTGGAGAGGAGGTAAAGAGTCTAAGTGAGGAGAGTAGTGGGGAATCACAAGGTAGGAGAATTCCAATCAAACGGAAAGACCCTGGTTTTGTATCAATTCCCTGTACCATAAAGGACCAAATTTTTAAGAAAGTCTTGATTGATTCAGGTGCTAGTGTGAGTCTCATGCCCCTCTCAATTTTCAAAAAGCTGGGTATAAAGAAAATAAGTGAAACGGGAACAAATCTGAAGTTTGCCGACCTCACAACCAAGCGGTCATACGGCTTAGCAGAAGATGTGCTTGTAACTATTGAAAACTTCACCTATCCAGTAGACTTTGAGATCATTGATCTACCCGGGGATGAGGAGATGACTATCATACTGGGTCGACCATTTTTTATGACTAGTCGGTACAGTATGGATATTGAGACTGGTACTCTAACCTTGAAATATTTTGAGGAGGAAATAACCTTAAAGTTGTTGGAGCTCGAGAAGCAAGGTCAAGAGGAAAGTAATCACCCCTCAGTTGGAATGATCCGAACAGTGGAAAAAGGCAAAAGCTCAAAACCACTTCTTGAAAAAGTCTCTAGAATAATCAATCAGGTTGCAGCATCTGAGTCATCTTTTACACCTAGCAAGACTCCAACATCCAGTCAAAAATTCAATAAGAGGAAGAAACATCAAAGAAAGAAGAGAAAGAAATAACAAAGGAAGAATGTGGAAGTTGGATGTGAGTTGAATCACAAGGTAGCTCTTAGTCCTGAATCTGACCGGTGCTCTGTTGCGGAAAGGTCAAGCAACAAAAGCAACAAAACATGTAAGCTGAAGTACCCCCATAGCATTGGGGAGTAACCCGTCGAGCCATGCGACGTTAAATGAAGCGCTACGTGGGAGGCAACCCACGCTTGTCTGATTAATTACTTTCTTTTTGCTGTTTGTTTTATTTTGGTTACAGGAAATAAGCTGGATCCGACATGTGCAAACGATGATGTAGCAGTGGTGTTGCATTACCGTCAACATCCCGAGAAGGACCTCTCTCGCTCTTGTTCTAACACATTGGGGCCAATGTGTGGTTCAAGTTTGGGGGAGGATATACTGCTTTTAGTTTTTCCTCTTTGTACGGGTTATGTCTGTTTTGTGTGTTGTTTTATGATAACCTCTCTGAAATCTCCCCGAATTAGAACCGTAAAAAAAAAATTCTTATGAATGCTGTGATTTTGAGATGGTCAAGAAAGTATATAGAGTTTGAGGGAAGAAAAGTTAGAATTAGGGACATTGGGATAGTTTGAAAGCTTAGGAATGACCCGAACACCCTAGATTCCCTGGAGTAAGGAAACGAGTCCAACGTGTAGATTTGTGCCATTGTAGTTGGATTTGAGAAGTATTCCCCGATTAGTTCATAGTGATAGTCCGGCATGACTAGAAAGAATTGCATGTATAAGGTTGATTGATAGAATGACTTAAGGCACCGAAAAAGTGAATAATGGCGATAAAGACAATTTGTCCTTCTAAGTTGGGTAACCTCCACCCGGTTACTTAGCCTAACGGCGGTTGAGTCTCAATTGTCGTCCCAGAGTGGACTAATAAACGCCAATGTGCGAGAAAAAAAAAGATAATGGTGCCTAGAAAAACTTTCGATCAATCTTGTACAGGTGAGGAAAAATGAAAAATGCCTTAATCTGATTATCCGAATGAAAGGGGTAGAAAATTGAAGAAAAGACTTAAGCCCAAAGCATAGTTGGAGAGGTAACCGAAAAGGGGGATGTAGGTCCGTGGTTTTACCCCGATTTGTGTTTGTGTAATACCTTCGTTAACGGACGATTACCAAGAGAACTAGTTTTCGCCGATCGGAACAAAGGCTCACGTATGAGTACAGACACACCTCACCTTCACGAGTCTTTCATTTGATATGTACCGTTTGATCTAAAATTTTTATGCAAGCATGTTGCTTGAGGTCAAGCAACGGTTTAAGTTTGGGGGAGTTTGATTAGTGGTTTTCATACGTTATTTCGCTATTTGTTTTAGTTACTATTTTGTTATTGTTTAGTTGTTATTTATCTCTTTTACCACATTTTATGCCTTGGTTGTGTTCTTTGGTGTTTCTAGGTTCACATAAGCATTCAGGAAGAATGGGAGCGAAAGCTTGAGAAAAATTGCAAAATGCGAAATGAAATTAGATTGAAGACAGTGGGCTGACACGGGTGCCCGTGTCGCCTGACACGCCCCATGTCAGCAGGCCTGGAGCAACATGTTTTTGAAATAGAAGAAGTGGGCAAGATTCATAGAGCTGACACGGGTGCCCGTGTCAGCTAACACGGCTCGTGTCAGCAGGCCTGGAGTAAAAGAAGTTGCGCACAAGAGTCAGTGGGCTGACACGGGTGCCCGTGTCAGCAAGCCTGGGAGTACCAAATTTGTGATTTTTTCACATTTGTTGAGTTTAGTGATCTGAGGGGTATTCTGGGGATTTCATATTGTTTTAGTTGATTTGAAACTACTTAAGTTGTGTGGAGAGAGAAAAAGAAACACTTTTTACTTGACGAAGAAAGTTACGATAGTGGGAGGCGATTAAGGAGATTTGGAGAGAAAGATCGTTCATGCGCGGAAGCAATTGAAGGATCATTTTCAATCCGAACAAATTGTAATGTCTACTTTTAATCTTATTATTTTTTTGTTTTGAATATTATGAGAGGCTAAACCCCCCAATGCTATGGGGTGTCCCTGAATTGTGATGTAATGAACCGTTGTTGAATTATTTGATGAGTTTATGCTTTCTTACCTTATTCTTTTGTTATGCAAATAAATTAATACTTTTTTTCGATCGTACAAATTGGGAACGATTTGCGGTTAGGGATTTGGCCTGAAAACCCAATCTATTGTTTTTGCATAATACATTACGGTAGATATTGCCTAGGAATGGGGATATCCCGTAGTGACTAAAAACCTTGTCAGAACTATTGCTTGATGTTCTTCATTGACTGCTAAGGAATTAGGGTCAAGGGAGAATCTCAAAGGTTTTTCGGTTAAGGAATTTAAGAAAAATATTTGAGGGTTAGTAAAATTAAGGTTTGGAGGCATATCTCTTTGATGATAATTTAGGGTTCTTGCTGAGCAATTCATACACCTTTCCTAGCATAATCTCTCATAATTGTTAAAGTCATTTTATTATTCTGCTTATTTCTTTCTGTCTTTAGAATTATTTTAAAAATCAAAACCCCCAAAAGGAACTTTTGTCTAATTGAAATAATATCTACACTTACAATTATACGCAGTCCTCGAGAGATCGATTCTGGGGATAACCCCACTTATTACTACATCGTTAAAATAGTACACTTGCTATTTTATCGATCACCATCCCATTGACAACATTCTCGGTGACATCTCTAAGGGAGTAACAACCCGCTCTAAGCTAAGTAACTTCTGTTATTACTCCGCTTTCGTTTCCCAAGTTGAACCTAAAAACGCAAAGGAGACATTACTCGATGAGCATTGGTTTTTATCAATGCAAGATGAACTAAATCAATTCAGGAGAAATGAGGTTTGGGACCTTGTCCCCCCTCCGCGAGGTCATCGAGTAATCGGCACCCGATGGGTGATTAGGAACAAGCTCGATGAAAATGGAGTTATAACTCGAAACAAAGTGCGGCTTGTAGCGCAAGGGTATAACCAAGAGGAAGGAATCGCCTATGAGGAAACTTATGCGCCGGTTGCACTAAAAATTTCAAATGATTTCAAATGGACGTTAAAAGTGCTTTCCTTAACGGATACATCAATGAAGAGGTTTATGTAGCCCAACCTCCAGGTTTTGAATCCCATGAATATCCCGATCATGTTTACAAACTCAAACGTGCTTTGTACGGACTTAAACAAGCCCCTTGGGCTTGGTATGAACGTCTAAGCAAATTTTTACTTGATCAAGGATATTCAAGAGGCAAGTTTGACAAAACCCTCTTTATTAAACTTCAAGGAAAACATTTAATTTTGGTACAAATTTATGTTGATGATATCATTTTCGGGTCTACTAACATGACCTTGGTCAAGGAGTTTTCTAGTTTGATGCAGGGTGAGTTCGAGATGAGCATGATGGAGGAGCTCAATTATTTCCTCGGATTGAAAATCAAACAACTCGAAGAGGGCACGTTTGTAAGTCAGACCAAATATTGTCTTGAGCTTCTCAAACGTTTTGACATGGTAAACTGCTAGGAAATTGATACTCCTATGCCTACTTATGCTAACCTTGATCATGACGAAAATGGTAAGGATGTAGAGGTAAAGAAGTATAGAGGTATGATTGGATCTCTCCTCTATCTTACCGCATCACATCCCGACATTATGTTCAGTGTTTGCATGTGTGCGAAGTATCAATCACGTCCCAAGGAATCTCACTTGAAAGCTGTTAAGCGCATACGTAGATACCTCTCCGGTACTCCAAAGTATGGGCTTTGGTATTCCAAGGGTAGTAGTTGTTCTTAGTGGGCTATTCCGATTCCGACTTTGCCGGGTGCAAATCGGATAGGAAAAGCACTAGTGGCACGTGTCACTTTTTCTCAAATTCCTTGGTGAGTTGGCATAGCAAAAAGCAGGTTTCTGTGGCTTTGTCAACAGCTGAGGCGGAATACGTTGGCACTGGGAGTTGTTGTGCTCAAGTCCTATAGCTTAAGCATCAATTGCTCGACTTCAATTTAAAACTTGAGCGTATTCCTATTTTATGCGATAACACAAGCGCCATTAACCTAACTAAGAACCCCGTATTGCATTCACGCACCAAGCATATCGAAATACGTCATCACTTCCTCAGGGATCATGTAGAGAAAGGTGATGTGGTATTTGAGCATGTTGATACTAAAAATCAACTTGCTAACATTTTTACAAAACCACTCGCTACAGAGCCTTTCTTTCACATCCGTAGGGAACTAGGCGTTCTCGACATCTCGGATCGTGCATGAGAATTCATAAATATATTGGCTCTACACATATATATGTTCTTGTTTACGTTTTTGACTAATAGTGTAAAGAATTATTGAGCTATATGTGAGGGCATTCATCGTCAATCATGATTATGGTAATATCGTTCCTCTTCATAAGTTTATTCTAAATGTATGTACCATGTTGAGTGTTGAAACCAATGTTTATTGCACAATTAAGCATGTTTTATTCATTTGAATGTTTGAGTTTTGTGTTGGCAAGTTTTATTTATCATTACTTAGTGCATAAGTAGATGAAAACATGAATTTTTCAATTTTATGCTTGGTTGAGTCGACCAGATCATGTCATGGGTCGACTCAAGAAAAGTGCATTTTCTCATATGAAGGAGCGGGTCAGCGCACGGTGACCTATGGTCGACGCATCCCAAAATTATTTCAAATTTGTCAAAATTCATTCAGCGTGCGTCGACGCATGACCTGCTTTGGTCGACGCATCGCTGACGAACCCTGAAATTTTCTTTCTTGGGAAGGCGCACACCGTTTCGTATGTTTAGAAAAGTAACTACAACATTATTTATTTTCATTTCTAAGTGCATGCATTCTATCTTGTGTCTCCTCATCTCTCCTCTCCTTCAATCTTCTAAACCCTAACAAACCATAACCTCTACATTCTTCAAAACCCACAAAAAATTCCAATCAATAAAGTTCTCAAAAGGGGGTTTTCACTTTACATTGGAATCAAGATTATCTTTTAACCCTCTCATCATCATCAAACGCGCACTGTTCATCATCCCTTCACAGTTTGGCACTATTCATCTGACTTCATCAAATTGCTCAACAATGGCTTCCCAAAGAGTAACAGGAAAAAGGTCTACCAATGCATCAAAATCAAGGACTGGTCCATCTTCAACTCCGGTAACTGCTCTCTCTTTACTTTCTGATGCTTTATCTGAGGTTTTCAACAAAGACTTCCGAAATCGCTCTGTTATTAAGCATTATGTATACTACCCACTGAGGGCGGAAGATTATCATCTCACAGAAGTCATTGGCCTGTTGAATGTTCAAAAATTTGACGAATTTTTATAATGCGACACTAAGTACAATGAAGATCTGGTGAGATTGTTTTACACTGGAATTCTGGGTAAATGCACAGGAACGGATTTTCAGTATCTTATGGATAATAATACCTACTCTATGAATGATACTGTTTGGAATAGTTTGTTTAAGTTGGAAACTGCAGATCTTCCCAAAGTGACTGATACTAAGTTTGTCAATAACTATGAGTTTAAACCTGCATTGAACTCAATGTTGCGTGATCCTTACTCGGACAGTCTTGCGAACAACGGTCTATTTCCCAAAACTGTCACAACAGGTACACTAAAACCTGTTGATCATATTTTGCAATGGATTATCGCTCACATCTTGAGGCCTAAGAAAGGAGGATTTTCTCGGGTCGATCAAGTAGAAGTCCATTTATTCTATCTGCTGAAGGACAAAATCCGCATCAACTGGCCACACTACTTCACGTATCGAATGTTTGCACTACGGGATTCTACAAGAGGTACTTCTTGGTGTTATGCTTCATGTATTCAGTGCATTTTGAAAAAGGTTGGGATAAAGGTTCCGGGTATTCCCTATGTCTTCGTTACCCCTGATCATGAATTCCAACAGAAGACCCTGACTATGATGGGTTATTTTTGGGACTCTGAAGACGAGGAGTTCAAAATCAGACACAGAGCAAATTACAATGACACTCAGTATGATGTTCCTGATGAACAAGCTGTTGCAGAAGAAAATGTGTAGGAAGAACAAGCCAAAAATAATGTACAAACTGAAGTAAACATGATGAAGGAAGACAATGTGGAATGGATGGGTTACTCTCCACCACGCGATCCTTATGAAAATCAAGGTTGGGGAGAATGGCAACACACTGGTTGGACTTCTCTCGGTGCTGCTTATGTTCCTCTCACTTATGGCTGGCAACAACAAACTGACAAATACGAATGGCAACAGCCCGAGTATTCGATTCCTACACCTCCTCGGCCACAACAACAGAACACCAAAGAAATCCTGGCTATGTTGAATCAAATGCAGCTGGAGCAAGAGAACTTTATGACCTTATAAGAGGAACGATATACAGCTCAGGATAAGAGGCGTACATCTCTTTCAAATCACTTGGAAACCCACACTCAAAATTTCAACCGGTTTGCTGATGCTGCAATGAATAGATTCACTACTTTGGATACTGCAGTTGAACATCAGACTCGGAATGTAACCAACGGTTTAGGTGTTCTCAATCGAGCTGTGATTGAGCTTAATGAATATTTAGAGGAACATCCACTCCCTCCAACACAATGACAACACTTCAGAGGAAGAGGCCATCAATTTAGGGGGATGAGACCATGAGACATAGGATTATATTTTGATGCATATTATATTTCGTATATGGGTTGTATGACTTTAACTATTGCATTTTGTTTTTGTACTTGGTTTCTTTTTTTTGCACTATCATACTTTTTGCACTTCTATGGAATGTTGTTGGTTCTATGTGTTTGCATCTCTCGTGCTTATTTATTCATCTATTATTGTTGTGTTATCATCATTCTATGTGAATGTGTGTTAATGCATCCTGTTTGCAAATTATTTGGTGAATCCTCAAATATCATGATGTTTCCATTTGACCATCTTCTTTTTCTCTTTTTGATGTTGTCAAAGGGGGAGAAGGATATATCTCTACAAGCAGCAATTGAATTTTAAAAGATCTTACAAAGATAGGGGGAGGTTTCAAATTACAAACCAAGCTAAAGTTGCCATCATCAAAAATGGGGAGTATGTGAGAGCAAGGTGCTTCTCACTTGGTTTCAGTTTTAATGATGTCAACAATGTAGGCTAGTTCTTAGTTTGTAATCTGAACGGTATCATGTCTTTGTCGTTCGCATTGCATACAACAATTGATAATCATGTGTCTAAACATTTAGGAAGAGTCCTACACATTTCCGATATGTGTATCATCATGGTATTAGTGTTAAGTATGCATCATTAGTGACTAAGTTGGTGAAAACTTATAGAAATATCAACTTTTAGGATTTCTTATGTCCTGCGTCGACCAGACTTGTGCATGAGTCGACTCATGCACTCTTGACCAATTTTATGAAACGACCGGGTAAGCGCACGCTGGCCCCTTTCTATGCATGCGGTCGACGCATGCTTCTGGGTTTTCTTATTCTGCATTTTCAGCATCCATGCGTCGACGCATGGTCCTGTAGCGGTCAATGCATGCTTGATCTTTTTGCATAGACGCTTCACCGGGTAAGCATCCGGCGACCCTCATCCAGTGAGCGGTCGACTCTTCGCTGGTTTGGGTCTTTTTTTCTGCATTCTGTTATGTTATTTTTGCTGCTACTTGATTCAGTTGGTTATTGTATCATATATATAGTTGGTTCCTCATATTTAAAAAAAAAACAAGAAACGTGAAATAGGTACTGATTTTTCTCCTCATCTTCATCTTCAACCTTGTGTTCTCTAACAACTACACATAACCATCTTTGTTAGTGTTGTGCATTATGTGAAGTGATAACGTTCAGACTTAGGTGTGTCGTATCCTTCGTGTTGGGTTGTGAATCAGTAGGTGTTTCTTGAATAAAACCCTAGGTTTTGTCCTCCAAGAATCCAGGTGGTTTTGGGGGTTTTTGCACAAATCGATTTCTCTACATGGATTCAGCCGTGCGAAGGTGATTGAAGAACGAAGTGTTACATCAGTCTAGTAGCAACAATCGGAGAATCGTACGAGAAAGATTTGGGATCGAATTGTGGAAGATCGAAATCGACCGAGTGAAGGGGATTGAAGAGCCGCGGGTTCTTGCAATCGAGTAGCGTGAGACGGTGATTGGTTCAACCAAATTTGAGGCACTTGATTCATCTTGAATCAAGGGGAGAGAAGACTTTGCATCGACATCAAAGATGTTTGAGGGTTTGATTGTTCAGTTTTCTCTTGAAAAAACAATTTACAACAGTAATATATACATACCTCAATTCCATGTTCGGAATTGGGGGCAGAGGTACCCTTAGCGAAGACGGTAGGGGAACTGCCTAAACTAATCGTGTTTGTTCTCTCTTTCCCTAACCTTTTACATTTTGATATTGCTTAAACTTGTGAATTATCAATTGATTGAAAATTTCTGGTGTAGTGTAGTATAAGCTGAATAATTGATTTGTAAAAATACTACAATCCCTTGGATTGTATTTGGATTAGCTCTACACTCACATTACTTTGAAACTTACACTTGGAGTGCCTTGCACGACAAGTGTTTAATAAATTGATTAAGCACAAGTTTACAAAGCACTTTGTGAATTAAGTTTGTTAAATTCACCCGTTGGTGATTGGATAATATCAAGTGAATATATTTGAGTTGATTACATTGTGTATTGTTGATTCTGTTTGGTTTTTATCATCCGCCACATCATTCGTAGTGGCTTTACACATATCCAATTTTTCTAGTAGCGGTTCGTTGTAGACGAATTGATTCAGTGGTTGCTTCCGCAATAAATTTTTAAAACCAATTTTTGGAAAACCATAAGCGTATATTAAATTGTGGGATCTATTCAACCCCCCTTCTAGATCCAAGCCATCGTCTAACAGTAGGTGTTGTTGATCACCGAACTGGGTTAACAATTCTGGTGTGTTGTTTTCTTTCTGCTGTTTGCATTCAGTTTTTCATTATCCTTGTGTGAGAAGCAGAGATCAAGTGTCACGACATTCTGTCCGACATCTTAGTGATCTGCTTAACCAGAATTTCAATGATAAACAATGTTAGAAGAAAGCCCTCATGGATCTTTGCTAAAGTTAGTGGCCCGATTACCTGTTTCTTTCATTTACATTCATGTGTGGTTATATTGATGTAATTATTGCTTAAATTTGTAGACGAGGAGACAACCCGGGACTTACGAGTGTGGGTATTACGTCATGAAACCCATGTTAAATATTGTCCTTGTCGGCATTGTTGATTCATGGGATAAGGTATATATGTCATAAAATTTTACATATAATAGTATACAAGTTGACTATTGAATTATTATCACGCATGATATTCAATTTTTTGCTCTTTCTTATGTAGATGTTTAACGACGAAACCACATTCCCCATTGAGGACTTTGTAGATCTTCGTAAACGTTGGGCGTATATCCACAATGTGCTTAAGGGTCCTACTAATTGATTTATTTAGATGTGCTAATGACTTATTTTCTGTATTGAAGATGTGAATATTACTTTTGAATTAAACATATTGTTTTTTATGTAAACATTAATTTTGGCTTTTGATGCACAATGTTAGCTGTTTCTTATGCTCTTTATGCATGGTTAACAAAAATACAGGCTGTTGTCAATTCTATGACATGGTTATAAAAGTTACAGGATAAAAAATGGGAAGAATTTGAAAAGACGAGAATTACATATTTAAAACAGAGGAAGTTTTGACAGCGGTTATAAAACCTAACCGTGGTTGTATATTGAACACTGACCAGAATAATATAAATTACAAAATGTTGATGCTGAGAATCGAACCTGGGACCTTTAGTTCTAGAATAAAACAACGGTCCCAGGACCGTGATTGTAAGTACCGCATATACAACCACACACTACATAACAACGTCTGGTCCTGCGTGGTTATATATCTTTCCTAACCGTTGTTAAATGCCTTTTCCGTAGTAGTGATTAATGATATTGTTGTTATTGTTGTTATTTTTGTTAGCTGTGTACTATTTTTTTGTAAAGAGAAAAGAGACATAAAGGAAAGAGTATATAAAACAATAATAAAGAAGTTCAATTAAGAGGCCCACAAGGAAAGAGTACATAAAACACAATTTTTTCATTACATAATTTTGTCCAGATCTGAACAATATCCCCTAGCACTACAAGAATCTTCCCAATCTATGACTCGTTCCTCACTACCCTCATATGAGTCATAGTAAAAAATCTTCCTCGGTTTAATGCTCCAAACTACTTTCAAGACTACCGACTGACCCCATAAACTAACACATGTCTTTTCAGCTTGCTTTTTCCTCACTCACACGTTTTTCCGAGAAACTTCCCAGAAGATCACCCATCCCAATACTACTCCAAGTCAAGAACGCTTAACTATGGATTTGTTATTGGTTAGGCTACTGAAAAGAAGATGCATCTTGTTGGTATAGGTAGTACCAATTAATCTTTATAAGTCTTCCTTCAACCATGCATTCCCTTACCTACACAGCCTCAGGATCCCTCTCATTTCGATGTGAATTCGGCTTTTTCCTAGAAGCTGCTAGGAGTGTCTCATTTTCATGCCTCATGCACCGACAACGACTCCCTCACCCTCGGGTGTTACATGTAACCACTCTCCGCCATCTTCAGCCTCGGATGTTATATGCAAAGCTTATGATTGCAACCTTTATTGGAAAGCATCTTGAATGATTCTCTTGTGTTTAAATGCAAAGTCAAATTAAATGAGAACTACCCATCCCCAGGTTAAATTGCGGGTTTTTTCGTACAGAAATAAACTCGAACTTCCAAGCTCAAAGGGGTTGACAAGGGATTAACTTCCTTATATCTCCAGTGTTTGGGAGTTGAAATAATGCCTGTACATCATCATCCAAGTTTTGATTAAAAGCATAAAATCCAACAATTTTAGGTATTTCGTTTTCGTCATCCTCCCTCCAATCTTTGCATAAACAAAAGCTTGATAAAGAAAGTGAACAGGAGATAAATTTTTGTTTTGTGAAAAAGAAAGCATAAAGATGCACACAGTGGATATAAATGAATTGAATCAAAACATTGCAATGCTCATTTCATTGAAATTACCATGAAAGTACAAATAAAGTTCGAAAGCAAACAGATAATACAATCAAATAAAAGTGCAAGCATAAATAAACTAGGCCTAGTGACAAATCAGCAACAAGGATGAGCTGTCCTGTCTGAAACACTGGCTTTAGGAGATGATTCGTCTGAACTGACTCAAACTTCACTTGGTATGCTCTGGCAAAGGATTGTTGACAACATTGGGATTATCATCAAGAAAAGTCAGAATCTTTGAGTTCACTAATTCTTGTACACTAGCTTTCAATGCATAGCAACCTTCCAAGTTATGGCCTGCCCCACCTCGATGGAACTCACAGTGCAGATCAGCCCTATAGCCGGCTGGGAGAGGATTTGGAGGAGGAGGTAGATCCCTCGTTGTAATCAAACATTTCTTTATAATACATGGATACAACTCAGTGTAGGACATCGGGATAGGATCAAAGTTAACCCTATTGTGATTCTGATTTTGTCTAACAGCCTGACGAGGAGCTTGAACTATTTGAGAATTGACAATAGGAGCAACTGTAGCTACATATTGTTGTTGCCTATGACGAGATTTCCCTTCAACTGAAACAGCATGGGTATCGCCATCCTTCTTCTTTTGAAAATTCCCAGCATACTCTTTAGCACCACTAAAGGCTTCAGCATTAGTAATCTTTCCTTTCTTGATACCCTCTTCTAGTCTTTCTCCAATAGTGACTAGGTTAGCAAAACCAGATGATACACTGCCTTTAATCTTTTCCCAAAAGGGTGGTTGAAGAGTGTCCATGAACAATCCAGTTAATTCTTTTTCTGCCAAGGGTGGCTCCACTTGAGCAGCTAGCTCTCTCCAGCGCTGAGCGTACTCTTTAAAAGATTATTTTTTCTTTTTGAGACATATTCTGCAATTGACGACGATCAGGTGTCATGTCCAGATTGTACTTATATTGCTTTAAGAAAGCATCGGCCAATTCTTTCCAGCTTTGGATACGGTCCTTCTCAAGTCCCATATACCATTTCATTGAAGCCCCACTCAAGCTGTCTTGGAAACAGTGAATGAGCAGTTTGTCATTTTTGGCATGAGCAGCCATCTTGCGGCAATACATCACTAAGTGGCTTCTGGGACAGGTGTGCCCCTTTTATTTCTCAAAATCAGGAGTTTTGAATTTTGCAGGCATAACCAAATCTAAAACCAGGCACATGTCCATTGTGGCAGCACTAAAGACATCACTTCCTTCCACGGCTCTTATCCTTTTGTCCAGAGTTTTCCATTGCTCTCTGACTTCTTCAATGTATCCAGGTTCTCCAGGACTTTCAGATTGTGGACCAGCAGCATGGTACACAAAAGGAGGATTCTCAGGAATAGCTTGAGCAACAAAATGCACAACAGGCTGAGGTTCAGTGAACAATGGGATGAAGAAACTGGCAGTACAGACGGGACAAACACAGGAGTAGTTGCAAAGGGTGGCGAGTAATTCAGAGGTAACCCAAATTCAGGCCAAGTAGAAGCTGGTGGTTGAGTCCATGGAGGGTCAACAGCAGCATGTCAGATTTCATAGATCACAGTCCTTTGAGGTGGTTCACCTCTAGCAATCAGAACTTGCATCATTTATGTGAGTTTGGTCATGCCGACCTTCAACTCATCAATTTCCATTCTAACTTCCATATTGTATTGTTCTTGGTTTTCGATTCTTAATCTGACAGCAGCTCTAGTTCCGTAGTTGTGTTGAGGAAACAGCTTAACGGTGAACAGAGAACTGGAGAAGGAGACAGTTGAAATGAGTTTCTGAGATAACTTGGAAGAATGCAGATGTATGCTCATGGATGCAAGAGTGCATGGATGCAACAACCACAAATAAGATCACTCAAAGCACACGGGTTCAAAGGTCCGAGTCACGAGCATGGAGTCGAGGTTAAGAAACCAATCCCACAAAAGGTGTGTACTAAGGTTTTGTCTTCATTGTACCTGCAGAAAACAGCGGTTCTAACACAGAGTGCCTAGGGTCCACAATCCACTATCAGACACACCAGCGCACCGATTTGCTCAGAGGTTGGTAGTTATCCTCTAGAGGATCTATCCTAAGTGTGGCATCGCGTAACAGCTAAGTCGGATTTGCATCCTCATAGCTTCCGCGCCACGATCCTAAAAAGGCTAAGATGGGTTAAGGGTTATTATGATCCTCAGTGTTATAGGCTTCTATGGAAAAAGTAATGCCTTCACGATCGCTCGATCGACATCAGTAATTCCAAAGAAGCAACCACCGAGTGGATAGATTCTCAAGTTCTGGTTTTTTGAGATTCGACTCCTTAAAAGCTCCCTTGACTATACTATCCTCCTATCTCAAAGTACACTCTGGTCTGGGTATAGGACCTATCTCACACACAGAGGAACTCCCAAATAGAACAAACAAGTAACATACAAATTAGACAAAAAGCAGTAAATAAATCAAAGTAGGCTAAACCCCTCAAGGGAGACCATCCCCAGCAGAGTCGCCACTTTTCTGTAGCGGCAAAATCGTGAGTGTAAGCTATTGATTAACTTAACTCGAAAAGCAAGAGTCGCCACCGCACTTTTATTTTATCCAAAAAAGGAAAGGAAAAAGAGCGAACAAAACCTACACAAGCTCTAAAATAAGAACAAGTGAACAGAGTCTGGGTAAGGGGGTTGGTTACGTTAAGGGAAGGTGTTAGCACTCAAAACGTCTAGAGTACTCTATAGGAACCCTTTGAAATATTTACGCTTTTTGGTCTGAAAACGTTTGCTTGAAAAGTGATTGAGGAGATTAGAAGAGAAATTGTTTTTAAGATTTTTGTGTTTGGAGAGACTTGTCGCCTCATGCCTACGTACCCACGAAGTGTAATGTAGGATCAAAACCTCGTAGTTTGTGGTACAAAGAACGAAATTGGTTTGTTTGGTTGATTTTAAAATGTAAAGACAAGTCGTCATTTCCAAGCAAATAATTCCGCTTAAAGAAATGAATCATGTCTATACTTATGAAAAAGTTTTTAAAAGAGAAAGTGCACGGGGGCACAAAAGGAGTTTGAATCCGTTTGGTGTTTTTTAAAGTCTTTTGAAAAAGGTGTCAATATGCTTATGTAGTTTAGCATTTGTTAAGTGATAAAAGGAAAAAAGTAAAATCACTTGACAAAGTCAAGGTTTGATTATGAAAGAGGTGATAGTTTGAAATCAAGAAAGTTTTGAAAAAGGGAGAAAGTTTTGAAAATTGAAGAATGAGGAGGAGAAGAAGTGACTATCCTAAAGCATAAAGTAAAAGCTAAGGATAAGAAAGATCTAACCACAAATGTAGCTATCTTCACTATAAACCAAGCAAAAGCACAAGTCTTCAAAGTCTTCGAACCATAACTCCAAAGCAAAGGGAAAAAGTCCTAGTTCTAAGTCCAAGGTTCCAAGAATTGCATTGGATGTCCAAAGTCTTCGAACCATAATTCCAAAGCAAAGGGAAAAATCCCTAGTTCTAAGTCCAAGGATCCAAGAATAGCATTGAAGTCCAAGGTCTAGGTGCAAAACTCCATGTCCATTGCAAAGGATAGTAACCATAGTCCAAGATTAGAAGCACAAGTTTTTTAGAGGTTTTGGCATTTATTAATGTTTTTGGTCCAAGTGGACAAAGAGAAAAAGGCATAAGCATAAACATGTGTCCAACGGACAAAGGATAAATTGCAGAAGCATAAACATGATACGAAATGATAATAATGGAGCATAAAAGTAAAAGAGAGATAGGGAGCGAGAAGGAATTGTAAAAGTAAAAGTTAGAAGTTAGTGATTAGTTGTTAGTTGTTAGAGTAAGTGATCAATAATAATTGAATAATTTCACTTAGGTCAAGGTTAATGAGAACTCATTAGAGGATTGATAAGACCAAAGCCTCCTAACAACAAGTCTCATAAGTGTTGAACCAAAAGACAAATAATCAACTATTCTTGATTGTTTTCCGATACGGGACATATGTTGCGCTATGTTAAGCAATTGCCGAGTAATTTACGGAGTAATTACCCTACAATGAGGCCAGTCAATAGCTCTTTGTGCTAATGCATGCTAGATGAACGATATGTAGATCGTCATCCGAAAGCATTACCGCACTGAAAGAAAAGAAGGTAGCGATCTAGTCTTGATCAAAATTCAACAATGGAATCCTATGATCCATAAGACTTTCATCGATAAAAAGAAAAGGGAAATAGATGAAGAGAAAGCCAAATTAAACCACACAATTATGTGATCTAAGGCTAAGAACAAAAGGAAAGGGAAAAAAATGGAAAAGGAACCAATACAATCCCCAAAACAAGCCAAAATGTGCATTCTGTTTCGAAGTAACCGGTTACTGCATATCTGCTAATCGGTTACTTTGCTCAAAATAAGCGCAGTTTTTCAAAATTAACACAGAGTAACCGGTTACTGCATATCTGCTAACCGGTTACTCTGCACCAGAATGTAGAGAATTGTGGAAAATTCAACATGATCCACTTCCAAAACTTTTTACAAACACCTTGTGATCATGGAACTGAAATTGCACGAAATTTAAAGTAAAATAACAGCAAAAACCAGCAATCAAACACAAATTGCAAAATCGAAAGATCAAGCAAACAAGATCAACAAAGGATCTACATTGTGGAAGATGAATCAAGAACAACAATGGTGGAAAATGAGATTACCACCACAAATCTGAAAATTGCTTCAAATTACTCCAAGATCCAAACTCCAAAGTCTTGATCCACAAGAATTGATGAAGAAAAACAAGTTGGATGAAGGTTTAGCTCAAAGTTGAACAAGATTCAATGTGAATTCTTGTTAACTTTCAAAAGAAGAAAAGTGAGCTTTGGTGAATTTTAGTGGTTGGGGAGAGAATTTGCAAGAGGTTTGTTGGCTCTCAAAAGCTTGTGAAATGAATGAAATGAGGACTCTATTTAAAGAGTTTAGGCTTGGGAATTTGGTGGTTTGGAATTTGGTTTGGAAGATCAAAATTAGGCTTGGAATTTGAATTTGGAGGCAAATTCATAAAAGAGTGGTGATTAGTGAAGGTGTATGGTAGGAATTAATTATGATGATGTATGGAATTAGAATGAGATGGTCTAGAATATTCCAAATGTGATCAAAATGATGAGAATTGGTGTGAACTTCATTGTCATGTCTCGTGCATCGATAACAACTCCCTCACCCTCGGGTGTTACATGTAACCATTCTCCGCCCTCTTCAGCCTCAGGTGTTATACTTGGCACCTTTCTCTTCTTCTTCTTCTTCAACATCTACTTCTTCTTCTTCTTGGCCTTCCTCACCCTTAGTGCATCCCTGACATCAGTCGACCCAGATGGCTGGACCTCCTCAGTTGTCTGTTGATGGTGTTGTACTGTGGTGATTGTTTTGTTCTCAACAATGACTTCTGTTGAGATATTTCTCTTAGAATTCTTAGATGGAGAACTCATGTTTCTATAAGAAGTTAAGAAAAATAGTTCGAAGAAGTGGAAATTCATTATATGAAAGTGTGCACTTATAGAAGAGGTTGAAGATGAAACATCTGATGATTTAATGGTTGCAATGATTATTTCTAATGGTTGATATTCTTGAATAACTTGTGATTGTCTTGATAAATGAAGAAAAATTTCAATCATCATTATAGTCGTTTCTCTCTTTTGGGAATAGCAAAGGTTTTATAGGCCATATTGTAATGGTTGAATATTAAAACAGTGGTTAAATAATTTTTAATTTTTTATTTATTTATGAACGTAAGTGACACGCGCTTTTGTGATAGGAAAAATGGAAAACATGTAGTTACTGGGATTCGAACCTTGCAACACTTACTTTATCACCACAATTGTTTATCTCAACCGTGATTAAATAACTTTCAAATAAATAAATAAATATCAGGTGCATCTAATTTACGATATTACAACGGTGGAAAGCGTAACCGTAGTAGTATTATGTTACTAAAGGTGTATTTTGTAGTAGTGATAGAAAGTATGTTCAACAATTAGTTTGGAGGAATTTGTTTCTTAAAGAAAATCTTTTAAAACAAAATTCTAGACAGAAATGCATCAAAGAAGAAGATCTTAACACTATATTTTTTCATGGGATGATGAAATCAAGGGGGAGGGGGAATAATATAGTGTCCCTAGCATCACCTCTTGGCAGGGTGGAGGGGGTGGATTTGGTTAAGGAAGCTTCAAGAATTCACTTTTAATCCAAATTTATTGAACCTATAGGGGTCAAACCTATCTTGGAAGTCATTGAGTTTAAATGTTTGAGTCCTTTAGAGAGTGCAAGACTTGAAGAAGAATTCTCAGTTGAAGAAATCAAGAAAACTATTTGGATTATGAAAGAGGTAGTAGTCCTGGGACTAGATGGATTTAATTTCATTTTTTTAAAGAAGAGTTTGGACATCTTAGGCGAAGAGATTTTTGGTTTTGTGCAAGAATTCTAAATCATAACTACTCTACCCAAAGCTTTGATTCTTGGAAACAAATTATATCACCTTAAAAAAGTTATTATCTTGGAAGAGAATATTTATTTCAATAGGGGGAAGAGTCACTCTCCTCAATTTTGTGTTGAAAAATCTTTCAATTTTGTGTAGTATTTTTCTAGAGATAGAAGGTCTGACTTTTCTCTAAAAGTTCTAACATTTTTCTTCATTTTTGACATCAGTTTTTCTCAGAGTAGTCGATCCTTCTTCTGGTATTTTCGGCTTAAAGTCCTAGCTCTAGGGTTAGGGACTTTGGTACTGGAAGAGGGTGATTTACGTATTGTTTTCGATTTGGGTTTACTATGGCGTCTGGAGGTTGGAAGAAGGTGGAGTACAGAAGAGGAAGAGAAGGAGGGACTAAGAGGTGGGACGTTGAAGGAAGAGGAGGAAGTATGGGAAGGAACATGGAGTCTTCTACTTTCTTCTTTACTGAGTTGAATGAGAAGTGGAATGCTAAAGATTTGTACGTTGAGTTCAAAGATTTAGGAGACATTGATGAGGTCATTTTACCCCCGCAAGAGACAAAAGAGGAGGAAGATTTGGCTTTGTGATATTTTTCAATGTTGAAGATGAAAGACTCTTGGCTACTAAGTTGGACAACATGTTTTTAGACGGTAGAAAGCTCCGCGCCAACATACCTAGGTTTAACAGGAGAAAGGTTTTCGAACCGTTTTCTGGGAAGTTTGGAGGTGTGAAAGATTTGGGTTTTGGGAGTAAATCGTATCGGAGGGGTGAGAATCATGGTGATCCAAAAAGGGATAGAAAGGTTGTTTCTCTTAAAGACAACAAATCCTATGCTGAAGTAACCAGGAACCAGTATAACATGGAGAAGCACGAAACCGGGAAGAGTTTTTTAGAGTTTAAACCAGATGTCGAGGAGATAAAAAGGTACTCTAAAGCTTATGTCGGAGAGGTGAAGGAAGCTGGAACAGCCCACTATATTAAGCAGATATTTCTTGAGGAAGGGATTTTCACCATTCAAGTGACTTATATTGGAGCAAATGTGTGTTTATTGGAAGATTTGGTTGAAGGTGACCTTCGGAACTTCATCAAGGATAGGGAGCAGTGGTGGGGAAACTGGTTTAAAAAGATTAGAATTTGGAAATCTGAGGATGTTGATTAGGAAAGATTGGTTTGGATCAAAGTAAGGGGGATACCATGCCATGTTTGGTGTGATAGTTTCTTCGAAACCATTGCTGCATCTATGGGGTCCTTTGTCTGTTACGATAGCGATGCGGTAACTAAGGTGAACATGGAAGTTGCAAGAATAAAGATTAGAACTAATTGTAGTTTGTTCATTCAAAAGGAGATTTCTGTTAAGATTGAAGAATCCTTCTTCAAGATCACCCTTGTGGAACATTTGTTTGGCCCTGTAGTTACCTCCACTAGAGTTTGCTTGTCGGAGGAGGAGGAGGAACCTTATGGTTCGTCGGAATTTGGAAACAATAGAAGGACGGGGGAAGAAGCTTTCACTGCTTCCGAGGAGGTAGATGGTAGGGGTAACGTTTCACAGAGTAAGGTGAATGAGACATATTGGAGCTTTTATGGTTGTCAGTCTACTCCTGAGCCTATAAGAACATCTACCCAGGTTACTTTACGCAAGAAGAAAAAAGATAGGCCCCACTTAATGTAACGCCCCGATTCCAATTATTCCTATTTTGTTGAGTCTTTTATTTAAATTGAGTGATAAATTATTTTATCTGTGAAATTGGTGTGTTAATATGTTATGTTGACATGTTATGTTATTTTACCGTTTTTGAGAGTTTTCGGGGAAAATTAGAATGGAGGGTATTTTAGATATTTCTCAATTAATGTTAAGTTAGAAAATTTAGTGGAAATATAATTGTGTGAGAAAATGAATTAATTTGAATTTGTGTAAAAAGAAATAGAAAAGAAAAAGAGATAAGAAGAGGAAATAGGAGAGAAAGAGATAGAAAGGAAAAATAGAGAGAAAAAGGAGAGAAAGAAAGAGGAAGAGGAGAAAAGAGAAGGAAAAGAGGAAAACTAGGAAAATCAAGAAATCAACTTCTAGGAATCGATTTAATCGGGTAAGGGTGTGAAATCTTATTATCCTATCAATGTATATCATTATGTATGATTATGTATGTGTGTATTGGATTGTTTGTTGTGTTTTCATAGTTTTCTATTCTAGGTCGATGTTGAGAAATTGATGTTTTCGCGGTTGGAAATCGACGTAAATGTGGTAGAATGCTTGTTACCATGATTGGATTGAGTTCTGATTGATATATGTGGTTTTGAAAATGTTTTGGATTGAAAAATATGGATTTTAGGTTTTCAACAGCGCTGAAAAATTCTGAGTTTTCCTTGGTTCGCCTAGGGAACCTGGGGCGAAGCAGTAGCGAGTGAAGTTTTCGCGGGTTCGCCTAGCGAACCAGTTAGCGAAGGTCAGCGAAGGTTCGCTGAGTTGTTCGCCTAGCGAACTTTGGGTGCTTTTGATGTTGGAGGTTACTGCCTTGGTTCGCCAAGGGGTTCGCCTAGCGAACTTTGTGTCTATTTTTAGCTAGTAGTTGGTTTGCTGGAACATTCGCCTAGCGAAGGTGCTAGCGAATGCTCGCGAGAGGGTTCGCCCAGCGAACAGTGCTGTTTGTGTAATTTTGTTTTCTGCATAACTTTTGATCTGTGATTCGGTTTGAGGCGTGGTTTGATGCATTAGAAAGCTTATGGAGTGTTCTTTCTTATTATGATGAATTGGAAATTGTTAGCCGATTTAATTATGTCGGGAAAATCGGGAATAGTGTCATTTAGTGACTTTTTCCCGTTTTGAATGTGTGTTTGGATGTGAATCATACAATAGTGCATTGATGTGAATGTATATAAATTGTATGTGATTGAATGAGATGAATGCATGATTATATTGTGAATATGTATGCATTTCAAGAATGTCTTGAGTCATTTGCATGTGAAGCATAATGATGTGCATTCTTGTGTTGAGGGATTCTAATGAGAATCCATTGTAACGTCGTGTGCCCGTGTGGGGTGTGAGCGATGGTTATAGACGATCGTGTGCCTTATACAAAGAGGTGTGAGTGACCGGGTCGTGTGCCTTATACAAAGAGGTGTGAGCGATCCATAAACGTCGTGCGCCTTAAAAAAAAGAGGTGTGAGCGATCAGATCGGATCGTGTGCCTTAAAAATAAGAGGTGTGAGCGATGGGGAACATCGCATGCCCGACGGGGAGTTACAGTGATGTAACGAGCGATGGTTCCAATAAGTTCCTGAGTGAACTTGAGGTGATTGAGTCGGTACCGCATTGCATTTGCATAGAGTCGTGAGTCGGTCTCTATGATTTGCATTTATCATCTTTATATGGTGCATTGATGAATAAACATGAATTTGTATGTTTATGTGGAATGGTAATAATTGTGAAAGTATGCATGATGAATATGCTTGGCTTTATACATATATATACATTGTGATGTATATGGGTGAATGGTGATGGATTGTGGTGAGAATGTGGAAAATGTGTATTTTTATGTTAAGATATATAATTATATGCATTGTTATTATGATAATATTTCTCACCCTTCTGCTGTTTTATGATGCTCTATGAGGCATTGCAGAGTAGGTATGCTGGTGGTCTTTTGTGAAGCGTGTCTTCATTCTTTTGGTCGGTAGGCTCTGATATGTAACACCGGGTAGCTAGAAGGCTATGTTTTTTTTGTGATACATTTGTATATGTATCTTGTTGATAAATGTTTATGTAAACATGAATTATGTTGGTGGATAATACTTGATGATGTATAAGTATATATGTAGGATATTATTCAATGTTTAGATTTTCAGCTTTTATTCTAAATATTGAGATGTGGGTGCAAGGACTAAGTTCCTCTGTTGCAAAGTTACCCCACTGTTGCATATCAATTGTTGAGCAAGTGTTGAATGTTTTAATTTCATGTATAATGTGACATACCTCTTTTATACTGTGTTTACAATTATACTCTAACGAAATTTTTAATATGTGCCTAAATGATTATGTGATTATTTGGGGGTATAGGAAAGGGGGTGTTACACTTAAAGTGCAACTCTGTTTTTCGTGAGAATAACTTTGTTTCTCCTAAGGATGATAGGTTAATTAAGAGATCAGGTGAGCAGGAGGGTACAGGCGCGTGTAATGTGTCTTGTCATAGTAGGGAGCGTGATATTGCTTTAGAGCGTGGAGTCAATGCTTTGAATTCTGAAGTTGTTTTTTTGACAAAGAATATTAATGAGGGAAGTGGTGGGCCAGAACGAAACAAGGCCATAGTGGGAGGCCCACAAACTTTCGACGAGGCTTGTAGATTTATGAAGTGGGGTAAGCCCAATAGAAGGAAATTGAGGGAAGTCAGAGAACTGGGGGAAAGGGTGGATTTTCTTCCCTCCTATTACGCATGTTTGGCGCCCAGAATTAATATTCGTGGATCTGGACCGGAGACGTCGAAGATTTTGACAGAGGATAGTATTTCAAATTTTACGCTATCCAATTGTTATTCTCTTACAGACCCTGACGTATTAAGGTGCAATAAAAGACTTTTAAAAGAAGATGGATCTGAGGTGGGGAAGAAAACATGGGAGTCCATGTCCAGATTGGGAATTGTTGGTAGGGTGGACAAGGATTCTTGTATTAGAGAGGTGGATTTGATGGAGGCTAGAGAGAAAGAAAGAATGAAGTTGAAGAAGGCGAAATTAATCCAGTCTTGATGAATATCCTCTCGTATAACATCAGAGGTGGTGGGTCTAGAGTAAAGAGGAAGAGGGTTAGCTTTCTTCTAAAATCTGGTAAGATCGATTTATGCTTTATTCAGGAGACCAAAATTCCTTCTTTTGACGATTCCATGGCTTGGTCTTTTTGGGGTTCTCCGGATGTTGAATGGACTGCGAGTAATTCCATAGGAGCTTCGGGGGGGATGGTTATACTTTGGAAGCGTGATTTATTGTCTTTAAATTATAGTTTTCAAGGTAACAGTTTTGTGGGCGTTAATGCTTTGTGGAAAAGAGTCGAATACAATTTCGTGAATATTTATGTGTCAAATATAGCCTTACAGAGAAGGCTAATGTGGAGGGAGTTAGAGGAAAAAAAGATAAGAGGGGGCTCAAGAGAGTGGTGTCTAGGCGGTGACTTCAATGAGGTGTGTTTTAGAGAAGAAAGAATCGGTGTGGGAAGTTCTATGAGTAGCAGGAATAGGGCAGATTTCAGGAACTTCATTGAAACCATGGATGTCGTGGATGTTCCGTGTGTGGGAGGTAGATTCACTTCGTACAAAGATAACGGAAAAGCCATGAGTCGGTTAGATCGATTCCTTCTTTATAGAAATCTGATTGATAGTTGGAATGTGATTGATTAAAGGGTGGGTAGTAGTGACATATCGGACCATTATCCCATATGGCTCAATAAAGGGAAGCTTGATTGGGGCCCAAAACTGTTCCGTTTCAATAATGCCTGGTTTACTCACGACGGATTCTTACCTTTCATTAAAGAAGAGTGGGGAAAAATTTGGGTGGAAGGTAGAGGCGACTTCATTTTGAGTGAAAAACTCAAGTCTCTAAACGCTAACATCAAGGAGTGAAATAGGACGATTTTCGGGTGGATAGATTTGAAGGTGATGGATAAGGTGAAATAGCTAAATTCCTTGGATATTAGCTTGGTAGAGAACTTCGACGGGGACATTGAAGATATAGTCAAAGATAGATTTAAAGTGACTGATGAATTATGGAAATCCTTAAAAGCTAAAGATTGCATGCTTAGACTAAAATCTAGGCAACTCTGGCTTCTGAATGGAGATTCGAACTCTCAATTTTTTTCATAGATCCATGAAGGAGAGATATAGGAGGAACAACATTTCGATGGTGGGAGGAGAGGATGGTAGTGTTGAAAGTGTGGACAGGGTCAAAGCAACAGTGCAGGCCCATTTTGAGGAGCTTTTTAAGGAACCAAATGTGCAAAGGCATGTTCCTGAAGGATTATTTTTCTAACCTATCAGTGTGCAAGATAGCATGTGGTTGGAGAGATCCTTCACCGACGAAGAGATAAAGGTTGCGGTATGGTCGTGTGACGGTAATAAGAGTGCTGGCCCGGATGGTTTTTCCTTGGAATTATTCAAACGGAATTGGGATGTTATAAATCTGGATGTCATTAATTTTGTGATGGATTTCCATCTCAATGGGAGGCTAACGAAGGCTTGTACTTCTTATTGCATTACACTCATCCCCAAAGTGCCTAACCCGCAATTTTTATACGAATACAGGCCGATATGTCTCGTGGGGAGTTTGCTGAAAATTCTGTCTAAATTGTTGGCTGCTAGGTTAAATACTGTTTTGGGCAGCATTGTGTCGCATAACTAGACTGCTTTCGTGCCGGGTAGAAACATAGCGGATGGTGTACTTACGGTGAACGAAGTCCTGGACTTGGCAAGAAGAGGAAAGAGAGGTTGTGTAGTGTTGAAGGTGGACTTCGAAAAGGCTTACGATTGCGTAAGTTGGAATTACTTGAGATTTATTTTTAAGAAGATGGGCTTTGGCTCTAAAGGGTGTCAATGGATGGAAGGGTGTGTTTTCACTAGTTTCATGTCTGTTATCATTAATGGAGTACGACTAGAGACTTTAAGGTGAGTAGAGGGTTGAGGCAAGGCGACCCTCTATCGCCCTTTTTATTCGTTCTAGCGATGGAGGGTCTTACTCGTATGGTGAATAAAGCGGTAGAGATTGGTGACTTCGAAGGTTTTTAATTCAATGATAATGAAGAGGTTAATTTATTACAATTTGCGGACGACACTATTCTTCTGGAAAACGGGATGTGGGATAACCTTTGGAGTATGAAAGTTATTCTTAGAGGCTTCGAGTTGATTTCGGGCCTAAAGATTAATTTTCATAAGAGCAAAATCTATGGTGTTCATATGGAGGATGGTTTTATAGAAGCAACCTCTTTGTTCAAAATAGGGGACAGTCCGAGGAAGCTATCTATGTGGAAGGAGTTGGTCAATCATATCAGAAGAAAACTTGCTATTTGGAGGGGCAGATTTCTTTCGTTTGCGGGGAGGGTGGTGATGATCAATTCAGTGCTTAATGCGTTACCTATCTATTCTCTCGCTTTCTATAGAGCTCCCTCCAAAGTGATTCTTGATATTCGGAGCATTCAAAGAAATTTCCTTTGGCAAGGTTCGGAGGACAAGAGAGTCATTCAATGGGTTAGCTGGAATGCAATTTGCAAACCAAGACAATTTGGAGGTCTTGGAATTAAAGATGTTGAGATTATGAATAGAGCCTTGTTGAACAAATGGAAGTGGAGGATATTATCGGAAGCGGATGCCTCATGGACCAAAATCCTCAGAAGCAGATACAATAATATAGAGAGGAAGGTCATTTTAGGGGACAAGTCAGTTCTGCAGAAGAAAGACTCCATCTGGTGGCGTGATCTAGTGTTGGCCGATTGCAAAGCGGTGGCTCGTTCTAAATGTTTCAATGCAGCAATGCAGTGTAAAGTTAGGACAGGGAGGGAAACGACGTTCTGGCTGTCTGAGTGGATTGGTGGGCAGCCTTTGGCGGGCGCTTTTCCGAAAGTCTGTTTGCACGCTGTCGACAAAAATTGCAGCGTCGAAGAAGCAGGATTCTGGGATAATAATGTGTGGTACTGGGACTTCGAAGGATTAGGGTTCGATAGCAGCAACATCGACAGCGATATTTGGAGCGATTTTATGACTGTGTTGCAGGACTGGCAGCTGGAAGGTATTGGGAAAGACGAGTACGTTTGGAAATTGGAAGATGCAGGTGTTTTTTTTGTGAAAACTTGTTATGGCCTGCTGAAGGATAATGAACCCGACAACTCTTATAACACCAGTATGGAGAAAGCTTTCAAGTTTATTTGGGAGATTAAAGCGCCTTCTAACATAATTCATTTCTGCTGGAGATTGATACATAACAGATTGCCCACAAAAGATCTGTTGCTTAGAAGAGGCGTTAATACGGATAAATTGTGTGTGTGTGTTGTGGCTTGGAGGAAGAATCGTCTCAGCATATTCTCGGGCTGTGTTCTTTCTCAGTTACTGTTTGGATGAAGGTGTTCGGTTGGTTGGGCGGTGAATCGGAGTTATCTTTTATGGAGTTAGTTAACTTCCTCAACAATTGGGAGAAATTTAAATGTAAGATGAGGAGAAACACTACCGCGGTAATATGGCTAGCTACTCTTTGGTCGATTTGGACGATGCGGAACACCTTCATCTTTGAGGGTGGTACTATTAATTTTCTAAACTGTTTTACGGAGATTGTTTTTAGATCCTGGAATTGGTCGAATCTTTTTGGTAAAATAGTTGATGGTTGTAATTTTTCGATTTGGAATAATCTTCCGCTCCGTTGTTTTAGGAGCTAGAAATTTTCTCTTTTTGTATCGGGCGGAGTAACCTTTTACTCCCTTTTAATAGATCTTTGCATATTAAACAAAAACTTGTCTTTATATAAGATCCTTGTGTAGGTGAAAAAGGAGATAATCAAAATTTCGAGAAATTTCCTTTGGCATGGTTCAAAGGCCATAAGGGGCATTGATTGGGTTAACTGGAAGAATGTTTGTTCAAGTAAAAATGATAGTGGATTAAGGGTAAAAGAGATTGGTAGGTTCAATGTATCCTTTATGTGCAAGTGGATTCGGACGATTATCAATGACAAAGATGCAATATTGAGGGGTATCATTAATCATAGTATGTAGACACAAAAGAGTCCTTATGGTGGGGAGACATAGTGAAAGCCACAACCTATGACTACTCCAAAGGTATCAAAACCAAATTTCAAAGCCATAACCTACGACTCTATTTCAAAAGCCACAACAACTACACCGCATAACTATTTATACTTCAAAGTTTTATGAAATGAATATAATCATTATCATAACTACTTGTAAATAATTTTATTTTATTTTACTAGAATCAATATATCTCACAAATTACAATAACAAAACATCTCTTTCTAAGTGTTATACTCCTCCATTTTACTTGTTTCAACCACATGTCTCTTTTTGTACACAAAACCTTTGGCTATCCACAAATAAACACAAAGATTAAGAGCACTTAACACAGCCAACACCCAATAAAAGTAATTAAGATGTGCTCTATTCAAATCACCTCCCAACCATTTTCCACCAACCTTTGAAGTAACTTCCACTACAACACTTATAATACCATTGCTAACAAAACTTCCAACTCCAACAATGCTTAGATATGCTGCAGCTCCCAAACTTCTCATTGCATCAGGCATTTGATCATAGAACAATTCTTGTAATCCAACAATTGTAAATGCATCAGAAATTCCAAGAATAGTATATTGAGGTAGCATCCACCAAATACTCATTGGTATAATAATCTCCTTGCTATGACTATTGTCTAAGAGATTATGATTCTTGGCCACACCAACCCTTTTAGTTTCCACAAGAGCCGAAACAATCATCGTAAATATCGACAAAAAAAGACCAACTCCAATCCTTTGCAAAACGGTTATACCAGAATGATGTCCTGTAATTTTTCTAGCAAATGGGACGAAAACTTTGTCATAGAGGGGCACCTGCAAACAAGATCACAATTCCAACAAAGCCTTGGAGTGCTGCTGAAGGAATTACGAAATGCTGTCCGATTGATCTGTCTAATGTGCTACTTTGTTTCGTGAAAAACGTTCCTAACTGACTTTGAACAACAGTGAACATCAAGCAACTTAGCCATATAGGAATCAGACGAATCACAAGCTTCACTTCTTCAACTTGCGTCATTGAACATAGTCTCCATGGATTTACAATTTTTCTAGATGCATCATGTTCATCAATGATCATTGCTTTGTCCAAAAACCTATAGTAATATTTTTGTTTAGAGTAATAGAAAATAAAGCAACTACTACTATTTTTCTTTAGACGAAGTGATAATTATTACTGAAACTCGCACAAACCAATAATTACCTGTATTGTTTAGTGTGAGCCAAAGTTCGAACTATTGGCGTTGATCGGGAATGATGGAAGCTATCATGATCATAACCATACCAATAACTATCTGGACCGCGCGTGTCTCTCATGCGCCATTTACGAGCTGCAGCAACAAAAACTCGAACAATACTAGTGATCGGACTCCCTTTCGGGCTTTCCTTCGTATACCTTTTCGTTCCTAGCAAGAAAATCACCAATGCTATTGCTAACATTGATGCCAACACTAAAAGACCAATACCCCAACTTACATTATCCTGCATTTTTAACATATGAATGTGTTTTAATTTGCTAGTTAATTTTTCCCTCTGGTCACTAAGCAAAAATTTACTTTTTAAATTTATTAAATAATTAATATAAAATTTACCATTAGATACCCTATCACGAAGACAGCAAAAACTGAACCTATTACGATTGCAAGGTACCACCAGTTGAAGAATGATCTTTTGGCATCTCTCTCCTCCATTGTGTCTTCTGGAAATTGGTCAGCAGCGAATGTTTGTACGCATGGCTTGTGTCCTCCATCGCCGACCGATAATATATAAAGCGCGGTAAAGAACAGCTTCTTGTTTTTTACAATGGAGACTGATAGTGTCAACAAAATCATACCCTGCATATATAATGTTAATTAGATGACAATAAAGTGTTTTAATGTTGAGAAAAAGAAACATACAAAGAATGCAAAATATTTTTACACTGGGTAATCTACCAAATCACGCGTTTATATTTAAAATACTTATATGATATGACAAATATAATAAAAAAAATATTTTAATATTCATCAAATCATATGACTAAATTGATAAAGGTGGATATATTTTAAAATTAATAACGTAAAGTTATAATAATTAAATATGATAATGTTAGAAGAGTAAAAATATATTTTATTTGTTTTAAAGATCATTTTGATTCATATATAAAGAAAGATGCTTTTGATTTGTCTTTTTTCTATTTTTATATCTTTATTTATTTTTCCTTTATATTCTTTTATCATTTTAAGATTTTTGAAAACGTTTTCTAATTGACTTTCTTAATTCATGCATATATCCAAAATATGGTAATATGGGAAAACTTTTGTTGAATTAGAAAAAATATCCATTAATAATAATAAATGAATCTCTTCCATTAAAATTTATAACTTTTATTTTATTCTTCAAGTTTTCACAATTATTTAAAGAGAGACACTAAAAAACATTTGGATGATAACTCTTCACGATTTACTAAACTTTTGGATTTATATTTAACTATAGAAATATAAGATTAGTCTTTATATTCCTTTCAAAAAAAAATATTAGTATATAACTCTTGCAGAAAATATCTAATTTTATAAAACAAATTATTTAAGATAAGTATAAAATAATTATTAGTGTAATCAATATTAATAATATAATTTTCTTTTTGTATTAAAAAATTATTAGCTTTATTAAAAATTTAGGTGTGTGTTTTTAAAAGGGTTAAATAAGTTTTTAGTCCCTATAAAGTTTGAAATTTCATTTTTAGTCCCTCCCTACCTTTTGACAACAGTTTTTACAAAAAAACCGTTGTCAAAACCAGCTAAAACCGTTGCAAAAACCCAGGAGGGACTAAAAATAAAATTTCAAACTTTATAGGGACTAAAAACTTATTTAACCCTTTTTAAAATGAAGTTTTAAGATGATCATCTAAGTAAAAAAAAAACTTTAAAATTGAAAGAGTATTTACATATATATTTATATATTATTTATCAATAAATTTTTAATATTAGTGATGATATTCAAATCTTATCAACTAAGTCAATACATTGTGTTATGAATGTTTACATTTGAAACTTTAAATAAAAAATGAAATTTGTTATCTCACAAAAGTTCAGATACATCTCATCACCCCAAAAAAAAAGTTCAGATACATCTTTACTTGAATTAATTATTAAATTGGATCCATTAAAAAACATTAAAATTAAAAATTTAATTTAAAAAGTAAAAAAAAATATAAAGAAACAAAAAAAAAATACCAAATAAGAGGAGAATGATTTTATTTTTTTGTTAAAAAATGAGAGGAATGGAAAAAATATAAAATTACCAAAAGATAGATGAGAGATGCAATGATAATTGTCTTGAATCTACCAAGATATGAATCAGCAATGAATCCACCAAGCAAAGGAAAGATAGAAGAAACACCAACCCAGGTGTTCCTGTTCTTAGCAGCTTCAGCTAATGGCTCATTAAGTGCTTTATTGAGATATAAAATCAAATTTGAACCTAATCCAATGTTTGCGAATTGCTCTGCAGCTTCCATAACTACAAAATAAAATTTGCATATAATGCTCAATTAGAACAACATAAACAATTTTATCTAAAATAAATAATTTTATCAAAATTAAACCTTGCATATAAAAGCGGAATGAATTTTACAAAATTTAGTTTTTTTTAATCACAATAGTCCGATTTGTTAAGAGATCGGCCTAGAAATTCAAAGTCTATCAAAAAATATGTGAAATAAAAAAATTATTTCGGTCCGGATTCAAATTCATAACAACTTGCAACATCTAAAATTTTATACAAATCTATTTAAAAAGAAATAAAGTTGATAATTTAAAATTCACCTAAAAAATATATAAAATCTACCTAAAGATTGTTTCTGGAAAAATTCAAGTAATTATTTAAGAGATATAATAAGTCTAAAATCAAAATTCAAATAATTATCTCAGAAATAAAATAAATAAAATAAAGGCTTAAATAGTGTTTTCGTCCCTGTAAGTTGGCGAAATTTTGGTTTTCGTCCCTGAATCTTTTTTTTTTCGGTCCAAGTCCTTATAATTCACTTTTATGTTGCTTTTAGTCCCTAACGTTAAAATTCTGTTAAAAAATAGATGACTGGACTAACTGTGATGACGTGTCACTGCTGACTTGGTATAGAATGCTGACGTGGCATGTATTTTTTTTTCTTCTTCCAATTTTTTTATACACAATATTTCCACACCAGCCTTTTTATTATTATTTTAAGGGTAATGCTAACTTGTGCCCTTGGGGCACAAGTTAAGAGATAAATATAGTAAAATTATATTGGGAATTGTGTATTGAATTTAATACAACTTTATATTAATGATTTTATTGTTTTATTTAATATAAATTTTCTATTTTTGGATTTTTTAACATGTGCCCCAAGGGCACAAGTTAGCATTACCCTTATTTTAATTATATGAGTGTTAAATAAGAAAAGCTAAAATATTCAAAACATTGCCTCACAAGGGTTTCGAACCCTAGTCCATTTGCTTCCAATATAAAGTCCTTTCCACCAAGGCATTTGTGTTGTTTTGTACATAGATATATTGCATATGTATATATTATTAATTGAAATACTGCAACTTAAAATTATTAGTTGAAATAATTAATACTGCAACTTATACTAATCATTAATACTGTAAATAATTTTGTAACTATACAAATAATTATAAAATATTTAGTAAATAATACTGTAACTTAAAATTATTAGTTGAAATAATTAATTATTTTATTAATTAGTAAAATAATTAGTCTTTAAACTAGTAAAATAATTGAAATAGTAAAATTATTAAACCACATTTTTAATAAACCAAATAATTATTAATTAATAAATAATTAGTCTTTAAACTAGTAAAATAGTTGCAATATATAGTATATTAAATAATTATTTAATTAAATATTTAGTAAATAATACTGTAATTATTTAATAATAACGATTAATATTAAAATTAAAATTATTTAATAATAATGTAATAGAAATAATTTAATAAAATTGTAATTAATAATACTGTAATTATTTCAGCAATTAATAATGTTGTATTTGAAATTATTTAATAATACTGTCATAAAAATTATTTAACAAACTAATTAAATAATATTTCACTAAAATTAATATTTCATATTCTATTTTAATATTTCACCAAAGTAATTAAAATTATAATACATATGTTTCACTAATTAATATTTCAACTATTTTAGTATTTAAATATTAATAAATAAAAACTACTTATTAATATAGTAATTATTTACAGTATTATTAATATAAATACAATATTATTTACTAAATATTTAATAAAGTAATTTTAAAATATTTCACAATTAGTTAATAGCAGTATTAGTTAATACTGTATTATTAGTAAATAATAATTTATTATTAATTAATTTAAACTAAATATTAAATAATTATTATAAGTATTATTAGTTTAAAATAATATTTGAAATATTAAATAGTTTAATTAGTATTTTTAATAGTTTAATTTACTAAATAATTACAGTAAATTTATTTAGTTTAATTTATTAAATAATTAGAGTATTAATTAATTACAGTAAATTATTAATAATAGTTTAATTTATTAAATAATTATAATATTAATTACATTAAATTAAATAAATGAGATATTAAATAAACATGATTATTAATATTAAAATTATTTAGTTATTTAAATAATTAATAATTATTTATTATCGTAATTATTTATTATTTATTATCGTAACTAATAATTATTTATTATTTAAATAAATAAATAATTTTAATATAATAATCATTATTATTTAATATCTCATTTATTTAATTTACTCTAATTAATATTATAATTATTTAATAAATTAAACTATTATTAATAATTTACTGTAATTAATTAATACTCTAATTATTTAATATATTAAACTTAATAAATTTACTGTAATTATTTAATAAATTGAACTATTAAAAATAGTAGTTAAACTAATTAATATTTAGTAAATTCAACTATTAAAAATATTAAGTTGCAGTATTTCAACTAATAATATATACATATGCAATATATCTATGTACAAAACAACATAAATGCCTTGGTGGAAAGGACTTTATATTGGAAGCAAATGGACTAGGGTTCGAAACCCTTGTGAGGCAATGTTTTGAATATTTTAGCTTTTCTCATTTAACACTCATATAATTAAAATAATAATAAAAAGGCTGGTGTGGAAATAGTGTATAAAAAAAATGGAAAAAAAACATTTAACACTCATATAATTAAAATAATAATAAAAAGGCTGGTGTGGAAATAGTGTATAAAAAAAATGGAAAAAAAAACGCATGCCACGTCAGCATTCTATACCAAGTCAATAGTGACACGTCATCACAGTTAGTCCAGTCAGCTTTTTTTTAACAGAATTTTAACGTTAGGGACTAAAAGCAAAATAAAAGTGAATTATAAGGACTTGGACCGAAAAAAAAAAGATTCAGGGACGAAAACTAAAATTTCGCCAACTTACAAGGACGAAAATACTATTTAAGCCTAAAATAAAACTAGAGTTACTCACTTATGATGAAAATGGCAGCATGCCATCCTCCTTTTTTGGTTTTGGTAGGTTGGATCTGTGCATCGCCATTGCTTTCTTCCATAGTGATGCAAAGTGAGAATCTCAATTTTATTGAATATGGTTTGGGAGAATCATATTTGAAGAGATAAAACTAATGGATTAATTTGATGAATATATATATATATATATATATATATATATATATATATATATATATATATATATATATATAGGGAACGTATCATATGAGAATGCTATTTTTATATGAGAACATTAGAATGAGTCTGAACCATTAAATTTTAAAATAAATGGTGGAGATTATGTGTTAGTTTTTTTTCTCTCTCCTCCATTATTTATTTTAATAATGAAAGAGAGAGAAAAACAAAAACAACACATAATCTCCACCATTTATTTTAAAATCTAATGATTCAGATTCATTCTCATGTTCTTATATAAAAATTGCATTCTCATAGGATATGAACTATATATATATATATATATATATATATATATATATATATATATATATATATATATATATATATATATATATATATATATATATATATATATATATATATATATATATATATAATTGGATAATTATTTTAAGGAAGAGCATTTAATGTGTACACGGTTTATGCTCTTTTCTAAACACAGGAAAAATGAATTGTGCTAAATACCAGCTACAAAAATGTATTCTTGTGTCATTTTTAATAATGAATTCAATGCAATGATATTAATTATAGTTTTGTCCATAACACTTTTTTAAGTATTTTTTTAAGAAAATAAATAGGTGAATTGAGATGATAAATAATCCTGCCTCCGTTTCAACTTTCAAATTATTAGATGTTTTGAACATTTTACGTTAATTAAGAAATATTATTATTGTTGTATAGGAAAAAAATTATGCATGCGTTTACAATATTATCCTTCATTTATTATAGATTAAAGAGAAATTTAAAGAATTGGAAAAAGAAATAGTAATAAATGATAGAGGGTATATTGGAGAAAATATTATTAATATTGCATTGAAAATATAAAGTTACTTATAATTTGGAACAAACATTTTTGTCAATATGACTTATAATTTGGAACAGAAGGAGTAGTATAAAAAAATTCTATAAGATCAGATATGATAAAAAACCTCTATTCGCACCGTATTAGTACTAACTCTCCAAGAATCTATGAAATGAATCTCTAACGAATGAAAAATCATCCACAAATACTTCTATGGACGTTTCTATGAGAACAGAGAAGATGACATCCTTCTAAATGCAAAGGTTTTATAGCGGCATGTGAAAGTTGTCTTATCTTAGTCTTCAGGGGCTATTGTAATCTTATTATAGCATGAATATCCATCAAGCAAACAATAAAATTCTTTTCCATCCAGTCTATCAAGCATTTGGAAAATAAAAGGAACAGGGAAATGATCTTTTCTTGTAATCTTGTTTAACTTTCTGTAATCCATACAGATCCTCCAACCAGCAAATACTCTTGAAGGAATTAGCTCTTTCTTTTCATTCTCAATTACAGTCATACCACCTCTCTTTGGAACCCATTAAATAGGGCTCACCCACACACTGTTGTAGCATCGCGAAAAATATTTGAGCGAACGAACGCTCAAAATCAACAAAAGTCGCCACCGAAGTTTATTTTTAAAATGGAAAACGTCGATAAAACCCTAAAAAGAATAAAAATATGGTCATCGTAACCAAATTCAGGTTCACCAGTCGGTTATGCGCGGGGAAGGTATTAGCACCTCACACATCTATTGTACTCAACGAGAACCGTTTAGTCAGCTTTGCGAATAAGAGTGTTAGCGTAATGTGTTTATGATTTCTTTTAATTATTGTGGGATATTTACAAGAGAAAAGAGAACTAAAAATATTTTTTATTAGGGTGCTTGACGAGATATTGAATCTCTCTCCTACGTATCCCTAGGTGCGATAGAGAACTCAAAGTTGTATGGTTCTTTTGTAGCAAGTGCTTGTTTGTTGGTTGATTTTAGTAAAAGATATTTATGGTGCATTCAAGTAGTTAAGCGTTGCTGGTTCGTTGCGCACGGGCGGAATGAAGTGTTTTCTTATATTGCATTTGAATGGATTAAACATCCTTCGTTTATGAAAAAGTTTGTAGTCGCGCTAAGGCGAAAAAATTAGGATTGATGAGTTGAAGTTATTTTTAGGCAAACAACGAGTATTCGAATGGCAAGTTATACAACTTGAATCCAAACACTCAGAGATCACAGTGATAGACATCCAATAGATCCTTTTTCATTTGTTTTTAATTAGAAAACATGTGATAGGAATGGAGTTAAAATTCCTTAACGGGAGACAAGAATCGGAAAGGTAAGCTATACAACTTGTATCTAAATACTCGAGGATCACAGGGATATACATCCAATAGATCATTTTTCATCCATGAAAGAATGAACTAAATTTAATTAGTTATTATATTTTTGAACAGAAGACGAGTATCTGAAAAGCAAGCTATACAACTTGTATCCAAATACTTGGGGATCACCTGAATATACATCCAATAGATCATTTTTCATTTGATTTTAATTAGAGAAGAAGATTTAAGGTTTTAATTGTGAAAATAATTTTGAATTTTATAATGTGATAAAACTCTTGATTATTATTATCCATGTTAGTACTACTATAAATAAATAAAATAAAACAATCAAAATAAAAAAAATAAACAAGAGGTTGCAAACAGTAGTGTGATAGTTTCATGAAAGAAAAAATAAAACCAAATGGGCTTAAGTACCAAAAATTTAAAATTAAAAAAATAAAACAAAACAAAAGAAGAGGTGTGCTACGCCACCTAGGGGGTGCGCGCGCACCCTAACCTAACAGGATCAATCTTTCCAACCAAGCACACCAGAAGGGGTGTAAGCCAAAAATCTTGGGCCCAAAGCAGTAGGCCCATAGATCCAAATAAAAGAAAACAAACTTGCGCACGTGTGGTCGTCTGATGTAGATCATACGACCTTGATCAAAATTGTGAGATTAATAAAGGTGCTAACCTCTAGACCCTCTGATCAAGAATTAAAGGCCAAGGTTTCCACATTAATGTAGGGGCTCCTATACATGATAACCCCTTGGATCAGATGAAGGGTCCTAATATGGCCATGTGGCCATCAGGGGACAGAAAGGAATTCAAGAAACACTAGAGATCCCCTGGATCTCTTCATTTGGTCTCTCTTATTCTCTATTTTCATCTCTCTCTCTCTCTCTCTCTCTCTCTCTCTCTCTCACTCTCTCTCTAATGTGTTCACCATGAAAATGAAGAACAAACAACCCAGAAATTATAAACAATGCACGAAAACAAGCCTTCCACCTCTCAATCAAACAATTATAATCATCATCAAACATATATCCTGCCAAACATACATAATAACAATCTAAAAAAACCATACAAACACTAATATTTAGATTTATTCAGTTTCCCATATTTGGAAGGATTTGACATGAAATAGCATAATGAAAGGATCATGCATGGCGCAAGAATAAAGTAACAAAGAAAATTATTGAAAAAAGTAAAGAAATTAACCAAATCAGGTTTTTGGAAAACCCAAAATCCGATGAAGTTTCCGGTGAGGCTTGAAGATTTTGGCCAGTTAGTTTGAATTTTCTGATGACTTTTCCCAGATTCCAGCGAAGTTCATATCGCAAGGTAAACTCGTTTTTTGACTTATTTCTTCTTCTGTTTCACTTCTACTCTTCTAATTCTCTCAAATTCCATGTGAATTCCTCCTAAATCCATCTTAAACAAGCTTTGATTCTTGCTTTTGTTTGTTATTTTAGACTTTTATAAATAGTAGTTCATTTTAATGGATTAGGTTATGTTCATTTGTACTACAAAAAATCTCACAAAGAAACTAAAAGGATCTGTGTTAAGAGAAACGAGCGAATGGCTGAGAGAATGTAAGCACAGATGAAACATCATGTTTACTGCTCAATGTAAAGTCTTATAGTTCATTTAAGTTACATCGTCTTCATAATTTTCATCTTTTCCCAACCTTTGTTTTTCCTTTAAACGTTTTCAGCATCTTTTACTTTTACTTTACTTTCTTTTACAAGAAGTTTACAAACTCTCTATTACATTATCCCCATACATCCCTTAGACACAGTCGAAGTCCTTAATCCTAACAACACAAATAAAATAACAATAAACAAGCCCTTAAGCACTTCGTCCTAAGGATTCATTGGTTGATTCTGCTAGTAAACCATACATTTGGAGACCATCGATTGTTTACCATTTTCAGGGTAAGCAAAATGGCACGCCCAGAAGGACCTGTGCTAAACGTGTTTTATTTATATCATCCTTTGTTTTTTCTTACGTTAGAGAATTAGGTTATACTCTTAGGAACCTTTTTTGGGCATTTTTTCATGCGTTTAAGGAGTGGTAAAGCGTTATTCAGTATGTCGCGTCCTCCTACATACAATAGTAATTCCCATAATAACCCACAAGATGTGGTACAACAGTCGGTTGTATCGGCCAATGAAGAGCCAGTTCATTTTATGCCGGTTAGAACGACGACTCCATCGGCATCAGCGGCACCAGTCGCAACGATGTCATCCCAGGAGAATACACCCCCTCCACAGCCAGGAAATTCCCTTAACAATCCTGCGCTGGCGAGACCTTTATTTGGATTCTCAATGCCACCCCTTGGGAGAGATTATCCCTATGGAATGCAAACGTCTATGATGGCAGGCTTACAACCAAATATGTCAACTTTTAGTGACAATTTAATGACCACAGCGCCACTACATAACCCTTACAATGCCTCGATGTCGACCATCAACAATATGGCACGACCAACCGGGATAAATTATATCCCTCAGAATACACCATCAGTAAATACCACTTCTATGATGGCTATGAGGCAACAAATGGACCAGAGTAATCTGGAAACGGTTAACACTCTCACCCAACAAATGGGGACCATCTTCAATCCCTTAATTGCTAATACAAACCAAACTTATGAAGTATTTGCAAGTCAGATTGGGCATATTGCTGATTTCTTTGGCACGCCCCCAGTACCAATTCGACCAACTCCACAGATACCTAACGTTGGAACGGCCGTAACCCCTGAGAATACGACAATATTGGGCACATTATCCCAAAACCAAGGATTGCAACAAAATCCTCCCTTGAATGAGGAGCAGTACAAAATGACCCACCCCTCTTATAGTTCAGAGGATTCAAAATGCTGATCAGGTACTTAGGCAAGTCCAGCAAAATAATCTTGCAGGACAAAATAATATAACGAACGTGGTCGAGTAGATCTTGGCCCAAAATGGATTGAATGTGGGACTCTATTGACCAACTTTTATTTCCCCACTGCCTGAATATATTCGACAGTCGGAGGTACCCAGGGGATTGAAGATCCAAAAATTCACCAAGTTCGCTGGAGGTACTAATGAGTCCACAGTAGAACATGTCACTAGGTATCAAACTGAGGCTGGGGATTTAGCTAATAGTGAGAACTTAAAACTAAAATACTTTCCATGTTATTTAACCAAAAATGCCTTTACATGGTTTACGAATCTTCCTCCCCACTCCATCCAAACATGGAGCCAGTTAGAAAGGTTATTCCATGTCTTAAGGTGTTGGATCATGCCTTACTCAAAAATTCAACTCAGGGTTGAATCAGGTCAAAACCCTAATTTTGTGCATCAGATGACTTAGAGCTTGGTGAACTTGAATTAATGGAAACTTGCACTTAATTGTTGATGAAATGGAACGTTTGATCATGTTGGAGAGTTTAGGATCATTATCCTTTGACTGGTCAACTTTTTTAAGCTTCTTGGTTCCAAAACCCTAGCTTGCAGTCAAAGTAAACCAAAGCACATATTCTTGTAATCTCATTGGGGTTAGCAATGCATGAAAAACACACACATAAGATGATTGATGCTGTGCCAAAATGATGTAAATGAGGTGGAATCTTAGGGTTAAAAATTAGGGTGTGACAATCAACAACAGGGATCCGCTCTTCCTTGTCAACGTCCATGTTGGAACCATCAGTAGCGTCCACCATCAGGATTTCAAGAGGTTCAGGATATTGTGCTTCCTCCATTTGCCTGGGGTCGACATCCACTTTCATTGTTGATTTTGGCTTCTCGCCAAATTGCAGTCTTCCATCGTTCAAAGCTTTCTGATTCAAGTCCCTGAAAAGAAAACATTGAGAAGTCTTATGACCCAGGAAATTATGATATTTTCAAAATCCTCATTTTTTCCCTTTGTTCTAAAGGAGGAGTTTTCAAACCAGAAGGCACTAGTATTTGACCATCTTTAACTAACAGATCAAAGATTTCGTCACATTTCATGATATTGAAGGTATAAGTCCTAGTGGTGAACTTTTCATTCTTGTTAGTTTTAATAGGATTCTTCCCATTGGATGGTTTTAAAAGTTTACAAGTGTATGAGGGTCCTGGCTTCAACTCAACCACATTGACTTCGTTTTCATCTAAATTGTCTTTGCCTACGTCAGAGACGTACTCGTCTGCGTCTATGTAAGCGACTTTTTCTTTCTTATAATATTTACTAGTTCTGGATTTCTCAGCTTTCATGCGTTCGACTTGACGAACCCTATATGCAAACTGTGCCATATCCCTTAGATATTAGGTATTCAATTTCTTTCTAATAGAATAATCTAGGCCACCCGCATCCATTTCGACTAACTCGTGCTCTGGTACTTGTGTAAACACCTGGCTTTGAGAAGTCTAAACCTATTCAGATAATCCTTTATTGACTCAGGGACCTTTCTCCTAACACTGGCTAGTTCTTTCAAACTAATCTTCGACTGCCCCATATAAAATTGTTTGGATTAGCTCTAGAGGCTTGATTCATTGATAATTGAAAGATTTGAATTCATCTGAGAAAAGTCAATTGTTCATCAAAGTCAAAGTTTGACTTTTGAGATTTTTGGTCAAACATGGACTCCACAAATCAAGGATTATGAAAATAAGTGAATTGGGTCATGACTAATTAAGAAAATCAAAGAAGTCATTCAAAGATCATGATTTGGAAAATTAGGGTTTTAGAAATTTTTCTAAGTTACAAAGTTCCATGATCAAGTGCCCTATTTTTCAAGACCATAACTTCTTCCTCAAGCATCCAATGAAGACACTTCAGGGATCATTTTAAAGATGGTATTACCTACTTCAAGTTGGTGAAAGAATGGACCCAAAAGCATTTACCAATTAAAAGTTATGGATTATCAAAGTTGAGATTTTTAAAGATGTGAAAATGTCAAACACTTAGAAATTTTTCTAAGTATAAAATAATTGAAAGTTCAATTTTTGATAGCCAATTTCCTCAATGATCGAATTTGATTATTTCCAAGTGATCAACATCAAAGTTGTAGTATCTGATCTCATCTTTTCAATGGTACCAAGAGCATGGAATCATATTGCTTGAGCATGAAGTTATAAGGTTGCAAAGTGGCCATGGTGAGGCAGTTTGACCTAAGGCAGAATTGCACAAATGATTTTCACACGAGTATGAGACATCTTTTGCCTATCTTCCAAGTATTTTCATAGAAAGTGGCCAACTTGGAACTTGTTCATTGCCATGAAATATTTCCAACAGTACCAAATTTCTGCATATTTGAACCTCATTCATTGAAGAAAAGCTCCATCCAATGTGCTATGTTGCATTAGATTTTAGACAAAGGTTGAAAAGTTGTTTTTGACTTTTGCTTGCTCCTAAAGTTAAGGAACCTGACCTGCACATTACCAACAACTTGTACAAGCTGAAAGACACCCCAAGAGAAGTAAACTTGCAGCCACCCTATAAAGCAAAAGGCTAGTTGTACTTGCACAAGCTTTATGCAAAAGTGAAATATCCAATGGATCATGATTCAACTTTGTCCAAAATCTTTCCCACTTGATCTGAGCCATTTCTCATGTAAAAGACACCTCATATCATATGCAACACACCAAGGATTTGAGCCAAGAAACGTCTGAATCTAAGCAAGCATATGTAACGCACAATTATTTAATTATTTATTTGATTAAATAGTTTTGAATATTTCCCATTTTAATTGTTGAAGTTGTGTGATATCAATTTGAGTTGTAGAAATGATATGTTGTTAGTTTACTAGAATTATAAGAAGTATGTGGGCTTAGTTGGTAGTAGCAATGTTGGGGGTGTAGTAAGTTGGGCCAATAGAAATAAGAGATAAGTGGAGTTAGTGGGAAAAAGGAAGTTACATGAAAATAAAAGAATTAGGTTATCAGTAAGAGAGAAAAATAGGTTTTTGGAGAATACGAGAAGTTGCAGAGAAAGTGGAGCAAGAGGTTTTGGAGAATTACGTGGGAATTGCAGAACCGGAAATCCAATTGAAGAGTAGAGCGACCTTCAATCCAAGGTAAGGGTGGGGTTCTGACGCTATAATTGGGTTTATGATAAATGGTATGTGGGATTGGATTTGTAGAATTGCTTCTGTCCATGTGTGTGTTGATTCGTTATGGTTGATTACCTAAATCGGTTAATGTGGTTGAATTAGTCGTAGAATCATTTGATCGCTGTGGTTTTGTGTGATTTTGTTGTATTGTTGTAGCACTGTGATGGTATGAGAATTGATACCGAAGGTTGGAGGAATTAATTGATGTTGTTAAATTAATCGTAGGATAATTAAATTATGTTGTTTGAATATAATTATCAACGTTGCTGTTGTAATATGTTGTTGTGGAACTGAAGCGAAGAGGAAAGTCTGGACTGCATTAGTGAACAGAGGAGAAGAATGAGAGAAACAGAGAGAACGCAGGTTTGAGTTAGGACGTAGGTTTTGGAGTCATGACGACCGTCATGGAAGTATGACGACCGTCACACCCATGAACAACATCACGACCGTCACACTCTAGTGACGAGCGTCACGCAGGGAAAATTCTGGGCTGTGTGGAAGTTGGAGATTCTGTTTCGTGGTCCTTGGTCGGTGTAACCTGGTGTGATTACTGATATGCTTTAGTCGAGTACAGAGCCATAATTTGAATGAGTACATAATTACCAGAGACTTAATTAGTGAATTAGTAAGAAACATAATAGTACATAATTAAGTTGAACATCAGTATAAGCAGCAGTAGTAATACAAACCGGTGTAGACTGTAAGGAACTGATAATAGTACTGTGACTAATCAATAGGAGGATAATTACGTAACTGGGTTGTAGAATTGAGTAGTATGTTTGGTGAGTTGTTGCTGACCTGAATTTAACAGGGAAATGATAGAGTTGAGCAGAGAAGTTGGTTAATTGGTCTAGTCAGAAGGTTATACAAATAGTAATGCAATGTGACTGGTTGTTCCTTGTGTTGTGTTCCTTGTTGCAAGTTGAGAAGTTGTTATAGAATTCCGTACTGCTGGTAGATAAATTGATAATGGTATTAATTAACTGATTTTCAGTCGAAAATTACCGGACAATGAAATGATTGATTTTAGTACCCTTGTAGTGGTATATTGTGATGCTTCTAAGATGGGTTTAGGAGGTGTGATTATGCAGAATGATAAGGTGGTTGCTTATGCGTCAAGGTAGTTGAGAACTCATGAAAAGAACTATCCTACGCATGATTTAGAACTTGCCACAGTTGTTTTTGTGCTGAAGATTTGGAGGCATTATCTTTATGGTTCTAGATTTGAAGTATTTAGTGACCATAAAAGTTTAAAGTATTTATTTGACCAGAAGGAGTTGAATATGAGACAGCGAAGGTGGTTGGAGTTATTAAAAGATTATGATTTCAGTTTAAATTATCATCCAGGTAGAGCTAATGTTGTGGCTGATGCTTTAAGCCGAAAGACTTTACATATGTCGGCGATGATGGTTAAAGAGTTAGAATTAATTGAACAGTTCAGAGATATGAGTTTAGTTTACGAAGTGACACTGCAGAGTGTTATGTTAGGAATGTTGAAGATTAACAATGATTTTCTGGATAGTATCAGAGAAGCTCAGAAGTTAGACGTGAAACTGGTAGATTTGATGGTTGGAATCGATCAGTCTGAGAATAGCGATTTTAATATGGACGCGCATGGTGTGTTAAGATTCCGTGATCGAATTTGTATTCCTGATGATGCGGAAATGAAGAAAGCGATTCTTCAAGAAGGTCATAAAAGTAAATTGAGTATTCATCCGGGAGCTACAAAGATGTATCAAGATTTGAAGAATTTGTTTTGGTGGCCTGGGATGAAGCGTGATGTAGCGCAGTTTGGGTATGCATGTTTAACTTGTCAGAAGTCGAAAGTTGAACATCAGAAGCCTGCGGGGTTGATGCAACCGTTAGAAGTTCCAGAATGGAAATGGGATAGCATTTCAATGGACTTTGTGATGGGATAACCTAATACTTCGAGAGGACACGATTCGATTTGGGTGATTGTTCACAGGCTTACAAAGTCGGCTCATTTTATTCCTATTAACATCACTTTTCTAGTATCGAAGTTGGCGGAGATTTATATTCGTGTGATTGTGAAGCTGCAGGGTGTTCCTTTGTGTATTATGTCGGATAGGGATCCGAGGTTTACTTTTGATTTTTGGAAGAGTTTACAAGAGGCGTTGGGTTCTAAGTTAAGGTTAAGTTCGGCGTATCACCCTCAGACGGATGGCCAAACTGAGAGGACTATTCAGTCATTGGAGCACTTATTGAGAGCATGTGTTCTCGAGCAGGGAGGTTCATGGGACACTCATTTACCGTTAGTAGAGTTCACTTATAATAACAGTTACCATTCGAGTATTGGAATGGCACCTTTTGAAGCGTTGTACGGTCGGAGATGCAAAACTCCTTTATGTTGGCATGAATCTGGGGAAAGTGTCGTGCTTGGACCTGAAATTGTTCGAGGGACTACTGAGAAGGTGAAGTTAATTCAAGGAAGATGAAAACTTCTCAAAGTAGACAGAAGAGTTATCATGACAAGCGAAGGAAAGATTTGGAATTTCAAGCGGGTGACCATGTATTTTTGAGAGTTACACTTGTGACCAGTGTTGGGCGTGCATTGAAGTCTAAGAAGCTGACTCTTCGGTTTATTGGTCCGTATCAGATTTTGGGCAGAATTGGAGATGTTGCTTATAGAGTGGCTTTACCGCCTAATCTTTTGAATTTACACGATGTGTTTCATGTGTCGCAACTTCGGAAGTACATTTCAGATCCATCTCATGTGATTCATATGGATGACATGCAAGTACGGGATAACCTTACTATTGAGACAATGCCTATGCGAATCGCGGATCGTGAAATGAAGACCTTGAGAGGAAAGGAGATTACTTTGGTGAAAGTAATCTGGTTGGGAGCTTCAAGAGAAAGTATGACGTGGGAGTTGGAAAGCAAGATGCGGGAATCCTATCCCGAGTTGTTTAAACAAGGTAAATTTTCGAGGACGAAAATATTCTAAGTGGGGGAGAGTTGTAACACCCAATTATTTAATTATTTATTTGATTAAATAGTTTTGAATATTTCTCGTTTTAATTGTTGAAGTTGTGTGATATCAATTTGAGTTGTAGAAATGATATGTTGTTAGTTTACTAGAATTATAAGAAGTATGTGGGCTTAGTTGGTAGTAGCAATGTTGGGGGTGTAGTAAGTTGGCCCAATAGAAATAAGAGATAAGTGGAGTTAGTGGGAAAAAGGAAATTACAGGAAAATAAAAGAATTAGGTTATTAGTAAGAGAGAAAAATAGCTTTTTGGAGAATATGAGAAGTTGCAGAGAAAGTGGAGCAAGAGGTTTTGGAGAATTACGTGGGAATTGTAGAACCGGAAATCCAATCGAAGAGTAGAGCGACCTTCAATCCAAGGTAAGGGTGGGGTTCTGACTCTATAATTAGGTTTATGATAAATGGTACGTGGGATTGGATTTGTAGAATTGCTTATGTCCATGTGTGTGTTGATTCATTATGGTTGATTACCTAAATCGGTTAATGTGGTTGAATTGGTCGTAGAATCATTTGATCGCTGTGGTTTTGTGTGATTTTGTTGTATTGTTGTAGCACTGTGATGGTATGAGAATTGATACCGAAGGTTAGAGGAATTAATTGATGTTGTTAAATTAATCGTAGGATAATTAAATTATGTTGTTTGAATATAATTATCAACGTTGCTGTTGTAATATGTTGTTGTGGAACTAAAGCGAAGAGGAAAGTCTGGACTGCATGAGTGAACAGAGGAGAAGAATGAGAGAAATAGAGAGAACGCAGGTTTGAGTTGGGACGCAGGTTTTGGAGTCATGACGACCGTCATGGAAGTATGACGACCGTCACACCCACGAACAACATCACGACCATCACACTCTCGTGACGAGCGTCACGCGGGGCAAATTCTGGGCTGTGTGGAAGCTGGAGATTCTGTTTCATCGTCCTTGGTCGGTGTAGCATGGCGTGATTATTGATATGCTTTAGTCGAGTACAGAGCCATAATTTGAATGAGTACATAATTACCAGAGGCTTAATTAGTGAATTAGAACCACTATAAATGATTAATAATTGTGTTGCAATGAATTAGTAAGAAACATAATTAAGTTGAACATCAGTATAAGCAGCAGTAGTAATACAAACCAGTGTAGACTGTAAGGAACTGATAATAGTACTGTGACTAATCAATAGGAGGATAATTAAGTAATTGGGTTGTAGAATTGAGTAGTATGTTTGGTGAGTTGTTGCTGACCCGAATTTAACAGGGAAATGATAGAGTTGAGCAGAGAAGTTGGTTAATTGGTCTAGTCAGAAGGTTATACAAATAGTAATGCGATGTGACTGGTTGTTCCTTGTGTTGTGTTCCTTGTTGCAAGTTGAGAAGTTGTTATATAATTCCGTAGTGCTGGCAGATAAATTGATAATGGGATTAATTAACTGATTTTCAGTCGAAAATTACCGGACAATGAAATGATTGATTTTAATACCCTTGTAGTGGGTGCATTATAAATTCTAGCTGCTGTGATCCTGGTTGTTGAGAATTACAAGCTGTGGAATATGTTGAATTGCCTCTAATTATTGGCAAGAATTTAAGTTGTAGACCTATGGCCAATGCTGATTTGCTGTGGTGTTGATAGATGTAATTATCAGTGTTGTTATTATGATGTTCATGATGGGTCACGTGGAATAACATATTAAGCAGGTCTGGATTGGTAAAATATTAAGCTGGCATGGATTGGCAAAAATATTAAGCGGAAGGCTTATGCCTCGTTGACGTCAATATTAATTGGCAAATTTTTAAGCTGGGAGTTCTGCTCCAATGGTACCACATGCATGTGCATTTTAAGTAGCATTTCATGTTGCATCGTTATTGTTGTGTTGTTAATTGAATGTGATTTTTTTACGTTGTTATTGCGTTATGGATTAATATTGATTTCAAGCTTGTTGTGTTACTGATTTGTGTTGATTGATGTTGATTATGAGTTGTGAAGTGGTGATTTTCTATAATCTGAACTAATATATTATTTATCATATATCTGATTATATTGTTTGATATCTCACCCCTTCTGTGTATGGTGATGGTTTATACGCCATCCTGCAGGTAAACCAGAGTGAAGGCTGTCTACCTTCATTAGTTCGAGTCGGTGTCGTCGCTCTGATACGTAGCACTCGGGGGGATGAACGCATATTTTCTTTAGTGTCGGTTTTATTATGTTGCTGAATTTTAAGTTGTTTTCATTAAAGACTTGATGTCTTAGAGTTGTTTTGGATCAAACCAGTTGTCATGGTATTTCAGCTGAATTTATGAATCCGCTGTGCATTAATAAAGTGTTCTGTGACAAAGACTGAATTATGTTCATCTGAATACTAAGTGTTATGTATCCATGTTCAGGCGGTAAATGCCGTTGTTTTTAAGTTGAAAATGTGACATCCTGTTTATGTTGAAATTTTATTATCTGATTTTATTAAATCTTCGCCGGGTCGAAAATGGGGTGTTACAGTATACACCTTGAAACACTTGTTCATCATTTTCCTCCAAAACACCAAATTTCCCAAAACTCATCACAGTCTTCAAACCTTTCCATTTTTCACTCAAACACATCATAAACACTTCACATAACCTGTTCAAGATCATCAAAACATCTCAAAACCTATAAAACCAGAAGTCAACCTTGTTTGGTCACCATTGTTGACCAAGAAGCCAAAAACTCCAATATATCATTCCTTGCCATTTCTTTCCACTCAAACCTTTCAAACACCTTCAAAATACTCTATAGAAGCTTCCCAAATCATTAAAAACAATCAGTAACACCTCCAACACCATAATCATTTTTCACTTTTGACCATTTGCAACTTGATTCGAGCAGAAGAACTAAAGGCTTTTCAAGGTAACTTGATCATTCAAACACCTTCCTGGGGGTTTAGTGGAACTAAAGCAATCATCATCTTGCATCTGGAACAACTTTGAAGGTGCATTGGACATTCTCCAATAGGTAAGCTTTTCAAATTTTCAAACTCCATGATTTAAGCATCATTTACATTCATATAAGTTACCATTCTATTTGTCATGATGTGAGGAACAAAAACCCTATGCTTGTGCCCATTGATTGTACATATCGAGCATTTTATTTTTGTTTTAGAAATTAGGATTTATCTGGTTCGTGCTGAAATTCTTGAGATAGATGAAGATGTTCACGCGTGTTTTTATTTTAAAATCTTTTCATTATATATTATTTAATGGGAGCGAAATAATGTCAAGGCCAGACGGCCTGGCCCAGTAGTTATGGTTTTGTTACATGATCTTCGGGGCGTAGGTTCAATCTTGGCTGCCCCCACTTCTTTTTTAATCTTTTTTTTCTCTTTTTTTTTTGTTTCTATTATTATTATTATTATTATTATTATTATTATTTTTTTTTATTTATTTATTTTTTTTATTTTCTTTCTTTTTAAATTATTTCATTTATATTATTTTTTAATATTTCCTTTGCATTCCAAAATACCCAAAAATATAAAAAAAATATATTTATTTTATTCCACTTATTTATTTTATTTTACATTAAGAATTATAAATGATAATCATATTTTAATTATTTCTTTTATTTAAGTTAATTAAAACTTTAAAATCACAAAAAATATCTATTTTCTTTTACTTATTTTATTCTCTTTATTTAATACCTAAAATGTCACCCTTTATTTTTTATTAATTCCCATGTTTCTGCACTTTTTCTTTTATTAATTGTTTAAAGTATTTTTAAATTGATTATTAAATATGATGTTCATTTTTGTATAGCATCTAGGGTTTTTATTTGGTTCTTGATGATCCATGATTGTGCTCTTTTTCATATGTTGATAATGTCCTGTATGCCCATGATGATATGCTTGTCCTTAATGTCATCTTTGTTTTATCTTAAATACTTTAAATGGTTGATACTTGTTCTTACTTGTTTCAAAGTTTGTCCATGTGTTTAGAACTTGTTTAAATTGGATCCTTAACCTAAAAGCTTATGATGAGACCATGCCTTGATCTCTTGCCCTTGTGTTGATATTTGTCTTTATGTATACATATTTTAAATAATGATGATATGCCATGTTTACTCTAGATAATTCATGTTGAATCTTGTTCTTGTAAATCATGTTCTCTGTGTGTTTTTCTCCATATTTTGATGAGCATCTTGTTGAAACTTGTCTAAGGATTTAAGTATTCATGTTTTGTTCATATTGAGAATGTTCACTTGTGTCCAAGCATGCTTTGATCAAATTTAAACCTTGTACATGTTTGTTGATCCATACTTGCCTTACTTGTACCATGTTTTTCATGTTTAACTTATTTGTTGAATGGTTGTTTGCAATTGTATTTACATGTTGCCTAATCCAAGGGACGGACTATTTTGTTGACTTTATGTCATTTGCATATGCATCTTTATATTCTTGTACATCTTGTTATCTTTAGCATGCTTACTCCTTATAAAATTTCCCTTAGGATTGATTCAACTCTAGACAACTCAATTAGATTTTCCCCTCTTTCAAACTCAAACCCTTTTCAATAGAAACCTTGACCTTAGGTCATTTACTTTTTCAAAACCTTTCCTTTATAAATGCTTCAAGACATCATAAGCACATTCAAAACTCTTTCACAAACACTAAAAAACACAAACTTCAATTCGATCCTTTTGCCACTTTGAATTTTCAACTTAAAACCTTTTCAAATAAATTAGACATTAGTCATCCTTAGTTGAGATGTAATTCTCCTACCCCATAAAATTGTTGAGAAAGATGTTGATTCTTTTCCACTTGGGAGAGGTATGTGGCATACTTGTTGATTATATATCCAAGTTGGAGCCAAGCAAATATCCTTCTTCTACATGTTTGTGGTGGATAAGTTGAGTATTCTCCTTAAGATGACAACTTGTCTCTTCTTCATTAAAATCCACCATAACAAACCCTTTTCAATTTATACCCCGAACTACGAGGTTTTGATCCTTCATTGGTACGTAGGCACAATGTAACACCCCCAATCTATACCCCCAATTAAATAAAGTAGTAAAAGAAAATTCAAAATTTCATCAGAGTATATTTAGAAATTCACAGCATAGACCGAGGGGTCACATCAATTTGAAACAAACACAATAAACCTGCCCATAAAGATATGCAACACTCGCAGGTAGCAAATAAATAGAGGAACTTAGTTCCTACTACCCACAATTCAAATACAGAATAAAGCGGAAAATCTGTACTGAAATCTCATATATATATATATATATATCATAAAAAGTTTATCATACATCAAGTCATACATGCACCAGCCAAAAGATATATGTACATATACACATCAAACTACAAAACGATCCCCCTGACTACCCGGTGCCACATATCAGAGCCGACCGACAAAAGTATGAAGACCTAAGCTTCACAAAAAGACCTCCAGCAATCTAATCTGCAATGCCTCATAGAGCATTATAAAATAGCAGAAGGGTGAGAAACACAATCATCATATAATTGCATACAATTATATATAACACCAAAAATACACATATATACTGTTCTCACAACAACTCATACCAGAATTCAAACACACAACAACACAATGTATATTTCATTTTTCCATCACCAAGGTATACCAACCAAGCATAATACAAGTATCACCAACCATATACATATATAAATTTATCAATTTCATCCACAATTCCACACATAAACAAACCATTAATGATTTATGCAAATGCAAGAGACCGACACCACGACTCTATGCATATGCACATGCGGTAGCAACTTCCATTAATTCTCAACACCAGTTCACTCAGGAACTATTGGAACCATCGCTCGTTACTTAGTGTAACTCCCCGTCGGGCATACGATGTTCCCCGTCGCTTTCGGTCCTCTTTGTATAAGGCTCACGATCCGATCGCTCACACCCCACACGGGCACACGATCGTCTATAACCATCGCTTTCGGTCCTCTCGGTATAAGGCTCACGATGTTATAGTAGATTCCCTCTGGAATCGATTCGTCGCTCACACCCACTAGGGCACACGACATCACAAGAATGCACATCATGATGCTCAGCATACAATGACTCATGACATTCAAATGCACACATATATGCAATCATCTCATTCAACATTAATCATGCTTTGCAATTCAATCCCAAAACAATGCATTTAGACCATACAACAGCACGCAAATCATACCATATCCATATCAACAACACATTGCATGATACACACCAATTACACACAATTATAACGACAAAAGTCGACAAAACGACACTATTCCAAATTCCCGACATAATTAAATTGGCTAACAATCTCAAAATAATTATAATAAGAAAGTATGGTTCAATAGCTACTCAACGATACCAAGAATGTTAAAAACGGATAAACGGAACACAAGTTACAGACTAAACAAGAAAAAACATTGCAAATAAACCCCATTTTGCAATTCTCCTGGCCATACGCGTATTGCCCTGAGCCATACGCGTATTGCCCTGCTCCCTCGCCCATTCCATATGCGTATTGTCTAAGGTCATACGAGTATGGGCAGAGACCCATTTTTCCCAAAATTCACATTAAAAGTCCAATACGCGTAGTGCCCTACACCATACGCGTATTGCCCAAAGGTCTTACGCGTACCATTACGCAAATGGACAGATGGCCGAGAAATTGAAGCTCCATACGCGTATTGCCCAGTTTTCTTCAATGCCATACGCGTATTGCCTTGACCAATACGCGTATTGCCTTGAGTGATACGCGTATGGGCAGTGGAAAACCAGAATTTTTTTGCAGAATTTTGTTCTGCGTTTTCCAACCAAAATCAACCCAATTTCACCTATACACCAGAAAAATTACCAATACAATGCCTAACAACATGTATCTATCATGTATCAACAATAAGGAACACTAAAACATGATTTCAGACACATTTAATCGATTTGTAATCAATTTTTACATAATATGGTTTTTACTATATATTTCCATTTCAATCCAATAACAACCAAAAACATACATACATAATCATACACAAGCATATAATAATCAAGTTTCGCACCCTTACCCGATTTAATCGTGTTTAAAAAAGTCGGGAGATTGTTTTCTTGATTTCCAAGTTTTCTCTCTTTTTCTTCTCTTCTTCTCTTTTCTTTCCCTTTTCCATCTTCTCTTTTTCTTTCTCTCTATTTTTCTCTCTTTCTATTTCTATTTTCTAACTTAAGGAAAAATAAGATGAAATGACCAAAATACCCCCACACTCAAATATCTCGCAAACGTTCCCAAAACGCGATAAAATATCACAACATTGAAAAATAACATATTTCCAAATAAAAGTCGAAAATAAAATAAAATAATAATAAAATAATCAAAACGACTCAATTAAATAAAAACTGACAAAACATGGGGCGTTACACACAAGACTTTATGTCTTTCCAAACACAAAAACAATAAAAAAAACATTTCTCTTCTCATGTCCTCAATAAATCCCAATAGCGAACAACTTAACAATAAACACAAATACAACAAGAGGTTCCTATAGGATACTATAGATACTTAGGGTGCTAATACATTCCCTTAGTATAACCAACCCCCAAACCTTATATCTCTCTATTGCATTGTTTTTGCATTGCATGTTTATGAGTTATTCTTTCTTTACCCCTTCCATTGGATAAATTAAAGATCGGTGGTGATATCTTCAGTTTTGTGAAGCCTAGATAACTCAATAGCTATGGTCTCCGATTCTCGCCGCGACATTGTTGACTCTGATTTCCAAGAGGTTTACCCCGAGGATGAAGAGGGGTTAATCGACTTCCTAGAGAGTTGCAAGCTGAATGACTCCAAAACTATGTTGTGCCCACGCTGCAGCGCGGTCTTTGACAAAGAGGCTGCGAAGAAAGTGGAAAGATCCCAAAGGACCAATCCCGGTCATGGACGTGGTTGAGGTCAAACAACAAGGGTTGCTCCTAACAGTGGGGGCAGGTCCCATCAAAATGAGGACTACAGGAGGCAGCTCCAGCAGCCTCAACAAAAGACCTTCAAGCCACTTGCAGGTGCGTCAAAAGACAAATGGGTGAAACTTAATAACCATAAGGGGGCAAGCAACCCAAAGTGGAAATAGGTTGACCCAAAACCTAGGATGTCAAATGATAAAAACCAGAAGAAGGTGAACAAAAGAACTCATGTGCCTCCAACCTAAAAAGGAAAAAATCCTATGACACGCACTCAATGGAGGCGCTATCGAAGAATGAAGAAAGTTGAAAGGGAGGCTCAAGTTAATGAGCATGGTGCGCCAGCAGAGAAGCATGAGGTGAGTGTGGAGAAGCCAAACCAGAAGCCCTATTCTAAGAAGATTAACAAAGGTGCAAAACCATAGTTTAACCCAAAAGTGGTGCGCAAATCCCCTATCAAAGAAGGACTGAGGGTGAGGGAGAAGACCCCTGAGTACCATCCTCAGTCAGAGGATGGGGCTATAGATTACACCGCTCAACCAGACGAGGAGAACACTTATCACGACGATCCTGAGTACTCTCTTGAGATTGAGGATGCTTATGTACTCTTTCATGAGCCTCGACCAAGGCACAAAGAGCCTTAGTATACCCCTGGTTCAGACGATGAGATGGTTGAAGACAATTTCAGCGAAGAGTCTAGGGGAGACCTCCAGATTAATTGTGGCATTGTATCAGTGTTGCCAGTCGAGTACGAATGAGTTTCAAAGGTCTTAGAGGTCGAGGAAGACTTTTCCCCGGACGAGGCTATCAATCAGAAGCCTCTATGATACTATGTTATAAACAACAAAGTAGTCCAGGAGAAACAGGCGATATTTGAGAGGCCAGACCCTGGTATGATGTACCATTTGAAACCACTCTATATTAGGGAAAAGGTGGATGCTAAAGCTATCAACAAGGTGTTTATAAATGGTGGCGCAACACTTAATATAATGCCATACTCTGTGTTTAAGAAGTTAGGAAAGGCCGATGGAGATTTGAGACCTCACAATATGGTATTATCTAACTACGAAGGTAAAACCAGCAATATTTTAGGGGTAATCCAGGTCGATCTGTCTGTGGGATCGACCTCCAAGCCAACTTTTTTAATGGTTATTAGATCCAACACAAATTATAACTTACTCTTGGGTCGTGAATGGATACATGGAATTGGGGTTATGCCATCGAACATATGCCAAAAGGCCGCCATCTGGAGAGAGGATGGCATTGTGGAAAATATTGAGACTGACCAGAGTTACTACAAGGCTGATATAGGCAAGGTTGGAAAGAAAGACTTCGACTGGAACTTGCCCAAAATTCCACTATGATACGCTATAGAGGAGGTCTAAATTTAACCTACGCTCTGAAGTAGATTTAACCTACGCTCTAAATTTGCACCCTAACTATGAGTTCATCTAGGATAAAGAGCAGGTGGGTATTGTCCCTGTCGAGGAGGGAAGTCCACCCCCACTGGGTGGATGCTAGTAGACTAAGATATTTGTTGAGTCACAAGCGTTGACTCAGAGCTAGGCCTATATGGCTGTGAACAAAATAAATTCGACCCTAGAGGCTGAAATGTCTCAAAACATGGCTTGCGAAGCCACTATCGAAACTTCTAAAAATTTTGGGGAGGGTCCTGTGGGCCAGACAACAGCTTCAGAAGGCCAGAGGCTCGAGTGCATCTACGACAGCGAGCCTTTGGGGTTTGAAAAAGACCCGCTAGGAACCATTGCTAAAATGCAGGTCCAAGATCCTTTGGAGGAAATAGATCTGGGCAAAGCAGCAAAAAAATGACAAACATATATCAGCGCAAAGATTGATCCAAAGTTGAAGTAGAAATTGGTCGAGCTGTTGAAAGGATATAAAGATTGCTTCGCATGGGATTACAGCGAGATGTCAGGCCTGAATTGAAGTATGGTGGAATTGAAGTTGCCAATAAATCCTAGGAAAAAGCCAGTGAAGCAGTTGCCAAGGAGATTTATGCCATAAGTGATGTCAAAGATCAAAGAAAAGATCGAGAGGCTGCTAAAAAGCAAGTTCATAAGAAAAGCAAGGTAGGTTGATTGGTTAGCAAACATAGTCCCAGTAATAAATAAAAATGGTACCTTTAGGTTTTGCATAGATTTTAGAGATTTGAATAGTGCGACACGTAAGAATGAATATCCCATGCCTGTGGCAGAAATGATGGTCGATTTAGCCGTAGGTCATGAGTACTTAAGTATGTTAGATGGGTACTCCGGATACAATCAAATATTGATAGCTGAAGAGGATGTACCCAAAACGGAGTTTTGATGCCCATGTACGTTAGGCACATACGAGTGGATAATAATGCCATTCGGTTTAAAAAACGTTGAGGCAACTTACCACCGTGCCATGAACACAAGGTTCCATGATTTTATTGAGACCTTTATGTAGGTCTATATAGACGACATTTTTATAAAATGTTCCTCAGATGATGGTCATTTAGACCATCTTCGACAATCCTTTCAAAGGATGAGGAAACATGGTTTGAAAATGAATTCTTTGAAATGTGCTTTCTGTGTTAGTGCAGGGGACTTCTTAGGGTTTGTAGTACATAAAAAGGCATAGAGATCAATGAAAACAAGGCAAAAGAAATTATCGATCTGAAGCCTCCTTCGGCAAAGAAGTAGCTCTAGTTTTTATTGGGAAAAGTCAACTTCTTGAGAAGATTTAATCCAAACTTAAGTGGAAAAGTATTATCATTTTCTCCGCTTCTTCGACTCAAGAAGGATAGCAATTTTATTTGGGGAGTTGAGCAGCAGGAGGCCTTTCACGCTATAAAGCAATACCCGATGAAGCCTCCAATATTGTTACCTCCAAGTAGGAATAGGAGCATGGAGCTACATATAGGTGCATTAGATTCAACAATAGGCAACATGTTAGCACAAAAGGATGATAATGGCGTCGAAAGAGCCATATATTACCTCAGTCGAATCCTTGTATATGCAGAAACTAGGTATAACTGAAGGTGTGAAAAACTCAAGAAAGGGGGGGTTTGAATTGGTTTTTCAAAATAAACTTTTTTTTAAAAATAAATTCTTTTTATAAAACCCTTCCTTTTAATGTAATGACCTTTGTTGAAAATCGAGTGATGAACACGTTATGTTTATACTAGTTCACTTGAGAAACCCTCAAGTTAGTCTAGTCCACCCGCCAAGGTGATTTTGCCTCTCTCAACGAGGTCTTAATCCACTATTCAATCAAATCAGTACAATGCACGAGCCAAACCGCTGGTGACTAACACAACCTCTAAAACTCTCAAGTTTTACACTTCTCAAGTAATACAACCTCACAGGTCTTACTCAAGAAACAACCTCTAAGACACACGACTTAGACTTCTCAAGAAATACCACCACAGGGTCTTTCTCAAGGAACACACAAACCTAAGTTTGCACAATTTACGTTTACAGAAATGTGTTTCTATAAAAGCTGAAAATGTAAACACGTTTTTGACCAGAATGAGTTAAGAAAGATTTCAGATAGAGAGAGTATTGCAGTAGCATCCGTGTGTCTTTCTTCAAGTCTTTTGCTTCCTTTTATAGCCATGTAAAAAGAGCCGTTGAAATGTAATCATGATAGCTTAACTAGGCTGGCGGCTAGAAGCGTGAGGACAGATAATAGCTTTTGCGTGTTGCGCGTCCTGTTTTTGTCAGAATATCTTTGATTGTACCGTTGCACAGTTACCAAGATATTTTCGCTTGAATTGAGGTGCAGCTGTACTATGTAGCTTTGTCTTCTTGGCTTCTCAACTTCAGAGGCTTTTTACGAGCATGAGTAAGAAGGGAAAACATTACTTGGTTCTTGAGATTATTAAGTCTTCGAATCTTCAGAACAACATCTTCAGAGTTTTCAGCACTTGGTCTTCAGAACCTCGATCGCTTGGTGCATTGTCTTCATATCATCAGAGGCTTCTAATAGTATTTGGTTGAAGCATGAGTAGAGACTTGATTTAGGTCTTCAGAACCTTGATTCAGAGAGCTTAGGACTTTAGCATCTGGACTTCGTTCAATCAAAACCTATGTCTTCAGATCTTCAGAACCCGTTCTCTTTTCCTTTTATATCAGAGTGTGTAGGCGGAGTATTTTACTTTAAGCATTGTGTTCGCACCGATTTACAGAAGCATAACCTGTTTGTTACATTCTCACAAATAACAAACATTAGTTGTACAAAATTTTTCATACAAAAATACTCATTTGGTATCATCAAAACTTAGACATAAAATTGCAGAACCAAATCTTGTTCTCACAATCTCCCCCTTTTTGATGATGACAAAACTATGTATTTTGATGACACAATTTTGATATATATAGTGCAGGAGAATAAGAGATTCTAAAGATAGCTTATCCTTCGTATGAAGTGCTCCCCCTGAGTCTTAGACTTGATGAATTTCTGAGCTTTGGGGCTCCCCCTGATTTTACTAGATCATGAGCTCTTAGTCTTGATTCTCTTTTCAACAGAGCTCTGATTTTCTTAATAAAGCTTTGATTTGGATCAGAATACCTGAAAAAGAAAAACACTCTAATAGAAATAACAGTTTTATCTGTTAGCATGTAAACAACGTTTTTCAGAGATTTGACTATGGTTACTTCTCCCCCTTTTTGTCATTGATCAAAAAGACTAGTGGTGCAAGGGTGAAAAACAAAGATCTAAGGACAACAAAGATATAAGAATTAGGTGCTTCCAGAGGACATCTTGTCCCATATCTTCTGAAGCATGCCCTGAAGGTTAGCATTGACAGTCTTTTGTTCCTCAAGGTTATTTTTGAACTTTTGTTGTTCTTCTCTGATTTCTCCAATTGCGTCTTCTAAACGCTTTATAGCCGGATCAGATGTAGAAACAATTGCAGCATCTTGCTTGGCCTTTTCCATGGCTTCAGCTTCCTGTGCTATCCTGGCCTCTTCTGCAGCCTTTTCTGCAAGAAGTCTTGCTTCCTTAGCAGCCTTTTCTTGAACTTCTTTCTGCTTTACAGCCAAGAACTTAAGTATCCTGATCCCCTCTTCAGCTTCTGCCCTCTCCTTTGCCCATTGAACACCATCTGTGATGGTTGCATCTGAGAAGCTTACAATTCTTGCAAGCTCACTGCTCAACCATTTCTGGAAGTTTTGACTAGATCTTTCAAGTTCCATAGGCTTGGTACTTATGTTAAGTTCTGCTCTTAGGTTCGCAAACTTCATTAATGCCTTGTCATAAAATTGACTTGTGCATCGTTCAAAATATGTTAGAGAAGGCTTAGTATAAATGACTAAAGCAAGGTTAAGCTTGGCAGAAATTGTTTCAGGTGGTGCTTGCTGAGATGAAAAAATCTCAGTAGTAGGATGTTGATTGCTTGGTTGATCAGTAGGAGATGTCACTTCTTGAGTGTCTGAAACCATGAGAGATTCAGGGGTGACGATTTCTAGAGATTCAGAGGTTGTCTCCTCAGAGATAGACTCAATACTGGGGACTTGAGAAACGGAGATTAGGTTCATGGAACTTTGTTCATTTGGCTGAATGATTGACGAGGTTATTGACGAGATGTAGATAGGAATGGCTTCAGTCGAGATAGGGGTACTGATTGATGAGTTGGGTGAAGATTGGATAGTGGTAGTTGAAGGAGGAACTGAGAAAGATGGTGGTTTAAACTTCACCTATGGATTGGAGGTAGGAATAATGGTGGTTTGAGATGATGATGGTGCAGTAACAGTATCGGTGACATTCATATATCCAGAAGAATTTACAGCCGATTTATTGATTTTCTCAAGAAGAAGAGTTTCTGGTCTAGAAGTTTTGGATGTTTCAGTTTTATCCTTTTTCTTCTTCTTAGGCTCAGCATCCTCTTCAGTTTGCTTCCTCTTACTCCTCGTGATGTATTTAGATTTGGAAGCAACCTCTTCAACTCTGGATTTCGGCATGTCATGCCCTTCTTCTCTCTTTATAGCCACAAACGAAGCAATTGTTGTTGGATTATCTTCTTTGCGATAGCAGGGGTAGTTCGGCACTGAACGTTTGATCGTAGTGTCGTGAGGGTTAGGTATGGGTTTCACATCAACATTAGTAATCATTTTCATATGCCTAAGGTTCACAACATTGAAAGTTTCTCCTACTTTGCTAGTCAGATAGTTTGTGTACTTAGCTTCTTTGACTAGATACTCCACTAGGCCACTTTCAACGAAGATGTCAGAGAGAAGTCTTCCAAACGGAATGTAGTTTACAATCTTCCTATCTGGTAAAGCTGTTGTTCTCGTCTTGTGCACCATATCTCTCAGGTAGTAGAAAAGAATGGATGGAAGACACATTTTCTCATTCTTGTGCAAGTAGTACAACATGTACTTTTGATTTGTGTTGAAGAAATCTGCAACACTTTTTGGAGGTCTTGGATTGATACATCCAAGAATGATTTTATGCCAGATTCTTAAATTGTCACGCAGATTCTTGTTTTTGTATTCTGTAGTCCTAGCTTGCCAATTTTTGAAGATTGCTCTGTTGATGACGGAGTCAGATATTTCAGTTTTTCCGTAAACTTTTTTCCCTTCCAAGAGTTCCATCCCTAGTAGGTCTGAAATAGATTTTTCAGTTATAATGATCTTTTGATCCATAACAAAAGATACAACATGAAGATCGTCTGTTTCAGCGTGCCTCAAGAATTCCTTTACTAGGTCATCAAAGGTTAGACCTCTAAGTATTTCAAAGTAACTTTTCCATCCTTGAGTATTAAGTTGATCAATTAGGTTAAACCCATTATCGCAAAGATTGTCGAAGTCGACAGACAGCTCTTTCAAAACAATTAGTTCATTTGCAAGCATAACATAGGTAACAGAGGAATTTCTCTGTGTGACATGGGTTGCATCGATCGTGGGAAGAGATAATGGAGTCGAGGTGATCGTCGCAGTGGTTGTAGAGGTGGAAGATGGTGCGATAGATGAAGACGGAAGCACTTGGGAGTCATTCAGTGACGTTTTAACTTCTTTGGAGAGGAGAACAGTTTCTTGTTGATCGATGTTTGTCATGATGATGGTTACGAACGGAGAGGATGAGAACAAGGATTGAGTTCGTTGAGAAAGAGAGAGAAAAATTTAGGGTTTTAGGGTTCCTTTTGAGTGAAAGATTGAATAGGAATGGTTTTTGAAAACTTGAAGAGATAGACACTTACAGGGGATAAGTAAATAAATGTAATTAAGTTTTGAGTCAATCCCAAGAAAATTATTGTTCGTTTGATTTGGGTAAATATAGTGAATTAGATGTAATCTAATCACATGTAAAAAATCATTTTCTAATTAAATGACGCGTCAGAACTGACTCAGAAGAAAAATTAGTCACAACTGAGATACTTCTCACCAAAGTGGTTCTGATGTTTTAAAAATACTTATTTCCTTTGACTAAAAACATTTGGTTCTGAAATAATCTCATTCTGAGCAGTACACCATTTTCAGATGTTTTAAAATATTTAGAAATCTATCTTTTGCTAAGGGTTTTGTAAAAATATCAGCCCATTGATGGTCTGTATCAATAAATTTTAAGCATAAGGTTCCTTTCTGAACATAGTCTCTAATAAAATGGTGTTTTATTTCAATGTTTTTAGCCCTAGAATGAAGAATTGGATTTTTACTTAAACAAATAGCAGCAGTATTATCGCAGAAAATAGGAATGTTACTCTCATATATCTGATAGTCTTCCAGCTGATTTTTCATCCAAAGCATTTGTGTACTGCATAGAGAAGCGGAGATGTATTTTGCTTCTGCTGTAGAATGAGCAATTGTAGATTGCCTCTTGCTTGACCATGAGATTAGATTGTTTCCTAGGAACTGACAATTTCCTGATGTGCTCTTTCTTTCCAATCTTTCTCCAGCATAGTCTACATCACAGTAACTAGAAAGAGTGTACTCTGATGTTTTCTCATACATCACGCCAAGGTTAGTTGTTGCTTTTAGATACCTTAGAATTCGTTTAGCAGCAGTTAAATGAGATTCTCTTGGATCTGATTGGAATCTAGCACATTGAAGATGGCTAGTTTCTACCTTAGTGAATCGCACACTCAAAGATACAACAGAGTCGGCACCGAACTTTATTTAGTCCCAAAGGACATGGAAAATATCGATAAAACCCAAGGGAAAGAGAAACGGGAACGGGGGGTCAGTTATGCGAAAGGAAGGTATTAGCACCTAACGCATCCGTCGTACTTGACTGGAACCATTTCGCTTGCTTCTAGGCTTGGATAGGTTATCTATCTAGAGGCTTCTAGCTAAGAGAAAAGGAGAGAGAGAGAAAGGGGAAAAAGAAAAGAAAGAAAGAAGGTGCTCGCGGAGGATTGTGGCCCTCGTGCCTACGTACCCTCATAGTGCAATGAGGAAATCAGAGCGTCGTAGTTCATGGAACCAAGGGACAGAAAGGAAAAGAAGAAAGGGAGAAGGAAGGAAGGGTGGATGTGTGCTCGCCAAGACATTGCATCTCGTGCCTACGTATCATACATTCAAAAGAATGCAGAATCAGAGCTTCCGTAGTTCGGGGAACTGAACGGAAAACAAAACAAGAAAGAAACAAGGAGATGAGAGAGGTGGTGTCAAAACCAAGAACAAGAATGAAGGAAAACTCTACTGGGGAAGACCCCGCAGTAAGAGCGTTTGCCCAAAAGAATAGGAAAATAATGGTGTCGAAACCAAGAATGAAAGAAACTCTGTTGAGGATAACAAAGAGAATAGGAGTCGAAACCAAGAAAGTAAGAGCAGAGGGAATAGGAAGGACTCCTCTGGGGATCCAAATAAAGGGATGGTATCAAAACCAAGAGAAAAGGGAGACTCGGTATATTAACTGGCTGGCAGTGGTTAACCGAGGGAAGAGAGTAAGACCCTGGTGGGGAAAAGAGGCTGGTGTCAATAGACAGACTGTGATAAACCAAGATAGAGAGTGCAGAACTAAGAGAAGGTGTTTGACTCTGAGTGGGCATCGGTATGTTAACTGATAAACAGTGGTTAACCAGGGAAGAAAAGACTGCAACTCTGTGGGGGTAGAGAAGCATTGGTTTTAACAGAGAAACCTGTGATTAACCAGGAAAATGGGTGTAGGACCGAATAAAGATCGTGACCCAAAGGAAAATGGGTGTAGGACCAAACGAAGGCCGTGACCCAAAAGGACGGGTGTAGGACCGAGCAAAGGTCGTGACCCAAAGGGGTTCGGTAAACTGACAGAACAAACAGTACTCAACCGAAGAAAGGGTATTTGAACCAAAGGAAGATTTCTAACCCAAGGGTGCAAGTATTCGAACCAAGAGGAGGTTGCCAACTGCTGGGGTTTCGGTGTTTACAGAAGGACTGTGATTAACCGAAAGGAGCGAGTGATTAACCAAGAGAAGGTGATTAACTCGAAAAAGGTTCAGTATTTTAACAGACGGACTGTGGTTAACTGAAGAAAAGGGTGATTAACCAAGAATAAGTGATTAAACCAAGAGGGACTCAGTGTTTTAACAGACGGACTGTGATTAACTGAGAAAAAGGAGTGCAAATATTGGTGTTTTAACTGACAGGCAGTGATTAACCAAACACAGGAGAAGAACCAGAAGAGGGTCGCGAACTCCAGGGGACCTACGGTTTTAACAGACAGACTGCGATTAACCGCAGAAAAGAGATTTGAGGCTCTTCAGGGGAATCAAAAGGAAATGATTGATTACAAGAAGAATGGAGTAATGAAACATGATCTTAACCAAGAAGGATGTTGATTGATCAAAAGGAAAATGAGAAGAGCACAAGTGATCAAGGATTAATCCGACTGGGGAAGGAGCAACACTACAACTTGAGGATAGAGGTGACTATTCTCAAAAGAGATGGCCAAATGCCATTACCCAAGAAATAGTCAGAATGAGGGTAGGACAACCAACCTCATTCCTCCTCTAGCGCTCAAAGTATAGTGCGGAAATTAAAGCGAACAGCGCAACAACTCCAATGTTGTACAGTGCTCCTGTGGAGAGAAACGGACAACGTAACGACGTCAATTTGTACAGCGCTCCAGTATCAGGCGTAGCGGAAAATCCAACTCTACGAGGGGATCACGATAAAAAGCTCTAAAGGAGGCCTAAAGAGAGGAAAAGGGAAGATCGATTAATCGAAACAAAGTTTCGATCAATTAATCAAGGGAGAAACACGCTAACAACTTTCCAAAGAGAATGAAAAGTCGTTAAAGCAAAAAGGTGTGAATTATTGATTACACAAGATTAAGTTTATCCATGAAGAATAAACTTAATGCAAACTGAAATGGAAGGTGCAAAACAGTGCCAAATGATCATCAAAATGCCACACAAAATCATGTATCATGTGAACAAAGATAGTGCAAGAATTGCTATGTTCATACAGTGCTAAGAACATGAAACAAATGAATAATCGAAAATATGCATCGAAAGCTCATGAATATGCTTCAACCAGAAGTGAAATGACATGTAAAACATCCATAAAAACAAGCACGACAATCAATGGAAGTTAAAATGAAGAAAGCATGGCAAACACACTTGAAAATGCAAGAACATGGCCTTCTGGTTCAGTGTTAATCGATTAACACAATTGCACTGCAAAGTGTTAATCGATTAATACATGAAAAAGTGCAAAAAACACTGGTTAATCGATTAAAACAATTGCACTGCAATGTGTTAATCGATTAACATTGTACATGGAGCAGAAAACCAGTTTTGAAAAAGTGCTTTTGTCCAACCTTTTGATTGTGCAATCACTCCAATGCTAGGGAAAACAATTGTGCACGAAAAATCAAGTTTAGAAACAACAAATTATCAACAATAGAATCAATTAAACAATCAAGATCACGGATCAAGAAAAAGTATAATCAATTCACATGCAAGAATAGAAACATTGAAACTACATCGCGAATGATACGAAAACGATCGAAACAGAAAAACGAATGAGATCTACCAACCTACAAGGCTGAGATGTGCCTTGGTAAATGTTACAATTTGATCTTGATGAAGATAATCAAAGAAAACCAGAGGAACCTTCAATTATAGCCGAAACGTATCGACACGGATCAAATCGCGACGAAAACTCCAAAATGAGAATTATCACCGAAGAAACTTGAATCGATCACTTGAGATGAATCCAAAAGGTACTAGAATTCCGGAAAAACCAGTATAACGGAATGGCAATGGAGGTTAAGCTCAAGAAATAATCACTTTCAATGTGAAAAGTGATTATTCTTCAAGAATTAAGAGCTTTTAGTGAGGTTTTGGGAGAGAATTGAGATGAAGATGAAAATGTAGCAGAAAAAAATCAGAGAGAAAGTGAGAGGATTGAGAGTGAAAATGTGGGAAATTTGGTGAAAATGGTGGAGGAGTTGAAAAGTGAGTGAAGGTGTGTTTATATAGATTTTAGGTTTGGAGTATGAGATGGTTTGGAATTTGGTTTGGAATTAGCTTTGGGTTTGGACCTAGGTTAGGAGTTAGTTGGACTTGACTCACCGAGTCAAGGCGGTTAACTCGGTTAGTTAGAACCAACTCGGTAACAATCCCAAGGTGCACCCCATCATCCAAAGGTTGATATTACTTGGAAAACAACGAACACGGTGCACTTGATTTGAAGTGAGGTATTAGAACAAATGCACTTGGAATGAAATGAGTAGCTTTGAAATGTTTAGAGGTGTCTAGAATATTCCATATGCTGCTAGAACACTGTAGAATCCAAGACCAAAGTGTGTGCAAAGGTGCTGTCATGAAAAAGCAGCAGATTATGGATATTCTGTCTGTGTTAATCGATTAACACAATAGCACTGCAAATGGTTAATCGATTAACCAGGCCAAAATATGCCCAATTTGCCTAAAAAAAGGTGTTGTGGTCCCGGCTTCGATTTTCCACTTCTTGTATTGATGAATAGGCATAGAAACCTTCATTCCGTGCTTGTTTTGATGATGTGATGACCTTGTGAGGATATGATTAATCGGGATTGGAAAACCTGAATACCTTGCAATAGGCAACACACGAAGAAAAGTATGAATGCGTATGCTAATGATGCAAATGCGCATGCTTATGAAAAAGGCAAATGAGGGAGGTCAAATTTCGGGTTATGACAACTGCCCTTATTTAATCCTCTTGGACCTAAATGTACGAATTGCGCCAACTTTTCGATGATTCGAGGTAAAAGGGGATTAAATAAAAGAGTAGCTCTAGAATTTGGCCGACGGCGACAAAAGGCGAGTGTTAAGGAAAAACATCTTAGTGCAAAGTTTTGCTCAAAATCTGTTGGGAGATAAGTCAGGCAAAAAGAGAGGGAGTATGATCGATGCATATATATGTTATATATGCGTTTCTACATGATGCTTGATATCATGCAATGCAAAGGTGCAAGATAAGGGACGATGTGAAACGGTTAGGCAGAGGATCGTAGCAAAACGACTTCGACACCCTTGGTCGGGGGAAGGACCCACAGATAAAGACAAAATCTGCTGGAGAAGAGAGCTCACTAAGGATGATGATCCTTTCGGGGAGAGAAACCGAGGTCATCTTAGGTTTCTAAATCACCATGGCCGACCCTGTTGGGGATGAAAGAACCAAGTCAATCCTTTCTACCAAGACTGGCTCTGCGTGGGGAAAAGAAGTTCCCGAATCATGTTGACTCAGTTGAGGAGAAACCACTGCTGCTGGTGACAGATAGTTCCTAATCATTGGAGATGATGCACAACCCTTGCTGGGGAAAAGAGATCCAAGCGTCTTTGTTGGGGAACACCCTGGAAACCTGCTGGGGAGGATGATGAATCTGCTGAGGAACTACTGAGGAGACAACAACTTCTTCATAGAATCATCCCATTGTCGGCCAGGCGTTAGGCTTACCAATGGATATTACCGATCACCCTGCAGGAGTTACCAGTAACACATGCAATGCATATTGCTTTCTCAGTTGATTTAGCTTTTTATTGTTCTCAACGTTTTTTTAGTACTATGTGATCATAAATAATTGTTTATCTTGCAAACAAAATACTGGAATGAAAACAAATGAGATAACAAAGAATGCATTTTATTGAATGTAAAATTTTGTACATAAAGTGTGTACAAGGATGCAAACTCCTTGATGAGGAACTTTGCGATAAAATTGAAAAAAAAGTGTAAATGGCAAAGGGAAATCATGCATTGCATTGATTACAACATTGGCTACCATCCACTGTAAGTCTAGGCTCCAACGCCTTGCACCTGTTGATGATGATTAGACCGTTCTGTTATCGTCTGAGGTCTAGCCGTGAGGAAGAGAGGCTCAAGTGTTCACAGTCAATGCCTTTATCCCTAATTTTTTCCTGGACATGTTTTCTCTATTTTTTTTGTCCACCGGGATACCCATTCTTGCCTAAGTCGCCCTTTAGGGTTTTCAGCTTAGCGGGTTATTATTGTTTTTTCCATTATCCCTAACTTTTGCATGGACATCTCTTTTTTTGGTCCATCGGGACATCCATTCTTGCCTAGATCGTCCTTGCGGATGTCAATCTAGCGGACTTTTATCCTTTTTTTTCCAGGCATAATATTTTTTGACTGTATCGGAGTTCACGGGCGATGGCAACTCCTCCCCATCCATTGTGGTGAGGATCAGGGCTCCGCATGAGAAGGCCTTCTTGACAACAAAGGGTCCTTCGTAGTTGGGAGTCCATTTGCCCCATGGATCCGAGTGAACAGGTGAAAATCTCTTGAGCACGAGTTCGCCTTCACAAAATGTTCGAGGAAGAACTTTCTTGTCAAAAGCTCGCTTGAGGCGTCTCTGATACAATTGACCATGACAAACGGCTGTAAGGCGCTTCTCTTCGATGAGATTCAGCTGGTCGTATCTGGATTGAACCCATTCGGATTCATCAAGACCTGCTTCCATGATGACTCTAAGCGAAGGAATTTTGACTTCAATGGGTAGAACTGCCTCCATACCATACACTAGCGAATACAGAGTTGCCCCGGTAGAAGTACGAACTGAAGTTCTGTAGCCATGTAGCGCAAAAGGAAGCATTTCATGCCAATCTTTGTAAGTCTTGACCATTTTTTGGACAATCCTCTTGATGTTTTTGTTTGCTGCTTCGACGGTGCCATTCATCTTGGGCCGATATGGTGAAGAGTTGTGGTGCTCGATCTTAAATTCTTGACACAACTCCTTCATCGTGTTATTGTTCAGGTTGCTTGCATTGTTAGTGATAATGTTGCTAGGAATGCCATAACGACAGATTATCTATTTCTTGATAAATCTGGCAACCACTTGTCGTGTAACGTTTGCATAAGAAGTAGGTTCAACCCACTTGGTGAAGTAGTTGATAGCAACTACAATGAATCGATGACCGTTGGAAGCCTTCAGCTCGATCATTCCAATCATATCTATACCCCACATGGAAAATGGCCATGGTGAAGTCAAAACATTCAATGGAGTTGGAGGCACATGAATATTGTCTTCATAGATTTGGCACTTGTGACATCTTTTGGCAAAGTTGTAACAGTCTACCTCCATTGTTGTCCAGTAATACCCTGCTTGAAGGATCTTCTTGGCCATAGCAGGACCTTTAGTATGTACACCCTCGCAGCCCTCATGTATGGATCTTATGATCGTGTTTGCTTCGTGTCTATCCACGCATCTGAGCAACACAGAATCATAATTCCTCTTGTACAGTATACCACCACTTAAGAAGAATTTGTCGCAAAGCTGCCTAAGAGCTTTCTTATCAGTGTTAGTGATACCCTCGGGATATTTCTATTTCTCCAGATATCTTTTAATGTCGTAGAACCAAGGCTTGTCATCAGACTCATCCTCGATTGCTAAACAGTGTGCTGGTTCGTTCAAGTGATCAATGTGGATATGAGGAGCTTCATTATTCCACTTGACCTTGAACATGGATGCTAGAGTGGCAAGAGCATCAGCTAGTTGATTTTCCTCTCGGGAATATAATGAAAAGTGATCTCATCAAAGTAAGGAATCAACTTCGCTATGTGTTGTTGGTACGGAACCAGCTTGGAATCCTGAGTCACAAAGTTCCCTCTGACTTGGCCGATAACCAAAGCAGAATCTCCATAGACCTCAAGAATCTTGATTCACATGTCAATAGTCGCTTCAATGCCGTAGATACATGCTTCGTATTCAGCCATATTGTTGGTGCATGCAAAGCATAATCTAGCAGTGAAGGGAAGGTGAAAACCCATTGAAGAGATGAGGATGGCCCCAATTCCACGACCTTTAGCATTGGAGGCACCGTCGAACACGAGCGTCCATCGCGCCCCTGGTTCGGGTCCTATATCAGGGTCTGGAGTCTCATAATCTCTGATAAACAAAACATCCTCATCGGGAAAGTCAAACTTCATCTGTTGATAGCCCTCTACAGGTTGATGAGCAAGGTAGTCAGACAAGACGCTCCCTTTTATTGCTTTCTGGGTAACACGCTGGATATCATACTCAGTTAACCGCATCTGCCACCGAGCAATCCTTCCAAAGACAGCCGGCTTTTCGAATATGTACTTTATAGGATCCATTTTGGATATCAACAAAGTAGTATGGCAAATCATGTATTGTCGTAGGCGTCGAGCAGCCCAGACCAGAGCACAGCAAGTCTTTTCCAAGAGTGAGTATCTGGTCTCACAGTCAGTGAACTTCTTGCTTAGATAGTATATTGCATGTTCTTTTCTACCAGTGTTGTCATGTTGACCCAATACACATCCCATTGATTCATCGAGGACGGTGAGATACATGATTAAAGGCCTACCAGGAACCAGCGGTACTAAGATCGGTGGTTCTTGCAAGTATTGTTTTATTTTGTCAAATGCTTCCTGACAATCATTATTCCATTCAACCGATTGATTTTTTCGTAGTAATTTGAACATTGGTTCACAGGTAGCCGTCAAATAGGAAATGAACCTTGAAATGTAGTTGAGTCTGCCCAGAAAGCCACAGACTTCTTTTTCTGTTTTGGGAGGTGGCATGTTCTGAATTGCCCGAACCTTGTCAGGATCAACTTCAATGCCCTTCTGACTTACAATAAAACTCAACAATTTACCAAATCGAACTCCGAAGGTGCACTTCGCAGGATTCAACCGCAGTCTAAACTTTCGGAGTCTGTCAAACAGTTTCTTCAGATGAACCAGGTGATCCTCTTCAGTTTTGGACTTGGCAATCATATCGTCCACGTAAACCTCAATCTCTTTATGTATCATATCGTGAAAGAGGGTTGTCATGGCACGCTGGTATGTTGCCCCTGCATTCTTTAGACCGAATGGCATGACTTTGTAACAATATGTACCCCATGGCATGATGAAAGTAGTCTTCTCCATGTTAGTTGGGGACATCTTGATCTGATTATATCCTGAAAAACCGTCAATGAATGAAAAGACAGAGAACTGTGTTGTGTTGTCTACCAAGACATCAATGTGAGGCAAAGTAAAATCATCCTTTGGGCTTGCCTTGTTGAGATCTCGATAATCCACACACATTCTGACTTTACCGTCCTGCTTAGGAACCGGGACGATGTTGGCAATCCAATCAGGATATTCAGAAGTGGCTAGGAATCCAGCATCAAGCTATTTCTTTACCCCTTCTCTGATTTTAAGTGCCATGTCGGGTCTAGTCCTTCTGAGTTTCTGCTTGATAGGAGGACATCCGGGCTTGAGTGGCAAGTGATGTTCAACGATGTTGGTATCCAACCCAGGCATATCTTGATAGGACCAGGCGAAGATATCAACATACTCTTTCAATAACTTGACCAACTCGAAGTGTACATGCTCTGCGAGGGATGCGCCAACCTTGGCTTCTCTTCTGACCTCATCAGTACCAAGATTAACAACTTCCACTGGCTCTTTATGTGGCTGAATCTCTCTATGCTCGTGCTCAAGGAGCCTTGCTAGTTCAGCCGGTAACCCACAATCTTCCTCACCATCTCCTTCGGCTTGGTTAATTGGAAATCCAGAATTACAATGGATGTTTGCCATGTTGTTATCAATGCTTTTATTAATTATGCATGTTTATGAATAAACTGAGCTATTTTGAAAAGTGAAAAACAAAAGAAACTTTTGCCATTTATTTATGAAAAGTAAAATAAAGAAAGAAAATAGAGCATGATTTTGAATGCAAAAAAACTTTCATTTATTGATCACATAATATTGTAAAAGCGTGAGGCCCTTTATAAGCTAACCACTCGTCTCGGGCGAGGACGACGGAATGAGAAAGCAAAATGCATTACATGTTATATGGGAAAACCACAGGTATCACGGTAGATGTCCAATTGTCGAGCTTGAAACCTGGTGGACATTTGCGCACAAGGCTTGAAGTCTGATTACTGGGACCAGCATCATCAACAGCTGCCACGATGTCACCTTGCTGGAAACCCGCGCTATTGAACTTGATTAAGTTGCATTGCTTCTGACCAGAGGAACTAGATTCACGACCAGGACGATAACCCAATCCAAAACGATTACGCTTCTCAACCACATCAATCACATGCCCCCAGCCTGACAAAGCACCTTTCTGGATAGTCTCCTTAGCACTCTTAGCAGATGCTAGAGTCAATTGTGGTGATCTACTTTGACTAGTTGAAGCAGCACTGACATCTTTGAACTCGAGACATTGTAACGACACCTCAGCTATGCCTTCCTCTGTCTCGACATATCGAAAAGACGATAACTCACTTACAATCAAATCCTCTTCACCACAGATAATGACAAGTTGATCGTCAAACATGAATTTTAACATCTGATGCAAAGTGGAGGTAACTGCCCCTGTAACATAGATCCACGGACGACCCAGTAGGAAACTGTACGCTGGATTAATATCCATCACCTAGAAGGTAATGGTAAACAGATGCGGCCCAATATTGATGGGTAAATCCACTTCTCCAATGACCAGTCTTTGAGAACCGTCAAAGGCTCTGACAACTAAGGCACTTGGTCTCATCTCGATTCCTTCAACTGGTAATTGAATTAATGTGCCCTTAGGCATCACATTGAGAGAAGAACCGGTATCCACTAGAACACGAGATAACAGGATGTCTGTGCAGGTTACAGATATGTGCAGTGCTTTATTGTGGGCAGTTCCTTCAGGAGGCAATTTTGATTCATTGAAACCCAAGTACCGACTTGCAGTTATGTTGGCCACTATATCATCGAACTCGACGACGGATATATCATGCATAACATGGGCACCGTTCAAGACATTCAACAAAGCTGATCGGTGCGCAGGCGAACTCATGAGTAAGGACAAGATTGAGATCCTCGAGGGAGTCTGACCCAACTGATCCACAATCTTAAAGTCACTTTTCTTGATCAGCTTAAGGAACTCTTGATCATCAAGGGTCTCCTTGCTCTTTGAAACATCCTCAGACAGGATATTCGATACTGGAATAGCAGTATATGCCCCTTGTTGAACAACAGGGGTTGCAGTTGCAGGCGTTTCTTTAGGAGAAACAACAGTTGGAATTTGCACAGGCTTCGTAGCGACCTTCGGAGCAAATACTCGTCCACTGCGAGTCATACCTCCACCGGCTGTAATATTCACGATCTCGGATTCAGCGAACCTTATCTCTTGACCCCCAGAAAACACAGTCGACCCATACTTCCAAGGTACCTCAGAATTCTGATACGGAAACGGCTTCGGTGGACAAACCACGATGGGTTGCACCCTCTTCTGCTTAGGAGATTCCACATGAACCTTCCTATAGACGATGGTAAATGACTCAATAGCAGCAACTTCCTCGATAGGTTTAGATCTGGAAAATTTCACTTTGCCACGGTTCATCAGAATCTGAACACAACCCTTCAGCCTTCGACACTGGTTGGGATTATTGTCACAAATCTGACACTTATCATGCACTCTTTTCAACAGCCCATGTTCCTTCAATTTCTTGAAAACCATAGCCATCAGAGTCTTTACCTCATCGACATCCATAATCAATTCAGCCCTGGAATTATCCCCAATCATGTTAACTACAGGTCCACCGTGATTTGGTAACGGATTATCCTGAATGTTAGGTCATTCCTCAGCAAAAGTAAGAACCTTCTTATCAATCAGTTCCTGAACTTTGGTTTTGAAAACAAAACAATCCTCTGTTGCATATCCTATGTATCCAACATGATAAGCACAGGATGCATTTAGGTTATGCTTCGGGCCAAATGGAGGAATTGCGGACGCAATCTATTTGGGGACAATCGCCCCTTGGGTGAACCAAGTAAGGAAACAGTTCCGTGTATGACACCGGAATTCTACCAAAATTCGAACGCTTACGATTTCCTTGACTGTTGTTGTTCTGACGATTTTGATTCTGCTAATTTTTGTTGTTCTGTTGATTCTGTTGCTGATTCTGAGCATTCTGACCTGGTTGTTGAGGATGATACTGATATGGAGGTTGTTGATATTGGGCGACAGCAATGTACGGATACAGATAATATGGCATAGGAGCCAAGAGAGCTTGTTACTGAGGAGAAACTTGAGTTGTCACAGCGTTGGCTTCACCATCCTTTTTCTTGAATTGACTGTTTTGAGATTTTCTAGTGGTCGTCTGCTGGGAAGCAGCACTAGGAATCTTTCCAGTCTTCAAACCATTTTCAATCCGTTCACCAATCGTTACAACATCATTGAAGTTAGATGAAGAACTACCCACCATTTTCTCATAGTAAGATCCTTACAATGTACCCATAAAGATGTCAACCAACTCATTGTCAGAGAGAGCCGGTTGTACACGAGATGCCATCTCACGCCATCTTTGCGCATACTCCTTGAATGTTTCAGCTGAGCGTTGTGACTGATTCTGCAATTGTAATCTGGGTGGCACCAGATCAAGGTTATACTTGTATTGTCTCACGAACGCTTCAGACAAATCCCTCCAAGTACGGATTTTGTTGCGCTCTAAGCCCATGTACCAATTTAATGAAGCACCAGACAAACTATCTTGAAAACAATGAACAAGCAATTCATTATTATCAATATGGGATGCCATCTTCCTGCAGTACATAGTGATGTGACTACGCGGGCAACTCAGGCCTTTATACTTTGGCAAATCAGGTATCTTGAATTTCTACGGCAGCACAACATTTGGAACCAAACACAAATCTTTGGCTTCCATGCCAAAAGCAGAGAACCCTTTGATAGCTCTGATACGGTCTTCCAACAACTTGTAGTCAATAGATTTATTCTGATTAGTAGGCCTAACAAGAATCTGAGGATTTGGTAGCTGAGAAGCGGCAGGAGCATTCACTTGCGGAGTAGCAAACTGAGAAGGATAAAGTTGTACAACCGTTGTATAAGGGTTGCACTAAATTCACAAGATTATCTACGGTATTAAAGTTGTACAACTTAAAGGCGGGTAATGGATGGTCGGATAAAGGTTTTACAGAGTTATTAGCCCTTATGAAAGAATGCTTCCGGAGGATAATGTTCTTCCCAATCGAACATATGAGGCCAAAAAGATGTTGTGCTCTATTAGGATGAGCTATGATAAGATACACGCATGTCCAAACGATTGCGTTTTGTTTCGAAATGAGTATGCATCGTTAAATGAGTGTCCTAAATGCGGTGTCTCTCGATATAAGAAAAAGTTGTCTCCAGCAAAAGTCTTGTGGTATTTTCCTATAATTCCGAGATTCAGATGCATGTTCCGTAGTGAAACCGATGCAAGAAACTTGACTTGGCATGCAGATTAAAGAATTATAGATGGAAAGTTTCGTCATCCGACAGATTCACCACAGTGGATGAAAATTGATAATGATTATCCTGAATTTGGAGAAGAAGCAAGAAACCTTTGCTTGTCATTATCTACTGATGGAATGAACCCACACGGTCTTCAAAGTATCTCACATACCACATGGCCTGTGATTATTATGATTTATAACCTACCTCCATGGCTATGTATGAAGCGTAAGTACATGATGTTATCTATGTTAATTTCTGTGCCTAAACAACCTGGGAATGACATAGATGTATCCTTGACACCCTTAATCGAAGATTTAAAGATTTTGTGGGAGAACGGTGTGGAGGTTTATGATGGATATAGGAAAGAAAGTTTCAACTTGAGGGCGATGTTGTTTGGCACAATTAATGATTTTCCAGCATACATAAATCTATCAGGGTATAGCATAAAAGGTCAATGTGCGTGTCCTATTTGTGAAGATAAAACAAATTGGACGCGATTGGAGTTTGGTCAGAAGAATGTATTTCTCGGTCATCGTAGATTCTTAAATTCTAATCATCACTACCGTGGGTGGAGAAAAGCCTTCAATGGAGAGGTAAAACAAGGTAGAGCTCCACCTATATTGACAGGTGATCAAGTTTTTGAAAAGGTGAAAGATGTGAGTACTCAGTTTGGCAAGCCTTTTACACATACCCTTGTCAAGAGTGGGTGGAAGAAGAGGTCAATTTTTTTTTGAATTGCCATATTGAAAGTCGTTGTATGTAAGACATTTTCTTGATGTTATGCATATTGAAAAAAATGTATTTGACAGTGTTATTGGTACGTTACTCAATATACAAGGAAAGTCTAAGGATGGCCTTAAAGCAACAAAGGACTTGATAGCGATGGGGATAAGAACTGAATTAGGACCCTTGAAGAAAGGAAAACGAACATATCTACCACCTGCTGCCTATACTCTATCTAGAAAGGAGAAAAATATATTGTGTAAGTTTCTAAGTGAAGTTAAAGTTCCAGAAGGATACTCTTCAGATATTAGAAGACTTATGTCTATGAAAGACCTCAAATTAAAGAGTTTAAAGACGCATGATTGCCATGTTATAATGGAACATTTTCTACCAATAGGTACACGTTCTATTTTGCCGAAAAAAGTAAGACGCACAATAACTAAATTGTGTTTCTTCTTCAGGTCAATTTGTAGTAAGGTGATCGATCCTGCGATCTTACCAACATTGCAAAAAGAAATAGTCATTACATTGTGTGAGCTTGAAATGTTTTTCCCTCCCTCGTTTTTTGACATAATGGTACATCTAGTTGTTCATCTTGTAAAGGAGACACAATTGTATGGACTAGCTTATATGAGATGGATGTACCCTGCTGAACGGTATATGAAAATATTAAAAGGGTATGTGAAAAATCGAAGTCGACCAGAGGGTTGTATTGTTGAACGATACATTATTGAAGAAGCGATTGAGTTTTGTACTGAATATCTTTCCAACGTTCAATCCATTGGACTTCCCAAATCTCACATCGTTGAAAAAAAAGAAGGAAAAAAGTTAATTGGAAATAATATTGTGACCGTATCAAGGGCTGAACGGGAGCAAGTGCATTTGTATGTTCTGCACAATGACAATGAGGTTGAGTCGTATGTTGAAATGCACAAGGATTTTCTCCGAGGTTTAAATCCGAATAGAAATGAAAATTGGATAGTACGAGAGTACAATCGAAGTTTCATACCATGGTTTAAGGATCACATTTATTCAAAGTTTTGTGTAGATCCCGCTTCAATAACAGAAAGGTTGAGATATTTAACATATGGTCCAAGTTTGCATGTGTTTTCTTATAGCGCATACACAATTAATGGATACACATTTTATACCAAAGAACAAGATAACAAAAGTACAATGCCAAATAGTGGTGTCACCTTGGTAGCTGAATCAATGTACTTTTCAAGTGTGAAGGACTTAAACCCCAAATATGCAAATATGTCATATTTTGGGGTTATCGAGCGCATTTGGGTTTTTGATTATGAGAAGTTTCAGATTCCTATCTTTGGTTGCAAGTGTGTTAAAAATAATAGTGGCATACGAATGGATAAGTCAGGATTTTTGCAAGTGGATCTTAATAGTGTGGGGTACAAAGATGAGCCTTTTATTCTAACCTCTCAAGCTAGACAAGTGTTCTATGTCACTGACCCGACAAGTACGAAATGGTCTATAGTGCTTTTATCTAACAAAGTAATTGATGATAACATTGGAGATCAAGGTGATATTGTTGGAGCGAATGCATCATATATTATAAGTGATCAAGATGAGACTGTTGGAGCGAGTGAATCATATATTAGAAATGATCATAATGAGGGAATTTGGATCAATCCATCCATCCGTGTTGTTAAGAGACAAGTAGATCATCTTCCTACCCAGAAAAGAAAGAGACGTTAATAAAGAGGTAATAGTAAAATTATATATTCTGTCATGTATTTTTCATATTTGAGAATGATTATGGATTATGGATTATAGATTATAGACTTATATGTTTGTCATGTGTTTGTCATTTCATATTTGATTATGGATCATGAATTTATATGTTTGTCGTGTGTTTGTCATTTCATATTTAATTATGGATCATGGATTTATATGTTTGTCGTGTGTTTGTCATTTCATATTTGATTATGGATTATATTATGTTCAAATGATTATGGATTATGGATTTATATGTGTTTTTCTTTATTATAGGTAAAATGGCTACTAATGAGGAGAACTCGCACGATATTTCCAAGAATGATCCAAAAGAATCAGTTCAAGATGCGGAAGGAGATATTTCAAGAGGAATAACAATCATGAAATGAGTTATTCATGCTAGAGACAAGGGAATAAAATACGACGTTCATTGGAATGAAACATGTCAACTAATTGAGCCTAATGCCGCAATGTTGACTAGTTACATTGGTGCACTTGTCTGTTCACTAGTTCCTATTACTTGTGACAATTGGCGAAATCCACAGTTGAAACCCGCCAAAGATAAAATATGGAGTGAGATACAGGTACTATATGTGATGTTATTTGTTATTTTTGACGATTATATTTTTAAATTAATTATACTAACACACTTTATTTGTTATTGTAGAGATCTTTTAACATTGGTGACGAGAAGCAAAAATATTGTCTTCAATTAGCCGAAAAAAGACTTAGAGGGTTTCGAGCATTTTTATCCAACAAGTTTCTGAGGGATGCCCAAGGAAAGTTTGTTAAAGCGGAATGCCCGAAGAAGTATGCAGACTTGATTGCACCCGAAGAATGAGACACTTTTGTCGCCAAACGAAGAACTGAAGAATTCCACGTAATCTTAATTTAATTTATCATGAACATTGTATTATATTCATGTAGTTATTACATGTGTTCTGATATGACTTTTAATTATTTAAGCAGGTTGTGAGTGACGTTAATCGTCAAAGAGCCTCGAAACCCGCGTATCCATACAAGAAAGGACGTTTGGGATATGCACGCTTGGAACAAAAAATCGTAAGTATATATAATTGCTATGGTCTTTTTGTATTATTATTCATCCCTAATTCTTGACTTAATGTGTAGCTTGCAGAGGAGAAAAGTGAAGAAACATCTGTTCCGGAGCATGTTTTGTGGAAGGCTGCCCGTGTGGGAAAGGATAGAGTTGTTACTGAAGGTGTTCAACAAGTTTTTGAACAATGTGTAAGTATAACGTTATTTGTTTAATTAGATATAAAGTTCTTGTTTATCTAATATATTTATGCATGGCTCTAATATTGAATTTCAGGAGACTCTATCGCAATCCTTACCTGCCACAAAAGACCAGGATTGCAGGAGCATACTGAGTCGAGTATTAAATATTCCTGAGTATTCTGGTCGCGTGAGGGGTAAGGGATTTGGAGTCACTCCATCTTCCTTTTATAAGTGTCCAAAGACAAAAAACCCTAGCAATAGAGAGGTGATGGAAACGTTGGAAGAATTGAGAGCTCAAGTTCGTGAACTGCAACAGGATGAAGAAAGATATATGTCGGAAAGGCGCGATTCAGAATTTAAAGATACTAGTGACAAGGCCACTATCAATTGTCAAAAAAAAATTCTGGAGGTAATTATATTTATTAAATTAGTACAGTTTTTTATATTGACATCATTGTACAATAACAATTTCGTATTATTTTTGTTTTGTTTAGGGAATTTCACCTTGCTAGCTATATTTATCGGCACCGACATATCGAATGGTTGACAAGGGAAAAGTACATAACACTTCCGGAGACGTCCTTCACACTAGACCGCTCCCTGCTGGATTTTTGAAGGTTTCGATTGATATTGCTTTAGAGCGGGATGCGTTACTACCTATACCTGACGAAGTTTCAGATGCAACATTGGCGGGGGACGCAATAGGGTCGTATATTGCATGGCCATCAAACCTCATCGTCATAGATGACTTGGTATGTTGAAAACAATTATTAACCTTTTAGTTTTCAAATGTTTTACTTGCATAAGTTATGTTATGCTTACTTTTATGCACTTTTTATTTACATGACATTGTTAGACTCCTACAAAATCCAAATCAAAAGATAAACGGATTGGTGTGCAAACTTAGTCAGTTGCATCACAAAAATAGGTACAATGATATATATGCATCGAAAATGTTAATTCTGTGATCCGAATTCAAAATCTTTATCATTACTAAGTTTATGACTTATATGATTTTCAGATTCCTACACAAGAGATGCAACAAGGGAGCAAGAACAAAAGCTAGTAGTAGCCAAGGCAAAAAAAAGCATCTATTTCTCGATTTCGGTTGTGCCTTGAAACAATTGTAGGCACAACGGAATTGATGGAAGGTGGTATCCGTGAAATACCTATGGAAGCAGGTATTTTTGGGTTTTCCTATTCAGAAACAATTGCTAAAGAAGACTTTGATCAGATATTTACGCATTCTGAATTAGGCGTCGGTGTTATGAATTCATACATCAGGTAATCCATCGATTTTATTTATTTAATTGATCAATTTATTTACTCATTTCAATGAATATTAGAATGTTAAATATAATAACATATTTATTATAATCCGTTTTTATTTCAAGTTCTTGTATGAAAAATTGATGCTCCCGCGTCAGTTGACTGAAAGATACTCCTTCTTGTCTCCCAACTGTGTCAATGCAACTTTGATCAATCGAACTACAGATGCGGTCAAAAATCACTTAGTAGATGCATTTATGACCAACATTGATACACAGAAGTTGTATCTTTTACCATATAAAGGTCACCACACAACATCATCACATTCATGCATTGCAAAACAATTCAAACAATGCATTTCAAACCATAAAGGTCACCACACAACATACATTGAATTCAATCAAACAATGCATTTCACCACAAACCACAAACCACAACAATCATGCCATCACAATTACTTCCACAAGGGATTCACACCACAAAGGCTACCCATAACACACCTTAACAACATACATTGATATTCAATCAAACCATGTATTTACCGCACAACAACCACATTATCACGCATCGAAGTCTAATTCAAAACAATGCACATACTTGCCATAAGGCCACAACCCATCATCACAACATTTCATCATGTATATTCACATCATATAACAGCACACAAGCTATACGTTATATAACAAAAGCATATCACACGGTAAAACGCCGACCGCACGCATTTAACGCGATAAAAACCCGACAACCCGACTATTTTTCAAAAACACAAATTAATTAAATCATATTTTACCATCCAAAACATTTTTAACAGAAAGAACTTTTCATTAGCTTTCCAACACTTCAAACGGGGACCAAAACGGATTTACGGATCAAAAGTTATGATCGAAACAATTTTGAAAGAAAACCTACAGCAGGCCTGACACGACCCCCGTGTTGTGGGACACGGCCCGTGTCACCCCAAAATCCCAAAATTCACTTTTTTTCGTGTTTCCACCCGCCCTAGACAGCAGGCTAACACGCCACCCGTGTTGCATGACACGGGCCGTGTCAGGGCCCAGAAATTGCATTTTTCATCGTCGGAAGCCTTCCGGACCTCCGATTTCGATTCCGTAAAAAGCTGCGATCTCAGAATTCAACGTACTACAATATTTTCACCATTAAAAAGCCATCCAACACATTTTCCATTTTTGTAACATTTTGAAACATAGTTTTATCATTGAATTATAAATTCGAACTCGATCGAAACCACGGAAAAACACGCAAACAACCACTCCCGATTAAACCCAAACCTTACCCGACTAAATATCAATCTATACCAAGGTTACCAGACATATCCAAACACTTTTACTCGATCAAAACATCAATTTGCACAAAAACATCAATATATATCAAAAACTCAAAAGTTACAAATTCAACTCGATTCAATCAAACGATCACACTAAATCATGACCCAACATCTCACGACTCTACTACGCGATTTATTCCGACTTTCGTCCGTGAAAACATCGATTTCTAACCATTTTTACCATTTCGACCTAAAATGAAAACTATGAGGAAATATCCAAAACAATCAAGAAAACATACACATATACATACACAAGCAAGATATAATTGAAACTTCTCACCCTTACCCGATTATTCGCGCTTTAAACGGATGAATTCCTGATTTTCCTTCTTTTTTCCTCTTCTCCCTTTCTTTCTTCTTCTTTCTCTTTTTCTCTTCTCTTTCTCTTTTTCTTCTTTCTCTCATTTTCTCTCTATTTCTTTCTATTTATATAATAACAAATATCTAACCCCCAAAAAGGCCAAAATACCCCTCAGCTCAAATATCTCGCAACCGCTCTCAAAATGCGATAACACATAAACAACGATGAAAAATAATATATTGCCAAATAAAAGTCAAGAATAAAATAAAATAATAATAAAATAATCAACTAAACACGATTAAATAAAACTGACCAAAACTGGGGCGTTACAATTCTCCCCCACTTAGACATTTTCGTCCTCGAAAATATAACCGATACGAACAACTCCGGATACAACTCTCGCATCCGACCAACAAACTAACATTTCAACAAAAGCACACCACGAATAACACAAACTGACAAACCACCTTGCTAACAGCAGCCACAACTACGATACGACGACCACTACAACGGCAAGATGCAAAGCCCATACAATGCACTTGACGACCAACTCACGATTCAAGGAAAACCCAAGTTACGAACACACACAGGTTCACTCTTGAACCGAAACACAACAAGAACACAAGTTCCACGACACAACATCGATTCAACAACCTCTACATAACCACGATACCAACATCCTTGTCACACAACCTTATTACAACAATGCTACGATTCACCAATCGAACATATAACCAAAACATCCATCTACATAATAGCCCATGGATAACATTTAAACCTTTCACCTATCACTTCCATCCTGAAACGTCCAATGGTCTCAACACTCCTATATATTCCCAACCTCGCGGTCTCATACTATATTCCTTCCGACCACACAGGTACTCAAAATTCTTGTGATTACTAAACACTTCGAGCCTAGGACCATAAAGATAATACCTCCAAATTTTCCAACACAATACGACCGCAACCAATTCCAAATCCTGAATAGTATAGATCCTTCTATGAATCCTCAATGGTCGTAAGACATAAGCTATGCCTTAACCCTCTTGCATTAACACACTGACTAAACTCATCAAAGGCACATCACAATACCTCACAGACGGTTAATTAGGATCTCATAGAATCAAAACTGAAGTCGTAGACAATTATACTTCAACCCTCTCAACTTTCCTCACAATGAACATCCAAAACAAACGACTTACCCTTTGCAAGTCAACTGAAGTAACGATAATGCTTACTTGGAAAAACCTTCCATAACCTCCGGCAATAACCAACTAATATCCAAAATGTTTCTAATCACCTTAACCGACTTCGGAGCCTCTCATGTAGAACTACATCCACTTTCGATGGATCCATAAAAATACTATCGTCTGAAATAACATATCCAAGAAAACTAACCTTGTTCAACCAAAATTCTCGCTTGAATAACTTAGCATAACACTTTGTCTCTTTTCAACACTTGCAAGTCAATTCTCAAACATTCTACCTGTTCTTCCTCTGAGTTTATAACAGATCCAAATATCCTCAATTAAAACCACTACGAACTTATCCAAATTCAAGCAAACGAACTTAACCATACCATTCTAGTCATCTATTCATAAAAGTGGACACTTATTCTCAATCGTTACCTTATTCAACTGTCAGTAATCCATACACAATTTCTTCTCTTGACCGTCCAATTCCACGAATTCCAACATGTATCAACAACCAACCAAAAAGAACTGTTAAATTTTACCTCCACACTTAAGGTTTTCTCAAAATTTCCATTAATGCCTTAAAACTCCCAAGACTTCAAACCTCACCAGAACTCTAAGTTTTCTTTCCATAGTCTCAATACCAATATCATCATCCCCATCATACTTGTTATTACATTCAATCATCATTCCCTTTTGTTACTAACAAAGCTGGAGCTCTCTAAGACAACACCTTGATGTTCCATCCAGGAACAGATCCGAAAACCATGCACAACTGACGGTCCATCACTGTGACTTTTCTGCCAATTTCCAAAACACAATCATCACAAACATAACAAACATCTTAGTCTCATCTCCTAATAGTTTTCCTACTTACTTAGCAGATATAAACCTTATTTATTCTCCTTCGTCCAATTTAAGTTCACTCTCTACTACCTGGGAAGCAGTCATTAATAATACCCAATCATTCTCCCTCTGAGACATTCCAACTTGACCAACATACAAAAACCTCGAATCCGCCTCACCTTCAGATATAAGAATCTTCATCGACTCAACAATACAATCCATAATTATTTCCTTAATTCCAAAAAAATTCATTGCACACACTATCCAAGCCGAAAAGACACGTCTATTCCATCCAACATAATTCCCGTCTACTATCAACAAGAGATTAAGGGTGATCAGTTCCTCAATTTGTCAATAGACAGCCGACAATCATGATGGGGCATAAACCGTGTTTACCAAACTATAATAGCATTCCTTATATCTCATGCACAACACTACCTAAGGCACAAGTCCTTAGTTAACATAAACCTTACCTCCGCATTCCCTCCGGAACCGGGAACAACACTGTCCAAACAACACTTACAATCTTGCAATTCTCAACACACTGAGCCAACGCTCCACACCTGAAGCAACTTGGAGAAGTTCCAGCTTCTCCCCCACTTATCTCATTCTAACTCCTGCAGACAAAGGATTAGAAAACTAGAAAGCACTGACAGTGTTCCACACACATATCACGTACTAAGGGACAAATAACAACGACAGTATTCAACTGTCACACCAACTGACTCAACAACTTGGCCGGACGGACCGACCTGCTCTGATACCACTAATATAACACCCCAATTCCCATCGCTTATAAATAATACATAAATAAAATCAGAGTAACTAAAAATTTATTTTTCCGACAGAAACAAGGATGCCACATTTAAATAAACAAAACATCATCCCTGCTCATAAATTTGATACATAGCATAAAATAGAATACCCTCAAAGGGGAAACTTTTTCCATATAAAAGGAAAGGTCAATTATGGAATAAAGCGGAAAGATCCATAACCGACTGGCTTTACAAAATAAATCATTTTAGAACATCAACTATATACACAAAAGTACTACAAAACACATTCAACAAATGTATACATATATATATATATATATATATATATATATATATATATATATATATATATATATATATATATAATTGTCCCCCGACTCCCGTGCTACGTATCAGAGCAGACACCAAAACCGACGACAGAACGGAGGGCTAATCTTCACAAAAGACCTCCAGCAACTCTAATCTGCAATGCCTCATAGAGCATTATAAACCAGTAGAAGGGTGAGAAATAACAACTAAACCAAGATTGCATAATAATATGCAAAAACATATAAATTCACATACATAGTTATTCTCACCACAAGCATCACATATGATACATATAACATACCACATATACTTAACCTATTTCTAACATTTCCAACAACATAGCATATATCAATTATTCCAACATGATAACATATTCACACATCATGCATATGTTTATACACAAAACATATCATTCATAATTCAAGGCATTTAACACGAATACACCTCAATTCGCAAATGCTATCACCCGCTCAATCACACAATGTCTCCATCCCCAATTGCATATTAATCATGCCCAATACATTTTATCACAAATGCATCTCACAATGTCTCGCACATAATCAACTAAATCATGATTTTCCACATATAACCAATGCAATCATAATTCATGCAGATGCAAAGAGACCGACACAACGACTCTCTATGCAAATGCATATGCGGTACCGACTCCAAGATTTCATATCTCATCACTAGTTCACTCAGGAACTCTGCTGGAACCATCGCTCATTACTGAGGATCACTCAAGTAACACCCCGTCGGGCCTACGATGTTCACCCGTCGCTTTAGGTCCTCTTGGTATAAGGCGCACGACATTTATGGATTGCTTTAGGTCCTCTCGATATAAGGCGCACAATCCGATCGCTTTAGGTCCTCTCAATATAAGGCGCACGATCGTCTATAATCATCGCTTTAGGTCCTCTCGGCATAAGGTGCACGATGTCATAGCGGATTCCCCCTGGAACCAAACCGTCACTCAGGATGTTTCAACAATGCATATCATGATGCTTGGCATACAATGACCCATGACATCAAATGCATCTTCACACATATATGCAACACTAATCAAGCATATATAATCAAATACTACACATTGCATATTCTTGCCCTTAGGCCACAATTCAACAACCACAACAATTACAACAACTTGTCACATGCTTCAACATCATCACATTCATGCATTGCAAAACAATTCAAACAATGCATTTCAAACCATAAAGGTCACCACACAACATACATTGAATTCAATCAAACAATGCATTTCACCACAAACCACAAACCACAACAATCATGCCATCACAATTACTTCCATAAGGGATTCACACCACAAAGGCTACCCACAACACACCTTAACAACATACATTGATATTCAATCAAACCATGTATTTACCGCACAACAACCACATTATCACGCATCGAAGTCTAATTCAAAACAATGCACATACTTACCATAAGGCCACAACCCATCATCACAACATTTCATCATGTATATTCACATCATATAACATCACACAAGCTATACGTTATATAACAAAAGCATATCACACGGTAAAACGCCGACCGCACGCATTTAACGCGATAAAAACCCGACAACCCGACTATTTTTCAAAAACACAAATTATTTAAATCATCTTTTACCATCCAAAACATTTTTAACAGAAATAACTTTTCATTAGCTTTCCAACGCTTCAAACGGGGACCAAAACGGATTTACGGATCAAAAGTTATGATCGAAACAATTTTGAAAGAAAACCTACAGCAGGCCTGACACGGCCCCCGTGTTGTGGGACATGATCCGTGTCACCCCAAAATCCCAAAATTCACTTTTTTTCGCGTTTCCACCCGCCCTAGACAGCAGGCTGACACGCCACCCGTGTTGCGTGACACGGGTCGTGTCAGGACCCAGAAATTGCATTTTTCATCGTCGGAAGCCATCCGGACCTCCGATTTCGATTCCGTAAAAAGCTGCGATCTCAGAATTCAACGTACTACAATATTTTCACCATTAAAAAGACATCCAACACATTTTTCATTTTTGTAACATTTTGAAACATAGTTTTATCATTGAATTCTAAATTCGAACTCGATCGAAACCGCGGAAAAACACGCAAACAACCACTCCCGATTAAACCCAAACCTTACCCGACTAAATATCAATCTATACCAAGGTTACCAGACATATCCAAACACTTTTACTCGATCAAAACATCAATTTGCACAAGAACATCAATATATATCAAAAACTCAAAAGTTACAAATTCAACTCGATTCAATCAAACGATCACACTAAATCATGACCCAACATCTCACGACTCTACTACGCGATTTATTCAGACTTTCGTCCGTGAAAACATCGATTTCTAACCATTTTTACCATTTCGACCTAAAATGAAAACTATGAGGAAATATCCAAAACAATCAAGAAAACATACACATATACATACACAAGCAAGATATAATTGAAACTTCTCACCCTTACCCGATTATTCGCGCTTTAAACGGATGAATTCCTGATTTTCCTTCTTTTTTCCTCTTCTCCCTTTCTTTCTTCTTCTTTCTCTTTTTCTCTTCTCTTTCTCTTTTTCTTCTTTCTCTCATTTTCTCTCTATTTCTTTCTATTTATATAATAACAAATATCTAACCCCCAAAAAGACCAAAATACCCCTCAGCTCAAATATCTCGTAACCGCTCCCAAAATGCGATAAAACATAAACAACGATGAAAAATAATATATTGCCAAATAAAAGTCAAGAATAAAATAATATAATATTAAATAATCAACTAAACACGATTAAATAAAACTGACCAAAACCGGGGCGTTACAAAAACAAACAACATTACATGGCTAAGAGTGGAGGTATGATTTGATATTATAATAGTAATGCTACTTGATAAGCCAAGTCATCTATGATACTTATTAATACTTTTTTTTATGTGTAGTGTCCTCGGCAACGTAATGGTATCGATTGTGGTTATTTTGTCTTGAGATTCATGAAAGAAATTATTCTTTTGGAACACAGAGATTCCAACCATGGTATGAATTTATATATAAGTTATGATTTATTTTAAGATTTATTATCGGATATTTCATCTAATTAATTACTTTTAACTAAATCATGCATATTATGTAAAATGTAGTATTTTGATGAATTCAAGTGTGCCACCTACACGAAAGACATATTGGAAGAAATAAAGGAGGATTGGTGTCAATACATGGTTGAAATGAGAATTTGTTAGTTTTAGAAATTGTGTTAGGTTTATGGAAGGTGTTGTATATATAGGTAATGGATATATGGTGTATAAGGTTTCGAATTGGTGTATGGAATTCGTGTTGTATAGTTTGTATTGAGATATATATATGTAATGGTTATTTTGGTGTTGTATATATAATGGTTTTTACCATTTATGTCTTGAATTTTAATCGTATAAAGGCCTATTATTGAATTATAATGCCATAAGGCATATGTGTTGAAATATAATGGTATCAAAGGCCATGCGATGAATGATTATGAATTCTAATAAATTATACAGGTTTATACAGGTTTAATAATTGATTTAAAAAAAAAAGCTTTTAAAAAGTACTTTTATAAAAGACAGCACTTCCTAAAAAAAGCGCTGCTAAAGGGTGTCATGGCGTATACATAAGGCTGCGCTTTTTAAAGCTCTGCTAAAGGGGGTCCTACAAAAGCGGTTTTCTTTGAAAAAGCGCTCCCTAAAGGGGGACCTATGGTAGCGCTTTTAAAAGCGCTGCTAAAGGGTGTCATACGAAAGCGCTTTCTTTAGAAAAGCGCTGCTATATGGGGGTCATACGAAAACGCTTTTCAAAACGCTGCTAAAGGGGGTCCTATAGGGGGACCTATGCAGCGCTTTTTAAAGGAAAAAAAGCGATGTCTTTACCTTTAGCAGTGCCACCTTTGGCAGCGGTTTAAAGCGCTGCAAAAGGCCAAAAAAAGCGCTGCTAAAGGTCTTTTTTTGCCCAGACAAAAAGACGGTTGTGGAGTAGGTGTCTTCATACTGTCACCAGTTAACATTCCTACCAAGTTTAGATACAAGATCAACGGGGCATGTTCCAATAATGAGGTCGAATATGAGGCATTAATAACAGGCCTTCGTATTCTACTAGACTTGGGGTCAAGGGAAGTGGAAATAAAAGGAGATTCAGAGCTGGTGTTTCGGCAGTTAAAAAAGGAATACAAGTGCATAAAAGAAAATTTGATGTTGTATTTCATACAAGCAAACTAATTGTTGAAGCAGTTTGATTGTGTGTTGATTGATCTCGTTTAGAGAATCAATAGGCTAACGACTTGGCTCAGATAGCTTCATGATATAAGATCTTAAAGGAAAGTTTGGAGGACTTGGTTGAAGTCAAGGAAAAACTAATCCCACAGGATGAAGCTTGTGCTGCCTCGTCAATGTTAAAACTTCAGGGGGCACAAGAGTACGATAATTTACAAAGGTTGGATGGTTTCAAAGTCGATAGAGCAATTAATTTTGAAGTTTTAGCCATCGATTCGATGTCAGAAAGGGACTGGCGAAGACCCATAGCAGATTATCTGCAGAATCCAACAGAGACGACAAATAGAAAGATTAAGTATAGAGCCCTGAGTTATGTCATCAATGAGTTGTTGAAAAAGACTTTTGAAGGTCTCCTTTTAAAATGCTTGGGCGACAACGAAGCCTATTTGGCAATTTATGAGGTTCACAAGGGGTCATGTGGGTCACACCAAGCTGGCCACAAAATGAAATGGTTTCTTTGTCGATAAGAGTATATTGGTCGTCTATGTTAAAAGATTGTATAGACTTTGCCAAAGGTTGTCCGGAATGTCAAGAGCATTCAGGTATCCAACATGTGCATGCCAGTGAGTTGCACTCAATAATAAAGCCATGGCCATTCAGAGGTTGGGCTTTAGATATCATTGGCTAGATTAAGCATTCTTCGTCAAGAGGATATAGGTATATCTTAGTGGGGATAGATTATTTCAATAAGTGGATAGAGGTCATTCCTTTACCTAATGTCGACCAAGAAGAAGTGATTAGTTTCATTCAAAACCATATTATATATAGGTTTGGAATCCTTGAAACCATCACAACAGACCAAGGCTCAGTTTTCACTGGGCGTAAAATGGTGGAATTTGCTGCGACAGTGGAGTTTAAACTCTTAACGTCGACAACATACTATGCTCAAGCCAATGGTCATGTCGAAGTAGCCAATAAGACAGTGATTGTGCTAATTAAGAAGCACGTATGGAAAAAGTAAAAAAATTGGCATAAGACTTTAAACCAAGTCTTATGGGCATGTCAAAATTCCCCAAAGGAATCGACTGATTCTACGACGTTTCGATTGATGTATTGACACGATGTAGTTTTGCCTTTGGAAATTCACCTGTAGTCAGTAAGGATTCAGAGGAAATCTGAAATTCCAACTGAGTTTTATTGGGGAATGATGTTTGATGAATTGGCTCAGTTGGACGAAGATAGATTAACTACTCTTGACGTTCTGATGTGACAGAAAGAAAGGGTCGTCAAGGCTTATAATAAAAAAGTGAAACCTGAAGTGTTTAGTGAATGAAACTTGGTTTGAAAGGTCATATTGCCTATGGACAGAAAAGATAGAATGCTAGGCAAATGGTCCCCAAACTAGGAAGGACCTTTTAAAATATTACAAACATTTTTAAACAATGCGTATGAAATTGAAGAATTGACCTTGGAAGGTTAAATCCTGCAAATAAATGGAAAGTATTTGAATCTATATCGACCTACTTTGCAGGAAATTCATATAGATGCAGAAGAATAAACAAAGTGTAAGAAATAAAGAGGCCCCACCAAATGATGGCCTTTACCATTGGTTAAAACGCGCCTTGAAAGGCATTGTCAAAGATTACATTGAAGTAGAAACATCGCTACAGACGATGAAAGATAAACTGGTAAAAGTAAAAAAGCTGTTATCCTAAAAAGGGAAATGTGGCTTGAGTCGCTCATATTGGGCTTTGGCTGAGCAGATTTGACGTCCGATTTGAAATATTATTGAGTTGAAATTTGAAAGATCGCAATCAAGGGAAGTGACAGTCTCCAGATACTGGAAGCTTTTCTTGGTCTCTTCATCTAGATGTGTTTGACTGGTCCTTCGCAGATTAGTCTTCTCAGTCTCGACGTCCTAGATTTTCTGCTGCAGTGCCTCAATCTCTTTCCTCCACCCATAAATCTTTTCGTCCAAAGTTATGACGACGTTGTTCTCCAGACGAAGACTCGCTTCAAGTGCCTTAGCGTGTTGATCAGACTCGTTGGCCAGGGTCCATGCTTGATTTCTCTCAGTTGTTTTAGGCACCCTTTTTGTTTTAGCATCATGAAGGCGTTGGTTGCAGCTTGCGCCTGGTCAAAGAGAGGACCAAAAATGACTAGGAAATTAACCACTTCAGTAGGGTTATCTGGTACATCTAACTTCTTTAAGACCTTCTTAATTTTGTAACCATAGATGAAATCCTTCTCTAAAGCTGCAAAGAGACCGACTTCCCTAACAAGGGTCTTCAACTGCTTAAGGACTTAATCAAGAGACTCAGGGCCAGAAGTGCCATCAGATATGGTCGAAGAGCTCGAACCCATTTCAGTAGAGCTGGTTTGTCTTTTCAAGAGTAGCTTCACGTAAGCCCTGGGATCCATCACCTTCAATTTTCCAGTTCTTTTTCTGAAGGAAGAGTGACGTTGGAATCTGTCTTTTGGCAAAAGAGTCATCTGTTTTCTCCATTTCGGCATTAGGGGAGGTTATGGTCACGTTCTTCATCTTCACTGGAAGACGAAGAAGATAGGTCGCTCAAGGACGTCTTGCTGGTGGTCTCGTGAGAATAAGTATCCTCTATGATGATGGATTTATTAACTTCACCCAGAGCGGCTTCAGTATTAATGGGTTGTTGCTTGGGAGAGCAATTGGTTGGCACGGGTTTGGCAGTCGAGGCCATTTCAGCCTGCACCATTGGTTATTCCTGAAAAATAAGGTACTCGATTAGCATAGTTACAAGAAAAAGGGTAATGAAGCAAGTTGAAATAAAATAGTACCATCATGGTTTCACCATCAGTACTAGAGTTAGTGCTCTCATTTGACGCCTATTTTTTAGTAGCTGGGGTAGCTTTCGTCACACCACTTGCAGAAGTCTTCTTCCTTCGCTTAGCCTTGAAAATGGGAGTCGAGATAGGAGGGATTTTCCTGGCGCCAACACCTCTATTTTTCTTCTTCTGAGGAGCACGATCTGGAGAAGAATCTTCTATAGTAGCAAAAGCAGCGGTTGCAATGCCAGGTTCACCTTCTGCAGTTTGATATTCAGCCTGCAAAATAAAGTGTTAGAAGCAAAATAACCTAAGTATCAAAGTGTTGATGGTTGTGGTCTATGTACCTGAGCACGGTTAGACAAAGTCCCTTCAGCAGTGTTTTGAATAAGAAGTGCTCCAGCCCTCACGTTTTCTCGAGTCCTCTTATTAAGAGCGATAGCTATTAATGTGGAAAGAAAATATCAAAGAATCCAGAAGTTAGACAATAAATATGGAGAGTAAATCTAAAGAAAAATCTGACGTTTTCCTCACCATCATGTATGGGAGTTTCGACCCTAACATGTTGTATGTCAACATGAAGGCGACCCTTGAAATTGTGCAGATCTAGCTTAGACGGAGTCACATGTTGCATAGGCTTTAGACTTTCATTTTTGTGTACTTTCAAAAATTCCCCACAAACGAACCACCGTGGAAACAGAGGGGTGAAGGCAAGATCAATATCGCTAGTTGGTAGAGGGGGGAACTTGGGAGGATAAAAATTGAGGGCGAAGGTATACCTATTTTTGACATAAGAAGAAAATCTCAAGTCTGGAAGCTTCGCCATCAATTTATCCTTGAGAGTCTTAGTCGCCTCACTAATCGCCCTCCTAAGATCATTTGAGTCCCATACAGTTTCAAAATATTTCTCGAAGGCTTGAATCTCTTTAATATGGGTTGATTTTGGCAAGGCAACTTATATGACCGAACCATTCAGCATGGCTTTTCAAGCAAAATATGTTTTCAATGTGGCTGACCCTTCAAACATATCGGGGAGATGATCAATCGTTCTCCAAGGAAAATACATTCCTCATAGTGATGAAATTTTTGATATTCCTTCCATTCCCTCTAACATAACACAAGTTCCTATCTCACATGAACAAGTTGATAGAGATGATGTGCATGCTATTCGTAAAGATCATAAAGAATACATATGAAAAAATTAACAAGTAAGTATATTATTCTTTATTCGTAATTTATTGTAAGTCATAATTTTAAAGTTTATTTACTAACAAGTATGATTAATTGAAATTATAGGTGTTTAAAGTCAAGACACCAAGAGACAAGAAACTAAAACACCAAGATACCATTATTAGATGTAATGATGTGTAAATTGTAGGTTTAATGATGTTAGCATGAATATATTTATTATTTGGTTTAATGATTTTTTGAAATAACATTAAATAATAAATCGAGTTCCTTTACACACGTTATATAGTATTTGTTTATTAAATGTCTACCGGTATACAAAAATATTTGGTTGAATGAAATAGCGTGTAAATGAAATGAAATATAATATAATTATCAAATATTTTACTAGTGATAACTAAAATAGGGTATAATATATCATATTTTTACACCCTATTTAAAGAAAATAGGGTATAAATTTGATGACATTCATAGTAAACATTATTCATTTTACACCCAATTTTTATAAAATGGAGTATAATTTTTTTTGACTTAAATGTATATATGTAACAATTTACATCCATTTTCTCTAAAAAGAGGTGTAATATACCCTCTATTTACACCCGTTTTAAAGCGGGTGTAAATTCATCAGACATTTCTCACACTTTGAATTTACACCCTCTAATAACAGGTGTAAATTCGTCAGACATTTCTCACCCTTTGAATAAACACCCTATAATAGCGGGCGTTAAATATATAAAAAACAGATGTAAATTCCTCTTTCTGCACTAGTGTATATAAAAAAAACAAGTGATTTCACCATGGTTGCTAAATCCAACTGTGGTTATATGTTGAATGCTAAATCCCAAATATTGGGGTGATGGGAATCGAACCAAGGACCTTTAAACTTTCACAACGGTTATGTATCACAATCGTGGTGATAGGTAGCGCGCATTCCAGTTTTCTACAATAGGCATTATACCGTGATTATAAGTAACACATATACAGCCACTCGCTACTTAACAATGGTTAGTCCTCCGTGATTAAATATCTTTGTCAAACGCGATTGTATGTATATTTTGTAGTAGTGGAGAGAAGAGAGATTTAAAACTTATTTTGAATTTCAAAATAAAAATCCCACTGGCTTAATCATCTATCAACCAAAACAATCATCACATTTAAGCATCTTTTTATTTAAAGGCAAACTTTTGGTTACATGAGTCGTATTTGGTGGATTAATAAAATAATCCAACAGTATCTCACTTGACTCATGTGACTATCATACCCCAAATTTTGACCACAAAGATTCCCCATCATTATGCAAATCATTGCCACAATATGGAGGTACCATCATGCCTCACCAATCTCTTCAAAAATTGTTGAGCATTCACTACAATCAAGAATTAGGGTTTTGAGCCCTCTCAAAGCATTTAGACATAGGATCAATCAAGAAATGACATGATATTCAACTTGTATAACCTCTCAAACACCCATAAAGGATCAAGAGGTCTCCCATATCAAGAATCACTACTATGAAAAACCCATTTAACAACGGTTGAGAATGACATATAATGACGCGGGCGAAGGCGTTGTTATGTAGATTATCGTTGTAAGTTCGATATTTCTACAACGGTCTGGAAACCGTTATTGAAAGGCAGGACGTGCGCCATATATCACAACGGTTATGATAATAAACCGTTGTGATACATAATTTTAGGTACTGGGTTTGAAACCCATCAGCAGCGAATTATGTAAAACATAAATTACCTATGATCTCGGTTACAATAGATAGCTGTTGTTGTAAGTACCTTGAGTTTATTGTATTAAATGTAGATTGCTTGTTTTCCAAACACCTCACTAAAGAAATATACATGGAATCAATTTGATGAAGAAGTCTATAATCTGAAAATTAAACTGTTCTTGAAAACCAGCTTAAACAAACCAATGTTTTCTGATTGCATTCGTCTCATTGTGCATTTCACGCTGTTTTACATATATATTGTGTTTTATTGATCTGACTCCTTCGATATATCTCTATCTTCGATTATAGTTAAATTTCCATAAGAACAAGACATTGGATAATCTTCCTCATCATCATCACTTATCATCATAATTTTTATAATCGGAAGTTTTACGATTATAAGTGTTGATGGAGAGGCAGATTAACTAATAATTTTTTGTTAATGAAATTTAACTATAATGGAAGATGGCGATGCATCTAAGGAGCCAGATCATTATACTATAATTTATATATTAAACATCGTGAGATGAACGATGAGAGGGATACAATTCGAAAACATTGATTCATATAAGTTGGTTTTCAAATACAATTTAGTTTGCAGTTTATAAGTATCTATGTCAAATTAAATGAATGTATTTTAAGTGAGGGTTAGTGAAACAAACAATCTACATAGAATATAATAAACTCAAATAACATTATATACTAGATCCAGATATTATAAACTCATATAATACGCTTTCTACCACCAGGAAACTTTAAGTGAGGGTTAGTGAAACAAATAATCTAAATAGAATATAATAAACTCAAACAACATTCTATACCAGATCCATATATTATAAACTCATATAATACGCTTGCTACCACCAGCATCATCCCCTTAACCTATAAGGAAACACAACAAACTTCAAAATGAGCATCCTCAGCTGAAAACAAACCCTAAAACCATAATCCATTGAAGAGTAAAGAGAGGAACAAGAATAACACACCTTTTAATGAAACTAATCGCAGAACAGGAATCAATTATGATGTTCAACTAGTTTGGGAAGCAATGAAAAAGAAATACAAGGAGGAAGAAGCTTACACAAAAGCTTCATACTTCTTATATTTCTTTTCATTGTTTCTAAAACTAGATGAAGTTTGCTTACACTGTTGTTTCTTCATTTACTAACATCTAGTTTGTAAAGCTATGAAAAAAAAGTATAAGGTGGATGAAGATTCCATCATAGCTTCATGCTTCTTATACTTTTTTCCATAGCTACACAAACATTATGAAGTTTCCAAAGTATGGTCTTTGTTAAGGTAGTGAAAACGAATCTGAAAAAATGATAACAATCAACAAAAACAACATGCAACAAACGAGATAATGGGAAATATCTAACAATAGATGGAAGAAGAAGAATACCTTAATGTATGAAGCACAAGATTCACGGCTAATGGTGAAAACGAAGAGAAAAAATGGGTTCTAAGGTTTCACTTTGAAGGCAACGACGCTACTGTCAATAAGTGAAAGTGAAAGTTATTTCGCTTATATATGGGTAAACTATTTCACAACGGTTAACAATACCAACCGTATAGATAGGTATTTATTTATTATAAATATATCACTACGGTTAACCAGAAGAACCGTAGTGATAACCCTTTTATTTGTGAATTTTAAAATAAATAAAAAAGAAAAGGTGCACCTTAACGTTAAAGGAATAAAATATTTTATGGCGATGAGGTTCGAACCGACGAAAGTTTGAGTATATCACAACGGTTGGTTCTGTAACCGCTGTTATATACAAATAATTTTTAATCAAAAAACAAAATAAATATGGTAGCTCCTTAATTAAGATATGTCACCACGGTGTAGGGAAAAACTGTGGTGACCATGGCGTCGTTGAATGCGTGTTTTGTAGTAGTGAATCAAGCATAAAGTTGCAACATTCCAAGTGGATCAAGCCTCAAGATCGCCAGTGTCACCAAATTAGGGTTTTAGTCGACCAAGGCCTCCAGATGAATTTTTTCCTCTGGGCATGAGCCAATGCTTCAAAGCATAAACCAAGATACTCCAAGGAACCTTATGAGTCCCATCACCAAGTCAATTTAGCCTCATGGGATGCATTCATAAAAAATCAGGAATTAGGGTTTCTTGACCTAATTCACCCTAAGTTGACTTTTGGAGCAAAGCATGAGCCAAGACCTCAAGACATGATTTGAGGGCCTCAAATACACCACATTGATCCATTTATAACAATGGATTGATCCAAGAAGCTTGATTCACAAGTTTCAAATTCATCTGGACCACAATTAGGGTTTTGAAGAAAAAGTCAACTGTATCTTTGAATTTTGACCAAGACATGTTCCCAAACCTTGGAACATGATTCAATACACCCTAAAACACCTATGGAATCCATCCATTAGGTTTGAATTGGGTCAAGAACTTGATTGCACAAAGGATCACATAGTTTGGATTTCATTTGACAAAAAGTCAACTATGCCCAAAATAAAGTTTGACTTTTTGGAATTTTTCACAAATATGGTTCCCCTAAGTCAAAAACAATGACCATGTATGATTTTGATCAACATTCATCATGAAAAATCAAGAAAAGTGAGGTAACTTGCAAAAGGGGTAACCTTAGAAAACTTAAAATTTTCTAAGTTATGAAACAAAAATGGTTTTTACCCAACTTTGCAAGGTCATAACTCCCAAACCCTAAGGCCTTTTTCTTCCATCCAAAGCTCAAATAAAAGTTCACATGACATACTTAAAAAATGTCAACTACAAAAGATTCCAAATCCTCATGGATTTTGAGTTATGGATTGATGAAAATCACAAAAAGTGAAAATGACCACTTTTTCCAACACTTAGTGAAATTTTCAAAAAGTCAGAATCTGTTTCATTTTTTACCAACTTTGAGGTCATTTTTCATCATGATCCAAGTTGAACTAGGTCCATTTGTGAACATCAAAGTTAAAGTATGTCATGAGAGCTTTCCAAAGAATACAAGAACTCACATTGATACAACTTAGCCAAGGAGTTATGAACCTCACAACATGCCTTGCTCAAACTGGTTTTCAAGGTAGATTTGGTGCATTTCTTGTGCCACACGATTTCCATTTCAAATTCTGTCATCTTGCAAGCTTTGTCCTCTTCCAAGATCAGAAGGAATCTTGATAACTCACTTGATATTTTCAAGCTTGGACCCCAAGTCAAGGAATCTCATCATTTGGCATGTGATCATTCAAGTTTCCATTCCAAAAACTCCAACTTTGTCATTTTGAATTGATGTGGTACATGGAGCTGTCATGAACCAAGCCTATCAGTTCAATTGAGTCAAGTTTGTTACAAAGATCAGAAGGACTAGAGCTACGAATATCAGCTCTAGTCAATGGCCAAGTGAAGACTTGGTACCTTGGCATTTAAGGAAGTGATACATGGGCATTTCCATTGGATAATAGAGCGATCCCTCATCCAACATTATTCCTTCAAAAACAAAACTCCTCAACTATAAATAGAGGTCATTTCTGATGCTTCAAACCACACCAAAACAATACCAAAGCCTTGTTTTCTCACTCTCCCTCTCTTACTTCAATTTTAAGTCACATTGAAGCAATTTGGGAATTCTTGAAACCAGAGAAAAAACCACTCAAGTAGCCATCCTAACACATCATAAATCATCCATTGAAGGTGTTCCAACCTTCATCCACATTGCACAACCTCAAAATCAGAAAGTCAACCTCCAAAACCTCAAATTTTGACTTTTCTGCATTTTACAAGCCATGTCTTGATTCAGTCACTTTCAAAACCAAACAAAGCTACAAACACACTCCAAATATCATCCTCAAACTGTCCCAACAGATTTCCCTCAACTGTAACACCATTTGAGTGAGTTACCATTTTGGTCATTTTTGCCACTTTTGCAAGAAAGAGCCAACTCTTGTTCCAGAGGATTCCAACTGGTTTTGATCACTCTAAAAGCTTCTAAGGGATCAATCAAGAGTGTCTAAAGCATTGGATTACTTCTGGCACAAGGATCTTGACAGTTAGCACAAGGATATTCAAGAGGTAAGTGCATCACAACTTGAACTCTTAAAATATGCATTGCTTTGAAGTCCATTGATCATGGACATCTCATACATATCATATGTGTTGTGTTTGATCCAATTTAACATGCTATTATTTCTTGTATGATAAGATAGCATAGAACTTGCAAATATTGGCCAATTTTGAAACCACTATCGGGTTTTAAAATGTAGGCATCTTTAGAAAAATCTAAGACCGCCATTGGATTCCTCATGAAAATCTAGGCAGGATCCATCTAAAATTTGTCCAAATCCATGGAGAAATGAAGAAGTTATAGCCTTCATGCAAGAGGCCTAAAATCAGGCCAGCCTTAGGCAAGGACCAGGCCAAGGTGCCTTGGCCAGGCTTAAAACCTTGTCACCCTTATATGCACATGGGGTGGTTTTGATACACAAATGTATCACCACCCCAGTGGTAGCGCGCATGTGTGTTTGGTTTGGAGGTCGTGGGTTCAAGACCCACCCCGACAATTTTTCCATTTTCTCCCTTTTTGCTATTTTTTCATGTTTTTTATGGTTTTTATTAATTAATTCCAAAATTAATTTCTCTCTCAATTTTTAATTATTTTTTATCGGTTATTTTTTTGAGAATTCACAAAAATGTTGAAATATTTTATTCTACAAAAATTTCACAAAAATATTATTTATTTCATATACTTGGTATTTTTGTAAAGAATTTTATTTTTATTTGTTCTTAAGCATTTAAAATTATTTCTTTCTCTTGATTTTTCAAATTCAAATGATTTACAAATCATTCTATAAATGAAACATGATTTTTCAAACAGTAATCCCAGATCACAACTTGTTTTTCACACATGTTTGATAATTTTGATCATTTTAATTGAATTTTATTCAATTAAAATACATTTCTTAAATCAAATTAGGGTTTTGATTGTTTTCACACTTACAAATCTTTTTCAAATCACTTTTGGGACTCTAATAGAGTGTAAGACCAAACCCTATTTATAAAAAAATATTTTGGGCCTCAGTCATTGTATAAATCTCGATATGATCTTAAAAATCTCGGCGCGATCGTCGTTTTAAAAAAAATTTCATCTGGGCCTCTCCTTGAGCTATAAGCCCTAACTCTTGTATAAAAATAACTTTTGGGCCTCTAATAGAGTGTAAGACCCATCCCTTGTTGTACAAATCTTTTTGGGCCTCAGTCATTGTATAAATCCCTACGCGATTTTCAAAACAACGGTGCGATCACTGTTTTTCATCTGGGCCTCTCCCTGAGTTGTAAGCCCCATTATCTTTTCTTTTTAATAACCCCTAGGCCTCTATTAGAGTGTAAGACCCAACCCCCTTTGTACAAAAATAATTTGGGCCTCAGTCATTGTATAAGTCCTAGTACAATTTTAAAAAACGACGGTGCGATCACTGTTTTTTTATCTGGGCGTCTCCTTGAGTATAAGCCCCAAACTTCCTTTTAAAACAACTTTTCTTTTGATTTAGATTCAAATTTATGGTTATATCAAAACTTTCTTCAATTTCTTGAATAACTAACCATACAGTTATGTTTATAATGTTGGAGGCTTGCTCACCTGTAAGTCCTACTACACTCTTCAACATACTTATCTATATATTTCATCTGTATATGCTTGTATATATCTGCTTAGAGTTTTCCCCAGCAACTAGGTCTAGATTTTGATCAAACCAGTGGTTACTTTTTCAACACAGTCAAAACTAGTTCCCCCATAGGAAATTCCAGATACAATCTTGCCTCCTCTTGGGCTTATACAATACGGAACAGAGAAAGACATTATTCTCGGTGAAACTTTTCTCAAGACTGTCACTACTAGAAATATCTGTACAAGAAATTCACTTCCCCAAAGAGGATTATTCCCGGTGAAACCTCTTTTGAATTTCTTCAAACCTTAGAACTGTTCACTAAAGAAAGGATTATTCCCGATGAAACATTTTCTTGAACTTTTCTTAGGCTTGAACCCACAGGCTTCCTAAAACTATCCCCGACCTCCTCTTGGGCTTTGTACAAGGACCCTCAGGCTTCTTAGAAGTTCTCAGCCTCCTCTTGGGCTTAGTACAAGGACCAAAAGACCTCCTACACGTATAGGGCAGAACCTAGTCATCTTTTGCAAGTTCAATCCTTAAGAGAGTCAGAACATTAGACCAGTTTAGGGTTGATTCTCATCCCTTAAAACATCAGCCTCCTCTTGGGCTTCATACAAAGATCATCCTCCAGTTAAGAGAAAATCTCTGAATACTAGTAGACTTGGAAAGTCCCATCTCCTCTTGGATCTCAAAGAAACCCTCAAGTTTCCTAAAAGCACAGGAAAAACCCTGATCATTTCATCAATCACCAGCAGAGTTTAAACCCTTCATTCTAAGTTCCCAGCTAGGGTCAACTTACCATCAATACAACACTAACAGAATCAGAACCTCATGGTCTCTGATATTTGAACTCTTCTGTAATCCTCAAAAAGATTTGATTCCCCAATTTGGACATGTCTCTGGATCTCAATAATCCTCAGCAGAAGCTAACCTCCTCTTAGGCTTTATATAAGAAATTCCCAATCAGCCTCCTCTTAGGCTTTGTATAATGATCTTTCCTCAGCTGAGTTAGCCTCAATCTTAGGCTTTATACAAAATAGAACATATTCTCTAGTTGAGTCAATTAAACTTTTTAGCCTCAATCTTGGGCTTTGTATAAGACAGATAAAACCTCTCCCCAGTGGAGTCATTTCTTTTAGCCTCAATCTTGGCCTTTGTACAAGACAGACAAAAATTTTCCCCGGAAGAGTCAATTCCTTCTAGCCTCCTCTTAGGCTTTGTATAATGATCTCCATAAGCAAAATCAATCTTTCAACCTTAATCTTGGGATTTGTACAAGACAGATATAAAACTCCCTAGTAGAGTCAACCTTTTAGCTTCAACCTTGGGCTTTGATCAAGGCACGCATAAAAACCATCATCCCCTCAGAGGAAGTCAAAATTTCTCTCTGTAGGAAGACATTTATCTGTACATCACACATCAAAATAGACAAATCAAGAAACTCTAATCCCAGATAATTTCTGTAAGTGGCACATTTGTTGATTCAAAAATCCAAGCTGTGAACCCTCTTTTATCCTGGTAAACTTCCTCTTTCATCTAACTGCTGTAAGTGACAAGCCTCTGGATTATTTACATCCAAGCCAATGTCCCTCTCTTAGCATGAAAGATTCCTAAGGAAAAATGGCATTGCTCAACACTGAGTTAAAGTTCCCTCTTTCAGGACATCTCCCTTATAAAGGAAATTATGGCATTGCTGGATTCTTATATCCCAGTTAAAGTAATTCTCCTTTATAACCAAATACCCCAAGAACTGTGATGAACAGGTGAGATATCTCCCTTTAGAGATGACAAATTCTCTCTTAATCAAACCCCTTTAGCTTCAATCTTGGACTTTAAACTAGACACCAAACATCATCTTTTTCCTCACATAGAAATATGAGGAACTACGATTGCTCTGATTTCCCCGTTGACTTTACGGGAATACATAGGCATAAGATTGCGAAATCTTAGCGTGCATACATAATAAAAACTTTAGGTCCAGTACCTTACCAAAACAACAAAAACACTCTCTCAGCACTCCCAAAGAAGAAACTTTCCCAATTTATAGATAAACACCAGTAAGTAGATAACAGTAGAATTTGCCAAACGATCTATGGATAACCATATATACACTGGGTAATTAACAACTCCCCTTTGTATAACCTGACCCCGGACCCCCCAATCTCTTAGCATTTGTTAAAGAAAACATTTGCATACAAGTTTAGTTTTAGATAGCTTCCCTTACCTTTCCAGCTTCATAGGATAAATAAGAAATTAGAAAGTAGCACCCAATTCCAACCAATGCGGTAAGGTGGTCGCGTCAGCGACAAAAATCGCACGCTACAGAAAAATGGCGACTCTACTCGGGAGTCTTTAGGATTAAAAGTGCCTAAGAGGTCTAGGTTGTTAGCAATTTTTCTACATACTATATATATATACTCGGGAGTCTTTAGGATTAAAAGTGCCTAAGAGGTCTAGGTTGTTAGCAATTTTTCTACATACTATATATATATATATATATATATATATATTTACTGTTTTTCCTACTTGATATCCATGTTTAATTTTCTGTCAAATGGGAATGCGATTAATACGCACATGGAGAGTTTGAGAGAACATTAAGATACGGGTGGCATAGACAGGTGACACTTATAGGGAGTGAATCCCGACCAAGCTAACTCGGTATCCCACCGAATCAGTCGAGGTACCCGTATGGAAGTATCGATGTTAAACGACGGATTGTCGTGAAAGCATTGTCTTTCCTAGTGTGGTACCCATGACCCTGAGGATTTAGTAGACATTAACCATATGACCATTTGGTAGTGCGGTAACTATCAGGAATAGTTGATACGTGATACTACACTCAAATGAAATTCATCCAAGGATATTACAGCTTGCTCGAGTGAATTAGCTTGTTGTCGGTATCCCTAGGGGGGTCAATGACTTTAGGAACCTTGGAACCCGTTCTACAGGTACAAAAATTGACCAAAATAGTACAACCTTTGGGGATGGGTAGAGCCTTGACTTCATGCTGGTGGCGTTAAACCCTTGAACCCATGTTTTTTCAATGTTTTTGTGTGCTGCATTTATGCATTCATCTAAAAAACTCTATTTAAAGAAGAAAAAAATATTTTTTTTCAAAATAAACTAAAACAATAATTGCAAATATCAAGGGTTGCGTTATGGATTTCGGTAGAAGAAAGATGCACAAGTTCACCTTCAAGGCTCCGAAACTAGAAGACTTAAGGAAATTGGCAAGGATGATTACCAATCCCGAGGGTTTCAGAGCTAAGCACGGAGAGCTGTTGTCTCTGTTAAGGGTCCATGTAGTCGAAGGAATCCTATCTACGTTGATTCAGTTCTACGATCCGGTTTATCACTCCTTCACATTCCCGGAGTACCAACTAGCACCAACGCTGGAAGAGTACTCCCACCTGATTGATTTACCTATCACTGATCAAGCTCCATTTTCTGGACTGGAAGAAATTCCAAAGGATCAGGCCATTACAAGAGCAATCTCTTTGGACGAGTCGGAAGTTAGGACTCACATGACCACCAAAGGAGGAATCCAGGGTTTACCAGCTAAATTCTTGATGGAGAAAGCTTTGTCATTTGCTAGTATAGGAAGCGTAACTGCTTTCGAAGACGTCTTTGTTCTGCTCACATATGGTTTATTCCTTTTTCCCAACATTAACAAATTCGTCGATATCAATGTTGTTAAGATATTTCTTATTGGAAACACCGTACCAACCCTGCTCGCAGATGCTTATCATTCTGTACAATTAAGGAATTTGTACAATGGAGGAATGATCACATGCTATGTACCCTTACTCTACAAATGGTTCATTTCACACTTGCCCAAGTCTGCTGCTTTTTGGGATCATAAGAGTACTCTACGTTGGTCACAAAGGATTATGTCCCTTACCAACTCTGACATAGATTGGTACTATAGGATTTACGAAGGGATAAATATCATCGACAGATGTGGAAATTTCCTCAACGTACCCCTCATAGGAACTAAAGAAGGAATCAACTATCATCAAATTTTAGCTCGTCGTCAACTCGGATACCCGATGAAGAATATCCCACATAATGTTCATCTAGAAGGTCTTTTCTTCAAGGAAGGGGTAAATGACAGGGCACTAAAGAAAGAAATAGTGCATGCCTGGAAACATATTCACAAGAAAGGAAGAGAGTCTTTAGGAAGACCAAGTTGTACCTCCATGGAGCCTTTTCTCCACAGGGTACAAACTAGAGCCCTCAAGCTGACGATGCCTTACCCTCGCCAAGAGGTTTTTTCGTTAAAGGAATTTGTCCTTTATTTCATGTCTGATACGGAAAAACTCCAGGTAGCTCTCAACAAAGTTCAATGTGAGAAGAGCTCTTGGAAGAACAAATACCGAATCCTTAATTTGGAATGTACCAAGATTCAGGAACTGTTAAAAGAAAAGGATGCTCTGATTGAGATATTAGTGCAGCATGTTATAGATGGTTAGGAAGATCGAAAGAATTCTCTCGCTCCTTTCACTTGGCAAATGACCGACAACCCGACAACGGATGAAGAGTCCCAGGCAAAGAAAACGAAAATATCGGAACCGACATCTGAGCTCTCTTCAGAGAGGACTCAGGATCCATGAGCTTAGACATTTTCCTTGCAACACTTTGTAAATACTGTACTTTTCCTTGTAAAATACTGCAATCTTTCGAATTCAATAAAAGGGGTCTCCCTCCACTGTATGATATTTGCAATATAACTGTTGAAGTTTATTTTTGATTAAAACAAAAACTAAAAAATATATCATTGCATATCATTCATCATTCTCTCATAACACATTTCTTCTTATCTATAAGTCTGACGTATGTGTCACAATTATAGAGTCAAACTGTCTCACTCATACAATACTCGGGCCAATCGACAAAAGAAAACAGATGATCTCGAGGAAAAGAACAGAGAGTTGAGAGAAGAAATCAACGCTCTAAAGGAAAGTTTGGAAAAACTTCACAGTGACATGCAATCCCTGGCAACAGCTCAGAGGCAACAACAAAAGACTGTGATCTCGGAGATCACATCTACACCTGTAGTGGAGACATATGAGCCTCGGTACAACATACCTAAAGTGCGCCCCTGGGGCATGCCTTTCAAATTTATACCTGCGAGATATATCCCACCGGTCACTGAAGACCCAAAAATCGCAGCAGGAACCGTTGGACCTGAAGGTTACAAACTTCGGGAAATTGAAGACGCAAGGGTTACAACAGCAACACCTGAAGGTTACAAACTTCAGGGCACTGAAGCTCTAAGAGTCACCTCTATAATGACCAGACCACAGCCAGTGGTACACATTGTCCCTGAAGGGCAGATTCCGCAAATAATTTCTGGCAGAAACGAAGACATGTACCAAAGAATGAATGAGTTCCAGGAACAATTCTTGGAAATGCAAAGGGAACTGCATGCTATTCGCGGTCAAGAATTATTCAGAAAGGATGCCGCCGACCTCTGTTTGGTCCCTAATGTAAAGATTCCGCACAAATTCAAGGTACGTGACTTTGAAAAATACAAAGGCAACTCTTGCCCTCAAAGTCAATTGGTGATGTACGCTTGAAAAATGTCAACTCAGACAGAAAATCAACAGCAACGGATCCATTACTTCCAAGACAGTTTAACCGGTGCAACACTCAAATGGTACATGGGTTTAAACCGCACCAAGATCCGTACTTTCAGAGATCTCGGCGCAATCTTCTTTCAGCAGAATAAATACAATTTGGACATGGCACCAGATAGAGATCAGCTCAGAGCAATGTCGCAGAAGGACAAAGAAACTTTTAAAGAGTATGCTCTGAGATGGCGTGAAATTGCCTCCCAGATCTGTCCTCCTCTTGAGAAAAAGAAATGAGAAAGATCTTCCTGAAAACCTTGAGCTCATTTTATTACGATCGAATGGTTGCAAGTGCGCCCAGTGACTTCACTGAAATGGTGAACATGGGAGTACGCCTTGAAGAAGCAGTCCGAGAAAAACGATTGGTCAAAGATGTAGAGCCATCTAGCTGTACTAAGAGATACGGTAGTACTTTCCAAAAGAAAAAAAGCACGATATTAGTAATATCTCTCTGAGAAAGCAAAGACGAAGGTATAAACCAGTAGCGGAGATAACTCCCGCTATCAACCCAGCGCCAGCTCCGACTTATCAACCTCAGATTGCTCAGAGCCTACTAAATCCACCACATTATCAGCAAAGGACACAACCGCCTTTTTAGTAGGCTCGTCCACAGTACAACAACAATCGTACTACACGACCATCAGGGTTCGACCCTATACCGATGTTGTACGCAGAGTTATTTCCACTTCTACTGGCCAAAGGGCACATCCAAACTAGGAATCCTCTTGCAGTACCAGAAAATCCGCCTTTTTGGTTCAAAGCAGATCAAACTTGCCCTTACCATCAAGGAGGATCATAATATAATATTGAGAATTATCTCAGCTTCAAATCAGATGTACAGAAGCTTGTCAGGAATGGGGTTTTATCCTTCAAAGATACTAATCTGAATATTCTGACAAACTCGTTACCGCAACATGAGAAGTCTGCAGTAAATTTAATAGAGGAAGAGCCTAGCCACAGTTATCAAATTCACAATGTACTCCTATTAGGAACCAATCTGGTGAGGATGCATTGCAGACAGAGCGGGTACGGTCATGTGCCCTCTCACAATTATCACCAGTGTGATATCTACTCAAAGAACAATTGAGGGTGTTCTGTAGTGGAAACAATTTTACAAGAACAAATGGATCTGGGCTGGATTCAGGATCACAGGATCCGTTAAGTAAACATGGCCCATGCACATCCCAACATTGTTCAGAACCACGACATCCGTGCGATGAATGTCAATTTAGTGGCGATGCATTCGAGACAAAGTCAATATTATAATCTGACCTGACACGATTACAATGCTTGTCCAGTTTGCTCAACAGATAATCAGGGATGCTCTTTTGTATAAGAGACCCTCCAACATCAGATGGATCTCGGATAGATCCAAGATTACCGTGAAGAAAATAACCATCAAGTCAATATGGTTCAGATCTTTGACATACACTTGATGAATACCAGTCTAGTAGAATTACATGCTAAGCAAGTCAGACTCAATTTTCTAGCTTCACATGATTATCTAGACTGTGAACAATGCTGCTGAAAGCTCTGCTAATTTGAGAAATTTTTTGGGAAAAACAGAATGTCAAAAGAGATGTTTAAACATGAAGAAGTCTGATGAAAGAAGACTGGTCAGAGATGATGTCCTAACAGATGTCTCGACATCTATATCTGATATTGCAGGATGTTTCTAAATCTGTGGCAAGATTTACGGAAACAATCAGTACATGGAACAAGGAATCAGCAAACAGAAGACTGAAGCCCAAGGAAGCAGAAGACTCTATAAATAGAAGACTTAGACATAGGTTTGGTAGGCCTTAGTACGCCTTTTGTAACCTTGCTTTCTTGTGTAAGAAACAAGGGTTTAGGGTTTTGAGAGTCGTTGGCTGTCTAGGTTGTAAGTCTCCTTTTGTATCAGTTGATACACTATGGTAGATATAGGTGTCGCACAGATTCATAAGCCTTGAGGTATTGAATTTTGTATTGTTCTTGGATGAAGCTTTTAAGCAAATCCGAGTTAGCTTGTTTGTCAAGTATGCTTGACAGATTTCTATATTGACAGGGATGATGTAGAAATCACAGTTGGTGATTAAGGGATGATGTAAACGTTTGAGTTTAGCCTTGGTAAAGATGTTCCTTGGGTAGATGTTAGGTATGAAGTTGTAAACGGGGGATTTTAACTTTCTAACAGTCTACAGATATTGGAGTCTTCTTCCTGGATTGGTATCCCCCAGATGCAGGTTAGTTGCACCGAACTAGGTTAACAATTACTATGTTCTTTATCATTATGCAGATTTACGTTTTCTGTTAGGGTTCATGATAAACATGTTGGATCAGATGTCGTGACATCTGTGATGGAGCAGTTCTGATATTCAAGGTATCAATCTGCTGTTGCGCCTCTGAGTTTAAATGATTATGTAGCACAATGTCTTGACATGTATTAGGACATCTGTTGTCTGTATAGGCCAGAATTTCAATTGGTATCAGAGCAGGCATCCTGTCTAGTTCTGGATGAGATCTTTGGGAGATACTTTTTGGAATTTAAACAAGGAGGAGTTTTGAAGATCAGATCAATCAACTCAGACATACTCAAGGGTATTAATGGATGAGATGGATGTTTTGGATCGAAGGGAGCAACCTGGAGGTTGTTCATGTTGTTGAGGAGCGATGGAGTGAAATGAGTTGTGGTTAGATATCTGGTATGATGACTTGGTACTTGGAAGCTTGGTTTCTTGGTGCAGTTGAAGTCAGTTGAAGAGAAGAGGAGTTGAGTTTAAGTTTATCAGGTTCTCGCTCTAGGAGTTTGATAAACTATTGGTTGGCTAGGTTGTCAAAGATACTTGAGAATTCTCTTAATTCCACTCATAAAGGCATCTCAGTCGTGTATCTGGAGTCTTCTAGTTACTCTTCTGACTAGAAGGTGTTTCTTTGAAACACAATCTGAAGAAAGTGGAGGTGATTTATTTTCACCATCCAAAAACAGCAAGGAAGGATTCATCTCTCTTAACCCTAAGGGTGGATCCAATCTGATTGAAGAATTGTTGAGGTAAATAAGATTTGTTTAGAGAAAGTCTTAGTTACTTGAGTCAAAGGTGGCAGCCTTGGTATCTCAATATTGTCCTTGAAGAAGATACTTGCAAAAAGATTGAATACTTTATAAGTGTTCATTACATGATCTGGTGGAGCTCAGCTACAACAGTAAAGAAGGGTTATTGAACAAGGATTTAAGATCAATTGCTATTTGTGGAATCCACAAGTATTTAATTGATTATCCTTGAAAGTCAAGATTGCTGATGTTCAACAAGATGATGGAACATCTCATCATCAGAGTTTGTGCAGAATCATGGGAGGGGTACTACATACGCTTTAGCATCTGTTTTAGTCTTAGGTGGTGACCTAAGAAGTGGCTTCAGTCGGGTGTGACAGAAGCATGTGTTCTCTAGAAAGTTTCCTGGCAAGAAACTAGTCTGGACTTTGATGTTATTGAAGTTGAAGATGAAGACATCATAATCTTGATGGTTACAGCTTGGATCAATTTATTTCCGATCTAGGTACTTTGGAGCATGGATCTTGCTCTGTTTGTGAAGGTTGAGGATAAGTGGCAGTTATCTCTGGCTTTCTACTGACGGCTCTACTAAGTAAAGTGGCATTCTTTGGTATGGCTATGGGGTAGTCTTGGACTACTTATTTTCTAAAGATTCAGATGTGGCAGGTTTGAAGTCTTTGGAGTTTTAAAGCCGGATGGAGGTTGTCTACTCAAACTTGGTTGCTGAATCAAGTTTATGAGAGCATGGAACTCTTGTTCTGCGAAGGGAGGAGGTTCTTCTAAGTGGCAGAAGGAGGAGCTGAATTCAATAGTTGGATGTCATATCAAAATATTCTGACATCTAGCTTAACATCAGAGGTCTCAGCTGGTGATGTGGCACATCAGCTTAAGATAAGGTGATCTACAGGAGAATGGAAGTTGTGGATGCTTCAAAAAGTTCTATCTCATGCAGTTTGCAGGAGCTGTGGATGGGAAGATGTTACATAACTAAGAGGCTTGGTGAATCCAATATGTCTTGCTATGGGGCAATTAGTTCATGTGACTTGAAGGTATGATTTCATTAATGGACCAGTGTATCTTGTGGGAGTTCTGAAGAAGATTGAAATCAATCAAAAAGTGGCATTTGATTGGTTTCATTGTGTGCATTCAAGAAGGATGCTTGAAACTAATTGCTCTTGTACAGAAGAGTAGTTAGTTGAAATTGTAAGGAGGTTCTGGTTCTCTGGGAGCTTGTGGCAGAAGTTCTGGGTTGAGAATGGAAGCATACCTTCTTTTGGTGGATGAGAGTTTATTTCTCTCTGGGTTTCTGAAGTTTTCTTTGTTCAAGCTGGTGGCGCAGTGTTGTTTGAAGATCTTCAGTATGGATTACTATGATGATAGTAAGTTCAGTGGTGGAGCATATCAAGAACCATGGTGTGTGGTGTCTCTGATGTGTGGAAGATGTCCTAACTAATGTTAGAGCATCTTTGGGTTAGTTATCCTTGGTGAAGGATTTCAGGTTCTGTGAGGAACTGGTTACTTGCATCGTGTCTAAGAAGTATCTACATTGTTATACGGGAGAATGATGGAGTAGAAGGACTGTCTTGGACGTCGGATGTAAGTGTTTGAGGAGACTGGAATGGATCATGTGTTGATTGCATGAAGGTCTAGTTTCTGATGCGTTTAGAAGTGGATATTCACCAAAAATCAGAAGTATTCTAGGTTATCATACTGGAGAATGATAAGGAATGACTGTCTTGGATTGTGGGGTGTCTATCTCTGTTGCTGGCTGGGTAAGGTCAGTGGAAAATCTTCCGAAGGGGATGTTGCCCCTAGCTGCAAGTCATGCTAGTAGTGGATCGGTTTAGCAGCTGTGAAGTTCTGGAGCATGCATACGATAGCTGACATCGTTATAACAAACTAAGGGGCCCTGTGCGTCTCTTTGAGGAATATGAAGCATTCTGATTCAATTGGTTTGTGCCTCAAGCAGCTGGAGGTCTATACATGAGAATTCAGGAGGATTTCGTGTGGTGTGTAGATGGTTAAGCATGGTACTCGATGTCGTATTCTGATAACAACATTTGCCAACGGGCAATCCTTCATGTGAGAGCAGGTTTTTCAAAGACGTACTTGATTGGATTCATTTATGAGATTAACCAAGTAGTGTGACAAATCATATACTGGCGAAGACGTTTGGCTTCCCAAGCCAGAGCACAACAAGTTTTCTCAAGCATAGTATACCGAGTTTCATAGTCGTTAAACTTCTTGCTCAGATAGTAGATGGCAGACTCTTTTCTTTTCGTTCGTCATGTTGACCAAGTACACAACCCATTGAGTCCTCCAAGACTGTTAGGTAGATGATCAGCGGTCTTCCCTCCACTGGAGGTGATAGAATTGGTGGGTTCAACAAGTATTCCTTGATACTGTCGAAGGAGGTTTGACAGTCTTCTGTCCATACACATCTTTGATTCTTTTTGAGTAATTTGAAGATTAGCGCGCATGTCGCGGTCATGAGGAATATAAATCTGAAAAATGTAATTCAAACGTCCCAGGAATCCTTTAACTTGTTTTTCAGTCTTTGGAGAAGGCATTTCTTGAATGGCCTTGACTTTTTCAGGATCAACCTCAATTCCTTTCTGGCTGACGATGAACCCTAGCAGTTTTCTTGAGCAGACACCGAACGTGCATTTGTTGGGATTCAAGCGGAGTTTGTATTTTCTCAGACGCTCGAATAGTTTTGACAAGTGGGTCACATGCACCTCTTCTGTTTTAGATTTGGCAATCATATCATCGACATATACTTCGATTTCTTTGTGTATCATGTCATGAAACAGAGTAGTCATGGCCCTTTGATATGTTGCCCCGGCGTTCTTCAAATCGAACGACATTACCTTGTAACAAAAGGTACCCCATGGGGTGATGAATGAAGTTTTCTCCATATCTTCCGGCGCCATTTTGATTTGATTATAGCCCGAGAATCCATCCATGAAGGAGAATATTTTGAACTTTGATGTACTGTCTACCAGTATGTCTATGTCCGGTAGGGGGGAGTCATCCTTTGGACTGGCTTTGTTCAGATCCCTATAATCTACACACATTCTGACTTTTCCGTTCTTTTTCGGAACCAGTACTATGTTGGCTAACCATTGAGGATATTCTGGTGTGGCGAGGAAACCTGCGTCAGTCTGTTTCTGCACTTCCTCCTTGATTTTGATAGCCATATCTGGATGAGTCTGTCTCAACCTTTGTTTTACCGGCGGACATTCTGGTTTTAACGGTAGATGACGTACGACAATGTTGGTATCCAACCCTGGCATGTCTTGATAGGACCAAGCAAATACATCGGGAAACTCTTTGAGAAGTTTTATCATGTCTTCTTTGACAGTTGGACTGAGCATTGCTCCAATCTTGACTTCTTTTCTCTCTTCTTCTGAACCCAAGTTTACTGTTTCCAACGGCTCCTTGTGAGGTTTAATAGACCTTTCCTCTTGTCTGAGTAATCGGGAGATCTCTTCTGGAGTTTCTTCGTCTTCTTTTTCTTCATCCTTAAATACCGGGAATTCAGAGTTGGGCGAAGGAATTGGATTGTATGTTTCAATGGGGTTTAAAACAAGCAATCTGGATGACATGATGATTGTTTTTTAGAAGAGATAGAGAGAAATGCAAGAGTGAGTGCAGCGTATTCTCCGAAAAATGCTTGTTATTATTTTTTAGCTGTTTTTAGGATTACCATTTTCTGAAAAAGCGAAAAGTGAAAACAGTAATAAATGCAAAAATTAAATAATGACGTTATTTATTTATTATTTTGTTGGTTCTTGAAATTACAGCCCTATAAAACAAAACTCTGTCGCTTTGGGCAAGGCGAAGAGGGGCATTTTCAGAAAATGAGCCCTATAAAAACATCCGTTTCACCTGGGCCGGATGAAAGGTTAACACAAAGATGGCAATTACTTAGACTTATGGACGACTTTCGGGACATCGACAGCAACTCATTGGGGGCGAACTCCTCGGTGAATCACAAAGTCTGGTACCTTCTCTCATGGTTTGTCCTCAGAAATGACGCTGATTTCTGGCGGAGCAGGATCGTTGGAGTCTTCCTCCTAGGCAGAGTTGTCGTAGACGAACTCTTCTGTTGTATCTTGCACGGTGTTTTCACCCTAAGGCGGATCTCCCCATCTAGTTGGCTGGATGTCTTCTAGCCTGATACGAGAACTTTCAGGAGCGGTGTACTTGACCAAGAAGTCGTACTTGCCACTCGGTTGTCCTAAGGTGTCCCATACTTCTCTAGAACTAGAGGAGTCGTCCCTCTCGATGACGTTGAGCTCGGGAAAAGCATAGTTGATGAACTCTTGTCCTGCAATCTTTGCAGATTCATCGTTGTGCTGGATATCTTCTAAATGCCCTGAGTAATGATCCCTTGATTTGGTGGGGACGCATGTATTCTTTTCAATAATGCTCACCTGATAAGCATCGTTTGGCTGACTCTTTTGCCCCAAGTCTTCTGGGTACGACTTCCAGATAGGCAAGTCATCCAGGGGATCATAATAGTCATAGTCAAAGTTTTCTTTCATCAGAGTGTCCTCCTCCAATGAGTTTGGTGGAGCACGGAATCCTTCCGGATCACAATCCTCGTACATCATCTTAACATCTGATCTTGGTATATATCTCAGACTTTGTGTGGGATAGCAAAATGGCGTATGCGCCTCTCCCTGAGACATATAACTGTCCTCGTTGAGATAGGACTTCCACTCTTCATCTGTATCGGAGGAGTCTCCCTCATTAATGGTATGTACTTCTTGAGACACTGGGTGAAGAAAGCCTCCACTGTAGAAGAAATCCTGAATGGGATGAAAACTTTTATCGTTAGTAGCAGTCTAGGTACAGGTTGAGGAAAAACCAAGACCTTTCTTTGTCTTGTTATCCGTCGGAATGACAAGCTGTCCCCATCCTTTTGCATTGTTACTTTTGATCACTTTGAGAGCATCTTTAAATGAGGAAATTGATGTTCCTTTTTCTGATCGATTCTCATTGCTCACCGAAAGTGCTTGGAACTGGGTTCCAATAACCTCCTCGGGTTCCACATAGGATGATGATGATAAGTTGCTCACGATTAAGGCCTGCTCTCCATAGACTATGACTAGCTTGTCGTTTTTGACGAACTTCAGCTTCTGGTGAAGTGTCGAAGTGACTGCCCCAGCCTCGTGTATCCAAGGTCTTCCTAATAAACAGTTGTATACTGCTCGGATGTCCATGACCTGGAAAGTGACTTGGAAAGTGTGAGGACCAATAGTTATGGGAAGGTCGACTTCGCTGATAACTGTTTTTCTGGATCCATCAAAGGCGCTGCCTCTGATCAGAGATCCTTGAAATGATAGTTGCATCAGAGTAGATTTTGGCATAACATTCAGAGCTGATCCTGTATCGACCAGTACACTGGCTAAAGCATCGTCCTGGAAGTTGACTATAATGTTAAGCGCCATGTTGTGATTTCTGCCTTCTTCTGGCAGTTCCTCATCATTGAATCCTAAGTTGTTGCAGGAAGTGATGTTTGAGATGATGCTGTCAAATTGTCTTATCATCACATCTTGTTTCACACAGGCCTGCTCTAAGAATTTCTGTAGAGCTTCACTGTGAGCTTCAGAACTAAGGAAAAGAGATAGCACAGAGATTCTCGAAGGAGTTTGCAACAGTTGGTCTACAATGTTGTACTCGCTTTTCTAGATGAGCTACAGCATCACATCATTGTTCTTGGAAAGGTCGGAATTCCAGGATTGCCCGACTGGTTGATTGTGAACTTTTGTTTGAGGTTCCTTTTCTCTGGTGGGTTCTCCAACTCCTCTGTTGAAGATCCGACCGTTCCGTGTAACTCGACTGATGTCTGCAATGTTTACGACGGAGGGTAATGGAGTTTCCTTTCCATTATCGATTATTGTTGCACCGTAATTGTAAGGGATAGCCTTATTAGATTTGTACGGTATTGGTCCCGACAAATAGATAACTACAGGAAACTTTTGATTTTTCTGACCATCGTAGCCGGCCTCAATTGGTTCGAGGTTGAGAATCATTCTACTATCAAGAGGAACTCTTGATTCATGGAGTATAGGGATTATAACGCATACGTCTTTGGTCCTTTCATGATTAGTGATTAAGACAACGTCTTTGCTTTGATCAGGAAAATAGTCTTGCATTACGTTGATCGACCCAGGACTCGAACATGGTTGAATCTCTTTCTGATCTAACTGATTTTGAAGGGTTGTTCGCACGAGGTAGCATCCTTGGTTATTCTCTGAGCAAACTCTACAACGCTCATAGTTGTGTGGTGGCACCCGACAACATTTGCTTTGTATGCAGTGCAACCTTACTAGATCTGTTTCTGTTGAGCGAACATCCTGACTTTGATGCCTAGTAGGATTCCCGTCAGTCATACTGACTTGTTGTGTGTCTTCATCTAAGTAGATCAGAATCCACCAGTGATTCAACAAGTGTTGAAGTGTTCTTTGGACAAGTGCACATCCTTGGTCGTTCTCACGACACACTTTACAGTTCTGATAATCATGTGAAGGCAGAAAATCGAGCCTGACTTGCTTAGCGTGTAATTCTACCAGACTGGTATTCATCAAGCGAATATCAAAGATTTGAATCATATTGACTTGATGAATATTTCTATCATGGTAATCCTGAATCCATCTGAGATCCATCTGACGCTAGAGGGCCTCTTGTACAAAAAAGCATCACTGATTGTTTATTAAGCATATCGGACAGGAATTATAATCGTGCCGTGGCAGATCATGATGTTGGCTTTACCTTGAGTGCATTGCCACCAAGCTGACATTCATTTCCAGAATATCGTGGTTCTGAATGATGTTGGGATATGTATAAGTCATGTTGGCCTCACGGATTCAGTGATCTTGGATACATCCGAGATCCATTTGTTCTTGCAGAGCTGATTGCACTACGGAACATCCTTGATTATTATTTGAGCAAATATCACACTGGTGATAATCATGAGATGGTACATAACCGTATCCGATTTGTCTATAATGCATCTTGACTAGATTGGTTCCTAACAAGAGTACATCGTGAATTTGATAGATATGGCTAGATTCTTCCTCAATCAAATTTATTGCAGCCTTATAGTGTTGAGGCAATGGGATCGTCTGAACATTTGGATTTGTATCCTTAAAAGATAGGACCCCGCTCCTGACAAGCTTTTACACATCAGACTTGAAGCTGAGACAGTTTTCTATGTTATACCATGGTCCTCCTTGATGGTAAGGGTAAGTTTGATCTACTTCTAACCAAAAAAGCAGATTATCTGGTACTGTAAAATGAGATCTGGTCTGGACGTGCCCCTTAACCAGTAGTAGTGGAAATAGTTCTGTGTACAACATCGTTATAGGGTTAACCCCTGATGGTCGCATTGTACGGTTATTATTGTTGTACGGAGGATGAGCCTGTTGAAGAGGTTGTTGTGTCCTTTGCTGATATTGTTGTTGATTTGGTTGGCTCTGAGCAACCTGAGGTTGATAAGTTGGAGCCGACGCAGGGTTGATAGTAGGAGTTACTGCTGCTACTTGTTGATACCTTCTTCTTTGCTTTCTGAGAGAGATATTACCAATATCTTGCTCTTTTTTCTTAGGGAAAGCACTACCGTATCTTCTGGTTATGCTTGATGGTTCTGTATCTTTGATCAGACGTCCTTCTCGGACTGCTTCTTCAAGGCGTACCTCCATGTTTACTATTTCAATAAAGTCGCTGGGCGCACTTGCTACCATTCGGTCGTAGTAGAATGAGCCCAAGGTTTTCAAAAAGATATTTGTCATCTCTTTTTCCTCAAGAGGGGGATAAATCTGGGCGGCAATTTCACGCCATCACTGAGCATATTCCTTAAAGGTCTCCTTGTCCTTCTGCGACATTGTTCTGTGTTGATCTCTGTCTGGTGCCATGTCCAGGTTATACTTATACTGCTGAACGAAGGAAGTGCCAAGATCTCTGAAAGTGACGATCTTGGTGCAGTTTAAACCCATGTATCATTTGAGTGTGGCACCGGTTAAACTATCTTGGAAGTAGTGGATCAGTAGCTGTTGATTCTCTGTTTGAGTTGACATCTTTCGAGCGTACATCACCAAATGACTTTAAGGGAAAGAGTTGCCCTTGTATTTCTCAAAGTCAGGCACCTTGAATTTATGTGGGATTTTCACATTAGGGACCAGACAAAGATTTGCGGCATCCTTTCCAAATAAATCCTGGCCGCGAATGGCATGCAATTCCTTCTGCATCTCCAGGAATTGTTCCTAGAACTCATTCATCCTGTCGTACATGTTTTCATTTCCACCAGAGATTACTTGTGGAATCTGTCCTTCCGAGACAGTGTGTACCACGGGTTGTGGTATAGTCATTACGGCGGTGACTCTTGGTACTTCCCTATCCCGAAGTTTGTAACCCTCAGGAGTTGTTGTCATCACTCTTGCGTCTTCGCTTTCCCGAAGTTTGTAACCTTCAGGCCCAACGGTTCCTGCTGCAGTTTCTGGGTCTTCCGTGACCGGCGGAATATATCCTTCAGGGATAAAGTTGATAGGCATGCCCCAGGGACGATCTTTAGGCATGTTGTACCGAGGATCATATGTCTCCACTATGGGCGTAGATGTGATCTCCGAGATCACAGTCCTTTGTTGTTGCCTCTGAGCTGCTGCCAGAGATTGCATGTCACTATGAAGTTTCCTCAGATCTTCCTTTAGAGCGTCGATTTCTTCTCTCAGGTCTCCGTTCTCTTCCTCGAGATAATCCATTTTCTTTTTTCGATTGGGCCGAGTATTCTACGAATGAGACAGTTTGACTCTAGAATCGTGACACATACGTAAGATTCGAAGGTATGAAGAATGTGTTATGTGAGAATGATGAATGCAATGATATATATATATATATATATATATATATTTTTTTTTTTTTTTTTTTTTTTTTTTCTTTTAATAAAAAACAAACTTCAACAATTAGGTTGCAAATATCATACAGTGGGGAGACCCCGTTTTATTGAATTTGAAAGATTGCAGAAAGGGAAATACAGTATTTTACAAAGTGCTGTAAAAGGAAAAGTCTAAGCTTATGGATCATGAGTCCTCTCTAAAGAGGGCTCAGGTGCTGGTTCTGGTATTTTCGTTTTCTTTGACCGGGGCTCTTGAGCCGTTGTCGGGTTGACGGTCCTTTGCCAAGTGAAAGGAGCGAGCAAATTTCTTCGGTCTTCTTGACTTTCTACAACATGTCTCTCTAATATCTTAATCAAAGCGTCCTTTTCTTTTAACAGTTACTGTATTTTGGTACACTCTACATTGAGAATATGGTACTTGTCCTTCCTAGATTTCTTTTCCCGTCGAACTTTGTTGAGAGTGACCTGGAGTTTTTCCGTATCAAACATAAAATAAAGTACAGATTCCTTTAGCGGAAGAACTTCTTGACGAGGGTAAGGCATCCTTAGCTTGAGGGCTCTAATTTGTACCCAGTGGAGACACAATCTGGTTTTCCTAGAGATTCTCTTCCTTTCCTGTGAACATGTTTCCAAGCATGCACTATTTCTGTCTTTAGTGCCCTGTTATTTTCTCCTTACTTGAAGAAAATACCTTCCAGATGAACATTACGAGGGATATGCCTCATTAGCTATCCGAGTTGACGACGAACTAAAATTGGATGATAGTTGATTCCTCCTTTAGTTCCTATGAGGGGTACAATAGGGAAATTTCCACATTTGTCAATGATCATTATCCCGTCATAGATCCAATTGTACCAATCTATGTCAGAGTTGGTAAGTGACATGATTCTCTGTGACCAACGTAGAGTATTCTTATGATCCCAAAAAGCAGCAGACTTGGGTAAATGGGAAGTGGACCATTTGTATAGCAGGGGTACACAGCATGTGATCATTCCTCCGCTATACACATTCCTTAAGTGTAAAGAATGATAAGCATCTGCGAGCAAGGTCGGTACGGGGTTTCCAATCAGAAATATCTTAATGGCATTGGTATCGACGAAGTTATCGATGTTGGGAAAGAGTAAAACAAAGTACAAGGCTTTTTCTACCAAAAACTTTGCCGGTAAACCTTGGATTCCTTCCTTGATCCATTTGCAACAATGGATTGATCCAATAAGCTTGATTCACAAGTTTTAATTTCATCTGGACCACAATTAGGGTTTTGAAGGAAAAAGTCAATTGTGCCTTTGACTTTTGACCAAGACATGCTCCCAAACTTTGGGACATGATTCAATACACCATATAACACCTATGGAATCCATCCATTAGGTTTGATTTAGGTCAAGGACTTGATTTCACAAAGGATCGCACAGTTTGGATTTCATCCGATAAAAAGTCAACTGTGCCTAAAATCAAGTTTGACTTTTTAGAATTTTTCACAAATATGGTTCCCCTAAGTCAAAAACAATGTTAATGTATGATATTGATCATCATCCATCAATAAAAATCAAGAAAAGTGAGGTTTCTTGCAAAAGGGAGTCGTTAAGCATTGAATCCCCAAAGGGTATCTCCACTGATTTGATGGTCTACCGGGACAGCTTATTCGAGATTCACTCCTTGTAAGACCGCCCGTCTATGCCATCACCTATCTTGGGTATCACTCAAACTTTCCACATGCGACATTACTCGCATTCCCATTAGCAGAAATATAAACACGGATACAAGTAGGAAAAGCAGTATATATATATGATTCCTAAAACTAACATCCTAGACCTCTTAAGAATTTTAATCTTAGTCCTAGACAGATAAAAGACGTCCCAAGCAGAGTCGCCATTTATCTGTAGCGTGCGATTTTTGTCGGTGACGCGACCACCTTATCGCAAATGGTTTTCTTCTCACCTTAATGAGGAGGAATGGGGTGCTACTTTCTGATTTCTTATTTATACCGTGAAGTTGGAAGAGAAAGGGAAGCTATCTAAAACTAATCTTGCACGTGAATATTTAACTGAACAAATGCTTAAAGAGATTCAGGGAGTTCGGGGTCAGGTTATACAATGGGGAGTTGTCAATTACCCACCCTATATGTGGTTACCCACAGGTTGTTAGTTTTAGGTTCTGCTTTGTACTTGATGGCGTTTATCTGTTGATGGGTTGGGAAAGTTTCTTGGGAAATATGAGAGAGAGAGTGAGTTTTTGTTGATGTTCGGGTTTTCCGATGTTTTTGGTAAGGTACTGGACCTAGAGTTTTTGATTGGTATGCTCTCTAAGATATCAGAATCTTATGCATACGTATTCCCGTTTAAAGAAACAGGGAAATCAGAGAAATCGTAGTTCCTCCTATTCTATGGGAGGGAAAAGATGATGCTTTGGTGTCTTGTTCAAAGCCCAAGATTGAAGCTAAAAGGTTGAGTATTTGTGTCTCGTTCAAAGCCCAAGATTGAAGCTAAATGGTTTGACTGAGAGAGAACTTGTCATCTCTAAATGGTTTAACTAGGATATGAGAATCCAGCAATGCCATAATTTCCTTTATAAGGGATTTGTCCTGAAGGAGAAAACTTTAACTCAGTGTAGAGCAATGCCATTTTTCCTTAGGAATCTTTCATATTAAGAGAGGGATAGTGGCATGGATGTAAATAATCCAGAGGCTTGCCACTTACATCAATTAGATGAAAGAAGGAAGTTTACTAGGATAAGAGATGGATGACAGCTTGGATTTTTTTGAATCAACAAGTGTGCCACTTACAGCAGTTATCTGGGATTAAGGTTTGTTTTGATTTTTTCTGTTTTGAAGAGTGATATGCAGAGAAATGTCTTCCTACAGAGAGATTTTGATTTCCTCTGAAGCGATGTTGATTTTTATGTCCCTTGATCAAAGCCCAAGGTTTAAGCTAAAAGGTTGATTTGACTTCACTAGGGAAGTCCTTATACAAAGCCTAAGAGGAGGCTGGAAAAGGCTGACTTAACAAGAGAGTGTTAATCTATTTTGTACAATTCCCAAGATTGAGGCTAAAAGAGAATTGACTCCTTTGGGGATATCATTATACAAAGCCTAAGAGGAGGCTAGAAGTTTTACTTTTCCGGGGAAATATTTTGTCTGTCTTGTACAAAGCCCAAGATTGAGGCTAAAATGGATTTTGACTCCGCTGGGGAGGGTTTGTATATGTCTTGTACAAAGCCCAAGATTGAGGCTGGAAAGAAGACTGGCCCTGTGGGAAAGAAATCTTTATCTGTCTTGTACAAAGCCCAAGATTGAGGCTAAAATGAGATTGACTCAACTGAGGATTTTTAGGTGTCTTGTACAAAGCCCAAGATTGAGGCTGAAAGAAGATTGACTCTGCTGGAGAGTATGATTGATTTTATATAAAGCCCAAGATTGAGGCTAAAAAAGAGGATTGACTCTGCTTAGGGAAATTTATATGGTGTCTTGTACAAAGCCCAAGATTGAGGCTAAAAAGTAAATGATTGACTCAACTAGAGAGTGTTTTTTATCTGCCTTGTACAAAGCCCAAGATTGAGGCTAAAAAGGGTTGACTCAACAAGAGAGTATTTTTATTTTGTACCATTGACTCAACAAGAGACTGTGGAATGGTGATTGACTTAACAAGAGAGTCTGAAAAGGTTAGCTCAGCTGGGGAAAATCATTGTACAAAGCCCAAGAGGAGGCTGACTATGCTGAGGACAGGAAGGATCATTATACAAAGCCTAAGAGGAGGCTAGCTTCTGCTGAGGATTATTGAGATCTAGAGGCAGGTCCAAATGGGGAATCAACTCTTGCTAAGGGTTTACAGAAGAGTTAAGGTATCATATGCCTTGCGGTTCTGATTTGGGATAGTGTTATACTGATGATAAGCTGACCCTGGCTAGGCAATTTTTCGGAGAAAGACTGGGTTTTAGAACCCATGGGTTTTAACTATGCTGGAAATTTATTAAAATGACCAGGGTTTCTCCTATGTTTGTAGGGAATTTGGGAATGTCTTTGAGATCCAAAAGGAGATTAGACTATCCAAGTCTACTGGTATGGAAGAGTTTTATCTTTGTATGATGCCCAAGAGGAGGCAGGTGTTTTAAGGGATGAGAATCAACCCTAAATTGGTACGAGGTCTTGACTCTTTGGAAAGACTGCTCTAGCAAAGGATGACTAAGTTATGTCCTATACCTTTAAGAGGCCTTCAAGGTCCATGTACTAAGCCCAAGAGAAGGCATGAGAACTTCTAAGAAGCCGGAGGGTCCTTGTACAAAGCCCAAGAGGAGGCGGGGATGCTTTTAGGAAGCTTGTGGGTCCAAAATTAAGAAAAGTTCAAGAAAGGTTTCACTGAGAATTAATCCTTTAGGGAACAGTTCTAGGGTTTGAAGAAATTCAAGAGAGGTTTCACCGAGAATTAATCCTCTCTGGGGAAATGAAATTCTTTGAAAATTTCTAATAGTGACAGTCTGAGAAAAGTTTCACCAGGAATAATGCCTTTGTCTTTGTTCCATATTGTTTAAGCCCAAGAAAAGGAAAGAATGTCTCTGGAATTCCTATGGGGAACTAGTTTTGACTGTATTTAAAAGTGACCAACTGACTTTACCTAGTTCTATACCTAGTTGTCGGGGAAAAATCTAAGCAGATATACAAGTATATATACAGTTTATATATGACAATTATTTAAAAGGATGTGAAAGAAGGACTTACAGGTGAGCAAGCTTCCAGCAATACAGTTATATATATGACAAGTATTTAAAAGAATGAAAGAAGGACTTACAGGTGAGCAAGCTTCCAGCAATATAGTTATATATATATATATATATATATATATATATATATATGAAAGCAAGTAAATGAAAGCTGATAAAACTTACAGGCGTGCAAGCTTCCATTGTAACAGCTGTATGGTTAGTTGTTCAAAAAATTAAAGAAAGTTGTGATAACAACTATGAATTTGAGCCTAAATCAAAAGCGTATTGTTTTTGAAAAGAAGATTGGGGCTTATACTCAAGGAGAGGCCCAAAAGTTTGAAAAAAGAAAAGAAATGGGACTTACAACACAAGGGTAGGCCCAGATGGTTATCGTTTATAAGGCAACGACCGCGCCAAGATTTTAAAATCGCAGTGGGACTTATACAATGACTGAGGCCCAAAAAGGTTTTGGTTAAAAAGGTATTGGGTCTTACACTCTAATAGAGGCCCAAAATTTTATATTTGTACAAGAGATGGGGCTTACAACTCAAGGAGAGGCCCATGGAAAGACAGTGATCGCATCGTTGTTTTAAAAACTGTACTGGTACTTATACAATTACTGAGGCCCAAAGTTATTTATGTACAAAAAAGGGTTGGGTCTTACACTCTATTAGAGGCCCAAGGTGTTTTGGAAAAGGTTTGTGAGGGTGAAAATAATCAAAACCCTAATTTGATTTTAAAATGTATTTTAATTGAATAAAAATTCAATTAAAATTATCAAAATTATCAAACATGTGTGAAAAACAAGTTGTGATCTTGGATTAATGTTTGAAAATCATGTTTTATTCATGAAATAATTTGAAAATTATTTGAATTTGTAATATCAAGAGAAAGAAATATTTTAAGTGTTAAAACAACAAATAAAACATAATTCTTTACAAAAATTCTAAATATATGAAATAAATAATATTTTTGTGAAATTTTCATGGAATACAATATTTTAATATTTTGTGAATTTTCAAAAAAAAAAGAACCAATAAAAAATAATTAAAATTGAGAGAGAAATTAATTTTTGAATTAATTAACAAAAACATGAAAAATATTAAAAATGGTAAAAAATGAGAGAGTAGTAAAAAAGGTCTGGGAGGGGTTTGAACCCATGACCTCCAAGACAAACACACGCGCACTCTACCACTGGGGTGGTGATACATCCGTGTATCAAAACCACCCCATTAATACATAAGGGTGGCTTGGTTTCTAGGGCTGGCCAAGGCAAGAAACCAAGTCATGGTTGATTTGGATGAAGGCCGTAACTTGCTCATTTCTCCATGGATTGGGACAAAATTTAGGTGCATCTGACCTAGAATTTCACAAGGAATCCAATTGTGCCCTTGGTTTTTTCAGATGAGGTCTCTATTTTAAAATCCGATAGTGGTTTTGAAATAGGCCAAAATTTGTATTTTCTATGCTAACACATCATACACACACTAATAGCATGGCCAATTAGTTTAAACACAACATATATAACATGTATGAGATGTTTATGATCAGCGGACTTCAAAGCAATGCATAATTCAAAGAGTTCAAGTTGTCATGCACTTACCTCTTGAGGTTTTTTGTGCTATCTGCCAAGTTCCTTGTGCCATAAGTTATTTGATGCTTTGGACACTCTCAATTGATCCCTTAGAAGCTTTTAGGATGATTAGAACCAGCTGGAATCCTCAGGAACAAGTTTTAGCACTTTCATGCAAAAGGGGCAAAAATTACCAATATGGCAACCCTCTCAAATGGTGTTCCAGATGAGGGGAACCATTTGGGGAAGTCTGAGGATAATATTTGGAGTGTGTTTGAGGCTTTGTTTGGTTTTGGAAGTGATTGAATCAAGGCATGGCTTGGAAAATGCAGAAAAGTCAATTTTTGAGGTTTTGGAGGTTGACTTTGTGATTTTTGTGTTTCAGGTCACAAGTGAGTGTTTGGACAACTTAGATATAACATATTGGATGTGTTTAGATCATGAGCTATTGTGGAATTGCCCGCTAACTCAAAAACTCAGAGATGACTTGCAAAAGGAGGCATTTTGGCCTAAAGAGAGAGATTTTAAGGAAAGCATCAGTTGTAGTGCTTTGGTGTACTCAAAATGATCACAATTGAGCTCTATTTATAGTGTGTCAAGTTTGTTTTGGAATCAATAGTGAATGGCAGCTGCAGCAGGCCTTTGACCAATGTTGATCCAAGGGAATGTTAAGTCTCCTATAGCCATTGACTTGAGGTTAGGGCATAGGCCTATGGTCCTTTGATTCAGAGCCTATTCTTGACTCATTCAGTTAGGAATGTGTCAGTCCATGCCACCTTGGTGCATCTATTGAATGCTTGGAAACAAAATTGGAGTCTTGGCACCTTTTTAGCCTTTTTAGGTTTATTATGGCTAAGTGTAGATTCTTGGACTTTGGAGGCTTGGGGATCAGATCATTCTCCTTTTGTTTTATCCTCAGATGTGTCCAAATGGATGATAAGGCTTGGAGTTGTCCAAATTTGCCAAATCAAGCAAATGTACAAAATCTGCCTTGCTTGGGACAGTTGGAAATGGTGATTTTGAGGGATTCATATCTCCCTGCTCAGGTTGAGTTATGGGAGGCTCTTGTACTTTTTAGAAAGCCCTCATATGATACAAAACATGTGTGATCATAGTTTCTTTTGAAACTATTTGGATCCAACTGAAAAAACCTCATGAACATTGATGTTCAAGGCTGGTAACTTACGTAAATTTTCACTCAGTGTTGGAAAAAGTGTTATTTTCATGTTTTTGTGATTTTGATCACTCCATAACTTAAAATCCATAAAGAATTGGAGTTGGAGGTAGTTGAAGCTTTTGTATAGAGTAGCAAGACCTATAAATCCAGCTTTGGATCACCCAAAATGGTTGCTTGGATCTCAAGTTATGATCCTTGGAAGTTGTTACCAAAATCACTTTTGTTCCATAACTTAGAAAAATTTTGGTTTCTCAAGGTTACCCCTTTTGCAAGAAACCTCACTTTTCTTGATTTTTATTGATGGATGATGATCAATATCATACATTAATATTTTTTTTGACTTAGGGGAACCATATTTGTGAAAAATTCCAAAAAGTCAAACTTGATTTTAGGCACAGTTGACTTTTAATCGGATGAAATCCAAACTGTGCGATCCTTTGTGAAATCAAGTCCTTGACCTAAATCAAACCTAATGGATGGATTCCATAGGTGTTATAGGGTGTATTGAATCATGTCCCAAAGTTTGGGAGCATGTCTTGGTCAAAAGTCAAAGGCACAATTGACGTTTTCCTTCAAAACCCTAATTGTGGTCCAGATGAAATTAAAACTTGTGAATCAAGCTTATTTGATCAATCCATTGTTGCAAATGGATCAATGTAGTGTATTTGCAAATGGATCATGTCTCGAGGTCTTGGCTCATGTTTTGCTCCAAAAGTCAACTTAGGGGTGAATTAGGTCAAGAAACCCTAATTCCTGATTTTTTATGAATGCATCCACTAAGGCTATTTTGACTTGATGATGGGACTCATAAGGTTCCTTGGAGCATTTTGGTTCATGCTTTGAAGCATTGGCTCATGCCTAGAAGAAATTTTTCATTTGGAGGCCTTGGTCGACCAAAACCCTAATTTGGTGACACTGGCGATCTCGAGGCTTGATTCTTGATGTGGGAGTCCTCTTGATCCCTTATGGATGTTTGAGAGGTTAGACAAGTTGAAGATCATGTCATTTCTTGATTGATCCTTTGTCTAAGTGCTTTGGGGGGCTCAAAACCCTAATTCTTGATTGTTGTGAATGCTCAACCATCTTTGAGGAGATTGATGAGGCATGAAGGTACATCCATATTATGGTGATGATTCTCACAATGATGGGAAATCTTGGTGGTCAAAATTTGGGGTATGACACGCCTCCTCTTGGGTTTTGTACAAGGACCCTCCGGCTTCTTAGAAGTTCTCATGCCTCCTCTTGGGCTTAATACAAGGACCCTGGAGACCTCTTAAAGGTATAGGATAGAACTTAGTCATCCTTTTCTAGAGCAGTCTTTCCAGAATCAAAACCTCAGACCAATTTAGGGTTGATTCTCATCCCTTAAAACACTTGCCTCCTCTTGGGCATCATACAAAGATAAACTCTTTCATACTAGTACACTTGGACAGTCTAATCTCCTCTTGTATCTCAAAGACATTCTCAAGTTCCCTACAAACACAAGAAAAAACCCTGGCCATTTAATCAATCTCCAGTAGAGTTAAAACCCTCACAGGATCTAAAACTCAGTCTTTTATCCTAAATTTCCCCAGCTAGGGTCAGCTTATCATCAAAACCTCAAGGCATCTGATACGTCAACTCTTTTGTAACCCTCAGCAAGAGTTGATTCCCCATTTTGGACCTGCCTCTGGATCTCAATAATCCTCAGCAGAAGCCAGCCTCCTCTTAGGCTTTGTATAATGACTTTCCTCAGCAAAGTTAGCCTCAAAAGCACTCTCTTGTTGAGACCTTCACTTTTTCAACACTCTCTTATTGAGTTAACCCTTTTTAGCCTCAATCTTGGGCTTTGTACAAGACAAACAAAGTACTCTCTTGTTGAGTCAATCACCTTTAAACACTCTCTTATTGAGTCATTCTTTCTAGACTCAATCTTAGGCTTTGTACAAGACACCATATAAACACTCTCTTGTTGAGTCATTTTCTTTTTTAGCCTCAATCTTGGGCTTTGTACAAGACATATATAAACTTTCTCCAACAAAGTCAAAATCTTCATAACCTTCTCTTAAGCTCGGGTTAAATATCTTCCCCAGCGGGGTCAATTCCTCTCAGCCTTCTCTTAGACTTTGAGAAATAATATCCTTAAGCAGAGTCAATCCTTTTTTCAGCCTCAATCTTGGGCTTTGTACAAGACACCCATAAATATCTTCAGCTGAGTCAGTCAAATAGCTTTCAGCCTCAATCTTGGCCTTTGTACAAGACACATATAAATCTCCTTAAGCAGAATTAATCTTCTTTTCAGCCTCCTCTTAGGCTTTGTATAATGATTTTCCCCAGTAAAGTCCGCCTCAATCTTGGGCTATGTACAAAACAAATCATACTCTCCAACTAAGACAATAAACTACTTTTAGCCATAATCTTGGGCTTTGTACAAGACAGATAAAACCTCTCACCAGTAGAGTCAGTTTCCCCTTTCAGCCTCAATCTTGGGCTTTGTACAAGATACACAAATATTTCCCCGAAAAAGTCAACTTTTAGCCTCCTCTTAGGCTTTGTATACTGATATCCCCCAAAGAGTCAGTCTCTTTTTAGCCTCAATCTTGAACTTTGTACAAGACAGATAAGCACTCTCTTGTTGAGTCAGTCTTCTCCATCCTCCTCTTAGGCTTTGTATAAGGACTTCCTAGTGGAGTCAATCAATCTCTTAGCTTCAACGTTGGGCTTTGATCAAAGACACAAAAATCAACATCCCCTCATATGAAATCAAAACCCCCTGTAGGAAGACATTGCTCTGTATATCACACATCAAAACAGACAATCAAAACAAACCCTAATTCCAGATAACTGTTGTAAGTGGCACACTTGTTGATTCAAATATCTAAGTTGTAGTCCATCTCTTATCCTGGTAAATCACTTTCTTTCATCTAATTGCTGTAAGTGGCAAGCCTCTGGGTTATTTACATCCACGCCATTGTCCCTCTCTTAGCATGAGAAATTCCTAAGGAAAAATGGCATTGCTCTACACTGAGTTAAATTTTTCTCCTTCCGGACAAATCCCCTATAAAGGAAATTATGGCATTGCTGGATTCACATATCCTAGTTAAAGTAATTCTCCTTTATAATCAGTTACCCAACAACTGTGATAAACAGACGAGATGTCTCCCTTTAGAGATGACAAATTCTCTCTCAGTCAAACCTTTTAGCTTCAATCTTGGGCTTTGAACAAGACACAAATACTCAACCCTTTAGCTTCCATCTTTGGTTTTGAACAAGACACCAAAACATCATCTCTTTCCTCCCATAGAATAGGAGGAACTACGATTGCTCTAATTTCCCTGTTTCTTTAAACGGGAATACGTAGACATAAGATTACGAAATCTTAGCGGGCACACCAATCAAAAACTCTAGGTCCAGTACCTTCAAACACTAATCAAAACTGAGGTCCAGTACCTCACCAAAATCATCAAAAACTCTCTCTCTCTCTCTCTCTCTCTCTCTCTCTCTCTCTCTCTTAAAAACCTCCCAAAGGAAAAACTTTCCCAACCCATAACGGATAAACACCATCAAGTATAATAGCAGACCCTATTGCTAACAACCTGTGGATAACCACATATAGGATGGGTAATTGACAACTCCCCATTGTATAACCTGACCCCGAACTACCCAAATCTCTTTCAACGTTTGTTCAATTAAACATCCACATGCAAGGTTAGTTTTAGATAGCTTCCCTCTCCCTTCCAGCTTCACGGGATAAATAAGAAATCAGAAAGTAGCACCCCACTCCTACCATTGCGGTGAGGAACCCACGACGATAAGGTGGTCGCGTCACCGACAAAAATCGCACGCTACAGTAAAATGGTGACTCTGCTGGGGACGTCTTTGATCTGTCTAGGACAAGGACTAGAATTCCTAAGAGGTCTAGGATGTTAGTTTTAGGAATAATATATATATATATATATATATATATATATATATATATATATACTGATTTTCCTACTTGATATCCGTGTTTATTTTTCTGTTAATGGGAATGCGAGTGATGTCGCATGTGGAAAGTTTGAGAGAATCCTAAGATATGTGATGGCTTAGACGGGTGGTCTTACAGGGAGTGATTCCCGAATAAGCGATCCCGGTAGACCATTAAATTAGTAGAGATACTGTCATACCACAAATTTTGACCACCAAGATTTCCTATCATTATGCAAATCATCATCACAATATGGATGTACTTTCATGTCTTATCAATCTCCTCAAGGAATTGTTGAGCATTCACTACTAACAAGCATTGGGGTTTTAAGCCCTCTTAGAGCTTAGACAAAGGATCAATCAAGAAATAATGTGATATTCAACTTGTCTAACCTCTCAAACACCCATAAAGGATCAAGAGGACTCCCACATCAAGAATCAAGCACAAGGTTGCAACCTTCCAAGTGGATCAAGCCTCAAGATCGCCAGTGTCACCAAATTAGGGTTTTGGTCGACTGAGGCCTCCAGATGAAAATTTTCCTCTGGGCATGAGCCAATGTTTCAAAATATAACTCAAGATACTCCAAGTGACCTCATAAACCTAATCATCAAGTCAATTTGACCTCACGGGATGCATTCACCAAAAATCAGGAATTAGGGTTTCTTAACCCAATTCACCACTAAGTTGACTTTTGGGACAAAACATGAGCAATGATCTCAAGGCATAATTTGAGGGCCTCTAATACACTACATTGATCCATTTGCAACAATGGATTGTGTAACACCCCAAATCCCATCGCGAATAAATAATACATAAATAAAATCAGAGTAACTAAAAATTTATTTTTCCGACAGAAACAAGGATGTCACATTTAAATAAACAAAACATCATCCCTGCTCATAAATTTGATACATAGCATAAAATAGAGTACCCTCAAAGGGAAACTTTTTCCATATAAAAGGAATGGTCAATTATGGAATAAAGCGGAAAGATCCATAACCGACTTGTTTTACAAAATAAATAGTTTGATAACATCCAAATATATATACAAGGTAATACAAAATATATTCAAACAATTATATACATAAATAACATAATCGTTTCCCCGACTCTCGTGCTACGTATCAGAGCAGACACCAAGACCGACAACAGAACGGAGGACTAGTCTCCACAAAAGACCTCCAGCAACTCTAATCTGCAATGCCTCATAGAGCATCATAAAACAGTAGAAGGGTGAGAAATAACAACTAAATCAAGATTGTATAATAATATGCAAACACACATTCAAACACATGAATGAATTGTCTCACCCATACCATCACATACTAACACATATAACATGCCACAAATACAACATATCACACATAATAAACCAAATCATGATTTTCCACTCATAACACATCCATTCATAATTCTCACCACAATTCATCACAACTCACTCATATACATCACAATGTATATATGTACAAAACCAAGCATATTCATCATGCACACTTCCACAATTCTTATCACTCCACATAAACATACATATTTATGTTTATTAATCAATGCACAAATACAGAGATGATAAATGCAAATCATAGAGACCGACTCACGACTATATGCAAATACAATGCGGTACCGACTCAATCATCTCAAGTTCACTCAGGAACTCAGCTGGAACCATCGCTCGTTACCAATGTAACTCCCCGTCGGGCCTACAATGTTCACCCATTGCTCACACCCCACATGGGTACACAACGTTTATGGATCGCTCACACCCCACCTGGGCACACGACCCGACCGCTCACACCCCACACGCGGGCACACGATCCGATTGCTCACACCTCACATAGGCACACAATCTTTTGTAATCATCGCTCACACCTCACATAGGCACACGACATTACAACGGATTCTCATTAGAATCACTCAACACAAGAATATACATCATTATGCTTCACATACAAAATGACTCAAGACATTCTTATAATGCATACATGTATACAAACATTGTCATGCATTCATCTCTTACAATCACATACAATTCATCAATATGAATTATTTCACCATCTTTATTCATGCATTAGAAATCAATCCAACAATGCATTTTCTTGCCATACGGCCACCAATTAGCATACATTGAACTTCACGTAAGCAATTCATTTTCACTCATACATGTAATCATAAACATGCATATAAAACCAATCACAACAAATCATATTCATCTGCCTTTCGGCCACACTTTATCATCACAACATGTCATCACATGCACTATCATTACTCAACATCATACAAGGCATACACATTAATATCAATGCCACATTGTATGTTACACAACCAATATACACATCATCATATTCATGCATTGAAAACAATTCAAACAATGCATTTCATCACCTACCACAATAATCATACAAATCACAATGACTTCCACAAGGGATTCACACCACAAAGGCTACCCACGACACATCATAACAACATACATTGATATTCAATCAAACAATGTATTTTTACCACACAACAACAACATTACCACAACATTGCATCACAACACCTTATCACAACATTTCATTACATGTATTCACATCATATAACATCACACAAGCTATATGTTATATAACAAAAGCATATAACATGATACCACATCAATCGCACACAAATACGACGGGAAAAGTCGACAAAATGACACGTTTCCAAAATCACGACTTAAATAAATCAGCCACTAATCTCAAAACCATTTTTACAAGAAAGAACATTTCATAAGCTTCCTAACGCTTCGAACGGGGACCAAAACGGACTTACGGATCAAAAGTTATGAATTTTTGAAGTTTTGAAATTTTTCATTTTGTCCAGACCTGCGGGCTGAGCGCCCGACCTGCGCGCTGAGCGCGAAATCTGCTGCAAATTGAAGCCTTAAAAACACCATTTTTCGACTTCCGGACATCCGTTTTCGATTCCGTAAAAAGCTGCGATCTCAGAATTCGACGTACTACAATATTTTCATCATTTAAAGGCCATCCAACACATTTTTCCGTCGTTGAAATATTTTGAAACATAGTTTTATCATTGAATTCTAAATTCGAACTCGCTCGAAACCGCGAAAAAACACGCAAACAACCATTCCCGATTAAACCCAAACCTTACCCGACTATACTACACAACTTATTCCACATTCTAACTGTGAAAACATCGATTTCACATAAATTCACCATTTTCTAATAAATATCAAAACCCTAACATTTCCAACCATACAAATCATCCTCGATCATTCCCACGAGTGTTCCCGATCAACTCTCATCATCTCCCGACTATCCTACGCAATCTATATCGCGTTCCAACCGTGGAAACATCGATTTCTATCGATTTGATCACAATTTATCAAAAGAGAAAACATTGTAAAACAACCAAAATAATCACAACAAACAACACATATACATACACAAGCAAAATATAATTGAAGCTTCTCACCCTTACCCGATTATTCGCGCTTTAAACAGAGTTTTTCCGATTTTTCCTCTTTCTCCTCTTCTCTCTTTCTTTCTTCTCCTTCTTTTCTCTTTTTCTCTTCTCTTTCTCTTTTTCTTCTTTCTCTTATTTTCTCTCTATCTCTTTCTATTTATATAAAAACAAATATCTAACCCCCAAAAAGACCAAAATACCCCTCAGCTCAATTATCTCCTAAACGCGCTCAAAATGCGATAAAACATAAACAATGATGAAAAATAACATTTTGTCAAATAAAAGTCAATAATAAAGTAATACAAAACCAAAACCAATTAAATCTACTCTATTAAATAAATCTAACAAAACCGGGGCGTTACAATTCTCCCCCACTTAGACATTTTCGTCCTCGAAAATATAACTGAGGCAAACAACTCTGGATACGACTCTCGCATCCGACCAACAAACCAACCTGCCAATCAAAGGCACACCACAAATAACACAAACTGACAAACCACCTTGCTAATAGCAACCTCAACAACGACACGACAACGACGACAACTACAACGACAAGATGCAAAGCCCATACAATGCACTTGACGACAAACTCACGACTCAAAGAAAAGCCAAGATACCAACACACAGGTTCACTCTAGAACCGAAACACAACAAGATCGTTACCCTACCCTAGGTAACACTCCCCTAATTCCCCACACAGGAATTAGCTACACACACTCGAACCATCACCATGGAAACGAGGCAACAACACAAACAAGAACATAAAGTTCCACGACACCACAAGGTCTCAACAACAACATCAACAAAACCAGAACACTGACAACAATGCTACGATTCACCAATCGAACATGCAACCAAACATCCATCTACATAGTAGCCCATGGATAACATTTAAACCTTTCACCTAACACTTCCATTCTGAAACGTCCAATAGTCTCACCAATCCTACCTATTCCCAATGTTCAACTTATGAATTCTTACAAGTCACACACACAAATACAAAATGTGCCACTACACACTTCCGCTGCACACTCTGATTACTCGTAACCATCAAGTCTGCCAATCTCACGTCCAAAGTCTAACTCTTTCTCACCTCTGCCAAAAATCACTGTGCACTTTAATATACCCAACCTCGCACTCTGCATGTTAGCTTACACACCAGACACAAGTCTCTGAACTGCTCAAATAATTCCAACTCCCTGACCATCAAAACAGACATGTATAAAAACTTTCGACTTAACTCATCAGGCACAACCTTAGCTTTTCCCGAAGGATACTCCAAGCCAAATTCATAACTCGTCACGAATTCTAACCATCCTCGTTGTCGCATACTATATTCCTTCAGACCAAACAGGTACTCAATATTCTTGTGATTACTAAACACTTCGAACCCAGAACCATAAAAATAATACCTCCAAATTTCCAACACAATACCACCGCAACCAACTCCAAATCCTGAATAGTATAGATCCTCAATCGTCATAAAGCATAAGCTACGACTTTACCCTCTTGCATTAACACACAATTAAACTCATCAATGACACATCACAATACCTTACAAACAGATTATTAGGATTACACAGAATCAAAACTGGAGCCGAAGACAATTTCTACATCCGCTCACCAAAACTTACTCACAACGAACGTCCAAAACAAACGACTCACCCTTTGCAAGTCAACCGAAGTAACGAAAATGCTAACTTGGAAAAACCTTACATAACCTCTGGTAATAACCAACTAAAGTCCAAAAAGCTTCTAATCACCTTAACCAACTTCGGAGCCTCTCAATGTAGAACTGCATCTATTTCCAACGAATCCTTAACCATACTCTCATCTGAAATAACATATCCAAGAAAACTAACCTTTTTCAACCCAAATTCTCACTTGAATAACTTAGCATAAAACTTCGTCTCTTTTCCACACTTGTAATTCAATTCTCAAACACTCTACCTGTTCTTCCTCTAAGTTTATAACAAATCCGAATATCCTTAATCAAAACCACTACGAACTTATCCAAATTCGTGACACAATCAAATCGACCACTGGAAGGAAAACCATTTTTATAAGAAAGAACATCTCACTCCGGGTTAAGAATCCAAAAGTTATGGATTTTAGAAAAAATCCAAGTTTTATTTTTGCTCCAAGTCGCGCTAAGCTGGCACCGTCCCACGCTGAGCGCGCTGCTCTCGGGTTGGAGAGGTTCAAAATTCTGCGGACCGCGCTGAGCGGGCATCTGCGCGCTGAGCGGGCACTGCGATTTTCAGAAAAATAGCCCTTCGACAGTCCTTCCCAAAACTCACCATTTTCATCTCAAATCAGCTCCAACCAACATAACAAGTATCAACAACCCACCAAAAGGGACTCTTAAATGTTACATCCATACCTAAAGGTTCTCTCAAAATTTCCATTAATGCCTTAAAACTCCCAAAACTTCAAACCTCACCAGAACTCTAAGTTTTGCTTTCCAAAGTCTCAATACCATTATACACTTCATGCTTGTTATTCCGTTCAATCATCATTCCTTTTTGTTACTAACAATACTGGAGCTCTCTAAGACGACACCTTAACGTTCCATCCAAAAACACATCTGAAAACCATGCCCAACCGACGGCCCATCACTGCGACTTCCTGACCATTTCCAGAACACTATTATCACAAACATGACCAACATCTGCGTCTCATTTCCTAGAAGTTCTTCTACTTACTTAGCAGATCCACCCTCTAATCCTCGCCTTCGTCCAATTTGAGTTCACACTCTACTTTCTGAGAACAACCATTAACGATACCCAATCATTCTCTCTCAATAACTTCCCAACTGGACCAACATACCAAAACCTCTAATCCGTCTCATCTTCCGATATAAGAATCTTCATCGACTCATCAAAACCATCCGTAATCATTTCCTTAATTCCAAACAATTTATTGCACATACTATCAAAGCCGAAAGGACATGTCTATTCCATCCAACATAATTTCCGTCTACTATCAACAAGAGATTAAGGGTGATCAGTTCCTCAATTTGTCAATAGACAGCCGACAATCATGATGGGGCATAAACCGTCTTTACCAAACTATAATAGCATTCCTTACATCCTGTGCACAAAACTACCTAAGGCACAAATCCTCAGTCGACACATACCTTACCTCCGCATTCCCTCCGGAATCGGGAACAACACTCTCCAAACAACACTTACCATCTTGCAATTCACAACACACTGAGCCAACGCTCCACACCTGAAGCAACATGGAGAAGTACCAGCTTCTCCCCCACTTATCTCAATCTCACACCTGAAGACAAAGGATTACCAAAAACCAGAAAGTACTGACAGTGTTCCACACACCTATCACGTACTAAGGGACAAACAACAACGACAGTATTCAACTGTCACACCAACTGACTCAACAACTTGGCCGGACGGACCGACCTGCTCTGATACCACTAATGTAACACCCCAAATCCCATCGCGAATAAATAATACATAAATAAAATCAGAGTAACTAAAAATTTATTTTTCCGACAGAAACAAGGATGTCACATTTAAATAAACAAAACATCATCCCTGCTCATAAATTTGATACATAGCATAAAATAGAGTACCCTCAAAGGGAAATTTTTTCCATATAAAAGGAATGGTCAATTATGGAATAAAGCGGAAAGATCCATAACCGACTTGTTTTACAAAATAAATAGTTTGATAACATCCAAATATATATACAAGGTAATACAAAATATATTCAAACAATTATATACATAAATAACATAATCGTTTCCCCGACTCTCGTGCTACGTATCAGAGCAGACACCAAGACCGACAACAGAACGGAGGACTAGTCTCCACAAAAGACCTCCAGCAACTCTAATCTGCAATGCCTCATAGAGCATCATAAAACAGCAGAAGGGTGAGAAATAACAACTAAATCAAGATTGTATAATAATATGCAAACACACATTCAAACACATGAATGAATTGTCTCACCCATACCATCACATACTAACACATATAACATGCCACAAATACAACATATCACACATAATAAACCAAATCATGATTTTCCACTCATAACGCATCCATTCATAATTCTCACCACAATTCATCACAACTCACTCATATACATCACAATGTATATATGTACAAAACCAAGCATATTCATCATGCACACTTCCACAATTCTTATCACTCCACATAAACATACATATTTATGTTTATTCATCAATGCACAAATACAGAGATGATAAATGCAAATCATAGAGACCGACTCACGACTTTATGCAAATGCAATGCGGGTACCGACTCAATCATCTCAAGTTCACTCAGGAACTCTGCTGGAACCATCGCTCGTTACCAATGTAACTCCCCGTCGGGCCTACGATGTTCACCCATTGCTCACACCCCACATGGGCACACAATGTTTACGGATCGCTCACACCCCACCTGGGCACACGACCCGACCGCTCACACCCCACACGCGGGCACACGATCCGATTGCTCACACCTCACATAGGTACACAATCTTTTGTAATCATCGCTCACACCTCACATAGGCACACGACATTACAACGGATTCTCATTAGAATCACTCAACACAAGAATGTACATCATTATGCTTCACATACAAAATGACTCAAGACATTCTTATAATGCATACATGTATTCAAACATTGTCATGCATTCATCTCTTACAATCACATACAATTCATCAATATGAATTATTTCACCATCTTTATTCATGCATTAGAAATCAATCCAACAATGCATTTTCTTGCCATACGGCCACCAATTAGCATACATTGAACTTCACGTAAGCAATTCATTTTCACTCATACATGTAATCATAAACATGCATATAAAACCAATCACAACATATCATATTCATCTGCCTTTCGGCCACACTTTATCATCACAACATGTCATCACATGCACTATCATTACTCAACATCATACAAGGCATACACATTAATATCAATGCCACATTGTATGTTACACAACCAATATACACATCATCATATTCATGCATTGAAAACAATTCAAACAATGCATTTCATCACCTACCACAACAATCATACAAATCACAATGACTTCCACAAGGGATTCACACCACAAAGGCTACCCACGACACATCATAACAACATACATTGATATTCAATCAAACAATGTATTTTTACCACACAACAACAACATTACCACAACATTGCATCACAACACCTTATCACAACATTTCATTACATGTATTCACATCATATAACAGCACACAAGCTATACGTTATATAACAAAAGCATATAACATGATACCACATCAATCGCACACAAATACGACGGGAAAAGTCGACAAAATAACACGTTTCCAAAACCACGACTTAAATAAATCAGCCACTAATCCCAAAACCATTTTTACAAGAAAGAACATTTCATAAGCTTCCTAACGCTTCGAACGGGGACCAAAACGGACTTACGGATCAAAAGTTATGAATTTTTGAAGTTTTGAAATTTTTCATTTTGTCCAGACCTGCGGGCTGAGCGCCCGACCTGCGCACGGAGCGCGAAATCTGCTGCAAATTGAAGCCTTAAAAACACCATTTTTCGACTTCCGGACATCCGTTTTCGATTCCGTAAAAAGCTGCGATCTCAGAATTCGACGTACTACAATATTTTCATCATTTAAAGGCCATCCAACACATTTTTCCGTCGTTGAAATATTTTGAAACATAGTTTTATCATTGAATTCTAAATTCGAACTCGCTCGAAACCGCGGAAAAACACGCAAACAACCATTCCCGATTAAACCCAAACCTTACCCGACTACACTACACAACTTATTCCACATTCTAACCGTGAAAACATCGATTTCACATAAATTCACCATTTTCTAATAAATATCAAAACCCTAACATTTCCAACCATACAAATCATCCTCGATCATTCCCACGAGTGTTCCCGATCAACTCTCATCATCTCCCGACTATCCTACGCAATCTATATCGCGTTCCAACCGTGGAAACATCGATTTCTATCGATTTGATCACAATTTATCAAAAGAGAAAACATTGTAAAACAACCAAAATAATCACAACAAACAACACATATACATACACAAGCAAAATATAATTGAAACTTCTCACCCTTACCCGATTATTCGCGCTTTAAACGGAGTTTTTCCGATTTTTCCTCTTTCTCCTCTTCTCTCTTTCTTTCTTCTCCTTCTTTTCTCTTTTTCTCTTCTCTTTCTCTTTTTCTTCTTTCTCTTATTTTCTCTCTATCTCTTTCTATTTATATAAAAACAAATATCTAACCCCCAAAAAGACCAAAATACCCCTCAGCTCAATTATCTCCTAAACGCTCTCAAAATGCGATAAAACATAAACAATGATGAAAAATAACATTTTGTCAAATAAAAGTCAATAATAAAGTAATACAAAACCAAAACCAATTAAATCTACTCTATTAAATAAATCTAACAAAACCGGGGTGTTACAATTCTCCCCCACTTAGACATTTTCGTCCTCGAAAATATAACTGAGGCAAACAACTCTGGATACGACTCTCGCATCCGACCAACAAACCAACCTGCCAATCAAAGGCACACCACAAATAACACAAACTGACAAACCACCTTGCTAATAGCAACCTCAACAACGACACGACAACGACGACAACTACAACGACAAGATGCAAAGCCCATACAATGCACTTGACGACAAACTCACGACTCAAAGAAAAGCCAAGATACCAACACACAGGTTTACTCTAGAACCGAAACACAACAAGATCGTTACCCTACCCTAGGTAACACTCCCCTAATTCCCCACACAGGAATTAGCTACACACACTCGAACCATCACCATGGAAACGAGGCAACAACACAAACAAGAACATAAAGTTCCACGACACCACAAGGTCTCAACAACAACATCAACAAAACCAGAACACTGACAACAATGCTACGATTCACCAATCGAACATGCAACCAAACATCCATCTACATAGTAGCCCATGGATAACATTTAAACCTTTCACCTAACACTTCCATTCTGAAACGTCCAATAGTCTCACCAATCCTACCTATTCCCAATGTTCAACTTATGAATTCTTACAAGTCACACACACAAATACAAAATGTGCCACTACACACTTCCGCTGCACACTCTGATTACTCGTAACCATCAAGTCTGCCAATCTCACGTCCAAAGTCTAACTCTTTCTCACCTCTGCCAAAAATCACTATGCACTTTAATATACCCAACCTCGCACTCTGCATGTTAGCTTACACACCAGACACAAGTCTCTGAACTGCTCAAATAATTCCAACTCCCTGACCATCAAAACAGACATGTATAAAAACTTTCGACTTAACTCATCAGGCACAACCTTAGCTTTTCCCGAAGGATACTCCAAGCCAAATTCATAACTCGTCACGAATTCTAACCATCCTCGTTGTCGCATACTCTATTCCTTCAGACCAAACAGGTACTCAATATTCTTGTGATTACTAAACACTTCGAACCCAGAACCATAAAAAAAATACCTCCAAATTTCCAACACAATACCACCGCAACCAACTCCAAATCCTGAATAGTATAGATCCTCTTATGAATCCTCAATCGTCATAAAGCATAAGCTACGACTTTACCCTCTTGCATTAACACACAATTAAACTCATCAAAGACACATCACAATACCTTACAAACAGATTATTAGGATTACACAGAATCAAAACTGGAGCCGTAGACAATTTCTACATCCGCTCACCAAAACTTACTCACAACGAACATCCAAAACAAACGACTCACCCTTTGCAAGTCAACCGAAGTAACGAAAATGCTAACTTGGAAAAACCTTACATAACCTCCGGTAATAACCAACTAAAGTCCAAAAAGCTTCTAATCACCTTAACCAACTTCGGAGCCTCTCAATGTAGAACTGCATCTATTTCCGACGAATCCTTAACCATACTCTCATCTGAAATAACATATCCAAGAAAACTAACCTTTTTCAACCCAAATTCTCACTTGAATAACTTAGCATAAAACTTCGTCTCTTTTCCACACTTGTAATTCAATTCTCAAACACTCTACCTGTTCTTCCTCTAAGTTTATAACAAATCCGAATATCCTCAATCAAAACCACTACGAACTTATCCAAATTCGTGACACAATCAAATCGACCACTGGAAGGAAAACCATTTTTATAAGAAAGAACATCTCACTCCGGGTTACGAATCCAAAAGTTATGGATTTTAGAAAAAATCCAAGTTTTATTTTTGCTCCAAGTCGCGCTAAGCGGGCACCGTCCCGCGCTGAGCGCGCTGCTCTCGGGTTGGAGAGGTTCAAAATTCTGCGGACCGCGCTGAGCGGGCATCTGCGCGCTGAGCGGGCACTGCGATTTTCAGAAAAATAGCCCTTCGACAGTCCTTCCCAAAACTCACCATTTTCATCTCAAATCAGCTCCAACCAACATAACAAGTATCAACAACCCACCAAAAGGGACTCTTAAATGTTACATCCATACCTAAAGGTTCTCTCAAAATTTCCATTAATGCCTTAAAACTCCCAAGACTTCAAACCTCACCAGAACTCTAAGTTTTGCTTTCCAAAGTCTCAATACCATTATACACTTCATGCTTGTTATTCCGTTCAATCATCATTCCTTTTTGTTACTAACAATACTGGAGCTCTCTAAGACGACACCTTAACGTTCCATCCAAAAACACATCTGAAAACCATGCCCACCCGACGGCCCATCACTGCGACTTCCTGACCATTTCCAGAACACTATTATCACAAACATGACCAACATCTGCGTCTCATTTCCTAGAAGTTGTTCTACTTACTTAGCAGATCCACCCTCTAATCCTCGCCTTCGTCCAATTTGAGTTCACACTCTACTTTCTGAGAACAACCATTAACGATACCCAATCATTCTCTCTCAATAACTTCCCAACTGGACCAACATACCAAAACCTCTAATCCGTCTCATCTTCCGATATAAGAATCTTCATCGACTCATCAAAACCATCCGTAATCATTTCCTTAATTCCAAACAATTTATTGCACATACTATCAAAGCCGAAAGGACATGTCTATTCCATCCAACATAATTTCCGTCTACTATCAACAAGAGATTAAGGGTGATCAGTTCCTCAATTTGTCAATAGACAGCCGACAATCATGATGGGGCATAAACCGTCTTTACCAAACTATAATAGCATTCCTTACATCCTGTGCACAAAACTACCTAAGGCACAAATCCTCAGTCGACACATACCTTACCTCCGCATTCCCTCCGGAATCGGGAACAACACTCTCCAAACAACACTTACCATCTTGCAATTCACAACACACTGAGCCAACGCTCCACACCTGAAGCAACATGGAGAAGTACCAGCTTCTCCCCCACTTATCTCAATCTCACACCTGAAGACAAAGGATTACCAAAAACCAGAAAGTACTGACAGTGTTCCACACACCTATCACGTACTAAGGGACAAACAACAACGACAGTATTCAACTGTCACACCAACTGACTCAACAACTTGGCCGGACGGACCGACCTGCTCTGATACCACTAATGTAACAACCCAAATCCCATCGCGAATAAATAATACATAAATAAAATCAGAGTAACTAAAAATTTATTTTTCCGACAGAAACAAGGATGTCACATTTAAATAAACAAAACATCATCCCTGCTCATAAATTTGATACATAGCATAAAATAGAGTACCCTCAAAGGGAAACTTTTTCCATATAAAAGGAATGGTCAATTATGGAATAAAGCGGAAAGATCCATAACCGACTTGTTTTACAAAATAAATAGTTTGATAACATCCAAATATATATACAAGGTAATACAAAATATATTCAAACAATTATATACATAAATAACATAATCGTTTCCCCGACTCTCGTGCTACGTATCAGAGCAGACACCAAGACCGACAACAGAACGGAGGACTAGTCTCCACAAAAGACCTCCAGCAACTCTAATCTGCAATGCCTCATAGAGCATCATAAAACAGCAGAAGGGTGAGAAATAACAACTAAATCAAGATTGTATAATAATATGCAAACACACATTCAAACACATGAATGAATTGTCTCACCCATACCATCACATACTAACACATATAACATGCCACAAATACAACATATCACACATAATAAACCAAATCATGATTTTCCACTCATAACGCATCCATTCATAATTCTCACCACAATTCATCACAACTCACTCATATACATCACAATGTATATATGTACAAAACCAAGCATATTCATCATGCACACTTCCACAATTCTTATCACTCCACATAAACATACATATTTATGTTTATTCATCAATGCACAAATACAGAGATGATAAATGCAAATCATAGAGACCGACTCACGACTTTATGCAAATGCAATGCGGTACCGACTCAATCATCTCAAGTTCACTCAGGAACTCTGCTGGAACCATCGCTCGTTACCAATGTAACTCCCCGTCGGGCCTACGATGTTCACCCATTGCTCACACCCCACATGGGCACACAATGTTTACGGATCGCTCACACCCCACCTGGGCACACGACCCGACCGCTCACACCCCACACGCGGGCACACGATCCGATTGCTCACACCTCACATAGGCACACAATCTTTTGTAATCATCGCTCACACCTCACATAGGCACACGACATTACAACGGATTCTCATTAGAATCACTCAACACAAGAATGTACATCATTATGCTTCACATACAAAATGACTCAAGACATTCTTATAATGCATACATGTATTCAAACATTGTCATGCATTCATCTCTTACAATCACATACAATTCATCAATATGAATTATTTCACCATCTTTATTCATGCATTAGAAATCAATCCAACAATGCATTTTCTTGCCATACGGCCACCAATTAGCATACATTGAACTTCACGTAAGCAATTCATTTTCACTCATACATGTAATCATAAACATGCATATAAAACCAATCACAACATATCATATTCATCTGCCTTTCGGCCACACTTTATCATCACAACATGTCATCACATGCACTATCATTACTCAACATCATACAAGGCATACACATTAATATCAATGCCACATTGTATGTTACACAACCAATATACACATCATCATATTCATGCATTGAAAACAATTCAAACAATGCATTTCATCACCTACCACAACAATCATACAAATCACAATGACTTCCACAAGGGATTCACACCACAAAGGCTACCCACGACACATCATAACAACATACATTGATATTCAATCAAACAATGTATTTTTACCACACAACAACAACATTACCACAACATTGCATCACAACACCTTATCACAACATTTCATTACATGTATTCACATCATATAACAGCACACAAGCTATACGTTATATAACAAAAGCATATAACATGATACCACATCAATCGCACACAAATACGACGGGAAAAGTCGACAAAATAACACGTTTCCAAAACCACGACTTAAATAAATCATCCACTAATCCCAAAACCATTTTTACAAGAAAGAACATTTCATAAGCTTCCTAACGCTTCGAACGGGGACCAAAACGGACTTACGGATCAAAAGTTATGAATTTTTGAAGTTTTGAAATTTTTCATTTTGTCCAGACCTGCGGGCTGAGCGCCCGACCTGCGCACTGAGCGCGAAATCTGCTGCAAATTGAAGCCTTAAAAACACCATTTTTCGACTTCCGGACATCCGTTTTCGATTCCGTAAAAAGCTGCGATCTCAGAATTCGACGTACTACAATATTTTCATCATTTAAAGGCCATCCAACACATTTTTCCGTCGTTGAAATATTTTGAAACATAGTTTTATCATTGAATTCTAAATTCGAACTCGCTCGAAACCGCGGAAAAACACGCAAACAACCATTCCCGATTAAACCCAAACCTTACCCGACTACACTACACAACTTATTCCACATTCTAACCGTGAAAACATCGATTTCACATAAATTCACCATTTTCTAATAAATATCAAAACCCTAACATTTCCAACCATACAAATCATCCTCGATCATTCCCACGAGTGTTCCCGATCAACTCTCATCATCTCCCGACTATCCTACGCAATCTATATCGCGTTCCAACCGTGGAAACATCGATTTCTATCGATTTGATCACAATTTATCAAAAGAGAAAACATTGTAAAACAACCAAAATAATCACAACAAACAACACATATACATACACAAGCAAAATATAATTGAAACTTCTCACCCTTACCCGATTATTCGCGCTTTAAACGGAGTTTTTCCGATTTTTCCTCTTTCTCCTCTTCTCTCTTTCTTTCTTCTCCTTCTTTTCTCTTTTTCTCTTCTCTTTCTCTTTTTCTTCTTTCTCTTATTTTCTCTCTATCTCTTTCTATTTATATAAAAACAAATATCTAACCCCCAAAAAGACCAAAATACCCCTCAGCTCAATTATCTCCTAAACGCTCTCAAAATGCGATAAAACATAAACAATGATGAAAAATAACATTTTGTCAAATAAAAGTCAATAATAAAGTAATACAAAACCAAAACCAATTAAATCTACTCTATTAAATAAATCTAACAAAACCGGGGTGTTACAATTCTCCCCCACTTAGACATTTTCGTCCTCGAAAATATAACTGAGGCAAACAACTCTGGATACGACTCTCGCATCCGACCAACAAACCAACCTGCCAATCAAAGGCACACCACAAATAACACAAACTGACAAACCACCTTGCTAATAGCAACCTCAACAACGACACGACAACGACGACAACTACAACGACAAGATGCAAAGCCCATACAATGCACTTGACGACAAACTCACGACTCAAAGAAAAGCCAAGATACCAACACACAGGTTTACTCTAGAACCGAAACACAACAAGATCGTTACCCTACCCTAGGTAACACTCCCCTAATTCCCCACACAGGAATTAGCTACACACACTCGAACCATCACCATGGAAACGAGGCAACAACACAAACAAGAACATAAAGTTCCACGACACCACAAGGTCTCAACAACAACATCAACAAAACCAGAACACTGACAACAATGCTACGATTCACCAATCGAACATGCAACCAAACATCCATCTACATAGTAGCCCATGGATAACATTTAAACCTTTCACCTAACACTTCCATTCTGAAACGTCCAATAGTCTCACCAATCCTACCTATTCCCAATGTTCAACTTATGAATTCTTACAAGTCACACACACAAATACAAAATGTGCCACTACACACTTCCGCTGCACACTCTGATTACTCGTAACCATCAAGTCTGCCAATCTCACGTCCAAAGTCTAACTCTTTCTCACCTCTGCCAAAAATCACTATGCACTTTAATATACCCAACCTCGCACTCTGCATGTTAGCTTACACACCAGACACAAGTCTCTGAACTGCTCAAATAATTCCAACTCCCTGACCATCAAAACCGACATGTATAAAAACTTTCGACTTAACTCATCAGGCACAACCTTAGCTTTTCTCGAAGGATACTCCAAGCCAAATTCATAACTCGTCACGAATTCTAACCATCCTCGTTGTCGCATACTCTATTCCTTCAGACCAAACAGGTACTCAATATTCTTGTGATTACTAAACACTTCGAACCCAGAACCATAAAAAAAATACCTCCAAATTTCCAACACAATACCACCGCAACCAACTCCAAATCCTGAATAGTATAGATCCTCTTATGAATCCTCAATCGTCATAAAGCATAAGCTACGACTTTACCCTCTTGCATTAACACACAATTAAACTCATCAAAGACACATCACAATACCTTACAAACAGATTATTAGGATTACACAGAATCAAAACTGGAGCCGTAGACAATTTCTACATCCGCTCACCAAAACTTACTCACAACGAACATCCAAAACAAACGACTCACCCTTTGCAAGTCAACCGAAGTAACGAAAATGCTAACTTGGAAAAACCTTACATAACCTCCGGTAATAACCAACTAAAGTCCAAAAAGCTTCTAATCACCTTAACCAACTTCGGAGCCTCTCAATGTAGAACTGCATCTATTTCCGACGAATCCTTAACCATACTCTCATCTGAAATAACATATCCAAGAAAACTAACCTTTTTCAACCCAAATTCTCACTTGAATAACTTAGCATAAAACTTCGTCTCTTTTCCACACTTGTAATTCAATTCTCAAACACTCTACCTGTTCTTCCTCTAAGTTTATAACAAATCCGAATATCCTCAATCAAAACCACTACGAACTTATCCAAATTCGTGACACAATCAAATCGACCACTGGAAGGAAAACCATTTTTATAAGAAAGAACATCTCACTCCGGGTTAAGAATCCAAAAGTTATGGATTTTAGAAAAAATCCAAGTTTTATTTTTGCTCCAAGTCGCGCTAAGCTGGCACCGTCCCGCGCTGAGCGCGCTGCTCTCGGGTTGGAGAGGTTCAAAATTCTGCGGACCGCGCTGAGCGGGCATCTGCGCGCTGAGCGGGCACTGCGATTTTCAGAAAAATAGCCCTTCGACAGTCCTTCCCAAAACTCACCATTTTCATCTCAAATCAGCTCCAACCAACATAACAAGTATCAACAACCCACCAAAAGGGACTCTTAAATGTTACATCCATACCTAAAGGTTCTTTCAAAATTTCCATTAATGCCTTAAAACTCCCAAGACTTCAAACCTCACCAGAACTCTAAGTTTTGCTTTCCAAAGTCTCAATACCATTATACACTTCATGCTTGTTATTCCGTTCAATCATCATTCCTTTTTGTTACTAACAATACTGGAGCTCTCTAAGACGACACCTTAACGTTCCATCCAAAAACACATCTGAAAACCATGCCCAACCGACGGCCCATCACTGCGACTTCCTGACCATTTCCAGAACACTATTATCACAAACATGACCAACATCTGCGTCTCATTTCCTAGAAGTTCTTCTACTTACTTAGCAGATCCACCCTCTAATCCTCGTCTTCGTCCAATTTGAGTTCACACTCTACTTTCTGAGAACAACCATTAACGATACCCAATCATTCTCTCTCAATAACTTCCCAACTGGACCAACATACCAAAACCTCTAATCCGTCTCATCTTCCGATATAAGAATCTTCATCAACTCATCAAAACCATCCGTAATCATTTCCTTAATTCCAAACAATTTATTGCACATACTATCATAGCCGAAAGGACATGTCTATTCCATCCAACATAATTTCCGTCTACTATCAACAAGAGATTAAGGGTGATCAGTTCCTCAATTTGTCAATAGACAGCCGACAATCATGATGGGGCATAAACCGTCTTTACCAAACTATAATAGCATTCCTTACATCCTGTGCACAAAACTACCTAAGGCACAAATCCTCAGTCGACACATACCTTACCTCCGCATTCCCTCCGGAATCGGGAACAACACTCTCCAAACAACACTTACCATCTTGCAATTCACAACACACTGAGCCAACGCTCCACACCTGAAGCAACATGGAGAAGTACCAGCTTCTCCCCCACTTATCTCAATCTCACACCTGAAGACAAAGGATTACCAAAAACCAGAAAGTACTGACAGTGTTCCACACACCTATCACGTACTAAGGGACAAACAACAACGACAGTATTCAACTGTCACACCAACTGACTCAACAACTTGGCCGGACGGACCGACCTGCTCTGATACCACTAATGTAACAACCCAAATCCCATCGCGAATAAATAATACATAAATAAAATCAGAGTAACTAAAAATTTATTTTTCCGACAGAAACAAGGATGTCACATTTAAATAAACAAAACATCATCTCTGCTCATAAATTTGATACATAGCATAAAATAGAGTACCCTCAAAGGGAAATTTTTTCCATATAAAAGGAATGGTCAATTATGGAATAAAGCGGAAAGATCCATAACCGACTTGTTTTACAAAATAAATAGTTTGATAACATCCAAATATATATACAAGGTAATACAAAATATATTCAAACAATTATATACATAAATAACATAATCGTTTCCCCGACTCTCGTGCTACGTATCAGAGCAGACACCAAGACCGACAACAGAACGGAGGACTAGTCTCCACAAAAGACCTCCAGCAACTCTAATCTGCAATGCCTCATAGAGCATCATAAAACAGCAGAAGGGTGAGAAATAACAACTAAATCAAGATTGTATAATAATATGCAAACACACATTCAAACACATGAATGAATTGTCTCACCCATACCATCACATACTAACACATATAACATGCCACAAATACAACATATCACACATAATAAACCAAATCATGATTTTCCACTCATAACGCATCCATTCATAATTCTCACCACAATTCATCACAACTCACTCATATACATCACAATGTATATATGTACAAAACCAAGCATATTCATCATGCACACTTCCACAATTCTTATCACTCCACATAAACATACATATTTATGTTTATTCATCAATGCACAAATACAAAGATGATAAATGCAAATCATAGAGACCGACTCACGACTTTATGCAAATGCAATGTGGTACCGACTCAATCATCTCAAGTTCACTCAGGAACTCTGCTGGAACCATCGCTCGTTACCAATGTAACTCCCCGTCGGGCCTACGATGTTCACCCATTGCTCACACCCCACATGGGCACACAATGTTTATGGATCGCTCACACCCCACCTGGGCACACGACCCGACCGCTCACACCCCACACGCGGGCACACGATCCGATTGCTCACACCTCACATAGGCACACAATCTTTTGTAATCATCGCTCACACCTCACATAGGCACACGACATTACAACGGATTCTCATTAGAATCACTCAACACAAGAATGTACATCATTATGCTTCACATACAAAATGACTCAAGACATTCTTATAATGCATACATGTATACAAACATTGTCATGCATTCATCTCTTACAATCACATACAATTCATCAATATGAATTATTTCACCATCTTTATTCATGCATTAGAAATCAATCCAACAATGCATTTTCTTGCCATACGGCCACCAATTAGCATACATTGAACTTCACGTAAGCAATTCATTTTCACTCATACATGTAATCATAAACATGCATATAAAACCAATCACAACATATCATATTCATCTGCCTTTCGGCCACACTTTATCATCACAACATGTCATCACATGCACTATCATTACTCAACATCATACAAGGCATACACATTAATATCAATGCCACATTGTATGTTACACAACCAATATACACATCATCATATTCATGCATTGAAAACAATTCAAACAATGCATTTCATCACCTACCACAACAATCATACAAATCACAATGACTTCCACAAGGGATTCACACCACAAAGGCTACCCACGACACATCATAACAACATACATTGATATTCAATCAAACAATGTATTTTTACCACACAACAACAACATTACCACAACATTGCATCACAACACCTTATCACAACATTTCATTACATGTATTCACATCATATAACAGCACACAAGCTATACGTTATATAACAAAAGCATATAACATGATACCACATCAATCGCACACAAATACGACGGGAAAAGTCGACAAAATGACACGTTTCCAAAACCACGACTTAAATAAATCAGCCACTAATCCCAAAACCATTTTTACAAGAAAGAACATTTCATAAGCTTCCTAACGCTTCGAACGGGGACCAAAACGGACTTACGGATCAAAAGTTATGAATTTTTGAAGTTTTGAAATTTTTCATTTTGTCCAGACCTGCGGGCTGAGCGCCCGACCTGCGCGCTGAGCGCGAAATCTGCTGCAAATTGAAGCCTTAAAAACACCATTTTTCGACTTCCGGACATCCGTTTTCGATTCCGTAAAAAGCTGCGATCTCAGAATTCGATGTACTACAATATTTTCATCATTTAAAGGCCATCCAACACATTTTTCCGTCGTTGAAATATTTTGAAACATAGTTTTATCATTGAATTCTAAATTCGAACTCGCTCAAAACCGCGGAAAAACACGCAAACAACCATTCCCGATTAAACCCAAACCTTACCCGACTACACTACACAACTTATTCCACATTCTAACTGTGAAAACATCGATTTCACATAAATTCACCATTTTCTAATAAATATCAAAACCCTAACATTTCCAACCATACAAATCATCCTCGATCATTCCCACGAGTGTTCCCGATCAACTCTCATCATCTCCCGACTATCCTACGCAATCTATATCGCGTTCCAACCGTGGAAACATCGATTTCTATCGATTTAATCACAATTTATCAAAAGAGAAAACATTGTAAAACAACCAAAATAATCACAACAAACAACACATATACATACACAAGCAAAATATAATTGAAACTTCTCACCCTTACCCGATTATTCGCGCTTTAAACGGAGTTTTTCCGATTTTTCCTCTTTCTCCTCTTCTCTCTTTCTTTCTTCTCCTTCTTTTCTCTTTTTCTCTTCTCTTTCTCTTTTTCTTCTTTCTCTTATTTTCTCTCTATCTCTTTCTATTTATATAAAAACAAATATCTAACCCCCAAAAAGACCAAAATACCCCTCAGCTCAATTATCTCCTAAACGCTCTCAAAATGCGATAAAACATAAACAATGATGAAAAATAACATTTTGTCAAATAAAAGTCAATAATAAAGTAATACAAAACCAAAACCAATTAAATCTACTCTATTAAATAAATCTAACAAAACCGGGGCGTTACAGATTGATCCAAGAAGCTTGATCTACAAGTTTCAATTTCATCAGGACCACAATTAGGGTTTTGAGGAAAAAGTCAACTGTACCTTTGTCTTTTGACCAAGACATGCTCCCAAACCTTTGGACATGATTAAATACACCCTATAACCCGTATGGAATCCTCCATTAAGTTTGATCTAGGTCAATGACTTGATTTCATAGAGGATCGCACAGTTTAGATTTCATCTGCTAAAAAAGTCAACTGTAGAAAAAGTCAAAGTTTGACTTTTTGATTTTTTGGTCAACCAAGGTTCCTTAACCCTATAATGATGTTAATGTGTGATTGGAATCATCATTCATCAAGAAAAACCAAAGAAAGTGAGATAACTTGTAAAAGGGGTAACCATAAAAACTTATAATTTTTCTAAGTTATGGAACAAAGTGGTTAGGGTACCAACTTCCAAGGATCATAACTTGAGATCCAAGCAACCATTTTGGATGGTCCAAAGATGGATTTGTAGCTCTCATGGCATACTTGAAAAGTGTCAACTACACCTTATTCCAATTCCTCATGGATTTCAAGTTATGGGATGATCAAAATGGCTGAAAACACAAAAGTGACATTTTTCCAACACTTAGTGAAATTTTCACTAAGTCAGAATTTGCTTCAATTTTTCCAAAATGTTGAGGCATTTTTTAACCAAATGCAATTTGCTTCAAAACCAAAGTTGGACATCACATTAAAGTAGGATACATCAGCTTTCCAAAGTGACCAAGAACTCCATCAAATTCCATTTGAGCTAGGAGTTATGACAGCTGCAACATGCCTTGCTGCAAACTGTCTTGGCAAGGAAGATTGTGCATTAGGGCTCGATTTTATCAATTTGTGCAAATGAAAAACAAGTTTATCCATCTGCACACCTGAGAGGGAGACCAAGGAGGAACAAACACTGATCCATAAGCCTCCCAAGTCTTTGGAACTACATATAGGTTTGGCACCCCTAAAGGCTAAAGATGCCTTAAGACTCCAATTTTGTTTTGAGGCATTCAATGGATGCTTAAAGGTGGCATGTATCAGAGTAAAAATTAACACTTCAGTCAAGCCTTATCCTTGAATCAAAGAACCATAGGCTTGTGCTCTAACCTCTAGTCAATGGCTAGAGGAGACTTGAGATTCCATTTGATCACCATTGGCCAACAGCATGCTGTAGTTGCCACACACTATTGCTTGCAAAACAAACTTGCTCTACTATAAATAGAGCTCATTTGTGATCAGTTTGAGTACCCCAAAGCACCCAAACTGATGCTTTCCTCAAAATCCCTTTATCTAGGCCAAAATGCCTTCTTTTGCAAGGTAACTCTGAGTTTTTGAGTTAGAGAGTATTTCCACCACAGCTCATGATCCAAACACATCCAATATGTCATATCTAAGCTGTCCAAACTCTCACTTGTGACCTGTAACACTAAAATCTCAAAGTCCCCTCTCAAAACCTCAAAATTGGACTTTTTTGTATTTTTCAAGCCATGTCTTGATTCAGTCACTTTCAAAACTAGATAAAACCTCAAACACACTCCAAATATCATCCTTGAATTGTCCCAAATGGTTCCCCACATCTGGAACACCATTTGAGAGAGTTGCCATATTGGTCACTTTTTCCCTTTTTGCAAGAAAGAGCTCAAACTTGTTCCTGAGGATTCCAGCTGGTTCCAACCATTCTAAAAGTTTCTAAGGGATCAATTAAGAGTGTCTAAAGCATCAAATTACTTCTGGCACAAGAAACTTGGCAGATAGCGCAAAAAGTTCCTAAAGAGATAAGCATCACAACTTGAACTCTTTGAAATATGCATTACTTTGAAGTCCATTGTTCATGCACATCTCATACATGTTATATATGTTGTGTTTGAACCAATTCATCATGTAATTCATGCCTTTAACAAGAGGTAGCATAAAAAATGCAATTATAGGCCTATTTCAAGAACACCATCGGGTTTTGAACTAGGAGCCTCATCTGAAAAAACCACCAGCACCATTGGATTCCTTGTGAAATTCTAGGCAGGATAGACCTAAATTTTTTCCCAATCCATGGAGAAATGAGAAAGTTACAAGCTTCACGTTTTTGGGCAAAACCTTGCCTTGGCTAGGCTAAAAACAAGGCATGCCTCATGTATTCATGGGGTGATTTTGATACACGAATGTATAACCACCCCAGTGGTAGAAGGCGCGCGCTGCACCCTAGAGGTCTGGGGTTCGAATCCCCCTCGCCCCAGATCCTCTTTTTACCACTTTTTCCATTTTTTTTTATATATTTTGATATATTTTAAATGATTTGGAAAATTAATTTCTCCTTCAATTTTAATAAATTTTGATTGGTTCTTTTTGCAAAAAATCACAAAAATGTTAAAATATTTTATTCCTCAAAAAAATTAAATTTATATTAATTATTTAATATAGTTGATATTTTTGTAAATAAATTCATTTTTTATTATTTTTAAACCTTTTGAAAATGAATATTCACCTTGAAAAAACAAAACCAAATGAGTTCTAAATCATCTTGTGATTAAAACTTCATTTTTCAAACCTTAATCAAAAATCACAATTAGTTTATTTAAACTTATTTGGTATTTTTGTCATTTTATTCATTTTATTAAAAGGATTACTTTTTAAAAAATGATGAAATTAGGGTTTCTTTGATTTTTACCATAACAAACTTTTTTAAAAACACTTTTGAGCCTCAAATAGAGTGTAAGACCCAACCCCTTTTGAAAGCCAAAATAATTTGGGCCTCGGTCATCGTATAAGACCCACTGTGTTTTCAAACCTCGGCGCGATCGCCATTTTTCAAACAAATAATCATCTGGGCCTCTCCTCGAGCTATAAGTCCCATTCCTTTTCTTAAAAACACTTTTGGGCCTCTAATAGAGTGTAAGACCCAACCCCTTTTTGTAAATAAACATTTTTGGGCCTCACATATTGTATAAGTCCCTCTGTATATTTTCAAAACAACGGCACGATCGTCGCCTTTTCAAAATCATCTGGGCATCTCCCTGATATCCTGTACAGAAATAAACTTTGGGCCTATAATAGAGTGTAAGACCCAATCCCCTTTTGACCAAAAATTTTTGGGCCTCAGTCGTTGTATAAGTCCCTATACGATATTTAAAACAACAGTACAATCACTGTTCAAACCTTGGGCCTCTCCTTGAGTATAAGCCCCAACAATTTTTTCACAAACAACTACCTTTTGATTTAGGTTCAAATATACAGTTGTTATCAAAACTTTCTTTAATTTCTCTGAACAACTAACAATACAGCATGAAAGCTCGCTCACCTGTAAGTTTTAAATAGCTTTCCTTTACTCGCTTTAATATATATAACTGTATTGTGGGAAGCTACGTATGGTTAGTCTTATTTCATTCTTTTAAATATATGTCAAATATATATAACTGTATTGTGGGAAGCTGTGTATGGTTAGACTTCTTTCATATCCTTTTAAAATACTTGTCATATATCAACTGTATATATACTAGTATAGCTATTTAGAGTTTTCCCCGGCAACTAGGTCTAGAACTAAGTAAAGCCATGTTGGTCACTCTTAAATACAAACAAAACTAGATCCCCATAGGATTTCCAGATACAATCTTCCCTTCTCTTGGGGTTAAACAATATGGAACAAAGAGAAAGGCAGTATTCTCGGTGAACCTTTTCTCAGACTGTCACCCCTAGAAATTGTCAAAGAAATTCTACTCCCCAGAGTTAATCTATTCTCGGTGAATAGCATCTCTTGAGTTTCTTTAAATCACAGAACTTTCACTAGATGATATATTCTCGGTGAATAGCATTTCTTGAACTTCTCTTGGTTTGGGACCCATAGGCTTCCTAAAAGCATCCCCGCCTCCTCTTGGGCTTTGTACAAGGACCCCTCGGCTTCTTATAAGTTCTCATGCCTTCTCTTGGTCTTAATAGAAGGACCCTGATGACCTCTTAAAGATATAAGACAGAACTTAGTCATCCTTTGCTAGAGCAGTCTTTCCAGTGTCAGACCTCCGGCCACTTTAGGGTTGATTCTCATACCTTAATGACTTTGCCTCCTCTTGGGCATCATATAAAAGATAAAACTCCTCCACACCAGCAGACTTGGACAGTCTAATCCCCTTGAGTCTCAAAGACATTCTCATGTTCCTTACAACTATAGGAAGAAACCCCGGGCATTCTGGATCGATCTCCAGCAGAAACCCAGCCTCTCTCATGAGAGTTCCCCGACCAGGGTCAACACTATCTCAAATCAGAACCTCAGGGTATCTGACATCTCAACTCTTCTGTAACCCTCAGTAAGAGTTGATTCCCCACTTGGACCTGCTTGGGGATCTCAATTATCCCTGGCAAAAGATAGCCTCCTCTTAGGCTTTGTATAATGATCCTTCCTCAGTGAAGTCAGTATCCTCTTGGGATTTGTTCAAATGATTCTCCCCAGTGGAGCTAACCTTTCCAGACTCTCTTGTTGGGTAAAAACCCTTTTTGCCTCAATCTCGAGCTTCGTACGAGACAGCAAATCACTCTCTAGTTGAGTATAAAAGACGCTTTTGTTGAGTCAGTCAACTTTCAGACTCTCTTGTTGAGTCAATCCCTTTTCAGACTCTCGTTGAGTCAGTCACTTTTTAGACTCTCTTGTTGAGTCAATCACCTTTCAGACTCTCTTATTGAGTCAATCACCTTTCAGTACTCTCCTGTTGAGTCAACCTTTTTAGCCTCAATCCTAGGCTTTGTACAGGACAGATAAGAACACTCTCTTGTTAAGTCAACCCTTTTAGCCTCAATCTTGGGCTTTGTACAAGACATAAATTCCCTCTCTTAAACTGGGGATAAATATCTTCCCCAGCCGAGTCATTTCCCCCCAGCCTTCGTTTAGGCTTTGAGGAATAATTTCCCCAAGCAGAGTCAAACTCATTGTCGCCTCAATCTTGGGCTTTGTACAAGACACTTAAAATATCCTCACCAGAATCAATTAAATTTCCCATTTCAGCCTCTGTCTTGGGCTTTGTACAAGAAACATACAAAACTCCCTGGTGGAGTCAAAACAACTTTTAGCCCCCTCTTAGGCTTTGTATAATGATATCACCAAAGAGTTAGTCTCTTTTTTGCCTCAATCTCGGGCTTTGTACGAGATAGATAAAAAATACTCTCTTGTTGAGTCAGCTTTTCCCAGCCTTCTCTTAGGCTTTGTATAAGGACTTCCCTAGTGGAGTCAATCAGCCTCTTAGCTTCAATCTTGGGCTTTGATCAAAGCACGCAAAAATCAACAATCCCCCCTTAGAGATGACAAATTCTCTCTCAGTCAAACCTTTTAGCTTCAATCTTGGGCTTGGAACAAGACACAAATAAACCCTTTAGCCTCTGTCTTGGGCTTTGAACGAGACACCAAAACATCTCTTTCCTCCCTTAGAATTGGAGGAACTACGATTGCTCTGATTTCCCTGTTTCTTTTAAACGGGAATATGTAGGCATAAGATTGCGAAATCTTAGCGAGCATACCAATAAAAAACCCTAGGTCATGTACCTTCATATCAATCAAAACTTTAGGTTTCATACCTTAAGCCATCATCATCATCATTTTCCATAGAAAACAAAACTCACTCTCCCTGTCATACTTTCCCAAGAAACTTTCCCAACCCATTACCAGATAAACACCATCAATTACAAAGCGAAACCCTAAAGCTAATATCCTGTGCATAACCACATATAGGATGGGTAATTGAAACTACCCATTGTATAACCTGACCCCGGACCCCCCAATCCCTTTTAAGCATTTGTTAAACATTCGCGTGCAATGTTAGTTTTAGATAGCTTCCCTTTCCCTTTCAGCTTCATGGGATAAATATGAAATCAGAAAGTAGCACCCTTTCTCCTCGAGGAGGAAAACCCAAACTTCAGCGATAAGGTGGTTGCGTCACCGACAAAATTCGCTCGCTACAGTAAAATGGTGACTCTGCTGGGGAGTCCTTAGATTAATCCTTTGGGGCATTGTCCCCATTTTCCACACTAAAATGACGACTCTGCTGGGGAGTCTTTAGATTGATCCTTGGGGCATCGTCCCCATTTTCCACAGTAAAATGGAGACTCTGCTGGGGAGTCATTGTCTGTTAGGGACTAGGATTATTATAGCTCTTAAGAGGTCTAGGATGTTAGTTTTAGGACAAATATATATATCGCTTTTCCTAATTGATATCCGTGTTTATTTTTCTGCTAATGGGACTGCGGGTGATGCTGCATCTGGAAAGATTGAGTATACACCTAAGATAAGTGATGGCACTAGACGGGTAATCTTACAGGGAGTGACTCCCAAATAAGAGGTCTCGGTTGACCATCGAATCAGTGGAGATGCCCTTTGCAGATTCAATGCCTATACGACTTCGGTTGTTGAAAGCAGATTGTTCGATTGGGTTATCTGAGAAGCTGAGGATTTTAGTAGATTGAAACCATGTTACTATTTTGTAGTGCGGAAGCTATCAGAAATAGTTGTCACACAATACTACCCTCATTTGAGATTACTCTAAGATGCATCAGCTCGCTCAGCTGATTCCAGCCTGCTGTTGTTATCCCAAGAAGGGTCAATGATTTTGAGGACAGGTACAAAAAATCACCAGTATAACCTTTGGGGATGGGTAGAGCCTTGACTTCATGACACGAACCTTTGACCCCATGCTTTTTCTATGTTTTTGTGTGCCGCATTCATGCATTCATTTTGTCTAAAAAACATTAAAACAAAGAAAAATTTTCTCTTCTAGTCTCTCTTTATCAAATTAAACTAAGACAATGATTGCAAATATCAGAGAGAAAGATTGCGTTATGGATTTCGGTAGAAGGAAGACTCACAAGTACACCTTCAAGGTTCCAAAATTAGAGGATTTAAGAGGTTTGGCGGGGATGATCACCAATCCTGATGCTTTCAAAGCTAAGTACGGAGGACTGCTATTTCTGTTAAGGGTCCATGTAATTGAAGGAATACTGGCTACACTCATCCAGTTCTACGATCCAGTTTATCACTGTTTTACATTCCCGGATTATCAACTAGCACCAACACTAGAGGAGTACTCTCACCTGACTGACTTACCTATCACTGATCGAGCTCCATTTTCTAGACTGGAAGAAATTCCAAAAGATCAAACCATTGCAAGAGCTATCTATTTGGACGAGTCAGAAGTCAGGACTCACATGGCCATTAAGGGTGGAATCCAAGGTTTACCGGCCCAGTTTTTGATAAAGAAGGCCCTGTAGATTGCTAGTATAGGGAACGTGGCCGCTTTCCAGAGCATCTTTGTTTTGCTCACCTACGGGTTATTTTTGTTTCCTAACATTGATAACTTCATAGATATCAATGCCATTAAGATATTTTTGATTGGAAACCCTGTACCAACCTTGCTCGCAGATGCTTATCATTCTATACATTTAAGGAATTTGTATAGTGGAGGAATGATCAGATGTTGTGTATCCCTGCTGTACAAATGGTTCATTTCCCACTTGCCCAAGTCTGCTACATTTTGGGATCCTAAGAATACTTTACGTTGGTCGTAGAGAATCATGTCTCTTACCAACTCCGACATAGATTGGTACAATCGAATCTATGACGGGATCAGAATCATTGACCGTTGTGGAAACTTCCCTAACGTACCCCTCATAGGAACTAAAGGAGGAATCAACTATCATCCAATCTTAGTTCGTCGTCAATTTGGATACCCGATGAGGCATGTCCCGCGTAATGCTCATCTAGAAGGTCTTTTCTTCAAGGAATGAGAAAATGAAAGAGCACTAAAGATAGAAATAGTGAATGCCTGGAAACAAGTTCACAGGAAAGGAAGAGAGTCTTTAGGAAAACCGGACTGTGTCTCGGTGGAACCTTATCTCTACTGGGTACAAACTAGAGCTCTCAAGCTGAGTATGCCTTACCCCCGTCAGGAAGTTCTTCCGTTAAAGGAATCTGTCCTTTATTTTATGTCTGATACGGAAAAACTTCAGGTTACTCTCAACAAAGTTCAACAGGAGAAGAAGTCTTGGAAAAACAAGTACCGTACCCTCAATGTGGAGTGTAAGAAAATACAACAACTGTTAAAAGAAAAAGATGCTCTGATCGAGATTTTAGAACAACATGCTGTAGAAAACCATGATGACCAAACAAATTTTCTTGCTCCTTTCACTTGGCAAAGGAATGACAACCCGACAATGGCTCGAAAGCCTGGTTCAAAGAAAAGGAAAATACCAGAACCAACACCTGAGCTCTTCTCAGAGAGGACTCAGGATCCATAAGCTTAGATATTTCCTTTTACAGCACTATGTAAATTACTGTATTTCCATTTCCGCAATCTTTGAATTCAATAAAACGGGGTTTCCCCACTGTTTTATATTTGCAATCCAATTGTCGAAGTTTATTTTGATTAAACAAAAAAATAATATAATTAATATAATCATTGCATATCATTCATCATTCTCACATAGCACATTCTTCTTACCTACGAATCTCACGTTTGTGTCTCGATTCTAGAGTCAACCTGTCTCATTCGTACAATACTCGGGCCAGTCAACAAAAGAAAATGGATAATCTCGAAGAAGAGAACAGAGAGCTGAGAGAAGAAATCGACGCTCTGAGAGAGGATCTGAGAAAACTTCACAACGACATGCAAGCTCTAGCAGCAGCTCAGATGCAAAGGACCGTGATCTTAGAGATCACATCTGCGCCTATAATGGAAAAGATTGATCCTCGGTATAACATGCCTAAAGATCGTCCCTGGGGCATGCCACTCAACTATATCCTGGAAGGATATATTCAGCCAGTCTTGGAAGATCCAGAAACTGCAGTGGGACCCGCTGGACCTGAAGGTTACAAACTTTTGGAAAGCGAAGATGCCAGGGGCATGACAACAACTCCTGAAGGTTACAAACTTTGGGAGGCACCTAGAGTAACTGCCGTAATGACTATACCATAACCCGTGGTACACACTGTCCCGGAAGGACAGATTCCACAGATATCTTCTGGTGGAAATGAAATTATGGACAACAAAATGAAGGAGTTCTAGGAGCAGTTCCTGGAGATGCGGAAGGAACTGCAGGCCATTCGCGGTCAAGATCTATTTGGAAAAGACGTCGCAGACCTTTGTTTGGTCCCCATTGTGAAAGTTCTGCCCAAATTCAAAGTGCCCGAATTTGAAAAATACAAGGGTAACTCTAGCCCTCAAAGTCATCTGGTGATGTATGCTCGGAGGATGTCAACTCAGACAGAGAACCAACAGCTACTGATCCACTATTTCCAAGATAGTTTAACCGGTGCCGTACTCAAATGGTACATGGGTTTAAACCGCACTAAGATCGTCACTTTCAGAGATCTTGGTGCTGCCTTCGTTCAGCAGTATAAGTATAACCTGGACATGGCACCTGACAGAGATCAACTCAGAGCCATGTCGCAGAAGGATAAGGAAACCTTTAAGGAGTATGCTCAGAGATGGCGTGAAATTGGCGCCCAGATTTGTCCACCTCTTGAGGAAAAAGAGATGACAAAGATCTTCTTGAAAACCTTGAGCTCATTTTACTATGATAGAATGGTCGCCAGTGCGCCCAGTGACTTCACTGAGATGGTGGGCATGGGAGTTCATCTTGAGGAAGCAGTCCGAGAAGGACGTTTTGTTAAAGACACTGGACCATCAAGTAGTACCAAAAGATACGGTAGTGCTCTCCCTAAGAAAAAAGAGCAAGATATTGGTAATATCTCTCTCGGAAAGCAAAGGCGACGGTATCAACCAGTAGCATCTGTAACTCCTGCTATCAACCCTGCGCCTGTTCCTACGTATCAACCTCAGGTTGCTCAGAGCCAACCTAATCAACAACAATATCAGCAAAGGACACAACAGCCTCTTCAGCAGGCTCGTCCTCCGTACAACAACAACTGTACAACGCGACCACCAGGGTTCGACCCTATACCAATGTTGTACGCAGAACTATTTCCATTACTACTGGTTAAGGGGCATGTCCAAACCAGGGCTCCTCTTGCGATTCTGGAAAATTAGCCTTTTTGGTTCAAAGCGGATCAGACTTGCCCTTAACATCAAGGAGGACCGGGGAATAACATAAAAAAATGTCTCAGCTTCAAATCCGATGTACAGAAGCTTGTTAGGAGTGGGGTCTTATCCTTCAAGGATACAAATCCAAACGTTCAAACAAACCCGCTGCCTCAACACGAGAAAGCTGCAGTCAATTTGATAGAGGAAGAGTTTAACCATAGCTATCAAATTCATGATGCACTCTTATTGAGGGCCAACCTAGTCAAAATGTATCGCAGATAGAGCAGATATGGGTGTGTACCATCTTATAACTATCACCAGTGTGATATCTGCTCTAAAAATAATCAAAGATGTTCTGTGGTGCAATCAGCTCTACAGGAACAGTTGGATCTTGGATGGATCCAGGATCCCCGAATCCTTGGAGTCAACATGACTTATAGGAACTCCAACATCATTCAGAAACACAACATTCTGGCAATGAATATCAACTTAGTGGCAATGCATTCAAGGCAAAGCCAACAACATGATCTGCCATGGCACAATTTTGATTCCTGTCGGGTCTGCTCGGTAAACAATCAGGGATGCTCTTTTGTATAGGAGACCCTCTAGCGTCAGATGGATCTTGGATGGATTCAGGATTACCGCGATAGAAATCAATATCAAGTGAATATGATTCAAATATTTGATATTCGCTTTATGAATACCAGCTTGGTAGAGTTACATGCTAAGCAGGTGCAGCTCGGTTTTCTGACTTCGTATAATTATCAGAACTGTAAGGGATGTCGTGAGAGCGACCAAGGATGCACTCTCGTTCAAAGAACTTTGCAACACTTGTTAAACCACTGGTGGCTTCCGATTGATCTAGACAAAGACACACAACAAGTCAGTATGACTGATGGGAACCCTACTAGGCATCAAAGTCAGGGTGTTCGATCAATGGAAACATATCTAATGAGGTTACACTACATACAGAGCGGACGTGGCCGGGTGCCACCACACAACTATGAACGCTGTAGAGTTTGCTCTGAAGATAATCAAGGATGTTACCTCATGCGAGCAGCCCTTCAGAGTCAGTTGGACCACAAAGAGATTCGACCATGTCCAAGTGCTGGGTCAATCAACTTAATGCCAAACTATGTCACTGATCAAATCAAGGACGTTGTCGTAATCTCTGATCATAAGAGGACCAAGGATGTTTGTACCATCATTCCTTTACTTGACGAATCGAAAGTTCCCAACCAGGAACTTATTGAAATTACTTACAATGGTCAAAAGAATTAGAAGCCTCCTGTAGTTATCTACCTACCAGGACCGTTACCGTATGAATCAATTAAGGTTATCCCTTACAAATACGGTGCAACAACAATTGAGAATGGAAAGGAAATTCCATTACCCTCCGTCGTGAATATTACAGACATCAGTCGAGTAACACGGAGCGGTGGAATCTTCAACCGAGGAGTTGGAGAACCTACCAGAGAAAAGGAATCTCAAATGGAAGTTCCTGATCAACCAGTCGGTCAATCTAGTGATCCCGACCTTTCAAAGAACAACGATGAGTTGTTGAAGCTCATCCAAAGGAGTGACTACAACATTGTTGATCAGGTGATGCAAACTCCTTCAAAAGTCTCAGTGCTATCACTTTTACTCAGTTCCGAAGCTCACACGGAAGCTCTATAGAAAGTCTTAGAGCAAGCCTTTGTGGAACAAGATGTGTCAATAAGACAATTTGAAAACATCATCTCCAACATCACTTCCTACAACAACTTAGGATTCAGTGATGAAGAACTGCCAGAAGACGGCAAAAATCATAACATGGCACTCAATATTACAGTCAACTGCCAGGACGATGCTCTAGATAGCGTACTGGTAGACACTGGATCAGCTCTGAATGTTATGCCAAAGTCTACTTTAATGCTACTATCATTTAAAGGATCTCCGATGAGAGGCAGCGAGGTCACCGTCAAAGCATTTGATGGATCCCAGAAAACAGTTATCGGCGAAGTCGACCTTCCCATAACTACCGGTCCTCACACTTTCCAAGTCACTTTCCAGGTCATGGACATCCGAGCAACATATAGCTGTTTGTTAGGAAGACCTTGGATACACGAGGCTGGGGCAGTCACTTCGACACTTCACGAGAAGCTGAAGTTCGTCAAGAACGACCAACTAGTCACAGTTCGCGGAGAGCAAGCCTTGATCGTGAGTAACCTATCGTCGTCCATTTTTGTAGAACTAGAGGAGGTTGTTGGAACCCAGTTCCAAGCACCTTCGGTGAGTAATGAAAATCAATCAGAAGGAGGAACATCTATTTCCTCGTACAAAGATGCTCTCGAAGCGATCAAAAGTAACAATACCAAAGGATGAGGACAACTTGTCATTCCTACTAACAATAAGAAAAAGAAGGGTCTTGGTTTTTCCTCAACCTGTACCCAGACTGCTATTAACGATGAAAGTATTCATCCCATTCAGAACTTCTTCCATAGTGGAGGTTTCCTTCACCTAGTGTCTCAAGAAGTACGTACCATCAACGAGGGAGATTCCTCCGATACTGATGAGGAATGGAAGTCATATCTTAACGAGGATAGTTATATGTCTCAGGAAGAGGTGCCTACACCATTTTATTTTCTGGCACAAAGTCTGAGATTTATACCGAGGTCAGATGTCAAAATAATATACGGGGATTGTGATCCAGAAGGATGTCGTGCTCCACCAAACTCATTAGAGGAAGACACTCTGATGAAGGACAACTTTGACCATGACTATTATGGTCCAATGGATGGCCTTCCTATCTGGAAGCCATACCCAGGAGACTCAGGGAAAAAGAATCAGCCGAATGATGCATATCAGCTGAGCATCATTGAAAAGAATACCTGCGTCCCCACCATGTCATGGGATCAACACTCAGGGCATTCAGAAAATATCCAGTACGACGATGAATTTGCAAAACTTGCAGGACTAGAATTCATCAACTATGCTTTTCCCGAGGTCAACGTCATCGAGAGAGATGACTCCTCCAGTTCCAAAGAAGTATGGGACACCTTAGGACAACCAAGATGCAAGTACGACTTCATGGTCAAGTACACCACTCCTGAAAGCTCTCGTATCAGGCTCGAAGACATCCAGCCAACTAGATAGGGAGATCCACCTGAGAGTGAAAGCACTGTGCAAGATGCAATAGAGGAATCCTCCTACGACAACTCTGCCTGGGAGACAGATTCCAACGATCCTGCTCCACCAGAAATCAGCGTTATTTCTGAAGACGAATCAAGAAGGAAAGTACCAGACTTTTTTATTCACCGAGGAGTTCGCCGCCAATGGGTTGCTGTCAATGTTCCGAAAGTTGTTCATAAGTCGAAGTAATTGCCATCTTTATCTTAACCTTTCACCCTGCCCTGGTGAAACGGGTGTTTTGATAGGGCTCACTTTCTGTAAATGTCTCTCTTTGCATCGCCCAAAGCGACTGAGTTTTGTTTTATAGGGCTGTAGTTTCAAGAATCGACTAAATCATAAATAAAATAACGTCATTCTGTAATTTCCGCATTTATTGTTGTTTTCTCTTTTCGCTTTTTCAGAAAATGGTAATCCTAAAAAACAGTTCAAATAATAAAAACAAGCATCTTTCATAAAATACACTGCATTCACTCTTGCATTCTCTCTATCTCTTCTAAAAACAAATCATCATGTCATGCAGATTGCTTATTTTAAACCCCATTGAAACATATGATCCAATGCCTTCTCCCAACTTTGAATTCCCGGTATTTGAGGCTGAAGAAGAAGATGACGAAGAAATTCTAGAAGAGATCTCCCGATTACTCAAACAAGAGAAAAGGTCCATTAAACCTCACAAAGAGCCATTGGAAACGGTCAACTTGGGTTCAGAAGAAGAGAGAAAAGAGGTCAAGATTGGGGCACTGCTCACTCCAACTATCAAAGAAAGTTTGACAAAGCTTCTCAAAGAGTTTCCCGATATATTCGCTTGGTCCTATCAGGATATGCCAGGGTTGGATACGAGCATCGTGGAAAATCATCTACCGTTGAGATCAAAATGTCCGCTGGTAAAACAAAGGTTGAGAAGGACTCACCCGGAGATGGCCATCAAAATCAAAGAGGAAGTACAGAAATAGATTGACGCGGGTTTCCTCGACACGTCAGAATATCCTCAATGGTTAGCCAACATAGTATCAGTTCCAAAAAATGACGAAAAAGTTAGAATGTGTGTAGACTACAGGGATCTGAACAAAGCAAGTCCAAAGGATGACTTTCCCTTACCGCACATTGACATGTTGGTAGACAGTACAACAAAATTCAAAGTCTTCTCCTTCATGGATGGATTCTCGTGCTATAATCAGATACAAATAGCGCCGAAAGATATGGAGAAAACTTCCTTCATCACCCCATGGGGCACTTTTTGCTACAAGGTAATGTCGTTCGGTTTGAAGAACGCCGGGGCAACCTATCAAAGGGCCATGACTACTCTGTTTCATGACATGATACACAAAGAAATAGAGGTGTATGTCTATGATATGATTGCCAAATCCAAAATAGAGGAGGAGCATGTGACCCACCTGTCAAAACTATTCGAGTGTTTGAGAAAGTGCAAACTCCGCTTGAATCCCAATAAGTGCACATTCGGTGTCCGTTCGGGGAAACTGCTAGGGTTCATTGTCAGCCAGAAAGGAATTGAGGTTGATCCTGACAAGGTCAAGGCCATTCAAGAAATGCCTTCTCCAAAGACTGAAAAACAAGTCAGGGGATTCCTAGGACGTTTAAATTACATTTCCAGATTCATATTCCTCATGACCTCAACATGTGCACCAATCTTCACATTACTTAAAAAGAATCAGGACTGCGTTTGGACAGAAGACTGCAAAACCGCCTTTGACGGTATCAAGGAATACCTATTGAATCCCCCGATTCTATCACCTCTAGTGGAGGGAAGACCACTGATCATCTACCTAACAGTCTTGGAAGACTTAATGGCTTGTGTACTTGGCCAACAAGACGAAACCAAAAGGAAAGAGTCTGCCATTTACTATTTGAGCAAGAAATTTACCGACTGTGAAACTCAGTACACTATGCTTGAGAAAATTTGTTGTGCTCTGGCTTGGGCAGCCAAACGTCTTCGTCAGTATATGATTCGTCACAATACTTGGTTAATCTCCGAAATGGATCCAATCAAGTACGTGTTTGAAAAACCTGCTCTAATAGGAAGGATTTCCCGTTGGCAGATGTTGTTATCAGAATACGACATCGAGTACCATTCTCAGAAAGCCGTCGAAGGAAGTATTTTAGCCGATCATTTGGCTCATCAACTGATTGACGATCAAGAATCCGTCGAATTTGACTTCCTAGACGAAGATGTCATGTATTTGAAAATGAAAGATTGCGATGAACCGCTACCCAATGAAGGTCCAGAACCAGGTTCCCAATGGGAACTTATCTTTGATGGAGCTATCAATCATTATGGAAATAGAATTGGGGCAATCATCATAACACCTCAGGGTACCCACATTACTTTCACCGCCCGATTAACGTTCAAGTGCACAAACAAGGAGGCCGAGTACGAAGCTTGTATCATGGGTCTCGAAGAAGCGATCGATTTAAGGATCAAGAACTTGGATATATATAGCGACTCAACCCTGGTTATCAATCAAATCAAAGGAGATTGGAACACATACCATTCAGGACTGATTCCTTACAAAGACTATGCGAGAAGGTTGTTACTATTCTTCAACAGAGTCGAGTTTCACCATATCCCTCGTGAAGAAATTCACATAGTTGATGCATTAGCCACTCTCTCTTCTATGATTAGTGTAGGTCAATGGAATGACATACCTAAGATTGACATAATGCGTCTAGAACGACCCGCTTACATCTTCACGATCGAACCAGTCATAGACGACAAACCTTGGTATCACGATATCAAATGCTTCCTTCAGAAACAAGAGTACCAGCCTGGGGCATCTAGAAAAGACAGAAAGACCCTTAGAAGGCTAGCAGGCAGCTTCTTTCTGCGTGATGATACACTCTCTAAGAGAACTTTCGACATGGTCTTGCTTCGATGTGTAGGCAGACCAGAAGCCAACATGCTGATGAAAGAAATTCATGAAGGATCCTTTGGCGCTCATGCCAACGGACACACAATGGCGAGAAAAATTATAAGAGTAGGGTACTATTGGTTGAAAATGGAATCTGATTGCTACAAGTACATGAGGAGATGTCACAAGTGTCAGATATACTCTGACAAAATCCATGTACCGCTAACGCATCTCAAAGTTCTTTCTTCCCCATGGCCTTTTTCCATATGGGGAATCGACATGATCGGTATGATCGAACCCAAGGCTTCAAACGGACATCGTTTCATCCTAGTAGCATTGACTACTTCACCAAATGGGTTGAAGCAGCGTCATACACCAATGTAACCCGACAGGTTGTGGTCGGCTTTATAAAAAACAATCTCATCTGCCGTTATGGTGTTCCAAACCAGATCATTACTGATAATGGATCCAATTTGAACAATAAGATGATGAAAGAGTTGTGTACTGAGTTTAAGATCGAACTCCAGAACACATCTCCCTCCCGACCCAAGATGAATGGAGCAGTAGAAGCAGCTAACAAGAACATCAAGAAGATTGTTCAAAAGATGGTTGTAACCTACAAAGACTGGCATGAGATGCTGCCTTTTGCTCTTCACGGTTATCGCACATCTGTCCGCAATTCAACAGGGGCAACCCCTTTCTCTCTAGTATATGGCATGGAAGCAGTGCTCCCCATAGAGGTAGAGATCCCATCAGTCTGGGTATTGATGGAAACTAAGCTAACAGAAGTTGAATGGTGTCAAAGTCGACACGATGAATTGAATCTGATAGAAGAAAAGCGAATAACGACTCTATGCCATGGTCAGTTGTATCAGCAAAGAATAAAGAAAGCGTTTGATAAAAAGGTCCGACCTCGCATCTTCAGGAAAGGAGACATTGTGCTCAAGAAGATACAATCATTTCTCACTGATTCCCGGGGCAAATGGACTTCGAATTATGACGGCCCCTATGTGGTCAAGCGAGCTTTCTCAGGCGGCGCTTTGAGACTTGCAACCATGGATGGAGAGGAATTTGCCTACCCCACAAATGTTGACGTAGTCAAGAAATACTTCGCCTAAATAAAAAAAATATATATATATAAAAAATGTATCTCGGTGGATTGAAAACCCGAAAGGGCGGTCCAGGAAAAAATTAGAGACATAACCAAAAATCATCCCGATGGATTGGAAATCTCAAAGTACAATCCAGGCAAAAGTTAGGGATTAATGGCAAGTAACTACGTTCGACAAGGTTAAATCCCCTGCATTAATGCCATCCATCAGGAAAACTCCAAGTCAAGGTCATCTTCGACGGAAGCTCAGGATGTCTAGAATTCAAAGTTGGTAGAATGATAACGGTCGTTATGTTTCGATGTAGCCCTTTTCCCTTAAATTACCATTTTCTAAACTTTGTAAATACTCCACGGGATCACGCGCTTGGGCCCTAGTGCTATTGTTTGCAATTCTTAATTGTTTTAGCTTTACAGATCGATATTTTAACATGATTAACGATTCTTCAAAATAAAACAAAAATGAATTTACTTGTCAAACTTTTTCTGCTTTTAAAATAAAGATGGCATTTATTTTGACTGTTGAACATCGAAAGAACATTGATCGCTTCTCCGGAAGTAATTGAACCTCAAAGTGCAGAATAAAAGTACTCATTCTAAACCAGTACGCCTGAATGAAGGATCAACTATGTTAGAGACCATGTTTCATCTGATATCCCCGGCATAGTTCTTATCTCCTAAGCCCGACCAACGTTTTTCCCCATAGGGACTATCTCTCCTAAGCAAGGCAGAATTGCTATTTTGGACCAAATCGTACTTCTTCGTTCCCAGCAGTGGCCGAATATTCAGTCGTGTTCATCTATTAGTCTGTATGTCGTGTCAGTTTTGTCAGCATAAACATACATACATCATGCATTATTGATCTGCATTCGTATTCATATTGCATCACCATCACTCTAGTCAGTCTTAACTCTAAGTGGTAAAGTCCTCATATCAATTGAGTTGTCATTTCTTTCCTCATCAGGAAATTTTTTGTCTGAACAATTTCTCCCCAGTTTATTTCTGGATTGGAGACGGTCCTTGACCACTTTGATAACTTGAACCTCTGAAAGACAAGAAGACATTCGACAAATGTCACTCTTCTCCATTGAAGATGATATCTTCGCTTTCCCGGATTAAGGAAAATCCCCAGAGAAAGCCTCACAACTAAAGACTCTCGGCAACACATTGATTTTTCTCTCCAAGAAAGTCAATGTTAATGAAGTCATCAGCACCTCAAAAATGGATTACATCACATGGCACTTCCCCGAGAAGATCTCGAGGAAAAATATGATGTAATATCCCCAAGCAAACAGCAGTCTCTCAAGAGACTCGTTTTCCCCACTAGGGTCAACAAATGGTGTCTCCAACAGAGAAGTTTGTACAACTCTATAGTTCAGGTGAATGGGTTTCCCCAGCAAGTCTGACATCAAAACTTTTTCCCATCAAATGGCATCTCCCCAGGAAAATTCGGCGAGAAGTTTGAGGAAAACCGCTACAAATAGCGTCCCTTGTTAAGAAAGTTTATTGACAAAAGAAACTGAGACCAGTTCCTTGGCTGAAGACCAGGATCGAGGGGAAGTTTATATCAGAAACTGAGACCAGTTTCTTTGTAGAAGACCAGGATCGAGGGGAAGTTTATTGACAAAAGAAACTGAGACCAGTTCCTTGGCAGAAGACCAGGATCGAGGGGAAGTTTATTTCAGAAACTAAGACCAGTTCCTTGGCTGAAAACCAGGATCGAGGGGAAGTTTTTACCTTTTCTAAGTATCATTGCTTGGCAAAAGACGATGGATGAGCAAGCAGCCTTTCATAACCACCATCAAAATTTCAGGTATTCCGATATTTAATCCTCTTGCACCCCGAATGCCTGAATACCTTCGCCATTCACACCTTCGGGTCCAAGAAGATTAAATAGGAGCATCTGTCATACCCCAAATTTTTCCCACCAAGATTTCCCATCATTGTGAAAATCATCATCACAATATGGATGTACCTTCATGCCTCATCAATCTCCTTAAGGATTGTTAGGCATTCTTTACAATCAAAGATTAGGGTTTTAACCCCTCTCAAAGCACTTAGACAAAGGATCAATCAAGAAATGACATAATCTTCAACTTGTCTAACCTCTCAAACACCCACAAAGGATCAAGGGGACTCCCACATCAAGAAATAAGCACAAAGTTGCAACATTCCAAGTGGATTAAGCCTCAAGATCGCATGTGTCACCAAACTATGGTTTTGGTCGACTAAGGCCTCCAGATGAACAATTTCTTCTAGGCATGAGCCAATGCCTCAATGTATGGTCCTATAAGCTCAAAAGGATCTCAAGAGCCCATCCATAATGGCAAAATCACCTTGATGGTCCATCTATCAAAAAATCAAGAATTAGGGTTTTGACCTACTTCAACCCTTGAGTTAACTTGTGAAGTGAGGTGTGGTTTGAAGCTTCAAAATGAACTTTAAAGACCTCAAATACATCACATTGGCATGTTTACAAGATTTGATTAACTCAAAGAGCTCAAGTCATAAGCCACAAGAGCTCAAAACCATCTTATCACAAATTAGGGTTTCTGATGGAAAAAAGTCAACCCTACCTTTGACTGTTGATTTACCCTTGATCTCAAACCATGGGGAGGGGTCCAAGACATTACTAAATACCCTTTGAGGCCATCCATGAAGTTTATTTGAGCCCAAGGATTGATTTCACAAAAGAATCACAAAGTCAAAATTTCATCTGATGAAAAAGTCAACTGTACAAAAATCCAAGTTTGAATTTTTGGATTTTTGGTCAAACAAGGTTTCTTAACCCTAAAACAATGTTAATATGTGATTTGAATCATTATTCATCAAGAAAAATCAAAGAAAGTGAGTTAAATTGTAAAAGGGGTAACCATAAAAAATTAGAATTTTTCTAAGTTATGAAACAAAGTGGCTAGGGTACCAACTTCCAAGGACCATAACTTGAGATCCTAGCAACCATTTTAGATGGTCCAAAGCTGGATTTATAGCTCTCATTACAGAATTCAAAAGTGTCAACTACATCTGATTCCAATTCTTTATGGATTTTTATTTATGGAGTGATCAAAGTGGCTAAAAACATGAAAATGACGTTTTTCCAACACTTGGTGAAATTTTCACTAAGTCAGAATCTGCCTTATTTTTTCCAAAATATAGAGGCATTTTTCATTGTAATTCAAGTTGATTCAAAACCAAAGTTGGACATGATGTTGAAATAGGATATATCAGATTTCCAAAATGTCCAAGGACTCCATCAAACTCCACCTGAGCTATAGGTTATGACAGCTGCAACATGCCTTGCTGCAAACTGTTTTGCAAGGCAGATTCATACATTAGGGCTCAAATTGATCAAATTAGGCAAAAAAAACATGTTAATCCATCTGCACACCTCAGGGGGAGACCAAGGAGGAACAAGCACTGATCCATGAGCCTCCCAAGTCTTTGGAACAAGCACTCATGTAACACCCCATTTTAATTATTTAATCGTCGTGTTTTATTGTTAATTTTTTTGGCCTTTATTGAGGGTGTGTGTTTGAGTGCGAAGGAATAATAATAGGATAATAATGAATTATGTGGGGCAAGTCCTATAATAGTAGGGTAAGGGAGGTATTATTATTATTATTATTATTATTATTATTATTATTATTATTATTACTATTAGTAATAATATTGATACTATTTTTATTAAATTAAAAGTCTGACTTAATTAATTGGATATTGGGCTAGTGGATGAATTAAGGGCAGTTTAGTAATTAAGCTGAGATTAGTGAGGGTTAGTGGGAGAGTTAGCGATAATCAAAATTGGAAAAAGAGAAAGAGGAACAAGGGAAGGACAAGGAAGAGCTAGGGCACCCATCTTTATCAATTTCGCAGAAATTTGATGGGGAAATTCGAGGTAAGGGGGGAGAATGAGTTTAATATAGGTGATATAATCATGAGAGGGTAGTGGGGATTCCTTAACCCCGTAAGAATTCGTATGTATAATCCTGTTTGAATTTATCCATGTTTGTGTGTATGATTGTTGTGAAATATTTGTTATGATGCCATGAGGGATCTGGAATTCGTATGATTCTTGGTGAATAATTCTGTTGTTGCTGCTGCTGTATAAATTGTATGTGTTGCTGGACTGGTGGTGCAGGTGAATACGACAGATAATTAGATCTAGGAACCGTAAATTTGACTAGTAATGATAGGTAAAAGAAGTAAGATGAAGAATAGGACCTAAAACTGGTGTAGAAACAAATTTAGGACGGAATTAGAGTGGAAAAGTGAGGATCCCGTAGCAGAACCCAGACTGGTGTGGGGAAACTGAGTTTGTGTAATAGATCTGGCGATACACGTATCAGGTAAGTCAATACGCGTATGGCTATGGTCATTACGCGTATGGGAGGGCCAAAAGGAGGATTGGCACGACCCTCTGCCCGTATGCGTAACGGTACGCGTATGGAGGCTTGGGAATTACGCGTAAGGGGGTGGCATTACGCGTATGGTTTTGGTGAGCGAGTTGGCAATACGCGTATGGCACAGGGCAATACGCGTATGGCCAGCGAGGGTGCAGAATTTTGCCGTTTCGCGATTTCTTTCCCGTTTTCGCGTCCGAAGTGGTTTCTTTTGGTGTGAGAGGTTGGGGATAGATGTCAGACCTAGACAAATGTAGGATTAGCAATACAAATAATTGATCTAGTAATTTTGGTGAATTAATTAGTAATTAGCTAATTAACGTCATGCGGAGTGTTTTCTGTGGTGTTATGTATTGATTGTGATCAGGAGGATCATGGAAATGTATGATTATGATGATACATGAATTATACGCATATTGATGTCATGCATTCATGGTGTTTTGGTGGTGATGAATCATTGCTCAAGAGGAGTGTATGTGATTCATCCGAACTCCAATGTGGAGTGTGGTGGGATAAATCATTGCCAAGTAGGGGTGTATGTGATTTATCTGGGTTCGATTGAATGAACCATGGTGATTTTGGTACCACATGCATTGTGTCGTTTGTTGAGTCACATTGCATTGTTATTACATGTTGATTGAATTATAATTGAAAAGACAAGTATGTCGTGATTATGTGATTGTATGATTGACCGTGAGCAACTACCCTTAATACGTATTATTCACCATTTATAATTGAATGTAGTTCTCACCCCTTTGTTGTTGATGTGTCTGTGCTTCTTCGAAAGTACAGATAATCCAGGTACTTGAGTTGCTTGGAGTACGTGTTGCCTGTTCGAGTCGTAGGAGTCACTCTGATACGTAACATGGGAATTTTGGGGATTTTATTAATTGTTGTTTTGTATTGAATTTTGTTACGTATCTCTTTTCAATTCAATATTTTGAGGACCGCGAGCTATGTGGAGTTTTGGAGTATTTTGGCAAGTGTGTCGTGAACTTATGAAATGACTATTCTGCTGTTTTATTTCATTTAATGAAAAATGAATTTTTATGTTGATGTTATTGGTGTAGCATCCTACTTGTAAAAGTTGAAAACTCTGATTTTATCTGTAATATTCTTATATTTTACAAAAATGGGAAAGTGGGGTGTTACAATTGGTATCAGAGCAGGTCGGTCCGTCCGGCCAGGTGTAGTAGTTGAGTCTGTCCTTAGAATATGAGTCGATTGGGTGTTCTGACCGTATGTTGATTGTTGACCAGTATGGCAGGAAGGAATGATGCTTCTCTTGCTGCTGCTATGCAAGCCATGTCACAAGCTGTAGAGAACGCCAATTAGGCTGGAGATGCTCAGTTTCGTGACGTAGCACAATTCCAGAGCAATAAGCCACCTACTTATGAAGGGGGTATTTTGGATCCTGAGGCCGCACAGAAATGGCTAAAGGCTGTAGAGAAAATCTTCAGGACCATGGAATGCAGTGATGCTTAGAAAGTGCGGTTCGACACTCATATGCTGGAGGGAGAGGCTGAAGCCTAGTGGGACAATAGTCGTCAGAGGTTGGAAGCTGCGGGTACTGAGATTACTTGGACAATGTTTCAAACGGAGTTTCTGGAAAAGTACTTTCTGGAAGACATTTGTAGTGCAAAGGAGATTGAATTCCTGGAGCTAAAACAGGGTAGCATGACTGTGGCTGAATATGCTGCTCAGTTTGAAGATTGGTGCAGTATTGTGCTTATTACAATACGGAAGAGGCTATGACTTCCAAGTGCTTGAAGTTTGAGAATGGGCTGCTTCCCGAGATCAAGCTGGGCATTGCTTGTCAGAAAATAAGAAATTATCCAGAGCTGGTAAGCAGAAGCAGAATCTACGACAATGATAATAGATCTAGAATTGTTCATTACAAATCTGTGAATGAGAAAAAGAATAAGCAGAGGTTTGGAGGTACTCCTTACAGTGCTCCAGTTGATAAGGGGAAACAGAAAGCTGCAACAGGAAAGAAACCAAAAGGGGAAGGAGTGGTTCCTGATACTCTCAAGTGTTTCAGATGTGGCGGCGCGGGTCACCATGCTAGTAGTTATCCGAATAAAGTGAAGAAGTGTTTCAAGTGTGGTCGACCATGTCATGTGATACCTGATTGTAAAGCCACTATGCCTACCTGTTATAACTGTGGAGAGAAGGGTCATATCAGCACTCACTGTGAGAAGCCAAAGAAGTCTCAGGCCGGTGGAAAAGTGTTTGCCTTGGTGGGAGCCCAATCCACCGAAGAAGAGCGTTCTGTCAAAGGTACTTGTTTTATTAATGATGTGCCTTTGATTGCTATCATTGACACGGGTGCAACCCACTCGTTTATTTCTGTTGATTGTGTGAAGAGACTAGGGATTGTGCCGTCCACTCTAGATCAGAGGATGATGATTAAGACTCCATCTATTAGTTCCGTAGTTACTTCCTTGGTGTGTTTGAAGTGTTCGTTGACTATGTTTGGTAGAGATTTCAGAGTGGACTTGATTTGTTTGCCACTCGGTAATCTCGATGTTATTTTGGGGATGAACTGGTTGGAATTCAACCGAGTTTATATTGATTACTTTAGGAAGACGTTATTGTTTCTTACTCCTGAAGAGGAAGCATTAGTGGATTCATTATCTAGTAGGGAGTTGAGGACGTTGTTGGAGGATGAAGCGAAGATGTTTACAGTGTTTGCCTCGTTATCCGTTGAAAGCAGGACTTCAGTTAATGAATTACCAGTGGTGAATGAATTTCCTGAAGTATTTCCATATGACATTACTGAATTGCCTCCAATAAGGGAAGTTGAGTTTACCATTGATCTTGTTCATGGTACTAGACCTATATCCATGGCACCATACCGGATGTCTGCATCAGAATTGGCGGAGTTGAAATCTCAGATTGGAGAATTACTCGATAAGAACTTTATTAGACCGAGTTTGTCGCCGTGGGGAGCTCCAGTGTTGTTGGTGAGAAAGAAGGATGGTAGTATGCGTCTGTGCATTGATTACCGTCATTTGAATAAAGTGACCATTAAGAATAAGTATCCAATTCCAAGGATTGATGACTTAATGGATCAGCTTGTAGGGGCTCGTGTTTTCAGCAAAATTGATTTGAGGTCGGAGTACCATCATATTAGAGTAAAGGAAGGTGACATTCAGAAGACTGCGTTTAGAACTCGCTATGGACATTATGAATATGTAGTGATGCCTTTCGGAGTGTCTAATGCGCCGGGTGTGTTTATGGAGTATATGAATCGCATCTTTCATTCGTATCTGGATCAGTTTATTGTGGTATTCATTGATGATATACTGATTTATTCTAAGACTAACAAGGATCACGCAAAATATTTGAGGATTGCATTGCAGGTGTTAAAGGATAATAAATTGTTCGCAAAGTTCTCGAAATGTGAATTCTGGTTGACGACTGTGAGTTTCTTGGGCCATGTTATTTTTGGTGATGGTATAGCGGTGGATCCATCTAAGGTAAGTACAGTACTTCAGTGGGAAGCTCCGAAGACAGCAATGGAGATTAAAAGCCTTTTGGGTTTGGTAGGTTACTACAGGAGATTCATTGAAGGGCTTTTTAATTTGGCATTGCCATTGACTCAGCTTACCAGGAAGAATCAGGCTTTTGTTTGGGATGCTGCTTATGAAGAAAGTTTTGAGGAACTAAAGAAGAAATTGACTACAACGCCAGTGTTAATTCTACCAAGTCCAAATGATCCTTTTGTGATGTACTGTGATGCATCTAAGATGGGGTTAGGCGGTGTGTTAATGCAAGATGGCAAGGTGGTGGCATATGCTTCACGGCAGCTGAGGGTGCATGAGAGGAACTATCCTACTCATGATCTTGAATTAGCTGCAGTGGTTTTTGTGTTGAAAATCTAGAGACATTATTTGTATGGATCAAGATTTGAAGTGTTCAGTGACCACAGGAGTCTAAAATATTTATTCGATCAAAAGGAGTTGAATATGAGGCAGAGGAGGTGGTTAGAGTTCTTGAATGATTATGATTTTAATTTGAGTTACCATCCGGGGAAATCTAATGTGGTAGCAGATGCTCTGAGTAGGAAAACAATTCATATGTCGGCATTGATGGTGAAAGAAACGGAGTTGATTGAACAGTTCAGAGACTTGAGCATGGTTTGTGAAACTACCCCGGAGAGTGTTAGGCTAGGTATGCTGAAGGTAAATAATGACTTTTTGGATGTAATTAAGGGAAATCAGAAACTTGATGTGAAATTAGTAGACTTGATGCCTGCAGGAGGGGATGATCCTGATAGTGATTTTAAAGTGGATAATGTTGGTGTGTTGAGATTCCAGGGCAGAATTTGTGTACCGAATAATGCAGAATTAAAGAAAGGGATCTTAGAGGAAAGCCACCGGAGTAGCTTGAGTATTCATCCGGGAGCTACGAAAATGTATCAGGACTTGAAGAAGTTGTTTTGGTGGTCCGGTATGAAGAGGGACATAACTCAGTTTGTTTACGCTTGTTTGACATGGTAGAAGTCAAAAGTGGAGCACCAGAAACCTTCGGGATTAATGCAACCGTTAGAGATTCCGGAATGGAAATGGGACAGTATTGCTATGGATTTTGTTACTGGTTTGCCAAATACGGCGAGAGGCTTTGATGCTATTTGGGTAGTGGTGGATTGGCTTATGAAATCCGCACATTTTATACCAATTAATATCAGTTTTTCATTGTCAAAGCTGGCGGAGATTTATATCAGGATAATTGTGAAGTTGCATGGTGTTCCATCGAGCATAGTGTCGGATAGAGATCTGAGGTTTACTTCGGAATTTTGGAAGAGCTTGCAGGAATCCTTGGGTTCTAAATTGAAGTTGAGCTCGACGTATCACCCACAAACTGATGGTCAGTCAGAGAGGACTATTCAGTCGTTGGAAGATTTGCTAAGAGCCTGTGTGTTGGAGAAAGGTGGTGTGTGGGATACTTATTTGTCATTGATTGAGTTCACGTATAACAATAGCTACCATTCGAGTATTGGAATGACACCTTTCGAAGCTTTGTATGGTAGGAGGTGTAGGACGCCTCTGTGTTGGTATGAGACTGGTGAGAATGTGGTGCTTGGACCTGAGATTATGCAACAGACTACTGAGACAATTCAGATGATCCGGGAGAAGATGAAAATGTCTCAGAGTAGACAGAAGAGTTATCATGATAATCGGAAGAAAGACTTGGAATTCAGTGAAGGAGATCACGTGTTCCTGAGGGTCAACCCAGTGACCAGTGCTGGGCATGCATTGATAGCAAAGAAGCTGGATCCTAAGCTTATTGGACCGTATCAGATCTTACAGAGAGTTGGTGCAGTTGCTTATAGAGTGGCGTTACCGCCTAAACTTTCGAACTTGCATGATGTGTTTCATGTGTCGCAACTTCGGAAGTATGTTTCTGATCCATCTCATGTTATCCAGAGGGATGAGGTGCAGATTAGAGATAATCTTACTGTGGAGGCGATGCCGATAAGGATCGAGGAACGCAAGATGAAGCAACTCAGGGGAAAGGAGATTCCTTTGGTGAGAGTAGCTTAGGGAGGAGCTGCTAGAGGAAGTGTGACCTGGGAGCTGGAGAGCGGGATGCGAGAGTCGTATCCGGAGCTATTTCCATCAGGTATATTTTCGAGGACGAAAATAATTTAAGTGGGGGAGAGTTGTAACACCCCATTTTAATTATTTAATCGTCGTGTTTTATTGTTAATTTTTTTGGCCTTTGTTGAGGGTGTGTGTTTGAGTGCGAAGGAATAATAATAGGATAATAATGAATTATGTGGGGCAAGCCCTATAATAGTAGGGTAAGGGAGGTATTATTATTATTATTATTATTATTATTATTATTATTATTATTATTACTATTAGTAATAATATTGATACTATTTTTATTAAATTAAAAGTCTGACTTAATTAATTGGATATTGGGCTAGTGGATGAATTAAGGGCAGTTTAGTAATTATGCTGAGATTAGTGAGGATTAGTCGGAGAGTTAGCGATAATCAGAATTGGAAAAAGAGAAAGAGGAACAAGGGAAGGACAAGGAAGAGTTAGGGCACCCATCTTCATCAATTTCGCAGAAATTTGATCAGGAAATTCGAGGTAAGGGGGGAGAATGAGTTTAATATGGGTGATATAATCATGAGAGGGTAGTGGGGATTCCTTAACCCCATAAGAATTCGTATGTATGATCCTATTTGAATTTATCCGTGTTTGTGTGTATGATTGCTGTGAAATATTTGTTATGATGCCATGATGGATCTGGAATTTGTATGATTCTTGGTGAATAATTCTGTTGTTGTTGCTGTATAAATTGTATGTGATGCTGGACTGGTGGTGCAGGTAAATACAACAGACAATTAGATCTAGGAATCGTAAATTTGACTAGTAATGATAGGTAAAAGAAGTAAGATGAAGAATAGGACCTAAAACTGGTGTAGAAACAAATTTAGGACGAAATTAGAGTGGAAAAGTGAGGATCCCGTAGCAGAACCCAGACTGGTGTGGGGAAACTGAGTTTGCGTAATAGATCTGGCCATACGCGTATCAGGTAAGTCAATACGTATATGGCTATGGTCATTACGCATATGGGAGGGCCAAAAGGAGGATTGGCACGGCCCTCTGCCCGTACGAGTAACGGTACGCGTATGGAGGCTTGGGCATTACGCGTAAGAGGGTGGCATTACGCGTATGGTTTTGGTGAGCGAGTTGGCAATACGCGTATAGCACAGGGCAATACGCGTATGGCCAACGAGGGTGCAAAATTTTTCCGTTTTGTTATTTCTTTCCCGTTTTCGCGTCCGAAGTGGTTTCTTTTGGTGTGAGAGGTTGGGGATAGATGTCAGACCTGGAGAAATGTAGGATTAACAATAAAAATAATTGATCTAGGAATTTTGGTGAATTAATTAGTAATTAGCTAATTAACGTCGTGTGGAGTGTTTTCTGTGGTGTTATGTATTGATTGTGATCAGGAGGATTGTGGAAATGTATGATTATGATGATACATGAATTACACGCATATTGATGTCATGCATTCATGGTGTGTCGGTGATGATGAATCATTGCTCAGGAGGAGTGAATGTGATTTATCCGAACTCCAATGTGGAGAGTGGTGGGATAAATCATTGCCAAGTAGGGATGTATGTGATTTATCCGGGTTCGATTGAATGAACCATGGTGATTTTGGTACCACATGCATTGTGTCGTTTGTTGAGTCACATTGCATTGTTATTACATGTTGATTGAATTATAAATGAAAAGACAAGTATGTCGTGATTATGTGATTGTATGATTGACCGTGAGCAACTACCCTTAATACTTATTATTCACCGTTTATTAATGAATGTAGTTCTCACCCCTTTGTTGTTGTTGTGTCTGTGCTTCTTCGGAAGTACAGATAATCCAGGTACTTGAGTTGCTTGGAGTACGTGTTGCATGTTCGAGTCGTAGGAGTCGCTCTGATACGTAACACGGGAATTTTGGGGATTTTATTAATTTTTGTTTTGTATTGAATTTTGTTACGTATCTCTTTTCAATTTAATATTTTGAGGACCACGAGCTATGTGGAGTTTTGGAGTATTTGGGCAAGTGTGTCGTGAACTTATGAAATGACTATTCAGCTGTTTTATTTCATTTAATGAAAAATGAATTTTTATGTTGATGTTATTGGTGTAGCATCCTACTTGTAAAAGTTGAAAACTATGATTTTATCTGTAATATTCTTATATTTTACAAAAATGGGAAAGTGAGGTGTTACACCTCAAGACTCCAATTTTGTTTTGAGGCATTAACTAGATGCATAGAGCTGGCATGTATCAGTCCATGGTCAACCAATTGAGTCAAGATAAGCTCATACAACAGAGTACCATAGGCCTGTGCTCTAATATCAAGTCAATGTCTAGAGGAGACTTGAGATTCCATTTTATCCACATTGGCCAACAGCCTGCTGTAGTTGCCACACACTATTGCTTGCAAAACAAACTTGACACTCTATAAATAGACCTCAATTGTGATCAGTTTGAGTACACAAAAGCACCCAAACTGATGCTTTCCTCAAAATCCCCACTTTCACTCCAATTTTGCCTTCTAACTCAAGTCACCATCGGGTTTTGAGTTTGAGAGCAAATCCAACCAAATCAATGGTTCACACACCTCACATATAACATATAGAAGTGATCCAAACACTTACATAACATCTGGAACATCAATTTCACAAAATCACCAGCCAACTGCTCAAGTTCTTGACAGATTTGCAGTTGAGATACCACAACCAGTTCCAGCTCAATTCAATCTACTCCAAGTATTCAAACACACTCCTTGGCACTTAAGGAATCTGTCTAGATCATTGGAACCTAGCTGTAACACCTCCAACTCAGAACTCGATCACCAGCTGCAAGAGGTAAGCATGAACTCTTCAAACTCCATGATGCATGCATATTTTACTACACAATAATTTTGCCACATGTTCATAATCATGTATGGAGTGATAACCCTCAATCAATTGCCATGAATCAATCGTGTATGGAATTTCATTGTGTTCACGCTGAAATTAGGATTCTTAAGGTTTTCTTCTGATTTCTCACTCAATACTCAAAATAAATGCAATTAAACTATATGGTTGTGATCCATGTTCAAAAGCGAACAAGATTGATACTTGAATCGTGGAAAACCATTGAGAAATCATGGAGAAAAGTGAGAAAATGCAAATCTAGAAAAACAGAGGGCGCGGGCAAGAACCAAGTGTTCTTGGCGCCATAATTCAAATTTTTTAATTTTAGTTATTTTTGTTAATTGATTTAAAAATTAATTTCTCTCTGAATATTTATGTTTTTGAATTGATTCTTTTTCCCAAAATTCATAAAAATGTTAAATTATTTTATTTTACAAAAAAAATCCAATTTATATAATTTATTTAATATGGTTAGAATATTTGTAATTAATTTCATTTTATTTGTTTTTAAACATTTTTAAATGAAATTCCCTCTTTAATCTTTCAAAATCAATTGAATTTCAAACTTTCATATGATTAAACATGATTTTTCAAGATATTTTCCAAAGTGTATAACTTGTTTTTAAGTATAATTGATATTTTGTCATTTATTATTTAAATTACCTTTGAAAAAATAACATTTTATTTAAAATTAGGGTTTCCTCTCGATTTTAAATTTTCAAACACTTTTGGCCTCTAATAGAGTGTAAGACCCAACCCCCTTTACACATAAACAATTTTTGGGCCTCAGTCATTGTATAAGTCCCAACACATTTTCAAAAATCTCGGCACGATCGCCTATTTGAAATCAAATCACTTGGGTCTCTCCCTAAGTTGTAAGTCCCATCTCTTGTATAAAAAATAGTTTTGGGCCTCTGATAGAGTGTAAGACCCAATCCTTTGTAAATACAAACCATTTTTGGGCCTCAGATGTTGTATAAGTCCCACTGTATTTTCAAAGCCAGTTGGTCACTCTTAAATACAGTCAAAACTAGATCCCCATAGGACTTCCAGATACAGTCTTGCCTTATCTTGGGCTTAAACAATATGGAACAAAGAGAAAGGCAGTATTCTCGGTGAACCTTTTCTCAGACTGTCACCCCTAGACATTGTCAAAGAAATTCTACTCCCCAGAGGTGATCCATTCTCGGTGAATGGCATCTTTTGAATTTCTTCAAACATCAGAACTTTCACTAAATTATCTATTCTCTGTGAATAGCATTTCTTGAACTTTTCTTTGGTTTAGGACCCACAAGCTTCCTAAAAGCATCCCCGCCTCCTCTTGGGCTTTGTACAAGGACCCTCCGGCTTCTTAGAAGTTCTCATGCCTTCTCTTGGCCTTAATATAAGGACCCTAAAGACCTCCTAAAGGTATGAGACAGAACTTAGTCATCCTTTGCTAGAGCAGTCTTTCCATTGTCAAATCTCGGACTTACGGTTGATTCTCATCCCATAAAACACTTGCCTCCTCTTGGGAATCATACAAAGATAAAATCTTCCATACCAATAGACTTGGACAGTCTAAATATCCTCTTGAGTCTCAAAGACATTCTCAAGTTCCCCGTAAACATAGGGGAAAACCTGGTCATTTTTTTTATCAATCTCTAGTAGAGTTAAAACCCATGGGTTCTAAAATCCAGTCTTTCTCCTAAAAATCCCCAGCCACGAGCAGTTTATCATCAGTATAACACTATCCCAAATCAGAACCTCAAGGCATCTGATACCTCAACTCTTCTAGAACCCTCAGCAAGAGTTGATTCCCCATTTGGACCTGCCCCGGGATCTCAATGATCCCCAGCAAAGATAGCCTCCTCTTAGGCTTTGTATAATGATCTTTCCTCAGCATAGTTAGCCTCCTCTTGGGCTTTGTATAATGATTCTCCCCAGCGGAGCTAACTTTTTCAGACTCTCTTGTTGAGTCAATCACCCTTTCAGACTCTCTTGTTGAGTCAATCACCTTTCAGCACTCTCTTGTTGAGTCATCCCTTTTTGCATCAATCTTGGGCTTTGTACAGGACAGATAAAAACACTCTCTTGTTGAGTCAATCTTTTCCAGTCTCCTCTTTGGCTTGATATAGTGTTTTCCCCTAGCAGAAGTTGGCCTCCTCTTAGGCTTTGTATAATGATTTCTCCAGCTTGTTCAGCCACAATCCTGGGCTTTGTACAGGACAGATAAAAGCACTCTCTTGTTGAGTAAAACCCCTTTTTTGCCTCAATCTTGGGCTTTGTACAAGACATAAATCTTCATAACCTTCTCTTAAGCTTGGAACAAATATCTTCCCCAGTGGAGTTAATTCCTCCCAGCCTTATTTTAGGCTATGAGAAATAATACCCTAAGCAGAGTCAATCCTCTTTTCCGCCTCAATCTTGGGCTTTGTACAAGATAGATAATACTCTCCAACAGAGTCAATCTCAGTTTAGCCTCAATCTTGGGCTTTGTACAAGACACCTAAAAAACCCTCAGTCGAGTCATTTTAGCCTCAATCTTGGGCTTTGTACAAGACATAAATTTTTCTTTCCCACGGAGTCAAAATCCATTTTTAGCCTCAATCTTGGGCTTTGTACAAGACAGACAGAATATTTTCCCTAGAAAAGTCAAACTTTTAGCCTCCTCTTAGGCTTTGTATAATGATATCTTCAAAGAGTTAGTCTCTTTTTGCCTCAATCTTGGGCTTTGTACAAGACAGATAAACACTCTCTTGTTGAGTCAGTCTTTTCCAGCCTCCCCTTAGGCATTGTATAAGGACTTCCTCAGTGGAGTCAATCAACCTCTTAGCTTCAACCTTGGGCTTTGATCAAGGCACACAAAAATCAACATCCCCTTAGAGGAAATCAAAAACTCTCTGTAGGAATACGTTTCTCTGTAGATCACAAAAAAAAATCAAAACAAATCTCTTCTTTCATCTAAATTGCTATAAGCGGCAAGCCTCTGGATTATTTACATCCACGCCACTGTCTCTCTCTTAACATGAAAGATTCCTAAGGAAAAATGGCATTGCTCAACGCTGAGTTAAAGTTTCCTCCTTCAGGATCAATCCCCTATAAAGGAAATTATGGCATTGCTGGATTCTCATATCCCAGTTAAAGTAATCCTCCTTTATAAACAGTCACCCAACAGTCGTGATAAACAGACCAAATGTCTCCCTTTAGAGATGACAAGTTCTCTCTCAGTCAAACCTTTTAGCTTCAATCTTGGGCATTGATCAAGACACAAATAAACCTTTTAGCTTCAATCTTGGGCTTTGAACAAGACACCAAAACATCTTTTTTCCTCCCTTAGAATAGGAGGAACTACAATTGCTCTGATTTCCTTGTTTCGTTTAAACGGGAATACGTAGGCATAAGATTGTGAAATCTTAGCGAGCATGCTAATAAAAAACTCTAAGTCCAGTACCTTCATATCAATCAAAACTTAGGTCCAGTACCTTACCAAAAACATCGGAAAACACCCGAACATCAGCAAAAACTCACTCTCTCTCATATTACCCAAGAAACTTTCCCAACCCATTAATGGATAAACACCATTAAGTACAAAGCGAAGCCTAAAGCTAACAACCTGTGGATAACCACATATAGGATGGGTAATTGACAACTCCCCATTGTATAACCTGACCCCGAACTCCCAGAATCTCTTTAAGCGTTTGTTCAGTTAAACATTCGCGTGCAAGGTTAGTTTTAGATAGCTTCCCTTTCCCTTCCAGCTTCATGGGATAAATAAGAAATCAGAAAGTAGCACCCCATCCTCTTCATTGGGGAGAAAACCCAAATTCCGCAATAAGGTCGACGCGTCACCGACAAAAATCGTGCGCTACAGCTACTCACGTACCTTTGGTAGATATTCGAGCTAATATGACCTCAAAAGGAGGAATTTTTGGATTAACTGCAGAGTTTCTGGTTGGAAAAGCTCAATATTATGCTAATCATTTAAGTATGGACGTATTCGAAGCTTCTTTCGCTCTGCTTATCTATGGCATTTTTCTTATTCCCAAGCTTTGAAGATTTTGTGGACCTCAATGCCATCAAAATCTTTCTGAAGAAGAAATCAAGAGACTCGAAGAAGACCGTTGGAAGAGTCTCCTTAGATCTATATTTATTATCTTTTATTTAGCTTTTCTGTTATGGCTCTTGAAAAGTGTACCGACACGTTGTAATCATTTTTATTTATGAATTCGTCTTTTGGTATTCCTGATATTGATGGTTGTAACTATTTTTATGATTAATAAAACGAGCCTTCTGATATTCCTTGATGATTATAAATAGCTAAGTTCCATGAATCTTGTTGCATCACATTTTCATTTTCATTCTCCCCATTTAAGGAACTTAAAAGTCGTTTTGAAGGCATTGTAAGATGGATTGCGGAAAGAAAGGAGTTTTGCCATACACCTTTAAGGTTCCTGATATTGAACAGTTAAGGGAACTAGGAGATCAAATCAAAGATCCTGAGGCTTTTACCAAGAAGTATGGAAGGATCCTCCCACTAATGCAGATTCGAGTGGTTGCTGGTCTATTAGAGATGCTTGTTCAGCTTTATAGCCCAATCTATCACTGGTTCTTCTTCCCAGATCTCCAGCTGATGCCTAAGTTGGAAGAGTATTCCGCTCTGTTGGGCATCCTTGTCAATGGCTCACCTCCATTCTCTGGCGCAGAAGGGAGGCCCAGCCAAGAAGATATTACGAGAGTGTCCCGTATAAAGCTGTTTGATATTCGAGCTCACATGACGGTCAAAGGGAGAATCAATGGTTTGCCTACCCAGTTCTTGTTTGAGAAAGCTCGACACTTCGCTAACATGGGGAATACCAAAGCCTTCGAGAACATTTTGGCACTGCTGGCCTATGGTTTGTTCTTAATTCCCAACATCGAAGATTTTGTTGACGTCAACGCCATAAAGATCTTCATGCTCAAAAATCCAGTGCATACTCTGTTGGCCGACGCCTATCATGCCATTGACTCGAAGGTTCTGCGAGGAGAAGGATGGATTACATGCTGCACTGCTATCCTCTATAGGTGGTATATTTCACACCTACTGAGGTCTACAGCTTTTTGGGATGTGAAGGACAATCCAGAATGGCCCATGAAACTCATGTCTCTCACTCACTCGGACATTGAATGGCACGATCCGATGTATGGAGGAATTATTATGATTCATAGCTGTGGAGACTTTCCCAATGTGCCTCTTCTTGGAACAAAGGGATGCATTATTTATAACCCTGTGCTCGCTCGTCAACAACTCGGTCATCCAATGGATGAAGTACCCGACCCGGACAATCTGACCAGACTTTTCCTATATAAAGGAGAGAACCTTGAACTGAAAACCAGAATTTTGTATGCGTGGCGGCACATAAATAGGAAAAGAATGATTGTGACAACAAACCCTGATTGTACAGTCACTGAAGACTGCCTAACATGGGCGCGTGAAAAGGTTCTCACCTTGATGATGCCCTATCCTCGTCCCAAGCCTCCTGCGACTGACTCAAGTGAAGTTTCAAAGTTGAAGGCGGAGATAGAGAAGCTTACCCTTGATAAGGCAAGGATGCACGAGCAGATTGACAGGTTGACTAAACAACTCCATGGAAGAGAAATGTCGTCGTCTAGTGGATTAGATCCCTAGTTCCTTTTGTGTTCTTTTGCTCGTTGTAATAAACTTTGAAGGTGTACTGGCCGTTATTTAAAACTTTTAAATTTAATAAATAAAATGAGTTTCTGATTAAAATGTCTGCAAATATACTTTTTGAGTCCCTTGAAGCTCATGTTGCATTCGCATTGCATCTTTATCATCGTATCCTTTGCATTTGCATCTTTTCTCTACCTCAGCTTATTCGATCTCTTATCTTTGTATCGCTAAGCTGATCTTCTGGCATTCGTTCCAAACTTGAAGTGTTTACTAGAGGTAATGGATAGAGCAGAGAATATGGATCCCATGTCAAACTTCAGAGTGACGACTAATCTGATGTTTAATTTTCCTCCTGACGACAATATCCCGCAAGTGGATCTCCTTACTCAATCTCAACCTGTGCAAGATAACCTGGTTGGTCAAGCTAATGAAAGAGATTCCCGCTTTATGAGGTATATGCCAAATCCCCAGAACATCCGTCTTGTGAAAACCGTGAATAATCCTAGATTGGCAGAAATTGGAAAAGGATTTCGTGACCTCCAAGAACAATTGAAGATGTTGAAAGAACCTAACGCATCTGGTCTTAAAGCTCCTGACTTGTGTATTGTTCAGGGCGTGGTTTTTCCCCCGTGTAGCGTGCGATTTTTGTCGGTGACGCGACCACCTTATCGCCATTGGTTAGAATTGGGTGCTACTTTCTGATTTCTTATTTATCCTATGAAGCTGGAAAGGAAAGGGAAGCTATCTAAAACTAATCTTGCACGCAAATGTTTTCTTTAACAAATGCTAAGAGATTAGGGGGTCCGGGGTCAGGTTATACAATAGGGAGTTGTCAATTACCCATCCTATATATGGTTATCCATAGATCGTTTAGTAAACTCTACAGTTATCTACTTACTGGTGTTTATCTATCATGGGTTGGGAAAGTTTCTCCTTTGGGAATGTTTTAGAGAGAGTATTTTTGTTGTTTTCGGATTTTTCGATTTTTTTAGTAAGGTACTGGACTTAAGGTTTTTTATTAGTGTGCTCGCTAAGATTTCGCAATCTTATGCCTACGTATTCCCGTTAAAGAAAATAGGGAAATCAGAGCAATCGTAGTTCCTCCTATTCTATGGGAGGAAAAAGATGTTTGGTGTCTTGTTTAAAGCCCAAGATTGAAGCTAAAGGTATTTGTGTCTTGTTCAAAGCCCAATATTGAAGCTAAAGGTTATTGGCTGAGAGAGAATTTGTCATCTCTAAAGGAAGATATCTCATCTGTCCATCACAGTTGTTGGGTAACTGATTATAAAGGAGAATTACTTTAACTGGAATGCATGGAATCCAACAATGCCATAATTTCCTTTATAAAGGGTTTGTCCTGAAGGAGAAAACTTTAACTCAGTGTAGAGCAATGCCATTTTTCCTTAGGAGTCTTTCATGCTAAGAGAGGGACATTGGCTTGGATGTAAGTAATCCAAAGGCTTGCCACTTACAGCAATTAGATGAAAGAAGGGGATTTACCAGGATAAGAGATGGACTACATCTTGGATTTTTGAATCAACAAGTGTGCCACTTACAACAATTATCTAGGATTAAGGTTTGTTTGATTGTCTGTTTTGATATGTGATTGTACAGAGAAATTTCTTCCTACAGAGAGATTTTTGATTTCCTCTGAGGGGATGTTGGTTTTTTTGTGCCTTAATCAAAGCCCAAGGTTGAAGCCAAAAGGTTGACTCTACTAGGGAGTTTTATATCTGTCTTGTACAAACCCCAAGATTGAGGCTAAAAATAGACAGACTCTTTTGGGGAGATCATTATACAAAGCCTAAGAGGAGGCTGAACATTGACTTTTCCGGGGAAATATTTTGTCTGTCTTGTATAAAGCCCAAGATTGAGGCTAAAAGGGGACTGACTCCACTAGGGAGATTTTATATGTGTCTTGTACAAAGCCCAAGATTGAGGCTAAAAAAGGATTGACTAACACAACTAGAGGATATTTTATCTGTCCTGTACAAAGTCCAAGATTGAGGCTGAAAAATGCTAAAGGAAAATCATTATACAAAGCCTAAGAGGAGGTTGGTTGGGGAATTTCTTATATAAAGCCTTAGAGGAGGCTAGCTTCTGCTGAGGATTAGTGAGATCCAGAGACAGGTCCAAATTGGGGAATCAACTCCTGCTGAGGATTACAGAAGAGTTGAAATATCAGAGACCATGAGGTTCTAATTTTTTTGAGGGTTTTACTGGGAATAACTTGACCCTAGCTGGGGAAATTTAAAGTGAGAGTTTAAAGTACATGACATCTTCGTCTGGGAAGTCAAATCAGACTGATTCCTGATTATCAATCAGTTGATGAGCCAAATGATTGGCTAAAATACTTCCTTTGACGGCTTTCTGAGCATGGTACTCAATGTCATATTCCGATAGCAACATAAGCCAACGGGCAATCCTTCCCGTGAGAGCAGGCTTTTCAAAGACGTGCTTGATCGGATCCATTTCGGAGATTAACCAAGTATTGTGACAAATCATGTATTGGCGAAGACGTTTGGCTGCCCAAGCCGGAGCACAGCAAGTTTTCTCAAGAATAACGTACCGAGTCTTGCAGTCGGTGAATTTCTTGCTCAAATAGTAGATGGCAGACTCTTTTCTTTTTGTTTCATCTTGTTGGCCAAGTACAAAACCCATAGAGTCTTCCAAGACTGTTAGGTAGATGATTAGTGGTCTTCCCTCCACTGGAGGTGACATAATAAATGGATTCAACAGATACTCTTTGATACTGTCGAAGGCGGTTTGGCAGTCTTTTGTCCATAGGCAGTCCTGATTCTTTTTGAGTAATTTGAAGATTGGCGTGCATGTCGCAGTCATGAGGACTATAAATTTGGAAATTTAATTCAAACGCCCCAGGAATCCTCTGACTTATTTTTCAATCTTTGGAGAAGGCATTTCTTGAATGGCCTTGACCTTGTCAGGAACAACCTCAATTCCTTTCTGGCTGACGATGAACCCTAAAATTTTCCCTGAACGGACACCGAATGTGCACTTGTTGGGATTTAAGCGGGGTTTGTACTTTCTCAGACGCTCGAATAACTTTGATAAGTGGGTCATATGCTCCTATTCTATTTTAGGTTTGGCAATCATATCATCGACGTACACTTTGATTTCTTTGTGCATCATCGGGAAATAGAGTAGTCATGGCCCGTTGATAGGTTGCCCCGACATTCTTTAAACCGAACGACATTACCTTGTAACAAAAGGTGCCCCATGAGGTGATGAAGGATGTTTTCTCCATATCTTTCGGCGCCATTTTGATCTGATTATAGCCCGAGAATCCATCCATGAAGGAGAATACTTTGAACTTTGATGTAGTGTCTACCAGCATGTCTATGTGTGGCAAGGGAAAGTCATCCTTTGGACTGGCTTTGATCAGATCCCTGTAATCTACACACATTCTGACTTTTCCATCCTTTTTTGGAACTGGCACTATGTTGGCTAGCCATTGAGGATATTCTGATGTGGCGAGGAAACCCGCGTCAATCTGATTCTGTATTCCTCTTTGATTTTGATGGCCATGTCCGGATGAGTTCGTCTCAGTCTTTGTTTTACTGGAGGACATTCTGATCTTAACGGTAGATGATGTTCCACGATGCTGGTATCCAACCCTAGCATGTCCTGATAGGACCAAGAAAATACATCGGGAAATTCTTAGAGAAGCTTTATCAAACTTTCTTTCATATTCGGACTGAGCAATGCCACAATCTTGACTTCTTTTCTCTCTTCTTCTGAACCCAAGTTGACCGTTTCCAACGGCTCTTTGTGAGGTTCAATGGACCTTTCCTCTTGTCTGAGTAATCGGGAGATCTCTTTTGGAATTTCTTCGTTTTCTTCTTCTTTAGCTTCAAATACCGGGAATTCAAAGTTGGGAGAAGGCATTGGATCGTATGTTTCAATGGGGTTTAAAACAAGCAATCTGCATGACGTGATGATTTGTTTTTTAGAAGAGATAGAGAGAAATGCAAGAGTGTGTGCGCTGTATTTTCTGAAAAATGCTTGTTTTTAGTTTGAGTTGTTTTTAGGATTACCATTTTCTGAAAAAGCGAAAAGTGAAAATAGCAATAAATGCGGAAATTACAGAATGACATTATTTTATTTATGATTTTGTCGACTCTTGAAACTACAGCCCTATAAAATAAAACTCTGTCACTTTGGGTGAAGCGAAGAGGGACATTTACAGAAAGTGAGCCCTATAAAAATATCTGTTTCACCTGGGCAGGGTGAAAGGTTAAAACAAAGACGACAATTACTTAGACTTATGAATGACTTTCGGGACATCGACAGCAACCCATTGGCGGCGAACTCCTCGTTGAATCACAAAGTCTGGTACCTTCTTTCTTGGTTTGTCCTAAAAAATGACGCTGATTTCTGATGGAGCAGGATCGTTGGAGTCTTCTTCCCATGCAGAGTTGTCATAGACGAACTCTTCTGTTGTATCTTGCACAATGTATTCATTCTTGGGTGAATCTCCCCATCAAGTTGGCTGGATGTCTTCGAGCCTGATACGAGAGCTTTCAGGAGCGCTGTACTTGACCAAGAAGTCGTACTTGCCACTCGGTTGTCCTAAGGTGTCCCATACTTCAGTGGAACTGGAGGAGTCATCCCTCTTGATGATGTTGACCTCGGGAAAAGCATAGTTGATGAACTCTTGTCCTGCAATCTTTGCAGATTCATCGTTGTGCTGGATATCTTCTGAATGCCCTGAGTAATGATCCTATGATTTGGTGGGGACACAGGTATTCTTTTCAATGATGCTCAGCTGATATGTATCGTTCGGCTGACTCTATTTCCCCAAGTCTTCTGGGTACGGCTGCCAGATAGGCAAATCATCCAGGGGATTAAAATACTCATAGTTGAAGTTGTGTTTCATCGGAGTGTCCTCCTCTAATGAGTTTGGCGGAGCACGGCATCCTTCTGGATCACAATCTCCGTACATCATCTTAACATCTGATCTTGGTATATATCTCGGACTCTGTGTGGGATAGCAGAATAGAGTATGCATTTCTTCCTGAGACATATAACCATCCTTGTTGAGATAAGACTTCCATTCTTCATCTGTGTTGGAGGAGTCACCCTCGTTGATGGTATGTACTTCTTGAGACACTAGGTTAAGGAAGCCTCCACTGTGGAAGAAGTCTTGAATGGGACGAAAACCTTCATCCTCCTTGGCTATCTGGGTACAGGTTGAGGAAAAACCAAAACCTTTCTTCGTCTTATTATCAACAGCAATGACAAGCTGTCCCCATCCTTTTGCGTTGTCACTCTTGATTACTTCGAGAGCGTCTTTGTAAGAGGAAATCGATGTTCCTCTCTCTGGTTGATTCTCTTTTCTTTATGATAGTGCTTGAAACTGGGTTCCAACAACCTCTTCGGGTTCTACACAGGAAGATGATGATAAGTTGCTTACTATTAAGGCCTGCTCTCCCCAGACTGTGACTAGATTGTCATTCTGGATGAATTTCAGCTTATGGTGAAGTGTTGAAGTAACTACCCCAGCCTCGTGTATCCAAGGTTTTCCTAATAAACAGTTGTAGGCTGCCCGGATGTCCATGACCTGGAAAGTGACTTGGAAAGTGTGAGGACCAATAGTTATGGGAAGGTCGACTTCGCCGATAACTATTTTACTGGATCCATCGAAGGCTTTGACGATGACCTCACTTCCTTTCATCAGAGATCCTTGAAATGATAGTCGCATCAGAGTAGATTTTGGCATAACATTCAGAGCTAATCATGTATCTACAAGTACGCTGGCTAGAGCATCATCCTGGCAAGTGACTGTAATGTTAAGCGCCATGTTGTGATTTTTTCCTTCTTCCAGAAGTTCCTCATCACTAAATCCTAAATTGTTGCATGAAGTGATGTTGGAGATGATGTTGTTGAATTGCCTTATCGTCACATCTTGTTCCATAAAGGCTTGCTCTAAGACTTTCTGTAGAGCTTCCCTGTGAGCTTCGGAACTGAGTAAAAGAGATAGCACAGAGATTCTTGAAGGAGTTTGCAACAGTTGGTCCACAATGTTGTACTCGCTTTTTTGGATGAGCTTCAGCATCTCATCGTTGTTCTTTGAAAGGTCGGGATTACTGGATTGACCGACTGGTTGATTGGGAACTTCCGTGTGAGGGCTCCTTTTCTTTGGTGGGTTCTTCAACTCCTCTGTTGAAGATTTGGCTGTTCCGTGTGACCCGACTGATGTCAGCAATGTTTACGATAGAGGGTAATGGATTTTTCTTTCCATTTTCGATGGTTGTTGCACTGTACTTGTAAGGGATAGCCTTATCTGATTTGTACGGTATTGGTCCCGGCAAGTAGATAACCACAGGAGCCTTCTGATTTTTCTGACCATCGTAGGCAGCCTCGATCTGTTCAAGGTTGAGAATCCTTCTACTATCAAGAGGAATTTTTGATTCATCGAGTAAAGGGATTATAGCACAAACGTCTTTGGTCTGTCCATAATCGGAGATTATGACAACGTCTTTGCTTTGATCAAGGAAACAGTCTGGCATCACGTTGGTCGACTCAAAACTCGCACATGGTCGAATCTCTTTGTGATCCAATTGTCTTTGAAGATCTGCTCGAACGAGGTAGCATCCTTGGTTGTTCTCTGAACAAATTCTACAGCGCTCGTAGTTGTGGAGTGGCACCCTGCCACGCCCGCTTTGTATGCAGTGTAATTTTACTAGATCTATTTCCATCGAGCGAACATCCTGACTTTGACATCTAGTAGGATTCCCGTCAGTCATACTGATCTATTGCATAGCTTCGTCCATGTAAATTGGAAGCCACCAGTGGTTCAAAAAGTGTTGAAGTGTTCTTTGGACAAGTGCACATCCTTTGTCGTCCTTACGACACACCTTACAGCTTTGATAATCATGTGAAGCCTGGAAACCGAGCCTGACTTGTTTGGCATGTAGTTCTACCAGGCTGGTATTCATCAAGCGTATGTCGAATATTTGAATCATATTGACTGGATGGCTATATCTATTATGGTAATCCTGAATCCATCCAAGATCCATCTGATCTTGGAGGGCCTCTTGTATAAAAGAGCATCTCTGATTATTTGTTGAGCAGATCGGACAGGCGTGGTAATCATGTCGTGGCAGATCATGATATTGACTTTGCCTTGAGTGCATTTCCACTAAGTTGACATTTATCACACGGATATCGTGGTTCTGAATAATGTTGGGATTTGTATAAGTCATGTTGACCTCACGGATTCGGTGGTCTTGGATCCAGCCGAGATCCATCTGTTCTTGTAGAGCTGATTGTACTATGTAACACCCTTGATTATTCTTTGAGCAGATATCACATTTGTGATAATTGTGAGATGGTACATGACCGTACCCGCTTTGTCTATAATGCATCTTGACTAGATTGGTTTTCAACAGGAGTACATCAAGAATCTGATAACTGCAGCTAACCTCTTCCTCTATCAAATTTACTAGAGTCTTCTCATGTTGAGGCAATGGATTCATCTGAACGTTTGGATTTGTATCCTTGAAGGATAAGACCCCGTTCCTGACAAGCTTCTGCACATCGTATTTGAAGCTGAGACAATTTTCTATGTTGTGCCCTGGCCCTCCTTGATGGTAAGGGCAAGTTTGATCCGCTTTAAACCAAAAGGGCGGATTTTTCGGTATTGTAAGAGGGGTCCTGGTTTGGACGTGCCTCTTGACCAGTAGTAGTGGAAATAGTTATGCGTACAACATGGGTATAGGGTCAAACCTTGGTGGTCGTGTCGTACGGTTGTTATTGTATTCTGGACGAGTCTGCTGAAGAGGTTGTTGTGTCCTTTGCTGATATTGTTGTTGATTTAGTTGACTTTGAGTAACCTGCGGTTGATATGTTGGAACCGGCGTGGGGTTGATAGTGGGAGTTACCGTTGCTACTGGTTGATACCTTCGCCTTTGCTTTCCGAGAGAGATATTACCAATATCTTGCTCTTTTTTCTTAGGGAAAGAACTACCGTATCTTTTGGTACTGCTTGATTGTTTTGTACCTTTGACCAAACGTCCTTCTTGGACTGCCTCTTTAAGGCGTACTCCCATGCTTACCATCTCAGTAAAGTCGCTGGGTGCGCTGGCGACCATTCGGTCGTAGTATAATGAGCTCAAGGTTTTCAAAAAGATCTTTGTCATCTCTTTTTCCTCTAGATGGGGACAAATCTAGGCGACAATTTCACGCCATCTCTGAGCATATTCCTTAAAGGTTTCCTTGTCCTTCTGCGACATTGCTCTGAGTTGATCTCTATCTGGTGCCATGTCCAGGTTATACTTATACTGATGAACGAAGGCAACGCCAAGATCTCTGAGAGTGACGATCTTGGTGCGGTTTAAACCCATGTACCATTTGAGTGCGGCACCAGTTAAACTGTCTTTGAAATAATGGATCAGTAACAATTGATTTTCTATCTAAGTTGACATCTTTCGAGCGTACATCACCAAATGACTTTGAGGACAAGAGTTGCCCTTGTATTTTTCAAAGTCAGGCACCTTGAATTTGTGCGGGATTTTAACATTAGGGATAAGACAAAGGTCTGCGGCGTCCTTTCCAAATAAATCCTGGCCGCGAATGGCCTGCAGTTCCTTCTACATCTCTAAGAATTGCTCTTGGAACTCATTCATTATGTCGAACGTGTTTTCGTTTCCACCAGAAGGTATTTGTGGAATATGTCCTTTCGGGACAGTGTGTACCACCAGTTGTGGTATAGTCATTACGACAGTGACTCTTAGTGCTTCCATGCCCCAAAGTTTGTAACCTTCCGGAGTTGCTGTCGTAAACCTTGCGTCTTCGCTTTCCCGAAGTTTGTAACCTTCAGGCCCAGCGATTGCTGCTGCAACTTCTTGGTCTTCAGTGACCGGCGGAATGTATCCTTTAGGGATGGAGTTGTGAGGCATGCCCTAGGGCCGACCCTTAGGCATGTTGTATCGAGGATCGTATGTCTCCACTATGGGTGTAGATGGGATCTTTAAGATCACACTCCGTTGTTGTTCTCCCTGAGCTGCTTCCAGAGATTGCATGTCACTGTGAAGTTTTTTTAGATCTTCTTTTAGAGCGTCGATTTCTTCTCTCAGCTCGCTGTTCTCTTCCTCGAGATCTTCCATTTTCTTTTGTCAATTGGCCCGAGTATTGTACGAATGAGACAGCTTGACTCTAGAATCGTGACACGAATGTGAGATTCGAAGAAGAATGTGTTATATGAGAATGATGAGTGCAATTCAAAGTTATATATTTTTAGCTTTAATAGAATAAAACTTCAACAAAATAGATTGTAAATATCATATAGTGGGGAATACCCATTTTATTGAATTCAAAGATTGAGAAAATGGAAATACAGTATTTCACAAAGTGCTGTAAGGAAAATAGCTAAGCCTATGGATCCTGAGTCGTTTCTGAAGAGAGCCCAGATGTTGGTTTTGATATCTTTCTCTTCTTTGATCGGGCCTCTTTGGCCGTTGTCGAGTGTCAGTCCTTTGCCAGGTGAAAGGAGCGAGCAAACTTCTTCGGTCTTCTTGATTCTCTACAGCATGCTGCTCCAATATCTTAATTAGAGCATCCTTGTCTTTTAATAGTTCCTGAATCTTGGTACACTCCACATTGAGGATACGGTACTTGTTTTTCCAAGAGTTCTTCTCCCGTTGAAATTTGTTAAGAGGGACCTGGAGTTTTTCTGTGTCAGACATGAAATAAAGGACAGATACGTTTAACGAAAAAACTTCTTGACGAGGGTAAGACATCCTCAGCTTGAGAGCTCTAGTTTACACCCAGCGAAGATAAGGCTCCATGGAGGTACAGTTAGGTCTTCCTAGATACTCTCTTCCTTTTTTGTGAACATGATGCCAGGCATGCATTATTTCCTTCTTTAGTGCCCTATGAGGGGTACCCGGGTATCCGTGTTGACGACGAACTAAGATTGGATGATAGTTGATTCCTCCTTTAGCTCCTATGAGGGGTACGTTATGGAAATTTCCACAACTGTCAATGATCTCTATTCCCTCATAAATCTTATCGTACCAATATATGTCAGAGTTGGTAAGAGATATGATCCTTTGTGACCAACGTAAAGTACTCTTGTGATCCCAAAAAGCAGCAGACTTGGGTAAATGGGAAATAAACCATTTGTAGAGCAAAGGTACACATCATGTGATCATTCCTCCGCTGTGCAAATTCCTTAAGTGTACAGAATGATAAGCATCCGCGAGCAGAGTTGGTACAGGATTCCTGATTAGAAATATCTTAACCGCGTTGGTATCAACGAAGTTGTCTATGTTTGGAAAGAGGAATAACCCGTAGGTGAGCAAAACAAAGACGTTCTCGAAAGCAGTTACGTTTCCTATACTAGCAAAGTACAGGGCTTTCTTTACCAAAAACTTGGCTGGTAGACCTTGGATTCCTCCTTTAGTGGTCATGTGAGCCCTTCTGACTCGTCCAAACAAATGGCTCTTGCAATGACCTGCTCTTTTGGAATTTCTTCCAGTCCACAAAAAGGAGCTTGATTGGTGATAGGTAGATCAGTCATATGAGAGTACTCTTCCAACGTTGGCGCAAGTTCGTAATCCGGGAATGTGAAACAGTGATAGATCGGATCGTAAAATTGAATGAGTGTAGACAGAATCCCTTCAACCACGGATATCCTTAAAAGAGGCAACAGTCCTCCATGATTAGCTCTGAAAGCATCAGGGTTGGGAATCATCCTCACCAGCCCACTTAAATCCTCTAGCTTTGGAGTCTTGAAGGTGTACTTGTGCGTCTTTCTTCTACCGAAATCCATAACGGAATCTTTCTCTTTGATATTTGTAATCATTGTTTTAGTTTAATTGAAAAAGAGAGAGGTAAGAAGAGAAATTTTTTCTTTGTTTAAGAGGTTTTTTAGATTAATGCATGAATGCAGCACACAAAAACATAGAAAAAACATGGGTTCAAAGGTTCAGCGTCACGAGCATGGAGTCATGGCTCTAGCCATTCCCAAAGGTCGTATTTTGGTTAATTTTTGTACCTGTAGAACGTGTTGAAAGTTCCCAAAATCATTGACCCCCTAGAGATAACAACAACAAGCTGGTTCACCCGAGCGAGTTGTAGCACCCTAGAGTAATCTCATTTGAGTGTAGTATCGTGTGACAACTATTCACGGTAATTACCGCACTACCAAATGGTCATGAGTTTAAAGTCTACTAAAATCCTCAGGATCACAGGTGCCGCATAGGAAAACTCTGCTTTTAACAACAATCGTGATCAGCAGGAAGAATCCTACAGGCCCTCACCTGATTTGGTGGTCTACCATGTTCGCTTATTCGGGATTCACTCCCTACAAGCTTCCCCGTCTTTGCCACCCCTTATCTTAGGTTTCTCTCAAACTTTCCAGATGCGACATCACTCGCAATCCCATTGACAGAAAAATAAACACGCATATCAAGTAGGAAAAGCAGTATAAAAATATATATAGTATATAGTATATAATATATAGTATATAGTATATAGTATGTAATATGATTGCTAACATCCTAGACCTCTTAGGAATTCTATCCTAGTCCTAGACAGATTAAAGACGTCCCCAGCAGAGTCGCCATTTTTCTGTAATATGCGATTTTTGTCGGTGACGCGACCACCTTATCGCAAACAGTTTTCTCCTCACAATGAGGAGGAGTGGAGTGCTACTTTATGATTTCTTATTTATCCCGTGAAGCTGGAAGGGAAAGGGAAGCTATCTAAAACTAATTTTGCACGCAAATGTTTAACTGAACAAACGCTTAAGAGATTCGGGGTCAGGTTATACAATGGGGAGTTGTCAATTACCCATCCTATATATGGTTATCCATAGGTTGTTGGCAATCATAATTATTTTATACTTACTGGTTTTTGTTTATCGATTGGGAAAGTTTCTCCATTGGGAGGGCTGAGAGAGAGAGTTTTTGTTGATTTTGGGTTTGGTTCCGATGTTTTTGGTAAGCTATGAAACCTAAGGTTTTTGATAGATGTATGAAGGTACTGGACCTAAAGTTTGTATTTGGTGTGCTCGCTAAGATTTCGCAATCTTATGCCTACATATTCCCGTTGAGGATAAATAGGGAAATCAGAGCAATCATAGTTCCCCCTATTCTATGGGAGGAAAAGATGATATTTTGGTGTCTTCTTCAAAGCCCAAGATTGAAGCTAAAAGAGTATTTGTGTCTTGATCAAAGCCCAAGATTGAAGCTAAAGGGTTGACTGAGAGAGAATTTGTCATCTCTAAAGGGAGACATCTCGTCTGTTTATCACAATTGTTGGGTGACTGTTTATAAAGGAGGATTACTTTAACTGTGATATGTGAATTCAGCAATGCCATAATTTCCTTTACTAGGTTTTGTCCTGAAGGGGAAAATTTTAACTCAGCGTTGAGCAATGCCATTTTTCCTTAGGAATCTTTCATGTTAAGAGAGGGACAGTGACATGGATGTAAATAATCCAGAGGCTTGCCGCTTACAGTAATTAGATGGAAGAGGAAGTTTACCAGGATAAGAGATGGACAACAACTTGGATATTTGAATCAATAAGCGTGCCACTTACAGCAGTTGTCTGGGATTAGGGTTTGTTTTATTTTCTATTTTGAAGAGTGATAAACAGAGAAATGTCTTCCTACAAAGAGATTTTGATTTTCTCTGAGGGGTGTTGATTTTTGTTTGCCTTGATCAAAGCCCAAGGTTGTAGCTACGAGATTGATTGACTTCACTGGGGAAGTCCTTATACAAAGCCTAAGAGGAGGCTGGAAAATACTGACTCAACAAGAGAGTGTTTATCTGTCTTGTACCAAGCCCAAGATTGAGGCTAAAAAAGACTGACTCTTTTGGGGATATCATTATATAAAGCCCAAGAGGAGGCTAAAAGTTTAACTTTTCCAGGGAAATATTTTATCTGTCTTGTACAAAGCCCAAGATTGAGGCTAAAAAGGATTTTGACTCCGCTGGGGAGGGTTTGTATGTGTCTTGTACAAAGCTCAAGATTGTGGCTGAAAAAAGACTGACTCCGCGGGAAAGAAATCTTTAACTGTCTTGTACAAAGCCCAAGATTGAGGCTAAAATGAGACTTTACTGACTCAACTGAGGATATTTTAGGTGTCTTGTCCAAAGCCCAAGATTGAGGCTGAAATGAGTTTTACTCTGCTAGAGAGTGTTATCTGTCTTGTACAAAGCCCAAGATTGAAGCTGAATAGAGGATTGACTCTGCTTAGAAAATTTATATGGTGCCTTGTACAAAGCCGAAGATTGAGGCTTAAAAGGGTTGACTCAACAAGAGAGTGTTTTTGTTTTGTACCATTGACTCAACAAGAGAGTGTGGAAAGGTGATTGACTCAACAAGAGAGTTGGAAAAGGTTAGCTCAGCTGGGGGAAAATCTTTGTAAAAAGCCCAAGAGGAGGCTGACTTATGCTGAGGAAAAGAAGGATCATTATACAAAGCCTAAGAGGAGGCTAGCTTTGCTGGGGGAGAACAAAGAAAGAAATCATTATACAAAGCCTAAGAGGAGGCTACCTTTAGCTGAGGATTATTGAGATCCAGAGGCAGGTCCAAATCGGGGGATCAACTCTTGCTAAGGGTTAGAGAAGAGTTGAGGTATCAGATGCCTTGAGGTTCTGATTTGGGATAGTGTTATACTGATGGTAAGCTGACCCTAGCTGGGGGGAATTTTGGGATGAAAGACTGAGTTTTAGAACGCATGAGGGTTTTAACTCTACTGGAGATTTATTAAAATGACCAAGGTTTATCCTATGTTTGTAGGGAGCTTGAGAATGTCTTTGAGACCCAAGAGGAGATTAGTCTGTTTAAGTCTACTGGTATGGAAGAGTTTATCTTTGTATGATGCCAAAGAGGATGCAGGTGTTTTAAGGGATGAGAATCAACCCTAAATTGGTCTGAGGTTTTGACTCAAGAAAGACTGCTCTAGAAAAGGATGACTAAGTTTTGTCCTATACCTTTAAGAGGTCTTCAGGGTCCTTGTATTAAGCCCAAGAGAAGGCATGATAACTTCTAAGAAGCCGGAGGGTCCTTGTACAAAGCCCATGAGGAGGCGGAGATGCTTTTAGGAAGCCTGTGGGTCCAAACTTAAGAAAAATTCAAGAAAGGTTTCACTGAGAATTAATCCTTTAGTGAACGGTTCTAGGGTTTGAAGAAATTCAAGAGAGGTTTCACCGGGAATTAATCCTCTCTGGAGGAAATGAATTTCTTTGACAATTTCTAATAGTGACAGTCTGAGAAAAGTTTCAACGGGAATAATGCTTTTCTCTTTGTTCCATATTGTATAGGCCCAAGAGAAGGCAAGACTGTATCTGGAATCCTATGGAGATCTAGTTTTGACTGTTAAAAGAGTAAACACTGGCCTTACCTAGTTCTAGACCTAATTACCGGGGAAAACTCTAAGCAGATATACAAGTATATATACAGTTGATATATGACAAGTATTTAAAATGGTATGAAAGAAGGACTTACAGGTGAGCAAGCTTCCCACAATGCAGTTATATATATTTGACATCTATTTAAAAGAATGAAAGAAGGACTTACAGGTGAGCAAGCTTCCCACAATACAATTATATATATATTAAAGATGATAAAAGAAAGCTGATAAAAACTTACAGGTGAGCAAGCTTCCATAGCTGTATTGTTAGTTGTTCAAGAAATTAAAGAAAGTTTTGATAACAACTGAATATTTGAACCTAAATCAAAAGAGAAGTTGTTTTGAACAGAGATCGGGGCTTACAGTTCAAGGAGGGGCCCATGGTTTATTTTTGTACAAGAGGTGGGGCTTACAGGTTGAGGAGAGGCCCAAAAAGGTTTTGGTTAGAAAAGGGATTGGGTCTTACACTCCATTAGAGGCCCAAAATGATTTTTTAGAAAAAAGAGTGGGACTTACAACACGAGGGTAGGCCCATAGGTTTTTTGTTTAAAAGGCGACGACCGCGCCAAGATTTTTTTCTAAAATCGTATCGTGACTTATACAATAACTGAGGCCCAAAAAGGTTTTCTGTACAAAGGGATGGGTCTTACAACTCAAGGAGAGGCCCAAAGTGTTTGAAAAAAAGAAAAGAAATGGGACTTACAACACAAGGGTAGGCCTAGTTGATTTTGCTTTGAAATGACGATCGCACCGAGATTTTTGAAAACACAGTGGGACTTATACAATGACTGAGGCCCAAAATTATTTATATTTACAAAGGGGTGGGACTTACACTCTATCAAGAGGCCCAAAAGTTTATTTTTGTACAAGGGATGGGGCTTACAACTCAAGGAAATGCCCATGGAAAGACAGTGATCGTACCGTCGTTTTGAAAACTGTATTGGGACTTATACAATGACTGAGGCCCAAAATTATTTATATTTAAAGGGGGTTGGGTCTTACACTCTATTAGAGGCCCAAAAATTTTGAAAAGATTTGTTAGGGTGATAGTGATCAAAACCCTAATTTTTTATTTTAAAATGTATTTTAATTGAATAAAAATTCAATTAAAATAATCAAACATGTGAAAAAAGGTTGTGATCTTGGATTTATATTTGGAAAATCAGGTTTTATTCATGGGATGATTTAAAAATCATTTGAATTTTGCAAAACCAAGAGAAAGAAATATTTTTAATGTTTTAAAAACAAATAAAAATATAATTCTTTACAAAAATATCAAATATATGAAATAAATAATATGTTTGTGAAATTTTCATGGATTAAAATATTTTAATATTTTTGTGAATTTTCAAAAGAAGAATCAATAAAAAATCATCAAAATTGAGAGAGAAATTAATTTTGGAGTGAATTAACAAGATAGTGAAAAAATGTCAAGGAAACAAGTGGTAAAAAATTAGAAATGGCCCCCCCAAGGTTTGAAATTACGCCCTTGGGGGTGGAGAGTGTAAAATTTTGCCATCTGAGCCATGTGCGTGGGTTGAAAGGGGATGGAAAGTGTGTATAATATATGAAACAAACCTTTGAAAATAGTTTAAAAAAATAAACCAAATGGTCTGGGACGAGGGGGATTCGAACCCCAGACCTCTCGCTCACTACACACACAAAACCAGCTGATCAACCGATGGGGCACAATGCCAATTCAAGAATAACATGGCAACTGAATAATATATAGAAAGGTTGGTTTTGAAAACCTGAAGAATGGTGCCATGGCCATCTTCTTCCTTGAGCCAAATACGTGAAGCCTCCTATCTCACTCGTTTCTCAACCATTTCACATGATCCAAATATGAAAATCATGTGCTTTTAGACAAGGAATACAATGGTAATATTCAATTTTATTGAAATTAAGTGAATCAAAACATAATATGACAAAACCTAATGAACCCTAAAACTTGCATGAACTTAATGAAATCCTATTGATCTACAAACATTCAGAAACATAATGGTATTTTGAAAATATGTTAATGATGCATAATTCATTGAGTTTGAGAGTTTAAGGTTTACCTCTGCAAGTGAGAATCCAATTCTGGTTTTGAGGTGTTACAGATGAGTTCCAATGATTTGGACAGCTTCCTTGTACCTCAATGGATGTGTTTGAATGCTTAGGTTGATTGGAAAATCTCTGGATTGACCAACTTGATCCAAACTACTGCTGCCTTATAATTTTGAGCAATTGAGGTATGATTTGATGATTCTGATGTTACGGATTGAATGTAATGGTCTAGATCACTCCTATATATTGCATATGAGGTGTGTGAACCATTGGTTTGAGTTGCATTGGTCTCCAACTCAAAACCCGATAGTGCTTTCTCAAGAACAATGAAATTTGGTGTTTAAGAAGGAAATGAGAGAAAGCAATGTTGTAAGCTACTTTGGTGTAATCTTAATGAAGCTAGGTGACCTCTATTTATAGGTGATCAAGCTTTGTCTTGGAGGAATAGTGAATGGCTGCAAGATCAGATCACATTCAATGCCTTTGGCTTGGTGGCATTTCTTCTCATACAAGGCAAACTAGCTTCTCCCAAGAGCAGGTCTATGTATTGACCAAATCCACATTCTTCAGATGTTTTAATTGTTTTTTAAGTGAGCATCTTGATTGAGGAGAGTAGCTTTATTGAAAGTATACTATTGCACATAAATGCCTTTGAATTCAAGGCATAATGTGACAAAAAGCCATTACTTCAAGTTGGAATTCCTTTTGGCTTCTTGACTCAGCTTTCCAGGTTGGATCAGATGGATCATAATCATATTAGATGAATGTGGTATAGTGATCCTTGGCTTTGACTCAGAAATCGTGTAAAGCAAGAAAACATGCAAACTGGTTTTTTTCAAAACAGTTGCAGCAGCATGACTTTAGGCTGCCATATCTCTTGGTTTCCATGGAGTTTTTCCATGATGATGGACTCTTTGAATTGCTAGCAATATGCACAATAACTTTGATGTTTACACCATGAATTGATTCATCTTGCAACTGTGTGAAAAAGTGCCTCAAATTTTGGTGTTTCACTTGAAATCTGCCTTGGGCAGAATTTCTTCTAAGTGTTGGAAAATAAGTACTTTCATGTTTTTTTAGTGATTTTGATCCAATCATAACTTGAAATCCATGAGGAATTGGAATGAGATGTAGTTGAAGCTTTTGTAGAGTGTAGCAAGACCTACAAATCCAGCTTTGGATCACCCAAAATGGTTGCTTGGATCTCAAGTTATGGTCCTTAAAATTTGGTACCAAACCCACTTTTGTTCCATAACTTAGAAAAGTTAAGTTTTTTTTTATGGTTACCCCTTTTGCAAGTTACCTCACTTTTCTTGATTTTTCTTGATAAATGATGATCAATATCATACATTAACATTATTTTTGACTTAGGGGAACCATATTTGTGAAAATTTCCAAAAAGTCAAACTTGATTTTGTGCACGGTTGACTTTTTATCGGATGAAATCCAAACTGTGCGATCATTTGTGAAATCAAGCCATTGACCTAAATCAAACCTAATGGATGGATTCCATAGGTGTTATAGGGTGTATTGAATCATGTTCCAAGGTTTGGGAGCATGTCTGGGTCAAAAGTCAAAGGCACAGTTGACTTTTCCCTCAAAACCCTAATTGTGGTCCTGGTGAAATTGAAACTTGTGAATCAAACTTCTTGTATCAATCCATTGTTGTAAATGGATCAATGTGGTGTATTTGAGACCCTTAAATCATATCTTGAGGTTTTGGCTCAGGTTTTGTCCCAAAAGTCAACTTAGGGGTGAATTAGGTCAAGAAACCCTAATTCCTAATTTTTTTTATGAATGCATCCCCTGAGGCTAAATTAACTTGATGATTAGGTCCATGGGGTCCCTTGGAGTATCTTGGATTGTGCTTTGAAGTATTGGCTCATGCCCAAAGGAAAAATTTCATCTGGAGGCCTTGGTCGACCAAAACCCTAATTTGGTGACACTGGTGATCTTGAGGCTTAATCCACTTGGAATGTTGCAACTTTGTGCTTGATTCTTGATGTGTGAGTCCTTTTGATCCTTTATGGGTGTTTGAGAGGCTAGACTAGTTGAAGATCATTTCATTCCTTGATTGATCCTTTGTCTAAGTGCTCTGAGAGGGCTCAAAACCCTAATTCTTGATTGTGGTGAATGCTCAATCATCTTTGAGGGGATTGATGAGGCATGAAAGTACATCCATATTGTGATGGTAGTTTGCACAATGATGGGAAATCTTGGTGGTAAAAATTTGGGGTATGACACCATTATATGTGCATAAATTTTGTTTTAGAGTTATTGATGAAAGTATGTCATGGTTGATGATTGATGGTTTATGCATAATCTTAATATGAAGATTTGTGATGTTGATTGTGTTAAATTGGTGAATTAACATGTAGTGATTGGTGTATGATCTACTTGGTTAATTTTTTGGACAGATGTAGGATGTTAGAGTTAAAAATTAGAGTTTTGCATTGAACTCTATTGAAAAGACGAATTTTTGTTATCTGCAGGTTGATGGTAGACGACATAGTTATGACGGGTAACCTGTCATGAAGCTCATACTCAATTTTTGAGCTGGTTGTCATGCAGCTAACGTGTTGGTGTTGTAATGCCCATGGCTGGCGCCATGCCCATGGCAGGTAACCCACCATGAGCCTTAAGTAGGTGTAAAAACTTGTTCTGATGATGATGATGATGGCGGATTTTGATTTTTTGATTTTTGTGGATGTTTTCAGTACTGTTAATACACTATTAAGTATCGTTTGAATGATGTTGGTATGATTTAACAATTAAACATGAATTTAATCAAATTTATGAGGTATGTGATGAATGTTGGATATGTGTGAAATCGATGTTGATGTCGTGTTACTTGATGTGAATTATGATGATGATATTCTATTGTATGACAAAGATTTATGTTGTTGAATAATGAGTATGTTGTTGTGGTATGATAGTTTGGGAGGGGAATTATTATCGTTGGTTTAATGCATATTTTTTATTGTTAGGAGGTGACTTTTAACATCATGTTGTTGTGCATTGACGTGTTGTGACATGCATTCATTTGTTGTTGTTGATGATGAAAGAGGCATGTTGCAATCCAAGCAAAGTGGATTGATGACTTTTCCCAAATTTGAGCAGGGTAGATTTATGGTTCGAGCAGGGTGAACTCGGTTCCTGAGTGAACCAATTGATGATGATATGGTACCATATGCATATGAGACTAGTTGAGGTTGTGAGTCTCATTGCATAATTTTAAATGATGAATATGTGATTATTTTGTGTATATTGATAGATTGGGTGTGAGAATGATGTTGTGTGATTGTTCTATCTGAATGTGTAGATGTTTGTAATTCGACCTTCCAGATTATGTTGGTTATATTATTGATGTGAGTTCTCACCTCTTTATTGATGTGTTGTGGTATATGCTTCCCTTTGGAATACAGATAAGCATGTATATGAGTAGTTACTTAGAGTTTGAGGATCGCGTTGATGTTATTCCTCTCCTTTTCCCATTTTGTGCATTTTTAGATTTTCATTGCTCTGATTCTGTAACACTAACGAACCTTTTGTATTTCGTTGATTATGTTTGTAATAAGAGTTAAATGGTATACTCTCGACATTTGGAGTATTGTTAGTTGTGGAGACTTTACCATGATTGTTTTAAATTTCAATAAAGTATTTCATAAGTTTATTTTATTATGATGGATTCTTAGTTCATGAAATTCCACTGTGATGTTACCCTAAGTGAAGGTGAGCATGTGATGACAGACGTGTAAGTGAAGACGTTATCTAATTGAATATGTGTTGCAGAATAGATGAGTTTGATATTGAGTAACATCCTAAGCATTGAACATGTGTTTCTATATGTCTTATTTATAATATTAAGCACGGGGTTTTAGGATGTTACCTATATTGTACATTTATTTTTTCATCATGAATATGCCTGTTAGAATTTCCAAATCATAATTCACTTGCATAATTTAAAATTATAAACTTTAATAAATTTGATCATTTATAACACACAATTGAATTAATATCTATATACATTTAAATGACAAATTCTATAAATGCATTAAAATAATATATATACAGTATATTATATTCAGTTTTCTTATCCATTAAAAAATACCATTTTATATTCCATGCTTCAAATGGGTGTTATCATCGATACAAAACAATCATGTATAATTGATTTTATATATATATATATATATATATATATATATATATATATATATATATATATAAAGTTCATTGTTAGTTTAATGCAATACGTTTGAAAATTCAACACAATGTGCATACTCAAATGTTTGAATATTATTATGTGGGCATATATATTTTAATTATATTATTTATATATTAAAATTAAGAGCCTTAATTGATTAAATGGTCAAATAAATTTAAAAGAATAATTGGATTTCAATTTAATAATTAATTAATTGGATATTGACTCAAATATGAGTGGATGTCAGGATGGTCCATTTCTGAATAATGAGAACCCTAATTGGTCATCGCCCTATATATTAGCTTTGGTCCCAAATATACCATACACAGGTAATATACCTTTTCTCCCATTTGAAGAGTATTCAAGGCAATTGGAGTACCGGTTGAGGAAGAACCATATAAGCCATCAAGTGTTTGTTATTTGTCTTCTAACTTTTAGGATTACCGCCAGCATAAACTTTGTCAATAGATTCAAGTATTCCTGCAATCTCTTCTCTTATATACTAACATGTCGTAAATCCTGTAATTATTTATATGTTCTTATTATCTATTTTATTCCACACTAAAGTATATGACATAATATGTAGAACATGTATATATGATTAATTGTTATTTATTTAATTTCCAACAAGTGCTATCAGAGCAGATCTTCATGTTAAGTTTATTGAGATTTATCCACTAAACTTCAATTTTTTTGTGCATATGCGATTATGAAACATATATTAGAAATTCATGATTGTGTGAATATTGTTTTTCAAGACATGAATTTTTATGATAATATTTGAGGATGTTTTCTTTTATTTGTTAAATCATTATGATAGTACGAAATTTATGATTATGTGCATATTTGTTTTGAAATGATTTTTATTATTTAAGTTCTTCCATATAAATTTATATGTACGCATGTTTTTTTATGTTCTTTTTTTTAAATAAAAAAATATACATCTTCTATATATTTTGCACAAAAATGAATAAATATTTCTACATGGATGATTGCAATTGTTTGGTCCTTAATTGCATTATAATCTTAAATATTTATATTGATCTTGATTATATATAAAAGAAATCATAAAAATTTAATAGAAATAAAGTTTTTTATTTGAATTTAAATATTTTATTGTGATATATATCACAAATTTTAGATTTGATTCAAATATTTTTTTTTTTCATCCAATAAAGTTTTGACTCAAAATAATATCTTTATGTTTTTTTTAAGCAAAGTATTTGTGAAAATTTTGATTTTCTTTGGGAGATATGCTATTTAATATATATTATGTTAAATATATTTGGAATCACATATATGGTTATGATTGATAATTGAGAATTATAAAAGTATATTTTCTTTAAGGATTTTGATTTTCAACACTTTATTTGTGACTCGAGAGTATATATTTAAGAATATGTATATATGCCAGTTATTTGCGAAAGATAAATATTGAATTTAAATCTTATTTTGGTGATTTGATTCTTGTTTTTGAATTAAAAAAATTAATTTTATTATCAAATCTTTTTATTTGATTTTTTAATTATTGTTTTATCTTTCAATTTGACTCACATAAATCTTCACATAAATTTAGATTTTGAGAGATAAGACAAATACTAGTTTGTTTAATATATATTTAGTTATTATAATTTTTTATGAACTTTTTTTAATATTTGAATGTCTCCAAAATTATAAGTTAAATCTAAAGATTTGATTTTTAAAATTTTTTATATTTTGCATTTTAGAGTTGATTTTGTTGATTCTAAAATAATTTATTTAAAAAATTATTTGGTTTATATATGAATTTGTTTGACATTTATTTTGCATATATAAATATTTAATATTTATCTAATTTGAAATTATACATTTAGCATGATTATGTTATTTGAGTTTTATTAAGTTTATACAATAATATTTTTTTTTAATCATGCAATTTGTATAAATTCATAAAATTTATGTTTTATTGTTAGTTTGTTCTCACATTATGGGTTGATAAGTAATATTATGATTATGATAAATGTGACAAACTTACGGATCCAACCAACATTTTATGGGTAGTGCCTTTGTAAATTTAAGACTCTTTTCCTATTTTATTTATTAAATTGTCTAGTAATTTTGATTGATTGGTTGAAACAACAAGTTGTAAAAGTAACCTCTGTTGCGTATATTAGATCCAGTTGAAATTACAAAAGATGCAGTATGGAATTGTTCATGCGAGCTGTTTATTCGATAAAAACAAAGACACTGTTTTTCCGGATAATTGTATACTTGTGATTAGGGATGGAAATAGGCCAGACCGATAACAGGGGCCTACAGGCTAGCCTACAGAGGCTCAGGCCAGACCAAGATTTTTTTTTAAATAGAAAAGGTCTAGGCTTTGTTATAAGCCTATTTAGTTAAAAAGGCTATGCCTCAGGCCATAAAAAAACCATTTAAGCCTAACAGGTCGACCTATTTAAATAAATATGAATATTATTTTATTATCACTATGTTATATTTTGTACTATGAGTTAAAATACATAAATAAAAATTTGTTATCTTGGAGAACTTATGAAAATAAGATGAAAAAACCTTATGAAAAATGTTATAAGTTGTTTTCATAAGTTATTTTAAACAAATAGTCTCACAAAACTTATGCTAATAGGTAAGTTAAAATAAGTCAATGCAAATAAACTTTTAGTATCATTGGTTTTTTAGTTTGTTAGTCTATTTAAACATTATTTTAATTGCTTATTTACATATGTCTAATATAATAGGCTTTTATGTAGGCTAACAGGCTAACCAGACCTTAGAAAAGGTCAGGCTCAGGCCTAAAAATAAGCCTATGACATGCAACAGGCCTGACTTCGACTTCAGTTTTTTTGGCAAGCCAGATTTAGGCTTGGCAAAGCCTAGCTCGGCCCAGCCTATTTTCACCCCTACCTGTGATGGTGAATATGTGGGCATTATTAAGTTTTTTTTCTCCATGTAGGTAATGGTTGGTGTCAAAGACTCACATTATTTGACAAGACTTGTTACCAATGTTTGATCATTACGTTGAGAGTACCGCTTGTAGTTAATTCATGGCAATAAAAAATTGTGGATCAATGGTGCGTTTGGTATCTTATTTTTTGTCTTATTAATTTACAATTATAAATGTACATGTCTCTATAATAATTTATTGACGTGCCTAATAAAGTCGCATGAACGTAAAATCATGAAAGTATTCAGTGGATTACATTCACACCTATAACGGTAAACATGTGAAGATTATAAGGATTTATTGTTTATCAATATCAATTGTCAATGTTTGGTCATTGTAACAAAATATCACTATAAAATGATGTTATTGTCTAAAGAATTGACATGAATGATTCACTTGGTATTTTGGTGAGTACATTTTTTTGTTCTCTATAAACTAGTATTGTTTATGTATCTGCAAAATAAGTTGATTTTTTATTTTCAAAAGTTCTAACTTTTAGGAATAAAATATGAACATTATGTTTTTGGATCTAGACCTTACATAATGATGCAGAAACTTAAATTGTCTCACAATTTAGTATATTTAAAGTGAGACTCGAGTTTAAAAGTTAGTATACCCCAAATTACACAATCATATGATCTTAGAGCTTTGCAATCTAAATACATTAGAGGTGTTATTTAAGATGACATAAATTTTGTCATATTATCTTTTCGTAAATTCTAGTGCTTTTAAAGCAATAAAGAGAAAGACAAACTCTCATTGGAGTGATAAATTTTCATTAAAATTACTAAGCAAACAAAATATCAAAAGTGCATTAGGAAACTACTTAATCTTACTAAAGCGATATAGTTTCTTCAATTAGGTGACTTTGTCGAAAATTTAGCATATGGTATTCTCTTTGCACAATTAAATTTATAACTATTAAAGTTAGAAATTATTCTTTAGTAGAATAATTTCATAAAGTGTGCAATAAAGAAAATATTGAATCAAGAGAATATAAAATAGTGTTCATTTGGTAAATACCTCAAAGGATAAGGAAAAATAAAGAATAATAAGAAAATTTGATCTGAACTGACAAATGTTCAATGGTATTGAAAGATACATCAATTTAAAGGGGACAAATTTGGTGAAGATTGATATATTTTATTTATTTTAAACTATTGAAGATTGTCATTATACACTTAAATTTTCTCATTTGGTTTTGAGATGTCTATTATGAAAAACTATTGGGTCTTACAAGTTTAGTGGGAGTAAGTTTATGTCCCTAAATTGATGTGTTGATTTTATTTTATTTAATCAACAATTATATATGATTGTTGTGTGAAATCAAGAAATCTCTAAGAAAAATTTAGCAATGAATGATCTTTGGCACGTCTCTTTTGTATTAGGTATTTAGATACGATTATTCTCAAAGTATCCTCCAATTATCACAATATATATATATATATATATATATATATATATATATATATAGGGAGCATATTAAATGAGAGTGATTTTAAATGAGAGATGAGAGGAACAAATATCAACCATTAGATCAAATTAATAAGAGAGATGGAATGCAGGTTAATAAGAGAGAGAAACTAATAACCACATTAATGAATATGTTTAATCATAATTTTTGACTGATCTAACGGTTGTTGTTTATTTCTCTCATCTTTCATTTTAAAATCCCTCTCACTTGATATGCCCCCATATAACTGACATGAAAGACAATAAACTAGGGTATGTCTCAATTATCAAGAGAGACTATTAAGTCTCAATCATTGTCCAAAATAAAAATAAAAAATCTAAAAATTTAGAAAATTAAGTTTTTTATACTTTTCGGTTTTGTGAATCTTATGTATTATCTTATGTATATGCATCCGGAATAAACATATATGTATGTGTGTGTGTGTGTGTGTGTGTCTATATATATATATATATATATATATAATGAGATCATTTGGCCGATATGAAAATTCTAAATTTGAATTGTTGAAATGAGGCAACAATAAAGATTGTTATAAAGAACAAAAGAACATGTGCTCACATATTAGAGATCGAATAATTTGGAGATCATTAGGATGTTCGACTCTGATTCTTTTAGATGTCTATATATAATTGGCATCCTAAATGACTATAAGTATTTATGTCACTTGATTTATATAGTAAAAAGTTTTGAAAGACAACTCGAGCTATATTGTGAAATAAGTCAGTCAGATAATGTTTCAAAAACTGTTTTATAAAATTCATTGACTTATAAGTTGTTGATGTTGAAGGATAGAACATATAAATAGAAATTTTATGCTAGCTGACTTACTAATCAAAGATTTGACAACTAAGGTCTTTGTTATGATTGTTGCCACTAAAGATGTCTTAGATTAGTGGGACTTTCTCTTCTTTTATATACTATTTTTGTGTTTGATACAAAAACAAATTTTCTTAAGATTTTCTACATAAATAAAGTTTATGATGTTTTTATTGTGACAATCAGTTCATTATCATTTGTGCAAACATTAAGTGTGCAAGTTTTAGTTTGATCTCAACAAAGACTTCAGATGGACCAGTTGGAAATATGCATGACTCAAAGATCACATTACATAAAATTTCTATGTCACTCATCCATATCGATCTATCTCATTAAATACATTGATGTGGTGGTCGTCGAGGTTTCGTCACGTTATATGTAACGCACCGTTTTATTTTAATTATTATTTGTAATTATATTTATGTGTTGACGTGTGTAATTGTGTAATTTTACGTGCTTCATCATGTTTTGAGTACCCTTGGTGGTGGGTAGTGGCCTTAAGAATTGTCTTTAAGGTAGTAGGGGTGTGTGACCAAAAGCGTAGAGATTCGTGGTGTGGGGAGTAAGACTAATTATTTAAATATGTGATGAAAAATTATTAATATTGTTATTATTTTATTAGTGGAATAAGTGATAGTAATAATAATAATATTATAATAATAAGAAAAAGGGGATTAGAGAAGGGAGAAATCATTATACGTGAAAACAAGAGAAAGGAGCAAGAGGGAAGTCTAGGGCTCAAGGGAGAAGAGGAAATCACCATTGTTTGAGGTAGAAGAGAATCTTGCAAGAACTCTAAGGTAAGGGTGGGGTTCTTCGATCACTAAAGGGGTAAACGATATATGTATGAGGGTAGATAAGTCGTTAGATTGTATTCCCGTATTTTGTTGATCGCTGAATGTTTCCGGTGAGAAGTTGAAGTTACGTGTCGGTAATAACGAAAATGCTCTAATTGTGTGAATTTCTTGATTGAATTGGTGTTTTATTATGTTATAAAAGTTCATATTATATGTATAATGTTGCATACTGATTTTGGGGGTCAAATTCTGTGGTATATGTGGTTTGGGGTTAGTGGATTGGGGTTGAAAAGTGATTTTCGTAACAGAAACAGCAGAGAATTGATTCTGCAGGTCAAATAACCGGTTACTGTGTGGGACGTAACCGGTTACCTGGTAGAAATTTTAGGTTTCTGGGCAAATTTACACAGAGTAACCGGTTACTCTGTGGGTGTTAACCGGTTACCACTGAACGTGACAGTTTTTCTAAATTTTCAAAAATTCATAACTTTCAAACCGTGAGTTCGTTTTGGGTGCCGTTCGAAGCATTGGAAAGCTAGCGCGATATTCTTCTCAATAAAAATATTTTGTTAGCAGTAGATGAATTAATTAATGCGTGGTTTTGTAAAATGGCATGTACTTTTGTGTTGTGTTGCTTATGAGGTGTATTGACAATGCATTTCCATACGGTGTGCTATGTTCACTTAAATGTCGAGTTCGTATACTATTTACATGATGCAGAGTGGTTGTAATTGGGGTTGTGTTAAGGTAGATATGTTTGTATATTGGTTATAATGATTTGTTAAACTCAATTATGTGTTGTGATAACATGCTTGGTGAAATATGATACCATGATGTTGTGTTGTTGTGATGTCGTGTTATCGTTATTGATTATAACATGCTGCGTTGGATAATATGCATGTTGTTGTTGTGGATTACAATGTTTGCATGTTTGAACAGATGTATAATGTATGTTGGACAATTGTGAGGTAATGTATTGGTGATATGCTAGTCTTATGCATTGTTTCGTTGTTGTATGTTGTTGTTTGAGATGCATAACATATTGCATGAGTTATAGGATAAGACGTGTGCCCATGTGGGATGTGAGCGTTTATCCAGATTCTTCGTAAGGAAATCATGTTGCTGTAGTTATTGAAATTATTGTGTGCCCGTGTGGGGTGTGAGCAATCACAGATGTCGTGTGCCCGTGTGGGGTGTGAGCGACCTATATAGAAATTCCGATGGGAATTATGATCATGAAAAAGGGATCAAAATTGGTACCACATGCATTGAGTCAAGTTGGTGTCTCATTGCATTACATAAGAGTTGTGTTGCATTATGAAATGTGTGATTATCTATTTGTGTTGAAATTAATGAAAGTTGTGTTGAAGGGTGAATTACTTGATGATTTTATGCTTTCATATTTATATCATCTGTTTCTTTTGTTGATTTGAGAATCTCACCCCTTCTGTTTGAATGTTGCTTCCACATGGGTAACGTGTAGATAATCCGCAGTAGGAGATCTGATGTGAGTGGAAGATGGAGTCTTCCATTTATGCCTTTGTGTCGGTGTCTGCTCTGATATGTAACACTGGGGTCATGGAACGCTATGTTTTCTTAGGCTATGTTTTGCTTGAGATTTTAGATATCTATTAATTTTAGTTATTTATTTAATTGAATACTATGCTTACGTTGTAATGAATATGTGTTGATGTTTCCGCTGTTTTAATAAAAAGAAAATGAAGTTAGAGGTCTTTTATCATTATCATTGTTGTTAAAATAATTTTAAAATGATGTGTTGCATATCAAGTATATGAGCAGATGTTTGATGAAAATAGCATCCTAAATGTTTGATTTTTTATTTTACTCTGATTTTATTTATATTGCGCGGGGGATTATTTAGGGAGTTACATAGTGGTATCAGAGCAGGTCGGTCCGTCCGGCCAGGTTGTTTAATTGTGTTGTTCCCTAGTATACGACATGTGTGTGAAAACACTGTCGGTGCTTGTTTTATTTTCCATTTGCAGGTTGAGAATGAAACAAGTGGGGGAGAGGCGTCTACTTCTCTTGGAGATTCCAGCTGTCGAGAGATTGGATATCGTGTTGCTGCAAGAGAGAGTGTTGTGTTGGGCTGTTCAACTATTTTGAGAATGGTGATCCTTGAGGGGAGATGGTCAAGTGTTCTCGTTTTTCATTTCCTTGTGAGAGGGAAGGTGATGTTTTGGCTGGGGATGGGCCAGTGATGTGTAGAGTATCCTGATGTGTTCCCTAAGGATAGACACGGTTGTCTTTAGTTGGAACGAGATGATGTGGTTCTTGAGACGGATTAGTAGGAGTTAAACTATGTGTTTACCAATTGTTTGGATGATGGTGTAGTGTGTCATTGAATGCTATTATAGCTTGGTAAGGATGGTTTATGCCCCATCATGATTGTCGGCTGTCTATTAACAAATTGAGGAACTGATCACCCTTAATCTCTTGTTGATAGTAGACGGGATCGTGTTGGATGGGATAGACGTATCTTGCCGGCTCAGATGTTGTGTACGGTGGATTGCTTGTAGTTAAGCCAAGTGCTTGCAGATTGTTTTGATGAGTCGATGTAGATTCTTATATCTGAAGATGAGACGGATTTGAGGTTTTGTACGTCGGTCAAGTTGGGATGTCTCTAAGAGAGAATAATCTGGTATTGTTGATGGTTGCTTCTTAGAGAGTAGAGGGTGAACTTAAATTTGACGAAGGTGAAGAGTTAAGGTTTATATCTGCTAAGTAAGTAGAAGAACTCTTAGGAGATGAGGCTCCGATGTTTGCCATGATTGCGATGATGGTGTTTTGGGAATTGGCAGTAAAGTCACAACGATGAACTTCCAGTTGGGCGTCCAGAGGTGTTTCCGGGTGACATATCGGATGTACCGCTAGAAAGAGAGGTGGAATTCTCTATTTGTCTAGTCCCTGGTACTAGATGTTTCTATGGCACCATACAAGATGTCGGTGTTAGAATTAGTAGAACTGATAGAGCAGTTAGAAGATTTACTGGAGAGGAGAATTATGAGACCAATGGTGTCGCCTTGGAGAGCTTCAGTATTGTAATTAAAGAAAGGGATGATAACATGAGGTTGCGTGTTAATCGGTGAGTAGTATGGGAACTCACAATTGTGTTCTGGATAACTTGAGTTTTGAATTGTGATGAATCGCGAATGATTTGAAGTTCCTAGATGGTATCACTTTTGTTATGGGTTGAGGTCTCGTGTAAGCAGAAACCTTGGGTGAGTCGGAACCCCGTAAGAAGAATTGATATGGGATGTGGTAACCAGAACCAGAGGTTGTTAAGCTATTTTGGATAAATTGTTTCGAGCTCAGAATGGATTTTGAAGGTTGTATATGTTATGGTTGTAGTAGTATAACTCCTACATCTCTATTGTTTGGAGAGTGACGAACATATACCAAACTGCTGTATGTTGAAAGGGAGGTTATTCTACTCAAGGACATAAGTGAGATTCTTATACCGTTTGATTGGTAGGCACTCCAGTGGATAAGTGTGTTTTCATACAGATTGATAACTCTCCAAAGTGCTTAAGAATAAGTGTCTGGTTTCAAGAATAGAGGACTTGGTGGATCAATTGGTGAGCGCGTGTGTGTTTAGCATAAATAAACTTGAGGTCGGGTTATCATTAAATTCGAGTAAAGAATGAGAATGTTAAGAAAATGGCCTTTAGAACTCGGTATGGGCATTGCGAATATATGATGATGTTGTTCGGAGATTGTAATGTACCCAAGGAGTGTGTGGGGAATATGAATCGTATCTTCCATACTTAATTGGATAAGTTCGAAGTGGTGTTCGTTGGGGATAGTCTGATCTATTATAAAACCAGAAGAAGAGCGTGTAGAGCATTTGAGAATTGAGTTACAAGTATTTAAAGGGATGAAGTTTTATGCTAAGTTATCGAAGTGTGATTTTTGGTTGGTAGAGGTGAGTTTCTGGGTTATGTTATTTCAGATGAGGGAATTGTTGTGGATCCATCCAAAGTAGATGCAGTTCTGCAATGAGAAAGCTCTGAAGTTGGTTAAGACAATTAGAAGATTTTTTGGACTTAGTTTGTTATTACCGCAGGTTATGGAAGGCTTTTCCAAGTTAGCACTTCCATTATCTCAGTTGACTTGCGAAAGGTAACTCGTTTGTTTGGAGATGTTCGTTGTGAGGAAAGTTTTAAAGAGCTGAAGTAGAAGTTGACTACGGCTCCAGTTTTGATTCTGCCTGATCCTAATAAACTGTTTGTGCTTTACAATGAGTTTAGACAGTGTGTTAATACAATATGGTGAAGTCGTAGTTTATGCTTTACAAGAATTGAGGATTCATGAAAGGATCTATCCTGTTCAAGATTTGGAGTTGGTTGCGGTTGTAAGTGTGTTGAAAATCTGGAAATATTATTTTTATGGATCTAGGTTCGAAGTGTTTAGTAATCACAAGAGTGTAGAATACCTGTTTGATCGGAATGAGTAGAGTATGAGATAATGGGGATGGTTGGAATTTCTGATGAGTTAGGACCTTGGCTAGAATTATCCTGTTGGTAAAGTTAATTTCGTGCCTGATGAGTTAAGTTGGAAGTCTTTTCATATGTCTGCTTTGATGGTCAGAGAATTAGCATTGAGTTAGCAGTTCGAAGACTTGTGTCTGGTGTGTGAGTTAACGGAGTAGAGTGCGAGGTTGGGTATATTAAAGGTGAAAAATGATTTTCTGGTGAATATTAGGGAGAGTCAGAAGTTGGATATGAATTTGGTAGAGTTAATAGTTGCGAGTAATCAGAGTACGCAGCAGAGGCGTGATGTAGCGCAGTACATATGTCTCTGTGTGTGTGTGACTTACAAGAGTTCAAAGGTTGAACGTTAGAACCTGCAAGAATGATGAAACCATTGGACGTTCCAAAATGGAAGAGATATGGTGAAAGGTTTAAATATTAATCATGTACTACTATGTAGATGGATGTATTAGTTACATGTTTGATTGGTGAATCGTAGAATTGTTGTCTTGATGTTGTGTGACAACGAGGTTGGTATTCTAGTTATGTTGATGAGGTTAAGACGATGTTGTGTCGTGGAGCTTTATGTTCTTATCTTTGTTGTTGTCTCGTTTCCTATAGTGATGGTTCGAGTGCGAGCAGCTAAGTCCTATGAAGGGGGATTAGGGGAGTGTTACCAGTGGTGATGGTAACGACCGTGTTGTATTCCGATTCAAGAGTGAACATGTGTGTTCGTAACTCGGTTAATCCTTGCATCTTGAGTTGGTCATCTAGTGCATTGCGTGAGCATCACATCTTGTTGTGCCGTTCTTGTTGTCGTTGATGAGGTGGTTTGTTGTTTTGTGTTATTCGTGGTGTTGTCTTTCGTGACTGGGGAGTGGGAGAGCGGGATGCGTGAGGTGTATCCTGAGTTATTCGTATCAGGTAAATTTTTGAGGACGAAAATATTCTGAGTGGGGGAGAGTTGTAACGCCCCGTTTTATTTTAATTATTATTCGTAATTATATTTATGTGTTGACGTGTGTAATTGTGTGATTTTGCATGCTTCATCATGTTTTGAGTACCCTTGGTGGTGGGTAGTGGCCTTAAGAATTGTCTTTAAGGTAGTAGGGGTGTGTGACCAAAAGCGTAGAGATTGGTGGTGTGGGGAGTAAGACTAATTAGATTATTTTAGTTAGTAATTATTTAATTATAATAATAGTTGAATATTGATTTAATTAAATATGTGATGAAAAACTATTATTATTGTTATTATTTTATTAGTGGAATAAGTGATAGTAATAATAATAATATTATAATAATAAGAAAAAGGGGATTAGGGAAGGGAGAAATCATTATACGTGAAAACAAGAGAAAGGAGTAAGAGGGAAGTCTAGGGCTCAAGGGAGAAGAGGAAATCACCATTGTTTGAGGTAGAAGAGAATCTTGCAAGAACTCTAAGGTAAGGGTGGGGTTCTTTGATCACTAAAGGGGTAAACGATATATGTATGAGGGTAGATAAGTCGTTAGGTTTTATTCCCGTATTTTGTTGATCGCTGAATGTTTCCAGTGAGAAGTTGAAGTTACGTGTCGGTAATAACGAAAATGCTCTAATTGTGTGAATTTCTTGATTGAATTGGTGTTTTTTTGTGTTATAAGAGTTCATATTATATGTATAATGTTGCATACTGATTTTGGGGGTCAAATTCTAGGGTATATATGGTTTGGGGTTATTGGATTGGGGTTTAAAAGTGATTTTCGTAACAGAAACAACAGAGAATTGATTCTGTAGGTCAAGTAACCGATTACCGTGTGGGACGTAACCAGTTACCTGGTACAAACTTGAGGTTTCTGGGCAAATTTACACAGAGTAACCGGTTACTCTGTGGGTGTTAACCAGTTACCACTGAACGTGATAGTTTTTATAAATTTTCAAAAATTCATAACTTTCAAACCGTGAGTCCGTTTTGGGTGCCGTTCGAAGCATTGGAAAGCTAGCGCGGTATTCTCATCAATAAAAATATTTTGTTGGCAGTAGATGAATTAATTAATGTGTGGTTGTGTAAAATGGCTTGTACTTTTGTGTTGTGTTGCTTATGAGGTTTATTAACAATGCATTTCCATACGGTGTGCTATGTTCACTTAAATGTCGAGTTCGTATAATATTTATATGATGAAGAGTGGATGTAATTTGGGGTTGTGTTAAGGTAGAGATGTTTGTATGTGGGTTATAATGATTTGTTAAACTCAATTATGTGTTGTGATAACATGCTTGGTGAAATATGATACCATGATGTTGTGTTGTTGTGATGTCGTGTTATCGTTATTGATTATAACATGATTCGTTGGATAATATGCATGTTGTTGTTGTGGATTACAATGTTTGCATGTTTGAACAGATGTATAGTGTATGTTGGACAATTGTGAGGTAATGTATTTGTGATATGCTAGTCTTATGCATAGTTTCGTTGTTGTATGTTGTTGTTTGAGATGCATAACATATTGCATGAGTTGTGGAATAAGACGTGTGCCCATGTGGGGTGTGAGCGTTTATCCGGATTCTTCATAAGGGAATCATGTTGCTGTAGTTGTTGAGGTGATTGTGTGCTCGTGTGGGGTGTGATCAATCATGGATGTCGTGTGCCCATGTGGGGTGTGAGTGACCTATATAGAAATTCCGACGGGAATTATGATCATGAAAAAGGGATCGAAATTGGTATCACATGCATTGAGTCAAGTTGGTGTCTCATTGCATTACATAAGAGTTGTGTTGCATTATAAAATGTGTGATTATCTGTTTGTGTTGAAATTAATGAAAGTTGTGTTGAAGGGTTAATTACTTGATGAATTTATGCTTTCATATTTATATCATGTGTTTCTTTTGTTGATTTAAGAATCTCAGCCATTCTGTTTGAATTTTGCCTTTACGTGGGTAACGTGCAGATAATCCGTAGTAGGAGATCTGATGTGAGTGGAAGATGGAGTCTTCCGTTTATGCCTTTGTGTCAGTGTCTGCTCTGATATGTAACACTGGGGTCATGGAACGCTATGTTTTCTTAGGCTATGTTTTGCTTGAGATTTTAGATATCTCTTAATTTTAGTTATTTATTTAATTGAATACTATGCTTACGTTGTAATGAATATGTGTTGATGTTTCCGCTATTTTAATAAAAAGAAAATGAAGTTAGAGGTCTTTTATCATTATCATTGTTGTTAAAATAATTTTAAAATGATGTGTTGCATATCAAGTATATGAGCAGGTGTTTGATTAAAGTAGCATCCTAAATGTTTGATATTTTATTTTACTCTGATTTTATTTATATTGCGCGGGGGATTATTTAGGGAGTTACATTATACGCTAGTGATGACAGCCACGGTAGTCTCATTATTGATGTATGAGGTGGATCAGATTGTAAAGTTGAAATCTAAAGATGAATAGCATTCGTATGTGCACCTAAATAATTTTGATATACTTATTTAAATATATTTCCTAAGTGGGAGATTGTTGGAATATTTTTGAATTTAAATGTTATTTGATTATTATATTCCAATAATTATTATGTGGGCATATATATTTTAATTATATTAGCTATTTATCAAAATTAAGAGCCTTAATTGATTAAGTGATCAAATAAATTTAAAAGGTTAATTAGATTTATATTTAGTAATTAATTAATTAATTAATTTGATATGGACTCAAATATGAGTGGATGTCAGGATGGTCCATTTCGGAATAATGGGAACCCTAATTGGCCATCACCCTATATATAGGCTATGGTACCCAATATACCGTACGCAAGCAGCATACCTCTTTTCCCCATCTGAAGAGTATTCAAAGAATTAGGAGTACTATTTAAGGAAGAACCATATAAGCCATCAAATGTTCGCTGTTTGTCTTCTAACTTTCAGAATTACCGCCAACAAAAACTTTCTCAATAGATCCAGGGATTCCTGCAACCTCTTCTCTCATATACTAACATGTCGTAGATCCTGTAATTATATACATGTTCGTATTATCTATTATATTACGTACTAAATTATATGAAATAATATGTAGAACATGTATATGTGATTAATTGATATTGATTTAATTTCCAATACAAAGAACCCACATTTTAGTATAAATAGCTATAATCTATTCATTTATAAAACTGTGAAATCATTTGTTGTACAATATATATATATATATTTTAAAATGAATATATAATGTAAATTCTAGGCATATGAAAACTACACACGATAAATTATCTACAATGCAATCAGGCTTATTTGTCCCCAGGTGCAGAAATTCGATTTCGACAGAAAAATTGTTTTCAAAGTCATAAACGCACACAAATATTTTCCGAGAGATTTTTGAGTTTGATCCCTTAAGTATTAATAGAAACTTCTGTTTGTTTACCAAATTTCACAGTAAACAAATTGGCACACCCGGTGGGACACTTTTTGAGTGTGTTTTTGTTTTGCATTTGTGTTAAATTATAGTCTTTTCTTCATTAACTTCTCATTCTGTGAGTGTGACTGTGCGTGAGATTAAGGTGTGGTAAAATAACAAAGAGAAGAGTTAGGAGACCTGTAAGAGGATACGTCAGGAGAATGACAATTCCCAGGAATAACAATGGAGAACAACCTTCCAATAACGCTGGAACAGACACAGTTTCTGCAACTACGATTGAACTCGTTCCTTCGACTGCTATAACTACGGTAATACCATCCACAATGGTGGCGCCGATAACTTCACCAAAAGGGACGATTTTGTTCCTAATAGCCTGGAGTCACCTAATGAATCCTAGACCAATCTTGGTGACATATTTCATACCTTTCGCCACGAGCTTCAGAATGCCTATACCAGGGCATGTACAACCTTATGGGATGCCAACGAAAGTGATGGCAAGTTTACATAATAATCCTTCAACATTTGCGGATAATGCTACAAATGTGTATTCGCCCATTATGACTTCTGGTTCACCCATAAGCAATCATGGTCAAACTATGCCACTTCATAAGGGAATGGGATTTGGTTCCCAAGCAATGCTTGCTTTGGCAGCAAATTTTTTCATGGCAATGCGGCAACAGATGGATAAGAGTAACCATGATATGGTAAACACTCTAACACAACATATGGATAAAATTTACCACCCATTTATTCAAAATACAAATCAGAGTTACTAGCAATTGGCAACTTAAATGATCGGAATTGCTGATTTTTTTGGCGCTCCATAGTATAGTTTCGATCAGTTTCCCAACCCCAAGTCGTTAGGCAGGTTCTAAACGAGGGGCAGTGTTGGAAGAAAATATTGTGAACCAGGGACAACAAGTGATTCCCCAACTGGTCAAACAAGAGATAACTAAAGAGGAAGAGCATCCACCTGTTGTGATAGTTAACCGAAACCAAGATGTTGACCAAGTTGTCCATTAGATTTGATATGGAAATCTGTTAGGAGAGAATAACATTGCAACCATTTTCGAAAGGATAATGGCATAAAACAGGGTAAATAAGGGCATGTAAAGGCCAAGTTACACATCTCCCCTTTTAGAATATATGTTGCAGACCGAATTACCAAGGAGTGGAAGGTCCCTTAAATGTACTAATTTCATCAGTGACACAAATGAGTCTACTATCGAGCGCATTGCTCGATACCTAATTGAAGGAGGTGACATTGCCAATAACGAGAAGCTGAGGATGAGATACTTCCCTAGTTCTCTCACCAAGAATACTTTCACATGGTTCACTACCTTACCGCCTCATTCAATTAATGATTGAGCAATTTTACATGGGGCAATCTAAGATTAGTTTAAAAGAATTGTCAAGCATCAAGAAAAAGTTTGTTGAGTCGATCGACGACTATTTGAATCAATTCTATTTATTAAAAACTAGGTGCTTCACCCAGATGCTAGAGCATGAGCTTGTTGAAATGGCTGTTAGAGGGCTAGATTATTCCCTTAGGAAGAAACTAGATACTCAATATCTGAGAGATATGGTCCAGTTGGCAGAGAGAGTTCGACAGGTCGAAAGATTGAAGGCCGAGAAGGCCAGAGTAAGTAAGGGTATGAAAGAGCATGTAGCTTATGTTGACATAGAAGACCAAGACCTAGTGTCTAAGGTCGAATATGGCCATGTCGAGGACTTTGAGGTGGACGTGGCTGAGTTAAAGCCAGGTCCCCCATATGTGTGTAAGTTGATTACACCTGCAAATGGGAAGAATCCTGCATAACCTAAAGAAAACGATAAATTCCCTAAGAAAACTTACACCTTCGACTTAACCAAATGCGATGAGATTTTTGATCTGTTGGTTGCAGATGGCCAGGTGCTTGTGCCTCCAGGCACAAAAGTGCCAGTATTAGAACAAAAAGGAAATGAGGGTTTGGTAAGTATCATAATTTCTTAGGGCATAAAACCTGACAATGTTTTCTTTTCAGGGATCTTGTGCAGAATGCATTAAACGAATACAAAATGAGATTTTCTAAGGGAAAGACACCTATGAAGATTGGCTTCGACCCTTTACAAGTTGGAGATGCAAGTTACATGGAACCTGTTGTAGTTAGCATGGTCGAAATCACTGAGGATTTTGACATGGCTGAATTTGAAGAAAGTGAGAATCAGATCGAAGTTGTATTCCTAAAGGCTGGTGAAGGTCTCGTGGAATTTCTTTACAGGTGTCAGGCTGAAGGCTCGGAGGTGATGATGTGTCCTCGATGCAGTGTTGTGTTTGATAAGAAGGCTGCAAGAAAGGTTGAAAGTGCTCAGAAAGCCAAGTGTAGCGAGCGATTTTAGACGTGGTTCTTAAGCGCTGGTCGCTCTCTGCGGTTGAGTTTACTACAGGTCGATTCATTTTTTATCCTATTGTGAGCTGAATAAGGAAGGGAAATAGATGTCTCCAATTAACCCTGCTTGCATACTGAGTTTAAACAGCGGTCTGTTAGGTTACGTATGCTATCAATGTGGGGGGGGCCTTTGTACTGGTTATTTGTATTTTTGCCAATACGGTTTTCTCTCTTTCTGGGATTTTCTGACGGGGAACAAGGATTAGGATGTTAGGACTGATGCTTTTTGATAGATACATGAGAGTATGGGATTTTGGGTTTTTGTTTAGTGTGCTCGCTAAGATTTTTTTCTTTCAATCTTATGCCTACGTATTCCCGTTTACCGAAACAGGGAAATCAGAGCATTCGTAGTTCCTCCTATTCTATGGGAGGAAATGGGTGTTTTTGGTGTCTTGTTCAAAGCCCAAGACGTGAAGCGAAAGGCAGTTTGTATCTTATTCAAAGCCCAAGATATGAAGCTGAAGAGTTTATTTGTATCTTGTTCAAAGCCCAAGATGTGAAGCTAAAAGTTTGACTTTAGAGAGAATTTGTCGTCTCTAAAGGGGGTCTGTTTGTCACAACTGTTGGGTGACTTACTGTAAAGGAGGATTACTTTAACCGGGATACGCGGATCCTGGAAATGCCATAATTTCCTTTATAGGGGATTTTAACCTGAAGGAGAAGACTTTAACTCAGTTTAGAGCAATGCCATCTTTCCTTAGGAATTTCTCATGCTAAAAGAGGGACATCGGCATAGATGTAGATGATCCAGAGGCTTGCCGCTTACAGCGATTAGATGAAAGGAGTTGTTGATGTTTATGTATTGTGAACGAGGCACAGTTTTGATGCTAAAAGGTTAATTGGATTAACCAATGATTTTCTTATACAAAGCCTAAGAGGAGGATAATATGTGTCTCGTACAAAGCCCGAGAGAGAGGCTAAAAGGTTTTGACTCAACGATGGAGTCTTTTGGTATCTCGTATAAAGCCCGAGATGGAGGCTATTTGACTCAACAAGAGAATCTTTTTTTGTGTATCTCGTACGAAGCCCGAGATGGAGGCTAAAATTTGTTTGGCTTAATAAGAACCCTTTTGTATCTCGTATAAAGCCCGAGATGGAGGTGAAAGGGATGATTGACTCAACGAGGGAGTCTCTTATGTGTCTCGTACAAAGCCCGAGAGAGAGGCTAAACGTTGTTTCAGTTAAGTGACAGGTCCAGTATACTGATTTTAAAGAGAAAATCAGTTCTTATATGAGCAACACTGTACTCATGGATTTGATTCAAGGATCCGGGTTATGCCTGTTCTTTAAGGAAGCGGGAAATCCGAAGGGTATTGAGACTGTCCGAGTCTACGGGTTTCCTTCCTATTTAACGAAGGGGTCACTTGAGAATGTCTTTGAGACTCAAGGAGATTAGACTGTCCAAGTCTGGAGTTTCGTCTTTTGTACTATGCTTTGAGAAACAGTAGTAGACTCTTTGAAAGGACTGCTCTATGAAGCTGACTAAGTTCTATTCCAATACCTTTAGGAGGTCGTCGGGACAATTTGTACGAAGCCCAAGAGGAGGCTGGAAACTTTTAAGAAGCCGATCGGTCCTTGTACGAAGCCCAAGAGAAGGCTATCATTCCCAGAGGAAGAGATCATTATACGAAGCCCAAAAGGAGGCTGTGAATACTTCTAAGAAGCCAACGGGTCCTTGTACTAAGCCCAAGAGGAGGCGGGGTTGATTTTAGGAAGCCTGTGGGTCCTTGTATGATGCCCAAGAGGAGGCCGATGCTTTTAAGAAGCCGATGGGTCCCCAAACCCCGAGAAATTCAAGGCAAGCTATTCACAAGGAATAGATCAAGTCAGGAAAGTTCGAGAATTTGGAAGAAACTCAAGAGATGCCATTCACGGAGAAAAGATCATCTCTGGGGAGCAGAGTTTCTTGACAAGTACTTTTAAGAAGCATGTGGGTCCCCAAACCCCGAGAAATTCAAGACATGCCATTCACCGAGAATATATCAAGCCAGGAAAGTTCGAGAATTTGGAAGAAACTCAAGAGATGTCATTCACGGAGAAAAGATCATCTCTGGGGAATAGAGTTTCTTTGACAACTTCTATGAATGACAGTCTATGAAAGGGTTCACAGAGAATGCTGCCTTTCATGTCTCCATATTGTTTAACCCCAAGAGGAGGGAAGACTGTGTCTGGTAATCCTATGGGGATCTAGTATTGACTATTTCTAAGAGTGATCAACGGGCTTAATGCTAGACGTAGTTGCCAGGGAAACTCTAAATATCTATACTATTATTACACGGTTGATATGAGTTTATGAAAGAAGACTTACAGTGAAACTGCCCCACAATACAGTTATATGTATATGAAAGCGGTAAATGAAAACAATAACCACTTACTCGGTTGTAGAGCTTCCATGCTGTTTGGTTAGTTGTTCAACAAAGAAAGATTTAAAACAACAGTATATTCAAAATCAAAGGAGAAAGTGCTTTGAAAAAGAAAGATTTGGGGCTTACAGCTCAAGGAGAGGCCCAGGGTTTTATCAGTGAGCGCACTGTTTGAATTTGTACAGAGGGACTTATACAACGAATGAGGCCCAAAATGTTTTCTGTACAAGGGGGTTGGGTCTTATACTCTAATAGAGGCCCAAAGAGGTTTAAGAAAAGAAATGGGTCTTACTACTCGAGGGTAGGCCCAAATGGTTTTCAGTTTGAAAATGGCGATCGCGCCGAGATTTTCTTTTAACGCAGAGGGACTTATACAGTAAGTGAGGCCCAAAATGTTTTGGTTAAAAGGGGATTGGGTCTTACACTCTATTAGAGGCCCAAAAGTTTTGAATGGGTCTTATAGCTCGAGGAGAGGCCCAGTTGATTTTTTAAAAGGCGACGATCGCGCCGTTTATTTTTTACGGTATCGGGACTTATACAATACACTGAGGCCCAAAAATGATTTGGTCAAAAAAGGATTGGGTCTTACACTCTATTAGAGGCCTAAAGAGTTTTGAAAATGATTTATGAGGGTTGAATTAATCCAAAACCCTTATTTGTTTTTAAAAAATGTATTTAATTGAATAAAAATTCAATTAAAATGATCAAAATTGTTTAACATATGGAAAACAAATTTTGATCTTGGATTAATGCTTCAAAAATTAAGTATTGACCTACAAAATAATTAGAAGGCATTAAAAGTTGCAAAAATCAAGGTGGAAAAAATATTTTAAATGTTAAAAACAATTATAACATTAATTCTTTGCAAAAATATCAATTATATGAAATAAATAATATTTTAGGGATTTTTTTGATAAAATAAAATATTTTAACATTTTTGTGAATTATTAAAAAAAGAATCAACTTAAAATCATTAAAACTCAGAGAGAAATTAACTTTTGAATCAATTAAATAAAATCACAAAATTCAAATATTTGAATTTGAAAGAAATGGCGCCAAGAACACACCAAGAGGTGATGATCTGAACAACTTCCCTACACCCTATGGAGTGTGTTTGAATGCTTGGACTTGATTGAAATTGGCTGGATCACTTCATGGCATCTCAACTGCACTTTGGTTAAAACCTTGAGCAATTGACTGGTGATTCTGAGAAATCAGTGTTCCAGTTGTTGTTTAAGTGTTTGATCAGCTCATATGTGATGTATGTGAGGTGTGTGAGTGATTGGTTTGAGTGGAATTGCCCTCTAGCTCAAAACCCGATAGCTACCTTGCTAAGAAAGGCATTTTTGCCAAGAGAAAGAGATTTTGAGAAAGGCAAGTGTTGTAGGCCTTTGGTGTACTTAAACTGAACACAATTAAGCTCTATTTATAGTAGAGCAAGTTTGTTTTGCAAGGAATAGTGAATGGCAACTGCTGAGTAGGTTTGTTCAATGTTGGCCAATGGAAGTTCAAGTCTCCTCTAGCCATTGACTAGAGGTTAGGGCACAGGCTGCTGGTTCCCTTGGTCTTGGATAAGTCTTGACTGAATTCAAATGAAAATGGCTCAGTCCATGCCACCTTGATGCTTCCATTGAATGCTCCAATCCAAATTTGGAGTCTTGTCCCTATTTTGGCAATTCTAGGTTCAACATGCTATTTCTTGTTCCAAAGACTTTGGAGGCTTGGCTCAGTGATTGTCCCCTTTAGATTCAATCCTCAGATGTGTCCAAGTGGATAGGAATGTTTGGATTTGCACAATTTTGGTAAATCGAGCAAAAATGCAAATTCTGCCTTGCCTTGACAGATTTCAACAAGGCAACTTGACAATGTCATAACTCATAGCCCAAATGGAATTTGGTAATGTTCTTGGCCATTTTGGAAAGCCCTTACATGATACAACAACTGTTTGAACATGTTTGGTTTTGATCTCTTTTGAATCCAAGTGATAAATCCCCCTACATTTGGAAAAAAATGAAGACAGATTTGGACTTAGTGAAAATTTCACTAAGTGTTGGAAAAAGTGACATTTTCATTTTTCAGCCATTTTGATCACTCCATAACTCAAAATCCTTAATTAATTGGACTTAGGTCTAGTTGAAGTTTTTGTAGATGGAAATGAAGGCTACAAATCCATCTTTGGATGAGGAAAAATGGCTTTGTGGTTTAGGAGTTATGATCCTCCAAAGGTTGTACCCTAGCCACTTTATTTTTAACATAGAAAATTTTCTAAGTTTTTATGGTTACCCCTTTTACAAGTTATCCCACTTTTCTTGATTTTTCTTGATGAATGATGATTCAAATCATACATTAACATCATTTTAGGGTTAAAAATCCATTTTGGTGAAAAATCTCAAAAAGTCAAAGTTGACTTTTGTGCACAGTTGACTTTTTATCAGATGAATTCCAAACTGTGCAATTCTTCAGGAAATCATGTCCTTGACCTAAATAAAACTTGATGGACATGTTCCATGGGTGTCATAGGGTATATTGAGGTATGCCCTAGGGTTTGGGAGCATGTCTTGGTCAAAAGTCAAAGTTACAGTTGACTTTTTCCTTAAAACCCTAATTGTGGTGCAGATGAAATTGAGACTTGTTGCTCAAGCTTCTTGGATTAATCCATTGTTCCAAATGGATCAATATGGTATATTAGAAACCCTCAAATCCTCTCTTGAGGTCTTGGTTCATGATTTGCCCTAAAAGTCAACTTAGGGGTGAATTTGGTCAAGAAACACTAATTCCTGATTTTTGATGAATGCAACCCCTGAGGAAAAATTGACTTGATGATTGGGTCCATGAGGTTCCATGGAGTATATTAGGTTGTGTTTTAGATCATTGGCTTGTGCCCAGATGAAAATTTTCCATCTGGAGGCCCTGGTCGACCAAAACCCTAATTTGGTGACACTGTCGATCTTGAGGCTTGATCCACCTAGAAGGGAGCAGCTTTGTGCTTAATCCTTGGAGTGGGAGTCCTTCTTGATCCTTTGTGTATGTTTGAGAGGTTTAGACAAGTTGAAGATCATGTCATTCCTTGATTGACCCTTTGTCTAAGGGTCTGAGAGGGCTTGAAACCCTAATTTTGATTGTAGTGGATGCTCACCCATCTTTGGGGAGACTGATGAAATAAGATGGTTCCCCCATATTGTGATGATGATTTGCACAATGATGGGAAATCTTAGTGGTCAAAATTTGGGGTATAACAGATGCCCCTATTTAATCTTCTTGGACCCAAAGGTGTGAATGACGAAGGTATTCGGGCATTCGAGGTGCAAGAGGATTAAATATCGGAATATCCGAAATTTTGATGGCTATGAATGGCAGCTTGCGCATTCCTCTTCTTTAGCTAAGCAATGATGCTTAGAAAAGGTAAACTTCCCCTCGGTCCTGGTCTTCAGCCAAGGAACTGGTCTCAGTTTTCTTTTGTCAACTTCCCCTCGATCCTGGTTTCTTACCAAGGAACTGGTCTTAGTTTCTGATTTAAACATCCCCTCGATCTTGGTTTCCTACCAAGGAACTGGTCTTAGTTTCTTATGTAAACTTCCCCTCGATCCTGGTTTCCTACCAAGGAACTGGTCTGAGTTTCTTTTGTCAATAAACTTTATCGACAAGGGACGCTATTCGTAGCGGTTTTCCTCAAACTTCTCGCCGAATTTTCCTGGGGAGATGCCATTTGACGGAAAAAGTTTTGATGTCAGACTCGCTGGGGGACCCAGTCGTCTGAGTTGTAGAATTGCACAAACTTCTCTGTTGGAGACGCCATTTGTTTCTACTGGGGGAAAGCAGGTCTCTTGGGAGACTACTGTCGCTTGGGATCTTACATCATACTTTTCTCGGGATCTTCCCGGAGAAATGCCATATGATGGGGTCCAATTTTGAGGTGCCGATGAACTTTTCATCAGCAATCTTTTCGGAGCGAAACTGGCATGCTGCCGAATCTCTGATTACGAGGCTTACTCTGTGGATTTTCCTTAATCCGGGAAAGCAAGGATACTGTCTTCAATGGCGAAGAGTGATGTCGACTGAAGATTCCTCTGAGTTTTCAAAGGTTCAAGTTATCAAAGTGGTCGAGGGCCAACTTCCTTCCAAAAATAAACTGGAAGCGAGGTTGTTCAAACACAGTATTTCCTGATGAGGCAAGGACTGACAACTCGATTGAGAGAACTGTTTATCACTAGGGGACAAGACCGACTAGAGTGATAGCGATGCAATATGAAATGTGAATGCAAATCAATAATGCATGATGTATGTATGTTTATGCTGACAAAACTAACGCGACATACAAACTGAAGGGTGAACACGAATAGATACTCGACCATCGCGGGGCGTGTAGAAATATCACTGGTTCAAGATAGCCATTCCACCTTGCTTAGGAGAGATAGTCCCTGTTAGAAGCTATCATTGGTCGGGCTTAGGAGATGAGAACTCTGTCGTGGCGTGTCAGTCGAAACAAGGTCTCTGACACAGTTGATCCTTCATTCAGGTGTACTGGCTTAGAATGAGTACTTTGATTCTGCACTTTGAAGTTCGCTTACTTCTGGAGAAGCGGTTGATGTTCCTTTGATGCTTAACAGTCAAAAGAAATTGCCGACTTTATTAAAAAGCAGAAAAAGGTTTAACAAGTAAATTCATTTTTGTTTTATTTCAAGAATCGTTAATCATGTTAACAACGTCGTTCTGTAAAGCTAAAACAAATAAGAATTGCAAACAAAAGCACAAGGGCTCAAATTTCATTGATAAGATGGAGATCAGCCAAACGCGTGATTCCAAAGAGTATTTACAAAGTTAGAAAATGGTAATTTACAGGGAAAAAGGGCTACGTTGAAACATAACGACCGCTATCCTTCTACCAATTTTGAATTCGGGACATCCTGAGCTTCTGTCGAAGATGACCTTGACTGGAGTTTTCTGACAGATGATGTAACTGCTGCTGCTGAGGGATTCGCCTCTGTTGAACATAGTTACTTGCCATTATCCCTAATTTTTGCCTGGATTGTACTATGATGTTTCCAATCCACCGGGATGATTTTTTTATCTTGTCTCTAACTTTTTACTGGACCGCCCTTTCGGGTTTTCAATCCACCGAGACATTTTTTTTTTTTAATTTAGGCGAAGTATTTCTTGACTACATCAACATTCATGGGGTAGGCAAATTCCTCTCTGTCCATGGTTGCAAGTCTCAAGGCGCCGCTTGAGAAAGCTTTCGTGACCACATAGGGGCCATCATAATTCGAAGTCCACTTGCCCCGAGAATCAGTGAGAAATGATTGTATCTTTTTTAGCACAAGGTCTCCTTTCCTGAAGATGTGGGGTCGAACCTTTTTGTCGAACACCCTCTTCATTCTCTGTTGATACAATTGACCATGGCATAGTGCCGTTATTCTCTTTTCTTCGATCAGATTCAGTTCGTCGTGTCGACTTTGACACCATTCAGCTTCGGTGAGCTTAGCTTCCATCAATACTCGGATTGACGGGATCTCTACTTCTATGGGGAGCACTGCTTCCATGCCATACACTAGAGAGAAAGGGGTTGCCCCTGTTGAAGTGCGGACAGATGTGCGATAACCATGAAGAGAAAAGGGTAGCATCTCGTGCCAGTCTTTGTAGGTTACAACCATCTTTTGAACGATCTTCTTGATGTTCTTATTGGCCGCTTCTACCGCTCCGTTCATCTTGGGTCGGTAGGGAGATGAGTTATGGTGTTCGATCTTGAACTTAGCACACAACTCTTTCATCATCTTATTGTTCAAGTTAGATCCATTATCAGTAATGATGTCGCTTCGAACACCATAACGGCAGATGATATTGTTTTTGATAAATCGGACCACCACTTGTCGGGTTACATTGGCGTATGACGCTGCTTCGACCCACTTGGTGAAGTAGTCAATGGCTACCAGGATGAACCGATGTCCGTTTGAAGCCTTGGGCTCAATCATGCCAATCATGTCGATTCCCCATATCGAGAATGGCCATGGGGAAGAGAGAACTTTGAGATGTGATGGCGGTACATGAATTTTGTCGGAGTATATTTGACACTTGTGACACCTCCTCATGTACTTGTAGCAGTCGGATTCCATGGTCAACCAGTAGTACCCTGCTCTTAGGATTTTTCTCGCCATTGTGTGTCCGTTGGCATGAGTGCCAAAGGATCCTTCATGGATTTCTTTCATCAGTATTTCTGCTTCTGGTCTGTCTACGCATCGGAGCAAGACCATGTAAAAATTTCTCTTATAGGGAGTGTTACCGCTCAGGAAGAAGTTTCCAGCCAATCTTCTGAGGGTTTTTCTGTCTTTCCTGGATGCCCCAGGTGGGTACTCTTGTTTCTGAAGGAAGCATTTGATATCGTGATACCAAGGTCTGTCGTCTATGACTGCTTCAATCATGAAGATGTAAGCGGGCCTTTCAAGGCGCATGATGTCAATCTTAGGTATTTCATTCCATTGACATACACTAATCATGGAAGATAGGGTGGCTAATGCATCAGCCATGTGATTCTCATCACGAGGGATGTGGTGAAACTCGACTCTGTTGAAGAAAGGTAGCAACCCTGATTGGTATGTGTTCCAATCTCTTTTTATCTGATTGATAACCAGGGCTGAGTTACCATATACGTCCAAGTTTTTGATCCTTAAATCAATTGCTTCCTCGAGACCCATAATACAAGCTTCGTATTCGGCCTCGTTGTTCGTACATTTGAACGTAAGTCTGGAAGTGAAAGGAATGTGGGTACCCTGAGGGGTAACAATGATTGCCCCAATTCCGTTTCCATAATGATTAACTGCTCCGTCAAAGATAAGTCCCCATTGGGAACCTGGTTCTGGCCATTCACTGGGTAACGGTTCATCGCAATCTTTCATTTTTAGATACATGACATCTTCGTCTGGGAAGTCGAACCCGACTAATTCTAGATCGTCAATCGGTTGATGAGCCAAATGATCGGCTAAAATACTTCCCTTAACAACTTTCTGAGTGTGGTACTCTATGTCATATTCTGATAACAACATCTGCCAACGGGCAATCCTTCCCGTAAGAGAAAGTTTTTCGAAAATGTATTTGATTGGATCCCTTTCGGAGACCAACCAAGTAGTATGACGAATCATGTATTGGAAAAGACGTTTGGCTGCCCAAGCCAAAGCGCAGCAAGTTTTCTCAAGCATCGTGTACCGAGTTTCGCAGTCGGTGAATTTCTTGCTCAGATAGTAAATGGCAGACTCTTTCCGTTTAGTTTCGTCTTGTTGGCCAAGTACACATCCCATTGAGTCCTCTTGAACTGTGAGGTAAATGATCAGTGGTTTTCCTTCCACTGGAGGTGATAGAATTGGAGGGTTCAACAAGTATTCCTTGATACTGTTGAAGGCAGTTTGCCAGTCCTCTGACCAAATGCAGTCCGGGTTCTTTTTGAGTAATTTGAAAATCGGCGCACAGGTCGCGGTCATAAGGAATATGAATCTTTAAATGTAATTCAGACGTCCTAGGAATCCTCTGACTTGTTTTTCAGTTTTCGGAGAAGGCATTTCTTGAATGGCCTTGACCTTGTTAGGATCAACCTCAATCCCTTTCTGGTTGACGATGAACCCTAGTAGTTTCCCTGAACGGACACTGAAGGTGCACTTGTTGGGATTCAAGCGGAGCTTGAATTTTCTTAAACGTTCGAACAATTTTGACAGATGTTCAACGTGCTCACTCTCTGTTTTTGATTTTGCAATCATATCATCAACATATACTTCGATTTCTTTGTGTATCATGTCATGAAACAGAGTAGTCATGGCCCTTTGATAGGTCGCCCCGGCGTTCTTCAAACCGAACGACATTACCTTGTAACAAAAGGTACCCCATGGGGTGATGAATGAAGTTTTCTCCATGTCTTTCGGCGCCATTTTGATCTGGTTATAGCCCGAGAATCCATCCATGAAGGAGAAAAGTTTGAACTTTGTTGTACTGTCAACCAGCATGTCAATGTGTGGTAAAGGAAAGTCGTCCTTTGGACTAGCCTTGTTCAGATCTCTGTAATCGACACACATTCTGACCTTTTCGTCCTTTTTCAGAACGGGTACGATGTTGGCTAACCATTGAGGATATTCTGATGTGGCGAGGAAACCTGCGTCAATCTGTTTCTGTACCTCCTCTTTGATTTTGATGGCCATGTCCGGGTGAGTCCGTCTCAACCTCTGCTTTACTGGCGGACATTCCAATCTCAATGGTAAATGATGTTCCACGATGCTGGTATCCAACACTGGCATATCCTGATAGGACCAAGCGAATACATTGGGGAATTCTTTGAGAAGCTTTATCAACCTTTCTTTGGCAGTTGGACTAAGCAGTGCCCCAATCCTGATTTCTTTTCTCTCTTGTTCTGAACCCAAGTTTACCGTCTCCAACAGTTCTTTGTGAGGTTCAATGAACCTTTCCTCTTGTCTGAGTAGTCGGGAGATCTCTTCTGGAATTTTGTCGTCATTTTCTTCTTCAGCCTCGAATACCGGGAACTCAAAGTTGGGAGAAGGCATCGGATCGTATGTTTCAACGGGGTTTAAAACAAGTAATCTGCATGACGTGATGATTTGTGTTTAGAAGAGATAGAGAAAAATGCAAGTGTGTGCAGTGTTTTATTTTTATTACTGCTTGTTTTTATTTGAATTGTTTTTTAGGATTACCATTTTCTGGAAAAAAACGAAAAGAGAAAACAGTAATTAATGCAGAAATTACAGAACGACATTATTTTATTAATGAACAAGTCGATACTTGAAACCACAGCCCTATAAAACAAAACTCTGTCGCTTTGGGCAAAGCGAAGAGGGAAATTTACAGAAAGCGAGCCCTATAAAAACACCCGTTTCACCTGGGCAGGGTGAAAGGTTAAAGATGGCAATTACTTTGACTGGTGAACGACCTTCGGAACATCGACAGCAACCCATTGGCGGCGAACTCCTCGGTGAATCACAAAGTCTGGTACCTTCCTTGATTTGTCTTCAGAAATAACGTTGATTTCTGGTGGAGCATGATCATTGGAATCTGTCTCCCAGGCAGAGTTGTTGTAGGAGGATCCCTCAGTTGTATTTTGCATCACATTTGTGCTCTCAGCTGTATCTCCCCATCCAGTTGGCTGGATGTCTTTGAACCTGATACGAGAGCTTTCGGGAGCAGTGTACTTAACCATATAGTCGTACTTTCCACTCGGTTGTCCCAAGGTGTCCCACACTTCTTTCGAATTGGAGGAGTTATCCCTCTCGATGACGTTGACCTCGGGAAAAGCATAGTTGATGAATTCAAGTCCTGCAAATGTTGCAAATTCATCTTCATGTTGAGTAGTTTCTGAATGACCTGAGTGTTGATCCCATGACATGGTGGGGACACAGGTATTCTGTTCAATGATGCTTAGCTGAGTTTCATTACTCGACTCACTTTCCGGCCCCAAGTTTTCTAGGTAAGGTTGCCACATTGGCAGACCATCCATTGGGCCATAGTAGTCAAAGTTATATTTCATTAGAGTGTCTTCCTCTAATGAATTTGGTGGAGCACGGCATCCTTCCGGATCACAATCTCCATATATCATTTCGACACCTGACCGTGGTATAAATCTCGGACTCTGTGCGGGATAGCAAAATGGCGTAGGCACCTCTTCCTGAGACATATAGCCGTCCTCGTTAAGATAGGACATCAATTCTTCATCCATGTCGGAGTAATCCTCCTCATTGATAGCATGTACTGCTTGAGACACTGGGTGGAGAAAACCTCCACTGTGGAAGAAGTTTTGAAGGGGATGAAGACTTTCGTCGTTGGCAGCTTTCTGGGTACAAGTTACAGAAAAACCAAGACCCTTCTTTGTTTTATTGTCAATAGGAATGACAAGTTGTCCCCATCTGGTTGTATCGGTACTCTCGACCGCTTTGATAGCATCTTTGTACGAGGAAATCGAGGTTCCTCCTTGGAACTGATTGTTCTTGCTCACCGACAGTGCTTGGAACTGAGTTCCAATAACCTCCTCGGGTTCTATACCAGGAGATGATGAAAAGTTACTCACAAGCAAGGCTTGTTCCCCACAAACCGTGACAAGTTGATCGTTCTTGACGAACTTTAGCTTTTGGTGGAGGGTCGAGGTAACCGCTCCAGCCTGATGTATCCAAGGTCTTCCTAATAAACAACTGTATGTTGCCCAGATGTCCATGACCTGGAAAGTGACTTGGAAAGTGTGAGGACCAATAGTTATGGGAAGATCAACTTCGCCGATAACTGTTTTTCTGGATCCGTCAAATGCTTTGACGACAACCTCGTTGATTCTCATCGGAGGTCCCTTGAACGATAACTGCATCAAAGTGGACTTCGGCATAACATTCAGGGCTGATCATGTGTCTACCAGTACGCTGGCTAAAGCATCTTCCTGGCAGTTAACTGTGATATTGAGTGTCATGTTATGACGACGACCCTCTTCAGGTAATTCCTCATCACTAAATCCCAAATTATTGCAGGAAGTGATGTTAGAGACAATACTATCGAACTGTCTGATTGTTACATCCTGTTCCACAAAGACTTGGTCCAAAACTTTCTGTAGAGCCTCCCTATGCGCTTCTAAACTGAGTAACAGTGATAATACTGAGATCTTTAAAGGAGTTTGTAACAGTTGATCAACAATGTTGTATTCACTCCTTTGGATGAGCTTCAGTATCTCATCGTCATTTTTCGAAAGGCCAGGATTACTGGATTGACCGACTGGTGGATCGGGAGCTTCTGTCTGAAGTTCCTTTTCTTTGTTAGGTTCCCCAACCCCTCGGTTGAAGATTCGACCACTCCGTGTTACTCGACTGATGTCTGCAATGTTTACGACGGAGGGTAATGGAATTTCTTTTCCATTTTTAATGGTTGTTGCACCGTATTTGTAAGGGATAGCCTTAGTTGATTCATACGGTAATGGTTCCGGCAGATAGATGACTATGGGAACCTTCTGATTTTTCTGACCATCATAAGTAATTTCGATCAGTTCTCGGTTGGGAACCTTAGATTCATCCAATAGAGGGATAATGGCACAAACGTCCCTGGTCCTATGATGACCAGAGATTGTGACAACATCTTCAATTTGATCGGCAAGGTAGTTCGGCGTCCAATTGATAGGTCCAGAACCTGGATATGGACGAATCTCTCCACGATCCACCTGACCCTGAAGGGCTGCTCGCACAAGGTAGCATCCTTGGTTACTTTCCGAACAGACGCTACAACGGTCGTAATTATGTGGTGGCACCTAGCCACTCCCACTTTGTATACAATGTAACCTCACTAGGTTAGCTTCCACTGATCGGACATCCTGACTCTGACGCCGAGTAGGATTCCTGTTACTGATACTAATTTACTGAGTATCTTCATCCATATAGATTGGCATCCACCAGTGATTTAACAAGTGGTGAAGTGCCTCTTGAACAAGGGTACAACCTTGATCATTCTCGTAACCCGCTTTACAGCTTTGATAGTCATGTGATATTAGGAATCCGAGTCGGACCTATTCAGCATGTAACTCTACCAGGTTGGTATTCATCACGCGAATGTCAAAGATTTGAACCATATTGATCTGATATGGATTCCTATCATGGTAGTCTTGGATCCATCCAAGATCCATCTGACGCTGGAGGGCTTCTTGTACAAAAGAGCAACCCTGTTTGTTTACCGAGCAAGTCAGACAGGAATTGTAATTGTGCCACGGTAGATTATGATACTGGCTTTGCCTTGAGTGCATTACCACCAAGTTGACATTCATCATACGGATGTCGTGGTTCTGAATGACGTTGGAATTCGTGTAGACCATGTTAGCTCTACGAACTCGGTGCTCTTGGATCCATCCGAGATCCATTTGTTCCTGTAGAGCTGCTTGCACCACAGAACATCCCTGGTTGTCTTTAGAGCAGATATCACACTGGTGATAGTTATGAGGTGGCACATGGCCATATCCACTATGTCTACAATGCATCTTGACCAGATTGGTCTTTAACTAGAGTACATCATGAATTTGATAGACATTGTTAGTCTCTTTCTCAATTAGATTGACTGCAGCCTTCTCGTGTTGAGGCAGCGGGTTTGTAAGAACATTGGGATTTGTATCCTTGAAAGATAAGACCCCACTCCTAACAAGTTTTTGCACGTCGGATTTGAAATTGAGATAAGTCTCGATGTTATGCCCTGAACCTCCTTGATGATAAGGGAAAGTTTGATCCACCTTAAACCAAAAAGGCGGATTTTTCGGTACTGTAAGAGGGGACTTAGTCTGAATGTGCCCCTTGGCTAGCAGTAATGGAAATAGTTCTACGTACGTTACGGGTATAGGATCAAATCCTGGTGGCCGTGTTATACGGCTGTTGTTGTATTGGGGACGAGCCTGCTGAAGAGGCTGTTGTGTCCTTTGCTGATCAGGTTGGCTCTGCGCAACCTGAGGTTGATACGTAGGAATAGGCACAGGGCTGATAGCAGGAGTCACAGCCGCTACTAGTTGATAACGTCGCCTTTGCTTTTCAAGAGAGATATTCCCAATATCTTGCTCTTTTTTCTTAGGGAGAACACTACCGTATTTTTTAGTATCGCTCGTCGATCCAGTGTCTTTTACCGAACGTCCTTCTCGGACGGGTTCCTCAAGACGTACACCCATGCCTACCATCTCGGTGAAGTCGCTGGGGCACTGGCAACCATTCGGTCATAGTAAAATGAGCTTAAGGTTTTTAAGAAGATCTTTGTCATCTCTTTTTCCTCAAGAGGTGGACAAATTTGAGCTGCAATTTCACGCCACCTTTGAGCATACTCCTTAAAGGTTTCCTTGTCCTTTTGCGACATTGATCTGAGTTGATCTCTGTCGAGTGCCATGTCCAAATTGTATTTGTATTGTTGGATGAAGGCAGCGCCAAGATCTCTGAAAGTGCTGATCATGGCACGGTTTAGACCCATGTACCATTTTAATGCGGCACCGGTTAAACTATCCTGAAAATAGTGAATCAGTAGGTCTTGATTCTCCGTCTGAGCTGACATCCGCTGAGTGTACATCACCAGATGGCTTTGAGGGCAAGAGTTACCCTTGTACTTTTCAAAGTCGGGCACTTGGAACTTGTGCGGGACTTTCACATTGGGGACCAAGCAGAGGTCTGCGGCATCCTTTCCAAATAGATCCTGACCGCGAATGGCTTGCAGGTCTTTCTGTATTTCTAGGAACGGCTCCTGGAATTCATCCATTCTATCGAACATAGTTTCCTTTTTACTAGCAGGTATCGGTGGAATCTGTCCTTCCGGGATAGTGTGCACCACAGGGGGTGGTACCGTGACAACGACAGTAAATCTTGGCATTTCCCAAAGTTTATAACCATTAGGAGTCTTCAGTATGCCCCTGGCATCTTCGCTTTCCCGAAGTTTGTAACCTTCAGGCCCAGCGGCTTCTGTTGTGATTCCCTGATCTTCAGTGATCGGCGGAACATATCCTTCCGGGATATAGTTAACAGGCATGCCCCAGGGACGATCTTTCGGCATTTGATACCTAGGATCATACTTTCCCACTATGGGCGTTGAGGTGATCTCTGAGATCACAGTTCGTTGTAGCTGAGCTTCTGCCATGGCTTGCATGTCGTTACGAAGCTTTCTCATATCCTCTCTCAGAGCGTCGATCTCTTCTTTCAACTCTCTGTTTTCTTCCTCAAGATCATCCATCTTTTTCTGACGATTGGCCTGAGTATTATACGAATGAGACAGTTTGACTCTAGAATCGAGACACAAATATGAGATTCGTAGGGAAGAAGAATGTGTTACGTGAGAATGATGAATGCAATGATTATATTAATTGTTTTTTGGTTTAATCAAAATAAACTTCGACAATTAGATTACAAATATCAAACAGTGGGGAAACCCTTTTTTATTGAATTCAAAGGATTACAGAAATGGAAATATAGTAGATTACAAGGTGCAGAAACAGAAACCTCAGCTAATGGGTCCCGAGTCCTCTCTGAAGAGAAATCGGGTGCTAACTCTGGTATTTTCCTTTTCTTTGACCGGGGCTCTTGGGCCGTTGTCGGGTTGTCATTCCTTTTCCAGGTGAAAGGAGTGAGCAAATTCCTTTGGTCATCTTGATTCTCTACAGCATGTTGCTCCAAAATTTCAATCAGAGCATCTTTCTCTTTCAGTAATTGATGTATTTTGATGCACTCTACGTCGAGGGTGCGGTACTTGTTCTTCCAAGACCTTCTCTCCTTTTGAACTTTGTTGAGAGTAACCTGAAGCTTTTCAGTTTCCGTCATGAAGTACATGACAGATTCCCTCGGCGGAAGAATTCCGTAACGAGGATAAGTCATTTTTAGCTTGAGAGCTCTAGTTTGTACCCAATGGAGATAAGGCTCCACCGAGACACAGTCCGGTTTTCCTAGAGACTCTCGTCCTTTCTTATGAACCTGTTTCAAAGCATGCACTATTTCCATCTTTAGTGCTCTGTCATTTTCTCCTTCCTTGAAGAAAAGACCTTCCAGATGAACACCCCGTGGGACGTGTCTCATCGGGTATCCAAATTGACGATGAACGAGAACTGGATGGTAATTGATTCCCCCCTTAGTTCCTATAAGGGGTACTTTGGGGAAGCTTCCACAACGGTCAATGATCCTGATTCCGTCATAAATCGTATTTACACCAATCTATATCAGAGTTGGTGAGAGACATGATCTTCTGCGACCAACGTAGGGCACTCTTACAATCCCAAAAAGCAGCAGACTTGGGCAAGTGAGAGATAAACCATTTGTAAAGCAGAGGTACACAGCATGTGATCTCCCCTCCGCTGTACAAATTTCCCAAGTGTACAGAATGATACGCATCTGCGAGCAAAGTCGGCACATGATTTCCAATGAGAAAAACCTTAATGGCGTTGTTATCGACGAAGTTATTGATGTTGGGAAACAAAAATAACCCGTAGGTGAGCAAGACAAAGATGCTTTCAAAAGCAGTCACGTTTCCTATACCGGAAAAATACAGGGCCTTCTTTGTCAAGAACTGAGCTGGCAAACCTTGGATGCCACCCTTAGTGGTTATGTGAGTCCTGACCTCATACTCGTCCAAATGAGTTGCTCTTGCAATGGTCTGATTCTTTGGAATTTCTTCCAGTCCAGAAAATGGAGCTCGATCAGTGATATGTAGATCAATCAGATGAGAATACTCCTCCAGCGTTGGTGCTAGCTGGTAATCCGGGAATGTGAAATAGTGATAAACCGGATCGTAAAACTGAATGAGCGCATCCATGATTCCCTCAATCACATGGGCTCTTAATAGTGGTAGCAAACCTCCGTGCTTGGCTCTGAAAGCCTCAGGGTTAGTGATCATCCTTGCTAACCTTCTCAAATCCTCTAACTTTGAAGGTATACGTATGAGTTCTCCTTCTACCGAAATCCATTAGTGCAATCCTTTTCTCTGATATTTGCAATCACAGTCTTAGTTTAATTTGAAAAACAGAGAGACTAGAAGAGAAATTTTTTTGAATGTTTTAATGTTTTTTAAATGAATGCATGAATGCAGCACACAAAAACATAGAAAAAACATGGGGTAAAAGGGTCGTTGTCATGAAGTCAAGGCTCTACCCATCCCTAAAGGTTTATACTAAGGTGATTTTTGTACCTGTACTCATTATCATCAGCTCCTCCCAGGAAAGCAAAACAACAAACGGATCGCCAGCGAGTTGTAGAGCAATCTTAGAGTAAGTGCCATTCACCGAGAATAGATCACCAGCCTCAAATGAGGGTAGTATCGCGTAACAACTATTCCCGATAGTTTCGGCACTACAAAAGGGTTTGGCTCCTCAGCTTCTCAGACATCACAATCGGCCCATTGTCTAGGTGAGAGAATGGGTTGCATTGGACAACCTCCACTGAGGTTGATGGTCGACCTCGTCGCCATCACTTATCTTAAGTGTATACTCAATATTTCCACATGCGGCATCACACGCATTCCCATTAGTAGAAAAATAAACACGTATAGAAATTAGGAAAAGTAGTATATATATTTGTCCTAAACATCCTAGACCTTTAAAGCTATGAATCCTAAGTTCCTGACAGAAATGGGTTCCCCGGCGGAAGCCCCAATCTGTGGTATTCACACAAAAGGTGAAAAGGAGAAAAACGTTTGATGGGCCCCACGGTGGGCGCCATTTTTCTGTAGCGAGCGATTTTGGACGCGGTTCTTAAGCGATGGTCGCTCTCTGCGGTTGAGTTTACTACAGATCGATTCATTTTTTATCCTATTGTGAGCTGAATAAGGAAGGGAAATAGATGTCTCCAATTAACCCTGCTTGCATACTGAGTTTAAACAGCGGTCTATTAGGTTACGAATGCTATCAATGTGGGGGGCCTTTGTACTGGTTATTTGTATTTTCGCCAATACGGTTTTCTCTCTTTCTGGGATTTTCTGGCGGGGAACAAGGATTAGGATGTTAGGACTGATGCTTTTTGATAGATACATGAGAGTATGGGATTTTGGGTTTTTGTTTAGTGTGCTCGCTAAGATTTTTTTCTTTCAATCTTATGCCTACGTATTCCCATTTACCGAAACAGGGAAATCAGAGCGTTCGTAGTTCCTCCTATTCTATGAGAGGAAATGGGTGTTTTTGGTGTCTTGTTCAAAGCCCAAGACGTGAAGCAAAAGGTAGTTTGTATCTTGTTCAAAGCCCAAGATATGAAGCTGAAGAGTTTATTTGTATCTTGTTCAAAGCCCAAGATGTGAAGCTAAAAGTTTGACTTTAGAGAGAATTTGTCGTCTCTAAAGGGGGTCTGTTTGTCACAACTGTTGGGTGACTGACTGTAAAGGAGGATTACTTTAACCGGGATACGCGGATCCTAGCAATGCCATAATTTCCTTTATAGGGGATTTTAACCTGAAGGAGAAGACTTTAACTCAGTTTAGAGAAATGCCATCTTTCCTTAGGAATTTCTCATGCTAAAAGAGGGACAACGGCATGGATGTAGATGATCCAGAGGCTTGCCGCTTACAGCGATTAGATGAAAGGAGTTGTTGATGTTTGTGTACTGTGAACGAGGCACATTTTTTATGCTAAAAGGTTAATTGGATTAACTAGTGGTTTTCTTATACAAAGCCTAAGAGGAGGCTAATATGTGTCTCGTACAAAGCCCGAGAGAGAGGCTAAAAGGTTTTGACTCAACAATGGAGTCTTTTGGTATCTCTTATAAAGCCTGAGATGGAGGCTATTTGACTCAACAAGAGAATATTTTTTGTGTATCTCGTACGAAGCCCGAGATGGAGGCTAAAATTTATTTGGCTTAATAAGAACCCTTTTGTATCTCGTATAAAGGCCGAGATGGAGGCGAAAGGGATGATTGACTCAACGAGGGAGTCTCTTATGTGTCTCGTACAAAGCCCGAAAGAGAGGCTAAACGTTGTTTCAGTTAAGTGACAGGTCTAGTATACTGATTTTAAAGAGAAAATCAGTTCTTATATGAGCAACACTGTACTCATGGATTTGATTCAAGGATCCGGGTTATGCCTGTTCTTTAAGGAAGCGGGAAATCCGAAGGGTATTGAGACTGTCCGAGTCTACGAGTTTCCTTCTTATTTAACGAAGGGGTCACTTGAGAATGTCTTTGAGACTCAAGGAGATTAGACTGTCCAAGTCTGGAGTTTCGTCTCTTGTACTATGCTTTGAGAAACAGTAGTAGACTCTTTGAAAGGACTGCTCTATGAAGCTGACTAAGTTCTATTCCTATACCTTTAGGAGGTCGTCGGGACAATTTGTACGAAGCCCAAGAGGAGGCTGAAAACTTTTAAGAAGTCGATCGGTCCTTGTACGAAGCCCAAAAGAAGGCTATCACTCCCGGAGGAAGAGATCATTATACGAAGCCCAAGAGGAGGCTGTGAATACTTCTAAGAAGCCAACGGGTCCTTGTACTAAGCCCAAGAGGAGGCGGGGTTGCTTTTAGGAAGCCTGTGGTTCCTTGTATGATGCCCAAGAGGAGGCCGATGCTTTTAAGAAGTCGATGGGTCCCCAAACCCCGAGAAATTCAAAGCAAGCTATTCACAAGGAATAGATTAAGTCAGGAAAGTTCGAGAATTTGGAAGAAACTCAAGACATGCCATTCACGGAGAAAAGATCATCTCTGTGGAGCAGAGTTTCTTGACAAGTGCTTTTAAGAAGCCTGTGGGTCCCCAAACCCCGAGAAATTCAAGACATACCATTCACCGAGAATAGATCAAGCCAGGAAAGTTCGAGAATTTGGAAGAAACTCAAGAGATGCCATTCACGGAGAAAAGATCATCTCTGGGGAATAGTGTTTCTTTGACAACTTCTATGAGTGACAGTCTATGAAAGGGTTCACAGAGAATGTTGCCTTTCATGTCTCCATATTGTTTAACCCCAAGAGGAGGGAAGACTGTGTCTGGTAATCCTATGGGGATCTAGTATTGACTATTTCTAAGAGTGATCAACGGGCTTAATGCTAGACGTAGTTGCCAGGGAAACTCTAAATATCTATACTATTATTACACGGTTGATATGAGTTTATGAAAGAAGACTTACAGTGAAACTGCCCCACAATACAGTTATATGTATATGAAAGCGGTAAATGAAAACAATAACCACTTACTCGGTTGTAGAGCTTCCATGCTGTTTGGTTAGTTGTTCAACAAAGAAAGATTTAAAACAACAGTATATTCAAAATCAAAGGAGAAAGTGCTTTGAAAAAGAAAGATTTGGGGCTTACAGCTCAAGGAGAGGCCCAGGGTTTCATCAGTGAGCGCACTGTTTGAATTTGTACAGAGGGACTTATACAACGAATGAGGCCCAAAATGTTTTATGTACAAGGGGGTTGGGTCTTATACTCTAATAGAGGCCCAAAGAGGTTTAAGAAAAGAAATGGGTCTTACTACTCGAGGGTAGGCCCAAATGGTTTTCAGTTTGAAAATGGCGATCGCGCCGAGATTTTCTTTTAACGCAGAGGGACTTATACAGTAAGTGAGGCCCAAAGTGTTTTGGTTAAAAGGGGATTGGGTCTTACACTCTATTAGAGGCCCAAAAGTTTTGAATGGGTCTTATAGCTCGAGGAGAGGCCCAGTTGATTTTTTTAAAAGGCGACGATCGCGCGGTTTATTTTTGACGGTATCGGGACTTATACAATACACTGAGGCCCAAAAATGATTTGGTCAAAAAAGGATTGGGTCTTACACTCTATTAGAGGCCCAAAGAGTTTTGAAAATGATTTATAAGGGTTGAATTAATCCAAAACCCTAATTTGTTTTCAAAAAATGTATTTAATTGAATAAAAATTTAATTAAAATGATCAAAATTGTTTAACATATGGAAAACAAATTGTGATCTTGGATTAATGCTTCAAAAATTAAGTATTGACCTACAAAATAATTAGAAGTCATTAAAAGTTGCAAAAATCAAGGTGGAAAAAATATTTTAAATGTTAAAAACAATTAAAACATTAATTCTTTGCAAAAATATCAATTATATGAAATAAATAATATTTTTGGGATTTTTTTGATAAAATAAAATATTTTAACATTTTTGTGAATTATTAAAAAAGGAATCAACTCAAAATCATTAAAACTCAGAGAGAAATTAATTTTTGAATCAATTAAATAAAATCACAAAATTCAAATATTTGAATTTGAAAGAAATGGCGCCAAGAACACACCAAGAACACGCGCGTGTTCTGGGTTTGGCCAGATTTGCATTTTCTATCCAATCTCACTGAATACTTGATTATATCATGCAATCCACATACCAATCAACTCGTTTCAACCTCACGATCATGTCTATGGCATTTAATTTCATTTAAATTAAACATATAACAAGAAATCACGAAAAATCCTCAAGAACCCTAATTTCTGCATGAATGCTAGGATTTTTTATACACGATTCAAACAATGCAATTAATTGAGGGGAAATATTCTATGCATGATTATGAACATATGGCCAAATTATTGTGCGAGGAAATATGCATAGATTGAGAGATGACCAAGTATATGCTTACCTTTAGGCCGTGACAGCAAGTGCAATGTGATTTTTGATTTGGAGGTGTTACAGATGAGTGGTGATGATCTGAACAGCTTCCCTACACCCTATGGAGTGTGTTTGAATGCTTGGACTTGATTGAAATTGGCTGGATCACTTCATGGCATCTCAACTGCACTTTGGTTAAAACCTTGAGCAATTGACTGGTGATTCTGAGAAATCAGTGTTCCAGTTGTTGTTTAAGTGTTTGATCAGCTCATATGTGATGTATGTGAGGTGTGTGAGTGATTGGTTTGAGTGGAATTTCCCTCTAGCTCAAAACCCGATAGCTACCTTGCTAAGAAAGGCATTTTTGCCAAGAGAAAGAGATTTTGAGAAAGGCAAGTGTTGTAGGCCTTTGGTGTACTTAAACTGATCACAATTGAGCTCTATTTATAGTAGAGCAAGTTTGTTTTGCAAGGAATAGTGAATGGCAACTGCTGAGTAGGTTTGTTCAATGTTGGCCAATGGAAGTTCAAGTCTCCTCTAGCCATTGACTAGAGGTTAGGGCACAGGCTGCTGGTTCCCTTGGTCTTGGATAAGTCTTGACTGAATTCAAATGAAAATGGCTCAGTCCATGCCACCTTGATGCTTCCATTGAATGCACAAATCCAAATTTGGAGTCTTGTCCCTATTTTGGCAATTCTAGGTTCAACATGATATTTCTTGTTCCAAAGACTTTGGAGGCTTGACTCAGTGATTGTCCCCTTTAGATTCAATCCTCAGATATGTCCAAGTGGATAGGAGTGTTTGGATTTGCACAATTTTGGCATATCGAGCAAAAATGCAAATTCTGCCTTGCCTTGACAGATTTCAACAAGGCAACTTGACAATGTCATAACTCATAGCCCAAATGGAATTTGGTAATGTTCTTGGCCATTTTGGAAAGCCCTTACATGATACAACAACTGTTTGAACATGTTTGGTTTTGATCTCTTTTTAATCCAAGTGAAAAATCCCCCTACATTCGGAAAAAAATGAAGACAGATTTGGACTTAGTGAAAATTTCACTAAGTGTTGGAAAAAGTGACATTTTCATTTTTCAGCCATTTTGATCACTCCATAACTCAAAATCCTTAATGAATTGGACTTAGGTCTAGTTGAAGTTTTTGTAGATGGAAATGAGGGCTACAAATCCATCTTTGGATGAGGAAAAATGGCTTTGTGGTTTAGGAGTTATGATCCTCCAAAGTTGGTACCCTAGCCACTTTATTTTTAACTTAGAAAATTTTCTAAGTTTTTATGGTTACCCCTTTTACAAGTTATCCCACTTTTCTTGATTTTTCTTGATGAATGATGATTCAAATCATACATTAACATCATTTTAGGTTAAAAATCCATTTTGGTGAAAAATCTCAAAAAGTCAAAGTTGACTTTTGTGCACAGTTGACTTTTTATCAGATGAATTCTAAACTGTGCAATTCTTCAGGAAATCATGTCCTTGACCTAAATCAAACTTGATGGAAATGTTCCATGGGTGTCATAGGGTATATTGAGGTATGTCCTAGGGTTTGGGAGCATGTCTTGGTCAAAAGTCAAAGTTACAATTGACTTTTTCCTTAAAACCCTAATTGTGGTGCAGATGAAATTGAGACTTGTTGCTCAAGCTTCTTGGATCAATCCATTGTTCCAAATGGATCAATATGGTATATTAGAAACCCTCAAATCCTCTCTTGAGGTCTTGGTTCATGATTTGCCCTAAAAGTCAACTTAGGGGTGAATTAGGTCAAGAAACCCTAATTCCTGATTTTTTATGAATGCAACCCCTGAGGCAAAATTGACTTGATGATTGGGTCCATGAGGTTCCATGGAGTATATTTGGTTGTGTTTTGGATCGTTGGCTTGTTCCCAAATGAAAATTTTCCATCTGGAGGCCCTGGTCGACCAAAACCCTAATTTGGTGACACTATCGATCTTGAGGCTTGATCCACCTAGAAGGGAGCAGCTTTGTGCTTAATCCTTGGAGTGGGAGTCCTTTTTGATCATTTGTGTATGTTTGAGAGGTTTAGACAAGTTAAAGATCATGTCATTCCTTGATTGACCCTTTGTCTAAGGCTCTGAGAGGGCTTGAAACCCTAATTTTGATTGTAGTGGATGCTCATCCATCTTTGGGGAGACTGATGAAATAAGATGGTTCCCCCATATTGTGATGATGATTTGCACAATGATGGGAAATCTTAGTGGTCAAAATTTGGGGTATGACACCAAGGAGAAGGAAAATATGAAGAAGAGTAAGCCGCAATATTACTTTGATAAGAGAGGAGTGCCACAGAAGAAGGAACAGGCTCCTGGTCAACAAAAGGCTAGGCCTAATACTTATAGACCTATGTCCAACGCTCCTCAAGGAAAGTGGACCAAGCCTGCTGGAAAAAAGCATGATAGGAACCCAAAGTGGAGGAATTTTGAGATTGGTCGAGGGTCTTCTATGACTTATAAAGGAAAAAATCTCATGACAAGAACACAGTGGAGAAGATTCCAGAGAATGAAGAAGGCAGAGAGAGATGCTGTAGATTCTAGTAACAACATGCAACCTCAGCATCATGCAAAGGATCCAGCCAAGAAACCAGTGGGAAGGAAGCTTTTTTCGCCCAAGGAAAATCAGACGAAAGAAAAAGTTAGAAAAGAAGAGAAGGAAAAAGAAGATGAGCTGGTTGTAGAAAACTTTGACTCTAGGTAGGAAGGGGACTTTGATGTCTTATGTAATGTTGTTTATGTGCTCCCTAGGGAGTACGATTATGTGACAGAGGTCGCTGAGATTGAAGAATATGAGGAGGAAGAGCTGGCAAAGCATAAGCCAATATGTCATTTTGTGATGAATAATGGGTGTATCGAAGAGCATAATGCATTATTTGAAAGGTCCCATGAGGGCATCTAGAGTCACCTAAAACCCCTATTTATAACGGAGAAGGTTAAAGACACCACAACGAATAAAATTTTGGTGGATTGAGGGGTTGTGGTCAACTTAATGCCTCATTTTCTATTGGCCAAGATAGGAAAACTTGACACAGATCTAAGGCCCCATAACATGGTGATTTCCAACTATGAGGGGAAGACTGGCCAAACTATGGGGGTCATCCAGGTGGATGTAACGGTGGGATCCATTACTCGACCCATGGTTTTTATGGTAATAACATCAAGGTCTAGTTACAACTTGTTATTGGGAAGAGAGTGGATACATGGAATAGGGGCGGTTCCTTCGTCCCTTCACCAGAGAATATCAATCTGGTGCAAAAACGGAATATTTGAAAATATCGAAGCTGACCAGGGCTGCTACATAGCCGAAGTTAACCATGTGGATAAGAGAAACTTTGACAGGAATTCGGCCAACATAGTACAATGTGCAACGGTAGAATTAACTTACATGCCTCTAGAAGAGGCATTTTTCTCCTTGAACCTCCACCCCACCCATGGGTTCACATGGGGTCGAGAAGTTATGGGAGAAAGGTTTTATGACTCAGATGCAATCCGGACAATAGACTAGGGAGACAAATTCGGCGATGATGACTGAGTTCGATGCATTAGATCGAATCACGACCAACGTGGTTGATAATAGAGGAGATCAAAAGGCTCATAAGAAACAAGTTCATAAAAACTGTTGGTTCTTGGATTGGCTAGAATTTTGGTAAAACTAAGTTGTTCAATTTTGATGTCACTTGGGTGATGTCTTAACATTGAGTCTTAACATTGGTTTATGTTAAATGTTTAACTTGTTGAAGCTTTGAAGTCTGATGTCACATGCGATGTCATGACATCAGGTCTGCAGAAGGTTAATAACATCAGGTTTAGTGATGTTGTTAGGGTTTTGCGTTTTAGCTGGATATTGGGAGAGCTGTTAGTCTCATTGGATGCGGATATCTAGGGATAGATATTTTCTGTTGCATAGAGATTTGATGCAGATTTGTAGGGAGGTTTAAAGGCTGAAGATTTAAGAAGATTTTGAGAGAGAAAATCTGTTTTGAAGATTCAGTTTTAAATAACAAATCAGGTCAGATATTGTTGTTGAGTTTGTAAATTAAATCTACTAATAGTGAAATTCATCCCTGGCTTGGTAGCCCCCAGATGTAGGTAGTTAAACCGAACTGGGTGAACAACTCATTGTGTTGTTTTTTGTTGTTTTATATTGTCCATAGAAGAGTGTGTCGTTGTGACATTAAGTGTGACATCACATATCTGGTACCAGAATTTCAATTGGTATCAGAGTAGGCATCCTGTCTGTCTCTGGGTGAGATCTAGGGAAGTTACTTTCTGGTGTAAAGATGGACGAAGAAGTTGGAGGATTTGTCAACAGACCCCCTATTTTGGATGGCTCTAATTATGATTATTGGAAGCCAAGGATGATTACCTTTTTGAAATCCTTGGACAGCAGGGCTTGGAAGGCTATCATAAAAGAATGGAAAGCACCTGTTGTGTTTGAGAAAGTTGATACTGGGAAAGATAAAGAGGGCACCTCTAAGCTGAAACCTGAAGAAGAATGGACCAAGGAAGAAGATGAGCTTGCCCTTGGTAATTCCAAAGCGTTAAATGCAATTTTCAATGGAGTAGATAAGAATATATTCAGGTTGATAAATACATGTGAAGTTGCTAAGGAAGCTTGGGACATCTTGAAGACTACACATGAAGGATCATCTAGAGTTAAGATGTCAAGACTTCAGATTCTAACATCAAAGTTTGAAAGTCTGAAGATGAAGGAAGATGAGACTATCCATGACTTCCACATGAGTATCCTTGAGCTGTCCAATGCAGCCAGTGCTCTTGGAGAAAAGATGTCAGAAGAAAAGCTTGTAAGGAAAATCCTTAGGTCCCTTCCTAAGAGGTACAAGATGAAGGTGACTGCAATTAAAGAAGCTCAAGACATCAGCAAAATGAGGGTTGATGAGCTTATTGGATCTCTTCAAACATTTGAGCTTGGGTTGAGTGAAGAAGAACCTGAGAAGAAGTCCAAGAGTATAGCTTTGGTTTCCAGTTCTGAAGAAGACAAGAAAGGGAAAGAGGATGATTCTCAGGAGGAGCTATCTCAGGCTATTGCTTTGCTGGGAAAATAGTTCAACAAAGTTATGAAGAGGATAAATAGGAGTTATAATCCCAATGTCAAGAACATTACCTCTGACATCAACAGATTAGGAGAACAAGGGAAGAAGTCTAAAGATGAAGAAAAGTCCAGTAGTGACAAAGGGATACAATGCTTTGAGTGTGAAGGGTATGGACATGTCAAGAAGGAATGTCCTACTTTTCTAAAGAAGCAGAAAGGGTTATCAGCTTCCTGGTCTGATAGTGAGAGTGAATCTGAAGAAAATTTAGCTAAACTTGCTAGAGCTATGATTGGGGTTTATGAGTCAGATGGTGATTCTTGTGACGACGAGGTTACTTATGATGAACTTGCTGTCACTTATAAAGATCTTTTCATAAGAAGTGAACAAGTGTGTCTTGAAGGAGAAGAGCTGAGGAAAACCATAGTACAGTTAAAAGCTGAAAAGGCTGAACTCGAAGCTGAAGTCAGTATGCTTAACTATAAACTGGACTCTATGACCAAAACTGTCAGAATGTTGAACAATGGTACTGATGCTTTAGATAACATTCTTAGTATTAGGAAGATGGCTGCGGACAAATGTGGTTTGGGATTCACCAATGATGCAGGTTCTAATAATATTATCACCTCCAAACCAGTGATGTTAAAACCGATGTTAAAACATCATGACAGAACTCCATCCAAGAAGAAATACAGGCACTGGAGATGTCACCATTATGGATGTTTTGGACACATTAAGGCTTATTGTTATAAGCTACATGGGTATCCACAGAAGGCTGATTAGGTTGTTCCCAAACAGAACTGTTATAAAGAAAGGCAGGTTTCCAAGCCTAAGAAGCAATGGGTCCCTAAAGTTAAGGTTACCAGCTTGATAGCTCACACTTCTTTAAGGGTTTCTACCAAAGAAGATTGGTACTTTGACAATGGGTGTTTAAGGCACATGACTGGAGTAAAGAATCTGTTGGTAGATGTGAAGCTTCATTCTTCAGGCTATGTTACATTTGATGATGGGGTCAAAGGAGAGATCAAGGGGATTGGTAAACTAAACTGTGCTGGTGCTCCCAGACTGGAGGATGTTCTTCTTGTTAAAGGACTGACAGCAAATTTGATTAGCATTAGTCAGCTCTGTGATCAAGGATTCAAAGTAGACTTTACAAAGTCTGAATGTATTGTCAAAGATGATAAAGGAGAAGTCATTATGAAGAGAACCAGGTCTAAGGACAATTGTTATCTTTGGGTGCCACAAAACTCAAACTCTTCCACGTGTGTTTTTGCTAAAGAAGATGATGTCAAAATCTGGCATCAGAAGTTGGGACATCTTCACTTGAAGGGAATGAAGAGAATCATCTCCTCAGAAGCAGTCAGAGGAATTCCCAAACTTAATATTGAGGAAGGAAAAGTGTGTGGGGACTGTCAAAAAGTGAAGCAGACAAAGATGTCTCATCCGAAGCTTCAACATGACACCACCTCCAAGGTCTTGGAACTACTTCATATGGACTTGATGGGACCTATGCAGGTGGAAAGTCTGGGTGGAAAGAAATATGCATATGTAGTTGTGGATGACTATTCGAGGTACACCTGGGTGAGCTTCATCAAAGACAAATCAGAGGTGTTTGATGTTTTTAAAGATCTTTGTCAAAGACTCCAAAGGGAAAAGGAGAGTAATGTTGTCAGGATAAGGAGTGACCATGGAAGAGAGTTTGAGAATAGCAAGTTTGAGGAGTTTTGCTTTGCTGAAGGTATAAGTCATGAGTTTTCATCTCCTATTACTCCTCAGCAAAATGGAGTAGTTGAGAGGAAGAACAGAACTATCCAAGAGTCTGCTAGAGCTATAATCCATGCCAAGAAACTTCCCTATCATTTCTGGGCTGAAGCCATGAATACTGCCTGCTACATTCACAACAGGGTTACCCTGAGAAGAGGCACTTCTTCCACTCTATATGAACTGTGGAAGGGAAGAAAACCTAATGCTAAATACTTTCTTGTTTTTGGAAGTAGATGTTATATTCTGGCTGATAGAGAACAGAGAAGAAAATTGGATTGCAAAAGTGATGAAGGAATATTTTTGGGATACTCTACTAACAGCAGAGCATATAGGGTTTTCAACTCTAGAACCAAGGTGATGATGGAGTCAATCAATGTGGTGATTGATGACAATGACAAGCAGGAAGATGACGATGTCCTAGATGATGTTGGAACATCAGTTGGTGAAGTTGCACCAGAAGTTGAAGATAGAAGTCCAACTCCTAGTGTTGCTGCTGCTGAGCCTGAAACTGAGCAACCTCATAAAGATCCCTCTATCAGAGTGTAGAAGGACCACCCAAAGGAGCTTATTATAGGTGATCCAAATTCTGGAGTGAGGACTAGGTCAAGAGATGTTATAGCAAGTTCATGTTTTGTATCCAAAATTGAGCCAAAGAATGTCAAGCAAGCATTGACTGATGAGTTTTGGATAAATTCAATGCATGAAGAGCTGGAGCAATTCAAGAGGAATAAAGTATGGGAGCTTGTACCTAGGCCTGATGGAGTAAATGTGATTGGCACCAAGTGGGTCTACAAGAATAAATCTGATGAATAAGGAGTGGTCACCAGAAACAAGGCCAGATTAGTTGCTCAGGGATACACTCAGGTTGAAGGAATTGATTATGATGAAACCTTTGCTCCTGTGGCAAGACTGGAATCTATCAGATTGCTCTTAGGAGTGGCTTGTAATTTCAAATTCAAGCTTTTTCAGATGGATGTTAAAAGTGCCTTCTCGAATGGTTACTTAAATAAAGAGGTGTATGTTGATCAACCAAAAGGATTTATTGATCCAACATTTCCTGACCACATGTACAAACTAAGGAAAGCTCTATATGGTTTGAAGCAAGCACCAAGAGCTTGGTACAAAAGACTTACTGAATTCCTAGTTGTGAATGGCTACAGAAAAGGAGGGATTGACAAGACTTTGTTCGTTAAAGAGGAAAAAGGAAAACTGGTGATAGCTCAAATCTATGTTGATGACATAGTATTTGGTGGGATGTCAGATGCAATGGTAAAACATTTTGTGGAACAGATGCAGTCTGAATTTGAAATGAGTCTTGTTGGTGAGCTAAACTATTTTCTTGGTCTCCAAGTTAGACAAATGGAAGACTCCATATTCATTTCTCAGAGCAAGTATGCAAAGAACATAGTGAAGAAGTTTGGTCTAGAGAATGCTAATCACAAGAGGACTCCTGTTCATACTCATCTAAAATTATCCAGGGATGAACATGGTGTCAGTGTGGATCAAAGTTTATATAGAAGCATGATTGGGAGTCTATTGTATCTCACAGCTAGCAGACCTGACATTGCTTTTGTTGTTGGAGTTTGTGCCAGATGCCAATCTGAGCCTAAGGTTAGTCACTTGAATCAAGTAAAGAGGATCCTGAAATATGTTAATGGCACTAGTGACTATGGGATGTTGTATAGTCATGGATCTGGGACTGAGTTAAGGGGATATTGTGATGCTGACTGGGCTGGGAGTGCTGATGATAGGAAAAGCACTTCAGGAGGTTGTTTCTTCTTATGAAATAACTTGATATCTTAGTTTAGTAAAAAGCAGAACTGTATGTCTCTTTCTACTGCTGAAGCTGAGTACATAGCAGCAGGGAGTAGTTGTTCTCAACTTGTTTGGATGAAGCAGATGTTAGCAGAATACAATGTCAAGCAAGATGTCATGACATTGTACTGCGATAATTTGAGTGCTATCAATATCTCAAAGAATCCTATTCAACATAGTAGGACTAAGCATATTGATATAAGGCATCATTTTATAAGAGATTTGGTTGAAGACAAAGTTTTTGTGTTGGAACATGTAGCTACAGATAAGCAATTGACTGATATCTTCACTAAAGCCTTAGATGCAAACCAATTTGAAAGTTTAAGAAGCAAATTAGGAATTTGTATTTATGAAGATTAAGTGTGTTGGAGAGTGTATTGTGCAGTTGTGTACTTTATTGAAAATTGATTCAACTGTTGAAATCATACAAGATTGGAGTACATAAAAAGTTACAAACAAAGAGTCTACAGATTGTCCCAACCCCCTGAATCTAGAAAAGTTTTCCAGTCTTCATCCCATTCATCATCAGAAACATGTTGTTGCACTGGAGGCTTCCTGCTGGTATTCATTCTTGTCTCTGAGGTCCTGCCTGCTCTTGTTGCTCCTGAAGAAGTTCCAGCTGGTGTCTGTGTTTTGCTCTTCGTCTTCAGTAGATCTGGTTTCTTGTCCTCCTGCTTAAGGTTCTTTGCTGCATCTTTGGAGTTTGACTGGCTCATTCTTGGTTGCTGTGTGGTGCTGAAGGAAGAAAGGCTTGTGTTTATAATGCAAACAAGGAGCATTGTTTGTATCGCCTGACCAGTCAAGGTGTTGGAACTTGTTATCTTGGGAAAAGCTTGGTGTTTGGCTGTGTCATTTATTATGTCAGGACATTGTGTTTGGTGATTGTCCAATTGTGGCTAAAAATGGGGAGAGTTAGCCTAGCCAGCCTTTGTGTGTAGAGTGTGACCTATCTCAGCTCTGGTGTGGTGCAGATGTTGAGGGGGAGTGTGCGTGTTGAACAGCTGTTTATGCTGGTTCTGGTTTGAGGGGGAGCTTGCCCTTTGTTGAAAGGTGGTGTGCAGCTTTTTGAAGTGGGAACTGTGCAGCTTTTTGAAGTGGGAGCTATTTGTGTTTTAAATTTTTTATCCGCTGCTGAAGTCTCTGATGTTGCAGAGATTGTTTTAGCCAAAATTAGTCAAAGGGGGAGATTGTTGGTTCTTGGATTGGCTAGAATTTTGGTAAAACAAAGTTGTTCAATGTTGATGTCACTTGGGTGATGTCTTAACATTGAGTCTTAACATTGGTTTATGTTAAGTGTTTAACTTGTTGAAGTTTTGAAGTCTGATGTCATATGTGATGTCATGACATCAGGTATGCAGAAGGTTAATAACATCAGGTTTAGTGATGTTGTTAGGGTTTTGCGTTTTAGCTGGATATTGGGAGAGCTGTTAGTCTCTTTGGATGTGGATATCTTGGGATAGATATTTTCTGTTGCATAGAGATTTGATGCAGATTTGTAGGGAGGTTTAAAGGCTGAAGATTTAAGAAGATTTTGAGAGAGAAAATCCGTTTTGAAGATTCAGTTTTAAATAACAAATCAGGTCAGATATTGTAGCAGGTCCAAGCCCAATTCAGATAGCTATATAATGCGCATCATTCCTGAAGGAAAAGTAACGAAGAAAAAGAGCTAAAGACTGAGTGTCATTGTGTCTTCGTGTTTGTAAACCATTCTAGCGTGAATTGGTGTTGTTTTGAGTTGTTCTTGATCAAAGCTGTGAAGCAGAATCAAGTAGTGTTATTCAAAGTGTGTGATCTTTGAATTATATCACTGAAGTGATTTAAGGGTTGAGTAGTGTTCTCATACCTAAGTGGTCTCTTAGGTAGAAGGTTCATTAAGTAGAGTTTAAGTTTAGGAGATGTCAACTGGGTTGTTGAGTCTGTAAATTAAATCTACTGATAGTGAAATTCATCCCTGGCTTGGTAGCCCCCAGACGTAGGTAGTTAAACCGAACTGGGTGAACAACTCATTGTGTTGTTTTTTGTTGTTTTATATTGTCCATAGCAGAGTGTGTTGTTCTGACATTAAGTGTGACATCACATATCTGGTACCAGAATTTTAAAAACTACAAGGTATGTCGAATGGCTTGCCAACATCGTTTCAGTTATTAAGAAAAATGGAACGTTAAGGGTTTGCATCGATTTCAGAGGCCTGAACGTTGCGACCCCAAAGGACGAATACCCAATGCCTATCACCGAGATGTTGGTTGACTCAGCAGCGAGTTTCAAATAACTTAGTATGTTAGATGGTTATTCTGGATATAACCAAATTTTCATTGAAGATGAAGATGTGTCGAAGACGGAATTTTGATGCCCAAGAGCTTTAGGCACCTACGAGTGGGTAGTGTAACACCCCAAAATTTGCTTCATTTTTTCTTAACCTTATGGCTTATATTTCTTTTCATTTTGCATTTGCATTTGTGCATAGCATTGGTTCTAAGCATGGGGTAAACGTATCTTGCTTGACTCTCAAGAGGAGGGTAGGTTCCTCAGAGGTTTAAACAAATGATGTTTTTCAATCTTACAACATTCTCAATCATCTCACACAAACATGTGGGTTAGGGTTACAACATTGGTCACATCCTCCTACCTTTTGGTCCTCAGGCCAGGGTTTTTGGATATTTGGGTATGTGACACCTTCATGGGCAAGAATTTTGAAGTCTCATCATCATCATGTTACACAAATCATCTTTGTTCAAGAGATTCTTCATCTTACTTAGAGGAAATAAGGTTTTGAGCTTGGGTCGAAGTTTACTATCTTTTTGAATTGAAAATAGGGTTTGCGATAAAATCAGTTTATTTCTGATTCTTTGGGCAAGACTTGATTCCATGGTCCATTATATGTTCTAAAGTGTCTGTGGGTGGAAGATTGATCATCCATTTCAATCAGAGAAGCTTCAATTGATCAGATGATAGTTGAATTAGTTGAATTTGGGAAAAGTCAATATGCAGAGAAAAGTCAACTCATGATTTTTATGGTCAAAATTGTGTCCCATAAGTCAAACATGATCAATGGATGAGATTTGATCAAGAAAAGTCAAAAGAATAATAAAAAATCAAGATTTGAGGAAACTTACCTAATTTGGCAAGTTAGGGTTTTCTAAAGTTTCCATTTTTGGTAAGTTTGCATACATGAATCATCACTTTTCATGGACAATTACACATTGAATCGAGCTTCATCTCAAAATATTTTCAACATGAAAGTTTTATAACTTTTCTTAAGCTTTCTTTTGGTGTAAAGAACTCCTCATTCCCATACTTAGAACTCAAGTTATGATTTTTTTCAAGTCATGGTCCAAAAATATTAAGTTTATTGACCTAGTTTTGGTCATTCACTTCAAGACTAGTTTTCAGGGATTTCCAAGCTTCAATCTAAGTTGTGTCCAACATGAAAATTGCTCCTCACGATCTTACTTACAATTTGACCACAAATTTCATCTCATTTGAGTGAGAATTATGCAAGTTAGAGCATCATGATGACAAGTGCATAATTATGTGACATGAATGGATTTCTTGGTTCACAAGTCACATGTGGATCATTCATGCTTCTAATCTTTGTACTATTTCATCATTACCACATGAACTTTAAGTTTACCTAAAATGGCCAAACATTCCACCATGTATTCATGCCATATTTCAAATTTTACACCAAAGTTGGAATTGTACAAATCACACCACCAATCCATCTTTATTAATTATAATCAACTTCATTCATTTCCTCACCCTCATTTATGCTAAATAATGACCCAAAGTGATGCTAAGATGGGGCCAAACCCGTATAACCATTTTATGTGATTTTTTGGTCAAGTTTTTAAATTAACAATTTCTCTCATTATGGGCTTCAAAAATCACCCAATCCATCACATATAAAGTCAGTGCAAACCCTAGAACATGAAAGAGAATTCATTTGCTGCAAGAGAAGATCAAAATAACTGAAGTTTGCTCCACATTCTCTCTATTCGAATTGACAATCTCCTTGAGGATTTCTTCCATCTATTGCTTCCATCTTGCTCTGTAAAGGCTCAGAAGTTCATTGGTGATCTTTTTTTGAAGCTCAAGCAAGGTTTGAAGGACCGGCGGAGTTGCTCCGTTAGGTAACTTCCTCTTCCTCGTTTCTTCCATTTTAGGCCATGTTTATGTTCATTCATTTGCATCTGAAGTCCTACACTATGTAGGCATTGGTTTAGATCTTGTTTGTGCATGAATATGTGTGGTTTCATTTTTTAGGGCTCACTTTAATGTGTTTTTTTGTGAGGTTTTAATGGATGTTTTTGAAAGATAATGTGATATTTGGAATCTCCATGAAAAATGCTACAAGATAGTACCTAGGTTGTTTTGATTTAATGAAGTGAAAGTTTATGTGTGTTTTGTTCATGTTGTTTTTTTCTCATTGCTAGAGGCTTCAAAACGAACAAAATAATGCCAAAAATAGAATCTACGCGAAAAATCGGGTTGCATAGTCCCCCCCTTTGTATTTTTCCGGCGGTCGGACCACCTCCGGTGGTGGCTGGTCGGACTGGTTCGTTTTCCGGCGAGGTAGGGCTGTTCCGGCGGGAGGGAGTTGTTTTGGGGAAGAAGATAATGTGTTGGCATGTTTTTAGTGGTCCATGTTTATTTTTGTCTTATGTTCTTTTGTCCTTTTGTGACTTAATATTTTTTTACCAATTGACATATGTTCACATGACATTGTGTTACTTATTTTCTTTTTATTCATTTTATTTTGTTTGATGAAATAATATTGAAGTGAGATAGTTATTGGGTCCAGCGAAAGACTATCTGCACCCCTGCGTTTTTGGCCTATTTGCATTTTGAAAGGATTTTAGTTTATCAGGGTATTACTACTGCACCCCTCTTTTCCTTTGTGTTTTAATTTCTTTTTTAATATTCTGTTTTCATTTTGGTTTATGAAAAATAGTTCCAATTATCCAAAAAATACAAAAAAAAAAAAATTTTATGATCCTTGACGTTTTATTTAATTTTTCTTAATTTTTATTTTTATTTTCATTTAATATTGCTATTTTATTTGGAATTTCTTTTTGATTGATTTCAATTGACCTAGTCTTGTGATTTAAGGTTTTGTTCTTGATGATCCCCTTTGATTCTTGATCCTAATTTTTGCACACACACACACACACACACACACACACACATATATATATATATATATATATATATATATATATATATATATATATATATATATATGACACTTTGATACTTGTTTGAGATTTTTTCCATTAATTTTGGGTCATTTTTGAATTTATTTTTTAGGCTTGTTTTATGTGAACTATGCTTTGTGTATTGCTTGATATCTGACATTGTTTGAACAAGTTTCGCACCTAATCTTAAACATATATTTGGAACACATTGAGCCTCTGACTTCATCTTGCTATGTCTAATTTCTCATAATTTTTCCAAGCTCCTAACTATTTTCTATGTGTGATCCAATTGCATGTCTCTTTGTTGAGCATTCATGTTGATTCTTGAGGTATTTAGGGATGCACTTGTGCAACCATTAGGGGTCTTGTGTTCCACTTGTTTTCACTTGATATGTCATGAGTTAAAGCCTTCTCACTTCATTTTATAGGTCCTTTCATGAATTTTTTATTGATGCTACACTAGTATGAATTTGAACATGCTTACTTGCCTACTTTGGCCACTTTCCTCGAGCTCTTTGTATGCTATCTGATCTCAATGCTTGTGAGGTTTGAATGTGTGATATTATGAGCCATTTTCTTCTGATTTGTGTGGTTTGAAACCATATTTCCATGACCCCTTCTTCTTTTTTACTTGATTGAAGGTTCATGTGCCATTAGGGGAAGTTTAGGGTTTGGTTTTGGTCCTTACTTGCTTCAATCTTTGAGTATGCTTTGCCATGATGCCTTTGTGATGTCTTAGGGTCTCTTTTGGGTATTAGTCACGTGTGTTTGCTTCTGATTTATGTCACCTAATGGTTCTATCACATGATTTCTTGCTCATTATTTGATCATAGATGAAGGTTTCTTCTTAAGGGTGACTTTGTGGTTTGAAATTGCCTACTTCTTTGAAGATGTTCAAATGTGATATTCATGTTTCTTTCTAGACTTATTGAGATTGAATTTGTATTGATAATTTCACATGCGCTACTGCCCCTACTTGATTTCATCTCCTAACTTCACATTTTTAGTCTTTTGAGGTGTGTTCCACATGAAGTATGTGTTGACAATTGTTTGAGCTGTGATAAGATGCATGACTTGAGTCTTTTTACTCCTTCTTTGATCATTAACATGAGTTAAATGGAATATGACATCGCTACTGCCCTACCTTGGTTTTCACCTTGTTTGGATTCATTTCACTTTGTTTGATGATTGATAGTACTTCTTGATTGTTATTAAGTCATTTGTGTATGCATTGGTGCACTGTTTAGCCATGTTTCTTCAACTTCCAATCTTTGAATTTGGTTTGACATGTGTGAACACTCTTACTACCTTGACTTGATGCTTCTTCTTATTACATTTGCATGACTTATCTTTCATCTCTTTCATCTCTTTTCTTCTTTCTTTCTTTTTTGATTTGTGATTGATTAGTATAATGTTTACTTGTGTTTATTCACATGATCCCTTAGGATTCCTAGCTCGACTTAATTTCCGATTAAGCTTGAGGTAGGAGAGACATTAGGCTTTCAATCCTTTGTACGATAACAATTAGGATAGCCCCTTTTAAACCTTAACCTTAGGTCTATCCCTTTGCATGCTAACATTAGGTAGAATTCCCCTTCTATCCCAACTTTAGGACCATTGTGTATGACAACATTAGGTATTGGTTTCCCTTAGTTGTTTTCTTTTCAACCTTAGAGTCCTCTTTCTTCTCATCTCAAAACAAATCAAAAACACTTAATAAATACAACGAGTATTGTGCGCCATGAGCCTTAAGTACATGGGAAGTGATAAGCGGGAGTCTCTCCTTACCTTGTCTAGAGTGTTTTGCATACGTCTCGTCTTGGGTCGATCTTCCGAAGCATTTGATCCTATGTCATAGACTTTAGTGCGATACAAGTTCCAAATAAAGTTAATTCACTTCTGTCTAAAAATCACAAACAATATGCAAACTTTTTCATCCTTCGGGATTGGTGTCAAATCATTTTTAAAAAGAGTACGTTATTTTTGTTCTACTGCAAACAGGCGTCGACCCTAACTGCTGGAACGTAAACTTAACTTCGCTCATAAAAAACACTTAACCAATATGTGGTTATGTATGTCGAACTACGACTGCTCTAACTTCCTCATTCTCCTCCGAATGAGGATACGTAGGCACAAGACGACAATGTCTTAGCGGGCAACCTTCCCACATTTCCTCCTTAGTCTTTTGAACTACATCGACTCTGATTCTTCATTCGTCCATGAAGATACGTAGGCATAGGATTGTGATGATCCTTGCGTACATATAAACTGTATTGTGGGGCTATTTCACTATAAGTCTTCTTTTATAAACTCATATCAACTGTGTAATACTAGTATAGATATTTAGAGTTTCCCCGACAACTACGTCTAGCACTAAGCCCTGTTGGTCACTCTTAAATACAGTCAAAACTAGATCCCCATAGGATTACTAGACACAGTCTTCCCTCCTCTTGGGGTTAAACAATATGGAGACGTGAAAGGCAGCATTCTCGGTGAACCCTTTCTCAGACTGTCACTCTTAGAAATTGTCAAAGAAACTCTACTCCCCAGAGATGATCTTTTCTCTGTGAATGGCATCTCTTGAGTTTCTTCCAAATTCTCGGACTTTCCTGGCTTGATCTATTCTCTGTGAATAGCCTGTCTTGAATTTCTCGGGGTTTGGGGACCCACAGGCTTCCTAAAAGCATCCCCGCCTCCTCTTGGGCATTGTACAAGGACCCTACGGCTTCTTAGAAGTATTCACAGCCTCCTCTTAGGCTTCGTATAAGGATTCTTCCTTCGGGAAGAGAGCCTTCTCTTGGGCTTCGTACAAATTATCCCTCAGCTTCTTAAAAGTTTCCAGCCTCCTCTTGGGCTTCGTACAAATTGTCCCGACGACCTCTTAGAGGTATAGGAACAGAAATTAGTCATTTTAATATAACAGTCTTTCAAAGAGTCTAGATCTTTGTACCGTGAACGTACTACTACTGTTTCTTTAAGCATAGTACAAAAGATAAAACTCTAGACTTGGACAGTCTAACCTCCTTGAGTCTCGAAGGCATTCTCAAGTAGGGAAAAAACACCAGTAGACTCGGACAGTCTCCAATACCCTCTGGATTCTCCATTTCCTTAAAGAACAAGAAATAACCCTGATCCTCTGATCAATCCCAAAGCATAGCCTTACCTTTAATCATTCTCTTTATAAGAACTGATTTTCTTTTTTAACCAACCTACTGGACCTGTCACTCAACTGAAACAGCAATCCTTTTAGCCTCTATCTCGGGCTTCGTACGAGACACAAAAAGACTCTCTTGTTGATTCAATAATCCTTTTAGCCTCCGTCTTGGGCTTCATACAAGACACATCTAAAAGCACTCTCTTGCTGAGTCAAACCCTTTTAGCCTCTCTCTCGGGCTTCGTACGAGACACATAAAAACACCCTCTTGTTGGGCCAATAGCCTCCTCTTAGGCTTTGTATAAGAAAAACCCCGGTTGAGTCAAGATCAAAACTGTCCCTCGTTCACAGGATCCAAACATCAACAACTCCTTTCATCTAATCGCTGTAAGCGGCAAGCCTCTGGATTATTTACATCCACGCCACTGTCCCTCTTTTAGCATGAGAAATTCCTAAGGAAAGATAGCATTGCTCTACACTGAGTTAAAGTCTTCTCCTTCAGGTTAAAACTCCCTATAAAGGAAATTATGGCATTGCTAGGATTCACATATCCCGGTTAAAGTAATCCTCCTTTATATTCAGTCACCCAACAGCCGTGACAAACAGACCCCCTTTAGAGATGACAAATTCTCTCTAAAGGCAACACCTCTTCAGCTTCACATCTTGGGCTTTGAACAAGATATAAACCACCTTTTCAACTTCACGTCTTGGGCTTTGAACAAAACACCAAAACACCATTTCCTCCCATAGAATAGGAGGAACTACGATCGTTCTGATTTCCCTGTTTCGGTAAACGGGAATACGTAGTCATAAGATTGAAAGAAAAATCTTAGCGAGCACACTAATCCAAAGTCCCAAATCCCATACCTTTACATATCAATCGAAAAGCATCAGTCTTAAACTCCCACCAATCGCCCAGACACTATTTTAACAAAATAACTTAAGAGAGACCCACAATCTCAATAGCATCTGTAAACCAACACTCATCTGTTTAAACTCAGTATGCAAGCAGGGTTAATTGGAGACATCTATTTCACTTCCTTCATCAGCTTAAATAGGATAAAAAATGAATCGAACTGTAGTAGCCCAAAAGCGATAGTGCTTCGCAACCACGTCCAAAAATTCGCGCTACAGAAAAAATGGCGACTTCACTGGGGACAACGAGATCTTGTTCTCTTCCCATCTCTTAAGAAGAAACCTTAAAAAGTGCCACAGAAAAGTGGCGCCCACCGTGGGGCTCTTTTCTTTTCTTTCTTTCTTTGGGGATTTCACTGGGATAGGACCTTTTTGACTTCACTAGGATCTTAGGTCAAAAACCTTTAAAGTTGGGAAGATACCACAGAATGGCGACTCTGTCGGGGAGCCATTTTTGTCAGGAACATAGGATTCATAGCTCTTTAAAGTCTAGGACTTTAGGACAAATATATATACTGCTTTTCCTAATTGATATCTGTGTTTATTTTTCTGCTAATGGGAATGCGTGTGATGCCGCATGTGGAAAGATTGAGTATACACCTAGGAAAAACCTCTTTTAGTAGTGCGGAAACTATTGGAAATGGTTGTCACGCGATACTACCCTTTTCTGATGGTTCTTCGAAAAACATCACCTAGCACGGTTCCCGGCCCTCTTGTGTTTTCTCGACAAGAACTGATGATGTTGAGAGACAGGTACAAAGATCACTAGTATAAACCTTTGGGGGGGGGGGGTAGAACCTTGACTTCATGACACCGACCCTTTGACCCCATGTTTTTTCTATGTTTTTGTGTGCTGCATTCATGCATTCATCTAATAAACATTACATCAAAGAAAAATTTTCTCTTCTAGTCTCTCATTTTCAAATTAAACTAAGACAATGATTGCAAATGTCAGAGAAAAAGATTGCGCTCATGGACATCGGTAGAAGGAGAACTCATGAGTATACCTTCAGGGTTCCAAAACTAGAAGATTTGAGAGGATTAGCGAGGATGATCACTAACCCTGAAGCTTTCAGAGCCAAGTACGGAGGTCTGCTACCTCTGTTAAGAGTCCATGTGATTAAAGGAATCATGGAGGCACTCATTCAGTTTTACGATCCGGTCTATCACTGTTTCACATTCTTGGATTACCAGCTTGCACCAACGCTGGAGGAGTATTCTCACCTAACCAATCTACACATTACTGATCATGTCTCTTACCAACTCTGATATAGATTGGTGCAATAGGATTTATGACGGGATCAGGGTCATTGACCATTGTGGAAAATTCCCCAACGTACCCCTCATAGGAACTAAAGGAGGAATCAACTGCCATCCAGTATTGGTTCGTCGTCAATTTGGATACCCGATGAGGCATGTCCCGCGTAATGCTCATCTGGAAGGTCTTTTCTTCAAAGAAGGAGAAAATGACAGGGCACTAAAGATGGAAATAGTGCACGCTTGGAAACATGTTCATAAGAAAGGACGAGAGTCTCTAGGAAAAACGGACTGTGTCTCGGTGGAGCCTTATCTCCACTAGATACAAACTAGAGCTCTCAAGCTAAAGATGCCTTATCCTCGTCATAGAGTTCTTCCGCCGAGGGAATCTGTCATGACTTCATGACTAAAACAGAAAAACTTCAGGTTACTCTCAACAAAGTTCAACAGGAGAGGAGGTCTTGGAAGAATAAGTACCACACCCTCAATGTAGAGTGTACCAAAATACAGCGACTGCTAAAAGATAAGGATGCTCTAATTGAGATTTTGGAGCAACATGCTATAGAAAATCAGGATGACCAAAGGAATTTGCTCGTTCCTTTCACTTGGCAAAGGAATGACAACCCGACAACGGCCCAAGAGCCCCGGTCCAAGAAAAGGAAAGTACCAGAATCAGCATCCGGTTTCTCCCCAGAGAGGACCCGGGACCCCTTAGCTTAGGTTTTTGTTTCCGCACCTTGTAATCTACTGTATTTCTATTTTCGCAATCCTTTGAATTCAATAAAATGGGGTTTCCCCATTGTTTGATATTTGCAATCTAATTGTCGAAGTTTATTTTGATTAAACAAAAAAAAAACAATTAATATAATCATTGCATTCATCATTCTCACGTCACGTATTCTTCTTACCTACGAATCTCACGTTTGCGTCTCGGTTCTAGAGTCAAACTGTCTCATTCGTACAATACTCGGGTCAATCGTCAAAAAAAGATGGATGATCTCGAGGAAGAGAACAGAGAGTTGAGAGAAGAGATCGATGCTCTGAGAGAGGATATGAGAAAGCTTCATAACGACATGCAAGCCATGGCAGAAGCTCAGCTACAAAGGACTGTGATCTCGGAGATCACCTCAACGCCCATAGTGGAAAAGTCCGATCCTAGGTACAAAATGCCGAAAGATCGTCCCTGGGGCATGCCACTTAACTATATCCCAGAAGGATATATCCCGTTGATCGATGAGGATCAGGGGACCGCAGCAGGAACCGCTGGGCCTGAAGGTTACAAACTCCGGGAAAGCGAAGATGCCAGGGGCATGATAGCAACTCCCGAAGGTTACAAACTTCGGGAGGAACCGAGAGTATCAGCCATAATGATTATACCACCGCCCATGGTACACACTATCCCGGAAGGACAGATTCCACAGATACATTCTGGTCGAAATGACAACATGTTCGAAAGAATGAATGAGTTCCAGGAACAGTTCCTAGGAATGCAGAAAGAACTGCAGGCCCTTCGCGGTCATAATTTATTTGGAAAGGACGTCGCGGACCTCTGCTTGGTCCCCAATGTGAAAGTCCCGCACAAATTCCAGGTGCCCGACTTTGAAAAGTACAAGGGTAACTCTTGCCCTCAGAGTCACTTGGTGATGTACGCTTGGCGAATGTCAGCTCAGACAGAGAATCAAGATTTACTGATTCACTACTTTCAGGATAGTTTAACTGGTGCCGCACTAAAATGGTACATGGGTTTAAACCGTGCTACCATTAGCACTTTCAGAGATCTTGGCACTGCCTTCGTCCAACAATATAAATACAATCTGGACATGGCACCCGACAGAGATCAACTCAGATCAATGTCACAAAAGGACAAAGAAAACTTTAAGTAATATGCTCAGAGATGACGTGAAATTGCCGCTCAAATTTGTCCACCTCTTGAGGAAAAAGAGATGACAAAGATCTTCTTAAAGACCTTAAGCTCATTTTATTATGACAGAATGGTTGCCAGTGCAGCCAGTGACTTCACCAAGATGGTCGGTATGGAGTTCATCTTGAGGAAGCCGTCCGAGAAGGACGTCTAGTCAAAGACAAAGGCGACGTTATCAGCCAGTAGCGGCTGTGACTCCTGCTATCAATCCTGCGCCTATTTCTACGTATCAACCTCAGGTTGTGCAAAGCCAACCTAATCAGCAAAGGACTCAACAGCCTCTTCAGCAGGCTCGTCCTCCATACAATAACAACCGTAGAACACGGCCACCAGGATTTGATCCTATACCTGTATTGTACGTAGAACTATTTCTGTTACTATTGGCTAAGGGGCATGTCCAGACTAAGTCCCCTCTTACAGTACCGGAAAATCCGCCTTTTTGGTTTAAGGTGGATCAGACTTGCCCTTACCATCAAGGAGGACCAGGGCATAACATAGAGAACTGTCTTAATTTCAAATCCGACGTACAAAAGCTTGTTAGGAGTGGGGTCTTATCTTTCAAGGATAAAAATCCTAATGTTCTCACAAACCCGCTGCTCAACACGAGAAAGCTACAGTCAATTTGATAGAGGGAAAGACTAACAACGTCTATCAAATTCATGATGTACTCTTGTTAAGGACCAATCTGGTCAAGATGCATTGCAGACAGAGTGGATATGGCCATGTGCCACCTCATAACTATCATCAGTGTGATATCTGCTCTAAGAACAATCAAGGATGTTCTGGGGTGCAATCATCTCTACAGGAATAAATGGATCTCGGATGGACCCAAGAGCACCGAGTTCGTGGAGTTAACATGGTTTACACGAATTCTAACATCATTCAGAACCACGACGTCCATCCAATGAATGTCAACTTGGTGACGATGCACTCTAGGCAAAGCCAGTATCATAATCCGCCGCGGCACGATTACAGTTCCTGTCTGACTTGCTCGATAAACAAACTGGGATGCTCTTTTGTACAAGAGGCCCTCCAGCGTCAGATGGATCTTGGATGGATCCAGGACTACCATGATAGGAATCCCTATCAGATCAACATGATTCAAATCTTCGATATTCGCTTGATGAATACCAGCCTGGTGGAGTTACATGCTAAACAGGTCCGGCTCGGGTTCCTGGTATCACATGATTATCAGAGCTGTAGGGCGGGTTGCGAAAACGATCAAGGTTGTGCCCTTGTCCAGGAAACCCTTCAGCACTTGTTGAATCACTGGTGGCTTCCATTCTACATGGATAAAGACACCCAGCAAATTAGTATTACCAACGGGAACCCTACTCGGCATCAAATTCGGGGTGTTCGATCTGTGGAAACTGACCTAGTGAGGTTACATTGTATTCAAAGCGGGCGTGGCCAGGTGCCACCACACAACTATGAACGTTGTAGAGTCTGTTCGAAAAGTAACCAAGGATGTTACCTTGTGCGAGCAGCTCTTCAGGGTCAGTGGATCGTAGAGAGATTCGCCCATATCCAGGTTCCAGAACAATCAATTGGGGGCCAGACTACCTTGCTGATCAAATTGAGGATGTTGTCGTAATCTCTGATCATCAAAAGGCTAGGGATGTTTGTACTTCATCCCTCTACTTGACGAATTGAGGGTTCCCAACCAGGAACGGATCGAAATTGCTTACGATGGTCAAAAAAATCATAAGGCTCCCATAGTCATCTATTTACCGGGACCATTACCGTATGAATCAACTAAGGCTATCCCTTACAAATACTGTTCCATAACAGTCGAGAATGGAAAGGAAATTCCATTACCCTCCGTCAAGAATATTACAGACATCAGTCGAGTAACACGGAGCGGTCGAATCTTCAACCGAGGAGTTGGAGAATTTAACAAAGAAATGGAACCTCAAACAAAAGTTCCCAATCCACCGGTCGGTCAATCCAGTAATCCTGACCTTTCGAAAAACAGCGATGAGATGCTGAAGCTCATCCAAAGGAGTGAATACAACATTGTTGATCAGCTATTACAAACTCCTTCAAAGATCTCTGTACTGTCACTTTTACTCAGTTCAGAAGCACATAGGGAGGCTCTACAGAAAGTCTTGGAGCAAGCCTTTGTAGAACAGGATGTAACAATCGGACAGTTCGATAGCATTTTCTCTAACATCACTTCCTGCAATAACTTGGGATTTAGTGATGAGGAATTACCTGAAGAGGGTCGCTGTCATAACATGGCGCTCAATATCACGGTCAGCTGCCAGGGCGATGCTTTAGCCAGCATACTGGTAGACACAGGGTCAGCCCTGAATGTTATGCCGAAGTCCACTTTGATGCAATTATCCTTCAAAGGACCCCCGATGAGAACCAGTGAGGTCGTCATCAAAGCATTTGACGGGTCCAAAAAAATGGTTATCGGCGAAGTCGACCTTCCCATAACTATTGCTCCTCACACTTTCCAAGTCGCTTTCCAGGTCATGGACATCCGGGCAACGTACAATTGTTTATTAGGAAGACCTTGGATACATCAGGCTGGGGCGGTCACCTCGACCCTCCACCAAAAGTTAAAGTTCTTCCAGAACAACCAGCTCGTCACGGTTTGTGGAGAACAAGCCTTGCTCGTGAGTAACTTATCATCATCTACTTGTGTAGAACCCGAGGAGGTTGTTGGGACTCAGTTCCAAGCGCTTTCGATGAGCAAGGACAATCAATCCGAAGGGGGAACTTCCATTTCTTCATACAAAGATGCTATAAAAGCGGTCGAGAGTACCAATACAACCGGATGGGGACAGCTTGTCCTTCCTACTGACAATAAAACAAAGAAGGGTCTTGGTTTTTCTGCAACCTGTACCCAGACAGCTACTACCAGAAATGAAAGTCTTCATCCCATTCGAGACTTCTTCCACAGTGGAGGTTTCCTTCACCCAATGCCTCAAGAAGTGCATACCATCAATAAAGATGATTCCTCTGATATGGAGGAAGAATGGGAGTCCTATCTTAACAAGGACGGTTATATGTCTCAGGACGAAGCGCAGACTCCCTTTTGCTTTCTTACACAGAGTCCGAGATTTATACCCAGGTCAGATGTCGAAATGATATACAGAGATTGTGATCCGGAAGGATGCCGTGCTCCACCAAACTCATTAGAGGAGGACACTCTGATGAAAGACAACTTTGACCACAACTATTATGGTCCGATGGATGGCCTGCCAATGTGGCAGCCGTATCCAGGAGACTTGGGGCAAGGAAATCAGCCGAACAATGAAAATCAGTTGAGCATCATTAAAAAGAATACCTGCGTCCCCACCATGTCATGGGATCAACAATCAGGTCATTTAGAAAACGTCCAGTACGACGATGAATTTGCAACGTTTGCAGGACTTGAATTCATCAACTATGTTTTTCCTGAGGTCAACGTCATCAAAAAGGATGACTCCTCCAGTTCAAAAGAAGTGTGGGACACCCTGGGACAACCAAGTGGGAAATACGACTATATGGTCAAGTAAACTGCTCCCGAAAGCTCTCATATCAGGCTCGAAGACATCCAGCCAACTGGATGGGGAGATCTACCTGAGAGCACCAATGCTATGTAAAATGCAACAGAGGAATCCTCCTACGACAACTCTGCCTGGGAGACAGATTCCAATGATCCTGCTCCACCAGAAAGCAGCGTCATTTCTGAAGACAAATCAAAGAAGGTACCAGACTTTGTGATTCACCGAGGAGTTCGCCGCCAATGGGTTGTTGTCGATGTTCCGAAGATTGTTCATAAGTCAACGTAATTGCCGTCTTTAACCTTTCACCCTGCCCAGGTGAAACGGATGTTTTGATAGGGCTCACTTTCTGTAAATTTCCCTCTTCGCTTTGCCCAAAGCGACAGAGTTTTGTTTTATAGGGCTGTAATTTCAAGAATCGACTTGTTCATTAATAAAATAATGTCGTTCTGTAATGTCCGCATTAATTGCTGTTTTCTCTTGTTTTTTTTTTCAGAAAATGGTAATCCTAAAAAACAACTCAATAATAAAAACAAGCGGTAAAAGAAATACACTGCACACACTCTTGCATTTCCTCTATCTCTTCTAAACATAAATCATACCGTCATGCAGATTGCTTGTTTTAAACCCCATTGAAACATACGACCCGATGCTTTCTCCCAACTTTGAGTTCCCGGTATTTGGGGCTGAAGAAGAGAATGACGATGAAATTCCAAAAGAGATCTCCTGATTACTCAGACAGGAGGAAAGGTCCACTGAACCTCATAAAGAGCCATTGGAAACGGTAAACTTAGGTTCGGAAAAAGAGAGAAAAGAAATCAGGATTGGGGCACTGCTCAGTCCAACTTCCAGAGAGGGTTTGGTAAAACTTCTCAAAGAATTCCCCGATGTATTCGCTTGGTCCTATCAAGATATGCCAGGGTTGGATACCAGCATCGTGGAACATCATTTACCGTTGAGGTCGGAATGTCCGTCAGTAAAACAGAGGTTGAGACGGACTCACCCGGACATGGCCATCAAAATCAAAGAAGAGGTACAGAAACAGATTGACGCGGGTTTCCTCGCCACATCAGAATATCCTCAATGGTTAGCCAACATTGTACCCGTTCCAAAAAAGGAAGGAAAATTCAGAATGTGTGTGGATTACAGAGATCTAAACAAGGCTAGTCCAAAGGACGACTTTCCTTTACCACACATTGACATGCTGGTTGACAGTACAACAAAGTTCAAAGTTTTCTCATTCATGGATGGATTCTCGGGCTATAACCAGATCAAAATGGTGCCAAAAGACATGGAGAAAACTTCTTTCATTACCCCATGGGGTACCTTTTGTTACAAGGTAATGACGTTCGGTTTGAAGAATGCCGGGGCAACCTATCAAAGGGCCATGACTACTCTTTTTCATGACATGATACACAAAGAAATCGAGGTATATGTCGATGATATGATTGCCAAATCTAAGACAGAAGAGGAGCATGTGACCCATCTGTCAAAGCTATTCGAGCGGTTGAGAAAGTACAAACTCCGCTTGAACCCCAAAAAATGCACCTTTGGTGTCCGTTCGGGAAAACTTTTAGGTTTCATCGTCAGCCAGAAAGGAATTGAGGTTGATCCTGACAAGGTCAAGGCCATTCAAGAAATGCCTTCTCCGAAAACTAAAAAACAAGTCAGAGGATTCCTGGGACGTTTGAACTACATCTCCAGATTCATATTCCTCATGATCACAACATGTGCGCCGATTTTCAAATTACTCAAAAAGAACCAGGACTGCGTTTGGACAGAAGATTGCCAAACCGCCTTCGACAGTATTAAGGAATACCTGTTGAACCCTCCGATTTTATCACCTCCAGTGGAAGGAAGGCCGCTGATTATCTACCTCACCGTCCTGGAAGACTCCGTGGGTTGTGTACTTGGCCAACAAGACAAACCAAACGGAAAGAGTCTGCCATCTATTATTTGAGCAAGAAATTCATCGACTGCGAGACTCGGTATACTATGCTTGAGAAAACTTTCTGCGCTTTGGCTTGGGCAGCCAAACGTCTGCGCCAGTACATGATTCGTCACACTACTTGGTTGATTTCTGAGATGGATCCAATCAAGTATGTCTTTGAAAAACCTGCTCTCACGGGAAGGATTGTGTGAGAACAAGATTTGGTTCTGCAATATTATCTCTAAGTTTTGATGATAACAAATGAATATTTGCATGAACAATTTTGTGCAACTAATGCTGTTATGTGTAAGAACCTAGCAAACAGATTCTGCTTCCGTGAATTGGCGCATTGATTAATGAAAGATGCTTCGAAGAACAAGAACTCAATTCGAAGATGAGACAAGGGTTCTGATGGAACAAAGTCAAAATTTTTGAAGCCTTACGATTTTCAAACAAGAAGTTCTGAAGACTCTGAAGACAGGCTCTGAAGATTCGGAAGACCTGAAGCAGAAAAGGATAACGCTCTTAAAAGACAAAGTACTGAAGTTCTGAAGACTGATTCCTAATGGACTTCTTCAATCAATGGAAGACTTGAAGCATCAGATATTCTGCTATAAAGATTCCACTCATGCTTTATCAAAATTAACATCAGAAGCCACTGGATATAAAAGAAAGTGGATTTAGAGAACAAGGTTCAAATAACAAGTTCTGAAGAGTCTGGAAGCGCAGAGCTGATGATTCGAAGACTTGATAATCACGAGAACCGTACAATGTTTTCCCTTCTTACTCACGCTCACAAAAAGCCTATGATGTTGAGAAACCAAGAAAAACTGCAACACTATACAGCTGTACCACATTACAACGTTAAAATTCTCGAAGACTGTGCGAAATAACAAAACAATCTGACACAGACGGGACGCGCTGCATGCAGAAGATTTTGTACCTGTCCTCACGCTTCCAAGCGGTAAGCCTACCAAGGTATCATGATTTCATTTCAACGGCTCTTTTCACTCGGCTATAAAAGGAAGCTCAAAAACTTAAAGAAAGATACACAAGCGAACAACGACAATACTTTCCATCTCCATTCTTTCTTAAGTTATTTCTGGTCTAAAAGCTTGTTTACATTATCAACTTGATAAGAAGCAATTCTCTGTAAACTCATTGAGTTAGAACTTAAAGTTGTATTCCTTAAGAGAGTCTCAGTGATTAGATCACTTGAGAAGACTAGGACAAGTGTCTTAGAGGTTGTGCCTTGAGTAAGACCTGTGTGGTTGGATTACTTGAGAAGTCTAGGACGTGTGAGTTCTAGAGGTTGTGGTTAGTCACCAGCTGTGTAGCTTGTGCAGTGTACTATATTGTTGAATAGTGGATTAAGACCTCGTTGAGAGAGGCGGAATCACCTTGGCGGGTGGACTAGACTAACTTGAGAGATTCTCAAGTGAACTAGTATAAACATAACGTTTTTATATCCTTTTATTTAACTAAGCAGTTTGTTTCTTTGGAAAAACTTTTTAACAAGAAAGAAACTCTTAAGAAATAATTAATTTTTGAAAAACTAATTCAAACCCCCCTTTCTTGCATTTTCACACCTTCAATTGGCATCAAAGCTCCAGTTCTGAAGTGATAAAAAGATAGAATTTTTATCAAACACTTAACAGTGTTCAGTACCGATCCAAGTGTAAAAAACAATGACTACACCACCACCAACAACTTCTGAAATAAATGTCATTGAAAGAGAATCTTACACTGCAAAACCTCCTATCTTTGATGGTGAAAGATTTGACTATTGGAAAGATAGAATTGAAAGTTATTTCTTATCATTTGATCTAGATCTATGGGATCTAGTACTTTATGGCTACAGTCATCCAGTAAGCCTACCTAGATCTATGGGATCTGAACGCTCGAAAGGTTACAGAGTTTACAACACAGAATCAAGAATTGTGGAGGAATCGATTCATGTTTGATTCAATGACAAGCCTGACTCAGAAAAGTCAGAGCTAGTTGAGAAACTTGCAGATTTAGAAATCAGATTCTCTAAATCTAAGGAAAAGGAAGAGGAAGTCAAAGAATAGCAAGAACCTACACCAGAAACCACTGAAGTAACTCCAAATACACCATCTCAATGAAGAAGAAGACTGTCCACATCACACCCTGAGGAACTAATTCTGGGGAACAAAGATGCTCATATCAGGACAAGATCAGCCTTTAAACCATCCGAAGAAACACTTGCTGGACTAGTATCGTTGATAGAACCAGCCACAATTGAAGAAGCTCTCATGGACAAAGACTGGGTTCTGGCTATGGAAGAAGAACTCAACCAGTTCTCCAAAAATGATGTTTGGGATCTAGTTCCTAAACCCAAGAATGTTCATGTCATAGGAACTAAGTGGGTATTTAGGAACAAGCTAAATGAAAAGGGAGAAGATGTCAGAAACAAAGCACGACTTGTTGCCCAAAGATACAGTCAACAGGAAGGAATTGACTACAATGAAACATTTGCTCCAGTTGCAAGACTTGAAGCAATACGTTTGCTAATATCCTTTTCAGTAAATCATGACATCACTCTATATCAAATGGATGTTAAGAGCGCATTCTTAAATGGTTATATATCAGAAGAAGTTTATGTCAAACAACCTCCTAGGTTTGAAAATTCAGAAAAATCAGACTTTGTTTTCAAACTTAAAAAATCACTCTATGGTTTAAAATAAGTTCCCAGAGCTTGGTATGAAAGATTGAGTAAGTTTTTACTAGAAAACGATTTCACCAGAGGAAAGGTTGACACAACACTTTTCTGCAAGACATATAAGAATGACATTCTTATTGTTCAATTCTATGTTGATGACATTATTTTTGGTTCTGCTAACTCTTCTCTATGTCAAGAATTTTCAAAGTTAATGCAGGCCGAATTTGAAATGAGCCTCATGGGAGAACTAAAGTTCTTCCTCGAAATTTAGATTGATCAAAGATCAGAGGCCACTTTCATTCATCAAACCAAGTACACAAAAGAACTTCTGAAGAAGTTCAATATGACGGATTGCAACATTGCCAAAACACCAATGCATCCAACGTGTGTCATGGTAAAGGAAGAAACAGAAGTTAAGGTTTGTCAAAAACTTTATCATGGTATGATAGGTTCTCTTTTATATCTAACTGCTTCTAGACCTGATATATTATTCAGTGTACATCTATGTGCTAGATTCCAATCAGATCTAAGAGAATCACATTTAACCGCTGTCAAGCGAATTCTAAGGTATCTGAAAGGAACAACTAACCTTGGCCTGATGTATAAGAAAACATCAGAGTATACTCTTTCTGGTTACTGTGATGCAGACTATGCCAGAGACAGATTAGAAAGAAAAAGCACATCAGGGAATTGTCAGTTCTTAGGAAGAAATTTAATCTCACGGTCAAGCAAGAGACAATCTACAAATGCTCACTCAACAGCTGAAGCAGAATACATATCGGCTTCCCTATGTAGTACTCAAATGCTATGGATGAAAAATCAGCTGGAGGACTATCAGATATATGAGAGTAACATTCCTATCTTCTGTGATAATACTGCTGCTATCTGCTTAAGTAAAAATCCAATTTTGCATTCTAGGGCTAAACAAATTGAAATAAAACATCACTTTATTAGGGACTATGTTTAGAAGGGAACTCTATGCTTAAAATTCATAGATACAGACCATCAGTGGGCTGACATTTTCACAAAACCCTTAGCTGAAGATAGGTTTCTAATTATTTTAACACATCTGAATATGAAATACTATTCAGAATAAAACTTTTTCAGAACCTCATGTGAAAAAGCATTTTTTCATCAGAACCACTTTATTAACACATCTCAAGTTCTGATAATTTTGTAACATGTCATATTTTCGGAATTTTTTTTACGTGATTTAAGTAAAATTAAGTCACTTTAACTATTCAAATTAAATGAACAACATCTCTCTCGAGATTGACTCAACTTTATCACGTTTATTCGCCTATCTCCATAACATGTCTGCCCACTCAAGTACATCACAATCTCATAGAAACCAGAACCTCTCAATCAATTAGAAGATAGATGTAACCTAGAACTTTTGTAGGTACATTCCAAAAACTTTCATTCCTTCTTCATTCGTGTCCTTCAACTCTTCAAAAACACTCTATCTTTCTCGCTCATCACCAAAACCCTAAATATCTGCTCTTCCTCTCAATCGCTCAAGATGATGACCCCAATGCAAAAAGAAGTTGTCAAGTTCTCACAAGAATTTGAAGATTCATCAAGAAGAATGTCAGCTCCCTCAACCAAGCCATCCTCAACAACATCTCTAACAAATCAAATGGACGCTTCATCTTCATCTCACTCTTCTCAAATAAGCGAAGAACACATTACCCAAAGAGAAGCTTCTGTCACCTACAATCTTGAAAACCTATTTGTACTCAAGGAAATGCATGTAGATTTCCAAAATCTCGCTAAAAATGGATTCAATCTAATCGAAGAAGTAGAAGCTCAGGAATTGACCAATTACTTTGATAGGCTCAAAGGACGGGTTTTTGAAACCCTTGTAAAGGATTTCTGGACACAAGCTGTTTATGACAAGATCCATGTTGTCTCCCATGTCCTGGGAAGAAAGATTGTCATCACTGAAAAATCCATTGCAGATCTTTATAATCCGGAGTTTATGAAGAATAAGAGAGTATATGCGATGAAGAATAAATCTTCATTTGTGAAAAAGAGGATCAACCCAATCATCTACGCCAACTATCAACTGAGCAAAAAGAACTACAAGAGAGAAGATTTGCATGCATACTTAAAAATCTGGCACAAAATTATTCTTGGCTGCATCAATCCTAGGCCCTCATCACTTGCTGCAGATTTCCTCAACGCCAATATAAAATATATGATGTACTATCTGATCACCAAAGAGAGAATGTGTCTACCCTTTATCTTATTTTACTATCTGAGAGACAAGGTAACGAAAACGAGGACAACTAGTGAATACAGAGATGATATACCAAGGTACATTCCTTTTGGAAGAATGCTCTCAAACATTTTCTATGAAAGAGGTATAATAGATACTCTGGTTACAGAAGTCAAATTCACAGAAGATCTGACCACAACCCTTGGTGAACTAGTAAATGCCACAACTCTTAAGCAAATGAGAATAATCAATAAAGTAAAGGTAAATCCTTTCATCATCTCTGATGATTTAAGTAAGCGAAGAGTCACGGTGCCGGGTTATCCTACCTATCAGAGAAGTTACCAACGTGAAGAATTAGCTGTATACATAGATGGAATAAAGGCACGAGGATATGATGCCTGTGAAATCAAGCATGAAGAGGAAGAGTGGGAGCAAACAGAGCAGAATGAACAGACTGATCAATTGAACTCCAAACCAACTCTTATGGAGTCTCCAAAGGAAAAGGAAGCATACTACCATCATCTCTAAGCCTCAGAAATGGAAAAGAAGTAAAAGAGCAAAAATCCTCGAGAGTACAAGTTCAAGATCAAATCCTGATTCATCAGTCTATGCCAAACCATCTAAACTACAATCATCATGGTCTCATTCAAAAACCCCACAAATTCCTTCGTCAACAACCTTACAAGACATACCTGTATCACCAATGGCCTATGCTTTTCATCAGAAAATCATAACTGAACTCTCAACCCAGCCATCTGATTTTCTTTCTTCTAAAATTCATAACAATCTGGAAACACTAGAAGTCACCTCTCTTATCAATCAAAAACAACCACTTGAACCTACTGCTACTGAGACTAACTTATCTCAGCAACCACCATCTGAAACCAACTCTGATAAATCCAACCTCACTCTGGTTGTCTACAATTCTCCACCTCCAACTTCCTTTGAAGAATGCACAAGTCAATTTCATGAAAAAGCGCTTGAAAAGTTTGCTAGGTTAAGAGCAGAACTTTGCACAAGCACAAAACTCGTGGAACTTGAGAGTGCCTATCAAAGTTTTCAAAAATGGCTAGACATGGAACTTACAAGAATTGTAAGTTTCTCAAGCACAACCATAACTGCTGAACTAGCAAAAGCTAAGGAAAGAGCAGAAGTTGAAGCAAGAGTCAGGGTACTCAAGTTCTTAGCTGCTAAGCAGAAAGAAGCTGAAGAAAAAGATGCTAAAGAAGCAGAAGAGCAAACTGCAAGAGAGGCACAAGAAGTTGCTGAAAGAGCTAAAGAAAGTGCTATGATTTCTTCCACCTCTGATCCTGTTATCAAGCGTCCGGGAGACGCCGTTGATTAAATCAGAACAGAACAGAAGAACTTCAGAGAAAGTTTTGACAAGCAAGATACTGTCAATGAAAATCTTCAGATCATGATGCAGAAAATCTGGGACAAACTATCCTCGGACAGCAAATAAACCTCTGTTTTTCTTTTAGGCTTTAGTTCTATTTTTTTTTTCACCCTTGGACATCACTATTTTAATCTTTTTGATTTATGACAAAATGGGGGAGAGTGTGAATGTGATAATTTTGATTATAGTCATTCTCTGAAAAACAATGCTGCTCACATGCTGACAAGATACAATCCTTCATTTCTATTAGATTGCTTCTCTGTACTTTTTATGTGTGCAAATAACTTAGAGTTCTGAGGATAAAGAAAGACTCAAAAAGTTAATGAAGTCAGGGGGAGCCTTAGCAAGAACCTCAGTCTAATACTCAGTAGGAGCACTTCATAAAAAGGATAAGCAATTCTAAATACTTTTTCATCTTCTCTATATTATATATATCAAAATTGTGTCATCAAATTATATAGTTTTGTCATCATCAAAAAGGGGGAGATTGTGAGAACAAGATTTGGTTCTGCAATATTATCTCTAAGTTTTGATGATAACAAATGAATATTTGCATGAACAATTTTGTGCAACTAATGTTGTTATGTGTAAGAACCTAGCAAACAGGTTCTGCTTCCGTGAATTGGCGTAATGCTTAATGAAAGATGCTTCGAAGAACAAGAACTCAATTCGAAGATGAGACAAGGGTTCCGAGGAAACAAAGTCAAAATTGCTGAAGCCTTACGATTTTCAAACAAGAAGTTCTGAAGACTCTGAAGACAGGCTCTGAAGATTCGGAAGACTTGAAGCAGAAAAAGATAACGCTCTTAAAAGACCAAGTACTGAAGTTCTGAAGACTAATTCCTAATGGACTTCTTCAATCAACAGAAGACTTGAAGCATCAGATATTCTGCTATAAAGATTCCACTCATGCTTCATCAAAATTAACATCAGAAGCCTCTAGATATAAAAGAAAGTGGATTTAGAGAACAAGGTTCAAATAACAAGTTCTGATGAGTCTGGAAGCGCAGAGCTGATGATTCCAAGACTTGATAATCAGAAGAACCATACAATGTTTTCCCTTCTACCTCACGCTCACAAAAAGCCTATGATGTTGACAAGCCAAGAAAAACTGCCACACTGTACAGCTGTACCACATTACAACGTTAAAATTCTCGAAGACTGTGCGAAATAACAAAACAATCTGACACGGACGGGACACGCTGCATGCAGAGGATTTTGTACCTGTCCTCACGCTTCCAAGCCGTAAGCCTACCTAGCTATCATGATTTCATTTCAACGGCTCTTTTCACTCGGCTATAAAAGGAAGCTCAAAAACTTAAAGAAAGATACACAAGCGAACAACGACAATACTTTCCATCTCCATTCTTTCTTAAGTTATTTCTAGTCTAAAAGCTTGTTTACATTATGAGCTTGATAAGAAACAATTCTCTGTAAACTCATTGTGTTATAACTTAAAGTTGTATTCCTTAAGAGAGTCTCAGTGATTAGATCTCTTGAGAAGACTAGGACAAGTGTCTTAAAGGTTGTGCCTTGAGTAAGACCTGTGTTGTTGGATTACTTGAGAAGTCTAGGACGTGTGAGTTCTAGAGGTTGTGGTTAGTCACCAGCTGTGTAGCTTGTGCAGTGTACTATTTTGTTGAATAGTGGATTAAGACCTCGTTGAGAGAGGCGAAATCACCTTGGCGGGTGGACTAGACTAACTTGAGAGATTCTCAAGTGAACTAGTATAAACATAACGTGTTTATATCCTTTTATTTAACTAAGCAGTTTGATTCTTTGGAGAAACTTTTTAACAAGAAAGAAACTCTTAAGAAACAATTAATTTTTGAAAAACCAATTCAAACCCCCCTTTCTTGCATTTTTCACACCTTCAGATTGCCCGTTGGCAGATGTTGTTATCAGAATATGACATAGAGTACCATGCTCAAAAAGCCGTTAAGGGGATTATTTTAGCCTACTATTTGGCTCATCAACCGATTGAAGATCAAGAATCAATCAAGTTTGACTTCCCAGACGAAGATGTCATGTATTTGAAAATGAAAGATTGCGATGAACCACTACCCGGTGAAGAGCCAGAACCAGGTTCCCAATGGGGACTTATCTTTGACGGAGCAGTTAATCATTACGGAAATGAAATTAGGGCAATCATCATAACCCCTCAGGGTACCCACATTCTTTTCACTGTCGTCGCTCCCGAAAGATTCGCATCCAACGGTACAAACGCGAGAGTGGCGCAGAAAACACAGAGTCGCCAGTAATGTGTATTTATCCCGAGAGAAGGAAAGGAAACATTGTATAAACCTGAAGAGAAAGGGGGAAAGACATGGTCATCGCAACCATAGTCCGGGTTCGAGAGTCGGTTATGCGAGGGGAAGGTGTTAGCACCCCACGCATCCATCGTACTCGATGGGATCCACGCTTGTTGTCTAAACGGAGGGTGAGCTGTCCTACTATCTATGGATGCAAAAGAAAATGGGATGGAGGTGACTAAGACGGACTCGGTAGGACATATTCGATGCCCTGGGCCTACGTATTCCCTCAGTGCAATGGGAAAGTCAGAGTCAACGTAGTTCGGATGGGAACTATGGGGGAAGGTTGCTCACCAAGACAATCGCTGTCTTGTGCCTACATATCATCAATCGGACGAGAGAGACGAATCAGAGCTAATTAGTTCGTGGGTACGACCACGAATGGGTAAGTGTTTTTTACGTGAGCGACGAGCTCTTTTCTGAAAATGAAATTTGAAACCCAACAATCTCGAAGGATAAAAATATTTGAATTGGTTTTGTATTTTTTTAGACAGAAGTGTTTTTTTAAGTTAGTTCATAACTTGCATTGCACCAAAGTCTAGGGCACAGGGACGAATACTTAACGAATCGTCCTAAGACAGGACGCTCGCTAAGCACTCTAGAAAGATGAGAGGAAGCCCCTCATTTCTCATTCCCCACGCTTAAGGCTCGTGCGCAATACACTTTATCTTTATTAAGTGTTTTCAAGAAGTTTTGAGATGAGAAGAGGGAAAACCCAAAGGAAACTCTAAAGGGAAACTAAGAGTCCTAATGTTATCATGCATGGGTAACCTATGGTTAGTGAGGCTTAGGAGAGACGACTACCTAAAGCCTAATGCTAATCCTACTCCAAGCTTAATAAAAAATTAAGTTGGACTAGATAGCTCTAAAGGGAGAGAATCCAAGACTTAAACAAGTCTAAAGCCTAATGCTAATCCTACTCCAAGCTTAATAAAAAATTAAGTTGGACTAGGTAGCTTTAAAGGGAGAGAATCCAAGACTTAAACAAGTCTTGAGATTCATGGGAGAAAGAGAGTGAAAGAAAAGAATAAGAAAGAGAAAGATGAGATAAGAAACAAGATAGGGCAGAAAGCACATCATATCAAATACATCCAACTCACATCAATAAACAAGTCTCAAAGATCATGTAAAACATCTTAAATAAGCATGCAAAGGTAATCATGAAAGAATGCAAGCATACTTATGTGAAATGCACAATTAAGCACCAATGAAATTCATATCAAGATGAAATGAGAAAAACAAGATGAAGATGAAATCCAGTCAGAACCAAGATCATAACATCATAAAAAATTCCCATGTACAAAAGAAGATCAAAGCATGAAACAATATGCACTAAAGAAAGTCCACAAAAGGAAACTCAAAGTCCAAACACTTAGCACATGCCAAACATGATTCATAAATTGAAAAAATAAGTCCCAAAGGACCTCAACTAGGGGTAAACATCATACCAAAAGCTCATCCAAAGAATCATAAAGAAATTCAATCAATTAGGCATGGCAAATCAATTAGGGTTACGAGAAGTCAAGAGATGATCATGCATAATTCACTTAAGCACAAATAATAAAACATATATCAAATGACATTAAAAAAATTGTGAAATTAAAACCCAAATGACCTAAGTAATAGACTAACAACATGTCAAAATATCACACCAAAATTCAAAGTTTAAACACCTCAAACAATTAGGCAAAGATCACATAGGAACCATGAACCAATATGCAAAGGAGAGGGACTAAAATGAAATACAAAAAGAGTTTAAAAATATGATAAAAATGATTTTAAGAACCTCAAGATGTCTTCTGAAGTATGCAAAAAGAATGGGATGCAAATCATACATCAATGATGAGAACAAAAATCAACAAGGCAGGGTGTGCACAATTGAAGCAATTCACAAAGAAAATTAATAAAACAATTAATTCAGAGGTACAAAATAAAATAAAAATGGAAAATAAAATTTGCAAAAATTTTATAAAATCCTAAAGATAATCCATGATTTTTTTTATAATATTTAGATGCATAAAACTATTTTTAAAAAAATAAAATGCAAAACTATGCAAAAAATAAAATAAAAAGAATAAAATGAAACCCAGGGGTGCAACAAGCAACAATTCCACGTTCAATACATCAAATAGGCTGAACAGGGGGGTGGGGAAAGCAAGCCCAAGTCAAATGATCCACCAGCGAAGTCAAACAAAAACCATAAGCTTCAGTCAACATGATTGACTCATATACACCCTTGGATCAATCTCACGCATGATATCAAGTCAACAAAATCAAAGATCATACAAGATCAAAGGCTCAGATCAATAGTTCATGATAACAATGTACACGCGCGCATATCCAATCATCAGAAATTAAAACATATCACGTGAATAACACATGGAATTTTTAATGCGTTGGCACAATCAAAACCATCAGATTAAATCAATGCACCAGATCAAGTCAACAGAATCAAAGGTTACGCAAGATGTGTGGCTCAGATCTCACAAACATGGTAACAATCATGGAATATCACACACACAATTAATAAAATAAGAAAGGATTTTAAATGACGTGGCTGCGCATGGACCATCAGATCTGGACCACCAACGGTCCAGATTTCATCTCCTTCCTCTGAAACTCAGGTGACCTGCAAAATAACGAGGTGCCGGAACCCTAGCTCCGGTCACCTTCTCCGGCGAGCACAAACTCAAAATTTCCCAGAAATTACAAACAGGTATACCATTCCACTCAGATTTTCATAAGGATCATGAATATGCAAACCATTTCATCAAACAGTAAACACACAAGCTAAATCGAAGAAAAGAAGTTTGGATCTAGAAACTTCAGATCCAAAATACAACCATGATACACGTCCAAAACAAGATCTAAACACATCAGCATGATCAGCAACTCATGAGGAACACAATGCACACCATAAAGTCAAGTTACATCATGATGAATGTCACACTAACCTCAGAATTGCAGAGCTTAAAATACACCAAGAAAACCCTCTGGAAGCTGCAGATATACTCCTTACAACCTCTAATTGCAAAATAAATGCAATTAGAGCTTGGAATTGTGCTAGATCTTGAGGTTTGAACTTGAACCTTCCAAAACTAAATCTGATGAAAAACTCACTCTCAGCTTCAATCAACGGTTGATTCTTGCTCTATTTACTTCACTGATCAAGAATGTGAAATAAAATCTCAAAGAAACTCCAAGGAGAGTGAGTTTCGAAGAGAGAAAGAGTGAGAGCAAAAATTGGAATTCTGAGCAAATGAGAGTGCATGAGGGTGAAATGAACGTGTGATCCTGCTTATATATACTTGGTTAGCCCTTTGATTCTGATTAGAACTTTGTTAAACCCTTGATTAAGGCTAATGGAAGTGTTATGCAAAAATGCATTTTGTGATGCACACCCTTGTTCACACGTGCAAAGGTCATGAAATAAGCATGATTCACTCACATTCCACTTGCTGATCACAATGGAATTGAAATTGGTCCTTGTGGTTGATTAATTTGTGAGATTTAATCCATCTTGCCAATTTTCATTTTGTGAAATAAGTGAGAAACATGGCACGTATCCACTTGATTCAAGGGTGAAAAATGGTCCTCATGGAGTGTACTTGAATATGGAAATGTGACTTGAAGCATTAGAGGTCATTACAAGTCATTTTGAACCAAAATGCAAAAGGTGGAAAAATGGAACCATGTGAAAACCTTAAAAACCAACCTTGAGTCTTTTGATCATAACTTGAGTTTCACAAATGATATGGAGACAATCTAGTACTTTTTGGAAATGGGAGAGAGAGATCTTCAACTTTCATGTTTGAGGAAAATTCATTTGAAGCTTCTTTGATGATGAAAAGTCAAGTTGAATGTGGTGGAAAAGCTGCCAAAAATGAAAAGTTTCAAATTATAGGTCATTTTCCAAAAATAGTAACTTTTGCACAAACTCTTGATTCTTGATAAGTGACATGAATATTGACATTTGAGGACTATATGAGGGCATAAGAACTTAAAAATCATGAAGAGGACCTCAAAATTCCATGGTTGACTTTCCTCCTTACAGTTGACTTTTGCTTACTTCACAAGCAACTAATCCAATGAACATCTTCCACAATGAACCACTAGCCAAGCCTTCCTCTATGAGTGTTTGTGAGCATATGAAACCCATGAGCATGCTTGAATCCACAAAGTTTCCTCCAGAAGCTCTTTGAACCCAAGAACCCTAATTTGGTCCCTCTGGTTAGGAGGGAGAGATTCACTTGAAATCCTTTGCCATTCTTGATCTTATGAAGATATGATGAACCCCTCAAACCACCTTGAGGCTTGAGGCTCCTTTGAGATGAACCAAGTACCTTGATCCCATGCTAAGAACCAATGCTATGCACAGATGCTAATGCAAGAAATGCAAAGAAACATAAGCCAGTTAGCTAAAAACAAGAAGGCAAATTTTGGGGTGTTACAGCTGCCCCTATTCAATCAACTTGGTCCTGAGGGTATGATAGCAATGACTGTCATGCGTTCAAAGGATTCACGGAGATTGAATACCAAAAAAACCTGAAATTTGTAATCCTCAGAGGAGGGACGACTCCACTAGGGAACAAGCAATAAATGCTGCACTGTCACAACACGGACGAGTGTTAGCTATGCTGGGGATAAACACGGACGGGTGTCAAGGAATCAAAGATATCAGATATGGACGGGTATCAAAAAGGTACACGGACGGGTGTAAAGAGTTCAACACGGACGGGTATCGAAAAGTTACACGGACGGGTGTAAAGAGTTTCAATATGGATGGGTATCGAAAAGGTACACGGACGGGTGTAAAAGGGTTCCAATACGGACGGGTATCGAAAAGGTACATGGACGGGTATAAAGAGGTTCCAATACGGACGGGTATCGAAAAGGTACACAGACGGGTGCAAAGAGGTTCCAATACGGATGGGTATCGAAAGGGTACATGGACGGGTGTAAAAAGGTTTCAATACGGACGGGTATCGAAAAGGTACATGGACGGGTGCAAAGAGGTTCCAATACGGACGGGTATCGAAAAGGTACACGGACGGGTGTAAAAAGGGTTCAATACGGGCGGGTATCGAAAAGGTACATGGACGGGTGTAAAAAGGTTTCAATACAGACGGGTATCGTAAAGGTACACGGATGGGTGTAAAAAGGTTTCAATACGGACGGGTATCAAAAAGGTACACGGACGGGTGTAAAAAGGTTTAAACATGGACGGGTATCGAAAAGATACACGGACGGGTGTAAAGAGGTTCAATACGGACGGGTATCGAAAAGATACACGGATGGGTGTAAAGAGGTTCAAATACTGGGGATTGGCCTTATTGGGGATTAAAATGATGAACTGAACACGGACGGGCGTTATCAACAGCTAAATACAGACGGGTATTGAAATCAAAGGTTCAAACATGGACAGGTGCCGAAGGAAACACGGACGGGTGTTTAATATCAATACTGACGAAGTATTGAGGCAATGAAAAAGAACACGGATGAGTGTTTCACGCTGTCTGCTTTGAGGGGATGAACCAGAAGAGCAATGACGAAGAAGGCCGAAGGTGGACTCGCAAAAGAAAAGACCGGCCGAAGGCGGAATTTGAAGCTCAAGATTAGTAGAATCAACAGATCTACCAAGATGACTCCGCTAGGGAAGAGAGAAATCTAAACAGACAACTCTGCAGTGGAGTGTGGGAAGGACTAATAAGAAGGACGAATCCACTGGTTGCGGTGTAATGTTAAACAACATCTCTTGAATGTCATCTCTTTCTGCTGGGGAAAGATAATGGTAATAGATATCAAACTTGGCTTATGCTTCGAATGCATATGCTTGAATTTTGCTGTAATGCTCCACACGAAGTGGAAATGCTACGCATTTAGGAGGATACCATGCAAAAATGCTTATGCAATGCAAAAGGACCGTCCCAGCGAAATAAACACTAAGAACAGAAGCAGCTCCACGGAGGATGACAAGCTACATTGTCATCAAACCAAAGAACACATTGAGGAAAACTTCACCCCGCAGGGGAAGATCACAATCACCAATTCTGCTGGAGATGGACGAAACTCCGAGAGAATACCCACTCTGTTAGGGACGGAAAGATCAACAACTCTGCTGGAGATGGACGAAATTCCGAGAGAATACCCACTCAGCTTGGGAATATCAAGATCAACAATTCTGCTGGAGATGGAAGAAACTCCGAGAGAATACCCACTCAGTCGTGGAAGGAGATGAATATTGAAGATGGAAACTCCTCCGCCGGGGATCACCAAATACTTCAGAACTTGGATTTGACGCCTGCTGTAGCACCCCAAAATTTGCCCTCTCTTTTTTAACCTTTTTCTGGCTTTTGTTTCGCATTCATTTTGCATCATTAGGTCATAGTTCATAATCATTCAGTGCATTGGACTTCTAAGATGTGGGATCGAAGGTCTTCATGTTATTAGTGCTTTTCTTATTCAGAGGTGATTCAGTTGGATCATAATTCAGAGGCACGGGGTCAGAGTTCATTGGTGTGAGTCAGGGTTTAACTTAGTCATGGATCAAGACCTTTCATTATTGTCAGTGTGCATACCAAGGAGAATATCAGGTGAGGTTCAATGGATAGAGATTTTCATGTCAGAGGCATCTTGATATTCACAGTACAAGAGATCGAGTTATGTATTTATATTGTGGTCAAGGCACTATTGTCTGCTCAATTGCTTATCACTTGTTGTTGGGGATTTGTTGAAAATGCAAGTTTGGTTTGAATTGGAAGTCTAATCGGTTATGTGGATTTCTTGGAATTTATTCTTCATTATCCATATCATTCAAAATATCACTAAGTATCCACTTCCATTTTTGTTATCCACTTTTTAAGAAGCCATTTCAAATCTAATTCTAAAAATCCATCCTTTTTTAATTCATTTTATCTTTTTTCTTTCTTTCTCTTTATTCACATTTTAATTCCAATCCCAAAACCATCATACATTCTCATCCATTTTTCTAAACTTATATCTAATTCATCATAACCATTTTTAACCATTTTTCCTTATCCAAATTAATCCATTAAACCATTACAAATATCCATATCCATTGTTCATTTCCAAATATCCATATCCATTTTTCTAAACCAATTTATACACATCATTTTTAATATCCATCTCATTATCTATTTCATCTCATATCCATTTTTTCCAATTTATCAAATATCCAATTAAATAAACCACAAAAAAGTTTCACTCATTTACAAGCCATGTTGCTAAATTGTCACGAATAAATAATGCCAAAGTGAGGTCATGATGCATCAATAACTGGCAACGTGAATAATAAGTTGTTCCAACTTTTGCCAAACCAAATTTCGCCATTGCCCACTATACACTCCATGTGACTTTTCAACACACACAATACTCCTTTTCAAAATCATGAAAGGCCCACACTGCATCCATTATAACAATCCTATAACCTGCAGCGGCAACGTATAATACAAGTACAAAAAATGACAAAAGCAAATTGAGAAGAAAGTGCAATAGAACTTCACAGAAAGGATCATAAAGCATAAAACAATTACAAAAACAAGTGCAGACCAAGTACAAATTTGTGACCTTTTGCCACAGCTCACTCTAACTACACAAAGACACATAACAAAGTTCACCAAGCTTCTAACAGAAGGTTCTAACAGAATTTCTTAAATCCCAAAAACTCTAACCGAATTCACCTGTAAATACCATCTTACCCCTGATTTCTGTTATAAAAACCTGCATCATCTTCATTCTTGAGGTCTTCACCATTTTTTCATCAACCATCATTCTGCACAATTTCTCATTAAGCTTCATCCTCTTCATTCTTCAAGAGGTTCTTGAGATTCTGCTCATCATCATCATCATCATCATCATTCTTCAACCATCTTCTGTGACTTCATTCTTCTGCTACCTTCTCCATTTTCATTTCTTCAAATCAGAACCTGTAGAAAACCGCAACAGAAATTCAGAAGCTCAACATCAATTCGGAAGTTCACAACCTGCAACAACTTTTGTCATCCTCATCGTAACAACTTTTTGCAAAATCTTGAAGCTATCAAGTTGCTCTGCAGCAAGGTTCAACTGCAAGTATTCACGCTCTTCGGCATCGTCAATTCACTCCATTCTCTCTGCAACCACAACAACCGCAACACGGTTCTGTATCAAAGAGGCAACACGAGGGAATTCAAAGTCACAACAATTCAAAACATATAAGAGCGGAATTCAAACGAAGAAGAAGAGATCCAGCGAGAGTAAATCGAAGAAGAATCAAAAGCAAATAAGAATATTATCTCACCTCTGGTTTTCTGTTTCTCGTCGCAAACTTGAAGAAGCGCCGGACTCTCTCCGGTCGGTAAGCTTTCTGAACTTTTCGTTTCTTCATTTCGTATACCACCGACTTGCAAGTAGGTTGTGTTGTCTCCACTTCGCTGTTTCCTTTTACCGTGAGTGAATGTCTCAGTTCGGTGTGTGGTCGTGATTGCGCGTAGAGTTAGATATTTGTGGCTTACTGTTGATTTGATCTGTGTCTTGTACGTTGAGTGAGTTTGAGCGTTGTCGGCACTTTTGCGATGGAGGAAATACGAGCGATCGGAGAAGGATACCATCCCGTCATGTTTTTCCGGTCTTGAAAATTGTACGAATTGAGTTGAAGCAGAGATCGAAGAGTGAGGGCGAGTTGGTTGAGTTGTTCGTTGCGGTGAGGTTCGGTTGGCAGCGATTCTAGAAGCGGAAGGAGCTTGTTCGTTTTTAGATGGTGATGTTGAAGGTGAAGGAGAACGTCATGACGGAAGAGAGCAATTCGACGGTGAAGGAGAAGGAAGTGTGGCGGCGCCGTTTGCAGAAATTGTTGAGTGGTGTTGAGGATGCCACGGCGCGAGCGAGATGGAGGAAAGGACCATGGCGCGATGCGTTGTTTGTTGTTACTCCGACACGGTGTCATTTTGTTTCTCCGGCGATGATGATGTTGAAGGAAGGTGACGGCAAACGGTGGTGACGGCGTGATAGGCGAAGGAGAGGGACGAAGTTGGGAGGTTGAGGAAGACGGCAGATGAGTTAGGGTGATTTGCTGAGGTTTAATGCATGTGAACTCCTTTTGGGCATTTAGGTTAACAAGGCGGTTGGGTCGGGTCCTTGGGCCCGCATTGGTTTTCTGATCACACCATATTTTAATTCTTTCCACACCCCCGTTTTATTCGTTACACCCCATACTTCTCCCACTTGCAGATCGCTAATGGCACCCCTGGCTTCTTGACCATTTTTGTTGGACCTAAAGCCTGCAAAGCCCAGACGTTGGTTTTTTTTTGTCACACCACTACAATTTCTGCTTACACCCCCTGACTGTTGCTTCAAGTATTGGGCCTTGAACTTCCAAGCCCAGCGCCTGGGCTGTTATTTACACCACTCCAAACATTATTTGCACTCCTTGTTGGTTTTTGGTTTTTATTTTTAATTGTTTTGCTAATTGGAATTAATTAGAATATTAGATTTTAATTTTAGAATTAATTTTCTTTTAATTAGGTTTTAATATTAGAATTAGTTTTTTCTAGAAATTAATTAGATTAATATTAGAAGTATCTTTAATTAGAAATTAAGTGGAATTTCTTTTAGAGATTAACTTGAATTAATTCTAGATTTAATTTTAGGATTAGTATTAGTTTTAGTTCTAGATTTAACTTTAGGATTAATTTTCTTTAGATTTAGTTTAGAATTAACTAGAACTAATTTTAGAATTAGTTTTTAATCTTAGATTAATCTTTTCTTACTAGAATTTAATCTTGATTTTTACTTAGCATTTTAATTCTAGCTTGGTTATTTTTTACCATGATTTTAATTGCCTATTCTTGGATTAATTGTTGATTAATTTCTGATTAATTCCTGATTAAATGCTTCTTTGCTTACTTAATTTTCTTCATCCCTCTTTAAGATCAACCTAACTTCCATATTGGAAGTAAGTTGCTTCTTATGTTCTTCTCCTCCTTTTTTAGGATAGTGCTCTTCAAACCACACTTAACCATAAGATCACCATGTATGATAACATTAGGACTCTTAGTTTCCCTTTAGAGTTTCCTTCAGGTTTTCTCTCTTCTCATCTCAAAATAAAAGTAAAAAACACTTAATAAAGGTTAACGTGTATTGCGCTTGAGCCTTCTATGTGGGAAGTGGGGAACGAGGGGCTTCCTCTCATTCTTCTAGGATACCTAGTGTACGTCCTGTTGGGGACGATGCGCGAAGTATTCGTTCCTGTATTTAAGACTTTGGTTCAATGCAAGTTACAAATAACTGTAAAAGACACTTCTTGTTTAAAAAAACTTCAAACCAACAATAACGTCTTTCCTTCGGGAATTCTTTTCTCATCTCACTCACTCTCAATGTACGAACGTGCTCCTCCTCGTTCTCTTGCAAGATGGTAACGCACTCGGACCAGCGAGCCTGCAACACCTGAGCTAGAACGTTAGCCGTTCCCTAAAAACACAAACAATCCATCCCTAGTGAGGGGAACTACGTCGCTCTAATTCTCATGCTCCCGATGAGATACGTAGGCAGTGGGGTAAGGCCCATTCGAGCACCTCTTTTATTTTTCCTACATTTATTTATCTTTTTCTCTCCTTTCCTTTTCCAGTTCTCTAGCTAGCAGTTCCTTTGATCGAGACAAGCAAGCGTGGATCCCATCGGGTACGATGGACGCGTGGGGGTGCTAATACCTTCCTCTCGCGTAACCGACTCCCGAACCCAGTTCTCTTGGTCGCAAGACAATGCTCTTTCCTTTCCTTCAGGTTTATGCAGTGTTTCCTTTCCCTCTCTTGGGATAAATACACGTTGCTGGCGACTCTGTTTCGGTGCCACTTTCGCGTTTGTACTTGGATGAAAATCCCGGGAGTGACAGCTGGCGACTTTGCTGGGGACAGGTTTACCTCTTGCTGGTCCATCCCCTTTTACGAGTCAATCCTAGCGCTTGTCTATTTTTCTTTCATTGGGTGTTTACTGTGGAGCTGTATCTTGCTGTCTTTACTGTTTTACTGTATTGCTGTTTATCGTACTACTGCTTTACTGTACATTACTGTATTTACCGCATTTTAGCATTTTCATTTCACATACTGTATTATAATATACCGTGCTGTGCTGCTTTGTCTGTTTGGCGGGAATGGGGTATTCTGAGAGATAGGCCCAATACACAGGCCTGAGTGCACTTGTGTTTAGTGTGTTTCATGTCCTCTCGCATTCCATCTCGGTTCGAGGAGGGAATATGAAATGCAATCTGGATGTGGTTCTCTCTAGAGAATTCTGTGTTGTGGGTCTTCCACGATGGTAGAGCTATCTGGAAGAGGTGTTAAGTCTGGATGACCTTTAGGATGACCCCTCTTTATTTTGAGGTGAATCAGAGGACTATCTCTTTGTTTGGAGATAATATTGTATCCTTCGGGCTGAATGTGCTATTGCTTCTCATTCCGAGATCTGAATTTGAGAATCCTCACTTTCTAGTACATACATGTGAGATTGGGGGGATTGTTTACAGGTTTGCAGGTGACCGTAACTTTCATCCTACCTGGTATTCTGGTTCTCTTATCAGTGTGGACTCATCAGCCTGGTATTATGGTATTCCGATCATTCTAGCACCCTGATTATGCCGATATTCTGGCATTCCCGTATTCTGATCGCGCCGGTGTTCTGTTTATTCTGGTATTCTGATTATGCCGATATTCCGGCATCCTGGTATTCTGATTAGTCAGATACTCTAGTATTCTGGTGTTCTCTTCAGAGCCGACCTGTGAACCTATTCAGACAGTAGCACAACACTTATCCAGAGCTTTGTGGATACCTTGATCCCGTGTCTTTGCATTTGCATTGCATGACATTTTGCATTCTCATACTCATATGCATAACAAGTATTCAGATAGGGGATTCTTATTCTGACTTGGTATTGTCTCCAGAACTGCAAGCTTGACTTCTCACCACTACGCAACTTGAAGCAATCAGAGTAGGATCATGGATCAGATGCGAGCAGAGTTGTCAGAATTCCAGACTCGTATGGCCCAGTGCTTTGAGATGATGCAGGGCATGGCTCAACAACAAGAGGAATTAGGGGCAGTTATTCAAAGGACTGTTGTTGTTATCCCATAGGCTGGTAATGGGAATGTTGGTGGTAATACTCCGGGCGGAGTTGTGAATCCTCCACGTGTTGATCTTACCCCACTCTCTCGTATGAGTCAATCCAGAGGAAATGCTGCTAGGATTCATGTTCCTCGTCAGAAGGTGGATAATCAGGAAGAACAATTTTACGATGCTGAGATGAATTTCCCTACTGAGGCGGACAAGAGGGTTCGTATGCTCGAAGAGAGAGTGAATGCTTTAAAAGGCCATAATGATTTGGGTATGGATATGTATGACTTAGGGTTGGTCCCAGGTGTGAAAGTTCCTCCGAAGTTCAAGGCGCCTACTTTCGAAAAGTACAATGGAAGCACCTGCCCTAAGCTTCACATCAGGGCATATTCCAGCAAAATGTCTGCCTATACGGATGATGAGAAGCTGCTGATGCATTTCTTTCAGGACAGCTTAACTGGGGCATCTTTAGACTGGTATACGAGCTTGGAGAGAACGCATATTAAAAGCTGGAGAGATTTGGCAGAGGCATTCATCAAGCATTACCAATACAACACGGACATGGCGCCCAATAGAATACAATTGCAGAGTCTTTCTCAGAGACAAAATGAAAACTTCAAAGAATACACCCAGAGGTGGCGTGAATTGGCTTTCCAAGTTCAACCTCCGATGTTGGAAAGAGAGCTCGTTGATATGTTCATGGATACGCTTCAGGGGCATTATTATGAGAAACTGGTTGGATGTTTGTCAGCCGGATTTTCAGGTCTTGTATTGGCAGGAGAAAGAGTCGAAAATGGCATCAAGACGGGAAAGATTCGAATTGCTGCTGAAGATGCAAAGAAACCTTATGTTGGGTCCTCCAAGGGAAAGGAAGAAGAAACTAGTGCTGTGTATTTTCCTTTTGTTGCTCAACGGCCTGTTCAGTATCAGCGACCTTATGCTCCTCAACAACAGAGACAACAAAGATCACGAAGGTCTGTGAGAAGGTTCGATCCACTCCCTATTCCTCACAGTGATGTTCTTGCCCGTCTACTTGAGAATTCTCTGGTTGAACTAAGGGATGCCAAGCCTGTCCCTGACCCCATTCCTCCTGATTAAGATCTGGATGCTAGATGCGAGTATCACTCTGACACACCGGGTCATTCCATTGAAAATTGTAATGTGTTCAAGCACAAGGTGCAAGACCTGGTGGACTCAGAGATCATTGCATTCACTGAAGATGATATGTACATCAATTGAAGCCTCCTGTCTCAAGTGAGCACTCAGTTTGCAAGGACATCCAGAAGGAATCAAGCCTCTTCAACGATGGCAATGTTCAGCTTCTTTACTGCATTTTCATTTGTAGTTTTTCATTTCTTGTTAAAGCATTGTATGCCTAAAAAACTTGTTTGTGTTCTGAATGATGTTTTAATGCAATGAATATGTTTTTTTCTTGAAGTAATTCATTTTTATTCATTTATGTAATGTTTCTGCGCATTGCAATACCAATTTTCTTGCTTAAACTCTTGGAGGGAGGATGATGAGGTAAAAACGCAAAGTCTTTGGTTGTATGCTTTTGGATAAAACCCTGTTGAGGATGTACATGAATTGCTTCAAATCCCCCAAACACCGGAGATATAAGGGAGATAGACCCTCATCAACCCCTTTGAGCCTTGGAGTAGGAGTTTCTTTTCATTCGAAAAAACCCTCACATTTAACTAGGGGCAGGGTAGTTGTCAGTAATTTGACCGGACGTTCAAATTTCAAAAGGAATGTGCATCTGAGGATTCGTTACCTTTCTTCCCTCACCCTTCAAGAGGTCACGAGATGTGAAACCACAATGGTTATCCCTCATCAACTAAGGAATGAGGAAGTCACAACCCTTTCAAATAAGTCAGACAACCAGTGTCACACGATTAGTTCAAAAAAAAAAAGAGAAAGAAAGCCCGCTAAGTCAAAACTTGAAAATAAGTGACTTAGGAAAAAGTTAGGGCATCCCGCTGGACTTCAAGATCGAAAGATTTAAAAGAGAATCAGTCCAGGAAAAATCAGGGAAATAAAAAGCGAAAAATGGAAAAAAGAAATGTTCAAAAGAGAAAATCCTCGATAAGGAACAAGTCGTGTGACCGAAACACTGAGGAAAAAAAGGGTGGCTGCCATTCCAAAAACCTCGTGGGTCCATTAACTATCATTCCTCACAAAAAAATCCTTTTGGGAGATGAGCGCTTGTGCCAATTTACCTGAACATAGGACTGGAGAACATCAAGGAGAATGGGTGGGTACAAACAAATTTTGAGCCATAAATCCTTTTTTCTAAAACCATGAACCAGTCCACGTTACAACCCTCAAAAGCCCTAAGTGAAATAGGGTTTATTCTGAAGGTGTACTTCAACGAGATAGCGTTCCTGACTCCCATGAGTTGTGCTAATAAGATTTTTGTTGGTATTGCATGTGCGTATTATTTTCCATTCAAAAATCAATGTCGTAACTAGTGACTCGTTCACAGGGTTTTGCGACATATTTTCAATAAACTTCAAGGTTAACATGTTTGTTGCATTAGAATTATCATTCTCATAATAAACTTGTTCTGCTTGCATACATGTGCCTAAGCATTAATGAGGCTTGCACAATGAACGTCAGCTTGATCCTGCCGAGTTGGGATGCTTAAAAATTCTGAAGGATAGTCAAATCAAGGGGCATGTCGCCAAGAAACTCAGTGCAGAGTGGGCTTTCCCCAGTAAGTCGTGATGAGATGTAGCCAATCTGGGGCAGTCACGTTGAGAAATCTCTCTGAAGTTCAGTTATTCTAGGCATTCATCCGAAGATCAGGGGCAGTTACTTCGAGATCCGATAAATCTCTCCAAGAGTTTGAAGACCCTGGGGCAGTGTGAACGTCCAGTCTTCTGTAAAATCCTCTTGAGATGATTTCTTTCAATGGACCCTGTGGTCTGGGGAAAGTTAGGAAAGAACCATTGTTCACTCTTGACAATTGGTATGCAGCGATCAGCAGAAATTTGAAGTTCCAAGTCTCCTCCCCAGCAAAGAGCCTGAAGGTATCTTTTCCAGGAAGGTGTTGGAATTGATATTCTTCCCCAAGCAGAGAATCGTCCTCAAATTGAAAAGGGTTCTTCATGAGGATTTCTTATCCCCAGCAGTGTAGGTGGATTCCTCATTCTCAGTGGGATAAGACGATGGAATATTCTCAAGCAGTTTGAAGATGGTGAGAAGTCAGAGTATTCTCTTCCTCAACAGTCAGGTTTGGTATTTCCTGGCAAGTCAAAGTCCAATCTTCATTGGCATCTCCCCAACAGAGTTTGCAATTCAGCATGCGGTTCCTCTACAGAGTTTGCATCACCTGTGGTTATTGGTAGTACAGTTGGTTATCTCCCCACGGAAGATCAAATATTGGTGATCCCTTCCTCAGTGAAGTTTGCTTGTTCTATTCTGCGCATTCCTCGGCGGAGTGTCTTCTCATTCTTGCATATAGTAATCATCATTGCATTGCATCCTCAAAACGCGTAGCATTTCCATTTTGTATGGAGCATTACGCCATAGAAAGAAAAATTCAAACATGCATCAAAGCATAAGCCGGATTTAGTACCTTGTACGAAAGCCCAGATCAACCATCAATCAGAGCAGTGATCCCCAACCTCAGAGTTGACGCCTGTTTTCTCCAACCTCAGGGTTGACGCCTTTTATACCAACTTCAAAGTTGTCGTATACCTTTTGTCCAGCCTCAGAGTTGACGCCCTTTCTTCCCCAACTTCAAAGTTGTCGTATACCTTTTGTCCAACCTCATAGTTGACGCCCTTTATACCAACTTCAAAGTTGTCGTATACCTTTTGTCCAACCTCAGAGTTGACGCCCTTTATACCAACTTCAAAGTTGTCGTATACCTTTTGTCCAACCTTAGAGTTGACGCCCTTTATACCAACTTCAAAGTTGTCGTACATTCCTTCTCCAACCTCAGAGTTGTCGTACCTCCTTTTCTCAACCTCAGAGTTGATGAATATTCTTTTCTTTACCAACTTCAAAGTTGTCGTGGTTCTTTTCTCGACCTCAGGGTTGACGCCAACCTTACCAACTTCAAAGTTGTCGTGTACCTCTTCTCAACCTCAGAGTTGATGAACGTCCCTTTCTTCCCAAAACTCCTAGTTAACGCCTTTCATCTCTGACCTCAGAGTAGACGTATTGTGGCATGTCTCTAACCTCAGAGTTGACGTATATCCTTCTTCTGGCCCCAGAGTTGAAGTTATGGTTTTTCTCAACCTCAGAGTTGACGTCTACCTTTTCCTCAACCTCAGTGTTATTGTTTACTTCAAATTTTCTCAATCTCAGAGCGAATGCCATTTTTCATCAATCTTAGAGTTGATGGTCTACCCTCTTATCCCCAGCGGAGTCATCTTTGTAGGTCTGTTGATTCTACAAACCTTCGGTCAAAAGTCCATCTTAGGGTGGCAAATCAGCAAAGTCCAACCGTAGATTGGCAAAAGTCCATCCAAGGGTGGCAAAGCAAGGAAAAGTCCAACCGTAGATTGGCAAAAGTCCACCCGTAGTGTCGCAGGCCAGTAGTCGTCTGGCGTTGTACAAAAGACATTGTTAAAGTCCACCCGTAGCGTGGCAAGACAGTAGTCGTCTGGCGTTGTTCTAAAAGACATCTCTCCAGTGCTTTTCTTCCCACTAGAGTGTTATCCAAGCAGTGTTCATTTGGTTGGGTTTACATCCCTTTTTATTATTCTCCACAGAGTGCAAATTTTGTGGTTCTTTTTGTATTCAATCACCTTCTACCTTGAACGGCTGAAAGCCGTTGCTATCATCCATTCAGGTCCAAGATGATTGAATAGGGGCAGCTGTAGCACCCCAAAATTTGCCCTCTCTTTTTTAACCTTTTTCTGGCTTTTGTTTCGCATTCATTTTGCATCATTAGGTCATAGTTCATAATCATTTAGTGCATTGGACTTCTAAGATATGGGGTCGAAGGTCTTCTTGTTATTAGTGCTTTTCTTATTCAGAGGTGATTCAGTTGGATCATAATTCAGAGGCGCGGGGTCAGAGTTCATTGGTGTGAGTCAGGGTTTAACTTAGTCATGGATCAAGACCTTTCATTATTGTCAGTGTGCATACCAAGGAGAATATCAGGTGAGGTTCAATGGATGGAGATTTTCATGCCAGAGGCATCTTGATATTCACAGTACAAGAGATCGAGTTGTGGATTTATATTGTGGTCAAGGCACTATTGTCTGCTCAATTGCTTATCACTTGTTGTTGGGGATTTGTTGAGAATGCAAGTTTGGTTTGAATTGGAAGTCTAATCGGTTATGTGGATTTCTTGGAATTTATTCTTCATTATCCATATCATTCAAAATATCACTAAGTATCCACTTCCATTTTTGTTATCCACTTTTTAAGAACCCATTTCAAATCCAATTCTAAAAATCCATTCTTTCTTAATTCATTTTTTCTTTTTTATTTCTTTCTCTTTATTCACATTTTAATTCCAATCCCAAAACCGTCATACATTCTCATCCATTTTTCTAAACTTATATCCAATCCATCATAACCATTTTTAACCGTTTTTCCTTATCCAAATTAATCCATTAAACCATTACAAATATCCATATCCATTGTTCATTTCCAAATATTCATATCCATTTTTCTAAACCAATTTATACACATCATTTTTAATATCCATCTCATTATCTATTTCATTTCATAACCATTTTTTCCAATTTATCAAATATCCAATTAAATAAACCACAAAAAAGTTTCACTCATTTACAAGCCATGTTGCTAAATTGTCACGAATAAATAATGCCAAAGTGAGGTCATGATGCATCAATAACTGGCAACGTGAATAATAAGTTGTTCCAACTTTTGCCAAACCAAATTTCGCCATTGCCCACTATACACTCCATGTGACTTTTCAACACACACAATACTCCTTTTCAAAATCATGAAAGGCCCACACTGCATCCATTATAACAATCCTATAACCTGCAGTGGCAACATATAATACAAGTGCGAAAAATGACAAAACCAAATTGAGAAGAAACTGCAATAGAACTTCACAGAAAGGATCACAAAGCAGAAAACAATTACAAAAACAAGTGCAGACCAAGTACAAATTCCTGACCTTTTGCCACAGCTCACTCTAACTACACAAAGACACACAACAAAGTTCACCAAGCTTCTAACAGAATTTCACAAATCCCAAAAACTCTAACCGAATTCACCTGTAAATACCATCTTACCCTTGATTTATGTTATAAAAACCTGCATCATCTTCATTCTTGAGGTCTTCACCATTTTTTCATCAACCATCATTCTGCACAATTTCTCATTAAGCTTCATCCTCTTCATTCTTCAAGAGGTTCTTGAGATTCTGCTCATCATCATCATCATCATTCTTCAACCATCTTCTGTGACTTCATTCTTCTGCTGCCTTCTCCATTTTCATTTCTTCAAATCAGAACCTGTAGAAAACCGCAACAGAAATTCAGAAGCTCAACATCAATTCGGAAGTTCACAACCTGCAACAACTTTAGTCATCCTCATCGTAACAACTTTTTGCAAAGTCTTGAAGCTATCAAGTTGCTCTACAGCAAGGTTCAACTGCAAGTATTCACGCTCTTCGGCATCGTCAATTCACTCCATTCTCTCTGCAACCACAACAACCGCAACACGGTTCTGCATCAAAGAGGCAACACGAGGGAATTCAAAGTCACAACAATTCAAAACATATCAGAGCGGAATTCAAACGAAGAAGAAGAGATCCAGCTAGAGTAAATCGAAGAAGAATCAAAAGCAAAGAAGAATATTATCTCACCTCTGGTTTTCTGTTTCTCGTCGTAAACTTGAAGAAGCATCAGACTCTCTCTGGTCGGTAAGCTTTCTGAACTTTTCATTTCTTCATTTCGTATACCGCCGGCTTGCAAGTAGGTTGTGTTGTCTCCACTTCGCTGTTTCCTTTTGCCGTGAGTGAATGTCTCAGTTCGGTGTGTGGTCGTGATTGCGCGTAGAGTTAGATATTTGTGGCTTGCTGTTGATTTGATCTGTGTCTTGTACGTTGAGCGAGTTTGAGCGTTGCCGGCACTTTTGCGATGGAGGAAATACGAGCGATCGGAGAAGGATACCATCCCGTCGTGTTTTTCCGGTCTTGAAAATTGTACGAATTGAGTTGAAGCAGAGATCAAAGAGTGAGCGCGAGTTAGTTGAGTTGTTCGTTGCGGTGAGGTTCGGTTGGCAGGGATTCTAGAAGCGGACGAAGCTTGTTCGTTTTTAGACGATGATGTTGAAGGTGAAGGAGAACGTCATGACGGAAGAGAGCAATTCGACGGTGAAGGAGAAGGAAGTGTGGCGGCGCCGTTTGCAAAAATTGTTGAGTGGTGTTGAGGATGCCACGACGCGAGCGAGATGGAGGAAAGGACCATGGCGCGATGCGTTGTTTGTTGTTGCTCCGACACGGTATCGTTTTGTTTCTCCGGCGATGATGATGTTAAAGGAAGGTGACGGCAAACGGTGGTGACGGCGTGATAGGCGAAGGAGAGGGACGAAGTTGGGAGGTTGAGGAAGACGGCAGATGAGTTAGGGTGATTTACTGAGGTTCAATGCATGTGAACTCCTTTTGGGCATTTAGGTTAACAAGGCGGTTGGGTCGGGTCCTTGAGCCCGCATTGGTTTTATGATCATACCATATTTTAATTCTTTCCACACCCCCGTTTTATTCGCTACACCCCATACTTCTCCCACTTGCAGATCGCTAATGGCACCCCTGGCTTCTTGACCATTTTTGTTGGACCTAAAGCCTGCAAAGCCCAGACGTTGGTTTTTTTTGTCACACCACTACAATTTCTGCTTACACCCCCTGACTGTTGCTTCAAGTATTGGGCCTTGAACTTCCAAGCCCAGCGCCTGGGCTGTTATTTACACCACTCCAAACATTATTTGCACTCCTTGTTGGTTTTTGGTTTTTATTTTTAAATGTTATGCTAATTGGAATTAATTAGAATATTAGATTTTAATTTTAGAATTAATTTTCTTTTAATTAGGTTTTAATATTAGAATTAGTTTTTTCTAGAAATTAATTAGATTAATATTAGAAGTATCTTTAACTAGAAATTAAGTGGAATATCTTTTAGAGATTAACTTGAATTAATTCTAGATTTAATTTTAGGAATAGTATTAGTTTTAATTCTAGATTTAACATTAGGATTAATATTCTTTATATTTAGTTTAGAATTAACTAGAACTAATTTTAGAATTAGTTTTTAATCTTAGATTAATCTTTTCTTACTAGAATTTAATCTTGATTTTTACTTAGCATTTTAATTCTAGCTTGGTTATTTTTGACCATGATTTTAATTGCCTATTCTTGGATTAATTGTTGATTAATTTCTGATTAATTCCTGATTAAATGCTTATTTGCTTACTTAATTTTCTTCATCCCTCTTTAAGATCAACTTAACTTCCATATTGGAAGTAAGTTGCTTCTTATGTTATTCTCCTCCTTTTTTAGGATAGTGCTCTTCAAACCACACTTAACCATAGGATCACCATGTATGATAACATTAGGACTCTTAGTTTCCCTTTAGAGTTTCCTTCGGGTTTTCGCTCTTCTCATCTCAAAATAAAAGTAAAAAACACTTAATAAAGGTTAACGTGTATTGCGCTTGAGCCTTCTATGTGGGAAGTGGGGAACGAGGGGCTTCCTCTCATTCTTCTAGGACACCTAGTGTACGTCCTGTTGGGGATGATGCGCGAAGTATTCGTTCCTGTATTTAAGACTTTGGTTTAATGCAAGTTACAAATAACTGTAAAAGACACTTCTTGTTTAAAAAAACTTCAAACCAACAATAACGTCTTTCCTTCGGGAATTTTTTTCTCATCTCACTCACTCTCAACGTACGAACGTGCTCCTCTTCGTTCTCTTGCAAGATGGTAACACACTCGGACCAGCGAGCCTGCAACACCTGAGCTAGAACGTTAGTCGTTCCCTAAAAACACAAACAATCCATCCCTAGTGAGGGGTACTACGTCGCTCTGATTCTCATGCTCCCGATGAGATACGTAGGCAGTGGGGTAGGGCCCATTCGAGCACCTCTTTTATTTTCCCTACATTTATTTCTCTTTCTCTCTCCTTTCCTTTTCCAGTTCTCCAGCTAGCAGCTCCTTTTCCAGTACCCTTTCTTTACACCCTTTGATCGAGACAAGCAAGCGTGGATCCCATCGGGTACGATGGACGCGTGGGGGTGCTAATACCTTCCTCTCGCGTAACCGACTCCCGAACCCAGTTCTCTTGGTCGCAAGACCATGCTCTTTCCTTTCCTTCAGATTTATGCGGTGTTTCCTTTCCCTCTCTTGGGATAAATACACGTTGCTGGCGACTCTGTTTCGGTGCCACTTTCGCGTTTGTACTTGGATGAAAATCTCGGGAGCGACACCTGCCAAAAACGATTGGACTTAAGACCTGCTAGGGATACCATTCACCACCAGACTCTGCTTGGGGATATGAGCACCTTTATCCTGCTGAAGAGTACTGATCATCATCGACACATCTGCTTGGAAAATAGTAGTTGTCAACATCCACCCTGCTAGGGGATAAACAAATGTTTCCTGACTAGCTGGGGAAAAAACGACTGCCCCATTTTCTTTGGGGAAACACCATCTTTGATCAAAGAAGATGCTCCATCAATATCTTGCTGGAGAGGCTGCAGAAATGACAATTTCGGGCTACCTTCTGAGGAAAGATGAGCCAAATCACAACTCTGGCTGGGGTGAACCTCTTATATCCTGCTGAGGGAGACGATCCTCAACGACTCCGCTTGGGGAATTACTTCTTTATACTCTGTTAAGGAAGACGATCCTCGATACTCTGACTGGGGAGAGCATCAAACTGCTGAGGAAGATCAGACTTCAAAGTTGGGGAGCAAAGCTCTACTGGGGAGGTACACCTGTCATCCTGCAAAACCAACAGAAAGGTCTACGTGCAAAAATGATTACTTTGATTATCATCATAGTGACTGACGCCTAAGCAATTTCCACTGTTTTCCTACTTGTTTCATAGAGCTCGATCATTTTAGCATGTAATGTTTATCAAAAATATCGGACATTTCCACAAACAAAACAGGTAAAACAAAAACAAAAGCTCTTTGACTGAAATGCAAACTTTATTGAATGAACAGCCTATAAATAGGCATTTACATTTGGAAGCAATTCCTAAAAAGAGGTAATTGCGCAAAAAAGCAAAAGAAAATACACATGTCAGCAATGTGGGGAACAGACATTCACCATGACTCGACTCAGCTATAACCCACATGACTTGTTTATCCGCAGATGCTTTGGCCTTTGAAGATGACTGACTAGACTGATTCCTTTCCTTCGAATTTTCCAAGTGTGAATAATGATCACAGATCGAACGCGGATCGTAGTCTTTGCTTTTAAATCCCTAACTTTTGCCTGGATCGCCCATTTCGGGTTTTCAATCCACCGGGATACCCATTTTTGCCAAAGTTGCCTTTTCAGGTTTTCAACCTTGCGGGTTTATTTCTTTTTTTCTTTTTATCCCTAACTTTTTCCTGAACCTTTTCTTTTTATGGTTCGCCAGGATGCCCCATTTTTGCCTGAACCTTTTTTTTATGTTCAGCGGGTATCTTTTATGCAAAGTATTTTTTGACTACATCCGCATTCACAGGGGACGTAAAATCTTCGCCATCCATAGTTGAGAGTAATAAGGCTCCGCCAGAGAAAACCTGTCTTACTACATATGGCCCTTCGTAATTCAGAGTCCATTTGCCCCTGTGATCCATTTGAGGAGGAGTGATCATTTTCAAAACCAATTCACCAGCCTAAAAACACCGAGGACGCACTTTCTGCTCAAATGCTTTTTTCATCCTGCTCTGATACAACCGGCCATGCGCAATGGCTTTCAATCTCTTCTCTTCAATGAGGTTCAGTTCATTCAGTCGGAAACGCACCCACTCAGCTTCATCAAGCTTCACGTCTGTCAGAATTCTCAAAGAAGGAATCTCAACTTCTAATGGCAGAACTGCTTCCATACCATACACCAGTGAGAAAGGGGTTGCCCCAGTTGATGTGCGAACCGAAGTGCAATATCTGTGCAAAGCGTAAGGCAACATCTCATGCCAGTCTTTGTATGTCACTACCATCTTCTGCACAATCTTCTTTATGTTCTTATTAGCCGCTTCAACAGCCTCATTCATCTTCGGACGATAGGGAGAAGAATTGTGATGTTCGATCTTAAAGCTCTGACATAGCTTCTTCATCATCTTATTGTACATATTTGAACCATTATCAGTAATGATTCTCTCCGGGACTCCATACCGGCAGATGATGTCCTTCTTAATAAATCGGGCTACCACTTGTCTGGTGACGTTGGCATACGATGCTGCTTCCACCCACTTCGTGAAATAATCAATAGCCACCAGGATAAAACGATGTCCATTCAAAGCGGTCGGCTCGATCTTCCCAATTATGTCAATGCCCCACATGGCAAAAGGCCAAGGTGACGACAAAAAATTCAGAGGAGTAGGCGGTACGTGCACCTTATCAGCATAAATCTGGCATTTATGACATTTCTGGGCATATTTAAAATAGTCAGACTCCATAGTCATCCAATAATACCTGGCTCTTAACAATTTTCTTGCCATAGCATGCCCATTGGCATGAGTACCAAAGGAGCCTTCGTGAACCTCTTCCATTAACAGACCTGCCTCGTATTCATCAACACATCGTAGCAAGACCATGTCAAAGTTTCTCTTGTATAACACATCGTCTTTGTTCAAAAAGAAGTTTCCTGATAACCTCCTCAATGTATTTTTATCCCTGGAAGATGCCCCAGCTAGGTATTCCTGACTCTTCAAGAAGACTTTGATATCATGATACCAAGGCTTGCCATCTGATACACCTTCAACCGCAAACACAAAAGCAAGTTTGTCCAAGCGCATGATTCTGATTGAAGGTGTTTCATTCCAACGATTCACTTGATACATTGATGACAACGTTGCCAACGCATCATCCATCTGATTCTCTATCCGGGGAATGTGATGGAAGTCCACTCTGTCAACGAAAGGTAACAACCTTCTGGCATAGTTGTTATACGGAACAAGATTCGCTTGACGAGTCTCCCATTCACCTGTAATCTGATTAACCACCAACGTAGAATCACCATAAACATCGAGGTTCTTGATTCTCAAATCAATTGCTTCTTCTAACCCCACGATGCATGCTTCATACTCTGCCTTATTGTTGGTGCATACGAACGCCAATCGGGCAGTGAAGGGTATATGAGAACCCTTTGGAGTCATAATGACTGCCACGATTCCGTTACCATATGAATTAACAGCTCCATCAAAAACCAACTTCCACTGAGATCCAATCTCAGGTCCCTCATCAGGCAAAGGTTCTTCACAATCCTTCATCTTCAGATACATGATATGCTCATCCGGAAATTCAAACTTCATCGGTTGATAATCCTCAATTGGCTGTTCGGCAAAATATTCTAACAAAACACTTCCCTTAATGGCTTTTTGGGAAACATACTGAATATCGTATTCCGTCAGAACAATCTGCCAACGGGCTATCCTACCAGAAAGTGCTTGCTTCTCAAACACATACTTGATCGGATCCATCTTTGAAATCAAAAGGATTGTATGGTTTAACATATACTGCCTCAAACGCTTAGCGGCCCAAGCGAGTGCACAACATGTTTTCTCCAACATTGAGTACCTTGACTCGCAATCAGTAAACTTTTTACTCAAGTAGTAGATGGCGTGCTCCTTTCTACCTGACTCGTCTTGTTGACCGAGCACATAACCCATTGAATTCTCAAGAACCATGAGATACATAATCAAAGGCCATCCTGGCACTGGTGGCAGAAGGACCGGAGGTTCCTGCAAGTATTCTTTAATCTTTTCAAACGCCTTTTCACAATTTTCATTCCACCTGACTGCTTGATCTTTTCTTAACAACTTGAAGATTGGTTCACACGTGGCCGTGAGATGTGAGATGAACCTAGCAATGTAGCTTAATCTCCCCAAGAAACCACGAACCTCTTTTTCTGTTTTCGGCACAGGCATTTCTTGTAAGGCTTTTACCTTCGCAAGATCAACCTCGATACCTTTTTCACTAACAATAAACCCCAGCAATTTTCCTGATCTCACCCCGAAGGTGCATTTGTTCGGATTCAACCTCAGTCTGAATTTTCTCAATCTTTCAAATAGCTTCTGAAGATTCACCAGATGTTCTTCCTACGTTTGTGACTTCGCAATCATGTCATCAACATAGACCTCAATCTCTTTGTGTATCATATCATGAAAGAGAGTCACCATCACCCGCTGATAAGTTGCCCCTGCATTTTTCAATCCAAAGGGAATCACTTTGTAGAAAAAAGTTCCCCACGGTGTTATGAATGTTGTTTTCTCCATGTCCTCTGGGGCCATCTTGATTTGGTTATACCCAGAGAAGCCATCCATGAAGGAAAACACCGAATACTGAGCAGTATTGTCAACTAACACGTCAATGTGAGGGAGCGGGAAATCATCCTTTGGGCTTGCTCTGTTTAAATCCCTGTAATCAACACACATTCTGACCTTTCCATCCTTCTTAGGTACAGGCACGATGTTAGCAACCCATGGAGGATAATTTGTTACGGCAAGAAAACCGGCATCTAGCTGTTTCTGAACCTCTTCCTTGATTTTAACAGACATCTCCGGTTTAGTTCTTCTCAACTTTTTTTTGGCCGGAGCACAACCTTCTTTAATTGGTAGCCGATGTACAACAATATCAGTATCGAGCCCAGGCATGTCTTGGTAAGACCAGGCGAAGATGTCCACATACTCACGAAGCATTTCAATCAATCTTCCCTTGACACTGTCTTCCAATGTAGCCTCTATCCTTACTTCCTTTCTGGCGTCCTCGGTTCCCAGATTCACAATCTCAATTTCCTCCTGATGAGGTAGGATGACTCTCTCCTCTTGCTTCAATAATCTGGCCAACTCTTCGGGTAGTTCACAATCTTCGTCAGTCTCTTCTTCAGCCTGATAGATTGGATTGTCAAAGTCATACCGAGCTATAGCTGAGTCATGATCGGTGCCATCTGAACAAAAAGACCTGCATGATTGATGAGGTATGTCTTATTATGTATGCAACAAAAGAAACACATTGCCATTTTGATGTGGGTTTTTAATGCATAAAAAATAAAAAACAGAAAGATAGAGATCAAAATATTTGAGTGTGAAAAGTCCTTTATTGATGATAAAGCAAAACATGCAACAGTTAAAAGCCCTACAAATAAAATCACTACGTCTTAGGCAAAACGCAGGATTAACATAATAGGAAAAAAAAGCAATTACTTGAAGCTAGTCACTTGAATGACTTTTTTAGAAGACCTGTTGCACAGACTTTCTCCCGGGATGCAAGGGCGGATCCAGCTATCCATGTCACAATCACTGTCTCCTTCTTCCTCAATGGCATTAGCACTGTCAAAGAAAACAGCGGCACTGGTGAATAGGACTGGGCCATAGAATTTGGGAGGATCCCCATCTCTCCTGGATGGCTTGTATCCCAATCCATAGGTATTCCTCTTCTCCTGAACATCAACAACTTGGCCCCACCTCTGTGAGCTACCAGGCTCAACCACAGCTTTGGCGTATTTAAAGGAAGACATAGAGATCTCAGGCTGATTTTCCCCTGCTGGCTGCTCTATAGCTTCAGACTGGACAACCTCTTCAGAAACCTTCACCCTCTCAAACCCCTGACACAAAGTCTCATGGATTTCACCATCCACTTCCACATACTTAAAAGTGGACAGCTGACTAATCATTATGTCTTTTTCTCCGCACACTGTCACTACGTGACCATCAACAATGTAGTTCAACTTTTGATGCAAAGTGGAGGTTACAGCGCATGCACCATGGATCCAAGGACGACCTAACAGACAGCTGTATGCTGGCTGAATATCCATTATATAAAATGTTGCATCAAAGATTTCCGGCCCAACCTTGATCAGAAGCACAATCTCACCAAAGACAGATCTCTTCGAGCCATCAAAAGCTCGCACCACCAAGTCACTTGGTGTACAAATAAGTCCCCTGGTATCTAACTTCATTAATGCTTTCTTTGGCAATACATTCAACGATGATCCAGTATCAACCAAAACATGCGACATTAGTGATCCACGGCACTCAATCGAAATATGCAGGGCATTGTTATGATTCCTCCCAGCGGGAGTCAGGTCAAGATCTGTAAAGCCTAAGCCATTAACCACATTCACGTGCGCCACAACCCCTTCCAGTTGGTCAACAAAAATCTCTTGAGGAACATAGGCCGCATTCAAAACTTTCAGAAGAGCATTCCTATGAGCTTCGGAGCATAACAACAATGACAGAATAGAAATCTTCGACGGGGTTTGATGTAACTGGTCTACAATTTTGTAATCACTTTTCCTGATGAGCCTCATAAACTCCTCTACATTTTCAGAAAAAGCATCACCAGCCGGCTTTACCGTAGAATCCACAATCACTGGAGTCTGAACAGAACCATCCAATACCTGTTTTCCCTTATCTTGCCTAGAAGTACTGGGTTGATCATTAACAGGAGTAAGCACTCTACCACTTCTCGTTATAGCATCAGTTTCAAACTTAACCTCAGGATTAGAACTCACTGATGTAGTAGCCATTAATTCCTGCTTTTGTCCATTGACAAACACCTCGGCGCCATAATTCCAGGGAATAGCCTTAGTACTTTCATACGAAATGGGTCCAGCCCTTGGGATAACAACTGGAGGTGGCCTTGCCAGACCTGAAATAGTAATTGTTTTGAAAGGAATAGTGATAGTAGAAACCTTCTCACTAACAACCTCTTCTTGTTGATTACACCGATCAAACTGTAAGCAGCCCTCATCAATCAGATTCTGGATACCCATCTTCAACAAATCACAACCATTATCCTTCATCAAACAATCTGAACAGTTCTCATCAAAACCCGAATAGACGCCACCCTTCAATAACCTATTTTTAACCACAGCCAGCGGAGTCTCCAGCTCCTCAATATCCATGATCAAATTTAAAGCTTCACCTTCCTCAATTATCGCATTCACCCTCGGCCCATTGTGATCAGGCATCGGGTTTTGAATAACATTGGGCCTATCATTCGAGAAATTGATAGCTTTGGAGTCTACAAGGTCTTGCACCTTGTGATGAAACGCCCTATATTTCTCCACAGTGTGCCCCGGGGCACCAGAGTGAAAATTGCAGTGTGCGTTAGCATCGTAGTCTCGTGGGAGTTCCCCTGTTGGTGGAGCCAGGGTACGGAGCTCAACTAGACACAACTGCAGCAAATGTTGCAACAACTATGCATACGACATCGGTGGTTGTTCAAAATGCCTCTCTGCATTTCTTTGTCTATTCTGATACTGGCCTTGCTGCCTGTTCTGATTAGCATTATTCCTTTGTTGCTGTGGTGGAGGTAACGTTGCTGGGATGGTTACCGATGCTACTTGTTGATTATTATTCTAACGATGTTTCCCTTTTATCTTGTAAGATGATACATCATTGGCCTCTCCTTTCTTCTTATAACCATCAAATGGCTTCTTTCCATGTCCGGAGGACGATCCGTCACCACTAGAAACTTTTCCAGCCTTAATTCCAACCTCTACCTTCTGCCCGATCGCAATCACATCTGCAAACTTGCCTAGTGAACAAGGCAATAGCTTCTCATAATAGTGCTTAGGCAGTGTGTCCATAAACATATCCAACATCTCCTTTTCCAGCATTGATGGCTGTACTCTAGCCGCCAATTCACTCCACCTTTGCACGTATTCTTTGAAACTTTCATCATTTTTCTGGGACATGCTCAACAGCTGAGTTCTGTTAGGAGCCATGTCTGTGTTATACTGGTAATGCTTGATAAAAGCTGTAGCTAGCTCTCTCCAAGTACGAACATCTCTACTTTCCAGCGCCATATACCACTCCAAAGACGCGTCGGACAGGCTGTCTTGGAAAAAGTGCATCATTAGCTTTTCGTCCTTGGCATGGGCAGCCATCTTCCTGGTATACGCCTTTACATGAGTTCTCGGGCAGGTAGAACCATTATACTTCTCTAGTGTAGGAATCTGAATCTTGTGTGGAATGACAATATCAGGGACCAATCCTAGGTCGTCCAAATCTATTCCCAGATCATCCTACTTCACAACCCCTTTCAGTTGCGCCTCGATTAAACGGATCCTCTCATCACTGATAATAGGAAGACCAGCGTCCAAGCTTCTGACTGAAAAAACATCATCTTGTTGATCATCAAAACGATGGTCATGGATAGCTCGAACAGTGCTTCCTTCTCCAACCACTGAGGGAATCCCACCCTGTCCACCAGCGCCAGGAATAGGAATGTTGATACCAGCACCACCTCCGCCCGGAGGAATAACACGATTAAGAAGACCACCGTGTAAGATACCATTTTCATCAACCTGCGACACCAAAGGCTGAACTAGAGTTCTGAATTCATTCTGACTCTGCACCACACCCTGCATCATCTCCATGAATTGATCGATGCGAGCTTGCATAACTGCCATGTCTGCCTGAACTTTGTCCATCACTCTACTTTGATTAAGCCTGGTAGAATACCGATGAGTTGGTTGATCAATCCTGACTGTCAAAAAGAGAGAGCATAAGAAAACCAGAGAATCCGAGATAACCTGCTATGCAAAATGAGATGATTATGCAAATGTAAATGCAAACATGTATGAACATCATCAAGGCGATCTATCCCTTGATTCCAGTTTTAACAGCAGAAGAGAACTGAATTCCTGATCATATAAAGAGAATAAGCATATGTTACAACACAAGTCTGAATAAGCATAACCAAAGACCCCGACCAACAAGCCTGGCGGTGATCTCGGAAATACAAAGAAAATAGCAGCAAGGAAACTAAGGCATATCATCAAGATTCAGCCGTGCTAGAATTCCCCATTCGTCATTCTTTTTGCACCAATTCTGTACTTCCTTGAGAAGCTTCTTGGTATTTGGATGCTCTGGTCTCTGAATAAACTCCTGAATCAAAAGATCCCTCCTGTGCAAGATTTCTATTAAATAACGACTATGCAATTCCCAATCACCTTCTCCATAAGCTCCACCTGAACTTGGACCTTCGTTTCTGGCTCTTTTCACTTCGGCTTGGATCTTCAGTTGTTCCATATCTGCCATGGTTACCTTGAGCTTTTCCTCAATTGCTCTCCTCTCAAAGACCCCTGATAAAATATCTTTATCCTTTTCCCGAAGCTTTGTCTTCAAACCTTCAATCTGCTCCAGATACTTGTCCTCTTTCAACCTGTTGGCAGTAATTGCTATATTCCGACGGTCATGGAACCTGTAAATTCTTGACATAGCATAAGCCAACTCTTTCTTTTTAGACGAAAGGACCTTGCAAACACTTCTCAACGCTTGAGCTACCTTCTCTCTGGCTGTGGCTTCTTTAGACAATTCTTTCTCCTTTACAGCCAAAAGTTCTGATTTCAACCTGGCAACATGGATAGCTTCGCCATTTTCATGCTTTAACTGACCAACCTCTCTGCCCAGCTCACGATTCTCCTCTCAGAGTTTCTCCTTCTCAGCCCATAACTTATCGTACTTCTCTATATCAACAGTCGTGGGAGCCTCGATCATCAAGGGATACAAAGGTGGTTCCACCGGGAAGGGAAGAAGCTCTTCTTCTGCTCTTTTCTTAATCCACTCTTCATAGGAAGGAAAAGCCCGGTTATTACACTTCCCAAATGAAGTTTTTCCCTTCTTGGTCACCTGCTTCCAAGCATTCACAATCTTCCTTATCATCTCTTGATCCCCAGTACCATTGAAGAATAAGGACTCTCTGATATCTCGCTCTTCAGGTGGACCTCTCAAAGGATAACCAAACTGCCTGATAACAAGGGAAGGATTATAGTTAATTCCACCTTTTCTCCCTATCAAGGGTACATTAGGGAACTCTCCGCACTTGCAAATAATCTCCATCCCTAGCAAGTCATGGTTGAACCAAACAATGTTGTCAACAGTCAAGCCCATTAACCTCTTTGACCACTCCAGTGAATCTTCTTATCAACGAAAGCGCCAGCTTCGGGGAGATGACTCAGAAACCAAGTAGATAAGAGTGGTGTACAGTAACTCACAGTTCTTCCACGCCTATTCTCATTCTTGTAGTGGACTGAGTGATACACATCACCTAGCAAGGTAGGTATAGAATTCTTTGAAATAAAGATTCTGACAGCATGCATATCCACCAGATCAGGAACATTGGGAAACAGGACAATCCCATAGATGTACATAGCCAGAATAGCTTGGAAAACAGTCCAATTCCTCTCCTTAACATGTATGCAAGCTTGATCAAACAAGAACTTCAATAAGAAACCCTTAGCTCCTTGTTTCTCCACAATATTGCTGCTCAGAGCGGATTCACCAATATGAAGTGCAATGGCCATTTCTTTTATCCCGGGGCGTTCTTCAGAAAAGAATACTATGTCATGCCTGATGGAGATTCCCAAAATAAATGAGAACTCCTCCAACGTTGGAGCCAAGATATAGTATAGGAAAGTGAAGCAACGCAAAGATGGATCATAGAACTGAAGAAGTGTATGAATGGCATCCTTCTCATACTTAGAGATATTGTAGAAAAACTTCAGAAGTCTCCCATACTCTCCACCGAACTCTGTATGAACTCCGAGACCAGCCATACTAATCAGCTTGTGAATCAACGTCAAGGTCGGGTCTGGGAACGAATAAACAACAGTCTTCTTTCTCTAGACATCCATGTTAAGGTAAACTCAGAAAACCGGAATCAAGAGTAAGATGCAAGCCCTGAAAAATGTCAAACATGTTAGAATGCAAGAAAAATGATATGCATATGCAAGCATGGGATCAAGGCATCACTGCTGGATGTGTTGTGCTGTTAACTGAACGAGAACCACAACCCAGAAAACCAGAATTCTAGAATACCGAACCACTGAGATAACCAGAAACCCAGATAATCAAACACTGATGAGAAATCCAGAAAACCGGGTAGGTTGAAGGTTTCGGTTTCTTGCAGACTGCAAACACCCATCCCTTCTCACATGTGGGTTCTAGAAAACCGAGGATCTTCAATATCACGGGCTCTCAGGTCGAGAAATAATGATACGTTCACCATTTCTGGTTTGGCATCATCATCAATCGAGGAGGCCTCAAATGATTCCCCTAAAAAATAAGGTCAACCATTGCGAGTCCCTCAGCATTGGGTCCTCGGATCGATAAGTGTAATGGGTTTGCCATTTCTGGTTGGCCATTATCACAGGTCGGGAGGAGACGCGCAACTGAGGTATCGGAGAAACGGTCACCAGAGTCGACAGCTCTCTAGATCAACACCCTGAAATGCGCAACACACACACGTCAGAATGCGTCCCAAGATAGCCTTGTCTGGTTGTGAATTTCGTGAACACATGAAATTCTGGTATCAGACGTGTGATGTTAAGGTGTGATGTCACAACAACACACTCTGCACAATGGACAGCAATAACAGTAAAATAACACCAAGAATTGTTGACCCAGTTCGGTTACAACCAACCTACTCTGGGGGCTACCAAGCCAGGGATGGAATTCACTACTTGTAGATATAATTTACAGACTCAACGACCCGTTGACAATCTCCTAAACTTATACTCTACTAATGACTTCCTACCTAAGAAACCACTTAGGTATGAGAACACCACTCAATCCCTTACAAACACTCAAAGAACCCACTTTGAGTACCCTTGATCTTACTTCACAGCTTCGATCAATTCAAACAACTCTCTTTGCTTCACAGCTTTAGAGAGGACAGATAACCAATTCACCCTTGAATGGTTTACTCACGATTCGTACAAATATCTAAGACACTCAGCCTCTGCTCTTGATCTTCAATCTGTACTTTTTCCTTTGGTCTTGTACGCTTTATATAGCTCCTGAATTAGGCTTGGACTTGTCACAATATTTGATCAGATTTGTTAATTAAAACTGAATCTTCAAAACATATTTTATCCCCAAAATCTTTTTAAATCTTCAACCTTTTAATTCTCCAACAGACCTACAACCAAATCTCCCATGTAACAGAAAATATCTATCCCAAGATATTCTCATCCAATGAGTCAACCACTCTCCACAATTCCAGCTAATACGCGTGCCCTAATAACATATCCTGCTGTTATTAATTCTGCAGGTCTGATTTTACAACATCACCTGTGTGACATCAGACATCCAACTTCAGCATTTAACAACTTAACACAGCCCAGTGTTAAGACTTCAATGTTACAACATCAGCACCTTGACATCAACATTGAATAACCTTTGTTTTACCAAAATTCTAGCCAATCCAGGAACTAACAATCTCCCCCTTTGGCTAATTTTGGCTAAAACAACCTCTGCAATCAACTTCTGTACTCTGCACCTTCAGAGATATCAGCAGCGGAATAATCTTCAGAAATTTGAAACTCATTAGCAGCAGTTTGACACTTTGCATAGTCTTCATCACTTGATCTGCTGCAGCACCATCTTCATTATTGACAACAGCCAATTGGTGCTTCTCCTTGAAAACATGAACCAGCATCACAGCTGTTCAGTAGCTCATAATGTGCAGCAATTTACTCCCCCTAGATGTCTGCTTGGCTGCACTCTTCAAATGTCATGATATCTTCAAAACTCCCCCTCAATAGCTGCATTACCACTTTTCAACTAAACACCTTTTGGCAGCATCAATCTATCTCCCTTTTAATCTCTGCATCACATCAGCAGCATATGGCAATAATCCTCTTGACTATCTTGGCTATGTTCTCCCCCTTTTTAGCCACAATTAGGCAAACTTCAGTAAGAAGCCCTATTAACTATAGTCAGTACACCCTAGCTCTCATTGTTAGCCTCTCAGTTAGCAAACAGGCAAAACAAATCATAGAAGGAAACTAAAAACAGTGCATAAAACAGCACAATATTCAAATTACAAAACCAACAAACAAAAACTAAACTAATACAAAACTAATATCTAAGGACAGCAGATAGAGATTAGTCTTCATTCGAGCTGGTACCATCAGCATCTTCTTCACCCTCATCTGACCTGGAGTCCTCAGTGTCACCATTGTCTTTCCCCTGTTCCAAGTTTTTAACCATCTGCCCAATCTTCATTTTCCTGTCAGTGCTGGTCTTGATAACCATGTCAAGATCCTTGCAGGTCGCCCTTAACTCTTTAATCAGTTCAGATTTTGTACTGACCTTCTTAATCCCAGAGCTTGATGTTTCAACAATGTCTGGAACATGGCTCCCAGCAAACAGTTTGGGATGCAAGATAAAGCTGATTTCCTCTTACATGCTGTGTCTGAACTTGTTAAGATGCCTGGATGTTGTTTCATCATAACTCCACAGATGAGCGAAGGAAATGATATAGGCAGTTTGATAGCATTAGTGGTGGCATGTCTTGCAGTCTGCTCAAACACATATGCTCCATAGTCAAATTTCTTCTTAGTACCCACAGCATAAATAAACCTCCCTAGTCCCACAGCTATTGTGGTTTTATGATTGGTAGGCACCTAATTTGCGGCTCCAATTCTGTGTAAGACAGCATACTTAACACTGAGTTTGCTAGTTGGCAGTTTCCCTTTCAAGGGCCACACCTTAACTTGACCAGCAGTTATTTCCTTGCAGACATCATTCTCTGTGGCTTCTAGCTCAGCAAATTCTTCATCTTTTCTTCCTAGATACTTGTTTATAACTTCAGGAGAGAATTCAACACATCTTCCTCTCACAAACACTTTCATGTAGTCCACACTGCTTTTGTCTGAAATCTTCACAGGAATATTGACCACAAATTCCTTAACCAGGCTGTCATAGCACTTAGAGAACCCATGAACCGTCTTCATCAGACCAGCAGTCTTGATCACCTCTATGATTTCTTTAATCTCCATAATTTCTTTCCCAATCTCTCTTTCAAGAGCAAGTCTTCTTTGACAGATGAACTTCCACATCGACGCACTGCTTGCATAATGGAATGAAATGTTATCAACCGGAGCCTCAGGTATCTTGTCAGCAATTCTCTTCAAGATTGCCTTTCTGACAGGAGTGAAGTCTTGAACATTATCCTCAACATCATACTCTGATTCAGATTCTTCCATTAGCTTCCTTTTTCTGGGATTCACATAAACCTTACTCCATGCTTTTGTTGACCCAACAACAGTCTTTTTCCTCTTCTCACCAGAAGCTTTCTTTGACGACGATTCAACCATCTTTCCTTTTCTTGTTCTTAGTCTCTTGGACAGACTAGGCACTGCTCTTCCAATGACTTCATTATCAGATAAGTCATCAACATCAATTACATCAGTAGTCTCAGCATCCCTGCTAAGCGATGTTCTAACCTCCTCTTCAAGATCTGCTTCAACAAAAGTGGGTTCAGCAGATGTCCTAACATTCTCCTCAACATTTGTTTCTTCATGCATGTCTTCACTCTGATCAGCATCTTCAATAGCTGTCATTGCAAGTTGTTGAAGACTTGACTTACCTTCTTGCATGTTGTCTTTCTCAGCTGGCATCCGATTCAGTGGGATTGAAATTCCTTTGACAGGGATGCCTTTGTCCAGAATCTTTGAGGCAAGATTACCCATCCTTTTGTCTACATCAAACTTCTCTTCAATAGTCTGAGACGTATATGATTTCGGCACAGTTTTGTCCCCAAATAACACACTGGTGACTACCTTCTTTGTTTCAGGATTCTTGAAAATAGTAGCAGGTCTCTTAGGAGTTAGTTTAGTGGGTCTCGAAGTACCTGATTCTGGGAGCATCATTGAGATAGGTTCTAGATTCAAAGCTTCTTCTACAAATCCCTCTTCTGAAGAAACCCTAGCCTTATCTCGCGAAGAGCTTTGAGCGACATATTTCTTTGATGAAGACGATGTCTGGTTTGACATGGTTCCCTTGAGGCAGTATGAGTTCAGATGATTCTTCTTGTAGAGGAAGACGAACGGACGGAAGATATGCTCTTTGATGAACCGTGATCTTGCTGCACTAGAGAATGATGGTCTGAGGTATGGCGCCAGCTTTTCAGTATTTAAAGACCAATTACTAATTTTCTCCCTCCATAAAGACTTTCCTTTTAACTTTGAGTGTCCTTTCAGCATCCTGATGTCATAGTCTGATGTTATAACATCAACTTGTACATCACTAGTTGAATCTCCTTCAAGAGAGGTCCACTGATAACAGTTGTCTTTGGTTCTGGCACCCTTCATAACAATCTGATTATGCTCATCAGAAACCACACACTCATGCTTAGTGTAGTTTACCTCATAACCTTCATCACACAACTGGCTTATGCTGATCAAATTTGCACTTAAGTCATTGACAAACATAACATTGTCAAGTTCAGGTCTACCATCACCTTGCACTTTCCCAACTCCTGCAACAACACCTTTTTCTCCATTGCCAAATATGACCTCCTGAGAGGGGCAAGGTCTAAGATCATCAAACATGGATCTACATCCAGACATGTGCTTGGAACACCCACTGTCAAAATACCATGTTCCTTCTTTAAACTCTTTGTCAGCCAAGTGAGCCAACAAGCACTTCACCTTCTCCTTAGGTACCTATTGTTTAACAACTTTGGGCCTGCGCTCTCTCCATCTGTTTTGAGGCTGAGGGTATCCATGCAGCTTGTAGCAAGAGTACTGCATATGTCCAAATCTTTCACAATAATAGCATCTCACCCTTTCATCTCTGAATCTTCTGCCATGATGAGATTGCTTATGCTGCCATCCATAATGTGGTCTCCTCCTACCATAACTGCCCTGCCATCTATTATGTTGATGTCTTCTCCCATAAGACTGCTGAGAATGCTGTTTCCTGGATTGTCTCCCATGATGGTGTGGCTTTCTTCTTCCATAGATATAAGGAACAACATTGGTGTATCCATAACCATAACCATACCAGTTGTCCTGATGTTGAGACATCTGATGAGACATGTTCTGTTTGAACTGAGCAGCTTGCATGCTCTCATGGTATTGTGGGGGACATATATTGGCTAGCTCCCTGTGGCTACTTTCTCTTCTGATAGGGACCAGTCTTCTTCTCAATCTTCTTAGGTTGTGAAACATCAGCTTTCTTAGGGGTAGGATCCTGCTTCTCTGGCTGATGTTGAAATGAAAGTTGTGACACTTCCTTCTTTGAACCTGAAGTGCTTCCTTCTGAAGTTCCCTTGTCCTCAGCCACATAACTTATCCCAGCTTTGTCTCCAGAAGCTTTTTCTGACTAAAGTATCTTGTCAAGTGTGTTTGTACCACAGCTCAGCATCCTAACAGACTTGGTCATTTGATCAAGGTGAGCTCTAACTAGCACCACTTCATTTTCCAGATCTGTCTTTTCATTCTCTAGCTGAGCAATCTGTTGCTTGTGGCACTTGTTTTCTTGGCAAATTTCAGCACTCTTTAAACACAGCTCTTGATAGGTAGATGCCAACTCCTCATAAGTTACTTCTCCATCACTAGAATCATCATCAGATACCACAACTCCTGTTAAAGCTCTCACATGCTTTGCTGACTCGCTTTCACTTTCACTATCAGAGTCAGACCAGGAAACTGTCATGCCCTTCTTCTGCTTTTTCAAGAAGGTGGGACATTCTTTCTTGACATGTCCATACCCTTCACACTCAAAGCACTGCACTCCTTTATCTTGGGCAGTTTTCTCTTTATCCTTCTTGCTGGTGTCAGAAGTCATGTTCTTGACATTAGGCCTGGAGTTATTATTCATTCTCTTGAATACTTTGGTGAACTGTCTTCCCAACATCCCTATGGCCTGAGACAGATCCTCCTGGGATTCAGATTTCTTCCCTTTCTCTTCTTCACCATTTGTCACCAGGGCTATACTCTTTGGCTTCTTTTCTGGTTCTTCCTCATTCAACCCAAGCTCAAAGGTTTGAAGAGATCCAATGAGCTCATCAACTCTCATCTTGCTGATATCTTGTGATTCTTCAATGGCAGTAACCTTCATCTTATACTTCTTAGGTAGGGACCTAAGGATCTTCCTCACAAGCTTTTCATCTGACATCTTCTCTCCAAGAGCACTAGATGCATTGGCCAGCTCAAGAACACTCATGTGGAAATCATGAATAGTCTCATCTTCCTTCATCTTCAGGCTTTCAAATTTTGATGTTAAAATCTGAAGTCTTGACATCTTGACTCTAGATGTTTCTTCATGAGTAGCCTGCAAGATATCCCATGCTTCTTTAGCAACTTCACATGTATTGATTAACCTGAAGATGTTCTTATCCACTCCATTGAAGATAGCAGTTAGAGCTTTGGAATTTCCAAGGGCAAGCTCATCTTCCTCCTTGGTCCACTCTTCTTCAGGCTTTGGCTTAGAGGTGCCTTCTTTATCTTTGCCAGCATCATCCTTCTCACACATGACAGGAGCTTTCCATTCTTTAATAACAGCCTTCCAAGCCCTACTGTACAAGGATTTTAAGAAGGTGGTCATCCTTGGCTTCCAATGGACATAATTAGATCCATCCAAAATAGGGGGTCTGTTGACGAATCCTCTAACTTCTTTGTCATCTTTTCACCAGAAAGTAACTTCCCTAGATCTCACCCAGAGACAGACAGGATGCCTGCTCTGATACCAATTGAAATTCTGGTATCAGACGTGTGATGTTAAGGTGTGATATCACAACAACACACTCTGCACAATGGACAGAAATAACAGTAAAATAATACCAAGAATTGTTGACCCAGTTCGGTTACAACCAACCTACTCTGGGGGCTACCAAGCCAGGGATGGAATTCACTACTTGTAGATATAATTTACAGACTCAACGATCCGTTGACAATCTCCTAAACTTATACTCTACTAATGACTTCCTACCTAAGAAACCACTTAGGTATGAGAACACCACTCAATCCCTTACAAACACTCAAAGAACCCACTTTGAGTACCCTTGATCTTACTTCACAGCTTCGATCAATTCAAACAACTCTCTTTGCTTCACAGCTTTAGAGAGGACAGATCACCAATTCACCCTTGAATGGTTTACTCACGATTCGTACAAATATCTAAGACACTTAGCCTCTACTCTTGATCTTCAATCTGTACTTTTTCCTTTGGTCTTATGCGCTTTATATAGCTCCTGAATTGGGCTCGGACTTGTCACAATATTTGATCAGATTTGTTAATTAAAACTGAATCTTCAAAACAGATTTTATCCCCAAAATCTTTTTAAATCTTCAACCTTTTAATTCTCCAACAGACCTGCAATCAAATCTCCCATGTAACAGAAAATATCTATCCCAAGATATTCTCATCCAATGAGTCAACCACTCTCCATAATTCCAGCTAATACGCGTGCCCTAATAACATATCCTGCTGTTATTAATTCTGCAGGTCTGATGTTACAACATCACCTGTGTGACATCAGACATCCAACTTCAGCATTTAACAACTTAACACAGCCCAGTGTTAAGACTTCAATGTTACAACATCAGCACCTTGACATCAACATTGAATAACCTTTGTTTTACCAAAATTCCAGCCAATCCAGGAACTAACAACACACAAACGCACCAAGATGGCACGTAGGTCCCACTACTCTCCACTCTAGTCCTAGGGTGTACTCAAGCCAGGGTATTGGGCTTATCTCTCAGAACAACCCAACCTGCCAAACAGAAACCAGCCAGCACAACACAGCAATATCCAGTATGACAGTAATAAAATGAAATGCAATGCAATAAAAGCTGTAAAACAGTAATATACAACATAATAAAGCACAACAAATAAACACCCAACAAAAAAAACAAACAAGCGCTAGGATCGACTCGCTAAAGGGGATGGACCAGCAAGAGGTCAACCAGAGTCCCCAGCAGAGTCGCTAGCTGTCGCTCCCGAAAGATTCGTATCCAACGGTACAAACGCGAGAGTGGCGCGGAAAACACAGAGTCGCCAGCAATGTGTATTTATCCCGAGAGAGGGAAAGGAAACACTGCATAAACCTGAAGAGAAAGGGGGAAAGACATGGTCATCGCAACCATAGTCCGGGTTCGGGAGCCGGTTATGCGACGGGAAGGTGTTAGCACCCCACGCATCCATCGTACTCGACGGGATCCATGCTTGTTGTCTAAACGGAGGGTGAGCTGTCCTACTATCTATGGCTGCAAAAGAAAATGGGGATGGGGGTGACTAAGACGGACTCGGTAGGACATATTCGATGCCCTAGGCCTACGTACTCCCTCATTGCAATGGGAAATTCAGAGTCAACGTAGTTCGGACAGGAACTGTGGGGGAAGGTTGCTCGCCAAGACAATCCCTGTCTTGTGCCTACATATCCTCAATCGGACGAGAGAGAGGAATCAGAGCTAATGTAGTTCGTGGGTACGACCACGAATGGGTAAGTGTTTTTTACGTGAGCGACGAGCTCTTTTCTGAAAATGAAATTTGAAACCCAACAATCCTGAAGGATAAAAAGATTTGAATTGGTTTTGTATTTTTTTAGACATAAGTGTTTTTTTAAGTTAGTTCATAACATGCATTGCACCAAAGTCTAGGGCACAGGGACGAATACTTAACGAATCATCCGAAGACAGGACGCCCGCTAAGCACTCTAGAAAGATGAGAGGAAGCCCTCATTTCTCATTCCCCACTCTTAAGGCTCGTGCGCAATACACTTTATCTTTATTAAGTGTTTTCAAGAAGTTTTGAGATGAGAAGAGAGAAAACCCAAAGGAAACTCTAAAGGGAAACTAAGAGTCCTAATGTTATCATGCATGGGTAACCTATGGTTAGTGAGGCTTAGGAGAGACGACTACCTAAAGCCTAATGCTAGTCCTACTCCAAGCTTAATCAAAAATTAAGTTGGACTAGGTAGCTCTAAATGGAGAGAATCCAAGACTTAAACAAGTCTTGAGATTCATGGGAGAAAGAGAGTGAAAGAGAAGAATAAGAAAGAGAAAGATGAGATAAGAAACAAGATAGGGCAGCAAGCACATCATATCAAATACATCCAACTCACATCAATAAACATGTCTCAAAGATCATGCAAAACATCTCAAATAAGCATGCAAAGGTAATCATGAAAGAATGCAAGCATACTTATGTGAAATGCACAATTAAGCACCAATGAAATTCATATCAAGATGAAATGAGAAAAACAAGATTAAGATGAAAGCAAGTCAGAACCAAGATCATAACATCATCAACAATTCCCATGTGCAAAAGAAGATCAAAGCATGAAACAATATGCACCAAAGAAAGTCCACAAAAGGAAACTCAAAGTCCAAACACTTAGCACATGCCAAACATGATTCATAAATTGCAAAAATAAGTCCCAAAGGACCTCAACCAGGGGTAAACATCATACCAAAAGCTCATGCAAATAATCATAAAGAAATTCAATCAATTAGGCATGGCAAATCAATTAGGGTTAAGAGAAGTCAAGAGATGATCATGCATAATTCACTTAAGCACAAATAATCAAACATATATCAAATGACATTAAAAAATTGTGAAATTAAAACCCAGATGACCTAAGTCAGAGACTAACAACATGTCAAAAGATCACACCAAATTTCAAAGTTTAAGTACCTCAAACAATTAGGCAAAGATCACATAGGAACCATGAACCAATATGCAAAGGAGAGGGACTAAAATGAAATATGCAAAGAGTTTAAAAATATGAGAAAAATGTTTTTAAGAACCTCAAGTATGCAAAAAGAACGGGATGCAAATCATACACCAATGATGAGAACAAAAATCAACAAGGCAGGGTGTGCACAATTGAAGCAATTCACAAAGAAAATTAATAAAACAATTAATTCAGAGGCACAAAATAAAATAAAAATGGAAAATAAAATTTGCCAAAATTTTATAAAATCCTAAAGATAATCCATGATTTTTTTATAATTTTTAGATGCATAAAACTATTTTTTAAAAAATAAAATGCAAAACTATGCAAAAAATAAAATAAAAAGAATAAAATGAAACCCAGGGGTGCAACAAGCAACAATTCCACGTTCAATACATCAAATGGGCTGAACAGGGGGGTGGGGAAAGCAAGCCCAAGTCAAATGATCCACCAGGGAAGTCAAACAAAAACGATAAGCTTTAGTCAACATGATTGACTCATACACACCCTCGGATCAATCTCACGCATGATATCAAGTCAACAAAATCAAAGATCATACAAGATCAAAGGCTCAGATCAAGAGTTCATGATAACAACGTACACACGCGCATATCCAATCATCAGAAATTAAAACATATCACGTGAATAGCACATGGAATTTTTAATGCGTTGGCACAATCAAAACCATCAGATTAAATTAATGCACCAGATCAAGTCAACAGAATCAAAGGTTACGCAAGATGTGTGGCTCAGATCTCATAAACATGGTAACAATCATGGAATATCACACACACAATTAATAAAATAAGAAAGGATTTTAAATGACGTGGTTGCGCATGGACCATCAGATCTGGACCACCAACGGTCCAGATTTCATCTCCTTCCTCTGAAACTCAGGTGACCTGAAAAATAACCAGGTGCCGGAACCCTAGCTCCGGTCACCTTCTCCGGCGAGCACAAACTCAAAATTTCCCAGAAATTGCAAACAAGTATACCATTCCACTCAGATTTTCACAAGGATCATGAATATGCAAACCATTTCATCAAACAGTAAACACACAAGCCAAATCTAAGAAAAGAAGTTTGGATCTAGAAACTTCAGATCCAAAATACAGCCATGATACACGTCCAAAACAAGATCTAAACACATCAGCATGATCAGCAACTCATGAGGAACACAATGCACACCATAAAGTCAAGTTACATGATGATGAATTTCACACTAACCTGAGAATTGTAGAGCTTAAAATACACCAAGAAAACCCTCTGGAAGCTGCAAATCTACTCCTTAGAACCTCTAATTGCAAAATAAATGCAATTAGAGCTTGGAATCGTGCTAGATCTTGAGGTTTGAACTTGAACCTTCCAAAACTGAATCTGATGAAAAAATCACCCTCAGCTTCAATCAACGGTTGATTCTTGCTCTATTTACTTCACTGATCAAGAATGTGAAATAAAATCTCAATGAAACTCCAAGGAGAGTGAGTTTCGAAGAGAGAAAGAGTGAGAGCAAAAATTGGAATTCTGAGCAAATGAGAGTGCATGAGGGTGAAATGAACGTGTGATCCTACTTATATATACTTGGTTAGCCCTCTGATTCTGATTAGAACTTTGTTAAACCCTTGATTAAGGTTAATGGAAGTGTTATGCAAAATGCATTTTGTGATGCACACCCTTGTTCACACGTGCAAAGGTCATGAAATAAGCACGATTCACTCACATTCCACTTGCTAATCACAATGGAATTGAAATTGGGCCTTGTGGTTGATTAATTTGTGAGATTTAATCCATCTTGCCAATTTGCATTTTGTGAAATAAGTGAGAAACATGGCACGTATCCACTTGATTCAAGGGTCAAAAATGGTCCTCATGGAGTGTACTTGAATATGGCAATGTGACTTGAAGCATTAGAGGTCATTACAAGTCATTTTGAACCAAAATACAAAAGGTGGAAAAATGGAACCATGTGAAAACCTTAAAAACCAACCTTGAGTCTTTTGATCATAACTTGAGTTTCACAAATGATATGGAGACAATCTAGTACTTTTTGGAAATGGGAGAGAGAGATCTTCAATTTTCATGTTTGAGGAAAATTCATTTGAAGCTTCTTTGATGATGAAAAGTCAAGTTGAATGTGGTGGAAAAGCTGCCAAAAATGGAAAGTTTCAAATTATAGGTCATTTTCCAAAAATAGTAACTTTTGCACAAACTCTTGATTCTTGATGAGTGACATGAATATTGACATTTGAGGACCATATGAGGGCATAAGACCTTAAAAATCATGAAGAGGACCTCAAAATCCCATGGTTGACTTTCCTCCTTACAGTTGACTTTTGCTTACTTCACAAGCAACTGATCCAATGAACATCTTCCACAATAAACCACTAGCCAAGCCTTCCTCTATGAGTGTTTGTGAGCATATCAAACCCATGAGCATGCTTGAATCCACAAAGTTTCCTCCAGAAGCTCTTTGAACCCAAGAACCCTAATTTGGTCCCTCTAGTTAGGAGGGAGAGATTCACTTGAAATCTTTTGCCATTCTTGATCTTATGAAGATATGATGAACCCCTCAAGTCACCTTGAGGCTTGAGACTCCTTTGAGATGAACCAAGTACCTTGATCCCATGCTAAGAACCAATGCTATGCACAGATGCTAATGCAAGAAATGCAAAGAAACATAAGCCAGTTAGCTAAAAACAAGAAGGCAAATTTTGGGGTGTTACAACCGCCAGACTCACATTCAAGTGCACAAACAACGAGGCCGAATACGAAGCTTGTATTATGGGTCTCGAAGAAGCGATGGATTTGAGGATAAAAAACTTGGACGTATACGGCGACTCAGCCCTGATTATCAATCAGATTAAAGGAGATTGGAACACATACCAATCAGGATTAATTCCTTACAAAGACTACGCAAGAAGGTTGCTACCCTTCTTCAACAGAGTTGAGTTTCATCACATCCATCATGAGGAGAATCACCTGGCTGATGCATTAGCCACTCTGTCTTCCATGATTAGTGTAGGTCAATGGAATGACATACCTAAGATCGACATAATGCGCCTTGAACGGCCCGCTTACATCTTCACGATTGAAGCAGTCATAGACGACAAACCTTGGTATCATGATATCAAATGCTTCCTTCAGAAACAAGAGTACCCACTTGGGGCACTAAGGAAGAACAGGAAAACCCTCAGAAGGCTGGCAGGCAGTTTCTTCTTGAGCGGTGTTACTCTCTATAAGAGAAATTTCGACATGGTCTTGCTCCGATGCATAGACAGACCAGAAGCAGACATGCTGATAAAAGAAATTCACGAAGGATCCTTTGGCACTCATGCCAACGGACATACAATGGCGAGAAAAATTCTGAGAGCAGGATACTATTGGTTGACAATGGAATCCGACTGCTACAAGTACATGAGGAAGTGTCACAAGTGTCAGATATACTCTGACAAAATTCATGTACCGCCAACGCATCTCAAAGTTTTTTCTTCCCCATGGCCTTTTTCCATATGGGGAATCGACATGATTGGCTTGATTGAGCCGAAAGCTACAAACAGACATCGATTCATCCTGGTAGCCACTAATTACTTCACTAAGTGGGTCGAAGCAGCGTCGTACGCTAATGTAACCCGACAAGTGGTGGTCCGATTTATCAAGAACAATATCATCTGTCGTTATGGTGTTCTGAGCCAGATCATTACAGATAATAGATCTAACTTGAACAATAAGATGATGAAAGAGTTGTGCGCAGAGTTCAAGATCGAACACCATAACTCATCTCCCTACCGACCAAAGATGAACGGAGCGGTAGAAACGGCTAACAAGAACATCAAGAAGATTGTTCAAAAGATGGTTGTAACCTACAAAGATTGGCACGAGATGCTACCCTTTGCTCTTCACGGTTATCGGACATCTGTCCGCACTTCAACAGGGGCAACCCCTTTATCTCTAGTATATGGCATGGAAGCAGTGCTTCCCATAGAAGTAGAGATCCCATCAATCCGGGTATGGATGGAAGCTAAGCTTACAGAAGCTTAATGGTCTCAAAGTCGACACGACGAACTCAACCTGATCGAAGAGAAACGAATAACAGCACTATGCCATGGTCAGTTATATCAGCAAAGAATGAAGAAGGCATTTGACAAAAAAGTCCGACCTCGCGTCTTCAAGAAAGGAGACCTTGTGCTCAAAAAGATACAATCATTTCTCACTGATTCCCGGGGCAAATGGACTCCGAATTATGACGGCCCCTAGGTGGTCAACAAAACTTTCTCAGGCGGTGCCTTGAGACTTGCAACCATGGACGGAGAGGAATTTTCCTACCCCACAAATGTTGATGTAGTCAAGAAATACTTCGCCTAAAAAAAACGTCTCGGTGGATTGAAAACCCGAAAGGGCGGTCCAGGCAAAAATTAGAGACAAAATAAAAAAAAACATCCTGGTGGATTGGAAACATCACAGTATAATCCAGGCAAAAATTAGGGATAATGACAAGTAACTATGTCCAACAGAGGCAAGTCCCTCAGCAGCAGTTACATCATATATCTAAGGAAATCTCACTCAAGGTCATCTTCGACAGAAGCTCAGGATGTCCAGAATTCAAAGTTGGTAGAAGGATAGCGGTCGTTATGTTTCAAAGTAGCCCTTTTCCCTTAAATTACCATTTTCAAACTTTGTAAATGCTCTATGGAATCACGCGTTTGGCTGATCTCCATCCTATCAATAAAGTTTGAGCCCTTGTGCTTTTGTTTGTAATTCTTATTTGTTTTAGCTTTACAGAATGACATTTTAACATGATCAACGATTCTTGAAATAAAACAAAAATGAATTTACTTGTTAAAATTGTTATGCTCTTAAAAATAAAGACGTCAATTTCTTTTGACGGTTGAACATCGAAAGAACATCGACCGCTTCTCCAAAGGTGTTCGAGCCTCAAAGTGCAGAATCAAAGTACTCCTTCTAAACCAGTATGCCTGAATGAAGGATCAACTATGTCAGATGTGAATGCTCCATCTGACCTCTTCAGCCGAGTTCTCATCTCCTAAGCCCGACCAACATCGCTCCCAATAGGGACCGTTTCTCCTAAGCAAGGCAAAATTGCTATCTTGAACCAGCGGTACTTCTTCGCCCCGCGATGGTCGAATATCCAGTCATGTTCATCTATTAGTCTGTATGGCGCGTCAGTTTTATCAGCATATACATACATACATCATGCATTATTGATTTGCATTCACATTCATATTGCATCACTATCACTCCCGTCGGTCTTGTCCCCTAGTGATAACAGTCCTTTCAATCGAGTTTTTAGTTCTTTCCTCATCAGGAAAGGTTGCGTCTGAACAATCTCTCTCCTCCAGTTTAGTTCTGGATCAGAATTGGCCCTTGACCACTTTGATAACTTGAACCTCTAAAAGACCAGAGAACCTTTAACCGATGTCACTCTTCGCCATTGAAGATGATATTTTCGCTTTCCCGGATTAAGGAAAATCCCTAGAGGAAGCCCCTTAAGCATAGATTCGGCAATACGTCAGTTTTTCTTCGAAAAAAAACCGCTGATGAAAAGGTCATCAGCACCTCAAAATTGGATCACATCATATGGCGTTTCTCCGGGAAGATCCCGAGAAAAGTATGATGCAATATCCCCAAGCGTGAAAGCAGTCTCTGAAGATACTCGTTTTCCCTAGTAGAGTCGGCAAATGGCATCTCCAAACAGAGAAGTTTGTACACCTCTACAACTCAGACAACTGGGTTCCCCAGCAACTCTGACATCAAAACTTTTTCTATCAAATGGCATCTCTCCAGGAAAATTCGGCGAGAAGTTTAAGGAAAACTGCTATGAATAACATCCCTTGTCAAGAAAGTTTATTGACAAAAGAAACTTAGACCAGTTCCATGGCTGAAGACCAGGATCGAGGGGAAGTTTATATCAGAAACTAAGACCAGTTCCTTGGTAGGAAACCAGGATCGAGGGGAAGTTTACATCAGAAACTAAGACCAGTTCCTTGGTGGGAAACCAGGATCGAGGGGAAGTTTATTTCAGAAACTAAGACCAGTTCCATGGCCGAAGACCAAGATCGAGGGGAAGTTTATATCAGAAACTAAGACCAGTTCCTTGGTAGAAAACCAGGATCGAGGGGAAGTTTATTTCAGAAACTGAGACCAGTTCCTTGGTAGGAAACCAGGATCGAGGGGAAGTTTATTTCGGAAACTTAGACCAGTTCCTTGGTAGGAAACCAGGATCGAGGGGAAGTTTTTTTCGGAAACTTAGACCAGTTCCTTGGTAGGAAACCAGGATCGAGGGGAAGTTTTTACCTTTTCTAAGCATCATTGCTTAACAAAAGAGGATGGATGAGCAAGCTACCATTCATAACCCCCATCAAAATTTTGGGTATTCCAATATTTAATCCTCTTGCACCCCGAATGCCCGAATACCTTCGCCATTCACACCTTCGGGTCCAAGAAGATTAAATAGGGGCATCTGTCATACCCCAAATTTTGACCACTAAGATTTCCCATCATTGTGAAAATCATCATCACAATATGTAGGAACCATCATACCTCATCAGTCTCCCCAAAGATGGGTGAGCATCCACTACAATCAAATTTAGCCCTCTCAGAGCTTTTAGACAAAGGTTCAATCAAGAAATGACATGATATTCAACTTGTCTAGCCTCTCAAATATCCAAAAGGGATTAAGAGGACTCCCACTCTAAGGATTAAGCACAAGGTTGCTCCCTTCCAGGTGGATCAAGCATCAAGATCGCCAGTGTCACCAAATTAGGGTTTGGTCGACCAGGGCCTCCAGATGAAAATTTTCCTCTGGGCATGAGCCAATGCTTCAAGGCATATCCTAAAATACTCCATGGAACCTCATGGGCCCAAGCATCAAGTCAATTTGACCTCAGGGGATGCATACATCAAAAATCAGGAATTAGGGTTTCTTGACCTAATTCACCCCTAAGTTGACTTTTGGGACAAATCATGAGCAAAGACCTCAAGAGAGGATTTAAGGGTCTCCAACATACCACATTGATCCATTTGTAACAATGGATTGATCCAGGAAGCTTGAGCAGCAAGTCTCAATTTCATCAGTACCACAGTTAGGATTTTGCGAGAAAAGTCAACTGTATCTTTGACTTTTGACCAGGACATGCTCCCAAACCCTAGGACATGGTTCAATATACCCTATAACACCCATGGAACATGTCCATCAAGTTTGATTTAGGTCAAGGACATGATTTCCTAAAGGATCGCACAGTTTGGAATTCATCTGATAAAAAGTCAACTGTGCACAAAAGTCAACTTTGACTTTTTAAGACTTTTCACAAAAATGGGTTTTTAACCCTAAAATGATGTTAATGTATGATTTGAATCATCATTCATCAAGAAAAATTAAGAAAAGTGGGATAACTTGTAAAAGGGGTAACCATAAAAACTTAGAAAATTTTCTAAGTTATTAACAAAGTGGCAAGGGTACCAACTTTGGAGGATCATAACTCCTAAACCACAAAGCCATTTTTCCCCATCCAAAGCTTGATTTTTAGATCTCATTACCCTCTACAAAAGATTAAAACTGACCTCCCTCCAAATTCCTCATGGATTTTGAGTTATGGAAGGATCAAAATCACAAAAAGTGAAAATGTCATTTTTTTCCAACACTTAGTGAAATTTTCACTAAGTCAGAATCTGCCTTCACTTTTTTCCAAATGTAGGGGGATTTTTCACTTGGATCCAAAAGGTATCAAAACCAAATATGATCAAACAGTTGTTGTATCATATGAGGGCTTTCCAAAATGGTCAAGAACACCACCAAATTCCACTTGGGCCAAGAGATATGATAATGGCAATATGCCTTGCTGAAAACTGCCAAGGCTAGGTAGAATTTTGCATTTTTGCTCGATTTGGCAAAATCAGATAATTCCAAGCCTTGTCATCACTATGGACACATCTGAGGATCAAATCTAAAGGGGACAAACACTGAGCCAAGCCTCCAAAGTCCTTGGAACAAGAAGTAGCATGCCAAACCTAGAATTGCCTAAAAGAGGGACAAGACTCCGATTTTAGATTGGAGCATTCAATGCATACACCAAGGTGGCCTGGACTGAGCCATTTGCAACTGAATTCAGTCAAGACTTATCCAAGACCAAGGGAACCACAACCCTGTGCCCTAACCTCTAGTCAATGGCTAGAGGAGACTTGGATTCCAAAGTGCAACCATGGCCAAACCTCTACTGCAGTTGCCATTCACTATTGATCCCAAAACAAACTTGCTCTACTATAAATAGAGCTCATTTGTGCTCAGTTTGAGTACACCAAAGCCATCAAACAGATGCTTTCCTCAATATCCCTCTCTTTAGGCCAAAATGCCTTCTTTAGCAAGGTAACTCTGAGTTTTTGAGTTAGAGAGAATTTCCATCACAACTCATGATCCTAACACCTCATAAACATCATATGTAGGTGATCCAAACTATCAAAAGTGACCTGTAACACCAAAATCACAAAGTCACCTCTCAAAACCTCAAAATAAGCCTTTTGTGCATTTTTCAAGCCATGTCTTGATTCAGTCACTTTTCAAACCAGATAAAATCTCAAACACACTCCAAATAACATCCTTGAACTGTCCCAAATGGTTCCCCCCATCTGGAACACCTTTTGAGGGAGTTGCTATTTTGGCCATTTTAACCCCTTTTGCAAGAAAGGGCCAGTTTGTGTTTTTGCAGGTTCCAGCTTATTCCAACCATCCTCAAAGCTTCTAAGGGATCATTTGAGAGTGTTCAAAGCATCAAACCATTTCTAGAACAAGAAGTTTGGCAGATTGCATAGAAAACTCCAAAAGCTCAAAAAGAGGTAAGCATCATGAGTTGAACTTTCCAAAATATGCATTGCTTTGAAGTCCACTAATCATACACACCTCATACATGTTATATATGTTGTGTTTAAACCAATTCATCATGGAATTCATGCCTGCATCAAAGTGTAGCCTAGAAAATGCAATTATAGGCCTTTTTCAAAACCACTATCGGGTTTTGAGGAGGGAGTATGATCTGAAAAAAATACCACCACCATTGGATTCCTTGTGAAATTCTAGGCCAGATGCATATAAATTTTGTCCCCAACCATTAAGAAATGAGAAAGTTATGGACCTTCCCGTTTCTTGGCAAAACTTGCCTTGCCTTGCCTTGACCAGGCCTAGAAAACAAGGCAAGCCTTGTATATTTGTGGTTTCACTTCAAGCAATGGATGTATCACCGACCCAGTGGTAAGGCGCGCGCCCTATAACATTGAGGTCGTGGGTTCAAACCCCACCCATGCCATTTTGTGTTTTCTCACATTTTTGCTATTTTTTTTCAATATTTTCATGTTTTATTAATTAATTGGAAAATTAATAAATCTTTCAATTTTAATTATTTTTTATTGGTTCTTTTTGGAAAAAATCACAAAAATGTTGAAATATTTTATTCCACAAAAATATTAAGTTTATATTATTTATTTAATATAATTAGTATTTTTGTGAATAAATTCCTTTTTAATGTTTTTAAACATTTTAAAAGTGAATATTTACTTTGAAAATCAAAACCAAGTGAGTTTTAATTAACCTTGTGATTAATCCTCATTTCTCAAACCTTAAACAAAAATCACAAATGGTTTATTCAAACTTATTTGGTATTTTATTTGATTTTCTTTAAATATTTACTTTTAAAGAATAACAAATTAGGGTTTCTTTGATTTTCACCCTCATCAAACAATTTCAAACACTTTCGGGCCTCTAATAGAGTGTAAGACCCAATCCTTTGTAAATTCAAACCTATTGTTGTGCCTCACTTATTGTATAAGTTTCGTTGTATTTCAAAAAGTTTGACGCGATCATCGTCCGTTGAAAAACAAACCTTGGGCCTCTCCTCGAGGTATAAGACCCATTCAAAATCTTTTGGGCCTCTATTAGAGTTTAAGTCCCAACCCCCTTTGAAAACCAAACCATTTTGGGCCTCAATGCATTGTATAAGACCCACCACGTTTTCAAAAATCTCGGCGCGATCGCCATTTTCAAACAAATGACCCTGGGCCTCTCCTTGAGCTGTAAGCCCCGCGACTTGTGCAAAAATAAATCACTTGGGCCTCTTGAGAAAGTGTAAGACCCATCCCTTTGTACAGAAAACTTCTTGGGCCTCAGTCGCTTGTATAAGTCCCTCTGTACAAAACGACAGTGCGATCACTAATAAACCTTGGGCCTTTCCTTGAGTTGTAAGCCCCAACATCTTTTCAAAATACTTTCTCCTTTAATTTTGAATATACTGTTGTTTTCAATCTTTCTTTGTTGAACAACTAACCAAACAGCATGGAAGCTCTACAATCGAGTAAGTGGTTATATGCTTTCTTTATCCGCTTTCATATACATATAAACTATATTGTGGGGCTGTTTCACTGTAAGTCTTCTTTCATAAACTCATATCAACTGTGTAATACTAGTATAGATATTTTGAGTTTCCCCAACAACTACGTCTAGCACTAAGCCCTGTTGGTCACTCTTAAATACAGTCAAAACTAGATCCCCATAGGATTACCAGACACAATCTTCCCTCATCTTGGGGTTAAACAATATGGAGACGTGAAAGGCAACATTCTCGGTGAACCCTTTCTGTGACTGTCACTCTTAGAAATTGTCAAAGAAACTCTACTCCCCAGAGAAGATATTTTCTCCGTGAATGGCATCTCTTGAGTTTCTTTCAAATTCTCGGACTTTCCTGGCTTGATCTATTCTCTGTGAATAGCCTGTCTTGAATTTCTCGGGGTTTGGAGATCCAAAGGCTTCCTAAAAGTATCCTCGCCTCCTCTTGGGCGTTGTACAAGGACCCTACGGCTTCTTAGAAGTATTCACAGCCTCCTCTTAGGCTTCGTATAAGGATTCTTCCTTCGGGAAGATAGCCTCCGCTTGGGCTTTGTACAAATTATCCCTCGGCTTTTTAAAGTTTCCAGCCTCCTCTTGGGCTTCGTACAAATTGTCCCGACGACCTCCTAGAGGTATAGGAACCGAAATTAGTCATTTTAATAGAACAGTCTTTCAAAGAGTCTAGATCTTTCTACCGTGAACGTACTACTACTGTTTCTTTAAGCATAGTACAAAAGATAAAACTCTAGACTTAGACAGTCTAATCTCCTTGAGTCTCGAAGGCTTTCTCAAGTAGGGAAAAAACACCAGTAGACTCAGTCAGTCTCCAATACCCTCTGGATTCCTCATTTCCTTAAAGAACAGGAAATAACCCTGATCCTCTGATCAATCCCAAAGCATAGCCTTACCTTTAATCAGTATCTTTATAAGAACTGATTTTCTCTTTTAAACAACCTACTGGACCTGTCACTCAACTGAAACAACAATCCTTTTAGCCTCTATCTTGGGCTTCGTACGAGACACAAAAAGACTCTCTTATTGAGTCAAAAATCCTTTTAGCCTCCGTCTTGGGATTCATACAAGACACATCTAAAAGCACTCTCTTGCTGAGTCAAACCCTTTTAGCCTCCCTCTCGGGCTTCGTACGAGACACATAAAAACACCCTCTTGTTGGGCCAATAGCCTCCTCTTAGGCTTTGTATAAGAAAAACCCCGGTTGAGTCAATCAACCTTTCAGCATCAAAACTGTGCCTCGTTCACAGGATCCAAACATCAACAACTCCTTTCATCTAATCGATGTAAGCGGCAAGCCTCTGGATTATTTACATCCACGCCACTGTCCCTCTTTTAGCATGAGAAATTCCTAAGGAAAGATAGCATTGCTCTACACTGAGTTAAAGTCTTCTCCTTCAGGTTAAAACCCCCTATAAAGGAAATTATGGCATTGCTAGGATTCACATATCCCGGTTAAAGTAATTCTCCTTTATGGTCAGTCACCCAACAGTCGTGACAAACATACCCCCTTTAGAGATGACAAATTCTCTCTAAAGGCAACACCTCTTCAGCTTCACATCTTGGGCTTTGAACAAGATATAAACCACCTTTTCAGCTTCACGTCTTGGGCTTTGAACAAGACACCAAAACACCATTTCCTCCCATAGAATAGGAGGAACTACGATCGCTCTGATTTCCCTGTTTCGATAAACGGGAATACGTAGGTATAAGATTGAAAGAAAAATCTTAGCGAGCACACTAATCCAAAGTCCCAAATCCCATACCTTCACATATCAATCGAAAAGCATCAGTCTTAAACTCCCACCAATCGCCCAGGAACTATTTTAACAAAATAACTTAAAAGAGACCCACAATCTCAATAGCATCTGTAAACCAACAATCATCTGTTTAAAACAAGTATGCAAGCAGGGTTAATTGGAGACATCTATTTCCCTTTCCTTCATCAGCTTCAATAGGAAAAAAAATGAATCGAACTGTAGTACCCCAAAAGCGATAGTGCTTCGCAACCACGTCCAAAAATTCGCACTACACATATCCCATTTAAAGTAACCCTCCTTTATAAATAGTCACCCAACAGTTGTGATAAACAGACAACATGTCTCCCTTTAGGGATGACAAGTTCTCTCTCAGTCAAACCTTTAGCTTCAATCTTGGGCTTTGAACAAGACACAAATACTCAAACTTTTAGCTTCAATCTCGGGCTTTGAACAAGACACCAAAACGTCATCTTTTCCTCCCTTAGAATAGGAGGAACTACTATTGCTCTGATTTCCCTGTTTCTTTAAACGGGAATACATTGGCATAAGATTACGAAATCTTAGCGAGCATACCAATAAAAAACTCTAGGTCCAGTACCTTCATACTAATCAAAACTGAGGTCCAATACCTCACCAAAATCATTAAACTCTCTCTCTCTCTCTCTCAAACAAGAAACTTTCCCAACCCATTTCCAGATAAACACCATCAAGTACAAAGAAAAACCTAAAACTAACAACCCGTGGATAACCACATATAGGATGGGTAATTGACAACTCCCCATTGTATAACCTGACCCCGAACCCCCTAATCTCTTCAAGCATTTGTTCAGTTAAACATTCGCGTGCAAGGTTAGTTTGAGATAGCTTCCCTTTCCCTTTCAGCTTCACGGGATAAATAAGAAATCAGAAAGTAGAACCCCACTCCCCCTCATCGAGGTAAGGAGAAACCCACACTATGTGATAAGGTGGTCGCGTCACCGACAAAAATCGCACGCTAGACCCTCTCACATGTGGGTTCTAGTCTTTGAAAGAGGCATCCTAGCAGGTCCTCAGTATCACGGACTCTCAGGTCGAGAAATAATGTTACGTTCGCCATTTTTGGTTTAGCATCATCATCAATCAAGGATGTCTCAACTGATTTCCCATAAACGGTCTCCAGAGCCATAAGCATTCTAAGTCGACACCCTGACATATGCACAAGACCCACAGGTCAGAATATCTCCCAAGAAAACCTCGTCTGAATGTAGGTCTCATGTAAACCAAACGTACCAAGACGCTACACAGGCCACACGACTATCCACTCTAATCCTAAGTATATACTCAAGCCTAGGTATTGGGCTTATCTCTCATGGAACCAGCCCACCCAAAAACAACAACAAAATAGGATAATAGTAATGTAAATAATGCAGTAAAATACAGTAATAGACAAAAAATAATGTACAATTGCTACGTCACATATGCACAAAAGCACCCAATGAAACAGAAACACACAAGCGTTGGGATTGACTCACATAGGGAACCACAATCCCTAGCAGAGTCGCCAGCTATTGCAACATGAAAAAAACCAGCAGAAAAACAGAGTCGCCACCGAACATTATTTATCCCAATGGGGGAAAGGAAATGATCGAAGAAACCTCAAAAGGGAGAAGACATGGTCATCGCAACCATAGTCTGGGTTCGGGAGTTGATTACGCGAGAGGAAGGTATTAGCACCCCTTCGCATCCGTTGTACTCAACGAGATCCACGCTTATTGTCTAATCAAAGGGTGTGTATTCTAAAGCCTACTGCTAAACGGAAACGAAAAGGAGAAAAACAAAAGAGGACTATATGAAAGCGGATAAAGAAAGCATATAAACACTTACTCGGTTGTAGAGCTTCCATGTTGTTTGGTTAGTTGTTCAACAAAGAAAGATTGAAAACAACAGTATAATCAAAATTAAAGGAGAGAGTATTTTGAAAAGATGTTGGGGCTTACAGCTTAAGGAGAGGCCCAAGGTTTATCAGTGATCACACTGTCATTTTGTACAGAGGGACTTATACAAGTGACTAAGGCCCAAGAAGTTTTCTGTACAAGGGGATGGGTCTTACACTCTCTCAAGAGGCCCAAGTGATTTATTTTTGTACAAGTGGTGGGGCTTACAGCTCAAGGAGAGGCCCAGGGTCATTTGTTTGAAAATGGCGATCGCGTCGAGATTTTTGAAAACGCGGTGGGTCTTATACAATGCATTGAGGCCCAAAATGGTTTGGTTTTCAAAGGGGGTTGGGTCTTACACTCTAATAGAGGCCCAAAAGATTTTGAATGGGTCTTATAGCTCGAGGAGAGGCCCAAGGTTTATTTTTCAACGGACGATGATCGCGTCGAACTTTTTGAAATACAACGGGACTTATACAATAAGTGAGGCCCAACAATAGGTTTGTATTTACAAAGGATTGGGTCTTACACTCTATTAGAGGCCCAAAAGTGTTTGAAATTGTTTGATGAGGGTGAAAATCAAAGAAACCCTAATTTGTTATTCTTTAAAAGTAAATATTTAAAGAAAAACAAATAAAATACCAAATAAGTTTGAATAAACCATTTGTGATTTTTGTTTAAGGTTTGAGAAATGAGGGATTAATCACAAGGTTAATTAAAACTTACTTGGTTTTGATTTTCAAAGTAAATATTCACTTTTAAAATGTTTAAAAACATTAAAAAGAAATTTATTCACAAAAATACTAATTATATTAAATAAATAATATAAACTTAATTTTTTTGTGGAATAAAATATTTCAACATTTTTGTGATTTTTTTCAAAAATAACCAATCAAAAATAATTATAATTGAAAGAGTTATTAATTTTCTAATTAATTAATAAAACATGAAAATATTGGAAAACAATAGCAAAAATGTGAGAAAACACAAAATGGCATGAGTGGGGTTTGAACCCACGACCTCAAGGTTATAGGGCACGCGCCTTACCACTGGGGTGGTGATACATCCATTGCTTGAAGTGAAACCACAAATATATAAGGCTTGCCTTGTTTTCTAGGCATGGTCAAGGCAAGGCAAAGCAAGTTTTGCCAAGAAACGGGAAGGTCCATAACTTTCTCATTTCTTAATGGTTGGGGACAAAATTTTTATGCATTTGGCCTAGAATTTCACAAGAAATCCAATGGTGGTGGTATTTTTTTCAGATCATACTCCCTCCTCAAAACCCGATAGTGGTTTTGAAAAAGGCCTATATTTGCATTTTCTATGCTACACTTTGATGCAGGCATGAATTACATGATGAATTGGTTCAAACACAACATATATAACATGTATGAGGTGTGTATGATCAGTGGACTTCAAAGCAATGCATATTTTGGAAAGTTCAAGTCATGATGCTTACCTCTTTTTGAGCTTTTGGAGTTTTCTGTGCAATCTGCCAAACTTCTTGTTCTAGAAATGGTTTGATGCTTTGAACACTCTCAAATGATCCCTTATAAGCTTTGAGGATGGTTGGAATCAGCTGGAACCTGCAAAAACACAAACTAGCCCTTTCTTGCAAAAGGGGTTAAAATGGCCAAAATAGCAACTCCCTCAAATGGTGTTCCAGATGGGGGGAACCATTTAGGACAGTTCAAGGATGTTATTTGGAGAGTGTTTGAGGTTTTATCTGGTTTAGAAAGTGACTGAATCAATACATGGCTTAAAAAATGCACAAAAGGCCTATTTTGAGGTTTTGAGAGGTGACTTTGTGATTTTGGTGTTACAGGTCACTTTTGATAGTTTGGATCACCTACATATGATGTTTATGAGGTGTTAGGTTCATGAGTTGTGATGGAAATGCTCTCTAACTCAAAAACTCAGAGTTACCTTGCTAAAGAAGGCATTTTGGCCTAAAGAGAGGTATTTTGAGGAAAGCATCTGTTTGATGGCTTTGGTGTACTCAAATTGAGCACAAATGAGCTCTATTTATAGTAGAGCAAGTTTGTTTTGGGATCAATAGTGAATGGAAACTGCAGCTGAGGTTTGGCCAATGGTTGCACTTTGGAATCCAAGTCTCCTCTAGCCATTGACTAGAGGTTAGGGCACAGGGCTGTGGTTCCCTTGGTCTTGGATAAGTCTTAACTGAATTCAGTTGCAAATGGCTCAGTCCATGCCACCTTGGTGTATGCATTGAATGCTCCAATCCAAAATTGGAGTCTTGTCCCTCTTTTAGGCAATTCTAGGTTTGGCATGCTACTTCTTGTTCCAAGGACTTTGGAGGATTGGCTCAGTGTTTGTCCCCTTTAGATTTGATCCTCAGATGTGTCCAAAGTGATGGCAAGGCTTGGAGTTATCTGATTTTACCAAATCGAGCAAAAATTCAAAATTCTGCCTAGCCTTGGCAGTTTTCAGCAAGGCATATTACCATTATCATATCTCTTGGCCCTAGTGGAATTTGGTGGTGTTCTTGGCCATTTTGGAAAGCCCTCATATGATACAACAACTGTTTGATCATGTTTGGTTTTGATACCTTTTGGATCCAAGTGAAAAATCCCCCTACATTTGGAAAAAAGTGAAGGCAGATTCTGACTTAGTGAAAATTTCACTAAGTGTTTGAAAAAAGTGACATTTTCACTTTTTGTGATTTTGATCATTCCATAACTCAAAATCCATGAGGAATTTGGAGGGAGGTCAGTTTTAAGCTTTTGTAGAGGGTAATGAGATCTACAAATCAAGCTTTGGATGGGGAAAAATGGCTTTGTGGTTTAGTGGTTATGATCCTCCAAAGTTGGTACCCTTGCCACTTTGTTCATAACTTAGAAAATTTTCTAAGTTTTTATGGTTACCCTTTTACAAGTTATCCCACTTTTCTTTATTTTTCTTGATGAATGATGATTCAAATCATACATTAACATCATTTTAGGGTTAAAAAACCATTTTTGTGAAAAATCTCAAAAAGTCAAAGTTGACTTTTGTGCACAGTTGACTTTTTATCAGATGAATACCAAATTGTGCGATCCTTTAGGAAATCATGTCCTTGACCTAAATCAAACTTGATGGACATGTTCCATGGGTGTTATAGGGTATATTGAACCATGTCCTAGGGTTTGGGAGCATGTCCTGGTCAAAAGTCAAAGATATAGTTGACTTTTCTCGTGAAACCCTAACTATGGTACTGATGAAATTGAGACTTGCTGCTCAAGCTTCCTGGATCAATCCATTGTTACAAATGGATCAATGTGGTATTTTGGAGACCCTCAAATCCTCTATTGAGGTCTTGGCTCATGATTTGTCCCAAAAGTCAACTTAGGGGTGAATTAGGTCAAGAAACCCTAATTCCTGATTTTTGATGTATGCATCCCCTGAGGTCAAATTGACTTGATGCTTGGGCCCATGAGGTTCCATGGAGTATTTCAGGATATGCTTTGAAGCATTGGCTCATGCCTAGAGGAAAATTTTCATCTGGAGGCCCTGGTCGACCAAACCCTAATTTGGTGACACTGGCGATCTTGAGGCTTGATCCACCTAGAAGGGAGCAGCCTTGTGCTTAATCCATAGAGTGGGAGTCCTCTTGATCCCTTGTGGATATTTGAGAGGCTAAACAAGTTAAATATCATGTCATTTCTTGATTGATCCTTTGTCTAGAAGCTCTGAGAGGGCTGGAAACCCTAAATTTGATTGTAGTGGATGCTCACCCATCTTTGGGGAGACTGATGAGGTATGATGGTTCCTCCATATTGTAATGATAATTTTCACAATGATGGGAAATCTTAGTGGTCAAAATTTGGAGTATGACAATATGAGAATCCAGCAATGCCATAATTTCCTTTATAGGGGATTTGTCCTGAAGGAGAAAACTTTAACTCAGTGTTGAGCAATGCCATTTTTCCTTAAGAATCTTTCATGCTAAGAGAGGGACAGTGGCGTAGACGTAAATAATCTAGAGGCTTGCCGCTTACAGTAATTAGATGAAAGAGAGGATTTTCCAGGATAAAATATGGACGATAGCTTGGATATTTGAATCAACAAGTGTGCCGCTTATAGCAGTTATCTGGGATTTAAGGTTTGTTTTGAATGTCTGTTTTAATGTGTGATAACACAGCGAAATGTCTTCCTACAGAGAGATTTTGATATCCTCTTACGGGATGTTGATTTTTGCGTGCCTTGATCTAAACCCAAGGTTGAAGCTAAGAGGTTGATTGACTCCACTGGGGAAGACCTTATACAAAGCCTAAGAGGAGGCTGGAAATAACTGACTCAACAAGAGAGTGTTTATATATGTCTTGTACAAAGCCCAAAATTGAGGTTAAAAGAGACTGACTCTTTAGGGGATATCATTATACAAAGCCTAAGAGGAGGCTAAAAGTTTGACTTTTCCGGGGAAATATTTTATCTGTCTTGTACAAAGCCCAAGATGGTGGCTAAAAGGGATTTTGACTCCGCTGGGGAGAATTTGTATGTGTCTTGTACAAAGCCCAAGATTGAGGCTAAAAAGAGACTGACTCTATGGAAAAGAAATCTTTATCTGTCTTGTACAAAGCCCAAGATTGAGGCTAAAGTTGAGACTTTACTGACTCGGATGAGGATATTTTAGGTGTCTTGTACAAAGCCCAAGATTGAAGCTGATAAGAGGTTTGACTCAACTGAAGGGTATTATCTGTCTTCTACAAAGCCCAAGATTGAGGCTGGAAGAGGATTGACTCTACATAGGAAATTTATATGGTGTCTTTCACAAAGCCCAAGACTGTGGCTGAAAGGGATTTGACTCAACAAGAGAGTGCTTTGATCTGTCTTGTACAAAGCCCAAGATTGTGGTTGAACAAGCTGGAGAAATCATTATACAAAGCCTAAAAGGAGGCTGAAAGAGGCTTAATTCTGCAGAGGATTGTTGAGATCCAGAGGCAGGTCCAAATCGGGGAATCAACTCTTGTTGAGGATTACAGAAGAGTTGAGGTATCAGATGCCTTGAGGTTCTGATTTGGGATAGTGTTATACTTATGATAAGATGACCCTGGCTAGGGAATTTTAGGAGAAAGACTGGGTTTCAGAACCCATGGGTTTTAACTGCTGGGGATTTATTAAAATGGCCAGGGTTTCTCCTATGTTTATAGGGAACTTGAGAATGTCTTTGAGACTCAAGATTAGACTCTCCAAGTCTGCCGGTATGGAAGAGTTTATCTTTGTATGAGGCCCAAGAGGAGGCAAGTGTTCTAAGGGATGAAAATCAACCCTAAAATTGGTCTGAGATTTGACACTGGAAAGACTGCTCTAGCAAAGGATGACTAAGTTCTATCATATACCTTTAAGAGGTCTTCAGGGTCCTCGTATTAAGCCCAAGAGAAGTTATGAGAACTTCTAAGAAGTCGGAGGGTCCTTGTACAAAGCCCAAGAGGAGGCGGGGATGCTTATAGGAAGCCTGTGGGTCCCAAACCTAAGAAAAGTTCAAGAAAGGTTTCACCGAGAATTAATCCTTTATTGAACAGTTCTAAGGTTTGAAGAAATTCAAGAGAGGTTTCACCGAGAATTAATCCTCTATAGGGAAATGAACTTCTTTGACAATTTCTAATAGTGACAGTCTGAGAAAATTTTCACCGAGAATAATGCCTTTCTCTTTGTTCCATATTGTTTAAGCCCAAGAGAAGGCAAGACTGTGTTTGGAAATCCTATGGGGATCTAGTTTTGACTGTATTAAAGAGTGACCAACTCGCTTTACCTAGTTCTAGACCTAGTTGCCAGGGAAAACTCTAAGTAAATATACTAGTATATATACAGGTGATATATGACAAGTATTTAAAAGGATATGAAAGAAGGACTTACAGGTGAGCAAGCTTCCCACAATACAGTTATATATATTTGGCATGTATTTAAAAGAATGAAAGAAGGACTTACAGGTGAGCAAGCTTCCCACAATACATTTATATATATTTGACATGTATTTAAAAGAATGAAAGAAGGACTTACAGGTGAGCAAGCTTCCCACAATACATATATATATATATATATATATATATATATATATATATATATATATATATATATATAAGCATGTAAAAGAAAGCTGATAAAAACTTACAGGTTAGCAAGCTTCCATTGTAACAGCTGTAGGGTTAGTTGTTCAAGAAATTAAAGAAAGTTTTGATAACAACTATGGATTTGAACCTAAATCAAAAGGGAAGTTGTTTTTGAAAAGGTTGTTGGGGCTTATACTCAAGGAGAGGCCCAGACGAAAAACAGTAATCGTACCGTTGTTTTGAAAATTGTACTGGGGCTTATACAATGACTGAGCCCCAAAAAGGTTTTCTGTACAAAGAGACGGGCCTTACAACTCAAGGAGAGGCCCAAAGGTTTTAAAAAAGAAAACAAATGGGACTTACAACACAAGGGTAGGCCTCGATGAAAATGTTTTGAAAAAGCGACGATCTCGCCGAGATTTTGAAAACACAGTGGGTCTTATACAATGACTGAGGCCCAAAAAGGTTTACAAAGAGGTGGGACTTATACTCTGCCAAAAGGCCCAAAAATGTTTGAAAAGATTTGTTAGGGTGATAGTGATCAAAACCCTAATTTTTTTGTTTTTTAATGTATTTTAATTGAATAAAAATTCAATTAAAATAATCAAACATATGAAAAAAAAGATCGTGATCTTGGATTTATATTTGGAAAATCATGTTTCATTCATGGGATGGTTTAAAAATATTTGAATTTTGCAAAACCAAGAGAAAGAAATATTTTTAATGTTTAAAAACAAATAAAAATATAATTCTTTACAAAAATACCAAATATATGAAATAAATAATATTTTTGTGAAATTTTCATAGAATAAAATATTTTAGCATTTTTTGGGAATTTTCAAAAAAAGAACCAATAAAAAATAATTAAAATTGAGAGAGAAATTAATTTTTGAATTAATTAATAAAAACCATAAAATATTAAAAAATAGCAAAAATATGAGAGAATAGCAAAAAAGGTCTGGGTGGGGTTTGAACCCACGACCTCATACACAAACACACATGCGCACTACCATTGGGGATACATCCGTGTATCAAAACCACCCCATTAATTCATAAGGCATGCCTTGTTTCTAGGTCTGGGCAAGGCAAGGCAAAACAAGCTTTTGGGCAATTTACGTGAAGCCTCTAACTTTCTCATTTCTCCATGGATTGGGACAAAAGTTAGGTGTATCTGACTTAGAATTTCATGAGGAATCCAATGGTGCCCTTGAAATTTTCAGAAAATGTTTCCTCCTCAAAATCCGATAGGCCTATTTTTGCATGGTTTATGCTATCTCATGGTATAGGCAAGAATTACATGGTAAATTGGTTCAAACACAACATATACAACATGTATGAGATGTTTATGATCAATAGACATCAAAGGAATGCATAATTCAAAGAGTTCAAGTTGTCATGCACTTACCTCTTGGAGCTTTTTGTGCTATCTGCCAAGTTTCTTGTGCCAGAAGTAATTTGATGCTTTGGACACTCTCAATTAATCCCTTGGAAGCTTTTAGAATGATTAGAACCAGCTAGAATCTTCAGGAACAAGTTGTGGCACTTTCTTGCAAAAGGGGCAAAAGTGACCAATATGGCAACTCTCTTAAATGGTGTTCCAGATGAGGGGAACCATTTGGGACAGTTTGAGGATGATATTTGGAGTGTGTTTTAGGCTTTGTTTGGTTTTGGAAGTGACTGAATCAAGGCATGGCTTGGAAAATGCAGAAAAGTCAATTTTTGAGGTTTTGGAGGTTGACTTTGTGATTTTGGTGTGTCAGGTCACAAGTGATTGTTTGGACAGCTTAGATACAACATTTTAGAGGTGTTTGGATCATGAGCTATGGTAGAATTGCTCTCTAACTCAAAAACTCAGAGATACCTTACAAAAGAAGGTGTAGCGGCAAAATCGTGAGTATAAGTTATTGATTAACTTAACTCGAAAAGCAAGAGTCGCCACCGCACTTTTATTTTATCCAAAAAAGGAAAGGAAAAAGAGCAATAAAAACCTACACAAGCTCTATACAAGAACAAGTGAAGAGAGTCCGGGTAAGGGGGGTTGGTTACGCAATGGGAAGGTGTTAGCACCCAAAACGTCTATAGTACTCTATAGGAGCCCTTTGAAATATCTACCGCCTTATGAAAAAGTTTTGAAAGAGAAAAGTGCACGAGGACACAAAAAAAAGAGTAAGTGAGTTTGATGTTTTTTTTAAGTCTTTTGAAAAAGGTGTCAACATGCTTATGTAGTTTAGCATTTGTTAAGAAATGAAAAGAAAAGAGTAAAATCACTTACTCTTTTTTTGTGCCCTCGTGCACTTTTCTCTTTCAAAACTTTTTCATAAGTTTAGACATGATTCATTTCTTTAAGCGGAATTATTCGCTTGGAAATGGTGACTTATCTTTACATTTAAAAACAACCAAAACAAACAAATTTCATTCTTTGTACCACGAATTACGGGGTTTTGATCCTACATTGCACTTCGTGGGTACGTAGGCATGAGACGACAAGTCTCTCCAAACACAAAAATCTTAAAAAATAATTTCTCTTCTCATCTCCTCAATCTCTTTTCAAGCAAACTTTTTCAGACCAAAGGCGGTAGATATTTCAAAGGGCTCCTATAGAGTACTATAGACGTTTTGGGTGCTAACACCTTCCCATTGCGTAACCAACCCCCTTACCCGGACTCTCTTCACTTGTTCTTGTATAGAGCTTGTGTAGGTTTTATTCGCTCTTTTTCCTTTCCTTTTTTGGATAAAATAAAAGTGCGGTGGCGACTCTTGCTTTTCGAGTTAAGTTAATCAATAGCTTATACTCACGATTTTGCCGCTACAGAAAAGTGGCGACTCTGCTGGGGATAAGATACTGAACATATCTCTGTCACAGTTATGAATTGTATCAGGCTGATGGTCTTTTGAGGAAAGACATCTTGAGGATTCTTGAAGAAGACTGCCCCAGATTGATTAACTGATGAAGAAAAAAAATTGATCATAGCTTCAGTTTGACTACTGTAGGCGGAGAATGAACTGATCATGGCTTCACTTCTTGAAATGATTGTTGAGAATAAACTGATCATGGATTCAGTTACTAGGGATGAACTGATCATGGCTTCAGTTCTTGAAATGACTGTTGAGGATAAACTGATCATGGCTTCAGTTCTTGAAATGACTGTTGAGAAGGCTAAACTCAGTATGGGTCTTGAAGAGATCTTCTGGTTAACCAATTCTGAGAATAACTTGCATTGAGCAATAAATCTTGAACTGATTCACAACAGGACCTGGAAGTAATGTGCCCCTGATAGGATCACTAACCAAGTTTCTCAACTGTTTGAAATTCTTGATGTGGAAAGTTTTCCTGCAAATAGGATTATTCAAACAAACATGGTAATTTTAATGGAAAGCTCATGCAATTTTGAAATAAAAAATAATTTTTGGAATGATATTATTGATGTAAAGCAAAATGAATCACTTGTCAAAACACGGCAGTTTAGACACTTGAAAATGAAAGAGAAAGCAAAGGCAAGACAACAAAACAAATGATTGGCAACAAACATAGGAGTCAGTCTACACAACCTTGTTGTAGTATGCTTTCAAAAGAAACATGGCTTCAATTAGGTCTTTTGAAGGTTGTAACGTGGTCTGGTTCACGGTTTTTTGAAACAAAGGATATAGGCTCAAAGCTTATTTGTACCCAACCCATTCTTCATGATGACCTTCAGTCTTATGCTCAGTTAATTCAAACTATGCATTTAGGTTCCAAGTGATTTTGGAATTGCAGCACTGTTATGATGATGGCTCAAGGGCCAAGGGATTTTTGAGATGGCAGTCACTTCTCTTACAACATTTTGTTGTTTTTTGATGAGGACCTTAGTCAACTCGTTTTGCCTTTGAGGATTTTGGCAACCTCTTGATTTTTCTTTTGTTATCCCTAACTTTTGCCTGAACTGTGTCATTTGAGCTTATAGTCAGCGGGATGCCCCAATTTTTGCCTAAGTCTCCTTCATAGGTTTTGACTTAGCGGGCTCTTCATTTGATTTTTTTTCAAAAAAATTTTTTTGAAAGATAGTGACTGCCTTGCTTAATGATTATGGTGAACCATCATTGGCTTTCGATTTGAAAGACATCTTCGACACTTCTTTGATGTGTGAAGGAAAGCTTGTGATTGCAATAATTCTCTTGTGTTTAAATACACAGTCAAATTAACTGAGAACTACTCATCCCCAGGTTAAAATTGTGGGTTTTTTCGTACAGAAAGAAACTCCAACTTCTAGGCTCGAAGGGGTTGACAAAGGATTAACTTCCTTATTCCTCCAGTGTTTGGGAGTTGAAATAATGCCTGTATATCATCAGCCAAGTTTTAATTGAAAGCATACAGTTCAGCAATTTTAGGTACTTCGTTTTCATCATCCTCCCTCCAGTCTTTGCATAAACAAAAGCTTGATAAAGAAAGTAAACAGGAGATACATTTTTGTTTTATGAAAAAGAAAGCATAAAGATGCACACAGTGGATTGAATCAAAATATTGCAATGCTCATTTCATTGAAATTACCATGAAAGTACAAATAAAGTTCGAAAGCAAACAGTCAATACAATCAAAGAAAATGTAAACAGCAAGAAACAAGGCCTAGTGACTAATCAGCGACAAGGATGAGCTGTCCTGTCTGAAACACTGGCTTTAGGAGATGATCCATCTGAAATGACTCAAACTTCACTTGGCATGCTCTGGCAAAGGATTGTTGACAACATTGGGATTCTCATCAAGAAAAGTCATAATCTTTGAGTTCATCAATTCTTGTACTCTAGCTTTTAATGCATAGCAACCTTCCAAGTTATGGCCTGCCCCACCTCGATGGAACTCACAGTGAAGATCAACCCTATAGCCGACTGGGAGAGGATTTGGAGGAGGAGGTAGATCCCTCATTGTAATCAAACCTTTCTTTACAAGACATGGGTACAACTCAGTGTAGGACATCGGGATAGGATCAAAGTTAACCCTATTGTGATTCTGATTTTGTCTAACAGTCTGACAAGGAGCTTGAACTGTTTAAGCATTGACAATAGGAGCAACTGCAGCTACATATTGTTGTTGTCTGCGATGAGGTTTACCTTCAACTGAAATAGCATGGGTATCGCCATCCTTTTTCTTTTGAAAATTTCCAGCATACTTTTTAGCACCACTAAAGGCTTCAGCATTGGTAATCTTTTCTTTCTTGATACCTTCTTCTAGTCTTTCTCCAATAGTGACTAGGTCAGTAAAACCAGATGATACACTACCTATCATCTTTTCCTAAAGGAGTAGCTGAAGAGTGTCCATGAACAATCCAGTCAATTCTTTTTCAGCCAAGGGTGGCTCCACCTGAGCAGCTAGCTTTCTCCAGCGTTGAGCGTACTCCTTAAAGGATTCTTTTTCTTTTTGAGACATATTTTGTAATTGGCGACGGTCAGGAGCCATGTCCAGATTATACTTATACTGCTTTAAGAAAACATCAACCAAGTCTTTCCAGCTTTGGGTACAGTTCTTCTTAAGTCCCATATACCATTTCATTGAAGCCCCACTCAAGCTGTCTTAGAAACAGTGAATGAACAGTTTATCATTTTTAGCATGAGCAGCCATCTTGCAGCAGTACATCACCAAGTGGGTTCTGGGACAGGTGTGCCCCTTGTATTTCTTAAAATCAGGAGTCTTGAATTTTGGAGGGATAACCAAGTCGGAAACCAAGCACATGTCCATTGCAGCAGCATTAAAGACATCACTTCCTTCCATGGCTCTTATCCTTTTGTCTAGAGTTTGCCATTGCTCTCTAACTTCTTCAATGTATCCAGGTTCTCCCTGACTTTCAGATTGTGAACCAGCAACATGGTACACGAAAGGATTCTCAGGAATAGCTTGAGCAACAGAATGCACGATTGGCTGAGGTTCAATGAACAATGGAGCTGAAGATACTGACGAGACAAACACAAGAGTAGTTGCAAAGGGTGGCGAGTAATTCGGAGGTAACACAAATTCTGGCCAAGTAGAAGTTGGTTGCTGAGTCAGTGGAGGGTCAACAGTAGTAGGTGAAGTTTCAACAATCACAGTCCTCTGAGGTGGTTCACCTCTAGCAATCAGAACTTGCAGCATTTCTGTGAGTTTGGTCATGCTGGCCTTCAACTCATCGATTTCCATTCTGACTTCGGCATTGTGTTGTTCTAGATTTTCCATTCTCAATCTGACAGCAACTCTACTTCCGTAGTTGTGTTGAGGAAATAACTTGACGGTGAAGAGATAACTGGAGAAGGAGACAGTTGAAATGAGTTTCTGAGACAACTTGGAAGAATGCTTATGTATGCTCATGGATGCAAGAGTGCATGAATGCAACAACCACAAACAAGATCACTCAAAGCACACGGGTTCAAAGGTTCGAGTCACGAGCATGGAGTCGAGGTTAAGAACCAATCCCACAAAAGGTGTATGCTAAGGTTTATCTTCATTGTACCTGCAGAAAACAACGGTTCTAACAGAGTTCCCAGGGTCCAGAATCCACTATCAGACACACCAGCGCACCGATTTGCTCGGAGGTTTGTAGTTATCCTCAAGAGAATCTAACCTGAGTGTGGCATCGCGTAACAGCTGTAGCACCCCAAAATTTGCCCTAACTTTTTTCTGGCTTTTGTTTCGCAATCATCTGCATTCCATTAGGTCATTTGCATTGGGTTCCAAAGACGTGTGATCAAGGCATCTTCCTTTGGTCTGAGCTTTCCGTATTCAGAAGATCATCGGTGTGCATTCAAAGTGGTTATTTCTCAAGCGGTGTATAAGGTCAAGTTGTTGTGAGTGGAAGTCCTCAGGTCAACGATCAGTGGGCCATGTAAGGCATAGGTTCATAAAGTCAGGTTTCCATTGATCAGAAATTCAGAAGATGTTTGCAGTTAATCAGATGCTTATGAAGAGTTCAAGATGAGCTTTGGATTCATTTGGTCAGTCATCCTTTGAATTGGGTTTGTAAACTTTTTTTTTATCCACCAATATCCACTTTATAAACCAATTTCTAAACCCTGTTATCTTATCCATTTTTTTATGATCCAATTTTCATTTTATCCATATTTCATATACTTTATCCATTTCCCAATTAAATCCAATTTAATCCAATATCCATTTTTCAATCCATTTACATCCATTCTAATCCAATTAGATCCATTGTCCATAAACCACTTTAAATCTACTTTTATAAACCAATATCCATATCCATTTTCTTTCTTTTTCAACATATCCATAAATATCTATTAACCATGCTATCCATCTCAATTCATTTACTCTTGTCCACATTTAAAACCATTTTAAGCAATTCATACCAAAAGTCAAGTCCATTATATACATTTAGTGTTATGTTTAGGAAGGCCCCTATAAATGAATCTGAAGACATTCTTGGAGCATTGTCACTTGTGTTGTATGCTTTAATCTTGATTCTGTCGCTCAAGTATGTTTTGTTGTTCTTTGAGCAAAAGACGACGGCGAAGGTGGTACATTTGCATTGTATTCCTTTATTTGTCGTAATGCTAAGTGTACAGAAGTTTGGAACGAGTAAAGGAGGACTTACAGTTGGACCTGCCTTGTTTATATGGTTCTGTTCTCTCGCATATGACAGAGGTGTCTTGAAAATTTTTTTTGATATCAAGATATTGCAAGTTAAAGAAGACAGTTACAGGTATCAGAAAATATACAAATAAAATTCATTGGAAGAATTCACAACAGAAAATTATCATTACCAAAAAAAACTCTTCATAATCCCCCAACATTTCAGAATTCACAATTTCTACAACCAGAAAACCATTTCCAAACCAGTTCGTAACCGCAGAAAAATGAAAAAAGAAAAATCCATTTCTAATTCAATGTCATTACATAGCAGTTTAGAGGAAAATACCAGAAGAATTGGGCAAAACTAACTTCAACAGAATTTCACAAATACACTCTAACTGAATCCTAACCTCTAACAAACTTCAACAGAATTGTAACTGAATTTCAGTGTGAAAAACCTATTTTACCCTCACTACATTCTCTATAAAACCGGCACCACCTGCATTCTTAGCTCTCTCTTCTTCATTCTGGACAATCCCTCCATTTTCTCTTCATCTTCATTCTCCTCCGTTAAGCTCCATCTTCATGAAATTCTGCAAATTACTTCCAATCTTCTCTTCACCATTTTCAATCCTAAAGCTGCCATAACCGAATTTCTGCATCAACTCTGTAGCAATTCCTCATCAAGCTTCATCGACAAACTTCAACAATAAACATTCACCTGCAGAAATCAAGAAATTGCAGTTCAATCTGTGTTCATTGCATCGTCATCATTTGGAGCTCTATAATTCATGAATAATTGAGAAGAAGAAGTAAGGAGTAGAAGAAGCACGGTTGAGCAGTACACATACCTAAGCAAGAAATTGAAGATCTTTGGTTTTCTCTTCATAATCTCCGATCTGAAGAAGCACCGGACTTTCTCCGGTCGGTAAATTCTCTAAACTTCCTCGTTGTTTCCTTGTCTGTAAGTTGATAGGTAGTATTGTAACTCGCGATGTAATGTTGATTTCACTCCGCCGTCGCCGGAAATGCGTCGTGGCATGGCGGAGTCTTTTCGTTAGCATTTCTGAGAGGTCGGAAGTGGAGTAGTGAACCGCGAGGGATTGGAGCCATGGCGCGACGGTTGTTTTTTGCTGCCGACGTTGAGTTGAAGTAAACGAAGAAGTTTGGTGTTGAACATAGAAAAGATGGCGCAACGGAAATCTTTGTGTCCGGCGTTTTTTTTACGTTGATGACGATGTTGTTGAAAGACGAGAGCGCGGTGTGACCGGAGGCGCAATGATGATGTCGCGGCGAGGAGGTTATGAAAGAAGGAGTCGAGGTGGCGGCGAGCAAATGGAGGATGTTGAGAGGTGAGTAAAAGTGAGCAGAGAGGTGGAAGCCGTTTCGTGGTTGGCGGTAACGAGGAAGATCGGCGGCGAGTGTCGCGAATGTGAGGAAAGGGGAAGTGTGCGGCTGAAGAAGACTGAAGTAGATGGTGTTGAAGACCTCTAGGGTTTTTAGGTTTGGTTTGTCACTTGGATTGGGCTTAAGGCCCTTTGTATTTCCTTTCCACACTTAATTCATTTCCACACCCTCCGTTTACTTTCGCACCCCCGTTGAGTGAGATCTTGGGCCATTATCTTAAACCCATTCGCCCGGGCTGCTGTCCACACCTCCTTTTCTTTGTTTGCACCCTTTTTTAATTGTTTAGTTTTGTTGTTTTTATTGGTTTTAGTTTCATTAATTGTTTAGTTGTTAACTTAGGATAAGTAGAGTTTGATTTTAGAAATTAACTTCTAATTTTCTTTAGAATTAGCTAAAGTCTTAACTTTAGAATTTGACTAATTAGAAATAGTTAATTAGAAAATAACAATCTTGAATTTAGTTAATTAGAGTTTCATTAGGTTTTATAATTGAACTTGTTTAATTATTTTTTTCTAGGAATTAATTGGATTAATATTAGAATTAGTTTAGATTTTAGATTGAATTAACTTTAGGGTTAACCTTAGAATTAGTCTAGGAATTAACTAGAATTAATTTTAGGTTTATTTTTAGATTTAGAATTAATTTTAGAGTAACTCTTCTTGTTAGATTTTAATCTTCTTTCTTTTATTAGCATTTTAATTCTAGTTTGGTTATTCCTGACCATGATTTTAATTGCCTACTCTTGGATTAATTGTTGATTAATTTCTGTTTGCCTGATTAATTGTTTCTTTTCTCACTTAATTTTCTTCATCCCTCTTTGAGATCAACTTGACTTCCATCTTGGAAGTAAGTTGCTTCTTATGTTCTTCTCCTCTCTTTAGGATAGAGTTCTCATACCGCACTTAACCATAGGATCACCATATATGATAACATTAGGATTGAGTCTTAGCCCCCTTAGTTTTCACCTTTTCTCCGCTCTTGAGTCTTTCATCTTCTCATCTCAAAGAAAATCCAAAACACTTAATAAAGGTAGGCATTTATTGCATTTAGGCCTTTCATATAAAGAAGGGATTATAAGGGGTCTTCTCTTGTAATCTTAGAATGTGTAGCATATAGCCCCATCTTGGGTCAATGTGTTAAACATTTGATCTTGTATGAGGGACTTAAATGCAATACTTGTTGAAGGTGCAAATAATAAAAAACACTTCTTCACTTCATAATCAACAAAACATTTAATAAACACAAGTATGCTAGTGTGTTTGAACCTTGATAATTGGAACTAAGTGTGAGGGTCTTCTTCACCCTTAGTGTGCTTTCTTACCCATTCCATCTTGGAATGTGAGAATGTACACATTCCAGTGACTAAGATCCAGATACACTGTCGTATGCAAACAAATCCAAAACACTTCCTTCTAAAAGACAAAAAACAAACAATAACGTCTTTCCTTCGGGAATTCTTTTCTCACCTCACTCACTCTCAGCGTACGAACGTGCTTCTACTCGTTCTCTTGCAAGATGGTAACGCACTCGGACCAGCGAGCCTGCAACACCTGAGCTAGAACGTAAGCCGTTCTCTAAAAAACACAAACAATCCATCCCTATTGAGGGGAACTACGTCGCTCTGATTCTCATGTTCCCGATGAGATACGTAGGCAGTGGGGTAGGGCCCATGCGAGCACTTCTTTTATTTTCCCTACATTTGTTTCTCGTTCCTTTCCCAGTTCTCTTTTCGTTCCTTTTCCGGTATTCTTTTCTATCACCCTTTGATCGAGACAAGCAAGCGTGGATCCCATCGGGTACGATGGACGCGAGGGGGTGCTAATACCTTCCTCTCGCGTAACCGACTCCCGAACCCATTTCTCTTGGTCGCAAGACCATGCTTTTCCTTTCTCTCAGGTTTACGCGGTGTTTCCTTTCCCTCTCTTGGGATAAATACACATTGCTGGCGACTCTGTTCGGTGCCACTTTCGCGTTTGTACTAGGATGAAAATCCCGGGAACGACAGCTGGCGACTCTGCTGGGGACCGAACCCAGAATCTCTGGTTTCCTTAGCGAGTCAATCCTATCGCTTGTCTGCTTTTCTTTCATTGGGTGTTTACTGTTGTGCTATATGTTGTTGTTTATTTATTTTACTGTATTTACCGCATTTTAGCATTACATATCATATATTATATTGTGTTGCACTGTTTTGTCTGTTTGGCGGGATGGGTGTTCTGAGAGATAAGCCCACTACCAAGGCTTGAGTACATACATAGGTATTAGAGTGGATAGTCATGACGCTTGCGTGGTGGTGACCACGTATTGTTGTTCATGAGACCCACAACCAGACGAGGTTCTATCAGGAGCTTTCTGCTACTGCATGTTATGCAGGCCAGTGGTTATTCTCTTGAGGAACTGTCGACTCTGGTGACCATTCCCGAGGACTCAGTTGCGGCACTCCTCCCGAGATGTGACAGTGGCAGACCACATTCCGTGCCAAACCCATTGCACATTCTCGATCCGAGGACCCAATGCTGGGAACTTGCTATAGGACTTCCCTTTCTGAAAGAGAATCAGCGGAGGCACTCCTCGATTGGCGATAGTACTGTACCCTGAGGGATGAATGTACTATTGCTTCTCGACCTCAGTGCCAGAAGCTGAGGACCTTTTCGTTGTGGAGAATCAGTTGAGGCCTCCTCGATTGATGATGATGCCAAACTAGAAATGGTGAACGTATCATCATTGCTCGACCTGAGAGCCCGGGATACTGAACATCCTAGTACCCACATGTGAGAAGGGCGGGTTGTTTACAGGTTTGCAGGTAACCATGACCTCCTACATACCCGGTTTTCTATCATCATTGCACAAAAAGGAAGTTTCATCCTATTGTATTCAGATGGTTCTTATCTATGGTTCTATATTAGTCTCAGAGCTACACTGACACCGTTCACAGTTCAGCACAGACACCTGATTACCTGATCACATTGCCCTTTGCATTGCATTATCATATCCTAACATACATGTTTATTCATTTCCAGGTGCATATATTACCCTTGATTCCAGTCATCAGGTCCCTGCAAAGATGAACACTAAAGAGAGGAAGAATATCATCAGCTATAAGTTCCTTACGCCTACTTTGGGCCCTATTGTTGTGCTGAAGGGAATGGCGAGCCCGGCAGCACGAGAAGCTTTTGAAGAGAAATATGGGTGGATTTTATCTATGGTTCGTAATGTCAGTGATTATGAAGCCAGAGGTCTCCATACGTTGATGCAGTTCTATGATCCGCCTCTGAGATGTTTTGTATTTCCAGACTATGTGTTGGTTCCTACCCTGGAGGAGTATTCCAACATGTTGGGGATTGCTATCAAGGAGGAGCCCCCTTTCTTTGGGTCGGTGGGGGATCTTGACTTTGGGAAGTTGGTTGGTGCTCTTTATTTGAGCAAATCAGAGATAATTGACAATGTCTCCAACAAAGGAAAGATTCGTGGTTACAAGTTGGAATATCTGATTAAGAAGGCCCAGGAAGCAGCTAAAGGCGAGAATTGGCTTGTTTTTAATGCTCTGCTAGCCCTTTGTATATACGGCATAGTGTTGTTTCCCAACGAGCCGGATTTTATTGATACGGACGCTATACGAATATTCATGATGAAGAACCCGGTGCCAACGCTACTGGGAGATCTTCACTACTCATTGTACAACCGAAACGAAAAGAAAAGAGGAGGGATAATTCGTTGTTGTGCACCCTTGTTCTATAAGTGGTTTGCGGGCCGTTTACCACAATCAGGGGCTTTTGTGGATTCCAAAGATTCTCTAGAGTGGAAACAGCGTTTAATGGGATTGGTGGCCAAGGACATCGTATGGGTAGATCATGGGCTGATTGGCAAGAATATTATCCACAGCTGTGGTAAGTTCCCTAACGTTCCACTGATAGGAAGACTGGGTGGGATTAACTACAATCCTTCTTTGGCCATTCGACAATTTGGGTATGCCCTGACAGGTCCGCCTATTAAGAGAGATGTGGAGGAGTCCCTCTATTTTCATACATCAGAAGGATGGGAAGCAGCACAGAAAGCTTCTGAAAGCTGGGGTAGCATACTGAAAAAGGGGAAAGTTACTCTAGGAAAGCCTAACAACCGGGTTTATCCAGCATATGAAGAGTGGGTGAAGAAAAGAGTTGAAGATTTTCTCTTGCCTTTTGGTAAGGCACCTCTTTTGTATCCGGAGAATGAGAAAGCAAGAAGCACTGCTACTGTGGAAGAAGTTGACAAGTTGCAAGCCTTGGTGAAAAAGCTCCAAGGAGAGAATTCCGAGTTGAGTAGCCGTCTTCAGAATGCTCTACATGCCAACAAAGAGCTGGAGCGGAAAGCCCAAGATGCTGAACAAATCCTAACTGCAAAAGAAAAAGACTTTGCTGGAAGAGCCCAACATTTCCGGAAGATTAGTAAAGGTGCTGATGATGCTACTCAAGCCCACAAGCAAACCAAACAGGCGTTAGCACAGACCAAAGAAAAGTTAACAAAGTTTCAGCACGCTTGGGACGAAGTTAGGATAGAGAATGCTGAATTACAGGAACGGTTGCAGATTAAGGACGAAGAGCTTGAAAAGGCGCATGAGCAGAGGAGAAAGTATCGGGAAAGCCTCGGTAAGAGTCAAGAACAGCTAGAAGAGGCTAGAGGTGAGCTGAGGAATACCAAGAAAGAGCTTGAAGAAGTCATGATAGAAAGGGAGATACTCAAGACGCAAGCTGGCATAAAGAGACACAAAGGAGTGTGTGATGACGAAGCTCTGATGCTGCATATGGGTTCCTTAACTGAAGCTCTTGAGAAAAGGGATGTCTTGATCAAAGAGATGATTGAAAAGCCGAATCACCAGCGTACCCGTATACTTTTTGAGGAAATCAAGTATTCAAGTGATAAGCTGAAGGATGTGGAATTGTCAGACTGATGTTCTTTTCCTTATATTTTGTTATTAATGGTTACCCTCAGGCTTGTTGATGGATCCATTTTTCCTTGTATTGCATTTGCGGTTGAACCTTTCTTAAATGTACTTGAATACTTTGTTGAATGAGTATGAGCAGTTTTATTCAGAATTTTTCCTTATCAGATAGCTGCACACAAGCACATGACCACGACACGTCTCTTTATATCACAATTTCTGGTCTTCAGATTTCTGTGGTGGGATTGGAATCAGGGTATAAAGCACCTCGGAAATGACAAACATGGCATTGCATGGCATTGCATATCATTTTGTATTTTTGTTACTTGCTTTTCAGGTACTCGTTGCGGGGTCTCTAACCTTTATTTGGTTTCAGGCAGTATAGCGGAGAGTCATATTCACCGATATTCGACGCGACGGAATCAAGTAAGAATCATGGATCAAGTGCAAAGTGATTTGGCGGAAATGAGGGCGCGTATGGACCAGTTCATGACCCTCATGACTGGCATGGCGCAAAATCAGGAGAGACTGAGGCTTCTGGTAGAGCGTCCCGACAATGGGCCCGAAGGTGATCATCATGACAATTCACAGGGACATGGCATTCCTCCCCCCGGTGGCAACCCTCCTCCTGGTGGTAACAATCGGGGTAATGGAAATGGTAGGCAGGCTGGTGTTACTCTTGAAGATACTCTGGAAGACCAATTTACTCTGCTGGATGCTGATGTGGGTAATCAAGGGGATCGAAGGTATGATGAGTTAGCAGAGAAGATCAGGGCCATGGAATGCAAGAACTCTATGGGTATTGATGTTACCAGCTTGGGGCTGGTCTCAGGAGTCAGAATTCCCCCTAAGTTCAAACCTCCCACTTTTGATAAGTATCACGGCAATGCGTGTCCCCAAACGCATCTTCAAGCTTACTTTGGGAAGATTTCAGCCCATACGGATGACGAGAAGCTATGGATGCACTATTTTCAGGACAGTCTGGCGGGGGCGTCTTTGACCTGGTACATGAAGTTGAGTAGAGCTGCTGTGAAGAATTGGAAAGATCTGGCAGAAGCGTTCCTGAAGCAATACCAATATAATATTGACATGGCGCCCAACCGCACCCAATTGCAGGGATTGTCACAAAATGCCAAGGAGAGTTTCAAAGAATATGCACAGAGGTGGAGGGAAATGGCTGCCCAGGTACAACCTCCCTTGTCAGACAGAGAAATGGCAGATATGTTCATGGGCACCTTGCAAGGGGCCTATCTGGATAGATTAGCTGCTTGTCCGTCGACTGGATTTGCTGATATTGTGATTGCGGGAGAAAGAATAGAAAGTCTGTTAAAGCTGGGAAAGATCCAGGATGTGAGTGGGGCTGGCTCTTCGGGGACGAAGAAACCGTTCGGTAGTAACCAGAAAAGAAGAGAAGGTGATACGAATGCTGTGTTTAGAGGACGAGGCAGAGGGCGTTCTCGAGCTTATTATCAGGTAGATGCTGTGACAATCCCCACACCGTCTGTTCAGAAACAACAACCCCAACAGCAAGTTCAACAGCAACAACCTTTTTTCCAGCAAAGGTCTAGGCAGAGGGATCGTAAGATGGATCCTCTCCCTATGACTTATGCCGCGCTGTTGCCCCGGCTACTCGAGTTAAAGTTGGTAGAACTCCGTACTATGAAAGCTCCGGTTGCTGGAAACCTGCCACCTAACTTCGATGCTAATGCTCGTTGTGAGTTCCACTCAGGTGCTCAGGGGCACTCCATTGAAAAATGCTGGGCTTTCCATCATAAAGTACAAGATTTGATTGATGCTAAAGCCATCAATTTCTCTCCCGCTCCTAATATTACTCAGCATCCCATGCCTGATCATAGTGCAGCAAATGTGTACGCTATTGAAGATGGGAGGAGATTGAATTTGGTGTTAGACGTTCATCAAGTGAAAACTTCTTTGTTGGTTGTAAAAGATCGTTTATTGAAGGGACAGGTGTTCCCGGGCTGTAATCAAGATTGCTCTGAGTGCATGAATCAGGAGAACGGCTGTGATAAGTTGAAGATGGGTTTACAGAATCTGATCGATGAAGGATGTCTACAGTTCGACAGAGTCGTGAAAGACACTGATGAGATATCAACCGTGACCATCTATTACACTCCCGCTGAGATTCAAATGCCGGTCAATGCAGTTCCTGTGGCTAGTGTTGCCCTAGAAGGGCCCAGTCCTGTCACTATCACGGTGCCAGGACCAATTCCGTTCACATCTACGAAAGCTATCCCATGGCACTATGGGGCAGATGTATATTACGAAGGTAAAAAGCAGGAAGTTGAGCCGTCAGTCAGCCCAAATATTGATAATGTAGGGGGTGTAGGGGGCTTTACAAGGAGTGGAAGGTTGTTCGCTCCCCAAACCTTGAGAAGTGATAAGGAGGTAGAAGCTGCAGCAAAGGCTAAGGGTAAACAGGTGGTTGAAAGTGCACCTACACCTGAAGCAGAGACAAAGATTACTTTTGATAAGGAAATGGAAGAATTTATGAAGATAATCAAGAAAAGCGATTATAAGATTGTGGACCAACTGAATCAGACCCCTTCAAAGATTTCAATCTTGTCATTATTGATGTGCTCTGATGCGCACCGACAGGCGTTGTTGAAAGTGTTAAAGAGTGCATACGTGCCACAAGAAATTACTGTTAATCAGCTCGAGGGCGTAATCTCCAATGTTAATGTCAGCCATGGCTTGGGCTTTACAAGTAGAGATTTGACTGTTGAAGGAAGAAACCATAATAAGGCTTTGCATATCACGATGGAGTGTAAGGGCGCAGTGTTATCTCATGTACTGGTAGACACTGGTTCATCACTCAATGTCTTGCCCAAGAAGGCATTAATGAAACTGGAAGTTGATGGTTTGATCTTAAGGCCTAGTGAGTTGGTGGTCAGAGCATTCGATGGAACTAGACGATCTGTGTTTGGTGAGGTGGAATTGCCCGTACAAATTGGACCACAGGTATTCAAATCCACGTTCCATGTAATGGACATACAACCTGCATATAGCTGCCTATTGGGGCGCCCTTGGATTCACGGAGCCGGGGCTGTTACTTCTACTCTACATCAAAAGCTGAAGTATGAGTTTGAAGGGCAGGTTGTGACAGTGTGTGGGGAAGAAGACATCTTTGTGAGTCACTTGTCCACGTTCAAGTACATTGAAATGGATGGGGAAATTCATGAGATGCTGTGCCAATCATTCGAAGCAGTCAATATTGACGATGCACCTGAGTCTTCTGTACCAGTTGGGGCTGGTACCTCCATTTCATCTTACAAACAAGCTGTCGAAGTCGTCAGGGCAGGCAACGCCCAAGGTTGGGGCAGGTTGATAGAGACCCCAATGAAGGAAGACAAATTTGGTATTGGTTATCATCCCTCTACAACTTCAGATGCGGGGAGCAGGGGACCCATTACTTTCAATAGTGGGGGAATTATCTACATGGACCAGTCTTGTGCAGCCACGGAGGATAGTGTTGACAGTGATTGTGACCTGGACAACTGGGTACGCCCTCATGTTCTGGGACAACAAGTGCAAAACTGGTTCGTTGAAGAAGTCATCCGGGTTACTCTTCAGACAGAGTAATTTTTCTTTGTTTTTTCTAACCATAATGCATGACAAAATCTTGCGCTCTGCCCAAGGCGTATAGATTCATTTGTAGGGCCACCATGGTTGCATTTGCAATGTTTAATCATTAATAAAGGACGTTTTGCAATCAAATTTTGTTCTCTGTCTTTCAGTTTTTATTTTTGCACAAAAAATATAAAATGGCAATGTTTCATTTTCTTTTGCTTAAAAATAAATTCTAAAATAAGGCATGAACCCGTTCATGCAGACTTGATCCTCCGGATACCACTGATAACGATTTTGATATGGCCATGTATGACTTTGACAATCCGATTTATCAAGCCGAAGAAGGGGATGGGAAAGATTGTGAACTTTCTGAAGAACTGGCCAGATTGTTGAAACAAGAGGAAAGGGTCATCCAGCCTCATCAGGAGACTGTAGAAATCATCAATATTGGTACCAAGGACGCCAAGAAAGAGATCAGGATTGGTGCCAGCTTGCAAGCAGATGTGAAGCAAACTTTGACGGAAATGTTGCGCGAGTATGTTGACATCTTCGCCTGGTCGTATCAAGACATGCCGGGGTTGGATACGGATATTGTCGTGCACAGGCTACCATTGAGAGAAGAATGTCCGCCAGTCAAGCAGAAACTTCGTCGGACTCACCCCGACATGGCCTTAAAGATTAAGGAGGAAGTCCAGAAGCAGTGGGACGCTGGTTTTCTTGCTGTGACAAAGTATCCTCCATGGGTAGCCAACATCGTGCCAGTACCGAAGAAAGATGGAAAAGTGAGAATGTGTGTGGATTATCGAGATCTTAATAAAGCTAGCCCGAAAGATGATTTTCCACTACCTCATATTGATGTGCTGGTCGATAATACAGCTCAATTTTCAGTGTTCTCATTTATGGACGGTTTCTCCGGATACAACCAGATCAAGATGGCACCTGAAGATATGGAAAAAACCACGTTCATTACTCCGTGGGGTACATATTGTTATAAAGTAATGCCTTTTGGGTTGAAAAACGCAGGGGCAACGTACCAGCGGGCGATGGTGACATTGTTTCATGACTTGATTCATAAGGAGATCGAATGTTATGTAGATGATATGATTGCCAAGTCGAGAACAGAAGAGGAACATCTGGTTAATCTGAAAAAGCTGTTTGAAAGGTTGAGAAAGTTCCGTCTGAGATTAAATCCAAACAAGTGCACGTTTGGGGTGCGTTCTGGAAAGTTACTGGGCTTCATTGTGAGCGAAAGAGGAATCGAGGTTGATCCTGCCAAGGTGAAAGCAATACAAGAAATGCCTGAACCGAGAACAGAAAAAGAGGTTCGTGGTTTCTTGGGTAGATTGAACTACATTGCAAGGTTCATATCTCACCTAACAGCCACGTGTGAGCCAATATTTAAATTGTTAAGGAAAGATCAAACGGTCAGGTGGAATGACGATTGCCAATTGGCATTCGATAAGATAAAAGAATACTTGCAGGAACCTCCGATTCTAATACCTCCAGTTGAAGGGAGACCGCTGATAATGTATCTGACAGTGCTTGAAGGTGCCATGGGTTGTGTTCTCGGTCAACATGACGAGACAGGTAGGAAGGAGCATGCTATTTACTACCTGAGCAAAAAGTTCAATGATTGTGAGTCCCGATACTCAATGCTGGAAAAGACATGCTGTGCGCTTGCATGGGCCGCTAAGCGATTGAGGCAATATATGGTTAGGCACACGACCTTGTTGATTTCAAAAATGGATCCTATCAAGTATATTTTCGAGAAACCAGCATTGACAGGCAGAGTTGCACGGTGGCAAATGGTCTTGACAGAGTATGACATTCAGTATACTTCACAAAAGGCCATCAAAGGAAGTATCTTGTCCGACTATCTTGCGCAACAGCCGATTGATGATTATCAACCCATGAAATTTGACTTCCCTGATGAAGATATCATGTTTCTCAAAGCTAAAGACTGTGAGGAACCACTTCCGGAGGAGGGGCCAGACCCTGAATCCAAATGGAGTCTGATGTTTGATGGGGCTGTCAATATGAATGGGTGCGGAGTTGGAGCAGTTCTTTTCACGCCGGAAGGTGTTCATATGCCGTTCACTGCCCGAATAACTTTCGGATGCACCAACAATGAAGCAGAGTACGAAGCTTGTATAATGGGGATCGAGGAGGCGATTAATCTACGGATTAAAACCCTTGATATATTCGGTGATTCAGCTTTGGTAATCAATCAAGTGAAAGGGAGTTGGTACACGCACCAAGCAAATCTAATGCCGTATAGAGATTATACGAGGAGATTGCTGACATTTTTCACAACAGTGAAACTGTACCATATTCCTCGAGATGAGAATAGGTTCGCTGATGCCTTGGCCACTTTGTCTTCCATGATCAAAGTGCAAGGATGGAACCATGTACCTAAGATTGAGGTATCCCGCCTTGACAGACCAGCATTTGTGTTTGCGGTCGATGCAACGTCTGATGACAAGCCATGGTTTCATGACATTAAGTGTTTCTTGAAAAGTCAAGAGTACCCGTCAGGGGCATCGTCCAAAGACAGGAAGACGTTGAGAAGGTTAGCTGGTAGTTTCTTCTTGAACAAAGATGGCGTGCTGTATAAAAGAAATTTTGACACGGTCCTGCTTAGATGTGTGGATAGACATGAAGCAGACCTGTTGATGATTGAAGTGCACGAAGGCTCTTTCGGTACCCATGCCGGAGGGCAGGCAATGGCTAAAAAGTTGTTAAGGTCGGGATATTATTGGTTGACTATGGAGTCAGATTGTTGCAAATATGCCCGCAAATGCCATAAATTCCAGATCTATGCAGACAAGGTGCATGTGCCTCCAAATCCGTTGAGCATCATGTCGTCGCCTTGGCCGTTTGCCATGTGGGGCATTGATATGATCGGAAAGATTGAGCCTACAGCTTCCAATGGTCACCGTTTCATCTTGGTGGCAATTGATTACTTCACCAAATGGGTTGAAGCCGCATCCTATGCCAATGTTACTAAGCAAGTGGTCGCTCGTTTCTTAAAACGGGATATCATTTGCCGATATGGAGTTCCCGAAAGAATCATTACTGATAATGGTTCTAATTTGAACAATAAGATGATGGCTGAGTTATGCCGGGACTTCAAAATCGAACACCATAATTCTTCTCCGTACCGCCCAAAGATGAATGGCGCGGTCGAAGCGGCCAACAAAAATATCAAGAAGATTGTGCAGAAGATGGTTGTCACATACAAAGATTGGCATGAGATGTTACCATTTGCTTTGCATGGGTATCGAACGTCGGTACGCACGTCCACTGGGGCAACCCCATTCTCACTTGTATATGGTATGGAGGCAGTGCTACCGGTTGAAGTAGAGATTCCGTCCCTCAGAGTCATGATGGATGTTAAGCTAGATGAAGCTGAATGGGTACGAGCCAGATTTGATCAGTTGAGCCTTATTGAGGAAAAGCGATTGGCGGCTGTATGTCATGGGCAACTATATCAGCGCAGAATGAAACAGGCATTTGACCAAAAGGTGCGTCCTCGGGTTTATAAAGTCGGAGATGTGGTACTCAAAAGGATCCTTCCTCCTAATACAGATCACAGGGGCAAATGGACTCCTAATTATGAAGGTCCATTCGTGGTTAAAAAGGTCTTTTCGGGCGGAGCTTTATTGCTTACAACCATGGATGGCGAAGACTTTTCATCCCCTCTCAACTCGGACGTAGTCAAAAAATACTTCGCATGAATAGACCCGCTGGATAATAAGAATAAAAAAATCCAGGCAAAAAAGGGCATCCCGGCGAACCAAAAACAGAATAAGGTTCGGGCAAAAATTAGGGATATAATTGAAAAAATTTGTACACCCGGTAAGTTGAAAACCCGAAAGGGCAACTTAGGCAAAAAAGGGTATCCTGGTGGATCGAAAACCTGAAAGGGCGGTCCACACAAAATAGGGATTTAAGCGAATGACTACGGTTTGAGTTACCTGTACCCCAATATCGTTTGAACAACTGACGTTCTGAAGAATAGGAATCGGTCTGATCATTCCTCAGAAGGCAAGGTCGGGGAGTTTTGAAGACATACTGGTCATAACAGAATGGAAACTCAGTGGAATTCCGTTTTCACATTGCCATTAGGATAGTTTCTTTTCTCAATTTTCAGCGATCACCTCTTTCCAGGGATTGCTTCCGGATGTAATTGCCTATTCTGGGCTCTCAGTCAATAAATTGAATCTCAATAAAAAGCTTTCTATTTTTGTTTTATTGCTTTGTTTGCAAAAACGTCCTAATTTTTGATAAAACATTGCATTTGAAAACATGGCAGCCTGGCAATAACATGCGCAGAAAAAATATTTGAAAGTACTTCGAATGTTGAATACTCCCGGATGGTGGATTCTAGCCACGCAATATTCGGGGCATGTGGGCATATTCTTTTGTTGCAGGTAGCAGGTGCAGATGATTTTAAGCACAAGACTAGCAATAAATCACCCCACGCAAAAGACTGGGGCAATTGTGGGTAAGGAGATCGGCGTTCGTCGGGTCGATCTCAGTGAATTAAGTTCAACTGGGTACCGTTGTATCTTGTTAAGTCGATTCTCTCATTCAGTACTTCCAACAACTACAAGCTTTTCTGTGTCGATAACGGTCACAGGTTCCCCAAAAGGGTGGTCTCGTCGACACCGAAACTGATGGTCATTATCCCCAGCGAAGTCACAAGAGTCGGAAGAGGCTAGATCTTCTGTAAAATCCTCTTATGACATCCGCTTCGGGGACAAATTGTTGGTTTTCTTAAGCATGGGGCATGTTGTTTCCCCAGCATGAGGTGTTGATCACCCCCCAGTAGAGTTTGAGGACAGTTGGTCTTCTGTAAAATCCTCTCAAAAGGCATTTCCCAACACGAGACGCTTTAAAGCAGTTTTCTCCAGCAGAGTTTGTTATAAACCCGTCATCCCTAACGGAATTGTCTAAAGGGAAGCTCGCCTAACATGGGGCATTGTAGTACTCATCCTAAGCTTGACGGTCACATTCTTCAGCAGACTACTGTGGATTTGCTTTGGGTTTCCCCAACAGATCTCTAAGGACTCTTTCTAGCAAGTTGCAGTGGAATGTTCTAACCAGGATTTGCGTATCCTTGGCAGAGTAGCCCTGATATCCAGCAAGATTGTGTCTCTGGTCATGGTATCCCCACAGAGGTCAGTATCGAATCTTGTCAGCAACTTCCAGCTGAGTTGTTGTTCTCTCCGCAGAGGTTTATCAGATCGACAGAATCTATTCCTCAACAAGGATGGTACAGCCTTTCCCCAGCCGGGTCAGAAGGTTGATAATCCCTATAAAGGATCTTGGGTTGAATAAATCCCCAAGCAGAGTTTTAATGGCTCATTTCCCCAGCAGGACGTCGTTTAAAAATTCTCATCCCCAGTGGAATCGCTGTGGCCAGAATTCATTCCCCCAAACAGATGAAATAATTCCTGGCAGAGTCGTCATTCCCTCATATCTTAAAGTCCAATTTATTTTTGGCAAGCTTGACGATTCGAAGCAGACGGATTGTTCATCCATTCGCCAGCAGAGATATTATCCTTTTAGGAGTCTCCGAGATTAAATCATTGATTGTGGTTCCTCAGCAGAGTCGGCAGAGATGTCTGGCGCAGAGGCAGAGAGTAATTCGATTTTAATATTCTAAAAGTCCAACAGTGGATTGGCAAAAGTCCGTCTTCGGGTGGCAAAAGTCGAACAGTGGATTGGCAAAAGTCCGTCTTCGGGTGGCAAAAGTCCAACAGTGGATTGGCGAAAGGTCCATCTAAGGGTGGCATATTCCAAAAGTCCAACAGTGGATTGGCGAAAGGTCCATCTAAGGGTGGCATATTCTAAAAGTCCAACAGTGGATTGGCAAAAGTCCGTCTTCGGGTGGCAAAAGTCCAACAGTGGATTGGCAAAAGTCCGTCTTCGGGTGGCAAAAGTCCAACAGTGGATTGGCAAAAGTCCATCTTCGGGTGGCAAAGCAGCTAAAAGTCCAACAGTGGATTGGCAAAAGTCCGTCTTCGGGTGGCAAAAGTCCAACAGTGGATTGGCAAAAGTCCGTCTTCGGGTGGCAAAAGTCCAACAGTGGATTGGCAAAAGTCCATCTTCGGGTGGCACGAAGCTGCAAAGTCCACCAGTAGCGTGGCAAGCCAGTAGTCGTCTGGAATTGCATAAAAGACATTATTAAAGTCCACCAGTAGTGTGGCAGGCCAGTAGTCGTCTGGAATTGCATAAAAGACATTATCAAAGTCCACCAGTAGTGTGGCAGGCCAGTAGTCGTCTGGAGTTGCATAAAAGACATTATTAAAGTCCACCAGTAGTGTGGCAAGCCAGTAGTCGTCTGGCGTCGTTCAAAAAGACAGTATTAAAGTCCACCAGCAGCGTGGCAAGCCAGTAGTCGTCTGGCGTCGTTCAAAAGACAGATCTCTCCGACGTTTCATCGAGGACTCAATCCAGCAGTCTCGTTGGGTTTATATCCCTTTTCTTCTTCATCCAGAGCAAATTTTTGGTTATATTTGGTATTCAATCACTATATACCTTGAAAGTCTGAAAGCAACCGCTTTCAGGCATTCAGGTCTACAGCGTTTGAATAGGGACAGCTGGCGACTCTGCTGGGGACGGAACCCAGAATCTCTGGTTTCCTTAGCGAGTCAATCCTAGCGCTTGTTTGCTTTTCTTTCATTGGGTGTTTACTGTTGTGCCATATGTCGCTGTTTATTTATTTTACTGTATTTACCGCATTTTAGCATTACATATCATATATTATATTGTGTTGCACTGTTTTGTCTGTTTGGCGGGAGGGGTGTTCTGAGAGATAAGCTCACTACCCAGGCTTGAGTACACACATAGGTATTAGAGTGGATAGTCGTGACGCTTGCGTGGTGGTGACCACGTATTGTTGTTCATGAGACCCACAACCAGACGAGGTTCTATCAGGAGCTTTCTGCTACTGCATGTTATGCAGGCCAGTAGTTATTCTCTTGAGGAACTGTCGACTCTGGTGACCATTCCCGAAGACTCAGTTACGACACTCCTCCCGAGATGTGACAGTGGCAGACCACGTTATGTGGCAAACCTATTGCACATTCTCGATCCGAGGACCCAATGCTGGGAACTTGCTATAGGACATCCCTTTTTGAAAGAGAATCAGCAGAGGCACTCCTCGATTGGCGATAGTACTGTACCCTGAGGGATGAATGTAATATTGCTTCTCGACCTCAGTGCCAGAAGCTGAGGACCTTTCGTTTTGGAGAATCAGTTGAGGCATCCTCGATTGATGATGATGCCAAACCAGAAATGGTGAACATATCATCATTTCTCGACCTGAGAGCCCGGGATACTGAACATCCTAGTACCCACATGTGAGAGGGGCGGGTTGTTTACAGGTTTGCAGGTAACCTTGACCTTCAACATACCCAGTATTTTGGATTTCCTATCAGTGTGGACTTATTAGCCTGGTATTCTGGTATTCTGATCATCCGGTATTCTGGTATTCCGGTATTCTCTTCAGAACAGGCTCATGAACCTATTCAGTCATCAGCATAGCACAGTGATTATTCAGACTATGTGGAAGCTTTGATTCCATGTCTTATTGCATTCATACCTTTGCATTGCATTTGCATCTTGCATCATTTTGCATATCCTTTCTCCAAGCCAGATCAGTGAGCTCATCCATCCTTTATCTGAACTGCAGTTTGATTTCCTGACTTCCGTATTGGACTTGAATCAATCTTGGGAAGGATCATGAACTCTGGGGAACAGAATCAGTTTGTGACTAGGGCCGATGTTGAATTAATGAAGCATCAGTTGGACCAACTTATGGAAGCTATGGCCGCCATGACAAGGGGAGATGCCAATATTCAAAGAAATGAGAATGTCATTCCACCTCCAGTGAACAATGTTGCTCAAGCTCAGCATGTGCGGATCCCTGTCGAGAATCAAGTTGAGCAAGAACTTCCTTTTGTCCGAGATGGACATTCATCTTCTCTTGATGCCGCAGATTATCAGAGCTTTGCCTTCTCTATGCCAGATGTCCAAGGGGTAGTTTCACAGATGAACCCTAATGACCCACGATCTGTTGACGATGAAAGATACCGTGTGTTGGACGAGAAGATTAAAGCCCTAGAGAGGCGTGATACTCTTGATTTGAATGCTTCGAGCATGTGTCTGGTACCTGGCTTGGTAATGCCTCCAAAGTTCAAGATGCCAAAATTTGAAAAATACAAAGGGGATAGTTGTCCGAGGCTACATTTGGTGATGTTCTGCAGAAGAATGACCTCGCATGTCGATAATGATAAGCTCATGATTCACTGTTTTCAAGACAGTCTGAGTGGGGCATCACTGTATTGGTATATGCAGTTGCAGAGTGGTAGCATCCGATCATGGTCAGATCTAGCTAATGCCTTTGTAAAGCAGTACAACTATAATCTTGACATGGCTCCCAGCCGAATGCATTTGCAAGACTTGTCTCAAGCAGATAATGAATCATTCCGAGAGTATGCTCAGAGATGGAGAGAGTTAGCCGCTCGTGTTCAACCACCACTTTCGGATAGAGAATTTGTTGATTTGTTCATGGATACTTTGCAAGGGCCGTACTTGGAAAGGATGATTGCCAATGGGGCAACAAAATTTTCTGACCTGGTGATGGTGGGAGAACGTATCGAGAGCCTACTCAAGTGTGGAAAGCTCCAAGGTGTCTCGAACTTCCAAGCTAATGAAAATGAATCAGTTGTCAGTTCTCAGGAAGAATTCGAGGAAGAAACTAGTTCCATGCAGGAATCTTCACCACCTCGTTCTCAGTGTTCAGACATATCAACTGTTCAGAGTCAACAATCTTATGGGTCTTCATATCAGGGACAATATTCTTCTGCAAATCAGAGACCTTCTCAGAATCAACGGTCATATCGCCGCCAGCCGCGTCAGCACGCCCGACAAAGGCCAAGAAAGCCAGAGAGGCAGTTCACTCATTTGCCAATGTCGTATAGTCAGATGTTGCCAGATTTGATCGAAGGTGGATTGATAGTGCCGAAGGAGTTGAAGCCAGTACCTTTTCCGTATCCACCAGGTTTTGATGTCAACGCCCGTTGTGATTACCATGCTGGGGCACATGCGCATTCAACTGAGGACTGTAAGGTGCTCAGGAGCAAGGTTCAGACTCTTCTTGACTCCAATATGTTCTCATTCACGCCTCAGGGTATTCAAATCAACAATCCTCCTTCATCCAGTCAGGTGGGTTCATCAATCCAGGTTATGGAAGAAGTCACTGAGAGCAGTGGTGCAAATGATTATCAGACTGACTTCGATGAGCAATTCTGAAGATGGCTATCTCATTAGCAAATCAAGCTTGGAAAGCCCAGTTCCTCGAAGCTGGCGACCATTTAGATCATGTCATTTCTTTTCATTTGTAGTTTCTTTTCTGTTAAAAAGTGCAAACTCATTTGTAAAACTCGTTGTTTTCGATTGATAAGGATAATGAAATGAATATGCATGTTTTGATTAAATCCAGTCGTGTTCACTCATACTTTTTATCGATATCATGTGCTTGTTTAAGCAGGATCCGAGGGAGGATGATGATATTCAAAGACGTAGAACTTCCAATTGTATGCTTTTGAACAAAAACCCTGTTGATGATGTACAGGCATTGTTTCAAATCCCTAAACACCGGAGATATAAGGAAGATAATCCCTTGTAAACCCCGTTGAGCCTAGAAGTAGGAGTTTCTTTCTGAAAACGAGAAAAACCCCTCAATCTTAACCAGGGGCAGGGTAGGTGTCAGCTAATTTGACCGTGTGTTTAAATTTCAAAAGGAGTGTCCCATTCGAGGATCAATTACATCCACGGTTATCCCTCACCTACCGAAGAGTGAGATGGTCACAACCCTTTACAAGTCAAGACAAACCTGTGTCACACGATTTATTCGAAAAAAAGAGAAAAAGAGCCAAAGAAAAAAAGAAAGCCCGCTAAGTCAAGACTTGAAAACAAGTGACTTAGGCAAAAGTTAGGGCATCCCGCTGGACTTCAAAAGAAAAAAAAAAGAGGATTCACAAAGGATCAGTCCAGGCAAAATCAGGGATATCAAAAACAAAAGAACGAAAAACAAAAGGATTACAAAAGAAAAATCCTCGAATAAAAAACAAGTCGTGTGACTACAGACACCAAAGAGAAAGGGGTGACTGTCACTCCGAAAACGTGTGGGTTCTTTCTATCCTCATACTATTCATTAACCTTGTTGAAAGATGAACGCTTGTGTCGAGTTAGCCGAACGTAGGACTGGAGAACATCGAGGAGAATGGGTGGGTACAAATAAAACTTTGAGCCTTATATCCTTTCTTTCTTAAACCGTGAACCAGGCCACGTTACGACATGCAAAAGACCTAATTGAAGCAGGGTTGTTTCGAAAGCATACTTCGGTTAAGATCGCGTCGAGGCTGACTCCTAAAAGGATCTTCTTACCATTCATGTTGGTATCGATGTGACATTCTAATAAGTGATTCGTTCACTACACGTCATAATATTTTTCCAGTGAACAGACTTGGATTTCAAAACTGCCATATGCATTGCATTAAAATTGTCATTTTCAAAACAAATTGTTTTACTTGCGAGTCAGTAGTTGACATCAGGAAAGTTTCTATAATGGAAAGATTGATTAATCTAAGGTGCAAAGTGCCCGAGTACTCCGTTGGGCCGGGGAAAGTCATACCAAACGGGCGATTCATTCCAAGATTCAGCCAATCTGGGGCAATCAGGTCGAGATTCGACAAATCTCTCGAAGGTCAGTCAGTAAGGGTATTCCTTCACATATCAGCCAGACAGGGGCACAAATCATTTCAAGGTTGGGGCAGGTCACCTTAAGAGCACAAAAGGTTATTCCCCCCGGAGGACGGTTAATCAAAAGCCATGGGGCAATATATGTCGAATTTTCACGAGACATCCTGAAGACATGGCCATTCACAGGTTCATTTGCGGGTTATGTTGCATCAAGGCACCTCTCTTTGGTCATATCACGTCTGCAGGGTTCATGGTGATAGTTAACACGCGACGTCCCCAGTGGAGCTTCTCTCCCCAGCAGAGATAGCTGAAGTTTTTGTCACATTCAGCAGAGCATTATAAAGACTGTGATTGTTCTCCCCAGCAAGGGTTCAGGAGTTCGCTCTTCCCTAGCCAGTATGACGGAGTTTATTACTTTTCAGCAAGAGTTCATATTCCTGTACAGAGTGTTGGGTTTGTGCTTCCCTGGTGCGGTAAATTTGTTTTCGTCCCCCCAATAGAGTAAGGGTAGAAGGTAGATTCCCAACAGAGGACCAAGTCTGATTTTGTCCCCTAGCAGGGCTGACATCATCAACCATTATCCCTAAGCAGTTTTTTTTGGGTGGTAGTTAGCTTTCCCCAGCAACTCCAAGGTCGATTATCATTGGCACTGTTTCTTCAGCAAGATTCCCGGGATGTTTCCTTCAGCAGATGTTTGTTGTTCATACTTTCCGGCAGAATGGAGGTTTAGTCGGGATCTTGAGCAGTTATGACATTGAAGGCAATTCAGTTGGTTATCCCCCAGCGGAGTTGGCCTCGTCTCTTCAGCATTTATTTTGCTGGAGTGGTTCTGTTGCATATCATATCACTGCATAATCATTGTCATTGCATAATCATCAGCATAGCATATCATGAAGCCTTGTAAAACCAAACAGCAAATCTATAGCCCAACCTTGCTCGGCATCCTTCCACAACCCACTTTGCTGACATATTTCAAAAAACCTGAAGCCCTACCCCTATTGGCGTTTCTTTCAAACCAAAAGTCCAATCCCTATTGGCACTTCATACAAAATCCAATCCCCATTGGTACCCAGAAAGATTTCGCCTTTGAAAAATCAATCACCATCAGGTTTCACCTGTCCTGGCCGGCAAAGTTCATTTGTACTTAGCTCTTCTTTTCCCGGTAGCCCGAGCAGGCGTCAGCATTTGGCATATAGTTATCATTGCATCCTCAAATCGCGTAGCATTTCCATTTCGTATGGAGCATTACGCCATAGAAAGAAAATCCAAACATATGCGTGCGAAGCATAAGCCAGATTTGGTACCGTGCGCGAGAGCCCGAATCAACTCACAATCAAGACGATGACATATCCCCAGCAGACATTACAATCAACCCAGCCGGTTACCTTTCTTTTGGGTCGTAGATCATACGTCGATTTTACCCTCGACCAATCATTGTCCATCAGCCCCTTGATGACGACGTTTCGGTCAGGTTTCCTTTCCATCAAACCCTTTTGATGGTGTGTTTCTGCGTATGGTTTTCTTTCTGTCATCCCTATGACAATGTGATCCCTAAGTCAGGTATCCTTTCTGTCATCCACATGACAATGTGTCTCCATGGGTTTCATTTTCTTTCTGTCATCCCTATGACAATGTGGTCCTTCGATCGAGTCTGCTTCCCGTCAACCCTTTGACGATGTGTTCCGAGCTCAGGTTTCGTACCTTCGGATGTTTTCAGTTTCTTCCCGTCAACCCTTTGACGATGTGTTCCGAGCTCAGGTTTCGTACCTTCGGATGTTTTCAGTTTCTTCCCGTCAACCCTTTGACGATGTGTCCCGAGCTCAGGTTTCGTACCTTCGGATGTTTTCGGTTTCCTTTCTGTCATCCCTATGACAATGTGTTGCATTCGATCGAGTCTTCTTTCCGTCATCCCTATGACGATGTGTTCCTACGGTGGAATTTTCTTTCCTTCATCCCTATGACGATGTGTCTCTTTCGGTCAAGTTCTCTTTCCGTCATCCCTATGACGATGTATTCCTTGGTCAAGTCCACTTTCTGTCATCCCCATGACAATGTGTTTCCTTCAGTCAAGTCCTCTTTCTGTCATCCCCATGACAATGTGTCCTCCCGATCAGGTATTCTTTCTGTCATCCCTATGACAATGTGTTTCTTCAGTTGAGTCTTCTTGTCGTCATCCCTATGACGATGTGTTCCTTCAGTTGAGTCTTCTTGTCATCAATCCTTTGAAGATGTGTCCTTTCAGTCGGGTTTCATTTTTCTTCCCGTCAAACCCCTTTGACGATGTGGTTCACTGGGTATGTTGTCTTTCCGTCAGATTCATTTGCAAAGTCTGATTGGGCTCTATTTACATTGTTTCTCCTCGCGGTTAGCAAATTTTGCGGTTCTTTTTGTATTCAATCACCTTGTACCTTGAATGTCTGAAAGCAGTTGCTATCATCCTTTCAGGTCCAAGTCGATTGAATAGGGGCAGCTGTAGCACCCCAAAATTTGCCCTAACTTTTTTCTGGCTTTTGTTTCGCAATCATCTGCATTCCATTAGGTCATTTGCATTGGGTTCCAAAGACGTGTGATCAAGGCATCTTCCTTTGGTCTGAGCTTTCCGTATTCAGAAGATCATCGGTGTGCATTCAAAGTGGTTATTTCTCAAGCGGTGTATAAGGTCAAGTTGTTGTGAGTGGAAGTCCTCAGGTCAACGATCAGTGGGCCATGTAAGGCATAGGTTCATAAAGTCAGGTTTCCATTGATCAGAAATTCAGAAGATGTTTGCAGTTAATCAGATGCTTATGAAGAGTTCAAGATGAGCTTTGGATTCATTTGGTCAGTCATCCTTTGAATTGGGTTTGTAAACTTTTTTTTTATCCACCAATATCCACTTTATAAACCAATTTCTAAACCCTGTTATCTTATCCATTTTTTTATGATCCAATTTTCATTTTATCCATATTTCATATACTTTATCCATTTCCCAATTAAATCCAATTTAATCCAATATCCATTTTTCAATCCATTTACATCCATTCTAATCCAATTAGATCCATTGTCCATAAACCACTTTAAATCTACTTTTATAAACCAATATCCATATCCATTTTCTTTCTTTTTCAACATATCCATAAATATCTATTAACCATGCTATCCATCTCAATTCATTTACTCTTGTCCACATTTAAAACCATTTTAAGCAATTCATACCAAAAGTCAAGTCCATTATATACATTTAGTGTTATGTTTAGGAAGGCCCCTATAAATGAATCTGAAGACATTCTTGGAGCATTGTCACTTGTGTTGTATGCTTTAATCTTGATTCTGTCGCTCAAGTATGTTTTGTTGTTCTTTGAGCAAAAGACGACGGCGAAGGTGGTACATTTGCATTGTATTCCTTTATTTGTCGTAATGCTAAGTGTACAGAAGTTTGGAACGAGTAAAGGAGGACTTACAGTTGGACCTGCCTTGTTTATATGGTTCTGTTCTCTCGCATATGACAGAGGTGTCTTGAAAATTTTTTTTGATATCAAGATATTGCAAGTTAAAGAAGACAGTTACAGGTATCAGAAAATATACAAATAAAATTCATTGGAAGAATTCACAACAGAAAATTATCATTACCAAAAAAAACTCTTCATAATCCCCCAACATTTCAGAATTCACAATTTCTACAACCAGAAAACCATTTCCAAACCAGTTCGTAACCGCAGAAAAATGAAAAAAGAAAAATCCATTTCTAATTCAATGTCATTACATAGCAGTTTAGAGGAAAATACCAGAAGAATTGGGCAAAACTAACTTCAACAGAATTTCACAAATACACTCTAACTGAATCCTAACCTCTAACAAACTTCAACAGAATTGTAACTGAATTTCAGTGTGAAAAACCTATTTTACCCTCACTACATTCTCTATAAAACCGGCACCACCTGCATTCTTAGCTCTCTCTTCTTCATTCTGGACAATCCCTCCATTTTCTCTTCATCTTCATTCTCCTCCGTTAAGCTCCATCTTCATGAAATTCTGCAAATTACTTCCAATCTTCTCTTCACCATTTTCAATCCTAAAGCTGCCATAACCGAATTTCTGCATCAACTCTGTAGCAATTCCTCATCAAGCTTCATCGACAAACTTCAACAATAAGCATTCACCTGCAGAAATCAAGAAATTGCAGTTCAATCTGTGTTCATTGCATCGTCATCATTTGGAGCTCTATAATTCATGAATAATTGAGAAGAAGAAGTAAGGAGTAGAAGAAGCACGGTTGAGCAGTACACATACCTAAGCAAGAAATTGAAGATCTTTGGTTTTCTCTTCATAATCTCCGATCTGAAGAAGCACCGGACTTTCTCCGGTCGGTAAATTCTCTAAACTTCCTCGTTGTTTCCTTGTCTGTAAGTTGATAGGTAGTATTGTAACTCGCGATGTAATGTTGATTTCACTCCGCCGTCGCCGGAAATGCGCCGTGGCATGGCGGAGTCTTTTCGTTAGCATTTCTGAGAGGTCGGAAGTGGAGTAGTGAACCGCGAGGGATTGGAGCCATGGCGCGACGGTTGTTTTTTGCTGCCGACGTTGAGTTGAAGTAAACGAAGAAGTTTGGTGTTGAACATAGAAAAGATGGCGCAACGGAAATCTTTGTGTCCGGCATTTTTTTTACGTTGATGACGATGTTGTTGAAAGACGAGAGCGCGGTGTGACCGGAGGCGCAATGATGATGTCGCGGCGAGGAGGTTATGAAAGAAGGAGTCGAGGTGGCGGCGAGCAAATGGAGGATGTTGAGAGGTGAGTAAAAGTGAGCAGAGAGGTGGAAGCCGTTTCGTGGTTGGCGGTAACGAGGAAGATCGGCGGCGAGTGTCGCGAATGTGAGGAAAGGGGAAGTGTGCGGCTGAAGAAGACTGAAGTAGATGGTGTTGAAGACCTCTAGGGTTTTTAGGTTTGGTTTGTCACTTGGATTGGGCTTAAGGCCCTTTGTATTTCCTTTCCACACTTAATTCATTTCCACACCCTCCGTTTACTTTCGCACCCCCGTTGAGTGAGATCTTGGGCCATTATCTTAAACCCATTCGCCCGGGCTGCTGTCCACACCTCCTTTTCTTTGTTTGCACCCTTTTTTAATTGTTTAGTTTTGTTGTTTTTATTGGTTTTAGTTTCATTAATTGTTTAGTTGTTAACTTAGGATAAGTAGAGTTTGATTTTAGAAATTAACTTCTAATTATCTTTAGAATTAGCTAAAGTCTTAACTTTAGAATTTGACTAATTAGAAATAGTTAATTAGAAAATAACAATCTTGAATTTAGTTAATTAGAGTTTCATTAGGTTTTATAATTGAACTTGTTTAATTATTTTTTTCTAGGAATTAATTGGATTAATATTAGAATTAGTTTAGATTTTAGATTGAATTAACTTTAGGGTTAACCTTAGAATTAGTCTAGGAATTAACTAGAATTAATTTTAGGTTTATTTTTAGATTTAGAATTAATTTTAGAGTAACTCTTCTTGTTAGATTTTAATCTTCTTTCTTTTATTAGCATTTTAATTCTAGTTTGGTTATTCCTGACCATGATTTTAATTGCCTACTCTTGGATTAATTGTTGATTAATTTCTGTTTGCCTGATTAATTGTTTCTTTTCTCACTTAATTTTCTTCATCCCTCTTTGAGATCAACTTGACTTCCATCTTGGAAGTAAGTTGCTTCTTATGTTCTTCTCCTCTCTTTAGGATAGAGTTCTCATACCGCACTTAACCATAGGATCACCATATATGATAACATTAGGATTGAGTCTTAGCCCCCTTAGTTTTCACCTTTTCTCCGCTCTTGAGTCTTTCATCTTCTCATCTCAAAGAAAATCCAAAACACTTAATAAAGGTAGGCATTTATTGCATTTAGGCCTTTCATATAAAGAAGGGATTATAAGGGGTCTTCTCTTGTAATCTTAGAATGTGTAGCATATAGCCCCATCTTGGGTCAATGTGTTAAACATTTGATCTTGTATGAGGGACTTAAATGCAATACTTGTTGAAGGTGCAAATAATAAAAAACACTTCTTCACTTCATAATCAACAAAACATTTAATAAACACAAGTATGCTAGTGTGTTTGAACCTTGATAATTGGAACTAAGTGTGAGGGTCTTCTTCACCCTTAGTGTGCTTTCTTACCCATTCCATCTTGGAATGTGAGAATGTACACATTCCAGTGACTAAGATCCAGATACACTGTCGTATGCAAACAAATCCAAAACACTTCCTTCTAAAAGACAAAAAACAAACAATAACGTCTTTCCTTCGGGAATTCTTTTCTCACCTCACTCACTCTCAGCGTACGAACGTGCTTCTACTCGTTCTCTTGCAAGATGGTAACGCACTCGGACCAGCGAGCCTGCAACACCTGAGCTAGAACGTAAGCCGTTCTCTAAAAAACACAAACAATCCATCCCTATTGAGGGGAACTACGTCGCTCTGATTCTCATGTTCCCGATGAGATACGTAGGCAGTGGGGTAGGGCCCATGCGAGCACTTCTTTTATTTTCCCTACATTTGTTTCTCGTTCCTTTTCCAGTTCTCTTTTCGTTCCTTTTCCGGTATTCTTTTCTATCACCCTTTGATCGAGACAAGCAAGCGTGGATCCCATCGGGTACGATGGACGCGAGGGGGTGCTAATACCTTCCTCTCGCGTAACCGACTCCCGAACCCATTTCTCTTGGTCGCAAGACCATGCTTTTCCTTTCTCTCAGGTTTACGCGGTGTTTCCTTTCCCTCTCTTGGGATAAATACACATTGCTGGCGACTCTGTTCGGTGCCACTTTCGCGTTTGTACTAGGATGAAAATCCCGGGAGCGACAACAGCTAAGTCAGATTTGCATCTTCATAGCTTCCGCGCCACGATCCTAAAAAGACTAAGATGGGTTAAGGGTTACTACGGTCCTCAGTGTTATAGGCTTCTATGGAAAAAGTAATGCCTTCACGATCGCTCGATCGGCATCAGTAATTCCAAAGAGGCAACTACCGAGTGGATGGATTCTCAAGTTCTTCTTTTGAAGGATTCGACTCCCTCAAAGTTCCCTTGACTATACCATCCTCCTATCTCAAAGTACACTCTGGTCCGGGTATAGGACCTATCTCACACACAGAGGAACTCCAAAACAGAACAATCAAGTAATAAGCAAATCAGGCAAAAAGCAGTAAATAAATCAAAGTAGGCTAAACCCCTCAAGGGAAGTTTCCCCAGCAGAGTCGCCACTTTTCTGTACCGACAAAATCGTGAGTATAAGCTATTGATTAACTTAACTCGAAAAGCAAGAGTCGCCACCGCACTTTTATTTTATCCAAAAAAAGGAAAGGAAAAAGAGCGAACAAAACCTACACAAGCTCTATACAAGAACAAGTGAAAAGAGTCTGGGTAAGGGGGGTTGGTTACGCAATAGGAAGGTGTTAGCACCCAAAACGTCTATAGTACTCTATAGGAGCCCTTTGAAATATCTACCGCCTTTGGTCTGAAAAAGTTTGCTTGAAAAGAGATTGAGGAGATGAGAAGAGAAATTGTTTTTTAAGATTTTTGTGTTTGGAGAGACTTGTCGTCTCATGCCTACGTACCCACGAAGTGCAATGTAGGATCAAAACCCCATAGTTCGTTGTACAAAGAATGAAATTTGTTTGTTTTGGTTGTTTTTAAATGTAAAGACAAGTCGTCATTTCCAAGCGAATAATTCCGCTTAAAGAAATGAATCATGTCTAAAATTATGAAAAAGTTTTGAAAGAGAAAAGTGCACAAGGGCACAAAAGAGAGTTTGAATGAGTTTGGTGTTTTTTAAAGTCTTTTGAGAAAAAGTGTCAATATGCTTATGTAGTTTAGCATTTGTTAAGAAATGAAAAGAAAAGAGTAAAATCACTTGACAAAATCAAGGTTTGATTATGAAAGAAGTGATAGCTTGAAATCAAGAAGGTTTTTGAAAAAGAGAGAGAGTTTTGAAAATTGAAGAATGGGGAGGAGAAGAAGTGACTATCCTAAAGCATAAAGTAAAAGCTAAGGATAAGAATGATCTAACCACAAATGTAGTTGTCTTCACCATAAACCAAGCAAAAGCACAAGGCTTCGAAGTCTTCGAACCATAATTCCAAAGCAAAGGGAAAAGGTCCTAGTTCTAAGTCCAAGGTTCCAAGAATTGCATTGGATGTCCAGGGTCTAAGTTCAAGGATTCAAGAATAGCATTGAAGTCCAAGGTCTAGGTGCAAAATTCCATGTCCATTGCAAAGGATAGTAACCATAGTCCAAGATTAGAAGCACAAGTTTTTTAGAGGTTTTGGCCTTTATTAATGTTTTTGGTCCAAGTGGAGAAAGAGGAAAAGGCATAAGCATAAACATATGTCCAACGGACAAAAGGCAAATTGCGGAAGCATAAACATATGTCCAACGGACAAAGGGCAAATTGCGGATGCATAAACATGATATGAAATGATAAGAATGAAGCATAAAAGTAAAAGAGATAAGGAGCGAGAAGGAATTGTAAATGATTAGTACAATAGTAATGTTAGTAGGTTAGTGATTAGTTGTTAGAGTTAGTGATCAATAATAATTGAATAATTGCACTTAGGCCAAGGTTAATGAAAACTCATTACAGGATTGATAAGACAAAAGCCTCCTAACAACAAGTTTCATAAGTTTTGAACCAATAGACAAATAATCAACTATTCTTGATAGTTTTTCGATGCGGGACAAATATTGCGCTATGTTAAGTAATCGCCGAGTAATTTACGGAGTAATTACCCTACATTGAGGCCGGTCAATAGCTCTTTGTGCTAATGTATGCTAGTTGAACGATGTGTAGATCATCATCCGAAAGCGATACCACACGAAAAGAAAAAATGGTAACGATCTAGTCTTGATCGAAATTCAACAACGGAATTCCAAGATCTTTGACTTTCATCGATCAAAATAAAAGAGAAATAGATGAAGAGAAGGCCAAATTAAACCATAAAAATATGTGATCTAAGGCTAAGAACAAAGGAAGGAGGAAAAAGAGGGAAAGAAAAGCAAAACAGTCCCAAAACAGAGCCAAAATGGCATTCTGGTCACTGGTTAATCGGTTAACACATTTGGTTAATCGGTTAACCAGTGCAGATTTGAATTTTCTGTGCAAAACCGGTTAACCAATTTACACTGTGTTTGGTTAATCGGTTAACACTGTATCAGAAGCAAAAAAATGTGCAAAATTCAACATGATCCTCTTTCAAAACATTTTTCAAACACCTTGTGATCATGAACTGAATTGGCACGAATTTTAAAGTAAAAATAGACAAAGAAACCTACAATCAAACAACAATATATGATCCAAAGGATCAACAACAAGCAACACCAAGGATCTACATCTTGAATGATGAATATGAAGCTTTAACAATGGTGGAAGATGAATTACCACTCCAAATCAGAAAATTCCTTTGAATTGCAGCAAGATCTACACTCTAAAACCTTGATCTACTGTGATTGATGAACAAAAACAAGAAATGATGAAGGTTTAGCTCAAAGTTAAGCAAGAATCAATGTGAATTCTTACTAACTTTCAAAAGAAGAAAGAAGAGCTTTGGTGAATTTGTGGTTTGGGGAGAGAAATTGCAAGAGGTTTGTTGGCTATTAAAAGCTTGAATGAAATTTTAGCAAGGTGAAATTGGCTCTCAAAAGCTTGTCAAATGAATGAAATGAAGGCTCTATTTATAGAGTTTAGGATTGGAAATTTAGTGGTTTGGAATTAGGTTTGGATGATCAAAATTAGGATTGGAATTCAAATTTGGAGGAAAATTCACAAAAGAGTGGTGATTAGTGAAGGTGTATGATAGGAAATGATCAAAGTGATGTAGGGAATTAAAATGAGATGGTATGGAATATTCCAAAATGATGAAAATTGGTGCTAATTGCTGCAGAATTTGAATTTGATGCCATTTTGTTTTCAAAATTCGCACGCATTAACCGATTAACCAAATGTGTTAATCGATTAACACAGTGAAAATTTGGAAATTTTGGCTTTTTGATGTGCTGTCTTGGTTTCGGCTCGATTTTTCTTGCTTGTCAAAGAAGACATGGAAATAAACACATGAACCTTGGAGTCTCTTGAATAATAATCAATTAAATCTTGGAAACTCTTGATCAGATAATTTTGAATTGTTTGCAGATCAACTTTGACTTTGTTCAAATGAAATTCATTCGAGCTGAGAGACTGTTTGATATCCTAGATTCCCTTCCTGAAAAAGTTAGTGATGACAAAAACAAACATATTTGTGGATTTTGATTAAAGGTTAGTAAACACAAGCAAATAAAGGCAGATAAGAAATACACAGATGCTCGGATAAACAAAGAGAGTGATCTTGTTTGTGGTAAAGATGCAAAATGAGATGTGAATGATATGTGGAATCTTAGGGGTAAAAATTAGGGTATTTCAGAAGGCATTTGGCCTAAAGAAAGAGATTTTGAGGAAAGCAAGTGTTGTAGTGCTTTGGTGTACTCAAACTAAGAACAAATTAGCTCTATTTATAGTAGAGCAAGTTTGTTTTACAAGCAATAGTGAATGGCAGCTGCAGCAGGCCTTTGGCCAATGTTGAGCAAAAGAAATCTCAAGTCTCCTCTAGCTATTGACTTAAAGTTAGGGCACAGGCCTATGGTCCTATGATTCAGTGTTGATCCTTGACTCATTCATTTAGGAATGTGTTAGTCCATGCCACCTTGGTGTATCCCTTAAATGCATTGAAACAAAATTGGAGTCTTGGCACCTTTTTAGCCTTTTTAGGTTTGTTATGGCTAAGGTAGATTCTTGGACTTTGGAGGCTTAGGGATAAGATCATTCTCCTTTTGTTTTATCCTCGGATGTGTCCAAAATGATAACAAGGCTTGGAGTTGTTCAAATTTCCCAAATCGAGCAAAACAACAAAATCTGCCAAAATCTGCCTTGCCTAGGACAGTCGAAAATGGTGATTTTGAGGGATTCATATCTCCCTGCTCAAGTTGAGTTATGGGAGGATCTTGTGCTTTTTAGAAAGCCCTCATATGATACAAAACATGTGTGATCATAGTTTGTTTTGAAACTATTTGGATCCAACTGAAAAAACCTCATGAACATTGATGTTCAAGGCTGGTAACTTAGGCAGATTTTCACTAAGTGTTGGAAAAAGTGTTATTTTCATGTTTTTATCATTTTGATCACTCCATAACTTAAAATCCATAAAAAATTGGAGTCTGAGGTAGTTGAAGCTTTTGTAGATGTAGCAAGACCTACAAATCCAGATTTGGATCACCCAAAATGGTTGCTTGGATCTCAAGTTATGGTCCTTGGAAGTTGGTACCAAAACCACTTTTATTCCATAACTTGGAAATTTTTTGGTTTCTCAAGGTTGCCCCTTTTGCAAGAAATATCACTTTTCTTGATTTTTCTTGATGGATGATGATCAATGTCACACATTAACATTATTTTGGACTTAGGGGAATCATATTTATGAAAAATTCCAAAAAGTCAAACTTGATTTTGTGCACAGTTGACTTTTTATCGGATAAAATCCAAACTGTGTGATCCTCTGTGAAATCAAGTCCTTGACCTAAATCAAACCTAATGGATGGATTCCATAGGTGTTATAGGGTATATTGAATCATGTCCCAAGGTTTGGGAACATGTCTAGGTCAAAAGTCAAAGGTACGGTTGACTTTTTCCTCGAAACCCTAATTGTGGTCCTGATGAAATTGAAACTTGTGAATCAAAAGTTAGCTTCCGTCTCCCACACTTAGAATTAACTGTGTCCTCACTGTTAAAATGCAGAAGCTCGGATGTGAAGCAAATGCTCCCCTAGCCACGTTGATTTGGATTGGTAGCAAGTCCTCTAGAAAACAGTTGCTGATGAAAATGATCCAATTGTTCCACCACTATATTCATTTTTCCATTAAATTCCGGTTCGACTCGAGTGCCTGAAAACAGACACAAATGCGGGTAGAATAAAACATAAATCGGAAAAAACCAATTAAAACACAATATAAATTCATGCATGTCAAGTCAAATACACGATATAATTTCGCGTTATCAAACTCCCCCACACTTGAACCTTTGCTTGTCCTCAAGCAAATGAAACATCTAAACACGGGTTTGAAACAAAAACACGACACAGATCATACAGTGATGCTAAGCCTTGTCAGATAGATAGGTACTAAATATCAATACCAAGGATACTGTAATGACACAGAATTACATAATGTAATCAAAAACTCCCACCTTATACAGACAGATCCGAATCATGGTATTATAACTCGACCTATTTTCTTTCACCTCTTTTTCATTCTCGCGCAATCACATTAAGCCCGTTATCCACGCACGCCCATGGTAAGTAAACATGTTAGTGTTCAGTGATCTCATTTTCCAAATCTTTAGCATTTTTTTTTTTTTAGTTTCGAATTTCCAGAGTCCGATCCGTTGGGCTAAATGGTCAGGTGAAGACCACCTAACTTAGAGGGAACATGTCTTTTATTCTCCTTTTCTATTAACTCATTAAACCCACTTTTGAGATCGAACACATATTTGCATCAGTTTATCACTTAGTTTGTGCCTTAGGATAGTGCTGACTGCTAGTATAAACTAATCAAGAGGTTATTTTAAAATTTCAGGCCTCGGCATAATAAGTACTCAGATTCATCTGTATATTCGGGGGTTCAGGGTGTCAAAACAGTACCGATTTTATTAACACTTTCCCAAGTCTTCCTAACTTAGCCTTCTAAGCTTTTAAAGTGCTATGTCATGTATCAAACCAAAATAAAATTTTTTGTTATGGCTCAAGAAAGTTGGGAGAATCTAAGTAATAGCAGAAACTATGTGTAGAGACTCGACAGCACATGAATTTCTTTTATTGAATACAAAAAACTGAGCATACTAATGAAAGGGAAATAAGCATGAAAAAATTGTAAATCTACCTAGAAAAGCAGTAAATAAACAAAATAATTTAAATGAAAGCGATAAAACTTCCTCCCCCACACTTAAATTGAGCATTGTCCCCAATGCAACAACATAAGGTGAAAAAGGAAGGAGAAACCTGGAAAAACGGGCTACTGGCGGCCTCTTCCTCGAGTCCGTGCTCGCCTGGTGTTTCTGGTTTGTTGTTCTGATGCACCCAGATCCTAATGTTGTTCATGTGCTTGCACATTCATACCGGCCATCCCTTGGATCAGCTCCGCCATGTTGTCCTGGCCTCGCTGCATTCGTTGTAAAACCTGGATCATCTCCGCTTGTTGGTTGTACATCTGGGTTTGCTGAGCCATCATTTGAGCTTGCTGAGCTGCGATGCTTTATATGGCTTGGTCGCGGAGTGCGTTTGCTTCGCTCTGTCTCATCACCTCAGCGTATATGCTTTCTAGAGTTCCGGATGGTTCTTCCTCTCGTCTCCTAGGCCTGCGTCTGGATGATGTACCTGCAACAAAATTAGAGGAGGAGGGTGCGGTGTGTGCTTGTGCGTTAGTTTCGTCCCCACCAGCAGCAATATTCTCAGGAATGTGTGCGGGGCCTGGGTGATCAGTATAACAATAGTTTTTCTCTCGCTGCACATCTGTGCGGCTTGGGTTAGGAAATGTAAAATTCGGGAAAACTTTATTGTCAATCAGTAGATAATAAATACCGTCTTCTCTTTTCTTAACCAGCTTCATACGTTCATTCATTTTCAAATCAATGATAAGAGAAGGAAGTGGTGTTAAGGCTGCGAAATGTCCTTCGAGCTCAAGGGCATGAGCTATAGTTGTTATTAGACCACCGAATGTTATGGCGCCTTTGTTTGAGGCGGTAATGGAGCACATATGATTAATCATGAATGGAACATGGTTTATTCGGCGGTTAGCAAAGGTGTTAAGTAAATATAAAAATTCCTTCTCATTCACTTTGTTTGAATTAGACCGGCCGAAAATTGTAGTAGCCAATAGTTGGCGAAAATAACGAAAAGCTGGGTTTTGAATGAGAGTGGCCTTATTTCCTTCACAACTTCGCGTATGAGTGCCCGTTAGACCTCTCCAAAGACACTTGTAACTGTGAACCCAGTCAGGTCCACTCGGGATACTGTACATTACATTGTCTCCTACTGGGAAATTTAGTTTAGTAGCCAGTTCATCAAAAGTGAATATAAATTCAGTATTAAACATTCGAAACTGGACCGTCCCTTCTGGGTCATAAATAAGCGAGCTAAGAAATTCTAAGGTAAGCGGGACATAGACGGGGTCTCTATTAGACAAAAATTGTTTCAAATTTACTCGTTCTAATAGGAAGTCTACGCTTTCGGTAAGTCCTAAAACTTCTAAACAATTAGTATCCGCATACCTTGTTGGTTCGATCTCGCGTTGTCTAAGCGACTGGAGAAGGGTTGCTTGGTTTTGATCTCTACAAAATAATGTAAACCCTTGTGCTGGTGGTGCTGGTTCCATTTTTGTTGATAGCAATTTCACTCCCACAATCTTAGACGTGGAGACCAAAAATATTCTAAGTACTCTAAATATGTGTGTGCGTGAATGTTACTGAAAGTATGAATTTATAGTAGAAGGATGTATCAATTAATTTGTGTAGTTGTGGTAGGTGGCGGTCAAAGGAAAATAAAGTAGGGGTGGACAAATGCATGTGAGGAGGAACATGTGCTACGCATGCAATTATGCATGCAGAGATTTGATAGGTGGCAGAAAAAGGCAATAATATTGGAATCACTCATGCACATGCATTTTTGCATGCAAAAGCCAAGACAGAAGTGGCGGGGGCCACAAGGAAAGAAGTGGCGGAAGCCACATGATTGGAAGAAGTGGCGAGAGCCACATTTCCTCAAGGTGGCGCGAGCCACATTCCCAATGGTGGCGGGAGCCACATGTTCATGTGGTGGCGGGAGCCACTCTAACATATATATATATATATATTAATTTTTTCTGTTTTTATCTTCCAATCCCACACTTCCCTGCATGTGAAAAGTAAGAGATTCTTTCTAATTTTTTTTAGTTTTTGCTTGTGATAAGATTTGTCATAGTAAATGCAAGCAAGCTACTACATGACATTTTTATTAGGACCATGCGTGTCCTTACTTTTATCAGCATTTACTCATGTAGCAGAGTAATGATAGATGATACAGCAAACATATGAATAATACTGAGATAATGAAATAGCAGAAAAATCAATGAAATAGCAGTCAAATTCACATGCTTGAACTGAATCGAAAAATAAATGCAACCTAAGCAAAACAATAAATGTAGCCAAAACAAACCAACAGACTGAAAGAAATTGAAACTTGAAATTTAAGTCAATTTAAACCAAAATACATTAAACCCAAGTGCAACTGAAATGATAATTTTGTAATAGTAAAAAGAATTGAATTAAGAAAATTAGAAAAACTGAATTAAATTACGGAAATGAGAAAAACTGAATGACAAGTTAGCTTCCGTCTCCCACACTTAGAATTAACTGTGTCCTCACTGTTAAAATGCAGAAGCTCGGATGTGAAGCAAATGCTCCCCTAGCCACGTTGATTTGGACTGGTAGCAAGTCCTCTAGAAAACAGTTGCTGATGAAAATGATCCAATTGTTCCACCACTATATCCATAATTCCATGAAATTCAGTGCGAATAGTGGTGAATTCTATTTGAAGATCAGTCACTCGGTTCTCCAAGGCTGTTATGGTAGTGGTGAAATCAATTGGTGGAGGAGGAGCTATAGGAGCTATAGTAGGTGTGTGAGATTCAGCATCTGAAATATAGTCTGCATCAAATTCATAAATGTGTGGTGTATCAGGTGGTGATGGTGGAGCATGAAGTGGGTCGGTCAAGTCATAAAACCAATTGTTTCTATTGTGGACACTGGTGCGCTCATGGTTAGGTAAAGTGAAAAGACGGACGACCTCATTATTAATTAGGTAGTCAAAGGTATCTGGTCCGAGGTTTCCTATGATACGGCGGTTAAAGCAGAAGTTAAGGTTCATAGGTCGGAAAGTACCTAAAGGGTTAAACCTGATCAGAGGATGTCTCAGTCCTATGGCATTTGCTATCATGGTGACTAAACCTCCTACTATGATAGGGGCGCGAGCATCCAGTACAAGACTCACAAAATTAGTTATCATAAAGGTAGCATCATTTACTGGGCGGCCCTGTGAAGCACAATACAAAATATAAAGCTCAGTTCTGGATACAGAGGTGTCATTTTCTTCCTTACCAAAAATGGTATGGGCTAGGATTTTGTGAAAATACCGGATGGCTGGGTTGTGGATACTCTCAGAAAACATGCCAAAGGGTTCAGGATTATAATTACCAGTTATGTTACCCCAAAAGTAGTTCAGGTCGAGATCAAGGTGCAAATCATCTTGGTATGCGGTAACCACATCAGGTCCACTAGGAAATCCTATGAGTTCAGCAAGTTCTCTATGGTTATAGGTATAGTCATTATCAAACAGTCTAAAAGTAACCAGCCCTCTATGGAATCCGTAACCATGGTTAGGTATGTGAGTAAGGGAGCTAAGGAACTCAAGTGTCAGCCTACGATAAGAAGTAAACCTTCGTCTGATAGAAGCAGTCTCCCACCCCAGCTGGCTAAACAGAAACAAGATGTTGTCCCTGATACCTAACTCAGCCATGGTAGGTCCATCATAGTAAATAGTCAAAGCCATATCTCTCTGAGCTAACATCTCAAATCTCCTCCTCTGAGCTCTGCCTCTGAAAACAATGTTCATGTAATCTACTTGTTGCATCTTGAAAGTTAGTTACTAACTAAGCTAAGTTAGCCTGTAAGTAAGTAGATAATCATGCAAAGTTAGTGACGAACATGTAAATTATGGCATCAAGAAATGGGAGAAGGAGAGGAAATAGGAAAAAAACAAAAATGCAATAAAAGGAAAAAACTAAACAGGGAGTAACATAAAATCAAATAAAACAAAATAAAACAAAAGAAAATGAAACGAATTAAAATAAAGCATTTAAAATTCGGGTATTAAAAATACGTGGGTTGCCTCCCACCAAGCGCTGTTTTTAATGTCTTAAGCCTGACATAGTTCTAGTGCAATGTCAGTTTTCAGAATGAACGGGCAGCTCTAGGAGCTTTAGACTAGCCGAGTATTCTCTATTGTCTACGCAGTGATAATGTTTTAAACGCTGTCCGTTTACTATAAATGGTTGACTAGATCTAACTTTTATTTCTACGGCACCACTTGGGAAAACCTTACTTATTATGAAGGGACCTGACCACCTAGATCTAAGTTTTCCTGGGAAGAGTTTAAGGCGTGAATTAAACAGGAGTACTACGTCGCCTTCATTAAATTCTTTACGGGAAATTCGTTTGTCATGCCATTTTTTAGTTCTTTCTTTATATATCCTAGCATTCTCGTATGCGTCTAGTCGAAGTTCTTCTAGTTCGTGAATGTCTAAGATTCTTTTCTCACCTGCGGCAGTATGGTCTAAGTTGAGGGTCTTAATGGCCCAGTAGGCTTTGTGCTCTAATTCTACAGGGAGATGGCAGGATTTTCCGTAGACTAACTTAAAAGGTGTGGTTCCTATTGGGGTTTTATAAGTTGTCCTATATGCCCATAGATCTTCGTGTAATTTTTATGACTAGTCTTTTCTAGAGGTTGCAACAGTCTTTTCTAAGATTTGTTTGATTTCTCTGTTCGAGACTTCGACTTGTCCACTTGTTTGTGGATGATATGGTGTTGCTACACGGTGTCGGACTCCATACTTCAGTAGAAGTTTTTCAAATATCTTAGATATAAAATGGGAGCCTCCGTCACTGATGACAAGTCTGGACACACCGAATCTAGGGAAGATTATGTTCTTGAAAAGCTTGATTACTACTCGTGTGTCATTTGTTGGAGAAGCTACAACCTCGATCCATTTTGAAACGTAATCAACAACAACGAGTATATATTTAATACCAAAAGAATATGGGAATGGCCCCATGAAATCAATCCCCCACACATCAAAAACTTCCACTTCTAAAATACCCTTTTGTGGCATTTCATCGCGTCTAGAGATGTTACCGGTGCGTTGGCACCGGTCGCAGTTTAATATCGCGATATGGACATCTTTCTATAGATTAGGCCAGAATAGTCCAAATTGTAAGATCTTAGGGCAAGTTTTTGAAGTGCTTGCGTGTCCGCCATAAGGAGCAAAATGATAATGTGAGATTATGTTTTCTATTTCATCTTCGGGGACACATCGACGGAAAATTCCATCGGCACCTCTCTTAAAAAGTAGAGGTTCATCCCAATAATATTGTTTAAGGTCATGAAAGAACTTCTTCTTTTGTTGGTAAGGTAGATCTGGTGGAAGTACCCCAGCAGCTAGGTAGTTAACAAAGTCAGCATACCATGGCAGTGTTGTATTCGTTTGAATTTCTTCCACTAATTCCTTTGGTTTGGTATCGTTCAAGGTTAATTCAGACATATTTCTTTCCAATTGGCCTATCAGTCGCTCATATGGGAAATCATCATTAATAGGCACTTGCTCAGGCTTAATACCTTCTATTCTTGATAAATGGTCTGCGACTACATTTTCGGTGCCCTTTTTATCCTTTATCTCTAAATCGAATTCTTGTAAGAGTAGGATCCATCTTAAAAGTCTAGGTTTGGCATCTTTTTTACTTAATAGGTATCTTATCGCGGCATGATCGGTATAGACAATGATTTTCGCTCCTACCAAGTAGGAACAGAATTTATCCACAGCGAACACGACAGCTAGGAGTTCCTTTTCAGTGGTGGCGTAGTTCATTTGGGCAGGATCTAGGGTTCTACTTGCGTAGTAAATTGCATGGAGCTTTCTGTCCTTTCTTTGTCCTAAGACTGCACCTACGGCATAGTCACTCGCATCACACATGATTTCAAATGGTAATCTCCAATCAGGCGGTTGCGTGATAGGTGCGGTAACGAGAGCCATTTTTAATTGCTCAAACGCTTTTAGGCATTTCTCATCCAAGATAAATTCAGCGTCTTTCATTAGTAAACCTGTCAGTGGTTTGGTAATTTTTGAGAAATCTTTAATGAATTGTCGGTAGAAACCGGCGTGTCCTAAGAAACTTCTTATTTCTCGTACGAATTTTGGAGGTTGGAGATTTTCTATAATCTCTATCTTTGCTTTATCAACTTCAATCCCTCTATCAGATACTACATGTCCAAGCACGATTCCTTGATTGACCATAAAATGGCATTTCTCCCAGTTTAGTACGAGATTGACTTTTACACATCTTTCAAGTACCATTTCTAGGTTCGATAGACATCCTTCAAAACTCTGCCCACAAACAGAAAAATCGTCCATAAACACTTCATAATGTCGTCTATAAAATCAACGAAAATTGACATCATGCATCTTTGGAATGTTGCGGGAGCGTTACATAGTCCAAATGGCATTCGTCGGTAAGCAAATGTGCCATAGGGACATGTGAAAGTTGTCTTTTCTTGGTCATCAGGATGAATAGGGATTTGGAAGAATCCTGAATAACCGTCTAAATAGCAGAAGTAAGAATGTTTTGCCAATCGTTCCAACATTTGGTCAATGAATGGTAATGGGAAATGATCTTTACGAGTAGCTTTGTTCAATTTTCTATAATCGATACACATTCTACTGCCAGTTACAACTCTTTGCGTTATAGATTCACCTTTTGAGTTCTTAACAACTGTAACACCTCCCTTCTTAGGTACGACATGTACTGGGCTAACCCATTTACTGTCTGATATCGGGTATATAATTCTCGCATCTAAGAGCTTTTTCACTTCATCCTTAACTACAGTACTTAAGATTGGATTAATCCTTCTCTGGTGTTCTCTAGAGGTCTTACAGTCTTCCTCTAGCATAATGCGATGCATACAGATAGAAGGACTTATTCCTTTAAGGTCAGCGATGTTGTAGCATAATGCAGTTGGATATTTTCTTAAGACATCTAAAAGTTTCTTAGTTTCGGGTTGTCCTAAGTCTGCATTGACTATTACAGGTCGTTCAAGTTCTGTGTCTAGGAATTCGTATCTCAAACTATCGGGTAGTGTTTTCATTTCTAACGCTGGTTTCTTTGGGCAAGGAAGATGATCGGGTGTAAGTGCTAAACATTCGCTTAGGCTATCATCTTGGTATGGTTCACGCCAATTATCATCTTCAAAAATCGGAGGTATTGGAATTTTTATAATATCTGAGTATATGGTCGGTTCCATTTCCATTTCTCTTATGCACTCATCTATGACATCTAATAGATAACATGTGTCCTCTATAGCTGGTGCTTGTAAGAATTGTGTCAGGATAAATTCAACCTTTTCTTCACCGACTTCAAAGGTTAGCTTACCTCTCTTTACATCTATAATGGCTCCGGCGGTAGCTAAGAATGGTCTTCCTAATATGATAGGCGTAGTGGAGTCTTCTTTAATGTCCATGATTATAAAATCGGTAGGAATATAGAATTGTCCGATTCAAACTGGAACATTCTCTAGTATACCAACGGGATATTTAATAGAGCGGTCGGCTAATTGAACGGACATCTTAGTTGGTCTTAATTCTCCCATATCAAGCTTTTTGCATATGGATAAGGGCATTACACTGATACTGGCACCTAAGTCACACAAAGCCTTGTCTATGAAGAACTTTCCAATTACACAGGGTATGGAGAAACTACCTGGGTCTTTCAGTTTAGGAGGCATGTTGTTTTGGATTATTGCGCTACACTCAGCAGTAAGTGTAACTATTTCGTTATCCTCAATCTTTTTCTTATTAGATAGGATTTCTTTAAGGAACTTAGCATATGAAGGCATCTGAGTGATAGCTTCTGTAAAAGGTATTGTGATGTTCAATTGTTTCAGAAGTTCAACAAATTTCTTAAATTGCCCTGCAGTTTTAGAATTTGCGAATCTTTGAGGATACGGAATCGGGGGTTTATATGGTGGTGGAGGCACATAAGGCTTCTCCACGGCCTTTTGGTCATTATCTTCCTTTTCCTTGGGTTCATTCTCCTTCTCGGTATTAGGCTTTTGGTACATGGGCGGATTCTGAAGTCTTGGATCAATGGGTCCTTCTAGTTCTTTACCACTTCTCAATATAATGGCATTTGCATGTCCTTTCGGATTAGGTTGTGGCTGTCCAGGAAATGTTCCTGCAGGAGCAGCAGTAGGTGCTTGTTGTTGTGCCACTTGCGAAATTTGGGTTTCAAGCATTTTGTTGTGGGTGGCTAAAGCGTCTACTTTGTTTGCTAATTGCTTAATTTGCTCACTAGTGTGTATGTTTTGATTCAGGAAGTCTTTGTTTGTTTGAGCCTGGGTAGCTATAAAGTTTTCCATCATTAGTTCAAGGTTGGACTTCCTAGGAACATTAGGGGCAGTTGCAGCAGCCTTTTGGTAGCCTGGTGGTGCAGCAGGTGCTTGACCAGGTGCATATAATGCATTGTTGTTTTTATAAGAGAAGTTTGGGTGGTTCTTCCAGCCCGGATTGTAGGTATTTGCATACGGGTTTCCTTGAGCATAATTTACTTGGTCACTGGAGACTCCTGCCAGAATTTGACATTCAGTGGCAGCATGTCCAGGTTTTCCGCATAATTCGCAGTTTTGAGCTACAGCAGCCACGGTGGCTGCAGGCGTTATGGTCAAGTTATCAATCTTTTGGGCAAGGGCATCTACCTTAGCATTGACATGATCAAGGCTACTAACCTCGTACATTCCTCCTTTTGTTTGGGATTTTTCCACTGCAGTTCTTTCTCCTCCCCATTGGTAGTGGTTTTGAGCCATGCTCTCGATCAGTTGGTGGGCTTCTTCATATGGTTTATCCATAAGCGTACTACCAGCGGCGACATCTATTGTTAATCTTGTATTATACAAGAGACCATTGTAAAATGTGTGGATGATTAATCAATCTTCAAGACCGTGATGCGGGCACATCCTCATCATGTCTTTATATCTTTCCCATGCATCGTAAAGAGATTCGTTATCCTTCTGTCGAAAACTATTAATTTGGGCTCTCAACATAGCTGTTTTGCTCGGGGGGAAATATCGTGCAAAGAATACCTTTTTCAACTCATCCCACGTAGTAACAGAGTTTGATGGCAAGGATTGCAACCAAGCCCAAGCTCTGTCTCTTAATGAGAAAGGAAAAAGACGTAGTCTTATCGCGTCCGCAGTTACACCATTTGCCTTTACTGTGTCTGCGTACTGCACAAACTTGGTCAAATGTTCGTTAGGATCTTCTGTAGGGTTTCCAGAAAACTGATGTTGTTGTACGGCTGACAGCAATGAAGGTTTCAACTCGAAATCGTTTCGGTTGATAGCAGGGGCAGCAATGCTACTATGTGGTTCTTGCTCGGACGGGGTGGCATAGAACTTAAGAGGACGGTTTTGTGGTCTTTCACCCATGTTTTGTTCTTTGACTGGTTCAGGGGTGTAAGCAGGGAGATCGGGAATATTATACTTGCGTTGATACTCAAGTAGTCTGCATCTTAAATGTAAGAAACGCTCTAATTCGGCGACTGGGGGTTGCAAGTCTTCGCTTTGTAAGCGAGTACTTGGCATACAATCGAGAAAAAGGAAAATAAAATTTGTTGCCTTAGTCTATACTGCGCAACAAATGAATCTCACTAATGACTAAATCAAAGTCCCCCGCAACGGCGCCAAAAACTTGATCGCGACTTTATGAGTCGAATGGGGTTACTAACTGCAAGCGCACAGTCTATCGCGTAGTTTTAAAAAGATATCTATCCCACAAGGACTGATAATCAAATTAGTGCTATCAGATTGTTACTATGTTTAGCTAAGGCTAATTGTTCTAAGGGAAATAAGGCGACAGAAATTAAATCTAAGAATACTAACTTTTAATAAGAATAGTCAATAACGAGATATCAGTATGTAACGCATTAATCGTCTGGAATTTAATAAGTCATCGGTGCAGGGTTAAGTGTCAAATTATTTTTCAGTAGAAAATACTCATTTAAAAGACCTTATCTCACACTCTCGTGTTTATTGATTTGGACTATACCGTTAAATCAGAATGAGCGCTCTCGCTGTATCATTTGCATTTAAAAATACTTTTTGAAAATGAATAAGTCCTAATCGATTCTAAAGTGCTTCCGCTGTGTTTAAAATCAATGCCTAGTTTCAGCTATCTGGTTAAACTCTCAAACTCTCGTTTATCTTGACCTTAACCTTAAATGCCTTTTTACTTTCGTAAGAAAAACCAATCGATTAAAAATAAGAAACCAAAGCCTAAAAACTAATTTGTAAAAATATAGCACCGATTATTACTTAATTCCATGTGAATAAATTGTTTACATACTGATACCAAATAACCTAGCCAGACATGGTTGGAATGGAAAACATGCTAACAATATATATATATATATAACTACTACTAATCATGCTGCAATAAACGACAGAATAAAGCATATAATAAAAACCTGGAATTGAAATAACTGGCAAACGAATCCTTGGTACAAACTTGAAGTGATCCAGTACAGTTGCTTACACGAGGAAAAATAAAGAAATAGAAGTGCAGAAGGAATACAAACTGTTTGATCGAAAAAATAAGTGCAGAAAAATATTTCACTCAGAGTTCTCTTGAAAATTCGCCGACCCTTGCAAAGGAGGTCTTCAGTTCCATTAATATTAGTCGTCTGGCCTTTGAGAAATTTTCGTCTCAGTCGTGTGGAAAGTGCTTCAGAAAATAACGCATGGATGGTTGAAACCTAGGGAAAATAGGAGAAGTGGAAAGTTGCAAATTTTCCTCTCCCCGAAAATAGGTGGCTCGCGCCACCTCATCTTTCTCCATTCATGTGGCTTGCGCCACTTTTTGCTCTTTGGTGGTGGGCGCCACCCACAATGTGGTTTGCGCCATATGTGTGGTGGTGGGCCCACCCTTTATATTTTTTTTCTTTTTCTTTGCTTCTTTTTTCTTTCCTTTCCATTTCTTTCCATTCATTTTCTTTCCTCTTCATTTCTTTTCTCTTCATTTTCTTCAATAAATCTTCATTTTTCCATTAAATTCCGGTTCGACTCGAGTGCCTGAAAACAGAAACAAATATGGGTAGAATAAAACATAAATCGGGAAAAACCAATTAAAACACAATATAAATTCATGCATGTCAAGTCAAATACACGATATAATTTCGCGTTATCACTTCTTGGGTCAATCCATTGTTACAAATGGATAAATGTAGTATATTGGAGGCCCTCAAATCATGTCTTGAGGTCTTGGCTCATGCTTTGTCCCAAAAGTCAACTTAAGGGTGAATTAGGTCAAAAAACCCTAATTCTGGATTTTTGGTAAATGCATCCCCTGAGGTTAAATTGACTTGATGATTGGGTCCATGAGGTCCCTTGGAGTATCTTGGGTTGTGCTTTGAAGTATTGGCTCATGCCCAGATGAACATTTCCATCTGGAGGCCTCAGTCGACCAAAACCCTAATTTGGTGACACTGGCGATCTTGAGGCTTGATCCATTTGGAATGTTGCAACTTTGTGCTTGATTCTCTATGTGGGAGTCCTATTGATGCTTTATAGGTGTTTGTGAGGTTATACAAGTTGAAGATCATGTCATTTCTTGATTGATCCTTTGTCTAAGTGCTCTGAGAGGGCTTGAAACCCTAATTCTTGATTGTGGTGAATGTTCAACCATCTTTGAGGAGATTGATGAGGCATGAAAGTACATCCATATTGTGATGGTGATTTGCACAATGATGGGAAATCTTGATGGTCAAAATTTGGGGTATGACAAAGGGGATGGGTTTTGCAGGAAACTTTGACCTTCCACATACCCGATTTTCTGGATTTCTTATCAGTGTGGACCTTTGAACTTGGTATTCTAAGTTTGGTATCCTAGACTTGAGAATCACAAAGCAAACGAGTTAACACAAATTGCCTCATGATATAAAGTGCCTAAAGAGAAGTTGAAAGACTTGATTGAAGTACGAGGAAGGGTACGAGTAACAAGGATTTCTTCATCAGATCTAGCACTAATGAAGCTTGGGTCGAAGGATCAAGAGAACTTTAAAATTTGTACTGTTGAAGGTTTGCCCGATGTCGATTAAAGGAAACCCATAGTTGATTACTTCAGGAATCCAGTTGGATCAACAAATCGGAAGGTCAAGTATAGATCTTTGAATTGTGTGCTCATTGGTAACGAGTTGTTCAAAAAGACCCCTGAGGGAGTGTTACTCAAAAGCCTTGGTGAAAGAGAGGCATATTTAGCAATGTCGAACATTCATAGTGAGGAATGTGGTGTTCATCAAGTGGGGCACAAGATGAAGTTGTTGTTATGTCGCCAGGGTGTTTATTGGCCCAGAATGCTTAAGGATTACATCAATTTTGCTAAGGGTTTCTAGGAATGTCAGGTACACTCAGGCATACAACATGTTCCTGCAAGCAAGTTGAATGTAATAGTGAAGCCTTTGTCATTTAGAGGATGGGTTTTAGACCTGATTGGAGAAATTTGACATGCGTCTTCTAAGAGTCAAAAATATATATTGGTCGATACTGACTATTTTATTAAGTGGATCGAAGAAGTCCCTTTGGTTAATGCTGATCAAGAGGCAATAATTGAGTTTATTGATAAGCACATTATCTATAGGTTTGGTATCCCTAATACCATCATAACAGACTAAGGGTCGGTGTTTACTTGTAGAAAGATGCAGGATTTTGCATCTGAGATGGGAATTAAATTGTTGACTTGACGCCCTATTATGCTCAAGCAAATGGGCAAGTTGAAGCTTCTAATAAAACTATTATTAGTTATATTAAGATACACGTTGGAAAGAAGCCAAAGAGTTGGCATAGAATGTTAGACCAAGTCCTATGGGCTTGTCGCACCTCTCCCAAAGAGGCCATAGCTACAACACCATTTCGATTAACTTATGGGCACAAAGTTGCCTTGCCCGTTGAAATTTATTTGCAATCAATATGGGTCCAACGACATATCAAAATTCCATTAGACCAGTATTGGAGCATGATGTTAGATGAATTGGTTAACTTGGACGAAGAAAGGTTGATGGCGTTGAATACCTTAATACGACAAAAAGAGCGAATTACCAAAACTTATAATAAAAGAGTGAAGTCAAAAGCTTTTTCAAGCGGAGATTACGTTTGGAAAGTTATCTTGCCTATGGATCGAAGAGACATAACTCTAGGCAAATGGTCTCCAAATTGGGAAGGACAATTTCGAGTACTTCAAGTATTTTCAAACAATGCTTATGAAATTTAAGTGTTGGCAGTTGATAAATGAATTCTAAGAGTAAATGGTAAATACCTTAAGTTGTATAGACCTATGCTACAAGAGATCCGAATCAACCAAGAATAATTTGGAGTAAAGAGATAAAGGTTCCAAAATGATATTAAAGATTGCCAAAATGGCATAGTCATTACAAAATATGGAAAATCAAGGGAAATCAAAAGATTGGGAAGTTATACAGTAAAATTTGCTTTGAATTCTTCCAGCTTGGTCTTGGAGAAGTCGAGCCTAGCACTAAGTCGACCACGAATTTCTTCCAAGGGGGTGATTTCGAGCCTTAGGTTAAGTGAGGCTCCAGCGTGTGTGAGCCCTTTAGTGGCTTCTTTATCAATTATCTCCCTCGTGGGGAGTGATTTCTCCCAGGCCAGCTCAACTTGTTCTTTCTCCAGGTTATCAATCTCTTTGGTGAGTTCAAGGATTTTGGCGTGGCATTGGGAAATCTTCTCATCAATCAAAGCTTTCTTGTCATTGTAGTTTTGAAGCTTAGCTTCGAGTTCGTCGACCCTCTTATCAAAGATATCGCTTGCTTCCCAGGGAATTGCCATGTCATTCTTCACCCCTTGGAGCTTAGAGACAGTTGATCGTTTAAGATCAATGTCTTTGCAGACTTGGTCGAACTAAGCTTCGAATTCAAAGAGGAATTTAAGTAAGACATCAGACTTCTGTTGTTTGTTAAGTTCTGCTAGCCGTTTCTGAATGTCATTTTCAAGAATGGCGTCCCTTTCAATAGAAGCAAGAAGGTCGACTTTAAAGATGTTTTCTTTTAATTGTTAGAGAAGGAGATTAATTGAATTATTTTCAATATCAGCCAATGATGCATCAGAGAACTGAGTCGATCTGGAGTCTGTCGATAGCCTGCATAGTTTTTACAGTCTCTTGAGGGCCTCAGTTGGATTCTTTCTCTTAAGGGCTATGGTCTCTTTTTGGCTAAGCAAGGTATTCGACATTGAGTCGTGTACGTCATCCTATGTTGGTGTAGTCTCTGGACGACCAGTTTGGACACTCTCCTCAGTTGGGGAAATCTCGGTGTTGGGCATAGCTTATTCTGTGTTATCTTTTGTTAGGTTGTCCTTTTGAGAATCATTGGGGACGATGTTATCATGGACGGACACAATGTTGTTGTCCATTTCTTCCATACCATGAGGGGAGTTTGATTCGACGTTGATTACCACGTCAGGTTGTGGTTAAGCAGAAGTATTCATTTCTTTATTAGTTGGTTGAGAAACTGTTTGAATAGTTGAAACACTTGAGTCAAGAAAATCCAACAAATAAATATGCGAGAATGTTTTAGAAGGAGCAGATCGAAGGATACCTATTGGGATCACTTCATCATCATGGTTCACTTCAGGATTTTCCTGGGAAAAGAGAATGAGGGTAATAGACAAGTTACAAAGGAAGTCGATGCATACCTTGGAGTCATTGTTTTTTGTCTTCTCAACTCGCTTGTCTTGAGGTTAATCAATTTCTTCATTGGCTGGAGTTGAAAGGTTCTGAGTTTTCCCTTGCCTAGTGCCTTTGTCCTTTTTCTCTATAGCAACCCTTTTGGATTTGGGGTTGGTATAAGGACCCGCAGAAGCGTTAACGTTGTCCTTTTTGGATTTGAATTTGGTGGCAGTTCCTTTCTTCTTGTGGCTAATGCTTGGTTTCGAGGAAGCTTTCGGCCTTGACCATGAGAAAATAAGGGGTGCCCCAGAGTCTTCTGAACTTTCTTTTTAGACTAGAGTTTTGATGAGTTGTGGGGTAACTGAAGGTTGAGAAACACAAGAAAGGGGTGGTTTGAATTGAGTCTCACATTTCATCCTCATTTGCGGAACTCTATGATACTTGTTAGCTTAATTCGATTTATCTTAGGGTTGATTGATTTATTCCGATGATTGCATGTTCTTATAATTTAATCGCATTTGCTTAATCCGCGTATGTTTCTCGTGTTTGCTTAATTCACGGTTGTTATATCTCATCCATTTGCTTAATTAGGAAATTAAGAATATGTATCATATAATATCAGTTGCGCTTGTTTGGTTGTTATTATAATCGAAAAGGTGATAGATTCCGCTTAGGAATTGGGAATTATTTGGATCGATGATAAGTTGGGAAGCCAAAACAGCAGATTAGTCGTTTCAGCTTATTTTGATAATCACTTTTTTATAATCACTTATTTGCACTATTTTCCTTTTAATCAAAACCAAACCCCCCATAAACAGTTAGTGTGTTAGTTAATAACATTACAAGAATCCTTGTGAGAACGATACTCGAGTTTTCGTTACCGTTGCTATACTTTTTCAAAAATACTCGTTATTGATCCGTGCGCGACAGCGGATCAAGTTGGCAATCTGCTGTTTTGGTTTCCCAACTTATCATCGATCTAAATAATTCCCAATTGCTAAGCGGATTCTATCCCCTTTTCGATTATAATAACAATCAAACAAGCGTAATTGATATTATACGATACATATTCCTAATTTTCGAATTAAACGAACGAATGAGATATAGTAACCGTGAATTAAGAAAACACGAGAAACATACGCGGATTAAGCAAACGCGATTAAAGTATAAGGACATGCAATCATCGAAATAAATCAATCAACCCTAAGATAAACCGAATTAAGCAAACAAGATATCACAGAGAAGAATTGAAAGGAAATAGATTTTATTGGAAATTAAAAGAACCTCAAAGTGTTGGCGGAAACCGATTACAGCTGATTAATCCTTAGGATTAGTTCTCCATTCAATCGTAAAAAGCAAAGTAAAATTGTGAAAAAAAAAAGAAGGTTATGAACAATAGCACGGCTGCTACTAGGTATAGGGAAGCACACAAAATCTGGTTCTAACCCAACTGGATCGAAAAACATAAAAAATCCGGCCCAAAACTAAATATTCCTAAAGGCAGAATTCGATTCCTGACTTCAAAAAATTATTCGAGCCAGCTACTCTCCAAATCAGCTTTTGCGTAAAACATGAAAGTTGTAGCGCTTTGTCTTAGTTTTACAACAAATGGTATAATGCGTAAATCTAATTCTTGTAGCTCTAATTATGATCCGAATAGTGGACATGTATCAAATAACCGCTAAAGCTGAAAATAAGTTGAGAAAATAGATTAACAGAAAACAAAGACTTAATTATAAAAACATAATAAGACACTAAAATAAACGAAACAAACTAAGGAAATTCCTAAGTACAAACATAAGAGAATGTGCAGTAAAATGCCCTGATCAAATTCCCCCACACTTGAACTTTTGCACTCCGAGCAAAATAGTATCAAGACTCATGAAAAACAATAGCATTCGGATACTCATTCTAGGATACAAACTCTTCTTCAGTCAAGATTGCATCGATAGATACTAATTTTGCACACGAAGGATATCGTAAGAACGCAAATCCGCAATTGTGCGGTCATAAACCTCCCTCCTATACAAACCAATTCGAATCATGTTATTATGCTTAAGCCTAACTTACTCATCCTCCTTTTTGCTCTCTTTCATTCTAATGCAATCACATTAAGCCTGTTATCTATTCACACACATGGTAAATAAGCCTGTTAGTGACTATGATCCATATCTTGTCAACAATTCAAAATTAACCACTTTAGCAGCAACAATATTGTTTTTCTTTTTTTTTAAGGTTTCACAACCGTTAGCCTAAGTGACCGGGTGAGGGTCACCTAACTTAAATGGCGGATTCCTATTTAGATTTCTTATTAAGCACAGGATCATTCACTTATTTGCATCAGCTTAATTACTTAGTGTGTGATTTTTAGATGGTGCTGACTGCTAGATAAACTACTTAAGAGCTATTAAAGGATGAGAACTCAAGGCTATGTCATAACAAGTATTTAAATCGGTTTCCATATTCTGGAGACTTAAGATGTTAAAATGGTGCCTGTAGCGTACGGTTTTTGTCGGTGACGCGACCACCTTACCGCAATGATTGGTTTGGGTGCTACTTTCTGATTTCTGTATTTATCCTATGAAGTTGGTTAAGGAAGGGGAAGATATCTTAAACTAATCCTGCACGCAAATTTTTTCTTTAACAAATGCTAAGAGATCAGGGAACGGGGTCTGGTTATATAAAGGGAAGCTATTAACACCCAGTGTATCTATGGTAATCCATAGGAACCTTCTTTTGCATGTATTTCTGTTAAGTTGAAATGCTTTCTTGTGTTTATCTGCTGTGGATTGGGAAAGTTTCTCCTTTGAGAGGGTTGAGAGAATGTTTTTGTTGTTTTCTAGGTTTCTGTTGTTTTTTTGGGAAGGTATTGGACCTAAAATTTTTGATTTGTGTGCTCGCTAAGATTTCACAATCTTATGCCTACGTATTCCTGTAAAGAGATTTGGGAAATTAGAGCAATCGTAGTTCCTCCTATTTCTATGGGAGGAAGGATATTTAATGTCTTATTTAAAGCCCAAGATTGAAGCTATTGGAGTATTTGTGTCTTGTTCAAAACCCAAGGTTAAAGCTATTTGGTTGACTGAGAGATAATTTGTCATCTCTAAAGGGAGAAATCTCACCTATTCATCACAAAATATCAGGTAATTGGTTATAAGGAAAATTACTTTAACTGGGACTTGTAGAATCCAGCAATGCCATAATTTATATTATAACAGGCATATCATGAAGGAAGAAGCTTTAACTCAGTGTAGAGCAATGCCGCTTTTTCCTTATGAGTCTTTCATGCTAAGAGAGGGACATTGGCATGGATGTATATAATCCAGAGGCTTGCCACTTATAGCTGTTAGATGAAAGAGAGATTTTAGCCAGGATATGGGAAGGACTCCAGCTTGGATTTTGAATCAACAAGTGTGCCACTTACAGCAATTATCTGGAAAAATATTTTTGATTGTTTGTGATGTATAGAAAGGGTATCTTCCTACAGAGTGGACGCATGGTCTCATCTGAGGGGATGTTGATTTTTAGGTGCCTTGATCGAAGCCCAAGGTTGAAGCTGAAGGAAACTGACTCCACTGGGGAGGGTTTTATTTGTCTTGTACAAAGCCCAAGATTGAGGCTGACTGGGGAAATTCTTATATGATGCCTAAGAGGAGGCTATCTCTTGCTAAGGATTTATTGAAATCCAGGAGCAGGTCTATATTGTATTGGGGGATCTAAAAGGATTTTACTCTTGCTGGGAATCAAGGAAGAGTTGAAGTATCAGATGCCATAGAGCTCTGATTCTGTTGAGGGTTTATTGATAGTAAATTGACCCTGGCTGGGATTTTCAAGGTGAAAGTTAAGCCTTGTTGGGGGGTCAGGGGAGTTAGAGTTTAAAACCCTAGAGGTTTTAACTCTCTTGGAGACTGTTGTATTGATGAAATGATCAGGATTTACCCTATGCTTTTAGGAAACTTGAGAGTCTCTGTGTAAGATCTAAGAGGAGATGAGACTTTCCAAATCTACTTGAATGAAACCTAAAAGGAGGCTAAGACTGTCCAAGTCTCTTAAGGAGAGGTAAACTCTGGCTGGAAAGATATCTTTGTATGATGCCTGTCATACCCCAAATTTTACACTCAGATCCTCTGATCATTGTCATATCATTTTAGGTCATCTGTCTTAGCATTTGCAATCATGTAGTCCATCGATCGTAATCGTGCATTTCTCCGTTTAATTTTGGTCACTTAATGTTATCTTGATTGAATTTTATCTGTTTTATCTTAGATTTTTGTTCCGATGTTTTAAATTAGAAGTCTTTTTATTTGCATGTGTGAGTTTCACTGTTAGATTTTATTTTCTTAGAACTTTAGGTTTTAATTTAGAATTTTGTTTTATATCACTTTTAAGTCATTAGATTAGCTAAAATTAATTTCTTCTTTTATTATTATTATTTCTTTTTTATTATTATTATTTCTATTCATTATCATTACTTATTATTGTTATTTTTTATTATTATTATTATTATTATTATTATTATTATTATTTATTAGCATTATTATTTATTTATTGTTATTAGTATCTTTTTTTTTATCTTTTTAATTATATTATTTTATAACTATTATTTGTATCACTATGTTTATTTTCATTATTTATTATTATTATTTTTATTTTTATTATTATATTATTTATTATTATTTGTTTTTTTTTATTTTCATTATTATGTTTATTTTTAATATTTATTATTGTTATTATTATTTTCATTATTATGTTTATTACTTATTATTATTTATTATTATTATTATTTATTTATTATTACAAAGTAAAAAAAAAAACTAGTGCCAAGTCCAATGTCCAACTTGCATCATAAATCCCAAAACTTTTGCCAAAATCACTTTCACCAGAATTCTGCACTGCTACACCAATTTAACAAAATCAAACATAGCTTGTGACAAGTTTCTTGCAAAAGACCGTACACCCATTATAACCCCACACACTCCATCTGCTACAAAAGCAAAACCTTGACAAAAACCAGCCTGTTAACACTTAAACCAGTTCTCTCCAAACATGCAAAACAAAACAAACCGTACAATCTTGAGAGGAACTTCACAAAACGCCCCTGCTACCTGCATAAAATTGTACCATCTCCTACTCAAAGCCAAAACCATACACCAACACTCGTACGAACACCAAACCAAAGCCTACAAAGCTTCACTCTTCACACACGCCACACCATGCGTCCAAAACCTCAAGACCTGCTACCTGTGACACAAAGACCTTTAATCCTGCGGCACATGAAGTTGATGGAACACGAGCAACCATAAAGTTTGTTTGAATTGGTTCAAAGAGAGACACAACCTCAAAAAGGGAGGAAAAAAAACACAGAAAAGAGAAGGTGGAGACGGTTCTCCTTGGAGGAATCTTCAAAACATCTCGTTCTCAAACCTTGGATAGAGATTTTTTTCTTAAAACTTTCATACAAATCTTCATCTGCAAAAAAAACCTCAGAGCCGTAAATCGTGCACGTACCCCCTTCACCCGTAACGGTTCTTCTCCCAACCTTCAACAACCGTGAGCAACAACTTTCTCTTCTCCATCCCTCCACGCATCAACCACCAACACCATCATCAATCTTGAAACTCTATGACCACCATGTAGCCACCCTAACGTCTTCACTCTACATCAACCGAAGCAATCTTTTTCAGTTTGCCATGAACTATCACTACCAAGGTTTTAAAAAACGGTCCGCGACCGCGAATACCGCCGCGACAAAACGGTTTTGGAGCCTTCCGATACCGTTATTCACCGTTTTAAGCTTGTGAAAAAAAATCACAAGCGAAACACCGTTACGGCCGCGACAAAAAGCCGTTACGACCGCGAAACGCCGTTACGGTCACAAAACACCGTTACCGCACCGTTACGGCCATAATAAAATCTTTATTAAAAATATTATTAGTAGTAGTTCCTAAATTATATTCATATTTTTGTCACTATATTTATTTTAAATATTTTATAATAATGAAAATATCAATTTAAATTATTATAAACTATATAACATAAAAATAGTTTTTTGTGCAATGTTGTGTTTAATTCACACCACGACGACCGTTATTTGCAACACAGCACCTGTACTGACCGAAATCGCGAAAGCCTTTACGCGACCGCGACGCGACCGCGAGCGTTTTTTAAAACCTTGATCACTACTGCTTCCTCCATCAAATCTGACCTGCGCGAAATTTTAACAACGGAACACGACAGAACCTCTTTCACCTGAGTTCTCCATAACCTGTGAATCAACAAATCCATAAGAATCACAGACTCATCATCATGCCAAAAAACAACGTCCACAATCCTTCACCAATTCCACACTAACTCACCGCCTCTCCTTTGCCACAACTTTGAAACATACCTCCGTATTTACGATCCTTGAGCCACCCTTTTAACATCCAAATCAACAACAACCTCAGAAGCTCACAGCACCCTCACTGCCGTCAATCGAACCTCCATATTCAAACCTCCTCAAACCATATTCTTCAATATTCCACCTCTATTCTTCTGCAACAAGAAAATTTGCGACAATACTTTCACTACCATCACCAATCAAGCACGCACTCTGAAAGAGAAGGAGTAGAAGATCTCAGGACCAGGAAGAAGAAGATACGAAGAAGAGAAGATTTGCCACGTACCTGAAATTCGTTCCAAGGTGAGTATTCGTTCAGAGTTTTTTTGTCGTTCTCTTTTGATTGCGTAGATTAAGCCGCGTTTCAAATTCGAGTTTGTTGCGAAAACTTTTCTTTTTGAGATCGAGAATTTAGGAAGAGTTTCAAGATTGATGTTGTTGGAACTCCACCGCCGCTGATGGCCCATTCCGGTGCGGTTTCGTCGTGATTGATGCTAGCGACGTGATTGGTGAGAGGGAGAAGAAAGATTGTGATCGCGTGAGATGAACACGATCTTGGAGTTTGAATGCGAACATGGAGAAACATTATCGTGTTGGAGAAGAGAGAAGGAATAGCGTGTTCTGATGCGTGTTCTGTTCTTTTGCTTTTGTGAACTTGTGGTTACCAATCGTTTGCCTCTAGGTTTTGTACGTTTGATGGACCTGGGCTGACCCGCCCAGGATCTGATCCGCTTGCACAACCAGTGCATTTGGGCCTTCTCTTAAGGCACCCCAGGCCCATCCTCTTCTTTTTAGACTACCTTTTTTGTAATTTTCTTTTTAGATTAATAATTTTAGAATATAACATGTGAAATTCATTTGAATTTGAAAAATCATTTGTTTATATAAACATGTGAAATTCATTTGAATTTGAAAAATCAAGAGGAAAATTTCATTAAAAATGTTTAAAAACAATTAAAATGAAATTCTTTACAAAAATTCAAATATATTAAATAAATAATATAAATTTGATTTTTTTGTAGAATAAAATATTTTAACATTTTTGTGAATTTTTAACATTTTTGTGAATTAAAATTGAAGGAGAAATTAATTTTTGAAATCAATTAAGAAAAATAACAAAAATTCAAATATTCAAAAATTTGAAAAAGGCGCCAAGAACACCTTCTTCTTCTTCGCGCGAACCTCCATTATCAGATTTGCAAAACCTCTCATATATCTCTGATTACTCAATGGTTTTGACTTATTTAATCTTCTTGGACTTGAAGGTATGAATGGCGAAGACGTTCAGACATTCAAGGTAAAAGAGGATTAAATATCAGAATACTCGAAATTTTGACTGTGATTGTGAATAATAGTTATTTGCTTATCCATCTTCTTTTGCTAAGCAATGTTACTTAGAAAAGGGTAAAACTTCCCCTCGATCCTGGTCTTTAGCCATGAAACTGGTCTTAGTTTCTTTTGAAATAAACTTCCCCTCGATCCTGGTCTTCTGCCATGGAACTGGTCATAGTTTCTTTTGAAATAAACTTCCCTTCGATCCTGGTCTTCTGCCATGGAACTGGTCTCAGTTTCTTTTGAAATAAACTTCCCCTCGATCCTGGTCTTCTGCCATGGAACTAGTCTCAGTTTCTTTTGAAATAAACTTCCCCTCGATCCTGGTCTTCTGCCATGGAATTGGTCTCAGTTTTTTTGTGTCAAGTCCTTTTCTTGACAAGGAATGCTATCTGCAATGGTTTTTACCAAACTTCTCGCTGGGGAGAGGCCATTTGATGAAAAAACGATTTGATGGCAGACTTGCTGGGGAAACCCATTGGTCTGAATTGTAGAGGTGTGCAAACTTCTCTGTTTTGGAGATGCCATTTGCTAGGGAAATTACATCATACTTCCTCTTTTCCGAGCGATGTCGTGTGATGCAATCCAATTTTAAGGTGCTGATGACTCCATTGAAAGCGGATTTCATGGGGAGAAATAGTCGTATTGTCAAGAGTCCTTTCTTTTTTAGGCTTTCCCTGGGGATTTTCTTTAATCCGGGAAAGCAAAATATCATCTTCAATGGTGAAGAGTGAAGTTCCAAAGGTGTATAACCAAACGGCTTCTGGTTGTTCAGAGATTCACGTTATTAGAGTGGTCGAGGGAAGACTTCAATCCAGGAAGGCATTGTGTAGAGATTGTTTAGACAGTGTTTCTGTGATAAGAAAAAAACTCAAACCGGGATTTTGGTCTTATCTGTCGTAGAGAGGAAAACTGATGACTCTATCGAAGAGACAAACGCCTATCACTTGGGGATGAATATGACCAGAGTGATATTAATGCAATATGTTGTATGAATATGAATTAAATTATGCATGATGTATGTATGTTTATGCTAACAAAACAGACACGACATACAAACTGATGATAAGTTCAAATGGATACTTGGCCACTCTGGGAGATGGGGGTATCACTAGAGATTTTGAACGTAGTACTTTTTGTTTGGGAATAGCGATTCCTGTATCTGTTCTGGTTTTTTGAAGTACAAACCTGCTAGGGATAGAAACTCGTTGTTGCTTTTCAAAGGGTAGATTCTACTGGGGTGAAAAACCAATCATTGGTTCTCAGAGGTAAAAACTCTATCGGGGATGATAGATGGGACATTCCATCTGAGGCAATTGATCCTTTACTCAGGGTGTACTGATTAAGAGGAGTACCTTGATTCTGCATTTTAAAGTTTGACAACTACTGGAGAAGCAGTCAATATTCCTTTTTGTGCTCATTAACCAAAAACAAATTGCCATCTTTATTTTAAAATCAGAAGTAAAAATTTGAAAGTCGTTTTGAAAACAAAAGAAAAATTCATTTTTTTTCAAGAATGTTAATCAAATAAACATGTCATTTTGCAAAGCAGAATAAATGAGAATTGCAAACAAAAGGCATTAGGGCTCAAGTTTTATTGATAGAATGGTAATCAGCCAAACGCGTGATCCCATGGAGCACTACAAAGTTTAGAAAATGGTAATTTAAAGGGAAAGGGGCTACATTGAAACATAACGATCGCTATCCTTCTACCAACCTTGAATTCTGAATATTCTGAGCTTTTGTCGAAGGTGACCTTGACTGAAGCTTTCCTAACGGATGACGTCACTACCGAGGAGTCAATCTTGTCAGATATAGTTACTTGCCATAAATCCCTAACTTTTGTCTGGATTGCCCTTTCAGGCCTCAAAGTGTATGTCTCTAGTTTGGCTAGACCGCCCTTTCAAGTTTTCAATCCAACGAGACGTTTTTTTTTATTATTATTTAAGCGAAGTATTTCTTGACTACATCAACATTTGTGGGGTAGGCAAACTCCTCTCCATCCATAGTTGCGATTCTCAAGGCACCGCCTGAGAAGGTTTTCTTAACAACATAAGGGCCATCATAATTCGGCGTCCATTTTCCCCTGGAATCAGTGAGAAATGATTGTATCTTCTTGAGCACGAGGTCTCCTTCTCTGAAGACACGAGACTGAACCTTTTTATCAAACATTTTCTTCATTCTTTGCTGATACAACCGACCATGGCATAAAACCGTCATTCTTTTTTTTTCGATTATATTTAGTTCATCGTGTCGGCTTTGACACCATTAAGCTTCTGTTAGCTTATTTTCCATCAATACTCTCATTGATGGGATCTCTACTTCTATGGGGAGCATTGCCTCCATGTCTATACTAGAGAGAAAGGGGTTGCCCCTGTTGAAGTGCGGACAGATGTGCGATAACCGTGAAGAGCAAAGGGTAGCATCTCGTGCCAATCTTTATAGGTTACAACCATCTTCTAAATGATTTTCTTAATATTCTTGTTAGCCGCTTCTACCGCTCCATTCATTTTAGGCTAGTAGGGAGATGAGTTATGGTGTTCGATCTTGAACTTAGCACACAACTCTTTCATCATCTTGTTGTTTAATTTGGATCCATTATCAGTAATGATCTGGCTCAGAATCCTATAACAGCAGATGATTTTGTTCTTGATAAATCGGACCACCACTTGTCAGGTCACATTGGTGTATAACATTGCTTCGACCCGCTTGTTAAAGTAATCAATGGCTACTAGGATGAACCGATGTCCGTTTGAAGCTTTGGGTTCGATCATGTCAATCATGTTGATTCCCCATATAGAAAAAGGCCATGGAGAAGAAAGGACTTTGAGATGCGTTAGTGGTACATGGATTTTGTCAGCATATATCTGACACTTGTGACACCTTCTCATGTACTTATAGCAATCGGATTCCATTGTTAGTGTCATACCCCAAATTTTGACCACCAAGATTTCCCATAATTGTGAAGATCACTATCATAATATGGATGTACCACCATGCCTCCTCAATGTCCCAAAGATAGTTGAGCATCCACCACAATCAAGAATTAGGGTTTTGAGCCCTCCCAGAACACTTAGACAAAAGATCAATCAAGAAATGACATGATCTTCAACTTGTATAACTTCTTAAAACATCCACAAAGGATCAAGAGGACCCTCACATCAAAAATCAAGCACAAAAGTTGCCACATTTCAAGTGGTTTGAGCCTCGAAACACCCGATGTCACTAAATTAGGGTTTTGGACGATTGGGACCTCCAGTGTGAGATTTTCACAAGAGGATGATCCAAGACTTCAACATGTGACTCAATATGCTCAAAGTATCCCTAGGGCTCCATTTGCAAAGTTAAATTATCCTCAGAGGATGCATTCCCCAAAAGTCGGGAATTAGGGTTTTTACGCGCCGAGCTGCTCCGGAGCCAAAAGTCAAAACATGACTTTTTTGGCAAAAATGATCCTTATGACTCATATTTTCATAAAATATGACTTATAATGTCATTTGAACAAGAATTGATCAAGAAGCCAAGATAACTTGTAAAACGGGTAATCTTGAAAAATTGAAAATTTTTCTAAGCTACTAAAATTGGATGATTTTGATGCTAACTTCCAAGGACCATAACTTTTGATTTAGGCAGCCATTTTGAGTGATCCAAAGCCTGATTTGTAGGTTTTCCTACATTCTACAAAAGCTTCAACTACATGAAACTCTGATTCTTCATAGATTCTTGGTTATGGATAGATCAAAGTGGTTAAAAATCAAGAATATAACACTTAGTGCAAAACTGTCTAAGTGCCAGCCTTGGACATAAAAGTTCATGAGGTTTTTTCAGTTGGATTCAGATGGTTCAAGACCAACTATGATCACACATGTATTGTATCATATGAGGGCTTTCTAAAAAGCACAAGAACTTTCCATAACTCCATTTGAGCAAGGAGATATGATCCCCTCAAAATCACATTTTCAAACTCTCTTGTACAAGACAGAATTTGGCATTTTTGCTCGATTTGGCAAAATCAGACAAGTATAAGCCTTGTCATCCATTTGGACACCTCAGGGGATAGCTTTAAAGAGAAATAATCTGATCCACAAGCCTCCCAAATCCAAGGATCTACATGTAGCCATAAATGCTCTAAAAAGGCTAAAAAGCTCAAAGACTCCAATTTTGTTTCAATGCATTCAATGAATTCATAAGGTGGCAAGCATCAAGACATTGCTTGCTAAATTGAGTCAAGATTTAGCTCTGAACCAGAGGAATCATAGCCTATGCCCTAACCTCAAGTCAATGGCTAGAGGAGACTTGAGATTCCTTTTGATCACCATTGGCCAAAGGACTGTCCAAGCCTGCATTCACTATTGATGCCAAAAAAATCTTGTTGCACTACAAATAGACATCAATTGTGATCAGTTTGAGTACACAAAAGCACCCAAACTTATGCTTTACTCAAAATCTCTCTTCTACACCAAAAATTCCTTCATTTGCAAGTCACTATCGAATTTTGCATTAGGAAGCCATTCCATCATAACCAATTGATCTAACACCTTCCATATATCATATATGAGCTGATCAAACACCTCTCACACTTCTGAAACATCAGGATCATCATCTCCATTTCTCACTTGGACCAATTGCAGTCAGAGTTAAGCCAGCCTATCCAGAGGTTTTCAAAACATCTTGAAGGTTGCAACATGATCCTTGAGACTCAAGGAAGCTAACCAGGCCATTGTTTCACTTATGTAACACCTCTACCATTGAAGTCGAATCCTTCTTGCAGAGGTAAACCTTAAACTTTCAAACTCAATGAATGATGCATCATAAACATATTTTCCAATTACCATTGTGTTTCTGAATGTTTGTAGATTATTTGCCCTCAATTAATTGTTATTTATGATTCATGTATAGGATTTCACATAGCTCTTGCAACTTTTAGGGTTCATCTGATTTTAACATGCTATTTTTTTATTCACTTAATTTAAACAAAATTTAATATTGCCATCATGTTCCTTGTTTAAAAACGCACGATTTTCATCTTTACATCGTGTGAAATGGTTGAGAAACGAGGGAGATTGGGAGCCTTTTGCAAATCGAATGAGAGCTGGAGGAAGAAGATAGCCATGGCGCCATTTTCAGGTTTTCAAAACCAAACTTAGTATATATTATTCACTTGTCATAATATGTTTGAATTGACATTGCGCCCTAGTGGAAACACTAGTATTTGTGTGTGTGTAGCGAGTGAGAAGTCTGGGGTTCGAATCCCCCTTGCCCCAGACCTTTTGATATTTTTTTTAAAAAATATTTTCAAAGGTTGCCTTCACATATTATTCATTGTTACCACACTCCATCAGCCCACACACATGGCTCAGATGGTAGAATTTTGAATTCTCCACCCCAAGGACGTGAGTTCAAGCCTTGGGGGGACCATTCCTAATTTTTTACCACTTATTTTCTTTCATTTTTTCACCATCTTTTTAATAACTTCACAAATTAATTTCTCACTCATTTCTTTTATCATTTTTGATTGGTTCTTTTTTTAAAAAGTCACAAAAATGTTAAAATATTTTATGCTACAAAAATTTCACAAAAAATATTATTTATTTTATATATTTAATATTTTCATAAAGAAATTATTTTATTTGTTTTTTTTAACATTTGAAAATATTTCTTTTTCTCTTGATCTTTTCAAAACCAAATGAGTTTTAAATCCTCTTATGATTAAAACATCATTTTTCAAACCTTAACCAAAAATCACAAGTTGTTTATTTAAACTTATTTGGTATTCTTATCATTTTTTAATTAATTTTCTTCGAAAAATTACTTTTAAAAATGAAATTAGGGTGTCTTTGATTTTGATCTTTTTCAAACATTTTACAAACACCTTTTGGGCCTCTGCTAGGAGTGTAAGTCCCATCTCTCTTTCTCTCTTATGATTTTCAAAATCCTCATTTTTAAACCTAGCATCTTGGGCCTCTCCTTGAGTTGTAAGCTGCATCTTTTTTGTACAAAAATAAACTTTGGGCCTCTAATAGAGTGTAAGACCCAACCTCTTTTGTAAATACAATAATTTGGGCCTCAGTCATTGTATAAGTCCCGATACAATTTTCAGAACAGCGATACGATTATTGTTTTTCATCTGGGCCTCTCCCTGAGTATAATCCCCAATCTTTTCAAAACAACTTTGCCTTTTGATTTAGGTTCAAATTCATAGTTGTTATAAAAAATTTCTTTAATTTCTTGAACAACTAACCGTACAATTGTTGCAATGGAAGCTTGCTCACCTGTAAGTTGTAAACAACTTTCTTTTACATACTTGCATATATATATATATATATATATATATATATATATATATGTAATGCCGGAAGCCTGCTCACCTGTAAGTCCTCATACCCTCTTTTACATATTTGTATATATTTCCTCTGTATATATATGCCTGTATATTATCTGCTTAGAGTTTTCCCCCGCAATTAGGTCTAGGACTAGATCAAACCAGTGGTCACTCTTTTAACACAGTCAAAACTAGTTCCCCATAGGAATTACCAGATACAGTCTTCCCTCTTCTTGGGCTTATACAATATGGAACAAAGAGAAAGACATTATTCCCGGTGAAACTTTTCTCAGACTGTCACTATTAGAAAATTGTCAAAGAAATTCAGTTCCCCAGAGAGGATTAATTCCCAGTGAAACTTCTCTTGAATTTCTTCAAACCCCAGAGAGGATTAATTCCCAGTGAAACTTCTCTTGAACTTTTCTTAGGTTTGGACCCACGGGCTTCCTAAAAGCATCCCCACCTCCTCTTGGGCTATGTACAAGGACCCTCAGGCTTCTTAGCAGTTCTCATGCCTCCTCTTGGGCTTAATACAAGGACCCGAGACCTCTTACAGGTATATGACAGAACCTATTCATCCTTTGTTAGAGCAGTCTTTCCAAAGAGTCAAACCTCAGACCAATTTAGGGTTGATTCTCATCCCTTAAAACACCTGCCTCCTCTTGGGCATCATACAAAGATAAACCATTTCCATACCAGTAGACTTGGACAGTCTCATCTCCTCTTGGATCTTAAGAAATCCTCAAGTTCCCTACAAACACAGGAGAAACCCTGGTCCCTTAATCAATCACCAGCAGAGGTAGAACCTCAATAGGTTCTAAAACTCAATCTTTCTTCCTAAATTTCCCCAGCTAGGGTCATCCTATCATCAATAAAACACTAGCCAGAATCAGAACCTCAAGGCATTTGATATCTCAACTCTTCTGTAATCCTCAGCAAGAGTTGATTCCCCACTTTGGACCTGCCTCTGGATCTCAATAATCCTCAGCAGAAGATAGCCTCCTCTTAGGCTTTATATAAGAAATTCCCAAATCAGCCTCCTCTTAGGCTTTGTATAATGATTCATTATTTTCCTCAGCAAATTCAGCCTCAATCTTGGGCTTTGTACAAGATAGATAAAACACTCTCTTGTTGAGTCAAACTTTTCAGCCTCAATCTTGGGCTTTGTACAAGACAGATAAAACATTCTCTTGTTGAGTCAATCCTTTTTTAGCCTCAATCTTGGGCTTTGTACAAGATAGATAAAACATTCTCTTGTTGAGTCAGTCTCTTTTTAGCCTCAATCTTGGACTTTGTACCAGACAGATAAACACTCTCTTGTTGAGTCAAATAATAAACACTCTCTTGTTAAGTCAGATAAAAACACTCTCTTGTTGAGTCAGACAAATAAAAACGCTCTCTTGTTGAGTCAGTCAAATATCTTTCTGCCTCAATCTTGGGCTTTGTACAAGACAGATAGAAACACTCTTTTATTGAGTCAGTCTCCTTCCCTTTAGCTTCAATCTTGGGGTTTGTACAAGACACCTGTGTAGCGAGCGATTTTGGATGTGGTTGCGAAGCACTACCGCTCTTTGGTGTCTATAGCTCGATTCATTTTTTATCATATTAAAGCTGATGAAGGAAGGGAAATAGATGTCTCAAATTAACCCTGCTTGCAAACTGAGGTTAAACAGTCAAAACTGTTGGTTTACAGATGCTACAAAGATTCGGGGTCTCTATTAGGTTTATTTTTTTTAAAGTGGTGTTCGGTCGATTGGTGGGGTGTTAAGATGTTAGGACGGATGTATGAAAGTAAGGGAATTTGGGTTTTTGTTTAGTGTGCTCACTAAGATCTTTTCTTTCAATCTTATGCCTACGTATTCCCGTTTACCGAAACAGGGAAATCAGAGCGTTCGTAGTTCCTCCTATTCTATGGGAGGAAATGGGTGTTTTGGTGTCTTTTTCAAAGCCCAAGACATGAAGCGAAAGGTAGTTTGTATCTTGTTCAAAGCCCAAGATGTGAATCTAAAGAGTCTATTTGTATCTTGTTCAAAGCCCAAGATGTGAAGCTAAAAGAGTCTGACTTTAGAGAGAATTTGTCATCTCTAAAGAGGGGTTGTATGTCAACACTGTTTATAAAGGAGAATTACTTTAACCGGGATGTATGAATCTGGCAATGCCATAATTTCCTTTATAGGAGATTTTTAACCTGAAGGAGAAGACTTTAACTCAGTGTAGAGCAATGCCATCTTTCCTTAGGAATTTCTCATGCTAAAAGAGGGACAGTGGCATGGATGTAGATGATCTAGAGGCTTGCCGCTTATAACGATTAGATGAAGGAGTTATTGATGTTTGTGTACTGTGAACGAGGCACAACTTTGATGCTAAAAGGTTGATTGGATCAACCAGTGGTTTTCTTATACAAAGCCTAAGAGGAGGCTAATATGTGTCTCGTACAAAGCCCGAGAGAGAGGCTAAAAGGTTTTGACTCGACGATGGAGTCCTTTGGTATCTCGTATAAAGCCCGAGATGGAGGCTATGGGGTTGATCCTACAAGAGGATCTTTTATACTCAACAAGAGAGTGTTTTTGTATCTCGTACAAAGCCCGAGATGGAGGCTAAAATTTGTTTGGCTCAATAAGAACCTTTTTGTATCTCGTATAAAGCCCGAGATGGAGGCGAAAGGGGTGATTGACTCAACGAGGGAGTCTCTTATGTGTCTCGTACAAAGCCCAAGAGAGAGAGGCTAAACATTTGTTTGACTCAACGAGGGAGTCTTTTGTATCTCGTACGAAGCCCGAGAGAGAGGCTAAAATTGTTAGCTCCGCTGGGGAGAATCATTGTACAAAGCCCAATAGGAGGCTATTGTAACTATTTCTGTTGAGTGACGGACCCAATATACTGATTTTAAAGAGAAAATCAGTTCTTATATGAGTAACACTGTACTCAAGGATTCGATTCGAGGACCAGGGGTATTTCGTTTTCTTGGAGGAAACGGGAAATCCAAAGGGTATTGAGACTGTCTGAGTCTACGGGTTTCCTTCCTATTTAACGAAGGGGTCACTTGAGAATGTCTTTGAGACTCAAGGATATTAGACTGTCCGTGTCTAGTGTTTCATCTTTTGTACTATGCTTTGAGAAACAGTAGTAGACTCTTTGAAAGGACTGTTTTATGAAGATTACTAAGTTCTGTTCCTATACCTCTAGGAGGTCGTCGGGACAATTTGTACGAAGCCCAAGAGGAGGCTGGAAACTTTTAAGAAGCCGAGTGGTCCTTCTACGAATAAACGAAACGGCTTTACCTAGTTCTAGACGTAGCTGCCGGAGAAACTCTAAATATCTATACTATTATTACACAGTTGATATGAGTTTATGAAAGAAGACTTACAGCGAAACAGCCCCACAATACAGTTATATGTATATGAAAGCGGTAAATGAAAGCGTATAAACGATTACTCGGTTGTAGAGCTTCCATGCTGTTTGGTTAGTTGTTCAACAAAGAAAGATTGAAAACAACAGTATAATTCAAAATCAAAGGAGAAAGTGCTTTGAAAAAGAAAGATTTGGGGCTTACAGCTCAAGGAGAGGCCCAGGGTTTTACCAGTAATTGCACTGTTGAATTTGTACAGAGGGACTTATAGAAGTGACTGAGACCCAAAAGGTTTTCTGTACAAAGGGATGGGTCTTACACTCTCTCAAGAGGCCCAAAAAGTTTTTAAAGAAAAAAAGTGGGGCTTATAACACGAGGGTAGGCCCAGATGATTTTTCGTTAAAAATGGCGATCGCGCCGAGGTTTTCTTTTAACGTGGAGGGACTTATACAATAAGTGAGGCCCAAAATTGTTTTGGTTAAAAGGGGGTTAGGTCTTACACTCTATTAGAGGCCCAAAAGTTTTGAATGGGTCTTATAGCTCAAGGAGAGGCCCAAAAGTTATTTTTCAAAAGGCGACGATCGCGCCTTTTGTTTTTTACGGTATCAGGACTTATACAATACACTGAGGCCCAAAAATGATTTGGTCAAAAAATGGATTGGGTCTTACACTCTATTAGAGGCCCAAAGTGTTTTGAAAATGATTTATGAGGGTTGAATTAATCCAAAAACCGTAATTTGTTTTCATAATGTGTTTTAATTGAATAAACATTCAATTAAAATGATCAAAATTGTTTAACATATGGAAAACAAATTGTGATCTTGGATTAATGCTTCAAAAATTAAGTATTGACCTACAAAATAATTAGAAGGCATTAAAAGTTGCAAAATCAAGGTGGAAAAAATATTCAAAATGTCAAAAACAATTAAAATATTAATTCTTTGCAAAAATATCAATTATATGAAATGAATGATATTTTTGGGATTTTTTGGGAAAATAAAATATTTTAACATTTTTGTGAATTATTAAAAAAAGAATCAACTCAAAATCATTAAAACTCAGAGAGAAATTAATTTTTGAATCAATTAAATAAAAATCACGAAATTCAAATATTCAAATGTTGGAAATGGCGCCAAGAACAAAGGCAAGAACACGCGCGTGTTCTGAGTTTCCCAGATTTGCATTTTCTATCTAATCTCACTGAATACTTGATCATATCATGCAATCCACATACCAATCAACTCGTTTCAACCTCACGATCATGTCTATGGCAATTAATTTCATTTAAATTAAGCATAAAACAAGAAATTACGAAAAATCCTCAAGAACCCTAAATTCTGCATGAAGGTTGGGATTTTTGATACACAATTTAAACAAAGCAATTACTTGAGGGGAAACATTCCATGCATGATTATGAACATTTGGCAAAAGTATTGTGCGAGGAAATATGCATAGATTGAGAGATGACCAAGTTTAGGCTTACCTCTAGGTCGTGACAGCAAGAGCAAATTGATTTCTGAGTAGGAGGTGTTACAGATGAATTGTGATGATCTGAACAGCTTCCCTACACCCTATGGAGTGTGTTTGAATGCTTGGACTTGATGGAAATTGGCCGGATCACTTCATGGCAACTCAACTGCAACTTGGTTGAAACCTTGAGCAATTGACTGGTGATTATGAGAAATCAGTGTTCCAGATGTTGTTTAAGTGTTTAATCAGCTCACATATGATGTATATGAGGTGTGTGTGTGATTGGTTTGAGTGGAATTGCTCTCTAATGAAAAACCCGATAGTGACTTGCTAAGAAAGGAATTTTTTAGAGTGAGAAGTGGTTTTTGAGAAAGGCAAGTGTTGTAGGCCTTTGGTGTACTTAAACTGATCACAATTGAGCTCTATTTATAGTAGAGCAAGTTTGTTTTGCAAGGAATAGTGAATGGCAACTGCTGAGTAGGTTTGGCCAATGTTGGCAAATGAAAATCCAAGTCTCCTCTAGCCATTGACTAGAGGTTAGGGCACAGGCTGCTGGTCCCCTTAGTCTTGGATAAGTCTTGACTGAATTCAGTTGCTAAGAGCTCAGTCCATGCCACCTTGATGCTTCCATTGAATGCTCCAATCCAAAATTGGAGTCTTGTCCCTATTTTGGCAATTCTAGGTTCAACATGCTATTTCTTGTTCCAAAGACTTTGGAGGCTTGGTTCAGTGATTGTCCCCTTTAGATTCAATCCTTAGAAGTGTCCAAGTGGATAGGAGTATTTGGATTTGGCTTATTTTGGCAAATCGACCAAAAGTGCAAAAATCTGCCTTGCCTTGGCAGATTTCAACAAGGCAACTTGCCAATGTCATATCTCATGGCCCAAATTGAATTTGGTAATGTTCTTGGTCATTTTGGAAAGCCCTTACATGATACAACAACTGTTTGAACATGTTTGGTTTTGATCTCTTTTGAATCCAAGTGAAAAATCCCCCTACATTTGGAAAAAAGTAAAGGCAGATTCTGACTTAGTGAAATTTTCACTAAGTGTTGGAACAAAGTGACTTTTCTTTATTTTGATCACTCCATAACTCAAAATCCATGAGGAATTTGGACATAGGTCAGTATGAAGCTTTTTTAAAGGGAAATGTGATCTACAAATCAAGCTTTGAATGGGGAACAATGACCTTGTGGTTAGGAGTTATGGTCCTCCAAAGTTGGCACATTAGTGTCACTTTTTCCATAACTTAGAAATTTTTCTAAGTTTTTATGGTTACCCCTTTTACAAGTTATCCCACTTTCTTTGATTTTTCTTGATGAATGATGATTCAAATCATACATTAACATCATTTTAGGGTTAAAAATCCATTTTGGTGAAAAGTTCAAAAAGTCAAAGTTGACTTTTGTGCACAGTTGACTTTTTATCAGATGAATTCCAAATTGTGCAATTTTTTAGGAAATCATGTCCTTGACCTAAATCAAACTTGATGGACATGTTCCATGGGTGTCATAGGGTATATTGAATCATGTCTTAGGGTTTGGGAGCATGTCTTGGTCAAAAGTCAAAGTTACAGTTGACTTTCCTCGCGAAACCCTAATTGTGGTGCAGATGAAATTGAGACTTGTTGCTCAAGCTTCTTGGATTAATCCATTGTTGCAAATGGATCAATATAGTATATTAAAGCCCCCCAAATCATGTCTTTAGGTCTTGGTTCATGATTTGTCCCAAAAGTCAACTTAGGGGTGAATTAGGTCAAGAAACCCTAATTCTTGATTTTTGATGTATACATCCTCTGAGGCCAAATTGACTTGATGATTGGGTCCATGAGGTTCCATGGAGTATATTAGGTTATGTTTTGGATCATTTGCTTGTGCCCAGATGAAAAATTTCCATTCGGAGGCCCTGGTAGACCAAAACCCTAATTTGGTGACACTATCGATCTTGAGACTTGATCCACCTAGAAGTGGGAGTCCTTTTGATCCATTGTGGATATTTTAGAGGCTAGACAAGTTGATGATCAAGTCATTCCTTGATTGATTCTTTGTCTAAGGCTCTGAGAGGGCTTAAAACCCTAATTTTGATTGTAGTGAATGCCTAACAACCCTTGAGGCATTTGATGAGGCATGATGGTTCATCCATATTGTGATGATGATTTGCACAATGATGGGAAATCTTAGTGGTCAAAATTTGGGGTATGACATATGCCCTTATTTAATCTTCTTGGACACGAAGGTGTGAATGACGAAGGTATTCGGGCATTCGGGGTGCAAGAGGATTAAATATCGGAATACCCAAAATTTTGATGGCTATGAATGGCAGCTTGCGCATTCATCTTCTTTTGCTAAGCAATGATGCTTAGAAAAGGTAGACTTCCCCTCGATCCTAGTTTCCTACCAAGGAACTGGTCTCAGTTTCTGATGTAAACTTCCCCTCGATCCTGGTTTCCTACCAAGGAACTAGTCTTAGTTTCTGATGTAAACTTCCCCTCGATCCTGGTTTCCTATCAAGGAACTGGTCTTAGTTTCTGATGTAAACTTCCCCTCGATCCTGGTTTCCTACCAAGGAACTGGTCTTAGTTTCTTTTGTAAACTTCCCCTCGATCCTGGTTTCCTACCAAGGAACTGGTCTTAGTTTCTTTTGTTAATAAACTTTCTTGACTAGGGACGCTATGCGTAGCGGTTTTCCTCGAACTCCTCGCCAAATTTTCATGGAGATATGCCATTTGATAGGAAAATCTTTGATGTCAGACTTGCTGGGGAACCCATTCATCTGAGTTGTAGAGGTGTACAAACTTCTCTGTTGGAGACGCCATTTGCCGAATCTACTGGGGAGAGCGAGTCTCTTGAGAGACTGCTGTCTGCTTGGGGTCTTACATCATACTTTTCTCGGGATCTTCCCGGAGAAATGCCATATGATGGGCTCCAATTTTGAGGTGCCGATGACCTTTTCATCAGCGGTCTTTCGGAGAAAGGCAGCTGCACTGCCAAATCTCTGCTTAGGAGGCTTTCTCTGGGGATTTTTCTTTAATCCGGGAAAGCAAGGATATCATCTTCAATGGCGAAGAGTGACATCGGTTGAAGGTTCTCTGGCTTTTCAAAGGTTTAAGTTATCAAAGTGGTCTAGTGTCGACTCTAATCCAGAGATACACTGGAGGCGAGATTGTTCAAACGCAGCATTTACTGACGAGGTAAGAACTGACAACTCGATTGAGAAGGCTGTTATCACTAGGGGACAAGACCGACTAGAGTGACAGTGATGTAATATGAATGCGAATGCAAATCAAATGCATGATGTATGTATGTATGTATATGCTGACAAAACTGACGCGACATACAGGCTGACGAGTGAACATGACTGGATACTCGTCCATCACGGGGCGACGAAGTATCGTTGGTCAAAAAAGTAGAAATTCTACCTTGCTTAGGAGAGATAGTCCCTACGGGGAATACCGTTGATTGGGCTTAGGAGATAAGAACTCGGCTGAGGGTATCAGATGGGAAAGCCGCATCTCATACAGTTGATCCTTCGTTCAGGTATACTGTCCTAGAAGGAATACTTTGATTCTGCACTTTGAAATTCAAACGCCTTTGGAGACGCAATCGACGTTCTTTCGATGTTCAACAGTCAAAAGCAATTGCCATCTTTAATTTAAAAGCAGAAAAAGTTTTAACAAGTAAATTCATTTTTGTTTCATTTCAAGAATCGCTAATCATGTTAAAACGCCATTCTGTAAAGCTAAAACAAATCAGAATTACAAACAAAAGCACAAGGGCTCAACTTTTATTGATAAGATGGAGATCAGTCAAACGCGTGATTCCAAAGAGTATATACAAAGTTAGAAAATGGTAATTTACAGGGAAAAGGGCTATGTTGAAACATAACGACCACTATTCTTCTACCAACTTTGAATTCGGGACATCCTGAGCTTCTGTCGAAGATGACTGTGACTGGAGATTTCTGATGGATGACGTAACTGCTGCTGAGGGATTCGCCTCGGTTGAACATAGTTACTTGCCATTATCCCTAATTTTTGCCTGGATTGTACTTTGAGATTTCCAATCCACCGGGATGATTATTGATCCTGTCTCTAATTTTTGCCTGGACCGCCCTTTCGGGTTTTCAGTGCACCGAGACGTATTTTTTAGGAGAAGTATTTCTTGACTACATCAACATTCATGGGGTAGGCAAATTCCTCTCCGCCCATGGTTGCAAGTCTCAAGGCGCCGCCTGAGAAAGCTTTCGTGACCACATAGGGGCCGTCATAGTTCGGGGTCCATTTGCCCCGAAAGTCAGTGAGAAACGATTGTATCTTCTTGAGCACGAGGTCTCCTTTTCTGAAGACACGAGGTCGGACCTTTTTGTCGAACGCCTTCTTTATTCTCTGCTGATACAACTGACCGTGGCATAGTGTCGTGATTCGCTTCTCTTCGATCAGGTTTAATTCGTCATGTCGACTTTGACACCATTCAGCTTCTGAAAGCTTAGCTTCCATCAATACCCGGATTGATGGGATATCTACTTCTATGGGGAGAACTGCCTCCGTGCCATATACTAGAGAGAAAGGGGCAGCCCCTGTTGAAGTGCGGACAGATGCTCGATAACCGTGAAGAGCAAAGGGTAGCATCTCGTGCCAATCTTTATAGGTTACAACCATCTTTTGAATGATCCTCTTGATGTTCTTGTTAGCCGCTTCTACCGCTCCGTTCATCTTGGGTCGGTAGGGAGATGAGTTATGGTGTTCGATCTTGAACTCAACGCACGACTCTTTCATCATCTTGTTGTTCAAGTTAGATTCATTATCTGTAATGATCTGGCTCGGAACACCATAAAGGCAGATGATATTGTTTTTGATAAATCGGACCACCACTTGTCGGGTTACATTAGCGTACGACCCTGCTTCGACCCACTTGGTGAAATAGTCAATGGCTACCAGGATGAACCGACGCCCGTTTGAAGCCTTAGGTTCGATCAAGCCAATCATGTCGATTCCCCATATGGAAAAGGCCACGGGGAAGAAAGAACTTTGAGATGTGATGGCGGTACATGAATTTTGTCAGAGTATATCTGACACTTATGACACCTCCTCATGTACTTGTAGTAGTCGGATTCCATGGTCAACCAGTAATACCCTGCTCTCAGAATTTTTCTCGCCATTGTGTGTCCGTTGGCATGAGTGCCAAAGGATCCTTCATGAATTTCTTTCATAAGCATGTCTGCTTCTAGTCTGTATACGCATCAGAGCAAGACCAAGTCGAAATTCCTCTTATAAAGAGTGTCACCGCTCAAGAAGAAGCTTCCAGCCAACCTTCTGAGGGTTTTCCTGTCTTTTCTGAGTGCCCCAGATGGGTACTCTTGTTTCTGAAGGAAGCATTTGATATCGTGATACCAAGCTTTGTTGTCTATGACTGCTTCAATCGTGAAGACGTAGGCGGGCCGTTCAAGGCGCATTATGTCGATCTTAGGTAGGTCATTCCATTGACCTACACTAATCATGGAAGAGAGAGTGGCTAAAGCGTCAGGCATGTGATTCTCATTACGAGGGACGTGATGAAACTCGACTCTGTTAAAGAAGGGTAACAACCTTCTTGCATAGTCTTTGTAAGGAATCAGTCTTGATTGGTATGTGTTCCAATCTCCTTTTATCTGATTGATAACCAAGTCTGAATCGCCGTATACGTCCAAGTTTTTGATCCTTAAATCAATCGCTTCTTCGAGACCCATAATACAAGCTTCGTATTCGGCCTCGTTGTTCGTACATTTGAACGTAAGTCTGGCAGTGAAAGGAATATGGGTACCCTGAGGGGTAACAATGATTGCCCCAATTCCATTTCCATAATAATTAACTGCTCCGTCAAAGATAAGTCCCCATTGGGAACCTGGTTCTGGCCCTTCACTGGGTAACGGTTCATCGCAATCTTTCATTTTTAAATACATGACATCTTCGTCTGGGAAGTCAAACCCGATTGATTCTTGATGGTCAATCGGTTGATGAGCCAAATGATCGGCTAAAATACTTCCTTTAACGACTTTTTGAGCGTGGTACTCTATGTCATATTCTGATAATAACATCTACCAACGGGTAATTCTTCCCGTGAGAGCAGGCTTTTCGAAGACATACTTGATTGGATCCATCTCGAAAACCAACCAAGTAGTATGAAGAATCATGTATTGGCGAAGACGTTTGGCTGCCCAAGCCAAAGCGCAACAAGTTTTCTCAAGCATCGTGTACCGAGTCTCGCAGTCGGTGAATTTCTTGCTCAGATAGTAGATGGCAGACACTTTCCGTTTGGTTTCGTCTTGTTGGCCAAGTACACATCCCATTGATTCCTCTAGGACTGTGAGGTAAATGATCAGTGGTCTTCCTTCCACTGGAGGTGATAGAATCGGCGGATTCAACAGGTATTCCTTAATACTGTCGAAGGCGGTTTGGCAATCTTCTGACCAAACGCAATCCTGGTTCTTTTTGAGTAATTTGAAAATCGACGCACACGTGGCGGTCATAAAGAATATGAATCTGGAGATGTAGTTCAAATGTCCCAAGAATCCTCTGACTTGTTTTTCAGTTTTCGGAGAAGGCATTTCTCGAATGGCCTTGACCTTGTCAGGATCGACCTCAATCCTTTTCTGGCTGACGATGAACCCTAAGAGTTTCCCCGAACGGACACCGAAGGTGCACTTGTTGGGATTCAAGCGGAGTTTGTACTTCCTCAAACGCTCGAATAGTTTCGACAGGTGGGTCACATGCTCCTCTTCTGTCTTAGGTTTTGCAATCATGTCATCGACATATACCTCTATCTCTTTGTGTATCATGTCATGAAACAGAGTAGTCATGGCCCTTTGATAGGTTTCCCCGGCGTTCTTCAAGCCGAACGACATCACCTTGTAATAAAAGGTACCCCATGGGGTAATGAACGAAGTTTTCTCCATGTCTTTCTGCGCCATTTTGATCTGGTTATAGCCCGAGAATCCATCCATGAAGGAGAAAATTTTGAACTTGGTTGTGCTGTATACTAGCATGTTAATGTGTGGTAAAGGAAAGTCGTCCTTTGGACTTGCCTTGTTCAGATCCCTGTAATCAACACACATTCTGACCTTTCTGTCCTTTTTGGGAACGGGTACGATGTTAGCTAACCATTGAGGATATCCTAATGTAGCGAGGAAACCCGCGTCAATCTGCTTCTGTACCTCCTCTTTGATTTTGATGGCCATGTCCGGGTGAGTGCGTCTCAACCTCTGCTTTACTGGCGGACATTCCGATCTTAACGGTAAGTGATGTTCCACGATGATGGTATCCAACCCTGGCATATCCTGATAGGACAAAGCGAATACATCGGGGAATTCTTTGAGAAGCTTTGTCAAACTCTCTTTGGCAGTTGGACTGAGCAGTGCCCCAATCCTGATTTCTTTTCTCTCTTTTTCTGAACCTAAGTTTACCGTTTCCAACGGTTCTTTGTGAGGTTCAATGGACCTTTCCTCTTGTTTGAGTAATCGGGAGATCTCTTCTGGAATTTCGTTGTCAACTTCTTCTTTAGCCCCAAATACCAGGGACTCAAAGTTGGGAGAAGGCATCGGATCGTATGTTTCAACGGGGTTTAAAACAAGCAATCTGCATGACGTGATGATTCGTGTTTAGAAGAGATAGAGAAAATGCAAGTGTGTGCAGTGTATTTTTCTTTTACTGCTTGTTTTTATTAGTGAATTGTTTTTTAGGATTACCATTTTCTGAGAAAAAGCAAAAAGAGAAAACAGCAATAAATGCAGAAATTACAGAACGACGTTATTTTATTAATGAACAAGTCGATTCTTGAAACTACAGCCCTATAAAACAAAACTCTGTCGCTTTGGGCTAAGCGAAGAGGGAAAATTTACACAAAGCGAGCCCTATTAACATCCGTTTCACCTGGGCAGGGTGAAAGGTTAAAGATGGCAATTAGTTTGATTGGCGAACGACCTTCGGAACATCGACAGCAACCCATTGGCGGCGAACTCCTCGGTGAATCACAAAGTCTGGCACCTTCCTTGATTTGTCTTCAGAAATAACGTTGATTTCTGGTGGAGCAAGATCATTGGAATCTGTCTCCCAGGCAGAGTTGTCGTAGGAGAATTCCTCTGTTGCATTTTACATAGTATTTGTGCTCTCAGCTGTATCTTCCCATCCAGTTGGCTGGATATCTTCGAGCCTGATACGGGAGCTTTCGGGAGTGGTGTACTTGACCATATAGTCAAATTTTCCACTTGGTCATCCCAGAGTGTCCCACACTTCTTTCGAACTGGAGGAGTCATCCCTCTCGATGACGTTGACCTCGGGAAAAGCATAGTTGATGAATTCTAGTCCGACAAACGTTGAGAATTCATCTTCATGTTGAGTAGTTTCTGAATGACCTGAGTGTTGATCCCATGACATGGTGGGGACACAGGTATTCTGTTCAATGACGGTCAACTGATTTTCATTGTTCGACTGACTCTCTTGCCCCAAGTTTCCTGGATAAGGTTACCACATTGGCAAACCATCCATTGGGCCATAGTAGGTGTAGTCAAAATTGTCTTTCATCGGAGTGTCTTCCACTAATGAATTTGGCGGAGCACGGCATCCTTCAGGATCACAATCCCCGTATATCATTTTGATGTCTGACCTAGGTATAAATCTCGGACTCTGTGCGGGATAGAAAAATGGCGTAGGCACCTCTTCCTGAGACATATAACCGTCCTCGTTAAGATAGGAGTTCTATTCTTCCTCTGTGTCAGAGGGATCTTCCTCATTGATAGCATGGACTGCTTGAGGGACTGGGTGAAGAAAACCTCCACTGTGGAAGTAGTTCTGAATGGGATGAAGACTCCCATCGCTGGCAGTTGTCTGGGTACAGGTTACAGAAAAACCAAGACCCTTCTTTGTTTTATTGTCAATAGGAATGACAAGTTGTCCCCATCCGGTTGTATCGGTACTCTCGACCGCTTTGATAGCATCTTTGTATGAGGAAATCGAGGTTCCTCCTTGGGATTAACTGTCCTTGCCCACCGACAACGCTTGGAACTGCATCCCAATAACCTCCTCGGGTTCTACACAAGTAGATGATGATAAGTTATTCACGAGCAAGGCCTGTTCTCCACAGACTGTGACAAGTTGATCGTTCTGAACGAACTTTAGCTTTTGGTGGAGGGTCGAAGTGACCGCACCAACCTGATTTATCCAAGGTCTTCCTAATAAACAACTGTATGTTGCCCAGATGTCCATGACCTGGAAAGTGACTTGGAAAGTGTGAGGACCGATAGTTATGGGAATATCAACTTCGCCGATAACTATTTTTCTGGATTCGTCGAACGCTTTGACGACGACCTCGCTGATTCTCATCAGAGGGCCTTTGAATGATAATTGCATCAAAGTGGACTTCGGCATAACATTCAGGGCTGACCCTGTGTCTACCAGTGCGCTGGCTAAAGCATCGTCTTGGCAGTTAACTGTAATGTTGAGCGCCATGTTATGACGGCGACCCTCTTCGGGTAATTCCTCATCACTAAATCCCAAATTATTGCAGGAAGTGATGTTAGAGACAATGCTATCGAATTGTCTGATTGTTACATCTTGTTCAACAAAGGCTTACTCCAAGACTTTCTGTAGAGCCTCCCTGTGGGCTTCAGAACTGAGTAACAGTGATAATACCGAGATCTTTGAAGGAGTCTGTAACAGCTGATCAACAATGTTATATTCACTCCTTTGGATGAGATTCAGCATCTCATCATTATTTTTCGAAAGGTCGGGATTACTGGATTGACCGACTGATGGATCGGGAGCTTCTGTCTGAAGTTCCTTTTCCTTGTTAGGTTCTCCAACTCCTCGGTTGAAGATTCGACTGCTCCGTGTTACACGACTGATGTCTGCAATATTCACGACAGAGGGTAATGGAATTTCCTTTCCATTTTCAACTGTCGTTGCACCGTATTTGTAAGGGATAGCCTTAGTTGATTCATACGGTAGTGGTCCCGGTAGATAGATGACTATGGGAACCTTCTGATTTTTATGACCATCATAAGTAATCTCGATCCGTTCCAGATTAGAAACTCTTGATTAGTCGAGTAGAGGTATGATGGCAAAAACATCCCTGGTCTGGTGACGACCAGAGATTGTGACAACATCCTCGACTTGATTGGCAAGGTAGTTCGGCGTCCAGTTGATGGGTCCAGAACCCGGATATGGGCGAATCTCTCCACGATCCACCTGCCCCTGGAGAGCTGCTCTCACAAGGTAACACCCTTGGTTACTTTCCGAACAGACACTACAACGGTCATAGTTGTGTGGTGGCACTTGGCCACGCCCACTTTGAATACAATGTAACCTCACAAGGTTAGCTTCCACAGATCGGACATCATGACTTTGACGCCGAGTGGGGTTCCTGTTATTGATACTAATCTGCTGAGTATCTTCATCCATATAGATTGGCATCCACCTGTGATTTAACAAGTGCTGAAGTTCCTCCTGGACAAGGGTACAACCTCGACCGTTTTCGCAACCTGCTTTACAGCTTTGATAGTCATATAATATTAAGAATCTGAGTCGGACCTGCTCAGCATGTAACTCTACCAGGTTGGTATTCATCATGCGAATATCGAAGATCTGAACCATGTTGATCTGATAAGGGTTCCTATCATGGTAGTCTTGGATCCATCCATGATCCATCTGACATTGGAGGGCCTCTTGTATGAAAGAGCATCCCTGTTTGTTTACCGAGCAAGTCAAACAAGAACTGTAATCGTGTCGTGGCAGATTATGATACTGGCTTTGCCTTGAGTACATCGCCACCAAGTTGACATTCATTGCACAGATGTCGTGGTTCTGAATGACGTTGGAGTTCGTATAGACCATGTTAACTCCACGAACTCGGTGCTCTTGGATCCATCAGAGATCCATATGTTCCTGTAGAGCTGATTGCACTACCGAACATCCTCTATTGCTTTTAGAGCAGACATCACATTGATGATAATTATGAGGTGGCACATGGCCATATCCACTCTGTCTACAATGTATCTTGACCAAATTGGTCCTCAATAAGAGTATATCGTGAATTTGATAGACATTGTTAGACTCTCTCTCAATCAGGTTGACTGCAGCTTTCTCGTGTTGAGGCAGCGGGTTCGTGAGAACATTGGGATTCGTATCTTTGAAAGATAAGAGCCCGCTCCTAACAAGCTTTTGCATGTCAGATTTGAAATTGAGACAGTTCTCTATGTTATGCCCTGATCCTCCTTGATGATAAGGGCATGTTTGATAAACCTTAAACCAAAAAGGCGGATTTTCTGGTACTATAAGAGGAGACTTAGTCTGGATGTGCCCCTTAGCCAGTAGTAACGGAAATAGTTTTGCGTACAACATGGGCATAGGATCAAACCCTGGTGGTCGTGTTATACAGTTGTTATTGTATGGAGGATGAGCCTACTGAAGAGGCTTTTGTGTCCTTTGCTGATTAGGTTGGCTTTGCGCAACCTGAGGCTGATACGTACGAATAGGCGCAGGGCTGATAGCAGGAGTTACAGCTGCTACCGGTTGATAATGTCGCCTTTGCTTTCTGAGAGAGATATTCTCAATATCCTGCTCTTTTTTCTTAGGGAGAGCACTACCGTATCGTTTTGTACTACTTGATGATCCAACGTCTATTGCCAAACGTCCTTCTCGGACGGCTTCCTCAAGACGAACTCCCATGTCCACCATCTCGGTGAAATCACTAGGTGCACTGGCAACCATTCTGTCATAGTAAAATGAGCTTAAGGTCTTCAAGAAGATCTTTGTCATCTCTTTTTCCTCAAGAGGTGGACAAATTTGAGCGGCAATTTCGCGCCATCTCTGAGCGTACTCCTTAAAGGTTTCCTTGTTATTTTGTGACATTGATCTGAGTTGATCTCTGTCTGGTGCCATGTCCAAATTGTATTTGTATTGTTGGACGAAGGCAGTGCCAAGATCTCTGAATGTGTTAATCGTAGCACGGTTTAAACCCATGTACCATTTTAATGCGGCACCGATTAAACTATCCTAAAAGTAGTGAATCAGTAGGTCCTGATTCTCCATCTGAGCTGACATTCGCCGAGCGTACATCACCAGATGGCTCTGAGGGCAAGAGTTACCCTTGTACTTTTCAAAGTCGGGCACTTGGAACTTGTGCAGGACTTTCACATTAGGGACCAAGCGGAGGTCTGCGGCGTCCTTTCCAAATAGATCCTGACCACGAATGGCTTGCAGTTCCTTCTGCATTTCCAAGAACTGTTCCTGGAATTCATCCATTCGGTCAAACATAGTTTCCTTTTTACCAGAAGGTATCTGCGGAATCTGTCCTTCCGGGACAGTGTGCACCACAGGGGGTGGTACCGTGACTACGACAGTGAATCTTGGCGTTTCCCAAAGTTTGTAACCTTCAGGAGTCTTCAATATACCCCTGGCATCTTCGCTTTCCCGAAGTTTGTAACCTTCAGGCCCAGCGGCATCTGTTATGATTCCCTGATCTTCAGTGATCGGCGGAACATATCCTTCCGGGATATAGTTAACAGGCATGCCCCAGGGACGATCTTTCGACATTTGATACCTAGGATCATACTTCTCCACTATGGGCGCTGAGGTGATCTTTGAGATCACAGTTCTTTGTAGCTGAGCTTCTACCATGGCTTGCGTGTCGTTACGAAGCTTTCTCATATCCTCTCTCAGAGCGTCGATCTCTTCTTTCAACTCTCTGTTCTCTTCCTCTAGATCATCCATCTTTTTCTGACGATTAGCCCGAGTATTGTACGAATGAGACAGTTTGACTCTATAACTGAGACATAAACGTGAGATTCGTAGGTAAGAAGAATACGTGATGTGAGAATGATGAATGCAATGATTATATTAATTGTGTTTTGGTTTAATCAAAATAAACTTCGACAATTAGATTGCAAATATCAAACGGTGGGGAAACCCCTTTTTATTGAAATTCAAAGGATTGCGGAAATGAAAATACAGTAGATTACAAAGTGCAGAAACAGAAACCTAAGCTAAGGGGTCCCGAGAGAACTCGGGTGCTGATTCTGGTATCTTTCTTTTCTTTGACCGGGGCTCTTGAGCCGTTGTCGGGTTGTCATTCCTTTGCCAAGTGAAAGGGGCGAGCAAATTCCTTTGGTCATCCTGATTATCCATAGCATGTTGCTCTAAAATCTCGATCAGAGCATCCTTATCTTTCAACAGTTGCTGTATTTTGGTGCACTCCACGTTGAGGGTGCGGTACTTGTTCTTCCAAGACCTTCTTTCCCGTTGAACTTTGTTGAGAGCAACCTGAAGCTTTTCAGTTTCCGTCATGAAGTACATGACAGATTCCCTCGGCGAAAGAATTCCGTAACGAGGATAAGGCATATTTAGCTTGAGAGCTCTAGTTTGTACCCAGTGGAGATAAGGCTCCACCGAGACACAGTTCGGTTTTCTTAGAGACTCTCGTCCTTTCTTATGAACATATTTCCAAGCGTGCACTATTTCTGTCTTTAGTGCTCTGTCATTTTCTCCTTCCTTGAAGAAAATACCTTCCAGATAAGCATTCCGGGGAACATGCCTCATCGGGTATCCAAACTGACGGCGAACCAATATCGGATGATAGTTGATTCCTCCCTTAGTTCCTATAAGGGGTACGTTGGGGAAGTTTCCACAATGGTCAATGATCCTGATTCCATCATAAATCCTATTGTACCAATCTATGTCAGAGTTGGTGAGAGCCATGATCTTCTGCGACCAGCGCAAGGCACTCTTATGATCCCAGAAAGCAGCAGACTTAGGTAAATGGGAGATAAACCATTTGTAAAGAAAAGGTACACAACATGTGATCTCCCCTCAGTTGTACAAATTCCCTAAGTGTACAGAATGATACGCATCTGCGAGCAAAGTCGGCACAGGGTTTCCAATGAGAAAAACCTTAATAGCGTTGATATCGACGAAGTTATTAATGTTGGGCAACAAAAATAATCCGTAGGTGAGTAAAACAAAGATGCTTTCGAAAGCAGTCCCGTTCCTGATACTGGCGAAGTACAGAGCTTTCTTTGTCAAGAACTGGACTGGCAAACCTTGTATGCCACCCTTAGTGGTCATGTGAGTCCTGACCTCAGACTCGTCCAAATGAATTGCTCTTGCAATGGTCTGATTCTTTGGAATTTCTTCCAGTCCAGAAAATGGAGCTTGATCTGTAATTGTTATTTCTGTGCTTTTGTGGTTGGCATTTATTTTTCTAAAACTATTCTAGCAGCAAGATGTTGAAACATGTTGTTCTAGGTGGCTGCATTCAACATGTCGAATGAAGATGTCCCATATCTGCTCATAGGACATCGCGTCTGGATTCATTTTTAAAGCAGATTCTGTTGCTGTGAATTGTTACTAAATATTCTGTGAATATTTGGTTATCCTATGTGGCATCCAAAGCATTTTTGGATTGTGTTTATTTGTTGGTTTTTCGGATTTTCAGCTGTTTCTAATTATGGAGACATATTAGGAAACTTTGGATTGAAGACCTATTTTGTTGGAGTTTATTTTGAAAATTTGTGAGCAGTCTATTTGCTGCGTTTTTGAAGCCCAATTCAGTCCAGATTAAATGCTATATATTGACTGATGTAAACCTAGTTTAGGTGTGGAACTTACTTGTGTTTTGTTAGGGTTTTCGAGTGTATTTTGAGACCCTAACTGGTATCGTTCTGATAACAGTATAAGGACTGGTTTTTTGTGTTGTAAGTTCTGTCAGTTACTCATAAGCTTTTAAGCATTGAGTTTCTTGTGTGTCAATTCTCATAAGCTTTGAAGTATTGAGAATTGTGTGTTTTGAAAGTGTGACTTTCGGTTTGTTACTTGTGTGGAAAGATACCAATCATGGGTTGTGGTTGTAGAGGGATTTGAGGAGGGCCTCATACCTAGGTGAGTCTTAGGTAGAAGTCATAGGAAGGGTAGTGATTAAGTGAGCAGATTATTCAGTTATTATATGATCTGTGAATTGATACTATCATATATTGGTTTCTTCCCTGGCTTGGTAGCCCCCAGAGTAGGATTGTTGATCCGAACTGGGTAAACATATCACTGTGTTATTTACTTTCTGCACTGTTAATTTTTATTGTTATCTTGTTCATTGTGTTGGATATCAGTGTCTCAACATCTGTGTAGGACATCTGATATCTGTGCCAGAATTTCAATTGGCATCAAGAGCTTGCACCCTTGTTTGGTTCTGAGTGAGATTCAGGGAAGGTACTTTCTGGTACAATGGACAAGGATGGAGGATTTCTAAACAAACCACCTCTGCTTGATGGTTCCAACTATGACTATTGGAAACCAAGGATGATAGCATTCATCAAATCCATGGATGATCAAGAATGGAAAGCTGTTATAAAAGGATGGGAGCCCCCAAAGGTTAAAGATGAAAAAGGTACTCCTACTGATGTGGTGAAGGAAGAGGAAGACTGGGATGATGCAAATTACAAAGGGTCCGTGGGAAATTCCAAAGCCATGAATGCATTATTTAATGGTGTCAACAAGAATATCTTCAGATTGATTGAACATTGCACCATTGCAAAAGAGGCGTGGGAGGTCTTGAAGGTTGCTCATGAAGGGACTTCAAAGGTGAAGATGTCAAAGCTTCAGCTTCTCACTAGCAAGTTTGAGAGTTTGAAGATGAAAGAGGATGAGAGCATTCATGATTTTCACATGAACATTATTGAGATAGCTAATGCCTCTAGTGCTCTAGGTGAAAAGATGTCTGACAGCAAACTGGTCAGAAAAATCCTCAGATCTCTACCTAAGAGATTTGACATGAAAGTGACGGCTATAGAGGAAGCTCAGGACATAGACAAGATGAAAGTGGATGAACTGGTGGGATCTCTTCAAACATTTGAATTAGGGATCAGTGAAAAGTCTGAAAAGAAGAAGAGTATAGCTTTTGTGTCAAATGCTGGTGACTCAGAAGATGAAGGTGACATGGTCAGAGATGAAGGGGTGTCTAAAGATCTGGTATTGCTTGGAAAACAATTTAACAAAATGTTGAAAAGGATTGACTGGAAGTCGAGAGCAAATGCTCAGAACAAGTCACTCGACATCAGTAAGAACCAGGATGGAGGCAGAAGATCCAGAACTGAAGAAGACTCCAATCAAGGGAAGAGAGTTCAGTGTTTTGAATGTGAGGGATATGGGCACATAAATACTGAGTGTCCCATGTATCTCAAAAGGCAGAAGAAGGGCTTATCAGTGTCTTGGTCAGAAGGAGAGTCTGAGAGTGATCTTGAAGAAGAATCAGCAAAATTGGTGACAGCTTTGACTGGGATCTGTAAGGCTGATGGAGAAACTACTTGTGAGTCTGACTCTGACAAAGAATCCTATGTTGGAGAACTCACTAAGGAAGAAGTCTTCACAGGGTTTTCAGAGTTGTGTATCAAGAATGAAGAAAAGTGCCAGATAATATTGGAACATAAGGTTATGATAGCTCAACTAGAAGCTGAGAAGGAAGAACATCTATCAACCATTGCTGATCTGAAAGAGGAGGTTGAATGACAAAAGTCAAAACTTGACAATAAGACCAAATCTATAAGAATGCTGAACAATGGTACCACGCAGCTGGATGAGATTCTTCAGACTGGGAAAGATGCTGGAAATGTGCAAGGCCTTGGTTTTAACAATCAAGCACAGACCTGCAAGAAGCCTGTATTGAAGTTTGTTCCTCAGAAAATAAAGCAAGAAGAGGGGATGTCAAATCACATGTTTCGACATCAGATGAAGCATCAGAAAAGAGTTTGTAGATCAAAGTATAAACCATGGAGATGCCATTACTGTGGAAAGATTGGTCACTTAAAGTCCTTTTGCAACAAGCTGCACGGCTATCCCAAAACTGCTCAACAACAAAATAAAGAACAGAGTTGGGGTAAAGTGAAGAGAAGATGGATTCCTAGACAAATGATGGCTGGTCTCATAGTACATACCTCTCTTAGAGCATCTGCAAGAGAAGATTGGTACTTTGACAGTGGTTGCTCAAGACACATGACTGGTGTGAAGAAATTCTTGTCAGATATCAAGCCTCACTCCACCAATTATGTCAATTTTGGGGATGGATCAAAGGGTGAAATAAAAGGTGTTGGAAAGCTGGACTACACAGGACAACCAAATCTGGATCGTGTTCTATTTGTCAAAGGGCTGACCGCAAATTTAATCAGTATAAGCCAACTGTGTGATGTAGGTCTCAAAGTAAATTTCACCAAATCTGAATGTCTAGTAACCAATGAGAAAGATGAAGTTGTTATGAAGGGAACCAGGTCTAAGGATAACTGCTATCTGTGGAATCCTCAAGAACCTGAAAGTCTGTCTACTTGTTTGATGTCAAAGGAAGATGAAACCAAACTGTGGCATCAGAAATTGGATCACTTACACCTGAAAGGGATGAAGAAAGTTATGTCAAGTGAAGCTGTTAGAGGTATTCCCAAGCTGAAGATTGATGAGGATAAAATATGTGGTGAATGTTAAGTTGGGAAGCAAACAAGGGTGTCACACAAGAGGCTTCAACATCTTACCACAACTTCTAGAGTTTTGGAACTTCTTCACATGGACTTAATGGGACCTATGCAGGTTGAAAGTCTTGGTGGGAAGAAGTATGCCTATGTTGTCGTAGATGACTACTCCAGATTCACTTGGATAAGTTTTATCAGAGAAAAGTCTGAAGTGTTTGCAGCCTTCAAAGAGTTGTGTCAAAGGATTCAACGGGAAAAGGATTGTGGTGTTGTTCGGATCAGAAGTGACCATGGGAAAGAATTCGAAAATAGCAGGTTTGAAGAGTTCTGTTTATCTGAGGGAATCACTCATGAATTCTCATCACCGATCACTCCTCAGCAGAATGGTGTGGTGGAACGCAAGAATAGGACTATACAAGAGTGTTCAAGAGTCATGATTCATGCCAAAAAGCTTCCATATCATTTTTGGGCTGAAGCCATGAATACTGCTTGCTATATACACAATAGGGTGACTATCAGATCAGGTACTTCTGTCACTCTTTATGAGCTATGGAAAGGTAGAAAGCCAAATGTGAAGTATTTCCATGTGTTTGGGAGTAAGTGATATATCTTGGCGGATCGTGAGCAGATGCGAAAGATGGATCCCAAGAGTGAGGAAGGGATATTTTTAGGATACTCTACAAACAGTAAAGCATATAGGGTATTTAATTCCAGAACTAAGGTGATGATGGAATCCATAAATGTGGTGGTTGATGACTCTGGCAAAGACGAAGATGTCCCAGATGATGTTGGAGCATGTCTGCCCATGAACAATGAAACCTCCCAAGACATTGAGTCTGTAGAAGATAGTGCTCAAGAAGCCAACACTAGACCTGAGAATGAAGAGGTAGAGGATGCTAACAGGGGACCCTCGATAAGGATTCAGAAGGATCACCCTAAGGAATTGATTATTGGAGATCTGAATGAAGGTGTAAGAACCAGAACGAGGGAGACTGTGTCAAATGCATGCTTTGTTTTAAAGATTGAACCAAAGAATGTCAAAGAAGCATTGACAGATGAGTTCTGGATAAGTGCCATGCAAGAAGAACTTTGTCAATTCAAGAGGAATGAAGTCTGGGAACTGGTACCACGACCAGCAGGAACAAATGTGATTGGAACAAAATGGGTTTATAAAAATAACTCTGATGAACAAGGAGTTGTTACCAGGAACAAAGCCAGATTAGTTGCTCAAGGATACACACAGATTGAAGGAGTGGACTTCGATGAAACATTTGCTCCTGTGGCTCGATTGGAATCTATCAGATTGCTGCTAGGAGTGACATGTTTGTTGAAATTCAGATTGTTTCAAATGGATGTCAAGAGTGCCTTTCTGAATGGCTATCTTAATGAGGAAGTATATGTTGAGCAGCCTAAAGGGTTTGTGGATCCAAATTTTCCTGATCATGTTTACAAGCTGAAGAAGGCTTTGTATGGGCTGAAACAAGCTCCACGAGCTTGGTATGAAAGACTGACTGAGTTCTTAGTCAACAATGGGTACAGGAAGGGTGGTATTGATAAAACACTTTTTGTCAAGGAGAAGGATGAGAAACTAATGATTGCTCAGATTTACGTAGATGATATTGTGTTTGGTGGGTTGTCGGATGAAATGGTCCAACATTTTGTCAACCAAATGCAGTCTGAATTTGAGATGAGCTTGGTAGGTGAATTGACCTACTTCCTTGGATTACAAGTCAAGCAGATGGAAGATTCCATTTTTATTTGTCAGAGCAAATATGCGAGGAACATTGTGAAGAAGTTTGGACTGGATAATGCCAAGCATACGAAGACTCCTGCTCCTACTCACTTGAAGTTATCCAAAGATGAAAAGGGAGTGAATGTTGAACAAAGTTTGTATAGAAGTATGATTGGCAGTCTGCTGTATCTTACAACAAGTAGGCCAGACATAACTTTTGTTGTTGGTGTGTGTGCAAGATATCAAGCAGAACCCAAGGTCAGTCACATCAATCAAGTGAAGAGAATTCTAAAGTATGTGAGTGGTACATGTGATTATGGGTTGCTTTACTCCCATGACTCAAGTCACATTTTAGTAGGTTACTGTGATGCTGATTGGGCTGGAAGTGCTGATGATAGGAAGAGTACCTCTGGAGGATGTTTCTTTTTGGGAAATAATCTTATTTCATGGTTTAGTAAGAAGCAAAATTCAGTATCCCTTTCTACTACTGAACCTGAGTACATAGCAGCTGGTAGTAGTTGTGCTCAACTGGTATGGATGAAGCAGATGTTACTGAGTATAATGTCACACAAGATGTCATGACATTATTTTGTAACAACCTGAGCACTATTAATATTTCCAAAAATCCCATTCAACATAGAAGGACTAAGCACATTGATATCAGGCATCACTTCATCAGAGAACTTGTGGAGGACAAAGTCATAACTCTTGAGCATGTGAGCACAGAAAATCAGCTTGCTGACATATTTACCAAGGCTCTGGATGTAGTTCAGTTTGAAAACCTGAGGAGCAGACTTGGGGTTTGCATTCATGAAGAACTATAGCAATTAATGTTCCTTCTAGCTACCAGATTGGAAAGAGTAAAGGAGGTTCTGGTAGTGCAGTGTGTGAATGAAGGGAAAATGCTGAAGTTTGTGCATGACATTTGGGCATGTGATGTGGTGTGCATCTACTCTCTGATGCAGTTTACTCTGGTTTATTTTTACTTTGACTTGTTCTACTTGCCTTTGTCATATTTATGGCTAAAAAGGGGAGTAGTATGTTTGTGTGTGGTAGTATATTTGTGTGGGGAGTGCTTGTGTGCTTGTGCTGCTGCAGTAGTTGAGGGGGAGATTGTGGAATGTTGCTGCAGTTGAGGGGGAGTTTTGCTATGCTGCTATGATGTGTTGTTTGCTGTGATGTGTGTTGTATGCAGCTGAAGGGGAGTGCTGCTATGCTGGATTTTTTTTGTTGGTATTTTGCTGCTGTCTGATATGGATGTTTGTTGTGTGTTTTTTTTTCTGTGTATAGTTTTAGCCAAAATAAGCCAAAGGGGGAGATTGTTATTTCTGTGCTTTTGTGGTTGGCATTTATTTTGCTAAAACTATTCTAGCAGCAAGATGTTGAAACATGATGTTCTAGGTGGCTGCATTCAATATGTCGAATGAAGATGTCCCATATCTGCTCATAGGACATCGCGTCTGGATTCATTTTTAAAGCAGATTCTGTTGTTGTGAATTTTTACTAAATATTCTGTGAATATTTGGTTATCTTATGTGGCATCCAAAGCATTTTTGGATTGTGTTTATTTGTTGGTTTTTTGAATTTTCAGCTGTTTCTAATTATGGAGACATATTAGGAAACTTTGGATTGAAGACCTATTTTGTTGGAGTTTATTTTGCAGATTTATGAGCAGTCTATTTGCTGCATTTTTGAAGCCCAATTCAGTCCAGATTAAATGATATATATTGACTGATGTAAACCTAGTTTAGGTGTGGAACTTACTTGTGTTTTGTTAGGGTTTTCGAGTGTATTTTATGAGCCTAACTGGTATCATTCTGATAACAGTATAAGGACTGGTTTTTTGTGTTGTAAGTTCTGTCAGTTACTCATAAGCTTTTAAGCATTGAGTTTCTTGTGTGTCAATTCTCATAAGCTTTGAAGTATTGAGAATTGTGTGTTTTGAAAGTGTGACTTTCGGTTTGTTACTTGTGTGGAAAGATACCAATCACGGGTTGTGGTTGTAGAGGGATTTGAGGAGGGCCTCATACCTAGGTGAGTCTTAGGTAGAAGTCATAGGAAGGGTAGTGATTAAGTGAGCAGATTATTCGGTTATTGTATGATCTGTGAATTGATACTATCGTATATTGGTTTCGTCCCTGGCTTGGTAGCCCCTAGAGTAGGATTGTTGATCCAAACTGGGTAAACATATCACTGTGTTATTTACTTTCTGCACTGTTAATTTTTATTGTTATCTTGTTCATTGTGTTGGATATCAGTGTCTCAACATCTGTGTAGGACATCTGATATCTGTGCCAAAATTTCAGTAATGTGTAGATCAATCAGATGAGAATACTCCTCCAGCATTGGTGCTAGCCGGTAATCCGGGAATGTAAAACAATGATAGACCGGATCGTAGAATTGAACGAGCGCATCCATGATTCCCTCAGTCACATGGACCCTTAACAGAGGTAGCAAACCTCCGTACTTGGCTCTGAAGGCCTCTTGGTTTGTGATCATTCTCGCCAAACCTCTCAAATCCTCTAGTTTTGGAACCTTAAAGGTGTACTTATGAGTTCTCCTTCTACCGAAATCCATTAGCACAATCCTTTTCTCTGATATTTGCAATCACATTCTTAGTTTAATTTGAAAAACAGAGAGACTAGAAGAGAAATTTTTTTTGAATGTTTTAATGTTTTTTAAATGAATGCATGAATGCGGCACACAAAAACATAGAAAAAACATGGGGTCAAATGGTCATTGTCATGGAGTCAAGGCTCTACCCATCCCAAAGGTTTACTAATGACTTTTGTACCTGTCTCTCATCATCATCAACTCTTGTCAAGAAAACACCAGCGGGATGGGAACCGTGCTAGGTGATGTTTTTTGAAGAGTCCTCAGAAGAGGGTGGCATCGCATGACAACTATTTCCGATAGCCTCTGCGCCACTAATTTGCTCCTCAGCTTCTCAGACCCCATAATCGACCCATTGCCTGTGAGAGGGAATAGGTTGCATTGGGAAGCCTCCACTGAGGTTGATGGTCGACCTCGTCGCCATCACCTATCTTAAGTGTATACTCAATCTTTCCACATGCGGCATCACACGCATTCCCATTAGCAGAAAAATAAACACATATATCAATTAGGAAAAGCAGTATATATATTTGTCCTAATCATCCTAGACCTTTAAAGCTATGAATCCTATGTTCCTGACAGAAAATGGGTTCCCCGACGGAAGCCCCAATCTGTGGTTTTCACACAAGAGAATAGAAAAAAGGTTAGAAGAGCCCTACGGTGGACGCCACTCTTAAAGTTTCCACCTAATAGATGGGAAGAGAACAAGATCTCGCTACAAAGGTGAGATAGATCCCAATGACACATCCCCAACAGAGTCGCCATTTTTCTGTAGCGAGCGATTTTGGATGTGGTTGCGAAGCACTACCTCTCTTTGGTGTATACAGCTCAATTCATTTTTTATCCTATTAAAGTTGATGAAGGAAGGGAAATAGATGTCTCAAATTAACCCTGCTTGCAAACTGAGGTTAAACAGTCAAAACTGTTGGTTTACAGATGCTACAAAGATTCGAGGTCTTTATTAGGTTTATTTTTTTAAAAGTGGTATTCGGTCGACTGGTGGGGTGTTCAGATGTTAGGACGGATGTATGAAAGTATGGGATTTTGTTTAGTGTGCTCGCTAAGATCTTTTCTTTCAATATTATGCCTACGTATTCCCGTTTACCGAAACAGGGAAATCAGAGCGTTCATAGTTCCTCCTATTCTATGGGAGGAAATGGGTGTTTTGGTGTCTTGTTCAAAGCCCAAGATGTGAAGCGAAAGGTAGTTTGTATCTTTTTCAAAGCCCAAGATGTGAAGCTAAAGAGTCTATTTGTATCTTGTTCAAAGCCCAAGATGTGAAGCTAAAAGAGTCTGACTTTAGAGAGAATTTGTCATCTCTAAAGAGGGGTTGTATGTCACAACTGTTTATATAGGAGAATTACTTTAACCGGGATGTGTGAATCCGGCAATGCCATAATTTCCTTTATAGGAGATTTTTAACCTGAAGGAGAAAACTTTAACTCAGTGTAGAGCAATGCCATCTTTCCTTAGAAATTTCTCTTGCTAAAAGAGGGACAGTGGCATGGATGTAGATGATCCAGAGGCTTGCCGCTTACAGCGATTAGATGAAGGAGTTGTTGATGTTTGTGTACTGTCAACGAGGCACAGCTTTGATGCTAAAAGGTTGATTGGATCAACCAGTGGTTTTCTTATACAAAGCCTAAGAGGAGGCTAATATGTGTCTCGTACAAAGCCCGAGAGAGAGGCTAAAAGGTTTTGACTCGACGATGGAGTCCTTTGGTATCTCGTATAAAGCCCGAGATGGAGGCTATGGGGTTGATCCTACAAGAGGATCTTTTATACTCAACAAGAGAGTGTTTTTGTATCTCGTACAAAGCCCGAGATGGAGGCTAAAATTTGTTTGGCTCAATAAGAACCTTTTTGTATCTCGTATAAAGCCCGAGATGGAGGCGAAAGGGGTGATTGATTCAATGAGGGAGTCTCTTATGTGTCCCGTACAAAGCCCGAGAGAGAGAGGCTAAACGTTTGTTTGACTCAACGAGGGAGTCTTTTGTATCTCGTACGAAGCCCGAGAGAGAGGCTAAAATTGTTAGCTCCGCTGGGGAGAATCATTGTACAAAGCCCAAGAGGAGGCTATTGTAACTGTTTCTGTTGAGTGACAGATCCAATATACTGATTTTAAAGAGAAAATCAGTTCTTATATGAGTAACACTGTACTCAAGGATTCGATTCGAGGACCAGGGGTATTTCCTTTTCTTGGAGGAAACGGGAAATCCAAAGGGTATTGAGACTGTTCGAGTCTACGGGTTTCCTTCCTATTTAACGAAGGGGTCACTTGAGAATGTCTTTGAGACTCAAGGATATTAGACTGTCAGTGTCTAGTGTTTCATCTTTTGTACTATGCTTTAAGAAACAGTAATAGACTCTTTGAAAGGACTGTTCTATGAAGATGACTAAGTTCTGTTCCTATACCTCTAGGAGGTCGTCGGGACAATTTGTACGAAGCCCAAGAGGAGGCTGGAAACTTTTAAGAAGCCGAGTGGTCCTTGTACGAAGCCCAAGAGGAGGCTATCATTCCCGGAGGAAGAGATCATTATACGAAGCCTAAGAGGAGGCTGTGAATACTTCTAAGTAGCCGACGGGTCCTTGTACTAAGCCCAAGAGGAGGCGGGGATGCTTTTAGGAAGCCTGTGGGTCCTTGTACGATGCCCAAGAGGAGGCCGATGCTTTTAAGAAGCCCGTGGGTCCCCAAACCCCGAGAAATTCAAGACAGGCTATTCACAAGGAATAGATCAAGCCAGGAAAGTTCGAGAATTTAGAAGAAACTCAAAGATGCCATTCACGGAGAATACATTCATCTCTGGGAGTAGAGTTTCTTGACAATTCCTAATGAGGACCGCCGAAGAGAAGACTGTATCTGGTGATCCTATTGGGGATCTAGCTGTCTATTTCTACGAATAAACGAAACGGCTTTACCTAGTTCTAGACGTAGCTGCCGGGGAAACTCTAAATATCTATACTATTATTACATAGTTGATATGAGTTTATGAAAGAAGACTTAAAGCGAAACAGCCCCACAATACAGTTATATGTATATGAAAGCGGTAAATGAAAGCGTATAAACACTTACTCGGTTGTAGAGCTTCCATGTTGTTTGGTTAGTTGTTCAACAAAGAAAGATTTAAAACAACAGTATAATTCAAAATCAAAGGAGAAAGTGCTTTGAAAAAGAAAGATTTGGGGCTTACAGCTCAAGGAGAGGCCCAGGGTTTTACCAGTAATTGCACTGTTGAATTTGTACAGAGGGACTTATAGAAGTGACTGAGACCCAAAAGGTTTTCTGTACAAAGGGATGGGTCTTACACTCTCTCAAGAGGCCCAAAAAGTTTTTAAAGAAAATGAGTGGGGTTTATAACACGAGGATAGGCCCAGATGATTTTTCGTTAAAAATGGCGATCGCGCCGAGGTTTTCTTTTAACGCGGAGGGACTTATACAATAAGTGAGGCCCAAAATTGTTTTGTTTAAAAGGGGGTTGGGTCTTACACTCTATTAGAGGCCCAAAAGTTTTGAATGGGTCTTATAGCTCAAGGAGAGCCCCAAAAGTTATTTTTCAAAAGGCGACGATCGCGCCGTTTGTTTTTGAAGGTATCGGGACTTATACAATACACTGAGGCCCAAAAATGATTTGGTAAAAAAAAGGATTGGGTCTTACACTCTATTAGAGGCCCAAAGTGTTTTGAAATGATTTATGAGGGCTGAATTAATCCAAAAACCCTAATTTGTTTTCAAAATGTGTTTTAATTGAATAAAAATTCAATTAAAATGATCAAAATTGTTTAACATATGGAAAACAGATTGTGATCTTGGATTAATGCTTCAAAAATTAAGTATTGACCTACAAAATAATTAGAAGGAATTAAAAGTTGCAAAATCAAGGTGGAAAAAATATTCAAAATGTCAAAAACAATTAAAATATTAATTCTTTGCAAAAATATCAATTATATGAAATAAATAATATTTTTGGGATTTTTTGGGAAAATAAAATATTTTAACATTTTTGTGAATTATTAAAAAAAGAATCAACTCAAAATCATTAAAACTCAGAGAGAAATTAATTTTTGAATCAATTAAATAAAAATCACAAAATTCAAATATTCAAATGTTGGAAAATGGCGCCAAGAACAAAGGCAAGAACATGCGCGTGTTCTGAGTTTCCCAGATTTGCATTTTCTATCCAATCTCACTGAATACTTGATCATATCATGCAATCCACATACCAATCAACTCGTTTCAACCTCACGATGATGTCTATGGCAATTAATTTCATTTAAATTAAGCATAAAACAAGAAATCACAAAAAATCCTCAAGAACCCTAAATTCTGCATGAAGGCTGGGATTTTTGATACACAATTTAAACAAAGCAATTACTTGAGGGGAAACATTCCATGCATGATTATGAACATTTGGCAAAAGTATTATGCGAGGAAATATGCATAGATTGAGAGATGACCAAGTTTAGGCTTACCTCTAGGTCGTGACAACAAGAGCAAATTGATTTTTGAGTAGGAGGTGTTACAGATGAATTGTGATGATCTGAACAGCTTCCCTACACCCTATGGAGTGTGTTTGAATGCTTGGACTTGATGGAAATTGGCTGGATCACTTCATGGCATCTCAACTACAACTTGGTTAAAACCTTGAGCAATTGACTGGTGATTATGAGAAATCAGTGTTCCAGATGTTGTTTAAGTGTTTAATCAGCTCACATATGATGTATATGAGGTGTGTGTGTGATTGGTTTGAGTGGAATTGCTCTCTAATGAAAAACCCGATAGTGACTTGCTAAGAAAGGCATTTTTGAGAGTAAGAAGTGGTTTTTGAGAAAGGCAAGTGTTGTAGGCCTTTGGTGTACTTAAACTGATCACAATTGAGCTCTATTTATAGTAGAGCAAGTTTGTTTTGCAAGGAATAGTGAATGGCAACTGCTGAGTAGGTTTGGCCAATGTTGGCAAATGAAAATCCAAGTCTCCTCTAGCCATTGACTAGAGGTTAAGGCACAGGCTGCTGGTCCCCTTGGTCTTGGATAAGTCTTGACTGAATTCAGTTGTTAAGAGCTCAGTCCATGCCACCTTGATGCTTCCATTGAATGCTCCAATCCAAAATTGGAGTCTTGTCCCTATTTTGGCAATTCTAGGTTCAACATGCTATTTCTTGTTCCAAAGACTTTGGAGGCTTGGCTCAGTGATTGTCCCTTTTATATTCAATCCTCAGAGGTGTCCAAGTGGATAGGAGTATTTGGGTTTGACTGATTTTGGAAAATCGACCAAAAGTGCAAAAATCTGCCTTGCCTTGGCAGATTTCAACAAGGCAACTTGCCAATGTCATATCTCATGGTCCAAATTGAATTTGGTAATGTTCTTGGTCATTTTGGAAAGCCCTTACATGATACAACAACTGTTTGAACATGTTTGGTTTTGATCTATTTTGAATCCAAGTGAAAAATCCCCCTACATTTGGAAAAAAGTAAAGGCAGATTCTGACTTAGTGAAATTTTCACTAAGTGTTGGAACAAAGTGACTTTTCTTTATTTTGATCACTCCATAACTCAAAATCCATGAGGAATTTGGACATAGGTCAGTATGAAGCTTTTGTAGAGGGCAACGTGATCTACAAATCAAGCTTTGAATGGGGAACAATGGCCTTGTGGTTTAGGAGTTATGGTCCTCCAAAGTTGGCACATTAGTGTCACTTTTTCCATAACTTAGAAATTTTTCTAAGTTTTTATGGTTACCCCTTTTACAAGTTATCCCACTTTCTTTGATTTTTCTTGATGAATAATGATTCAAATCATACATTAACATCATTTTAAGGTTAAAAATCCATTTTGGTGAAAAATCTCAAAAAGTCAAAGTTGACTTTTGTGCACAGTTGACTTTTTATCAGATGAATTCCAAACTATGCAATTTTTCAGGAAATCATGTCCTTGACCTAAATCAAACTTGATGGACATGTTCCATGGGTGTCATAGGGTATATTGAATCATGTCTTAGGGTTTGGGAGCATGTCCTGGTCAAAAGTCAAATTTACAGTTGAATTTCCTCGCGAAACCCTAATTGTGGTGCAAATGAAATTAAGACTTGTTGCTCAAGCTTCTTGGATTAATCCATTGTTGCAAATGGATCAATATAGTATATTAAAGCCCCCTAAATCATGTCTTTAGGTCTTGGTTCATGATTTGTCCCAAAAGTCAACTTAGGGGTGAATTAGGTCAAGAAACCCTAATTCCTGATTTTTGATGTATACATCCCCTGAGGCCAAATTGACTTGATGATTGGGTCCATGAGGTTCCATGGAGTATATTAGGTTATGTTTTGGATCATTGGCTTGTGCCCAGATGAAAAATTTCCATCCGAAGGCCCTGGTCGACCAAAACCCTAATTTGGTGACACTGTCGATCTTGAGACTTGATCCACCTAGAAGGGAGCAGCCTTGTACGTAATCCTTGAAGTGGGAGTCCTTTTGATCCATTGTGGATATTTTAGAGGCTAGACAAGTTAAAGATCAAGTCATTCCTTGATTGATCCTTTGTCTAAGGCTCTGAGAGGGCTTAAAACCCTAATTTTGATTGTAGTGAATGCTCAACAACCCTTGAGGCATTTGATGAGGCATGATGGTTCATCCATATTGTGATGATGATTTGCACAATGATGGGAAATCTTAGTGGTCACAATTTGGGGTATGACAACCTGAAATATCCTCAACTAAGTCAATCATCCTCTTTTTAGCCTCAATCTTGGGCTTTGTACAAGACATATATAAACTTTCTCCAAGAAGTCAAATCCTTCTAGTCTCCTCTTAGGCTTTGTATAAAAATCTCCCTAAGTAGTGTCAATCCTCTTTTTAACCTCAATCTTGGGCTTTGTACAAGACACCCATACTCTCCAGCAGAGTCGATCTTTTTTTAGCCTCAATCTTGGGCTTTGTACAAGACAAATAAAGATTTCTCTCCCACAGAGGCAGTTTCTTCTTTCAGCCTTAATCTTGGCTTTGTACAAGACACACACAAATATTTCCCTAGTCGAGTCAATAACTCTCTTTTAGCCTCAACCTTGGGCTTTGTACAAGATAAATAAAGACCTTCCCCAACGGAGTCAATGTCCAGCCTCCTCTTAGGCTTTGTATAATGATCTCCCCAAAAGAGTCAGTCTCTCTTTAGCCTTAATCCTGGGACTTTATACAAGACAGACAATAATCTCCCCAATGGAGTCCATCAACCTTTTAGCTTCAAACTTGGGCTTTGATCAAGGCAGACAAAAATCAAAATCCCCTCAGAGGAAATCAAAAACCCTCTCTAGGAAGACATTTCACTGTATAATCACATCATCAAAACAGAAAAGCAAACAAACCCTAATCCAAAATAACTGTTGTAAGTGGCATACTTGTTGATCACAAACATCCAAGTTGTAGTCCATCTCTTATCCTGGTAAACTTTCCTCTTTCATCTAATTGATGTAAGTGGCAAGCCTCTGGATTATTTACATCTACGCCACTATCCCTCTCTTAGCATGAAAGATTCCTAAGGAAAAATGACATTGCTCTACACTGAGTTAAATTTTTCTCCTTCGGGATAAACCTTCATAAAGGAAATTATGGCATTGCTAGATTCTTATATCCCAGTTAAAGTAATCCTCTTTTATAATCAGTCACCCAACAGTTGTGATAAAGAGATGAGATATCTCCCTTTAGAGATGACAAATTTTCTCTCAATCAAACCTTTAGCTTCAATCCTAGGCTTTGAACAAGACACAAATACTCCTTTAGCTTCAATCTTGGGCTTTGAACAAGACACCAAATAACATCATCTTTCCTCCCATAGAATAGGAGGAACTACGATTGCTCTGATTTCCTTGTTTATCTTTAACGGGAATACGTAGGTATAAGATTGTGAAATCTTAACGAGCATACCAATCAAAAACTTCAAGTCCAGTACCTTCACACACTTATCAAAAACCTTAGGTTCCATACCTTACCAAAAACATCGGAAAACCCGAAACCAACAAAAACTCTCTCTCTCTCAAACACTCCCAAAGGGGAAACTTTCCCAATTGACAAATAAACACCATTAAGTAGAAAACAGTTATAGTTGCTAACGATCTGTGGATAACCACATATAGGATGGGTAATTGACAACTCTTCATTGTATAACCTGACCCCGGACCCCCCAATCTCTTAAGAATTTGTTAAAGAAAACATTTGCGTGCAAGGTTAGTTTGAGATGAATTCCCTTTCCTTTCCATCTTCATAGGATAAATAAGAAATCAGAAAGTAGCACCCAATCCTTACCATTGCGGAGAGGAAAAACCCATGGCGATAAGGTGGTCACGTCACCGACAAAAATCCCACGCTACAGTTAGCCAATAATATCATGCTCTCATAATTTTCCTTGCCATTGTGTGTCCATGGCATGAGTGCCAAAGGAACCTTCATGGATTTCTTTCATTAGCATGTTTGCTTCTTGTCTGTCTACGCATCTGAGCAAAACCATGTCTAAGTTTCTCTTGTAGAGTATGTCACTGTTTAGGAAGAAGTTGCCAGCTAGTCTTCTGAGAGTCTTCCTATATTTTCTCGATGCCCCAAGCGGGTATTGAAGGAAGCATTTAATATCATGATACCATGGTTTGTCATTTATATCTGCTTCAATCGCGGAGATGTAAGCGGGCCTTTCAAGGCAAATTATGTCGATCTTGGGTACATCGTTCCATCGATTTACACTAATCATGGAGGATAAAGTGTCCAATGCATCAACCATGTGATTTTCTTCACGAGGAATATGATGAAACTCGATTCTGTTGAAGAATGGTTACAACCTTCTCGCGTAGTTTCTGTAAGGAATCAGTCCTAATTAATGTGTTCCACTCTCCTATAATCTGATTTATAACCAGGGCTAAGTCTTCATACATATCCAAGTCCTTTATTCTTAAGTCAATGGCTTCTTCGAGACCCATGATGCAAGCCTCGTATTCGGCCTCATTGTTTATGTATTTGAATGTCAATCAGGAAGTGAAAGGAATATGGGTACCCAGAGATGTTACGATGATTGCCCCAATTTTGTTTCCATAAGCATTGACGGGTCCGTCAAATATTAGTCCCCATTAGGAACTTGGCTCTGGCCCTTCACTCAGTAGTGGTTCATCGCAATCTTTCATTTTTAGGTACATGACATCCTTGTCTGGGAAGTCAAATTTAACTGATTCCTGATCGTCAATCGGCCGATGGGCCAAATGATCAGCTAAAATACTTCCTTTGACGGATTTCTGAGCATGGTACTCGATGTTGTATTCTGATAACAACATCTGACAACGGGCAATCCTTCCCGTGAGAGCGGGCTTTTCAAAGACGTACTTGATCGGATCCATTTCAGATTTTAACCAAGTAGTGTGACATATCATGTACTGGTGAATACGTTTAGCTGCCCAAGCCAGAGCGCAACAAGTTTTCTCTAGCATAGTGTACCGAGTTTCACAGTCTGTGAACTTCTTGCTTAAATAGTAAATTGTAGACTCTTTTCTTTTTGTCTCGTCTTGTTGGCCAAGTACACAACCCATGGAGTCTTCCAAGACTGTTAAGTAGATGATCAATGGTCTTCCTTCCACTAAAGAAGACAAAATTGTTGGATTCAATAGATATTCTTTGATGTTGTTGAAAGCCATTTGGCAATCTTCTGTCCATACACAGCTTTGGTTCTTTCTGAGTAGTTTAAAGATCGGCGCGCAAGTTGCGGTCACGAGGGATATGAATCTTGAGACGTAATTAAGACGTCCCAAAAATCATCTTACCCGTTTTTCAGTCCTTGAAGAAGGCATTTCTTGAATGGCCTTAACTTTGTCGGGATCAACCTCAATTCCTTTTTGGCTGACGATGAATCCTAAGAGTTTTCCTGAGCGAACACCGAATGTGCCTTGATTAGGATTTAAGCAGAGTTTATATTTTCTCAGACGCTCGAATAACTTTGATAGGTGTTCCACATGCTCTTCTTCGGTTTTAGATTTGACAATCATGTCATCGACGTACACTTCAATCTTTTTATGCATCATGACAAGAAACAGAGTTGTCATGGCCCTTTGATAGGTTGCCCCTGCTTTCTTCTGACCAAACGGCATTACCTTGTAACAAAAGGTGCTCCATGGGGTGATGAATGACGTTTTCTCCATGTCTTCTGGTGCCATTCTGATTTGATTATAGCCCGATAATCCATCCATGAAGGAGAAGACTTTGAATTTTCTTGTGTTGTCAACCAGCATGTCAATGTGTCGTAGGGGAAAGTCACCCTTTGGACTTGCTTTGTTTAAATCCCTATAGTCTACACACATTCTGACTTTTCCGTCCTTTTTTGGAACTGGCATTATGTTGGCTAAGCATTGAGGATATTCCGATGTAGCAAGGAAACCTGCATCGATTTGTTTCTCCACTTCTTCCTTAATTTTGATGGCCATATCTGATTGAGTTCTTCTCAATCTTTGTTTTACTGAAGGACATCCTGATTTCCATGGTAAGTGATGTTCCACGATGCTGGTATCCAACCCTGGCATATCCTGATAGGACCAAGCAAACACATCTAGAAATTCTTTGAGAAGTTTTATCAAGCTTTCTTTGACAGTTGGACTGAGTAGTGCTCCAATCTTAACTTCTTTCCTTTCTTCTTCTGAACCTAGATTGATCGTTTCCAATGGCTCTTTGTAAGGTTCAATAGACCTTTCCTCTTGTCTGAGTAGTTAGGAGATCTCTTCTGTAATATCTTTGTCTTCTTCTTCTTCAGCCTCGAATACCGGGAACTCAAAATTGGGATAAGGCATTTGATCGTATGTTTCAATGGGGTTTAAAACGAGTAATATACACGACATGATGATTCCCTTTTTAGAAAAGACAAATAGAATGCAATAATGTGTGTAGTGTATTTTCTGAAAACGCTTGTTTTAATTTTGGGTTGTTTTTTAGGATTACCATTTTCTGGAAAAATGAAAAGTGAAAACAACAATAAATGCAGGAATTCATAATGACATTATTTATTCATGATTTGTCGATTCTTGAAATACAACCCTATAAAACAAAACTCTGTCGCTTTGGGCGAAGCGAAGAGGAACATTTACAGAAAAGTAAGCCCTATAAAACATCTATTTCACCTGGGCAAAGTGAAAGGTAAGCCCTATAAAACAAGGTGTTAGACATTCTCGGAATGTTCTGGGTAAGGATTCCATGACCATGGGGGAACATACGTGTTCTTTTTAAGATTACTCAGCTGATAGGCATTATCCGACAAACTCTTTTGCCCCAAGTCTTCCGTGTATGGCTTCTAGATAGGCAAGTCATCCTGGGGATCATAATAATCATAGTCAAAGTTGTCTTTCATCAGAGTGTCTTCCTCTAATGAATTGGGTGGAGCACGACATCCTTCGGGATCACAATCTTTGGAGATCATTCTGTCGTCTGATCTTGGTATATGTCTTGGGCTTTGCTTTGGAGAGCAGAAGGGTATGTACGTTTCTCCCTGAGATATATAACCTTCATCATGGAGATAAGATTTCCACTCTTCATCTGTATCAGAAGAGTTGTTCCCATCGATGGTGTGGACTTCTTGAGATACTAGGTGGAGGAAACCTCCGCTGTGGAAGAAATCCTGAATGGGATTAACCCTTTCATCCTTCTTTGTAGTCTGGGTACAGGTTGGAGAGAAACCAAGACCTTTTCTTGTCTTGTTATTAGCAGGAATTACAATCTGTCCCCATCTTGAGAGCGTCCTTGTATGAGGAAATCAATGTTTCTTTTTCTTGGTGATTCTCATTGCTCACCGAGAGCGCTTGAAATTGAGTTCCAACGACCTCTTCTGGTTCTACATAGGAGAATGATGATAAGTTGCTCACGATTAAAGCTTGTTCTCTGCACACCGTGACTAATTTGTCATTCTTGACGAATTTCAGCTTCTGGTGAAGTGTCGAAGTGACTGCCCCAGCTTCGTGTATCCAAGGCCTTCCTAATAAACAGCTGTATGCTGCCCGAATGTCCATGAATTGGAAAGTGACTTGGAAAATGTGAGGTCCAATGGTTTTGGGAAGATCGACTTCGCCGATAACTATTTTTCGGGATCCGTCAAAGGCTTTGACGATGATCTCACTACCTCTCATGGGAGTGCCTTGAAAAAATAGTCGTACCAAAGTTGACCTTGGCATGACATTCAAGGATGAACCTGTGTCTACCAGTACGCTAGCTAAAGCATCGTCCTGGCAATTGACTGTGATATTAAGTGCCATGTTATGGTTCTTGCCTTCCTCTGGAAGTTCTTCATCACTGAATCCCAAGTTGTTGCAGGAAGTGATGTTGGAGATAATGCTGTTAAATTGCCCTACTGTCACATCTTGTTCTACAAAGGCCTGTTCCAGGACTTTCTGTAGAGCTTCCCTGTGAGCTTCCGAGCTAAGCGAGTACAACATTTTGGAAGCTGGAACTACATTTAAATCTGCAACATCAACTTTGTTAGTAGAAATATCATAAGAAATATCAACCTATAAGGCAGCTTCAATTTCAGCACAAACTGAACATAAGTGAGTGTCAGTACAAACATCATAAGTATAATTGTCATCAAAATCAGACAAAGAAGGGAAAACGGCAAAAAGTGAATCGGGTACAGCAAGTTCTCTTAACGTTCTTTTTTCACTCATGTTATGGTAATGAAACTTAAAATCAGAATCAAACAAATTATGAGAGAACAAGAATCAGTAATGCAACAACAAATAGGAAAATATCAGCAAAGTCCATAAATAGCAAAATAGATGGAAACCACAAAAAAACGATAAAATAAAATAAAAAAATACAAAAACACGAAATTTAATCTAATTAAGCAAAATAAAAATTTTGGGAAAATTTTTGAATTTTTCTGAAACTATGAAAACAGTAAAAAATTGATAAAAAATAAAAAAAATGATGAATTTTGGACTAATCTGAGAAGATTTTCCTAAAACCAAATTTTTTTTACTAGATCAGACGCAAGACAGGGCGTCCGGACGCGAAAACGGAAAAATAGCAAAACAAAAGTTCAAATTGCACTAATTGACACCTATGACTCAACTTACGGTTAAAAACGACAAGAATCCCCGGCAACGACGCCAATTTGATCCGCTGTCGTGCACGAATCAAAACTGAGTATTTTTTAAAACAGTAGTAACGGTAACGATAACTCGAGTATCGTTCTCACAAGGATTCTTGTAATGTTATTAACTAACACAGTAACGATTTATGGGGGGTATGGTTTTTATTTAGAAAAAATAATGAAAATAAGTGATTATAAAAAAGTGATTATCAAAATAAGCTGAAACGGTTAATCTGCTATTTTGGTTTCCCAACTTATCATCGATCCAAATAATTCCCAATTCCTAAGAGGACTCTATCCCCTTTTCGATTATAATAACAATCAAACAAGTACAATTGATATTATACGATACATATTCCTAATTTCCGAATTAAGCAAACGGATGAGATATAGTAACCGTGAATTAAATAAACACGAGAAATATACGCGGATTAAGCAAACGCGATTAAAGTATAAGGACATGCAATCATCGAAATAAATCAATCAACCCTAAGATAAATCGAATTAAGCAAACAAGATATCACAGAGAAGAATTGAAAGGAAATAGATTTTAATGGAAATTAAAAGAACCTCAAAGTGTCGGCGGAAACCTATTACAACAGGTTAATCCTTGGGATTAGTTCTACATTCAATCGTAAAAAGCAAAGTAAAAAATCGTGAAAAGAAAAGAAGGTTATGAGCAATAGCACGGCTGCTACTAGGTATAGGGAAGCACACAAAATCTGGTTCTAACCCAACTGGGTCGAAAAACATAAAAAACCGGCCCAAAGCTAAATATTCCTAAAGGCAAAATTCGGGTCCTAACTTCATCGAATTATTTGAGCCTGCTACACTCCGAATTAGCTTCTGCGTAAAACATGAAAGTTTTAGCTCTTTGTCTCAGCTTTCCAATGACTGGTAGAACGCGTCTCGTAGCTCCAATTATGATCCGAATAGTGGACATGTATCAAATAACCGCTAAAGCTGAAAATAAGCTGCGAAAATAGATTAACGGCAAACAAAGAATTAATTATAAAAACATAATAAAACACTAAAATAAACTTAACAAACTAAGGAAATGCCTAAGTAAAAACATAAGAGAATGTGCATTAAAATGCACTGATCAATGATGCTAACATGTAAATAAAAATAAATGAACACAATTATTTTTATCATGGTTCACTGTTAACGAAGTTACTCCAGTCCACCCCTCAAGGTGATTTCTCCTTATCAAAAGGACTTAATCCAATAATCATCAACGATTAAAACCACAATGGATACCTTTCATTGCCTTCTTGAGAATCCTGGCTTTCACTAGCCTCTCAAGGAATCAACCACCAAGCCGTTAGACAACGACCTGGCCCTCTCAAGCATCCTGGTCTTCACTTGACCGCTCAAGGAACAACATCCACTAAGCTGTTAGAAACACGCTTAGTCATCTCAAGAATTCTGGTCTTCACTCGACCGCTCAAGGAACAATACCTTTTACAAGGTTTTTCTTGTGCACTAATATGCTTCTTACAAGCTGATGACACAATTGAAGTACAATAACACCTAAGTGTTTCTAGCAAGATATGAGCAACCACTCCTTGATTTCTAATACAAAACTATCTAAAGAATAAATCTTTGGGAGATTATAAAGCACACTAGTTCTGTATTGCTTAAAATATTTCTTATTGAGCACTACGACTTCTTTTCATGAGCTTTAAGCTTCTTTCTGATGTACTTCTTTCTTGAGTAGGTAATGCTTCTTCCAGCTTAACTATCAAGATCAACTAAGTTACTATGCTTCACTTATTGATGTTTCTCTTGACTAGTTTCACATGGCCTTAGCATGTTGCATCGTTGTGCACTATTCAGCAGTTTGCTTCAGCTTCTTCTTCATTGAGCATTCTTCATTTAAGCTCCAGCTTGTAGCATTTTTGTACTCCTTTCTTGAGCTTTAACGCTTTTTATGATTTAACCATCAAGTTCAACTAAGCTACTATGCTTCCCTTATTGATGTTTCACTTAACTAGTTTCATATGGTGTTAGCATGATCATCGTTTGTGCACACTTGTAGTAGCATCTTAAACTTTTCTTGCTACATCTTGATTATTTGCTGTGTTGAATAATAACACTTTAGTATGAACAACAACCAACTAACTTTTTATCTCTCTCTCTCTCTCTCTCTTTTTCTTATGATCAGTGGCTGCTTCCAGCAACTTCTTCAGGCTTCCAAATCTACAATTTATAGAGCTTGAGAGAATAGATTCGTTGAGGGGTATTCTTGGAAACATATTCCAACAGTAATATCCCAACGTTCACATGAAGGAATGATCAACATCATTGTACAAAAAGTTATCCTTGCGCCACCTTATCGAGGTAGAGGTCACAGAGTTTTAGTAATATTATATTCAGCTCAAAACAATTCTGATCTTCAGTCTTCTAGAATCTTCAGAGGCTTCAGATATTAACTTAATGAAGTGTGTTGTAGAAGAGTCATTCTTTGTGTAATCTTCAAAACCACAGCCTTCAGAATCTTAGATCTTCGTTCAGCAGAACCTTGTCTTCAGAATCTTTAGCACTTGGTTTCATTTAGAAGTAGTATCTTCATAGTCTTCAGAACCTGTTCCTTCAGAACCTTGTCTTCAGAGTCTTCATAATTCATTAAGTACATTCTTGTCTTCAGAGTCTTCAACACTTCATTCAATCAGAACCTTGTCTTCAGAAACTCTTCAGAACTTGATCTTCATAAATGATGTCTTCAGAATCTTCAGAACCATGTTCACATGACTCACGTCTTCAGAATCTTCAGAACTTGTAACATTAGGAGCGCATCACATTAGAAAGCCTTATAAGCCTTTGTCATAAAGTCTCAATTAGAATGTCCAAAACTAACGTTCATTATAACCGTTGTATTAGAAACATTCATGAATCTTGACTTTATCTCACACACACATATGTTTTCTTCCAGAGTGTTGATAACAGAGTCTGATGACGTCACACGTAGAAGTGGAAATAGGCTGGACCGAGCTAGGCTTTGCCAAGCCTAAGCCTAGCCTGCCAAAAAAACTGAAGCCTAAGCCTGGCCTGTAGCTTGTCATAGGCTTATTTTTAGGCCTTAGCCTGGCCTTTTCTAAGGCCTGGTTAGCCTGTTAGCCTACTGTCATACCCCAAATTTGTCCTACCTGTGTATAATTTTCATCTGTACATCCACCCACTGACAATTATTTAGAAAAATCCAAAAAAATATGTTGTCTTCAACTTCATCCCTCTTTTAATTTTTATCCATATATATTTAACCATTTTTATCCTTAATCCAATTAAATAACCATTTCCATATTCATTTAAATTTCTCATATTTATTTCATATCCAAAACCAATTTTAAAAAAAAAATCCATTCAATCCATATCCATATCCATTTGTGTGAAACAATTATCCATTTTTCATCTATTTTCAATTTCCATCCATATCCATTTATTTATCCATTTACCGAACCATTATCCATTTAAAACCATTTTTATCCATATTTTATCCATTTTTACCTTTTCTAATCCATTTTTTTTCTAGTATCCATCAATATCTATAAACCATTTCTAATTATTTCATCCATGTTCAAATTTTATTCAAAACACCATTATATTTTTGCAACCTAATCCCAAAAATAATCAATTTCCAAACACATTTACCTATATCCATATCTAATTTCATTATCCATTCTATTTCCCATTAAATCCAAATAAACTAAATTCAAAGTTCAAGGTCCACAATCAGATGTCAAAAATACAAAAAAAGCCATTCATCAATAGAAGTCTACAAAATATCCTTTCTACAAGTCCAAGAGGTACAAAAAATGAGAAACCCATGATACAAGTGATACTTGCTAAGTCCATTTTCATTTACAAAGGGCAAGCCCAAACCCCACATGATCAAAAAGGAAGAATAAATAAAATAAGCTCATGTGAACATAATGAACCCATAAAATCCGCAGCAGCCACCATCACAATATGCCAAACACACCGCATCTGCAAAATAAGCCATAACACACATCACCTAGCATGACTTTTCAAACCAATTCCCAGCTTGGCAAAACTCACCATCCTGCAACACACACAAACCGTTCACCATTATAAGATGGACCCACATGAAAACAACCAACAGCAACAATGAATTCTACACAATACAACCAATTTCGTCCCACTTTTCACGCACCAGCCATCACACTTACTGGCCCGCATCATTCATAATCAAGCCAAAACCGTACCTACGTACAACACTATTCCACGCCCCATCAATTTCAAAAACAACCTGCTCAATACACACTGCGAAAATGAGATTTCCAGCTCACAAATTGTACACAATAATTCTTCCCATTTCACCCTCCTATTCTCCTATAAAGTAGACCCTATTCATTCTCTTCTAAGAAGCCCTAGCCGCCACAAAACCCCTTTCACAAACCGAAAATCTTCCAACAACAACAAATTCATTCAACTTTCTTCATCCATCTGTAAATCATTCCTTCAAACCTTAAAGCTATTAAGCAAACCACTACCTCAAATCAACACAAAACCACAACCCACTGTATCTTCTTCCTCTCTTTCCGCCATAAAATGACATAACTCTTTCTCGACCCCAAATCAAACACAACCGATACCAACAACAACCTTCTCAAAAACCAGATCACAAAAACCCCATTCCCCAAAATCGAAACTCAGATTCAGAATCAGAAAGAATCAGAGAGATTGAGAAGGAGAGAGATGAAATTGAGAAGAAGAATAAGTGAGACTCAGAGGGATGCAAACCTGAAGCACGAATCGGACGCGAGTGAACGTAACGAGAAGGCGAGCGAGAGGGTTAGATCCGCGAAAAGAAGGTTGAAAGCACTACGGTTTTCTTGACTAGGGGGAGGTCGTGTTGTTTTATTCTGGTTCTAAGAGAACGTTGAGTAGTTTGACCTTTCCTTTATTTCATTTTGAAATACCATGTTTTTTAGGATCTGATGTGTTGTTGACCTGTTTTGGCTGGTGTCTAGTCTTATTAAAAGAATTTCTGGTGGCGTTTTGGGCTCAATGGTCCGTTTTGCCATAAAGTTTTAGTTTTATTTTTATTTTTATTTCGTTTTTGAAGCCACCATGGATGTGCCGTGCGGTCCATGCTGTTCCATATGAACTTCTTCTTATCACCATCTCAACTCACTATACACGGCCCACCCTTCCTTTTGTTTTTTGGTCTTCTTCTTTGTTTTTCTTTAAAATATTTTATGTAGATTTAAAAAAAAAAAGGATTATTATTGATCTTTTATCATAATTTTGTTTAATCTCATACACAAATTTCATCATGTTTATTTAGTTTTTTTTTTTATTTTGATTTATTTAATTTCCATTTCCATTTCATTTTTTGGGCCAATGATATAAAAATAATCTTGATGTTTGGGTATTTTTTTAAAATCGGTACCAAATCTTGATTTATATGAGGCCTACCACCTATTTATTTTGTCTCGATTTTATTATTTTATTTCTATTCATTTTTGGTCAATGAAAACCAAAATATCAAGATTTTTCGATTTTTCGATTTTAAATCTTGATAAAGGTGAGATCTTTATTCTTTTTCCTATCTTTCTCGATTTTATTATTATTATTTTTTCATTTATTTTTATTCATTTTGGGTCAATGAAAACCAAATACAAAAGATTATCGATTTTTCGATTTAAAATCTTAGTAAAGGTGAGACCTTTATTCTTTTTCTTGTCATTTTCGATTTTATTTCATTTTTGGGTCAATGAAAATCAAATACTAAAGATTATCGATTTTTCGATTTAAAATCTTAGTAAAGATGAGACCTTTCTTAGTTTTCCGATTTTTATGTCTATTTCGATTTATATTCTTTTATTTTCACTTTTGGTCAATGAAAGTCAAAAATCGTTGATTATCGATTTCTCGATTTAATTCTGATTAAGACGAGACCAATTTTATTTTATGTCAATATTATACCTTGTTCATATTATCTCGATTATATTATTCATATTCTTATCATATTGTTCATATCCATATTCATGTTTATCTAACCATTTCATTTGTTCACCATTAATAAAAAAACACTAAAAATATCGAAACCCTAAAACAATAATTGATGGACTGTTGGTTGCTTGGCGACTTTCGATCAAGGCGTAGCTTAGGACACCTTGCACACACACCGCTTTCTCTTGGGCTACCTTACAATGAGACCCTTTATTTCATGTCATCCCTTGTACTTTACATGTATCCCGCTCCCCATTCCGATGTACGCATTTAGTTTTCTTTTAATTGTGGTTTGTTTACTAGGAGCACCCCTAGGGACTAGCATAGTCAACCCATTTTCAAACTAATTCTCGGTTTGTCGTCGAGCCATTTTCAAACAAACCCTTTTCAACCAAACTCTCGATTCGTCGTCGAGCCATTTTCAAATCAACCTCTCACCAAATCATTTTTTCAAACCAAACTCTTTTCATACAATAAACCCTTGATCCAACGTCGAGCAGACTTTCATAATAAAATTCAAAAACAACTAACAACTATCGCAACTCTTTTAAGGTGAAAAATGGGGGTTCAAGTCTTTGATCTTCCTTCGATTGTTTGGGTGCGAGTTCTCTTACTCGTGTGTGAGCAATTGACGCCTCTTCTTTTAACAAATCAAATCCTTTTCAAAATAACCTCTTCACATACAAATAAACCCTTGATCCAACGTCAAGCAGATTTTCATAATAAAACTCAAAAACGACTAACAACTATCGTAATTCTTCTTCAAGGTGAAAAATGGGGGTTCAAGTCTTTGATCTCTCTTCGATTGTTTGGGTGCGAGTTATCTTACTCGTGTGTGAGCAATTGACGCCTCTTTTAAAAATCAACCAACTCCCTTGTTTCATGGGCGTACCACAAACTACGACTGCTCTGATTCTTTATTCTCGTCCGAGTAAAGATACGTAGGCACAAGATTACGATGATCTTGGCGAGCACACTACCATCTTTTTCCGTCAAACCCCGTAGTCGAACTACGATTGCTCTGATTTCTCATTCTCGTCCGAATGAGCATACATAGGCCTGAGGTCGCGATGATCTTGCCGAGCACCCTATCCTTAAACCAGCCATTTCCCCTTAGTATCCTTTCCTTTTATCTTTACCTTTCCGCATTTATTTTAGAGAAGAAAATAAACAAGCTTAGCTAACGAGTATCGCGATTCGAATCAAGAGGTTCCGGTTGAGTACAACGGACGTGAGGGGGTGCGCATACCTTCCCCTCACGTAACCGACTCCCGAACCCATAATGTGGTTGCGACGACCATGTTCTTACTTCCTCCTTAAAGGTTTTCTCGATATTTTCCTTTCCCTCTTTTGGGATAAATAAAGTTTGGTGGCGACTCTGTCGAACCGTTCCGCGCCTTTCACGCGAAGGGTCGTGTCTTCGTTGAAGCGATTTTTTTCGAGGTGTGAAAGCTGGCGACTCTGCTGGGGACTATATTTGCTCCATGCAAGAGAGAGTCGAGCCTATCTTGATTCGAATCGCTAGCTCTTTAACTTTGTTTACCTTTTTCTTCTCGTTCGCTTATGTACTTGCTTTCCTATTTCCTTATTTGCGTTACCTTTTGTGACATTGTTGGGTTGTTCTAATATTGGGAACTTTGTGAGATGGCTCTACACCCGAGTCTGAGTATAACCCTAGGATTAGGATGGTGGTTGTGTAGTGTAGGCTTACGTGGTCTCCTCCGCGTGAGTTAAAGCGAAAACCACTGCTTAGAGTAGATTGCCTTGGAGATATTATTGTTGTGGTGAATCTTTGCCATGGTGGTAATACTTTCGAGGTGGGTCGTTGATCCCAAGGACCATTAACCCATTTATCCATGGTGGTTGGTAGTGTTAATTCTTTGTGAGTTAAGGCGAACGCCCCAATCAGATGAGATCCCTCGAACGTATTACTTCCTGAAAGTAATATTTTTGACCTCGATCTAGGATTCTGAGAACCTACATAGAACCCGTGTGTCGATGGTAGTGTAGTGGGCGCCTCCGAGGAATCATTCTCGTGGGGAAGAAACGAAGACCTCACCTAGACGAGATTATGTCGAGGATATTATAGTTGGATGTCTCTTCGTCTTGGTTATAATGTTTTCGAAATATATCCATAACTCTAGGCACCTACCCGTTTTGGAAACCTACCCGTGGGCTTTCTTGATCCTAGTTGTGGTTCTTGACCCATTTCTCCGGCCAACCGCAGAACTGTTTTGAAGCTGTTTGGTTCTACGATCTTGGATCTTGCATCTTGCATTGCATCTCATGTCATTGCATTGCATTGCATCTGTTATACATCTGGCATTGCATTTTCAACCTCAGAATCTCACTTCAACTTCCTTCCTTCTCTAGTAAATCAAGTTGATTCCTCGACACCAGTACGCAACTCAAGCCAATACTAGACGAATGATGGAGCAGATTCAACAAAAGCAAGCCGCCTTCAGAGAAGAATTGGATTCTATCAAGGGAAAGATTGACCAGATTCTCGAAGCCATCATGATGGCCAGGAAAGAAGAAGAATTGCGTGAAGCCGTTGCTGCCCACAACACTGTGCCTGTTCAAGCATCTACCTCAAGGCTCTCTGTTCCTGTTCCCAATCCCATCACTTATGGGATACCAATGGACTTCGCTCCTGCCACATCTCAACCACTTCCAACATCTGGAGTTACTGTTAGTGCCATTCCGCAAGCCCAACCTGTTGTCGCTCAGATTCCTGTTCCTCATGCTGAAGAAAATCTGGTAGATCAGTATGATGAAGTTTAAAACTATCATGCTGCTATCCCACTTGTCAATCCTACTGTTGCTCAGGTTTCTGAAGCTATCAAGATGTGTCGTGATCTAGCTGAGAAACTCCGAGTAATGGAGGGACGTAACTCAACTTCTTTGAATGCTCTGGATATGTGCTTGGTGTCAGATGTTGTCAATCCTCCCAAATTTAAAGTGCAAGAATTCCCAAAGTACAAAGGTCTCAGTTGTCCTCACATCCATCTGAAGACGTACTGCCGCAAGATGGCTGCCTATGCCAAATACGAAAAGTTGATGATCCATTGCTTCCAAGACAACTTGTCAGGGCATCACTCAAATGGTATATGCAGCTGGAGCGTAGCAATGTGTGCACTTGGGATGATCTAGCTGATGCATTTGTCAAGCAATACAAGTACAACACTGACCTTGCTCTGAATCGTACTCAACTTCAGAGTATGGCTCAAAAGGACAACGAATCCTTTAAGGAGTACGCGCAACGCTGGAGAGAGCTAGCTGCAAGGGTGCATCCAACTCTGGTTGACCGTGAACTGATTGACATCTTCATGGGTACTTTGCAAGGCCAATACTATGAGAAGTTGATTGGTAATGTTTCTGCCGGATTCTCTGATTTGGTAATTGTCGGTGAGAGAATTGAAGAAGGTCTGAAAAGTGGAAAGATTCAAGGAGGTTCTAGCAGTCAGGCTGGAGCTAAGAAGCCCTTCAATGGAAACAAAAAGAAAGAGGGTGAAGCAAATGATGTCTCTGCTCAGAAAGGGCAAGCTCAACAACAAGCTCCTACTCCAATGCCTTATCAAATGCCATACTTCCAGTATCCGTATGTTGATGATGCGCAATATGCACCAATGCCTTATCAGCCGACTGTTCAAGCTGTTCAAGATCCAATGCCTCAACAATAGGTTCCTCAACAACAATCCTACAAACAGCAAGGGTATCAGTATCCTCCTCAACATCAACAACAGAGAGCTGCTCAACAACGTCAGCCTAATCAACAAAGGACAAGGAGGTCTGATAGAGACTTTGATCATCTGCCAACATCATATGCTCAGATCTTTGCACAATTGATGGAGAAGAAGGCAATCGCTCTGAGGGACCTAGCTCCTCCAACTGTCATCCCTCCAGACTATGATGCTAATGCTCATTGTGAGTTTCATAAGGGTGCTCCAGGGCATACGATCGAGGACTGTAGAGCTTTCAAACACAAGGTTCCAGACATGATTGACTCAAAGTTTCTCACGTTCAATGGGAGGGCTCCAAACGTCATCAAAAACCCTTTGCCGCCGCCAAGCTAGTGCCAGCAATAAGTCAAGTCAAGTTTATTCCCCGAAGAAGGCAGTCATGTTGCCATCCCATCATTTGCATTCTTGTGTTTTTGTCTTTATTTGTTTAAGTACTGTATGCTTTGAACATTGCCGTTTGTATTTGGTTTTCTTAATGTATTGATTATGCATGTTTTGAATCAGTTATGTCGTATTCACTCATTTATTTCCATTTACTGCAAATCACCGACACATTTATCCACTTCACTCTCTATATCAAACTGTTGCTTAACAATGATTAGGGGGAGGATGATGACAACGAAATACCCATAATTGCAAAATGTATGCTTTCGGATAGAATCCCGCCGATGATGTACAGGAATTGTTTCAAACCCCAAACACTGGAGAGACATGGAGTTAATCCCTAGCTAACCACTTCGAGCCAAGAAGTAGCAGTTTCCTTCGGATCTATAAACCCTTACACTCAACCTGGGGCAGGGTAGTGTTCAGTTAACCTAATTACGCACTCGAATCACAAAGCCAAAGACCAAAAGACATGAAGGTTGTTCATCAATAACCATAACTTGGCAGTTACAATATTCCAACAAAACCAAAAACAAAAAAATTGAAAGCCTGCTAAGTCGAGCACCTAAAAGGAGACTTAGGCAAAAATGAAGGCAATCCCGATGGACTTGACAAGCAAAGTCAGTTCATGCAAAAGATAGGGATCAAAAAAACAAAAGAGGCCCTCAAATCCTCAACAAAAACAAAATAAAGTCCAGTGACCATCATGCCAAAATCAAGGGGTCACTGACATCCATCAAAAACAAAATAAAGTGACTTCCAGTTCGAGCAAACCTTGAGCCATCACTCTTACACCGTCAACCCTTTTGGAATACAAACATGTGAAGATTTAATTGAACGTAGGACTGAAGTTCATCACGAAGAAGGGGTGGGTACAAACCAAGTTTTGAGCCTATTATCCTTTGTTTCATAACTGTGAACCAGACCATGTTACAACCCTCGAAAGACCTAATTGAGGCGAGGTTTATTCTGAAAGCATACTATCGTAAGGTTGCGTAAACTGACTCCCCGTATTTGCTAATCCTCAGCATTGGTGTCATTTTCCTTGTTATATCTTTCACACCATCAAAATCAGCACACGTTTGGGCTAACGGTCCATTCGTCTCACTATCATGACACTCGAATATACGACTCTTTTTTAAAACTTACATGAACATTGTATTAAGATTACCATTTGCGAATGTGCAATTTTAACTGAAAATCAGTGCTCGACATCAAATCAACTCCCACAAGGGGCAATCGAAGAGGAACTTGAACTTTTAGTGGTGCCAACCCGAAGCAAGACTCCCTCAAAACCCTCAAGCTGGGGCAAATCTTTCAACAGCTCAACCAGGGGCAAGCCTTCTTAAAGCACAGCAAAGCTTAACTTTCAAAGATCAAATCTCTTCAGAACTGGTTAATCTGGGGTAGTCCATTACCATGTTCAGACTGGGGTAAGACTCATTGCAGCAGGCATATCCTATCTGTACTTTTAAGCAGTTCAGAGCAAGAGCATAATCTTCACGAGCTGATCACGTCGCTATGCTCATTTTCAGGGCATCCTGACCCTCAAGCACAAAGTCATGGTCTTCTCAGAAATGATTCATTATCAAGTGACCAAACTTGAGGCTTCAAAAGCATCTTTATTTGCTTCAATCACGGCGTCTTCAACAAACTAAGTGTCGAGGAAATCAAATCCCTCCCACCGCCCAAAAGTCCAATCCTCATTGGCAACTACCCAAAAGTCCACCACGCTGGCACCTCTCCAAACATATACAATCACCCATTTGCAATCATACGCATCATATGCATCGCATTCGACATCATAGACATCATGTGCATCATATTCATATCCAAAAACCAATAATATTTCCCCGGCACTTGCATCCCTGCGCGACAACATTTGCATTACACATCATTACAAAATCAAGCATTCGTACATGTGCATAGTCAAGATCCAGGATCAATATCAAGACTCCAAGATGATCATCAGCCCAGCCAGGGGCATCTTCTTCAAATTCGTGGGCGTTCCTCACGAAGTTGTTTCAACCTTTTGCTGATCAAGACATGATTTCAAAGCAATCTTAGCCCAGTCAGGGGCATCTCATTCAGTTCGTGGGTGTTCCTCATGAAGTTCTGCAACCTTTTATTGATAAAGTTGTGATCTCCAAGCAAGTCAGTGGGCGTTCTTCATTGAGTTGTGTTCCACAACCTTTTGTTGATGAAGTTTGTCATCCTCAGTTCAATCAACAGCATTTCTCTGAGTCAGTGGGTGTTCCTCATTGAGTTCTTTACTTCAACCTTTTGTTGATGTCTCCAAATAAGCTTCACTCATCATATCCCCAGCAAATTTGACCTTTTGTCAATTACCTTACTATCATCCTTTTGGTGATAGACAAACCCTGTCAACTCAATTCTACCTACACCCTTTTGGTGTTGGTAACCCTCAAAACTTTCTATCATCCTTTTGGTGGTAGCCGTTCATGTTGTCAACTTAACCTGCATCCTTTCGATGTTGGTCCTCTCAAGTGGGAAGTTTCTATCATCCTTTTGGTGGTAGTAGCTTGTGTCTAACCGTCATCCTTTTGGTGTCGCCGATCCGTGAACCTTTGGTCTGTGTATCATCCTTTGGGTGAATGACAGTCTCAGATATCCAATGTGTGCCCTATTATCCTTTTGGTAATAGCAGGCTTTGACCTTATTTTCATCCTTCGGTGGAAGGGTCTGTGTGCGTGTGTGCCCTATTATCCTTTTGGTAATAGCAGGCTTTGACCTCATTTTCATCCTTTTGGTGGAATGGTCTGTGTGTGTGTGCCCTATAATCCTTTTGGTAATAGCAGGCTTTGACCTCATTTTCATCCTTTTGGTGGAAGGGTCTGTGTGTGTGTGTGTGTACCCTATTATCCTTTTGGTAATAGCAGGCTTTGACCTCATTTTCATCCTTTTGGTGGAAGGGTCTGTGTGTGTGTGCCCTATTATCCTTTTGGTAATAGCAGGCTTTGACATCATTTTCATCCTTTTAGTGGAAGGGTCTGTGTGTGTGTGTACCCTATTATCCTTTTGGTAATAGCAGGCTTTGACCTCATTTTCATCCTTTTGGTGGAAGGGTCTGTGTGTGTGTGTGTGCCCTATTATCCTTTTGGTAATAGCAGGCTTTGACCTCATTTTCATCCTTTTGGTGGAAGGGTCTGTGTGTGTGTGCCCTATTATCCTTTTGGTAATATCAGGCTTTGACATCATTTTCATCCTTTTGGTGGAAGGGTCTGTGTGTATGTGTGCCCTATTATCCTTTTGATAATAGCAGGCTTTGACCTTAGTTTCATCCTTTGGTGGAAGGGTCTGTGTGCGTGTGTGCCCTATTATCCTTTTGGTAATAGCAGGCTTTGACCTCATTTTCATCCTTTTGGTGGAAGGGTTTGTGTGTGTGTGTGTACCCTATTATCCTTTTGGTAATAGCAGGCTTTGACCTCATTTTCATCCTTTTGGTGGAAGGGTCTGTGTGTGTGTGCCCTATTATCCTTTTGGTAATAGCAGGCTTTGACATCATTTTCATCCTTTTAGTGGAAGGGTCTGTGTGTGTGTGTACCCTATTATCCTTTTGGTAATTGCAGGCTTTGACCTCATTTTCATCCTTTTGGTGGAAGGGTCTGTGTGTGTGTGTGTGCCCTATTATCCTTTTGATAATAGCAGGCTTTGACCTTAGTTTTATCCTTTGGTGGAAGGGTCTGTGTGCGTGTGTGCCCTATTATCCTTTTGGTAATAGCAGGCTTTGACCTCATTTTCATCCTTTTGTTGGAAGGGTCTGTGTGTGTGTGTGCCCTATTATCATTTTGGTAATAGCAGGCTTTGACGTCATTTTCATCCTTTTGGTGGAAGGGTCTGTGTGTGTGTGTGCCCTATTATCCTTTTGGTAATAGCAGGCTTTGACCTCATTTTCATCCTTTTGTTGGAAGGGTCTATGTGTGTGTGCCCTATTATCCTTTTGGTAATAGCAGGCTTTGACATCATTTTCATCCTTTTGGTGGAAGGGTCTGTGTGTGTGTGTGCCCTATTATCCTTTTGGTAATAGCAGGCTTTGACCTCATTTTCATCCTTTTGTTGGAAGGGTCTGTGTGTGTGTACCCTATTATCCTTTTGGTAATAGCAGGCTTTGACCTCATTTTCATCCTTTTGGTGGAAGGGTCTGTGTGTGTGTGTGCCCAATTATCCTTTTGGTAATAGCAGGCTTTGACCTCATTTTCATCCTTTTGGTGGAAGGGTCTGTGTGTGTGTGCCCTATTATCCTTTTGGTAATAGCAGGCTTTGACCTCATTTTCATCCTTTTGGTGGAAGGGTCTGTGTGTGTGTGCCCTATTGTAGCGAGCGGTTTTTTGGATGTGGTTGCGAAGCACTACCGCTCTTTGGTATCTACAGCTCGATTCATTTTTTATCCTATTAAAGCTGATGAAGGAAGGAAAATAGATGTCTCAAATTAACCCTACTTGCAAACTGAGGTTAAACTGTCAAAACTGTTGGTTTACAGATGCTACAAAGATTCGGGGGTCTCTATTAGGTTTATTTTTTTAAAAGTGGTGTTCGGTCGATTGGTGGGGTGTTAAGATGTTAGGACGGATGTATGGGATTTTGGGTTTTTGTTTAGCGTGATCGCTAAGATTTTTTCTTTCAATCTTATGCCTACGTATTCCCGTTTACCGAAATAGGGAAATCAGAGCAATTGTAGTTCCTCCTATTCTATGGGAGGAAATGGGTGTTTTGGTGTCTTGTTCAAAGCCCAAGACGTGAAGTGAAAGGTGTTTGTATCTTGTTCAAAGCCCGAGATGTGAAGCTAAAAGAGTCTGACTTTAGAGAGAATTTGTCATCTCTAAAGAGGGGTTGTATGTCACAACTGTTTATAAAGGAGAATTACTTTAACCGGGATGTGTGAATTCGGCAATGCCATAATTTCCTTTATAGGAGATTTTTAACTTGAAGGAGAAGACTTTAACTCAGTGTAGAGCAATGCCATCTTTCCTTAGGAATTTCTCATGCTAAAAGAGGGACAGTGGCATGGATGTAGATGATCCAGAGGCTTACCGCTTACAGCGATTAGATGAAGGAGTTGTTGAGGTTTGTGTACTGTGAACGAGGCACAGCTTTGATGCTAAAAGGTTGATTGGATCAACCAGTGGTTTTCTTATACAAAGCCTAAGAGGAGGCTAATATGTGTCTCGTACAAAGCCTGAGAGAGAGGCTAAAAGGTTTTGACTCAACAAGGGAATCTTTTGGTATCTCGTATAAAGCCCGAGATGGAGGCTATAGGGTTGATCCTACAAGAGGATCTTTTATACTCAACAAGAGAGTGTTTTTGTATCTCGTACAAAGCCCGAGATGGAGGCTAAAATTTGTTTGGCTCAATAAGAACCTTTTTGTATCTCGTATAAAGCCCGAGATGGAGGCGAAATGGGTGATTGACTCAACGAGGGAGTCTCTTATGTGTCTCGTACAAAGCCCGAGAGAGAGAGGCTAAATGTTTGTTTGACTCAACGAGTGAGTCTTATGTATCTCGTACGAAGCCCGAGAGAGCGGCTAAAATTGTTAGCTCTGCTAGGGAGAATCATTGTACAAAGCCCAAGAGGAGGCTATTGTAATTGTTTCTGTTGAGTGACAGATCCAATATACTGATTTTAAAGAGAAAATCAGTTCTTATATGAGTCACACTGTACTCAAGGATTCGATTCGAGGACCAGGGGTATTTCCTTTTCTTTGAGGAAACGGGAAATCCAAAGGGTATTGAGACTGTCCGAGTATACGGGTTTCCTTTCTATTTAACGAAGGGGTCACTTGAGAATGTCTTTGAGACTCAAGGATATTAGACTGTCCGTGTCTAGAGTTTCATCTTTTGTACTATGCTTTGAGAAACAGTAGTAGACTCTTTGAAAGGACTGTTCTATAAAGATGAATAAGTTCTACTCCTATACCTCTAGGAGGTCATCGGGACAATTTGTACGAAGCCCAAGAGGAGGTTGGAAACTTTTAAGAAGTCGAGTGGGTCCTTGTACTAAGCCCAAGAGGAGGCGGGGATGCTTTTAGGAAGCCTATGGGTCCTTGTACGATGCCCAAGAGGAGGCCGATGCTTTTAAGAAGCCCGTGGGTCCCCAAACCCCGAGAAATTCAAGGCAGGCTATTCACAAGGAATAGATCAAGCCAGGAAAGTTCGAGAATTTGGAAGAAACTCAAAGATTCCATTCACAGAGAATACATTCATCTCTGGGAGTAGAGTTTCTTGACAATTCCTATTGAGGACAACCGAAGAGAAGACTGTATCTGGTGATCCTATTGGGGATCTAGCTGTCTATTTCTATGAATAAACGAAACGGCTTTACCTAGTTCTAGACGTAGCTTCCGGGGAAACTCTAAATATCTATACTATTATTACACAGTTGATATAAGTTTATGAAAGAAGACTTACAGCGAAACAGCCCCACAATACAGTTATATGTATATGAAAGCGGAAAATGAAAGCGTATAAACACTTACTCGGTTGTAGAGCTTCCATGTTGTTTGGTTAGTTGTTCAACAAAGAAAGATTGAAAACAATAGTATATTTCAAAATCAAAGGAGAAAGTGCTTTGAAAAAGAAAGATTCGGGGCTTACAGCTCAAGGAGGGGCCCAGGGTTTTATCAGTGATTGCACTGTTGAATTTGTACAGAGGGACTTATACAAGTGACTAAGGCCCAAAAGGTTTTCTGTACAAAGGGATTTGGGTCTTACACTCTCTCAAGAGGCCCAAAAAGTTAAAAAAAAAAGAGTGGGGCTTATAACACGAGGGTATGCCCAGATGACTTTTCGTTAAAAATAGCGATCGCGACGAGATTTTCTTTTAACGTAGAGGGGCTTATACAATATCTGAGGCCCAAAATTGTTTTGGTTAAAAGGGGGTTAGGTCTTACACTCTATTAGATGCCCAAAAGTTTTGAATGGGTCTTATAGCTCAAGGAGAGGCCCAAATGGTTTATTTTTAAACTGGCGACGATCGTGCCGAATTTAAAAATGTACAGAGGGACTTATACAATAAGTGAGGCCCAAAATATTTATGTACAAGTGGGTTGGGTCTTACACTCTAATAGAGGCCCAAAAAGTTTTGAAAATGATTTGTGAGGGTTGAATTAATCAAAAACCCTAATTTATTTCTAAAATGTATTTTAATTGAATAAAAATTCAATTAAAATGATCAAAAATTGTTTAATATGTGGGAAACAAATTATGATCTTGGATTAATGCTTCAAAAATCAAGTATTGACCTACAAAATAATTAGAAGTCATTAATCTTTTCAAAATCAAGAGGGAAAAAATATTTTAAATGTTAAAAACAATTAAAATATTAATTCTTTGCAAAAATATCAATTATATGAAATAAATAATATTTTTGGGATTTTTTGGGAAAATAAAATATTTCAACATTTTTGTGAATTATTAAAAAAAGAATCAACTCAAAATCATTAAAACTCAGAGAGAAATTAATTTTTGAATCAATTAAATAAAAATCACAAAATTCAAATATTAAAATGTTGGAAAATGGCGCCAAGAACAAGGGCAAGAACACGCGCGTGTCCTGAGTTTCTCAGATTTGCATTTTCTATCCAATCTCACTGAATACTTAATCATATCATGCAATCCACATACCAATCAACTCGTTTCAACCTCACGATCATGTCTATGACAATTAATTTCATTTAAGTTAAACATAAAACAAGAAATCATGAACAATCCTCAAGAACCCTAGATTCTGCATGAAGGCTGGGATTTTTGATACACGATTCAAACAATGCAATTAATTGAGGGGAAACATTCCATGCATGATTATGAACATATGGCCAAATTATTGTGCAGCAAAAATTGCATGGATCATAGAGTTAGAGGAGCCCATGCTTACCACTTGCAGCTGGTGATCGTGATTTGTGTTGGAGGTATTACAGATGAGTTGTGATGATCTGAACAGCTTCCCTACACCCTATGGAGTGTGTTTGAATGCTTGTACTTGATTGAAATTGGCTGGATCACTTCATGGCATCTCAACTGCAACTTGGTTAAAACCTTGAGCAATTGACTGGTGATTCTGAGAAATCAGTGTTCCAGTTGTTGTTTAAGTGTTTGATCAGCTCATATGTGATGTATATGAGGTGTGTGTGTGATTGGTTTGATTGGAAAAGCTCTCAAACTCAAAACCCGATAGTGACTTGCCTTAGAAGGCAAAATTGGAGTGAAAGAAGAGATTTTGAGGAAAGCATCTATTTGATGGCTTTGGTGTACTCAAACTGATCACAATTGAGCTCTATTTATAGTAGAGCAAGTTTTTTTTGCAAGGAATAGTGAATGGCAACTGCTGAGTAGGTTTGGCCAATGTTGGCAAATGAAAATCCAAGTCTCCTCTAGCCATTGACAAGAGGTTAGGGCACAGGCTGCTGGTTCCCTTGGTCTTGGATAAGTCTTGACTAAATTCAGTTGAGAATGGCTTAGTCCATGCCACCTTGATGCTTCCATTAAATGCTCCAATCCAAAATTGGAGTCTTGTCCCTATTTTGGCCATTCTAGGTTCAACATGCTATTTCTTGTTCCAAAGACTTTGGAGGTTTGGCTCAGTGATTGTCCCCTTTAGATTCAATCCTCAGATGTGTCCAAAGTGATGACAAGGCTTGGAATTGGCTGATTTTGGCAAATCGACATAAAGTGCAAAAATCTGCCTTGCCTTGGCAGATTTCAGCAAGGCATCTTGCCAATGTCATATCTCATAGCTCAAATTGAATTTGGTAATGTTCTTGGTCATTTTGGAAAGCCCTTACATGATACAACAACTGTTTGAACATGTTTGGTTTTTATCTCTTTTGAATCCAAGTGAAAAATCCCCCTACATTTGGAAAAAAGTAAAGGCAGATTCTGACTTAGTGAAATTTTCACTAAGTGTTGGAACAAAGTGACTTTTCTTGATTTTGATCACTCCATAACTCAAAATCCATGAGGAATTTGGACATAGGTCAGTATGAAGCTTTTGTAGAGGGCATTGTGATCTACAAATCAAACTTTGAATGGGGAACAATGGCCTTGTGGTTTAGGAGTTATGGTCCTCCAAAGTTGGCACATTAGTGTCACTTTCTCCATAACTTAGAAATTTTTCTAAGTTTTTATGGTTACCCCTTTTACAAGTTATCCCACTTTCTTTGATTTTTCTTGATGAATGATGATTCAAATCATACTTTAACATCATTTTAGGGTTAAAAATCCATTTTGGTGAAAAATCTCAAAAAGTCAAAGTTTACTTTTGTGCACAGTTGACTTTTTACTAGATGAATTCCAAACTATGCAATTCTTCAGGAAATCATGTCCTTGACCTAAATCAAACTTGATGGACATGTTCCTGGTCAAAAGTCAAAGTTACAGCTGACTTTCCTCGCGAAACCCTAATTGTGGTGCAGATGAAATTGAGACTTGTTGCTCAAGCTTCTTGGATTAATCCATTGTTGCAAATGGATCAATATAGTATATTAAAGCCCCCCAAATCATGTCTTTAGGTCTTGGTTCATGATTTGTCCCAAAAGTCAACTTAGGGATGACTTAGGTCAAGAAACCCTAATTCCTGATTTTTGATGTATGCATCCCCTGAGGTCAAATTGACTTAATGCTTGGGTCCATGAGGTTCCATTAAGTATATTAGGTTATGTTTTGGATCATTGGCTTATGCCCAGATGAAAAATTTCCATCTGGAGGCCCTGGTCGACCAAAACCCTAATTTGGTGACACTGTCGATCTTGAGACTTGATCCACCTAGAAGGGAGTAGTCTTGTGCTTAATCCTTGAAGTGGGAGTTCTTTTTTATCCTTTGTGTATGTTTGTGAGTGTAGACAAGTTAAAGGTCATGTCATTCCTTGATTGATCCTTTGTCTAAGGCTCTGAGAGGGCTTAAAACCCTAATTTTGATTGTAGTGAATGCTCAACAACCCTTGAGGCATTTGATGAGGCATGATGGTTCATCCATATTGTGATGATGATTTGCACAATTATGGGAAATCTTAGTGATCAAAATTTGGGGTATGACAGATGCCCCTATTTAATCTTCTTGGACCCGAAGGTGTGAATGACGAAGGTATTCGGGCATTCGGGGTGCAAGAGGATTAAATATCGGAATACCCGAAATTTTGATGGCTATGAATGGCAGCTTGAGCATTCATCTTCTTTTGCTAAGCCATGGTGCTTAGAAAAGGTAGACTTCCCCTCGATCCTGGTTTCCTACCAAGGAACTGGTTATCAGTTTCTGATGCGAACTTCCCCTCGTTCCTGGTTTCCTACCAAGGAACTGGTCTCAGCTTTCTTTTGAAATAAACCTCCCCTCGATCCCGGTGTCCTACCAAGGAACTGGTCTAAGTTTCTGATTTAAACTTCCCCTCGATCCTGGTTTCCTACCAAGGAACTGGTCTAAGTTTCTTTTATCAACTTCCCCTCGATCCCGGTTTCCTACCAAGGAACTGGTCTAAGTTTCTTCCGTCAATAAACTTTATTGACAAGGGACGCTATTTGTAGCGGTTTTCCTCAAACTTCTCGCCGGATTTTCCTGGGGAGATGCTATTTGAGGGAAAAAATGACGTCAGACTTGTTGGGAAGCCCAATCGTCTGAGTTGTAGAGGTGCACAAACTTCTCTGTTGGAGACGCCATTTGTCGACTCTATCTGGGGAAAATGAGTCTCTTGAGAGACTGCTTCCGCTTGGGGTCTTACATCATACTTTTCTCGGGATCTTCCCAGAGAAATGCCATATGATGGGCTCTAATTTTGAGGTGCCGATGACCTTTTCATCAGCAGTCTTTCGGAGAAAGGCAGTCGAACTGCCAAATCTCTGCTTAGGAGGCTTTCTCTGGGGATTTTTCTTTAATCCGGGAAAGCAAGGATATCATCTTCAATGGCGAAGAGTGACATTTGTAGAAAGCTTCTCTGGCTTTTCAGAGGTTCAAGTTATCAAAGTGGTCGAGTGCCGACTCTAATCCAGAGATACACTGGAGGCGAGATTGTTCAGACGCAACACTTCCTGATGAAGAAAGAACTGACAACTCGATTGAGAGGAGTGTTATCACTAGGGGACAAGACTGACTAGAGTGATAGTGATGCAATATGAATATGAATGCAAATCAAATGCATGATACATGTATGTATGTATATCCTGACAAAACTGACGCGACATACAGACTGACGAGTGAACTCGACTGGATACTCGACCATCGCGGGGCGAAGAAGTACCGTTGGTAAAAAAAGTAGCAATTATACCTTGCTTAGGAATGATAGTCCCTGCGGGGAATACCGTTGATCGGGCTTAGGAGATAAGAACTTGGCCGAGGGTATCAGATGGGAAAGCCGGATCTCATATAGTTGATCCTTCATTCAGGCGTACTGGCCTAGAAGGAGTACTTGATTCTGCACTTTGAAATTCAAATGCCTTTGGAGACGCAATCGACATTCTTTCGATGTTCAACATTCAAAAGCAATTGCCATCTTTAATTTAAAAGCAGAAAAAGTTTCAACAAGTAAATTCATTTTTGTTTCATTTCAAGAATCGCTAATCATGTTAAAACGCCATTTTGTAAAGCTAAAACAAATAAGAATTACAAACAAAAGCACAAGGGCTCAAATTTTATTGATAAGAAGGAGATCAGCCAAACGCGTGATTCCAAAGAGTATATACAAAGTTTGAAAATGGTAATTTACAGGGAAAAGGGCTACGTTGAAACATAACGACCACTATCCTTCTACCAAATTTGAATTCGGGATATCCTGAGCTTCTTTCGAAGATGACCTTGACTAGAGTTTTCCTCCGATGGATGATGTAACTGCTGCTGAGAGACTTGCCTCTGTTGAACATAGTTACTTGCCATTATCCCTAATTTTTTTCCTGGATTGTACTATGAGATTTCCAATCCATCGGGATGATTTTTTTCATGTCTCTAACTTTTGCCAGGACCGCCCTTTCGGGTTTTCAATCCACCGAGACGTTTTTTTTTTAGTTTAGGCGAAGTATTTCTTGACTACATCAACATTCGTGGGGTAGGCAAATTCCTCTCCGTCCATGGTTGTAAGTCTCAAGGCACCGCCTGAGAAAGCTTTCGTGACCACATAGGGGCCATCATAATTCGGAGTCCATTTGCCCCGAGAGTCAGTGAGAAATGATTGTATCTTTTTGAGCATGAGGTCTCCTTTTCTGAAGACACGAGGTCGGACCTTTTTGTCGAACGCCTTCTTCATTCTCTACTGATACAACTGACCATGGCATAGTGTCGTGATTCGCTTCTCTTCGATCAGGTTTAATTCGTCGTGTCGAATTTGACACCATTCAGCTTCTGAAAGCTTAGCTTCCATCAATACCCGGATTGATGGGATCTCTACTTCTATGGGGAGAACTGCCTCCATGCCATATACTAGAGAGAAAGGGGTTGCCCCTGATGAAGTGCAGACAGATGTTCGATAACCGTGAATAGCAAAGGGTAGCATCTCGTGCCAATCTTTAAAGGTTACAACCATCTTTTGAACGATCCTCTTGATGTTCTTGTTAGCCGCTTCTACCGCTCCGTTCATCTTGGGTCGGTAGGGATATGAGTTATGGTGTTCGATCTTGAACTCAACGCACAACTCTTTCATCATCTTGTTGTTCAAGTTAGATCCATTATCAGTAATGATCTGGCTCGGAACACCATAACGGCAGATGATATTGTTTTTGATAAATCGGACCACCACTTGTCGGGTTACATTAGCGTACGACGCTGCTTCGACCCACTTGGTGAAATAGTCAATGGCTACTAGGATGAACTGATGTCCGTTTGAAGCCTTAGGTTCAATCAAGCCAATCATGTTGATTCCCCATATGGAAAAAGGCCACAGGGAAGAAAGAACTTTGAGATGTGATGGCGGTACATGAATTTTTTCGAAGTATATCTGACACTTGTGACACCTCCTCATGTGCTTGTAGCAGTCGGATTCCATGGTCAACCAGTAATACCCTGCTCTCAGAATTTTTCTCGCCATTGTGTGTCCGTTGGCATGAGTGCCAAAGGATCCTTCATGAATTTCTTTCATAAGCATGTCTGCTTCTGGTCTGTCTACGCATCAGAGCAAGACCAAGTCGAAATTCCTCTTATAAAGAGTGTCACCGCTCAAGAAGAAGCTTCCAGCCAACCTTCTGAGGGTTTTCCTGTCTTTTCTGAGTGCCCCAGATGGGTACTCTTGTTTCTGAAGGAAGCATTTGATATCGTGATACCAAGCTTTGTTGTCTATGACTGCTTCGATCGTGAAGACGTAGGCGGGCCGTTCAAGGCGCATTATGTCGATCTTAGGTAGGTCATTCCATTGACCTACACTAATCATGGAAGAGAGAGTGGCTAAAGCGTCAGGCATGTGATTCTCATTACGAGGGACGTGATGAAACTCGACTCTGTTAAAGAAGGGTAACAACCTTCTTGCATAGTCTTTGTAAGGAATCATTCCTGATTGGTATGTGTTCCAATCTCCTTTTATCTGATTGATAACCAAGGCTGAATCACCGTATACGTCCAATTTTTTGATCCTTAAATCAATCGCTTCTTCGAGACCCATAATACAAGCTTCGTATTCGGCCTCGTTGTTCGTACATTTGAACGTAAGTCTGGCAGTGAAAGGAATGTGGGTACCCTGAGGGGTAACAATGATTGCCCCAATTCCATTTCCATAATGATTAACGTCTCCGTCAAAGATAAGTCCCCATTGGGAACCTGGTTCTGGCCCTTCACTGGGTAACGGTTCATCGCAATCTTTCATTTTTAGATACATGACATCTTCGTCTGGGAAGTCAAACCCGGTTGATTCTTGATCGTCAATCGGTTGATGAGCCAAATGATCGGCTAAAATACTTCCTTTAACGGCTTTATGAGAGTGGTACTCTATGTCATATTCTAATAACAACATCTGCCAACAGGCAATTCTTCCCGTGAGAGTAGGCTTTTCAAAGACGTACTTGATTGAATCCATTTCTGAAACCAACCAAGTAGTATGAAGAATCATGTATTGGCGAAGACGTTTGGCTGCCCAAGCCAAAGCGCAACAAGTTTTCTCAAGCATCGTGTAACGAGTCTCGCAGTTGGTGAATTTCTTGCTCAGATAGTAGATGGCAGACTCTTTCCGTTTGGTTTCATCTTGTTGGCCAAGTACACATCCCATTGAGTCCACTAGGACTGTGAGGTAAATGATCAGTGGTCTTCCTTCCACTGGAGGTGATAGAATCGGCGAATTCAACAAGTATTCCTTAATACTGTCGAATGCGGTTTGGCAATCTTCTGACCAAACGCAATCCTGGTTCTTTTTGAGTAATTTAAAAATCGGCGCACACGTGGCGGTCATAAGGAATATGAATCTGGAGATGTAGTTCAAACGTCCCAAGAATCCTCTGACTTGTTTTTCAGTTTTCGGAGAAGGCATTTCTCGAATGGCCTTGACCTTGTCAGGATCGACCTCAATCCCTTTCTAGCTGACGATGAACCCTAAGAGTTTCCCCGAACGGACACCGAAGGTGCACTTGTTGGGATTCAAGCGGAGTGTCTACTTCCTCAAAAGTTCGAATAGTTTCGACAGGTGGGTCTCATGCTCCTCTTCTGTCTTAGATTTTGCAATCATATCATTGACATATACCTCGATTTCCTTGTGTATCATGTCATGAAACAGAGTAGTCATGGCCCTTTGATAGGTTGCATCGGCATTCTTCAAACCGAACGGCATTACCTTGTAACAAAAGGTACCCCATGGGGTAATGAACGAAGTTTTCTCCATGTCCTTCGGTGCCATTTTGATCTGGTTATAGCCCGAGAATCCATCCATGAAGGAGAAAACTTTGAACTTTGTTGTACTGTATACTAGCATGTCAATGTGTGGTAAAGGAAAGTCGTCCTTTGGACTTGCCTTGTTCAGATCCCTGTAATCAACACACGAGGTCGGACCTTTTTGTCGAACGCCTTCTTCATTCTCTACTGATACAACTGACCATGGCATAGTGTCGTGATTCGCTTCTCTTCGATCAGGTTTAATTCGTCGTGTCGAATTTGACACCATTCAGCTTCTAAAAGCTTAGCTTCCATCAATACCCGGATTGATGGGATCTCTACTTCTATGGGGAGAACTGCCTCCATGCCATATACTAGAGAGAAAGGGGTTGCCCCTGATGAAGTGCAGACAGATGTTCGATAACCGTGAATAGCAAAGGGTAGCATCTCGTGCCAATCTTTATAGGTTACAACCATCTTTTGAACGATCCTCTTGATGTTCTTGTTAGCCGCTTCTACCGCTCCGTTCATCTTGGGTCGGTAGGGATATGAGTTATGGTGTTCGATCTTGAACTCAACGCACAACTCTTTCATCATCTTGTTGTTCAAGTTAGATCCATTATCAGTAATGATCTGGCTCGGAACACCATAACGGCAGATGATATTGTTTTTGATAAATCGGACCACCACTTGTCGGGTTACATTAGCGTACGACGCTGCTTCGACCCACTTGGTGAAATAGTCAATGGCTACCAGGATGAACTGATGTCCGTTTGAAGCCTTAGGTTCAATCAAGCCAATCATGTTGATTCCCCATATGGAAAAAGGCCACAGGGAAGAAAGAACTTTGAGATGTGATGGCGGTACATGAATTTTTTCGAAGTATATCTGACACTTGTGACACCTCCTCATGTGCTTGTAGCAGTCGGATTCCATGGTCAACCAGTAATACCCTGCTCTCAGAATTTTTCTCGCCATTGTGTGTCCGTTGGCATGAGTGCCAAAGGATCCTTCATGAATTTCTTTCATAAGCATGTCTGCTTCTGGTCTGTCTACGCATCAGAGCAAGACCAAGTCGAAATTCCTCTTATAAAGAGTGTCACCGCTCAAGAAGAAGCTTCCAGCCAACCTTCTGAGGGTTTTCCTGTCTTTTCTGAGTGCCCCAGATGGGTACTCTTGTTTCTGAAGGAAGCATTTGATATCGTGATACCAAGCTTTGTTGTCTATGACTGCTTCGATCGTGAAGACGTAGGCGGGCCGTTCAAGGCGCATTATATCGATCTTAGGTAGGTCATTCCATTGACCTACACTAATCATGGAAGAGAGAGTGGCTAAAGCGTCAGGCATGTGATTCTCATTACGAGGGACGTGATGAAACTCGACTCTGTTAAAGAAGGGTAACAACCTTCTTGCATAGTCTTTGTAAGGAATCATTCCTGATTGGTATGTGTTCCAATCTCCTTTTATCTGATTGATAACCAAGGCTGAATCACCGTATACGTCCAATTTTTTGATCCTTAAATCAATCGCTTCTTCGAGACCCATAATACAAGCTTCGTATTCGGCCTCGTTGTTCGTACATTTGAACGTAAGTCTGGCAGTGAAAGGAATGTGGGTACCCTGAGGGGTAACAATGATTGCCCCAATTCCATTTCCATAATGATTAACGTCTCCGTCAAAGATAAGTCCCCATTGGGAACCTGGTTCTGGCCCTTCACTGGGTAACGGTTCATCGCAATCTTTCATTTTTAGATACATGACATCTTCGTCTGGGAAGTCAAACCCGGTTGATTCTTGATCGTCAATCGGTTGATGAGCCAAATGATCGGCTAAAATACTTCCTTTAACGGCTTTATGAGAGTGGTACTCTATGTCATATTCTAATAACAACATCTGCCAACAGGCAATTCTTCCCGTGAGAGTAGGCTTTTCAAAGACGTACTTGATTGAATCCATTTCTGAAACCAACCAAGTAGTATGAAGAATCATGTATTGGCGAAGACGTTTGGCTGCCCAAGCCAAAGCGCAACAAGTTTTCTCAAGCATCGTGTAACGAGTCTCGCAGTTGGTGAATTTCTTGCTCAGATAGTAGATGGCAGACTCTTTCCGTTTGGTTTCATCTTGTTGGCCAAGTACACATCCCATTGAGTCCTCTAGGACTGTGAGGTAAATGATCAGTGGTCTTCCTTCCACTGGAGGTGATAGAATCGGCGAATTCAACAAGTATTCCTTAATACTGTCGAAGGCGGTTTGGCAATCTTCTGACCAAACGCAATCCTGGTTCTTTTTGAGTAATTTAAAAATCGGCGCACACGTGGCGGTCATAAGGAATATGAATCTGGAGATGTAGTTCAAACGTCCCAAGAATCCTCTGACTTGTTTTTCAGTTTTCGGAGAAGGCATTTCTCGAATGGCCTTGACCTTGTCAGGATCGACCTCAATCCCTTTCTAGCTGACGATGAACCCTAAGAGTTTCCCCGAACGGACACCGAAGGTGCACTTGTTGGGATTCAAGCGGAGTGTCTACTTCCTCAAAAGTTCGAATAGTTTCGACAGGTGGGTCTCATGCTCCTCTTCTGTCTTAGATTTTGCAATCATATCATTGACATATACCTCGATTTCCTTGTGTATCATGTCATGAAACAGAGTAGTCATGGCCCTTTGATAGGTTGCATCGGCATTCTTCAAACCGAACGGCATTACCTTGTAACAAAAGGTACCCCATGGGGTAATGAACGAAGTTTTCTCCATGTCCTTCGGTGCCATTTTGATCTGGTTATAGCCCGAGAATCCATCCATGAAGGAGAAAACTTTGAACTTTGTTGTACTGTATACTAGCATGTCAATGTGTGGTAAAGGAAAGTCGTCCTTTGGACTTGCCTTGTTCAGATCCCTGTAATCAACACACATTCTGACCTTTCCGTCCTTTTTAGGAACAGGTACGATGTTGGCTAACCATTGAAGATATTCAGATGTAGCGAGGAAACCTGCGTCGATCTGTTTCTGTACCTCCTCTTTGATTTTGATGGCCATGTCCGGGTGAGTGCGTCTCAACCTCTGCTTTACTGGCGGACATTCTGATCTTAACGGTAAGTGATGTTCCACGATGCTGGTATCCAACCCTGGCATACCTTGATAGGACCAAGCGAATACATCGGGAAATTCTCTGAGGAGCTTTATCAAACCCTCTCTGGCAGTTGGACTGAGCAATGCCCCAATCCTGATTTCTTTTCTCTCTTTTTTTGAACCCAAGTTTACTGTTTCCAACGGCTCTTTGTGAGGTTCAATGGACTTTTCCTCTTGTCTGAGTAATCGGGAGATCTCTTCTGGAATTTCGTTGTCAACTTCTTCTTCAGCCCCAAATACCGGGAACTCAAAGTCGGGAGAAGACATTGGATCGTATGTTTCAACGGGGTTTAAAACAAGCAATCTGCATGACGTGATGATTCGTGTTTAGAAGAGATAGAGAAAATGCAAAAGTGTGTGCAGTGTATTTTTTTTATTACTGCTTGTTTTTACTATTGAATTTTTTTCTAGGATTACCATTTTCTGAGAAAAGCGAAAAGAGAAAACAACAATTAATGCGAAAATTACAGAACGACGTTATTTTATTTATGAACAAGTCGATTCTTGAAACTACAGCCCTATAAAACAAAACTCTGTCGCTTTAGGCTAAGCGAAGAGGGAAAATTTACAGAAAGCGAGCCCTATTAAGACATTCGTTTCACTCGGGCAGGGTGAAAGGTTAAAGATGGCAATTAATTTGATTGGCGAATGACCTTCGGAACATCGACAGCAACCCATTGGCGGCGAACTCCTCGGTGAATCACAAAGTATGGCACCTTCCTTGATTTGTCTTCAGAAATAACGCTGATTTCTGGTGGAGCAGGATCATTGGAATCTGTCTCCCAGGCAGAGTTGTCGTAGGAGAATTCCTCTGTTGCATTTTGCATAGCATTTGTGCTCTCGGGAAAATCTCCCCATCCAGTTGGCTAGATATCTTCGAGCCTGATACGACAGCTTTCGGGAGCGGTGTACATGACCACATAGTCGTATTTTCCACTCGGTTGTCCCAGGGTGTCCCACACTTCTTTGGAACTGGAGGAGTCATCCCTCTCGATGACGTTGACCTCGGGAAAAGCATAATTGATGAATTCAAGTCCTGTAAACGTTGCAAATTCATCATCGTGTTGGGTAGTTTCTGAATGACCTGAGTGTTGATCCCATGACATGGTGGGGACACAGGTATTCTGTTCAATGACGGTCAGCTGATTTTCATTGTTTGATTGACTCTCTTGCCCCAAGTCTCCTGGATAAGGTTGCCACATTGGCAGACCATCCATTGGGCCATAGTAGGTGTAGTCAAAATTTTCTTTCATTGGAGTGTCTTCCTCTAATGAATTTGGCAGAGCACGACATCCTTCCGGATTACAATCCCCGTATATCATTTTGATGTCTGACCTGGGTATACATCTCGGACTCTGTGCGGGATAGCAAAATGGCGTAGGCATCTCTTCCTGAGACATATAACCGTCCTCGTTAACATAGGAGTTCCATTCTTCCTCCGTGTCAGAGGGATCGTCCTTATTGATAGCATGGACTGCTTTAGGGACTGGGTGAAGAAAACCTCCATTGTGGAAGAAGTTCTGAATGGGATGAAGACTCCCACCGCTGGCAGCTGTCTGGGTACAGGTTGCAGAAAAACCAAGACCCTTCTTTGTTTTATTGTCAATAGGAATGACAAGCTGTCCCCATCCGGTTGTATCGGTACTCTCGACCGATTTGATAACATCTTTGTATGAGGAAATCGAGGTTCCTCCTTGGGATTGACTGTCCTTGCCCACCGACAGTGCTTGGAATTGCGTCCCAATATACTCCTCGGGTTCTACACAAGTAGATGATGATAAGTTATTCACGAGCAAGGCCTATTCTCCACAGACTGTGACAAGTTGATCGTTCTGAACGAACTTTAGCTTTTGGTGGAGGGTCGAAGTGACCGCACCAGCCTGATGTATTCAAGGTCTTCCTAATAAACAACTGTATGTTGCCCGGATGTCCATGACCTGGAAAGTGACTTGGAAAGTGTGAGGACCGATAGTTATGGGAAGATCAACTTCGCCGATAACTGTTTTTCTGGATCCGTCAAACGCTTTGACGACGACCTCGCTGATTCTCATCGGAGGGCCTTTGAATGATAATTGCATCAAAGTGGACTTCGGCATAACATTCAGGGCTGACCCTGTGTCTACCAGTATTCTGGCTAAAGCATCGTCCTGGTAGTTAACTGTAATGTTGAGTGCCATGTTATGACGGCGACCCTCTTCGGGTAATTCCTCATCACTAAATCCCAAATTACTGCAGGAAGTGATGTTAGAGACAATGCTATCGAACTGTCTGATTGTTACATCTTATTCCACAAAGGTTTGCTCCAAGACTTTCTGTAGAGCCTCCCTGTGGGCTTCTGAACTGAGTAACAGTGATAATACCGAGATCTTTGAAGGAGTCTGTAACAGCTGATCAACAATGTTATATTCACTCCTTTGGATGAGCTTCAGCATCTCATCATTATTTTTCAAAAGGTCGGGATTACTGGATTGACCGACTGATGGATCGGGAGCTTCTGTCTGAAGTTCCTTTTCCTTGTTAGGTTCTCCAACTCCTCGGTTGAAGATTCGACCGCTCCGTGTTACACGACTGATGTCTGCAATATTCACGACGGAGGGTAATGGAATTTCCTTTCCATTTTCAACTGTCGTTGCACCGTATTTGTAAGGGATAACCTTAGTTGATTCATACGGTAGTGGTCTCGGTAGATAGATGACTATGGGAACCTTCTGATTTTTTTGACCATCATAAGTAATCTCGATCCGTTCCTGGTTAGAAACTCTTGATTCGTCGAGTAGAGGGATGATGGCAAAAACATCCCTGGTCTGGTGACGACCAGAGATTGTGACAACATCCTCGACTTGATTGGCAAGGTAGTTCGGCGTCCAGTTGATGGGTCCAGAACCCGGACATGGGCGAATCTCTCCACGATCCACCTGCCCCTGGAGAGCTGCTCTCACAAGGTAACACCCTTGGTTACTTTCCGAACAGACACTACAGCGATCATAGTTGTGTGGTGGTACCTGGCCACACCCACTTTGAATACAATGTAACCTCACTAGGTTAGCTTCCACAGATCGGACATCCTGACTTTGACGCCGAGTGGGGTTCCTGTTATTGATACTAATCTGCTGAGTATCTTCATCCATATAGATTGGCATCCACCAGTGATTTAACAAGTGCTGAAGTGCCTCCTGGACAAGGGTACAACCTCGATCGTTTTCGCAACTTGCTTTACAGCTTTGATAGTCGTGTGATATTAAGAATCCGAGTCGGACCAGCTCAGCATGTAACTCGACCAGATTGGTATTCATCACGCGAATATCAAAGATCTGAACCATGTTGATCTGATAAGGGTTCCTATCATGGTAGCCTTGGATCCATCCAAGATCCATCTGACACTGGAGGGCCTCTTGTATGAAAGAGCATCCCTGTTTGTTTACCGAGCAAGTCAGACAGGAACTGTAATCGTGTTGTGGCAGATTATGATACTGGCTTTGCCTTGAGTGCATCGCCACCAAGTTGACATTCATTGCACAGATGTCGTGGTTCTGAATGACGTTGGAGTTCGTATAGACCATGTTAACTCCACGAACTCGGTGCTCTTGGATCCATCCAAGATCCATCTGTTCCTGTAGAGCTGATTGCACTACCGAACATCCTCTATTACTTTTAGAGCAGGCATCACATTGATGATAATTATGAGGTGGCACATGGCCATATCCACTCTGTCTACAATGCATCTTGACCAAATTGGTCCTCAATAAGAATATATCGTGAATTTGATAGACATTGTTAGACTCTCTCTCAATCAGGTTGACTGCAGCTTTCTCGTGTTGAGGCAGCGGGTTCGTGAGAACATTGGGATTCGTATCTTTGGAAGATAAGAGCCTGCTCATAACAAGCTTTTGCATGTCAGATTTGAAATTGAGACAATTCTCTATGTTATGCTCTGATCCTCCTTGATGATAAGGGCATGTTTGATCCACCTTAAACCAAAAAGGCAGATTTTCCGGTACTGTAAGAGGAGACTTAGTCTGAATGTGCCCCTTAGCCAGTAGTAACGGAAATAGTTCTGCATACAATACGGATATAGGATCAAATCCTAGTGGCCGCGTTGTACGGTTTTTGTTATATGGAGGACGAGCTTCCTAAAGAGGCTGTTGAGTCCTTTGCTGATTAGGTTGGCTCTGCGCAACCTGAGGTTGATACATAGAAATAGGTGCGGGGTTGATAGCAGGAGTCACAACCGCTACTGGTTGATAACGTCGCCTTTGCTTTCCGAGAGAGATATTCCCAATATCCTGCTCTTTTTTCTTAGGGAGAGCATTACCGTATCGTTTTGTACTCCTTGATGATCCAGCGTCTTTTGCCAAACGTCCTTCTCGGACGGCTTCCTCAAGATGAACTCCCATGCCCACCATCTCGGTGAAATCACTGGGTGCACTGGCAACCATTCTGTCATAGTAAAATGAGCTTAAGGTCTTTAAGAAGATCTTTGTCATCTCTTTTTCCTCAAGAGGTGGACAAATTTGAGCGGCAATTTCACGCCATCTCTGAGCGTACTCCTTAAAGGTTTCCTTGTCCTTTTGTGACATTGATCTGAGTTGATCTCTGTCTGGTGCCATGTCCAAATTGTATCTGTATTGTTGGACGAAGGCAGTGCCAAGATCTCTGAATGTGCCAATCGTAGCACGGTTTAAACCCATGTACCATTTTAATGCAGCACCGGTTAAACTATCCTGAAAGTAGTGAATCAGTAGGTCCTGATTCTCCGTCTGAGCTGACATTCTCCGAGCGTACATCACCAGATGGCTCTGAGGGCAAGAGTTACCCTTGTACTTTTCAAAGTCGGGCACTTGGAACTTGTGCGGGACTTTCACATTGGGGACCAAGCAGAGGTCTGCGGCGTCCTTTCCAAATAGATCCTGACCGCGAATGGCTTGCAGTTCCTGCTGCATTTCCAAGAACTGTTCCTGGAATTCATCCATTCGGTCAAACATAGTTTCCTTTTTACCAGAAGGTATATGTGGAATCTGTCCTCCCGGGACAGTGTGCACCACAGGGGGTGGTACCGTGACTACGGCCGTGAATCTTGGCGTTTCCTGAAGTTTGTAACCTTCAGGAGTCTTCAATATGCCTCTGGCATCTTCGCTTTCCCGAAGTTTGTAACCTTCAGTGATCGGAGGAACATATCCTTCCGGGATATAGTTAACAGGCATGCCCCAGGGACGATCTTTCGGCATTTGATACCTAGGATCATACTTCTCCACTATGGGCGCTGAGGTGATCTCTGAGATCATAGTTCTTTGTAGCTGAGCTTCTGTCATGGCTTGCATGTCGTTACGAAGCTTTCTCATATCCTCTCTCAGAGCGTCGATCTCTTCTTTCAACTCTCTGTTCTCTTCCTCAGATCATCCATCCTTTTCTGACGATTGGCCCGAGTATTGTACGAATGAGACAGTTTGACTCTAGAACCGAGACACAAACGTGAGATTCGTAGGTAAGAAGAATACGTGACGTGAGAATGATGAATGCAATGATTATATTAATTGTTTTTTGGTTTAATCAAAATAAACTTCGACAATTAGATTGCAAATATCAAACGGTGGGGAAACCCCTTTTTATTGAAATTCAAAGAATTGCGGAAATGAAAATACAGTCGATTACAAAGTGCAGAAACAGAAACCTAAGCTAAGGGGTCCTGAGAGAACTCGGGTGCTGATTCTGGTATCTTCCTTTTCTTTGACCGGGGCTCTGGAGCCGTTGTCGGGTTGTCATTCCTTTGCCAAGTGAAAGGAGCGAGCAAATTCCTTTGGTCATCCTGACTATCCACAGCATGTTGCTCTAAAATCTCGATCAGAGCATCCTTATCTTTCAGCAGTTGCTGTATTTTGGTGCACTCCACGTTGAGGGTGCGATACTTGTTCTTCCAAGACCTCTTTTCCCGTTGAACTTTGTTGAGAGTAACCTGAAGCTTTTCAGTTTCCGTCATGAAGTACATGACAGATTCCCTCGGCGGAAGAATTCTGTGATGAGGATAAGGCATCTTTAGCTTGAGAGCTCTAGTTTGTACCCAGTGGAGATAAGGCTCCACCGAGACACAGTTCAGTTTTCCTAGAGACTCCCGTCCTTTCTTATGAACATATTTCCAAGCGTGCACTATTTCTGTCTTTAGTGCTCTGTCATTTTCTCCTTCCTTGAAGAAAAGACCTTTCAGATGAGCATTCCGGGGAACATGCCACATCGGGTATCCAAACTGACGGCGAACCAATATCGGATGATAGTTGATTCCTCCCTTAGTTCCTATAAGGGGTACGTTGGGGAAGTTTCCACAACGTTCAATGATCCTGATTCCATCATAAATACTATTTCACCAATCTATGTCAGAGTTGGTGAGAGACATGATCTTCTGCAACCAGCGCAAGGCACTCTTATGATCCCAGAAAGCAGCAGACTTAGGTAAATGGGAGATAAACCATTTGTAAAGCAAATGTACACAACATGTGATCTCCCCTCCGTTGTACAAATTCCCTAAGTGTACAGAATGATACGCATCTGCGAGCAAAGTCGGCACAGGGTTTCCAATGAGAAAAACCTTAATAGCGTTGATATCGACGAAGTTATTAATGTTGGGCAACAGAAATAATCCGTAGGTGAGTAAAACAAAGATGCTTTCAAAAGCAGTCTCGTTCCCTATACTAGCGAAGTACAGAGCTTTCTTTGTCAGAAACTTGGCTGGCAAACCTTGTATGCCACCCTTGGTAGTCATGTGAATCCTGGCTTCTGACTCATCCAAATGAATTGCTCTTGCAATGGTCTGATTCTTTGGAATTTCTTCCAGTCCAGAAAATGGAGCTTGATCTGTAATGTGTAGATCAATCAGATGAGAATACTCCTCCAGCGTTGGTGCTAGCTGGTAATCCAGGAATGTAAAGCAGTGATAAACCGGATCGTAGAATTGAACGAGCGTGTCCATGATTCCCTCAATCACATGGACCCTTAACAGAGGTAGCAAACCTCCGTACTTGGCTCTGAAGGCCTCTTGGTTTATGATCATTCTCGCCAAACCTCTCAAATCCTCTAGTTTTGGAACCTTGAAGGTGTACTTATGAGTTCTCCTTCTACCGAAATCCATTAGCACAATCCTTTTCTCTGATATTTGCAATCACAGTCTTAGTTTAATTTGAAAAACAGAGAGACTAGAAGAGAAATTTTTTTTGAATGTTTTAATGTTTTTTTTAAATGAATGCATGAATGCAGCACACAAAAACATAGAAAAAACATGGGGTCAAAGGATCGTTGTCATGGAGTCAAGGCTCTACCCATCCCAATGGTTTACTAGTGACTTTTGTACCTGTCTCTCATCATCATCAACTCTTGTCAAGAAAACACCAGCGGGCCGGGAACCGTGCTAGGTGATGTTTTTTGAAGAGTCCTCAGAAGAAGGTGGCATCGCATGACAACTATTTCCGATAGCCTCTGCGCCACTAAAGGGTTTTTCCTAGGTGTATACACAATCTTTCCACATGCGGCATCACACGCATTCCCATTAGCAGAAAAATAAACACATATATCAATTAGGAAAAGCAGTATATATATTTGTCCTAATGTCCTAGACTTTTTAAAGCTATGAATCCTATGTTCCAGACAGAAAATGGGTTCCCCGGTGGAAGCCCCAATCTGTGGTTTTCACACAAGAGAAGAGAAAAAAGGTTAGAAGATCCCCACGGTGGGCGCCACTTTTAAAGTTTCCACCTAATAGATGGGAAGAGAACAAGATCTCGCTACAAAGGTGAGATAGATCCTAATGACACTTCCCCAGCAGAGTCGCCATTTTTCTGTAGCGACCGGTTTTTGGATGTGGTTGCGAAGCACTACCGCTCTTTGATATCTACAGCTCGATTCATTTTTTATCCTATTAAAGCTGATAAAGGAAGGGAAATAGATGTCTCAAATTAACCCTGCTTGCAAACTGAGGTTAAACAGTCAAAATTGTTGGTTTACAGATGCTACAAATATTCGGGGGTCTCTATTAGGTTTATTTTTTTAAAAGTGGTGTTCGGTCGATTGGTGGGGTGTTAAGATGTTAGGACGGATGTATGGGATTTTGGGTTTTTATTTAGCGTGCTCGCTAAGATTTTTTCTTTCAATCTTATGCCTACGCATTCCCGTTTACCGAAACAGGGAAATCAGAGCGATAGTAGTTCCTCCTATTCTATGGGAGGAAATGGGTGTTTTGGTGTCTTGTTCAAAGCCCAAGATGTGAAGCGAAAGGTGTTTGTATCTTGTTCAAAGCCCAAGATGTGAAGCTAAAAGAGTCTGACTTTAGAGAGAATTGTCATCTCTAAAGAGGGGTTGTATGTCACAACTGTTTATAAAGGAGAATTACTTTAACCTGGATGTGTGAATCCGGCAATGCCATAATTTCCTTTATAGGAGATTTTTAACCTGAAGGAGAAGACTTTAACTCAGTGTAGAGCAATGCCATCTTTCCTTAGGAATTTCTCATGCTAAAAGAGGAACAGTGGCATGGATGTAGATGATCCAGAGGCTTGCCGCTTACAGCGATTAGATGAAGGAGTTGTTGATGTTTGTGTACTGTGAACGAGGCACAACTTTGATGCTAAAAGGTTGATTGGATCAACCAGTGGTTTTCTTATACAAAGCCTAAGAGGAGGCTAATATGTGTCTTGTACAAATCCCGAGAGAGAGGCTAAAAGGTTTTGACTCAACAAGGGAATCTTTTGGTATCTCATATAAAGCCCGAGATGGAGGCTATGGGGTTGATCCTATAAGAGGATCTTTTATACTCAACAAGAGAGTGTTTTTGTATCTCGTACAAAGCCCGAGATGGAGGCTAAAATTTGTTTGGCTCAATAAAAACCTTTTTGTATCTCGTATAAAGCCCGAGATGGAGGCAAAATGGGTGATTGACTCAACGAGGGAGTCTCTTATGTGTCTCGTAAAAAGCCCGAGAGGGAGAGGCTAAACGTTTGTTTGACTCAACAAGGGAGTCTTTTGTATCTCGTACGAAGCCCGAGAGAGAGGCTAAAATTGTTAGCTCCGCTGGGGAGAATTATTGTACAAAGCCCAAGAGGAGGCTATTGTAACTATTTCTGTTGAGTGACAGATCCAATATACTGATTTTAAAGAGAAAATCAGTTCTTATATGAGTAACACTGTACTCAAGGATTCGATTCAAGGAACAGGGGTATTTCCTTTTCTTTGAGGAAACGGGAAATCCAAAGGGTATTGAGATTGTCCGAGTCTATGGGTTTCCTTCCTATTTAACGAAGGCGTCACTTGAGAATGTCTTTGAGACTCAAGGATATTAGTCTATCCGTGTCTAGAGTTTCATCTTTTGTACTATGCTTTGAGAAACAGTAGTAGACTCTTTGAAAGGACTGTTCTATGAAGATGACTAAGTTCTGTTCCTATACCTCTAGGAGGTCGTCGGGACAATTTGTATGAAGCCCAAGAGGAGGCTGGAAACTTTTAAGAAGTCGAGTGGTCCTTGTACGAAGCCCAAGAGGAGGCTATCATTCCCGGAGGAAGAGATCATTATACAAAGCCTAAGAGGAGGCTGTGAATACTTCTAAGATGCCGACGGGTCCTTGTACTAAGCCCAAGAGGAGGCGGGGATGCTTTTAGGAAGCCTGTGGGTCCTTGTACGATGCCCAAGAGGAGGCCGATGCTTTTAAGAAGCCCGTGGGTCCCCAAACCTCGAGAAATTCAAGACAGGCTATTCACAAGGAATAGATCAAGCCAGGAAAGTTCGAGAATTTGGAAGAAACTCAAAGATGCCATTCACGGAGAATACATTCATCTCTGGGAGTAGAGTTTCTTGACAATTCCTAATGAGGACAGCCGAAGAGAAGACTGTATCTGGTGATCCTATTGGGGATCTAGCTGTCTATTTCTACGAATAAACGAAACGGCTTTACCTAGTTCTAGACGTAGCTACCAGGGAAACTCTAAATATCTATACTATTATTACACAGTTGATATGAGTTTATGAAAGAAGACTTACAGCGAAACAGCCCCACAATACAGTTATATGTATATGAAAGCGGTAAATGAAAGCGTATAAACACTTACTCGGTTGTAGAGCTTCCATGATGTTTGGTTAGTTGTTCAACAAAGAAAGATTGAAAACAACAATATATTTCAAAATCAAAGGAGAAAGTGCTTTGAAAAAGAAAGATTCGGGGCTTACAGCTCAAGGAGAGGCCCAGGGTTTTATCAGTGATTGCACTGTTGAATTTGTACAGAGGGACTTATACAAGTGACTGAGGCCCAAAAGGTTTTCTGTACAAAGGGATTTGGGTCTTACACTCTCTCAAGAGGCCCAAAAAGTGTTTAAAAAAAAGAGTGGGGCTTATAACACGAGGGTATGCCCAAATGACTTTTCATTAAAAATGGTGATCGCGCCGAGATTTTCTTTAAATGCAGAGGGGCTTATACAATATCTGAGGCCCAAAATTGTTTTGGTTAAAAGGGGGGTTGGGTCTTACACTCTATTAGAGGCCCAAAAGTTTTGAATGGGTCTTATAGCTCAAGGAGAGGCCCAGATGGTTTATTTTTAAACTGGCGACGATCATGCCGAATTTAAAAATGTACAGAGGGACTTATACAATAAGTGAAGCCCAAAATATTTCTGTACAAGTGGGTTGGGTCTTACACTCTAATAGAGGCCCAAAAAGTTTTGAAAATGATTTGTGAGGGTTGAATTAATCAAAAACCCTAATTTATTTCCAAAATATATTTTAATTGAATAAAAATTCAATTAAAATGATCAAAAATTGTTTAATATGTGGGAAACAAATTATGATCTTGGATTAATGCTTCAAAAATCAAGTATTGACCTACAAAATAATTAGAAGTCATTAATCTTTTTAAAATCAAGAGGGAAAAAATATTTTAAATGTTAAAAACAATTAAAAAATTAATTCTTTGGAAAAATATCAATTATATGAAATAAATAATATTTTTGGGATTTTTTGGGAAAATAAAATATTTCAACATTTTTTTGAATTATTAAAAAAAGAATCAACTCAAAATCATTAAAACTCAGAGAGAAATTAATTTTTGAATCAATTAAATAAAAATCACAAAATTCAAATATCAAATGTTGGAAAATGGCGCCAAGAACAAGGGCAAGAACACGCGCGTGTTCTGAGTTTCTCAGATTTGCATTTTCTATCCAATCTCACTGAATACTTAATCATATCATGCAATCCACATACCAATCAACTCGTTTCAACCTCACGATCATGTATATGACAATTAATTTCATTTAAGTTAAACATAAAACAAGAAATCATGAACAATCCTCAAGAACCCTAGATTCTGCATGAAGGCTGGGATTTTTGATACACGATTCAAACAATGCAATTAATTGAGGGGAAACATTCCATGCATGATTATGAACATATGGCCAAATTATTGTGCAGCAAAAATTGCATGGATCATAGAGTTAGAGGAGCTCATGCTTACCACTTGCAGCTGGTGATCGTGATTTGTGTTGGAGGTATTACAGATGAGTTGTGATGATCTGAATAGCTTCCCTACACCCTATGGAGTGTGTTTGAATGCTTGGACTTGATTGAAATTGGCTGGATCACTTCATGGCATCTCAACTGCAACTTGGTTAAAACCTTGAGAAATTGACTGGTGATTCTAAGAAATCAGTGTTCCAGTTGTTGTTTAAGTGTTTGATCAGCTCATATGTGATGTATATGAGGTGTGTGTGTGATTGGTTTGATTGTAAAAGCTCTCAAACTCAAAACACGATAGTGACTTGCCTTAGAAGGCAAAATTGGAGTGAAAGAAGATATTTTGAGGAAAGCATCTGTTTGATGGCTTTGGTGTACTCAAACTGATCACAATTGAGCTCTATTTATAGTAGAGCAAGTTTGTTTTGCAAGGAATAGTGAATGGCAACTGCTGAGTAGGTTTGGCCAATGCTGGCAAATGAAAATCCAAGTCTTCTCTAGCCATTGACTAGAGGTTAGGGCACAGGCTGCTGGTTCCCTTGGTCTTGGATAAGTCTTGACTGAATTCAGTTGAGAATGGCTCAGTCCATGCCACCTTGATGCTTCCATTGAATGCTCCAATCCAAAATTGGAGTCTTGTCCCTATTTTAGCAATTCTAGGTTCAACATGCTATTTCTTGTTCCAAAGACTTTGGAGGCTTGGCTCAGTGATTGTCCCCTTTAGATTCAATCCTCAGATGTGTCCAAAGTGATGACAAGGCTTGGAATTGGCTGATTTTGGCAAATCAACCAAAAGTGCAAAAATCTGCCTTGCCTTGGCAGATTTCAGCAAGGCATCTTGCCAATGTCATATCTCATAGCTCAAATTGATTTTGGTAATGTTCTTGGTCATTTTGGAAAGCCCTTACATGATACAACAACTGTTTGAACATGTTTGGTTTTGATCTCTTTTGAATCCAAGTGAAAAATCCCCCTACATTTGGAAAAAAGTAAAGGCAGATTCTGACTTAGTGAAATTTTCACTAAGTGTTGGAACAAAGTGACTTTTCTTGATTTTGATCACTCCATAACATAAAATCCATGAGGAATTTGGACATAAGTCAGTGTTGCACCCCAAAATTTGCTCTCCTTACTTTAGTACTAACTGGCTTATGTTTCATTTCATTTTTGCATTATCATGTGTGCATATCATTGGTTCTTAGCATCGGGTCAAGGTGCCTGAGGCAGTTCAAGAGGAGAAGATGTTCTTCAGAGGGTCAGGCAAGAGTCCTTGTACTGTCCAAGAGAGCTCAAGTGGATCACTCTCTCCTAACCAGTGCAGAAATTAGGGTTTTGAGATTCTTTGGCTTATTGCTCCAATGGGCAAGCTTCTTGGGTTTTTATCATCACCAAATGGCATATCTTATCTTTGTTGGAGAGGATACACATCATATTCAGAGGAATTTGGATTTGGAGACTGTGTTATTTCCTCCTAGACTGAGGGTACCTAAATTAGGGTTTGCTATAAAGTCAGTTTATTTCTGATTTTTTGGGCAAGACTTGATTCCATGGTGTTCCTTGGGTCCCTTAGTATCTAGGAATGGAAGATTGTCCATCAGTTTGGTTCATGAGAGGTTCAATTGGCCAATGGATTGGGAATCAGGAGATTTAGGGGAAAAGTCAACAGTGAGAGGGGAAGTCAACTGTGAAATTTTGAGGTTCTCTTCAAGGTTTTCAAGGTCTCACATCCTCATATGGTCTTCAAGAGTCAAATTTCATACCATTTATCAAGAATCAAGGGTTGGTACAAAAGTTAATAAATATGGAAATGACCTATAATTTGAAAGTTTCCATTTTGGGCAAGTTCTTACACTACTTTCAACTTGACTTTTCATCATCAAAGAAGCTTCAAATGAATTTTCCTCAAACATGAAAGTTGAAGATCTTTTTCTCCCCTTTCCAAAAAGTACTAGATGGTCTCCATATCATTTGTGAAACTCAAGTTATGATCAAAAGAAGGCAAAGTAGTTTTTTAGGGTTTTCTCATGATTCCATTTGCATTTTGGGACATAGTGACCTATAATTGATTCCATTGCTTCATGTCACATTCTAACATCAAAGAACATTCCTTAAGGATCATTTTGGGCCTTTGAACCAAGAAATTTCATGACTTATTCATTACTTATTTCACATGGTGCAAAATTGCCAAATTATTGAAAACTCATGAACCAAGACATCTCAAGGCCCAAATCCAATTCAGGTGTGATTAGCAATTGTTAAATAAGTGATCCGTCATGAAAGTATTGGGTGTGCATACATGGAGGAGGGTGTATTTCACATAATGCAATTTTCCAAAATCACCCAAAACTCATTAAGTGAGGAATTAATAAGGCCCAAGTGATGATCAGTGGATTAACCCTAAGTATTTAAGATTACTCATGCACTAGTTGGGAAAAACACACGTTATTTTGGAGGAGAATCAAGTTCTAACTCTAAACCTTTTTTTCATCGAATCTCATCACACACAGCAGCTTCTCCAAAAATTCTTCCTCAGTCTTCCTCATTGGGATCCATAGAACACAAAGCAACCATCATCTGGAGCTAACAATAAGGATACAGTTTGCATAATCTCAGGTTGGTGCAATTTTTCATGATCTTAAAAATCCTTTTTTAAACGTGCATAATGATATTTGATACCCACTGATAATTCTGATGTATTTTATGTTGAGTTTAGACGTGTAATATGGTGGTATCGCGAGTTTTAAAGTTTTGGATCCATACTTGTTTCATTCGTTTCTCTTTGTATGTTGATTATTTGCAATTTTTGATGTGATATTCTTAACCCTCATGTTTTTCTGATCAGTTTAATGTACTCATGAGGGATTTCTGGGAATTTTGGGGGTGGTGGTCACCGGAGATGACGACCGGAGCTAGGGCTCTGGCGTCTGGTTCTTTCTCCGGCCAGGCTAGGGTTTGGAGGTAGGAGATGGAATCATGACCGTCCATCAGCCAGATCGTGCGATCCTTAGCTTGCCACGCATTTTAAAAATATGTTTTATTTTATGGGTTGTATGCGTGACATCCTATAATAACTATCATGTTCCATAAATCTCAGCCATTCCTTTTATTAATTTTTTGTTTTGATGGTTTAATCTGGGACGCTGGATCCATCTGATGGCCATTATGAGGCCAGCGCATTAATGATAGTGCATGATATGCACGTGTTCCTTTTTTTTTTTTTTTTTTCTGATGGATTGTTGGTTTGGGCTCGCTAATTACACCCCCACTTAAGCCCTTGTTTCATTCTCAACGTGTTTGGGTTGCTGGGCACACCCCCCATGTTTATTTCCCTATTTTTATTTTATTTAACCATTGCATTTCATTTTAATTTTTTAAAAATAGTTTCTTGCATTAAAAAATTCCCAAAAAATTCATGAATCATATTTATAGTTTTATAAAATTTTCTCAAATTTTATTTTTTATTTTTATTTTATTTTTAGCATCTGAAATAATTATTTAATATATTTTCTTTTGAATTTATTCCTTACATGCATACTCTAACTTGTTTATTTTATTTCTCATCATCCATAAAACTTTTTGAACTCTTCCTTTTTGAATTGTTTCATCAACATTTTGAATTACATTAAAACATTTTTCTCTCATTTTTAAAATCATTTCATTTGCATTTTAGTCCTCCTCTTTTGCATATTGAATCATGTTTCTTGTCTGAACTTTGCATAATTGTTTGGGTGACCTATCTTATGATATTTTGCATGAGTTTTTAATATGTTGTTTGTATTTGGTTGAGGTGTGTTGGGTCTTAATTTGGTAATTTTAAAATATGCTTTGCTAATTGTTTGGATTACTTTTGTTTGAGGCCTTCTTGTATGCACATCCATGGTCATGTCTGGTCACTTGTTTGAGAAGGCACTTGTGACATTGTTTGGGTTTGCTTATTTGACTTCATAAACCATGTTTGAATTGTTATAGGTCATTTGGTTGCCATTACATGTCATTGGTGTGAGGTTGTTGCATACTTTGTGCATATGTTCAGTGATTGATTTACACGCCTCTTTGTGTTTCATATTCTCACTTCTTCTCATCTGTATCTCTTCATGATTTACATTTGGTTTATGTATGCCATGCCATATCATTTATTTGCATTTAATTTGATGTATGTTTCTGACTTTGGAGCTTTTCATTCATTTCATATGTCATTCATGCTTCATCTTACATACTTGAACATGCTTCCCTTATATGCTTCCTTCTTCTTCTATTGATGTTTAATACTTGGATATCTGTTTGCATGCCTTATGTGACATTTGCATAGCATGTTTAGGCACATGTTTAGGTCATCCACATTCTGACTTGGATGAGTTTTCTTTGGTTGGTAACCATTTCTCTTTGGTTTGTGGCTTGCTTGGGGTTTCATTTGTCTTATTGTTACGTACGTCTGTTTTGTACTAACCTTTTATGCAGAGGCTGAGGTAAGTTATTTAAGGGTGTGGATAAGTATCCATGTCCACCATTATTCTTTCCTTCTCTCATCTTTTCTTTTCTTTAGGCTTAGGTTGTTGTCAAACCTCCCTTTAGGGCCATCTTTGCATGATAACATTATGATAGATTTTCCCAGTAGTGTTTTTCTTTTCTTTTAAGTCTCTCTTCTCATCTCATAACATCTCTAAGATACTTAATAAGGTCAACTTGCCTTGCACACGAGCCTTAAACATAGTAAATGAAGATTGAGGGGCCCCCCTTTTCTCTTCTAGAGTGTTGAGCATACGTCCCATTAGGGGCGACCATGCGACGCATTCGCTCCCGTGTCATAGACTTTGGTTCAAGTTGAGTTACGAACTAACTCAAGTCACTTCTGTCCTAAAAAATACAAACGAACTTCAAACCTTTTTGTCCTGCGGGATTGTCAAACTAAAGGCTATTTTCAAAAAGGGCACGTTATTTTCCGTCTGAGTCGCAAACAGGCATCGACCCTAACTGCCGGACGCGAACTTAATGTCGCTCATAAAAAAACACAAAAAGAACTTGGTCCGAACTACGTTGGCTCTGAATTCCCCATTGCACAAAGGGGGTATGTAGGCCTAGGACGTCAACGTCCTACCGAGTCTGTCTTTATTTTCCCTTCCCCCGTCTTAGTACAGCCATAGATGATAGGATAACTCACCCTTAGAATAGACAACGAGCGTGGATCCCATCGAGTACGATGGACGCGTGGGGTGCTAGCACCTTCCCCTCGCGTAACCGACTCCCAAACCCAGGCTATGGTTGCGATGACCATTCCTTTCCCTCTTCCTCAGGTTTATACGGTGTTCCCTTTCCCTCTCTTGGGATAAATTTACACTGCTGGCGACTCTGTTTTCTGCGCCACTTTCACGTTTGTACCTGGATGAAAATCCTGGGAGCGACAGTCAGTATGAAGCTTTTGTAGAGGGCAATGTGATCTACAAATCAAGATTTGAATGGGGAACAATGGCCTTGTGGTTTAGGAGTTATGGTCCTCCAAAGTTGGCACATTAGTGTCACTTTCTCCATAACTTAGAAATTTTTCTAAGTTTTTATGGTTACCCCTTTTACAAGTTATCCCACTTTCTTTGATTTTTCTTGATGAATGATGATTCAAATCATACATTAACATCATTTTAGGGTTAAAAATCAATTTTGGTGAAAAATCTCAAAAAGTCAAAGTTGATTTTTGTGCACAGTTGACTTTTTACCAGATGAATTCCAAACTGTGCAATTCTTTAGGAAATCATGTCCTTGACCTAAATCAAACTTGATGGACATGTTCCATGGGTGTCATAGGGTATATTGAATCAGGTCTTAGGGTTTGGGAGCATGTCCTGGTCAAAATTCAAAGTTACAGTTGACTTTCCTTGCGAAGCCCTAATTGTGGTGCAGATGAAATTGAGACTTGTTGCTCAAGCTTCTTGGATTAATCCATTGTTGCAAATGGATTAATATAGTATATTAAAGCCCCCCAAATCATTTCTTTAGGTCTTGGTTCATGATTTTTCCCAAAAGTCAACTTAGGGGTGAATTAGGTCAAGAAACCCTAATTCCTGATTTTTGATGTATACATCCCCTGAGGCCAAATTGACTTGATGATTGGGTCCATGAGGTTCCATGGAGTATATTAGGTTATGTTTTGGATCATTGGCTTGTGCCCAGATGAAAAATTTCCATCCGGAGGCCCTGGTCGACCAAAACCCTAATTTGGTGACACTGTCGATCTTGAGACTTGATCCACCTAGAAGGGAGCAGCCTTGTACTTAATCCTTGAAGTGGGAGTCCTTTTGATCCATTGTGGATATTTTAGAGGCTAGACAAGTTGAAGATCAAGTCATTCCTTGATTGATCCTTTGTCTAAGGCTCTGAGAGGGCTTAAAACCCTAATTTTGATTGTAGTGAATGCTCAACGACCCTTGAGGCATTTGATGAGGCATGATGGTTCATCCATATTGTGATGATGATTTGCACAATGATGGGAAATCTTAGTGGTCACAATTTGGGGTATGACACCAATTATCCTTTTGGTAATAGCAGGCTTTGACCTCGTTTTCCATCCTTTTGGTGGAAGGGACTGTGTGCGTGCGTGCCCTATTATCCTTTTGGTAATAGCAGGCTTTGACCTCATTTTCATCCTTTTGGTGGAAGGGTATGTGTGTGTGTGCCCTATTATCCTTTTGGTAATAGCAGGCTTTGACCTCGTTTTCCATCCTTTTGGTAGAAGGGTCTCTGTGTGTGTGTGCCCTATTATCCTTTTGGTAATAGCAGGCTTTGACCTCGTTTTCCATCCTTTTGGTGGAATGGTCTGTGTGTGTGTATGCCCTATTATCCTTTTGGTTATAGCAGGCTTTGACCTCATTTTCATCCTTTTGGTGGAAGGGTCCGTGTGCGTGTGTTACTATCATCCTTTTGGTGATAGACCTGTCATCCTTTTGGTGTCAGATAGTTGTGTGTATGCCCTATTATCCTTTTGGTAATAGCAGGCTTTGACCTCATTTTCATCCTTTTGGTGGAAGGGTCTGTGTGCGTGTGTTACTATCATCCTTTTGGTGATAGGCCTGTCATCCTTTTGGTGTCAGATAGTTGTGTGTGTGTGCCCTATTATCCTTTTGGTAATAGCAGGCTTTGACCTCATTTTCATCCTTTTGGTGGAAGGGTATGTGTGCGTGTGTTACTATCATCCTTTTGGTGATAGGTCTGTCATCCTTTTGGTGTCAGATTCTCTTGTTATCATCCTTTTGGTGATAACTACTTTTGCAAGTTATCCTGTTACTCCACCTCCCAAGCATCTCCTTTCTTTTCGGACAAATTTGTGGTCTTCTTCATATCTAATTGTCTTCTACCTTGAAAGAATGAACATCATAGCCGTTCATCTTACTCGGTTTAAGCCAATTAGATAGGGGCATCTGTCATATCCCAAATTTGTCCTACTTGTGTATAATTTTCATCTGTACATCCACCCACTGACAATTATTTAGAAAAATCCAAAAAAAATATGTTGTCTTCAACTTCATCCCTCTTTTAATTTTTATCCATATATATTTAACCATTTTTATCCTTAATCCAATTAAATAACCATTTCCATATTCATTTAAATTTCCCATATTTATTTCATATCCAAAACCAATTTTCAAAAAAAATCCATTCAATCCATATCCATATCCATTTGTGTGAAACAATTATCCATTTTTCATCTATTTTCAATTTCCATTCCATATCCGTTTCATAATCCATTTCAAACCAATTATCCATCCATATCCATTTATTTATCCATTTACCGAACCATTATCCATTTTTATATCAATATCCATTTAAAACCATTTTTATCCATATTTTATCCATGTTTACCTTTTCTAATCCATATTTTTCTAGTATCCATCAATATCTATAAACCATTTCTAATTATTTCATCCATGTTCAAATTTTATTCAAAACACCATTATATTTTTGCAACCTAATCCCAAAAATAACCAATTTCCAAACCCATTTACCTATATCCATATCTAATTTCATTATCCATTCTATTTCCCATTAAATCCAAATAAACTAAATTCAAAGTTCAAGGTCCACAATCAGATGTCAAAAATACAAAAAAAGCCATTCATCAATAGAAGTCTACAAAATATCCTTTCTACAAGTCCAAGAGGTACAAAAAATGAGAAACCCATGATACAAGTGATACTTGCTAAGTCCATTTTCATTTACAAAGGGCAAGCCCAAACCCCACATGATCAAAAAGGAAGAATAAATAAAATAAGCTCATGTGAACATAATGAACCCACAAAATCCGCAGCAGCCACCATCACAATATGCCAAACACACCGCATCTGCAAAATAAGCCATAACGCACATCACCTGGCATGACTTTTCAAACCAATTCCCAACTTGGCAAAACTCACCATCCTGCAACACACACAAACCGTTCACCATTATAAGATGGACCCACATGAAAACAACCAACAGCAACAATGAATTCTACACAATACAACCAATTTCGTCCCACTTTTCACGCACCAGCCATCACACTTACTGGCCCGCATCATTCATAATCAACCCAAAACCGTACCTACGTACAACACTATTCCACGCCCCATCAATTTCAAAATCAACCTGCTCAATACACATTGCGAAAATGAGATTTCCAGCTCACAAATTGTACACAATAATTCTTCCCATTTCACCCTCTTATTCTCCTATAAAGCAGACCCTATTCATTATCTTCTAAGAAGCCCTAGCCGCCACAAAACCCCTTTCACAAACCGAAAATCTTCCAACAACAACAAATTCATTCAACTTTCTTCATCCATCTGTAAATCATTCCTTTAAACCTTAAAGCTATTAAGCAAACCACTACCTCAAATCAACACAAAACTACAATCCACTGTATCTTCTTCCTCTCTTTCCGCCATAAACTGACATAACTCTTTCTCGACTCCAAATCAAACACAACCGATACCGACAACAACCTTCTCAAAAACCAGATCACAAAAACCCCATTCCCCAAAATCGAAACTCAGATTTAGAATCAGAGAGATTGAGAAGGAGAAATATAAAATTGAGAAGAAGAATGAGCAAGACTCAGAGCGATGCAAACCTGAAGCACGAATCGGACGCGAGTGAACGTAACGAGAAGGCGAGCGAGAGGGTTAGATGCCACCATGAATGGGTCGTGCGGTCCATGCTGTTCCATATGAACTTCTTCTTATCACCATCTCAGCTCACATACACGGCCCACCCCTCCTTTTGTTTTTTGGTCTTGTTCTTTGTTTTTCTTTAAAATATTTTATGTAGATTTTTTTATAAAAAAAAAGGATTATTATTAATCTTTTATCATAATTTTGTTTAATCTCATACACAAATTTCATCATGTTTATTTAGTTTTTTTTTTATTTTGATTTATTTCATTTCCATTTCCATTTCATTTTTTGAGCCAATGATATAAAAATAATCTTGATGTTTGGGTGATTTTTTTAAAATCGGTACCAAATCTTGATTTATATGATGCCTACCACCTATTTATTTTTATCTCGATTTTATTATTTTAATTCTATTCACTTTTGGTCAATGAAAATCAAAATATCAAGATTTATCGATTTTTCGATTTTAAATCTTGATAAAGGTGAGACCTTTATTCTTTTTCCTATCTTTCTCGATTTTATTATTATTTTTTTTCATTTATTTTTATTCATTTTGGATCAATGAAAACCAAATACAAAAGATTATCGATTTTTCGATTTAAAATCTTAGTAAAGGTGAGACCTTTATTCTTTTTCTTGTCATTTTCGATTTTATTTCATTTTTGGGTCAATGAAAATCAAATACTAAAGATTATCGATTTTTCAATTTAAAATATTAGTAAAGATGAGACCTTTCTTAGTTTTCCGATTTTTATGTCTATTTCGATTTATATTCTTTTATTTTCACTTTTGGTCAATGAAAGTCAAAAATCGTTGATTATCGATTTCTCGATTAAATTCTGATTAAGACGAGACCAATTTTATTTTATGTAAATATTATACCTTGTTCATATTATCTCGATTATATTATTCATATTCTTATCATATTGTTCATATCCATATTCATGTTTATCTAGCCATTTCATTTGTTCACCATTAATCAAAAAACACTAAAAATATCGAAACCCTAAAACAATAATTGATGGACTATTGGTTGCTTGGCGACTTTCGATCAAGGCTTAGCTTAGGACACCTTGCACACACACGGCTTTCTCTTGGGCTGCCTTACAATGAGACCCTTTATTTCATGTCATCCCTTGTACTTTACATGTATCCCGCTCCCCATTCCGATGTACGCATTTAGTTTTCTTTTGATTGTGGTTTGTTTACTAGGAGCACCCCTAGGGACTAGCATAGACAACCCATTTTCAAACTAATTCTCGGTTCGTCGTCAAGCCATTTTCAAACAAACCCTTTTCAACCAAACTCTCGATTCCTCGTCGAGCCATTTTCAAATCAACCTCTCACCAAATCATTTTTTCAAACCAAACTCTTTTCATACAATAAACCCTTGGTCCAACGTCGAGCGGACTTTCATAATAAAATTCAAAAACAACTAACAACTATCACAACTCTTTTAAGGTGAAAAATGGTGGTCCAAGTCTTTGATCTTCCTTCGATTGTTTGGGTGCGAGTTCTCTTACTCGTGTGTGAGCAATTGACGCCTCTTCTTTTAACAAATCAAATCCTTTTCAAAATAACCTCTTCGCATACAAATAAACCCTTGATCCAACGGCAAGCGGATTTTCATAATAAAACTCAAAAATGACTAACAACTATCGTAATTCTTCTTCAAAGTGAAAAATGGGGGTTCAAGTCTTTGATATCTCTTCGATTATTTGGGTGCGAGTTCTCTTACTCGTGTGTGAGCAATTGACGACTCTTTTAAAAATCAACCAACTCCCTTTTTTGTGGGCGTACCACGAACTACGACTGCTCTAATTCTTTATTCTCGTCCGAGTAAAGATACGTAGGCACAAGATTGCGATGATCTTGGCGAGCACACTACCATCTTTTTCCGTCAAACCCCGTAGTCAAACTATGATTACTCTGATTTCTCATTCTCGTCCGAATGAGCATACGTAGGCCCGAGGTCGCGATGATCCTGCCGAGCACCCTATCCTTAAACCCCCCATTTCCCCTTAGTATCTTTTCCTTTTATCTTTACCTTTCCGCATTTATTTTAGAGAAGAAAACAAACAAGCTTAGCTAACGAGTATCGCAATTCGAATCAAGAGGTTCCCGTTGAGTACAACGGACGTGAGGGGGTACGCGTACCTTCCCCTCACGTAACCGACTCCCGAACCCAGAATGTGGTTGCGACGACCATGTTCTTACTCCCTCCTTAAAGGTTTTCTCGATATTTTCCTTTCCCTCTTTTGGGATAAATAAAGTTCAGTGGCAACTCTGTCGAACCGTTCCGCGCCTTTCGCGCGAAGGGTCGTGTCTTCGATGAAGCGATTTTTTTCGAGGTGCGACACCTACATAAAAGCCTATTATTTTAGACATATGTAAATAAGCAATTAAAATAATGTTTAAATAGACTAACAAACTAAAAAACCAATGAGACTAAAAATTTATCTGCATTGACTTATTTTAACTTACTTATTAGCATAAGTTTTGTGAGACTATTAGTTTAAAATAACTTATGAAAACAACTTATAACATTGTTCATAAGGTTTTTTCATCTTATTTTCATAAGTTCTCCAAGATAACCAATTTTTATTTATGTATTTTAACTCAAAGTACAAAATATAACATAATGAAAATAAAAAATTATTCATATTTATTTAAATAGGTCGGCCTGTTAGGCTTAAAAGACTTTTTTTTATTGCCTGAGGCCTAGCCTTTTTAACTAAATAAGCTTATAAAAAAGCCTAGGCCTTTCCTATTTAAAAAAAAATCTTGGCCTGGCCTGAGCCTCTGTAGGCTAGCCTGTAGGCCCCTGTTATCGGTCTGGCCTATTTCCATTCCTAGTCACACGTCTTCTTATCAGAGTCAGAATCATATTGACAATAGCCACACACTAGACAAAAACCATATCATACATAATTTTTCTCTTAGATAACATGTGCAATTATCATCAAAACTTAAAGGGCAGATGTAGAACCAAATCTTGTTCTTACAATCTCCCCCTTTTTTATGATGACATATAATGCATTTTGATAAACAATTCGTATAGGGTAATCACCATAAATCCATAGATTCAGAGATAAGCTTAACGGGCTCCCCCTGATTCTGTTACTCTTAAAATTCATTTATGCTTGTTCAGAGTCTCCCCCTGATCCCAAGACTCACAAAATGATTTTGAAGTAGAATCATATCAACAGAGAAGGATTACTTCTCAGTGACGTCTCATCAGAATCTGACTAGAATTGGCTGGTCTTCATCTCAGAACCAAGCTTGCTATCAGAATACTGTAGACATATCAAAACCTGATTTGTCTTATTAGACTTGATGTCTTACATTATATGTCAGAAACTGGTAGATACTTTCTTAGATGTCACGAATCATGTATCAAAACCAAATCTTTAATATCTTAGCACAGATCACCAACAGGTGCACATATCCTCATGTCATTTGATGGTTCAAAAACTGAATATTTTCTTTAATGACCGTGACTTGATTTGATCTCCGAAAGATTCACATTCTTTTAATGTTGGAGTTTAGATACTATTTGAAGTTTAGATACCATTGAATTTTTGATACCAATTGAATCATTCTTTCAGAAAGTTTACAACTTCTGACAAGTTTTGGGTATCAGCGCGAAACTCATGGATATCCCTTAGTTTCTGATAACTTAGTGGTCAACACCAGATATTCATATATTATCAGATCGAAGCTTGTTTAGCATTCTTCTTTCTTGTTCAACGACTTCTGAGTATATGCTTCTTGATCATATCTTCTGATATCTTATCAAATACAAATCATGTATTCTGATATATCATAGCTTCTGATATGTGTTATCTTTTGTCTTCTGATAGCCTGTTATAACATACAGTGAACTTTTGCGAAGTTGCTGATCAATTCTTAAACATTAGTGGTCAACACAAGATATTCATATATTATCAGATCGGAGCTTGTTTAGTATTCTTCTTTCTTGTTCAACGACTTCTGAGTATATGTTTCTTGATCATATCTTCTGATATCTTATCAAATACATATCATGTATTCTGACATATCATAGCTTCTGATATGTGTTGTCTTCTGTCTTTTGATAGCCTGTTCTAACATACAGTGAACTTTTGCAAAGTTCCTGATCAATTCTCAAACATATGGTTAGAAATAAAATATATACAATTATATTTGGGATGAGATTCTTAGATTTAGGCATATCAAAATCATTATATTTTCTCCCCCTTTGTCAGAAATCAAAAAGGTAAAAAAAAATGACAAAGAAATAGAAAAAGAAATTTCATTAATACTAAATAAGAAATTATAATGGGAGACAACAGGTTGTTATACAAGATGTTCCAACAACAAAGCTAAAAGAAGACATGTCAGATAAGATGTTCCAACACGGTGTTAGGACATCATGTTTGTTACTAACAGTAGGATGTTTGAAGATTTAAGGAACCAATCAGAACGTGAAGCAGGGAATCAGCCAACAGAAGATTGAAAGCCCAACGCAGCAGAAGGCTATAAAAGAAGACCAAGACCTAGACCAGGAAAGGGAGAGAGAACGACATAGACTTAGGAATCCTATTTTGTAAAGTATGGTTTAGGGTTTTGAGAGTCGTAGGTTTCTCTTGTAAGTCTCCCTCTATATCGATTTGATACAGTGTGGAAGACATAGATACTTGTACTGATTCAGAAACCCGTAGGTAATGAATCGTGTATTGTTCTTGGAAGAAGCTTTTAAGCAAATCCAAGTTAACTTGTTAGTCAAGGTAACTTGACTAAACTTTGTATTTAAAGGGGTGTCTTTCTATAGGATGATGCAATTATGGTGTAGTAACTGTTAGATAATCACAAGTTGTGATTTAGGGAGTGATATGGGTTTCTCTTATCTAGGATGGAGTTTTTAGATAAAGTCTTCAGTGGGTAGTGAAAGGTAAACGTGGGAGTTTACTGTAAACCAGCGATTATTTACATAAAACTATACTACTGATAATGCATTCTTCTTCCTGGATTGGTATCCCCCAGATGTAGGTGATTTGCACCGAACTGGGTTATCATATTCTGTGTTGTTTATCATTCTGTAATTTATAGTTCAGTTTGATTAACATGTTGGAACAGATGTCGAAACATCTGTCTATCTGCAGTTACTGATATTTAGGGTATCAGTTTGCTGTTTTGTTCCTTATTTAATAATTATGCAGAACAATGTCTTGACATGTGTTAGGACATCTGCTATCTACTATGCCAGAATTTCAATTGGTATCAGAGAAGGCACCTTGTCTGTTTCTGGATGAGATCTTTGGGAGATACTTTCTAGTGTTTTAAACAAGGAGGAGTTTTGGAGATCAGATCATTCACTCAGACATACTCACGAGTATTAATGGATAGGATGGATGTTCTGGATCGAAGGTAACAACTTGGTGGTTGTTCATGTCTCTGTGGAGCTGCTACAACAACTGCAGGAGAAGTGGCTAGTTCTCTGATTTTTTTTACGTATATGCCACCTTTTGAAATGAATAATACCAAAATGCCACAGTTTGAAAAAAAAATACCAATCTGCCATACTTTTAGTTTGGGTTCGTCCTTCCAATGGACGACCCATTGAAGAGAAAATCGTGCATGAAAGGGTTCGGTCATTGGTTGGCCGACCCATTGAAGGTCTCTTTTTTTTTTTTTTTTTAAAATTTAAAAATAAATGTTTTATTATATTTTAATGTATTTCATTGTTTTGAAAAAGAAAAAACTATTTTTATGTTTTAAAATATTATTGAATAAACATTATAATTAATTTTATATTAAAATTAAATATATTTTATAATATGTAATTAAATAATTAATATTTTATTTTATAATATTTTATTATAATATTATTTTAAAAAAATTAATATATTTTTAATATTATTTATTAAAACATAGTATTTATTTTTTAAGTTTTAAATATTTTAAATAAAAAAAAAGGTCTTCAATGGGTCGGCCAACAAATGGCCGAGCCCATGCGTGCCTGAAAGTGCCTTCAATGGGTCATCCATTGGAAGGACGAAATCAAACTAAAAGTGTGGCATTTTGGTATTTTTTTTTCAAACTGTGGCATTTTGGTATTATTATTTTCAGAGTGTGGCATATGGGTACAAAAATCTTAGTTCTCTTGTTGGGGTATCTTATAAGATGTTCTGACATCTTATTAGGGCATGTTGAAGATGTTCCTTGGTGGTTCCGCTGGATATGTTTCTGATGGAAGAGCTCTGGTATTTATGGGATTCTAGAGTTGTGACTGAAGACAGATGGTGGAAGATCTCAATCGTCGGCCTCTATATTTGAAAATATCTGCATCTTTTCATTCCAAAGTCGGGAGCTATGGAATAGAGATAGTTGCTGGTAGATGTCTGTTATGGTGACTTGCTACTTGGAAGCTTGGTTCCATTGTGTATCTTGAAGTTAGTTGAAGAGAAAGGGAGTTGAGATTAAGTTTATCAAGTTCTTGCTCTAGGAATTTGAAAAATTATTGATCGGCTAAGTTGTCAAAGACACTTGAGAATTCTCTCAAGTCCACTCATAAATGCATATCAGTCATGCATCTGGAGTCTTATAGTTACTCTTCTGACTAGAGGGTGTTTAAGTGAAACACAAATCTGAAGAAAGTGGAGGTGATTTATTTTCACCATCCAAAAGTGGAAGGAAGGATTCATCTTTCTTAATCCTAAGGATGAATCCAATCTGAATGGAGAGTTCATAATTGTTGAGGTAAATAGGGTTCGTTCAGAGAAAATCTTAGTTACTTGAGTCAAGGGTGGCAACCTTGGTATCTCAACACTTTAATACTTGTAACGATTGAATACTTGATAAGTGTTCATGAAGTGATCTGTTGAAGTATGGCTTCAACAGTGACACAAGATTATTAAACAAGGATTTAAGATTAATTGCTATTTGTGAAGTTCACAAGTACTTAATTGATTATTCTTGTATTTGAAGTTCAAGATTGCTGATGTTCAACAAGATGTTGAAACATCTCTTCATCTGGGTTTGTGCATAATCATGGGAGGGTACTGCATACACGTTTGGATCTATTTCTCCTAGGTGTTGACCTAAGAATCTGCTTCATTTTGGTGTGGCAGAAGCATATGATCTCTAGAGAGTTTCCTGGCAAGAAACTGGTCTAGACAAGGTGATGTTGAAGATGATGAAGAAGACATCATAATCTTGATGAATATTTCTTGGATCAGTTTATTTTTGATCAAGGAGTATTGGAGTGCAGCAGGTGTGTTCCAGTTGTTACTAGAAGCATCTGATGTTTATCTGGAAAGTATCCTGGCAAGAGACTTGTCCAGAATATGGTGCTGGTGATAGAACAACTTGGGTCAATTTATTTCTGATCTAGGTACATAGGAGCATGTGATCTTGCTCATCTTGGAGGTCAAGGATAAGTGGCAGTTATCTCTAAATTTCTACAGAAGGCTCTACTTAAGGAAAGTGGAATTCCTTTGGTATAGGTGTGGTGAAGAATCAGACTTGACACGTTTGAGTTCTTTGGAGTTGTGAAGCAAATATTCATCTAGGTGTGAGCTTGAATTGAATACATGTGATATGATTAAGCAAGATGGAGGTTATCTACTCAAACTTGGTTGTTGAATCAAGTCTATGAGAACATGGAACTCTTGTTCTGTTGTAGAGAGGAGGTTCTTCTAAGTGGCAGAAGGAAGAACTGAATTCATCAGCTGGATGTCGTATCAGAATGTTCTGACATCAAGCTTAACATCAGGATCTCAGTTGATGATGTGGCACATTAGCTTAAGATAAGCTTATCTACAAAGGAATGGAAGATGTTGATGCTTCAAAAAGGTCAATCTCATGCAATTTGTGGGAGCTACAAGTAGGAGAAGATGTTACATGTCCAAGGATTGGTGTATCCAAGATGGCTTGCTTTAGAGTAAGTGGATTATGTGACTTGAAGATCAAGTTTCATTGGTGGATCAGTGGTTCTTTTGGGGATCTGAAGAAAGTTGAGGTAATCAAATAGTGGCATTTGTTTACTCTCGAGCTGTGTCTTGGAACTAATTACTCTTGGGCAGAAGGGTAGTTGGTTGAAGACTTAAGGAGGTTCTGATTCAGTTCTATGTTGGAGCTTGTGGTAGAAGTTCTAAGTTGATTATGGAAGATTACCTTCTTCTGGTGGATGAGAGTTTATTTCTCTCTTTGGTTATCTGGAGTTCTTGTTGATCAAGCTGGCGGCGCAATGTTGTTTGAAGATCTTCAGTTGGATTACTATGCAGATAGTAAGTCCAGTGGTGGAACATATCAAGAACCATGTTGGTTAGTGATATATGAAGGATGTCCTAACTGATGTTAGAACATCATCTGGGTTTGTTATCCTTGGAGTAGGATTCTAAGTTCTGTGTATGGAACTTGATGTTCACATCTTGTCTAAGAAGTATTTATCTTGTCGTATGGGAGAATGATGAGTAAAGGACAATCTTGGAAGTCTGATGTGAATGTGTGTAGCGCGGTTTTTGTGATTTCGAATCACTATCGCTTTGGTACTACAGTTTGATTCATTTTTTATCCTATTGAGCTGATTAAGGGAGGGAAATAGATGTCTCCAATTAACCCTGCTTGCAAACTGAGGTTAAACAGTCAAAACTATTGGCTTACAGATGCTATCAAAATAGGGGGTTCGTCTTTGAGGGTATTTTCTTAAACACAAGAAGGATCTGGATTATAGGTGAGGCTTTTGGTTTAGGATACTAGACTCGGTTCTCTTGGTTTGATGTATGAAGGTACTAGACTTTGGGTTTTTTGATTAGTATGCTCGCTAAGATTTTACCATCTTATACCTACGTATTCCCGAAATGGGGAAATCAGAGCGATCGTAGTTCCTCCTATTCTATGGGAGGAAAAAGGTGTTTTGGTGTCTTGTTCAAAGCCCAATATTGAAGCTAAAAAAGAATTTGTATCTTGTTCAAAGCCCAAGATGTAAAGCTAAAGGGTCCTGACTGAGAGGGAATTTGTCATCTCTAAGGAGGGATTGTTGATTTTTGCGTGCCTTGATCAAAGCACAAGGTTGATGCTAAAAGGTTGATTGACTCAACCAGGGATTTTTTATACAAAGCCTAAGAGGAAGCTAGAAGTTGACTTTTTCGGGGGAAATGTTCTTTTTGTCTTGTACAAAGCCTAAGATTGAGGCTAAAAGGGTTAACTCAACAAGAGAGTACTTTCTATATGTCTTGTACAAAGCCCAAGACGGAGGCTAAAAGGGGTTTGACTCAACAAGAGAGTCTTTTATACTCAACAAGAGATTGATTTGGTGTCTCGTACGAAGCCCAAGACGGAGGGCAAAAGGAGATCAACTCAGCAAGAGAGTCCTTTATACTCAACAAGAAAGTCTAAAAAGGGGATTGATTCAACAAGAGAATCCTTTATACTTAACAAGAGAGTGATTAGGTGTCTCGTATGAAGCCCGAGACGGAGACTAAAAGAGTTTGACTCAACAAGAGAGTCTGAAAGTCGCTTGACTCGACAAGAGAGTCTTTTATACTCAACAAGAGAGTGTTTTATATGTGTCGTGTACGAAGCCCAAGACGGAGGCTAAAAGTTGACTCAACAAGAGAATCTTTTATACTCAACAAGAGAGTGGGTTTTTATTTATATGTCTTGTACAAAGCCCAAGACGGAGGCCAAAAGTGGTTGACTCATCAAGAGGGTCTGAAAAGGTTAGCCCTGCTAGGGAGAGTCATTGTGCAAAGCCCAAGAGGAGGCTAAACTTACTGCTGAGGATTATTGAGATCCTTAGGCAGGTCCAAGTGGGGAACTCTCATGAGAGAGACCGGGTTTCTTGCTGGAGATTGATCTAGAATGAGTGATGTTTTTTTTCCTATGTTTGTAAGGAACTTGAGAATTTCTTTGAGACTCAAGAGGCTTTAGACTGTCCAAGTCTAGATTTTTGTCTTTTGTATGATGCCCAAGAGGAGGCACGGGCATTAAGGGATGAGACTCAACCCTAAAAATGGTCGGAGTTTTGACTCTGGAAAGACTGCTCTATCAAAGGATGACTAAGTTCTGTCCTATACCTTTAAGAGGTCGTCAAGGTCCTTGTATTAAGCCCAAGAGAAGGCATGAGAACTTCTAAGAAGCCGAAGGGTCCTTGTACAATGCCCAAGAGGAGGCGGGGATGCTTTTAGGAAGCCTGTGGGTCCCCAAACCAAGAGAAGTTCAAGAAATGCAATTCACTGAGAAGAGATTATTCCAGGAAAGTTCGAGGATTTGGAAGAAACTCAAGAGATGCCATTCACGGAGAAAATATCATCTCTGGGGAGTTAGAGTTTCTTTGACAATTTCTAAGGGTTACAGTCTGAGAAAAGGTTCACCGAGAATACTGCCTTTCTCTTTGTTCCATATTGTTTAACCCCAAGAGAAGGGAATACTGTATCTGGAATCCTACTGGGGATCTAGTTTTGTTTGTATTAAGAGTGACCAACGAGGCTTTACCTAGTGCTAGACGTAGTTGCCGGGGAAAACTCTAAATAGCTATACTAGTATATATACAGTTGATATATGACAAGTATATATGAGGTTATGAAAGAAGACTAACCATGCGCAGCTTCCCACAATACAGTTATATATATAAAAGCAGTAAATGAAAGCGGATAAACACTTACCCGTTGTAGAGCTTCCATGATGTTTTGTTAGTTATTCAACAAAGAAATTAAACAAAGTTTTGATAACAACTATATATTTGGATTCAAATCAAAGGAGAAAGTATTTTGAAAAGATGGTTGGGGCTTACAGCTCAAGGAGAGGCCCAAAGTTTTAACAGTAAACGCACCGTTGTTTTGAATTTGTACAGGGACTTATACAAATGACTGAGGCCCAAAGAAAGGTCTTCTGTACAAAGGGATGGGTCTTATACTCTCTCATGAGGCCCAATGTTTTATTAAAAGAAAAGAATAAAGATGGGTCTTATAGCTCAAGGAGAAGCCCAGTTGATTTTGTTACAAAGGCGACGATCGCGCCAAACTTTTGAAAATATACAGAGGGACTTATACAATGTGTGAGGCCCAAACTATTTATTTACAAAGGGATTGGGTCTTACACTCTATTAGAGGCCCAAAGTTTATTTTTGTACAAGATACGGGGCTTACAACTCGAGGAGAGACCCAAGGGGAAAAACAACGATCGCACCGTTATTTTGAAAATTGTGACGTGACTTATACAATGTCTGAGTCCCAAAGAAATTAAAAGGGGATTGGGTCTTACACTCTATTAGAGGCCCAAAGTGTTTTGAAAAAAGTTTGTTAGGGTGAAAATCAACAAAACCCTAATTTCATCATTTTTTAAAGTAATTATTCAAAGAAAATTAATTAAAATGATGAAAATACCAAATAAGTTCTAATAAACAACTTATGATTTATGGTTGAGGTTTTAAAAATGGTTTTTTAATCACAAGATGAATTAAAGCTCATTTGGTTTTGATTTTTCTAGGTGAGTTTTCATTTTTAAAAGGTTTTATAAACAATAAAAATGAATTTATTTACAAAAATATCAACTATATTAAATAATTAATATAAATCTGATTTTTTTGTGGAATAAAATATTTCAACATTTTTGTGATTTTTTGCAAAAAGAATCAATGAAAAATAATTAAATTGAATGAGTTATTAATTTTCCCAATCATTAAAAATAAAATGGAAAATAGCAAAAAACTGGAAAAAATAATAAAAAGAGGATCTGGGGCGAGGGGGATTATGTCGCTACTCGAAAAATAGTCGACCGGAGGCGAAAAGAGGAAGAAACAGAAGAGTCGCCATCGAACTTTATTTATCCCATGAGGGGAAGGGAAAACATCGAGAAAAGCCAAAGAAGAAAGGATAAGATGGTCTCGCAACCAAATTACGGGTTCGGAAGCCGGTTATGCGAGGGGAAGGTATTAGCACCCCTCACATCCATCGTACTCGATGGGAACCATTTGCTTGTCTATGTGTAAGGATGTTTGCTAAGGACATTTCTTTATAAGAGTGTTCTAAAGAGGGGAAAGAGAAGGGTGAGAACCAAATAATGTGAAAGAAAATAAAATGAAAGAGAATTGTGGAAACAAAAAGGAGAAGAAAGAGAAGGAGACTCGATAGGATCTCGCGATCCTATGCCTACGTATTCCCTCGTGCAATGGGAAAGTCAGAGTCAACGTAGTTCGAAGGACTACGGGTGAAGAAAATGGAAGGGGGGCTCACCAAGATCGTTGCGATCTTGTGCCTACGTATCTTACATTCGGACAAGAATGAAGAATCAGAGCAATCGTAGTTCAACCTACGATTTGTTGGTGTTTTTTATGGACGATGTTAACGTGCGGGTTCTAGCAGTTAGGTGTGTTGCGGCTCGCTCGTGGAGTCTTATGCGTTACCTGTTTGCGGTAGAACGGACGTAACATGTCCTTTTTGAAAAGGTTGATTTTCGCCATCAAGGCAAGATGTCGCATTTGATTTGTTAATGTTGATTTTAAGGGGTGAAATAAGTCCTCGGATAGGAACCCCTTCGGGTAGTACCCAATTCTTTATCTCAAAAGATTTATTATGAAAATTGTGTGGCGAATATAGTCACGTCTTCATATTGAAAGACGAGTATCGAGACCACACACTCTAAAGTGAGCATCCTAATACTCGAAGAGGAAAAGGTCTTCACCCAATCCCCTCTCTTTAGTTCAATACAAAGAGAACTTTATTCTCTTATTAAAGGTGTTTTTGGTTTAGATAGTAAGTGCTTTACGACAGTGAACCCTAAAAGTAATGTCAAACACTCGGGATAGGAGAAGGCCTTCGCCTAACCACTCCACGACCATCTAAGTTTATTAAGAAAAGATTTGAAAATGCTCTTGATACAATACCAAGGTTTTTAGGCGCAAGGTGATGAAATAAAGAGAGAAAAAGGTTTTTGAAAGAAAGAGTGGTGAATATAGTCACGTCTTCGTATTGAAAGACGAGTATCAAGACCACACACTCTAAAGTGAGCATCCTAATACTCGAAGAGGAAGAGGTCTTCACCTAATCCTCTCTCTTTAGTTCAATACAAAGAGAAAATTTTGAAAATGAGCACTTGGTACAAGACCAAGGTTTTTTACTTAAGAAGAGAATGAAAATGAGAAATGGAATAGAAACCGAAATGAAATCAAAATGGAAATAAAATTGAAAAGAAAATGGCCTCATATTGATCAAGATTTTGAATCGATTGAAGGAAATCAAGTAATCATGATTTTTGTTATATCATTGGCCAAAAGGTAATTTGAAATAAAGTCGAAATTGAAAATCAAGATGAAAATGAAAAGAAAATCGACATGCTCAAAAATTGAGAATCCTAATATTTGCATTTTGAATATGAATAAAAATTAAAAAGATTAATCTAATAAGAAAATATTTTTTGAGATTTTTTAGATAATACCTAAACTAAATAATAAGAATTAAAAAGTTCTATAATCACAAGCTAATGAAAATAAACTAATTAAAGATTTTAAGTCATCAACTCTACTAGTATTAATTCTAAAAGAAAATATTAAGATAAGATTAATTCTAAAAAATTAACATAATATCTAAACAAATATCTAAATAAGTTAAAGAAATTCTAAAAATGCTAAAAATAATTAACACTAATTAAAACATAATATAAATTATTAAATAAAATGTTAATTTTAAACTGAATAAATATTTAAATAAACAAAACAGTTATAGAACAAATATTAAAGAAAATTTAAGAAAGAAAATAAATAAAATAAAATGAAAAAAACCAATGGGGGTGTGAATATGAGATTGGATTTAAGGACCAAGGTGAATCTCAGCCCAGATGGGTACCTCCCGGACGGGTCGGGTTAGCACCCAAACCCGGTTTGTTTTCTGCTAATGAGGGTTAAACAAAACCCTAAAACTTACAGCCGCCATCTTCATTAGCAGCCTTGCAGCAAAAATCATATAGACCCTCGAAAAACTGAGCCTCATCTATACCAATCACATCCAACTTCTGATAAGCCTCATGACCAAATTTATCTTTAAACAACATCAAATCTGGCAAAGCCCAGCAAGGAAATTTGATCCCATCATGCATCATGACAGAATCTACCACATATCGATTATCCTTGCTCGATTTTGCTAATCGACTTCACCCTCTTCGCCCTCGATCTCTCTCCCTTGCGGCGGTGCGCACGGCTAGTGGTTAATGATGGTTTCGCGGTTGCTGTTGTGAAGGTTTTGAGGTGGAGGTTTTTGCAGGGAGTTTCGTTTTTCTGTTCTTCTTTGTTTTCAAAGAATTTTTCTGTTGTTGTTGTTTTGAAATTGTGGTGGATGTAATGGTTTATGGTTTGTGAGTGATTTCTTCGTGGTGATGGAGTTCACACGGTCAAGGGTGGAGGGAGGTGATGAGGTTTCGTTGTCGGTGATTGAAGCGTGGTGGTGAGTTGGGTTTTTCGGTGAGTGGTGACTTTTGTTGTTCAGAGCGTGAGAAGAAACGTTGGGTTGGAAATGGAGAAGATTCGTTTGGGTTGTTGTTGAGGTTGAGAGAGTGATTTGGATTGATGAAGGGTGTGAGGTTTTGGAGTGATGTTCAGCCGAGGTTTTGGTGGGGGAACCACGGTGACGAAGAAATGAGGTTGAGGAAGGAGGTTTGAGATGTGGTTGTTTGTTGATGAAGAGATGTGTGTTGGTTCCCAATTCTTTGTTTCTAATTGAGGGTAATGAAGGGAAAGGTTTGTGTGGTGAGAACAACAACTTTTTGGAGGTTGGTTTTTTGGAATTCAAAAATTTCTTTTAGAGTCCTCTGCTTTTTCTATCGTCCCCCCCCCCCCTCTTTCTGTTGTTCTTGTCTTTTTAAAATCAAAAGAATGCACAAATGTTTTATCTTACTGAGATTGATAAGTCGCTTTCAGTGTGCAGGAGTCGTGTGTCGTATTCGTTGCAAGGGTACAGGCTTGTGAGGTTGTTTTCATGTGCAGCATAGTACGGCTGTTTATGCACAGAGGCCATGTTTTTGAGGCAGTGTATAGAGCTCTGGTTTGCTTTGCAGTTTTTTGTTGATTTGTGGCAGCAGTGGTACGTATAGCACTGTGTTGGTAGCAAGGAGGATGCAGATTGTTGTTTCAATTTGTTATGTGTCTTGTGTACCTTTTTTGGAGAAATTTGGATAGTGGATTTTTGTTGTGAAATGGGCCTTTTGAATTGTAATATGTGATGGTTAATTAGAGATGGATTTGAATATGAAATAGATTAGGAGAAAATGAAATGGATAATAAAAAATGAGAATTAAGTAAAAAAAATGGGTTTAGTGAAAATGGGTAAAAATGGACAAAGGATTATTCAATTGGATAATGAAAATATAATTTGGATAATGATGGAGTAAAAAAGTGAAAATGGTTATGAAATTGGAAATGGGTAATTGATATGGAAAATGGGTGATGAAATTAAAAGTGGATATTGTGAATTGAATGATAGATAAAAAATGGATTAAAAGTGGATATGGAATTAAGAATGGTTAGAAATGGATATTAAAGGATAATTGAATGAATTTTTGAATTATGGTTTTATGGAAATAATATGGACATTGATGGATAGAAAGAAATGGATTTTTATGGATATGGAAATGGTGTTGGATAATGGATACATGAATGGAGAATGGTTTAAAAATATGGGTTAAAAAGAAATACAAAGAATTTGGTTTAGAATATGGATTTGGTGGACTCAAAAGGGTTATAAAAATGGATGGAATATGGACATTTGAAATTGGTTTATGAATTTGATGAACTTGAACAATCCTTCACCCATATCTTCCACTGACGCACACCTTGACTGGATTTAATCCGAAAACCACACTTGATACTCTTTCAACAATTTTTTGATAAAATTAACACATCTACCACTGAATGCCCAATAGCCGAAACAATGACCATTTAATTTTCTGAATATCTCTCATAAATCACTTCTGACGAAATCCAATACAAGACGATTTGACTTCGGATACACACTTCTTGAGAAATAATCCACTGACGCAAATATTTGCAATTAGAGCAAACTTTTTTAATAGCTTGACCAAGAATAGGTCAACCATCCATCTGAACTGGATCATGAACGAACAACTAGGCTTGACCTGAAGCTATACCCTTATCTTGGAATTCACACTGATACTCCTCTGAATATGGAGAACTCGAACCACACGAAAACGCCTTGATCCCATGTCATAAAAGCTTACGCAAATGGATGAATGTAAAGCTGTGTTAATGACCTAATGGAGATGCATAAATGATGGAAATGCTATGAAAAGGGTTGGGTGAAAATGAGGGTGTGACAGATGCCCCTATTTAATCTTCTTGGACTTGAGGGTGAGAATGGCTAAGACTTTCTTACAAGCAAAGTACAAGGAGATTAAATATAAGAATACCCAAAATTTTCAGCCGGACAAGGAGTTGAATGAAAGTGATGAGTCGGTGGGATGGCTTGAAAAAGGCATCTGTCAGGGAAGAGGTAATTGGTTATGAGGGATATGAAAATATGCTTGAGATGCAATGCAGAATGAACATGAATGCTAATGATGCGGAAATGTATGCAAGACGTTGGGGATATGAAGATGTGAGAGTCTGGACATTGCTGGGAATAATGGTAGATCAACTCAGGGGTTGAGAAAAACAAACAGACAATCGACTCGGGGGTCCTGAACAAATCTAAAAAAACGAGTCAACTCGGGGGTTGAATAAACAAAAAGATACATTGTCATCAACTCGGGGATTGAAAAAAAAGGTAAAGGTAACAACATCGACTCGGGGGTCAGAAAGATAAAGACAATATCGACTCAGGGGTCAAGAACAAAAATAAGGTATCAACTCAGGGGTTGTGAAAGTAGTAACACTGATATCGACTCGGGGGTCAAGAATGTAAGGACAACATTGACTCAGGGGTCAAGAAAAAAAACAAGGTATCAACTCAGGGGTTGTGAAAGTAAAGACAAAATTGACCCAGGGATAAAAAACAAATCAAAATATCAACGCAGGGGTTGAGGAAGGAAATTGATGATATCGACTCGGGGGTCAAGGAAATAAAAACAACATTGACTCAGGGGTAAAAAATAAATCAAAATATCAACGCAGGGGTTGAGGAAGGAAATTGATGATATCGACTCGGGGGTCAAGGAAATAAAAAAACATTGACTCAGGGGTCAAAAACAAATCAAAATATCAACGCAGGGGTTGAGGAAGGAAACTGATTGGGTTATGTATGCAATGCATATGTGGATACAAGTAGGTGATTGGTTTTATGTGGGTGCCAAGGAAGGTTGGCCTTTTGGTAGGTGCCAAGCAGGGTTGGACTTTGGTTTCAGGGTGCCAAGGAAGGTTGGGCTTTTGGTGGTTGCCAAGTAAGGTTTGCTTTTTGGTTTATGATGATGCCAAGCAGGGTTGGCCTTTGGTTTCGGGGTGCCAAGGAAGGTTGGGCTTTATTTGGGTAGGTTGCCAAGAAGGGTTGGACTTTAGGTGATAGGGTTTGACTTCCTGATACTCGGTATTTGATAGTGCGATGATAAGGAGACAGATGTGGATGCTTCTGGTGCTCCAAGCTTGATCATTTACAGAAGTTGCATGCTTGTTCCTGAGAGAACCTCGCTTCTAGCTAATGTGTCGCGATGGCTTGCAGATGATTGTGTGAGCGTAGCAACTTATCTAATGCATATTGATTGCGCTTTTGCTTTGCCCCAAGGCCTTTTGACACTTGTTGAACTCCAAGGTTGCTTAGTGTATGACATGGTCAGCTTGACCAACTTGAAAGTATGAAGGGAATTTGATCCTTCGCAAAATGTCTACCCCAGCCCGTAGGGTCTCTGAAAGAGTTCTTCCTGGAAAGGTTTATGCCATGACATAGCCTGAGATGATTTGCCCCAGTGTCTGAATCTTGCAGTGGTCTGCCCCCATTCTTGGCCTTTGAAAAACTTGCCCCAGATCCACAAGGTCACGAGAAAGTCTTGATTCATGTCAGCACCAATAGATGTTCAAGTTCCTCTTTGATTTCTCTTGGTTGGAATTTCCATAATGTCAAGTACTAATTTGCAGTTAAAATTGATCATTCAGAAATGGTAATTTTAATGCGACATTCATGCAAGTTTTGAAAAGTCATTTATTGAAATGATGTGACAGTGTGTGACGAGTGGACCATTAGTCCAGACGTGTGCTGATTTTGATTGTGTGAAAGATATAGCAAGGAGAATGACACCAATGCTGAAGATTAGCAACTATGGGGAGTCAGTTTACGTAACATTGCTGTAGTATGCTTTCAGAATAAACCCCTCCTCAATTAGGTCTTTAGAGGGTTGTAACGTGGCCTGGCTCACGGTTATTGAAACAAAGGATATTAGGCTCAAAACTTATTTTGGTACCGACCCCTTCTTCATGATGATTCTCCAGTCCTACGTTCAGTTAAATTGACACACACATCTAGAGTTTGACGGTGTAAGAGTGAAGATGATGATTCAAGATTTTCTTGAAATGACAGTCACCTTATTTATTTTTGTGGATGGATATCAGTGACCTTTTGGTGGTGATCACTGAATTTTATTCTGTTCTGCTCGAGGATTTGAGGGCCTCTTTTGCTTTATTCATCTTTTGATCCCTAACTTTTGCCTAAGTCGCCTCTTTGAGTGTTCGACTTAGTGGGCTTTCTCTTTTTCTTTTTTTTTTCTTTTTTTTTGGAAAGGCTTGTGACTGCCAAGTCTTTGGTCATTGAATAACAACAGCCATAACAGGAGGTTTCATCTTGAAAATATGTGTAATCAGGATTACTGAACACTACCCATGCCCCAGGTTAAGCGTAAGGGTTTAGAAATATGAAGGAAACGCCTACTTCTAGGCTCGAAGTGGTTGACTAGGGATTAACTCCTTATCTCTCCGATGTTTAGGGGATTTGAAACAATGCATGTACATCATCAGTAGGATTTTATCCGAAAGCATACAGTTTGCAATTATGGGTATTTTGTTTTCATCATCCTCCCTCTAATCTTTGCTAAAACAACAGTTGATAAAGGGAGTGAAATGTAGAAATATTTTTGTGGTTTTTGATTGCAATAAATGGGAAAAGATGAGTGAATACGAATGGACTTGTTCAAAACATGCATGATCATTACATTAATAATACCATTAATAAAGTACAATGTCTAGAAGCAAATAGCACTGAACAAAAGAAACTGCATAGTAAATGACATGATCTAAAATTTCCATCATTGAGGAACTGGGATTTCTCTCTTGAGTTGCTGTTGGGCTAGCATTCTTGCTCATCGAGGCCAGTATTGTAGCCTACTTCATACCTGCTATAAGCAACTTCTTCCATAACATGGGTGGATGACGGACCTGCCTGACCAGATGAAGAATCGATGTTGATTTGAAGACCTTGAGGTGTAAATGAGATTAGCTTGGACTCAATCATATCTTGGACCTTGTTTCGGAGCTGTTTGCAATCTTCGGTTGAATGCCCTATTGCGCCAGCATGGTAACCACATCGTGCATTGGTGTCAATGCCTGGTGGGTATGGAGGGATCACAGGGTCTAAGTCCTTTGGCACTATCAGCCCACTATTGATTAAGTGTGGTAGTATATGACTGAATGGCATTGGCAATGAATCAAAGTGCCTTTTTGGCTTTTTATTATAGTAGCGTCGGCGTTGCGGATCATGCTGCCGTGCAATCTGTAGTTGATGAAGGGGACCTCTATTGACAGGAGGATATTGACCATGTGAAGAGGATGGAGTCACACAAGTAGACCCATAGGATTGCTGACTTTGAATAGATGAGATACTTGGGTGACAAGGTAATGGAGGTGGGACATGTGGAGCTTCCCAAATGGAGTTAATTTCACCATCCTCTTCTTCCTCTTGGGAACTGACAATTGATTCACTTTCGCTAGATGGGATGTTCAAGGAGCCTTGGATCTTTCCACTCTTGAGGATGCACTCGAGGCGTTCTCCAGCTATTACCAGGTCAGAGAAGTTTGATGTCCCAGTGCCAGCCATCTTTTCCAAGTATGGACCTTACAAGGTATTCAAGAACAGATCAACCAATTCTCTATCTAAGATTGGTGGTTAAACACGAGCAGCTACCTCTCTCGATCTCTGAGCATATCCTCTGAAGGATTCGTCGTCCTCTTGAGATAAGCCTTGCAATTGCATGCGACTGGGAGCCATGTCAAGATTGTATTGGTACTGCTTTACAAAGGCGCTACCTAGGTCTAACCATGATTTGATGTGGCTGCTATCTAGATGCATATACCAACTCAGTGATGCCCCACTCAGACTGTCTTGGAGACAATAAATCATAAGTTTGTCATCGTGGACATGCGAGGTCATTCTTCTGCAAAACATCACCAAATGTTGCTTTGGACAACTATCCCCTTTATACTTCTCAAAATTCGGTGTGTTGAACTTTGGAGGTATTACAAGGTTGGGTACCAAACACATGCTTGAAGCATTCAGATCCAAAGTATCACGACTCTTTATGGCATTAAGCTTCTCTTCTAGCACTCGACACTTTTCCATAAGCTCAACAGCTTGTGGATCCTTGGTTTTCATCACAGGAACTGCCCTTTGGGGATTTGGATCAGAGAATGCAAAACTACGATATTCCATGGCGTTAAGAGAAGAACAACTTCCATCTTGGACAATGGTATGTTTGCGTATAATGGGATCCTCAACGGAGATCTGTACAGGCTGAGCTTGAGCAACATTGTTCACTTGAGGTGAAACGACATTCTCAGTGGCTGAAGTTCTTTGAATGTTGTCATCTCTCCTTGCCAAGGTTGTCATAGCTTCCACAAGTTGGTCCAACTGGCTTTTCATCAATTCAACATCTGCTCTTGACGCAAACTGGTTATGCTCTTCGGAGACCATGATTCTTCAAAAGCCACTTCAAGTCCAATACGGGCTTCAGGAAGTCAACTGCGGGTTATGGACAAAGGATGGATGAGTTCTCTGGTTTAAGGTTGGAGAATGATATGCAAAATGATGCAAATATTCTTATGCAAATGCAATGTTATGAGTGCAATAAGACATGGGATCAAAGATCGCTGAATCAAGGGTTCGCAACAGTTATCAAGGTCACAGATTCTGCAGGACAACACAACAAGATATCCCTCACCTCGGGTAGGTTATCTATTGGTTTATAACAGGGCATTCCACGGGCTTTCAAACAAGGTCCCATGCACTAACCCTCAAAATTTTTCCATCATAACGACGATTCGTAAGACGGTAATCCCTTCGAAGGATGAGCACAGAGTTATGTCTTAGTAACCTTTGGAATTGGGTTCTAAAAAGATCCTCAGAATCACGGACTCCCAGGTTGGAAACAAAGACGCCATTATGACTGATCGTAAGACATAATCATTCCCAAAGGGGCCTCATCTGAACGGTGGAAGTCAAACCAACTCGACGAGTCCTAAGTCTCGCAAATTAGTAAGTAACCACCTCCTAGCTTAGTGTATACTCGAAAAGCTCGGGTAGAAAGCCTTTCTCCTCACAAACCATCCCCAATAAACCCAACAAATAAGAGGAACACAAAATAATAAAGCAATAATAAAGCAAACAAAAATACACATATGATAAACAAACTAGGCTTGGCTTGCTTAGGGATTTCCATGTCCCCAGCAGAGTCGCCAGCTGTTGCTACTCGAAAAATAGTTGACCAGAGGCGAAAAGAGGAAGAAACAGAAGAGTCGCCATCGAACTTTATTTATCCCATGAGGGGAAAGGAAAACATCGAGAAAACCCAAAGAAGAAAGGATAAGATGGTCTCGCAACCAAATTACGGGTTCGGAAATCGGTTATGCGAGGGGAAGGTATTAGCACCCCTCACATCCATCGTACTCGATGGGAACCATTTGCTTGTCTATGTGTAAGGATGTTTGCTAAGGACATTGCTTTATAAGAGTGTTCTAAAGAGGGGAAAGAGAAGGGTGAGAACCAAAGAATGTGAAAGAAAATAAAATGAAAGAGAATTGTGGAAACAAAAAGGAGAAGAAAGAGAAGGAGACTCGATAGGATCTCGCGGTCCTATGCCTACGTATTCCCTTGTGCAATGGGAAAGTCAGAGTCAACGTAGTTCGAAGGACTACGGGTGATGAAAATGGAAGGGGGGCTCACCAAGATCGTTGCGATCATGTGCCTACGTATCTTACATTCGGACAAGAATGAAGAATCAGAGCAATCGTAGTTCAACCTACGATTTGTTGGTGTTTTTTATGGACGATGTTAACGTGCGGGTTCTAGCAGTTAGGTGTGTTGCGGCTCGCTCGTGGAGTCTTATGCGTTACCTGTTTGCGGTATAACGGACGTAACATATCCTTTTTGAAAAGGTTGATTTTCGCCATCAAGGCAAGATGTCGCATTTGATTTGTTAATGTTGATTTTAAGGGGTGAAATAAGTCCTCGGATAGGAACCCCTTCGGGTAGTACCCGATTCTTTATCTCAAAAGATTTATTATGAAAATTGTGTGGCGAATATAGTCACGTCTTCGTATTGAAAGACGAGTATCGAGACCACACACTCTAAAGTGAGCATCCTAATACTCGAAGAGGAAAAGGTCTTCACCCAATCCCCTCTCTTTAGTTCAATACAAAGAGAACTTTATTCTCTTATTAAAGGTGTTTTTGGTTTAGATAGTAAGTGCTTTACGACAGTGAACCCTAAAAGTAATGTCAAACACTCGGGATAGGAGAAGGCCTTCGCCTAACCACTCCACGACCATCTAAGTTTATTATGAAAAGGTTTGAAAATGCTCTTTGTACAAGACCAAGGTTTTTAGGCGCAAGGTGATGAAATAAAAAGAGAAAAAGGTTTTTGAAAGAAAGAGTGGTGAATATAGTCACGTCTTCGTATTGAAAGACGAGTATCAAGACCACACACTCTAAAGTGAGCATCCTAATACTCGAAGAGGAAGAGGTCTTCACCTAATCCTCTCTCTTTAGTTCAATACAAAGAGAAAATTTTGAAAATGAGCACTTGGTACAAGACCAAGGTTTTTGACTTAAGAAGAGAATGAAAATGAGAAATGGAATAGAAACCGAAATGAAATCGAAATGGAAATAAAATTGAAAAGAAAATGGCCTCATATTGATCAAGATTTTGAATCGATTGAAGGAAATCAAGTAATCATGATTTTTGTTATATCATTGGCCAAAGTTAATTTGAAATAAAGTCAAAATTGAAAATCAAGATGAAAATGAAAAAAAAATTGATATGGTCAAAAATTGAGAATCCTAATATTTACATTTTGAATATGAATTAAAATTAAAAAGATTAATCTAATAAGAAAATATTTTTTGAGATTTTTTAGTTAATAACTAAACTAAATAATAAGAATTAAAAAGTTCAAGTATCACAAGCTAATGAAAATAAACTAATTAAAGATATTAAGTCATCAACTCTACTAGTATTAATTCTAAAAGAAAATATTAAGATAAGATTAATTCTAAAAAATTAACATAATATCTAAACAAATATCTAAATAAGTTAATATGGGGGTGTGAATATGAGATTGGATTTGAGGCCCAAGGTGAATCTCAGCCCAGATGGGTACCTCACGGACGGGTCAGGTTAGCACCCAAACCCGGTTTGTTTTCTGCTAATGAGGGTTAAACAAAACCCTAAAACTTACAGCTGTCATCTTCATTAGCAGCCTTGCAGCAAAAATCATATAGACCCTCGAAAAACTGAGCCTCGTCTATACCAATCACATCCAACTTCTGATAAGCCACATGACCAAATTTATCTTTAAACAACATCAAATCTGGCAAAGCCCAGCAAGGAAATTTGATCCCATCATGCATCACGACAGAATCTACCATATATTGATTATCCTTGCTCGATTTTGCTAATCGACTTCACCCTCTTCGCCCTCGATCTCTCTCCCTTGCGGCGGTGCACACGACTGGTGGTTATTAATGGTTTCGCGGTTGCTGTTGTGAAGGTTTTGAGGTGGAGGTTTTTGCAGGGAGTTTCGTTTTTCTGTTCTTCTCTATTTTCAAAGAATTTTTCTGTTGTTGTTGTTTTGAAATTGTGGTGGATGTAATGGTTTATGGTTTGTGAGTGATTTCTTCGTGGTGATGGAGTTCACACGGTCAAGGGTGGAGGGAGGTGATGAGGTTTCGTTGCCGGTGATTGAAGCGTGGTGGTGAGTTGGGTTTTTCGGTGAGTGGTGACTTTTGTTGTTCAGAGCGTGAGAAGAAACGTTGGGTTGGAAATGGAGAAGATTCGTTTGGGTTGTTGTTGAGGTTGAGAGAGTGATTTGGATTGATGAAGGGTGTGAGGTTTTGGAGTGATGTTCAGCCGAGGTTTTGATGGGGGAACCGCGGTGACGAAGAAATGAGGTTGAGGAAGGAGGATTGAGATGTGGTTGTTTGTTGATGAAGAGATATGTGTTGGTTCCCAATTCTTTGTTTCTAATTGAGGGTAATGAAGGGAAAGGTTTGTGTGGTGAGAACAACAACTTTTTGGAGGTTGGTTTTTTGGAATTCAAAAATTTCTTTTAGAGTCCTCTGCTTTTTCTATCGTCCCCCCCCCCTTTCTGTTGTTCTTGTCTTTTTAAAATCAAAAGAATGCACAAATGTTTTGTCTTACTGAGATTGATAAGGCGCTTTCAGTGTGCAGGAGTAGTGTGTCGTATTCGTTGCAAGGGTACAGGCTTGTGAGGTTGTTTTCATGTGCAGCATAGTACGGCTGTTTATGCACAGAGGTCAAGTTTTTGAGGCAGTGTATAGAGCTCTGGTTTTCTTTGCAGTTTTTTGTTGGTTTGTGGCAGCAGTGGTACGTATAGCACTGTGTTGGTAGCAGGGAGGATGCAGATTGTTGTTTCAATTTGTTATGTGTCTTGTGTACCTTTTTTGGAGAAATTTGGATAGTGGATTTTTGTTGTGAAATGGGCCTTTTGAATTGTAATATGTGATGGTTAATTAGAGATGGATTTGAATATGAAATAGATTAGGAGAAAATGAAATGGATAAAAAAAAATGAGAATTAAGTAAAAAAAAATGGGTTTAGTGAAAATGGGTAAAAATGGACAAAGGATTATTCAATTGGATAATGAAAATATAATTTGGATAATGATGGAGTAAAAAAGTGAAAATGGTTATGAAATTGGAAATGGGTAATTGATATGGAAAATGGGTGATGAAATTAAAAGTGGATATTGTGAATTGAATGATAGATAAAAAATGGATTAAAAGTGGATATGGAATTAAGAATGGTTAGAAATGGATATTAAAGGATAATTGAATGAATTTTTGAATTATGGTTTTATGGAAATAATATGGACATTGATGGATAAAAAGAAATGGATTTTTATGGATATGGAAATGGTGTTGGATAATGGATACATGAATGGAGAATGGTTTAGAAATATTGGTTAAAAAGAAATACAAAGAATTTGGTTTAGAATATGGATTTGGTGGACTCAAAATGGTTATAAAAATGGATGGAATATGGACATTTGAAATTGGTTTATGAATTTGATGAACTTGAACAATCCTCCACCCATATCTTCCACTGACGCACACCTTGACTGGATTTAATCCGAAAACCACACTTGATACTCTTTCAACAATTTTTTGATAAAATTAACACAGCTACCACTGAATGCCCAACAGCCGAAACAATGACCATTTAATTTTCAGAATATCTCTCATAAATAACTTCTGACGAAATCCAATACAAGACGATTTGACTTCGGATACACACTTCTTGAGAAATAATCCACTGACGCAAATATTTGCAATTAGAGCAAACTTTTTTTAATAGTTTGACCAAGAATAGGTCAACCATCCATCTGAACTGGATCATGAACGAACAACTAGGCTTGACCTGAAGCTATACCCTTATCTTGGAATGCACACTGATACTCCTCTGAATATGGAGAACTCGAACCACACGAAAACGCCTTGATCCCATGTCACGAAAGCTTACGCAAATGGATGAATGCAAAGCTGTGTTAATGACCTAATGGAGATGTATAAATGATGGAAATGCTATGAAAAGGGTTGGGTGAAAATGAGGGTGTGACAGATTCGAACCCCATACCTCTTGTGTGCAGTGCGCGCTCTTTACCACTAGGGTGGTGATACATCCGTGTATCAAACCCCAGCCACAAATATACAAGGCTTGACTTGTTTTTTGGCCTGGCCAAAGTAAGGCAAGGCATGGTTTTGGCAAGAAACATGAAGCTTGTAACTTTCTCATTTCTCCATGGATTGAGACAAAATTTATATGTATCTGGCCCAGAATTTCACAAGGAATCCAATGGTGTTGGTTATTTTTTTCAGATCATGCTCTTATTGAAAAACGCGATAGTGGTTTTGAAATAGGCTATGATTTGCATTTTTTGTGCTATCTCTTGTTACAGGCATGAATTACATGATGAATTGGTTCAAACAAAACATATATAACATGTATGAGATGTGTATGATCAGTGGACTTCAAAGCAATGCATATTTCAAAGAGTTCAAGTTGAGATGCTTACCTCTTTAGGAGCTTTTTGGGTAATCTGTCAAGGGCTTTATTCCAGAAATGTTTTGATGCTTTGGACACTCTCAAATGATCCCTTGGGAGCTTTTAGGATGTTTGGAATCAGCTGGAAACCTCAGGAATGGAAATTGGTCCTTTCTTGCAAAAGGGGCAAAAGTGACCAAAATAACAACTCTCTCAAATGGTGTTCGAGATGTGGGGAACCATTTGGGATAGTTCAAGGATGATATTTAGAGTGTGTTTGAGGTTTTATCTGGTTTTGAAAGTGACTGAATCAAGACATGGCTTGAAAAATGCAAAAAAGTCCAATTTTGAGGTTTTGAGAGGGTACTTTGAGATTTTGGTGTTACAGGTCACTTGTGAGAGTTTGGACAGCTTAGATATGACATATTGGATGTGTTTGGATCATGAGCTGTGATGGAAATGCTCTCTAACTCAAAAACTCATAGTTACCTTGCTAAGGAAGGCATTTTTTCCTAGAGAAAGAGATTTTGAGGAAAGCAAGTGTTGTAGTGCTTTGGTGTACTCAAACTGAGCACAAATGAGATCTATTTATAGTAGAGCAAGTTTGTTTTGGCTACAATAGTGAATGGCAACTACTGCAGAGGTTTGGAAAATGTTGATCAATAGGAATCCAAGTCTCCTCTAGCCATTGACTAGAGCTCAGAGCACAGGCCTATGTGTCTTTGGTTCAGAGCTTATCCTTGACTCATTCAGTTAGAAATGGCTCAGTTCATGCCACCTTGGTGCATCCATTGAATGCTCCAAAACAAAATTGGAGTCTTGTCCCCTTTTTAGGCATTTTAGGGTTGGCATGCTATTTTTAGTTCCAAGGACTTGGGAGGCTGATGGATAGGGGTTTGTCCCTCCTTGGTTTCCCCCTGAGGTGTTCAAATGGACAGACTTGTTTGTCATTTGCACAAATTGCCCAAATCGAGCAAAATGCACAAATCTGCCTTGTTATGGCAGTTGAGCAAGGCATGTTGCCATTGTCACAACTCTTAGCTCAGGTTGAATTTCATAGGGTTCTTGGCCATTTTGGAAAGCCCTCATATGATACAACATATGTGTGATCATAGTTTGTTTTGATACTTTTTGGATCCAAGTGAAAAATACCCCTACATTTTGGAAAAAGTGAAACAGATTCCAACTTAGTGAAAATTTCACTAAGTGTTGGAAAAAAAGTGACATTTCATGTTTTTGTGATTTTGAGCAATCCATAACTCAAAATCCATGAAGAATTGGAGTGACGTGTAGTTGACACTTTTAAAGTATGCCATGAGAGATACGAATCCATCTTTAGATCAGCCCAAATGGTTGCTTGGATCTCAAGTTATGATCCTTGGAAGTTGGTACCCTAGCCACTTTGTTCCATAACTTAGATAAATTCTAAGTTTTTATGGTTACCCCTTTTGCAAGTTATCTCACTTTCTTTGATTTCTCTTGATGAATGATGATTCCAATCACATATTAACATCATTTTAGTGTCAAGGAACCATAATTATGAAAAATCTCAAAAAGTCAAAGTTTGACTTTTGTGCATAGTTGACTTTTTACCAGATGAATTCCAAACTGTGTGATCCTCCATGAAATCAAGTCCTTGACCTAAATCAAACTTGATGGACATGTTCCATGGGTGTTATAGGGTGTATTGAATCATGTCCCAAGGGTTGGGAGCATGCCTGGTACAAAAGTCAAAGGTACAGTTGACTTTTCTCGCGAAACCCTAACTGTGGTCCTGATGGAATTGAAACTTGTTGATCAAGCTTCTTGGATCAATCCATTGTTGTAAATGGATAAATGTAGTGTATTGGAGACCCTCAAATCATGTCTTGAGGTCTTGGCTCATGTTTTATCCCAAAAGTTAACTTAGGGGTGAATTAGGTCAAGAAACCCTAATTCCTGATTTTTGGTGAATGCATCCCCTGAGGCAGAATTGACTTGATGATTAGGTCCATGAGGTCCATTAGAGTATCTTAAGTTATGCTTTGAAGCATTGGCGCATGCCCAGAGGAAAATTTCCATCTGGAGGCCTTGGTCGACCAAAACCCTAGTTTGGTGACACTGGCGATCTTGAAGGTTAATCCACTGGGAATGCTGCAACTTGTGCCTGATTCTTGATATGGGAGTCCTCTTGATCCATTGTGGATGTTTGAGAGGTTTAGACAAGTTGAATATCATGTCACTCCTTGATTGATCCTTTGTCTAAGAGCTCTGAAAGGGCTTGAAACCCTAAGTTTGATTGTAGTGGATGCTCACCCATCTTTGGGGAGACTAATGAGGTATGATGGTTCGTCCATATTGTGATGATTTACACAGTGATGGGGAATCTTAGTGGTCAAAATTTGGGGTATTACAGATGCCCCTATTTAAACTTCTTGGACCCGAAGGTGTGAATGGCGAAGGTATTCGGGCATTCGGGGTGCAAGATGATTAAATATCGGAATACCCAAAATTTTGATGGTGGTTATGCATGGCAACTTACGCATCCATCTTCTTTTGCTAAGCGATGACGCTTAGAAAAGGTAAAACTTCCCCTCGATCCTGGTTTCCTACCAAGTAACTGGTCTCTGTTAGTGAAATAAACTTCCCCTCGATCCTGGTTTCCTACCAAGGATTTGGTCTCAGTTTCTGATGTAAACTTCCCCTCAATCCTGGTTTCCTACCAAGGACCTGATCTCAGTTTCTTTTGTCAATAAACTTACTTGACAAGGGACGCTATGCGTAGAGGTTTTCCTCAAACTTCTCGCCAAATTTTCCTAGGGGGAGATGTCATTTGATGGAAAAGGTTTTGATGTCAGACTTGCTGGGGAAACCCATTCGTCAGAGTTGTAGAGGTGTGCAAAATTATCTGTGGAGATGCCACTTGTCGACTCTACTGGGGGAAAAATGAGTCTCTTGAGAGACTGCTTTCTACTTGGGGATATTATATCATACTTTTATCGAGATCTTCTTGGAGAAATGCGATATGATGTAATCCAATTTTGAAAGGGTCGATGACTTCATTAACATTGACTTTCTGGAGAGAAGAACCAATGTGTCGCTGAGAGTCCTTAGCTGTGAGGCTGTGTCTGGGGATTTTCCTTAATCCGGGAAAGCGAAGACATCATCTTCAATGGCGAAGAGTGCGCTTGTTGAAAGTTTTCTCATTCCTCAGAGGTTCAAGTTATCAAAGTGGTCAAGGACCGTCTCTAATCCAGAAATAAATTGGAGAGAGATTGCTTGGACGCAACATTTCCTGACAAGGAAAGAATTGGCAACTCGAAGGACAAGAGGAATTTTATCACTAGGGTATAAGACCGACTAGAGTGATAGTGATGCAATATGAATATGAATGTAAATCAATAATGCTAGATGTATGTATGTTTATGCTGACAAAACTGACGTGACATACAGACTGATGGATGAACACGACTGGATACTCGGCCACTGCGGGAGATGAAAAGTATCACTGGTTCCAGATAGCAATTCCGCCTTGCTTAGGAGAGATAGTCCCGTGGGGGAAACCGTTGGTCGGGCTTAGGAGATAAGAACTCTGCCGGGTATGCCAGATAAAATAAGGTATCTGACACGGTTGATCATTCGTTCAGGCGTACTGGTTTAGAAGAAGTACTTTGATTCTGCACTTTGAGGTTCGAATACTTCTGGAGAAGTGGTCGATGTTCTTTTGATGTTCAACAGTCAAAAGAAATTGCCGTCTTTATTTTAAAAGCACAAAAAATTTGAAAAGTAAATTCATTTTTTTGTTTTATTTCAAGAATTGTTAATCATGTTAAAATGTCATTCTGTAAAGCTAAAACAAATAAGAATTTCAAACAAAAGCACTAGGGCTCAAATTTTATTGATAGGATGGAAATCAGCCAAGCCCGTGATTCCATGGAGTATATACAAATTTTAGAAAATGGAAATTTACAGGGAAAAGGGCTACGTTGAAACATAACGACCGCTATCCTTCTACCAACTTTGAATTCCGGACATCCTGAGCCTCAGTCGAAGATGACCTTACTGGAGTTTTCCTAACAAATGGCACGACTACCGCTGAGGGATTTGCCCCTTTGTTGGACGTAGTTACTTGCCATTATCCCTAACTTTGGCCTGGATTGTACATTGAGATTTCCAATCCATCGGGATGATTTTTGATTATGTCTCTAATTTTTGCCTGGACCGCCCTTTCGGGTTTTCAATCCACCGAGACGCTTTCTTTTTTCTTTTTTTTATTTATTTTTTTTAGTTTTTTATTTAGGCGAAGTATTTCTTGACTACATCAACATTCGTGGGGTAGGCAAATTCCTCTCCGTCCATGGTTGCAAGTCTCAAGGCACCACCTGAGAAAGCTTTCTTGACCACATAGGATCCGTCATAATTCGGGGTCCACTTGCCCCGAGAATCGGTAAGAAAGGATGTATCTTCTTGAGCACGAGGTCTCCTTTTCTGAAGACGCGAGGTCGGGCCTTTTTGTCAAACACCTTCTTCATTCTTTGCTGATACAACTGACCAAGGCACAGAGCCGTTATTCATTTTTCTTCGATCAAATTTAGTTCGTCGTGTCGACTTTGACACCATTCAGCCTCTGTTAGCTTAGCTTCCATCAATACCCAGATTGATGGGACTTCTACCTCTATGGGGAGCACTGCTTCCATGCCATATACTAGAGAGAAAGGGGTTGCCCCCGTTGAAGTACGGACAGACGTGCGATAACCGTGAAGGGCAAAGGGTAGCATCTCGTGCCAGTCTTGGTAGGTTACAACCATCTTTTGAACAATTATCTTGATGTTCTTGTTAGCCGCTTCTACCGCTCCGTTCATCTTAGGTCGGTAGGGAGATGAGTTATGGTGTTCGATCTTGAACTCAGCGCATAACTCTTTTATCATCATATTGTTCAAGTTAGATCCATTATCAGTAATGATCTGGCTCAGAACACCATAACGACATATGAGATTGTTTTTGATAAAGCGGACTACCACTTTTCGGGTTAGATTGGCGTACAATGCGGCTTCGACCCACTTGGTGAAGTAGTCAATGGCTAATAGGATGAACCAATGTCCATTTGAAGCTTTGGGTTCGATCATGCCAATCATGTCGATTCCCCATATAGAAAAAGGCCATGGGGAATAAAGAACTTTGAGATGCGTTGGCGGTACATGGATTTTGTCTGAATATATCTGACATTTGTGACACTTCCTCATGTACTTGTAGCAGTCGGATTCCATTGTCAACCAATAATACCCTGCTCTTAGGATTTTTCTCACCATCGTGTGTCCATTGGCATGAGTGCCAAAGGATCCTTCGTGAATCTTTTTTATCAACATGTCTGCTTCGGGTTTGTCTACGCAGCGAAGCAAGACCATGTCAAAGTCTCTCTTATAGAGCGTGTCACCGCTCAGGAAAAAGCTACCTGCCAGCCTTTTGAGGGTTTTTCTGTCCTTTCCAGATGCCCCATGTGGGTACTCCAGTTTCTGAAGGAAGCATTTGATATCGTGATACTAAGGTTTGTCGTCTATAACTGCTTTGATCGCGAAGATGTAGGCGGGCCGTTCAAGGCGCATTATGTCAATCTTAGGTATGTTGTTCCATTGACCTACACTAATCATGGAAGAGAGAGTGGCTAAGGCATCAGCCATGTGATTCTCTTCACGAGGGATATGATGAAACTCAACTCTATCGAAGAAGGGTAACAACCTTCTTGCGTAGTCTTTGTAAGGAATCAATCTTGATTGGTATGTGTTCCAATCTCCTTTGATCTGATTGATAACCAGGGTTGAGTTGCCATATACATCCAAGTTTTTGATCCTTAAATCGATCACTTCCTCGAGACCCATGATACAAGCTTCGTATTCAGCCTCGTTGTTTGTACCCTTGAATATCAGTCGGGCAGTGAAAGCAATATGGGTACCCTGAGGGGTTATGATGATTGCCCCAATTCCATTTCCATAATGATTGACAGCTCTGTCAAAGATTAGTCCCCATTGGGAACCTGGTTCTGGCCCTTCACTGGGTAGTGGTTCATCGCAGTCTTTCATTTTCAAGTACATGACATCTTCGTCTGGGAAGTCAAATCCAACCAATTCCTGATCGTCAATCAGTTGATGAGCCAAATGATCGGCTAAAACACTCCCCTTAACGGCTTTATGAGCGTCGTATTTGATGTCGTATTCGGATAACAACACCTGCCAACGGGCTATCCTTCCCGTGAGAGCAGGCTATTCAAAGACATACTTGATTGGATCCATTTCGGAGATTAACTAAGTAGTGTGACGAATCATATACTGGCGAAGATGTTTGGCTGCCCAAGCCAGAGCACAGCAAGTTTTCTCAAGCATAGTGTACCGAGTTTCACAGTCGGTGAATTTCTTGCACAAATAGTAAATGGGAGACTCTTTTCTTTTCGTTTCGTCTTGTTGGCCAAGTACACAACCCATTGAGTCTTCCAAGACTGTTAGGTATATGATCAGTGGTCTTCCTTCCACTGGAGGTGATACAATCAGTGGGTTCAACAGGTATTCCTTAATATTGTCGAAGGCGGTTTGACCGTCTTTTGTCCAAACGCAGTCCTGATTCTTTTTGAGTAATTTGAAAATCGGCGCACATGTTGCGGTCATGAGGAATATAAATTTGGAAATGTAATTCAAACGTCCTAGGAATCCCCTGACTTATTTTTCAGTATTTGGAGAAGGCATTTCTTGAATGGCCTTGACCTTGTCAGGATCAACCTCAATTCCTTTATGGCTGACGATGAACCCTAAAAGTTTCCCTGAACGGACACCGAATGTGCATTTGTTGGGATTCAAGCGGAGTTTGTATTTTCTCAGCCGCTCGAATAGTTTTAACAAGTGGGCCACATGCTCCTCTTCTGTTTTAGATTTTGCAATCATATCATCGACATACACTTTGATTTCTTTGTGTATCATGTCATGAAACAGAGTAGTCATGGCCCTTTGATAGGTTGCCCCGGCGTTCTTCAGACCGAACGACATTACCTTGTAACAAAAGGTACCCCAGGGGTGAAAAATGAAGTTTTCTCCATATCTCTCGGCGCCATTTTGATTTGATTATAGCCCGAGAATCCATCCATGAAGGATAAGACTTTGAACTTTGTTGTACTGTCTACCAGCATGTTAATGTGTGGTAAGGGAAAGTCGTTCTTTGGACTTGCCTTGTTCAGATCCCTGTATTCTACACACATTCTGACCTTTTCGTCCTTTTTTGGAACTGGCACGATGTTGGCTAGCCATTGAGGATATTCTGATGTGGCGAGGAAACCGACGTCAATCTGTTTCTGTAATTCCTCTTTGATTTTGATGGCCATGTCTCGATGAGTTCGTCTCAACCTTTGTTTTACTGGAGGACAATCTGATCTTAACGGTAGATGATGCTCCACGATGCTGGTATCCAACCCTGGCATGTCTTGATAGGACCAAGCGAATACATCGGGAAACTCTTTGAGAAGCTTTATAAAACTTTCTTTGACAGTTGGAGTGAGTAATGCCCCAATCTTGATTTCTTTTCTCTCTTCCTCTGAACCCAAATTGACCGTTTCCAATGGTTCTTTGTGAGGTTCAATGGACCTTTCCTCTTGTCTGAGTAATCGAGTGATCTCTTCTGGAATTTTGTTGTCATCCTCTTCTTCAGCCTCGAATACCGGGAATTCAAAGGTGGGAGAAGGCATCGGATTGCGTGTTTCAACGAGGTTTAAAACAAGCAGTCTGCAAGACGTGATGATTGTTTTTAGAAGAGATAGAGAGAATGCAAGAGTGTGTGAAGTGTATTTTCTGAAAATGCTTGTTTTTTTATTTGCGTTGTATTTTAGGATTACCATTTTCTGAAAAAGCAAAAAGAGAAAACAACAATAAATGCGGAAATTACAGAACGACATTATTTTATTTATGATTCGGTCGATTCTTGAAACTACAACCCTATAAAACAAAACTCTGTCGCTTTGGGCGAAGCGAAGAGAGACATTTACAGAAAGTGATCCCTATCAAAACATCCGTTTCACCTGGGCAGGGTGAAAGGTTAAGATAAAGACGACAATTACTTAGACTTATGAACGACTTTCGGAACATCGATAGCTACCCATTGGCGGCGAACCCCTCAGTGAATCACAAAGTCCGGTACTTTCCTCTTGATTTGTCTTCAGAAATAACACTAATTACTGGAGGAGCAGGATCGTTGGAATCTGTCTCCCAGGCAGAGTTGTCGTAGGAGGATTCTTCTGTTGCATTTTGCATAGTACGTGTACTCTCAGGTATATCTCCCCATCCAGTCGGCTGGATGTCTTTGAACCAGATACGAGAGCTTTCGGGAGTGGTGTATTTGACCATGAAGTCGTATTTTCCACTCGGTTATCCTAATGTGTCCCACACTTCTTTGGAACTAGAGGACTCATCCCTTTCGATGACGTTGATCTCAGGAAAAGCGTAGTCGGTGAATTTTAGTCCTGCAAACTTTGCGAATTCATCGCCGTACTGGATATTCTCTGAATGCCATGAGTGTTGATCCCATGACATGGTGGGGACGCATGTATTCTTTTCGATGATGCTCAGCTGATATGCATTGTTCGGCTGACTCCCTGGTCCTGAGTCTCCTGGGTAAGGCTTCCAGATTGGCAGGCCATCCATTGGGCCATAATAGTCGTGGTCAAAGTGATAGCACTGAGATTTTTGAAGGAGTTTGCAACAGTTGATCAACAATGTTGTATTCACTCTTTTGGATGAGCTTCAGCATCTCATCATTGTTTTTTGAAAGGTCGGGACCACTAGATTGTCCGATTGGTTGATTAGGAACTTCCGCTTGAGGTTCCCTCTCTTTGCTGGGTTCTCCAACTCCTCGGTTGAATATTTGACCGCTCCGTGTTACTCGACTGATGTCTGCAATATTCACGACGGAGGGTAATGGAATTTCCTTTCCGTTCTCAATTATTGTTGCACCGTATTTGTAAGGGATAACCTTAGTTGATTCATACGGTAATAGTCTTGGCAGATAGATAACTACAGGAGCCTTCTGATTCTTCTGACCATTGAAAGATATTTCAATCAATTCCTGGTTCGGAACCTTTGATTCGTCCAGCAGAGGGATGATGGCACACACATCTTTGGTCCTCTCAGGATCAGAGATTACGACAATGTCCTTGATTTGATCAGCGAAATAGTCTGGCGTCCAGTTAATTGACCCAAAACTTAGACAGGGTCGACTCTCTTTGTGGTCCAACTGATTCTGAAGGGCCGCTCGCACAAGATAACATCCTTGATTATCTTCAGAGCAAACTCTACAGCGTTCATAGTTATGTGGTGGCACCTGGCCACGTCCTCTATGCATGCAGTGTAACCTCACTAGGTTTGTTTCCATTGATCAAACATCCTGGCTTGGATGCCTAGTAGGGTTCCCGTTAATCATACTGACTTGATGTGTGTCTTCATCCATATAGATCGGAAGCCACCAATGATTTAACAAGTGTTGCAAAGTCCTTTGAACGAGAGAACATCCTTGGTTACTCTTACGGCATACTGTACAGTTCTGATAATTATGCGAAGTCAGGAAACCGAGCTGGACTTGTGTAGCATGTAACTCCACCAAGCTGGTATTTATCAAGCGAATGTCAAAGATTTGAATCATATTCACTTGATACTGGTTTCTATTGTGGTAATCCTGAATCCATCCAAGATCCATCTGACGCTGTAGGGCCTCTTGTACAAAAGAGCATCCCTGTTTGTTTACCGAGCCAATCAGACAGGACTCACAATCGTGTCATGGCAGATTATGATGTTGGCTTTGCCTTGAGTGCATTGCCACTCAGTTGACATTCATTGTATGAATTTCGTGGTTCTAAATGATGTTGGGATTCGTATAAATCATGTTGACCCCACGAATCCGGTGTTCTTGGATCCATCAGAGATCCAATTGTTCTTGTAGAGCTGATTGCACCACAGAACATCCCTGATTGTTCTTAGAGCAGATATCACACTAGTTATAGTTATGAGGTGGCACATGGTCGTATCCGCTCTGTCTATAATGCATCTTGACCAAGTTGGCCCTTAATAAGAGTACATCATGAATTTGATAGATGTTGTTAGACTCTCCTTCTATCAAATTTACCACAACTTTCTCGTGTTGAGGCAACGGATTTGTGAGAACATTTGGATTCGCATCCTTGAAGGATAAGACCCCGCTGCTAACAAGCTTTTGCATGTCCGATTTGAAACTGAGACAGTTTTCTATGTTATGCCCTGGTCCTCCTTGATGGTAAGGACAGATCTGATCCTCTTTGAACCAAAAAGGCAGATTTTACGGTATTACGAGAGGAGCCCTGGTTTGGACATGCCCCTTGACCAGTAATAGCGGGAACAGTTCTGCGTACAACATTGGTATAGGGTCGAACCCTGGTGGACGTGTTGTACGGTTGTTGTTGTACGGAGGACGAGCCTGCTGAAGAGGCTGTTGCGTCCTTTGCTGAAATTGTTGTGAATTAGGTTGGCTTTGAGCAACTTGAGGTTGATACGTAGGAACAAGCGCAGGGTTAATAGCAGGAGTTACAACAGCTACTGGTTGATACCGTCGCCTTTGCTTTTCGAGAGAGATATTCCCAATATCTTGCTCTTTTTTCTTAGGGAGAGCACTATTGTATCTTTTGGTATTGCTTGATGATCCAGTGTCTTTAACTAAACGTCCCTCTCAAACTGCTTCCTCGAGACGAACTCCCATACCGACCATTTCGGTGAAGTCGCTGGGCGCACTGGCGACCATTCTGTCGTAGTAAAATGAGCTTAAGGTTTTTAAAAAGATTTTTGTCATCTCTTTTTCCTGAAGAGGTGGACAAATCTGAGCGTAAATTTCATGCCATCTCTGAGCGTACTCCTTAAAAGTTTCCTTGTCCTTCTGCGACATGGCTCTGAGTTGATCTCTGTCCGGTGCCATGTCCAGATTATACTTATATAGCTGAACGAACGCAGCGCCAAGATCTCAGAAAGTGGCGATCTTAGTGCGGTTTAACCCCATGTACCATTTGACGGCAGCACCGGTTAAACTATCTTGAAAATAGTGGACCAGTAGCTGGTTGTTCTCTGTCTGAGTAGACATCCTCCGAGCGTACATCACTAGATGACTTTGAGGGAAAGAGTTACCCTTGTACTTTTCAAATTCGGGCACTTTGAATTTGTGCGGAACTTTCACATTGGGAACCAAACAAAGGTCGGCGGCGTCCTTTCCAAATAGATCCTGACCGCGAATGGGTTGCAGTTCCTTCTGCATTTCCAGGAAATGTTCCTGGAATTCCCTCATTCTTTCGTCCATACTTTCGTTTCCAATAGAAGGTATCTGTGGAATCTGTCCTTCCGGGACAGTGTGTACCACGGGTGGTGGTACAGTCATTACGGCGGTGGTTCTTGGTGTCTCCCGAAGTTTGTAACATTCAGGAGTCGCTGTCATGCCACTGGCATCTTCGCTTTCCCGAAGTTTGTAACCTTCAGGCCCAGCGGTTCTGGCTGCAGTTTCCGGATCTTTCGAGATCGGCGGAATATATCCTTCTGGGATATAGTTGATAGGCATGCCCCAGGGACGATCTTTTGGAATTTTATACCTATGATCATACTTCTCCACTATGGGCGTAGAGGTGATCTCTGAGATCACAGTCCTTTGTTGTTGCATCTGAGCTTCTGCAAGAGCTTGCATGTCATTGTGAGGCTTTCTCAAGTCTTCTTTCAGAGCGTCAAATTCTTCTCTCAACTCTTTATTCTCTATCTCGAGATCATTCATCCTTTTCTGTGGATTGGCCTGAGTATTATACGAATGAGACAGTTTGACTCTAGAATCGAGACACAAACGTGAGATTCGCGGGGAAGAAGAATGCGCTTAAGTGAGAATGATGAATGATATGCAATGATTATGTTAATTAATTTTTTGTTTAATCAAAGTAAACTTCAACAATTGGATTGCAAATATCAAACAGTGGGGAAACCCCGTTTTATTGAATTCAAAGATTGCGGAAATGGAAATACAGTAGATTACAAAGTGCTGTAAAGGAAATGTCTAAACTAATGGATCCTGAGTCCTCTCTGAGGAGAGCTCAGGTGCTGGTTCTGGTGCTTTCTTTTTCTTTGACCGGGGCTCTTACCCGTTGTCGGGTTGTCATTCCTTTGCCAAGTGAAAGGAGCGAGTAAATTCCTTTGGTTATCCTGATTTTCTATAGCGTGTTGCTCTAAAATCTCGATCAGAGCGTCTTTTTATTTTAACAACTGTTGTATTTTCTTACATTCCACATTGAGAATACGGTACTTGTTCCTCCAAGACCTCTTCTCCTTTTGAACTTTGTTGAGGGTAACCTGAAGTTTTTTCGTATCAGACATGAAATAAAGGATCGGGTCCCTTAACGGAAGAACTTCCTAACGAGGGTAAGGCATCCTCAGTTTGAGAGCTCTAGTTTGTACCCAGTGGAGATAAGGTTCCACCGAGACACAGTCTGGTTTCCCTAGAGACTCTCTTCCTTTCCTATGAACATGTTTCCAGGCATGCACTATTTATGTCTTTAGTGCCCTGTCATTTTCCCCTTCCTTGAAGAAAAGACCTTCCAGATGAGCATTGCACGGGACATGCCTCATCGGGTATCCGAGTTGACGGCGAACTAAAATTGGATGATAGTTAATTCCTCCTTTAGTTCCTATAAAGGGTACATTAGGGAAGTTTCCACAACGGTCAATGATTCTAATCCCGTCATAGACTCGATTGTACCAATCGATATCAAAGTTGGTAAGAGACATGATTCTCTGCGACCAACGCAAAGAACTCTTATAATCCCAAAATGCAGCAGACTTAGGTAAGTGGGAAGTGAACCATTTGTATAGCAAGGGTACACAGCATGTGATCATTCATCCGCTGTACAAATTCCTTAAGTGTACAGAATGATACGCATCTGCGAGCAAGATTGGTACGAGGTTTCCAATCAGAAAAACCTTAATGGCATTGATATCAACGAAGTTATCAATGTTGAGAAACAGAAATAACCCATAGGTGAGCAAAACAAAGATGTTTTCAAAAGCAGTCACGTTCCCTATACTAGCGGAGTACAAAGCTTTCTTTACCAGGAACTTGGCTGGAAAACCCTGGATTCCACCCTTAGTGGTAATTTGAGTCCTGACTTCTGACTCATCCAAATAAATTTCTCTTGCAATGGTTTGATCCTTTGCAATTTCTTCCAGTCCAGAAAAGGGAGCTTGATCAGTAATGGGTAAATCAGTCAGGTGAGAGTATTCCTCCAGCGTTGGTGCTAGTTGATAATCCGGGAAAGTGAAACAGTGATAAACCGGATCGTAAAACTGAATGAGCGTAGCCAGTATTCCCTCAATTACATGGACCCTTAACAGAGATAGCAGACCTCCGTATTAAGCTCTGAAAGCCTCAGGGTTGGTTATCATCCTTGCCAACCCTCTCAAATCCTCTAGTTTTGGAACCTTGAAGGTGTACTTGTGAGTTTTCCTTCTACCGAAATCCATTAGCGCAATCTTTTTCTCTGACCTTTGCAATCATTGTCTTAGTTCAATTTGAAAAAGAGAGACTAGAAAAGAAGATTTTTCTTTATTTTTTATTGTTTTTTCTTTTTAATGAAATGAATGCAGCACACAAAAACATAGAAAAAACATGGGGTCAAAGGTTCGGCGTCATGAAGTCAAGGCTCTACCCATCCCCAAAGGTTTATACTGGTGATTTTTTGTACCTGTCCTTAAGATCACTGACCCCTCTTGGGATAACTACAACAAGCGGATCGCCAGCGAGTTGGAGTATCTTAGAGTAATCTCAAATGAGAGTAGTATCGCGTGACAACTATTTTCGATAGCTTCCGCACTAAAAAATGGTTTTAGTCTACTAAAATCCTCAGCTTCATTGATAACCCAATGGAACAATCTGCTTTCAACAATCAAAGTCGTATAGGCATTTAATCTGCAAACGGCATCTCCACTGATTTGTTGGTCGACCGAGATCTCTTATCTGGGAGTCACTCCCCATAAGATTACCCATCTAGTGCCATCCCCTATCTTAGGTGTATACTAATCCCGTTAGCGGAAAAGTAAACACAGGTATCAATTAGGAAAAGCAATATATATATATATATATATATATATATATATATATATATATATATATATATATATATATATATATATATATATATATTTGTCTTAACATCCTAGACCTCTATGATCCTATGATCCTAACAGACAATGACTCCCCAGCAGAGTCGCCATTTCTGTGAACTTTGAATTTAGGGTTTCATCCCTTGGGAATGCAAGAAAGAATGCCTCCCACTGTGTTCGCCATTTTTCTGTAGCGCGGATTTTGTGGTTTCGAATCACTATCACTTTGGTACTACAGTTTGAATCATTTTTTATCCTATTGAGCTGATTAAGGAAGGGAAATAGATGTCTCCAATTAACCCTGCTTGCAAACTGAGGTTAAACAGTCAAAACTTTTGGCTTACAGATGCTATCAAAATATGGGGGTTCGTCTTCAGGATTATTTTCTTAAAAACAAGAAGGATCTGGATTATTGGTGAGGCTTTTGGTTTAGGATACTAGACTTGATTTTCTTTGTTTGATGTATGAAGGTACTACACTTTGGGTTTTTTGATTAGTATGCTCGCTAAGACTTTGCCATCTTATGCCTACGTATTCCCGAAATGGGGAAATCAGAGCGATCGTAGTTCCTCCTATTCTATGGGAGGAAAAAGGTGTTTTGGTGTCTTGTTCAAAGCCCAAGATTGAAGCTAAAACAGAATTTGTATCTTGTTCAAAGCCCAAGATGTGAAGCTAAAGGGTCCTGACAGAGAGGGAATTTGTCATCTCTAAGGAGGGATTGTTGATTTTTGCGTGCCTTGATCAAGGCACAAAGTTGATGCTGAAAGGTTGATTGACTCAACCAGGGATTTCTTTATACAAAGCCTAAGAGGAGGCTAGAAGTTGACTTTTCCGGGGGAAATGTTCTTTCTGTCTTGTACAAAGCCCAAGATTGAGGCTAAAAGGGTTAACTCAATAAGAGAGTGCTTTCTATATGTCTTGTACAAAACCCAATACGGAGGCTAAAAGGGGTTTGACTCAACAAGAGAGTCTTTTATACTCAACAAGAGAGTGATTTGGTGTCTCGTACGAAGCCCGAGACTGAGGCCAAAAGGAGATCGACTCAGCAAGAGAGTCCTTTATACTCAACAAGAGAGTCTAAAAAGGGGATTGATATAATAAGAGAATCCTTTATACTCAACAAGAGAGTGATTAGGTGTCTCATATGAAGCCTGAGACGGAGGCTAAAAGTGTTTGACTCAACAAGAGAGTCCGAAAGTCGCTTGACTCGACAAGAGAGTCTTTTATACTCAACAAGAGAGTGTTTTATATGTGTCTTGTACGAAGCCCAAGACGGAGGCTAAAAGTTGACTCAACAAGAGAATCTTTTATACTCAACAAGAGAGTGGGTTTTTATTTATATGTCTTGTACAAAGCCCAAGACGGAGGCCAAAAGTGGTTGACTCATCAAGAGGGTCTGAAAAGGTTAGCTCTGCTACGGAGAGTCATTGTACAAAGCCCAAGAGGAGGTTAAACTTACCACTGAGGATTACTGAGATCCTTAGGCAGGTCCAAGTGGGGAACTCTTATGAGAGAGACCGGGTTTCTTGCTGGAGATTGATCTAGAATTATCGGTGTTTTTTTTCCTATGTTTGTAAGGAACTTGAGAATGTCTTTGAGACTCAAGAGGCTTTAGACTGTCCAAGTCTAGAGTTTTTTCTTTTGTATGATGCCCAAGAGGAGGCACGGGCATTAAGGGATGAGAATCAACCATAAAAATGGTCGGAGTTTTGACACTGGAAAGACTGCTCTATCAAAGGATGACTAAGTTATGTCATATACCTTTAAGAGGTCGTCAAGGTCCTTGTATTAAGCCCAAGAGAATGAATGAGAACTTCTAAGAAGCCGAAGGGTTCTTGCACAACGCCCAAGAGGAGGCGGGGATGCTTTTAGGAAGCCTGTGGGTCCCCAAACCAAGAGAAGTTCAAGAAATGCAATTCACCGAGAAGAGATCATTCCAGGAAAGTTCGAGGATTTGGAAGAAACTCAAGAGATTCCATTCATGGAGAAAAGATCATCTCTGGGGAATGTAGCGAGCGATTTGGGACGCGGTTCTTAGGCGTTGTCGCTCTTTGGGTTAGTTTACTACAGGTCGATTCATTTTTTTTCCTATTAAAGCTGATAAAGGAAGGGAAATAGATGTCTCCAATTAACACTGCTTGCATACTGAGTTTAAACAGCGGTCTGTTAGGTTACGAATGTGATCAATGTTAGGACTGATGCTTTTTGATAGATATGTGAGAGTATGGGATTTAGGGTTTTTGTTTAGTGTGCTCGCTAAGATCTTTTCTTTCAATCTTATGCCTACGTATTCCCGTTTATCGAAACAGGGAAATCAGAGCGTTCGTAGTTCCTCCAATTCTATGGGAGGAAATGGTTGTTTTGGTGTCTTGTTCAAAGCCCAAGACGTGAAGTTAAAGGTGGTTTGTATCTTGTTCAAAGCCCAAGATATGAAGCTGAAGGGTCTATTTGTATCTTGTTCGAAGCCCAAGATGTGAAGCTAAAACGGTATTGACTTTAGAGAGAATTTGTCATCTCTAAAGAGGGGGTTGTATGTCACAACTGTTTATAAAGGAGAATTACTTTAACCGGGATGCGTGAATCTGGCAATGCCATAATTTCCTTTTTAGGGGATTTCCAACCTGAAGGAGAAGACTTTAACTCAGTGTAGAGCAATGCTATCTTTCCTTAGGAATTTCTCATGCTAAAAGAGGGACAGTGGCATGGATGTAGATGATCCAGATGCTTGCCGCTTACAGCGATTAGATGAAGGGGAAGAAGTTATTGATGTTTGTGTACTGTGAACGAGGCACAACTTTGATGCTAAAAGGTTGATTGGATCAACCATTGGTTTTCTTATACAAAGCCTAAGAGGAGGCTATTGGCCCAACAAGAGGGTGTTTTTGTGTCTCGTACAAAGCCCGAGTGAGAGGCTAAAAGGGGTTGATCTTGCAAGAAGATCTTTTATACTCAACAAGAGAGTGTTTTTGTATCCCGTACGAAGCCCGAGATGGAGGCTGAAATTTGTTTGGCTCAATAAGAACCTTTTTGTATCTCGTATAAAGCCCGAGATGGAGGCGGAAGGGTGATTGACTCAACGAGGGAGTCTTTTATGTGTCTCGTGCAAAGCCCGAGAGAGAGGCTAAACGTTGTTTGACTCCGCTGGGGAGAATCATTGTACAAAGCCCAAGAGGAGGCTATGGTGTTGTTTCAGTTGAGTGACAGGTCCAGTATGCTAATTTAAAGAGAAAATCAGTTCTTATATGAGTAATGTTGGCACTCAGGGATTTTTGATTCGAGGATCAGGGATATTTCCTGTTCTTTAAGGAAGTGGGAAATCCGAAGGGTATTGAGACTGTCCGAGTCTATGGGTTTCCTTCCTATTTTTTAAGGGGTCACTTGAGAATGTCTTTGAGACTCAAGGAAATTAGACTGTCCAAGTCTAGAGTTTCATCTTTTGTACTATGCTTTGAGAAACGGTAGTAGACTCTTTGAAAGGACGGTTCTATGCAGTTGACTAAGTTCTGTTCCTATACCTCTAGGAGGTCATCGGGACAATTTGTACGAAGCCCAAGAGGAGGCTAGAGACTTTTAAGAAGCCGACGAATCCTTGTACTAAGCCCAAGAGGAGGCTATCATTCCCGAAGGAAGAGATCATTATACGAAGCCTAAGAGGAAGCTGTGAATACTTCTAAGAAGCCGACGAGTCCTTGTACTAAGCCCAAGAGGAGGCGGGGTTGCTTTTAGGAAGCTTGTGGGTCCTTATACGATGCCCAAGAGGAGGCCGATGCTTTTAAGAAGCCCATGGGTCCCCAAACCCCGAGAAATTCAAGACAAGCTATTCACAAGGAATAGATCAAGCCAGGAAAGTTCGAGAATTTGGAAGAAACTCAAAGATGCCATTCACGGAGAATACATTCATCTCTTGGAGTCGAGTTTCTTGACAATTCCTAATGAGGACAGCCGAAGAGAAGACTGTATCTGGTGATCCTATTGGGGATCTAGCTGTCTATTTCTACGAATAAATGAAATGGCTTTACCTAGTTCTAGACGTAGTTTCCGGGGAAACTCTAAATATCTATACTATTATTACACAGTTGATATGAGTTTATGAAAGAAGACTTACAGCGAAACAGCCCCACAATACAGTTATATGTATATGAAAGCGGTAAATGAAAGCGTATAAACACTTACTCAGTTGTAGAGCTTCCATGCTGTTTGGTTAGTTGTTCAACAAAGACAGATTGAAAACAACAGTATATTCAAAATCAAAGGAGAAAGTGCTTTGAAAAAGAAAGATTTGGGGCTTACAGCTCAAGGAGAGGCCCAGGGTTTTATCAGTGAGCGCACTGTTTGAATTTGTACAGAGGGACTTACACAAGTGACTGAGGCCCAAAAAGGTTTTCTGTACAAAGGGATGGGTCTTACACTCTCTCAAGAGGCCCAAAAGTTTTAAAGAAAAAGAGTGGGGCTTATAACACGAGGGTAGGCCCAGATGACTTTTCGTTTAAAAATGGCGGTCGCGCCGAGGTTTTCTTTTAACGCAAAGGGACTTATACAATAAGTGAGACCCAAAATTGTTTGGTTAAAAGGGGGTTGGGTCGTACACTCTATTAGAGGCCCAGGGTTATTTTTCAAAAGGCGACGATCGCGCCGTTTGTTTTTGACGGTATCAGGACTTATACAATACACTGAGGCCCAAAAATGATTTGGTCAAAAAAAGGATTGGGTCTTACACTCTATTAGAGGCCCAGAGTGTTTTGAAAATGATTTATGAGGGTTGAATTAATCCAAAAACCCTAATTTGTTTTCAAAATGTGTTTTAATTGAATAAAAATTCAATTAAAATGATCAAAATTGTTTAACATATGAAAAACAACTTGTGATCTTGGATTAATGCTTCAAAAATTAAGTATTGACCTACAAAATAATTAGAAGGCATTAAAAGTTGCACAATCAAGGTGGAAAAAATATTCAAAATGTAAAAAAAAATTAAAATATTAATTCTTTGCAAAAATATCAATTATATGAAATAAATAATATTTTTGGGATTTTTTGGGAAAATAAAATATTTTAACATTTTTGTGAATTATTAAAAAAAGAATCAACTCAAAATCATTAAAACTCGGAGAGAAATTAATTTTTGAATCAATTAAATAAAATCACAAAATTCAAATATTTGAATTTGAAAGAAATGGCGCCAAGAATAGCTGAAGAACACGCGCGTTTTTCAGTTTTGCCCAGATTTGCATTTTCTATCCAATCTCACTGAATACTTGATCATATCATGCAATCCACATACCAATCAACTCGTTTCAACCTCACGATCATGTTTATGACAATTAATTTCATTTAAATTAAGCATAAAACAAGAAATCACAAAAAATCCTCAAGAACCCTAAATTCTGCATCAAGGCTAGGATTTTTTATACACGATTTAAACAAAGCAATTACTTGAGGGGAAACATTCCATGCAAGATTATGAACATTTGGCAAAAGTATTGTGCGAGGAAATATGCATAGATTGAGAGATGACCAAGTTTAGGCTTACCTCTAGGTCGTGACAGCAAGAGCAAATTGATTTCTGAGTAGGAGGTGTTACAGATGAATTGTGATGATCTGAACAACTTCCCTACACCCTATGGAGTGTGTTTGAATGCTTGGACTTGATGGAAATTGGCTGGATCACTTCATGGCATCTCAACTGCAACTTGGTTAAAACCTTGAGTAATTGACTGGTGATTCTGAGAAATCAGTGTTCCAGATTTTGTTTAATTGTTTGATCAGCTCACATATGATGTATATGAGGTGTGTGTGTGATTGGTTTGAGTGGAATTGCTCTCTAATGAAAAACCCGATAGTGACTTGCTAAGAAAGGCATTTTTTAGAGTGAGAAGTGGTTTTTGAGAAAGGCAAGTGTTGTAGGCCTTTGGTGTACTTAAACTGATCACAATTGAGCTCTATTTATAGTAGAGCAAGTTTGTTTTGCAAGGAATAGTGAATGGCAACTGCTGAGTAGGTTTGGCTAATGTTGGCAAATGAAAATCCAAGTCTCCTCAAGCCATTGACTAGAGGTTAGGGCAAAGGCTGCTGGTCCCATTGGTCTTGGATAAGTCTTGAATGAATTCAGTTGAGAATGGCTCAGTCCATGCCACCTTGATGCTTCCATTGAATGCTCCAATCCAAAATTGGAGTCTTGTCCCTATTTTGGCAATTCTAGGTTCAACATGCTATTTCTTGTTCCAAAGACTTTGGAGGCTTGGCTCAGTGATTGTCCCCTTTAGATTCAATCCTCAGAGGTGTCCAAGTGGATAGGAGTATTTGGATTTGGCTGATTTTGGCAAATCGACCAAAAGTACAAAAATCTGCCTTGCCTTGGCAAATTTCAGCAAGGCAACTTGCCAATGTCATATCTCATAGCCCAAATTGAATTTGGTAATGCTCTTGGTCATTTTGGAAAGCCCTTACATGATACAACAACTGTTTGAACATGTTTGGTTTTGATCTCTTCTGAATCCAAGTGAAAAATCCCCCTACATTTGGAAAAAAGTAAAGGCAGATTCTGACTTAGTGAAATTTTCACTAAGTGTTGGAACAAAGTGACTTTTCTTGATTTTGATCACTCCATAACTCAAAATCCATGAGGAATTTGGACATAGGTCAGTATGAAGCTTTTGTAGTGGGAAATATGATCTACAAATCAAGCTTTGAATGGGGAACAATGGCCTTGTGGTTTAGGAGTTTTTGTCCTGCAAAGTTGGCACATTAGTGTCACTTTTTTCATAACTTAGAAATTTTTCTAAGTTTTTATGGTTGCCCCTTTTACAAGTTATCCCACTTTCTTTGATTTTTCTTAGTTAATGATGATTCAAATCATACATTAACATCATTTTAGGGTTAAAAATCCATTTTGGTGAAAAATATCAAAAAGTCAAAGTTGACTTTTGTGCACAGTTGACTTTTTATCAGATGAATTCCAAACTGTGCAATTCTTCAGGAAATAATGTCCTTGACCTAAATCAAACTTGATGGACATGTTCCATGGGTGTCATAGGGTATATTGAATCATGTCTTAGGGTTTGGGAGCATGTCCTGGTCAAAAGTCAAAGTTACAGTTGACTTTTCTCGCAAAACCCTAATTGTGGTGCAGATGAAATTGAGACTTGTTGCTCAAGCTTCTTGGATTAATCCATTGTTGCAAATGGATCAATATAGCATATTGGAGATCCTCAAATCATGTCTTTAGGTCTTGGTTCGTGATTTGTCCCAAAAGTCAACTTAGGGGTGAATTAGGTCAAGAAACCCTAATTCCTGATTTTTGATGAATGCATCCCCTGAGGCAAAATTGACTTGATGATTGGGTCCATGAGGGTCCATGGAGTATATTAGGTTATGTTTTGGATCTTTGGTTCATGCCCAGAGGAAATATTCCATCTGGAGGTCCTGGTCGACCAAAACCCCAATTTGGTGACTCTGTCGATCTTGAGACTTGATCCACCTAGAAGGGAGCAGCCATGTGCTTAATCCTTAAAGTGGGAGTCCTTCTGATCCATTGTGGATATTTTAGAGGCTAGACAAGTTGAAGATCAAGTCATTCCTTGATTGATCCTTTGTCTAAGGCTCTGAGAGGGCTTGAAACCCTAAATTTGATTGTAGTGAATGCTCAACAACCCTTGAGGCATTTGATGAGGCATGATGGTTCATCCATATTGTGATGATGATTTGCACAATAATGGGAAATCTTAGTGGTCAAAATTTGGGGTATGACAGATGCCCCTATTTAATCTTCTTGGACCCGAAGGTGTGAATGACGAAGGTATTCGGGCATTCGGGGTGCAAGAGGATTAAATATCGGAATACCCAAAATTTTGATGGCTATGAATGGCAGCTTGCGCATTCATCTTTTTTTTGCTAAGCAATGATGCTTAGAAAAGGTAAAACTTCCCCTCGATCCTGGTCTTCAGCCAAGGAACTGGTCTCAATTTTTTGATATAAACTTTCCATCGATCCTGGTTTCCTACCAAGGAACTGGTCTAAGTTTCTGAAATAAACTTCCCCTCGATCCTGATTTCCTACCAAGGAATTGGTCTTAGTTTTTGAAACAAACTTCCCCTCGATCTTGGTTTCCTACCAAGGAACTGGTCTAAGTTTCGGATTTAAACTTCCCCTCGATCCTGGTTTCCTACCAAGGAACTGGTCTTAGTTTCTTTTGTCAATAAACTTTATTGACAAGGGACGCTATGCGTAGCGGTTTTCCTCAAACTTCTCGCCGAATTTTCCTGGGGAGATGCCATTTGACGGAAAAACTGATGTCCGACTCGCTGGGAGGACCCAGTCGTCTGAGTTGTAGAGGTGTACAAACTTCTCTGTTGGAGATGCCATTTGTTGAGTCTATTTAGGGAATGCAAGTCCCTTGAGAGACTGATTTCGCCTGGGGTCTTACATCATACTTTTCTCGGGATCTTCCCGGAGAAATGCCATATGATGGGCTCTAATTTTGAGGTGCCAATGACCTTTTCATTAACGGTTCTTTCGGAGAAAAACTGCCGTATTGCCGAAGCTCCGATTAAGGGGCTTTCTCTAGGGATTTTCCTTAATCCGGGAAAGCGAAGATATCATCTTCAATGGAGAAGAGTGACATTTGTAGAAAGCTTCTCTGGCTCTTCAGAGGTTCAAGTTATCAAAGTGGTCGAGTGCCGACTCTAATCCAGAGATACATTGGAGGCGAGATTGTTCAAATGCAACATTTCCTGACGAGGCAAGAACTGACAACTCGATTGAGAGGACTGTTATCACTAGGGGACAAGACCGACTAGAGGGATGCAATATGAATATGAATGTAAATCAAATGCATGATGTATGTATGTATGTATATGTTGAAAAAACTGACGCGACATACAGACTGACGAGTGAACACGACTGGATACTCGGCCATCGCGGGGCGAAGAAGTACCGTTGGTCAAAAAAGTAGTAATTCTACCTTGCTTAGGAGAGATAGTCCCTGTGGGGAATACCGTTGATCGGGCTTAGGAGATAAGAACTCGGCCGAGGGTGTCAGATGGGAAAGCCGCATCTCATACAATTGATCTTTCGTTCAGGTGTACTGGCCTAGAAGAAGTACTCTGATTCTGCACTTTGAAATTCAAATGCTTTTGGAGATGCAATCGACGTTCTTTCGATGTTCAACAGTCAAAAGCAATTGCCATCTTTAATTTAAAAGCAGAAAAAGTTTTAACAAGTAAATTCATTTTTGTTTCATTTCAAGAATCGCTAATCATGTTAAAACGCCATTCTATAAAGCTAAAACAAATAAGAATTACAAACAAAAGCACAAGGGCTCAAATTTTATTGATAAGATGAAGATCAGCCAAACGCGTGATTCCAAAGAGTATATACAAAGTTTGAAAATGGTAATTTACAGGGAAAAGGGCTACGTTGAAACATAACGACAACTATCCTTCTACCAACTTTGAATTCGGGACACCCTGAGCTTCTGTCGAAGATGACCTTGACTGGAATTTTCCTCTGATGGATGGTGTAACTGCTGCTGAGGGACTTGCCTCTGTTGAACATAGTTACTTGCCATTATCCCTAATTTTTAACTGGATTGTACTTTGATGTTTCCAATCCACCGGGATGATTATTGATCATGTCTCTAATTTTTGCCGGGACCGCCCTTTCGGGTTTTCAGTCCACCGAGACGTTTTTTTTTTAGTTTAGCCGAAGTATTTCTTGACTACGTCAACATTCGTGGGGTAGGCAAATTCCTCTTCATCCATGGTTGCAAGTCTCAAGGCGCCGCCTGAGAAAGCTTTCTTAACCACATAGGGGCCATCGTAATTCGGAGTCCATTTTCCCTGGGAACCAATGAGAAACAATTGTATCTTCTTGAGCAGTTTGAAGATTGACCCGCATGTCGTGGTCATAAGGGATATGAATCTGGAGATGTAGTGCAAACGTCCCAGGAATCCTCTGACTTGTTTTTCAGTTTTCGGAGAAGGCATTTCTTGAATGGCCTTGACCTTGTCAGGATCAACCTCAATTCCTTTCTGGCTGATGATGAACCCTAAAAGTTTCCCTGAACGGACACCGAAGGTGCATTTGTTGGGATTCAAGCAGAGTTTATACTTACGCAAACGCTCGAATAGTTTTGGCAGGTGGGTCACATGCTCCTCTTCTGTCTTAGATTTGGCAATCATGTCATCGACATATACTTCGATTTCTTTGTGTATCATGTCATGAAACAGATTAGTCATGGCCCTTTGATAGGTTGCCCCGTCGTTCTTCAAGCCGAACGGCATCACCTTGTAACAAAAGGTACCCCATGGGGTAATGAACGAAGTTTTCTCCATGTCTTTCGGCGCCATTTTGATCTGGTTATAGCCTGAGAATCCATCCATGAAGGAGAAAACTTTAAACTTTGTTGTACTGTCAACCAGCATGTCAATGTGTGGTAAAGGAAAGTCGTCCTTTGGACTAGCCTTATTCAAATCCCTGTAATCAACACACATTCCGACCTTTCCATCCTTTTTTGGAATGGGTACGATGTTGGCTAACCATTGAGGATATTGTGACGTGGCGAGGAAATCCGCATCAATCTGTTTCTGCACCTCCTCTTTGATTTTGATGGCCATGTCCGGGTGAGTCCGTCTTAACCTTTGCTTTACTGGCGGACATTCCGATCTTAACGGTAAGTGATGTTCCACGATGCTGGTATCCAACCCTGGCATATCCTGATAGGACCAAGCGAATACATCGGGAAATTCTCTGAGAAGCTTTATCAAACCCTCTTTGGCAGTTGGACTGAGCAGTGCCCCAATCCTGATTTCTTTTCTCTCTTTTTCCGAACCCACATTGATCATTTCCAACGGCTCTTTGTGAGGTTCAATGGACCTTTCCTCCTGTCTGAGTAGTCGGGAGATCTCTTCTGGAATTTCGTTGTCAACTTCTTCTTCAACCCCAAATACCGGGAACCCAAAGTCGGGAGAAGGCATCGGATTGTATGTTTCAACTGGATTTAAAACAAGCAATCTGCATGACGTGATGATTCGTGTTTAGGAGAGATAGAGAAAATGCGAGTGTGTGCAGTGTATTTATTTTACTGCTTGTTTTTATTTTTAATTGTTTTTTAGGATTACCATTTTCTGAGAAAGCAAAAAGAGAAAACAGCAATTAATGCGGAAATTACAGAACGACGTTATTTTATTAATGAACAAGTCGATTCTTGAAACTACAACCCTATAAAACAAAACTCTGTCGCTTTGGGCAAAGCGAAGAGGGAAATTTACAGAAAGCGATCCCTATCAAAACATCCGTTTCACCTGGGCAGGGTGAAAGGTTAAAGATGGCAATTACTTTGACCGATGAATGACCTTCGGAGCATCAACAGCGACCCACTGGCGGCGAACTCCTCGGTGAATCACAAAGTCTGGCACCTTCCTCGATTTGTCTTTAAAAATAACGCTGATATCTGGTGGAGCAGGATCATTGGAATCTGTTTCCCAGGCAGAATTATCGTAGGAGAATTCCTTAGTTGTATTTTGCATAGCATTTGTGCTCTCAGCTGTATCTCCCCATCCAGTTGGCTGGATGTCTTCGAGCCTGATACGAGAGCTTTCGAGAGCGGTGTACTTGACCATGAAGTCGTATTTTCCACTCGGTTGTCCCAAGGTGTCCCACACCTCTTTGGAACTGGAGGGGTCATCCCTTTCGATGACGTTGACCTCGAGAAAAGCATAGTTGATGAATTCAAGTCCTGTAAACGTTGCAAATTCATCGTCATGTTGAATAGTTTCTGAATGACCTGAGTGTTGATCCCATGACATGGTGGGGACACAGGTATTCTGTTCAATGATGCTCAGTTGAGTTTCATTACTTGGCTGACTTTCTGGCCCCAAGTCTCCTGGATAAGGTTGCCACATTGGCAGACCATCCATTGGGCCATAGTAGGTGTAGTCAAAATTGTCTTTCATCGGAGTGTCCTCCTCTAATGAATTTGGCGGAGCACGGCATCCTTCCAGATCACAATCCCCGTATATCATTTCGACATCTGACCGTGGTATAAATCTTGGACTCTCTGTAGGATAGCAAAATGGCATAGGCACCTTTTCCTGAGACATATAGCCGTCCTCGTTGAGGAGGGACTTCCATTCTTCCTCTGTGTCAAAGGGATCTTCCTCATTGATAGCATGGACTGCTTGAGGGACTGGGTGAAGAAAACCTCCACTGTGGAAGAAGTTCTGAATGGGATGAAGACTTTCATCGCTAGCAGCTGTCCGGGTACAGGTTGCAGAAAAACCAAGACCCTTCTTTGTTGTATTGCTAGTAGGAATGACAAGCTGTCCCCATTCGATTGTATCGGTATTCTCGACCGCTTTGATAGCATCCTTGTATGAGTAAATCGAGGTTCCTCCTTGGGATTGATTGTCCTTGCCCACCGACAGCGCTTGGAACTGCGTCCCAATAACCTCCTCGGGTTCTACACAAGTAGATGACGATAAGTTACTCACGAGCAAGGCATGTTCTCCACAGACTGTGACAAGTTGATCGTTCTGAACGAACATTAGCTTTTGGTGGAAGGTCGAAGTGACCGCTCCAGCCTGATGTATCCAAGGTCTGCCTAATAAACAACTGTACGTTGCCCGGATGTCCATGACCTGGAAAGTGACTTGGAAAGTTTGAGGACCTATAGTTATGGGAAGATCAACTTTGCCGATAACTGTTTTTCTGGATCCGTCGAACGCTTTGATGACGACCTCGCTGATTCTCATCGGAGGGCCTTTGAATGATAATTGCATCAAAGTGGACTTTGGCATAACATTCAGGGTTGACCCTGTGTCTACCAGTACGCTGGCTAAAGCATCGTCCTGGCAGTTAGCTGTAATGTTGAGCGCCATGTTATGACGGCGACCCTCTTCGGGTAATTCCTCATCACTAAATCCCAAATTATTGCAGGAAGTGATGTTAGAGACAATGCTATCGAACTGTCTGATTGTTACATCCTGTTCCACAAAGGCTTGCTCCAAGACTTTCTGTAGAGCCTCCCTGTGGGCTTCTGAACTGAGTAACAGTGATAATACTGGATTGACCGACTGATGGATCGGGAGCTTCCGTCTGAAGTTCCTTTTCCTTGTTAGATTTTCCAACTCCTCAGTTGAAGATTCGTCCGCTCCGTGTTACACGACTGATGTCTGCAATATTCACGACGGAGGGTAATGGAATTTCCTTTCCATTTTCAACTGTTGTTGCACCGTATTTGTAAGGGATAGCCTTAGTTGATTCATACGGTAGTGGTCCCGGTAGATAGATTACTATGGGAACTTTCTGATTCTTCTGACCATCATACGCAATTTTAATCCGTTCCCGGTTGGGAGCTCTAGATTCGTCAAGTAGAGGGATGATGGCAACAACATCCCTAGTCCTCTGATGATCAGAGATGACGACAACGTCCTCAATTTGATCGGCAAGGTAATTCGGCGCCCAGTTGATGGGTCTGGAACCTGGATATGGGCGAATCTCTCCACGATCCACCTGACCTTGAAGAGTTGCTCTCAAAAGGTAACACCCTTGGTTACTTTCCGAACAGACACTACAACGGTCATAGTTGTATGGTGGCACCTGGCCACGCCCACTTTGAATACAATGTAACCTCACTAGGTTAGCTTCCATTGATCGGACATCCTGACTCTGACGCTGAGTAGGATTCCTGTTACTGATACTAATTTGCTGAGTATCTTCATCCATGTAAATGTGCATCCACCAATGATTTAACAAGTGCTGAAGTGCCTCCTGGACAAGGGTACAACCTCGATCATTTTCGCAACCTGCTTTACAGCTTTGATTGTCGTGTGATATCAAGAATCTGAGTCGGACCTGCTCAGCATGTAACTCTACTAAGTTGGTATTCATCACGCGAATATCAAAGATCTGAACCATGTTGATTTGATAGGAATTCCTATCATGGTAGTCTTGGATCCATCCAAGATCTATCTGACGCTGGAGGGATTCTTGTACAAAAGAGCAACCCTGTTTGTTTACCGAGCAAGTTAGACAAGAACTGTAATCATGCCGCGGCAGATTATGATACTGGCTTTGCCTTGAGTGCATCGCCACCAAGTTGGCATTCATCGCAAGGATGTCGTGGTTCTGAATGATGTTAGAATTCGTGTAGACCATGTTAACTCCACGAACTCGGTGCTCTTGGATCCATCCGAGATCTATTTGTTCCTGCAGAGCTGTTTGCACCACAGAACATCCTTGATTGTTTTTAGAGCATATATCACATTGATGATAATTATGAGGTGGCACATGGCCATATCCACTCTGTCTACAATGCATCTTGACCAGATTGGTTTTTAACAAGAGTACATCGTGAATCTGATAAACGTTGTTAAATTCTTTCTCAATCAGGTTAACTACAGCTTTCTCATGTTGAGGCAGCGGGTTCGTAAGAACATTAGGATTTGTATCCTTGAAGGATAAGACCCCGCTCCTAACAAGTTTTTGCACGTCGGATTTGAAATTGAGATAGTTCTCAATGTTATGCCCTGGACCTCCTTGATGATAAGGGCAAGTTTGATCCACCTTAAACCAGAAAGGAAGATTTTCCGGTACTGTAAGAGGGGACTTTAGTCTGAATGTGCCCCTTGGCCAGTAGTAATGGAAACAGCTCTGCGTACGACACGGGTATAGGATCTAATCCTGGTGGCCGTGGCGTACAGTTGTTGTTATATGGAGGACGAGCCTGCTGAAGAGGCTGTTGTGTCCTTTGCTGGTCAGGTTGGCTTAGCGCAACCTGAGGTTGATACGTAGTAATAGGCGCGGTGCTGATAGCAGGAGTCACAACTGCTACTGGTTGATCACGTCGCCTTTGCTTTCCGAGAGATATATTCCCAATATCTTGCTCTTTTTTCTTAGGGAGATCACTACCATATTTTTTAGTACCGCTCGTCAATCCAGTGTCTTTTACCAAACATCCTTCTCGGGCGGCTTCCTCAACACGAACTCCCATGCCCACCATCTCAGTGAAATCACTAGGCGCACTGGCAACCATTCGGTCATAGTAAAATGAGGTTAAGGTCTTTAAGAAGATCTTTGTCATATCTTTTTCCTCAAGAGGTGGAGAAATTTGAGCGGCAATTTCATGCCATCTCTGAGCGTACTCCTTAAAGGTTTCCTTGTCCTTTTGCGACATCGATCGGAGTTGATCTCTGTCGGGTGCCATGTCCAAATTGTATTTCTATTGTTGGACGAAGGCAGTGCCAAGATCTATGAATGTACTGATTATAGTACGGTTTAAACCCATGTACCATTTGAGTGCGGCACCGGTTAAACTATCCTGAAAGTAGTGAATCAGCAGGTCCTGATTCTCCGTCTGAGCTGACATTCGCCGAGCGTACATCACCAAATGACTATGAGGGCAAGAGTTACCCTTGTACTTTTCAAAGTCGGGCACTTGGAACTTGTGCGGGACTTTCACATTGGGGACCAAGCAGAGGTCTGCGGCATCCTTTCCAAATAGATCCTGACCGCGGATGGCTTGCAGTTCTTTTTGCATTTCCAGGAACTACTCCTGGAATTCATCCATTCTATCGAACATAGTTTCCTTTTTACCAGTAGGTATTTGTGGAATCTGTCCTTCCGGGACAGTGTGCACCACAGGGGGTGGTACCGTGACTACGGCAGTGAATCTTGGCGTTTCTCGAAGTTTGTAACCTTCAGAAGTCTTCAATATGCCTCTGGCATCTTCGATTTTCTGAAGTTTGTAACCTTCAGGACCAGCGGCATCTGTCGCGATTCCCTGATCTTCAGCGATCGGCGAAACATATCCTTTCGGGATATAGTTTGCAGGCATGCCCCAAGGACGATCTTTCGGCATTTGATACCTAGGATCAAACTTCTCCACTATGGGCGCTGAGGTGATCTCTGAGATCACAGTCCTTTGTAGCTGAGCTTCTTCCATGGCTTGTATTTCGTTACGAAGCTTTCTCATATCCTCTCTCAGAGCGTCGATCTCTTCCTTCAACTCTCTGTTTTCTTCCTCAAGATCATCCATCTTTTTTTGACGATTAGCCCGAGTATTGTACGAATGAGACAGTTTGACTCTAGAACCGAGACACAAACGTGAGATTCGTAGGTAAGAAGAATACGCGATGTGAGAATGATGAATGTAATGATTATATTAATTGTTCTTTTGGTTTAATCAAAATAAACTTCGACAATTAGATTGTAAATATCAAACAGTGGGGGAACCCCTTTTTATTGAATTCAAAGGATTACAGAAATGGAAATACAGTAGATTACAAAGTGCAGAAATAGAAACCTAAGCTAATGGGTCTCGAGTCCTCTCTGAAGAGAAATCGGGTGCTGATTCTGGTATCTTCCTTTTCTTTGACTGGGGCTCTTGGGCCATTGTCGGGTTGTCATTCCTTTGCCAAGTGAAAGGAGTGAGCAAATTCCTTAGGTTATCTTGATTCTCTACAGCATGTTGCTCCAAAATTTCAATTAGAGCATCTTTCTCTTTCAGTAATTGCTGTATTTTGATACACTCCACATTGAGGGTGCGATACTTATTCTTCCAAGACCTTCTCTCCTTTTGAATTTTGTTGAGAGTAACCTGAAGCTTTTCAGTTTCCGTCATGAAGTACATGACAGATTCCCTCGGCGAAAGAATTCTGTAATGAGGATAAGGCATTTTTAGCTTGACAGCTCTAGTTTGTACCCAATGGAGATAAGGCTCCACCGAGACACAATCTGGTTTTCCCAGAGACTCTCGTCCTTTCTTATGAACGTGTTTCCAAGCGTGCACTATTTCCATCTTTAGTGCTCTGTCATTTTTTCCTTCCTTGAAGAAAAGACCATCCAGATGAACACCCCGTGGGACGTGTCTCATTGGATATCCAAATTGACGATGAACCAATACCGGATGGTAGTTGATTCCTCCTTTAGTTCCTATAAGGGGTATGTTAGGGAAGTTTCCACAACGATCAATGATTCTGATTCTATCATAGATCCTATTACACCAATCTATATCAGAGTTGGTGAGGGACATGATCTTCTGTGACCAACGTAAGGCACTCTTGCAATCCCAAAAAGCAGCAGACTTGGGCAAGTGGGAGATAAACCATTTGTAAAGCAAAGGTACACAGCATGTGATCTCCCCTCCGTTGTACAAATTCCCTAAGTGTACAGAATGATACGTATCTGCGAGTAAAGTCGGCACAGGGTTTCCAATGAGAAAAATCTTAATGGAGTTGATATCGACGAAGTTATTGATGTTGGCAAACAAAAATAACCCGTAGGTGATCAAGACAAAGATGCTTTCAAAAGTAGTCACGTTTCCTATACTGGAAAAATACAGGGCTTTCTTTGTCAAGAACTGGGCTGGTAAACCTTGGATGCCACCCTTAGTGGTTAGGTGAGTCCTGACCTCAGACTCATCCAAATGAATTGCTCTTGCAATGGTCTGATTCTTTGGAATTTCTTCCAGTCCAGGAAATGGAGCTCGATCAGTGATATGTAAATCGATCAGATGAGAATACTTCTCCAGCGTTGGTGCGAGCTGGTAATTCGGGAATGTGAAACAGTGATAAACTGGATCATAAAACTGAATGAGCGCATCCATGATTCCCTCAATCGCATGGACTCTTAACAGTGGTAGCAGGCCTCCGTGTTTGGCTCTGAAAGGCTCTTGGTTTGTGATCATCCTCGCCAAACCTCTTAAATCCTCTAGTTTTGGAATCCTGAATGTATACCTATGAGTTCTCCTTCTACCAAAATCCATTAGCACAATCCTTTTCTCTGATATTTGCAATCACAATCTTAGTTTAATTTGAAAAACAGAGAGACTAGAAGAGAATTTTTTTGAATGTTTTTTAAATGAATGCATGAATGCAGCACACAAAAACATAGAAAAAACATGGGGTCAAAGGGTCGTTACATGAAGTCAAGGCTCTACCCATCCCCAAAGGTTTATACTAAGGTGATTTTTGTACCTGTACTCATTATCATCAGCTCCTCCCAGGAAAGCAAAACAACAAGCGGATTGCCAGCGAGTTGTAGAGCAATCTTTGAGTAAGTTCCAATCACCGAGAATAGATCACCAGCCTCAAATGAGGGTAGTATCGCGTGACAACTATTTTTGATAGTTTCCGCACTACAAAAGGGTTTGGCTCCTCAGCTTCTCAGACATCACAATCGGCCCATTGTCTAGGTGAGAGAATGGGTTGCATTGGTCAGCCTCCACTGAGGTTGATGGTCGACCTCGTCGCCATCACTTATCTTAAGTGTATACTCAATCTTTCCACATGCGGCATCACACACATTCCCATTAGCAGAAAAATAAACATGTATAGCAATTAGGAAAAGCAGTATATATATTTGTCCTAATCATCCTAGACCTTTAAAGCTATGAATCCTAAGTTCCTGACAGAAAATGGGCTCCCCGGCGGAAGCCCCAATCTGTGGTTTTCACACAAGTGAAGAGAAAAAAGGTTTAGAAGATGGCCCCACGGTGGGCGCCACTTTTCTGTAGTGAGCGATTTTGGACGCGGTTCTTAAGCGCTGTCGCTCTCTGGAGTCAGTTTACTACAGGTCGATTCATTTTTTATCCTATTAAAGCTGATGAAGGAAGGGAAATAGATGTCTCCAATTAAACCTGCTTGCATACTGAGTTTAAACAGTTGTCTGTTAGGTTACGGATGCGATCAATGTGGTGGGGCCTTTCTTGTGTTATTTTGACAGAATAGTTTCTGGCGGGGAACAAGGATTAGGATGTTAGGACTGATGCTTTTTTTTTATAGATACATGAGAGTGTGGGATTTAGGGTTTTTGTTTAGTGTGCTCGCTAAGATTTTTCTTTCGATCTTATGCCTACGTATTCCCGTATACCGAAACAGGGAAATCAGAGCGTTCGTAGTTCCTCCTATTCTATGGGAGGAAATGGGTGTTTTTGGTGTCTTGTTCAAAGGCCAAGACGTGAAGCGAAAGGTGATCTATATTGTGTTCAAAGCCCAAGATGTGAAGCTGAAGGTGGTTTGTATCTTGTTCAAAGCCCAAGATGTGAAGCTAAAAGGGGGTTGACTTTAGAGAGAATTTGTCATCTCTAAAGGGGGGTTGTATGTCACAACTGTTGGGTGACTGGTTATAAAGGGAGGATTACTTTAATCGGGATACGCGGATCCTAGCAATGCCATAATTTCCTTTATAGGGGGTTTTTAACCTGAAGGAGAAGACTTTAACTCAGTGTAGAGCAATGCTATCTTTCCTTAGGAATTTCTCATGCTAAAAGAGGGACAGTGGCATGGATGTAGATAATCCAGAGGCTTGCCGCTTACACCAATTAGATCTAGGGGAAGGAGTTGTTGATGTTTGTGCACTATGAACGAGGCACATCTTTGATGCTAAAAGGTTGATTGAATCAACCAGTGGTTTTCTTATACAAAGCCTAAGAGGAGGCTATGGGCCCAACAAAAGGGAGTTTTTATGTGTCTCATACAAAGCCCGAGAGAGAGGCTAAACGTTGTTTGACTCCGCTGGGGAGAATCATTGTACAAAGCCCAAGAGAGAGGCTAATTTTACTGGAGAAGGATCATTATACAAAGCCTAAGAGGAGGCTATGGTTACTGTTTCAGTTGAGTGACAGGTCCAGTATACTGATTTTGAAAGAGAAAATTAGTTCTTATATGAGCAACATTGTACTCAGGGATTTGATTCGAGGATCCGGGTTATTCCTGTTCTTTAAGGAAGTGGGAAATCCGAAGGGTATTGAGACTGTCCGAGTCTACGGATTTTCTTCCTATTTAACGGAGGGGTCACTTGAAAATGTCTTGAAGACTCAAGGAGATTAGACTGTCCAAGTCTAGAGTTTCATCTTTCGTACTATGCTTTGAGAAACAGTAGTAGACTCTTTGAAAGGATTGTTCTATGCTGATGACTAAGTTCTGTTCCTATACCTCTAGAAGGTCGTCGGCACAATTTGTACGAAGCCCAAGAGGAGGCTGGAAACTTTTAAGAAGTCGAGTGGTCCTTGTATGAAGCCCAAGAGGAGGCTATCATTCCCGGAGGAAGAGATCATTATACGAAGCCTAAGAGGAGGCTGTGAATACTTCTAAGAAGGCGTAGGGTCCATGTACTAAGCCCAAGAGGAGGCGGGGTTTCTTTTAAGAAGCCCGTGGGTCCTTGTACGATGCCCAAGAGGAGGCCGATGCTTTTAAGAAGCCCGTGGGTCCCCAAACCCCGAGAAATTCAAGACATGCTATTCACAAGGAATAGATCAAGCCAGGAAAGTTTGAGAATTTGGAAGAAACTCAAAGATGCCATTCACGGAGAATACATTCATCTCTGGGAGTAGAGTTTCTTGACAATTCCTAATGAGGACAGCCGAAGAGAAGACTGTATCTGGTGATCCTATTAGGGATCTAGTTGTCTATTTAAACGAAACAAAACGGCGTCACCTAGTTCTAGACATAGTTGCTGGGGAAACTCGAAATATCTATACTATTATTACACAGTTGATATGAGTTTATGAAAGAAGACTTACAGTGAAACAACCCCACAATACAGTTATATGTATATGAAAGCGGTAAATGAAAGCGGATAAACACTTACTTGGTTGTAGAGCTTCCATGCTGTTTGGTTAGTTATTCAACGAAGAAAGATTGAAAACAACAGTATATTCAAAATCAAAGGAGAAAGTGCTTTAAAAAAGAAAGATTTGGGGCTTACAGCTCAAGGAGAGGCCCAAGGTTTTATCAGTGAGCGTACTGTTTGAATTTGTACAGAGGAACTTATACAAGTGACTGAGGCCCAAAAATTGTTTTCTGTACAAAGGGATGGGTCTTACACTCTCTCAAGTGGCGCAAAAAGGTTTAAAGAAAAGAGTGGGGCTTATAACACAGGGGTAGGCCCAGATGATTTTTCGTTTAAAATGGCGATCATGCCGAGGTTTTCTTTTAACGCAGAGGGATTTATACAATAAGTGATGCCCAAATGGTTTTGGTTAAAAGGGGATTGGGTCTTACACTCTATTAGAGGCCCAAAAGTTTTGAATGGGTCTTATAGCTCAAGGAGAGGCCCAAAAATTGTTTTTCAACGGATGATGATCGCGTCGAACTTTTTGAAATACAACGGGACTTATACCATAAGTGGGGCCCAAAAGGTTGTATTTACAAAGGGTTGAGTCTTACACTCTATTAGAGGCCCAAATGAGTTTTAAGAAAAGAAATGGGTCTTACTACTCGAGGGTAGACCCAGGTTTGTTTTGAAAAGGCGACGATCGCGCCGTTTGTTTTTGACGGTATCGGGACTTATACAATATACTGAGGCCCAAAAATGATTTGGTCAAAAAAAGGATTGGGTCTTACACTCTATTAGAGGCCCAAAGTGTTTTGAAAATGATTTATGTGTTTTAATTGAATAAAAATTCAATTAAAATGATCAAAATTGTTTAACATATGAAAAACAAATTGTGATCTTGGATTAATACTTCAACAATTAAGTATTGACCTACAAAATAATTAGAAGGCATTAAAAGTTGCAAAATCAAGGTGGAAAAAATATTTTAAATGTCAAAAACAATTAAAACATTAATTCTTTGCAAAAATATAAATTATATAAAATAAATAATATTTTTGGGATTTTTTGGGAAAATAAAATATTTTAACATTTTTGTGAATTATTAAAAAAAGAATCAACTCAAAATCATTAAAACTCAGAGAGAAATTAATTTTTGAATCAATTAAATAAAATCACAAAATTCAAATATTCAAATATTGGAAAATGGCGCCAAGAACAAAGGCAAGAACACGTGCGTTTTTCAGTTTTGCCCAGATTTGCATTTTCTCTTCAATCTCACTGAATACTTAATCATATCATGTAATCCACATACCAATCAACTCGTTTCAACCTCACGGTCATGTCTATAATATTTAATTTCATTTAAATTAAACATATAACAAGAAATCATGAAAAATCCTCAAGAACCCTAATTTCTGCTTGAAGGCTAGGATTTTGATACACGACTCAAACAATGTAATTAATTGAGGGGAAACATTCCATGCATGATTATGAACATATGGCCAAATTATTGTGCAGCAAAAATTGCATGGATCATAGAGTTAGAAGAGCTCATGCTTACCACTTGCAGCTGGTGATCGTGATTTGTGTTGGAGGTGTTACAGCTAGGTTCCAATGATCTGGATAGCTTCCCTAGGTGCCATGGAGTGTGTATGGATGCTTGGAATGGATTGAAATGGTTTGGAGTTGAAGATGGTACCTCAACTGCAAAACTGTCAAGAACTTGAGCAATTGCTGGTGATTTTGTGAAATCTGTGTTCCAGATGTTATGTGAGTGTTTGGATCACTTCTATATGATGTATATGAGGTGTGTGTGTGTGATTGGTTTGATTAGAAAAGCTCTCAAACTCAAAACCCGATAGTGACTTGCCTTAGAAGCCAAAATTGGAGTGAAAGAAGAGATTTTGAGGAAAGCATCTGTTTGATAGCTTTGGTGTACTTAAACTGATCACAATTGAGCTCTATTTATAGTAGAACAAGTTTGTTTTGCAAGGAATAGTGAATGGCAACTGCTGAGTAGGTTTGGCCAATGTTGGCAAATGAAAATCCAAGTCTCCTCTAGCCATTGACTAGCGGTTAGGGCACAGGCTGCTGGTTCCCTTGGTCTTGGATAAGTCTTGACTGAATTCAGTTGAGAATGGCTCAGTCCATGCCACCTTGATGCTTCCATTGAATGCTCCAATCCAAAATTGGAGTCTTATCCCTATTTTGGCAATTCTAGGTTCAACATGCTATTTCTTGTTCCAAAGACTTTGGAGGCTTGGCTCAGTGACTGTCCCATTTAGATTCAGTCCTCAGAGGTGTCCAAGTGGTTAGGAGCATTTGGATTTGGCTTATTTTGGCAAATAGACCAAAAGTGCAAAATCTGCCTTGCCTTGGCAGATTTCAGCAAGGCAACTTGCCAATGTCATATCTCATGGCTCAAATTGAATTTGGTAATGTTCTTGGCCATTTTGGAAAGCCCTTACATGATACAACAACTGTTTGAACATGTTTGGTTTTGATCTCTTTTGAATCCAAGTGAAAAATCCCCCTACATTTGGAAAAAAGTAAAGGCAGATTCTGACTTAGTGAAATTTTCACTAAGTGTTGGAACAAAGTGACTTTTCTTGATTTTGATCACTCCATAACTCAAAATCCATGAGGAATTTGGACATAGGTCAGTATAAAGCTTTTGTAGAGGCCAATGTGATCTACAAATTAAGCTTTGAATGGGGAACAATGGCCTTGTGGTTTAGGAGTTATGGTCCTCCAAAGTTGGCACATTAGTGACACTTTTTCCATAACTTAGAAATTTTTCAAAGTTTTTATGGTTACCCCATTTACAAGTTATCCCACTTTCTTTGATTTTTCTTGATGAATGATGATTCAAATAATACATTAACATCATTTTAGGGTTAAAAATCCATTTTGGCGAAAAACTCAAAAAGTCAAAGTTGACTTTTGTGCACAGTTGACTTTTTATCAGATGAATTCCAAATTGTTTAATTCTTCATGAAATCATGTTCTTAACCTAAATCAAACTTGATGGACATGTGTCCATGGGTGTTATAGGGTATATTGAATCATGTCTTAGGGCTTGGGAGCATATCCTGGTCAAAAGTCAAAGTTACAGTTGACTTTCCACGCGAAACCCTAATTGTGGTGCAGATGAAATTGAGACTTGTTGCTCAAGATTCTTGTATTAATCCATTGTTCCAAATGGATAAATATAGTTCATTAGAGACCCTCAACCCCTCTCTTGAGGTCTTGGCTCATGATTTACCCTAAAAGTCAACTTAGGGGTGAATTAGGTCAAGAAACCCTAATTCCTGATTTTTTATGAATGGTCCCCTGAGGCAAAATTGACTTGATGATTGGGTTTATGAGGTTCCATGAAGTATATTAGGTTATGTTTTGGATCATTGGCTTGTGCCCAGATGAAAAATTTCCCTTTGGAGGCCCTGATCGACCAAAACCCTAATTTGGTGATACCGGCGACCTTGAGGCTTGATCCACCTAGAAGGGAGCAGTTTTATGCTTAATCCTTGGAGTGGGAGTCCTTTTGGTCCATTGTGGATGTTTGAGAAGTTAGACAAGTTGAAGATCATGTTATTCCTTGATTGATCCTTTGTCTAAGAGCTCAGAGAGGGCTTGAAACCCTAATCTTTGATAGTAGTGAATGCTCACCCATCTTTGGGGAGACTGATGAGGTATAATGGTTCCTCCATATTGTGATGATGATTTTCACAATGATGGGAAATCTTAGTGGTCAAAATTTGGGGTATGACAGAATGCAATGATTATATTAATTATTTTTTGGTTTAATCAAAATAAACTTCGACAATTAGATTGCAAATATCAAACGGTGGGGAAACCCCTTTTTATTGAAATTCAAAGGCTTGCGGAAACGAAAATACAGTAGATTACAAAGTACAGAAACAAAAACCTAAGCTAAGGGGTCCCGAGAGAACTCGGGTGCTGATTCTGGTACTTTCCTTTTCTTTGACCGGGGCTCTTGAGCCGTTGTCGGGTTGTCATTCCTTTGCCAGGTGAAAGGAGTGAGCAAATTCCTTTGGTCATCTTGATTCTCTACAACATGTTGCTCCAAAATTTCGATCAGAGCATTTTTTCTCTCAGCAGTTGCTGTATTTTGATGCACTCTATGTTGAGGGCGCAGTACTTGTTCTTCCAAGATCTCCTCTCCCGTTGAACTTTGTTGAGAGTAACCTGAAGCTTTTCAGTTTCCGTCATGAAGTACATGACAGATTCTCTCGGCGGAAGAATTCCGTAACGAGGATAAGGCATCTTTAGCTTGAGAGCTCTAGTTTGTACCCAGTGGAGATAAAGCTCCACCGAGACACAGTCCGGTTTTCCTAGAGACTCATGTCCTTTCTTATGAACGTGTTTCCAAGCGTGTACTATTTCCGTCTTTAGTGCTCTGTCATTTTCTCCTTCCTTGAAGAAAAGACCTTCCATATAAGCATTCCGGGGAACATTCCTCATCGGGTATCCAAACTGACGGTGAACCAATATCGGATGATAGTTGATTCCTCCCTTAGTTCCTATAAGGGGTACGTTGGGGAAGTTTCCGCAACGGTCAATGATCCTGATTCCATCATAAATCCTATTGTACCAATCTATGTCAGAGTTGGTGAGGGACATGATTTTCTTCGACCAACGTAAGGCACTCTTGTGACCCCAAAAAGCAGCAGACTTAGGCAAATGGGAGATAAACCATTTATAAAGCAGAGGTACACAGCATGTGATCTCCCCTCCACTGTACAAATTTCCCAAGTGTACCGAATGATACGCATCTGCGAGCAAAGTCGGCACAGGGTTTCCAATGAGAAAAACCTTAATAGCGTTGATATCGACGAAATTATTAATGTTGGGCAACAAAAATAATCCGTGAGTAAAACAAAGATGCTTTCAAAAGCAGTCCCGTTCCCTATACTAGCGAAGTACAGAGCTTTCTTTGTCAGAAACTGGGCTGGCAAACCTTGTATCCCACCCTTAGTGGTCATGTGAATCCTGACTTCTGACTCATCCAAATGAATTGCTCTTGCAATGGTCTGATCCTTTGGAATTTCTTCCAGTCCAAAAAATGGAGTTCGATCAGTGATATGTAAATCGATCAGATGAGAATATTCCTCCAGCGTTGGTGCTAGCTGGTAATCCGGGTATGTAAAGCAGTGATAAACCGGATCGTAGAATTGAACGAGCGCGTCCATGATTCTCTCAATCACATGGACCCTTAATAGAGGTAGCAGACCTCCATACTTGGCTCTGAAGGCCTCTTGGTTTGTGATCATTCTCGCCAAACCTCTCAAATCCTCTAGTTTTGGAACCTTGAAGGTGTACTTATGAGTTCTCCTTCTACCGAAATCCATTAGCACAATCCTTTTCTCTGATATTTGCAATCACAACCTTAGTTTAATTTGAAAAACAGAGAAACTAGAAGAGAAATTTTTTGAATGTTTTAATGTTTTTTAAATGAATGCATGAATGCAGCACACAAAAACATAGAAAAAACATGGGGTCAAAGGGTCGTTGTCATGAAGTCAAGGCTCTACCCATCCCAAAGGTTTACTAATGACTTTTGTAACTGTCTCTCATCATCATCAACTCTTGTCAAGAAAACACCAGCGGGTCGGGAACCGCGCTAGGTGATGTTTTTTGAAGAATCCTCGGAAGAGGGTGGCATCGCATGACAACTATTTCCAATAGCCTCTGCGCCACTTAAGGGGTTTTCCTAAGTGTATACTCAATCTTTCCACATGCGGCATCACACGCATTCCCATTAGCAGAAAAATAAACACATATATCAATTAGGAAAAGCAGTATATATATTTGTCCTGATCATCCTAGACCTTTAAAGCTATGAATCCTATGTTCTTGACAGAAAATGGGTTCCCCGGCTGAAGCCCCATTCTGTGGTTTTCACACAAGAAAAGAGAAAAAAGGTTAGAAGTGCCCCACGGTGGGCGCCACTTTTTTGTAGCGAGCGATTTGGGACGCGGTTCTTAGGCGCTGTCGCTCTCTGGGTTAGTTTAATACAGGTCGATTCATTTTTTATCCTATTAAAGTTGATGAAGGAAGGGAAATAGATGTCTCCAATTAACCCTGCATGCATACTGAGTTTAAACAGCGGTCTGTTAGGTTACGGATGCGATCAATGTGGTGGGGCCTTTCTTGTGTTATTTTGACAGAATGACAGGTTTCTGGCGGGGAACAAGGATTAGGATGTTAGGACTGATGCTTTTTGATAGATATGTGAGAGCATGGGATTTAGGGTTTTTGTTTAGTGTGCTCGCTAAGATATTTTCTTTCAATCTTATGCCTACGTATTCCGGTTTACCAAAACAGGGAAATCAGAGCGTTCGTAGTTCCTCCTATTCTATGGGAGGAAATGGTTGTTTTGGTGTCTTGTTCAAAGCCCAAGACGTGAAGCTAAAGGTGGTTTGTATCTTGTTCAAAGCCCAAGATATGAAGCTGAAGGGTCTATTTGTATCTTGTTCGAAGCCCAAGATGTGAAGCTAAAAGGGTGTTGACTTTAGAGAGAATTTGTCATCTCTAAAGAGGGGGTTGTATGTCACAGCTGTTTATAAAGGAGAATTACTTTAACCGGGATGTGTGAATCCGGAAATGCCATAATTTCCTTTATAGGGGATTTCTAACCTGAAGGAGAATACTTTAACTCAGTGTAGAGCAATGTTATCTTTCCTTAGGAATTTCTCATGCTAAAAGAAGGACAGTGGCATGGATGTAGATGATCCAGAGGCTTGCCGCTTACAGCGATTAGATGAAGGGGAAGGAGTTGTTGATGTTTGTGTACTGTGAACGAGGCACAGATTTGATGCTAAAAGGTTGATTGGATCAACCAGTGGTTTTCTTATACAAAGCCTAAGAGGAGGCTATTGGCCCAACAAGAGGGTGTTTTTGTGTCTCGTACAAAGCCCGAGTGAGAGGCTAAAAGGGGTTGATCTTGCAAGAAGATCTTTTATACTCAACAAGAGAGTGTTTTTGTATCCCGTACGAAGCCCGAGATGGAGGCTGAAATTTTTTTGGCTCAATAAGAACCTTTTTGTATCTCGTATAAACCCCGAGATAGAGGCGGAAGGGTGATTGACTCAACGAGGGAGTCTTTTATGTGTCTCGTACAAAGCCCGAGAGAGAGGCTAAACGTTGTTTGACTCCGCTGGGGAGAATCATTGTACAAAGCCCAAGAGGAGGCTATTATGTTGTTTTAGTTAAGTGACAGGTCCAGTATGCTGATTTAAAGAGAAAATCAGTTCTTATATGAGTAATGTTGGCACTCAGGGATTTTTGATTCGAGGATCAGGGATATTTCCTGTTCTTTAAGGAAGTGGGAAATCCGAAGGGTATTGAGACTGTCCGAGTCTATGGGTTTCCTTCCTATTTTTGAAGGGGTCACTTGAGAATGTCTTTGAGACTCAAGGAAATTAGACTGTCCAAGTCTAGAGTTTCATCTTTTGTACTATGCTTTGAGAAACAGTAGTAGACTCTTTGAAAGGACGGTTCTATGCAGATGACTAAGTTCTATTCCTATACCTCTAGGAGGTCGTCGGGACAATTTGTACAAAGCCCAAGAGGAGGCTAGAGACTTTTAAGAAGCCGACGGATCCTTGTACTAAGCCCAAGAGGAGGCTATCATTCCCAGAGAAAGAGATCATTATATGAAGCCTAAGAGGAGGTTGTGAATACTTCTAAGAAGCCGATGGGTCCTTGTACTAAGCCCAAGAGGAGGCGGGGTTGCCTTTAGGAAGCCTGTGGGTCCTTATACGATGCCCAAGAGGAGGCCGATGCTTTTAAGAAGCTCGTGGGTCACCAAACCCCTAGAAATTCAAGACAGGTTATTCACAAGGAATAGATCAAGCCAGGAAAGTTCGAGAATTTGGAAGAAACTCAAAGATGCCATTCACGGAGAATACATTCATCTCTGGGAGTAGATTTTCTTGACAATTCCTAATGAGGACAGCCGAAGAGAATACTGTATCTGGTGATCCTATTGGGGATCTAGTTGTCTATTTCTACGAATAAACGAAACGGCTTTACCTAGTTCTAGACGTAGTTGCCGGGGAAACTCTAAATATCTATACTATTATTACACAGTTGATATGAGTTTATGAAAGAAGACTTACAGCGAAACAGCCCCACAATACAGTTATATGTATATGAAAACGGTAAATGAAAGCGTATAAACACTTACTCGGTTGTAGAGCTTCCATGCTGTTTGGTTTGTTGTTCAACAAAGACAGATTGAAAACAACAGTATATTCAAAATCAAAGGAGAAAGTGCTTTGAAAAAAAAAATTTGGGGCTTACAGCTCAAGGAGAGGCCCAGGGTTTTATCAGTGAGCGCACTGTTTGAATTTGTACAGAGGGACTTATACAAGTGACTGAGGCCCAAAAAGGTTTTCTGTACAAAGGGATGGGTCTTACACTCTCTCAAGAGGACCAAAAGTTTTAAAGAAAAAGAGTGGGGCTTATAACACGAGTGTAGGCCCAGATGACTTTTCGTTTAAAAATGGTGATCGCGCCAAGGTTTTCTTTTAACGCAAAGGGACTTATACAATAAGTGAGGCCCAAAATTGTTTGCTTAAAAGGGGGTTGGGTCTTACACTCTATTAGAGGCCCAGGCTTATTTTTCAAAAGGCGACGATCGCGCCGTTTGTTTTTTACGGTATCGGGACTTATACAATACACTGAGGCCCAAAAATGATTTGGTCAAAAACAGGATTGGGTCTTACACTCTATTAGAGGCCCAGAGTGTTTTGAAAATGATTTATGAGGGTTGAATTAATCCAAAAACCCTAATTTGTTTTCAAAATGTGTTTTAATTGAATAAAAATTCAATTAAAATGATCAAAATTGTTTAACATATGAAAAACAAATTGTGATCTTGGATTAATGCTTCAAAAATTAAGTATTGACCTACAAAATAATTAGAAGGCATTAAAAGTTGCAAAATCAAGGTGGAAAAATATTCAAAATGTCAAAAACAATTAAAATACTAATTCTTTGCAAAAATATCAATTATATGAAATAAATAATATTTTTGGGATTTTTTGGAAAATAAAATATTTTAACTTTTTTGTGAATTATTAAAAAAAGAATCAACTCAAAATCATTAAAACTCAGAGAGAAATTAATTTTTGAATCAATTAAATAAAATCACAAAATTCAAATATTTGAATTTGAAAGAAATGGCGCCAAGAATAGCTGAAGAACACGCGCGTTTTTCAGTTTTGCCCAGATTTGCATTTTCTATCCAATCTCACTGAATACTTGATCATATCATGCAATCCACATACCAGTCAACTCGTTTCAACCTCACGATCATGTTTATGACAATTAATTTCATTTAAATTAAGCATAAAACAAGAAATCACGAAAAATCCTCAAGAACCCTAAATTTTGTATGAAGGCTGGGATTTTTGATACACGATTTAAACAAAGCAATTACTTGAGGGGAAACATTCCATGCATGATTATGAACATTTGGCAAAAGTATTGTGCGAGGAAATATGCATAGATTGAGAGATGACCAAGTTTAGGCTTACCTCTAGGTCGTGACAGCAAGAGCAAATTGATTTCTGAGTAGGAGGTGTTACAGATGAATAGTGATGATCTGAACAGCTTCCCTACACCCTATGGAGTGTGTTTGAATGCTTGGACTTGATGGAAATTGGCTGGATCACTTCATGGCATCTCAACTGCAACATGGTTAAAACCTTGAGCAATTGACTGGTGATTCTGAGAAATCAGTGTTCCAGATTTTGTTTAAGTGTTTGATAAGCTCACATATGATGTATATGAGGTGTGTGTGTGATTGGTTTGAGTGGAATTGCTCTCTAATGAAAAACCCGACAGTGACTTGTTAAGAAAGGCATTTTTGAGAGTGAGAATTGGTTTTTGAGAAAGGCAAGTGTTGTAGGTCTTTAGTGTACTTAAACTGATCACAATTGAGCTCTATTTATAGTAGAGCAAGTTTGTTTTGCAAGGAATAGTGAATGGCAACTGCTGAGTAGGTTTGGCCAATGTTGGCAAATGAAAATCCAAGTCTCCTCTAGCCATTGACTAGAGGTTAGGGCACAGGCTGCTGGTCCCCTTGGTCTTGGATAAGTCTGGACTGAATTCAGTTGAGAATGGCTCAGTCCATGCCACCTTGATGCTTCCATTGAATGCTCCAATCCAAAATTGGAGTCTTGTCCCTATTTTGGAAATTCTAGGTTCAACATGCTAATTCTTGTTCCAAAGACTTTGGAGGCTTGGCTCAGTGATTGTCCCCTTTAGATTCAATCCTCAGAGGTGTCCAAGTGGATAGGAGTATTTGGATTTGGCTGATTTTGGCAAATCGACCAAAAGTGCAAAAATCTGCCTTGCCTTGGCAGATTTCAGCGAGGCAACTTGCCAATGTCATATCTCATTGCCCAAATTGAATTTGGTAATGCTCTTGGTCATTTTGGAAAGCCCTTACATGATACAACAACTGTTTGAACATGTTTGGTTTTGATCTCTTCTGAATCCAAGTGAAAAATCCCCCTACATTTGGAAAAAAGTAAAGGCAGATTCTGACTTAGTGAAATTTTCACTAAGTGTTGGAACAAAGTGACTTTTCTTGATTTTGATCACTCCATAACTCAAAATCCATGAGGAATTTGGACATAGGTCAGTATGAAGCTTTTGTAGAGGCCAATGTGATCTACAAATTAAGCTTTGAATGGGGAACAATGGCCTTGTGGTTTAGGAGTTATGGTCCTCCAAAGTTGGCACATTAGTGACACTTTTTCCATAACTTAGAAATTTTTCAAAGTTTTTATGGTTACCCCTTTTACAAGTTATCCCACTTTCTTTGATTTTTCTTGATGAATTATGATTCAAATAATACATTAACATCATTTTAGGGTTAAAAATCCATTTTGGCGAAAAACTCAAAAAGTCAAAGTTGACTTTTGTGCACAGTTGACTTTTTATCAGATGAATTCCAAACTGTGCAATTCTTCATGAAATCATGTCCTTAACCTAAATCAAACTTGATGGACATGTGTCCATGGGTGTTATAGGGTATATTGAATCATGTCTTAGGGCTTGGGAGCATATCCTGGTCAAAAGTCAAAGTTACAGTTGACTTTCCACGCGAAACCCTAATTGTGGTGCAGATGAAATTGAGACTTGTTGCTCAAGATTCTTGTATTAATCCATTGTTCCAAATGGATAAATATAGTTCATTAGAGACCCTCAACCCCTCTCTTGAGGTCTTGGCTCCTGATTTGCCCTAAAAGTCAACTTAGGGGTGAATTAGGTCAAGAAACCCTAATTCCTGATTTTTTATGAATGGTCCCCTGAGGCAAAATTGACTTGATGATTGGGTTTATGAGGTTCCATGAAGTATATTAGGTTATGTTTTGGATCATTGGCTTGTGCCCAGATGAAAAATTTCCCTTTGGAGGCCCTGATCGACCAAAACCCTAATTTGGTGATACCAGCGACCTTGAGGCTTGATCCACCTAGTAGGGAGCAGTTTTATGCTTAATCCTTGGAGTGGGAGTCCTTTTGGTCCATTGTGGATGTTTGAGAGGTTAGACAAGTTGAAGATCATGTTATTCCTTGATTGATCCTTTGTCTAAGAGCTCAGAGAGGGCTTGAAACCCTAATCTTTGATAGTAGTGAATGCTCACCCATCTTTGGGGAGACTGATGAGGTATAATGGTTCCTCCATATTGTGATGATGATTTTCACAATGATGGGAAATCTTAGTGGTCAAAATTTGGGGTATGACAGAATGCAATGATTATATTAATTGTTTTTTGGTTTAATCAAAATAAACTTCGACAATTAGATTGCAAATATCAAACGGTGGGGAAACCCCTTTTTATTGAAATTCAAAGGCTTGCGGAAACGAAAATACAGTAGATTACAAAGTACAGAAACAAAAACCTAAGCTAAGGGGTCCCGAGAGAACTCGGGTGCTGATTCTGGTACTTTCCTTTTCTTTGACCGGGGCTCTTGAGCCGTTGTCGGGTTGTCATTCCTTTGCCAGGTGAAAGGAGTGAGCAAATTCCTTTGGTCATCTTGATTCTCTACAACATGTTGCTCCAAAATTTCGATCAGAGCATTTTTTCTCTCAGCAGTTGCTGTATTTTGATGCACTCTATGTTGAGGGCGCAGTACTTGTTCTTCCAAGATCTCCTCTCCCGTTGAACTTTGTTGAGAGTAACCTGAAGCTTTTCAGTTTCCGTCATGAAGTACATGACAGATTCTCTCGGCGGAAGAATTCCGTAACGAGGATAAGGCATCTTTAGCTTGAGAGCTCTAGTTTGTACCCAGTGGAGATAAAGCTCCACCGAGACACAGTCCGGTTTTCCTAGAGACTCCCGTCCTTTCTTATGAACGTGTTTCCAAGCGTGCACTATTTCCGTCTTTAGTGCTCTGTCATTTTCTCCTTCCTTGAAGAAAAGACCTTCCATATAAGCATTCCGGGGAACATTCCTCATCGGGTATCCAAACTGACGGTGAACCAATATCGGATGATAGTTGATTCCTCCCTTAGTTCCTATAAGGGGTACGTTGGGGAAGTTTCCGCAACGGTCAATGATCCTGATTCCATCATAAATCCTATTGCACCAATCTATGTCAGAGTTGGTGAGGGACATGATTTTCTTCGACCAACGTAAGGCACTCTTGTGACCCCAAAAAGCAGCAGACTTAGGCAAATGGGAGATAAACCATTTATAAAGCAGAGGTACACAGCATGTGATCTCCCCTCCACTGTACAAATTTCCCAAGTGTACCGAATGATACGCATCTGCGAGCAAAGTCGGCACAGGGTTTCCAATGAGAAAAACCTTAATAGCATTGATATCGACGAAATTATTAATGTTGGGCAACAAAAATAATCCGTGAGTAAAACAAAGATGCTTTCAAAAGCAGTCCCGTTCCCTATACTAGCGAAGTACAGAGCTTTCTTTGTCAGAAACTGGGCTGGCAAACCTTGTATCCCACCCTTAGTGGTCATGTGAATCCTGACTTCTGACTCATCCAAATGAATTGCTCTTGCAATGGTCTGATCCTTTGGAATTTCTTCCAGTCCAAAAAATGGAGCTCGATCAGTGATATGTAAATCGATCAGATGAGAATATTCCTCCAGCGTTGGTGCTAGCTGGTAATCCGGGTATGTAAAGCAGTGATAAACCGGATCGTAGAATTGAACGAGCGCGTCCATGATTCTCTCAATCACATGGACCCTTAACAGAGGTAGCAGACCTCCATACTTGGCTCTGAAGGCCTCTTGGTTTGTGATCATTCTCGCCAAACCTCTCAAATCCTCTAGTTTTGGAACCTTGAAGGTGTACTTATGAGTTCTCCTTCTACCGAAATCCATTAGCACAATCCTTTTCTCTGATATTTGCAATCACAACCTTAGTTTAATTTGAAAAACAGAGAAACTAGAAGAGAAATTTTTTGAATGTTTTAATGTTTTTTAAATGAATGCATGAATGCAGCACACAAAAACATAGAAAAAACATGGGGTCAAAGGGTCGTTGTCATGAAGTCAAGGCTCTACCCATCCCAAAGGTTTACTAGTGACTTTTGTAACTGTCTCTCATCATCATCAACTCTTGTCAAGAAAACACCAGCGGGTCGGGAACTGCGCTAGGTGATGTTTTTTGAAGAATCCTCGGAAGAGGGTGGCATCGCATGACAACTATTTCCGATAGCCTCTGCGCCACTTAAGGGGTTTTCCTAAGTGTATACTCAATCTTTCCACATGCGGCATCACACGCATTCCCATTAGCAGAAAAATAAACACATATATCAATTAGGAAAAGCAGTATATATATTTGTCCTGATCATCCTAGATCTTTAAAGCTATGAATCCTATGTTCTTGACAGAAAATGGGTTCCCCGGCTGAAGCCCCATTCTGTGGTTTTCACACAAGAAAAGAGAAAAAAGGTTAGAAGTGCCCCACGGTGGGCGCCACTTTTCTGTAGCGAGCGATTTGGGACGCGGTTCTTAGGCGCTGTCGCTCTCTGGGTTAGTTTAATACAGGTCGATTCATTTTTTATCCTATTAAAGTTGATGAAGGAAGGGAAATAGATGTCTCCAATTAACCCTGCATGCATACTGAGTTTAAACAGCGGTCTGTTAGGTTACGGATGCGATCAATGTGGTGGGGCCTTTCTTGTGTTATTTTGACAGAATGACAGGTTTCTGGCGGGGAACAAGGATTAGGATGTTAGGACTGATGCTTTTTGATAGATATGTGAGAGCATGGGATTTAGGGTTTTTGTTTAGTGTGCTCGCTAAGATATTTTCTTTCAATCTTATGCCTACGTATTCCGGTTTACCAAAACAGGGAAATCAGAGCGTTCGTAGTTCCTCCTATTCTATGGGAGGAAATGGTTGTTTTGGTGTCTTGTTCAAAGCCCAAGACGTGAAGCTAAAGGTGGTTTGTATCTTGTTCAAAGCCCAAGATATGAAGCTGAAGGGTCTATTTGTATCTTGTTCGAAGCCCAAGATGTGAAGCTAAAAGGGTGTTGACTTTAGAGAGAATTTGGCATCTCTAAAGAGGGGGTTGTATGTCACAGCTGTTTATAAAGAAGAATTACTTTAACCGGGATGTGTGAATCCGGCAATGCCATAATTTCCTTTATAGGGGATTTCTAACCTGAAGGAGAATACTTTAACTCAGTGTAGAGCAATGTTATCTTTCCTTAGGAATTTCTCATGACAAAAGAGGGACAGTGGCATGGATGTAGATGATCCAGAGGCTTGCCGCTTACAGCGATTAGATGAAGGGGAAGGAGTTGTTGATGTTTGTGTACTGTGAACGAGGCACAGCTTTGATGCTAAAAGGTTGATTGGATTAACCAGTGGTTTTCTTATACAAAGCCTAAGAGGAGGCTATTGGCCCAACAAGAGGGTGTTTTTGTGTCTCGTACAAAGCCCGAGTGAGAGGCTAAAAGGGGTTGATCTTGCAAGAAGATCTTTTATACTCAACAAGAGAGTGTTTTTGTATCCCGTACGAAGCCCGAGATGATGGCTGAAATTTTTTTGGCTCAATAAGAACCTTTTTGTATCTCGTATAAACCCCGAGATAGAGGCGGAAGGGTGATTGACTCAATGAGGGAGTCTTTTATGTGTCTCGTACAAAGCCCGAGAGAGAGGCTAAACGTTGTTTGACTCCGCTGGGGAGAATCATTGTACAAAGCCCAAGAGGAGGCTATTATGTTGTTTTAGTTAAGTGACAGGTCCAGTATGCTGATTTAAAGAGAAAATCAGTTCTTATATGAGTAATGTTGGCACTCAGGGATTTTTGATTCGAGGATCAGGGATATTTCCTGTTCTTTAAGGAAGTGGGAAATCCGAAGGGTATTGAGACTGTCCGAGTCTACGGGTTTCCTTCCTATTTTTGAAGGGGTCACTTGAGAATGTCTTTGAGACTCAAGGAAATTAGACTGTCCAAGTCTAGAGTTTCATCTTTTGTACTATGCTTTGAGAAACAGTAGTAGACTCTTTGAAAGGACGGTTCTATGCAGATGACTAAGTTCTATTCCTATACCTCTAGGAGGTCGTCGGGACAATTTGTACAAAGCCCAAGAGGAGGCTAGAGACTTTTAAGAAGCCGACGGATCCTTGTACTAAGCCCAAGAGGAGGCTATCATTCCCAGAGAAAGATATCATTATATGAAGCCTAAGAGGAGGTTGTGAATACTTCTAAGAAGCCGATGGGTCCTTGTACTAAGCCCAAGAGGAGGCGGGGTTGCCTTTAGGAAGCCTGTGGGTCCTTATACGATGCCCAAGAGGAGGCCGATGCTTTTAAGAAGCTCGTGGGTCCCCAAACCCCTAGAAATTCAAGACAGGTTATTCACAAGGAATAGATCAAGCCAGGAAAGTTCGAGAATTTGGAAGAAACTCAAAGATGCCATTCACGGAGAATACATTCATCTCTGGGAGTAGATTTTCTTGACAATTCCTAATGAGGACAGCCGAAAAGAATACTGTATCTGGTGATCCTATTGGGGACCTAGCTATCTATTTCTACGAATAAATGAAACGGCTTTACCTAGTTCTAGACGTAGTTGCCGGGGAAACTCTAAATATCTATACTATTATTACACAGTTGATATGAGTTTATGAAAGAAGACTTACAGCGAAACAGCCCCACAATACAGTTATATGTATATGAAAACGGTAAATGAAAGCGTATAAACACTTACTCGGTTGTAGAGCTTCCATGCTGTTTGGTTTGTTGTTCAACAAAGACAGATTGAAAACAACAGTATATTCAAAATCAAAGGAGAAAGTTCTTTGAAATAGAAAAATTTGGGGCTTACAGCTCAAGGAGAGGCCCAGGGTTTTATCAGTGAGCGCACTGTTTGAATTTGTACAGAGGGACTTATACAAGTGACTGAGGCCCAAAAAGGTTTTCTGTACAAAGGGATGGGTCTTACACTCTCTCAAGAGGACCAAAAGTTTTAAAGAAAAAGAGTGGGGCTTATAACACGAGTGTAGGCCCAGATGACTTTTCGTTTAAAAATGGTGATCGCGCCGAGGTTTTCTTTTAACGCAAAGGGACTTATACAATAAGTGAGGCCCAAAATTGTTTGCTTAAAAGGGGGTTGGGTCTTACACTCTATTAGAGGCCCAGGCTTATTTTTCAAAAGGCGACGATCGCGCCGTTTGTTTTTTACGATATCGGGACTTATACAATACACTGAGGCCCAAAAATGATTTGGTCAAAAACAGGATTGGGTCTTACACTCTATTAGAGGCCCAGAGTGTTTTGAAAATGATTTATGAGGGTTGAATTAATCCAAAAACCCTAATTTGTTTTCAAAATGTGTTTTAATTGAATAAAAATTCAATAAAAATGATCAAAATTGTTTAACATATGAAAAACAAATTGTGATCTTGGATTAATGCTTCAAAAATTAAGTATTGACCTACAAAATAATTAGAAGGCATTAAAAGTTGCAAAATCAAGGTGGAAAAATATTCAAAATGTCAAAAACAATTAAAATATTAATTCTTTGCAAAAATATCAATTATATGAAATAAATAATATTTTTGGGATTTTTTGGAAAATAAAATATTTTAACTTTTTTGTGAATTATTAAAAAAAGAATCAACTCAAAATCATTAAAACTCAGAGAGAAATTAATTTTTGAATCAATTAAATAAAATCACAAAATTCAAATATTTGAATTTGAAAGAAATGGCGCCAAGAATAGCTGAAGAACACGCGCGTTTTTCAGTTTTGCCCAGATTTGCATTTTCTATCCAATCTCACTGAATACTTGATCATATCATGCAATCCACATACCAGTCAACTCGTTTCAACCTCACGATCATGTTTATGACAATTAATTTCATTTAAATTAAGCATAAAACAAGAAATCACGAAAAATCCTCAAGAACCCTAAATTTTGTATGAAGGCTGGGATTTTTGATACACGATTTAAACAAAGCAATTACTTGAGGGGAAACATTCCATGCATGATTATGAACATTTGGCAAAAGTATTGTGCGAGGAAATATGCATAGATTGAGAGATGACCAAGTTTAGGCTTACCTCTAGGTCGTGACAGCAAGAGCAAATTGATTTCTGAGTAGGAGGTGTTACAGATGAATAGTGATGATCTGAACAGCTTCCCTACACCCTATGGAGTGTGTTTGAATGCTTGGACTTGATGGAAATTGGCTGGATCACTTCATGGCATCTCAACTGCAACATGGTTAAAACCTTGAGCAATTGACTGGTGATTCTGAGAAATCAGTGTTCCAGATTTTGTTTAAGTGTTTGATAAGCTCACATATGATGTATATGAGGTGTGTGTGTGATTGGTTTGAGTGGAATTGCTCTCTAATGAAAAACCCAACAGTGACTTGTTAAGAAAGGCATTTTTGAGAGTGAGAATTGGTTTTTGAGAAAGGCAAGTGTTGTAGGTCTTTAGTGTACTTAAACTGATCACAATTGAGCTCTATTTATAGTAGAGCAAGTTTGTTTTGCAAGGAATAGTGAATGGCAACTGCTGAGTAGGTTTGGCCAATGTTGGCAAATGAAAATCCAAGTCTCCTCTAGCCATTGACTAGAGGTTAGGGCACAGTGTAATACCCCAAAATTTGCTCTCCCCTTTTGGCATCATAGCATGGCATTATCATTTATCATATCATATCCACCTCATTAACATTACATTGCATTTAACATAGAAAAATGAAGCATGGCATCCTTCTTACCATCAGGGCATGTGATCAGGTGGAAGGTGGACAATCAAGGGATCATTCAAAGCACAAAAAGGTCAATCAAGTTGGCTCTAGACAAGCCAAGAGGTCTCTCATGTCTCATACTATCTCAATTGATCTTCCAAAACCTCAAGGAAGTGAGATTCAATGGAAGATTGAAGCACTACATCTTTCACTATGCAAGAGATTCAAAAATTGAAGGAAAACCCTCAAAAGAGATAGCTCATTGATTCAAAATCATTCTCAAGTGGCATTTCTCATCATCCTTTAAGAGGATACACAACATACTCTGAGGAATTTGGATTTGGAAGATGTGCAATTTCCTCCTAACCAAAGGGGGTCAAAACTAGGGTTTCCCATTAAATCAGGGAATCTTTGATTTTTTGGACAAAGCTTGTTGTCATGGTATTCTACATGTTCTTAAGTGTATATGTGTGGAAGATTGCATCTCAATTGGTTTTAGAAGTGGTTCAATTGGAAGAAAGATCAAGAATCAGAGAAATTGGGGCAAAGTCAAATAATCAGAGGAAAAAGTCAACTCTTGACTTTTTGAGGCCAAATTCATGAAATTCATGTTACATATGTCCAATGTACAAAGTTTGATCAAGAAACTCCAAAGGAATCATGAAAAAATCAAGATGTGGAAAGTTGCCATTTTTGGATGAAGAAGGGTTACTAAAAATAGCAAGTTTTGGCCATTTTGCATCAGAATTTGAACCAAGGCCATTTAAATTTGGAGCACCAAATGAAAAATCCACTCTGCCTCAATGAAAGATCTTGTTTTAAGCTTCAAATCCATGTGTAGAACATCTCCATTGGATAAAAATTGAGAGAGATATGATTGATCAAAGTTGGAGGAAAGTAGGTTCAAAACTAGGTCATGACCAAGATTTTCAGGTCACGCGCGCAATCATTTTAACAAACAGTTGGTGGGCCAAATGTCCACTCATTTTTCTCATGGTTAAAGGCCTCAAATGAAAAACTTTTCAACATCAAAGTTGTTCCTTGTAGTGTCCTCTTCAATGTTGATGTTGTGAAAATTTTGATTTAACCAAGTTATGAGATAGTTTGGAGGGTTCAAAGTCATGTTGTTTGTGCTGAAATTTTGTGTGCCCAATTGCCTTGCCAGCCAACCTTTTGCCACGCCCACCAACCAGTTGTGAACCATTGTGTTCATAGCTATTTTTAGACATGTTTGAGACCTCATTTCACTTCAATTTTCAAACCAATATTGTTCCCCAATGTACCCTCTTTCAAATGAACCCATAAACTCCCTAAGGCAGTCATTGAGTAGAGAGAAAAAACCTCCATAAACCACCATATGTTGACACTGATACATTGATGACATGCTGCATGATTTGGTTCAGTCACACCACAAACACCTCCTCACTTTTGTTTCCTCTTTCAACCAAGCACAAGTTACTTACATAATGCACACTGTCACGTGCCATACATGAGAATAGAAGGAACAAACTTGCTTAGCAAGTTTCTGATGCACAGATTGGCAGCTTCACTCTCCTTTTCTCCCTTCCACCATAACTGTCATAAGCTTGACCTCACCATAACTCAGCCTCAATAACTCGCCCCTAACTAACTTGACTCAGTTAGTTAGGGTGCACTCACTTTAACTCATCCAACTCAGTTAACTCCACTCATTAAACCATGGTTAGCTCACACTATAAATAAAAATCACACTCTCAAATTTCATTTCCAACTTCATTTTTCACACATTCACTTCAGAAACTTGCTCTTCTTCTCTCTCAATCTCACCATTGCCATTGATTCTCGAGCTTCACCTTGTTCATTTCCTCATTTTCACTTCAGAATCTCTCTGATTCTTTCTCAATTTCACTACCTTGCAACTGGTTTTGAAGCTTGGATTTCATTTCTTCTCCATTGAATCATCATCCACCACTGCATCTAAGCCTTTATTTGGCCAAAAGAAGCTCAAAGAGGAAGCAGCATCTCTGGTTTTCTGAAGAACATCTCAAGGTCTCAAATCTTCAGGTACGAATTTCCACCATTATAGACTTGATTTGAAGTGGTTTTCAGGTTCTTGAGGCTTCTTATAAGCTCAAGAATTTGTCTGGCTAGTTGATAGGCCTTTAGAGGCATAGTTGAAAACTTAGGGCAGGACTTGATCTCTTCTGTTCTTTGTGCACGTGCTTGATATGTGAAAAATAAGTGTGCATTCTTGATCTACATGAGCTCAGCTTCATTTTGGTATGCGTATTGTACATTTCTGTGAACATGTGAAGTTGCAGACGGTGGTGTGTGACCGGAGAAGGTGACCGGAGGTCCCTCTCCGGCCGGTAGCTTTGTGCTAGGGTTTCATTGCCAGTTTGAATGTCAGCCGTGTGATTTTGTTGATCCAATGCGTGAAAACGTGCCAGCACATTAAAAAAGGGCGTGCATGTCATGTGCCAATTTTCTGATTCATTTAAACATGGTGCGGTGCAGTACATAGTTATGAGTATGTTCCCTCACGCATGAGCTTTGATCTTGCTTACTTTGACTTTAGCATGACTTTGACTTGATCCAATGGTTAATAGTGAGTCAAGTTTGTTGACTGAAGGTGCATGTTTGTTATGGTGTTTTGCGCGTAAATGGACCCAAATCAGAATACTATCCACACCCCCAATTTTGAGGCCCATGTGATTTGAACATGCTGATTTGCTATATTCATACCCCCCTCTCATATTGCATTTTATTTTTATTTTCATTTTACATACGCGTTTGATTTTCAATTTTTAAAAATACTAAAATGCATAATAAAATTCCACAAAAATTCATGTGTATTCTTAAAACATTTAGGAAATTTTTCATGATTTTATTTTCTGATTTTATGACCATTTTGCCCCTGTTCCATTATTTCTTTTGAATTTCCATTTGTATGCATACTTAATGTGACATATGATTTTGTGCATTTTTGTTCTTGATCATAAAAAATGATTTTGATGCCTTTCTTTTTGCATTGTGGTCACAATATGTTGAGGTATGTTTGAGATTTATGAGATGATTTTTAAGTCTTTTTTGAATGACTTTTGATGTGTTGCTTTGAGCATGAATGCATGAAACTTCCATGAGACTTTGACCTAATTGTTGAGTGACTTTGGTTCTGATTCATTGCTTGTGGACTTGATATGTTAATGGCATGTGTTTAAGGTGTTTGATTGGTGAAAGTCATAATTTTTGAAGCATGTTTGCTATTTGTTTGAAGCATGAAGTTTAACTTGTTCATTTTGTGAATGCATGCCTCATGTTTGGTTTGCTTGATCATGAAGGCACTTGTGCCATGAGTTGTGGTTTTGTTTGAGGATGTATAGCATGTTAATTGACTTCTGATTGTGACATTTGGGTTTCATCTTTGCATGTTTGATGTTTATCTTGCACCTTAAGTCACTTGTTTCACAAGTATGAACCACATTCACATCACTTCACCTTTTCTTCCTTGCTTCTTGTTGGATTGAGATTTTGTTTGCATGATTTAGTATGCCCATTTAGGATAACATTAGGTTGTGTAAATATGAGTTACATTCTGACTTGGAAGCATGTATAGCACTTAATCTCATTTTACTTTGTTTGTCAACTTGTTTGAATTTGATTTGTTCATTATATTTTCTTACTTTACTTGTAAGTGATTGTGCTAACCATGTAGGGGCTTTGGTAAGTTTCAATTGAGTGTGGATAAGGAATCCACATTCAACTTCTATCCTTTCTCTTTTACAATTCCATGTTTTGTTAAGCACTTATGTGCTTTCTTTTAATAACTCATCACTTGCCCTTTGTGAATTACAATTCATCTTCTACTTTAGAAGTGAATTGTTTAATTCATTCTTTCTTTAGACGTTAGGTTGAAACCTCACAAACCTTAGGATCACTCCCTTAACTAATCAATTAGGATTGAGTCTTAGTCCATATAGATTTTTACCTTTATCCTCCCTTGAGTCTCTTTTCTCATCTCAAAGAAAATTCAAAACATATAATAAAGGTAGGCATTTATTGCATTTAGGCCTTTCATGTAAAGAAAAGGTTATAAGGGGTCTTCTCTTATAATCTTAGAATGTATAGCATATAGCCCATCTTGGGTCAATGTGTTAAACATTTGATCTTGTATGAGGGACTTAAATGCAATACTTGTTGAAGGTGCAAATAATAAAAAACACTTCTTCATTTCTTAATCAACAAAACACTTAATAAACACAAGTATGCTAGTGTGTTTGAACCTTGACAATTGGAACTAAGTGTGGGGGTCTTCTTCACTCTTAGTGTGCTTTCTTACCCATTCCATCTTGGAATGTGAGGATGTACACATTCCAATGACTAAGATTCAGATACACTATCATATGCAAACAAATGGAAAAACTCTTAAAAGACAAAAACAAACAATAACGTCTTTCCTTCGGGAATTCTTTTCTCACCTCATTCACTCTTAACGCACGAACGCGCTTCTACTCGTTCTCTTGCAAGATGGTAACGCACTCGGACCAGCGAGCCTGCAACACCTGAGCTAGAACGTCAGCCGTTCTTTAAAAAACACAAACAATTCATCCCTAGTGAGGGGAACTACGTCGCTCTGATTCTCATGTTCCCGATGAGATACGTAGGCAGTGGGGTAGGGCCCATTCGAGCACTTCTTTTATTTTCCCTACATTTGTTTCTCTTTCTCCTTTCCTTTTTCAGTTCTTTCTCAGTATTCCTTTCTTTACACCCTTTGATCGAGACAAGCAAGCGTGGATCCCATCGGGTACGATGGACGTGAGGGGGTGCTAATACCTTCCTCTCGCGTAACCGACTCCCTTACCCACTTCTCTTGGTCGTAAGACCATGCTTTTCCTTTCCCTCAGGTTTACGCGGTGTTTCCTTTCCCTCTCTTGGGATAAATACACATTGCTGGCGACTCTGTTCGGTGCCACTTTCGCGTTTGTACTTGGATGAAAATCCCGGGAGCGACAGCTGGCGACTCTGCTGGGGATTATTGCGGTTGACCTATTGCTGGTCCATCCCTAAGCGAGTCAATCCTAGCGCTTGTCTGTTTTTCTTTCATTGGGTGTTTACTGTTGTGTTGTATTTACTGTTTTATTGTATGGTTATTTACTGCTTTACTGTACATTACTGTATTTACCGTATTTTAGCAGTTTCATTTCATATGATATATTATGCTATACTGGACTGTGCTATTTTCTGTTTGGCGGGATGGGATTTCTGAGAGATAAGCCCATTACACAGGCTTGAGTATACACTTAGAATTAGAGTGGAGAGTAGTGGGACCTACATGCCGTTTGGAGTACGTTGGGTGTTCACAAAATTCACAGCTAGACGAGGCTATCTTGGGACACGTCGTGGCATGCGCATCTTGCGTATTCCAGGATGTAGATCTAGAGAGTTGTCGACTCTAGTGACCGATCATGAGGACCTTAGTGGAGATATCCCTTTTTAGTGGTGACAATGGCAGACCACATTCTGTGGCAAACCCATTCGCACCCGAGGGCCCACTTTGGAACTTGCATAGGATGACTTTATTTTCTAAGGGGAGTCAGTGGACGACCTCTTTGATTGGCATAGCATTGTATCCTACGGGCTGAATGTGCTATTGCTTCTCAAACCTCCGAAGCTGACAAGCCTTATTTTCTAAGAACCACATGTGAGTATGGGCGGGATGTTTACAGGTTTGCAGGAAACCCAGCCTCCTACCTACCTTACTTGTGATTCTATGATGATTTCAGACATTGTATCCTATGACAGTGATTTAAGTGTTCATCTCAGATATTGCCAGACTCAGTACAGAGACACAGTGCACACAGTTCATTACAGACACCGACACTTGATTACCTGATCACATGCCCTTTTGCATTGCATTATCATATCATAACAGTTATGTTGTCATTTTCAGGTGCATAATACATTTCTGATTCCAATCCATGGGTTCAACAGAGATCGTCGCCGAGAGAAAGAACAATGTGTCTTACAAGTTTCCAGATCCTGTCTTGGATTCATTGCTCAAAGTTATAGATATGGCTGGTCCGGGTATTCTTGATAGGTTTCAGAAGAGCTACGGGAATTTGGTTGGGATGGTCCGTACAATCACCAAGTATGAGCATGATGCTTTACACACTCTGCTGCAGTTCTACGAGCCTTCGTTGAGGTGCTTTCTTTTTTCAAATTACATTTTGATGCCAACACTGGAAGAATTCTCATTTATTTTGGGAATTCCGATCACGTCGGCAATACCATTCTTCTCTGGTAGTTCTCCCAGCGTAAAAGAAATTGCTGCTGCTTTACAAATGGATCAGACATTGATAAAGAGCGGTGTGAGCAGTAAAAATGGAGTTAGCGGATTTCATTTAGAATTTCTGGCTGGACAGGCCCAAGAGGCTGCAAGTGCTAAAAATTGGACGGTTTACAATTCCATTCTGGCTCTCTGCATATATGGCCTAGTTTTCTTTCCCAATCAGCAAGACTTTGTGGATATGCAAGCAACGAGAGTTTTTGTCCTTAAAAATCCAGTCCCTACTTTGTTAGGAGATTTTTATCATTCCGTGCATTACAAGAATGAGAAAAGGAGGGGAGGATCTGTTAGTTGTTGCACTCCACTGCTGAGTCATTGGTTTTTCAAACATTTGCCTCAGACAGGTGCCTTTGTGGAAACCAAAGATGTGGCGAAATGGTCTAAACGATTGATGAGTTTAACTGCTGATAACATGGTATGGTTTGATCACCGGTTGTTGAGAATAGAGCTTGTCACAAGATGCGGAAATTTTCCAAATGTGCCTTTGATTGGCAGAAAAGGAGGGATCAATTATAATCCAGTTTTGGCCATCCGACAGTTTGGGTATGCTTCCAGATATCCTCCTACAGAGCAAGATGTGGAAGAATCTTTATTCTTTACAGGAACTAAAGATGCAAAGGTGGTAGAAGTAGTGAATGCTTGGAAAGATAAGCACAAAATTGGAAAAGCAGTTTTTGGAAAAGGAGATTGTAGATCTTATCCTGAATATGACAGGTGGATTGAGACGAAAGTAAAGGAATTGCTTTTACCCTTTTCAAGGGGACCTCTTTTATGTTCAGCACAGCCAGAACAACCCACTATGGTGGCTATTGAAGAATGTGAGAAGTGGAAGAAAATGGTCAGAGAGCTGCAGATAGAAAATTCTGGAATGAGCAGATGTCTTCAGAAAGCTCTAGCTGACAACAAAGAGTTGGAAAAGAGAGCCTTGAAAGCGGAAAAAACCTTGGCTGACAAAGAGGAAGATTTTGATGACCGAGCTCGGTACTTTCGGAAACTTACTCTGGGAGCAGATGACACTAGTCAGGCTCACAAGATTACAAAACAGGCTTTAGCCCAAAGCAAGGATTCATTAGCTCAACTTCGTCAAGCTTGGGATGAAGTCAGAATTGAAAATGCCGAGTTAAAGGATCAGTCGAAGACTAAAGACGAGGAGCTTAAAAAGGCACATGAGCAGAGGAGAAAGTATCGGGAAAGTCTCGGTAAAAGTCAAGAACAGTTAGAAGAAGCTAGAAGCCAACTGAGGAATACCAAGAAAGAGCTTGAAGAAATCATGATAGAAAGGGAGATACTCAAGAAGCAAGCCGGCATAAAGAGACACAAAGGAGTGTGTGATGACGAAGCTCTTATGCTGCATATGGGTTCTTTAACTGAAGCTCTTGAGAAAAGGGATGTCTTGATCAAAGAGATGATTGAAAAGCCGAATCACCAGCGTACCCGTATACTTTTTGAGGAAATCAAGTATTCAAGTGATAAGCTGAAGGATGTGGAATTGTCAGATTGATGTTCTTTTCCCTGTATTTTGTTGTTAATGGCTACCATCAGGCTTGTTGATGGATCCATTTTTTTCCTTGTATTGCATTTGCGGTTGAACCTTTCTTAAATGTACTTGAATATTTTGTTGAATGAGTATGAGCAGTTTTATTCAGAATTATTCTTTATCAGATAGCTGCGCACAAGCACATGACCACGACACGTCTCTTTATATCACAATTTCTGGTCTTCAGATTTCTGTGGTTGGATTGGAATCAGGGTATAAAGCACCTTGGAAATGACAAACATAGCATTGCATGGCATTGCATATCATTTTGCATTTTTTGTTACTTGCTTTTCAGGTACTCGTTGCGGGGTCTCTAACCTTTATTTGGTTTCAGGCAGTATAGCGGAGAGTCATATTCACCGATATTCGACGCGAAGGAATCAAGTAAGAATCATGGACCAAGTGCAAAGTGATTTGGCTGAAATGAGGGCGCGTATGGACCAGTTCATGACCCTCATGACTGGCATGGCGCAAAATCAGGAGAGATTGAGGCTTCTGGTAGAGCGTCCAGATAATGGGCCCGAAGGTGATCAGCGTAACAATTCACAGGGACATGGCATTCCTCCTCCCGGTGGCAACCCTCCTCCTGGTGGTAACAATCGGGGTAATGGAAATGGTAGGCATGCTGGTGTTACTCTTGAAGATACTCTGGAAGACCAATTTACTCTGCTGGATGCTGATGTGGGTAATCAAGGTGATCGAAGGTATGATGAGTTAGCAGAGAAGATCAGGGCCATCGAATGCAAGAACTCTATGGGTATTGATGTTACCAGCTTGGGGCTGGTCCCAGGAGTCAGAATTCCCCCTAAATTCAAACCTCCTACTTTTGATAAGTATCACGGCAATGCGTGTCCCCAAACGCATCTTCAAGCTTATTTTGGGAAGATTTCAGCCCATACGGATGACGAGAAGCTATGGATGCACTATTTTCAGGACAGTCTGGCTGGGGCGTCCTTGACCTGGTATATGAAGTTGAATAGAGCTGCTGTGAAGAATTGGAAAGATCTGGCAGAAGCGTTCCTGAAGCAATACCAGTATAATATCGACATGGCGCCCAACCGCACCCAATTGCAGGGATTGTCACAAAATGCCAAGGAGAGTTTTAAAGAATATGCACAGAGGTGGAGGGAAATGGCTGCCCAGGTCCAACCTCCCTTGTCAGACAGAGAAATGGCAGATATGTTCATGGGCACCTTGCAAGGGGCCTATCTGGATAGATTAGCTGCTTGTCCGTCGACTGGATTTGCTGATATTGTAATTGCGGGAGAAAGAATAGAAAGTCTGTTAAAGCTTGGAAAGATCCAGGATGTGAGTGGGGCTGGCTCTTCGGGGACGAAGAAACCGTTCGCTAGTAACCAGAAAAGAAGAGAAGGTGATACGAATGCTGTGTTTAGAGGACGAGGCAGAGGGCGTTCTCGAGCTTATTATCAGGTAGATGCTGTGACAATCCCCACACCGTCTGTTCAGAAACAACAACCCCAACAACAAGTTCAACAGCAACAACCTTTTTTCCAGCAAAGGTCTAGACAGAGGGATCGTAAGATGGATCCTCTCCCTATGACTTATGCCGCGCTGTTGCCCCGGCTACTCGAGTTAAAGTTGGTAGAACTCCGTACTATGAAAGCTCCGGTTGCTGGAAACCTGCCACCTAACTTCGATGCTAATGCTCGTTGTGAGTTCCACTCAGGTGCTCAGGGGCACTCCATTGAAAAATGCTGGGCTTTCCATCATAAAGTACAAGATTTGATTGATGCTAAAGCCATCAATTTCTCTCCCGCTCCTAATATTACTCAGCATCCCATGCCTGATCATAGTGCAGCAAATGTGTACGCTATTGAAGATGGGAGGAGATTGAATTTGGTGTTAGACGTTCATCAAGTGAAAACTTCTTTGTTGGTTGTAAAAGATCGTTTATTGAAGGGACAGGTGTTCCCGGGCTGTAATCAAGATTGCTCTGAGTGTATGAATCAGGAGAACGGCTGTGATAAGTTGAAGATGGGTTTACAGAATCTGATCGATGAAGGATGTCTACAGTTCGACAGAGTCGTGAAAGACACTGATGAGATATCAACTGTGACCATCTATTACACTCCCGCTGAGATTCAAATGCCGGTCAATGCAGTTCCCGTGGCGAGTATTGCGCCAGAAGGGCCCAGTCCTGTCACTATCACGGTGCCAGGACCAATTCCGTTCACATCTACGAAAGCTATCCCATGGCACTATGGGGCAGATGTATATTACGAAGGTAAAAAGCAGGAAGTTGAGCCGTCAGTCAGCCCAAATATTGATAATGTAGGGGGTGTAGGGGGCTTTACAAGGAGTGGAAGGTTGTTCGCTCCCCAAACCTTGAGAAGTGATAAAGAGGCAGAAGCCGCAGCAAAGGCTAAAGGTAAACAGGTGGTTGAAAGTGCGCCTACACCTGAAGCAGAGACAAAGATTACTTTTGATAAGGAAATGGAAGAATTTATGAAGATAATCAAGAAAAGCGATTATAAGATTGTGGACCAACTGAATCAGACCCCTTCAAAGATTTCAATCCTGTCACTATTGTTGTGCTCTGATGCGCACCGACAGGCGTTGTTGAGAGTGTTGAAGAGTGCGTACGTGCCACAAGAAATTACTGTTAATCAGCTCGAGGGCGTAATCTCCAATGTTAATGTTAGCCATGGCTTGGGCTTTACAAGTAGAGATTTGACTGTTGAAGGAAGAAACCATAATAAGGCTTTGCATATCACGATGGAGTGTAAGGGCGCAGTGTTATCTCATGTACTGGTAGACACTGGTTCATCACTCAATGTATTGCCCAAGAAGGCATTGATGAAGCTGGAAGTTGATGGTTTGATCTTAAGGCCTAGTGAATTGGTGGTCAGAGCATTCGATGGAACTAGACGATCTGTGTTTGGTGAGGTGGAATTGCCCGTACAAATTGGACCACAGGTATTCAAATCCACGTTCCATGTAATGGACATACAACCTGCATATAGCTGCCTATTGGGACGCCCTTGGATTCACGGAGCCGGGGCTGTTACTTCTACTCTACATCAAAAGCTGAAGTATGAGTTTGAAGGGCAGGTTGTGACAGTGTGTGGGGAGGAAGACATCTTTGTGAGTCACTTGTCCACGTTCAAGTACATTGAAATGGATGGGGAAATTCATGAGATGCTGTGCCAATCATTTGAAGCAGTCAATATTGACGATGCACCTGAGTCTTCTTCTGTACCAGTTGGGGCTGGTACCTCCATTTCATCTTACAAACAAGCTGTCGAAGTCGTCAGGGCAGGCAACGCCCAAGGTTGGGGCAGGTTGATAGAGACCCCAATGAAGGAAGACAAATTTGGTATTGGTTATCATCCCTCTACAACTTCAGATGCGGGGAGCAGGGGACCCATTACTTTCAATAGTGGGGGAATTATCTACATGGACCAGTCTTGTGCAGCCACGGAGGATAGTGTTGACAGTAATTGTGACCTGGACAACTGGGTACGCCCTCATGCTTCGGGACAACAAGTGCAGAACTGGTTCGTTGAAGAAGTCATCCGGGTTACTCTTCAGACAGAGTAATTTTTCTTTGTTTTTTCTAACCATAATGCATGACAAAATCTTGCGCTCTGCCCAAGGCGTACAGATTCATTTGTAGGGCCACCATGGTTGCATTTGCAATGTTTAATCATTAATAAAGGACGTTTTGCAATCAAATGTTGTTCTCTGTCTTTCAGTTTTTATTTTTGCACAAAAAAAAAATATAAAATGGCAATGTTTCATTTTCTTTTGTTTTGCTTAAAAAATAAATTCTAAAATAAGGCATGAACCCGTTCATGCAGACTTGATCCTCCGGATACCACTGATAACGATTTTGATATGCCTATGTATGACTTTGACAACCCGATTTATCAAGCCGAAGAAGGGGATGAGAAAGATTGTGAACTTCCTGAAGAACTGGCCAGATTGTTGAAACAAGAGGAAAGGGTCATCCAGCCTCATCAGGAGACTGTAGACATCATCAATATTGGTACCGAGGACGCCAAAAAAGAGATCAGGATTGGTGCCAGCTTGCAAGCAGATGTGAAGCAAACTTTGACGGAAATGTTGCGCGAGTATGTTGACGTCTTCGCCTGGTCGTATCAAGACATGCCGGGGTTGGATACAGATATTGTTGTGCACAGGCTGCCATTAAGAGAAGAATGTCCGCCAGTCAAGCAGAAACTTCGTCGGACTCACCCCGACATGGCCTTAAAGATTAAGGAGGAAGTCCAGAAGCAGTGGGACGCTGGTTTTCTTGCTGTGACAAAGTATCCTCCATGGGTAGCCAACATCGTGCCAGTACCGAAGAAAGATGGAAAAGTGAGAATGTGTGTGGATTATCGAGATCTCAATAAAGCTAGCCCGAAAGATGATTTTCCACTACCTCATATTGATGTGCTGGTCGATAATACAGCTCAATTTTCAGTGTTCTCATTTATGGACGGTTTCTCCGGGTACAACCAGATCAAGATGGCACCTGAAGACATGGAGAAGACCACGTTCATTACTCCGTGGGGTACATATTGTTATAAAGTAATGCCTTTTGGGTTGAAAAACGCAGGGGCAACGTACCAGCGGGCGATGGTGACATTGTTTCATGACTTGATTCATAAGGAGATCGAATGTTATGTAGATGATATGATTGCCAAGTCGAAAACAGAAGAGGAACATCTGGTTAACCTGAAAAAGCTGTTTGAAAGGTTGAGAAAGTTCCGTCTGAGATTAAATCCAAACAAGTGCACGTTTGGGGTGCGTTCTGGAAAGTTACTGGGTTTCATTGTGAGCGAAAGAGGAATCGAGGTTGATCCTGCCAAGGTGAAAGCAATACAAGAAATGCCTGAACCGAGAACAGAAAAAGAGGTTCGTGGTTTCTTGGGTAGATTGAACTACATTGCAAGGTTCATATCTCACCTAACAGCCACGTGTGAACCAATATTTAAATTGTTAAGGAAAGACCAAACGGTCAGGTGGAATGACGATTGCCAATTGGCATTCGATAAGATAAAAGAATACTTGCAGGAACCTCCGATTCTAATACCTCCAGTTGAAGGGAGACCGCTGATAATGTATCTGACAGTGCTTGAAGGATCCATGGGTTGTGTTCTCGGTCAACATGACGAGACAGGTAGGAAGGAGCATGCTATTTACTACTTGAGCAAAAAGTTCAATGATTGTGAGTCCCGATACTCAATGCTTGAAAAGACATGCTGTGCGCTTGCATGGGCCGCTAAGCGATTGAGGCAATATATGGTTAGGCACACGACCTTGTTAATTTCAAAAATGGATCCTATCAAGCACATTTTCGAGAAACCAGCATTGACAGGCAGAGTTGCACGGTGGCAAATGGTCTTGACAGAGTATGATATTCAGTACACTTCACAAAAGGCCATCAAAGGAAGTATCTTGTCCGACTATCTTGCGCAACAGCCGATTGATGATTACCAACCCATGAAGTTTGACTTCCCTGATGAGGACATCATGTTTCTCAAAGCTAAAGACTGCGAGGAACCACTCCCGGAGGAGGGGCCAGACCCTGAATCCAAGTGGAGTCTGATGTTTGATGGGGCTGTCAATATGAATGGGTGCGGAGTTGGAGCAGTTCTTATCACGCCGGAAGGTGTTCATATGCCTTTCACTGCCCGAATAACTTTCGGATGCACCAACAATGAAGCAGAGTACGAAGCTTGTATAATGGGGATCGAGGAGGCGATTAATCTACGGATTAAGACCCTTGATATATTCGGTGATTCAGCTTTGGTAATCAATCAAGTGAAAGGGAGTTGGTACACGCACCAAGCAAATCTAGTGCCGTATAGAGATTATACGAGGAGATTGCTGACATTTTTCACAACAGTGAAACTGTGCCATATTCCTCGAGATGAGAATAGGTTCGCTGATGCCTTGGCCACTTTGTCTTCCATGATCAAAGTGCAAGGATGGAACCATGTACCTAAGATTGAGGTATCCCGCCTTGACAGACCAGCATTTGTGTTTGCGGTAGATGCAACGTCTGATGACAAGCCATGGTTTTATGACATTAAGTGTTTCTTAAAAAGTCAAGAGTACCCGCCCGGGGCATCGTCCAAAGACAGGAAGACGTTGAGAAGGTTAGCTGGTAGTTTCTTCTTGAACAAAGATGGCGTGCTGTATAAAAGAAATTTTGACACGGTCCTGCTTAGATGTGTGGATAGACATGAAGCAGACTTGTTGATGATCGAAGTGCACGAAGGCTCTTTCGGTACCCATGCCGGAGGACATGCAATGGCTAAAAAGTTGTTAAGATCGGGATATTATTGGTTGACTATGGAGTCAGATTGTTGCAAATATGCCCGCAAATGCCATAAATGCCAGATCTATGCAGACAAGGTGCATGTGCCTCCAAATCCGTTGAGTATCATGTCGTCGCCTTGGCCGTTTGCCATGTGGGGCATTGATATGATCGGAAAGATTGAGCCTACAGCTTCCAATGGTCATCGTTTCATCTTGGTGGCAATTGATTACTTCACCAAATGGGTTGAAGCCGCATCCTATGCCAATGTTACAAAACAAGTGGTCGCTCGTTTCTTAAAACGGGATATCATTTGCCGATATGGAGTTCCCGAAAGAATCATTACTGATAATGGTTCTAATTTGAACAATAAGATGATGGCTGAGTTATGCCGGGACTTCAAAATCGAGCATCACAATTCTTCTCCGTACCGCCCAAAGATGAATGGCGCGGTCGAAGCGGCCAACAAAAATATCAAGAAGATTGTACAGAAGATGGTTGTCACGTACAAAGATTGGCATGAGATGTTACCATTTGCTTTGCATGGGTATCGAACGTCGGTACGCACGTCCACTGGGGCAACCCCATTCTCACTTGTATATGGTATGGAGGCAGTGCTACCGGTTGAAGTAGAGATTCCGTCCCTCAGAGTTATGATGGATGTTAAGCTAGATGAAGCTGAATGGGTACGAGCCAGATTTGATCAGTTGAGCCTTATTGAGGAAAAGCGATTGGCGGCTGTATGTCATGGGCAACTATATCAGCGCAGAATGAAACAGGCATTTGACCAAAAGGTGCGTCCTCGGGTTTATAAAGTCGGAGATGTGGTACTCAAAAGGATCCTTCCTCCCAATACAGATCACAGGGGCAAATGGACTCCTAATTATGAAGGTCCATTCGTGGTTAAAAAGGTCTTTTCGGGCGGAGCTTTATTGCTTACAACCATGGATGGCGAAGACTTTTCATCTCCTGTCAACTCGGACGTAGTCAAAAAATACTTCGCATGAATAGACCCGCTGGATAATAAAAATAAAAAAATCCAGGCAAAAAAGGGCATCCCGGCGAACCAAAAACAGAATAAGGTTCGGGCAAAAATTAGGGATATAATTAAAAAAATTTTGTACACCCGGTAAGTTGAAAACCCGAAAGGGCAACTTAGGCAAAAAAGGGTATCCTGGTGGATCGAAAACCTGAAAGGGCGGTCCACACAAAAGAGGGATTTAAGCGAATGACTACGGTTTGAGTTATCTGTACCCTATCACCGTTTGAACAACTGACGTTCTGAAGGATAGGAATCGGTCTGATCATTCCTCAGAAGGCAAGGTCGGGGAGTTTTGAAGACATACTGGTCATAACAGAATGGAAACTCAGTGGAATTCCGTTTTCACATTGCCATTAGGATAGTTTCTTTTCTCAATTTTCAGCGATCACCTCTTTCCAGGGATTGCTTCCAGATGTAATTGCCTATTCTGGGCTCTCAGTCAATAAATTGAATTTCAGTAAAAAGCTTTCTATTTTTGTTTTATTGCTTTGTTTGCAAAAACGTCCTAATTTTTGATAAAACATTGCATTTGAAAACATGGCAGCCTTGCAATAACATGCGCAAAAAAAAAAATATATTTGAAATTACTTCGAATGTTGAATACTCCCGGATGGTGGATTCTAGCCACGCAATATTCGGGGCATGTGGGCATATTCTTTTGTTGCAGGTAGCAGGTGCAGATGATTTTAAGCACAAGACCAGCAATAAATCACCCCACGCAAAAGACTGGGGCAATTATGGGTAAGGAGATCGGCGTTCATCGTTCGGTCGACGATTGTTCATAACGGGTCGATATCAGTGAATTAAGTTCAACTGGGTACCGTTGCATCTTATTAAGTCGATTCTCTCATTCAGTACTTCCAACAGCTACAAGCTTTTCTATATCGATAACGGTCACAGGTTCCCCAAAAGAGTGGTCTCGTCGACACCGAAATTGATGATCATTATCCCCAGCGAAGTCACAAGAGTTGGAAGAGGCTAGATCTTCTGTAAAATCCTCTTATGACATCCGCTTCGGGGACAAATTGTTGGTTTTCTTAAGCATGGGGCATGTTGTTTCCCCAGCATGAAGTGTTGATCACCCCCCAGTAGAGTTTGACGGTCATTATCCCCAGCGAAGTCGCAGGAGTTTGAAGAAGCTAAATCTTCCGTAAGATCCTCTTATGACATTCTCTTCGGGGACAAATTGTTTGGTTCCCCAGCATGAAGTGTTGATCATCCCCAGTAGAGTTTGAGGACAGTTGGTCTTCTGTAAAATCCTCTCAAAAGGCATTCTCCAGCACGAGACGTTTTAAAGCAGTTTCCTCCAGCAGAGTTTGTTATAAACTCGTCATCCCCAACGGAATTGTCTAAAGGAAAGCTCGCCTAACATGGGGCATTGTGGTACTTATCCTAAGCTTGACAGTCATATTCTGCGGCAGACTACTGTGGATTTGCTTTGAGTTTCCCCAAAGGACTCTTTCCTAGCAAGTTACAGGGGAATTTTCTAACCAGGATTTGCATATCCCTGGCAGAGTAGCCCTGATATCCAGCAAGATCGTATCTCTGGTCATGGTATCCCCACAAAGGTCAGCATCGAATCTTGTCAGCAATACTCCCCAGCTGAGTTGTCGTTCTCCCCGCAGAGGTTTATCAGATCGACAGAATCTATTCCTCAACAAGGATGGTACAGCCTTTCCCCAGCCGGGTCAGAAGGTTGATAATCCCTATAAAGGATCTTGGGTTGAATAAATCCCCAAGCAGAGTTTTAATGGCTCATTTCCCCAGCAGGACGTCATTAAGAATTCTCATCCCCAGCGGAGTTGCTGTGACCAGAATCCAGCCCCAAACAGATGGAATAATTCCTGGCAGAGTCATCATTCCCTCATATCTTAAAGTCCAATTTATTGTTGGCAAGCTTGACAATGCGAAGCAGACGGATTGTTCATCCATTCGCCGGCAGAGATATTATCCTCTCAGGAACCTCTAAAAGTCAAATCATTGATTGTGGTTCCTCAGCAGAGTCGGCAGAGATGTCTGGCGCAGAGGCAGAGAGTAATTCGATTTTAAAATGCTAAAAGTCCAACAGTGGATTGGCAAAAGTCCGTCTTCGGGTGGCAAAAGTCCAACAGTGGATTGGCGAAAGGTCCATCTAAGGGTGGCATATTCTCAAAGTCCAACAGTGGATTGGCGAAAGGTCCATCTAAGGGTGGCATATTCTCAAAGTCCAACAGTGGATTGGCGAAAGGTCCATCTAAGGGTGGCATATTCTCAAAGTCCAACAGTGGATTGGCAAAAGTCCGTCTTCGGGTGGCGAAAGTCCAACAGTGGATTGGCGAAAGGTCCATCTAAGGGTGGCATATTCTAAAAGTCCAACAGTGGATTGGCAAAAGTCCGTCTTCGGGTGGCAAAAGTCCAACAGTGGATTGGCAAAAGTCCGTCTTCGGGTGGCAAAAGTCCAACAGTGGATTGGCAAAAGTCCGTCTTCGGGTGGCAAAAGTCCAACAGTGGATTGGCAAAAGTCCATCTTCGGGTGGCAAAGCAGCTAAAAGTCCAACAGTGGATTGGCAAAAGTCCGTCTTCGGGTGGCAAAAGTCCAACAGTGGATTGGCGAAAGGTCCATCTAAGGGTGGCATATTCTAAAAGTCCAACAGTGGATTGGCAAAAGTCCGTCTTCGGGTGGCAAAAGTCCAACAGTGGATTGGCGAAAGGTCCATCTAAGGGTGGCATATTCTAAAAGTCCAACAGTGGATTGGCAAAAGTCCATCTTCGGGTGGCACGAAGCTGCAAAGTCCACCAGTAGTGTGGCAAGCCAGTAGTCGTCTGGCGTCATTCAAAAGACAGATCTCTCCGACGTTTCATTGAAGATTCAATCCAGCAATGTCGGGGGGTTTCTTCCTCACTATCCAGAGCAAATTTTTGGTTATATTTGGTATTCAATCACTATATACCTTGAAAGTCCGAAAGCAATTGCTTTCAGGCATTCAGGTCTACAGCGCTTCAATAGGGGCAGCTGTAATACCCCAAAATTTGCTCTCCCCTTTTGGCATCATAGCATGGCATTATCATTTATCATATCATATCCACCTCATTAACATTACATTGCATTTAACATAGAAAAATGAAGCATGGCATCCTTCTTACCATCAGGGCATGTGATCAGGTGGAAGGTGGACAATCAAGGGATCATTCAAAGCACAAAAAGGTCAATCAAGTTGGCTCTAGACAAGCCAAGAGGTCTCTCATGTCTCATACTATCTCAATTGATCTTCCAAAACCTCAAGGAAGTGAGATTCAATGGAAGATTGAAGCACTACATCTTTCACTATGCAAGAGATTCAAAAATTGAAGGAAAACCCTCAAAAGAGATAGCTCATTGATTCAAAATCATTCTCAAGTGGCATTTCTCATCATCCTTTAAGAGGATACACAACATACTCTGAGGAATTTGGATTTGGAAGATGTGCAATTTCCTCCTAACCAAAGGGGGTCAAAACTAGGGTTTCCCATTAAATCAGGGAATCTTTGATTTTTTGGACAAAGCTTGTTGTCATGGTATTCTACATGTTCTTAAGTGTATATGTGTGGAAGATTGCATCTCAATTGGTTTTAGAAGTGGTTCAATTGGAAGAAAGATCAAGAATCAGAGAAATTGGGGCAAAGTCAAATAATCAGAGGAAAAAGTCAACTCTTGACTTTTTGAGGCCAAATTCATGAAATTCATGTTACATATGTCCAATGTACAAAGTTTGATCAAGAAACTCCAAAGGAATCATGAAAAAATCAAGATGTGGAAAGTTGCCATTTTTGGATGAAGAAGGGTTACTAAAAATAGCAAGTTTTGGCCATTTTGCATCAGAATTTGAACCAAGGCCATTTAAATTTGGAGCACCAAATGAAAAATCCACTCTGCCTCAATGAAAGATCTTGTTTTAAGCTTCAAATCCATGTGTAGAACATCTCCATTGGATAAAAATTGAGAGAGATATGATTGATCAAAGTTGGAGGAAAGTAGGTTCAAAACTAGGTCATGACCAAGATTTTCAGGTCACGCGCGCAATCATTTTAACAAACAGTTGGTGGGCCAAATGTCCACTCATTTTTCTCATGGTTAAAGGCCTCAAATGAAAAACTTTTCAACATCAAAGTTGTTCCTTGTAGTGTCCTCTTCAATGTTGATGTTGTGAAAATTTTGATTTAACCAAGTTATGAGATAGTTTGGAGGGTTCAAAGTCATGTTGTTTGTGCTGAAATTTTGTGTGCCCAATTGCCTTGCCAGCCAACCTTTTGCCACGCCCACCAACCAGTTGTGAACCATTGTGTTCATAGCTATTTTTAGACATGTTTGAGACCTCATTTCACTTCAATTTTCAAACCAATATTGTTCCCCAATGTACCCTCTTTCAAATGAACCCATAAACTCCCTAAGGCAGTCATTGAGTAGAGAGAAAAAACCTCCATAAACCACCATATGTTGACACTGATACATTGATGACATGCTGCATGATTTGGTTCAGTCACACCACAAACACCTCCTCACTTTTGTTTCCTCTTTCAACCAAGCACAAGTTACTTACATAATGCACACTGTCACGTGCCATACATGAGAATAGAAGGAACAAACTTGCTTAGCAAGTTTCTGATGCACAGATTGGCAGCTTCACTCTCCTTTTCTCCCTTCCACCATAACTGTCATGAGCTTGACCTCACCATAACTCAGCCTCAATAACTCGCCCCTAACTAACTTGACTCAGTTAGTTAGGGTGCACTCACTTTAACTCATCCAACTCAGTTAACTCCACTCATTAAACCATGGTTAGCTCACACTATAAATAAAAATCACACTCTCAAATTTCATTTCCAACTTCATTTTTCACACATTCACTTCAGAAACTTGCTCTTCTTCTCTCTCAATCTCACCATTGCCATTGATTCTCGAGCTTCACCTTGTTCATTTCCTCATTTTCACTTCAGAATCTCTCTGATTCTTTCTCAATTTCACTACCTTGCAACTGGTTTTGAAGCTTGGATTTCATTTCTTCTCCATTGAATCATCATCCACCACTGCATCTAAGCCTTTATTTGGCCAAAAGAAGCTCAAAGAGGAAGCAGCATCTCTGGTTTTCTGAAGAACATCTCAAGGTCTCAAATCTTCAGGTACGAATTTCCACCATTATAGACTTGATTTGAAGTGGTTTTCAGGTTCTTGAGGCTTCTTATAAGCTCAAGAATTTGTCTGGCTAGTTGATAGGCCTTTAGAGGCATAGTTGAAAACTTAGGGCAGGACTTGATCTCTTCTGTTCTTTGTGCACGTGCTTGATATGTGAAAAATAAGTGTGCATTCTTGATCTACATGAGCTCAGCTTCATTTTGGTATGCGTATTGTACATTTCTGTGAACATGTGAAGTTGCAGACGGTGGTGTGTGACCGGAGAAGGTGACCGGAGGTCCCTCTCCGGCCGGTAGCTTTGTGCTAGGGTTTCATTGCCAGTTTGAATGTCAGCCGTGTGATTTTGTTGATCCAATGCGTGAAAACGTGCCAGCACATTAAAAAAGGGCGTGCATGTCATGTGCCAATTTTCTGATTCATTTAAACATGGTGCGGTGCAGTACATAGTTATGAGTATGTTCCCTCACGCATGAGCTTTGATCTTGCTTACTTTGACTTTAGCATGACTTTGACTTGATCCAATGGTTAATAGTGAGTCAAGTTTGTTGACTGAAGGTGCATGTTTGTTATGGTGTTTTGCGCGTAAATGGACCCAAATCAGAATACTATCCACACCCCCAATTTTGAGGCCCATGTGATTTGAACATGCTGATTTGCTATATTCATACCCCCCTCTCATATTGCATTTTATTTTTATTTTCATTTTACATACGCGTTTGATTTTCAATTTTTAAAAATACTAAAATGCATAATAAAATTCCACAAAAATTCATGTGTATTCTTAAAACATTTAGGAAATTTTTCATGATTTTATTTTCTGATTTTATGACCATTTTGCCCCTGTTCCATTATTTCTTTTGAATTTCCATTTGTATGCATACTTAATGTGACATATGATTTTGTGCATTTTTGTTCTTGATCATAAAAAATGATTTTGATGCCTTTCTTTTTGCATTGTGGTCACAATATGTTGAGGTATGTTTGAGATTTATGAGATGATTTTTAAGTCTTTTTTGAATGACTTTTGATGTGTTGCTTTGAGCATGAATGCATGAAACTTCCATGAGACTTTGACCTAATTGTTGAGTGACTTTGGTTCTGATTCATTGCTTGTGGACTTGATATGTTAATGGCATGTGTTTAAGGTGTTTGATTGGTGAAAGTCATAATTTTTGAAGCATGTTTGCTATTTGTTTGAAGCATGAAGTTTAACTTGTTCATTTTGTGAATGCATGCCTCATGTTTGGTTTGCTTGATCATGAAGGCACTTGTGCCATGAGTTGTGGTTTTGTTTGAGGATGTATAGCATGTTAATTGACTTCTGATTGTGACATTTGGGTTTCATCTTTGCATGTTTGATGTTTATCTTGCACCTTAAGTCACTTGTTTCACAAGTATGAACCACATTCACATCACTTCACCTTTTCTTCTTTGCTTCTTGTTGGATTGAGATTTTGTTTGCATGATTTAGTATGCCCATTTAGGATAACATTAGGTTGTGTAAATATGAGTTACATTCTGACTTGGAAGCATGTATAGCACTTAATCTCATTTTACTTTGTTTGTCAACTTGTTTGAATTTGATTTGTTCATTATATTTTCTTACTTTACTTGTAAGTGATTGTGCTAACCATGTAGGGGCTTTGGTAAGTTTCAATTGAGTGTGGATAAGGAATCCACATTCAACTTCTATCCTTTCTCTTTTACAATTCCATGTTTTGTTAAGCACTTATGTGCTTTCTTTTAATAACTCATCACTTGCCCTTTGTGAATTACAATTCATCTTCTACTTTAGAAGTGAATTGTTTAATTCATTCTTTCTTTAGACGTTAGGTTGAAACCTCACAAACCTTAGGATCACTCCCTTAACTAATCAATTAGGATTGAGTCTTAGTCCATATAGATTTTTACCTTTATCCTCCCTTGAGTCTCTTTTCTCATCTCAAAGAAAATTCAAAACATATAATAAAGGTAGGCATTTATTGCATTTAGGCCTTTCATGTAAAGAAAAGGTTATAAGGGGTCTTCTCTTATAATCTTAGAATGTATAGCATATAGCCCATCTTGGGTCAATGTGTTAAACATTTGATCTTGTATGAGGGACTTAAATGCAATACTTGTTGAAGGTGCAAATAATAAAAAACACTTCTTCATTTCTTAATCAACAAAACACTTAATAAACACAAGTATGCTAGTGTGTTTGAACCTTGACAATTGGAACTAAGTGTGGGGGTCTTCTTCACTCTTAGTGTGCTTTCTTACCCATTCCATCTTGGAATGTGAGGATGTACACATTCCAATGACTAAGATTCAGATACACTATCATATGCAAACAAATGGAAAAACTCTTAAAAGACAAAAACAAACAATAACGTCTTTCCTTCGGGAATTCTTTTCTCACCTCATTCACTCTTAACGCACGAACGCGCTTCTACTCGTTCTCTTGCAAGATGGTAACGCACTCGGACCAGCGAGCCTGCAACACCTGAGCTAGAACGTCAGCCGTTCTTTAAAAAACACAAACAATTCATCCCTAGTGAGGGGAACTACGTCGCTCTGATTCTCATGTTCCCGATGAGATACGTAGGCAGTGGGGTAGGGCCCATTCGAGCACTTCTTTTATTTTCCCTACATTTGTTTCTCTTTCTCCTTTCCTTTTTCAGTTCTTTCTCAGTATTCCTTTCTTTACACCCTTTGATCGAGACAAGCAAGCGTGGATCCCATCGGGTACGATGGACGTGAGGGGGTGCTAATACCTTCCTCTCGCGTAACCGACTCCCTTACCCACTTCTCTTGGTCGTAAGACCATGCTTTTCCTTTCCCTCAGGTTTACGCGGTGTTTCCTTTCCCTCTCTTGGGATAAATACACATTGCTGGCGACTCTGTTCGGTGCCACTTTCGCGTTTGTACTTGGATGAAAATCCCGGGAGCGACACACAGGCTGCTGGTCCCCTTGGTCTTGGATAAGTCTGGACTGAATTCAGTTGAGAATGGCTCAGTCCATGCCACCTTGATGCTTCCATTGAATGCTCCAATCCAAAATTGGAGTCTTGTCCCTATTTTGGAAATTCTAGGTTCAACATGCTAATTCTTATTCCAAAGACTTTGGAGGCTTGGCTCAGTGATTGTCCCCTTTAGATTCAATCCTCAGAGGTGTCCAAGTGGATAGGAGTATTTGGATTTGGCTGATTTTGGCAAATCGACCAAAAGTGCAAAAATCTGCCTTGCCTTGGCAGATTTCAGCGAGGCAACTTGCCAATGTCATATCTCATTGCCCAAATTGAATTTGGTAATGCTCTTGGTCATTTTGGAAAGCCCTTACATGATACAACAACTGTTTGAACATGTTTGGTTTTGATCTCTTCTGAATCCAAGTGAAAAATCCCCCTACATTTAGAAAAAAGTAAAGGCAGATTCTGACTTAGTGAAATTTTCACTAAGTGTTGGAACAAAGTGACTTTTCTTGATTTTGATCACTCCATAACTCAAAATCCATGAGGAATATGGACATAGGTCAGTATGAAGCTTTTGTAGAGGTCAATGTGATCTACAAATCAAGCTTTGAATGGGGAACAATGGCCTTGTGGTTTAGGAGTTATGGTCCACCAAAGTTGGCACATTAGTGTCACTTTTTCCATAACTTAGAAATTTTTCTATGTTTTTATGGTTACCCCTTTTACAAGTTATCCCACTTTCTTTGATTTTTCTTGATGAATGATGATTCAAATCATACATTAACATCATTTTAGGGTTAAAAATCCATTTTGGTGAAAAATCTCAAAAAGTCAAAGTTGACTTTTATGCACAGTTGACTTTTTATCAGATGAATTCCAAACTGTGCAATTCTTCAGGAAATCATGTCCTTGACCTAAATCAAATTTGATGGACATGTTCCATGGGTGTCATAGGGTATATTGAATCATGTCTTAGGGTTTGGGAGCATGTCCTGGTCAAAAGTCAAAGTTACATTTGACTTTTCTCCCAACACCCTAATTGTGGTGCAGATGAAATTGAGACTTGTTGCTCAAGCTTCTTGGATTAATCCATTGTTTCAAATGGATCAATATAGCATATTGGAGATCCTCAAATCAAGTCTTTAGGTCTTGGTTCATGATTTGTCCCAAAAGTCAACTTAGGGGTGAATTAGGTCAAGAAACCCTAATTCTTGATTTTTGATGAATGCATCCCCTGAGGAAAAATTGACTTGATGATTGGGTCCATGAGGTTCCATGGAGTATATTAGGTTATGTTTTGGATCTTTGGCTCATGCCCAGGGGAAATTTTCCATCTGGAGGCCCTGGTCGACGAAAACCCTAATTTGGTGACATTGTCGATCTTGAGACTTGATCCACCTAGAAGGGAGCAGCCTTGTGCTTAATCCTTGAAGTGGGAGTCCTTTTGATCCATTGTGGATATTTTAGAGCCTAGATAAGTTGAAGATCAAGTCATTCCTTGATTGATCCTTTGTCTAAGGCTCTGAGAGGGCTTGAAACCCTAAATTTGATTGTAGTGAATGCTCAACAACCCTTGAGGCATTTGATGAGGCATGATGGTTCATCCATATTGTGATGATGATTTGCACAATAATGGGAAATCTTAGTGGTCAAAATTTGGGGTATGACAGGGAGTTAGAGTTTCTTTGAAAATTTCTAAGGGTTACAGTCTGAGAAAAGGTTCACTGAGAATACAACCTTTCTCTTTGTTCCATATTGTTTAACCCCAAGAGAAGGGAAGACTGTATCTGGAATCCTACGGGGGATCTAGTTTTGTTTGTATTAAGAGTGACCGATAGGGCTTTACCTAGTGCTAGATGTAGTTGCCTGGGAAAACTCTAAATAGCTATACTAGTATATATATACAGTTGATATATGACAAGTATATAAGTGGTTATGAAAGAAGACTAACCATGCGCAGCTTCCCACAATACAGTTATATATATGAAAGCAGTAAATGAAAGCGGATAAACACTTACCCGTTGTAGAGCTTCCATGTTGTTTTGTTAGTTGTTCAACAAAGAATTTAAAGAAAGTTTTGATAACAACTATATAGTTGGATTCAAAATCATAGGAGAAAGTATTTTGAAAAGATGGTTGGGGCTTACAGCTCAAGGAGAGGCCCAAAGTTTTAACAGTGAACGCACCGTTGTTTTGAATTTGTACAGGGACTTATACAAATGACTGAGGCCCAAAGAAAGGTCTTCTGTACAAAGGGATGAGTCTTATACTCTCTCAAGAGGCCCAATGTTTTATTAAAAGAAAAGAATAAAGATGGGTTTTATAGCTCAAGGAGAAGCCCAGTTGATTTTGTTACAAAGGCGACGATCGCGCCGAACTTTTGAAAATATACAGAGGGACTTATACAATGTGTGAGGCCCAAACTATTTATTTACAAAGGGATTGAGTTTTACACTCTATTAGAGGCCCAAAGTTTATTTTTGTACAAGATATGGGCCTTACAACTCGAGGAGAGGCCCAAGGGGAAAAAACAACGATCGCACCATTATTTTGAAAATTGTGACGGGACTTATACAATGTCTGAGGCCCAAAGAAGTTAAAAGGGGATTGGGTCTTACACTGTATTAGAGGCCCAAAGTGTTTTGAAAAAAGTTTGTTAGGGTGAAAATCAACAAAACCCTAATTTCATCATTTTTTAAAGTAATTATTCAAAGAAAATTAATTAAAATGATGAAAATACTAAATAAGTTCTAATAAACAACTTATGATTTATGGTTGAGGTTTGAAAAATGATGTTTTAATCACAAGATGAATTAAAGCTCATTTGGTTTTGATTTTTCAAGGTGAGTTTTCATTTTTAAAAGGTTTTAAAAACTATAAAAATGAATATATTTACCAAAATATCAACTATATTAAATAATTTATATAAATCTGATTTTTTTGTGGAATAAAATATTTCAACATTTTTGTGATTTTTTTGGAAAAAGAATCAATAAAAAATAATTAAAATTGAGTGACTTATTAATTTTCCAAATCATTAAAAATAAAATGGAAAATAGCAAAAAAGTGGAAAAAATGATATAAAGAGGATCTGGGGCGAGGGGGATTCGAACCCCAGACCTCTTGTGTACAATGCGCGCTCTCTACCACTGGGGTGGTGATACATCCGTGTATCAAACCCCAGCCACAAATATACAAGGATTGCCTTGTTTTTTGGCCTGGCCAAGGCAAGACAAGGCAAGGTTTTGGCATGAAACGTGAAGCTTGTAACTTTCTCATTTCTCCATGGATTGAGACAAAATTTATATGTATCTGGCCCAGAATTTCACAAGGAATCCAATGGTGGTGGTGGTTTTTTCAGATCATGCTCCTATTCAAAAACCCGATAGTGGTTTTGAAATAGGCCATGATTTGCATTTTCTGTGCTATCTCTTGTTACAAGCATGAATTACATGATGAATTGGTTCAAACACAACATATATAACATGTAAGAGATGTGTATGATCAGTGGACTTCTAAGCAATGCATATTTCAAAGAGTTCAAGTTGAGATGCTTACCTCTTTAGGAGCTTTTTGGGCAATCTGTCAAGGGCTTTGTTACAGAAATATTTTGATGCTTTGGACACTCTCAAATGATCCCTTGGGAGCTTTTAGGATGTTTGGAATCAGCTGAAAACCTCAGGAATGGAAACTGGTCCTTTCTTGCAAAAGGGGCAAAAGTGGCCAAAATAGCAACTCTCTCAAATGGTGTTCCAGATGTAGGGAACCATTTGGGATAGTTCAAGGATGATATTTGGAGTGTGTTTGAGGTTTTATCTGGTTTTGAAAGTGACTGAATCAAGACATAGCTTGAAAAATGCAAAAAAGTCCAATTTTGAGGTTTTGAGAGGGGACTTTGAGATTTTGGTGTTACAGGTCACTTGTGAGAGTTTGGACAGCTTAGATATGACATATTGGATGTGTTTGGATCATGAGTTGTGATGGAAATACTCTCTAACTCAAAAAGTCAAACTTACCTTGGTAAGGAAGGCATTTTTGCCTAGAGAAAGAGATTTTAAGGAAAGCAAGTGTTGTAGTGCTTTGGTGTACTGAAACTGAGCACAAATAAGCTCTATTTATAGTAGAGCAAGTTTGTTTTGGCTGTAATAGTGAATAGCAACTGCTGCAGAGGTTTGGCAAATGTTGATTAATAGGAATCCAAGTCTCCTCTAGCCATTGACTAGAGGTCAGAGCACAGGTCTATGTGTCTTTGGTTCAGAGCTTATCCTTGACTCATTCAGTTAGAAATGGCTTAGTTCATGCCACCTTGGCGCATCCATTGAATGCCCCAAAACAAAATTGGAGTCTTGTCCCCTTTTTAGGCATTTTAGGGTTGGCATGCTATTTTTAGTTCCAAGGACTTGGGAAGTTGATGGATTAGGGTTTGTCCCTCCTTGGTCTCCCCCTGAGGTGTTCAAATGGATAGACTTGTTGGTCATTTGTATAAATTGCCCAAATCAAGCAAAATGCACAAATCTTCCTTGTTATGGCAATTGCAGCAAGGCATGTTGCCATTGTCACAACTCTTAGCTCAGGTTGAATTTCATGGGGTTCTTGGCCATTTTGGAAAGCCCTCATATGATACAACATATGTGTGATCATAGTTTGTTTTGATACTTTTTGGATCCAAGTGAAAAATTCCCCTACATTTTGGAAAAAGTGAAACAGATTCTGACTTAGTGAAAATTTCACTAAGTGTTGGAAAAAAGTGACATTTCATGTTTTTATGATTTTGAGCAAGCCATAACTCAAAATCCATGAAGAATTGGAGTGAGGTGTAGTTGAAACTTTTATAGTATGCCATGAGAGCTACAAATCACTCTTTGGATCAGCCCAAATGGTTGTTTGGATCTCAAGTTATGATCCTTGGAAGTTGGTACCCTAGCCACTTTGTTCCATAACTTAGATAAATTCTAAGTTTTTATAGTTACCCCTTTTGCAAGTTATCTCACTTTCTTTGATTTTTCTTGATGAATGATGATTCCAATCACACATTAACATCATTTTAGGGTCAAGGAACCATAATTAAGAAAAATCTCAAAAAGTCAAAGTTTGACTTTTGTGCATAGTTGACTTTTTACCAGATGAATTCCAAACTGTGCGATCCTCCATGAAATCAAGTCCTTGACCTAAATCAAACTTGATGGACATGTTCCTTGGGTGTTATAGGGTGTATTGAATCATGTCCCAAGGTTTGGGAGCATGCCTGGGACAAAAGTCAAAGGTACAGTTGTCTTTTCTCGCGAAACCCTAACTGTGGTCCTGATGGAATTGAAACTTGTTGATCAAGCTTCTTGGATCAATCCATTGTTACAAATGGATCAATGTAGTGTATTGGAGACCCTCAAATCATGTCTTGAGGTCTTGGCTCATGTTTTATCCCAAAAGTCAACTTAGGGGTGAATTATGTCAAGAAACCCTAATTCCTGATTTTTGGTGAATGCATCCCCTGAGGCAGAATTGACTTAATGATTGGGTCCATGAGGTCCCTTTGAGTATCTTAAGTTATGCTTTGAAGCATTGGCTCATGTCTAGAGGAAAATTTCCATCTGGAGGCCTTGGTCGACCAAAACCCTAGTTTGGTGACACTGGCGATCTTGAGGGTTAATCCACTGGGAATGATGCAACTTGTGCCTAATTCTTGATGTGGGAGTCCTCTTGATCCATTGTGGATGTTTGAGAGGTTTAGAAAAGTTGAATATCATGTCACTCCTTGAATAATCCTTTGTCTAAGAGCTCTGAAAGGGCTTGAAACCTTAAGTTTGATTGTAGTGGATGCTCACCTATCTTTGGGGAGACTAATGAGGTATGATGGTTCATCCATATTGTGATGATAATTTGCACAATGATGGGGAATCTTAGTGGTCAAAATTTGGGGTATGACAATGTGGTACTAGACTGAAGTGGATCATGGGTTGATTACATGAAGGTCTGGATTCTGATGTGTTCAGAATATGGAAGTTGGTATTCACCAGTTGAATTAGAAGTGTTCTATCTTATCATATGGGAGAATGATAGATTGAAGACTATCTTGGATCGTGGGGTGTTTATCTAGAACACTGACTCTGGCTGAAGTCAGGATACTTGTTGAGAGGTGGTTTCTTCTGCTACAAGCCATGCTAGAGAGAAGTGGATCAGTTTGGCGCTTATGGAGCAGATAAGTTGAGGATTTATAGAGCATGTGTTTGATGTCCTTCAAGTGTGAAGAACATCTGGGAGAGCTAGCAAACTAAGGGGCTCTGTATGTCTCTTTTAGGAATGTGAAGCATTCCAAATTCAATTGGGTTGTATCTCAGGGAACAATGATATTTGTACATGAGAATTCAGGAGGAATTTGTATGGTGTATGAATGGTTTCTGGACGAGAGGGGTCAATGGTGTTTTGGTCTCAATCCATGAGTTTGTTGGTTGTGGTACAAGGATGCGTTCCTGGTACTCTCACTATATGATCATGAAGTTGTCATGGGATATCATGTGGTGATTTTGAGGTGTTTCTTGCTGAAGAAGCATCTTTTGAGAAAGATAAGGGGAGAACTTCTGTCTGTTAAATGTACTAGTGTGGTGTCATACCCCAAATTTTAACCACAAGATTTCCCATCATTGTGTAAATCATCACCACAATATGTATGTACCATCATACCTCATCAATCTCCTCAAGGATTGTTGAGCCTTCATTACAATCAAGAATTAGGGTTTCAAGCCCTCTCAGAGCATTTAGACAAAAGATCAATCAAGAAAAGACATGATCTTCAACTTTTCTAACCTCTAAAACATCCATGAAGGATCAAGAGGTCTCCCACAACAAGAATCAGGCACAAAGTTGCAACATTCCAAGTTAATTGAGCCTCGAAAGCCCTAGTGTCACCAAATTAGGGTTTTGGACGACTGAGACCTCTATAGTTAAATTTTCATAGGGGAATGAGCCAAGGCTTCAAAATGTGACTCAATATGCTCAAGATAACCCTAAGGGTCCATTTTCAAAGTTAAAACACCCTCATAAAATGCATTCCTCAAAAGTCGGAAATTAGGGTTTCTCCTCACCGAACCACTCCGGAGCCAAAAGTCAAAACATGACTTTTTTTGGAAAAAATGATCCTTGTGACTCATATTCTCATAAAATATGATCTAAAATGTCATTTGAATAAGAATTGATCAAGAAATCATGATAACTTGTAAAAGGGGTAACCTTGGAAATTTGAAAAAATTTCTAAGTTACTAAATTTGGACGGTTTTGGTGCCAACTTCCAAGGACCATAACTTTTGATCCAAGCAGCCATTTTGAGTTATCCAAAGCTTGATTTATAGGTCTTCCTACATTCTACAAAAACTTAAACTACATGAAACTCTAATTCTTCATAGATTTTTGGTTATGGATGGATCAAAGTGGTGAAAAATCAAACATTTAACACTTAGTACAAAACTGTCTAAGTTTTAGCATTGATCATCAATGTTCATGAGGATTTTTCAATTGGATCCAGATAGTTTCAAGACAAACTATGACCCCACATGAATTGTACCATATGAGGGCTTTCTAAAAAGTACATGAGCTTTCCATAACTCAACTTGAGCAAAGAGATATGATCCTCCCAAAATGACACTTTCAAACTATCTTGTACAAGACGGATTTGTGCATTTTGCTCGAGTTAGCTAAATTAGACAATTACAAGCCTTGTCATACATTTGGACACCTCAGGGGATAACATCAAAGGAAAAACATCTGATCCACAAGCCTCCCAAGTCCAAGGATCTACATGTAGCTATGTGTCCCCGAAAAAGGCTAAAAACCTCAAAGACTCCAATTTTATTCCAATGCATTCAATAGATTCACAAGGTGGCAAGCATCAAGAAATTGTCGACTGAATTGAGTCAAGCCTTATCTCTGAACCAAAGGACTCATAACCTACTACACTGAGCCAAGACAGTGGCTAGAGAAGACCAATGATTCCTTTTGATCAACATTAGCCAAGGGACTGTCCAAGCCTCCATTCACTATTGATGCCAAAACAAACTTGTTGCACTATAAATAGACATCAATTGTGATCAGTTTGAGTACACCAAAGATTGACAACACTTGCTTTCCTCAAAATCTCTCTCTCACCCTAGAAATGCCTTCATTTGCAAGTCACTATCGAATTTTTCATTAGAGAGCCATTCCATCACAACCAATTGTTCTAACACATTCCATACATCATATATGAGCTGGTCAAACACCTTAATCACTTCTGTAACACAAGAATCAAGATCTCACTAGCCAACTTGATCCAAGTGCAACTGATTTCCAGCCAAGTGATCTAAGGAGTTCCAAAGGGCTTTGAAGCTTGCAACACAATCCATACCATCTAGGGAAGCTGAGAGGATCATCATTTCCCTTCTGTAACACCTTTGGAGCAAAGTTCCATTTCTTCTTGCAAAGAGGTAAGCCTTGACTCTCTAACTATGTGAAGCATGCATTATCTGTTAGGCCTTAAGTATATAAACATGTGTTAAGCAATTCCCCTCAAACAATTGAACCAAAATCATCATGTACACGATTGCATAGTTTGTTTTGCATATTTTAGGGTTTATCTGATCATCACGATATAACTTGTTGTACACTAAAAAGAAATGAAATTAAACCATATCACTAAGTTCTGGGCATGAAAGCACACAACTTTCATGTTTATTTCATTCAAAACCATTGCGAAATGAAGGAGATAGGGTAGTTTTTGCAACCTGCGAGCCAACTCAAGGAAGAAGATGGTCATGGCGCCATTTTCAGGTTTTTAGAACCAAACATAGTATATATTATACACTTGCCATTATATATTTGAATTTGCATTGCGCCCCAGTGGTTGATCAGCTGGTTTTATGTGTGTAGCGAGCGAAGGGTCTGGGGTTCGAATCCCCCTCGCCCCAGACCATTTGGTTTTATTTTTTAAACCATTTTCAAAAGGATTTTTCATATATTATTATCACTTGCCATTCTCTATCAGCCACACACAAGTGGTCCAGTTGGTAAACTTTTAATCTCAGCACCCCAAGGGTGTGGGTTCAAACCTTGGAAGGACCATCCCATTCTTTTTACCACTTGTTTCTTTCACATTTTTTTCACAATCTCTTAATAAATTCAAAAATTAATTTCTCTCTCATTTTTTATCATTTTTTAATGGTTCTTTTTTTCAAAATTCACAAAAATGTTAAAGTATTTTATTCCACACAAAAAATCAAAAAGATATTATATATTTAATATATTTTGAATTTTTTGAAAAGAATTCCTTTTGTTTGTTTTTAAACATTTTAAATAAATTCGTTTTCTTGATTTGTCAAATGCAAATGATTTTTAAAACATTCTATGGATAAAACATGATTTTTCAAATACTTATCCAAGATAACAACTTGTTTTTCACACTTGTTTGATAACTTTGATCATTTTTATTGAATTTTATTCAATTAAAATACATTTTAAAAATCAAATTAGGGCTTGATTATTTGTCACCCTTACAAATCTTTTTCAAAACACTTTTGGGCCTCTAATAGAGTGTAAGACCCATCCCTTGTCACATAAATAAGTTTTGGGCTTCAGTCACTGAATAAGTCCCACTGTGTTTTCCGAAACCACGACGCAATTGTCGTCTTTTAAACAAAAGCAATTTGGGCCTCTCCCTGAGTTGTAAGGCCCATTATTTCTTTTTTTCTTTTGGGCCTCTAATAGAGTGTAAGACCCACCTCTTTGTAAAAATACAATAATTTTGGGCCTCAACCATTATATAAGTCCCTCTGTGATTTTCAAAACTACGACGTTATCATCGCCTTTTCAAAAGAATTCATCTGGGCCTCTCCTTGAGTATAAGCCCCAAATTTCCTTTTAAAAACAACTTTCTTTTAATTTAGATTAAAATTTATAGTTGTATCAAAACTTTCTTCAATTTCTTGAATAACTAACCATACAGCTATGTTTATAATGTCGGAAGCTTTCTCACCTATAAGTTTTACTACACTCTTCAACATACTTGTTTATATATTTCATTTATACATATATGCTTGTATATATTTGCTTAGAGTTTTCCCTAGAAATTAGGTCTAGGATTAGATCAAACCAGTGGTTACTCTTTCAACACAGTCAAAACTAGTTCCCCCATAGAAAATTCCAGACACAGTCTTGCCTCCTCTTGGGCTTATACAATATGGAACAGAGAAATGCATTATTCCCGGTGAAACTTTTCTCAAGACTGTCATAACTTAGAAATATCTGTACAAGAAATTCATTTCCCCAGAGAGGATTATTCCCAGTGAAACCTCTCTTGAATTTCTTCAAACCCTAGAACTGTTCACCATAGAAATGATTATTCCCGGTGAAACCTTTCTTGAACTTTTCTCAGGCTTGGACCCACAGGCTTCCTAAAAGCATCCCCATCCTCCTCTTGGGATTTGTACAAGGACCCTCGGGCTTCTTAGAAGTTCTCAGCCTCCTCTTGGGCTTAGTACAAGGACCAGAAGACCTTCTACAGGTATAGGACAAAACCTAGTCATCTTTTGCTAGTTCCATCCTCCAGTGAGTCAAAACATCATACCAGTTTAGGGTTGATCCTCATCCCTTAAAACATCAGCCTCCTCTTGGGCATCATACAAAAATTAACCTTTTCATACCACTAGACTTGGAAAGTCTCATCTCCTCTTGGATCTCAAAGAAACCCTCAAATTTCCTTAAAGCACAGGAAAAAACTTGATGACTTAATCAATCTCCAGTAGAGTTGAAACCTCCATAGGTTTTAAAACTCAATCTTTAAACTTTTCATCCTAAGTTCCCTAGCTAAGGTCAACTTACTATCAATGCAACACCAACAGAATCAGAACCTCAAGGCATCTGATATCTCAACTCTTCTATAATCCTCAGCAAGAGTTGATTCCCCAATTTGGACATGTCTTTGGATCTCAATAATTCTCAGCAGAAGCTAGCCTCCTCTTAGACTTTATATAAGAAATTCCCCAACCAGCCTCCTCTTAGGCTTTGTATAATTCCTCAATCTTGGGCTTTGTACAAGACACATATAAATATTCTCCAGCTGAGTAAATTAATCCTTTTAGCCTCAATCTTGGGCTTTGTACAAGACAGATAAAACCTCTCACTAGTAGAGTCCATCCCTTTTAGCCTCAATCTTAGGCTTTGTACAAGACAGACAAAATACTTCCCGGAAGAGTCAATTCCTTCTAGCTTCCTCTTAGGCTTTATATAATGATCTCCCTAAGCAAAGTCAATCTCTTTTCAGCCTCAATCTTGGGCTTTGTACAAGACAGATATAAAACTCCCTAGTAGAGTCAACCTTTTAGCTTCAACCTTGGGCTTTGATCAAGGCACACATAAAACCAACACCCCCTTAGAGGAAATTAACATTTCTCTCTATAGGAAGACATTTCTCTGTACATCACACATCAAAACAGACAAATCAAACAAACCTAATTCCAGATAACTGCTGTAAATGGCACACTTGTTGATTCAAAAATCCAAGTTGTGATCCCTCTTTTATCCTGGTAAACTTCCTCTTTCATCTAAATGTTGTAAGTGGCAAGCCTCTGGATTATTTACATCCAAGCCCATGTCCCTCTCTTAGCATGAAAGATTCCTAAGGAAAAATGGCGTTGCTCAATACTGAGTTAAAGTTTCCTCCTTCAGGACCTCTTATAAAGGAAATTATGGCATTGCTGGATTCTTATATCCCAGTTAAAGTAATTCTCCTTTATAACCAAATACCCCAACAACGTGTGATGAATAGGTGAGATATCTCCGTTTACAGATGGCAAATATTCATCTAGCTTCAATCTTAGGCTTTGAACAAGACACCAAACATCTTTCCTCCCATAGAATAGGAGGAACTACGATTGCTCTGATTTCCCTGTTATCTTTACGGGAATACGTAGGCATAAGTTTGCGAAATCTTAGCGAGCACACAAACCAAAAACCTTAGGTCCAGTACCTTTTCAAAAACAACAAAAATACTTTCTTAACACTCCCAAAGGAGAAACTTTCCCATTTTATAACAGATAAACACCAGTAAGTAGATAACAGTAGAACATGCAAAACGATCTATGGATAACCATATATACACTGGGTAATTAACAACTCCCCTTTCTATAACCTGACCCTGGACCCCCCCAATCTCTTAGCATTTGTTAAAGAAAACATTTGCGTGCAAGGTTAGTTTTAAATAGCTTCCTTTTCCTTTCCAGCTTCATAGGATAAATAAGAAATAAAAAAGTAGCACCCAATTCTAACCATTGCGGTAAGGTGGTCGCGTCACCGACAAAAATCACACGCTACAGAAAAATGGTGACTCTGCTTGGGAGTCTTTAGGATTAAAAGTCGCTAAGGGGTCTAGGTTGTTTAGCGTTTTCTATACTATATACTATATATATATATATATATATATATATATATATATATATATATATATATATATATATATATATATACTGTTATTCCTACTTGATATCCGTGTTTAATTTTTTGTCAAATGGGAATGCGATTGATACGCATATGGAAAGTTTGAGAGAGCATTAAGATAAGTGGTGGCATCTCTATGAAAGGCTTATAGGATGTGAATTTCGACCAAGCTGACCTGGCAGTCCACCGAATCAGTCAGGGTACCCGTGTGGATTCTCAAATGTTGAACGGTCGTTTGTCGTGAAAGCATAGTGTTTCTAGTGTGGTACCCAGTAGACATTAACCATATGACCATTTGGTATGGCGGTGACTATCGGGAATAGTTGATACGCGATACTACACTCAAATGAGATTCATCCTGGGATATTACAGCTCGCTTGAGTGAATCAGCTTGCTGTCGATATCCCTAGGGGGGTCAATGATTTTGGGAACCTTAAAACCCGTTCTACAGGTACCAAAAATTGACCAAAATAGTACAATCTTTGGGGATGGATAGAGCCATGACTTCATGCTCGTGACGTTGAACCTTTGAACCCATGTTTCAAATGTTTTTGTGTGCTGCATTCATGCATTCATTTAAAAAAAACTCTTTTTATACAATAAAAAATCCTTTTCCAAAATAAACTAAAAAACAATAATTGTAATAATCAGAGGTTGCGTTATGGATTTCGGTAGAAGAAAGACGCACAAGTACACCTTCAAGTCTCCGAAACTAGAAGACTTAAGGAAATTGGTAAGGATGATTACCAATCCCGAGGCTTTCAGAGCTAAGCACGAAGGACTGTTGTCTCTGTTAAGGGTTCAAGTAGTTGAAGGAATTATGTCTACGTTGATTCAGTTCTATGATCTAGTTTATCATTGCTTCACATTCCTGGATTACCAACTGGCACCAACGCTAGAAGAGTACTCCCACCTGATAGATTTGCCTATCACTGATCAAGCTCCATTTTCTAGACTGGAAGAAATTCCAAAGGATCAGGCCATTGCAAGAGCAATCTCTTTGGACGAGGCAAAAGTTAGGACTCACATGACCACCAAAGGAGGAATCCAGGGTTTACCAGCTAAATTCCTGATGGAGAAAGCTTTGTACTTTGCTAGTATAGGAAACATAACTGCCTTTGAATACGTCTTTGTTCTGCTCACATATGGGTTATTCCTTTTTCCCAACATTGACAACTTTGTCGATACCAATGCTTTTAAGATATTCTTGATAGGAAACCCCGTACCAACCCTGCTCGCAGATGCTTATCATTATGTACACTTAAGGAATTTGTACAGTGGAAGGATGATCACATGCTGTGTACCCTTACTCTACAAATGGTTTATTTCCCATTTGCCCAAGTCTGCTACTTTTTGAGATCATAAGAGTACTCTACATTGGTCACAAAGGATTATGTCCCTTACCAACTCTGACATAGATTGGTACAATAGGATTTACGAAGGGATAGAGATCATCGACAGATGCGGAAATTTCCTTAACGTATCCCTCATTGGAACTAAAGGAGGAATCAACTATCATCCAATTTTAGCTCTCCGTCAACTCGGATACCCGATGAAGAATATCCCACATAACGTTCATCTGGAAGGTCTTTTCTTCAAGGAAGGGGAAAATGACAAGGCACTAAAAAAATAAATAGTGCATGCCTGGAAACATATTCACAGGAAAGGAAGAGAGTCTCTAGGAAAACCAAATTGTACCTCCATGGAGCCTTATCTCCATTGGGTGCAAACTAGAGCCCTTAAGTTGAGGATGCCTTACCCTCGCCAAGAAATTTTTTCGTTAAAGGAATAAGTCCTTTATTTTATGTCTGATACGGAAAAACTCCAGGTAGCTCTCAACAAAGTTCAACGTGAGAAGAGCTCTTGGAAGAACAAATACCGAATCCTCAATTTGGAAAGTACCAAGATTCAGGAACTGTTAAAAGAAAAGGATATTCTGATTGAGATATTAGAGCAGAATGCTATAGAGAGTCAGGAAGATCGAAAGAATTTACTAGCTCCTTTCACTTGGCAAAGGACCGACGACCCGACAACGGCTGAAGGGCCTCGCCCCGGTCAAAGAAAAGGAAAATACAGGAATCGGCATCTGAGCTCTCTTTAGAGAGGACTCAGGATCCATGAGCTTAGACGTTTTCCTTACAGCACTTTGTAAAATAATGTACTTTTCCCTGTAAAATATCGCAATCTTTCGAATTTAATAAAAGGGGTCTCCACCCTTTACTGTATGATATTTGCAATCTAATTGTTGAAGTTTCTTTTTGATTAAAACAAAAAAAAATTAAAAAATATATATAATTCATCATTCTCACATAACATATTTTTCCTTATCTTTGAGTCTCACGTATGTGTCACGATTCTAGAGTCAAACTGTCTCACTCATACAATACCCGGGCCAATTGACAAAAGAAAATGGGCGATCTCGAGGAAGAGAACAGAGAGCTGAGAGAAGAAATTGACGCTCTAAAGGAAAGTTTGGAAAAACTTCACAGTGACATGCAATCCCTGGAAGCAGCTCAGGAGCAGCGCCATCAAAAGACTGTGATCTCAGAGATCACATCTACGCCCATAATAAAGACATATGATCTTGGGTACAACATGCCTAAAGGGCGCCCCTAAGGCATGCCTGTCAACTTTTTCCCTGAGGGATATATCCCACCAGTCACTGAAGACCTAGAAACCATAGCAAGAACCATCAGACCTGAAGGTTACAAACTTCGGGAAAATGAAGACGCAAGGGTTACAACAGCAACACTTGAAGGTTACAAACTTCAGGGCACTGAAGCTCCGAGAGTCACCGATATAATGTCTATGCCACAACTAGTGGTACACACTGTCCCAGATGGACAGATTCCCTAAGTAATTTCTGGTGGAAATGAAGACGTATACGAAATGATGAATGAGTTCCAGGAATAATTCTTGGAAATGCAGAAGGCTAAATAAAATTTGGACATGGCACCAGATAGAGATCAGCTTAGAGAAATGTCACAGAAGGAAAAAGAAACTTTTGAGGAATATGCTCAGAGATGGCGTGAAATTGCTGCTCAGATCTGTCCCTCTCTTGAGGAAAAAGAGATGACAAAGATCTTCCTAAAAAACTTGAGCTCATTCTATTATGACCAAATGGTTGCAAGTGCGCCCAGTGACTTCACTGAAATGGTGAACATAGAAGTACGCCTTGAAGAAGCAGTCTGAGAAGGACGATTGGTTAAAGATGCAGAGCCATCTAGCGGTACTAAGAGATACGGTAGTGCTTTCCAAAAGAAAAAAGAGAAAGATATTAGTAATATCTCTCTGGGAAGGCAAAGGCGAAGGTATCAACCAGTAGTAGCAACAAATCCTGCTATAAACCCCGCGCGGGCTCCGAATTATCAACCTCAGGTTGCTTAGAACCAACCAAGTCAACAACAATATCAGCAAAGGATGCAACAGCCTTTTCAGCAGGCTCGTCCACAATACAACAACAACAATCGTACGACACGACCATCACCATCAGGGTTCTACCCTATATTGATGTTGTACGCCAAATTATTTCCACTTATATTGGCCAAGGGGCACGTCCAAACCAAGACTCCTCTCGCAATACTAGAAAATCCACCTTTTTGGTTTAAGGCAGATCAAACTTGCCCTTACCATCAAGGGGGATCGGGACACAACATTGAGAATTGATCAGCTTCAAGTCTGATGTACAGAAGCTTGTCAGGAACGGGTCCTATCTTTCAAAGATACTAATCTAAATGTTCAGACGAACCCGTTGCTGCAGCATGAGAAGGCCGTAGTAAATTTAATAGAGGAAGAACCTAGCCGCAGTTATCAAATTCACGATGTACTCCTATTAGGAACCGAACTGGTGAGGATGCATTGCAGACAGAGCCGTGTGATATCTGCTCAAATAAAAATCAAGGGTATTCCATAGTGCAAACAAGTCTACAAGAACAAATGGATATGGGTTGGATTCAGGATCACAGGATCCGTGAAGTAAACATGGCCCATGCACATCCCAACATTGTTCAGAACGACGACATCCGTACAATGAACGTCAATTTAGTGGCGATGCATTCGAGATAAAGTCAATATTATAATCTGCCACGACATGATTACAATGCTTGTCCAGTCAGCTCAACAGACAATCAGGGATGCTCTTTTGTACAAGAGGCCCCCCAAAGTCAGATGGATCTTAGATGTATCCAAGATTACCGTGAAGAAAATAACCATCAAGTCAATATGGTTCAGATTTTTGACATATGCCTGATGAATACCAGTCTGGTAGAATTACATGCTAAGCAAGTCAGACTCGATTTTCTGGCTTCACATGATTATCTAGATTGTGAACAATGCTGCAAAGACAATCAGGGGTGTGCGCTTGTACGAAGAACGCTTCAACATTTGTTGGACCACTGGTGGCTTCCAATTTACCTAGATGAAGCTACACAACGGATTAGCTTGAGTGATGGAAATCTTGATAGATATTAGAGCTGCGATATCCGCTTAATGGAAACAGATCTAGTAAAGATGCACTCCATACAAAACAGGTGTGGCCGAGTACCACCGCACAACTATGAGCGTTGTAGGATATGTTCAAAAGATAACCAAGGATGTTATCTCGTGCGAGCAGCACTCCAAGAACAGTTAAACCAGAAGGAGATTCGACCATGTTCAAGCTCTGGGTCGATCAACATGATATAAGAGTACCTCCCTGGTCAGAACAAAAACGTTATAATCTCTAATCACGGAATGACCGAGAACGTTTGTGCCATAATTCTCTACTCAACGAGTCGAACGTTTCTCTTGATAGTAGAAGAATCCTTAACATCGAACCAATTGAGGCTGCCTATGATGGTCAGAGAAATCAAAAAGCTCCTGTGGTTATCTACCTTCCAGGACCAGTACCGTACAAGTCAGAAAAGGCTATCCCTTACAAGTATGGTGCAATGACCATCGAAAATGGAAACTCCATTACCCTCTGTCGTAAACATTGCCGACATCAGTCGAGTCACACGGAGTGGTCGGATCTTCAACAGAGGAGTTAGAGAACCTACCAAAGAAAAGGAACCTCAAATAGGAGTTCCTAACCCATCAATCAGTCAATCTGGTAATCCATAACTTATAAAGAACAACGATGAGATGTTGAAGCTCGTCCAAATAAGCGAGTACAACGTTGTGGACCAATTGTTGCAAACTCCGTCTCGAATCTCTGTATTTTCTCTTCTATTTAGTTCAGAAGCTCACAGTGAAGCTCTATAGAAAGTCTTAGAGCAAGCCTTTGTGGAACAAGATGTGACGGTAAGACAATTTGACAACGTCATCTCCAACATCACTTCCTGTAACAACTTTCAGTGATGAAGAATTGCTGGAAGAAGGCAAAAGTCACAATATAGCGCTTAACATTACAGTCAACTGCCAAGACGATGCTTTAGCCAGCGTACTAGTGGACACAGGATCATCTTTGAATGTTATGCCAAAGTCAACTCTGATACGACTATCATTTCAAGGAGCTCCGATGAGAGGCAGTGATATCATCGTCAAAGCCTTTGATGGATCTAGAAAAACAGTTATCGGCGAAGTCGATCTTCCCATAACCATCTGTCCTCACACTTTCCAAGTCACTTTCCAGGTCATGGACATCCGAGCAGTATACAACTGTTTATTAGGAAGACCTTGGATACACGAAGCTGGAGCAATCACTTCGACACTTCACTAGAAGTTGAAGTTTGTCAAGAATGACAAGTTAGTCACAGTACGCAGAGAGCGGGCCTTAATCATGAGCAACTTATCATCATTCTCCTGTGTAGAACCCGAGGAGGTTGTTGGAACTCAGTTCCAAGCACTCTCAGTGAGCAATGAGAATCAATCAGAAAGAGGGACGTCGATTTCCACATACAAAGATGCTCTCAAAGTGGTCAAGAGTAATGACATAAAAGGATGGGGACATCTTGTAATTCCTATAGATAACAAGACAAGAAAAGGTATTGGTTTCTCTCAAACCTGTACCCAGACTACCAAGAAGGATGAAAGTTTTTGTCCCATTCAGGATTTCTTCCACAGTAGAGGCTTCCTCTACCCAGTGTCTCAAGAAGTACACACTATTAATGAAAGTGATTCCTCCGATACGGAAGAAGAGTGGAAATCTTACCTTAACCATGACGGTTATATATCCTCGGAAGAAGCGTGCTTGCCATTCTGTTTTACCAAGCAGAACTCGAGGTATATACCGAGATCCGAAGCCAAGATGATCTATGGAGATTACGATCCTGAAGGATGTCGTGCTCCACCTAACTCATTAGAAGATGGCCTAATGAAAGACAGCTTTGACCAAGATTGTTATGATCCCCTGGATGACTTGCCTATCTGGAGGCCATGCCCAGAAGACTTGGGGCAAAAGAGTCATCCTGATAATGCCTATCAACTAAGTAATATTGAAAAGAATACCCGTGTCGCCACCGAGTCATGGAATCATTACTCAAGACATTCCAAAAATGTCCGACACCATGGTATCAAATCTGCAAAGATTGCAGGACGAGAGTTCATCAACTATGCTTTCCTTGAGGTAAACGTCATTGAGGAAGATAACTCGTCCACTCCCGCAGAAATATGGGACACCTTAGGACAGCCGAGTGGCAAGTACGACTTCTTAGTCAAGTACACTGTTTACTGTGAATTTTGGTAAACAACCTCTGGTCTATCAATTTCAAATAAAACTGACTAACTTGCAGGATCGACCACACAAATCCTAGGACATGTGCTAAATTTAAGGGAAAATGTAACTGACAATGATAAATGCAAGAAATGTAAATTGAACTCTACGTTCGACAGTAAAAGAAAACTACATGAACTCCACATTCTACTACTTGCAAATAAAGTAAAGGCTTGGAAATGTAAAGGGATGTAAATAAATGCTGCAGAATTTAAAGGCGTCGAAGGTAAAAGACACAAAGGTAAATGACTTTGGACAATAAAAGTGCAGGAAGATAAATAACCGTCGAAAGTAAACAACAAGAAATGTAACAGTGCTTGAACTCCACGTTCTTGAATGTAAAAAGTGCAGAAAGAGTAAATGACTGTCGAAAGTAAAGCGCGAGAAAATAAATGACTTTGAAGGTAAATGCATTAATGTAAAAGCTTTTGAAAATAAAATGCAGTGAACTCCACGTTCTTGAAAATAAAGACTGAAATGTAAAGGAGCTGTCGAAAGATAAATGACTTTGAAATTAAAAGACTTTGAAGATAAAAGACAAGAAATAAAGATGAACTCCACGTTCTTGAAAATAAAGATTTCAAAGGTAAATGCTTGAATCTAAAGGTGCAGTCGAAACTAAATGCAGGAAGTTTAAAGGAAAGTTTGAAAACAAGACTTTAAGTAAATTTGACATGAAAAGTAAAATTCAGGAAAATGTAAAGTGCTGAAACATAAACATGATGAAGATAACTTGCATTGATGAAAGAAAGTGGTGTTACATTACGTACATTCTCACGAACTCGTTTCTCTACACGCGGGTACTTTGAGTTTCTTTGAGTAACTTGTACAAAAATATGAACACCCTTATTACATAGAACTAACTCCTATTTATAGTGCTAAAAAATAACTACTAAGTGGTGGTTATGGCTTCAAACGTGTCCCTTTAGCGCCTTCTCCTTGGCTTCAACTGTTCCCACGTTCACAACTGCTCCTATTTGAATTTCAAACATTGGAAATTCCCTTCAGCCTTAGTATAACAACTACAGCGCGTGTTTCAATATCCCCATGGTCGAAACCTTTCCCAAGACTTAGCCATTTTTTGAGGTTCCTAAAACCTCTATTCGACTCAGGCTTCACCAAAACTGGGTCAAAGCCTTCTTTACGTTAAAAATAATTTTTTAACTTAACATAGCTTTGATTTTCCTAGCGTCGAAAATGAGGGTTAACAAATTGCCCCCAAGGAATGTCCTTTCGCCAGAATTGGTAGGAAGGTCATTTCTTGATATAATAACCATTTCGACGCCTGTTTGCATGGCCTTAACTGAATATCCCACTAATTACTTAGTGGCTGAATTATTCAGTTTCCTTGACCCACGCTTCTGACGTCATACCATCATGACAAATCCTTAAACATCCCTTCAGCCGTATTCATCATAACCCTTTTCTTGAAAACAGACGTTTGCAGTCTGAACATAACTGCTACTACTCATCACGTTTTCAAGAGAAAGACACGCGTCCCACTAACTCCTCAGCTTCAATGGTAGATCCAAGGCTCTTGGGATTTTCAAATGTCTATATATACCCATTTCCGCCACTTTGTGAACTTTCCACACTTTTCATACTCTCAATCAACCTCTTCTTCTCTTCAGTTTCTCTTACGCAAAACCCAGAAAAAACACCATCTTTTCGTCTTCTTCAACAATGGCGTCTTCCCAAAACAATCCTCAAGAAAAGAAAACTCAAAGAGGCAAGGCCACTCCATTTAAACAAACCATTCCTCCGTTCGCTAATATCCCAGGCCCCCAACTAGTGGACAACCGTCGTTGCATGTCGGAACCCGCCACTGAAGAAACAAGAGCCATATACAAGTCTCAGGTGATGATTCCTATAGTTGTTTCTGACAAACCTTACACACTGTGTGGTCCTTTAGCTGAGGTTGACATTTCTAACGAGAGACTAAGTGAGTTTCTCCCCTCTTACCGAAAAACAAGGTCGTTAGGGCAAAAGAGTTTTCCCAAAATCAACGCTGCTGCTGGAACTTCTCCTGAAGAAATCCCCTTGCCCAAAATCAACGTTGGCTATCTCACTGATGGCACCAGGATGGTGAGAACTGTCAATCCCTTGAAAGAATTTGACCAATGGATGGCGAAGATGGAGAAGGTCAAAGCTGAGCATTGGAAGAGTATAGGGATTTATGACCTTCTTATGCTGTCGAAGCCCAGCATGCCATACTGTCTGAACATGTTGGCAGCATCCTTATACTTTTGGGACATCACCTATTATACCTTCCATCTATCATGTTGAATGGTTACCCTAACCTTGTTCGATGTAGCTGCCATCACAGGGCTTCGCCCAGATGGCCATACTTATAACCCTAACGTTGATGCTGAAGACACCATCAATATTTTAGGCTCTAAACTTACATACACTCTCTTCATCAAACACCACTTTAAACAAGAAGATGACGAAGTGTCTGATGAAGAACATATTGATTTTCTCATAGTCTGGCTGTTGAGATATGTTTTTTGTACCAAATCTTTGCAGGTAGCTAAGAAGTACCTGCCCCCTGGCGAATCAACTTCACCATAATAGAGGAACCTGCTTGAGTGAACTCATTCTGGAGAACCTTTATGAGTCTATCAGTGAAGGGGCTTCTCGACTTAGAAATATGGAGGCCCAAGGTCCTATGCACTTGAGTGGGCCTCTTTGGCTACTTCAATTGTGGCTTAATGCTACATTTGAGGCTAGCCTCCCCAGAAAAGGCCTAGTTGATGAAGCCTCTGCTGAAATAAGGGAGAGGAGTGTCGAAGGGACGCGTCTGGCCAAACTCACTCCCAATGATGATGGTGAAACCCTTCAAAGGGCCTTTACCAGTTATATTATGATGTTTACCAAGCGCTATGAGTTCACTCCTAGCATGGCACCTTTTGCTCAGAGGAGATACGGCCCTGTGTGGTTTAAAAGGCCATTTCTAAATCCTTACCAAACTCTTGATCAAGAATCTGTTGCTATCTGGGAGGCCTTTTTGATTCCCATATTCTTTATCCCTAGGCTGAACTTAGGGAGAGGTTTATCAGCATTGATTGCCTATCAACCAAACCTTGTCTCTCGACAGTTTGGGCTGGCCCAGAGCTTTCCTCAGTGCTTGTATGAGAGAAAGGGCAAAGTAATTATTCACACTGCCTGCTTCGACGAGGAAAATGTCTCTCTTACACTCGAAAGCCGGAATGAGAAAAGAAGAGTCCTCTCTCCTGTGTTTTTTGAACCTTCTTTTCTATGCACTTCATCATTCCACCAATGGTGGTCGAAGCACTATAGTGAGCACTTTCTTGATGTGGCTACATTTTCTTCGTTACTTGACCATGCTTTTCTCAATGTGCATGACAAGACGAAAAAGAGTAAGTTTACTCACATCGAAGAAATACAGGCTTTTCAAAAATACTTTGAAACTATCTATCGACCAGATGATCTTAGTCGAACCATTCATGAGGCTGCTGTCACTCTAAAGAGAAAATTTCTAGAAAAGCTGGATCAACTAAAAATTCCTCCCAACGTCCCTCGTGAGAAACGTAATGAGGTAGCTTTTAAACTTTTTCCTCCAAAGTTCCCTCAACTTCCTAATGCTGATTTTGGAGTGGCGATTGCCCCTCCTTTTCCAGATTGGTTTGTCTGTGGGGAGCATTTAAAACTTCTTCGACAGCAGTCCCAGCCAAAGGCCCAATGAGTGGTTTCAACTAAGCATATGTTAGACAGTTTTAAAGGACACCTTCATATAGGAATTCAGGACGTTCGTGTCGAATCTAAAATATATGAAGGTTTGAAACCCTTAATCCATGGCTTTATAACTAACCACGTAATCATTAACTTGTAACAATTTTTTACTGTCTTTCAGTTGTGCCTAGGAAAACTGCTTCAACTAGGGCTGCCACCTCAGAGAGTGGCAAAGAACCAGAGAGCACACAGGTATATTTCACATCCCCTGCTTATGCTTTTCATATATGGATTCCTTCGTTATATTTGCATTGCCTCTTCAGACTGGTCGAAAACCTCCAACACCTTCCAAGAAAGGTAAAAAGGATACCCCAACTGTTATTATAACTTCAGAGGCCTCAGATGAATCTCCTGAGGAGGTTCTTATAAAGAAAAGAAGAAAACCCATAAAGGCATCTGGACCTGCTGGCCCACCTCCTTCGAAGGTGGCCAAAATACTCAAAAAGGCACCCGCAATAAGTGGTGTCAAAAAAGAACCTTCCAAGGTGGCCTTGAGAACACCTCTTGGTGACCATGGGAGTGATGACTCAAGTCCTGCTACTGTACAAGCTCAGGTATGTGCACCATTTTTCATTATACTGACGTCTTTCGCCCAAATTCTTTCAATCTCATTTTCTCCACTTGTGTTCTTTAGGCAAACATCATCAATAATCCTGATCCCCAACCAATCCAAGCAATCTCGCCACCAACATCATTAACAATCCCACTCCTCAACCGACTGCAGGAAGCTTCACCACCACGCTCCTCAACAGCCAAGGTGAGCCAACTTATCAGCCATCTTCTGATATTGGCTCTGGTTTGAGTGAGATCAATCAACCTAATCCACATGCTGCAGAACACACCACACCACCAGTTCAAACTACTACTCAAAATGCACAAGCTGATGGCACCAATTCTGATGATGATGATGCCTCGAGTCCACCACCTTTCGACCTGGCTAACTTTATGGATAGTGATCAATTGTTTGAAGAAGAAAGAAATGAACCTAAATTTCAAACACACAACGACAATCCTGGTCAAGCTGCGCCTGAGGAGACAAATGAACCACATCCTACACCAGCTGATGACTAGGAGAATATTCTACCAACTACTAAAGAGCCTGACAAAGAGATGGTAGTCGAAGAAGAAAAAGACGAAGAAGGAGAAGAATCAGAAGAAGAGGAGGAAGAAGAACAAACTGATCCTAATCCCCACCATACTCCTTCGCCTGTGGTCCAGCAAGCCATGGCTAACATTCCACCTCTTGGAGACTCACTGACGGCACTCAAGTGGTAGAACCCACGTGAGTATTCCAAATTAATACTTGGGCAGAAGTATGGTTCTTCTTCTTCTATCTCTTCAACTCTAGCATCTGATGATTTCGCCAAACCAGTCCTCCAAGCCATAAAGAAGATATTCTTCAGGGGGAACATTCACAGAGTTTTGGCCTCAGACCCATCTGCAACCGCTTATCTGAAGGATACCCTTGGAAAGCTTGAACTCACCACTCTCAATCCAGACGTTTCTGGTTTTCTGATAGAGTTAACTGTTGTGGTGAACCAATAGCTGCAGAGATAAAGTTGCTTCCATCTATCAGGAATACCATAGAGAAAAAATCTGGCCTTGAGAGTTCAGCTTGGTGTGGTGCAAAGGAGTCATATGAGAAGGTCGAAAGTATAAAGGCTTACCAAAAGAAAACACAAGATGAAATAGCCTCCAATCAGAAGAATATTGAAGCCTGGAAGCAGCAAATCACTGAGTTACAAGCTAAAATTGAGGATGCTGAAAAACGCAACCGTGATTTGCAGAACTTCGACACCACTGAGATGGCTAGGGAAATGAAACATGCCATAGATCGTATTGAGGCGGCCCAAAAACTTAAGAAACAGCTTGCCACAACCAAGCTTGATGAATCCTTGTGCAATGCTCGCCTCAAACATCACATAGAAACCTTTGCCCAGTTGGAGTCGAGGCTTCCATTCTGATGCTTTCAAGACCTTTATTTGCTTAACCAATCATTTATTTCTTGGCCTTTTCAGGCCTTTATGTAATGACAGTTTTATGCCTTTGGCATTGATTAATCAATCGTTATTATTTCGCCATTACCTGCTTTCGACCCACATTATATTATGATGCATTTTATTTACTGCTTCACCTCTAAGTCAAATTTGTAATTAAGGCATTCTATCTTTTCTCTTGGAAAACAAACTTTCTCAGTTTTAAAACTTCAAGGCATAAGCCTCTAGCTTTAAAGTAACATTTATAGCATAGCCATCAGGCATAATTCCAAGAATAACTCACGTGTTCCCACCGTTTGACTGGTCAATCCAATCAATACTTCGCCTCTATAAATTCTCTTCCACATGACCAAGTTTTGTATAGAAGCAAACATGAACAATTCAGAGAAATCATCAGCCAAGAAAATGGCTGGAAAGGCAAAGGCAGTTGAGGAAACAAAAAAGATGGAGGCAACAAAGAAACCTGAAGCCTCTATTAGAGCAACCTCTCAAGCCAAGAAGAGAGAAACTAAAATGAAGATCTCTAAGAAAGGACGCTCCAGCACCCAGGACTCTGATGATGAACCAGATGCAGATTATATGGATTTCCTCAAATCCATAGATTGGAGAGATTATGAATAACCTTTCCTTGATTAAAAATTGTTGTATTGATTCTTCTTTGCTTTGTATGCCATATTAGCCGGACTTGGCCGATTTTGGCTTTCTTTTTACTGAATAAAGCTTAAGTTTTGATGTGAATCTCTTGCAAAATAGGCTTATATTTTTTCAAATACTTGCCATTTACTTTCAAGATTCTTTTATCTTTGTCCAACTCTTCCACTTCATAAGCTCCATTAGAGAAAACTTGTATGACTTGGAATGGACCTTCCCGCTTAGGAGATCATTTGCCTAATGTTCTATCCTTTCGATCCATAGGCAAAATCACTATCCAAACTAAATCCCCACATGCAAAAGATTTAGACTTAACCTTTTTGTTGTAGGATTCTTCGACCCTTTTCTTTTGTCTTCTTAACAACTCCAAGGCTCTAAGCCTTTCTTCATCCAAATCAACTAGTTCATTCATCATCATCTCCCAATAATCCTCAGAAGGAATCTCATGATGTCTTTGAACTCTTACAGATTGCAAATAAATCTCAACAGGCAATACTGCATCATGACCAAACGTAAGTCGAAACAGAGTGGTATTAGTAGCCTCTTTAGGGGATGTTCGACATGCCCAAAGAACTTGGTCCAATGTCTTGCGCCAATTTCTAGGCTTCTTTCCCACATGCTTCTTAATTAGTCCAATCACTACCTTATTGCCAGCTTCGACTTGCCCATTGGCCTGAGCATAATAAGGTGTAGAAGTCAATAACTTAAAACCTATTTCTTTGGCAAACTCCTGCTTCTTTCGACCAGTAAACACTGATCCTTGATCTGTAGTGATTGTTTCAGGAATACCAAATCTATAAATAATGTGATTTTGAATGAATTCAATAACATCTTCTTGACCTATATTCGCCAGTGGTATTGCTTCAATCCACTTGGTGAAATAATCAATTCCCACCAAAATATATCTTTGGTTCTTTGAAGATGCTGGTCGAATCTCTCCCACTATATCCAAAGCCCATCCTCTGAAAGGCCATGGTTTCACTATGGAATGTAATTCACTTGCAGGGATATGCTGTATGCCAGCATGAATTTGACATTCTTGGCAACCCGTAGCAAATTCTATGCAATCTTTCATCATAGTGGGCCAATACATGCCTTGTCGAAACAACATCCATTTCATCTTCTGGCCAACTTGGTGTGCTCCACATGCCCCACTATGTGCTGTCGCAAGAGCCAAATATGCCTTTGCTTCACTAAGGCATTTCAATAAGACTCCTTCAGGGGTATTTTTAAACAATTCATTACCTAAAAGTACATAGCTTAAAGCTTGATACATGTTTTTTCGCTATGTCAAAGTCGTTGGATTTTGCAAATATTCAACTATAGGCTTCCTCCAGTCTTCGTCTGTCAAATCATCTATAGCAAAAATTTCAAAATTTTCGCCATCTATGCATCCAAGCTTAGTTGTTTCCAAGTCTGATGGGTACAATCCAACAACCACCACTTTCCCTCTTGCTTCAATTACTTCTTAAAGATTTTCCTTCGACACCTTGTATCCAGAGGCAATTTGAGCCAAGTCATTAGCAACTTGACTCTCTATTCTAGGTATGTGTTGGATGGCCACTACCTCAAATTTCTTTAATAATCTATTGGCTATCACAAAGTACATAATGAGATTTTCGCTAACACATTTATATTCCTTTGTGATTTGTTTTATAACCAATTCTGAGTCTCCCATTATTTCGACTCTAGTTGCCCCCAATTCTAACAAAATTTCAAGGCCAGCAATTAATGCTTCATATTCAGCCTCATTGTTAGAGCAAGGTCCTTCGACCTTATACTTGAATTTTGTTGGAATTTTTTCAGGAGAAATAATGTGTATTCCCACCCCTGTTCCATTTTTATGACTTGATCCATCAAAGTATAACTTCCAGGATTTTAATTCAACATAATTCAAATCATTTTCATTTATGGAGTGGTCAACTATAAAGTCTGCAACTATTTGCCCTTTCACAACCTTTAAAGGTTGATATGTTAGAGAAAATTCTGTTAATGCTAATGCCCATTTGCCAATTCGACTATGCAAAATAGGCTTAGATAACATATGTTTTACAACATCAAAGTGAGAAGAAACATACACATCAACTGGCTTTATATATTGCTTCAATTTAGTACAAGAGAAATACAAGCATAAACATAACTTTTCAATCACGCTATACATAGTTTCAGCATCATTTAAAACTCGACTAAGGTAATAAATGGCTCTTTCGACTCCATTTTCATCCTCCTGAGCTAACATGCTCCCTAGAGTTTTATCTGATGTAGCTATATACAATCTCATACTCTTGTTTCTACAAGGTGGTGAAAGAATTGTAGGGTGGCTTAGGTACTCCTTGATCTTGTCGAAGGCTTCCTGCTGTAATTGCCCCCACTCAAAACTATCTTTGTTGAAGCGAAGCAATGGCGAAAAGGCTTGTGTTTTGCCACTCAGGTTGGATATAAACCTTCTTAAGAAGTTGATCTTGCACAGCAACGACTGCAACTCCTTTTTAGTTGATGGCGCTTTCACCTCCATTATGGCTTTGGTTTTATTCTAATATATTTCGATCCCTTTCTTGTGGACCACAAAGCCTAGGAAATCCCCTGCCTTCACACAAAAAGCACATTTGAGAGGATTCATTTTAAGACCATATTTTCTCATCCTTTCAAAGGACTGTCGAAGATGGTCAATGTGACTCTTTCCAGAAATAGATTTTATCACAATATCATCAATGTAAATTTGCATGAATGTGCCTATAAAATCATGGAAGATTGAATTCATCGCCCTTTGATAAGTGGCACCAGCATTTTTGAGACCAAAAGGCATCACTACCCATTCATAGGTGCCTAAGGCTCCAGGGCATCTAAAAGCAGTTTTATGAACATCTTCCTCAGCAATGAATATTTGGTTGTAGCCAGAATATCCATCCAGCATACTAAGATATTCATGTCCTGCTGTAGAATCTATTAACATTTCTGCTACTGGCATTGAATATTCGTCTTTAGGAGTTGCAGAGTTTAAATCTCTAAAATCAATGCAAACTCTCAAAGACCCATTCTTTTTAATAACAGGTACTATATTAGCCAACCATTCGACATACCTTGTCGTGCGAATGAATTTGCAACGAAGCAGTCTTTCGACTTCCTCTTTGATCTTTGACAATATCTCTGGTGCAAACCGTCTTGGATTTTGCCTGACTGGTTTTTTTCCAGGTGTCATAGGTAACCTGTGTTCGACCAACTCCCTGCTCAAACCTGGCATTTCATCATAATCCCAGGCGAAGCAGTCCTTGAACTCTTTCAACAACTGAACCACTTCAACTTTCAACTGGGGATCAAGGTTGGCACTGATGTAGGTAGGCCTTTTAGTTGTCCCCTCACTGAGATCAACTTCTTCTAAAGGATCATGTGCTAGCATTTTGATATTATTCGCCAACGGATCCTTCTCAAATCCCAAAGGCTCATCTTCATAGATGGCGTTGAGCCTCTGGCTTTGCTCTCCAGTTTCAACCTTATCTGGAGGTTTTGGGTTGAAGTCCTTACCAGGACCTTCTTGATAAAATTCAGAAATGTCTTCGCTAGCCATATAATCATTGGAAGCTTCAAAAGCCGCTTGTAGTTTTGTTTCAGCCACATAGGCCGAAATTCTTTTTAAAGCTTCGAACTCAGTCATGATCACTGAATTCATCTCCCCCATCCTGTGGGCTCTATTGGAGGTGAGCCTAAGCACGGCAACCTTCCTCCTGGTACTTTCCTGTCCCATCTGAAACCTTCGACAGGGTGTAAATACAATGAATCAAACGTTTCTTCATCAGGCGTAAACTCAAAGTCAGCTGGAGGACATGGAGCAATGTTCGCCAAATGTTTCTCAAATTGTCTACTGTCCACATGATTAATAGGCACCTTAAAGTACCCTTGATCAGCTTCAATATTTTCAACTATCCCATCTGGTCTCCAAATGCTGATTCTTTGATGCATAGATAAAGGTACAGCTCCTATTCCATGAATCCACTCCCTACCCAAGAGTAGATTGTAGTTAGCTTTCGTCTCAACGACCATAAACACTGTTGGTCTGGTAATGGTTCCTACAGTAAGATCCACTTGAATTACTCCTAGAGTGGAACCAACTTTTCCTTCATAATTCGACAGAACCATGTTGTGGGGTTTAGTATCAGTCTCAAACTTCCCAATCTTGCTCAACAAAAATCTTGGCATTAAATTAACAGTTGCACCACAATCCACCAAGATTTTGTTACAGGAACATTTTCTACTTTGCCAGTAATGTAGAGAGGCTTTAGATGACCCTTCATTGCCTCTGTGGGGCGTTCAAAGAAAGCATTATGTTCTTCGACGCACCCATTGTTCATGCTGTGATAACACACAGGTTTGTGTGCCAACATCTCTAATTCAGTAGTTTGATCCAAGTCTTCAACCTCTGAAACTTGACCAAATTCTTTTGGCATTACTGATACCACATTCACAAGAATATCTAGAGAAGCTGCTGACTCACAGTCGAAATTATCAGTCATATTCTCATCATCTTCAACTTTCTTCTCTGGCTGAACATTGAACAACTTTCGCCTTATGGGCATCTTTTCAATTGTCCCAGCTTGATTATCAATATTGGTGGTTGACTCTCCTTGTACCTGAGCCTCCCTGATAGCCTTTCGCCTGCGTTGCTCTCCTCGCCATTGTGATCTAGACATGGGATTTTTACCCTTGTAATTTTGAGAAATGTATGCTGACTTGTTGGTGGTATGGTTCTCTTTTCTATACTCAAATGAAGAACCTCTTTCCACATCAAATTTCTCCCACTTCTTCTTCTGTCCTCTTCCTTTGATAGGCTTGATCCAACTACCTGTTGGCACGTTCGCAGCTGGTTTGAATGTACCTGACCTAACTCCTGGTACTTGGTTTTTCAATCCTGTCGAAAGTCGCCTATGGTCAAAACCTTTGTGACCTTTATTTACCTTCTGCCCCCAGCTTCCACCAGCTTTTTTGACACCTTCTAACTTGTGGGCAGCTTTCTCATCAAAAATGGCACTGCATCTAGGACATAACATTACTCCAGAACGTTTCTTCTGGCAACGGTGCCGAAAATCCATAATTGTCTCCTCTTGCTTAGGATAAGCTATCTTGTTGCGCTCTTCTTGTTCGTCTTCCTTACTCACTTGTTCAGCTTTTTGATCTGTAATTTCGACCATATTGACATCAATTTTATCCTTTAAGCGCATCTTGGAGAAATGAGCTTCAAAACTTTCAGTGGTCTTCGCCAGACAACCACCACTTGCTGCTACTCTTGCAGCTTTTTGGGAAGCTTCTTGCCAAGCAGCTTTTTCAGCTTCGACCATTTCCTCAGCATTGACTCTTTCAACATCAGAAGATGTCTTGAAGAATTGTTCAGCAGCCATACATATCCAGTTTTCTACCAAACAATCATCCATGTCTATCATCTCTCTTACCAATAGCATGTCATCTTCCAATTCTTTAACAACTTGGACTTTGGGGGCATTTCTGCCCATGGCCTCATTGGTGCTGATGCTGTCTGAGCTAGAATCAAATTCTTCAACCAATTCGACCATGTTAATGCCCTCAATGGAATTTATCTTTAATCCACTCACTGCCATATCCAAAACCTTGGCAGCATTATCCATTTCAACAAACTTGTCAGCAGTTTCTTTGGTCACCAACATTAGACTGGTACCATCAACATTCAGGCCATTTACAGCCTTACTAAAACCTTCAGTTATCACAGGATTGGTGGCGAAGTCCTCAATAACCTCCGCCATGTTGACTGATTGATCAAATCCTTTTATAGCTTCGACCATTTGGACCTCGTGAGGCTCTGTGTAGTTAGCCTCTGCAACTTGCAATGGGTCAGAGTCAATTTTCATCTGAGCTTTGTCTTTGTCACCAAACTTCAGCCTTCCTTCTTGGATAGCATTTTTCATCAAATCCTTGAAAAGAAAACATTGAGAAGTTTTATGACCCAAAAAATTATGGTACTTACAAAAACCTCTTTTCTTTCTTTGTTCTAAAGGTGGCATCTTAGCACCAGCAGGCACTATCATTTGCCCATCTTTAACTAACAAATCAAAAATTTTGTCACATTTAGTAACGTCGAAAGTGTATGTTTTCTTAGGAAATTTGTCGTTAGATTCGACAGGATTTTTTCCATCTGAAGGAGCTAATAATTTGCAGGCATAAGGTGGACCTTGCTTTAACTCAGCAACGTCAACCTTATTTCCGTTGAAATAAGATGTTTCATCATACAGATTCTCCACATCTTCATTACATTCGACAAAGGCTACTTTTTTACCCCTGCTGAATTTAGCATTTTCTTCTTTCAGCCTTTCTAGTTGTCGAACCCTATCAGCCAACTGGGCCATATCTCTAAGATATTGGGTATCTAATTTCTTCCTAATGGAATAATCAAGACCCCCAGCAGCCATTTCAAATAACTCATGTTCTGGCACTTGTGTAAAGCACCTGGCTTTGAGAAGTCGAAACCTATTCAGGTAATCATCAATTGGCTCAGTAACTTTGCGTTTGATGTTAGCCAATTCTTTCAAACTAATCTTAGTTTGCCCCATGTAGAACTGTTCATGAAACAAACGTTCTAGTTGGGTCCAATTGTATATGAAATTTGGAGGCAAAGTAGTAAACCATGTGAAGGCATTCTTGGTAAGGGAACTTGGGAAGTATTTGATTCTGAGGCTTTCGTCAGCTGCAATTTCGCCTGCTTCAATCAAATATCTAGCCACATGTTCGACGGTAGATTCAGTAGTATCTCCTGAAAATTTGCTGAACTTTGGAACCTTTGTCCTAGGGGGTAATTCTGCTTGGAGAATATAATCCACTATAGGCGAAGTATAATTTGGCCTTGTGAAGCTAAGATTCATGCCATTTCTAGTCATTATCCTTTCAACCATGGCTGCAAGATTATTTTCCTCTGCTTGATTTTGGTGTCGAACCTGTCTAAGTAATTGATCAGCATTTTGGTTCCTGTTCACCATCACTACTGGCTCTTCCTCCAGCTGGATTGGCATCTGGTGTCTTGGTGGTTCGACTCTAAAATGATCAATCATCTCTTGATCTTCCAAGTCCACCTCAGGTCCATGACGTGGATGACGTCTTGGGATATCTTCGACAACAGTTGCTCTTCGATCCACCGCTGGTACTCCCATGAAATCAGCCATGCGTGCCAATTGTGCAGCCAATTGTTGGTTAGTTTGAGTTGTATCCTGAATCAAGGGTTGAAAAACTTCTCCCATTGTCTGAGACAACGTATGCACCATTTGCATGTTACTTTAATCCATCTGCTGTCTCAAGCAATTTATGGATGTATTTGTAAGACTAGGCGCTTGAACAGAGTAACCAACACCTATACTCTAATTGTTTCGACCTCCTGATCCTTGTAATGGCGAAGACACTACAGTCTCTGAAAATACAGGTGGAGCATTCTGCAGATTTTGCATCATTGATGTAGGCATACCATAGGGTTGACTCCTTGACCCTAGATGTGGAAAACCTGGAGAAGGGACATGCCGGTACATTGAATTTCCTCCTGGGGGTGTTGGTGAATTAGGACTTTGTGGTCCTATGTATTCTAGCACAGGTTGAGTATATGATTTTGTGAATGTTGATCCTGGTTCAGACACAACTAATGAAGATGACGTATGTCCTCCTGTCGAAGGCACTGGTGATGATGTACTATGAGACCCCATACTGCTACTTGACTAAGTGTTTGAAATACTCCCTTGAGGATCAACTTGTTGGTTGGCATTAGTTGCCATTCTCTTAGTGTATCTTCTCTTTGGTATTCCTTCGTTTGTTGTGGCTAACTTCCCACTTCTCAATAACATACCACGAAAGTATTTCTTCACCAAGAAAGATAAGGTTAACACAAAGTATAAAACTTAACACTGGGTCCCACTGGGCGTGCCAATTTGTTTACTGTGAATTTTGGTAAACAACCTCTGGTCTATCAATTTCAAATAAAACTGACTAACTTGCAGGATCGACCACACAAATCCTAGGACATGTGCTAAATTTAAGGGAAAATGTAACTGACAATGATAAATGCAAGAAATGTAAATTGAACTCCACGTTCGACAGTAAAAGAAAACTACATGAACTCCACGTTCGACTACTTGCAAATAAAGTAAAGGCTTGGAAATGTAAAGGGCTATAAATAAATGCTGCAGAATTTAAAGGCGTCGAAGGTAAAAGACACAAAGGTAAATGACTTTGGATAATAAAAGTGCAAGAAGATAAATAACCGTCGAAAGTAAACAACAAGAAATGTAACAGTGCTTGAACTCCACGTTCTTGAATGTAAAAAGTGCAGAAAGAGTAAATGACTGTCGAAAGTAAAGAGCGAGAAAATAAATGACTTTGAAGGTAAATGCAGTAATGTAAAAGTTTTTGAAAATAAAATGCAGTGAACTCCACGTTCTTGAAAATAAAGACTGAAATGTAAAGGAGCTGTCGAAAGATAAATGACTTTGAAATTAAAAGACTTTGAAGATAAAAGACAAGAAATAAAGATGAACTCCACGTTCTTGAAAATAAAGATTTCAAAGGTAAATGCTTGAATCTAAAGGTACAGTCGAAAGTAAATGCATGAAGTTTAAAGGAAAGTTTGAAAACAAGACTTTAAGTAAATTTGACATGAAAAGTTATATTCAGGAAAACGTAAAGTGCTGAAACATAAACATGATGAAGATAACTTGCATTGATGAAAGAAAGTGGTGTTACATTACGTACATTCTCACGAACTCGTTTCTCTACATGCGGGTACTTTGAGTTTCTTTGAGTAACTTGTACAAAAATATGAACACCCTTATTACATAGAACTAAATCCTATTTATAGTGCTAAAAAATAACTACTAAGTGGTGGTTATGGCCTCAAACATGTCCCTTTGGTGCCTTCTCCTTGGCTTCAACTGTTCCCACGTTCACAACTGCTCCTATTTGAATTTCAAACATTGGAATTTCCCTCCAGCCTTAGTATAACAACTGCAGCGTGTGTTTCAATATCCCCATGGTCGAAACCTTTCCCAACACTTAGCCATTTTTTGAGGTTCCTAAAACCTCTATTCGACTCAGACTTCACCAAAACTGGGTTGAAGCCTTCTTTACGTTAAAAATAATTTTTTAACTTAACATAGCTTTGATTTTCCTAGCGTCGAAAATGAGGGTTAACATACACTGCTCCTGAAAGTTCTCGTATCAGATACGAGGACATCTAGCCATTTAGATGGGGAGATCCGCTTGAGAATAAAAACACTAGGGAAGAGACAACAGAAGAGTTCGTTTATGCAACTCTGCATGGGAGGAAGACTCCAATGATCATACTCCGCCAGAAATAAGCGTCAATTCTGAAGACAAGCCAAGAAGGAAAGTACTAGACTTTATGAGTCACAGAGGAGTTCGCCGCCGTTGGGTTGCTGTCGATGTCCCGAAAGTCATCCATAAGTCTAACTAATTATCGTCTTTGTTTTAAACATTTCACCTTGCCCGGGTGGAGTGGATGTTTTATAGGGCTCGCTTTTCTGTAAATGTCCCTTTTAGCTTCGCCTAAAAGTGATAGAGCTTTGTTTTATAAGGCTATCATTCCCGCATTTATTATTGTTTTCACTTTTCGTTTTTCAAAAAATGGAAATCCTAAAACAACCCAAAATAAAAACAAGCATTTTTCAAAAACAAATACACTGCACACACTTTTGCATTCTCTCTGTGTTTACTAAAAATGAATCATCACGTCATGCATATTGCTTGTTTTAAACCCCGTTGAAACGTACGATCCAATGCCTTCTCCCAACTTTGAATTCTCGGTATTTGAGGCTGAAGAAGAAGAGGACAAAGAAATTCCAGAAGAAATCTCCCGACTACTCAGGTAAGAGGAAAGGTCTATTGAGCCTCACAAAGAGCCATTGGAAACGGTCAATTTAGGTTCAGGTGAAGAAAAGAAATAAGTTAAGATTGGAGCACTGCTCAGTCTGTTTGTCAAAGAATGTTTGATAAAACTTCTCAAAGAGTTTCCAGATGTGTTTGCTTGGTCCTACCAGGACATGCCAGGGTTGGATACCAGCATCGTGGAACATCATTTACCACTAAAAATAGAATGTCCTCCGGTAAAACAAAGACTGAGACGGACTCATCCTAATATGGCTATCAAGATTAAAAAGGAAGTGCAGAAACAAATCGACGCAGATTTCCTTGCCACCTCAGAATATCCTCAATGGCTAGCTAACATAGTGCCAGTTCCGAAAAAGGATGGAAAAGTCATAATGTGTGTAGACTACAGGGATCTAAACAAAGCAAGTCCAAAGGACGACTTCCCCTTACCGCACATTGACATGCTGGTTGACAGTACAGCAAAATTCAAAATATTCTCCTTCATGGATGGATTCTCAGGCTATAATCAAATCAAAATGGCACCGAAAGATATGGAGAAAACTTCATTCATTACCCCATGAGGCACCTTATGTTACAAGGTAAGGCTGTTTGGTCTAAAGAAAGCCGGGGCAACCTATCAAAGGGCCGTGACAACTCTGTTTCAGGACATGATGCACAAAGAGATCGAAGTGTACGTCAATGACATGATTGCCAAATCTAAAACAGAAGAAGAGCATATGACACACCTATCAAAGTTATTCGAGTGCCTAAGAAAATACAGACTCCGCTTGAATCCCAATAAGTGCATGTTCGGTGTCCGCTCAGGAAAACTTTTGGGATTCATCGTTAGCCAGAAATGAATTGAGGTTGATCCTGACAAGGTCAAGGACATTCAAGAAATTCCTTCACCAAAAACTGAAAAATAGGTCAGAGGATTTTAGGGACGTCTGAATTACATCTCCAAATTCATATCCCTTATGACCGCGACATGCGCGCCAATCTTCAAACTACTCAGAAAGAATCAAAGCTGCGTATGGACAGAAGATTGCCAAAAAGCTTTCGACAACATCAAAGAGTATCTGTTAAAGCCACCAATTTTGTCACCTCCAGTGGAGGAAAGGCCACTGATCATCTTCCTAACAGTCTTAGAAGACTCTATGGGTTGTGTGATTGGCCAACAAGATGAAACAAAAATAAAAGAGTTTGCCATTTACTACTTAAGCAAGAAATTCACAGACTGTGAAACTCGGTATACTATGCTCGAGAAAACTTGCTGCGCTCTGGCTTGGGCAACCAAACTTCTTTGCCAGTACATGATTTGTCACACTACTTGGTTAATCTCCAAAATGGATCCGATCAAGTATGTCTTTGAAAAACCTGCTCTCACGGGAAGGATCGCCCGTTGGCAGATGTTGTTATCAGAATACGACATCGAGTACCATGCTCAGAAAGCCTTCAAAGGAAGAATTTTAGCCGATCATTTAGCTTATCAACCGATTGACGATCAGGAATCAGTCGGATTTGACTTCCCAGACGAAGATGTCATGTACTTGAAAATGAAAGATTGCGATGAACCGCTACCCAGTGAAGGGCCAGAACCAGGTTCCCAATGGAGACTAATATTTGATGGATCTGTCAACAATTTTGGAAATGGAATTCGGGAAATCATCATAACACCTCAGGTTACTCATATTCCTTTCACTACCAGATTGATGTTCAAATGTACAAATAACGAGGCCGGATACGAAGCTAGTATCATAGGTCTCGAAGAAGCAATTGACTTAAGTATTAAAAATTGAGTTCCGCCCTTCCATTGGGTGGAAGTGCCCACACATAAGTTTTTTTTGTTTGAAAGTGTGGCATTTTGGTGTTTATGCTGAAACTTAGGGCATTTTGGCAAATATTTTCCAATAGTGTGGCAGGTGGGAAAAAAATTCGAACATTACTTGCTCAACTTACTATACCTTAGTTAAAATTACCTTTTTCTTGAAACCCGTGGCATGTCCTGTCACTTTCCTCAACATCCAAAAGAGTACTTTATTAAACACGGTAAAGTATCATACATTTATTATTTTTGGTTGTACAGGCTATATATCAACAAATTGAGAAATGTTTGTAATTCTAGCTAATAAATCCCCTGTTATTATTTCAGTCATCAATATTATTAGGTCTAATTCATAGTTCCATTTCGATTTTCCTTCTAATAGTTCAATTTAATTGTACCTTGTGTTGATGAGAATACATTAAAGATGCTATAATTATAAATTAAATACGTATCATTTAAACTTTTTAATTTAAATTAAATAAGAGTACTCAGTGGAACGACGTACCTAAGATTGACATAATGTGCCTTGAAAGGCCGGCTTACATCTTCACAATTGAAGCAATCATAGATGACAAACCCTGGTATCACGATATCAAGTGCTTCCTTCAAAGACAAGAATACCCGCCTGGGGCATCAAGAAAAGACAGGAAAACCATCAGAAGACTGGCTGTCAACTTTTTCCTGAGCGATGATACACTCTATAAAAGAAACTTCAACATGGTTTTGCTCCGATGTGTGGATAGACAAGAAGCAAACATGTTAATGAAAGAGATTCACGGAGGATCCTTTGGCACTCATGTCAAAGGACACACAATGGCCAAAAAAATTCTGAGAGCAGGATATTATTGGCTGACAATGGAATCTGATTGCTACAAGTACATGAGGAGATGTCACAAGTGTCAGATATACGCAGACAAAATCCATGTACCGCCAACACATCTCAAAGTTCTTTCTTCTCCATGGCCTTTTTCTATATGGGGAATCGACATGATTAGCGTGATCAAACCCAAGGGCTTGAACGAACATCGGTTCATCCTGGTAGCCATTGACTACTTCACCAAGTGGGTCGAAGCAGCATCATACACCAATGTAACCAAACAAGTAGTAGTCTAATTTATCAAGAACAATCTCATCTGTAGTTATGGTTTTCCAAGCCAGATCATTACGGATAATGGATCTAACAATAAGATGATGAAAGAGTTATGTACTGAGTTCAAGATCGAACACCATAACTCATCTCCCTACCGGCCTAAGATGAACAGAACGGTAGAAGCGGCTAACAAGAATATCAAGAAAATCATTCAAAAGATGGTTGTAACCTACAAAGACTGGCACGAGATGCTACCCTTTGCTCTTTACGGTTATCACACATCTAACCGCACTTCAACAGGGGCAACCCCTTTCTCTCTAGTATATGGCATAGAGGCAGTGCTCCCCATAGAAGTAAAGATCCCATCAATCCGGGTATTGATGGAAGCTAAGCTAACAGAGGCTGAATGGTGTCAAAGTCGACACGGTGAACTGAATCTAATCGAAGAAAAGCGAATAACGGCTCTATGCCATGGTCAGTTGTATCAACAAAGAATGAAGAAAGTGTTCGATAAAAAGGTTGGCCCCGTGTGTAACACCCACATATAAGATCATACATCAAAGCATAAATATTATACATGAACTCAAGTTTTGGTATTGAAATACCATAAGTTCCTAGTTAACACATCGTATACATTACATGCCCAAAATAAAATAAAATAAATAAAATCTATGGCATAATATATACAAGATGTTCCAAAGTACTAAGAACTAGATCAATACAATGATCTCAAAATTAAACTCCACAACGGAAGCCAAGTTGTCTCAAAAGCCAAGACATGTAAGGAAAATCAAACGACTTTATCCTTACTCTTCGCGGGACCTGGAGTTCCTGAAAAATAATCAACAACATGGGGTGAGATATTAAATCTCAGTGAGTTCCCTATCTTATGGATTCTCTCGGCTTCGCAAGGTTCTAGCAGTCCTAACTCAAGTCAAAGGGAAGGGAAGTGACTTTGGGTTCACAATCTCACACTATATGGAAACATGTTTATGAGTCCGTTAACTCAAAATTAATTATCACTAATCGGCAAACTAATCAAGGCATCCCCTTTTCCCGTCCTCTTCTACGTCTAGAAGTCAGAACGAGTCATGGACCCTCGTAGATTACTTGGCATACAAGATGGATTCAGAACTAAGGGACACATTATCACCTTAATTCGTCACTTCACACGGTCCGTACACCGTCACAAGTCTCTTTACCATATAGGTTCCATTCATACTAAACTCGAAAATCAAACCTACCATGTAATCATGCATTCATTCTAGAGGAGCTCGTTACTCATGAAACGACACATAATAGGGAAATGGTTACAATTACGTGATTTCGTATACAACCGTGATTGTATTCAACAATTTCTAGGCCACTTTTGCCTTAAGGCCTCTTTGCCTTTTTCTCATAGACACAAAAGCCACACATGTTCCATACCAGTGTCTTATTATCTTTTAGAACATTCGTGATATTTGGACGCACACCTCGGCATCGAATGCACGAGCGTTGCCATCTAGATAATTTATCATTTCCTAGTCACCTTACTAGGTTCCATTATAGTTTTATGTTGAGATTTTCCTCACTTTTCCTATTCCATATTTTAAACATGCTTTACTCACTTTCCTTTCACAATAAGGATTTAGATACAAGCAATGCAATAATATAACAAAATGTATATATAATAGTTCAACTCATAACATTAAGACAATTCTTTGGTTCCCTCCGATTTATTTAATCGGGTAACAAAACCGATATTTTTTCCTTTCATTGTGTAGAATATTTCCACAACTTTCCATCGATACCAAGAATGCTTCGATCGGAAACACGGTTCAAAAAATATGAATTTTCAAAAAATATTTTTCTTTAACCAACAGTGGTAACCGGTTACGTTAAAATGAGTAACCGGTTACTCAAGCTGCACTGTTCTAAACAGAATCAAAATGAGAGTTAGAGACACATTTTGGTAAAAAGTATTATACATCAATTTCTCACACAACCCAATCATGTTATACATTCTGTTTCATATTCTAACCATTGAAACCACAATTTACTCATTTGATCAAAATCTACCATTTTTTATTCAAAGCTCTAACCTGAGTTTCTAAACTTAGGGTTCTAACTAGAACTCACCAAGAACAAGATGATGAAGATTGTGAGATGATTTGGTGAAGAAATGAAGAAGTTCCAAGTCGTTCTTCAACTTCTAGGTTTCTTTCTCTTTCTCTCCTCTTGCTCCTCCTTCTCTCTACTTCTTTCTTCCTTTTCTTTTTATTTTTGGTTAATAATGAAGAGGAAGGAAAATGAAAATGATATATAGAAATATCATTAAGTTAGTAACACTAACTTAAATGTCCAAAACATCTCTATATCACCAATTGATAAAACCTTAGTCAGATAATGTTAATTTGATTTGTTCTGAGCTCATCGGATGCTCAAATTATCTTTGCAGATAATTTCTCAGAGTACACCAGAACCCAGTTGATCAAAACTAATATTATCCAGAGAAAATAAAAAATATGGGGTATTACATCCTCCCCTCCTTAAATAAAAATCCGTCCTCGAATTTAAGGACTACTTGAAAAGATGAGGGTAAGCATCCCGCATTTCCGATTCGAGTTCCCAAGTTGCATCGCCCGGATGCGTCTCATCCCACTGAACCTTCACAAGAGGAATCTCCTTTTTCCTTAATACCTTAGTTCTCTTCCTGTGATACAACTTGGTTGAGGTTCAAACGTAAATCTGCTTCTATTTCAAGTGTATCTGGTAGAATTGGCTGAAAAGGATCTGGAACAAACTTCGGAAGTTGAGACACATGAAAGACATCGTGCATCTCTGATAGAGAAGGCGGTAATGCTAATCTGTAAGCTACTTCACCAATCCTTTCTAAAATTTGATACGGTCCCACGTATCTCGGACTTAACTTCCGCGACTTAAACGGTCATTTCATTCTCAATTTTGGTGTAACCTTCAAAAACACATGGCCACTTTCATCAAACTCTAAAGGTCTCCTACAGTTATCCGCATAACTCTTCTGACGATCTTGTGCTTGTTTAACTTTGTCACGTATCATTCTAATCTTTTCCGTAGTCTCTTGGATAATCTCGGGTCCCAAAATTCTATCTTCACCAACTTCTGCCCAACACAAAGGCATCCTACATTTCCTTCCATACAATGGCTCGTAAGGAGCCATACCAATACTCGCATGATAACTATTTTTATACGAAAACTCAATCAACGGTAACAGTTCTATCAAATTTCCTCCACTTCCAAGTACACAAACCCTTAACATATCTTCGATCGCTTGTATCGCCCGTTCCGTCTGAACATCCATTTGAGGATGATTCGACATACTCAAACACAACTTTGTTCCCATAGGTTGTTGAAAAGCTCTCCAAAATCTTGAAATAAACTTTGGATCCCTATCGGACACAATACTAGAGGGAATACCATGCAACCTCATAATTTCCGAAATAAACAACCTTGCAAGATGGCTTGCCTTGTACGTAGTCTTTACGGCTAAGAAATGCGCAGATTTCGTCAACCAATCCATAATCACCCAAATAGAATCGTAACCACCTTGTGCACGGGGTAATCCAACTGCAAAGTCCATAGAAATACTATCCCACTTCCATACTGAAATTTCTAACGGTTGTAATAAGCCACCCCATCTTTGGTGTTAAATCTTTACTTGTTGGCACACCGCACACTCCGATACATACACCGCAATATCTCTTTTCATACTGGACCACCAATAGTCCCTCTTTAAGTCTTGATACATTTTCGAAGAACCAGAATGTATATTAAAAGTACCTTTATGCGCTTCCTCCAAAATTCTTCTTTTCAATACCGCATCATTCGGAACACAAATCCTTTAGTTAAACAGAATGATTCCATCGGTAGCTCGCGAGAAACCCGGTTGTACCAACACTTCTGTAACTTCCCATCCAACACTTGCCCTTGTTGAATTTCTTATCTATGAGTAGAATTAACATTCAAGTTTCCCATAATCACACTATTAGAGGTCCAAATAAATTGAAGATTAAGATCTCGAAACTTTTCCAATAAGGTATATTCTAACATCATCACTTCGGCATTATGCAACACTTTCCGACTCAACGCATCCGCTACTTTATTTGCTTTACCCGGATGGTACTTCAATTCTAAATCAAAATCCTTTAGATACTTCATCCATCTCCTTTGACGCATTTTCAACTCTTTTTGGTCAAAAAGACACTTCAAACTCTTGTGGTCGCTGAACATTTCAAAACGTACTCCATATAAGTAATGATGCCACACTTTCAGTGTAAAAACAACTGCCGCCAATTCCAAATCATGAGTTGGATAATTCTTCTCGTGAACCTTTAATTGTCAAGAAGCATAAGCCACCACGTGACCATCCTGCATTAAGACACCTCCTAATCCCATCTTTGATGCATCACAAAATACTTCATACGACTTGCTAGGATCAGGAATTATCAAAATAGGAGCAGTCGTCAAACTTTCCTTCAAACTCATAAACCTTTGTTCACAAGCCAAATCCCACTCATAAGGACAATCCTTTCTAGTAAGTTTAGTCATTGGTAAGGCCAATTGAGAAAAGCCTTTGATAAACCTTCTATAATAACCTGCCAGTCCCAAGAAACTTCTGACTTCTGAGACATTCTTTGGTATCTCCCAATTGATTACCGCTTCAACATTTGATGGATCCACTGCCACGCCTCCTTGAGATATGACATGACTAAGAAAATTAACCTCTGACATCCAAAACTCACACTTACTTAACTTGGCAAAAGTCGTTTCTCTTGTAAGATCGATAAAACGATTCTTAGATGTTTCCCGTGCTCTTGAGAATTACGAGAAGAAATAAGAATGTCATTAATAAAGATCACCATAAATTGGTCCAAGTAAGGTTGAAATATCTGATTCTTATAATCCATGAAAACAACCGGAGCATTCGTCACACCGAAAGGCATTACTAAGAATTCATAATGCCAATAACGGGTCCTAAACGCAGTCTTTGGTAAATCTGAACTCTTCAAACGAATCTGATGATAACCCGATCGTAAATCAATCTTCAAGAACACACAGGCTCCTTTCAATTGATCTAACAGGTCGTCTATCTTGGGTAATGGGTACTTGTTCTTAATAGTGACTTTATTCAACTACCGATAATCAATACATAACTGAATTCCACCATCCTTCTTCATTACTAATAATACTAGATCTCCCTAGGGCGAAACACTGGGTCGGACAAAATGCTTAGCCATTAACTCTTCCAATAGATCCTTCAATTCTCTTAACTCAAGTGGTGTCATCCGATACGGATAAACGGATATAGGAGCTGTTCCCGGTATCAGGTCAATAGAGAATTCCACTTCCCTCTCCGGAGGAAGAGAAGTGATATCCTCTGGGAAAACTTTGGGAATCTCACAGACTACAGGTATATGAAGAAACTGAAGGTCGCTACTCTTCTCCTTAGTGAGAACAAAAAGAACATATTTTTCCTTCTCAAACAAGAAATTTATCATTCCAACTGTACCTTCTAAAATAGTTGCTAGCACATCTTTCGGAGTAGTTTCAGCAGACGGAATGATGATTAGCTTCTCTTCACAACCAATAAATACCGAATTAGCAGAAAGCCAATCCATTCCCAAAACAACATCTACTTTCTTAAGCGGCACACGAATAAGATCAATCTGAAAAACTCTTCCGTCCACAGATAATACACAGTTTTTACACATTAAAGGTGTTTCAACCATCTCATCCATGGCAGTAGTAACCACCATGGGTGGAGACAACAGAATAGCTTACAACCCAAGTCGCTTCATACATTGTATCGACACAAAAGAGTGTGTTGCTCCACAATCAAATAATACAAAACAAGGATGCCCATTAACGAAACACGTACCAGCAATAAAAAAGTTATCACCCTTTGCCTTCTTTGCATCCAGTGTATAAACTCGACCGGTACTCTTTCCTTGCATCTGATTCCTATTCTGAGGACAATCCCTCGCCACATGGCCCACTTTCTGGCACTGATAACACTTCATTCCTTCGAAACAACATCTACCAAAATGCATCTTACCACAAGTATAACACACCGGAGGTACACTTGATCTAGAATTATGAACCTGTTTTCCTTTAAAGGCTTCTTGTCTAGGCCTAAACGATTGGTTTGATCTCCCACGATCATTCTGATTCGACCTACTCAAATCCCCTTATGCTTGTACCTTCTTCAAACTGTTCTCAGCCACATAACATTGCCTTAGCAACTCAGAATAAGTAGTGAACTCTCTTTGAGACACACTGTGAGAAATCTCAACTTTCAATCCAAAAATAAATTGGTTAATCTTCCACTTTTCATCAGGAGCATACACGGCCTACCTAGAGTAAGCAGCCATGATCTCAAACTTCTCAGCATAAGCAGCCACAGTCATAGTACCTTCCTCAACTATTGGAATTCAAACTCTTTTTGGGTCATCAAAGGACTAGGGAAATAATTCTCCATAAAAGTAGTCTTAAATTGCTCCCAGACTTTAGGCACACCTTGGATAGTCATTAAAGCTAAAGCACTCTCCCACCAGCTCATAGCAGGACCTTTCAATGAGTGAGAAGCAAACACCACTTTATTCTCTTCACTACACTGAACTATCAGAAAGATTCTCTCCATACCAGTCACCCATTCATGAGCTTTCACAGGATCTAATCTGCCATGAAATTCTGGAGGATTCATGCTGATGAAATCCCGAAAACTTCAACCTACAGTATCTGGGATAACCACTGGAGGATGAAGATTCCCATTCATCTATTGTACCATCTGCTGCATGAATTGGTTCTGCTATTGTTGCATCTATTGTAAAAACTGAGGCCATGGGACATACTCATCGCCGCCTAGCAGATTCGTCCCAGCAGGAGTAGTTCTGGGTCTACCACGGGTTCTGCGTCCGTCAGCCATGTTCCTAAGAGTCATACAGATAGGATTAAGTTGATCAGGCTCAATACCATAAATTAACACTTAAGACCAATGGCGACACAACACATATGAACGAAAAAAAACACTTATACTATTTCATGGCAAGGTCGAGGATATGACCTGCTCTGATACCAACTGTAACACCCACATATAACATCATGCATCAAGGAATAAATATTATACATGAATTCAAGTTTTGGTATTGAAATACCATAAGTTCCTAGTTAACACATCGTATACATTTCATGCCCAAAATACAAAAAAAAACTAAAATCTATGGCATAATATACACAAGATGTTCCAAAGTACTAAGAACTAGACAATATAATGATCTCAAAATAAAACTCCACAACAGAAGCCAAGCCGTCTCAAAAGCCAAGACATTAAGGAAAATCAAACGACTTTATCCTTACCCTTCGCAGGACCTGGAGTACCTGAAAAAATAATCAACAACATGGGGTGAGATATTAAATCTCAGTGAGTTCCCTATCTTATGAATTCTCTTGGCTTTACAAGTTTCTATCAGTCTTAACTCAATTCAAAAGGAAGGGAAGTGACTTTGAGTTCACAATCTCACACTATATGGAAACATGTTTATGAGTCCGTTAACTCAAAATTAATTATCACTAATCGACAACCTAATGTAGGCATCCCTTTTTCCCGTCCTCTTCTATGTCTAGAAGTCAGAATGAGTCATGGACCATTGTAGATTACTCGGCATACGAGATAGATTTGGAACTAAGGGACATAATATCACCTTAATTCGTCACTTCATATGGTATGTACACCGTCACAAGTCTCTTTACCATATAGGTTTCATTCGTACTAAACTGGGAAATCAAACCTACCAAGTAATCATGCATTCATTATAGAGGAGATCGTTACTCATGGAACGACACATATTAGGGAAATGGTTACGATTACATGATTTCGTATGCAACCGTGATTGCATTCAACAATTTCTAGGCCACTTTTGCCTTAAGGCCTCTTTTGCCTTTTTCTCATAAACACAAAAGTCACACATATTCCATACTAATGTCTTATTCTCTTCTAGACCATTCGCGATATTTGGACGCACGCCTCGGCATCGAATGCTCAAGCGTTGCCATCTAGATAATTTATCATTTCCTAGTCACCTTACTAGGTTCCACTATAGTTTTATGTTGATATTTTTCTCACTCTTCCAATTCCATATTTTAAACATGCTTTACTCACTTTACTTTCACAATAAGGGTTTAGATACAAGCAAAGCAATAATATAACAAAATGTATATATAATAGTTCAACTCATAACATTAACACAATTCTTGGGTTCCCTCCGATTTATTTAATCGGGTAACAAAACCAATATTTTTCACTTTCATTGTGTAGAATATTTCCACAGCTTTCCATCGATACCAAGAACGCTTCGATCGGAAACACAGTTCAAAAAATATGAATTTTCAAAAAAAAAATTCTTCAACCAACAGTGGTAACCGGTTACCTTAAAATGAGTAACCGGTTACTCAAGCTGCACTGTTCAAAATAGAATCAAAATGAGAGTTAGAGACACATTTTGGTAACAAGTATTATACATCAATTTATCACACAACCCAATCATGTTATGCATTCTATTTCGTATTCTAACCATTGAAACAATAATTTACTCATTTGATCAAAATCTACCATTTTTTATTCAAAGCTCTAACCTAAGTTTCTAAAGTTAGGGTTCTCACGAGAACTCACCAAGAACAAGATGATGAAGATTGTGAGATGATTTGGTGAAGAAATGAAGAAGTTCCAAGTTGTTCTTCAACTTCTAGGTTTCTTTCTCTTTCTCTCCTCTTGCTCCTCCTTCTCTCTACTTCTTTCTTCATTTTCTTTCTATTTTTGGTTACTAATGAAGAGGAAGGAAAATGAAAATGATATATAGAAATATCATTAACTTAGTAACACTAACTTAAATGTCCAAAACATCTCTATATCACCAATTGATAAAACCTCAGAGTCAGATAATATTAATTTGATTTGTTTTGAGCTCATCGGATGCTCAAATTATCTTTGCAGATAATTTCTCAAAGTACACCGGAACCCAGTTGATCAAAACTATTATTATCCAGAGAAAATAAAAATATGGGGTATTACACCGTGTCTTTAGAAAAAGAGACCTTGTGCTCAAGAAGATACAATCATTTCTCACTAATTCCAGGGGCAAATGGACTCTGAACTATGACGGACCCTATGTGGTCAAGAAAGCCTTTTCATGCGGTGCCTTGAGACTTGCAACCATGGATGGAGAGGAGTTTACCTACCCCACGATTGTTGAAGTAGTCAAGAAATACTTCGCCTAAAAAAACGTCTCGATGGATTGAAAACCCGAAAGGGCGGTCCAGGCCAAAATTAGAGACATAAGAAAAAAATCATCTCGATGGATTGGAAACCTCAAAAGACAATCCCGGCAAAAGTTAGGGATTCATGGCAAGTAACTACGTCCAACAAGGTTAAATCCCCAGCGGTAACACTATTCGTCGAAAAACTTCAAGTCAAGATCATCTTCGACAAAAGCTCAGGATGTCCAGAATTCAAAGTTGGTAGAAGGATAACGGTCGTTATGTTTCAATGTAGCCCATTTCCCTTAAAATTACCATTTTCTAAACTTTGTAAATACTCTATGGGATCACGCGCTTGGCTGATTTCCTTTCTATCAATAAAATTTGAGCCCTAGTGCTTTTGTTTGTAATCCTCATTTATTTTTGCTTTACAGAATGACATTTTTAACAGATGAATTTACTTGTCAAATTTTTATTCTGCTTTTAAAATAAAGATGACAATTCTTTTTGGCTACTGAACATCAAAAGGAACATCAATGGCTTCTCCGGAAGTGATCAAACCTCGAAAGGCAGAATCAAAGTACTCCTTCTAAACCAGTACGCCTGATTGAAGGATCAACTATTTCAGATGTAATGTCCCATCTAATATCCCGAGCAGAGTTCTTACCTCTTAAGACCAATTGATGGTTTTTTCACCCCCAGTAGGGTCTACCCCTCATAAGCAGGAAAGGATCACTATCATGAACCAATGATACTTTTTATCCCCCGCAATGGCTGAGTATCCCTTCGTGTTCATTCACTAGTCTGTATGTCACGTCTGTTTTGTCAGCATAAACATACATACATCATGCATAATTGATTCATAATCATATATATGTTGCATTAATATCACTCTGGTTCGTCTCATCCCCAAGTGATAAAGTCCTCTCACCGGTAAGGTTGGCAGTTCTTTCCTCGTCAGGAAATGTATCTGAGCAATTTTTCCCCAGTTTATTTCTAGATTGGAGCCTGTCCCCGACCACTTTGATAACTTGGACCTCTGAAAGGCAAGAATACATTTAATAGACGCCTTTGGAACATCACTCTTCACCACTGAAGATGATATTTTCGCTTTCCCGGATTAAAGAAAATCCCCAGAGAAAGTCTCTTAACCAAATACTCTCGGCAATACGGCAGTTTCTCCCCAAAAAATTTGCTATCAAATAAAGTCATCAGCACCTCAAAATTGGATTACATCACATGGAATTTCTCCGAAAAAGTCTCGAAGAAAAGTATGATGTAATATCACCAAGCAACAAGCAATATCTCAAGCGACTTGCTTTTCCCCAGTAAGGTCGACAAATGGCATCTCCAACAGAGAAGTTTGTACGCCTCTACGGCTCATACAAATGGGTTTCCCCAGCAAGTCTGACATCAAATCTTTTTTCCATCAAATGGCATCTCCCCAATAAAACTCGGCAAGAAGTTTGATGAAAACCGCTACAAATAACATCCCTTGTTGAGAGAGAAACTCGACAAGAAGAAACTGAGACCAGTTCTGTGGCTAAAGACCAGGACCGATGTGAAGTTTATTTCAAAAGAAACTGAGACCAGTTCGGTGGCTAAAAACCAGGATTGAGGGGAAGTTTATTTAAAAAAGAAACTAAGACCAGTTCCGTGGCTGAAGACCCGGATCGAGGGGAAGTTTTACCCTTTTCTAAGTATCATTGCTTAGCAAAAGAAGATGTATGAGCAAACTGCTATTCATAACCACAGTCAAAATTTTGGTAATTCCGATATTTAATCCTCTTGCACCCAAATATCTTCGCCATTCACACCTTCAGGTCCAAGAAAATTAAATAGGGGCATCTGTCATACCCCAAATTTTGACCACAAGATTTCCCATCATTGTGAAAATCATCACCATAATATGGATGTACCATCATACCTCATCAATCTCCTCAAGGATTGTTGAGCCTTCACTACAATCAAGAATTAGGGTTTCAAGCCCTCTCAGAGCATTTAGGCAAAAGATCAATCAAGAAATGACATGATCTTCAACTTGTCTAACCTCTCAAACATCCATGAAGGATCAAGAGGTCTCCCACATCAAGAATCAGGCACAAAGTTGCAACATTCGAAGTTGATTAAGCCTCGAAAGCCCCAGTGTCACCAAATTAGGGTTTTGGATGACTGAGACCTCCAGAGTGAAATTTTCATAGGCGAATGAGCCAAGGCTTCAAAATGTGACTCAATATGCTCAAGATAACCCTAAGGGTCCATTTGGAAAGTTAACACACCCTCAGAGAATGCATTCCTCAAAAGTCAGAAATTAAGGTTTCTCCGCACCGAACCGCTCCGGAGCCAAAAGTCAAAACATGACTTTTTGGAAAAAATGATCTTTGTGACTAATATTATCATAAAATATGATCTATAATGTCATTTGAACAATAATTGATCAATAAATCATGATAAATTGTAAAAGGGGTAACCTTGGAAATTTGAAAGTTTTTCTAAGTTACTAAATTTGGATGGTTTTGGTGCCAACTTCCAAGGACCATAATTTTTTATCCAAGCAACTATTTTGAGTGTTCCAAAGCCTGATTTACAGGTCTTCCTACATTATACAAAAGTTTCAACTACATGAAACTCTAATTCTTCATGGATTTTTGGTTATGGATGGATCAAAGTGGTGAAAAATTAAAGCTTTAACACTTAGTACAAAACTGTCTAAGTTTCAGCATTGATCATCAATGTTCATGAGGATTTTTCAATTGGATCTAGATAGTTTCAAGACAAACTATGACCACGCATGAATTGTACCATATGAGGGCTTTCTAAAAAGTGCATGAGCTTTCCATAACTCAACTTGAGCAAAGAGATATGATCCTCCCAAAATGACACTTTCAAACAGTCTTGTACAAGACAGATTTGTGCGTTTTGCTCGAGTTAGCTAAGTTAGACAATTACAAGCCTTGTCATCTATTTGGACACCTCAGGGGATAACATCAAAGGAAAAATATCTAATCCACAAGCCTCCCAAGTCCAAAGATCTACATGTAGCTATGTGTCCCCTAAAAAGGCTAAAAATCTCAAAGACTCCAATTTTGTTCCAATGCATTCAATGGATTCACAGGGTGGCAAGCATCAAGACATTGCCAACTGAATTGAGTTAAGCCTTATCTCTGAACCAAAGGACTCATAACCTGCTGTACTGAGCCAATTCAATGGCTAGAGAAGACCAATGATTCCTTTTGATCAACATTAGCCAAGGGACTGTCCAAGCCTCCATTCACTATTCATGCCAAAACAAACTTGTTGCAGTATAAATAGACATCAGTTGTGATCAGTTTGAGTACACCAAAGCTTGACAACATTTGCTTTCCTCAAAATCTCTCTCTCACCCCAGAAATGCCTTCATTTGCAAGTCACTATCGAATTTTTCATTAGAGAGTCATTCCATCACAACCAATTGTTATAACACATTCCATACATCATATATGAGCTGATCAAACACCTTAATCACTTCTGTAACACAAGAATCAAGATCTCACTAGTCAACTTGATCCAAGTGCAACTGATTTCCAGCCAAGTGATCTAAGGAGTTCCAAAGGGCTTTGAAGCTTGCAACACAATCCATACCATCAGGGGAAGTTAAGAGGATCATCATTTCCCTTCTGTAACACCTTTGGAGAAAAGTTCCATTTCTTCTTGAAAAGAGGTAAGCCTTGACTCTCTAACTATGTGAAGCATGAAGTATCTGTTAGGCCTTAAGTTTGCCTTAAGTATATAAACATGTGTTAAGCAATTCCCCTCAAACAATTGAACCAAAATCATCATGTACACGATTGCATAGTTTGTTTTGCATATTTTAGGGTTTATCTGATCATCACGATATAACTTGTTGCACACTAAAAAGAAATGAAATTAAGCCATATCACTAAGTTCCTGGCATGGAAGCACACAACTTTCATGTTTATTTCATTCAAAACCATTGCGAAATGAAGGAGATAGGATAGTTTTTGCAACCTGCGTGCCAGCTCAAGGAAGAAGATGGCCATGGCGCAATTTTCAGGTTTTTAGAACCAAACATAGTGTATATTATACACTTGCCATTATATATTTGAATTTGCATTGTGCCCCAGTGGTTGATCAGCTGGTTTTGTGTGTATAGCGAGCGAAGGGTCTGGGGTTCGAATCCCCCTCGCCCCAGACCTTTTGGTTTTATTTTTAAACTATTTTCAAAAGGATTTTTCATATATTATTATCACTTGCCATTCTCTATCAGCCACACGCAAGTGGCTCAGTTGGTAAACTTTTAATCTCACCACCCCAAGGGCGTGGGTTCAAACCTTGGGAGGACCATCCCATTCTTTTTACCACTTGTTTCTTTCACATTTTTTTCACAATCTCTTAATAACTTCAAAAATTAATTTCTCTCTCATTTTTTATCATTTTTGAATGGTTCTTTTTTCAAAATTCACAAAAATGTTAAAGTATTTTATTCCCCAAAAAAATAAAAAGATATTATATATTTAATATATTTTGAATTTTTTGAAAAGAATTCCTTTTATTTGTTTTTAAACATTTTAAATAAAATCTTTTTCTTGATTTGTCAAGTGCAAATGATTTTTAAAACATTCTATGGATAAAACAAGATTTTTCAAATACTTATCCAATATCACAACTTGTTTTTCACACATGTTTGATAACTTTGATCATTTTAATTGAATTTTATTCAATTAAAATACATTTTAAAAATCAAATTAGGGCTTGATTATTTTTCACCCTTACAAATATTTTTCAAAACACTTTTGGGCCTCTAATAGAGTGTAAGACCCATCCCTTGTCACATAAATAAAATTTGGGCTTCAGTCACTGAATAAGTCTCACTGTGTTTTCCGAGACCGCGACGCGATCGTCTCCTTTTAAACAAAAGCACTATGGGCCTCTCCCTGAGTTGTAAGCCCCATTATTTCTTTTTTTCTTTTGGGCCTCTAATAGAGTGTAAGACCCACCTCTTTGTAAAAATACAATAATTTTGGGCCTCAGACATTGTATAAGCCCCTTTGTGATTTTCAAAACTACGACGTTATCTCCGCCTTTTCAAAAGAATTCAGCTGGGCCTCTCCTTGAGTATGAGCCCCAAATTTCGTTTTAAAAACAACTTTCTTTTGATTTAGATTCAAATTTATAGTTGTATCAAAACTTTCTTCAATTTCTTGAATAACTAACCATACAGCTATGTTTATAATGCTGGAAGCTTGCTCACCTGTAAGTTTTACTACACTCTTCAACATACTTGTTTATATTTCATCTGTACATATATGCTTGTATATATTTTCATAGAGTTTTCCCCAGCAATTAGGTCTGGGATTAGATCAAACCAGTGGTTACTCTTTCAACACAGTCAAAACTAGTTCCCCCATAGGAAATTCCAGACACAGTCTTGCCTCCTCTTGGGCTTATACAATATGGAACAGAGAAAGACATTATTCCCAGTGAAACTTTCTCAAGGCTGTCACAACTTAGAAATATTTGTACAAGATATTCATTTCCCCAGAGAGGATTATTTCAGGTGAAACCTCTCTTGAATAATCCTTTCTTTGTTGAGGATGCTTTTAAGAAGCCTGGGGGTCCAAGCCTGAGAAAAGTTCATGAAAGGTTTCACCGAGAATAATCCTTTCTTTGTTGAACAGTGTATAAAACTCCCTAAGCAGAGTCAATCTCTTTATAGCCTCAATCTTGGGCTTTGTACAAGACAGATATAAAACTCCCTAGTAGAGTCAACCTTTTAGCTTCAACCTTGGCCTTTGATCAAGGCACACATAAAACCAACACCCCCTCAGAGGAAATCAACATTTCTCTCTATAGGAATACATTTCTCTGTACATCACACATCAAAATAGACAAATCAAACAAACGTAATTCCAGATAACTGATGTAAATGGCACACTTGTTGATTAAAAAATTCAAGCTGTGATCCCTCTTTTATCCTGGTAAACTTCCTCTTTCATCTAATTGTTGTAAGTGGAAAGCCTTTGGATTATTTACATCCAAGCCCATGTCCCTCTCTTAGCATGAAAGATTCCTAAGGAAAAATGGTGTTGCTCAATAACTGAGTTAAAGTTTCCTTCTACAGTCATGATTTAAAATCTTGATGATAAGATTTCTAACATCTTCAGCATACTTCATCTTGAAGTTTCCATGCTTCAAAATCATGACATGAGCATTCTCTCTTATTTACATGAAAGAGTTCCTAATGAGCAATACTGTGAAAGTCAACGGTAGACTGAGTCTGTTTGTTGAAAACATCCCATACTCAGAAAGAATTAACCTTTAGCAAACAAGATTTCTTGCTTTTTGATGATTCTTGTTGATCTCTTCTAGATCATTCTTCTTGAGCCTTGTCTAGGCATCACCTTGAGGAGATACGTAGTTCTCAACTAACGTATTCCAAGAATAGCATTCATCAGATTCTTCTAATTATCTGATGAGTTTATTATCCTTTTACCAGGTGATTCTTCTTCTTTGATTTCAATCTTCTTGCAAGCGCCATAAGAGGAGATTGTGTTGTCAGTAACAACCAACTCTAAGAATCAGTGACACAATCCAGAATGAACCTTTCTAGTTTGTCATTTTAGTATTCAATCTTTTCATCATCGTATGAGACTGAAACTGTTGATTATGGAGGAGATTAGCCAGAACGTTTCTCAAAGATCATCCGGATATTTATCTAGCACGGTTAAGTGTTTGATAAACATCAATAACAGAACCGGTGCTCTGATACCAATTAAAGGTTGAGAAACACAAGAAAGGGGGGTTTGAATTAGGTTTCACATTTCGTCCCTATTTGTGGAATTTAAATTAATGACGTTAACATGTAAATAAAAGTAAATGAACACAATTATTTTTATCCTGGTTCACTGTTAACGAAGTTACTCCAGTCCACCCCTCAAGGTGTTTTTGCCTTATCAAAAGGACTTAATCCAATAATCATCAATAATTACAACCACAATGGATACTGTTGCGGTGAAAATCGGATAACAAGCTATTATTTAACTTGCATCATATTTCTTTTACAACCGACTTTGATTTATCCAAAGGAAAGGTTCAAGATCGTTAAAAAACCTAAAGAGGGGAGATCTAAGGCTCGGGGGTTGGTTACGCCTAGGGAAGGTATTAACACCCTAAACGTCCGTAGTACTCTACGGAAACCTCTTGTTTTAATTTGTGTTATGCTATGTTTGCTAAAGGTTGAAGGGAGAAGAGATTAATGGCTATCTCTTGTGAAATGGTTTTGAGGTTAAAAGGGAATTTGAGCTATCTATGACATGAAGTCAATAGAGAGACTTTCCTTTGGAAGGAGGGTCAAGTATGAATAAGTGTGAACATGGTATATACAATGTGAATATGGACAAGAATATGATCACATAGACAAAGAACAAATCTATTTTTATACTCCTAAACAAAATATTAGTGACCAAAGATCAAAGATTAACAAGAAAAGTCATGAACAAAAGTTTAACAACTTGTCTAAGGATGGAAAGATTAAACTTCTCAAATTAATAATTAATCCTAAATAAGTATTTAAGAAAAATTATTAAAAACAAAAAAATTAAATAAAGATTAAAAATATTTTTGGAAGATTTTTTTTTAGAATAAATGAAAAGTTATAAAATAAATGAAATAAAACATTTTTAGAAAAAAAGATTTGAATAAAGAAAATATTTGAAATTAATAAAAATAAAAAAAGAATTAAAAAACGCAAGCGGGGTGTATGAGTGATTCTGGCTAGTTGAATAATAAGAGGAAATGAAATTGTGCCAGAAAATGAGGGGTGTGGACAGCAAAATGGGGCGCAAGGCCCAAATTGGAAAAGGACAAGGCAATCAGGCAAAAATCAGAAATAAAATGCAAAAGGGTTGATCCAAGGATCGAACCCAGGCATGGCAAGTGATAGGCGAGTTATGTGCATGTGTGTGACCGTTGGGATGGCGTGTTTCATCCATTCATTACACACTTCAAATAATACATAAGCCACATTAAGATATGAAATATATTGAAATAAAAAAACACGCGCCCTGAACATGTAGTGTGTGCAGTAGTGGTACGTGATATCAAATGGACAGTGGTATTAATGCACTAACAGACAAAACAAAAGCACACCACCAATCACCAATCACGCATGGAAATAAAAACATGCAGAAACATTAAACACCATCGTGTTTCCATCTACAACACTAACACAAATACTCAACTTCCAACCATCATAAATCAATCAAAACTTAACTAAACAACATGAAATAAAAAACTAAAATGAAGTACTCTTCATGAAGAACAAGATGCAGCCATAAGTTAGACAAGATAGTGTTCAAAACCTGAGCAGTACGCGAACGAAAACCAGGGTCCAAAATAGAAATTCAATTTAAAAAAAAAATACTTTCTGCTCATATTCAAAACAACAACATGATATGGCAACTAATTTCTTGAACTCACACACGAATGAACGAAATATTAAGAGCTCAACAACAAACTCACATGAATTGGAGACAAACAAAAAACAAACTCAAAACAAATACAGATGCATAAAAGACAGCTTCATATAGCAGCATTAGAACAAACCTTCATTCAAATACTATAGCATCTCATGATAACATGAACACCCAAACAATAGCATGCATACACAACACATCAAAGACATGTGTGACACAACATAAGTAGCAAACACATATTGCACTCACAAAAACAACACGTTATTGCACATAGAAAAGTCACTTACAGCTTACACATCACATCAACATTATCAGCTTCGAGACTCAGATATGATTACCATTCATAGAACTTGTTCGCACTACAGACCCAACTAACATGCTATGAGGATTCAATATTACATAATACATAAGCACCAATGTCACACGACAAAACAGCATAGCACACACACAACAACACCTAGAGTACATAACTAGCAGGTCTCATACATCACAACAAACAACATACATATAATGCCATAGAACAAGAATAATTCTGACACAACCTCACAACACTAGTGCACATTACCTTATGACTTATGCATTCTAAATTATCATGTCTACAAGCTTTTAACATTATATGGCATATCATAATGATGTTGTGCACATCCATAAAACCTCAACAGAATGAAAAAAGGAAGTTGATACGCATTATGCTCGTAAAGACATGGTTGGTATCATGGCATCAATCCAAAGTAAAACAGAAGCAGTATATGAACGTGATAAAACCTTAACTCTCCAACCATACAAACTTCATAACCAAACTAGCCAACATGTTCCAAAACTCACACATGATATCAACACTTAAACCACCAGGGCAGCCATGGATAAGTTAGGGTTTTCTCACAACAAACTTAACATGAGGTTACAATAACAAGATACATACCAAGCATTTTAAACATTAAGGCAATAGTAAAGATGATCTAACATATGTAATGCAATTAACATAGTATGCTGAACATGGTAAATGAGAATTTGAGAGACTTACCTCTTTTCCAAGCAAGTTGCAAGAGTTTCTTCTCCTTCCCTCAGCTAGCTCACGTGTGCTCTTTCAAAAGCAAGTTTCAAAATCTTTTTGTGTTTTGTTGTTGGTGTTGATTTGAAGAGGAGAAGGGCCCCTTTTATAGGGAACTCATCTGGTCCATAAAAGTGAAAAACCATCGTGCCAAGAGTTTATCTTGGAGGAAAAGATCATGGAAAGGATTTGGGAGATGGATTGTTCTGATCACAATAACATAGAGCCAAGTGAAGTTCTCTTTTGATCGAAATAGGTCAGAGAAGTAGTATTGTTTTGGTTTGTGTCTAGTGGTTCAAGGAAGTACACGAGGGAAATGTTTAAGGTGGCTTGCAAAGGTGAACATGAGAGTACAAAAGTAAACATAGGCAGCGTGCTTTTAGGATAAAGTGGAGTGAGGTTGGGAAAGGATGTGGTGGCTCTGCAGAGAGTGTACTTGAAGAGATAAGAAAGAAATTCAAACTCAAAATTATGTGTTCTTGGTACAAAAACCATTTCGTATGGCCATATTCCTCACATGAGATCTCTTGACTTGATGATCCAAATTGCATTCTCTTGGGTGCAATGGAAATCCCTTGCATAATACTTCAATGTTGATGTTAGAAAGTAGTTGAAACAATGCCTTGAATTGGTAGCAAAATGCCTCACAAGTCGTGCCCTCCAAGCTGCCAAAAAGAACTTAGAAAATTTCTAAGTTTGTAGTAATTTGACAATTTCAAGTGCCCTTCTTTGATAATTCATAACTTGAGAATGGTTTATCCCATTGAGATGTTCCACATATGGTTGGAAAGCTCTCATCATGCTCTACAACTTTCATTTGGGACTCAAGTCTTGAATCCAAATGGAAATGGGTGAAAAGTGGTGTTAAAGTTGAGAAAAAGAGTGATGGAAAGTGCTGAAAAATTTTCTAAGTGTTGGTCAAAATGTCTTGTAAGCTTCCTAACTCAAAAACCAAGCATTTTTAGACAAAAAGTCATATGGAACAAATTGAAGATCTTGAAAAGAGCTTTCCAATGAGCTTTGAGTCACTCCAATTGGATGTGTGACTTAGGAGTTATGGTCATTCCAAATTATGCTATTAGGGGAAAAATCTCACAAATGACACCTTTCTTGGTCAAAACCCTACTTCTCTTGCAAGAAACCTCATGAAACTTGATATGGATACTTTGAATACTTCATGAGACATTATATAATTATTAGAACCAATGATTGCTTCATTTGAACCAACACTTCAAAGATTAGGGTTTCAGTCAAAACCCTAATTTGACTGTGAATGCACTGAAGTTAGATCTTGTAGGCTTGCTTCCTTCTTCACATCTAAAGTTCTTAGGAGACTCTTGAGGATGTTTGATAAACCATAGAATCCTGAATTAGGGTTATAGGGTTCATCTTGATGAAAATCAAAGCCATTGACTGACATGTCTCAAGGAAACCCTAATCTAAACACAAAAGAAACAAACTGCAAGATATGGGTTAGTTTAAACAATGCAGATGATTGACCTAAGATGCAAAAATGAAGATGACATCTAAGGGGTAAAATTTGGGGTACAACTGTTGCCCCTATTTAAATAACTTCACCGGATAACATGAGTGATGATAGTCCTCGTGAAATCATGGTGAAAGGTATTTAAATATAGATAACCGAAAATGTTGCCCTTAGATGACATCCACATGCTAAGGACAAGCAACAGACATGCAAATGCTGACATGCCATGAACTTCTAGTATGATGATATGATGTTATGATAGATGCAAACAGACCAAACTCCAGATGAAGAGCTTACTGGGAAAGGATGAAGGCTAGTATCCATGAGGAAAACTCACTGGGGATACAGACTAACCAACATACGAGACTCAAAGAGGAGACTCTGAGGAAACATTGGGAAAAAATAAAAGCACACTCTTTACTGGGCATGGAACCAGAAAGGAGACATGATCTCTACTGGGGATCAATTTGGAATAAAAGGACATCAACAAAAGATTTTCTGGAATTTCTTATACTGAAGAGTTCAAACGGGATCTTCAAGAAAAACCAGAAAAGACAGAGAAATAAATATCCAGAAAAACATCAGATGGCAAAAGAAACCAGTCATCCAATAATGGCTTTGAATGAAAGGTACAAGTCACAATATCTAATAATGGCTTTAGATAAAAATGAACAAAGCAGGGATCCAATAAGGCATTAGATACAAAGAAACCAGTCATCCAATAATGGCTTTGAACAAAAGGTACAAATCACAATATCTAATAACGGATTTAGATAAAGTGAACAAAAGACTCGATCTAAAAAAACATCAGAAAGAGAGACACATCCGGAAAGGCATCGAATGGTAGAGAAACCAGACATCCAATAATGGCTTTGAATGAAAAGTACAAATCACAATATCTAATAATGGCTTTAGATGAATGTGAACAAAGACTGCATTCAAGAATGGCATTGAATGCAAAGAAACCAGTCACCCAATAATGGCTTTGAATGAAAGGTATGACTCACAATACCTAATAATAGCTTTAGATAAATGTGAACAAAGACTTCATTCAAGAATGGCATTGAATGCAAAAAAACCAGTCACCCAATAATGGCTTTGAATGAAAGGTATGACTCACAATATCTAATAATAGCTTTAGATAAATGTGAACAAATACTGCATTCAAGAATGGCATTGAATGCAAAGAAACCAGTCACCCAATAATGGCTTTGAATGAAAGGTATAAATCACAATATCTAATAACGACTTTAGATAAAGTGAACAAACAAGACTATATGGCGTTGAATAAAAGGACACCAGGCATTCAATAATGGCTTTGAATGGAAGGTACAAATCATAATAGCTGAGAATGGCACCGAATTATAGCGAGAAAGACATCCAGGAATGGCACTGAATGCAAAGGAGAAAACTTATCCAGGAATGGCACTGAATGGACAAATAAGACTTTCAGGAATGACACTTAATGAAAAGGACAGGTAACGTTCTGGTAAGGCGCCAAGTAAATTGGACTTTGACCATAAGGTAAGACGTGGATAACGACGTGACCTCGGGAGAAATGCAAATGAGGATGAAACACTTATGATATGCACATGTATATGAATTATGCAGATGATACATGATCAAATGCAAATGCGGATGCTGACGACACCGCTCGACTCTTTTGTGGGAGAAGACAAGACTGGAAGACTGATTCCTCAACACGGAGATCACTGCCATTCTGCTTGGGATTAGAGATGTTAATGCTGAACACATCATCTGCCACATTGGAGAACTGTATCAAGTGATGGTCCTTGTAGGAAGGATGGAAAGTTGCTTGGGGATTCTTCAAATTAACTGCCCCAGATTAGCTGACTGTTGTAGATGAACTGATCATTGCTTCAGTTTGTGTGAGTCTAGAAAGAACCGTTTCATGGTGCTCTTAGAAAGCTTTCCCTAGTCTAAGTCTTGAAAGATGATTGTTTTTGCTGTACACTGGGATTGCTTGCCCCAGTATGAGTCTTGAAGTATCTTCTGAATAAACCAATTCTGAGAAGTCGCCATTAAACCACAAATCTTGAACTGATTCTAAACAGGATATGGAAGGAACTTGCCCCTGATTGGATCACCGACCAAGTTTCTTAATTGTTTGAAAATTCTTTGAGAGGAAAGCCAGTTTGCAAACAAAAGTACTTGTACAAACATGGTAAATGCAAAGTTCATGCAACTTTTGAAATCAATCATTTTGAAAGAGGTGCAAAGTATATGAGTCACTGGTCTGAACACGGTGGTTCAAGACATTAAAGTGAAAAGTTTGAGCAAAGGGTGCAATGCCCCAAAATGGATGATCTGCAAAGATCTTTTTGGAGTCAATTTACGCAACCTTGCTGTAGTATGCTTTTAAAATAACCTCGCTTCAATTAGGTCTTTTGAGGGTTGTAATGTGGTCTGGTTCACGGTTTAAGAAGCAAAGGATAAAGGCTCAAAGTTTATTTGTGACCCACCCAATCTACGTGATGAACCTCCAGCCCTACGCTCAGTTAACTCAGACTATGCACTCAAGTTCCCATAGGTTAGGAATTGCACTGATGATAATAATGATGGTTCAGAAATCAATAGACTCTAAATGGTAGTCACCACTTCCCTATAACATTTAGTTTTTTTTTCATTGAGGATTTTTATGGTAAGGATTTAAAGATTTCTCTTTTTTATTATCCCTAACTTTTGCCTGAACTGTTTCTTGTGAATCTTACAGTCAGCGGGATGCCCCAATTTTGCCTAAGTCTCCTTCATAGGTTTCGACTTAGCGAGCTTTTTCTTTTTTTGATTTTTATCTTTTTTTTGAAAAAAAGTGACTGTCTGGCTTAATAATTACGGCGAACCATCATCGGCTTTCGACTTGAAAGACATCTTCGACACTTGCTTGTTGTGTGCGAAGGAAAACTGTGAGTGCAACATTTTGTTGAAAGTCGTCTTGCATGAAGCTCTTGTAATTGAATGCACAATCCAGTTAACTGAGAACTACCCTGCCCCAGGTTAAGATTGCGGGTTTTTGTTTGTAAAGAAAGAAACTCCTACTTCTAGGCTCGAAGGGGTTAAAGAGGGGTTATCTTCCTTATGTCTCCAGTGTTTAGGGATTGAAACAATGCCTTACATCATCAGCAAAGTTTTGCTTTGAAAGCATACCAACAGCAATTATGAGTATTTACGTTTTCATCATCCTCCATCCAATCTTTGCATAATCAAAAGAAAGCGGGAAAAGAGATAGAATATTTTGCAATAGAAAGCATAAAGATGTAAATAGCAAACACAAATGAATTGAATCAAAAATTGCAATGCTCATTTCATTAATTTTGAAAGTATAAACATAGTTTAAAGCAAACAACCATTACAAAATAAAGAAAGTGCAAATAACAAGAAACAAAGGCCTAGTGACTAATCAAACACAAGGATGAGCTGTCCTGTCTTTAAGAAGTAGCTGAGTCGAAGTCGACTGAGGCTTCACTTGGCGTGCCCTGGCAGAGGATTGCTCTGAACATTGGGATTGTCCTTAAAGGAGAGGACTTTGTTCCTCATCAGCTCTTGTACTCTAGCCTTCAATGCAAAGCAATTTTCCAAGTTATGGCCTGCACCACCTTGATGGTATTCACAATGGAGATCGGCCCTATAGCCGGCTGGAAGAGGATTTGGAGGAGGAGGCAGAGGCCTTGTGGTAATCAAATCTTGTTGAACCAAACAAGGATAAAGTTCCGTGTAAGTCATGGGAATGGGATCAAATTGACCCCTATTACGATACTGGCTCTGTCCTGCAGCTGGACGTTGGAAAGCTTGAGTTGGTCGAGGTGCAGCAACCACAGGAGTAACAACAGCAACAACAGGGTGAATGGTATACCGAGGTTGGGGACGAGGTTTTCTTGCTTCAACCATGATAGCATTAGTCTGTTCTTTCTTTCTCTTCTGGAAGTTCCCATATGATTTTTTCACAGCATTTGAAGATTCAACAGCCTTTGATACTTTTCCCTTCTTAAGACCTTCCTCGAGTCTTTGGCCAATAGTAACCAAATCAGTGAAATTAGAGGAAACACTTCCAACCATTTTCTCCAAATAGAACGGGGACAAGGTATCCATAAACATTCCAGTTAACTCCTTCACGGCCAGGGGAGGTTCCACTTGGGAAGCCAACTCTCTCCAGCACTGAGCATACTCCTTAAAAGACTCTTTATCATTCTGAGACATGTTTTGCAGTTGACGGCGATCAGGAGCCATGTCAAGGTTATACTTGTATTGCTTCATGAAGGCATTGGTGAGGTCTTGGAAGCTATGGATAGAGTTTTACTCGAGACCCATGTACCATTTAAGTGATGCCCCACTCAAGCTATCCTAAAAACAATGGATAAGCAGCTTTTGATTCTTGGCATGAGCAGTCATCCTGCGAAGATACATGACCAAATGAGCTCTTGGGCAAGAATGACCCTTGTACTTCACAAAATCTGGAGTTGTAAACTTTGGAGGTATAACAAGGTCAGACACTAAGCACATGTTGTCTGCATCTACATTAAAGAAATCAGTACCCTAAACGGCTTTGAGTCTTCTTTATATGCTTTGAAACTGCTCTCGGACAACTTCGGGTTCAACAAAGTCCTCATGGTCATCACCTTGGGCACTGGCAGCATTGTACTCATAGTGGGGATCCTCAAAGGGAGCTCGAGTAGTCCGAACTATACGTTGAGGCTCGGTAAAAATAGGAGCTTGAAACACTGGTCTAGCAACTTGACTAATCATAGCATTAGATGCAAGAGGTGGAGAATAGTTGTGTGGCAAACCAAACTCTGGCCAAGTTGAAGGTGGCACTTGAACTGGTGGAGGATCAGCACTTAAAACTTCCTGGATGACTGTCCTTTGGGGAGGCTCTCCTCTAGCAAGCAAAACTTGAAGCATCTCAGTGAGTTTAGTCATACTTGATTTGAGGTCATCGATCTCTATTCGGACCTCAACATTGTGTATCTCTTGTTCTGACATCCTTTGTCTGTATTTAGCTCTAGTCCGATATCGGTGTTGAGGAATCAACTTGACGACTAACAGATGACACTAGAAGGTAGAGACAATTGGCAATGAGCAACTGGACAAACAGACACATGCAAAGAAACATGCAAGGATGCAAATGATATGCAATGCAAAACAAATAGGATGCAAAACACACATAGCAGGATCAAGGGTTCGAGATCACAGCATGGAGTCTGAATAAAGAACTAACCACGGGTGTGTACTAGGGTTTTTGTATCCGTAGAACAGGGTTCTAAGAAGTTCCCAGAGTCTACAACCCATCTTTCGGATTTTATCGACTTTCCGAATGACTCGGTAATCAACAAAATTCTCAAGAGAATCTCGTCTGAGTGTAGTATCGCGTGATAACCATTTCAGAAATAGACTCCCTCATGGTCACCGCACTACGTCCTAAAAGGCCAAGTGGGGTTAAAGGTAACTACGGTTCTCAGAATCACGGGCACTTAGGTCAAGAGTAGTAACGTTTTCACGAATAGAATCGTTCAACATGACTAAACTCCCAAGAGGGCCTCAACTGAGTGATGGTGTCTCAAGTCAACTTTTTCAGGAATCGACTCCCTCAAAGCCTCCTTGAATATACCATCGTCCTATCATAAGTGTACGCTCAAGTCCGGGTATAGGACTTATCTCACCACTCAAGGTAGCAACCCTGCATACAGAAAACCTCAAGCACAACAGGTATATATACAGATATAAATATGCAAATGTACAAGCAAACAAACATGTAAATAACACAAATACAAACAAGATAGGCTTAACCCTCTTAGGGGAGGACCAGCAATAGGTCTAACTGTCCCCAGTGAAGTCGCCATTTCTGTTGCGGTGAAAATCGGATAACAAGCTATTAATTAACTTGCATCATATTTCTTTTACAACCGACTTTGATTTATCCAAAGGAAAGGTTCAAGATCGTTAAAAAACCTAAAGAGGGGAGATCTAAGGTTCGGGGGTTGGTTACGCCTAGGGAAGGTATTAGCACCCTAAACGTCTGTAGTACTCTACGAGAACCTCTTGTTTTAATTTGTGTTATGCTATGTTTGCTAAAGGTTGAAGGGAGAAGAGATTAATGGCTATCTCTTGTGAAATGGTTTTGAGGTTAAAAGGGAATTTGAGCTATCTATGACATGAAGTCAATAGAGAGACTTTCCTTTGGAAGGAGGGTCAAGTATGAATAAGTGTGAACATGGTATATACAGTGTGAATATGGACAAGAATATGATCATATAGACAAAGAACAAGTCTATTTTTATACTTCTAAACAAAATATTAGTGACCAAAGATCAAAGATTAACAAGAAAAGTCATGAACAAAAGTTTAACAACTTGTCTAAGGATGGAAAGATAAAACTTCTCAAATTAATAATTAATCCTAAATAAGCATTTAAGAAGAATTATTAAAAACAAAAAAATTAAATAAAGATTAAAAATATTTTTGGAAGTTTTTTTTAGAATAAATGAAAAGTTATAAAATAAATGAAATAAAACATTTTTAGAAAAAAAGATTTGAATAAAGAAAATATTTGAAATTAATAAAAATAAAAAAAGAATTAAAAAACGCAAGGGGGGGTGTATGAGTGATTCTGGCTAGTTGAAAAATAAGAGGAAATGAAATTGGGCAAGAAAATGAGGGGTGTGGACAGCAAATTGGGGCGCAAGGCCTAGATTGGAAAAGAACAAGGCAATCAGGCGAAAATCAGAAATAAAATGCAAAAGGGTTGATCCAAGGATCGAACCCAGGCATGGCAAGTGATAGGCGAGTTATGTGCATGTGTGTGACCGTTGGGACGGCGTGTTTCATCCGTTCATTACACCCTTCAAATAATACATAAGCCACATTAAGATATGAAATATATTGAAATAAAACAACACGCGCCCTGAACATGTAGTGTGTGCAGTAGTGGTACGTGATATCAAATGGACAGTGGTATTAATGCACTAACAGACAAAACAAAAGCACACCACCAATCACCAATCACGCATGGAAATAAAAACATGCAGAAACATTAAACACCATTGTGTTTCCATCTACAACACTAACACAAATACTCAACTTCCAACCATCATAAATCAATCAAAACTTAACCAAACAACATGAAATAAAAAACTAAAATGAAGTACTCTTCATGAAGAACAAGATGCAGCCATAAGTTAGAGAAGATAGTGTTCAAAACCTGAGCAGTACGCGAATGAAATCCAGGGTCCAAAATAGAAATTCAGTTTAAAAAAAATATATACTTTCTGCTCATATTCAAAACAGCAACATGATATGGCAACTAATTTCTTGAACTCACACATGAATGAACGAAATATTAAGAGCTCAGCAACAAACTCACATGAATTGGAGACAAACCAAAAACAAACTCAAAACAAATACAGATGCATAAAAGACGGCTTCATATAGCAGCATTAGAACAAACCTTCATTCAAATACTATAGCATCTCATGATAACATGAACACCCAAATAATAGCATGCATACACAGCACATCAAAGACATGTGTGACACAACATAAGTAGCAAACACATAATGCACTCACAAAAATAACACATTATTGCACATAGAAAAGTCACTTACAGCTTACACATCACATCAACATTATCAGCTTCGAGACTCAGATATGATTACCATTCATAGAACTCGTTCGCACTACAGACCCAACTAACATGCTATGAGGATTCAATATTACATAATACATAAGCACCAATGTCACACGACAAAATAGCATAGCACACACACAACAACACCTAGAGTACATAACTAGCAGGTCTCATACATCACAACAAACAACATACATATAATGCCATAGAACAAGAATAATTCTGACACAACCTCACAACACTAGTGCACATTACCTTATGACTTATGCATTCTAAACTGTCATGTCTACAAGCTTTTAACATTATATGGCATATCATAATGATGTTGTCCACATCCATAAAACCTCAACAGAATGAAAAAAGGAAGTTGACACACATTATGCTCGTAAAGACATAGTTGGTATCATGGCATCAATCCAAAGTAAAACAGAAGCAGTATATGAACGTGATAAAACCTTAACTCTCCAACCATACAAACTTCATAACCAAACTAGCCAACATGTTCCAAAACTCACACATGATATCAACACTTAAACCACCAGGGCAGCCATGGATAAGTTAGGGTTTTCTCACAACAAACTTAACATGAGGTTACAATAATAAGATACATACCAAGCATTTTAAACATTAAGGCAATAGTAAAGATGATCTAACATATGTAATGCAATTAACATAGTATGCTGAACATTGTAAATGAGAGTTTGAGAGACTTACCTCTTTTCCAAGCAAGTTGCAAGAGTTTCTTCTCCTTCCCTCAGCTAGCTCACGTGTGCTCTTTCAAAAGCAAGTTTCAGAATCTTTTTGTGTTTTGTTGTTGGTGTTGATTTGAAGAGGAGAAGGGTCCCATTTATAGGGAACTCAGCTGGTCCATAAGAGTGAAAAACCATCGTGCCAAGAGTTTGTCTTGGAGGGAAAGATCATGGAAAGGATTTAGGAGATGGCTTGTTCTGATCACAACAACATAGAGCCAAGTGAAGTTCTCTTTTGATGCAAATAGGTCAGAGAAGTAGTATTGTTTTGGTTTGTGTCTTGTGGTTCAAGGAAGTACACGAGGGAAATGTTTAAGGTGGCTTGCAAAGGTGAACATGAGAGTACAAAAGTAAACATAGGCAGCGTGCTTTTAGGATAAAGTGAAGTGAGGTTAGGAAAGGATGTGGTGGCTCTGCAGAGAGTGTACTTGAAGAGATAAGAAAGAAATTCAAACTCAAAATTATGTGTTCTTGGTGCAAAAACTATTTCGTATGGCCATATTCCTCACATGAGATCTCTTGACTTGATGATCCAAATTCCATGCTCTTGGCTGCAATGGAAAGCCCTTGCATAATACTTCAATGTTGATGTTGGAAAGTAGTTGAAACAATGCCTTGAATTGGTAGCAAAATGCCTCACAAGTCGTGTCCTCCAAACTGCCCAAAAGAACTTAGAAAATTTCTAAGTTTGTAGAAATTTGACAATTTCAAGTGCCCTTCTTTGATAATTCATAACTTGAGAATGGTTTATCCCATTGAGATGTTCCACATATGGTTGGAAAGCTCTCATCATGCTCTACAACTTTCATTTGGGACTCAAGTCTTGAATCCAAATGGAAATGGGTGAAAAGTGGTGTTAAAGTTGAGAAAAAGAGTGATGGAAAATGCTGAAAAATTTTCTAAGTGTTGGTCAAAATGTCTTATAAGCTTCCTAACTCAAAAACCAAGCATTTTTAGACAAAAAGTCATGTGGAACAAATTGAAGATCTTGAAAAGATCTTTCCAATGAGCTTTGAGTCACTCCAATTGGATGTGTGACTTATGAGTTATGGTCATTCCAAATTATGCTATTAGGGGAAAAATCTCACAAATGACACCTTTCTTGGTCAAAACCCTACTTCTCTTGCAAGAAACCTCATGAAACTTGATGTGGATACTTTGAATACTTCATGAGACATTATATAATGATTAGAACCAATGATTGCTTCATTTGAACCAAAACTTCAAAGATTAGGGTTTCAGTCAAAACCCTAATTTGACTGTGAATGCACTAAAGTTAGATCTTGTAGGCTTGCTTCTTTCTTCACATCTAAAGTTCTTAGGAGACTCTTGAGGATGTTTGATAAACCATAGAATCCTGAATTAGGGTTATAGGGTTCATCTTGATGAAAATCAAAGCCATTGACTGACATGTCTCAAGGAAACCCTAATCTGAATACAAAAGAAACAAACTGCAAGATATGGGTTAGTTTAAACAATGCAGATGATTGACCTAAGATGCAAAAATGAAGATGACATCTAAGGGGTAAAATTTGGGGTACAGCAGATACCTTCCATTGCCTTCTTGAGAATCATGTCTTTCACTAGCATCTCAAGGAATCAACCTCCAAGCCGTTAGACAACGACATGACCCTCTCAAGCATCCTGGTCTTCACTTTACCGCTCAAGGAACAACATCCACTAAGCTGTTAGAAAAACACTTAGTCATCTCAAGCATTCTAGTCTTCACTCGACCGCTCAAGGAACAATACCTTTTACAAGGATTTTCTTGTGAACTAATATGCTTCTTACAAGTTGATTACACAATTGAAGTACAAGAACACCTAAGTGTTTCTAGCAAGATATGAGCAACAACTCCTTGCTTTCTAATATAAAACTATCTAAAGAATAAATCTCTGAGAGATTATAAAGCACACTAGTTCTATATTGCTTAAAAGCTTTCTTATTGAGCACTACATTTTCTTTTCATGAGCTGTAAGCTTCTTTATAATGTACTTCTTTCTTGAGTAGGTAATGCTTCTTCCAACTTAACTATCAAGATCAACTAAATTACTATGCTTCACTTATTGATGTTTCACTTGACTAGTTTCACATGGCCTTAGCATATTGCATCGTTGTGCACTCTTCAGCAGTTTGCTTCAGCTTCTTCTTTATTGAGCATTCTTCATTTAAGCTTCAGCTTGTAGCATTTTGTACTCCTTTCTTGAGCTTTAATGTTTTTTCCGATTTAACCATCAAGTTCAACTAAGCTATATGCTTCACTTATTGATGTTTCACTTTACTAGTTTCATATGGTGTTAGCATGATCATCGTTTATGCACACTTGTAGTAGCATCTTAAAATTTTCTTGCTACATCTTGATTGGTTGTTGTGTTGAATAATAACACTTTAGTATAAAAAACAACCAACTAACTTTTTATCTCTCTCTCTTTTTCTTATGATCAGCGGCTGCTTCCAGCAACTTCTTCAGGCTTCCAAATCTTCAATTTATAGAGCTTGAGAGAATAGATCCATTGAGGGGTATTCTTGGAAATATATTCCAACAGTAATATCCCAACGTTCACATGAAGGAATGGTCAATATCACTGTACAAAAAGTTCTCCTTGCGCCACCTTATTAAGGTAGAGGTCACAGAGTTTTAGTACTATTATATTCAGCTCAAACCCATTTTGATCTTCAGTCTTCTAGCATCTTCAAAGGCTTCATATATTAACTTAATGAAGCATGTTGTAGAAGAGTCATTCTTTGTGTAATCTTCAGAACCACAGTCTTCAGAATCTCAGATCTTCGTTCAGCAGAACCCTATCTTCAGAATCTTCAGCACTTGGTTTCTTTTAGAAGTAATATCTTAAGAGTCTTCAGAACCTATTCCTTCAGAACCTTGTCTTCAGAGTCTTCAGAATTCATTAAGCACATTCTTGTCTTCAGAGTCTTCAGCACTTCGTTCAATCAGAACCTTGTCTTCGAAAACTCTTCAGAACTTGATCTTCATAAATGATGTCTTTAGAATCTTCAGAACCATGTTCACATGAATCACTTCTTTAGAATCTTCAAAACTTGTAACATTAGGAGTGCATCACATTAGAAAGACTTATAGACCTTTCTCATAAAATCTTAATTAGAATGTCCAGAACTAACGTTCATTAGAACCGTTGTATTATAAACATTCATGAATCTTGACTTTATCTCACAAACATATATGTTTTCTTCCAGAGTGTTGATAACAGAGTCTGATGACGTCACACATCTTCTTATCAGAGTCAGAATCATATTGACAACAGCCACACACTAGACAGAAACCATATCATACAGAATTGTTCTCTTAGATAACATGTGTAGTTATCATCAAAACTTAAAGGCCAGATGTAGAACCAAATCTTTTTCTTACAGTAACCTGAGAAAGTGGGTCAAGTGAGGTGAATGTTTACAAGGTTATAAGTGAAGATGGGATTCAACGTTGTACCAGAGTGGAAGTATTGGTGGTCTTCGTCTTCTTCTTCTTCTTCTTCTTCTTGGTTTTAGTGATAGGGGAGTCAGGATCACGTTTTCGAATCTGGAAGAGATAAATTATGAGAGTTTTTCCAAGTGCTGAAGAGATTTTGGAAAAGAAGGAAATACCTTTTTCTTGGGTTCTTCTGTCTGCTTTGGTTCTCATGCGTCAAAAGGTTTCTCGACATCATCATCAGTTGGGTTTTCAGACTCATCTGAATGTCGAAGAATGAGAAAGACGTAGGGTTTTTTCACTGAAAGAGGATACTTAGAGAAATATACATTGTTGTTTTGGGGTTGCTGGCAGGTTGGAGAGAGTATCATAGATTCTCGATAGAAAATTTCCTTTAGAGAAGTGGTTAGTGAGGTACTCCGCCCACCAATCGTGGAACTCGGCTATTGTGTAGAATGATTGTTGAAACTGGAAAGTTGGGAGTTCAATAACTTGGTCGCGAGTGAACTTGGTGCAAATTTTATAATCCTCAAAGCTGAACTTGCATTCCCACCAATAAATATCTTCCTCCCAAACAAAGAGAGAGCGGGGTTGAAATTGGCTGAAACCAAATTGTCTGGCCACTAAGTTAGGATGGTAACCAACAAAGCCATAACCAGGGGTACCCATTTTGATTCTGGTTGACAAGAGTGTAGGAGTCAGAAAAACGGCCCAAACCGCATACAACATAGCAGCTGCTGAAGGAGAAACGACAGGGAACCTATTTCTAAGCCAAGATGGGCCAACCAGGCGATCCATAAAGGGAGCCATTGACCCATCAAAGACTGTGGATTCGAGGAATAAGTTGATGTATTTGATGAGAATCCTTGGTATAGGGTTTTCTTGGGGTGTGATCAGGGCCAACCTAGTACCTTCAATGGCCCTGCCTTCATCTTGTTTCATCAGAGCTTCAAACTTAGTAACATGAAGCTTTGGTTCAAAATTAGCATTCAGCCACAATTGCAAGAGCTATAGGGGACCTGGAACTAGGAAAGATTTACTCTTAGTGTTTTCAAGGAGATGTTTTAGTTTATAAGAGGCCTCTCCAAGTGAATGATAGAGGTTGGCAAGAAGAAGTTTGCTTAGGGAAATCTTTTGTCCTTCATGAAGATGGATAGCTAAAGGAACGAATTTCTTGGCCACTTGCAGAGAGTTAGAGCAAAAAAACATAATAGGATAGCCAGAAAGCCAAGAAGGCCATGTGCTCCTGGTCGGAGACTTCTTCGTTGATTGTGTCATGGTTGTCAAGAATAAAATTATTATAAGTAAAGTGTTCGATGTTGAATTCATTTTTGGTTTCTAGGGTTGGACAGAAAGTCGAGCCTAAGGGATTTAAACCTGTGATGGAGGCTACGTCGAATAAGGTCGGCATCAACATGCTGCAAGGAAACTGAAAATATTTTGGTCGATCCTTCCCAGAAGAAGATCGAAACCAATAACATGACCGAATTGTACTTAGGGCCAGTCCTAGATAGATTTACCATGTCCTAAATACTCAGCTTCTCCCATTGTTGTTGTTTTTTAGTTTGAAACTTATCAAGCCATGATATATACTCTTTACGCGGAGTTGGTGGAGCAGATTGGAACACGCGGTTAGGTTTGACCCTAAAAGATAGGTTAAGAGCACGTTGCTCAAATGCGGAAGGCATTGTGACTAGGTAGCCTGGAAAAAAGCATGTGAGTTTTGCATCTTGCGACCTCTTGGTGGGATAGGGCCCCAAAAAGCCATAGATTTTGTTGAACAGAGAGTAAGGGATTATCATTTGTCTTGCCCAAATAGCAATCTTATTATTTTTAAGTAAAATTTTAGGGAGAAACTATCTTAATTCCTCACTCTCGTTGGGTGGAATGATGAAGGCCAATGGGTTGTGCCCGGTGTCAGATTTAGAAGGCATTGTTTGATTGTTGTCCATGGTTAAAGATGGAGGTTTCTGGAAGAAACTGAAAAGGGTTTATGGTTCTGCGCAAAATAGAGAGTATGAGAAAGAAGAAATGAAAAAGGAGAACAAAAGAGCTGAAAGAGTGTATTTATAAGCTTTCACTGCATCTACTGAATCAAACACATGGTGTCCGTGTGGGAGTGATTGAAGCATTTCGTTGGTTTTTGAAGCATAACATTAATGTGAGTGGAAACAGTTATGGATGACGTGCAAAACCACGATCTCATAGGAAGTAGGAGTAATGATGAGATTCTTAGCGAATCTCAAAAAAAATGAAAATGCGTCGAAAAAAGGTAATGATGACGATGACGTCAACGGAAGTGAAATGGCGTCAAAAAATACAATAAAAAAGGCCACTTCTCTCTTGTTTGTGAAAATCGAAACATAACCTTTTAGGGGGAAATTTGTTACATTGATTTTTTGACTTAACTGTGAGTGGCAAGTATTAATGAGAGTAATAATAAATATGCCGCGTGGAAAGGAAAAATAGAATGGAGTCACATGAAAATCAGGCTGACTCGAGGTCGGAGGTCACATAGAGTGATACCAGTCGAAGATGGTAGAGTCAAAGGACATTGTGAGAAGTTTGGGGACTTAGTGAAATTGAGTACTATGCTATGTTGGCTAAGGTTAGAGTTCACCACTATAATGGAAACAATGTCTACTTGGACACTACATGTGGAAAGTACTACAGAGTGTGTTGTTGTAGTATGGTCAATTTCAAAGACCTAGACGTGGTTAGTCAATTCCGGGAGACCAGTAAAAGTAGTTAATATATTTGAATGGTGCTAAAGAGCGGGAACTGGTTTAAAACAGACGGTTACTCAGAAGCACATGGGAGCTCGTTGGAGGGACCCGCTGCACGAATTTGAGACGTGTCATAATAGGGTTAGTCGGCCGTTCTAAGGCAATTATTTTAGAGTAGTATATAAGGGGACTCATGTTCATAATGTAAGGGGTCCGCAATTGTACACAAATTTCTGCAAACTTAATGTATCTGCGTATTGAGAAACGAGTGAGGAAAGATGTACATATGCATTCCACCATTTATACACTTCAAGCATTTTTACATTCAAGTACTTTTTATGCATTAAATTACCTTTCGGTTGCCTTTACAATTCTTGTCAATTTATCTTACTTGCATTTCGATTTCAAGCCTTTACTTGCATTCTGTTTTTTAGCCTTTTCACCAATAAAGCCTTTCTTTACTTCAAGTGTCATTTAGAAGTCACCAGAAACATTTTCAAGTACATTTCAATTTCTACAGAAAAATGATTTTCAAAGTCACAAACGCACACAAATATGTTTCGGGAGATTTTCGAGTTTAATCCCTTAAGTGTTAATAGAAACTTGTATTTTTTTTTTACCAAATTTCACAGTAAACAATCTTTTCCCTGTTTCTCTCACGAGTCTCATCTACAGTGCTGTTAAAAAAGGAAATTAAGAACAAAACGAAACACCACACCGCTCCACCTACGAAATACAACATTGCACTATTGTAACGAAACACCACACCATCATAACAAAACACCGCAAAATTGTCTACCACAAGTTTATGAAATTACGACGACGTTGACGGAGATACGGAAAAACGAAAGCGTCGCCATTTTGATTCGCATTACCATTTCTTTCTTATATGGTGTGTTCTTTTTCTTTTCATTCTTTCTTTAACCACTGTACCACTTCCTATTGATTGATTGCAACATATTTTCTCATTTCTCTCAAAGCTTCATCGTATTTCGCTTTCTCTTTTGGTTATGTTAATTTGTTAAAGGAAATGAAGATTTTTAAAAATTAGAATAACAGAGGAATTTGAAAAGTGAAAACAAATGCTAGACTTAAAGATCAAGAGACGAAAACAAGAAAAAGACAGTAAGTGATACTTAATAGAAAGTAATGGTTGTGGTTTCAATTTTTAAATAGATTTTGTTGGTGTTAATATTCTCTACAAAGTTACTGTTAAATGTAAACGATGGCATGAAACTTAAGGATTTTCGTTGCTTACAGGTTTTAATTTTTAGAAAGTACTAATTAGAATAAGAAAGAGTTTTAATTTTTAGAAATTAGAATAAGAAAATAATTTAAAAAGTGAGAAAGAATAAAGAAAACAATTATGTCTCACTATGAATTCAAAAATGAATTAAGATTTTAAAAATATATATTTTAAAGAGTAATGTATATTACTCTATGGAATTTTATGTGTGTTTGACTTTATAAACAGTAAAATATGAAGACGTAGTTGATGAATTTACTTCAAAAAATATTCGTAGGAAGGCTTTTTTAAAAAAATTAGATACTTTAAGTTGTATGAATTGATAGTTTAAACAATGCTTTAAATTTTTTGGTGCTTTATTCATTTAATATATAATTTCATTTTTTGCCTTATTTTTAATTATTAAAATAGTCTCTCTTTTTAATTTAGGACCATTTTTTAAATTAGAACAAGATCTCCAAATTGAATGGATCGGCCCTGAATGCAATATATACATACTATAACATATACTTCCTTCATCATTCTAAATTACAAATTTTCTTAACAACATACCGCATAGCGTCGTTATTGCATTTCATATATATATATATATATATATATATATATATATATATATATATATATATATATATATATATATATATATATATATATATATATATATATATATTCATTACCGCATAGTGTCGTTATTGCCAACAATGTTTTTTGTTAAAATACAGACTCAAACACATCTAAACCAAATGCGATTTTTTGCGGTTTTAATTTGGTTTGCAGTTTTTTATTAGGTTGGTTAGGTCTTGAACACCCTATCTTTAATGGTGAAGTTACTATTTTATTTTTTATGAGAAATCAGAAAGAATGTGAAAAGTTTGATACTCCTCCGTCCCACAATAAATGATCTAGTTTACTAATTCACACAGATTAAGAAAAATGAGTAAATGAAAGAGAGAATGATATTTTTACGTAAGTGTCTCTTATCAAGTATTGAGAATTATGAAAGTAATATTAATTAGAGTGTAGAATTAGAAAAAATGTATTGAAAATTAAAATAGATCATTTATTTTTAGACATTTTTTTGTTTCAAATGGATCATTCATTGTGAGATGGACGGAGTACGGTGATTTCCAAAAGTACCTATTTTATAGGCACTTTATTTCAATAGTCACATCATTCCTAAGAGCCGTGTCCCAATAATCTTAAAGAAAGAGAAGAGAGATTTAAATTTTATTTTAAATTTCAAAATAAAAATCTCATTAATTTAATTATCTATCAACCCAAACAATCAACATATTTAAACATCTTTTATTGAAAATCAAACTTTTATTTACATGAGTCACATATTAATAAAATAATCCAACTAAGATTTCAATGTCTCTTTTGTAGAAAATTACTAACAAAACAACTTGAACTAATAAAATAATCACGTGTGAATATATAAGTTTTTGTAAAAGAAATTATTTTAATTTTAAAAATAATAATAATTAAATATGATTTGTTGAATTTATAAAATAAAATAGATTAATTGGATTTATCTATATGATTAAATAGATGAATTCAATTCAATTCATTAAGTGCATGTTTAGACCGAGTTTTACAAGTCTCAAAAGCACTTATGTTTCACTATAAAAACATAATTTTTTATTTGTTTGGGTTTTTCTCCAAAAGCAATTTTCCTCCTCCAAAAACAATTTTCTTAGAAGCTACAATTCATAGCTTTTGAATTTAGTAAGAATCAATTTTACCAAATTCAAGTTTGTCAAAATATTTATATTCACCCACAATTTAAATTGCTACTAGGAGTATATAATTTTTAGTTTGACGAATGAATTGAATAGACTAATTATTGAATGAATTAGATGAACGAAGTCTTATGAATTTTATTGCCATCTTATTATAATTGGTGGTTTCTATGAAGCTTGGTTTGAGGTAGAACCATGTTTGGAGGAATCTTTGTTGGAGGTTCCCCACAAGATACTTTTTGTTTTTTTCCATTAACATTCACAAGATACTTTTGAGCATTGGATTTTTCGTGCAAGTGGTTTGTATTGCCAAAATTGTGATAGTAAACACGTGAAGAATCTATTAAAGAATCATTTGTGGACCAAGCTGCTTTAATCAACAACGGAGCCATTTTTTATTTTGTCTCTGTCTCTCCATTTGTTGTCTTGGATGTGAGTGAAAAAGGAGGCGTCACTGCTTAGTCAATATGGCGTGTGTGTGACAAAGATTCGATTTAACCAATACCACAGTTATCTTCTAAAAAAACATTATACATGAAGCTAAAACAATTACTAAACTCTAACAAATTCTTTTTGAAGGTTCAAGCTATACTTTCATACAATAATGATTTCTTTTTATAAATTTTGTTATTGATTTTACAACAATTTTTCTCATGTAATTTTATAGAAATAATCATAACTTCATACAATAATGATTTTTGTTATAAATTTTGTTATTGATTTTACAACAACTTTTCTCATAAAATTTCGTAGAAAAATTCATATCATGTGTTTGCTAAAATTCACATAAAATCTCAAAGGTAAACCGAACAAACAAACAAAAATATAGCAACCCTGTGCACAGTGGTCAAACCTTCACTAGTGTAACATTTTAGATAATATTTTTTTAAAGTATAGTACTTTGGAAATTTTTTTCAAATTTCTAATTACCATTGTGGTCCTCAGAGTACAATGTCAATGGTATATTTAGATTAATTATTTAATTAATCAAATATGTATTGAGATAATTAATTATTAATTAATTAATTATATTATGGTCTATTGTTATTAAACATTAAATAGATGAGTTGTTTGATTGAGTTTTTGTGTCTGAATGGACCGTGATGGCTTGGACCATTCAGTTAGGTCCAAGAAGAGGTCTCCGCCCTCAGCCGTTTAGCTATTTAAGTGTCTACCCTTTAGACAATTAACATACTCTTGAGAAAACCCTAAACAACAATGAGAGTAGTAATCCTCTTATACTTACTCTACCTCAAACGGAAGTTTTTTCAATTCGACAAGGTACACCTGTAACGCCCATATATAAATACATACATCAAAGCATATATCATACATGAATAATACGTTTGGTACTGAAATATACAAGTTCCTAGTAACACAGTATACATATAAATGCCCAAAAACTAATACAACAACTATGGCATGTTATATATACAAGATGTTCAAAAGATAAAACTAAGAACTAGATCACTAATGATCTCAAAATCTCCACAACGGAAGTCTTGTCACACAAAAGATACGATCCGTAAAGAAAAGTCAACCCACTTTGTCCTTACCCTTCGCCGAACCTGTAGTACCTGTGATGTAAACAACAACGTGGGGTGAGATACATCAAATCTCAGTGAGTTATCTATCTTATATGTCCTCTCGGCTTTACAAGGTTCTAACAAGCTTAACTCAAGTCAAAAGGGAAGGGAAGTGACTTTGAGTACACACACTATATGTTCCCATGCTATTGAGTTTATTAACCCGAAAGTGTATCACTATCGCTAACCCTGTCAAGGCATCCCCTTTCTCCCGCCCTCTTCTACGTCTAGAAGTAGGAACGAGTCATGGACCCTCGTATATTTCTTGGCATACGAAATGGATTCGGGATCATCGGCCCGTACACCGTGATCCGTCACTTCACACGGCCCGTACACCGTCACAAGTCTCTTTACCCGTAGGCTACATTCGTACTATAACATTGGGAATCAAACCTACCAAGAAATCATGCATTCATTACAGAGGAGCGCGTTACTCATGAAATGGCACATAATAGAATAGTGGTTACGATTTCGTGATTCCACATACAACCATTCGGTAATAGACGCACGCCTCGGCCTCTTATGCACGAGCGTCGTCGTAATTGTTATTCCACACTTTCTGACAATTGTTTACGGTAATGTTCCTCACTCTACTTATTTCGTATTTTAACATGCATACATATTCAAACATGTTTCATAATAAGAGCATAGGTAAATAATCATCAATCGCATAACGAAAACACATAATTCAACATATCACAAATTACACTAATTCGCGGTTCTCTCCGATTTATTTAATCGGGCAATAAACAGATATTTCTCACCTCCATTAGTTAGAATATGTTCCTAGCTTCACAACGATACCAAGAATACTCACAACGGATAAACGAGTCAAAAGTTATGAAAGAAACAAGTTGGGGGATCTGTCATGTTCGCATTGCGAAGCAGCCAGTGAATGCTCACTTCCTCATTCGCAGTGCGAAGTTCTCAGCGAATGCCTAGCCAACACTGGTTCGCTACCCCATTCGCAGTACGAACGTCTGGCGGACCGTAGCAGAACCAAAACAAGCTAAAGTTCGCAGTGCGAACCTCTGGCGAATGTTCGCCTCCACCTTCGCCATGCGAATAGCCAGCGAGTGTTCGATTTCCCCTTCGCTAGGGGATTCGCAGTGCGAATCTGGGAAAATTCAGAAATTCTGCAGCGTAACAGCTGAGTTCCCTTGGGTTTAAAACTACCCCAAAACATATCCAAACATCCCACAATCAAAAACAGATGATTCTACACTCATATAGCTTATACTAATCAGTTTGTAACACATTTCAACCGTTAAATTTCATCGATTACCAATTTAAGCAATTTCTCATAAAACCTAACTGAAATTCTGGTACCAGATTTGTGATGTTACGTGTGATGTCACAACAACACACTCTGCAATGGACAATGTAAAACAACAGAAAAGACACAAAGAATTGTTCACCCAGTTCAGTTAAACAACTTACTCTGGGGGCTACCAAGCCAGGGATGAAGTCCACTATTAGTAGTATCAAATTACAGACTCAACAACCCAGTTGACATCTCCTAAACTTAATCACTACTTAATGAACCTTCTACCTAAGAGACCACTTAGGTATGAGAACACTACTCAATCCCTAAATCACTTCAGTGATATAATTCAAAGAATTCACACTTTGAATAACACAACTTGATTCTGCTTCACAGCTTTGATCAAGAACAACTCAAAACAACAACACCAATTCACACTAGAATGGTTTACAATACATACACGAAGACACAAACGACTCTCAGTCTTTAGCACTCTTTCTTCATCTTTTTTTCTTCAAAGGATTGATGCGCTTTATATAGCTATTTGATCTGGTCTTGGACCTGCTACAATATCTGACCTGATTTGTTATTTAAAACTGAATCTTCAACAGATTTTCTCTCTCAAAATCTTCTTAAATCTTCAGCCTTTAAACACTCCTACAAATCTGTTTCAAATCTGTTTGCAACAGAAAATATCTCCTCCGAGATATTCGTATCCAATAACTCCTAACAGCTCTCCCAAAATTCCAGCTAATACGCTTAACCCTAAAAACATCTCAACCCTGATGTTTTAATGAACTGCATATCTGATGTCATGACATCGCATGTGACATTAGACTTCAAAACTTCAACAACTTCAACACCTAACATTATCCAATGTTAAGACTCAATGTTAAGACATCACCCATGTGACATCAACATTGCACAACTTTATTTTACCAAAATTCTAGCCAATCCAAGAGCTAACACCAACTTAAGCTAAAATCCTTTCTAACTCTAGAACTTAAGTTTCTATCTATAACCCACCTTGAATAGATGAAGATGGTGAAGATTGGAAGATGATTTGATGATGTTCTTGATCTTTCCACTTCTAGGTTTCCACTTCTCTTTTTCCTTCCTTTCTCCTTCTTTCTCTCCAACTTCTTTCTATCTCTTTCTTTCTTTGGTTCTAATGAGGAAAATGAAGGAAAAGAAATGATATAGGAAAAATATCATCAATTGCCATACTACTAATTGCCCAAAAAGTCTCTAAAGTTCCAAATATTAAAATACCTCAGAGACAGATAATATTAATTAGATTTGCTCTGAGCTCAACCGTTACTCTAATTATCTTTGCAGATAATTTCTCAGAGTACACTGGAACTCAGTAGATCACAACTAATATTATCCAGAGTAATTAAAATACGGGGTGTTACATTCTCCCCCCCTTAAATAGAAATTCGCCCACGAATTTAAAACAATTACCTGAAAAGATGAGGATAGACCTCCCGAATCTCCGACTCCAATTCCCAATTTGCATCGCCCGGATGCGTCTCATCCCACTGGACCTTAACAAGAGGAATCTCTTTATTCTTTAACACTTTAGTTTCTCTTCCCGTGATACGACTCGGTTGAGGCTCAAACGTTAAATCTTCTTCTATCTCAATTGTATCTGGAAAAATTGGCTGAAGAGGATCTGGGACAAATTTTTGAAGCTGAGACACATGAAAAACATCATGCATCTCGGACAGAGAAGGCGGTAAGGCCAATCTGTAAGCTACTTCACCAATTCTTTCCAAAATTTGATACGGTCCCACGTATCTCGAACTTAACTTCCGCGACTTAAACGGCCCTTTCAACCACAATCTCGGAGTAACCTTCAAAAATACATGATCACCCTCATCAAATTCCAAAGGTCTCCTACGGTTGTCCGCATAGCTTTTCTGACGATCTTGTGCTTGTTTGACCTTATCACGGATCATCCTAATTTTCTCCGTAGTTTCGTGAACAATCTCGGGTCCCAACATTTTATCTTCGCCAACCTCCGCCCAACACAATGGTGTCCTACACTTCCTTCCATATAATGCTTCATAAGGTGCCATACCAATACTTGCCAAATAACTGTTATTATAAGAGAACTCAATCAACGGCAAAAGTTTTATCCAATTTCCTCCACTTCCAAGCACACAAGCTCTCAATATATCTTCCATGGTTTGTATTGTCCGTTCCGTCTGACCATCCGTTTGCGGATGATTCGACGTGCTCAAACACAACTTCGTTCCCATAGCTTGTTGAAAAGCTCTCCAAAATCTCGAAGTAAACTTTGGATCTCTATCCGAAACGATAGTAGTGGGAATACCATGCAACCCCACTATTTCCGAAATGAACAACTTTGCGAGATGACTTGCCTTATAAGTAGTCTTTACGGCCAAGAAATGAGTAGACTTCATTAACCGATCTATAATTACCCAAATCGAATCATAACCGCCTTGCGCACGGGGTAATCCCACCGCGAAGTCCATCGAAATACTATCCCATTTCCACACCATAATTTCTAAAGGTTACAACAAGCCACCCGGCCTTTGGTGTTCTATCTTCACTTGTTGGCATACCGCACATTCCGACACGCATACCGCAACATCCTTTTTCATCCCGGACCACCAATAGTCTCTCTTTAGATCTTGGTACATCTTTGAAGACCCCGGATGTATAGTAAAAGCACCCTTATGCGCTTCTTCCAAAATCCTCCTTTTTAACTCCGTGTTAACCGGAACACAAATCCTTTGGTTAAACAAAATAATCCCATCGGTAGCTCGCACAAAACCCAGTTGAGTCAGCATCTCTTGTAACTTCTCATTCAATCCTTGTCCTTGTCGGATTTCCTCTCTAAGAGTAGGGGTGACATTCAAATTCCCCATAATCACACAATTAGGAGTCCAGTTAAATTGAAGATTTAGATCTCTAAACTTTTCCATTAAGGCATATTCTAACATCATCAAGTCGGCACTATGCAACAATTTCTTACTTAAAGCATCTGCCACTTTATTCGCTTTACCCGGATGGTACTTAAGTTCCAAATCATAATCCTTCAAATACTCCATCCACCTCCTTTGACGCATGTTCAACTCTTTCTGGTCAAAAAGATACTTTAGACTCTTGTGGTCACTGAACATCTCAAAACTTACACCATACAAATAGTGACGCCACACTTTTAAAGTAAACACAACTACCGCCAATTCTAAATCATGCGTTGGATAATTCTCTTCATGGACTTTCAACTGTCTAGAAGCATAAGCTACCACATGTCCATCTTGCATTAACACACCGCCTAAACCCTTTTTCGATGCATCACAATATACCTCATACGACTTGCTAGGATCAGGAATAATCAAAATAGGAGCGGTCGTCAATCTTTCCTTCAAACTCATGAAACTTCTCTCACAAGCCGAATCCCACTCGTACGAACAATCCTTCCGAGTAAGTCTCATCATTGGTAAAGCCATTTGAGAAAAGCCTTTAATAAATCTTCTATAATAACCTGCTAATCCCAAGAAACTCCTAACTTCGGCAACGTTCTTCGGTCTCTCCCAATTAATCACCGCCTCTACTTTTGATGGATCCACTGCCACGCCTCCTTGAGATATGACGTGTCCAAGAAAATTAACCTCCGACCTCCAAAACTCACACTTACTTAGCTTGGCAAAAAGTTGTCTCTCTTGTAAGATGGATAAAACGATTCTTAGGTGTTCTCCGTGCTCTTGAGGATCACGAGAATAGATAAGAATGTCATCAATGAAAATCACCACAAATTGGTTCAAATAAGGTTGAAATATCATATTCATATAATCCATGAAAACTGCTGGAGCATTCGACACACAGAAAGGCATTACTAGGGATTCATAATGACCATAACGGGTCCTAAACGCAGTTTTCGATACATCCAAACTCTTCACCCGAATCTGATGATAACCATACCGTAAATCAATCTTCGAGAACACGCAGGCTCCTTTCAATTGATCTAACAGATCGTTTATCCTTGGTAATGGGTATTTATTCTTGATGGTGGCCTTATTCAACTGACGGTAATCAATACACAACTGCATTCCACCATCCTTCTTCTTTACCAATAACACTGGAGCTCCCCAGGGCGAAACACTTGGTCTAACAAAATGCTTAGCCATCAATTCTTCCAATTGATCCTTTAATTCTCTTAATTTGAGGGTGCCATCCGATATGGAGAAATGGATATTGGACCCGTTCCCGGTATCAGGTCAATAGAAAATTCCACTTCCCTCTCCGGAGCAAGAGAAGTGATATCCTCGGGAAAAACTTCCGGAAACTCGCAGACTACTGGAATACTCAGAACCTGAAGGTTGTCGTTCTCATCCTTTGTGAGAACCAAAAGGACAGATTTTTCATTCTCAAACAAGAAATTAATCATTCCTACCGTACCTTCTAAAATAGTAGTCAACACATCCTTCGGAGTAGCCTCCACGGAAGGAATAATAATTAACTTCTCCTCACAACCGATAAAGACTGAATTAGCAGAAAGCTAATCCATTCCCAGAACAACATCCACTTTCTTAAGCGGCAAACAAATAAGATCAATCTGGAAAATTCTTTCATTCACCGATAGAACACAATTTTCACACATCAACGGCATTTCAACAATCTCATCCATGGCAGTAGTAACCACCATGGGTGGAGACAACGAAATAGCTTGTAACCCCAGTCGCTTCATACATTGCATCGATACAAAAGAATGTGTTGCTCCACAATCAAATAACACAAAACAAGGATTTTCATTAACAAGACACGTACCAGCAATCAAGGAATTGTCACCCTTTGTCTTCCTTGCATCCAAGGTATACACTCGCCCGGTATTCTTCTCTTGCATTTGATTTCTATTTTGAGGACAATCTCTCGCCCAATGGCCCACTTTATGACACCGATGACACTCTACTCCTTCGAAGCGACATCTACCGTAATGCATCTTTCCACAAATACGGCACACCGGAGGTGCACTAGTCTTAGAACTCTGAACTTGCTTCCCTTTGAAAGATTGTTGCCTTGGTCTAAATTGTTGATTCGATCTCCCTCGGTCACTTGGATTCAACCTACTCAATTCTCCTTCCGCTTGTACCTTCTTCAAACTATGCTCCGCCACATAACACTGCCTTAACAATTCAGCATAGCTAGTGAATTCCCGCTGAGATACGCTATGTGAAATTTCAGCCCTTAAACCAAACAGAAACTGATCAATCTTTCACCTCTCATCAGGAGCATACATGGCTTGTCTAGAATAAGTAGCCATAACCTCGAACTTTTCCGCATAGGAAGCCACAGTCAAGTTACCTTGTCTCAGCTGCTGAAACTCGAATTCCTTTTGAGACCTTAAGGAGCTTGGAAAGTACTTCTCCATAAAAGTTATCTTAAATTGTTCCCATACCTTCGGTACCTCTTGAATTGTCATTAAGGATGAAGCGCTTTCCCACCATCTCATGGCAGGACCCTTTAATAAGTGAGAAGCGAATACCACCTTATTTTCCTCACTGCACTGAACTATTAAGAAAATCTGCTCTATACCGGATATCCATTCATGCGCCTTCACCGGATCTAATCCTCCCTGAAACTCCGAAGGATTCATGCGAATGAACTCCCTAAAGGTTTCCCCTGCAGCTTCAGGAACAACCACTGGAGGATGCAAGCCACCAGCCATTTGCTGTGCCATTTGTTGCACAAACTGATTCTATTGCTGCTGCATCTGCTGCATGAATTGATACAAAGGGGCATTCCCTTCGTCCCCTGGTGGATTTGTCCCTGCTGGAGTAGTTCTCGGTCTACCACGGTTGTTTATGCGTCTGTCAGCCATGTTCCTAAATGTCATATAGATAGGATTAAGTTGATTAGGCTCAACACCATAAATATAACACGTAAGACCAATGGCGACACAACACATATGAAACGGAAAGAAAATACTTATACTATTTCATGGCTAGGTCGAGGATACGACCTGCTCTGATACCAACTGTAACGCCCATATATAAATACATACATCAAAGCATATATCATACATGAATAATACGTTTGGTACTGAAATATACAAGTTCCTAGTAACACAGTATACATATAAATGCGCAAAAACTAATACAACAACTATGGCATGTTATATATACAAGATGTTCAAAAGATAAAACTAAGAACTAGATCACTACTGATCTCAAAATCTCCACAACGGAAGCCTTGTCACACAAAAGATACGATCCGTAAGGAAAAGTCAACCTACTTTGTCCTTACCCTTCGCCGAACCTGTAGTACCTGTGATGTAAACAACAACGTGGGGTGAGATACATCAAATCTCAGTGAGTTATCTATCATATATGTCCTCTCGGCTTTACAAGGTTCTAACAAGCCTAACCCAAGTCAAAAGCGAAGGGAAGTGACTTTGAGTACACACACACTATATGTTCCCATGCTATTGAGTTCATTAACCCGAAAGTGTATCACTATCGCTAACCCTGTCAAGGCATCCCCTTTCTCCCACCCTCTTCTACGTCTAGAAGTAGGAACGAGTCATGGACCCTCATAGATTTCTTGGCATACGAAATGGATTCGGGATCATCGGCCCGTACACCGTGATCCGTCACTTCACACGGCCCGTACACCGTCACAAGTCGCTTTACCCGTAGGCTCCATTCGTACTATAACATTGGGAATCAAACCTACCAAGAAATCATGCATTCATTACAGAGGAGCGCATTACTCATGAAATGGCACATAATAGAATAGTGGTTACGATTTCGTGATTCCACATACAACCATTCGGTAATAGACGCACGCCTCGGCCTCTTATGCACGAACGTCGTCGTAATTTTTATTTCACAATTTCTGACAATTGTTTACGGTAATGTTCCTCACTCTACTTATTTCGTATTTTAACATGCATACATATTCAAACATGTTTCATAATAAGAGCATAGGTAAATAATCATCAATCGCATAACGAAAACACATAATTCAACATATCACAAATCACACTAATTCACGGTTCTCTCCGATTTATTTAATCAGACAACAAATAGATATTTCTCACCTCCATTAGCTAGAATATGTTCCTAGCTTCACAACGATACCAAGAATACTCACAACGGATAAACGAGTCAAAAGTTATGAAAGAAACAAGTTGGGGGATCTGTCATGTTCGCATTGCGAAGCAGCCAGCGAATGCTCGCTTCCTCATTCGCAGTGCGAAGTTCTCAGCGAATGCCTAGCCAACACTGGTTCGCTGGCCCATTCGCAGTGCGAACGTCTGGCGAACCGTGGCAGAACCAAAACAAGCTAAAGTTCGCAGTGCGAACCTCTGGCGAATGTTCGCCTCCACCTTCGTCGTGCGAATAGCCAGCGAGTGTTCAATTTCCCCTTCGCTAGGGGATTCGCAGTGCGAATCTGGGAAAATGTAGAAATTCTGCAGCGTAACAGCTGAGTTCCCTTGGGTTCAAAACTACCCCCAAAACATATCCAAACATCCCACAATCAAAAACAGATGATTCTACACTCATATAGCTTATACTACTCAGTTTGTAACACATTTCAACCGTTAAATTTCATCGATTACCAATTTAATCAATTTCTCATAAAACCTAACTTAAGCTAAAATCCTTTCTAACTCTAGAACTTAAGTTTCTATCTATAACCCACCTTGAATAGATGAAGATGGTGAAGATTGGAAGATGATTTGATGAAGATTTGATGATGTTCTTGATCTTTCCACTTCTAGGTTTCCACTTCTCTTTTTCCTTCCTTTCTCCTTCTTTCTCTCCAACTTCTTTCTATCTCTTTCTTTCTTTGGTTCTAATGAGGAAAATGAAGGAAAAGAAATTATATAGGAAAAATATCATTAATTGCCATTCTACTATTTGCCCAAAAAGTCTCTAAAGTTCCAAATATTAAAATACCTCATAGACAGATAATATTAATTAGATTTGCTCTGAGCTCAACCGTTACTCTAATTATCTTTGCAGATAATTTCTCAGAGTAAACTGGAACTCAGTAGATCACAACTAATATTATCCAGAGTAATTAAAATATGGAGTGTTACAACACCGTTATAATTATTCGTGATTATTGTTTGATTAAATGATATGCTATAATTTGTGTATATTCGATTCGATTAAATCTATCAATTGGTATTAAAGTCTGATTGAGATATATTTTATGGCCATTGTTTGAATCACAATCTTGTTGTTTTTTTTAATAAGCAAAAGTATATTATGTAATAAGGATACAAAGGGGTATCCGAACCCGTATACAATTCCAACCAATTTCACCAAAACTTCCCCCGATTAATCATCGGCCTAAACCAAGAAAAAAATCCAACCTTACAAAGGGGCCTACAAAAATTCCAAAGGAACATTGACCCACTCATAATAATTACATATGTTGGCATTCTTATGTTTTTTACCAATCCACCACCAAGAAAAAAGAACTATCTTATGATTAATGGTTTCTAAATCCCAAACCTTATCCTTAAACATAATTTTGTTCCTCCACGCCCATATGTTCCAACAGATAATTAACCACATACCCACTGAATTGTTAATACTGATTTTAGCATCCAATGACACTTCAATCCATCTAGCAAGGAATTGAAGGTTGTCCCCCCCCCCCCCCCCCACCGCAGCTTCCACTTTCAACGACAAGCCCAACCAAGCTCCAACGAAACTTCAAACCAGCTTTGATTTAACACAGCCGAATAACAGATGATTTAAGCTTTCCTCCTCAATAAAACATAGAGGGAAAACTTTATCATGTTGGCTTGTGATAATGCCACGCACCGCAAGATTATCACAGGACGGTAGTTTGTTGTGAATGAGGCGCCATCCAAATATGGTGACTTTTAGCAGTGCGGTTGCAAGCCAAAGAAGTTAAAACGCCGCTCTATAATCCTCCAAAAATCCCGTTTCTGCAACCCCGACCTGCATCAAAACAAAAACAGATTTTTCAGAAAAATGACAGTTAGCATTATCAGTCCAAATCCCAACATCTGTTATGCCTGTCTGCAGAACAAAATTCGCCAGCAGTGCATATAGCTGCACGATCTCCAGGTTTCGTTCCGGTACCCAACTGTCTTCCACGAACTCGACCGCCCACACCCAACTCCCTTCCAACGAATAACTATTTTCACCACTCTAGTGATTTTGTTTCTCGCCAGTTCCCACAAATTTGGAAACATAACAGCCAAAGATACACTTCCAGTCCACCTTGACAGCCAGAACAATGCATTTTTCCCATCCCCCACTTTGTGGCATATGAGGTCAGTAAACGGTTTTCCCCCTATGTCCAGTCCTAGTTTGAAAAGATCCTTCCACCACAACGATGCCGACACATTATACCTAGGCAATTGACCGAGATAGATTGAAGCGACGTAGTCCATATATCTACCATTTATAATTCTTCTCCACAAAGGTTCCGAAGGACAGAGAATTTTCCAAATCCACTTCGATAATAAAGCCAAATTGAATGTAAAACACTTTGTTTTTGTGGTTTGAGAATATAAATAGATTGTGCATAGTTATATCATGCATTAAAAATTATTGATTTATTTCTAATCTCTAACATACAAAAGTGGTGGATTTGTATGATTTCTTCAATTACTTTGTTAATTTTTTAAAATTATGATATATTTGTTATGTTGATTAAAAGATCATGAACTGGACATGTTTTGGATATCCCGTTGTGGAGGTGAATTTTGAATGACAAATTGGTTATCTCATTCAATATACTTTTAAATGCTTTTGTTTGATATTAGTTAATAATATAATAGATTTTGGTTGTAATCACTACTACGAAAAACCCATTTAACAACGGTTGGAAATGACATATAATGATGGGGAAGAAGGCGTTGTTATGTAGAGTGTTGTTGTATATGAGGTACGTACAATGACGGTCCGGGAACCGTTGTTGTATTCCAGTTTGCGCGCACCATTTCACGACGGTTAGTTTAGTCAACCGTTGTGATATACTAAACTGTGATCTGGTTCAACTCTCAGCAACAACATTTTTTATTTATATTAGCGTTTGACATACAACTACGGATAGGTTTATAACCGCTGCCAAAAACAGACTGTTTTAAATATAAAATTTATCTGTGTATCAAATTATTCCCATAATTAATCCTGTCAAAACAGCTTCTGTTTAGATGCAAACACAATATGTGCATCAAACACAATTCTTCCTATATTTTATCCTTATAAATGAATCAGAGAATTTACATCAAAAGAAATTTACATCAAAAGCTAAATGAATCAGAGAATTATACTAACATTGTTTAAATCAAAAGCCAATATTATTGATTCCATTATGTGCATCAAAAGCCAAAACTATTGTTCACATTATGTGCATCAAAAGCAAAAAATATGTGCATCAAAAAATGTTGCTGATATATCATACAGCAGGAGCAGAACCCTTAAGCTCATTGTGGATATACACCCAACGTTTACGAAGATCCACAAAGTCCTCAAGGGGGAATGGGGTTTCGTCGTTAAACATCTACATAAGAGCAAAAAATTGAAGACATATCATGCATGATAATAATTCAATAGTCAACTTATATATTAATATATGTAAACATTTTATGGCATATATTACCGTATCCCATGAATCAACAGTGTCGGCAAGGACGATGTTTAACATATGTTTCATGATAAATTACCCACACTCGTAACTCCCGCGTTGTTTCCTCGTCTACAAATTACATGAATATAAAAACTTGAATACAACCACACATGCATGAATGTAAATGAAATAAACAGGTAATCGGGTCACTTACTTTAGGAGCAAGGTATGTGGGTTTTTTCCTAACATTCCTCAATATATTAACTTGCTCCACAATACTGCACATTGAAAATTGAATTAAACATATTACATGATAAACTAATTACAATTAATTCCAAAGAAAATGATATTAAACAAAGACACTTACGTTAATACAAGATCTTTCATTGGTTTGTGGAGTGGATCGTGCAAGGAACACAGTAATGTCACCGTATTTGTCCTAAACGATATTACGATCAATTGCCAATGACCACTGAATGAACACGAGAATATATATATATATATATATATATATATATATATATATATATATATATATATAATTAGTTGTTAATAAAACAAAACTAAATATAGAATATAGAAATAAATTACAACAATACTAACCTACATAGGAATGGTGCAAGGTAACATTCTTTTCCTCCGTCATTTAGCCGGCTTTTCAAGTAGTTTTCTCTGATATTTTTTTCATTATACGCCCAAGCAATAAAACTTGGGTCCAAGATTCCATAGGTACTTGATTTATTCAATTCTATACAAACACGGTGAATGTACCTAAATGGTCAAAGAAAATGAATAAATTAAGGGAGAAAATACAAAAAATTATAATGTTCTATAATCACATGTATATTCGACTATATACTTACGTGCACCAAACTTGCAAAATAGATATGTCAAGCCACTTATATCCTGCGAGAAAATCCCTCACATCTTCAGGAGTGTAATACACTAAATCCAATTTTGGGCAATGTTCTTGTGGGAGAGCTTGCGCAAGGTCTGTTGTTGAAATGGACAAGTATAAACTTGTTATTTCATTTGGACTAGGGTCCAATATCCCATTGCGGTTATCTACAGGTGGGGGAGGGGCTGTACAATTACTCCCTTTTGTAGAAGTTTGATTTACGACACTTCTACTTGGAGTTTGATCATCACCAACGCAACGACGATCTTCATTAGTTCGTTGTTCGAGACTTTCACTTAATCTCTACATCATAACATTCAATTAGAACATAAAACAAAAATAAGCACAATATATTCAATTAGAACATATAATATATATCATACAAAAATAAGCGCGATTTACGACACATACCGAATACATCTCTTGTAACCTTTCCACTTCTTTCTCCCTTTTTTCCCTCTCCTCCTCAAACAGCCTCCTTTGCTCCGCCAATTACTTCTTAACATTATCAATCTTTTGTCGTTGAGCAAGAAATTCAGCGGTTTCGGTGCTTCTTCTTTGAGATCCAAAGTATGACCTCAAGCCGACACCGTCTCCAACACCACAGGCACGGCCTCCATGCTCAGCTGTTCCGATAGCTTCGACTAATATGTCATGTCGTGCTTCCGGAACAAATGTGCCTTCACGGGCCGCCACAACCAAGTTATCCTACACAACATGAGCAACTTACATAAGCAAAAGCATTTAAATAACAACTCATGAGCAATTTACATAAGCAAACGCATTTAAACAAAACATATCCTTACAATTTTCTCAGCAACTACTCTTGAAGCCTCAGAGGTGTACTCTCCATTAGGTCTTAATCGAGCCCTCTTCCATTTCTCATGTCTTGAAGGTGGAGATGGAATGTCACCATCTCCTCCTTCTTGTAGTTTTTCCTGCAGGATCCTCTTCTCAAGTTTCCTGTAACCCCCACGAGACAATCTATGGGGGTACATGTTTTTCGCCTTGTTTTGAATTCCTACTTCGCTTTTAGCCTGTTATTAACATAGTGAAAAATGTGTATGATTAGTATCTGTAACTCATTAGCATAACATTATAGGTTACATAAGACTAGTACTAACCTTGAATTCCTCAGAACGGCGTTTCTTCGCAAACTTGTGCCACACCTTCTTCGATAACAAACTATACCGAATCCATGGAGGTTGAAGACCGCTCTTAGGCTTCGTAATGTAGTCAGCCGTGAGTCGTGACTTAAATCCCCTCCAACGAAAACCGGCATAAGTTATCCACTTTCTTTTCAATTTTGAGTCATCGGTAAACTCAAAATTCAACTACATTAAATCAATATATAAGTATGAATTAGAAACCATAGGTAGTGATATCAAATATATGAAAATTATAGTATGAAATACCTTAACGTCTGTCCATATGCTGTCTTTGACATTACCATCCACTTCTCTCCAATCATCAATCAGTATACTGACTTTGCTACGTGCAAGGAACGCAACATAACTCCTAAAAGTAGCGTAATGTGGACAATCCACTAATCTGTAGTGCGAATCAAACTCGATCGGAATTTTTGCACCAGATGAGTTGCGGACTGGTGTGAATTGGGGCATCATTGTGACACCTCTTTGTGATCTTTTCGTTTGACTTTCAGTTGTTTGAGTTTCATTGGCTAACCTTTCATTTGTTTGAGTTTCTTCGATGGTTTCTGATGAAGAACTCGACAAGGTCGACATCTAAGTTCAAAAACAACAATAACAACATGAACAACAATGGCAAAAGAGTTTACTGTAGATGCATGGGGAAAATATTTTACGTACCCTAAACGTGACGACGAAGTAAACGATGTTGGTGTTGGTGTTGTTGTTGTCTTCCTTCCTTACGAAAACGACGGTGACGATGATGACGACGGTGTTGGTATGTGCGTAATCTTCTATTTTCTTCACTATCGTGACGATGATGACGAAAATGACAACAAATGGATACTGATGAATCAAACTTTGGTGGAATCGTGTATTGTTTCTGAGGCATTATGAAGTCAGAGTTGGAAGGTGTGGGCTATTTAAAGGTTATGTATGAGGATATAAAGAAGAAGAACAAGAATTTAAAGATCAAACTGAAATCAGAAATTTTTTTTGAAAATCTCAAGATGTTATGTTTTCTTGTCTCCTTTATGTTTAATGTTTACATTGTTATGAAATGTAATAGTTGAGTTAGGGTTTGAATTACATTGTTGATGTTTAAACTGCAGATGCATTTTGAATTACATTGTTGATGTTTGAATTACATTATGAAGACAGGAATGCAACTAATAAAAGACGGTTACTTACGAGTAAGTTCAACGCAAACTTTTGAATTTTCAATTAGTTATCTGTTTGTTAGTTTGATAAATGAAAATTGTAGCTATTTTTGTATATAATTTTTGTTGCACTTATCGATACTTTTTTGTTAATATCGTACGAATAAACCCCGCTTTGTTTGTAAATACGTTTACTTTACGTTAGAGTGTATATATTGCGTTATTGTGTAAATATCATTGAGTTTAATTATTTTCCATTTATTTTTGAAGGTATTCACGCAAGGATATCTTGTCATATTCATAAAGAGAATTGAATAAGCTTTCCAACGCTTCCAACCGTGCGTCAATCCGAGTTACGGTTCAGAAGTTGTGGTCAAAACAACGGCTGGTGTGCTGTCAAGTTCGCTTTGCGAACTTTCCAGCGAATGTTCGCTTTGCGAACTTTCCAACGAATGCTCCCAGACTTGAGGCAGTAGAAAAAGGCACCAAAGTTCGCTTTGCGAACTTTCCAGCGAATATTCGCTTTGCGATTAAAATTTCGCCTTGCGAACTTTTGCAGAATCGCAGAGGCGGATTAACTGTTCCTGAGGCATCAGGTGCCAAATTTTGAAGTTCGCTTTGCGAATAAAAGTTTGCTTTGTGAACTTGAGAGATTTTGAAATGATATTTAAATCATTTCATTCATTTTTTAGGTTATGGTTTGGATATTTGTTGCTCCCACTCAATCATACATCATTTTTTCATAGGATTAGCTTAGAAAACAACTATAGAGCTTGCACACGGATGTTCCGGGGTGGATTTCTCATCGATCGGCGCCGACAACCCGTGATATGTTTGGTTTATTTCTCTTCTTCTTTGTGTATTTCTTCTTTGTTGGGTTGTTGTATATGTATTTACTTTAAACTCATGTATATTTGTCGCCCATTGCATTGTATAAAATCTGCTTTACTAATCTTTATCGGTGATTGTCCTTGATTTTTGCTTTATGCTCGGGGTTTAGGTTGTGTTAGAGATAAACATCGCAAATTTTGATTGGGAATGATTATCTGTTAGTTTATGGATGCTAGATATAGACTTAGAGCTAACAATCTTTATGGGTGTCGAAGCTTAATGCCTCCTTATCTCGAGTCGGGTGCGAGAGTGTCGACAAGGGTAACACGGTTATTCTCTCAGCTCAGTGTGTCAGAGATGGACATTGTTGTGAGCGATGCTAGATGATATTGAGGAGTATTGTAGGTTGAGTATAACGGGTAGGTAAGTTTAAGTTTGTGAGGAGTGGATTATATGCATGCCTGATAAGTTTTTTCTCTTTGAAGAATTAATTCTTTTTGTGTTAATGTTTACTTTTCTACATTTACTTTAAACCCATTTTAACCCAAACTCATTAACATTTAAATTGTCAAACGGCAGTTCAATAGCACTGATCTCTGTGGACACGACATAAATCCCTGAGGGAATTCTTCCGAAAATAATATTTTTGCTTGCCACTTTACCGCTCCAACAAAATGGCGTCGTTGCCGGGGATTGGTTTTGATATTGAATTGCATTGAGATAGTTTCGATGTTTTGGAGCTTTGTACATAATTGTCTATATTGTATATATGCTTGTATAGATACTTGTTTTGCTTTTATTTTCCAATATGTTTGTTCAAGTGTTGTATATATTTTGTTCCCGTAATTTTTGTTCAATTGTTTGGTTAGGACACTTGCTTTTGGTTTGCGCGGTGAGGCATCACCATGGCATGAAGGGAGAAAGTTACTAGCTAAGCACAGTAAAGGAATCGAGCTTATGACGTAAGACAAGCATGTTTTTATCATTTTTTTTGTTTCGTTATTACTTTTTCATTCTAACATATGTAGTGTGGTGAACATTCATTAAACAAGTTGTACTCGGATTGTTCGTAAAATTCTCAAATCTTCACTTTACAACTTGTTTAATCCATTTTCACCCGGTCTTTTAGTTTGTTTATATTAATAGTTTTTGTGTTTGTCTAAAAGCTTGTTTTGAGTAGCTTGAGGAAATTTAAGGTGATATTCCAAGTTTGATCATTTCAACTTGCAGATGTATGGTAATGATATTGTTAAGGTTTGTACACGTCCAAGGTGTGTGTTTATCGCTTTCTAGTCTTTAGCGTATTCATGATACTTAGGCTTTTTACAAACTTCCATGTCATTCATTCTTTTGTATACTTGTTCTTGATGTGAATCACTTTAATTCCCACCCTTTTTGTGAGGTAGCTTTCCATTATTCATATATGCGCTGAGTACCAACATTCTTGTTCTAACTGGATTTTATTATGCTTAATCTTTTGGTTGTGTTGATTATTTGAAAGCATGAAAAGGGTCAAGGCATTTTGTTTCATTTTGAGCACAACTACCTAGCCAAATAGCCAATTCACCCTGTGAGTGTATGATCATTTGTTAAACCCCTTTGTGTCTTTCTATCATTATCCATGTTGTTTGAACTTAATGCTTGTCTATGAGTATTGAATTCACTTTTTTTATGGATTTTGATTGATTGTTTTTTCTTGAACCCTCAACTTTGTGTTGTTGTATGAATTTTTACCTTATCTTAGAAAGTAGGGAGTATTCACATGATGATGTGGTTGAATTCAAGTTGGGGAGAGAATGATTGTTTACTCATTGGTTGGATTCTATGAGGTTGAAAAAAAGAAGAAAAAAAAGAAAAAGATAATTCTTGAGAAAGGAAACAAAAAGAGTTCAAATAATTTTGCTAAATAAGTATTGTGTTTCGTGTAACACTTGGGATTTTGGAAGAAGTTGATTGGAATTTTGTGTTTGAGTCTTTGTGAGTTGATCACTCCCTTAGGTTTAGGCAAGTTTTTGTTTCAATTACCTTTAGAAATTTCCCCTTGCTTGTTTACCCGACCACGCTACAACCTTGAAAGCCCTTGTGATTCTTGCCTTTGTATGTTCAATGTGAATTTTTGGATGAATGCATAATTTAGTCTTTTGTTTGCAAGATTGTTGTGTGAGTGAAAAGTACCTCATTGTGTGTTTTTCATCTACCGATGATTGTTTTTGCTAGGTGTGATTCACGTTTGAACTTGTGTTGTTTTAGGATGTTTAGCATGATTTTTGTATTTTGCATTTGTTTCGTGATTATGTTGTCGTTGTAGTTTAGTGGTAAGTATTTACTTTGTGTATACCATTTTTCATTTGAACCATTCATTTGTTTCCATTTTTCAAAACCTGTTGATTCGTGATTCTTTGGTTGTCACTCAGTTTCTTTGAGTCGTTTGATTCTTGTTTAGGGAGAAACAAGTTTAAGTTGGGGAGAGTTTGTTAAGTGTAAGTTGTAGCTATTTTTGTATATAAGTTTTGTTGCACTTATCGATACTTTTTGTTAATATCATACGAATAAACCCCGCTTTGTTTGTAAATACGTTTACTTTACGTTATAGTGTATATCTTGCGTTATTGTGTAAATATCATTGAGTTTAATTATTTCCCATTTACTTTTGCAGGTATTCACGCAGGGATATCTTGTAATATTCATAAAGAGAATTGAATAAGTTTTCCAATGCTTTCGACTGTGCGTCAATCCGAGTTACGGTTCAGAAGTTCTGGTCAAAACAAGGGTTAGTGTGTTGTCTAGTTCGCTTTGCGAACTTTCCAGTGAATGTTCGCTTTGCGAACTTTCCAGTGAATGCTCCTAGACTTGAGGCAGTAGAAAAAGGCACCAAAGTTCGCTTTGCGAACTTTCCAGCGAATATTCGCTTTGCGAAGAAAAGTTCACTTTGTGAACTTTTCCAGAATCGCAGAGGCGGTTTAACTGTTCCTGAGGCATCAGGTGTCAAGTTTTGATGTTCGCTTTGCGAATAAAAGTTCGCTTTGCGAACTTGACAGATTTTGAAATGATATTTAAGTCATTTCATTCATTTTTTAGGTTATGGTTTGGGTATTTTTTGCTCCCACTCAATCAAACATCATTTTTCATAGGATTAGCTTAGAAAACAACTATGGAGCTTGCACACGGATGATCCGGGGTGGATTTCTCATCGATCGGCGCCAACAAACCGCGAGATGTTTGGTTTGTTTCTCTTCTTCTTTGTGTATTTCTTCTTTATTGGGTTGTTGTATATGTATTTACTTTGAACTAATGTATATTTGTCGCCCTTGGCGTTGTATAAAATCTGCTTTACTAATCTTTATCAGTGATTGTCCTTGATTTTTGCTTTATGCTCTGGGTTTGGTTTGGGTTAGAGATAAACATCGCAAATTTTGATTGGGGATGATTATCTGTTAGTTTCTGGATGCTAGAGATAGATTTAGAGCTAACAATCTTTATGGGCGTCGAAGCTTAATGCCTCCGTATCTCGAGTCGGGTACGAGAGTGTCGACGAGGGTAACATTGTTGTTCTCTCAACTCTGTGTGTCAGAGATGGACATTGTTGTGAGCGATGGTGGATGATATTGAGGAGTATTGTAGGTTGAGTATAACTGGTCGGTAAGTTTAAGTTTGTGAGGAGTGGATTATATGCATGCCTGATAAGTTTTTTCTCTCTGAAGAATTAATTCTTTTTGTGTTAATGTTTACTCTTCTGCATTAATTTAAACCCATTTTAACCCAAACTCATTAACATTTAAATTATCGACCGGCAGTTCAATAGCACTGATATCTGTGGATACGACATAAATCCCGGAGGGAATTCTTCCGAAAATAATATTTTTGCTTGCCACTTTACCACTCCAACAAAATGGCGTCGTTGCCGGGGATTGGTTTTGATATTGAATTGCATTGCGATAGTTTCGATGTTTTGGAGCTTTGTACATAATTGTTTATATTGTATATATGCTTGTATAGATACTTGTTTTGCTTTTATTTTCCATTATGTTTGTTCAAGTGTTGTATATATTTTGTTCCCGTAATGTTTGTTAAAGTGTTTGGTTAGGACACTTGCTTTTGGTTTGCGCGGTGAGGCAACACCATGGCTTGAAGGGACAAAGTTACTAGCTAAGCACAGTAAAGGCGTCGAGCTTATGACGTAAAACAAGCATGTTTTATCTTTTTTTTTGTTTCGTTATTACTTTTTCATTCTAACTTAGGTAGTGTGAACATTTATTAAATAAGTTGTACTCGGATTGTTCGTAAAATTCTCAAATCTTCACTTTACAACTTGTTTAATGCATTTTCACCCGGTCTTTTAGTTTGTTTATATTAATAGTTTTTGTGTTTGTCGAAAAGCTTGTTTTGAGTAGCTTGAGAAAATTTAAGGTGATGTTCCAAGTTTGATCGTTTCAACTTGCAGATGTATGGTAATGATATTATTAAGTTTTGTACACGTCCAAGGTATGTGTTTATCGCTTTCTAGACTTTAGCATATTCATGATACTTAGGCTTTTTACAAACTTCCATGCCATTCATTCTTTTATATACTTGTTCATGATGTGGATCACTTTAGTTCCCGCCCTTTTTGTGAGGTAGCTTTCCATTGTTCATATATGTGCGGAGTACCAACATTCTTATTCTAACTGGATTTTATTATGCTTAATCTTTTGTTTGTGTTGATTATATGAAAGCAAGAAAAGGATCAAGGCATTTTGTTTCATTTTGACCACAACTACCTAGCCAAATAGTCAATTCACCCTGTGAGTGTATGAGCATTTGTTAAACCCCTTTGTGCCTTTCTATCATTATCCATGTTGTTTGAACTTAATGCATGTCTATGAGTATTGAATTCACTTTTTGTATGGATTTTGATTGATTGTTTTTTCTTGAACCCTCAACTTTGTGTTGTTTTATGAATTTTTACCTTGTCTTAGAAATTAGGGAGTATTCACATGATGATGTGGATGAATTAAGTTGGGGAGAGAATGATTGTTTACTCATTGGTTGGTTTCTATGAGGTTGAAAAAAAGAAGAAAAAAAATCCTTGAGAAAGGAAACAAAAAGAGTTCAAATAATTTTGCTAAATAAGTATTGTGTTTCGTGTAACACTTGGGATTTTGGAAGAAGTTGATTAGAATTTTGTGTTTGAGTCTTTGTGAGTTGATCACTCCCTTAGGTTTAGGCAAGTTTTTGTTTCAATTACCTTTAGAAATTTCCCCTTGTTTGTTTACCCGACCACGCTACAACCTTGAAAGCCCTTGTGATTTTTGCCTTTGTATGTTCAATGTGGATTTTTGGATGAATGCATAATTTAGTCTTTTGTTTGCAAGATTGTTGTGTGAGTGAAAAGTACCTCATTGTGTGTTTTTCATCTACCGATGATTGTTTTTGCTAGGTGTGATTCACGTTTGAGCTTGTATTGTTTTAGGATGTTTGGCATGATTTTTGTATTTTGCATTTGTTTCGTGATTATGTTGTCGTTGTAGTTTAGTGGTAAGTATTTACTTTGTGTATACTGTTTTTCATTTGAACCATTCATTTGTTTCCATTTTTCAAAACCTGTTGATTCGTGATTCTTTGGTTGTCATTCTGTTTCTTTGAGTCGTTTGATTCTTGTTTATTGACAAACAAGTTTAAGTTGGGGAGAGTTTGATAAGTGCAAACTGTAGCTATTTTTGTATATAAGTTTTGTTGCACTTATCGATACTTTTTGTTAATATCGTACGAATAAACCCTGCTTTATTTGTAAATGCGTTTACTTTAAGTTATAGTGTATATCTTGCGTTATTGTGTAAATATCATTGAGTTTAATTATTTTCCATTTATTTTTGTAGGTATTCAAGCAAGGATATATTGTCATATTCATAAAGAGCATTGAATAAGCTTTCCAATGCTTCTGACCGTGCGTCAATCCGAGTTACGGTTCTGAAGTTGTGTCAAAACAAGGGCTGGTTTGCTGTCAAGTTCGCTTTGCAAACTTTCCAGCGAATGTTCGCTTTGTGAACTTTCCAGTGAATGCTCCTAGACTTGAGGCAGTAGAAAAAGGCACCAAAGTTCGCTTTGCGAACTTTCCAGCGAATATTCGCTTTGCGAATAAAGATTCGCTTTGCGAACTTTTGCAGAATCGCAGAGGCGGTTTAACTGTTCCTGAGGCATCGGGTGCCAAATTTTGAAGTACGCTTTGCGAACTTGACAGATTTTGAAATGATATTTTAGTAATTTCATTCATTTTTTAGGTTATGGTTTGGGTATTTTTTGCTCCCACTCCATCAAACATCATTTTTTCATAGGATTAGCTTAGAAAACAACTATTGATCTTGCACACTGATGATTCGGGGTGGATTTCTCATCGATCGGTGCCGACAAACCCTGAGATGTTTGCTTTATTTCTCTTCTTCTTTGTGTATTTCTTCTTTGTTGGGTTGTTGTATATGTATTTACTTTGAACTCATGTATATTTATCGTCCATGGCGCTGTATAAAATCTGCTTTACAAATCTTTATCGGTGATTGTCCTTGATTTTTGCTTTATGCTCGGGGTTTGGGTTGTGTTAGACATAAACATCACAAATTTTGATTAGGGATGATTATCTGTTATTTTCTAGATGCTAGAGATAGATTTAGAGCTAACAATCTTTATGGGTGTCGAAGCTTAATGCCTCCGTATCTCGAGTCGGGTGCGAGAGTGTCGACGAGGGTAACACGGTTGTTCTCTCAACTCAGTGTGTCAGAGATGGACACTGTTGTGAGCCATGCTGGATGATATTGAGGAGTATTGTAGGTTGAGTATAACTGGTATGTAAGTTTAAGTTTGTGAGGAGTGGATTATATGCATGCCTGATAAGTTTCTTCTCTCTGAAGAATTAATTCTTTTTGTGTTAATGTTTACTTTTTTGCATTTACTTTAAACCCATTTTAACCCAAACTCATTAACATTTAAATTGTCGAACGATAGTTCAATAGCACCGATCTCTGTGGACACGACATAAATCCCGGAGGGAATTCTTCCGAAAATAATATTTTTGCTTGCCGCTTTACCGCTCCAACATTAGTATATTAGTTGATAGATATTGTAGTTGATAGTTTAAGTTGTTAAGAAAAAAAGATTAAAATTTCATTAGATAAATTAAGTTTCATTACATAAGCTTTTCATTACATAAACTTAATCATCAAATCTAAATGCTCTGTTTAAGAGGAAGTTTGACCAACCATAGTCAACCTCATCATCATCATCAGAATCGACAACAACCATCTGCCTTCTAAACATTCTTCTCCTTCTTCTCCTCACCCTCAGAGCTCTCCTTCTTTCCGCAACAACCCCATCTACAGCAGCAACTTGTTGATTCTGAGGAAGGTTTTGAACGAAAACCCCATCTACAGCAACATGTTGATTATGAGGAGGGTTTTGAACTACATCCCCCTCTACAGCAACAGTTTCATTCTAAACATTTTTGGTAGCTTGACCAGTAGAACTCATTTTGATTCTTTTGGATTTATTTGTTTTTATGTTTTGGCTCTTACGCTTTTATATTGTTTCTTCTTATTCTTCATCTTCTCTTGGAAGTTGGATAAGTTTCTGCCAACCTCGAGCTGTTGAAATAATGATTATATCTCTTTGTCTTTTGAATTTCATTTTTCATCCTTTGATATTCCTTCGTAATTAATGGTTTTGATATATGTTCACAAATGGTGTATTGTTAATTCTGGTATGATACGTTTGTTTTTTATTCATAAACAATATCACAACGGTTAATACTCTTAACCGTTGTTACAGGGTGCACGCTTTCCAATTTATTACAACGGTCACATGACCGTGATTGTAAGTATCATATATACAACAACACTCTACATAACAACGCATGTGTCCGCGTTCTTATATATCTTTCCCAACCATTGTTAAATGGGTCTTCCGTAGTAGTGAGCAATGAAAAATATCAATAATAATTAATACCTCTCTAACAATTGGGTTCATAAATAAATAAATAAATTGTGAGAGATTTAATCACGGTTTTACTAAAGAACCGTTGTAAAAGAGATGTATTATATCACTGTTTTTCTGTCTAACCGTGATGAAATGTGATATTTTTTACTATATAAGCAAAAGTATCTATCGTTCAGTACATAAAAATCGTTTCTCTCAAATGAAAACCCTAACATATTTCAACCTTGTCTCTCATAACATAACCCTAACATCCATGTCACTCTTTAAACTTTCTTAAACCTTCAGATTCGTCTTCACCAATCGATACGATACTCTTTAATCATATTTCAGTTTCGTTCATTAAAGTTATGCTTCGACTTCATTTACATTTCTTGTTAAAAATGAGTTCTCATTTTTTTTATTTGATGAATGTTCTCATTTTTTCAGATTCGTCTTCACCACCTTAACAATGCGTATACTTTAGCTATGATACATATGATTTGTGTAGCTATGAAAAAAAATACCAGAAGCATGAAGTTATTGTGTTAACTTCATTCACCTTGTACTTCTTCTTCATAGTTTCATAAACTAGATGAAAATCATAATTTGTTCCAGATCCACGATTTGTTTAAAAAAAGGTGTGTTCTTTAAACATTACATAATATCTTATGTTGTTGTATGTTGTTGTTGTTGTATGTTGTTATTGTTGTTCTTGAACCTTATTTTGTTGTATGTTGTTCTGTTGTTGATAAATGTTGTTGTATGTTGTTATTGTTGATTAATGTTTTAAGAATTTAAAGAACAAAACTTTGCTAAGTCAAAAGAAAGAAGCTTCTTGTGACTTAGCAATGTTTTGTTCTTTATAAAATTCTCAAAACATTACATAATATCTTGTGTTGTTGTATGTTATTGTATGAAGTTGAGTTTATTATATGCTATGTAGATTATTTATTTCACTAACATTTCACTGAAAATACATTTCATTAAAATTGACATAGAAACTTATAATCTGAAAATTTAGTTGTATTTGAAAGCCAACTTATACCAATCAATGTTTTCCGTATTGCATTTGTCTCATCGTTCATCTCAGTTTGCTTAACTTATAGAATGTGGATCAATGATCTGAGTCCTTCAACACATCCATATCTTCTCTTATAGTTTAATTTGAATAACAATAATTTATTGATATTATTCAAATTAAACTAGAATAGAAGGAATTGATGTGATGAAGGACTTAGACCATTGAACCACGTTCTATATATTAAACAGCGTGAGATGAACGATGAGGCGAATGCAATTCCGAAAATAGTCGCTTATTTAAGTTGGCTTTCAAGAATAGTTTAATTTTCATATTATATACTTCTTCATCAATTTGAATGGATGTATGTTATTGTGAGGTTTATTGAAAAACAAGTAATCTACATATTATATAATAAACTATGGGTACTTTCAACAATGGTTATTTATAATTACCGTTATAAAATGTTATTTGCCTAAAGGTATATACCAACACGGTTAGTTAAAGAAACCGTGATCATATATACCGCACATTCAGGTTTTCTACAACGGTCGTAAGACCGTGATTGTAAGTTGCGCATATACAACCACACCATACGTAACAACGGCACGTCACGCGTGATGTTATCCCTTTTCCAACCGTTCTTGTATATGTTTTCCGTAGTAGTATATTACTATTAACTTAAATATGTTACTCTAAATTCATCATTCTTTATATAAAGTTGTGAGGTTTAACATGTATGATTTGTCTTCCCTTTCGGATACAATTTCGGCAGTGTCTAAATTTACTTCTTTTTTATTGATAATGTTTTGACCATTATTGATATTCTAATATTAAAATCAATATTTTTTAATAATTAATTATTGTCACCCAAGTGGGAGATTGTTAGATTAATTATTTAATCAATCAAATATGGATTGAGATAATTAATTATTAATTAATTATATTATGGTCTATTGTTACTAAATACTAAATAGATGAATTGTTTGATTGAGTTTTTGTGTCTGAATAGACTGTGATGGATTGGAGCATTCGGTTAAGTCCAATGAGAGGTACATGCCCTCAGCCGTTTAGCTATTTAAGTGTTTTCCCATTAGACAATTAACATAATCTGAGAAAACCCTAAACGGCAATAAGGGTAGTAATCCTCTCATACTCACTCTACCTCAAATGTACGTCTTTTCAATTCAACAAGGTACATCGTTCTAATTACTCTTGATTATTGTTTGATTAAATGATATGATATAATTTATGTCTATTCAATTCAATTAAATCTATCACTAAAATGAAAATAAAATACTAAACTATTCGACTTTAAAATTGAATTTTTGAAATATTTTATTTCTGTTATGAATCAAAATAATAATGGATGTCCATTATTATCCTTCTTTTCATCTTTCATATTCTCCATTAATGTTTGTGATTTTTAATCTCCCTTAGACCCTATAAATAAGAGATATAATACAATACAAAATGTACTTTACAGAAGATAATATAATATCAATTTTCTTCTTCTCTTTGTCTCCTTCATTTCTATACCATTTTGATTAATTTTATAACACGTTATCAACACGAAGCTCTCAGGTATGATTCTTTTTTATTTCACCTCAAATTAATCTTGAACTATCATTTGTTTAAAATCATGGAAATAAGAAAAAAAAAAGTTGAGTATGTGATATAAAAGTTGTCAAAAGATTATCATTCCTGAAGAATGACACAAATAATTTTAACACATCCCAGAAGGATGATCATAATGTTTAAATCATTGTATGTATTAAATTATTTATATAGTTCCTGAAGAACTTATAAAATATAGCATCCCTGAAGGATAGCAAACTAACATTATATAGTTCTTGAAGAACTATTTGTATTAAATTATTTATATAGTTCTTGAAGAACTTATAAAGTATAGCATCTCTGAAGGATAGCAAACTAACATTGTATAGTTCTTGATTTTGATGACCTTTTATTGATAACAACTCCAATCAGTAAGAAATTTTTCCTTTGTAGATTTGTTTATTTTATTATTACATTTTTCATACTCAATTATTCTATTTTTGATGTAAAACACATTACATATTTTATGACTTTTCATATACTATTATTAATATTATTATTATAACCTATCATTTACTAAAATGTGATTATTCAACCAATTAATATAAAAATAGTAACTGATAAACAGAAATAAAGTATTGTACTAAAATAGTTTGGTTAAAGCACCTTTAATAAATAATTAAAGAGAAAATTTTTGTTTCTCTTAAAGAGTTGTTATTTTAAAATACCGAAATTTGTATTAAGAAATCACCTTAAAATATAAAATATAGTAACAACTATATAATAATAAGAAACAAAATGCATAAGATTGAGAAAAAAAATGTCACTATTAACATCAACTTGATGTAAACCCCCCGTCATTTTTTCAATCACAACGAAAAATAAACAAAAGATATGAACATCCAATGGGGTCGGTTTAGTAACATTTTCTATATACTTTTTGTTTTTTCTTAAAATTCAAGCGTGAATATATATATATATATATATATATATATATATATATATATATATATATATATATATATATATATATATATATAACAATAATCAGTCTGTAGTAAATTTATTAAATAAAGGATATCAAGCAAGCACATGCAAGATCAATAACCAGTACTCGTCTTCCTTTTCTAAGGTAAACAAAAATTGTTGTTATTATAAATAAATCTGTCCTTCCTTTACTAAATAAATTAAAGATATTTTTATTTTAAGACTAATTTAACAATGTAGTTAACTATGTTATTTTAAATATTGGAATTTACAGAAGTGTTATTATTTATTACCTTTGTGATAATTATCTCACTATAATATTCAATACTTAATATTTTATCTAATTTTTATATTTTTTATATGATAGAACTAAGTATGTCAAATCTTACGAAATTGGATTTTGGGGCTCTTGATATTTCGGGAAAGAACTATTTGACATGGGCTCTAGACGCTAAAATTTATTTACGCGCAGAAGGTCACGGCGACACTATTAAAGAAGGAAATAACTCATCAAATCAACAAAAGGCAAAAGCCATGATATTCCTTCGTCGTCACCTTCATGAGGATCTTAAAAATGAATATCTTACCGTAACTGACCCACATGTCTTGTGGAAAAATTTGACAGATAGATATGATCATCAAAAAACTGTTATCCTACCAAAAGCTCGATATGATTGGATGCATTTACGTTTGCAGGATTTTAAAAGTGTAAGTGATTATAATTCTGCAATGTTTAGAATAACTTCTAAGCTGACACTATGTGGAGAAAAAGTAACTGATGAAGATATGTTAGAAAAGACATTTTCCACTTTTCATGCATCCAATGTGCTCCTGCAGCAGCAATATCGAGAAAAAGGATTTAATAAATATTCTGACCTAATATCTTATCTTCTTGTGGCTGAGCAAAATAATGAACTATTGATGAAAAATCACGAGGCTCGTCCCACTGGTACAACTCCATTCCCAGAAGTGAATGTGGCAAGGCACGATCACTATGGGAAAACCCGTGGTCGCGGTCGTGCATACACACGTGGTCGTGGTCGTGGTCGTGGTCGTGGTCGTGGTCGTAATTATGCTCATGGTCCTGGTTTTGATCGTGGTCGCAATGGCAATCACAAGAACACATATTTCCACCAGAAGTGGAAAAATGTTGAAAAGAATGAAAAAGAAGGTCAGAGTAGTAAAACCGATGAAAATACTTGCTATCGTTGTGGAGGAAAAGGTCATTGGAGTCGCACTTGTCGTACTCCAAAACACCTTATTGATCTTTATCAAAATTCACTAAAAAATAAAAAGGTAAGGATTGAGACTCACTTTGCTAATGAAGATGATGATCCAGATTACGGTAATATGGATGTTACCCATTTAGATATTGGTGACTTCTTTGCTGATCCAGATGGAAAAATTGACCACCTTATTGGAGATGGAAGTGTCAAGAAATAAAATATATGGAAATCTTCATTTTAGTTATTAATAAGTGTTAATGGATGTTTTGAATTTTATTTTCTAATAATAATAAAGTGTGTTTTCTACTTGTTTATTTAGATAATTTATTGTTTAAATGACTTTTGCTTTTAAAGTGTTCTTATAACTTATTGTTAAAAATTATTATTGCTCTTAGAATGAATATGGACACTAGCACCAGTAATGAAGATATGTGCCTTGCTAACAGTGCCACAACCCACACAATTCTCAAGAATAAAAGATATTTCTATAATTTAGTGAATCGAAAGACTGATGTCAGTACTATATCTGGCACCTCGAAAATAATCGTAGGCTCCGGAAGAGCCAGTATGTTGTTACGTGGAGGAACAATATTGCACATTGATAATGCATTATATTCCCCAAAGTCTCATAGAAATTTATTAAGTTTCAAAGATATCCGCCTAAATGGATATCATATTGAAACAGGAGATGATGGAGGGATTGAATATCTTTGTATTACAAAATACAATTCGGACACAAAATGTGTAATGGAAAAGCTACCGGCTTTATCCTCTGGTTTGTACTACACTTATATTAGTACAACTGAAGCACATACAACTGTAAACCAGAAGTTTACAAATAATGATAAATTTCTAATTTGGCATGACCGGTTGGGCCATCCCGGTTATATAATGATGCGAAAAATAATTGAAAATTCATGTGGTCATGAATTAATGAGTAGGGAAATTATTCAATCAAATAAGTTCTCATGCAGCTCTTGTTCGCAAGGGAAGTTGATAATTCGGCCATCGCCAACAAAAATTGGAAATGAATCTATCAGTTTTTTAGAGCGTATACATGGTGATATTTGTGGGCCAATACACCCATCATGTGGACCATTTAGATATTTTATGGTTTTAATTGATGCATCAACTAGATGGTCACATGTATGTTTGTTATCAACTCGCAACCAGGCGTTTGCGAGATTGCTAGCTCAACTAATTCGAATAAGAGCTCATTTCCCCGATTATCCTGTTAAGAAAATACATCTTGATAATGCTGCAGAATTTTCATCTCAAGCATTTAATGATTATTGTATGTCTATTGGAATTGACATTTAACACCCAGTAGCACATGTTCATACACAAAATGGACTTGCAGAATCATTTATTAAACGAATAAAATTAATTGCAAGACCACTTATTATGAGATGCAAACTCCCAGTTTCTGCTTGGGGATATACAATCTTGCATGCTGCAACATTGATTCGCATAAGGCCAACAAGTTACCACACATCTTCACCTTTACAATTAGTCTTTGGTAAAGAACCCAATATTTCCCATCTAAGAATTTTTGGATGTGCGGTGTATGTTCCAATTTCTCTACCACAACGTAATAAGATGGGTCCTCAAAGGAGAATGGGAATATATGTTGGATATGAATCTCCATTTATTGTAAAGTACCTTGAACCAACAACAGGTGATTTATTCACTGCTCGTTTTGCTGATTGTCATTTTGATGAATCACATTTTCCAGCATTAGGGGGAGAGAATAAGAAGCTGGAAAAAGAGATCAGTTGGAATGAATTATCATTATCTCATCTTGATCCTCGAACAAAACAATGTGAACTAGAAGTTCAAAAGATAATTCAACTGCAAAACTTAGCAAATCAATTACCAAATGCATTCAATGATCCAAAAGGTGTGACTAAATCATATATACCAGCTGCAAATTCTCCAATAAAAATTGATATCCCTGTTGGAAAATCCAATGAGTCTCAACCACACCTGAAGCGTGGCAGACCAATCGGTTCCAAAGATAAAAATCCTCGAACAAGAAAGGGAGCTAAGAATAAAGATGGCCCAAGTGAGGATATAGAAAATCTAAAAGAACCTTTAGAAATAATAAACAGTTCGTCTCTAGAAGAGATTGATCGGGTACCTGAAACTTATGAAAATAAAGAGATCTCGATAAATTATGTCCAAAATGGAATACAATGGAACCGAAACGAAGTCGATATTGATGATGTTTTTGCATACAATATAGCACTAAATGAGATAAATGGCAAAGAGGATCAGGAACCAACGTCTATAAAAATTTGTAGACAAAGTGAGGACTGGCCAAAATGAAAAGATGCAATTGAAGCAGAATTAAACTCACTCTACAAAAGACAAGTTTTTGGACCTGTAGTCCGAACACCTAAAGGTGTGAAGCCAGTTGGATACAAATGGGTCTTCGTACGAAAGTGAAATGAAAAAAATGAAATTGTGAGATACAAAGCTAGACTTGTCGCTCAAGGATTTTCGCAAAGACCTGGAATTGATTTTGATGAGACATATTCACCTGTAATGGATGCAAGCACTTTTCGATATTTAATAAGCCTTGTAGCACATGAAGGGCTTAATTTGCACATGATGGATGTTGTAATAGCCTATCTGTATGGTTCACTTGATAGTGAAATTTACATGAAACTCCCTGAAGGGTTCAATATACTAGATGCACACAACTCCGAAACTCGAGAAAGCTACTCCATAAGATTGAACAAGTCTCTCTATGGGTTGAAACAATCTGGACGAATGTGGTATAATCGTCTCAGTGAATATTTGCTTAGAGAGGGATATTCAAATAACTCCATTTGTCCTTGTATTTTTATAAAAAGATCAGGAAAGGAATTTGCAATAATAGCTGTCTATGTGGATGACATAAATATTATTGGAACTCCTGAAGAGCTTCCAAAGGCTATGAATTGTTTAAAGAAAGAGTTTGAGATGAAGGATTTAGGAAAGACAAAATTATGTCTGGGTTTGCAAATTGAACATTTGGACAAGGGAATATTTGTACATCAAGAAGGCTATATAGAAAAGGTGTTAAAACGCTTCTATATGGACAAATGTCACCCGCTGTCTACTCCAATGGTTGTTAGATCATTAGATGTGGAGAAAGATCCTTTCAGACCTCGAGAAAAGGATGAAGAATTGCTTGGTCCTGAAGTACCATATCTCAGTGCAATTGGAGCACTAATGTACCTTGCTAATTATACACGTCCTGATATATCATTTGCTGTCAATCTATTAGCAAGATATAGTTCTTCGCCTGCACGAAGACATTGGAACGGAGTCAAACATATACTCCGTTACCTTAGAGGTACAATGGACATGGGTTTGTTTTATAGCAAAGTATCCAGATTTGAATTAACGGGTTATGCAGATGCGGGTTACTTGTCAGATCCTCATAATGGTAGATCACAAACAGGTTATTTGTTTACATGTGGAGGTACAGCTATTTCATGGAGATCAGTCAAACAAACCATAGCAGCAACATCATCTAATCATGCAGAACTTTTAGCATTACATGAGGCAAGTCGAGAATGCGTTTGGTTGAGATCCTTAATTCAGCACATCCAAAATACTTGTGGTTTATCTTCAGAGACATTAAATACAACGACCATATATGAAGATAATACTGCATGCATCGCACAATTGAAAGATTGTTACATTAAAGGAGACCGGACAAAACACATTTCTCCAAAGTTCTTTTTTACTCATGATCTTCAAAAGAATGGTGATATAAGCATCCAACAAATCTGTTCATGTGATAATCTTGCTGACCTTTTCACAAAGTCACTCCCAAGTAGAATTTTTAATCAACTAGTACAAAAGATTGGTCTTCATCGAAGAAATGATTGTTCAGCTGAGGGGGGGAAATGAAAGGATATTGTACTCTTTTTCCTTCACTAGATTTTTTCCCACTGGGTTTTTTCTAGTAAGGTTTTAACGAGGCATATCCTCAATGGACATCCAAGGGGGAGTGTTATGAATCAAAATAATAATGGATGTCCATTATTATCCTTCTTTTCATCTTTCATATTCTCCATTAATGTTTGTGATTTTTAATCTCCCTTAGACCCTATAAATAAGAGATATATTACAATACAAAATGTACTTTACAGAAGATAATATAATATCAATTTTCTTCTTCTCTTTGTCTCCTTCATTTCTATACCATTTTGATTAATTTTATAACAATTTCAACCATTTTTATTAATTTTTATAATTGAATAGGTGGATGATGTCTTTTCTTTGGACCTTCAATCATTTTTTGAATTTTTCATTTTATTTAATAAATTAACTAATTATTTTTTATAATATAATATTCATTATGGCCTTATTTATAAGATTTTTTTTTAATATATTAAATAAGTAATATACTTGCACAATATATAGATCAATACATTATTGATTCAATTAATATAATTTTTTTCTTATAAATAGGACCAAAGGAAATATATTAAATAAAACGTTAATTTGATTTTAAAGAAAAATAATAAATAATTATTTTTATGTCTTTCTTTCATATTTAATATTTTAATATTTATTTATAATAAAATATTATTTTAATTTTACTATGTAATTCAACCTATGTTAGCTATGTCCAATATTAAGTTTGGATACAAGAAGAGAGTTGTGTTAGGCAGTCGACAACCAACGTAACAGTTTGTGGAATCATTATGACATGGATCAACTACGAAATAATATGAATGTTAGGTCATTTCCCGTAAGCAACAGTTGTATGACTCGAGTACAATGATAAAAGAGTAAGAGTTGATGCATCGCCGCTTGGATGTAGTGAAAAATTAGTAAGGGTTCTCACACTTTTCGTGAACGGGTGTAGGTAAAGGAGTTAGTTCATGAGAGTATGATTTATTTTGGATCATGGAATATAGGCACACTTACTAGAAACTTTATGGAAATATTGGACATTATAGTTATGAGGAAGATTAATTTCATGTGCCTACAAGAAACTAAGTAAACAAGTGAAAATGAGAGGGAATTAGACAACTCGAGATTCAAGCTTTAGTATACCGAAAAAGTTATTGATTTTTGAAATTTTGAAAGTTAGTTTATTTAATGGTGTTGAATGTGGTGAATTTGATTTTTATGAATGGGGATGAAGGTTGTGTTAGATCTTGTGTTGCGGGTCTGTTGCAAAATTTGAGTAAGAAGAAGATGACGATGTTATGATGAAAGTTACACAAAATAAATTCCAAAGTGTGTGTTTACACTAAGCTTTAGGTTCGATTCGCCCCCACCAATTTAGACAAATTGGATGCAAATGGGTTAACAGGCAAATCCCCTTCAGGATACTTTGAAAACTTTAACATGAATTGCACATTCACATTAAGCATATCTATCAACGATATTTTACAAAATAAAGTTCTCTCATTTATTCGTGCACTAGAAAAGCAAAAGAATGACTTAGATATAATTTTTGTCACTTGAAACAAATGATCTTTGTGTATATTTTATGGCTGACAAGTATATCTATTTATAAGAAAAATTGTACCGATTGGTGTGGAGAAACAATGTTTCATTTGATTCCAACATGACCATTCACGAACGATTGTAATCAATAACAATAAAGCTTTTCATGAAAAGTTGTGTTGATCTGGTGGTTGCACCTTTTGATTATGCACCCAATCATTATAGGGTCTCTGGTTCTATTCTAGACAGTTGCAACTTTTGGCCATTTATTTTGTTAATTTAACCATTAATATATATCAATTTAATATTTTGAAAATTCTCCAACAGGTTGGAGAGAAGGTTGTGTTATGAGAGTAAAAGATGGAGGTTTAGGTGAAGGTTTATGTATGATTTTTGATGTTTTTTGTATAAATTTTGGTAGTTTTTCTTTATGATGAAGAATGATAGATATGGTTGTTTGGTGTCAATTGGATTATGTGAAAGGGTAAGTATTATGTGTAATGTGTAGTGTTTTCACGTGTGAGAGTGAGAGTGAGTAGACCTTCAAGTGATACATTGATGTGCATTTTATACTAGGGAGATTAGGTTAAAATATTAATTGGAATATTAAAATGAATCAAGGATAAAATAAAGGCAAAATACCCTGTTTGGTCCTTTAACTTTACCTCGGGATTCATTTTGGTCCCTTAACTTTAAAAAGTGTCATATTGGTCCCTTAACTCTTCAAAACGTTCCACATCTCTTTAGTATTAGGTATTTAGATACTTAGAGATTATTCTCAAGTTATCATCTAATTATCAGAAAAGATATATATATATATATATATATATATATATATATATATATATATATATATATATATATATATATATATATATATATATATATATATATATATATATATATATATATATATATATATATGATAGAGAGTATTATTAATTAGATATTTTAATTATTATTTAATATAAATAATTAGTATTATTCTAGAAGTTTCTTAGGTCTTTTTTATTGTGCCACTTGGATGGCTAAAATATGTTTAGAGTAGTATTTAAAGTGTAGTGTTCTATTTGTATTGACAATCAAAAGAAATCAAAATGAAGTTTATTTTTATTAGTTAGTTTTATCTTTCTTTTATTTTCTAGCAAATTAGGTTTAACTTCCTATCAATTGGTGCTTTCATTCTTGAACATTAACACCTCCTATGACATACCCATCACCCTCATTTCCATCTTTTCCATGGGAAATTTTTACACCTTATTATACCAACACTGCATCTTCATCACCAAATTTGTATCTAAATCATAAATATTCACCACCTACACCTAACCCATATCCACCATCCATAAACTCATACCCTTCATGTTACTATTCATTCTCAAACCCTCCATTTTCAGCCTTTACTCCACACACTCAACAACACCTAATTTCTGCTCCGAATCAACAAACATTGTTTCCACCACCTAAACCCCCAGATCTGAAACCAACTTATGAATCAATGGAGTTCATGGATCCAATCTCAACAACTATTGAGGAGTACCCACAAAACCATCAGAAATTATTCAACAATGTTTTCAGAAATTGTTTGAAGCAAAAGAAAAATACAACAAGGAAAAAAGAGCTATTGAAGAGAAATATTTCAACAACAAAAAAATTATTGATGTGCAAATCCAACCCTCACTTGCTTGTAAAGAAATTCTCAGAAACTCTCTGATTCATTCAAAAGGTTTCAAGAAAAAATGGTAGTTCATACAGAAAATCCGACGGAAGAAAAAGAAGGAAGTGGAAAAGTTTCCGATTCACCGAAATCATCTCCGACGACTGTACAGTCGTGTTCTCAGGTGAAATTTTTGTCATCTTTTCCGACGACACTTCCATCGTCTTCTCCGACAAAAACAGTTTCATTGTTGGCGACAACTCTGGCTACACTTCCGGCATCATCTATGTTGTCTTCCGACAACTCTGGCTACACTCCCTTTATAATTGGATACGAAAATTTAAAATTTAAGGTTTTGAAATGAGGCAACCATAAAGATTTTTATAGAGAACAAAAGAACTTGTGTTTACATATTAGAGATCAAATAATTTAGAGATCATTAGGATGTTCGACTCTGGTCCTTTTGGATACCTATATATAATTGGCATCCTAAATGACTATAAGTATTTATGTCATTTGATTTCATATAGTAAAAAGTTTTGAAAGACAAATCGAGCTATATTGTGAAATAAGTCAGTCAGATAATGTTTCAACAAATGTTTTATAAAGTTCATGACTTATAAGTTGTTGATGTTGAAGGATAGAACATATAAATGGAAACTTTATGCTGGCTAACTTATTAATCAAAGATTTGACAACTAAGATCTTTAATATGGTTGTTGGCACTAATGATGTCTTAGATTAGTGGGAGTTTCTATTCTTTTATGTTCTATTTTTGTGTTTGATACAAAAAAAATTGTTATAATTTTTTGCAGAAATAAAGTTTTTGATGTTTTTATTGTGACAACCAGTTATGTATCATTTGTACAAATATTAAATTTTCAAGTTTTAGTTTGATCTCAATAAATACTTCAGATGAACCAGTTGGAAATATGCATGATTCAGAGTTCATATTATATGAAATTTTCATGTCACTCATCCATATCGATCTATGTCATCAAATACATTGATGTGGTGGTCGTCGAGGTTCCGTCACGTTATACGTCAGTGGTGACAGTCACGGTGGTCACATTATTGATATATGCGGTGGATCAGATTGTAAAGTTTAAATCTAAAGATGAATAACATTCGGATACGCACCTAAATAATTGTGATATAATTATTAAAATATATTGCCCAAGTAGAAGATTGTTGGAATATTTTATATTTTAAATGTTATTTGATTATTATATTTCAATGATTATTTTGTGGGCATATATATTTTAATTATATTCGCTATTTATCAAAATTAAGCGTCTTAATTGATTAAGTGATGAAATAAATTTAAAAGATTAATTAGATTTCTATTAATTAATTAATTGACTAATTGGATATGGGCTCAAATATGAGTGGATGTCAGGATGATTCATTTTGGAATAATGAGAACCCTAATTGATCATCACCATATATATAGGCTATGGTACCCAATATACCATACACAGTCAATATACTTCTTCTCCCCATTTGAAGAGTATTCAAGGCATTAGGAGTACCGGTTGAGGAAGAATCATATAAGTCATCAGGTGTTCGTTGTTTGTCTTCTAACTTTCGGGATTACTGCCAACATAAACTTTCTCAGTAGATCCAGGTATTCCTGCAATTTCTTTTCTAATATACTATCATGTTGTAGATTCTATAATTATATACATGTTCATATTATCTATTCTATTACGCACTAAAGTATATGAAAAAATATGTAGAACATGTATATGTGATTAATTGTTATTGATTTAATTTCCAACACAAAGAACCCACATTATCAATATAAATAACTATAATATATTCATTTATAAAACTGTGAAATCATTTACTGTACAATATATATGCTAAAATACATATATAACGTGAATTTCAGGCATATGAAAATTATACGCAATAAATTCTCTACAATGCAATATATACATACCATAACATATACTTCCTCCGTCATTCTAAATTGTAATTTTTTTAACAACGTACAATTTCATTAAGCAAAATTCATTACCTCATGGTGTTGTTGATGCATTTCAAAGAAAGATATATATATATATATATATATATATATATATATTAAGTAGCATATTATAGTTTTTGTTAAAAATTGACTCAAACACATCCGAATCAAATGTGATTTTTTGCGGTTTTAATTTTGTATGAGTTGATTTGCATTTTCTATTAGGTTGGTTTGATTTTGAACACCTTTATCTTTGATGACGAAAATACTATTTTATTTTGTTTATGAGAAATCAAAAAGAATGTGAAAAGTTTGATACTTTCTCCCTACAATGAGTGGTCCAGTTGACCATTTCACAATGATTAAGAAAAAAAATTAAAAAAAAAATAATATTTTTACTAAAGTGTCTCTTATCAAGTATTGAAATTATGAAAGTAATAATTAGAGCGTAGACTTAGAAACGATACATTAAAAATTGAAATGAATCATTTAATTTGAAACATTTTTTTATTCTAAATGAGTCACTCATTATGAGACGGAATGAGTACACCGTTTTCCAAAGATACCTATTTTATAGGCATTTTATTCCAATCGTCACAACTCATTCCTAAGAGTCATGTTCCAATAGTCTTGAAGAGAGAGAAAAGAGATTTAAATTTTATTTTAAATTTCAAAATAAAAATCTCATTAACTTAATTATCTATCCACCCATACAAACATCATATTTAAACATCTTTTGTTTAAAGTCAAACTTTTATTTATATGAGTCACATATTAATAAAATAATCCAATTGAGATTTCAATGTCTCTTTTGTGATAAACAGCCAGAACTAATAAAATAATCACGTGGGAATATATAAGTTTTTGTAAAAACATTAATTAAATATTTTTTTTAATTTTTAAAAATAATAATAATAACTAAATATGATTTGTTAGATTTATAAAATAAAATAGATGAATTGGATTTATCTATATGATTAAATGGATGAATTCAATTCAATTCATTAAGTGCATGTTTGGATTAACTTTTACAAGTCTCAAAAGTACTTCTCTTCTACTTAAACATAAAAACATAATTTTTTTATTCGTTTTTCTCCAAAATCAAGTCTCCTCCTCCAAAAAAACAATTTTGGAGGAAGCTACAAGTCATAGCTTTTGAAATTAATAAGAATCAATTATACATTCAGTGTTATGATTTCATTAAATTTTTCTTCTTTATCCTCCTTAATTTTTATCAATTGCTTCTTCCTTCTTTGCTTTGTAGAATTTATTATCATTTTGGTAATTATACATTATAAATCAATTTTGATAAAAACTAACAAAATAATATTAATTGATAACTATCATTGACTCTATTACATAATGGTATGTTAAAATCAATTCTACCAAATTCAATTTTGTCAAAATTAATTATATTCACCCACAATTTAAATCGGTTCTATATAATTTTTGATTTGATGAATAAATATAGGTTAATTATTGAATGAATTGGATAACCGAAGTCTTATGTAGGAATGTAAATGGATATCCATGGGGACGGATACTATGATATTCATATCCGCCTCATTGGATAAATATGATATCCATATCCGCCCCATATCCACGCGAGTAACCGTTAAGCGAGTAATCCGCGAGTTTTACGGTATCCGCAGATATTTACAGATATCCATGGATAATATTTTCTTATAAAAATAATTTTTAGCTTCTTTTAAAGACAAAAAATGTTATTATCACATAACATTCATACAATTCGCTCTTAATTTAACAATAAAATTTCATCACATTAATTTTCTTATTCACCAAAACATAATTAGATCCAAACATATCCATACATTTCATTTTTAACCAAACAAATAAAAGATATTGTGATTGCGAATTATGATAGAAGAGCGGACGACAAATGAGTAAGAAGGGAGACACTGGTTTGACAGAGGAACGACTAATAGAATTTGAATGAAATGTGAAAGGTTTTCTACAAAGAAAATTACAATATATATATATATATATAGGGGATCATTTGACACCGGTATTAAAATTTTAACTTTGACACCAAATCCTACCCTTTTATTATTATTCATTCAATGGCTAAAATATATTCACTTAAAACTAACACAGGAGTGTTTTAAGGGAATTTATCTTAGCCATTGAATGGATAATAATAAAGGGGTAAGATTTGGTGTCAAAGTTAATATTTTGACACCAGTGTCAAATGATCCCCTCCCATATATATATATATATAAGAAGACTAATTTTTTTAGAAGATGAAAAGTGTAATTCCCTGTATAATATATACCTAGAATAATACTATACAAGCATTTTATTTGGTACTGATACCATCATAAGTGCCTAATGGCGTAATTCACATACTTGACCATTCTAAAAACATAATACAATCTATGGTACAAGATATGAAAACTCGCCAAAATAATAAAATCTAAGATCAATATACAATATCCTCAATTGTATACAACGAATACATAGCGGAAATCTAAAGCTAAGCTTCTCTTGAAACATCCAAGCATAGCTCCACTTGTAAATCAAACCTGCAATTAACCTGAAAAATAACAACGATAATGGGGTGAGATATTAATCTCAGTGAGTTCCCTATCTTATGGATTCTCTCGGCTTTACAGGATTCTAGCCAAATCCTAACTCAAGTCAAGGGGAAGGGAAATGACCTTGAGTTCACAATCTCACACTATATGGAAACATGTTCATGAGTTCGCCAACTCAAAAATTATCACCAATCGATAACCTTATCAAGGCATCCCCTTTTCTCGTCCGCTTCTACGTCTAGAAGTCGACCCAAGTCATGGATCCTTGTAACCTACTTGACATACGAATGGATTCGGGTTTTATGGGCCATTAACCGTTATGAACCGTCACTTCACACGAGCCATTAACCGTCAGAAGCATACACCCCACGGGCACCATTCGTACTGCACACGGGAATCAAACCAGCCAAGTAGTCATGCGTACATTTCAGAGGAGCCAGAGGCTCATGAAACAGCAACTCAAGGGAAACGGCTATGATTACGTGATCTCACACACAAACTTGATTGTATTCGACAATCACAAGGCCACATTCGCCTTTTCTTAAAAACACAACGGCCACACATGTTCCATACTAGTGTTTCACTCTCTCCTAGACCATTACTCGTCAAGGATGCATCTTTCTACATCGAATGCACGAGCATCGCCATCTAGGTTATCTACTCTATACCACTCGTCAAGGATGCACCTTTCTACATCGAATGCACGAGCATCGCCATCTAGAGTTTCTATCGATTTCTAGTCACAGCCTAGAATCGTATCATTTTGTTTTGGGGTAAAGTTTCCTCACTCTTCCTAATTCATATTTTAAACATGTATTTTCTCTCAAACATACGTAACAACAATTAATTAGACATGGCATAACACAATTTGTATATAACAATTCAACTCATAAAATTAACATATTTCTTGGGTTTTCCTCCTATTCATTTAATCGGGTATCAAAATCAATATTTCTCACTTTTATCACGTAGGATATTTTCATAGTTTTCCATCGACTATTACTATGCTTCGATCGGGGTTACGATCCAAAAGATATGGATTTTTAAACATTTTTCACAAATCACAACAGTGGTAACCGGTTACCTCAAAATGAGTAACCTGTTACTCAAGCTGCACTGTTCAAAACAGAATCAAAATGAGAGTTAGAGACACATTTTGGTAATCGGTTACCTCAGAATGAGTAACCGGTTACTCAGTTCATTTTCACGTAAAATTCCAAATTTTCCTTCAAGTAACCGGTTACCTCAGAATGAGTAACCGGTTACAATTGAACCAGATGCATAAAAACCTGTTTTTAATGATACAAGACTTCACCAAATTCATCCAAAACACATTGGAACTTTACAACAAGTATCACCGATTAAATTCATGCATAACCCGATTATACTATGCAATTTATTCCATATTTTATTCGTTAAAACATTGATCTAGCCAATTTACTCATTTTCTCTCAAACTCTAACCTAAACTCAAATCATGAAATTTCTAGAGCTTAGGGTATCTATCTAGAACCCACCTGATAATTGAAGAGGATGTTGAAGAATATGATGAATAAAAATGATCATCCAAGTCTCTCCCAAGTTCTTCTCCTCTTTCCCTTTCTTTCTCTTTTCTTCTTCTCTTCCTTTCTTCTCTTACTAACTTCTTCTTCTTTTCTTTTTCTAACACACACACACACACACACACACACACACACACACACACACACACACACACACACACACACACATATATATATATATATATCACTACAAGAAATATTGCAGTTTCCCACGTGATATTCACGTCACTAACCAACATTTGCGACGCAGTCAGAACACGTCGGAGGAGCAACTGTGGGAACTTTTTCCCACGTGATATTCACGTCACTAATTAGTGACATGATTATCACGTCGCAAACAACAAAATTATTTTAAAAAGTTCCCACGTAATTTTCACGTCACTAATTAGTGACGTGAAATTCACGTGGGGAAATGCTTGCTTCCAACACGCACAGAGTTTCAGCTGACAGTGGCAGGTTGTCAGTTTGAAAATGTTCCCACATGATTTCCACGCCACTAATTAGAGACATGGTTTTCATGTCACAAAAATCAAACCTGTTTTATATTAACTCTCGTGAATATCACTTCACTAATGTATTTAATAATACAAAAATTAATAAATATTAATATATAAAACAAAAATTAAATTTAAATTTCGATTAAAAAATTCAATTTTTTAAATAAATATAATTATTAAAAGATATAAAATATTTAGCCACGTGATATTCACGTCACAAATATAAAAAATAATAAAAAAATTATCACGTGATATTCACGTCACAAACATAAATAATAACACAAAAAAAGTTATTCATCGTCACTACTAAATATAGCATCTTCATCATCATCATCATCATCTTGGACAGCCTTTTGTGAGGCACAAAGTTGCCGCATTTGTGCCTCCATGTCAGATTGCCTCTTCTTCATCTCCTCTATTTCGGCCTTTAACGCCGCCTCACGTGTCTCCGCCTTCCGTCTCGCCTCAGATATAGCTAACTCTCTCACTGTTGCCAACATTTATGATGTCAATTCTGTCGGACGAGGTCCTTCTTCTCCATCATCGAGTCTTTGAAATAAAGTTCGGTCTCCTTTTCGGTTATCGTCAGCCAAAGACCCAAGACCAAAAAAACATCAATTGTCTCCCTTCCCGTTTACTGTTAAACTCCAAATGTAAAGATCCACGCGTGGATCAAGTGGTGCATTCCCAATTGGAACATATTGTGGATTTTCAGCTAGATATTGGGCAAGCAAGGTGTTATACAACTTCTACACACACATAAAAAAATTAAATTAAATATAGTTAAAATAATTTAGTTATATACAATAATGAAATAAAATAATGAAATATAAACAAGTTACCAAGGTTGATTTGGAACGGGCGTCAACAAACTCCCCTGATTTTTTGGTTCACGCGTCAATAAAATAATGAAATAATGAAATAAAATACTGGAACGGGCTTCAATAAAATAATGAAATAATGAAATATTTCTATATAATAATTGTGTTTAATATACATATTTTTTTCTAAAAATAACTTTACAATTTTCTTAAATAAAAATATTTTTTTAATTCAGTTTTTTCTAATTTTTTATAAATTTTGTTTTTATTATATATTAAGTATAATACATAAAATTATGTTTTCTATTTTTTAAAATATATTAAATATAACTTATTACATAAAACCTTTAAAATATATTAAATATAACCTATAAATTCTATTTTTTTAAATTTTTTTTAAAAAATAACATAACACATAATATATATTCTATTTTTAATAAAAATAACATATATTCTATTTTTAAAAAATAAAATAACATATAATATATATTCTACTTTTAATAAAAATAACTTTATAATATATATTCTGTTTTTAATAAAAATAACATATTTAAAAAAAAAATATTTTTACACAACAACAACAGCCAAACAATCAAATAAATAATCTTATAAAGCCTAAATAATTTCATATATATAATCTATATATTCTATTTTTACACATCAACATCCAAACAATTTCCATATACAATTTTTTTCATACAAATCTGAAAAATAAATAATTTAAATTACAAAAATACCTCAATGAAACTACAATAAAATCTGTGTCTTGAATCTTGATGAGCTCCTCTTGAAGCTTTCAAATATTTTTCTTTTAACAACAAACATTAAAAAATTAAAATTAGAAAATATTAAAGTAAAATGTAAAACGAAAAATAAAAATAAAAAGAATGAAAATAAGAAGAAAAATTGAATATACCTTTGATTCAAAATGAGCTGGTGTTGGTGTGTGGAGAAAATGGAGGATGAGAGAATTGATATGTTGAGAAGAAAAAGCTACAGAAGAAGAAGAAGAAGCTATGGATGAACAAGATAGAAAGAAGAAGAAACAGAACAAATGAAATGTTGAGTAAATGACGTGGGATTATATAGTGGAGGGTTGCGACTTGGTTTTCACATGGGAAAGTACCCACATGTGAACCACGTCGGAAAAGGAAAAGAATCTTAATTCCATACCGTTGGGTCTCAACGGTAACAAAAATTAAATTAATTGCATTAATTATAGCGACGAGTTATTCACGTCGGAAACTTCCCAAAAGAAATCCACGTCGGAACATCTAAAACTAATAAATAACCTTCAACAGTCAAAAAAACTGCCAGAACATAATAAATATGTGGTCACTTGTGACGTGGGAAGCAAGTCGGAAACTACACACAGGGAATCCACGTCGCAAAACCTGCAAAAGAAAAAGGTTTTAGTCAGACCCATCATTTCACATACAGATATGTTCCCTCATTTTTTTTTAATTTTCAAATTTCAGTTTCCCACGTGGTTTCCACGCCACAAATGAAATTCTGAAAAATTTTAAATTTCCCCCCACATGAAACCTGATCGTTTGATTTTTAAATTTTAATTTTTGGGTTGCGACGTGGGATTTACGTGACAACTGTTTTTTTTTTTTAAATTATATTTCCCCCATTTGCAAACCTGAAGTTTTTTTTATTTATTAATAAAATAATATAGTGACGTGATATACACGTCGTAACCTCCATTTTTTCCCACGTGTATATCACGTCACTAAATCACGCAGGAAATTCAATGATTTCTTGTAGTGTGTGTGTGTGTGTGTATATATATATATATATATATATATATATATATATATATATATATATATATATATATATAAACTTATTATATAATATAATCTAATAGAGCAAAATATTTCCGGTTGATATTTTAACATCTCACACCAATTGATCAATTATTAGTTACCTTAAAATCCTCTCTTGAACTAATAATTATTGATTTGTCTCTTTTATCAATAATTGATCTCTTCAGAGTTCATTAGTTGCTCTATTGATCCTAATTGACAATACTTAGAACACTTAGGAATTTTCATTATTCCAATTCATCAAAGATAGAGTACACAAAAGCTCATCTGATATTCAATTGAGCGTTTAGAGAATATGGGGTATTACAAAAAGATAAAGTATAATAAATTAATGATATTTAAATAATTTTTATAATTTGTTAACGAATATTAATTTTTGCGGGAACGAGTATCATTAAACTCGTATTAATATACATTAACAAACAGTTATTTAAATATCTATTTATTTTATTTGTGAATATCCATTAAACTATTTGTCTCATATTCATGACAGATTTTATCCGTGAGTATCTGCTGATACACATTTTTGTACCATCCCTAATTTTATGAATTTTATTGCCACCATATTATAATTGGTGGTTTCTATGAAGCTTGGTTTGAAGTAGAACCATGTTTGGAGGAATCTTTGTTGGAGGTTCCCAACAAGATACTTTTTTGTTTTCTTAAACATTCACAAGATACTTTTGAGTTTTGAGCATTGGATTTTTTGTGCAAGTGGTTCGTATTGCCAAAATTGTGATAGTAAACGCATGCAGAATCTATTAAAGTATCATTTGTGGACCAAGCTGCTTTAATCAATAATGGAGCCGTTTTTTATTTTGTCTCTCTATCTCCATTTGTTGTTTCGGATATGAGTGAAAAGATGAGGCGTCACTGCTTAGTCAATATGGCGTGTGTGTGACAAAGAATCTCTTGGATTTTTGGTGGGGCCTACCAAACCAGACAAGCTTTGTGACTTTGACATACAGTAGGTTGTACTAAAAAACCTCATTGTCCCAAAAGCCAGCTTGTTTAATGATGCAACTCCTAAAAAGATTCCGCCCAACATCAAGGGATTAGAATCTCGTACACCAGCCGCACATTTGAAAAAAATCTCCTAAAATAGTAGTATCATATTTTGAAAATCAAGTACGCATTTAGAATACTTTGTCCGTAATATATTATTTTTATTGTACTACTACGATTAAGTATTTATTATCCTACTTTAAATTTGTGTTATTTTTTTTCTAATTTGGAAGGGCAAACACTCAAACAAATAAATTTGATATTTTTTTCAATAAGCAAAAAATATATTAATGCGAGAATAAAGAGTTCTCGAACCCACTTACAAAAAAATGAGATAAAGTTCGAAAAAAAAGAAAATTACAAAACCAATCAAGCCTTAGGAGGACAAATAGTAAAAAGAAAACTTACTAAATTTATAAAAACTATAATTGGTATTAGTAATCTTTCCGATAAACAAATTCAACTTAACCAATACCACCGTTATCTTCTAAAAAACATTATACATGAAGCTAGAGCAATTACTAACCTCTAAAAAATTCTTTTGAAGGTTCAAGCTGTACTTTCATACAATAATGATTTTTTTTTTTATAAATTATGTTACTGATTTTACAACAATTTTTCTCATAAAATTTCATAGAAAAAATCATAATGTGTTTTTGCTGAAATTCACATAAAATTTTAAAGGTAAACAGAAAAAACAAAAAAAAAAATATAACAACACTGCGCATATTCAGTGGCCGAATCCTCTTTAGTGTAGTAACATTTTAGATAATATTTTATTAAAGTATGGTACTTTGGAAATTTTTTTCAAATTTCTAATTAGTATTGCGGTCGAATGTCAATCGTCCTAAAATGAAAATAATGTGAATGTTAGGTTGTTGCCTGTAAGCAACATGTTGTATGACTCGAGTACAAGTACAAAAGAGTAATAGTCGATGCATCGCCTCTTGGATGTAGTGATAAATAAGTAAGGGTTCCCACACTTTTGTGAACGGGTGTGGATAAAGAAGTTAGTTCATGAGAGTATGATTCGTTTTGGATCATTGAATATAGACACACTTACTAGAAAATGTATGGAAATATTGGATATTATCGTTAGGAGGAAGATCAATTTCATGTGTCTATAAGAAATTAAGAGGACAAGTGAAAAGGAGAGGAAATTAGACAATCGGAAAAATATTGGATATTATAGACACACTTACTAAATTAGTCTTATTAATGTGTTGGAAATAGTGTACAGAGTAATAATTAAATGACACAATTGAAAAAATAGCAATTGTTACTATATTGAAAAGTGAAAATGACATTCCTTTTGAAACAAAAATTTTCTCCTAAAACAACAGTCATTTTAAAACAGAAGAACTATCATATTTTGAAAATTGAGTATGTATTTAGAATACTTTGTCCGTAGTGTATTATTTTTATTATGTTCGTAATTATTTATTATTCTACTTTAAATTTTTATTTTTTATTTTTTAATTTGGGAGGGTAACAAACAAATTCGACTTAACGAATACCACAATTATCTTCTAAAAAACATTATACATAAAGCTAGAACAATTATTAAACTCTAACAAATACTTTTGAAGGTTCAAGCTGTATTTTCATACAATAATGATTTTTTTTATAAATTTTGTTATTGATTTTACAACAATTTTTATCATAAAATTTCATAGAAAAATTCATAACGTGTTTTTGCTAAAATTCACATAAAATTTCAAAGGTAGACATAAAAAAAAAAAAAAAAACAATCCTGCGCATATTCAGTGGCCGAACCCTCATTAATGTAACATTTTAGATAATATTTTACTAAAGTATTGTACTTTGGAAATTTATTTCAAATGTCTTATTACTATTGCGGTCCTCACAATACGGATGTCAATGGTCCTAAAATAGAAATAAAATACTAAAATATTCGACCTTTAAATTTTTTTTCTTTGAAATATTTTATTTCAAACATTTTTATTAATTCTTATAATTGAATAGGTGGATGATGTCTTTTCTTTGGACCTTCATTTATTTGTTGAACTTTTCCTTTTATTTAATAAATTAATTAATTATTTTTAAAAATATAATATTCATTCTAGCCTTATCTATAAGAAATTCTTTTTAATATATTAAATAAGTAATGTACTTGCACAATATATAGATCAATACATTGTTTATTTAAGTAATAAATTTTTTTTTCTTATACATAGAACTAGAGGAAATATAATAATAAAAAGTTAATTTGATGTATCATTCTAATCTAACTTTCTTGTTGAACACCAACAACATATTATAAAACTAACTACAAAACACGATAAATGATTATAAAAAAAAATGCACTCAATTGAATTATATATTCTTAATTAGTTAATAATAAAGAATCGTACAATCAATAATACTAATCCCAGAGTGGAATTAAAGCATTTGTTGTAGGTATCAATTTAAATAAAAATTCTCGGATAAATGATCAAAACATCTGATTTTATTGAATCTGTTATCAAAACTGTTTGGAGCAGTTTTCACTTGTTAAAATTATATTCTACAACATCAGCACCAAGAAAATGTGAACATCATAACAACTGGTACAGACAGAAAAATTGATGTTGAATGTTTCCAAGATAAGTAAATAAATGTGGAACCATATATAGGGTTCAACATATCTTTGTTGGACATATAATATGGTACAACATATGAAACATTGCAACCTCTTTAGAGAACCATATGGGAAATAAATAAAGCAACATCTTATTCACATTCTGTATGTGAAGTAGTTATGGTATTACTTTTACCCATGCTCTTTCCAGAAGAGCTTTGTGCAGATATTGTCTGAGATGCTAAACTAAGATATTTTTCTTCTACCTCGGCAGTAGTCTTTTTCTTTGGTATTGATGAGTCATGTTTATACACATGTTTATGTGGATCTGTTGCCTTCACTGAAGACCTGTTAACTAAATGATCTGCAAAAATGTGAACATGTAATCTGATAATAATCCCAATTTCACATATTCATCTATTTCGTTCATAAATGGAAAATTGAGAGAATGAGAGAAACAATCATTCTTGGTTTCTTGGTGTTAGATTTGAAGTTTCAGTTAGTATTTTCACTACAAAAAAAATTGTATGATGCCACGTGCTATTTGCGTCACAACGTGAAAAATCACGTCACAAGCTGAATTTAGCGACGTGACCATTCACATGGCAGGACCTCGTGTGGCAACTCTGTTGCCACGTGAAAATCACGTCGCAAATTTGCCACGTAATTTTCACGTCGCAACAAATAAAACAAAAATCGCAAGTATAACAGACGTAGCAGAAGGGGTCAGAAATGTGTAAGAACTTTGCCACGTGATATTCACGATATTCACGTCACAAGTTGCGACGTGACTTTCACATGGCAAGTTGCGACATGAATATCACGTGGCTAAATTTTTTTTAAAAAAAAAAACCTGCTAAATTATTACGTTTGTTTTAGTTTCTACTTTTAATTAATTAATTAATTAATTAAAATGAAATAATCAGGTTTTAATAATAATTTAAATTGAAAAATTAATAAATATAATTAATACCAAAAATTAATAAATGTACACAATTAAAAATAATTTAAATTTAATCATTAATAAATATAATTAATACCAAAATTTAATAAATATAAATCAAAATCAAAATTAAGAATAAAATTTTTAAATAAAAAGTGTATAATAATATACTAAAATTTAATTAATATTTTTACAAAAATAAAATTTTAAAATTATAATAAATCCTCTGGATCAATCTGGATCGGGATAATCGTCAAGCCCAAAATCATCGTCATCGTCGGCATCCATCTCTCGTTGACCACCGACTCCTTCATTTCAAACAACTTGATTGGCGCCACCTTGTGATTGCATAAATTGTTGCATCATCGCCTCCATATCAGCTTGTCTCTTATTCATTGCCTCTATCTGACGTTGCTGCTCCTCCATCTGAGCCTTTAGTGTCGCCTCACGTAGCGCCGACTCGCGTCTCACCTCAGTTAGGGACAGTTGTCTTACTGTTACCTGCATTTCGGGGGTCAATTCTGGTGGATGCGACATTCCTTCGGCATCTTTAACTCTTTTAAAAATATACTATTAAAAATTTATTCTAGTTTTAATATAAAAATTCTGTTAAAAACTATCCGAACAATATTAATTGATAACAATCACTACTTCTCCCCCTAAATTTAGTTATGTTAAAATCAATTTTATCAAACTCAAATTTATTAAAATCAATTTTGTCTATTATCAATTCAAATCTGCACTACATAATTTTTGATTTGATGAATGAACTAAGTATAGAAAGAATTGGATGAATATTTTCTTATGAATTTTATTGCCACCTTAGTATCATTGGTGGTTTCTATGAAGCTTGGTTTGAGGTAGAGTTCGAATCTTTGTTGGAGGTTCCCCACAACAAGATACTTTTGAGCATTGGATTTTTCGTGCAAGTGGTTTGAGTGACCAAAATTGTGATAATACGCATGCAGAATCTATATTAGAGAATCATTTGTGGACCAAGATGCTTTAATAAATAATGGACCAGTTTTTTATTTTGTCTCTTTATCTTCATTTGCTGTTTCGGATGTGAGTGAAAGAAGGAGGCGTCACTGCTTGACTTTTTTTATTGTACTGTCCTTTTTTCAAATGTTATATACCATAATATCCTATTCTGAAAAAAAAAATTTAGGATATTCCATAATCTGAGGGTGCTCGCCATTTGAAGTTACGAGCAGATGAAGAGAAAATAATGCAGTAGGTGCACGCCATCTCAAGTGGCGAGCATGTGAAGTGTCATTTTTTTTCTTTGTTTTTTTAATTTTTTAATATTTTATGTTTTAATAAAATTATTTAATTAGTTTTAATAATATAAATTAATTAAATATTAATATAATAATAAAAAAATATTATTTTTTTCAGAAAATTAATATTTTTAAAAAATGTTTTAAAAATGAGTGATGTGAGGGCAATTATTAATTTTTCAATAGTTTATATGTTTTAAAAAAATTATTTAATTAATTAAAATAATATAAATTAATTAAATAATAATATAATAATTAAAAAAATATTATTTAAAAATGAGTGATACTCGTCGAATGAGTTGGCGAGCAGAAATGTAAAATTTTTCTATAAATAAACGTCGCTGTGTATCAACATTAATCATTCCAGGAAGGTATTTGCGTATTAAAAAATGTCGGTCAAAGCTCTTGTGTTTTATGGGCAAGAAAAAAAAATGAGTGTTTACCTAGATCCATTGTGGAACTTCAGAACCGTGGTTGCAGTAATTAACACAGGATTTCGCCAGTTGGGTGGCCGTCGCATGAAGGTGAGAAAAATGGAGTATTGTTGTACATGTATTACATGGATCGTATAGAAAATGATGAAAATGTACAATGTATGTTTTCAGCACATAGTGGGGAAGTTAATAGAGGAGTCGAAGATCCACTTATGTTGATTGTTGTTGTGGATTAGCTTGTATGTTTGGTTGTTGAGTTCGTAATCTTCTAATGTTGTTATTGATTAGTTGAATCATTTAAATTAAGCATTGTGTTGTTGTTTTATGAACAAGTCCTAGTGTGTAATTGTTTGAAAACGTTGTCTTGAAATATAAATTTGTGCTGGATTACAGAGAAAGCAAGTTCAAGCTACATACTTTTCTAATTTAGAAACTTGGATAACAAATAATATTATCTAGTCTGTCGGTTTGACGGGCCGACAACATTAGGACATTTTCGACGCATATGTCCTATTTCTCTGCAAATCCCACACCTTCTCTTTTCCTTTTCAACGTCGTCCATTTCGGTTCTAATCCTACTACTGGTTGGACGTCCCTTCTTATTTCTTCTCATGGAATCATCGTGGCAAAGTGTAAATCCTTCATATTTTGGCCAGTTGTCTTCGTGGGGTAGTCCCAAGAAGCTCTCCTGGTAGACTTTGAATACGTTGAGAACTGTGAAAATTTTTGGGATGTAAATGGAGTAGTCTTGACGTATACTAGAACATGTTGCGATAACGTGGGAGTAAGGTAAGTGAAACACCTGAAATTTCCCACAGTCACATCACCGATTCTTTAGGTCAATGCCGAAAGTACCTGTCGGACGACCATCATTATGATTTATTTTTTCCTGCACCATGAAACAAAATCTTTCACGATGAAGTTGAATGACGTTATGTGTGTTAGCCTTGGCTACCTCATCAGTCATTCCCTTGTTGCAACCATCTGTGAAAACTTTTCCAGTAGCCAGCATTTTGGTCCACTTGTGGCCTCTTTTACCAAAGAGGGAACCCATGCGATAGTAAGTAGATTGGACCAATGCAGTGATTAGAAGGTTTTGAGTTGCCTTTAGGACAGAGTTCATAGCTTCTGCCAAGTTAGATGTCATATGCCCCCAACGACGCCCTCCGTCATATGCTCTTGCCCACTTCTCCCTAGGTATGTTGTCTATCCAACGCGAGGCCTCAATGTTTGTTGCCCGGATTTCCCCGCGATAGTAGTTAAATGTAGCCTCCGTCAATGCATAACCTGTAATAGAAATGTTATGAAGAAAATAGTAAAAGAACGAAAACATAGTTAAGCTAACTGAAATGTAATTTGTTGCCCATATTAACAAATTGTTTCCGCAATGCTTTATCCTTAATCTCGCGCATGAAGTTTTGAGCAACGTATCTAATACAGTAGACATGTGTAGAAGGTGGATCTTGCCATACGTTTTCGGGATTTCTATATGCACTTGTCATACCCCAATTTTTTACCACTAAGATTTCCCATCATTGTGCAAATCATCATCACAATGTGGATGAACCATCATACTTCATCAGTCTCCCCAAAGATGGGTGAGCATTCACTACAATCAAAATTAGGGTTTCAAGCCCTCTCTGAGTGCTTAGACAAAGGATCAATCAAGGAATGACATGATCTTCAACTTGTCTAACCTCTCAAACATCCACAATGGATCAAAAGGACTCCCACTTCAAGGATTAAGCACAAGGCTGCTCCCTTCTAGGTGGATCAAGTCTCAAGATCGCCAGTATCACCAAATTAGGGTTTTGGTCGACCAGGGCCTCCAGATGAAAAATTTCATCTGGACACAAGCCAAAGATCCAAAACACAACCTAATTTACTCCATGGAACCTCATGGACCCGTTCATCAGGTTAATTTTGCTTCAGGGGATGCATTCATCAAAAATCAGGAATTAGGGTTTCTTGACCTAATTCACCCCTAAGTTGACTTTTGGGACAAATCATGAACCAAGACCTCAAGAGAGGGTTTGAGGGTCTCTAATGAACTATATTGATCCATTTGGGACAATGGATTGATCCAAGAAGCTTGAGCAACAAGTCTCAATTTTATCTGCACCACAATTAGGGTTTTAAGGAAAAAGTCAACTGTAACTTTGACTTTTGACCAGGACATGCTCCCAAACCCTAGGGCATGCCTCAATATACCCTATGACACCCATGGAACATGTCCATAAAGTTTGATTTAGGTCAAGGACATGATTTCATGAAGAATTGCACAGTTTGGAATTCATCTGATAAAAAGTCAACTGTGCACAAAAGTCAACTTTGACTTTTTGAGATTTTTCACCAAAATGGATTTTTAACCCTAAAATGATGTTAATGTATGCTTTGAATCATCATTCATCAAGAAAAATCAAGAAAAGTGGGATAACTTGTAAAAGGGGTAACCATAAAAACTTAGAAAATTTTCCAAGTTAAAAATAAAGTGACAAGGGTACCAACTTTGAAGGATCATAACTCCTAAACCACAAAGCCATTTTTTCTCATCCAAAGATGGATTTGTAGCCCTCATTACCCTCTACAAAAACTTCAACTAGACCTAAGTCCAATTCATTAAGGATTTTGAGTTATGGAGTGATCAAAATGGCTGAAAAGTGAAAATGTCACTTTTTCCAACACTTAGTGAAATTTTCACTAAGTCAGAATCTGCCTTCACTTTTTGCCAAATGTAGAGGGATTTTTCACTTGGATTCAAAAGAGATAAAAAACAAATATGTTCAAACAGTTGTTATATCATGTAAGGGTTTTCCAAAATGGCCAAGAACATTGCCAAATTCCATTTGGGCTATGAGTTATGACATTGTCAAGTTGCCTTGTTGAAATCTGCCAAGGCAAGGTAGAATTTGCATTTTTGCTCGATTTGCCAAAATCAGCCAAATCCAAATGCTCCTATCCACTTAGACACCTCAGAGGATTGAATCTAAAGGGGACAATCACTGAGCCAAGCCTCCAAAGTCCATGGAACAAGAAATAGCATGTTGAACCTAGAATGACCAAAATAGGGACAAGACTCCAAATTTGGATTGAAGCATTCAATGGAAGCATCAAGGTGGCATGGACTGAGCCATTCTCATCTGAAATCAGTCAAGACTTATCCAAGACCAAGGGAACCACAGCTCTGTGCCCTAACCTCTAGTCAATGGCTAGAGGAGACTTGGATTTCCATTGGACAACATTGGCCAAACCTACTTACCAGTTGCCATTCACTATTCCTTGCAAAACAAACTTGCTCTACTATAAATAGAGCTCAATTGTGATCAGTTTGAGTACACCAAAGCCATCTAACAGATGCTTTCCTCAAAATCTCTTTCTCTTGGCAAAAATGCCTTTCTTAGCAAGGTAGCTATCGGGTTTTGAGTTTGAGAGCTTTTCCAATCAAACCAATCACTCACACACCTCATATACATCACATATGAGCTGATCAAACACTTAGATCACTTCTGAAACACCAATTTCACAAAATCACCAGCTGGTTGCTCAAATTTTCAATCAAGTTGTAGCTGAGGTACCACAAATTGTTCCAGCCATTTTCAATCAGGTCCATGCATTCAAACACACTCCATAGGGTGTAGGGAAGCTGTTCAGATCATCACCACTCATCTGTAACACCTCCAAATCAAAAATCACATTGTACTTGCTGTCACGGCTTAGAGGTAAGCATATACTTGGTCATCTCTCAATCTATGCATATTTCCTCGCACAATAATTTGGCCATATGTTCATAATCATGCATGGAATGTTTTCCCTCAATTAATTGCATTGTTTGAATCGTGTATCAAAAATCCTAACCTTCATGCAGAAATTAAGGTTCTTGAGGTTTCTTCGTGATTTCATGTTTTATGTTTAATTTAAATGAAATTAAGTGTTATAGACATGATCGTGAGGTTGAGACGAGCATAATGATATGTGGATTGCATGATATGATTACGTATTCAGTGAGATTGGATGGAAAACGCAAATCAGCCAAACCCAGAAAAACGCGCGTGTTCTTGCTTGTGTTCTTGGCGCCTTTTTCACAAATTCAAATATTTGAATTTTGTGAATTTGTTTAATTGATTCAAAAATTAATTTCTCTCTGAGTTTTAATGATTTTGAGTTGATTCTTTTTTTAATAATTCACAAAAATGTTAAAATATTTTATTTTATAAAAAAATCCCAAAAATATTATTTATTTCATATAATTGATATTTTTGCAAAGAATTAATATTTTAATTGTTTTTGACATTTTAAATATTTTTTCTACATTGATTTTGTAACTTTTAATGCTTTCTAATTATTTTGTAGGTCAATACTTAATTTTCACTACGCCAAACAAGAGAAAAGAGGGTGCTTTTTTTGGCCTATGACAGCACTTAAAAGCGTTGTCTAAGCCAGCGCTGTCGTAGGTAAAGACAACGTTTTTTTATTTATGGAAAAGCGCTCTCTAAAAGGGGACTTTAGACAGCGCTTTTAAAAGCGCTGTCTAAAGTATACATTAAAAATTAAAAAAAAAAAATTTATAAACTTTAGAAAGTGCTTTTTATTCAAAAGCGCTCTCTAAAGGTGCTTTTAGACAGCGCTTTAGAAAGCGCTGTCTAATGTATACGTATATTGATTTTTTTATATACTTTTAGAGAGCGCTTTTTCTTTAAAAGCGCTCTCTAAAGCTGGACTTTAGACAGCGCTTTTGAAAGCGCTGTCTGTAACGCCCCGTTTTGTCCGATTTATTTAATCGAGTCGATTTAATTATTTTTGTTTTTATATTATTTTATTATTGACTTTTATTTGACAATATATTATTTTTCATCGTTGTTTATGTTTTATCGCGTTTTGAGAGCGTTTGCGAGATATTTGAGTGTAGGGGTATTTTGGTCTTTTTGGGTGGCTAGATATTTTGATTTTGTATAAAAATAGAAAAGTAGTAAGAAAGAGAGAAAAGAAAGGAAAACCAGAAAAATAGAGAGAAAGAAGAGAAGAGAAAGAGAAGAAGAAAAAGAGGAAAAACTTGGGGATTTAGGAACCGATTCAACCGACTTTTCAAACGCGAATTTATCGGGTAAGGGTGCGAAATTCAATTATCTTATACATGTGTATGATTATGTATGTGTTTTGTGTGGATGTTTTTGGTTGGTTTCCATATGTTTCCGTTTATGCCGTATTGGACGAAATCGATAGAAACCAATGTTTTTACGGTCGAAAAGTCGTATAAATACATGTGTTGGTTGGTTATATGTTTGTGAGCCGCTGTTTAAAGTTTCATGAAGTTTGGTTATGTTTCGATTAGTTTTCGGTATGTTTCCGTTGTTGTTTCCGTTTAGGTCGAATCGTAGGAAATCGATAGAAACCGATGTTTTCACGGTTAGAATTCGGAATAAATTACGTAGTTGTATCGAGTAAGGTTAGGTTGTTGTATAGCGTGCTTTTTATTCGATTTGGTGATGTTTGAAAAATTCTGGTTTTTGAAAGGTTGAAATTTAATCGAAAAATCGAACGTCGTAGAAATTTCGTTTATGTGTTCTAAATTGTTCTTATGTATTTGGTGGTTGCGCGTATATGTTTGTTTCGGTGAAAATGTTCGATTTAGTCGAGTTTCCGGGCACTTTGGAAAAATGGCAGCAATGGTGTATTTTGAGAAAATCTGGTTTTTAGGGAAAAACAGAGCTATGAATCGATACATAACAGTTATGTATCGATACAAAATGGTTTATGTATCGATACATAACCCTTGTGTATCGATACATACTGTGAAAATTGGGAAAAACAGCATTTTCACTACAGCATGTGTCGACACATGCGTGCTATGTATCGATACATGAGGTCTTTTTGTATCGATACATAAAGCCTATGTATCGATACATACTATGCTGAACCATAAAATTCTGGTTTGTCGGGAAACTTCGGAAATTCATATCTCTTGAACCGTAAGTCGGTTTTGGTCCCCGTTCGAAGCGTTGGGAAGCTAACGAGATGTTCTTTCTAGGAAAAATGGTTTTGAGGTCTGAACATGGTCCAATTAGAACAGTATTTTCAAACCGTATCGTAGTGTCGATCCTCCGGTTTATGTTTTTGCGTTATGTTGAAATATCCATATCTTTTGTGTTGTTTATCCGATTGAGGTGTTCTTTATATGGATGTGAAGCTAAAAATATGTTCTATGATTTGGAGAAGAAAAATATTATTTTTAGCCGACTTTTAACCGATTTTTCCGGTAAACCGTAAATCGAATTGTTTGGCTATTTGTGAAAGCGTTCGGTTGCCGTTTGGCACAATTGATGTGAATGTATGTGGATTGTGTGTGATGTGTGCATAATTGATGGGTATTACGCTATGTGCTATTGTGTGATGAAAATGCTTGTGATGATATGTGTGGTGATGGATTGTGGTCGAAAGGCAAATAAATGAAATGTGTTGTATTTTGTTATATATGCATGTTTGTGATTGCATAAAGGTGGGAGATGCATTGGTTGTCATGAGTCATTGTATGCCAAGCATCATGAAATACATTGTGGAAACGTCCTGAGTGGCGACTTGATCATCGTGGTCCTCGAAAATACGAGGCGTTGCCTGAGGACTTAAAACGATGATCCACTATACCATCGTGTGCCTCAAAAATACGAGGCGTTGCCTGAGGACTGACAGCGATATGTATAGACGATTGTGGGCTCCTTTGGAGACTTAAAGCAATCCTTAACGTCGTGGGCCTCGAAAATACGAGGCGATGCCTGAGGACTTAAAGCGACGGGTGAACATCGTAGGCCCGACGGGGAGTTACTGACTAAGTCTCAGTAACGAGCGATGGTTCCAATAGTTCCTGAGTGGACTAATAATGAGACATGAGAAATATTGGAAGTTGGTACCCGCATGACATGTGCATAGAGTCGTTGTGTCGATCTATGTGCATTTGCATTCATCATGAGTTATTTGTGCATGATTTTGTGATTGTGATTGATGAGATGAAATATGTGCAATTGTATTGAATGGTATATGTTGGATTGACATGTGTGATTGTGAACGGTTGTGCATTTGTGTGATATGCATTAAATTATGAATGATATGTTTTGGGGTACAAATATATGCCTTATGTATTGGCAGGTGATAAGAATGGTGAGATTATTGAATATGTGTATGTTTTTGTTGCAATATATAATTATATTCATTTATATTATGGTTGTCTTTCTCACCCTTCTGCTCGTTTTATAATGCTCTATGAGGCATTGCAGATTAGTGGTGCTGGAGGTCTTTCGTGAAGCTTTGTGTCTTCACCCTTTTTGTCGGTCGGCTCTGATATGTGACACCGGGTAGTTAGGGAGGCCGTTGGCTATTATTATGTATTATGTATATATTATCTTTTGGCTTGTACATATGATACTTGATGTATGACAAACTGTTTATATGTATATATGTGCACATGTTATTCAGATTTTAGATTTTCCGCTTTAATTCTAATTTCTGAAATGTGGGTGTAAGGAACGGAGTTTCCTATGTATGTATGCTACCCCACGTTGCATATCTAAATGAGCAGGTGTTGCATGTTATGTGTTTGGTTTCAATTTGATGTGATTTCCCCGTCTATGCCATGTTTTAAATATACTCTGATCAAATTTCGAACTTTCTTTTATTGCTTTAAATGCATGTTTATTTGGGGGTATAGATTGGGGGCGTCACATTAAGTGGTATCAGAGCCAGTTTGTGTCAGTTGTGTCTGTTGTGTCTGTCGTGTTAGGCGAGTTGCTGTTGTGCAGCAGTCGTGTGCTGGTGGGTTGTTGGTTAACCATAGTTTCTGTATTTGGATGAACAGAATATGGCCCGAGTTGTGCAGGATGTACCGGATGTTATGGGTAATGATGAGTTCAGAAAGAATAAGCTGCCTATCTTCAAGGGAAGGTATGATCCGGATGGTGCACAATTTTGGTTTGAAGAGGTTGAAAGAATCTTCCGTATGATGGATTGTGCTGAAGAGCATAAGGTGAGATTGGGTACTTGCATGCTGGAGGAAGAAGCAGCTGATTGGTGGGTTAGTTTGCGCCTAGTGTTGGAAGAGGATAAGGAAGAGGTTAATTGGAATTTATTTGGCCGAGAGTTTCGGAGGAGGTATTATCCTGAGGGAGTGAAGGAAAAGAAAGAGATTGAGTTTTTGGGATTAAAACAAGGCAATATGTCCGTTGTTGAGTATACGACTAAGTTTGTGGAACTGGTGCAGTTTTATCCTCATTATCCGGCGGCAACTGCTGAATTTTCTAAGTGTGTGAAATATAAGAACGGATTGCGTCCGGAGATTAAACGGACAATCGGTTATCAGAGGATTAGAAGGTTTTCTGAATTGGTGGACAATTGTAGAATGTATGAAGAGGATCGTAAGGCGCATGCCACTCGCGATACGAGTGTGAATGACAGGAAAGGGAAATAACAGTCTCGTAGTGGGCCTTATGTGACGAGGGGTAACTTTAAGAAAAAGACAAGTGAGGGAGGAATGTCTAGTCCTCCGAGGCGTTACATTAAGTGTTACAAGTGTGGAGAAGTAGGGCATCGACAGATGGATTGTAGCAGGAATAAACTGAAATGTTCTAAATGTGGAGGTTCGGGACATGTCGCAGAGAATTGTAGGAGGAGTAAGGTGCGATGTTTCAACTGCGGTGAAACAGGTCATATTAGTACGGGGTGTACGAAACCGAAGAGAGCTCAGACTGGTGGCACAGTTGTTGCATTGGCAGGAGATGGGACTACTGGTGCGGATCGTCTGACTCAAGGTACTTGTTTTCTTAATAGTACGTCTTTATTTTCTATTATTGGTACTGGAGCGACTCATTCGTTTATTTCGTATGAGTGCGCGAAGTGTTTGAATTGGGTTGTCTTCGATGGATGGTAAATTGGTTATTGATACTTTGGTCTAGGGGTCGGTAATTACTCTTGGGGTTTGTCTATTTGTTCTTTGACCATTTAGGGTAAAGGCTTGGGATGGAATTAGTGTGTTTACAGTTGGAAGGATTAGAATGAGATAAGTGGGGGAGAAGCTGGCACTTCTCCATGTTGTATCAGGTGTAGGGCGCTGGCTCAATGTGTTATGTGATGCACGATTATAAAGTGTGGGTTTCTGGTTCAAGAAGGAATGCAGAAGTAAGGGTTACATCAACTCAGGATTGGTGCCGTAGGTGGTTTTATGTATAGGATGTAAGGAATGCTATTATGGGTTGGTGGAGACGGTTTATGCTTCATCATGATTGTCGCCTGTCTATTGACAAATTGAGGAACTGATCACCCTTAATCTCTTGTTGATAGCAGACGGGCATTATGTTGGATGCATGGACGTGTCTTTCCGGCTTTGATAGTGTGTGAAGTGAGTTGTTTGGAATTTAAAGAGATGATTACAGATTATTTTGATGAGTCGATGAAGATGCTAATATCGGAAGATGAAATGGATTAGAGGTTTTGGTATGTTAGTCCAGTTGGGAAGTCATTGAGAGAGAATGATTGGGTTTTATTTAAGGACTGCTTCACAGAGAGTAGAGATTAAACTTAATTGGACGAAGGTGAATAGTTGAGGTTTATATCTGCTAAGTAAGTAGGAAACTCTTAGTAGATGGGAATAAGACGTTTGTTTTGTCTGTGATGGTAGTGTTCTGGGAATTGGCAGGAAGTCGCAGTGATGGGCCGTCAGTTGGGCATGGTTTTCAGATATGTTTTTGGATGGAACGTTAAGGTGTTGTCTTAGAGAGCTCCAGTATTGTTGGTAACAAAAGGAATGATGTTTGAATGGAATAACAAGCAGGATGTGTATAATGGTATTGAGACTATGGAAAGCAAAACTTAGAGTTCTGGTGAAGTTTGACGTCTTGGGAGTTTTAAGGCATTAATGGAAATTTTGAGAGAACCCTTAGGTATGGGTGTAATATTTAAGAGTTCTTTTTGGTTAGTTGTGGTTACATGTTGGGATTTGTGGAATTTGGATTGTCCAAAGAATGAAATTGTGTATGAGTTACTGTCAGTGGAATAAGGTAATGAATGAGAATAAGTGTCCACTTTCATGAACAGATGGCTAGAATGGTTTGGTTGAGTTTGAGTGAGTTACAATTGTTTGGAATGTTTGATAAGAGTGGTGAATTGTGTGAGCTTAGGCTTTGATCGATTTAATGTGACTGGTTATGGTTGTTATCATTGGGATAGGCTGTTATGTACTCGGTCAAGCTTGTGTGTGAGTAACCAGTTACCCAGTGGAAAGTTTTGTAAAAGCTTTAAGAATTTATATCCTTTGGAATTTGTTTGGGTATTACAACGTGCAGTGATGTTATTTGGTGTTAGTAAGGAATCTGTAATGTTTGTGGAGTAAAGGAATCGTATCTTCCATATTTAATTGGATAAGTTCGTAGTGGTTTCGATTGAGGATGTTTGGATTTGTTATAAACTAAGAGGAAGAATGAGTAAAGTGTTTGAGATTTGAATTACACGTGTTGAAAAGAGACGAAGTTTTATGCTAAGTTATTCGAGTGAGAATTTTGGCTGAAAAGGGCTAGTTTCTTGGAAATGTTATTTCAGATGAGAGTATGCTTAATGGATCCATCGGAAGTAGATGTAGTTCTACATTGAGAGGCTCCGAAGTTAGTTAAGGAGATTAGAAACTTTTGGACTCAGTTGGTTGTTATTACAAGTTATGGAAGACTTTGTTAAGTTCGTACTTCTGGTATCTCAGTTGACTTACAAAGGGTGAGTCGTTTGTTTGGATGTTCGTTGTGAGTAAGTTTTGGTGAGCTGGAGTAGAAGTGTCTACGGTTTCAGCTTTGATTTTGTGTGATCCTAATAAACCGGTTGTGGGGTATTGTGATGTGTCTTTGATGAGTTTAGTCAACGTGGTAATGCAAGAGGGTAAAGTCGGGGCTTATGCTTTACGACAATTGAGGATTTATAAAAGGATCTGTATTATTATGGATTTGGAATTTGTTGCGGTGGTATTGTGTTGGAATGTTTGGAGGTATTATCTTTATGGTTCTAGGTTCGAAGTGTTTGGTAATTACAAAGAATATTGAGTACTAGTTTGGTCTGAAGGAATAGAGACAACGAGATTGGTTAGGAGTTGAGAAGAGTTATTGTTGTGTTTGAGGAGTTAAGTTGAAAGTTTCTATGTATGGCTGTTTTGGTGGTCCGAGGATTAGAATTGTTGGAACAGTTCAGAGGCTTGTATCTGGTGAGTAGGATAACACGAAAGAATGTGAGGCTAGAATATTAAAGGTGAACAGTGGTTTTTGGAAGGTTCGTGAAAGAATTAGATTTTGGGAGAGAGATTGGTAGTTTTGATGGTTACGAGGCATCAGAGTGCGCAGCGGAGATGTGATGTAGCACATTTCGTATATGTGTGTGCGACTTGTAAGAGTTTTTAGGTTGAACATTGGAAATCTATAGGAATGAAGAAACCATTGGATGTTTCAGAGTGGATGTGTTAGGAGAAAGGTTCTAATAGTATCCGTGTGCTGCTAAGTTGAGGGATGTTTTGGTTCCAGAGTGAACCTATGAGTTGTGTTTTGTGTATTCCTTGAGTTGTAAGTTGTTCGTCAAGTGCATTGTATGGGCTTTGCAGCTTGTCGTTGTTGTGTCGTTATGTTTGCGGTTAGCAAGGTGGTTTGTCGGTTGTGTTGTTTGTGGTGTGCCTTTTGGTAGGACTGATGTTTGTTGGTCGGATGCACGAGTCGTATCCAGAGTTGTTTGTCTCGGTTATATTTTCGAGGACGAAAATTTCCAAGTGGGGGAGAATTGTAACGCCCCGTTTTGTCCGATTTATTTAATCGAGTCGATTTAATTATTTTTGTTTTTATATTATTTTATTATTGACTTTTATTTGACAATATATTATTTTTCATCGTTGTTTATGTTTTATCACGTTTTGAGAGCGTTTGCGAGATATTTGAGTGTAGGGGTATTTTGGTCTTTTTGGGTGGCTAGATATTTTGATTTTGTATAAAAATAGAAAAGTAGTAAGAAAGAGAGAAAAGAAAGGAAAACCAGAAAAATAGAGAGAAAGAAGAGAAGAGAAAGAGAAGAAGAAAAAGAGGAAAAACTTGGGGATTTAGGAACCGATTCAACCGACTTTTCAAACGCGAATTTATCGGGTAAGGGTGCGAAATTCAATTATCTTATACATGTGTATGATTATGTATGTGTTTTGTGTGGATGTTTTTGGTTGGTTTCCATATGTTTCCGTTTATGCCGTATTGGACGAAATCGATAGAAACCAATGTTTTTACGGTCGAAAAGTCGTATAAATACATGTGTTGGTTGGTTATATATTTGTGAGCTGCTGTTTAAAGTTTCATGAAGTTTGGTTATGTTTCGATTAGTTTTCGGTATGTTTCCGTTGTTGTTTCCGTTTAGGTCGAATCGTAGGAAATCGATAGAAACCGATGTTTTCACGGTTAGAATTCGGAATAAATTACGTAGTTGTATCGAGTAAGGTTAGGTTGTTGTATAGCGTGCTTTTTATTCGATTTGGTGATGTTTGAAAAATTCTGGTTTTTGAAAGGTTGAAATTTAATCGAAAAATCGAACGTCGTAGAAATTTCGTTTATGTGTTCTAAATTGTTCTTATGTATTTGGTGGTTGCGCGTATATGTTTGTTTCGGTGAAAATGTTCGATTTAGTCGAGTTTCCGGGCACTTTGGAAAAATGGCAGCAATGGTGTATTTTGAAAAAATCTGGTTTTTAGGGAAAAACAGAGCTATGAATCGATACATAACAGCTATGTATCGATACAAAATGGTTTATGTATCGATACATAACCCTTATGTATCGATACATACTGTGAAAATTGGGAAAAACAGAATTTTCACTACAGCATGTGTCGACACATGCGTGCTATGTATCGATACATGAGGTCTTTTTGTATCGATACATAAAGCCTATGTATCGATACATACTGTGCTGAACCATAAAATTCTGGTTTGTCGGGAAACTTCGGAAATTCATATCTCTTGAACCGTAAGTCGGTTTTGGTCCCCGTTCGAAGCGTTGGGAAGCTAACGAGATGTTCTTTCTAGGAAAAATGGTTTTGAGGTCTGAACATGGTCCAATTAGAACAGTATTTTCAAACCGTATCGTAGTGTCGATCCTCCAGTTTATGTTTTTGCGTTATGTTGAAATATCCATATCTTTTGTGTTGTTTATCCGATTGAGGTGTTCTTTATATGGATGTGAAGCTAAAAATATGTTCTATGATTTGGAGAAGAAAAATATTATTTTTAGCCGACTTTTAACCGACTTTTCCGGTAAACCGTAAATCGAATTGTTTGGCTATTTGTGAAAGCGTTCGGTTGCCGTTTGGCACAATTGATGTGAATGTATGTGGATTGTGTGTGATGTGTGCATAATTGATGGGTATTACGCTATGTGCTATTGTGTGATGAAAATGCTTGTGATGATATGTGTGGTGATGGATTGTGGTCGAAAGGCAAATAAATGAAATGTGTTGTATTTTGTTATATATGCATGTTTGTGATTGCATAAAGGTGGGAGATGCATTGGTTGTCATGAGTCATTGTATGCCAAGCATCATGAAATACATTGTGGAAACGTCCTGAGTGGCGACTTGATCATCGTGGTCCTCGAAAATACGAGGCGTTGCCTGAGGACTTAAAACGATGATCCACTATACCATCGTGTGCCTCAAAAATACGAGGTGTTGCCTGAGGACTGACAGCGATATGTATAGACGATTGTGGGCTCCTTTGGAGACTTAAAGCAATCCTTAACGTCGTGGGCCTCGAAAATACGAGGCGATGCCTGAGGACTTAAAGCGACGGGTGAACATCGTAGGCCCGACGGGGAGTTACTGACTAAGTCTCAGTAACGAGCGATGGTTCCAATAGTTCCTGAGTGGACTAATAATGAGACATGAGAAATATTGGAAGTTGGTACTGCATGACATGTGCATAGAGTCGTTGTGTCGATCTATGTGCATTTGCATTCATCATGAGTTATTTGTGCATGATTTTGTGATTGTGATTGATGAGATGAAATATGTGCAATTGTATTGAATGGTATATGTTGGATTGACATGTGTGATTGTGAACGGTTGTGCATTTGTGTGATATGCATTAAATTATGAATGATATGTTTTGGGGTACAAATATATGCCTTATGTATTGGCAGGTGATAAGAATGGTGAGATTATTGAATATGTGTATGTTTTTGTTGCAATATATAATTATATTCATTTATATTATGGTTGTCTTTCTCACCCTTCTGCTCGTTTTATAATGCTCTATGAGGCATTGCAGATTAGTGGTGCTGGAGGTCTTTCGTGAAGCTTTGTGTCTTCACCCTTTTTGTCGGTCGGCTCTGATATGTGACACCGGGTAGTTAGGGAGGCCGTTGGCTATTATTATGTATTATGTATATATTATCTTTTGGCTTGTACATATGATACTTGATGTATGACAAACTGTTTATATGTATATATGTGCACATGTTATTCAGATTTTAGATTTTTCGCTTTAATTCTAATTTCTGAAATGTGGGTGTAAGGAACGGAGTTTCCTCTGTATGTATGCTACCCCACGTTGCATATCTAAATGAGCAGGTGTTGCATGTTATGTGTTTGGTTTCAATTTGATGTGATTTCCCCGTCTATGCCATGTTTTTAAATATACTCTGATCAAATTTCGAACTTTCTTTTATTGCTTTAAATGCATGTTTATTTGGGGGTATAGATTGGGGGCGTCACACTGTCTAATGTATAACCTTAGACAGCGTTTTTTTATTAAAAGCGCTGTCTTTTGTCTACGTAAAATTTTGAAGATTTTTTTAAAAAATCACATTTTAACCATTTTTTTATGCAGAAACCTGTATAATTCACATTTCCATAAACCTGTATAATTCACATTTCAATAAACCAGTATGGATATGCATTTCCATCAACAAATTCTATTTAAAAACTAGAATTTACATTAATGTCGAATTCGCACAAATTCTATAAACTAGAATTTGTACATTTCAATAAATTAGAATTTACATGCAGAATTCGCACAAACTAGTATGGATATACATTTCTATTATATGGTTTCAAACCTGTATAGAATTTACATTTCAATAAACTAGAATTTACATTCACCAAACTATACAATCAAGAAAGAATTCTTCTTGCAATAAAATTTTTGCATAATTCCTCCTTAGTATCTTGCAATTGTTTCCTCGTGTAATAAGGACACGCCATATCATCGAAATACTACATAACAAAACAAAATACGCATTATTTAGTTAAAAGTAATAAATTATATATATGACATATCCGATAAATATTAAAATAAATCCTAAGTTATAAAACCATGCATACTGTGATAGAAATCACCAATTGTCCCATTTGAAGGAATCTCCACTTTGACCCATGTAATATTGGTTGCTCTAGCCCGTGCTACTCGTGCGTATCTTCGTGGTTACTAGACATTTGACCTGTAAGAAAGAAAAAAACAGAAATTAAATGACAAATATAAAAATCCATAATCCTAATCTATTGAATGATATAAGCTATATTGAATGATATAAGCTATAATTTTACAACTAGTACCTTTTTCACTAACGTCTCTTTCTTTTCTTGTTTGGAGTATGTTCTACCCGTCTCTTAACAACACGGACGGTTGGATTGATCCAAATACCCTCATTATGATCATTTCTAGTATATGATTCATTCGCTATAATATTTTCATCTTGATCATTTCTAGTAAATGATTCAATATCAACATCAATATCACCTTGATCTCCAACGTTTTCATCAATTACTTTGTTAGATAAAAGCACTATAGACCATTTTGTACTTGTCGGATCAGTGACATAGAACACTTGTTTAGCTTGAGAGGCTAGAATAAAAGGCTCATCTTTGTACCCCACCCTATTAAGATCCACTTGCAAAAATCCTGACTTATCCATTCGTACGCCATTATTATTTTCAACCCACTTGCAACGAAATATAGGAATCTGAAACTTCTCATAATCAAACACCCAAATGCTCTCGATAACCCCAAAATATGACAGATTTGCAAATTTGGGGTTTAAGTCTTTCACACTTGAAATGTGCATTGCTTCAGCTACCAAGGTGACACCACTATTTTGCATAGTACTTTTATCATCTTGTTCTTTGGTATAAAATGTGTATCCATTAATTGCGTATGCGCTATAAGAAAACACGACCATACTTGGACCATATGCTAAACATCTCAACCTTTCTGTTATTGAATCGCGGTCTGAATAATACTTTGAATAAATATGATCCTTAAACCAAGGTATGAAACTTCGATTGTGCTCTCGTACTATCCAATTCTCATTTCTATTCGGATTTAAACCTCGGAGAACATCCTTGTGCATTTCAACATATGGCTCAACCTCATTCTCATTGTGCAGAACATACAAATGCACTTGATCCCGTTCGACCCTTGATACTGTCATAACTTCATTTCCAATTAACTTTTTTCCTTCTTTTTTTTCGACAATATGAGATTTGGGGAGTCCAATTGATTGTACATTGGACAGATATTCAGTACAAAACTCAACCGCTTCTTCAACAATGTATCGTTCGGCAATACAACCCTCTGGTCGACTTCGGTTTTTCACATACCCTTTTAATATTTTCATATAACGTTCAGCAGGGTACATCCATCTCATATAAGCCGGTCCACACAATTGTGTCTCTTTCACTAGATGAACAACTAGATGAACCATTATGTCAAAAAACGAGGGAGGAAAATACATTTCAAGATCACACAAAGTAATAACTAGTTCTTTTTGCAATGTTGGTAAGATCGCAGGATCGATCACCTTACTGCAAATTGACTTGAAGAAAAAACACAATTTAGTTATTGCGCTTCTTACTTTTTCTGGCAGAATAGAACGTATACCTATTGGTAGAAAATGTTCCATTATAACATGGCAGTCATGCGTCTTTAAACTCTTTAACTTGAGGTCTTTCATAGACACAAGTCTTCTAATATCTGAAGAGTATCCTTCTGGAACTTTAACTTCACTTAGAAACTTACACAATACTTTTTTCTCCTTTCTAGATAGAGTATACGCAGCAGGTGGTAGATATGTTCGTTTTCCTTTCTTCAAGGGTCCTAATTCAGTTCTTATCCCCATATGTACCAAGTCCTTTCTTGCTTTAAGGTCATCCTTAGACTTTCCTGGTATATTGAGTAACGTACCAATAACACTGTCAAATACATTTTTTTCAATATGCATAACATCGAGAAAATGTCTTACATACCACGACTTCTAATATGGCAGTTCAAAAAAATTGACCTCTTCTTCCACCCACTCTTGACAAGTGTATGTGCAAAAGGCTTTCCAAACTGAGTTGTCACATCTTTCACCTTTTCAAAAATTTGATCACCTGTCAATATAGTTGGAGCTCTACCATGTTCTGGCTCTCCATTGAATGCTTTTCTCCACCCACGATAGTGATGATTAGAATTTAAGAATCTACGATGACCGAGAAAGACATTCTTCTGACCAAACTCCAATCGCGTCCAATCTGTTTTATCTTCACAAATAGGACACGCACATTGACCTTTTATGCTGTACCCTGATAGATTTCCGTATGCTGGAAAATCATTAATTGTGCCAAACAACATCGCCCTCAAGTTGAAACTTTCTTTCCTATGCCAAGTCAAGTGTCTTGAATCGGTCTCACTACGAAACATGCGTCTAAATCTCGGAATTATAGGAAAATACCATAAGACTTTTGCTGGAGACAACTTTTTCCTATATCGAGAGACACCACATTTAGGACACTCATTTAACGATGCATACTCATTTTGAAACAATACGCAATCGTTTTGACATGCATGTATCTTATCATAGCTCATGCCAATAGAGCACAACATCTTTTTGGCCTCATATGTTCGATTGGGAATAACATTATCCTCTGGAAGCATATCTTTCATAAGGGCCAATAATTCTGTGAAACTTTTATCCGACCATCCATTGCCCGCCTTTAAGTTGTACAACTTTAATACCGCAGACAATCTTGTAAATTTGGTGCAACCATTATACAACGGTTTCTCTGCATCACTTACCAACCTCTCAAACATTTTGGGACAATCCTTAAGATCTTCTTCAAGTGCTTCTGCAATCTCTTCGACTCGATCAGAATCGTATGTATCTGTGCCATTGTCGTATGAAGCATAGGTCGTATTATCCCCCGATTCAACATTCCCGTTAATTTTCTCACCATGCAAATTCCAACATGTATAACTTCTATCAATTCCACTCCTCAATAAATGCGATGCCAACTGAACCGCGTCAACCCGACTCCCAAAACAGCAACCCAAGCAAGGACATATCATTCGACTGGGGTCTTTGGCGTGCGCAACAGCAAACTTAACGAATTCCGATACCCCATTGTCGTACTCTTTCGACAATCAACTTGAAGACATCCATTTCTTATCCATAGTTATACTAATTAAACTAAACAAAAACAAAAAGAAAAAATGTTATACCTGTAGGGAAACAATCCGACTTTCACACTTTAAACACAAGTAACCCCTATACACGTATCATAAAATGAAATATCATTAATTGACCAATTATGAGTCATAACTTGATAAGTGGCAACATGTAATCACAAACAAGCAACAATTAGAGGTAAACACCTACATAAGTATAAAGTAGACAATAAACTTATAACAAAAAGTCACAAGTTCTAGAAAATAAAAGAAATGAACTTGGAAAAAAAGGATAGACCAAACACAACACAACTAGCGAAATACAATTTCAATCAATACTAGGTTGTTTATACTAATCAACTTTGCCAAATATACAATAGAAAATATTTAATAGTCATGAAATAACCTTCACAATTTCAATAATAGTTGTGAAGATACTTTAATATTAGCTTCCTTATGAAAATACCTTCCACAAAACTAGATTGTATCATGAATGCATAACACAATGAGCTTATTATAAAAAATATATATACTTTTTCGTAAAAATATACATGAAAAATAAAAGAAAAAAGATTCTGCAACAATAAAAGAGGAAGCTTTTATCCTCATCGTGAAAACTTTTTCGTTTTCGTTTTCAGAGAAATGAATAGTAATAGCGAAATGAATAATAAAAGAGAAATGAAAAATAAAAGAGTACCTTATTCGTTTTCGTTTTCAGAACGATTTGAGAAATGAATAATAAAAGAGAAATGAATGATAAGAGAATAAGAACAACAATGTTTTCACGAACGGCAATGGCAATGGCAAGAACGACGGCGAGGGTTTAGAGAAACGGTCGAGAGAGAGAGAGAGAGAGAGAAAATGAATAACAGTGTCTCTGAAAATGTTTAGAATTGTTTTATATTTTAATTAGTAAAGTACTTTAGAGGGCACTTTTCCTTAGAAAGCGCTTTCTAAAGTGAAAATAATTAGAGGCCTATAAGAGCGCTTTCTAAAAGCGCTTTCTAAGGTGGCCTTTAGAGAGCGCTTTTTAGAAGCGCTTTCTAAGGTGGCCTTTAGAGAGCGCTTTTCAGAAGCGCTCTCTAAAGTGACACCTATAGCAGCGCTTTTTGGAAAGTGCTTTCTAAGGTTTACCTGAAAATGTCAAAAAATATAAAAATGAGTCTGGGGCGAGGGGGATTCGAACCCCAGACTCAAAGCATGGCAAACAAACACACAAACTTCCTTGACCAGCGGTACTACGCCATCATCCATTGTTTATACTCACTCCATATATATATAAAATAAGGTGTCAACATATATATTTAAATATATTATTTGAATAATTTTAAATATAATTTAAAATAAATTAATATATAATTTAATATAATTTAAATATATTAAATATAATTTGATATATTAATATAATTTAAAGTATATTTTAAATTATATATTAATATAATTTATATATATTAAATATAATTTAAATAAGTTAAAATGTTTGTATTTAAAACATATATATTTAAATATATTATTTGAATAATTTAAAATAAATTAAAATATAATTTAAATATATTAAATATAATTTGATATATTAATATAATTTAAAGTATATTTTAAATTAATACATTTTAAATTATATATTAATATAATTTATATATATTAAATATAATTTAAATAAGTTAAAATGTTTGTATTTAAAACATATATATTTAAATATATTATTTGAATAATTTAAAATATAATTTAAAATAAATTAAAATATAATTTAATATAATTTAAATATATTAAATATAATTTGATATATTAATATAATTTAAAGTATATTTTAAATTATATATTAATATAATTTATATATATTAAATATAATTTAAATAAGTTAAAATATATAATTTAAATATATTAAATATAATTTGATATATTAATATAATTTAAAATTCCTTTCCCTACCTAAAGGGTGTGGGTTCGACCCCCCCTTTTGCCATTTTTTGTGATTCTTGATGTTTTTCAGTATAATTAGTAAATGACTTTAGAGGGCGCTTTTCCTTAGAAAGCGCTTTCTAAAGTGAAAAGAAATTGAGCCCTATTAGAGCGCTTTCTGAAAGCGCTTTCTAAGGTGGCCTTTAGACAGCGCTTTTTAAAAGTGCTCTCTAAAGTGATACCTATAGCAGCGCTTTTTGGAAAGCGCTGTCTAAGGTGGCACTCTTTTACATTCTTTTACAGCGCTTTTTGGAAAGCGCTTTCTAAAGCCTTTCATTTAAGGCGCTTTTTTTTAGCGAAATTTTTTTATTCTTTTTAGCAGCGCTTTTGCATAAAAGCGCTGTCTTTTTGGTGTTGTCTAATCATATTTTTGGCGTAGTGTTTTGAAGCATTAATCCAAAATCACAATTTGGTTTTCATATGTTAAACAATTTTGATCATTTTTAATTGAATTTTTATTCAATTAAATACATTTTTGAAAACAAAGTAGGGTTTTTGGATTAATTCAACCCTCATAAATCATTTTCAAAACACTTTGGGCCTCTTGAGAGAGTGTAAGACCCAACCCACTTGTACAGAAAACATTTTGGGCCTCATTCGTTGTATAAGTCCCTCTGTACATTTTCAAATAAACGGCACGATCATCGCATTTTGAAAAATAAACTTGGGTCTCTTCTTGAGCTATAAGACCTATTCAAAAACACTTTGGGCCTCTAATAGAGTGTAAGACCCAATCCCTTTTTAACCAAAACATTTTGGGCCTCAATTATTGTATAAGTCCCTCCGCGTTAAAAGAAAACCTCGGCGCGATCGCCATTTCAAATGGAAAAATCATCTGGGCCTACCCTCGTGTTATAAGCCCCACTCTTTTTATTTAAACCTTTTGGGCCTCTTGAGAGAATGTAAGACTCATCCCTTTGTACAGAAAACATTTTGGGCCTCAGTCACTTGTATAAATCCCTCTGTACAAATTCAAACAGTGCGCTCACTAATAAAACCCTGGGCCTCTCCTTGAGCTGTAAGCCCCAAATCTTTCTTTTTCAAAGCACTTTCTCCTTTGATTTTGAATATACTGTTGTTTTCAATCTTTCTTTGTTGAACAACTAACCAAACAGCATGGAAGCTCTACAACCGAGTAAGTGGTTATTGCTTTCATTTACCGCTTTCATATACATATAACTGTATTGTGGGGCTGTTTCGCTGTAAGTCTTCTTTCATCAACTCATATACTGTGTAATAATAGTATAGATATTTAGAGTTTCCCCGGCAACTACGTCTAGCACTAGGTAAAGCCGTTTCAATCACTCTTAGAAATAGTCTAAACTAGATCCCCATAGGATTACCAGACACAGTCTTCCCTCCTCTTGGGGTTAAACAATATGGAGATATGAAAGGCAGCATTCTCTGTGAACCCTTTCATAGACTGTCACTCATAGAAGTTGTCAAGAAACTCTATTCCCCAGAGATGATCTTTTCTCCGTGAATGGCATCTCTTGAGTTTCTTCCAAATTCTCGGACTTTCCTGACTTTGATCTATTCTCGGTGAATAGCATTGCCTTGAATTTCTCGGGGTTTGGGGACCCACAGGCTTCTTAAAAGCACTTGTCAAGAAACTCTATTCCCCAGAGATGATCTTTTCTCCGTGAATGGCATCTCTTGAGTTTCTTCCAAATTCTCGAACTTTCCTGACTTGATCTATTCCTTGTGAATAGCTTGCCTTGAATTTCTCGGGGTTTGGGGACCCATCGGCTTCTTAAATGCAATCGGCCTCCTCTTGGGCATCGTACAAGGACCCACATGCTTCCTAAAAGCAACCCCGCCTCCTCTTGGGCTTAGTACAAGGACCCTACGGCTTCTTAGAAGTATTCACAGCCTCCTCTTAGGCTTCGTATAATGATCTCTTCCTCCGGGAATGATAGCCTCCTCTTGGGCTTAGTACAAGGACCCGTCGGCTTCCTAAAAGTTTCCAGCCTCCTCTTGGGCTTCGTACAAATTGTCCCGACGACCTCCTAGAGGTATAGGAATAGAACTTAATCATCTTCATAGAACAGTCCTTTCAAGAGTCTACTACTGTTTCTCAAAGCATGGTACAAAAGATGAAACTCTAGACTTGGACAGTCTAATTTCCTTGAGTCTCAAAGACATTCTCAAGTGACCCCCTTCCCCAGAATAGGAAGGAAACCCGTAGACTCGGACAGTCTCAATACCCTTCAGATTTCACGCTTCCTTAAAGAACAGGCATAACCCGGATCCTTGAATCAAATCCCTGAGTACAGTGTTGCCCATATAAGAACTGATTTTCTATTTAAAATCAGTATATTGGACTTGTCACTCAACTGAAACAGTCACCACAGCCTCCTCTTAGGCTTTGTATAATGATCATTCTCTAGTGAAGTTAGCCTCCTCTTGGGCTTTGTACAAATGATCCTCCTCAGCGGAGTCAAACAACGTTTAGCCTCCGTCTCAGGCTTCATACGAGATACAAAAAAAAACTCCCTTGTTGAGTCAATTAGCCTCCATCTCGGGCTTCGTACGAGATACAAAAAACTCTCTTGTTGAGTCAAATAGCCTCCATCTCGGGCTTTATACGATAAACCAAAAGACTTCATCGTCGGGTCAAAACCTTTTAGCCTCTCTCTCGGGCTTTGTAAGAGATACATAATAGCCTCCTCTTAGGCTTTGTATAAGAAAACAACTGGTTAATCCAATTAACCTTTTAGCATAAAAACTGTGCCTCGTTCACAGTACACAAACATCAACAACTCCTCCCCTTTCATCTAATCGCTGTAAGCGGCAAGCCTCTGGATTATCTACATCCATGCCACTGTCCCTCTTTTAGCATGAGAAATTCCTAAGGAAAGATAGCATTGCTCTACACTGAGTTAAAGTCTTCTCCTTCAGGTTAAAACCCCCTATAAAGGAAATTATGGCATTGCCGGATTCACAAATCCTGGTTAAAGTAATTCTCCTTTATAAAACAGTTGTGACATACAACCCCTCTTTAGAGATGACAAATTCTCTCTAAAGACAACACCTTTTAGCTTCACATCTTGGGCTTTAAACAAGATACAAACCACCTTTTCGCTTCACGTCTTGGGCTTTGAACAAGACACCAAAACAACCATTTCCTCCCATAGAATAGGAGGAACTACGAACGCTCTGATTTCCCTATTTCGGTAAACGGGAATACGTAGGCATAAGATCGAAAGAAAAGATCTTAGCGAGCACACTAAACAAAAACCCAAAATCCCATACCCTCATGTATCTACCAAAAAGCATCAGTCCTAACATCTTAATCCTTGTTCCCCACCAGAAACCTTCTGTCAAGGTAAAAAGAAAGAAATCAGTATTGGTGAAAATACAAATAACTAGTACAAAGGCCCCCCCACATTGATAGCATTCGTAACCTAGCAGACCGTTGTTTAAACTCAGTATGCAAGCAGGGTTAATTGGAGACATCTATTTCCCTTTCTTCATCAGCTTCAATAGGATAAAAAATGAATCAACCTGTAGTTTAAGCTCAACCGCAGAGAGCGACCAGCGCTTAAGAACCGCGTCCAAAATCGCTCGCTACAGAAAAAATGGCGCCCACCGTGGGGCTCTTTCTCTTTTTTTTCCTTTTTATCTCTTGTGTGATACCACAGATTGGGGCTTCCGCCGGGGAACCCATTTTCTGTCAGGAACTTAGGATTCATAGCTTTAAAGGTCTAGGATGTTTAGGACAAATATATATACTGCTTTTCCTAATTGCTATACGTGTTTATTTTTCTGCTAATGGGAATGCAGGTGATGCCGTATGTGGAAAGATTGAGTATACACTTAAGATAAGTGATGGCGACGGGGTCGACCATCAACCTCAGTGGAGGCTGACCAACGCAACCCATTCTCTCACCTAGACAATGGGCCGGTTGTTAAATCTGAGAAGCTGAGGAGCCAAACCCTTTCGTAGTGCGGAAACTATCAGAAATAGTTGTTACACGATACTACCCTCATTTGAGGCTGGTGATCTATTCTCGGTGAATGGCACTTACTCTAAGATTGCACTACAACTAGTTGGCGATCCGCTTGTTGTTTTGCTTTCTTGGGAGGAGCTGATGATAATGTGTACAGGTACAAAAATCACCCTAGTATAAACCTTTGGGGATGGGTAGAGCCTTGACTTCATGACAACGACCCTTTGACCCCATGTTTTTCCTATGTTTTTGTGTGTTGCATTCATGCATTCATTTAAAAAACATTAAAACACTCAAAAAATCTTCTCTTCTAGTCTCTCTGTTCTTTCAAAATAAACTAAGACTGTGATTGCAAATATCAGAGAAAAGGATTGCGCTAATGGATTTCGGTAGAAGGAGAACTCACCAGTATACCTTTAAGGTTCCAAAACTAGGGGATTTTAGAAGGTTAGCGAGAATGATCACTAACCAAGAGGCTTTCAGAGCCAAGCACGGAGGTTTGCTACCACTGCTAAGAGTCCATGTGATTGAGAGAATCATGGATGCGCTCATTCAATTCTATGATCCGGTTTATCACTGTTTCACATTCCCGGATTACCAGCTCGCACCAACGCTGGAGGAGTATTCTCATTTGATCGATCTACACATTACAGATCGAGCTCCATTTTCTGGACTGGAAGAAATTCCAAAGAATCAGACTATTGCAAGAGCAATTCATTTGGACGAGTCTGAAGTTAGGAATGAAAAATAGTAACAGCGAAATGAATAGTAACAGCGAAATGAATAGTAACAGCGAAAACTTTTTCGTTTTCGTTTTCAGAGAAATGAATAGTAACTTTTATCCTCATCGTGAAAACTTTTTCGTTTTCGTTTTCAGAGAAATGAATAGTAACAGCGAAATGAATAATAAAAGAGAAATGAAAAATAAAAGAGTACCTTATTCGTTTTCGTTTTCAGAACGATTTGAGAAATGAATAATAAAAGAGAAATGAATGATAAGAGAATAAGAACAACAATGTTTTCACGAACGGCAATGGCAATGGCAAGAACGACGGCGAGGGTTTAGAGAAACGGTCGAGAGAGAGAGAGAGAGAGAGAGAAAATGAATAACAGTGTCTCTGAAAATGTTTAGAATTGTTTTATATTTTAATTAGTAAAGTACTTTAGAGGGCGCTTTTCCTTAGAAAGCGCTTTCTAAAGTGAAAATAATTAGAGGCCTATAAGAGCGCTTTCTAAAAGCGCTTTCTAAGGTGGCCTTTAGAGAGCGCTTTTTAGAAGCGCTTTCTAAGGTGGCCTTTAGAGAGCGCTTTTCAGAAGCGCTCTCTAAAGTGACACCTATAGCAGCGCTTTTTGGAAAGTGCTTTCTAAGGTTTACCTGAAAATGTCAAAAAATATAAAAATGAGTCTGGGGCGAGGGGGATTCGAACCCCAGACTCAAAGCATGGCAAACAAACACACAAACCTCCTTGACCAGCGGTACTACGCCATCAGAGAGCTCGCACCAACGCTGGAGGAGTATTCTCATTTGATCGATCTACACATTACAGATCGAGCTCCATTTTCTGGACTGGAAGAAATTCCAAAGAATCAGACTATTGCAAGAGCAATTCATTTGGACGAGTCTGAAGTTAGGAATGAAAAATAGTAACAGCGAAATGAATAGTAACAGCGAAATGAATAGTAACAGCGAAAACTTTTTCGTTTTCGTTTTCAGCGAAATGAATAGTAACTTTTATCCTCATCGTGAAAACTTTTTCGTTTTCGTTTTCAGAGAAATGAATAGTAACAGCGAAATGAATAATAAAAGAGAAATGAAAAATAAAAGAGTACCTTATTCGTTTTCGTTTTCAGAACGATTTGAGAAATGAATAATAAAAGAGAAATGAATGATAAGAGAATAAGAACAACAATGTTTTCACGAACGGCAATGGCAATGGCAAGAACGACGGCGAGGGTTTAGAGAAACGGTCGAGAGAGAGAGAGAGAGAGAGAGAGAGAGAGAGAGAGAGAGAGAGAGAGAAATGAATAACAGTGTCTCTGAAAATGTTTAGAATTGTTTTATATTTTAATTAGTAAAGTACTTTAGAGGGCGCTTTTCCTTAGAAAGCGCTTTCTAAAGTGAAAATAATTAGAGGCCTATAAGAGCGCTTTCTAAAAGCGCTTTCTAAGGTGGCCTTTAGAGAGCGCTTTTTAGAAGCGCTTTCTAAGGTGGCCTTTAGAGAGCGCTTTTCAGAAGCGCTCTCTAAAGTGACACCTATAGCAGCGCTTTTTGGAAAGTGCTTTCTAAGGTTTACCTGAAAATGTCAAAAAATATAAAAATGAGTCTGGGGCGAGGGGGATTCGAACCCCAGACTCAAAGCATGGCAAACAAACACACAAACCTCCTTGACCAGCGGTACTACGCCATCATCCATTGTTTATACTCACTCCATATATATATAAAATAAGGTGTCAACATATATATTTAAATATATTATTTGAATAATTTTAAATATAATTTAAAATAAATTAATATATAATTTAATATAATTTAAATATATTAACTATAATTTGATATATTAATATAATTTAAAGTATATTTTAAATTATATATTAATATAATTTATATATATTAAATATAATTTAAATAAGTTAAAATGTTTGTATTTAAAACATATATATTTAAATATATTATTTGAATAATTTAAAATATAATTTAAAATAAATTTAAATATAATTTAAATATATTAAATATAATTTGATATATTAATATAATTTAAAGTATATTTTAAATTAATACATTTTAAATTATATATTAATATAATTTATATATATTAAATATAATTTAAATAAGTTAAAATGTTTGTATTTAAAACATATATATTTAAATATATTATTTGAATAATTTAAAATATAATTTAAAATAAATTTAAATATAATTTAATATAATTTAAATATATTAAATATAATTTGATATATTAATATAATTTAAAGTATATTTTAAATTATATATTAATATAATTTATATATATTAAATATAATTTAAATAAGTTAAAATATATAATTTAAATATATTAAATATAATTTGATATATTAATATAATTTAAAATTCCTTTCCCTACCTAAAGGGCGTGGGTTCGACCCCCCCTTTTGCCATTTTTTGTGATTCTTGATGTTTTTCAGTATAATTAGTAAATGACTTTAGAGGGCGCTTTTCCTTAGAAAGCGCTTTCTAAAGTGAAAAGAAATTGAGCCCTATTAGAGCGCTTTCTGAAAGCGCTTTCTAAGGTGGCCTTTAGACAGCGCTTTTTAAAAGCGCTCTCTAAAGTGATACCTATAGCAGCGCTTTTTGGAAAGCGCTGTCTAAGGTGGCACTCTTTTACATTCTTTTACAGCGCTTTTTGGAAAGCGCTTTCTAAAGCCTTTCATTTAAGGCGCTTTTTTTTAGCGAAATTTTTTTATTCTTTTTAGCAGCGCTTTTGCATAAAAGCGCTGTCTTTTTGGTGCTGTCTAATCATATTTTTGGCGTAGTGTTTTGAAGCATTAATCCAAAATCACAATTTGGTTTTCATATGTTAAACAATTTTGATCATTTTTAATTGAATTTTTATTCAATTAAATACATTTTTGAAAACAAAGTAGGGTTTTTGGATTAATTCAACCCTCATAAATCATTTTCAAAACACTTTGGGCCTCTTGAGAGAGTGTAAGACCCAACCCACTTGTACAGAAAACATTTTGGGCCTCATTCGTTGTATAAGTCCCTCTGTACATTTTCAAATAAACGGCACGATCATCGCATTTTGAAAAATAAACTTGGGTCTCTTCTTGAGCTATAAGACCTATTCAAAAACACTTTGGGCCTCTAATAGAGTGTAAGACCCAATCCCCTTTTAACCAAAACATTTTGGGCCTCAATTATTGTATAAGTCCCTCCGCGTTAAAAGAAAATCTCGGCGCGATCGCCATTTCAAACGGAAAAATCATCTAGGCCTACCCTCGTGTTATAAGCCCCACTCTTTTTATTTAAACCTTTTGGGCCTCTTGAGAGAATGTAAGACCCATCCCTTTGTACAGAAAACATTTTGGGTCTCAGTCACTTGTATAAATCCCTCTGTACAAATTCAAACAGTGCGCTCACTAATAAAACCCTGGGCCTCTCCTTGAGCTGTAAGCCCCAAATCTTTCTTTTTCAAAGCACTTTCTCCTTTGATTTTGAATATACTGTTGTTTTCAATCTTTCTTTGTTGAACAACTAACCAAACAGTATGGAAGCTCTACAACCGAGTAAGTGGTTATTGCTTTCATTTACCGCTTTCATATACATATAACTGTATTGTGGGGCTGTTTCGCTGTAAGTCTTCTTTCATCAACTCATATCAACTGTGTAATAATAGTATAGATATTTAGAGTTTCCCCGGCAACTACGTCTAGCACTAGGTAAAGCCGTTTCAATCACTCTTAGAAATAGTCTAAACTAGATCCCCATAGGATTACCAGACACAGTCTTCCCTCCTCTTGGGGTTAAACAATATGGAGATATGAAAGGCAGCATTCTCTGTGAACCCTTTCATAGACTGTCACTCATAGAAGTTGTCAAGAAACTCTATTCCCCAGAGATGATCTTTTCTCCGTGAATGGCATCTCTTGAGTTTCTTCCAAATTCTCGGACTTTCCTGACTTTGATCTATTCTCGGTGAATAGCATTGCCTTGAATTTCTCGGGGTTTGGGGACCCACAGGCTTCTTAAAAGCACTTGTCAAGAAACTCTATTCCCCAGAGATGATCTTTTCTCCGTGAATGGCATCTCTTGAGTTTCTTCCAAATTCTCGAACTTTCCTGACTTGATCTATTCCTTGTGAATAGCTTACCTTGAATTTCTCGGGGTTTGGGGACCCATCGGCTTCTTAAAAGCAATCGGCCTCCTCTTGGGCATCGTACAAGGACCCACAGGCTTCCTAAAAGCAACCCCGCCTCCTCTTGGGCTTAGTACAAGGACCCTACGGCTTCTTAGAAGTATTCACAGCCTCCTCTTAGGCTTCGTATAATGATCTCTTCCTCCGGGAATGATAGCCTCCTCTTGGGCTTAGTACAAGGACCCGTCGGCTTCCTAAAAGTTTCCAGCCTCCTCTTGGGCTTCGTACAAATTGTCCCGACGACCTCCTAGAGGTATAGGAATAGAACTTAATCATCTTCATAGAACAGTCCTTTCAAGAGTCTACTACTGTTTCTCAAAGCATGGTACAAAAGATGAAACTCTAGACTTGGACAGTCTAATTTCCTTGAGTCTCAAAGACATTCTCAAGTGACCTCCTTCCCCAGAATAGGAAGGAAACCCGTAGACTCGGACAGTCTCAATACCCTTCAGATTTCCCGCTTCCTTAAAGAACAGGCATAACCCGGATCCTTGAATCAAATCCCTGAGTACAGTGTTGCTCATATAAAAACTGATTTTCTATTTAAAATCAGTATATTGGACTTGTCACTCAACTGAAACAGTCACCACAGCCTCCTCTTAGGCTTTGTATAATGATCATTCTCCAGTGAAGTTAGCCTCCTCTTGGGCTTTGTACAAATGATCCTCCTCAGCGGAGTCAAACAACGTTTAGCCTCCGTCTCAGGCTTCATACGAGATACAAAAAAAAACCTCCCTTATTGAGTCAATTAGCCTCCATCTCGGGCTTCGTACGAGATACAAAAAACTCTCTTGTTGAGTCAAATAGCCTCCATCTCGGGCTTTATACGATAAACCAAAACACTCCATCGTCGGGTCAAAACCTTTTAGCCTCTCTCTCGGGCTTTGTAAGAGATACATAATAGCCTCCTCTTAGGCTTTGTATAATAAAACAACTGGTTAATCCAATTAACCTTTTAGCATAAAAACTGTGCCTCGTTCACAGTACACAAACATCAACAACTCCTCCCCTTTCATCTAATCGCTGTAAGCGGCAAGCCTCTGGATTATCTACATCCATGCCATTGTCCCTCTTTTAGCATGAGAAATTCCTAAGGAAAGATAGCATTGCTCTACACTGAGTTAAAGTCTTCTCCTTCAGGTTAAAACCCCCTCTAAAGGAAATTATGGCATTGCCGGATTCACAAATCCTGGTTAAAGTAATTCTCCTTTATAAAACAGTTGTGACATACAACCCCTCTTTAGAGATGACAAATTCTCTCTAAAGACAACACCTTTTAGCTTCACATCTTGGGCTTTGAACAAGATACAAACCACCTTTTCGCTTCACGTCTTGGGCTTTGAACAAGACACCAAAACAACCATTTCCTCCCATAGAATAGGAGGAACTACGAACGCTCTGATTTCCCTATTTCGGTAAACGGGAATACGTAGGCATAAGATCGAAAGAAAAGATCTTAGCGAGCACACTAAACAAAAACCCAAAATCCCATACCCTCATGTATCTACCAAAAAGCATCAGTCTTAACATCTTAATCCTTGTTCCCCGCCAGAAACCTTCTGTCAAGGTAAAAAGAAAGAATTCAGTATTGGTGAAAATACAAATAACCAGTACAAAGGCCCCCCCACATTGATAGCATTCGTAACCTAACAGACCGTTGTTTAAACTCAGTATGCAACCAGGGTTAATTGGAGACATCTATTTCCCTTCCTTCATCAGCTTCAATAGGATAAAAAATGAATCAACCTGTAGTTTAAGCTCAACCGCAGAGAGCGACCAGCGCTTAAGAACCGCGTCCAAAATCGCTCGCTACAGAAAAAATGGCGCCCACCGTGGGGCTCTTTCTCTTTTTTTTCCTTTTTATCTCTTGTGTGATACCACAGATTGGGGCTTCCGCCGGGGAACCCATTTTCTGTCAGGAACTTAGGATTCATAGCTTTAAAGGTCTAGGATGTTTAGGACAAATATATATACTGCTTTTCCTAATTGCTATACGTGTTTATTTTTCTGCTAATGGGAATGCGGGTGATGCCATATGTGGAAAGATTGAGTATACACTTAAGATAAGTGATGGCGACGGGGTCGACCATCAACCTCAGTGGAGGCTGACCAACGCAACCCATTCTCTCACCTAGACAATGGGCCGGTTGTTAAATCTGAGAAGCTGAGGAGCCAAACCCTTTCGTAGTGCGGAAACTATCAGAAATAGTTGTTACACGATACTACCCTCATTTGAGGCTGGTGATCTATTCTCGGTGAATGGCACTTACTCTAAGATTGCACTACAACTAGTTGGCGATCCGCTTGTTGTTTTGCTTTCCTGGGAGGAGCTGATGATAATGAGTACATGTACAAAAATCACCCTAGTATAAACCTTTGGGGATGGGTAGAGCCTTGACTTCATGACAACGACCCTTTGACCCCATGTTTTTCCTATGTTTTTGTGTGCTGCATTCATGCATTCATTTAAAAAACATTAAAACACTCAAAAAATCTTCTCTTCTAGTCTCTCTGTACTTTCAAAATAAACTAAGACTGTGATTGCAAATATCAGAGAAAAGGATTGCGCTAATGGATTTCGGTAGAAGGAGAACTCACCAGTATACCTTTAAGGTTCCAAAACTAGGGGATTTTAGAAGGTTAGCGAGAATTATCACTAACCAAGAGGCTTTCAGAGCCAAGCACGGAGGTTTGCTACCACTGCTAAGAGTCCATGTGATTGAGGGAATCATGGATGCGCTCATTCAATTCTATGATCCGGTTTATCACTGTTTCACATTCCCGGATTACCAGCTCGCACCAACGCTGGAGGAGTATTCTCATTTGATCGATCTACACATTACAGATCGAGCTCCATTTTCTGGACTGGAAGAAATTCCAAAGAATCAGACTATTGCAAGAGCAATTCATTTGGACGAGTCTGAAGTTAGGACTCACCTAACCACTAAGGGTGGCATCCAAGGTTTGCCAGCCCAGTTCTTGACGAAGAAAGCCCTGTATTTTGCCAGTATAGGAAACATAACTGCTTTTGAAAGCATCTTTGTCTTGCTTACCTACGGGTTATTTTTGTTTCCCAACATCAATAACTTCGTCGATATTAACGCTATTAAGGTTTTTCTCATTGGAAATCCTGTGCTGACTTTGCTCGCAGATGCGTATCATTCTGTACACTTGGGGAATTTGTACAGTGGAGGGGAGATCACATGTTGTGTACCTCTGCTTTACAAATGGTTTATCTCTCACTTGCCCAAGTCTGCTGCTTTTTGGGATTGTAAGAGTGCCCTACGTTGGTCGCAGAAGATCATGTCTCTTACCAACTCTGATATAGATTGGTGTAATAGGATTTATGAGGGAATCAGAATCATTGACCGTTGTGGAAAATTCCCCAACGTACCCCTCATAGGAACTAAGGGAGGAATCAACTACCATCCGGTATTGGCTATTCGTCAATTTGGATACCCGATGAGACACATCCCACTGGGTGTTCATCTGGAAGGTCTTTTCTTCAAAGAAGGAGAAAGTGACAGAGCACTAAAGATGGAAATAGTGCACGCTTGGAAACACGTTCATAAGAAAGGACGAGAGTCTCTGGGAAAACCAGAATGTGTCTCGGTGGGGCCTTATCTCCATTGGGTACAAACTAGAGTTCTCAAGCTAAAGATGCCTTATCCTCGTTACGGAATTCTTTCGCCGAGGGAATCTGTCATGTACTTCATGACAGAAACTGAAAAGCTCCAGGTTACTCTCAACAAAGTTCAACGGGAGAGGAGGTCTTGGAAGAACAAATACCGCACCCTCGACGTAGAGTGCATCAAAATACAGCAATCACTGAAAGAAAAAGATGCTCTGATTGAAATTTTGGAGCAACATGCTGTAGATAATCAGGATGACCAAAGGAATTTGCTCGCTCTTTTCACTTGGCAAAGGAATGACAACCCAACAACGGCCCAAGAGCCCCGGTCAAAGAAAAGGAAGATACCAGAATCAGCACCTGATTTCTCTTCAGAGAGGACTTGGGACCCATTAGCTTAGGTTTCTGTTTCTGCACCTTGTAATCTACTGTATTTCCATTTCTGTAATCCTTTGAATTTCAATAAAAAGGGGTTTCCCCACCGTTTGATATTTGCAATCTAATTGTCGAAGTTTATTTTGATTAAACCTTAAACAATTAATATAATCATTGTATTCATCATTCTCACATCGCGTATTCTTCTTACCTACGAATCTCACGTTTGTGTCTCAATTCTAGAGTCAAACTGTCTCATTCGTATAATACTCGGGCCAATCGTCAGAAAAAGATGGATGATCTTGAGGAAGAAAACAGAGAGTTGAAAGAAGAGATCGACGCTCTATGAGAGGATATGAGAAAGCTTCGTAACGACATGCAAGCCATGGTAGAAGCTCAGCTACAAAGAACGGTGATCTCAGAGATCACCTCAACGCCCATAGTGGAGAAGTATGATCCTAGGTATCAGATGCCGAAAGATCGTCCTTGGGGCATGCCTGTTAACTATATTCCGGAAGGATATGTTCCGCCGATCACTGAAGATCAGGGAATCACAACAGAAGCCGTTGGGCCTGAAGGTTACAAACTTTGGGCAAGCGAAGATGCTAGGGGCATACTGAAGACTCCTGAAGGTTACAAACTTCGGGAGACGCCAAGACTCACTGTCGTAGTCACGGTACCACCCCCTGTGGTGCACACTGTCCCGAAAGGACAGATTCCACAGATACCTTCTGGTAAGAAGGAAACTATGTTCGATAGAATGGATGAATTCCAGGAGCAGTTCCTGGAAATGCAGAAGGAGCTGCAAGCTATTCGCGGTCAGGATCTATTTGGAAAGGACGCCGCAGACCTCTGCTTGGTCCCCAATGTGAAGGTCCCGCACAAGTTCCAAGTGCCCTACTTTGAAAAGTACAAGGGTAACTCTTGCCCTCAGAGCCATCTGGTGGTGTACGCTCGGCGGATGTCAGCTCAGACGGAGAATCAAGACCTACTGATTCACTACTTCTAGGATAGTTTAACCGGTGCCGCATTAAAATGGTACATAGGTTTAAACCGTACCACGATCAGCACTTTCAGAGATCTTGGCACTACCTTCGTCCAACAATACAAATACAATTTGGACATGGCACCCGACAGAGATCAACTCAGATCAATGTCGCAGAAGGACAAGGAAACCTTTAAGGAGTATGCTCAAAGGTGGCGTGAAATTTCCGTTCAAATTTGTCCACCTCTTGAGGAAAAAGAGATGACAAAGATCTTCTTAAAGACCTTAAGCTCATTTTATTATGACCGAATGGTTGCCAGTGCACCCAGTGATTTCACCGAAATGGTCGGCATGGGCGTACGTCTTGAGGAAGCCGTCCGAGAAGGACGTTTGGTAAAAGACACTGGATCGACGAGCGGTACTAAAAAATATGGTAGTGCTCTCCCTAAGAAAAAAGAGCAAGATATTGGGAATATCTCTCTCGGAAAGCAAAGGCGACGTTATCAACCGGTAGCAGCTGTGACTCCTGCTATCAACCCTGGGACTTTTTACTATTATACCCTGTTTTGAAAACTTAAATACCAATTTATCCCGTTTTGAAAAAAATTTCCCAGGATGCCCTAGTTTCTGAAGGTGCTCGCATACCCAGATCACGAGCAGGTGAAGGGAATTGTGTGCAGTGTGTGCTCGTGAACCCGGTTCACGAGCATGTGAAGGCTTCGTTTTTTTTTTGTTTTTTAATTATTTGATTAATTGATATGTTATAATAAAACCATTTAATGAATTATAATAATAAATATAAATTAAATAATAATATAACTATTAAATAATAATAAATTGATATGTTATAATAAAATCATTTAATGAATTACAATAATAAATATAAAAATTAACTATTATATTATTAATTAATAAATATAGTTTAGTTTAAATACTTAAATTAATTAATTAAATTATTTAAATTATTAAAGTATTTAATTAATTAAAGTATTTAATTAACTAAAGTATTTAAATTATTAAAGTATTTAATTAATTAAATTATTTAATTAATTATAGTATTTAAATTATTAAAGTATTTAATTAATTAATTAAAGTATTTAAAATATTTAATTAATTAATTAAAGTATTTAAAGTATTTAAATTATTATTTATTTAATAAACCATTTAAAAAAACAAAAAAAAAAACCCTCCTTCACATGCTCGTGAACCGGGTTCACGAGCACACACAGAACACGATTCGCTTCACGTGCTCGTGATCTGGGTATGCGAGCACCTTCATAAACTAGGGTATCTTAGGAAATTTTTTTCAAAACGGGGTAGATTAGTATTTAAGTTTTCAAAACAGGATAAAAGAGTAAAAAAGTCTCAACCCTGCGTCTATTCCTACGTATCAACCTCAGGTTACGCAGAGCCAACCTGATCAACAAAGGACACAACAGCCTCTTCAGCGGGCTCGTCCTCCATATAACAACAACCGTACAATACGGCCACCAGGATTTGATCCTATACCCGTGACGTACGCAGAACTGTTTCCACTACTACTGGCTAAGGGGCACATTCAAACTAAATCTCCTCTTACAGTACCGGAAAATCTGCCTTTTTGGTTTAAGGTGGATCAGACATGCCCTTATCATCAAGGAGGGTCAGGGCATAACATAGAGACTTGTCTCAATTTCAAGTTCGACGTAGAAAAGCTTGTTAGGAGCAGGGTCTTATCCTTTAAGGATACGAATCCTAATGTTCTCACGAACCCGCTGCCTCAACACGAGAAGGCTGTAGTCAATTTGATAGAAGGAGAATCTAACGATGTCTATCAAATTCACGATGTACTCTTGTTGAAGACCAATCTGGTAAAGATGCATTGTAGACATAGTGGATATGGCCATGTGCCACCTCATAACTATCATCAGTGTGATATCTGCTCTAAAGACAACCAAGGATGTCCTGTAGTGCAAGCAGCTCTACAGGAACAAATGGATCTCGGATGGATCCAAGAGCACCGAGTTCGTGGAGTTAACATGGTCTACACGAATTTTAACGTCATTCAGACCCACGACATCTGTGCAATGAATGTCAACTTGGTGGCAATGCACTCAAGGCAAAACCAATATCATAATCTGCCGCGGCACGATTACAGTTCTTGTCTGATTTGCTCGGTAAACAAACAGGGATGCTCTTTCATACAGGAGGCCCTCCAGCGTCAGATGGATCTTGGATGGATCCAGGACTACCATGATAGGAACTCCTATCAAATAAACATGGTTCACATATTCGATATTCGCGCGATGAATACCAACCTGGTAGAGTTACATGCTGAGCAGGTCCGACTCGGATTCTTAATATCACATGACTATCAAAGCTGTAAAGCGGGTTGCGAAAATGATCGAGGTTGTACCCTTGTCCAGGAGGCACTTCAGCACTTGTTAAATCATTGGTAGATGCCAATCTACATGGATAAAGATACCCAGCAAATTAGTATCAATAACAGGAATCCTACTCGACGTCAAAGTCAGGATGTCCGATCAGTGGAAGCTAACCTAGTGAGGTTACATTGTATTCAAAGTGGGCGTGGCCAGGTGTGTCGCTCCCGGGATTTTCATCCTAGTACAAACGCGAAAGTGGCACCGAACAGAGTCGCCAGCAATGTGTATTTATCCCAAGAGAGGGAAAGGAAACACCGCATAAACCTGAGAGAAGGAAAGAACGTGGTCTTACGACCAAGAGAAAGGGTAAGGGAGTCGGTTACGCGAGAGGAAGGTATTAGCACCCCCTCGCGTCCATCGTACCCGATGGGATCCACGCTTGCTGCTTCAATGAAAGGGTGATAGAAAAGGATACTGGAAAAGTAACTGAAAGAAAGAAAGGAGAAAGAATGGAAAAAGGAACAAGAAACAAATGTAGGAAAAATAAAAGAAGTGCTCGCATGGGCCCTACCCCACTGCCTACGTATCTCATCGGGAACATGAGAATCAGAGCGACGTAGTTCCCCTCACCTAGGGAAAGTTGTTTGTGTTATTTAGTGGAATACGTCAACGTTCGCGTCCTAGCAGTTTAGGTGTTGCAGCTCACTGTAGGGAGACTTAGGCGTTACCTGTTTGCGGTAGAACGGAAATGACGCATCCTTAAGGAATGAGTGAATGAGATGAGGAAATAATTCCCGAAGGAAAGACGTTATTGTTTGTTTTTGTCTTTTAAGAGTTTTTTCATTTGTTTGCATATGATAGTGTATCTAAATCTTGATCATTGGAATGTGTACATTCTCACATTCCAAGATGGAATGAGTAAGAAAGCACACTAAGGGTGAAGAAGACCCCCACACTTAGTTCCAATTGTCAAGGTTCAAACACACTAGCATATTGGTGTTTATTAAGTGTTTTTGTTGATTATGAAATGAAGAAGTGTTTTTTATTATTAGTACCTTCAACAAGTATTGCATTTAAGTCCCTCATACAAGATCAAATGTTTAACACATTGACCCAAGATGGGCTATATACTACACATTCTAAGATTATAAGAGAAGACCCCTTTATAATCTTTTCTTTATATGAAAGGACTAAATGCAATAAATGCCTACCTTTATTATATGTTTTGAATTTTCTTTGAGATGAGAAAGAGAGACTCAAGAGAGGAGCAAAGGTAAAATCTATATGAACTAAGACTCAATCCTAATTGAAAATTAAAGGGAGTGGTCCTAATGGTTTGTGAGGTTTAAACCTAAAGTCTAAAGAAATAATGAATTAAACAATTCACTTCTAAAGTAGAAGATGAATTGTAATTCAAAAAGGAAAGTGATGAGTTATTAAAAGAAAGCACATAAGTGCTTAACAAAACACAAAAATGGAATTGTAAAAGAGATGAGAGGAGAGAAGTTTGAATGTGGATTCCTTATCCACACTCAATTGCAACTTACCAAAGTCCCTACATGGTTAGTAAACATGTATACAAGTATAGGAAGCAAAAGAACATTTAATGCACCATAAAACTCAAAAGAATTAGATGAGACATCAAATCCTATAACCACAGCCAGAATGTACATCATATGGAAAACAAATGATCATTATCATGCAAGTCCAAGTGGATAGGCAACAAACATCATCCAGGACATTAGAACATGCTACCATAAGAAAAGGGAGAATGAAAGATGAAAAGAAATGGAAGAAACATGCCTAAATGGAACATGTAATCCAAGGATCAGAATTGAAATGAAATGAAGAATGATTCACAAACATCTCACAAGTGTTCATGCATAACACATCAAGACATTCAAGAAGCAATAGAAGAAGAAATGAAATGGAAATTCAAAAGAAAACACAAGTACTTCACATTAAGGACATACAAAGTTCAAATGAAAGTGAACATGCAAAGATGACATATAATATGTACTAATGACCTATAATTTCAAATGGATATCTCACAAAGTAGGCAAATGATCATGCAAGTATGCACAAAAACAATCATGTAAACATGCACAAATATTGAGATGATATGACATGTTATTATGCTTCAAAGGTTATGCATTAAACAAAAATTAAATGGTCTCATGAAAATTATGGAAACATGGTATTTGAAGTTCACAAATCAGAGATGAATCACATATCAAAGTAGCATGCAAGAAACCAAGGCAAAATGATGTCAAACAATGCACTTAGGTCAAGTAGACATATCATACAAAGTAGCACAAAAATGAACACCAAACATGCCATAAACTGACCTAAAAAAATCAAATAAAAATCACTTAACATACCTCAAGATGATAATGACTCAATACAAAAAGAAGAGCATCAAAACAATTTTTAATGATTGAGAGAAAAATGCAGAAATTTATGTATCACATTAAGCATGCATACAAGTAAAAATCAAAGAAAATTGTGGAACAGGGGCAAAAAAGTCATAAAACCAAGAAATAAAATCATGAAAAATTTTCTAAATGTTTTAATGATGCTCATGAATTTTTGTGGAATTTTATGATGATGCTTGATATTTTTAAAAATTGAAAAGTAAACGTGCATAAAAATGGAAAAAAGAAATGAAATGTAAAGGGAAGGGGAGGTGTGAACATAGCAATATATCAGTTCAAATTGTTTGGGCTTTTTAAAAAGGAGGTGTGGATATCAATCTGATTTAAGTCCAAGTCTGCGCAATCCACAATAATAAGCATGCACTTCAGTCAAACCAAGTCAAAGCAATTCACAACCATTAGATCGAGTCAAGGTCAAGCCATGGTCAAAGTAATTGGAATCAACGCACACGCACGCATGAGCACCCTTACTATCATGTACCATGCCACACACCGTTTAAAATAAAATCAGAAATAAACACGTGACATGCACATGAAATTAAATGTGCTGTCATCACCCAAGCCACACGACGGTGAACATCCAATGGTCCACGTTTAAACTGAGAACAAAACCCTAACACAAGAACACCGGCCGGAGAGGGACCTCCGGTCACCTTCTCCGGCGAACTACCACCGTCTGTAACCTCCAATTCTCCAGAATTTCACAATCAATATGTCAAAATGAAGAGGAAGTAACACACATCATGATTCCAGTGACAAAACATACAAAAAGTCCATGAAATGAGAGAATCGAACAAAGGAAGATTTGCCCTAACATTTCCACTACGCCTCTAAAGGCCTATCAACTAGCCAGACAAGTTCTTGAGCTTATAAGAAGCTGCAAGAACCTGAAAATTCCTTCACATTAAGTCTATAATGGTGGAGATTTGTACCTGAAGTTTTGATCTCTTGAAGTGTTCTTCAGAAAACCAGAGGTCTTGCTTCTTCTACAATCTCCTCTTGGCCAAATAAAGGCTGTGATGCAAAACTGATGATGATTCAATGGAGGAGAGATTGAAACCAAACTCCAAACAAGTAGCACTGTGAAAAACTTGAGAGAAAATCAGAGAGAGTGTTGAAGTGAAATGAACAAGGTAGAGCTCGAGAATCAATGGCAATGGTGGATTTCAGAGAGAAGAAAAGAGTGTTTCTGAAGTGAATGTGCGAAAATGAAGTTGAAAAATGAAATTGTGAGTGAGATTTTCTTTTATAGTGTAAGTTAACTAAGGTTTAATGAGTTGAGTTAGATGAGTCACAGTGGTTAAACTGAGTGCACCCTAACTAACTGAGTCAAGTTAGTTAGGGGCGAGTTATTGAGGCTGAGCTATGGTAATGGTGGTTCACAATGTGTTATGGTGAGGATGAGAGTGAAGCTGAGGTGGTGAGGTTATTGTGACAGAAACTTGCTAAGCAAGTTTGTTCTTTCTATTCCCATGTATGGCACGTGATAGTATGCATTGTGTAAGTAACATATGCTTGACTAAATGGGGAAATAAAATTCGTGAAGTGTTTGTGGGATGCCTGAACCAAAATCATGCACTAAACTGTCAATGCACCAGTTCCAACATGAGGTGGTTTGCAAGTGAAATTCTCCTTATTCAATGAATGGTTTGGTGTGCTTTTGGAGTCAATTGAAAGAGGAGATATTGGAGAACAATGTTGGTTTGAAAATTGAAGTGAAATGAGGTCTCAAACATGCCTAAAAATGACCACAAACAGATGGACAAAGAACTGGTACACATGCGTACGAAGCAAGTCATGGCAGGGCAAGTGACATGCATGGAAGTTCAGCTTAATCAACCTATCTTGAGACCACTATAACTCACTCATACTTGATCAACTCAAAATTTTCCCAACATCAATATTAAAGATGACACTACAAAGAACAACTTTGATGTTGAAAACTTTTCCATTTGAGGTTTTTATCTTGATGAAAAATGGGTGGACATTTGGCTCACCAACTGTTTGAGAAAATGACTGCGCGCGTGCCCTGAAAATCTTGGTCATGACCTAGTTTTGAACCTACTTTGCTCAAACTTTGATCAATCATATCTCACTCAATTTCTATCCAATGGAGATGTTCCACATATGGATGTGAAGCTTAAAACAAGATCTTTTGTTGTGGCCGAGTGGAATTTTCATTTGGTGCTTCAATTTTAAATGGCCTTGGTTCAAACTCTGATGCAAAATGGCCAAAACTTGCTATTTTTAGTAACCCTTCTTCTTCCAAAAATGGTAACTTTCCACCTCTTGATTTTTTCATGATTCCTTTGGAGTTTCTTGACCAAATTTTGTACATTGGACACATATAACATGAATTTTATGGATTTGGCCTCAAAAAGTCAAGAGTTGACTTTTTTCCTCTGATTATTTGACTTGGCCCTAATTTTCCTGATTTTTTATCTTTCTTCCAATTGAACCACTTCTAAAACCAATTGAGAAGCAATTTTCCACATACATACACTTAAGGACATGTAGAACACCATGACATCAAGTTTTGTCCAAAAAATCAAAGATTCTCTGATTTAATGGGAAACCCTAGTTTTGGTGCCCACCTCCTAGGAGAAAAATGTGCAGTCTTCAATTTCAAATTCCTCAGAATATGTTGTGTATCCTCTTAAAGGATGATGAGAAATACCATTTGAGGATGACTTTGGATCAATGAGCCATCTCTTTTGAGGATTTTCCTTCAATTTTTGGATATCTTGCATGATGAAAGGTGTAGTGCTCCAATCTCCTATTGAATCTCATTTCTTGAGGTTGTGGATGATTCATTGAGATGGTATGAGACATGAGGGACCTCTTAGCTTGCCTTGAGTGAACTTGTTTGCCCTTGAGTGCCTTGAATTATTGCTTGATTGACCACCTTTCACCTGATCACATGCCTTGATGGTAAGAGTGATGCTATGCTTCAATTTTCTGTGTTAAATGCAATGCAATGCTTATGAGATGGATATGATATGATATATGATAATGGTATGCTATGATGTGAAAAGAGAGAAAGCAAATTTTGGGGTACTACAGCTGCCCCTATTCAAGCGCTGTAGACTTGAATGCCTGAAAGCGACTGCTTTCAGACTTTCAAAGTATATAGTGATTGAATACCAAATATAACCAAAAATTTGCTCTGGATAATAAAGAAGAAAAGGGATATAAACCCAACAACTCTGCTAGATTGAATTTTCAATGAACGCTGTCGGAGGGATTTGTCTTTTGAACAACGCCAGATGACTACTGGCCTGCCATACTGTCGAGGGACTTTAGCTGCTCTGCCAATCCGTCGTTGGACTTCTGGTGCTTACCAAACTGTCATCGGAAGCTTCGCCAAACTGTCGTTGGACTTTCAACAATGTCTTTTTGAACGAAACCAGACGACTACTGGCTTGCCATACTGTCGATGGACTTTCGCTGCTCCGCCAATCTGTCGTTGGACTTCCTACCAAACTGTCGTTGGATTTCTAGTGCTTACCAAACTGTCGTGGGAAGCTTTGCCAAACTGTCGTTGGACTTTTACCAATTTGCGTTGGATTTCTACCAATCTGTCGTTGGATTTTAACGATTACCAAACCATCGTTGGGATCTCACACTTGCCATCTTCAGATGAACTTTAGCAGCTTTTACCAATTCGTGTTGGATTTCTACCAATCTGTCGTTGGATTTTAATGATTACCAAACTGTCGTTGGAATCTCTGCCAAACTGTCGTTTGGACTTGAACGTTTACCAAATTGTCGTTGGAAGCTTTGCCAAACTGTCGTTGGACTTTCATGATTACCAAACTGTCGTTGGAATCTTTGACAAACTGTCGTTGGACTTTAAGTTGTAACTGAGCACTGCTGAAAATTGACGCCTTGCTGAGGGAGAGATTCTGTCGACCTCTTTAGACCTTTCTAGGAATGCCCCCTTTGAGAGGATTTTACAGAAGACCACCATCCTCAAACTCTACTGGGGATAATGAGTTTACAACGCACTCTGCTGGAGAAAACTGCTTTAAAGCGTCTCTTGTTGGGGCTGCCCTTCGAGAGGATTTTACAGAAAACCAAATGTCTTCCAACTCTACTGGGGATTATAGGTCGGGGATATCCTTTGCTGGGGAGGTTATATGCCCCATGCTTGGGATGGTCAATAACTCCGCTGGGGATTATTCTTTGACAAATTTCCCATGTCGAAACCTGTGGGAGATATGATACTACCACTTGCTGGTACATCCCGCCAAGAGTAAACTCCACAAAGGATGTTAGTACTAAAAGCTACGTCTCCTAAGAGGATTTTATAGAAAACCAAGCGTTTTCAAACTCTTAGACAAACACTCTGCCTTGAACTACCTTTCACATCGTCTGCAAGGTACTGGAGGATTGGCACTCGTCGTCAACCTGGAGTATTCACTGCATTAATAACCGTTATTAACACAGAAGAAATCCATCTTCGAACACCGTCGCCGTCACGAAACTTAGTGGGAACTCTTGAATGGAAGAATCGACTTAATAAGATACAACAGTATCAAATCATAGCAAATATCTGCTCGTGGTTACGATCATGTTGTTTGGATCGATCGTGTTCATTACCTGCAACAGAAAAAGAATACACACATGCCCCAGGATATTGCGTGGTCTTTTGGGTCCACCATCCAAGGTTGTCCAACAAGCAACGTAATTTCCATTGACTTTGTGCATGTTTTTGCAAGGCCAAGATATTTTCAAAGTAACGTTTTATTATCAAAAATCGGACGTTTTTGCAAACAAAACAGTAAAATGAAAATAAAAGCCCGTGATTGAATATTCAACTTTATTGATGAAATGCCAAAAATTAGCGAATTTACAATCAGAAGCAAACCCCTGAAAGAGGCGATTGCCATAAAATTGAGAAAAGAAATCTATCCTTATGATAATGCGGAAATTGGATTCCAACTGATTTCTGATTCTGTTATAGCCAGTATGTACTCCAACTCTCCTGATTATCTTTGCCTTCAGAAGCTCATGATTGGACCAATTCCTCCTTTGGAATATTGCCAGTTTGCTGAAGAGTAGAAAACGTACAGATTAATTCAGACTGCAGTCATTCGCTTTAATCCCTCTTTTGTGTGGATCGCCTTTTCAGGTTTTCAATCCACCGGGATGCCCTTTTTTGCCTAAGTTGCCCTTTCGGGTTTTCAACTTACCGGGTGTACAATTCTTTTCAATTATATCCCTAATTTTGCCCGAACCTTTATTCTGTTTTTGGTTCGCCGGGATGCCCTTTTTTGCCTGGATTCTTCTTTTTTTTTTTTTTTTTTTTTTTATCCAGCGGGTCTCTTTATACGAAGTATTTTTTAACTGTATCTGAATTAACAGGGGATGAAAAATCTTCACCATCCATGGTTGTCAGCAACAAGGCTCCACCTGAGAAGACCTTTTTTACCACGAACGGACCTTCATAGTTAGGAGTCCATTTGCCCCTGTGATCTGTACTCGGAGGAAGTATTCTCTTGATTACCACATCCCCGACCTTGTAGACTTGAAGTCGAACCTTTTGATCGAATGCCCTCTTCATTCTGCGCTGATATAACTGGCCATGGCATACCGCTGCTAAATGCTTCTCCTCAATAAGGCTCAGCTGATCAAATCTGGCTCGTACCCATTTAGCTTCATCTAGCTTAACATCCATCAATACTCGGAGAGAGGGAATCTCCATTTCTATCGGTAGAACTGCCTCCATACCATATACAAGCGAGTAGGGTGTTGCCCCAGTGGACGTGCGGACTGATGTTCGATACCCATGCAAAGCCATTGGTAACATCTCATGCCAATCTTTGTACGTGACAACCATTTTCTGCACAATCTTCTTGATATTTTTGTTGGCCGCTTCAACCGCGCCATTCATTTTTGGGCGGTACGGAGAAGAATTGTGGTGCTCAATTTTGAAGTCCCGGCATAGTTCAGCCATCATCTTATTATTCAAATTAGAACCATTATCGGTAATGATTCTTTCGGGCACTCCATATCGACAAATAATATCTCGCTTCAAGAAACGAGCCACTACTTGCTTAGTGACATTGGCGTAAGATGCTGCTTCGACCCATTTAGTGAAGTAATCAATGGCGACCAAGATGAAACGATGGCCGTTTGAAGCAGTAGGCTCAATTTTCCCAATCATATCAATGCCCCACATTGCAAATGGCCACGGAGAAGACATGATACTCAACGGATTGGGAGGAACGTGCACTTTGTCTGCATAGATCTGGCATTTGTGACACTTGCTAGCATACTTGCAGCAATCTGACTCCATGGTTAGCCAATAATACCCTAATCTCAACAATTTCTTAGCCATCGCATGTCCTCCGGCATGGGTACCGAAAGAGCCTTCATGCACTTCAATCATCAACAGGTCTGCCTCGTGTCTATCCACACATCTGAGCAGAACCGTGTCAAAACTCCTTTTATACAGCACACCATCTTTGTTCAAGAAGAAACTACCAGCTAGCCTTCTTAATGTCTTCTTGTCATTGAAAGATGCCCCAGACGGGTATTCTTGATTTTTTAAGAAGCATTTGATGTCATGGTACCAAGGCTTATCGTCAGACACTGCATCAACCTCAAACACAAAAGCAGGCCTATCAAGACGAGATACATCAATCCTGGGCACAAAGTTCCAACCATGCACTTTGATCATCGAAGAGATAGTGGCCAAGGCGTCTGCAAACTTATTTTCCTCTCTAGGAACATGGTACAACTTGACAGTTGTAAAGAAGGTCAACAATCTCCTCGTATAATCTCTATACGGAATCAAATTATGTTGATGTGTATGCCAAGTTCCCTTTACTTGATTGATTACCAGTGCCGAATCACCAAAGATATCGAGGGTCTTGATTCGTAAACCAATAGCTTCCTCGATCCCTAGTATGCAGGCTTCGTATTCTGCTTCATTGTTGGTACACCCGAAAGTTACTCGGGCAGTGAAGGGCATGTGAACACCCTCTGGCGTAATAAGGACTGCACCAACTCCGCACCCATTCATATTAACTGCCCCATCAAACATCAAACTCCATTTGGACTCAGGGTCAGGCCCCTCCTCCAGAAGTGGTTCCTCGCAGTCTTTTGCTTTGAGAAACATGATGTCCTCATCAGGGAAATCAAATCTCATGGGCTGGTAATCATCAAGAGGCTGTTGCGCAAGATAATCTGACAGTATACTTCCTTTGATTGCCTTTTGCGAAGTAAATTGAATATCGTACTCTGTCAGTACCATCTGCCACCTTGCAACTCTGCCTGTGAGTGCTGGTTTCTCAAAAATATACTTGACCGGATCCAATTTAGAGATCAACAGGGTTGTATGTGTGAGCATGTATTGTCTCAATCGCTTGGCGGCCCATGCGAGTGCACAACATGTCTTCTCAAGCATTGAATAACGCGATTCACAATCTGTAAATTTCTTGCTCAGGTAGTAGATAGCATGTTCTTTCCTACCTGTCTCGTCGTGTTGACCGAGAACACAACCCGTGGATCCTTCGAGCACTGTCAAGTACATAATCAGTGGTCTCCCTTGAACTGGAGGTATCAGAATTGGAGATTCCTGCAAATATCTTTTTATTTTATCGAATGCATTTTGACAATCATCATTCCACCTGACCGTTTGATCTTTTCGTAGCATTTTGAATATCGGTTCGCAAGTGGCAGTTAGGTGCGATATGAACCTTGAAATGTGGTTCAATCTTCCTAGAAAGCCGCGAACTTCTTTTTCAGTTCTCGGTACAGGCATATCTTGTATAGCTTTCACTTTAGCAGGATCAACCTCTATCCCTTTTTCACTGACAATGAAACCAAGCAATTTTCTGGACCGCACGCCGAAAGTACACTTGTTAGGATTCAGTCTCAACCTGAATTTCCTCAGCCTCTCAAATAACTTCTTTAAGTTGATCAGATGTTCCTCTTCTGTCTTTGATTTAGCAATCATGTCATCCACATAGCACTCGATCTCTTTATGAATTAGATCGTGGAATAACGTCACCATTGCTCTTTGATAAGTTGCCCCTGCGTTCTTCAACCCAAAAGGCATTACTTTGTAACAGAAGGTACCCCACGGGGTAATGAATGTCCTCTTCTCCATGTCTTCAGGCGCCATCTTTATCTGATTGTACCCGGAGAATCCATCCATAAATGAGAACACTGAAAACTGAGTCGTATTGTCAACCAGCACATCAATATGAGGGAGTGGAAAGTCATCTTTAGGGCTTGCCCTATTGAGATCCCTGTAATCCACACACATTCTGACTTTGCCATCTTTCTTCGGCACCGGTACTATATTGGCCACCCAGGGAGGATAGTTGGTTACTGCCAGAAAACCTGCATCCAACTGTTTCTGTACTTCTTCCTTGATCTTCAAGGCCATTTCTTGTTTTGTTCTGCGCAGCTTCTGCTTGACCGGTGGGCAGTCCTCTTTCAATGGTAGTCTATGCACAACTATGTCTGTATCTAAACCTGGCATATCTTGGTATGACCAAGCAAAGATGTCAACGTATTCACGTAGCATGACTATCAGCTCTTGCTTTACATCAGCCCGCAGACTCGCACCAATCTTGATCTCTTTCTTGCTTTCCTCTGACCCAATATTGATGATCTCAAGAGCTTCCTGATGAGGCTGAATGGTCCTCTCTTCCTGTTTTAACAACCTAGCCAACTCTTCCGGGAGTTCATAGTCTTCATCACTTTCTTCCTCAGCTTGATAGATCGGATTGTCGAAATCATACATGGACATAACAGAATTATTTTCAGAGAGATCCACAGAATCCAGTCTGCATGATTGGGTTTATGCTTTATTTTAGATTATTTTTGCTTGAAAACAAAAGAAAAGAAAGTGCATTATCATTTTTAATTTTCTTTGTGCAAAAATAAAAATAAAGAAAGAGTAAAGGAACACAAATTTGTAAACAAAAAACGTCCTTTTATTGATATTTGAACATTATATGAGAAAATATGGTGGCCCTACAAATGGATCCTCACACCTTGGGCAGAGTGTGGGATTTCATGCATTATGAAAGACAAGAATCATTACTCAGAATGGTGAACAACATGAACGATTTCTTCGCTAGACCAATTTTGCAACGCCTCGCCTGGAGCCAGTGCATATACCCATCTGTCCAGATAATCTGAGCTTTCAGCGCCATCTTCTATTGCTGAGCAGGACTGGTTGGGATTGATAATTCCTCCACTGTTGAAGTTGATTGGCCCACGGAAACGGGGAACTGGCGTCCGGCCCGGCTGATATCCAATGCCAAACTTATCTTCTTTCACGAACACATCTATAGCTTTACCCCAGCCTTGGGCACTTCCGCTTTCGACCACTTCTCTGGCCTGCTTGTACGACGCAATTGATGCACTCGGCCCACTTGGCACATTCGACACCACCGCTGCTGAAGTAGATGCTGGTAAGTTGTTGATATTCAGGGCTTCAAAAGATTGGCACAAAGTTTCATGAATCTCTCCATCCATTTCCACATATTTGAAAGTGGATAGATGACTCACGAATATATCTTCCTCGCCGCAAACAGTAACCACTTGACCCTCGAACTCATACTTGAGCTTCTGATGAAGTGTGGAGGTAACTGCGCCTGCTGTGTGAATCCACGGTCGGCCCAACAAACAGCTATAAGCAGGCTGAATGTCCATAACATGAAAGGTCGTCTTGAATATCTGTGGACCAACCTGTATAGGTAGTTCAACCTCCCCAAACACCGATCTTCGGGATCCATCGAAAGCTCTCACAATCAGATCACTGGGTCTTAGAACCAATCCATCTACTTTAATTTTCATCAGGGCTTTTTTGGGTAACACATTTAAGGAAGAACCTGTGTCAACCAGCACATGTGACAAAACTGCTCCTTTGCATTCAAGTGTGATGTGCAGTGCTTTGTTGTGGTTACGTCCGTCCGGTGTCAAATCCCTGTTCGTAAATCCCAACCCGTGGCTCACATTTACATTAGAAATTACTCCCTCCAACTGATTCACTGTAATCTCTTGGGGAACGTATGCCATATTCAGAACTTTCAACAAAGCAGCCTGGTGTGCATCTGAACTCATTAACAGGGATAATATCGAAATTTTAGAGGGTGTCTGATTAAGCTGGTCAATGATCTTATAATAACTCTTTTTGATAACCCTCATAAATTCCTCAACATCATTATCAAAATTGACTTTAGGGTCCTCTTCCTGAGCAGGCACCTTGTCATCAACCACCTGTTTTCCTTTTGCTCTTGCAGCGACTTCAGCCTCACTCCTTAAAGTCTGGGGAGCAAACAGTCGACCACTCCTAGTAAAACCACTTGGTCCACTGACATTCTCAATGCTAGTACCAACAGCCTCTGCCTTCTGCCGACTTCCTCCCTGACGAGTATCAGTTCCATACTGCCACGGAACTGCCCTATTAGACACATAAGCAGCCGATTCAGGAACTATAATCATAACTGGTCTCGGCCTCTCGGGCACGATGATAGCAACAGGCTCTCCAACAGGCACCTGTATCTCAACTGGATTGTAGTAGATGGTAACGGCAGAAACATCCTGTTCTTTCTCTACTTTATCAAACTGAAGACTTCCCTCGTCCATAAGATCCTGCAGTCCAACTCTCAACTTACTGCAGCCATTAACCTGTTTCGCACAGCCCTCACAATCAGAACCACACCCAGGAAATACCTGTCCTTTTAACAAACGTTCTTTTACAGTTAACAACGGAGTCTTTACCAAGTTAATGTCGGTGATCAGACTCAATTTCTCACCATCAGAAATAGCATTCGTGCTCGCACCTCCATGATTAGGCATTGGATTTTCACGAACACTCGGCGGCCTGGAGAAATTAATAGCTTTTGCGTCAATCAAGTCCTGAACTATGTGTTGAAAAGCCCAGCACTTTTCTATTGTTTGACCTTGCGCGCCTGAATGAAATTCAAACCGAGCACTAGCATCGTAACCCTGAGGTAATTTCCCAGCATCTAGCGGCCTCATAGTCCGGAGTTCAACCAATTTCTCTTTGAGCAATTGTGGTAACAAAGCAGCATACGACATAGGCAAAGGATCAAACTTACGGTCCCTTGGTCTATTATTCTGGAATCGGGGTATACCTTGCTGATTGGGAGTTTGCTGTCCAGCTGGAACCGGAATGGTTACAGCATCCACTTGATGATAGGGTTGAGTCCTGCCTCTGCCCCCTCCTCTATACACAGCACTGGACTCCCCTTCTCTTTTCCTTGGTCCATTGGCAAAGGGTTTCTTTGAATTTGAAGCAACATCTTGAATCTTACCCAATTTCAACAGACTTTCTATTCGTTCCCCAGCAACGACAATGTCGGCAAACCCGGTGGAAGGGCATGCAGCAAGTCTATCCAAATACGTCCCTTGAAGTGTACTCATGAACATATCAGCCATCTCACGATCACCCAAAGGTGGTTGAACTCGAGCAGCCAATTCTCTCCATCTCTGTTCGTACTGCTTAAAGCCCTCCTTGTTATCCTGAGTCATACTCTGCAATTGAGTATGATTAGGCGCCATGTCCAGATTATATTGATACTGCTTCAGAAAAGCAGCGCACAAATCTTTCCAACTCCTTATATGAACCCTGTCCAGCTTAATGTACCATTCCAGGGAAGCGCCTGACAGGCTATCCTGGAAAAAATACATCCAGAGCTTTTGATCCTCAGTGTAAGCGGCAATCTTGCGATTGTAAGCTTGCAAATGTGTTTTGGGACATGTACTGCCGTTGTACTTATCCAAAGCAGGAAGCTTGAACTTGGGTGGAATTCGCACACCCTGCACGAGACCCATGTCTTCTACATCAATTCCAAGAGGATTTTGGCTCTCAATAGCCTTGAGTCTTTCATCCAGCCCTTCATACTTCCGGTCGTCATTGTAGAAACCCATGTCATTGTTGAATGCAGTGAACTGGTCCTCCTGACCATCCTCATTGTTATTAAAACCCAGATGTGCCCCACCAGCAGGGATTGTGCCAACAGGGGGAGTGGGCACATTGCGATTTGGGATTTCAGTTTCCAGCCTCTGGATAGTGGTTCTCATAGCTTCTTGTCCAATCCTCATGTTTTCTTGACCGGTCCTCAGCTCTTGCTGACCTTGAGCAATCCCCTGCATGAGGTTCATGAACTGTTCCATCCTTCCCCTCAAATCGGCTAACTCCGTCTGAACTTGCTCCATTACTCTTGCTTGATTGCGTCGGGTAGAATATCGGTGAACTGGGGTATCAGCTATTGTGCCTGAAAACCAAATAAAGGTTAGCAGGCGCCTGCAAAAGGAAAACCTGCAATGCAAAAAAATGATATGCAAATGCAAATGCAAAGTTATGTTTGTCATTTCAAAATGCTTTTCATATCCTGATTCCAATCGTAACCAAGAATTCCTGAAGACCAGGAGCCATGATTACTGAGTTTTGCCATGAAGAGATATTCATATACATCGATCACGGATGTCTGAAGACCAGAAATAGTGATTTTGTAGTGTGCTAGTGTGCAGATATCACATCACATATATCTGAAGATCAGAAATTGTGAACAGAAGTAACCCATTTCATACAAATTCCCAAAACTTCTCAAGCACGTTTATCGTAGTTTCAGCAACAAAATAAAAACAGGCAGTCAAATGGATCCATCAACAATTCTGATGGTAACCATTACAAATTACAACGAAATGACAAAAATCACTAATCCGACAGCTCTACATCCTTCAGCTTCTGGCTGGAGTACTTAATCTCCTCAAACAGGATGCGTGTACGCTGATGATGCGGCTTCTTAATCAGCTCTTTAATCACTGCGTCCCTTTTTTCCAATGCATCCTCTAATGACCCCACGTGCATCAGCAAGGCTTCATCTTCATTGGCTCATTTGCGCCTCTTGATTCCAGCTTGAATTTTAACCAGTTTCAGCTCTGCTGTGACATCTTCAAGCTCCTTGTTGGTGATCTTCAGCTTACCTTCAGCATTTCTCACTTGTTCTTGACTTTTGCCAAGATCTTCTCGATACTTTCTTCTTTCCACGTGTGCTTTCTTCAGCTCTTCATCTTTATCTTTTAGCTGGGCCTGCAATTCGGAGTTCTCAATTCTGACCTCATCCCAAGCTTGACGGAGTTTAGCTAACGAATCCTTGCTTCGGGCCAGCGCCTGCTTCGTAGCCTTATGAGCCTGACTAGTATCATCTGCTCCCAAGGTAAGCTTCCGGAAATATCGAGCTCTCTCATCAAAATCTTCTTCCTTGTCCGCCAGGGTTTTTTCTGCTTTCAACGCTCTCTTTTCCAACTCTTTATTGTCAGCTAGAGCTTTCTGAAGACATCTGCTCATTCCAGAGTTCTCTATCTGCAGATCTCTAACCATTTTCTTCAATTTCTCGTACTCCTCGACCGGTACCGTGGAATGTTGATCTGGACATAAGAGAACTTCTCGGGAAAAGGGTAACAACAGCTTTTTGACCTTCATCTCAACCCAGGCATCGTAGTCAGGGTATGATCTGCAGTCTCCTTTGCCGAAAGTCAATTTTCCCTCTCTTTGCCTAAATTTCCAAGCATTTATTACTTCCGGCACTCTTTCGTTCTTGGTCCCTACGAAAAACAGAGAAGCGCTAATCTCTTCATCAGCAGGAGGATGTCTCGAGGCATAACCAAATTGTCTAACTGCCAACACTGGGTTGTAATTAATCCCACCTCTTCTTCCAAGTAGAGGCACATTAGGAAAACTTCCACATTTGACAGTAAGCTCTATCGTCAAAATAATATTATTGGCAGTCAAACCTATCAGTCTCTTGGACCGCTTCATTGTCTCAGCAGTTTCTACGAACGCACCAGTCCGGGGTAAATGTTTGAAGAGCCAATGGCATAACAATTGGGTGTAACAACTAACCAAACTCCCTCTTGCCTTCTCATTTTTGTAGTGTACGGAGTGATAAAAATCCCCTAGCAGGGTAGGAATCGGATTCTTCGAGACAAACACTTTCAATGCCTGCATATCAACAAAATCAGGCTGACCGGGGAAAAGCACCAAGCCATAGATACAAAGAGCTAACACAGCGTTGTAAGTAGTCCAATTGTTAGCCTTGGCAGCTTCCTGAGCTTGTCGAAAAAGAAACTCCAAATGAAATCCTTCATCTTCTTTGAGTCTGCTTAGGCCACTTTTCACAATAAACAGGTCCAGATGCAGGACAGCAGCGATTACTTCAGGGGCAAGAGCACCTTCAGAAAAATACGGTATAGCAGACGTGATTGGAATTCCCAAAATAAATGAGAATTCCTCCAGAGTGGGCATCAAAATGTAGTCAGGGAATAGGAAACATCTCATTGATGGCTCGTAGAACTGTAAGAAAGTATGTAACCCATCCTTCTCATACTTTGTGAATGCACAGACCATCTTAATCAGCTCTCCATACTCCTTCTGAAAAGTGCTGAGAACATCAGAACCAGCCATACCTATTATCTTGTTCAATACACCCAGCTTAGGATCAGGGAATTTATATGACACATTATTCTTCCTTTTAACCTCAACATCTTGGGAACTCATGATTGGAATCAGACAATATGGTAAGTACCTGAAAATGACAAACATAACCTGTTATGATATGATTATGCAAATGCAAAAGGCATGTGATCAGGTATCCAGGTGTCGGTGTCTGTGTGGAACTGTGTGCACTGTGTCTCTGTACTGAATCTGGCAATATATCTGAGACGAATACTCAAACCACTGTCATAGGATACACTGTCTGTAATAATCAGAGAATCACAAGTACGGTATGTAGGAAGCTGGGTTACCTGCAAACCTGTAAATATCCCACCCATACTCACATGTGGTTCCTAGAAAATAAGGCTTGTCAGCTTCGGAGGTTTGAGAAACGATAGCACATTCAGCCCGTAGGATACAATGCTATGCCAATCAAAGAGGTCGTCCACTGACTCGCCTTAGAAAATAAAGGTCATCCTATGCAAGTACCAAAGTGGGCTCTCGGGTGCGAGTGGGTTTGCCACAGAATGTGGTCTGCCACTGTCACCGCTAAAGAGAGATGTTTCCACTAAGGTCCTCATGATCGGTCACTAGAGTCGACAGCTCTCTAGATCGACATCCTGGAATACGCAAGATGCGCACGCCATGATGGGTCCCAAGATAGCCTCGTCTAGCTGTGAATTTCGTGATTACCCACGTACACAGATGGCACGTAGGTCCCACTACTCTCCACTCTAAATCTAAGTGTATACTCGAGCCTGTGTACTGAGCTCATCTCTCAGAAATCCCATCCCGCCAAACAGAAAACGGCACAGTCCAGGACAACAGTAATAATATGATATGTAATGCTAAAAAGCAGTAAATACAGTAATGTACAGTAAAGCAGCAAATAACCATACAATAAAACGGTAAATATAGCACAACAGTAAACACCCAATGAAAGAAAAACAGACAAGCGTTAGGATTGACTCGCTTAGGATGGACCAGCAATAGGTCAACCTGTCCCCAGCAGAGTCGCCAGCTGTCGCTCCCCGGGATTTTCATCCTAGTACAAACGCGAAAGTGGCACCGAACAGAGTCGCCAGCAATGTGTATTTATCCCAAGAGAGGGAATGGAAACACCGCATAAACCTGAGAGAAGGAAAGAATGTGGTCTTACGACCAAGAGAAAGGGTAAGGGAGTCGGTTACGCGAGAGGAAGGTATTAGCACCCCCTCGCGTCCATCGTACCCGATGGGATCCACGCTTGCTGCTTCAATCAAAGGGTGATAGAAAAGGATACTGGAAAAGGAACTGAAAGAATGGAAAAAGGAACAAGAAACAAATGTAGGGAAAATAAAAGAAGTGCTCGCATGGGCCCTACCCCACTGCCTACGTATCTCATCGGGAACATGAGAATCAGAGCGACGTAGTTCCCCTCACCTAGGGAAAGTTGTTTGTGTTTTTTAGTGGAATACGTCAACGTTCGCGTCCTAGCAGTTTAGGTGTTGCAGCTCGCTGTAGGGAGACTTAGGCGTTACCTGTTTGCGGTAGAACGGAAATGACGCATCCTTAAGGAATGAGTGAATGAGATGAGGAAAGAATTCCCGAAGGAAAGACGTTATTGTTTGTTTTTGTCTTTTAAGAGTTTTTTCATTTGTTTGCATATGATAGTGTATCTAAATCTTGATCATTGGAATGTGTACATTCTCACATTCCAAGATGGAATGAGTAAGAAAGCACACTAAGGGTGAAGAAGACCCCCACACTTAGTTCCAATTGTCAAGGTTCAAACACACTAGCATATTGGTGTTTATTAAGTGTTTTTGTTGATTATGAAATGAAGAAGTGTTTTTTATTATTAGTACCTTCAACAAGTATTGCATTTAAGTCCCTCATACAAGATCAAATGTTTAACACATTGACCCAAGATGGGCTATATGCTACACATTCTAAGATTATAAGAGAAGACCCCTTTATAATCTTTTCTTTATATGAAAGGCCTAAATGCAATAAATGCCTACCTTTATTATATGTTTTGAATTTTCTTTGAGATGAGAAAGAGAGACTCAAGAGAGGAGCAAAGGTAAAATCTATATGAACTAAGACTCAATCCTAATTGAAAATTAAAGGGAGTGGTCCTAATGGTTTGTGAGGTTTAAACCTAAAGTCTAAAGAAAGAATGAATTAAACAATTCACTTCTAAAGTAGAAGATGAATTGTAATTCAAAAAGGAAAGTGATGAGTTATTAAAAGAAAGCACATAAGTGCTTAACAAAACACAAAAATGGAATTGTAAAAGAGATGAGAGGAGAGAAGTTTGAATGTGGATTCCTTATCCACACTCAATTGCAACTTACCAAAGTCCCTACATGGTTAGTAAACATGTATACAAGTATAGGAAGCAAAAGAACATTTAATGCACCATAAAACTCAAAAGAATTAGATGAGACATCAAATCCTATAACCACAGCCAGAATGTACATCATATGGAAAACAAATGATCATTATCATGCAAGTCCAAGTGGATAGGCAACAAACATCATCCAGGACATTAGAACATGCTACCATAAGAAAAGGGAGAATGAAAGATGAAAAGAAATGGAAGAAACATGCCTAAATGGAACATGTAATCCAAGGATCAGAATTGAAATGAAATGAAGAATGATTCACAAACATCTCACAAGTGTTCATGCATAACACATCAAGACATTCAAGAAGCAATAGAAGAAGAAATGAAATGGAAATTCAAAAGAAAACACAAGTACTTCACATTAAGGACATACAAAGTTCAAATGAAAGTGAACATGCAAAGATGACACATAATATGTACTAATGACCTATAATGTCAAATGGATATCTCACAAAGTAGGCAAATGATCATGCAAGTATGCACAAAAACAATCATGTAAACATGCACAAATATTGAGATGATATGACATGTTATTATGCTTCAAAGGTTATGCATTAAACAAAAATTAAATGGTCTCATGAAAATTATGGAAACATGGTATTTGAAGTTCACAAATCAGAGATGAATCACATATCAAAGTAGCATGCAAGAAACCAAGGCAAAATGATGTCAAACAATGCACTTAGGTCAAGTAGACATATCATACAAAGTAGCACAAAAATGAACACCAAACATGCCATAAACTGACCTAAAAAAATCAAATAAAAATTACTTAACATACCTCAAGATGATAATGACTCAATGCAAAAAGAAGAACATCAAAACAATTTTTAATGATTGAGAGCAAAAATGCACAAATTTATGTATCACATTAAGCATGCATACAAGTAAAAATCAAAGAAAATTGTGGAACAGGGGCAAAAAAGTCATAAAACCAAGAAATAAAATCATGAAAAATTTTCTAAATGTTTTAATGATGCTCATGAATTTTTGTGGAATTTTATGATGATGCTTGATATTTTTAAAAATTGAAAAGTAAACGTGCATAAAAATGGAAAAAAGAAATGAAATGTAAAGGGAAGGGGAGGTGTGAACATAGCAATATATCAGTTCAAATTGTTTGGGCTTTTTAAAAAGGAGGTGTGGATATCAATCTAATTTAAGTCCAAGTCTGCGCAATCCACAATAATAAGCATGCACTTCAGTCAAACCAAGTCAAAGCAATTCACAACCATTAGATCGAGTCAAGGTCAAGCCATGGTCAAAGTAATTGGAATCAACGCACACGCACGCATGAGCACCCTTACTATCATGTACCATGCCACACACCGTTTAAAATAAAATCAGAAATAAACACGTGACATGCACATGAAATTTAATGTGCTGTCATCACCCAAGCCACACGACGGTGAACATCCAATGGTCCACGTTTAAACTGAGAACAAAACCCTAACACAAGAACACCGGCCGGAGAGGGACCTCCGGTCACCTTCTCCGGCGAACTACCACCGTCTGCAACCTCCAATTCTCCAGAATTTCATAATCAATATGTCAAAATGAAGAGGAAGTAACACACATCATGATTCCAGTGACAAAACATACAAAAAGTCCATGAAATGAGAGAATCGAACAAAGGAAGATTTGCCCTAACATTTCCACTACGCCTCTAAAGGCCTATCAACTAGCCAGACAAGTTCTTGAGCTTATAAGAAGCTGCAAGAACCTGAAAATTCCTTCACATTAAGTCTATAATGGTGGAGATTTGTACCTGAAGTTTTGATCTCTTGAAGTGTTCTTCAGAAAACCAGAGGTCTTGCTTCTTCTACAATCTCCTCTTGGCCAAATAAAGGCTGTGATGCAAAACTGATGATGATTCAATGGAGGAAAGATTGAAACCAAACTCCAAACAAGTAGCACTGTGAAAAACTTGAGAGAAAATCAGAGAGAGTGTTGAAGTGAAATGAACAAGGTAGAGCTCGAGAATCAATGGCAATGGTGGATTTCAGAGAGAAGAAAAGAGTGTTTCTGAAGTGAATGTGCGAAAATGAAGTTGAAAAACGAAATTGTGAGTGAGATTTTCTTTTATAGTGTAAGTTAACTAAGGTTTAATGAGTTGAGTTAGATGAGTCACAGTGGTTAGACTGAGTGCACCCTAACTAACTGAGTCAAGTTAGTTAGGGGCGAGTTATTGAGGCTGAGCTATGGTAATGGCGGTTCACAATGTGTTATGGTGAGGATGAGAGTGAAGCTGAGGTGGTGAGGTTATTGTGACATAAACTTGCTAAGCAAGTTTGTTCTTTCTATTCCCATGTATGGCACGTGATAGTATGCATTGTGTAAGTAACATATGCTTGACTAAATGGGGAAATAAAATTCGTGAAGTGTTTGTGGGATGCCTGAACCAAAATCATGCACTAAACTGTCAATGCACCAGTGCCAACATGAGGTGGTTTGCAAGTGAAATTCTCCTTATTCAATGAATGGTTTGGTGTGCTTTTGGAGTCAATTGAAAGAGGAGATATTGGAGAACAATGTTGGTTTGAAAATTGAAGTGAAATGAGGTCTCAAACATGCCTAAAAATGACCACAAACAGATGGACAAAGAACTGGTACACATGCGTACGAAGCAAGTCATGGCAGGGCAAGTGACATGCATGGAAGTTCAGCTTAATCAACCTATCTTGAGACCACTATAACTCACTCATACTTTATCAACTCAAAATTTTCCCAACATCAATATTAAAGATGACACTACAAAGAACAACTTTGATGTTGAAAACTTTTCCATTTGAGGTTTTTATCTTGATGAAAAATGGGTGGACATTTGGCTCACCAACTGTTTGAGAAAATGACTGCGCACGTGCCCTGAAAATCTTGGTCATGACCTAGTTTTGAACCTACTTTGCTCAAACTTTGATCAATCATATCTCACTCAATTTCTATCCAATAGAGATGTTCCACATATGGATGTGAAGCTTAAAACAAGATCTTTTGTTGTGGCCGAGTGGAATTTTCATTTGGTGCTTCAATTTTAAATGGCCTTGGTTCAAACTCTGATGCAAAATGGCCAAAACTTGCTATTTTTAGTAACCCTTCTTCTTCCAAAAATGGTAACTTTCCACCTCTTGATTTTTTCATGATTCCTTTGGAGTTTCTTGACCAAATTTTGTACATTGGACACATATAACATGAATTTTATGGATTTGGCCTCAAAAAGTCAAGAGTTGACTTTTTTCCTCTGATTATTTGACTTGGCCCCAATTTTCCTGATTTTTTATCTTTCTTCCAATTGAACCACTTCTAAAACCAATTGAGAAGCAATTTTCCACATACATACACTTAAGGACATGTAGAACACCATGACATCAAGTTTTGTCCAAAAAATCAAAGATTCTCTGATTTAATGGGAAACCCTAGTTTTGGTGCCCACCTCCTAGGAGAAAAATGTGCAGTCTTCAATTTCAAATTCCTCAGAATATGTTGTGTATCCTCTTAAAGGATGATGAGATATACCATTTGAGGATGACTTTGGATCAATGAGCCATCTCTTTTGAGGATTTTCCTTCAATTTTTGGATATCTTGCATGATGAAAGGTGTAGTGCTCCAATCTCCTATTGGATCTCATTTCTTGAGGTTGTGGATGATTCATTGAGATGGTATGAGACATGAGGGACCTCTTAGCTTGCCTTGAGTGAACTTGTTTGCCCTTGAGTGCCTTGAATTATTGCTTGATTGACCACCTTTCACCTGATCACATGCCTTGATGGTAAGAGTGATGTTATGCTTCATTTTTCTGTGTTAAATGCAATGCAATGCTTATGAGATGGATATGATATGATATATGATAATGGTATGCTATGATGTGAAAAGAGAGAGAGCAAATTTTGGGGTACTACAAGGTGCCACCACACAACTATGACAGTTGTAGCGTCTGTTCGGAAAGTAACCAAGGGTGCTACCTTGTGCGATCAGCTCTCCAGGGGCAGGTGGATCGTGGAGAAATTCATCCATATCCGGGTTCTGGACCCATCGACTAGACGCCGAGCTACCTTATCGATCAAGTCGAGGATGTTGTCACAATCTCTGGTCATCACCATACCAGAGATGTTTTTACCATCATCCCACTACTTGACGAATCTAAAGTTCCCAACCGGGAATGGATCGAGATTACTTATGATGATTAGAAAAATCAGAAGGTTCCCATAGTCATCTATCTACCGGGACCACTACCGTATGAATCAGCTAAGGTTATCCCGTACAAATACGGTGCAACGACCATTGAAAATGGAAAGGAAATTCCATTACCCTCCGTCGTGAATATTGCAGACATCAGTCGAGTAACACGGAGTGGTAGAATCTTCAACCGAGGGGTTGGAGAAACTAACAAAGAAAAGGAACTTCAGACGGAAATTCCTGATCCACCAGTCGGTCAATCCAGTAATCCCGACCTTTCGAAAAATAATGATGAGATGCTGAAGCTCATCCAAAGGAGTGAATACAACATTGTTGATCAACAGTTACAGACTCCTTCAAAGATCTCGGTATTATCACTGTTACTCAGTTCAGAAGCGCACAGGGAGGCTCTACAGGAAGTCTTGGAGTAGGCCTTTGTGGAACAGGATGTAACAATCAGACAGTTTGATAGCATTGTCTCTAGCACCACTTCCTGCAACAATTTGGGATTTAGTGATGAGGAATTACCCGAAGAGGGTCGCCGTCATAACATGGCGCTCCGAATTACAGTTAACTGCCAGGACGATGCTTTAGCCAGCGTACTGGTAGACACAGGGTCAGCCCTGAACATTATGCCGAAGTCCACTTTGATGAAATTATCATTCAAGGGCCCTCCGATGAGAGTCAGTGAGGTCGTCGTCAAAGCGTTCGACGGATCCAGAAAAACAGTTATCGGCGAAGTCGACCTTCCCATAACTATCGGTCCTCACACTTTCCAAGTCACTTTCCAGGTCATGGACATCCGGGCAACTTACAGTTGTTTATTAGGAAGACCTTGGATACATCAGGCTGGAGCGTTTACTTCAACCCTCCACCAAAAGCTAAAGTTCGTCAAGAACAACCAACTTGTCACGGTTTGTGCGGAGCAGGCCTTGCTTGTAAGCAACTTGTCATCATCTACTGACATAGAACCCGAGGAGGTTATTGGAACTCAGTTCCAAGCACTGTCGGTGAGCAAGAATAATCGGTTCGGAGGAGGAACCCCGATTTCCTCATACAAAGAGGCTATCAAAGCGGTCGAGAGTACCGATACGAAAGGATGGGGACAGCTTGTCATTCCTACTGACAATAAAACAAAGGAGGGTCTTGGTTTTTCTGCAACCTGTACCCAGACAGCTGCCAGCGATGAAAGTCTTCATCCCCTTCAAAATTTCTTCCACAGTGGAGGTTTCCTTCACCCAGTGTCTCAAGAAGTCCATGCTATTAATGAGGAAGATCCCTCTGACACAGATGAAGAGTGGAAGTCCTACCTTAACAAGGACGGTTATATGTCTCAGGAAGAGGTACCTATGCCTTTTTGCTTTCCTACAGAAAGTCCGAGGTTTATACCAAGGTCAGATGTCGAAATGATATACGGGGATTGTGATCCGGAAGGATGCCGCGCTCTGCCAAATTCATTAGAGGAAGACACTCCGATGAAAGACAATTTTGACTACACCTGCTATGGCCCAATGGATGATCTGCCAATGTGGCAACCTTATCCAGGAAACTTGGGGCAAGAAAGTCAGCTGAGTAGTGAAACTCAGTTGAGCGTCATTGAACAGAATACCTGTGTCCCCACCATGTCATGGGAGCAACACTCAGGTCATTCAGAAACTACTCAACATGAAGATGAATTTGCAACGTTTGCAGGACTTGAACTCATCAACTATGCTTTTCCCGAGGTCAATGTCATCGAGAGAAATGACTCCTCCAGTTCGAAAGAAGTGTGGGACACCTTGGGACAACCGAGTGGAAAATACGACTATATGGTCAAGTACACCGCTCCCGGAAGCTCTCGTATCAGGCTCGAAGACATCCAGCCAACTGGATGGGGAGATACAACTGAGAGCACAAATGATATGCAAAATGCAACAGAGGAATTCTCCTACGACAATTCTTCCTGGGAGACAGATTCCAATGATCCCGCTCCACCAGAAATCAGCGTTATTTCTGAAGACAAATCAAGGAAGGTGCCAGACTTTATGATTCACCGAGGAGTTCGCCGCCAATGGGTTGCCGTCGAGGTTCCGAAGATCGTTCATCAGTCAAAGTAATTGCCATCTTTAACCTTTCACCTCGCCCAGGTGAAACAGATGTTTTAATAGGGCTCGCTTTCTGTAAATTTCCCTCTTCGCTTCGCCCAAAGCAACAGAGTTTTGTTTTATAGGGCTATAGTTTCAAGTTTCGACTTGTTCATTAATAAAATAACGTCGTTCTGTAATTTCCGCATTAATTGCTGTTTTCTCTTTTTGCTTTTTCAGAAAATGGTAATCCTAAAAAACAATTAAAAATAAAAACAAGCAGTAAAAATAAAACACTGCACACACTTGCATTTTCTCTATCTCTTTTAAACACGAATCATCACGTCATGCAGATTGCTTGTTTTAAACCCAGTTGAAATATACGATCCGATGCCTTCTCCCAACTTTGAGTTCCCGGTATTCGAGGCTGAAGAAGAAAATGACAACAAAATTCCAGAAGAGATCTCCCGACTACTCAAACAAGAGGAAAGGTCCATTGAACCTCACAAAGATCCGTTGGAAACGGTAAACTTGGGTTCAGAAAAAGAGAGAAAAGAAATCAGGATTGGGGCACTGCTCAGTCCAACTGCCAGAGAGGGTTTGATAAAGCTTCTCAAAGAATTCCCCGATGTATTCGCTTGGTCCTATCAGGATATGCCAGGGTTGGATACCAGCATCGTGGAACATCACTTACCATTGAGATCGGAATGTCCGCCTGTAAAGCAAAGGTTGAGACGCACTCACCCGGACATGGCCATCAAAATCAAGGAGGAGGTACAAAAACAGATTGACGCGGGTTTCCTCGCTACATCAGAATATCCTCAATGGTTAGCCAACATCGTACCCGTTCCCAAAAAGGACGAAAAGGTCAGAATGTGTGTTGATTACAGGGATCTGAACAAGGCAAGTCCAAAGGACGACTTTCCTTTACCACACATTGACATGCTGGTAGACAGCACAGCAAAGTTCAAAATTTTCTCCTTCATGGATGGATTCTCGGGCTATAACCAGATCAAAATGGTGCCGAAAGACATGGAGAAAACTTCGTTCATTACCCCATGGGGCACCTTTTGTTACAAGGTAATGCCATTCGGTTTGAAGAATGCCGGGGCAACCTATCAAAGGGCCATGACTACTCTATTTCATGACATGATACACAAGGAAATCGAGGTATATGTCGATGATATGATTGCAAAATCAAAAACAGAGAGTGAGCACGTTGAACATCTATCAAAATTGTTCGAACGTTTAAGAAAGTTCAAGCTCCGCTTGAATCCCAACAAGTGCACCTTCGGTGTCCGCTCAGGGAAACTACTAGGGTTCATCGTCAGCCAGAAAGGAATTGAGATTGATCCTGACAAGGTCAAGGCCATTCAAGAAATGCCTTCGCCAAAAACTGAAAAACAAGTCAGAGGATTCTTGGGACGTTTGAACTACATCTCCAGATTCATATTCCTCATGACCGCCACATGTGCGCCGATTTTCAAATTACTCAAAAAGAACCAGGATTGCGTTTGGTTAGAAGATTGCCAAACCACCTTCGACAGTATCAAGGAATATCTGTTGAATCCGCCGATTCTATCACCTCCAGTGGAAGGAAGACCGCTGATCATTTACCTCACCGTCCTAGAGGACTCAATGGGATGTGTACTTGGCCAACAAGACGAAACCAAAAGGAAAGAGTCTGCCATCTACTATTTGAGCAAGAAATTCACTGACTGCGAGACTCGGTACACGATGCTTGAGAAAACTTGCTACGCTTTGGCTTGGGCAGCCAAACGTCTTCTCCAGTACATGATTCGTCACACTACTTGGTTGATCTCAAAAATGGATCCAATCAAGTATGTCTTCGAAAAGCCTGCTCTCACGGGAAGAATCGCCCGTTGGCAGATGTTGTTATCGAAATATGACATAGAGTACCACGCTCAAAAAGCCGTTAAGGGAAGTATTTTAGCCGATCATTTGGCTCATCAACCGATTGACGATCAAGAATCAATCGGGTTTGACTTCCCAGACGAAGATGTCATGTATCTAAAAATGAAAGATTGCGATGAACCGTTACCTAGTGAAGGGCCAGAACCAAGTTCCCAATGGGGACTTATCTTTGACGGAGCAGTTAATCATTACGGAAACGGAATTGGGGCAATAATTGTTACCCCTCAGGGTACCCACATTCCTTTCACTACTAGACTCACGTTCAAGTGTACGAACAACGAGGCCGAATACGAAGCTTGTATTATGGGTCTCGAAGAAGCGATCGACTTAAGGATAAAAAACTTGGACGTATACGGCGACTCAGCCTTGGTCATCAATCAGATAAAAGGAGATTGGAACACATACCAATCAGGATTGATTCCTTACAAAGACTATGCAAGAAGGTTGTTACCCTTCTTCAACAGAATCGAGTTTCATCACATCCCTCGTGATGAGAATCACATGGCTGATGCATTAGCCACTATCTCTTCCATGATTAGTGTGGGTCAATGGAATGACATACCTAAGATCGACATAATGCGCCTTGAACGACCCGCTTACATCTTCACGATTGAAGCAGTCATAGATGACAGACCTTGGTATCACGATATCAAATGCTTCCTTCAGAAATAAGAGTACCCATCTGGGGCACTCAGAAAAGACAGGAAAACCCTCAGAAGATTGGCTGAAAACTTCTTCCTGAGCGGTGACACTCTCTATAAGAGAAATTTTGACATGGTCTTGCTCCGATGCGTAGACAGACCAGAAGCAGACGTGCTTATGAAAGAAATTCATGAGGATCCTTTGGCACTCATGCCAACGGACACACAATGGCGAGAAAAATTCTGAGATCAGGGTACTATTGGTTGACCATGGAATCCGACTGCTACAAGTACATGAGGAGGTGTCATAAGTGTCAGATATACTCCGACAAAATTCATGTACCGCCATCACATCTCAAAGTTCTCTTTTCCCCATGGCCATTTTCCATATGGGGAATCGACATGATCGGCTTGATCGAACCTAAGGCTTCAAACGGACATCGGTTCATCCTGGTAGCCATTGATTACTTCACCAAGTTGGTCGAAGCAGCGTCGTACGCTAATGTAACCCGACAAGTGGTGGTCCGATTTATCAAAAACAATATCATCTGCCGTTATGGTGTTCCAAGCGAGATCATTACTGACAATGGATCTAACTTGAACAACAAGATGAAGAAGGAGTTGTGCGCAGAGTTCAAGATTAAACATCATAACTCATCTCCCTACCGACCCAAGATGAACGGGACGGTAGAAGCGGCTAACATGAACATCAAGAAGATCGTTCAAAAGATGGTTGTAACCTACAAAGATTGGCACGACATGCTACCCTTTGCTCTTCACGGTTATCGCACATCTATCCGCACTTCAACAGGGGCTACCCCTTTCTCTCTAGTATATGGCATGGAGGCAGTGCTCCCCATGGAAGTAAAGATCCCATCAATCATGGTATTGATGGAAGCTAAGCTCAACGAAGCTGAATGGTGTCAAAATCGACACGACGAACTGAATCTGATCGAGGAGAAGCGAATCACGGCATTATGCCACGGTCAGTTGTATCAACAGAGAATGAAGAGGGCGTTCGACAAAAAGGTCCGACCTCGCATCTTCAGGAAATGAGTCCTCGTGCTCAAGAAGATTCAATCATTTCTCACTGACTCTCAGGGCAAGTGGACTCCGAATTATGATGTCCCCTATGTGGTCACGAAAGCTTTCTCAGGCGGCGCCTTGAGACTTGCAACCATGGACGGAGAGGAATTTTCCTACCCCACGAATGTTGATGTAGTCAAGAAATACTTCGCCTAAACTAAAAAAAAAACGTCTCGGTGGATTGAAAACCCGAAAGGGCGGTCCAGGCAAAAGTTAGAGACATAAAAAAAAATCATCCTGGTGGATTGGAAACATCACAGTACAATCCAGGCAAAAATTAGGGATAATGGCAAGTAACTATGTTCAACAGAGGCAAGTCCCTCAGCAGCAGCAGTTACATCATCCATCGGAGGAAAACTCCAGTCCAGGTCATCTTCGACAGAAGCTCAGGGTGCCCCGAATTCAAAGTTGGTAGAAGGATAGTGGTCGTTATGTTTCAACGTAGCCCTTTTCCCTGTAAATTACCATTTTCAAACTTTGTATATATTATTTGGAATCACGCGTTTGGCTGATCTCCATCTTATCAATAAAATTTGAGCCCTTGTGCTTTTGTTTGTAATTCTTGTTTGTTTTAACTTTACAGAACGACGTTGTTAATATGACTAACGATTCTTGAAATAAAACAAAAATGAATTTACTTGTTAAAACTTTTTCTGCTTTTAAAGTCAGCAATTTCTTTTAACTATTGAACATCAAAAGAACATCAATCGCTTCTCCAGAAATGAGCGAACTTCAAAGTGCAGAATCAAAGTACTCACTCTACGCCAGTGCGCCTGAATGAAGGATCAACAGTGTCGGATGTGACTATTCCATCTGACCTCTTCGGCCGAGTTCTCATCTGCTAAGCCCGATCAACATAGCTCCCAACAGGGACTATCTCTCCTAAGCAAGGTGGAATTGCTATCTTGAACCAGCGATATCTCTATACGCCCCGCGATGGCCGAGTATCCAGTCATGTTCATCTTTTAGTTTGTGTGTCGCGTCAGTTTTGTCAGCATATACATACATACATCATGCATTATTAATTTGCATTCACATTTCATATTGCATCACTATCGCTCTAGACGGTCTTGTCCCCTAGTGATAGGAGTCCTCTCAATCGAGTTGTCAGTTCTTGCCTCGTCAGGAAACGCTGCGTTTGAACAACCTCGCCCCCAGTTTATTTCTGGGAAGGAAGTTGACCCTCGACCACTTTGATAACTTGAACCTCTGAAAAACCAGAGAAGCCCTCAGTTAACATCACTCTTCGCCATTGAAGATGATATCCTTGGTTTCCCGGATTAAAGAAAAATCCCCCAGAGAAAGCCTCCTAAGCAGAAATTTGGCAGTACAGCTGCCATTCTCCGAAAAGATCGCTGATGAAAAGGTCATCGGCACCTCAAAATTGGACCCCGTCACATGGCATTTCTCCGGGAAGATCCCGAGAAAAGTATGATGTAAGATCCCAAGTGGAAACAGTCTCTCAAGAGACTCGCTTTCCCCAGTAGAATCGACAAATGACGTCTCCAACAGAGAAGTTTGTGCAACTCTACAACTCAGACGACTGGGTTCCCCAGCAAGTCTGACGTCAAAAATTTTTCTGTCAAATGGCATCTCCCCAGGAAAATTCGGCGAGAAGTTTGAGGAAAACCGCTACGCATGGTGTCCCGTGTCAATTAAGTTTATTGACAAAAGAAACTAAGACCAGTTCCTTGGTAGGAAACCAGGAGCGAGGGGAAGTTTAAATCAGAAACTAAGACCAGTTCCTTGGTAGGAAACCAGGATCGATGGGAAGTTTACAAGAGAAACTAAGACCAGTTCCTGGGTAGGAAACCAGGATCGGGGGGAAGTTTATATCAGAAACTGAGACCAGTTCCTTGGCTGAAGACCAGGATCGAGGGGAAGTTTACCTTTTCTAAGCATCATTGCTTAGCAAAAGAAGATGAATACGCAAGCTACCATTCATAACCACCATCAAAATTTCGGGTATTCCGATATTTAATCCTCTTGCACCCCGAATGCCTGACTACCTTCGTCATTCACACCTTCGGGTCCAAGAAGATTAAATAGGGGCATCTGTCATACCCCAAATTTTGACCACTAAGATTTCCCATCATTGTGCAAATCATCACCACAATATGGATGAACCATCATACTTCATCAGTCTCCCCAAAGATGGGTGAGCATTCACTACAATCAAAATTAGGGTTTCAAGCCCTCTCTGAGTGCTTAGACAAAGGATCAATCAAGGAATGACATGATCTTCAACTTGTCTAACCTATCAAACATCCACAATGGATCAAAAGGACTCCCACTTCAAGGATTAAGCACAAGGTTGCTCCCTTCTAGGTGGATCAAGTCTCAAGATCGCCAGTATCACCAAATTAGGGTTTTGGTCGACCAGGGCCTCCAGATGAAAAATTTCATCTGGACACAAGCCAAAGATCCAAAACACAACCTAATGTACTCCATGTAACCTCATGGACCCATTCATCAGGTCAATTTTGCTTCAGGGGATGCATTCATCAAAAATCAGGAATTAGGGTTTCTTGACCTAATTCACCCCTAAGTTGACTTTTGGGACAAATCATGAACCAAGACCTCAAGAGAGGGTTTGAGGGTCTCTAATGAACTATATTGATCCATTTGGGACAATGGATTGATCCAAGAAGCTTGAGCAACAAGTCTCAATTTCATCTGCACCACAATTAGGGTTTTAAGGAAAAAGTCAACTGTAACTTTGACTTTTGACCAGGACATGCTCCCAAACCCTAGGACATGCCTCAATATACCCTATGACACCCATGGAACATGTCCATCAAGTTTGATTTAGGTCAAGGACATGATTTCATGAAGAATTGCACAGTTTGGAATTCATCTGATAAAAAGTCAACTGTGCACAAAAGTCAACTTTGACTTTTTGAGATTTTTCACCAAAATGGATTTTTAACCCTAAAATGATGTTAATGTATGATTTGAATCATCATTCATCAAGAAAAATCAAGAAAAGTGGGATAACTTGTAAAAGGGGTAACCATAAAAACTTAGAAAATTTTCTAAGTTAAAAATAAAGTGACAAGGGTACCAACTTTGAAGGATCATAACTCCTAAACCACAAAGCCATTTTTTCTCATCCAAAGATGGATTTGTAGCCCTCATTACCCTCTACAAAAACTTCAACTAGACGTAAGTCCAATTCATTAAGGATTTTGAGTTATGGAGTGATCAAAATGGCTGAAAAGTGAAAATGTCACTTTTTCCAACACTTAGTAAAATTTTCACTAAGTCAGAATCTGCCTTCACTTTTTGTCAAATGTAGAGGGATTTTTCACTTGGATTCAAAAGAGATCAAAAACAAATATGTTCAAACAGTTGTTATATCATGTAAGGGCTTTCCAAAATGGCCAAGAACATTGCCAAATTCCATTTGGGCTATGAGTTATGACATTGTCAAGTTGCCTTGTTGAAATCGGTCAAGGCAAGGCAGAATTTGCATTTTTGCTCGATTTGCCAAAATCAGCCAAATCCAAATGCTCCTATCCACTTGGACACCTCAGAGGATTGAATCTAAAGGGGACAATCACTGAACCAAGCCTCCAAAGTCCATGGAACAAGAAATAGCATGTTGAACCTAGAATGGCCAAAATAGGGACAAGACTCCAAATTTGGATTGAAGCATTCAATGGAAGCATCAAGGTGGCATGGACTGAGCCATTCTCATCTGAAATCAGTCAAGACATATCCAAGACCAAGGGAACCATAGCTCTGTGCCCTAACCTCTAGTCAATGGCTAGAGGAGACTTGGATTTCCATTGGACAACATTGGCCAAACCTACTTATCAGTTGCCAATCACTATTCCTTGCAAAACAAACTTGCTCTACTATAAATAGAGCTTAATTGTGATCAGTTTGAGTACACCAAAGCCATCTAACAGATGCTTTCCTCAAAATCTCTTTCTCTTGGCAAAAATGCCTTTCTTAGCAAGGTAGCTATCGGGTTTTGAGTTTGAGAGCTTTTCCAATCAAACCAATCACTCACACACCTCATATACATCACATATGAGCTGATCAAACACTTAGATCACTTCTGAAACACCAATTTCACAAAATCACCAGCTGGTTGCTCAAATTTTCAATCAAGTTGCAGCTGAGGTACCACAAATTGTTCCAGCCATTTTCAATCAGGTCCAAGCATTCAAACACACTCCATAGGGTGTAGGGAAGCTGTTCAGATCATCACCACTCATCTGTAACACCTCCAAATCAAAAATCACATTGCACTTGCTGTCACGGCTTAGAGGTAAGCATATACTTGGTCATCTCTCAATCTATGCATATTTCCTCGCACAATAATTTGGCCATATGTTCATAATCATGCATGGAATGTTTTCCCTCAATTAATTGCATTGTTTGAATCGTGTATCAAAAGTCCTAGCCTTCATGCAGAAATTAGGGTTCTTGAGGTTTCTTCGTGATTTCATGTTTTATGTTTAATTTAAATGAAATTAAGTGTTATAGACATGATCGTGAGGTTGAGACGAGCATAATGATATGTGGATTGCATGATATGATTACGTATTCAGTGAGATTGGATGGAAAACGCAAATCAGCCAAACCCAGAAAAACGCGCGTGTTCTTGCTTGTGTTCTTGGCGCCTTTTTCACAAATTCAAATATTTGAATTTTGTGATTTTGTTTAATTGATTCAAAAATTAATTTCTCTCTGAGTTTTAATGATTTTGAGTTGATTCTTTTTTTAATAATTCACAAAAAATGTTAAAATATTTTATTTTATCAAAAAATCCCAAAAATATTATTTATTTCATATAATTGATATTTTTGCAAAGAATTAATATTTTAATTGTTTTTGACATTTTAAATATTTTTTCTACATTGATTTTGCAACTTTTAATGCTTTCTAATTATTTTGTAGGTCAATACTTAATTTTTGAAGCATTAATCCAAAATCACAATTTGTTTTTCATATGTTAAACAATTTTGATCATTTTTAATTGAATTTTTATTCAATTAAATACATTTTTGAAAACAAATTAGGGTTTTTGGATTAATTCAACCCTCATAAATCATTTTCAAAACACTTTGGGCCTCTTGAGAGAGTGTAAGACCCAACCCACTTGTACAGAAAACATTTTGGGCCTCATTCGTTGTATAAGTCCCTCTGTACATTTTCAAATAAACGGCACGATCATCGCCTTTTGAAAAATAACCTTGGGCCTCTCCTTGAGCTATAAGACCCATTCAAAAACACTTTGGGCCTCTAATAGAGTGTAAGACCCAATCCCCTTTTAACCAAAACATTTTGAGCCTCACTTATTGTATAAGTCCCTCCGCGTTAAAAGAAAACCTCGGCGCGATCGCCATTTCAAACGGAAAAATCATCTGGGCCTACCCTCGTGTTATAAGCCCCACTCTTTTTCTTTAAACCTTTTGGGCCTCTTGAGAGAGTGTAAGACCCATCCCTTTGTACAGAAAACATTTTGGGCCTCAGTCACTTGTATAAATCCCTCTGTACAAATTCAAACAGTGCGCTCACTAATAAAACCTTGGGCCTCTCCTTGAGCTGTAAGCCCCAAATCTTTCTTTTTCAAAGCACTTTCTCCTTTGATTTTGAATATACTGTTGTTTTCAATCTTTTTTTGTTGAACAACTAACCAAACAGCATGGAAGCTCTACAACCGAGTAAGTGGTTATTGCTTTCATTTACCCCTTTCATATACATATAACTGTATTGTGGGGTTGTTTCGCTGTAAGTCTTCTTTCATCAACTCATATCAACTGTGTAATAATAGTATAGATATTTAGAGTTTCCCCGGCAACTACGTCTAGCACTAGGTAAAGCTGTTTCAATCACTCTTAGAAATAGTCTAAACTAGATCCCCATAGGATTATCAGACACAGTCTTCCCTCCTCTTGGGGTTAAACAATATGGAGATATGAAAGGCAGCATTCTCTGTGAACCCTTTCATAGACTGTCACTCATAGAAGTTGTCAAGAAACTCTATTCCCCAGAGATGATCTTTTCTCCGTGAATGGCATCTCTTGAGTTTCTTCCAAATTCTCAGACTTTCCTGACTTTGATCTATTCTCGGTGAATAGCATTGCCTTGAATTTCTCGGGGTTTGGGGACCCACAGGCTTCTTAAAAGCACTTGTCAAGAAACTCTATTCCCCAGAGATGATCTTTTCTCCGTGAATGGCATCTCTTGAGTTTCTTCCAAATTCTCAAACTTTCCTGACTTGATCTATTCCTTGTGAATAGCTTGCCTTGAATTTCTCGGTGTTTGGGGACCCATCGGCTTCTTAAAAGCAATCGGCCTCCTCTTGGGCATCGCACAAGGACCCACAGGCTTCCTAAAAGCAACCCCGCCTCCTCTTGGGCTTAGTACAAGGACCCTACGGCTTCTTAGAAGTATTCACAGCCTCCTCTTAGGCTTCATATAATGATCTCTTCCTCCGGGAATGATAGCCTCCTCTTGGGCTTAGTACAAGGACCCGTCGGCTTCCTAAAAGTTTCCAGCCTCCTCTTGGGCTTCGTACAAATTGTCCCGACGACCTCCTAGAGGTATAGGAACAGAACTTAATCATCTTCATAGAACAGTCCTTTCAAGAGTCTATTACTGTTTCTCAAAGCATGGTACAAAAGATGAAACTCTAGACTTGGACAGTCTAATTTCCTTGAGTCTCAAAGACATTCTCAAGTGACCCCCTTCCCCAGAATGGGAAGGAAACCCGTAGACTCGGACAGTCTCAATACCCTTCGGATTTCCCGCTTCCTTAAAGAACAGGCATAACCCGGATCCTTGAATCAAATCCCTGAGTACAGTGTTGCTCATATAAGAACTGATTCTCTCTTTAAAATCAGTATATTGGACTTGTCACTCAACTGAAATAGTCACCATAGCCTCCTCTTAGGCTTTGTATAATGATCCTTCTCCAGTGAAGTTAGTCTCCTCTTGGGCTTTGTACAAATGATCCTCCTCAGCGGAGTCAAACAATGTTTAGCCTCTGTCTCGGGCTTCATACGAGATACAAAAAAAAACTCCCTTGTTGAGTCAATTAGCCTCCATCTCGGGCTTCGTACGAGATACAAAAAACTCTCTTGTTGAGTCAAATAGCCTCCATCTCGGGCTTTATACGAGAAACCAAAAGACTCCATCGTCGGGTCAAAACCTTTTAGCCTCTCTCTCGGGCTTTGTAAGAGATACATAATAGCCTCCTCTTAGGCTTTGTATAAGAAAACAACTGGTTAATCCAATTAACCTTTTAACATAAAAACTGTGCCTCGTTCACAGTACACAAACATCAACAACTCCTCCCCTTTCATCTAATCGCTGTAAGCGGCAAGCCTCTGGATTATCTACATCCATGCCACTGTCCCTCTTTTAGCATGAGAAATTCCTAAGGAAAGATAGCATTGCTCTACACTGAGTTAAAGTCTTCTCCTTCAGGTTAAAACCCCCTATAAAGGAAATTATGGCATTGGCGGATTCACAAATCCTGGTTAAAGTAATTCTCCTTTATAAAACAGTTGTGACATACAACCCCTCTTTAGAGATGACAAATTCTCTCTAAAGACAACACCTTTCAGCTTCACATCTTGGGCTTTGAACAAGATACAAACCACCTTTTCGCTTCACGTCTTGGGCTTTAAACAAGACACCAAAACAACCATTTCCTCCCATAGAATAGGAGGAACTACGAATGCTCTGATTTCCCTGTTTTGGTAAACGGGAATACGTAGGCATAAGATCGAAAGAAAAGATCTTAGCGAGCACACTAAACAAAAACCCAAAATCCCATACCCTCATGTATCTACCAAAAAGCATCAGTCCTAACATCCTAATCCTTGTTCCCCGCCAGAAACCTTCTGTCAAGGTAAAAAGAAAGAAATCAGTATTGGCGAAAATACAAATAACCAGTACAAAGGCCCCCCCACATTGATAGCATTCGTAACCTAACAGACCGCTGTTTAAACTCAGTATGCAAGCAGGGTTAATTGGAGACATCTATTTCCCTTCCTTCATCAGCTTCAATAGGATAAAAAATGAATCGACCTGTAGTTTAAGCTCAACCGCAGAGAGCGACCAGCGCTTAAGAACCGCGTCCAAAATCGTTTGCTACAGCACTCTTTATTGATTCATGTCTATTTGAGATTAGACACATATTAGGTTGTGGTGTCACGTGTAACCTCAGGTTCTTTAGAAAAAAGCTCCAGGCTTCCTTTGTTTCACCTTCCACCAAAGCGAAAGCTACTGGGAAAACGTTTGCATTCCCATCCTGTGCCACTGCCATCAAAAGAGTTCCTTTATACTTGCCATATAGCTATGTTCCGTCAATTTGCAAAATGGGCTTACAGTAGGGAAAGCCTCGTATACACGGTCGAAATGCCCAAAACAGACGATGGAAGATTCGTTTGCCAGATATTTGTGTACCATCATTAGAAATTGCAGGTAGGGTTTGCAACTCGATAATGGTTCCAGGAAGATAGGTTTTCATTACCAGTATCCACTGTGGCAGGTCGTTGTAAGATGTTTCCCAACTACCGTACAATGACTCTATGGCCTTACACTTTGCGATCCATGCTTTCCTGTAAGATATTATGTACCTGTATTTTTCAAGGATATGGGCAATGATCACATTCACCTTAAGTGAAACGTCATGGTTGACAAGCTCTCTAATGCTGTGGCTGATCATTTGTGAGCTGAGCTTCCTATGGTCTTGTGCCATAGACGTGGTAGTGCATGTGTGAGGCCCAGACAACTTACCAATCGTCCATTTGGAGTTCCTTTTTCTTATGGAAGCTCTGCATTTGAAATTGCAGTCTTGTTTTTTACATTTAATGACATATCATGTGTTGTCAGATTGGTAAACCCAATAGTCAACATTGTGTCTAATATGCCAGTGTTGCAGTGCGAGAATGCAAGCTTCCTTGTTTTCAAAATCCATACCAATCTCTATTTCGTCTGCTATATGGTTTGGTATGACATATCCAAACACAGAGATTGGTTCAGCATCTTCCATACAGATATTCTGCATATGTGCTGGTGGATTGTACAAGCTTATATGTTCGGCGTAAATTGCCTGGGTAGGATCGACAATCATATCTTCACCCTCCTTGCCGTCGCTGTTACCAAAAAGATCTTGCATCCTTACCTTCTGAAGATCATCGTCACTTGGTTCCCCAACCTCTTCATTTGGTATGAAAGGTTCGTTGTTTTGTGTTGGTTCGTCGTTAGATGTTTGGCTCATGCCATATTGGTGCGTGTGCGTCTCTTGAGTCGGAAATGTTTCGGCATTGTCAAGCAGATGAACGTATAGCTCAATTGTGGGCAATTGACTGATCATCATGTGGCACTTGAACATTGATTTCACGTCTTCGTCGTTCTTGATCGTCTCCATTACGTAGAAAATTGTACCATCCTCTCCATTAATTAATGGATGACGATAAATAATCTCCGCAACGAATCGTGCTAGTTTTTTTTCCATCCTATCTTTGAAATGGAGAAAATCAGAGTTGACATGAATTTTGAAAGCGTAAGTATATGTGTTTGTAAATGAGAATCCAACATTACTATCTGTCAAAACAGTACCATTATAGTGACAGGTAAATATTATATTTCTCTGAGCCATTTTAGATGAGAGAATGCTATGAAATTGGTACTGGGTAGATGAGAGAAACCAGTATTATATAAAATAAGTATATTATTTAAAAAATGACCATGCATGTGTTCTTACTTTCAAATAGCGAGCACACACATGAAAGAAAAGTGCTCTTGGAATGAAATGGTGAGCACACACGTATGTAGCATGTGCTCTTAATTTCAAATGGTGAGCACATGAAGCATGTTCAGCATGCAACGTACAAGGGTGCAGGCTAGGGAGTAGGCTTGCATGTATGCATGGAGAGTGAATCAAGTTCCAATGTTATGCAGAGACTAGTCACTTCTACATTGTCTAATCTTTTCAAATTTATTTACCACTACTAAATTTCTCTTCTATCAATACGTTTCAGTAAAAAACCCATGACATTCAAATTCACAAATCAAATTTCACACCCACATTATCTTCATCTCCCACCAAAAAATCATCAATATCTCACAACCACGCCCTCATTCAAAAATGTCTTTGTTATGGATGGGCAATAAACACCGTGGTACTCAAGAAAATGTTCAAGCTAGTGTAAGTATTTCTAAAAAAAAAATTTGTATGTTTATTTTTTTTATTTTGTGTTAACTATTATTTCTTTTTTTCCAGGCTAATGTAAGGTTCCGATTATATTCTCATGCACACGTTCAAGCTAGTGCCCGAATAATCCCGTATTTAGAAATAGCGGGTTTTCCAAATTTTGCCAAAATAAGCCATCTCTAATTTGACACTAGCTTAGTCCTTGCTCTATTAGAGAGATGGAGACCCGAAACACACACATTTCATTTACGAACCGGTAAATGTACTATCACATTAGAAGATGTTAACATGTTGTTAGGTCTCCGAGTGGATGGAAAAGCGGTTGTTGGCCCTACCGAAGTTCCCAACGATGTTTATATGGAGAACCTAGGGGTAGAACCTACGGAATCCGATAAAAATATAGGGTCCGTGAAGATTGTTTGGCTAGAGCGCTTATATCAATAGTTAAACAATAACTCTTCCCCAACCGCAGAACAAACTCTATTACATGCTAAACTTTATATTCTACTGGTAATTGCTACCATTCTTTTTCCGGACAAGAATCAAAATCTGTTGCATTCTTCATGGATTCCTTTCGTAGGGGATCTCAAAAAATGCAACACATTTAGTTGGGGATCTGCTTGTCTTGCAAGACTGTATAGAGAAATGTGCAAGCCTGCAGACAAGGATGTTAGGAGCATGAGTGGTTGTGTCTTACTGCTCGTTAGTTGGGCATTCACGCGTATACCATTGTTTGCTCCTACTAGTACGGTGCAACCGTCATTTCCATACGCGCAAAGGTATTACAAATATTAATATGCATTTTAATTTCTTTTTAATCAGCTAGACCTAACTTGTATATTTTTTTTCATGCAAGATGGACCCAAAGAAATATGAATTACGACAACAATCCGCGTTTCTATCTGCAATGGTATCGAAACGCACTTGATCACATGGAAGAAAGAGACGTGAGTTTGCAAGCATAACTCTCTACATGTTGCTATATACATCTTCTTTGTATTCTAATTGTTTTATTTGTTCCATTTTATATGGAGTCTGTACATTGAATTTCCAGTGCCCGATCAAAGAGACAGCAGAATCTGGAGTTCTACAATTTATCTTATCTATTTCTATATTATTGAAATGCATCAAACAGATAGAGTAAAACTCCAGTTTGGTTTCGAACAAGATATCCCTCCCCTCCCAAGGTGTCTAAAGGAACACCACGAAATAACAATGAAAAAGGCCCAAAAGGTTCATTGGCGCGAATTCAACAAGGAAGAGGTTAACGAATGGAAACACAGGAGACATTTGGTTTTGCAGGGGGTTTCGGTAGTTGGTGAACGCAAGTCAAGCCTGGAGTATTTAAACTAGTTTCGTGCAATTCCTTATGTGCACATCGCACCAGACTAATTTTTGAACGACGTACGCAAGCTTCGTCTTCAAAACAACCAATTGCCGCTACAATGACTCAGGATGCACCATCAATGTACACATCCCAATTTGGGGGACATGCATCTTCCTCCGCTCAGCACACATACCAACGCACACAAACCACCGAACAACACACGTTCTACTCACCCATCGACCAAACTCCCTACACTCAAATCCCTCAACAAAACTACCAATACAACTACAGCCAACAATATCAACACCTAACCACCCATCGACCACCCTTACAGTTCACACCGGTACCACCGCCAAATTTCGACCAATCAAACCCCCAATTTCCACAACACACATTCAACACCTCATTCTCTCAACCCACCTCCACCTTCACGCCTGACGATGTCTACATCTCAACCCTCCAAAGTACCCAATCCAGTACCTACACCCAACCACCACATTCATTCCAACATTTTCTGCTGACGGAGGAACAATTAATGCAAATGCCTGACTTAAACATTGATGACATTCTTGGGGAGCAAGTAACGACACAAGCGGACCCCCCTTCACAGCGACCAGAGCCTTCAACGACACATCACAGTGAAGACATGTCTTTCGATTCTTCTCAATCACCTCCAGAGAATGCAAATGAACTTATGGGTAGGGGACATCGACATAAACGGGGCACTAGGTGTGGGACATGCGGCCATTATTGATGTAACGTTTCTTAGTCTTGAATAGAAAAATTATTGTTTTACTGTATGTATTTTATTAATGTATTATGTTATTGCATTTTATTTTAATATTGCATAAAAAAATTTAATTAATTATTTTAATATTATTCTTTTAATATATAATATTTTAAATCATTAATTCAATAACTTATAATATTTTAAATCATTAAAATTATAATATAAATATTAAATAATTAAAAAACGAAAAAAAAAAAGAAAAAAAAAAACTCCTTCACATGCTCGCCACTTGAGATGGCGAGTACCTACTGCCTTTTATTATCTTCACCTGCTCGTAACTTCAAATGACGAACACCCTCAAATTATGGGGTATCCTAGAATTTTTTTTTTAGGGTAGGGTATTATGGTATATAACATTTGAAAAAAAGGTAGTACAGTAAAAAAAAGTCTCCCTGCTTAGTCATCTTTTGGCTTTTTGGTGGGGCCTACCCAACCGGACAAATTTGTGACTTTGACGAGTCATACATTACATAGGTTGTACTATGGATCATTGTCCCAAAAGCCAGCTTGTTTAATGATGCAACTCCTAAAAAGATTCCGCCCAACATCAAGGGATTAGAATCTCTTACACCAGCCGCACATTTGAAAAAAATCTCCTAAAATTGTAGTACTATAGTAGTATCATATTTTGAAAATTGGGTATGTATTTAGAATACTTTGTCCGTAGTATATTATTTTTATTGTACTATTAATTATTATTTTTATTTTTTAATTTTCACAATTAGTATCCGGTCCGCTGGACCGCCTAATCTAATTCGGAGGTCAATTCTGCCATCAAGTAGTTTTAACTCCTTCTCGATCGCAGTTGCGGGGATCAAACCACAGTTCTCCCTATCAAATTCAGCACGAATCACCACTTGACCAACTAACGATTGATATTTATTATTCTTTTTACATAAACACTCAAACAAACAAATTCAACTTAACCAATACCACAATTATCTTCTAAAAAACATTATACATGAAGCTAGAACAATTACTAAACTCTAACAAATTCTTCAACCTGTACTTTCATACAATAATGATTTTTTTTATAAATTTTGTTGCTGATTTTACAACAATTTTTCTCATAAAATTTTATAGAAAAAATCATGTGTTTTTACTAAAATTCACATAAAATTTCAAAGGTAAACAGAAATTTTACACTGTCAATCAATCATAATCATGTATTACAATAAAACATATTTTTATTTTAAAAATACTGATATTATATGGCAATTGTAAACATTTTGATTGGTTGCATGTGTAAAACTGTCTTATACTGACAGTGCACTACCATTAAATTATATATATATATATATATATATATATATATATATATATATATATATATATATATATATATCAACACTGCACACATTCAGTGGCCGATCCCTCAGTGTAACATTTTAGATAATATTTTATTAAAGTATGGTATTTTGGATTTTTTTTTCTTCAAATTTCTAATTACTATTGCGGTCCTCACAAACCGGATGTCAATGGTCCTAAAATGAAAATAAAATACTAAAATATTCGATTAGAAATGTTAATTTTTGAAATATTTTATTTCAACCATTTTTATTAATTTTTATAATAGAATAGGTGGATGATGTCAAAGAATTCCTTTGTTGAACTCTTTCGTTTATTTAATGAATTAATTAATTATTTTTTTAAAAATAATATCCATTCTGATCTTATTTATCAAAAAAAAAATTAATAGATTAAATAAGTAATGTACTTGCACAATATATAGATGAATACATTGTTTATTCCATTAATATAATTTTTTTTCTTATCAATAGGACTAGAGGATATATAATAATAAAAATGATTTAAAAAGTTAATTTAATTTTGAAGAAAAATAACAAATAAATATTTTTATGTCTTACTTTCATATTTAATATTTTAAATTTTAATTATAATAATTTTTTTATTTAATTTTACTCTGTAATCCAACCTACGTTAGTTATCTCTAATCTCAAGTTTGGATAAAAGAAGAGAGTTGTGTTAGGCAGTCAACAACCAACGTAAAACTTTGTGAAATCATTATGACATGGCTCAATTACAAAATAATGTGAATGCTAGGTCGTTGCCTGTAAGCAACATGTTGTATGACTCTAGTACAATTACAAAAGAGTAAGAGTCAATGCATCACCTCTTGGATGTAGTGAAAAATAAGTAAGGTTTCCCACACTTTCGTGAACGGGTGTGGGTAAAGAAGTTAGTTAATGAGAGTATGATTCATTTTTTATCATTGAATGTAGACATACTTATGAGGGTAATGTTCCTTCTTACTATGTTTTAATGATGTCAAAACTAGGATATTTCGTACTTGTGTATTTTGGACGGTATCACCTTGTCTAAGCCATGCATTCATCTTTTACAAACGTGCATAAAGATCCGTATACATGTATTTAGACATATAGGATCATACCCTAGGTCAAAAATGGGTTTTGAGTCATTTTTGAAGCCTTAGGTCGACTCACAATGAAGAGAAATGGTTTTTGAAACTTCCTGCCATGCTTGCGTCGACCCAGGACTCTTACAGGTCGACGCACACTGTAAGAAAAATGTTTGAAAGTTTTCTGCCTTGCATGCGTCGACGCATGACCTGCTGTAGGTCGACGCATAGACCCCTTTTGTGTGCAATTTTGATTTCTGTCCTGCTCAGGTCGACTCACAGCTCCTACAAGTCGACCTCTTGTGCGTATTCACCCATTTTTCTGTGTCTTTGTGTTTCCAAACTCAGTTTTTCTGTTACTCATTCATGTACTTATATATTCTCATATGCACCACTTTGAAAAAAGTAGAAGAAAATTGAAAGATACATTTTTTCTCTTCATCTTCACTCCCACAATTGCATTTATCAATAATCATACATAATCATCTTTATTGATTGTGTTTTGTCAAGAGTAATAACGTCCAAACGTAGGATTTGTAAATCAAGTTTGGGTAGAGATTCAGTGGTATTTTCTTTGAATAAAACCATTGGGGTTTTGTCCTCCAAGATCTTGATAGATTTTGGGGTTTTTGCACAAATCTTTGCATCACAAATTCAACCGAGTGAAAGCCTTGAAGAACAATGGGTTCGGTCAAGGGAGTAACAGTAACCAGAGGATTGTTTTGAAAGATTTGGGGTCAAACATCTTGCGATCGAAATCAACCGAGTGAAAGACTTGAAGAACGGAAGGTTCGGTCAAGTGAGTAGCGGTAACCAAAGGTTTGTTCGAAGTGTTTGATGTTCATGATTCTGCTGGAATCAAGGGGAGATAAGTGGTTAGATTTAATTTCAACAATTGGGTTAGATTGTTGGTTAGCTAGGACTTCTCTTGTACTGAATATTGCACACAGATATTATACATATCTCAATTCTATTTTTAGAATTGGGGGCAGGCGTACCTGAAGCGAGGACGGAAGGGAAACTGTCTAAACAAATTGGGTGTCATTTTCTCTCTCTCTCTCTCTCTCTCTCTCTCTATATATATATATATATATATATATATATATATATATATATATATATATATCTTTTCTTTACATTGTTGAAGTTTGTGTGAAATCAATTGTTAGAAATATTTTTATTGAATTTGTAGTGTTACAAACAGCTTTGTAAAACCATTGCAATCACTTTGATTGCAAGTGTGAAAAATTCTGCACTACAAATTCAAAGGAAATTTAACTTGGTGTGTTTCGCACGCCAAGTGTTTGACATATTAATAACACACAAACTATTTGTTAAATTATCAATTCAAATTTTATCCTCAATTAAGCATTGGTAATTAGTTCACCTTAAGTGGCTTTTATTTGAATTTTTGATTGGGAACATTATTGATTCTACTATCTCATCAAGATTATTCCATTCGGTTTCGCATATCCGATCTTTCCAATAACGGTTCGTTTAGACGAATTTTGATCCGAGGCCTCTTTCGCATATTTTTAAAACAAAATTTTAAGCGCAAATTATTATAAATTATTGATCTATTCAACCCCCCTTCTAGATCAGTGTCATCGTCTAACAAGTGGTATCACAAGCACCAGTTCATCTAGTGCTTCACATATAGCTTATTAGAAAATGGCTAACGAACCTAAAGGGGCGTATAGTAGAGCGTCGGTTTTTAATGGTGAGAACTATGGTTATTGGAAAGATTGTATGCGAGTGCATATCAATTCTATTGATAGAAAGGTATGGATTGTTATTTAAAATGGTCCATGCGGATAATGTTGTTGTACCTAAACTGGAAGCACAATGGAATGATGATGATGAGAAAAAGTACAATTATGATTGGAAAGCTAGAAATATTCTCATATCCTCTTTGGGAGTTGATGAATACTATAGGGTTTCTCATTGTACGACCGCTAAGGCTATGTGGGACGCATTACAAATTTCCCATGAGGGAACTAATGATGTCAAACTTTCTAGAATCAATACTTTAACACAAGAGTTTGATCTCATTCACATGAAGCATGGTGAAACCATTACGGAAATGCAAAAGAGATTCACTCACCTAATCAATCGTTTAAATTCACTTGGTAGACTCGTTTCTAATGATATTGCTACTAAAAAAATTTTGAGGTGTCTTAATAGGAAATGACAACCTAAGGTCACAGCGATCAAGGAAGCTAACGATCTCATGACATTGGACACCACAACATTGTTTGGTAAGCTTGAAGAACATGAGCAAGAGCTCATAAGTCTTGATCAACATGAAAAGAAAGAAAAGAAAGAGAAATCGAAAGGCACAAACAAGAAGTCTATTGCTCTAAAGGCTTCTAGCTCAAAGTCCTCCACCAAAGAGCTTAGTGGAAGTGACTCAAGTGATGATGATGAAAATCCGAATGATGATATGAGGTTGTTCGTAAGAAGATTTAATAGATATATCAGGAATAATGGAATACAACATTCGGACAAAAATCTCATTAACTTTAGACATCAATCAAAATCCTCAAAGTAAGAAGGAAATAAGAATGCAAAGTCAAATGGTTCATGATATAATTGCGGAAAGGTCGGTCGCTATAAGCTGGATTGTCCCTTGATGAAGAAAGATAAAGGAAAAGACAAACATCATCAACAAAAGAAATCGAGCAAGCCTAGAAGGGCATACATCGCATGGGAGAGTGATAATGAGTCCTCAAGCGAAAGTAGCTCGAGTGATGAAGACGAATCAGTCAATCTTTGTCTCATGGCTCATCAAAAGAAGAAAAAGAATGTAAGTCATTCTAAATATGAACATATTGATAAAATTTCTTATTCTGATTTGTAAAATGTTGTTGAAGCTCTACACAATGAGCCTAAAGAGGCTTTCAAACGCTTAGCCTCAAATAAGCAATTTTTCTCACATTTAGAGAAAAAGGTTTCCGATTCTGAAAAGGAATTAGAAGCTCTTAAGAAATCAATGGTAGAAGCTACAAAAGCTAAAACTGAGGATGACAAGTCCTCTTGGTTAAATTGGGGTTATGAAACTTGTCACATTTGGCAAAAGGAGGTTAGAACTCTTAAATCCAAATTAGACAAGGCTTTATAACCTAAAGTTACATTTGTTGTTGATCGCTCACACTTTAGAAGTAGTATGAATAATCCTTATGAGAAATATACATATGTGATAAGAGATCAAAGTAGCAAAAGTAACTCCAATGTAAACCTAGCTTGTCTATATTGTTGCATGAAGGGACCACCATTGTTAAATGCCGATTTAGGAGATTATTGGTTCCTAAAAGTATTTTCCAATGGTTGCCCAAATGCAACCAAAGATTCACTCATACACAAGGACCCAATAAAAATTGGGTACCTATTTCCCTTGTTTAATTTTGTACGTTAAAATGTCTTGAATCTACGGAGAGAAGTTGGTTTCTCGACAGTGGATGTTCAAGGCATATGACTGGTGACATTTCCTTATTCATTGACTTTGTGGCGAATAAGAAAGGATTTTTAACCTATGGTGATAACAAAAAGGGAGCAATACTTGTAAAAGATAGTGTAGGTAATCCCTCTTCTACTACTATCTCAGACGTCCTTTTAGTTGAAGGTCTTAAGCACAATCTTATTAGCATTAGTCAATTGTGCAAGAAAGGATATAAAGTTTCTTTTTCAAAAGATTGTTGCATGATTGAACACAATGATAAGAAAGATGTGGTGTTTAAGGGCTTGAAGGTAAATAATGTCTATATGATTGGCTTTAATGAAATATCTTTGACTAGCACTAAATGTCTTGTCACCATGAGTGAAGACTCTTGGCTATGGCATAAACCCTTAACGCACGTCAACTTTGACCTGCTAAATGAAGTAGTTTCAAAAGATCTAGTTGTTGGTCTACCCAAGATTAAATTCTTAAAAGATCACTTATGTGACGCATGCCAAATGGGGAAGCAAACAAGGATCTCATTTAAATCTAAAAGCGTTGTTTCTACATCGAGGCCTCTTGAACTTCTTCATATGGACCTTTTTGGTCCATCTAAAATCAAAAGCTTAGGTGGAAATTACTATGGTTTTGTTATTGTAGACGACTACTCTCGATTTTTTGGACTATTTTCTTGTCTAGTAAAAGTGAAACTTATTCAGCATTTGAAAAGTTTGCCAAGGTATCTCAAAACAAACTAAATTCTAGCATCGTTACTATCCGAAACAATCACAGAGGTGAATTTGAAAACCACCTCTTTAAGGAATTTTGTGATAAACATGGCATTGATCATAATTTTTCCGCTCCAAGAACTTCTCAACAAAAAGGAGTGGTGGAACGTAAAAATCATATTTTAGAAGAGCTAGGAAGAACTATGATCAATGAAAGTGGCCGTCCTAAATGTTTTTGGGACGATGTTATTAGTACGGTATGTTATGTGTTGAATAGGGTACTTATACGTCCTATTCTCAATAAAACTCCCAATGAACTTTTAAAAGGTAGGAAGCCAAATGTATCACATATTCATGTTTTCGGATGTAAATGCTTTGTTTTAAATAATGGAAAATAAAATCTTGGCAAATTTGTTTCAAAAGCAGATGAAGGTATCTTTCTTGGATACTCTGAATCTAGCAAAGTTTATAAAGTGTACAATAAAAGATTACTTATTGTGGAAGAATCTGTGCATGTTACTTTTGGTGAATCTTATCCAAAAACTGTCGGGAAAGGTATTTCTTTTCATGGTACAGATGTATCTTTGGAAGACATACTCAAAGACACTGAAGAAGGGATTGATCAACCCGAATCAGTGAAAGTTGAGGAGGAGGAAGATCACAACTCTGAAAAGATTGAGGAGGATCATCCACTTAGCAACGATGACCTTCCTTTGGCATAGAAATCCTCTAAGAATCATCCAATCGACAATATTCTCGGAGATATAGCAAAAGGAGTAACTACACGGTCTAAGATAAGTAACTTTTGTTATCACTTTGCTTTCGTCTCTCAAATTGAGGCTAAAAACTCCAAAGAGGCCTTACTCTATGAACATTGTTTTTTGGCAATGCAAGAGGAAATGAATCAATTCAAAAGAAATGAGGTATGGGACCTTGTCCCCCCTCCGCGAGGCTATCGAGTAATTTCTACAAAATGGGTATTTAGGAACAAACTAGACGAAAACGGAGTAATAACTCGTAATAAAGCCCGACTAATGGCTCAAGGCTATAACCAAGAAGAGGGCATTGACTATGAGGAGACTTATGCTCCGGTGGCCCGCCTTGAGGCTATACGCCTTTTGCTAGCCTATGCATGTTCAAATAAATTCAAATTAAATCAAATGGATGTTAAAAGTGTTTTCTTAAACGAATATATTAATGAAAAGGTTTATGTATCTCAACCTCCCAGTTTTGAAAGTCATGACTATCCAAATCACACTTAGAAACTTAAACGTGCTTTGTATGGTCTCAGACAAGCCCCTAGGGCTTGGTATGAGTGACTTAGTAAAATTTTACTCGATCAAGGATACTTAAGATGGAAGGTTGATACTACACTCTTTATTAAGCGTCAAGGAAATAACTCTATTCTAGTTCAAGTTTATGTAGATGACATTATATTTGGATCTACTAATATGCATTTGGTCAAGGAATTTTCAAAGCTAATGCAGGGTGAGTTTGAGATGAGTATGATGGGGAGCTAACCTACTTCCTTAGACTTCAAATCAAACAACTTGAAGAAGGAACGTTTGTGAGCCAAACAAAGTATTGCTATGATCTACTCAAGTGCTTTGATATAGCAAACGCAAAATCTGTTGACACTCAAATGCCAACAAATGTGAATTTAGATCGAGATGAAAACGGTAAGGTCGTCGACATAAAGAAGTATAGAAGTATGATAGGTTCTCTTTTATATCTCATTGCATCTCGATCGGATATCATGTTTAGTGTTTGTATGTGTGCTAGATATCAATCATGTTCCAAGGAATCACATTTAAAAGTGGTAAAGCGTATACTTAGATACCTTTGTGGTACATCCAAGTATGGGCTTTGGTTTTCCAAGGGAAGTGATTATAATTTGGTTGGTTATTCCGATTCTTATTTTGCCGGTTGCAAATCGGATAGGAAGAGCACTAGTGGCACTTGTCATTTCTTTTCAAACTCCTTAGTGAGTTGGCATAGCAAAAAGCAAGTTTTTGTTGCTTTGTCAACTGCCGAGGCGGAATACGTCGCAGGCGATAATTGTTGTGCCCAAATCTTGTGGCTTACATAACAACTACTCGATTTCAATGTTAAACTCCATCGTATTCCTAATCTTTGTGACAACACGAGTGCCATTAATCTAACCAAGAATCCAGTGCTACATTCTCGCACCAAACATATTGAGATTCGTCACCACTTCCTTAGGGATAATGTTGAAAAAGGTGATGTCGTATTCGAGCATGTTGATAGTAAAAATTAACTTGCTGATATTTTTACAAAACCTCTCGCGACGAAACCTTTCTTTAACATTCGTAGGGAACTTAGTGTTCTCGATATCTCGGATCATGTCTAATGAATTACTGCATGCTCTCTATCTATACATGTTTATATATTGCTTAACCATGTTTGAAAAGTTTAACCTATGTGAGGGTATTCTTCTTTCATCGCCATTGGAGGTAAATTTGTTCCTATCTAATTACTTTATATTGGCTGAATAGATGTTTTCTATTATGTGTGGAGGGTAATTTTGATGCTTAAATGATAGTTGTTGTTTGCATCCTCCTTCCATATTCATGTTTGAAAAGGTATAGGCTTGTTATTTATATTTCTCTGCATCATTCATATCATTTTTTCTGTGTTTTTTAATTTTCAACAGCATGCGTCGACCTGTCTGGTCTGTAGGTCGACTTATGATCATCAAAACTCAAGCTTGAAAGTCTCTGCCTGCCATGCGTCGACCTGAGGATCCCCTTTGCGTCGACTTATACTGAAACTTCAAAAATTTTGAAAAATTTATCCGCATGTGTCGACGCATAGCATATGGAGGTCGACGCATCGCTCATGTTTTCTGAATTTTTTTTAAATAAAACCTTTCATGCTTGTGGTTTTGTCTTGCATCTTGTCATTTGTGTCTCTTGTGGTTTTCAACTCTCTAAACTCTTCCAAAAGCCTAAAAAATCCCTTCAAAGATTCTAAAAAATTAGGGTTTTCAAACCTGAATTGGTGAAGAATTTCGCCTTTCTACACTCATTTCTACTGCTGCAACTGTGTATCTTCATCAACAAAGAAGGTTTATCTCACTTGGCTACTTAAAGAGTGACTGGTAAAAGGTCCAGTAGGGAATCATCTTCTCAAACTCCGATAAATGCTTTATCATTACTTTTTTCTGAACATGTTGAAGTATATGAGACAGATTTTTGAAAATATTTATTGTTAAGAAGCATGTATATTACCCTAAGGTGGCGGACATAATGCATATTCCTAAAATTGTAGATATTCTAAACCATCAAAAGATTAATGCCTTTTTGGAATTTTGTACAAACTATAATGAAGATATGGTTAGAATTGTTTATGCGGGTTTGATGGATAAATTTACTCGGTATGAGTTTGCTTTCAAGATGGGGGGAAAAAGTTATAATGTTGGTAGCACTATGTGGCGAGACTTGTTTGACATGTGTCCTCAACTTTCTCCTAATCTTCATATAACTGATACTAAATTGGCTCCATAGTATGAATTTAAGGTTGGGTTGAACTTCATGCTTAAGGATCCTTATCCTGCGGAAGTTCTCGCGAGTGATCTCTTCCCTAAGTTTGTCACCATTGGTCTTTTGAAACGGGAGGATCACATTCTGCAGTGGTTTGTCTCTCACATTTTACATCCAAAGAAAGGTGGTTATTCTCGAGTTGATCAAGCTAAAGTTCATTTAGTTTATCTCCTCAAGAACAAAATCAAGGTAAACTGACCTTATTATTTTGCAAGTCGCATTTATGCTTTGAAAGAAAGCGGAAGAGGTTCATCATTATGCTACGGATCATTGATACAAAGCATATTAGATCATGCCAGAATTTGTGTGCCAGGTATCCCTTACATCTCTCTTACTGCTGACCAAGAGTTTAGTCAAAAAACTATAACTCTTATGGGATACATTTGGGACAAGCAACAGAAAACTTATGTGGTCAAATCTAGGGGTTCAAGTGGATGCATCCGGAACTTAGATGAAGCTGAAGAGGAAGAGCAAGATGAAAATGAGGCAACTCATCCCATGGAAATCGAGGTTCCCTTTGAAAGTCATGATGATCATGCTTGGTTGGGTGACTCTCCGGTTCAGAACACTAATGCTAACCAAGGATGGGGTACATGGCGTCAAAACGCTTGGTCCGAGCAAGGCACCTCATATGTGCCTCCTTCTCCAAATCATCCTCAAACAGACAATTCGGTCGTTCTTGAAATGCTCTGAAGTATGCAACTTGAGCACCAAAACTTTGCAGCTCTTCAAGAACAACGGTATGAAACAATATAGGGACAAATTTATGCGCAAAATGAAAACTTTGATCTCTTTGCATCAAGGGTCTTAGGTCGGTTCGATCAAATGGCTGAAACCTCAGCAAATCAGCATCGTGCTCTCTCGTTGAGCCAGGTCCGACCCAAGGGGTAGGCGACCGAGGCCACCGCCTTGGGCCTCCAAATTTTGTTTTCCTCTTATTTAATGTTTGTACTGTTTCAAGTTTACTGTTTGTGTTTTCAATAAATGTGCTTTAATTACATGCAAAGTGTATGGTGAATTAGATTTTTGGAGTAATAACTACTGCTCTATATATATATATATATATATATATATATATATATATATATATATATATATATATATATATATATTTTAAAAATACGTAAAAATTTATTTAAGATTAACTTATTTCAATATATATAGACGAGCTTTACTTGATTTTAGATTAGAAAAAATTTAATTTTATATTGTTAAGGTGAGAATAGATTGCCAATAATCGTCTAAATCAACAGAATAATAAATAGTTAAATTAAAAATAAGTAAAAAATTTATTTAAAATCAAGTTTTTTTCAATTAAAATTAGATTTAATGATTCTATTATCAACTAAAAAACATTAAATATAATTAATCATAATAAATTTATATATAATTTAATTTTAAAAATATATAAATATAAAAATTTTAGAGATCATATTTTAACTTTCGCCTCAGGCCTCGATATGCTTTGGGTCGGCCCTGCGTTGAGCTTCAACACTCTTAATCGAAGTGTCCTTGGTCTGTGTGAACATCTGGACGCTTAAGGACCAAATCAAGATCAATTATTTTGAGGGAGAGGTTAACCTCACAGGGGTCGAAGACCATAGTTGATTGAGTTGTTGTCTTGTCTTTCATTTCATGTTGCATTTTGTTTTGTTATTTTGTTTTTCTCAAGACTTGCGTTGAACTATGTATGTTGTATTTCTCTATGGTTCTTGAGTTATTTATTTCTCTATTGTTTGCATTGACAACATTAAATGTGAATGATTGTTAATGTTGTATTTGTTGAAATAGCATATGTTTGTGTTGTTATGTGTATGGTATGTTTACAAATAACTGTTTGCTTTACTCTTTTTGATGTTGTCAAAGGGGGAGAAAGCAAAAGCGAGTTCACAAAGTTTAGAATTTTATGGAAGTGCAAATAGTCAGTGGGAGAATATCCCTCAAGTACTCAATGTTTTGGGAAGGTTTTGCAAGTTTTTGCCATCATAAAAAAGGGGGAGTATGTGAGGGAAATGTTCCTTCATACTATGTTTTAGTGATGTAAAAACTAGGATATTTCGTACTTGTGTATTTTGGACGGTATCACCTTGTCTAAGCCATGCATTCATCTTTTACAAATGTGCATAAAGATCCGTATACATGTATTTAGACATATAGGATCATACACTAGGTCAAAAATGGGTTTTGAGTCATTTTTTGAAGCCTTAGGTCGACTCACAATGAAGAGAAATGGTTTTTGAAACTTCCTGCCATGCTTACGTCGACCCAGGACTCCTACAGGTCGACGCACAATGTAAGAAAAACGTTTGAACATTTTCTGCCTTGCATGTGTCGACGCATAACCTGCTATAGGTTGACGCATGAACCCCTTTTGTGTGCAGTTTAGATTTCTGTCTTGCTCAGGTCGACTCCCAATTCCTACAGGTCGACCTCTCGCGCGTATTCATCCATTTTTCTGTGTCTTTGTGTTCCCAAACTCAGTTTTTCTGTCACTCATTCATGTAGGTATATATTCTCATATGCATCACTTTGAAAAAAGTAGAAGAAAACTGAAAGATACATTGTTTGCTCTTCATCTTCACTCCCACAATTGCATTCATCAATAATCACACATAATCATCTTTATTGACTGTGCTCTGTCAAGAGTGATAACGTCCAAATGTAGGATTTGTAAATCAAGTTTGGGTAGAGATTCAGTGGGATTTTCTATGAATAAAACCATTGGGGTTTTGTCCTCCAAGATCTTGATAGATTTGGGGGTTTTTGCACAAATCTTTGCATCACAAATTCAGCCGAGTGAAAGCCTTGAAGAACGGTAGGTTCGATCAAGGGAGTAACGGTAAACGGAGGATTGTTTTGAAAGATTTGGGGTCAAACATTTTGCGATCGAAATCAACCGAGTGAAAGACTTGAAGAACGGAAGGTTCGGTTAAGTGAGTAGCGGTAACCGGAGGTTTGTTCGAAGTGTTTGATGTTCTTGATTCAGCTGGAATCAAGGGGAGAGAAGTGGTTAGATTCAACTTCAACAATTGGGTTAGATTGTTGGTTAGCTAGGACTTCTCTTGTACTGAATATTGCACACAGATATTATACATATCTCAATTCTATTTTTAGAATTTGGTGGCAGACGTACCCAAAACGAGGACGAAAGGGGAACTTCCTAAATAAATTGGATGTCATTCTCTCTCTCTCTCTCTCTCTCGCTATATCTTTACTTTACATTGTTGAAGTTTGTGTGAAATCATTTGTTAGAAATATTTCGATTAAATTTATAGTGTTGCAAACAGCTTGGTAAAACCATTGCAATCACTTTGATTGCAAGTGTGAAAAATTCTGCACTACATATTCAAAGAAAATTTGACTTTGTATGTTTCGCACGCCAAGTGTTTGACATATTGATAACACACAAATTGTTTGTTAAATTGTCAATTCAAATTTTATCCTCAATTAAACATTGGAAATTGGTTCACCAAGTGTTTGACATATATATATATATATATATATATATACTTCGTCTGTCATTCTAAATTACAATTTTTTTTAACAACATGCAATGTCATTCAAGTGAAGTTCATTACCACATAGTGTTGTTGATGCATTTTAAAAATATATACTTATCTTAAACTAGTCAACGACACTTTTTGTTAAAAAATGGTTCACACACATTCGAATCAAATGCCGTTTTTTGTAGGTTCGGTTTGCTTTTGTTTGGTTTGTGATTTTATATTGGGTTTGTTTAGTTTTGAACAATCCTATCTTTAATGATGCATATATTATTTTATTTTGTTTATGAGAAATCAGAAAGAATGTGAAAATATTGTTAAGTTCCTTTCCAAATGTGACTATTTTATAGGTATTTTATTCTAATAGTCACAACTCATTCATACAAGTCATGTCCCTATAATCATGGAGAGAGAAGAGATATTTAAATTTTATTTCAAATTTCAAAATAAAAACCCATCTTAATCATTTATCAACCCAAATAATCATTATATTTAGGTATCATTTATTTAAAGTCAAATTTTTGTTTACATGGATCACATATTAATAAAATAATCCAACTGAGATTTCAATGTCTCTTTTGTACCAAATTACTATAATAAAATAACCTGAACTAATAAAATAATCACGTGTGAATATATAAATTTTTGTAAAATAGTTAATTATATATTTTTTTTTTTTGTAAATTTTTTAAAATAATAATAATAATTAAATATGATTGGTTAAATGTACAAAATAAAATATATGGATTAAATTTATCCATATAGTTAAATGGGCGGATTGAATTCATTCAATTTATTAAGTGCGAGTTTGGATTGACTTTAACAAGTCTCAAAAACACTTCTATTTTACTTAAACATAAAAATAGAACTTTCTTCTCTGTTTGAGTTTTTCTCTAAAATTAATTCTCCTCCTTCAAAAACAACTTTTTTTTTTTTTGACACATCAAAAACAATTATTTTAAAAGCTACAATTCATAGCTTTTGGCGCTAGTAAGAATAATTCTACATTTATTATAGGGTTAAATAAGTTTTTAGTCCTTATAAAGTTTGAAATTTCATTTTTAGTCCCTCCTGGATTTTGACAACGGTTTTAGCTGGTTTTGGCAACGGTTTTTTTGTAAAAACCGTTGCCAAAAGGTAGGGAGAGACTAAAAATGAAATTTCAAACTTTATAAGGACTAAAAACATATTTAACCCTTTATTATATATTGGTTGTTACAATTCCCTTTAATTTTTCTTCTTTACCCTCCGTAATTTCATAAATTGCTTCTTCCCTTTTTACTTTGTATTATAATTTATTATCATTTGATAATTATACATTGAAAATCAATTCTGACAAAAACTATTAAAAAACTATTATAAACAAAAATCACTATTTTCACACTGATTATGGAAGTTAGTTAAGTATAATTAATTTTTTTAATTTCATGTACAATCAAAATAAAATTGACTAATATTCTTAATTATATTTAATGAATCAACTAACAACATTAAATATTTTTGAATTAAAGCAAGAATACAATAGTTACACAAGCATTAATAAATTTAAAAGTTATTGATTTTTAATTATAATAATGACTAATAATTTAAAGTTATTTCTTTCCTTCTTATAACAATGACGGAAGGGAGTAATAATCACTAAGTCTACTAAATTCAGTTATGTTAAAACTAATTCTACCAAACTCAAATTTGTCAAAATCAATTTTTCCTGCATGAACTTAAATTTGCACTATCTAATTTTTGTTTTGATGAATGAGTTGAATCGATTAATTATTCAATGCATTTGTCTTATGAATTTTATTGCCATTGATCGGTGATTTATATGAAGTTTGGTTTGGAGGAATCTTTGTTGGAGGTTTCCCACAAAATAGTTTTGAGCATTGATTTTTCGTGCAAGTGGTTTGTATGGCCAAAATTGTGATAGTGATACGCATGCAGAATCTATATTAGAGAATCATTTGTTGACCAAGCTGCTTTAATCAATAAAGGAGCCGTTTTTGAGACTTTTTTCACTGTAGTGCCCTTTTTTCAAATGTTATATACCATAATATTCTACCCTGAAAAAAAAAATTCAGGATACTCCATAATCTGAGGGTGTTCGCCATTTGAAATTACGAGCAGATGCAGAGAAAATAATGCAGTTGATGCTCGCCATCTCAAGTGGCGAGCAGGTGAAGGGTTATTTTTTTCTTTCGTTTTTTTAATTTTTTAATATTTTATATGTTTTAATAAAATTATTTAATTAGTTTTAATAATATAAATTAATTAAATATTAATATAATAATAAAAAAAATATTTTTTTTCAGAAAATTAATATTTTTAAAAAAATGTTTTAAAAATGAGTGATGTAAAGGCAATTATTAATTTTTCAATAGTTTATATGTTTTAAAAAATTTATTTAATTAATTAAAATAATATAAATTAATTAAATAATAATATAATAATTAAAAAATATTATTTAAAAATGAGTGATACTCGTCGAATGAGTTGGCGAGCAGAAATGTAAAATTTTTCTATAAATAAACGTCGTTGTGTATCAACATTAATCATTCCAGGGAGGTATTTGCGTATTAAAAATTGTCGGTCAAAGCTCTTGTGTTTTATGGGCAAGAAAAAAAATGAGTGTTTACCTAGATCCATTGTCGAACTTCAGAACCGTGGTTGCAGCAATTAACACAGGATTTCGCCAGTTGGGTGGCCGTCGCATGAAGGTGAGAAAAATGGAGTATCGTTGTCCGTATATAACGCTGACTGATGCAAGCCCGGAGGGTACGTACATGTATTACATGGATCGTATAGAAAATGATGAAGATGTACAATGTATGTTTTCAGCACATAGTGGGGAAGTTAATAGAGGAGTCGAAGATCCACTTGTGTTGATTGTTGTTGTGGATTAGCTTGTATGTTTGGTTGTTGAGTTCGTAATCTTCTAATGTTTTGTTGATTAGTTGAATCATTTAAATCAAGCATTGTGTTGTTGTTTTATGAACAAGTCCTAGTGTGTAATTGTTTGAAAACGTTGTCTTGAAATATAAATTTGTGCTAGATTACAGAGAAAGCAAGTTCAAGCTACATACTTTACTAATTTAGAAACTTGGATAACAAATAATATTATCTAGTCGGTCGGTTTGACGGGCCGGCAACATTAGGACATTTTCGACGCATATATCCTATTTCTCTGCAAATCCCACACCTTCTCTTTTCCTTTTCAACGTCGTCCATTTCGGTTCTAATCCTACTACTGGTTGGACGTCCCTTCTTATTTCTTCTCATGGAATTGTCGTGGCAAAGTGTAAATCCTTCATATTTTGGCCAGTTGTCTTCGTGGGGTAGTCCCAAGAAGCTCTCCTGGTAGACTTTGAATATGTTGAGAACTATGAAAACTTCTGGGATGTAAATGGAGTAGTCTTGACGTATACTAGAACATGCTGCGATAACGTGGGAGCAAGGTAAGTGAAACACCTGAAATTTCCCACAGTCACACCACCGATTCTTTAGGTCAACGCCGAAAGTACCTGTCGGACGACCATCGTTATGATTTATTTTTTCCTGCACCATGAAACAAAATCTTTCACGATCAAATTGAATGACATTATGTGTGTTAGCCTTGGCTACCTCATCAGCCATTCCCTTGTTGCAACCATCTGTGAAAACTTTTCCAGTAGCCAGCATTTTGGTCCACTTGTGGCCTCTTTTACCAAAGAGGGAACCCATGCGATAGTAAGTAGATTGGACCAATGCAGTGATTAGAAGGTTTCGATTTGCCTTTAGGACAGAGTTTATAGCTTCTGCCAAGTTAGATGTCATATGCCCCCAACGACGCCCTCCGTCATATGCTCTTGCCCACTTCTCCCTAGGTATGTTGTCTATCCAACGCGAGGCCTCAATGTTTGTTGCCCGAATTTCCCCGCGATAGTAGTTAAATGTAGCCTCCGTCAATGCATAACCTGTAATAGAAATGTTATGAAGAAAATAGTAAAAGAACGAAAACATAGTTAAGCTATTTCATTGTAAGATGTTTCCCAACTACCGTACAGTGACTCTATGGCCTTACACTTTGCGATCCATGATTTCCTGTAAGATATTATGTACCTGTATTTTTCAAGGATATGAGAAATGATCACATTCACCTTAAGTGAAGCGTCACGGTTGACAAGATCTCTAATGCTGTGGCTGATCATTTGTGAGCTAAGCTTCCTATGGTCTTGTGCCATAGACGTGGTAGTGCATGTGTGAGGCCCAAACAACTTACCAATCGTCCATTTGGAGTTCCTTTTTCTTATGGAAGCTCTGCATTTGAAATTGCAGTCTTGTTTTTTACATTTAATGACATATCGTGTGTTGTCAGATTGGTAAACCCAATAGTCAACATTGTGTCTAATATGCCAGTGTTGCAGTGCGAGAATGCAAGCTTCCTTATTTTCAAAATCCATACCAATCTCTATTTCGTCTGCTATATGGTTTGGTATGACACATTCAAACACAGAGATTGGTTCAGCATCTTCCATACAGATATTCTTCATATGTGCTTGTGGATTGTACAAGCTTATAGGTTCGGCGTAAATTTCCTGGGTAGGATCGACAATCATATCCTCACCCTCCTCGTCGTCGCTGTTACCAAAAAGATCTTGCATCCTTACCTCCTGAAGATCATCGTCACTTGGTTCCCCAACCTCTTCATTTGGTATGAAAGGTTCGCTGTTTTGTGTTGGTTCGTCGTCAGATGTTTGGCTCATGCCAAATTGGTGTGTGTGCGTCTCTTGAGTCGGAAATGTTTCGCCATTGTCAAGCAGATGAACGTATAGCTTAATTATGGGCAATTGACCGATCATCATGTGGCACTTGAACATTGATTTCACGTCTTCGTCGTTCTTGATCGTTTCCATACTTAGAAAATTGTACCATCCTCTCCATTAATTAATAGATGATGATAAATAATCTCCGCAACGAATCGTGCTAGTTTTTTTTCCATCCTATCTTTGAAATGGAGAAAATCAGAGTTGACATGAATTTTGAAAGCGTAAGTATCTGTGTTTGTAAATGAGAATCCAACATTACTATCTGTAAAAATAGTACCATTATAGTGACAGGTAACTATTATATTTCTCTGAACCATTTTAGATGAGAGAATGCTATGAAATTGGTACTGGGTAGATGAGAGAAACCAGTATTATATAAAAGAAGTATATTATTTTAAAAACGACCATGCATGTGTTCTTACTTTCAAATGGCGAGCACACACATGAAAGGAAAATGCTCTTGGAATGAAATGGCGAGCACACACGTGTGTAGTATGTGCTCTTAATTTCAAATGCCGAGCACATGAAGAATGTTCAGCATGCAACGTACAAGGGTACAGGCTAGGGAGTAGGTTTGCATGCATGCATGGAGAGTGAATCGAGTTCCAATGTTATGCAGAGACTAGTCACTTCTACATTGTCTAATCTTTTCAAAATTATTTACCACTACTAAATTTCTCTTCTATAAATACGTTTCAGTAAAAAACCCATGACATTAAAATTCATAAATCAAATTTCACACCCACATTATCTTCATCTCCCACCAAAAAATCATAAATATCTCACAACCACACCCTCATTCAAAAATGTCTTTGTTGTGGATGGGCAACGAACACTGTGGTACTCAAGAAAATGTTCAGGCTAGTGTAAGTATTTCTAAAAAAAAAATTGTATGTTTATTTTTTATTTATTTTGTGTTAACTATTATTTCTTTTTTTTCTAGGCTAATGTAAGATTCCGATTACATTCTCATGCACACGTTCAAGCTAGTGCCCGAATAATCCTGTATTTAGAAATAGCGGGTTTTGCAAATTTTGCCAAAATAAGGCATCTCCAATTTGACACTAGCCTAGTCCTTGCTCTATTAGAGAGATGGAAACCCGAAACACACACATTTCATTTACGAACCGGTGAATGTACAATCACATTAGAAGATGTTAACATGTTGTTAGGTCTCCGAGTGGATGGAAAAGCGGTTGTTGGCCCTACCGTAGTTCCCAACGATGTTTATATGGAGAACCTAGGGGTAGAACCTACGGAATCCGATAAAAATAGAGGGTCCGTGAAGATTGTTTGGCTAGAGCGCTTATATCAACAGTTAAACAATAACCCTTCCCCAACCGCAGAACAAACTCTATTACAGGCTAAACTTTATATTCTACTAGTAATTGCTACCATTCTTTTTCCGGACAAGAGTCAAAATCTGTTGCATTCTTCATGGATTCCTTTTGTAGGGGATCTCGAAAAATGCAACACATTTAGTTGGGGATCTGCTTGTCTTGCAAGACTGTATAGAGAAATGTGCAAGGCTGCAGACAAGGATGTTAGGAGCATGAGTGGTTGTGTCTTACTGCTCGTTAGTTGGGCATTCACGCGTATACCATTGTTTGCTCCTACTAGTACGGTGCAACCGTCATTTCCATACGCCCAAAGGTATTACAAATATTAATATGCATTTTAATTTCTTTTTAATCAGCTAAACCTAACTTGTATATTTTTTTCATGCAAGATGAACCCAAAGAAATATGAATTACGACAACAATCCGCGTTTCTATCTGCAAGGGTATCGAAACGCACTTGATCACATGGAAGAAAGAGACGTGAGTTTGCAAGCATAGCTCTCTACATGTTGCTATATACATCTTCTTTGTATTCTAATTGTTTTATTTGTTGCAGTTTATATGGAGGCCGTACATTGAATTTCCAGTGCCCGATCAAAGAGACAACAGAATCTGAAGTTCTACAATTTATCTTATCTGTTTCTATATTATTGAAATGCATCAAACAGATAGAGTAAAATTCCAGTTTGGTTTCGAACAAGATATCCCTCCCCTTCCAAGGTGTCTAAAGGAACACCACGAAATAACAATGAAAAAGGCCCAAAAGGTTCATTGGCGCGAATTCAACAAGGAAGAGGTTAACGAATGGAAACACAGGAGATATTTGGTTTTGCAGGGGGTTTCGGTAGTTGGTGAACGCAAGCCAAGCCTGGAGTATTTAAACTGGTTTCGTGCAATTCCTTATGTGCACATCGCACCAGACCAATTTTTGAACGACCCTCGTACACAAGCTTCGTCTTCAACACGACCAACTGCCGCTACAATGACTCAGGATGCACCATCAATGTACACATCCCAATTTGGGGGACATGCATCTTCCTCTGCTCAGCACACATACCAACGCACACAAACCACCGAACAACACACATTCTACTCACCCATCGACCAAACTCCCTCCACTCAAATCCCTCAACAAAACTACCAATACAACTACAACCAACAATATCAACACCTAACCACCCATCGACCACCCTTACAGTTCACACCGGTACCACCGCTAAATTTCGACCAATTAAACCCCCAATTTCCACAACACACATTCAACACCTCATTCTCTCAACCCACCTCCACCTTCACGCCTGACGATGTCTACATCCCAACCCTCCAAAGTACCCAACCCAGTACCTACACCCAACCACCACAACCACCACATTCATTCCAACATTTTCTGCTGACGGAGGAACAATTAATGCAAATGTCTGACTTAAACATTGATGACATTCTTGGGGAGCAAGTAACGACACAAGCAGATCCCCCTTCACAACGACCAGAGCCTTCAACGACACATCACGGTGAAGACATGTCTTCCGATTCTTCTCAATCACCTCTAGAGAATGCAAATGAACTTATGGGTAGGGGACATCGACATAAACGGGGCATTAGGTGTGGGACAGACGGCCATTATTGATGTAACGTTTCTTAGTTTTGAATAGAAAAATTATTGTTTTACTGTATGTCTTTTATTAATGTATTATGTTATTGCATTTTATTTTAATATTGCATAAAAAAAATTTAATTAATTATTTTAATATTATTCTTTTAATATATAATATTTTAAATCATTAATTCAATAACTTATAATATTTTAAATCATTAAAATTATAATATATACTATTAAATAATTAAAAAACGCAAAAAAAAAACTCCTTCACATGCTCGCCACTTGAGATGACGAGCACCTACTGCCTTTTATTATCTTCACCTGCTCATAACTTCAAATTGCGAGCACCCTAAAATTAAGGGATATCCTAGAATTATTTTTTCAATATAGGGTATTATGGTATATAACATTTGAAAAAAGGGCAGTACAGTAAAAAAACCATTTTTGATTTGTCTCTATCTCTATTTGTTGTTTCGGATGTGAGTGAAAGGAGGAGGCGTCACTGCTTAGTCAATATGGCGTGTGTGTGACCAATAAGAATAATCTATTAGATTTTTGCTGGGGCCTACCAAATCGGACAGCTTTGTGACTTTGACGAGTCATACATTACATAGGTTGTACTAGTTGTGATGGATCATTGTCCCAAAAGCCAGCTTGTTTAATGATGCAACTCCTAAAAAGATTCCGCCCAACATCAAGGGATTCGAATCTCTTACACCAGCCGCACATTTGAAATAATCTCCTAAAATAGTATAGTGTCTTACTATTTTGAAAATTAAGTACGCATTTAGAATACTTTGTCCGTAGTATATTTTTATTGTACTACTACTACTAATTAGTCTATTTATTATTCTACTTTACATATGTGTTTTTTTTTTAATTTGGAGGGCAAACACTCACACAAACAAATTCGACTTAACCAATACCACAATTATCTTCTAAAAAACATTATACATAAAGTTAGAACAATTACTAAACTCTAACAAATTTTCTCGAAGGTTCAAGCTGTACTTTCATACAATAATAATTATTTTTATAAATTTTGTTACTGAGTTTACAACAATTTTTCGCATAAAATTTTGTAGAAAAATTCATAACGTGTTTTTGCTAAAATTTAAATAAAATTTCAAAGGTAAACAAAAAAAACAAAAAATATATATAACAACACTGTGCATATTCAGTGGCCTAGGGATGACAAACAAACCCGGACCCGCCCGCACCCGCCTCGAAATTAACGGGAAAAACCCGATTTAATTGGGTGCGGGTGCGGGTGCGGGTGAAATCCGGTTCTTAACTACGGGTGCGGGTGCGGGGGCGTCTACTAAGACGCGCCCGCACCCGCCCCCGCCCCGCCTCCGGATAATGCGTTTTATTTTAATTCTCTTATTTTACTTATTTTAATATTCATTTATTAATTATATTTTTAATTAAATTATTAATACCCCTATTGCAATTAAAATAATCAAATTTATCAAGTTAATATTTATTTACTAATTAAAATTTTAATTAAATAATTAATTAATTTATTAAAATAATTAATTTTTTTAATTAAAATTTTTAATTTTTATTGCAATTAAAAAGAAATTATTTTTTTGCGGGTGGGGGCGGGGCGGGTGCGGGTGCACCCGTTCATTACTGAGAGCGGATCTGAGTGATAAATTTTTATCTCCGATTGGATTTGGGGTCGGAGACGGGTGTATTACATGTAGGCGGGTGCGGGTGCGGTATAGTTAAATCCGCCCCCGCCCCGCCCCGTTGTCATCCCTACGAGTGGCCGAATCCTCACTAGTGTAACATTTTAGGTAATATTTTATTAAAGTATGGTACTTTAGAATTATTTTTTTCAAATTTCTAATTACTGTTGTGGTCCTCACAATACGGATATCAATGGTCCTAAAATGAAAATAAAATACCAAAATATGCGACTTTAAAATTTAATTTTTGAAATATTTTATTTCAATTATTTTTTTTAATTTTTATAATTGAATAGGTGGATGATGTCTTTTCTTTAGACCACATTCATTTGTTGAACTTTTCCTTTTACTTAATGAATTAATTATTTATTTATTAAAAGTAATATTCATTTTGGCCTTATTTATATAAAAAAAAAATTAATATATTAAGTAATGTACTTGTACAATATATAGATCAATACATTGTTTATTCAATTAATGTAATTTTTTTCTTATCAATAGGACGAGAGGAGATATAATAATAAAAAATTATTTAAAAAGTTAATTCAATTTTAAAGAAAAATACAAATAATTATTTTTATGTCTTACTTTCATATTTAATATTTTAATGTTTATTTATAATAAAAATTTTATTTTATTTTATTTTGTAATCCAACCTACGTTAGTTGTGTCCAGTCTCAAGTTCGGATAAAAGATGAGAGTTGTGTTAGGCAGTCGACAACCAACATAAAACTTTGTGGAATCATTATGACATAGATCAACTACGAAATAATGTGAATGATACGTCGTTGTCTGTAAGCAACACGTTGTATGACTTAAGTACAATTACAAAATAGTAAGAGTCGATCATCGCCGCTTGGATGTAGTGAAAAATAAATAAGGGTTCCACACTTTCGTGAAAGGGTGTGGGTAAAGAAGTTAGTTTATGAGAGTATAAATCGTTTTGGGTCATTGAATATAGACACACTTACTAGAAACTAGATAACCCTCAGTGCCTAGACGATTATAGGCCCATTTGTCTTATTGGATGTGTCTATAAGGTGATTGCTAAAATTCTTGTTGCTAGATTGAAACGAGTCATGGGCAAACCGATTGCTAAGACGCAAACTGCTTTCATAGAATGGAGGCAACTTGTTGACGGTGTCTTGGTCCTTAATGAAATCATTGATTTTGCAAAACAGAACAAAAAGAGTTGTGTCATTTTGAAGGTAGATTTTGAGAAAGCCTACGATTGTACTGATTGGGGCTTTTTGTGGAAGATTATGGTGGCTATGGGTTTTGGTGCTAAATGGTTGAGGTGGATTGAAGGGTCGGTTATGAATAACTTTATGTCGGTGTTGATCAATGGTAGTCCTACTCCCGATTTTAAAATTTCTAGAGGTCTCAGACAAGGAGACCCCCTGTCTCCTTTTCTTTTTGCCATGGTGGGAGAAGGCTTATCTTTAATTGTGAAAAGAGCTGTTGTTAGCTCCTAATTTCGACGCTTGATTTTGGATTGAGAATCTTATTCAAAGAAATAGAATTTTTTGAAGTTATGGAGGACTTCGACAGGGACGGTATTTCTAGAGAGTCTGGTCGAAAGTGTCCTTTTACAGAAGAGACACGTTCCATGGACTTAGAAATATTTCTGACAGTTTGGAGATATGTTCGACAGAAGCCTGACTAATGATGTTCGGATTCAAATTCAAATAATGGAGGGAACTTTGTCCTTATCCATTTGAGAGAGGGGACACGTGTAGAGCAGTTAAAGGATGAAGCCATGCAGAATGACATTTGTCTCGCTCTAATTAGTAGGTTGTTAGAGGTAGTTATTTTTTACTATTATAAATAGCAAGTCTTAGTGTCAAGATATGTGTGTGTTAAAGTTGTACAAATTTCTCAAAATCACTCAGAGTATCCGTGTGTAGAGAAAAGAGTTTCTGAAGAAATGTACGTTTTATGTAACACCATTTTTCTTATTCAATGCAATTCAGTTAATCTTTGCCCAGAAATTTATCTTTTTTCCTTTACTTTGTTAAGTTATTTTCCAATGTACTTTTAATTATTTCCTCGTATCATTTTTCCTTTAGTATTGTCGAAATAACCCTTTTCCTAAACTATGAAGACTGTCGAATTGTTCATCCTTTTTCAAATACCCTTTTAAATTATTTTAGCACATGTCCTAGGATTTAGTTTGGTCGATCCTGCAAGTTATCCATTTTCTTATAAATTTGGTAGACCAGAGGTTGTTTGCTATTTTTCACAGTAAACAAATTGGCACGCCCAGTGGGACAGTGCTAAAGCAATTTGTGAAAAAAATTGTGTTTTCAAGAAAGTTATAATTCTGCACTTATTTATCTTTTCTTTGTCGAAAACTTCATTGTATGTTATGTATTAAGAAGTGGTAAAGTAGCCACCACTGACGAAGATAAACCAAGGAGAAAATATACGAGGAAAATGGCAAGTTCAAACCAGCCAAGTAATTCGAACCCTCAACCAAATAGTTTGAATCCTCAAATAACACCAAGTATTAACGTAGAACCACCCCAGGATCTTCGACAGGAGGACCAACGGTTTCAGCGCCTGTTTCTGAAGCCATACCATCTATGGCAAGTTCGATCCCTACACATTCGACCACCCATACTCAACCCATTCTGAGTTATGTTGGATCAAGGGGACCACCAAAGACTCCCCCACCAGTGGGAAATGCTAGTTTCCAACCGTTTATTCCCCTTGGATTCTCTATGCCTTTGCCTAGTCGAGACCCGCCTTATGGGATGCCAACTTCGATGATAGCAAACTTACAAAATGCTCCTCCAGTATTTACAGAACCTATAGTGACTTCGCCACTGCAAGGGTCAGGATCTAGGATTAACATGGGTCGAAACATCCAATCCTTAAGAATGGGATATTTAACCCAAATTCCAAACTTGACAAATACTACTGTAGCATACTTAAGGCAATTAATGGATGAAAGTAACCATCAAATGGTCCAAATGATATCCCTAACTATAGGAGAAATCTTTCAGCCTTTAATCCAAAATACCACCCAGACTAATCAGCAAATGGCTACGCAGATGACGCGCCTTGCAGATTTCTTTGGTGTACCAAACCCTCCTTGACACCCACAGAGGGAATATATCATAGGAAACCAAGGGGTAGTGTTCGAAGAGGGCCCCACTATTAACCAAGTCCAACAAAACCTAGGAGATGCACCTAAGGCGAATTTAGCAAACCAGGGAGTAGTCGAACCCCCTAGGAATCAGCCATAAATTCCTATAGGAGAACAACCAAGGGTGGTTTTGGTAAATAGAAACCAGAACACTGCCAACGTTATACAACAGGTTCAACGTAATGATGTGGCAGCAGATAATAATTTGGCAGTCATGGTCGAAAGGATTATGGCGCAAAATGGAGTAAACTTTGGCCTTCGAAGGCCAAATTATACATCTCCGTTGTCAGAATATATCATTCAGTCAGACTTACCCCCTAGAACAAAAGTCCCTAAGTTCACTAAGTTTTCTGGGGACACCACTGAGTCCACTGTCGAACACGTGGCTAGATATGTGATAGAAGCCGGAGAAATTGCGAATAATGAGAATCTTAGGGTAAAATACTTCCCAAGTTCTCTTATGAAGAATTCCTTCACATGGTTCACGACTCTGCCACCAAATTCGATCCACAATTGGACCCAGTTGGAACGGTTATATCATGAGCAGTTGTATATGGGACAAACTAAGATCAGTCTAAAGGAGTTGGCTAGTATAAAATGAAAATTCACTGAGCCAATAAATGACTATTTGAACAGATTCCTACTGCTCAAGGCTAGATTTTTACACAAGTTCTAGAACATGAGTTAGTCGAAATGGCCGCTGGAGGTCTGGATTATTCCATTAGGAAGAAATTGGATACCCAACATTTAAGGGATATGGCTCAATTGGCTGACAGGGTTCGACAACTAGAACGCTTGAAAGAAGAAAAGGTCAGGGCTAATAAGAATAAAAGGGTGGCCTACGTCGAAGTCAATGAAGAAGACAAAAAATATTATAATGAGCCAGTAAGTTTCGACGAAGGCGAGATTAATCTTGCTGAATTGAAACAAGGCCCACCTTATTCTTGTAAGTTGTTGGCCCCTTCGAATGGAAAAAATCATGTCGAACCAGAAAAGAATGATAAATTTCCTAAGAAAACTTACACTTTTGACGTTACTAAGTGTGATGAAATTTTCTATTAGTTAGGTAAGGACGATCAAATGATAGTGCCTCCTGGTGCTAAAATGCCTCATTTATAACAAAGGAAAAAGAGAGGTTTTTGTAAGTATCATAATTTCTTGGGCCATAAAACTTCTCAATGTTTTCTTTTCAGGGATCTTGTCTAGAATGTTATCCAAGAAGGAAGGCTCAAGTTTGGTTAGAAGTCTAAAATCCAAATGAAGATTGATGTTGATCCCTTACCGGTGGCTGACGCTTACTACGCAGAGCCAACGGAGGTTAACATGATTGAGGTCATTGAAGGTCTCGACAACAATGTCAACATGGTCGAAGTCACTGATGACTTCAACAATGGAGCGGTCATGGTCTGAATCACTGAGGGTTTCGACCAACAGTTCATGAGGATTTTACTAGTGAGGCTGCCCACTGTTTCACTAAAGACGCTGCTGATGGTGTCGACATAGAGGTTACTGAAGACTCCGACGTAGGAATCACTGACGATTCCTATTGGATGATGATAACTAAAAAAACCACTGACGGTTTCGTTCAAATGGATAAGGCTGCTGAGGGCCTTCAGATGGAGTTACATAAGCTTGCCATCACTGACGATGTCAAAATGGAAATCAACATGGTAGAGGTTTCGCAAGAGACACCCATGGAGGTCGATGATGAACGTCGACAAGAAGAATACAACAAATTGGCCTTCCCAAGAGAGGAGGAAAATCTGCTTGACTTCATACATGGGTGCCAAAATAAGAAGTCAGAGGTCATGTTGTGTCCCAGATGCAGCGTTGTATTTGGCAAGAAGGCAGCGCAAAATCTCGAGGGAGTTCGAAAGGCCAAACAAAGGCGCGAGGAGAAAGCCCTTCATGGTCAGCTGAGTTTCGACTCAAGGAAGTCTTTTTCGAAGCAAGAACAACCAAAGACACGAGTTCCAGGGGCAAGGCCCGCCACTTTTAAACCATTTACAGAGCTTTCCAATGGCAAGTGGATAAAGCCGAATGAAAATAAGGGGAAAAGCCAACAGAAATGGCAGCGTTTTGATGTAGATAGAGGCTCTTCGATAGCCTCAAAGAAACCAACCTATGTTTCAGAGAACTACAAAGGGAAAAACCCTATGTCCATGTCCCAATGGAGGAGGAAACAGAGACGAAGGAAAGCCTAGAGAGAAACTGAGGCAAAAGCAGAGTCAAGCGCCAATGTGCCAGTCGACAGGAAGGAGCTAAAACCTGTCGAAAATACGCCTGCTACACAAGAGCAAGCAGCTAAAGAAGAGCACGATCAAAAGGTTGCTGAGGACGAATTGCTCACTGATAATTTTGATTCAGGTTCATAGCAGTCTCTCGATATTTTGGTTAACATGGTATCTGTCCTTCCAAGGGAATTTAACCAAATAAGTGAGGTCGAAGAGCTGGAAGATGCCACTGATATAGAAATGTCCACTCATAGACCAGTTTGCTATTATGTGATGAATAATGGTTATGAGAACAAGATTTGGTTATGCAATAATGCCTCTGAGTTTTGATGATATCAAACAAGTTTGTTTGTATGAACAATTTTGTGAGTCTAATGTTTGTTATTTTCGAGAATTTAACAAACAGGTTCTGCTTCCGATAAATAGCATGGCTAAGTTGTTAGAAGAGAATATTTTCGCCTATGTGCTACACTTGATCTGCTAAATAGCAGTAATTGCTTCAGGAGAATCTGAAGATTACAAGAATCTGATATAATTTCTAAAGGGAACAAGTTCTGAAGATCTGAAGACAGAGGTTCGGATGAACAAAGTTTAGATGCTGAAGACTTACGCTCCCTAAATAAAGGGTTCTGAAGACCAAGTGCTGAAAATTCTAAAGACGTAGTTCTGAGGACTCCAAGACTTGAAGATCTTAGAACCAAGCTACGTTTTCCCTTCTTACTCATGCTCGCAGAAGCCTCTGAAGTTAAAAAGATAGAAGACTAAGCAACGAAGTACAATTGTACAATAGTACAAACGAAGATATCTTGGTAATAGTGCAATAGTACAAACGAAGATATATTGACAAGACAAGACACAAAAGTATTATCTATCCCCACGTCTCTATCAAGTCGCCGTCAGTCTAAAATTGCTATGATTACTCTTCAACGGTCACATTTTACATGGCTATATAAAGGCATCACTACAAGAAAAATGGCCTACGGCCACGCTAAATTTTTCCACAACTCAAAAACTGTGGCCACATACAAGCTTTGGCCAGGGTTTTCAAATCGTAGGCATATATTTAAAAATATTGAATCCGGAGTGTGAAACTGTGGCCTTTTCTTTAATTGCCACGGTTACAAAATGACACTTATATTTAAGCCACAGTTAACAAAATGTAGATAGTTTTAGCCGCAAAAAAAAACCGCGGCATTATAATTTTCACTTCAAAGTGTGGCCCAAACCCAAAAAAATATACCCTGCCAGAATTTCCCTTTCTAGTTAATTATTATCTTTTCTAATTTTTTTTAATTAAAAAAAGGAAAAGAAAATTGAAAAAGCAAATACAATAACCTTTTCACTTCTCCTAATTGTTCGTACTATCCTCCTCACTCTTTCAAACACAAGTTCTCTCTTCTCTTTTGTTTTAACGCCGCCGCTATTTACAATGTTCTATGTGTTTCGTTCGATCTCTCTTTACGATTCTCGTCCTCCCTCTTGTTCTCTGATCTGTGTGAAAGGCGATGGTGTTGTGTTGGGGGTGGCGCGATTCTGATATCTCTTAGTCCTCTTACGATCTGTATTCGATTTCGTGTTTTACATGTTTATTTTGTGCCTAATAACTGATTACTATGCGTGATTTTTACAGATGTGAAGATCTGTGAAATATATGAAAGGGGTTCGTAAAACCCTAACACACGATTTGCGATTTGCGATAAAGAAAATGAGGCAAAAAGGAAAAAAAAGAAAGGAAAGGGAGGGAGAAAGAGGAAGAACAAAGCTCTGCGACTGGCGACTTCAACCTTGGTGAGATCTTTCTGAACTTTGTCTTTCTCGTGTTTCTGAGCTTGTTCCCTTCTTCCTCTGTCTTTCGATTTCTGCTTCTCTTTCGCAAAAGTTCTGAAGGGATTTTGTTTTGAAAATGATGAATCAATATTAGGGTTTTGTGTTCTTGTTTGCTACGGCTATGGTAATTGTTTGTTGTTGGGCTGAAATTTAAACCTCTGTGCTTGCATTTGTTGTTTTACTGCAGTGAAAAGATTGTTTGAACTTAGTTTCTGAATTTTTTTGGTGCGGATTTACGGCTGTCTTTTATTGTTGGGCTGCACCATGATGCTTTTTTGAATTTTCAGTGATTACTCTTGTACCTCCCTTTGTGAACCAAGAAATAAATTTCTTGTGATTTGCAATAGGAGTAACTTTGACCAATGATTATTCTATGAGTCTGAATTTTTGTACTTTGTATGAGGCTTATAGTTGCTTGAATAGGAACAACCCCCTTACAATTTCTGATTCTTAACACAAATCCCTAATGATGACCCTTGGAGAAAAGAACTCTAGAGAAGCCGTAAGATCATCTTGTTAACCGGTTTATTTAAATTTTTGTAATGTATTGTTCTCGAGTTTTTGTTTTGTTGCACAAAGTATATACTCTACTTTTGTCCAATTTCTTTTGCAGGGGAAATTGCTAGCTGTTTGCTCTGCAGCAACTAAAAGTTCAGTTATTCTATATCTTGAAAACCTTATCGGAATCGTAAGCCCCCTTTCCTAAACGTTGTCTCTATTGGACGTAGGACTGTGTTTTAGTTAAATTGTCTCTATTGGTTTTTAATGTTATAGGTAGTTTACTTTATATAATATGCTCTTGTGTGGAATTTTGTCTATTGATATGAGAGAAAAGATTTGTTCACTAATAATGTTATTAAATATCACTATAGCATAGCAGAAGGCTTCTTTGATTATCAATTCAGATGTTCATTGATCCTCATTATATTGTTTGTTGTCATGACTGATTAGATAACAAGGCTCTTTACTGCAGCTGTTGGCTTTTATAAATTCAGGGCATCAAGGTATATTTTATGCTTTTGGGCATTCAAAATAATTTTCTACTGCTACTGTTATAGTTTTTGTGTGGCTACATTGCTTGTTATTTCTTGTTGTATCATTCTCCTTACTAGTGTATATGCTTTGTACTTTCAATTTTCAATTTTGGATATGACTTGAGTTTTTTAATAAGATATTTGGTTGATAAAAAAATGAAGGCTTCGATTTGTTCTAATTGCTTTAGTAATTATTGAGCCTAAGGTTCTATTTGCTGCATCTGTTCTATTTTTGTTGGTACAAACAACCTTATGTTTAAATATATATTGTTGAACCAAAGCCTGTGTATATATAGTAGTAATAAATCAATAAATAAATATTGCTTTATATTTTTGTAGATATTTGCTGCACAAAATGTCTCAACTTATTTCATCCCTGTGTAGGTTGACCACATAAAAGATAATTCAAGTACAACTCAAAACAACACCAAAACCTTATATTGGATATCTAATCACAAAGAATGAGGGGCTGAAGAAGAATTGTATGGAAAATCTGTATTCATGAAGAATGTTCATCATTACAATATTTTGCATGTAGTTACTCACTTTTCTTATTAGAAAAAGGGTAATCCTATGCTAGCATTTTATATTGTTTGCATGTTCTGATTTTTTAAAGTTAGGATGTGCATGGATTGGCTCTTTAAACCCATATAATGGTTATCATGTGTTTATTGACTAGCCTTTTATATTCCATGTAAATAGAATGTTTACTTAGATTTTAAATTAGTAGTTAAATTGTCTCTATTAGCAGGAATTTAGAATTGTTAGGATCAGGGCGTATGTTAGTTTGTGTAAAGTTAATTTAGTATTTGTAATGTGGAATTTGGTGTTTTCTATTATTGACACTGTTGTTGCTGTGAATGCAGTGATTCAGTCATGTCCAAATCTGACAAAGTTGTTGCTGCTTGGGTGTGAAGGCGGCCAATCAATTTCAATTCACCTGCCATTTTTGGAGGACTGTAGGCTGGATATTTATGGTGCAGGTAGTTGAATTGAATGGTTAAAGTGTGTTCTATAACATCTTATCTAAACAATGCATTCTTTTATTATATGGTTTATTATATGAATAATTTGACTCAATTCAAAGATGCCTAGCAGGTAACTATCGTACAATCATTTAGTTCATTTGGAGCTTTGAGTTCAAATATTCAAATATGTTAATGGATTTGGCTCATTTTTATTTGTGTTAATATTGGTAAGGGGTAACATGAATGCACTATTTAAACTTTTATCATAAATTTGTTGATAAGCCTTAGAGGATGTTGATGTTGATGTTGATTAGCATAGCCAAATGGTGTTAGAGCTCAATGGTGCATTACATGTATGTTAGTGATACACTGTATTTTTCAAATTATGCATAACATCAACAAAATACAGTGTCTTGTACTTGTAATACACCGTAAGTTAGTGATTGCTATAGTTATTTATTTTAAAATGGTATTAATTAGTTCTTACTTAAATTGTTAATATTTTTAGGATTCATATTATTCTTGTTGAATTGTGTTATCATTCATCTTCTATTTTTAATATTTTGTAGGTGAAGATTAAAAATTAGTATTGGAGACGTGAAGATGAAAACTTGAAGATGAAAGTTATAGGTCATTAAGTGGACACAATTTGTTTTTAAGTTGAAATTTGTAACTTATTTTATGATCACAAAACTATCTTTTTTTTTGTTAATATTATTATCGTCTAAAGTAATCTAGGATTAACTTTATTTATCTATCTTTAATCTTAATTTTGTAAGACTTATTTAATTTTCTGACTATCTATAAATAAATGGTGTAACTTGTTTTTGTTACAATTTGTTTCCTAAATATGCTTAACCATTGCTTAGTATAATGAGTGTCTATGTAAAGCTAAAAAATTGATGTATATATTATTGAAAATTAAATGTCATGAAGAACAATATGGTTACAACTATGCGGCACAAAAAGAAACCGTGACCTACATAAATGGTGTAAAACCATGAGCAAAATGAAGCCGCGGTTTAAATTAGTGGCCATAAATTAAAACCATATATATTAAATAAGAACCGTGGCTAGATTCGGCCAATGTTAAGAACCGCGGCGCATGATAAACCGCGGCCTTAACCTAGATACCTAAACCGTGGCCTATTCAAGCCACGGATGTATATAAAACGTGGCACAAACACGAAAACCGTGGCTTATACTTTTGGCCACGGCTGCATATCCCACAGTCGCTTATTCGTGGCCAAACTGTGGCGAAATCTTTCAACCACGGTTATTTTACATATAACCGCGGTTTTCTGGCCGTGGCGGATGACCTTTTTTTTTGTAGTGCATGAAGACTTGAAGAAAGATACACGAAAGCCCACTGCAAAAATATTCTCTTACTAATATCTTTCTTAAGTCATATAGATCCAAAAATTGTTTACATCTCAGCTTGTATAAGAAGCATTATTTTGTAAATTAAACACTTTCAAACTTAGGTTTGGATACCTTGAGAAAGACCTGTAAGGTTGGGTTTCTTAAGAAGTCTAAGACGTGTTGTCATAGAGGTTGTTCCTTGAGAAAGACCGGTAAGGTTGGATTTCTTGAGAAGTCTAGGACTTGTGAGTTTTAGAGGTTGTTGTTAGTCACCAGCAGTTTGGCTTGTGCATTGTATTAATCTGATTGATTAGTGGATTAAGACCTTGATTGAGAGAGGCAAAATCACCTTGGAGGGTGGACTAGATTAGCTTGAGGATTTATTAAGTGAACTAGTATAAACATACTGTGTTATTTCTTTCTAGCTTCATTCAGATTATTGCTCATAAGTGAAAAGCGTTGTTAAGGGGATTAGTTTAAAAGAAAACGATTTTATTTTGAAAAACAAATTCAAACCCCCCATTTCTTGTGTTTTTAACACCTTCAATTGGCATCAGAGCTCCGATTCTGAGGTGATAAAAAGGTTGAAATTTTTATCAAGCACTTAACAGTGTTCAGTATCGATCCAAGTGTGAAAAACAATGGCTGTACCTGAAGCTGCTGCTGTCACTTTTGAAAGAGATTCATATAATGCAAAACCTCATATCTTTGATGGCGAAAAATTTGACTATTGGAAAGATAGAATTGAGAGTTACTTTCTGGCTTTTGACTTAGATCTATGGGATCTGGTAGTTGATGGCTACAGTTACCCAGTAGACTCTGAAGGCAAAAAGATTGCCATAAGTGCATTGATAGATGCTCAAAAGAAGATCTACAAGAATCATCACAGAGCAAGAACGATTCTGTTAAATGCAATTTCATATACGGAATATGAAAAGATTACAAACAAATATACTGTAAAGTCTATTTTTTACTCTCTCCGAATTACTCATGAAGGCAACGCTCAAGTCAAGGAGACAAAGGCTCTTACCCTAGTCCAGAAATATGAAGCCTTCAGAATGGAAGATGATGAATCTGTGGAAACTATGTTTTCAAGATTCCATATGCTTGTTGCAGGACTCAGAGTTCTGGACAAAGGTTACTCTACTGTTGATCATGTCAAGAAGATTATCAAAAGTCTACATGTCAAATGGAGACCAATGGTAACTGCTTTGAAATTAACAAAGAATTTGAACAACATAAGTCTTGAGGAACTAATTAGTTCTTTAAGGAGTCATGAAATAGAACTTCAAGAAGATGAACCTCAGAATAAAGGTAAACCTATTGCTCTAAAGGCTAAGTCTGAGAATAAAAAGGCTTATCAAGCAGAGGAAGAATCAGAAGAATCTGAAGAAGATTCAGACGAAGATGAATTATCTCTCATATCAAGGAAGATAAGCCAACTGTGGAAATACAGAAAGAATAAGTTCAGCGGACCAAGAAGAACTAAAGGTAGATCTGAGTCTACATATGGTCAAAATAAAGTGTATGGAAAAGAAGTTACATGTTTTGAATGCAAGGAGCCTGGACATATCAAGAATGATTGTCCAAAGTTCAAGAAAGATGGAAGACCTAAGAAAGCTAAAAAGAGTCTTATGGAAACATGGGATGATTCAGAGTCAGAAGAATATTCCGATGGAGAACATGCCAACGTGGCATTCATGGCTAAGACCAGCACGTACGAAGCCTTATCAGAAGGAGAATTGATACTAAATGAAGTATCAGACTCTGATGACGACAGAGAGGTACTTTCTTCCTTATCTGATTCTGAACTTGAAATTGGATTATCTGAACTTATGAAAAGGTATCAACTTCTTCTAAGAAAACACAAAACTCTGAAAAAGACTTTTGTGGTTCCTTTTGAGGACCTTACTAAGAGCAAGCAAACTATTTCTGAATTGAACGAAAAATTATTCTTTTTAGAAAAATCAAATGCTGCTTTAAAAAGTAAAGTCTCTAAGTTAGAAGAAGAGATTACTTCTGACATAACTGACACTAATGAAGTGGTCAGATATGATAGAGCTTTTCAGCACTTCCTTGCTAAAAGCATAGATAGAAGCAAAATGGCTTCAATGATCTATGGAGTTAGCATAAATGGAAGTAGAGGTCTGGGATATTCAGGACCATCAAAACCATATGATGAGACCAAGAGTATCAAGCTAATACCTCTGTCTAAACAGTTTGTGCTTGCTGACACTAAACTGAAATGTCTAGAACCTGAAGGTTCTAAGTCTATTGCACCATAAATGCAGACACAGAAGAAAACTTCTAAGCTTAAATATCATGCACAAATCCACACTATTATCCTGCTGCACGAAAATCCAAAGGTGTCAGAACCTCTAGAAAGACTAATATGAAAGGACCCACAAAATGGGTACCTAAGAATTAGATAATTTATATTGCAGATATCCTTGATGGCACCATTGAAACACTAGTCATGGTACCTGGACAGTGGATGCTCGTGACACATGACGGGAGAAAGGCATATGTTCCAAGATTTGGAACTTAAGCTTGGAGGTGTCGTCGGTTTCGGAGGAAAGCAGAAGGGAAGAATCATTGGCTCCGGAACTGTTGGTAATGGTAAACTTCCTTCTATTAATAATGTTCTTTTAGTTGAAGGTCTAATGCATAATTTGTTGTCACTTAGCCAACTTAGTGACAATGGTTATGATGTTATTTTCAATCAAACGTCTTGTAAGGCTGTTAGTCAGAAGGATGGATCTGTTCTGTTCAATGGTAAGAGGAAGAAAAATACTTACAAAATTAAATTATCAGATTTAAAACATCATAATGTAAAGTGTCTTCTGTCTGTCAATGAAGACCAATGGGTCTGGCACAAACGTCTGGGTCATGTTAGCTTGAGAAGAATTTCTCAACTGAACAAGCTATGACTTGTCAGAGGTTTGCCAAATCTGAAATACTCTTCAGATGCTCTTTGTGAAGCATGTCAGAAAGGCAAGTTTTCAAAAACTTATTTTAAAGAAAAGAACATTGTTTCTACCTCTAGACCATTAGAACTTCTTCACATTGATCTATTTGGACCGGTGAAAACTGCTTCTCTCAATGGTAAGAAATATGGACTAGTCATCGTTGATGATTACAGTCGTTGGACATGGGTTAAATTCTTAAGGCACAAGGATGAATCACATTCTGTGTTTGCTTCCTTCTGCACCCAAGTGCAAAATGAAAATAATTGTAAAATCGTCAAAGTCAGAAGTGATCATGGTGGAGAATTTGAAAACAAAGATTTTGAAAAACTTTTTGATTCGCATGGGATATCTCATGATTTTTCATGTCTTAGAACTCCACAATAAAATGGAGTGGTAAAAAGAAAGAATAGGACTTTACAAGAAATCGCTCGTACCATGATCCAAGAAACTAACATGGCTAAGCACTTCTGGGCAGAGGCAGTTAACACAGCATGTTATATTCAAAATAGAATTTCCATAAGACCTATTTTGAGTAAAACTTATTATGAATTATGGAAGAATAGAATTCCCAACATTTCTTATTTTCAACCTTTTGGATGTATTTGTTTTATGTTGAACACTAAAGAAAATCTTGGCAAGTTTGATCCCAAAGCACAGAAGTGTCTGTTGTTAGGATACTCTGAACACTCAAGAGGCTACAGAGTGTATAACACAGAATCACAGATTGTGGAAGAATCAATTCATGTCAGATTCGATGATAAGCTTGACCCTAAAAAGTCAAAGCTAGTTGAAAAATTTGCAGATTTGGAAATCATCTTTTCAGAACCTAAAGAAAAGTCAGAAGAAGTTAAAGCTCCAGAAGTTACTACTTTCAACATTATTGATGTACCTTCTGATACTCCATAACAAAAGAAAAGTAGAATTTCAACTTCACACCCTGAAGAACTAATTGTGGGATGCAAGGACGCTCCCATAAGAACCAGACCAGCTTTCAAACCTTCTGAAGAAATGCTTCTGGGATTAGTGTCTTTAATTGAGCCAACGTCAGTTGATGATGCTCTTCTGGACAAGGACTGGGTTCTGGCAATGGAAGAAGAACTTAACCAGTTTTCAAAGAACGATGTATGTGATCTTGTTCAAAAGCCTAAAGGTGTCCATGTAATTGGAACTAAATGGGTATTCAGAAACAACCTCAATGAAAAGGGTGAGGTTGTCAGAAACAAGGCACGACTAGTTGCACAAGGTTACAGTCAACAAGAAGGGATAGATTACAATGAAACCTTTGTTCCAATCGCCAGACTAGAAGCCATGCGCTTGTTAATTTCCTTTTCAGTAAATCATAACATTATCTTATACCAGATGGATGTTAAGAGTGCATTTTTGAATGGTTATATATCAGAAGAAGTCTATGTCAAACAACCTCCTGGTTTTGAAAACTCAGAGAAGTTAGATTTTGTTTTTAAACTCAAAAAATATCTCTATGGTCTGAAGCAAGCTCCCAGAGCTTGGTACGACAGATTGAGCAATTTTCTTTTAGAAAATAACTTCACCAGAGGCAAGGTTGACATCACTCTCTTCTGTAAATCATACAAAAATGATATACTCATAGTTCAAATTTACGTTGATGATATTATTTTTGGTTCTGCTAATCCCTCTCTCTGCAGGGAGTTTTCCAAGCTAATGCAAGCAGAGTTCGAAATTAGTCTGATGGGTGAGTTGAAGTTCTTTCTGGGAATTCAAATTGATCAGAAACCAGAGGCTACTTACATTCATCAAAGTAAGTACACTAAAGAACTTCTGAAGAAATTCAACATGATAGATTGTAAAATAGCAAATACTCCAATGCATCCAACATGCGTCATGGAGAAAGAAGAAGTAAGTGGTAAAGTTTGTCAAAAGATCTATCATGGTATGATAGGTTCTCTTCTGTATTTAACTACTTCTAGACCTGATATTTTATTCAACGTCCATCTGTGTGCTAGATTTCAATCAGATCCTAGAGAATCTCATTTAACTGCTGTTAAAAGAATTCTAAGGTATCTGAAAGGAACTACTAACCTTGGTTTGATGTATGAGAAAGCATCGGAGTACACTCTTTCTGGTTACTGTGATGCAGACTATGCTGGAGACAGATTGGAAAGAAAAAGCACATCTGGAAACTGTCAGTTTCTAGGGAAAAATCTGATCTCATGGTCAAGCAAGAGACAATCAACAATTGCTCTCAACAGCAGAAGCAGAGTACATATCCGCTTCCTTATGCAATACGCAGATGCTGTGGATGAAAAATCAGCTAGAAAATTATCAGATACACGAGAGTAACATTCCTATCTTCTATGATAATACTGTTGCTATTTGTTTAAGCAAAAAACCCAATCTTACATTCTAGGGCTAAACACATAGAAATAAAACATCATTTTATCAGAGACTATGTTCAGAAGGGAATTTTGTGCTTAAAATTTATTGATACTGACCATCAATGGGCTGATATCTTTACAAAACCCTTAGCTAAAGATAGATTTCAAATTATTTTGAAGCATCTGAAAATGGACTATTGTCCATAGTAAAAGTGCATCAGAATCAGATGTGTTTGGTCAAAGTATGTTTTTTGTTTAATCTCAGCCATCAGAAGCTACTTCGGTCAGAAACGTCTCTGATCTGATGGAAACTTTTGGGTTGTCCAGATTTTGAGAACATTAAAAAGTTTCACTTAATTAGAAAATGAGTAATGCGTGTAATTTCGATTATACCTGAATCATTACATCTACTTAATGTACACAATGAACAGTAATTTTCTTCGAATTGACTTAAATCATGATTACATTCATTCATTAATCCCCAGTACTGTGTTTAACCTTTCATTTTCAAAAACATTTTATCTACCCAATCACACTGCCTTATTTCCACTTCCACACCATTAGAAACCCTAAAACCCTAAATCGCTTCTCTCTCTCTCAATCACTCATTCACCGTCTTCATCTTCATCAATCTCAACCATCATCATGATGAACAACATTCAACAAGCAACCGTTCGCTTCGCCGAACAAATGGAAGCGTCATTGAATCCCTCCAAAGAGTTACCATCTTCATCTATTGCGCCTTCTACAACTTCTGCAACCACCGCACCTGTTGGTTCGACTTCATCGTCACCTCCTAAGATCGATGAAAACCATGTAACTCAAAGAGATGCCACAATTACTTGTGTTCTTCATGCAGACGATCTAACTATTCTCAAAGAACTAGATGTCGACTTTAACAATCTTTGTGATAATGGGTTTAACCTTCATGATCAACTAAACATTCAAGGTTGGAAGAGTTATTTTGACAGACTTAGAGGTCCTACCTATGAAGCACTAGTAAAATATTTCTGGAGGCAGGTTGTCACTGACGATCTTCATGTTGTCTCCTTTGTTATGGAAAAGAAGATTGTTATCACTGAGAAGTCAATCTCAGATCTGCTAGGAATGAAGTTCTTGGAAGGCAAACGAGTTTATGGAAAGAACGACAAATCTGACTCTGTCATCAACAAAGAAACTTTTACAAACTATCAATCTGGGAAAACAGAGTATAAAAGCAAGGACTTGTGTGATAATCTGAGAATCTGGCACAAGCTTATTCTTGGTTGTATCAATCCAAGACCTTCAAAAAGTGCTGCAGACTACTTCAAATACAAATCAAAAGTACATGTTGTACTATTTGCACAAAAATGAGAAAATGTGTCTACCATCTATTCTGTTTTACTATCTATGGGATATGGTGCGCAAAACAAGAACAACAGTTTCGCCAAAAAAGAAGATTACAACTTACATTCCTTTCGGAAGATTGCTCTCTGATATCTTTGTTGAAAGTGGCATATTGAATTATCTAGTTAAAGAAGCCAGATATATAGAATACTTGACTCCATGCATAGGAGAAGCCTTCAATGCTATGAATCTTAAACATATGAAAATGATCAAGAATATTGAAGTGAAACCTTTGTCTATCTCTAATGACACTGTGATTAAACACAGAATTCCAGTGATGAACTATCCTATCTATCATAGAGGTGATAATATACAAACAATTGCTTCATTTGTTACTGTGATGAGAGAAGAAGGACATGACATGTCCAACTTCAGAATTGAAGATGTTGCTCCTAAACTTCAATATGTTACCAGAAGTAAGAGGAAGCAAAAGAGGATTCTGACCTTAAGAAAAGGAAGAAGGATGACAAGTCTGAATCTTCCAAGACTTACACTCTGCCTTCTCTCCTTTTTTGCGAAATCTAGTAAGTCTGCTACAAATTCTTCTGTCTCAATGGATGTTACTAAGCCTGTTACTGCATCATCATCATTTCAAACTACTTTCATTCCTACCTTCAACCCACAAGTAAAGTTTAAACCACCATCTTTTTCAATTCCTCCTCCAACTACTACTATTCAACCGCCTCCCATTTCATCAATCAGTACACCTATTCCCTCTAAAGTCATTCCTACCTACACCTCAACAATAACCTCTCCACTCATTCAACCAAATGAACCAGGTTCTCCTAACCTACTCTCTGATTCTCATACCCTTAACATTGAACAAGGATCTAAGGAAACCCTCTCTGATACTCTAAAATTTTTCACATCTGAACCTTTCACGGTTTCACAAATCCTTGAGTTATCGTCCTTTACTGATCAACCAACATCTAAACCTGTTCATACTGAGACTATTTCATCTCAACCAGCACCTTCTGAAACTAACTTTGCTGAGCCTAACCTTGCTTTGGTCATCTATGACATACCCCTTCCAACAACCCTTGAAGAATGCATTGGTCAGTTTTGTAACCAGGAAATAAAGAAGGTATCAAAATTAAGAGCAGAAGCAAACACAAGTGCCAAGCCTCTGGAGCTTGAGAATTCTTGGAAAACCTTTCAGAAGTGGTTAGATTCTGAATTTGCAAGAATTACAAGCTTCTCAGACACCACTAAAACTGCTGGAGTTCAGTTGGCAAAGGAAAGAGCAGAAGCTGAAGAGAGGATAAGAGAATTCAAGCTTTTGGCTGCGAAGCAGAAAGAAGCTGAAGAGAGAGCTGTTGAAGAAGCGAGACTTCTAGCAGAAGAGGAAGCCAGATTGGAACAAGAAGCTGAAGCTACAGAAAAAGATAAGCAAGACGCCTTAGTTGTTTCCTCATCTGAACCTATTGTGGTGCATTTGGAAAACGTAATTAAAGAAATCAGAGGAGAACAACAGATTTTCAGAGAAAATTTTGCAGAACAAAAGGCTGTCAATGCAAATGTTCAGAGCTTACTTCAAAAGATTCTGGATAAGATGTCCTCTGGAAGCACCTAAGTTTTTCTCTGTTTTTTCCGGCTCTATGAATTTAGGATTTAGAACTTAGTTTTTCACCCTTGGTTTACAAAACTTTTTGATAATGACAAAAAGAGGGAGAAGTAATGAATGTGATATTTTGGTTCTCATTAGTCAATCTCTGAAAAACAAGTTGTTTACAGTCTAACCAATAAACTGCTATTTCTGTTAGATTTTTTTCTTTTCAGGAATTTTGATCTGATTAAACATCATAAAGTTGATCTTCAAAGAAATCAAAATTCAGCAAATCAGAACTCTGATAAAGAAGTCAAAATGTTTTGGCTCTGATAATTCAAGTCCTTGAGTTTTGATAGAAACAAGGTTCTGAGATGAAAACAGTTTGTAATTGAATCAAGACTATGAAGATTTCAGTATCTGACTCCAGAAAGGTTCACAAGTCTGGATATTTGATCTTCACCCAGTCTGAGATTCAGGGGGAGTATCTCATGCAAAGGATAAGTATTCCTTAACCTCCTTATTGCGATTATCGATGTGTTATGTACAAAATTGCGTCATCAAAATACATAGTTTTGTCATCATCAAAAAGGGGGAGATTGTGAGAACAAGATTTGGTTATGCAATAATGCCTCTGAGTTTTGATGATATCAAACAAGTGTGTTTGTATGAACAATTTTGTGAGTCTAATGTTTGTTATTTTCGAGAATTTAACAAACAGGTTCTGCTTCCGATAAATAGCATGGCTAAGTTGTTAGAAGAGAATATTTTCACCTATGCGCTACACTTGATATGCTAAATAGCAGTAATTGCTTCAGGAGAATCTGAAGATTGTAAGACTATGATATAATTTCTAAAGGGAACAAGTTCTGAAGATCTGAAGACAAAGGTTCGGATGAACAAAGTTCAGATGCTGAAGACTTACACTCCCTAGATAAAGGGTTCTGAAGACCCAGTGCTGAAGATTCTAAAGACGTAGTTCTGAGGAATCCAAGACTTGAAGATCTTAGAACCAAGCTACGTTTTCCCTTCTTACTCATGCTCGCAGAAGCCTCTGAAGTTAAGAAGATAAGAAGACTAAGCAACGAAGTACAATTGTACAACAGTACAAACAAAGATATCTTGGTAACAGTGCAACAGTACAAACGAAGATATATTGACAAGATAGGACACAAAAGTATTATCTATAGCCACGTCTCTATCAAGCCGCCGTCAGTCTAAAATTTCTATGATTACTCTTCAACGGTCACATTTTACACGGCTATGTAAAGACATGAAGACTTGAAGAAAGATACACGAAAGCTCACTGAAAAAATACTTTCTTACTAATATCTTTCTTAAGTCATATAGATCCAAAAATTGTTTACATCTTAGCTTGTATAAGAAGCACTATTCTGTAAACTAAACACTTTCAAACTTAGGTTTGGATACCTTGAGAAAGACCTGTAAGGTTGGATTTCTTGAGAAGTCTAAGACGTGTTGTCTTAGAGGTTGTTCCTTGAGAAAGACCGGTAAGGTTGGATTTCTTGAGAAGTCTAGAACTTGTGAGTTTTAAAGGTTGTTGGTAGTCACCAGCAGTTTGGCTTGTGCATTATATTAATCCGATTGATTAGTGAATTAAGACCTTGATTGAGAGAGGAAAAATCACCTTAGCGGGTGGACTAGATTAGCTTGAGGATTTCTCAAGTGAACTAGTATAAACATACTGTGTTATTTCTTTCTAGCTTCATTAAGATTATTACTCATAAGTGAAATGCGTTGTTAAGGGGGTTAGTTTAAAAGGAAACGATTTTATTTTGAAAAACCAATTCAAACCCCCCCTTTCTTGTGTTTTTCACACCTTCAATGGTTGTGTCGAAGAACAAAATGCATTCTTCAAAAGCCCCAATGGGGCTATGAAGAGTCACTTGAAGCCTCTTTTTATTACTAGGAAAATTGAAGATGTGCCAGTCAACAAAATTCTGGTAGATTGCGGCGAAACGGTAAACTTGATGTCGCACTTCATGTTCAGAAAAATAGGGAAGTTCGACAAAGACACCAAGCCCCACAACATGGTGTTATCCAATTATGAAGGGAAGGTTGGCACCACGTTAGGGGTAATTCGGGTTGATTTGACGGTAGGGACAATCACAAAATCAACCATGTTTATGGTTGTGGAGACGAAGGCACACTACAACCTATTATTAGGAAGAGAATGGATTCACGGAATAGAAGTCGTGCCATCATCAATGCATCAGAGAATTACCATTTGGCGAACAGATGGTATTGTTGAAATTATCGAAGTCGACCAGAGCTATTTCCTGGCTTCGGTTAATCATGTCGATAGACGTAGTTTCGACAGAAATTTGGCTAATATAGCTCCATGTAACCCAACCAATTTTGCATTCACTCAAGACGACAATGCGTACTGTTCACTGTACCTACATCCAACAAATGGGTTTCAGTAGGACCGGGAGTTTGTAGGAGAAGATGACTTCGCTTATGAAGGGACATCCGGAGTTAACCCAATAGGTTGGGGAAGTGAATTCGATGATGATGCCTGAGTTTGAGGCGCTTAAAACGATTTTGGCTTACATAGCCGAAAACAAACTACAAGCAGCCCTGGAGGCCGAAGTTAAGCATATGGCTGTCGAAGCCAACAAAAGATTAAACCAAGAAGGTCCTGGTAAGGACTTCGATCCAGAACCACCTGATAAGGTTCAAGACGAAATGCAAAGCCAAAGGCTCGACACCATTTACGATGACGAGCCTTTAAGTTTCGAGAAGGATCCGTTGGCAGCCAACATTAAAATGCTAGCACAAGATCCTTTGGAAGAGATCAACTTGGGAGAGGGGGCAACAAAATGACCAACATATATCAGTGCAAATATCAGCCCATAACTCAACGTCAAAGTGATCCAGTTGTTAAAGGAGTTCAAAGACTGCTTTGCATGGGATTACGATGAGATGCCTGGCCTAAGCAGAGAGCTGGTCGAATTGAAGCTGCTAATTAAATCTGGAAAGAAGCCAATCGAGCAGAATCCAAGGCGGTTTGCACCGTCAATTCTCTCGAAGATCAAAGGGGAGGTCGAAAAGCTTCTTCGTTGCTAATTTATTCGAACGGCCAGGTATGTTGAATCGCTAGCATTGTGCCTGTTATAAAAAAAATGGTACTTTGAGGGTTTGCATAGATTTTAGAGATCTAAATGTTGCGACCCCAAAGGACGAATACTCAATGCCTGTGGCGGAAATGCTAGTCGATTATGCCGCTGGCCATGAATACCTTAGTATGCTCGACGGGTATTCTGGATATAACCAAATATTCATTGCTGAAGAGGATGCCCCTAAAATGGCGTTTCGATGCCCTGGGGCCTTAGGCACCTACGAGTGCGTAGTCATGCCTTTTGGCCTGAAAAATGATGGGGCAATAAACCAAAGAGCAATGAATACAATCTTCCATGATTACGTAGAAACTTTTATGCAAATTTACATTGACGATATTGTTGCAAAGTCTGTTTCAAGGAAGAATCACATTGATTATCTTCAACAGTCATTCGAAAGGATGAGAATCCATGGACTGAAGATGAACCCTCTCAAATGTGCTTTTTGTGTGCAGGTGGGGGATTTCTTAAGCTTTGTGGTCCACAAGAAGGGAATCTAAATAAATCAGAATAAGACCAAGGCCATTATGGAGGCGAAAGCGCCATCAAAAAAGAAGGAATTGCAGTCACTACTGGGAAAGATCAATTTCTTAAGGAGATTCATCTCGAACCTCAGCGGAAAAACTCAAGCCTTCTCACCTCTGCTTCGACTAAACAAGGAAGGATTCGAATGGGGGTAAGCTCAGCAGGAAGCTTTCGACAAAATTAAGGAGTACTTGAGTAATCCTCCAATTCTAGCACCACCTTGTAGAAACAAGCGCATGAGACTGTACATATCTGCGTCGGACAAAACTTTAGGGAGCATGTTGGCTCAAGAGGATGAAAATGGCATCGAAAGAGCCATTTACTACCTTAGTAGGGTTTTGAATGATGCAGAAACTAGGTATAACATAGTTGAAAATTGTGTTTATGCTTGTATTTTTCTTGCACAAAGTTGAAGCATTATATAAAACCAGTTGAGGTTTATGTTTCGTCTCATTTCGATATCATTAAACATATGTTGTCTAAACCAATTTTGCACAGTCGAATTGGTAAATGGGCATTAGCTTTAACTGAGTACTCCCTAACTTACATGCCTTTAAAGGCTGTTAAGGGACAAGTGGTAGCTGACTTCATCGTCGACCACTCTATAAACGAAAACATGTTAAACTATCTTGAGCTTGAACCTTGGAAATTGTATTTCGGCGGTTCTAGTCATAAAGATGGTACAGGCGTAGGAGTCTTGATCATTTCTCCTAATAAAATTCCAACAAAATTCAAGTATAAAGTTGAAGGTATTTGTTCAGATAACGAGGCTGAATATGAGGCTTTAATAACCGGACTTGAGATATTGTTGGAATTGGGGGCAACTCGGGTCGAAATAATGGGAGACTCAGAGTTGGTCATAAAACAAATTACAAGGGAGTACAAATGTGTTAAAGAAAATCTCATTATGTACTTTGTAATAGCCAATCGATTACTAAAAATGTTTGAAGTAGTGAGCATTCGACACATACCTCGGTTGGAAAATCAAGTGGTTAATGACCTGGCTCAGATTGCTTCTGGATATAAGGTTTCGAAGGAAAAATTATAAGAAGTAATCGAAGTCAGAGGAAGAGTTGTATCAGCCAGATTGGCCCCATCAGGTTTGGAAACGACGAAGCTAGGATACGCTAATAAAGAGAATTTTGAAATCTTAGCAGTAGATAGCTTGATAGACGAAGACTGGAGAAAACCAATAGTGAAATATCTGCAAAACCCAACGGCATCCACATATCAAAAAATCAGGTATCGAGCTTTAAGTTACGTTCTTTTGGGTAATGAGTTATTTAAAAAGACTCCTGAAGGAGTCTTGCTTAAGTGCCTTAGTGAGTCAGAAGCATACTTAGCCCTTTCGACTGTTCATAGTGGGGCATGTGGGGCTCATCAGGTAGGCCACAAGATGAAATGGCTTTTATTTCGAAAAGGTATGTATTGGCTTACTATGTTGAAAGATTGAATTGAATTCGCTAAGGGATGTCAAGAGTGCCAAGTGCATGCAGGTATACAACATTTCCCTGCAAGAGAATTACACTCTATAGTTAAACCATGGCCCTTTAGAGGTTAGGCTTTGGATTTTTTTGGTGAAATTCGACCAGCATCATCTAAAAATCAAAGGTACATTTTGGTAGGCATTGACTATTTTACGAAATGGATCGAAGTTGTGCCACTACCAAATGTTGACCAAGAAGATGTAATCGAGTTCATTAAAAAACACATTATCTATAGGTTTGGAATCCCAGAAACCATTACGACAGATCAAGGATTAGTGTTCACTGGTCGAAAAATGCAAGAATTTACTAAAGAAATGGGTTTCTTTTAACCTCTACACCTTATTACGCTCAGGCTAATGGTCAAGTTGAAGCAGCGAACAAAGTAGTGATTAGCTTAATTAAGAAACATGTGGGAAATAAGCCTAGAAATTGGCACAAAACTTTGGACCAGGTTCTTTAGGCATGTCAAACCTCTCCCAAAGAGGCGACTAATTCTACACCATTTCGATTGACCTTTGGTCATGATGCAGTATTACCAGTTGAGATCTACCTTCAGTCGACGAGAGTCTAGAGGCATCATGAGATCCCATCTGAGTTATATTGGAAGATGATGTTAGAGTAATTGGTAGATTTAGATGAGGAGAGGCTTAATGCTTTGGAGATATTGAAAAGGCAGAAGAAGAAAGTGGAATAATCTTATAATAAGAAAGTTAAAGTTAAGACTTTTTCGCCTGAAGAGTTGGTTTGGAAAGTAGTTTTTCCTATGGATCGAAAAGATAGAGCTTTGGGGAAATGGTCCCCTAAATGGGAAGGACCTTTTCAAATCACACAAGTCTTTTTGAATAGTGCTTATGAGATCGAAGAGTTAGATCAAGATAAAAGAATCTTAAGGGTAAATGGGGAGTATTTGAAGAAATACAAACCTGCACTTCGAGAAGTAAAAATATCCAAAGAGTAATTACGCATGCAAAATAATCAAAGCTAACATGGTAAAACAAAAATTGTTTGCCAAAATGGCTAAATTCGTTACAAACAAAAGAACCATGAAGGGTTCAAAAAAGTCATTACATAATTCAGGAATTGATGATTAAATAAAAAGAACTAAAATGGAAGGGAGGCCTTCATGCTGAGGTATTTCGACTTCAGAAGATCCAACCGCTTCTCACAGACGGATTTGGTTGATCTTATGACCTCCGGTTCTGCTTTTAACCTTTGAGCTTTGTCAGCAAAGTCCAGTCCAACTTCAAGCTCTTTCGCCATTTGGGAGTTATCAAATTTCTGGAGCTCAACATTTTGCTTTTTGGCCTTCGACATTCTGGCTTGAAGTTTTCTGATTTGTTCCTCCCAGGAATGGATATTTCGATTGTTGGTTTTGATGGCAGCTTTGTTGTCTTCTTGGGCTTTCTCTAAGTCAGCTAAGCGATTGGTCGACTCTGAGGCATCATCCTATGTAGTCGCTACAGAGCCAGTATAGCTTTCGATGTCTTTTGAGCTTTGCTTGATTTTGGAAACGTCAGAAACAACTTGGTCAATCATAGAGGTTAGTTCCAAGATAACATTTACAATTTCGGGAGAAGTAGTCAGGATGTCAACTTTCTTAAGAAGACCTTTCAAGGCAAGAGGAGAAGTAGGATCAAACTCTATGAGTCGAAACAGGTCACCTTTGAAGACCTTTTCTTTGATCTTTAAAAGTATTTCACTAGTGGGGTCATTGGTCGTTCGACCACCAGACACTGAGGGAGAGCTAAGACTTTTTTTAGACGAGCTTCCCCTAGAGCCAATCAAAGCCTTCAAGTATTCTCGAGGATTGCTCTTCTTCATGGCCGCCAATTCTTCTGTAGAAAGGGTCACAAAGGTGCTGCCTGAATCTTTTCCAGTCGACGAACCAAGATTTGGGTTTGGTTCGACGACTATCTCCTCATGAATGTTTTCATCCTCTTTTTCCTGCTCATCGTCCTCCTCGACATGCTCAGAACTATCAACGAACTCCTCAATAGGCATCGAATAGTTCTGAAGTACATGTCTTCGACTCTTGGAGAGCCATCTTCAGCTTCCTCTTCGATAGAATCATGAGGGTTATCCACTTCTGTGACTGCCTCAGTTTCCATATCCTTCTTCTGATTACCTTCGTGTTCAGAGCCACTGGTGTGAGAATTCTGAGTAATAGTCTTGGGTGGCGAAGTTTTGCGCTGTTCCCTGGCCATTTGATTGATTTTTCTTATTGAGCTCTTCTCAGAATCTTTCGCAGAAGTGGGATGATATGTTGGTTCACCTTCACTGTTGAGGATTGATGGGTTGGTTGATTCGGTAGCTGGTTGAGTCGAAGCTCCTGTATCGTCCTGAAAAATATAATCGAAGTTAATAGTCGAACAAAATTACTAAGGACAAAGAGGTATAAAATTTTTTTGTACCTTAGGAGCTTCTGCCCCAGTGCTTGAGTTGTCGCTTTCAGGCTGGTCTGCAGCCTTCTTCGACATCTCTTCAGGAGTTGGTTCCAAAATGGTTAAGTTGGTGGGTTTCCTTGTCGGGACCTTCACAACTTTTGTTTAAGATTGAGCAAGGGCTTCGCTTATTTTGAGTCGCCTTTTCTTCTTCTTCAGGGGTTGTTCAGCAGTCGGAGACAAATCCTCATCATCCGATTCAACTATCACCAATACGTCCTCCTTTGCCTTCCTTTTCTGAGGAGTTGGGGGAAGATTTCGAGCACCCTGAAAAGGAAAACGTTAGAAAATGTTGGAATACAAAAAGTGGCAAAATTAATAAAGGGTACGAAATACCTTTGTTGTTGTTGCTGTCTTGCTTCCTCCTTCTTCTTTCACTTCTGCAGGCTTCCTAACTGGTGGTTTCTTTGGAGGAATTTTCATGGCTAAAATAAAACAGAAAGTAGTTATTATATGTGAAAGGAAATAAACAAGGAAATGTTGGGTCAAAATCCTCCCGTTCCACGCCTTCATATATTTCAGATTCGATGCAAACATCTTCGATTCCAATATAAAGATGCCCTTTGAAACTGCCTAGTGTATGTTTGGTCAGAACCACCCGCTGAGCTTTAGGTTTTGATTGCTGGTGAAGGATTTTGATAGAATCCCCACAGACGAACCATTCTAGAAATGGAGGGGCAAGGGCCACTCCAAAATCAGCGCTTGGCAGTCGAGGGAATTTGGGAGGAAACATATTGAAATTCGTTTCGTATCGCTTCTCAAGAGGAACATACGAAAGAATCTTTAAGTTCTCCATTTTCTTTAAAAAAAATTCGTTCAGAGTAAAAACTGCGTCACGGACGATTCAACCAAGATCATCTGGTCAATAAACAATTTCAAAGTATTTTTGGAAGGCCTGGATTTCTTTAATGTGCACAGAGAGGAAAGCCTTGTTAATGTGGTGTGTAAATGCAGCCACGTCGAAAAATTCCTCGGCATAGTAAGCCTTTCACTAGTCATCGAATTGTTGAGTACAGAGAAAGCTTGCTTCGAAAGCTACTAGAAGAAGTTGTGTTCGACCAGCATACCTTGCTATTTGCTTAATAGCCACTGCTTCAGTATGAATTTTGTTGTAAAGAAGGAGAGCACTTTTCTTGTCATATATAGGTCGGGGTAAGACTTCAACCAATCCAAACTGTCGAGCGACAAGATTTGGTTGGTAAGTAATCAATGTGACTTGGCTTTTGGAGAGTTTAAATCTGAGGGTTAAAACCCTAGAAGTCAGAAAGGCTTCCCAAATCGCAATAGATTCTCCTGCTTAAGCCTTCGACGGCACTAGGAATGGCCTGGTGAACCACTCAGGACCATACTTCCTTACCACGAAAGGAGCCATATTGGGTGTAAAATCATAACGTTTGGTGAACATCATGATGAAGTTGGTGAAAGTCTGTTGGACAGGTCGACCATCATCAGCAGGTGTCGGTTTCTCCAAACGCGGGCCTTCTACCCTTCGATTCCTCACGTCATCAACATCTTTGTTAATTGGGTTCTTGTGGGGAAGGCAAGCTTCGAGCGAAGCATTCAACCACAACTGAAGAAGCCAGAAGGGTCCAGAAAGGAGTAGATTTCCCTTATCACCGAGGCATTTGAGTTGGGTGACCCCTTCGCTCATGGACTCGTAGAGGCTGGCTAAGATTAATTCGCTCAAGCATAAGTCATGGCCATAATGTAGTTGGTTCACCATGGTTAGAAACTTTCTAGCAACTTGCAGTGACTTCGAGCAGAAAACACAGCATGACAGCCATAGAGCTAGGAAAGCTATATGTTCAACGTCCAATACTTCCACTATGTCCTTATCATGGTAGTGAGATATGTGGGTCGAATAAGTTGCCCTAGAGGTAGTAAAACCTATGCTATCCTCAGCCATAAAGTCAGGGTCGTAAGTATTCCTAGTAGGTTTGAGCCCTGTGATAGCGGCTATGTCGAAAAGAGTAGGTGTCATCATGTCACATGGGAGATAGAGAGTGTAGTGGGTGTTGTCCTAGAAGTATAAGGATGAAATAAGCATATTCGAGCAATAGTCGGGTCCTAATTTCGACAGCATGATTAGGTCATAAATACCCATTTTTTTTCAAACATCAGATTTTGTTTTTCCCAACTTGTTCAACCACCCCAAATAATCAGAGGGATCCTTAAAGGATGGACTCACTCTAAAAACCCGAAAGTTGTTTATGTACCTAAGGTCAATAGCCTCCTCAGTTGGAGGATTGCTTTGATTAGTAGGGTTTGGGTCTTCATTGCTAGCCCTAGGTTTCTTACATTGTCCTACGGGTTTGTATTTATGGTAAGAGGGGAAGAACTCCCTAAGCTTGCTAGAATCTACTTTTAAATCAGACAAAGGACCAAATAAAGCCAATGGTTTGTTAGAAACGGTTAAAGGAATAAGTACCTGGGAAGCATAAATTCTCCTTTTCTCTTCAGCAAGAGGTTCAGGTAGATATTGTTGGTATCCCACCATGGCAGGTCCAAAGATGGAGTCAAACGGAGGAAGTTGAGAAATTTTTTTTGGAGCTCTCGCAGGTTTGCAAGCATCCTTGGTGACCTTGGTAGCATCTTTGGTAGAGCGTGTGGAGGAAGCCATTGTTGGAAGAAAGTGAAGAAGACTGAGTTTTGAAATGCAAGGGTTTCTGGAGAAATTTGAGAGTAAGGGAGAGTAAAAGTGAAAACAATTGTTGGAAAAGGTATTTATAAGTTGGGAAGTGGAAACGGTTTTAAAAAATTGTTGTAATGTTTAAAATGATAGTGGGACACGTGTCTTCCCCACGATTACTGATGAAGCGGTGGTAATAAGTGCCTACTCTCTATGATTTCCTAGACTCTAGGAAAGGTAATAATGATAGAGATTCTTGCGTGATTTGAAGACACGTGTCTGAGGTAGTAATAATGGCTATGACGTCATAGGTCTGCTGAAAGGAAAGTGAACAGTTGGAACTATAAGCAACCGTCGAAGTATCATAAGGACTGAATGAGGCGTCGAATGACATTCTCAAAAAATGCATTTTTCTTCAATGGTGTCGAAAATGACATTTTTGAGGGGCAATTTGTTAGCTCCTAATTTCGACGCCTGATTTTGGATTGAGATTCTTATTCAAAGAAATAGAATTTTTTGAAGTTATGGAAGACTTCGACAGGGACGGTATTTCTAGAGAGTCTGGTCGAAAGTGTCCTTGTACAGAAGAGACACGTTCCATGGACTTAGAAATATTTCTGACATTTTGGAGATATGTTCGACAGAAGCCTAACTAATGATGTTCGGATTCAAATTCAAATAATGGAGGGAAATTTGTCCTTATCCATTTGAGAGAAGGGGACACGTGTAGAGCAGTTGAAGGATGAAGCCATGCAGAATAACATTTGTCTCGCTCTAATTAGTAGGTTGTTAGGGGTAGTTATTTTTTATTATTATAAATAGCAAGTCTTAGTGTCAAGATGTGTGTGTGTTAAAGTTGTACAAATTTCTCAAAATCACTCAGATTATCCGTGTGTAGAGAAAAGAGTTTCTGAAGAAATGTACGTTTTATGTAACACCATTTTTCTTATTCAATGCAATTCAGTTAATCTTTGCCCATAAATTTATCTTTTTTCCTTTACTTTGTTAAGTTATTTTCCAATGTACTTTTAATTATTTTCTCGTATCATTTTTCCTTTAGTATTGTTGAAATAACCTTTTTCCTAAACTATGAAGACTGTCGAATTGTTCATTTCTTTTCAAATACCCTTTTAAATTATATTAGCACATGTCCTAGGATTTAGTTTGGTCGATCCTGCAAATTACCCATTTTATTATAAATTTGGTAGACCATAGGTTGTTTGCTATTTTTCACAGTAAAGAGCTGTGTCTATCGGTTTTCTTAAAGATTTCATGATCAATGATGTGGTATCGTATAGCATTCTTAAATATTCGGATGATACAATCATCATTTTTTATGGTGATTGGTCTAATCTTATTGCTATGTGTCGCTCCCGAGGATTTGCATCCATGGTACAAACGCGAAAGTGGCGCGGAAAACAGAGTCGCCAGCAATGTGTTTTTATCCCAAGAGAGGGAAAGGAAACACTGCGTAAACCCGAGGGAAGGGAAAGAGCATGGTCTCGCGACCAAGAGAAAAGCGTAAGGGAGTCGGTTACGCGAAGGGAAGGTGTTAGCACCCCACACGTCCATCGTACTCGATGGGATCCACGCTTGTTGTCTCGATCAAAGGGTGTGGTCATCTGGAGCTCCACTGCTACTGGAAACGAGAAGGAACAGGAACGGAAAGGAACGAAGAAACGAAGAAGAAAAGAAAAAGAAGTGACTCGATAGGACATCTCTCATCCTATGCCTACGTATTCCCTTGTGCAATAGGAAAGTCAGAGTCAACGTAGTTCGGACACGAACTAGGGGGGAGGTTGCTCGCCAAGACATCGCCGTCTTGTGCCTACGTATCCTTAATCGGATGAGAGAGAGGAAATCAGAGCAGTCGTAGTTCGACCTAACGAGGTCGGTTAGTGTTTTTTATAAGCGACGTTAGATTCGCGTCCGACAGTTAGGGTCGATGCCTGTTTGCGACGAGACGGAAATAACGTGCCCTTTTCTGAAAATGATTTGAGATTAACGATCCCGAAGGATAAAAAAGGTTTGAGTTTGTTTTTTTGTGTTTTAGACAGAAGTGGATTAAAGTTAGTTCGTAACTTACATTGCACTAAAGTCTACCATGCGGGAACGAGTGAATCGCATGGTCGCCCCCAAATGGGACGTATGCTAAACACTCTAGAAGAGGAGGGGGACCCCTCGTTCTTCATTTCCTACATTTAAGGCTCGAGCGCAATATTCGTTATATTTATTAAGTGTTTTAGAAGTGTTATGAGATGAGAAGAGAAGACTCAAAGAAAACACTAAGGGGAAACTAAATGCTCCTAATGTTGTCATGCAAAGGTGGCCCTATAGTTGAGGTTGAAAGGGAAACGTCTACCTAAGTTAGCATACAAAGGGAAGCCTAATGCTAATCCTACTCCAAGCTTAATCGAAAATTAAGTTGGACTAGGTAGCTCTAAGGGAGTGAATCCAAGACTTAAACAAGTCTTGAGATTCAAGGGAAGGAAAGAGTGAAAGAGAAGAAGAAGAAAAAGCGAGTAAAACAAACAAACAGCAGCTACAACAGCGCATCTGCAACAACACAGCAGTAAAAAGCAGCACACAAGTAAAACAGCTTTCCACAGCTCACAATTCAGCACAAAGATAGGTGTAAAATGTCAACCAGCAGCACATACAACAGCATACATGCATATAGACGGCAGTAGAAACAGAGCAGCATGTGATTCGCTTGAATACAAATCAAACATGGCAAAGCAAGCATGCATCAAGCATTACATTTCACAATTAATCAAGATCACAATCACGTCATACACCATGGTACACAATACTTGAATTCATCATGAAAGAATGCACATCATTTGATAATGGACAAGTCAAAACAAGCTCATGAAGTTAAGTGCAAGCAATCATGTTCAAACAAACAACTCCAGCAACATCAACAACAAGTCACAAACAACATGCTCAAGAAGTGTGTTCTATGTGTTCATCGCATCGGGAACGCAACATCGCAAACATGATCATAAACGATAAAAATCCAAGAGTCGCGTGTCGGAAAATTGTGCACATACAATGGTGTGAGGTGCAACAGCATCAAAACAGTCATTAGATGAGTATCATATCAATCCATGAAGATTAAAAGTGAAACGAGATCGAAACATGCTCAAAAATGCACAAAAAACTCACTCTGCAGCAGTGTTAATCGATTAACCAATTGCAGTGCAATTGTGTTAATCGATTAACAGCTCTGAATACACACATTTTGCACTGGTTAATCGATTAACCTAATTGTACTGCAATTGGTTAATCGATTAACACTGTAAAATTAGCACAAAATCAGTTTGAAAAATCACTTCCAGCAGCAAAAGCACTTATCCAATCATCTCCAATGATCATGTAATCAACAATGCATGAAAATTAAATTCAGAAACAACATTCAAACATAATTTAAATTCAATAATCATCAACGTCCACAATCAAGATCAACCAAATGAATCAAAACACATCAAAATTCATGGATCTACATTGTATAAGTTACAATTAAGCTAAAATGAGTATGGATATGAAATTAACCAACCTAAAAAGCTGAGATTTGCTTTGGTAAGTGTTGTAAATAGAATTGGATGAATTCAAGTAGAGAAATCCAAGATCCACAAGCTTCTTGCACTCAAAAGTTGAAGATCCAAGCAATAAGCAACCAAAGCTCCAAAATCACTTTCAATAATCACTTCTGAAAAATAAAAACTAGATCCAAACAAAAATCCAAGTTGAAAAGCTGAAATGTAGTGATGATGAGAGGCTTTAGCTCATGAATTAACAAGTTCCAATGAAGAACTTGTTAATCTTTGAAAGAGAGCTTTGAGTGTGGTTGAAAAATGGAGGTTGAGGATGAAAAAGTGATAGAGAATTGAAAGAATTCTGAAAATTGGGAGTGAAAATATGATCTAGGGTGAAGAGGTTTGGAATGAATTGGTTTAAATAACCCCTAGGTTAGGAGTTAAGTTTGGGTTTAGAGTGAGGTTAAGTGAGTGGAAATTGGGATGAAGTGCGAATTAGGAAAGGAAATGTGGAAATGGAGTGGAAAGAATTTGAATTTTTGAATGGAAAATCAAATCTCTAGATCCTTCTACTGATGTGTAGAATTAAAATGGATGATTAAAAAATTGGATTAAAAAGAAACAGCTCTGAAAATGCAGCATTTGGGCAAAATTCACAATGGTTAATCGATTAACCTAATTGCACTGCAATTGGTTAATCGATTAACACATTCAAAATTTGAATTTTTGCGCCAAAAGGAGGGAAACTTGGATATTCGTCTGGTTCTACCCGTTCAGAACCACAATAGACCTCTGAAACTTGTCATTTGATATTACCACTGGAATACACTTGAAATATGCCGTGAAATGTTTTTTCGCACTCGGATTAAACTGCTGATAACAACTGTCTGGTGTTGAATAACTGATCAAAAATTGACTGCCAGAGTTTCTTATCATCCAATCATTTGATGAGCAAAATAAATGCTCAAAAAGCTTGGAAAGCTATCTGCTTGGCTTTGAACACTATTAAAAATCATACTGGAACTGATGACGCCGTGAGCTGCTGAAAGAAAACCTTGATCCCATGCCCAAAAGAAATATGCAAATGCAAAAATGACAATGCAAATGAAATGAAGCATAAGCCAACAGGGTTAGAAACAATAGGGCAAATTTTGAGGTGTTACAACTGCCCCTATTCAAACTTCATGGATCCGAGGGTATGGAAGCAACGACTTTCAGACAATCGGGATACACGGAGATTGAATACTAAAATAACCTGGAAATTTACAACCTGTGGGGATGATGAAATAACGCGAATACGAGAACGGCCGAAGGCGAACTCGAAAAGGCAGATCGGCCGAAGGCGGACTACACTGGGGATACAAGGATACTACGAGAACGGCCAAAGGCGGACTCGAAAAGAATGACCAAGCCGAAGGTGGGCTTTCAAAGAAAGACTATGCCGAAGGTAGGCTTTGAAACAAAGGATACGAGACCATGCCGAAGGTGGGATCAAAAAAGAAAGACCAAGCCGAAGGTGGGCTTTCAAGGAAAGACTATGCCGAAGGTAGACTTTCAAACAAAGGATACGAGACCAAGCCAAAGGTGGGCTCGAAAAAGAAAGACCAAGCCGAAGGTGGGCATTCAAAGAAAGACTATGCCGAAGGTAGAATTTCAAACAAAGGATATGAGACCATGTCGAAGGTGGACTCGAAAAAGAAAGGCCAAGCCGAAGGTGGGCTTTCAAAGAAAGACTATGCCGAAGGTAGACTCTCAAAGCAAAGGATACGAGACCATGCCGAAGTTGGACTCGAAAAAGAAAGACCAAGCCGAAGGTGGGCTTTCAAAGAAAGACTATGCCGAAGGTATACTTTCAAATAAAGGCTACGAGACCATGCCGAAGGTGGGCTCGAAAAAGAATGACCAAGCCAAAGGTGGGCTTTCAAAGAAAGACTATGCCGAAGGTAGACTCTCAAAGCAAAGGATACGAGACCATGCCGAAGGTGGACTCGAAAAAGAAAGACCAAGCCGAAGGTGGGCTTTCAAAGAAAGACTATGCCGAAGGTAGACTTTCAAACAAAGGCTACGAGACCATGCCGAAGGTGGGCTCGAAAAGGAAAGACCAACCTGAAGGTGGGCTTTCAAAGAAAGACTATGCCGAAGGTAGACTCTCAAAGCAAAGGATACGAGACCATGCCGACGTTGGACTCGAAAAAGAAAGACCAAACCGAAGGTGGGCTTTCAAAGAAAGACTATGCCGAAGGTAGACTTTCAAACAAAGGCTACGAGACCATGACGAAGATGGGCTCGAAAATGAAAGACCAAGCCGAAGGTAGACTTTCAAACAAAAAATACGAGACCATGCCGAAGGTGGGCTCGAAAAAGAAAGGCCAAGCCGAAGGTGGGCTTTCAAAGAAAGACTATGCCGAAGGTAGACTTTCAAACAAAGGATACGAGACCATGCCGAAGGTGGGCTCGAAAAAGAAAGACCAAGCCGAAGGTGGGCTTTCAAAGAAAGACTATGCCGAAGGTAGACTTTCAAATAAAGGATACGAGACCATGCCGAAGTTAGGCTCGAAAAAGAAAGACCAAGCCGAAGGTGGGCTTTCAAAGAAAGATTATGCCGAAGGTAGACTCTCAAACGAAAGATACGAGACCATGCCGAAGGTGGACTCAAAAAAGAAAGACCAAGCCGAAGGTGGGCTTTCAAAGAAAGACTATGCCGAAGGTAGACTTTCAATCAAAGGATACGAGACCATGTCGAAGGTGGACTCGAAAAAGAAAGGCCAAGCCGAAGGTGGGCTTTCAAAGAAAGACTATGCCGAAGGTAGACTCTCAAACGAAAGATACGAGACCATGCCGAATGTGGACTCGAAAAACAAAGACCAAGCCGAAGGTGGGCTTTCAAAGAAAGACTATGCCGAAGGTAGACTCTCAAACGAAAGATACGAGATCATGCCGAAGGTGGACTCGAAAAAGAAAGGCCAAACGAAGGTGGGCTTTCAAAGAAAAACTATGCCAAAGGTAGACTCTCAAACGAAAGATATGAGACCATGCCGAAGGTGGACTCAAAAAAGAAAGACCAAGCCGAAGGTGGGCTTTCAAAGAAAGACTATGCCGAAGGTAGACTTTCAATCAAAGGATACGAGACCATGTCGAAGGTGGACTCGAAAAAGAAAGGCCAAGCCGAAGGTGGGCTTTCAAAGAAAGACTATGCCGAAGGTAGACTCTCAAACGAAAGATACGAGTCCATGCCGAATGTGGACTCGAAAAAGAAAGACCAAGCCGAAGGTGGGCTTTCAAAGAAAGACTATGCCGAAGGTAGACTCTCAAACGAAAGATACGAGATCATGCCGAAGGTGGACTCGAATAAGAAAGGCCAAACGAAGGTGGGCTTTCAAAGAAAAACTATGCCAAAGGTAGACTCTCAAACGAAAGATATGAGACCATGCCGAAGGTGGACTCGAAAAAGAAAGACCAAGCCGAAGGTGGGCTTTCAAAGAAAGACTATGCCGAAGGTAGACTCTCAAACGAAAGATACGAGTCCATGCCGAAGGTGGACTCGAAAAAGAAAGACCAAGCCGAATGTGGACTTTCAAAGAAAGACTATGCCGAAGGTAGACTCTCAAACGAAAGATACGAGACCATGCCGAAGGTGGACTCGAAAAAGAAAGACCAAGCCGAAGGTGGGCTTTCAAAGAAAGACTATGCCGAAGGTAGACTTTCAATCAAAGGATACGAGACCATGCCGAAGGTGGACTCGAAAAAGAAAGGCCAAGCCGAAAGTGGGCTTTCAAAGAAAGACTATGCCGAAGGTAGACTCTCAAACGAAAGATACGAGACCATGCCGAAGGTGGACTCGAAAAAGAAAGACCAAGCCGAAGGTGGGCTTTCAAAGAAAGACAATGCCGAAGGTAGACTCTCAAACGAAAGATACGAGACCATGACGAAGGTGGACTCGAAAAAGAAAGGCCAAGCGAAGGTGGGCTTTCAAAGAAAGACTATGCCGAAGGTAGACTCTCAAACGAAAGATATGAGACCATGCCAAAGGTGGACTCGAAAAAGAAAGACCAAGCCGAAGGTGGGCTTTCAAAGAAAGGCTATGCCGAAGGTAGACTTTCAAACAAAGGATACGAGACCATGCCGAAGGTGGGCTCGAAAAAAGAAAGACCAAGCCGAATGTGGGCTTTTAAAGAAAGACTGTACCGAAGGTAGACTTTCAAACAAAGGATACGAGACCATGCCGAAGGTGGACTTGAAAAAGAAAGACCAAGCCGAAGGTGGGCTTTCAAAGAAAGACTATGCTGAAGGTAGACTTTTAAACGAAGGATCCGAGATCATGCCAAAGGTGGGCTCGAAAAAGAAAGACCAAGCCGAAGGTGGGCTTTCAAAGAAAGACTATGCCGAAGGTAGACTTTCAAACAAAGGCTACGAGACCATGCCGAAGGTGGGCTCGAAAAAGAAAGACCAAGCCTAAGGTAGACTTTCAAACAAAGGATACGAGACCATGCCGAAGGTTGGTTCGAAAAAGAAAGGCCAAGCCGAAGGTGGGATTTCAAAGAAAGACTATGCCGAAGGTAGACTTTCAAACAAAGGATACGAGGCCATGCCGAAGGTGGGCTCGAAAAAGAAAGATCAAGCCGAAGGTGGGCTTTCAAAGAAAGACTATGCCGAAGGTAGACTTTCAAACAAAGGCTACGAGACTATGCCGAAGGTGGGCTCAAAAAAAGAAAGACCAAGCCGAAGGTGGGCTTTCAAAGAAAGACTATGCCGAAGGTAGACTTTCAAACAAAGGATACGAGACCATGCCGAAGGTAGACTCGAAAAAGAAAGGCCAAGCCGAAGGTGGGCTTTCAAAGAAATTCTATGCCGAAGGTAGACTCTCAAACGAAAGATACGAGTCCATGCCGAATGTGGACTTGAAAAAGAAAGACCAAGCCGAAGGTGGGCCTTCAAAGAAAGACTATGCCGAAGGTAGACTCTCAAACGAAAGATACGAGATCATGCCGAAGGTGGACTCGAAAAAGAAAGGCCAAACGAAGGTGGGCTTTCAAAGAAAAACTATGCCGAAGGTAGACTCTCAAACGAAAGATATGAGACCATGCCGAAGGTGGACTCGAAAAAGAAAGACCAAGCCGAAGGTGGGCTTTCAAAGAAAGACTATGCCGAAGGTAGACTCTCAAACGAAAGATACGAGTCCATGCCGAAGGTGGAATCGAAAAAGAAAGACCAAGCCGAATGTGGACTTTCAAAGAAAGACTATGCCGAAGGTAGACTCTCAAACGAAAGATACGAGACCATGCCGAAGGTGGACTCGAAAAAGAAAGACCAAGCCGAAGGTGGGCTTTCAAAGAAAGACTATGCCGAAGGTAGACTTTCAATCAAAGGATACGAGACCATGCCGAAGGTGGACTCGAAAAAGAAAGGCCAAGCCGAAAGTGGGCTTTCAAAGAAAGACTATGCCGAAGGTAGACTCTCAAATGAAAGATACGAGACCATGCCGAAGGTGGACTCGAAAAAGAAAGACCAAGCCGAAGGTGGGCTTTCAAAGAAAGACTATGCCGAAGGTAGACTCTCAAACGAAAGATACGAGACCATGACGAAGGTGGACTCGAAAAAGAAAGGCCAAGCGAAGGTGGGCTTTCAAAGAAAGACTATGCCGAAGGTAGACTCTCAAACGAAAGATATGAGACCATGCCAAAGGTGGACACGAAAAAGAAAGACCAAGCCGAAGGTGGGCTTTCAAAGAAAGACTATGCCGAAGGTAGACTTTCAAACAAAGGATACGAGACCATGCCGAATGTGGACTTGAAAAAGAAAGACCAAGCCGAAGGTGGGCTTTCAAAGAAAGACTATGCTGAAGGTAGACTTTTAAACGAAGGATACGAGATCATGCCAAAGGTGGGCTCGAAAAAGAAAGACCAAGCCGAAGGTGGGCTTTCAAAGAAAGACTATGCCGAAGGTAGACTTTCAAACAAAGGCTACGAGACCATGCCGAAGGTGGGCTCGAAAAAGAAAGACCAAGCCTAAGGTAGACTTTCAAACAAAGGATACGAGACCATGCCGAAGGTTGGCTCGAAAAAGAAAGGCCAAGCCGAAGGTGGGATTTCAAAGAAAGACTATGCCGAAGGTAGACTTTCAAACAAAGGATACGAGACCATGCCGAAGGTGGGCTCGAAAATGAAAGATCAAGCCGAAGGTGGGCTTTCAAATAAAGACTATGCCGAAGGTAGACTTTCAAACAAAGGCTACGAGACTATGCCGAAGGTGGGCTCAAAAAAAGAAAAACCAAGCCGAAGGTGGGCTTTCAAAGAAAGACTATGCCGAAGGTAGACTTTCAAACAAAAGATACGAGACCATGCCGAAGGTAGACTCGAAAAAGAAAGGCCAAGCCGAAGGTGGGCTTTCAAAGAAAGACTATGCCGAAGGTAGACTCTCAAACGAAAGATACGAGACCATGCCGAAGGTGGACTCGAAAAAGAAAGACCAAGCCGAAGGTGGGCTTTCAAAGAAAGACTATGTCGAAGGTAGGCTTTCAAACAAAGGATACGAGACCATGCCGAAGGTGGGCTCGAAAAAGAAAGACCAAGCCGAAAGTAGGCTGTCAAAGAATGACTATGCCGAAGGTAGACTTTCAAACAAAGGATACGAGACCATGCCGAAGGTGGGCTCGAAAAAGAAAGACCAAGCCGAAGGTGGGCTTTCAAAGAAAGACTATGCCAAAGGTAGACTTTCAAATGAAGGATACGATACCATGCCGAAGGTGGGCAAGAAAAAGAAAGACCAAGCCGAAGGTGGGCTTTCAAAGAAAGACTATGCCGAAAGTAGACTCTAAAACGAAAGATATGAGACCATGCCGAAGGTGGACTCGAAAAAGAAAGACCAAGCCGAAGGTGGGCTTTCAAAGAAAGACTATCCCGAAGGTAGACTTTCAATCAAAGGATACGAGACCATGCCGAAGGTGGACTCGAAAACTAAAGGACAAGCCGAAGGTGGGCTTTCAAAGAAAGACTATGCCGAAGGTAGACTCTCAAACGAAAGATACGAGACCATGCCGAAGGTGGACTCAAAAAAGAAAGACCAAGCCGAAGGTGGGCTTTCAAAGAAAGACTATCCTGAAGGTAGACTCTCAAACGAAAGATACGAGACCATACCGAATGTGGACTCGAAAAAGAAAGACCAAGCCGAAGGTGGGCTTTCAAAGAAAGACTATGCCGAAGGTAGACTCTCAAACGAAAGATACGAGACCATGCCGAAGGTGGACTCGAAAAAGAAAGGCCAAACGAAGGTGGGCTTTTAAAGAAAGACTATGCCGAAGGTAGACTCTCAAACGAAAGATATGAGACCATGCTGAAGGTGGACTCGAAAAAGAAAGACTAAGCCGAAGGTGGGCTTTCAAAGAAAGACTATGCCGAAGGTAGACTCTCAAACGAAAGATACGAGACCATGCCGAAGGTGGACTTGAAAAAGAAAGACCAAGCCGAAGGTGGGCTTTCAAAGAAAGACTATGCCGAAGGTAGACTCTCAAACGAAAGATACGAGACCATGCCGAAGGTGGACTCGAAAAAGAAAGACCAAGCCGAAGGCGGGCTATCAAAGAAAGACTATGCCGAAGGTAGACTTTTAATCAAAGGATACGAGACCATGCCAAAGATGGACTCGAAAAAGAAAGGCCAGGCCGAAGGTGGGCTTTCAAAGAAAGACTATGCCAAAGGTAGACTCTCAAACGAAAGATACGAGACCATGCCGAAAGTGGACTCGAAAAAGAAAGATGAAGCCGAAGCTGGGCTTATAAAGAAAGACTGTGCCGAAGGTAGACTCTCAAACGAAAGATACGAGACCATGACGAAGGTGGACTCGAAAAAGAAAGGCCAAGCGAAGGTGGGCTTTCAAAGAAAGACTATGCCGAAGGTAGACTCTCAAACGAAAGATATGAGACCATGCCGAAGGTGGACTCGAAAAAGAAAGACCAAGCCGTAGGTGGGCTTTCAAAGAAAGACTATGCCGAAGGTAGACTTTCAAAGAAAGGATACAAGACCATGCCGAAGGTGGGCTCGAAAAAAGAAAGACCATGCCGAAGGTGGGATTTTAAAGAAAGACTGTGCCGAAGGTAGACTTTCAAACAAAGGATACGAGACCATGCCGAAGGTGGACTTGAAAAAGAAAGACCAAGCCGAAGGTAGACTTTCAAACAAAGGATACGAGACCATGCCGAAGGTTGGCTCGAAAAAGAAAGGCCAAGCCGAAGGTGGGATTTCAAAGAAAGACTATGCCGAAGGTAGACTTTCAAACAAAGGATACGAGACCATGCCGAAGGTGGGCTCGAAAAAGAAAGATCAAGCCGAAGGTGGGCTTTCAAAGAAAGACTATGCCGAAGGTAGACTTTCAAACAAAGGCTACGAGACTATGCCGAAGGTGGGCTCAAAAAAAGAAAAACCAAGCCGAAGGTGGGCTTTCAAAGAAAGACTATGCCGAAGGTAGACTTTCAAACAAAGGATACGAGACCATGCCGAAGGTAGACTCGAAAAAGAAAGGCCAAGCCGAAGGTGGGCTTTCAAAGAAAGACTATGCCGAAGGTAGACTCTCAAACGAAAGATACGAGACCATGCCGAAGGTGGACTCGAAAAAGAAAGACCAAGCCGAAGGCGGGCTTTCAAAGAAAGACTATGCCGAAGGTAGACTTTCAAACAAAGGATACGAGACCATGCCGAATGTGGACTTGAAAAAGAAAGACCAAGCCGAAGGTGGGCTTTCAAAGAAAGACTATGCTGAAGGTAGACTTTTAAACGAAGGATACGAGATCATGCCAAAGGTGGGCTCGAAAAAGAAAGACCAAGCCGAAGGTGGGCTTTCAAAGAAAGACTATGCCGAAGGTAGACTTTCAAACAAAGGCTACGAGACCATGCCGAAGGTGGGCTCGAAAAAGAAAGACCAAGCCTAAGGTAGACTTTCAAACAAAGGATACGAGACCATGCCGAAGGTTGGCTCGAAAAAGAAAGGCCAAGCCGAAGGTGGGATTTCAAAGAAAGACTATGCCGAAGGTAGACTTTCAAACAAAGGATACGAGACCATGCCGAAGGTGGGCTCGAAAAAGAAAGATCAAGCCGAAGGTGGGCTTTCAAAGAAAGACTATGCCGAAGGTAGACTTTCAAACAAAGGCTACGAGACTATGCCGAAGGTGGGCTCAAAAAAAGAAAAACCAAGCCGAAGGTGGGCTTTCAAAGAAAGACTATGCCGAAGGTAGACTTTCAAACAAAGGATACGAGACCATGCCGAAGGTAGACTCGAAAAAGAAAGGCCAAGCCGAAGGTGGGCTTTCAAAGAAAGACTATGTCGAAGGTAGACTCTCAAACGAAAGATACGAGACCATGCCGAAGGTGGACTCGAAAAAGAAAGACCAAGCCGAAGGTGGGCTTTCAAAGAAAGACTATGCCGAAGGTAGGCTTTCAAACAAAGGATACGAGACCATGCCGAAGGTGGGCTCGAAAAAGAAAGACCAAGCCGAAAGTAGGCTTTCAAAGAATGACTATGCCGAAGGTAGACTTTCAAACAAAGGATACGAGACCATGCCGAAGGTGGGCTCGAAAAAGAAAGACCAAGCCGAAGGTGGGCTTTCAAAGAAAGACTATGCCAAAGGTAGACTTTCAAATGAAGGATACGATACCATGCCGAAGGTGGGCAAGAAAAAGAAAGACCAAGCCGAAGGTGGGCTTTCAAAGAAAGACTATGCCGAAGGTAGACTCTAAAACGAAAGATATGAGACCATGCCGAAGGTGGACTCGAAAAAGAAAGACCAAGCCGAAGGTGGGCTTTCAAAGAAAGACTATCCTGAAGGTAGACTTTCAATCAAAGGATACGAGACCATGCCGAAGGTGGACTCGAAAAATAAAGGCCAAGCCGAAGGTGGGCTTTCAAAGAAAGACTATGCCGAAGGTAGACTCTCAAACGAAAGATACGAGACCATGCCGAAGGTGGACTCAAAAAAGAAAGACCAAGCCGAAGGTGGGCTTTCAAAGAAAGACTATGCTGAAGGTAGACTCTCAAACGAAAGATACGAGACCATACCGAATGTGGACTCGAAAAAGAAAGACCAAGCCGAAGGTGGGCTTTCAAAGAAAGACTATGCCGAAGGTAGACTCTCAAACGAAAGATACGAGACCATGCCGAAGGTGGACTCGAAAAAGAAAGGCCAAACGAAGGTGGGCTTTTAAAGAAAGACTATGCCGAAGGTAGACTCTCAAACGAAAGATATGAGACCATGCCGAAGGTGGACTCGAAAAAGAAAGACCAAGCCGAAGGTGGGCTTTCAAAGAAAGACTATGCCGAAGGTAGACTCTCAAACGAAAGATACGAGACCATGCCGAAGGTGGACTCGAAAAAGAAAGACCAAGCCGAAGGTGGGCTTTCAAAGAAAGACTATGCCGAAGGTAGACTTTCAAACAAAGGATACGAGACCATGCCGAATGTGGACTTGAAAAAGAAAGACCAAGCCGAAGGTGGGCTTTCAAAGAAAGACTATGCTGAAGGTAGACTTTTAAACGAAGGATACGAGATCATGCCAAAGGTGGGCTCGAAAAAGAAAGACCAAGCCGAAGGTGGGCTTTCAAAGAAAGACTATGCCGAAGGTAGACTTTCAAACAAAGGCTACGAGACCATGCCGAAGGTGGGCTCGAAAAAGAAAGACCAAGCCTAAGGTAGACTTTCAAACAAAGGATACGAGACCATGCCGAAGGTTGGCTCGAAAAAGAAAGGCCAAGCCGAAGGTGGGATTTCAAAGAAAGACTATGCCGAAGGTAGACTTTCAAACAAAGGATACGAGACCATGCCGAAGGTGGGCTCGAAAAAGAAAGATCAAGCCGAAGGTGGGCTTTCAAAGAAAGACTATGCCGAAGGTAGACTTTCAAACAAAGGCTACGAGACTATGCCGAAGGTGGGCTCAAAAAAAGAAAAACCAAGCCGAAGGTGGGCTTTCAAAGAAAGACTATGCCGAAGGTAGACTTTCAAACAAAGGATACGAGACCATGCCGAAGGTAGACTCGAAAAAGAAAGGCCAAGCCGAAGGTGGGCTTTCAAAGAAAGACTATGCCGAAGGTAGACTCTCAAACGAAAGATACGAGACCATGCCGAAGGTGGACTCGAAAAAGAAAGACCAAGCCGAAGGTGGGCTTTCAAAGAAAGACTATGCCGAAGGTAGGCTTTCAAACAAAGGATACGAGACCATGCCGAAGGTGGGCTCGAAAAAGAAAGACCAAGCCGAAAGTAGGCTTTCAAAGAATGACTATGCCGAAGGTAGACTTTCAAACAAAGGATACGAGACCATGCCGAAGGTGGGCTCGAAAAAGAAAGACCAAGCCGAAGGTGGGCTTTCAAAGAAAGACTATGCCAAAGGTAGACTTTCAAATGAAGGATACGATACCATGCCGAAGGTGGGCAAGAAAAAGAAAGACCAAGCCGAAGGTGGGCTTTCAAAGAAAGACTATGCCGAAGGTAGACTCTAAAACGAAAGTTATGAGACCATGCCGAAGGTGGACTCGAAAAAGAAAGACCAAGCCGAAGGTGGGCTTTCAAAGAAAGACTATCCTGAAGGTAGACTTTCAATCAAAGGATACGAGACCATGCCGAAGGTGGACTCGAAAAATAAAGGCCAAGCCGAAGGTGGGCTTTCAAAGAAAGACTATGCCGAAGGTAGACTCTCAAACGAAAGATACGAGACCATGCCGAAGGTGGACTCAAAAAAGAAAGACCAAGCCGAAGGTGGGCTTTCAAAGAAAGACTATGCTGAAGGTAGACTCTCAAACGAAAGATACGAGACCATACCGAATGTGGACTCGAAAAAGAAAGACCAAGCCGAAGGTGGGCTTTCAAAGAAAGACTATGCCGAAGGTAGACTCTCAAACGAAAGATACGAGACCATGCCGAAGGTGGACTCGAAAAAGAAAGGCCAAACGAAGGTGGGCTTTTAAAGAAAGACTATGCCGAAGGTAGACTCTCAAACGAAAGATATGAGACCATGCCGAAGGTGGACTCGAAAAAGAAAGACCAAGCCGAAGGTGGGCTTTCAAAGAAAGACTATGCCGAAGGTAGACTCTCAAACGAAAGATACGAGACCATGCCGAAGGTGGACTTGAAAAAGAAAGACCAAGCCGAAGGTGGGCTTTCAAAGAAAGACTATGCCGAAGGTAGACTCTCAAACGAAAGATACGAGACCATGCCGAAGGTGGACTCGAAAAAGAAAGACCAAGCCGAAGGCGGGCTTTCAAAGAAAGACTATGCCGAAGGTAGACTTTTAATCAAAGGATACGAGACCATGCCGAAGATGGACTCGAAAAAGAAAGGCCAGGCCGAAGGTGGGCTTTCAAAGAAAGACTATGCCAAAGGTAGACTCTCAAACGAAAGATACGAGACCATGCCGAAGGTGGACTCGAAAAAGAAAGATGAAGCCGAAGCTGGGCTTATAAAGAAAGACTGTGCCGAAGGTAGACTCTCAAACGAAAGATACGAGACCATGACGAAGGTGGACTCGAAAAAGAAAGGCCAAGCGAAGGTGGGCTTTCAAAGAAAGACTATGCCGAAGGTAGACTCTCAAACGAAAGATATGAGACCATGCCGAAGGTGGACTCGAAAAAGAAAGACCAAGCCGTAGGTGGGCTTTCAAAGAAAGACTATGCCGAAGGTAGACTTTCAAAGAAAGGATACGAGACCATGCCGAAGGTGGGCTCGAAAAAAGAAAGACCATGCCGAAGGTGGGATTTTAAAGAAAGACTGTGCCGAAGGTAGACTTTCAAACAAAGGATACGAGACCATGCCGAAGGTGGACTTGAAAAAGAAAGACCAAGCCGAAGGTGGGCTTTCAAAGAAAGACTATGCCGAAGGTAGACTTTTAAACGAAGGATACGAGACCATGCCGAAGGTGGGCTCGAAAAATAAAGACCAAGCCGAATGTGGGCTTTCAAAGAAAGACTATGCCGAAGGTAGACTTTCAAACAAAGGCTACGAGACCATGCCGAAGGTGGACTCGAAAAAGAAAGGCAAAGCCGAAGGTGGGCTTTCAAAAAAAGACTATGCCGAAGGTAGACTCTCAAACGAAAGATACGAGATCATGCCGAAGATGGACTCAAAAAAGAAAGGCCAAGCCGAAGGTGAGCTTTCAAAGAAAGACTATGCCGAAGGTAGACTCTCAAACGAAAGATACGAGACCATGCCGAAGGTGGACTCGAAAAAGAAAGACCAAGCCGAAGGTGGGCTTTCAAAGAAAGACTATGCCGAAGGTAGACTCTCAAACGAAAGATACAAGACCATGCCGAAGGTGGACTCAAAAAAGAAAGACCAAGCCGAAGGTGGGCTTTCAAAGAAAGACTATGCTGAAGGTAGACTCTCAAACGAAAGATACGAGACCATACCAAATGTCGACTCGAAAAAGAAAGACCAAGCCGAAGGTGGGCTTTCAAAGAAAGACTATGCCGAAGGTAGACTCTCAAACGAAAGATACGAGACCATGCCGAAGGTGGACTCGAAAAAGAAAGGCCAAACGAAGGTGGGCTTTTAAAGAAAGACTATGCCGAAGGTAGACTCTCAAACGAAAGATATGAGACCATGCCGAAGGTGGACTCGAAAAAGAAAGACCAAGCCGAAGGTGGGCTTTCAAAGAAAGACTATGCCGAAGGTAGACTCTCAAACGAAAGATACGAGACCATGCCGAAGGTGGACTTGAAAAAGAAAGACCAAGCCGAAGGTGGGTTTTCAAAGAAAGACTATGCCGAAGGTAGACTCTCAAACGAAAGATACGAGACCATGCCGAAGGTGGACTCGAAAAAGAAAGACCAAGCCGAAGGCGGGCTTTCAAAGAAAGACTATGCCGAAGGTAGACTTTTAATCAAAGGATACGAGACCATGCCGAAGATGGACTCGAAAAAGAAAGGCCAGGCCGAAGGTGGGCTTTCAAAGAAAGACTATGCCAAAGGTAGACTCTCAAACGAAAGATACGAGACCATGCCGAAAGTGGACTCGAAAAAGAAAGATGAAGCCGAAGCTGGGCTTTCAAAGAAAGACTATGACGAAGGTAGACTCTCAAACGAAAGATACGAGACCATGTCGAAGGTGGACTCGAAAAAGAAAGACCAAGCCAAAGATGGGCTTATAAAGAAAGACTGTGCCGAAGGTAGACTCTCAAACGAAAGATACGAGACCATGATGAAGGTGGACTCGAAAAAGAAAGGCCAAGCGAAGGTGGGTTTCAAAGAAAGACTATGCCGAAGGTAGACTCTCAAACGAAAGATATGAGACCATGCCGAAGGTGGACTCGAAAAAGAAAGACCAAGCCGTAGGTGGGCTTTCAAAGAAAGACTATGCCGAAGGTAGACTTTCAAAGAAAGGATACGAGACCATGCCGAAGGTGGGCTCGAAAAAAGAAAGACCAAGCCGAAGGTGGGATTTTAAAGAAAGACTGTGCCGAAGGTAGACTTTCAAACAAAGGATACGAGACCATGCCGAAGGTGGACTTGAAAAAGAAAGACCAAGCCGAAGGTGGGCTTTCAAAGAAAGACTATGCCGAAGGTAGACTTTTAAACGAAGGATACGAGACCATGCCGAAGGTGGGCTCGAAAAATAAAGACCAAGCCGAATGTGGGCTTTCAAAGAAAGACTATGCCGAAGGTAGACTTTCAAACAAAGGCTACGAGACCATGCCGAAGGTGGACTCGAAAAAGAAAGGCCAAGCCGAAGGTGGGCTTTCAAAAAAAGACTATGCCGAAGGTAGACTCTCAAACGAAAGATACGAGACCATGCCGAAGATGGACTCGAAAAAGAAAGGCCAAGCCGAAGGTGAGCTTTCAAAGAAAGACTATGCCGAAGGTAGACTCTCAAACGAAAGATACGAGACCATGCCGAAGGTGGACTCGAAAAAGAAAGACCAAGCCGAAGGTGGTATTTCAAAGAACGACTATGCCGAAGGTAGACTCTCAAACGAAAGATACGAGACCATGCCGAAGGTGGACTCGAAAAAGAAAGACCAAGCCGAAGGTGGGCTTTCAAAGAAAGACTATGCCGAAGGTAAACTCTCAAACGAAAGATACGAGACCATGCCGAAGGTGGACTTGAAAAAGAAAGGCCAAACGAAGGTGGGATTTTAAAGAAAGACTATGCCGAAGGTAGACTCTCAAGCGAAAGATATGAGACCATGCCGAAGGTGGACTCGAAAAAGAAAGACCAAGCCGAAGGTGGGCTTTCAAAGAAAGACTATGCCGATGGTAGACTTTCAATCAAACGATACGAGACCATGCCGAAGGTGGAATCGAAAAAGAAAGGCCAAGCCGAAGGTGGGATTTCAAAGAAAGACTACGCCGAAGGTATACTCTCAAACGAAAGATACGAGACCATGCCGAAGGTGGACTCGAATAAGAAAGACGAAGCCGAAGCTGGGATTTCAAAGAAAGACTATGCCGAAGGTAGACTCTCAAACGAAAGATACGAGACCATGACGAAGGTGGACTCGAAAAAGAAAGACCAAGCCGAAGATGGGCTTATAAAGAAAGACTGTGCCGAAGGTAGACTCTCAAACGAAAGATACGAGACCATGATGAAGGTGGACTCGAAAAAGAAAGGCCAAGCGAAGGTGGGTTTCAAAGAAAGACTATGCCGAAGGTAGACTCTCAAACGAAAGATATGAGACCATGCCGAAGGTGGACTCGAAAAAGAAAGACCAAGCCGTAGGTGGGCTTTCAAAGAAAGACTATGCCGAAGGTAGACTTTCAAAGAAAGGATACGAGACCATGCCGAAGGTGGGCTCGAAAAAAGAAAGACCAAGCCGAAGGTGGGATTTTAAAGAAAGACTGTGCCGAAGGTAGACTTTCAAACAAAGGATACGAGACCATGCCGAAGGTGGACTTGAAAAAGAAAGACCAAGCCGAAGGTGGGCTTTCAAAGAAAGACTATGCCGAAGGTAGACTTTTAAACGAAGGATACGAGACCATGCCGAATGTGGGCTCGAAAAATAAAGACCAAGCCGAATGTGGGCTTTCAAAGAAAGACTATGCCGAAGGTAGACTTTCAAACAAAGGCTACGAGACCATGCCGAAGGTGGACTCGAAAAAGAAAGGCCAAGCCGAAGGTGGGCTTTCAAAAAAAGACTATGCCGAAGGTAGACTCTCAAACGAAAGATACGAGACCATGCCGAAGATGGACTCGAAAAAGAAAGGCCAAGCCGAAGGTGAGCTTTCAAAGAAAGACTATGCCGAAGGTAGACTCTCAAACGAAAGATACGAGACCATGCCGAAGGTGGACTCGAAAAAGAAAGACTAAGCCGAAGGTGGTATTTCAAAGAACGACTATGCCGAAGGTAGACTCTCAAACGAAAGATACGAGACCATGCCGAAGGTGGACTCGAAAAAGAAAGACCAAGCCGAAGGTGGGCTTTCAAAGAAAGACTATGCCGAAGGTAAACTCTCAAACGAAAGATACGAGACCATGCCGAAGGTGGACTTGAAAAAGAAAGGCCAAACGAAGGTGGGATTTTAAAGAAAGACTATGCCGAAGGTAGACTCTCAAGCGAAAGATATGAGACCATGCCGAAGGTGGACTCGAAAAAGAAAGACCAAGCCGAAGGTGGGCTTTCAAAGAAAGACTATGCCGATGGTAGACTTTCAATCAAACGATACGAGACCATGCCGAAGGTGGAATCGAAAAAGAAAGGCCAAGCCGAAGGTGGGATTTCAAAGAAAGACTACGCCGAAGGTATACTCTCAAACGAAAGATACGAGACCATGCCGAAGGTGGACTCGAATAAGAAAGACGAAGCCGAAGCTGGGATTTCAAAGAAAGACTATGCCGAAGGTAGACTCTCAAACGAAAGATACGAGACCATGACGAAGGTGGACTCGAAAAAGAAAGACCAAGCCGAAGATGGGCTTTTAAAGAAAGACTATGTCGAAGGTAGACTTTCAAAGAAAGGATACGAGACCATGCCGAAGGTGGGCTCGAAAAAAGAAAGACCAAGCCGAAGGTGGGATTTTAAAGAAAGACTGTGCCGAAGGTAGACTTTCAAACAAAGGATACGAGACCATGCCGAAGGTGGACTTGAAAAAGAAAGACCAAGCCGAAGGTGGGCTTTCAAAGAAAGACTATGCCGAAGGTAGACTTTTAAACGAAGGATACGAGACCATGCCGAAGGTGGGCTCGAAAAATAAAGACCAAGCCGAATGTGGGCTTTCAAAGAAAGACTATGCCGAAGGTAGACTTTCAAACAAAGGCTACGAGACCATGCCGAAGGTGGACTCGAAAAAGAAAGGCCAAGCCGAAGGTGGGCTTTCAAAAAAAGACTATGCCGAAGGTAGACTCTCAAACGAAAGATACGAGACCATGCCGAAGATGGACTCGAAAAAGAAAGGCCAAGCCGAAGGTGAGCTTTCAAAGAAAGACTATGCCGAAGGTAGACTCTCAAACGAAAGATACGAGACCATGCCGAAGGTGGACTCGAAAAAGAAAGACCAAGCCGAAGGTGGGCTTTCAAAGAAAGACTATGCCGAAGGTAGACTCTCAAACGAAAGATACGAGACCATGCCGAAGGTGGACTCGAAAAAGAAAGACCAAGCCGAAGGTGGGCTTTCAAAGAAAGACTATGCCGAAGGTAAACTCTCAAACGAAAGATACGAGACCATGCCGAAGGTGGACTTGAAAAAGAAAGGCCAAACGAAGGTGGGATTTTAAAGAAAGACTATGCCGAAGGTAGACTCTCAAGCGAAAGATATGAGACCATGCCGAAGGTGGACTCGAAAAAGAAAGACCAAGCCGAAGGTGGGCTTTCAAAGAAAGACTATGCCGAAGGTAGACTTTCAATCAAAGGATACGAGACCATGCCGAAGGTGGAATCGAAAAAGAAAGGCCAAGCCGAAGGTGGGATTTCAAAGAAAGACTACGCCGAAGGTATACTCTCAAACGAAAGATACGAGACCATGCCGAAGGTGGTCTCGAATAAGAAAGACGAAGCCGAAGCTGGGCTTTCAAAGAAAGACTATGCCGAAGGTAGACTCTCAAACGAAAGATACGAGACCATGACGAAGGTGGACTCGAAAAAGAAAGACCAAGCCGAAGATGGGCTTTTAAAGAAAGACTATGTCGAAGGTAGACTCTCAAACGAAAGATACGAGACCATGACGAAGGTGGACTCGAAAAAGAAAGGCCAAGCGAAGGTGGGCTTTCAAAGAAAGACAATGCCGAAGGTAGACTCTCAAACGAAAGATATGAGACCATGTCGAAGGTGGACTTGAAAAAGAAAGACCAAGCCGAAGGTGGGCTTTCAAAGAAAGACTATGCCGAAGGTAGACTTTCAAACAAAGCATACGAGACCATGCCGAAGGTGGGCTCGAAAAAAGAAAGACCAAGCCGAAGGTGGGCTTTTAAAGAAAGACTGTGTCGAAGGTAGACTTTCAAACAAAGGATACGAGACCATGCCGAAGGTGGACTTGAAAAAGAAAGACCAAGCCGAAGGTGGGCTTTCAAAGAAAGACTATGCCGAAGGTAGACTTTTAAACGAAGGATACGAGACCATGCCGAAGGTGGGCTCGAAAAAGAAAGACCAAGCCGAAGGTGGGCTTTCAAAGAAAGACTATGCCGAAGGTAGACTTTCAAACAAAGGCTACGAGACCATGCCGAAGGTGGGCTCGAAAATGAAAGACCAAGCTGAAGGTGGGCTTTCAAAGAAAGTCTATGCCGAAGGTAGACTTTCAAAGCAAAGGATACGAGACCATGTCGAAGGTGGACTCGAAAAAGAAAGACCAAGCCGAAGGTGGGCTTTCAAAGAAAGACTATGCCGAAGGTAGACTCTCAAATGAAAGATACGAGACCATGCCGAAGGTGGACTTGAAAAAGAAAGACCAAGCCGAAGGTGGGCTTTCAAAGAAAGACTATGCCGAAGGTAGACTCTCAAACGAAAGATACGAGACCATGCCGAAGGTGGACTCAAAAAAGAAAGACCAAGCCGAAGGTGGGCTTTCAAAGAAAGACTATGCCGAAGGTATACTTTCAATCAAAGGATACGAGACCATGCCGAAGGTGGACTCGAAAAAGAAAGGCCAAGCCGAAGGTGGGCTTTCAAAGAAAGACTATGCCGAAGGTAGACTCTCAAACGAAAGAGATGAGACCATGCCGAAGGTGGACTCGAAAATGAAAGACCAAGCCGAAGCTGGGCTTTCAAAGAAAGACTATACCGAAGGTAGACTCTCAAACGAAAGATACGAGACCATGCCGAAGGTGGACTCGAAAAAGAAAGACCAAGCCGAAGATGGGCTTTTAAAGAAAGACTATGCCGAAGGTAGGCTCTCAAACGAAAGATACGAGTCCATGACGAAGGTGGACTCGAAAAAGAAAGGCCAAGCGAAGGTGAGCTTTCAAAGAAAGACTATTCCGAAGGTAGACTCTCAAACGAAAAATATGAGACCATGCCGAAGGTGGACTCGAAAAAGAAAGACCATGCCGAAGGTGGGCTTTCAAAGAAAGACTATGCCGAAGGTAGACTTTCAAACAAAGGATACGAGACCATGCCGAAGGTGGGCTCGAAAAAAGAAAGACCAAGCCGAAGGTGGGCTTTTAAAGAAAGACTGTGCCGAAGGTAGACTTTCAAACAAAGGATACGAGACCATGCCGAAGGTGGACTTGAAAAAGAAAGACCAAGCCGAAGGTGGGCTTTCAAAGAAAGACTATGCCGAAGGTAGACTTTTAAACGAAGGATACGAGACCATGCCGAAGGTGGGCTCGAAAAAGAAAGACCAAGCCGAAGGTGGGCTTTCAAAGAAAGACTATGCCGAAGGTAGACTTTCAAACAAAGGCTACGAGACCATGCCGAAGGTGGACTCGAAAAAGAAAGGCCAAGCCGAAGGTGGGCTTTCAAAGAAAGATTATGCCGAAGGTAGACTCTCAAAGCAAAGGATACGAGACCATGCCGAAGGTGGACTCGAAAAAGAAAGACCAAGCCGAAGGTGGGCTTTCAAAGAAAGACTATGCCGAAGGTAGACTTTCAAACAAAGGATACGAGACCATGCCGAAGGTGGGCTCAAAAAAGAAAGACCAAGACGAAGGTAGGCTTTCAAAGAATGACTATGCCGAAGGTAGACTTTCAAACAAAGGATACGAGACCATGCCGAAGGTGGGCTCGAAAAAGAAAGACCAAGCCGAAGGTGGGCTTTCAAAGAAAGATCATGCCGAAGGTAGACTTTGAAATGAAGGATACGAGACCATGCCGAAGGTGGGCTCGAAAAATAAAGACTAAGCCGAAGGTGGGCTTTCAAAGAAAGACTATCCCGAAGGTAGACTCTCAAACGAAAGATATGAGACCATGCCGAAGGTGGACTCGAAAAAGAAAGACCAAGCCGAAGGTGGGCTTTCAAAGAAAGACTATGCCGAAGGTAAACTTTCAATCAAAGGATACGAGACCATGCCGAAGGTGGACTTGAAAAAGAAAGGCCAAGCCGAAGGTGGGCTTTCAAAGAAAGACTATGCCGAAGGTAGACTCTCAAACGAAAGATACGAGACCATGCCGAAGGTGGACTCGAAAAAGAAAGACCAAGCCGAAGGTGGGCTTTCAAAGAAAGACTATGCCGAAGGTAGACTCTCAAACGAAAGATACGAGACCATGCCGAAGGTGGACTCGAAAAAGAAAGGACAAACGAAGGTGGGCTTTTAAAGAAAGACTATGCCGAAGGTAGACTCTCAAACGAAAGATATGAGACCATGCCGAAGGTGGACTTGAAAAAGAAAGACCAAGCCGAAGGTGGGCTTTCAAAGAAAGACTATGCCGAAGGTAGACTCTCAAACGAAAGATACGAGACCATGCCGAAGGTGGACTTGAAAAAGAAAGACCAAGCCGAATGTGGGCTTTCAAAGAAAGACTATGCCGAAGGTAGACTCTCAAACAAAAGATACGAGACCATGCCGAAGGTGGACTCTAAAAAGAAAGACCAAGCCGAAGGTGGGCTTTCAAAGAAAGACTATGCCGAAGGTGGGCTTTCAAAGAAAGACTATGCCGAAGGTAGACTTTCAATCAAAGGATACGAGACCATGCCGAAGGTGGAATCGAAAAAGAAAGGCCAAGCCGAAGGTGGGATTTCAAAGAAAGACTATGCCGAAGGTAGACTCTCAAACGAAAGATACGAGACCATGCCGAAGGTGGACTCGAAAAAGAAAGACGAAGCCGAAGCTGGGCTTTCAAAGAAAGATTATGCCGAAGGTAGACTCTCAATCGAAAGATACGAGACCATGACGAAGGTGGACTCGAAAAAGAAAGACCAAGCCGAAGATGGGTTTTTAAAGAAAGACTCTGTCGAAGGTAAACTGCCAAACCAAAGATACGAGACCATGACGAAGGTGGACTTGAAAAAGAAAGGCCAAGCAAAGGTGGGCTTTCAAAGAAAGACTATGCCGAAGGTAGACTCTCAAACGAAAGATATGAGACCATGCCGAAGGTGGACTCGAAAAAGAAAGACCAAGGCGAAGGTGGGCTTTCAAAGAAAGACTATGCCGAAGGTAGACTTTCAAACAAAGGATACGAGACCATGCCGAAGGTGGGCTCGAAAAAAGAAAGACCAAGCCGAAGGTGGGCTTTTAAAGAAAGACTGTGCCGAAGGTAGACTTTCAAACAAAGGATACGAGACCATGCCGAAGGTGGACTTGAAAAAGAAAGACCAAGCCGAAGGTGGGCTTTCAAAGAAAGACTATGCCGAAGGTAAACTTTTAAATGAAGGATACGAGACCATGCTGAAGGTGGGCTCGAAAAAGAAAGACCAAGCCGAAGGTGGGCTTTCAAAGAAAGACTATGCCGAAGGTAGACTTTCAAACAAAGGCTACGAGACCATGCCGAAGGTGGGCTCGAAAAAGAAAGACCAAGCCGAAGGTGGGCTTTCAAAGAAAGACTATGCCGAAGGTAAACTTTTAAATGAAGGATACGAGACCATGCCGAAGGTGGGCTCGAAAAAGAAAGACCAAGCCGAAGGTGGGCTTTCAAAGAAAGACTATGCCGAAGGTAGACTTTCAAACAAAGGCTACGAGACCATGCCGAAGGTGGGCTCGAAAAAGAAAGACCAAGCCGAAGGTGGGCTTTCAAAGAAAGACTATGCCGAAGGTAGACTCTCAAAGCAAAGGATACGAGACCATGTCGAAGGTGGACTCGAAAAAGAAAGACCAAGCCGAAGGTGGGCTTTCAAAGAAATACTATGCCGAAGGTAGACTCTCAAACGAAAGATACGAGACCATGCCGAAGGTGGACTTGAAAAAGAAAGACCAAGCCGAAGGTGGGCTTTCAAAGAAAGACTATGCCGAAGGTAGACTCTCAAACGAAAGATACGAGACCATGCCGAAGGTGGACTTGAAAAAGAAAGACCAAGCCGAAGGTGGGCTTTCAAAGAAAGACTATGCCGAAGGTAGACTCTCAAACGAAAGATACGAGACCATGGCGAAGGTGGACTCAAAAAAGAAAGACCAAGCCGAATGTGGGCTTTCAAAGAAAGACTATGCCGAAGGTAGACTCTCAAACGAAAGATATGAGACCATGCCGAAGGTGGACTCGAAAAAGAAAGACCAAGCCGAAGGTGGGCTTTCAAAGAAAGACTATGCCGAAGGTAGACTTTCAAACAAAGGATACGAGACCATGCCGAAGGTGGGCTCGAAAAAAGAAAGACCAAGCCGAAGGTGGGCTTTTAAAGAAAGACTGTGCCGAAGGTAGACTTTCAAACAAAGGATACGAGACCATGCCGAAGGTGGACTTGAAAAAGAAAGACCATGCCGAAGGTGGGCTTTCAAAGAAAGACTATGCCGAAGGTAAACTTTTAAACGAAGGATACGAGACCATGCCGAAGGTGGGCTCAAAAAAGAAAGACCAAGCTTTCAAAGAAAGACTATGCCGAAGGTAGACTTTCAAACAAAGGCTACGAGACCGTGCCGAAGGTGGGCTCGAAAAAGAAAGACCAAGCCGAAGGTGGGCTTTCAAAGAAAGACTATGCCGAAGGTAGACTCTCAAAGCAAAGGATACGAGACCATGTCGAAGGTGGACTCGAAAAAGAAAGACCAAGCCGAAGGTGGGCTTTCAAAGAAAGACTATGCCGAAGGTAGACTCTCAAACGAAAGATACGAGACCATGCCGAAGGTGGACTTGAAAAAGAAAGACCAAGCCGAAGGTGGGCTTTCAAAGAAAGACTATGCCGAAGGTAGACTCTCAAACGAAAGATACGAGACTATGGCGAAGGTGGACTCAAAAAAGAAAGACCAAGCCGAATGTGGGCTTTCAAAGAAAGACTATGCCGAAGGTAGACTTTCAATCAAAGGATATGAGACCATGCCGAAGGTGGACTCGAAAAAGAAAGGCCAAGCCGAAGGTGGGCTTTCAAAGAAAGACTGTGCCGAAGGTAGACTCTCAAACGAAAGATACGAGACCATGCCGAAGGTGGACTCAAAAAAGAAAGACCAAGCCGAAGGTGGGCTTTCAAAGAAACACTATGCCGAAGGTAGACTCTCAAACGAAAGATAATTGACCATGCCGAAGGTGGACTCGAAAAAGAAAGACCAAGCCGAAGGTGGGCTTTCAAAGAAAGACTATGCCGAAGGTAGACTTTCAAACAAAGGATACGAGACCATGCCGAAGGTGGGCTCGAAAAAAGAAAGACCAAGCCGAAGGTGGGCTTTTAAAGAAAGACTGTGCCGAAGGTAGACTTTCAAACAAAGGATACGAGACCATGCCGAAGGTGGACTTGAAAAAGAAAGACCAAGCCGAAGGTGGGCTTTCAAAGAAAGACTATGCCGAAGGTAAACTTTTAAATGAAGGATACGAGACCATGCCGAAGGTGGGCTCGAAAAAGAAAGACCAAGCCGAAGGTGGGCTTTCAAAGAAAGACTATGCCGAAGGTAGACTTTCAAACAAAGGCTACGAGACCATGCCGAAGGTGGGCTCGAAAAAGAAAGACCAAGCCGAAGGTGGGCTTTCAAAGAAAGACTATGCCGAAGGTAAACTTTTAAATGAAGGATACGAGACCATGCCGAAGGTGGGCTCGAAAAAGAAAGACCAAGCCGAAGGTGGGCTTTCAAAGAAAGACTATGCCGAAGGTAGACTTTCAAACAAAGGCTACGAGACCATGCCGAAGGTGGGCTCGAAAAAGAAAGACCAAGCCGAAGGTGGGCTTTCAAAGAAAGACTATGCCGAAGGTAGACTCTCAAAGCAAAGGATACGAGACCATGTCGAAGGTGGACTCGAAAAAGAAAGACCAAGCCGAAGGTGGGCTTTCAAAGAAATACTATGCCGAAGGTAGACTCTCAAACGAAAGATACGAGACCATGCCGAAGGTGGACTTGAAAAAGAAAGACCAAGCCGAAGGTGGGCTTTCAAAGAAAGACTATGCCGAAGGTAGACTCTCAAACGAAAGATACGAGACCATGCCGAAGGTGGACTTGAAAAAGAAAGACCAAGCCGAAGGTGGGCTTTCAAAGAAAGACTATGCCGAAGGTAGACTCTCAAACGAAAGATACGAGACCATGGCGAAGGTGGACTCAAAAAAGAAAGACCAAGCCGAATGTGGGCTTTCAAAGAAAGACTATGCCGAAGGTAGACTCTCAAACGAAAGATATGAGACCATGCCGAAGGTGGACTCGAAAAAGAAAGACCAAGCCGAAGGTGGGCTTTCAAAGAAAGACTATGCCGAAGGTAGACTTTCAAACAAAGGATACGAGACCATGCCGAAGGTGGGCTCGAAAAAAGAAAGACCAAGCCGAAGGTGGGCTTTTAAAGAAAGACTGTGCCGAAGGTAGACTTTCAAACAAAGGATACGAGACCATGCCGAAGGTGGACTTGAAAAAGAAAGACCATGCCGAAGGTGGGCTTTCAAAGAAAGACTATGCCGAAGGTAAACTTTTAAACGAAGGATACGAGACCATGCCGAAGGTGGGCTCAAAAAAGAAAGACCAAGCTTTCAAAGAAATACTATGCCGAAGGTAGACTTTCAAACAAAGGCTACGAGACCGTGCCGAAGGTGGGCTCGAAAAAGAAAGACCAAGCCGAAGGTGGGCTTTCAAAGAAAGACTATGCCGAAGGTAGACTCTCAAAGCAAAGGATACGAGACCATGTCGAAGGTGGACTCGAAAAAGAAAGACCAAGCCGAAGGTGGGCTTTCAAAGAAAGACTATGCCGAAGGTAGACTCTCAAACGAAAGATACGAGACCATGTCGAAGGTGGACTTGAAAAAGAAAGACCAAGCCGAAGGTGGGCTTTCAAAGAAAGACTATGCCGAAGGTAGACTCTCAAACGAAAGATACGAGACCATGGCGAAGGTGGACTCAAAAAAGAAAGACCAAGCCGAATGTGGGCTTTCAAAGAAAGACTATGCCGAAGGTAGACTTTCAATCAAAGGATATGAGACCATGCCGAAGGTGGACTCGAAAAAGAAAGGCCAAGCCGAAGGTGGGCTTTCAAAGAAAGACTGTGCCAAAGGTAGACTCTCAAACGAAAGATACGAGACCATGCCGAAGGTGGACTCAAAAAAGAAAGACCAAGCCGAAGGTGGGCTTTCAAAGAAAGACTATGCCGAAGGTAGACTTTCAAACAAAGGCTACGAGACCATGCCGAAGGTGGGCTCGAAAATGAAAGACCAAGCTGAAGGTGGGCTTTCAAAGAAAGTCTATGCCGAAGGTAGACTCTCAAAGCAAAGGATACGAGACCATGTCGAAGGTGGACTCGAAAAAGAAAGACCAAGCCGAAGGTGGGCTTTCAAAGAAAGACTATGCCGAAGGTAGACTCTCAAATGAAAGATACGAGACCATGCCGAAGGTGGACTTGAAAAAGAAAGACCAAGCCGAAGGTGGGCTTTCAAAGAAAGACTATGCCGAAGGTAGACTCTCAAACGAAAGATACGAGACCATGCCGAAGGTGGACTCAAAAAAGAAAGACCAAGCCGAAGGTGGGCTTTCAAAGAAAGACTATGTCGAAGGTATACTTTCAATCAAAGGATACGAGACCATGCCGAAGGTGGACTCGAAAAAGAAAGGCCAAGCCGAAGGTGGGCTTTCAAAGAAAGACTATGCCGAAGGTAGACTCTCAAACGAAAGAGATGAGACCATGCCGAAGGTGGACTCGAAAATGAAAGACCAAGCCGAAGCTTTGCTTTCAAAGAAAGACTATACCGAAGGTAGACTCTCAAACGAAAGATACGAGACCATGCCGAAGGTGGACTCGAAAAAGAAAGACCAAGCCGAAGATGGGCTTTTAAAGAAAGACTATGCCGAAGGTAAGCTCTCAAATGAAAGATACGAGTCCATGACGAAGGTGGACTCGAAAAAGAAAGGCCAAGCGAAGGTGGCTTTCAAAGAAAGACTATTCCGAAGGTAGACTCTCAAACGAAAAATATGAGACCATGCCGAAGGTGGACTCGAAAAAGAAAGACCATGCCGAAGGTGGGCTTTCAAAGAAAGACTATGCCGAAGGTAGACTTTCAAACAAAGGATACGAGACCATGCCGAAGGTGGGCTCGAAAAAAGAAAGACCAAGCCGAAGGTGGGCTTTTAAAGAAAGACTGTGCCGAAGGTAGACTTTCAAACAAAGGATACGAGACCATGCCGAAGGTGGACTTGAAAAAGAAAGACCAAGCCGAAGGTGGGCTTTCAAAGAAAGACTATGCCGAAGGTAGACTTTTAAACGAAGGATACGAGACCATGCCGAAGGTGGGCTCGAAAAAGAAAGACCAAGCCGAAGGTGGGCTTTCAAAGAAAGACTATGCCGAAGGTAGACTTTCAAACAAAGGCTACGAGACCATGCCGAAGGTGGACTCGAAAAAGAAAGGCCAAGCCGAAGGTGGGCTTTCAAAGAAAGATTATGCCGAAGGTAGACTCTCAAAGCAAAGGATACGAGACCATGCAGAAGGTGGACTCGAAAAAGAAAGACCAAGCCGAAGGTGGGCTTTCAAAGAAAGACTATGCCGAAGGTAGACTTTCAAACAAAGGATACGAGACCATGCCGAAGGTGGGCTCAAAAAAGAAAGACCAAGCCGAAGGTAGGCTTTCAAAGAATGACTATGCCGAAGGTAGACTTTCAAACAAAGGATACGAGACCATGCCGAAGGTGGGCTCGAAAAAGAAAGACCAAGCCGAAGGTGGGCTTTCAAAGAAAGACCATGCCGAAGGTAGACTTTGAAATGAAGGATACGAGACCATGCCGAAGGTGGGCTCGAAAAATAAAGACTAAGCCGAAGGTGGGCTTTCAAAGAAAGACTATCCCGAAGGTAGACTCTCAAACGAAAGATATGAGACCATGCCGAAGGTGGACTCGAAAAAGAAAGACCAAGCCGAAGGTGGGCTTTCAAAGAAAGACTATGCCGAAGGTAGACTTTCAATCAAAGGATACGAGACCATGCCGAAGGTGGACTTGAAAAAGAAAGGCCAAGCCGAAGGTGGGCTTTCAAAGAAAGACTATGCCGAAGGTAGACTCTCAAACGAAAGATACGAGACCATGCCGAAGGTGGACTCGAAAAAGAAAGACCAAGCCGAAGGTGGGCTTTCAAAGAAAGACTATGCCGAAGGTAGACTCTCAAACGAAAGATACGAGACCATGCCGAAGGTGGACTCGAAAAAGAAAGGACAAACGAAGATGGGCTTTTAAAGAAAGACTATGCCGAAGGTAGACTCTCAAACGAAAGATATGAGACCATGCCGAAGGTGGACTCGAAAAAGAAAGACCAAGCCGAAGGTGGGCTTTCAAAGAAAGACTATGCCGAAGGTAGACTCTCAAACGAAAGATATGAGACCATGCTGAAGGTGGACTTGAAAAAGAAAGACCAAGCCGAAGGTGGGCTTTCAAAGAAAGACTATGCCGAAGGTAGACTCTCAAACAAAAGATACGAGACCATGTCGAAGGTGGACTCTAAAAAGAAAGACCAAGCCGAAGGTGGGCTTTCAAAGAAAGACTATGCCGAAGGTGGGCTTTCAAAGAAAGACTATGCTGAAGGTAGACTTTCAATCAAAGGATACGAGACCATGCCGAAGGTGGAATCGAAAAAGAAAGGCCAAGCCTAAGGTGGGATTTCAAAGAAAGACTATGCCGAAGGTAGACTCTCAAACGAAAGATACGAGACCATGCCGAAGGTGGACTCGAAAAAGAAAGACGAAGCCGAAGCTGGGCTTTCAAAGAAAGATTATGTCGAAGGTAGACTCTCAATCGAAAGATACGAGACCATGACGAAGGTGGACTCGAAAAAGAAAGACCAAGCCGAAGATGGGCTTTTAAAGAAAGACTATGTCGAAGGTAAACTGCCAAACCAAAGATACGAGACCATGACGAAGGTGGACTTGAAAAAGAAAGGCCAAGCAAAGGTGGGATTTCAAAGAAAGACTATGCCGAAGGTAGACTCTCAAACGAAAGATATGAGACCATGCCGAAGGTGGACTCGAAAAAGAAAGACCAAGCCGAAGGTGGGCTTTCAAAGAAAGACTATGCCGAAGGTAGACTTTCAAACAAAGGATACGAGACCATGCCGAAGGTGGGCTCGAAAAAAGAAAGACCAAGCCGAAGGTGGGCTTTTAAAGAAAGACTGTGCCGAAGGTAGACTTTCAAACAAAGGATACGAGACCATGCCGAAGGTGGACTTGAAAAAGAAAGACCAAGCCGAAGGTGGGCTTTCAAAGAAAGACTATGCCGAAGGTAAACTTTTAAATGAAGGATACGAGACCATGCCGAAGGTGGGCTCGAAAAAGAAAGACCAAGCCGAAGGTGGGCTTTCAAAGAAAGACTATGCCGAAGGTAGACTTTCAAACAAAGGCTACGAGACCATGCCGAAGGTGGGCTCGAAAAAGAAAGACCAAGCCGAAGGTGGGCTTTCAAAGAAAGACTATGCCGAAGGTAAACTTTTAAATGAAGGATACGAGACCATGCCGAAGGTGAGCTCGAAAAAGAAAGACCAAGCCGAAGGTGGGCTTTCAAAGAAAGACTATGCCGAAGGTAGACTTTCAAACAAAGGCTACGAGACCATGCCGAAGGTGGGCTCGAAAAAGAAAGACCAAGCCGAAGGTGGGCTTTCAAAGAAAGACTATGCCGAAGGTAGACTCTCAAAGCAAAGGATACGAGACCATGTCGAAGGTGGACTCGAAAAAGAAAGACCAAGCCGAAGGTGGGCTTTCAAAGAAATACTATGCCGAAGGTAGACTCTCAAACGAAAGATACGAGACCATGCCGAAGGTGGACTTGAAAAAGAAAGACCAAGCCGAAGGTGGGCTTTCAAAGAAAGACTATGCCGAAGGTAGACTCTCAAACGAAAGATACGAGACCATGCCGAAGGTGGACTTGAAAAAGAAAGACCAAGCCGAAGGTGGGCTTTCAAAGAAAGACTATGCCGAAGGTAGACTCTCAAACGAAAGATACGAGACCATGGCGAAGGTGGACTCAAAAAAGAAAGACCAAGCCGAATGTGGGCTTTCAAAGAAAGACTATGCCGAAGGTAGACTCTCAAACGAAAGATATGAGACCATGCCGAAGGTGGACTCGAAAAAGAAAGACCAAGCCGAATGTGGGCTTTCAAAGAAAGACTATGCCGAAGGTAGACTTTCAAACAAAGGATACGAGACCATGCCGAAGGTGGGCTCGAAAAAAGAAAGACCAAGCCGAAGGTGGGCTTTTAAAGAAAGACTGTGCCGAAGGTAGACTTTCAAACAAAGGATACGAGACCATGCCGAAGGTGGACTTGAAAAAGAAAGACCATGCCGAAGGTGGGCTTTCAAAGAAAGACTATGCCGAAGGTAAACTTTTAAACGAAGGATACGAGACCATGCCGAAGGTGGGCTCAAAAAAGAAAGACCAAGCTTTCAAAGAAAGACTATGCCGAAGGTAGACTTTCAAACAAAGGCTACGAGACCGTGCCGAAGGTGGGCTCGAAAAAGAAAGACCAAGCCGAAGGTGGGCTTTCAAAGAAAGACTATGCCGAAGGTAGACTCTCAAAGCAAAGGATACGAGACCATGTCGAAGGTGGACTCGAAAAAGAAAGACCAAGCCGAAGGTGGGCTTTCAAAGAAAGACTATGCCGAAGGTAGACTCTCAAATGAAAGATACGAGACCATGCCGAAGGTGGACTTGAAAAAGAAAGACCAAGCCGAAGGTGGGCTTTCAAAGAAAGACTATGCCGAAGGTAGACTCTCAAACGAAAGATACGAGACCATGGCGAAGGTGGACTCAAAAAAGAAAGACCAAGCCGAATGTGGGCTTTCAAAGAAAGACTATGCCGAAGGTAGACTTTCAATCAAAGGATATGAGACCATGCCGAAGGTGGACTCGAAAAAGAAAGGCCAAGCCGAAGGTGGGCTTTCAAAGAAAGACTGTGCCGAAGGTAGACTCTCAAACGAAAGATACGAGACCATGCCGAAGGTGGACTCAAAAAAGAAAGACCAAGCCGAAGGTGGGCTTTCAAAGAAACACTATGCCGAAGGTAGACTCTCAAACGAAAGATATGAGACCATGCCGAAGGTGGACTCGAAAAAGAAAGACCAAGCCGAAGGTGGGCTTTCAAAGAAAGACTATGCCGAAGGTAGACTTTCAAACAAAGGATACGAGACCATGCCGAAGGTGGGCTCGAAAAAAGAAAGACCAAGCCGAAGGTGGGCTTTTAAAGAAAGACTGTGCCGAAGGTAGACTTTCAAACAAAGGATACGAGACCATGCCGAAGGTGGACTTGAAAAAGAAAGACCAAGCCGAAGGTGGGCTTTCAAAGAAAGACTATGCCGAAGGTAGACTTTTAAACAAAGGATACGAGACCATGCCGAAGGTGGGCTCAAAAAAGAAAGACCAAGCCGAAGGTAGGCTTTCAAAGAATGACTATGCCGAAGGTAGACTTTCAAACAAAGGATACGAGACCATGCCGAAGGTGGGCTCGAAAAAGAAAGACCAAGCCGAAGGTGGGCTTTCAAAGAAAGACCATGCCGAAGGTAGACTTTGAAATGAAGGATACGAGACCATGCCGAAGGTGGGCTCGAAAAATAAAGACTAAGCCGAAGGTGGGCTTTCAAAGAAAGACTATCCCGAAGGTAGACTCTCAAACGAAAGATATGAGACCATGCCGAAGGTGGACTCGAAAAAGAAAGACCAAGCCGAAGGTGGGCTTTCAAAGAAAGACTATGCCGAAGGTAGACTTTCAATCAAAGGATACGAGACCATGCCGAAGGTGGACTTGAAAAAGAAAGGCCAAGCCGAAGGTGGGCTTTCAAAGAAAGACTATGCCGAAGGTAGACTCTCAAACGAAAGATACGAGACCATGCCGAAGGTGGACTCGAAAAAGAAAGACCAAGCCGAAGGTGGGCTTTCAAAGAAAGACTATGCCGAAGGTAGACTCTCAAACGAAAGATACGAGACCATGCCGAAGGTGGACTCGAAAAAGAAAGGACAAACGAAGATGGGCTTTTAAAGAAAGACTATGCCGAAGGTAGACTCTCAAACGAAAGATATGAGACCATGCCGAAGGTGGACTCGAAAAAGAAAGACCAAGCCGAAGGTGGGCTTTCAAAGAAAGACTATGCCGAAGGTAGACTCTCAAACGAAAGATATGAGACCATGCTGAAGGTGGACTTGAAAAAGAAAGACCAAGCCGAAGGTGGGCTTTCAAAGAAAGACTATGCCGAAGGTAGACTCTCAAACAAAAGATACGAGACCATGTCGAAGGTGGACTCTAAAAAGAAAGACCAAGCCGAAGGTGGGCTTTCAAAGAAAGACTATGCCGAAGGTGGGCTTTCAAAGAAAGACTATGCTGAAGGTAGACTTTCAATCAAAGGATACGAGACCATGCCGAAGGTGGAATCGAAAAAGAAAGGCCAAGCCGAAGGTGGGATTTCAAAGAAAGACTATGCCGAAGGTGGGCTTTTAAAGAAAGACTGTGCCGAAGGTAGACTTTCAAACGAAAGATACGAGACCATGCCGAAGGTGGACTCGAAAAAGAAAGACGAAGCCGAAGCTGGGCTTTCAAAGAAAGATTATGTCGAAGGTAGACTCTCAATCGAAAGATACGAGACCATGACGAAGGTGGACTCGAAAAAGAAAGACCAAGCCGAAGATGGGCTTTTAAAGAAAGACTATGTCGAAGGTAAACTGCCAAACCAAAGATACGAGACCATGACGAAGGTGGACTTGAAAAAGAAAGGCCAAGCAAAGGTGGGATTTCAAAGAAAGACTATGCCGAAGGTAGACTCTCAAACGAAAGATATGAGACCATGCCGAAGGTGGACTCGAAAAAGAAAGACCAAGCCGAAGGTGGGCTTTCAAAGAAAGACTATGCCGAAGGTAGACTTTCAAACAAAGGATACGAGACCATGCCGAAGGTGGGCTCGAAAAAAGAAAGACCAAGCCGAAGGTGGGCTTTTAAAGAAAGACTGTGCCGAAGGTAGACTTTCAAACAAAGGATACGAGACCATGCCGAAGGTGGACTTGAAAAAGAAAGACCAAGCCGAAGGTGGGCTTTCAAAGAAAGACTATGCCGAAGGTAAACTTTTAAATGAAGGATACGAGACCATGCCGAAGGTGGGCTCGAAAAAGAAAGACCAAGCCGAAGGTGGGCTTTCAAAGAAAGACTATGCCGAAGGTAGACTTTCAAACAAAGGCTACGAGACCATGCCGAAGGTGGGCTCGAAAAAGAAAGACCAAGCCGAAGGTGGGCTTTCAAAGAAAGACTATGCCGAAGGTAAACTTTTAAATGAAGGATACGAGACCATGCCGAAGGTGAGCTCGAAAAAGAAAGACCAAGCCGAAGGTGGGCTTTCAAAGAAAGACTATGCCGAAGGTAGACTTTCAAACAAAGGCTACGAGACCATGCCGAAGGTGGGCTCGAAAAAGAAAGACCAAGCCGAAGGTGGGCTTTCAAAGAAAGACTATGCCGAAGGTAGACTCTCAAAGCAAAGGATACGAGACCATGTCGAAGGTGGACTCGAAAAAGAAAGACCAAGCCGAAGGTGGGCTTTCAAAGAAATACTATGCCGAAGGTAGACTCTCAAACGAAAGATACGAGACCATGCCGAAGGTGGACTTGAAAAAGAAAGACCAAGCCGAAGGTGGGCTTTCAAAGAAAGACTATGCCGAAGGTAGACTCTCAAACGAAAGATACGAGACCATGCCGAAGGTGGACTTGAAAAAGAAAGACCAAGCCGAAGGTGGGCTTTCAAAGAAAGACTATGCCGAAGGTAGACTCTCAAACGAAAGATACGAGACCATGGCGAAGGTGGACTCAAAAAAGAAAGACCAAGCCGAATGTGGGCTTTCAAAGAAAGACTATGCCGAAGGTAGACTCTCAAACGAAAGATATGAGACCATGCCGAAGGTGGACTCGAAAAAGAAAGACCAAGCCGAAGGTGGGCTTTCAAAGAAAGACTATGCCGAAGGTAGACTTTCAAACAAAGGATACGAGACCATGCCGAAGGTGGGCTCGAAAAAAGAAAGACCAAGCCGAAGGTGGGCTTTTAAAGAAAGACTGTGCCGAAGGTAGACTTTCAAACAAAGGATACGAGACCATGCCGAAGGTGGACTTGAAAAAGAAAGACCATGCCGAAGGTGGGCTTTCAAAGAAAGACTATGCCGAAGGTAAACTTTTAAACGAAGGATACGAGACCATGCCGAAGGTGGGCTCAAAAAAGAAAGACCAAGCTTTCAAAGAAAGACTATGCCGAAGGTAGACTTTCAAACAAAGGCTACGAGACCGTGCCGAAGGTGGGCTCGAAAAAGAAAGACCAAGCCGAAGGTGGGCTTTCAAAGAAAGACTATGCCGAAGGTAGACTCTCAAAGCAAAGGATACGAGACCATGTCGAAGGTGGACTCGAAAAAGAAAGACCAAGCCGAAGGTGGGCTTTCAAAGAAAGACTATGCCGAAGGTAGACTCTCAAATGAAAGATACGAGACCATGCCGAAGGTGGACTTGAAAAAGAAAGACCAAGCCGAAGGTGGGCTTTCAAAGAAAGACTATGCCGAAGGTAAACTCTCAAACGAAAGATACGAGACCATGGCGAAGGTGGACTCAAAAAAGAAAGACCAAGCCGAATGTGGGCTTTCAAAGAAAGACTATGCCGAAGGTAGACTTTCAATCAAAGGATATGAGACCATGCCGAAGGTGGACTCGAAAAAGAAAGGCCAAGCCGAAGGTGGGCTTTCAAAGAAAGACTGTGCCGAAGGTAGACTCTCAAACGAAAGATACGAGACCATGCCGAAGGTGGACTCAAAAAAGAAAGACCAAGCCGAAGGTGGGCTTTCAAAGAAACACTATGCCGAAGGTAGACTCTCAAACGAAAGATATGAGACCATGCCGAAGGTGGACTCGAAAAAGAAAGACCAAGCCGAAGGTGGGCTTTCAAAGAAAGACTATGCCGAAGGTAGACTTTCAAACAAAGGATACGAGACCATGCCGAAGGTGGGCTCGAAAAAAGAAAGACCAAGCCGAAGGTGGGCTTTTAAAGAAAGACTGTGCCGAAGGTAGACTTTCAAACAAAGGATACGAGACCATGCCGAAGGTGGACTTGAAAAAGAAAGACCAAGCCGAAGGTGGGCTTTCAAAGAAAGACTATGCCGAAGGTAAACTTTTAAATGAAGGATACGAGACCATGCCGAAGGTGGGCTCGAAAAAGAAAGACCAAGCCGAAGGTGGGCTTTCAAAGAAAGACTATGCCGAAGGTATACTTTCAAACAAAGGCTACGAGACCATGCCGAAGGTGGGCTCGAAAAAGAAAGACCAAGCCGAAGGTGGGCTTTCAAAGAAAGACTATGCCGAAGGTAAACTTTTAAATGAAGGATACGAGACCATGCCGAAGGTGGGCTCGAAAAAGAAAGACCAAGCTGAAGGTGGGCTTTCAAAGAAAGACTATGCCGAAGGTAGACTTTCAAACAAAGGCTACGAGACCATGCCGAAGGTGGGCTCGAAAAAGAAAGACCAAGCCGAAGGTGGGCTTTCAAAGAAAGACTATGCCGAAGGTAGACTCTCAAAGCAAAGGATACGAGACCATGTCGAAGGTGGACTCGAAAAAGAAAGACCAAGCCGAAGGTGGGCTTTCAAAGAAATACTATGCCGAAGGTAGACTCTCAAACGAAAGATACGAGACCATGCCGAAGGTGGACTTGAAAAAGAAAGACCAAGCCGAAGGTGGGCTTTCAAAGAAAGACTATGCCGAAGGTAGACTCTCAAACGAAAGATACGAGACCATGCCGAAGGTGGACTTGAAAAAGAAAGACCAAGCCGAAGGTGGGCTTTCAAAGAAAGACTATGCCGAAGGTAGACTCTCAAACGAAAGATACGAGACCATGGCGAAGGTGGACTCAAAAAAGAAAGACCAAGCCGAATGTGGGCTTTCAAAGAAAGACTATGCCGAAGGTAGACTCTCAAACGAAAGATATGAGACCATGCCGAAGGTGGACTCGAAAAAGAAAGACCAAGCCGAAGGTGGGCTTTCAAAGAAAGACTATGCCGAAGGTAGACTTTCAAACAAAGGATACGAGACCATGCCGAAGGTGGGCTCGAAAAAAGAAAGACCAAGCCGAAGGTGGGCTTTTAAAGAAAGACTGTGCCGAAGGTAGACTTTCAAACAAAGGATACGAGACCATGCCGAAGGTGGACTTGAAAAAGAAAGACCATGCCGAAGGTGGGCTTTCAAAGAAAGACTATGCCGAAGGTAAACTTTTAAACGAAGGATACGAGACCATGCCGAAGGTGGGCTCAAAAAAGAAAGACCAAGCTTTCAAAGAAAGACTATGCCGAAGGTAGACTTTCAAACAAAGGCTACGAGACCGTGCCGAAGGTGGGCTCGAAAAAGAAAGACCAAGCCGAAGGTGGGCTTTCAAAGAAAGACTATGCCGAAGGTAGACTCTCAAAGCAAAGGATACGAGACCATGTCGAAGGTGGACTCGAAAAAGAAAGACCAAGCCGAAGGTGGGCTTTCAAAGAAAGACTATGCCGAAGGTAGACTCTCAAACGAAAGATACGAGACCATGCCGAAGGTGGACTTGAAAAAGAAAGACCAAGCCGAAGGTGGGCTTTCAAAGAAAGACTATGCCGAAGGTAGACTCTCAAACGAAAGATACGAGACCATGGCGAAGGTGGACTCGAAAAAGAAAGACCATGCCGAAGGTGGGCTTTCAAAGAAAGACTATGCCGAAGGTAGACTTTCAAACAAAGGATACGAGACCATGCCGAAGGTGGGCTCGAAAAAAGAAAGACCAAGCCGAAGGTGGGCTTTTAAAGAAAGACTGTGCCGAAGGTAGACTTTCAAACAAAGGATACGAGACCATGCCGAAGGTGGACTTGAAAAAGAAAGACCAAGCCGAAGGTGGGCTTTCAAAGAAAGACTATGCCGAAGGTAGACTTTTAAACGAAGGATACGAGACCATGCCGAAGGTGGGCTCGAAAAAGAAAGACCAAGCCGAAGGTGGGCTTTCAAAGAAAGACTATGCCGAAGGTAGACTTTCAAACAAAGGCTACGAGACCATGCCGAAGGTGGACTCGAAAAAGAAAGGCCAAGCCGAAGGTGGGCTTTCAAAGAAAGATTATGCCGAAGGTAGACTCTCAAAGCAAAGGATACGAGACCATGCCGAAGGTGGACTCGAAAAAGAAAGACTAAGCCGAAGGTGGGCTTTCAAAGAAAGACTATGCCGAAGGTAAAATTTCAAACAAAGGATACGAGACCATGCCGAAGGTGGGCTCAAAAAAGAAAGACCAAGCCGAAGGTAGGCTTTCAAAGAATGACTATGCCGAAGGTAGACTTTCAAACAAAGGATACGAGACCATGCCGAAGGTGGGCTCGAAAAAGAAAGACCAAGCTGAAGGTGGGCTTTCAAAGAAAGACCATGCCGAAGGTAGACTTTGAAATGAAGGATACGAGACCATGCCGAAGGTGGGCTCGAAAAATAAAGACTAAGCCGAAGGTGGGCTTTCAAAGAAAGACTATCCCGAAGGTAGACTCTCAAACGAAAGATATGAGACCATGCCGAAGGTGGACTCGAAAAAGAAAGACCAAGCCGAAGGTGGGCTTTCAAAGAAAGACTATGCCGAAGGTAGACTTTCAATCAAAGGATACGAGACCATGCCGAAGGTGGACTTGAAAAAGAAAGGCCAAGCCGAAGGTGGGCTTTCAAAGAAAGACTATGCCGAAGGTAGACTCTCAAACGAAAGATACGAGACCATGCCGAAGGTGGACTCGAAAAAGAAAGACCAAGCCGAAGGTGGGCTTTCAAAGAAAGACTATGCCGAAGGTAGACTCTCAAACGAAAGATACGAGACCATGCCGAAGGTGGACTCGAAAAAGAAAGGACAAACGAAGATGGGCTTTTAAAGAAAGACTATGCCGAAGGTAGACTCTCAAACGAAAGATATGAGACCATGCCGAAGGTGGACTCGAAAAAGAAAGACCAAGCCGAAGGTGGGCTTTCAAAGAAAGACTATGCCGAAGGTAGACTCTCAAACGAAAGATATGAGACCATGCCGAAGGTGGACTTGAAAAAGAAAGACCAAGCCGAAGGTGGGCTTTCAAAGAAAGACTATGCCGAAGGTAGACTCTCAAACAAAAGATACGAGACCATGTCGAAGGTGGACTCTAAAAAGAAAGACCAAGCCGAAGGTGGGCTTTCAAAGAAAGACTATGCCGAAGGTGGGCTTTCAAAGAAAGACTATGCTGAAGGTAGACTTTCAATCAAAGGATACGAGACCATGCCGAAGGTGGAATCGAAAAAGAAAGGCCAAGCCGAAGGTGGGATTTCAAAGAAAGACTATGCCGAAGGTAGACTCTCAAACGAAAGATACGAGACCATGCCGAAGGTGGACTCGAAAAAGAAAGACGAAGCCGAAGCTGGGCTTTCAAAGAAAGATTATGTCGAAGGTAGACTCTCAATCGAAAGATACGAGACCATGACGAAGGTGGACTCGAAAAAGAAAGACCAAGCCGAAGATGGGCTTTTAAAGAAAGACTATGTCGAAGGTAAACTGCCAAACCAAAGATACGAGACCATGACGAAGGTGGACTTGAAAAAGAAAGGCCAAGCAAAGGTGGGCTTTCAAAGAAAGACTATGCCGAAGGTAGACTCTCAAACGAAAGATATGAGACCATGCCGAAGGTGGACTCGAAAAAGAAAGACCAAGCCGAAGGTGGGCTTTCAAAGAAAGACTATGCCGAAGGTAGACTTTTAAACAAAGGATACGAGACCATGCCGAAGGTGGGCTCGAAAAAAGAAAGACCAAGCCGAAGGTGGGCTTTTAAAGAAAGACTGTGCCGAAGGTAGACTTTCAAACAAAGGATACGAGACCATGCCGAAGGTGGACTTGAAAAAGAAAGACCAAGCCGAAGGTGGGCTTTCAAAGAAAGATTATGCCGAAGGTAGACTCTCAAAGCAAAGGATACGAGACCATGCCGAAGGTGGGCTCAAAAAAGAAAGACCAAGCTTTCAAAGAAAGACTATGCCGAAGGTAGACTTTCAAACAAAGGCTACGAGACCGTGCCGAAGGTGGGCTCGAAAAAGAAAGACCAATCCGAAGGTGGGCTTTCAAAGAAAGACTATGCCGAAGGTAGACTCTCAAAGCAAAGGATACGAGACCATGTCGAAGGTGGACTCGAAAAAGAAAGACCAAGCCGAAGGTGGGCTTTCAAAGAAAGACTATGCCGAAGGTAGACTCTCAAACGAAAGATACGAGACCATGCCGAAGGTGGACTTGAAAAAGAAAGACCAAGCCGAAGGTGGGCTTTCAAAGAAAGACTATGCCGAAGGTAGACTCTCAAACGAAAGATACGAGACCATGGCGAAGGTGGACTCGAAAAAGAAAGACCATGCCGAAGGTGGGCTTTCAAAGAAAGACTATGCCGAAGGTAGACTTTCAAACAAAGGATACGAGACCATGCCGAAGGTGGGCTCGAAAAAAGAAAGACCAAGCCGAAGGTGGGCTTTTAAAGAAAGACTGTGCCGAAGGTAGACTTTCAAACAAAGGATACGAGACCATGCCGAAGGTGGACTTGAAAAAGAAAGACCAAGCCGAAGGTGGGCTTTCAAAGAAAGACTATGCCGAAGGTAGACTTTTAAACGAAGGATACGAGACCATGCCGAAGGTGGGCTCGAAAAAGAAAGACCAAGCCGAAGGTGGGCTTTCAAAGAAAGACTATGCCGAAGGTAGACTTTCAAACAAAGGCTACGAGACCATGCCGAAGGTGGACTCGAAAAAGAAAGGCCAAGCCGAAGGTGGGCTTTCAAAGAAAGATTATGCCGAAGGTAGACTCTCAAAGCAAAGGATACGAGACCATGCCGAAGGTGGACTCGAAAAAGAAAGACTAAGCCGAAGGTGGGCTTTCAAAGAAAGACTATGCCGAAGGTAAAATTTCAAACAAAGGATACGAGACCATGCCGAAGGTGGGCTCAAAAAAGAAAGACCAAGCCGAAGGTAGGCTTTCAAAGAATGACTATGCCGAAGGTAGACTTTCAAACAAAGGATACGAGACCATGCCGAAGGTGGGCTCGAAAAAGAAAGACCAAGCCGAAGGTGGGCTTTCAAAGAAAGACCATGCCGAAGGTAGACTTTGAAATGAAGGATACGAGACCATGCCGAAGGTGGGCTCGAAAAATAAAGACTAAGCCGAAGGTGGGCTTTCAAAGAAAGACTATCCCGAAGGTAGACTCTCAAACGAAAGATATGAGACCATGCCGAAGGTGGACTCGAAAAAGAAAGACCAAGCCGAAGGTGGGCTTTCAAAGAAAGACTATGCCGAAGGTAGACTTTCAATCAAAGGATACGAGACCATGCCGAAGGTGGACTTGAAAAAGAAAGGCCAAGCCGAAGGTGGGCTTTCAAAGAAAGACTATGCCGAAGGTAGACTCTCAAACGAAAGATACGAGACCATGCCGAAGGTGGACTCGAAAAAGAAAGACCAAGCCGAAGGTGGGCTTTCAAAGAAAGACTATGCCGAAGGTAGACTCTCAAACGAAAGATACGAGACCATGCCGAAGGTGGACTCGAAAAAGAAAGGACAAACGAAGATGGGCTTTTAAAGAAAGACTATGCCGAAGGTAGACTCTCAAACGAAAGATATGAGACCATGCCGAAGGTGGACTCGAAAAAGAAAGACCAAGCCGAAGGTGGGCTTTCAAAGAAAGACTATGCCGAAGGTAGACACTCAAACGAAAGATATGAGACCATGCCGAAGGTGGACTTGAAAAAGAAAGACCAAGCCGAAGGTGGGCTTTCAAAGAAAGACTATGCCGAAGGTAGACTCTCAAACAAAAGATACGAGACCATGTCGAAGGTGGACTCTAAAAAGAAAGACCAAGCCGAAGGTGGGCTTTCAAAGAAAGACTATGCCGAAGGTGGGCTTTCAAAGAAAGACTATGCTGAAGGTAGACTTTCAATCAAAGGATACGAGACCATGCCGAAGGTGGAATCGAAAAAGAAAGGCCAAGCCGAAGGTGGGATTTCAAAGAAAGACTATGCCGAAGGTAGACTCTCAAACGAAAGATACGAGACCATGCCGAAGGTGGACTCGAAAAAGAAAGACGAAGCCGAAGCTGGGCTTTCAAAGAAAGATTATGTCGAAGGTAGACTCTCAATCGAAAGATACGAGACCATGACGAAGGTGGACTCGAAAAAGAAAGACCAAGCCGAAGATGGGCTTTTAAAGAAAGACTATGTCGAAGGTAAACTGCCAAACCAAAGATACGAGACCATGACGAAGGTGGACTTGAAAAAGAAAGGCCAAGCAAAGGTGGGCTTTCAAAGAAAGACTATGCCGAAGGTAGACTCTCAAACGAAAGATATGAGACCATGCCGAAGGTGGACTCGAAAAAGAAAGACCAAGCCGAAGGTGGGCTTTCAAAGAAAGACTATGCCGAAGGTAGACTTTTAAACAAAGGATACGAGACCATGCCGAAGGTGGGCTCGAAAAAAGAAAGACCAAGCCGAAGGTGGGCTTTTAAAGAAAGACTGTGCCGAAGGTAGACTTTCAAACAAAGGATACGAGACCATGCCGAAGGTGGACTTGAAAAAGAAAGACCAAGCCGAAGGTGGGCTTTCAAAGAAAGACTATGCCGAAGGTAAACTTTTAAATGAAGGATACGAGACCATGCCGAAGGTGGGCTCGAAAAAGAAAGACCAAGCCGAAGGTGGGCTTTCAAAGAAAGACTATGTCGAAGGTAGACTTTCAAACAAAGGCTACGAGACCATGCCGAAGGTGGGCTCGAAAAAGAAAGACCAAGCCGAAGGTGGGCTTTCAAAGAAAGACTATGCCGAAGGTAAACTTTTAAATGAAGGATACGAGACCATGCCGAAGGTGAGCTCGAAAAAGAAAGACCAAGCCGAAGGTGGGCTTTCAAAGAAAGACTATGCCGAAGGTAGACTTTCAAACAAAGGCTACGAGACCATGCCGAAGGTGGGCTCGAAAAAGAAAGACCAAGCCGAAGGTGGGCTTTCAAAGAAAGACTATGCCGAAGGTAGACTCTCAAAGCAAAGGATACGAGACCATGTCGAAGGTGGACTCGAAAAAGAAAGACCAAGCCGAAGGTGGGCTTTCAAAGAAATACTATGCCGAAGGTAGACTCTCAAACGAAAGATACGAGACCATGCCGAAGGTGGACTTGAAAAAGAAAGACCAAGCCGAAGGTGGGCTTTCAAAGAAAGACTATGCCGAAGGTAGACTCTCAAACGAAAGATACGAGACCATGCCGAAGGTGGACTTGAAAAAGAAAGACCAAGCCGAAGGTGGGCTTTCAAAGAAAGACTATGCCGAAGGTAGACTCTCAAACGAAAGATACGAGACCATGGCGAAGGTGGACTCAAAAAAGAAAGACCAAGCCGAATGTGGGCTTTCAAAGAAAGACTATGCCGAAGGTAGACTCTCAAACGAAAGATATGAGACCATGCCGAAGGTGGACTCGAAAAAGAAAGACCAAGCCGAAGGTGGGCTTTCAAAGAAAGACTATGCCGAAGGTAGACTTTCAAACAAAGGATACGAGACCATGCCGAAGGTGGGCTCGAAAAAAGAAAGACCAAGCCGAAGGTGGGCTTTTAAAGAAAGACTGTGCCGAAGGTAGACTTTCAAACAAAGGATACGAGACCATGCCGAAGGTGGACTTGAAAAAGAAAGACCATGCCGAAGGTGGGCTTTCAAAGAAAGACTATGCCGAAGGTAAACTTTTAAACGAAGGATACGAGACCATGCCGAAGGTGGGCTCAAAAAAGAAAGACCAAGCTTTCAAAGAAAGACTATGCCGAAGGTAGACTTTCAAATAAAGGCTACGAGACCGTGCCGAAGGTGGGCTCGAAAAAGAAAGACCAAGCCGAAGGTGGGCTTTCAAAGAAAGACTATGCCGAAGGTAGACTCTCAAAGCAAAGGATACGAGACCATGTCGAAGGTGGACTCGAAAAAGAAAGACCAAGCCGAAGGTGGGCTTTCAAAGAAAGACTATGCCGAAGGTAGACTCTCAAACGAAAGATACGAGACCATGCCGAAGGTGGACTTGAAAAAGAAAGACCAAGCCGAAGGTGGGCTTTCAAAGAAAGACTATGCCGAAGGTAGACTCTCAAACGAAAGATACGAGACCATGGCGAAGGTGGACTCAAAAAAGAAAGACCAAGCCGAATGTGGGCTTTCAAAGAAAGACTATGCCGAAGGTAGACTTTCAATCAAAGGATATGAGACCATGCCGAAGTAGGACTCGAAGAAGAAAGGCCAAGCCGAAGGTGGGCTTTCAAAGAAAGACTGTGCCGAAGGTAGACTCTCAAACGAAAGATACGAGACCATGCCGAAGGTGGACTCAAAAAAGAAAGACCAAGCCGAAGGTGGGCTTTCAAAGAAACACTATGCCGAAGGTAGACTCTCAAACGAAAGATATGAGACCATGCCGAAGGTGGACTCGAAAAAGAAAGACCAAGCCGAAGGTGGGCTTTCAAAGAAAGACTATGCCGAAGGTAGACTTTCAAACAAAGGATACGAGACCATGCCGAAGGTGGGCTCGAAAAAAGAAAGACCAAGCCGAAGGTGGGCTTTTAAAGAAAGACTGTGCCGAAGGTATACTTTCAAACAAAGGATACGAGACCATGCCGAAGGTGGACTTGAAAAAGAAAGACCAAGCCGAAGGTGGGCTTTCAAAGAAAGACTATGCCGAAGGTAAACTTTTAAATGAAGGATACGAGACCATGCCGAAGGTGGGCTCGAAAAAGAAAGACCAAGCCGAAGGTGGGCTTTCAAAGAAAGACTATGCCGAAGGTAGACTTTCAAACAAAGGCTACGAGACCATGCCGAAGGTGGGCTCGAAAAAGAAAGACCAAGCCGAAGGTGGGCTTTCAAAGAAAGACTATGCCGAAGGTAAACTTTTAAATGAAGGATACGAGACCATGCCGAAGGTGGGCTCGAAAAAGAAAGACCAAGCCGAAGGTGGGCTTTCAAAGAAAGACTATGCCGAAGGTAGACTTTCAAACAAAGGCTACGAGACCATGCCGAAGGTGGGCTCGAAAAAGAAAGACCAAGCCGAAGGTGGGCTTTCAAAGAAAGACTATGCCGAAGGTAGACTCTCAAAGCAAAGGATACGAGACCATGTCGAAGGTGGACTCGAAAAAGAAAGACCAAGCCGAAGGTGGGCTTTCAAAGAAATACTATGCCGAAGGTAGACTCTCAAACGAAAGATACGAGACCATGCCGAAGGTGGACTTGAAAAAGAAAGACCAAGCCGAAGGTGGGCTTTCAAAGAAAGACTATGCCGAAGGTAGACTCTCAAACGAAAGATACGAGACCATGCCGAAGGTGGACTTGAAAAAGAAAGACCAAGCCGAAGGTGGGCTTTCAAAGAAAGACTATGCCGAAGGTAGACTCTCAAACGAAAGATACGAGACCATGGCGAAGGTGGACTCAAAAAAGAAAGACCAAGCCGAATGTGGGCTTTCAAAGAAAGACTATGCCGAAGGTAGACTCTCAAACGAAAGATATGAGACCATGCCGAAGGTGGACTCGAAAAAGAAAGACCAAGCCGAAGGTGGGCTTTCAAAGAAAGACTATGCCGAAGGTAGACTTTCAAACAAAGGATACGAGACCATGCCGAAGGTGGGCTCGAAAAAAGAAAGACCAAGCCGAAGGTGGGCTTTTAAAGAAAGACTGTGCCGAAGGTACACTTTCAAACAAAGGATACGAGACCATGCCGAAGGTGGACTTGAAAAAGAAAGACCATGCCGAAGGTGGGCTTTCAAAGAAAGACTATGCCGAAGGTAAACTTTTAAATGAAGGATACGAGACCATGCCGAAGGTGGGCTCAAAAAAGAAAGCCCAAGCTTTCAAAGAAAGACTATGCCGAAGGTAGACTTTCAAACAAAGGCTACGAGACCGTGCCGAAGGTGGGCTCGAAAAAGAAAGACCAAGCCGAAGGTGGGCTTTCAAAGAAAGACTATGCCGAAGGTAGACTCTCAAAGCAAAGGATACGAGACCATGTCGAAGGTGGACTCGAAAAAGAAAGACCAAGCCGAAGGTGGGCTTTCAAAGAAAGACTATGCCGAAGGTAGACTCTCAAACGAAAGATACGAGACCATGCCGAAGGTGGACTTGAAAAAGAAAGACCAAGCCGAAGGTGGGCTTTCAAAGAAAGACTATGCCGAAGGTAGACTCTCAAACGAAAGATACGAGACCATGGCGAAGGTGGACTCAAAAAAGAAAGACCAAGCCGAATGTGGGCTTTCAAAGAAAGACTATGCCGAAGGTAGACTTTCAATCAAAGGATATGAGACCATGCCGAAGGTGGACTCGAAAAAGAAAGGCCAAGCCGAAGGTGGGCTTTCAAAGAAAGACTGTGCCGAAGGTAGACTCTCAAACGAAAGATACGAGACCATGCCGAAGGTGGACTCAAAAAAGAAAGACCAAGCCGAAGGTGGGCTTTCAAAGAAACACTATGCCGAAGGTAGACTCTCAAACGAAAGATACGAGACCATGCCGAAGGTGGACTCGAAAAAGAAAGACCAAGCCGAAGGTGGGCTTTCAAAGAAAGACTATGCCGAAGGTAGACTCTCAAACAAAGATGCGAGACCATGCCGAAGGTGGACTCCAAAAAGAAAGGCCAAGCAGAAGGTGGGCTTTCAAAGAAAGACTATGCCGAAGGTAGACTCTCAAACGAAAGATACGAGACCATGCCGAAGGTGGACTCAAAAAAGAAAGACCAAGCCGAAGGTGGGCTTTCAAAGAAAGACTATGCTGAAGGTAGACTCTCAAACGAAAGATACGAGACCATACCGAATGTGGACTCGAAAAAGAAAGACCAAGCCGAAGGTGGGCTTTCAAAGAAAGACTATGCCGAAGGTAGACTCTCAAACGAAAGATACGAGACCATGCCGAAGGTGGACTTGAAAAAGAAAGACCAAGCCGAAGGTGGGCTTTCAAAGAAAGACTATGCCGAAGTTAGACTCTCAAACGAAAGATACGAGACCATGGCGAAGGTGGACTCAAAAAAGAAAGACCAAGCCGAATGTGGGCTTTCAAAGAAAGACTATGCCGAAGGTAGACTTTCAATCAAAGGATATGAGACCATGCCGAAGGTGGACTCGAAAAAGAAAGGCCAAGCCGAAGGTGGGCTTTCAAAGAAAGACTGTGCCGAAGGTAGACTCTCAAACGAAAGATACGAGACCATGCCGAAGGTGGACTCTAAAAAGAAAGACCAAGCCGAAGGTGGGCTTTCAAAGAAACACTATGCCAAAGGTAGACTCTCAAACGAAAGATACGAGACCATGCCGAAGGTGGACTCGAAAAAGAAAGACCAAGCCGAAGGTGGGCTTTCAAAGAAAGACTATGCCGAAGGTAGACTCTCAAACAAAGATGCGAGACCATGCCGAAGGTGGACTCCAAAAAGAAAGGCCAAGCCGAAGGTGGGCTTTCAAAGAAATACTATGCTGAAGGTAGACTCTCAAACGAAAGATATGAGACCATGCCGAAGGTGGACTCGAAAAAGAAAGACCAAGCCGAAGGTGGGCTTTCAAAGAAACACTATGCCGAAGGTAGACTTTCAATCAAAGGATACGAGACCATGTCGAAGGTGGACTCGAAAAATAAAGGCCAAGCCGAACGTGGGCTTTCAAAGAAAGACTATGCCGAAGGTAGACTCTCAAACGAAAGATACGAGACCATGCCGAAGGTGGACTTGAAAAAGAAAGACCAAGCCGAAGGTGGGCTTTCAAAGAAAGACTATGCCGAAGGTAGACTCTCAAACGAAAGATACGAGACCATGCCGAAGGTGGACTCAAAAAAGAAAGACCAAGCCGAAGGTGGGCTTTCAAAGAAACACTATGCCGAAGGTAGACTCTCAAACGAAAGATATGAGACCATGCCGAAGGTGGACTCGAAAAAGAAAGACCAAGCCGAAGGTGGGCTTTCAAAGAAAGACTATGCCGAAGGTAGACTTTCAAACAAAGGATACGAAACCATGCCGAAGGTGGGCTCGAAAAAAGAAAGACCAAGCCGAAGGTGGGCTTTTAAAGAAAGACTGTGCCGAAGGTAGACTTTCAAACAAAGGATACGAGACCATGCCGAAGGTGGACTTGAAAAAGAAAGACCAAGCCGAAGGTGGGCTTTCAAAGAAAGACTATGCCGAAGGTAAACTTTTAAATGAAGGATACGAGACCATGCCGAAGGTGGGCTCGAAAAAGAAAGACCAAGCCGAAGGTGGGCTTTCAAAGAAAGACTATGCCGAAGGTAGACTTTCAAACAAAGGCTACGAGACCATGCCGAAGGTGGGCTCGAAAAAGAAAGACCAAGCCGAAGGTGGGCTTTCAAAGAAAGACTATGCCGAAGGTAAACTTTTAAATGAAGGATACGAGGCCATGCCGAAGGTGGGCTCGAAAAAGAAAGACCAAGCCGAAGGTGGGCTTTCAAAGAAAGACTATGCCGAAGGTAGACTTTCAAACAAAGGCTACGAGACCATGCCGAAGGTGGGCTCGAAAAAGAAAGACCAAGCCGAAGGTGGGCTTTCAAAGAAAGACTATGCCGAAGGTAAACTCTCAAAGCAAAGGATACGAGACCATGTCGAAGGTGGACTCGAAAAAGAAAGACCAAGCCGAAGGTGGGCTTTCAAAGAAAGACTATGCCGAAGGTAGACTCTCAAACAAAGATGCGAGACCATGCCGAAGGTGGACTCCAAAAAGAAAGGCCAAGCCGAAGGTGGGCTTTCAAAGAAAGACTATGCCGAAGGTAGACTCTCAAACGAAAGATACGAGACCATGCCGAAGGTGGACTCAAAAAAGAAAGACCAAGCTGAAGGTGGGCTTTCAAAGAAAGACTATGCTGAAGGTAGACTCTCAAACGAAAGATACGAGACCATACCGAATGTGGACTCGAAAAAGAAAGACCAAGCCGAAGGTGGGCTTTCAAAGAAAGACTATGCCGAAGGTAGACTCTCAAACGAAAGATACGAGACCATGCCGAAGGTGGACTTGAAAAAGAAAGACCAAGCCGAAGGTGGGCTTTCAAAGAAAGACTATGCCGAAGTTAGACTCTCAAACGAAAGATACGAGACCATGGCGAAGGTGGACTCAAAAAAGAAAGACCAAGCCGAATGTGGCCTTTCAAAGAAAGACTATGCCGAAGGTAGACTTTCAATCAAAGGATATGAGACCATGCCGAAGGTGGACTCGAAAAAGAAAGGCCAAGCCGAAGGTGGGCTTTCAAAGAAAGACTGTGCCGAAGGTAGACTCTCAAACGAAAGATACGAGACCATGCCGAAGGTGGACTCTAAAAAGAAAGACCAAGCCGAAGGTGGGCTTTCAAAGAAAGACTATGCCGAAGGTAGACTCTCAAACGAAAGATACGAGACCATGGCGAAGGTGGACTCAAAAAAGAAAGACCAAGCCGAATGTGGGCTTTCAAAGAAAGACTATGCCGAAGGTAGACTCTCAAACGAAAGATATGAGACCATGCCGAAGGTGGACTCGAAAAAGAAAGACCAAGCCGAAGGTGGGCTTTCAAAGAAAGACTATGCCGAAGGTAGACTTTCAAACAAAGGATACGAGACCATGCCGAAGGTGGGCTCGAAAAAAGAAAGACCAAGCCGAAGGTGGGCTTTTAAAGAAAGACTGTGCCGAAGGTACACTTTCAAACAAAGGATACGAGACCATGCCGAAGGTGGACTTGAAAAAGAAAGACCATGCCGAAGGTGGGCTTTCAAAGAAAGACTATGCCGAAGGTAAACTTTTAAATGAAGGATACGAGACCATGCCGAAGGTGGGCTCAAAAAAGAAAGCCCAAGCTTTCAAAGAAAGACTATGCCGAAGGTAGACTTTCAAACAAAGGCTACGAGACCGTGCCGAAGGTGGGCTCGAAAAAGAAAGACCAAGCCGAAGGTGGGCTTTCAAAGAAAGACTATGCCGAAGGTAGACTCTCAAAGCAAAGGATACGAGACCATGTCGAAGGTGGACTCGAAAAAGAAAGACCAAGCCGAAGGTGGGCTTTCAAAGAAAGACTATGCCGAAGGTAGACTCTCAAACGAAAGATACGAGACCATGCCGAAGGTGGACTTGAAAAAGAAAGACCAAGCCGAAGGTGGGCTTTCAAAGAAAGACTATGCCGAAGGTAGACTCTCAAACGAAAGATACGAGACCATGGCGAAGGTGGACTCAAAAAAGAAAGACCAAGCCGAATGTGGGCTTTCAAAGAAAGACTATGCCGAAGGTAGACTTTCAATCAAAGGATATGAGACCATGCCGAAGGTGGACTCGAAAAAGAAAGGCCAAGCCGAAGGTGGGCTTTCAAAGAAAGACTGTGCCGAAGGTAGACTCTCAAACGAAAGATACGAGACCATGCCGAAGGTGGACTCAAAAAAGAAAGACCAAGCCGAAGGTGGGCTTTCAAAGAAACACTATGCCGAAGGTAGACTCTCAAACGAAAGATACGAGACCATGCCGAAGGTGGACTCGAAAAAGAAAGACCAAGCCGAAGGTGGGCTTTCAAAGAAAGACTATGCCGAAGGTAGACTCTCAAACAAAGATGCGAGACCATGCCGAAGGTGGACTCCAAAAAGAAAGGCCAAGCAGAAGGTGGGCTTTCAAAGAAAGACTATGCCGAAGGTAGACTCTCAAACGAAAGATACGAGACCATGCCGAAGGTGGACTCAAAAAAGAAAGACCAAGCCGAAGGTGGGCTTTCAAAGAAAGACTATGCTGAAGGTAGACTCTCAAACGAAAGATACGAGACCATACCGAATGTGGACTCGAAAAAGAAAGACCAAGCCGAAGGTGGGCTTTCAAAGAAAGACTATGCCGAAGGTAGACTCTCAAACGAAAGATACGAGACCATGCCGAAGGTGGACTTGAAAAAGAAAGACCAAGCCGAAGGTGGGCTTTCAAAGAAAGACTATGCCGAAGTTAGACTCTCAAACGAAAGATACGAGACCATGGCGAAGGTGGACTCAAAAAAGAAAGACCAAGCCGAATGTGGGCTTTCAAAGAAAGACTATGCCGAAGGTAGACTTTCAATCAAAGGATATGAGACCATGCCGAAGGTGGACTCGAAAAAGAAAGGCCAAGCCGAAGGTGGGCTTTCAAAGAAAGACTGTGCCGAAGGTAGACTCTCAAACGAAAGATACGAGACCATGCCGAAGGTGGACTCTAAAAAGAAAGACCAAGCCGAAGGTGGGCTTTCAAAGAAACACTATGCCAAAGGTAGACTCTCAAACGAAAGATACGAGACCATGCCGAAGGTGGACTCGAAAAAGAAAGACCAAGCCGAAGGTGGGCTTTCAAAGAAAGACTATGCCGAAGGTAGACTCTCAAACAAAGATGCGAGACCATGCCGAAGGTGGACTCCAAAAAGAAAGGCCAAGCCGAAGGTGGGCTTTCAAAGAAATACTATGCTGAAGGTAGACTCTCAAACGAAAGATATGAGACCATGCCGAAGGTGGACTCGAAAAAGAAAGACCAAGCCGAAGGTGGGCTTTCAAAGAAACACTATGCCGAAGGTAGACTTTCAATCAAAGGATACGAGACCATGTCGAAGGTGGACTCGAAAAATAAAGGCCAAGCCGAACGTGGGCTTTCAAAGAAAGACTATGCCGAAGGTAGACTCTCAAACGAAAGATACGAGACCATGCCGAAGGTGGACTTGAAAAAGAAAGACCAAGCCGAAGGTGGGCTTTCAAAGAAAGACTATGCCGAAGGTAGACTCTCAAACGAAAGATACGAGACCATGCCGAAGGTGGACTCAAAAAAGAAAGACCAAGCCGAAGGTGGGCTTTCAAAGAAACACTATGCCGAAGGTAGACTCTCAAACGAAAGATATGAGACCATGCCGAAGGTGGACTCGAAAAAGAAAGACCAAGCCGAAGGTGGGCTTTCAAAGAAAGACTATGCCGAAGGTAGACTTTCAAACAAAGGATACGAAACCATGCCGAAGGTGGGCTCGAAAAAAGAAAGACCAAGCCGAAGGTGGGCTTTTAAAGAAAGACTGTGCCGAAGGTAGACTTTCAAACAAAGGATACGAGACCATGCCGAAGGTGGACTTGAAAAAGAAAGACCAAGCCGAAGGTGGGCTTTCAAAGAAAGACTATGCCGAAGGTAAACTTTTAAATGAAGGATACGAGACCATGCCGAAGGTGGGCTCGAAAAAGAAAGACCAAGCCGAAGGTGGGCTTTCAAAGAAAGACTATGCCGAAGGTAGACTTTCAAACAAAGGCTACGAGACCATGCCGAAGGTGGGCTCGAAAAAGAAAGACCAAGCCGAAGGTGGGCTTTCAAAGAAAGACTATGCCGAAGGTAAACTTTTAAATGAAGGATACGAGGCCATGCCGAAGGTGGGCTCGAAAAAGAAAGACCAAGCCGAAGGTGGGCTTTCAAAGAAAGACTATGCCGAAGGTAGACTTTCAAACAAAGGCTACGAGACCATGCCGAAGGTGGGCTCGAAAAAGAAAGACCAAGCCGAAGGTGGGCTTTCAAAGAAAGACTATGCCGAAGGTAAACTCTCAAAGCAAAGGATACGAGACCATGTCGAAGGTGGACTCGAAAAAGAAAGACCAAGCCGAAGGTGGGATTTCAAAGAAAGACTATGCCGAAGGTAGACTCTCAAACAAAGATGCGAGACCATGCCGAAGGTGGACTCCAAAAAGAAAGGCCAAGCCGAAGGTGGGCTTTCAAAGAAAGACTATGCCGAAGGTAGACTCTCAAACGAAAGATACGAGACCATGCCGAAGGTGGACTCAAAAAAGAAAGACCAAGCTGAAGGTGGGCTTTCAAAGAAAGACTATGCTGAAGGTAGACTCTCAAACGAAAGATACGAGACCATACCGAATGTGGACTCGAAAAAGAAAGACCAAGCCGAAGGTGGGCTTTCAAAGAAAGACTATGCCGAAGGTAGACTCTCAAACGAAAGATACGAGACCATGCCGAAGGTGGACTTGAAAAAGAAAGACCAAGCCGAAGGTGGGCTTTCAAAGAAAGACTATGCCGAAGTTAGACTCTCAAACGAAAGATACGAGACCATGGCGAAGGTGGACTCAAAAAAGAAAGACCAAGCCGAATGTGGCCTTTCAAAGAAAGACTATGCCGAAGGTAGACTTTCAATCAAAGGATATGAGACCATGCCGAAGGTGGACTCGAAAAAGAAAGGCCAAGCCGAAGGTGGGCTTTCAAAGAAAGACTGTGCCGAAGGTAGACTCTCAAACGAAAGATACGAGACCATGCCGAAGGTGGACTCTAAAAAGAAAGACCAAGCCGAAGGTGGGCTTTCAAAGAAACACTATGCCAAAGGTAGACTCTCAAACGAAAGATACGAGACCATGCCGAAGGTGGACTCGAAAAAGAAAGACCAAGCCGAAGGTGGGCTTTCAAAGAAAGACTATGCCGAAGGTAGACTCTCAAACAAAGATCCGAGACCATGCCGAAGGTGGACTCCAAAAAGAAAGGCCAAGCCGAAGGTGGGCTTTCAAAGAAATACTATGCTGAAGGTAGACTCTCAAACGAAAGATATGAGACCATGCCGAAGGTGGACTCGAAAAAGAAAGACCAAGCCGAAGGTGGGCTTTCAAAGAAAGACTATGCCGAAGGTAGACTTTCAATCAAAGGATACGAGACCATGTCGAAGGTGGACTCGAAAAATAAAGGCCAAGCCGAACGTGGGCTTTCAAAGAAAGACTATGCCGAAGGTAGACTCTCAAACGAAAGATACGAGACCATGCCGAAGGTGGACTTGAAAAAGAAAGACCAAGCCGAAGGTGGACTTTCAAAGAAAGACTATGCCGAAGGTAGACTCTCAAACGAAAGATACGAGACCATGCCGAAGGTGGACTCAAAAAAGAAAGACCAAGCCGAAGGTGGGCTTTCAAAGAAACACTATGCCGAAGGTAGACTCTCAAACGAAAGATATGAGACCATGCCGAAGGTGGACTCGAAAAAGAAAGACCAAGCCGAAGGTGGGCTTTCAAAGAAAGACTATGCCGAAGGTAGACTTTCAAACAAAGGATACGAAACCATGCCGAAGGTGGGCTCGAAAAAAGAAAGACCAAGCCGAAGGTGGGCTTTTAAAGAAAGACTGTGCCGAAGGTAGACTTTCAAACAAAGGATACGAGACCATGCCGAAGGTGGACTTGAAAAAGAAAGACCAAGCCGAAGGTGGGCTTTCAAAGAAAGACTATGCCGAAGGTAAACTTTTAAATGAAGGATACGAGACCATGCCGAAGGTGGGCTCGAAAAAGAAAGACCAAGCCGAAGGTGGGCTTTCAAAGAAAGACTATGCCGAAGGTAGACTTTCAAACAAAGGCTACGAGACCATGCCGAAGGTGGGCTCGAAAAAGAAAGACCAAGCCGAAGGTGGGCTTTCAAAGAAAGACTATGCCGAAGGTAAACTTTTAAATGAAGGATACGAGGCCATGCCGAAGGTGGGCTCGAAAAAGAAAGACCAAGCCGAAGGTGGGCTTTCAAAGAAAGACTATGCCGAAGGTAGACTTTCAAACAAAGGCTACGAGACCATGCCGAAGGTGGGCTCGAAAAAGAAAGACCAAGCCGAAGGTGGGCTTTCAAAGAAAGACTATGCCGAAGGTAAACTCTCAAAGCAAAGGATACGAGACCATGTCGAAGGTGGACTCGAAAAAGAAAGACCAAGCCGAAGGTGGGCTTTCAAAGAAATACTATGCCGAAGGTAGACTCTCAAACGAAAGATACGAGACCATGCCGAAGGTGGACTTGAAAAAGAAAGACCAAGCCGAAGGTGGGCTTTCAAAGAAAGACTATGCCGAAGGTAGACTCTCAAACGAAAGATACGAGACCATGCCGAAGGTGGACTTGAAAAAGAAAGACCAAGCCGAAGGTGGGCTTTCAAAGAAAGACTATGCCGAAGGTAGACTCTCAAACGAAAGATACGAGACCTTGGCGAAGGTGGACTCAAAAAAGAAAGACCAAGCCGAATGTGGGCTTTCAAAGAAAGACTATGCCGAAGGTAGACTCTCAAACGAAAGATATGAGACCATGCCGAAGGTGGACTCGAAAAAGAAAGACCAAGCCGAAGGTGGGCTTTCAAAGAAAGACTATGCCGAAGGTAGACTTTCAAACAAAGGATACGAGACCATGCCGAAGGTGGTCTCGAAAAAAGAAAGACCAAGCCGAAGGTGGGCTTTTAAAGAAAGACTGTGCCGAAGGTAGACTTTCAAACAAAGGATACGAGACCATGCCGAAGGTGGACTTGAAAAAGAAAGACCATGCCGAAGGTGGGCTTTCAAAGAAAGACTATGCCGAAGGTAAACTTTTAAACGAAGGATACGAGACCATGCCGAAGGTGGGCTCAAAAAAGAAAGACCGAGCTTTCAAAGAAAGACTATGCCGAAGGTAGACTTTCAAACAAAGGCTACGAGACCGTGCCGAAGGTGGGCTCGAAAAAGAAAGACCAAGCCGAAGGTGGGCTTTCAAAGAAAGACTATGCCGAAGGTAGACTCTCAAAGCAAAGGATACGAGACCATGTCGAAGGTGGACTCGAAAAAGAAAGACCAAGCCGAAGGTGGGCTTTCAAAGAAAGACTATGCCGAAGGTAGACTCTCAAACGAAAGATACGAGACCATGCCGAAGGTGGACTTGAAAAAGAAAGACCAAGCAGAAGGTGGGCTTTCAAAGAAAGACTATGCCGAAGGTAGACTCTCAAACGAAAGATACGAGACCATGGCGAAGGTGGACTCAAAAAAGAAAGACCAAGCCGAATGTGGGCTTTCAAAGAAAGACTATGCCGAAGGTAGACTTTCAATCAAAGGATATGAGACCATGCCGAAGGTGGACTCGAAAAAGAAAGGCCAAGCCGAAGGTGGGCTTTCAAAGAAAGACTGTGCCGAAGGTAGACTCTCAAACGAAAGATACGAGACCATGCCGAAGGTGGACTCAAAAAAGAAAGACCAAGCCGAAGGTGGGCTTTCAAAGAAACACTATGCCGAAGGTAGACTCTCAAACGAAAGATACGAGACCATGCCGAAGGTGGACTCGAAAAAGAAAGACCAAGCCGAAGGTGGGCTTTCAAAGAAAGACTATGCCGAAGGTAGACTCTCAAACAAAGATGCGAGACCATGCCGAAGGTGGACTCCAAAAAGAAAGGCCAAGCCGAAGGTGGGCTTTCAAAGAAAGACTATGCCGAAGGTAGACTCTCAAACGAAAGATACGAGACCATGCCGAAGGTGGACTCAAAAAAGAAAGACCAAGCCGAAGGTGGGCTTTCAAAGAAAGACTATGCTGAAGGTAGACTCTCAAACGAAAGATACGAGACCATACCGAATGTGGACTCGAAAAAGAAAGACCAAGCCGAAGGTGGGCTTTCAAAGAAAGACTATGCCGAAGGTAGACTCTCAAACGAAAGATACGAGACCATGCCGAAGGTGGACTTGAAAAAGAAAGACCAAGCCGAAGGTGGGCTTTCAAAGAAAGACTATGCCGAAGTTAGACTCTCAAACGAAAGATACGAGACCATGGCGAAGGTGGACTCAAAAAAGAAAGACCAAGCCGAATGTGGGCTTTCAAAGAAAGACTATGCCGAAGGTAGACTTTCAATCAAAGGATATGAGACCATGCCGAAGGTGGACTCGAAAAAGAAAGGCCAAGCCGAAGGTGGGCTTTCAAAGAAAGACTGTGCCGAAGGTAGACTCTCAAACGAAAGATACGAGACCATGCCGAAGGTGGACTCGAAAAAGAAAGACCAAGCCGAAGGTGGGCTTTCAAAGAAACACTATGCCAAAGGTAGACTCTCAAACGAAAGATACGAGACCATGCCGAAGGTGGACTCGAAAAAGAAAGACCAAGCCGAAGGTGGGCTTTCAAAGAAAGACTATGCCGAAGGTAGACTCTCAAACAAAGACGCGAGACCATGCCGAAGGTGGACTCCAAAAAGAAAGGCCAAGCCGAAGGTGGGCTTTCAAAGAAATACTATGCTGAAGGTAGACTCTCAAACGAAAGATATGAGACCATGCCGAAGGTGGACTCGAAAAAGAAAGACCAAGCCGAAGGTGGGCTTTCAAAGAAAGACTATGCCGAAGGTAGACTTTCAATCAAAGGATACGAGACCATGTCGAAGGTGGACTCGAAAAATAAAGGCCAAGCCGAAGGTGGGCTTTCAAAGAAAGACTATGCCGAAGGTAGACTCTCAAACGAAAGATACGAGACCATGCCGAAGGTGGACTTGAAAAAGAAAGACCAAGCCGAAGGTGGGCTTTCAAAGAAAGACTATGCCGAAGGTAGACTCTCAAACGAAAGATACGAGACCATGGCGAAGGTGGACTCAAAAAAGAAAGACCAAGCCGAATGTGGGCTTTCAAAGAAAGACTATGCCGAAGGTAGACTTTCAATCAAAGGATATGAGACCATGCCGAAGGTGGACTCGAAAAAGAAAGGCCAAGCCGAAGGTGGGCTTTCAAAGAAAGACTGTGCCGAAGGTAGACTCTCAAACGAAAGATACGAGACCATGCCGAAGGTGGACTCAAAAAAGAAAGACCAAGCCGAAGGCGGGTTTTCAAAGAAACACTATGCCGAAGGTAGACTCTCAAACGAAAGATACGAGACCATGCCGAAGGTGGACTCGAAAAAGAAAGACCAAGCCGAAGGTGGGCTTTCAAAGAAAGACTATGCCGAAGGTAGACTCTCAAACAAAGATGCGAGACCATGCCGAAGGTGGACTCCAAAAAGAAAGGCCAAGCCGAAGGTGGGCTTTCAAAGAAAGACTATGCCGAAGGTAGACTCTCAAACGAAAGATACGAGACCATGCCGAAGGTGGACTCAAAAAAGAAAGACCAAGCTGAAGGTGGGCTTTCAAAGAAAGACTATGCTGAAGGTAGACTCTCAAACGAAAGATACGAGACCATACCGAATGTGGACTCGAAAAAGAAAGACCAAGCCGAAGGTGGGCTTTCAAAGAAAGACTATGCCGAAGGTAGACTCTCAAACGAAAGATACGAGACCATGCCGAAGGTGGACTTGAAAAAGAAAGACCAAGCCGAAGGTGGGCTTTCAAAGAAAGACTATGCCGAAGTTAGACTCTCAAACGAAAGATACGAGACCATGGCGAAGGTGGACTCAAAAAAGAAAGACCAAGCCGAATGTGGGCTTTCAAAGAAAGACTATGCCGAAGGTAGACTTTCAATCAAAGGATATGAGACCATGCCGAAGGTGGACTCGAAAAAGAAAGGCCAAGCCGAAGGTGGGCTTTCAAAGAAAGACAGTGCCGAACGTAGACTCTCAAACGAAAGATACGAGACCATGCCGAAGGTGGACTCGAAAAAGAAAGACCAAGCCGAAGGTGGGCTTTCAAAGAAACACTATGCCAAAGGTAGACTCTCAAACGAAAGATACGAGACCATGCCGAAGGTGGACTCGAAAAAGAAAGACCAAGCCGAAGGTGGGCTTTCAAAGAAAGACTATGCCGAAGGTAGACTCTCAAACAAAGATGCGAGACCATGCCGAAGGTGGACTCCAAAAAGAAAGGCCAAGCCGAAGGTGGGCTTTCAAAGAAATACTATGCTGAAGGTAGACTCTCAAACGAAAGATATGAGACCATGCCGAAGGTGGACTCGAAAAAGAAAGACCAAGCCGAAGGTGGGCTTTCAAAGAAAGACTATGCCGAAGGTAGACTTTCAATCAAAGGATACGAGACCATGCCGAAGGTGGACTCGAAAAATAAAGGCCAAGCCGAAGGTGGGCTTTCAAAGAAAGACTATGCCGAAGGTAGACTCTCAAACGAAAGATACGAAACCATGCCGAAGGTGGACTCAAAAAAGAAAGACCAAGCCGACGGTGGGCTTTCAAAGAAAGACTATGCTGAAGGTAGACTCTCAAACGAAAGATACGAGACCATACCGAATGTGGACTCGAAAAAGAAAGACCAAGCCGAAGGTGGGCTTTCAAAGAAAGACTATGCCGAAGGTAGACTCTCAAACGAAAGATACGAGACCATGCCGAAGGTGGACTTGAAAAAGAAAGACCAAGCCGAAGGTGGGCTTTCAAAGAAAGACTATGCCGAAGTTAGACTCTCAAACGAAAGATACGAGACCATGGCGAAGGTTGACTCAAAAAAGAAAGACCAAGCCGAATGTGGGCTTTCAAAGAAAGACTATGCCGAAGGTAGACTTTCAATCAAAGGATATGAGACCATGCCGAAGGTGGACTCGAAAAAGAAAGGCCAAGCCGAAGGTGGGCTTTCAAAGAAAGACTGTGCCGAAGGTAGACTCTCAAACGAAAGATACGAGACCATGCCGAAGGTGGACTCGAAAAAGAAAGACCAAGCCGAAGGTGGGCTTTCAAAGAAACACTAGGCCAAAGGTAGACTCTCAAACGAAAGATACGAGACCATGCCGAAGGTGGACTCGAAAAAGAAAGACCAAGCCGAAGGTGGGCTTTCAAAGAAAGACTATGCCGAAGGTAGACTCTCAAACAAAGATGCGAGACCATGCCGAAGGTGGACTCCAAAAAGAAAGGCCAAGCCGAAGGTGGACTTTCAAAGAAATACTATGCTGAAGGTAGACTCTCAAACGAATGATATGAGACCATGCCGAAGGTGGACTCGAAAAAGAAAGACCAAGCCGAAGGTGGGCTTTCAAAGAAAGACTATGCCGAAGGTAGACTCTCAAACGAAAGATACGAGACCATGGCGAAGGTGGACTCAAAAAAGAAAGACCAAGCCGAATGTGGGCTTTCAAAGAAAGACTATGCCGAAGGTAGACTTTCAATCAAAGGATATGAGACCATGCCGAAGGTGGACTCGAAAAAGAAAGGCCAAGCCGAAGGTGGGCTTTCAAAGAAAGACTGTGCCGAAGGTAGACTCTCAAACGAAAGATACGAGACCATGCCGAAGGTGGACTCAAAAAAGAAAGACCAAGTCGAAGGTGGGCTTTCAAAGAAACACTATGCCGAAGGTAGACTCTCAAACGAAAGATACGAGACCATGCCGAAGGTGGACTCGAAAAAGAAAGACCAAGCCGAAGGTGGGCTTTCAAAGAAAGACTATGCTGAAGGTAGACTCTCAAACAAAGATGCGAGACCATGCCGAAGGTGGACTCCAAAAAGAAAGGCCAAGCCGAAGGTGGGCTTTCAAAGAAAGACTATGCCGAAGGTAGACTCTCAAACGAAAGATACGAGACCATGCCGAAGGTGGACTCAAAAAAGAAAGACCAAGCCGAAGGTGGGCTTTCAAAGAAAGACTATGCTGAAGGTAGACTCTCAAACGAAAGATACGAGACCATACCGAATGTGGACTCGAAAAAGAAAGACCAAGCCGAAGGTGGGCTTTCAAAGAAAGACTATGCCGAAGGTAGACTCTCAAACGAAAGATACGAGACCATGCCGAAGGTGGACTTGAAAAAGAAAGACCAAGCCGAAGGTGGGCTTTCAAAGAAAGACTATGCCGAAGTTAGACTCTCAAACGAAAGATACGAGACCATGGCGAAGGTGGACTCAAAAAAGAAAGACCAAGCCGAATGTGGGCTTTCAAAGAAAGACTATGCCGAAGGTAGACTTTCAATCAAAGGATATGAGACCATGCCGAAGGTGGACTCGAAAAAGAAAGGCCAAGCCGAAGGTGGGCTTTCAAAGAAAGACTGTGCCGAAGGTAGACTCTCAAACGAAAGATACGAGACCATGCCGAAGGTGGACTCGAAAAAGAAAGACCAAGCCGAAGGTGGGCTTTCAAAGAAACACTATGCCAAAGGTAGACTCTCAAACGAAAGATACGAGACCATGCCGAAGGTGGACTCGAAAAAGAAAGACCAAGCCGAAGGTGGGCTTTCAAAGAAATACTATGCCGAAGGTAGACTCTCAAACAAAGATGCGAGACCATGCCGAAGGTGGACTCCAAAAAGAAAGGCCAAGCCGAAGGTGGGCTTTCAAAGAAATACTATGCTGAAGGTAGACTCTCAAACGAAAGATATGAGACCATGCCGAAGGTGGACTCGAAAAAGAAAGACCAAGCCGAAGGTGGGCTTTCAAAGAAAGATTATGCCGAAGGTAGACTTTCAATCAAAGGATACGAGACCATGTCGAAGGTGGACTCGAAAAATAAAGGCCAAGCCGAAGGTGGGCTTTCAAAGAAAGACTATGCCGAAGGTAGACTCTCAAACGAAAGATACGAGACCATGCCGAAGGTGGACTTGAAAAAGAAAGACCAAGCCGAAGGTGGGCTTTCAAAGAAAGACTATGCCGAAGGTAGACTCTCAAACGAAAGATACGAGACCATGGCGAAGGTGGACTCAAAAAAGAAAGACCAAGCCGAATGTGGGCTTTCAAAGAAAGACTATGCCGAAGGTAGACTTTCAATCAAAGGATATGAGACCATGCCGAAGGTGGACTCGAAAAAGAAAGGCCAAGCCGAAGGTGGGCTTTCAAAGAAAGACTGTGCCGAAGGTAGACTCTCAAACGAAAGATACGAGACCATGCCGAAGGTGGACTCAAAAAAGAAAGACCAAGCCGAAGGTGGGCTTTCAAAGAAACACTATGCCGAAGGTAGACTCTCAAACGAAAGATACGAGACCATGCCGAAGGTGGACTCGAAAAAGAAAGACCAAGCCGAAGGTGGGCTTTCAAAGAAAGACTATGCCGAAGGTAGACTCTCAAACAAAGATGCGAGACCATGCCGAAGGTGGACTCCAAAAAGAAAGGCCAAGCCGAAGGTGGGCTTTCAAAGAAAGACTATGCCGAAGGTAGACTCTCAAACGAAAGATACGAGACCATGCCGAAGGTGGACTCAAAAAAGAAAGACCAAGCTGAAGGTGGGCTTTCAAAGAAAGACTATGCTGAAGGTAGACTCTCAAACGAAAGATACGAGACCATACCGAATGTGGATTCGAAAAAGAAAGACCAAGCCGAAGGTGGGCTTTCAAAGAAAGACTATGCCGAAGGTAGACTCTCAAACGAAAGATACGAGACCATGCCGAAGGTGGACTTGAAAAAGAAAGACCAAGCCGAAGGTGGGCTTTCAAAGAAAGACTATGCCGAAGTTAGACTCTCAAACGAAAGATACGAGACCATGGCGAAGGTGGACTCAAAAAAGAAAGACCAAGCCGAATGTGGGCTTTCAAAGAAAGACTATGCCGAAGGTAGACTTTCAATCAAAGGATATGAGACCATGCCGAAGGTGGACTCGAAAAAGAAAGGCCAAGCCGAAGGTGGGCTTTCAAAGAAAGACTGTGCCGAAGGTAGACTCTCAAACGAAAGATACGAGACCATGCCGAAGGTGGACTCGAAAAAGAAAGACCAAGCCGAAGGTGGGCTTTCAAAGAAACACTATGCCAAAGGTAGACTCTCAAACGAAAGATACGAGACCATGCCGAAGGTGGACTCGAAAAAGAAAGACCAAGCCGAAGGTGGGCTTTCAAAGAAAGACTATGATGAAGGTAGACTCTCAAACAAAGATGCGAGACCATGCCGAAGGTGGACTCCAAAAAGAAAGGCCAAGCCGAAGGTGGGCTTTCAAAGAAATACTATGCTGAAGGTAGACTCTCAAACGAAAGATATGAGACCATGCCGAAGGTGGACTCGAAAAAGAAAGACCAAGCCGAAGGTGGGCTTTCAAAGAAAGACTATGCCGAAGGTAGACTTTCAATCAAAGGATACGAGACCATGCCGAAGGTGGACTCGAAAAATAAAGGCCAAGCCGAAGGTGGGCTTTCAAAGAAAGACTATGCCGAAGGTAGACTCTCAAACGAAAGATACGAAACCATGCCGAAGGTGGACTCAAAAAAGAAAGACCAAGCCGAAGGTGGGCTTTCAAAGAAAGACTATGCTGAAGGTAGACTCTCAAACGAAAGATACGAGACCATACCGAATGTGGACTCGAAAAAGAAAGACCAAGCCGAAGGTGGGCTTTCAAAGAAAGACTATGCCGAAGGTAGACTCTCAAACGAAAGATACGAGACCATGCCGAAGGTGGACTTGAAAAAGAAAGACCAAGCCGAAGGTGGGCTTTCAAAGAAAGACTATGCCGAAGTTAGACTCTCAAACGAAAGATACGAGACCATGGCGAAGGTGGACTCAAAAAAGAAAGACCAAGCCGAATGTGGGCTTTCAAAGAAAGACTATGCCGAAGGTAGACTTTCAATCAAAGGATATGAGACCATGCCGAAGGTGGACTCGAAAAAGAAAGGCCAAGCCGAAGGTGGGCTTTCAAAGAAAGACTGTGCCGAAGGTAGACTCTCAAACGAAAGATACGAGACCATGCCGAAGGTGGACTCGAAAAAGAAAGACCAAGCCGAAGGTGGGCTTTCAAAGAAACACTATGCCAAAGGTAGACTCTCAAACGAAAGATACGAGACCATGCCGAAGGTGGACTCGAAAAAGAAAGACCAAGCCGAAGGTGGGCTTTCAAAGAAAGACTATGCCGAAGGTAGACTCTCAAACAAAGATGCGAGACCATGCCGAAGGTGGACTCCAAAAAGAAAGGCCAAGCCGAAGGTGGACTTTCAAAGAAATACTATGCTGAAGGTAGACTCTCAAACGAAAGATATGAGACCATGCCGAAGGTGGACTCGAAAAAGAAAGACCAAGCCGAAGGTGGGCTTTCAAAGAAAGACTATGCCGACGGTAGACTTTCAAACAAAGGATACGAGACCATGCCGAAGGTGGGCTCGAAAAAGAAAGACCAAGCCGAAGGTAGGCTTTCAAAGAATGACTATGCTGAAGGTAGACTTTCAAACAAAGGATACGAGACCATGCCGAAGGTGGCCTCGAAAAAGAAAGACCAAGCCGAAGGTGGGCTTTCAAAGAAAGACTATGCCGAAGGTAGACTTTCAATCAAAGGATACGAGACCATGCCGAAGGTGGACTCGAAAAAGAAAGGCCAAGCCGAAGGTGGGATTTCAAAGAAAGACTATGCCGAAGGTAGACTCTCAAACGAAAGATACGAGACCATGCCGAAGGTGGACTCGAAAAAGAAAGACGAAGCCGAAGCTGGGCTTTTAAAGAAAGACTATGCCGAAGGTAGAATTTCAATCAAAGGATACGAGACCATGCCGAAGGTGGGCTCGAAAAAGAAAGACCAAGCCGAAGGTGGGCTTTCAAAGAAAGACCATGCCGAAGGTAGACTTTCAAATGAAGGATACGAGACCATGCCGAAGGTGGGCTCGAAAAATAAAGACTAAGCCGAAGGTGGGCTTTCAAAGAAAGACTATGCCGAAGGTAGACTCTCAAACGAAAGATATGAGACCATGCCGAAGGTGGACTCGAAAAAGAAAGACCAAGCCGAAGGTGGGCTTTCAAAGAAAGACTATGCCGAAGGTAGACTTTCAATCAAAGGATACGAGACCATGCCGAAGGTGGACTTGAAAAAGAAAGGCCAAGCCGAAGGTGGGCTTTCAAAGAAAGACTATGCCGAAGGTAGACTCTCAAACGAAAGATACGAGACCATGCCGAAGGTGGACTCGAAAAAGAAAGACCAAGCCGAAGGTGGGCTTTCAAAGAAAGACTATGCCGAAGGTAGACTCTCAAACAAAGATGCGAGACCATGCCGAAGGTGGACTCCAATAAGAAAGGCCAAGCCGAAGGTGGGCTTTCAAAGAAATACTATGCTGAAGGTAGACTCTCAAACGAAAGATATGAGACCATGCCGAAGGTGGACTCGAAAAAGAAAGACCAAGCCGAAGGTGGGCTTTCAAAGAAAGACTATGCCGACGGTAGACTTTCAAACAAAGGATACGAGACCATGCCGAAGGTGGGCTCGAAAAAGAAAGACCAAGCCGAAGGTAGGCTTTCAAAGAATGACTATGCTGAAGGTAGACTTTCAAACAAAGGATACGAGACCATGCCGAAGGTGGCCTCGAAAAAGAAAGACCAAGCCGAAGGTGGGCTTTCAAAGAAAGACTATGCCGAAGGTAGACTTTCAATCAAAGGATACGAGACCATGCCGAAGGTGGACTCGAAAAAGAAAGGCCAAGCCGAAGGTGGGATTTCAAAGAAAGACTATGCCGAAGGTAGACTCTCTAACGAAAGATACGAGACCATGCCGAAGGTGGACTCGAAAAAGAAAGACGAAGCCGAAGCTGGGCTTTTAAAGAAAGACTATGCCGAAGGTAGAATTTCAATCAAAGGATACGAGACCATGCCGAAGGTGGGCTCGAAAAAGAAAGACCAAGCCGAAGGTGGGCTTTCAAAGAAAGACCATGCCGAAGGTAGACTTTCAAATGAAGGATACGAGACCATGCCGAAGGTGGGCTCGAAAAATAAAGACTAAGCCGAAGGTGGGCTTTCAAAGAAAGACTATGCCGAAGGTAGACTCTCAAACGAAAGATATGAGACCATGCCGAAGGTGGACTCGAAAAAGAAAGACCAAGCCGAAGGTGGGCTTTCAAAGAAAGACTATGCCGAAGGTAGACTTTCAATCAAAGGATACGAGACCATGCCGAAGGTGGACTTGAAAAAGAAAGGCCAAGCCGAAGGTGGGCTTTCAAAGAAAGACTATGCCGAAGGTAGACTCTCAAACGAAAGATACGAGACCATGCCGAAGGTGGACTAAAAAAAAAAAGACCAAGCCGAAGGTGGGCTTTCAAAGAAAGACTATGCCGAAGGTAGACTCTCAAACGAAAGATACGAGACCATGCCGAAGGTGGACTCGAAAAAGAAAGACCAAGCCGAAGGTGGGCTTTCAAAGAAAGACTATGCCGAAGGTAGACTCTCAAACGAAAGATACGAGACCATGCCGAAGGTGGACTCGAAAAAGAAAGGCCAAATGAAGGTGGGCTTTTAAAGAAAGACTATGCCGAAGGTAGACTCTCAAATGAAAGATATGAGACCATGCCGAAGGTGGACTCGAAAAAGAAAGACCAAGCCGAAGGTGGGCTTTCAAAGAAAGACTATGCCGAAGGTAGACTCTCAAACGAAAGATACGAGACCATGCCGAAGGTGGACTTGAAAAAGAAAGACCAAGCCGAAGGTGGGCTTTCAAAGAAAGACTATGCCGAAGGTAAACTCTCAAACGAAAGATACGAGACCATGCCGAAGGTGGACTCTAAAAAGAAAGGCCAAGCTGAAGGTTGGCTTTCAAAGAAAGACTATGCCGAAGGTAGACTTTCAATCAAAGGATACGAGACCATGCCGAAGGTGGAATCGAAAAAGAAAGGCCAAGCCGAAGGTGGGATTTCAAAGAAAGACTATGCCGAAGGTAGACTCTCAAATGAAAGATACGAGACCATGCCGAAGGTGGACTCGAAAAAGAAAGACGAAGCCGAAGCTGGGCTTTCAAAGAAAGATTATGCCGAAGGTAGACTCTCAATCGAAAGATACGAGACCATGACGAAGGTGGACTCGAAAAAGAAAGACCAAGCCGAAGATGGGCTTTTAAAGAAAGACTATGTCGAAGGTAAACTCCCAAACGAAAGATACGAGACCATGACGAAGGTGGACTTGAAAAAGAAAGGCCAAGCGAAGGTGGGCTTTCAAAGAAAGACTATGCCGAAGGTAGACTCTCAAACGAAAGATATGAGACCATGCCGAAGGTGGACTCGAAAAAGAAAGACCAAGCCAAAGGTGGGCTTTCAAAGAAAGACTATGCCGAAGGTAGACTTTCAAACAAAGGATACGAGACCATGCCGAAGGTGGGCTCGAAAAAAGAAAGACCAAGGCGAAGGTGGGCTTTTAAAGAAAGACTGTGCCGAAGGTAGACTTTCAAACAAAGGATACGAGACCATGCCGAAGGTGGACTTGAAAAAGAAAGATCAAGCCGAAGGTGGGCTTTCAAAGAAACACTATGCCGAAGGTAAACTTTTAAACGAAGGATACGAGACCATGCCGAAGGTGGGCTCGAAAAAGAAAGACCAAGCCGAAGGTGGGCTTTCAAAGAAAGACTATGCCGAAGGTAGACTTTCAAACAAAGGCTACGAGACCATGCCGAAGGTGGGCTCGAAAAAGAAAGACCAAGCCGAAGGTGGGCTTTCAAAGAAAGACTATGCCGAAGGTAGACTCTCAAAGCAAAGGATACGAGACCATGTCGAAGGTGGACTCGAAAAAGAAAGACCAAGCCGAAGGTGGGCTTTCAAAGAAAGACTATGCCGAAGGTAGACTCTCAAATGAAAGATACGAGACCATGCCGAAGGTGGACTTGAAAAAGAAAGACCAAGCCGAAGGTGGGCTTTCAAAGAAAGACTATGCCGAAGGTAGACTCTCAAACGAAAGATACGAGACCATGGCGAAGGTGGACTCAAAAAAGAAAGACCAAGCCGAATGTGGGCTTTCAAAGAAAGACTATGCCGAAGGTAGACTTTCAATCAAAGGATATGAGACCATGCCGAAGGTGGACTCGAAAAAGAAAGGCCAAGCCGAAGGTGGGCTTTCAAAGAAAGACTGTGCCGAAGGTAGACTCTCAAACGAAAGATACGAGACCATGCCGAAGGTGGACTCGAAAAAGAAAGACCAAGCCGAAGGTGGGCTTTCAAAGAAACACTATGCCGAAGGTAGACTTTCAAACAAAGGATACGAGACCATGCCGAAGGTGGGCTCGAAAAAGAAAGACCAAGCCGAAGGCAGGCTTTCAAAGAATGACTATGCTGAAGGTAGACTTTCAAACAAAGGATACGAGACCATGCCGAAGGTGGGCTCGAAAATGAAAGACCAAGCCGAAGGTGGGCTTTCAAAGAAAGACTATGCCGAAGGTAGACTTTCAATCAAAGGATACGAGACCATGCCGAAGGTGGACTCGAAAAAGAAAGGCCAAGCCGAAGGTGGGATTTCAAAGAAAGACTATGCCGAAGGTAGACTCTCAAACGAAAGATACGAGACCATGCCGAAGGTGGACTCGAAAAAGAAAGACGAAGCCGAAGCTGGGCTTTCAAAGAAAGACTATGCCGAAGGTAGACTCTCAAACGAAAGATACGAGACCATGCCGAAGGTGGACTCGAAAAAGCAAGACAAAGCCGAAGATGGGCTTTTAAAGAAAGACTATGCCGAAGGAAGACTCTCAAACGAAAGATACGAGACCATGACGAAGGTGGACTCGAAAAAGAAAAGCCAAACGAAGGTGGGCTTTTAAAGAAAGACTATGCCGAAGGTAGACTTTCAATCAAAGGATATGAGACCATGCCGAAGGTGGACTCGAAAAAGAAAGGCCAAGCCGAAGGTGGGCTTTCAAAGAAAGACTGTGCCGAAGGTAGACTCTCAAACGAAAGATACGAGACCATGCCGAAGGTGGACTCGAAAAAGAAAGACGAAGCCGAAGATGGGCTTTCAAAGAAACACTATGCCGAAGGTAGACTCTCAAACGAAAGATACGAGACCATGCCGAAGGTGGACTCGAAAAAGAAAGACCAAGCCGAAGGTGGGCTTTCAAAGAAACACTATGCCGAAGGTAGACTCTCAAACAAAGATGCGAGACCATGCCGAAGGTGGACTCCAAAAAGAAAGGCCAAGCCGAAGGTGGGCTTTCAAAGAAATACTATGCTGAAGGTAGACTCTCAAACGAAAGATATGAGACCATGCCGAAGGTGGACTCGAAAAAGAAAGACCAAGCCGAAGGTGGGATTTCAAAGAAAGACTATGCCGAAGGTAGACTTTCAAACAAAGGATACGAGACCATGCCGAAGGTGGGCTCGAAAAAGAAAGACCAAGCCGAAGGTAGGCTTTCAAAGAATGACTATGCTGAAGGTAGACTTTCAAACAAAGGATACGAGACCATGCCGAAGGTGGGCGCGAAAAAGAAAGACCAAGCCGAAGGTGGGCTTTCAAAGAAAGACTATGCCGAAGGTAGACTTTCAATCAAAGGATACGAGACCATGCCAAAGGTGGACTCGAAAAAGAAAGGCCAAGCCGAAGGTGGGATTTCTAAGAAAGACTATGCCGAAGGTAGACTCTCAAACGAAAGATACGAGACCATGCCGAAGGTGGACTCGAAAAAGAAAGACGAAGCCGAAGCTGGGCTTTCAAAGAAAGACTATGCCGAAGGTAGCTCTCAAACGAAAGATACGAGACCATGCCGAAGGTGGACTCGAAAAAGCAAGACCAAGCCGAAGATGGGCTTTTAAAGAAAGACTATGCCGAAGGAAGACTCTCAAACGAAAGATACGAGACCATGACGAAGGTGGACTCGAAAAAGAAAAGCCAAACGAAGGTGGGCTTTTAAAGAAAGACTATGCCGAAGGTAGACTTTCAATCAAAGGATATGAGACCATGCCGAAGGTGGACTCGAAAAAGAAAGGCCAAGCCGAAGGTGGGCTTTCAAAGAAAGACTGTGCCGAAGGTAGACTCTCAAACGAAAGATACGAGACCATGCCGAAGGTGGACTCGAAAAAGAAAGACCAAGCCGAAGGTGGGCTTTCAAAGAAACACTATGCCGAAGGTAGACTCTCAAACGAAAGATACGAGACCATGCCGAAGGTGGACTCGAAAAAGAAAGACCAAGCCGAAGGTGGGCTTTCAAAGAAAGACTATGCCGAAGATAGACTCTCAAACAAAGATGCGAGACCATGCCGAAGGTGGACTCCAAAAAGAAAGGCCAAGCCGAAGGTGGGCTTTCAAAGAAATACTATGCTGAAGGTAGACTCTCAAACGAAAGATATGAGACCATGCCGAAGGTGGACTCGAAAAAGAAAGACCAAGCCGAAGGTGGGCTTTCAAAGAAAGACTATGCCGAAGGTAGACTTTCAAACAAAGGATACGAGACCATGCCGAAGGTGGGCTCGAAAAAGAAAGACCAAGCCGAAGGTAGGCTTTCAAAGAATGACTATGCTGAAGGTAGACTTTCAAACAAAGGATACGAGACCATGCCGAAGGTGGACTCGAAAAAGAAAGACCAAGCCGAAGGAGGGCTTTCAAAGAAAGACTATGCCGAAGGTAGACTTTCAATCAAAGGATACGAGACCATGCCGAAGGTGGACTCGAAAAAGAAAGGCCAAGCCGAAGGTGGGATTTCTAAGAAAGACTATGCCGAAGGTAGACTCTCAAACGAAAGATACGAGACCATGCCGAAGGTGGACTCGAAAAAGAAAGACGAAGCCGAAGGTGGGCTTTCAAAGAAAGACTATGCCGAAGGTAGACTCCCAAACAAAAGATATGAGACCATGCCGAAGGTGGACTCTAAAAAGAAAGGCCAAGCCGAAGGTGGGATTTCTAAGAAAGACTATGCCGAAGGTAGACTCTCAAACGAAAGATACGAGACCATGCCGAAGGTGGACTCGAAAAAGAAAGACGAAGCCGAAGCTGGGCTTTCAAAGAAAGACTATGCCGAACGTAGACTCTCAAACGAAAGATACGAGACCATGCCGAAGGTGGACTCGAAAAAGCAAGACCAAGCCGAAGATGGGCTTTTAAAGAAAGACTATGCCGAAGGAAGACTCTCAAACGAAAGATACGAGACCATGACGAAGGTGGACTCGAAAAAGAAAAGCCAAACGAAGGTGGGCTTTTAAAGAAAGACTATGCCGAAGGTAGACTTTCAATCAAAGGATATGAGACCATGCCGAAGGTGGACTCGAAAAAGAAAGGCCAAGCCGAAGGTGGGCTTTCAAAGAAAGACTGTGCCGAAGGTAGACTCTCAAACGAAAGATACGAGACCATGCCGAAGGTGGACTCGAAAAAGAAAGACCAAGCCGAAGGTGGGCTTTCAAAGAAACACTATGCCGAAGGTAGACTCTCAAACGAAAGATACGAGACCATGCCGAAGGTGGACTCGAAAAAGAAAGACCAAGCCGAAGGTGGGCTTTCAAAGAAAGACTATGCCGAAGATAGACTCTCAAACAAAGATCCGAGACCATGCCGAAGGTGGACTCCAAAAAGAAAGGCCAAGCCGAAGGTGGGCTTTCAAAGAAATACTATGCTGAAGGTAGACTCTCAAACGAAAGATATGAGACCATGCCGAAGGTGGACTCGAAAAAGAAAGACCAAGCCGAAGGTGGGCTTTCAAAGAAAGACTATGCCGAAGGTAGACTTTCAAACAAAGGATACGAGACCATGCCGAAGGTGGGCTCGAAAAAGAAAGACCAAGCCGAAGGTAGGCTTTCAAAGAATGACTATGCTGAAGGTAGACTTTCAAACAAAGGATACGAGACCATGCCGAAGGTGGACTCGAAAAAGAAAGACCAAGCCGAAGGTGGGCTTTCAAAGAAAGACTATGCCGAAGGTAGACTTTCAATCAAAGGATACGAGACCATGCCGAAGGTGGACTCGAAAAAGAAAGGCCAAGCCGAAGGTGGGATTTCTAAGAAAGACTATGACGAAGGTAGACTCTCAAACGAAAGATACGAGACCATGCCGAAGGTGGACTCGAAAAAGAAAGACGAAGCCGAAGGTGGGCTTTCAAAGAAAGACTATGCCGAAGGTAGACTCTCAAACGAAAGATACGAGACCATGCCGAAGGTGGACTCGAAAAAGCAAGACTAAGCCGAAGATGGGCTTTTAAAGAAAGACTATGCCGAAGGAAGGCTCTCAAAGGAAAGATACGAGACCATGACGAAGGTGGACTCGAAAAAGAAAAGCCAAACGAAGGTGGGCTTTTAAAGAAAGACTATGCCGAAGGTAGACTTTCAATCAAAGGATATGAGACCATGCCGAAGGTGGACTCGAAAAAGAAAGGCCAAGCCGAAGGTGGGCTTTCAAAGAAAGACTGTGCCGAAGGTAGACTCTCAAACGAAAGATACGAGACCATGCCGAAGGTGGACTCGAAAAAGAAAGACCAAGCCGAAGGTGGGCTTTCAAAGAAACACTATGCCGAAGGTAGACTCTCAAACGAAAGATACGAGACCATGCCGAAGGTGGAATCGAAAAAGAAAGACCAAGCCGAAGGTGGGCTTTCAAAGAAAGACTATGCCGAAGGTAGACTCTCAAACAAAGATGCGAGACCATGCCGAAGGTGGACTCCAAAAAGAAAGGCCAAGCCGAAGGTGGGCTTTCAAAGAAATACTATGCCGAAGGTAGACTCTCAAACGAAAGATATGAGACCATGCCGAAGGTGGACTCGAAAAAGAAAGACCAAGCCGAAGGTGGGCTTTCAAAGAAAGACTATGCCGACGGTAGACTTTCAAACAAAGGATACGAGACCATGCCGAAGGTGGGCTCGAAAAAGAAAGACCAAGCCGAAGGTAGGCTTTCAAAGAATGACTATGCTGACGGTAGACTTTCAAACAAAGGATACGAGACCATGCCGAAGGTGGGCTCGAAAAAGAAAGACCAAGCCGAAGGTGGGCTTTCAAAGAAAGACTATGCCGAAGGTAGACTTTCAATCAAAGGATACGAGACCATGCCGAAGGTGGACTCGAAAAAGAAAGGCCAAGCCGAAGGTGGGATTTCAAAGAAAGACTATGCCGAAGGTAGACTCTCAAACGAAAGATACGAGACCATGCCGAAGGTGGACTCGAAAAAGAAAGACGAAGCCGAAGCTGGGCTTTCATAGAAAGACTATGCCGAAGGTAGACTCTCAAACGAAAGATACGAGACCATGCCGAAGGTGGACTCGAAAAAGCAAGACCAAGCCGAAGATGGGCTTTTAAAGAAAGACTATGCCGAAGGAAGACTCTCAAACGAAAGATACGAGACCATGACGAAGGTGGACTCGAAAAAGAAAAGCCAAACGAAGGTGGGCTTTTAAAGAAAGACTATGCCGAAGGTAGACTCTCAAACGAAAGATATGAGACCATGCCGAAGGTGGACTCGAAAAAGAAAGACCAAGCCGAAGGTGGGATTTCAAAGAAAGACTATGCCGAAGGTAGACTCTCAAACGAAAGATACGAGACCATGCCGAAGGTGGACTCGAAAAAGAAAGGCCAAACGAAGGTGGGCTTTTAAAGAAAGACTACGCCGAAGGTAGACTCTCAAATGAAAGATATGAGACCATGCCGAAGGTGGACTCGAAAAAGAAAGACCAAGCCGAAGGTGGGCTTTCAAAGAAAGACTATGCCGAAGGTAGACTCTCAAACGAAAGATACGAGACCATGCCGAAGGTGGACTTGAAAAAGAAAGACCAAGCCGAAGGTGGGCTTTCAAAGAAAGACTATGCCGAAGGTAGACTCTCAAACGAAAGATACGAGACCATGCCGAAGGTGGACTCGAAAAAGAAAGACCAAGCCGAAGGTGGGCTTTCAAAGAAATACTATGCCGAAGGTAGAATTTCAATCAAAGGATACGAGACCATGCCGAAGGTGGACTCGAAAAAGAAAGGCCAAGCCGAAGGTGGGATTTCAAAGAAAGACTATGCCGAAGGTAGACTCTCAAACGAAAGATACAAGACCATGCCGAAGGTGGATTCGAAAAAGAAAGACCAAGCCGAAGGTGGGCTTTCAAAGAAAGACTATGCCGAAGGTAGAATTTCAATCAAAGGATACGAGACCATGCCGAAGGTGGGCTCGAAAAAGTAAGACCAAGCCGAAGGTGGGCTTTCAAAGAAAGACCATGCCGAAGGTAGACTTTCAAATGAAGGATACGAGACCATGCCGAAGGTGGGCTCGAAAAATAAAGACTAAGCCGAAGGTGGGCTTTCAAAGAAAGACTATGCCGAAGGTAGACTCTCAAATGAAAGATATGAGACCATGCCGAAGGTGGACTCGAAAAAGAAAGACCAAGCCGAAGGTGGGCTTTCAAAGAAAGACTATGCCGAAGGTAGACTTTCAATCAAAGGATACGAGACCATGCCGAAGGTGGACTTGAAAAAGAAAGGCCAAGCCGAAGGTGGGCTTTCAAAGAAAGACTATGCCGAAGGTAGACTCTCAAACGAAAGATACGAGACCATGCCGAAGGTGGACTAAAAAAAAAAAGACCAAGCCGAAGGTGGGCTTTCAAAGAAAGACTATGCCGAAGGTAGACTCTCAAACGAAAGATACGAGACCATGCCGAAGGTGGACTCGAAAAAGAAAGACCAAGCCGAAGGTGGGCTTTCAAAGAAAGACTATGCCGAAGGTAGACTCTCAAACGAAAGATACGAGACCATGCCGAAGGTGGACTCGAAAAAGAAAGGCCAAACGAAGGTGGGCTTTTAAAGAAAGACTATGCCGAAGGTAGACTCTCAAATGAAAGATATGAGACCATGCTGAAGGTGGACTCGAAAAAGAAAGACCAAGCCGAAGGTGGGCTTTCAAAGAAAGACTATGCCGAAGGTAGACTCTCAAACGAAAGATACGAGACCATGCCGAAGGTGGACTTGAAAAAGAAAGACCAAGCCGAAGGTGGGCTTTCAAAGAAAGACTATGCCGAAGGTAGACTCTCAAACGAAAGATACGAGACCATGCCGAAGGTGGACTCTAAAAAGAAAGGCCAAGCCGAAGGTGGGCTTCCAAAGAAAGACTATTCCGAAGGTAGACTTTCAATCAAAGGATACGAGACCATGCCGAAGGTGGAATCGAAAAAGAAATGCCAAGCCGAAGGTGGGATTTCAAAGAAAGACTATGCCGAAGGTAGACTCTCAAACGAAAGATACGAGACCATGCCGAAGGTGGACTCGAAAAAGAAAGACGAAGCCGAAGCTGGGCTTTCAAAGAAAGATTATGCCGAAGGTAGACTCTCAATCGAAAGATACGAGACCATGACGAAGGTGGACTCGAAAAAGAAAGACCAAGCCGAAGATGGGCTTTTAAAGAAAGACTATGTCGAAGGTAAACTCCCAAACGAAAGATACGAGACCATGACGAAGGTGGACTTGAAAAAGAAAGGCCAAGCGAAGGTGGGCTTTCAAAGAAAGACTATGCCGAAGGTAGACTCTCAAACGAAAGATATGAGACTATGCCGAAGCTGGACTCGAAAAAGAAAGACCAAGCCGAAGGTGGGCTTTCAAAGAAAGACTATGCCGAAGGTAGACTTTCAAACAAAGGATACGAGACCATGCCGAAGGTGGGCTCGAAAAAAGAAAGACCAAGCCGAAGGTGGGCTTTTAAAGAAAGACTGTGCCGAAGGTAGACTTTCAAACAAAGGATACGAGACCATGCCGAAGGTGGACTTGAAAAAGAAAGACCAAGCCGATGGTGGGCTTTCAAAGAAACACTATGCCGAAGGTAAACTTTTAAACGAAGGATACGAGACCATGCCGAAGGTGGGCTCGAAAAAGAAAGACCAAGCCGAAGGTGGGCTTTCAAAGAAAGACTATGCCGAAGGTAGACTTTCAAACAAAGGCTACGAGACCATGCCGAAGGTGGGCTCGAAAAAGAAAGACCAAGCCGAAGGTGGGCTTTCAAAGAAAGACTATGCCGAAGGTAGACTCTCAAAGCAAAGGATACGAGACCATGTCGAAGGTGGACTCGAAAAAGAAAGACCAAGCCGAAGGTGGGCTTTCAAAGAAAGACTATGCCGAAGGTAGACTCTCAAACGAAAGATACGAGACCATGCCGAAGGTGGACTTGAAAAAGAAAGACCAAGCCGAAGGTGGGCTTTCAAAGAAAGACTATGCCGAAGGTAGACTCTCAAACGAAAGATACGAGACCATGGCGAAGGTGGACTCAAAAAAGAAAGACCAAGCCGAATGTGGGCTTTCAAAGAAAGACTATGCCGAAGGTAGACTTTCAATCAAAGGATATGAGACCATGCCGAAGGTGGACTCGAAAAAGAAAGGCCAAGCCGAAGGTGGGCTTTCAAAGAAAGACTGTGCCGAAGGTAGACTCTCAAACGAAAGATACGAGACCATGCCGAAGGTGGACTCGAAAAAGAAAGACCAAGCCGAAGGTGGGCTTTCAAAGAAACACTATGCCGAAGGTAGACTTTCAAACAAAGGATACGAGACCATGCCGAAGGTGGGCTCGAAAAATAAATACCAAGCCGAAGGTAGGCTTTCAAAGAATGACTATGCTGAAGGTAGACTTTCAAACAAAGGATACGAGACCATGCCGAAGGTGGGCTCGAAAAAGAAAGACCAAGCCGAAGGTGGGCTTTCAAAGAAAGACTATGCCGAAGGTAGACTTTCAATCAAAGGATACGAGACCATGCCGAAGGTGGACTCGAAAAAGAAAGGCCAAGCCGAAGGTGGGATTTCAAAGAAAGACTATGCCGAAGGTAGACTCTCAAACGAAAGATACGAGACCATGCCGAAGGTGGACTCGAAAAAGAAAGACGAAGCCGAAGCTGGGCTTTCAAAGAAAGACTATGCCGAAGGTAGACTCTCAAACGAAAGATACGAGACCATGCCGAAGGTGGACTCGAAAAAGCAAGACCAAGCCGAAGATGGGCTTTTAAAGAAAGACTATGCCGAAGGAAGACTCTCAAACGAAAGATACGAGACCATGACGAAGGTGGACTCGAAAAAGAAAAGCCAAACGAAGGTGGGCTTTTAAAGAAAGACTATGCCGAAGGTAGACTTTCAATCAAAGGATATGAGGCCATGCCGAAGGTGGCTCTAAAAAGAAAGGCCAAGCCGAAGGTGGGCTTTCAAAGAAAGACTGTGCCGAAGGTAGACTCTCAAACGAAAGATACGAGACCATGCCGAAGGTGGACTCGAAAAAGAAAGACGAAGCCAAAGGTGGGCTTTCAAAGAAACACTATGCCGAAGGTAGACTCTCAAACGAAAGATACGAGACCATGCCGAAGGTGGACTCGAAAAAGAAAGACCAAGCCGAAGGTGGGCTTTCAAAGAAACACTATGCCGAAGGTAGACTCTCAAACAAAGATGCGAGACCATGCCGAAGGTGGGCTCGAAAAAGAAAGACCAAGCCGAAGGTGGGCTTTCAAAGAAATACTATGCTGAAGGTAGACTCTCAAACGAAAGATATGAGACCATGCCGAAGGTGGACTCGAAAAAGAAAGACCAAGCCGAAGGTGGGATTTCAAAGAAAGACTATGCCGAAGGTAGACTTTCAAACAAAGGATACAAGACCATGCCGAAGGTGGGCTCGAAAAAGAAAGACCAAGCCGAAGGTAGGCTTTCAAAGAATGACTATGCCGAAGGTAGACTTTCAAACAAAGGATACGAGACCATGCCAAAGGTGGGCTCGAAAAAGAAAGACCAAGCCGAAGGTGGGCTTTCAAAGAAAGACTATTTCGAAGGTAGACTTTCAATCAAAGGATACGAGACCATGCTGAAGGTGGACTCGAAAAAGAAAGGCCAAGCCGAAGGTGGGATTTCAAAGAAAGACTATGCCGAAGGTAGACTCTCAAACGAAAGATACGAGACCATGCCGAAGGTGGACTCGAAAAAGAAAGACCAAGCCGAAGGTGGGCTTTCAAAGAAAGACTTTGCCGAAGTTAGAATTTCAATCAAAGGATACGAGACAATGCCGAAGGTGGGCTCGAAAAAGAAAGACCAAGCCGAAGGTGGGCTTTCAAAGAAAGACCATGCCGAAGGTAGACTTTCAAATGAAGGATACGAGACCATGCCGAAGGTGGGTTCGAAAAATAAAGACTAAGCCGAAGGTGGGCTTTCAAAGAAAGACTATGCCGAAGGTAGACTCTCAAACGAAAGATATGAGACCATGCCGAAGGTGGACTCGAAAAAGAAAGACCAAGCCGAAGGTGGGCTTTCAAAGAAAGACTATGCCGAAGGTAGACTTTCAATCAAAGGATACGAGACCATGCCGAAGGTGGACTTGAAAAAGAAAGGCCAAGCCGAAGGTGGGCTTTCAAAGAAAGACTATGCCGAAGGTAGACTCTCAAACGAAAGATACGAGACCATGCCGAAGGTGGACTAAAAAAAAAAAGACCAAGCCGAAGGTGGGCTTTCAAAGAAAGACTATGCCGAAGGTAGACTCTCAAACGAAAGATACGAGACCATGCCGAAGGTGGACTCGAAAAAGAAAGACCAAGCCGAAGGTGGGCTTTCAAAGAAAGACTATGCCGAAGGTAGACTCTCAAACGAAAGATACGAGACCATGCCGAAGGTGGACTCGAAAAAGAAAGGCCAAACGAAGGTGGGCTTTTAAAGAAAGACTATGCCGAAGGTAGACTCTCAAACGAAAGATATGAGACCATGCTGAAGGTGGACTCGAAAAAGAAAGACCAAGCCGAAGGTGGGCTTTCAAAGAAAGACTATGCCGAAGGTAGACTCTCAACGAAAGATACGAGACCATGCCGAAGGTGGACTTGAAAAAGAAAGACCAAGCCGAAGGTGGGCTTTCAAAGAAAGACTATGCCGAAGGTAGACTCTCAAACGAAAGATACGAGACCATGCCGAAGGTGGACTCTAAAAAGAAAGGCCAAGCCGAAGGTGGGCTTTCAAAGAAAGACTATGCCGAAGGTAGACTTTCAATCAAAGGATACGAGACCATGCCGAAGGTGGAATCGAAAAAGAAAGGCCAAGCCGAAGGTGGGATTTCAAAGAAAGACTATGCCGAAGGTAGACTCTCAAATGAAAGATACGAGACCATGCCGAAGGTGGACTCGAAAAAGAAAGACGAAGCCGAAGCTGGGCTTTCAAAGAAAGATTATGCCGAAGGTAGACTCTCAATCGAAAGATACGAGACCATGACGAAGGTGGACTCGAAAAAGAAAGACCAAGCCGAAGATGGGCTTTTAAAGAAAGACTATGTCGAAGGTAAACTCCCAAACGAAAGATACGAGACCATGACGAAGGTGGACTTGAAAAAGAAAGGCCAAGCGAATGTGGGCTTTCAAAGAAAGACTATGCCGAAGGTAGACTCTCAAACGAAAGATATGAGACCATGCCGAAGGTGGACTCGAAAAAGAAAGACCAAGCCGAAGGTGGGCTTTCAAAGAAAGACTATGCCGAAGGTAGACTTTCAAACAAAGGATACGAGACCATGCCGAAGGTGGGCTCAAAAAAAGAAAGACCAAGCCGAAGGTGGGCTTTTAAAGAAAGACTGTGCCGAAGGTAGACTTTCAAACAAAGGATACGAGACCATGCCGAAGGTGGACTTGAAAAAGAAAGACCAAGCCGAAGGTGGGCTTTCAAAGAAACACTATGCCGAAGGTAAACTTTTAAACGAAGGATACGAGACCATGCCGAAGGTGGGCTCGAAAAAGAAAGACCAAGCCGAAGGTGGGCTTTCAAAGAAAGACTATGCCGAAGGTAGACTTTCAAACAAAGGCTACGAGACCATGCCGAAGGTGGGCTCGAAAAAGAAAGACCAAGCCGAAGGTGGGCTTTCAAAGAAAGACTATGCCGAAGGTAGACTCTCAATGTAAAGGATACGAGACCATGTCGAAGGTGGAATCGAAAAAGAAAGACCAAGCCGAAGGTGGGCTTTCAAAGAAAGACTATGCCGAAGGTAGACTCTCAAACGAAAGATACGAGACCATGCCGAAGGTGGACTTGAAAAAGAAAGACCAAGCCGAAGGTGGGCTTTCAAAGAAAGACTATGCCGATGGTAGACTCTCAAACGAAAGATACGAGACCATGGCGAAGGTGGACTCAAAAAAGAAAGACCAAGCCGAATGTGGGCTTTCAAAGAAATACTATGCCGAAGGTAGACTTTCAATCAAAGGATATGAGACCATGCCGAAGGTGGACTCGAAAAAGAAAGGCCAAGCCGAAGGTGGGCTTTCAAAGAAAGACTGTGCCGAAGGTAGACTCTCAAACGAAAGATACGAGACCATGCCGAAGGTGGACTCGAAAAAGAAAGACCAAGCCGAAGGTGGGCTTTCAAAGAAACACTATGCCGAATGTAGACTTTCAAACAAAGGATACGAGACCATGCCGAAGGTGGGATCGAAAAAGAAAGACCAAGCCGAAGGTAGGCTTTCAAAGAATGACTATGCTGAAGGTAGACTTTCAAACAAAGGATACGAGACCATGCCGAAGGTGGGATCGAAAAAGAAAGACCAAGCCGAAGGTGGGCTTTCAAAGAAAGACTATGCCGAAGGTAGACTTTCAATCAAAGGATACGAGACCATGCCGAAGGTGGACTCGAAAAAGAAAGGCCAAGCCGAAGCTGGGATTTCAAAGAAAGACTATGCCGAAGGTAGACTCTCAAACGAAAGATACGAGACCATGCCGAAGGTGGACTCGAAAAAGAAAGACGAAGCCGAAGCTGGGCTTTCAAAGAAAGACTATGCCGAAGGTAGACTCTCAAACGAAAGATACGAGACCATGCCGAAGGTGGACTCGAAAAAGCAAGACCAAGCCGAAGATGGGCTTTTAAAGAAAGACTATGCCGAAGGAAGACTCTCAAACGAAAGATACGAGACCATGACGAAGGTGGACTCGAAAAAGAAAAGCCAAACGAAGGTGGGCTTTTAAAGAAAGACTATGCCGAAGGTAGACTTTCAATCAAAGGATATGAGGCCATGCCGAAGGTGGCTCTAAAAAGAAAGGCCAAGCCGAAGGTGGGCTTTCAAAGAAAGACTGTGCCGAAGGTAGACTCTCAAACGAAAGATACGAGACCATGCCGAAGGTGGACTCGAAAAAGAAAGACGAAGCCAAAGGTGGGCTTTCAAAGAAACACTATGCCGAAGGTAGACTCTCAAACGAAAGATACGAGACCATGCCGAAGGTGGACTCGAAAAAGAAAGACCAAGCCGAAGGTGGGCTTTCAAAGAAACACTATGCCGAAGGTAGACTCTCAAACAAAGATGCGAGACCATGCCGAAGGTGGGCTCGAAAAAGAAAGACCAAGCCGAAGGTGGGCTTTCAAAGAAATACTATGCTGAAGGTAGACTCTCAAACGAAAGATATGAGACCATGCCGAAGGTGGACTCGAAAAAGAAAGACCAAGCCGAAGGTGGGATTTCAAAGAAAGACTATGCCGAAGGTAGACTTTCAAACAAAGGATACAAGACCATGCCGAAGGTGGGCTCGAAAAAGAAAGACCAAGCCGAAGGTAGGCTTTCAAAGAATGACTATGCCGAAGGTAGACTTTCAAACAAAGGATACGAGACCATGCCAAAGGTGGGCTCGAAAAAGAAAGACCAAGCCGAAGGTGGGCTTTCAAAGAAAGACTATTTCGAAGGTAGACTTTCAATCAAAGGATACGAGACCATGCTGAAGGTGGACTCGAAAAAGAAAGGCCAAGCCGAAGGTGGGATTTCAAAGAAAGACTATGCCGAAGGTAGACTCTCAAACGAAAGATACGAGACCATGCCGAAGGTGGACTCGAAAAAGAAAGACCAAGCCGAAGGTGGGCTTTCAAAGAAAGACTTTGCCGAAGTTAGAATTTCAATCAAAGGATACGAGACAATGCCGAAGGTGGGCTCGAAAAAGAAAGACCAAGCCGAAGGTGGGCTTTCAAAGAAAGACCATGCCGAAGGTAGACTTTCAAATGAAGGATACGAGACCATGCCGAAGGTGGGTTCGAAAAATAAAGACTAAGCCGAAGGTGGGCTTTCAAAGAAAGACTATGCCGAAGGTAGACTCTCAAACGAAAGATATGAGACCATGCCGAAGGTGGACTCGAAAAAGAAAGACCAAGCCGAAGGTGGGCTTTCAAAGAAAGACTATGCCGAAGGTAGACTTTCAATCAAAGGATACGAGACCATGCCGAAGGTGGACTTGAAAAAGAAAGGCCAAGCCGAAGGTGGGCTTTCAAAGAAAGACTATGCCGAAGGTAGACTCTCAAACGAAAGATACGAGACCATGCCGAAGGTGGACTAAAAAAAAAAAGACCAAGCCGAAGGTGGGCTTTCAAAGAAAGACTATGCCGAAGGTAGACTCTCAAACGAAAGATACGAGACCATGCCGAAGGTGGACTCGAAAAAGAAAGACCAAGCCGAAGGTGGGCTTTCAAAGAAAGACTATGCCGAAGGTAGACTCTCAAACGAAAGATACGAGACCATGCCGAAGGTGGACTCGAAAAAGAAAGGCCAAACGAAGGTGGGCTTTTAAAGAAAGACTATGCCGAAGGTAGACTCTCAAACGAAAGATATGAGACCATGCTGAAGGTGGACTCGAAAAAGAAAGACCAAGCCGAAGGTGGGCTTTCAAAGAAAGACTATGCCGAAGGTAGACTCTCAACGAAAGATACGAGACCATGCCGAAGGTGGACTTGAAAAAGAAAGACCAAGCCGAAGGTGGGCTTTCAAAGAAAGACTATGCCGAAGGTAGACTCTCAAACGAAAGATACGAGACCATGCCGAAGGTGGACTCTAAAAAGAAAGGCCAAGCCGAAGGTGGGCTTTCAAAGAAAGACTATGCCGAAGGTAGACTTTCAATCAAAGGATACGAGACCATGCCGAAGGTGGAATCGAAAAAGAAAGGCCAAGCCGAAGGTGGGATTTCAAAGAAAGACTATGCCGAAGGTAGACTCTCAAATGAAAGATACGAGACCATGCCGAAGGTGGACTCGAAAAAGAAAGACGAAGCCGAAGCTGGGCTTTCAAAGAAAGATTATGCCGAAGGTAGACTCTCAATCGAAAGATACGAGACCATGACGAAGGTGGACTCGAAAAAGAAAGACCAAGCCGAAGATGGGCTTTTAAAGAAAGACTATGTCGAAGGTAAACTCCCAAACGAAAGATACGAGACCATGACGAAGGTGGACTTGAAAAAGAAAGGCCAAGCGAATGTGGGCTTTCAAAGAAAGACTATGCCGAAGGTAGACTCTCAAACGAAAGATATGAGACCATGCCGAAGGTGGACTCGAAAAAGAAAGACCAAGCCGAAGGTGGGCTTTCAAAGAAAGACTATGCCGAAGGTAGACTTTCAAACAAAGGATACGAGACCATGCCGAAGGTGGGCTCAAAAAAAGAAAGACCAAGCCGAAGGTGGGCTTTTAAAGAAAGACTGTGCCGAAGGTAGACTTTCAAACAAAGGATACGAGACCATGCCGAAGGTGGACTTGAAAAAGAAAGACCAAGCCGAAGGTGGGCTTTCAAAGAAACACTATGCCGAAGGTAAACTTTTAAACGAAGGATACGAGACCATGCCGAAGGTGGGCTCGAAAAAGAAAGACCAAGCCGAAGGTGGGCTTTCAAAGAAAGACTATGCCGAAGGTAGACTTTCAAACAAAGGCTACGAGACCATGCCGAAGGTGGGCTCGAAAAAGAAAGACCAAGCCGAAGGTGGGCTTTCAAAGAAAGACTATGCCGAAGGTAGACTCTCAATGTAAAGGATACGAGACCATGTCGAAGGTGGAATCGAAAAAGAAAGACCAAGCCGAAGGTGGGCTTTCAAAGAAAGACTATGCCGAAGGTAGACTCTCAAACGAAAGATACGAGACCATGCCGAAGGTGGACTTGAAAAAGAAAGACCAAGCCGAAGGTGGGCTTTCAAAGAAAGACTATGCCGATGGTAGACTCTCAAACGAAAGATACGAGACCATGGCGAAGGTGGACTCAAAAAAGAAAGACCAAGCCGAATGTGGGCTTTCAAAGAAATACTATGCCGAAGGTAGACTTTCAATCAAAGGATATGAGACCATGCCGAAGGTGGACTCGAAAAAGAAAGGCCAAGCCGAAGGTGGGCTTTCAAAGAAAGACTGTGCCGAAGGTAGACTCTCAAACGAAAGATACGAGACCATGCCGAAGGTGGACTCGAAAAAGAAAGACCAAGCCGAAGGTGGGCTTTCAAAGAAACACTATGCCGAATGTAGACTTTCAAACAAAGGATACGAGACCATGCCGAAGGTGGGATCGAAAAAGAAAGACCAAGCCGAAGGTAGGCTTTCAAAGAATGACTATGCTGAAGGTAGACTTTCAAACAAAGGATACGAGACCATGCCGAAGGTGGGATCGAAAAAGAAAGACCAAGCCGAAGGTGGGCTTTCAAAGAAAGACTATGCCGAAGGTAGACTTTCAATCAAAGGATACGAGACCATGCCGAAGGTGGACTCGAAAAAGAAAGGCCAAGCCGAAGCTGGGATTTCAAAGAAAGACTATGCCGAAGGTAGACTCTCAAACGAAAGATACGAGACCATGCCGAAGGTGGACTCGAAAAAGAAAGACGAAGCCGAAGCTGGGCTTTCAAAGAAAGACTATGCCGAAGGTAGACTCTCAAACGAAAGATACGAGACCATGCCGAAGGTGGACTCGAAAAAGCAAGACCAAGCCGAAGATGGGCTTTTAAAGAAAGACTATGCCGAAGGAAGACTCTCAAACGAAAGATACGAGACCATGACGAAGGTGGACTCGAAAAAGAAAAGCCAAACGAAGGTGGGCTTTTAAAGAAAGACTATGCCGAAGGTAGACTTTCAATCAAAGGATATGAGACCATGCCGAAGGTGGACTCGAAAAAGAAAGGCCAAGCCGAAGGTGGGCTTTCAAAGAAAGACTGTGCCGAAGGAAGACTCTCAAACGAAAGATACGAGACCATGACGAAGGTGGACTCGAAAAAGAAAAGCCAAACGAAGGTGGGCTTTTAAAGAAAGACTATGCCGAAGGTAGACTTTCAATCAAAGGATATGAGACCATGCCGAAGGTGGACTCGAAAAAGAAAGGCCAAGCCGAAGGTGGGCTTTCAAAGAAAGACTGTGCCGAAGGTAGACTCTCAAACGAAAGATACGAGACCATGCCGAAGGTGGACTCGAAAAAGAAAGACCAAGCCGAAGGTGGGCTTTCAAAGAAACACTATGCCGAAGGTAGACTCTCAAACGAAAGATACGAGACCATGCCGAAGGTGGACTCGAAAAAGAAAGACCAAGCCGTAGGTTGGCTTTCAAAGAAAGACTATGCCGAAGGTAGACTCTCAAACAAAGATGCGAGACCATGCCGAAGGTGGACTCCAAAAAGAAAGGCCAAGCCGAAGGTGGGCTTTCAAAGAAATACTATGCTGAAGGTAGACTCTCAAACGAAAGATATGAGACCATGCCGAAGGTGGACTCGAAAAAGAAAGACCAAGCCGAAGGTGGGCTTTCAAAGAAAGACTATGCCGAAGGTAGACTTTCAAACAAAGGATACGAGACCATGCCGAAGGTGGGCTCGAAAAAGAAAGACCAAGCCGAAGGTAGGCTTTCAAAGAATGACTATGCTGAAGGTAGACTTTCAAACAAAGGATACGAGACCATGCCGAAGGTGGGCTCGAAAAAGAAAGACCAAGCCGAAGGTGGGCTTTCAAAGAAAGACTATTCCGAAGGTAGACTTTCAATCAAAGGATACGAGACCATGCCGAAGGTGGACTCGAAAAAGAAAGGCCAAGCCGAAGGTGGGATTTCAAAGAAAGACTATGCCGAAGGTAGACTCTCAAACGAAAGATACGAGACCATGCCGAAGGTGGACTCAAAAAAGAAAGACGAAGCCGAAGCTGGGCTTTCAAAGAAAGACTATGCCGAAGGTAGACTCTCAAACGAAAGATACGAGACCATGTGTCGCTCCCGGGATTTTCATCCAAGTACAAACGCGAAAGTGACACCGAACAGAGTCGCCAGCAATATGTATTTATCCCAAGAGAGGGAAAGGAAACACTGCATAAACCTGAAGGAAAGGAAAGAGCATGGTCTTACGACCAAGAGAAATGGGTTCGGGAGTCGGTTACGCGAGAGGAAGGTATTAGCACCCCCACGCGTCCATCGTACCCGATGGGATCCACGCTTGCTTGTCTCGATCAAAGGGTGATAGAAAAGAATACTGGAAAAGGAACGAGAAACAAATGTAGGGAAAATAAAAGAAGTGCTCGCATGGGCCCTACCCCACTGCCTACGTATCTCATCGGGAACATGAGAATCAGAGCGACGTAGTTCCCCTCACTAGGGATGAATTGTTTGTGTTTTTTAGAGAACGGCTGACGTTCTAGCTCAGGTGTTGCAGGCTCGCTGGTCCGAGTGCGTTACCATCTTGCAAGAGAACGAGTAGAAGCGCGTTCGTGCGTTGAGAATGAATGAGATGAGAAAAGAATTCCCGAAGGAAAGACGTTATTGTTTGTTTTTGTCTTTTAGAAGGAAGTGTTTTGGATTTGTTTGCATACGACAGTGTATCTGGATCTTAGTCATTGGAATGCGTACCTTCTCACATTCCAAGATGGAATGGGTAAGAAGGCACACTAAGGGTGAAGAAGACCCTCACACTTAGTTCCAATTATCAAGGTTCAAACACACTAGCATACTTGTGTTTATTAAATGTTTTGTTGATTATGAAGTGAAGAAGTGTTTTTTATTATTTGCACCTTCAACAAGTATTGCATTTAAGTCCCTCATACAAGATCAAATGTTTAACACATTGACCCAAGATGGGCTATATGCTACACATTCTAAGATTACAAGAGAAGACCCCTTATAATCTTTTCTTTATATGAAAGGCCTAAATGCAATAAATGCCTACCTTTATTATATGTTTTGAATTTTCTTTGAGATGAGAAAAGAGACTCAAGAGAGGAGAAAAGGTAAAACCTATATGGACTAAGACTCAATCCTAATTGAAGATTAAAGAGAGTGATCCTAAAGGTTTGTGAGGTTTCAACCTAAAGTCTAAAGAAAGAAAGAATTAAACAATTCACTTCCAAAGTAGAAGATGAATTGTAATTCAAAAAGGGAAAGTAATGAGTTATTAAAAGAAAGCACATAAGTGCTTAGCAAAACACCAAATGGAATTGTAAAAGAGAAAGGATAGAAGTTGAATGTGGATTCCTTATCCACACTCAATTGAAACTTACCGAAGCCCCTACATGGTTAGCACAATCACTTACAAGTAAAGTAAGAAAATATAATGAACAAATCAAATTCAAACAAGTTGACAAACAAAGTAAAATGAGATTAAATGCTATACATGCTTCCAAGTCAGAATGTAACTCATATTTACACAACCTAATGTTATCCTAAATGAGCATACCAAATCATGCAAACAAAATCTCAATCCAACAAGAGGCAAAGAAGAAAAGGTGAAGTGATGTGAATGTGGTTCATACTTGTGAAACAAGTGACTTAAGGTGCAAGATAAACATCAAACATGCAAAGATGAAACCCAAATGTCACAATCAGAAGTCAATTAACATGCTATACATCCTCAAACAAAACCACAACTCATGGCACAAGTGCCTTCATGATCAAGCAAACCAAACATGAGGCATGCATTCACAAAATGAACAAGTTAAACTTCATGCTTCAAACAAATAGCAAACATGCTTCAAAAATTATGACTTTCACCAATCAAACACCTTAAACACATGCCATTAACATATCAAGTCCACAAGCAATGAATCAGAACCAAAGTCACTCAACAATTAGGTCAAAGTCTCATGGAAGTTTCATGCATTCATGCTCAAAGCAACACATCAAAAGTCATCCAAAAAAGACTTAAAAATCATCTCATAAATCTCAAACATACCTCAACATATTGTGACCACAATGCAAAAAGAAAGGCATCAAAATCATTTTTTATGATCAAGAACAAAAATGCACAAAATCATATGTCACATTAAGTATGCATACAAATGGAAATTCAAAAGAAATAATGGAACAGGGGCAAAATGGTCATAAAATCAGAAAATAAAATCATAGAAAATTTCCTAAATGTTTTAAGAATACACATGAATTTTTGTAGAATTTTCCAATATGTTTTGGTATTTTTAAAAATTAGAAATCAAACGTGTAAAAAGAAATAAAAATGACAAATAAATGCAAAATGCAGGGGGGTATGAACATAGCAATTGGACAGTTCAAAATCATTGGGCTTCAATACATGGGGGTGTAATTATCAATCTGGTTAAGTCCAAGTCTGCACAAAACACCATAACAATCATGCACTTCAGTCAACAGGAATTGACTCATTCTCAGCCAATGGATCAAGTCAAGGTCAATGCGTGGTCAAAGTAATCAGGATCAATGCACATGCGTGAGGACACACACAAGTTACCATGCACTACACTACAACATGTTTAAATGAATTCAGAAAAGATACACGTGAGGAGCATGTGATTTTTAATGTGCTGGCAAGACAAGGATCACACGATCAGAAAACATGAACGGACAGGATTAAAACACACATAAACCCTAACAGTTAAAGTCACCGGCCGGAGATGACCTCCGGTCATCTTCTCCGGCCAGCAGCCACCACCTGCAACTCACATTTTCTCCAGAAATTCACAAGCCATATACCAAACGAAAGCTAAGCTCATGAGGAACACAAATCCAACAAGAAAATTCATAGATCAAGCATGAATAAGGAGAATCGAAGAGGATAAATTTGCCCTAATTTTCAGTTCTAAGCTCCTAAAGAGCTCTATCAACTAGCCAGCTTCACATAGCTTCTAATAAGCTCAAACAACACATCAACAAGTCAAAACAGGATAAAATCGTGCAATTAAAGTTTGAGAAATTTTGAAACCTGAAATTGGAGAACTCTTGAATCAACAGAAAACCAGAGATGAGAGATTGATCTTGAGCTTCCTAAGAGCAAAATAAATGCTCTGAACCTTTGGATTTTGAAGACAATGAACTGAGATTCCAATTGGAGAAGTTGCTGCTCTCGATAGCTTGCTCTTACTTCAGCTTGTTCTTGATCAGAAGTGCTTGATGATGAACAATTGATGAAGATCAAAGTGAGAACGTGTGAAGAACTCGTGTGAAATCAGAGAGAGAATGGAGAGAACTCTGAGAGAAAAGTGAGAGCAATTTGGAGTGAGAGTGAAAAATGAGAATCCTCCTCTGAAATTGTGAGAGTTTCAGCTTATATATCCAAGGTTAACTCCCAACCAGTTCAGTTAACAGTTAGAACTCTAGTTAAACTGAGTTAGTTAACTGAGTTTGAGTTAACTAACTGAGTTAGGTGGTTAATGGCACGAGTTGGGGAAGTTCTGTTAGAGTGAGGGTGAGGTTCATGGAGTTATGGTGGTGTGTAGGAGAAGGAAAGTGATGTTATGTTGTTTTGATGTAGCAGCAGGAATCTTGTGGTGCAAGTTTCTCACTTCCTCTTTCATGCAAGGCTCAAGCTCGTATGCATAATGTGAAATGTGTTTGGCCAAATGAAGCAAAGAATAGAGCAGCACACATAGGACTTCTGTCATGTACTTGATGTGTGTTTGAACCAAAATTATGCAGCAAATCTTCATTGTGACAGCAAGTGTTTGAGGAGGAATTTCTCACTTGTCAATGAATGAAACAATCCAATGTTGGTGGCATTAGAAAGATGATACATTAGGGAACAATATTGGTGTTGAAAGTTGGTTGAATTGAAGTTTGGAACATGACCAAATGTGGCTTGTAACAGAAGAAACACCAACTGGTGCATGGGCGAGATAATGAGGTTGGTTGGCAAGGCATGCTTGGCATGGATTTTCAGTTGCATTGACCAATCTTTGAGCCATCATAACTCCTTATCCTTTGATCAAATGAAAAATCCATGAACATCAATCTTGAAGATCTCACATAGGGGAACAACTTTGATGTTGCAAGATTTTTCATTTGAAACCTTTAACCATGAGTAATTGATCTACACATCTTGCTCACCAACTGTTTGAGAAAATGACTGCGCGCAGACCTGGCCAAGCTTGGTCAAGACATGGTTTTTGGCCTACTTTCCTCCAACTTTGATTAATCATATCTCCCTCAATTTTTATCCAATGGAGATGTTCTACCCATGGATTTGAAGCTCAAAGCAAGGCCTTTCATTGAGGCAGAGTGGAATTTTCATTTGGTGCTTCAATTTTGAATGGCCTTGGTTCCAATTCTGACGCAAAATGGCCAAAACTTGCTATTTTTAGTAACCCTACTTCATCCAAAAATGGCAACTTTCCAAATCTTGATTTTTTCATGATTCCTTTGGAGTTTCTTGACCAAATTTTGTACATTGGACATATGTAACATGAATTTCATGATTTTGGGCTCAAAAAGTCAAGAGTTGACTTTTTCCTCTGATTATTTGACTTTGCCCCAATTTCTCTGATTCTTGATCTTTCTTCCAATTGAACCACTTCTAAAACCAATTGAGATGCAATCTTCCACACACATACACTTAAGGACATATGGAATACCATGACATCAAGTTTTGTTCAAAAATCAAAGATTCCCTGATTTAATGGGAAACCCTAGTTTTGACCCCCTTTGGTTAGGAGGAAATTGCACATCTTCCAAATCCAAATTCCTCAGAGTATGTTGTGTATCCTCTTAAAGGAGGATGAAAAATGCCACTTGAGGATGATTTTGGATCAATGAGCTATCTCTTTTGAGGGTTTTCCTTCAGTTTTTTTGAACCTCTTGCATAGTGAAAGATGTAATGCTTCAATCTCCCATTGTATCTCTTATCCTTGAGGTTGTGGAAGATCAATTGAGATGGGATGAGACATGAAAGACCTTTTGGCTTGCCTTGAGGGCACTTGATTGACCTTTTGTGCTTTGAATGATCTCTTGATTGTCCACCTTCCACTTGATCACATGCCCTGATGGTAAGAAGGATGCCATGCTTCATTTTTCTATGTTAAATGCAATGTAATGTTAATGAGGTGGATATGATATGATAAATGATAATTCCATGCTATGATGACAAAAGGGGAGAGCAAATTTTGGGGTATTACAGCTGCCCCTATTCAAACGCTGTAGACCTGAATGCCTGAAAGCGGTTGCTTTCAGACTTTCAAGGTATATAGTGATTGAATACCAAATATAACCAAAAATTTGCTCTGGATGATGAAGAACAAAAGGGATATAAACCCAACGAGATTGTTGGATTGAATCTTCGATGAAACGTCGGAGAGATCTGTCTTTTGAACGATGCCAGACGACTACTGGCTTGCCACGCTGCTGGTGGACTTTAATACTGTCTTTTTGAACGACGCCAGACGACTACTGGCTTGCCACACTACTGGTGGACTTTAATAATGTCTTTTATGCAATTCCAGACGACTACTGGCCTGCCACGCTGCTGGTGGACTTTGATAATGTCTTTTATGCAATTCCAGACGACTACTGGCCTGCCACGCTACTGGTGGACTTTAATAATGTCTTTTATGCAATTCCAGACGACTACTGGCTTGCCACGCTACTGGTGGACTTTGCAGCTTCGTGCCACCCGAAGATGGACTTTTGCCAATCCACTGTTGGACTTTTAGAATATGCCACCCTCAGATGGACCTTTCGCCAATCCACTATTGGACTTTTGCCACCCGAAGACGGACTTTTGCCAATCCACTGTTGGACCTTTGCCACCCGAAGACGGACTTTTGCCAATCCACTGTTGGACTTTTGCCACCCGAAGACGGACTTTTGCCAATCCACTGTTGGACTTTTGCCACCCGAAGACGGACTTTTGCCAATCCACTGTTGGACTTTTGCCACCCGAAGACGGACTTTTGCCAATCCACTGTTGGACTTTTGCCACCCGAAGACGGACTTTTGCCAATCCACTGTTGGACTTTTGCCACCCGAAGACGGACTTTTGCCAATCCACTGTTGGACTTTTGCCACCCGAAGACGGACTTTTGCCAATCCACTGTTGGACTTTTGCCACCCGAAGACGGACTTTTGCCAATCCACTGTTGGACTTTTGCCACCCGAAGACGGACTTTTGCCAATCCACTGTTGGACTTTTGCCACCCGAAGACGGACTTTTGCCAATCCACTGTTGGACTTTTGCCACCCGAAGACGGACTTTTGCCAATCCACTGTTGGACTTTTGCCACCCGAAGACGGACTTTTGCCAATCCACTGTTGGACTTTTGCCACCCGAAGACGGACTTTTGCCAATCCACTGTTGGACTTTTGCCACCCGAAGACGGACTTTTGCCAATCCACTGTTGGACTTTTGCCACCCGAAGACGGACTTTTTCCAATCCACTGTTGGACTTTTGCCACCCGAAGACGGACTTTTGCCAATCCACTGTTGGACTTTTGCCACCCGAAGACGGACTTTTGCCAATCCACTGTTGGACTTTTGCCACCCGAAGACGGACTTTTGCCAATCCACTGTTGGACTTTTGCCACCCGAAGACGGACTTTTGCCAATCCACTGTTGGACTTTTAGAATTTTAAAATCGAATTACTCTCTGCCTCTGCGCCAGACATCTCTGCCGACTCTGCTGAGGAACCACAATCAATGATTTAATCTCGGAGACTCCTAAAAGGATAATATCTCTGCTGGCGAATGGATGAACAATCCGTCTGCTTCGAATTGTCAAGCTTGCCAAAAATAAATTGGACTTTAAGATATGAGGGAATGACGACTCTGCCAGGAATTATTCCATCTGTTTGGGGCTGGATTCTGGTCACAGCAACTCCGCTGAGGATGAGAATTTTTAAATGACGTCCTGCTGGGGAAATGAGCCATTAAAACTCTGCTTGGGGATTTATTCAACCCAAGATCCTTTATAGGGGTTATCCACCTTCTGACCCGGCTGGGGAAAGGCTGTACCATCCTTGTTGAGGAATAGATTCTGTCGATCTTATAAACCTCTGCGGAGAGAACAACAACTCAGCTGGAAGTTGCTGAAAAGATTCGATGCTGACCTCTGTGGGGATACCATGACCAGAGATACGGTCTTGCTGGGTATCAGGGCTACCCTGCCAGGGATATGCAAATCCTGGTTAGAACATTCCACTGCAACTTGCTAGAAAGAGTCCTTAGAGATCTGTTGGGGAAACCCAAAGCAAATCCACAGTAGTCTGCTGAAGAATGTGACCGTCAAGCTTAGGATGAGTACTACAATGCCCCATGTTAGGCGAGCTTCCCTTTAGACAATTCCGTTAGGGATGACGGGTTTATAACAAACTCTGCTGGAGAAAACTGCTTTAAAGCGTCTCGTGTTGGGGAATGCCTTTTGAGAGGATTTTACAGAAGACCAACTGTCCTCAAACTCTACTGGGGATGATCAACACTTCATGCTGGGGAAACAAACATGCCCCATGCTTGGACAAACCAACAATTTGTCCCCGAAGAAGATGTCTTAAGAGGATTTTACAGAAGATTTAGCCTCTTCAAACCCCTGCGACTTCGCTGGGGATAATGACCATCAGTTTCGGTGTCGACGAGACCACTCTTTTGGGGGAACTTGTGACCGTTATCGGCATAGAAAAGCTTGTAGCCGTTGGAAGGACTGTATGAGAGAATCGACTTAATAAGATACAACGGTACCCAGTTGAACTTAATTCACTGAGATCGACCCGATGAACGCCGATCTCCTTACCCGTAATTGCCCCAGTCTTTTGCGTGGGGTGATTTATTGCTGGTCTTGTGCTTAAAATCATCTGCACCTGCTACCTACAACAAAAGAATATGCCCACATGCCCCGAATATTGCGTGGCTAGAATCCACCATCCGGGAGTATTCAACATTCGAAGTAATTTCAAATATTTTTTCTGCGCATGTTATTGCAAGGCTGCCATGTTTTCAAATGCAATGTTTTATCAACAATTAGGACGTTTTTGCAAACAAAGCAATAAAACAAAAATAGAAAGCTTTTTATTGAAATTCAATTTATTGACTGAGAGCCCAGAATAGGCAATTACATCTGGAAGCAATCCCTGGAAAGAGGTGATCGCTGAAAATTGAGAAAAGAAACTATCCTAATGGCAATGTGAAAACGGAATTCCACTGAGTTTCCATTCTGTTATGACCAGTATGTCTTCAAAACTCCCCGACCTTGCCTTCTGAGGAATGATCAGACCGATTCCTATCTTTCAGAACGTCAGTTGTTCAAACGGCAATGGGTACAGATAACTCAGACTGTAGTCATTCGCTTAAATCCCTCTTTTGTGTGAACCGCCCTTTCAGGTTTTCGATCCACCAGGATACCCTTTTTTGCCTAAGTTGCCCTTTCGGGTTTTCAACTTACCGGGTGTACAATTTTTTCAATTATATCCCTAATTTTTGCCCGAACCTCATTCTGTTTTTGGTTCGCCGGGATGCCCTTTTTTGCCTGGATTTTTTTTATTCTTATTATCCAGCGGGTCTATTCATGCGAAGTATTTTTTGACTACGTCCGAGTTGACAGGGGATGAAAAGTCTTCGCCATCCATGGTTGTAAGCAATAAAGCTCCGCCCGAAAAGACCTTTTTAACCACGAATGGAGCTTCATAATTAGGAGTCCATTTGCCCCTGTGGTCTGTATTGGGAGGAAGGATCCTTTTGAGTACCACATCTCCGACTTTGTAAACCCGAGGACGCACCTTTTGGTCAAATGCCTGCTTCATTCTGCGCTGGTATAGTTGCCCATGACATACAGCCGCCAATCGCTTTTCCTCAATAAGGCTCAACTGATCAAATCTGGCTCGTACCCATTCAGCTTCATCTAGCTTAACATCCATCATGACTCTGAGGGATGGAATCTCTACTTCAACCGGTAGCACTGCCTCCATACCATATACAAGTGAGAATGGGGTTGCCCCAGTGGACGTGCGTACCGACGTTCGATACCCATGCAAAGCAAATGGTAACATCTCATGCCAATCTTTGTACGTGACAACCATCTTCTGTACAATCTTCTTGATATTTTTGTTGGCCGCTTCGACCGCGCCATTCATCTTTGGGCGGTACGGAGAAGAATTGTGATGCTCGATTTTGAAGTCCCGGCATAACTCAGCCATCATCTTATTGTTCAAATTAGAACCATTATCAGTAATGATTCTTTCGGGAACTCCATATCGGCAAATGATATCCCGTTTTAAGAAACGAGCGACCACTTGCTTTGTAACATTGGCATAGGATGCGGCTTCAACCCATTTGGTGAAGTAATCAATTGCCACCAAGATGAAACGATGACCATTGGAAGCTGTGGGCTCAATCTTTCCGATCATATCAATGCCCCACATGGCAAACGGCCAAGGCGACGACATGATGCTCAACGGATTTGGAGGCACATGCACCTTGTCTGCATAGATCTGGCATTTATGGCATTTGCGGGCATATTTGCAACAATCTGACTCCATAGTCAACCAATAATATCCCGACCTTAACAACTTTTTAGCCATTGCCTGCCCTCCGGCATGGGTACCGAAAGAGCCTTCGTGCACTTCAATCATCAACAAGTCTGCTTCATGTCTATCCACACATCTAAGCAGGACCGTGTCAAAATTTCTTTTATACAGCACGCCATCTTTGTTCAAGAAGAAACTACCAGCTAACCTTCTCAACGTCTTCCTGTCTTTGGACGATGCCCCGGGCGGGTACTCTTGACTTTTTAAGAAACACTTAATGTCATAAAACCATGGCTTGTCATCAGACGTTGCATCTACCGCAAACACAAATGCTGGTCTGTCAAGGCGGGATACCTCAATCTTAGGTACATGGTTCCATCCTTGCACTTTGATCATGGAAGACAAAGTGGCCAAGGCATCAGCGAACCTATTCTCATCTCGAGGAATATGGTACAGTTTCACTGTTGTGAAAAATGTCAGCAATCTCCTCGTATAATCTCTATACGGCATTAGATTTGCTTGGTGCGTGTACCAACTCCCTTTCACTTGATTGATTACCAAAGCTGAATCACCGAATATATCAAGGGTTTTAATCCGTAGATTAATCGCCTCCTCGATCCCCATTATACAAGCTTCGTACTCTGCTTCATTGTTGGTGCATCCGAAAGTTATTCGGGCAGTGAACGGCATATGAACACCTTCCGGCGTGAAAAGAACTGCTCCAACTCCGCACCCATTCATATTGACAGCCCCATCAAACATCAGACTCCATTTGGATTCAGGGTCTGGCCCCTCCTCCGGAAGTGGTTCCTCACAGTCTTTAGCTTTGAGAAACATGATATCTTCATCAGGGAAGTCAAATTTCATGGGTTGATAATCATCAATCGGCTGTTGCGCAAGATAGTCGGACAAGATACTTCCTTTGATGGCCTTTTGTGAAGTATACTGAATGTCATACTCTGTCAAGACCATTTGCCACCGTGCAACTCTGCCTGTCAATGCTGGTTTCTCGAAAATATACTTGATAGGATCCATTTTTGAAATCAACAAGGTCGTGTGCCTAACCATATATTGCCTCAATCGCTTAGCGGCCCATGCAAGCGCACAGCATGTCTTTTCCAGCATTGAGTATCGGGACTCACAATCATTGAACTTTTTGCTCAGGTAGTAAATAGCATGCTCCTTCCTACCTGTCTCGTCATGTTGACCGAGAACACAACCCATGGCACCTTCAAGCACTGTCAGATACATTATCAGCGGTCTCCCTTCAACTGGAGGTATTAGAATCGGAGGTTCCTGCAAGTATTCTTTTATCTTATCGAATGCCAATTGGCAATCGTCATTCCACCTGACCGTTTGATCTTTCCTTAACAATTTAAATATTGGCTCACACGTGGCTGTTAGGTGAGATATGAACCTTGCAATGTAGTTCAATCTACCCAAGAAACCACGAACCTCTTTTTCTGTTCTCGGTTCAGGCATTTCTTGTATTGCTTTCACCTTGGCAGGATCAACCTCGATTCCTCTTTCGCTCACAATGAAGCCCAGTAACTTTCCAGAACGCACCCCAAACGTGCACTTGTTTGGATTTAATCTCAGACGGAACTTTCTCAACCTTTCAAACAGCTTTTTCAGATTAACCAGATGTTCCTCTTCTGTTCTCGACTTGGCAATCATATCATCTACATAACATTCGATCTCCTTATGAATCAAGTCATGAAACAATGTCACCATCGCCCGCTGGTACGTTGCCCCTGCGTTTTTCAACCCAAAAGGCATTACTTTATAACAATATGTACCCCACGGAGTAATGAACGTGGTTTTTTCCATATCTTCAGGTGCCATCTTGATCTGGTTGTATCCGGAGAAACCGTCCATAAATGAGAACACTGAAAATTGAGCTGTATTATCGACCAGCACATCAATATGAGGTAGTGGAAAATCATCTTTCGGGCTAGCTTTATTAAGATCTCGATAATCCACACACATTCTCACTTTTCCATCTTTCTTCGGTACTGGCACGATGTTGGCTACCCATGGAGGATACTTTGTCACAGCAAGAAAACCAGCGTCCCACTGCTTCTGGACTTCCTCCTTAATCTTTAAGGCCATGTCGGGGTGAGTCCGACGAAGTTTCTGCTTGACTGGCGGACATTCTTCTCTCAATGGTAGCCTGTGCACGACAATATCCGTATCCAACCCCGGCATGTCTTGATACGACCAGGCGAAGATGTCAACATACTCGCGCAACATTTCCGTCAAAGTTTGCTTCACATCTGCTTGCAAGCTGGCACCAATCCTGATCTCTTTCTTGGCGTCCTTGGTACCAATATTGATGATTTCTACAGTCTCCTGATGAGGCTGGATGACCCTTTCCTCTTGTTTCAACAATCTGGCCAGTTCTTCAGAAAGTTCACAATCTTTCCCATCCCCTTCTTCGGCTTGATAAATCGGATTGTCAAAGTCATACATGGCCATATCAAAATCGTTATCAGTGGTATCCGGAGGATCAAGTCTGCATGAACGGGTTCATGCCTTATTTTAGAATTTATTTTTAAGCAAAAGAAAATGAAACATTGCCATTTTATATTTTTTTGTGCAAAAATAAAAACTGAAAGACAGAGAACAAAATTTGATTGCAAAACGTCCTTTATTAATGATTAAACATTGCAAATGCAACCATGGTGGCCCTACAAATGAATCTATACGCCTTGGGCAGAGCGCAAGATTTTGTCATGCATTATGGTTAGAAAAAACAAAGAAAAATTACTCTGTCTGAAGAGTAACCCGGATGACTTCTTCAACGAACCAGTTTTGCACTTGTTGTCCCGGAACATGAGGGCGTACCCAGTTGTCCAGGTCACAATCACTGTCAACACTATCCTCCGTGGCTGCACAAGACTGGTCCATGTAGATAATTCCCCCACTATTGAAAGTAATGGGTCCCCTGCTCCCCGCATCTGAAGTTGTAGAGGGATGATAACCAATACCAAATTTGTCTTCCTTCATTGGGGTCTCTATCAACCTGCCCCAACCTTGGGCGTTGCCTGCCCTGACGACTTCGACAGCTTGTTTGTAAGATGAAATGGAGGTACCAGCCCCAACTGGTACAGAAGACTCAGGTGCATCGTCAATATTGACTGCTTCGAATGATTGGCACAGCATCTCATGAATTTCCCCATCCATTTCAATGTACTTGAACGTGGACAAGTGACTCACAAAGATGTCTTCTTCCCCACACACTGTCACAACCTGCCCTTCAAACTCATACTTCAGCTTTTGATGTAGAGTAGAAGTAACAGCTCCAGCTCCGTGAATCCAAGGGCGTCCCAATAGGCAGCTATATGCAGGTTGTATGTCCATTACATGGAACGTGGATTTGAATACCTGTGGTCCAATTTGTACGGGCAATTCCACCTCACCAAACACAGATCGTCGGGTCCCATCGAATGCTCTGACCACCAATTCACTAGGCCTTAAGATCAAACCATCAACTTCCAGCTTCATCAATGCCTTCTTGGGCAAGACATTAAGTGATGAACCAGTGTCTACCAGTACATGAGATAACACTGCGCCCTTACACTCCATCGTGATATGCAAAGCCTTATTATGGTTTCTTCCTTCAACAGTCAAATCTCTACTTGTAAAGCCCAAGCCATGGCTAACATTAACATTGGAGATTACGCCCTCGAGCTGATTAACAGTAATTTCTTGTGGCACGTACGCACTCTTCAACACTCTCAACAACGCCTGTCGGTGCGCATCAGAGCACATCAATAGTGACAAGATTGAAATCTTTGAAGGGGTCTGATTCAGTTGGTCCACAATCTTATAATCGCTTTTCTTGATTATCTTCATAAATTCTTCCATTTCCTTATCAAAAGTAATCTTTGTCTCTGCTTCAGGTGTAGGCGCACTTTCAACCACCTGTTTACCCTTAGCCTTTGCTGCAGCTTCTACCTCCTTATCACTTCTCAAGGTTTGGGGAGCGAACAACCTTCCACTCCTTGTAAAGCCCCCTACACCCCCTACGTTATCAACATTTGGGCTGACTGATGACTCAACTTCCTGTTTTTTACCTTCGTAATATACATCTGCCCCATAGTGCCACGGGATATCTTTCGTAGACGTGAACGGAATTGGTCCTGGCACCGTGATAGTGACAGGACTGGGCCCTTCTGGCGCAACACTCGCCACGGGAACTGCATTGACCGGCATTTGAATCTCAGCGGGAGTGTAATAGATGGTCACGGTTGATATTTCATCAGTGTCTTTCACGACTCTGTCGAACTGTAGACATCCTTCATCGATCAGATTCTGTAAACCCATCTTCAACTTATCACAGCCGTTCTCCTGATTCATGCACTCAGAGCAATCTTGATTACAGCCCGGGAACACCTGTCCCTTCAATAAACGATCTTTTACAACCAACAAAGAAGTTTTCACTTGATGAACGTCTAACACCAAATTCAATCTCCTCCCATCTTCAATAGCGTACACATTTGCTGCACTATGATCAGGCATGGGATGCTGAGTAATATTAGGAGCGGGAGAGAAATTGATGGCTTTAGCATCAATCAAATCTTGTACTTTATGATGGAAAGCCCAGCATTTTTCAATGGAGTGCCCCTGAGCACCTGAGTGGAACTCACAACGAGCATTAGCATCGAAGTTAGGTGGCAGGTTTCCAGCAACCGGAGCTTTCATAGTACGGAGTTCTACCAACTTTAACTCGAGTAGCCGGGGCAACAGCGCGGCATAAGTCATAGGGAGAGGATCCATCTTACGATCCCTCTGCCTAGACCTTTGCTGGAAAAAAGGTTGTTGCTGTTGAACTTGCTGTTGGGGTTGTTGTTTCTGAACAGACGGTGTGGGGATTGTCACAGCATCTACTTGATAATAAGCTCGAGAACGCCCTCTGCCTCGTCCTCTAAACACAGCATTCGTATCACCTTCTCTTCTTTTCTGGTTACTACCGAACGGTTTCTTCGTCCCCGAAGAGCCAGCCCCACTCACATCCTGGATCTTTCCCAGCTTTAACAGACTTTCTATTCTTTCTCCCGCAATCACAATATCAGCAAATCCAGTCGACGGACAAGCAGCTAATCTATCCAGATAGGCCCCTTGCAAGGTGCCCATGAACATATCTGCCATTTCTCTGTCTGACAAGGGAGGTTGTACCTGGGCAGCCATTTCCCTCCACCTCTGTGCATATTCTTTGAAACTCTCCTTGGCATTTTGTGACAATCCCTGCAATTGGGTGCGGTTGGGCGCCATGTCAATATTATATTGGTATTGCTTCAGGAACGCTTCTGCCAGATCTTTCCAATTCTTCACAGCAGCTCTACTCAACTTCATGTACCAGGTCAAAGACGCCCCCGCCAGACTGTCCTGAAAATAGTGCATCCATAGCTTCTCGTCATCCGTATGGGCTGAAATCTTCCCAAAGTAAGCTTGAAGATGCGTTTGGGGACACGCATTGCCGTGATACTTATCAAAAGTGGGAGGTTTGAACTTAGGGGGAATTCTGACTCCTGAGACCAGCCCCAAGCTGGTAACATCAATACCCATAGAGTTCTTGCATTCCATGGCCCTGATCTTCTCTGCTAACTCATCATACCTTCGATCCCCTTGATTACCCACATCAGCATCCAGCAGAGTAAATTGGTCTTCCAGAGTATCTTCAAGAGTAACACCAGCCTGCCTACCATTTCCATTACCCCGATTGTTACCACCAGGAGGAGGGTTGCCACCGGGGGGAGGAATGCCATGTCCCTGTGAATTGTCATGATGATCACCTTCGGGCCCATTGTCGGGACGCTCTACCAGAAGCCTCAGTCTCTCCTGATTTTGCGCCATGCCAGTCATGAGGGTCATGAACTGGTCCATACGCGCCCTCATTTCCGCCAAATCACTTTGCACTTGATCCATGATTCTTACTTGATTCCGTCGCGTCGAATATCGGTGAATATGACTCTCCGCTATACTGCCTGAAACCAAATAAAGGTTAGAGACCCCGCAACGAGTACCTGAAAAGCAAGTAACAAAAATGCAAAATGATATGCAATGCCATGCAATGCCATGTTTGTCATTTCCGAGGTGCTTTATACCCTGATTCCAATCCCACCACAGAAATCTGAAGACCAGAAATTGTGATATAAAGAGACGTGTCGTGGTCATGTGCTTGTGTGCAGCTATCTGATAAGGAGTAATTCTGAATAAAACTGCTCATACTCATTCAACAAAGTATTCAAGTACATTTAAGAAAGGCTCATCCGCAAATGCAATACAAGGAAAAATGGATCCATCAACAAGCCTGATGGTAACCATTAACAACAAAATATAAGGAAAAGAACATCAGTCTGACAATTCCACACCCTTCAGCTTATCACTTGAGTATTTGATCTCCTCAAAAAGTATACGGGTACGCTGGTGATTCGGCTTTTCAATCATTTCTTTGATCAAGACATCCCTTTTCTCAAGAGCTTCAGTTAAAGAACCCATGTGCAGCATCAGAGCCTCGTCATCACACACTCCTTTGTGTCTCTTTATGCCGGCTTGCGTCTTGAGTATCTCCCTTTCTATCATGACTTCTTCAAGCTCTTTCTTGGTGTTCCTCAGCTCACCTCTAGCTTCTTCTAGCTGTTCTTGACTCTTACCGAGGCTTTCCCGATACTTTCTCCTCTGCTCATGCGCCTTTTCAAGCTCTTCATCCTTAATCTGCAACTGTTCTTGTAATTCAGCATTATCTATCCTAACTTCGTCCCAAGCGTGCTGAAACTTTGTTAACTTTTCTTTGGTCTGTGCTAACGCCTGTTTGGTTTGCTTGTGGGCTTGAGTAGCATCATCAGCACCTTTACTAATCTTCCGGAAATGTTGGGCTCTTCCAGCAAAGTCTTTTTCTTTTGCAGTTAGGATTTGTTCAGCATCTTGGGCTTTCCGCTCCAGCTCTTTGTTGGCATGTAGAGCATTCTGAAGACGGCTACTCAACTCGAAATTCTCTCCTTGGAGCTTTTTCACCAAGGCTTGCAACTTGTCAACTTCTTCCACAGTAGCAGTGCTTCTTGCTTTCTCATTCTCCGGATACAAAAGGGGTGCCTTACCAAAAGGCAAGAGAAAATCTTCAACTCTTTTCTTCACCCACTCTTCATATGCTGGATAAACCCGGTTGTTAGGCTTTCCTAGAGTAACTTTCCCCTTTTTCAGTATGCTACCCCAGCTTTCAGAAGCTTTCTGTGCTGATTCCCAACCATCTGATGTATGAAAATAGAGGGACTCCTCCACATCTCTCTTGATAGGCGGACCTGTCAGGGCATATCCAAATTGTCGAATGGCCAAAGAAGGATTGTAGTTAATCCCACCCAGTCTTCCTATCAGTGGAACGTTAGGGAACTTACCACAGCTGTGGATAATATTCTTACCAATCAGCCCATGATCTACCCATACGATGTCCTTGGCCACCAATCCCATTAAACGCTGTTTCCACTCTAGAGAATCTTTGGAATCCACAAAAGCCCCTGATTGTGGTAAACGGACCGCAAACCACTTATAGAACAAGGGTGCACAACAACGAATTATCCCTCCTCTTTTCTTTTCGTTTCGGTTGTACAACGAGTAGTGAAGATCTCCCAGTAGCGTTGGCACCGGGTTCTTCATCATGAATATTCGTATAGCGTCCGTATCAATAAAATCCGGCTCGTTGGGAAACAACACTATGCCGTATATACAAAGGGCTAGCAAAGCATTAAAAACAAGCCAATTCTCGCCTTTAGCTGCTTCCTGGGCCTTCTTAATCAGATATTCCAACTTGTAACCACGAATCTTTCCTTTGTTGGAGACATTGTCAATTATCTCTGATTTGCTCAAATAAAGAGCACCAGCCAACTTCCCAAAGTCAAGATCCCCCACCGACCCAAAGAAAGGGGGCTCCTCCTTGATAGCAATCCCCAACATGTTGGAATACTCCTCCAGGGTAGGAACCAACACATAGTCTGGAAATACAAAACATCTCAGAGGCGGATCATAGAACTGCATCAACGTATGGAGACCTCTGGCTTCATAATCACTGACATTACGGACCATAGATAAAATCCACCCATATTTCTCTTCAAAAGCTTCTCGTACTGCAGGACTCGCCATTCCCTTCAGCATAACAATAGGGCCCAAAGTAGGCGTAAGGAACTTATAGCTGATGATATTCTTCCTCTCTTTAGTGTTCATCTTTGCAGGGACCTGATGACTGGAATCAAGGGTAATATATGCACCTGGAAATGAATAAACATGTATGTTAGGATATGATAATGCAATGCAAAGGGCAATGTGATCAGGTAATCAGGTGTCTGTGCTGAACTGTGAACGGTGTCAGTGTAGCTCTGAGACTAATATAGAACCATAGATAAGAACCATCTGAATACAATAGGATGAAACTTCCTTTCGGTGCAATGATGATAGAAAACCGGGTATGTAGGAGGTCATGGTTACCTGCAAACCTGTAAACAACCCGCCCTTCTCACATATGGGTACTAGGATGTTCAATATCCCGGGCTCTCAGGTCGAGAAATGATGATACGTTCACCATTTCTGGTTTGGCATCATCAATCGAGGAGGCCTCAACTGATTCTCCAAAACAAAAAGGTCCTCAGCTTCTGGCACTGAGGTCGAGAAGCAATAGTACATTCATCCCTCAGGGTACAGTACTATCGCCAATCGAGGAGTGCCTTCGCTGATTCTCTTTCAAAAAGGGATGTCCTATAGCAAGTTCCCAGCATTGGGTCCTCGGATCGAGAACGTGCAATGGGTTTGCCACGGAATGTGGTCTGCCACTGTCACAACTCGGGAGGAGTGCCGCAACTGAGTCCTCGGGAATGGTCACCAGAGTCGACAGTTCCTCAAGAGAATAACCACTGGCCTGCATAACATGCAGTAGCAGAAAGCTCCTGATAGAACCTCGTCTGGTTGTGGGTCTCATGAACAACAATACGTGGTCACCACCACGCAAGCGTCATGACTATCCACTCTAATACCTATGTATGTACTCAAGCCTTGGTAGTGGGCTTATCTCTCAGAACACCCATCCCGCCAAACAGACAAAACAGTGCAACATAATATAATATGTGATATGTAATGCTAAAATGCGGTAAATACAGTAATGTACAGTAAAACGGTAAATAACCATACAATAAAACAGTAAATACAGCACAACAGTAAACACCCAACGAAAGAAAAACAAACAAGCGCTAGGATTGACTCGCTAAGGAAACCAGAGATTCTGGGTTCGTTTTCCCCAGCAGAGTCGCCAGCTGTCGCTCCCGGGATTTTCATCCAAGTACAAACGCGAAAGTGGCACCGAACAGAGTCGCCAGCAATATGTATTTATCCCAAGAGAGGGAAAGGAAACACTGCATAAACCTGAAGGAAAGGAAAGAGCATGGTCTTACGACCAAGAGAAATGGGTTCGGGAGTCGGTTACGCGAGAGGAAGGTATTAGCACCCCCACGCGTCCATCGTACCCGATGGGATCCACGCTTGCTTGTCTCGATCAAAGGGTGATAGAAAAGAATACTGGAAAAGGAACGAGAAACAAATGTAGGGAAAATAAAAGAAGTGCTCGCATGGGCCCTACCCCACTGCCTACGTATCTCATCGGGAACATGAGAATCAGAGCGACGTAGTTCCCCTCACTAGGGATGAATTGTTTGTGTTTTTTAGAGAACGGCTGACGTTCTAGCTCAGGTGTTGCAGGCTCGCTGGTCCGAGTGCGTTACCATCTTGCAAGAGAACGAGTAGAAGCGCGTTCGTGCGTTGAGAATGAATGAGATGAGAAAAGAATTCCCGAAGGAAAGACGTTATTGTTTGTTTTTGTCTTTTAGAAGGAAGTGTTTTGGATTTGTTTGCATACGACAGTGTATCTGGATCTTAGTCATTGGAATGCGTACCTTCTCACATTCCAAGATGGAATGGGTAAGAAGGCACACTAAGGGTGAAGAAGACCCTCACACTTAGTTCCAATTATCAAGGTTCAAACACACTAGCATACTTGTGTTTATTAAATGTTTTGTTGATTATGAAGTGAAGAAGTGTTTTTTATTATTTGCACCTTCAACAAGTATTGCATTTAAGTCCCTCATACAAGATCAAATGTTTAACACATTGACCCAAGATGGGCTATATGCTACACATTCTAAGATTACAAGAGAAGACCCCTTATAATCTTTTCTTTATATGAAAGGCCTAAATGCAATAAATGCCTACCTTTATTATATGTTTTGAATTTTCTTTGAGATGAGAAAAGAGACTCAAGAGAGGAGAAAAGGTAAAACCTATATGGACTAAGACTCAATCCTAATTGAAGATTAAAGAGAGTGATCCTAAAGGTTTGTGAGGTTTCAACCTAAAGTCTAAAGAAAGAAAGAATTAAACAATTCACTTCCAAAGTAGAAGATGAATTGTAATTCAAAAAGGGAAAGTAATGAGTTATTAAAAGAAAGCACATAAGTGCTTAGCAAAACACCAAATGGAATTGTAAAAGAGAAAGGATAGAAGTTGAATGTGGATTCCTTATCCACACTCAATTGAAACTTACCGAAGCCCCTACATGGTTAGCACAATCACTTACAAGTAAAGTAAGAAAATATAATGAACAAATCAAATTCAAACAAGTTGACAAACAAAGTAAAATGAGATTAAATGCTATACATGCTTCCAAGTCAGAATGTAACTCATATTTACACAACCTAATGTTATCCTAAATGAGCATACCAAATCATGCAAACAAAATCTCAATCCAACAAGAGGCAAAGAAGAAAAGGTGAAGTGATGTGAATGTGGTTCATACTTGTGAAACAAGTGACTTAAGGTGCAAGATAAACATCAAACATGCAAAGATGAAACCCAAATGTCACAATCAGAAGTCAATTAACATGCTATACATCCTCAAACAAAACCACAACTCATGGCACAAGTGCCTTCATGATCAAGCAAACCAAACATGAGGCATGCATTCACAAAATGAACAAGTTAAACTTCATGCTTCAAACAAATAGCAAACATGCTTCAAAAATTATGACTTTCACCAATCAAACACCTTAAACACATGCCATTAACATATCAAGTCCACAAGCAATGAATCAGAACCAAAGTCACTCAACAATTAGGTCAAAGTCTCATGGAAGTTTCATGCATTCATGCTCAAAGCAACACATCAAAAGTCATCCAAAAAAGACTTAAAAATCATCTCATAAATCTCAAACATACCTCAACATATTGTGACCACAATGCAAAAAGAAAGGCATCAAAATCATTTTTTATGATCAAGAACAAAAATGCACAAAATCATATGTCACATTAAGTATGCATACAAATGGAAATTCAAAAGAAATAATGGAACAGGGGCAAAATGGTCATAAAATCAGAAAATAAAATCATAGAAAATTTCCTAAATGTTTTAAGAATACACATGAATTTTTGTAGAATTTTCCAATATGTTTTGGTATTTTTAAAAATTAGAAATCAAACGTGTAAAAAGAAATAAAAATGACAAATAAATGCAAAATGCAGGGGGGTATGAACATAGCAATTGGACAGTTCAAAATCATTGGGCTTCAATACATGGGGGTGTAATTATCAATCTGGTTAAGTCCAAGTCTGCGCAAAACACCATAACAATCATGCACTTCAGTCAACAGGAATTGACTCATTCTCAGCCAATGGATCAAGTCAAGGTCAATGCGTGGTCAAAGTAATCAGGATCAATGCACATGCGTGAGGACACACACAAGTTACCATGCACTACACTACAACATGTTTAAATGAATTCAGAAAAGATACACGTGAGGAGCATGTGATTTTTAATGTGCTGGCAAGACAAGGATCACACGATCAGAAAACATGAACGGACAGGATTAAAACACACATAAACCCTAACAGTTAAAGTCACCGGCCGGAGATGACCTCCGGTCATCTTCTCCGGCCAGCAGCCACCACCTGCAACTCACATTTTCTCCAGAAATTCACAAGCCATATACCAAACGAAAGCTAAGCTCATGAGGAACACAAATCCAACAAGAAACTTCATAGATCAAGCATGAATAAGGAGAATCGAAGAGGATAAATTTGCCCTAATTTTCAGTTCTAAGCTCCTAAAGAGCTCTATCAACTAGCCAGCTTCACATAGCTTCTAATAAGCTCAAACAACACATCAACAAGTCAAAACAGGATAAAATCGTGCAATTAAAGTTTGAGAAATTTTGAAACCTGAAATTGGAGAACTCTTGAATCAACAGAAAACCAGAGATGAGAGATTGATCTTGAGCTTCCTAAGAGCAAAATAAATGCTCTGAACCTTTGGATTTTGAAGACAATGAACTGAGATTCCAATTGGAGAAGTTGCTGCTCTCGATAGCTTGCTCTTACTTCAGCTTGTTCTTGATCAGAAGTGCTTGATGATGAACAATTGATGAAGATCAAAGTGAGAACGTGTGAAGAACTCGTGTGAAATCAGAGAGAGAATGGAGAGAACTCTGAGAGAAAAGTGAGAGCAATTTGGAGTGAGAGTGAAAAATGAGAATCCTCCTCTGAAATTGTGAGAGTTTCAGCTTATATATCCAAGGTTAACTCCCAACCAGTTCAGTTAACAGTTAGAACTCTAGTTAAACTGAGTTAGTTAACTGAGTTTGAGTTAACTAACTGAGTTAGGTGGTTAATGGCACGAGTTGGGGAAGTTCTGTTAGAGTGAGGGTGAGGTTCATGGAGTTATGGTGGTGTGTAGGAGAAGGAAAGTGATGTTATGTTGTTTTGATGTAGCAGCAGGAATCTTGTGGTGCAAGTTTCTCACTTCCTCTTTCATGCAAGGCTCAAGCTCGTATGCATAATGTGAAATGTGTTTGGCCAAATGAAGCAAAGAATAGAGCAGCACACATAGGACTTCTGTCATGTACTTGATGTGTGTTTGAACCAAAATTATGCAGCAAATCTTCATTGTGACAGCAAGTGTTTGAGGAGGAATTTCTCACTTGTCAATGAATGAAACAATCCAATGTTGGTGGCATCAGAAAGATGATACATTAGGGAACAATATTGGTGTTGAAAGTTGGTTGAATTGAAGTTTGGAACATGACCAAATGTGGCTTGTAACAGAAGAAACACCAACTGGTGCATGGGCGAGATAATGAGGTTGGTTGGCAAGGCATGCTTGGCATGGATTTTCAGTTGCATTGACCAATCTTTGAGCCATCATAACTCCTTATCCTTTGATCAAATGAAAAATCCATGAACATCAATCTTGAAGATCTCACATAGGGGAACAACTTTGATGTTGCAAGATTTTTCATTTGAAACCTTTAACCATGAGTAATTGATCTACACATCTTGCTCACCAACTGTTTGAGAAAATGACTGCGCGCAGACCTGGCCAAGCTTGGTCAAGACATGGTTTTTGGCCTACTTTCCTCCAACTTTGATTAATCATATCTCCCTCAATTTTTATCCAATGGAGATGTTCTACCCATGGATTTGAAGCTCAAAGCAAGGCCTTTCATTGAGGCAGAGTGGAATTTTCATTTGGTGCTTCAATTTTGAATGGCCTTGGTTCCAATTCTGACGCAAAATGGCCAAAACTTGCTATTTTTAGTAACCCTACTTCATCCAAAAATGGCAACTTTCCAAATCTTGATTTTTTCATGATTCCTTTGGAGTTTCTTGACCAAATTTTGTACATTGGACATATGTAACATGAATTTCATGATTTTGGGCTCAAAAAGTCAAGAGTTGACTTTTTCCTCTGATTATTTGACTTTGCCCCAATTTCTCTGATTCTTGATCTTTCTTCCAATTGAACCACTTCTAAAACCAATTGAGATGCAATCTTCCACACACATACACTTAAGGACATATGGAATACCATGACATCAAGTTTTGTTCAAAAATCAAAGATTCCCTGATTTAATGGGAAACCCTAGTTTTGACCCCCTTTGGTTAGGAGGAAATTGCACATCTTCCAAATCCAAATTCCTCAGAGTATGTTGTGTATCCTCTTAAAGGAGGATGAAAAATGCCACTTGAGGATGATTTTGGATCAATGAGCTATCTCTTTTGAGGGTTTTCCTTCAGTTTTTTTGAACCTCTTGCATAGTGAAAGATGTAATGCTTCAATCTCCCATTGTATCTCTTATCCTTGAGGTTGTGGAAGATCAATTGAGATGGGATGAGACATGAAAGACCTCTTGGCTTGCCTTGAGGGCACTTGATTGACCTTTTGTGCTTTGAATGATCTCTTGATTGTCCACCTTCCACTTGATCACATGCCCTGATGGTAAGAAGGATGCCATGCTTCATTTTTCTATGTTAAATGCAATGTAATGTTAATGAGGTGGATATGATATGATAAATGATAATGCCATGTTATGATGACAAAAGGGGAGAGCAAATTTTGGGGTATTACACCATGTCGAAGGTGGACTCAAAAAAGCAAGACCAAGCCGAAGATGGGCTTTTAAAGAAAGACTATGCCGAAGGAAGACTCTCAAACGAAAGATACGAGACCATGACGAAGGTGGACTCGAAAAAGAAAAGCCAAACGAAGATGGGCTTTTAAAGAAAGACTATGCCGAAGGTAGACTTTCAATCAAAGGATATGAGACCATGCCGAAGGTGGACTCGAAAAAGAAAGGCCAAGCCGAACGTGGGCTTTCAAAGAAAGACTGTGCCGAAGGTAGACTCTCAAACGAAAGATACGAGACCATGCCGAAGGTGGACTCGAAAAAGAAAGACCAAGCCGAAGGTGGGCTTTCAAAGAAAGACTATGCCGAAGGTAGACTTTCAAACAAAGGATACGAGACCATGCCGAAGGTGGGCTCGAAAAAGAAAGACCAAGCCGAAGGTGGGCTTTCAAAGAAAGACTATTCCGAAGGTAGACTTTCAATCAAAGGATACGAGACCATGCCGAAGGTGGACTCGAAAAAGAAAGGCTAAGCCGAAGGTGGGATTTGAAAGAAAGACTATGCCGAAGGTAGACTCTCAAACGAAAGATACGAGACCATGCCGAAGGTGGACTCGAAAAAGAAAGACGAAGCCGAAGCTGGGCTTTCAAAGAAAGACTATGCCGAAGGTAGACTCTCAAACGAAAGATACGAGACCATGCCGAAGGTGGACTCGAAAAAGAAAGACCAAGCCGAAGGTGGGCTTTCAAAGAAAGACTATGCCGAAGGTAGAATTTCAATCAAAGGATACGAGACCATGCCGAAGGTGGACTCGAAAAAGAAAGGCCAAGCCGAAGGTGGGATTTCAAAGAAAGACTATGCCGAAGGTAGACTCTCAAACGAAAGATACGAGACCATGTCGAAGGTGGACTCGAAAAAGAAAGACCAAGCCGAAGGTGGGCTTTCAAAGAAAGACTATGCCGAAGGTAGAATTTCAATCAAAGGATACGAGACCATGCCGAAGGTGGGCTCGAAAAAGAAAGACCAAGCCGAAGGTAGGCTTTCAAAGAAAGACCATGCCGAAGGTAGACTTTCAAATGAAGGATACGAGACCATGCCGAAGGTGGGCTCGAAAAATAAAGACTAAGCCGAAGGTGGGCTTTCAAAGAAAGACTATGCCGAAGGTAGACTCTCAAACGAAAGATATGAGACCATGCCGAAGGTGGACTCGAAAAAGAAAGACCAAGCCGAAGGTGGGCTTTCAAAGAAAGACTATGCCGAAGGTAGACTTTCAATCAAAGGATACGAGACCATGCCGAAGGTGGACTTGAAAAAGAAAGGCCAAACCGAAGTCGGGCTTTCAAAGAAAGACTATGCCGAAGGTAGACTCTCAAACGAAAGATACGAGACCATGCCGAAGGTGGACTCGAAAAAGAAAGACCAAGCCGAAGGTTGGCTTTCAAAGAAAGACTATGCCGAAGGTAGAATTTCAATCAAAGGATACGAGACCATGCCGAAGGTGGGCTCGAAAAAGAAAGACCAATCCGAAGGTGGGCTTTCAAAGAAAGACCATGCCGAAGGTAGACTTTCAAATGAAGGATAAGAGACCATGCCGAAGGTGGGCTCGAAAAATAAAGACTAAGCCGAATGTGGGCTTTCAAAGAAAGACTATGCCAAAGGTAGACTCTCAAACGAAAGATATGAGACCATGCCGATGGTGGACTCGAAAAAGAAAGGCCAAGCCGAAGGTGGGCTTTCAAAGAAAGACTGTGCCGAAGGTAGACTCTCAAACGAAAGATACGAGACCATGCCGAAGGTGGACTCGAAAAAGAAAGACCAAGCCGAAGGTGGGCTTTCAAAGAAACACTATGCCGAAGGTAGACTTTCAAACAAAGGATACGAGACCATGCCGAAGGTGGGCTCGAAAAAGAAAGACCAAGCCGAAGGTGGGCTTTCAAAGAAAGACTATGCCGAAGGTAGACTTTCAATCAAAGGATACGAGACCATGCCGAAGGTGGACTCGAAAAAGAAAGGCCAAGCCGAAGCTGGGATTTCAAAGAAAGACTATGCCGAAGGTAGACTCTCAAACGAAAGATATGAGACCATGCTGAAGATGGACTCGAAAAAGAAAGACGAAGCCGAAGCTGGGCTTTCAAAGAAAGACTATGCCGAAGGTAGACTCTCAAACGAAAGATACGAGACCATGCCGAAGGTGGACTCGAAAAAGCAAGACCAAGCCGAAGATGGGCTTTTAAAGAAAGACTATGCCGAAGGAAGACTCTCAAACGAAAGATACGAGACCATGACGAAGGTGGACTCGAAAAAGAAAAGCCAAACGAAGGTGGGCTTTTAAAGAAAGACTATGCCGAAGGTAGACTTTCAATCAAAGGATATGAGACCATGCCGAAGGTGGACTCGAAAAAGAAAGGCCAAGCCGAAGGTGGGCTTTCAAAGAAAGACTGTGCCGAAGGTAGACTCTCAAACGAAAGATACGAGACCATGCCGAAGGTGGACTCGAAAAAGAAAGACCAAGCCGAAGGTGGGCTTTCAAAGAAACACTATGCCGAAGGTAGACTCTCAAACGAAAGATACGAGACCATGCCGAAGGTGGACTCGAAAAAGAAAGACCAAGCCGTAGGTGGGCTTTCAAAGAAAGACTATGCCGAAGGTAGACTCTCAAACAAAGATGCGAGACCATGCCGAAGGTGGACTCCAAAAAGAAAGGCCAAGCCGAAGGTGGGCTTTCAAAGAAATACTATGCTGAAGGTAGACTCTCAAACGAAAGATATGAGACCATGCCGAAGGTGGACTCGAAAAAGAAAGACCAAGCCGAAGGTGGGCTTTCAAAGAAAGACTATGCCGAAGGTAGACTTTCAAACAAAGGATACGAGACCATGCCGAAGGTGGGCTCGAAAAAGAAAGACCAAGCCGAAGGTAGGCTTTCAAAGAATGACTATGCTGAAGGTAGACTTTCAAACAAAGGATACGAGACCATGCCGAAGGTGGGCTCGAAAAAGAAAGACCAAGCCGAAGGTGGGCTTTCAAAGAAAGACTATTCCGAAGGTAGACTTTCAATCAAAGGATACGAGACCATGCCGAAGGTGGACTCGAAAAAGAAAGGCCAAGCCGAAGGTGGGATTTCAAAGAAAGACTATGCCGAAGGTAGACTCTCAAATGAAAGATACGAGACCATGCCGAAGGTGGACTCAAAAAAGAAAGACGAAGCCGAAGCTGGGCTTTCAAAGAAAGACTATGCCGAAGGTAGACTCTCAAACGAAAGATACGAGACCATGCCGAAGGTGGACTCAAAAAAGCAAGACCAAGCCGAAGATGGGCTTTTAAAGAAAGACTATGCCGAAGGAAGACTCTCAAACGAAAGATACGAGACCATGACGAAGGTGGACTCGAAAAAGAAAAGCCAAACGAAGGTGGGCTTTTAAAGAAAGACTATGCCGAAGGTAGACTTTCAATCAAAGGATATGAGACCATGCCGAAGGTGGACTCGAAAAAGAAAGGCCAAGCCGAACGTGGGCTTTCAAAGAAAGACTGTGCCGAAGGTAGACTCTCAAACGAAAGATACGAGACCATGCCGAAGGTGGACTCGAAAAAGAAAGACCAAGCCGAAAGTGGGCTTTCAAAGAAAGACTATGCCGAAGGTAGACTCTCAAACGAAAGATACGAGACCACGCCGAAGGTGGACTTGAAAAAGAAAGACCAAGCCGAAGGTGGGCTTTCAAAGAAAGACTATGCCGAAGGTAGAATTTCAATCAAAAGATACGAGACCATGCCGAAGGTGGACTCGAAAACGAAAGGCCAAGCCGAAGGTGGGATTTCAAAGAAAGACTATGCTGAAGGTAGACTCTCAAACGAAAGATACGAGACCATGCCGAAGGTGGACTCGAAAAAGAAAGACCAAGCCGAAGGTTGGCTTTCAAAGAAAGACTATGCCGAAGGTAGAATTTCAATCAAAGGATACGAGACCATGCCGAAGGTGGGCTCGAAAAAGCAAGACCAATCCGAAGGTGGGCTTTCAAAGAAAGACCATGCCGAAGGTAGACTTTCAAATGAAGGATACGAGACCATGCCGAAGGTGGGCTCGAAAAATAAAGACTAAGCCGAATGTGGGTTTTCAAAGAAAGACTATGCCAAAGGTAAACTCTCAAACGAAAGATATGAGACCATGCCGAAGGTGGACTCGAAAAAGAAAGACCAAGCCGAAGGTGGGCTTTCAAAGAAAGGCTATGCCGAAGGTAGACTTTCAATCAAAGGATACGAGACCATGCCGAAGGTGGACTTGAAAAAGAAAGGCCAAGCCGAAGGTGGGCTTTCAAAGAAAGACTATGCCGAAGGTAGACTCTCAAACGGAAGATACGAGACCATGCCGAAGGTGGACTAAAAAAAAAAAGACCAAGCCGAAGGTGGGCTTTCAAAGAAAGACTATGCCGAAGGTAGACTCTCAAACGAAAGATACGAGACCATGCAGAAGGTGGACTCGAAAAAGAAAGACCAAGCCGAAGGTGGGCTTTCAAAGAAAGACTATGCCGAAGGTTGACTCTCAAACGAAAGATACGAGACCATGCCGAAGGTGGACTCGAAAAAGAAAGGCTAAACGAAGGTGGGCTTTTAAAGAAAGACTATGCCGAAGGTAGACTCTCAAACGAAAGATATGAGACCATACCGAAGGTGGACTCGAAAAAGAAAGACCAAGCCGAAGGTGGGCTTTCAAAGAAAGACTATGCCGAAGGTAGACTCTCAAACGAAAGATACGAGACCATGCCGAAGGTGGACTTGAAAAAGAAAGACCAAGCCGAAGGTGGGCTTTCAAAGAAAGACTATGCCGAAGGTAGACTCTCAAACGAAAGATACGAGACCATGCCGAAGGTGGACTCTAAAAAGAAAGACCAAGCCGAAGGTGGGCTTTCAAAGAAAGACTATGCCGAAGGTAGACTTTCAATCAAAGGATACGAGACCATGCCGAAGGTGGAATCGAAAAAGAAAGGCCAAGCCGAAGGTGGGATTTCAAAGAAAGACTATGCCGAAGGTAGACTCTCAAACGAAAGATACGAGACCATGTCGAAGGTGGACTCGAAAAAGAAAGACGAAGCCGAAGCTGGGCTTTCAAAGAAAGATTATGCCGAAGGTAGACTCTCAATCGAAAGATACGAGACCATGACGAAGGTGGACTCGAAAAAGAAAGACCAAGCCGAAGATGGGCTTTTAAAGAAAGACTATGTCGAAGGTAAACTCCCAAACGAAGGATACGAGACCATGACGAAGGTGGACTAGAAAAAGAAAGGCCAAGCGAAGGTGGGATTTCAAAGAAAGACTATGCCGAAGGTAGACTCTCAAACGAAATATATGAGACCGTGCCGAAGGTGGACTCGAAAAAGAAAGACCAAGCCGAAGGTGGGCTTTCAAAGAAAGATTATGCCGAAGGTAGACTTTCAAACAAAGGATACGAGACCATGCCGAAGGTGGGCTCGAAAAAAGAAAGACCAAGCCGAAGGTGGGCTTTTAAAGAAAGACTGTGCCGAAGGTAGACTTTCAAACAAAGGATACGAAACCATGCCGAAGGTGGACTTGAGAAAGAAAGACCAAGCCGAAGGTGGGCTTTCAGAGAAACACTATGCCGAAGGTAAACTTTTAAACGAAGGATACGAGACCATGCCGAAGGTGGGCTCGAAAAAGAAAGACCAAGCCGAAGGTGGGTTTTCAAAGAAAGACTATGCCGAAGGTAGACTTTCAAACAAAGGCTACGAGACCATGCCGAAGGTGGGCTCGAAAAAGAAAGACCAAGCCGAAGGTGGGCTTTCAAAGAAAGACTATACCGAAGGTAGACTCTCAAAGCAAAGAATACGAGACCATGTCGAAGGTGGACTCGAAAAAGAAAGACCAAGCCGATGGTGGGCTTTCAAAGAAAGACTATGCCGAAGGTAGACTCTCAAACGAAAGATACGAGACCATGCCGAAGGTGGACTTGAAAAAGAAAGACCAAGCCGAAGGTGGGCTTTCAAAGAAAGACTATGCCGAAGGTAGACTCTCAAAGCAAAGGATACGAGACCATGTCGAAGGTGGACTCAAAAAAGAAAGACCAAGCCGAAGGTGGGCTTTCAAAGAAAGACTATGCCGAAGGTAGACTCTCAAACGAAAGATACGAGACCATGGCGAAGGTGGACTCAAAAAAGAAAGACCAAGCCGAATGTGGGCTTTCAAAGAAAGACTATGCCGAAGGTAGACTTTCAATCAAAGGATATGACACCATGCCGAAGGTGGACTCGAAAAAGAAAGGCCAAGCCGAAGGTGGGCTTTAAAAGAAAGACTGTGCCGAAGGTAGACTCTCAAACGAAAGATACGAGACCATGCCGAAGGTGGACTCGAAAAAAAAAGACCAAGCCGAAGGTGGGCTTTCAAAGAAACACTATGCCGAAGGTAGACTCTCAAACGAAAGATACGAGACCATGCCGAAGGTGGACTCGAAAAAGAAAGACCAAGCCGAAGGTGGGCTTTCAAAGAAAGACTATGCCGAAGGTAGACTCTCAAACAAAGATGCGAGACCATGCCGAAGGTGGACTCGAAAAAGAAAGGCCAAGCCGAAGGTGGGCTTTCAAAGAAATACTATGCTGAAGGTAGACTCTCAAACGAAAGATATGAGACCATGCCGAAGGTGGACTCGAAAAAGAAAGACCAAGCCGAAGGTGGGCTTTCAAAGAAAGACTATGCCGAAGGTAGACTTTCAAACAAAGGATACGAGACCATGCCGAAGGTGGGCTCGAAAAAGAAAGACCAAGCCGAAGGTAGGCTTTCAAAGAATGACTATGCCGAAGGTAGACTCTCAAACGAAAGATACGAGACCATGCCGAAGGTGGACTCGAAAAAGAAAGACCAAGCCGAAGGTGGGCTTTCAAAGAAAGACTATGCCGAAGGTAGACTCTCAAACAAAGATGCGAGACCATGCCGAAGGTGGACTCGAAAAAGAAAGGCCAAGCCGAAGGTGGGCTTTCAAAGAAATACTATGCTGAAGGTAGACTCTCAAACGAAAGATATGAGACCATGCCAAAGGTGGACTCGAAAAAGAAAGACCAAGCCGAAGGTGGGCTTTCAAAGAAAGACTATGCCGAAGGTAGAATTTCAATCAAAGGATACGAGACCATGCCGAAGGTGGGCTCGAAAAAGAAAGACCAAGCCGAAGGTGGGCTTTCAAAGAAAGACCATGCCGAAGGTAGACTTTCAAATGAAGGATACGAGACCATGCCGAAGGTGGGCTCGAAAAATAAAGACTAAGCCGAATGTGGGCTTTCAAAGAAAGACTATGCCAAAGGTAGACTCTCAAACGAAAGATATGAGACCATGCCGAAGGTGGACTCGAAAAAGAAAGACCAAGCCGAAGGTGGGCTTTCAAAGAAAGACTATGCCGAAGGTAGACTTTCAATCAAAGGATACGAGACCATGCCGAAGGTGGACTTGAAAAAGAAAGGCCAAGCCGAAGGTGGGCTTTCAAAGAAAGACTATGCCGAAGGTAGACTCTCAAACGAAAGATACGAGACCATGCCGAAGGTGGACTAAAAAAAAAAAGACCAAGCCGAAGGTGGGCTTTCAAAGAAAGACTATGCCGAAGGTAGACTCTCAAACGAAAGATACGAGACCATGCAGAAGGTGGACTCGAAAAAGAAAGACCAAGCCGAAGGTGGGCTTTCAAAGAAAGATTATGCCGAAGGTTGACTCTCAAACGAAAGATACGAGACCATGCCGAAGGTGGACTCGAAAAAGAAAGGCTAAACGAAGGTGGGCTTTTAAAGAAAGACTATGCCGAAGGTAGAGTCTCAAACGAAAGATATGAGACCATACCGAAGGTGGACTCGAAAAAGAAAGACCAAGCCGAAGGTGGGCTTTCAAAGAAAGACTATGCCGAAGGTAGACTCTCAAACGAAAGATACGAGACCATGCCGAAGGTGGACTTGAAAAAGAAAGACCAAGCCGAAGGTGGGCTTTCAAAGAAAGACTATGCCGAAGGTAGACTCTCAAACGAAAGATACGAGACCATGCCGAAGGTGGACTCTAAAAAGAAAGACCAAGCCGAAGGTGGGCTTTCAAAGAAAGACTATGCCGAAGGTAGACTTTCAATCAAAGGATACGAGACCATGCCGAAGGTGGAATCGAAAAAGAAAGGCCAAGCCGAAGGTGGGATTTCAAAGAAAGACTATGCCGAAGGTAGACTCTCAAACGAAAGATACGAGACCATGCCGAAGGTGGACTCGAAAAAGAAAGACGAAGCCGAAGCTGGGCTTTCAAAGAAAGATTATGCCGAAGGTAGACTCTCAATCGAAAGATACGAGACCATGACGAAGGTGGACTCGAAAAAGAAAGACCAAGCCGAAGATGGGCTTTTAAAGAAAGACTATGTCGAAGGTAAACTCCCAAACGAAGGATACGAGACCATGACGAAGGTGGACTAGAAAAAGAAAGGCCAAGCGAAGGTGGGCTTTCAAAGAAAGACTATGCCGAAGGTAGACTCTCAAACGAAATATATGAGACCATGCCGAAGGTGGACTCGAAAAAGAAAGACCAAGCCGAAGGTGGGCTTTCAAAGAAAGATTATGCCGAAGGTAGACTTTCAAACAAAGGATACGAGACCATGCCGAAGGTGGGCTCGAAAAAAGAAAGACCAAGCCGAAGGTGGGCTTTTTAAGAAAGACTGTGCCGAAGGTAGACTTTCAAACAAAGGATACGAAACCATGCCGAAGGTGGACTTGAGAAAGAAAGACCAAGCCGAAGGTGGGCTTTCAGAGAAACACTATGCCGAAGGTAAACTTTTAAATGAAGGATACGAGACCATGCCGAAGGTGGGCTCGAAAAAGAAAGACCAAGCCGAAGGTGGGTTTTCAAAGAAAGACTATGCCGAAGGTAGACTTTCAAACAAAGGCTACGAGACCATGCCGAAGGTGGGCTCGAAAAAGAAAGACCAAGCCGAAGGTGGGCTTTCAAAGAAAGACTATGCCGAAGGTAGACTCTCAAAGCAAAGGATACGAGACCATGTCGAAGGTGGACTCGAAAAAGAAAGACCAAGCCGAAGGTGGGCTTTCAAAGAAAGACTATGCCGAAGGTAGACTCTCAAACGAAAGATACGAGACCATGCCGAAGGTGGACTTGAAAAAGAAAGACCAAGCCGAAGGTGGGCTTTCAAAGAAATACTATGCCGAAGGTAGACTCTCAAAGCAAAGGATACGAGACCATGTCGAAGGTGGACTCGAAAAAGAAAGACCAAGCCGAAGGTGGGCTTTCAAAGAAAGACTATGCCGAAGGTAGACTCTCAAACGAAAGATACGAGACCATGGCGAAGGTGGACTCAAAAAAGAAAGACCAAGCCGAATGTGGGCTTTCAAAGAAAGACTATGCCGAAGGTAGACTTTCAATCAAAGGATATGACACCATGCCGAAGGTGGACTCGAAAAAGAAAGGCCAAGCCGAAGGTGGGCTTTAAAAGAAAGACTGTGCCGAAGGTAGACTCTCAAACGAAAGATACGAGACCATGCCGAAGGTGGACTCGAAAAAGAAAGACCAAGCCGAAGGTGGGCTTTCAAAGAAACACTATGCCGAAGGTAGACTCTCAAACGAAAGATACGAGACCATGCCGAAGGTGGACTCGAAAAAGAAAGACCATGCCGAAGGTGGGCTTTCAAAGAAATACTATGCTGAAGGTAGACTCTCAAACGAAAGATATGAGACCATGCCGAAGGTGGACTCGAAAAAGAAAGACCAAGCCGAAGGTGGGCTTTCAAAGAAAGACTATGCCGAAGGTAGACTTTCAAACAAAGGATACGAGACCATGCCGAAGGTGGGCTCGAAAAAGAAAGACCAAGCCGAAGGTAGGCTTTCAAAGAATGACTATGCTGAAGGTAGACTTTCAAACAAAGGATACGAGACCATGCCGAAGGTGGGCTCGAAAAAGAAAGACCAAGCCGAAGGTGGGCTTTCAAAGAAAGACTATGCCGAAGGTAGACTTTCAATCAAAGGATACGAGACCATGCCGAAGGTGGACTCGAAAAAGAAAGGCCAAGCCGAAGGTGGGATTTCAAAGAAAGACTATGCCGAAGGTAGACTCTCAAACGAAAGATACGAGACCATGCCAAAGGTGGACTCGAAAAAGAAAGACGAAGCCGAAGCTGGGCTTTCAAAGAAAGACTATGCCGAAGGTAGACTCTCAAACGAAAGATACGAGACCATGCCGAAGGTGGACTCGAAAAAGCAAGACCAAGCCGAAGATGGGCTTTTAAAGAAAGACTATGCCGAAGGAAGACTCTCAAACGAAAGATACGAGACCATGACGAAGGTGGACTCGAAAAAGAAAAGCCAAACGAAGGTGGGCTTTTAAAGAAAGACTATGCCGAAGGTAGACTCTCAAACGAAAGATATGAGACCATGCCGAAGGTGGACTCGAAAAAGAAAGACCAAGCCGAAGGTGGGATTTCAAAGAAAGACTATGCCGAAGGTAGACTCTCAAACGAAAGATACGAGACCATGCCGAAGGTGGACTCGAAAAAGAAAGGCCAAACGAAGGTGGGCTTTTAAAGAAAGACTATGCCGAAGGTAGACTCTCAAATGAAAGATATGAGACCATGCCAAAGGTGGACTCAAAAAAGAAAGACCAAGCCGAAGGTGGGCTTTCAAAGAAAGACTATGCCGAAGGTAGACTCTCAAACGAAAGATACGAGACCATGCCGAAGGTGGATTTGAAAAAGAAAGACCAAGCCGAAGGTGGGCTTTCAAAGAAAGACTATGCCGAAGGTAGACTCTCAAACGAAAGATACGAGACCATGCCGAAGGTGGACTCGAAAAAGAAAGACCAAGCCGAAGGTGGGCTTTCAAAGAAAGACTATGCCGAAGGTAGAATTTCAATCAAAGGATACGAGACCATGCCGAAGGTGGACTCGAAAAAGAAAGGCCAAGCCGAAGGTGGGATTTCAAAGAAAGACTATGCCGAAGGTAGACTCTCAAACGAAAGATACGAGACCATGCCGAAGGTGGACTCGAAAAAGAAAGACCAAGCCGAAGGTGGGCTTTCAAAGAAAGACTATGCCGAAGGTAGAATTTCAATCAAAGGATACGAGACCATGCCGAAGGTGGGCTCTAAAAAGAAAGACCAAGCCGAAGGTGGGCTTTCAAAGAAAGACCATTCCGAAGGTAGACTTTCAAATGAAGGATACGAAACCATGGCGAAGGTGGGCTCGAAAAATAAAGACTAAGCCGAAGGTGGGCTTTCAAAGAAAGACTATGCCGAAGGTAGACTCTCAAACGAAAGATATGAGAGCATGCCGAAGGTGGACTCGAAAAAGAAAGACCAAGCCGAAGGTGGGCTTTCAAAGAAAGACTATGCCGAAGGTAGACTTTCAATCAAAGGATACGAGACCATGCCGAAGGTGGACTTGAAAAAGAAAGGCCAAGCCGAAGGTGGGCTTTCAAAGAAAGACTATGCCGAAGGTAGACTCTCAAACGAAAGATACGAGACCATGCCGAAGGTGGACTAAAAAAAAAAAGACCAAGCCGAAGGTGGGCTTTCAAAGAAAGACTATGCCGAAGGTAGACTCTCAAACGAAAGATACGAGACCATGCCGAAGGTGGACTCGAAAAAGAAAGACCAAGCCGAAGGTGGGCTTTCAAAGAAAGACTATGCCGAAGGTAGACTCTCAAACGAAAGATACGAGACCATGCCGAAGGTGGACTCGAAAAAGAAAGGCCAAACGAAGGTGGGCTTTCAAAGAAAGACTATGCCGAAGGTAGACTCTCAAATGAAAGATATGAGACCATGCCGAAGGTGGACTCGAAAAAGAAAGACCAAGCCGAAGGTGGGATTTCAAAGAAAGACTATGCCGAAGGTAGACTCTCAAACGAAAGATACGAGACCATGCCGAAGGTGGACTCGAAAAAGAAAGGCCAAACGAAGGTGGGCTTTTAAAGAAAGACTATGCCGAAGGTAGACTCTCAAACGAAAGATATGAGACCATGCCGAAGGTGGACTCAAAAAAGAAAGACCAAGCCGAAGGTGGGCTTTCAAAGAAAGACTATGCCGAAGGTAGACTCTCAAACGAAAGATACGAGACCATGCCGAAGGTGGACTTGAAAAAGAAAGATCAAACGAAGGTGGGCTTTTAAAGAAAGACTATGCCGAAGGTAGACTCTCAAACGAAAGATACGAGACCATGCCGAAGGTGGACTCTAAAAAGAAAGACCAAGCCGAAGGTGGGCTTTCAAAGAAAGACTATGCCGAAGGTAGACTTTCAATCAAAGGATACGAGACCATGCCGAAGGTGGAATCGAAAAAGAAAGGCCAAGCCGAAGGTGGGATTTCAAAGAAAGACTATGCCGAAGGTAGACTCTCAAACGAAAGATACGAGACCATGCCGAAGGTGGACTCGAAAAAGAAAGACGAAGCCGAAGCTGGGCTTTCAAAGAAAGATTATGCCGAAGGTAGACTCTCAATCGAAAGATACGAGACCATGACGAAGGTGGACTCGAAAAAGAAAGACCAAGCCGAAGATGGTCTTTTAAAGCAAGACTATGTCGAAGGTAAACTCCCAAACGAAGGATACGAGACCATGACGAAGGTGGACTAGAAAAAGAAAGGCCAAGCGAAGGTGGGCTTTCAAAGAAAGACTATGCCGAAGGTAGACTCTCAAATGAAATATATGAGACCATGCCGAAGGTGGACTCGAAAAAGAAAGACCAAGCCGAAGGTGGGCTTTCAAAGAAAGATTATGCCGAAGGTAGACTTTCAAACAAAGGATACGAGACCATGCCGAAGGTGGGCTCGAAAAAAGAAAGACCAAGCCGAAGGTGGGCTTTTAAAGAAAGACTGTGCCGAAGGTAGACTTTCAAACAAAGGATACGAAACCATGCCGAAGGTGGACTTGAGAAAGAAAGACCAAGCCGAAGGTGGGCTTTCAAAGAAACACTATGCCGAAGGTAAACTTTTAAACGAAGGATACGAGACCATGCCGAAGGTGGGCTCGAAAAAGAAAGACCAAGCCGAAGGTGGGTTTTCAAAGAAAGACTATGCCGAAGGTAGACTTTCAAACAAAGGCTACGAGACCATGCCGAAGGTGGGCTCGAAAAGGAAAGACCAAGCCGAAGGTGGGCTTTCAAAGAAAGACTATGCCGAAGGTAGACTCTCAAAGCAAAGGATACGAGACCATGTCGAAGGTGGACTCGAAAAAGAAAGACCAAGCCGAAGGTGGGCTTTCAAAGAAAGACTATGCCAAAGGTAGACTCTCAAACGAAAGATACGAGACCATGCCGAAGGTGGACTTGAAAAAGAAAGACCAAGCCGAAGGTGGGCTTTCAAAGAAAGACTATGCCGAAGGTAGACTCTCAAAGCAAAGGATACGAGACCATGTCGAAGGTGGACTCGAAAAAGAAAGACCAAGCCGAAGGTGGGCTTTCAAAGAAAGACTATGCCGAAGGTAGACTCTCAAACGAAAGATACGAGACCATGGCGAAGGTGGACTCAAAAAAGAAAGACCAAGCCGAATGTGGGCTTTCAAAGAAAGACTATGCCGAAGGTAGACTTTCAATCAAAGGATATGACACCATGCCGAAGGTGGACTCGAAAAAGAAAGGCCAAGCCGAAGGTGGGCTTTAAAAGAAAGACTGTGCCGAAGGTAGACTCTCAAACGAAAGATACGAGACCATGCCGAAGGTGGACTCGAAAAAGAAAGACCAAGCCGAAGGTGGGCTTTCAAAGAAACACTATGCCGAAGGTAGACTCTCAAACGAAAGATACGAGACCATGCCGAAGGTGGACTCGAAAAAGAAAGACCATGCCGAAGGTGGGCTTTCAAAGAAATACTATGCTGAAGGTAGACTCTCAAACGAAAGATATGAGACCATGCCGAAGGTGGACTCGAAAAAGAAAGACCAAGCCGAAGGTGGGCTTTCAAAGAAAGACTATGCCGAAGGTAGACTTTCAAACAAAGGATACGAGACCATGCCGAAGGTGGGCTCGAAAAAGAAAGACCAAGCCGAAGGTAGGCTTTCAAAGAATGACTATGCTGAAGGTAGACTTTCAAACAAAGGATACGAGACCATGCCGAAGGTGGGCTCGAAAAAGAAAGACCAAGCCGAAGGTGGGCTTTCAAAGAAAGACTATGCCGAAGGTAGACTTTCAATCAAAGGATACGAGACCATGCCGAAGGTGGGCTCGAAAAAGAAAGGCCAAGCCGAAGGTGGGATTTCAAAGAAAGACTATGCCGAAGGTAGACTCTCAAACGAAAGATACGAGACCATGCCAAAGGTGGACTCGAAAAAGAAAGACGAAGCCGAAGCTGGGCTTTCAAAGAAAGACTATGCCGAAGGTAGACTCTCAAACGAAAGATACGAGACCATGCCGAAGGTGGACTCAAAAAAGCAAGACCAAGCCGAAGATGGGCTTTTAAAGAAAGACTATGCCGAAGGAAGACTCTCAAACGAAAGATACGAGACCATGACGAAGGTGGACTCGAAAAAGAAAAGCCAAACGAAGGTGGGCTTTTAAAGAAAGACTATGCCGAAGGTAGACTCTCAAACGAAAGATATGAGACCATGCCGAAGGTGGACTCGAAAAAGAAAGACCAAGCCGAAGGTGGGATTTCAAAGAAAGACTATGCCGAAGGTAGACTCTCAAACGAAAGATACGAGACCATGCCGAAGCTGGACTCGAAAAAGAAAGGCCAAACGAAGGTGGGCTTTTAAAGAAAGACTATGCCGAAGGTAGACTCTCAAATGAAAGATATGAGACCATGCCGAAGGTGGACTCAAAAAAGAAAGACCAAGCCGAAGGTGGGCTTTCAAAGAAAGACTATGCCGAAGGTAGACTCTCAAACGAAAGATACGAGACCATGCCGAAGGTGGACTTGAAAAAGAAAGACCAAGCCGAAGGTGGGCTTTCAAAGGAAGACTATGCCGAAGGTAGACTCTCAAACGAAAGATACGAGACCATGCCAAAGGTGGACTCGAAAAAGAAAGACCAAGCCGAAGGTGGGCTTTCAAAGAAAGACTATGCCGAAGGTAGAATTTCAATCAAAGGATACGAGACCATGCCGAAGGTGGACTCGAAAAAGAAAGGCCAAGCCGAAGGTGGGATTTCAAAGAAAGACTATGCCGAAGGTAGACTCTCAAACGAAAGATACGAGACCATGCCGAAGGTGGACTCGAAAAAGAAAGACCAAGCCGAAGGTGGGCTTTCAAAGAAAGACTATGCCGAAGGTAGAATTTCAATCAAAGGATACGAGACCATGCCGAAGGTGGGCTCGAAAAAGAAAGACCAAGCCGAAGGTGGGCTTTCAAAGAAAGACCATGCCGAAGGTAGACTTTCAAATGAAGGATACGAAACCATGCCGAAGGTGGGCTCGAAAAATAAAGACTAAGCCGAGGTGGGCTTTCAAAGAAAGACTATGCCGAAGGTAGACTCTCAAACGAAAGATATGAGAGCATGCCGAAGGTGGACTCGAAAAAGAAAGACCAAGCCGAAGGTGGGCTTTCAAAGAAAGACTATGCCGAAGGTAGACTTTCAATCAAAGGATACGAGACCATGCCGAAGGTGGACTTGAAAAAGAAAGGCCAAGCCGAAGGTGGGCTTTCAAAGAAAGACTATGCCGAAGGTAGACTCTCAAACGAAAGATACGAGACCATGCCGAAGGTGGACTAAAAAAAAAAAGACCAAGCCGAAGGTGGGCTTTCAAAGAAAGACTATGCCGAAGGTAGACTCTCAAACGAAAGATACGAGACCATGCCGAAGGTGGACTCGAAAAAGAAAGACCAAGCCGAAGGTGGGCTTTCAAAGAAAGACTATGCCGAAGGTAGACTCTCAAACGAAAGATACGAGACCATGCCGAAGGTGGACTCGAAAAAGAAAGGCCAAACGAAGGTGGGCTTTCAAAGAAAGACTATGCCGAAGGTAGACTCTCAAACGAAAGATATGAGACCATGCCGAAGGTGGACTCGAAAAAGAAAGACCAAGCCGAAGGTGGGATTTCAAAGAAAGACTATGCCGAAGGTAGACTCTCAAACGAAAGATACGAGACCATGCCGAAGGTGGACTTGAAAAAGAAAGACCAAACGAAGGTGGGCTTTTAAAGAAAGACTATGCCGAAGGTAGACTCTCAAACGAAAGATACGAGACCATGCCGAAGGTGGACTCTAAAAAGAAAGACCAAGCCGAAGGTGGGCTTTCAAAGAAAGACTATGCCGAAGGTAGACTTTCAATCAAAGGATACGAGACCATGCCGAAGGTGGAATCGAAAAAGAAAGGCCAAGCCGAAGGTGGGATTTCAAAGAAAGACTATGCCGAAGGTAGACTCTCAAACGAAAGATACGAGACCATGCCGAAGGTGGACTCGAAAAAGAAAGACGAAGCCGAAGCTGGGCTTTCAAAGAAAGATTATGCCGAAGGTAGACTCTCAATCGAAAGATACGAGACCATGACGAAGGTGGACTCGAAAAACAAAGACCAAGCCGAAGATGGGCTTTTAAAGAAAGACTATGTCGAAGGTAAACTCCCAAACGAAGGATACGAGGCCATGACGAAGGTGGACTAGAAAAAGAAAGGCCAAGCGAAGGTGGGCTTTCAAAGAAAGACTATGCCGAAGGTAGACTCTCAAACGAAATATATGAGACCATGCCGAAGGTGGACTCGAAAAAGAAAGACCAAGCCGAAGGTGGGCTTTCAAAGAAAGATTATGCCGAAGGTAGACTTTCAAACAAAGGATACGAGACCATGCCGAAGGTGGGCTCGAAAAAAGAAAGACCAAGCCGAAGGTGGGCTTTTAAAGAAAGACTGTGCCGAAGGTAGACTTTCAAACAAAGGATACGAAACCATGCCGAAGGTGGACTTGAGAAAGAAAGACCAAGCCGAAGGTGGGCTTTCAGAGAAACACTATGCCGAAGGTAAACTTTTAAACGAAGGATACGAGACCATGCCGAAGGTGGGCTCGAAAAAGAAAGACCAAGCCGAAGGTGGGTTTTCAAAGAATGACTATGCTGAAGGTTGACTTTCAAACAAAGGCTACGAGACCATGCCGAAGGTGGGCTCGAAAAAGAAAGACCAAGCCGAAGGTGGGCTTTCAAAGAAAGACTATGCCGAAGGTAGACTCTCAAACGAAAGATACGAGACCATGCCGAAGGTGGACTTGAAAAAGAAAGACCAAGCCGAAGGTGGGCTTTCAAAGAAACACTATGCCGAAGGTAGACTTTCAAACGAAAGATACGAGACCATGGCGAAGGTGGACTCAAAAAAGAAAGACCAAGCCGAATGTGGGCTTTCAAAGAAAGACTATGCCGAAGGTAGACTTTCAATCAAAGGATATGACACCATGCCGAAGGTGGACTCGAAAAAGAAAGGCCAAGCCGAAGGTGGGCTTTAAAAGAAAGACTGTGCCGAAGGTAGACTCTCAAACGAAAGATACGAGACCATGCCGAAGGTGGACTCGAAAAAGAAAGACCAAGCCGAAGGTGGGCTTTCAAAGAAACACTATGCCGAAGGTAGACTCTCAAACGAAAGATACGAGACCATGCCGAAGGTGGACTCGAAAAAGAAAGACCATGCCGAAGGTGGGCTTTCAAAGAAATACTATGCTGAAGGTAGACTCTCAAACGAAAGATATGAGACCATGCCGAAGGTGGACTCGAAAAAGAAAGACCAAGCCGAAGGTGGGCTTTCAAAGAAAGACTATGCCGAAGGTAGACTTTCAAACAAAGGATACGAGACCATGCCGAAGGTGGGCTCGAAAAAGAAAGACCAAGCCGAAGGTAGGCTTTCAAAGAATGACTATACTGAAGGTAGACTTTCAAACAAAGGATACGAGACCATGCCGAAGGTGGGCTCGAAAAAGAAAGACCAAGCCGAAGGTGGGCTTTCAGAGAAACACTATGCCGAAGGTAAACTTTTAAACGAAGGATACGAGACCATGCCGAAGGTGGACTCGAAAAAGAAAGACCAAGCCGAAGGTGGGCTTTCAAAGAAAGACTATGCCAAAGGTAGACTCTCAAACGAAAGATACGAGACCATGCCGAAGGTGGACTTGAAAAAGAAAGACCAAGCCGAAGGTGGGCTTTCAAAGAAAGACTATGCCGAAGGTAGACTCTCAAAGCAAAGGATAAGAGACCATGTCGAAGGTGGACTCGAAAAAGAAAGGCCAAGCCGAAGGTGGGCTTTAAAAGAAAGACTGTGCCGAAGGTAGACTCTCAAACGAAAGATACGAGACCATGCCGAAGGTGGACTCGAAAAAGAAAGACCAAGCCGAAGGTGGGCTTTCAAAGAAACACTATGCCGAAGGTAGACTCTCAAACGAAAGATACGAGACCATGGCGAAGGTGGACTCAAAAAAGAAAGACCAAGCCGAATGTGGGCTTTCAAAGAAAGACTATGCCGAAGGTAGACTTTCAATCAAAGGATATGACACCATGCCGAAGGTGGACTCGAAAAAGAAAGGCCAAGCCGAAGGTGGGCTTTAAAAGAAAGACTGTGCCGAAGGTAGACTCTCAAACGAAAGATACGAGACCATGCCGAAGGTGGACTCGAAAAAGAAAGACCAAGCCGAAGGTGGGCTTTCAAAGAAATACTATGCCGAAGGTAGACTCTCAAACGAAAGATACGAGACCATGCCGAAGGTGGACTCGAAAAAGAAAGACCATGCCGAAGGTGGGCTTTCAAAGAAATACTATGCTGAAGGTAGACTCTCAAACGAAAGATACGAGACCATGCCGAAGGTGGACTCGAAAAAGAAAGACCAAGCCGAAGGTGGGCTTTCAAAGAAAGACTATGCCAAAGGTAGACTCTCAAACGAAAGATACGAGACCATGCCGAAGGTGGACTTGAAAAAGAAAGACCAAGCCGAAGGTGGGCTTTCAAAGAAAGACTATGCCGAAGGTAGACTCTCAAAGCAAAGGATAAGAGACCATGTCGAAGGTGGACTCGAAAAAGAAAGGCCAAGCCGAAGGTGGGCTTTAAAAGAAAGACTGTGCCGAAGGTAGACTCTCAAACGAAAGATACGAGACCATGCCGAAGGTGGACTCGAAAAAGAAAGACCAAGCCGAAGGTGGGCTTTCAAAGAAACACTATGCCGAAGGTAGACTCTCAAACGAAAGATACGAGACCATGGCGAAGGTGGACTCAAAAAAGAAAGACCAAGCCGAATGTGGGCTTTCAAAGAAAGACTATGCCGAAGGTAGACTTTCAATCAAAGGATATGACACCATGCCGAAGGTGGACTCGAAAAAGAAAGGCCAAGCCGAAGGTGGGCTTTAAAAGAAAGACTGTGCCGAAGGTAGACTCTCAAACGAAAGATACGAGACCATGCCGAAGGTGGACTCGAAAAAGAAAGACCAAGCCGAAGGTGGGCTTTCAAAGAAACACTATGCCGAAGGTAGACTCTCAAACGAAAGATACGAGACCATGCCGAAGGTGGACTCGAAAAAGAAAGACCATGCCGAAGGTGGGCTTTCAAAGAAATACTATGCTGAAGGTAGACTCTCAAACGAAAGATATGAGACCATGCCGAAGGTGGACTCGAAAAAGAAAGACCAAGCCGAAGGTGGGCTTTCAAAGAAAGACTATGCCGAAGGTAGACTTTCAAACAAAGGATACGAGACCATGCCGAAGGTGGGCTTGAAAAAGAAAGACCAAGCCGAAGGTAGGCTTTCAAAGAATGACTATGCTGAAGGTAGACTTTCAAACAAAGGATACGAGACCATGCCGAAGGTGGGCTCGAAAAAGAAAGACCAACCCGAAGGTGGGCTTTCAAAGCAAGACTATGCCGAAGGTAGACTTTCAATCAAAGGATACGAGACCATGCCGAAGGTGGACTCGAAAAAGAAAGGTCAAGCCGAAGGTGGGATTTCAAAGAAAGACTATGCCGAAGGTAGACTCTCAAACGAAAGATACGAGACCATGCCAAAGGTGGACTCGAAAAAGAAAGACGAAGCCGAAGCTGGGCTTTCAAAGAAAGACTATGCCGAAGGTAGACTCTCAAACGAAAGATACGAGACCATGCCGAAGGTGGACTCGAAAAAGCAAGACCAAGCCGAAGATGGGCTTTTAAAGAAAGACTATGCCAAAGGAAGACTCTCAAACGAAAGATACGAGACCATGACGAAGGTGGACTCGAAAAAGAAAAGCCAAACGAAGGTGGGCTTTTAAAGAAAGACTATGCCGAAGGTTGACTCTCAAACGAAAGATATGAGACCATGCCGAAGGTGGACTCGAAAAAGAAAGACCAAGCCGAAGGTGGGATTTCAAAGAAAGACTATGCCGAAGGTAGACTCTCAAACGAAAGATACGAGACCATGCCGAAGGTGGACTCGAAAAAGAAAGGCCAAACGAAGGTGGGCTTTTAAAGAAAGACTATGCCGAAGGTAGACTCTCAAATGAAAGATATGAGACCATGCCGAAGGTGGACTCAAAAAAGAAAGACGAAGCCGAAGGTGGGCTTTCAAAGAAAGACTATGCCGAAGGTAGACTCTCAAACGAAAGATACGAGACCATGCCGAAGGTGGACTTGAAAAAGAAAGACCAAGCCGAAGGTGGGCTTTCAAAGAAAGACTATGCCGAAGGTAGACTCTCAAACGAAAGATACGAGACCATGCCGAAGGTGGACTCGAGAAAGAAAGACCAAGCCGAAGGTGGGCTTTCAAAGAAAGACTATGCCGAAGGTAGAATTTCAATCAAAGGATACGAGACCATGCCGAAGGTGGACTCGAAAAAGAAAGGCCAAGCCGAAGGTGGGATTTCAAAGAAAGACTATGCCGAAGGTAGACTCTCAAACGAAAGATACGAGACCATGCCGAAGGTGGACTCGAAAAAGAAAGACCAAGCCGAAGGTGGGCTTTCAAAGAAAGACTATGCCGAAGGTAGAATTTCAATCAAAGGATACGAGACCATGCCGAAGGTGGGCTCGAAAAAGAAAGACCAAGCCGAAGGTGGGCTTTCAAAGAAAGACCATGCCGAAGGTAGACTTTCAAATGAAGGATACGAAACCATGCCGAAGGAGGGCTCGAAAAATAAAGACTAAGCCGAAGGTGGGCTTTCAAAGAAAGACTATGCCGAAGGTAGACTCTCAAACGAAAGATATGAGAGCATGCCGAAGGTGGACTCGAAAAAGAAAGACCAAGCCGAAGGTGGGCTTTCAAAGAAAGACTATGCCGAAGGTAGACTTTCAATCAAAGGATACGAGACCATGCCGAAGGTGGACTTGAAAAAGAAAGGCCAAGCCGAAGGTGGGCTTTCAAAGAAAGACTATGCCGAAGGTAGACTCTCAAACGAAAGATACGAGACCATGCCGAAGGTGGACTAAAAAAAAAAAGACCAAGCCGAAGGTGGGCTTTCAAAGAAAGACTATGCCGAAGGTAGACTCTCAAACGAAAGATACGAGACCATGCCGAAGGTGGACTCGAAAAAGAAAGACCAAGCCGAAGGTGGGCTTTCAAAGAAAGACTATGCCGAAGGTAGACTCTCAAACGAAAGATACGAGACCATGCCGAAGGTGGACTCGAAAAAGAAAGGCCAAACGAAGGTGGGCTTTCAAAGAAAGACTATGCCGAAGGTAGACTCTCAAACGAAAGATATGAGACCATGCCGAAGGTGGACTCGAAAAAGAAAGACCAAGCCGAAGGTGGGCTTTCAAAGAAAGACTATGCCGAAGGTAGACTTTCAATCAAAGGATACGAGACCATGCCGAAGGTGGACTTGAAAAAGAAAGGCCAAGCCGAAGGTGGGCTTTCAAAGAAAGACTATGCCGAAGGTAGACTCTCAAACGAAAGATACGAGACCATGCCGAAGGTGGACTAAAAAAAAAAAGACCAAGCCGAAGGTGGGCTTTCAAAGAAAGACTATGCCGAAGGTAGACTCTCAAACGAAAGATACGAGACCATGCAGAAGGTGGACTCGAAAAAGAAAGACCAAGGCGAAGGTGGGCTTTCAAAGAAAGACTATGCCGAAGGTTGACTCTCAAACGAAAGATACGAGACCATGCCGAAGGTGGACTCGAAAAAGAAAGGCCAAACGAAGGTGGGCTTTTAAAGAAAGACTATGCCGAAGGTAGACTCTCAAACGAAAGATATGAGACCATGCCGAAGGTGGACTCGAAAAAGAAAGACCAAGCCGAAGGTGGGCTTTCAAAGAAAGACTATGCCGAAGGTAGACTCTCAAACGAAAGATACGAGACCATGCCGAAGGTGGACTTGAAAAAGAAAGACCAAGCCGAAGGTGGGCTTTCAAAGAAAGACTATGCCGAAGGTAGACTCTCAAACGAAAGATACGAGACCATGCCGAAGGTGGACTCTAAAAAGAAAGACCAAGCCGAAGGTGGGCTTTCAAAGAAAGACTATGCCGAAGGTAGACTTTCAATCAAAGGATACGAGACCATGCCGAAGGTGGAATCGAAAAAGAAAGGCCAAGCCGAAGGTGGGATTTCAAAGAAAGACTATGCCGAAGGTAGACTCTCAAACGAAAGATACGAGACCATGCCGAAGGTGGACTCGAAAAAGAAAGACGAAGCCGAAGCTGGGCTTTCAAAGAAAGATTATGCCGAAGGTAGACTCTCAATCGAAAGATACGAGACCATGACGAAGGTGGACTCGAAAAAGAAAGACCAAGCCGAAGATGGGCTTTTAAAGAAAGACTATGTCGAAGGTAAACTCCCAAACGAAGGATACGAGACCATGACGAAGGTGGACTTGAAAAAGAAAGGCCAAGCGAAGGTGGGCTTTCAAAGAAAGACTATGCCGAAGGTAGACTCTCAAACAAAAGATATGAGACCATGCCGAAGGTGGACTCGAAAAAGAAAAACCAAGCCGAAGGTGGGCTTTCAAAGAAAGACTATGCCGAAGGTAGACTTTCAAACAAAGGATACGAGACCATGCCGAAGGTGGGCTCGAAAAAAGAAAGACCAAGCCGAAGGTGGGCTTTTAAAGAAAGACTGTGCCGAAGGTAGACTTTCAAACAAAGGATACGAAACCATGCCGAAGGTGGACTTGAGAAAGAAAGACCAAGCCGAAGGTGGGCTTCAAAGAAACACTATGCCGAAGGTAAACTTTTAAACGAAGGATACGAGACCATGCCGAAGGTGGGCTCGAAAAAGAAAGACCAAGCCGAAGGTGGGTTTTCAAAGAAAGACTATGCCGAAGGTAGACTTTCAAACAAAGGCTACGAGAGCATGCCGAAGGTGGGCTCGAAAAAGAAAGACCAAGCCGAAGGTGGGCTTTCAAAGAAAGATTATGCCGAAGGTAGACTCTCAAAGCAAAGGATAAGAGACCATGTTGAAGGTGGACTCGAAAAAGAAAGACCAAGCCGAAGGTGGGCTTTCAAAGAAAGACTATGCCGAAGGTAGACTCTCAAACGAAAGATACGAGACCATGCCGAAGGTGGACTTGAAAAAGAAAGGCCAAGCCGAAGGTGGGCTTTCAAAGAAAGACTATGCCGAAGGTAGACTCTCAAAGCAAAGGATACGAGACCATGTCGAAGGTGGACTCGAAAAAGAAAGACCAAGCCGAAGGTGGGCTTTCAAAGAAAGACTATGCCGAAGGTAGACTCTCAAACGAAAGATACGAGACCATGGCGAAGGTGGACTCAAAAAAGAAAGACCAAGCCGAATGTGGGCTTTCAAAGAAAGACTATTCCGAAGGTAGACTTTCAATCAAAGGATATGACACCATGCCGAAGGTGGACTCGAAAAAGAAAGGCCAAGCCGAAGGTGGGCTTTAAAAGAAAGACTGTGCCGAAGGTAGACTCTCAAACGAAAGATACGAGACCATGCCAAAGGTGGACTCGAAAAAGAAAGACGAAGCCGAAGCTGGGCTTTCAAAGAAAGACTATGCCGAAGGTAGACTCTCAAACGAAAGATACGAGACCATGCCGAAGGTGGACTCGAAAAAGCAAGACCAAGCCGAAGATGGGCTTTTAAAGAAAGACTATGCCGAAGGAAGACTCTCAAACGAAAGATACGAGACCATGACGAAGGTGGACTCGAAAAAGAAAAGCCAAACGAAGGTGGGCTTTTAAAGAAAGACTATGCCGAAGGTAGACTCTCAAACGAAAGATATGAGACCATGCCGAAGGTGGACTCGAAAAAGAAAGACCAAGCCGAAGGTGGGATTTCAAAGAAAGACTATGCCGAAGGTAGACTCTCAAACGAAAGATACGAGACCATGCCGAAGGTGGACTCGAAAAAGAAAGGCCAAACGAAGGTGGGCTTTTAAAGAAAGACTATGCCGAAGGTAGACTCTCAAATGAAAGATATGAGACCATGCCGAAGGTGGACTCAAAAAAGAAAGACCAAGCCGAAGGTGGGCTTTCAAAGAAAGACTATGCCGAAGGTAGAATTTCAATCAAAGGATACGAGACCATGCCGAAGGTGGACTCGAAAAAGAAAGGCCAAGCCGAAGGTGGGATTTCAAAGAAAGACTATGCCGAAGGTAGACTCTCAAACGAAAGATACGAGACCATGCCGAAGGTGGACTCGAAAAAGAAAGACCAAGCCGAAGGTGGGCTTTCAAAGAAAGACTATGCCGAAGGTAGAATTTCAATCAAAGGATACGAGACCATGCCGAAGGTGGGCTCGAAAAAGAAAGACCAAGCCGAAGGTGGGCTTTCAAAGAAAGACCATGCCGAAGGTAGACTTTCAAATGAAGGATACGAAACCATGCCGAAGGTGGGCTCGAAAAATAAAGACTAAGCCGAAGGTGGGCTTTCAAAGAAAGACTATGCCGAAGGTAGACTCTCAAACGAAAGATATGAGAGCATGCCGAAGGTGGACTCGAAAAAGAAAGACCAAGCCGAAGGTGGGCTTTCAAAGAAAGACTATGCCGAAGGTAGACTTTCAATCAAAGGATACGAGACCATGCCGAAGGTGGACTTGAAAAAGAAAGGCCAAGCCGAAGGTGGGCTTTCAAAGAAAGACTATGCCGAAGGTAGACTCTCAAACGAAAGATACGAGACCATGCCGAAGGTGGACTAAAAAAAAAAAGACCAAGCCGAAGGTGGGCTTTCAAAGAAAGACTATGCCGAAGGTAGACTCTCAAACGAAAGATACGAGACCATGCCGAAGGTGGACTCGAAAAAGAAAGACCAAGCCGAAGGTGGGCTTTCAAAGAAAGACTATGCCGAAGGTAGACTCTCAAACGAAAGATACGAGACCATGCCGAAGGTGGACTCGAAAAAGAAAGACCAAGCCGAAGCTGGGCTTTCAAAGAAAGATTATGCCGAAGGTAGACTCTCAATCGAAAGATACGAGACCATGACGAAGGTGGACTCGAAAAAGAAAGACCAAGCCGAAGATGGGCTTTTAAAGAAAGACTATGTCGAAGGTAAACTCCCAAACGAAGGATACGAGACCATGACGAAGGTGGACTTGAAAAAGAAAGGCCAAGCGAAGGTGGGCTTTCAAAGAAAGACTATGCCGAAGGTAGACTCTCAAACGAAAGATATGAGACCATGCCGAAGGTGGACTCGAAAAAGAAAAACCAAGCCGAAGGTGGGCTTTCAAAGAAAGACTATGCCGAAGGTAGACTTTCAAACAAAGGATACGAGACCATGCCGAAGGTGGGCTCGAAAAAAGAAAGACCAAGCCGAAGGTGGGCTTTTAAAGAAAGACTGTGCCGAAGGTAGACTTTCAAACAAAGGATACGAAACCATGCCGAAGGTGGACTTGAGAAAGAAAGACCAAGCCGAAGGTGGGCTTCAAAGAAACACTATGCCGAAGGTAAACTTTTAAACGAAGGATACGAGACCATGCCGAAGGTGGGCTCGAAAAAGAAAGACCAAGCCGAAGGTGGGTTTTCAAAGAAAGACTATGCCGAAGGTAGACTTTCAAACAAAGGCTACGAGAGCATGCCGAAGGTGGGCTCGAAAAAGAAAGACCAAGCCGAAGGTGGGCTTTCAAAGAAAGATTATGCCGAAGGTAGACTCTCAAAGCAAAGGATAAGAGACCATGTTGAAGGTGGACTCGAAAAAGAAAGACCAAGCCGAAGGTGGGCTTTCAAAGAAAGACTATGCCGAAGGTAGACTCTCAAACGAAAGATACGAGACCATGCCGAAGGTGGACTTGAAAAAGAAAGGCCAAGCCGAAGGTGGGCTTTCAAAGAAAGACTATGCCGAAGGTAGACTCTCAAAGCAAAGGATACGAGACCATGTCGAAGGTGGACTCGAAAAAGAAAGACCAAGCCGAAGGTGGGCTTTCAAAGAAAGACTATGCCGAAGGTAGACTCTCAAACGAAAGATACGAGACCATGGCGAAGGTGGACTCAAAAAAGAAAGACCAAGCCGAATGTGGGCTTTCAAAGAAAGACTATTCCGAAGGTAGACTTTCAATCAAAGGATATGACACCATGCCGAAGGTGGACTCGAAAAAGAAAGGCCAAGCCGAAGGTGGGCTTTAAAAGAAAGACTGTGCCGAAGGTAGACTCTCAAACGAAAGATACGAGACCATGCCAAAGGTGGACTCGAAAAAGAAAGACGAAGCCGAAGCTGGGCTTTCAAAGAAAGACTATGCCGAAGGTAGACTCTCAAACGAAAGATACGAGACCATGCCGAAGGTGGACTCGAAAAAGCAAGACCAAGCCGAAGATGGGCTTTTAAAGAAAGACTATGCCGAAGGAAGACTCTCAAACGAAAGATACGAGACCATGACGAAGGTGGACTCGAAAAAGAAAAGCCAAACGAAGGTGGGCTTTTAAAGAAAGACTATGCCGAAGGTAGACTCTCAAACGAAAGATATGAGACCATGCCGAAGGTGGACTCGAAAAAGAAAGACCAAGCCGAAGGTGGGATTTCAAAGAAAGACTATGCCGAAGGTAGACTCTCAAACGAAAGATACGAGACCATGCCGAAGGTGGACTCGAAAAAGAAAGGCCAAACGAAGGTGGGCTTTTAAAGAAAGACTATGCCGAAGGTAGACTCTCAAATGAAAGATATGAGACCATGCCGAAGGTGGACTCAAAAAAGAAAGACCAAGCCGAAGGTGGGCTTTCAAAGAAAGACTATGCCGAAGGTAGAATTTCAATCAAAGGATACGAGACCATGCCGAAGGTGGACTCGAAAAAGAAAGGCCAAGCCGAAGGTGGGATTTCAAAGAAAGACTATGCCGAAGGTAGACTCTCAAACGAAAGATACGAGACCATGCCGAAGGTGGACTCGAAAAAGAAAGACCAAGCCGAAGGTGGGCTTTCAAAGAAAGACTATGCCGAAGGTAGAATTTCAATCAAAGGATACGAGACCATGCCGAAGGTGGGCTCGAAAAAGAAAGACCAAGCCGAAGGTGGGCTTTCAAAGAAAGACCATGCCGAAGGTAGACTTTCAAATGAAGGATACGAAACCATGCCGAAGGTGGGCTCGAAAAATAAAGACTAAGCCGAAGGTGGGCTTTCAAAGAAAGACTATGCCGAAGGTAGACTCTCAAACGAAAGATATGAGAGCATGCCGAAGGTGGACTCGAAAAAGAAAGACCAAGCCGAAGGTGGGCTTTCAAAGAAAGACTATGCCGAAGGTAGACTTTCAATCAAAGGATACGAGACCATGCCGAAGGTGGACTTGAAAAAGAAAGGCCAAGCCGAAGGTGGGCTTTCAAAGAAAGACTATGCCGAAGGTAGACTCTCAAACGAAAGATACGAGACCATGCCGAAGGTGGACTAAAAAAAAAAGACCAAGCCGAAGGTGGGCTTTCAAAGAAAGACTATGCCGAAGGTAGACTCTCAAACGAAAGATACGAGACCATGCCGAAGGTGGACTCGAAAAAGAAAGACCAAGCCGAAGGTGGGCTTTCAAAGAAAGACTATGCCGAAGGTAGACTCTCAAACGAAAGATACGAGACCATGCCGAAGGTGGACTCGAAAAAGAAAGGCCAAACGAAGGTGGGCTTTCAAAGAAAGACTATGCCGAAGGTAGACTCTCAAACGAAAGATATGAGACCATGCCGAAGGTGGACTCGAAAAAGAAAGACCAAGCCGAAGGTGGGCTTTCAAAGAAAGACTATGCCGAAGGTAGACTTTCAATCAAAGGATACGAGACCATGCCGAAGGTGGACTTGAAAAAGAAAGGCCAAGCCGAAGGTGGGCTTTCAAAGAAAGACTATGCCGAAGGTAGACTCTCAAACGAAAGATACGAGACCATGCCGAAGGTGGACTAAAAAAAAAAAGACCAAGCCGAAGGTGGGCTTTCAAAGAAAGACTATGCCGAAGGTAGACTCTCAAACGAAAGATACGAGACCATGCCGAAGGTGGACTCGAAAAAGAAAGACCAAGCCGAAGGTGGGCTTTCAAAGAAAGACTATGCCGAAGGTAGACTTTCAATCAAAGGATACGAGACCATGCCGAAGGTGGGCTCGAAAAAGAAAGACCAAGCCGAAGGTGGGCTTTCAAAGAAAGACCATGCCGAAGGTAGACTTTCAAATGAAGGATACGAAACCATGCCGAAGGTGGGCTCGAAAAATAAAGACTAAGCCGAAGGTGGGCTTTCAAAGAAAGACTATGCCGAAGGTAGACTCTCAAACGAAAGATATGAGAGCATGCCGAAGGTGGACTCGAAAAAGAAAGACCAAGCCGAAGGTGGGCTTTCAAAGAAAGACTATGCCGAAGGTAGACTTTCAATCAAAGGATACGAGACCATGCCGAAGGTGGACTTGAAAAAGAAAGGCCAAGCCGAAGGTGGGCTTTCAAAGAAAGACTATGCCGAAGGTAGACTCTCAAACGAAAGATACGAGACCATGCCGAAGGTGGACTAAAAAAAAAAAGACCAAGCCGAAGGTGGGCTTTCAAAGAAAGACTATGCCGAAGGTAGACTCTCAAACGAAAGATACAAGACCATGCCGAAGGTGGACTCGAAAAAGAAAGACCAAGCCGAAGGTGGGCTTTCAAAGAAAGACTATGCCGAAGGTAGACTCTCAAACGAAAGATACGAGACCATGCCGAAGGTGGACTCGAAAAAGAAAGGCCAAACGAAGGTGGGCTTTCCAAGAAAGACTATGCCGAAGGTAGACTCTCAAACGAAAGATATGAGACCATGCCGAAGGTGGACTCGAAAAAGAAAGACCAAGCCGAAGGTGGGCTTTCAAAGAAAGACTATGCCGAAGGTAGACTTTCAATCAAAGGATACGAGACCATGCCGAAGGTGGACTTGAAAAAGAAAGGCCAAGCCGAAGGTGGGCTTTCAAAGAAAGACTATGCCGAAGGTAGACTCTCAAACGAAAGATACGAGACCATGCCGAAGGTGGACTCGAAAAAGAAAGGCCAAACGAAGGTGGGCTTTTAAAGAAAGACTATGCCGAAGGTAGACTCTCAAATGAAAGATATGAGACCATGCCGAAGGTGGACTCAAAAAAGAAAGACGAAGCCGAAGGTGGGCTTTCAAAGAAAGACTATGCCGAAGGTAGACTCTCAAACGAAAGATACGAGACCATGCCGAAGGTGGACTTGAAAAAGAAAGACCAAGCCGAAGGTGGGCTTTCAAAGAAAGACTATGCCGAAGGTAGACTCTCAAACGAAAGATACGAGACCATGCCGAAGGTGGACTCGAAAAAGAAAGACCAAGCCGAAGGTGGGCTTTCAAAGAAAGACTATGCCGAAGGTAGAATTTCAATCAAAGGATACGAGACCATGCCGAAGGTGGACTCGAAAAAGAAAGGCCAAGCCGAAGGTGGGATTTCAAAGAAAGACTATGCCGAAGGTAGACTCTCAAACGAAAGATACGAGACCATGCCGAAGGTGGACTCGAAAAAGAAAGACCAAGCCGAAGGTGGGCTTTCAAAGAAAGACTATGCCGAAGGTAGAATTTCAATCAAAGGATACGAGACCATGCCGAAGGTGGGCTCGAAAAAGAAAGACCAAGCCGAAGGTGGGCTTTCAAAGAAAGACCATGCCGAAGGTAGACTTTCAAATGAAGGATACGAAACCATGCCGAAGGAGGGCTCGAAAAATAAAGACTAAGCCGAAGGTGGGCTTTCAAAGAAAGACTATGCCGAAGGTAGACTCTCAAACGAAAGATATGAGAGCATGCCGAAGGTGGACTCGAAAAAGAAAGACCAAGCCGAAGGTGGGCTTTCAAAGAAAGACTATGCCGAAGGTAGACTTTCAATCAAAGGATACGAGACCATGCCGAAGGTGGACTTGAAAAAGAAAGGCCAAGCCGAAGGTGGGCTTTCAAAGAAAGACTATGCCGAAGGTAGACTCTCAAACGAAAGATACGAGACCATGCCGAAGGTGGACTAAAAAAAAAAAGACCAAGCCGAAGGTGGGCTTTCAAAGAAAGACTATGCCGAAGGTAGACTCTCAAACGAAAGATACGAGACCATGCCGAAGGTGGACTCGAAAAAGAAAGACCAAGCCGAAGGTGGGCTTTCAAAGAAAGACTATGCCGAAGGTAGACTCTCAAACGAAAGATACGAGACCATGCCGAAGGTGGACTCGAAAAAGAAAGGCCAAACGAAGGTGGGCTTTCAAAGAAAGACTATGCCGAAGGTAGACTCTCAAACGAAAGATATGAGACCATGCCGAAGGTGGACTCGAAAAAGAAAGACCAAGCCGAAGGTGGGCTTTCAAAGAAAGACTATGCCGAAGGTAGACTTTCAATCAAAGGATACGAGACCATGCCGAAGGTGGACTTGAAAAAGAAAGGCCAAGCCGAAGGTGGGCTTTCAAAGAAAGACTATGCCGAAGGTAGACTCTCAAACGAAAGATACGAGACCATGCCGAAGGTGGACTAAAAAAAAAAAGACCAAGCCGAAGGTGGGCTTTCAAAGAAAGACTATGCCGAAGGTAGACTCTCAAACGAAAGATACGAGACCATGCAGAAGGTGGACTCGAAAAAGAAAGACCAAGGCGAAGGTGGGCTAAAAAAAAAGACTATGCCGAAGGTTGACTCTCAAACGAAAGATACGAGACCATGCCGAAGGTGGACTCGAAAAAGAAAGGCCAAACGAAGGTGGGCTTTTAAAGAAAGACTATGCCGAAGGTAGACTCTCAAACGAAAGATATGAGACCATGCCGAAGCTGGACTCGAAAAAGAAAGACCAAGCCGAAGGTGGGCTTTCAAAGAAAGACTATGCCGAAGGTAGACTCTCAAACGAAAGATACGAGACCATGCCGAAGGTGGACTTGAAAAAGAAAGACCAAGCCGAAGGTGGGCTTTCAAAGAAAGACTATGCCGAAGGTAGACTCTCAAACGAAAGATACGAGACCATGCCGAAGGTGGACTCTAAAAAGAAAGACCAAGCCGAAGGTGGGCTTTCAAAGAAAGACTATGCCGAAGGTAGACTTTCAATCAAAGGATACGAGACCATGCCGAAGGTGGAATCGAAAAAGAAAGGCCAAGCCGAAGGTGGGATTTCAAAGAAAGACTATGCCGAAGGTAGACTCTCAAACGAAAGATACGAGACCATGCCGAAGGTGGACTCGAAAAAGAAAGACGAAGCCGAAGCTGGGCTTTCAAAGAAAGATTATGCCGAAGGTAGACTCTCAATCGAAAGATACGAGACCATGACGAAGGTGGACTCGAAAAAGAAAGACCAAGCCGAAGATGGGCTTTTAAAGAAAGACTATGTCGAAGGTAAACTCCCAAACGAAGGATACGAGACCATGACGAAGGTGGACTTGAAAAAGAAAGGCCAAGCGAAGGTGGGCTTTCAAAGAAAGACTATGCCGAAGGTAGACTCTCAAACGAAAGATATGAGACCATGCCGAAGGTGGACTCGAAAAAGAAAGACCAAGCCGAAGGTGGGCTTTCAAAGAAAGACTATGCCGAAGGTAGACTTTCAAACAAAGGATACGAGACCATGCCGAAGGTGGGCTCGAAAAAAGAAAGACCAAGCCGAAGGTGGGCTTTTAAAGAAAGACTGTGCCGAAGGTAGACTTTCAAACAAAGGATACGAAACCATGCCGAAGGTGGACTTGAGAAAGAAAGACCAAGCCGAAGGTGGGCTTCAAAGAAACACTATGCCGAAGGTAAACTTTTAAACGAAGGATACGAGACCATGCCGAAGGTGGGCTCGAAAAAGAAAGACCAAGCCGAAGGTGGGTTTTCAAAGAAAGACTATGCCGAAGGTAGACTTTCAAACAAAGGCTACGAGACCATGCCGAAGGTGGGCTCGAAAAAGAAAGACCAAGCCGAAGGTGGGCTTTCAAAGAAAGATTATGCCGAAGGTAGACTCTCAAAGCAAAGGATACGAGACCATGTCGAAGGTGGACTCGAAAAAGAAAGACCAAGCCGAAGGTGGGCTTTCAAAGAAAGACTATGCCGAAGGTAGACTCTCAAACGAAAGATACGAGACCATGCCGAAGGTGGACTTGAAAAAGAAAGGCCAAGCCGAAGGTGGGCTTTCAAAGAAAGACTATGCCGAAGGTAGACTCTCAAAGCAAAGGATACGAGACCATGTCGAAGGTGGACTCGAAAAAGAAAGACCAAGCCGAAGGTGGGCTTTCAAAGAAAGACTATGCCGAAGGTAGACTCTCAAACGAAAGATACGAGACCATGGCGAAGGTGGACTCAAAAAAGAAAGACCAAGCCGAATGTGGGCTTTCAAAGAAAGACTATTCCGAAGGTAGACTTTCAATCAAAGGATATGACACCATGCCGAAGGTGGACTCGAAAAATAAAGGCCAAGCCGAAGGTGGGCTTTAAAAGAAAGACTGTGCCGAAGGTAGACTCTCAAACGAAAGATACGAGACCATGCCAAAGGTGGACTCGAAAAAGAAAGACCAAGCCGAAGGTGGGCTTTCAAAGAAAGACTATGCCGAAGGTAGACTCTCAAACGAAAGATACGAGACCATGCCGAAGGTGGACTCGAAAAAGCAAGACCAAGCCGAAGATGGGCTTTTAAAGAAAGACTATGCCGAAGGAAGACTCTCAAACGAAAGATACGAGACCATGACGAAGGTGGACTCGAAAAAGAAAAGCCAAACGAAGGTGGGCTTTTAAAGAAAGACTATGCCGAAGGTAGACTCTCAAACGAAAGATATGAGACCATGCCGAAGGTGGACTCGAAAAAGAAAGACCAAGCCGAAGGTGGGATTTCAAAGAAAGACTATGCCGAAGGTAGACTCTCAAACGAAAGATACGAGACCATGCCGAAGGTGGACTCGAAAAAGAAAGGCCAAACGAAGGTGGGCTTTTAAAGAAAGACTATGCCGAAGGTAGACTCTCAAATGAAAGATATGAGACCATGCCGAAGGTGGACTCAAAAAAGAAAGACCAAGCCGAAGGTGGGCTTTCAAAGAAAGACTATGCCGAAGGTAGAATTTCAATCAAAGGATACGAGACCATGCCGAAGGTGGACTCGAAAAAGAAAGGCCAAGCCGAAGGTGGGATTTCAAAGAAAGACTATGCCGAAGGTAGACTCTCAAACGAAAGATACGAGACCATGCCGAAGGTGGACTCGAAAAAGAAAGACCAAGCCGAAGGTGGGCTTTCAAAGAAAGACTATGCCGAAGGTAGAATTTCAATCAAAGGATACGAGACCATGCCGAAGGTGGGCTCGAAAAAGAAAGACCAAGCCGAAGGTGGGCTTTCAAAGAAAGACCATGCCGAAGGTAGACTTTCAAATGAAGGATACGAAACCATGCCGAAGGTGGGCTCGAAAAATAAAGACTAAGCCGAAGGTGGGCTTTCAAAGAAAGACTATGCCGAAGGTAGACTCTCAAACGAAAGATATGAGAGCATGCCGAAGGTGGACTCGAAAAAGAAAGACCAAGCCGAAGGTGGGCTTTCAAAGAAAGACTATGCCGAAGGTAGACTTTCAATCAAAGGATACGAGACCATGCCGAAGGTGGACTTGAAAAAGAAAGGCCAAGCCGAAGGTGGGCTTTCAAAGAAAGACTATGCCGAAGGTAGACTCTCAAACGAAAGATACGAGACCATGCCGAAGGTGGACTAAAAAAAAAAAGACCAAGCCGAAGGTGGGCTTTCAAAGAAAGACTATGCCGAAGGTAGACTCTCAAACGAAAGATACGAGACCATGCCGAAGGTGGACTCGAAAAAGAAAGACCAAGCCGAAGGTGGGCTTTCAAAGAAAGACTATGCCGAAGGTAGACTCTCAAACGAAAGATACGAGACCATGCCGAAGGTGGACTCGAAAAAGAAAGGCCAAACGAAGGTGGGCTTTCAAAGAAAGACTATGCCGAAGGTAGACTCTCAAACGAAAGATATGAGACCATGCCGAAGGTGGACTCGAAAAAGAAAGACCAAGCCGAAGGTGGGCTTTCAAAGAAAGACTATGCCGAAGGTAGACTTTCAATCAAAGGATACGAGACCATGCCGAAGGTGGACTTGAAAAAGAAAGGCCAAGCCGAAGGTGGGCTTTCAAAGAAAGACTATGCCGAAGGTAGACTCTCAAACGAAAGATACGAGACCATGCCGAAGGTGGACTAAAAAAAAAAAAGACCAAGCCGAAGGTGGTCTTTCAAAGAAAGACTATGCCGAAGGTAGACTCTCAAACGAAAGATACGAGACCATGCAGAAGGTGGACTCGAAAAAGAAAGACCAAGGCGAAGGTGGGCTTTCAAAGAAAGACTATGCCGAAGGTTGACTCTCAAACGAAAGATACGAGACCATGCCGAAGGTGGACTCGAAAAAGAAAGGCCAAACGAAGGTGGGCTTTTAAAGAAAGACTATGCCGAAGGTAGACTCTCAAACGAAAGATATGAGACCATGCCGAAGGTGGACTCGAAAAAGAAAGACCAAGCCGAAGGTGGGCTTTCAAAGAAAGACTATGCCGAAGGTAGACTCTCAAACAAAAGATACGAGACCATGCCGAAGGTGGACTTGAAAAAGAAAGACCAAGCCGAAGGTGGGCTTTCAAAGAAAGACTATGCCGAAGGTAGACTCTCAAACGAAAGATACGAGACCATGCCGAAGGTGGACTCTAAAAAGAAAGACCAAGCCGAAGGTGGGCTTTCAAAGAAAGACTATGCCGAAGGTAGACTTTCAATCAAAGGATACGAGACCATGCCGAAGGTGGAATCGAAAAAGAAAGGCCAAGCCGAAGGTGGGATTTCAAAGAAAGACTATGCCGAAGGTAGACTCTCAAACGAAAGATACGAGACCATGCCGAAGGTGGACTCGAAAAAGAAAGACGAAGCCGAAGCTGGGCTTTCAAAGAAAGATTATGCCGAAGGTAGACTCTCAATCGAAAGATACGAGACCATGACGAAGGTGGACTCGAAAAAGAAAGACCAAGCCGAAGATGGGCTTTTAAAGAAAGACTATGCCGAAGGTAGACTCTCAAACGAAAGATATGAGACCATGCCGAAGGTGGACTCGAAAAAGAAAGACCAAGCCGAAGGTGGGATTTCAAAGAAAGACTATGCCGAAGGTAGACTCTCAAACGAAAGATACGAGACCATGCCGAAGGTGGACTCGAAAAAGAAAGGCCAAACGAAGGTGGGCTTTTAAAGAAAGACTATGCCGAAGGTAGACTCTCAAATGAAAGATATGAGACCATGCCGAAGGTGGACTCAAAAAAGAAAGACCAAGACGAAGGTGGGCTTTCAAAGAAAGACTATGCCGAAGGTAGAATTTCAATCAAAGGATACGAGACCATGCCGAAGGTGGACTCGAAAAAGAAAGGCCAAGCCGAAGGTGGGATTTCAAAGAAAGACTATGCCGAAGGTAGACTCTCAAACGAAAGATACGAGACCATGCCGAAGGTGGACTCGAAAAAGAAAGACCAAGCCGAAGGTGGGCTTTCAAAGAAAGACTATGCCGAAGGTAGAATTTCAATCAAAGGATACGAGACCATGCCGAAGGTGGGCTCGAAAAAGAAAGACCAAGCCGAAGGTGGGCTTTCAAAGAAAGACCATGCCGAAGGTAGACTTTCAAATGAAGGATACGAAACCATGCCGAAGGTGGGCTCGAAAAATAAAGACTAAGCCGAAGGTGGGCTTTCAAAGAAAGACTATACCGAAGGTAGACTCTCAAACGAAAGATATGAGAGCATGCCGAAGGTGGACTCGAAAAAGAAAGACCAAGCCGAAGGTGGGCTTTCAAAGAAAGACTATGCCGAAGGTAGACTTTCAATCAAAGGATACGAGACCATGCCGAAGGTGGACTTGAAAAAGAAAGGCCAAGCCGAAGGTGGGCTTTCAAAGAAAGACTATGCCGAAGGTAGACTCTCAAACGAAAGATACGAGACCATGCTGAAGGTGGACTAAAAAAAAAAAGACCAAGCCGAAGGTGGGCTTTCAAAGAAAGACTATGCCGAAGGTAGACTCTCAAACGAAAGATACGAGACCATGCCGAAGGTGGACTCGAAAAAGAAAGACCAAGCCGAAGGTGGGCTTTCAAAGAAAGACTATGCCGAAGGTAGACTCTCAAACGAAAGATACGAGACCATGCCGAAGGTGGACTAGAAAAACAAAGGCCAAACGAAGGTGGGCTTTCAAAGAAAGACTATGCCGAAGGTAGACTCTCAAACGAAAGATACGAGACCATGCCGAAGGTGGACTCGAAAAAGAAAGACCAAGCCGAAGGTGGGCTTTCAAAGAAAGACTATGCCGAAGGTAGACTTTCAAACAAAGGATACGAGACCATGCCGAAGGTGGGCTCGAAAAAAGAAAGACCAAGCCGAAGGTGGGCTTTTAAAGAAAGACTGTGCCGAAGGTAGACTTTCAAACAAAGGATACGAAACCATGCCGAAGGTGGACTTGAGAAAGAAAGACCAAGCCGAAGGTGGGCTTCAAAGAAACACTATGCCGAAGGTAAACTTTTAAACGAAGGATACGAGACCATGCCGAAGGTGGGCTCGAAAAAGAAAGACCAAGCCGAAGGTGGGTTTTCAAAGAAAGACTATGCCGAAGGTAGACTTTCAAACAAAGGCTACGAGAGCATGCCGAAGGTGGGCTCGAAAAAGAAAGACCAAGCCGAAGGTGGGCTTTCAAAGAAAGATTATGCCGAAGGTAGACTCTCAAAGCAAAGGATACGAGACCATGTTGAAGGTGGACTCGAAAAAGAAAGACCAAGCCGAAGGTGGGCTTTCAAAGAAAGACTATGCCGAAGGTAGACTCTCAAACGAAAGATACGAGACCATGCAGAAGGTGGACTTGAAAAAGAAAGACCAAGCCGAAGGTGGGCTTTCAAAGAAAGACTATGCCGAAGGTTGACTCTCAAACGAAAGATACGAGACCATGCCGAAGGTGGACTCGAAAAAGAAAGGCCAAACGAAGGTGGGCTTTTAAAGAAAGACTATGCCGAAGGTAGACTCTCAAACGAAAGATATGAGACCATGCCGAAGGTGGACTCGAAAAAGAAAGACCAAGCCGAAGGTGGGCTTTCAAAGAAAGACTATGCCGAAGGTAGACTCTCAAACGAAAGATACGAGACCATGCCGAAGGTGGACTTGAAAAAGAAAGACCAAGCCGAAGGTGGGCTTTCAAAGAAAGACTATGCCGAAGGTAGACTCTCAAACGAAAGATATGAGACCATGCCGAAGGTGGACTCGAAAAAGAAAGACCAAGCCGAAGGTGGGCTTTCAAAGAAAGACTATGCCGAAGGTAGACTTTCAAACAAAGGATACGAGACCATGCCGAAGGTGGGCTCGAAAAAAGAAAGACCAAGCCGAAGGTGGGCTTTTAAAGAAAGACTGTGCCGAAGGTAGACTTTCAAACAAAGGATACGAAACCATGCCGAAGGTGGACTTGAGAAAGAAAGACCAAGCCGAAGGTGGGCTTCAAAGAAACACTATGCCGAAGGTAAACTTTTAAACGAAGGATACGAGACCATGCCGAAGGTGGGCTCGAAAAAGAAAGACCAAGCCGAAGGTGGGTTTTCAAAGAAAGACTATGCCGAAGGTAGACTTTCAAACAAAGGCTACGAGACCATGCCGAAGGTGGGCTCGAAAAAGAAAGACCAAGCCGAAGGTGGGCTTTCAAAGAAAGATTATGCCGAAGGTAGACTCTCAAAGCAAAGGATACGAGACCATGTCGAAGGTGGACTCGAAAAAGAAAGACCAAGCCGAAGGTGGGCTTTCAAAGAAAGACTATGCCGAAGGTAGACTCTCAAACGAAAGATACGAGACCATGCCGAAGGTGGACTTGAAAAAGAAAGACCAAGCCGAAGGTGGGCTTTCAAAGAAAGACTATGCCGAAGGTAGACTCTCAAAGCAAAGGATACGAGACCATGTCGAAGGTGGACTCGAAAAAGAAAGACCAAGCCGAAGGTGGGCTTTCAAAGAAAGACTATGCCGAAGGTAGACTCTCAAACGAAAGATACGAGACCATGCAGAAGGTGGACTTGAAAAAGAAAGACCAAGCCGAAGGTGGGCTTTCAAAGAAAGACTATGCCGAAGGTTGACTCTCAAACGAAAGATACGAGACCATGCCGAAGGTGGACTCGAAAAAGAAAGGCCAAACGAAGGTGGGCTTTTAAAGAAAGACTATGCCGAAGGTAGACTCTCAAACGAAAGATATGAGACCATGCCGAAGGTGGACTCGAAAAAGAAAGACCAAGCCGAAGGTGGGCTTTCAAAGAAAGACTATGCCGAAGGTAGACTCTCAAACGAAAGATACGAGACCATGCCGAAGGTGGACTTGAAAAAGAAAGACCAAGCCGAAGGTGGGCTTTCAAAGAAAGACTATGCCGAAGGTAGACTCTCAAACGAAAGATATGAGACCATGCCGAAGGTGGACTCGAAAAAGAAAGACCAAGCCGAAGGTGGGCTTTCAAAGAAAGACTATGCCGAAGGTAGACTTTCAAACAAAGGATACGAGACCATGCCGAAGGTGGGCTCGAAAAAAGAAAGACCAAGCCGAAGGTGGGCTTTTAAAGAAAGACTGTGCCGAAGGTAGACTTTCAAACAAAGGATACGAAACCATGCCGAAGGTGGACTTGAGAAAGAAAGACCAAGCCGAAGGTGGGCTTCAAAGAAACACTATGCCGAAGGTAAACTTTTAAACGAAGGATACGAGACCATGCCGAAGGTGGGCTCGAAAAAGAAAGACCAAGCCGAAGGTGGGTTTTCAAAGAAAGACTATGCCGAAGGTAGACTTTCAAACAAAGGCTACGAGACCATGCCGAAGGTGGGCTCGAAAAAGAAAGACCAAGCCGAAGGTGGGCTTTCAAAGAAAGATTATGCCGAAGGTAGACTCTCAAAGCAAAGGATACGAGACCATGTCGAAGGTGGACTCGAAAAAGAAAGACCAAGCCGAAGGTGGGCTTTCAAAGAAAGACTATGCCGAAGGTAGACTCTCAAACGAAAGATACGAGACCATGCAGAAGGTGGACTTGAAAAAGAAAGACCAAGCCGAAGGTGGGCTTTCAAAGAAAGACTATGCCGAAGGTTGACTCTCAAACGAAAGATACGAGACCATGCCGAAGGTGGACTCGAAAAAGAAAGGCCAAACGAAGGTGGGCTTTTAAAGAAAGACTATGCCGAAGGTAGACTCTCAAACGAAAGATATGAGACCATGCCGAAGGTGGACTCGAAAAAGAAAGACCAAGCCGAAGGTGGGCTTTCAAAGAAAGACTATGCCGAAGGTAGACTCTCAAACGAAAGATACGAGACCATGCCGAAGGTGGACTTGAAAAAGAAAGACCAAGCCGAAGGTGGGCTTTCAAAGAAAGACTATGCCGAAGGTAGACTCTCAAACGAAAGATATGAGACCATGCCGAAGGTGGACTCGAAAAAGAAAGACCAAGCCGAAGGTGGGCTTTCAAAGAAAGACTATGCCGAAGGTAGACTTTCAAACAAAGGATACGAGACCATGCCGAAGGTGGGCTCGAAAAAAGAAAGACCAAGCCGAAGGTGGGCTTTTAAAGAAAGACTGTGCCGAAGGTAGACTTTCAAACAAAGGATACGAAACCATGCCGAAGGTGGACTTGAGAAAGAAAGACCAAGCCGAAGGTGGGCTTCAAAGAAACACTATGCCGAAGGTAAACTTTTAAACGAAGGATACGAGACCATGCCGAAGGTGGGCTCGAAAAAGAAAGACCAAGCCGAAGGTGGGTTTTCAAAGAAAGACTATGCCGAAGGTAGACTTTCAAACAAAGGCTACGAGACCATGCCGAAGGTGGGCTCGAAAAAGAAAGACCAAGCCGAAGGTGGGCTTTCAAAGAAAGATTATGCCGAAGGTAGACTCTCAAAGCAAAGGATACGAGACCATGTCGAAGGTGGACTCGAAAAAGAAAGACCAAGCCGAAGGTGGGCTTTCAAAGAAAGACTATGCCGAAGGTAGACTCTCAAACGAAAGATACGAGACCATGCCGAAGGTGGACTTGAAAAAGAAAGACCAAGCCGAAGGTGGGCTTTCAAAGAAAGACTATGCCGAAGGTAGACTCTCAAAGCAAAGGATACGAGACCATGTCGAAGGTGGACTCGAAAAAGAAAGACCAAGCCGAAGGTGGGATTTCAAAGAAAGACTATGCCGACGGTAGACTCTCAAACGAAAGATACGAGACCATGGCGAAGGTGGACTCAAAAAAGAAAGACCAAGCCGAATGTGGGCTTTCAAAGAAAGACTATTCCGAAGGTAGACTTTCAATCAAAGGATATGACACCATGCCGAAGGTGGACTCGAAAAATAAAGGCCAAGCCGAAGGTGGGCTTTAAAAGAAAGACTGTGCCGAAGGTAGACTCTCAAACGAAAGATACGAGACCATGCCGAAGGTGGACTCGAAAAAGAAAGACCAAGCCGAAGGTGGGCTTTCAAAGAAAGACTATGCCGAAGGTAGACTTTCAATCAAAGGATACGAGACCATGCCGAAGGTCGAATCGAAAAAGAAAGGCCAAGCCGAAGGTGAGATTTCAAAGAAAGACTATGCCGAAGGTAGACTCTCAAACGAAAGATACGAGACCATGCCGAAGGTGGACTCGAAAAAGAAAGACGAAGCCGAAGCTGGGCTTTCAAAGAAAGATTATGCCGAAGGTAGACTCTCAATCGAAAGATACGAGACCATGACGAAGGTGGACTCGAAAAAGAAAGACCAAGCCGAAGATGGGCTTTTAAAGAAAGACTATGTCGAAGGTAAACTCCCAAACGAAGGATACGAGACCATGACGAAGGTGGACTTGAAAAAGAAAGGCCAAGCGAAGGTGGGCTTTCAAAGAAAGACTATGCCGAAGGTAGACTCTCAAACGAAAGATATGAGACCATGCCGAAGGTGGACTCGAAGAAGAAAGACCAAGCCGAAGGTGGGCTTTCAAAGAAAGACTATGCCGAAGGTAGACTTTCAAACAAAGGATATGAGACCATGCCGAAGGTGGGCTCGAAAAAAGAAAGACCAAGCCGAAGGTGGGCTTTTAAAGAAAGACTGTGCCGAAGGTAGACTTTCAAACAAAGGATACGAAACCATGCCGAAGGTGGACTTGAGAAAGAAAGACCAAGCCGAAGGTGGGCTTCAAAGAAACACTATGCCGAAGGTAAACTTTTAAACGAAGGATACGAGACCATGCCGAAGGTGGGCTCGAAAAAGAAAGACCAAGCCGAAGGTGGGCTTTCAAAGAAAGACTATTCCGAAGGTAGACTTTCAATCAAAGGATATGACACCATGCCGAAGGTGGACTCGAAAAAGAAAGGCCAAGCCGAAGGTGGGCTTTAAAAGAAAGACTGTGCCGAAGGTAGACTCTCAAACGAAAGATACGAGACCATGCCGAAGGTGGACTCGAAAAAGAAAGACCAAGCCGAAGGTGGGCTTTCAAAGAAACACTATGCCGAAGGTAGACTCTCAAACGAAAGATACGAGACCATGCCGAAGGTGGACTCGAAAAAGAAAGACCAAGCCGAAGGTGGGCTTTCAAAGAAAGACTATGCCGAAGGTAGACTCTCAAACAAAGATGCGAGACCATGCCGAAGGTGGACTCGAAAAAGAAAGGCCAAGCCGAAGGTGGGCTTTCAAAGAAATACTATGCTGAAGGTAGACTCTCAAACGAAAGATATGAGACCATGCCGAAGGTGGACTCGAAAAAGAAAGACCAAGCCGAAGGTGGGCTTTCAAAGAAAGACTATGCCGAAGGTAGACTTTCAAACAAAGGATACGAGACCGTGCCGAAGGTGGGCTCGAAAAAGAAAGACCAAGCCGAAGGTAGGCTTTCAAAGAATGACTATGCTGAAGGTAGACTTTCAAACAAAGGATACGAGACCATGCCGAAGGTGGGCTCGAAAAAGAAAGACCAAGCCGAAGGTGGGCTTTCAAAGAAAGACTATGCCGAAGGTAGACTTTCAATCAAAGGATACGAGACCATGCCGAAGGTGGACTCGAAAAAGAAAGGGCAAGCCGAAGGTGGGATTTCAAAGAAAAACTATGCCGAAGGTAGACTCTCAAACGAAAGATACGAGACCATGCCGAAGGTGGACTCGAAAAAGAAAGACGAAGCCGAAGCTGGGCTTTCAAAGAAAGACTATGCCGAAGGTAGACTCTCAAACGAAAGATACGAGACCATGCCGAAGGTGGACTCGAAAAAGAAAGACCAAGCCGAAGGTGGGCTTTCGAAGAAAGACTATGCCGAAGGTAGACTCTCAAACAAAGATGCGAGACCATGCCGAAGGTGGACTCGAAAAAGAAAGGCCAAGCCGAAGGTGGGCTTTCAAAGAAATACTATGCCGAAGGTAGACTCTCAAACAAAGATGCGAGACCATGCCGAAGGTGGGCTCGAAAAAGAAAGACCAAGCCGAAGGTGGGTTTTCAAAGAAAGACTATGCCGAAGGTAGACTTTCAAACAAAGGCTACGAGACCATGCCGAAGGTGGGCTCGAAAAAGAAAGACCAAGCCGAAGGTGGGCTTTCAAAGAAAGATTATGCCGAAGGTAGACTCTCAAAGCAAAGGATACGAGACCACGTCGAAGGTGGACTCGAAAAAGAAAGACCAAGCCGAAGGTGGGCTTTCAAAGAAAGACTATGCCGAAGGTAGACTCTCAAACGAAAGATACGAGACCACGCCGAAGGTGGACTTGAAAAAGAAAGACCAAGCCGAAGGTGGGCTTTCAAAGAAAGACTATGCCGAAGGTAGACTCTCAAAGCAAAGGATACGAGACCATGTCGAAGGTGGACTCGAAAAAGAAAGACCAAGCCGAAGGTGGGCTTTCAAAGAAAGACTATGCCGAAGGTAGACTCTCAAACGAAAGATACGAGACCATGGCGAAGGTGGACTCAAAAAAGAAAGACCAAGCCGAATGTGGGCTTTCAAAGAAAGACTATTCCGAAGGTAGACTTTCAATCAAAGGATATGACACCATGCCGAAGGTGGACTCGAAAAAGAAAGGCCAAGCCGAAGGTGGGCTTTAAAAGAAAGACTGTGCTGAAGGTAGACTCTCAAACGAAAGATACGAGACCATGCCGAAGGTGGACTCGAAAAAGAAAGACCAAGCCGAAGGTGGGCTTTCAAAGAAACACTATGCCGAAGGTAGACTCTCAAACGAAAGATACGAGACCATGCCGAAGGTGGACTCGAAAATGAAAGACCAAGCCGAAGGTGGGCTTTCAAAGAAAGACTATGCCGAAGGTAGACTCTCAAACAAAGATGCGAGACCATGCCGAAGGTGGACTCGAAAAAGAAAGGCCAAGCCGAAGGTGGGCTTTCAAAGAAATACTATGGTGAAGGTAGACTCTCAAACGAAAGATATGAGACCATGCCGAAGGTGGACTCGAAAAAGAAAGACCAAGCCGAAGGTGGGCTTTCAAAGAAAGACTATGCCGAAGGTAGACTTTCATACAAAGGATACGAGACCATGCCGAAGGTGGGCTCGAAAAAGAAAGACCAAGCCGAAGGTGGGCTTTCAAAGAAAGATTATGCCGAAGGTAGACTCTCAAAGCAAAGGATACGAGACCATGTCGAAGGTGGACTCGAAAAAGAAAGACCAAGCCGAAGGTGGGCTTTCAAAGAATGACTATGCTGAAGGTAGACTTTCAAACAAAGGATACGAGACCATGCCGAAGGTGGGCTCGAAAAAGAAAGACCAAACCGAAGGTGGGCTTTCAAAGAAAGACTATGCCGAAGGTAGACTCTCAAACGAAAGATACGAGACCATGCCGAAGGTGGACTCGAAAAAGCAAGACGAAGCCGAAGCTGGGCTTTCAAAGAAAGACTATGCCGAAGGTAGACTCTCAAACGAAAGATACGAGACCATGCCGAAGGTGGACTCGAAAAAGCAAGACCAAGCCGAAGATGGGCTTTTAAAGAAAGACTATGCCGAAGGAAGACTCTCAAACGAAAGATACGAGACCATGACGAAGGTGGACTCGAAAAAGAAAAGCCAAACGAAGGTGGGCTTTTAAAGAAAGACTATGCCGAAGGTAGACTCTCAAACAAAAGATATGAGACCATGCCGAAGGTGGACTCGAAAAAGAAAGACCAAGCCGAAGGTGGGATTTCAAAGAAAGACTATGCCGAAGGTAGACTCTCAAACGAAAGATACGAGTCCATGCCGAAGGTGGACTCGAAAAAGAAAGGCCAAACGAAGGTGGGCTTTTAAAGAAAGACTATGCCGAAGGTAGACTCTCAAATGAAAGATATGAGACCATGCCGAAGGTGGACTCGAAAAAGAAAGACCAAGCCGAAGGTGGGCTTTCAAAGAAAGACTATGCCGAAGGTAGACTCTCAAACAAAGATGCGAGACCATGCCGAAGGTGGACTCGAAAAAGAAAGGCCAAGCCGAAGGTGGGCTTTCAAAGAAATACTATGCTGAAGGTAGACTCTCAAACGAAAGATATGAGACCATGCCGAAGGTGGACTCGAAAAAGAAAGACCAAGCCGAAGGTGGGCTTTCAAAGAAAGACTATGCCGAAGGTAGACTTTCAAACAAAGGATACGAGACCGTGCCGAAGGTGGGCTCGAAAAAGAAAGACCAAGCCGAAGGTAGGCTTTCAAAGAATGACTATGCTGAAGGTAGACTTTCAAACAAAGGATACGAGACCATGCCGAAGGTGGGCTCGAAAAAGAAAGACCAAGCCGAAGGTGGGCTTTCAAAGAAAGACTATGCCGAAGGTAGACTTTCAATCAAAGGATACGAGACCATGCCGAAGGTGGACTCGAAAAAGAAAGGGCAAGCCGAAGGTGGGATTTCAAAGAAAAACTATGCCGAAGGTAGACTCTCAAACGAAAGATACGAGACCATGCCGAAGGTGGACTCGAAAAAGAAAGACGAAGCCGAAGCTGGGCTTTCAAAGAAAGACTATGCCGAAGGTAGACTCTCAAACGAAAGATACGAGACCATGCCGAAGGTGGACTCGAAAAAGAAAGACCAAGCCGAAGGTGGGCTTTCAAAGAAAGACTATGCCGAAGGTAGACTCTCAAACAAAGATGCGAGACCATGCCGAAGGTGGACTCGAAAAAGAAAGGCCAAGCCGAAGGTGGGCTTTCAAAGAAATACTATGCCGAAGGTAGACTCTCAAACAAAGATGCGAGACCATGCCGAAGGTGGGCTCGAAAAAGAAAGACCAAGCCGAAGGTGGGTTTTCAAAGAAAGACTATGCCGAAGGTAGACTTTCAAACAAAGGCTACGAGACCATGCCGAAGGTGGGCTCGAAAAAGAAAGACCAAGCCGAAGGTGGGCTTTCAAAGAAAGATTATGCCGAAGGTAGACTCTCAAAGCAAAGGATACGAGACCATGTCGAAGGTGGACTCGAAAAAGAAAGACCAAGCCGAAGGTGGGCTTTCAAAGAAAGACTATGCCGAAGGTAGACTCTCAAACGAAAGATACGAGACCACGCCGAAGGTGGACTTGAAAAAGAAAGACCAAGCCGAAGGTGGGCTTTCAAAGAAAGACTATGCCGAAGGTAGACTCTCAAAGCAAAGGATACGAGACCATGTCGAAGGTGGACTCGAAAAAGAAAGACCAAGCCGAAGGTGGGCTTTCAAAGAAAGACTATGCCGAAGGTAGACTCTCAAACGAAAGATACGAGACCATGGCGAAGGTGGACTCGAAAAAGAAAGACCAAGCCGAAGGTGGGATTTCAAAGAAAGATTATGCCGAAGGTAGACTCTCAAAGCAAAGGATACGAGACCATGTCGAAGGTGGACTCGAAAAAGAAAGACCAAGCCGAAGGTGGGCTTTCAAAGAAAGACTATGCCGAAGGTAGACTCTCAAACGAAAGATACGAGACCATGGCGAAGGTGGACTCAAAAAAGAAAGACCAAGCCGAATGTGGGCTTTCAAAGAAAGACTATTCCGAAGGTAGACTTTCAATCAAAGGATATGACACCATGCCGAAGGTGGACTCGAAAAAGAAAGGCCAAGCCGAAGGTGGGCTTTAAAAGAAAGACTGTGCTGAAGGTAGACTCTCAAACGAAAGATACGAGACCATGCCGAAGGTGGACTCGAAAAAGAAAGACCAAGCCGAAGGTGGGCTTTCAAAGAAACACTATGCCGAAGGTAGACTCTCAAACGAAAGATACGAGACCATGCCGAAGGTGGACTCGAAAATGAAAGACCAAGCCGAAGGTGGGCTTTCAAAGAAAGACTATGCCGAAGGTAGACTCTCAAACAAAGATGCGAGACCATGCCGAAGGTGGACTCGAAAAAGAAAGGCCAAGCCGAAGGTGGGCTTTCAAAGAAATACTATGGTGAAGGTAGACTCTCAAACGAAAGATATGAGACCATGCCGAAGGTGGACTCGAAAAAGAAAGACCAAGCCGAAGGTGGGCTTTCAAAGAAAGACTATGCCGAAGGTAGACTTTCAAACAAAGGATACGAGACCGTGCCGAAGGTGGGCTCGAAAAAGAAAGACCAAGCCGAAGGTAGGCTTTCAAAGAATGACTATGCTGAAGGTAGACTTTCAAACAAAAGATACGAGACCATGCCGAAGGTGGGCTCGAAAAAGAAAGACCAAGCCGAAGGTGGGCTTTCAAAGAAAGACTGTGCCGAAGGTAGACTTTCAATCAAAGGATACGAGACCATGCCGAAGGTGGACTCGAAAAAGAAAGGGCAAGCCGAAGGTGGGATTTCAAAGAAAAACTATGCCGAAGGTAGACTCTCAAACGAAAGATACGAGACCATGCCGAAGGTGGACTCGAAAAAGAAAGACGAAGCCGAAGCTGGGCTTTCAAAGAAAGACTATGCCGAAGGTAGACTCTCAAACGAAAGATACGAGACCATGCCGAAGGTGGACTCGAAAAAGAAAGACCAAGCCGAAGGTGGGCTTTCAAAGAAAGACTATGCCGAAGGTAGACTCTCAAACAAAGATGCGAGACCATGCCGAAGGTGGACTCGAAAAAGAAAGGCCAAGCCGAAGGTGGGCTTTCAAAGAAATACTATGCCGAAGGTAGACTCTCAAACAAAGATGCGAGACCATGCCGAAGGTGGGCTCGAAAAAGAAAGACCAAGCCGAAGGTGGGTTTTCAAAGAAAGACTATGCCGAAGGTAGACTTTCAAACAAAGGCTACGAGACCATGCCGAAGGTGGGCTCGAAAAAGAAAGACCAAGCCGAAGGTGGGCTTTCAAAGAAAGATTATGCCGAAGGTAGACTCTCAAAGCAAAGGATACGAGACCATGTCGAAGGTGGACTCGAAAAAGAAAGACCAAGCCGAAGGTGGGCTTTCAAAGAAAGACTATGCCGAAGGTAGACTCTCAAACGAAAGATACGAGACCACGCCGAAGGTGGACTTGAAAAAGAAAGACCAAGCCGAAGGTGGGCTTTCAAAGAAAGACTATGCCGAAGGTAGACTCTCAAAGCAAAGGATACGAGACCATGTCGAAGGTGGACTCGAAAAAGAAAGACCAAGCCGAAGGTGGGCTTTCAAAGAAAGACTATGCCGAAGGTAGACTCTCAAACGAAAGATACGAGACCATGGCGAAGGTGGACTCGAAAAAGAAAGACCAAGCCGAAGGTGGGCTTTCAAAGAAAGATTATGCCGAAGGTAGACTCTCAAAGCAAAGGATACGAGACCATGTCGAAGGTGGACTCGAAAAAGAAAGACCAAGCCGAAGGTGGGCTTTCAAAGAAAGACTATGCCGAAGGTAGACTCTCAAACGAAAGATACGAGACCATGGCGAAGGTGGACTCAAAAAAGAAAGACCAAGCCGAATGTGGGCTTTCAAAGAAAGACTATTCCGAAGGTAGACTTTCAATCAAAGGATATGACACCATGCCGAAGGTGGACTCGAAAAAGAAAGGCCAAGCCGAAGGTGGGCTTTAAAAGAAAGACTGTGCTGAAGGTAGACTCTCAAACGAAAGATACGAGACCATGCCGAAGGTGGACTCGAAAAAGAAAGACCAAGCCGAAGGTGGGCTTTCAAAGAAACACTATGCCGAAGGTAGACTCTCAAACGAAAGATACGAGACCATGCCGAAGGTGGACTCGAAAATGAAAGACCAAGCCGAAGGTGGGCTTTCAAAGAAAGACTATGCCGAAGGTAGACTCTCAAACGAAAGATACGAGACCACGCCGAAGGTGGACTTGAAAAAGAAAGACCAAGCCGAAGGTGGGCTTTCAAAGAAAGACTATGCCGAAGGTAGACTCTCAAAGCAAAGGATACGAGACCATGTCGAAGGTGGACTCGAAAAAGAAAGACCAAGCCGAAGGTGGGCTTTCAAAGAAAGACTATGCCGAAGGTAGACTCTCAAACGAAAGATACGAGACCATGGCGAAGGTGGACTCGAAAAAGAAAGACCAAGCCGAAGGTGGGATTTCAAAGAAAGATTATGCCGAAGGTAGACTCTCAAAGCAAAGGATACGAGACCATGTCGAAGGTGGACTCGAAAAAGAAAGACCAAGCCGAAGGTGGGCTTTCAAAGAAAGACTATGCCGAAGGTAGACTCTCAAACGAAAGATACGAGACCATGGCGAAGGTGGACTCAAAAAAGAAAGACCAAGCCGAATGTGGGCTTTCAAAGAAAGACTATTCCGAAGGTAGACTTTCAATCAAAGGATATGACACCATGCCGAAGGTGGACTCGAAAAAGAAAGGCCAAGCCGAAGGTGGGCTTTAAAAGAAAGACTGTGCTGAAGGTAGACTCTCAAACGAAAGATACGAGACCATGCCGAAGGTGGACTCGAAAAAGAAAGACCAAGCCGAAGGTGGGCTTTCAAAGAAACACTATGCCGAAGGTAGACTCTCAAACGAAAGATACGAGACCATGCCGAAGGTGGACTCGAAAATGAAAGACCAAGCCGAAGGTGGGCTTTCAAAGAAAGACTATGCCGAAGGTAGACTCTCAAACAAAGATGCGAGACCATGCCGAAGGTGGACTCGAAAAAGAAAGGCCAAGCCGAAGGTGGGCTTTCAAAGAAATACTATGGTGAAGGTAGACTCTCAAACGAAAGATATGAGACCATGCCGAAGGTGGACTCGAAAAAGAAAGACCAAGCCGAAGGTGGGCTTTCAAAGAAAGACTATGCCGAAGGTAGACTTTCAAACAAAGGATACGAGACCGTGCCGAAGGTGGGCTCGAAAAAGAAAGACCAAGCCGAAGGTAGGCTTTCAAAGAATGACTATGCTGAAGGTAGACTTTCAAACAAAAGATACGAGACCATGCCGAAGGTGGGCTCGAAAAAGAAAGACCAAGCCGAAGGTGGGCTTTCAAAGAAAGACTGTGCCGAAGGTAGACTTTCAATCAAAGGATACGAGACCATGCCGAAGGTGGACTCGAAAAAGAAAGGGCAAGCCGAAGGTGGGATTTCAAAGAAAAACTATGCCGAAGGTAGACTCTCAAACGAAAGATACGAGACCATGCCGAAGGTGGACTCGAAAAAGAAAGACGAAGCCGAAGCTGGGCTTTCAAAGAAAGACTATGCCGAAGGTAGACTCTCAAACGAAAGATACGAGACCATGCCGAAGGTGGACTCGAAAAAGAAAGACCAAGCCGAAGGTGGGCTTTCAAAGAAAGACTATGCCGAAGGTAGACTCTCAAACAAAGATGCGAGACCATGCCGAAGGTGGACTCGAAAAAGAAAGGCCAAGCCGAAGGTGGGCTTTCAAAGAAATACTATGCCGAAGGTAGACTCTCAAACAAAGATGCGAGACCATGCCGAAGGTGGGCTCGAAAAAGAAAGACCAAGCCGAAGGTGGGTTTTCAAAGAAAGACTATGCCGAAGGTAGACTTTCAAACAAAGGCTACGAGACCATGCCGAAGGTGGGCTCGAAAAAGAAAGACCAAGCCGAAGGTGGGCTTTCAAAGAAAGATTATGCCGAAGGTAGACTCTCAAAGCAAAGGATACGAGACCATGTCGAAGGTGGACTCGAAAAAGAAAGACCAAGCCGAAGGTGGGCTTTCAAAGAAAGACTATGCCGAAGGTAGACTCTCAAACGAAAGATACGAGACCACGCCGAAGGTGGACTTGAAAAAGAAAGACCAAGCCGAAGGTGGGCTTTCAAAGAAAGACTATGCCGAAGGTAGACTCTCAAAGCAAAGGATACGAGACCATGTCGAAGGTGGACTCGAAAAAGAAAGACCAAGCCGAAGGTGGGCTTTCAAAGAAAGACTATGCCGAAGGTAGACTCTCAAACGAAAGATACGAGACCATGGCGAAGGTGGACTCGAAAAAGAAAGACCAAGCCGAAGGTGGGCTTTCAAAGAAAGATTATGCCGAAGGTAGACTCTCAAAGCAAAGGATACGAGACCATGTCGAAGGTGGACTCGAAAAAGAAAGACCAAGCCGAAGGTGGGCTTTCAAAGAAAGACTATGCCGAAGGTAGACTCTCAAACGAAAGATACGAGACCATGGCGAAGGTGGACTCAAAAAAGAAAGACCAAGCCGAATGTGGGCTTTCAAAGAAAGACTATTCCGAAGGTAGACTTTCAATCAAAGGATATGACACCATGCCGAAGGTGGACTCGAAAAAGAAAGGCCAAGCCGAAGGTGGGCTTTAAAAGAAAGACTGTGCTGAAGGTAGACTCTCAAACGAAAGATACGAGACCATGCCGAAGGTGGACTCGAAAAAGAAAGACCAAGCCGAAGGTGGGCTTTCAAAGAAACACTATGCCGAAGGTAGACTCTCAAACGAAAGATACGAGACCATGCCGAAGGTGGACTCGAAAATGAAAGACCAAGCCGAAGGTGGGCTTTCAAAGAAAGACTATGCCGAAGGTAGACTCTCAAACAAAGATGCGAGACCATGCCGAAGGTGGACTCGAAAAAGAAAGGCCAAGCCGAAGGTGGGCTTTCAAAGAAATACTATGGTGAAGGTAGACTCTCAAACGAAAGATATGAGACCATGCCGAAGGTGGACTCGAAAAAGAAAGACCAAGCCGAAGGTGGGCTTTCAAAGAAAGACTATGCCGAAGGTAGACTTTCATACAAAGGATACGAGACCATGCCGAAGGTGGGCTCGAAAAAGAAAGACCAAGCCGAAGGTGGGCTTTCAAAGAAAGATTATGCCGAAGGTAGACTCTCAAAGCAAAGGATACGAGACCATGTCGAAGGTGGACTCGAAAAAGAAAGACCAAGCCGAAGGTGGGCTTTCAAAGAATGACTATGCTGAAGGTAGACTTTCAAACAAAGGATACGAGACCATGCCGAAGGTGGGCTCGAAAAAGAAAGACCAAACCGAAGGTGGGCTTTCAAAGAAAGACTATGCCGAAGGTAGACTCTCAAACGAAAGATACGAGACCATGCCGAAGGTGGACTCGAAAAAGCAAGACGAAGCCGAAGCTGGGCTTTCAAAGAAAGACTATGCCGAAGGTAGACTCTCAAACGAAAGATACGAGACCATGCCGAAGGTGGACTCGAAAAAGCAAGACCAAGCCGAAGATGGGCTTTTAAAGAAAGACTATGCCGAAGGAAGACTCTCAAACGAAAGATACGAGACCATGACGAAGGTGGACTCGAAAAAGAAAAGCCAAACGAAGGTGGGCTTTTAAAGAAAGACTATGCCGAAGGTAGACTCTCAAACAAAAGATATGAGACCATGCCGAAGGTGGACTCGAAAAAGAAAGACCAAGCCGAAGGTGGGATTTCAAAGAAAGACTATGCCGAAGGTAGACTCTCAAACGAAAGATACGAGTCCATGCCGAAGGTGGACTCGAAAAAGAAAGGCCAAACGAAGGTGGGCTTTTAAAGAAAGACTATGCCGAAGGTAGACTCTCAAATGAAAGATATGAGACCATGCCGAAGGTGGACTCGAAAAAGAAAGACCAAGCCGAAGGTGGGCTTTCAAAGAAAGACTATGCCGAAGGTAGACTCTCAAATGAAAGATACGAGACCATGCCGAAGGTGGACTTGAAAAAGAAAGACCAAGCCGAAGGTGGGCTTTCAAAGAAAGACTATGCCGAAGGTAGACTCTCAAACGAAAGATACGAGACCATGCCGAAGGTGGACTCGAAAAAGAAAGACCAAGCCGAAGGTGGGCTTTCAAAGAAAGACTATGCCGAAGGTAGAATTTCAATCAAAGGATACGAGACCATGCCGAAGGTGGACTCGAAAAAGAAAGGCCAAGCCGAAGGTGGGATTTCAAAGAAAGACTATGCCGAAGGTAGACTCTCAAACGAAAGATACGAGACCATGCCGAAGGTGGACTCGAAAAAGAAAGACCAAGCCGAAGGTGGGCTTTCAAAGAAAGACTATGCCGAAGGTAGAATTTCAATCAAAGGATACGAGACCATGCCGAAGGTGGGCTCGAAAAAGAAAGACCAAGTCGAAGGTGGGCTTTCAAAGAAAGACCATGCCGAAGGTAGACTTTCAAATGAAGGATACGAAACCATGCCGAAGGTGGGCTCGAAAAATAAAGACTAAGCCGAAGGTGGGCTTTCAAAGAAAGACTATGCCGAAGGTAGACTCTCAAACGAAAGATATGAGAGCATGCCGAAGGTGGACTCGAAAAAGAAAGACCAAGCCGAAGGTGGGCTTTCAAAGAAAGACTATGCCGAAGGTAGACTTTCAATCAAAGGATACGAGACCATGCCGAAGGTGGACTTGAAAAAGAAAGGCTAAGCCGAAGGTGGGCTTTCAAAGAAAGACTATGCCGAAGGTAGACTCTCAAACGAAAGATACGAGACCATGCCGAAGGTGGACTAAAAAAAAAAGACCAAGCCGAAGGTGGGCTTTCAAAGAAAGACTATGCCGAAGGTAGACTCTCAAACGAAAGATACGAGACAATGCCGAAGGTGGACTCGAAAAAGAAAGACCAAGCCGAAGGTGGGCTTTCAAAGAAAGACTATGCCGAAGGTAGACTCTCAAACGAAAGATACGAGACCATCCCGAAGGTGGACTCGAAAAAGAAAGGCCAAACGAAGGTGGGCTTTTAAAGAAAGACTATGCCGAAGGTAGACTCTCAAACGAAAGATATGAGACCATGCCGGAGGTGGACTCGAAAAAGAAAGACCAAGCCGAAGGTGGGCTTTCAAAGAAAGACTATGCCGAAGGTAGACTCTCAAACGAAAGATACGAGACCATGCCGAAGGTGGACTTGAAAAAGAAAGACCAAGCCGAAGGTGGGCTTTCAAAGAAAGACTATGCCGAAGGTAGACTCTCAAACGAAAGATACGAGACCATGCCGAAGGTGGACTCTAAAAAGAAAGACCAAGCCGAAGGTGGGCTTTCAAAGAAAGACTATGCCGAAGGTAGACTTTCAATCAAAGGATACGAGAACATGCCGAAGGTGGAATCGAAAAAGAAAGGCCAAGCCGAAGGTGGGATTTCAAAGAAAGGCTATGCCGAAGGTAGACTCTCAAACGAAAGATACGAGACCATGCCGAAGGTGGACTCGAAAAAGAAAGACGAAGCCGAAGCTGGGCTTTCAAAGAAAGATTATGCCGAAGGTAGACTTTCAATCGAAAGATACGAGACCATGACGAAGGTGGACTCGAAAAAGAAAGACCAAGCCGAAGATGGGCTTTTAAAGAAAGACTATGGCGAAGGTAGACTCTCAAACGAAAGATATGAGACCATGCCGAAGGTGGACTCGAAAAAGAAAGACCAAGCCGAAGGTGGGCTTTCAAAGAAAGACTATGCCGAAGGTAGACTCTCAAACGAAAGATACGAGACCATGCCGAAGGTGGACTCGAAAAAGAAAGACCAAGCCGAAGGTGGGCTTTCAAAGAAAGACTATGCCGAAGGTAGACTCTCAAACGAAAGATACGAGACCATGCCGAAGGTGGACTCGAAAAAGAAAGGCCAAACGAAGGTGGGCTTTTAAAGAAAGACTATGCCGAAGGTAGACTCTCAAACGAAAGATATGAGACCATGCCGGAGGTGGACTCGAAAAAGAAAGACCAAGCCGAAGGTGGGCTTTCAAAGAAAGACTATGCCGAAGGTAGACTCTCAAACGAAAGATACGAGACCATGCCGAAGGTGGACTTGAAAAAGAAAGACCAAGCCGAAGGTGGGCTTTCAAAGAAAGACTATGCCGAAGGTAGACTCTCAAACGAAAGATACGAGACCATGCCGAAGGTGGACTCTAAAAAGAAAGACCAAGCCGAAGGTGGGCTTTCAAAGAAAGACTATGCCGAAGGTAGACTTTCAATCAAAGGATACGAGACCATGCCGAAGGTGGAATCGAAAAAGAAAGGCCAAGCCGAAGGTGGGATTTCAAAGAAAGACTATGCCGAAGGTAGACTCTCAAACGAAAGATACGAGACCATGCCGAAGGTGGACTCGAAAAAGAAAGACGAAGCCGAAGCTGGGCTTTCAAAGAAAGATTATGCCGAAGGTAGACTCTCAATCGAAAGATACGAGACCATGACGAAGGTGGACTCGAAAAAGAAAGACCAAGCCGAAGATGGGCTTTTAAAGAAAGACTATGTCGAAGGTAGACTCTCAAACGAAAGATATGAGACCATGCCGAAGGTGGACTCGAAAAAGAAAGACCAAGCCGAAGGTGGGCTTTCAAAGAAAGACTATGCCGAAGGTAGACTCTCAAACGAAAGATACGAGACCATGCCGAAGGTGGACTCGAAAAAGAAAGGCCAAACGAAGGTGGGCTTTTAAAGAAAGACTATGCCGAAGGTAGACTCTCAAATGAAAGATATGAGACCATGCCGAAGGTGGACTCGAAAAAGAAAGACCAAGCCGAAGGTGGGCTTTCAATGAAAGACTATGCCGAAGGTAGACTCTCCAACGAAAGATACGAGACCATGCCAAAGGTGGACTTGAAAAAGAAAGACCAAGCCGAAGGTGGGCTTTCAAAGAAAGACTATGCTGAAGGTAGACTCTCAAACAAAAGATACGAGACCATGCCGAAGGTGGACTCGAAAAAGAAAGGCCAAACGAAGGTGGGCTTTTAAAGAAAGACTATGCCGAAGGTAGACTCTCAAACGAAAGATTGAGACCATGCCGGAGGTGGAATCGAAAAAGAAAGACCAAGCCGAAGGTGGGCTTTCAAAGAAAGACTATGCCGAAGGTAGACTCTCAAACGAAAGATACAAGACCATGCCGAAGGTGGACTTGAAAAAGAAAGACCAAGCCGAAGGTGGGCTTTCAAAGAAAGACTATGCCGAAGGTAGACTCTCAAACGAAAGATACGAGACCATGCCGAAGGTGGACTATAAAAAGAAAGACCAAGCCGAAGGTGGGCTTTCAAAGAAAGACTATGCCGAAGGTAGACTTTCAATCAAAGGATACGAGACCATGCCGAAGGTGGAATCGAAAAAGAAAGGCCAAGCCGAAGGTGGGATTTCAAAGAAAGACTATGCCGAAGGTAGACTCTCAAACGAAAGATACGAGACCATGCCGAAGGTGGACTTGAAAAAGAAAGACCAAGCCGAAGGTGGGCTTTCAAAGAAAGACTATGCCGAAGGTAGATTCTCAAACGAAAGATACGAGACCATGCCGAAGGTGGACTCTAAAAAGAAAGACCAAGCCGAAGGTGGGCTTTCAAAGAAAGACTATGCCGAAGGTAGACTTTCAATCAAAGGATACGAGACCATGCCGAAGGTGGAATCGAAAAAGAAAGGCCAAGCCGAAGGTGGGATTTCAAAGAAAGACTATGCCGAAGGTAGACTCTCAAACGAAAGATACGAGACCATGCCGAAGGTGGACTCGAAAAAGAAAGACGAAGCCGAAGCTGGGCTTTCAAAGAAAGATTATGCCGAAGGTAGACTCTCAATCGAAAGATACGAGACCATGACGAAGGTGGACTCGAAAAAGAAAGACCAAGCCGAAGATGGGCTTTTAAAGAAAGACTATGTCGAAGGTAGACTCTCAAACGAAAGATATGAGACCATGCCGAAGGTGGACTCGAAAAAGAAAGACCAAGCCGAAGGTGGGCTTTCAAAGAAAGACTATGCCGAAGGTAGACTCTCAAACAAAAGATACGAGACCATGCCGAAGGTGGACTCGAAAAAGAAAGGCCAAACGAAGGTGGGCTTTTAAAGAAAGACTATGCCGAAGGTAGACTCTCAAATGAAAGATATGAGACCATGCCGAAGGTGGACTCGAAAAAGAAAGACCAAGCCGAAGGTGGGCTTTCAATGAAAGACTATGCCGAAGGTAGACTCTCAAACGAAAGATACGAGACCATGCCAAAGGTGGACTTGAAAAAGAAAGACCAAGCCGAAGGTGGGCTTTCAAAGAAAGACTATGCTGAAGGTAGACTCTCAAACAAAAGATACAAGACCATGCCGAAGGTGGACTCGAAAAAGAAAGGCCAAACGAAGGTGGGCTTTTAAAGAAAGACTATGCCGAAGGTAGACTCTCAAACGAAAGATTGAGACCATGCCGGAGGTGGACTCGAAAAAGAAAGACCAAGCCGAAGGTGGGCTTTCAAAGAAAGGCTATGCCGAAGGTAGACTCTCAAACGAAAGATACAAGACCATGCCGAAGGTGGACTTGAAAAAGAAAGACCAAGCCGAAGGTGGGCTTTCAAAGAAAGACTATGCCGAAGGTAGACTCTCAAACGAAAGATACGAGACCATGCCGAAGGTGGACTCTAAAAAGAAAGACCAAGCCGAAGGTGGGCTTTCAAAGAAAGACTATGCCGAAGGTAGACTTTCAATCAAAGGATACGAGACCATGCCGAAGGTGGAATCGAAAAAGAAAGGCCAAGCCGAAGGTGGGATTTCAAAGAAAGACTATGCCGAAGGTAGACTCTCAAACGAAAGATACGAGACCATGCCGAAGGTGGACTCGAAAAAGAAAGACGAAGCCGAAGCTGGGCTTTCAAAGAAAGATTATGCCGAAGGTAGACTCTCAATCGAAAGATACGAGACCATGACGAAGGTGGACTCGAAAAAGAAAGACCAAGCCGAAGATGGGCTTTTAAAGAAAGACTATGTCGAAGGTAGACTCTCAAACGAAAGATATGAGACCATGCCGAAGGTGGACTCGAAAAAGAAAGACCAAGCCGAAGGTGGGCTTTCAAAGAAAGACTATGCCGAAGGTAGACTCTCAAACGAAAGATACGAGACCATGCCGAAGGTGGACTCGAAAAAGAAAGGCCAAACGAAGGTGGGCTTTTAAAGAAAGACTATGCCGAAGGTAGACTCTCAAATGAAAGATATGAGACCATGCCGAAGGTGGACTCGAAAAAGAAAGACCAAGCCGAAGGTGGGCTTTCAAAGAAAGACTATGCCGAAGGTAGACTCTCAAACGAAAGATACGAGACCATGCCGAAGGTGGACTCGAAAAAGAAAGACCAAGCCGAAGGTGGGCTTTCAAAGAAAGACTATGCCGAAGGTAGAATTTCAATCAAAGGATACGAGACCATGCCGAAGGTGGACTCGAAAATGAAAGGCCAAGCCGAAGGTGGGATTTCAAAGAAAGACTATGCCGAAGGTAGACTCTCAAACGAAAGATACGAGACCATGCCGAAGGTGGACTCGAAAAAGAAAGACCAAGCCGAAGGTGGGCTTTCAAAGAAAGACTATGCCGAAGGTAGAATTTCAATCAAAGGATACGAGACCATGCCGAAGGTGGGCTCGAAAAAGAAAGACCAAGCCGAAGGTGGGCTTTCAAAGAAAGACCATGCCGAAGGTAGACTTTCAAATGAAGGATACGAAACCATGCCGAAGGTGGGCTCGAAAAATAAAGACTAAGCCGAAGGTGGGCTTTCAAAGAAAGACTATGCCGAAGGTAGACTCTCAAACGAAAGATATGAGAGCATGCCGAAGGTGGACTCGAAAAAGAAAGACCAAGCCGAAGGTGGGCTTTCAAAGAAAGACTATGCCGAAGGTAGACTTTCAATCAAAGGATACGAGACCATGCCGAAGGTGGACTTGAAAAAGAAAGGCCAAGCCGAAGGTGGGCTTTCAAAGAAAGACTATGCCGAAGGTAGACTCTCAAACGAAAGATACGAGACCATGCCGAAGGTGGACTAAAAAAAAAAAGACCAAGCCGAAGGTGGGCTTTCAAAGAAAGACTATGCCGAAGGTAGACTCTCAAATGAAAGATACGAGACCATGCCGAAGGTGGACTCGAAAAAGAAAGACCAAGCCGAAGGTGGGCTTTCAAAGAAAGACTATGCCGAAGGTAGACTCTCAAACGAAAGATACGAGACCATGCCGAAGGTGGACTCGAAAAAGAAAGGCCAAACGAAGGTGGGCTTTTAAAGAAAGACTATGCCGAAGGTAGACTCTCAAACGAAAGATATGAGACCATGCCGGAGGTGGACTCGAAAAAGAAATACCAAGCCGAAGGTGGGCTTTCAAAGAAAGACTATGCCGAAGGTAGACTCTCAAACAAAAGATACGAGACCATGCCGAAGGTGGACTTGAAAAAGAAAGACCAAGCCGAAGGTGGGCTTTCAAAGAAAGACTATGCCGAAGGTAGACTCTCAAACGAAAGATACGAGACCATGCCGAAGGTGGACTCTAAAAAGAAAGACCAAGCCGAAGGTGGGCTTTCAAAGAAAGACTATGCCGAAGGTAGGCTTTCAATCAAAGGATACGAGACCATGCCGAAGGTGGAATCGAAAAAGAAAGGCCAAGCCGAAGGTGGGATTTCCAAGAAAGACTATGCCGAAGGTAGACTCTCAAACGAAAGATACGAGACCATGCCGAAGGTGGACTCGAAAAAGAAAGACGAAGCCGAAGCTGGGCTTTCAAAGAAAGATTATGCCGAAGGTAGACTCTCAATCGAAAGATACGAGACCATGACGAAGGTGGACTCGAAAAAGAAAGACCAAGCCGAAGATGGGCTTTTAAAGAAAGACTATGTCGAAGGTAAACTCCCAAACGAAAGATACGAGACCATAACGAAGGTGGACTTGAAAAAGAAAGGCCAAGCGAAGGTGGGCTTTCAAAGAAAGACTATGCCGAAGGTAGACTCTCAAACGAAAGATATGAGACCATGCCGAAGGTGGACTCGAAAAAGAAAGACCAAGCCGAAGGTGGGCTTTCAAAGAAAGACTATGCCGAAGGTAGACTTTCAAACAAAGGATACGAGACCATGCCGATGGTGGGCTCGAAAAAAGAAAGACCAAGCTGAAGGTGGGCTTTTAAAGAAAGACTGTGCCGAAGGTAGACTTTCAAACAAAGGATACGAGACCATGCCGAAGGTGGACTTGAAAAAGAAAGACCAAGCCGAAGGTGGGCTTTCAAAGAAAGACTATGCCGAAGGTAAAATTTTAAACGAAGGATACGAGACCATGTCGAAGGTGGGATCGAAAAAGAAAGACCAAGCCGAAGGTGGGCTTTCAAAGAAAGACTATGCCGAAGGTAGACTTTCAAACAAAGGCTACGAGACCATGCCGAAGGTGGGCTCGAAAAAGAAAGACCAAGCCGAAGGTGGGCTTTCAAAGAAAGACTATGCCGAAGGTATACTCTCAAAGCAAAGGATACGAGACCATGTCGAAGGTGGACTCGAAAAAGAAAGACCAAGCCGAAGGTGGGCTTTCAAAGAAAGACTATGCCGAAGGTAGACTCTCAAATGAAAGATACGAGACCATGCCGAAGGTGGACTCGAAAAAGAAAGACCAAGCCGAAGGTGGGCTTTCAAAGAAAGACTATGCCGAAGGTAGACTCTCAAACGAAAGATACGAGACCATGCCGAAGGTGGACTCGAAAAAGAAAGGCCAAACGAAGGTGGACTTTTAAAGAAAGACTATGCCGAAGGTAGACTCTCAAACGAAAGATATGAGACCATGCCGGAGGTGGACTCGAAAAAGAAAGACCAAGCCGAAGGTGGGCTTTCAAAGAAAGACTATGCCGAAGGTAGACTCTCAAACAAAAGATACGAGACCATGCCGAAGGTGGACTTGAAAAAGAAAGACCAAGCCGAAGGTGGGCTTTCAAAGAAAGACTATGCCGAAGGTAGACTCTCAAACGAAAGATACGAGACCATGCCGAAGGTGGACTCTAAAAAGAAAGACCAAGCCGAAGGTGGGCTTTCAAAGAAAGACTATGCCGAAGGTAGGCTTTCAATCAAAGGATACGAGACCATGCCGAAGGTGGAATCGAAAAAGAAAGGCCAAGCCGAAGGTGGGATTTCCAAGAAAGACTATGCCGAAGGTAGACTCTCAAACGAAAGATACGAGACCATGCCGAAGGTGGACTCGAAAAAGAAAGACGAAGCCGAAGCTGGGCTTTCAAAGAAAGATTATGCCGAAGGTAGACTCTCAATCGAAAGATACGAGACCATGACGAAGGTGGACTCGAAAAAGAAAGACCAAGCCGAAGATGGGCTTTTAAAGAAAGACTATGTCGAAGGTAAACTCCCAAACGAAAGATACGAGACCATAACGAAGGTGGACTTGAAAAAGAAAGGCCAAGCGAAGGTGGGCTTTCAAAGAAAGACTATGCCGAAGGTAGACTCTCAAACGAAAGATATGAGACCATGCCGAAGGTGGACTCGAAAAAGAAAGACCAAGCCGAAGGTGGGCTTTCAAAGAAAGACTATGCCGAAGGTAGACTTTCAAACAAAGGATACGAGACCATGCCGATGGTGGGCTCGAAAAAAGAAAGACCAAGCTGAAGGTGGGCTTTTAAAGAAAGACTGTGCCGAAGGTAGACTTTCAAACAAAGGATACGAGACCATGCCGAAGGTGGACTTGAAAAAGAAAGACCAAGCCGAAGGTGGGCTTTCAAAGAAAGACTATGCCGAAGGTAAAATTTTAAACGAAGGATACGAGACCATGTCGAAGGTGGGATCGAAAAAGAAAGACCAAGCCGAAGGTGGGCTTTCAAAGAAAGACTATGCCGAAGGTAGACTTTCAAACAAAGGCTACGAGACCATGCCGAAGGTGGGCTCGAAAAAGAAAGACCAAGCCGAAGGTGGGCTTTCAAAGAAAGACTATGCCGAAGGTATACTCTCAAAGCAAAGGATACGACACCATGTCGAAGGTGGACTCGAAAAAGAAAGACCAAGCCGAAGGTGGGCTTTCAAAGAAAGACTATGCCGAAGGTAGACTCTCAAACGAAAGATACGAGACCATGCCGAAGGTGGACTTGAAAAAGAAAGACCAAGCCGAAGGTGGGCTTTCAAAGAAAGACTATGCCGAAGGTAGACTCTCAAACGAAAGATACGAGACCATGGCGAAGGTGGACTCAAAAAAGAAAGACCAAGCCGAATGTGGGCTTTCAAAGAAAGACTATGCCGAAGGTAGACTTTCAATCAAAGGATACGAGACCATGCCGAAGGTGGACTCGAAAAAGAAAGGCCAAGCCGAAGGTGGGATTTCAAAGAAAGACTATGCTGAAGGTAGACTCTCAAACGAAAGATACGAGACCATGCCGAAGGTGGACTCGAAAAAGAAAGACCAAGCCGAAGGTGGGCTTTCAAAGAAACACTATGCCGAAGGTAGACTCTCAAACGAAAGATACGAGACCATGCCGAAGGTGGACTCGAAAAAGAAAGACCAAGCCGAAGGTGGGCTTTCAAAGAAAGACTATGCCGAAGGTAGACTCTCAAACAAAGATGCGAGACCATGGTGAAGGTGGACTCGAAAAAGAAAGGCCAAGCCGAAGGTGGGCTTTCAAAGAAATACTATGCTGAAGGTAGACTCTCAAACGAAAGATATGAGACCATGCCGAAGGTGGACTCGAAAAAGAAAGACCAAGCCGAAGGTGGGCTTTCAAAAAAAGACTATGCCGAAGGTAGACTTTCAAACAAAGGATACGAGACCATGCCGAAGGTGGGCTCGAAAAAGAAAGACCAAGCCGAAGGTAGGCTTTCAAAGAATGACTATGCTGAAGGTAGACTTTCAAACAAAGGATACGAGACCATGCCGAAGGTGGGCTCGAAAAAGAAAGACCAAGCCGAAGGTGGGCTTTCAAAGAAAGACTATGCCGAAGGTAGACTTTCAATCAAAGGATACGAGACCATGCCGAAGGTGGACTCGAAAAAGAAAGGCCAAGCCGAAGGTGGGATTTCAAAGAAAGACTATGCTGAAGGTAGACTCTCAAACGAAAGATACGAGACCATGCCGAAGGTGGACTCGAAAAAGAAAGACCAAGCCGAAGATGGGCTTTTAAAGAAAGACTATGTCGAAGGTAAACTCCCAAACGAAAGATACGAGACCATGACGAAGGTGGACTTGAAAAAGAAAGGCCAAGCGAAGGTGGGCTTTCAAAGAAAGACTATGCCGAAGGTAGACTCTCAAACGAAAGATATGAGACCATGCCGAAGGTGGACTCGAAAAAGAAAGACCAAGCCGAAGGTGGGCTTTCAAAGAAAGACTATGCCGAAGGTAGACTTTCAAACAAAGGATACGAGACCATGCCGATGGTGGGCTCGAAAAAAGAAAGACCAAGCTGAAGGTGGGCTTTTAAAGAAAGACTGTGCCGAAGGTAGACTTTCAAACAAAGGATACGAGACCATGCCGAAGGTGGACTTGAAAAAGAAAGACCAAGCCGAAGGTGGGCTTTCAAAGAAAGACTATGCCGAAGGTAAAATTTTAAACGAAGGATACGAGACCATGTCGAAGGTGGGCTCGAAAAAGAAAGACCAAGCCGAAGGTGGGCTTTCTAAGAAAGACTATGCCGAAGGTAGACTTTCAAACAAAGGCTACGAGACCATGCCGAAGGTGGGCTCGAAAAAGAAAGACCAAGCCGAAGGTGGGCTTTCAAAGAAAGACTATGCCGAAGGTATACTCTCAAAGCAAAGGATACGAGACCATGTCGAAGGTGGACTCGAAAAAGAAAGACCAAGCCGAAGGTGGGCTTTCAAAGAAAGACTATGCCGAAGGTAGACTCTCAAACGAAAGATACGAGACCATGCCGAAGGTGGACTTGAAAAAGAAAGACCAAGCCGAAGGTGGGCTTTCAAAGAAAGACTATGCCGAAGGTAGACTCTCAAACGAAAGATACGAGACCATGGCGAAGGTGGACTCAAAAAAGAAAGGCCAAGCCGAATGTGGGCTTTCAAAGAAAGACTATGCCGAAGGTAGACTTTCAATCAAAGGATACGAGACCATGCCGAAGGTGGACTCGAAAAAGAAAGGCCAAGCCGAAGGTGGGATTTCAAAGAAAGACTATGCTGAAGGTAGACTCTCAAACGAAAGATACGAGACCATGCCGAAGGTGGACTCGAAAAAGAAAGACCAAGCCGAAGGTGGGCTTTCAAAGAAACACTATGCCGAAGGTAGACTCTCAAACGAAAGATACGAGACCATGCCGAAGGTGGACTCGAAAAAGAAAGACCAAGCCGAAGGTGGGCTTTCAAAGAAAGACTATGCCGAAGGTAGACTCTCAAACAAAGATGCGAGACCATGGTGAAGGTGGACTCGAAAAAGAAAGGCCAAGCCGAAGGTGGGCTTTCAAAGAAATACTATGCTGAAGGTAGACTCTCAAACGAAAGATATGAGACCATGCCGAAGGTGGACTCGAAAAAGAAAGACCAAGCCGAAGGTGGGCTTTCAAAGAAAGACTATGCCGAAGGTAGACTTTCAAACAAAGGATACGAGACCATGCCGAAGGTGGGCTCGAAAAAGAAAGACCAAGCCGAAGGTAGGCTTTCAAAGAATGACTATGCTGAAGGTAGACTTTCAAACAAAGGATACGAGACCATGCCGAAGGTGGGCTCGAAAAAGAAAGACCAAGCCGAAGGTGGGCTTTCAAAGAAAGACTATGCCGAAGGTAGACTTTCAATCAAAGGATACGAGACCATGCCGAAGGTGGACTCGAAAAAGAAAGACCAAGCCGAAGGTGGGCTTTCAAAGAAAGACTATGCCGAAGGTAGACTTTCAAACAAAGGATACGAGACCATGCCGAAGGTGGGCTCGAAAAAAGAAAGACCAAGCCGAAGATGGGCTTTTAAAGAAAGACTGTGCCGAAGGTAGACTTTCAAACAAAGGATACGAGACCATGCCGAAGGTGGACTTGAAAAAGAAAGACCAAGCCGAAGGTGGGCTTTCAAAGAAAGACTATGCCGAAGGTAAACTTTTAAACGAAGGATACGAGACCATGCCGAAGGTGGGCTCGAAAAAGAAAGACCAAGCCGAAGGTGGGCTTTCAAAGAAAGACTATGCCAAAGGTAGACTTTCAAACAAAGGCTACGAGACCATGCCGAAGGTGGGCTCGAAAAAGAAAGACCAAGCCGAAGGTGGGCTTTCAAAGAAAGACTATGCCGAAGGTAGTCTCTCAAAGCAAAGGATACGAGACCATGTCGAAGGTGGACTCGAAAAAGAAAGACCAAGCCGAAGGTGGGCTTTCAAAGAAACACTATGCTGAAGGTAGACTCTCAAACGAAAGATACGAGACCATGCCGAAGGTGGACTCGAAAAAGAAAGGCCAAGCCGAAGGTGGGATTTCAAAGAAAGACTATGCCGAAGGTAGACTCTCAAACAAAGATGCGAGACCATGGCGAAGGTGGACTCGAAAAAGAAAGGCCAAGCCGAAGGTGGGCTTTCAAAGAAATACTATGCTGAAGGTAGACTCTCAAACGAAAGATATGAGACCATGCCGAAGGTGGACTCGAAAAAGAAAGACCAAGCCGAAGGTGGGCTTTCAAAGAAAGACTATGCCGAAGGTAGACTTTCAAACAAAGGATACGAGACCATGCCGAAGGTGGGCTCGAAAAAGAAAGACCAAGCCGAAGGTAGGCTTTTAAAGAATGACTATGCTGAAGGTAGACTTTCAAACAAAGGATACGAGACCATGCCGAAGGTGGGCTCGAAAAAGAAAGACCAAGCCGAAGGTGGCCTTTCAAAGAAAGACTATGCCGAAGGTAGACTTTCAATCAAAGGATACGAGACCATGCCGAAGGTGGACTCGAAAAAGAAAGGCCAAGCTGAAGGTGGGATTTCAAAGAAAGACTATGCTGAAGGTAGACTCTCAAACGAAAGATACGAGACCATGCCGAAGGTGGACTCGAAAAAGAAAGACCAAGCCGAAGCTGGGCTTTTAAAGAAAGACTATGTCGAAGGTAAACTCCCAAACGAAAGATACGAGACCATGACGAAGGTGGACTTGAAAAAGAAAGGCCAAGCGAAGGTGGGCTTTCAAAGAAAGACTATGCCGAAGGTAGACTCTCAAACGAAAGATATGAGACCATGCCGAAGGTGGACTCGAAAAAGAAAGACCAAGCCGAAGGTGGGCTTTCAAAGAAAGACTATGCCGAAGGTAGACTTTCAAACAAAGGATACGAGACCATGCCGATGGTGGGCTCGAAAAAAGAAAGACCAAGCTGAAGGTGGGCTTTTAAAGAAAGACTGTGCCGAAGGTAGACTTTCAAACAAAGGATACGAGACCATGCCGAAGGTGGATTTGAAAAAGAAAGACCAAGCCGAAGGTGGGCTTTCAAAGAAAGACTATGCCGAAGGTAAAATTTTAAACGAAGGATACGAGACCATGTCGAAGGTGGGCTCGAAAAAGAAAGACCAAGCCGAAGGTGGGCTTTCAAAGAAAGACTATGCCGAAGGTAGACTTTCAAACAAAGGCTACGAGACCATGCCGAAGGTGGGCTCGAAAAAGAAAGACCAAGCCGAAGGTGGGCTTTCAAAGAAAGACTATGCCGAAGGTATACTCTCAAAGCAAAGGATACGAGACCATGTCGAAGGTGGACTCGAAAAAGAAAGACCAAGCCGAAGGTGGGCTTTCAAAGAAAGACTATGCCGAAGGTAGACTCTCAAACGAAAGATACGAGACCATGCCGAAGGTGGACTTGAAAAAGAAAGACCAAGCCGAAGGTGGGCTTTCAAAGAAAGACTATGCCGAAGGTAGACTCTCAAACGAAAGATACGAGACCATGGCGAAGGTGGACTCAAAAAAGAAAGGCCAAGCCGAATGTGGGCTTTCAAAGAAAGACTATGCCGAAGGTAGACTTTCAATCAAAGGATACGAGACCATGCCGAAGGTGGACTCGAAAAAGAAAGGCCAAGCCGAAGGTGGGATTTCAAAGAAAGACTATGCTGAAGGTAGACTCTCAAACGAAAGATACGAGACCATGCCGAAGGTGGACTCGAAAAAGAAAGACCAAGCCGAAGGTGGGCTTTCAAAGAAACACTATGCCGAAGGTAGACTCTCAAACGAAAGATACGAGACCATGCCGAAGGTGGACTCGAAAAAGAAAGACCAAGCCGAAGGTGGGCTTTCAAAGAAAGACTATGCCGAAGGTAGACTCTCAAACAAAGATGCGAGACCATGGTGAAGGTGGACTCGAAAAAGAAAGGCCAAGCCGAAGGTGGGCTTTCAAAGAAATACTATGCTGAAGGTAGACTCTCAAACGAAAGATATGAGACCATGCCGAAGGTGGACTCGAAAAAGAAAGACCAAGCCGAAGGTGGGCTTTCAAAGAAAGACTATGCCGAAGGTAGACTTTCAAACAAAGGATACGAGACCATGCCGAAGGTGGGCTCGAAAAAGAAAGACCAAGCCGAAGGTAGGCTTTCAAAGAATGACTATGCTGAAGGTAGACTTTCAAACAAAGGATACGAGACCATGCCGAAGGTGGGCTCGAAAAAGAAAGACCAAGCCGAAGGTGGGCTTTCAAAGAAAGACTATGCCGAAGGTAGACTTTCAATCAAAGGATACGAGACCATGCCGAAGGTGGACTCGAAAAAGAAAGACCAAGCCGAAGGTGGGCTTTCAAAGAAAGACTATGCCGAAGGTAGACTTTCAAACAAAGGATACGAGACCATGCCGAAGGTGGGCTCGAAAAAAGAAAGACCAAGCCGAAGATGGGCTTTTAAAGAAAGACTGTGCTGAAGGTAGACTTTCAAACAAAGGATACGAGACCATGCCGAAGGTGGACTTGAAAAAGAAAGACCAAGCCGAAGGTGGGCTTTCAAAGAAAGACTATGCCGAAGGTAAACTTTTAAACGAAGGATACGAGACCATGCCGAAGGTGGGCTCGAAAAAGAAAGACCAAGCCGAAGGTGGGCTTTCAAAGAAAGACTATGCCAAAGGTAGACTTTCAAACAAAGGCTACGAGACCATGCCGAAGGTGGGCTCGAAAAAGAAAGACCAAGCCGAAGGTGGGCTTTCAAAGAAAGACTATGCCGAAGGTAGTCTCTCAAAGCAAAGGATACGAGACCATGTCGAAGGTGGACTCGAAAAAGAAAGACCAAGCCGAAGGTGGGCTTTCAAAGAAACACTATGCTGAAGGTAGACTCTCAAACGAAAGATACGAGACCATGCCGAAGGTGGACTCGAAAAAGAAAGGCCAAGCCGAAGGTGGGATTTCAAAGAAAGACTATGCCGAAGGTAGACTCTCAAACAAAGATGCGAGACCATGGCGAAGGTGGACTCGAAAAAGAAAGGCCAAGCCGAAGGTGGGCTTTCAAAGAAATACTATGCTGAAGGTAGACTCTCAAACGAAAGATATGAGACCATGCCGAAGGTGGACTCGAAAAAGAAAGACCAAGCCGAAGGTGGGCTTTCAAAGAAAGACTATGCCGAAGGTAGACTTTCAAACAAAGGATACGAGACCATGCCGAAGGTGGGCTCGAAAAAGAAAGACCAAGCCGAAGGTAGGCTTTTAAAGAATGACTATGCTGAAGGTAGACTTTCAAACAAAGGATACGAGACCATGCCGAAGGTGGGCTCGAAAAAGAAAGACCAAGCCGAAGGTGGCCTTTCAAAGAAAGACTATGCCGAAGGTAGACTTTCAATCAAAGGATACGAGACCATGCCGAAGGTGGACAAGAAAAAGAAAGGCCAAGCCGAAGGTGGGATTTCAAAGAAAGACTATGCCGAAGGTAGACTCTCAAACGAAAGATACGACACCATGCCGAAGGTGGACTCGAAAAATAAAGACGAAGCCGAAGCTGGGCTTTCAAAGAAAGATTATGCCGAAGGTAGACTCTCAATCGAAAGATACAAGACCATGACGAAGGTGGACTCGAAAAAGAAAGACCAAGCCGAAGATGGGCTTTTAAAGAAAGACTATGTCGAAGGTAAACTCCCAAACGAAAGATACGAGACCATGACGAAGGTGGACTTGAAAAAGAAAGGCCAAGCGAAGGTGGGCTTTCAAAGAAAGACTATGCCGAAGGTAGACTCTCAAACGAAAGGTATGAGACCATGCCGAAGGTGGACTCGAAAAAGAAAGACCAAGCCGAAGGTGGGCTTTCAAAGAAAGACTATGCCGAAGGTAGACTTTCAAACAAAGGATACGAGACCATGCCAAAGGTGGGCTCGAAAAAAGAAAGACCAAGCCGAAGGTGGGCTTTTAAAGAAAGACTGTGCCGAAGGTAGACTTTCAAACAAAGGATACGAGACCATGCCGAAGGTGGGCTCGAAAAAGAAAGACCAAGCCGAAGGTAGGCTTTCAAAGAATGACTATGCTGAAGGTAGACTTTCAAACAAAGGATACGAGACCATGCCGAAGGTGGGCTCGAAAAAGAAAGACCAAGCCGAAGGTGGGCTTTCAAAGAAAGACTATGCCGAAGGTAGACTTTCAATCAAAGGATACGAGACCATGCCGAAGGTGGACTCGAAAAAGAAAGACCAAGCCGAAGGTGGGCTTTCAAAGAAAGACTATGCCGAAGGTAGACTTTCAAACAAAGGATACGAGACCATGCCGAAGGTGGGCTCGAAAAAAGAAAGACCAAGCCGAAGATGGGCTTTTAAAGAAAGACTGTGCTGAAGGTAGACTTTCAAACAAAGGATACGAGACCATGCCGAAGGTGGACTTGAAAAAGAAAGACCAAGCCGAAGGTGGGCTTTCAAAGAAAGACTATGCCGAAGGTAAACTTTTAAACGAAGGATACGAGACCATGCCGAAGGTGGGCTCGAAAAAGAAAGACCAAGCCGAAGGTGGGCTTTCAAAGAAAGACTATGCCAAAGGTAGACTTTCAAACAAAGGCTACGAGACCATGCCGAAGGTGGGCTCGAAAAAGAAAGACCAAGCCGAAGGTGGGCTTTCAAAGAAAGACTATGCCGAAGGTAGTCTCTCAAAGCAAAGGATACGAGACCATGTCGAAGGTGGACTCGAAAAAGAAAGACCAAGCCGAAGGTGGGCTTTCAAAGAAACACTATGCTGAAGGTAGACTCTCAAACGAAAGATACGAGACCATGCCGAAGGTGGACTCGAAAAAGAAAGGCCAAGCCGAAGGTGGGATTTCAAAGAAAGACTATGCCGAAGGTAGACTCTCAAACAAAGATGCGAGACCATGGCGAAGGTGGACTCGAAAAAGAAAGGCCAAGCCGAAGGTGGGCTTTCAAAGAAATACTATGCTGAAGGTAGACTCTCAAACGAAAGATATGAGACCATGCCGAAGGTGGACTCGAAAAAGAAAGACCAAGCCGAAGGTGGGCTTTCAAAGAAAGACTATGCCGAAGGTAGACTTTCAAACAAAGGATACGAGACCATGCCGAAGGTGGGCTCGAAAAAGAAAGACCAAGCCGAAGGTAGGCTTTTAAAGAATGACTATGCTGAAGGTAGACTTTCAAACAAAGGATACGAGACCATGCCGAAGGTGGGCTCGAAAAAGAAAGACCAAGCCGAAGGTGGCCTTTCAAAGAAAGACTATGCCGAAGGTAGACTTTCAATCAAAGGATACGAGACCATGCCGAAGGTGGACAAGAAAAAGAAAGGCCAAGCCGAAGGTGGGATTTCAAAGAAAGACTATGCCGAAGGTAGACTCTCAAACGAAAGATACGACACCATGCCGAAGGTGGACTCGAAAAATAAAGACGAAGCCGAAGCTGGGCTTTCAAAGAAAGATTATGCCGAAGGTAGACTCTCAATCGAAAGATACAAGACCATGACGAAGGTGGACTCGAAAAAGAAAGACCAAGCCGAAGATGGGCTTTTAAAGAAAGACTATGTCGAAGGTAAACTCCCAAACGAAAGATACGAGACCATGACGAAGGTGGACTTGAAAAAGAAAGGCCAAGCGAAGGTGGGCTTTCAAAGAAAGACTATGCCGAAGGTAGACTCTCAAACGAAAGGTATGAGACCATGCCGAAGGTGGACTCGAAAAAGAAAGACCAAGCCGAAGGTGGGCTTTCAAAGAAAGACTATGCCGAAGGTAGACTTTCAAACAAAGGATACGAGACCATGCCAAAGGTGGGCTCGAAAAAAGAAAGACCAAGCCGAAGGTGGGCTTTTAAAGAAAGACTGTGCCGAAGGTAGACTTTCAAACAAAGGATACGAGACCATGCCGAAGGTGGGCTCGAAAAAGAAAGACCAAGCCGAAGGTAGGCTTTCAAAGAATGACTATGCTGAAGGTAGACTTTCAAACAAAGGATACGAGACCATGCCGAAGGTGGGCTCGAAAAAGAAAGACCAAGCCGAAGGTGGGCTTTCAAAGAAAGACTATGCCGAAGGTAGACTTTCAATCAAAGGATACGAGACCATGCCGAAGGTGGACTCGAAAAAGAAAGACCAAGCCGAAGGTGGGCTTTCAAAGAAAGACTATGCCGAAGGTAGACTTTCAAACAAAGGATACGAGACCATGCCGAAGGTGGGCTCGAAAAAAGAAAGACCAAGCCGAAGATGGGCTTTTAAAGAAAGACTGTGCTGAAGGTAGACTTTCAAACAAAGGATACGAGACCATGCCGAAGGTGGACTTGAAAAAGAAAGACCAAGCCGAAGGTGGGCTTTCAAAGAAAGACTATGCCGAAGGTAAACTTTTAAACGAAGGATACGAGACCATGCCGAAGGTGGGCTCGAAAAAGAAAGACCAAGCCGAAGGTGGGCTTTCAAAGAAAGACTATGCCAAAGGTAGACTTTCAAACAAAGGCTACGAGACCATGCCGAAGGTGGGCTCGAAAAAGAAAGACCAAGCCGAAGGTGGGCTTTCAAAGAAAGACTATGCCGAAGGTAGTCTCTCAAAGCAAAGGATACGAGACCATGTCGAAGGTGGACTCGAAAAAGAAAGACCAAGCCGAAGGTGGGCTTTCAAAGAAACACTATGCTGAAGGTAGACTCTCAAACGAAAGATACGAGACCATGCCGAAGGTGGACTCGAAAAAGAAAGGCCAAGCCGAAGGTGGGATTTCAAAGAAAGACTATGCCGAAGGTAGACTCTCAAACAAAGATGCGAGACCATGGCGAAGGTGGACTCGAAAAAGAAAGGCCAAGCCGAAGGTGGGCTTTCAAAGAAATACTATGCTGAAGGTAGACTCTCAAACGAAAGATATGAGACCATGCCGAAGGTGGACTCGAAAAAGAAAGACCAAGCCGAAGGTGGGCTTTCAAAGAAAGACTATGCCGAAGGTAGACTTTCAAACAAAGGATACGAGACCATGCCGAAGGTGGGCTCGAAAAAGAAAGACCAAGCCGAAGGTAGGCTTTTAAAGAATGACTATGCTGAAGGTAGACTTTCAAACAAAGGATACGAGACCATGCCGAAGGTGGGCTCGAAAAAGAAAGACCAAGCCGAAGGTGGCCTTTCAAAGAAAGACTATGCCGAAGGTAGACTTTCAATCAAAGGATACGAGACCATGCCGAAGGTGGACAAGAAAAAGAAAGGCCAAGCCGAAGGTGGGATTTCAAAGAAAGACTATGCCGAAGGTAGACTCTCAAACGAAAGATACGACACCATGCCGAAGGTGGACTCGAAAAATAAAGACGAAGCCGAAGCTGGGCTTTCAAAGAAAGATTATGCCGAAGGTAGACTCTCAATCGAAAGATACAAGACCATGACGAAGGTGGACTCGAAAAAGAAAGACCAAGCCGAAGATGGGCTTTTAAAGAAAGACTATGTCGAAGGTAAACTCCCAAACGAAAGATACGAGACCATGACGAAGGTGGACTTGAAAAAGAAAGGCCAAGCGAAGGTGGGCTTTCAAAGAAAGACTATGCCGAAGGTAGACTCTCAAACGAAAGGTATGAGACCATGCCGAAGGTGGACTCGAAAAAGAAAGACCAAGCCGAAGGTGGGCTTTCAAAGAAAGACTATGCCGAAGGTAGACTTTCAAACAAAGGATACGAGACCATGCCAAAGGTGGGCTCGAAAAAAGAAAGACCAAGCCGAAGGTGGGCTTTTAAAGAAAGACTGTGCCGAAGGTAGACTTTCAAACAAAGGATACGAGACCATGCCGAAGGTGGACTTGAAAAAGAAAGACCAAGCCGAAGGTGGGCTTTCAAAGAAAGACTATGCCGAAGGTAAACTTTTAAACGAAGGATACGAGACCATGCCGAAGGTGGGCTCGAAAAAGAAAGACCAAGCCGAAGGTGGGCTTTCAAAGAAAGACTATGCCGAAGGTAGACTTTCAAACAAAGGCTACGAGACCATGCCGAAGGTGGGCTCGAAAAAGAAAGACCAAGCCGAAGGTGGGCTTTCAAAGAAAGACTATGCCGAAGATAGACTCTCAAAGCAAAGGATACGAGACCATGTTGAAGGTGGACTCGAAAAAGAAAGACCAAGCCGAAGGTGGGCTTTCAAAGAAAGACTATGCCGAAGGTAGACTCTCAAACGAAAGATACGAGACCATGCCGAAGGTGGACTTGAAAAAGAAAGACCAAGCCGAAGGTGGGCTTTCAAAGAAAGACTATGCCGAAGGTAGACTCTCAAACGAAAGATACGAGACCATGGCGAAGGTGGACTCAAAAAAGAAAGACCAAGCCGAATGTGGGCTTTCAAAGAAAGACTATGCCGAAGGTAGACTTTCAATCAAAGGATATGAGACCATGCCGAAGGTGGACTCGAAAAAGAAAGGCCAAGCCGAAGGTGGGCTTTCAAAGAAAGACTGTGCCGAAGGTAGACTCTCAAACGAAAGATACGAGACAATGCCGAAGGTGGACTCGAAAAAGAAAGACCAAGCCGAAGGTGGGCTTTCAAAGAAACACTATGCCGAAGGTAGACTTTCAAACAAAGGATACGAGACCATGCCGAAGGTGGGCTCGAAAAAGAAATACCAAGCCGAAGGTGGGCTTTCAAAGAAAGACTATGCCGAAGGTAGACTCTCAAAGCAAAGGATACGAGACCATGTCGAAGGTGGACTTGAAAAAGAAAGACCAAGCCGAAGGTGGGCTTTCAAAGAAAGACTATGCCGAAGGTAGACTTTCAAACAAAGGATACGAGACCATGCCGAAGGTGGGCTCGAAAAAAGAAAGACCAAGCCGAAGGTGGGCTTTTAAAGAAAGACTGTGCCGAAGGTAGACTTTCAAACAAAGGATACGAGACCATGCCGAAGGTGGACTTGAAAAAGAAAGACCAAGCCGAAGGTGGGCTTTCAAAGAAATACTATGCCGAAGGTAAACTTTTAAACGAAGGATACGAGACCATGCCGAAGGTGGGCTCGAAAAAGAAAGACCAAGCCGAAGGTGGGCTTTCAAAGAAAGACTATGCCGAAGGTAGACTTTCAAACAAAGGCTACGAGACCATGCCGAAGGTGGACTTGAAAAAGTAAGACCAAGCCGAAGGTGGGCTTTCAAAGAAAGATTATGCCGAAGGTAGACTCTCAAACGAAAGATACGAGACCATGGCGAAGGTGGACTCAAAAAAGAAAGACCAAGCCGAATGTGGGCTTTCAAAGAAAGACTATGCCGAAGGTAGACTTTCAATCAAAGGATATGAGACCATGCCGAAGGTGGACTCGAAAAAGAAAGGCCAAGCCGAAGGTGGGCTTTCAAAGAAAGACTGTGCCGAAGGTAGACTCTCAAACGAAAGATACGAGACCATGCCGAAGGTGGACTCGAAAAAGAAAGACCAAGCCGAAGGTGGGCTTTCAAAGAAACACTATGCCGAAGGTAGACTCTCAAACGAAAGATACGAGACCATGCCGAAGGTGGACTCGAAAAAGAAAGACCAAGCCGAAGGTGGGCTTTCAAAGAAAGACTATGCCGAAGGTAGACTCTCAAACAAAGATGCGAGACCATGGTGAAGGTGGACTCGAAAAAGAAAGGCCAAGCCAAAGGTGGGCTTTCAAAGAAATACTATGCTGAAGGTAGACTCTCAAACGAAAGATATGAGACCATGCCGAAGGTGGACTCGAAAAAGAAAGACCAAGCCGAAGGTGGGCTTTCAAAGAAAGACTATGCCGAAGGTAGACTTTCAAACAAAGGATACGAGACCATGCCGAAGGTGGGCTCGAAAAAGAAAGACCAAGCCGAAGGTAGGCTTTCAAAGAATGACTATGCTGAAGGTAGACTTTCAAACAAAGGATACGAGACCATGCCGAAGGTGGGCTCGAAAAAGAAAGACCAAGCCGAAGGTAGGCTTTCAAAGAATGACTATGCTGAAGGTAGACTTTCAAACAAAGGATACGAGACCATGCCGAAGGTGGGCTCGAAAAAGAAAGACCAAGCCGAAGGTGGGATTTCAAAGAAAGACTATGCCGAAGGTAGACTCTCAAACGAAAGATACGAGACCATGCCGAAGGTGGACTCGAAAAAGAAAGACGAAGCCGAAGCTGGGCTTTCAAAGAAAGATTATGCTGAAGGTAGACTCTCAATCGAAAGATACAAGACCATGACGAAGGTGGACTCGAAAAAGAAAGACCAAGCCGAAGATGGGCATTTAAAGAAAGACTATGTCGAAGGTAAACTCCCAAACGAAAGATACGAGACCATGACGAAGGTGGACTTGAAAAAGAAAGGCCAAGCGAAGGTGGGCTTTCAAAGAAAGACTATGCCGAAGGTAGACTCTCAAACGAAAGATATGAGACCATGTCGAAGGTGGACTCGAAAAAGAAAGATCAAGCCGAAGGTGGGCTTTCAAAGAAAGACTATGCCGAAGGTAGACTTTCAAACAAAGGATACGAGACCATGCCGAAGGTGGGCTCGAAAAAAGAAAGACCAAGCCGAAGGTGGGGTTTTAAAGAAAGAATGTGCCGAAGGTAGACTTTTAAACAAAGGATACGAGACCATGCCGAAGGTGGACTTGTAAAAGAAAGACCAAGCCGAAGGTGGGCTTTCAAAGAAAGACTATGCCGAAGGTAAACTTTTAAACGAAGGATACGAGACCATGCCGAAGGTGGGCTCGAAAAAGAAAGACCTAGCCGAAGGTGGGCTTTCAAAGAAAGACTATGCCGAAGGTAGACTTTCAATCAAAGGATACGAGACCATGCCGAAGGTGGACAAGAAAAAGAAAGGCCAAGCCGAAGGTGGGATTTCAAAGAAAGACTATGCCGAAGGTAGATTCTCAAACGAAAGATACGACACCATGCCGAAGGTGGACTCGAAAAAGAAAGACGAAGCCGAAGCTGGGCTTTCAAAGAAAGATTATGCCGAAGGTAGACTCTCAATCGAAAGATACAAGACCATGACGAAGGTGGACTCGAAAAAGAAAGACCAAGCCGAAGATGGGCTTTTAAAGAAAGACTATGTCGAAGGTAAACTCCCAAACGAAAGATACGAGACCATGACGAAGGTGGACTTGAAAAAGAAAGGCCAAGCGAAGGTGGGATTTCAAAGAAAGACTATGCCGAAGGTAGACTCTCAAACGAAAGATATGAGACCATGCCGAAGGTGGACTCGAAAAAGAAAGACCAAGCCGAAGGTGGGCTTTCAAAGAAAGACTATGCTGAAGGTAGACTTTCAAACAAAGGATACGAGACCATGCCGAAGGTGGGCTCAAAAAAAGAAAGACCAAGCCGAAGGTGGGCTTTTAAAGAAAGACTGTGCCGAAGGTAGACTTTCAAACAAAGGATACGAGACCATGCTGAAGGTGGACTTGAAAAAGAAAGACCAAGCCGAAGGTGGGCTTTCAAAGAAAGACTATGCCGAAGGTAAACTTTTAAACGAAGGATACGAGACCATGCCGAAGGTGGGCTCGAAAAAGAAAGACCAAGCCGAAGGTGGGCTTTCAAAGAAAGACTATGCCGAAGGTAGACTTTCAAACAAAGGCTACGAGACCATGCCGAAGGTGGGCTCGAAAAAGAAAGACCAAGCCGAAGGTGGGCTTTCAAAGAAAGACTATGCCGAAGGTAGACTCTCAAAGCAAAGGATACGAGACCATGTTGAAGGTGGACTCGAAAAAGAAAGACCAAGCCGAAGGTGGGCTTTCAAAGAAAGACTATGCCGAAGGTAGACTCCCAAACGAAAGATACGAGACCATGCCGAAGGTGGACTTGAAAAAGAAAGACCAAGCCGAAGGTGGGATTTCAAAGAAAGACTATGCCGAAGGTAGACTCTCAAACGAAAGATATGAGACCATGCTGAAGGTGGACTCGAAAAAGAAAGACCAAGCCGAATGTGGGCTTTCAAAGAAAGACTATGCTGAAGGTAGACTTTCAAACAAAGGATACGAGACCATGCCGAAGGTGGGCTCAAAAAAAGAAAGACCAAGCCGAAGGTGGGCTTTTAAAGAAAGACTGTGCCGAAGGTAGACTTTCAAACAAAGGATACGAGACCATGCTGAAGGTGGACTTGAAAAAGAAAGACCAAGCCGAAGGTGGGCTTTCAAAGAAAGACTATGCCGAAGGTAAACTTTTAAACGAAGGATACGAGACCATGCCGAAGGTGGGCTCGAAAAAGAAAGACCAAGCCGAAGGTGGGCTTTCAAAGAAAGACTATGCCGAAGGTAGACTTTCAAACAAAGGCTACGAGACCATGCCGAAGGTGGGCTCGAAAAAGAAAGACCAAGCCGAAGGTGGGCTTTCAAAGAAAGACTATGCCGAAGGTAGACTCTCAAAGCAAAGGATACGAGACCATGTTGAAGGTGGACTCGAAAAAGAAAGACCAAGCCGAAGGTGGGCTTTCAAAGAAAGACTATGCCGAAGGTAGACTCTCAAACGAAAGATACGAGACCATGCCGAAGGTGGACTTGAAAAAGAAAGACCAAGCCGAAGGTGGGCTTTCAAAGAAAGACTATGCCGAAGGTAGACTCTCAAACGAAAGATACGAGACCATGGCGAAGGTGGACTCAAAAAAGAAAGACCAAGCCGAATGTGGGCTTTCAAAGAAAGACTATGCCGAAGGTAGACTTTCAATCAAAGGATATGAGACCATGCCGAAGGTGGACTCGAAAAAGAAAGGCCAAGCCGAAGGTGGGCTTTCAAAGAAAGACTGTGCCGAAGGTAGACTCTCAAACGAAAGATACGAGACCATGCCGAAGGTGGACACGAAAAAGAAAGACCAAGCCGCAGGTGGGCTTTCAAAGAAACACTATGCCGAAGGTAGACTTTCAAACAAAGGATACGAGACCATGCCGAAGGTGGGCTCGAAAAAGAAAGACCAAGCCGAAGGTGGGCTTTCAAAGAAAGACTATGCCGAAGGTAGACTCTCAAAGCAAAGGATACGTGACCATGTCGAAGGTGGACTCGAAAAAGAAAGACCAAGCCGAAGGTGGGCTTTCAAAGAAAGACTATGCCGAAGGTAGACTTTCAAACAAAGGATACGAGACCATGCCAAAGGTGGGCTCGAAAAAAGAAAGACCAAGCCGAAGGTGGGCTTTTAAAGAAAGACTGTGCCGAAGGTAGACTTTCAAACAAAGGATACGAGACCATGCCGAAGGTGGACTTGAAAAAGAAAGACCAAGCCGAAGGTGGGCTTTCAAAGAAAGACTATGCCGAAGGTAAACCTTTAAACGAAGGATACGAGACCATGCCGAAGGTGGGCTCGAAAAAGAAAGACCAAGCCGAAGGTGGGCTTTCAAAGAAAGACTATGCCGAAGGTAGACTTTCAAACAAAGGCTACGAGACCATGCCGAAGGTGGGCTCGAAAAAGAAAGACTAAGCCGAAGGTGGGCTTTCAAAGAAAGACTATGCCGAAGGTAGACTCTCAAAGCAAAGGATACGAGACCATGCCGAAGGTGGGCTCGAAAAAGAAAGACTAAGCCGAAGGTGGGCTTTCAAAGAAAGACTATGCCGAAGGTAGACTCTCAAAGCAAAGGATACGAGACCATGTCGAAGGTGGACTCGAAAAAGAAAGATCAAGCCGAAGGTGGGCTTTCAAAGAAAGACTATGCCGAAGGTAGACTTTCAAACAAAGGATACGAGACCATGCCGAAGGTGGGCTCGAAAAAAGAAAGACCAAGCCGAAGGTGGGGTTTTAAAGAAAGACTGTGCCGAAGGTAGACTTTCAAATAAAGGATACGAGACCATGCCGAAGGTGGACTTGTAAAAGAAAGACCAAGCCGAAGGTGGGCTTTCAAAGAAAGACTATGCCGAAGGTAAACTTTTAAACGAAGGATACGAGACCATGCCGAAGGAGGGCTTGAAAAAGAAAGGCCAAGCGAAGGTGGGATTTCAAAGAAAGACTATGCCGAAGGTAGACTCTCAAACGAAAGATTTGAGACCATGCCGAAGGTGGACTCGAAAAAGAAAGACCAAGCCGAAGGTGGGCTTTCAAAGAAAGACTATGCTGAAGGTAGACTTTCAAACAAAGGATACGAGACCATGCCGAAGGTGGGCTCAAAAAAAGAAAGACCAAGCCGAAGGTGGGCTTTTAAAGAAAGACTGTGCCGAAGGTAGACTTTCAAACAAAGGATACGAGACCATGCTGAAGGTGGACTTGAAAAAGAAAGACCAAGCCGAAGGTGGGCTTTCAAAGAAAGACTATGCCGAAGGTAAACTTTTAAACGAAGGATACGAGACCATGCCGAAGGTGGGCTCGAAAAAGAAAGACCAAGCCGAAGGTGGGCTTTCAAAGAAAGACTATGCCGAAGGTAGACTTTCAAACAAAGGCTACGAGACCATGCCGAAGGTGGGCTCGAAAAAGAAAGACCAAGCCGAAGGTGGGCTTTCAAAGAAAGACTATGCCGAAGGTAGACTCTCAAAGCAAAGGATACGAGACCATGTTGAAGGTGGACTCGAAAAAGAAAGACCAAGCCGAAGGTGGGCTTTCAAAGAAAGACTATGCCGAAGGTAGACTCTCAAACGAAAGATACGAGACCATGCCGAAGGTGGACTTGAAAAAGAAAGACCAAGCCGAAGGTGGGCTTTCAAAGAAAGACTATGCCGAAGGTAGACTCTCAAACGAAAGATACGAGACCATGGCGAAGGTGGACTCAAAAAAGAAAGATCAAGCCGAATGTGGGCTTTCAAAGAAAGACTATGCCGAAGGTAGACTTTCAATCAAAGGATATGAGACCACGCCGAAGGTGGACTCGAAAAAGAAAGGCCAAGCCGAAGGTGGGCTTTCAAAGAAAGACTGTGCCGAAGGTAGACTCTCAAACGAAAGATACGAGACCATGCCGAAGGTGGACTCGAAAAAGAAAGACCAAGCCGCAGGTGGGCTTTCAAAGAAACACTATGCCGAAGGTAGACTTTCAAACAAAGGATACGAGACCATGCCGAAGGTGGGCTCGAAAAAGAAAGACCAAGCCGAAGGTGGGCTTTCAAAGAAAGACTATGCCGAAGGTAGACTCTCAAAGCAAAGGATACGAGACCATGTCGAAGGTGGACTCGAAAAAGAAAGACCAAGCTGAAGGTGGGCTTTCAAAGAAAGACTATGCCGAAGGTAGACTTTCAAACAAAGGATACGAGACCATGCCAAAGGTGGGCTCGAAAAAAGAAAGACCAAGCCGAAGGTGGGCTTTTAAAGAAAGACTGTGCCGAAGGTAGACTTTCAAACAAAGGATACGAGACCATGCCGAAGGTGGACTTGAAAAAGAAAGACCAAGCCGAAGGTGGGCTTTCAAAGAAAGACTATGCCGAAGGTAAACTTTTAAACGAAGGATACGAGACCATGCCGAAGGTGGGCTCGAAAAAGAAAGACCAAGCCGAAGGTGGGCTTTCAAAGAAAGACTATGCCGAAGGTAGACTTTCAAACAAAGGCTACGAGACCATGCCGAAGGTGGGCTCGAAAAAGAAAGACTATGCCGAAGGTGGGCTTTCAAAGAAAGACTATGCCGAAGGTAGACTCTCAAAGCAAAGGATACGAGACCATGCCGAAGGTGGGCTCGAAAAAGAAAGACTAAGCCGAAGGTGGGCTTTCAAAGAAAGACTATGCCGAAGGTAGACTCTCAAAGCAAAGGATACGAGACCATGTCGAAGGTGGACTCGAAAAAGAAAGATCAAGCCGAAGGTGGGCTTTCAAAGAAAGACTATGCCGAAGGTAGACTTTCAAACAAAGGATACGAGACCATGCCGAAGGTGGGCTCGAAAAAAGAAAGACCAAGCCGAAGGTGGGGTTTTAAAGAAAGACTGTGCCGAAGGTAGACTTTCAAACAAAGGATACGAGACCATGCCGAAGGTGGACTTGTAAAAGAAAGACCAAGCCGAAGGTGGGCTTTCAAAGAAAGACTATACCGAAGGTAAACTTTTAAACGAAGGATACGAGACCATGCCGAAGGTGGGCTCGAAAAAGAAAGACCAAGCCGAAGGTGGGCTTTCAAAGAAAGACTATGCCGAAGGTAGACTCTCAAAGCAAAGGATACGAGACCATGTCGAAGGTGGACTCGAAAAAGAAAGACCAAGCTGAAGGTGGGCTTTCAAAGAAAGACTATGCCGAAGGTAGACTTTCAAACAAAGGATACGAGACCATGCCAAAGGTGGGCTCGAAAAAAGAAAGACCAAGCCGAAGGTGGGCTTTTAAAGAAAGACTGTGCCGAAGGTAGACTTTCAAACAAAGGATACGAGACCATGCCGAAGGTGGACTTGAAAAAGAAAGACCAAGCCGAAGGTGGGCTTTCAAAGAAAGACTATGCCGAAGGTAAACTTTTAAACGAAGGATACGAGACCATGCCGAAGGTGGGCTCGAAAAAGAAAGACCAAGCCGAAGGTGGGCTTTCAAAGAAAGACTATGCCGAAGGTAGACTTTCAAACAAAGGCTACGAGACCATGCCGAAGGTGGGCTCGAAAAAGAAAGACTATGCCGAAGGTGGGCTTTCAAAGAAAGACTATGCCGAAGGTAGACTCTCAAAGCAAAGGATACGAGACCATGTTGAAGGTGGACTCGAAAAAGAAAGACCAAGCCGAAGGTGGGCTTTCAAAGAAAGACTATGCCGAAGGTAGACTCTCAAACGAAAGATACGAGACCATGCCGAAGGTGGACTTGAAAAAGAAAGACCAAGCCGAAGGTGGGCTTTCAAAGAAAGACTATGCCGAAGGTAGACTCTCAAACGAAAGATACGAGACCATGGCGAAGGTGGACTCAAAAAAGAAAGACCAAGCCGAATGTGGGCTTTCAAAGAAAGACTATGCCGAAGGTAGACTTTCAATCAAAGGATATGAGACCATGCCGAAGGTGGACTCGAAAAAGAAAGGCCAAGCCGAAGGTGGGCTTTCAAAGAAAGACTGTGCCGAAGGTAGACTCTCAAACGAAAGATACGAGACCATGCCGAAGGTGGACACGAAAAAGAAAGACCAAGCCGCAGGTGGGCTTTCAAAGAAACACTATGCCGAAGGTAGACTTTCAAACAAAGGATACGAGACCATGCCGAAGGTGGGCTCGAAAAAGAAAGACCAAGCCGAAGGTGGGCTTTCAAAGAAAGACTATGCCGAAGGTAGACTCTCAAAGCAAAGGATACGTGACCATGTCGAAGGTGGACTCGAAAAAGAAAGACCAAGCCGAAGGTGGGCTTTCAAAGAAAGACTATGCCGAAGGTAGACTTTCAAACAAAGGATACGAGACCATGCCAAAGGTGGGCTCGAAAAAAGAAAGACCAAGCCGAAGGTGGGCTTTTAAAGAAAGACTGTGCCGAAGGTAGACTTTCAAACAAAGGATACGAGACCATGCCGAAGGTGGACTTGAAAAAGAAAGACCAAGCCGAAGGTGGGCTTTCAAAGAAAGACTATGCCGAAGGTAAACCTTTAAACGAAGGATACGAGACCATGCCGAAGGTGGGCTCGAAAAAGAAAGACCAAGCCGAAGGTGGGCTTTCAAAGAAAGACTATGCCGAAGGTAGACTTTCAAACAAAGGCTACGAGACCATGCCGAAGGTGGGCTCGAAAAAGAAAGACTAAGCCGAAGGTGGGCTTTCAAAGAAAGACTATGCCGAAGGTAGACTCTCAAAGCAAAGGATACGAGACCATGCCGAAGGTGGGCTCGAAAAAGAAAGACTAAGCCGAAGGTGGGCTTTCAAAGAAAGACTATGCCGAAGGTAGACTCTCAAAGCAAAGGATACGAGACCATGTCGAAGGTGGACTCGAAAAAGAAAGATCAAGCCGAAGGTGGGCTTTCAAAGAAAGACTATGCCGAAGGTAGACTTTCAAACAAAGGATACGAGACCATGCCGAAGGTGGGCTCGAAAAAAGAAAGACCAAGCCGAAGGTGGGGTTTTAAAGAAAGACTGTGCCGAAGGTAGACTTTCAAATAAAGGATACGAGACCATGCCGAAGGTGGACTTGTAAAAGAAAGACCAAGCCGAAGGTGGGCTTTCAAAGAAAGACTATGCCGAAGGTAAACTTTTAAACGAAGGATACGAGACCATGCCGAAGGAGGGCTTGAAAAAGAAAGGCCAAGCGAAGGTGGGATTTCAAAGAAAGACTATGCCGAAGGTAGACTCTCAAACGAAAGATTTGAGACCATGCCGAAGGTGGACTCGAAAAAGAAAGACCAAGCCGAAGGTGGGCTTTCAAAGAAAGACTATGCTGAAGGTAGACTTTCAAACAAAGGATACGAGACCATGCCGAAGGTGGGCTCAAAAAAAGAAAGACCAAGCCGAAGGTGGGCTTTTAAAGAAAGACTGTGCCGAAGGTAGACTTTCAAACAAAGGATACGAGACCATGCTGAAGGTGGACTTGAAAAAGAAAGACCAAGCCGAAGGTGGGCTTTCAAAGAAAGACTATGCCGAAGGTAAACTTTTAAACGAAGGATACGAGACCATGCCGAAGGTGGGCTCGAAAAAGAAAGACCAAGCCGAAGGTGGGCTTTCAAAGAAAGACTATGCCGAAGGTAGACTTTCAAACAAAGGCTACGAGACCATGCCGAAGGTGGGCTCGAAAAAGAAAGACCAAGCCGAAGGTGGGCTTTCAAAGAAAGACTATGCCGAAGGTAGACTCTCAAAGCAAAGGATACGAGACCATGTTGAAGGTGGACTCGAAAAAGAAAGACCAAGCCGAAGGTGGGCTTTCAAAGAAAGACTATGCCGAAGGTAGACTCTCAAACGAAAGATACGAGACCATGCCGAAGGTGGACTTGAAAAAGAAAGACCAAGCCGAAGGTGGGCTTTCAAAGAAAGACTATGCCGAAGGTAGACTCTCAAACGAAAGATACGAGACCATGGCGAAGGTGGACTCAAAAAAGAAAGATCAAGCCGAATGTGGGCTTTCAAAGAAAGACTATGCCGAAGGTAGACTTTCAATCAAAGGATATGAGACCACGCCGAAGGTGGACTCGAAAAAGAAAGGCCAAGCCGAAGGTGGGCTTTCAAAGAAAGACTGTGCCGAAGGTAGACTCTCAAACGAAAGATACGAGACCATGCCGAAGGTGGACTCGAAAAAGAAAGACCAAGCCGCAGGTGGGCTTTCAAAGAAACACTATGCCGAAGGTAGACTTTCAAACAAAGGATACGAGACCATGCCGAAGGTGGGCTCGAAAAAGAAAGACCAAGCCGAAGGTGGGCTTTCAAAGAAAGACTATGCCGAAGGTAGACTCTCAAAGCAAAGGATACGAGACCATGTCGAAGGTGGACTCAAAAAAGAAAGACCAAGCTGAAGGTGGGCTTTCAAAGAAAGACTATGCCGAAGGTAGACTTTCAAACAAAGGATACGAGACCATGCCAAAGGTGGGCTCGAAAAAAGAAAGACCAAGCCGAAGGTGGGCTTTTAAAGAAAGACTGTGCCGAAGGTAGACTTTCAAACAAAGGATACGAGACCATGCCGAAGGTGGACTTGAAAAAGAAAGACCAAGCCGAAGGTGGGCTTTCAAAGAAAGACTATGCCGAAGGTAAACTTTTAAACGAAGGATACGAGACCATGCCGAAGGTGGGCTCGAAAAAGAAAGACCAAGCCGAAGGTGGGCTTTCAAAGAAAGACTATGCCGAAGGTAGACTTTCAAACAAAGGCTACGAGACCATGCCGAAGGTGGGCTCGAAAAAGAAAGACTATGCCGAAGGTGGGCTTTCAAAGAAAGACTATGCCGAAGGTAGACTCTCAAAGCAAAGGATACGAGACCATGCCGAAGGTGGGCTCGAAAAAGAAAGACTAAGCCGAAGGTGGGCTTTCAAAGAAAGACTATGCCGAAGGTAGACTCTCAAAGCAAAGGATACGAGACCATGTCGAAGGTGGACTCGAAAAAGAAAGATCAAGCCGAAGGTGGGCTTTCAAAGAAAGACTATGCCGAAGGTAGACTTTCAAACAAAGGATACGAGACCATGCCGAAGGTGGGCTCGAAAAAAGAAAGACCAAGCCGAAGGTGGGGTTTTAAAGAAAGACTGTGCCGAAGGTAGACTTTCAAACAAAGGATACGAGACCATGCCGAAGGTGGACTTGTAAAAGAAAGACCAAGCCGAAGGTGGGCTTTCAAAGAAAGACTATACCGAAGGTAAACTTTTAAACGAAGGATACGAGACCATGCCGAAGGTGGGCTCGAAAAAGAAAGACCTAGCCGAAGGTGGGCTTTCAAAGAAAGACTATGCCGAAGGTAGACTTCCAAACAAAGGCTACGAGACCATGCCGAAGGTGGGCTCGAAAAAGAAAGACCAAGCCGAAGGTGGGCTTTCAAAGAAAGACTATGCCTAAGGTAGTCTCTCAAAGCAAGGGATACGAGACCATGTCGAAGGTGGACTCGAAAAAGAAAGACCAAGCCGAAGGTGGGCTTTCAAAGAAACACTATGCTGAAGGTAGACTCTCAAACGAAAGATACGAGACCATGCCGAAGGTGGACTCGAAAAAGAAAGACCAAGCCGAAGGTGGGATTTCAAAGAAAGACTATGCCGAAGGTAGACTCTCAAACAAAGATGCGAGACCATTGCGAAGGTGGACTCGAAAAAGAAAGGTCAAGCCGAAGGTGGGCTTTCAAAGAAATACTATGCTGAAGGTAGACTCTCAAACGAAAGATATGAGACCATGCCGAAGGTGGACTCGAAAAAGAAAGACCAAGCCGAAGGTGGGCTTTCAAAGAAAGACTATGCCGAAGGTAGACTTTCAAACAAAGGATACGAGACCATGCCGAAGGTGGGCTCGAAAAAGAAAGACCAAGCCGAATGTAGGCTTTCAAAGAATGACTATGCTGAAGGTAGACTTTCAAACAAAGGATACTAGACCATGCCGAAGGTGGGCTCGAAAAAGAAAGACCAAGCCGAAGGTGGGCTTTCAAAGAAAGACTATGCCGAAGGTAGACTTTCAATCAAAGGATACGAGACCATGCCGAAGGTGGACAAGAAAAAGAAAGGCCAAGCCGAAGGTGGGATTTCAAAGAAAGACTATGCCGAAGGTAGACTCTCAAACGAAAGATACGACACCATGCCGAAGGTGGACTCGAAAAAGAAAGACGAAGCCGAAGCTGGGCTTTCAAAGAAAGATTATGCCGAAGGTAGACTCTCAATCGAAAGATACAAGACCATGACGAAGGTGGACTCGAAAAAGAAAGACCAAGCCGAAGATGGGCTTTTAAAGAAAGACTATGTCGAAGGTAAACTCCCAAACGAAAGATACGAGACCATGACGAAGGTGGACTTGAAAAAGAAAGGCCAAGCGAAGGTGGGATTTCAAAGAAAGACTATGCCGAAGGTAGACTCTCAAACGAAAGATATGAGACCATGCCGAAGGTGGACTCGAAAAAGAAAGACCAAGCCGAAGGTGGGCTTTCAAAGAAAGACTATGCCGAAGGTAGACTTTCAAACAAAGGATACGAGACCATGCCGAAGGTGGGCTCAAAAAAAGAAAGACCAAGCCGAAGGTGGGCTTTTAAAGAAAGACTGTGCCGAAGGTTGACTTTCAAACAAAGGATACGAGACCATGCTGAAGGTGGACTTGAAAAAGAAAGACCAAGCCGAAGGTGGGCTTTCAAAGAAAGACTATGCCGAAGGTAAACTTTTAAACGAAGGATACGAGACCATGCCGAAGGTGGGCTCGAAAAAGAAAGACCAAGCCGAAGGTGGGCTTTCAAAGAAAGACTATGCCGAAGGTAGACTTTCAAACAAAGGCTACGAGACCATGCCGAAGGTGGGCTCGAAAAAGAAAGACCAAGCCGAAGGTGGGCTTTCAAAGAAAGACTATGCCGAAGGTAGACTCTCAAAGCAAAGGATACGAGACCATGTTGAAGGTGGACTCGAAAAAGAAAGACCAAGCCGAAGGTGGGCTTTCAAAGAAAGACTATGCCGAAGGTAGACTCTCAAACGAAAGATACGAGACCATGCCGAAGGTGGACTTGAAAAAGAAAGACCAAGCCGAAGGTGGGCTTTCAAAGAAAGACTATGCCGAAGGTAGCCTCTCAAACGAAAGATACGAGACCATGGCGAAGGTGGACTCAAAAAAGAAAGACCAAGCCGAATGTGGGCTTTCAAAGAAAGACTATGCCGAAGGTAGACTTTCAATCAAAGGATATGAGACCATGCCGAAGGTGGACTCGAAAAAGAAAGGCCAAGCCGAAGGTGGGCTTTCAAAGAAAGACTGTGCCGAAGGTAGACTCTCAAACGAAAGATACGAGACCATGCCGAAGGTGGACTCGAAAAAGAAAGACCAAGCCGCAGGTGGGCTTTCAAAGAAACACTATGCCGAAGGTAGACTTTCAAACAAAGGATACGAGACCATGCCGAAGGTGGGCTCGAAAAAGAAAGACCAAGCCGAAGGTGGGCTTTCAAAGAAAGACTATGCCGAAGGTAGACTCTCAAAGCAAAGGATACGAGACCATGTCGAAGGTGGACTCGAAAAAGAAAGACCAAGCCGAAGGTGGGCTTTCAAAGAAAGACTATGCCGAAGGTAGACTTTCAAACAAAGGATACGAGACCATGCCGAAGGTGGGCTCAAAAAAAGAAAGACCAAGCCGAAGGTGGGCTTTTAAAGAAAGACTGTGCCGAAGGTAGACTTTCAAACAAAGGATACGAGACCATGCTGAAGGTGGACTTGAAAAAGAAAGACCAAGCCGAAGGTGGGCTTTCAAAGAAAGACTATGCCGAAGGTAAACTTTTAAACGAAGGATACGAGACCATGCCGAAGGTGGGCTCGAAAAAGAAAGACCAAGCCGAAGGTGGGCTTTCAAAGAAAGACTATGCCGAAGGTAGACTTTCAAACAAAGGCTACGAGACCATGCCGAAGGTGGGCTCGAAAAAGAAAGACCAAGCCGAAGGTGGGCTTTCAAAGAAAGACTATGCCGAAGGTAGACTCTCAAAGCAAAGGATACGAGACCATGTTGAAGGTGGACTCGAAAAAGAAAGACCAAGCCGAAGGTGGGCTTTCAAAGAAAGACTATGCCGAAGGTAGACTCTCAAACGAAAGATACGAGACCATGCCGAAGGTGGACTTGAAAAAGAAAGACCAAGCCGAAGGTGGGCTTTCAAAGAAAGACTATGCCGAAGGTAGACTCTCAAACGAAAGATACGAGACCATGGCGAAGGTGGACTCAAAAAAGAAAGATCAAGCCGAATGTGGGCTTTCAAAGAAAGACTATGCCGAAGGTAGACTTTCAATCAAAGGATATGAGACCATGCCGAAGGTGGACTCGAAAAAGAAAGGCCAAGCCGAAGGTGGGCTTTCAAAGAAAGACTGTGCCGAAGGTAGACTCTCAAACGAAAGATACGAGACCATGCCGAAGGTGGACTCGAAAAAGAAAGACCAAGCCGCAGGTGGGCTTTCAAAGAAACACTATGCCGAAGGTAGACTTTCAAACAAAGGATACGAGACCATGCCGAAGGTGGGCTCGAAAAAGAAAGACCAAGCCGAAGGTGGGCTTTCAAAGAAAGACTATGCCGAAGGTAGACTCTCAAAGCAAAGGATACGAGACCATGTCGAAGGTGGACTCGAAAAAGAAAGACCAAGCTGAAGGTGGGCTTTCAAAGAAAGACTATGCCGAAGGTAGACTTTCAAACAAAGGTTACGAGACCATGCCAAAGGTGGGCTCGAAAAAAGAAAGACCAAGCCGAAGGTGGGCTTTTAAAGAAAGACTGTGCCGAAGGTAGACTTTCAAACAAAGGATACGAGACCATGCCGAAGGTGGACTTGAAAAAGAAAGACCAAGCCGAAGGTGGGCTTTCAAAGAAAGACTATGCCGAAGGTAAACTTTTAAACGAAGGATACGAGACCATGCCGAAGGTGGGCTCGAAAAAGAAAGACCAAGCCGAAGGTGGGCTTTCAAAGAAAGACTATGCCGAAGGTAGACTTTCAAACAAAGGCTACGAGACCATGCCGAAGGTGGGCTCGAAAAAGAAAGACTATGCCGAAGGTGGGCTTTCAAAGAAAGACTATGCCGAAGGTAGACTCTCAAAGCAAAGGATACGAGACCATGCCGAAGGTGGGCTCGAAAAAGAAAGACTAAGCCGAAGGTGGGCTTTCAAAGAAAGACTATGCCGAAGGTAGACTCTCAAAGCAAAGGATACGAGACCATGTCGAAGGTGGACTCGAAAAAGAAAGATCAAGCCGAAGGTGGGCTTTCAAAGAAAGACTATGCCGAAGGTAGACTTTCAAACAAAGGATACGAGACCATGCCGAAGGTGGGCTCGAAAAAAGAAAGACCAAGCCGAAGGTGGGGTTTTAAAGAAAGACTGTGCCGAAGGTAGACTTTCAAACAAAGGATACGAGACCATGCCGAAGGTGGACTTGTAAAAGAAAGACCAAGCCGAAGGTGGGCTTTCAAAGAAAGACTATGCCGAAGGTAAACTTTTAAACGAAGGATACGAGACCATGCCGAAGGTGGGCTCGAAAAAGAAAGACCTAGCCGAAGGTGGGCTTTCAAAGAAAGACTATGCCGAAGGTAGACTTCCAAACAAAGGCTACGAGACCATGCCGAAGGTGGGCTCGAAAAAGAAAGACCAAGCCGAAGGTGGGCTTTCAAAGAAAGACTATGCCTAAGGTAGTCTCTCAAAGCAAGGGATACGAGACCATGTCGAAGGTGGACTCGAAAAAGAAAGACCAAGCCGAAGGTGGGCTTTCAAAGAAACACTATGCTGAAGGTAGACTCTCAAACGAAAGATACGAGACCATGCCGAAGGTGGACTCGAAAAAGAAAGACCAAGCCGAAGGTGGGATTTCAAAGAAAGACTATGCCGAAGGTAGACTCTCAAACAAAGATGCGAGACCATTGCGAAGGTGGACTCGAAAAAGAAAGGTCAAGCCGAAGGTGGGCTTTCAAAGAAATACTATGCTGAAGGTAGACTCTCAAACGAAAGATATGAGACCATGCCGAAGGTGGACTCGAAAAAGAAAGACCAAGCCGAAGGTGGGCTTTCAAAGAAAGACTATGCCGAAGGTAGACTTTCAAACAAAGGATACGAGACCATGCCGAAGGTGGGCTCGAAAAAGAAAGACCAAGCCGAATGTAGGCTTTCAAAGAATGACTATGCTGAAGGTAGACTTTCAAACAAAGGATACGAGACCATGCCGAAGGTGGGCTCGAAAAAGAAAGACCAAGCCGAAGGTGGGCTTTCAAAGAAAGACTATGCCGAAGGTAGACTTTCAATCAAAGGATACGAGACCATGCCGAAGGTGGACAAGAAAAAGAAAGGCCAAGCCGAAGGTGGGATTTCAAAGAAAGACTATGCCGAAGGTAGACTCTCAAACGAAAGATACGACACCATGCCGAAGGTGGACTCGAAAAATAAAGACGAAGCCGAAGCTGGGCTTTCAAAGAAAGATTATGCCGAAGGTAGACTCTCAATCGAAAGATACAAGACCATGACGAAGGTGGACTCGAAAAAGAAAGACCAAGCCGAAGATGGGCTTTTAAAGAAAGACTATGTCGAAGGTAAACTCCCAAACGAAAGATACGAGACCATGACGAAGGTGGACTTGAAAAAGAAAGGCCAAGCGAAGGTGGGATTTCAAAGAAAGACTATGCCGAAGGTAGACTCTCAAACGAAAGATATGAGACCATGCCGAAGGTGGACTCGAAAAAGAAAGACCAAGCCGAAGGTGGGCTTTCAAAGAAAGACTATGCCGAAGGTAGACTTTCAAACAAAGGATACGAGACCATGCCGAAGGTGGGCTCAAAAAAAGAAAGACCAAGCCGAAGGTGGGCTTTTAAAGAAAGACTGTGCCGAAGGTTGACTTTCAAACAAAGGATACGAGACCATGCTGAAGGTGGACTTGAAAAAGAAAGACCAAGCCGAAGGTGGGCTTTCAAAGAAAGACTATGCCGAAGGTAAACTTTTAAACGAAGGATACGAGACCATGCCGAAGGTGGGCTCGAAAAAGAAAGACCAAGCCGAAGGTGGGCTTTCAAAGAAAGACTATGCCGAAGGTAGACTTTCAAACAAAGGCTACGAGACCATGCCGAAGGTGGGCTCGATAAAGAAAGACCAAGCCAAAGGTGGGCTTTCAAAGAAAGACTATGCCGAAGGTAGACTCTCAAAGCAAAGGATACGAGACCATGTTGAAGGTGGACTCGAAAAAGAAAGACCAAGCCGAAGGTGGGCTTTCAAAGAAAGACTATGCCGAAGGTAGACTCTCAAACGAAAGATACGAGACCATGCCGAAGGTGGACTTGAAAAAGAAAGACCAAGCCGAAGGTGGGCTTTCAAAGAAAGACTATGCCGAAGGTAGACTCTCAAACGAAAGATACGAGACCATGGCGAAGGTGGACTCAAAAAAGAAAGACCAAGCCGAATGTGGGCTTTCAAAGAAAGACTATGCCGAAGGTAGACTTTCAATCAAAGGATATGAGACCATGCCGAAGGTGGACTCGAAAAAGAAAGGCCAAGCCGAAGGTGGGCTTTCAAAGAAAGACTGTGCCGAAGGTAGACTCTCAAACGAAAGATACGAGACCATGCCGAAGGTGGACTCGAAAAAGAAAGACCAAGCCGCAGGTGGGCTTTCAAAGAAACACTATGCCGAAGGTAGACTTTCAAACAAAGGATACGAGACCATGCCGAAGGTGGGCTCGAAAAAGAAAGACCAAGCCGAAGGTGGGCTTTCAAAGAAAGACTATGCCGAAGGTAGACTCTCAAAGCAAAGGATACGAGACCATGTCGAAGGTGGACTCGAAAAAGAAAGACCAAGCCGAAGGTGGGCTTTCAAAGAAAGACTATGCCGAAGGTAGACTTTCAAACAAAGGATACGAGACCATGCCAAAGGTGGGCTCGAAAAAAGAAAGACCAAGCCGAAGGTGGGCTTTTAAAGAAAGACTGTGCCGAAGGTAGACTTTCAAACAAAGGATACGAGACCATGCCGAAGGTGGACTTGAAAAAGAAAGACCAAGCCGAAGGTGGGCTTTCAAAGAAAGACTATGCCGAAGGTAAACTTTTAAACGAAGGATACGAGACCATGCCGAAGGTGGGCTCGAAAAAGAAAGACCAAGCCGAAGGTGGGCTTTCAAAGAAAGACTATGCCGAAGGTAGACTCTCAAAGCAAAGGATACGAGACCATGTCGAAGGTGGACTCGAAAAAGAAAGACCAAGCCGAAGGTGGGCTTTCAAAGAAAGACTATGCCGAAGGTAGACTCTCAAACGAAAGATACGAGACCATGCCGAAGGTGGACTTGAAAAAGAAAGACCAAGCCGAAGGTGGGCTTTCAAAGAAAGACTATGCCGAAGGTAGACTCTCAAACGAAAGATACGAGACCATGGCGAAGGTGGACTCAAAAAAGAAAGACCAAGCCGAATGTGGGCTTTCAAAGAAAGACTATGCCGAAGGTAGACTTTCAATCAAAGGATATGAGACCATGCCGAAGGTGGACTCGAAAAAGAAAGGCCAAGCCGAAGGTGGGCTTTCAAAGAAAGACTGTGCCGAAGGTAGACTCTCAAACGAAAGATACGAGACCATGCCGAAGGTGGACTCGAAAAAGAAAGACCAAGCCGAAGGTGGGCTTTCAAAGAAACACTATGCCGAAGGTAGACTTTCAAACAAAGGATACGAGACCATGCCGAAGGTGGGCTCGAAAAAGAAAGACCAAGCCGAAGGTGGGCTTTCAAAGAAAGACTATGCCGAAGGTAGACTCTCAAAGCAAAGGATACGAGACCATGTCGAAGGTGGACTCGAAAAAGAAAGACCAAGCTGAAGGTGGGCTTTCAAAGAAAGACTATGCCGAAGGTAGACTTTCAAACAAAGGTTACGAGACCATGCCAAAGGTGGGCTCGAAAAAAGAAAGACCAAGCCGAAGGTGGGCTTTTAAAGAAAGACTGTGCCGAAGGTAGACTTTCAAACAAAGGATACGAGACCATGCCGAAGGTGGACTTGAAAAATAAAGACCAAGCCGAAGGTGGGCTTTCAAAGAAAGACTATGCCGAAGGTAAACTTTTAAACGAAGGATACGAGACCATGCCGAAGGTGGGCTCGAAAAAGAAAGACCAAGCCGAAGGTGGGCTTTCAAAGAAAGACTATGCCGAAGGTAGACTTTCAAACAAAGGCTACGAGACCATGCCGAAGGTGGGCTCGAAAAAGAAAGACTATGCCGAAGGTGGGCTTTCAAAGAAAGACTATGCCGAAGGTAGACTCTCAAAGCAAAGGATACGAGACCATGCCGAAGGTGGGCTCGAAAAAGAAAGACTAAGCCGAAGGTGGGCTTTCAAAGAAAGACTATGCCGAAGGTAGACTCTCAAAGCAAAGGATACGAGACCATGTCGAAGGTGGACTCGAAAAAGAAAGATCAAGCCGAAGGTGGGCTTTCAAAGAAAGACTATGCCGAAGGTAGACTTTCAAACAAAGGATACGAGACCATGCCGAAGGTGGGCTCGAAAAAAGAAAGACCAAGCCGAAGGTGGGGTTTTAAAGAAAGACTGTGCCGAAGGTAGACTTTCAAACAAAGGATACGAGACCATGCCGAAGGTGGACTTGTAAAAGAAAGACCAAGCCGAAGGTGGGCTTTCAAAGAAAGACTATGCCGAAGGTAAACTTTTAAACGAAGGATACGAGACCATGCCGAAGGTGGGCTCGAAAAAGAAAGACCTAGCCGAAGGTGGGCTTTCAAAGAAAGACTATGCCGAAGGTAGACTTCCAAACAAAGGCTACGAGACCATGCCGAAGGTGGGCTCGAAAAAGAAAGACCAAGCCGAAGGTGGGCTTTCAAAGAAAGACTATGCCTAAGGTAGTCTCTCAAAGCAAGGGATACGAGACCATGTCGAAGGTGGACTCGAAAAAGAAAGACCAAGCCGAAGGTGGGCTTTCAAAGAAACACTATGCTGAAGGTAGACTCTCAAACGAAAGATACGAGACCATGCCGAAGGTGGACTCGAAAAAGAAAGACCAAGCCGAAGGTGGGATTTCAAAGAAAGACTATGCCGAAGGTAGACTCTCAAACAAAGATGCGAGACCATTGCGAAGGTGGACTCGAAAAAGAAAGGTCAAGCCGAAGGTGGGCTTTCAAAGAAATACTATGCTGAAGGTAGACTCTCAAACGAAAGATATGAGACCATGCCGAAGGTGGACTCGAAAAAGAAAGACCAAGCCGAAGGTGGGCTTTCAAAGAAAGACTATGCCGAAGGTAGACTTTCAAACAAAGGATACGAGACCATGCCGAAGGTGGGCTCGAAAAAGAAAGACCAAGCCGAATGTAGGCTTTCAAAGAATGACTATGCTGAAGGTAGACTTTCAAACAAAGGATACGAGACCATGCCGAAGGTGGGCTCGAAAAAGAAAGACCAAGCCGAAGGTGGGCTTTCAAAGAAAGACTATACCGAAGGTAGACTTTCAATCAAAGGATACGAGACCATGCCGAAGGTGGACAAGAAAAAGAAAGGCCAAGCCGAAGGTGGGATTTCAAAGAAAGACTATGCCGAAGGTAGACTCTCAAACGAAAGATACGACACCATGCCGAAGGTGGACTCGAAAAATAAAGACGAAGCCGAAGCTGGGCTTTCAAAGAAAGATTATGCCGAAGGTAGACTCTCAATCGAAAGATACAAGACCATGACGAAGGTGGACTCGAAAAAGAAAGACCAAGCCGAAGATGGGCTTTTAAAGAAAGACTATGTCGAAGGTAAACTCCCAAACGAAAGATACGAGACCATGACGAAGGTGGACTTGAAAAAGAAAGGCCAAGCGAAGGTGGGATTTCAAAGAAAGACTATGCCGAAGGTAGACTCTCAAACGAAAGATATGAGACCATGCCGAAGGTGGACTCGAAAAAGAAAGACCAAGCCGAAGGTGGGCTTTCAAAGAAAGACTATGCCGAAGGTAGACTTTCAAACAAAGGATACGAGACCATGCCGAAGGTGGGCTCAAAAAAAGAAAGACCAAGCCGAAGGTGGGCTTTTAAAGAAAGACTGTGCCGAAGGTTGACTTTCAAACAAAGGATACGAGACCATGCTGAAGGTGGACTTGAAAAAGAAAGACCAAGCCGAAGGTGGGCTTTCAAAGAAAGACTATGCCGAAGGTAAACTTTTAAACGAAGGATACGAGACCATGCCGAAGGTGGGCTCGAAAAAGAAAGACCAAGCCGAAGGTGGGCTTTCAAAGAAAGACTATGCCGAAGGTAGACTTTCAAACAAAGGCTACGAGACCATGCCGAAGGTGGGCTCGATAAAGAAAGACCAAGCCGAAGGTGGGCTTTCAAAGAAAGACTATGCCGAAGGTAGACTCTCAAAGCAAAGGATACGAGACCATGTTGAAGGTGGACTCGAAAAAGAAAGACCAAGCCGAAGGTGGGCTTTCAAAGAAAGACTATGCCGAAGGTAGACTCTCAAACGAAAGATACGAGACCATGCCGAAGGTGGACTTGAAAAAGAAAGACCAAGCCGAAGGTGGGCTTTCAAAGAAAGACTATGCCGAAGGTAGACTCTCAAACGAAAGATACGAGACCATGGCGAAGGTGGACTCAAAAAAGAAAGACCAAGCCGAATGTGGGCTTTCAAAGAAAGACTATGCCGAAGGTAGACTTTCAATCAAAGGATATGAGACCATGCCGAAGGTGGACTCGAAAAAGAAAGGCCAAGCCGAAGGTGGGCTTTCAAAGAAAGACTGTGCCGAAGGTAGACTCTCAAACGAAAGATACGAGACCATGCCGAAGGTGGACTCGAAAAAGAAAGACCAAGCCGCAGGTGGGCTTTCAAAGAAACACTATGCCGAAGGTAGACTTTCAAACAAAGGATACGAGACCATGCCGAAGGTGGGCTCGAAAAAGAAAGACCAAGCCGAAGGTGGGCTTTCAAAGAAAGACTATGCCGAAGGTAGACTCTCAAAGCAAAGGATACGAGACCATGTCGAAGGTGGACTCGAAAAAGAAAGACCAAGCCGAAGGTGGGCTTTCAAAGAAAGACTATGCCGAAGGTAGACTTTCAAACAAAGGATACGAGACCATGCCAAAGGTGGGCTCGAAAAAAGAAAGACCAAGCCGAAGGTGGGCTTTTAAAGAAAGACTGTGCCGAAGGTAGACTTTCAAACAAAGGATACGAGACCATGCCGAAGGTGGACTTGAAAAAGAAAGACCAAGCCGAAGGTGGGCTTTCAAAGAAAGACTATGCCGAAGGTAAACTTTTAAACGAAGGATACGAGACCATGCCGAAGGTGGGCTCGAAAAAGAAAGACCAAGCCGAAGGTGGGCTTTCAAAGAAAGACTATGCCGAAGGTAGACTCTCAAAGCAAAGGATACGAGACCATGTCGAAGGTGGACTCGAAAAAGAAAGACCAAGCCGAAGGTGGGCTTTCAAAGAAAGACTATGCCGAAGGTAGACTCTCAAACGAAAGATACGAGACCATGCCGAAGGTGGACTTGAAAAAGAAAGACCAAGCCGAAGGTGGGCTTTCAAAGAAAGACTATGCCGAAGGTAGACTCTCAAACGAAAGATACGAGACCATGGCGAAGGTGGACTCAAAAAAGAAAGACCAAGCCGAATGTGGGCTTTCAAAGAAAGACTATGCCGAAGGTAGACTTTCAATCAAAGGATATGAGACCATGCCGAAGGTGGACTCGAAAAAGAAAGGCCAAGCCGAAGGTGGGCTTTCAAAGAAAGACTGTGCCGAAGGTAGACTCTCAAACGAAAGATACGAGACCATGCCGAAGGTGGACTCGAAAAAGAAAGACCAAGCCGAAGGTGGGCTTTCAAAGAAACACTATGCCGAAGGTAGACTTTCAAACAAAGGATACGAGACCATGCCGAAGGTGGGCTCGAAAAAGAAAGACCAAGCCGAAGGTGGGCTTTCAAAGAAAGACTATGCCGAAGGTAGACTCTCAAAGCAAAGGATACGAGACCATGTCGAAGGTGGACTCGAAAAAGAAAGACCAAGCCGAAGGTGGGCTTTCAAAGAAAGACTATGCCGAAGGTAGACTCTCAAACGAAAGATACAAGACCATGCCGAAGGTGGACTTGAAAAAGAAAGACCAAGCCGAAGGTGGGCATTCAAAGAAAGACTATGCTGAAGGTAGACTCTCAAACGAAAGATACGAGACCATGGCGAAGGTGGACTCAAAAAAGGAAGACCAAGCCGAATGTGGGCTTTCAAAGAAAGACTATGCCGAAGGTAGACTTTCAATCAAAGGATATGAGACCATGCCGAAGGAGGATTCGAAAAAGAAAGGCCAAGCCGAAGGTGGGCTTTCAAAGAAAGACTGTGCCGATGGTAGACTCTCAAACGAAAGATACGAGACCATGCCGAAGGTGGACTCGAAAAAGAAAGACCAAGCCGAAGGTGGGCTTTCAAAGAAATACTATGCCGAAGGTAGACTCTCAAACGAAAGATACGAGACCATGCCGAAGGTGGACTCGAAAAAGAAAGACCAAGCCGAAGGTGGGCTTTCAAAGAAAGACTATGCCGAAGGTAGACTCTCAAACAAAGATGCGAGACCATGCCGAAGGTGGACTCGAAAAAGAAAGGCCAAGCCGAAGGTGGGCTTTCAAAGAAATACTATGCTGAAGGTAGACTCTCAAACGAAAGATATGAGACCATGCCGAAGGTGGACTCGAAAAAGAAAGACCAATCCGAAGGTGGGCTTTCAAAGAAAGACTATGCCGAAGGTGGACTTTCAAACAAAGGATACGAGACCATGCCGAAGGTGGGCTCGAAAAAGAAAGACCAAGCCGAAGGTAGGCTTTCAAAGAATGACTATGCTGAAGGTAGACTTTCAAACAAAGGATACGAGACCATGCCGAAGGTGGGCTCGAAAAAGAAAGACCAAGCCGAAGGTGGGCTTTCAAAGAAAGACTATGCCGAAGGTAGACTTCCAATCAAAGGATACGAGACCATGCCGAAGGTGGACTCGAAAAAGAAAAGCCAAACGAAGGTGGGCTTTTAAAGAAAGACTATGCCGAAGGTAGACTCTCAAACGAAAGATATGAGACCATGCCGAAGGTGGACTCGAAAAAGAAAGACCAAGCCGAAGGTGGGATTTCAAAGAAAGACTATGCCGAAGGTAGACTCTCAAACGAAAGATACGAGACCATGCCGAAGGTGGACTCGAAAAAGAAAGGCCAAACGAAGGTGGGCTTTTAAAGAAAGACTATGCCGAAGGTAGACTCTCAAATGAAAGATATGAGACCATGCCGAAGGTGGACTCGAAAAAGAAAGACCAAGCCGAAGGTGGGCTTTCAAAGAAAGACTATGCCGAAGGTAGACTCTCAAACGAAAGATACGAGACCATGCCGAAGGTGGACTTGAAAAAGAAAGACCAAGCCGAAGGTGGGCTTTCAAAGAAAGGCTATGCCGAAGGTAGACTCTCAAACGAAAGATACGAGACCATGCCGAAGGTGGACTCGAAAAAGAAAGACCAAGCCGAAGGTGAGCTATCAAAGAAAGACTATGCCGAAGGTAGAATTTCAATCAAAGGATACGAGACCATGCCGAAGGTGGACTCGAAAAAGAAAGGCCAAGCCGAAGGTGGGATTTCAAAGAAAGACTATGCCGAAGGTAGACTCTCAAATGAAAGATACGAGACCATGCCGAAGGTGGACTCGAAAAAGAAAGACGAAGTCGAAGCTGGGCTTTCAAAGAAAGACTATGCCGAAGGTAGACTCTCAAACGAAAGATATGAGACCATGCCGAAGGTGGACTCGAAAAAGAAAGACCAAGCCAAAGATGGGCTTTTAAAGAAAGACTATGCCGAAGATAGACTCTCAAACGAAAGATACGAGACCATGACGAAGGTGGACTCGAAAAAGAAAGGCCAAGCGAAGGTGGCATTTCAAAGGAAGACTATGCCGAAGGTAGACTCTCAAACGAAAGATATGAGACCATGCCGAAGGTGGACTCGAAAAAGAAAGACCAAGCCGAAGGTGGGCTTTCAAAGAAAGACTATGCCAAAGGTAGACTCTCAAAGCAAAGGATACGAGACCATGTCGAAGGTGGACTCGAAAAAGAAAGACCAAGTCGAAGGTGGGCTTTCAAAGAAAGACTATGCCGAAGGTAGACTCTCAAACGAAAGATACGAGACCATGCCGAAGGTGGACTTGAAAAAGAAAGACCAAGCCGAAGGTGGGCTTTCAAAGAAAGACTATGCCGAAGGTAGACTCTCAAACGAAAGATACGAGACCATGGCGAAGGTGGACTCAAAAAAGAAAGACCAAGCCGAATGTGGGCTTTCAAAGAAAGACTATGCCGAAGGTAGACTTTCAATCAAAGGATATGAGACCATGCCGAAGGTGGACTCGAAAAAGAAAGGCCAAGCCGAAGGTGGGCTTTCAAAGAAAGACTGTGCCGAAGGTAGACTCTCAAACCAAAGATACGAGACCATGCCGAAGGTGGACTCGAAAAAGAAAGACCAAGCCGAAGGTGGGCTTTCAAAGAAACACTATGCCGAAGGTAGACTTTCAAACAAAGGATACGAGACCATGCCGAAGGTGGGCTCGAAAAAGAAAGACCAAGCCGAAGGTGGGCTTTCAAAGAAAGACTATGCCGAAGGTAGACTCTCAAAGCAAAGGATACGAGACCATGTCGAAGGTGGACTCGAAAAAGAAAGACCAAGCCGAAGGTGGGCTTTCAAAGAAAGACTATGCCGAAGGTAGACTCTCAAACGAAAGATACGAGACCATGCCGAAGGTGGACTTGAAAAAGAAAGACCAAGCCGAAGGTGGGCTTTCAAAGAAACACTATGCCGAAGGTAGACTCTCAAACGAAAGATACGAGACCATGCCGAAGGTGGACTCGAAAAAGAAAGACCAAGCCGAAGGTGGGCTTTCAAAGAAAGACTATGCCGAAGGTAGACTCTCAAACAAAGATGCGAGACCATGCCGAAGGTGGACTCGAAAAAGAAAGGCCAAGCCGAAGGTGGGCTTTCAAAGAAATACTATGCTGAAGGTAGACTCTCAAACGAAAGATATGAGACCATGCCGAAGGTGGACTCGAAAAAGAAAGACCAAGCCGAAGGTGGGCTTTCAAAGAAAGACTATGCCGAAGGTAGACTTTCAAACAAAGGATACGAGACCATGCCGAAGGTGGGCTCGAAAAAGAAAGACCAAGCCAAAGGTAGGCTTTCAAAGAATGACTATGCTGAAGGTAGACTCTCAAACAAAGATGCGAGACCACGCCGAAGGTGGACTCGAAAAAGAAAGGCCAAGCCGAAGGTGGGCTTTCAAAGAAATACTATGCTGAAGGTAGACTCTCAAACGAAAGATATGAGACCATGCCGAAGGTGGACTCGAAAAAGAAAGACCAAGCCGAAGGTGGGATTTCAAAGAAAGACTATGCCGAAGGTAGACTCTCAAACGAAAGATACGAGACCATGCCGAAGGTGGACTCGAAAAAGAAAGACCAAGCCGAAGGTGGGCTTTCAAAGAAAGACTATGCCGAAGGTAGACTCTCAAACAAAGATGCGAGACCATGGCGAAGGTGGACTCGAAAAAGAAAGGCCAAGCCGAAGGTGGGCTTTCAAAGAAATACTATGCTGAAGGTAGACTCTCAAACGAAAGATATGAGACCATGCCGAAGGTGGACTTGAAAAAGAAAGACCAAGCCGAAGGTGGGCTTTCAAAGAAAGACTATGCCGAAGGTAGACTCTCAAACGAAAGATACGAGACCATGCCGAAGGTGGACTCGAAAAAGAAAGACCAAGCCGAAGGTGAGCTATCAAAGAAAGACTATGCCGAAGGTAGAATTTCAATCAAAGGATACGAGACCATGCCGAAGGTGGACTCGAAAAAGAAAGGCCAAGCCGAAGGTGGGATTTCAAAGAAAGACTATGCCGAAGGTAGACTCTCAAATGAAAGATACGAGACCATGCCGAAGGTGGACTCGAAAAAGAAAGACGAAGTCGAAGCTGGGCTTTCAAAGAAAGACTATGCCGAAGGTAGACTCTCAAACGAAAGATATGAGACCATGCCGAAGGTGGACTCGAAAAAGAAAGACCAAGCCAAAGATGGGCTTTTAAAGAAAGACTATGCCGAAGATAGACTCTCAAACGAAAGATACGAGACCATGACGAAGGTGGACTCGAAAAAGAAAGGCCAAGCGAAGGTGGCATTTCAAAGGAAGACTATGCCGAAGGTAGACTCTCAAACGAAAGATATGAGACCATGCCGAAGGTGGACTCGAAAAAGAAAGACCAAGCCGAAGGTGGGCTTTCAAAGAAAGACTATGCCAAAGGTAGACTCTCAAAGCAAAGGATACGAGACCATGTCGAAGGTGGACTCGAAAAAGAAAGGCCAAGTCGAAGGTGGGCTTTCAAAGAAAGACTATGCCGAAGGTAGACTCTCAAACGAAAGATACGAGACCATGCCGAAGGTGGACTTGAAAAAGAAAGACCAAGCCGAAGGTGGGCTTTCAAAGAAAGACTATGCCGAAGGTAGACTCTCAAACGAAAGATACGAGACCATGGCGAAGGTGGACTCAAAAAAGAAAGACCAAGCCGAATGTGGGCTTTCAAAGAAAGACTATGCCGAAGGTAGACTTTCAATCAAAGGATATGAGACCATGCCGAAGGTGGACTCGAAAAAGAAAGGCCAAGCCGAAGGTGGGCTTTCAAAGAAAGACTGTGCCGAAGGTAGACTCTCAAACCAAAGATACGAGACCATGCCGAAGGTGGACTCGAAAAAGAAAGACCAAGCCGAAGGTGGGCTTTCAAAGAAACACTATGCCGAAGGTAGACTTTCAAACAAAGGATACGAGACCATGCCGAAGGTGGGCTCGAAAAAGAAAGACCAAGCCGAAGGTGGGCTTTCAAAGAAAGACTATGCCGAAGGTAGACTCTCAAAGAAAAGGATACGAGACCATGTCGAAGGTGGACTCGAAAAAGAAAGACCAAGCCGAAGGTGGGCTTTCAAAGAAAGACTATGCCGAAGGTAGACTCTCAAACGAAAGATACGAGACCATGCCGAAGGTGGACTTGAAAAAGAAAGACCAAGCCGAAGGTGGGCTTTCAAAGAAACACTATGCCGAAGGTAGACTCTCAAACGAAAGATACGAGACCATGCCGAAGGTGGACTCGAAAAAGAAAGACCAAGCCGAAGGTGGGCTTTCAAAGAAAGACTATGCCGAAGGTAGACTCTCAAACAAAGATGCGAGACCATGCCGAAGGTGGACTCGAAAAAGAAAGGCCAAGCCGAAGGTGGGCTTTCAAAGAAATACTATGCTGAAGGTAGACTCTCAAACGAAAGATATGAGACCATGCCGAAGGTGGACTCGAAAAAGAAAGACCAAGCCGAAGGTGGGCTTTCAAAGAAAGACTATGCCGAAGGTAGACTTTCAAACAAAGGATACGAGACAATGCCGAAGGTGGGCTCGAAAAAGAAAGACGAAGTCGAAGCTGGGCTTTCAAAGAAAGACTATGCCGAAGGTAGACTCTCAAACGAAAGATATGAGACCATGCCGAAGGTGGACTCGAAAAAGAAAGACCAAGCCAAAGATGGGCTTTTAAAGAATGACTATGCCGAAGATAGACTCTCAAACGAAAGATACGAGACCATGACGAAGGTGGACTCGAAAAAGAAAGGCCAAGCGAAGGTGGCATTTCAAAGGAAGACTATGCCGAAGGTAGACTCTCAAACGAAAGATATGAGACCATGCCGAAGGTGGACTCGAAAAAGAAAGACCAAGCCGAAGGTGGGCTTTCAAAGAAAGACTATGCCAAAGGTAGACTCTCAAAGCAAAGGATACGAGACCATGTCGAAGGTGGACTCGAAAAAGAAAGGCCAAGTCGAAGGTGGGCTTTCAAAGAAAGACTATGCCGAAGGTAGACTCTCAAACGAAAGATACGAGACCATGCCGAAGGTGGACTTGAAAAAGAAAGACCAAGCCGAAGGTGGGCTTTCAAAGAAAGACTATGCCGAAGGTAGACTCTCAAACGAAAGATACGAGACCATGGCGAAGGTGGACTCAAAAAAGAAAGACCAAGCCGAATGTGGGCTTTCAAAGAAAGACTATGCCGAAGGTAGACTTTCAATCAAAGGATATGAGACCATGCCGAAGGTGGACTCGAAAAAGAAAGGCCAAGCCGAAGGTGGGCTTTCAAAGAAAGACTGTGCCGAAGGTAGACTCTCAAACCAAAGATACGAGACCATGCCGAAGGTGGACTCGAAAAAGAAAGACCAAGCCGAAGGTGGGCTTTCAAAGAAACACTATGCCGAAGGTAGACTTTCAAACAAAGGATACGAGACCATGCCGAAGGTGGGCTCGAAAAAGAAAGACCAAGCCGAAGGTGGGCTTTCAAAGAAAGACTATGCCGAAGGTAGACTCTCAAAGCAAAGGATACGAGACCATGTCGAAGGTGGACTCGAAAAAGAAAGACCAAGCCGAAGGTGGGCTTTCAAAGAAAGACTATGCCGAAGGTAGACTCTCAAACGAAAGATACGAGACCATGCCGAAGGTGGACTTGAAAAAGAAAGACCAAGCCGAAGGTGGGCTTTCAAAGAAACACTATGCCGAAGGTAGACTCTCAAACGAAAGATACGAGACCATGCCGAAGGTGGACTCGAAAAAGAAAGACCAAGCCGAAGGTGGGCTTTCAAAGAAAGACTATGCCGAAGGTAGACTCTCAAACAAAGATGCGAGACCATGCCGAAGGTGGACTCGAAAAAGAAAGGCCAAGCCGAAGGTGGGCTTTCAAAGAAATACTATGCTGAAGGTAGACTCTCAAACGAAAGATATGAGACCATGCCGAAGGTGGACTCGAAAAAGAAAGACCAAGCCGAAGGTGGGCTTTCAAAGAAAGACTATGCCGAAGGTAGACTTTCAAACAAAGGATACGAGACCATGCCGAAGGTGGGCTCGAAAAAGAAAGACCAAGCCGAAGGTAGGCTTTCAAAGAATGACTATGCTGAAGGTAGACTTTCAAACAAAGGATACGAGACCATGCCGAAGGTGGGCTCGAAAAAGAAAGACCAGGCCGAAGGTGGGCTTTCAAAGAAAGACTATGCCGAAGGTAGACTTTCAATCAAAGGATACGAGACCATGCCGAAGGTGGACTCGAAAAAGAAAGGCCAAGCCGAAGGTGGGATTTCAAAGAAAGACTATGCCGAAGGTAGACTCTCAAACGAAAGATACGAGACCATGCCGAAGGTGGACTCGAAAAAGAAAGACGAAGCCGAAGCTGGGCTTTCAAAGAAAGACTATGTCGAAGGTAGACTCTCAAACGAAAGATACGATACCATGCCGAAGGTGGACTCGAAAAAGAAAGACCAAGCCGAAGATGGGCTTTTAAAGAAAGACTATGCCGAAGGAAGACTCTCAAACGAAAGATACGAGACCATGACGAAGGTGGACTCGAAAAAGAAAAGCAAAACGAAGGTGGGCTTTTAAAGAAAGACTATGCCGAAGGTAGACTCTCAAACGAAAGATATGAGACCATACCGAAGGTGGACTCGAAAAAGAAAGACCAAGCCGAAGGTGGGATTTCAAAGAAAGACTATGCCGAAGGTAGACTCTCAAACGAAAGATACGAGACCATGCCGAAGGTGGACTCGAAATAGAAAGGCCAAACGAAGGTGGGCTTTTAAAGAAAGACTATGCCGAAGGTAGACTCTCAAATGAAAGATATGAGACCATGCCGAAGGTGGACTCGAAAAAGAAAGACCAAGCCGAAGGTGGGCTTTCAAAGAAAGACTATGCCGAAGGTAGACACTCAAACGAAAGATACGAGACCATGCCGAAGGTGGACTTGAAAAAGAAAGACCAAGCCGAAGGTGGGCTTTCAAAGAAAGACTATGCCGAAGGTAGACTCTCAAACGAAAGATACGAGACCATGCCGAAGGTGGACTCGAAAAAGAAAGACCAAGCCGAAGGTGAGCCTTCAAAGAAAGACTATGCCGAAGGTAGAATTTCAATCAAAGGATACGAGACCATGCCGAAGGTGGACTCGAAAAAGAAAGGCCAAGCCGAAGGTGGGATTTCAAAGAAAGACTATGCCGAAGGTAGACTCTCAAATGAAAGATACGAGACCATGCCGAAGGTGGACTCGAAAAAGAAAGACGAAGTCGAAGCTGGGCTTTCAAAGAAAGACTATGCCGAAGGTAGACTCTCAAACGAAAGATACGAGACCATGCCGAAGGTGGACTCGAAAAAGAAAGACCAAGCCAAAGATGGGCTTTTAAAGAAAGACTATGCCGAAGGTAGACTCTCAAACGAAAGATACGAGACCATGATGAAGGTGGACTCGAAAAAGAAAGGCCAAGCGAAGGTGGCCTTTCAAAGGAAGACTATGCCGAAGGTAGACTCTCAAACGAAAGATATGAGACCATGCCGAAGGTGGACTCGAAAAAGAAAGACCAAGCCGAAGGTGGGCTTTCAAAGAAAGACTATGCCGAAGGTAGACTTTCAAACAAAGGATACGAGACCATGCCGAAGGTGGGCTCGAAAAAGAAAGACCAAGCCGAAGGTAGGCTTTCAAAGAATGACTATGCTGAAGGTAGACTTTCAAACAAAGGATACGAGACCATGCCGAAGGTGGGCTCGAAAAAGAAAGACCAGGCCGAAGGTGGGCTTTCAAAGAAAGACTATGCCGAAGGTAGACTTTCAATCAAAGGATACGAGACCATGCCGAAGGTGGACTCGAAAAAGAAAGGCCAAGCCGAAGGTGGGATTTCAAAGAAAGACTATGCCGAAGGTAGACTCTCAAACGAAAGATACGAGACCATGCCGAAGGTGGACTCGAAAAAGAAAGACGAAGCCGAAGCTGGGCTTTCAAAGAAAGACTATGTCGAAGGTAGACTCTCAAACGAAAGATACGATACCATGCCGAAGGTGGACTCGAAAAAGAAAGACCAAGCCGAAGATGGGCTTTTAAAGAAAGACTATGCCGAAGGAAGACTCTCAAACGAAAGATACGAGACCATGACGAAGGTGGACTCGAAAAAGAAAAGCAAAACGAAGGTGGGCTTTTAAAGAAAGACTATGCCGAAGGTAGACTCTCAAACGAAAGATATGAGACCATACCGAAGGTGGACTCGAAAAAGAAAGACCAAGCCGAAGGTGGGATTTCAAAGAAAGACTATGCCGAAGGTAGACTCTCAAACGAAAGATACGAGACCATGCCGAAGGTGGACTCGAAATAGAAAGGCCAAACGAAGGTGGGCTTTTAAAGAAAGACTATGCCGAAGGTAGACTCTCAAATGAAAGATATGAGACCATGCCGAAGGTGGACTCGAAAAAGAAAGACCAAGCCGAAGGTGGGCTTTCAAAGAAAGACTATGCCGAAGGTAGACACTCAAACGAAAGATACGAGACCATGCCGAAGGTGGACTTGAAAAAGAAAGACCAAGCCGAAGGTGGGCTTTCAAAGAAAGACTATGCCGAAGGTAGACTCTCAAACGAAAGATACGAGACCATGCCGAAGGTGGACTCGAAAAAGAAAGACCAAGCCGAAGGTGAGCCTTCAAAGAAAGACTATGCCGAAGGTAGAATTTCAATCAAAGGATACGAGACCATGCCGAAGGTGGACTCGAAAAAGAAAGGCCAAGCCGAAGGTGGGATTTCAAAGAAAGACTATGCCGAAGGTAGACTCTCAAATGAAAGATACGAGACCATGCCGAAGGTGGACTCGAAAAAGAAAGACGAAGTCGAAGCTGGGCTTTCAAAGAAAGACTATGCCGAAGGTAGACTCTCAAACGAAAGATACGAGACCATGCCGAAGGTGGACTCGAAAAAGAAAGACCAAGCCAAAGATGGGCTTTTAAAGAAAGACTATGCCGAAGGTAGACTCTCAAACGAAAGATACGAGACCATGATGAAGGTGGACTCGAAAAAGAAAGGCCAAGCGAAGGTGGCCTTTCAAAGGAAGACTATGCCGAAGGTAGACTCTCAAACGAAAGATATGAGACCATGCCGAAGGTGGACTCGAAAAAGAAAGACCAAGCCGAAGGTGGGCTTTCAAAGAAATACTATGCCGAAGGTTGACTTTCAAACAAAGGATACGAGACCATGCCAAAGGTGGGCTCGAAATAAGAAAGACTAAGCCGAAGGTGGGCTTTTAAAGAAAGACTGTGCCGAAGGTAGACTTTCAAACGAAGGATACGAGACCATGCCGAAGGTGGGCTCGAAAAAGAAAGACCAAGCCGAAGGTGGGCTTTCAAAGAAAGACTATGCCGAAGGTAGACTTTCAAACAAAGGCTACGAGACCATGCCGAAGGTGGGCTCAAAAAAGAAAGACCAAGCCGAAGGTGGGCTTTCAAAGAAAGACTATGCCGAAGGCAGACTCTCAAAGCAAAGGATACGAGACCATGTCGAAGGTGGACTCGAAAAAGAAAGGCCAAGCGAAGGTGGCCTTTCAGAGGAAGACTATGCCGAAGGTAGACTCTCAAACGAAAGATATGAGACCATGCCGAAGGTGGACTCAAAAAAGAAAGACCAAGCCGAAGGTGGGCTTTCAAAGAAAGACTATGCCGAAGGTAGACTTTCAAACAAAGGATACGAGACCATGCCGAAGGTGGGCTCGAAAAAGAAAGACCATGCCTAAGGTGGGCTTTCAAAGAAAGACTATGCCGAAGGTAGACTCTCAAAGCAAAGGATACGAGACCATGTCGAAGGTGGACTCGAAAAAGAAAGACCAAGCCGAAGGTGGGCTTTCAAAGAAAGACTATGCCGAAGGTAGAATTTCAATCAAAGGATACGAGACCATGCCGAAGGTGGACTCGAAAAAGAAAGGCCAAGCCGAATGTGGGATTTCAAAGAAAGACTATGCCGAAGGTAGACTCTCAAACGAAAGATACGAGACCATGCCGAAGGTGGACTCGAAAAAGAAAGACCAAGCCGAAGGTGAGCCTTCAAAGAAAGACTATGCCGAAGGTAGAATTTCAATCAAAGGATACGAGACCATGCCGAAGGTGGACTCGAAAAAGAAAGGCCAAGCCGAAGGTGGGATTTCAAAGAAAGACTATGCCGAAGGTAGACTCTCAAATGAAAGATACGAGACCATGCCGAAGGTGGACTCGAAAAAGAAAGACGAAGTCGAAGCTGGGCTTTCAAAGAAAGACTATGCCGAAGGTAGACTCTCAAACGAAAGATACGAGACCATGCCGAAGGTGGACTCGAAAAAGAAAGACCAAGCCAAAGATGGGCTTTTAAAGAAAGACTATGCCGAAGGTAGACTCTCAAACGAAAGATACGAGACCATGATGAAGGTGGACTCGAAAAAGAAAGGCCAAGCGAAGGTGGCCTTTCAAAGGAAGACTATGCCGAAGGTAGACTCTCAAACGAAAGATATGAGACCATGCCGAAGGTGGACTCGAAAAAGAAAGACCAAGCCGAAGGTGGGCTTTCAAAGAAATACTATGCCGAAGGTTGACTTTCAAACAAAGGATACGAGACCATGCCAAAGGTGGGCTCGAAATAAGAAAGACTAAGCCGAAGGTGGGCTTTTAAAGAAAGACTGTGCCGAAGGTAGACTTTCAAACGAAGGATACGAGACCATGCCGAAGGTGGGCTCGAAAAAGAAAGACCAAGCCGAAGGTGGGCTTTCAAAGAAAGACTATGCCGAAGGTAGACTTTCCAACAAAGGCTACGAGACCATGCCGAAGGTGGGCTCAAAAAAGAAAGACCAAGCCGAAGGTGGGCTTTCAAAGAAAGACTATGCCGAAGGCAGACTCTCAAAGCAAAGGATACGAGACCATGTCGAAGGTGGACTCGAAAAAGAAAGGCCAAACGAAGGTGGCCTTTCAGAGGAAGACTATGCCGAAGGTAGACTCTCAAACGAAAGATATGAGACCATGCCAAAGGTGGACTCGAAAAAGAAAGACCAAGCCGAAGGTGGGCTTTCAAAGAAAGACTATGCCGAAGGTAGACTTTCAAACAAAGGATACGAGACCATGCCGAAGGTGGGCTCGAAAAAGAAAGACCATGCCTAAGGTGGGCTTTCAAAGAAAGACTATGCCGAAGGTAGACTCTCAAAGCAAAGGATACGAGACCATGTCGAAGGTGGACTCGAAAAAGAAAGACCAAGCCGAAGGTGGGCTTTCAAAGAAAGACTATGCCGAAGGTAGAATTTCAATCAAAGGATACGAGACCATGCCGAAGGTGGACTCGAAAAAGAAAGGCCAAGCCGAATGTGGGATTTCAAAGAAAGACTATGCCGAAGGTAGACTCTCAAATGAAAGATACGAGACCATGCCGAAGGTGGACTCGAAAAAGAAAGACGAAGCCGAAGCTGGGGTTTCAAAGAAAGACTATGCCGAAGGTAGACTCTCAAACGAAAGATACGAGACCATGCTGAAGGTGGACTCGAAAAAGAAAGACCAAGCCGAAGATGGGATTTTAAAGAAAGACTATGCCGAAGGTAGACTCTCAAACGAAAGTTACGAGACCATGATGAAGGTGGACTCGAAAAAGAAAGGCCAAGCGAAGGTGGCCTTTCAAAGGAAGACTATGCCGAAGGTAGACTCTCAAACGAAAGATATGAGACCATGCCGAAGGTGGACTCGAAAAAGAAAGACCAAGCCGAAGGTGGGCTTTCAAAGAAAGACTATGCCGAAGGTAGACTCTCAAACAAAGATGCGAGACCATGCCGAAGGTGGACTCGAAAAAGATAGGCCAAGCCGAAGGTGGGCTTTCAAAGAAATACTATGCTGAAGGTAGACTCTCAAACGAAAGATATGAGACCATGCCGAAGGTGGACTCGAAAAAGAAAGACCAAGCCGAAGGTGGGCTTTCAAAGAAAGACTATGCCGAAGGTAGACTTTCAAACAAAGGATACGAGACCATGCCGAAGGTGGGCTCGAAAAAGAAAGACCAAGACGAAGGTAGGCTTTCAAAGAATGACTATGCTGAAGGTAGACTTTCAAACAAAGGATACGAGACCATGCCGAAGGTGGGCTCGAAAAAGAAAGACCAAGCCGAAGGTGGGCTTTCAAAGAAAGACTATGCCGAAGGTAGACTTTCAATCAAAGGATACGAGACCATGCCGAAGGTGGACTCGAAAAAGAAAGGCCAAGCCGAAGGTGGGATTTCAAAGAAAGACTATGCCGAAGGTAGACTCTCAAACGAAAGATACGAGACCATGCCAAAGGTGGACTCGAAAAAGAAAGACGAAGCCGAAGCTGGGCTTTCAAAGAAAGACTATGTCGAAGGTAGACTCCCAAACGAAAGATACGAGACCATGCCGAAGGTGGACTCGAAAAAGAAATACCAAGCCGAAGACGGACTTTTAAAGAAAGACTATGCCGAAGGAAGACTCTCAAACGAAAGATACGAGACCATGACGAAGGTGGACTCGAAAAAGAAAAGCCAAACGAAGGTGGGCTTTTAAAGAAAGACTATGCCGAAGGTAGACTCTCAAACGAAAGATATGAGACCATGCCGAAGGTGGACTCGAAAAAGAAAGACCAAGCCGAAGGTGGGATTTCAAAGAAAGACTATGCCGAAGGTAGACTCTCAAACAAAGATGCGAGACCATGCCGAAGGTGGACTCGAAAAAGATAGGCCAAGCCGAAGGTGGGCTTTCAAAGAAATACTATGCTGAAGGTAGACTCTCAAACGAAAGATATGAGACCATGCCGAAGGTGGACTCGAAAAAGAAAGACCAAGCCGAAGGTGGGCTTTCAAAGAAAGACTATGCCGAAGGTAGACTTTCAAACAAAGGATACGAGACCATGCCGAAGGTGGGCTCGAAAAAGAAAGACCAAGCCGAAGGTAGGCTTTCAAAGAATGACTATGCTGAAGGTAGACTTTCAAACAAAGGATACGAGACCATGCCGAAGGTGGGCTCGAAAAAGAAAGACCAAGCCGAAGGTGGGCTTTCAAAGAAAGACTATGCCGAAGGTAGACTTTCAATCAAAGGATACGAGACCATGCCGAAGGTGGACTCGAAAAAGAAAGGCCAAGCCGAAGGTGGGATTTCAAAGAAAGACTATGCCGAAGGTAGACTCTCAAACGAAAGATACGAGACCATGCCAAAGGTGGACTCGAAAAAGAAAGACGAAGCCGAAGCTGGGCTTTCAAAGAAAGACTATGTCGAAGGTAGACTCTCAAACGAAAGATACGAGACCATGCCGAAGGTGGACTCGAAAAAGAAAGACCAAGCCGAAGACGGGCTTTTAAAGAAAGACTATGCCGAAGGAAGACTCTCAAACGAAAGATACGAGACCATGACGAAGGTGGACTCGAAAAAGAAAAGCCAAACGAAGGTGGGCTTTTAAAGAAAGACTATGCCGAAGGTAGACTCTCAAACGAAAGATATGAGACCATGCCGAAGGTGGACTCGAAAAAGAAGGACCAAGCCGAAGGTGGGATTTCAAAGAAAGACTATGCCGAAGGTAGACTCTCAAACGAAAGATACGAGACCATGCCGAAGGTGGACTCGAAAAAGAAAGGCCAAACGAAGGTGGGCTTTTAAAGAAAGACTATGCCGAAGGTAGACTCTCAAATGAAAGATATGAGACCATGCCGAAGGTGGACTCGAAAAAGAAAGACCAAGCCGAAGGTGGGCTTTCAAACAAATGACTATGCCGAAGGTAGACTCTCAAACGAAAGATACGAGACCATGCCGAAGGTGGACTTGAAAAAGAAAGACCAAGCCGAAGGTGGGCTTTCAAAGAAAGACTATGCCGAAGGTAGACTCTCAAACGAAAGATACGAGACCATGCCGAAGGTGGACTCGAAAAAGAAAGACCAAACCGAATGTGGGCTTTCAAAGAAAGACTATGCCGAAGGTAGAATTTCAATCAAAGGATACGAGACCATGCCGAAGGTGGACTCGAAAAAGAAAGGCCAAGCCGAAGGTGGGATTTCAAAGAAAGACTATGCCGAAGGTAGACTCTCAAATGAAAGATACGAGACCATGCCGAAGGTGGACTCGAAAAAGAAAGACGAAGTCGAAGTTGGGCTTTCAAAGAAAGACTATGCCGAAGGTAGACTCTCAAACGAAAGATACGAGACCATGCCGAAGGTGGACTCGAAAAAGAAAGACCAAGCCGAAGATGGGCTTTCAAAGAAAGACTATGCCGAAGGTAGACTCTCAAACGAAAGATACGAGACCATGCCGAAGGTGGACTCGAAAAAGAAAGACCAAGCCGAAGGTGGGCTTTCAAAGAAAGACTATGCCGAAGGTAGAATTTCAATCAAAGGATACGAGACCATGCCGAATTTGGACTCGCAAAAGAAAGGCCAAGCCGAAGGTGGGATTTCAAAGAAAGACTATGCCGAAGGTAGACTCTCAAACGAAAGATACGAGACCATGCCGAAGGTGGACTCGAAAAAGAAAGATGAAGTCGAAGTTGGGCTTTCAAAGAAAGACTATGCCGAAGGTAGACTCTCAAACGAAAGATACGAGACCATGCCGAAGGTGGACTCGAAAAAGAAAGACCAAGCCGAAGATGGGCTTTTAAAGAAAGACTATGCCGAAGGTAGACTCTCAAACGAAAGATACGAGACCATGACGAAGGTGGACTCGAAAAAGAAAGACCAAGCCGAAGGTGGGCTTTCAAAGAAAGACTATGTCGAAGGTGGACTTTCAAACAAAGGATACGAGACCATGCCAAAGGTGGGCTCGAAAAAAGAAAGACCAAGCCGAAGGTGGGCTTTTAAAGAAAGACTGTGCCGAAGGTAGACTTTCAAACAAAGGATACGAGACCATGCCGAAGGTGGACTTGAAAAAGAAAGACCAAGCCGAAGGTGGGCTTTCAAAGAAAGACTATGCCGAAGGTAGACTTTTAAACGAAGGATACGAGACCATGCCGAAGGTGGGCTCGAAAAAGAAAGACCAAGCCGAAGGTGGGCTTTCAAAGAAAGACTATGCCGAAGGTAGACTTTCAAACAAAGGCTACGAGACCATGCCGAAGGTGGGCTCGAAAAAGAAAGACCAAGCCGAAGGTGGGCTTTCAAAGAAAGACTATGCCGAAGGCAGACTCTCAAAGCAAAGGATACGAGACCATGTCGAAGGTGGACTCGAAAAAGAAAGGCCAAGCGAAGGTGGCCTTTCAAAGGAAGACTATGCCGAAGGTAGACTCTCAAACGAAATATACGAGACCATGCCGAAGGTGGGCTCGAAAAAGAAAGACCAAGCCGAAGGTGGGCTTTCAAAGAAAGACTATGCCGAAGGTAGACTTTCAAACAAAGGCTACGAGACCATGCCGAAGGTGGGCTCGAAAAAGAAAGACCAAGCCGAAGGTGTGTCGCTCCCGGGATTTTCATCCTAGTACAAACGCGAAAGTGGCACCGAAACAGAGTCGCCAGCAATGTGTATTTATCCCAAGAGAGGGAATGGAAACACCGCGTAAACCTGAGAGAAAGGAAAAGCATGGTCTTACGACCAAGAGAAGTGGGTAAGGGAGTCGGTTACGCGAGAGGAAGGTATTAGCACCCCCTCACGTCCATCGTACCCGATGGGATCCACGTTTGCTTGTCTCGATCAAAGGGTGTAAGGAAAGGATACTGGAAAGGGAACTGCTAGCTGGAGAACTGGAAAAGGAAAGGAGAGAAAAAGAGAAACAAGTGTAGGGAAAATAAAAGAAGTGCTCGCATGGGCCCTACCCCACTGCCTACGTATCTCATCGGGAGCATGAGAATCAGAGCGACGTAGTTCCCCTCACTAGGGATGGATTGTTTGTGTTTTTTAGAGAACGGCTGACGTTCTAGCTCAGGTGTTGCAGGCTCGCTGGTCCGAGTGCGTTACCATCTTGCAAGAGAACGAGTAGAAGCGCGTTCGTGCGTTGAGAGTGAATGAGGTGAGAAAAGAATTCCCGAAGGAAAGACGTTATTGCTCGTTTTTGTCTTTTAGAAAGAAACGTTTTGGATTTGTTTGCATACGACAGTGTATCCAAATCTTAGTCATCGGAATGTGTACATTATCACATTCCAAGATGGAATGGGTAAGGAAGCACACTAAGAGTGAAGAAGACCCCCACACTTAGCTCCAATTGTCAAGGTTCAAACACACTAGCATACTTGTGTTTATTAAGTGTTTTGGTTAATTAAGAAATGAAGAAGTGTTTTTTATTATTTGCACCTTCAACAAATATTGCATTTAAGTCCCTCATACAAGATCAAATATGTAACACATTGACCTAAAATGGGCCATATGCTACACATCTTAAGATTATAAGAGAAGACCCCTTATAACCTTTTCTTTATATGAAAGGCCTAAATGCAATAAATGCCCACCTTTATTATATATTTTGAATTTTCTTTGAGATGAGAAAAGAGACTCAAGAGAGGATAAAGGTAAAAATCTATATGGACTAAGACTCAATCCTAATTGAAGATTAAAGGGAGTGATCCTAAAGGTTTGTGAGGTTTCAACCTAAAATCTAAAGAAAGAAAGAATTAAACAATTCACTTCCAAAGTAGAAGATGAATTGTAATTCAAAAAGGGAAAGTAATGAGTTATTAAAAGAAAGCACATAAGTGCTTAGCAAAACACAAAATGGAATTGTAAAAGAGAAAGGATAGAAGTTGAATGTGGATTCCTTATCCACACTCAATTGAAACTTACCAAAGCCCCTACATGGTTAGCACAATCACTTACAAGTAAAGTAAGAAAATATAATGAACAAATCAAATTCAAACAAGTTGACAAACAAAGTAAAATGAGATTGAATGCTATACATGCTTCCAAGTCAGAATGTAACTCATATTTACACAACCTAATGTTGTCCTAAATGAGCATACCAAATCATGCAAACAAAATCTCAATCCAACAAGAAGCAAAGAAGAAAAGGTGAAGTGATGTGAATGTGGTTCATACTTGTGAATCAAGTGACTTAAGGTGCAAGATAAACATCAAACATGCAAAGATGAAACCCAAATGTCACAATCAGAAGTCAATTAACATGCTATACATCCTCAAACAAAACCACAACTCATGGCACAAGTGCCTTCATGATCAAGCAAACCAAACATGAGGCATGCATTCACAAAATGAACAAGTTAAACTTCATGCTTCAAACAAATAGCAAACATGCTTCAAAAATTATGAATTTCACCAATCAAACACCTTAAACACATGCCATTAACATATCAAGTCCACAAGCAATGAATCAGAACCAAAGTCACTCAACAATTAGGTCAAAGTCTCATGGAAGTTTCATGCATTCATGCTCAAAGCAACACATCAAAAGTCATCCAAAAAAGACTTAAAAAATCATCTCATAAATCTCAAACATACCTCAACATATTGTGACCACAATGCAAAAAGAAAGGCATCAAAATCATTTTTTATGATCAAGAACAAAAATGCACAAAATCATATGTCACATTAAGTATGCATACAAATGGAAATTCAAAAGAAATAATGGAACAGGGGCAAAATGGTCATAAAATCAGAAAATAAAATCATAGAAAATTTCCTAAATGTTTTAAGAATACACATGAATTTTTGTAGAATTTTCCAATATGTTTTGGTATTTTTAAAAGTTAGAAATCAAACGTGTATGAAAATGAAAATAAAAATAAAATGCAATATGAGAGGGGAGTATGAATATAGCAAATCAGCATGTTCAAATCACATGGGCCTCAAAATTGGGGGGTGTAATTATCAATCTGAATAAGGTCCAATTCAGCGCATAACACAATAGCAAGCATGCACTTCAGTCAACAGAAATTGACTCATTCTCAGCCAATGGATCAAGTCAAGGTCAATGCGTGGTCAAAGTAATTAAATCCAAGGCACACACGTGAAGGACCACACTCCATACCATGCACTACACCACACGCATGTCACTCTGATTAAAAAAAAAACACGTGCAAGGCATGCTCATTTTAATGCGCTGGCACCACTGTGGCCACACGATGATGAAAAATCAACGGACACGATTAAAACACACCAAAACCCTAGCATCCAAGATCACCGGCCGGAGATGACCTCCGGTCACCTTCTCCGGTCACACCTCCACCGTCTGCAACCTCCAATCTTCCAGAATTCCACAAATGATATACCAAAATGAAGCTGAGCTCACATACATCATGAATGTGCAATCAACTTTCATAGATCACGCATGTACAACACAAACCGAACCAAAACATTTTGCCCTAAAATCTCATCTAAACTCCTAAAGAGCCTATCAACTAGTCAGGACTCACGCATAGCCTCTAATAAGCTCTAAACATCATAAAGCAAGCTAAAACAACAAGAACTTATGCAATCAAGTTGGAGTAATTGGAACCTGAAATTTGCAGAACTTTGAAACAAAAGAAAACCAGAGATCCACTCTTGATCTTTGAGCTTGATTCGTGCAAAATAAATGCAGTTGAGCCTTGAGATATTGAGAACAGAGAGAGATTCAAGGCTGAGCAATACTTGAAATCTTGAGGACTGTGTGGAAAACTTCTTCAATCCAATGCCATTGATGATGATGATGATGAAGTAAGATGGAGGATGATGAGGTTCGTGTACAGAGAGAGAGAAAAATGGAGAGAAACTGAGAGAGAGAAAAGAGAAGTTTTTGGAGTGAATGTGAAAAAATGAGAACTGAAAATGAATTGTGAAGTGTGATTTTGTTTTATAATTTGAGTTAACCACGGTTTGGTGAGTGAGTTAAATGAGTCCAAGTTGGGTTAATTGAGTCCACCCTAACTAACTGAGCCAAGTTAGTTAGGGGACGAGTTGGTCATGGCTGGGTTATGGTGATGAAGGTTCATGGAGTTATGGTGAGGAGCAATTGCAAGGAATGGTGATGATGAGTTGTTCTGGTGTGGCAGCTTGATAAACTTGTTTCACAAGTTTTGTTCTTCCTCTTTAGTGTATGGAAACAACATGGATAGCACGTGCTGCTCAAGTTTGTAAGGGGATGTTGGCTTAAATGAGGAAAGGAATAAAGAGTGTACATGTGAATTCTGAAACAATCAACCACAACCATGTTTATTTTCTGGTTTTATGACAGCTTGAAACCAATGCAATCATGGTGATTTGATGATGGAATTCTCTCAAATCCATGGATGATTTGATGTGTTTTTGGAGTCATTGGAAACAGGAGATGTAATGCTACATGTTTGGTGTGAAAATTGAATGGAAATGATGCTTGGAACATGCCTAAAAATGACCATAAACAGATGTAAAACAAACTGATGTATGGGCGAGCAATTTGGGGCATGGCCTGGCAAGTTGGCCTAGTGATTTTCAGCATAATCACACCAACTTTAGACCCATCTTTCTATTTCATAACTTGGTCAAATCAAAATTTGTCCAACATGAACATTGAAGATAAGACTACATAGAACAACTTTGATGTTGAAAATTTTCTCATTAGAGGCCTCTAACCATGAGAAAAATGAATGGACATTTGGCCCACCACACGTTTGTAAAAATGACTGCGCGCAGACCTGGCCAAGCTTGGTCAAGACATGGTTTTTGGCCTACTTTCCTCCAACTTTGATTAATCATATCTCCCTCAATTTTTGTCCAATGGAGATGTTATACCCATGGATTTGAAGCTTAAAGCAAGATCTTTCATTGAGGCAGAGTGGAGTTTTCATTTGATGCTTCCATTTTGAATGGCCTTGGTTCCAATTCTGATGCCAAATGGCCAAAACTTGCTATTTTTAGTAACCCTACTTCATCCAAAAATGGCAACTTTCCAAATCTTGATTTTTTCATGATTCCTTTGGAGTTTCTTGATCAAATTTTGTACATTGGTCACATATAACATGAATTTCATGAATTTGGCTTTAAAAAGTCAAGAGTTGACTTTTTCCTCTGATTATTTGACTTTGCCCCAATTTCTCTGATTCTTGATCTTTCTTCCAATTGAATCACTTCTAAAACCAATTGAGATGCAATCTTCCACATCCCTATACCTAGGGACATATAGGGAACCATGACATCAAGTCTTGCCCAAAAAATCAAGGATTCCCTGATTTAATGGGAAACCCTAGTTTTGGTGCCCACCTCCTAGGAGAAAAATGTGCAGTCTCCAATTTCAAATTCCTCAGAGTATGTTGTGTATCCTCTTAAAGGATGATGAGAAATGCCACTTTAGGATGATTTTGGATCAATGAGCTATCTCTTTTGAGGGTTTTCCTTCAATTTTTGAACCTCTTGCATAGTGAAAGATGTAGTGCTTCAACCTCCCATTGAATCTCACTTCCTTGAGGTTTTGGAAGATCAATTGAGATAGTATGAGACATGAGAGACCTCTTGGCTTGCCTAGAGCCAACTTGATTGACCTTTTGTGCTTTGAATGATTCCTAGATTGTCCACCTTCCACATGATCACATGCCCTAATGGTAAGAAGGATGCCATGCTTCATTTTTCTATGTTAAATGCAATGCAATGCTAATGAGATGGATATGATATGATAAATGATAATGCCATGCTATGATGCCAAAAAAGGAGAGTAAATTTTGGGGTATTACAGCTGCCCCTATTCAAGCGCTGTAGACCTGAATGCCTGAAAGCAATTGCTTTCGGACTTTCAAGGTATATAGTGATTGAATACCAAATATAACCAAAAATTTGCTCTGGGTGATGAAGAAGAAAAGGGATATAAACCCAACGAGACTGCTGGATTGAATCTTCGATGAAACGTCGGAGAGATCTGTCTTTTGAACGATGCCAGACGACTACTGGCTTGCCACGCTGCTGGTGGACTTTAATACTGTCTTTTATGCAATTCCAGACGACTACTGGCCTGCCACACTACTGGTGGACTTTGGAAATGTCTTTTTGAACGACGCCAGACGACTACTGGCTTGCCACACTGCTGGTGGACTTTAATAATGTCTTTTATGCAACTCCAGACGACTACTGGCCTGCCACACTGCTGGTGGACTTTGATAACGTCTTTTGAACGACGCCAGACGACTACTGGCTTGCCACACTACTGGTGGACTTTGCAGCTTCGTGCCACCCGAAGATGGACTTTTGCCAATCCACTGTTGGATTTTTGCCACCCGAAGACGGACTTTTGCCAATCCACTGTTGGACTTTTGCCACCCGAAGACGGACTTTTGCCAATCCACTGTTGGACTTTTAGAATATGCCACCCTTAGATGGACCTTTCGCCAATCCACTGTTGGACTTTTGCCACCCGAAGACGGACTTTTGCCAATCCACTGTTGGACTTTTGCCACCCGAAGACGGACTTTTGCCAATCCACTGTTGGACTTTTGCCACCCGAAGACGGACTTTTGCCAATCCACTGTTGGACTTTTGCCACCCGAAGACGGACTTTTGCCAATCCACTGTTGGACTTTTAGCTGCTTTGCCACCCGAAGATGGACCTTTGCCAATCCACTGTTGGACTTTTGCCACCCGAAGACGGACTTTTGCCAATCCACTGTTGGACTTTTGCCACCCGAAGACGGACTTTTGCCAATCCACTGTTGGACTTTTGCCACCCGAAGACGGACTTTTGCCAATCCACTGTTGGACTTTTAGAATATGCCACCCTTAGATGGACCTTTCGCCAATCCACTGTTGGACTTTTGCCACCCGAAGACGGACTTTTGCCAATCCACTGTTGGACTTTTGCCACCCGAAGACGGACTTTTGCCAATCCACTGTTGGACTTTTGGAATATGCAACATTGCATTACTCTCTGCATCTGTGTCAGACATCTATGCTGACTCTGCTGAGGAGCGAAGACCAATGAAATGACTTGACTTTAGAGGTTCCTGAGAGGATAATATCTCTGCTGGCGAATGGATGAACAATCCGTCTGCTTCGAATTGTCAAGCTTGCCAAAAATAAATTGGACTTTAAGATATGAGGGAATGACGACTCTGCCAGGAATTATTCCATCTGTTTGGGGGAACGAATTCTGGTCACAGCGATTCCGCTGGGGATGAGAATTTTTAAATGACGTCCTGCTGGGGAAATGAGCCATTAAAACTCTGCTTGGGGATTTATTCAACCCAAGATCCTTTATAGGGATTATCAACCTTCTGACCCGGCTAGGGAAAGGCTGTACCATCCTTGTTGAGGAATAGATTCTGTCGATCTGATAAACCTCTGCGGAGAGAACAACAACTCAGCTGGAAGTTGCTGACAAGATTCGATGCTGACCTCTGTGGGGATACCATGACCAGAGATACGATCTTGCTGGGTATCAGGGCTATTCTGCCAGGGATATGCAAATCCTGGTTAGAACATTCTACTGCAACTTGCTAGAAAGAGTCCTTAGAGATCTGTTGGGGAAACCCAAAGCAAATCCACAGTAGTCTGCTGAAGAATATGACTGTCAAGCTTAGGATGAGTACCACAATGCCCCATGTTAGGCGAGCTTTCCCTTTGGACAATTCCGTTGGGGATGACGAGTTTATAACAAACTCTGCTGGAGAAAACTGCTTTAAAGCGTCTCATGTTGGGGAATGCCTTCCGAGAGGATTTTACAGAAGACCAACTGTCCTCAAACTCTACTGGGGGTGACCAACACTTCATGCTGGGGAAACAATCATGCCCCATGCTTGGACAACACAACAATTCGTCCCCGCAAAGGATGTCATAAGAGGATTTTACAGAAGATCTAGCCTCTTCAAACTCTTGTGACTTCGCTGGGGATAATGACCATCAGTTTCGGTGTCGACGAGACCACTCTTTTGGGGAACCTGTGACCGTTATCGACATAGAAAAGCTTGTAGCTGTTGGAAGTACTGAATGAGAGAATCGACTTAATAAGATGCAACGGTACCCAGTTGAACTTAATTCACTGATATCGACCCGTTATGAACAATCGTCGACCGAACGATGAACGCCGATCTCCTTACCCATAATTGCCCCAGTCTTTTGCATGGGGTGATTTCTTGCTGGTCTTGTGCTTAAAATCATCTGCACCTGCTACCTGCAACAAAAGAATATGCCCACATGCCCCGAATATTGCGTGGCTAGAATCCACCATCCGGGAGTATTCAACATTCGAAGTAATTTCAAATATTTTTTCTGCGCATGTTATTGTAAGGCTGCCATGTTTTCAAATGCAATGTTTTATCAAAAATTAGGACGTTTTTGCAAACAAAGCAATAAAACAAAAATAGGAGGCTTTTTACTGAAATTCAATTTATTGACTGAGAGCCCAGAATAGGCAATTACATCTGGAAGCAATCCCTGGAAAGAGGTGATCGCTGAAAATTGAGAAAAGAAACTATCCTAATGGCAATGTGAAAACGGAATTCCACTGAGTTTCCATTCTGTTATGACCAGTATGTCTTCAAAACTCCCCGACCTTGCCTTCTGAGGAATGATCAGACCGATTCCTATTCTTCAGAACGTCAGTTGTTCAAACGGTAATGGGTACAGATAACTCAGACTGTAGTCATTCGCTTAAATCCCTCTTTTGTGTGGACCGCCCTTTCAGGTTTTCGATCCACCAGGATACCCTTTTTTGCCTAAGTTGCCCTTTCGGGTTTTCAACTTACCGGGTGTACACATTTTTCAATTATATCCCTAATTTTTGCCCGAACCTTATTCTGTTTTTGGTTCGCCGGGATGCCCTTTTTTGCCTGGATTTTTTATTTTTATTATCCAGCGGGTCTATTCATGCGAAGTATTTTTTGACTACGTCCGAGTTGACAGGGGATGAAAAGTCTTCGCCATCCATGGTTGTAAGCAATAAAGCTCCGCCCGAAAAGACCTTTTTAACCACGAATGGACCTTCATAATTAGGAGTCCATTTGCCCCTGTGATCTGTATTGGGAGGAAGGATCCTTTTGAGTACCACATCTCCGACTTTATAAACCTGAGGACGCACCTTTTGGTCAAATGCCTGCTTCATTCTGCGCTGGTATAGTTGCCCATGACATACAGCCGCCAATCGCTTTTCCTCAATAAGGCTCAACTGATCAAATCTGGCTCGTACCCATTCAGCTTCATCTAGCTTAACATCCATCATGACTCTGAGGGACGGAATCTCTACTTCAACCGGTAGCACTGCCTCCATACCATATACAAGTGAGAATGGGGTTGCCCCAGTGGATGTGCGTACCGACGTTCGATACCCATGCAAAGCAAATGGTAACATCTCATGCCAATCTTTGTACGTGACAACCATCTTCTGTACAATCTTCTTGATATTTTTGTTGGCCGCTTCGACCGCGCCATTCATCTTTGGGCGGTACGGAGAAGAATTATGATGTTCGATTTTGAAGTCCCGGCATAACTCAGCCATCATCTTATTATTCAAATTAGAACCATTATCAGTAATGATTCTTTCGGGAACTCCATATCGGCAAACGATATCCCGTTTTAAGAAACGAGCGACCACTTGTTTAGTAACATTGGCATAGGATGCGGCTTCAACCCATTTGGTGAAGTAATCAATTGCCACCAAGATGAAACGATGACCATTGGAAGCTGTGGGCTCAATCTTTCCGATCATATCAATGCCCCACATGGCAAACGGCCAAGGCGACGACATGATGCTCAACGGATTTGGAGGTACATGCACTTTATCTGCGTAGATCTGGCATTTATGGCATTTGCGGGCATATTTGCAACAATCTGACTCCATAGTCAACCAATAATATCCCGACCTTAACAACTTTTTAGCCATTGCATGCCCTCCGGCATGGGTACCGAAAGAGCCTTCGTGCACTTCAATCATCAACAAGTCTGCTTCATGTTTATCCACACATCTAAGCAGGACCGTGTCAAAATTTCTTTTATACAGCACGCCATCTTTGTTCAAGAAGAAACTACCAGCTAACCTTCTCAACGTCTTCCTGTCTTTGGACGATGCCCCTGACGGGTACTCTTGACTTTTCAAGAAACACTTAATGTCATGAAACCATGGCTTGTCATCAGACGTTGCATCGACCGCAAACACAAATGCTGGTCTGTCAAGGCGGGATACCTCAATCTTAGGTACATGGTTCCATCCTTGCACTTTGATTATGGAAGACAAAGTGGCCAAGGCATCAGCGAACCTATTCTCATCTCGAGGAATATGGTACAGTTTCACCGTTGTGAAAAATGTCAGCAATCTCCTCGTATAATCTCTATACGGCATTAGATTTGCTTGGTGCGTGTACCAACTCCCTTTCACTTGATTGATTACCAAAGCTGAATCACCGAATATATCAAGGGTCTTAATCCGTAGATTAATCGCCTCCTCGATCCCCATTATACAAGCTTCGTACTCTGCTTCATTGTTGGTGCATCCGAAAGTTATTCGGGCAGTGAACGGCATATGAACACCTTCCGGCGTGATAAGAACTGCTCCAACTCCGCACCCATTCATATTGACAGCCCCATCAAACATCAGACTCCATTTGGATTCAGGGTCTGGCCCCTCCTCCGGAAGTGGTTCCTCACAGTCCTTAGCTTTGAGAAACATGATGTCCTCATCAGGGAAGTCAAACTTCATGGGTTGGTAATCATCAATCGGCTGTTGCGCGAGATAGTCGGACAAGATACTTCCTTTGATGGCCTTTTGTGAAGTGTACTGAATGTCATACTCTGTCAAGACCATTTGCCACCGTGCAACTCTGCCTGTCAATGCTGGTTTCTCGAAAATATACTTGATAGGATCCATTTTTGAAATCAACAAGGTCGTGTGCCTAACCATATATTGCCTCAATCGCTTAGCGGCCCATGCAAGCGCACAGCATGTCTTTTCAAGCATTGAGTATCGGGACTCACAATCATTGAACTTTTTGCTCAGGTAGTAAATAGCATGCTCCTTCCTACGTGTCTCGTCATGTTGACCGAGAACACAACCCATGGAACCTTCAAGCACTGTCAGATACATTATCAGCGGTCTCCCTTCAACTGGAGGCATTAGAATCGGAGGTTCCTGCAAGTATTCTTTTATCTTATCGAATGCCAATTGGCAATCGTCATTCCACCTGACCGTTTGATCTTTCCTTAACAATTTAAATATTGGTTCGCACGTGGCTGTTAGGTGAGATATGAACCTCGCAATGTAGTTCAATCTACCCAAGAAACCACGAACCTCTTTTTCTGTTCTCGGTTCAGGCATTTCTTGTATTGCTTTCACCTTAGCAGGATCAACCTCGATTCCTCTTTCGCTCACAATGAAACCCAGCAACTTTCCAGAACGCACCCCAAACGTGCACTTGTTTGGGTTTAATCTCAGACGGAACTTTCTCAACCTTTCAAACAGCTTTTTCAGATTAACCAGATGTTCCTCTTCTGTTCTCGACTTGGCAATCATATCATCTACATAACATTCGATCTCCTTATGAATCAAGTCATGAAACAATGTCACCATCGCCCGCTGGTACGTTGCCCCTGCGTTTTTCAACCCAAAAGGCATTACTTTATAACAATATGTACCCCACGGAGTAATGAACGTGGTCTTCTCCATATCTTCAGGTGCCATCTTGATCTGGTTGTACCCGGAGAACCCGTCCATAAATGAGAACACTGAAAATTGAGCTGTATTATCGACCAGCACATCAATATGAGGTAGTGGAAAATCATCTTTCGGGCTAGCTTTATTAAGATCTCGATAATCCACACACATTCTCACTTTTCCATCTTTCTTCGGTACTGGCACGATGTTGGCTACCCATGGAGGATACTTTGTCACAGCAAGAAAACCAGCATCCCACTGCTTCTGGACTTCCTCCTTAATCTTTAAAGCCATGTCGGGGTGAGTCCGACGAAGTTTCTGCTTGACTGGCGGACATTCTTCTCTCAATGGCAGCCTGTGCACAACAATATCTGTATCCAACCCCGGCATGTCTTGATACGACCAGGCGAAGATGTCAACATACTCGCGCAACATTTCCATCAAAGTTTGCTTCACATCTGCTTGCAAGCTGGCACCAATCCTGATCTCTTTCTTGGCGTCCTTGGTACCAATATTGATGATTTCTACAGTCTCCTGATGAGGCTGGATGACCCTTTCCTCCTGTTTCAACAATCTGGCCAGTTCTTCAGGGAGTTCACAATCTTTCTCATCCCCTTCTTCGGCTTGATAAATCGGATTGTCAAAGTCATACATGGCCATATCAAAATCGTTATCAGTGGTATCCGGAGGATCAAGTCTGCATGAACGGGTTCATGCCTTATTTTAGAATTTATTTTTAAGCAAAACAAAAGAAAATGAAACATTGCCATTTTATATTTTTTGTGCAAAAATAAAAGCTGAAAGACAGGGAACAAAATTTGATTGCAAAACGTCCTTTATTAATGATTAAACATTGCAAATGCAACCATGGTGGCCCTACAAATGAATCTATACGCCTTGGGCAGAGCGCAAGATTTTGTCATGCATTATGGTTAGAAAAAACAAAGAAAAATTACTCTGTCTGAAGAGTAACCCGGATGACTTCTTCAACGAACCAGTTTTGCACTTGTTGTCCCGGAACATGAGGGCATACCCAATTGTCCAGGTCACAATCACTGTCAACACTATCCTCTGTGGCTGCACAAGACTGGTCCATGTAGATAATTCCCCCACTATTGAAAGTAATGGGTCCCCTGCTCCCCGCATCTGAAGTTGTAGAGGGATGATAACCAATACCAAATTTGTCTTCCTTCATTGGGGTCTCTATCAACCTGCCCCAACCTTGGGCGTTGCCTGCCCTGACGACTTCGACAGCTTGTTTGTAAGATGAAATAGAGGTACCAGCCCCAACTGGTACAGAAGAAGACTCAGGTGCATCGTCAATGTTGACTGCTTCAAATGATTGGCACAGCATCTCATGAATTTCCCCATCCATTTCAATGTACTTGAATGTGGACAAGTGACTCACAAAGATGTCTTCCTCCCCACACACTGTCACAACCTGCCCTTCACACTCATACTTCAGCTTTTGATGTAGAGTAGAAGTAACAGCCCCGACTCCGTGAATCCAAGGGCGTCCCAATAGGCAGCTATATGCAGGTTGTATGTCCATTACATGGAACGTGGATTTGAATACCTGTGGTCCAATTTGTACGGGCAATTCCACCTCACCAAACACAGATCGTCTGGTCCCATCGAATGCTCTGACCACCAATTCACTAGGCCTTAAGATCAAACCATCAACTTCCAGCTTCATTAATGCCTTCTTGGGCAAGACATTGAGTGACGAACCAGTGTCTACCAGTACATGAGATAACACTGCGCCCTTACACTCCATCGTGATATGCAAAGCCTTATTATGGTTTCTTCCTTCAACAGTCAAATCTCTACTTGTAAAGCCCAAGCCATGGCTGACATTAACATTGGAGATTACGCCCTCGAGCTGATTAACAGTAATTTCTTGCGGCACGTACGCACTCTTCAACACTTTCAACAACGCCTGCCGGTGCGCATCAGAGCACATCAATAGTGACAGGATTGAAATCTTTGAAGGGGTCTGATTCAGTTGGTCCACAATCTTATAATCGCTTTTCTTGATTATCTTCATAAATTCTTCCATTTCCTTATCAAAAGTAATCTTTGTCTCTGCTTCAGGTGTAGGTGCACTTTCAACCACCTGTTTACCCTTATCCTTTGCTGCAGCTTCTACCTCCTTATCACTTCTCAAGGTTTGGGGAGCGAACAACCTTCCACTCCTTGTAAAGCCCCCTACACCCCCTACGTTATCAACATTTGGGCTGACTGATGACTCAACTTCCTATTTTTTACCTTCGTAATATACATCTGCCCCATAGTGCCATGGGATAGCTTTCGTGGATGTGAACGGAATTGGTCCTGGCACCGTGATAGTGACAGGACTGGGCCCTTCTGGCGCAACACTCGCCACGGGAACTGCATTGACCGGCATTTGAATCTCAGCGGGAGTGTAATAGATGGTCACGGTTGATATCTCATCAGTGTCTTTCACGACTCTGTCGAACTGTAGACATCCTTCATCGATCAGATTCTGTAAACCCATCTTCAACTTATCACAGCCGTTCTCCTGATTCATACACTCAAAGCAATCTTGATTACAGCCCGGGAACACCTGTCCCTTCAATAAACGATCTTTTACAACCAACAAAGAAGTTTTCACTTGACGGATATCTGTCACCAGATTCAATCTCCTCCCATCTTCAATAGCGTACACATTTGCTGCACTATGATCAGGCATGGGATGCTGAGTAATATTAGGAGCGGGAGAGAAATTGATGGCTTTAGCATCAATCAAATCTTGTACTTTATGATGGAAAGCCCAGCATCTTTCAATGGAGTGCCCCTGAGCCCCTGAGTGGAACTCACAACGAGCATTAGCATCGAAGTTAGGTGGCAGGTTTCCAGCAACCGGAGCTTTCATAGTACGGAGTTCTACCAACTTTAACTCGAGTAGCCGGGGCAACAGCGCGGCATAAGTCATAGGGAGAGGATCCATCTTACGATCCCTCTGTCTAGACCTTTGCTGGAAAAAAGGTTGTTGCTGTTGAACTTGTTGTTGGGGTTGTTGTTTCTGAACAGACGGTGTGGGGATTGTCACAGCATCTACCTGATAATAAGCTCGAGAACGCCCTCTGCCTCGTCCTCTAAACACAGCATTCGTATCACCTTCTCTTCTTTTCTGGTTACTAGCAAACGGTTTCTTCGTCCCCGAAGAGCCAGCCCCACTCACATCCTGGATCTTTCCAAGCTTTAACAGACTTTCTATTCTTTCTCCCGCAATCACAATATCAGCAAATCCAGTTGACGGACAAGCAGCTAATCTATCCAGATAGGCCCCTTGCAAGGTGCCCATGAACATATCTGCCATTTCTCTGTCTGACAAGGGAGGTTGGACCTGGGCAGCCATTTCCCTCCACCTCTGTGCATATTCTTTGAAACTCTCCTTGGCATTCTGTGACAACCCCTGCAATTGAGTGCGGTTGGGCGCCATGTCAATATTATACTGGTATTGCTTCAGGAACGCTTCTGCCAGATCTTTCCAATTCTTCACAGCAGCTCTACTCAACTTCATGTACCAGGTCAAGGACGCCCCCGCCAGACTGTCCTGAAAATAGTGCATCCATAGCTTCTCGTCATCCGTATGGGCTGAAATCTTCCCAAAGTAAGCTTGAAGATGCGTTTGGGGACACGCATTGCCGTGATACTTATCAAAAGTGGGAGGTTTGAACTTAGGGGGAATTCTGACTCCTGAGACCAGCCCCAAGCTGGTAACATCAATACCCATAGAGTTCTTGCATTCTATGGCCCTGATCTTCTCTGCTAACTCATCATACCTTCGATCACCTTGATTACCCACATCAGCATCCAGCAGAGTAAATTGGTCTTCCAGAGTATCCTCAAGAGTAACACCAGCATGCCTACCATTTCCATTACCCCGATTGTTACCACCAGGAGGAGGGTTGCCACCGGGAGGAGGAATGCCATGTCCCTGTGAATTGTCATGATGATCACCTTCGGGCCCATTGTCGGGACGCTCTACCAGAAGCCTCAGTCTCTCCTGATTTTGCGCCATGCCAGTCATGAGGGTCATGAACTGGTCCATACGCGCCCTCATTTCCGCCAAATCACTTTGCACTTGATCCATGATTCTTACTTGATTCCTTCGCGTCGAATATCGGTGAATATGACTCTCCGCTATACTGCCTGAAACCAAATAAAGGTTAGAGACCCTGCAACGAGTACCTGAAAAGCAAGTAACAAAAATGCAAAATGATATGCAATGCCATGCAATGCCATGTTTGTCATTTCCGAGGTGCTTTATACCCTGATTCCAATCCCACCACAGAAATCTGAAGACCAGAAATTGTGATATAAAGAGACGTGTCATGGTCATGTGCTTGTGTGCAGCTATCTGATAAGGAATAATTCTGAATAAAACTGCTCATACTCATTCAACAAAGTATTCAAGTACATTTAAGAAAGGCTCATCCGCAAATGCAATACAAGGAAAAAAATGGATCCATCAACAAGCCTGATGGTAGCCATTAACAACAAAATACAGGGAAAAGAACATCAATCTGACAATTCCACATCCTTCAGCTTATCACTTGAGTATTTGATCTCCTCAAAAAGTATACGGGTACGCTGGTGATTCGGCTTTTCAATCATCTCTTTGATCAAGACATCCCTTTTCTCAAGAGCTTCAGTTAAAGAACCCACATGCAGCATCAGAGCTTCGTCATCACACACTCCTTTGTGTCTCTTTAGGCCGGCTTGCGTCTTGAGTATCTCCCTTTCTATCATGACTTCTTCAAGCTCTTTCTTGGTATTCTTCAACTGGCTTCTAGCTTCTTCTAACTGTTCTTGACTTTTACCGAGGCTTTCCCGATACTTTCTCCTCTGCTCATGTGCCTTTTTAAGCTCCTCGTCTTTAGTCTTCGACTGATCCTTTAACTCGGCATTTTCAATTCTGACTTCATCCCAAGCTTGACGAAGTTGAGCTAATGAATCCTTGCTTCGGGCTAAAGCCTGTTTTGTAATCTTGTGAGCCTGACTAGTGTCATCTGCTCCCAAAGTAAGTTTCCGAAAGTACCGAGCTCGGTCATCAAAATCTTCCTCTTTGTCAGCCAAGGTTTTTTCCGCTTTCAAGGCTCTCTTTTCCAACTCTTTGTTGTCAGCTAGAGCTTTCTGAAGACATCTGCTCATTCCAGAATTCTCTATCTGCAACTCTCTGACCATTTTCTTCCACTTCTCACATTCTTCAATAGCCACCATAGTGGGTTGTTCTGGCTGTACTGCACATAAAAGAGGTCCCCTTGAAAAGGGTAAAAGCAATTCCTTTACTTTCGTTTCAATCCACCTGTCATATTCAGGATAAGATCTACAATCTCCTTTTCCAAAAACTGCTTTTCCAATTTTGTGCTTATCTTTCCAAGCATTCACTACTTCTACCACCTTCGCATCTTTAGTTCCTGTAAAGAATAAAGATTCTTCCACATCTTGCTCTGTAGGAGGATATCTGGAAGCATACCCAAACTGTCGGATGGCCAAAACTGGATTATAATTAATCCCTCCTTTTCTGCCAATCAAAGGCACATTTGGAAAATTTCCGCATCTTGTGACAAGCTCTATTCTCAACAACCGGTGATCAAACCATACAATGTTATCAGCAGTTAAACTCATCAATCGTTTAGACCATTTCGCCACATCTTTGGTTTCCACAAAGGCACCTGTCTGAGGCAAATGTTTGAAAAACCAATGGCTCAGCAGTGGAGTACAACAACTAACAGATCCTCCCCTCCTTTTCTCATTCTTATAGTGCACGGAATGATAAAAATCTCCTAACAAAGTAGGGACTGGATTTTTAAGAACGAAAACTCTCGTTGCTTGCATATCCACAAAGTCTTGCTGATTGGGAAAGAAAACTAGGCCATATATGCAGAGAGCCAGAATGGAATTGTAAACCGTCCAATTTTTAGCACTTGCAGCCTCTTGGGCCTGTCCAGACAGAAATTCTAAATGAAATCCGCTAACTCCATTTTTACTGCTCACACCACTCTTTATCAATGTCTGATCCATTTGTAAAGCAGCAGCAATTTCTTTTACGCTGGGAGAACTACCAGAGAAGAATGGTATTGCCGACGTGATCGGAATTCCCAAAATAAATGAGAATTCTTCCAGTGTTGGCATCAAAATGTAATCTGAAAAAAGAAAGCACCTCAACGAAGGCTCGTAGAACTGCAGCAGAGTGTGTAAAGCATCATGTTCATACTTGGTGATTGTACGGACCATCCCAACCAAATTCCCGTAGCTCTTCTGAAACCTATCAAGAATACCCGGACCAGCCATATCTATAACTTTGAGCAATGAATCCAAGACAGGATCTGGAAACTTGTAAGACACATTGTTCTTTCTCTCGGCGACGATCTCTGTTGAACCCATGGATTGGAATCAGAAATGTATTATGCACCTGAAAATGACAAACATAACTGTTATGATATGATAATGCAATGCAAAAGGGCATGTGATCAGGTAATCAAGTGTCGGTGTCTGTATTGAACTGTGTGCACTGTGTCTCTGTACTGAATCTGGCAATATCTGAGATGAACACTTAAATCACTGTCATAGGATACAATGTCTGAAATCATCATAGAATCACAAGTAAGGTAGGTAGGAGGCTGGGTTTCCTGCAAACCTGTAAACATCCCGCCCATACTCACATGTGGTTCTTAGAAAATAAGGCTTGTCAGCTTCGGAGGTTTGAGAAGCAATAGCACATTCAGCCCGTAGGATACAATGCTATGCCAATCAAAGAGGTCGTCCACTGACTCCCCTTAGAAAATAAAAGTCATCCTATGCAAGTTCCAAAGTGGGCCCTCGGGTGCGAATGGGTTTGCCACAGAATGTGGTCTGCCATTGTCACCACTAAAAAGGGATATTTCCACTAAGGTCCTCATGATCGGTCACTAGAGTCGACAGCTCTCTAGATCTACATCCTGGAATACGCAAGATGCGCATGCCACGACGTGTCCCAAGATAGCCTCGTCTAGCTGTGAATTTCGTGAACACCCAACGCACTCCAAACGGCACGTAGGTCCCACTACTCTCCACTCTAATTCTAAGTGTATACTCAAGCCTGTGTAATGGGCTTATCTCTCAGAAATCCCATCCCGCCAAACAGAAAATAGCACAGTCCAGTATAGCATAATATATCATATGAAATGAAAATGCTAAAATACGGTAAATACAGTAATGTACAGTAAAGCAGTAAATAACCATACAATAAAACAGTAAATACAACACAACAGTAAACACCCAATGAAAGAAAAACAGACAAGCGCTAGGATTGACTCGCTTAGGGATGGACCAGCAATAGGTCAACCTCAAATTGTCCCCAGCAGAGTCGCCAGCTGTCGCTCCCGGGATTTTCATCCTAGTACAAACGCGAAAGTGGCACCGAAACAGAGTCGCCAGCAATGTGTATTTATCCCAAGAGAGGGAAAGGAAACACCGCGTAAACCTGAGAGAAAGGAAAAGCATGGTCTTACGACCAAGAGAAGTGGGTAAGGGAGTCGGTTACGCGAGAGGAAGGTATTAGCACCCCCTCACGTCCATCGTACCCGATGGGATCCACGCTTGCTTGTCTCGATCAAAGGGTGTAAGGAAAGGATACTGGAAAGGGAACTGCTAGCTGGAGAACTGGAAAAGGAAAGGAGAGAAAAAGAGAAACAAGTGTAGGGAAAATAAAAGAAGTGCTCGCATGGGCCCTACCCCACTGCCTACGTATCTCATCGGGAGCATGAGAATCAGAGCGACGTAGTTCCCCTCACTAGGGATGGATTGTTTGTGTTTTTTAGAGAACGGCTGACGTTCTAGCTCAGGTGTTGCAGGCTCGCTGGTCCGAGTGCGTTACCATCTTGCAAGAGAACGAGTAGAAGCGCGTTCGTGCGTTGAGAGTGAATGAGGTGAGAAAAGAATTCCCGAAGGAAAGACGTTATTGCTCGTTTTTGTCTTTTAGAAAGAAACGTTTTGGATTTGTTTGCATACGACAGTGTATCCAAATCTTAGTCATCGGAATGTGTACATTATCACATTCCAAGATGGAATGGGTAAGGAAGCACACTAAGAGTGAAGAAGACCCCCACACTTAGCTCCAATTGTCAAGGTTCAAACACACTAGCATACTTGTGTTTATTAAGTGTTTTGGTTAATTAAGAAATGAAGAAGTGTTTTTTATTATTCGCACCTTCAACAAATATTGCATTTAAGTCCCTCATACAAGATCAAATATGTAACACATTGACCTAAAATGGGCCATATGCTACACATCTTAAGATTATAAGAGAAGACCCCTTATAACCTTTTCTTTATATGAAAGGCCTAAATGCAATAAATGCCCACCTTTATTATATATTTTGAATTTTCTTTGAGATGAGAAAAGAGACTCAAGAGAGGATAAAGGTAAAAATCTATATGGACTAAGACTCAATCCTAATTGAAGATTAAAGGGAGTGATCCTAAAGGTTTGTGAGGTTTCAACCTAAAATCTAAAGAAAGAAAGAATTAAACAATTCACTTCCAAAGTAGAAGATGAATTGTAATTCAAAAAGGGAAAGTAATGAGTTATTAAAAGAAAGCACATAAGTGCTTAGCAAAACACAAAATGGAATTGTAAAAGAGAAAGGATAGAAGTTGAATGTGGATTCCTTATCCACACTCAATTGAAACTTACCAAAGCCCCTACATGGTTAGCACAATCACTTACAAGTAAAGTAAGAAAATATAATGAACAAATCAAATTCAAACAAGTTGACAAACAAAGTAAAATGAGATTGAATGCTATACATGCTTCCAAGTCAGAATGTAACTCATATTTACACAACCTAATGTTGTCCTAAATGAGCATACCAAATCATGCAAACAAAATCTCAATCCAACAAGAAGCAAAGAAGAAAAGGTGAAGTGATGTGAATGTGGTTCATACTTGTGAATCAAGTGACTTAAGGTGCAAGATAAACATCAAACATGCAAAGATGAAACCCAAATGTCACAATCAGAAGTCAATTAACATGCTATACATCCTCAAACAAAACCACAACTCATGGCACAAGTGCCTTCATGATCAAGCAAACCAAACATGAGGCATGCATTCACAAAATGAACAAGTTAAACTTCATGCTTCAAACAAATAGCAAACATGCTTCAAAAATTATGACTTTCACCAATCAAACACCTTAAACACATGCCATTAACATATCAAGTCCACAAGCAATGAATCAGAACCAAAGTCACTCAACAATTAGGTCAAAGTCTCATGGAAGTTTCATGCATTCATGCTCAAAGCAACACATCAAAAGTCATCCAAAAAAGACTTAAAAAATCATCTCATAAATCTCAAACATACCTCAACATATTGTGACCACAATGCAAAAAGAAAGGCATCAAAATCATTTTTTATGATCAAGAACAAAAATGCACAAAATCATATGTCACATTAAGTATGCATACAAATGGAAATTCAAAAGAAATAATGGAACAGGGGCAAAATGGTCATAAAATCAGAAAATAAAATCATAGAAAATTTCCTAAATGTTTTAAGAATACACATGAATTTTTGTAGAATTTTCCAATATGTTTTGGTATTTTTAAAAGTTAGAAATCAAACGTGTATGAAAATGAAAATAAAAATAAAATGCAATATGAGAGGGGGGTATGAATATAGCAAATCAGCATGTTCAAATCACATGGGCCTCAAAATTGGGGGGTGTAATTATCAATCTGAATAAGGTCCAATTCAGCGCATAACACAATAGCAAGCATGCACTTCAGTCAACAGAAATTGACTCATTCTCAGCCAATGGATCAAGTCAAGGTCAATGCGTGGTCAAAGTAATTAAATCCAAGGCACACACGTGAAGGACCACACTCCATACCATGCACTACACCACACGCATGTCACTCTGATTAAAAAAAAAACACGTGCAAGGCATGCTCATTTTAATGCGCTGGCACCACTGTGGCCACACGATGATGAAAAATCAACGGACACGATTAAAACACACCAAAACCCTAGCATCCAAGATCACCGGCCGGAGATGACCTCCGGTCACCTTCTCCGGTCACACCTCCACCGTCTGCAACCTCCAATCTTCCAGAATTCCACAAATGATATACCAAAATGAAGCTGAGCTCACATACATCATGAATGTGCAATCAACTTTCATAGATCACGCATGTACAACACAAACCGAACCAAAACATTTTGCCCTAAAATCTCATCTAAACTCCTAAAGAGCCTATCAACTAGTCAGGACTCACGCATAGCCTCTAATAAGCTCTAAACATCATAAAGCAAGCTAAAACAACAAGAACTTATGCAATCAAGTTGGAGTAATTGGAACCTGAAATTTGCAGAACTTTGAAACAAAAGAAAACCAGAGATCCACTCTTGATCTTTGAGCTTGATTCGTGCAAAATAAATGCAGTTGAGCCTTGAGATATTGAGAACAGAGAGAGATTCAAGGCTGAGCAATACTTGAAATCTTGAGGACTGTGTGGAAAACTTCTTCAATCCAATGCCATTGATGATGATGATGATGAAGTAAGATGGAGGATGATGAGGTTCGTGTACAGAGAGAGAGAAAAATGGAGAGAAACTGAGAGAGAGAAAAGAGAAGTTTTTGGAGTGAATGTGAAAAAATGAGAACTGAAAATGAATTGTGAAGTGTGATTTTGTTTTATAATTTGAGTTAACCACGGTTTGGTGAGTGAGTTAAATGAGTCCAAGTTGGGTTAATTGAGTCCACCCTAACTAACTGAGCCAAGTTAGTTAGGGGACGAGTTGGTCATGGCTGGGTTATGGTGATGAAGGTTCATGGAGTTATGGTGAGGAGCAATTGCAAGGAATGGTGATGATGAGTTGTTCTGGTGTGGCAGCTTGATAAAATTGTTTCACAAGTTTTGTTCTTCCTCTTTAGTGTATGGAAACAACATGGATAGCACGTGCTGCTCAAGTTTGTAAGGGGATGTTGGCTTAAATGAGGAAAGGAATAAAGAGTGTACATGTGAATTCTGAAACAATCAACCACAACCATGTTTATTTTCTGGTTTTATGACAGCTTGAAACCAATGCAATCATGGTGATTTGATGATGGAATTCTCTCAAATCCATGGATGATTTGATGTGTTTTTGGAGTCATTGGAAACAGGAGATGTAATGCTACATGTTTGGTGTGAAAATTGAATGGAAATGATGCTTGGAACATGCCTAAAAATGACCATAAACAGATGTAAAACAAACTGATGTATGGGCGAGCAATTTGGGGCATGGCCTGGCAAGTTGGCCTAGTGATTTTCAGCATAATCACACCAACTTTAGACCCATCTTTCTATTTCATAACTTGGTCAAATCAAAATTTGTCCAACATGAACATTGAAGATAAGACTACATAGAACAACTTTGATGTTGAAAATTTTCTCATTAGAGGCCTCTAACCATGAGAAAAATGAATGGACATTTGGCCCACCACACGTTTGTAAAAATGACTGCGCGCAGACCTGGCCAAGCTTGGTCAAGACATGGTTTTTGGCCTACTTTCCTCCAACTTTGATTAATCATATCTCCCTCAATTTTTGTCCAATGGAGATGTTATACCCATGGATTTGAAGCTTAAAGCAAGATCTTTCATTGAGGCAGAGTGGAGTTTTCATTTGATGCTTCCATTTTGAATGGCCTTGGTTCCAATTCTGATGCCAAATGGCCAAAACTTGCTATTTTTAGTAACCCTACTTCATCCAAAAATGGCAACTTTCCAAATCTTGATTTTTTCATGATTCCTTTGGAGTTTCTTGATCAAATTTTGTACATTGGTCACATATAACATGAATTTCATGAATTTGGCTTTAAAAAGTCAAGAGTTGACTTTTTCCTCTGATTATTTGACTTTGCCCCAATTTCTCTGATTCTTGATCTTTCTTCCAATTGAATCACTTCTAAAACCAATTGAGATGCAATCTTCCACATCCCTATACCTAGGGACATATAGGGAACCATGACATCAAGTCTTGCCCAAAAAATCAAGGATTCCCTGATTTAATGGGAAACCCTAGTTTTGGTGCCCACCTCCTAGGAGAAAAATGTGCAGTCTCCAATTTCAAATTCCTCAGAGTATGTTGTGTATCCTCTTAAAGGATGATGAGAAATGCCACTTTAGGATGATTTTGGATCAATGAGCTATCTCTTTTGAGGGTTTTCCTTCAATTTTTGAACCTCTTGCATAGTGAAAGATGTAGTGCTTCAACCTCCCATTGAATCTCACTTCCTTGAGGTTTTGGAAGATCAATTGAGATAGTATGAGACATGAGAGACCTCTTGGCTTGCCTAGAGCCAACTTGATTGACCTTTTGTGCTTTGAATGATTCCTAGATTGTCCACCTTCCACATGATCACATGCCCTAATGGTAAGAAGGATGCCATGCTTCATTTTTCTATGTTAAATGCAATGCAATGCTAATGAGATGGATATGATATGATAAATGATAATGCCATGCTATGATGCCAAAAAAGGAGAGCAAATTTTGGGGTATTACAAGGTGGGCTTTCAAAGAAAGACTATGCCGAAGGTAGACTCTCAAAGCAAAGGATACGAGACCATGTCGAAGGTGGACTCGAAAAAGAAAGACCAAGCCGAAGGTGGGCTTTCAAAGAAAGACTATGCCGAAGGTAGACTCTCAAACGAAAGATACGAGATCATGCCGAAGGTGGACTTGAAAAAGAAAGACCAAGTTGAAGGTGGGATTTCAAAGAAAGACTATGCCGAAGGTAGACTCTCAAACGAAAGATACGAGACCATGCCGAAGGTGGACTCGAAAAAGAAAGACCAAGCCGAAGGTGGGCTTTCAAAGAAACACAATGCCGAAGGTAGAATTTCAATCAAAGGATACGAGACCATGCCGAAGGTGGACTCGAAAAAGAAAGGCCAAGCCGAAGGTGGGATTTCAAAGAAAGACTATGCCGAAGGTAGACTCTCAAATGAAAGATACGAGACCATGCCGAAGGTGGACTCGAAAAAGAAAGACGAAGCCGAAGCTGGGGTTTCAAAGAAAGACTATGCCGAAGGTAGACTCTCAAACGAAAGATACGAGACCATGCCGAAGGTGGACTCGAAAAAGAAAGACCAAGCCGAAGATGGGATTTTAAAGAAAGACTATGCCGAAGGTAGACTCTCAAACGAAAGTTACAAGACCATGATGATGGTGGACTCGAAAAAGAAAGGCCAAGCGAAGGTGGCCTTTCAAAGGAAGACTATGCCGAAGGTAGACTCTCAAACGAAAGATATGAGACCATGCCGAAGGTGGACTCGAAAAAGAAAGACCAAGCCGAAGGTGGGCTTTCAAAGAAAGACTATGCCGAAGGTAGACTCTCAAACAAAGATGCGAGACCATGCCGAAGGTGGACTCGAAAAAGATAGGCCAAGCCGAAGGTGGGCTTTCAAAGAAATACTATGCTGAAGGTAGACTCTCAAACGAAAGATATGAGACCATGCCGAAGGTGGACTCGAAAAAGAAAGACCAAGCCGAAGGTGGGCTTTCAAAGAAAGACTATGCCGAAGGTAGACTTTCAAACAAAGGATACGAGACCATGCCGAAGGTGGGCTCGAAAAAGAAAGACCAAGCCGAAGGTAGGCTTTCAAAGAATGACTATGCTGAAGGTAGACTTTCAAACAAAGGATACGAGACCATGCCGAAGGTGGGCTCGAAAAAGAAAGACCAAGCCGAAGGTGGGCTTTCAAAGAAAGACTATGCCGAAGGTAGACTTTCAATCAAAGGATACGAGACCATGCCGAAGGTGGACTCGAAAAAGAAAGGCCAAGCCGAAGGTGGGATTTCAAAGAAAGACTATGCCGAAGGTAGACTCTCAAACGAAAGATCTGAGACCATGCCGAAGGTGGACTCGAAAAAAAAAGACGAAGCCGAAGCTGGGCTTTCAAAGAAAGACTATGTCGAAGGTAGACTCTCAAACGAAAGATACGAGACCATGCCGAAGGTGGACTCGAAAAAGAAAGACCAAGCCGAAGACGGGCTTTTAAAGAAAGACTATGCCGAAGGAAGACTCTCAAACGAAAGATACGAGACCATGACGAAGGTGGACTCGAAAAAGAAAAGCCAAACGAAGGTGGGCTTTTAAAGAAAGATTATGCCGAAGGTAGACTCTCAAACGAAAGATATGAGACCATGTCGAAGGTGGACTCGAAAAAGAAAGACCAAGCCGAAGGTGGGATTTCAAAGAAAGACTATGCCGAAGGTAGACTCTCAAACGAAAGATACGAGACCATGCCGAAGGTGGACTCGAAAAAGAAAGGCCAAACGAAGGTGGGCTTTTAAAGAAAGACTATGCCGAAGGTAGACTCTCAAATGAAAGATATGAGACCATGCCGAAGGTGGACTCGAAAAAGAAAGACCAAGCCGAAGGTGGACTTTCAAAGAAAGACTATGCCGAAGGTAGACTCTCAAACGAAAGATACGAGACCATGCCGAAGGTGGACTTGAAAAAGAAAGACCAAGCCGAAGGTGGGCTTTCAAAGAAAGACTATGCCGAAGGTAGACTCTCAAACGAAAGATACGAGACCATACCGAAGGTGGACTCGAAAAAGAAAGACCAAACCGAAGGTGGGCTTTCAAAGAAAGACTATGCCGAAGGTAGAATTTCAATCAAAGGATACGAGACCATGCCGAAGGTGGACTCGAAAAAGAAAGGCCAAGCCGAATGTGGGATTTCAAAGAAAGACTATGCTGAAGGTAGACTCTCAAATGAAAGATACGAGACCATGCCGAAGGTGGACACGAAAAAGAAAGACGAAGTCGAAGTTGGGCTTTCAAAGAAAGACTATGCCGAAGGTAGACTCTCAAACGAAAGATACGAGACCATGCCGAAGGTGGACTCGAAAAAGAAAGACCAAGCCGAAGATGGGCTTTTAAAGAAAGACTATGCCGAAGGTAGACTCTCAAACGAAAGATACGAGACCATGACGAAGGTGGACTCGAAAAAGAAAGACCAAGCCGAAGGTGGGCTTTCAAAGAAAGACTATGTCGAAGGTGGACTTTCAAACAAAGGATACGAGACCATGCCAAAGGTGGGCTCGAAAAAAGAAAGACCAAGCCGAAGGTGGGCTTTTAAAGAAAGACTGTGCCGAAGGTAGACTTTCAAACAAAGGATACGAGACCATGCCGAAGGTGGACTTGAAAAAGAAAGACCAAGCCGAAGGTGGGCTTTCCAAGAAAGACTATGCCGAAGGTAGACTTTTAAACGAAGGATACGAGACCATGCCGAAGGTGGGCTCGAAAAAGAAAGACCAAGCCGAAGGTGGGCTTTCAAAGAAAGACTATGCCGAAGGTAGACTTTCAAACAAAGGCTACGAGACCATGCCGAAGGTGGGCTCGAAAAAGAAAGACCAAGCCGAAGGTGGGCTTTCAAAGAAAGACTATGCCGAAGGCAGACTCTCAAAGCAAAGGATACGAGACCATGTCGAAGGTGGACTCGAAAAAGAAAGGCCAAGCGAAGGTGGCCTTTCAAAGGAAGACTATGCCGAAGGTAGACTCTCAAACGAAAGATATGAGACCATGCCGAAGGTGGACTCGAAAAAGAAAGACCAAGCCGAAGGTGGGCTTTCAAAGAAATACTATGCCGAAGGTTGACTTTCAAACAAAGGATACGAGACCATGCCAAAGGTGGGCTCGAAATAAGAAAGACCAAGCCGAAGGTGGGCTTTTAAAGAAAGACTGTGCCGAAGGTAGACTTTCAAACAAAGGAAACGAGACCATGCCGAAGGTGGACTTGAAAAAGAAAGACCAAGCCGAAGGTGGGCTTTCAAAGAAAGACTATGTCGAAGGTAGACTTTTAAACGAAGGATACGAGACCATGCCGAAGGTGGGCTCGAAAAAGAAAGACCAAGCCGAAGGTGGGCTTTCAAAGAAAGACTATGCCGAAGGTAGACTTTCAAACAAAGGCTACGAGACCATGCCAAAGGTGGGCTCGAAAAAGAAAGACAAAGCCGAAGGTGGGCTTTCAAAGAAAGACTATACCGAAGGTAGACTCTCAAAGCAAAGGATACGAGACCATGTCGAAGGTGGACTCGAAAAAGAAAGACCAAGCCGAAGGTGGGCTTTCAAAGAAAGACTATGCCGAAGATAGACTCTCAAACGAAAGATACGAGACCATGCCGAAGGTGGACTTGAAAAAGAAAGACCAAGCTGAAGGTGGGCTTTCAAAGAAAGACTATGCCGAAGGTAGACTCTCAAACGAAAGATACGAGACCATGCCGAAGGTGGACTCGAAAAAGAAAGACCAAGCCGAAGGTGGGCTTTCAAAGAAAGACTATGCCGAAGGTAGAATTTCAATCAAAGGATACGAGACCATGCCGAATTTGGACTCGAAAAAGAAAGGCCAAGCCGAAGGTGGGATTTCAAAGAAAGACTATGCCGAAGGTAGACTCTCAAACGAAAGATACGAGACCATGCCGAAGGTGGACTCGAAAAAGAAAGACCAAGCCGAAGATGGGCTTTTAAAGAAAGACTATGCCGAAGGTAGACTCTCAAACGAAAGATACGAGACCATGACGAAGGTGGACTCGAAAAAGAAAGGCCAAGCGAAGGTGGCCTTTCAAAGGAAGACTATGCCGAAGGTAGACTCTCAAACGAAAGATATGAGACCATGCCGAAGGTGGACTCGAAAAAGAAAGACCAAGCCGAAGGTGGGCTTTCAAAGAAAGACTATGCCGAAGGTAGACTTTCAAACAAAGGATACGAGACCATGCCAAAGGTGGGCTCGAAAAAAGAAAGACCAAGCCGAAGGTGGGCTTTTAAAGAAAGACTGTGCCGAAGGTAGACTTTCAAACAAAGGATACGAGACCATGCCGAAGGTGGGCTCGAAAAAGAAAGACCAAGCCGAAGGTGGGCTTTCAAAGAAAGACTATGCCGAAGGTAGACTTTCAAACAAAGGCTACGAGACCATGCCGAAGGTGGGCTCGAAAAAGAAAGACCAAGCCGAAGGTGGGCTTTCAAAGAAAGACTATGCCGAAGGCAGACTCTCAAAGCAAAGGATACGAGACCATGTCGAAGGTGGACTCGAAAAAGAAAGGCCAAGCGAAGGTGGCCTTTCAAAGGAAGACTATGCCGAAGGTAGACTCTCAAACGAAAGATATGAGACCATGCCGAAGGTGGACTCGAAAAAGAAAGACCAAGCCGAAGGTGGGCTTTCAAAGAAAGACTATGCCGAAGGTAGACTTTCAAACAAAGGATACGAGACCATGCCAAAGGTGGGCTCGAAAAAAGAAAGACCAAACCGAAGGTGCGCTTTTAAAGAAAGACTGTGCCGAAGGTAGACTTTCAAACAAAGGATACGAGACCATGCCGAAGGTGGACTTGAAAAAGAAAGACCAAGCCGAAGGTGGGCTTTCAAAGAAAGACTATGCCGAAGGTAGACTTTTAAACGAAGGATACGAGACCATGCCGAAGGTGGGCTCGAAAAAGAAAGACCAAGCCGAAGGTGGGCTTTCAAAGAAAGACTATGCCGAAGGTAGACTTTCAAACAAAGGCTACGAGACCATACCGAAGGTGGGCTCGAAAAAGAAAGACCAAGCTGAAGGTGGGCTTTCAAAGAAAGACTATGCCGAAGGTAGACTCTCAAAGCAAAGGATACGAGACCATGTCGAAGGTGGACTCGAAAAAGAAAGACCAAGCCGAAGGTGGGCTTTCAAAGAAAGACTATGCCGAAGGTAGACTCTCAAACGAAAGATACGAGACCATGCCGAAGGTGGACTTGAAAAAGAAAGACCAAGCCGAATGTGGGCTTTCAAAGAAAGACTATGCCGAAGGTAGACTCTCAAACGAAAGATACGAGACCATGCCGAAGGTGGACTCGAAAAAGAAAGACCAAGCCGAAGGTGGGCTTTCAAAGAAAGACTATGCCGAAGGTAGAATTTCAATCAAAGGATACGAGACCATGCCGAAGGTGGACTCGAAAAAGAAAGGCCAAGCCGAAGGTGGGATTTCAAAGAAAGACTATGCCGAAGGTAGACTCTCAAATGAAAGATACGAGACCATGCCGAAGGTGGACTCGAAAAAGAAAGACGAAGCCGAAGCTGGGGTTTCAAAGAAAGACTATGCCGAAGGTAGACTCTCAAACGAAAGATACGAGACCATGCCGAAGGTGGACTCGAAAAAGAAAGACCAAGCCGAAGACGGGATTTTAAAGAAAGACTATGCCGAAGGTAGACTCTCAAACGAAAGTTACGAGACCATGACGAAGGTGGACTCGAAAAAGAAAGGCCAAGCGAAGGTGGCCTTTCAAAGGAAGACTATGCCGAAGGTAGACTCTCAAACGAAAGATATGAGACCATGCCGAAGGTGGACTCGAAAAAGAAAGACCAAGCCGAAGGTGGGCTTTCAAAGAAAGACTATGCCGAAGGTAGACTTTCAAACAAAGGATACGAGACCATGCCAAATGTGGGCTCGAAAAAATAAAGACCAAGCCGAAGGTGGGCTTTTAAAGAAAGACTGTGCCGAAGGTAGACTTTCAAACAAAGGATACGGGACCATGCCGAAGGTGTACTTGAAAAAGAAAGACCAAGCCGAAGGTGGGCTTTCAAAGAAAGACTATGCCGAAGGTAGACTTTTAAACGAAGGATACGAGACCATGCCGAAGTTGGGCTCGAAAAAGAAAGACCAAGCCGAAGGTTGGCTTTCAAAGAAAGACTATGCCGAAGGTAGACTTTCAAACAAAGGCTACGAGACCATGCCGAAGGTGGGCTCGAAAAAGAAAGACCAAGCCGAAGGTGGGCTTTCAAAGAAAGACTATGCCGAAGGTAGACTCTCAAAACAAAGGATACGAGACCATGTCGAAGGTGGACTCGAAAAAGAAAGACCAAGCCGAAGGTGGGCTTTCAAAGAAAGACTATGCCGAAGGTAGACTCTCAAACGAAAGATACGAGACCATGCCGAAGGTGGACTTGAAAAAGAAAGACCAAGCCGAAGGTGGGCTTTCAAAGAAAGACTATGCCGAATGTAGACTCTCAAACGAAAGATACGAGACCATGCCGAAGGTGGACTCAAAAAAGAAAGACCAAGCCGAAGGTGGGCTTTCAAAGAAAGACTATGCCGAAGGTAGACTTTCAATCATAGGATACGAGACCATGCCGAAGGTGGGCTCGAAAAAGAAAGACCAAGCCGAAGGTAGGCTTTCAAAGAATGACTATGCCGAAGGTAGACTTTCAAACAAAGGATACGAGACCATGCCGAAGGTGGGCTCGAAAAACCAAGATCAAGCCGAAGGTGGGCTTTCAAAGAAAGACTATGCCGAAGGTAGACTTTCAATCAAAGGATACGAGACCATGCCGAAGGTGGACTCAAAAAAGAAAGGCCAAGCCGAAGGTGGGATTTCAAAGAAAGACTATGCCGAAGGTAGACTCTCAAACGAAAGATACGAGACCATGCCGAAGGTGGACTCGAAAAAGAAAGACGAAGCCGAAGCTGGGCTTTCAAAGAAAGACTATGCCGAAGGTAGACTCTCTAACGAAAGATACGAGACCATGCCGAAGGTGGACTCGAAAAAGAAAGACCAAGCCGAAGATGGGCTTTTAAAGAAAGACTATGCCGAAGGTAGACTCTCAAACGAAAGATACGAGACCATGACGAAGGTGGACTCGAAAAGGAAAGGCCAAACGAAGGTGGGCTTTTAAAGAAAGACTATGCCGAAGGTAGACTCTCAAACGAAAGATATGAGACCATGCCGAATGTGGACTCGAAAAAGAAAGACCAAGCCAAAGGTGGGATTTCAAAGAAAGACTATGCCGAAGGTAGACTCTCAAACGAAAGATACGAGACCATGCCGAAGGTGGACACGAAAAAGAAAGGCCAAACGAAGGTGGGCTTTTAAAGAAAGACTATGCCGAAGGTAGACTCTCAAAAGAAAGATATGAGACCATGCCGAAGGTGGACTCGAAAAAGAAAGACCAAGCCGAAGGTGGGCTTTCAAAGAAAGACTATGCCGAAGGTAGACTTTCAATCAAAGGATACGAGACCATGCCGAAGGCGGACTCGAAAAAGAAAGGCCAAGCCGAAGGTGGGATTTCAATGAAAGACTATGCCGAAGGTAGACTCTCAAACGAAAGATACGAGACCATGCCGAAGGTGGACTCAAAAAAGAAAGACGAAGCCGAAGCTGGGCTTTCAAAGAAAGACTTTGCCGAAGGTAGACTCTCAAACGAAAGATACGAGACCATGCCGAAGGTGGACTCGAAAAAGAAAGACCAAGCAGAAGATGGGCTTTTAAAGAAGGACTATGGCGAAGGTAGACTCTGAAACGAAAGATACGAGACCATGACGAAGGTGGACTCGAAAAATAAAGGCCAAGCGAAGGTGGGCTTTCAAAGGAAGACTATGCAGAAGGTAAACTCTCAAACGAAAGATATGAGACCATGCCGAAGGTGGACTCGAAAAAGAAAGACCAAGCCGAAGGTGGGCTTTCCAAGAAAGACTATGCCGAAGGTAGACTTTCAAACAAAGGATACGAGACCATACCGAAGGTGGGCTCGAAAAAAGAAACACCAAGCCGAAGGTGGGGTTTTAAAGAAAGACTGTGCCGAAGGTAGACTTTCAAACAAAGGATAAGAGACCATGCCGAAGGTGGACTTGAAAAAGAAAGACCAAGCCGAAGGTGGGCTTTCAAAGAAATACTATGCCGAAGGTAGACTTTCAATCAAAGGATACGAGACCATGCCGAAGGTGGGCTCGAAAAACCAAGACCAAGCCGAAGGTGGGCTTTCAAAGAAAGACTATGCTGAAGGTAGACTTTCAATCAAAGGATACGAGACCATGCCGAAGGTGGACTCAAAAAAGAAAGGCCAAGCCGAAGGTGGGATTTCAAAGAAAGACTATGCCGAAGGTAGACTCTCAAACGAAAGATACGAGACCATGCCGAAGGTGGACTCGAAAAAGAAAGACGAAGCCGAAGCTGGGCTTTCAAAGAAAGACTATGCCGAAGGTAGACTCTCTAACGAAAGATACGAGACCATGCCGAAGGTGGACTCTAAAAAGAAAGACCAAGCCGAAGATGGGCTTTTAAAGAAAGACTATGCCGAAGGTAGACTCTCAAATGAAAGATACGAGACCATGACGAAGGTGGACTCGAAAAAGAAAGGCAAAACGAAGGTGGGCTTTTAAAGAAAGACTATGCCGAAGGTAGACTCTCAAACGAAAGATATGAGACCATGCCGAAGGTGGACTCGAAAAAGAAAGACCAAGCCAAAGGTGGGATTTCAAAGAAAGACTATGCCGAAGGTAGACTCTCAAACGAAAGATACGAGATCATGCCGAAGGTGGACTCGAAAAAGAAAGGCCAAACGAAGGTGGGCTTTTAAAGAAAGACTATGCCAAAGGTTGACTCTCAAACGAAAGATATGAGACCATGCCGAAGGTGGACTCGAAAAAGAAAGACCAAGCCGAAGGTGGGCTTCAAAGAAACACTATGCCGAAGGTAGACTCTCAAACGAAAGATACGAGACCATGCCGAAGGTGGACTTGAAAAAGAAAGACCAAGCCGAAGGTGGGCTTTCAAAGAAAGACTATGCCGAAGGTAGACTCTCAAATGAAAGATACGAGACCATGCCGAAGGTGGACTTGAAAAAGAAAGACCAAGCCGAAGGTGGGCTTTCAAAGAAAGACTTTGCCGAAGGTATACTTTCAATCAAAGGATACGAGACCATGCCGAAGGTGGACTCGAAAAAGAAAGGCCAAGCCGAAGGTGGGATTTCAGTGAAAGACTATGCCGAAGGTAGACTCTCAAACGAAAGATACGAGACCATGCCGAAGGTGGACTCAAAAAAGAAAGACGAAGCCGAAGCTGGGCTTTCAAAGAAAGACTTTGCCGAAGGTAGACTCTCAAACGAAAGATACGAGACCATGCCGAAGGTGGACTCGAAAAAGAAAGACTAAGCCGAAGATGGGCTTTTAAAGAAAGACTATGCCGAAGGTAGACTCTGAAACGAAAGATACGAGACCATGACGAAGGTGAACTCGAAAAAGAAAGGTCAAGCGAAGGTGGGCTTTCAAAGGAAGACTATGCCGAAGGTAGACTCTCAAACGAAAGATATGAGACCATGCCAAAGGTTGACTCGAAATAGAAAGACCAAGCCGAAGGTGGACTTTCAAAGAAAGACTATGCCGAAGGTAGACTTTCAAACAAAGGATACGAGACCATGCCGAAGGTGGGCTCGAAAAAAGAAAGACCAAGCCGAAGGTGGGGTTTTAAAGAAAGACTGTGCCGAAGGTAGACTTTCAAACAAAGGATAAGAGACCATGCCGAAGGTGGACTTGAAAAAGAAAGACCAAGCCGAAGGTGGGCTTTCAAAGAAAGACTATGCCGAAGGTAGACTTTTAAACGAAGGATACGAGACCATGCCGAAGGTGGGCTCGAAAAAGAAAGACCAAGCCGAAGGTGGGCTTTCAAAGAAAGGCTATGCCGAAGGTAGACTTTCAAACAAAGGCTACGAGACCATGCCGAAGGTGGGCTCGAAAAAGAAAGACCAAGCCGAAGGTGGGCTTTCAAAGAAAGACTATGCCGAAGGTAGACTCTCAAAGCAAAGGATACGAGACCATGTCTAAGGTGGACTCGAAAAAGAAAGACCAAGCTGAAGGTGGGCTTTCAAAGAAAGACTATGCCGAAGGTAGACTCTCAAACGAAAGATACGAGACCATGCTGAAGGTGGACTTGAAAAAGAAAGACCAAGCCGAAGGTGGGCTTTCAAAGAAAGACTATGCCGAAGGTAGACTCTCAAAGCAAAGGATACGAGACCATGTCTAAGGTGGACTCGAAAAAGAAAGACCAAGCTGAAGGTGGGCTTTCAAAGAAAGACTATGCCGAAGGTAGACTCTCAAACGAAAGATACGAGACCATGCTGAAGGTGGACTTGAAAAAGAAAGACCAAGCCGAAGGTGGGCTTTCAAAGAAAGACTATGCCGAAGGTAGACTCTCAAACGAAAGATACGAGGCCATGCCGAAGGTGGACTCAAAAAAGAAAGATCAAGCCGAAGGTGGGCTTTCAAAGAAAGACTATGCCGAAGGTAGACTTTCAATCAAAGGATACGAGACCATGCCGAAGGTGGACTCGAAAAATAAAGGCCAAGCCGAAGGTGGGCTTTCAAAGAAAGACTATGCCGAAGGTAGACTCTCAAACGAAAGATACGAGACCATGCCGAAGGTGGACTCGAAAATGAAAGACCATGCCGAAGGTGGGCTTTCAAAGAAAGACTATGCCGAAGGTAGACTTTCAAATAAAGGATACGAGACCATGCCGAAGGTGGGCTCGAAAAAAGAAAGACCAAGCCGAAGGTGGGCTTTTAAAGAAAGACTGTGCCGAAGGTAGATTTTCAAACAAAGGATACGAGACCATGCCGAAGGTGGACTTGAAAAAGAAAGACTAAGCCGAAGGTGGGCTTTCAAAGAAAGACTATGCCGAAGGTAGACTTTTAAATGAAGTATACGAGACCATGCCGAAGGTGGGCTCGAAAAAGAAAGACCAAGCCGAAGGTGGGCTTTCAAAAAAAGACTATGTCGAAGGTAGACTTTCAAACAAATTCTACGAGACCATGCCGAAGGTGGGCTCGAAAAAGAAAGACCAAGCCTAAGGTAGACTTTCAAACAAAGGATACGAGACCATGCCGAAGGTGGGCTCGAAAAAGAAAGGCCAAGCCGAAGGTGGGCTTTCAAAGAAAGACTATGCCGAAGGTAGACTTTCAAACAAAGGATATGAGACCATGCCGAAGGTGGGCTCGAAAAAGAAAGATCAAGCCGAAGGTGGGCTTTCAAAGAAAGACTTTGCCGAAGGTAGACATTCAAACAAAGGCAACGAGACCATGCCGAAGTTGGGCTCAAAATAAGAAAGACCAAGCCGAAGTGGGCTTTCAAAGAAAGACTATGCCGAAGGTAGACTTTCAAACAAAGGATACGAGACCTTGCCGAAGGTGGATTAGAAAAAGAAAGGCCAAGCCGAAGGTAGACTCTCAAACGAAAGATACGAGACCATGCCGAAGGTGGACTCAAAAAAGAAAGACGAAGCCGAAGCTGGGCTTTCAAAGAAAGACTTTGCCGAAGGTAGACTCTCAAACGAAAGATACGAGACCATGCCGAAGGTGGACTCGAAAAAGAAAGACCAAGCAGAAGATGGGCTTTTAAAGAAAGACTATGGCGAAGGTAGACTCTGAAACGAAAGATACGAGACCATGACGAAGGTGGACTCGAAAAATAAAGGCCAAGCGAAGGTGGGCTTTCAAAGGAAGACTATGCAGAAGGTAAACTCTCAAACGAAAGATATGAGACCATGCCGATGGTGGACTCGAAAAAGAAAGACCAAGCCGAAGGTGGGCTTTCCAAGAAAGACTATGCCGAAGGTAGACTTTCAAACAAAGGATACGAGACCATACCGAAGGTGGGCTCGAAAAAAGAAACACCAAGCCGAAGGTGGGGTTTTAAAGAAAGAATGTGCCGAAGGTAGACTTTCAAACAAAGGATAAGAGACCATGCCGAAGGTGGACTTGAAAAAGAAAGACCAAGCCGAAGGTGGGCTTTCAAAGAAATACTATGCCGAAGGTAGACTTTCAATCAAAGGATACGAGACCATGCCGAAGGTGGGCTCGAAAAACCAAGACCAAGCCGAAGGTGGGCTTTCAAAGAAAGACTATGCTGAAGGTAGACTTTCAATCAAAGGATACGAGACCATGCCGAAGGTGGACTCAAAAAAGAAAGGCCAAGCCGAAGGTGGGATTTCAAAGAAAGACTATGCCGAAGGTAGACTCTCAAACGAAAGATACGAGACCATGCCGAAGGTGGACTCGAAAAAGAAAGACGAAGCCGAAGCTGGGCTTTCAAAGAAAGACTATGCCGAAGGTAGACTCTCTAACGAAAGATACGAGACCATGCCGAAGGTGGACTCGAAAAAGAAAGACCAAGCCGAAGATGGGCTTTTAAAGAAAGACTATGCCGAAGGTAGACTCTCAAATGAAAGATACGAGACCATGACGAAGGTGGACTCGAAAAAGAAAGGCAAAACGAAGGTGGGCTTTTAAAGAAAGATTATGCCGAAGGTAGACTCTCAAACGAAAGATATGAGACCATGCCGAAGGTGGACTCGAAAAAGAAAGACCAAGCCAAAGGTGGGATTTCAAAGAAAGACTATGCCGAAGGTAGACTCTCAAACGAAAGATACGAGATCATGCCGAAGGTGGACTCGAAAAAGAAAGGCCAAACGAAGGTGGGCTTTTAAAGAAAGACTATGCCAAAGGTTGACTCTCAAACGAAAGATATGAGACCATGCCGAAGGTGGACTCGAAAAAGAAAGACCAAGCCGAAGGTGGGCTTCAAAGAAACATTATGCCGAAGGTAGACTCTCAAAAGAAAGATACGAGACCATGCCGAAGGTGGACTTGAAAAAGAAAGACCAAGCCGAAGGTGGGCTTTCAAAGAAAGACTATGCCGAAGGTAGACTCTCAAATGAAAGATACGAGACCATGCCGAAGGTGGACTCGAAAAAGAAAGACCAAGCCGAAGGTGGGCTTTCAAAGAAAGACTTTGCCGAAGGTATACTTTCAATCAAAGGATACGAGACCATGCCGAAGGTGGACTCGAAAAAGAAAGGCCAAGCCGAATGTGGGATTTCAGTGAAAGACTATGCCGAAGGTAGACTCTCAAACGAAAGATACGAGACCATGCCTAAGGTGGACTCAAAAAAGAAAGACGAAGCCGAAGCTGGGCTTTCAAAGAAAGACTTTGCCGAAGGTAGACTCTCAAACGAAAGATACGAAACCATGCCGAAGGTGGACTCGAAAAAGAAAGACCAAGCCGAAGATGGGCTTTTAAAGAAAGACTATGCCGAAGGTAGACTCTGAAACGAAAGATACGAGACCATGACGAAGGTGAACTCGAAAAAGAAAGGTCAAGCGAAGGTGGGCTTTCAAAGGAAGACTATGCCGAAGGTAGACTCTCAAACGAAAGATATGAGACCATGCCAAAGGTTGACTCGAAATAGAAAGACCAAGCCGAAGGTGGGCTTTCAAAGAAAGACTATGCCGAAGGTAGACTTTCAAACAAAGGATACGAGACCATGCCGAAGGTGGGCTCGAAAAAAGAAAGACCAAGCCGAAGGTGGGGTTTTAAAGAAAGACTGTGCCGAAGGTAGACTTTCAAACAAAGGATAAGAGACCATGCCGAAGGTGGACTTGAAAAAGAAAGACCAAGCCGAAGGTGGGCTTTCAAAGAAAGACTATGCCGAAGGTAGACTTTTAAACGAAGGATACGAGACCATGCCGAAGGTGGGCTCGAAAAAGAAAGACCAAGCCGAAGGTGGGCTTTCAAAGAAAGGCTATGCCGAAGGTAGACTTTCAAACAAAGGCTACGAGACCATGCCGAAGGTGGGCTCGAAAAAGAAAGACCAAGCCGAAGGTGGGCTTTCAAAGAAAGACTATGCCGAAGGTAGACTCTCAAAGCAAAGGATACGAGACCATGTCTAAGGTGGACTCGAAAAAGAAAGACCAAGCCGAAGGTGGGCTTTCAAAGAAAGACTATGCCGAAGGTAGACTCTCAAACGAAAGATACGAGACCATGCTGAAGGTGGACTTGAAAAAGAAAGACCAACCCGAAGGTGGGCTTTCAAAGAAAGACTATGCCGAAGGTAGACTCTCAAACGAAAGATACGAGGCCATGCCGAAGGTGGACTCAAAAAAGAAAGATCAAGCCGAAGGTGGGCTTTCAAAGAAAGACTATGCCGAAGGTAGACTTTCAATCAAAGGATACGAGACCATGCCGAAGGTGGACTCGAAAAATAAAGGCCAAGCCGAAGGTGGGCTTTCAAAGAAAGACTATGCCGAAGGTAGACTCTCAAACGAAAGATACGAGACCATGCCGAAGGTGGACTCGAAAATGAAAGACCATGCCGAAGGTGGGCTTTCAAAGAAAGACTATGCCGAAGGTAGACTTTCAAATAAAGGATACGAGACCATGCCGAAGGTGGGCTCGAAAAAAGAAAGACCAAGCCGAAGGTGGGCTTTTAAAGAAAGACTGTGCCGAAGGTAGATTTTCAAACAAAGGATACGAGACCATGCCGAAGGTGGACTTGAAAAAGAAAGACTAAGCCGAAGGTGGGCTTTCAAAGAAAGACTATGCCGAAGGTAGACTTTCAAATGAAGTATACGAGACCATGCCGAAGGTGGGCTCGAAAAAGAAAGACCAAGCCGAAGGTGGGCTTTCAAAAAAAGACTATGTCGAAGGTAGACTTTCAAACAAATGCTACGAGACCATGCCGAAGGTGGGCTCGAAAAAGAAAGACCAAGCCTAAGGTAGACTTTCAAACAAAGGATACGAGACCATGCCGAAGGTGGGCTCGAAAAAGAAAGGCCAAGCCGAAGGTGGGCTTTCAAAGAAAGACTATGCCGAAGGTAGACTTTCAAACAAAGGATATGAGACCATGCCAAAGGTGGGCTCGAAAAAGAAAGATCAAGCCGAAGGTGGGCTTTCAAAGAAAGACTTTGCCGAATGTAGACATTCAAACAAAGGCAACGAGACCATGCCGAAGTTGGGCTCAAAATAAGAAAGACCAAGCCGAAGTGGGCTTTCAAAGAAAGACTATGCCGAAGGTAGACTTTCAAACAAAGGATACGAGACCTTGCCGAAGGTGGATTAGAAAAAGAAAGGCCAAGCCGAAGGTGGGCTTTCTAAGAAAGACTATGCCGAAGGTAGATTCTCAAACGAAAGATACGAGACCATGCCGAAGGTGGACTCGAAAAAGAAAGACCAAGCCGAAGGTGGGCATTCAAAGAAAGACTATGCCGAAGGTAGACTCTCAAACGAAATATACGAGACCATGCCGAAGGTGGACTCGAAAAAGAAAGACCAAGCCGAAGGTGGGCTTTCAAAGAAAGACTATGCCGAAGGTAGACTTTCAATCAAAGGATACGAGACCATGCCGAAGGCGGACTCGAAAAAGAAAGGCCAAGCCGAAGGTGGGATTTCAATGAAAGACTATGCCGAAGGTAGACTCTCAAACGAAAGATACGAGACCATGCCGAAGGTGGACTCAAAAAAGAAAGACGAAGCCGAAGCTGGGCTTTCAAAGAAAGACTTTGCCGAAGGTAGACTCTCAAACGAAAGATACGAAACCATGCCGAAGGTGGACTCGAAAAAGAAAGACCAAGCAGAAGATGGGCTTTTAAAGAAAGACTATGGCGAAGGTAGACTCTGAAACGAAAGATACGAGACCATGACGAAGGTGGACTGGAAAAATAAAGGCCAAGCGAAGGTGGGCTTTCAAAGGAAGACTATGCAGAAGGTAAACTCTCAAACGAAAGATATGAGACCATGCCGAAGGTGAACTCGAAAAAGAAAGACCAAGCCGAAGGTGGGCTTTCACAGAAAGACTATGCCGAAGGTAGACTTTCAAACAAAGGATACGAGACCATACCGAAGGTGGGCTCGAAAAAAGAAACACCAAGCCGAAGGTGGGGTTTTAAAGAAAGACTGTGCCGAAGGTAGACTTTCAAACAAAGGATAAGAGACCATGCCGAAGGTGGACTTGAAAAAGAAAGACCAAGCCGAAGGTGGGCTTTCAAAGAAATACTATGCCGAAGGTAGACTTTCAATCAAAGGATACGAGACCATGCCGAAGGTGGGCTCGAAAAACCAAGACCAAGCCGAAGGTGGGCTTTCAAAGAAAGACTATGCCGAAGGTAGACTTTCAATCAAAGGATACGAGACCATGCCGAAGGTGGACTCAAAAAAGAAAGGCCAAGCCGAAGGTGGGATTTCAAAGAAAGACTATGCCGAAGGTAGACTCTCAAACGAAAGATACGAGACCATGCCGAAGGTGGACTCGAAAAAGAAAGACGAAGCCGAAGCTGGGCTTTCAAAGAAAGACTATGCCGAAGGTAGACTCTCTAACGAAAGATACGAGACCATGCCGAAGGTGGACTCGAAAAAGAAAGACCAAGCCGAAGATGGGCTTTTAAAGAAAGACTATGCCGAAGGTAGACTCTCAAATGAAAGATACGAGACCATGACGAAGGTGGACTCGAAAAAGAAAGGCAAAACGAAGGTGGGCTTTTAAAGAAAGACTATGCCGAAGGTAGACTCTCAAACGAAAGATATGAGACCATGCCGAAGGTGGACTCGAAAAAGAAAGACGAAGCCAAAGGTGGGATTTCAAAGAAAGACTATGCCGAAGGTAGACTCTCAAACGAAAGATACGAGATCATGCCGAAGGTGGACTCGAAAAAGAAAGGCCAAACGAAGGTGGGCTTTTAAAGAAAGACTATGCCAAAGGTTGACTCTCAAACGAAAGATATGAGACCATGCCGAAGGTGGACTCGAAAAAGAAAGACCAAGCCGAAGGTGGGCTTCAAAGAAACACTATGCCGAAGGTAGACTCTCAAACGAAAGATACGAGACCATGCCGAAGGTGGACTTGAAAAAGAAAGACCAAGCCGAAGGTGGGCTTTCAAAGAAAGACTTTGCCGAAGGTAGACTCTCAAATGAAAGATACGAGACCATGCCGAAGGTGGACTCGAAAAAGAAAGACCAAGCCGAAGGTGGGCTTTCAAAGAAAGACTTTGCCGAAGGTATACTTTCAATCAAAGGATACGAGACCATGCCGAAGGTGGACTCGAAAAAGAAAGGCCAAGCCGAAGGTGGGATTTCAGTGAAAGACTATGCCGAAGGTAGACTCTCAAACGAAAGATACGAGACCATGCCGAAGGTGGACTCAAAAAAGAAAGACGAAGCCGAAGCTGGGCTTTCAAAGAAAGACTTTGCCGAAGGTAGACTCTCAAACGAAAGATACGAGACCATGCCGAAGGTGGACTCGAAAAAGAAAGACCAAGCCGAAGATGGGCTTTTAAAGAAAGACTATGCCGAAGGTAGACTCTGAAACGAAAGATACGAGACCATGACGAAGGTGAACTCGAAAAAGAAAGGTCAAGCGAAGGTGGGCTTTCAAAGGAAGACTATGCCGAAGGTAGACTCTCAAACGAAAGATATGAGACCATGCCAAAGGTTGACTCGAAATAGAAAGACCAAGCCGAAGGTGGGCTTTCAAAGAAAGACTATGCCGAAGGTATACTTTCAAACAAAGGATACGAGACCATGCCGAAGGTGGGCTCGAAAAAAGAAAGACCAAGCCGAAGGTGGGGTTTTAAAGAAAGACTGTGCCGAAGGTAGACTTTCAAATAAAGGATAAGAGACCATGCCGAAGGTGGACTTGAAAAAGAAAGACCAAGCCGAAGGTGGGCTTTCAAAGAAAGACTATGCCGAAGGTAGACTTTTAAACGAAGGATACGAGACCATGCCGAAGGTGGGCTCGAAAAAGAAAGACCAAGCCGAAGGTGGGCTTTCAAAGAAAGGCTATGCCGAAGGTAGACTTTCAAACAAAGGCTACGAGACCATGCCGAAGGTGGGCTCGAAAAAGAAAGACCAAGCCGAAGGTGGGCTTTCAAAGAAAGACTATGCCGAAGGTAGACTCTCAAAGCAAAGGATACGAGACCATGTCTAAGGTGGACTCGAAAAAGAAAGACCAAGCCGAAGGTGGGCTTTCAAAGAAAGACTATGCCGAAGGTAGACTCTCAAACGAAAGATACGAGACCATGCTGAAGGTGGACTTGAAAAAGAAAGACCAAGCCGAAGGTGGGCTTTCAAAGAAAGACTATGCCGAAGGTAGACTCTCAAACGAAAGATACGAGGCCATGCCGAAGGTGGACTCAAAAAAGAAAGATCAAGCCGAAGGTGGGCTTTCAAAGAAAGACTATGCCGAAGGTAGACTTTCAATCAAAGGATACGAGACCATGCCGAAGGTGGACTCGAAAAATAAAGGCCAAGCCGAAGGTGGGCTTTCAAAGAAAGACTATGCCGAAGGTAGACTCTCAAACGAAAGATACGAGACCATGCCGAAGGTGGACTCGAAAATGAAAGACCATGCCGAAGGTGGGCTTTCAAAGAAAGACTATGCCGAAGGTAGACTTTCAAATAAAGGATACGAGACCATGCCGAAGGTGGGCTCGAAAAAAGAAAGACCAAGCCGAAGGTGGGCTTTTAAAGAAAGACTGTGCCGAAGGTAGATTTTCAAACAAAGGATACGAGACCATGCCGAAGGTGGACTTGAAAAAGAAAGACTAAGCCGAAGGTGGGCTTTCAAAGAAAGACTATGCCGAAGGTAGACTTTTAAATGAAGTATACGAGACCATGCCGAAGGTGGGCTCGAAAAAGAAAGACCAAGCCGAAGGTGGGCTTTCAAAAAAAGACTATGCCGAAGGTAGACTTTCAAACAAATGCTACGAGACCATGCCGAAGGTGGGCTCGAAAAAGAAAGACCAAGCCTAAGGTAGACTTTCAAACAAAGGATACGAGACCATGCCGAAGGTGGGCTCGAAAAAGAAAGGCCAAGCCGAAGGTGGGCTTTCAAAGAAAGACTATGCCGAAGGTAGACTTTCAAACAAAGGATATGAGACCATGCCGAAGGTGGGCTCGAAAAAGAAAGATCAAGCCGAAGGTGGGCTTTCAAAGAAAGACTTTGCCGAAGGTAGACATTCAAACAAAGGCAACGAGACCATGCCGAAGTTGGGCTCAAAATAAGAAAGACCAAGCCGAAGTGGGCTTTCAAAGAAAGACTATGCCGAAGGTAGACTTTCAAACAAAGGATACGAGACCTTGCCGAAGGTGGATTAGAAAAAGAAAGGCCAAGCCGAAGGTGGGCTTTCTAAGAAAGTCTATGCCGAAGGTAGACTCTCAAACGAAAGATACGAGACCATGCCGAAGGTGGACTCGAAAAAGAAAGACCAAGCCGAAGGTGGGCATTCAAAGAAAGACTATGCCGAAGGTAGACTCTCAAACGAAATATACGAGACCATGCCGAAGGTGGACTCGAAAAAGGAAGACCAATCCGAAGGTTCGCTTTCAAAGAAAGACTATGCCGAAGGTAGACTCTCAAACAAAGATGCGAGACCATGCCGAAGGTGGACTCGAAAAAGAAAGGCCAAGCCGAAGGTGGGCTTTCAAAGAAAGACTATGCTGAAGGTAGAATCTCAAACAAAAGATATGTGACCATGCCGAAGGTGGAATCGAAAAAGAAAGACCAAGCCGAAGGTGGGCTTTCAAAGAAAGACTATGCCGAAGGTAGACTTTCAAACAAAGGATACGAGGCCATGCCGATGGTGGGCTCGAAAAAGAAAGACCAAGCCGAAGGTAGGCTTTCAAAGAATGACTATGCCGAAGGTAGATTTTCAAACAAAGGTTACGAGACCATGCCGAAGGTGGACTTGAAAAAGAAAGACCAAGCCGAAGATGGAATTTCAAAGAATGACTATGCCGAAGGTAGACTTTCAAACAAAGGACACGAGACCATGCCGAAGGTGGGCTCGAAAAAGAAAGGCCAAGCCGAAGGTGGGCTTTCAAAGACAGACTATGCCGAAGGTAGACTCTCAAATTAAAGATACGAGACCATGCCGAAGGTGGACTCAAAAAAGAAAGACCAAGCCGAAGGTGGGCTTTCAAAGAAAGACTATGCCGAAGGTAGACTCTCAAACGAAAGATACGAGACCATGCCGAAGGTGGACACGAAAATGAAAGACCAAGCCGAAGTTGGGCTTTCAAAGAAAGACTATGCCGAAGGTAGACTCTCAAACGAAAGATACGAGACCATGCCGAAGGTGGACTCTAAAAAGAAAGACCAAGCCGAAGATGGGTTTTAAAGAAAGACTATGCCGAAGGTAGACTCTCAAACGAAAGATACGAGACCATGACGAAGGTGGACTCGAAAAAGAAAGGCCAAGCGAAGGTGGGCTTTCAAAGAAAGACTATGCCGAGGGTAGACTTTCAAACAAAGGATACGAGACCATGCCGAAGTTGGACTCGAAAAAGAAAGGCCAAGCCGAAGGTGGGCTTTCAAAGACAGACTATGCCGAAGGTAGACTCTCAAATTAAAGATACGAGACCATGCCGAAGGTGGACTCAAAAAAGAAATACCAAGCCGAAGGTGGGCTTTCAAAGAAAAACTATGCCGAAGGTAGACTCTCAAACGAAAGATACGAGACCATGCCGAAGGTGGACTCGAAAATGAAAGACCAAGCCGAAGTTGGGCTTTCAAAGAAAGACTATGCCGAAGGTAGACTCTCAAACGAAAGATACGAGACCATGCCGAAGGTGGACTCTAAAAAGAAAGACCAAGCCGAAGATGGGTTTTAAAGAAAGACTATGCCGAAGGTAGACTCTCAAACGAAAGATACGAGACCATGACGAAGGTGGACTCGAAAAAGAAAGGCCAAGCGAAGGTGGGCTTTCAAAGAAAGACTATGCCGAGGGTAGACTTTCAAACATAGGATACGAGACCATGCCGAAGGTGGACTCGAAAAAGAAAGGCCAAGGCGAAGGTGGGCTTTCAAAGACAGACTATGCCGAAGGTAGACTCTCAAATTAAAGATACGAGACCATGCCGAAGGTGGACTCAAAAAAGAAAGACCAAGCCGAAGGTGGGCTTTCAAAGAAAGACTATGCCGAAGGTAGACTCTCAAACGAAAGATACGAGACCATGCCGAAGGTGGACTCGAAAATGAAAGACCAAGCCGAAGTTGGGCTTTCAAAGAAAAACTATGCCGAAGGTAGACTCTCAAACGAAAGACACGAGACCATGCCGAAGGTGGACTCTAAAAAGAAAGACCAAGCCGAAGATGGGTTTTAAAGAAACACTATGCCGAAGGTAGACTCTCAAACGAAAGATACGAGACCATGACGAAGGTGGACTCGAAAAAGAAAGGCCAAGCGAAGGTGGGCTTTCAAAGAAAGACTATGCCGAAGGTAGACTCTTAAACGAAAGATATGAGACCATGCCGAAGGTGGACTCGAAAAAGAAAGACCATGCCGAAGGTGGGCTTTCAAAGAAAGACTATGCCGAAGGTAGACTTTCAAACAAAGGATACGAGACCATGCCGAAGGTGGGCTCGAAAAAAGAAAGACCAAGCCGATGGTGGGCTTTTAAAGAAAGACTGTGCCGAAGGTAGATTTTCAAACAAAGGATACGAGACCATGCCGAAGGTGGACTTGAAAAAGAACGACCAAGCCGAAGGTGGGCTTTCAAAGAAAGACTATGCCGAAGGTAGACTCTCAAAGCAAAGGATACGAGACCATGTCTAAGGTGGACTCGAAAAAGAAAGACCAAGCCGAAGGGGGGCTTTCAAAGAAAGACTATGCCGAAGGTAGACTTTCAAACGAAAGATACGAGACCATGCCGAAGGTGGACTCGAAAAAGAAAGGCCAAGCCGAAGGTGGGCTTTCAAAGAAAGACTATGCCGAAGGTAGACTCTCAAACGAAAGATACGATACCATGCCGAAGGTGGACTCGAAAATAAAAGACCAAGCCGAAGCTGGGCTTTCAAAGAAAGACTATGCCGAAGATAGACTCTCAAACGAAAGATACGAGACTATGCCGAAGGTGGACTCGAAAAAGAAAGACCAAGCCGAAGATGGGTTTTTAAAGAAAGACTATGCCGAAGGTAGACTCTCAAACGAAAGAAACGAGACCATGACGAAGGTGGACTCGAAAAAGAAAGGCCAAGCGAAGGTGGGCTTTCAAAGAAAGACTATGCCGAAGGTAGACTCTCAAACGAAAGATATGAGACCATGCCGAAGGTGGATTCGAAAAAGAAAGACCATGCCGAAGGTGGGCTTTCAAAGAAAGACTATGCCGAAGGTAGATTTTCAAACAAAGGATACGAGACCATGCCGAAGGTGGGCTCAAAAAAAGAAAGACCAAGCCGAAGGTGGGCTTTTAATGAAAGACTGTGCCGAAGGTAGATTTTCAAACAAAGGATACGAGACCATGCCGAAGGTGGACTTGAAAAAGAAAGACCAAGCCGAAGGTGGGCTTTCAAAGAAAGACTATGCCGAAGGTAGACTTTTAAATGAAGTATACGAGACCATGCCGAAGGTGGGCTCGAAAAAGAAAGACCAAGCCGAAGGTGGGCATTCAAAGAAAGACTATGCCGAAGGTAGACTTTCAAACAAAGGCTACGAGACCATGCCGAAGGAGGGCTCGAAAAAAAAAGACCAAGCCGAAGGTGGGCTTTCAAAGAAAGACTATGCCGAAGGTAGACTCTCAAGGCAAAGGATACGAGACCATGTCGAAGGTGGACTCAAAAAAGAAAGACTAAGCCGAAGGTGGGCTTTCAAAGAAAGACTATGCCGAAGGTATACTTTCAAACAAATGCTACGAGACCATGCCGAAGGTGGGCTCGAAAAAGAAAGACCAAGCCTAAGGTAGACTTTCAAACAAAGGATACGAGACCATCCCGAAGGTGGGCTCGAAAAAGAAAGGCCAAGCCGAAGGTGGGCTTTCAAAGAAAGACTATGCCGAAGGTAGACTTTCAAACAAAGGATATGAGACCATGGCGAAGGTGGGCTCGAAAAAGAAAGATCAAGCCGAAGGTGGGCTTTCAAAGAAAGACTATGCCGAAGGTAGACTTTCAAACAAAGGCAACGAGACCATGCTGAAGTTGGGCTCAAAATAAGAAAGACCAAGCCGAAGTGGGCTTTCAAAGAAAGACTATGCCGAAGGTAGACTTTCAAACAAAGGATACGAGACCTTGCCGAAGGTGGATTAGAAAAAGAAAGGCCAAGCCGAAGGTGGGCTTTCAAAGAAAGACTATGCCGAAGGTAGACTCTCAAACGAAAGATACGAGACCATGCCGAAGGTGGACTCGAAAAAGAAAGACCAAGCCGAAGGTGGGCATTCTAAGAAAGACTATGCCGAAGGTAGACTCTCAAACGAAAGATACGAGACCATGCGGAAGGTGGACTCGAAAAAGAAAGACCAATCCGAAGGTGGGCTTTCAAAGAAAGACTATGCCGAAGGTAGACTCTCAAACAAAGATGCGAGACCATGCCGAAGGTGGACTCGAAAAAGAAAGGCCAAGTCGAAGGTGGGCTTTCAAAGAAAGACTATGCTGAAGGTAGAATCTCAAACGAAAGATATGTGACCATGCCGAAGGTGGACTCGAAAAAGAAAGACCAAGCCGAAGGTGGGCTTTCAAAGAAAGACTATGCCGAAGGTAGACTTTCAAACAAAGGATACGAGGCCATGCCGAAGGTGGGCTCGAAAAAGAAAGACCAAGCCGAAGGTAGGCTTTCAAAGAATGACTATGCCGAAGGTAGACTTTCAAACAAAGGATACGAGACCATGCCGAAGGTGGGCTCGAAAAAGAAAGACCAAGCCGAAGGTGGGCTTTCAAAGAAAGACTATACCGATGGTAGACTTTCAAATGAAGGATACGAGACCATCCCGAAGGTGGGCTCGAAAAAAGAAAGACCAAGCCGAAGGTGGGATTTCAAAGAAAGACTGTGCCGAAGGTAGACTTTCATACAAAGGATACGAGACCATGCCGAAGGTGGACTTGAAAAAGAAAGACCAAGCCGAAGATGGAATTTCAAAGAATGACTATGCCGAAGGTAGACTTTCAAGCAAAGGACACGAGACCATGCCGAAGGTGGGCTCGAAAAAGAAAGATCAAGCCGAAGGTGGGCTTTAAAAGAAAGACTATGCCGAAGGTAGACTTTCAAACAAAGGCTACGAGACCATGCCGAAGGTGGGCTCAAAAAAAGAAAGACCAAGCCGAAGGTGGGCTTTCAAAGAAAGACTATGCCGAGGGTAGACTTTCAAACAAAGGATACGAGACCATGCCGAAGGTGGACTCGAAAAAGAAAGGCCAAGCCGAAGGTGGGCTTTCAAAGACAGACTATGCCGAAGGTAGACTCTCAAATTAAAGATACGAGACCATGCCGAAGGTGGACTCAAAAAACAAAGACCAAGCCGAAGGTGGGCTTTCAAAGAAAGACTATGCTGAAGGTAGACTCTCAAACGAAAGATACGAGACCATGCCGAAGGTGGACTCGAAAATCAAAGGTCAAGCCGAAGCTGGGCTTTCAAAGAAAGACTATGCCGAAGGTAGACTCTCAAACGAAAGATACGAGACCATGCCGAAAGTGGACTCTAAAAAGAAAGACCAAGCCGAAGATGGGTTTTTAAAGAAAGACTATGCCGAAGGTAGACTCTCAAACGAAAGATACGAGACCATGACGAAGGTGGACTCGAAAAAGAAAGGCCGAGCGAAGGTGGGCTTTCAAAGAAAGACTATGCCGAAGGTAGACTCTTAAACGAAACATATGAGACCATGCCGAAGGTGGACTCGAAAAAGAAAGACCATGTCGAAGGTGGGATTTCAAAGAAAGACTATGCCGAAGGTAGACTTTCAAACGAAAGATACGAGACCATGCCGAAGGTGGACTCGAAAAAGAAAGGCCAAGCCGAAGGTGGGCTTTCAAAGAAAGACTATACCGAAGGTAGACTCTCAAACAAAAGATACGAGACCATGCCGAAGGTGGACTCGAAAATGAAAGACCAAGCCGAAGCTGGGCTTTCAAAGAAAGACTATGCCGAAGGTAGACTCTCAAACGAAAGATACGAGACCATGCCGAAGGTGGACTCAAAAAAGAAAGACCAAGCCGAAGATGGGTTTTTAAAGAAAGACTATGCCGAAGGTAGACTCTCAAACGAAAGAAACGAGACCATGACGAAGGTGGACTCGAAAAAGAAAGGCCAAGCGAAGGTGGGCTTTCAAAGAAAGACTATGCCGAAGGTAGACTCTCAAACGAAAGATATGAGACCATGCCGAAGGTGGACTCGAAAAAGAAAGACCATGCCGAAGGTGGGCTTTCAAAGAAAGACTATGCCGAAGGTAGACTTTCAAACAAAGGATACGAGACCATGCCGAAGCTGGGCTCGAAAAAGGAAAGACCAAGCCGAAGGTGGGCTTTTAAAGAAAGACTGTGCCGAAGGTAGATTTTCAAACAAAGGATACGAGACCATGCCGAAGGTGGACTTGAAAAAGAAAGACCAAGCCGAAGGTGGGCTTTCAAAGAAAGACTATGCCGAAGGTAGACTTTTAAATGAAGTATACAAGACCATGCCGAGGGTGGGCTCGAAAAAGAAAGACCAAGCCGAAGGTGGGCTTTCAAAGAAAGACTATGCCGAAGGTAGACTTTCAAACAAAGGCTACGAGACCATGCCGAAGGTGGGCTCGAAAAAAAAAGACCAAGCCGAAGGTGGGCTTTCAAAGAAAGACTATGCCGAAGGTAGACTCTCAAGGCAAAGGATACGAGACCATGTCGAAGGTGGAATCAAAAAAGAAAGGCCAAGCCGAAGGTGGGCTTTCAAAGAAAGACTATGCCGAAGGTAGACTCTCAAACGAAAGATACGAGACCATGCCGAAGGTGGACTCGAAAAAGAAAGACCAAGCCGAAGGTGGGCATTCAAAGAAAGACTATGCCGAAGGTAGACTCTCAAACGAAAGATACGAGACCATGCGGAAGGTGGACTCGAAAAAGAAAGACCAATCCGAAGGTGGGCTTTCAAAGAAAGACTATGCCGAAGGTAGACTCTCAAACAAAGATGCGAGACCATGCCGAAGGTGGACTCGAAAAAGAAAGGCCAAGTCGAAGGTGGGCTTTCAAAGAAAGACTATGCTGAAGGTAGAATCTCAAACGAAAGATATGTGACCATGCCGAAGGTGGACTCGAAAAAGAAAGACCAAGCCGAAGGTGGGCTTTCAAAGAAAGACTATGCCGAAGGTAGACTTTCAAACAAAGGATACGAGGCCATGCCGAAGGTGGGCTCGAAAAAGAAAGACCAAGCCGAAGGTAGGCTTTCAAAGAATGACTATGTCGAAGGTAGACTTTCAAACAAAGGATACGAGACCATGCCGAAGGTGGGCTCGAAAAAGAAAGACCAAGCCGAAGGTGGGCTTTCAAAGAAAGACTATACCGATGGTAGACTTTCAAATGAAGGATACGAGACCATCCCGAAGGTGGGCTCGAAAAAAGAAAGACCAAGCCGAAGGTGGGATTTCAAAGAAAGACTGTGCCGAAGGTAGACTTTCATACAAAGGATACGAGACCATGCCGAAGGTGGACTTGAAAAAGAAAGACCAAGCCGAAGATGGAATTTCAAAGAATGACTATGCCGAAGGTAGACTTTCAAGCAAAGGACACGAGACCATGCCGAAGGTGGGCTCGAAAAAGAAAGATCAAGCCGAAGGTGGGCTTTAAAAGAAAGACTATGCCGAAGGTAGACTTTCAAACAAAGGCTACGAGACCATGCCGAAGGTGGGCTCAAAAAAAGAAAGACCAAGCCGAAGGTGGGCTTTCAAAGAAAGACTATGCCGAGGGTAGACTTTCAAACAAAGGATACGAGACCATGCCGAAGGTGGACTCGAAAAAGAAAGGCCAAGCCGAAGGTGGGCTTTCAAAGACAGACTATGCCGAAGGTAGACTCTCAAATTAAAGATACGAGACCATGCCGAAGGTGGACTCAAAAAACAAAGACCAAGCCGAAGGTGGGCTTTCAAAGAAAGACTATGCCGAAGGTAGACTCTCAAACGAAAGATACGAGACCATGCCGAAGGTGGACTCGAAAATCAAAGGTCAAGCCGAAGCTGGGCTTTCAAAGAAAGACTATGCCGAAGGTAGACTCTCAAACGAAAGATACGAGACCATGCCGAAAGTGGACTCTAAAAAGAAAGACCAAGCCGAAGATGGGTTTTTAAAGAAAGACTATGCCGAAGGTAGACTCTCAAACGAAAGATACGAGACCATGACGAAGGTGGACTCGAAAAAGAAAGGCCGAGCGAAGGTGGGCTTTCAAAGAAAGACTATGCCGAAGGTAGACTCTTAAACGAAACATATGAGACCATGCCGAAGGTGGACTCGAAAAAGAAAGACCATGTCGAAGGTGGGATTTCAAAGAAAGACTATGCCGAAGGTAGACTTTCAAACGAAAGATACGAGACCATGCCGAAGGTGGACTCGAAAAAGAAAGGCCAAGCCGAAGGTGGGCTTTCAAAGAAAGACTATACCGAAGGTAGACTCTCAAACAAAAGATACGAGACCATGCCGAAGGTGGACTCGAAAATGAAAGACCAAGCCGAAGTTGGGCTTTCAAAGAAAGACTATGCCGAAGGTAGACTCTCAAACGAAAGATACGAGACCATGCCGAAGGTGGACTCAAAAAAGAAAGACCAAGCCGAAGATGGGTTTTTAAAGAAAGACTATGCCGAAGGTAGACTCTCAAACGAAAGAAACGAGACCATGACGAAGGTGGACTCGAAAAAGAAAGGCCAAGCGAAGGTGGGCTTTCAAAGAAAGACTATGCCGAAGGTAGACTCTCAAACGAAAGATATGAGACCATGCCGAAGGTGGACTCGAAAAAGAAAGACCATGCCGAAGGTGGGCTTTCAAAGAAAGACTATGCCGAAGGTAGACTTTCAAACAAAGGATACGAGACCATGCCGAAGCTGGGCTCGAAAAAGGAAAGACCAAGCCGAAGGTGGGCTTTTAAAGAAAGACTGTGCCGAAGGTAGATTTTCAAACAAAGGATACGAGACCATGCCGAAGGTGGACTTGAAAAAGAAAGACCAAGCCGAAGGTGGACTTTCAAAGAAAGACTATGCCGAAGGTAGACTTTTAAATGAAGTATACGAGACCATGCCGAGGGTGGGCTCGAAAAAGAAAGACCAAGCCGAAGGTGGGCTTTCAAAGAAAGACTATGCCGAAGGTAGACTTTCAAACAAAGGCTACGAGACCATGCCGAAGGTGGGCTCGAAAAAAAAAGACCAAGCCGAAGGTGGGCTTTCAAAGAAAGACTATGCCGAAGGTAGACTCTCAAGGCAAAGTATACGAGACCATGTCGAAGGTGGAATCAAAAAAGAAAGACCAAGCCGAAGGTGGGCTTTCAAAGAAAGACTATGCCGAAGGTAGACTTTCAAACAAATGCTACGAGACCATGCCGAAGGTGGGCTCGAAAAAGAAAGACCAAGCCTAAGGTAGACTTTCAAACAAAGGATACGAGACCATGCCGAAGGTGGGCTCGAAAAAGAAAGGCCAAGCCGAAGGTGGGCTTTCAAAGAAAGACTATGCCGAAGGTAGACTTTCAAACAAAGGATATGAGACCATGCCGAAGGTGAGCTCAAAAAAGAAAGATCAAGCCGAAGGTGGGCTTTCAAAGAAAGACTATGCCGAAGCTAGACTTTCAAACAAAGGCAACGAGACCATGCCGAAGTTGGGCTTGAAAAAGAAAGACCAAGCCGAAGGTGGGCTTTCAAAGAAAGACTATGCCGAAGGTAGACTCTCAAAGCAAAGGATACGAGACCATGTCTAAGGTGGACTCGAAAAAGAAAGACCAAGTCGAAGGTGGGCTTTCAAAGAAAGACTATGCCGAAGGTAGACTCTCAAACGAAAGATATGAGACCATGCCGAAGGAGGACTCGAAAAAGAAAGGCCATGCCGAAGGTGGGCTTTCAAAGAAAGACTATGCCGAAGGTAGACTTTCAAACAAAGGATACGAGGCCATGCTGAAGGTGGGCTCGAAAAAGAAAGACCAAGCCGAAGGTAGGCTTTCAAAGAATGACTATGCCGAAGGTAGACTTTTAAACAAAGGATACGAGACCATGCCGAAGGGGGGCTCGAAAAAAAAAGACCAAGCCGAAGGTGGGCTTTCAAAGAAAGACTATACCGATGGTAGACTTTCAAATGAAGGATACGAGACCATGCCGAAGGTGGGCTCGAAAAAAGAAAGACCAAGCCGAAGGTGGGCTTTCAAAGAAAGACTGTGCCGAAGGTAGAATTTCATACAAAGGATACGAGACCATGCCGAAGGTGGACTTGAAAAAGAAAGACCAAGCCGAAGATGGAATTTCAAAGAATGACTATGCCGAAGGTAGACTTTCAAACAAAGGACACGAGACCATGCCGAAGGTGGGCTCAAAAAAGAAAGATCAAGCCGAAGGTGGGCTTTAAAAGAAAGACTATGCCGAAGGTAGACTTTCAAACAAAGGCTACGAGACCATGCCGAAGGTGGGCTCAAAAAAAGAAACACCAAGCCGAAGGTGGGCTTTCAAAGAAAGACTATGCCGAGGGTAGACTTTCAAACAAAGGATACGAGACCATGCCAAAGGTGGACTCGAAAAAGAAAGGCCAAGCCGAAGGTGGGCTTTCAAAGACAGACTATGCCGAAGGTAGACTCTCAAATTAAAGATACGAGACCATGCCGAAGGTGGACTCAAAAAACAAAGACCAAGCCGAAGGTGGGCTTTCAAAGAAAGACTATGCCGAAGGTAGACTCTCAAACGAAAGATACGAGACCATGCCGAAGGTGGACTCGAAAATCAAAGGTCAAGCCGAAGCTGGGCTTTCAAAGAAAGACTATGCCGAAGGTAGACTCTCAAACGAAAGATACGAGACCATGCCGAAAGTGGACTCTAAAAAGAAAGACCAAGCCGAAGATGGGTTTTTAAAGAAAGACTATGCCGAAGGTAGACTCTCAAACGAAAGATACGAGACCATGACGAAGGTGGACTCGAAAAAGAAAGGCCGAGCGAAGGTGGGCTTTCAAAGAAAGACTATGCCGAAGGTAGACTCTTAAACGAAACATATGAGACCATGCCGAAGGTGGACTCGAAAAAGAAAGACCATGTCGAAGGTGGGATTTCAAAGAAAGACTATGCCGAAGGTAGACTTTCAAACGAAAGATACGAGACCATGCCGAAGGTGGACTCGAAAAAGAAAGGCCAAGCCGAAGGTGGGCTTTCAAAGAAAGACTATACCGAAGGTAGACTCTCAAACAAAAGATACGAGACCATGCCGAAGGTGGACTCGAAAATGAAAGACCAAGCCGAAGCTGGGCTTTCAAAGAAAGACTATGCCGAAGGTAGACTCTCAAACGAAAGATACGAGACCATGCCGAAGGTGGACTCAAAAAAGAAAGACCAAGCCGAAGATGGGTTTTTGAAGAAAGACTATGCCGAAGGTAGACTCTCAAACGAAAGAAACGAGACCATGACGAAGGTGGACTCGAAAAAGAAAGGCCAAGCGAAGGTGGGCTTTCAAAGAAAGACTATGCCGAAGGTAGACTCTCAAACGAAAGATATGAGACCATGCCGAAGGTGGACTCGAAAAAGAAAGACCATGCCGAAGGTGGGCTTTCAAAGAAAGACTATGCCGAAGGTAGACTTTCAAACAAAGGATACGAGACCATGCCGAAGCTGGGCTCGAAAAAGGAAAGACCAAGCCGAAGGTGGGCTTTTAAAGAAAGACTGTGCCGAAGGTAGATTTTCAAACAAAGGATACGAGACCATGCCGAAGGTGGACTTGAAAAAGAAAGACCAAGCCGAAGGTGGGCTTTCAAAGAAAGACTATGCCGAAGGTAGACTTTTAAATGAAGTATACGAGACCATGCCGAGGGTGGGCTCGAAAAAGAAAGACCAAGCCGAAGGTGGGCTTTCAAAGAAAGACTATGCCGAAGGTAGACTTTCAAACAAAGGCTACGAGACCATGCCGAAGGTGGGCTCGAAAAAAAAAGACCAAGCCGAAGGTGGGCTTTCAAAGAAAGACTATGCCGAAGGTAGACTCTCAAGGCAAAGGATACGAGACCATGTCGAAGGTGGAATCAAAAAAGAAAGACCAAGCCGAAGGTGGGCTTTCAAAGAAAGACTATGCCGAAGGTAGACTTTCAAACAAATGCTACGAGACCATGCCGAAGGTGGGCTCGAAAAAGAAAGACCAAGCCTAAGGTAGACTTTCAAACAAAGGATACGAGACCATGCCGAAGGTGGGCTCGAAAAAGAAAGGCCAAGCCGAAGGTGGGCTTTCAAAGAAAGACTATGCCGAAGGTAGACTTTCAAACAAAGGATATGAGACCATGCCGAAGGTGAGCTCAAAAAAGAAAGATCAAGCCGAAGGTGGGCTTTCAAAGAAAGACTATGCCGAAGGTAGACTTTCAAACAAAGGCAACGAGACCATGCCGAAGTTGGGCTTGAAAAAGAAAGACCAAGCCGAAGGTGGGCTTTCAAAGAAAGACTATGTCGAAGGTAGACTCTCAAAGCAAAGGATACGAGACCATGTCTAAGGTGGACTCGAAAAAGAAAGACCAAGTCGAAGGTGGGCTTTCAAAGAAAGACTATGCCGAAGGTAGACTCTCAAACGAAAGATATGAGACCATGCCGAAGGAGGACTCGAAAAAGAAAGGCCATGCCGAAGGTGGGCTTTCAAAGAAAGACTATGCCGAAGGTAGACTTTCAAACAAAGGATACGAGGCCATGCCGAAGGTGGGCTCGAAAAAGAAAGACCAAGCCGAAGGTAGGCTTTCAAAGAATGACTATGCCGAAGGTAGACTTTTAAACAAAGGATACGAGACCATGCCGAAGGGGGGCTCGAAAAAAAAAGACCAAGCCGAAGGTGGGCTTTCAAAGAAAGACTATACCGATGGTAGACTTTCAAATGAAGGATACGAGACCATGCCGAAGGTGGGCTCGAAAAAAGAAAGACCAAGCCGAAGGTGGGCTTTCAAAGAAAGACTGTGCCGAAGGTAGAATTTCATACAAAGGATACGAGACCATGCCGAAGGTGGACTTGAAAAAGAAAGACCAAGCCGAAGATGGAATTTCAAAGAATGACTATGCCGAAGGTAGACTTTCAAACAAAGGACACGAGACCATACCGAAGGTGGGCTCAAAAAAGAAAGATCAAGCCGAAGGTGGGCTTTAAAAGAAAGACTATGCCGAAGGTAGACTTTCAAACAAAGGCTACGAGACCATGCCGAAGGTGGGCTCAAAAAAAGAAACACCAAGCCGAAGGTGGGCTTTCAAAGAAAGACTATGCCGAGGGTAGACTTTCAAACAAAGGATACGAGACCATGCCAAAGGTGGACTCGAAAAAGAAAGGCCAAGCCGAAGGTGGGCTTTCAAAGACAGACTATGCCGAAGGTAGACTCTCAAATTAAAGATACGAGACCATGCCGAAGGTGGACTCAAAAAACAAAGACCAAGCCGAAGGTGGGCTTTCAAAGAAAGACTATGCCGAAGGTAGACTCTCAAACGAAAGATACGAGACCATGCCGAAGGTGGACTCGAAAATCAAAGGTCAAGCCGAAGCTGGGCTTTCAAAGAAAGACTATGCCGAAGGTAGACTCTCAAACGAAAGATACGAGACCATGCCGAAAGTGGACTCTAAAAAGAAAGACCAAGCCGAAGATGGGTTTTTAAAGAAAGACTATGCCGAAGGTAGACTCTCAAACGAAAGATACGAGACCATGACGAAGGTGGACTCGAAAAAGAAAGGCCGAGCGAAGGTGGGCTTTCAAAGAAAGACTATGCCGAAGGTAGACTCTTAAACGAAACATATGAGACCATGCCGAAGGTGGACTCGAAAAAGAAAGACCATGTCGAAGGTGGGATTTCAAAGAAAGACTATGCCGAAGGTAGACTTTCAAACGAAAGATACGAGACCATGCCGAAGGTGGACTCGAAAAAGAAAGGCCAAGCCGAAGGTGGGCTTTCAAAGAAAGACTATACCGAAGGTAGACTCTCAAACAAAAGATACGAGACCATGCCGAAGGTGGACTCGAAAATGAAAGACCAAGCCGAAGCTGGGCTTTCAAAGAAAGACTATGCCGAAGGTAGACTCTCAAACGAAAGATACGAGACCATGCCGAAGGTGGACTCAAAAAAGAAAGACCAAGCCGAAGATGGGTTTTTAAAGAAAGACTATGCCGAAGGTAGACTCTCAAACGAAAGAAACGAGACCATGACGAAGGTGGACTCGAAAAAGAAAGGCCAAGCGAAGGTGGGCTTTCAAAGAAAGACTATGCCGAAGGTAGACTCTCAAACGAAAGATATGAGACCATGCCGAAGGTGGACTCGAAAAAGAAAGACCATGCCGAAGGTGGGCTTTCAAAGAAAGACTATGCCGAAGGTAGACTTTCAAACAAAGGATACGAGACCATGCCGAAGCTGGGCTCGAAAAAGGAAAGACCAAGCCGAAGGTGGGCTTTTAAAGAAAGACTGTGCCGAAGGTAGATTTTCAAACAAAGGATACGAGATCATGCCGAAGGTGGACTTGAAAAAGAAAGACCAAGCCGAAGGTGGGCTTTCAAAGAAAGACTATGCCGAAGGTAGACTTTTAAATGAAGTATACGAGACCATGCCGAGGGTGGGCTCGAAAAAGAAAGACCAAGCCGAAGGTGGGCTTTCAAAGAAAGACTATGCCGAAGGTAGACTTTCAAACAAAGGCTACGAGACCATGCCGAAGGTGGGCTCGAAAAAAAAAGACCAAGCCGAAGGTGGGCTTTCAAAGAAAGACTATGCCGAAGGTAGACTCTCAAGGCAAAGGATACGAGACCATGTCGAAGGTGGAATCAAAAAAGAAAGACCAAGCCGAAGGTGGGCTTTCAAAGAAAGACTATGCCGAAGGTAGACTTTCAAACAAATGCTACGAGACCATGCCGAAGGTGGGCTCGAAAAAGAAAGACCAAGCCTAAGGTAGACTTTCAAACAAAGGATACGAGACCATGCCGAAGGTGGGCTCGAAAAAGAAAGGCCAAGCCGAAGGTGGGCTTTCAAAGAAAGACTATGCCGAAGGTAGACTTTCAAACAAAGGATATGAGACCATGCCGAAGGTGAGCTCAAAAAAGAAAGATCAAGCCGAAGGTGGGCTTTCAAAGAAAGACTATGCCGAAGGTAGACTTTCAAACAAAGGCAACGAGACCATGCCGAAGTTGGGCTTGAAAAAGAAAGACCAAGCCGAAGGTGGGCTTTCAAAGAAAGACTATGCCGAAGGTAGACTCTCAAAGCAAAGGATACGAGACCATGTCTAAGGTGGACTCGAAAAAGAAAGACCAAGTCGAAGGTGGGCTTTCAAAGAAAGACTATGCCGAAGGTAGACTCTCAAACGAAAGATATGAGACCATGCCGAAGGAGGACTCGAAAAAGAAAGGCCATGCCGAAGGTGGGCTTTCAAAGAAAGACTATGCCGAAGGTAGACTTTCAAACAAAGGATACGAGGCCATGCCGAAGGTGGGCTCGAAAAAGAAAGACCAAGCCGAAGGTAGGCTTTCAAAGAATGACTATGCCGAAGGTAGACTTTTAAACAAAGGATACGAGACCATGCCGAAGGGGGGCTCGAAAAAAAAAGACCAAGCCGAAGGTGGGCTTTCAAAGAAAGACTATACCGATGGTAGACTTTCAAATGAAGGATACGAGACCATGCCGAAGGTGGGCTCGAAAAAAGAAAGACCAAGCCGAAGGTGGGCTTTCAAAGAAAGACTCTGCCGAAGGTAGAATTTCATACAAAGGATACGAGACCATGCCGAAGGTGGACTTGAAAAAGAAAGACCAAGCCGAAGATGGAATTTCAAAGAATGACTATGCCGAAGGTAGACTTTCAAACAAAGGACACGAGACCATGCCGAAGGTGGGCTCAAAAAAGAAAGATCAAGCCGAAGGTGGGCTTTAAAAGAAAGACTATGCCGAAGGTAGACTTTCAAACAAAGGCTACGAGACCATGCCGAAGGTGGGCTCAAAAAAAGAAACACCAAGCCGAAGGTGGGCTTTCAAAGAAAGACTATGCTGAGGGTAGACTTTCAAACAAAGGATACGAGACCATGCCAAAGGTGGACTCGAAAAAGAAAGGCCAAGCCGAAGGTGGGCTTTCAAAGACAGACTATGCCGAAGGTATACTCTCAAATTAAAGATACGAGACCATGCCGAAGGTGGACTCAAAAAAGAAAGACCAAGCCAAAGGTGGGCTTTCAAAGAAAGACTATGCCGAAGGTAGATTCTCAAACGAAAGATACGAGACCATGCCGAAGGTGGACTCGAAAATCAAAGGCCAAGCCGAAGCTGGGATTTCAAAGAAAGACTATGCCGAAGGTAGACTCTCAAACGAAAGATACGAGACCATGCCGAAGGTGGACTCTAAAAAGAAAGACCAAGCCGAAGATGGGTTTTTAAAGAAAGACTATGCCGAAGGTAGACTCTCAAACGAAAGATACGAGACCATGACGAAGGTGGACTCGAAAAAGAAAGGCCAAGCGAAGGTGGGCTTTCAAAGAAAGACTATGCCGAAGGTAGACTCTTAAACGAAAGATATGAGACCATGCCGAAGGTGGACTCGAAAAAGAAAGACCATGCCGAAGGTGGGCTTTCAAAGAAAGACTATGCCGAAGGTAGACTTTCAAACAAAGGATACGAGACCATGCCGAAGGTGGGCTCGAAAAAAGAAAGACCAAGCCGATGGTGGGCTTTTAAAGAGAGACTGTGCCGAAGGTAGATTTTCAAACAAAGGATACGAGACCATGCCGAAGGTGGACTTGAAAAAGAAAGACCAAGCCGAAGGTGGGCTTTCAAAGAAAGACTATGCCGAAGGTAGACTCTCAAAGCAAAGGATACGAGACCATGTCTAAGGTGGACTCGAAAAAGAAAGACCAAGTCGAAGGTGGGCTTTCAAAGAAAGAGTATGCCGAAGGTAGACTCTCAAACGAAAGATATGAGACCATGCCGAAGGTGGACTCGAAAAAGAAAGGCCAAGCCGAAGGTGGGCTTTCAAAGAAAGACTATGCCGAAGGTAGACTCTCAAACGAAAGATACGAGACCATGCCGAAGGTGGACTCGAAAATGAAAGACCAAGCCGAAGCTGGGCTTTCAAAGAAAGACTATGCCGAAGGTAGACTCTCAAACGAAAGATACGAGACCATGCTGAAGGTGGACTCGAAAAAGAAAGACCAAGTCGAAGATGGGTTTTTAAAGAAAGACTATGCCGAAGGTAGACTCTCAAACGAAAGAAACGAGACCATGACGAAGGTGGACTTGAAAAAGAAAGGCCAAGCGAAGGTGGGCTTTCAAAGAAAGACTATGCCGAAGGTAGACTCTCAAACGAAAGATATGAGACCATGCCGAGGGTGGACTCGAAAAAGAAAGACCATGCCGAAGGTGGGCTTTCAAAGAAAGACTATGCCGAAGGTAGACTTTCAAACAAAGGATACGAGACCATGCCGAAGGTAGGCTCGAAAAAAGAAAGACCAAGCCGAAGGTGGGCTTTTAAAGAAAGACTGTGCCGAAGGTAGATTTTCAAACAAAGGATACGAGACCATGCCGAAGGTGGACTTGAAAAAGAAAGACCAAGCCGAAGGTGGGCTTTCAAAGAAAGACTATGCCGAAGGTAGACTTTTAAATGAAGTATACGAGACCATGCCTAAGGAGGGCTCGAAAAAGAAAGACCAAGCCGAATGTGGGCTTTCAAAGAAAGACTATGCCGAAGGTAGACTTCCAAACAAAGGCTACGAGACCATGCCGAAGGTGGATTAGAAAAAGAAAGGCCAAGCCGAAGGTGGGATTTCAAAGAAAGACTATGCCGAAGGTAGACTCTCAAACGAAAGATACGAGACCATGCCGAAGGTGGACTCGAAAAATAAAGACCAAGCCGAAGGTGGGCATTCAAAGAAAGACTATGCCGAAGGTAGACTCTCAAACGAAAGATACGAGACCATGCCGAAGGTGGACTCGAAAAAGAAAGACCAATCCGAAGGTGGGCTTTCAAAGAAAGACTATGCCGAAGGTAGACTCTCAAACAAAGATGCGAGACCATGCCGAAGGTGGACTCGAAAAAGAAAGGCCAAGCCGAAGGTGGGCTTTCAAAGAAAGACTATGCTGAAGGTAGACTCTCAAACGAAAGATATGTGACCATGCCGAAGGTGGACTCGAAAAAGAAAGACCAAGCCGAAGGTGGGCTTTCAAAGAAAGACTATGCCGAAGGTAGACTTTCAAACAAAGGATACGAGGCCATGCCGAAGGTGGGCTCGAAAAAGAAAGACCAAGCCGAAGGTAGGCTTTCAAAGAATGACTACGCAGAAGGTAGACTTTCAATCAAAGGATACGAGACCATGCCGAAGGTGGACTCGAAAAAGAAAGGCCAAGCCGAAGGTGGGCTTTCAAAGAAAGACTATGTCGAAGGTAGACTCTCAAACGAAAGATACGAGACCATGCCGAAGGTGGACTCGAAAAAGAAAGACCAAGCCGAAGTTGGGCTTTCAAAGAAAGACTATGCCGAAGGTAGACTGTCAAACGAAAGATACGAGACCATGCCGAAGGTGGACTCGAAAAAGAAAGACCAAGCCGAAGATGGGCTTTTAAAGAAGACTATGCCGATGGTAGACTTTCAAATGAAGGATACGAGACCATGCCGAAGGTGGGCTCGAAAAAAGAAAGACCAAGCCGAAGGTGGGCTTTCAAAGAAAGACTGTGCTGAAGGTAGACTTTCATACAAAGGATACGAGACCATGCCGAAGGTGGACTTGAAAAAGAAAGACCAAGCCGAAGATGGAATTTCAAAGAATGACTATGCCGAAGGTAGACTTTCAAACAAAGGACACGAGACCATGCCGAAGGTGGGCTCGAAAAAGAAAGATCAAGCCGAAGGTGGGCTTTAAAAGAAAGACTATGCCGAAGGTAGACTTTCAAACAAAGGCTAAGAGACCATGCCAAAGGTGGGCTCAAAAAAAGAAAGACCAAGCCGAAGGTGGGCTTTCAAAGAAAGACTATGCCGAGGGTAGACTTTCAAACAAAGGATACGAGACCATGCCGAAGGTGGACTCGAAAAAGAAAGGCCAAGCCGAAGGTGGGCTTTCAAAGACAGACTATGCCGAAGGTAGACTCTCAAATTAAAGATACGAGACCATGCCGAAGGTGGACTCGAAAAAGAAAGACCAAGCCGAAGGTGGGCTTTCAAAGAAAGACTATGCCGAAGGTAGACTTTCAAACAAAGGATACGAGACCATGCCGAAGGTGGGCTCGAAAAAGAAAGACCAAGCTGAAGGTAGGCTTTCAAAGAATGACTATGCCGAAGGTAGACTTTCAAACAAAGGATACGAGACCATGCCGAAGGTGGGCTCGAAAAAGAAAGACCAAGCAGAAGGTGGGCTTTCAAAGAAAGACTATGCCGAAGGTAGACTCTCAAACGAAAGATACGAGACCATGCCGAAGGTGGACTTTAAAAAGAAAGACCAAGCCGAAGGTGGGCTTTCAAAGAAAGACTATGCCAAAGGTAGACTCTCAAACAAAAGATATGAGACCAAGCCGAAGGTGGACTCGAAAAAGAAAGGCCAAGCCGAATGTGGGCTTTCAAATAAAGACTATGCCGAAGGTAGACTTTCAATCAAAGGATACGAGACCATGCCGAAGGTGGACTCGAAAAAGAAAGGCCAAACCGAAGGTGAGCTTTCAAAGAAGGACTATGTCGAAGGTAGACTCTCAAACAAAAGATACGAGACCATGCCGAAGGTGGACTCAAAAAAGAAAGACCAAGCCAAAGGTGGGCTTTCAAAGAAAGACTATGCCGAAGATAGACTCTCAAACGAAAGATATGAGACCATGCCGAAGGTGGACTCGAAAAAGAAAGACCAAGCCGAAGGTGGGCTTTCAAAGAAAGACTATGCCGAAGGTAGACTCTCAAACGAAAGATACGAGACCATGCCGAAGGTGGACTCGAAAAAGAAAGGCCAAGCCGAAGCTGGGCTTTCAAAGAAAGACTATGCCGAAGGTAGACTCTCAAATGAAAGATACGAGACCATGCCGAAGGTGGACTCTAAAAAGAAAGACCAAGCCGAAGATGGGTTTTTAAAGAAAGACTATGCCGAAGGTAGACTCTCAAACGAAAGATACGAGACCATGACGAAGGTGGACTCGAAAAAGAAAGGCCAAGCGAAGGTGGGCTTTCAAAGAAAGACTATGCCGAAGGTAGACTCTTAAACGAAAGATATGAGACCATGCCGAAGGTGGACTCGAAAAAGAAAGACCATGCTGAAGGTGGGCTTTCAAAGAAAGACTATGCCGAAGGTAGACTTTCAAACAAAGGATACGAGACCATGCCGAAGGTGGGCTCGAAAAAAGAAAGACCAAGCCGATGGTGGGCTTTTAAAGAAAGACTGTGCCGAAGGTAGATTTTCAAACAAAGGATACGAGACCATGCCGAAGGTGGACTTGAAAAAGAAAGACCAAGCCGAAGGTGGACTTTCAAAGAAAGACTATGCCGAAGGTAGACTCTCAAAGCAAAGGATACGAGACCATGTCTAAGGTGGACTCGAAAAAGAAAGACCAAGTCGAAGGTGGGCTTTCAAAGAAAGAGTATGTCGAAGGTAGACTCTCAAACGAAAGATATGAGACCATGCCGAAGGTGGACTCGAAAAAGAAAGGCCAAGCCGAAGGTGGGCTTTCAAAGAAAGACTATGCCGAAGGTAGACTCTCAAACGAAAGATACGAGACCATGCCGAAGGTGGACTCGAAAATGAAAGACCAAGCCGAAGCTGGGCTTTCAAAGAAAGACTATGCCGAAGGTAGACTCTCAAACGAAAGATACGAGACCATGCTGAAGGTGGACTCGAAAAAGAAAGACCAAGCCGAAGATGGGTTTTTAAAGAAAGACTATGCCGAAGGTAGACTCTCAAACGAAAGAAACGAGACCATGACGAATGTGGACTTGAAAAAGAAAGGCCAAGCGAAGGTGGGCTTTCAAAGAAAGACTATGCCGAAGGTAGACTCTCAAACGAAAGATTTGAGACCATGCCGAGGGTGGACTCGAAAAAGAAAGACCATGCCGAAGTTGGGCTTTCAAAGAAAGACTATGCCGAGGGTAGACTTTCAAACAAAGGATACGAGACCATGCCGAAGGTGGACTCGAAAAAGAAAGGCCAAGCCGAAGGTGGGCTTTCAAAGACAGACTATGCCGAAGGTAGACTCTCAAATTAAAGATACGAGACCATGCCGAAGGTGGACTCAAAAAAGAAAGACCAAGCCGAAGGTGGGCTTTCAAAGAAAGACTATGCCGAAGGTAGATTCTCAAACGAAAGATACGAGACCATGCCGAAGGTGGACTCGAAAATCAAAGGCCAAGCCGAAGCTGGGCTTTCAAAGAAAGACTATGCCGAAGGTAGACTCTCAAACGAAAGATACGAGACCATGCCGAAGGTGGACTCTAAAAAGAAAGACCAAGCCGAAGATGGGTTTTTAAAGAAAGACTATGCCGAAGGTAGACTCTCAAACGAAAGATACGAGACCATGATGAAGGTGGACTCGAAAAAGAAAGGCCAAGCGAAGGTGGGCTTTCAAAGAAAGACTATGCCGAAGGTAGACTCTTAAACGAAAGATATGAGACCATGCCGAAGGTGGACTCGAAAAAGAAAGACCATGCCGAAGGTGGGCTTTCAAAGAAAGACTATGCCGAAGGTAGACTTTCAAACAAAGGATACGAGACCATGCCGAAGGTGGGCTCGAAAAAAGAAAGACCAAGCCGATGGTGGGCTTTTAAAGAAAGACTGTGCCGAAGGTAGATTTTCAAACAAAGGATACGAGACCATGCCGAAGGTGGACTTGAAAAAGAAAGACCAAGCCGAAGGTGGGCTTTCAAAGAAAGACTATGCCGAAGGTAGACTCGCAAAGCAAAGGATACGAGACCATGTCTAAGGTGGACTCGAAAAAGAAAGACCAAGTCGAAGGTGGGCTTTCAAAGAAAGAGTATGCCGAAGGTAGACTCTCAAACGAAAGATATGAGACCATGCCGAAGGTGGACTCGAAAAAGAAAGGCCAAGCCGAAGGTGGGCTTTCAAAGAAAGACTATGCCGAAGGTAGACTCTCAAACGAAAGATACGAGACCATGCCGAAGGTGGACTCGAAAATGAAAGACCAAGCCGAAGCTGGGCTTTCAAAGAAAGACTATGCCGAAGGTAGACTCTCAAACGAAAGATACGAGACCATGCTGAAGGTGGACTCGAAAAAGAAAGACCAAGCCGAAGATGGGTTTTTAAAGAAAGACTATGCCGAAGGTAGACTCTCAAACGAAAGAAACGAGACCATGACGAAGGTGGACTTGAAAAAGAAAGGCCAAGCGAAGGTGGGCTTTCAAAGAAAGACTATGCCGAAGGTAGACTCTCAAACGAAAGATATGAGACCATGCCGAGGGTGGACTCGAAAAAGAAAGACCATGCCGAAGGTGGGCTTTCAAAGAAAGACTATGCCGAAGGTAGACTTTCAAACAAAGGATACGAGACCATGCCGAAGGTATGCTCGAAAAAAGAAAGACCAAGCCGAAGGTGGGCTTTTAAAGAAAGACTATGCCGAAGGTAGATTTTCAAACAAAGGATACGAGACCATGCCGAAGGTGGACTTGAAAAAGAAAGACCAAGCCGAAGGTGGGCTTTCAAAGAAAGACTATGCCTAAGGTAGACTTTTAAATGAAGTATACGAGACCATGCCTAAGGTGGGCTCGAAAAAGAAAGACCAAGCCGAAGGTGGGCTTTCAAAGAAAGACTATGCCGAAGGTAGACTTTCAAACAAAGGCTACGAGACCATGCCGAAGGTGGATTAGAAAAAGAAAGGCCAAGCCGAAGGTGGGCTTTCAAAGAAAGACTATGCCGAAGGTAGACTCTCAAACGAAAGATACGAGACCATGCCGAAGGTGGACTCGAAAAATAAAGACCAAGCCGAAGGTGGGCATTCAAAGAAAGACTATGCCGAAGGTAGACTCTCAAACGAAAGATACGAGACCATGCCGAAGGTGGACTCGAAAAAGAAAGACCAATCCGAAGGTGGGCTTTCAAAGAAAGACTATGCCGAAGGTAGACTCTCAAACAAAGATGCGAGACCATGCCGAAAGTGGACTCGAAAAAGAAAGGCCAAGCCGAAGGTGGGCTTTCAAAGAAAGACTATGCTGAAGGTAGACTCTCAAACGAAAGATATGTGACCATGCCGAAGGTGGACTTGAAAAAGAAAGACCAAGCCGAAGGTGGGCTTTCAAAGAAAGACTATGCCGAAGGTAGACTTTCAAACAAAGGATACGAGGCCATGCCGAAGGTGGGCTCGAAAAAGAAAGACCAAGCCGAAGGTAGGCTTTCAAGGAATGACTACGCAGAAGGTAGACTTTCAATCAAAGGATACGAGACCATGCCGAAGGTGGACTCGAAAAAGAAAGGCCAAGCCGAAGGTGGGCTTTCAAAGAAAGACTATGCCGAAGGTAGACTCTCAAACGAAAGATACGAGACCATGCCGAAGGTGGACTCGAAAAAGAAAGACCAAGCCGAAGCTGGGCTTTCAAAGAAAGACTATGCCGAAGGTAGACTGTCAAACGAAAGATACGAGACCATGCCGAAGGTGGACTCGAAAAAGAAAGACCAAGCCGAAGATGGGCTTTTAAAGAAGACTATGTCGATGGTAGACTTTCAAATGAAGGATACGAGACCATGCCGAAGGTGGGCTCGAAAAAAGAAAGACCAAGCCGAAGGTGGGCTTTCAAAGAAAGACTGTGCCGAAGGTAGACTTTCATACAAAGGATACGAGACCATGCCGAAGGTGGACTTGAAAAAGAAAGACCAAGCCGAAGATGGAATTTCAAAGAATGACTATGCCGAAGGTAGACTTTCAAACAAAGGACACGAGACCATGCCGAAGGTGGGCTCGAAAAAGAAAGATCAAGCCGAAGGTGGGCTTTAAAAGAAAGACTATGCCGAAGGTAGACTTTCAAACAAAGGCTACGAGACCATGCCGAAGGTGGGCTCAAAAAAAGAAAGACCAAGCCGAAGGTGGCCTTTCAAAGAAAGACTATGCCGAGGGTAGACTTTCAAACAAAGGATACGAGACCATGCCGAAGGTGGACTCGAAAAAGAAAGGCCAAGCCGAAGGTGGGCTTTCAAAGACAGACTATGCCGAAGGTAGACTTTCAAACAAAGGATACGAGACCATGCCGAAGGTGGGCTCGGAAAAGAACGACCAAGCTGAAGGTAGGGTTTCAAAGAATGACTATGCCGAAGGTAGACTTTCAAACAAAGGATAGGAGACCATGCCGAAGGTGGGCTCGAAAAAGAAAGACCAAGCAGAAGGTGGGCTTTCAAAGAAAGACTATGCCGAAGGTAGACTCTCAAACGAAAGATACGAGACCATGCCGAAGGTGGACTTTAAAAAGAAAGACCAAGCCGAAGGTGGGCTTTCAAAGAAAGACTATGCCAAAGGTAGACTCTCAAACAAAAGATATGAGACCAAGCCGAAGGTGGACTCGAAAAAGAAAGGCCAAGCCGAAGGTGGGCTTTCAAATAAAGACTATGCCGAAGGTAGACTTTCAATCAAAGGATACGAGACCATGCCGAAGGTGGACTCGAAAAAGAAAGGCCAAACCGAAGGTGAGCTTTCAAAGAAGGACTATGTCGAAGGTAGACTCTCAAACAAAAGATACGAGACCATGCCGAAGGTGGACTCAAAAAAGAAAGACCAAGCCGAAGGTGGGCTTTCAAAGAAAGACTATGCCGAAGATAGACTCTCAAACGAAAGATATGAGACCATGCCGAAGGTGGACTCGAAAAAGAAAGACCAAGCCGAAGGTGGGGTTTCAAAGAAAGACTATGCTGAAGGTAGACTCTCAAACGAAAGATATGTGACCATGCCGAAGGTGGACTTGAAAAAGAAAGACCAAGCCGAAGGTGGGCTTTCAAAGAAAGACTATGCCGAAGGTAGACTTTCAAACAAAGGATACGAGGCCATGCCGAAGGTGGGCTCGAAAAAGAAAGACCAAGCCGAAGGTAGGCTTTCAAGGAATGACTACGCAGAAGGTAGACTTTCAATCAAAGGATACGAGACCATGCCGAAGGTGGACTCGAAAAAGAAAGGCCAAGCCGAAGGTGGGCTTTCAAAGAAAGACTATGCCGAAGGTAGACTCTCAAACGAAAGATACGAGACCATGCCGAAGGTGGACTCGAAAAAGAAAGACCAAGCCGAAGCTGGGCTTTCAAAGAAAGACTATGCCGAAGGTAGACTGTCAAACGAAAGATACGAGACCATGCCGAAGGTGGACTCGAAAAAGAAAGACCAAGCCGAAGATGGGCTTTTAAAGAAGACTATGCCGATGGTAGACTTTCAAATGAAGGATACGAGACCATGCCGAAGGTGGGCTCGAAAAAAGAAAGACCAAGCCGAAGGTGGGCTTTCAAAGAAAGACTGTGCCGAAGGTAGACTTTCATACAAAGGATACGAGACCATGCCGAAGGTGGACTTGAAAAAGAAAGACCAAGCCGAAGATGGAATTTCAAAGAATGACTATGCCGAAGGTAGACTTTCAAACAAAGGACACGAGACCATGCCGAAGGTGGGCTCGAAAAAGAAAGATCAAGCCGAAGGTGGGCTTTAAAAGAAAGACTATGCCGAAGGTAGACTTTCAAACAAAGGCTACGAGACCATGCCGAAGGTGGGCTCAAAAAAAGAAAGACCAAGCCGAAGGTGGCCTTTCAAAGAAAGACTATGCCGAGGGTAGACTTTCAAACAAAGGATACGAGACCATGCCGAAGGTGGACTCGAAAAAGAAAGGCCAAGCCGAAGGTGGGCTTTCAAAGACAGACTATGCCGAAGGTAGACTTTCAAACAAAGGATACGAGACCATGCCGAAGGTGGGCTCGGAAAAGAACGACCAAGCTGAAGGTAGGCTTTCAAAGAATGACTATGCCGAAGGTAGACTTTCAAACAAAGGATAGGAGACCATGCCGAAGGTGGGCTCGAAAAAGAAAGACCAAGCAGAAGGTGGGCTTTCAAAGAAAGACTATGCCGAAGGTAGACTCTCAAACGAAAGATACGAGACCATGCCGAAGGTGGACTTTAAAAAGAAAGACCAAGCCGAAGGTGGGCTTTCAAAGAAAGACTATGCCAAAGGTAGACTCTCAAACAAAAGATATGAGACCAAGCCGAAGGTGGACTCGAAAAAGAAAGGCCAAGCCGAAGGTGGGCTTTCAAATAAAGACTATGCCGAAGGTAGACTTTCAATCAAAGGATACGAGACCATGCCGAAGGTGGACTCGAAAAAGAAAGGCCAAACCGAAGGTGAGCTTTCAAAGAAGGACTATGTCGAAGGTAGACTCTCAAACAAAAGATACGAGACCATGCCGAAGGTGGACTCAAAAAAGAAAGACCAAGCCGAAGGTGGGCTTTCAAAGAAAGACTATGCCGAAGATAGACTCTCAAACGAAAGATATGAGACCATGCCGAAGGTGGACTCGAAAAAGAAAGACCAAGCCGAAGGTGGGGTTTCAAAGAAAGACTATGCCGAAGGTAGACTCTCAAACGAAAGATACGAGACCATGCCGAAGGTGGACTCGAAAATGAAAGGCCAAACGAAGGTGGGCTTTTAAAGAAAGACTATGCCAAAGGTAGACTCTCAAACGAAAGATATGAGACCATGCCAAAGGTTGACTCGAAAAAGAAAGACCAAGCCGAAGGTGGGCTTTCAAAGAAAGACTATGCCAAAGGTAGACTCTCTAACGAAATATACGAGACCATGCCGAAGGTGAAATTGAAAAAGAAAGACCATGCCGAAGGTGGGCTTTCAAAGAAAGACTATGCCGAAGGTATACTCTCAAACGAAAGATACAAGACCATGACGAAGGTGGACTCGAAAAAGAAAGGCCAAGCGAAGGTGGGCTTTCAAAGAAAGACTATGCCGAAGGTAGACTCTTAAACGAAAGATATGAGACCATGCCGAAGGTGGACTCGAAAAAGAAAGACCATGCCGAAGGTGGGCTTTCAAAGAAAGACTATGCCGAAGGTAGACTTTCAAACAAAGGATACGAGACCATGCCGAAGGTGGGCTCGAAAAAGAAAGACTAAGCCGAAGGTAGATTTTCAAACAAAGGATACGAGACCATGCCGAAGGTGGACTTGAAAAAGAAAGACCAAGCCGAAGGTGGGCTTTTAAAGAAAGACTATGCCGAAGGTAGACTCTCAAAGCAAAGGATACGAGACCGTGTCTAAGGTGGACTCGAAAAAGAAAGACCAAGCCAAAGGTGGGCTTTCAAAGAAAGACTATGCCGAAGGTAGACTCTCAAACGAAAGATACGAGACCATGCCGAAGGTGGACTCGAAAAAGAAAGGCCAAGCCGAAGGTGGGCTTTCAAAGAAAGACTATGCCGAAGGTAGACTCTCAAACGAAAGATACGAGACCATGCCGGAGGTGGACTCGAAAATGAAAGACCAAGCCGAAGCTGGGCTTTCAACGAAAGACTATGCCGAAGGTAGACTCTCAAACGAAAGATACGAGACTATGCTGAAGGTGGACTCGAAAAAGAAAGACCAAGCCGAAGATGGGTTTTTAAAGATAGACTATGCCGAAGGTAGACTCTCAAACAAAAGAAACGAGACCATGACGAAGGTGGACTCGAAAAAGAAAGGCCAAGCGAAGGTGGGCTTTCAAAGAAAGACTATGCCGAAGGTAGACTCTCAAACGAAAGATATGAGACCATGCCGAGGGTGGACTCGAAAAAGAAAGACCATGCCGAAGGTGGGCTTTCAAAGAAAGACTATGCCGAAGGTAGACTTTCAAACAAAGGATACGAGACCATGCCGAAGGTAGGCTCGAAAAAAGAAAGACCAAGCCGAAGGTGGGCTTTTAAAGAAAGACTGTGACGAAGGTAGATTTTCAAACAAAGGATACGAGACCATGCCGAAGGTGGACTTGAAAAAGAAAGACCAAGCCGAAGGTGGGCTTTCAAAGAAAGACTATGCCGAAGGTAGACTTTTAAATGAAGTATACGAGACCATGCCGAAGGTAGGCTCGAAAAAGAAAGACCAAGCCGAAGGTGGGCTTTCAAAGAAAGACTATGCCGAAGGTAGACTTTCAAACAAAGGCTACGAGACCATGCCGAAGGTGGATTAGAAAAAGAAAGGCCAAGACGAAGGTGGGCTTTCAAAGAAAGACTATGCCGAAGGTAGACTCTAAAACGAAAGATACGAGACCATGCCGAAGGTGGACTCGAAAAAGAAAGACCAAGCCGAAGGTGGGCATTCAAAGAAAGACTATGCCGAAGGTAGACTCTCAAACGAAAGATACGAGACCATGCCGAAGGTGGACTCGAAAAAGAAAGACCAATCCGAAGGTGGGCTTTCAAAGAAAGACTATGCCGAAGGTAGACTCTCAAACAAAGATGCGAGACCATGCCGAAGGTGGACTCGAAAAAGAAAGGCCAAGCCGAAGGTGGGCTTTCAAAGAAAGACTATGCTGAAGGTAGACTCTCAAACGAAAGATATGTGACCATGCCGAAGGTGGACTCGAAAAAGAAAGACCAAGCCGAAGGTGGGCTTTCAAAGAAAGACTATGCCGAAGGTAGACTTTCAAACAAAGGATACGAGGCCATGCCGAAGGTGGGCTCGAAAAAGAAAGACCAAGCCGAAGGTAGGCTTTCAAAGAATGACTATGCAGAAGGTAGACTTTCAATCAAAGGATACGAGACCATGCCGAAGGTGGACTCGAAAAAGAAAGGCCAAGCCGAAGGTGGGCTTTCAAAGAAAGACTATGCCGAAGGTAGACTCTCAAACGAAAGATACGAGACCATGCCGAAGGTGGACTCGAAAAAGAAAGACCAACCCGAAGCTGGGCTTTCAAAGAAAGACTATGCCGAAGGTAGACTGTCAAACGAAAGATACGAGACCATGCCGAAGGTGGACTCGAAAAAGAAAGACCAAGCCAAAGATGGGCTTTTAAAGAAAAACTATGCCGATGGTAGACTTTCAAATGAAGGATACGAGACCATGCCGAAGGTGGGCTCGAAAAAAGAAAGACCAAGCCGAAGGTGGGCTTTCAAAGAAAGACTGTGCCAAAGGTAGACTTTCATACAAAGGATACGAGACCATGCCGAAGGTGGACTTGAAAAAGAAAGACCAAGCCGAAGATGGAATTTCAAAGAATGACTATGCCGAAGGTAGACTTTCAAACAAAGGACACGAGACCATGCCGAAGGTGGGCTCGAAAAAGAAAGATCAAGCCGAAGGTGGGCTTTAAAAGAAAGACTATCCCGAAGGTAGACTTTCAAACAAAGGCTACGAGACCATGCCGAAGGTGGGCTCAAAAAAAGAAAGACCAAGGCGAAGGTGGGCTTTCAAAGAAAGACTATGCCGAGGGTAGACTTTCAAACAAAGGATACGAGACCATGCCGAAGGTGGACTCGAAAAAGAAAGGCCAAGCCGAAGGTGGGCTTTCAAAGACAGACTATGCCGAAGGTAGACTCTCAAATTAAAGATACGAGACCATGCCGAAGGTGGACTCGAAAAAGAAAGACCAAGCCGAAGGTGGGCTTTCAAAGAAAGACTATGCCGAAGGTAGACTTTCAAACAAAGGATACGAGACCATGCCGAAGGTGGTCTCGAAAAAGAAAGACCAAGCTGAAGGTAGGCTTTCAAAGAATGACTATGCCGAAGGTAGACTTTCAAACATAGGATACGACACCATGCCGAAGGTGGGCTCGAAAAAGAAAGACCAAGCCGAAGGTGGGCTTTCAAAGAAAGACTATGCCGAAGGTAGACTCTCAAACGAAAGATACGAGACCATGCCGAAGGTGGACTTTAAAAAGAAAGACCAAGCCGAAGGTGGGCTTTCAAAGAAAGACTATGCCAAAGGTAGACTCTCAAACAAAAGATATGAGACCATGCCGAAGGTGGACTCGAAAAAGAAAGACCAAGCCGAAGGTTGGCTTTCAAAGAAAGACTATGCCGAAGGTAGACTTTCAATCAAAGGATACGAGACCATGCCGAAGGTGGACTCGAAAAAGAAAGGCCAAACCGATGGTGAGCTTTCAAAGAAGGACTATGTCGAAGGTAGACTCTCAAACGAATGATACGAGACCATGCCGAAGGTGGACTCAAAAAAGAAAGACCAAGCCGAAGGTGGGCTTTCAAAGAAAGACTATGCCGAAGATAGACTCTCAAACGAAAGATATGAGACCATGCCGAAGGTGGACTCGAAAAAGAAAGACCAAGCCGAAGGTGGGGTTTCAAAGAAAGACTATGCCGAAGGTAGACTCTCAAACGAAAGATACGAGACCATGCCGAAGGTGGACTCGAAAATGAAAGGCCAAACGAAGGTGGGCTTTTAAAGAAAGACTATGCCGAAGTTAGACTCTCAAACGAAAGATACGAGGCCATGCCGAAGGTGGACTCGAAAAAGAAAGTCCAAGCTGAAGATGGGCTTTTAAAGAAAGACTATGCCGAAGGTAGACTCACAAGCAAAAGATACGAGACCATGACGAAGGTGGACTCGAAAAAGAAAGGCCAAGCGAAGGTGGGCTTTCAAAGAAAGACTATGCCGAATGTAGACTCTCAAACGAAATATATGAGACCATGCCGAAGGTAGACTCGAAAAAGAAAGACCAAGCCGAAGGTGGGCTTTCAAAGAAAGACTATGCTGAAGGTAGACTTTCAAATGAAGGATAGGAGACCATGCCGAAGGTGGGCTCGAAAAAAGAAAGACCAAGCCGAAGGTGGGCTTTCAAAGAAAGACTGTGCCGAAGGTAGACTTTCAAACAAAGGATACGAGACCATTCCGAAGGTGGACTTGAAAAAGAAAGACCAAGCCGAAGGTGGAATTTCAAAGAATGACTATGCCGAATGTAGACTTTCAAACAAAGGACACGAGACCATGCCGAAGGTGGGCTCGAAAAAGAAAGATTAAACTGAAGGTGGGCTTTCAAAGAAAGACTATGCCGAAGGTAAACTTTCAAACTAAGGCTACGAGACCATGCCGAAGGTGGGCTCAAAAAAAGAAAGACCAAGCCAAAGGTGGGCTTTCAAAGAAAGACCATGCCCAAGGTAGACTTTCAAACAAAGGATACGAGACCATGCCGAAGGTGGACTCGAAAAAGAAAGGCCAAGCCGAAGGTGGGCTTTCAAAGACAGACTATGCCGAAGGTAGACTCTCAAACGAAAGATACGAGACCATGCCGAAGGTGGACTCAAAAAATAAAGACCAAGCCGAAGGTGGGCTTTCAAAGAAAGACTATGCCGAAGGTAGACTTTCAAACGAAGGATACGAGACCATGCCGAAGGTGGGCTCGAAAAAGGAAGACCAAGCCGAAGGTAGGCTTTCAAAGAATGACAATGCCGAAGGTAGACTTTCAAACAAAGGATATGAGACCATGCCGAAGGTGGGCTCGAAAAAGAAAGACCAAGCCGAAGGTGGGCTTTCAAAGGTAGACTATGCCGAAGGTAAACTTTCAAATGAAGGATACGAGGCCATGCCGAAGGTGGGCTCGAAAAAAGAAAGACCAAGCCGAAGGTGGGCTTTCAAAGCAAGACTGTGCAGAAGGTAGACTTTCAATCAAAGGATACGAGACCATGCCGAAGGTGGACTTGAAAAAGAAACACCAAGCCGAAAGTGGGCTTTCAAAGAAAGACTATGCCGAAGGTAGACTTTCAAACATAGGATACGAGACCATGCCGAAGGTGGGATCGAAAAAGAAAGACCAAGCCGAAGGTAGGCTTTCAAAGAATGACTATGCCGAAGGTAGACTTTCAAACAAAGGATAAGAGACCATGCCGAAGGTGGGCTCGAAAAAGAAAGACCAAGCCGAAGGTGGGCTTTCAAAGAAAGACTATGCCGAAGGTAGACTTTCAAATGAAGGATACGAGACCATGCCGAAGGTGGGCTCCAAAAAAGAAAGACCAAGCTGAAGGTGGGCTTTCAAAGAAAGACTGTGCCGAAGGTAGACTTTCAAACAAAGGATACGAGACCATGCCGAAGGTGGACTTAAAAAGAAAGACCAAGCCGAAGGTGGAATTTCAAAGAATGACTATGCCGAATGTAGACTTTCAAACAAAGGACACGAGACCATGCCGAAGGTGGGCTCAAAAAAAGAAAGACCAAGCCAAAGGTGGGCTTTCAAAGAAAGACCATGCCGAAGGTAGACTTTCAAACAAAGGATACGAGACCATGCCGAAGGTGGACTCGAAAAAGAAAGGCCAAGCCGAAGGTGGGCTTTCAAAGACAGACTATGCCGAAGGTAGACTCTCAAACGAAAGATACGAGACCATGCCGAAGGTGGACTCGAAAAATAAAGACCAAGCCGAAGGTGGGCTTTCAAAGAAAGACTATGCCGAAGGTAGACTTTCAAACGAAGGATACGAGACCATGCTGAAGGTGGGCTCGAAAAAGGAAGACCAAGCCGAAGGTAGGCTTTCAAAGAATGACTATGCCGAAGGTAGACTTTCAAACAAAGGATATGAGACCATGCCGAAGGTGGGCTCGAAAAAGAAAGACCAAGCCGAAGGTGGGCTTTCAAAGGTAGACTATGCCGAAGGTAAACTTTCAAATGAAGGATACGAGGCCACCCCGAAGGTGGGCTCGAAAAAAGAAAGACCAAGCCGAAGGTGGGCTTTCAAAGAAAGACTGTGCAGAAGGTAGACTTTCAATCAAAGGATACGAGACCATGCCGAAGGTGGACTTGAAAAAGAAAGACCAAGCCGAAAGTGGGCTTTCAAAGAAAGACTATGCCGAAGGTAGACTTTCAAACATAGGATACGAGACCATGCCGAAGGTGGGATCGAAAAAGAAAGACCAAGCCGAAGGTAGGCTTTCAAAGAATGACTATGCCGAAGGTAGACTTTCAAACAAAGGATAAGAGACCATGCCGAAGGTGGGCTCGAAAAAGAAAGACCAAGCCGAAGGTGGGCTTTCAAAGAAAGACTATGCCGAAGGTAGACTTTCAAATGAAGGATACGAGACCATGCCGAAGGTGGGCTCCAAAAAAGAAAGACCAAGCTGAAGGTGGGCTTTCAAAGAAAGACTGTGCCGAACGTAGACTTTCAAACGAAGGATACGAGACCATGCCGAAGGTGGACTTGAAAAAGAAAGACCAAGCCGAAGGTGGAATTTCAAAGAATGACTATGCCGAATGTAGACTTTCAAACAAAGGACACGAGACCATGCCGAAGGTGGGCTCGAAAAATAAAGATCAAGCCGAAGGTGGGCTTTCAAAGAAAGACTATGCCGAAGGTAAACTTTCAAACAAAGGCTACGAGACCATGCCGAAGGTGGGCTCAAAAAAAGAAAGACCAAGACAAAGGTGGGCTTTCAAAGAAAGACCATGCCGAAGGTAGACTTTCAAACAAAGGATACGAGACCATGCCGAAGGTGGACTCAAAAAAGAAAGACCAAGCTGAAGATGGGCTTTTAAAGAAAGACTATGCCGAAGGTAGACTCTCAAGCGAAAGATACGAGACCATGACGAAGGTGGACTCGAAAAAGAAAGGCCAAGCGAAGGTGGGCTTTCAAAGAAAGACTATGCCGAATGTAGACTCTCAAACGAAAGATATGAGACCATGCCGAAGGTGGACTCGAAAAAGAAAGACCAAGCCGAAGGTGGGCTTTCAAAGAAAGACTATGCTGAAGGTAGACTTTCAAATGAAGGATAGGAGACCATGCCGAAGGTGGGCTCGAAAAAAGAAAGACCAAGCCGAAGGTGTGCTTTCAAAGAAAGACTGTGCTGAAGGTAGACTTTCAAACAAAGGATACGAGACCATGCCGAAGGTGGACTTGAAAAAGAAAGACCAAGCCGAAGGTGGAATTTCAAAGAATGACTATGCCGAATGTAGACTTTCAAACAAAGGACACGAGACCATGCCGAAGGTGGGCTCGAAAAAGAAAGATCAGGCCGAAGGTGGGCTTTCAAAGAAAGACTATGCCGAAAGTAAACTTTCAAACAAAGGCTACGAGACCATGCCGAAGGTGGGCTCAAAAAAAGAAAGACCAAGCCAAAGGTGGGCTTTCAAAGAAAGACCATGCCAAAGGTAGACTTTCAAACAAAGGATACGAGACCATGCCGAAGGTGGGCTCGAAAAAGAAAGACCAAGCTGAAGGTAGGCTTTCAAAGAATGACTATGCCGAAGGTAGACTTTCAAACATAGGATACGACACCATGCCGAAGGTGGGCTCGAAAAAGAAAGACCAAGCCGAAGGTGGGCTTTCAAAGAAAGACTATGCCGAAGGTAGACTCTCAAACGAAAGATACGAGACCATGCCGAAGGGGGACTTTAAAAAGAAAGACCAAGCCGAAGGTGGGCTTTCAAAGAAAGACTGTGCCAAAGGTAGACTTTCATACAAAGGATACGAGACCATGCCGAAGGTGGACTTGAAAAAGAAAGACCAAGCCGAAGGTGGGCTTTCAAAGAAAAACTATGCCGAAGGTAGACTTTCAAACAAAGGACACGAGACCATGCCGAAGGTGGGATCGAAAAAGAAAGATCAAGCCGAAGGTGGGCTTTAAAAGAAAGACTATGCCGAAGGTAGACTTTCAAACAAAGGCTACGAGACCATGCCGAAGGTGGGCTCAAAAAAAGAAAGACCAAGGCGAAGGTGGGCTTTCAAAGAAATACTATGCCGAGGGTAGACTTTCAAACAAAGGATACGAGACCATGCCGAAGGTGGACTCGAAAAAGAAAGGCCAAGCCGAAGGTGGGCTTTCAAAGACAGACTATGCCGAAGGAAGACTCTCAAATTAAAGATACGAGACCATGCCGAAGGTGGACTCGAAAAAGAAAGACCAAGCCGAAGGTGGGCTTTCAAAGAAAGACTATGCCGAAGGTAGACTTTCAAACAAAGGATACGAGACCATGCCGAAGGTGGGCTCGAAAAAGAAAGACCAAGCTGAAGGTAGGCTTTCAAAGAATGACTATGCCGAAGGTAGACTTACAAACATAGGATACGACACCATGCCGAAGGTGGGCTCGAAAAAGAAAGACCAAGCCGAAGGTGGGCTTTCAAAGAAAGACTATGCCGAAGGTAGACTCTCAAACGAAAGATACGAGACCATGCCGAAGGTGGACTTTAAAAAGAAAGACCAAGCCGAAGGTGGGCTTTCAAAGAAAGACTATGCCAAAGGTAGACTCTCAAACAAAAGATATGAGACCATGCCGAAGGTGGACTCGAAAAAGAAAGACCAAGCCGAAGGTGGGCTTTCAAAGAAAGACTATGCCGAAGGTAGACTTTCAATCAAAGGATACGAGACCATGCCGAAGGTGGACTCGAAAAAGAAAGGCCAAACCGATGGTGAGCTTTCAAAGAAGGACTATGTCGAAGGTAGACTCTCAAACGAAAGATACGAGACCATGCCGAAGGTGGACTCAAAAAAGAAAGACCAAGCCGAAGGTGGGCTTTCAAAGAAAGACTATGCCGAAGATAGACTCTCAAACGAAAGATATGAGACCATGCCGAAGGTGGACTCGAAAAAGAAAGACCAAGCCGAAGGTGGGGTTTCAAAGAAAGACTATGCCGAAGGTAGACTCTCAAACGAAAGATACGAGACCATGCCGAAGGTGGACTCGAAAATGAAAGGCCAAACGAAGGTGGGCTTTTAAAGAAAGACTATGCCGAAGTTAGACTCTCAAACGAAAGATACGAGGCCATGCCGAAGGTGGACTCGAAAAAGAAAGTCCAAGCTGTAGATGGGCTTTTAAAGAAAGACTATGCCGAAGGTAGACTCACAAGCAAAAGATACGAGACCATGACGAAGGTGGACTCGAAAAAGGAAGGCCAAGCGAAGGTGGGCTTTCAAAGAAAGACTATGCCGAATGTAGACTCTCAAACGAAAGATATGAGACCATGCCGAAGGTGGACTCGAAAAAGAAAGACCAAGCCGAAGGTGGGCTTTCAAAGAAAGACTATGCTGAAGGTAGACTTTCAAATGAAGGATAGGAGACCATGCCGAAGGTGGGCTCGAAAAAAGAAAGACCAAGCCGAAGGTGGGCTTTCAAAGAAAGACTGTGCCGAAGGTAGACTTTCAAACAAAGGATACGAGACCATTCCGAAGGTGGACTTGAAAAAGAAAGACCAAGCCGAAGGTGGAATTTCAAAGAATGACTATGCCGAATGTAGACTTTCAAACAAAGGACACGAGACCATGCCGAAGGTGGGCTCGAAAAAGAAAGATTAAACTGAAGGTGGGCTTTCAAAGAAAGACTATGCCGAAGGTAAACTTTCAAACTAAGGCTACGAGACCATGCCGAAGGTGGGCTCAAAAAAAGAAAGACCAAGCCAAAGGTGGGCTTTCAAAGAAAGACCATGCCGAAGGTAGACTTTCAAACAAAGGATACGAGACCATGCCGAAGGTGGACTCGAAAAAGAAAGGCCAAGCCGAAGGTGGGCTTTCAAAGACAGACTATGCCGAAGGTAGACTCTCAAACGAAAGATACGAGACCATGCCGAAGTTGGACTCGAAAAATAAAGACCAAGCCGAAGGTGGGCTTTCAAAGAAAGACTATGCCGAAGGTAGACTTTCAAACGAAGGATACGAGACCATGCCGAAGGTGGGCTCGAAAAAGGAAGACCAAGCCGAAGGTAGGCTTTCAAAGAATGACTATGCCGAAGGTAGACTTTTAAACAAAGGATATGAGACCATGCCGAAGGTGGGCTCGAAAAAGAAAGACCAAGCCGAAGGTGGGCTTTCAAAGGTAGACTATGCCGAAGGTAAACTTTCAAATGAAGGATACGATGCCATGCCGAAGGTGGGCTCGAAAAAAGAAAGACCAAGCCGAAGGTGGGCTTTCAAAGAAAGACTGTGCAGAAGGTAGACTTTCAATCAAAGGATACGAGACCATGCCGAAGGTGGACTTGAAAAAGAAAGACCAAGCCGAAAGTGGGCTTTCAAAGAAAGACTATGCCGAAGGTAGACTTTCAAACATAGGATACGAGACCATGCCGAAGGTGGGATCGAAAAAGAAAGACCAAGCCGAAGGTAGGCTTTCAAAGAATGACTATGCCGAAGGTAGACTTTCAAACAAAGGATAAGAGACCATGCCGAAGGTGGGCTCGAAAAAGAAAGACCAAGCCGAAGGTGGGCTTTCAAAGAAAGACTATGCCGAAGGTAGACTTTCAAATGAAGGATACGAGACCATGCCGAAGGTGGGCTCCAAAAAAGAAAGACCAAGCTGAAGGTGGGCTTTCAAAGAAAGACTGTGCCGAAGGTAGACTTTCAAACAAAGGATACGAGACCATGCCGAAGGTGGACTTGAAAAAGAAAGACCAAGCCGAAGGTGGAATTTCAAAGAATGACTATGCCGAATGTAGACTTTCAAACAAAGGACACGAGACCATGCCGAAGGTGGGCTCGAAAAATAAAGATCAAGCCGAAGGTGGGCTTTCAAAGAAAGACTATGCCGAAGGTAAACTTTCAAAGAAAGGCTACGAGACCATGCCGAAGGTGGGCTCAAAAAAAGAAAGACCAAGCCAAAGGTGGGCTTTCAAAGAAAGACCATGCCGAAGGTAGACTTTCAAACAAAGGATACGAGACCATGCCGAAGGTGGACTCAAAAAAGAAAGACCAAGCTGAAGATGGGCTTTTAAAGAAAGACTATGCCGAAGGTAGACTCTCAAGCGAAAGATACGAGACCATGACGAAGGTGGACTCGAAAAAGAAAGGCCAAGCGAAGGTGGGCTTTCAAAGAAAGACTATGCCGAATGTAGACTCTCAAACGAAAGATATGAGACCATGCCGAAGGTGGACTCGAAAAAGAAAGACCAAGCCGAAGGTGGGCTTTCAAAGAAAGACTATGCTGAAGGTAGACTTTCAAATGAAGGATAGGAGACCATGCCGAAGGTGGGCTCGAAAAAAGAAAGACCAAGCCGAAGGTGTGCTTTCAAAGAAAGACTGTGCTGAAGGTAGACTTTCAAACAAAGGATACGAGACCATGCCGAAGGTGGACTTGAAAAAGAAAGACCAAGCCGAAGGTGGAATTTCAAAGAATGACTATGCCGAATGTAGACTTTCAAACAAAGGACACGAGACCATGCCGAAGGTGGGCTCGAAAAAGAAAGATCAGGCCGAAGGTGGGCTTTCAAAGAAAGACTATGCCGAAAGTAAACTTTCAAACAAAGGCTACGAGACCATGCCGAAGGTGGGCTCAAAAAAAGAAAGACCAAGCCAAAGGTGGGCTTTCAAAGAAAGACCATGCCAAAGGTAGACTTTCAAACAAAGGATACGAGACCATGCCGAAGGTGGGCTCGAAAAAGAAAGACCAAGCTGAAGGTAGGCTTTCAAAGAATGACTATGCCGAAGGTAGACTTTCAAACATAGGATACGACACCATGCCGAAGGTGGGCTCGAAAAAGAAAGACCAAGCCGAAGGTGGGCTTTCAAAGAAAGACTATGCCGAAGGTAGACTCTCAAACGAAAGATACGAGACCATGCCGAAGGTGGACTTTAAAAAGAAAGACCAAGCCGAAGGTGGGCTTTCAAAGAAAGACTGTGCCAAAGGTAGACTTTCATACAAAGGATACGAGACCATGCCGAAGGTGGACTTGAAAAAGAAAGACCAAGCCGAAGGTGGGCTTTCAAAGAAAAACTATGCCGAAGGTAGACTTTCAAACAAAGGACACGAGACCATGCCGAAGGTGGGATCGAAAAAGAAAGATCAAGCCGAAGGTGGGCTTTAAAAGAAAGACTATGCCGAAGGTAGACTTTCAAACAAAGGCTACGAGACCATGCCGAAGGTGGGCTCAAAAAAAGAAAGACCAAGGCGAAGGTGGGCTTTCAAAGAAAGACTATGCCGAGGGTAGACTTTCAAACAAAGGATACGAGACCATGCCGAAGGTGGACTCGAAAAAGAAAGGCCAAGCCGAAGGTGGGCTTTCAAAGACAGACTATGCCGAAGGAAGACTCTCAAATTAAAGATACGAGACCATGCCGAAGGTGGACTCGAAAAAGAAAGACCAAGCCGAAGGTGGGCTTTCAAAGAAAGACTATGCCGAAGGTAGACTTTCAAACAAAGGATACGAGACCATGCCGAAGGTGGGCTCGAAAAAGAAAGACCAAGCTGAAGGTAGGCTTTCAAAGAATGACTATGCCGAAGGTAGACTTACAAACATAGGATACGACACCATGCCGAAGGTGGGCTCGAAAAAGAAAGACCAAGCCGAAGGTGGGCTTTCAAAGAAAGACTATGCCGAAGGTAGACTCTCAAACGAAAGATACGAGACCATGCCGAAGGTGGACTTTAAAAAGAAAGACCAAGCCGAAGGTGGGCTTTCAAAGAAAGACTATGCCAAAGGTAGACTCTCAAACAAAAGATATGAGACCATGCCGAAGGTGGACTCGAAAAAGAAAGACCAAGCCGAAGGTGGGCTTTCAAAGAAAGACTATGCCGAAGGTAGACTTTCAATCAAAGGATACGAGACCATGCCGAAGGTGGACTCGAAAAAGAAAGGCCAAACCGATGGTGAGCTTTCAAAGAAGGACTATGTCGAAGGTAGACTCTCAAACGAAAGATACGAGACCATGCCGAAGGTGGACTCAAAAAAGAAAGACCAAGCCGAAGGTGGGCTTTCAAAGAAAGACTATGCCGAAGATAGACTCTCAAACGAAAGATATGAGACCATGCCGAAGGTGGACTCGAAAAAGAAAGACCAAGCCGAAGGTGGGGTTTCAAAGAAAGACTATGCCGAAGGTAGACTCTCAAACGAAAGATACGAGACCATGCCGAAGGTGGACTCGAAAATGAAAGGCCAAACGAAGGTGGGCTTTTAAAGAAAGACTATGCCGAAGTTAGACTCTCAAACGAAAGATACGAGGCCATGCCGAAGGTGGACTCGAAAAAGAAAGTCCAAGCTGTAGATGGGCTTTTAAAGAAAGACTATGCCGAAGGTAGACTCACAAGCAAAAGATACGAGACCATGACGAAGGTGAACTCGAAAAAGGAAGGCCAAGCGAAGGTGGGCTTTCAAAGAAAGACTATGCCGAATGTAGACTCTCAAACGAAAGATATGAGACCATGCCGAAGGTGGACTCGAAAAAGAAAGACCAAGCCGAAGGTGGGCTTTCAAAGAAAGACTATGCTGAAGGTAGACTTTCAAATGAAGGATAGGAGACCATGCCGAAGGTGGGCTCGAAAAAAGAAAGACCAAGCCGAAGGTGGGCTTTCAAAGAAAGACTGTGCCGAAGGTAGACTTTCAAACAAAGGATACGAGACCATTCCGAAGGTGGACTTGAAAAAGAAAGACCAAGCCGAAGGTGGAATTTCAAAGAATGACTATGCCGAATGTAGACTTTCAAACAAAGGACACGAGACCATGCCGAAGGTGGGCTCGAAAAAGAAAGATTAAACTGAAGGTGGGCTTTCAAAGAAAGACTATGCCGAAGGTAAACTTTCAAACTAAGGCTACGAGACCATGCCGAAGGTGGGCTCAAAAAAAGAAAGACCAAGCCAAAGGTGGGCTTTCAAAGAAAGACCATGCCGAAGGTAGACTTTCAAACAAAGGATACGAGACCATGCCGAAGGTGGACTCGAAAAAGAAAGGCCAAGCCGAAGGTGGGCTTTCAAAGACAGACTATGCCGAAGGTAGACTCTCAAACGAAAGATACGAGACCATGCCGAAGTTGGACTCGAAAAATAAAGACCAAGCCGAAGGTGGGCTTTCAAAGAAAGACTATGCCGAAGGTAGACTTTCAAACGAAGGATACGAGACCATGCCGAAGGTGGGCTCGAAAAAGGAAGACCAAGCCGAAGGTAGGCTTTCAAAGAATGACTATGCCGAAGGTAGACTTTCAAACAAAGGATATGAGACCATGCCGAAGGTGGGCTCGAAAAAGAAAGACCAAGCCGAAGGTGGGCTTTCAAAGGTAGACTATGCCGAAGGTAAACTTTCAAATGAAGGATACGATGCCATGCCGAAGGTGGGCTCGAAAAAAGAAAGACCAAGCCGAAGGTGGGCTTTCAAAGAAAGACTGTGCAGAAGGTAGACTTTCAATCAAAGGATACGAGACCATGCCGAAGGTGGACTTGAAAAAGAAAGACCAAGCCGAAAGTGGGCTTTCAAAGAAAGACTATGCCGAAGGTAGACTTTCAAACATAGGATACGAGACCATGCCGAAGGTGGGATCGAAAAAGAAAGACCAAGCCGAAGGTAGGCTTTCAAAGAATGACTATGCCGAAGGTAGACTTTCAAACAAAGGATAAGAGACCATGCCGAAGGTGGGCTCGAAAAAGAAAGACCAAGCCGAAGGTGGGCTTTCAAAGAAAGACTATGCCGAAGGTAGACTTTCAAATGAAGGATACGAGACCATGCCGAAGGTGGGCTCCAAAAAAGAAAGACCAAGCTGAAGGTGGGCTTTCAAAGAAAGACTGTGCCGAAGGTAGACTTTCAAACAAAGGATACGAGACCATGCCGAAGGTGGACTTGAAAAAGAAAGACCAAGCCGAAGGTGGAATTTCAAAGAATGACTATGCCGAATGTAGACTTTCAAACAAAGGACACGAGACCATGCCGAAGGTGGGCTCAAAAAAAGAAAGACCAAGCCAAAGGTGGGCTTTCAAAGAAAGACCATGCCGAAGGTAGACTTTCAAACAAAGGATACGAGACAATGCCGAAGGTGGACTCGAAAAAGAAAGGCCAAGCCGAAGGTGGGCTTTCAAAGACAGACTATGCCGAAGGTAGACTCTCAAACGAAAGATACGAGACCATGCCGAAGGTGGACTCGAAAAATAAAGACCAAGCCGAAGGTGGGCTTTCAAAGAAAGACTATGCCGAAGGTAGACTTTCAAACGAAGGATACGAGACCATGCCGAAGGTGGGCTCGAAAAAGGAAGACCAAGCCGAAGGTAGGCTTTCAAAGAATGACTATGCCGAAGGTAGACTTTCAAACAAAGGATATGAGACCATGCCGAAGGTGGGCTCGAAAAAGAAAGACCAAGCCGAAGGTGGGCTTTCAAAGGTAGACTATGCCGAAGGTAAACTTTCAAATGAAGGATACGAGGCCATGCCGAAGGTGGGCTCGAAAAAAGAAAGACCAAGCCGAAGGTGGGCTTTGAAAGAAAGACTGTGCAGAAGGTAGACTTTCAATCAAAGGATACGAGACCATGCCGAAGGTGGACTTGAAAAAGAAAGACCAAGCCGAAAGTGGGCTTTCAAAGAAAGACTATGCCGAAGGTAGACTTTCAAACATAGGATACGAGACCATGCCGAAGGTGGGATCGAAAAAGAAAGACCAAGCCGAAGGTAGGCTTTCAAAGAATGACTATGCCGAAGGTAGACTTTCAAACAAAGGATAAGAGACCATGCCGAAGGTGGGCTCGAAAAAGAAAGACCAAGCCGAAGGTGGGCTTTCAAAGAAAGACTATGCCGAAGGTAGACTTTCAAATGAAGGATACGAGACCATGCCGAAGGTGGGCTCCAAAAAAGAAAGACCAAGCTGAAGGTGGGCTTTCAAAGAAAGACTGTGCCGAAGGTAGACTTTCAAACAAAGGATACGAGACCATGCCGAAGGTGGACTTGAAAAAGAAAGACCAAGCCGAAGGTGGAATTTCAAAGAATGACTATGCCGAATGTAGACTTTCAAACAAAGGACACGAGACCATGCCAGAGGTGGGCTCGAAAAATAAAGATCAAGCCGAAGGTGGGCTTTCAAAGAAAGACTATGCCGAAGGTAAACTTTCAAACAAAGGCTACGAGACCATGCCAAAGGTGGGCTCAAAAAAAGAAAGACCAAGCCAAAGGTGGGCTTTCAAAGAAAGACCATGCCGAAGGTAGACTTTCAAACAAAGGATACGAGACCATGCCGAAGGTGGACTCAAAAAAGAAAGACCAAGCTGAAGATGGGCTTTTAAAGAAAGACTATGCCGAAGGTAGACTCTCAAGCGAAAGATACGAGACCATGACGAAGGTGGACTCGAAAAACAAAGGCCAAGCGAAGGTGGGCTTTCAAAGAAAGACTATGCCGAATGTAGACTCTCAAACGAAAGATATGAGACCATGCCGAAGGTGGACTCGAAAAAGAAAGACCAAGCCGAAGGTGGGCTTTCAAAGAAAGACTATGCTGAAGGTAGACTTTCAAATGAAGGATAGGAGACCATGCCGAAGGTGGGCTCGAAAAAAGAAAGACCAAGCCGAAGGTGTGCTTTCAAAGAAAGACTGTGCTGAAGGTAGACTTTCAAACAAAGGATACGAGACCATGCCGAAGGTGGACTTGAAAAAGAAAGACCAAGCCGAAGGTGGAATTTCAAAGAATGACTATGCCGAATGTAGACTTTCAAACAAAGGACACGAGACCATGCCGAAGGTGGGCTCGAAAAAGAAAGATCAGGCCGAAGGTGGGCTTTCAAAGAAAGACTATGCCGAAAGTAAACTTTCAATCAAAGGCTACGAGACCATGCCGAAGGTGGGCTCAAAAAAAGAAAGACCAAGCCAAAGGTGGACTTTCAAAGAAAGACCATGCCAAAGGTAGACTTTCAAACAAAGGATACGAGACCATACCGAAGGTGGGCTCGAAAAAGAAAGACCAAGCTGAAGGTAGGCTTTCAAAGAATGACTATGCCGAAGGTAGACTTTCAAACATAGGATACGAGACCATGCCGAAGGTGGGCTCGAAAAAGAAAGACCAAGCCGAAGGTGGGCTTTCAAAGAAAGACTATGCCGAAGGTAGACCCTCAAACGAAAGATACGAGACCATGCCGAAGGTGGACTTTAAAAAGAAAGACCAAGCCGAAGGTGGGCTTTCAAAGAAAGACTATGCCAAAGGTAGACTCTCAAACAAAAGATATGAGACCATGCCGAAGGTGGACTCGAAAAAGAAAGACCAAGCCGAAGGTGGGCTTTCAAAGAAAGACTATGGTGAAGGAAGACTTTCAATCAAAGGATACGAGACCATGCCGAAGGTGGACTCGAAAAAGAAAGGCCAAACCGAAGGTGAGCTTTCAAAGAAGGACTATGTCGAAGGTAGACTCTCAAACGAAAGATACGAGACCATGCCGAAGGTGGACTCAAAAAAGAAAGACCAAGCCGAAGGTGGGCTATCAAAGAAAGACTATGCCGAAGATAGACTCTCAAACGAAAGATATGAGACCATGCCGAAGGTGGACTCGAAAAAGAAAGACCAAGCCGAAGGTGGGGTTTCAAAGAAAGACTATGCCGAAGGTAGACTCTCAAACGAAAGATACGAGACCATGCCGAAGGTGGACTCGAAAATGAAAGGCCAAACGAAGGTGGGTTTTTAAAGAAAGACTATGCCGAAGTTAGACTCTCAAACGAAAGATACGAGGCCATGCCGAAGGTGGACTCGAAAAAGAAAGTCCAAGCTGAAGATGGGCTTTTAAAGAAAGACTATGCCGAAGGTAGACTCACAAGCAAAAGATACGAGACCATGACGAAGGTGGACTCGAAAAAGAAAGGCCAAGCGAAGGTGGGCTTTCAAGGAAAGACTATGCCGAATGTAGACTCTCAAACGAAAGATATGAGACCATGCCGAAGGTGGACTCGAAAAAGAAAGACCAAGCCGAAGGTGGGCTTTCAAAGAAAGACTATGCTGAAGGTAGACTTTCAAATGAAGGATAGGAGACCATGCCGAAGGTGGGCTCGAAAAAAGAAAGACCAAGCCGAAGGTGGGCTTTCAAAGAAAGACTGTGCCGAAGGTAGACTTTCAAACAAAGGATACGAGACCATTCCGAAGGTGGACTTGAAAAAGAAAGACCAAGCCGAAGGTGGAATTTCAAAGAATGACTATGCCGAATGTAGACTTTCAAACAAAGGACACGAGACCATGCCGAAGGTGGGCTCGAAAAAGAAAGATTAAGCTGAAGGTGGGCTTTCAAAGAAAGACTATGCCGAAGGTAAACTTTCAAACAAAGGCTACGAGACCATGCCGAAGGTGGACTCGAAAAAGAAAAGCCAAGCCGAAGGTGGGCTTTCAAAGACAGACTATGCCGAAGGTAGACTCTCAAACGAAAGATACGAGACCATGCCGAAGGTGGACTCGAAAAATAAAGACCAAGCCGAAGGTGGGCTTTCAAAGAAAGACTATGCCGAAGGTAGACTTTCAAACGAAGGATACGAGACCATGCCGAAGGTGGGCTCGAAAAAGGAAGACCAAGCCGAAGGTAGGCTTTCAAAGAATGACTATGCCGAAGGTAGACTTTCAAACAAAGGATATGAGACCATGCCGAAGGTGGGCTCGAAAAAGAAAGACCAAGCCGAAGGTGGGCTTTCAAAGGTAGACTATGCCGAAGGTAAACTTTCAAATGAAGGATACGAGACCATGCCGAAGGTGGGCTCGAAAAAAGAAAGACCAAGCCGAAGGTGGGCTTTCAAAGAAAGACTGTGCAGAAGGTAGGCTTTCAATCAAAGGATACGAGACCATGCCGAAGGTGGACTTGAAAAAGAAAGACCAAGCCGAAAGTGGGCTTTCAAAGAAAGACTATGCCGAAGGTAGACTTTCAAACATAGGATACGAGACCATGCCGAAGGTGGACTTGAAAAAGAAAGACCAAGCCGAAGGTGGAATTTCAAAGAATGACTATGCCGAATGTAGACTTTCAAACAAAGGACACGAGACCATGCCGAAGGTGGGCTCAAAAAAGAAAGATCAAGCCGAAGGTGGGCTTTCAAAGAAAGACTATGCCGAAGGTAAACTTTCAAACAAAGGCTACGAGACCATGCCGAAGGTGGGCTCAAAAGAAGAAAGACCAACCCAAAGGTGGGCTTTCAAAGAAAGACCATGCCGAAGGTAGACTTTCAAACAAAGGATACGAGACCATGCCGAAGGTGGACTCAAAAAAGAAAGACCAAGCTGAAGATGGGCTTTTAAAGAAAGACTATGCCGAAGGTAGACTCTCAAGCGAAAGATACGAGACCATGACGAAGGTGGACTCGAAAAAGAAAGGCCAAGCGAAGGTGGGCTTTCAAAGAAAGACTATGCCGAATGTAGACTCTCAAACGAAAGATATGTGACCATACCGAAGGTGGACTCGAAAAAGAAAGACCAAGCCGAAGGTGGGCTTTCAAAGAAAGACTATGCTGAAGGTAGACTTTCAAATGAAGGATAGGAGACCATGCCGAAGGTGGGCTCGAAAAAAGAAAGACCAAGCCGAAGGTGTGCTTTCAAAGAAAGACTGTGCCGAAGGTAGACTTTCAAACAAAGGATACGAGACCATGCCGAAGGTGGGCTCGAAAAAGAAAGATCAGGCCGAAGGTGGGCTTTCAAAGAAACACTATGCCGAAAGTAAACTTTCAAACAAAGGCTACGAGACCATGCCGAAGGTGGGCTCAAAAAAAGAAAGACCAAGCCAAAGGTGGGCTTTCAAAGAAAGACCATGCCGAAGGTAGACTTTCAAACAAAGGATACGAGACCATGCCGAAGGTGGACTCGAAAAAGAAAGGCCAAGCCGAAGGTGGGCTTTCAAAGACAGACTATGCCGAAGGTAGACTCTCAAACAAAAGATACGAGACCATGCCGAAGGTGGACTCGAAAAATAAAGACCAAGCCGAAGGTGGGCTTTCAAAGAAAGACTATGGCGAAGGTAGACTTTCAAACGAAGGATACGAGACCATGCCGAAGGTGGGCTCGAAAAAGGAAGACCAAGCCGAAGGTAGGCTTTCAAAGAATGACTATGCCGAAGGTAGACTTTCAAACAAAGGATATGAGACCATGCCGAAGGTAGGCTCGAAAAAGAAAGACCAAGCCGAAGGTGGGCTTTCAAAGGTAGATTATGCCGAAGGTAGACTTTCAAATGAAGGATATGAGACCATGCCGAAGGTGGGCTCGAAAAAAGAAAGACCAAGCCGAAGGTGGGCTTTCAAAGAAAGACTGTGCAGAAGGTAGACTTTCAATCAAAGGATACGAGACCATGCCGAAGGTGGACTTGAAAAAGAAAGACCAAGCCGAAACTGGGCATTCAAAGAAAGACTATGCCGAAGGTAGACTTTCAAACATAGGATACGAGACCATGCCGAAGGTGGGATCGAAAAAGAAAGACCAAGCCGAAGGTAGGCTTTCAAAGAATGACTATGCCGAAGGTAGACTTTCAAACAAAGGATAAGAGACCATGCCGAAGGTGGGCTCGAAAAAGAAAGACCAAGCCGAAGGTGGGCTTTCAAAGAAAGACTATGCCGAAGGTAGACTTTCAAATGAAGGATACGAGACCATGCCGATGGTGGGCTCAAAAAAAGAAAGACCAAGCTGAAGGTGGGCTTTCAAAGAAAGACTGTGCCGAAGGTAGACTTTCAAACAAAGGATACGAGAACATGCCGAAGGTGGACTTGAAAAAGAAAGACCAAGCCGAAGGTGGAATTTCAAAGAATGACTATGCCGAAGGTAGACTTTCAAATAAAGGACACGAGACCATGCCGAAGGTGGGCTCGAAAAATAAAGATCAAGCCGAAGGTGGGCTTTCAAAGAAAGGCTATGCCGATGGTAGACTTTCAAACAAAGGTTACGAAACCATGCCGAAGGTGGGCTCAAAAAAAGAAAGACCAAGCCGAAGGTGGGCTTTCAAAGAAAGACTATGCCGAAGGTAGACTTTCAAACAAAGGATACGCGACCATGCCGAAGGTGGACTCGAAAAAGAAAGGCCAAGCTGAAGGTGGGCTTTCAAAGACAGACTATGCCGAAGGTAGACTCTCAAACGAAAGATACGAGACCATGCCGAAGGTGGACTCGAAAAAGAAATACCAAGCCGAAGGTGGGCTTTCAAAGAAAGACAATGCCGAAGGTAGACTTTTAAACAAAGGATACGAGACCATGCCGAAGGTGGGCTCAAAAAAGAAAGACCAAGCCGAAGGTAGGCTTTCAAAGAATGACTATGCCGAAGGTAGACTTTTAAACAAAGGATACGAGACCATGCCGAAGGTGGGCTCGAAAAAGAAAGACCAAGCCGAAGGTGGGCTTTCAAAGAAAGACTATGCCGAAGGTAGACTTTCAAATGAAGGATACAAGACCATGCCGAAGGTGGGCTCGAAAAAGAAAGACCAAGCCGAAGGTGGGCTTTCAAAGAAAGACTATGCCGAAGGTAGACTCTCAAACGAAAGAGACGAGACCATGCCGAAGGTGGACTTGAAAAAGAAAGACCAAGCCGAAGGTGGGCTTTCAAAGAAAGATTATGCCGAAGGTAGACTCTCAAACGAAAGATAGGAGACCATGTCGAAGGTGGACTCGAAAAAGAAAGGCCAAGCCGAAGGTGGGCTTTCAAAGAAAGACTATGCCGAAGGTAGACTCTCAAACGAAAGATACGAGACCATGCCGAAGGTGGACTTGAAAAAGAATGACCAAGCCGAAGGTGGTCTTTCAAAGAAAGACTATGCCGAAGGTGGATTCTCAAACGAAAGATACGAGACCATGCCGAAGGTGGACTCGAAAAAGAAAGACCAAGCCGAAGGTGGGCTTTCAAAGAAAGACTATGCAGAAGGTAGACTTTCAATCAAAGGATACGAGACCATGCCGAAGGTGGACTCGAAAAAGAAAGGCCAAGCCGAAGGTGGGCTTTCAAAGAAAGACTATGCCGAAGGTAGACTCTCAAACGAAAGATACGAGACCATGCCGAAGGTGGACTCGAAAAAGAAAGACCAAGCCAAAGCTGGGCTTTCAAAGAAAGACTATGCCGAAGGTAGACTGTCAAACGAAAGATACGAGACCATGCCGAAGGTGGACTCGAAAAAGAAAGACCAAGCTGAAGATGGGCTTTTAAAGAAAGACTATGCCGAAGGTAGACTCTCAAACGAAAGATACGAGACCATGACGAAGGTGGACTCGAAAAAGAAAGGCCAAGCGAAGGTGGGCTTTCAAAGATAGACTATGCCGAAGGTAGACTCTCAAACGAAAGATATGAGACCATGCCGAAGGTGGACTCGCAAAAGAAAGACCAAGCCGAAGGTGGGCTTTCAAAATAAAGACTATGCCGAAGGTAGACTTTCAAACAAAGGATACGAGACCATGCCGAAGGTGGGCTCGAAAAAAGAAAGACCAAGCCGAAGGTGGGCTTTCAAAGAAAGACTATGCCGAAGGTAGACTCTCAAACGAAAGATACGAGACAATGCCGAAGGTGGACTCGAAAAAGAAAGACCAAGCCGAAGGTGGGCTTTCAAAGAAAGACTATGCAGAAGGTAGACTTTCAATCAAAGGATACGAGACCATGCCGAAGGTGGACTCGAAAAAGAAAGGCCAAGCCGAAGGTGGGCTTTCAAAGAAAGACTATGCCGAAGGTAGACTCTCAAACGAAAGATACGAGACCATGCCGAAGGTGGACTCGAAAAAGAAAGACCAAGCCGAAGCTGGGCTTTCAAAGAAAGACTATGCCGAAGGTAGACTGTCAAACGAAAGATACGAGACCATGCCGAAGGTGGACTCGAAAAAGAAAGACCAAGCCGAAGATGGGCTTTTAAAGAAAGACTATGCTGAAGGTAGACTCTCAAACGAAAGATACGAGACCATGACGAATGTGGACTCGAAAAAGAAAGGCCAAGCGAAGGTGGGCTTTCAAAGATAGACTATGCCGAAGGTAGACTCTCAAACGAAAGATATGAGACCATGCCGAAGGTGGACTCGAAAAAGAAGGACCAAGCCGAAGGTGGTCTTTCAAAGAAAGACTATGCCGAAGGTAGACTTTCAAACAAAGGATACGAGACCATGCCGAAGGTGGGCTCGAAAAAAGAAAGACCAAGCCGAAGGTGGGCTTTTAAAGAAATACTGTGCCGAAGGTAGACTTTCAAACAAAGGATACGAAACCATGCCGAAGGTGGACTTGAAAAAGAAAGACCAAGCCGAAGGTGGGCTTTCAAAGAAAGACTATGCCGAAGGTAGACTCTCAAACGAAAGATACGAGACCATGCCGAAGGTGGACTTGAAAAAGAAAGACCAAGCCGAAGGTGGGCTTTCAAAGAAAGACTATGCCGAAGGTAGACTCTCAAACGAAAGATACGAGACCATGCCGAAGGTGGACTCGAAAAAGAAAGACCAAGCCGAAGGTGGGCTTTCAAAGAAATACTATGCAGAAGGTAGACTTTCAATCAAAGGAGACAAGACCATGCCGAAGGTGGACTCGAAAAAGAAAGGCCAAGCCGAAGGTGGGCTTTCAAAGAAAGACTATGCCGAAGGTAGACTCTCAAACGAAAGATACGAGACCATGCCGAAGGTGGACTCGAAAAAGAAAGACCAAGCCGAAGCTGGGCTTTAAAAGAAAAACTATGCCGAAGGTAGACTGTCAAACGAAAGATACGAGACCATGCCGAAGGTGGCCTCGAAAAAGAAAGACCAAGCTGAAGATGGGCTTTTAAAGAAAGACTATGCCGAAGGTAGACTCTCAAACGAAAGATACGAGACCATGACGAAGGTGGACTCGAAAAAGAAAGGCCAAGCGAAGGTGGGCTTTCAAAGATAGACTATGCCGAAGGTAGACTCTCAAACGAAAGATATGAGACCATGCCGAAGGTGGACTCAAAAAAGAAAGACCAAGCCGAAGGTGGGCTTTCAAAGAAAGACTATGCCGAAGGTAGACTTTCAAACAAAGGATTCGAGACCATGCCGAAGGTGGGCTCGAAAAAAGAAAGACCAAGCCGAAGGTGTGCTTTCAAAGAAATACTGTGCCGAAGGTAGACTTTCAAACAAAGGATACGATACCATGCCGAAGGTGGACTTGAAAAAGAAAGACCAAGCCGAAGATGGGCTTTCAAAGAAAGACTATGCTGAAGGTAGACTTTTAAACGAAGGATACGAGACCATGCCGAAGGTGGGCTCGAAAAAGAAAGACCAAGCTGAAGGTGGGCTTTCAAAGAAAGACTATGCCGAAGGTAGACTTTCAAACAAAGGATACGAGACCATGCCGAAGGTGGGCTCGAAAAAAGAAAGACCAAGCCGAAGGTGGGCTTTCAAAGAAAGACTATGCCGAAGGTAGACTCTCAAACGAAAGATACGAGACCATGCCGAAGGTGGACTCGAAAAAGAAAGACCAAGCCGAAGGTGGGCTTTCAAAGAAAGACTATGCAGAAGGTAGACTTTCAATCAAAGGATACGAGACCATGCCGAAGGTGGACTCGAAAAAGAAAGGCCAAGCCGAAGGTGGGCTTTCAAATAAAGACTATGCCGAAGGTAGACTCTCAAACGAAAGATACGAGACCATGCCGAAGGTGGACTCGAAAAAGAAAGACCAAGCCGAAGCTGGGCTTTCAAAGAAAGACTATGCCGAAGGTAGACTGTCAAACGAAAGATACGAGACCATGCCGAAGGTGGACTCGAAAAAGAAAGACCAAGCCTAAGATGGGCTTTTAAAGAAAGACTATGCCGAAGGTAGACTCTCAAACGAAAGATACGAGACCATGACGAAGGTGGACTCGAAAAAGAAAGGCTAAGCGAAGGTGGGCTTTCAAAGATAGACTATGCCGAAGGTAGACTCTCAAACGAAAGATATGAGACCATGCCGAAGGTGGACTCGAAAAAGAAAGACCAAGCCGAAGGTGGGCTTTCAAAGAAAGACTATGCCGAAGGTAGACTTTCAAACAAAGGATACGAGACCATGCCGAAGGTGGGCTCGAAAAAAGAAAGACCAAGCCGAAGGTGGGCTTTTAAAGAAATACTGTGCCGAAGGTAGACATTCAAACAAAGGATACGATACCATGCCGTAGGTGGACTTGAAAAAGAAAGACCAAGCCGAAGGTGGGCTTTCAAAGAAATACTATGCCGAAGGTAGACTCTCAAACGAAAGATACGAGACCATGCCGAAGGTGGACTTGAAAAAGAAAGACCAAGCCGAAGGTGGGCTTTCAAAGAAAGACTATGCCGAAGGTAGACTTTCAATCAAAGGAGACGAGACCATGCCGAAGGTGGACTCGAAAAAGACAGGCCAAGCCGAAGGTGGGCTTTCATAGAAAGACTATGCCGAAGGTAGACTCTCAAACGAAAGATACGAGACCGTGCCGAAGGTGGACTCGAAAAAGAAAGACCAAGCCGAAGCTGGGCTTTCAAAGAAAAACTATGCCGAAGGTAGACTGTCAAACGAAAGATACGAGACCATGCCGAAGGTGGACTCGAAAAAGAAAGACCAAGCCGAAGCTGGGCTTTCAAAGAAAAACTATGCCGAAGGTAGACTGTCAAACGAAAGATACGAGACCATGCCGAAGGTGCACTCGAAAAAGAAAGACCAAGCTGAAGATGGGCTTTTAAAGAAAGACTATGCCGAAGGTAGACTCTCAAACGAAAGATACGAGACCATGACGAAGGTGGACTCGAAAAAGAAAGGCCAAGCGAAGGTGGGCTTTCAAAGATATACTATGCCGAAGGTAGACTCTCAAACGAAAGATATGAGACCATGCCGAAGGTGGACTCGAAAAAGAAAGACCAAGCCGAAGGTGGGCTTTCAAAGAAAGACTATGCCGAAGGTAGACTTTCAAACAAAGGATACGAGACCATGCCCAAGGTGGGCTCGAAAAAAGAAAGACCAAGCCGTAGGTGGGCTTTTAAAGAAATACTGTGCCGAAGGTAGACTTTCAAACAAAGGATACGTTACCATGCCGAAGGTGGACTTTAAAAAGAAAGACCAAGCCGAAGGTGGGCTTTCAAAGAATGACTATGCTGAAGGTAGACTTTTAAACGAAGGATACGAGACCATGCCGAAGGTGGGCTCGAAAAAGAAAGACCAAGCTGAAGGTGGGCTTTCAAAGAAAGACTATGCCGAAGGTAGACTTTCAAACAATGGATACGAGACCATGCCGAAGGTGGGCTCGAAAAAAGAAAGACCAAGCCGAAGGTGGGCTTTTAAAGAAAGACTGTGCCGAAGGTAGACTTTCAAACAAATTATACGAGACCATGCCGAAGGTGGACTTGATAAAGAAAGACCAAGCCGAAGGTGGGCTTTCAAAGAAAGACTATGCCGAAGGTAGACTTTTAAACGAAGGATACGAGGCCATGCCGAAGGTGGGCTCGAAAAAGAAAGACCAAGCCGAAGGTGGGCTTTCAAAGAAAGACTATGCCGAAGGTAGACTTTTAAACAAAGGCTACGAGACCATGCCGAAGGTGGGCTCGAAAAAGAAAGACTAAGCCGAAGGTGGGCTTTCAAAGAAAGACTTTGCCGAAGGTAGACTCTCAAAGCAAAGGAAACGAGACCATGTCGAAGGTGGACTCGAAAAAGAAAGATCAACCCGAAGACGGGCTTTCAAAGAAAGACTATGCCGAAGGTAGACTCTCAAACGAAAGATACGAGACCATGCCGAAGGTGGACTTGAAAAAGAAAGACCAAGCCGAGGTTGGGCTTTCAAAGAAAGACTATGCCGAAGGTAGACTCTCAAACGAAAGATACGAGACCATGTCGAAGGTGGACTCGAAAAAGAAAGACCAAGCCGAAGGTGGGCTTTCAAAGAAAGACTATACCGAAGGTAAACTTTCAATCAAAGGATACGAGACCATGCCGAAGGTGGACTCGAAAAATAAAGGCCAAGCCGAAGGTGGGCTTTCAAAGAAAGACTATGCCGAAGGTAGACTCTCAAATGAAAGATACGAGACCATGCCGAAGGTGGACTCGAAAAAGAAAGACCAAGCCGAAGCTGGGCTTTCAAAGAAAGACTATGCCGAAGGTAGACTCTCAAACGAAAGATACGAGACCATGCTGAAGGTGGACTCCAAAAAGAAAGACCAAGCCGAAGATGGGCTTTTAAAGAAAGACTATGCCGAAGGTAGACTCTCAAACGAAAGATACGAGACCATGACGAAGGTGGACTCGAAAAAGAAAGGCCAAGCGAAGGTGGGCTTTCAAAGAAAGACTATGCCGAAGGTAGACTCTCAAACAAATGCTACGAGGCCATGCCGAAGGTGGGCTCGAAAAAGAAAGACCAAGCCTAAGGTAGACTTTCATACAAAGGATACGAGACCATGCCGAATGTGGGCTCGAAAAAGAAAGGCCAAGCCAAAGATGGGCTTTCAAAGAAAGACTACGCCGAAGGTAGACTTCCAAACAAAGGATACGAGACCATGCCGAAGGTGGGCTCGAAAAAGAAAGATCAAGCCGAAGGTGGGCTTTCAAAGAAAGACTATGCCGAAGGTAGACTTTCAAACAAAGGCTACGAGACCATGCCGAAGGTGGGCTCAAAAAAAGAAAGACCTAGCCGAAGGTGGGCTTTCAAAGAAAGACTATGCCGAAGGTAGACTTTCAAACAAAGGATACGAGACCATGCCGAAGGTGGACTCGAAAAAGAAAGGCCAAGCCGAAGGTGGGCTTTCAAAGAAAGACTATGTCGAAGGTAGACTCTCAAATGAAAGATACGAGACCATGCCGAAGGTGGACTCGAAAAAGAAAGACCAAGCCAAAGGTGGGCTTTCAAAGAAAGACTATGCCGAAGGTAGACTCTCAAACGAAAGATGCGAGACCATGCCGAAGGTGGACTCGAAAAAGAAAGGCCAAGCCGAATGTGGGCTTTCAAAGAAAGACTATGCTGAAGGTAGACTCTCAAACGAAAGATATTAGACCATGCCGAAGGTGGACTCGAAAAAGAAAGACCAAGTCGAAGGTGGGCTTTCAAAGAAAGACTATGCCGAAGGTAGACTTTCAAACAAAGGATACGAGCCAATGCCGAAGGTGGGCGCGAAAAAGAAAGACCAAGCCGAAGGTAGGCTTTCAAAGAATGACTATGCCGAAGGTAGACTTTCAAACAAAGGATACGAGACCATGCCGAAGGTGGGCTCGAAAAAGAAAGATCAAGCCGAAGGTGGGCTTTCAAAGAAAGACTATGCCGAAGGTAGACTTTCAAATGAAGGATACGAGACCATGCCGAAGGTGGGCTCGAAAAAAGAAAGACCAAGCCGAAGGTGGGCTTTTAAAGAAAGACTGTGCCGAAGGTAGACTTTCAAACAAAGGATACGAGACCATGCCGAAGGTGGACTTGAAAAAGAAAGACCAATCCGAAGGTGGGCTTTTAAAGAAAGACTATGCCGAAGGTAGACTTTTAAACGAAGGATACGAGACCATGCCGAAGGTGGGCTCGAAAAAGAAAGACCAAGCCGAAGGTGGACTTTCAAAGAAAGACTATGCCGAAGGTAGACTTTCAAACAAAGGCTCCGAGACCATGCCGAAGGTGGGCTCGAAAAAGAAAGACCAAGCCGAAGGTGGGCTTTCAAAGAAAGACTAAGCCGAAGGTAGACTCTCAAAGCAAAGGATACGAGGCCATGTCGAAGGTGGACTCGAAAAAGAAAGACCAAGCCGAAGATGGGCTTTCAAAGAAAGACTATGCCGAAGGTAGACTCTCAAACGAAAGATACGAGACCATGCCGAAGGTGGACTTGAAAAAGAAAGACCAAGCCGAAGGTGGGCTTTCAAAGAAAGACTATGCCGAAGGTAGACTCTCAAACGAAAGATACGAGACCATGCCGAAGGTGGACTTGAAAAAGAAAGACCAAGCCGAAGGTGGGCTTTCAAAGAAAGACTATGCCGAAGGTAGACTCTTAAACGAAAGATACGAGACCATGCCGAAGGTGGACTCGAAAAAGAAAGACCAAGCCGAAGGTGGGCTTTCAAAGAAAGACTATGCCGAAGGTAGACTCTCAAACAAATGCTACGAGGCCATGCCGAAGGTGGGCTCGAAAAAGAAAGACCAAGCCTAAGGTAGACTTTCATACAAAGGATACGAGACCATGCCGAATGTGGGCTCGAAAAAGAAAGGCCAAGCCACAGATGGGCTTTCAAAGAAAGACTACGCCGAAGGTAGACTTCCAAACAAAGGATACGAGACCATGCCGAAGGTGGGCTCGAAAAAGAAAGATCAAGCCGAAGGTGGGCTTTCAAAGAAAGACTATGCCGAAGGTAGACTTTCAAACAAAGGCTACGAGACCATGCCGAAGGTGGGCTCAAAAAAAGAAAGACCTAGCCGAAGGTGGGCTTTCAAAGAAAGACTATGCCGAAGGTAGACTTTCAAACAAAGGATACGAGACCATGCCGAAGGTGGACTCGAAAAAGAAAGGCCAAGCCGAAGGTGGGCTTTCAAAGAAAGACTATGTCGAAGGTAGACTCTCAAATGAAAGATACGAGACCATGCCGAAGGTGGACTCGAAAAAGAAAGACCAAGCCGAAGGTGGGCTTTCAAAGAAAGACTATGCCGAAGGTAGACTCTCAAACGAAAGATGCGAGACCATGCCGAAGGTGGACTCGAAAAAGAAAGGCCAAGCCGAATGTGGGCTTTCAAAGAAAGACTATGCTGAAGGTAGACTCTCAAACGAAAGATATTAGACCATGCCGAAGGTGGACTCGAAAAAGAAAGACCAAGTCGAAGGTGGGCTTTCAAAGAAAGACTATGCCGAAGGTAGACTTTCAAACAAAGGATACGAGCCAATGCCGAAGGTGGGCGCGAAAAAGAAAGACCAAGCCGAAGGTAGGCTTTCAAAGAATGACTATGCCGAAGGTAGACTTTCAAACAAAGGATACGAGACCATGCCGAAGGTGGGCTCGAAAAAGAAAGATCAAGCCGAAGGTGGGCTTTCAAAGAAAGACTATGCCGAAGGTAGACTTTCAAATGAAGGATACGAGACCATGCCGAAGGTGGGCTCGAAAAAAGAAAGACCAAGCCGAAGGTGGGATTTTAAAGAAAGACTGTGCCGAAGGTAGACTTTCAAACAAAGGATACGAGACCATGCCGAAGGTGGACTTGAAAAAGAAAGACCAATCCGAAGGTGGGCTTTTAAAGAAAGACTATGCCGAAGGTAGACTTTTAAACGAAGGATACGAGACCATGCCGAAGGTGGGCTCGAAAAAGAAAGACCAAGCCAAAGGTGGACTTTCAAAGAAAGACTATGCCGAAGGTAGACTTTCAAACAAAGGCTCCGAGACCATGCCGAAGGTGGGCTCGAAAAAGAAAGACCAAGCCGAAGGTGGGCTTTCAAAGAAAGACTAAGCCGAAGGTAGACTCTCAAAGCAAAGGATACGAGGACATGTCGAAGGTGGACTCGAAAAAGAAAGACCAAGCCGAAGATGGGCTTTCAAAGAAAGACTATGCCGAAGGTAGACTCTCAAACGAAAGATACGAGACCATGCCGAAGGTGGACTTGAAAAAGAAAGACCAAGCCGAAGGTGGGCTTTCAAAGAAAGACTATGCCGAAGGTAGACTCTCAAACGAAAGATACGAGACCATGCCGAAGGTGGACTTGAAAAAGAAAGACCAAGCCGAAGGTGGGCTTTCAAAGAAAGACTATGCCGAAGGTAGACTCTTAAACGAAAGATACGAGACCATGCCGAAGGTGGACTCGAAAAAGAAAGGCCAAGCCGAAGGTGGGCTTTCAAAGAAAGACTATGCCAAAGGTAGACTCTCAAACAAAAGATACGAGACCATGCCGAAGGTGGACTCGAAAAAGAAAGACCAAGCCGAAGCTGGGCTTTCAAAGAAAGACTATGCCGAAGGTAGAATCTCAAACGAAAGATACGAGACCATGCCGAAGGTGGACTCGAAAAAGAAAGACCAAGCTGAAGCTGGGCTTTCAAAGAAAGATTATGCCGAAGGTAGACTCTCAAACGAAAGATACGAGACCATGCCGAAGGTGGACTCGAAAAAGAAAGACCAAGCCGAAGATGGGCTTTTAAAGAAAGACTATGCCGAAGGTAGACTCTCAAATGAAAGATACGAGACCATGACGAAGGTGGACTCGAAAAAGAAAGGCCAAGCGAAGGTGGGCTTTCAAAGAAAGACTATGCCGAAGGTAGACTCTCAAACGAAAGATATCAGACCATGCCAAAGGTGGACAAAAAAAAGAAAGACCAAGCCAAATGTGGGCTTTCAAAGAAAGACTATGCCGAAGGTAGACTTTCAAACAAAGGATATGAGACCATGCCGAAGGTTGGCTCGAAAAAAGAAAGACCAAGCCGAAGGTGGGCTTTTAAAGAAAGACTGTGCCGAAGGTAGCCTTTCAAACAAAGGATACGATACCATGCCGAAGGTGGACTTGAAAAAGAAAGACCAAGCCGAAGGTGGGCTTTCCAAGAAAGACTATGCCGAAGGTAGACTTTTAAACGAAGGAGACGAGACCATGCCGAAGGTGGGCTCGAAAAAGAAAGACCAAGCCGAAGGTGGGCTTTCAAAGAAAGACTATGCCGAAGGTAGACTTTCAAACAAAGGCTACGAGACCATGCCGAAGGTGGGCTCGAAAAAGAAAGACCAAGCCGAAGGTAGGCTTTCAAAGAAAGACTATGCCGAAGGTAGACTCTCAAAGTAAAGGATACGACACCATGTCGAAGGTGGACTCGAAAAAGAAAGACCAAGCCGAAGGTGGGCTTTCAAAGAAAGACTATGCCGAAGGTAGACTTTCAAACAAATGCTACGGGGCCATGCCGAAGGTGGGCTCGAAAAAGAAAGACCAATCCTAAGGTAGACTTTCAAACAAAGGATACGAGACCATGCCGAAGGTGGGCTCGAAAAAGAAAGGCCAAGCCAAAGATGGGCTTTCAAAGAAAGACTACGCCGAAGGTAGACTTTCAAACAAAGGATACGAGACCATACCGAAGGTGGGCTCGAAAAAGAAAGATCAAGCCGAAGGTGGGCTTTCAAAGAAAGACTATGCCGAAGGTAGACTTTCAAACAAAGGCTACGAGACCATGTCGAAGGTGGGCTCAAAAAAAGAAAGACCTAGCCGAAGGTGGGCTTTCAAAGAAAGACTATGCCGAAGGTAGACTTTCAAACAAAGGATACGAGACCATGCCGAAGGTGGACTCGAAAAAGAAAGGCCAAGCCGAAGGTGGGCTTTCAAAGAAAGACTATGTCGAAGGTAGACTCTCAAATGAAAGATACGAGACCATGCCGAAGGTGGACTCGAAAAAGAAACACCAAGCCGAAGGTGGGCTTTCAAAGAAAGACTATGCCGAAGGTAGACTCTCAAACGAAAGATGCGAGACCATGCCGAAGGTGGACTCGAAAAAGAAAGGCCAAGCCGAATGTGGGCTTTCAAAGAAAGACTATGCTGAAGGTAGACTCTCAAACGAAAGATATTAGACCATGCCGAAGGTGGACTCGAAAAAGAAAGACCAAGTCGAAGGTGGGCTTTCAAAGAAAGACTATGCCGAAGGTAGACTTTCTAACAAAGGATACGAGCCAATGCCGAAGGTGGGCGCGAAAAAGAAAGACCAAGCCGAAGGTAGGCTTTCAAAGAATGACTATGCCGAAGGTAGACTTTCAAACAAAGGATACGAGACCATGCCGAAGGTGGGCTCGAAAAAGAAAGACCAAGCCGAAGGTGGGCTTTCAAAGAAAGACTATGCCGAAGGTAGACTTTCAAATGAAGGATACGAGACTATGCCGAAGGTGGGCTCGAAAAAAGAAAGACCAAACCGAAGGTGGGCTTTTAAAGAAAGACTGTGCCGAAGGTAGACTTTCAAACAAAGGATACGAGACCATGCCGAAGGTGGGCTCGAAAAAGAAAGACCAAGCCGAAGGTGGGCTTTCAAAGAAAGACTATGCCGAAGGTAGACTTTCAAATGAAGGATACGAGACCATGCCGAATGTGGGCTCGAAAAAAGAAAGACCAAGCCGAAGGTGGGCTTTTAAAGAAAGACTGTGCCGAAGGTAGACTTTCAAACAAAGGATACGAGACCATGCCGAAGGTGGACTTGAAAAAGAAAGACCAATCCGAAGGTGGGCTTTTAAAGAAAGACTATGCCGAAGGTAGACTTTTAAACGAAGGATACGAGACCATGCCGAAGGTGGGCTCGAAAAAGAAAGACCAAGCCGAAGGTGGACTTTCAAAGAAAGACTATGCCGAAGGTAGACTTTCAAACAAAGGCTCCGAGACCATGCCGAAGGTGGGCTCGAAAAAGAAAGACCAAGCCGAAGGTGGGCTTTCAAAGAAAGACTAAGCCGAAGGTAGACTCTCAAAGCAAAGGATACGAGGCCATGTCGAAGGTGGACTCGAAAAAGAAAGACCAAGCCGAAGATGGGCTTTCAAAGAAAGACTATGCCGAAGGTAGACTCTCAAAGGAAAGATACGAGACCATGCCGAAGGTGGACTTGAAAAAGAAAGACCAAGCCGAAGGTAGGCTTTCAAAGAAAGACTATGCCGAAGGTAGACTCTCAAACGAAAGATACGAGACCATGCCGAAGGTGGACTTGAAAAAGAAAGGCCAAGCCGAAGGTGGGCTTTCAAAGAAAGACTATGCCGAAGGTAGACTCTTAAACGAAAGATATGAGACCATGTCGAAGGTGGACTCGAAAAAGAAAGGCCAAGCCGAAGGTGGGCTTTCAAAGAAAGACTATGCCGAAGGTAGACTCTCAAACAAAAGATACGAGACCATGCCGAAGGTGGACTCGAAAAAGAAAGACCAAGCCGAAGCTGGGCTTTCAAAGAAAGACTATGCCGAAGGTAGAATCTCAAACGAAAGATACGAGACCATGCCGAAGGTGGACTCGAAAAAGAAAGACCAAGCCGAAGCTGGGCTTTCAAAGAAAGATTATGCCGAAGGTAGACTCTCAAACGAAAGATACGAGACCATGCCGAAGGTGGACTCGAAAAAGAAAGACCAAGCCGAAGATGGGCTTTTAAAGAAAGACTATGCCGAAGGTAGACTCTCAAATGAAAGATACGAGACCATGACGAAGGTGGACTCGAAAAAGAAAGGCCAAGCGAAGGTGGGCTTTCAAAGAAAGACTATGCCGAAGGTAGACTCTCAAACGAAAGATATCAGACCAGGCCAAAGGTGGACAAAAAAAAGAAAGACCAAGCCAAAGGTGGGCTTTCAAAGAAAGACTATGCCGAAGGTAGACTTTCAAACAAAGGATATGAGACCATGCCGAAGGTTGGCTCGAAAAAAGAAAGACCAAGCCGAAGGTGGGCTTTTAAAGAAAGACTGTGCCGAAGGTAGCCTTTCAAACAAAGGATACGATACCATGCCGAAGGTGGACTTGAAAAAGAAAGACCAAGCCGAAGGTGGGCTTTCAAAGAAAGACTATGCCGAAGGTAGACTTTTAAACGAAGGAGACGAGACCATGCCGAAGGTGGGCTCGAAAAAGAAAGACCAAGCCGAAGGTGGGCTTTCAAAGAAAGACTATGCCGAAGGTAGACTTTCAAACAAAGGCTACGAGACCATGCCGAAGGTGGGCTCGAAAAAGAAAGACCAAGCCGAAGGTAGGCTTTCAAAGAAAGACTATGCCGAAGGTAGACTCTCAAAGTAAAGGATACGACACCATGTCGAAGGTGGACTCGAAAAAGAAAGACCAAGCCGAAGGTGGGCTTTCAAAGAAAGACTATGCCGAAGGTAGACTTTCAAACAAATGCTACGGGGCCATGCCGAAGGTGGGCTCGAAAAAGAAAGACCAAGCCTAAGGTAGACTTTCAAACAATGGATACGAGACCATGCCGAAGGTGGGCTCGAAAAAGAAAGGCCAAGCCAAAGATGGGCTTTCAAAGAAAGACTACGCCGAAGGTAGACTTTCAAACAAAGGATACGAGACCATGCCGAAGGTGGGCTCGAAAAAGAAAGATCAAGCCGAAGGTGGGCTTTCAAAGAAAGACTATGCCGAAGGTAGACTTTCAAACAAAGGCTACGAGACCATGCCGAAGGTGGGCTCAAAAAAAGAAAGACCTAGCCGAAGGTGGGCTTTCAAAGAAAGACTATGCCGAAGGTAGACTTTCAAACAAAGGATACGAGACCATGCCGAAGGTGGACTCGAAAAAGAAAGGCCAAGCCGAAGGTGGGCTTTCAAAGAAAGACTATGTCGAAGGTAGACTCTCAAATGAAAGATACGAGACCATGCCGAAGGTGGACTCGAAAAAGAAACACCAAGCCGAAGGTGGGCTTTCAAAGAAAGACTATGCCGAAGGTAGACTCTCAAACGAAAGATGCGAGACCATGCCGAAGGTGGACTCGAAAAAGAAAGGCCAAGCCGAATGTGGGCTTTCAAAGAAAGACTATGCTGAAGGTAGACTCTCAAACGAAAGATATTAGACCATGCCGAAGGTGGACTCGAAAAAGAAAGACCAAGTCGAAGGTGGTCTTTCAAAGAAAGACTATGCCGAAGGTAGACTTTCAAACAAAGGATACGAGCCAATGCCGAAGGTGGGCGCGAAAAAGAAAGACCAAGCCGAAGGTAGGCTTTCAAAGAATGACTATGCCGAAGGTAGACTTTCAAACAAAGGATACGAGACCATGCCGAAGGTGGGATCGAAAAAGAAAGACCAAGCCGAAGGTGGGCTTTCAAAGAAAGACTATGCCGAAGGTAGACTTTTAAACGAAGGATACGAGACCATGCCGAAGGTGGGCTCGAAAAAGAAAGACCAAGCCGAAGGTGGACTTTCAAAGAAAGACTATGCCGAAGGTAGACTTTCAAACAAAGGCTCCGAGACCATGCCGAAGGTGGGCTCGAAAAAGAAAGACCAAGCCGAAGGTGGGCTTTCAAAGAAAGACTATGCCGAAGGTAGACTCTCAAAGCAAAGGATACGAGGCCATGTCAAAGGTGGACTTGAAAAAGAAAGACCAAGCCGAAGATGGGCTTTCAAAGAAAGACTATGCCGAAGGTAGACTCTCAAACGAAAGATACGAGACCATGCCGAAGGTGGACTTGAAAAAGAAAGACCAAGCCGAAGGTGGGCTTTCAAAGAAAGACTATGCCGAAGGTAGACTCTTAAACGAAAGATACGAGACCATGCCGAAGGTGGACTCGAAAAAAAAAAGACCAAGCCGAAGGTGGGCTTTCAAAGAAAGACTATGCCGAAGGTAGACTTTCAATCAAAGGATACGAGACCATGCCGAAGGTGGACTCGAAAAAGAAAGGCCAAGCCGAAGGTGGGCTTTCAAAGAAAGACTATGCCGAAGGTAGACTCTCAAACAAAAGATACGAGACCATGCCGAAGGTGGACTCGAAAAAGAAAGACCAAGCCGAAGCTGGGCTTTCAAAGAAAGACTATGCCGAAGGTAGACTCTTAAACGAAAGATACGAGACCATGCCGAAGGTGGACTCGAAAAAGAAACACCATGCCGAAGCTGGGCTTTCAAAGAAAGATTATGCCGAAGGTAGACTCTCAAACGAAAGATACGAGACCATGCCGAAGGTGGACTCGAAAAAGAAAGACCAAGCCGAAGATGGGCTTTTAAAGAAAGACTATGCCGAAGGTAGACTCTCAAATGAAAGATACGAGACCATGACGAAGGTGGACTCGAAAAAGAAAGGCCAAGCGAAGGTGGGCTTTCAAAGAAAGACTATGCCGAAGGTAGACTCTCAAACGAAAGATATCAGACCATGCCAAAGGTGGACAAAAAAAAGAAAGACCACGCCAAAGGTGGGCTTTCAAAGAAAAACTATGCCGAAGGTAGACTTTCAAACAAAGGATACGAGACCATGCCGAAGGTTGGCTCGAAAAAAGAAAGACCAAGCCGAAGGTGGGCTTTTAAAGAAAGACTGTGCCGAAGGTACCCTTTCAAACAAAGGATACGATACCATGCCGAAGGTGGACTTGAAAAAGAAAGACCAAGCCGAAGGTGGGCTTTCAAAGAAAGACTATGCCGAAGGTAGACTTTTAAACGAAGGATACGAGACCATGCCGAAGGTGGGCTCGAAAAAGAAAGACCAAGCCGAAGGTGGGCTTTCAAAGAAAGACTATGCCGAAGGTAGACTTTCAAACAAAGGCTACGAGACCATGCCGAAGGTGGGCTCGAAAAATAAAGACCAAGCCGAAGGTGGGCTTTTAAAGAAAGACTGTGCCGAAGGTAGACTTTTAAACAAAGGATACGAGACCATGCCAAAGGTGGACTTGAAAAAGAAAGACCAATCCGAAGGTGGGCTTTCAAAGAAAGACTATGCCGAAGGTAGACTTTTAAACGAAGGATACGAGACCATGCCGAAGGTGGGCTCGAAAAAGAAATACCAAGCCGAAGGTGGACTTTCAAAGAAAGACTATGCCGAAGGTAGACTTTCAAACAAAGGCTCCGAGACCATGCCGAAGATGGGCTCGAAAAAGAAAGACCAAGCCGAAGGTGGGCTTTCAAAGAAAGACTATGCCGAAGGTAGACTCTCAAAGCAAAGGATACGAGGCCATGTCGAAGGTGGACTCGAAAAAGAAAGACCAAGCCGAAGATGGGCTTCCAAAGAAAGACTATGCCGAAGGTAGACTCTCAAACGAAAGATACGAGACCATGCCGAAGGTGGACTTGAAAAAGAAAGACCAAGCCGAAGGTGGGCTTTCAAAGAAAGACTATGCCGAAGGTAGACTCTTAAACGAAAGATACGAGACCATGCCGAAGGTGGACTCGAAAAAGAAAGACCAAGCCGAAGGTGGGCTTTCAAAGAAAGACTATGCCGAAGGTAGACTTTCAATCAAAGGATACGAGACCATGCCGAAGGTGGACTCGAAAAAGAAAGGCCAAGCCGAAGGTGGGCTTTCAAAGAAATACTATGCCGAAGGTAGACTCTCAAACAAAAGATACGAGACCATGCCGAAGGTGGACTCGAAAAAGAAAGACCAAGCCGAAGCTGGGCTTTCAAAGAAAGACTATGCCGAAGGTAGACTCTCAAACGAAAGATACGAGACCATGCCGAAGGTGGACTCGAAAAAGAAAGACCAAGCCGAAGATGGGCTTTTAAAGAAAGACTATGCCGAAGGTAGACTCTCAAATGAAAGATACGAGACCATGACGAAGGTGGACTCGAAAAAGAAAGGCCAAGAGAAGGTGGGCTTTCAAAGAAAGACTATGCCGAAGGTAGACTCTCAAACGAAAGATATCAGACCATGCCAAAGGTGGACAAAAAAAAGAAAGACCAAGCCAAAGGTGGGCTTTCAAAGAAAGACTATGCCGAAGGTAGACTTTCAAACAAAGGATACGAGACCATGCCGAAGGTGGGCTCGAAAAAAGAAAGACCATGCCGAAGGTGGGCTCGAAAAAGAAAGACCAAGCCGAAGGTGGACTTTCAAAGAAAGACTATGCCGAAGGTAGACTTTCAAACAAAGGCTCCGAGACCATGCCGAAGATGGGCTCGAAAAAGAAAGACCAAGCCGAAGGTGGGCTTTCAAAGAAAGACTATGCCGAAGGTAGACTCTCAAAGCAAAGGATACGAGGCCATGTCGAAGGTGGACTCGAAAAAGAAAGACCAAGCCGAAGATGGGCTTTCAAAGAAAGACTATGCCGAAGGTAGACTCTCAAACGAAAGATACGAGACCATGCCGCAGCTGGACTTGAAAAAGAAAGACCAAGCCGAAGGTGGGCTTTCAAAGAAAGACTATGCCAAAGGTAGACTCTTAAACGAAAGATACGAGACCATGCCGAAGGTGGACTCGAAAAAGAAAGACCAAGCCGAAGGTGGGCTTTCAAAGAAAGACTATGTCGAAGGTAGACTTTCAATCAAAGGATACGAGACCATGCCGATGGTGGACTCGAAAAAGAAAGGCCAAGCCGAAGGTGGGCTTTCAAAGAAAGACTATGTCGAAGTTAGACTCTCAAACAAAAGATACGAGACCATGCCGAAGGTGGACTCGAAAAAGAAAGACCAAGCCGAAACTGGGCTTTCAAAGTAAGACTATGCCGAAGGTAGACTCTCAAACGAAAGATACGAGACCATGCCGAAGGTGGACTCGAAAAAGAAAGACCAAGCCGAAGATGGGCTTTTAAAGAAAGACTATGCCGAAGGTAGACTCTCAAATGAAAGATACGAGACCATGACGAAGGTGGACTCAAAAAAGAAAGGCCAAGCGAAGGTGGGCTTTCAAAGAAAGACTATGCCGAAGGTAGACTCTCAAACGAAAGATATCAGACCATGCCAAAGGTGGACAAAAAAAAGAAAGACCAAGCCAAAGGTGGGCTTTCAAAGAAAGACTATGCCGAAGGTAGACTTTCAAACAAAGGATACGAGACCATGCCGAAGGTGGGCTCGAAAAAAGAAAGACCAAGCCGAAGGTGGGCTTTTAAAGAAAGACTGTGCCGAAGGTATACTTTCAAACAAAGGATACGATACCATGCCGAAGGTGGACATGAAAAAGAAAGACCAAGCCGAAGGTGGGCTTTCAAAGAAAGACTATGCCGAAGGTAGACTTTTAAACGAAGGATACGAGACCATGCCGAAGGTGGGCTCGAAAAAGAAAGACCAAGCCGAAAGGTGGCTTTCAAAGAAAGACTATGCCGAAGGTAGACTTTCAAACAAAGGCTACGAGACCATGCCGAAGGTGGGCTCGAAAAAGAAAGGTCAAGCCAAAGATGGGCTTTCAAAGAAAGACTACGCCGAAGGTAGACTTTCAAACAAAGGATAGGAGACCATGCCGAAGGTGGACTCGAAAAAAGAAAGACCTAGCCGAAGGTGGGCTTTCAAAGAAAGACTATGCCGAAGGTAGACTTTCAAACAAAGGATACGAGACCATGCCGAAGGTGGACTCGAAAAAGAAAGGCCAAGCCGAAGGTGGGCTTTCAAAGAAAGACTATGTCGAAGGTAGACTCTCAAATGAAAGATACGAGACCATGACGAAGGTGGACTCGAAAAAGAAAGGCCAAGAGAAGGTGGGCTTTCAAAGAAAGACTATGCCGAAGGTAGACTCTCAAACGAAAGATATCAGACCATGCCAAAGGTGGACAAAAAAAAGAAAGACCAAGCCAAAGGTGGGCTTTCAAAGAAAGACTATGCCGAAGGTAGACTTTCAAACAAAGGATACGAGACCATGCCGAAGGTGGGCTCGAAAAAAGAAAGACCAAGCCGAAGGTGGGCTTTTAAAGAAAGACTGTGCCGAAGGTAGACTTTCAAACAAAGGATACGATACCATGCCGAAGGTGGACTTGAAAAAGAAAGACCAAGCCGAAGGTGGGATTTCAAAGAAAGACTATGCCGAAGGTAGACTTTTAAACGAAGGATACGAGACCATGCCGAAGGTGGGCTCGAAAAAGAAAGACCAAGCCGAAGGTGGGCTTTCAAAGAAAGACTATGCCGAAGGTAGACTTTCAAACAAAGGCTACGAGACCATGCCGAAGGTGGGCTCGAAAAATAAAGACCAAGCCGAAGGTAGGCTTTTAAAGAAAGACTGTGCCGAAGGTAGACTTTCAAACAAAGGATACGAGACCATGCCGAAGGTGGACTTGAAAAAGAAAGACCAATCCGAAGGTGGGCTTTCAAAGAAAGACTATGCCGAAGGTAGACTTTTAAACGAAGGATACGAGACCATGCCGAAGGTGGGCTCGAAAAAGAAAGACCAAGCCGAAGGTGGACTTTCAAAGAAAGACTATGCCGAAGGTAGACTTTCAAACAAAGGCTCCGAGACCATGCCGAAGATGGGCTCGAAAAAGAAAGACCAAGCCGAAGGTGGGCTTTCAAAGAAAGACTATGCCGAAGGTAGACTCTCAAAGCAAAGGATACGAGGCCATGTCGAAGGTGGACTCGAAAAAGAAAGACCAAGCCGAAGATGGGCTTTCAAAGAAAGACTATGCCGAAGGTAGACTCTCAAACGAAAGATACGAGACCATGCCGAAGGTGGACTTGAAAAAGAAAGACCAAGCCGAAGGTGGGCTTTCAAAGAAAGACTATGCCGAAGGTAGACTCTTAAACGAAAGATACGAGACCATGCCGAAGGTGGACTCGAAAAAGAAAGACCAAGCCGAAGGTGGGCTTTCAAAGAAAGACTATGCCGAAGGTAGACTTTCAATCAAAGGATACGAGACCATGCCGAAGGTGGACTCGATAAAGAAAGGCCAAGCCGAAGGTGGGCTTTCAAAGAAAGACTATGCCGAAGGTAGACTCTCAAACAAAAGATACGAGACCATGCCGAAGGTGGACTCGAAAAAGAAAGACCAAGCCGAAACTGGGCTTTCAAAGAAAGACTATGCCGAAGGTAGACTCTCAAACGAAAATACGAGACCATGCCGAAGGTGGACTCGAAAAAGAAAGACCAAGCCGAAGATGGGCTTTTAAAGAAAGACTATGCCGAAGGTAGACTCTCAAATGAAAGATACGAGACCATGACGAAGGTGGACTCGAAAAAGAAAGGCCAAGCGAAGGTGGGCTTTCAAAGAAAGACTATGCCGAAGGTAGACTCTCAAACGAAAGATATCAGGCCATGCCAAAGGTGGACAAAAAAAAGAAAGACCAAGCCAAAGGTGGGCTTTCAAAGAAAGACTATGCCGAAGGTATACTTTCAAACAAAGGATACGAGACCATGCCGAAGGTGGGCTCGAAAAAAGAAAGACCAAGCCGAAGGTGGGCTTTTAAAGAAAGACTGTGCCAAAGGTATACTTTCAAACAAAGGATACGATACCATGCCGAAGGTGGACATGCAAAAAAAAAAACCAAGCCGAAGGTGGGCGTTCAAAGAAAGACTATGCCGAAGGTAGACTTTTAAACGAAGGATACGAGACCATGCCGAAGGTGGGCTCGAAAATGAAAGACCAAGCTGAAGGTGGGCTTTCAAAGAAAGACTATGCCGAAGGTAGACTTTCCAACAAAGGCTACGAGACCATGCCGAAGGTGGGCTCGAAAAAGAAAGGCCAAGCCAAAGATGGGCTTTCAAAGAAAGACTACGCCGAAGGTAGACTTTCAAACAAAGGATACGAGACCATGCCGAAGGTGGACTCGACAAAAGAAAGACCTAGCCGAAGGTGGGCTTTCAAAGAAAGACTATGCCGAAGGTAGACTTTCAAACAAAGGATACGAGACCATGCCGAAGGTGGACTCGAAAAAGAAAGGCCAAACCGAAGGTGGGCTTTCAAAGAAAGACTATGTCGAAGGTAGACTCTCAAATGAAAGATACGAGACCATGCCGAAGGTGGACTCGAAAAAGAAAGACCAAGCCGAAGGTGGGCTTTCAAAGAAAGACTATGCCGAAGGTAGACTCTCAAACGAAAGATGCGAGACCATGACGAAGGTGGACTCGAAAAAGAAAGGCCAAGCGAAGGTGGGCTTTCAAAGAAAGACTATGCCGAAGGTAGACTCTCAAACGAAAGATATCAGACCATGCCAAAGGTGGACAAAAAAAAGAAAGACCAAGCCGAAGGTGGGCTTTCAAAGAAAGACTATGCCGAAGGTAGACTTTCAATCAAAGGATACGAGACCATGCCGAAGGTGGACTCGAAAAAGAAAGACCAAGTCGAAGGTGGGCTTTCAAAGAAAGACTATGCCGAAGGTAGACTTTCAAACAAAGGATACGAGTCAATGCCGAAGGTGGGCTCGAAAAAGAAAGACCAAGCCGAAGGTAGGCTTTCAAAGAATGACTATGCCGAAGGTAGACTTTCAAACAAAGGATAAGAGACCATGCCGAAGGTGGACTTGAAAAAGAAAGACCAAGCCGAAGGTGGGCTTTCAAAGAAAGACTATGCCGAAGGTAGACTTTTAAACGAAGGAGACGAGACCATGCCGAAGGTGGGCTCGAAAAAGAAAGACCAAGCCGAAGGTGGGCTTTCAAAGAAAGACTATGCCGAAGGTAGACTTTCAAACAAAGGCTACGAGACCATGCCGAAGGTGGGCTCGAAAAAGAAAGACCAAGCCGAAGGTAGGCTTTCAAAGAAAGACTATGCCGAAGGTAGACTCTCAAAGTAAAGGATACGACACCATGTCGAAGGTGGACTCGAAAAAGAAAGACCAAGCCGAAGGTGGGCTTTCAAAGAAAGACTATGCCGAAGGTAGACTTTCAAACAAATGCTACGGGGCCATGCCGAAGGTGGGCTCGAAAAAGAAAGACCAAGCCTAAGGTAGACTTTTAAACAAAGGATACGAGACCATGCCGAAGGTGGGCTCGAAAAAGAAAGGCCAAGCCAAAGATGGGCTTTCAAAGAAAGACTACGCCGAAGGTAGACTTTCAAACAAAGGATACGAGACCATGCCGAAGGTGGGCTCGAAAAAGAAAGACCAAGCCGAAGGTGGGCTTTCAAAGAAAGACTATGCCGAAGGTAGACTTTTAAACGAAGGAGACGAGACCATGCCGAAGGTGGGCTCGAAAAAGAAAGACCAAGCCGAAGGTGGGCTTTCAAAGAAAGACTATGCCGAAGGTAGACTTTCAAACAAAGGCTACGAGACCATGCCGAAGGTGGGCTCGAAAAAGAAAGACCAAGCCGAAGGTAGGCTTTCAAAGAAAGACTATGCCGAAGGTAGACTCTCAAAGTAAAGGATACGACACCATGTCGAAGGTGGACTCGAAAAAGAAAGACCAAGCCGAAGGTGGGCTTTCAAAGAAAGACTATGCCGAAGGTAGACTTTCAAACAAATGCTACGGGGCCATGCCGAAGGTGGGCTCGAAAAAGAAAGACCAAGCCTAAGGTAGACTTTCAAACAAAGGATACGAGACCATGCCGAAGGTGGGCTCGAAAAAGAAAGGCCAAGCCAAAGATGGGCTTTCAAAGAAAGACTACGCCGAAGGTAGACTTTCAAACAAAGGATACGAGACCATGCCGAAGGTGGGCTCGAAAAAGAAAGATCAAGCCGAAGGTGGGCTTTCAAAGAAAGACTATGCCGAAGGTAGACTTTCAAACAAAGGCTACGAGACCATGCCGAAGGTGGGCTCAAAAAAAGAAAGACCTAGCCGAAGGTGGGCTTTCAAAGAAAGACTATGCCGAAGGTAGACTTTCAAACAAAGGATACGAGACCATGCCGAAGGTGGACTCGAAAAAGAAAGGCCAAGCCGAAGGTGGGCTTTCAAAGAAAGACTATGTCGAAGGTAGACTCTCAAATGAAAGATACGAGACCATGCCGAAGGTGGACTCGAAAAAGAAACACCAAGCCGAAGGTGGGCTTTCAAAGAAAGACTATGCCGAAGGTAGACTCTCAAACGAAAGATGCGAGACCATGCCGAAGGTGGACTCGAAAAAGAAAGGCCAAGCCGAATGTGGGCTTTCAAAGAAAGACTATGCTGAAGGTAGACTCTCAAACGAAAGATATTAGACCATGCCGAAGGTGGACTCGAAAAAGAAAGACCAAGTCGAAGGTGGGCTTTCAAAGAAAGACTATGCCGAAGGTAGACTTTCAAACAAAGGATACGAGCCAATGCCGAAGGTGGGCGCGAAAAAGAAAGACCAAGCCGAAGGTAGGCTTTCAAAGAATGACTATGCCGAAGGTAGACTTTCAAACAAAGGATACGAGACCATGCCGAAGGTGGGCTCGAAAAAGAAAGACCAAGCCGAAGGTGGGCTTTCAAAGAAAGACTATGCCGAAGGTAGACTTTTAAACGAAGGATACGAGACCATGCCGAAGGTGGGCTCGAAAAAGAAAGACCAAGCCGAAGGTGGACTTTCAAAGAAAGACTATGTCGAAGGTAGACTTTCAAACAAAGGCTCCGAGACCATGCCGAAGGTGGGCTCGAAAAAGAAAGACCAAGCCGAAGGTGGGCTTTCAAAGAAAGACTATGCCGAAGGTAGACTCTCAAAGCAAAGGATACGAGGCCATGTCCAAGGTGGACTTGAAAAAGAAAGACCAAGCCGAAGATGGGCTTTCAAAGAAAGACTATGCCGAAGGTAGACTCTCAAACGAAAGATACGAGACCATGCCGAAGGTGGACTTGAAAAAGAAAGACCAAGCCGAAGGTGGGCTTTCAAAGAAAGACTATGCCGAAGGTAGACTCTTAAACGAAAGATACGAGACCATGCCGAAGGTGGACTCGAAAAAAAAAAGACCAAGCCGAAGGTGGGCTTTCAAAGAAAGACTATGCCGAAGGTAGACTTTCAATCAAAGGATACGAGACCATGCCGAAGGTGGACTCGAAAAAGAAAGGCCAAGCCGAAGGTGGGCTTTCAAAGAAAGACTATGCCGAAGGTAGACTCTCAAACAAAAGATACGAGACCATGCCGAAGGTGGACTCGAAAAAGAAAGACCAAGCCGAAGCTGGGCTTTCAAAGAAAGACTATGCCGAAGGTAGACTCTTAAACGAAAGATACGAGACCATGCCGAAGGTGGACTCGAAAAAGAAACACCAAGCCGAAGCTGGGCTTTCAAAGAAAGATTATGCCGAAGGTAGACTCTCAAACGAAAGATACAAGACCATGCCGAAGGTGGACTCGAAAAAGAAAGACCAAGCCGAAGATGGGCTTTTAAAGAAAGACTATGCCGAAGGTAGACTCTCAAATGAAAGATACGAGACCATGACGAAGGTGGACTCGAAAAAGAAAGGCCAAGCGAAGGTGGGCTTTCAAAGAAAGACTATGCCGAATGTAGACTCTCAAACGAAAGATATCAGACCATGCCAAAGGTGGACAAAAAAAAGAAAGACCACGCCAAAGGTGGGCTTTCAAAGAAAGACTATGCCGAAGGTAGACTTTCAAACAAAGGATACGAGACCATGCCGAAGGTTGGCTCGAAAAAAGAAAGACCAAGCCGAAGGTGGGCTTTTAAAGAAAGACTGTGCCGAAGGTAGCCTTTCAAACAAAGGATACGATACCATGCCGAAGGTGGACTTGAAAAAGAAAGACCAAGCCGAAGGTGGGCTTTCAAAGAAAGACTATGCCGAAGGTAGACTTTTAAACGAAGGATACGAGACCATGCCGAAGGTGGGCTCGAAAAAGAAAGACCAAGCCGAAGGTGGGCTTTCAAAGAAAGACTATGCCGAAGGTAGACTTTCAAACAAAGGCTACGAGACCATGCCGAAGGTGGGCTCGAAAAATAAAGACCAAGCCGAAGGTGGGCTTTTAAAGAAAGACTGTGCCGAAGGTAGACTTTCAAACAAAGGATACGAGACCATGCCAAAGGTGGACTTGAAAAAGAAAGACCAATCCGAAGGTGGGCTTTCAAAGAAAGACTATGCCGAAGGTACACTTTTAAACGAAGGATACGAGACCATGCCGAAGGTGGGCTCGAAAAAGAAATACCAAGCCGAAGGTGGACTTTCAAAGAAAGACTATGCCGAAGGTAGACTTTCAAACAAAGGCTCCGAGACCATGCCGAAGATGGGCTCGAAAAAGAAAGACCAAGCCGAAGGTGGGCTTTCAAAGAAAGACTATGCCGAAGGTAGACTCTCAAAGCAAAGGATACGAGGCCATGTCGAAGGTGGACTCGAAAAAGAAAGACCAAGCCGAAGATGGGCTTCCAAAGAAAGACTATGCCGAAGGTAGACTCTCAAACGAAAGATACGAGACCATGCCGAAGGTGGACTTGAAAAAGAAAGACCAAGCCGAAGGTGGGCTTTCAAAGAAAGACTATGCCGAAGGTAGACTCTTAAACGAAAGATACGAGACCATGCCGAAGGTGGACTCGAAAAAGAAAGACCAAGCCGAAGGTGGGCTTTCAAAGAAAGACTATGCCGAAGGTAGACTTTCAATCAAAGGATACGAGACCATGCCGAAGGTGGACTCGAAAAAGAAAGGCCAAGCCGAAGGTGGGATTTCAAAGAAATACTATGCTGAAGGTAGACTCTCAAACAAAAGATACGAGACCATGCCGAAGGTGGACTTGAAAAAGAAAGACCAAGCCGAAGCTGGGCTTTCAAAGAAAGACTATGCCGAAGGTAGACTCTCAAACGAAAGATACGAGACCATGCCGAAGGTGGACTCGAAAAAGAAAGACCAAGCCGAAGATGGGCTTTTAAAGAAAGACTATGCCGAAGGTAGACTCTCAAATGAAAGATACGAGACCATGACGAAGGTGGACTCGAAAAAGAAAGGCCAAGAGAAGGTGGGCTTTCAAAGAAAGACTATGCCGAAGGTAGACTCTCAAACGAAAGATATCAGACCATGCCAAAGGTGGACAAAAAAAAGAAAGACCAAGCCAAAGGTGGGCTTTCAAAGAAAGACTATGCCGAAGGTAGACTTTCAAACAAAGGATACGAGACCATGCCGAAGGTGGGCTCGAAAAAAGAAAGACCATGCCGAAGGTGGGCTCGAAAAAGAAAGACCAAGCCGAAGGTGGACTTTCAAAGAAAGACTATGCCGAAGGTAGACTTTCAAACAAAGGCTCCGAGACCATGCCGAAGATGGGCTCGAAAAAGAAAGACCAAGCCGAAGGTGGGCTTTCAAAGAAAGACTATGCCGAAGGTAGACTCTCAAAGCAAAGGATACGAGGCCATGTCGAAGGTGGACTCGAAAAAGAAAGACCAAGCCGAAGATGGGCTTTCAAAGAAAGACTATGCCGAAGGTAGACTCTCAAACGAAAGATACGAGACCATGCCGCAGCTGGACTTGAAAAAGAAAGACCAAGCCGAAGGTGGGCTTTCAAAGAAAGACTATGCCGAAGGTAGACTCTCAAAGCAAAGGATACGAGGCCATGTCCAAGGTGGACTTGAAAAAGAAAGACCAAGCCGAAGATGGGCTTTCAAAGAAAGACTATGCCGAAGGTAGACTCTCAAACGAAAGATACGAGACCATGCCGAAGGTGGACTTGAAAAAGAAAGACCAAGCCGAAGGTGGGCTTTCAAAGAAAGACTATGCCGAAGGTAGACTCTTAAACGAAAGATACGAGACCATGCCGAAGGTGGACTCGAAAAAAAAAAGACCAAGCCGAAGGTGGGCTTTCAAAGAAAGACTATGCCGAAGGTAGACTTTCAATCAAAGGATACGAGACCATGCCGAAGGTGGACTCGAAAAAGAAAGGCCAAGCCGAAGGTGGGCTTTCAAAGAAAGACTATGCCGAAGGTAGACTCTCAAACAAAAGATACGAGACCATGCCGAAGGTGGACTCGAAAAAGAAAGACCAAGCCGAAGCTGGGCTTTCAAAGAAAGACTATGCCGAAGGTAGACTCTTAAACGAAAGATACGAGACCATGCCGAAGGTGGACTCGAAAAAGAAACACCAAGCCGAAGCTGGGCTTTCAAAGAAAGATTATGCCGAAGGTAGACTCTCAAACGAAAGATACGAGACCATGCCGAAGGTGGACTCGAAAAAGAAAGACCAAGCCGAAGATGGGCTTTTAAAGAAAGACTATGCCGAAGGTAGACTCTCAAATGAAAGATACGAGACCATGACGAAGGTGGACTCGAAAAAGAAAGGCCAAGCGAAGGTGGGCTTTCAAAGAAAGACTATGCCGAAGGTAGACTCTCAAACGAAAGATATCAGACCATGCCAAAGGTGGACAAAAAAAAGAAAGACCACGCCAAAGGTGGGCTTTCAAAGAAAGACTATGCCGAAGGTAGACTTTCAAACAAAGGATACGAGACCATGCCGAAGGTTGGCTCGAAAAAAGAAAGACCAAGCCGAAGGTGGGCTTTTAAAGAAAGACTGTGCCGAAGGTAGCCTTTCAAACAAAGGATACGATACCATGCCGAAGGTGGACTTGAAAAAGAAAGACCAAGCCGAAGGTGGGCTTTCAAAGAAAGACTATGCCGAAGGTAGACTTTTAAACGAAGGATACGAGACCATGCCGAAGGTGGGCTCGAAAAAGAAAGACCAAGCCGAAGGTGGGCTTTCAAAGAAAGACTATGCCGAAGGTAGACTTTCAAACAAAGGCTACGAGACCATGCCGAAGGTGGGCTCGAAAAATAAAGACCAAGCCGAAGGTGGGCTTTTAAAGAAAGACTGTGCCGAAGGTAGACTTTCAAACAAAGGATACGAGACCATGCCAAAGGTGGACTTGAAAAAGAAAGACCAATCCGAAGGTGGGCTTTCAAAGAAAGACTATGCCGAAGGTAGACTTTTAAACGAAGGATACGAGACCATGCCGAAGGTGGGCTCGAAAAAGAAATACCAAGCCGAAGGTGGACTTTCAAAGAAAGACTATGCCGAAGGTAGACTTTCAAACAAAGGCTCCGAGACCATGCCGAAGATGGGCTCGAAAAAGAAAGACCAAGCCGAAGGTGGGCTTTCAAAGAAAGACTATGCCGAAGGTAGACTCTCAAAGCAAAGGATACGAGGCCATGTCGAAGGTGGACTCGAAAAAGAAAGACCAAGCCGAAGATGGGCTTCCAAAGAAAGACTATGCCGAAGGTAGACTCTCAAACGAAAGATACGAGACCATGCCGAAGGTGGACTTGAAAAAGAAAGACCAAGCCGAAGGTGGGCTTTCAAAGAAAGACTATGCCGAAGGTAGACTCTTAAACGAAAGATACGAGACCATGCCGAAGGTGGACTCGAAAAAGAAAGACCAAGCCGAAGGTGGGCTTTCAAAGAAAGACTATGCCGAAGGTAGACTTTCAATCAAAGGATACGAGACCATGCCGAAGGTGGACTCGAAAAAGAAAGGCCAAGCCGAAGGTGGGCTTTCAAAGAAATACTATGCCGAAGGTAGACTCTCAAACAAAAGATACGAGACCATGCCGAAGGTGGACTCGAAAAAGAAAGACCAAGCCGAAGCTGGGCTTTCAAAGAAAGACTATGCCGAAGGTAGACTCTCAAACGAAAGATACGAGACCATGCCGAAGGTGGACTCGAAAAAGAAAGACCAAGCCGAAGATGGGCTTTTAAAGAAAGACTATGCCGAAGGTAGACTCTCAAATGAAAGATACGAGACCATGACGAAGGTGGACTCGAAAAAGAAAGGCCAAGAGAAGGTGGGCTTTCAAAGAAAGACTATGCCGAAGGTAGACTCTCAAACGAAAGATATCAGACCATGCCAAAGGTGGACAAAAAAAAGAAAGACCAAGCCAAAGGTGGGCTTTCAAAGAAAGACTATGCCGAAGGTAGACTTTCAAACAAAGGATACGAGACCATGCCGAAGGTGGGCTCAAAAAAAGAAAGACCATGCCGAAGGTGGGCTCGAAAAAGAAAGACCAAGCCGAAGGTGGACTTTCAAAGAAAGACTATGCCGAAGGTAGACTTTCAAACAAAGGCTCCGAGACCATGCCGAAGATGGGCTCGAAAAAGAAAGACCAAGCCGAAGGTGGGCTTTCAAAGAAAGACTATGCCGAAGGTAGACTCTCAAAGCAAAGGATACGAGGCCATGTCGAAGGTGGACTCGAAAAAGAAAGACCAAGCCGAAGATGGGCTTTCAAAGAAAGACTATGCCGAAGGTAGACTCTCAAACGAAAGATACGAGACCATGCCGCAGCTGGACTTGAAAAAGAAAGACCAAGCCGAAGGTGGGCTTTCAAAGAAAGACTATGCCGAAGGTAGACTCTTAAACGAAAGATACGAGACCATGCCGAAGGTGGACTCGAAAAAGAAAGACCAAGCCGAAGGTGGGCTTTCAAAGAAAGACTATGTCGAAGGTAGACTTTCAATCAAAGGATACGAGACCATGCCGATGGTGGACTCGAAAAAGAAAGGCCAAGCCGAAGGTGGGCTTTCAAAGAAAGACTATGTCGAAGTTAGACTCTCAAACAAAAGATACGAGACCATGCCGAAGGTGGACTCGAAAAAGAAAGACCAAGCCGAAACTGGGCTTTCAAAGAAAGACTATGCCGAAGGTAGACTCTCAAACGAAAGATACGAGACCATGCCGAAGGTGGACTCGAAAAAGAAAGACCAAGCCGAAGATGGGCTTTTAAAGAAAGACTATGCCGAAGGTAGACTCTCAAATGAAAGATACGAGACCATGACGAAGGTGGACTCAAAAAAGAAAGGCCAAGCGAAGGTGGGCTTTCAAAGAAAGACTATGCCGAAGGTAGACTCTCAAACGAAAGATATCAGACCATGCCAAATGTGGACAAAAAAAAGAAAGACCAAGCCAAAGGTGGGCTTTCAAAGAAAGACTATGCCGAAGGTAGACTTTCAAACAAAGGATACGAGACCATGCCGAAGGTGGGCTCGAAAAAAGAAAGACCAAGCCGAAGGTGGGCTTTTAAAGAAAGACTGTGCCGAAGGTATACTTTCAAACAAAGGATACGATACCATGCCGAAGGTGGACATGAAAAAGAAAGACCAAGCCGAAGGTGGGCTTTCAAAGAAAGACTATGCCGAAGGTAGACTTTTAAACGAAGGATACGAGACCATGCCGAAGGTGGGCTCGAAAAAGAAAGACCAAGCCGAAAGTGGGCTTTCAAAGAAAGACTATGCCGAAGGTAGACTTTCAAACAAAGGCTACGAGACCATGCCGAAGGTGGGCTCGAAAAAGAAAGGTCAAGCCAAAGATGGGCTTTCAAAGAAAGACTACGCCGAAGGTAGACTTTCAAACAAAGGATAGGAGACCATGCCGAAGGTGGACTCGAAAAAAGAAAGACCTAGCCGAAGGTGGGCTTTCAAAGAAAGACTATGCCGAAGGTAGACTTTCAAACAAAGGATACGAGACCAGGCCGAAGGTGGACTCGAAAAAGAAAGGCCAAGCCGAAGGTGGGCTTTCAAAGAAAGACTATGTCGAAGGTAGACTCTCAAATGAAAGATACGAGACCATGACGAAGGTGGACTCGAAAAAGAAAGGCCAAGAGAAGGTGGGCTTTCAAAGAAAGACTATGCCGAAGGTAGACTCTCAAACGAAAGATATCAGACCATGCCAAAGGTGGACAAAAAAAAGAAAGACCAAGCCAAAGGTGGGCTTTCAAAGAAAGACTATGCCGAAGGTAGACTTTCAAACAAAGGATACGAGACCATGCCGAAGGTGGGCTCGAAAAAAGAAAGACCAAGCCGAAGGTGGGCTTTTAAAGAAAGACTGTGCCGAAGGTAGACTTTCAAACAAAGGATACGATACCATGCCGAAGGTGGACTTGAAAAAGAAAGACCAAGCCGAAGGTGGGATTTCAAAGAAAGACTATGCCGAAGGTAGACTTTTAAACGAAGGATACGAGACCATGCCGAAGGTGGGCTCGAAAAAGAAAGACCAAGCCGAAGGTGGGCTTTCAAAGAAAGACTATGCCGAAGGTAGACTTTCAAACAAAGGCTACGAGACCATGCCGAAGGTGGGCTCGAAAAATAAAGACCAAGCCGAAGGTAGGCTTTTAAAGAAAGACTGTGCCGAAGGTAGACTTTCAAACAAAGGATACGAGACCATGCCGAAGGTGGACTTGAAAAAGAAAGACCAATCCGAAGGTGGGCTTTCAAAGAAAGACTATGCCGAAGGTAGACTTTTAAACGAAGGATACGAGACCATGCCGAAGGTGGGCTCGAAAAAGAAAGACCAAGCCGAAGGTGGACTTTCAAAGAAAGACTATGCCGAAGGTAGACTTTCAAACAAAGGCTCCGAGACCATGCCGAAGATGGGCTCGAAAAAGAAAGACTAAGCCGAAGGTGGGCTTTCAAAGAAAGACTATGCCGAAGGTAGACTCTCAAAGCAAAGGATACGAGGCCATGTCGAAGGTGGACTCGAAAAAGAAAGACCAAGCCGAAGATGGGCTTTCAAAGAAAGACTATGCCGAAGGTAGACTCTCAAACGAAAGATACGAGACCATGCCGAAGGTGGACTTGAAAAAGAAAGACCAAGCCGAAGGTGGGCTTTCAAAGAAAGACTATGCCGAAGGTAGACTCTTAAACGAAAGATACGAGACCATGCCGAAGGTGGACTCGAAAAAGAAAGACCAAGCCGAAGGTGGGCTTTCAAAGAAAGACTATGCCGAAGGTAGACTTTCAATCAAAGGATACGAGACCATGCCGAAGGTGGACTCGAAAAAGAAAGGCCAAGCCGAAGGTGGGCTTTCAAAGAAAGACTATGCCGAAGGTAGACTCCCAAACAAAAGATACGAGACCATGCCGAAGGTGGACTCGAAAAAGAAAGACCAAGCCGAAACTGGGCTTTCAAAGAAAGACTATGCCGAAGGTAGACTCTCAAACGAAAATACGAGACCATGCCGAAGGTGGACTCGAAAAAGAAAGACCAAGCCGAAGATGGGCTTTTAAAGAAAGACTATGCCGAAGGTAGACTCTCAAATGAAAGATACGAGACCATGACGAAGGTGGACTCGAAAAAGAAAGGCCAAGCGAAGGTGGGCTTTCAAAGAAAGACTATGCCGAAGGTAGACTCTCAAACGAAAGATATCAGGCCATGCCAAAGGTGGACAAAAAAAAGAAAGACCAAGCCAAAGGTGGGCTTTCAAAGAAAGACTATGCCGAAGGTATACTTTCAAACAAAGGATACGAGACCATGCCGAAGGTGGGCTCGAAAAAAGAAAGACCAAGCCGAAGGTGGGCTTTTAAAGAAAGACTGTGCCGAAGGTATACTTTCAAACAAAGGATACGATACCATGCCGAAGGTGGACATGCAAAAAAAAAAACCAAGCCGAAGGTGGGCGTTCAAAGAAAGACTATGCCGAAGGTAGACTTTTAAACGAAGGATACGAGACCATGCCGAAGGTGGGCTCGAAAATGAAAGACCAAGCTGAAGGTGGGCTTTCAAAGAAAGACTATGCCGAAGGTAGACTTTCAAACAAAGGCTACGAGACCATGCCGAAGGTGGGCTCGAAAAAGAAAGGCCAAGCCAAAGATGGGCTTTCAAAGAAAGACTACGCCGAAGGTAGACTTTCAAACAAAGGATACGAGACCATGCCGAAGGTGGACTCGACAAAAGAAAGACCTAGCCGAAGGTGGGCTTTCAAAGAAAGACTATGCCGAAGGTAGACTTTCAAACAAAGGATACGAGACCATGCCGAAGGTGGACTTGAAAAAGAAAGACCAATCCGAAGGTGGGCTTTCAAAGAAAGACTATGCCGAAGGTAGACTTTTAAACGAAGGATACGAGACCATGCCGAAGGTGGGCTCGAAAAAGAAATACCAAGCCGAAGGTGGACTTTCAAAGAAAGACTATGCCGAAGGTAGACTTTCAAACAAAGGCTCCGAGACCATGCCGAAGATGGGCTCGAAAAAGAAAGACCAAGCCGAAGGTGGGCTTTCAAAGAAAGACTATGCCGAAGGTAGACTCTCAAAGCAAAGGATACGAGGCCATGTCGAAGGTGGACTCGAAAAAGAAAGACCAAGCCGAAGATGGGCTTCCAAAGAAAGACTATGCCGAAGGTAGACTCTCAAACGAAAGATACGAGACCATGCCGAAGGTGGACTTGAAAAAGAAAGACCAAGCCGAAGGTGGGCTTTCAAAGAAAGACTATGCCGAAGGTAGACTCTTAAACGAAAGATACGAGACCATGCCGAAGGTGGACTCGAAAAAGAAAGACCAAGCCGAAGGTGGGCTTTCAAAGAAAGACTATGCCGAAGGTAGACTTTCAATCAAAGGATACGAGACCATGCCGAAGGTGGACTCGAAAAAGAAAGGCCAAGCCGAAGGTGGGCTTTCAAAGAAATACTATGCCGAAGGTAGACTCTCAAACAAAAGATACGAGACCATGCCGAAGGTGGACTCGAAAAAGAAAGACCAAGCCGAAGCTGGGCTTTCAAAGAAAGACTATGCCGAAGGTAGACTCTCAAACGAAAGATACGAGACCATGCCGAAGGTGGACTCGAAAAAGAAAGACCAAGCCGAAGATGGGCTTTTAAAGAAAGACTATGCCGAAGGTAGACTCTCAAATGAAAGATACGAGACCATGACGAAGGTGGACTCGAAAAAGAAAGGCCAAGAGAAGGTGGGCTTTCAAAGAAAGACTATGCCGAAGGTAGACTCTCAAACGAAAGATATCAGACCATGCCAAAGGTGGACAAAAAAAAGAAAGACCAAGCCAAAGGTGGGCTTTCAAAGAAAGACTATGCCGAAGGTAGACTTTCAAACAAAGGATACGAGACCATGCCGAAGGTGGGCTCAAAAAAAGAAAGACCATGCCGAAGGTGGGCTCGAAAAAGAAAGACCAAGCCGAAGGTGGACTTTCAAAGAAAGACTATGCCGAAGGTAGACTTTCAAACAAAGGCTCCGAGACCATGCCGAAGATGGGCTCGAAAAAGAAAGACCAAGCCGAAGGTGGGCTTTCAAAGAAAGACTATGCCGAAGGTAGACTCTCAAAGCAAAGGATACGAGGCCATGTCGAAGGTGGACTCGAAAAAGAAAGACCAAGCCGAAGATGGGCTTTCAAAGAAAGACTATGCCGAAGGTAGACTCTCAAACGAAAGATACGAGACCATGCCGCAGCTGGACTTGAAAAAGAAAGACCAAGCCGAAGGTGGGCTTTCAAAGAAAGACTATGCCGAAGGTAGACTCTTAAACGAAAGATACGAGACCATGCCGAAGGTGGACTCGAAAAAGAAAGACCAAGCCGAAGGTGGGCTTTCAAAGAAAGACTATGTCGAAGGTAGACTTTCAATCAAAGGATACGAGACCATGCCGATGGTGGACTCGAAAAAGAAAGGCCAAGCCGAAGGTGGGCTTTCAAAGAAAGACTATGTCGAAGTTAGACTCTCAAACAAAAGATACGAGACCATGCCGAAGGTGGACTCGAAAAAGAAAGACCAAGCCGAAACTGGGCTTTCAAAGAAAGACTATGCCGAAGGTAGACTCTCAAACGAAAGATACGAGACCATGCCGAAGGTGGACTCGAAAAAGAAAGACCAAGCCGAAGATGGGCTTTTAAAGAAAGACTATGCCGAAGGTAGACTCTCAAATGAAAGATACGAGACCATGACGAAGGTGGACTCAAAAAAGAAAGGCCAAGCGAAGGTGGGCTTTCAAAGAAAGACTATGCCGAAGGTAGACTCTCAAACGAAAGATATCAGACCATGCCAAATGTGGACAAAAAAAAGAAAGACCAAGCCAAAGGTGGGCTTTCAAAGAAAGACTATGCCGAAGGTAGACTTTCAAACAAAGGATACGAGACCATGCCGAAGGTGGGCTCGAAAAAAGAAAGACCAAGCCGAAGGTGGGCTTTTAAAGAAAGACTGTGCCGAAGGTATACTTTCAAACAAAGGATACGATACCATGCCGAAGGTGGACATGAAAAAGAAAGACCAAGCCGAAGGTGGGCTTTCAAAGAAAGACTATGCCGAAGGTAGACTTTTAAACGAAGGATACGAGACCATGCCGAAGGTGGGCTCGAAAAAGAAAGACCAAGCCGAAAGTGGGCTTTCAAAGAAAGACTATGCCGAAGGTAGACTTTCAAACAAAGGCTACGAGACCATGCCGAAGGTGGGCTCGAAAAAGAAAGGTCAAGCCAAAGATGGGCTTTCAAAGAAAGACTACGCCGAAGGTAGACTTTCAAACAAAGGATAGGAGACCATGCCGAAGGTGGACTCGAAAAAAGAAAGACCTAGCCGAAGGTGGGCTTTCAAAGAAAGACTATGCCGAAGGTAGACTTTCAAACAAAGGATACGAGACCAGGCCGAAGGTGGACTCGAAAAAGAAAGGCCAAGCCGAAGGTGGGCTTTCAAAGAAAGACTATGTCGAAGGTAGACTCTCAAATGAAAGATACGAGACCATGACGAAGGTGGACTCGAAAAAGAAAGGCCAAGAGAAGGTGGGCTTTCAAAGAAAGACTATGCCGAAGGTAGACTCTCAAACGAAAGATATCAGACCATGCCAAAGGTGGACAAAAAAAAGAAAGACCAAGCCAAAGGTGGGCTTTCAAAGAAACACTATGCCGAAGGTAGACTTTCAAACAAAGGATACGAGACCATGCCGAAGGTGGGCTCGAAAAAAGAAAGACCAAGCCGAAGGTGGGCTTTTAAAGAAAGACTGTGCCGAAGGTAGACTTTCAAACAAAGGATACGATACCATGCCGAAGGTGGACTTGAAAAAGAAAGACCAAGCCGAAGGTGGGATTTCAAAGAAAGACTATGCCGAAGGTAGACTTTTAAACGAAGGATACGAGACCATGCCGAAGGTGGGCTCGAAAAAGAAAGACCAAGCCGAAGGTGGGCTTTCAAAGAAAGACTATGCCGAAGGTAGACTTTCAAACAAAGGCTACGAGACCATGCCGAAGGTGGGCTCGAAAAATAAAGACCAAGCCGAAGGTAGGCTTTTAAAGAAAGACTGTGCCGAAGGTAGACTTTCAAACAAAGGATACGAGACCATGCCGAAGGTGGACTTGAAAAAGAAAGACCAATCCGAAGGTGGGCTTTCAAAGAAAGACTATGCCAAAGGTACACTTTTAAACGAAGGATACGAGACCATGCCGAAGGTGGGCTCGAAAAAGAAAGACCAAGCCGAAGGTGGACTTTCAAAGAAAGACTATGCCGAAGGTAGACTTTCAAACAAAGGCTCCGAGACCATGTCGAAGATGGGCTCGAAAAAGAAAGACTAAGCCGAAGGTGGGCTTTCAAAGAAAGACTATGCCGAAGGTAGACTCTCAAAGCAAAGGATACGAGGCCATGTCGAAGGTGGACTCGAAAAAGAAAGACCAAGCCGAAGATGGGCTTTCAAAGAAAGACTATGCCGAAGGTAGACTCTCAAACGAAAGATACGAGACCATGCCGAAGGTGGACTTGAAAAAGAAAGACCAAGCCGAAGGTGGGCTTTCAAAGAAAGACTATGCCGAAGGTAGACTCTTAAACGAAAGATACGAGACCATGCCGAAGGTGGACTCGAAAAAGAAAGACCAAGCCGAAGGTGGGCTTTCAAAGAAAGACTATGCCGAAGGTAGACTTTCAATCAAAGGATACGAGACCATGCCGAAGGTGGACTCGAAAAAGAAAGGCCAAGCCGAAGGTGGGCTTTCAAAGAAAGACTATGCCGAAGGTAGACTCCCAAACAAAAGATACGAGACCATGCCGAAGGTGGACTCGAAAAAGAAAGACCAAGCCGAAACTGGGCTTTCAAAGAAAGACTATGCCGAAGGTAGACTCTCAAACGAAAATACGAGACCATGCCGAAGGTGGACTCGAAAAAGAAAGACCAAGCCGAAGATGGGCTTTTAAAGAAAGACTATGCCGAAGGTAGACTCTCAAATGAAAGATACGAGACCATGACGAAGGTGGACTCGAAAAAGAAAGGCCAAGCGAAGGTGGGCTTTCAAAGAAAGACTATGCCGAAGGTAGACTCTCAAACGAAAGATATCAGGCCATGCCAAAGGTGGACAAAAAAAAGAAAGACCAAGCCAAAGGTGGGCTTTCAAAGAAAGACTATGCCGAAGGTATACTTTCAAACAAAGGATACGAGACCATGCCGAAGGTGGGCTCGAAAAAAGAAAGACCAAGCCGAAGGTGGGCTTTTAAAGAAAGACTGTGCCGAAGGTATACTTTCAAACAAAGGATACGATACCATGCCGAAGGTGGACATGCAAAAAAAAAAACCAAGCCGAAGGTGGGCGTTCAAAGAAAGACTATGCCGAAGGTAGACTTTTAAACGAAGGATACGAGACCATGCCGAAGGTGGGCTCGAAAATGAAAGACCAAGCTGAAGGTGGGCTTTCAAAGAAAGACTATGCCGAAGGTAGACTTTCAAACAAAGGCTACGAGACCATGCCGAAGGTGGGCTCGAAAAAGAAAGGCCAAGCCAAAGATGGGCTTTCAAAGAAAGACTACGCCGAAGGTAGACTTTCAAACAAAGGATACGAGACCATGCCGAAGGTGGACTCGACAAAAGAAAGACCTAGCCGAAGGTGGGCTTTCAAAGAAAGACTATGCCGAAGGTAGACTTTCAAACAAAGGATACGAGACCATGCCGAAGGTGGACTCGAAAAAGAAAGGCCAAGCCGAAGGTGGGCTTTCAAAGAAAGACTATGTCGAAGGTAGACTCTCAAATGAAAGATACGAGACCATGCCGAAGGTGGACTCGAAAAAGAAAGACCAAGCCGAAGGTGGGCTTTCAAAGAAAGACTATGCCGAAGGTAGACTCTCGAACGAAAGATGCGAGACCATGACGAAGGTGGACTCGAAAAAGAAAGGCCAAGCGAAGGTGGGCTTTCAAAGAAAGACTATGCCGAAGGTAGACTCTCAAACGAAAGATATCAGACCATGCCAAAGGTGGACAAAAAAAAGAAAGACCAAGCCGAAGGTGGGCTTTCAAAGAAAGACTATGCCGAAGGTAGACTTTCAATCAAAGGATACGAGACCATGCCGAAGGTGGACTCGAAAAAGAAAGACCAAGTCGAAGGTGGGCTTTCAAAGAAAGACTATGCCGAAGGTAGACTTTCAAACAAAGGATACGAGTCAATGCCGAAGGTGGGCTCGAAAAAGAAAGACCAAGCCGAAGGTAGGCTTTCAAAGAATGACTATGCCGAAGGTAGACTTTCAAACAAAGGATACGAGACCATGCCGAAGGTCGGCTTGAAAAAGAAAGACCAAGCCGAAGGTGGGCTTTCAAAGAAAGACTATGCCGAAGGTAGACTTTCAAATGAAGGATACGAGACCATGCCGAAGGTGGGCTCGAAAAAAGAAAGACCAAGCCGAAGGTGGGCTTTTAAAGAAAGACTGTGCCGAAGGTAGACTTTCAAACAAAGGATACGAGACCATGCCGAAGGTGGACTTGAAAAAGAAAGACCAATCCGAAGGTGGGCTTTCAAAGAAAGACTATGCCGAAGGTAGACTTTTAAACGAAGGATACGAGACCATGCCGAAGGTGGGCTCGAAAAAGAAAGATCAAGCCGAAGGTGGACTTTCAAAGAAAGACTATGCTGAAGGTAGACTTTCAAACAAAGGCTCCGAGACCATGCCGAAGGTGGGCTCGAAAAAGAAAGACCAAGCAGAAGGTGGGATTTCAAAGAAAGACTATGCCGAAGGTAGACTCTCAAAGCAAAGGATACGAGGCCATGTCGAAGGTGGACTCGAAAAAGAAAGACCAAGCCGAAGATGGGCTTTCAAAGAAAGACTATGCCGAAGGTAGACTCTCAAACGAAAGATACGAGACCATGCCGAAGGTGGACTTGAAAAAGAAAGACCAAGCCGAAGGTGGGCATTCAAAGAAAGACTATGCCGAAGGTAGACTCTTAAACGAAAGATACGAGACCATGCCGAAGGTGGACTCGAAAAAGAAAGACCAAGCCGAAGGTGGGCTTTCAAAGAAAGACTATGCCGAAGGTAGACTTTCAATCAAAGGATGCGAGACCATGCCGAAGGTGGACTCGAAAAAGAAAGGCCAAGCCGAAGGTGGGATTTCAAAGAAAGACTATGCCGAAGGTAGACTCTCAAACAAAAGATACGAGACCATGCCGAAGGTGGACTCGAAAAAGAAAGACCAAGCCGAAGCTGGGCTTTCAAAGAAAGACTATGCCGAAGGTAGACTCTCAAACGAAAGATACGAGACCATGCCGAAGGTGGACTCGTAAAAGAAAGACCAAGCCGAAGATGGGCTTTTAAAGAAAGACTATGCCGAAGGTAGACTCTCAAATGAAAGATACGAGACCATGACGAAGGTGGACTCGAAAAAGAAAGGCCAAGCGAAGGTGGGCTTTCAAAGAAAGACTATGCCGAAGGTAGACTCTCAAACGAAAGATATCAGACCATGCCAAAGGTGGACAAAAAAAAGAAAGACCAAGCCAAAGGTGGGCTTTCAAAGAAAGACTATGCCGAAGGTAGACTTTCAAACAAAGGATATGAGACCATGCCGAAGGTTGGCTCGAAAAAAGAAAGACCAAGCCGAAGGTGGGCTTTTAAAGAAAGACTGTGCCGAAGGTAGACTTTCAAACAAAGGATACGATACCATGCCGAAGGTGGACTTGAAAAAGAAAGACCCAGCCGAAGGTGGGCTTTCAAAGAAAGACTATGCCGAAGGTAGACTTTTAAACGAAGGATACGAGACCATGCCGAAGGTGGGCTCGAAAAAGAAAGACCAAGCCGGAGGTGGGCTTTCAAAGAAAGACTACGCCGAAGGTAGACTTTCAAACAAAGGCTACGAGACCATGCCGAAGGTGGACTTGAAAAAGAAAGACCAATCCGAAGGTGGGCTTTCAAAGAAAGACTATGCCGAAGGTACACTTTTAAACGAAGGATACGAGACCATGCCGAAGGTGGGCTCGAAAAAGAAAGACCAAGCCGAAGGTGGACTTTCAAAGAAAGACTATGCCGAAGGTAGACTTTCAAACAAAGGCTCCGAGACCATGCCGAAGATGGGCTCGAAAAAGAAAGACCAAGCCGAAGGTGGGCTTTCAAAGAAAGACTATGCCGAAGGTAGACTCTCAAAGCAAAGGATACGAGGCCATGTCGAAGGTGGACTCGAAAAAGAAAGACCAAGCCGAAGATGGGCTTTCAAAGAAAGACTATGCCGAAGGTAGACTCTCAAACGAAAGATACGAGACCATGCCGAAGGTGGACTTGAAAAAGAAAGGCCAAGCCGAAGGTGGGCTTTCAAAGAAAGACTATGCCGAAGGTAGACTCTCAAACAAAAGATACGAGACCATGCCGAAGGTGGACTCGAAAAAGAAAGACCAAGCCGAAGCTGGGCTTTCAAAGAAAGACTATGCCGAAGGTAGACTCTCAAACGAAAGATACGAGACCATGCCGAAGGTGGACTCGAAAAAGAAAGACCAAGCCGAAGATGGGCTTTCAAAGAAAGACTATGCCGAAGGTAGACTCTCAAATGAAAGATACGAGACCATGACGAAGGTGGACTCGAAAAAGAAAGGCCAAGCGAAGGTGGGCTTTCAAAGAAAGACTATGCCGAAGGTAGACTCTCAAACGAAAGATATCAGACCATGCCAAAGGTGGACAAAAAAAAGAAAGACCAAGCCAAAGGTGGGCTTTCAAAGAAAGACTATGCCGAAGGTAGACTTTCAAACAAAGGATACGAGACCATGCCGAAGGTGGGCTCGAAAAAAGAAAGACCAAGCCGAAGGTGGGCTTTTAAAGAAAGACTGTGCCGAAGGTAGACTTTCAAACAAAGGATACGATACCATGCCGAAGGTGGACTTGAAAAAGAAAGACCAAGCCGAAGTTGGGCTTTCAAAGAAAGACTATGCCGAAGGTAGACTTTTAAACGAAGGATACGAGACCATGCCGAAAGTGGGCTCGAAAAAGAAAGACCAAACCGAAGGTGGGCTTTCAAAGAAAGACTATGCCGAAGGTAGACTTTCAAACAAAGGCTACGAGACCATGCCGAAGGTGGGCTCGAAAAATAAAGACCAAGCCGAAGGTGGGCTTTCAAAGAAAGACTATGCCGAAGGTAGACTCTCAAACGAAAGATACGAGACCATGCCGAAGGTGGACTCGAAAAAGAAAGACCAAGCCGAAGATGGGCTTTTAAAGAAAGACTATGCCGAAGGTAGACTCTCAAATGAAAGATACGAGACCATGACGAAGGTGTACTCGAAAAAGAAAGGCCAAGCGAAGGTGGGCTTTCAAAGAAAGACTATGCCGAAGGTAGACTTTCAATCAAAGGATACGAGACCATGCCGAAGGTGGACTCGAAAAAGAAAGGCCAAGCCGAAGGTGGGCTTTCAAAGAAAGACTATGTCGAAGGTAGACTCTCAAATGAAAGATACGAGACCATGCCGAAGGTGGACTCGAAAAAGAAAGACCAAGCCGAAGGTGGGCTTTCAAAGAAAGACTATGCCGAAGGTAGACTCTCAAACGAAAGATGCGAGACCATGCCGAAGGTGGACTCGTAAAAGAAAGGCCAAGCCGAAGGTGGGCTTTCAAAGAAAGACTATGCTGAAGGTAGACTCTCAAACGAAAGATATTAGACCATGCCGAAGGTGGACTCGAAAAAGAAAGACCAAGTCGAAAGTGGGCTTTCAAAGAAAGACTATGCCGAAGGTAGACTTTCAAACAAAGGATACGAGCCAATGCCGAAGGTGGGCTCGAAAAAGAAAGACCAAGCCGAAGGTGGGCTTTCAAAGAAAGACTATGCCGAAGGTAGACTTTCAAACAAAGGATACGAGACCATGCCGAAGGTGGGCTCGAAAAAGAAAGACCAAGCCGAAGGTGGGCTTTCAAAGAAAGACTATGCCGAAGGTAGACTTTTAAACGAAGGATACGAGACCATGCCGAAGGTGGGCTCGAAAAAGAAAGACCAAGCTGAAGGTGGGCTTTCAAAGAAAGAGTATGCCGAAGGTAGACTTTCAAACAAAGGATACGAGACCATGCCCAAGGTGGGCTCGAAAAAAGAAAGACCAAGCCGAAGGTGGGCTTTTAAAGAAAGACTGTGCCGAAGGTAGACTTTCAAACAAAGGATACGAGACCATGCCGAAGGTGGACTTGAAAAAGAAAGACCAAGCCGAAGGTGGGCTTTCAAAGAAAGACTATGCCGAAGGTAGACTTTTAAACGAAGGATACGAGACCATGCCGAAGGTGGGCTCCAAAAAGAAAGACCAAGCCGAAGGTGGGCTTTCAAAGAAAGACTATGCCGAAGGTAGACTTTCAATCAAAGGATACGAGACCATGCCGAAGGTGGACTCGAAAAAGAAAGGCTAAGCCGAAGGTGGGCTTTCAAAGAAAGACTATGCCGAAGGTAGACTCTCAAACAAAAGATACGAGACCATGCCGAAGGTGGACTCGAAAAAGAAAGACCAAGCCGAAGCTGGGCTTTCAAAGAAAGACTATGCCGAAGGTAGACTCTCAAACGAAAGATACGAGACCATGCCGAAGGTGGACTCGAAAAAGAAAGACCAAACCGAAGATGGGCTTTTAAAGAAAGACTATGCCGAAGGTAGACTCTCAAATGAAAGATACGAGACCATGACGAAGGTGGACTCAAAAAAGAAAGGCCAAGCGAAGGTGGGCTTTCAAAGAAAGACTATGCCGAAGGTAGACTTTCAATCAAAGGATACGAGACCATGCCGAAGGTAGACTCGAAAAAGAAAGTCCAAGCCGAAGGTGGGCTTTCAAAGAAAGACTATGCCGAAGGTAGACTCTCAAACAAAAGATACGAGACCATGCCGAAGGTGGACTCGAAAAAGAAAGACCAAGTCGAAGCTGGGCTTTCAAAGAAAGACTATGCCGAAGGTAGACTCTCAAAGGAAAGATACGAGACCATGCCGAAGGTGGACTCGAAAAAGAAAGACCAAGCCGAAGCTGGGCTTTCAAAGAAAGACTATGCCGAAGGTAGACTCTCAAACGAAAGATACGAGACCATGCCGAAGGTGGACTCGAAAAAGAAAGACCAAGCCGAAGATGGGCTTTTAAAGAAAGACTATGCCGAAGGTAGACTCTCAAATGAAAGATACGAGACCATGACGAAGGTGGACTCGAAAAAGAAAGGCCAAGCGAAGGTGGGCTTTCAAAGAAAGGCTATGCCGAAGGTAGACTTTCAATCAAAGGATACGAGACCATGCCGAAGGTGGACTCGAAAAAGAAAGGCCAAGCCGAGGGTGGGCTTTCAAAGAAAGACTATGTCGAAGGTAGACTCTCAAATGAAAGATACGAGACCATGCCGAAGGTGGACTCGAAAAAGAAACACCAAGCTGAAGGTGGGCTTTCAAAGAAAGACTATGCCGAAGGTAGACTCTCAAACGAAAGATGCGAGACCATGCCGAAGGTGGACTCGAAAAAGAAAGGCCAAGCCGAAGGTGGGCTTTCAAAGAAAGACTATGCTGAAGGTAGACTCTCAAACGAAAGATATTAGACCATGCCGAAGGTGGACTCGAAAAAGAAAGACCAAGTCGAAGGTGGGCTTTCAAAGAAAGACTATGCCGAAGGTAGACTTTCAAACAAAGGATACGAGCCAATGCCGAAGGTGGGCTCGAAAAAGAAAGACCAAGCCGAAGGTAGGCTTTCAAAGAATGACTATGCCGAAGGTCGACTTTCAAACAAAGGATACGAGACCATGCCGAAGGTGGGCTCGAAAAAGAAAGACCAAGCCGAAGGTGGGCTTTCAAAGAAAGACTATGCCGAAGGTAGACTTTCGAATGAAGGATACGAGACCATGCCGAAGGTGGGCTCGAAAAAAGAAAGACCAAGCCGAAGTTGGGGTTTTAAAGAAAGACTGTGCAGAAGGTAGACTTTCAAACAAAGGATACGAGACCATGCCGAAGGTGGACTTGAAAAAGAAAGACCAATCCGAAGGTGGGCTTTCAAAGAAAGACTATGCCGAAGGTAGACTTTTAAACGAAGGATACGAGACCATGCCGAAGGTGGGCTCGAAAAAGAAAGACCAAGCCGAAGGTGGGCTTTCAAAGAAAGACTATGCCGAAGGTAGACTTTCAAACAAAGGCTACGAGACCATGCCGAAGGTGGGGCTCGAAAAAGAAAGACCAAGCCGAAGGTGGGCTTTCAAAGAAAGACTATGCCGAAGGTAGACTCTCAAAGCAAAGGATACGAGGCCATGTCGAAGGTGGACTCGAAAAAGAATGACCAAGCCGAAGATGGGCTTTCAAAGAAAGACTATGCCGAAGGTAGACTCTCAAACGAAAGATACGAGACCATGCCGAAGGTGGACTTGAAAAAGAAAGACCAAGCCGAAGGTGGGCTTTCAAAGAAAGACTATGCCGAAGGTAGACTCTCAAACGAAAGATACGAGACCATGCCGAAGGTGGACTCGAAAAAGAAAGACCAAGCCGAAGGTGGGCTTTCAAAGAAAGGCTATGCCAAAGGTAGACTTTCAATCAAAGGATACGAGACCATGCCGAAGGTGGACTCGAAAAAGAAAGGCCAAGTCGAAGGTGGGCTTTCAAAGAAAGACTATGCCGAAGGTAGACTCTCAAACAAAAGATACGAGACCATGCCGAAGGTGGACTCGAAAAAGAAAGACCAAGCCGAAGCTGGGCTTTCAAAGAAAGACTATGCCGAAGGTAGACTCTCAAACGAAAGATACGAGACCATGCCGAAGGTGGACTCGAAAAAGAAAGACCAAGCCGAAGATGGGCTTTTAAAGAAAGACTATGCCGAAGGTAGACTCTCAAATGAAAGATACGAGACCATGACGAAGGTGGACTCGAAAAAGAAAGGCCAAGCGAAGGTGGGCTTTCAAAGAAAGACTATGCCGAAGGTAGACTTTCAATCAAAGGATACGAGACCATGCCGAAGGTGGACTCGAAAAAGAAAGGCCAAGCCGAGGGTGGGCTTTCAAAGAAAGACTATGTCGAAGGTAGACTCTCAAATGAAAGATACGAGACCATGCCGAAGGTGGACTCGAAAAAGAAACACCAGGCTGAAGGTGGGCTTTCAAAGAAAGACTATGCCGAAGGTAGACTCTCAAACGAAAGATGCGAGACCATGCCGAAGGTGGACTCGAAAAAGAAAGGCCAAGCCGAAGGTGGGCTTTCAAAGAAAGACTATGCTGAAGGTAGACTCTCAAACGAAAGATATTAGACCATGCCGAAGGTGGACTCGAAAAAGAAAGACCAAGTCGAAGGTGGGCTTTCAAAGAAAGACTATGCCGAAGGTAGACTTTCAAACAAAGGATACGAGCCAATGCCGAAGGTGGGCTCGAAAAAGAAAGACCAAGCCGAAGGTAGGCTTTCAAAGAATGACTATGCCGAAGGTCGACTTTCAAACAAAGGATACGAGACCATGCCGAAGGTGGGCTCGAAAAAGAAAGACCAAGCCGAAGGTGGGCTTTCAAAGAAAGACTATGCCGAAGGTAGACTTTCGAATGAAGGATACGAGACCATGCCGAAGGTGGGCTCGAAAAAAGAAAGACCAAGCCGAAGTTGGGGTTTTAAAGAAAGACTGTGCAGAAGGTAGACTTTCAAACAAAGGATACGAGACCATGCCGAAGGTGGACTTGAAAAAGAAAGACCAATCCGAAGGTGGGCTTTCAAAGAAAGACTATGCCGAAGGTAGACTTTTAAACGAAGGATACGAGACCATGCCGAAGGTGGGCTCGAAAAAGAAAGACCAAGCCGAAGGTGGGCTTTCAAAGAAAGACTATGCCGAAGGTAGACTTTCAAACAAAGGCTACGAGACCATGCCGAAGGTGGGGCTCGAAAAAGAAAGACCAAGCCGAAGGTGGGCTTTCAAAGAAAGACTATGCCGAAGGTAGACTCTCAAAGCAAAGGATACGAGGCCATGTCGAAGGTGGACTCGAAAAAGAATGACCAAGCCGAAGATGGGCTTTCAAAGAAAGACTATGCCGAAGGTAGACTCTCAAACGAAAGATACGAGACCATGCCGAAGGTGGACTTGAAAAAGAAAGACCAAGCCGAAGGTGGGCTTTCAAAGAAAGACTATGCCGAAGGTAGACTCTCAAACGAAAGATACGAGACCATGCCGAAGGTGGACTCGAAAAAGAAAGACCAAGCCGAAGGTGGGCTTTCAAAGAAAGGCTATGCCAAAGGTAGACTTTCAATCAAAGGATACGAGACCATGCCGAAGGTGGACTCGAAAAAGAAAGGCCAAGTCGAAGGTGGGCTTTCAAAGAAAGACTATGCCGAAGGTAGACTCTCAAACAAAAGATACGAGACCATGCCGAAGGTGGACTCGAAAAAGAAAGACCAAGCCGAAGCTGGGCTTTCAAAGAAAGACTATGCCGAAGGTAGACTCTCAAACGAAAGATACGAGACCATGCCGAAGGTGGACTCGAAAAAGAAAGACCAAGCCGAAGATGGGCTTTTAAAGAAAGACTATGCCGAAGGTAGACTCTCAAATGAAAGATACGAGACCATGACGAAGGTGGACTCGAAAAAGAAAGGCCAAGCGAAGGTGGGCTTTCAAAGAAAGACTATGCCGAAGGTAGACTTTCAATCAAAGGATACGAGACCATGCCGAAGGTGGACTCGAAAAAGAAAGGCCAAGCCGAGGGTGGGCTTTCAAAGAAAGACTATGTCGAAGGTAGACTCTCAAATGAAAGATACGAGACCATGCCGAAGGTGGACTCGAAAAAGAAACACCAGGCTGAAGGTGGGCTTTCAAAGAAAGACTATGCCGAAGGTAGACTCTCAAACGAAAGATGCGAGACCATGCCGAAGGTGGACTCGAAAAAGAAAGGCCAAGCCGAAGGTGGGCTTTCAAAGAAAGACTATGCTGAAGGTAGACTCTCAAACGAAAGATATTAGACCATGCCGAAGGTGGACTCGAAAAAGAAAGACCAAGTCGAAGGTGGGCTTTCAAAGAAAGACTATGCCGAAGGTAGACTTTCAAACAAAGGATACGAGCCAATGCCGAAGGTGGGCTCGAAAAAGAAAGACCAAGCCGAAGGTAGGCTTTCAAAGAATGACTATGCCGAAGGTCGACTTTCAAACAAAGGATACGAGACCATGCCGAAGGTGGGCTCGAAAAAGAAAGACCAAGCCGAAGGTGGGCTTTCAAAGAAAGACTATGCCGAAGGTAGACTTTCGAATGAAGGATACGAGACCATGCCGAAGGTGGGCTCGAAAAAAGAAAGACCAAGCCGAAGTTGGGGTTTTAAAGAAAGACTGTGCAGAAGGTAGACTTTCAAACAAAGGATACGAGACCATGCCGAAGGTGGACTTGAAAAAGAAAGACCAATCCGAAGGTGGGCTTTCAAAGAAAGACTATGCCGAAGGTAGACTTTTAAACGAAGGATACGAGACCATGCCGAAGGTGGGCTCGAAAAAGAAAGACCAAGCCGAAGGTGGGCTTTCAAAGAAAGACTATGCCGAAGGTAGACTTTCAAACAAAGGCTACGAGACCATGCCGAAGGTGGGGCTCGAAAAAGAAAGACCAAGCCGAAGGTGGGCTTTCAAAGAAAGACTATGCCGAAGGTAGACTCTCAAAGCAAAGGATACGAGGCCATGTCGAAGGTGGACTCGAAAAAGAATGACCAAGCCGAAGATGGGCTTTCAAAGAAAGACTATGCCGAAGGTAGACTCTCAAACGAAAGATACGAGACCATGCCGAAGGTGGACTTGAAAAAGAAAGACCAAGCCGAAGGTGGGCTTTCAAAGAAAGACTATGCCGAAGGTAGACTCTCAAACGAAAGATACGAGACCATGCCGAAGGTGGACTCGAAAAAGAAAGACCAAGCCGAAGGTGGGCTTTCAAAGAAAGGCTATGCCAAAGGTAGACTTTCAATCAAAGGATACGAGACCATGCCGAAGGTGGACTCGAAAAAGAAAGGCCAAGTCGAAGGTGGGCTTTCAAAGAAAGACTATGCCGAAGGTAGACTCTCAAACAAAAGATACGAGACCATGCCGAAGGTGGACTCGAAAAAGAAAGACCAAGCCGAAGCTGGGCTTTCAAAGAAAGACTATGCCGAAGGTAGACTCTCAAACGAAAGATACGAGACCATGCCGAAGGTGGACTCGAAAAAGAAAGACCAAGCCGAAGATGGGCTTTTAAAGAAAGACTATGCCGAAGGTAGACTCTCAAATGAAAGATACGAGACCATGACGAAGGTGGACTCGAAAAAGAAAGGCCAAGCGAAGGTGGGCTTCCAAAGAAAGACTATGCCGAAGGTAGACTTTCAATCAAAGGATACGAGACCATGCCGAAGGTGGACTCGAAAAAGAAAGGCCAAGCCGAGGGTGGGCTTTCAAAGAAAGACTATGTCGAAGGTAGACTCTCAAATGAAAGATACGAGACCATGCCGAAGGTGGACTCGAAAAAGAAACACCAGGCTGAAGGTGGGCTTTCAAAGAAAGACTATGCCGAAGGTAGACTCTCAAACGAAAGATGCGAGACCATGCCGAAGGTGGACTCGAAAAAGAAAGGCCAAGCCGAAGGTGGGCTTTCAAAGAAAGACTATGCTGAAGGTAGACTCTCAAACGAAAGATATTAGACCATGCCGAAGGTGGACTCGAAAAAGAAAGACCAAGTCGAAGGTGGGCTTTCAAAGAAAGACTATGCCGAAGGTAGACTTTCAAACAAAGGATACGAGCCAATGCCGAAGGTGGGCTCGAAAAAGAAAGACCAAGCCGAAGGTAGGCTTTCAAAGAATGACTATGCCGAAGGTCGACTTTCAAACAAAGGATACGAGACCATGCCGAAGGTGGGCTCGAAAAAGAAAGACCAAGCCGAAGGTGGGCTTTCAAAGAAAGACTATGCCGAAGGTAGACTTTCGAATGAAGGATACGAGACCATGCCGAAGGTGGGCTCGAAAAAAGAAAGACCAAGCCGAAGTTGGGGTTTTAAAGAAAGACTGTGCAGAAGGTAGACTTTCAAACAAAGGATACGAGACCATGCCGAAGGTGGACTTGAAAAAGAAAGACCAATCCGAAGGTGGGCTTTCAAAGAAAGACTATGCCGAAGGTAGACTTTTAAACGAAGGATACGAGACCATGCCGAAGGTGGGCTCGAAAAAGAAAGACCAAGCCGAAGGTGGGCTTTCAAAGAAAGACTATGCCGAAGGTAGACTTTCAAACAAAGGCTACGAGACCATGCCGAAGGTGGGGCTCGAAAAAGAAAGACCAAGCCGAAGGTGGGCTTTCAAAGAAAGACTATGCCGAAGGTAGACTCTCAAAGCAAAGGATACGAGGCCATGTCGAAGGTGGACTCGAAAAAGAATGACCAAGCCGAAGATGGGCTTTCAAAGAAAGACTATGCCGAAGGTAGACTCTCAAACGAAAGATACGAGACCATGCCGAAGGTGGACTTGAAAAAGAAAGACCAAGCCGAAGGTGGGCTTTCAAAGAAAGACTATGCCGAAGGTAGACTCTCAAACGAAAGATACGAGACCATGCCGAAGGTGGACTCGAAAAAGAAAGACCAAGCCGAAGGTGGGCTTTCAAAGAAAGGCTATGCCAAAGGTAGACTTTCAATCAAAGGATACGAGACCATGCCGAAGGTGGACTCGAAAAAGAAAGGCCAAGTCGAAGGTGGGCTTTCAAAGAAAGACTATGCCGAAGGTAGACTCTCAAACAAAAGATACGAGACCATGCCGAAGGTGGACTCGAAAAAGAAAGACCAAGCCGAAGCTGGGCTTTCAAAGAAAGACTATGCCGAAGGTAGACTCTCAAACGAAAGATACGAGACCATGCCGAAGGTGGACTCGAAAAAGAAAGACCAAGCCGAAGATGGGCTTTTAAAGAAAGACTATGCCGAAGGTAGACTCTCAAATGAAAGATACGAGACCATGACGAAGGTGGACTCGAAAAAGAAAGGCCAAGCGAAGGTGGGCTTTCAAAGAAAGACTATGCCGAAGGTAGACTTTCAATCAAAGGATACGAGACCATGCCGAAGGTGGACTCGAAAAAGAAAGGCCAAGCCGAGGGTGGGCTTTCAAAGAAAGACTATGTCGAAGGTAGACTCTCAAATGAAAGATACGAGACCATGCCGAAGGTGGACTCGAAAAAGAAACACCAAGCTGAAGGTGGGCTTTCAAAGAAAGACTATGCCGAAGGTAGACTCTCAAACGAAAGATGCGAGACCATGCCGAAGGTGGACTCGAAAAAGAAAGGCCAAGCCGAAGGTGGGCTTTCAAAGAAAGACTATGCTGAAGGTAGACTCTCAAACGAAAGATATTAGACCATGCCGAAGGTGGACTCGAAAAAGAAAGACCAAGTCGAAGGTGGGCTTTCAAAGAAAGACTATGCCGAAGGTAGACTTTCAAACAAAGGATACGAGCCAATGCCGAAGGTGGGCTCGAAAAAGAAAGACCAAGCCGAAGGTAGGCTTTCAAAGAATGACTATGCCGAAGGTCGACTTTCAAACAAAGGATACGAGACCATGCCGAAGGTGGGCTCGAAAAAGAAAGACCAAGCCGAAGGTGGGCTTTCAAAGAAAGACTATGCCGAAGGTAGACTTTCGAATGAAGGATACGAGACCATGCCGAAGGTGGGCTCGAAAAAAGAAAGACCAAGCCGAAGGTGGGGTTTTAAAGAAAGACTGTGCAGAAGGTAGACTTTCAAACAAAGGATACGAGACCATGCCGAAGGTGGACTTGAAAAAGAAAGACCAATCCGAAGGTGGGCTTTCAAAGAAAGACTATGCCGAAGGTAGACTTTTAAACGAAGGATACGAGACCATGCCGAAGGTGGGCTCGAAAAAGAAAGACCAAGCCGAAGGTGGGCTTTCAAAGAAAGACTATGCCGAAGGTAGACTTTCAAACAAAGGCTACGAGACCATGCCGAAGGTGGGGCTCGAAAAAGAAAGACCAACCCGAAGGTGGGCTTTCAAAGAAAGACTATGCCGAAGGTAGACTCTCAAAGCAAAGGATACGAGGCCATGTCGAAGGTGGACTCGAAAAAGATTGACCAAGCCGAAGATGGGCTTTCAAAGAAAGACTATGCCGAAGGTAGACTCTCAAACGAAAGATACGAGACCATGCCGAAGGTGGACTTGAAAAAGAAAGACCAAGCCGAAGGTGGGCTTTCAAAGAAAGACTATGCCGAAGGTAGACTCTCAAACGAAAGATACGAGACCATGCCGAAGGTGGACTCGAAAAAGAAAGACCAAGCCGAAGGTGGGCTTTCAAAGAAAGGCTATGCCAAAGGTAGACTTTCAATCAAAGGATACGAGACCATGCCGAAGGTGGACTCGAAAAAGAAAGGCCAAGTCGAAGGTGGGCTTTCAAAGAAAGACTATGCCGAAGGTAGACTCTCAAACAAAAGATACGAGACCATGCCGAAGGTGGACTCGAAAAAGAAAGACCAAGCCGAAGCTGGGCTTTCAAAGAAAGACTATGCCGAAGGTAGACTCTCAAACGAAAGATACGAGACCATGCCGAAGGTGGACTCGAAAAAGAAAGACCAAGCCGAAGATGGGCTTTTAAAGAAAGACTATGCCGAAGGTAGACTCTCAAATGAAAGATACGAGACCATGACGAAGGTGGACTCGAAAAAGAAAGGCCAAGCGAAGGTGGGCTTTCAAAGAAAGACTATGCCGAAGGTAGACTTTCAATCAAAGGATACGAGACCATGCCGAAGGTGGACTCGAAAAAGAAAGGCCAAGCCGAGGGTGGGCTTTCAAAGAAAGACTATGTCGAAGGTAGACTCTCAAATGAAAGATACGAGACCATGCCGAAGGTGGACTCGAAAAAGAAACACCAAGCTGAAGGTGGGCTTTCAAAGAAAGACTATGCCGAAGGTAGACTCTCAAACGAAAGATGCGAGACCATGCCGAAGGTGGACTCGAAAAAGAAAGGCCAAGCCGAAGGTGGGCTTTCAAAGAAAGACTATGCTGAAGGTAGACTCTCAAACGAAAGATATTAGACCATGCCGAAGGTGGACTCGAAAAAGAAAGACCAAGTCGAAGGTGGGCTTTCAAAGAAAGACTATGCCGAAGGTAGACTTTCAAACAAAGGATACGAGCCAATGCCGAAGGTGGGCTCGAAAAAGAAAGACCAAGCCGAAGGTAGGCTTTCAAAGAATGACTATGCCGAAGGTCGACTTTCAAACAAAGGATACGAGACCATGCCGAAGGTGGGCTCGAAAAAGAAAGACCAAGCCGAAGGTGGGCTTTCAAAGAAAGACTATGCCGAAGGTAGACTTTCGAATGAAGGATACGAGACCATGCCGAAGGTGGGCTCGAAAAAAGAAAGACCAAGCCGAAGGTGGGGTTTTAAAGAAAGACTGTGCAGAAGGTAGACTTTCAAACAAAGGATACGAGACCATGCCGAAGGTGGACTTGAAAAAGAAAGACCAATCCGAAGGTGGGCTTTCAAAGAAAGACTATGCCGAAGGTAGACTTTTAAACGAAGGATACGAGACCATGCCGAAGGTGGGCTCGAAAAAGAAAGACCAAGCCGAAGGTGGGCTTTCAAAGAAAGACTATGCCGAAGGTAGACTTTCAAACAAAGGCTACGAGACCATGCCGAAGGTGGGGCTCGAAAAAGAAAGACCAACCCGAAGGTGGGCTTTCAAAGAAAGACTATGCCGAAGGTAGACTCTCAAAGCAAAGGATACGAGGCCATGTCGAAGGTGGACTCGAAAAAGATTGACCAAGCCGAAGATGGGCTTTCAAAGAAAGACTATGCCGAAGGTAGACTCTCAAACGAAAGATACGAGACCATGCCGAAGGTGGACTTGAAAAAGAAAGACCAAGCCGAAGGTGGGCTTTCAAAGAAAGACTATGCCGAAGGTAGACTCTCAAACGAAAGATACGAGACCATGCCGAAGGTGGACTCGAAAAAGAAAGACCAAGCCGAAGGTGGGCTTTCAAAGAAAGGCTATGCCAAAGGTAGACTTTCAATCAAAGGATACGAGACCATGCCGAAGGTGGACTCGAAAAAGAAAGGCCAAGTCGAAGGTGGGCTTTCAAAGAAAGACTATGCCGAAGGTAGACTCTCAAACAAAAGATACGAGACCATGCCGAAGGTGGACTCGAAAAAGAAAGACCAAGCCGAAGCTGGGCTTTCAAAGAAAGACTATGCCGAAGGTAGACTCTCAAACGAAAGATACGAGACCATGCCGAAGGTGGACTCGAAAAAGAAAGACCAAGCCGAAGATGGGCTTTTAAAGAAAGACTATGCCGAAGGTAGACTCTCAAATGAAAGATACGAGACCATGACGAAGGTGGACTCGAAAAAGAAAGGCCAAGCGAAGGTGGGCTTTCAAAGAAAGACTATGCCGAAGGTAGACTTTCAATCAAAGGATACGAGACCATGCCGAAGGTGGACTCGAAAAAGAAAGGCCAAGCCGAGGGTGGGCTTTCAAAGAAAGACTATGTCGAAGGTAGACTCTCAAATGAAAGATACGAGACCATGCCGAAGGTGGACTCGAAAAAGAAACACCAAGCTGAAGGTGGGCTTTCAAAGAAAGACTATGCCGAAGGTAGACTCTCAAACGAAAGATGCGAGACCATGCCGAAGGTGGACTCGAAAAAGAAAGGCCAAGCCGAAGGTGGGCTTTCAAAGAAAGACTATGCTGAAGGTAGACTCTCAAACGAAAGATATTAGACCATGCCGAAGGTGGACTCGAAAAAGAAAGACCAAGTCGAAGGTGGGCTTTCAAAGAAAGACTATGCCGAAGGTAGACTTTCAAACAAAGGATACGAGCCAATGCCGAAGGTGGGCTCGAAAAAGAAAGACCAAGCCGAAGGTAGGCTTTCAAAGAATGACTATGCCGAAGGTCGACTTTCAAACAAAGGATACGAGACCATGCCGAAGGTGGGCTCGAAAAAGAAAGACCAAGCCGAAGGTGGGCTTTCAAAGAAAGACTATGCCGAAGGTAGACTTTCGAATGAAGGATACGAGACCATGCCGAAGGTGGGCTCGAAAAAAGAAAGACCAAGCCGAAGTTGGGGTTTTAAAGAAAGACTGTGCAGAAGGTAGACTTTCAAACAAAGGATACGAGACCATGCCGAAGGTGGACTTGAAAAAGAAAGACCAATCCGAAGGTGGGCTTTCAAAGAAAGACTATGCCGAAGGTAGACTTTTAAACGAAGGATACGAGACCATGCCGAAGGTGGGCTCGAAAAAGAAAGACCAAGCCGAAGGTGGGCTTTCAAAGAAAGACTATGCCGAAGGTAGACTTTCAAACAAAGGCTACGAGACCATGCCGAAGGTGGGGCTCGAAAAAGAAAGACCAAGCCGAAGGTGGGCTTTCAAAGAAAGACTATGCCGAAGGTAGACTCTCAAAGCAAAGGATACGAGGCCATGTCGAAGGTGGACTCGAAAAAGAATGACCAAGCCGAAGATGGGCTTTCAAAGAAAGACTATGCCGAAGGTAGACTCTCAAACGAAAGATACGAGACCATGCCGAAGGTGGACTTGAAAAAGAAAGACCAAGCCGAAGGTGGGCTTTCAAAGAAAGACTATGCCGAAGGTAGACTCTCAAACGAAAGATACGAGACCATGCCGAAGGTGGACTCGAAAAAGAAAGACCAAGCCGAAGGAGGGCTTTCAAAGAAAGGCTATGCCAAAGGTAGACTTTCAATCAAAGGATACGAGACCATGCCGAAGGTGGACTCGAAAAAGAAAGGCCAAGTCGAAGGTGGGCTTTCAAAGAAAGACTATGCCGAAGGTAGACTCTCAAACAAAAGATACGAGACCATGCCGAAGGTGGACTCGAAAAAGAAAGACCAAGCCGAAGCTGGGCTTTCAAAGAAAGACTATGCCGAAGGTAGACTCTCAAACGAAAGATACGAGACCATGCCGAAGGTGGGCTCGAAAAAGAAAGACCAAGCCGAAGATGGGCTTTTAAAGAAAGACTATGCCGAAGGTAGACTCTCAAATGAAAGATACGAGACCATGACGAAGGTGGACTCGAAAAAGAAAGGCCAAGCGAAGGTGGGCTTTCAAAGAAAGACTATGCCGAAGGTAGACTTTCAATCAAAGGATACGAGACCATGCCGAAGGTGGACTCGAAAAAGAAAGGCCAAGCCGAGGGTGGGCTTTCAAAGAAAGACTATGTCGAAGGTAGACTCTCAAATGAAAGATACGAGACCATGCCGAAGGTGGACTCGAAAAAGAAACACCAAGCTGAAGGTGGGCTTTCAAAGAAAGACTATGCCGAAGGTAGACTCTCAAACGAAAGATGCGAGACCATGCCGAAGGTGGACTCGAAAAAGAAAGGCCAAGCCGAAGGTGGGCTTTCAAAGAAAGACTATGCTGAAGGTAGACTCTCAAACGAAAGATATTAGACCATGCCGAAGGTGGACTCGAAAAAGAAAGACCAAGTCGAAGGTGGGCTTTCAAAGAAAGACTATGCCGAAGGTAGACTTTCAAACAAAGGATACGAGCCAATGCCGAAGGTGGGCTCGAAAAAGAAAGACCAAGCCGAAGGTAGGCTTTCAAAGAATGACTATGCCGAATGTCGACTTTCAAACAAAGGATACGAGACCATGCCGAAGGTGGGCTCGAAAAAGAAAGACCAAGCCGAAGGTGGGCTTTCAAAGAAAGACTATGCCGAAGGTAGACTTTCGAATGAAGGATACGAGACCATGCCGAAGGTGGGCTCGAAAAAAGAAAGACCAAGCCGAAGGTGGGGTTTTAAAGAAAGACTGTGCAGAAGGTAGACTTTCAAACAAAGGCTACGAGACCATGCCGAAGGTGGACTTGAAAAAGAAAGACCAATCCGAAGGTGGGCTTTCAAAGAAAGACTATGCCGAAGGTAGACTTTTAAACGAAGGATACGAGACCATGCCGAAGGTGGGCTCGAAAAAGAAAGACCAAGCCGAAGGTGGGCTTTCAAAGAAAGACTATGCCGAAGGTAGACTTTCAAACAAAGGCTACGAGACCATGCCGAAGGTGGGGCTCAAAAAAGAAAGACCAAGCCGAAGGTGGGCTTTCAAAGAAAGACTATGCCGAAGGTAGACTCTCAAAGCAAAGGATACGAGGCCATGTCGAAGGTGGACTCGAAAAAGAATGACCAAGCCGAAGATGGGCTTTCAAAGAAAGACTATGTCGAAGGTAGACTCTCAAACGAAAGATACGAGACCATGCCGAAGGTGGACTTGAAAAAGAAAGACCAAGCCGAAGGTGGGCTTTCAAAGAAAGACTATGCCGAAGGTAGACTCTCAAACGAAAGATACGAGACCATGCCGAAGGTGGACTCGAAAAAGAAAGACCAAGCCGAAGGTGGGCTTTCAAAGAAAGGCTATGCCAAAGGTAGACTTTCAATCAAAGGATACGAGACCATGCCGAAGGTGGACTCGAAAAAGAAAGGCCAAGTCGAAGGTGGGCTTTCAAAGAAAGACTATGCCGAAGGTAGACTCTCAAACAAAAGATACGAGACCATGCCGAAGGTGGACTCGAAAAAGAAAGACCAAGCCGAAGCTGGGCTTTCAAAGAAAGACTATGCCGAAGGTAGACTCTCAAACGAAAGATACGAGACCATGCCGAAGGTGGACTCGAAAAAGAAAGACCAAGCCGAAGATGGGCTTTTAAAGAAAGACTATGCCGAAGGTAGACTCTCAAATGAAAGATACGAGACCATGACGAAGGTGGACTCGAAAAAGAAAGGCCAAGCGAAGGTGGGCTTTCAAAGAAAGACTATGCCGAAGGTAGACTTTCAATCAAAGGATACGAGACCATGCCGAAGGTGGACTCGAAAAAGAAAGGCCAAGCCGAGGGTGGGCTTTCAAAGAAAGACTATGTCGAAGGTAGACTCTCAAATGAAAGATACGAGACCATGCCGAAGGTGGACTCGAAAAAGAAACACCAAGCTGAAGGTGGGCTTTCAAAGAAAGACTATGCCGAAGGTAGACTCTCAAACGAAAGATGCGAGACCATGCCGAAGGTGGACTCGAAAAAGAAAGGCCAAGCCGAAGGTGGGCTTTCAAAGAAAGACTATGCTGAAGGTAGACTCTCAAACGAAAGATATTAGACCATGCCGAAGGTGGACTCGAAAAAGAAAGACCAAGTCGAAGGTGGGCTTTCAAAGAAAGACTATGCCGAAGGTAGACTTTCAAACAAAGGATACGAGCCAATGCCGAAGGTGGGCTCGAAAAAGAAAGACCAAGCCGAAGGTAGGCTTTCAAAGAATGACTATGCCGAAGGTCGACTTTCAAACAAAGGATACGAGACCATGCCGAAGGTGGGCTCGAAAAAGAAAGACCAAGCCGAAGGTGGGCTTTCAAAGAAAGACTATGCCGAAGGTAGACTTTCGAATGAAGGATACGAGACCATGCCGAAGGTGGGCTCGAAAAAAGAAAGACCAAGCCGAAGGTGGGGTTTTAAAGAAAGACTGTGCAGAAGGTAGACTTTCAAACAAAGGATACGAGACCATGCCGAAGGTGGACTTGAAAAAGAAAGACCAATCCGAAGGTGGGCTTTCAAAGAAAGACTATGCCGAAGGTAGACTTTTAAACGAAGGATACGAGACCATGCCGAAGGTGGGCTCGAAAAAGAAAGACCAAGCCGAAGGTGGGCTTTCAAAGAAAGACTATGCCGAAGGTAGACTTTCAAACAAAGGCTACGAGACCATGCCGAAGGTGGGGCTCGAAAAAGAAAGACCAACACGAAGGTGGGCTTTCAAAGAAAGACTATGCCGAAGGTAGACTCTCAAAGCAAAGGATACGAGGCCATGTCGAAGGTGGACTCGAAAAAGATTGACCAAGCCGAAGATGGGCTTTCAAAGAAAGACTATGCCGAAGGTAGACTCTCAAACGAAAGATACGAGACCATGCCGAAGGTGGACTTGAAAAAGAAAGACCAAGCCGAAGGTGGGCTTTCAAAGAAAGACTATGCCGAAGGTAGACTCTCAAACGAAAGATACGAGACCATGCCGAAGGTGGACTCGAAAAAGAAAGACCAAGCCGAAGGTGGGCTTTCAAAGAAAGGCTATGCCAAAGGTAGACTTTCAATCAAAGGATACGAGACCATGCCGAAGGTGGACTCGAAAAAGAAAGGCCAAGTCGAAGGTGGGCTTTCAAAGAAAGACTATGCCGAAGGTAGACTCTCAAACAAAAGATACGAGACCATGCCGAAGGTGGACTCGAAAAAGAAAGACCAAGCCGAAGCTGGGCTTTCAAAGAAAGACTATGCCGAAGGTAGACTCTCAAACGAAAGATACGAGACCATGCCGAAGGTGGACTCGAAAAAGAAAGACCAAGCCGAAGATGGGCTTTTAAAGAAAGACTATGCCGAAGGTAGACTCTCAAATGAAAGATACGAGACCATGACGAAGGTGGACTCGAAAAAGAAAGGCCAAGCGAAGGTGGGCTTTCAAAGAAAGACTATGCCGAAGGTAGACTTTCAATCAAAGGATACGAGACCATGCCGAAGGTGGACTCGAAAAAGAAAGGCCAAGCCGAGGGTGGGCTTTCAAAGAAAGACTATGTCGAAGGTAGACTCTCAAATGAAAGATACGAGACCATGCCGAAGGTGGACTCGAAAAAGAAACACCAAGCTGAAGGTGGGCTTTCAAAGAAAGACTATGCCGAAGGTAGACTCTCAAACGAAAGATGCGAGACCATGCCGAAGGTGGACTCGAAAAAGAAAGGCCAAGCCGAAGGTGGGCTTTCAAAGAAAGACTATGCTGAAGGTAGACTCTCAAACGAAAGATATTAGACCATGCCGAAGGTGGACTCGAAAAAGAAAGACCAAGTCGAAGGTGGGCTTTCAAAGAAAGACTATGCCGAAGGTAGACTTTCAAACAAAGGATACGAGCCAATGCCGAAGGTGGGCTCGAAAAAGAAAGACCAAGCCGAAGGTAGGCTTTCAAAGAATGACTATGCCGAAGGTCGACTTTCAAACAAAGGATACGAGACCATGCCGAAGGTGGGCTCGAAAAAGAAAGACCAAGCCGAAGGTGGGCTTTCAAAGAAAGACTATGCCGAAGGTAGACTTTCGAATGAAGGATACGAGACCATGCCGAAGGTGGGCTCGAAAAAAGAAAGACCAAGCCGAAGGTGGGGTTTTAAAGAAAGACTGTGCAGAAGGTAGACTTTCAAACAAAGGATACGAGACCATGCCGAAGGTGGACTTGAAAAAGAAAGACCAATCCGAAGGTGGGCTTTCAAAGAAAGACTATGCCGAAGGTAGACTTTTAAACGAAGGATACGAGACCATGCCGAAGGTGGGCTCGAAAAAGAAAGACCAAGCCGAAGGTGGGCTTTCAAAGAAAGACTATGCCGAAGGTAGACTTTCAAACAAAGGCTACGAGACCATGCCGAAGGTGGGGCTCGAAAAAGAAAGACCAAGCCGAAGGTGGGCTTTCAAAGAAAGACTATGCCGAAGGTAGACTCTCAAAGCAAAGGATACGAGGCCATGTCGAAGGTGGACTCGAAAAAGAATGACCAAGCCGAAGATGGGCTTTCAAAGAAAGACTATGCCGAAGGTAGACTCTCAAACGAAAGATACGAGACCATGCCGAAGGTGGACTTGAAAAAGAAAGACCAAGCCGAAGGTGGGCTTTCAAAGAAAGACTATGCCGAAGGTAGACTCTCAAACGAAAGATACGAGACCATGCCGAAGGTGGACTCGAAAAAGAAAGACCAAGCCGAAGGTGGGCTTTCAAAGAAAGGCTATGCCAAAGGTAGACTTTCAATCAAAGGATACGAGACCATGCCGAAGGTGGACTCGAAAAAGAAAGGCCAAGTCGAAGGTGGGCTTTCAAAGAAAGACTATGCCGAAGGTAGACTCTCAAACAAAAGATACGAGACCATGCCGAAGGTGGACTCGAAAAAGAAAGACCAAGCCGAAGCTGGGCTTTCAAAGAAAGACTATGCCGAAGGTAGACTCTCAAACGAAAGATACGAGACCATGCCGAAGGTGGACTCGAAAAAGAAAGACCAAGCCGAAGATGGGCTTTTAAAGAAAGACTATGCCGAAGGTAGACTCTCAAATGAAAGATACGAGACCATGACGAAGGTGGACTCGAAAAATAAAGGCCAAGCGAAGGTGGGCTTTCAAAGAAACACTATGCCGAAGGTAGACTCTCAAACGAAAGATATCAGACCATGCCGAAGGTGGACTCGAAAAAGAAAGACCAAGCCAAAGGTGGGCTTTCAAAGAAAGACTATGTCGAAGGTAGACTTTCAAACAAAGGATATGAGACCATGCCGAAGGTGGGCTCGAAAAAAGAAAGACCAAGCCGAAGGTGGGCTTTTAAAGAAAGACTGTGCCGAAGGTAGACTTTCAAACAAAGGATACGATACCATGCCGAAGGTGGACTTGAAAAAGAAAGACCAAGCCGAAGGTGGGCTTTCAAAGAAAGACTATGTCGAAGGTAGACTTTTAAACGAAGGATACGAGACCATGCCGAAGGTGGGCTCGAAAAAGAAACACCAAGCCGAAGGTGGGCTTTCAAAGAAAGACTATGCCGAAGGTAGACTTTCAAACAAAGGCTACGAGACCATGCCGAAGGTGGGCTCGAAAAAGAAAGACCAAGCCGAAGGTGGGCTTCTAAAGAAAGACTATGCCGAAGGTAGACTTTTAAACGAAGGATACGAGACCATGCCGAAGGTGGGCTCGAATAAGAAAGACCAAGCTGAAGGTGGGCTTTCAAAGAAAGACTATGCCGAAGGTAGACTTTCAAACAAAGGATACGAGACCATGCCGAAGGTGGGCTCGAAAAAAGAAAGACCAAGCCGAAGGTGGGCTTTCAAAGAAAGACTATGCCGAAGGTAGACTTTCAAACAAAGGATACGAGACCATGCCGAAGGTGGACTTGAAAAAGAAAGACCAAACCGAAGGTGGGCTTTCAAAGAAAGACTATGCCGAAGGTAGACTTTTAAACGAAGGATACGAGACCATGCCGAAGGTGGGCTCGAAAAAGAAAGACCAAGCAGAAGGTGGGCTTTCAAAGAAAGACTATGCCGAAGGTAGACTTTCAAACAAAGGCTACGAGACCATGCCGAAGGTGGGCTCGAAAAAGAAAGACCAAGCCGAAGGTGGGCTTTCAAAGAAAGACTATGCCGAAGGTAGACTCTCAAAGCAAAGGATACGAGACCATGTCGAAGGTGGACTCGAAAAAGAAAGACCAAGCCGAAGGTGGGATTTTAAAGAAAGACTATGCCGAAGGTAGACTTTCAAACAAATGCTACGAGGCCATGCCGAAGGTGGGCTCGAAAAAGAAAGACCAAGCCTAAGGTAGACTTTCAAACAAAGGATACGAGACCATGCCGAAGGTGGCCTCGAAAAAGAAAGGCCAAACCAAAGGTGGGCTTTCAAAGAAAGACTATGCCGAAGGCAGACTTTCAAACAAAGGATACGAGACCATGCCGAAGGTGGGCTCGAAAAAGAAAGATCAAGCCGAAGGTGGGCTTTCAAAGAAAGACTATGCCGAAGGTAGACTTTCAAACAAAGGCTACGAGACCATGCCGAAGGTGAACTCAAAAAAAGAAAGACCTAGCCGAAGGTGGGCTTTCAAAGAAAGACTATGCCGAAGGTAGACTTTCAAACAAAGGATACGAGACCATGCCGAAGGTGGACTCGAAAAAAGAAAGGCCAAGCCGAAGGTGGGCTTTCAAAGAAAGACTATGCCGAAGGTAGACTCTTATATGAAAGATACGAGACCATGCCGAAGTTGGACTCGAAAAAGAAAGACCAAGCCGAAGGTGGGCTTTCAAAGAAAGACTATGCCGAAGGTAGACTCTCAAACGAAAGATGCGAGACCATCCCGAAGGTGGACTCGAAAAAGAAAGGCCAAGCCGAAGGTGGGCTTTCAAAGAAATACTATGCTGAAGGTAGACTCTCAAACGAAAGATATGAGACCATGCCGAAGGTGGACTCGAAAAAGAAAGACCAAGTCGATGGTGGGCTTTCAAAGAAAGACTATGCCGAAGGTAGACTTTCAAACAAAGGATACGAGACCATGCCGAAGGTGGGCTCGAAAAAGAAAGACCAAGCTGAAGGTAGGCTTTCAAAGAATGACTATGCCGAAGGTAGACTTTCAAACAAAGGATACGAGACCATGCCGAAGGTGGACTCGAAAAAGAAAGGCCAAGCCGAAGGTGGGCTTTCAAAGAAAGACTATGCCGAAGGTAGACTCTCAAACGAAAGATATTAGACCATGCCGAAGGTGGACTCGAAAAAGAAAGACCAAGTCGAAGGTGGGCTTTCAAAGAAAGAATATGCCGAAGGTAGACTTTCAAACAAAGGATACGAGCCAATGCCGAAGGTGGGCTCGAAAAAGAAAGACCAAGCCGAAGGTGGGCTTTCAAAGAAAGACTATGCCGAAGGTAGACTTTCAAACAAAGGATACGAGACCATGCCGAAGGTGGGCTCGAAAAAGAAAGACCAAGCCGAAGGTGGGCTTTCAAAGAAAGACTATGCCGAAGGTAGACTTTTAAACGAAGGATACGAGACCATGCCGAAGGTGGGCTCGAAAAAGAAAGACCAAGCTGAAGGTGGGCTTTCAAAGAAAGAGTATGCCGAAGGTAGACTTTCAAACAAAGGATACGAGACCATGCCGAAGGTGGCCTCGAAAAAAGAAAGACCAAGCCGAAGGTGGGCTTTTAAAGAAAGACTGTGCCGAAGGTAGACTATCAAACAAAGGATACGAGACCATGCCGAAGGTGGACTTGAAAAAGAAAGACCAAGCCGAAGGTGGGCTTTCAAAGAAAGACTATGCCAAAGGTAGACTTTTAAACGAAGGATACGAGACCATGCCGAAGGTGGGCTCGAAAAAGAAAGACCAAGCCGAAGGTGGGCTTTCAAAGAAAGACTATGCCGAAGGTAGACTTTCAATCAAAGGATACGAGACCATGCCGAAGGTGGACTCGAAAAAGAAAGGCCAAGCCGAAGGTGGGCTTTCAAAGAAAGACTATGCCGAAGGTAGACTCTCAAACAAAAGATACGAGACCATGCCGAAGGTGGACTCGAAAAAGAAAGACCAATCCAAAGCTGGGCTTTCAAAGAAAGACTATGCCGAAGGTAGACTCTCAAACGAAAGATACGAGACCATGCCGAAGGTGGACTCGAAAAAGAAAGACCAAACCGAAGATGGGCTTTTAAAGAAAGACTATGCCGAAGGTAGACTCTCAAATGAAAGATACGAGACCATGACGAAGGTGGACTCGAAAAAGAAAGGCCAAGCTAAGGTGGGCTTTCAAAGAAAGACTATGCCGAAGGTAGACTTTCAATCAAAGGATACGAGACCATGCCGAAGGTAGACTCGAAAAAGAAAGGCCAAGTCGAAGGTGGGCTTTCAAAGAAAGACTATGCCGAAGGTAGACTCTCAAACAAAAGATACGAGACCATGCCGAAGGTGGACTCGAAAAAGAAAGACCAAGCCGAAGCTGGGCTTTCAAAGAAAGACTATGCCGAAGGTAGACTCTCAAACGAAAGATACGAGACCATGCCGAAGGTGGACTCGAAAAAGAAAGACCAAGCCGAAGCTGGGCTTTCAAAGAAAGACTATGCCGAAGGTAGACTCTCAAACGAAAGATACGAGACCATGCCGAAAGTGGACTCGAAAAAGAAAGACCAAGCCGAAGATGGGCTTTTAAAGATAGACTATGCCGAAGGTAGACTCTCAAATGAAAGATACGAGACCATGACGAAGGTGGACTCGAAAAAGAAAGGCCAAGCGAAGGTGGGCTTTCAAAGAAAGACTATGCCGAAGGTAGACTTTCAATCAAAGGATACGAGACCATTCCGAAGGTGGACTCGAAAAAGAAAGGCCAGGCCGAAGGTGGGCTTTCAAAGAAAGACTATGTCGAAGGTAGACTCTCAAATGAAAGATATGAGACCATGCCGAAGGTGGACTCGAAAAAGAAAGACCAAGCCGAAGGTGGGCTTTCAAAGAAAGACTATGCCGAAGGTAGACTCTCAAACGAAAGATGCGAGACCATGCCGAAGGTGGACTCGAAAAAGAAAGGCCAAGCCGAAGGTGGGCTTTCAAAGAAAGACTATGCTGAAGGTAGACTCTCAAACGAAAGATATTAGACCATGCCGAAGGTGGACTCGAAAAAGAAAGACCAAGTCGAAGGTGGGCTTTCAAAGAAAGACTATGTCGAAGGTAGACATTCAAACAAAGGTTATGAGCCAATGCCGAAGGTGGGCTCGAAAAAGAAAGACCAAGCCGAAGGTAGGCTTTCAAAGAATGACTATGCCGAAGGCAGACTTTCAAACAAAGGATACGAGACCATGCCGAAGGTGGGCTCGAAAAAGAAAGACCAAGCCGAAGGTGGGCTTTCAAAGAAAGACTATGCCGAAGGTAGACTTTCGAATGAAGGATACGAGACCATGCCGAAGGTGGGCTCGAAAAAAGAAAGACCAAGCCGAAGGTGGGCTTTTAAAGAAAGACTGTGCAGAAGGTAGACTTTCAAACAAAGGATACGAGACCATGCCGAAGGTGGACTTGAAAAAGAAAGACCAATCCGAAGGTGGGCTTTCAAAGAAAGACTATGCCGAAGGTAGACTTTTAAACGAAGGATACGAGACCATGCCGAAGGTGGGCTCGAAAAAGAAAGACCAAGCCGAAGGTGGGCTTTCAAAGAAAGACTATGCCGAAGGTAGACTTTCAAACAAAGGCTACGAGACCATGCCGAAGGTGGGGCTCGAAAAAGAAAGACCAAGCCGAAGGTGGGCTTTCAAAGAAAGACTATGCTGAAGGTAGACTCTCAAAGCAAAGGATACGAGGCCATGTCGAAGGTGGACTCGAAAAAGAAAGACCAAGCCGAAGATGGGCTTTCAAAGAAAGACTATGCCGAAGGTAGACTCTCAAACGAAAGATACGAGACCATGCCGAAGGTGGACTTGAAAAAGAAAGACCAAGCCGAAGGTGGGCTTTCAAAGAAAGACTATGCCGAAGGTAGACTCTCAAACGAAAGATACGAGACCATGCCGAAGGTGGACTCGAAAAAGAAAGACCAAGCCGAAGGTGGGCTTTCAAAGAAAGACTATGCCAAAGGTAGACTTTCAATCAAAGGATACGAGACCATGCCGAAGGTGGACTCGAAAAAGAAAGGCCAAGCCGAAGGTGGGCTTTCAAAGAAAGACTATGCCGAAGGTAGACTCTCAAACAAAAGATACGAGACCATGCCGAAGGTGGACTCGAAAAAGAAAGACCAAGCCGAAGCTGGGCTTTCAAAGAAAGACTATGCCGAAGGTAGACTCTCAAACGAAAGATACGAGACCATGCCGAAGGTGGACTCGAAAAACAAAGACCAAGCCGAAGATGGGCTTTTAAAGAAAGACTATGCCGAAGGTAGACTCTCAAATGAAAGATACGAGACCATGACGAAGGTGGACTCGAAAAAGAAAGGCCAAGCGAAGGTGGGCTTTCAAAGAAAGACTATGCCGAAGGTAGACTCTCAAACGAAAGATATCAGACCATGCCGAAGGTGGACTCGAAAAAGAAAGACCAAGCCAAAGGTGGGCTTTCAAAGAAAGACTATGTCGAAGGTAGACTTTCAAACAAAGGATACGAGACCATGCCGAAGGTGGGCTCGAAAAAAGAAAGAACAAGCCGAAGGTGGGCTTTTAAAGAAAGACTGTGCTGAAGGTAGACTTTCAAACAAAGGATACGATACCATGCCGAAGGTGGACTTGAAAAAGAAAGACTAAGCCGAAGGTGGGCTTTCAAAGAAAGACTATGCCGAAGGTATACTTTTAAACGAAGGATACGAGACCATGCCGAAGGTGGGCTCGAAAAAGAAACACCAAGCCGAAGGTGGGCTTTCAAAGAAAGACTATGCCGAAGGTAGACTTTCAAACAAAGGCTACGAGACCATGCCGAAGGTGGGCTCGAAAAAGAAAGACCAAGCCGAAGGTGGGCTTTCAAAGAAAGACTATGTCGAAGGTAGACTTTTAAACGAAGGATACGAGACCATGCCGAAGGTGGGCTCAAAAAAGAAAGACCAAGCTGAAGGTGGGCTTTCAAAGAAAGACTATGCCGAAGGTAGACTTTCAAACAAAGGATACGAGACCATGCCGAAGGTGGGCTCGAAAAAAGAAAGACCAAGCCGAAGGTGGGCTTTTAATGAAAGAGTGTGCCGAAGGTAGACTTCCAAACAAAGGATACGAGACCATGCCGAAGGTGGACTTGAAAAAGAAAGACTAAGCCGAAGGTGGGCTTTCAAAGAAAGACTATGCCGAAGGTAGACTTTTAAACGAAGGATACGAGACCATGCCGAAGGTGGGCTCGAAAAAGAAAGACCAAGCCGAAGGTGGGCTTTCAAATAAAGACTATGCCGAAGGTAGACTATCAAACAAAGGCTACGAGACCATGCCGAAGGTGGGCTCGAAAAAGAAAGACCAAGCCGAAGGTGGGCTTTCAAAGAAAAACTATGCCGAAGGTAGACTCTCAAAGCAAAGGATACGAGACCATGTCGAAGGTGGACTCGAAAAAGAAAGACCAAGCCGAAGGTGGGCTTTTAAAGAAAGACTATGCCGAAGGTAGACTTTCAAACAAATGCTACGAGGCCATGCCGAAGGTGGGCTCGAAAAAGAAAGACCAAGCCTAAGGTAGACTTTCAAACAAAGGATACGAGACCATGCCGAAGGTGGCCTCGAAAAAGAAAGGCCAAACCAAAGGTGGGCTTTCAAAGAAAGACTATGCCGAAGGCAGACTTTCAAACAAAGGATACGAGACCATGCCGAAGGTGGGCTCGAAAAAGAAAGATCAAGCCGAAGGTGGGCTTTCAAAGAAAGACTATGCCGAAGGTAGACTTTCAAACAAAGGCTACGAGACCATGCCGAAGGTGGGCTCAAAAAAAGAAAGACCTAGCCGAAGGTGGGCTTTCAAAGAAAGACTATGCCGAAGGTAGACTTTCAAACAAAGGATACGAGACCATGCCGAAGGTGGACTCGAAAAAGAAAGGCCAAGCCGAAGGTGGGCTTTCAAAGAAAGACTATGCCGAAGGTAGACTCTTAAATGAAAGATACGAGACCATGCCGAAGGTGGACTCGAAAAAGAAAGACCAAGCCGAAGGTGGGCTTTCAAAGAAAGACAATGCTGAAGGTAGACTCTCAAACGAAAGATGCGAGACCATGCCGAAGGTGGACTTGAAAAAGAAAGACCAAGCCGAAGGTGGGCTTTCAAAGAAAGACTATGCCGAAGGTAGACTCTCAAACGAAAGATACGAGACCATGCCGAAGGTGGACTCGAAAAAGAAAGACCAAGCCGAAGGTGGGCTTTCAAAGAAAGACTATGCCAAAGGTAGACTTTCAATCAAAGGATACGAGACCATGCCGAAGGTGGACTCGAAAAAGAAAGGCCAAGCCGAAGGTGGGCTTTCAAAGAAAGACTATGCCGAAGGTAGACTCTCAAACAAAAGATACGAGACCATGCCGAAGGTGGACTCGAAAAAGAAAGACCAAGCCGAAGCTGGGCTTTCAAAGAAAGACTATGCCGAAGGTAGACTCTCAAACGAAAGATACGAGACCATGCCGAAGGTGGACTCGAAAAAGAAAGACCAAGCCAAAGATGGGCTTTTAAAGAAAGACTATGCCGAAGGTAGACTCTCAAATGAAAGATAGGAGACCATGACGAAGGTGGACTCGAAAAAGAAAGGCCAAGCGAAGGTGGGCTTTCAAAGAAAGACTATGCCGAAGGTAGACTCTCAAACGAAAGATATCAGACCATGCCGAAGGTGGACTCGAAAAAGAAAGACCAAGCCAAAGGTGGGCTTTCAAAGAAAGACTATGTCGAAGGTAGACTTTCAAACAAAGGATACGAGACCATGCCGAAGGTGGGCTCGAAAAAAGAAAGACCAAGCCGAAGGTGGGCTTTTAAAGAAAGACTGTGCTGAAGGTAGACTTTCAAACAAAGGATACGATACCATGCCGAAGGTGGACTTGAAAAAGAAAGACCAAGCCGAAGTTGGGCTTTCAAAGAAAGACTATGCCGAAGGTATACTTTTAAACGAAGGATACGAGACCATGCCGAAGGTGGGCTCGAAAAAGAAACACCAAGCCGAAGGTGGGCTTTCAAAGAAAGACTATGCCGAAGGTAGACTTTCAAACAAAGGCTACGAGACCATGCCGAAGGTGGGCTCGAAAAAGAAAGACCAAGCCGAAGGTGGGCTTTCAAAGAAAGACTATGCCGAAGGTAGACTTTTAAACGAAGGATACGAGACCATGCCGAAGGTGGGCTCAAAAAAGAAAGACCAAGCTGAAAGTGGGCTTTCAAAGAAAGACTATGCCGAAGGTAGACTTTCAAACAAAGGATACGAGACCATGCCGAAGGTGGGCTCGAAAAAAGAAAGACCAAGCCGAAGGTGGGCTTTTAATGAAAGACTGTGCCGAAGGTAGACTTTCAAACAAAGGATACGAGACCATGCCGAAGGTGGACTTGAAAAAGAAAGACCAAGCCGAAGGTGGGCTTTCAAAGAAAGACTATGCCGAAGGTAGACTTTTAAACGAAGGATACGAGACCATGCCGAAGGTGGGCTCGAAAAAGAAAGACCAAGCCGAAGGTGGGCTTTCAAAGAAAGACTATGCCGAAGGTAGACTTTCAAACAAAGGCTACGAGACCATGCCGAAGGTGGGCTCGAAAAAGAAAGACCAAGCCGAAGGTGGGCTTTCAAAGAAAAACTATGCCGAAGGTAGACTCTCAAAGCAAAGGATACGAGACCATGTCGAAGGTGGACTCGAAAAAGAAAGACCAAGCCGAAGGTGGGCTTTTAAAGAAAGACTATGCCGAAGGTAGACTTTCAAACAAATGCTACGAGGCCATGCCGAAGGTGGGCTCGAAAAAGAAAGACCAAGCCTAAGGTAGACTTTCAAACAAAGGATACGAGACCATGCCGAAGGTGGCCTCGAAAAAGAAAGGCCAAACCAAAGGTGGGCTTTCAAAGAAAGACTATGCCGAAGGTAGACTTTCAAACAAAGGATACGAGACCATGCCGAAGGTGGGCTCGAAAAAGAAAGATCAAGCCGAAGGTGGGCTTTCAAAGAAAGACTATGCCGAAGGTAGACTTTCAAACAAAGGCTACGAGACCATGCCGAAGGTGGGCTCAAAAAAAGAAAGACCTAGCCGAAGGTGGGCTTTCAAAGAAAGACTATGCCGAAGGTAGACTTTCAAACAAAGGATACGAGACCATGCCGAAGGTGGACTCGAAAAAGAAAGGCCAAGCCGAAGGTGGGCTTTCAAAGAAAGACTATGCCGAAGGTAGACTCTTAAATGAAAGATACGAGACCATGCCGAAGGTGGACTCGAAAAAGAAAGACCAAGCCGAAGGTGGGCTTTCAAAGAAAGACTATGCTGAAGGTAGACTCTCAAACGAAAGATGCGAGACCATGCCGAAGGTGGACTCGAAAAAGAAAGGCCAAGCCGAAGGTGGGCTTTCAAAGAAAGACTATGCCGAAGGTAGACTTTCAAACAAAGGATACGAGACCATGCTGAAGGTGGACTCGAAAAAGAAAGGCCAAGCCGAAGGTAGGCTTTCAAAGAATGACTATGCCGAAGGTAGACTTTCAAACAAAGGATACGAGACCATGCCGAAGGTGGGCTCGAAAAAGAAATACCAAGCCGAAGTGGGCTTTCAAAGAAAGACTATGTCGAAGGTAGACTTTCAAATGAAGGATACGAGACCATGCCGAAGGTGGGCTCGAAAAAAGAAAGACTAAGCCGAAGGTGGGCTTTCAAAGAAAGACTGTGTCGAAGGTAGACTTTCAAACAAAGGATACGAGACCATGCCGAAGGTGGACTTGAAAAAGAAAGACCAAGCCAAAGGTAGACTTTTAAAAGAAGGATACGAGACCATGCCGTAGGTGGGCTCAAAAAGAAAGACCAAGCCGAAGGTGGGCTTTCAATGAAAGACTATGCCGAAGGTAGACTTTCAAACAAAGGCTACGAGACCATGCCGAAGGTGGGCTCGAAAAAAGAAAGACCAAGCCGAAGGTGGGCTTTTAAAGAAAGACTGTGCCGAAGGTAGACTTTCAAACAAAGGATACGAGACCATGCCGAAGGTGGACTTGAAAAAGAAAGATCAAGCCGAAGGTGGGCTTTCAAAGAAAGACTATGCCGAAGGTAGACTTTTAAATGAAGGATACGAGACCATGCCGAAGGTGGGCTCGAAAAAGAAAGACCAAGCCGAAGGTGGGCTTTCAAAGAAAGACTATGCCGAAGGTAGACCTTCAAACAAAGGATACGAGACCATGCCGAAGGTGGACTTGAAAAAGAAAGACCAAGCCGAAGGTGGGCTTTCAAAGAAAGACTATGCCGAAGGTAGACTTTTAAATGAAGGATACGAGACCATGCCGAAGGTGGGCTCGAAAAAGAAAGACCAAGCCGAAGGTGGGCTTTCAAAGAAAGACTATGCCGAAGGTAGACTTTCAAACAAAGGCTACGAGACCATGCCGAAGGTGGGCTCAAAAAAGAAAGACCAAGCCGAAGGTGGGCTTTCAAAGAAAGACTATGCCGAAGGTAGACTCTCAAAGAAAAGGATACGAGACCATGTCGAAGGTGGACTCGAAAAAGAAAGACCAAGCCGAAGGTGGGCTTTTAAAGAAAGACTATGCCGAAGGGAGACTTTCAAACAAATGCTACGAGGCCATGCCGAAGGTGGGCTCGAAAAAGAAAGACCAAGCCTAAGGTAGACTTTCAAACAAAGCATACGAGACCATCCCGAAGGTGGGCTCGAAAAAGAAAGGCCAAACCAAAGGTGGGCTTTCAAAGAAAGACTATGCCGAAGGTAGACTTTTAAACAAAGGATACGAGACCATGCCGAAGGTGGGCTCGAAAAAGAAAGATCATGCCGAAGGTGGGCTTTCAAAGAAAGACTATGCCGAAGGTAGACTTTCAAACAAAGGCTACGAGACCATGCCGAAGGTGGGCTCAAAAAAAGAAAGACCTAGCCGAAGGTGGGCTTTCAAAGAAAGACTATGCCGAAGGTAGACTTTCAAACAAAGGATACGAGACCATGCTGAAGGTGGACTCGAAAAAGAAAGGCCAAGCCGAAGGTGGGCTTTCAAAGAAAGACTATGCCGAAGGTAGACTCTCAAATGAAAGATACGAGACCATGCCGAAGGTGGGCTCGAAAAAGAAAGACCAAGCTGAAGGTGGGCTTTCAAAGAAAGACTATGCCGAAGGTAGACTTTCAAACAAAGGATACGAGACCATGCCGAAGGTGGGCTCGAAAAAAGAAAGACCAAGCCGAAGGTGGGCTTTTAATGAAAGACTGTGCCGAAGGTAGACTTTCAAACAAAGGATACGAGACCATGCCGAAGGTGGACTTGAAAAAGAAAGACCAAGCCGAAGGTGGGCTTTCAAAGAAAGCCTATGCCGAAGGTAGACTTTTAAACGAAGGATACGAGACCATGCCGAAGGTGGGCTCGAAAAAGAAAGACCAAGCATAAGGTGGGCTTTCAAAGAAAGACTATGCCGAAGGTAGACTTTCAAACAAAGGCTACGAGACCATGCCGAAGGTGGGCTCGAAATAGAAAGACCAAGCCGAAGGTGGGCTTTCAAAGAAAGACTATGCCGAAGGTAGACTCTCAAAGCAAAGGATACGAGACCATGTCGAAGGTGGACTCGAAAAAGAAAGACCAAGCCGAAGGTGGGCTTTTAAAGAAAGACTATGCCGAAGGTAGACTTTCAAACAAATGCTACGAGGCCATGCCGAAGGTGGGCTCGAAAAAGAAAGACCAAGCCTAAGGTAGACTTTCAAACAAAGGATACGAGACCATGCCGAAGGTGGCCTCGAAAAAGAAAGGCCAAACCAAAGGTGGGCTTTCAAAGAAAGACTATGCCGAAGGTAGACTTTCAAACAAAGGATACGAGACCATGCCGAAGGTGGGCTCGAAAAAGAAAGATCAAGCCGAAGGTGGGGTTTCAAAGAAAGACTATGCCGAAGGTAGACTTTCAAACAAAGGCTACGAGACCATGCCGAAGGTGGGCTCAAAAAAAGAAAGACCTAGCCGAAGGTGGGCTTTCAAAGAAAGACTATGCCGAAGGTAGACTTTCAAACAAAGGATACGAGACCATGCCGAAGGTGGACTCGAAAAAGAAAGGCCAACCCGAAGGTGGGCTTTCAAAGAAAGACTATGCCGAAGGTAGACTCTTAAATGAAAGATACGAGACCATGCCGAAGGTGGACTCGAAAAAGAAAGACCAAGCCGAAGGTGGGCTTTCAAAGAAAGACTATGCTGAAGGTAGACTCTCAAACGAAAGATGCGAGACCATGCCGAAGGTGGACTCGAAAAAGAAAGGCCAAGCCGAAGGTGGGCTTTCAAAGAAAGACTATGCTGAAGGTAGACTCTCAAACGAAAGATATGAGACCATGCCGAAGGTGGACTCGAAAAAGAAAGACCAAGTCGATGGTGGGCTTTCAAAGAAAGACTATGCCGAAGGTAGACTTTCAAACAAAGGATACGAGACCATGCCGAAGGTGGGCTCGAAAAAGAAAGACCAAGCCGAAGGTAGGCTTTCAAAGAATGACTATGCCGAAGGTAGACTTTCAAACAAAGGATATGAGACCATGCCGAAGGTGGGCACGAAAAAGAAATACCAAGCCGAAGTGGGCTTTCAAAGAAAGACTATGCCGAAGGTAGACTTTAAAATGAAGGATACGAGACCATGCCGAAGGGGGGCTCGAAAAAAGAAAGACTAAGCCGAAGGTGGGCTTTCAAAGAAAGACTGTGTCGAAGGTAGACTTTCAAACAAAGGATACGAGACCATGCCGAAGGTGGACTTGAAAAAGAAAGACCAAGCCGAAGGTAGACTTTTAAAAGAAGGATACGAGACCATGCCGTAGGTGGGCTCAAAAAGAAAGACCAAGCCGAAGGTGGGCTTTCAACGAAAGACTATGCCGAAGGTAGACTTTCAAACAAAGGCTACGAGACCGTGCCGAAGGTGGGCTCAAAAAAGAAAGACCAAGCCGAAGGTGGGCTTTTAAAGAAAGACTGTGCCGAAGGTAGACTTTCAAACAAAGGATACGAGACCATGCCGAAGGTGGACTTGAAAAAGAAAGATCAAGCCGAAGGTGGGCTTTCAAAGAAAGACTATGCCGAAGGTAGACTTTTAAACGAAGGATACGAGACCATGCCGAAGGTGGGCTCGAAAAAGAAAGACCAAGCCGAAGGTGGGCTTTCAAAGAAAGACTATGCCGAAGGTAGACTTTCAAACAAAGGATACGAGACCATGCCGAAGGTGGGCTCGAAAAAGAAAGACCAAGCCGAAGGTGGGCTTTCAAAGAAAGACTATGCCGAAGGTAGACTTTTAAACGAAGGATACGAGACCATGCCGAAGGTGGGCTCAAAAAAAGAAAGACCAAGCCGAAGGTGGGCTTTCAAAGAAAGACTATGCCGAAGGTAGACTTTCAAACAAAGGCTACGAGACCATGCCGAAGGTGGGCTCAAAAAAGAAAGACCAAGTTGAAGGTGGGCTTTCAAAGAAAGACTATGCCGAAGGTAGACTCTCAAATGAAAGATACGAGACCATGCCGAAGGTGGACTCGAAAAAGAAAGACCAAGCCAAAGGTGGGCTTTCAAAGAAAGACTATGCCGAAGGTAGACTCTCAAACGAAAGATGCGAGACCATGCCGAAGGTGGACTCGAAAAAGAAAGGCTAAGCCGAAGGTGGGCTTTCAAAGAAAGACTATGCCGAAGGTAGACTTTCAAACAAATGCTACGAGGCCATGCCGAAGGTGGGCTCAAAAAAGAAAGACCAAGCCTAAGGTAGACTTTCAAACAAAGGATACGAGACCATGCCGAAGGTGGGCTCGAAAAAGAAAGGCCAAACCAAAGGTGGGCTTTCAAAGAAAGACTATGCCGAAGGTAGACTTTCAAACAAAGGATACGAGACCACGCCGAAGGTGGGCTCGAAAAAGAAAGATCAAGCCGAAGGTGGGCTTTCAAAGAAAGACTATGTCGAAGGTAGACTTTCAAACAAAGGCTACGAGACCATGCCGAAGGTGGGCTCAAAAAAAGAAAGACCTAGCCGAAGGTGGGCTTTCAAAGAAAGACTATGCCGAAGGTAGACTTTCAAACAAAGGATACGAGACCATGCCGAAGGTGGACTCGAAAAAGAAAGACCAAGTCGTTGGTGGGCTTTCAAAGAAAGACTATGCCGAAGGTAGACTTTCAAACAAATGCTACGAGGCCATGCCGAAGGTGGGCTCAAAAAAGAAAGACCAAGCCTAAGGTAGACTTTCAAACAAAGGATACGAGACCATGCCGAAGGTGGGCTCGAAAAAGAAAGGCCAAACCAAAGGTGGGCTTTCAAAGAAAGACTATGCCGAAGGTAGACTTTCAAACAAAGGATACGAGACCACGCCGAAGGTGGGCTCGAAAAAGAAAGATCAAGCCGAAGGTGGGCTTTCAAAGAAAGACTATGTCGAAGGTAGACTTTCAAACAAAGGCTACGAGACCATGCCGAAGGTGGGCTCAAAAAAAGAAAGACCTAGTCGAAGGTGGGCTTTCAAAGAAAGACTATGCCGAAGGTAGACTTTCAAACAAAGGATACGAGACCATGCCGAAGGTGGACTCGTAAAAGAAAGACCTAGCCGAAGGTGGGCTTTCAAAGAAAGACTATGCCGAAGGTAGACTTTCAAACAAAGGATACGAGACCATGCCGAAGGTGGACTCGAAAAAGAAAGGCCAAGCCGAAGGTGGGCTTTCAAAGAAAGACTATGCTGAAGGTAGACTCTCAAACGAAAGATATGAGACCATGCCGAAGGTGGACTCGAAAAAGAAAGACCAAGTTGAAGGTGGGCTTTCAAAGAAAGACTATGCCGAAGGTAGACTTTCAAACAAAGGATACGAGACCATGCCGAAGGTGGGCTTGAAAAAGAAAGACCAAGCCGGAGGTAGGCTTTCAAAGAATGACTATGCCGAAGGTGGGCTTTCAAAGAAAGACTATGCCGAAGATAGACTTTCAAACAAAGGCTACGAAACCATGCCGAAGGTGGGCTCGAAAAAGAAAGACCAAGCCGAACGTGGGCTTTCAAAGAAAGACTATGCCGAAGGTAGACTCTCAAAGCAAAGGATACGAGACCATGTCGAAGGTGGACTCGAAAAAGAAAGACCAAGCCGAAGGTGGGCTTTCAAAGAAAGACTATGCCGAAGGTAGACTTTCAAACAAATGCTACGAGGCCATGCCGAAGGTGGGCTCAAAAAAGAAAGACCAAGCCTAAGGTAGACTTTCAAACAAAGGATACGAGACCATGCCGAAGGTGGGCTCGAAAAAGAAAGGCCAAACCAAAGGTGGGCTTTCAAAGAAAGACTATGCCGAAGGTAGACTTTCAAACAAAGGATACGAGACCACGCCGAAGGTGGGCTCGAAAAAGAAAGATCAAGCCGAAGGTGGGCTTTCAAAGAAAGACTATGTCGAAGGTAGACTTTCAAACAAAGGCTACGAGACCATGCCGAAGGTGGGCTCAAAAAAAGAAAGACCTAGCCGAAGGTGGGCTTTCAAAGAAAGACTATGCCGAAGGTAGACTTTCAAACAAAGGATACGAGACCATGCCGAAGGTGGACTCGAAAAAGAAAGACCAAGTCGAAGGTGGGCTTTCAAAGAAAGACTATGCCGAAGGTAGACTTTCAAACAAAGGATACGAGACCATGCCGAAGGTGGGCTTGAAAAAGAAAGACCAAGCCGAAGGTAGGCTTTCAAAGAATGACTATGCCGAAGGTAGACTTTCAAAAAAAGGATACGAGACCATGCCGCAGGTGGGCTCGAAAAAGAAATACCAAGCCGAAGTGGGCTTTCAAAGAAAGACTATGCCGAAGGTAGACTTTCAAATGAAGGATACGAGACCATGCTAAAGGTTAGCTCGAAAAAAGAAAGACTAAGCCGAAGGTGGGCTTTCAAAGAAAGACTGTGTCGAAGGTAGACTTTCAAACAAAGGATATGAGACCATGCCGAAGGTGGACTTGAAAAAGAAAGACCAAGCCGAAGGTGGAATTTCAAAGTAAGACTATGCCGAAGTTAGACTTTTAAAAAAGGATACGAGACCATGTCGAAGGTGGGCTCAAAAAGAAAGACCAAGCCGAAGGTGGGCTTTCAACGAAAGACTATGCCGAAGGTAGACTTTCAAACAAAGGCTACGAGACCATGCCGAAGGTGGGCTCGAAAAAGAAAGACCAAGCCGAAGGTGGGCTTTCAAAGAAAGACTATGCCGAAGGTAGACTTTTAAACGAAGGATACGAGACCATGCCGAAGGTGGGCTCAAAAAAAGAAAGACCAAGCCGAAGGTGGGCTTTCAAAGAAAGACTATGCCGAAGGTAGACTTTCAAACAAAGGCTACGAGACCATGCCGAAGGTGGGCTCAAAAAAGAAAGACCAAGTTGAAGGTGGGCTTTCAAAGAAAGACTATGCCGAAGGTAGACTCTCAAATGAAAGATACGAGACCATGCCGAAGGTGGACTCGAAAAAGAAAGACCAAGCCGAAGGTGGGCTTTCAAAGAAAGACTATGCCGAAGGTAGACTCTCAAACGAAAGATGCGAGACCATGCCGAAGGTGGACTCGAAAAAGAAAGGCCAAGCCGAAGGTGGGCTTTCAAAGAAAGACTATGCCGAAGGTAGACTTTCAAACAAATGCTACGAGGCCATGCCGAAGGTGGGCTCAAAAAAGAAAGACCAAGCCTAAGGTAGACTTTCAAACAAAGGATACGAGACCATGCCGAAGGTGGGCTCGAAAAAGAAAGGCCAAACCAAAGGTGGGCTTTCAAAGAAAGACTATGCCGAAGGTAGACTTTCAAACAAAGGATACGAGACCACGCCGAAGGTGGGCTCGAAAAAGAAAGATCAAGCCGAAGGTGGGCTTTCAAAGAAAGACTATGTCGAAGGTAGACTTTCAAACAAAGGCTACGAGACCATGCCGAAGGTGGGCTCAAAAAAAGAAAGACCTAGCCGAAGGTGGGCTTTCAAAGAAAGACTATGCCGAAGGTAGACTTTCAAACAAAGGATACGAGACCATGCCGAAGGTGGACTCGAAAAAGAAAGACCAAGTCGTAGGTGGGCTTTTAAAGAAAGACTATGCCGAAGGTAGACTTTCAAACAAATGCTACGAGGCCATGCCGAAGGTGGGCTCAAAAAAGAAAGACCAAGCCTAAGGTAGACTTTCAAACAAAGGATACGAGACCATGCCGAAGGTGGGCTCGAAAAAGAAAGGCCAAACCAAAGGTGGGCTTTCAAAGAAAGACTATGCCGAAGGTAGACTTTCAAACAAAGGATACGAGACCACGCCGAAGGTGGGCTCGAAAAAGAAAGATCAAGCCGAAGGTGGGCTTTCAAAGAAAGACTATGTCGAAGGTAGACTTTCAAACAAAGGCTACGAGACCATGCCGAAGGTGGGCTCAAAAAAAGAAAGACCTAGTCGAAGGTGGGCTTTAAAAGAAAGACTATGCCGAAGGTAGACTTTCAAACAAAGGATACGAGACCATGCCGAAGGTGGACTCGTAAAAGAAAGACCTAGCCGAAGGTGGGCTTTCAAAGAAAGACTATGCCGAAGGTAGACTTTCAAACAAAGGATACGAGACCATGCCGAAGGTGGACTCGAAAAAGAAAGGCCAAGCCGAAGGTGGGCTTTCAAAGAAAGACTATGCTGAAGGTAGACTCTCAAACGAAAGATATGAGACCATGCCGAAGGTGGACTCGAAAAAGAAAGACCAAGTTGAAGGTGGGCTTTCAAAGAAAGACTATGCCGAAGGTAGACTTTCAAACAAAGGATACGAGACCATGCCGAAGGTGGGCTTGAAAAAGAAAGACCAAGCCGGAGGTAGGCTTTCAAAGAATGACTATGCCGAAGGTGGGCTTTCAAAGAAAGACTATGCCGAAGATAGACTTTCAAACAAAGGCTACGAGACCATGCCGAAGGTGGGCTCGAAAAAGAAAGACCAAGCCGAACGTGGGCTTTCAAAGAAAGACTATGCCGAAGGTAGACTCTCAAAGCAAAGGATACGAGACCATGTCGAAGGTGGACTCGAAAAAGAAAGACCAAGCCGAAGGTGGGCTTTCAAAGAAAGACTATGCCGAAGGTAGACTTTCAAACAAATGCTACGAGGCCATGCCGAAGGTGGGCTCAAAAAAGAAAGACCAAGCCTAAGGTAGACTTTCAAACAAAGGATACGAGACCATGCCGAAGGTGGGCTCGAAAAAGAAAGGCCAAACCAAAGGTGGGCTTTCAAAGAAAGACTATGCCGAAGGTAGACTTTCAAACAAAGGATACGAGACCACGCCGAAGGTGGGCTCGAAAAAGAAAGATCAAGCCGAAGGTGGGCTTTCAAAGAAAGACTATGTCGAAGGTAGACTTTCAAACAAAGGCTACGAGACCATGCCGAAGGTGGGCTCAAAAAAAGAAAGACCTAGCCGAAGGTGGGCTTTCAAAGAAAGACTATGCCGAAGGTAGACTTTCAAACAAAGGATACGAGACCATGCCGAAGGTGGACTCGAAAAAGAAAGACCAAGTCGAAGGTGGGCTTTCAAAGAAAGACTATGCCGAAGGTAGACTTTCAAACAAAGGATACGAGACCATGCCGAAGGTGGGCTTGAAAAAGAAAGACCAAGCCGAAGGTAGGCTTTCAAAGAATGACTATGCCGAAGGTAGACTTTCAAAAAAAGGATACGAGACCATGCCGCAGGTGGGCTCGAAAAAGAAATACCAAGCCGAAGTGGGCTTTCAAAGAAAGACTATGCCGAAGGTAGACTTTCAAATGAAGGATACGAGACCATGCTAAAGGTTAGCTCGAAAAAAGAAAGACTAAGCCAAAGGTGGGCTTTCAAAGAAAGACTGTGTCGAAGGTAGACTTTCAAACAAAGGATATGAGACCATGCCGAAGGTGGACTTGAAAAAGAAAGACCAAGCCGAAGGTGGAATTTCAAAGTAAGACTATGCCGAAGTTAGACTTTTAAAAAAGGATACGAGACCATGTCGAAGGTGGGCTCAAAAAGAAAGACCAAGCCGAAGGTGGGCTTTCAACGAAAGACTATGCCGAAGGTAGACTTTCAAACAAAGGCTACGAGACCATGCCGAAGGTGGGCTCGAAAAAGAAAGACCAAGCCGAAGGTGGGCTTTCAAAGAAAGACTATGCCGAAGGTAGACTTTTAAACGAAGGATACGAGACCATGCCGAAGGTGGTCTCGAAAAAGAAAGACCAAGCTGAAGGTGGGCTTTCAAAGAAAGACTATGCCGAAGGTAGACTTTCAAACAAAGGATACGAGACCATGCCGAAGGTGGGCTCAAAAAAAGAAAGACCTAGCCGAAGGTGGGCTTTCAAAGAAAGACTATGCCGAAGGTAGACTTTCAAACAAAGGATACGAGACCATGCCGAAGGTGGACTCGAAAAAGAAAGGCCAAGCCGAAGGTGGGCTTTCAAAGAAAGACTATGCTGAAGGTAGACTCTCAAACGAGAGATGCGAGACCATGCCGAAGGTGGACTCGAAAAAGAAAGGCCAAGCCGAAGGTGGGCTTTCAAAGAAAGACTATGCTGAAGGTAGATTCTCAAACGAAAGATATGAGACCATGCCGAAGGTGGACTCGAAAAAGAAAGACCAAGTCGAAGGTGGGCTTTCAAAGAAAGACTATGCCGAAGGTAGACTTTCAAACAAAGGATACGAGACCATGCCGAAGGTGGGCTTGAAAAAGAAAGACCAAGCCGAAGGTAGGCTTTCAAAGAATGACTATGCCGAAGGTAGACTTTCAAAAAAAGGATACGAGACCATGCCGAAGGTGGGCTCGAAAAAGAAATACCAAGCCGAAGTGGGCTTTCAAAGAAAGACTATGCCGAAGGTAGACTTTCAAATGAAGGATACGAGACCATGCCGAAGGTTAGCTCGAAAAAAGAAAGACTAAGCCGAAGGTGGGCTTTCAAAGAAAGACTGTGTCGAAGGTAGACTTTCAAACAAAGGATACGAGACCATGCCGAAGGTGGGCTCGAAAAAGAAAGGCCAAGCCGAAGGTAGGCTTTCAAAGAATGACTATGCCGAAGGTAGACTTTCAAACAAAGGATACGAGACCGTGCCGAAGGTGGGCTCGAAAAAGAAATACCAAGCCGAAGTGGGCTTTCAAAGAAAGACTATGCCGAATGTAGACTTTCAAATGAAGGATACGAGACCATGCCGAAGGTGGGCTCGAAAAAAGAAAGACTAAGCCGAAGGTGGGCTTTCAAAGAAAGACTGTGTCGAAGGTAGACTTTCAAACAAAGGATACGAGACCATGCCGAAGGTGGACTTGAAAAAGAAAGACCAAGCCGAAGGTGGAATTTCAAAGTAAGACTATGCCGAAGGTAGACTTTTAAAAGAAGGATACGAGACCATGCCGAAGGTGGGCTCAAAAAGAAAGACCAAGCCGAAGGTGGGCTTTCAACGAAAGACTATGCCGAAGGTAGACTTTCAAACGAAGGATACGAGACCATGCCGAAGATGGGCTCGAAAAAGAAAAACCAAGCCTAAGGTGGGCTTTCGAAGAAAGACTATGCCGAAGGTAGACTTTCCTTGAGAGAACAAGATAACAACGGGTGCGAGGGCGGCCGAAGGCGAACTCGAGAAAAGAGAAAGACCAAGCCGAAGGTGGACTTTCAAAGAAAGACTAAGCCGAAGGTAGACTTTTAAAAAACAATATGTAGAATCGACAGTTCTACAAAGATGACTCCGCCGGGGAAAAAGAGAAATCTAAACAGAAAACTCTGCGGGGGAGTATAGGAAGGACCAACAAGAAGGACGAATCCACTGGTTGCGGTGTAGTGTTAAACAACGTCTCCTGAATTTTGTTACTTTCTGCTGGGGAAATAATCTGTAAAGGATATCAAACCTGACTTATGCTTCGAATGCATATGTTTGAATTTTCTTATGGCATAATGCTCTATACGAAATGGAAATGCTACGCGTTTTGGAGGATGCCATGCAAAAATGCTTATGCAATGCAAAAGAGGTGTCTCAGCAAAATAAATACTGAAGACCAAGGCAGCTCCATAGGGGATGACAAACTAAATTGTCCTCTGAAATAAGAGACCATGCTGAGAGAGACTTCACTCTGTTGAGGAAGATCCTGATCACAAACTCTTCTGGATATGAAAACTCCGAGAGAAGATCCACTCTGCTGGAGATGGATAAAAATGAATAATGAAGATGGGAACCAAAGAGAAATTCTCTCCGCTGGGGATTACCAATGACTTCCATCGAAGACAGAACTCAACACCTGGATTTGAAATATGCCAATAACCATTGGACTTAAGACCTGCTGGGGGTTTCAACTGATGTTGAACAAACCACTGTGAAGATCACCATCAAACTTTGTTTGGGGAGACAAGTCAATAATTCCAAAGCTGTTTGGGGATATTACCGAACTCAGCCTGCTGTTGGGCTATGCCCTTGGTTTTACCCTATCGGGGAATATCAGTATTTTTACCCTGTTGGGGAGTACCGGCCATGACCAGCAAACCTGTTTGAGGAACGGTAGATGCACCCTGCTAGATGATAACATCAAACTTACTCATCTGAGGGGATTAACTCATACCATTGCTGGTGAGGAAAACATTTCTTGACTAGCTGAGGAGAATTAGTGCTCAGGCCCTACGAGGAAAATAACATCTTTGTCCAAAGAAGATATTCTATAAGTCTCCTGCTGGGGATGCGTCAGCATCAACTTCTGACTGCTTGCAGAAAGAGTAATGAAACAACCACAACTCTAGCTGGGGAAATAATCCTCTGTACTCTGTTGAGGAAGATAATCCTTGATACCCTGGTTGGGGAACATAACAACCTGCAGAGGAGGATGAACTTTTCAATGTCGAGGAGAGTAGCTCTACTGGGGAAGGACAAACCTGTTACCCTGCAAACAAAATCAACATAAAGTTCTATATGCAAAGAGGCTACTTCTATTATCATTACAACGACCGTTGCCTAAGCAATTTCCACTGTTTTCTGATATGCTTCGCAAAGCTTAACATTTTCGCATGCAATGTTTTATCAAAATATCAGACGTTTTCACAAACAAAACAGCAAAAGTAAAAAACATAAATGGAAAGCTCTTGAGTGAAATGAAAATTTTATTGAATGAATTGGCCTGTAAATAGGCATTTACATTTGGAAGTAATTCCTAAAAAGAGGTTATTGCACAAAATAAATAAAAGAAAATACACATGTCGGCAATGTGGGGAACAAATATCCACCATGATTCAATTCAGCTATGACCCAATATGCCTCGCTTATCCGCAGATGTTTTGGCCTTCGAAGAGACTGACTGGATTGATTCCTTTCCTTCGAAATTTTCATGTATCAAAAGTGTTCACAGACCGAACACAACTCGTAGCCTCTTACTTTCAAATCCCTAACTTTTGCCTGGATCGCCCTTTTCGGGTTTTCAATCCACCGGGATACCCATTTTTGCCAAAGTTGCCTTTTCAGGTTTTCAACCTTGCGGGTTTATTTTATTTTTTCTTTTTTATCCCTAATTTTTGCCCGAACCTTTTTCTTTTTTATGGTTCTTCGGGATGCCCATTTTTGCCTGGACTTTCTTTTTGTGTCCATCGGGTCTCTTTTATGCAAAGTATTTTTTGACTACGCCTGCGTTCACAGGGGACGTAAAATCCTCGCCATCCATAGTTGAGAGTAATAAGGCTCCACCAGAGAAAACCTATCTTACTACATATGGCCCTTCGCAATTTGGAGTCCATTTGCCCCTGTGATCTGTTTAAGGAGGAAGGATCTTTTTCAAAACTAATTCACCAGCCTGAAAACACCGAGGACGCACTTTCTGATCAAAGGCTTTCTTCATCCTGCTCTGATACAACCGACCATGTGCAATGGCTACCAATCTCTTCTCTTCAATAAGGTTCGGCTGATCCAGTCTGGAACGCACCCACTCAGCTTCATCAAGCTTCACGTCTACCAGGATTCTTAAAGAAGGAATCTCAACCTCTAAGGGTAGAACTGCTTCCATACCATATACCAGTGAGAAAGGAGTTGCCCCAGTCGATGTGCGTACCGAAGTACGATAACCATGTAAAGCGTAAGGCAACATCTCATGCCAGTCTTTATAGGTCTCTACCATTTTCTGCACAATCTTCTTGATGTTCTTATTTGCTGCTTCAACAGCCCCATTCATCTTCGGACAGTAGGGAGAAGAATTATGATGTTCAATCTTAAAGCTCTGACATAGCTCATTCATCGTCTTGTTATTCAAATTTGAACCATTATCAGTAATGATTCTCTCCGGGACTCAATTGTAGCGAGTGATTTTTGGATGTGGTTGCGAAGCACGATCGCTCTAGTACTACAACTCGATTCATTTTTTATCCTATTAAAGCTGATGAAGGAAGGGAAATAGATGTCTCCAATTAACCCTGCTTGCATACTGAGGTTAAACAGTTAAAACTGTTGGTTTACAGATGCTACAAAGATTCGGGGTATCTCCTAGGTTATTTTGTTGAAAAGGGGTGCTTTAGGCTATCGGTTGAGATGTTAGGACAAATATATGAAAGTATGGGATTTTGGGTTTTTGTTTAGTGTGCTCACTAAGATTTTTCTTTCAATCTTATGCCTACGTATTCCCGTTTTTTCCGAAACAGGGAAATCAGAGCGATCGTAGTCCTCCTATTCTATGGGAGGAAATGGGTGTTTTGGTGTCATGTTCAAAGCCCAAGACGTGAAGAGAAAGGTGATCTATATCTTGTTCAAAGCTCAAGATGTGAAGCTGAAGGTGGTTTGTATCTTGTTCAAAGCCCAAGATGTGAAACTGAAGGGTCTATTTGTATCTTGTTCAAAGCCCAAGATATAAAGCTAAAGGGTTCGACTTTAGAGAGAATTTGTCATCTCTAAAGAGGGGTTTGTTTTGTCACAACTGTTTATAAAGGAGAATTACTTTAATTGGGATTTGTGAATCCGGCAATGCCATAATTTCCTTTATAGGGGATTTTCAACCTGAAGGAGAAGACTTTAACTCAGTGTAGAGCAATGCTATCTTTCCTTAGGAATTTTTCATGCTACAAGTAGGCCTGTTATAGGTTCTCTAGAACCGAGAACCGGTCCGAAAACCAGACCCGGAGAACCGGTTCATTGGACCGGTCTGCTAGAAGTTGGATCTAGTAATGGATAAATTTTTTATCCGTATCCAGAAAGAAGATCCGGACCAAGTATCCAATGAGTAACTGGTTGGTCTTAATATAAAAACCAAAAACTAAAGTTTTATTCATTTTTTCTCTTTTCATTTTTTCAAACACTCAGTCACTCTCTCTCCGTCTCTCGCCTCCGTCTCTCGCCTCCGTCTCTTTCGTCTCACCTCACTCTCACCCACACAACTCAGTCACTCACTTTGTTCTTCTCTTCCAATCGTCTCCCTCGGTCGCTCAAGCATCATCTCTGATCATCTCATCTCTATCTTGTTGCTTCTTTGAACCGTGGAAGGAAACCCTATAAAGAAAGAACTATTTTGCTAGTGACAATGTAATGTTTTCAAGTATTTTTTTCTATTATGATATGTTGTATATTCTTGTTTGCATGTTTGAGGTAGTATCTTGTTTGCTGAGGTTACGTTTTGGCGTTTGAATAAATTTTTTTGATGAGGTTCTACTTAGGGTTCGGCCTATAATTTTGATTTGAGGATATATAGCATATAAATTTTGTTCTTGAGGTTCTGATAATAAGTTGTGTTGCTTGCTTGCTGAGGTTGTGTTAATTTGGTTGGTATTGTTTTTGTTACAGTCAATTATTGTTTCATTGATATTTAATTTTGTATCATGTCTTTTCAAGGTTCATCACTGACTCCACCAACTATGGATGACCTTATTGACATTAATATGTTACTTGATGGAGATCATCCTGCTGGCTATGATGAGGAGACATTGGATGGAGGGAATATTGAGATTGGTGAGATGATTGATATGGAACTTCCAGTTCCAACTGACACTCCCACTACTACACAAAACACTGCTACTACACAAAACACTCCCACTATTGCTTCTGCTGATGAGCCAACACCTCCAGTTGCCCCAGGCCCAAGTCAGGGTTCACAAAGCCAGGCTAATGCTATTGGTAAAGCTCCTCGTCCAAAGAAGTCTGCTGTTCATAATGAGATGGATGTTATTGAGACGCCAGAAGGTGCAATGAAATGGAAATGTAGATGGTGTGGTAAGCTGTATACTTATGATTCCAAATATAAGAGCACTTCTAATGCTAAAAAACACTTAGGGAATTGCATCCAGAGGAAACTTAGGGTGAGAGGTAACACTGATAAAGAAGTTGTACAATCTAGGCTAAATGTATGTGATGCTAATACTCCTAATATTGCAACTTGGACATATAATCATGGTAGGGTTAGAGAAGTTGCTGCTCATATGGTTTTAGGTCATGAGTATCCATTTTCTATTATGGATCATGTTATCTTTAATGAGTTCCTTAAAACAATTTATCCTTGGTATAAAAAGATTACTAGACAACAAGTTAAAGCTGACTGTGAGGTGTTCTATGAGGCTGAGAGGGTTAATATGAAAAAGAGTATGTCTTTGATTAATAGGATCTCTCTTACAATAGACCTTTGGTGGTCTGGTGAACAGAGAATTGGCTATATGACTGTGACTGGTCATTTCATTGATTCCAAATGGCAGCTTCATAAAAGGGTTTTATCTTTTAAGAATGTCCCCCCACCACATTCTGGTGAGGTATTGTGTAGGGAGTTGATTAAGGTGATGGATGATTGGGGAATTAGGGATAAGGTGGCTTCAATTTCAGTGGATAATGCTAGTGCAAATGATAATTGTATTGCTAGGTTGAAAAGAGATTATTCTGGAAGGAGGAATCTACCATTGGATGGTAAACTATTTCATGTGAGGTGTTGTGCACACATTTTAAACTTATTGGTTCAGGATGGGCTTGACATGATCAAGGAGACTGTTGATAAGATTAGGAATGGGGTGAAGTACTTGCTGAATTCTGAAACTAGATGTAAGGCATTTAAGAAATTTGTGGATGAATTGCAACTTGAAGGCAGAATGCAAGTGTTGGATACTAAGACTAGGTGGAACTCAACTTGGTTGATGTTGTCCACTGCATACCATTATAGAGAAGTGTGGCCAAGATATGCTGAAGAAAATGGTGCATTTCTCCATTTTTTACCTGATGCGAATGATTGGGAAGATGTCCATGATATTTGCAAGTTTTTGGAGGTTTTTGCTGATGTTACTTCCATTATTAGTGGCACCTCTTACCCTACTGCTAACTTGTTTTTGGCTGAGCTTTACAGGGTGAAGGTTTTACTTGATAACCCTTCAGACATCTCAAATAATCCTCAACTGCAGTATCTTGCTAATCAGATGAAATTGAAGTATGACAAGTATTGGGCAGAGTCCAACACATTGATATCAATTGGTGCAGTCCTTGATCCAAGGTATGCACATCGTACAAGTAGATAGTTAGTTGCCATTGGCCAATGATTATTTATGTTAACTGAGGCCTGCTTTTATGAATGAATTCTTTCTTGGTAGTTGCAACTTGCAATGACATAGGTAGCAACTATCTGCTTGGTTTGTATGTTGCCTTGTATTGACATCTGCCAATGATGATTAATGATGTGAACTGAGGCCTTTGTTTATGAATGGATTCTTTCTTCTATTTGCCTTGTATTGACATCTGCCAATGATGATTAATGATGTGAACTGAGGCCTTTGTTTATGAATGGATTCTTTCTTCTATTTGCCTTGTATTGACATCTGCCAATGATGATTAATGATGTGAACTGAGGCCTTTGTTTATGAATGGATTCTTTCTTCTATGTACCTTGTTCTGCCATCTGCCAATGATGATTAATGATGTGAACTGAGGCTTTTATTTTACCATGACGCCTTGTATTGCCACTTGCCAATGATGATTATTTTTCTGAGTTGTGACTTAATTGAGCCTAGAATTTAATTAGGTTGCCTGCTCCTGAGTTGTGACTTAATTGAGACTAGAATTACTTTTAAGTTGCCTCTTGAGTTGTGACTTAATTGAGCCTTGGATTTAATTATGTTGCCTTCAATATATTCTGAGGCCACTATCCCTTCAATATATTTTATGCAAATATAGAATAGGTGAATTTAAGTTGGTTGACAACTCTACTTGTTCAAATAGGTATAAAATGATCTTCATCAAATGGGTATATCCCTTCTTGTATCCAAATTCTACTCAAGCCACCACCTATGAACAAGAGTTGGCAGCCAACCTAAAATCCCTCTTCCAATTGTATCAAGATACCTATGGAACCAATGCTGACAGTGGCACTGCACCTGTATCTGAAGTAGGGTCTAGTTCTGGTTTGGGAAGGAGGAGTTTTGAAATGTATTTAGAAACTGTAGTTGGTAATAGTAATGCAAAATTTGATATTGATTTATATATTGAGGAGCCTCCCTTGAAAGTTCCTCCTACATCTAAGTTTGATGTTTTAACTTGGTGGATGGGGAATGAAGCTAAATATCCTGTTCTTAGTAAGCTAGCAAAGGATGTCTTAACTGTTCCGGTTACAACTGTTGCTTCAGAAGCAACCTTTAGTGCTGGTAAAAGGATTATTGATCCTAAACGAGCTGCGATGAAAACCAAGACAGTTGAAATGGTACTTTGTGGGGGTGATTGGGTGAAGGAAAAGTATGGAATAAAAAAGGGATGCACTGCTAGCTTAGTAAGTATTTTTTGCTTATGTTATGATCTATTTTAGTTCACTTATTATAGAGTTTATGTCCCATATTACTTATGCTTTAATTGGTGTAGCTTGAAGAATCACATGAAGAACCTTTGGCATATCATTTTGGTGAGGATCCGGGTGCCGCTTCTTCTACAAGAACAACATTACAAAGCCAATGATGAAAATGTTTCTGAGGCATATTATTATTTATGTAATTTGAACAATCATTTTGGTGTAATTTGAATATATTTTGATGTAACTTTTATGTAATTTGAACAATTTTGAACAACATTACAAAGCCAATGATGAAAATGTTTCTGAGGCATATTATTAATTATATAATTTGAACAATCATTTTGGTGTAATTTGAATATATTTTGATGTAACTTTTATGTAATTTGGTGTAATTTGAACAATTTTGAACAACATTTTGGTGTAATTTGAATATATTTTGATGTAATTTTAAAGTAATGTAAAAATTAGTATTTTTAACAATTTATTTTGAATTTAAAAAATTAAAAAAAAAAAAAAAATTTCTGGACCGGTTCGGTTCCAGATCTGCAACATTAAAAAAAATATCCGGTCCGGTTTACCCGAATTAGCCGGTCCGGTTTCGGTTAAAAATAAAAACCATCACTGTGTCGGTCCGGTTCCTGGGTACCCGGTAGCATGGCCGGTCCATTTTTCGGGTCCCTCAATATCCGGTCCGAACCGGACCGGTAACAGGCCTAGCTACAAGAGGGACAGTGGCATGGGTGTAAATAATCCAGAGGCTTGCCGCTTACAGCGATTAGATGAAGGGGAAAGAGTTGTTGATGTTTGTGTACTGTGAACGAGGCACATCTTTGATGCTAAAAGGTTGATTGGATCAACCAGTAGTTTTCTTATACAAAGCCTAAGAGGAGGCTATTGGCCCAACAAGAGGGAGTTTTAGTGTGTCTCGTATGAAGCCCGAGAGAGAGGCTAAAAGGGTTGACTCAACAGTAGAATCTTTTATACTCAACAAGAGAGTGTTTTTGTGTCTCGTACGAATCCCGAGATGGAGGCTAAGGGTTTTATACTCAACAAGAGAGTGATTTGTGTCTTGTACGAAGCCCAAGACGGAGGCTAAAGATGGTGACTCACCAAGAGAATCTTTTATACTCAACAAGAGAGTGATTTTGTATCTCGTACGAAGCCCGATATGAAGGCTAAAAGGTGATTGACTCAACAAGAGAGTCTTTTATACTCAACAAGAGAGTGTTTTGTATCTCGTACGAAGCCTGAGATGGAGGCTAAAAGGTTTGACTCAACAAGAGAGTCTTTTTGTATCTCGTATAAAGCCCGAGATGGAGGCTATTGTTTAGCTCCGCTGGGGAGAATCATTGTACAAAGCCCAAGAGGAGGCTATGGTGCTGTTTCAGTTGAGTGACAGGTCCAGTATGCTGATTTAAAGAGAAAATCAGTTCTTATATGAGTAATGTTGTACTCAAGGATTTGATTCGAGGATCAGGGTTATTTCCTTTTCTTTAAGGAAATGGGAAATCCAAAGGGTATTGAGACTGTCCGAGTCCACGGGGTTCCTTCCTATTCTTGAAGGGTGCTTGAGAATGTCTTGGAGACTCAAGGAAATTAGATTGTCCAAGTCTAGAGTGTCATCTTTTGTACTATGCTTTGAGAAACAGTAGTAGACTCTTGGAAAGACTGCTCTATTAAAATGACTGATTTATGTTCCTATACCTCTAGGAGATCGTCGGGACAATTTGTACGAAGCCCAAGAGGAGGCTGGAAAATTTTAAGAAGCCGAGTGGTCCTTGTATGAAGCCCAAGAGGAGGCTATCATTCCCGGAGGAAGAATCCTTATACGAAGCCTAAGAGGAGGCTGTGAATACTTCTAAGAAGCCGACGGGTCCTTGTACAATGCCCAAGAGGAGGCGGGGATGCTTTTAGGAAGCCTGTAGGTCCTTGAACAATGTCCAAGAGGATGCCGATGCTTTTAAGAAGTCGATGGGTCCCCAAACCCCGAGAAGTTCAAGACAAGCTATTCACAAAGAATAGATCAAGCCAGGAAAGTTCGAGAATTTGGAAGAAACTCAAGAGATGCCATTCACGGAGAAAAGACCATCTCTGGGGAATAGAGTTTCTTGACAAGTGCTTTTAAGAAGCTTGTGGGTCCCCAAACACCGAGAAATTCAAGACAGGCCATTCACGAGGAATAGATCAAGCCAGGAAAGTCCGAGAATTTGGAAGAAACTCAAGAGATGCCATTCACGGAGAAAAGATCATCTATGGGGAGTAGAGTTTCTTTGACAACTTCTACGAGTGACAGTCTATGAAAGGGTTCACCGAGAATGCTGCCTTTCATGTCTCCATGTTGTTTAACCCCAAGAGGAGGGAAGACTGTGTCTGGTAATCCTATGAGGATCTAGTTTTGACTATTTAAGAGTGATCAACGGGCTTAATGCTAGACGTAGTTGCCGGGGAAACTCTAAGTATCTATACTATTATTACACAGTTGATATGAGTTTATGAAAGAAGACTTATAGCGAAACAGCCCCACAATACAGTTATATGTATATGAAAGCGGTAAATGAAAGCGTGTAAACACTTACTCGGTTGTAGAGCTTCCATGCTGTTTGGTTAGTTGTTCAACAAAGAAAGATTGAAAAACAACAGTATATTCAAAATCAAAGGAGAAAGTGCTTTGAAAAAGAAAGATTTTAGGGCTTACAGCTCAAGGAGAGGCCCAGGATTTTATCAGTGAGCGCACTGTTGTTTTGTACAGAGGGACTTATACAAGTGGCTGAGGCCCAAAGAATGGTTTTTTGTACAAAGGGATGGGTCTTACACTCTCTCAATAGGCCCAAAAGGTTTAAAGAAAAAGAGTGGGGCTTATAACACGAGGGTAGGCCCAAAGTTTGTTTTTCTGTTTGAAATGGCGATCGCGCCGAGATTTTCTTTTAACGCGAAAGGGCTTATACAATATCTGAGGCCCAAAATGTTTTGGTTAAAAGGGGATTGGGTCTTACACTCTAATAGAGGCCCAAGTGAGTTTTAAGAAAAGAAATGGGTCTTACTACTCGAGGGTAGGCCCAAGGTTTTTTTTGTTTTGAAAAGACGGCGATCGCGCCATTTGTTTTTGACGGTATCGGGACTTATACAATATACTGAGGCCCAAAAATGATTTGGTCAAAAAAAGGATTGGGTCTTACACTCTATTAGAGGCCCATGAGTGTTTGAAAAAGTTTTATGATGGTGAAAATTGAAGAAATCCTAATTTCATCATTTTAAAAGTAAATTCTTAAAAGAAAATCCATACAAAATGATAAAAATACCAAATAAGCAACTTGTGATTTTTGGTTGGGGTTTGAAAAATGATGTTTTAATCACAAGATGAAATAAAATTCATTTAGTCTTGATTTTCAATATGAGAATTCACTTTTAAAATGTTTTAAAAACATTAAAGGGAATTTATTCACAAAAATACTAATTATATTAAATAAATAATATAAAACTAATTTTTTTGTGGAATAAAATATTTTGGAGTATGAATAAGAAGTGTGTAAAACAGAATTGGAAAATGATGATTTTTGCTATGTAAAAGAATTGGTTGAGTTTTTTGAGAATAAACTAATGTCACAACATCACATTCGACATCACTCATGAGTTTTGAAGATAAGAGAAAAAGGGAAGATGTCACAACATCACATTTGACATCAGAACTGCACCTTGGTTTTTCAACATCTTTGCTATCAAACTTCAAACATTCATAACTCTCTCAATTTTTAACGAAATTAAAATCCGTAAGAAAGTATCTTGACCAATTTTTCGCAAAGAATCCAATGGTATCACTCATACATACTGAAACTTAATGTACAACACACACAAGGCAAAAAACCAGATCTGCACCTTAAGTTTAAAACAACATAAACTCCACATATAAACATGTTAAAGTGCAAACAGTAGGAGGATCATAACATACACATTAAGGACTACATTTTTGCTTCAAGAATTGTTCAATATAATGCATGTATGTGGACAACAAAGGAAAGCATGATTCAAAGAATTCAAGTTGTGAATTTTACCTCTTTTTTGGAGATTTTGTGCAACCTACCAAGTGCTTTGTTCCAGAAATGATTTGATGCTTTGGACACCCTCAAATGACCTCTTGGATGCTTTTAGGATGATTGGAATCAGCTGGTACCTGCAAAAACACAAACTGTCCCTTTCTTGCAAAAGGGGTTAAAAGTGACCAAAATAGCAACTCTCTCAAATGATGTTCCAGATGGGGGGAACCATTTGGGACAGTTCAAGGATAATATTTGGAGTGTGTTTGAGGTTTTATCTGGTTTGGAAAGTGACTGAATCAAGACATGGCTTGAAAAATGCAAAAAAGTCCAATTTTGAGGTTTTGAGAGGTGACTTTGTGATGTTGTGATTACAGGTCACTTTTGATAGTTTGGACAGCTTACATATGATATATGTGAGGTGTGTGTGTGATTAGTTTGAGTGGAATTGCTCTCTAACTCAAAAACTCAGAATTACTTGCTTTGGAAGGCAAATTTGAGGTGAAAGAAGATATTTTGAGGAAAGCATCTGTTTGATGGCTTTGGTGTACTCAATCTGAGCACAAATGTGCTCTATTTATAGTAGAGCAAGTTTGTTTTAGGATCCACAATGAATGGCAACTGCAACAGAGGTTTGGCCAATGTTGTCCAATGAAAATCCAAGTCTCCTCTAGCCATTGACTAGAGGTTAGGGCACAGGCTGCTGGTTCCCTAGTTGTTGGAGGAGTCCTGACTGAATTCAGTTGCAAATGTGTCAGTCCATGCCACCTCTAAGCATCCATTAAATGCTTCAATCCAAAATTGGAGTTTTGTCCCTCTTTTAGGCATTTCTAGGTTTGGCATGCTACTTCTTGTTCCAAGGACTTTGGAGGCTTGGCTCAGTGATTGTCCCCTTTAGATTTGATCCTCAGATGTGTTCAAAATGATGACAAGGCTTAAAAATTCATGTGGCACAAGAAATGTGCAAATCTGCCCCATGAAAAATTCAGCTGCAGCAAGCCTTTTTGTAAAATCCATAACTCCCTGCTCGAGTATGCTACATGGACGTTCTAGGACTTTCTGGAAAGCTGAGATGATGTACTTCAACTTTCATGTTTGACCCCAGACCTGGTTCAACTTGGATCATGGAGAAAAACAGCCTTGAAGTTGGGACATTCTTGCTGGAAAAATATTAGTGATGTCCTATGCAATGTTGGAACATCAGACAACTTTGAACATTAATAATTCCAAACTTTAATCACTTGTATCTTTTAATCCACTATGATATTTTGATTTGAAGTGAATTGCATCTTTGATGCTTGTCTTGCATGGTGACAAAGCTTGAAAATTGGGTGGCACAAGAAAAGTGCACAAAATATGTCCTAAAAAAATCAACTCGAGCAAGGCCTGTTGTGAGGTTCATAACTCCTTGCTCAAGTTGAATTAATGGGAGTTCTTATACATTTTGGAAAGCCCTAATGACATACTTTAACTTTGATGTTTGACTTTGGTCTTGGTTCAGCTTGCAAAGTCATCAAAAATGGTCTTGAACTTGTGTAGTCAAATCTGTCCTAAAAGTTGTCATGAAAATTCTGCTTTATCAATGCATTTTACAAAAATCATATCTCCTTGCTCGAGTATGCTACAAGGACGTTCTAGGACTTTCTGGAAATATGAGATGATGTACTTCAACTTTCATGTTTGACCCCAGACCTGGTTCAACTTGGATCATGGAGAAAAACATCCTTGAAGTTGGGGTATTCTTGCTGAAAAAATATTAATGATGTCCTATGCAATGTCAGAACATTGGACATTAAGAATTCCCAACTTTGATCACTTATATCTTTCAATCCTTATGATATTTTGAGTTGATTCCTTCTACAATGTTGAAGTATCAAATACCCTCTTTAAAAGTAGCTCTTACTCAAAATCAATGGATGCTTGGATCAATAGTTACAACCTTGAGAAGTTGTGCACTTGAACATGATTTTAACTTAGAAAAAATTTCTAAGTTTCTTTCAATTTGATCAATTTTGCATGATTTCTTGATTTAAATTCGATCAAATTAAATCATCCATCATATTTTCTTGAGTAATGGCTTGTGAAGCTCATAGTTGACCAAAAAGTCAAACTTTGACTTTCTGCGTCAGTTGACTTCGTATTAGATGAACTTGAGGCTTGATCCACTTGGAATGTTGCACTCTTGTGCTTAATTCTTGATGTGGGAGTCCTCTTGATCCTTTGTGGATGTTTGAGAGGTTAGACAAGTTGAAGATCATGTCATTCCTTGATTGATCCTTTGTCTAAAGGCTCTGAGAGGGTTTGAAACCCTAGTTTGATTGTAGTGAACGCTCACCCATCTTTGGGGAGACTAATGAGGTACAAAGGTACATCCATATTGTGCTGATGATTCGCACCATGATGGGAAATCTTAGTGGTCAAAATTTGGGGTATGACAGATGCCCCTATTTAATCTTCTTGGACACGAAGTTGTGAATGGCGAAGGTATTTGGGCATTCGGGGTGCAAGAGGATTAAATATCGGAATATCCAAAATTTTGATGGCGTCTATGAATGGTAGTTTGCGCATCCATCTTCTTTTGCTAAGAAATGATACTTAGATAAGGTAAAACCTCCCCTCGATCCTGGTCTCCTGCCAAGGATCTGGTCTCAGTTTTCTTTTGAAATAAACCTCCCCTCGATCCTGGTTTCCTACCAAGGAACTGGTCTTAGTTTCTGATTTAAACTTCCCCTCGATCCTGGTTTTCTACCAAGGAACTGGTCTTAGTTTCTTTTGTCAATAAACTTTATTGACAAGGAACGCTACGTGTTACGATTTTCCTTCAAACTTCTCGCCTAATTTTCCTGGGGAGATGCCATTCGATGGAAAAAGTTTTGATGCCAGACTTGCTGGGGAACCCAGTCGTCTGAGTTGTAGAGGTGTACAAACTTCTCTATTGGAGATGCCATTTGTTGACTCTATTTGGGGAATGCGAGTCCCTTGAGAGACTGCCTTCACGCTTGGGGATATTATATCATACTTTTCTCGGGATCTTCCCGGAGAAATGCCATATGATGGGATCCAATTTTGAGGTGCCGATGACCTTAAAAACTGCCGTATTGCCGAAGCTCCGATTAAGGGGATTTCTCTAGGGATTTTCCTTAATCCGGGAAAGCAAAAATATCATCTTTAATGGTGAAGAGTGATGTTGACTGAAAGTTTCTCTGGTTTTTCAGAGGTCCAAGTTATAAAAGTGATCCAGGACCTATCTTCAATTCAGAAATAGCTGGAGGCGAGATTGTTCAGATGATTCACTTCCTGACTAGGAAAGAATCGACAAATCGATTGAGAGGACTGTTATCACTAGGGGATAAGACCGACTAGAGTGATAGTGATGCAATATGAATGCAAATGTAAATCAATAATGCATGATGTATGTATGTATATGCTGACAAAGACTTGACACAACACACAGACTGGCGGATGAACACGACTGGATACTCGGCCATTATGTCGATCTTAGGTATATCATTCCATTGACCTACACTAATCATAGAAGAGAGTGGCTAATGCATCAGCCATGTGATTCTCATCACGAGGGATGTGATGAAACTCGATTCTGTTGAAGAAGGGTAACAACCTTCTTGCATAGTCTTTGTAAGGAATCAATCCTGATTGGTATGTGTTCCAATCTCCTTTTATCTGATTGATAACCAAGTCTGAGTCGCCATATACGTCCAAGTTTTTGATCCTTAAATCAATCGCTTCCTCGAGACCCATAATACAAGCTTTGTATTCGGCCTCGTTGTTCGTACACTTGAACGTAAGTCTAGCAGTGAAAGGAATGTGGGTACCCTGAGGGGTAATAATGATTGCCCCAATTCCGTTTCCATAATGATTAACTGCTCCGTCAAAGATAAGTCCCCATTGGGAACCTGGTTCTGGCCCTTCACTGGGTAGCAGTTCATCGCAGTCTTTCATCTTTAGATACATGACATCTTCGTCTGGGAAAGCAAACCCAATTGATTCTTGATCGTCAATCGATTGATGAGCCAAATGATCGGCTAAAATACTTCCCTTAACGGCTTTTTGAGCGTGGTACTCTATGTCATATTCTGATAACAACATCTGCCAACGGGCAATTCTTCCCATAAGAGCAAGCTTTTCGAAGACATACTTGATTGGATCCATTTCGGAGACCAACCAAGTAGTATGACGAATCATGTATTGGCGAAGACGTTTGGCTGCCCAAGCCAAAGCACATCAAGTTTTCTCAAGCATCGTGTACCGAGCCTCGCAGTCGGTGAATTTCTTGCTCAAATAGTAGATGACAGACTCTTTTCTTTTTGTTTCGTCTTGTTGGCCAAGCACACAACCCATTGAGTCCTCTAGGACTGTGAGGTAAATGATCAGTGGTCTTCCTTCCACTGGAGGTGATAGATTTGGAGGATTCAACAGATATTCCTTAATACTGTCGAAGGCAGTTTGGCAATCTTCTGTCCAAACGCAATCCTGGTTCTTTTTTAGTAACTTGAAAATCGGCGCACATGTGGCGGTCATAAGGAATATGAATCTGGAGATGTAGTTCAAACGTCCCAAGAATCCTCTGACTTGTTTTTCAGTTTTCGGCGAAGGCATTTCTTGAATGGCCTTGAACTTGTCAGGATCAACCTCAATTCCTTTCTGGCTGACGATGAACCCTAGTAGTTTCCCTGAACGGACACCGAAGGTGCACTTGTTGGGATTCAAGCGGAGCTTGAATTTTCTTAGACGTTCGAACAATTTTGATAGGTGTTCAACGTGCTCACTCTCTGTTTTTGATTTTGCAATTATATCATCGACATATACCTCGATTTCCTTATGTATCATGTCATGAAACAGAGTAGTCATGGCCCTTTGATAGGTTGCCCCGGCGTTCTTCAAACCGAACGGCATTACCTTGTAACAAAAGGTACCCCATGGGGTAATGAACGAAGTTTTCTCCATGTCTTTCGGCGCCATTTTGATCTGGTTATAGCCCGAGAATCCATCCATGAAGGAGAAAATTTTGAACTTCGCTGTGCTGTCTACCAGCATGTCAATGTGTGGTAAAGGAAATTCGTCCTTTGGACTTGCCTTGTTCAGATCTCGGTAGTCGACACACATTCTGACCTTTCCGTCCTTTTTCGGAACAGGTACGATGTTGGCTAACCATTGAGGATATTCAGACGTAGCGAGGAAACCCGCGTTAATCTGTTTCTGTACCTCCTCTTTGATTTTGATGGCCATGTCCGGGTGAGTGCGTCTCAACCTTTGCTTTACTGGAGGACATTCCGATCTCAACGGTAAGTGATGTTCCACGATGCTGGTATCCAACCCTGGCATATCCTGATAGGACCAAGCGAATACATCGGGAAATTCTTTGAGAAGCTTTATCAAACCCTCTCTGGCAGTTGGACTGAGCAGTGCCCCAATCCTGATTTCTTTTCTCTCTTGCTCTGAACCCAAGTTTACCATTTCCAACGACTCTTTGTGAGGTTCAATGGACATTTCCTCTTGTCTGAGTAATCGGGAGATCTCTTCTAGAATTTCGTTGTCATTTTCTTCTTCAGCCTCAAATACCGGGAACTCAAAGTTGGGAGAAGGCATCGGATCGTATGTTTCAACTGGGTTTAACACAAGCAATCTGCATGACGTGATGATTTGTGTTTAGAAGAGATAGAGAAAATGCAAGTGTGTGCAGTGTATTTATTTTACTGCTTGTTTTTATTTGAATTGTTTTTTAGGATTACCATTTTCTGAAAAAGAAAAAAGAGAAAACAACAATTAATGCGAAAATTACAAAATGACGTTATTTTATTAATGAACAAGTCGATTCTTGAAACTACAGCCCTATAAAACAAAACTCTTTTGCTTTGGGCAAAGCGAAGAGGGAAATTTACAGAAAGTGAGCCCTATCAAAACATCCGTTTCACCTGGGCAGGGTGAAAGGTTAAAGATGGCAATTACTTTGACTGATGAACGATCTTCGGAACCTCGACGGCAACCCATTGGCGGCGAACTCCTCGGTGAATCACAAAGTCTGGCACCTTCCTTGATTTGTCTTTAGAATTGACGCTGATTTCTGGTGGAGCAGGATCATTGGAATCTGTTTCCTAGGCAGAGTTGTCGTAGGAGAATTCCTCTGTTGCATTTTGCATAGCATTTGTGCTCTCAGCTGTATCTCCCCATCCAGTTGGCTGGATGTCTTCGAGCCTGATACGAGAGCTTCCGGGAGCGGTGTACTTGACCATGAAGTCAAACTTTCCACTTGGTTGTCCCAGGGTGTCCCACACTTCTTTCGAACTGGAGGAGTCATCTCTCTCGATGACGTTGACCTCGGGAAAAACATAGTTGATGAATTCAAGTCCTGCAAACATTGCAAATTCATCTTCATGTTGATTAGTTTCTGAATGACCTGAGTGTTGCTCCTATGACATGGTGGGGACACAGGTATTCTGTTAAATGACGGTCAGCTGATTTTCATCGTTCGGATGACCCTCTTGCCCCAAGTTTCCTGGGTAAGGCTGCCATATTGGCAGACCATCCATTGGGCCATAGTAATTGTAGTCAAAGTTATCTTTCATCAGAGTGTCCTCCTCTAATGAATTTGGCGGAGCACGGCATCCTTCCGGATCATAATCTCCATATGTCATTTTGACATCTGACCGTGGTATGAATCTCGGACTCTGTGCGGGATAGCAAAATGGTATAGGCACCTCTTCCTGATACATATAATCGTCCCCATTCAAATAGGACTTCCATTCTTCATCCGTGTCAGAGGGATCTTCCTCATTGATAGCATGAACCGCTTGAGACACTGGGTGAAGGAAACCTCCACTGTGGAAGAAGTTTTGAAGGGGATGAAAACTTTCATCTTTAGCAGCTATCTGGGTACAGGTTACAGAAAAACCAAGACCCTTCTTTGTTTTATTGTCAATAGGAATGACAAGCTGTCCCCATCCAGTTGTGTCGGTACTCTCGACCACTTTGATAGCATCTTTGTATGAGGAAATCGAGGTTCCTCCTTGGGATTGATTGTCCTTGCTCACCGACAATGCTTGGAATTGAGTTCCAATAACCTCCTCGGGTTTTATACCAGTATATGATGACAAGTTGCTTACAAGCAAGGCTTGTTCCCCACAAACCGTGACAAGTTGATCGTTCTTGACGAACTTTAGCTTTTGGTGGAGGGTCGAAGTGACCGCTCCAGCCTGATGTATCCAAGGTCTTCCTATTAAACAACTGTACGTTGCCCGGATATCCATGACCTGGAAAGTGACTTGGAAAGTGTGAGGACCGATAGTTATGGGAAGATCCACTTCGCCAATAACTGTTTTTCTGGATCCGTCGAATGCTTTGACGACAACCTCGCTAACTCTCATCGGAGGGCCTTTAAATGATAATTGCGTCAAATTAGACTTCGGCATAACATTCAGAGCTGACCCTGTATCTACTAGTACGCTGGCTAAAGCATCTTCCTGGCAGTTAACTGTAATGTTGAGCGCCATATTATGACGGCGACCCTCTTCGGGTAATTCCTCATCACTAAATCCCAAATTGTTGCAGGAAGTGATGTTAGAGACAATACCATCGAACTGTCTGATTGTTACATCCTGTTCCACAAAGGCTTGCTCCAAGACTTTCTGTAGAGCCTCCCTATACGCTTCTGAACTGAGCAACAGTGATAACACAGAGATCTTTGAAGGAGTTTGTAACAGTTGATCAACAATGTTATATTCACTCCTTTGGATGAGCTTCAGCATCTCATCATTGTTTTTCGAAAGGTCGGGATTACTAGATTGACCGACTGGTGGATCAGGAGTTTCCGTCTGAAGTTCCTTTTCCTTGTTAGGTTCTCCAACTCCTTGGTTGAAGATTCGACCGCTCCGTGTTACACGACTGATGTCTGCAATATTCACGACGGAGGGTAATGGAATTTCCTTTCCATTTTCAACTGTCGTTGCACCGTATTTGTAAGGGATAGCCTTAGTTGATTCATACGGTGTTGGTCCCAGCAGATAGATGACTACAGGAGCCTTCTGATTTTTCTGACCATCGTAAGTAATCTCGATTCGTTCCCGGTTGGGAACTTTAGATTCGTCAAGTAGAGGGATGATGGCAAAAACATCCCTGGTCTGGTGATGACCAGAGATTGTGACAACATCCTCGACTTGATCGGCAAGGCAGTTCGGCGTCCAGTTGATGGGTCCAGAACCTGGATATGGACGAATTTCTCCACGATCCGCCTGACCCTGAAGAGCTGTTCTCACAAGGTAACACCCTTGGTTACTTTCCAAACAGACGCTACAACTGTCATAGTTGTGTGGTGGCACCTGGCCACACCCACTTTGAATACAATGTAACCTCACTAGGTTAGCTTCCACAGATCGGACATCCTGACTCTGACGCCGAGTAGGATTCCTGTTACTGATACTAATCTGCTGAGTATGTTCATCCATATAGATTGGCATCCACCAGTGATTTAACAAGTGCTGAAGTGCCTCCTGGACAAGGGTACAACCTCGATCGTTTTCACAACCCGCTTCACAGCTTTGATAGTCATGTGATATTAAGAATCCGAGTCGGACCTGCTCAGCATGTAACTCTACCAGGTTGGTATTCATCACGCGAATATCGAAGATCTGAACCATGTTGATCTGATAAGGGTTCCTATCATGGTAGTCTTGGATGCATCAAATATCCATCTGACGCTGGAGGGCCTCTTGTATGAAAGAGCATCCCTGTTTGTTTACCGAACAAATCAGACAGGAACTGTAATCATGCCACGACAGATTATGATACTGGCTTTGCCTTGAGTGCATTGCCACCAAGTTGACATTCATCGCACGGATGTCGTGGTTTTGAATGACGTTAGAATTCGTGTAGACCATGTTAACTCCACGAACTCGGTGCTCTTGGATCCATCCGAGATCCATCTGTTCCTGTAGAGCTGCTTGCACCACAGAACATCCTTGGTTGTCTTTAGAGCAGATATCACACTGATGATAGTTATGAGGTGGCACATGGCCATATCCACTCTGTCTACAATGCATCTTGACCAGATTGGTCTTTAACAAGAGTACATCGTGAATTTGATAGACATTGTTAGTCTCTCCTTCTATCAAATTGACTGCAGCCTTCTCGTGTTGAGGCAGCGGGTTCTTAAGAACATTAGGATTCGTATCCTTGAAGGATAAGACCCTGCTCCTAACAAGCTTTTGTACGTCGGACTTGAAATTGAGACAAGTCTCTATGTTATGCCCTGAACCTCCTTGATGATAAGGGCATGTTTGATCCACCTTAAACCAAAAAGGCAGATTTTCCGGTACTGTAAGAGGAGATTTAGTCTGAATGTGCCCCTTAGCCAGTAGTAATGGAAACAGTTCTGCGTACGTCACGGGTATAGGATCAAATCCTGGTGGCCGTGTTGTACGGTTGTTGTTGTATGGAGGACGAGCCTGCTGAAGAGACTGTTGTGTCCTTTGTTGATCAGGCTGGCTCTGCGCAACCTGAGGTTGATACGTAGGAATAGACGTAGGGTTGATAGCAGGAGTCACAGCTGCTACCGGTTGATAATGTCGTCTTTGCTTTCCGAGGGAGATATTCCCAATATCTTGCTCTTTTTTCTTAGGGAGAGCATTACCGTATTTTTTAGTACCGCTCGTCGAGCCAGTGTCTTTTACCAAACGTCCTTCTCAGACGGCTTCCTCAAGACGTACGCCCATGCCAACCATATCGGTGAAATCACTGGGTGCACTGGCAACCATTCGGTCATAGTAAAATGAGCTTAAGGTCTTTAAGAAGATCTTTGTCATCTCTTTTTCCTCCAGAGGTGGACAAATTTGAGCGGCAATCTCACGCCACCTTTGAGCGTACTCCTTAAAGGTTTCCTTGTCCTTTTGCGACATCGATCTGAGTTGATCTCTGTCGGGTGCCATGTCCAAATTGTATTTGTATTGTTGGACAAAGGCAGTGCCAAGATCTCTGAATGTACTGATCGTGGCACGGTTTAAACCCATGTACCATTTGAGTGCGGCACCGGTTAAACTATCCTAAAAGTAGTGAATCAGTAGGTCCTGATTCTCCATCTGAGCTAACATCCGTCGGGCGTACATCACCAGATGGCTTTGAGGGCAAGAGTTACCCTTGTACTTTTCAAAGTCGGGCACTTGAAATTTGTGCGGGACTTTCACATTTGGAACCAAGCAGAGATCTGCAGCGTCCTTTCCAAATAGATCCTGACCGCGAATGGCTTGCAGTTCCTTCTGCATTTCCAAGAACTGTTCCTGGAATTCCTCCATTCTGTCAAACATAGTTTCCTTCTTACCAGAAGGTGTCTGTGGTATCTGTCCTTCCGGGACAGTGTGCACCACAGGGGGTGGTACCGTGACTACGGCAGTGAGTCTTGGCGTCTCCCAAAGTTTGTAACCTTCAAGAGTCTTCAGTATGCCTCTGGCATCTTCGTTTTCTCGAAGTTTGTAACCTTCAGGCCCAGCGGCTTCTGTTGTGAGTCCCTGATCTTCAGTGATCGGCGGAACATATCCTCCCGAGATATAGTTAACAGGCATGCCCCAAGGACGATCTTTCGGCATCTGATACATAGGATCATTCTTCTCCACTATGGGCATTGAGGTGATCTCTGAGATCACAGTTCTTTGTAGCTGAGCTTCTGCCATGGCTTGCATGTCGTTACGAAGCTTTCTCATATCCTCTCTTAGAGCGTCGATCTCTTCTTTCAACTCTCTATTTTCTTCCTCAAGATCATCCATCTTTTTCTGACGATTGGCCCGAGTATTGTACGAATAAGACAGTTTCACTCTAGAACCGAGACACAAACGTGAGATTCGTAGGTAAGAAGAATACGCGATGTGAGAATGATGAATGCAATGATTATATTAATTGTTTTTTTTTGTTTAATCAAAATAAACTTCGATAATTAGATTGCAAATATCAAACAGTGGGGAAACCCCTTTTTATTGAATTCAAAGGATTATAGAAATAGAAATACAGTAGATTACAAGGTGCAGAAACAAAAACCTAAGCTAATGGGTCCTGAGTCCTCTCTGAAGAGAAATCAGGTGCTGATTCTGGTATCTTCCTTTTCTTTGACCGGGGCTCTTGGGCCGTTGTTGGGTTATCATTCCTTTGCCAAGTGAAAGGAGCGAGCAAATTCCTTTGGTCATCTTGATTCTCTACAGCATGTTGCTCTAAAATTTCAATCAGAGCATCTTTCTCTTTTAGTAATTGCTGTATTTTGATGCACTCTACGTCGAGGGTGCGGTACTTGTTCTTCCAAGACCTTCTCTCCCGTTGAACTTTGTTGAGAGTAACCTGAAGCTTTTCAGTTTCCGTCATGAAGTACATGACAGATTCCCTCGGCGGAAGAATTCTGTAACGAGGATAAGGCATTTTTAGCTTGAGAGCTCTAGTTTTTACCCAATGGAGATAAGGCTCCACCGAGACACAGTCTGGTTTTCCCAGAGACTCTCGTCCTTTCTTATGAACGTGTTTCCAAGCGTGCACTATTTCCGTCTTTAGTGCTCTGTCACTTTCTCCTTCCTTGAAGAAAAGACCTTCCAGATGAACACCCAGTGGGATGTGTCTCATCGGGTATCCAAATTGACGAAGAACCAATACCGGATGGTAGTTGATTCCTCCCTTAGTTCCTATAAGGGGTACGTTGGGGAAGTTTCCACAACGATCAATGATCCTGATTCCATCATAAATCCTATTACACCAATCTATATCAGAGTTGGTAAGAGACATGATCTTCTGCGACCAGCGTAGGGCACTCTTACAATCCCAAAAAGTAGCAGACTTGGGCAAGTGAGAGATAAACCATTTGTAAAGCAGAGGTACACAGCATGTGATCTCCCCTCCGCTGTACAAATTTCCCAAGTGTACAGAATGATACGCAATTGCGAGCAAGGTCGGCACAGGATTTCCAATAAGAAAAACCCTAATGGAGTTGATATCGACGAAGTTATTGATGTTGGGAAACAAAAATAACCCGTAGGTGAGCAAGACAAATATGCTTTCAAAAGTAGTCACGTTTCCTATACTGGCAAAATACAGGGCTTTCTTTGTCAAGAACTGGGCTGGCAAACCTTGGATGCCACCCTTAGTGGTTAGGTGAGTCCTGACCTCAGACTCGTCCAAATGAATTGCTCTTGTAATAGTCTGATTCTTTGGAATTTCTTCCAGTCCAGAAAATGGAGCTCGATCTGTAATGTGTAGATCGATCAGGTGAGAATACTCCTTCAGCGCTGGTGCGAGCTGGTAATTCGGTAATGTGAAACAGTGATAAACTGGATCATAAAACTGAATGAGCGCATCCATGATTCCCTCAATCACATGGACTCTTAACAGTGGTAGTAAACCTTCGTGCTTGGCTCTGAAAGCCTCAGGGTTAGTGATCATTCTCGCTAACCTTCTCAAATCCTCCAGCTTTGGAACCTTGAAGGTATACTGGTGAGTTCTCCTTCTACCGAAATCCATTAGTGCAATCCTTTTCTCTGATATTTGCAATCACAGTCTTAGTTTATTTTGAAAAAACAGAGAGACTAGAAGAGAAGATTTTTGAATGTTTTAATGTTTTTTAGATGAATTCATGAATGCAGCACACAAAAACATAGAAAAAACATGAGGTCAAAGGGTCGTTGTCATGAAGTCAAGGCTCTACCCATCCCCAAAGTTTTATACTAGGGTGATTTTTGTACCTGTACTCATTATCATCAGCTCCTCCCAGGAAAGCAAAACAACAAGCGGATCGCCAGCGAGATGTAGAGCAATCTTAGAGTAAGTGCCATTCACCGAGAATAGATCACCAGCCTCAAATGAGGGTAGTATCGCGTAACAACTATTTCCAATAGTTTCCGCACTACGAAAGGGTTTGGCTCCTCAGCTTCTCAGACTTAACAACCAGCCCATTGTCTAGGTGAGAGAATGGGTTGCGTTGGTTAGCCTCCACTGAGGTTGATGGTCGACCCCTTCGCCATCACTTATCTTAAGTGTATACTCAATCTTTCCACATACGGCATCACCCGCATTCCCATTAGCAGAAAAATAAACACGTATAGCAATTAGGAAAAGCAGTATATATATTTGTCCTAATCATCCTAGACCTTTAAAGCTATGAATCTTAAGTTCCTGACAGAAAATGGGTTCCCCGGCGGAAGCCCCAATCTGTGGTTTCCACACAAGAGGTGAAAAGGTAGTCCGTGCCTAGATCTAACTTTGAGAAGCCCCACGGTGGGTGCCATTTTTCTGTAGCGAGCGATTTTGGACGCGGTTCTTAAGCGCTGGTCGCTCTCTGCGGTTTGAGCTTAAACTACAGGTCGATTCATTTTTTATCCTATTAAAGCTGATGAAGGAAGGGAAATAGATGTCTCCAATTAACCCTGCTTTGCATACTGAGTTTAAACAGCGGTCTGTTAGGTTACGGATGCTATCAATGTGGGGGGGCCTTTGTACTGGTTATTTGTATTTTCGCCAATACTGTTTTCTTTCTTTTTATCTAGACAGAAGGTTTCTGGCGGGGAACAAGGATTAGGATGTTAGGACTGATATTTTTGAATTACTGCTTTTGATTGATGGAGATATGGGATTTGGGTTTTTTGTTTAGTGTGCTCGCTAAGATCTTTTCTTTCGATCTTATACCTATGTATTCCCGTTTACCGAAACAGGGAAATCAGAGCGTTCGTAGTTCCTCCTATTCTATGGGAGGAAATGGTTGTTTTGGTGTCTTGTTCAAAGCCCAAGATGTGAAGCGAAAAGGTGGTTTGTATCTTGTTCAAAGCCCAAGATGTGAAGCTGAAAGGTCTATTTGTATCTTGTTCAAAGCCCAAGATGTGAAGCTGAAGGTCCCAACTTTAGAGAGAATTTGTCATCTCTAAAGAGGGGTTTGTCTGTTATGACTGTTTTATAAAGGAGAATTACTTTAACCGGGATACGCGGATCCTAGCAATGCCATAATTTCCATTAAAGGGGATTTTAACCTGAAGGAGAAGACTTTAACTCAGTGTTGAGCAATGCTATATTTCCTAAGGAATTTCTCATGCTAAAATAGGGACAGTGGCATGGATGTAGATGATCCAGAGGCTTGCCGCTTACAGCGATTAGATGAAGAAGAAGGAGTTGTTGATGTTTGGGTATTGTGAACGAGGCACAGCTTTGATGCTAAAAGGTTAATTGGATTAACCAGTGGTTTTCTTATACAAAGCCTAAGAGGAGGCTATTATGTGTCTCGTACAAAGCCCGAGAGAGAGGCTAAAAGATTTTGACTCCATGATGGAATCTTTTGGTATCTCGTATAAAGCCCGAGATGGAGGCTATTTGACTCAACAAGGGAGTTTTTTTTTGTATCTCGTATGAAGCCCGAGATGGAGGTTGTTGTTTGTTTGGCTCAATAAGAACCTTTTTGTATCTCGTATAAAGCCTAAGATGGAGGCGAAAAGGGTGATTGACTCAATGAAGGAGTCTCTTATGTGTCTCGTACAAAGCCCGAGAGAGAGGCTAAATGTTGTCTTAGTTAAGTGACAGGTCCAGTATACTGATTTTGAAAGAGAAAACCAGTTCTTATATGAGCAACACTGTACTCAGGGATTTGATTCAAGGATCTGGGTTATTCCTGTTCTTTAAGGAAGCGGGAAATCCAAAGGGTATCGAGACTGTCCGAGTCTGCGGGTTTCCTTCCTATTTAACGAAGGGGTCACTTGAGAATGTCTTTGAGACTCAAGGAGATTAGACATCCAAGTCTAGAGTTTCATCTTTTGTACCATGTTTTGAGAAATAGTAGTAGACTCTTTGAATGGACTGTTCTATGCAGATGACTAAGTTCTGTTCCTATACCTCTAGGAGGTCGTCGGGACAATTTGTACGAAGCCCAAGAGGAGGCTGGAAACTTTTAAGAAGCCGACGGGTCCTTGTACGAAGCCCAAGAGGAGGCTATCATTCCCAGAGGAAGAGATCATTATACGAAGCCTAAGAGGAGGCTGTGAATACTTCTAAGAAGCCGTAGGGTCCTTGTACTAAGCCCAAGAGGAGGTGGGGTTGCTTTTAGGAAGCCTGTGGGTCCTTGTACGATGCCCAAGATGAGGCCGATGCTTTTAAGAAGCCGATGGGTCCCCAAACCCCGAGAAATTCAAGGCAATTCTATTCACCGAGAATAGATCAAAGTCAGGAAAGTCTGAGAATTTGGAAGAAACTTAAGAGATGCAATTCACGGAGAAGAGATCATCTCTGGGGAATAGAGTTTCTTGACAAGTGCTTTTAAGAAGCCCGTGGGTCCCCAAACCCCGAGAAATTCAAGGCAATGCTATTCACCGAGAATAGATCAAAGTCAGGAAAGTTCGAGAATTTGGAAGAAACTCAAGAGATGCAATTCACGGAGAAGAGATCATCTCTGGGGAATAGAGTTTCTTGACAACTTCTATGAGTGACAGTCTATGAAAGGGTTCACAGAGAATGCTGCCTTTCATATCTCCATATTGTTTAACCCCAAGAGGAGGGAAGACTGTGTCTGGTAATCCTATGGGGATCTAGTTTAGACTATTTCTAAGAGTGATCAACGGGCTTAATGCTAGACGTAGTTGCCGGGGAAACTCTAAATATTTATACTATTATTACACAGTCGATATGAGTTTATGAAAGAAGACTTACAGTGAAACAGCCCCACAATACAGTTATATGTATATGAAAGCGGTAAATGAAAGCGATAACCACTTACTCGGTTGTAGAGCTTCCATGCGGTTTGGTTAGTTGTTCAACAAAGAAAGATTGAAAACAACAGTATATTCAAAATCAAAGGAGAAAGTGCTTTGAAAAAGAAAGATTTGGGGCTTACAACTCAAGGAGAGGCCCAGGGTTTTATCAGTGAACGCACTGTTTGAATTTGTACAGAGGGACTTATACAAGTGAATGAGGCCAAAAAAGGTTTTCTGTACAAAGGGATGGGTCTTACACTCTTTCAAGAGGCCCAAAGGGTTTAAAGAAAAAGAGTTGGGCTTATAACACGAGGGTAGGCCCATTTGATTTTCCGTCTGAAATGGTGATCGCGCCGAGGTTTGCTTTTAACGCAGAGGGACTTATACAATAAGTGAGGCCCAAATGATTTTGGTTAAAAGGGGATTGGGTCTTACACTCTATTAGAGGCCCAAAGTGTTTTTTAATGGGTCTTATAGCTCGAGGAGAGGCCCAAGGTTATTTTTCAAAAGGCGATGATCGTGCCGTTTATTTGAAAATGTACAGAGGGACTTATACAAAGAATGAGGCCCAAAATATTTCTGTACAAGTGGGTTGGGTCTTACACTCTCTCAAGAGGCCCAAAGTGATTTGAAAATGATTTATGAGGGTTGAATTAATCCAAAAACCCTAATTTGTTTTCAAAAATGTATTTAATTGAATAAAAATTCAATTAAAAATGATCAAAATTGTTTAACATATGAAAAACAAATTGTGATCTTGGATTAATGCTTCAAAAATTAAGTATTGACCTACAAAATAATTAAAAAGCATTAAAAGTTGCAAAATCAATGTAGAAAAAATATTTAAAATGTCAAAAACAATTAAAATATTAATTCTTTGCAAAAATATCAATTATATGAAATAAATAATATTTTTGGGATTTTTTGATAAAATAAAATATTTTAACATTTTTGTGAATTATTAAAAAAAGAATCAACTCAAAATCATTAAAACTCAGAGAGAAATTAATTTTTGAATCAATTAAATAAAATCACAAAATTCAAATATTCAAATTTCTAAAAATGGCGCCAAGAACAAGCTGAAGAACACGCGCGTGTTCTGAGATTCTCAGATTTGCATTTTCTATCCAATCTCCCTGAATACTTGATTATAGCATGCAATCCACATATCATTATGCTCGTCTCAACCTCACGATCATGTCTATGTCCATTAATTTCATTTAAATTAAACATATAACAAGAAATCATGAAAAATCCTCAAGAACCCTAATTTCTGCATGAAGGCTAGGATTTTTTATACACGATTCAAACAATGCAATTAATTGAGGGAAAACATTCCATGCATGATTATGAACATATGGCCAAATTATTGTGCAGCAAAAATTGCATGGATCATAGAGTTAGAAGAGCTCATGCTTACCACTTGCAGCTGGTGATCGTGATTTGTGTTGGAGGTGTTACAGCTAGGTTCCAATGATGTGGATAGCTTCCCTAGGTACCAAGTGATGTGTCTGAGTGCTTGGAATGGATTGAAATGGTTTGGAGTTGAAGATGGCACCTCAACTGCAAAACTGTCAAGAACTTGAGCAATTGCTGGTGATTTTGTGAAATCAGTGTTCCAGATGTTATGTGAGTGTTTCGATCACTTTTATATGATGTATGTGAGGTGTGTGAGTGATTGGTTTGATTGGAAAAGCTCTCAAACTCAAAACCCGATAACTACCTTGCTAAGAAAGGCATTTTTGACAAGAGAAAGAGATTTTGAGGAAAGCATCTGTTAGATGGCTTTGGTGTACTCAAACTGAACACAATTGAGCTCTATTTATAGTAGAGTAAGTTTGTTTTGGGATCCACAGTGAATGGCAACTGCAGCAGGTGTTTGTTCAATGTTGGCCAATGGAAATGCAAGTCTCCTCTAGCCATTAACTAGAGGTTAGGGCACAGAGTTGTGGTTCCTTTGGTCTTGGATAAGTCTTGACTGATTTCAGATGAGAATGGCTCATTCCATGCCACCTTGATGCTTCCATTGAATGCTTCAATCCAAATTTGGAGTCTTGTCCCTATTTTGGCCATTCTAGGTCCAACATGCTATTTCTTGTTCCATGGACTTTGGAGGCTTGGCTCAATGATTGTCCCCTTTAGATTCAATCCTCAGATGTGTCCAAGTGGATAAGAGCATTTGAATTTGGATGATTTTGGCAAATCGAGCAAAATTGCAAATTCTGCCTTGCCTTTGACAGATTTCAGTAAGGCAACTTTTCAATGTCATATCTCATGACTCAAATGGAATTTGGCAATGTTCTTGGCCATTTTGGAAAGCCCTTACATGATATAACAACTGTTTGAAGATATTTGGTTTTGATCTCTTTTGAATCCAAGTGAAAAATCCCTCTACATTTGGCAAAAAGTGAAGGCAGATTCTGACTTAGTGAAAATTTCACTAAGTGTTGGAAAAAGTGACATTTTCACTTTTCAGCCATTTTGATCACTCCATAACTCAAAATCCTTAATGAATTGGACTTAGGTCTAGTTGAAGTTTTTGTAGAGGGTAATGAGGGCTACAAATCCATCTTTGGATGAGAAAAAATGGCTTTGTGGTTTAGGAGTTATGATCCTTCAAAGTTGGTACCCTTGTCACTTTATTTTTAACTTAGAAAATTTTCTAAGTTTTTATGGTTACCCTTTTTACAAGTTATCCCACTTTTCTTGATTTTTCTTGATGAATGATGATTCAAATCATACATTAACATCATTTTAGGGTTAAAAATCCATTTTGGTGAAAAATCTCAAAAAGTCAAAGTTGACTTTTGTGCACAGTTGACTTTTTATCAGATGAATTCCAAACTGTGCAATTCTTCAGGAAATCATGTCCTTGACCTAAATCAAACTTGATGGACATGTTCCATGGGTGTCATAGGGTATATTGAGGCATGTCCTAGGGTTTGGGAGCATGTTCGGGTCAAAAGTCAAAGTTACAGTTGACTTTCCTCGCGAAACCCTAATTGTGGTGCAAATGAAATTGAGACTTGTTGCTCAAGCTTCTTAGATCAATCCATTGTCCCAAATGGATCAATATAGTTCATTAGAGACCCTAAAATCCTCTCTTGAGGTCTTGGTTCATGATTTGTCCCAAAAGTCAACTTAGGGGTGAATTAGGTCAAGAAACCCTAATTCCTGATTTTTTATGTATGCATCCCCTGAGGAAAAATTGACTTGATGAATGGGTCCATGAGGTTCCATGGAGTACATTAGGTTGTGTTTTGGATCTTTAGCTTGTTCCCAGATGAAATTTTCCATTTGGAGGCCCTGGTCGACCAAAACCCTAATTTGGTGACACTGGCGATCTTGAGGCTTGATCCACCTAGAAGGGAGCAACCTTGTGCTTAATCCTTGAAGTGGGAGTCCTTTTGCTCCATTGTGGATGTTTGAGAGGTTAGACAAGTTGAAGATCATGTCATTCCTTGATTGATCATTTGTCTAAGGCTCTGAGAGGGCTTAAAACCCTAATTTTGATTGTAGTGAATGCTCAACAACCCTTGAGGCATTTGATGAGGCATGATGGTTCATCCATATTATGATGATGATTTGCACAATGATGGGAAATCTTAGTGGTCAAAATTTGGGGTATGACAAACTGCACCTTGGTTTTTCAACATCTTTACTATCAAACTTCAAACATTCATAACTCTCTCAATTTTTAACAAAATTAAAATCCGTAAGAACCTATCTTGACCAATTTTTTGCAAGGAATCCAATGGTATCACTCATATATACTTAAACTTAATGTACAACACACACAAGGCAAAAAACCAGATCTGCACCTTAAGTTTAAAACAACATAAACTCCACATATAAACATGTTAAAGTGCAAACAGTAGGAGGATCATAACATGCACATTAAGGACTACACTTTTGCTTCAAGAATTGTTCAATATGATGCATGTATGTGGACAACAAAGGAAAGCATGATTCAAAGAATTCAAGTTGTGAATTTTACCTCTTTTTTGGAGATTTTGTGCAACCTACCAAGTGCTTTGTTCCAGAAATGATTTGATGCTTTGGACACCCTCAAATGACCTCTTGGATGCTTTTAGGATGATTGGAATCAGCTGGTACCTGCAAAAACACAAATTGTCCCTTTCTTGCAAAAGGGGTTAAAAGTGACCAAAATAGCAACTCTCTCAAATGGTGTTCCAGATGGGGGGAACCATTTGGGACAGTTCAAGGATGATATTTGGAGTGTGTTTGAGGTTTTATCTGGTTTGGAAAGTGACCGAATCAAGACATGGCTTGAAAATGCAAAGAAGTCCAATTTTGAGGTTTTGAGAGGTGACTTTGTGATGTTGTGATTACAGGTCACTTTTGATAGTTTGGACAGCTTACATATGATATATGTGAGGTGTGTGTGTGATTAGTTTGAGTGGAATTGCTCTCTAACTCAAAAACTCTGAATTACTTGCTTTGGAAGGCAAATTTGAGGTGAAAGAAGAGATTTTGAGGAAAGCATCTATTTGATGGCTTTGGTGTACTCAAACTGAGCACAAATGAGCTCTATTTATAGTAGAGCAAGTTTGTTTTTGGATCCACAGTGAATGGCAACTGCAGCAGAGGTTTGGCCAATGTTGTCCAATGAAAATCCAAGTCTCCTCTAGCCATTGACTAGAGGTTAGGGCACAGGCTGCTGGTTCCCTAGTTGTTGGAGGAGTCTTGACTGAATTAAGTTGCAAATGTGTCAGTCCATGCCACCTCTAAGCATCCATTAAATGCTTCAATCCAAAATTGGAGTTTTGTCCCTCTTTTAGGCATTTCTAGGTTTGGCATGCTACTTCTTGTTCCAAGGACTTTGGAGGCTTGGCTCAGTGATTGTCCCCTTTAGATTTGATCCTCAGATGTGTTCAAAATGATGACAAGGCTTAAAAATTCGTGTAGCGCAAGAAATGTGCAAATCTGCCCCATGAAAAATTCAGCTGCAGCAAGCCTTTTTGTAAAATCCATAACTCCCTGCTCGAGTATGCTACATGGATGTTCTAGGACTTTCTGGAAAGCTGAGATGATGTACTTCAACTTTCATGTTTGACCTCAGACCTAGTTTAACTTGAATCATGGAGAAAAACAGCCTTGAAGTTGGGACATTCTTGCTGGAAAAATATTAGTGATGTCCTATGCAATGTTGGAACATCAGACAACTTTGAACATTAATAATTCCAAACTTTAATCACTTGTATCTTTTAATCCACTATGATATTTTGAGTTGAAGTGAATTGCATCTTTGATGCTTGTCTTGCATGGTGACAAAGCTTGAAAATTGGGTGGCACAAGAAAAGTGCACAAAATCTGTCCTAAAAAAATCAGCTCGAGCAAGGCCTGTTGTGAGGTTCATAACTCCTTGCTCAAGTTGAATTAATGGGAGTTCTTATACATTTTGGAAAGCCCTAATGACATACTTTAACTTTGATGTTTGACTTTGGTCTTGGTTCAGCTTGCAAAGTCATAAAAAATGGTCTTGAACTTGTGTAGTCAAATCTGTCATAAAAGCTGTCATGAAAATTCTGCTTTATCTATGCTTTTTACAAAAATCATATCTCCTTGCTCGAGTATGTTACAAGGACGTTCTAGGACTTTCTGGAAAGATGAAATGATGTACTTCAACTTTCATGTTTGACCCCAGATCTGGTTCAACTTGGATCATGGAGAAAAACATCCTTGAAGTTGGGGCATTCTTGCTGAAAAAATATTAATGATGTCCTATGCAATGTCAGAACATTGGACATTAAGAATTCCTAACTTTGATCACTTATATCTTTCAATCCTTATGATATTTTGAGTTGATTCCTTCTACAATGTTGAAGTATCAAATACCCTCTTTAAAAGTAGATCTTACTCAAAATCAATGGATGCTTGGATCAATAGTTACAACCTTGAAAAGTTGTGCACTTGAACATGATTTTAACTTAGAAAAAATTTCTAAGTTTCTTTCAATTTGATCAATTTTTCAATTTTGCATGATTTCTTGATTTAAATTTGATCAAATTAAATCATCCATCATATTTTCTTGAGTAATGGCTTGTGAAGCTCATAGTTGACCAAAAAGTTAAACTTTGACTTTCTGTGTCAGTTGACTTTGTATTAGATGAACTTGAGGCTTGATCCACTTGAAATGTTGCACTCTTGTGCTTAATTCTTGATGTGGGAGTCCTCTTGATCCTTTGTGGATGTTTGAGAGGTTAGACAAGTTGAAGATCATGTCATTCCTTGATTTATCCTTTGTCTAAAGGCTCTGAGAGGGTTTGAAACCCTAGTTTGATTGTAGTGAATGCTCACCCATCTTTGGGGAGACTAATGAGGTACAAAGGTACATCCATATTGTGCTGATGATTTGTACCATGATGGGAAATCTTAGTGGTCAAAATTTGGGGTATGACATCCATACCGACAGATGATGTCCTTCTTGATAAATCTGGCTACCACTTGTCTGGTGACGTTGGCAAATGAGGCAACTTCCACCCACTTCGTGAAATAATCAATGGCAACCAAGATGAAACGATGCCCATTAGAAGCAGTAGGTTCAATCTTTCCGATCATACCAATGCCCCACACGGCAAAGGGCCAAGGTGATGATAATACATTCAGAGGAGTAGGCGGTACATGCACCTTATCAGCATAAATCTGGCATTTATGACATTTCTGGGCGTATTTGAAACAATCAGATTCCATAGTCATCCAATAATACCCCGCTCTCAGCAGCTTTCTAGCCATAGCATGCACATTGGCATGGGTACCGAAAGATCCTTCATGGACTTCCTCCATTAACAGGCTTGCCTCGTGTTCATCAACACAACGCAGCAAGACCATGTCAAAGTTCCTCTTGTACAGTACATCGTCTTTATTTAAAAAGAAATTTCCGGCCAACCTCCTCAGAGTCTTCTTATCTTTGGTGGGCGCACCCCTTGGATACTCTTGATTCTTCAGAATAACCTTAATATCTTGATACCAAGGTTTGCCATCTGATACGTCTTCAATTGCAAACACAAAAGCTAGTCTATCCAGACGCATGATTCTGATCGAAGGAGTTTCATTCCAACGATTCCCCTGATACATTGAAGATAACGTTTCCAACACATCTGCCATCTGATTCTCCACCCGAACTATATGATGGAAATCGACTCTGTCAAAGAACGGTAACAACCTTCTGGCATAGTTGTTATAAGGCACCAAGTTCGCTTGACGAGTTTCCCATTCTCCAGTGATCTGATTAACTACCAACGCGAAATCACCATAAACATTGAGGTTCTTGATTCTCAAATCAATTGCTTCTTCTAACCCCATGATGCATGCTTCATACTCCGCCTTATTGTTGGTGCATATGAACGTTAATCAGGCAGTGAAAGGTATATGAGAACCTTTCGGAGTTGTAATGACTGCCCCGATTCCGTTACCGTATGAATTAACAGCCCCATCAAACACCAACTTCCATTGGGACCCAATTTCTGGCCCTTCATCAGGTAGAGGCTCTTCACATTCTTTCATCTTCAGATACATAATGTGCTCATCAGGAAATTCGAACTTCATCGGTTGATAATCCTCAATTGGTTGTTCAGTGAGATATTCTGACAAAACACTTCCCTTGATGGTTTTTTGGGAAACATATTGAATATCGTATTCTGTCAAAACCATCTGCCAACGGGCTATTCTTCCAGAAAGCGCCTTCTTTTCAAACACATACTTGATCGGATCCATCTTTGAAATCAAGAGGGTTGTGTGCTTTAACGTATACTTCCTCAAACGCTTAGCTGCCCAATCGAGTGCACAACATGTTTTCTCCAGCATCGAGTACCTTGACTCACAATCAGTAAATTTCTTACTCAGGTAGTAGATGGCATGCTGCTTTCTACCTGACTCGTCGTGTTGACCGAGGACACACCCTATTGAGTTCTCAAGAACCGTAAGATACATAATCAATGGCCTTCCTAGCACTAGCGGCATAAGGACCGGAGGTTCCTGCAAATATTCTTTTATTTTTTCAAACGCCTTTTGACAATTTTCGTTCCACCTGACCGCCTGATCTTTTCTTAACAACTTGAATATCGGTTCACACGTGGCTGTAAGATGAGAGATGAGTCTAGCAATGTAGTTCAACCTCCCCTAAGAAACCACAAACCTCTTTTTCGTTTCTTGGTTCAGGCATTTCTTGAATGGCTTTTACTTTAGCAGGGTCAACCTCGATACCTCTTTCGCTGACAATAAACCCAAGTAACTTTCCAGATCTCACCCCGAAGGTGCACTTGTTCGGATTCAACCTCAGTATAAACTTTCTTAACCTTTCAAACAAATTCTGAAGATTAACCAGATGTTCTTCCTCCGTCTGTGACTTCGCAATCATGTCATCAACATAGACCTCGATCTCTTTGTGAATCATATCATGAAAGGGATTCACCATCGCCCGCTGATAGGTTGCCCCAGCATTTTTTAATCCAAAGGGCATCACTTTGTAACAGAATGTTCCCCACGGTGTTATGAACGTTGTTTTCTCCATGCCCTCTGGGGCCATCTTGATTTGGTTATACCCAGAGAAGCCATCCATGAAGGAAAACACAGAATACTGAGCGGTGTTGTCCACTAACACATCAATGTGAGGAAGCAGGAAGTCATCTTTTGGGCTTGCTCTATTCAGATCTCTGTAATCAACGCACATCATGACCTTTCCGTCCTTCTTAGGTACAGGTACAATATTAGCAACTCACAGAGGATAATTTGTTACAGCAAGAAACCCAGCATCTAACTATTTCTGAACCTCTTCTTTGATCTTGACAGACATTTCCGGTTTCGTCCTTCTCAGCTTCTGCTTAACCGGAGCACATCCTTCTTTGAGCAGCAGCCGGTGTACCACGATGTCAGTGTCGAGCCCAAGCATGTCTTGGTAAGACCAGGCGAAGATATCCACATACTCTCGGAGCATTTCAATCAATCTTCCCTTGACAGTGTCTTCCAAAGCAGCCCTAATCCGTACCTCTTTCTTTGCGTCCTCGGTTCCCAAATTAACAACCTCGATTTCCTCCTGATGAGGCAGAATGACCTTTTCCTCCTGTTTTAACAGCCTGGCTAATTCCTCTGGTAAGGAACAATCTTCATCAGTCCCCTCTTCAGCCTGATATATGGGATTATCGAAGTCATATCGAGCCATAGCTGAATCATGAGGGGTGGAATCTGAACAAGGAAACCTGCATGATTAATGATATATGTTTATTATGGATGCATCAAGAAAAAGCATACAAAAACATTCAAGCCCTACAAACAAGAATCACTACGTCTTGGCCAGAACGTAGGATTAACATAGATGACAAACAGGAACAATTACTCTGGTCCGGTCACTTGAATGGCTCTTTCTGATGACCAGTTGAGAAGGCTCTAACTTGGGACACATGGGCGGATCCAACTATCCATATCACAATCACTATCCCCCTCTTCGTCAATAGCATTGACTCTGTCGAAGAACACACCGGCACTGGTGAAACGAACTGGCCCATAGAACTTGGGAGGCTCTTCAGGACGCCTGGGTGGCTTATAACCTAGTCCATGAGTATTCCGCTTTTCCTGGACATCAATAATCTGACCCCACTTTTGTGAATCGCCGGCTTCAACTACGGCCCGAGCATCTTTGAAGGAAGACATAGAAATCTCCGGCTGATGTACCACTATAGGCTGAACCACTTCAGATTGGCTACCTTCCTTGAGAGGCTTCTCAGTGATCTTCATTGCTTCGAAACTCTGACATAGAGTTTCATGTATTTCGCCATCTACCTCCACATACTTGAAAGTAGATAGCTGGCTTATCATGATATCCTCTTCTCCACAAACCGTCACCACATGTCCGTCTACCATGTACTTTAACTTTTGATGCAATGTAGACATCACAACCCCAGCACTGTGAATCCATGGACGACCCAGCAAACAGCTGTAGGCAGGTTGGATGTCCATGATATAGAAGGTAGCATCGAAAACCTCTGGCCCAACCTTAATTGGTAGCACAATCTCACCGAAAACAGACCTCTTCGAGCCGTTGAAAGTGCACACCACCAAATCACTAGGTGTGCATATCAACCCTCGGGTGTCCAGCTTCATCAAGGCTTTCTTAGGCAGAACATTCAAAGAGGATCCAGTATCCACAAGCACATGAGACATCAACAATCCACGGCACTCAACAGAAATATGCAAGGCATTATTATGGCATCTCCCAGCTGGAGTCAAGTCAACATCAGTAAAACCCAAACCATTACCCGCATTAACATGGGCCACTACCCCCTCCAACTGATTAACTGAGATCTCCTGGGGTACGTAAGCAGCATTCAGTACTTTCAGTAGTGCGTTTCGGTGTGCCTCGGAACACAATAACAGGGACAAGATAGAAATCTTGGACGGAGTCTGATGCAATTGATCAATGATTTTATAATCACTTTTCCGAATCAGTTTCATAAACTCTTCTACGTTCTCGGAGAAAGAATTATCAGTCGGCCCTGCCGTGGAGTCATTCACTACTGGCGCTTGCACAGAACTACCTATAACCTGCTTCCTTTTGTCTTGTTTAGAACTACCAGCTTGATCATCTGAAGGGATAAGGACTCTACCACTTCTCGTGATAGCCCCTGCCTCATTATTGTTTTCAACACAAGAGTTCACTACAGAAGTTCCCACCAGTTCTTGTTTCTGTCCATTAACGAACACTTCGGCTCCATAGTTCCAAGGAATGGCCTTGGTGCTCTCATATGGTACGAGTCTGGGAGCTATAATAATAACCGGCGCTGGTCTTACCGGCCCTGAAATAGTGATTATTTTAAAAAGGATAGTAATGGTAGCAACCTCATTTCTTCTGCTAACAACTTTTTTCTGTTGGTCACACCGGTCAAACTGTAATCGACCTTCATCTATCAGCTTTTGAATTCCTGATTTCAACAAACCACACCCATTCATTTGCGACATACAATCTGAATAATTCTCATCACATCCGGGGGACACCCCACCCCTTAATAACCTCTCCTTTACCACCATCAAAGGAGTCCTTAATTTATTAACATCCATAACCAAATTTAAAGATTCATTTTCCTCTAACACGGCATTAACGCTCGGCCTGCCATGGTTCGGTATTGGGTTTTGGATGACATTTGGCCCATCATTTGAAAAGTTAATGGCCTTTGAATCCACCAAGTCTTGGACTACGTGCTTAAAAGCTTTGCAGTCTTCAATATAGTGTCCGGGTGCCCTAGAATGAAAGTCACAGTGAGCGTTAGGATTATAACCCGAAGGTGGATTACCGGTGGGGGGAGCTAGAGTCCTTTTCTGGATTAACTGCAACTGTAGCAAATGCTGAAACAACTATGAATACGGTAGAGGTGGAGTATCAAAATGTCGGTTCTGTTTAGGCCTTGGCTGATATTGGCGCGGAGCCTGATTTTGCTGCTGCTGAGGTGGAAGCGCTGCAGGAATTGTCACTGAAGCTACCTGCTAGTTCTAACTCTAATGCTGCTTTCCTTTGCCTTGGTAAGACAACACAGAATTGGCTTCTTCCTTTTTCTTGTAATTAGCATAGGGTTTCTTCCCTTGACCAGAAAACGACCCATCATTACATGCTACCTTCCCCGCTTTGATTCCACTCTCTAACATTTCCCAGACCATGATCAAATCAGCAAACTTGCCTGACGTGCAAGGTAGCAGTTTCTCATAATAACGTCCCGGCAAAGCATCCATAAACAAATTCAGCATTTCCTTTTCCAACATAGGCGGCTGTACCTTTGCCGCTAGTTCACGCCATCTCTGCGCATATTCTTTGAAGCTTTCATTATTCTTTTGAGACATATTCTGTAGCTAGGTCCTGTTGGGAGCCATATCAGTATTATATTGTTAATGTTTGATAAAGGCCTCGACCAACACTCTCCAATTACAGACATGGCATCTCTCTAGTTGCATGTACCATTCTAAGGATGCCCCAGATAGGCTGTCCTGAAAGAAATGCATCAGCAATTTCTCATCTTTTGAATACGCAACCATCTTCCTCGCGTATGCCCTGACATGCGTCTTGGGACAAGTGGTACCATTGTATTTCTCAAAAGTGGGCACCTGAAATTTGTGCGGAATTATAACTCCGAGAACCAGCCCCAAATCTTCCAAATCCATTCCTACAGAATTCTGATTCACCACACCCCTTAGTTGTTCTTCAATCAGTCTGAACCTTTGATCATTATCCACCTGAGGAGTAGCATCAACACCTTGCATAGAAAAAATGTCGTCCTGTTGGTCATCATAACGACGGCCATGAACAGCGCAAACACTATTCCCTCCTCTGACAACAGAGGGAATCACCACCTGCTCTCCTCTGCCCGGAGGTATCACAACACCAGGAATGGGGATCTCTATGCCCACAGGACCTCCCTGAGCACCATTACCAACAATGCCATTATGAACTCCACCATGAAGAACCCCGTCTTCATCCACTCTTGCCACTAAGGGTTGGACCAGAGTCCTCAGTTGCTCTTGCCCCTAGGCAACACCTTGCATCAGCTCCATGAATTGGTCTATACGGGCCTGCATGGCAGCCATATCAACCTGCACCTTCTCCATAATTCTCTTCTGATTTGATCTAGTAGAATACCGGTGAATTGGCTGGTTATCAATCCTGCCTGTAACCAAATAAAGGTTAGAAAAACCCGGGACGAGCACCTGCTATGCAAAAAAATAATTATGCAAATGCAAATGCAAATGAACGTGTTTGAATATTTGCAGGGCGATCCACCCCTTGATTCCAGTTTAAAGACAAGATAGGATGAAACCGCCGCTCATATATAAATCAGAGAAACTCGTTGTCAGAGATTACAACCCAAGATAACATAATAAGTCTGAAACAAAAAAAGCAAAGATCCCAGCCAACAACTCTGGTGGTGACCCAAAATACAAAGAAAAACAAACTACAGAGTATCACCCAGTGCCTAAGCTAGAGCCTTCACCCCTAGGCCTCTTCACTTCAGCTCGTATCTTCAGCTCTTCTACGGTTGATATGGCCTCATTCAGTCGTTCTTCAACTGCGTGTCTTTGGAACGTCCCTGATAAGATCTCCTCGTCTTTCTTCCTGAGCTTCGTCTTTAAACTCTCGATCTGCTCCAAATACTTATCTTCTTTCTGCTTGTTGGCTATGATTGCAGTATCTCGGTAAGCATTGAACTTGTGAATTTTTGACCAAGCCTTGGCTAGGTCTTCCTTCTTGGATTTGAGAATCCTGCTAACACCTTTTAGAGCTTGCCCTACCTTTTGTCTAGCTGTGACCTCTTCGACTAGCTCTTTTTCTTTCTTAGCGAGAAGCTCTGTCTTCAACTTGGCGACATGAACAGCTTCACCTCGCTCATGCTTTAACTGGTAGATTTCTCTTTGCAGCTCACCGTTCTCCTCTCGAAGCTTCTCCTTTTCAGCCCACAGTTTGTTATACTTCTCTATCTCAATTGTGGTCGGAGATTCAATCAGCAGGGGGTAAGATGGAGGGTCTCTACAGAAACGTAGGAGTACATTCTCTACTCTCCTCTGAATCCAGTCCTCGTATGCAAGGAAGGCTTTGTTGCTACACTTTCCAAAAGAAGTCTTTCCTTTCTTGTGGCGATCTCTCCAAGCATTTTCAGCTTCTTTTAACACTTCCAGGTTGGCTTCCCCACTCACATATAGAGACTCTTGAACATCTTGATCTTTTGGCGACTCTTTCAAAGCATACCCAAATTGCCTAACAGCAAGAATAAGGTTATAATTAATTCCCCCTTTCCTTCCTATTAGAGGTACGTTTGGGTAACCCCCACAACTAATTAGGATCTCCGGGCCCAGCAAATCACGATTGATCCAAATCAAGTTGTCAGCCCTTAATCCCATTAATCTCCTTAACCAATCCAATGTTTCTTTGGTGTCTACGAATGCCCCAGCTTTGGGAAGGCGATCGGCAAACCACTTGTAGAAAATTGGAGCACAAAAGTAAAGAGGTCCTCCTCTCCTCTTCTCATTCTTACAGTGTATTGAATAGTACAGATCCCCAAGCAAGGTAGGTACCGAATTCTTCGTGGTGAATATCCAGGCAGCGTGCATGTCTACAAAATCCTTCACATTAGGGAACAACGTCGTTCCATAAACACACATAGCCAGGATTGCATTGAACACCGACCAACACGTAGCCTTAGCACAAATAACAGCCTGCTCGATCAAAAACTTCGTGTGAAAACCTTAATAACCTCCTTTACTCGCAACATTTTTCTTCAGCAAAGACTGATCCAGACGTAAAGCAGCAGTAACCTTTTCCAGATTGGGAAACTCCTTAGAAGGGTAGAAGGGAACTTCTTCTTTGACAGAAACATCCAAAATGAGAGCATACTCTTCCAATGTCGGAGCTAAAAGATGATCAGTAAACAGAAAACACCACAAGTGAGGGTCATAGAACTGCACCAGAGTGTGCAGAGCCCTGAACTCATAGTTGGTAACATCTCGGGTGAAACTCAGAATCCTCCCATATTCTCCTCTAAAGTCTGCCAATACCCCGGGTTTTGCCATAGTGAAGATCTTGTGAACAACATCTAGATGAAGCTCTGGGAACTTGTACGGGATGATATTCTTTCTCTCTTCAGTGCTAGTATTCATCATGGACAGTCTTCGGACAACCGGAATCAAAGTTAGGATGCAACCCTACAAATGAACAAACATGTTAGAATGCAAAATGATGATGCAAATGCAAACATGGGATCAAGGTATCCATAAAGCTCTGAACCACTGTTGTTCTGCTGACTGAATAAAACCCCAAATATCAGAAACCCAAAAATCCAAAATAACGACCCATTCAAACTGCCAGATAAATCAGGATGATAACAGTACACTGATGAGAAATCCAGAAAACCAGGTAGGTTGAAGGCCAAACTCACCTGCAAACCTGCAAACACCCATCACCTCTCACATGTGGGTTCTAGAAAGCGGGGTCTTCAGTCTCGGATTCTCGATTTGAGAAGCAATAGTACATTCATCCCCGGGGTACAATACTATCACCAAACAAAGAGGTCGTCCACTGATTCCCCCAAAAATAAGGTCATTCTATAGTAAGTTCCCAGCATTGGGTCCTCAGATCGACAAGTGTAATGGGTTTGCCATTTCTGGACTGTCATTATCACATACCGGGAGGAGAGGCGTTGCTAAGTCCTCGGGAGACGGTCGCCAGAGTCGACAGTTTTCCAGGTTATATTCCATCGTCTGCCCCAAATGCGCAGGATAGAATATTACCAAGGAAACCTCGTCTGGATGTGGAGTTTTCATGTATAAAAAGTCTGGCCAAATGCCAAACAAGTCACACTACTTTCTACGTTAATCATAGGTGTATGCTCAAGCCTGGGTATTGGGCTTTTCTCTCAGGAATCCAACCCACCCTACAAACAGAAAATTCAGCAGCAGAACAGTACAGTATATGATGAAATGCAATGCAATAAATACGGTAAAAACAGTAATACAGTAATATATAATAAAATAAAGCGCAACAGTAAACACCCAATGAAAATAAACAGACAAGCGCTAGGATTGACTCGCAAAAGGGGATGGACCAGCCAGAGGTCTATCTATCCCCGGCAGAGTCGCCAGCTGTCGCTCCCGAGGATTTGCATCCATGGTACAAACGCGAAAGTGGCGCGGAAAGCAGAGTCGCCAGTAATGTGTATTTATCCCAAGAGAGGAAAAGGAAACACTGCGTAAACCTGAGGGAAGGGAAAGAGCATGGTCTCGCGACCAAGAGAAACGGGTAAGGGAGGCGGTTACGCGAAGTGAATGTGTTAGCACCCCACACGTCCATCGTACTCGATGGGATCCACACTTGTTGTCTCGATCAAAGGGTGTCGTCATCTGGAGCTCCACTGCTACTGGAAACGAGAAGAAACAGGAACGGAAAGGAACGAAGAAACGAAGAAAAAAAGAAAAAAAAGTGACTCAATAGGACATCTCTCGTCCTATGCCAACGTATTCCCTCGTGCAATGGGAAAGTCAGAGTCAACGTAGTTCGGACACGAACTAGGAGGGAGGTTGCTCGCCAAGACATCGCCGTCTTGTGCCTACGTATCCCCAATCACACGAGAGAGAGGAAATCAGAGCAGTCGTAGTTCGACCTAACGAGGTCAGTTAGTGTTTTTTATAAGCGACGTTAGATTCGCGTCCGGTAGTTAGGGTCGATGCCTGTTTGCGACGAGACGGAAATAACGTGCCCTTTTCTGAAAATGATTTGAGATTAACGATCCCAAAGGATAAAAAAGGTTTGAGTTTGTTTTTTTGTGTTTTAGACAGAAGTGGATTGAAATTAGTTCGTAACTTACATTGCACTAAAGTCTACCATGCGAGAACGAGTGAATCGCATGGTCGCCCCCAAATGGGACGTATGCTAAACACTCTAGAAGAGGAGGGGGGACCCCTCGTTCTTCATTTCCTACATTTAAGGCTCGAGTGCAATATTCGTTATATTTATTAAGTGTTTTAGAAGTGTTATGAGATGAGATGAGAAGACTCAAAGAAAACACTAAGGGGAAACTAAATGCTCCTAATGTTGTCATGCAAAGGTGGCCCTATAGTTGAGGTTGAAAGGGAAACGTCTACCTAAGTTAGCATGCAAAGGGAAGTCTAATGCTAATCCTACTCCAAGCTTAATCGAAAATTAAGTTGGACTAGGTAGCTCTAAGGGAGTGAATCCAAGACTTAAACAAGTCTTGAGATTCAAGGGAAGGAAAGAGTGAAAGAGAAGGAGAAGAAAAAGTGAGTAAAACAAACAAACAGTAGCTACAACAGCGCATCTGCAATAACACAGCAGTAAAAAGCAGCACACAAGCAAAACAGCTTTCCACAGCTCACAATTCAGCACAAAGATAGGTGTAAAATGTCAACCAGCAGCACATACAACAGCATACAAGCATATAGACGGCAGTAGAAACAGAGCAGCATATGATTCGCTTGAATACAACTCAAACATGGCAAAGCAAGCATGCATCAAGCATTACATTTCACAATTAATCATGATCACAATCACGTCATACACCATGGTACACAATACTTGAATTCATCATGAAACAATGCACATCATTTGATAATGAACAAGTCAAAACAAGCATGCATCTCATGAAGTTAAGTGCAAGCAATCATGTTCAAACAAACAACTCCAGCAACATTAATAACAAGTCACAAACAACATGCTCAAGAAGTGTGTGCTATGTGTTCATCGCATCGGGAACGCAACATCGCAAACATGATCATAAACGATAAAAATCTAAGAGTCGCGTGTCGGAAAATTGTGCACATACAATGGTGTGAGGTGCAACATCATCAAAGCAGTCATTATATGAGTATCATATCAATCCATGAAGATTAAAAGTGAAACGGGATCAAAACATGCTCAAAAATGCACAAAAAACTCACTCTGCAGCAGTGTTAATCGATTAACCAATTGCAGTGCAATTGTGTTAATCGATTAATAGCTCTGAATACGCACATTTTGTACTGGTTAATCAATTAACCTAATTGTACTGCAATAGGTTAATCGATTAACACTGTAAAATCAGCACAAAATCAGTTTGAAAAATCACTTCCAGCAGCAAAAGCACTTATCCAATCATCTCCAATGATCATGTAATCAACAATGCACGAAAATTAAGTTCAGAAACAACATTCAAACATCAATTAAATTCAATAATCATCAACGTCCACAATCAAGATCAACCAAATGAATCAAAACACATCAAAATTCATGGATCTACATTGTATAAGTTGCAATTAAGCTAAAATGAGTATGGATCTGAAATTAACCAACCTACAAAGCTGAGATTTGCTTTGGTAAGTGTTGTAAACAGAAATGGATGAATTCAAGTAGAGAAATCCAAGATCCACAAGCTTCTTACACTCAAAAGTTGAAGATCCACGCAATAAGCAACCAAAGCTCCAAAATCACTTTCAATAATCACTTCTGAAAAATCAGAACTAGATCCAAACTAAAATCCAAGTTGAAAAGCTGAAATGTAGTGATGATGAGAGGCTTTAGCTCAAGAATTAACAAGTTCCAATGAAGAACTTGTTAATCTTTGAAAGAGAGCTTTGAGTGTGGTTGAAAAATGGAGGTTGAGGATGAAAAAGTGAGAGAGAATTGAGAGAATTCTGAAAATTGGGAGTGAAAATATGATCTAGGGTGAAGAGGTTTGGAATGAATTGGTTTAAATAACCCCTAGGTTAGGAGTTAAGTTTGGGTTTGGAGTGAGGTTAAGTGAGTGGAAATTGGGATGAAATGTGAATTAGGAAAGGAAATGTGGAAATGGAGTGGAAAGAATTTGAATTTTTGAATGGAAAATCAAATCTCTAGATCCTTCTACTGATGTGTAAAATTAAAATGGATGATTAAAAAATTGGGTTAAAAAGAAACAGCTCTGAAAATGCAGCATTTGGGCAAAATTCACAATGGTTAAACGATTAACCTAATTGCACTGCAATTGGTTAATCGATTAACACATTCAAAATTTGAAGTTTTGCGCCAAAAGGAGGGAAACTTGGATATTCGTCTAGTTCTACCCGTTCTGAACCACAATAGACCTCTGAAACTTGCCATTTGATATTACCACTGGAATACACTTGAAATATGCCGTGAAATGTTTTTTCGCACTCGGATTAAACTGCTGATAACAACTGTCTGGTGTTGAATAACTGATCAAAAATTGACTGCCGGAGTTTCTGATCATCCAATCATTTAATGAGCAAAATAAATGCTCAAAAGGCTTGGAAAGCTATCTGCTTGGCTCTGAACACTATTAAAAATCATACTGGAACTGATGACGCCGTGAGCTGCTGAAAGAAAACCTTGATCCCATGCCCAAAAGAAATATGCAAATGCAAAAATGACAATGCAAATGAAATGAAGCATAAGCCAACAGGGTTAGAAACAGTAGGGCAAATTTTGAGGTGTTACACTATGAAGGCTATATTAAAGGGTTTTGAGCTCATTTCCGGTTTGAAGATTAACATTGGCAAAAGCTCGTTGTTTGGCATTGGAGTTGGAGAGTTCTATCTAATAGCGGCAAAACGGTTTCTTGAGTGTAGGATCGACTCTTTCCCATTCAAGTTCCTTGGTGTGTTTGTAGGAAGCAACCAGAGAAGAATCGCATTTTAGAAACCAATGTTAGATTGTTTGAAGGCGTGACTTTCTAGATGGAAAGGTAGATTACTCTCCATTGGTGGGAGGGTGTCCCTCCTTAATTCGGTTCTTTCAAAATTACCCATTCATTTTTTATCCTTTTTCAAAGTTTTGAAGATTATGATGAAATCGATGGTGGCTATTCAAAGACATTTTCTTGGTCAGGGCATAGTTTGTCTCGCGGCATAACTTGGGTTAGTTGGAGACCTGTTTGTAGAAATAAGGAAGATGGTGGTTTGGGCATCAAGGATATTGACTTATTTAATAAATCCTTAATATCCAAATGGTTGTGGAGATTTGTTAACGAAGACGGCGCGATTTGGTCTGAGATTCTCGAAAGCAGATATGGTTGTTTTCTCAATTCTATTTTAGCTAATTCTACTTTTGGTGTTGGTAAGAATCTTTCTCTTTGGTGGAAAGATTTGATGGCCATTAGGGAAGGGGTGAATGCTGGAAATTTTGCATACTCTCTTTCTCACAAACTTGGCATGGGCAATAAGATCATGTTCTAGTTTTCCATCTGGTTGGGTGATCGCCCTTTGAAGTTGATGTTCCCAGACCTGTTTTAGTGCTCCAAGTTGAAATTTGGCATTGTGCATCAATTCGGGCATTGACAACATGGCTCTTAGGATTGGTCTTTGAAGAGTTGTGTCACTTTGGATGTGCCACAGTTGCGTGTTTCGCTACAGGATCTGTCCATACTGTTGCAGGACGTGTCTCCGGTTCATGACGAGGAGGATCGTATGGTATGGCCGCTTGATGCTTCCAAGCAGTTCACTGTCAAGTCTCGGTACAAAAAACTACTACATTTGCGTAATGAGGGTCTTGAGGATTTGGTCGTTATTCCGGCTTTGCGTCTTGTTTGGAAAGTTGATGCCCCCATTAAAGCTAAGGTGTTCATGTGGAGATTGCTTCTTGATAGACTCCCAACGCAGAGTAACTTGGTGCATCGCGACATTATTTATAACCCTCACGATCGGGTTTGTGTATTCTGCTTCGAGTGTGGCGAATCTACTGATCACCTTTTTTTGGGTGTGGAAAGATGCAACTTGTTTGGAGGAGTATTGGTTGTTGGATGGGGTGTCCGTCGGCTTCGGTGAGAGTGTTAGTGATCATCTTTCTCGTTGGATTCATGTGTTACTTGGTAAGGTGGAAATTTTAAATGCGCTAGGTCTTTGGATTATTGTTTGTTGGTGCATTTGGTGGGGGCGGAATCAAATTCTCTTCCATGACGAAATTGGTAATTCAGAGCTTTTAGTACATAGGATTCTACTTTTGTCTTGGTGGTGGCTGCTCAAAAGGGATAAACACAATTCCATTTGTACTTATTACGGATGGTGTAAATTCCCTTGTATTTTTTATAGTCATAGGTTGCGATCTTTTGTTGATTTCTATTGTTAGTTTCGTGCCAATCTATAGTGGTTGATTGTAAATGGGTTGGGATACCCCTAGTATCCCCGTTGAATCAATTTTGCTTATAAAAAAACACTTACTAGAAAATTTATGGAAATATTGGATATTATAGTTAGGAGGAAGATCAATTTCAGGTGCCTACAAGAGACTAAGTAGACAAGTGAAAAGGAGAGGAAATTAGACAATCGAGATTCAAGCTTAGGTATACCGGAAAAGTTATTGATTATTGAATTTTTGAAAGTTGGTTCATTGAATGGTGTTGAATGTGGTGAACTTGATGTTTATGAATGGGGATGAAGGTTAGAGATAAGTTTGTGTTATGAAGAGTCAAAGATGGAGGTTTAGGTGAAGGCTTATGAATGATTTTAGAGGTTTTTTGTATAAATTTGGTAGTTATGCTTTATGATGAAGAATGATGAATATGGTTGTTTGGTGTCAATTGGATTATGTGAGAGGGTGAGTATTATGTGTAATATGTAATGTTTTCATGTGTGAGGGTGAGAGGGAGTAGATCTTCAAATGGTATATTGATGTGTATTTTATACTAGGGAGACTACGTTAAAATATTAGTTGGAATATTAAAAGTGAATCAATGATAAAATAAAAGTTTATAATGTAAATAAGTTTTGACTAAAAATAACAATATTTTCTTGATTTTGTACAAAAATAGAACATTTACTTTTTCAGTTGAACTATATTTTTTGAAGTCATATGTGACTTATATTTTGTCAGTACTCAATGGCCAAATGCACAATATATATTTTGTCAATGGCAGATTTTATACAATAACAGGTGCTTTATTTAGTTTTGAATTTTAATGTAGAATTTTAATTTTAATGTAGATTATGTACAATAAATATTTTGTCAATGGCATTTTCTGTACAATGGCAGAGTCTGTACAATGATAGATTTTTTCAATGTAGATTTTGAAGGATTATTGATGAACAATCATGTTTATTTTTTCTTACTGTTTATGCATAGATAGGAGCAGAATGGAAGGAAAGAGAGGAGCAGAATTTGAAATTTTTAAGTGGTTCAAAACTCATGTCCTAGCAGAATTTGAAGTTTTTGAATGGTTCAAAACTCATGTCCTAGAATCAAAGCTGGAAACTGACATTGAACATCAGGAGCTTGTAAGTAATATATACAAACTAAGCATATACTGTTTAAATACTTATATCCATAATTGTAAGATTCGAATTCAATTTATACATGCTTTAAAAACTAGAATATCAAGGAGTCCCTGTATTTGTGGGCAAACGCTAGAATATTATTGTTAAGCTTATGTTTCCTAATTTTGTTTTTTTAGAATTGGTAGGTAATTTTCATAATAATGTAAAGCTAACTTTGTGAAGTTAGAATTGTCTTTTTATAAGCTCAGGAGATAGCATCTTTATTTTATGCAGGACATATGGTCATTTTAAAATAATTAATGCAGGAGTTTTTATGCATATGGTTGCTCATTTGGATGTAGTGCTCACTTTTGTCACTTGGGGGAAAGGTGAAGGACAGTGACATCTCCTTTCTAATTAATGCAGACCTCTTTGTAAGTGAAATGAATATATGTCTTTGAAAGTTTAATACATAACTTGAGCAATTCTAGTTAGTACTATATATATATATATATATATATATATATATATATATATATATAATTGATATACAGCTTGCTAATGCTAGAAACTTTGGACAAGAGTCCAACCACAATCACAGCAAGAACAACTTGGTCCTGGAAAAGTTGATTGAAGATAAATGTGGAAGGCCATTGATAGTAGTTATATATATAACTTGTAGTAACTTGTTGTAATTTGGATTTATGCTGATGTTGAATCTATTTTGAAGTAATTTGAATTTATGTTGAATTTTATTGAGGCCATTGATAGAATATTGAATGACAGGTCATTGGCTTTGTTGAATTTAAATTCTTTGTAATTTGGATTTATGTTGGGTTTAGTTTGTAGTAATTTGTATCTTAAAATGTGTTATTGGGCTTAACAAAAAATCAACCCAATAACCCGATTTAACCGATTATGTTAACCCGTGGCCCGTCCTAACCCAACCCGTCAAAACCGATTAAGAAAATGGGCGAAATTGGGCTTATATTGTTCAACCGCGGGTTGGGATGGTTGAGACTTATGGGCCCGAAACCGCCCAACCCGGCCCGTTGTCCAGCCCTAGTGACGTGGTATACGCATCGCAACCCCCCCCCCCCCCACCCTTTTTGTCACATGTATATTACGTCACTATATCACGTGGTTAATGACATTTTTTCTTGGAGTATATATATAAAAAAAAACCAAAACAGCACAGGAGCCACATGCAATGGCGCATGAACCTAAAATTTGAATGCATGCACCACATCCATTGGCTACTCCTAAAGGCATGCGCCACATGCTATGGCGCCTTAGGCCAAAATATGAGTGCATGAGCCATAGACAATGGCGCATCCTTTTGGGGTCGGACTTTTTTATTTTATTTGAAAAACATGATTATTTAAAAAAATCTTCAAATGAGTGTTATTATCAATACAAAACAACTATGTATAATTAATTATAGGGTTAATATCATTTTTACCCCCTGCCATATAGGCAATTTCCGGTTTATCCACTGTAAAATTTACTTTTGCAAATGTCCCCTTGCCATTTTAAGATTCTATCAATATACTATTTTTCATTTTTTTAAATGACAACTAAGCATATTTGGATGTCTTAGTTGGCATTTTTTTATTATTATTTATGTTTTAAATTCCATGTGGCATCTTTTATTATTATTTTATTATTTTGGTGTTAAATGCCAAAATTCTAATAAATGGCTGTTGGAGGTGTTGAACTCATGACCATTTGAATTCATCTACCAAACCTTACCACTTAACTACATGTTTCTTCTGCTTATTTAATTGCATCAAATTATATATTACTTAGCATTTAATAAACATTAATTATTAATAAAACGTTACAGTATTATATTATACTATTATATATGTTAGTTAGTATAATTATATATTATTATTTATTAACTATATATTAGTTACAGGATTATATTTTTTTATTATATATGTTGGTTAGTAAAACGTTACAATATTATATATTACTAACTATTATTAATAAAACTTTACAGTATTATTAATAAAACTATTTTAAATTATTTTAATTAAATTATTCTTAATTAACTTCAGATTAATCTTATTAAATTATTTTTACAGTAAAATTAAAAAATTATATTAAAGTAAAATTTATAATTATAAATAAAATTTACACTAAAATTTATAGAATATTAAAAATTTTAAAATTAATATTAATGTGTAAGTTTTTTTAATAAATATATACATTTTAATGTATATTAATATTAAATTTTTTAATAAACTAATTTATATTATTTTAATTAAATTATTTTAATTAAATTATTTTTAATTAACTTCAGTTTAATCATATTAAATTATTTTTACAGTAAAATTTTAAAATTATATTTAATTAAAAAATTTATAGGTATAAATAAAATTTACACTAAAATTTACAAAATATTAAAAATTTAAAAAGTAATATTAACGTATAATTTTTTTAATAAATATAAATAAATATATGCGTTTTAATGTATATTAATATTAAAATTTTTAATAAACTATTTTAAATTATTTTAATTAAATTATTTTTAATTAACTTCAGTTTAATCATATTAAATTATTTTTACAATAAAATTATAAAATTATATTAAAGTAAAAAATGTATAGTTATAAATAAAATTTATATTAAAATTTACAGAATATTAAAAATTTTAAAATTAATATTAACGTATAAATTTTTTAATAAATATATACATTTTAAAGTATATTAATATTAAAGTTTTTAATAAACTATTTTAAGTTATTTTAATTAACGTCAGTTTAATCATATAATAGTTTTAGTTTATATGCTCCAGCGATTTCCGGCGCCGCCCTGGTTCTCAATCGGTGATCAATTTACTGATTGAAGGTAGGGAGTTATGTGTCCAAGCTTCTCTTGTGATGGTTTAAACTCCTAGTCTTAGGAGTAGGGACCTTCTCAAGGAGGTGGTGCAGAGGTTTGTGATTCTAGATAAAGAAAGAGAGAGGGAGATCGAAGAAGAATAAGGTCACATCTCCGAGTGCTTTTACGCCATTCACTATGGATAAACCGGAAACAAGTACACAAGGTGAAAAAGTCATTATGGAAACTATCCAAGATGAAGAAAGTAGTGAAGAGGAAGTTATAGCTCAAACCCTATAAAAGAACCCAACTCTAGAAGATAAGGATTCGAAGAAGGAAGATAACAAATTGTGGGTTGATGTCATTAGTAGTAATCGTATTCCAGCTAATGGTATGACTATGGAATTCGTAGCTCCCAAAATGGTGGAAGGTGATTTTGAAGTAGAAATTGAAGAAGGGGACATGGAGAATGAAATGAAGTATTGGGAGGCATCCTTGATAATGTATGTCTTAGGAAAGGACCTGAGTATGAATGATGTCAAGCACTTCATGACTAGGTTTTGGAACTTCATCAAGCTGCCTAAGATGTTTTACCATGAAGAGGGCTTCTTTATCCTGAGGTTCAAGTCCTTTGCTGACAAGGAATTGGTTCAGATGAAGGGTCTCTATACTATCTACAACATGTTTATGATATTGAAAGATTGGAGGCCGGATTTCAACTTTAAGAGAGATATGTTAAGAATTCTCCCCATTTAGATTACTCTCCCTCACTTACCCTTGCACCTTTGGGGACCAAAAAGCCTTAGTAAGATCTGAAGTGTTCTAGGAAATCTGTTATTTACTGATGAGTGTACAACAAACAAATTGAGGATTTCTATGCTAGAATGTTGGTGAAAATGGATATTACCCAGAGACAAAAGGATTTCATAACAATAACAGACCATGAGGGCAATAAGATGCAACAACAGGTGCACTATGAATGGAAACCTCTATATTGTGAAAGTTGTCAAAAGATAGGGCATTGTTGTAATCAGGAAAAACAAAAAGGAATCAAGCAGTGGAAAGAGAAAGGCAAGAAGTAGGTGGAGCCTGAAACAAAATCCCAACCAGATGCTTATGAGGTTGTGCGCCAGCAAGATGATCACAATGACATTCCAACTAGCTCTTCATCCTGGACTGAGATAGGGACAAATAGGAGGAACAAGGGTAAGGCTGGTACAAAAGACATAACATCAGGTATTGCTTACAAAAATGGTTTTGGAACACTAGGGATTTTGAATGATCCTCTAGTGTCTTTAGACAAAGTTCCATGATTATTGCTTGGAATACTAGGGGGATCAATAATGTGGGAAAGTGTAGAGAGGTCTTCTCCCGCCTCAATAGCTTAAACCCATCCTTGATCATTTTGACTGAAACTAGGATTAAACATCAAAAAGCTAACAAATTTAGGAATAAAATGGGCCCTAAGTGATGCTTTCTTGATAACTACAAGGATCATTGCAATGGCAGAATTTGGATAATCTGGGATCCCATTAAAATTAAGGTTTTTTTTGTTTGTAGTAGTGCTCAATATATTCACTGTGGGTTGTATAATCTTGAGGACAAACTTATTACTTGGTGTACTGGTGTTTATGCTTTCAATACCTTGGAGATGAGGAGGAAGCTTTGGATTAGTTTGGAGCATCTTTAAGTTAACACCTCTGATTCTTGGTTCCTCATGGGCGATTTCAACAATGTTCTTGGTTGCCAAAACAAAATTGGTGGTTCTATGGTCCAGGAAGCTGAATTCAAAGATCTTGTTGCTATGATGAGTAACTTGAGATTGTTTAATAAGGAGTCTACTGGAGAGAACTTCACTTGGTTCAATAATCAGCCTAACAATCCCATATATTCTAAAATTGATAGGGTTCTTGGTAACTTGGTCTGACAGAATCAGAACAGTGATACTACCCTGACAGTGTTGAATAGTGGTGTGTCTGATCATGGTTTACTCATTCTGGCTGGGCAAACCCTGTGTAGGCCCTGTAAACAGCAGTTCAAGTTTCAAAATGCATTAGTCTCTACTGAGGGCTTTTTGGATTTGGTTAAAACTAATTGGTTGTTGCCTGTTAGAGGGACTGACATGAAGGCTTTGTAGATTAAACTCAAAAGGCTCCAACCTGTTTTGAGGAATAGAGGAAGGATCTTTGTTGGTTTACAAAACCAGGTTGAGCAAGCTAGAAGAGAGCTGCAGAGTGCTCAAGCTTTGCTGGTTCAGGACAGGATGAATAAGGAGAAGATCATCTTGGTCAAGTCTTGGTCTGCTAAGGTTATTTAACTTAGTAGTTTTGAAGAGATAAATCTGAGGCAAAGGACTAAAATTGAATGGCTGAGAAAAGGTGACAGCAACTCTACTTTCTTTTATGCTAGGCTGAAAAATCAAAGTCATCAGAACCAAATCTTATCTCTGTTGAATAATGATGGTAAATCCATTACTAATCAGGATGAGATGGAAGATGAGGTTCTGAAGTTTTATAGTAATCTTATGGGCAAGGCTAGTCACGGTTTAAAGGATGTTGACATAGTAGCTCTTAGAAGTGGCAGACAACTTTCTATTGATGACAGAGAGAGTCTTATGGCCCCAATCAGATATGAAGACATTGAAAAAGCCATCAAGGAAATGAAAGATAACTCCTCCCTTGGGATAGATGGTTATGGTGATATATTTTTTAAAGCCACTTGGGAAACAACTGGTAATGATGTTTGTGATGCTGTTAAGGAGTTATTTGATAGGGACAGGCTTTTCCAAGCTTTTAATAGTACTATTGTTTCTATCATTCCTAAAACTCCTAATGCTTCTAGAGTCCAGGATTATAGGCATATTCTGTGCTGCTCTGTTGTGTATAAGATCATAGCTAAGATCTTAGCCACTAGACTTGGGAAAGTTATCCAAAGAATTATCCACAATAGCCAAGCTGCCTTTGTGCTAGGGTACCATATGCAGGACCATGTCTTACTAGCTTATGAGCTGATGAAGGGGTATAGTGCTAAAGGGGGTCCTCCTAAGTGTATGGTTCAGATGGATATTCACAAGGCTTATGACCCAGTGGAGTGGCCTGCCTTAGAAGTCATCTTGAAAGAAGTAGGCATTCCTTCCAAATTTGTGAATTGGATCCTGTTAACTGTTAAAACTGTGTCATATCAGTACAAAATCAATGGCGGGATTTCTAAGCAGTTGAAAGCCAAAAGAGGGTTGAGGCAAGAAGATCCCCTCTCCCCTTTTCTCTTTATGATAGTTATTGAGTATCTCAACAGGCTGTTTGGGAAACTTGAGCATGTTTCTGATTTTAAGTACCACTCTAGTTGTAAAAAGCTCAAGTTAACTCACCATTGCTTTGCTGATGACCTTTTAGTTTTTTCTAGAGGAGACTTATCTTCTGTCTAGCATGCTATGAAGATCTTTCATGATTTCTCTGCAGCTACAGGTCTAGTCATCAATCCTATTAAATGCAATATCTACTTTGGCAATGTGGAGGAGATGGAGAAGGACAGAATTTTGGATGCCACAGGTTTTTCTGAAGGAAAGATTCCTTTCAGGTATTTAGGCATACCTCTTTCTAGCAAAAAACTATCTGTTTCAAACTGTAACATATTGGTTGAGAAAATTGTGGGTATTGTTCATCATTGGAGTTCTCACCTCCTTAGTATGGTAGGTATAATTATGTTGGTGAAAAGTTCTATTTTTGCTATTTTGAATTTTTGGCTCCATGTTATTCCTCTTCCCAGGAAGGTTATAAGAAAAGTTGAAGCCATTAGTAGGTCCTTTATTTGGACAGGTAAAGATGTTGTGTCCAGGAAATCTCCAATCTCTTGGAACAAAATTTGCAAGAAAAAGAGTCAATGTGGCCTTAATATTGTTAACTTTGAGGTTTGGAAGTGTGCTAGTCTCCTTAAGTTACTCTGGAATTTGAGTAGAAAGAGAGACAATTTATGGATCAAATGGATCCACACTTACTGAAATTCTGGTATGACAGACCCAGATGTCAAATAAACATGTCGAGACATTTGGTTTGTTATCAGCAACATATACAAGATATAGACAGTTAAAGAAGTTGCTAAAAATTAAAGTGCACACAAGAATTATTTACCCAGTTCGGTCTAACAACCTACATCTCGGGGCATACCAAGCCAGGAAAGAAGTCCACTATTAGCAGTATCAATTCATAGACCCTACAGCCAACACACCCATTGACGATATACTCACTTAATAACTACCCAATGACCCTTCTACCTAAGTTTTCCCTAGATAAGAGACTTCATCTCTCTTCCAATCATCGCAATGATGTCTAGCAGTCAACACCTCAGCCACTGCATCAACAACTTGATTTCCAACAACTCTTCAATCACAGAAAAGTAGAAGACACACTTCAAAGAAACACAATCATCATTGCTTAAAAGCTCATAGATGATTGACAAATACAACTCAACTAAACAGTCCAACTCTAAGTACAAAACAGTACCAGAGTGGCTCACAATTTCACACAAACCCTAATGATCTACATCTTGGACCCGTGCTTTTTCTTGGTTACAAGCATTCTATTTATAACTTATTCCCAACTGGATTTGGGCTTCAAATCACAGCATAACAGCTGCTACAAATCATCAGAAACTTCTGCTACATAATAGGTCTTCAATCTAATCCTTCCTAATTTATCTCCATAATTAGAAAGTCATTATTCTTCAATATTCTTCTTGAAACCTATAAAACAGCACCACATAGGATAACATAATATTCCCAGAAACATTCCTTACATTGGGCTTGGGCATTAGCAGATCTTAGTTTTAATTAATAATTAAAACTAATTATTCTCCAAATCTTTATGCATGAAAATAGCCAACCCTATTCTTCACAAACAGATTGCTTCCAAATAATATCACTCCAACATAATTTTACTCCCAGAATTACGCATGCAATCACTCAACCCACACACACAAAAGATTGCTAAAAATAGCGCAGCAAATAAAACCTAAAACCAGAACTGGAAGTTTTGTCAACTGATGTTAGAACATCGTGTTTGACATCATGCACACAGTCTGCAATACTAACAAACACCACCAACACTTCACCTGCAGAATGTTAGAGACAGCATGTCAAGACATCAAGTAGAACATCTTGATGCAACACATTATTTTACCAAAATTGCTGCCAATACAGAACCAACAAACTCCCCCTTGGCAAATTTTGGCTAAAACAACTCCATATCAGAGATTCCTGCAGCAACCCACACAAACACAACTAACATTCTCAGAAAAACAGAAACTCCCCCTCAAGCCAAGGAGCACAGAAAGTTCCAAAGGCAAACTCTGAATCATCCAGCCAACATACTCAAAACAGAACAGACTATTCTACATCCTTGTGAGACTGGTTCAAATACAAAATCCAGACACAATAGCTGAACAAACCTACTTCTCTCCCCCTTTTTGGCCAAAAATTGACAAACATTGGGGTAAATGTACACTTTTGGTTCAACCCATTGACACACCAGGTCTAAACTGTCATGTCCACCATGAACTTCACCAGTAACACAATGCCACGACATCTTGTCTGGCATAACACCCTCACCAGACCCACAAACAATCTTGATAAACAACTGCACTACTTCAACAACAAAAGTTCACCTCCCCCTATCTAAGATAACCAGTGCTCTTTTGCAAGATGAACACTTTAAATGAATGGAAGACATAAGACTCATCTTCATGTCTTCAAGAACACACCCTCTGTTCAACACACCTGCTGAACGCATTCACTTAATGCTTAATCCTCAAACAACACTAGTACATTTAACTGACAGAAGTTGCTCCTTCAACCAGGATCACATCCTTGTACTACAACCAACAAACTCTTGGATTGAGACCAAAATCACCATTGATCCCTCTCATCCAGAAACCATCCATACCCTGTATAAATCCAACTTGAATTTTACAGCCATAGACATTCTTGTTCCTTGAGATACAATCCAATTTAATCAGGAATGCTTCACAAAATCATCCAGAAGTTCTGAAGCACAAACACATACTGCCTTCCACTACACTCTAAGTAAAGTCCTCTTACTTTGAATTAATAACACACACCAAGACAAGTGTGACACCTCCCATCAACAAAGACCCCTACAGAGTTCTTCCAAACACTGCAGAGAAAAATAAATTCTCCCAGACACAAACAAAACTGTCCTTCAGACTCCTCCTCAGAAGCATGTGCGCACATTATTCAAACAATTAGCTTCACATGGCTAGAACCATACATGTCCTATTAAGAACACACCTAAACGCCATCCAGCAGAAGAATGTCATAGCATGTTATCTGACATTATATCCTCATAAGAGGCAACCAATCTCCACAAGCTTGATCAGCATGCAAGCTTCACAATATATGCACCTTTGCAGCAAAATCCATAGACAAGTACTCCCCCTGTCATGGATAACCAATGCTCTAGATGGAGATTAACATTTGAGCACCAGATCTTCACACACTTGCTGAGCACATTCACATACTATACTCTCACTCCTAGAGAACACATCCAATTATCCTGACTGGTTTGACACTGCTCACAAACTCCACGAATTCTCAGCTTACTTAAAAGCTTTACTGAGATACAATCTCTTCAAGAGAAAGAACAGCTCTTAAAAAACTTTCTGATCTAAACACCTCATCTGACACAATTCCTCTATCATTACATCCACTAGTAGTTGTTGATACTAGTGAGGTCTTCAAAAATAGTAGTCATGCTTTGCCAGAACATACTACTAAAAACAAAATCAGAATCTCCACATTCTAATCCACATAGTCAGAAACACCTCTTCTGACAAAAATGCTTGAGCATCCAACTCCAAGTGCACAATCTCAATCATCTTCCAAATATAACCATCAACAATCATGATGTTACAATCATCATTTGGGACATCAGCTTCCCATCACCATTCAAAGGACTCATTGCACATAGAAGTCCTTCAAAAAGCTCCCAATAAAACATAGCCAGAGCAGCTTATTTAGGTTAACATAAACACCTGAACACCATAGAGAGAAATAAACTAGCACACCCTCTCTGAAGCAAAGAGTTCAGACTGCAGACTTGCATACTCACATCAGACAAATACTTAGCTCCCGTCAAAGTATTTATCATTAGTCAGATAAGACTACCTTCTCACACAAGGTAGGACATTTGGTCTGACATTCTTCTTTCGCACACATCAGGCATCTACTGATTCTTCTTCATGACAAACCATCATGACACCCATTCACACCACAAAATCATTCCATATTAGGTCAGTGTCTTGACCTTTCACTCTACCCTGAGCTAAACAAACTTCCTTGGCTGAGGAAGCAAAGAACTGAAATAATGTTTTAACATCAGTTCCGACATCAGTCTAAATCACATGGATTTAAACATTTACTATGGCTTTGGAGACAGCAACCATAGTAATCCACACACATCTCTTGCAAGGGACATAAGAGGATCAACCATCAGTAGCTGACCAACCTTCAAAACCAGATCATACACACATGCAAGAACCTGCATACTCTACATCTCAAGAATCTTCTTCTCAAACTTCTAAAGTTCAGCCCTCCTGTCTGACTTTGAGATGTTGGATGCCATCCTTCTGTACCTAAAGAGGAGATACCCTCTAACAGGTTTCTGGAGCATACAAAAAAAAACATTGACTGGTCATCTCAAGCAAATTGTAAAAAAATATGCTTCTCCTAACACTTCAACCTACACGAATGCCCTTCAATCCTTGCAAAAAAATGTTCCATTATGTGAGGACACCACATAACTGAACTCCAGCTTAAGAAGAAACTTCTCATGCAGATACCAGGGAACCATAATCCTTTGGTCCCAAAATACCAACTCCTCCTTGCTCCAAACACAAATCTGAAATGCTCATCCTAGATGGTTTGGATTACATTCCAACTATGAAGACACCAGTCAACCAGTTAGGTTAATACATCTCCTTTGTGCACAACCCTTTGAGTTTCTCTTCCACTAGAACAAGAGTTCCATGCTCTCATAGACTTGATAGTGATATCAAGTTTGAGTAAACAACCTTCATCCTATTTTTGAGAAACACCACCAGAAATAATGAGAAAAATAAATTCTCAATACAAAGATGTCAAGAAATTATGCTGACATTTCTCCGAGTTCTTCCAGCATCAGATTAAGGACTCCCCCTTATTAACTGCTAAGAACTCCTAAGGAAACTATTCATTCTCCCCTCCAATAGCTGCACATCCTGTGGTTGGTACACACATATAACTCCTTTCAAATAGAATCTGCTCCATGGCCATAAACAAGATTCCATACATCTGGCTCCTTTGAACAGAAGGAACTTCCAGATTTCAGAGAGAATGTCCTTGACATTTGAGCTTGACCTCCACACAAAAAAAACAGCCTTTGTACTCCTACTCACTTGGATCAGAAATACACTAATCCAATGAGTGACAATACGTTGATCATCTCTTGACCAACACACTTATCTAAGAAACTTCTTAGACACACAACCCAGATGTATCCTCTTCCAAGCCAGGTGTAGGTTCCAAACAGATGTGATCAATACACATTTGTTTAGCCCCCCAAGCGTCTGCTATACCATACCTTTATCCAACAAGATTCTGCACAATCTGCTGGTTTGATGTTCCAACATCTGGTAGGACATTAGTTCCATTCTCAAGAAACACACCAAAAGATCCTTTATCAAAGCCCTGAGATTGGCCTTGTAGGGTTGGAAGCAAGAATAAATTGCTTCTAACTTTCTTCAGATCTCTTTTCAACACCCTCATATAAAAGTTCCTTTATGAGTGGACTTGGGATGAACCAGAAGTATCTTGGGCATCTCTAACAAGCTAGTTGAAGATATCCTCAAGTATCACCACACCATGTGATACACCTTCAGAGGAGAACAGAGTGTTGCAGCCACAACACACAAAACCACCAAGAGTTTTCTGACATATACAAATACAGCAGAACACAGAAAAGAAAACCCCTCAACAACCTTCAGAAAAAAACTTAATAACCTTTGTACAAAAACCACACTTCAGGTGCAATAAATCACCCCACAAAGCAGCTCACCACCAAAGCTACACGCCTGACAACATCAAACAGAGCCAATACACACCCTGTCACGAATAGTCCATCCTCCACTTCAAGGGACCATTCAAACAACATATGAACTGACCAAGTCCAAACAACTTTTCAGCACAACTATCTTCCTTGCACATGAACCAGAAAGTATCTTCCCTAGGATCTCACCCAGAAAAACGAACAGGATGCCTGCTCTAATACCAATTGAAATTTTGGTATGACAGACCCATATGTCGAATAAACATGTCGAGACATCTGGTCTGTTATCAGCAACATATACAAGATATAGACAGTTAAAGAAGTTGCTAAAAAGTAAAGTGCACACAAGAATTATTTACCCAGTTCGGTCTAACAACCTACATCTGGGGGTATACCAAGCCAGGAAGGAAGTCCACTATTAGCAGTATCAATTCATAGACCCTACAACCAACACACCCGTTGACGATCTACTCACTTAATAACTACCCAATGACCCTTCTAACTAAGTTCTCCCTAGATAAAAGACTTCATCTCTCTTCCAATCATCGCAATAATGTCTAGCAGTCAACACCTCAGCCATTGCATCAACAACTTGATTTCCAACAACTCTTCAATCATAGAAAAGTAGAAGACACACTTCAAAGAAACACAATCATCATTGCTTAAAAGCTCATAGATGATTGACAAATACAACTCAACTAAACAGTTCAACTATAAGTACAAAACAGTACCAGAGTGGCTCACAATTTCACACAAACCCTAATGATCTACATCTTGGACCCGTGCTTTTTCTAGGTTACAGGCATTCTATTTATAACTTATTCCCAACTGGATTTGGGCTTCAAATCACAGCATAACAGCTGCTACAAATCAGCAGAAACTTTTGCTACATAATAGGTCTTCAATTAAATCCTTCCTAATTTATCTCCATAATTAGAAAGTCATTATTCTTCAATATTCTTCTTGAAACCTATAAAACAACACCACATAGGATAACATAATATTCCCAGAAACATTCCTTACATTGGGCTTGGGCATTAGCAGATCTTAGTTTTAATTAATAATTAAAACTAATTATTCTCCAAATCTTTATGCATGAAAATAGCCAACCCTATTCTTCACAAATAGATTGCTTCCAAATAATATCACTCCAACATAATTTTACTCCCAGAATTACGCATGCAATCACTCAACCCACACACACAAAAGATTGCTAAAAATAGTGCAGCAAATAAAACCTAAAACCAGAACTGGAAGTTCTGTCAACTGATGTCAGAACATCGTGTTTGACATCATGCACACAGTCTGCAATACTAACAAACACCACCAACACTTCACCTGCAGAATGTTAGAGACAGCATGTCAAGACATCAAGTAGAACATCTTGATGTAACACATTGTTTTACCAAAATTGCTGCCAATACAGAACCAACACTTACTATATGAAAGGGGCTGACATTATGACAGTGGAAGTGAAAACAAATTGGTCTTAGATTTACAAAGCAGTTTTCAAACAAAGAGATAAAATTAGTGGGAATCAAGCCTGACTTTCGTTACTGCAGCAAGGGAAAGTGAAAACTAGAGACTGCTATAACATTATTCGCCAGAATTCTGCAAAAGTTAATTGGAGGAAAATTTGGCATGACAATCCGGCAAGGCCTCGTGCAATTGTTACTCTTTGGCTAGCTTGCAATGGAAGACTGGCAACTAAGGACAGAATGTGTAAGTATGGTTTCTTGGAGGAGTCTAAGTGTTATTTTTGCAATAAAGATGAAATTCTTAATCGCCTCCTTTTTTAGTGTATTGAAATAAGGAAAATTTGGTGTTATGTCTTAAACTGGCTTCAAATTGTTCATATCCCTCTTGCCTGGAATGGTGAATTGGAGTAGTTCTAGGATAAGAGCAAAGGTAGAAATTGAAAAAGCAAAATTCTCAAAGGTGCTTTTGCTGAAACGATTTATGAAGCTTGGAACTACCGTACTCAAATCTGTTTTGGTGAGATAGGAAAAGTTGATAGCATTGGTTCTAAAGTTGTGGATGTTATTGTCCATAGATGTTTGAATAGGCCTAAGCTTATAGACCACATAAGTGTTTTATTAATGCCTTAGGTAGTTCTTGTCTTTTTGTTTTGTTGTTTCTCTGGCCGGGTCTTTAACCGTTTTGCGTTATATTGTCTTTTTGGAATTTAATAAAATTCTTTTATTCCAAAAAAAATTAATTTATTAAATAATTCTTATAACATTAATTATAACATTAATGTTTTATTAATATTAACGTTAACAATATATATATATATTTTTTATGCTAATCTTTAAATAAAATGAATAATTAGTCTAGTGATAAGACATTGGTGCTTGACCAAAAAAATCATGGGTTCAACACCACCGAGGCATATGAAAACTCACATAAGTATTAATATATATGATTCATTATTACTTTAATGCAATAAGTTAGAAAACTCAACACAATGTGCATATTCAAAGAACCCGCAATAACAATATAAATAGCAATAATCTATTCTTTTATAAAACTGTGAAATACATATATAACGTGATTTCCAGGCATATGATTTACACCTTGGTTTTGAGGTAGAGTAGAATCTTTGTTGGAGGCTCCCCCATTAGATACTACTCCTTCTGTTCCACAATGAGTGACCCAGTTGATTTTTCATACAGATTAAGAAAAAATGAATAAATGAAGGAGAGAGAATGATATTTTTACTAAAATATCCTTATGATGTATTGAGAATGATGAAAATAATATTAATTAGAGAGTAAAATATGAAAAGTTGCATTGAAAATTAAAATGAATCATACATTTTAAGATACCATTTTATTCTAAATAAATCACTCATTGTGAAACGGAGAAAATACTTTTGAGCATTGGATTTTTCGTGCAAGTTGTTCGTATTGCCAAAATTGTGATAGTGATACGCATGCAGAATCTATATTAGAGAATCATTTGTGGACCAAGATACATTAATCAATAAAGGAGCCGTTTTTGATTTTGTCTCTCCATCTCCATTTGTTGTTTCGGATGTGAGTGAAAGGAGGAGGCATCACTGCTTAGTCAATATGGCGTGTGTGTGACAAAGATTCTTTTAGATTTTTGGTGGGGCCTACCAAACCGGACAAGCTTTGTGACTTTGACGAGTCATAGTACATAGGTTGTACTAGTTACAAAATACAAATAAATCAGAGGTTGTCCCAAAAGCCAGCTTGTTTAATGATGCAACTCTAACTCCAAAAAAGATTCCACCCAACATTAACTTGGGAACAAGAGATTCGAATCTTTTACACCAGCCTCACATTTGAAAAAATCTCCTAAAATTATCATATTTTGAAAAATACGGAGTACTAATTTAGAATACTTTGTCCGTGGTTATTAAAAAAAAAAAAGTTGTGTCAAATTATAAATGGTTTTATAATTTTAAAGAATCCTTAATATTATTTTTTTATTGTCCTCTTAATTATTTTTTTAGGAGAAAATTTATACACCCTCTGGTCACTATTATAAGCAACAAATTTTTTTTTTGATTCATTGAATATTTGATGTATCTGATATATAATAATATTCAGATACATTATTTATTCAATGAATCTAAAAAAAATTTTGTTACTTATAATAGTAACCGGAGGGTGTATATAATTATTTAGGTGTGGTTTATACTATTTTTTAATAAAAATATGACAAATGTATAATTTTCTGCTACACATATGCAATTTACTCATATTTTCACTCCCTAAATGACATTTAAGTACACTTGTCATATTTTCATTAGAAAATAAGTAAGGGTTCCCACACTTTCGTGAACGAATGTGGATAAAGAAGTTAGTTCATGAGAGTCAGATTCGTTTTGGATCATGGAATATAAGCACACTTACTAGAAAATTTATGGAAATAGTGGATATTATAGTTAGGAGGAAGATCAAGTTCATGTGCCTACAAGAAATTAGTTGGACAGATGAAAAGGCGAAGGAAATAGACAACTTGGGTTTCAAATTTTGGTACCCGAAAATGTAATACCCCATATTTTATTATTCTGAATAATATTCTATTGTGATCGACTGAGCCCAGTGTACTCTGAAGAATTATTTGACAAAATAATTAGAGTAACGGTGGAACTTAGAATAAATCCAATTAATATTATCTGACTCTGAGGTATTTTATTAATTTGGACTTAAGAGACTTTTTGGACATTTAGTAGTATTATTTCTAATACTAGTTTACTACTTATTTCCTTTTCCTCCCATTTTCCAAACAAAGAGAAAGATAGAAACATTGAAGGAAAGAAGAAGCAAGGAAAGGAAAGGAGAGAAAAGAGGAAAAAAAACTCAAGAACATCAAGAATCATCATCATCCATTCATCAATCTTCATCCAAACTTCTCAATCATCTTCATCTTGCTCATCTCAAGGTGGGTTCTGGTTAGAACTTTAGTTTTAGAATTTTTGGAAATGGTTGAGTTAGGTTAGAATTATTGGGATTGATGTTCTAATGGTCGAAATGTGTTATAAATTGTGTAGCATGCTCAATATATGTGTGGAATCATCTGTTTATAGTTGTTATGAAGTTTGATCATGAATTGAATGAGTTTGGGTTGGAAATGTGTGATTAAAAACAGAGTTTTTGGCTTCTGCAACAGGGTTAACCGGTTAATGGTATGGGTTAACCGATTAACCCATGGAAAAATGGTGTTTTACGAGAAAATTGAACTGGTTAACCGGTTAACCAAATGTGTTAACCGATTAACACTGTAACCTTTGGAAAATATTTTCTAAAATTCATAACTTTTTACTCGGGTGTCCGATTTAAGCGTTCTTTATATCGATGTGAAGCTAAGGAAATATTTTATGCAATGGAGTTGATATATGTCAAATTTACCGACCGATTAAATAATCGAGAAAGTTCAAAAGTGTTATAATTATGTTTTAAATTGTGGTATGTTATTCTATTATGCAATTATGATGTGTTTTGCCTATCCTATTATTGTTTAAAAGTTTGAGAGAATATGCATGTTAATATGAAATGAAATAGGAAGAGTGAGGAAAACATCAACCTTAACAATAGGAGAACCTAGTAATGACTAGGAGGTTTATGATTCTAGTTGTGGCTAGGATTGATAAATGATCTAGATAAGTGAAAGACCCTAGTATGGAACATGAGGGATTACGATGAGAAATCGATACCTAAGTAGCTGTGACCCGCGTTTTGATCCTCTTATGATGGATAACCGGGGAGGTTGCTTAGAAGATGGTATTATTGACCCGTGTTGAAGGGCCCCTGGTGCGGGCTGACCGGGAAAAGTACTATGTGTAGATAACCGTGACCCGTGTTGGATAACCCTTTGTGGATGGCCGGGGAAAGTTATTTACCTTAGCATCCAAGACTCGTGTCGAAAACTCTTTGGAAGGGTTGGCCGAGAATGGTTGTCTACGAATTTAGGGATCCGTGACTCGTGTTGAATCCTCTTGTAGGGTTGGCCGAGGAAAGATACCTTTGTGGGAGATATCATTTGATGATACTAGAGTTAGAGAACTCGTGATCACGTTTCCATATAGGGCAAGAATGAATATGTGAACTCAAGGTCCTTTTCCCTTTCCCCGGACTTGAGTTAGGATTGTCTAGAACCTTGTAAAGCCGAGAGAATCCATAAGATAGGGAACTCGCTGAGATTTGATGTATCTCACCCCATGTTATTGATGTTTTACAGGTGCTTCAGGTTCCGAGAAGGGTAGGGACAATGTCATTTGATCTTTCCTTGCACATTGATGGCTAGCTTCCGCTATGTTGTTATTTTGAGATCATTGTTATGATCTAGTTCTTAGATTGTATCATTTTGGAACATCTTGTATATGTAATGCCTTAGACTTTTAGTGTTAGATATTAGAGGCATTTATGTGTATAATGTGTTAACTAGGAACTTATTGTATTTCAATACCAAAGACTTGGATTCATATATATAATTTATGCTTTGATGTATGGATTTTATATATGGGTGTTACAGTTGGTATCAGAGCAGGTCGTATCCTCGACCTAGCCATGAAATAGTATAAGTATTTCTTTCCGTTTCATATACGTTGTGTTGCCATTGGTCTTAAGTGTTATATTTATGGCATTGAGCCTGATCAACTTAATCCTATTTGTATGACCTTTAGGAACATGGCTGATGGACGTAGAAACACTCGTGGTAGACCCCGCACCACTCCTCAAGGGACGAATCCGTCGGGCGGCGATGATAATGCTCCGTTGTATCAGTTCATGCAACAGATGCAGCAACAACAAAATCTATTCATGCAGCAAATGGTGCAGCAAATGAATGGAGGTCTGCATCCTCAGGTAGTTGTTCCCGAAGCTGTAGGTGGGAATTTTCGGGACTTTATCCGCATGAATCCTCTGGAATTTCAGGGTGGATTAGATCCCGTGAAGGTTCACGAATGGATTTCAAGTATGGAAAGGGTTGTTCTCTAACTCTAGTATCATCAAATGATATCTCCCACGAATGGATTGCAGCGAAGAGAACAAGGTGTTGTTCGCTTCTCATTCTCTGAAGGGTCCCGCCATGAGATGGTGGGAGAGTGCTTCGGCTCTAATGGCTATTCAAGAAGTGCCAAAGGTGTAGGAACTATTCAAGGCTGTTTTCATGGGAAGTATTTTTCGAGTTCGTTGAGGACTCAGAAGGAATTCGAGTTTCAACAACTGCGACAGGGCGGTATGACGGTAGCAAGTTATGCCGAGAAGTTCGAAGATATGGCTGCATATTCTAGGCAAGCCATGTATGCCCCTGATGAGAGGTGGAAGATAGATCAATTTCTATTTGGTTTAAGGGCTGAAATCTCACATAGCGTCTCTCAGAGGGAGTTCACTACTTATGCTGAAATGTTAAGACAATGCTATGTGGCGGAGCATAGTTTGAAGAATGTACACTCGGAGGGAGTCGCAAGTAGGACGACTCAAGGTGATCGCGGGAGATCTACTCAACCGTTTAGGCCAAGACAACAATCTTTCAAATGGAAATAAGTATAAAGTAGTAAGCCTAATACTCCTCATTTGTGCCGGTTGTGCAACAAGTATCATTTCGGGAAGTGCAACGATGGAGTATTTAGATGCTATCAGTGTGATGGAGTGGGCCATATGGCAAGGGATTGTCCTAAGAATAAGAATCAAGTGCAAGGAAAAAGCTCCGGTCGAGTCTACACCTTGGATGCAAGGAAGAAGAAGAATGACAATTCTTTGATTGCCGGTACGTGCCTTGTTAACGGATTTCCTTGTTTTGTTTTATTTGATTGTGGAGCAACGCATTCCTTTGTATATGTGCAATGTGTGAAACGGCTAGGCTTGCCAACTATTCCTATGTCTTCTCCTATGGTGGTCATTACCGCCATGGATGAAATAGTTGAGACCCCTTTGATGTGTGAAAACTGTGTTTTATCTGTGAATGAAAGAGTTTTTCAGATTGATCTTATTTGTCTACGGCTTAAGAAAGTTGACGCCGTTTTGGGGATGGATGGGCTTTCTGCTAATTCCGTGTTTATTGGGTGCGAAGAAAAGCTCGTCATCATTCCATCTAATGATGCTACACCAAAAGATGTTTTAACAACTATTCTAGAAGGTACAGTTGGTATGATAAATCTCTTGTTTGAAGAAGAGCAATCTGTTCTGTTGGTTCTCACTAAGGAAAGGAGTAGCGACCTTCAAGTTTCGAATATTCCTGTAGCTTGCGAGTTTTCCGAAGTCTTCCTCGAAGATGTCACTTCTCTTCCTCCGAAGAGGGAAGTGGAATTTTCTATTGACCTGGTACCGGGAACGGCTCCTATATCCGTTTCTCCGTATCGGATAACACCGCTTGAATTGAGAGAACTGAAGGAACAATTGGAAGAGCTTATGGCAAAGAATTTTGTTAGACCTAGTGTTTCACTGTGGGGAGCTCCAGTTCTGTTAGTAAAGAAGAAAGATGGTGGAATGCGATTGTGTATCGATTATCGTCAGCTGAATAAAGTCACCATTAAGAACAAGTATCCCTTGCCCAGAATAGACGACCTTTTGGATCAATTGAAAGGAGCCTGCATGTTCTCAAAGATTGATCTGAGGTCGGGTTATCACCAAATTCGAGTGAAGAGTTTTGATGTACCTAAGACTGCATTTAGGACCCGTTATGGTCATTACGAATTCTTAGTGATGCCTTTCGGTGTGACTAATGCTCCAGCTGTTTTTATGGACTACATGAACCGTATATTTCAAGCTTACTTGGATCAGTTTGTTGTAATCTTCATTGATGATATTCTTATTTATTCTCGTACTTCACTAGAGCACGAGGAACATCTGAGAATTGTTTTATCCGTGTTGCAAGAGAAGCAACTTTTTGCTAAGTTGAGTAAGTGTGAATTTTGGATGGCGGAAGTTAAGTTTCTTGGTCACGTTATATCACAAGGTGGTGTAGAGGTGGATTCATCGAAGGTGGAAGCAGTGATAAATTGGGAGAGGCCGAGGAATGCCTCAGAAGTCAGAAGTTTCTTAGGGCTGGCAGGTTACTATAGGAGGTTCATCGAAGGTTTCTCTCAGTTGGCTTTACCAATGACGAAACTTACTCGTAAAGATTTTGCTTTTGAGTGGGATTCGGGTTGTGAGCAAAGTTTCATGAAGTTGAAGGAGAGATTAACAACAACTCTGGTGTTAATCATTCCTGATCCTAGCAAATCTTACGAAGTGTTTTGTGATGCTTCTAAGATGGGATTGGGAGGTGTTCTGATGCAAAGTGGTCAAGTGGTAGCTTATGCCTCCCGACAATTGAAAATTCATGAACAAAATTATCCAACTCACGATTTGGAATTGGCAGCGGTTATTTTTTTACACTAAAGGTGTGGCGGCATTATTTGTATGGTGTACGTTTTGAAATGTTCAGCGACCATAAAAGTTTGAAATATTTATTTGACCAAAGGGAGTTAAATATACGACAACGAAGATGGATGGAGTACTTAAAAGATTATGATTTAGAATTGAAGTATCATCCAGGAAAAGCGAATAAGGTAGCAGATGCGCTAAGTCGGAAAGTAGTTCATAGCGCGAAATGGATGATTTTGGAGTATGCATTGTTGGAGAATTTTAGAGATCTTAATCTTCAGTTTGTGTGGACCCAAGATGGTGTGATTATAGGAAATTTGAATGTCAATTCTACTCTAAGAGTTGAGATTCAACAAGGTCAAATGTTGGATGAGAAGTTGCAAGAAGTGTTACTCCTACCGGGTTTTATTCAGGCTACCGACGGAATTATTATGTTCGACCAAAGAATTTGTGTTCCGAATAATGCAATGTTAAGAAGAAAGATTTTGGATGAAGCTCATAAAGGTACTTTTACGATACATCCTGGTTCTTCGAAGATGTATCAGGATTTAAAGAAGGACTATTGGTGGTCCAGAATGAGAAAGGATGTTGCGATGTATGTGTCAAAATGTGCAGTGTGCCAACAGGTTAAGATTGAACACCAAAGACCGGGTGGTCTGTTGCAACCTTTAGAAATTCCCGTTTGGAAATGGGATAGCATTTCTATGGACTTTGCAGTAGGTTTGCCCAGTACGCAAGGTGGTTATGATTCAATTTGGGTGATTGTAGATCGACTAACGAAATTTGCGCATTTCTTGGCCGTGAAGACTACTTTTAAGGCAAGTCATCTTGCGAGGTTGTTTATTGCAGAAATTGTAAGATTGCACTGTATTCCCTCTAATATTGTGTCGGATAGAGATTCGAAGTTTACTTCAAGGTTTTGGAAAGTCTTTCAATAAGCTATGGGGACGGAGTTGCGTTTGAGCACGTCTAATCATCCCCAGACGGATGGTCAGACTGAGCGAACAATATAAACGATGGAGGATATGTTGAGAGCTTGTGTGTTAGAGAGTAAAGGGAATTGGAAAGAACTTCTACCGTTGATTGAGTTTTCTTATAATAATAGTTATCACGCGAGTATCGGTATGGCTCCGTATGAAGCATTATATGGGCGAAAATGTAGAACACCTTTGTGTTGGGCGGAAATTGGCGAAGATAGAATTTTGGGACCCAAAATCATCCAAGAGACTACGGAAAAGATTCGAATGATCCGCGAGAAAATTAAGCAAGCACAAGATCGACAAAAAAGTTATGCGGACAATCGAAGGAGACCGTTAGAATTTGAAGAAGGTGACCATGTGTTTTTGAAAGTTACTCCTAGATTGAGATTGAAATGACCGTTTAAGTCACGCAAGTTAAGCCCGAGATACGTGGGACCGTATCTGATCTTAGAAAGGATTAGTGAAGTAGCTTACAGGTTGGCCTTACTGCCTTCTCTGTCGGAAATGCATGATGTTTTTCATGTATCTCAGCTTCGCAAGTTTGTTCCAGATCCTCTTCAACCAGTTTTACCGAATACTATTGAAATAGAAGCGGATTTGACGTTTGAACCTCAACTGAGTTGCATTGTAGGAAGAGAAACTAAAGTGTTAAGGAACAAGGATATTTCTCTCGTTAAGGTGCAGTGGGATGTAACGCATCCGGGTGATGCAACTTGGGAACTTGAATCCGAAATGCGAGATGCTCACCCTCATCTGTTCAGGTAATCTTTAAATTCGAGGGCGAATTTCTATTTAAGGGGGGGGGGAGGATGTAATACCCCGTATTTTATTACTCCGGATAATATTCTATTGTGATCGACTGAGCCCAGTGTACTCTGAGTAATTATTTGACAAAATAATTAGAGTAACGGTGGAACTTAGAATAAATCCAATTAATATTATCTGACTCTGAGGTATTTTATTAATTTGGACTTAAGAGACTTTTTGGACATTTAGTAGTATTATTTCTAATACTAGTTTACTACTTATTTCCTTTTCCTCCCATTTTCCAAACAAAGAGAAAGATAGAAACATTGAAGGAAAGAAGAAGCAAGGAAAGGAAAGGAGAGAAAAGAGGAAAAAAACTCAAGAACATCAAGAATCATCATCATCCATTCATCAATCTTCATCCAAACTTCTCAATCATCTTCATCTTGCTCATCTCAAGGTGGGTTCTAGTTAGAACTTTAGTTTTAGAATTTTTGGAAATGGTTGAGTTAGGTTAGAATTATTGGGATTGATGTTCTAATGGTCGAAATGTGTTATAAATTGTGTAGCATGCTTAATATATGTGTGGAATCATCTATTTATAGTTGTTATGAAGTTTGATCATGAATTGAATGAGTTTGGGTGGGAAATGTGTGATTAAAAACAGAGTTTTTGGCTTCTGCAACAGGGTTAACCGGTTAACGGTATGGGTTAACCGATTAACCCATGGAAAAATGGTGTTTTACGTGAAAATTGAACTGGTTAACCGGTTAACCAAATGTGTTAACCGATTAACACTGTAACCTTTGGAAAATATTTTCTAAAGGAGAACATCAACCTTAACAATAGGAGAACCTAGTAATGACTATGAGGTTTATGATTCTAGTTGTGGCTAGGATTGATAAATGATCTAGATAAGTGAAAGACCCTAGTATGGAACATGAGGGATTACGATGAGAAATCGATACCTAAGTAGCTGTGACCCACGTTTTGATCCTCTTATGATGGATAACCAGGGAGGTTGCTTAGAAGATGGTATTATTGACCCGTGTTAAAGGGCCCCTGGTGCGGGCTGACCGGGAAAAGTACTATGTGTAGATAACCGTGACCCGTGTTGGATAGCCCTTTGTGGATGGCCGGGGAAAGTTATTTACCTTAGCATCCAAGACTCGTGTCGAAAACTCTTTGGAAGGGTTGGCCGAGAATGGTTGTCTACGAATTTAGGGATCTGTGACTCGTGTTAAATCCTCTTATAGGGTTGGCCGAGGAAAGATACCTTCGTGGGAGATATCATTTGATGATACTAGAGTTAGAGAACTCGTGATCACGTTTCCATATAGGGCAAGAATGAATATGTGAACTCAAGGTCCTTTTCCCTTTCCCCGGACTTGAGTTAGGATTGGTTAGAACCTTGTAAAGCCGAGAGAATCCATAAGATAGGGAACTCGCTGAGATTTGATGTATCTCACCCCACGTTGTTGATGTTTTACAGGTGCGTTAGGTTCCGAGAAGGGTAGGGACAAGGTCGTTTGATCTTTCCTTGCACGTTGATGGCTAGCTTCCGCTATGTTGTTATTTTGAGATCATTGTTATGATCTAGTTCTTAGATTTTATCATTTTGGAACATCTTGTATATGTAATGCCTTAGACTTTTAGTGTTAGGTATTAGAGGCATTTATGTGTATAATGTGTTAACTAAGAACTTATTGTATTTCAATACCAAAGACTTGGATTCATATACATATAATTTATGCTTTGATGTATGGATTTTATATATGGGTGTTACAGGAAAAGTTAGATCGAGAAATGGGATAGGGATTATTGTGGACAATGAGTGGAAGAAGAATATTATGGATGTGAAAAAGTAGGAGATTGAATCATAGTCTTGAAATTTGTAGTGAACCAAGGCATCTTTAATGTTATTAGTGCTTACACACCTAAAGTTGAGTTGGAAGAACACCTTAAGTAAACAATTTGGGATGATTTAGAAGGATTTCTTCAAAATATACCCCAAAGAAATAAGTTATAACTTGAAATCCCCAGTCGTGAATTTTAGGAGCCCCCTGTGATTTTGGCTCCTAAACTAGTCACTCCTAACATGTTATATTGGAGTGTCATATCGATCAATATTATGTCTCTTGACCATGATTAACATTAATATTCATGAGTCAAATGTTAGTAGGTTTACTATATATTAACATATTCCGGATAAGAAACATGTTCATCAGTGGTATCAAATGTGCACTGTTCGGATGAAACTGATCATGCTAGAAGTATATCATCTTGGAATTTGGTCAGAGGCTTCAAGTGTGCATAACCCGGATGAAGCCAATTTGCTAGAGGTAAATTAACTTTGACTTTGGTCAGAGGGTTCAAGTGTGCGTAACCCGGACGAAGCCGATTTTATAGAGGTAAATTAACTTAGACTTTAGTCAGAGGCTTCAAGTGTACATAACTCGGATGAAGCTGATTTTCTATAGGTAAATTAACTTGGACTTTGGTCAGAGGCTTCAAGTGCACGTAACCCGTACGAAGCCGATTTTCCAGAGGTAAATTAACTTGGACTTTGGTCAGAGGCTTTAACTGTGCATAACCCGGACGAATCCGATTTTCTAGAGGTAAATTAACTTGGAATTTGGTTAGAGTCTTCAAGTGTGCATAACTTGGACAAAGCTGAGTTGCCAGAGGTAAATTAACTTGGACTTTGGTTAGAGGCTTTAAGTGTGCATAACCCGGATGAAGCCGATTTGCCAGAGGTAAATTAACTTGGACTTTGGTCAGAGGCTTCAAGTGTGCATAACTCGGACAGAACCGATTTCCCATCTATATGTTTACATGCTACAATTGTTTTAAATATGGGCGCCTAATTAAAAACCCTCTAAGGGGGAAAAGAGTACACCCTAATCATTTCATTCACAATTCTTATTACAAGGTGACCCAAATTTCCTGTCATTAGGAAGTTTTTTGGTTACCAAACAACTCTCTGGAATCTCTTCCTTCAAATCAATATTTATTAAATTTATTTTTTACTACTCTTCTTTGGTATGACCTTTAGCTTGATCGTTTCTTTTAAGTCTCCATCTATCCTTCTAATATTTCCTGGCTATCCCTTGGTCGCCCTTCACTACTCCCACTCAGCCATCATCCAAGGGATACTTCAGTGTGAGATACAATGTAGACAACAGTGCCTCTAGAGCATTGAATAAGGGTCTGCCAATAATGATGTTATAGGGAGATGCAACGTTAATAATTAAATATCTCACCTCGATGCTCTTCGTGTTATCCCCGCTTTCGAAAGTCGTCATTATGGGCAAATGTCCGAGCACTTGCACCCGTTCACCAGAAAATCCTACCAATGTACCTTTGAATGATAATAGCTCAGAGGTATCAAATTTCATTCCCTTGAACGTATACCAATACAAGACGTCCATCAAACTTCCAGGATCTATAAGCACTCGCCTCATGGTCCAATCTCGTATCTGAACTTTAATCACCATTGGGTCATTTTCATGTGCTAGTATTCCTTCTGCATCTTTCTTGGAAAAACTGACCGCGGTCGAGCTTCCTTTTTCTTTTGAGGGTGATCTTTGTTCGATGTGTATAGCCGACCGGGAATACCTTCTTCTTGCTGAGCTTGTCTCTCCTCCTCTGGCAAACCCTCCTACAATGGTGTTGAGGGTATGACGAGCTACTCAGGTTTCACGCACCTCTTCAGCATTTTTTCCTTTCTTCTGCGCCAAATTTCTCGCTTCATCTTCTCGGGAAGGACTTCTTTTTCCCGGTTGTCCCCCTGTATCCTTGACATATGATAGTAGCCTACCCCTCTAAATCATAATTTCAGTTTCCTTTTTTAATTGGTGACAGTTTTTCGTATGATGCTTGCGAATTCTATGGTACGCAAACCACGCGTTTTCATCCTGCCCCATTATTGCATGCACCCCTCTTCTTGGGCATCTCAGTATGGGCAACAGGTTTAGGTGACACATTTCCTTCAAGATCTCTGACCGACTTGTATTTAACAGGGTATACTCTAGTTCTCTTTCGAACGGCCACTGGGATGTCCTATGTTCTTGCCGATCTCGGGCTCCATTTCTGGAATATTCCCTCTTGCGACCATATCCTTATTCAAATATTATGACCACATTTTATTGTCTGAGTTTTTTTTAATCTTTAACTCGCATCCAAACGGGCACTCGTTTATCCTTTTTTTAATCCATACACACGTTAAAATATAATCGAGTATTTTTTAATTTAATTTAACAAATGGATCGTGTAAAATTTTGTGATTTGCACTTTCGTGTTTGTCTGTCCACTAAATTATAAAATAGCGTTTTTTCTAAATTTTGCACGTTCTTGTAAATCTTGACTACATATATTTTCCATTATATTATTTTATCTGTAAAATTAAACGTAGTTTTTTAAAAAATTGTAATACAAAAATGAATGTGTCGTGTACTATAGATACGGTATGACATTATCCCAACCAACCTTTTAACTCTAAGATTTTTTTTAATGAATCAGAAAATAAATATGTCAATATACAACACATATTTTCATACAACTATATATTAATAAACCTCTTAAATCAGGATACTCAAAATCCAATTTAAAATAAAACAATAACACATAAATATTTCTATGGAAACTCTGTCATATATTTCCTGGTATATTTTGTTGTGATGCATATTTTGATATAGCATATAAATTATATTTTGAGTAAGAATGTTTACAGTCGTGTGCTTAAGATCATTTCATGGGATCGCTTACCACGCTTTATACTCAACATTTAATCTTGCTGTAGAAAATAAATGGTAACAACGAAGTGGAAATGCATAAGATTACCTATACTATGGAAAATTATTTTCATGGGAATATTTATTCTTGGAAAGTAAAATGAAATAGATAATTTGATTATCTATTTCATCAAAGTACTATTTAAATGTTGGACATAGTTAACGAATTTAGAGTGATGCGTTTTTTTAAAGACATATTTCATCATACCGTCATTTATTTTTCCTAAATAAAAGAACTTCCAACTTAAAATAAAAAATATAGCATTACTATAAAACAAAATATAGAATGTACGTTTGTGAATAGTAAGGTGACTCACATACGAGGAGATAACACCTATAACTAAAATGAAATGACAAAAGAATGATTAATGGTTCATGAGAAAAACATCATGATGAAGAGACTAAAAGAACTTCTGCAATTAAATTGAAAAGCGTAATCATAAGTTAATTTGATAGAGTCAATTTAATATATTATTCTATTGGATTATGTACAAAATTTTAAATTTTTAATATGGTTAATCTATGATATTCCTACTCTCTTAATTCGAATATAGGCATGTCATGTATATTTTTCATTTGTGTCTTAATCCACTTTATTTGTAGTTGTAGGTTCACTCCAAACATGATTATTACATTTATATCATCTTGTTCAACTCAAACATAACCCAATTCACTATTAACTAACAATATTAAAAAAAAAAATCATTCACATATTATAAAACACTTAAACGTGAATAGTAATAAATAAATTGACTATAATTCATAAAAAAAAATTCACAGTGAGTAAAGAAAGAGCATGAAATATTGTCTGGACCATTCTAGGGTATGTAACTAAAAATAGCTTCTATTGAATCCTCGAATTCCGCAATAGTTGCTTTCTTTGAAACTTGAACATTTAAAAACCACAAAAAATAAATCAATCTTCAACATGCAACTCTGTCGTATATGATAACCTTTTAAATTGACCTTATCAATCTAACGTGACACTACCATAATAATATTCTTGTTCTTTCTTCTCGTAATAAAAAAAGCTAACTTTAGTGTTTCAAACTCTTTGACCGAAAATATTTCTCAAAGCTTATAATTTTATTTCAAATATATGATCTTATTCGAGCCATTTAAAGTGTTCGTATAACACACAATGAAAATATATTACGACAAAACAAATTCCGAAATCTTGATAATATATTTTATTCTTTGACCAATATATAAGGGTATGAGGTCAAAGGAGTGTTCTTGATAATATGTTATCAAACTTACATTTAATGTTTATTTTATTGTTTAGATTTGAAATATATTGACCTCCTTCCTATTCTTTATTTATTAAATTAATGTTATAAAACTTTTTTGCAATTGAGCCTATATTTCAATTGTGAATCTAACATTTAAAAATAATTAATATCACATTCAGCTTCTATCCAGTCAGCAAATGCCACGTGGCAGATTCCATCCAGTCAGCAATGCCACATGTGTAGATTCCTTCGTCCAGTCAGCATAGGGGGGAGTGAAAATTGAATCTTGGTTTTGTGAGGGGGCGTTCAAAAAAAAAAACTTCAGGGGGGCAAAACCAAAACTCGCTACATTGGCAGGGGGTAAACACTATTTAACCCAAAGTTAAATTACTAATAAATTAACAATTATATGAATCGTAAATATATATATATATATATATATATATATATATATATATTAAAATATTCATATATTAAAATGTGAAAATAATTAAAATATTAAGTAAGAATAATCTTTAGTAGTCCATATTAATCTATCACCAACCGTCCAACTTTTCTAAAGACACAAATAAAATTCATGTTACAAAATTAAACTTGTAAAATACTAAGTAACTATTCAATTACATTAGCAATAGACTTTTATATTAAAATTTCAAATAAATTAAAGACAAATATAAAACAACACTATGACATACTTAAAAGAAAAAGTTCGGAACATTTCAACATAAAACATAGTTACAAACCACCAGAGGCGAAAGAAGCATATTATAGAGTAAAAAATCTTAACTAAAATTTTTTAAAAGGATGAAAATTGAAAGTTTATCAAGTAAAAAAATTACAGATCAATACGTATGAAAATTTTGGCAAATAAGAATCGTTGAGAAGAAAACTGAAAGCTTACCATAGAAAAAGATGAGTTTTGAAGATGTTAAAGAAAACACTAACTACAAACATATATACTCTGATGCACTACTTGTGGTGGCAGTTACTCTGATGCATTACTAATGGTGGCAGTTTTGTAGTAGTATCAATACGACGTGGGAGTATCAACTATCTACCCATTACAAAGAGGTTGCACAAACTGACCAAATTGTCCTTTCCCCAAAATAAAATTACACTAACACAAGGTTATTTCAGTAACTTGCAAAATCAACCAAAATCTATGGTTGCTTTTCACAAATTGATGCCAAGTGTCGGTCATCCTTTGGCTATCCTAAAAAAAAAACTTTCTCCTCTTCCCACAACTTTCTGAATTCAAACCTCTTTTCATTTCTCTCTCTCAATTCAAACTTTTTCCTACACTTCTCTCTCACCTGTTTTCTCTCATCTCTCATTCCTCTCAAACCCTAACCGCCGCCCCCTTTCTTCATCGTCTCTGTTTCTTTCTTCTTCCTTCTTTTCCCTAAAACCCTACACTACACTGCTTGTCCTCCTGTTTCCACCCTATCTACAACCATCAGCATCTCAAATATACAATAATATTGAATTCCTGGCATTACTTTTGCTGCTGGATTTATGTATTTCCTATTTTGTAGGTTTTATTGACAACAACTACTGATGGACTGAGATTCGTGAAAGTAAGGGTGAGATCTGTTCAAATACCACACAAGCAATGGCTGTTTAGAAGACAACTTGAGAGATTCTGAAACATCTAAAAGAGGTATGCAACCCTTTTTGCAACTGGTCTCTAAGATATATATTTTTTTCGAATGATACCATGCATTTGAATTTTAAACTATCATTGAACCTTTGTTAAGCTATGGTTAGTCAACTGGTCTGCCTAATTATTTTAAAATTTATTTTTTGTTTCTTTATATTTGAAAGTAACATGTTTTTTCAAGATCCAGAAGCTTTTTCATGTTTGAATATATTTATCTCAGGTTGTGCCAGATACTCGTGTTTTGTTATGAACTGAATTCTCCCCCCTTTACACATACTAAATACTGTATCCTATTTGAATGGTTGTTTTCTTATAAAGCGTTTTCATAGGTTTCTGTCATATTCATTAATTTTATCTTCTGCATTTTACCCGACTTCCTTAACTTTCTGGTTATTCACATTTATATTTCCACATCACAGATGCACAGTTTGCTCCAAAATGTGGAAGCTTTCACCCTCAAGTTTGAGACTACAAATCACAGTAATACTGAGCTGGCCAATTATTTATGTTTCACAGATTTCTAAATTCTGATTGTTTAATTTCTTTTTATTCTGCTTCCAGTTTAGGGTCATATCAACCTTCTCGATCATCTTCTCAACCGATGTCACAAGCAATTAAATCACAACATTCACAATATGACAAATATTAGACAAATACATGTGAATTTAAGTCTATTTCAGAAATCATTGCACAACAAAAGGTATATTGTAACATTGTTCCTTATCTTTTATTTTCTCTTTTTAATTTAAATGTTTTATTTTTTCACAAAAGATTTTTGTTAATGGATTTTATCAAAGTTTGATGCATTGTTGTTCTGTGATTACTTCCGTATGCGTTGTTGTTTGATTCCAACTTTTTAGTTCTTCTATATCATGTTCATGTACTTAGATAACGCATTTACGAACCACTTATCACGTTATTCATTTTCATGTTGTTGCAGTTGATGCATTGTTGTTCCATGATTACTTCCGTATGCGTTGTTGTTTGAATACTAAATGATTTTTGCAAGGTCTTCATTGAACCATGATGATGTGTTCATTCTTGACACCGATAATAAGATTTATCAATTAAATGGGGCAAATTCCAACATTCAGGAAAGAGCCAAGGCTTTGGAAATTATACAGTTTCTGAAAGAAAAATATCATGAAGGGAAATGTGATGTTGCAATTGTTGGTAAGGGCACTGTTACCGATTATATGATTTTGATATCTATTTTCAGAGGTGAGTTTAATTCAAATTTTGTGATGTTTTTATGACATAAGAATGTGAAAATCTATGTTTGTGCATGGAAATTCAAAATTTGAGAGTTGACCTATAGTTTGTATAGTTTGAAGTTATGAGCAACATTGTTAGAGACTTTAGTTTCTAACAGAAATTGTGTTGTTACAGTTGCTGCTCTTTCGTCTCTAATACAATCGTGGAAAAACAAACCGTTAAATTGGTTTGGTTCTGATCCTTGTGGAAGTGAATGGGATGGAATTCGTTGCGCCAATTATAGAATCATTGAACTGTCAGTTCTTGGTTTCTTTGTTCTGTTGAAATTGTTTTTTCTTTGCTTTGTAGAAATGAATTGAATCTGATAGGGTGCTAATTTTTTTAGAAAATTACTTGGCTTGAATTTGGAGGGTCAACTATCGTCACCAATTCAGTCCTTATCTGAACTTGACACGCTGTACATTTTCTACTTCTCTTTTGAAATTTTTACGATATTCAGTTGTAAGTTAAACTAATAAAATGTTGTTTTTGTTCATATAACGATCTTTCGTACAACGCAGGCATGACAGGAACGATTACGAAGGAAATTGGAAATTTGAAAAACCTCAATTCCTTGTACGTAAAGAAAAATAAATTTCGATACAAACTGAGTTTCTTCATTGGATTAGTATGATTTTGATATTGATATGTTTCGTTTTAACTGCTTTTTTTTCCAGGGCATTGGTTAACTGTGGTTTCTCTGGCCCTATTCCTGATTCAATAGGATCTTTAAAAAAACTGACCTTTTTGTAAGGATTCCAACATTTTAGTTCTGCTATATCATGTTCATGTACTTAGATAACGCATTTACGAACCACTTATCACGTTATTCATTTTCATCTAGAACGTTGAATTCGAATAACAGGATCATTGGTATGCGATATGATCATTGGTAATACAACAGTGGCGGGTGTAATGATGATTTTATTCTTATTGGGAGGATTTGTCGTCCCACTAGGTAGGTTCCATCAAAAACCATGGGACAACAGGATCACCTCTTTCTTGGCTAAATTGAGATGTGTCTGCTTTTCTCACAGTGCAGACATAAAAAACTTAACACAATCACACCTCTCTTTGATCTTCTTTTAAGGATTCATGAGAATTTTTTACATAATTATTTTGGATATGATTCATTATTTTGATTTGATAATTAAGAGACGCATCCAATCCGTTTTGCAGTTAGTATAGAAGTCTTGATTTTAAGAATCTCCCGACAGACAAATCAAATTTCTTTCGTTAGTCTTATACATTGGACATGAGCAGAGAACAACTCTAGGATAGATAGATACAAATTTTTCATTAAGTCTTTATTATTTTAGTATTTGTCACAGTAAATATATCTATACATGTATCATTTGATGTTGAGTAATGCATGTGTTTGGTTTGTAGTCTGAATTTGGAGATATTGGAGATGACTGCCTCTGCAGTGTGAATTAATTAACATGGCTTCATGTTTGGCTGGCTGAATATTCAGTTGCTATCCTTAATTTGGTGATCTAAACATAGATTTGAATATTTCTGCATCATTCCTTCTAATTCTTCTATGCAAGTTTGTGCTTAGATTTTCACATTTTCTCATTCATCCTGGAATTAATCTTTTCTTCACGTAATGAAGCTTTTACCAATTTCAAGAATTTCGGTCATGACAGGCAGTCTCAGGGATCTGCGCCATATCAGAAATTTTGCTTTATTGTTTGTTATTATTAATGATGTTTTACCTTAGCCACTACATTTTTTAATGACTCTGCTATTGCTATAGGTGATGTGAGCATTTGCTGGCCTATGAAAGAGAAGGACAACATGTTTAAATATTCTTCTATTTCTAAGCTTTCTTCAATAGAAGTTGATGATGGTACCACTTTGCTGAATAATATAAAAAGTGAAGTATCTGATAGAAACCAGCAACATCAATTTGTTTATATTCATGATCCTTCTGGTACAGGACAGGTTCCAAAATCATCATACTACCCAATTTATGCACCACAGTCATTTTGCTTTTAAGCGAATGGAAACACTGCTTTTTATGGGAACATTTAAAGAGGAACTCACTGCTACTAAGGAGTCTTTTGCAGTTTTAGAGGTATGATTTAAATTGCACCACCCTTGCAGTTGCATTGCTCAATGCTCTTTCTATCACAAATACAACAAATTTTCGTAAATGTAACATGCATCCTATTACTATAGTTCATTTTCTTTTTGAATTTCTGCCCCCGTTACATTTGGTTCTTTTTATCACATTCTCACCTGGAAAAAAATCTGATCCTTGAGCGACTTTCATATGCTGTGTCAGGTTGCCTGTAAGGAACTAAGGAACAACCGTCTGTTCCTTAAACTTCTTGAAGTTGTTCTCAAAACTGGAAACCATATGAACGATGAAACATACCGTGGCGGTGCCCAAGCATTTAAACTTGATACACTTTTGAAATTATCTGATGTAAAAGGAACAGATGGAAAGACTACGCTCTTACACTTTGTTGTTCAAGAGATTATCCGCTCTGAAGGCATTAAAGCTGCTCGAGCAGCGAAAGAGAGCCAAGAGGTTAGACTAAAATGAAATATGTATAGACATGGCAGGAGGTTAGAAATATCATCAAGCAAAGCAATTGCTTGCTAAAGTTGCTATCATCATTGTTGTACAACATTATATTCTTGATTAGAGTTAGTTTCATGGTGTTTTGAGATAATAACTTTTAGAGGGATAGTTGTGTAGGCTCTTCTTATTATTATTATTTTTAGCATTTCTTTATTCTATTTAATTATGCTACTGTTCTATCAAAAAAACAACAAACAACTAACATTTCCCTTTGCAAGAAAAGATGTGTGAAATCAGTAAGATGCTAAAATTTTGTCTATAGATATCATAAAAGCAACGGCTGTTTTGCGATGGAAATATGTTAGGCACGTATGACTTTCAAGGACATTGTAGAAATGTTCAAAGTACATAACTTTGTTAAAAATGAAATTTAGTTATCTATTTTCAGACACCAATTTACCATTTTCTTCAACACAACATTGTAGAAATGATCATGTAGCCATATACAGTGGAGTGTGAATTGTGAACAAGACTTCTCATGATTTATATTTGTAGGCACCTTGAATTTGTCTTGCATTAGACAATTAGTATTTAAGCAAAATCTGTATATATAAAAAAAAGGTTTTTGCAGTTCAATCATTAGTTTAAATTAGTTGATCCTTATTCAATAATATTTTGGTAGTTCAACCATTCTAAAATGCTTATTCAAAACCTCACGGGTCACTACCATAACAATACCTATTTGTTTTTAAGTATTTCTTTTCAAATTTACATATTCATTTAAAGCACATATATGTTGGATTATCACTATAGCCAAATAATTATTTGAGATTATTACTCTTGATAATTTTTTATTCAAACTTTATCAATTATTGTTAATACATGTAAATATATATTAAAAAAGAACCACAAACATTTAGATTTTTTATCGAATGATTTAATATAGGAATCAACTTACCCGTGCGGGAGCACGAGTTTTTTACTAGTTTACATATAAAGTTTAAATGGGTTAATACACATTTTAGACCTTGCCATTTGGGTCGAATTCGAAAGAGGACCCTGTAAAAAAAAATTTAGATTCCGTCCTTGCCATTTGAAGATTCTTTCATTTTGGCCCCTCAGTGCACACAGTCAACAGAATTTGTGACGTGGAACTGCTTTGTTGGTTTTTTTTTTAATTTTTTATTCTTTTTAATGTGACGTGGCGCTTAGTTGGATTTTTATGTTTATTTTCTTTTTTATTTTCATTATACGCGTGGCTTTTTTTATTATTTAATTGTTTACATGTTGAAATGTTAAAATATGAAAACTTAAAAATTTGTCTCCACAAAGTATTGAACCCATGTCCTCATGGATGAGAATGAACTTCCTTCACCACAAGCTAGAATGTTTTAGTTGTTTAATTGTTTGCTTTAAATGTATATGTTCCAACATTTTGGTTCTTTAATAATGTTTAGTAAATATAATGTTTAGTAAATATTAAAAACACTAATATAAATATTTATTATACAAACATTAATATAAATTATATTTAAATATTTATTATAAATATTTAAACAATTAATAATTTATTATATTTATTTTTAATAAAATAAATTAGTATAAATATTAAATTAGTTTAGTTTTTAAATATTAAATGTTAATATAAATATTTAGTTTAAATAATTTAGTTTATTTTTTATACAAATGTTAATATATATATATATATTTATTATATTTATTTTTAATAATTTAGTTTAAATAATATAATAAATTATTTCAGTTTATTATTAATTATATTAAATTAAAATATTATTAAAAAATATAAACATTAATAAATTATATTAAATTAAAATATTTTTATTTTTAGTTTATTATTAGTTATTTCAGTTTATTATTAATTATATTAAATTATAATATTAGTTTAGTTTAGTTTTGTTTATTTCATTAGTTTATTTATTTTAGTTTTTATTAATAATAATTTAGTTAATATTTATAGTTTAACATACTTAATTAATATTTATAGTTAATAACAGTTTAACATACTTATTTAGTTAATATATTTATAGTTTAACATACTTATTTAGTTCATATTTATAGTTTAACATACTTAATTTAGTTAATATTTATTGTTAATAACAGTTTAACATACTTATTTAGTTTAACATATTTAGTGTTTAACATACTTATTTAGTTAATATTTATAGTCCATTAATATTTTAATTATTATTAAAAAATTAAAATTAGTAGTAAATTGAAAGTAATAATATAATTATGTTAAAATAAATATTATAATTAACATTAATTATATATATTATAAATATTTTAATATAAGTATGTTAAAATAAATATTTTAAATAACATTAATATTTTAATTAATATAAGTATTTTAAATAAATATTTTAAATAACATTAATATTTTAATTAATATAAGTATTTTAAATAAATATTTTAAATAACATTAATATTTTAATTAATATAATTATTTTAAATAAATATTTTAAATAACATTAATATTTTAATTAATATAAGTATTTTAAATAAATATTTTTAATAACATTAATATTTTAATTATATATATTTGATGTATACATTAAAATAAATATTTATAAGTATGTTAAAAATTAAACAAAAGTAAATAGAAGAGACAATATAACTATTAAATGATAATTAATATATAGATGAAATAAATAGCCTAGTGGAAGAGATGGTCAATTGTATGCAAAGTGGCGTTTTAAAATTTTTTTTACAAGATCCATTTTCAAATTCGCCCCAAATGACATGGTCTAAAATGTGTATTAACCCAATTTAAATTAAAAAGTAAATGAACATAGTAAAATCCAAAAACCAGGTAGAGATAGTACTGGAAATTAATGTTAGTAGAGTCAAGGGAAATTTATTTGTCAAATTATATATTAAAATTTATTATTAAATATTAATAATATTATTTTAGAAGAAATAAAATAAGTAAATTAGAATAATCTTAACAGATAATTTTGAAAAGTGAAATAGGTTACACCAAAATAATATTTTGATTTTATATATTGTTATAGATAAACTCTATAATTTTTTTTTTTTTTTTTTTCAGATACAGCTTTCTAGCAATTTTATTTCATATTGTTATTTGTCGGTCAAAGCAAGTATAAAAATTGAATATTTTCAAATAATCAACATTATCCTATTAAATCATATTACCATTTTTATTTAATTTATTTTATTATTCTTTTTCTTCTTTTATTTTAATCTCATCGTGTATGCATTAGTTTTTTTTTTCGAGTATGCCTCATTTTCATTTATGTTAAATGATTTGGATTTAACTATATTTATCCATGTTTTATAGAAAAAATATATAGATAATGTGTATTATTGGAAGATATTTTGCATTTGTGACTTTTATACTCTAAATTTTTAAACTTGTAAATGATTACATACTAATCAATATTCCTTTTTTTTATTACTGCAATTTGTATTTATGTAAAATTATTTTTTATGTAATATTTGTCTATTTTGAATTTCAATTGTTTTTACTTTACAAATTATTTCAATGTTATATTTAGTGATTAACATTCACAAGGACATTACCTTGTCCGCATTTTAAGTGCACTTGGAAATATAATTTTTTTTAGATAGGTATAAATTGTGGTAAGAAGTTAATATAGTCTTATCCAATAAAAAATACTTTCTACGTTTTAAAATAACTGTCGTTTAAGATTTTTGCACACAGATTAAAAAATACAATGATATTGTCATAAAATATTACACTTTTACTAAATTAGTCTTATTAATGTGTTGGAAATAGTGCACAGACTAATAATTACTCCATCCGTCCCAAATTATAAGAAGTTTTGAGCATTTCACACAGTTTAAGAAAAGTAATCAATGTTGTATGGAAAAGAGAAATTATGTATGACTTTACACTATTGTCTTTCATTAATTACGATGAAAGAGAAATTAATAGAATCAAAAGAAGAAAGATAAATAAATAGTTAAGGGTATATTAGGAAAAATGTTATTAATATTGTATTGGGATTATAAAGTGACTTATAATTTACGACAAATATTTTTTGCAAAGTGACTTATAATTTGGGACAGAGGTAATATATAACATAATTGGAAAAATAACAATTATTATTACATTGAAAAGTGAGAATAACAGTTATTTTGAAATAATTTTTTTTTTTAAAACGATAGTCATTTTGAAACGGAAGGAGTACATGTTTTTCACATAAATAATTATAATTAATATCAAAATTAAAAAAAAAATATTGTATATTAAAAAAGCAGACAAACGAACACGTCTGAATACTAATTATATTATGGTGTCAGTATTCTATAATTTTATATTTTCAGCTTGTCGGATAAGTGTATGTGTCAGACTCATGTCAGATACGTTTGTGCAATGTCCTTGTTAGAGTTGGAATTCATGCTTAATAAGTAGACATGCTTCGCACCATAGTTTTCCTTTCTCTATCTCTTCTTTAAGCGAACTTCGAAACGTTACTGCTAGAATTCAGTATTCTAAACCATTTCTTCCTCCAAATGAACTTTCTCACAGTCCTCTCCGCTCCAATCTCTCTACTTCTAGCCATACTCATCGCCTCTCTTCATCTTCTCCAACCCACATTAGGTAAGCACAACACAACCTCTCTCTCTTTTACAAACACTTTGCATGAACAAATGAATGAATTCAAAAACCATTTCTGGTTTTGCAGATTTTCTTCCATGGAAGAATCTTCAAAAGTCTTCTCTTCCATTAGAAGCTGATTTGATAATTAGAAATGGGGTGATATTCACAAGCGATGAATCTCTCCCGTTTGCACATTCCATGGCTGTGGCTAATGGAAGGGTTATTCGTGTTGGGAACAACTCTTTTGTTCAGGTTTGTTTCATTTTTCTTGTTTCTTACACGTTAAAATAAGAACTTTATTTGAATTCTTTTGAACTTGATTGTAAGTATCAATTTCCACTGACCTTGAAGCTATTTTTCAACTAATATTTTGAAAGAAGCGAATGGAAGAGATTCCATTTGTTTCTGTATTTTTTTTTTTTTTTTTTAATTTGACCGAACAAAACATAACAAACAGATTAGTTTATTCCATTGCATTGCATGCATCTTAAATTAGCAGAATTGAAGAATTGAATGGAATGGAATGGATTCTATCACTGTTCCATTCCGTTATCTTCATTATTTGCAAATTCAAAAAATGAAATTACCACTCTGTTTCATTCCATCACATTCCACCAATCAAAACATACCTTACAGATATGTTTGGATATCATGAAATGAACTGAACAGAATGGAGCGGAGCGGAACGAAGATTCCATTCCATTGTTTGGAAATTTTAGGACGGAACAAAGGAAGTTGTTCATTCCGCCCAAATCGGAGGGGAAGAAATATGGTGGTGATGGAATGGAATGGAATCCATACCACTCCATTATGCTCCGCTCTATCCGATTTTAAATGATTCAAACAATGGAATATCATTACATTCCATCTCATTTCGCTCCGCTCCATCCGATTCCATCAATCCACACAAAGCCTAGGTGATTATATACCACTCAGTTCCATTCCATCACATTCCACCAATCAAAACATACCAAACCATAGGTAGGAATTAGGTAGCAGTTATTAATAAGTAGTTAGATGGTTAATCTTCCGCATTGTATCAAATTCAATATTTTCAAAACAAAACTGAACTGGCTAATTCAACCGATCGAATCGAGAAGCAGCCAGTTTGTCGGTTGGTTAATTCCGGGTTACGTTGTAGTTTGGTTGAACTGATTGAACAGAGGTTCAAATGTGGCTGGTTCAACCGTCTTTGAATTAGCCTGTTCCATAATCAGTTTTCAGTAACTTCTTTAAGTTTTCATATAATGAAGCTTCATGTATATCAATAAACTTTCTTTATCTCTTGAGTATGATTTGGAGCTATGGCACCCTCTGATTTCTAACAAACTCTGTATAGGAAGTGGCAGGTTATGGAACTCAAGTGCTGGATCTTGAGGGGAAAATCGTGCTTCCTGGATTTATCGATTCACATGTTCATTTCATTTCTGGTGGCCTACAGGTATTGTACATGCAACCTCATTCTCTGAATGATTCTATGTTTTTCTCTTCATATCAGAAGTTTTATGTTAGATTTTTCTTTAAAAGTTTTAGAATGATTGAAATCCTAATAAATTGGGGGATTATTGTACATAAGTTTTCTTCTCTCTGAGAAATCCTCGCGAACTTGTCTCGTTTGCTTTCTTTTAATTATAGTCATGGATGCAGATGATGCAGGTGGGACTGAGAGGCGTGAATAAGAAGGAAGAAGTTATTAGAAGAATCAAAGAAGCAGTTGAAAGTAAAACTTGAGCTCTTGCTTGCTTATTTACTTCTTTGATGCACCCTTAATGCAAAGAAACAAGACGACGGATTGCAATATTGAAGTTTAATTTTGATTTGTCATGAATCATGTCTTTGATATATATGCTTATTTACATGGGTAATGTTAGGTGCAAAACCTGGTTCCTGGATTTTGGGTGGTGGATGGAACAATGATCAATGGGGAGGAGATTTGCCTGCTGCCTATTGGATTGATGACATTACTCCTAATAATCCTGTAAGGAATACAAAGTTAATTTTGATTTGAACATGTTCATCATACACAGGACGGTGAATCTAAGTTGAAGTTTACAAGCAGGTTTGGCTATCGAGAATGGACGGGCACATGGGATGGGCTAATTCAGCGACGCTAAGGCTGGCTGGCATTACAAACTCAACCGAGAGTCCAAGAGGAGGAACTATAGTGAGGAGTGCCGATGGAGGTAATAGTTTATTATTCTTATGCATGGTTGGAGCTTTCTTCATGTAATCAACGACGACTTTAATTCATGTGGACTGACAGTGTGGAGAGTTTTTCCCTAAATTGTTGAGTTGGGTCGTTTATTTCGTGCAGAACCTACTGGATTGCTGGTTGATTCTGCAATGACGTTAGTAGTCTCCCGAATTCCCGAGCTTTCAATAGATGAGAGGAGGGAAGCGTTGCAAAAAGCAAGCAATCTAGCTTTGACAAGGGGTGTAACAACTGTTGTTGATATGGGAAGATATTTTCCAGGGGTTTCCGCAGAACTTCCTTGGGAGGATTTTACAGGTTTAGTGTCCTAGTTCAAGTTCTAATGTTATTCCAACTATTTACTCAGTCCTATAAAGTCTCAATCTTTGCTTAAGATGAATGTTTGTGTTTTGTGTGTATTGTACAGATGTTTATCAGTGGACTAATGCTATGTCGAAAATGAAAGTTAGAGTATGTTTGTTTTTTCCAATGGAGACATGGCCGCGGTTAAGGGTATGAACGAACAAATGCTTTTTTAGATGATTTTTTTTCAAGTGCAATTTTAGTCCGTGCCTCGTTTTTAGAGCTTATTTTATCTGTCTCCTTTTTTACGCAATCTTTCTGCCTTGTTTGCAAATGAAACTCGTCACTTACAAAGAAAAATATTGATCAAGAAATTTATACATTATGACATTTCCAATACTTGCAGATTTTTATGTACCTGAATTCTGAATAGCTTTTTCTTATTCCTACTTAGGATCTGGTTAATAAAATGGGCCATGCCTTAAGTCAATGGGTTTATTTCGGCGGTGTCAAAGCTTTTTTTGATGGTTCTATGGGTTCCAATAGTGCATTGTTTTACGAGGTGAGACGAGTTTTTAAAATTGTTAACATTCGATATCTGCATGTGATTTAAGAAGCTATGATACATTATTCGATATGGATATCATACAACAGACAATTACAACAACAATAATAACAACCAAGCTTTATTCCACTATGCGAGGTCAGCTACATTGATCAGCTTTCTCCATAATGCTTTATCCAGGACCTTACTATGTACATTACATCACGTAGTTGCTTATGAAGTGATAACATTGTATTTCAAATTTTGTAGCCTTATCAAGATGAGCCCGACAACTATGGTTTACAACTGGCAGACCTTGATGCTCTTCTCAACATGACTTTGGAGTCAGATTTATCTGGTCTTCAGGTACTTTATTCTACTGCTACAATAAACCTGTGATGGACTAAGATAAAATTTTAGTTACTGTGTTTATTCCTTTTGATTTATTTCAGATTGCAATTCATGCTATAGGAGACAAGGCGAATGATTTGATCTTGGATTTACATAGCTTAGTTGCTTCTACAAATGGAATGAGAGATCGAAGATTCAGGGTATCTCTTTTGTTAAAATTTGAGAAACCTTCAATAATTTTCTATTATAGTTGTTGCCGATGCAACACCGACACCTCTGAAAAATGGCATGGCCATGTCCCGTGTCCTTGTCCGTGTCAGACACCTGCACTGACACTTGTGATTAAGTTTAATTTATTTATTTTTTCAAATTATTAGCAGTGTCACCGTGTTAGTGTCGGGGTTGTGTTCGGTGTGTATGTGCTTTTTGCAAGTTGAATGCTGGAAATTTACACTCAACTGTGATACAACCTCAGTTACTTTTTAGTTATTTTAAGGCTATTTACATATATCAAGAAAACCAATAAATTTTGCTACTTTTGATTAAATTATTTTCCTTCCCTAGCACGGACATCTCTACCAGTAGGCATGTCGCGGTGTCCGACACTTGTATGACACTCGTACGACACGTGTCTGAAAGGTCTGGCTAGTGTTGGAAAAGTCAGCCAAGTGTCCTCAGAAAAATAGTTTTTTCTTCACTTTGAAACTTTTAAATCGGTGTCCGATAACTGTATGACATTCATAAAACATGTGTCAGACAATTCAAACAAGTGTTTTAAAAAAAAATGTTATTTCTTTGCTTCAACACTTATACATTTTTTGGACAAACCTTACACACATCTAATGAAGAATTAAAGATATTAATCTAGATTAAAATACTTTCAACTCTTTCAATAATAGATTGATAAATGAAGGTCAAATACTATCATATATGTAGCGGTGTCAGTGTCCTATGTTTTTGACATAATCTGTGTCGAAGTGTCCGTGTCATTGCATCCTAGTGTCTGTGTCGAATTTGTGCTTCATAGCTTTTGCACCCTTAAATATTTATTATCTCATTTTGAACAATCGAAACTCTGGTTTCAGATTGAACATGCACAGCACTTGGCACCTGGTACTCTACCAAGATTTGGCAAAGAAGGGGTTGCTGCTTCTGTGCAGGTTTCTTTTTATTACCATTATCTTGTAGTTTTCCTTTGTTTCCATTTCAATGTCTATTACCCTAGTCTGAAAGTAACATGACATGAACTTGTTGATATGGACAAACTTTGTAATAGTTTCTTGTTTCTATTCATCATCAACAGCCAGATCACTTATTGGATGATGCTGACTCTGTTGCTAAAAAGCTTGGCAATGAAAGGGCTGTAAAGCAATCATATTTATTCAAGTCACTCATAGAATCCAATGCACTAGTTGCACTTGGTTCTGATTGGCCAGTAAGTATTTTGGAATAACTAGTACACTTGTACCCTGGCTTATCTTATACCTCTGTCCCTACTTATAAATCTCATCAATTAGGACTTGATACCTTTCTCTTTCTCTTTCTCTTTCTTTTCCTTATCTCAAAATATGTAAAAGTGAAGAAAAAGACTTAGAAAAAGGGACAGAGCTAGCAGAAAAATGATATAATGAAGCTGTACTTAACTATTCATTATGTTTCTGCTTACTAGGTAGCAGACATTAATCCCTTGAGTGGCATAAATTCAGCAGTGAAAAGAAAACCTCCCAATTGGAAAGATGCATGGATTCCATCAGAGTGCATTTCATTAGAAGAAGCAATAAAAGGGTAATCAATGTTTAGCAATTAATTTTGTTCTAATGTTATGATTCTTCCTTAGTTCATTCAGTGCCTATGACAAAACTTCACCTCTCTTGCATGTTTCTTAGATTCTCATATTCACCATGATAGGTATACGATTTCTGCTGCACGTGCAAGCTTCATCGACAATGACCTAGGATCCTTATCCATTGGAAAACTTGCAGATTTTGTCATATTATCCACCGATTCATGGAAAGACTTCGCTGAAACAGCATCTGCATCTTTAGAGGCAACATATGTTTCTGGAGTGAAAGCATATCCTTGAAACTCTTCGTAAGGCCAAACCTCGTGCGGATTCAGGCCCAAACCATAAATTGAACATTATTCTGGGCTGTTCGGGTTCGATTTGTAGGTCGGACGGGTTACTCTGTCAAGTTTCAACAAGGTTGAACATTAATGTATAAATATTTATCATTAAATAAGTTTGATCCTACGAATTATCAAGTCTCAATTCTAGGTAGAATGAAGGAGATTTCAACCTTAATCAGAATAGAATTAAAACACTAGAAGAGTAATTAAAAAGTTATTGTAGTTTCTATAAAAACATTGGTTTGTTCATGACAAATGCATCATTAAATAAATATGAACCTACGAAAAATCAAGTCTCAACAATATCATCACTTCCTGGCAACATGCAGGAGATTTCAACCTTGTCCAAAATGGAGTTAAAACACTACAAGAATGATTAATGTAACTTTACTAAACCATCTTTTTGTCTATATTGTATTTTTTTTTATAAGAAATAAATTCTCCTTACCCATGAAATGTTGAGTGGTGACCTCAAAATATCAAAAAGTTTTTAAACTATAGGAAAATTAATTAAAACATCATAATTTGTACAACTATAGTGGTAATTTGCCTGCGTTGCTTTGCAACATAAATAAAGTGTCGCCCATTGACTATTTTGAAAAAGAATTATTTAGTTGATTTTACTCATATATAAACTCTTATCTATCATTTATAATTCACAATACCATTAATCCAACTCTTTCTCTTTCTCTTCCCAATTTCACTTTGCACGCATTTAATTCATCATTTTTTTCTCAAATTCGTTAACTTGTAAATTAAGAAATTTCAACAAATTGGTATCACGAGCACCTATTTGATCCACAACATTCATCAATGAAAAATACACTACGCCAGAAATGAGTTTTGGAAGCACTACATAAACAACGCTTTTTTCCAAAAGCGCTGCTATAAGTTTTAAAAGAACAAAAAAAATAACGCTGAAATAAAGCGCTGCTAAAGGGGGACTTTAGAAAGCGCTTTAGAAAAGCGCTGCTATAGGCCAGATGTAGGGTACACTTTAGAAAGCGCTTTAAGGAAAGCGCTGCTATAGGATAACATTACAAAGCGCTTTTGAAAAGCGCTGCTATAGGATAACATTTAGCCAACGCTTTATAAAAGCGCGTTTAAAGGTCATTCGTACACCACACATTAGCCAGCGCTTTTAAAACAGAAAGCACTGCTAAAGGAAAAAGCGATGCTATAAGTCTTTTAGTTAAAAAAAATAAAACAAATTTTCCTCAAAAACCCTAAGCATTTCAAACACTTCTCGCTCGTGAACTCCCTCCCTCTCGTAAACTCGCTTTTGACGAAGCTTCTTCTCTCTCGCTCTGCTCCCTCCGCCGTAACTCCCTCCACCGTACTGTGATGAAGCTCCGTCTCTCTCTGCTCCCTCCGCCGTTACTCCCTCCACCATTACTGTGACGAAGCTCCGTCTCCCTCTCTGCTCCCTCCACCGTTACTCCCTCCGCCGTTGCCGGAATACGCCACCGTTTTGAACAAGGTAGAGAAGAAAAGCCTTCTGAAACAGTGAGTAAGGTTTTACTTTTTCATCATTTCATTTTTCAGAATTTCATTTTCCTCTCATGGTTGTTTGCTTAAGTTGTTGATTTCTGTAAGTTCTTGTAATTGGCTGAAATTTTGTTAAAACAATGTTGATGTCATGATTGATGTTGCAACATGAACTGCTAACAGTCTGGGTTGTAAATAATGTTGAAGAGTTAAAGTGCTGAAGAGTGATGTCACATGCGAAGTCTTAACATCACTATACCAGAACATTACAACATCAGGTCTGGGATGATTAATTAGGGCTGCACGTGTTTCTGGTGTAAATGAGATATTCTGCTAAAGAGAATCAGAGAATGCAGGCGAAGATCAAGGGAGAGATATATTCTGTTACAATCAGTTATGAAGATCAGTTTGTTGCGCATTTAAAGCATAAAGATATGGAGAATATTTAGAGTTAATAATTGAATATTTAATTGAAGATTTGATTGTCGATCTATTTAGAAGCAGATTTGTTACAGAAGATATGATGTGATTTGAAGGCCCAAATCCAGTTGGGATTATGATATAAATAGAATGTTTGTAACCTAAAAGAGGTACGGGTCCAAGATGTAGATCTTTAGGGCTTTGTCTAAGTGAACCACTCGGGTTGTGAGATGGTCACTGTGTGTAACTCAGAAACCTGTAGGTAATGAGTTTGAGTTTGGTATTGTTCTTGGAGGAAGCTTTGAAGCAACTCCAAAGGGTGTCATGGAAGGGTGTCTTCTATGGCAGTACAGTTATTGGTAATCAAGTTGTTGATGCAGTGACGGTGTAGTTGACTGCTAGACATCATTGTGATGATAGGAAATGAGACGGAGTCTCTTACCTATGGAGGACTTAGGTAGAAGGGTCATTGGGTAGTGATTAAATTATGTAGATTGTCAACTGGTCTGTTGAGTCTGTAATTTGATACTACTAATAGTGGACTTCCTTCCTGGCTTGGTATGCCCCCAAATGTAGGTTGTTGAACCGAACTAAGTGAACAATTCAGTGTGTTATTTATTGTTTCTATTATTGCCTTGTTCAGCAGATTGCGATGTTGTGACATTGCACAAAGACATCACACATCTGTACCAGAATTTCAATTGGTATCAGAGCAGGCATCCTATCTGGTTCTGGATGAGATCTAGGGAAGATACTTTCTGGTTCATGAGCAAGGAAGATAGTTTTGCTGAGATGGTGTATGGACTTGATCAGTTCATAGAGATTTTTGTATGATCCCTTGAAGTGGAGGATGAACTGTTCATGACAGGGTGTGTATTGGACATGTCTATTGTTATCAGGCTTGTAACTTTGGTGGTGAACTGCTGTGTGGTTTGACTTAGTTTCAAACCTATGGAGTGTCGTGGTTGTATAGGGTTTTTCCTGAAGGTTGCAAAGGAGTTTTCTGGTGTGTGTTCCGCTGCATATTTTTATCTGATGGAAAATTCCTGGTGGTTTTGAGTTAAGGCTGCAACATTCTGTATCACTTGGTGAGGTGATACTTGAGGATATCTTCAACTAGCGTAGTAGAGTTGCCAAAGATACTTGTGGTTCATCCCAAGTCCACTCATAAAGGAACTCGTATATGAGCTTGTTGAAAAGGGGTCTGAAGAAAGTTAGAAGCGTTTTTTTTTGCCTCCAAAGTCAATCTCTGGGATGTGTTAAAGGCAGAGTGTGACATAACAGATGCTTGGGGGCTAAACAAATGTGTTGATCACGTCTGTTTGGAACCTACTCCTGACTTGGAAGAGGAGGCATCTGGGTGGTGTGGAGATTCATCAAGAAAGAAGCTGAGCTTAATTTGTCAAACAACCTTTGGTCAATTGGAATTGGTGTTTGCATCAGTCTTGTGGCTGGAAGGATCAGAAGAAGATAGAGACAAAGCTAAAGAGTATCACTGTCAAAGTTTTCATGCGGGAGTGAAGATCTTGATAATTTATCTCTTGAGCTTAGTTGTGGTAACCTAATGAGGATGGCATCAAAGGTTTGAAGATTCTTGGAAGATTAGAGTATGCTGGGTCATGTGACTGGTAATGTTGAAACTTTATGCTCACGGTGAAGTATCAAGTCAAGCCACTTACCGAATCTAATGTGATCAGTGGGATGGATTAGCAAAAGAAGGATCAATCAGTGCCTCAAGACTGCAGAAAAATGATGTCAGACCAGATAAAAGGTTGTATCTTGCATAATTGTCTGCTTTGGATAAAGTTGTGCAGTCAACTGATGACAATATACATTGACGGGAGACTTTGTATTTGTCTGAGGTTAAAGTGCAGGACTGCAGAAGTGTTTTCAATGGTTAAGCACCTTGGAGATGAATCAACTGATAGGTTGATTGGTGACTATGGAGTATCATCCAATTTGTCAAGGATGAGTTTGAGTTACTCTTGGGCAGTAGGTCGATGAGTGGAAGACTCATGGAGACTATTCTTCTTGAAGAAGGATGAGAGGAAGATTATGCCCTGATTCAGAAGATTGATGTCTACATCATGCTTAAGGAGCGTCTACATAATCATACGGGAGAATGATGAAGTAGAAGGTCTGCCTTAGATGAAGAGTTTAATAGAGAATGACTGCCTTGAGAGAAAGGGACAGTGGTACCAAAATGCATGTGCTCAGAAGTGTGCTCTATTGTTCATCCTCATCTAGAGCATTAGTTAACCATGACAGGGGAATACTTGGTTGCAAAGGTATATATGCTGATCAAGATTGTGAAGATTGGTTGAATCTCGTGAGGAGATAATGTCAGATAACATGTTGTGACATTAGGCTGTTGGATGGCATGTTGGTGTGGACATAAATGGTTCTACCCGTGTGAAGCTAATTGCTTATGTGCACATGCTTCTGAGGAGGAGTCTGAAGGACAACTTTGTTTGTGGAGAATGTGCGTGTTAATGGAAGGTGTTCTTCTTGCAAAGGTGCACTGGTTATCCTTGGTAGGGGGAGAATGATACTATGGGAGCTTTTGGCGTTGGCACTTAGGAAATTGAAAAGTTGTTTACCTGAGGATTTAGTGTCTTGTACAGTTGTGTAAATGGAACAGAAGTAAAACAGAAGTTTATTGCATTGATGAAAGCTTACAAGATTAGTAAAAACAACAAAGTGTCTAAAGATTATCCCAACCCCCCGAGTCAAGAAAAGTCTTCCAATCTTCATCTCATTCATCATCAGAGGCTTGAAGCTGCACTTGGTTTTTCTTGATAGTCTTCATCCTGGTTTCGGATGTCTTGCGTGTTCTTGTTGCTCCAGAAGATGCTCCAGCCTTGGACAGTGTTGTGTCCTTCAACTTTTGAGGATCTGGTTTCTTGTCCTCGTGCATATGCCTCTTTGCTGCATTCTTGTTAGACTGACTCATGTTTCCTTCCTTGGTGTGCTGATAGGAGCAAGGAGGTTTGGCATTTAATATGGATTATCTGGCATTGTTTGTATCGCCTGACCAGTCAGAGTAATCTTTGGTGTGGGAATCTGTTTTTCTTGGGAACCTGCTTTTCTTGACATATTGGTTACCAGAACTTCGTGCTTGGTGCCTGGGTGGAAGTGGTCCTAGTAGGATAAGACTAGGTCTTGTCTAGTTAAGTGGGATGGTCTTTTGTCTTATGCTGATGTCCTACATGTTGTTACAACATTATGGTTGGGTATGTACCATACTTATGGAGTTTGAAGAAGCAACATTATAGTCTGAAGTAGCAGTTCTGACATAATGTGGATTAGAATGGGCAGATTCCAATCTTGATGGCAAGTAGTGGCTACTTTCATGTTGAAGACTTCATTAGGAGCTGGTGAATGTAAGGACAAAAAGATGTTTATCTTGTGTGAAAAGTTTCCAATCAAATGGGCTTTTGTCTTTTGGACTTGGCATATTCTGTACCTAAAATCCCCATGAGGAATGTGGCATTATTGATAGGATATCATAAAGGGCATTGAGTGTAAGGCCGTTTACTATAGCCTATTGCAGCATGTGTAGTGGGATGATGGGACCTGTCATAGCTGTGTAAAGATAGTGCCTATACAGGAGAGGTCTGAAAAGCAAAAGTGGTGTACTTGGCTGATGGTTGGAAGCAATCTAGAAGAAGTTGTGAGAAGTTGTATCAATACCCATTAGGTAAGAAGATGTGTTTGTAGAGTCTTGAGTTAATGAGCCAGCAGGCAATGTCTGAAGAGATGTCAGAACATGATATAGGACATGTTTTTCTTGAGCCAAACAGGGAAGTATTTTGGATGGTGGTGTTAGGATAAAGTATGCATGGAGCGTTATTGGCCTAATTTATGGTAAGATTCAGGTGTGAAATAATTAAGGCAGTCAAGGCAGTTTTTGGAAGATAGGCATTGAATTTGAATACAGTTTTTGATACCTAAAATAGCGTTTGTTTGACCAAGAACATTGAACATATTCGAAGGCTCGTTAATTTCTAAGTTACTGGTCAGCTATTTATAGGGGTTTTCAGTTCTCCTTCAGCCAGTGAGGGTTCTTGTCTCATAAGTCAAATGGGGTTTATTCGTGTTTGGGTGAGCAATTACTGGGTCTGGTTCTGGGAGGGGTCCCTTTGCCAATTTGTGGCTAAAAAGGGGGAGAAAGGAGAGGATCTGGCTAAGTGCCCTGTGCAAATGTTATGCCTGGAGTCTGCAGTTTCTAATGCAGCAGAAGAAGAGGGTACATCCCTGAGTTGGTGTTGAGTCTTTGTGAATTGTGTCCTGAGTTATGAACACAGTTGTGACTTGTGTTCTGAGTTACCTGGGTTAGCTGAATGGCACTTCTTATGTTTCCTCTTATGCCATGGTCTAAACCCAGTGTCTGATCAATGATGGTGTGCAGAATTATCTTATGCCACCATTGGTCTTTGATGAATGGACAAACATTTCTTTTCTGGGGGAGTATTCCACAATGATTCCGGGTCTGAGTTGAAAGGAAAAAGAAATGTCCTGTATTAAGGGGGGGTGTCTAAAATCTTCTTCCTCATGTACACCAGAGATCTTAATCTGAGTGCACTTCGGGACTTTCTACTTCTTTCTCCTGATGTGCTGCCTGAAGTGATTGTGGTGGGCTGTGCTAGCAAAAGAAGGTGTCAGACATGTGTCAGACATGATGTCTTAACATTATTCAATTATTCCCTAGAAGATGGATCTCCAGGATTATTGCGCACAGTAGCTACTAATGGGTACTGTTAGGTTCAATGGTTACTGATAACTACTGACAGTAGTATAGAGTTGTAATAACTGCTGTAATCTGAGTTGTAATGGTTATTTAGTTGTTTTAGCCAAAATTAGCCAAAGGAGGAGATTGTAAGTTCTTGTAATTGGCTGAAATTTTGTTAAAACAATGTTGATGTCATGATTGATGTTGCAACATGAACTGCTAACAGTCTGGGTTGTAAATAATGTTGAAGAGTTAAAGTGCTGAAGAGTGATGTCACATGCGAAGTCTTAACATCACTATACCAGAACATTACAACATCAGGTCTGGGATGATTAATTAGGGCTGCACTGTTTCTGGTGTAAATGAGATATTATGCTAAAGAGAATCAAAGAATGCAGGCGAAGATCAAGGGAGAGATATATTCTGTTACAATCAGTTATGAAGACCAGTTTGTTGCGCATTTAAATCATAAAGATATGGAGAATATTCAGAGTTAATAATTGAAGATTTAATTGAAGATTTGATTGAAGATCTATTTAGAAGTAGTTTTGTTACAGAAGGTATGATGTGATTTAAAGGCCCAAATCCAGTTGGGATTATGATATAAATAGAATGTTTGTAACCTAGAAGAGGTACGGGTCCAAGATGTAGATCTTTAGGGCTTTGTCTAAGTGAACCACTCGGGTTGTGAGATGGTCACTGTGTGTAACTCAGAAACCTGTAGGTAATGAGTTTGAGTTTGGTATTGTTCTTGGAGGAAGCTTTGAAGCAACTCTAAAGGGTGTCATGGAAGGGTGTCTTCTATGGCAGTACAGTTATTGGTAATCAAGTTGTTGATGCAGTGACGGTGTAGTTGACTGCTAGACATCATTGTGATGATAGGAAGTGAGATGGAGTCTCTTACCTAGGGAGGACTTAGGTAGAAGGGTCATTGGGTAGTGATTAAATTAGGTAGATTGTCAACTGGTCTGTTGAGTCTGTAATTTGATACTACTAATAGTGGACTTCCTTCCTGGCTTGGTATGCCCCCAGATGTAGGTTGTTGAACCGAACTGGGTGAACAATTCAGTGTGTTATTTACTGTTTCTATTATTGCCTTGTTCAGCAGATTGCGATGTTGTGACATTGCACAAAGACATTACACATCTGTACCAGAATTTCATTTTCCTATCCGTTTGCGTATCTATATCGATTTCACTCACAGCTTTGTGAATTTATAAGTTATTGATAGTTAGTGTTTTGATGCTGCTACAATCCAATGTATATAATTAAGAAAGATTACAATTTAATTCATTCCATTAAGATTGATGTTGAAATCGAGAGCATATCATGTTCATTGTTTATAATTGTGTCTAAAGTGACTTTGAACTTAATGCCTCCTTTTTCTTGAAGTTCTATTTGCATGTTTGGGGCTATGAAATGGCTTTGAGTAAATGGAATGAGAAAAATAAATGGAAGAATTATTAGTCTAACAATTTAAATGAGAGAATTTGTTTATTGCTCTTCATAGTACAAAGTCCATTTAAAATGAGGAACCCTTACATCATATTGAAGAATACTTTTAGAAAACTTTAGAGAATTTAAATAAACATTTCAATTTAGTAATAGTGTCTGTTTGTTTAGCTTTATAAAAGTTTTTTTAATAACTTTTAAAATATTATAAGTTTTTATATTCTTGTTTTCGAAATACTAAGCCCTATAAGTTTGTTTAGCTTTATAAGTTTTTTAATATAATTGTGTCATTTTATATTGATGTTTTTTTTATTACAGGTGAAATGGCTAGTAACGAGGAAAATTCACATGATACTTCAAAAAATGATGGACATGGAACAATTCAAGAAGTGGAAGGAGATATTACACAAGGAGTAACTATTATGAAGAACATCATTCATGCTAGAGATAAAGAAATAAAATATGACGTTCATTGGAATGATACGAGCCAACTTGTTGAGCCTAACACAGCAATGTTGACAAGTTAAATTGGTACACTTGTTCGTTCGCATAATCCAATTACTTGTGATAATTGGAGAAATCCATCGTTGAAACCCGCCAAAGAAAAGATATGGAGTGAGATACAGGTATCATATGTGATGTTATTTGTTTTTGTTGCCGATTATGTCTTTATATTACTAATTATGTTATTTGTTTTTGTAGAGGTCTTTTAATATTAGTGGTGACCGAAAGAAGTATTGTATTCAATTAGCCAGAAAAAGACTCAGAGGGTTTCGAGCATTTCTATCAAACAAATATCTTAAGGATGCCGAAGAAAAGTTTATTGAAGCAGAACGTCCGATGAAGTATGTGGACTTGATTTCACCTGAAGAATGGGAAACTTTTGTAGCCAAAAGAAGAACCGAAGCATTCCAGGAGTTGAGTGGCGTAAATCGCCAAAGAGCATCAAAACCCGCGTATCCATACAGGAAGGGGCATTTGGGATATGCACGCTTACAACAAAAAATAGTAAGTATATATAAATGCTTTGATTTACTTGTTTCCCATGTGTTATAATTGATTTTATTATTTGTCTTAATGTGAAGTTAGAAAAAGAGAAAAGTGAAGAAACATGTGTTCCGGAACATGTTTTGTGGAAGGCTGCTCGTGTGGGAAAGGATGGAGTTGTTACGAAAAATGTCCAACAAGTTTTTGAGCAATGTGTAAGTATAACATTATTCGTTTTCTACCCCACTTAGTAACATATATATAATATTTATGCTTTTTAATCCCCGCCAATATTTTTCGATATTCATGGTATGGATTTATAACTTAGGAGTTATTTTAATATTTATCGGATATTTGATATAATTAATTACTTTTAACTAAATCATGCATATTATATTATATTATGTAGTATTTTGATGAATTCAAGTGTGCTACTTACTCCAAAGTACAATTGGAAGAAATTAAGGAGGATTGGTGCCAATACCTTATTGAGCAGAGAATCATATAAGGTATGGAAATTGGAAGTTGTTGTATATACTTTGTATAGTTTTGGAAGTTGTTGTATAGAATGGTTATTTTATTTTAGAAGTGGAATGGTTATTAGAATGGTTATTTGGTGTATAAATAGTTGTTATTAGAATGGTTAATTAATTTGGAAGTTGTCGACCATAAGTTGAATATTAGAATGGTTAATTGATAAAGTCTTGTGTATAATTATGAAATATAAGGGCTATATATGGTGATTGAAGTATATAATTATGTAGTATTGTGAATTGAAGTATATAAGGCCTATGTTGAATAAAGGCTTGTGAATTGAAGTATATTATTATGATAAGTTTTGATAAAAAATTATGTTATACAGGTTTATTAATATACAGGTCTATTATAAGATTTTTTTAAAAAAGGCTTTCTTTAAAAATGGAATTTTAGCAGCGCTTTTGACAAAAAATGCATCCAAACACAAATAATTTTTAAAACAACTTACGTGTACAAAAGACAGCGCTTTTACTGAAAAAACGCTGCCAAAAGTGGAACTAAAGTAAACGCTTTTCCAAAAAAAGCGTTGCGTAAAGTATTAAGCAGAGACACATTAGAAAGCGCTTTAAAAAGCGCTGCTTAAGGGGGGCGAAACCAGCACTTTTTCCAAAACAAGCGCTACCTAAAGTTGGAAAATAATACACATTAGGCAACTCTTTAAAAAGCGCTGCCTAAAGGGGAACAAAAGACAGCGCTTTTAGTGGAAAATCGCTGCCTAAAGGGGACCTAAGACAGCGCTTTTGCATTTACAAAAGTGTTGCCTTTACCTACAGCAGCGCCACTTTAGGCAACGCTTTAAAGCGATGCTAAAGGTCTCTTTTGGCGTAGTGATAGAAGCTCAACCTTCAATCAATTCTCGACAAATCTAGTGTTCAAGGGAGTGCAATGTGACTGATAGTGTACACAAATGAAGGTCATATTTAGATTTTAAGATGTGTTTAAAATCACGAATAATGACTTCTCATCATTGGAAGCCAATGCAACAAAAGTGCAGAAGATTGCTAATTGCAAATTAAGTAAGAAATATGAGAAATGATTGTTCTTGATACATCAACCCGTGTATTCAAACATTTTTTAAAAGAGAATTGAAGAAGAAATGACTTAGGGTGTTGTCGTACCTCAAAAAATACGATCCTCGCGATGGACGCGGAAAAGACTGTTCGAAACAGAGTCGCCACCGAACTTTATTTATCCCAAATGAGGGAAAGGAAAATATCGATAAAACCTTTAAAGGGATAAGAATATGGTCGTCGCAACCAAATTCGGGTTCGGGAGTCGGTTACGCAAAGGGAAGGTATTATCACCCTCTACGTCCGTTGTACTCAACGGGAACCTCTTGATTCGATTCGGGAGATAAGTTAGCTTGGTTTGTTTGTCTTCTCCTAAGGTAGGTATTGCTTTCTAAGGGGGAAATGGGTGGTTTTTTATTATTGTGCTCGGCGAAGATTAAACTCCTCGGGCCTACGTATTCCCTCGTGCAATGGGAAAGTCAGAGCATTCGTAGTTCGTGGGACTACGGTTGGTTTGTATTTTTTAGGCGAACGAGAGTTTAATTCGCATTCTAACTGCTAAACGTTGGCTTGTCTGCTCGTCATAGGAGGCTGAAGCACTAGTTCATATGCGCGGAAGAATGGATTTAAACAATGTTCTTTTTTGTTGAAAGTTGTTGGAATTGGATTAAGTGTGTTAAGATTTGATTGAGAAAAGAGTTTGGATTTGCGTATGTATTTTTTAGGGTTTTGGTTGCGTAGGAAGCGTTTAGTTTGTTAAGTGTTTTGAGCGAGAATGACGATTATTCGATAAACGAGACGTCGGCCTCGCAACCAATTAATCGGGGCATGACTGAGATGCTAGATCTCAACGACACCTTTTTCATTCTATTAATTAGGAAATTATATTTGTTGGACAATTGGCTTACTTGTCCATATAATTAGGGCGAGTGTTTTGAGGAAGAAAGTTCGGAATGAACACAACCCAAAGCGTGCGCCTCAAGAGCATTCCTTCAAGGGCCCAAGAAGTGCTAGACCTCAAGAGTCCACTACTTTCGTAGTTTGATTAAGAAAAAGATTTGAATTTGATGTATCTTGATAAACGTGTTTAATCGATTTAGGGTTTGAACGACTTAAGAATTTTTTAGGAGTTAGAGTTTTAAAAAGATTACGTATTTTAAGTGTTTTAGAAATGGAAGACGGAACGAACACAACCCAAGGCGTGCGCCCCAAGAGCGGTCGTTCAAGGACCCAAGGAGTGCTAGACCCCAAAAGCCCACTACTTCCACGATTAATTAGGAGAACGGTTTAAGAAGCTTGATTTAAATATTTTATAAGAAAAATATTAAGTATTAAAGCGTCAATTATGATCTTAAGAAAGTGTTTTAAAAGATTGACTGTTTTAATTGAATTGAATGTCTTAAGTCTTTTGAATGAAAGGTGGAACGATCACAACCCAAGGCGTGCCCCCCAAGAGCGATCGTTCAAGGACCCAAGGAGTGCTAGACTCCAAAAGCCCACTACTTTCATATTTAACTAGAAAATAGTTTGAATTATTTATTGTGATTTTTTAATTTGGTTAAAAAAAGTATTTTATGACAATTTTAGGGTTAGAGAAATTGGATTAATCAAAACCAAATATTAATTAATAAACTAATTAATTAACATTTTAATAAAAATTAAAAAAATTAAATTAGTAAATAGATTTTGTTATTTTCTAAAAAAAAACAAATAAATAAAAGTTTTGATTTGGTTTTTTCTTATTAACGACAATATGGGCCAGAAGCATTAATATTGGGGGTGCATTTTGTGACAAAGTGTGTGAAACCCAGCATCGTTGGATCTCGTATGCTGGCCCGCGAAACCATCTGTATGAATTCAATCCATTCATAATGCCCATTAATGATGGTCATAGAGCAATAGAAGAAAAACCGGTCCACTTATTAACAAACTAATTCATTAAAAGCAAAAAAAACTATCATCGTTGCTTTTTAAAACAGGCTAACAAAAGCTGTCAAATAATGCTTTAGTCATAAGATGGGTCACAGCTGGCTTAATTCAAATTATAAAAAAAAAAACCCCAACGTATCCTAAATGCACACCAATTACCAAGACTTTGGGCAGTGAAAAAAAACAAGCTGCAACAAAAGAATTGAAATGTTTTGAAAAGAAAATCATTTATTTAACATTGTCAAACCAGCCATCAGCATTAAAATAAAAGAAAACCCAAAAGGGTCATACTCATCCTCAGTTCGAAATGCACATCCCCAGAGCAACAACTCACTTAGTCCCTTCAACGCTTAACTCAACTCTCTATCATGGAGGAGCTCGGTTGACATGGGGACAACGATCATTGTTGGAGCATGCTTATTGTCAACAAAATTCACAAAAAAACGTAATCCCTAAGTGCGTATGGATAAAATGACAGAGAAAACAAACATCGCAACAGCACAGTTTTCACAACTACAACAAGATATTTATGCGAGGAAGAGAACACTTGCTTTAGTGGAGCCAAGAACCTCCGGCGATCTCCCTCCGACTCCGACGGCATTCCAATTGCGTAAGTTTGCTTGTCCTTCGTATCTTTATCGTCTCGGCCCGAGCTCTACGTACTTCTTGCTGTCACTGTTAGTGATTAGTGGCTCGATTCAGATGGGTCTCAGTGTGAAACTCAATGAATCTTGGATTGAGAGCTTTATATGACGAGGTGAGGAGCAATTTGAGCAGAGTGACGGTAGATTTTTCTCGATCCCCTCTCTCAGATTCTCATTCTATTCGTTTGTATGGTTTCGATCTGTTTTGGGTTTGTGTTGTCTAACTTTTATTTTTGCTCCAAACTTTCTCTTCTTCTCAAATCTCTCTGTTCTGAAAGGGTTTTGAAAGGGTTTCGAATTGATTTGGTGTTGTGGGTTGAAGAAAAGAATGGAGGTTTAGTGGCGGTTTACATGGGTGAAGGTTGGTTGAAGGGTGACGGCTAGGGCTTGGTGATTGGAGGAAGAAGAAGATTTAGGTTAAGAGATTTATGAAGGGTTTTGTGGCTGCCTCCACTTTTTTCCACGAGTTGTTTTTATAGAGTGATATTGAGGGTAGTATAGGAATTGGATTGAGGGAGGATTTGGGGTGTTGTCGTTTTGATCCGTTTTCTCCTTCTCTTTGCTGCGTTTTCACTTAACAGTTTTTTTTGTCACGTTATGGAAGGTTTGGAAAAGAGGTGGGTTTTGTGAAGCGCGTTTGGAGGTTGCGGTGGAATCGTGTGCGAGCAATGCTTTTGAATTGGGTGTGGGTCCTGTGATAGCATATTGTACATGACTATGGTTAGTACCGTTTGGCAGAAATTTTTGTGAGTGGTATTGCTATTGTATCATTGCGATTTTCATTTGGTCTTATTGTGATAGCTGTATCTTTGTTTCAAAAATTAATGCAGGTAGTGTATGTTGGGGGTGATCCGCTGCAGATGTTCGTTGAAAAATGGGCTCATGGCGTGAAGCTTAAATACCAAGGACAGTAGGCCGTATCCACTTGGCCTTTTCATCATTTCTTTTTTTTGTAAAACTTGTACACTTAAGATGGGCCTTCTTGAATATTTTGTAGAATCATGAAATAACCTTTGGATTTTGTTTATGTAAATGGACTTGCATCTTTGGGCTCAATAAGTATTATGTGCACCTCCACATTTGAACCATGTAGTATGCATAATTTAAATTTGAACAATGATGTATGACTTTGGTGATGATTTTTTTTTGTAGAAATATGGACAATGGTTTAAGAAGAAGAAAATGAAATGAGTTTTTATTTATAAAAATGGTAATATATTGAAAGAGAACAAAATGGTGATGAGAAAAAAAAGTACTAAAACGGATTAAATGAATAATAGTAAGATAAATGAATAATGGCTAGAAATAAAATGTGAATGATTATTTAGGTGGATATTAGAAATGGTGTAAATAAAAAAAAGTGAATTTGCAAAGTGGACATTGAATTGAATTTTAGAAATGAATAATGAATAAATGGATATGAATTGGATTTGGTTTGTAAGGAAGAAGAACGAAATAAAGTGAATGTAGGAATTGGATGTGGATAAGATGCGAATGATTACGACTTGCCTTTGAAAAGCCATGAATCAATCTCAGTCTCTAGAACTTTGAATCACAAACTTATCTTGATGAACTTCATTACATGAAAATTCTGACCCGCACACAGGTGACTTGCATTGGCGCCAACCCACACATCACATAAATCCTAAACCTTGGCCTTGATTTTGAAAATAACCCTTCTCTGACTGACATATTAAATTAAAACCATTGAACCTTGGTCCATGCTACACATACACTGCCCTGATATCCTCAAATAAATCACAAACTTAGGCAATAGGAAAGCAACATATTTTTTTGGATTTTCTGGATAACTGTTAGTGGGTGAAATGTACAGATGGAAATTATACACAGGTAGGACAAATTTGGGGTATGACAGGTGTGTGAGATACACTTCATAAGCTGTTTCGAGGTGATGAGAAGGTTATGAAGGTCAAATTTCAGTCTTTGAGGAAATAATATGAGAACGCACAAGTGAATGAGGGCGAGACAGTTGAAGAACTTTTCTCAATATTTGGTAATCAAATGAAGTCTCGTAGTGAGAAGATAACAAAACTGCAGAAAGTTGAGAAGGTATTGAGAGCTCTAACTACAAAACTCAATCACATAGTTGTGGCATATAAAGAGTCAAAGGACCTAATTCAGATAAAGCTTGAGGAAGTTCAAGCATCATTCGAGGCTCATGGGTTAAGGCTAAAGTAGAGAATTTATGAAAAAGTCACATAACAAGCTTTGAAAGCAAAGTTTTTTCAATAAGATCAAAGAAGATGTTTTAAAATCAATAAAGGGAAAGAAAAATGAAAAAAAGTGAAATAATGATAGTACTAGCAAGAATTCAAAAATTTAAGGAGAGTCAAGCAAAATGGCGGATTCTCAAATTTCCATTATTTGGCTTTCAGAGCTTGTTATGTGAGTTTTCATAAATTATCTCCCTCATATATGAATTCACCAGATATACGTTGTCATGCCCTAAATTTTGACAAAAAGATTTCCCATCATTGTTGTTAGGTGCATATTTTACCTTAAAATGAATTATCTTTCTTTGCATTTTTTCTGCTCAATTCTCATGTTTTCATCAGTTTTACTCATGATTGTTGTTATTCTTCTAACATTGATAATATACCTTTGGTGCTTGTAATATGTGTGTTATTGTGCAAAAAAAGGCACTAAATGATCAAAGTTGTAAGACACAAGAAATGAGACAAGCTACCAAAGAACAGAGGAAAACTTCAAGAAGTTCGCTTTGCGAACTTGCCAGCGAAGGTTCGCTTTGCGAACTCTGGCGAAGTCCCAGCGAATGGTCCTAGAATTATGGCAGAGGAAAAAGGCACTAAAGTTCTCTTTGTGAACTTGAAGGCGAGTGTTCACTTTGCGAATTATCCTTCACATTGCGAACTCATGAAGAAATTCTGTGGCGGTTTAACTATTCAGAGGCACCTCAGGTGCCATTTTTTTTACCATTCGTTGTGCGAATAAAACGTTCGCTTTGCGAATTGTGAAATTCCTGAATGTATTATAAATAGAATTTTCACACTTTTGGAAAAAAGGAGAATTAGAATTTTAGATAGAAATAACTTGTAAATTAAAGATCAGAACTTTGTATCTTTTCATTTCAAGGGAGAGAAGGTAAGAGCTTTGATTTCTTGTTGGGAAATGATGTAATCTTTTGATACCTTATGTATTTCTTCTAATCTATGTTTGTGAACTAGTTTTGATTCTCTATTGTTTGTTGTCTTTGATTGCTTATTTGTTGGTCTTGACAAAACCTATTTCAAATCCGTGATCTTAAATTTTCATCTATCATTGAGCAAGCTTTTGACATGGGTTTGTGATTTAATATTCATTTGCATCTCAGCTTTTTAGCATTGTGTTGATTGTTAGTTTGAATAGCTTCTAGTAATTAATGCAATAAGAGACTGCGATATTGCTTGACGAACGGTATCGTGAGGGTAACGATGTTATCATTCAGTTGGAAATTTAGTTGAATGCATGTAAAAAGGGTTAAACATGTGTACGTATTTTGATCATTGGCTTTGTATATGAATTACTCATTGGTTTGATATTGATGTTATATTAATATCTGTTGAGTCTTGAGGTCAGAAATGGATATAGGCTTAGCATTCATGTAGGCTTTAAATGCTTTGTATTGATTGGTGATGTGCGAGAGCAATTATTGATCGGTATAAGATCACTCACACATGCGGGGACCGAGAGGATATGTATGTCGTGAGTGATACATGATGATATTAGGCGAATGTTTGATTTATGTATAAAATTAGTCAGAATAATGCATGTGTTATCAATTGATGAGATCAAATTCCAACAAGGCTCCGTTTAAAATTCAGTCTTGACTTTATATTTTCCGTCTTTACATTTTCTGCATAAAATTTTGGTTGCTCTTTTAAACCAAAACTTTTGAACCATAAGCTTGGAATTGTAGATACCGTCGAACAACATTCTTTCCCTCGCACTGATCCCTGTGGATACGACAAAACTGGGTTACTTAAATTAGTTTTTGCTTGCTATTGTATTACAGTCACAACAAAATGGAGTCGTTTCCTGGGATTGGTGTTTAGATATTGAATCACATTGCGATAGTTTCTATATTTTTTATCTTTGTAAATTTGTTTATATTATATTTATTTGTTTTCTTTTATGTTTTCTCTAGTGTGATCAGTTATGAAGAGAACTCCTTCTAGATTGGTTGTTATTTGTATAAAAGTATTCAATGAAGCTTTGACCGAGCCTGAATGGTGAGATTTGAATGTATGCAAGGTAAATTGTACTACTTCATAGAATGTTAGAATGATTTAAGAATTTTGTGCTTTGTGCAAATGTGTATTCTTGTTTCATTTTGCAACTTGTTTCAATGCTTGTTTCAATTAGGTCCAAAACCCACAAATTGTGAGAAACCTCCATTGTTTACTATATGCTAGGATGACTGATAAACTTTGTTTGATTCGTTTGATTCATGCTTTATCTTTTGATTAATGTGATTTTGTGGAAGCATAGAAATGATCAAGGCATTTGCTTATATTGAGCACAACCGTATCCGGAAGTACCTTACCCGTGAGTAGATAGAATTCGTTAACCCTTTAAGCCTAAACAGTTTAGATCTCATTTTAGTGATGAACTTGGTTTATGTACATAATTTGAAAATAGTTCATCATTGAATTTTGTGAGGTACTAAAAATTTCTTTTTGAACCTTTGAACTTTGTTTTAATTTGATTTCCTTGCCATAAAAAGTAAGGAGAATTCACTTGAGGTTTGGTTGAATTCAAGTTGGGGAGAATGAAAAAGAAGATTGGTAGGTTGCTATAAACTTTTGAAAAATTTCAAGCAAGCATGAAAAGAAAAAGTGTGAATATGAATGTGAAAAACAAAAGAAAAAGAATGCTTGTTTGAATGAGAAAAATAGAGAATGAAATAATTGTGCATAGGGAAGTTTGAGAAGGTTGGTGATAAAGGAATGAAAATGGTGAATGAAGTTGAGATGTGTAAATACCATGTATAGTGAATGCTTCTTTTTGCATCGGCAATTTCGATTCAATGGCCTTTAGAAATGTCCCTTTGTTGTGAACCCGACCAAGTTACAACCTTTGAAGCCCTTAGTGATCTTTTTGCTTCCATATTTTCATTTTTGATTGTTAGATGTTGTATGAATTGGATTGCTATTAGAATTGTTTGTCAGGTGAGTGAAATTTCCACGCGGTTGCAAACATGTTAATTTCTTCATTCTTATTCTGAAGAGGAGTGTTAGAGTGATTCAAGTATGAAAATTTAGTTGTCATTTGAACCATTCCATGATATTTGTTTAAGAACTTAATTCTTTGTCATTGGTCGATTCTATTGAGTGGTGAACATTGCTTGTGCGCATTTTCATCCTTGATTTTGGTTGAAACTTATGCTTGAGCAAATCCTCTTGTTTTCATGAGGGGCATACTTTGCTTGAGGACAAGCAAAAATCTAGTTAGAGAGAGTTGTTAGGTGCAGATTTTACCTTAAAATGAACTATCTTTCTTTGCACTTTTTCTACTTAATTCTCATATTTTCATTAGTTTTACTCATGATTGTTGTTATTCTTCTAACATTGAGAATATACCTTTGGTGCTTGTAATATGTGTGTTATTGTGCAGAAAAAGGCACTAAATGATCAAAGTTGTAAGACACAAGAAATGATACATGCTGCCAAAGAACAGAGGAAAACTTCAAGAAGTTCGCTTTGCGAACTTGCCAGCGAAGGTTCGCTTTGCGAACTCTGGCGAAGTCCCAGCGAATGGTCCCAGAATTATGGCAGAGGAAAAAGGCACTAAAGTTCGCTTTGCAAACTTGAAGGCGAGTGTCTGCTTTACGAATAATCCTTCGCATTTCAAACTCATGAAGAAATTTCGTGGCGGTTTAACTATTCAGAGGCACCTACGATGCCATTTTTAACCATTCGCTGTGCGAATAAAACGTTCGCTTTGCGAACTGTGAAATTCCTGAATGTAGTATAAATAGAATTTTCACACTTTTGGAAAAAAGAAGAATTAGAATTTTAGATAGAGATAACTTGTAAATTAAAGATCATAACTTTGTATCTTTTCATTTCAAGGGAGAGAAGGTATGAGCTTTGATTTCTTGTTGGGAAAGGATGTAATCTTTTGATACCTTATGTATTTCTTCTAATCTATGTTTGTGAACTAGTTTTGATTCTCTATTGTTTGTTGTCTTTGATTGCTTATTTTTTGGTCTTGACAAAACCTATTTCAAAGCCGTGATCTTAGATTTTCATCTATCATTGAGCAAGCTTTTGACATGGGTTTGTGATTTGATATTCATTTGCATCTCAGCTTTTTAGCATTATGTTGATTGTTAGTTTGAATAGATTCTAGTAATTAATGCAATAAGAGACCGCGATATTGCTTGAGGAACGGTATCGTGAGGGTGCGTGAGAATAGTGATGATGAATGATGTTCACATTCATTTGGAAAATTAGGTAATGCATGTAAAAAGGGTTAAACATGTATTTTGATCATTGGTTTTGTATATGAATTACTCATTGGTTTGATATTGATGTTATAGTAATATCTGTTGAGTCTTGAGGTCAGGAATGGATATAGGCTTAGCATTCATGTAGGCTTTAAATGCTTTGTATTGATTGGTGATGTGCGAGAGCAATTATTGATCTGTATAAAATAACTCACATATGCGGGGACAGAGAGGATATGTATGTCGTGAGTGATACATGATGATATTAGGCGAATGTTTGATTTATGTATAAAATTGGTCAGAATAATGCATGTGTTATCAGTTGATGAGATCCAATTCCAACAAGACTCCGTTTAAAATTTAGTCTTTACTTTATATTTTCCGTCTTTACATTTTCTGCATTTAATTTTGGTTCCTCTTTTAATCCAAAACTTTTGAACCATAAGCTTGGAAATGTAGATACCGTCGAACGACATTCTTTCCCTCGCACTGATCCCTGTGGATACGACAAAACTGGGTTACTTAAATTAGTTTTTGCTTGCTGTTGTATTACAGTCACAACAAAATGGCGACGTTGCTAAGGATCGGTGTTTAAATATTGAATCGCATTTCGATAGTTTCTATATTTTTGAGCTTTGTACATTTGTTTATATTATATGTATTTGTTTTCTTTTATGTTTTCCCTAATGTGATCAGGAATGATGAGAACTCCTTCTAGATTGGTTGCTATTTGTATAAAAGTATTCAATGAAGCTTCGACCGAGTCTGGATGGTGAGATTTGAATGTATGCGAGGTAAATTGTACTACTACATAGAATGTTAGAATTATTTAAGAATTTTGTGCTTTGTGCAAATGTGTATTCTTGTTTCATTTTGCAACTTGTTTGAATGCTTGTTTCACTTATCTCCAAAAGCCACAAATTGTGAGAAACCTCCATTGTTTACTATATGCTAGGATGACTGATAAACTTTGTTTAATTCATTTGATTCATGCTTTATCTTTTGATTATTGTGATTTTGTGGAAGCATAAAAATGATCAAGGCATTTGTTTATATTGAGCACAACCGTGCCCAGAAGTACCTTACCCGTGAGTAGAGAGAATTCGTTAACCCCTTTGAGTCTAAACAGTTTAGATCTCATTTTAGTGATGAACTTGGTTTATGTACATAATTTGTAAATAGTTCATCATTGAATTTTGTTAGGTTCTAAAACTTTATTTTTGAACCTTTGAACTTTGTTTTAATTTCATTTCCTTGCCATAAAAAGCAAGGAGCATTGACTTGAGGTTTGGTTGAGTTCAAGTTGGGGAGAATGACAAAGAAGATTGGTAGGTTGTTATAAACTTATGAAAAATTTCACGCAAGCATGAAAATAAAAAGCGTGAATATGAATGTGAAAAACAAAAGAAAAATAATGCTTGTTTGAATGAGAAAAATAGAGAATGAAATAATTGTGCATAAGGAAGTTTGAGAAGGTTGGTGATAAAGGAATGAAAATGGTGAATGAAGTTGAGATGTGTAAATACCATGTATAGTGAATGTTTCTTTTTGCATCGGCAATTTCGATTCAATGGCCTCTAGAAATGTCCCTTTGTTGTGAACCCGACCAAGTTACAACCTTTAAAGCCCTTAGTGATCTTTTTGCTTCCATATTTTCATTTTTGATTGTTAGATGTCGTATGAATTGGATTGCTATTAGAATTGTTTGTCAGGTGAATGAAATTTCCCCGTGGTTGCAAATGCGTTAATTTCTTCATTCTTATTCTGAAGAGGAGTGTTAGAGTGATTCAAGTATGAAAATTTAGTTGTCATTTGAACCATTCCATGTAATTTGCTTAAGAACTTAATTCTTTGTCATTGGTCGTCCCATTGAGTGGTGAACGTTGCTTATGCGCATTTTCATACTTGACTTTGGTTCAATCTTATGCTTGAGCAAATCCTCTTGTTTTCATGAGGGGCATACTTTGCTTGAGGACAAGCAAAAATCTAGTTTTGGAGAGTTGTTAGGTGCAGATTTTACCTTAAAATGAACTATCTTTCTTTGCACTTTTTCTACTCAATTCTCATGTTTTCATTAGGTTTACTCATGATTGTTGTTATTCTTCTGACATTGAGAATATACCTTTGGTGCTTGTAATATGTGTGTTATTGTGCAGAAAAAGGCACTAAATGATCAAAGTTGTAAGAACAAGAAATGATACAAGCTGCCAAAGAACAGAGGAAAACTTCAAGAAGTTCGCTTTGCGAACTTGTCAGCTAAAGTTCGCTTTGCGAACTCTGGCGAAGTCCCAACGAATGGTCCCAGAATTATGGCAGAGGAAAAATGCACTAAAGTTCGCTTTGCAAATTTAAAGGCGAGTGTTCGCTTTGCGAATAATCCTTCGCATTGCGAACTCATGAAGAAATTCTGTGGTGGTTTAACTATTCAGAGGCACCTCAGGTGCCATTTTTTTACCATTCGCTGTGCGAATTCCTGAATGTATTATAAATAGAATTTTCATACTTTTGGAAAAAAGGAGAATTAGAATTTTAAATAGAGATAACTTGTTAATTAAAGATCTTAACTTTGTATCTTTTCATTTCAAGAGAGAGAAGGTGAGAGCTTTGATTTCTTGTTGGGAAAGGATGTAATTTTTTGTTACCTTATGTATTTCTTCTAATCTATGTTTGTGAACTAGTTTTGATTCTCTATTGTTTGTTATCTTTGATTGCTTATTTGTTGGGGTTGACAAAACCTATTTCAAATCTGTGATCTTAGATTTTCATCTATCATTGAGCAAGCTTTTGACATGGGTTTGTGATTTGATATTCATTTGCATCTTAGCTTTTTAGCATTGTGTTGATTGTTAGTTTGAATAACTTCTAGTAATAAATGCAATAAGAGACCGCGATATTGCTTGACGAACGATATCGTGAGGGTACGTGAGAATAGTGATGAAGAACGATGTTCACATTCATTTGGAAAATTAGTTGAATGCATGTAAAAAGGGTTAAACTTGTGTATGTATTTTGATCATTGGTTTTGTATATGAATTACTCATTGGTTTGATATTGATGTTATAGTAATATCTATTGAGTCTTGAGGTCAGAAATAGATACAGGCTTAACATTCATGTAGGCTTTAAATGCTTTGGATTGATTGGTGATGTGCGAGAGCAAATATTGATCGGTATAAAATCACTCACACATGCGGGGAGCGAGAAGATATGTATGTCGTGAGTGATACATGATGATATTAGGCGAATGTTTGATTTATGTATAAAATTGGTCAGAAGAATGCATGTGTTATCAATTGATGAGATCCAATTCCAACAAGGCTCCGTTTATAATTCAGTCTTTACTTTATATTTTCCGTCTTTAAATTTTCTGCATTTAATTTTGGTTCCTCTTTTAAACCAAAACTTTTGAACCATAAGCTTGGAAATGTAGATACCGTCAAACGACATTCTTTCCCTCGTAGTGATCCCTGTGGATACAACAAAACTGGGTTACTTAAATTAGTTTTTGCTTGCTTCTGTATTACAGTCACAACAATTATGCAAATCATCACCACAATATGGATGTATCTTCATACCTCATCAATCCTCTCAAAGATTGTTGAGCATTCACCTCAATCAAGAGTTAGGGTTTTGAGCCCTCTCAGAACACTCAGGAAAAGGATCAGTCAAGAATTGACATGATCTTCAACTTGTAAAGCCTCTCAAACATCCATGAAGGATCAATAGGTCTCCCATATCATGAATCAAGCACAAGAGTGTAAAATTTCCAGCGGATCAATCCTCAAGATCACCAGTGTCACCAAATTAGGGTTTTGGTCGACCAAGACCTCCAGAGAGAAATTTTCATCAGGGGATGATCCAATTCTTCAAAACATTATCCAAGAAGCTCAAAGAGATCTCATGGATCCAATCATAAGTTCAAAATAGCCTCAGGGGATGCATTCATAAAAAATCAGGAATTAGGGTTTCTTGACCTAATTCACCCCTACGTTGACTTTTGAAGCAAGGCATGAGCCAAAACCTCAAGGAATATTTTGAAGACCTAAAATATATTATATTGATCCTATCACAAGTTTAAATTGACACAAATAACTTGGTTCATAATCAATATAAAGATGCATATTCATCTGGACCACAAACTAGTGTTTCTGATGAAAAGTCAACCCTACCTTTGACTTTTGACCAAGACATGATCTCAAACCTTAGGACATGATTCAAGACACTCTAAAACACCAATGGAATCCAACCCTTAGGTTTGAATTAGTTCAAGAACTTGATTTCATAAAGAATCACAAAGTTTGAAATTGATCTGATAAAAAGTCAACCGTGCCCAAAAACCAAGTTTGACTTTTGAGATTTCTTGACAAACATGGTTTCTTCAAGTTAAAAACAATGTTAACTTATGTTTTTGATCATCATCCATCAAGAAAAATCAAGAAAAGTGGGGTTACTTGCAAAAGGGGCAACCTTAAGAGACTTGAGTTTTCACAAAGTCATGAAAAAAAAGTGATTTTTACCCAACTTTGCAAGACCATAAATTGTGATCCAAGTAACCTTTTTCTTCCATCCAAAGCTCAAATGAAAGCTCTCATTACATACTACAAGATTGTCAACTACACCATATCCCAAATCTTCATAGATTTTGAGTTATGGATTGATTAAAAGCACAAAAAATGAGAAATGGACATTTTTCAAACACTTAGAAAAATTTGAGACATAATCTGTCTCATGATTTGTCCAACTTTGGAGGCATTTTCCATCATGATCTAAGATGATTCAAGACCAAAGTTGAACATCAAAGTTGAAGTATGATATATGGGCTTTCTAAAAAGTACAAGAGCCTCCCATGATTCAACTTGAGCAAGAAGTTATGAGCTTCCCAAAATGACATTTTTCACCCTGCCTACACAACAACATGGATACATGACATATGCCACACAATTTCTTCCTTCAAGTTTTACCACTTTGCCAACTTTTTCATCTTTCAAAAACACAAAACTTCTTATGACTCACTTGTTACTTGATCAAGGAGTCAAGAATTCAACTAGGCATGTGCAAAATCATCATGACATGAACCTTGAAATTCAAATTTGGCATCAAGCATTTATGTGATACATAAAGGTGGCATGGACCAGTTACAAGCCAGTCCAAATGAGTCAAGATTTCTCTAAAGATCAGAAGACCTAAACCTGCAAAGTTTGGCCCAAGTCAATAGCTAGAGGAGACTTTGGCTACATGACAAAAACCATTGGATAATAGGGTGATCCAGCCTCCATTCATTATTCCTTCAAAAACAAACTTCCTCTACTATAAATAGAGGTCATTTGTGACTGGTTTGGACACACCAAAACATAGCAATCCATGTTTTCCTTCACTTCACTCTCCAAAACCAGAATTTGCTTCCTTTTCAAGTAACTTTTGAATTTTTCAATAGGAAGAAATTCTATCAAAACTAATGGTGTAGACACCTCATATATATCATATAGAAGCTATCCAAACACTTCTCCATCATCTGTAACATCAGAATCACAAACCTCCAAATCACCATTGAGCCAAGTTGCAGTTGAGGTACCACAAAAAGGTCCAAGTGTTTCCAATCAATTCCATGCATCTACACACCTTACATAAGGTCCATTGAAGCTGTCCAGATCATCACACAACATCTGTAACACCTCTACATCAGAATTCGAATTCCTCTTGCACAAGTAAGCCTGAAGCTCTCAAACTCTATACTACATGCATCATAAATTTGTTTTCAAGTTACCAACATGCTTCTGGTAGTTCATAGAGTGATAACCCTGAATCAATTGCTATGTTTCTTTCGTGTTTAGGATTTCATGATAGTTTTTGCAAATTCTAGGGTTTCTGTGTTCATACCTGATAACTCTCTCCACACTTAAAATAAATGAAATTAAATGGTACCATCTTAATCCTTGATTAAAAACGAGCAAGATTGATGTTTGAATCGTTCCATTTCATTACGAATTGAGGGAGTTATGAATGGTTTTGCAAATCTGGAAAACCAGAGCTCGCACGAAGAAGATGACTTGTTCTTGGTGCCTTTTTCAAATATTTGAATATTTGAATTTTCTTTTATTTTTTAAATGATTTCAAAAATTAATTTCTCTCTGATTTCTAATCATTTTGGATTGATTCCTTTTTTCAAAATTCACAAATATGTTAACATATTTTATTCCACTAAAAAATAAAAAAAAATATTATTTATTTAATATATTTTGAATTTTTGTAAAGAATTTATTTTTAATTGTTTTTAAACATTTTAAAAGAGTTCATTCTCTTGATTTTTTCAAAACCAAATGAATTTCAAGCATTCATATGAATAAAACATCAATTTTTAAAAATTTATCCAAGTTCATAACATGTTTATTGAATATATTTGATAATTTTCATCATTTTTATTTGTTTTTTCTTTTAAATATAAATTTTGAATTAAAATTAGAGTTTTCCCTTTAATTTTAATTTTTCAAATTTAATTTTGATACATTTTGTGCCTCTTTGTAGAGTGTAAGACCCGCTCCTTTTTGTACATAAATAATTTGGGCCTCAGTCATTGTATAAGTCCCACTGTGGTTTTCAAAACCGCGGCGCGATCGTCGCCTTTCAAATAAAATTTTTGGGTCTCTCTCTGAGTTGTAAACCTCATTTCTTCTTCTTTACAAACACTTTTTGGGTCTCTAATAGAGTGTAAGACCTAAACCCTTTTCTTCATAAACAAATTTTGGGCATCTGCTATAGTATAAGTCCCACAACGTCTTTCGGTATCGCAATGCGATCTCTGTTTTCAAAATAAGTCATCTGAGACTCTCCTTGAGTATAAACCCCAATATTTTGTACAAAAAACTTTGTTTTAAACAATAAACAACTTCCAAGGGCCTCTCCTTGAGTTGTAGGTCTCATACCTTTGTTTTCAAAATCATCTGTCTGTTTTAAATGGGTACTAAGAGGAGCATTATTCCCAGTGAAACTGCTTTTAGACCACTTGGGCCTCTCTTTGAGTTATAAGCCCCAAACATTCTTTTCAAATGATAACTTTAATTCAAATTCCAAATTCAAAGTTTTCTCAAAACTTTCTTCAATTTTCTTAAAATCCTAATCATACAGTTAAAATCAGTATAATTAATCACAATACACTTAGGCCTCTTCTCAGAGTGTAAGACCCAACATCTTTACAATTCAATGCATACTTGTTTATATACCTGTCAATACACTTATCTGTATATACTTGTGCATATCTATCTAGAGTTTCCCCCGGCTGTTAGGTCTACACTTAGGTCAAACCAGAGGTTACTTCTAACTTAGTCATAACTAGTTCCCTCATAGGAAACTCCCCTCAATACAGTCTACCTCCTCTTGGGCTTATTCAATATGGAACAGAGAAAGGCATTATTCACGGTGAAACTTTTCTCAAGACTGTCAAAACTTAGAAAGATATATATAGAAAAGAAATTCATTTCCCCAGAGAGGATTAATTCCCGGTGAAACCTCTTTTGAATTTCTTCAAACCTTAGAACTGTTCTACAAAGAAAGGATTATTCCCGGTGAAACCTATCTTGAACTTTTCTTAGGCTTGGACCCACAAGCTTCCTAGAAGTATCACCAGCCTCCTCTTGGGCTTAGTACAAGGACCAACAAGCTTCTTAGAAGTTCCCCAGCCTCCTCTTGGGCTTAGTACAAGGATCCAAAGGCTTCCTAAAAGCATAGGATAAAAGTTAGTCATCTCTACTAGTTCAATCCCCAGAGAGTCAAAAGCCTAGAACATCCTACCATTCAAAAGTTGATCTTTAACCAACAGCTTCCTTTTGGGCATCATACAAAGAACTTATTCCAACCAGAGTCTATCTCTTTTTGATGAGACTTGGATAGTCTCCGCCTTCTCTTGGGCTTCATTCAAGTAGATTTGGAAAGTCTCATAGTCCCATTTTTGAATAAACACAAAGACCCACAGATTTCCTAAAGGCACAAGATAGATCCTGATCATTTTACCAATACACTAGTCTCCAGCAGAGTTAAAAACTTCTAAGGGTTTTAAACTCACCCTTAAAACTCCCTTGACACTAACCAGGCTTAACTTTCACCTTAAACATTACAGCCAGAGTCAATTTACCATCAACAAATCCCCAATAAAATCAGAGCCTCATGGCACCTGGTATTTCAATCCTTCTCTGATTTCCAGTAAGAGTAAATTCCTTTTGGATTCCCCAATTTAGTTTAGACCTTCTCCTGGATTTCAATAATCCTCAGCAAGAGTCAGCCTTCTCTTAGGCTTCATATAATGATTTTCCCAATCAACCTCAATCTTGGGCTTTGTACAAGACAAATATCATACTCCCAGTTGAGCCAGTCTTCTTTGAAACTACACTCAAACTTTTTAGCCTCAATCTTGGGCTTTGTACAAGATAGATAAAACCCTCCCCAGTGGAGTCAGTTTCCTTTAGCCTCAACCTTGGGCTTGGAACAAGGCACACAAAAATCAACATCCCCTCAGATGAGACCATGAGTCCACTCTGCAGGAAGATACATCCTCTATACATCACATATAAAAAACAAACAACCAGAAACCTTTTTCCAGATAATTGCTGTAAGTGGCACACTTGTTGATTCAAAATCCAAGCTGGAGTCCCTTCTTTATCCTGTATAAAATTTATCTTTCATCTGACTGCTTTAAGTGGCAAGCCTCTGGATTTTATACATCCAAGCCAATTTCCCTCTCTTAGCATGAAATACTCATAAGGAAAAAGTGGCGTTGCTCTACACTGAGTTAAATCTTCTTCCTTCATGACATCCCTCTAATAAAGGAAATTATGGTATTGCTAGATTCCACACATCCCAGTTAAAGTAATTTCCCTTATAACCAATTACCCAACATTTTGTGATGAATAGGTGAGTTATCTCCCTTTAGAGATGACAAATTCTCTCTCAATCACCCTTTTAGCTTCAATCTTGGGCTTTAAACAAGACAAAAATACTCTGATAACTTCAATCTTGGGCTTTGAACAAGACACCAAATTTTTTTTCCTCCCATAGAATAGGAGGAACTACGATCGCTCTAATTTCCCCGAATCTCATTACGGGAATACGTAGGCATAAGATTGCGAAATCTTAGCGAGCACACTAAACAAAAACTTTAGGTCCAGTACCTTCCCAAAAACAATTAAAAAAACCCAAAAACAACAAAAACATTTCCTCAGCCTTTCTAAAGGAGAAATTTTCCCAATCCACAACAGATAAACACAAGAAAGCATTTCAAATTAGCAGAAATGCATGCAAATAAAAAGGTTCCTATAGATTACTATAGATACTCTGGGTGTTAGTAGCTTCCCTTTGTATAACCAGACCCTGATCCTCGATCTCTTAGCATTTGTTAAAGAAAACTTTTGCGTCCAGGGTTAGTTTAAGATATCTTCCCATTCCTTTCAAGCTTCATAGGATAAATACATAAATCTGAAAGTAGCACCAAAGATGCGGTAGGTGGCCGCGTCACCGAAAAAAAACCGACGGCTACATACGTGAATTTAATTGATGGACAAGAAAAGTGAAGTATTCACAAATTTCAAAAGACTGAAGCCGTTAGTTGAAAAACAAGCTGAATATGACATCAAAAAATTCATAACCGATGGAAGTGGTGAATATACGTCAACAGAATTTGCAAAATTATGTCAAAAAAAAGGAATTGAACATGAGACTATAGTACCTTACGCACCTCTTCATAATGACATTTCTAAAAGAAAGAATAGAAGCATATTGAACATGACAAGAAACATGCTCAATGCAAGACAATTTCCAAACCATTTCTAGGTGGGGGAAACCTCAATGGTAGTAGACATCATCAGTAGATATCCAACAAAGAAGTTGAGAAGCAAAACACCCTATGTAGCATGGACAAACTTTAAACTAAGTAAAGGCCACTTCAAGGTCTTTGGCTCACTCTGATACATGCATGTACCTGAGCAACTCAGAAGGAAATTAGATGACAAAATTCAAGCTATGATTCTAATTAGATATCACTTAACAAATGCTTACGAACTATTCTTACCGAATAAGAATAAGGTGATGATAAGTAGGGATGTACTCCCTTTGTCCTATATTATAAGAGAAATTCACTTTTTAGATTCATTAAATAATTAATGTATCTGGTCTATATATAGACCAGATACATTAATTATTCAATGAATTTAAAAAGTAAATTTCTCTTATAAAATGGGACGGAGGGAGTACAATTTTATGAGAGAAAATGATGGAACTAGTTGAAAGTTTCCTAATGGGAACAATTCGCGTTCATCTGGTCAAGCTTCATAAGCCTTAACCTACCCCTATCCTTTGGCCTCGAAATTGTCTCCTAGCTAACGACATGACAATTTATTTTAGGGTTATTTATATGAAACCCCCTGCCATATGAGCGTGTTTCGTTTTACCCCCCCACCGTTGCCATAGGCAGGTTTAGGCAACGCTTTTTTTGAAAAAACCGTTTCCAAAAGGCATGGAGGGGGGGAAAGCAAAATTCGCTCATATGGCAGGGGGGTTTCATATAAATAACCCTTTATTTTATCTGTTATATCTCCCTAAATGAAATTCTTCTGTAATTGATGTATCTCCTCAATGCAAGCTTTAGGCAGAAGGTCAGTCATCATGGGATAGATAGGAACAACTTCCATCACTTTATTCGTCAAGGTGACACGACCTACAAAAGAAAGATTGTTAGCTTTCCAGTTTGATAGTTTTGCATCTAATTTCTCCAACAGGTATTGGTAGTCCTTCTTGCACATACTTTTCCCGAATAAAGACAATCCAAGATATTTCCCCATGTCTGCAGTCTCTTGAAAACCATAAGTTTGCAAAAGCTTAACTCTTACTCCTCTATGGACGTTTTTAGAAAACATGACACAAGTTTTGTCATTGTTAACCTTTTGTCCCAACATTTCACTAAACGTATGGAGCGTTTTCAGAATATAGTCCATTTGTTTCTCCTTGGCTTTGCCGATAAGAAGCAGATCATTCGTAAACATCAAATGCAATAGCCAAGGACCCTTCTTCCCCATACAAAGCGTTTTCCAATCTTTAGCATTTACTTCTTCCATAATGAGGTGCGACAACTTTTTAATGCATAAAACAAACAGATACGGTGAGATAGGGCCCCCTTGGCAGATTTCCCATTGAGGTCTGAAGTAGTTGCTCCTTGCTCCGTTCAACTTTACATTAGTTTCCAAGATAGTCACAACATGCATGATGATGTTGGTGAGACTTACTGGAAGTTAAATTTCATTGAGGAAACGCCAGATGAAATCCCAACTGATTTTATCGTATGCTTTCGATAATTCAACGTTAACTATGAAATAACCTCTTTTCCCATTCATGTTGTGTAAGCCATGCATGATCTCCTTGGCAATAATTATGTTCTCGTGAATATTTCTCCCGGGATGAACCCTGTCTAAAAAGGAGAAACAAGTTTTGGGGTGCATGCTTTGAGTCTATTGACAATCACCTTGCTCACGACTTTATAACTTATATTACAGAGAGATATTAGGCGGAACTAAGATACCATATGCAGTTGGTTCACTTTCAGAATCAAGCCGATGTTAATTTGATTAAAATTCATGATTTCACTAGGGTTGCTCCAAACTCTTTGCACCGTGTCATACACTTTGTTCCCTACTATGTTCCACGACTTCTGATAAAAACCTTCTGGAAAATCGTTCGGGCCTGGAGCTTTCCAAGGGCTCATAGCAAAAATTGTACCTTTAGCTTCTTCATAATCCACTTGTTTGTCAAGCATTTGATGATCCTTTTCATCAAGTAACCGATACCTAATTCTTGTCTCAGTCCACTTATTCCATGTACCGCGGATTTCAAAAATATGTTGGTAATAATAATTAACCATCTTCTTGAGACCTTCCTCTTCATTATCCATTCACCCTTTTCATTTTTCAGCATCAATATCTTGTTGTATCTCCTACGAGTAATGGTCTTCATGTGGTAGTATTTGGTGTTACGATCGCCATCCGTCAACCATTTTGCTCTAGATCGTTGATACCACATTAACTCTTATTCTTTGAGGATATCTTTCAACTATTTTTGAAGCTTATTTCCAAGTTGATCAGTTCTGCATGAAACCATTTGCTGTGGATAATATTATTATTTCCTTTTAACCTTGACATGAGCTCTTTTTTTCCTGGACAACTTGACCACAATTCTTCAATGTCCACTCTTTAAACCCATCCTTAAGAGTTGATAAAGCATCTTCTAGATTTTTTCTTTCATTCCACAGAGACCTTAGGAACTCTAGATAACTATCATTAAGAAGCCAAGCACTCTCAAACTTGAAGTGTTTCACCTTTCCATGACTATGATTGTTATCGGGGATGGTGCACAATGGATAATGGTTAGAGAAGCTAACTCTAGCTAAGACCTTTACATGACCATCAGAGAAATTCAGCCGCCAATCCTCGTGGCACAACACTCGGTCTAGCTTTTCATAAATCCTTTGACCACCATGGTAAAGAAGATCTCGCCATGTGTATTTTGGTCCCGTCGTTCCTATGTCGATTAAGTTATAGCTACTTGCACGATCTCTGAAAATGATGCTTTTCTCTGAAAACAGTTGTTCCATGCAATAACAATTCCACTAACAACTCCATTATTATCAACCACCAGACTCTTGTCAAATCCCATTTTTTGAAGGATTTTCCAAGTTAGGTAGGGACCTTGTCTCCATAAAAACAAACATGGCATGCTTGTGATGAGCTACATACTGATTACTGAACTAAAGAAAGCATTACTAAACGCTCCTTTGCAATTCCAGACTAAGATTGTGTATGGAACAATCATGAGTAAACTTATTTGGAGGAAACAAGGGCTTACACGCAAGGGTGTTGAAATTGCTATAATGTATGAAAATAGTAGAAGAACCTAGAACTATAAATGTATGAAAATGATAGAAGAACCTAAAACTATTATGATACTAATCTATCATGAAATATCTAAAAAGAACTAAAATGATGTAGAAACATTCACCACCATTGAGAGGTCGGTGACTTGAGCCTATAAATAGGCAAATGGTACTTTATAATTGAACATCCAAGAATTAATACCATAGCCTTTTTTCTAAACAATTTTCTACAACTATCTATATCAACTATCAACTACTCAAATACTAACAGTGGCATCAGAGCTACGTTCAGTCATACATTGGGCGTAGTTATATAACCTGTAGAAGCAAGCTTCACTCACATTGAGTTTTGATGAAGACAACACAACAAGCTCTCTACAAAGATGATATGCAAAAAGAAATAGAATCAAGCTACATGAAGTACAAGAAGCTCAAGTTCAAGAAGATATCCTAAGTACTATCAAGTTGAATCAATTAGCTTCAAGTGTTCAAGTATCATGAAGATCAAAGGTTGAACAAAGGTATATCAATGTCATTTAAATGATTATATAAGTGTTCACATGTCTTGCATATTGCATATCTTTGATCTAGTGCATTGCAAAGCTGTTATGGAAAGTTCACATTATTTTCTAAACTTTTTCTTGAAAAATCAGCACTATTAATCGATTAACCTGTGGGGTTAACCGATTAGCCAATTCAAAATTTGAATATTTTCTAACGTTACAGGGGTGTTAACCGATTAACCTATATGGTTAACCGATTAACACTACTACTGTGTGCGAAAAATGGTGACTTTTCATAAAATAATGCATTGTTTCCTCATCTCTTTTCACTCCTTTGCTGCATATTTCTCATACCTTTTTGTAGGGGTGTTCTACACATATTTAAACACTTCATTTTCAGATTTAACACTCACCTCCTAACAATTTCATAATCATAAATTCACTCATCCTTTCATATTTCAAAATATTACTCAAGTGTTCATTCAAATATTTTTCTTGAGAGAAACTTCTGCATATCTTTCACAAAATATCATTGTTTCATCTCATTCTTGTCAAGAACACTTGTATACATTGTTTGAGTGATATTGTCTCAAAGGATAAGATCGAGTATCAAGGTTGATATCAACATACTATCAAGACATAATCTTATTATCAAGAATATTTTTCTGTTTTACCTTGTTGTCCAGGACTGTTGGAAACAAGTGTGTGTTTTGAAGAGGATTGTTCTTCATACACTTAGTTACCTATAGGTTAGATAGTAAGCATCACCATTGGTGTGATTAGGCTGTACAATAAGTCTAAACTATAGTGAAATCTCTTTCGTGTTGAAGGAGGAGTGGAGTACTCTCGGGCTGTGAGGGGAACCACTATAATTCTCTTGTGTCATTTTTCCTTTCCGCACTTTACTTTCAAGAACTTATCATTTAACGGAAAAATAACCAAGAATTGGTAAAAGATCGAAGATAAATTTAAGAACCTAATTCACCCCCCCTCTTAGGCGCATTTACAAGTTACAATTGGCATCAGAGCAGGTTATAGGTAACCTGTTCCTATTCGATTTAGATGGCTTCCACAAACAATGATCTTGTTTTCAAAGCGGTGGTAGTAGCAATAAGCCTCCTTTGTTTTCTGGCCAATACTTCGACTTCTGTAAAATCTGTATGAAGGCACATTTAGAAGCACAAGGAAGTGATATATGGGAGGCTGTTCAAAATGGTCCTTTTATTCCTACAACGGTTGTTAACAATGTTGGTTCAGCAAAGCCACAAGGATCATGGGATGATGATGATAAGAAAAAGGTTCTCTATGACAAAAAGGCAATAAATATTTTACAAAGTGCACTTGGAATGGATGAATTCTTCCGCGTCTCAACATGTACAACGGCAAAGCAAATATGGGACACTCTTGTAGAAACTCACGAAGGAACCTCCGAAGTCAAAAGATCCAGATTGAATACTTTAAGTCAAGAATGCGAGTTATTCAGAATGCAACCAGGAGAATCAATCCTCGACTTGCAAAAAAGATTCGTGCACTTGACAAATCACTTGAATGCACTTGGTAAGACACTAACAAATGATGAACTTAATCTTAAAGTGCTTAGGTCTTTAACAAGAGAGTGGCAACCCAAAGTGACGGCGATTTCCGAGAAGAAAAGTTTATCAACGATGACATCCGCTACTCTATTCGGAAAGCTTCAAGAATATGAGACGGAACTTGGACTATTGGAGAAACGTGAGATCCAAGAAAAGAAATCCAAGAGCATTGCCTTAAAAGTTGAGTCCAAAATTGTGAAGAAAGAAGACAATCCCGAAGAGGATGAAAACTTTATGCTCCTTGTAAAAAGACTAGGAAAATACTTTAGTGCAAAAAATAATATTGGAAACTCTAGTTTCAAAAGAAGAAAGAAGTCCTCAAAGAACAAAGAAAAAGAAGCATCAACATCCAATGGAGACATTATATGCTATGAATGTGGAAAGCAAGGCCACGTCAAACCGGAATGTCCCAAACTCGCAAAAAATCGTGACAACAAAGGAAAGAAGGATTACAAAAAGAAGGCCTACATTGCTTGGGATGACAACGAAATAAGTTCTTCATCGGACTCCGATAGTGATCAAAGCGCAAATCTAGCATTTATGGCATCACATCATTCCGACGATGAAGACGATGAGGTTAGTAGTAACTTTTCAATTTTTGATAATGATGCTCAAGGAGCAATTGATGAACTTTTAAGTTAATGCAAAATTCTATATAAAACCATCTCATCTCAAAAGAAACAAATATCAATCTTGGAAGAAAATATTGAGAAAATGGAAAATAAGTTCAAAGATGAAAAAGAAGAATTAATCAAGAATTTTGCATGCACTAAATGTGAGTCACTTGCTTTTCAAATAGTTCAATTAAGAAGAGTCCTAGAAAGATATGAGAAAGGACAAATTGGATTGGAACGTGTTCCTAGTAGTCAAAGATACTCAAATGATAAAAGTGGTCAAGGTTACTCAAGATTCTCTAAACAAACTTCTAACAAGACCATTTTTGTAAAAGCTAAAGAACAAATTCCTTTAGAGAAAAGTGACAAGCCTAAAATGGTTCAACAATATAACAAAAGGAAAATAAATAATAAGAAGAAGTCTTATAATAAGAAGAAATCTTATCCCCCTAGATATAAAAGCAACTTTGAGCCTACTTGTTTCTATTGTGGTATTAAAGGTCATACTCCTAATGCGTGCTATATTAGAAACTTTAGTGTTGCTCAAGGCCATTATGTATGGGTCAAGAAAGGAACTAACTTTGAAGGACCCAAGGCAATTTGGGTACCTAATAAAACGTAACTCTTTTTTGTAGGTATGCTTGAAGACCTCGTCAAATCAATGGTATCTTGATAGTGGATGTTCGAGGCACATGACGGGTGACCTAAGCAAATTTTCACATCTAACGCTTAAGGCTAAAGGATATGTTACTTATGGTGACAACTGTCACACCCTCATTTTCACCTTACCCTTTTCATATCATTTTCATTATCTATGCATCCCATTAGGTCATAATCATAATCATACATTGCATTGATCTTCTGAGACATGGGATTACATCGGCTCTTTGAATCAAGGTTTCTTATTTGCTTTGAGGTACTTTCATTCAATGATTCAAGTATGAAGCAAAGGTTTGATCTCACAGCATTAAAATCAAGTTCATCAGAATCAAAGGGTCCGTCAGAGATTCAGGGGTTTGTGTGAAAGTTCAAATCAGATTGGTTTCGAGTCAAGGTGATTGTTGTTCAGTCTAGATGTTTGACGATGGTTTGTTAGTTGTGGATTTCATCACCAAAAGGGAAAAGACAATTCTAAATCCCATTTCATATATCCATACTTCCTAGATATCCATTACTCACTATCCATTTTCCAATTATCCAATTTTTGAGTCCACTAACCTTTCTTTCAAACAATCATTTGTCATATCCATTTCTAACCATTCTTAATTCCATATCCACTTTTAATTATCCATTCATATCCATTTTTTTTATTATTCATCATTATTCATATTTTATCCATTTCATTTTCCATATGTCCATAAATTAATAGTCCATTCAATTATCCATTTTTTTATTTTTAGCATCCACTTTTCTATTCAAACTAATTATCCATTTCACCTTTTAATTATCCAAATATTCCAAAATCCATTTTTATTCTACAACCAAATAATCCCTTCTCATAATAAAAAAATCATTTAATTTCTAAGCCTATCTTTTATTTTATTTGTTAAGCCCATTCATTTTCATGCCAAGCCCATTTTTACAATCAATAAAATTACAACAAAAAAAACAAAAAAAGTGGGAATGGAAAAGCAAGCAGCGAAGTCTTTGCTACTACTAGACCAACACAAGCAACATGTACACAAAAACCACAAATCTAATTTTGCAGCAAGACAACATGCTTTTATCAACTTGTGCAAGACAACGACACTCCAAGACAAACAAACTGCTACCCCACAAAACACTCCCAGCCAGCACAAAATTGTACCAAAACCTGCAGCAAAAGAGACAAGACATCCTGCATATCATACGTCCTTGCGCGTCAAACCCCGTTCACACGAAACCTGCCATCATCAACCAACAACAACAACATCATATCTTGCAATGAAAAAGACAGAACATGAACAACGAGACAAAATTGGTTGTACCAGAAACTTAATGGACAAGTTTTATGGTTGTTTAAAACAAAAGGAGATTAAGAGAATCAGAACGAAAAAAAAAACAATAGCGAAAAAAAAACCAGAGAAAGGAGAGAGTTCAAAACCTTCATCTGTAAAAAATTCCTTCAAACTTTTGAACCTTGAACCCCCCTTCAAAACATAGCAGTAACTTCCACTCACCACTAACATATCTCACACGATCAAACGATTCTCATCACCTGGACTCTTCTTCAGCCCTACTACACTTTTCCTTCCACAACCTTAAACTTCCTCCATTGTTTTTCATCATCAAAGCTTTAGAAAAACCTTCAAACAACCAACCCCATTGACACGCCACAAACCATCCTCCAACATAAAAACTCTTCTTCTCTTTATACTCTCCATAACACCACCTCAACCTTGGTATCGTTACAACCTCCAAACAACACCTTCAAATCTTACTCCACTGCTTTCCCTTTCTAAACCAAACCTTTCCTCCATCAACAACTGCTTCAACCTCTGATCCACAATCCTCCTTCTGCCACTTTTACTCTCACAGTCAGAACAACAACACCATATTAGTTTCTAAATCCTCCATCCACACAATCTTAACCAAACAATAAAAAACCTCACCACCATCAACTTCTTCTCCCTCTCACTTTCATAACTTGAGACCTTCAATACCCCTCACTTATCCACATCTCCATCCGTCGTTGTTACACAAGTTTCCGCCACCGAAAAGCTAACCATAACCATTTCGTCACTCTCTCCATCTCGTAATGATTTCGACCGCATAACAACATAGTTTCCCATAATCAAACCTTACATCATCAAACCTTAACTCGCCGCCATCCACTTCATCTTCAATAGCCACTTCTCAGAATCTCAACAACACGAACCGCCTTCAACCACCGACCTCTAAATCGTATTCCATGAGAAACGATTCCACCGTTATCTTTGTTACAACCGTCTTCCGCCGCCGCGATTAAGAAAGGGAGACAGAGAATCGCGACCGAAAGAAGTAGAGAAGAGGAGAGCCGCTGAAGGAGATCCAAGTGGAGAAGGTGCGAGAACGCTGTGAGAAGGAAAGATCACGAGGCGAAAAGAGACGACGATGAACTCCTCGTCGCCGCTGTACAACCACTGACTATCCACCACCACAAGAGACCGTGCGAATCTACGGAGAATCAGTGAACGCGATTGGAATCCGTGTGAGAAAGAGATTCAGAGAAGAGGGGTAGCGATTTTTTTTCCACAATGTGTTTCTGCTTTGATGAGAACGAGTGTTGTGCTTCTCATCAGTCGTTCTATGTTTTTACTTTACTAGGGTTTCTTCAGCCCTCTTTCATCATGCTTACTGGACTGGGTTTTAACCCAGGGTGGTCCGACCCGGGAAGAGTGGTGGGCCTCATCTCATTGTTTTAGCTTAACATCTTGATGCCTTTATTTCCTTATTATTTTTTTAATTAACTTTAGATTTAGTATTTTAAGTTTTAGGATTAGCAGTTTATTTTGTAGGATTAATATTTTAATTTTGAAATTAGTAATATTAGGATTAGTATTCTAATTCTAGGATTCATATTAGGTTTAGTACTAAAGGTTTCGTTATTTTAATTTTAAGATCAATTTTAAGACAATTTTTAGGATTAGTAACTTAGATTTTAGGATTAGTTTTTTAATTCTACTTTATTTTAATTATTAATAAAAAATAACCAAAAATGATAAATATCAAAAAGAAAAAATATTTTATTTCTAGAATTTAATTTGGTTTGGGTTGATTTCAAGTTTATTTATTTATTTATTATAAGATCTTATTCCTTGATTTAGCTTCACTTTTCATTTTCATCTTGATTTTCATTTTCGACTTTATTTCAAATTTATTTGGGCCAATGATATAACCAAAATCATGATTAGTTGATTTCCTTTAAACGATTCAAAATCTTGATCAATATGAGGCCATTTTCTTTTTTTTTATTATTTCCATTTCGATTTCATTTCGGTTTCTATTTCCTTTCTCATTTTCATTCTCTTCTTAAGTCAAAAACCTTGGTCTAGTACCAAGTACTCATTTTCAAATTTTCACTTTGTATTGAACTAAAAAGAGAGGATTGGGTGAAGACCTATTCCTCTTCGAGTTTTTAGATGCTCACTTTAGAGTGTGTGGTCTCGATACTAGTCTTTCAATGCGAAGACGTGACTATATTCGCCACCCATTCTTTCGAAAACCTTTTTCTCTCTTTATTTTATTTCCTTGTGTCTAAAAACCTTGGTCTTGTACCAAGTGCATTTTCAAACTCTTTTCTCAATAAACTTAGATGGTCGTGGAGTGGTTAGGCGAAGGCCTTCTCCTATCCCGAGTGCTTGACATTACCTTTAGGGTTCACTGTCGTAAAGCACTTACCATCTAAAACCAAAAACACTTTTAATAAGAAAATAAGTTTCTCTTTGTATTGAATTAAAGAGGGAGGATTGGGTGAAGACCTTTTCCTCTTCGAGTATTAGGATGCTCACTTTAGAGTGTGTGGTCTCGATACTCGTCTTTCAATACGAAGACGTGACTATATTCGCCACACCATTTTCGAAATAAACCTTTTGAGATAAAGAATTGGGTACTACCCGAAGGGGTTCCTATCCGAGGACTTATTTCGCCCTTAAAATCAACCTTCACAAATCAAATGTGACATCTTGCCTTGATGGCGAAAATCAACCTTTTCAAAAAAGACATGTTACGTCCGTTCTACCGCAAACAGGTAACACATAAGACTCCACGAGCGAGCCGTAAAACACCTAACTGCTAGAACTCGCACGTTAACATCATCCATAAAAAACACCAACAAATCATGGTCGGTCGAACTACGATTGCTCTGATTCTTCATTCTCGTCCGAATGTAAGATACGTAGGCACAAGATCGCGATGATCTTGGCGAGCCCCCTTCCATTTTCTTCACCCGTAGTCCTTCGAACTACGTTGACTCTGACTTTCCCATTGCACGAGGGAATACGTAGGCATAGGAACACGAAGTCCTATCGAGTCCCCTTTTCTTCTCCCTACCTTTTCTCTTATTTTCTTTCACATTCTTTGTTCTTTAACCATCTCTTTCCCTCTTAGAGCACCCTTAGAAATCAATATTCTTAGCAAACATCCTTACACATAGACAAGCAAATGGTTCCCATCGAGTACGATGTATGTGGGGGGTGTTAATACCTTCCCTCCGCATAACCGGCTTCCGAACCCATCTCTTGGTTGCGAGACCATCTTATCCTTTCTTCTTTGGGTTTTCTCGATGTTTTCCCTTCCCCTCATGGGATAAATAAAGTTCGATGGAGACTCTTCTATTTTCTTCCTTTTCGCCTCCGGTCGACTATTTTTCGAGTAGCGACAGCTGGCGACTCTGCTGGGGACTCTGGTTGTCCCTAAGCAAGCCAAGCCTAGTTTGTTCGTCATATGTGTGATTTATTTGCTTTTATTGCTTTGTTATCTTGTGTTCTTATTATCTGTTGGGTTTATTGGGTTTGGTTTATGAGGAGAAAGGCTTTCTACCCGAGCTTTTCGAGTATACACTAAGCTAGGAGGTGGTTGTTTACTGATTTGCGAGACTTAGGACTCGTCGAGTCGGTTTGACTTCCACCGCTCAGATGAGGCCCCTTTGGGAGTGATTATGTCTTACGATTAGTCGTAATGATGTCTTTGTTTCCGACCTGGGAGTCCGTGATTCTGATGACCTTTAGAACCCTATTCCAAAGATTACTAAGGCATAACTCTGTGCTCATCCTTTGAAGGGATTACTGTCTTACGAATCTTCGTTATGATGGAAAACTTTTGAGGTTTAGTGCATGGGACCTTGTTTGAAAGCCCGTGGAATACCCTGTTATAAACCAATAGATAACCTACCCGAGGTGAGGGATATCTTGTTATGTTGTCCTGCAGAATCTATGACCGTGATACCTATTGCGAACCCTTGATTCAATGATCTTTGATCCCATGTCTTATTGTACTCATAACATTGCATTTGCACTAAGCATCTTTGCATCATTTTGCATATCATTCTCCAACATTAAACCAGATAACTCATCCATCCTTTGTCCATAACCCGCAGTTGACTTCCTGAATCCCGTATTGGACTTGAAGTAGCTTTTGAAGGATCATGGCCTCCGAAGAGCAGAACCAGTTTGTGACAAGAGCGGATGTTGATTCGATGAAGAGCCTATTGGACCAACTTGTGGAAGCTATGACAGCCTTGGCAAGGAGAGATGACAACATTCAAAGGACTTCAGCCACTGGAAATGTCATTTCACCTCGAGTGAACAATGTTGCTCAAGCTCAGCCCGTGCAGATCCCCGTTGATGATCCTATTATACGCGAACATACCATTGTCCAAGATGGAAGTTCTTCTTCTCTTGATGCCATGGAATATCACAGTTTTGGATTCTCTGAGTCAAATCCCCAAGGGGCAGTCCCTGTGATGAGAACCAAGGATCCGCAAGCTGTTGAGCTTATGGAAAAGTGTCGAGTGCTGGAAGAGAAGCTTAACGCCATAAAGAGTCGTGATACTTTGGATCTGAATGCTTCAAGCATGTGTTTGGTACCCAACCTTGTAATACCTCCAAAGTTCAACATACCGAATTTTGAGATATACAAAGGAGATTGTTGTCCAAAGCAACATTTGGTGATGTATTGCAGAAGAATGACCTCGCATGTCCACGACGACAAACTTATGATTCAATATTTCCAAGACAGTCTGAGTGGGGCATCACTGAGTTGGTATATGCATCTAGAGAGCAGCCACATCAAATCATGGACAGACTTAGCTAACGCCTTTATGAAGCAATACCAATACAATCTTGACATGGCTCCCAGTCGCACACAATTGCAAGGCTTGTCTCAAGAGGACGACGAATCCTTAAGAGGATATGCTCAGAGATGGAGAGAGGTAGCTGCTCGTGTTCAACCACCAATCTTAGATAGAGAATTGGTTGACATGTTCTTGATTACCTTGCAAGGTCCATACTTGGAAAAGATGGTTGGCGCTGGGACATCAAACTTCTCTGACCTGGTAATAGCTGGAGAACGCCTCGAGTGCATCCTCAAGAGTGGAAAGATCCAAGGCTCCTTGAACATCCCAGCTAGCGAAAGTGAATCAGTTGTCAGTTCCCAAGAGGAAGAAGAGGATGGTGAAATTAACTCCATTTGGCAAGCTCCACATGGTCAATATCCTCCTGTCAATAGAGGTCCCCCTCATCAACAACATATTGCACAGCAGCATGCTCCGCAACGCCGACGCTACTATAATAAAAAGCCAAAAAGGCATTTTGATTCGTTGCCAATGCCATTCAGTCGTATACTACCATGCTTAATCAATAGTGGGCTGATAGTGCCAAAGGGCTTGGATCCTGTGATCCCTCCATACCCACCAGGCTTTGACGCCAATGCACGATGTGGTTACCATGCTGGCGCGATGGGGCATTCAACCGAAGATTGCAAACAACTCCGAAACAAGATCCAAGATTTGATTGAGTCCAAGCTAATCTCATTTACACCTCAAGGTCTTCAAGTCAACATCAATTCTTCATCTGATCAGGCGGGTCCGTCAGCCCATGTTATGGAAGAAATTGCTGAAAGCAGGTATCAAGAAGGCTACAATACTGGTCTCGATGAGCAAGAATGCTAGCCCAACAGTGAATCAAGAAAGAAGAGCCCAGTTCCCCAATTCTGGCAATTTTAGATCATGTCTTTACTATGAATTTGTAATTTCTTTTTGTTAAAGGCTATTTGCTTCTAGACATTGTACTTTATTAATGGTATTATTAATGTAATGTATGTTTTGAACAAGTCCATTCGTATTCACTCATCTCTTCCCATTTATTGCAAAAAAAAAAATCAAAATAAAAAAATATTTCTCCATTTCACTCCCTTTATCAGTTGTTGTCTTAGCAAAGATTGGAGGGAGGATGATGAAAACTAAATACCCATAATTGCAAACTGTATGCTTTTGAATAAAATCCTGCTGATGATGTTCAGGCATTGTTTCAAATCCCCTAAACACCGGAGAGATAAGGAGTTAGTCCCTAGTCAACCACTTCGAGCCTAGAAGTAGTAGTTTCCTTCGGATTTCCAAACCTTTACGCTTAACCTGGGGCATGGGTAGTGTTCAGTTATCTTGATTGCACATATTTTCAAGATGAAACCACCTGTTATGGCTGTTGTTATTCAATGACAAAAGACTTGGCAGTCACAAGCCTTTCCAAAAAAAAAAAGAAAAAAAAAAGAGAAAGCCCGCTAAGTCCACCACTCAAAGGCGCGACTTAGGCAAAAGTTAGGGATCAAAAAAATGAATAAAGCAAAAGAGGCCCTCAAATCCTCGAGCAGAACAGAATAAAATTCAGTGATCACCATCAAAAGGTCACTGATATCCATCCACAAAAATAATATAAGGTGACTGTCATTTCAAGAAAATCTTGAATCATCATCTTCACTCTTACACCGTCAAACTCTAGATGTGTGTGTCAATTTAACTGAACGTAGGACTGGAGAATCATCATGAAGAAGGGGTGGGTACCAAAATAAGTTTTGAGCCTAATATCCTTTGTTTCATAACCGTGAACCATACCATGTTACAACCCTCAAAAGGCCTAATTGAGGCGGGGTTTATTCTGAAAGCATACTACAACAAGGTTGCGTAAACTGACTCCTACATATTTGCTAATCTTTTGCATTGGTGTCATATTCTTGCTATATCTTTCGCACACCAGTAAATCAGCACTGCGTTTGGATTAATGGTTCACTCGTCACACACTGTCACATCATTTCAATAAATGACTTTTCAAAACTTGCATGAATGTCGCATTAAAATTACCATTTCTGAATGATCAATTTTAACTGCAAATTAGTACCTGACATTATGGAAATTCCAACCAAGAGAAATCAAAGAGGAACTTGAACATCTGTTGGTGCTGACATGAATCAAGACTTTCTCGTGACCTTGTGGATTTGGGGCAAGTTTTTCAAAGGCCAAGAATGGGGGCAGACCACTGCAAGATTCAGACACTGGGGCAAATCATCTCAGACTATGTCATGGCATAAACCTTTCCAGGGACAACTCCTTCAGAGACCCTACGGGTTGGGGCAAACATTTTACGAAGGATCAAATTCCCTTCATACTTTCAAGTTGGTCAAGCTGACCATGCCATGCACTAAGCAACCTTGGAGTTCAACAAGTGTCAAAAAGCCTTGGGGCAGAGCAAAAGCACAATCAATATGCATTAGATAAGTCGTTACGCTCACACAATCATCTGCAAGCCATCGCGACACATTAGCTAGAAGCCAGGTTCTCTCAAGAACAAGCACGCAACTTCTGCAAATGATCAAGCTCGAAGCACCAGAAGCATCCACATCTGTCTTCTGATCATCGCACCGTCAAATACCGAGTGTCGGGAAGTTAAATACTTTCACCAAATAAAGCCCAAACTTCCTTGGCACCCTGAAACCAAAGTCCAACCCTGCTTGGCACCTACCAAAAGCCCAACCTTCCTTGGCACCTTCATAAAACCGATACCTGCTTGCATCCACATATGCATTGCATACATAACATAATCATTTCGTTCCTCAACCCTTGCGTTGATATTTTGTTTTGTTTTTGACCCCCGAGTCGATATCATCAATTTCTTTCCTCAACCCCTACGTTGATACTCTGATTTGCTTTCTCCCCTGAGTCAATATTGTCTTTATTCTCTTGACCCCTGAGTCAATGCTGTCTTTATTTCCTTGACCCCCGAGTCAATATCATTGTCTTTGTCCTCCCTCAACCCTGCGTTGATACTCTGATTTGTTTTCTTCCCTGAGTCAATGTTGTCTTTATTTTCTTGACCCCCGAGTCGATATCAGTGTTACTATTTTCTTAACCCCCGAGTTGATATCCTGCTTTAGTTCTTGAACTCCGAGTCGATATTGTCTTTATCTCCCTGACCCCCGAGTCGATGTTGTTACCTTTACCTTTTTTTCAATCCCCGAGTTGATGACAATTTATCTCTTTGTTTCTTCAACCCCTGAGTTGACTTGTTTTTTTCAATTTTTGTTCAAGACCCTCGAGTCGATGGTATATTTGTTGTCTCAACCCCTGAGTTAATCTATCATTATTCCCAGCAAAGTCCATACTCTCATATCCTCATATCCCCAGTATTTTGCATACATTTTCGCATCATTAACACTCATGTTCATTTCTCATTGCATCTCAAGCATATCATTATATCCCTCATAACCAATTACCATTTCCCACTAACAGATGCCTTTTTCATGCCATCCCACTGATTCAACACCTTTCATTCCACACCTTTTCAGCTGAAAATTCTGGGTATTCTTATATTTAATCTCCTTGTACCTTGACTGTAAGAAAGCCTCTGCCACTCTCACCTTCAAGTCCAAGAAGATTAAATAGGGGCATCTGTCACACCCTCATTTTCACCATACCCTTTTCATATCATTTTCATTATCTATGCATCCCATTAGGTCATAATCATAATCATACATTGCATTGATCTTCTGAGACATGGGATTACATCGGCTCTTTGAATCAAGGTTTCTTATTTGCTTTGAGGTACTTTCATTCAATGATTCAAGTGTGAAGCAAAAGTTTGATCTCACAGCATTAAAATCAAGTTCATCAGAATCAAAGGGTCCGTCAGAGATTCAGGGGTTTATGTGAAAGTTCAAATCGGATTGGTTTCGAGTCAAGGTGATTGTTGTTCAGTCTAGATGTTTGACGATGGTTTGTTAGTTGTGGATTTCATCACCAAAAGGGAAAAGACAATTCTACAGCCCATTTCGTATATCCATACTTCCTAGATATCCATTACTCACTATCCATTTTCCAATTATCCAATTTTTGAGTCCACTAACCTTTCTTTCAAACAATCAATTGTCATATCCATTTCTAACCATTCTTAATTCCATATCCACTTTTAATTATCCATTCATATCCATTTTTTTTATTATTCATCATTATTCATATTTTATCCATTTCATTTTCCATGTGTCCATAAATTAATAGTCCATTCAATTATCCATTTTTTTATTTTTAGCATCCACTTTTCTATTCAAACCAATTATCCATTTCACCTTTTAATTATCCAAATATTCCAAAATCCATTTTTATTCTACAACCAAATAATCCCTTCTCATAATAAAAAAATCATTTAATTTCTAATCCTATCTTTTATTTTATTTGTTAAGCCCATTCATTTTCATGCCAAGCCCATTTTTAGAATCAATAAAATTACAACAAAAAAAAACAAAAAAAGTGGGAATGGAAAAGCAAGCAGCGAAGTCTTTGCTACTACTAGACCAACACAAGCAACATGTACACAAAAACCACAAATCTAATTTTGCAGCAAGCCAACATGCTTTTATCAACTTGTGCAAGACAACGACACTCCAAGACAAACAAACTGCTACCCCACAAAACACTCCCAGCCAGCACAAAATTGTACCAAAACCTGCAGCAAAAGAGACAAGATATCCTACATATCGTACGTCCTTGCGCGTCAAACCCCGTTCACACGAAACCTACCATCATCAACCAACAACAACGACATCATAACTTGCAATGAAAAAGACAGAACATGAACAACGAGACAAAATTGGTTGTACCATAAACTTAATGGACAAGTTTTATGGTTGTTTAAATCAAAAGGAGATGAAGAGAATCAGAATGAAAAAAAAACCAATAGCGAAAAAAAAAACCAGAGAAAGGAGAGACTTCAAAACCTTCATCTGTACAAAATTCCTTCAAACTTTTGAACCTTGAATCCTCCTTCAAAACATAGCAGTAACTTCCACTCACCACTAACATCTCTCACACGATCAAACGATTCTCATCACCTGGACTCTTCTTCAGCCCTACTACACTTTTCCTTCCACATCCTTAAACTTCCTCCATTATTTTTCATCATCAAAGCTTTAGAAAAACCTTCAAACAGCCAACACCATTGACACGCCACAAACCATCCTCCAACATAAAAACTCTTCTTCACTTTTTACTCTCCATAACACCACCTCAACCTGGGTATCGTTACAACCTCCAAACAACACCTTCAAATCTTACTCCACTGCTTTCCCTTTCTAAACCAAACCTTTCCTCCATCAACAACTGCTTCAACCTCTGATCCACAATCCTCCTTCCGCCACTTTTACTCTCACAGTCAAAACAACAACACCATATCAGTTTCTAAATCCTCCATCCACACAATCTTAACCCAACAATAACAAACCGCACCACCATCAACTTCTTCTCCCTCTCACCTTCATAACTTGAGACCTTCAATACCCCTCACTTATCCACATCTCCATCCGTCGTTGTTACACAAGTTTCCGCCGCCGAAAAGCTAACCATAACCATTTCGTCACTCTCTCCATCTCGTAACGATTTCGACCGCATAACAACATAGTTTCCCATAATCAAACCTTACATCACCAAACCTTAACTCGCCGCCATCCACTTCATCTTCAATAGCCACTTCTCAGAATCTCAACAACACGAACCGCCTTCAACCACCGACCTCCAAATCGTATTCCATGAGAAATGATTCCACCGTTATCTTTGTTACAACTGTCCGCCGCCGCCGCGATTAAGAAAGGGAGACAGAGAATCGCCGTCTAAAGAAGTAGAGAAGAGGAGAGCCGCTGAAGGAGATCCAAGTGGAGAAGGTGCGAGAACGCCGTGAGAAGGAAAGATCACGAGGCGAAAAGAGACGACGATGAACTCCTCGCCGCCGCTGTACAACCACTGACTATCCACCGTCGCGAGAGACCGTGCGAATCGACGGAGAATCAGTGAACGCGATTGGAATCCGTGTGAGAAAGAGATTCAGATTTATTTAGGTTTGGGTTTATTTCAAGTTTATTTATTTATTTATTATGAGATCTTATTCCTTGATTTAGCTTCACTTTTCATTTTCATCTTGATTTTCATTTTCGACTTTATTTCAAATTTATTTGGGCCAATGATATAACCAAAATCATGATTAGTTGATTTCCTTCAAGCGATTCAAAATCTTGATAAATATGAGGCCATTTTCTTTTTTTTTATTATTTCCATTTCGATTTCATTTTGGTTTCTATTTCCTTTCTCATTTTCATTCTCTTCTTAAGTCAAAAACCTTGGTCTAGTACCAAGTACTCATTTTCAAATTTTCTCTTTGTATTGAACTAAAAAGAGAGGATTATGTGAAGTCCTATTCCTCTTCGAGTATTAAGATGCTCACTTTAGAGTGTGTGGTCTCGATACTCGTCTTTCAATGCGAAGACGTGACTATACTCGATACTCGTCTCTTTATTTTATTTCCTTGTGTCTAAAAACCTTGGTCTTGTACAAAGTGCATTTTCAAACTCTTTTCTCAATAAACTTAGATGGTCGTGGAGTGGTTAGGCGAAGGCCTTCTCCTATCCCGAGTGCTTGACATTACCTTTAGGGTTCACTGTCGTAAAGCACTTACCATCTAAAACCAAAAACAATTTTAATAAGAGAATAAGTTTCTCTTTGTATTGAATTAAAGAGAGAGGATTGGGTGAAGACTTTTTCCTCTTCGAGTATTAGGATGCTCACTTTAGAGTGTGTGGTCTCGATACTCGTCTTTCAATACGAAGACGTGACTATATTCGCCACACCATTTTCGAAATAAGCCTTTTGAGATAAAGAATTGGGTACTACCCGAAGGGGTTCCTATTCGAGGACTTATTTCGCCCTTAAAATCAACCTTCACAAATCAAATGTGACATCTTGCCTTGATGGCGAAAATCAACCTTTTCGAAAAGGACATGTTACGTCCGTTCTACCGCAAACAGGTAACGCATAAGACTCCACGAGCGAGCTGCAAAACACCTAACTGCTAGAACCCGCATGTTAACATCGTCCATAAAAAACACCAACAAATCGTGGTCGGTCGAACTACGATTGCTCTGATTCTTCATTCTCGTCCGAATGTAAGATACGTAGGCACAAGATCGCGATGATCTTGGAGAGCCCCCTTCCATTTTCTTCACCCGTAGTCCTTCGAACTACGTTGACTCTGACTTTCCCATTGCACGAGGGAATACGTAGGCATAGGATTGCAAAGTCCTATCGAGTCCCTTTTTCTTCTCCCTACGTTTTCTCTTATTTTCTTTCACATTCTTTGTTCTTTAACCATCTCTTTCCCTCTTAGAGCACCCTTAGAAAGCAATATTCTTAGCAAACATCCTTACACATAGACAAGCAAATGGTTCCCATCGAGTACGATGGATGTGGGGGGTGCTAATACCTTCCCTCTGCATAACCGGCTTCCAAACCCATCTCTTGGTTGCGAGACCATCTTATCCTTTCTTCTTTGGGTTTTCTCGATGTTTTCCCTTCCCCTCATGGGATATATAAAGTTCTATGGCGACTCTTCTGTTTTCTTCCTTTTCGCCTCCGGTCGACTATTTTTGAGTAGCGACAACAACAACAAAGGAAGAATCCTTGGCGTAGGCATCATTGGTTCACCGCCTTCAACAACTATAGAAGATGTCCTATATGTGGAAGGTCTAAAGCATAGTCTCCTTAGCATTAGCCAATTGTGTGACCGAGGTTTCAAAGTCAACTTCACTAAAGATGAATGTTTGATTGAAAACAAAGTTACTCATGAAGTTATGCTAAAAGGTAAAAGAGTTAATAACATATTTTTAATTTCCTTAGATAACTTGTCTTTAAATGTTAGGTGTCTCTTGGCAAACAACAATGAATCATGGTTATGGCATAAGAGGTTTGCTCATATTCATATGGAGCACTTGAATAAGTTAATCAAGCATGACTTAGTCATTGGATTGCCGAAGATCAAATTCATCAAAGATGGGTTGCGTGGTGCTTGCCAAAAAGGAAAGCAAACCAAATCAACTTTCACATCCAAGAATGTGGTGTCCACAACTAGGCCACTACAATTGTTGCACATGGATCTCTTTGGTCCATTGAGAACAAAAAGCTTCGGAGGTAATGTCTATGCATTAGTTATTGTTGATGATTTCTCTAGATATACTTGGACATTGTTTTTAGTGCAGAAAAGTGATGCTTTCAAAGCCTTCAAGAAGTATGCAAAACAAATACAACATGAGAAGTCTCTTACAATTGCCTCCATTAGAAGCGACCATGGTGGAGAATTCCAAAATGCCTCATTTGAAGAATTTTGTGAAGAACATGGAATCTCACACATTTTCTCCGCACCAAGAACTCCACAACAAAATGATGTCGTAGAAAGGAAGAATAGATCATTGGTGGAACTTGCAAGGACAATGCTAAGTGATTCAAATCTTCCTAAGTATTTTTGGGCGGATGCGGTGAGCACGACATGTTTTGTAAGTAACCGTGTCAATATTAGGCCTATTCTCAAGAAAACCCCTTATGAACTTTTCAAAGGGAGAAAACTTAATATTTCTTTCTTTCATGTTTTCGGGTGCAAGTGCTTTGTCCTAAACAACGACAAAGACAACCTTGGTAAGTTTGACGAGAAATCCGATGAAGGTATTTTTCTCGGCTACTCTCTCTCTAGTAAGGCATTTAGAATTTATAATAAAAGAACTTTAACTATAGAAGAATCTATGCATGTCAAATTTGATGAATCTAACCCCTCGAAAGAGGATATTATTGTTTGTGATAATGATGATGATCTTGTAGAAATTCACAAAGAAGATACTTCTAAAGACTTCATTGAAAATCTAGAAGAAAAACAAGAAGAACATCATGATGAACCGATTCAACAAAATTCGATCAACAATGATCTACCAAAAGAATGGAGAACACATAGGGATCACCCAATCGACAAAGTCATCGGAGACATAAGTCAAGGTGTAGCAACAAGACTAAATCTCAAAGATGCATGCTTGAATATGGCGTTCGTTTCTCAAATAGAACCCTCAAAAGTTAATGAAGCTCTTGAAGATGATCAATGGATCATTGCCATGCAAGAAGAGTTAAACTAATTTGAAAGAAATCAAGTTTGGGAACTTGTCCCTAAACCAAATGATAAACATATCATCGGAACAAGATGGGTATTTAAGAACAAACTTGATGAAAATGGAATTATTGTTCGTAACAAAGCAAGATTGGTGGCTCAAGGGTACAATCAAGAAGAAGGAATTGACTTTGAAGAAACATTCGCTCCGGTTGCAAGGTTAGAAGCTATTCGTCTATTACTTGCTTATGCTTGCTCAATGAATTTTCAGTTATTTCAAATGGACGTCAAAAGCACCTTCCTAAACGGATATATCAACGAAGAAGTATATGTCAAACAACCTCCGGGTTTTGAAGACTTCAAGCATCCTTCACATGTATACAAGTTGAAGAAAGCTCTCTATGGTTTAAAACAAGCACCAAGGGCATGGTATGATCGTCTAAGTAATTTCTTATGCGAAAAAGGTTTTGAAAAAGGCAAGGTAGACAAGACCTTGTTCATTAAGAGGATAAAGAATAATACATTACTTGTTCAAGTGTACGTGGACGACATTATCTTTGGTTCAACAAATAATCAACTATGTGAAGAATTTGCTTCATTGATGCAAGGCGAGTTTGAAATGTCTATGATGGGAAAAATGAATTATTTCCTTGGATTACAAATCAAGCAACAAAAGGACGGAATCTTCATCAACCAATCGAAGTATTGCAAAGAATTATTAAAGAGATTTGATATGGATGGTTGTAAAGCTATGTCAACACCAATAGGATCCGGAACCTACATTGATCAAGACGAATCGGGAACATCGGTTGATATTACGAAGTATCGAGGTATGATTGGTTCTTTATTATATTTGACGGCAAGTCGTCCTGACATAATGTTTAGTGTGTGTTTATGTGCTCGCTTCCAAGCAAATCCAAAGGAGTCACATCTCACGGCGGTCAAAAGAATCATGAAGTATCTCAAGGGAACGACAAATGTTGGCTTATGGTATCCTAAAGGTAGTGTTTGTACTTTAATCGGTTAATCTGACGCGGATTATGCAGGTTGTAAAACAGATAGAAAAAGCACGAGTGGAACATGTCACATCCTCAGAAATGCACTAGTTTCGTGGTCTTGTAAGAAACAAGCATGCGTTGCACTTAGTACGGCCGAAGCGGAGTACATAGCAGCTGGTAGTTGTTATGCACAAAACCTTTGGTTAAAGCAACAATTAAGCGACTACGGAATTGATCTTGGTTACATTCCTCTCCGGTGCGACAACACAAGTGCAATCAACATTACGAAGAATCCCGTCATGCACTCAAGGACCAAACACATTGACATTCGACATCATTTTCTTCGTGATCATGTGCTTAAAGGCGATGTTGAAGTGACGTTTGTTGATACTCATAACCAACTAGCAGATATCTTCACCAAACCACTCGCAAAAGAATCATTCTACAAAATTAGGCGAGACCTTGGTATCTTGGATGAAGGTGATATCTAAACACATCTTTAAATTATTATTCATCAAGTTATTTTCATCAAACAAATTTGGCTAAATATATATGTTACCATGACATAATATTAGTAGAATTGTATTGCACATGTTTTCCTTAAGTTTCATACTTGTTATCTTTTGTTATTATGCATTTTTTGATTCTGTTAATCGGTTAACCCAGGGAGTTAATCGATTAACACCTGTAGCCTTTAAATTTGTAGAAATTTTGATTCTGTTAATTGATTAACCCAGGGCGTTAACCGATTAACCTGCGCTCATATGGAATTTTTTTTATAAATTAAAACGTATCTTTTATGTGTATGGCTTAAATGTATTGGGTGCATGTACTTTCAGTCAACACTTTCCCTTACTCTTCTTCCTCACCTTAAACTCACCATTAAAGCTCTCTTGGAACTCATCTCTTCTACCCACTCAAGTTTTGGTTCAAACTTCACATTAAAAACCCACTCAATCATTCTCCTATAAAACATTCTCATTCTCAACTCTATTTCAACCACTCCTCACCCAAATCCGAAAATCCCTCTCTCAAACCCTAAAAGCTTCAAACTTCATCTATGGCTTCTTTGAAGAAGGGAAAGGGAAAAATGCCAGCAAGCAGCTCAGCAGAACATGAGGAGGATACTCAAATGGAAACCATCAAGAAAAGAAGAATGGATTTCAAAGTCCGAGTTCGTCAACTTCTTCCGGTAAAATATGTTATTCTCTTAGATTTTAAGGCTCCTTTTTTTGATTTTCCAAATCTGTTGAAAGTTCAGAAAATAGACAAGTTTGTTTCTGATAAGGGTAAATGTTATACTGATTTGGTTAAGGCTTTTATGAACACATTGTCTATTAATTTGGATATGAATGAACAACATATGCTGAGAGCGGTTGTTAGAAACTGTGAGATTGTTGAGAATTTGGCAGGAATAGCTGTGTCGTTGAAAATTCCGTATTCCGGATATTTTCTTCGCAAATGTGTTACCTTCACGGATGGTCCTTGGGCTGGATTTAACAAGATGGAATACTACTACAGCATCTGTAGATTTCCAAGAGAAGTTATTGTTGCTGGACAACGTACAGCCCGTACACTTCGTTATGCTTCGAATTTGTCGGTAAACGATTGGATGTTACACTATGTTATCTGCTATGTATTAATTCCAAAGGACTCCAACCATGCTCAAATCAGTGATCTTGAGATGCAGATGCTGTTTGCGATCAAGAATAAGATCAAGATCAATTGGATCCTAACCATGATGTATCATCTGAAGCAACAAATCTCATTGTCCACCCGGCTCCCGTATGGTCGCCTCATTTCAAGGATTTTAGAAAACACGGATTTGGACCTCAATAGGGAACCGGCTACTATTCCAAAACAATTCGTGAATGAAATCAATAAGACAACAATTGTGAGGAACACCGGTATTGTGGAAACTAGTCCTGGAAGTGGAACATACAAGTATGTTGAAGAAGAATCTACTCTTTCCTCCTATCCTATTCCCGAAGGTGGCATTACAAATGAGTTTCTCTACATAACTATGATGAATTAACATAGAGAAACCACCCGGGCAATTGCTTCTCTTTGCAAGCTTGTGTTGGATTCACAAAATCAGCATGAAAATGAAGATGATGATGATGATGAAGAAGGAAGTGGGGAGGTGTCTGATGAAGATTAAAGTATTTGCACCATGTTTTGATGTTGTCATGTCTTTTAAAAATTCTGTTTTATGTTTTGTTCGTTAATGTTTAATATTATGTACCGTACTTCAGATTATGGTTTCTTTTAATGTATGTGTGTTGGTTTATATGTGTATGGTTACTATGTATGTATGTATGTCATAATTATGAACTGTCATTGTTTTGGAATCCTCTTCCTTTTTGCTAATGACAAAGGGGGAGAAGGATTGGTTTCTATAACGGTTTTTGTGCAGAAAATTTTTACCCTCATGAATTTAGGGGGAGCTCCACTTTAAGGGGAGAATCAAACTTAGAGAAACATCAATCTTTCAATGGATTGGTTGTCATCATAAAAAAGGGGGATATTGTAGAAGCAAGCTTCACTCACATTGAGTTTTGATGAAGACAACACAATAAGCTCTCTACAAAGATCATATGCAAAAAGAAAGAGAATCAAGCTACATGAAGTACAAGAAGCTCAAGTTCAAGAAGATATCCTAAGTACTATCAAGTTGAATCAATTAGCTTCAAGTGTTCAAGTATCATGAAGATCAAAGGTTGAACAAAGGTATATCAATGTCATTTAAATGATTATACAAGTGTTCACATGTCTTGCATATTGCATATCTTTGATCTAGTGCATTGCAAAGCTTTTATGGAAAGTTCACATTATTTTCTAAACTTTTTCTTGAAAAATCAGCACTGTTAATCGATTAACCTGTGGGGTTAACCGATTAACCAATTCAAAATTTGAATATTTTCTAACGTTACAGGGGTGTTAACCGATTAACCTATATGGTTAACCGATTAACACTGCTACTGTGTGCGAAAAATGGTGACTTTTCATAAAATAATGCATTGCTTCCTCATCTCTTTTCACTCCTTTGCTGCATATTTCTCATACCTTTTTGTAGGGGTGTTCTACACATATTTAAACATTTCATTTTCAGATTTAACACTCACCTCCTAACAATTTCATATTCATAAATTCACTCATCCTTTCATATTTCAAAATATTACTCAAGTGTTAATTCAAATATTTTTCTTAAGAGAAACTTCTGCATATCTTTCACAAAATATCATTGTTTCATCTCATTCTTGTCAAGAACACTTGTATACATTGTTTGAGTGATATTGTCTCAAAGGAGAAGATCGACTATCAAGGTTGATATCAACATACTATCAAGACATAATCTTATTATCAAGAATATTTTTCTGTTTTACCTTGTTGTCCAGGACTGTTGGAAACAAGTGTGTGTTTTGAAGAGGATTGTTCTTCATACACTTAGTTACCTATAGGTTAGATAGTAAGCATCACCATTGGTGTGATTAGGCTGTACAATAAGTCTAAACTATAGTGAAATCTCTTTCGTGTTGAAGGAGGAGTGGAGTACTCTCGGCCTGTGAGGGGAACCACTATAATTCTCTTGTGTCATTTTTCCTTTCCGCACTTTACTTTCAAGCACTTATCATTTAACGGAAAAATAACCAAGAATTGGTAAAAGATCGAAGATAAATTTAAGAACCTAATTCACCCCCCCTCTTAGACGCATTTACAAGTTACATAACCTACTTACTATTTCAAAATCTTCCCAACTACTTCCAAAAATTACCCTTGACTATTAACCCAATCCAATAAGTTTTCTAAGCTATGGATAACACCATTCAATCATCATTTATTTTTGTCCCCATTTTTAATGGTGAAAATTATGATTTCTGGCGTGTTAAAATGGAGACATTTTTTTTCATCTCAAGATTTATGGGACATAGTAGAAGAAGGCTTCACCGCTCCTACAAATACTTCAGCTCTTAAAGTAGCTCAAGAAAAAGAGTTGAAGAAAAATAAACAGAAAAATTCAAAGGCGTTGTTCACTTTGCAACAAGCGGTGACTGATGCAATTTTTCTAAGAATTATGGGAACTAAGACTGCGAAAGAAGCGTGTAATGTAACACTCTAAAACCCTCGCGTTAAATAATAATAAAATATCAGAGTAAAATAAAACACATGGCATCTAGGATGTCACATTCACTATAAACCTGCTCATACATTATGATATGTAACACATGTCACCTATTAAAAATTACTAACAGTAATAATAATAATAAAACATGTCTGAAAATTCAACTTTTATTGCAACGGAACATCAACAACTAAACATTTTAATGATTCAAAGCACAATCGTATTTTAAAGTAATTGTAAGAAACATCATATGAAAAGATATCCAAACAAACATAAATGACATAAAAGCGTTTCTTATCCCCAGTGTTACACATCAGAGCAGACGCTGACTCTAAACATAAAGTGAAGGACTTCGTCTTCACTAACCACAACTCCGCACTATTCTTGATTATCTGCATGTTACCCACGTGGATGCAACATTCAAACAGAAGAGGTGAGATTCTCAATCAACAAAAGAAATGCATAATATAAATATAAAAGCATATAATCATTATGCAATTCACCCTATCATCCAATCATCAACACGATTACAATTTCCACACAAGCAGATAATCATATAATCAACAACACAACAGAACACAATACAATGCAATGAGACTCACAACTCGACTCAATGCATGTGGTACCAATTCGATCCCTTTTTCATGATCATAATTCCCATCAGAATTTCCATATGAGTCGCTCACACCCCACATGGGCACACGAACACCCGTAATCGCTCACACCCCACATGGGCACACGATTACCTCAATAACAACAACAATACGATTCTATTTCAAAGAATCCGAATAAGGCGTTTACACCCCACATGGGCACGCAACTTATCATACAACGCATGCAACATGATATGCATTCAACGATAACATACAACGACGACCAATGCATATGACTATCATACAACCAATATATCAAACCACAACTATCCAACACACAACATATACCTGCCAAAACATGTAACAATCGTAATCCACAGCTACAACACACATTCACACAACCGAACTCAACATCTAAACGTTCAACACATCCCAACGTACACAGGAACACAACTAACGCGTCGAATAGTTGGAACTCTGGCATTGAAAATAATTTTAATAAAAAGTACATGAAAGCATATTTCCAACGATTCGAACGGCTACTGAAACGGACCTAGAGATCAAAAGATATGAATTTTTTAAGTTTTAGAAAATTCTATTCGTTCCAGTTCTGCTCGCCTGATATTCGCTCAGCGATACGCCAGCGAACTCATCTTTGCCCGACGAAATCCTCATTCGCCCGACGAAATTCCTATTTTGCCCAATGTTCACCCGACGAAGCAGAAGCGAAATCATCCCCCTATACAAATTCCAGAAACTCCTATTTTCCACCATTCGCTCGCCTCTCAGTTTCGCCCGACGAGATACCCCATTCGCCCGACGAAAATGCGCAAATTAGTAACCCTGCAGTTGCGATTCTGCACAGTCCAGAAGCCAAAATCCCTCTAATTTCAATAGCATACAGTTCAGGAATTGCACATAGAATACAGGCTTATCATGCAACAGAACACACGTCAATTATAATCACTTTCAACCCAAAATCTTAATTCAACCAATCAATTAATTTGTACAATTTACATATTATTAGAATCACTAACACGCAGAACCTCAACTTTGCACCAAAATAACCAACAAACAAGAGATGCATAGATATGAAGCTAATGATTTGTCTACCCTTATACATACATTATTTATCCCTTAAGTGATCAAAGAACCCCACCCTTACCTTAGTGATGATTCTTCAAATGCTCTCTAAGCCCTCTATCTGCTTCTCTCTTCCGTTCCTCTTTTCTCCAGAATATGATCGTTCCCCCAAATGATTCTCCCCTTTCAATTTTCTTCTTTTCCTACTATAACCCTTAGACCCCTAATATGCTCTTCCTTCTTTACCCTTAGTAAACATCATGAATGGACCACTTTGCCCTTACTATTTCTCTACTTTTATTATCCACTTTTTAAATTAATAAAGTAATTATAACTAATTATTTAAATAAAATAATTATCTAATTATTATTACCCATATAATATTATTCCAATAAATAATTACTAACTAATATTAATAATTACTTACTAACCACACCACTTATCTCTACCCAATTGGTCACACACCCCCAATACCTTATTCTCTATAATTCTAAGGTCACTACCCCATATTAAGGGCAACCCAAACACACCCAAAACACACATAATACACAACCCCATATACACAACATCATATAATTTTAATTACGAAAAATAAATAAAATAAATTGGGGTATTACAACTCTCTCCCACTTAGAATATTTTTGTCCTCGAATATTTACCTCATACGAATAACTCCGAATACGACTCTCGCATACTGCTCTCTAACTCCTAAGTCATATTTCCACCGACAGTGCCTCCCCACACTACCTTCACAAGAGTGATCTCTTTACCTCTCAATTGCTTCACTTCGCGGTCTTCAATCCGTATTGGTAAAGCCTCAACTGTAAGGTTATCCCTTACCTCCACTTCATCCATCGAAATCATGTGTGACAGATCCGGAACATACTTCCGAAGCTGTGACACATGGAACACATCATACAAGTTCAACAAATTGAGTGGCAACGCCACTCTGTAGGCAACAGGTCCAACTCTTGCAGAAATCTGATATGGACCAATAAACTGAGGAGTAAGCTTCCTCGACTTCAATGCACGTCCAACACCGGTCACCGGAGTGACTCTCAAGAACACATGGTCTCCTTCTTGAAACTCAAGATCTTTCCTCCTCTTATCATGGTAGCTCTTCTGCCTACTCTGCGAAGCTTTCATCTTTTCCCGAATCAGCTTCACCTTTTCAGTAGTTTGCTGAACAATCTCAAGTCCAAGTACTACACTCTCACCAGATTCATGCCAACACAACGGCGTCCGACACCTCCGACCATACAAAGCTTCAAAAGGCGTCATTCCAATACTGGAATTATAACTCTTATTATAAGTGAAATCAATCAATGGCAAATGGCTATCCCAAGCACCTCCCTGTTCAAGCACACAAGCCCTCAACAAATCCTGCAAAGATTGTATAGTTCTCTCCGTCTGTCCATCCGTCTGTGGGTGATAAGCCGAACTTAATCTCAGTTTCGATCCCAAAGCTTCTTGCAAACTCTCCCAAAATCTCGAAGTGAATCTTGGATCTCTATCTGACACAATACTCAATAGAACTCCATGCAGCTTCACAATCACCTTAATATAAATGTCTGCCAGCCTCTGCAAAGGAAAACTGATATTAATCGGAATAAAATACGCCGACTTCGTCATTCTATCCACCACTACCCAAATGGCATCATGCCCTCTTGGAGTATTAGGCAACCCAGTCATAAAATCCATAGAAATGTTGTCCCACTTCCACTCTGGAATATCTAACAGTTGCATCAAACCAACAGGTTTCTGATGTTCTACCTTCGCCTTCTGGCAAGTCAAAAAGCATATACAAACTTAGCCACATCACGCTTCAATCCAGGCCACCAAAATATCTTCTTCAAGTCTTGATACATCTTTGTGGCTCCTGGATGGATACTCAAGCTACTCATATGACTTTCTTCTAGAATCATTCTTTTCAACTCAGAATCATCAGGAATACAAATCTTATCACAGAACCTCAACACACCTTGTTCATCCACTCTGAATTCGTTACTTTCTGTCTGTTCATTTCCAATCATCAAATCCACCAGTTTCACATCCAACTGCTGACCCTCTCTGATACTATTAAGAAATTCATCGTTGATCTTCAGCATACCCAACATCACACTATACGGTGTCTGTTCGCAAACTAAACTCATATCTCTGAACTACTCAATCAATTCCAACTCTTTAACTATCATAGCAGACATATTTAAGGTCTTCTGACTCAAAGCATTAGCCACGGCATTAGCTTTACCGGGATGATAGTTCAAGCCGAAATCATAATCCTTTAAGAATTCTAACTACCTTCTTTGTCTCATATTCAACTCCTTCTAATCAAACAGATACCTTAAGCTCTTATGATAACTATACACTTCAAATCTGGAACCATAAAGATAATGCCTCCAAATTTTCAATACGAATACCACTGCAGCTAATTCCAAATCATGAGTTGGATAATTCCTCTCATGGACCCTTACTGTTGTGAAGCATAAGCCACAACCTTACCATCCTGCATTAACACACCTCCTAAACCCATCAAAGAAGCGTCACAATACACCACAAACGGTTCATTTGGTTCAGGTAGAATCAAAACTGGAGCTATAGTCAATCTCTTCTTCAGCACAATGAAACTCTTCTCGCAATGAACATCCCACACAAATGCTTTACCTTTGCAAGTCAACTGAGTCAATGGAAGGGCCAACTTCGAAAAGCCTTCAATAAACCTACGGTAATAACCAGCCAAGCCCAAAAAAGCTTCTAATCTCAGTTACCGATTTCGGAGTCTCCCACTGTAGAACTGCATCTACCTTGGAGGGATCCACAACAATACCATCACCTGAAATAACATGCCCAAGAAAACTTACCTCCCTCAAACAGAATTCACACTTAGATAACTTAGCATAGAGCTCATTTTCCTTTAACACTTGCAGCACGATCCACAAATGCTCAGCATGTTCTTCTTCTGACTTAGAATAAATTAGAATGTCGTTAATAAAGACAACCACAAATTGATCCAAGTAAGCATGGAAAATTTGATTCATATACTCCATGAATACACCAGGTGCATTAGTAACCCTGAACGACATCACTACATACTCATAATGTCCATATCGGGTCCTGAAAGTCGTCTTCTGAATATTTTCATCCTTTACTCGTATCTGATGATAACTCGACCTCATGTCAATCTTGCTAAACACACGGGCACCCACTAACTGATCCATCAAGTAATCTATTCTTGGAAGAGGATACTTGTTCTTAATCGTCACTATATTCAGCTGTCTTTAATCGATACATAACCTCATATTGCCATCCTTTTTCTTCACCAACAACACCGGAGCTCCCCAAGGCGATACACTTGGTCTCACAAATTTCTTTTCTAACAACTCTTCCAGTTGCTTCTTCAGCTCTTTTAATTTTGATGCTGACATCCTGTATGGTGCCATAGAAATAGGTCTGGTACCAGGGACAAGATCAATAGTAAACTCCACTTCTCTCTCTGGCGGTACATCCGTAATATCATCCGGAAAAACTTCTAGAAATTCACGCACTACTTGCAATTTGCTAATCACCGACTCACTCTCCACTGACAAGGATGCAAACAATGCACGCACTTGAGCTTCTTCCTCTAAGAGCTCTCTCAACTCTCTAGAAGATAGAAAACCATCTTCTTCCTCTTCCTCAGGAGCAAGAAATCGCATCGACTTGTTAAAACAGTTAATATGAACATGATTGAACGCCAACCGGTTCATACCCAAGATCACATCAAGATTTCCCAACGGCAAGAAAATAAGATCCACACCAAAGTCCTTATCAAAGATTGATAGTGGACAATTCAAACAAACTAGGGAAGTGGTCACTGATCCCTTTGCAGGAGTTTCGACAACCATCTCTCCCTTCATAGGAGAAACAACAAGGCCTAGCCTTCTCACATAATCAACAGTAATAAAAGAGTGAGTAGCACCAGTATCAATATTATCAATCAATGGTGTATTATGAATATAACATGTACCTCTGATCAGTCTGTCCTCACTGGAAGTCTGAGTCCCTATCAAAGTAACACATTTCCTCCAGTTGAAGTTTGCTTTGGCTTCTGGCAAAGAGTACTAATATGGCCCTGTTTTCCACAATTGTAACAAGTCACCACCTTAACCTTGCAGTCAGTAATCAGATGTCCTGCCTGTCCACACTTGAAGCATTTCTTCACATCACTCGTGCATTCACTGACACGATGACCTAGCTCACCACACCTGTAACACTTAAGAGGAGTAGGGGCACCTCCCACTCGGCTTCTTGCCATCAGCATGTTTCTATTTACCTTTCTCAGTTGGAGCTGCATAAGGCTTCCCACGGTTCATCAGTTGTTTTCCCCTCCTCTCGGCCAACCCTTTATAGTGAGCCGATCGAGCCTTGCTATCTTCCTCAAAGATCCTAGAACAATCCACCAAATCTAGAAACCTTCTGATTTGCTGATAACCAATTGCCTGCTTGATCTCAGGTCTCAATCCATTCTCAAATGTGTCACATTTCGAGAACTTAGCAGTTGCCGCACTGTAGTGAGGGTAAAACTTAGCCAGTTTGTGAATTTGGCAGCATACTCCGTAACTGGCATGTTACCCTGCTTCAATTCAAGAAACTCAATCTCTTTCTTCCCTCAGACATCTTCAGGAAAATACTTCCTCAAGAACTCCCTGCCGAACACAGCCCAAGTGATTACCTCTCCTGTTGCTCCCAACAGTTGACGAGTGTTAACCCACCAGTCGTTAGCCTCCTCAGCCAGCATATGAGTAACTAACCACACCTTCTATGCCTCAGGACATTCCATAACCCGGAAGATTCTCTCGATCTCCTTGAGCCAAGTTTGCGCTCCATCCGGATCATATCTTCCCTTGAATGTAAGCGGTCTGTTCTTCCGAAACTCATCATTCTCTCCAGCACGACGCAGGTTCTGTACAGCCTGAGCAACAGCCTGCAAAGCAGTAGCAATAGTAGCATCGTTCCTTCCAGCCATTATAAATCTGTTATGCATCAACAACGGAACACAATGGTTAAGGAAACGACATCGACAGTAATCAACTATCACACAACAACGATTCGACAACTTGGCTGGACAGACCGACCTGCTTGGATACCACTATGTAACACCCTAAAACCCCCGCGTTAAATAATAATAATAAAATATCAGAATAAAATAAAACATACAACATCTAGGATGTCACATTCACCATAAACTTGCTCATACATTATGATATGTAACACATGTCACCTATTAAAAATTACTAACGGTATAATAATAATAATAAAACATGCCAGAAAATTCAACTCTTATTGCAGCGGAACATCAACAACTAGATAATTTAATGATTCAAAGCACAATCATGTTTTAAAGTAATTGTAAGAAACACCATATGAAAAGATATCCAAACAAACATAAATGACATAAAAGCGTTCCATATCCCCAGTGTTACACATCAGAGCAGACGCCGACTCTAAACATAAAGTGAAGGACTTCGTCTTCACTAACTGCAACTCCACATTATTCTTGATTATCTGCACGTTACCCACGTGGAGGCAACATTCAAACAGAAGGGGTGAGATTCTCAATCATCAAAAGAAATGCATAATATAAATATAAAAGCATATAATCATTATGCAATTCACCCTATCATTAAATCATCAACACGATTACAATTTCCACACAAGCAGGCAATCATATAATTAACAACACAACACAACACAATGCAATGCAATGAGACTCACAACTCGACTCAATACATGTGGTACCAATTCGATCCCTTTTTCATGATCATAATTCCCATCGGAATTTCCATATGAGTCGTTCACACCCCACATGGGCACACGACATCCGTGATCGCTCAAACCCCCACACGGGCATACGAATACTCGTAATTGCTCACACCCCACATGGGCACATGATTACCTCAACAACAACAACAATACGATTCTATTTCAAAGAATACGAATACGGCGCTTACACCCCACATGGGCACACAACTTATCATACAACGCATGCAACATGATATGCATTCAACGACAACATACAACGATGACCAATGCATATGACTATCATACAGCCAATACATCACACCACAACTATCCAACACGCAGTTGTTGTAACCCGAAATTTGACCTCCCTTTTTCCTTTTGCATAAGCATGTGCATTCGCATCACTCGCATACGTATTCACACTTTTTCTCTGTGCTTCTTGTTGTAGGAATATTTCAGGTTTTTTAAGCCCGATTAATCGCATCCTCGCAAGGTCATCACATCATCAAAACAAGCACAAAATAATGGTTTCCATGATTATTCATCAAAGCAAGAGGTGGAAAATCGAAACCGGGGATTCAGCACTTGCTCCTAAGCAATCTGGGCAAATTTTTCCTAGAGTAACCGATTACTCAAACAGGGTAATCGATTACTCTGGACAGAGTTACAAATTCTGCTGCATTTTTGGGACAACAACCATGCACTCTCTTTGTTCTTGGTTTCTACATGGTTCTAGCATTGTGTGGAACATTCTAGACAGTTCAAGACCATTCAAGACACTCCAAGACATTTACTCCAATGCATCACTTTAAATTAAGTGCGCCATGTTCCTTGATTTCCAAGCATGTGAGCCTTTGATTTGGATTTACATTGGGATTGCTCCACCGAGTTAACTACCTAACTAACTGAGTTAACCACTAACTCGGTGAGTCAAGTGTAACTAACTTCCAACCTAGATCCAAAGCTAAGTCCAAAGCACATTCCAAACCTATCAAATCCAAACCAAAACTCTATATAAACAAACCTTCAAACCCTCAACCATTTCACACACTTCTCACTCTCTTTACTCTGAATTCTCTCACATTCTCTCTAAATTTTTCTGCAACTTCTTCATCTCTATTTTCTTCCCATACCTCACCATAGCTCTTCACCATTGAAGATTAATCACTTTCACCTTGGAAGTGATTATTTCTTGAGCTTAACCTTCATCACCTTGCAATTCTACTTTATTTTCTGGAGTTTTTTTTAGCTTTTGGATTCATCTTAAGTGTTTGCTTCAAGATTCTACGGTTCGAATTCGTATTTCGGAGGTCCGTTGTAATTTGCTCGGTTTCGGTACGATTCGGCTAAAATTGAAGATTCCTCTGGTTTTCTTTGATTATCTTCATCAAGATTCATTTGCAACAACATCCAAGGCACATCTCATCCTTGTAGGTTGGTCTTTCTTTGCATATTTTACTGTTTCGAACGTTTTCGTATCATTCGCGATGTAGTTTCGATGCTTTTTTGTCTGTGAATTGATTATGCCATTACTTGATCCATGATCTTGATGTGTTAATTGATTCCGTTACTGGCTTTTTACTGTTATTAAGCTTGATTTCCGTGTACAAATTCATACCCTAGCATGTGGTAGTTTGGACAAGTGATTTAGGTGTTTAAAGTGCTTTTTGAAATGCTATTTTTGCCACTGTTACAGTGGTAATTGATTACTCAAAGAGAGTAACCGATTATTCTGCACAAATTTACACAAGCGCTGCTTTTTTCAACCAAGTAATCGATTACTCAAAGAGAGTAACCGGTTACTCTGTACAATTTTCACCAGTTTTTCCTTTTTCAAGCAAGTAACCGATTACCTACTTAGGGTAATCGATTACCACTGTAACAGAATGCCAATTTTGATGTTTTTCAAGTTTGTTTGCCATGCTTTCTTCCTCTAACTTCCATGGATTAATATGATTGATTTTTATGGACGTTTTAGGTACTATTTCACCTCTATTTATTGCATGATTGTGAATTTTCCGATGCTCGATCTTTCAATTTCATAATTGTGCTCATTCTTGGCATTGGATGAACATGATCATCCTTGCACACTTTATTCACATAATAACATGACTTTGTGTTGCATTTTAAGTGTCATTTGGTACTGTTTTGTACTTTCCATTCATGTTTGAATTAAGTTTGTTCTTCGAAGGATAAGCTTAATCTTGTATAATCAATAATGCACCCTTTGCTTTAATAATTTTTTTAATTCATTTTGGAAAATTATTAGCATATTCTTCCCTTTTGATTAATTAATCGAAACTTCGTTTCAATTATTAATCTTTCCGTTGGCACTTCTCTTTAGGCTTCCTTTAGAGCTTTCTCTCCCCCCTGCAAAGTCGGAGTTTCACGCGACACTGGAGCACTGTACAACTCGGAGTTATTACGCCATCCATTTCAACTTCTGCACTACACCTTGCGTGTTAGAGAAGAGATGAGAATGGAGAATTCCTACTCTCATTCTGACCACTTCAGGTAGGGGATGAATTACCCTGTGCCTTGCTTAGTCATCTCTAGCTCCAGGCGGTAGCGTATTTCCTTTCCCAGTTGAGTCGATCATTGATCACTCTCGCCTCGTTCTATCTTTCTTTTGATCAATCACCATCCTTTTGGTTAAAGACCATTATCACTTGGGTTAACACCCATCTATTCCTCATTATTCTTTTCTTGTGGTCAATTATTGCCTTTTGATTCCCCCGAAGAGTCTTAATTCCTTTTTCTTCGATTAAACACAGTCTTCCTATTAAGCACTGAAACTCTTGCGGATTTCGCAACCTTCTCTTGGTTCCTCTCCCTTTGATTGGTTAACCACTGCCTGTCAGTTAAAACACCAATTTTCACTTCTTTTCAGTTAACCACAGTCTATCTGTTAACATGCTGAGTTTCTCTTGGGTTAATCACCTTCTCTTGGTTAGTCACCCATTTTTCAGTTAACCACAGTCTATTTGTTAATAATGAGCCCCCTTCGAGTTAATCACCTTCTCTTGGTTAATCATTCGTTTCTTGTCGGTTAATCAAAGTTCCTCTGTTAACACCGAATCCTCAGTGGTTAGCAACCTCTTTTGGTTCATTACCCTTCTTCATTGGTCAAGCACTGTTTGTTCAGTTGGTACTGACATCCCCTTTGCGTCACAAGCTTTGCTTGATTACACACCCGTTCCTTAGGTCACAACCTTTGCTTGGTTCTACACCCGTTTTTTTGGTTAATCACTGTTTATCAGTTAATATACCGAATCCCCTTCAGAGTCAAACACCTTCACTTGGTTCAGTACTCTCTCTTTTGGTTCTTCACAGTCTGCCTGTTGAAGCTAACTCTTTTCCCCACAGAGTCCCATTCTCTTTGGTTAACCACTGCCAGTCAGTTAACATACCAAACCCTTTTTCTCTTGGCTTCAACGCCATCCCTTTGTTTGTTTCCCCAGTAAGGTCATTAACCCTCTGATCCCTAGAACAACTCTTTATTCTATTCTCCCCAGTGGAGTCTCTTTTATTCCTTTTGCTCCTTTATCTTCTTAGTTTTGACATTGCTCTTGCACTTTATCTTCAACACAATTACTATCTTTCCTTCGCACTTCTTTCTTGGTTTTGACATCATTTCTTTGGAATCCCCAGCGGAGTTTCCTTCTTTCATTTCTTCCTAGTTTTGACATCACTTTGCTCTCTTTTTCCTTTTCCGTCTTGGTTCCCCAAACTACGGAAGCTCTGATTCTGCATTAATTCGAATGTATGATACGTAGGCACGAGATCTCGATGATCTTGGCGAGCACACTTCCACCTTCTTCCATTCCCCTTTCTTTTCTCTGGTTCCTTTGAACTATGACACTCTGATTTCCTCATTGCACTATGAGGGTACGTAGGCACGAGGGCCTCAATCCTCCGCGAGCACTTTCTTACTTTCTTTTCTCTTTTCTCCTTTTCTCTCTCTTCTTTTAGCTAGAAGCCTTTATATAGATAACACATCCAAGCCTAGAACAAGTGAAATGGTTCCCGTCGAGTACGACGGATGTGTAAGGTGCTAGTACCTTCCTTTCATATAACCGACCCCCTGACCCGTTTCTCTTCCCCTTGGGTTTTATCGATATTTTACTTGTCCTCTGGGACTAAATAAAGTTCGGTGGCGACTATGTTGTATCTTTGAGTGTGTGAATCACTCAAGTATAAACCAGCCATCTTCAGCTGGCGACTTTGCTGGGGAGTCCTTGCTCTTGCAAGTTGGGGTCTCGCCTAGTTTTGTTTGCTTTCTTGCTTGCTTGGGTGTTTATCTTTTGTGCTTTACTCGCTTTATTTATGCTTTACTTGCTTTATGTTTATTTACTGCATTTCTTTACTGCTTTGAACATTCATATGCTGTATATTCTGGATATCTACTATATTTTCTATTGTTGTTGGGATGGGTAGATATTATTGGAGAGAAAAGTCCTAACACCGGGCTTAGCATACACATATGCTAGAACGTGGATAGTCATGAGGCCTGCATTTTGCGCATTGGGTTACCACGAGGGCCACATCCCAGATCGTGATTCGCTTGAGAATACTTCTGTCCTGCGAGAATTCGCTACGGTGGGGGGTTTTCATTCTGAGTCCAATGGTTTGGGCGACCTTTCTAGGGACCACCTTGTTGTGTCTAGATCACACCTGTGAGGGGGATATGGGTTTTTGCAGGAAACCAAGCCACTTCATACCTTTGTTCTCTCACACACATCATATTATGTTGCACTGACACAAAATTATATGCAGATATCTAGATTGTTCAGATTTTATTGTTCAGACAGTGTTGGCTTCTTGTTCTTGTGTTGCATATCATTTCATCATGTCAAATTAATTTTTGCATATGCATAAAACTTTGTTTTTTCATACATTGCATACATTCATTTGCACACATATGCACGTCCCTTCGTCCGAAAAACCTTTGCTTACCTTGTCCGTCTCCGCTTGTAGCAAGACGACGACTCGACATCGCTATTTCACCCGCTCAAGTAAAACCAGAATCATGGCTGATTTCGAAGCTGAGAATGCCGCCTATAAGGAAACTCTGGCTCAATTTCAAGGTCGGATGGATCAGTTTCAGACGAATATGGATGTTATTATGGAGTTCCTCCGTGCTCAGAAGGACGTTGCTGTTGCTGCCACTGTTGTTGCAACTGCCACCGATGCAACTGTTGTCACTCCTGCTGTGACTGTTCCTCATGTTGTTACTGTTACTCCTGTTGTTGTTCCTTCTTCTGCTACTGCTGAAGTTCCAGTTGAGCCTGTGATTCATCTTGTTGTTCATCCGTCAAATTCTCAAGCTGGTTTGAACAAGATGCCTGCTGCTTTTCCTTGGGGCATGCCTCCGAATTTCACTCCTCAGATTGCAAATAATGGTGCTTTCGTATCATATCAGCCTTTTGTTGTGCCCATGCCTAATGGAAATGCTCCTGCATATCCATGGGGTATGCCTACTCCGGTTCCACCTCTAGTGGTGAGTGATGATCATGAGAATCTTCAGGTTCAGGTTAGTCAAAATCCTGTGTTGGTTGACATTGAAACTCCTGATGACAATGAGCAGGTGTATTGGGGTCCTCCTATTCATGTTTCAATTTTATCTCAGGCTGCTAAAACTACTGTTCAGAATGTTCATTCTGGAATGCTCTACCCTGGGGCATCTTCAGCCGCTGTGGTACCTCCAAATTATCCGTTTGGTGTTCAGATGGGTCAGAATGCTGGTCAGATGGTCAATCAAGGATTAGTATATCCTTCTTAGTTTGCTACTCCGCAAGTGCACGCTCGGGCCGCATCTCAGCTGCCGAATCCTCAGATTATTTTTAGGCCTGCTAATCAAGATAGACCTGCTGGTTACAAGCTGTTGGAAGACCATATCAGAGCTATTGAAGGGTTTTCTGCTTTTGGCATGGAGGCCAAAGATTTATGTTTGGTTCCTAATGTTTTACTACCGCAGAAATTCAAAATACTTGAGCTTCCAAAGTATAAAGGTTTGAGTTGCTCACGTAGTCACATCACTATGTACTGTAGGAAGATGGCATCCTATATTGATAATGATGAGTTGCTAGTTCATTGTTTTCAAGATAGTTTATCTAGTGCTTCATTGGGTTGGTACATGGGCTTAGAACGCAGCAAAATCCGCACTTGGAGGGATTTGTCTGAAGCGTTCTTGAAGCAATACAAATATAATCTTGATATGGCGCCTACCAGATTACAGTTGCAAAACCAGTCTCAGCGCTCAGCTAAAACATTTAAAGAATATGCACAAAGATGGCGTGAGATGGCATCTCGTGTGCGACCTGCTCTCTCTGACAACAAGTTGGTTGATATCTTTAGTGGTACATTGCAAGGATCCTACTATGAGAAAATGGTGGGTAGTTCTTCATCGAATTTTACCGACCTTGTAACCATCGGTGAAAGGATTGAGAACGGGTTGAAGACTGGAAAGATTCCTAGAGCTGCTTCTCAGCAGCCGGCCAACAGAGAGTCTCAGAACAGTCATTCAAAGAAAAAGGAAGGTGAAGCCAACGCTGTGACAGCTAAAGTCTCTCCTCAGTATCAAGCACCCATGGCTCCCATGACTTACTATCCATATCCGTACATTGCTACTGCACAATATCAACAACCTCCATACCAGTATCACCTGCAATAACCCGTTCAAAATGCTCAAAATCAGCAACAACCGCAACGTCAGCAACAGACTCAATAAAACAACAGAAATCAGCAGAATCAAAGCCGGCAAAACAACAACAATTAAGGAAATCTCAAATGTCTGAATTTTGATAGAATTTCGGTGCCGTACACTGAATTGTTTCCTTACTTGGTCCACCAAGGGGCAATTATTCCCAAAGAGATTGCACCTGCAATTCCTCCGTTCGACCCAAAACATAATCTAAATGCATCTTGTGCCTATCACTCTGGATACATAGGACATGCAACAGAAGATTGTGTTGTTTCCAAAATGAAGGTTCAGGAGCTCATTGATCGGAAGATTTTGACTTTTGTTGAGGAAGGTCCTAACATTCAGCATAACTCATTGCCCAATCACGTTGGACATGTAGTGAATATGATTGAGGATAATTCAAGGGCTGAGCTGATCATGGATGTTGATGAGGTAAAGACCCCGATGTGTGTGGTTATCAAGAAATTGAATGAACACAGGTTGTTGAAAGGGCTGTATGGTAGGTGTTAGATTTGTGACGATAATCCCAACCAGTGTCGAAGGCTGAAGAGTTGTGTCCAAATTTTGATGAATTGAGGTGAAGTTCAATTTGCCAGATCTAAGCCTGTTGAAAAAGTCGCTACTATCGAGCCGTTCACCATCATCTATAGGAAGGTTCCTGTTGAATCCTCTAAAAAGAATATACAACCTATCGTTGTTTGCCCGCCAAAACCCTTTCCGTATCAGAATTCTAAGGAGGTACCTTGGAGGTATGGGTCTACTGTGTTTTTTGGAGGTCAAGAAATAAGGTTTGGCGAGTTTGAAATCGTGAATGTTACCACCACTGGAGGTATGACTCGTAGTGGACGGGTGTTCGCTCTGAAGGTCACTATAAAGCCTGTACAAGTTCCAACTATTATTCCTCCCAAGGAGAAGCCTGCATCTGTAACCCCTGTTGTTCAACAAGGGGCATCTACTACTGCACCAGTGCCAACTATTCCGTCTGAGGATGTTACAAAGAGAAAGGAGACAATTGATGATCAAAAGTTCCTAAAGTTGATCAAGAAAAGTGACTTTAAAATTGTGGATCAGCTGGGACAGACTCCCTCAAGGATCTCGATCTTGTCCTTACTCATGAGCTCGCCCGCGCATAGATCAACTTTGTTGAAAGTTTTGAACACTGCCCATGTAATGCATGATATATCCGTCGTCGAGTTCGATTATGTAGTGGCTAACATAACAACAAGCAGATACTTGGGCTTTAATGAATCAGAATTGTGTCCTGAAGGAGCTGCCCATAATTGAGCATTGAACATATCTGTAACCTGCATGGATGCCTTATTATCTCGTGTTCTTGTGGATACCGGTTCTTCCCTCAATGTGATTCCTAAGGGCACATTGAGTCAATTACTGGTAGAAGGAAGCGAGATGAGACCAAGCGCCTTAGTTGTCAGAGCCCTTGATGGTTCTCGGAGGAAAGTCATTGGAAAAGTGGATTTACCCATCAAGGTTGGACCGCATTTTTTCACCATTACTTTTCAAGTAATGGATATCAATCCTGCATACAGTTGCTTTTTGGGTCGCCCGTTGATTCACGCTGCAGGGGCAGTTACTTCCACTTTACATCAAATTGAAATTCATGTTTGACGATCAGCTGGTCATCGTCTGTGGTGAAGAGGATATGATTGTGAGCGAGTTATCATCTTTCTGATACGTCAAGACCGGTGAAGGAATAGCTGAGGTGCCGTTGCAGTGTCTCGTGTTCGAAGATGTCACCACAAATGACTTTGACATCTGCCAAGAGTGCTAAAGAGACCATCGAGTAAGGTGCCTTGCCAGGCTGGGGGCCTGTGATAGACGTGGTTGAAAAGCATAATCGATTTGGATTGTGTTATCGTCCTGAACTATCGGTGAGGAAGATTGTGAATTATCGGCTGAACTAGCAAGGCTCCTTGAGCACGAGCAGAAAGAAATTCAGCCTCACAAAGAGCCAGTGTAAGTTGTCAATCTTGGTACTGATGATGTCAGAAGAGAAGTCAAGGTTGGCGCATCTCTCGACAAGCATGTACACTATGAGTTGGCCAAGTTATTGAAAGAGTATGTTGATATCTTCGCCTGGTCCTATCAAGATATGCCTAGGTTGGATACCAACATCGTTGAGCATCACTTGCCGCTCAAGCCCGGATGTCCTCTTGTCAAGCAGAAGCTCGAGAAGACTAGACCTAACATCGCACTCAAAATCAGAGAAGAGGTAAAGAAGCAGCTTGATGCTGGGTTCCTAACCACTTCTGAATATTCCGAATGGATAGCCAACATCGTCCCGGTTCCTAAGAAAGACGGGAAAGTCAGAATGTGTGTGGATTATCGAGATCTCAATAAGGCAGGCCTGAAAGATGATTTTCCTTTGCCTCACATTGGTATCTTGGTAGACAACACGACACAGTTCTCTGTCTTTTCTTTCATGGATGGTTTCTCAGGATATAATCAGATCAAAATGTCCCCAACTGATATGGAAAAGACTACTTTCATCACGCCATGAGGTAGATATTGTTACAAAGTCATGTCATTTGGTTTGAAGAATGCAGGGGCAACATACCAACGTGCCATGACAACCCTCTTTCACGATATGATTCATAAAGAGATTGAGATTTACGTGGATGATATGATTGCCAAGTCCAAAATAGAAGATGATCACCTGGCCCATCTGAAGAAACTTTTTGGCAGAATCCGGAAGTTTAGACTGCGGTTGAATCCTGCAAAGTGCACCTTTGGAGTTCGATTGGGAAAACTGTTGGGCTTTATTGTGAGTCAGAAGGGCATTGAAGTTGATCCCGATAAGGTGCGAGCAATTCAGAACATGCCACCTCCCAAAACAGAAAAAGAAGTCTGTGGCTTTCTGGGCATACTTAATTACATCTCAAGGTTCATTTCTCACTTGACGGCTACCTGTGAACCGATGTTCAAATTACTAAGAAAAAATCAATCGGTCGAATGGAACAATGATTGTCAAGAAGAATTTAACAAAATAAAACAATACTTGCAAGAACCACCGATCTTAGTACCGTCGGTTCTTGGTAGGCCTTTAATCATGTATCTCACCGTTCTCGATGAATCAATGGGATGTGTATTGGGTCAACATGACGACACTAGCAGAAAAAAAACATGCAATTTACTATCTGAGCAAGAAGTTCACTGATTGTGAGACTAGATACTCACTCTTTGAGAAAACTTGTTATGCGCTGGTCTGGGCTGCTCGGCGCCTAAGACAATACATGATTTGCCATACTACTTTATTGATACCTAAAATGGATCTGATAAAGTACATTTTTGAAAAGCCTGCTGTCTCTAGAAGGATTTCTCGGTGGCAGATTCTGTTAACTAAGTATGATGTCCAACATGTTACCCAGAAAGCAATAAAAGGGAGCCTCTTGTCTGACTACCTTGCTCATCAACCTGTAGAGGGTTATCAACAAAAGAAGTTTGACTTTCCCGATGAGGATGTTCTGTTTATCAGAGACTATGAGACACCAGACCCTGACATAGGACCCGAACCAGGGGCGCGATGGACGCTCGTGTTCGACGGTGCCTCCAATGCTAAAGGTCATGGAATTGGTGATATCCTCATCTCTCCGACAGGTTTTCACCTTCCCTTCACTGCCAGATTATGCTTTGCATGCACCAACAATATGGCTGAATACGAAGCATGTATCTATGGTATTGAAGCGGTAATTGATATGAGAATCAAGATTCTTGAGGTCTATAGAGATTCTGCTTTGGTTATTAGCCAAGTCAGAGGGAACTTTGTGACTCGGGATTCCAAGCTGGTTCCGTACCAAAAACACATAGCGAAATTGATTCCCTACTTTGATGAGATCTCTTTTCATCATATTCCCAGAGAGGAAAATCAACTAGTTAATGCTCTTACCACCCTGGCATCCATGGTCAAGGTCAAGTGGAAGAATGAAGTTCCTTCTATCCGCATTGATCACTTGAACGAACTAGCACACTCTTTAGCAATCGAGGACGAGTCTGATGACAAGCCTTAGTTCTACGATATCAAGAGATATCTGGAAAAACAGGAATATCCTGAGGGTATTACTATCACTGACAAGAAAGCTCTTAGATGGCTCTGCGTCAAATTCTTCTTAACTGGTGGTGTACTGTACAAGAGGAATTATGATTCCGTGTTGCTCAGATGCGTGGATAGACACGAAGCAAACACGATCATAAGGTCCATACATGAGGCTGCGAGAGTGTACATGCTAAAGGTCCTGCTAGGGAAAAAAAGATCCTTCGGGCTGGGTATTATTAGACAACAATGAAGGTAGATTGTTACAACTTTTCCAAAAGATGTCACAAGTGCCAAATCTATGGTGACAAGATCCATGTGCCTCCAACTCCATTAAATGTTTTGACTTCACCTTGGCTATTCTCTATGTGGGGTATTGATATGATTAGAATGATCGAATCGAACGCTTCCAACGGCCATCGATTCATTCTTGTTGCTATCGATTACTTCACCAAGTGGGTTTAAGCTGCTTCTTACGCAAATGTTACACAACAAGTGGTTGCCAGATTTATCAAGAAAGAGATAATTTGTCGCAATGGTATTCCTAGCAGCATTATCACTGACAATGCGAGCAACCTAAACAACAAAATGGTGAAAGAGTTGTGTCAAGAATTCAAGATCGAGCACCCCCACTATTCACCTTACCGGCCCAAGATGAACGGTGTCGCCGAAGCAGTAAACAAAAACATCAAGAGGATTGTCCAGAAAATGGTCAAGACTTATAAGGATTGGCATGAAATGCTTCCCTTTGCACTACATGGCTACAGAAATTCAGTTCGTACTTCTACAGGGGCAACTCCGTATTCGCTTGTGTATGGAATGGAGGTTGTTCTTCCCATTGAAGTGGAGATTCCATCGCTCAGAGTCATCATGGAAGCAGGTCTTGATGAAGTTGAATGGGTTCAATCCAGATACGACCAGCTGAATCTCATAGAAGAAAAGCGCCTTACAACTGTTTGTCATGGTCAATTGTATCATAGACGCCTTAAGCGAGCTTTCGATAAGAAAGTTCTCCCTCGAGCATTCCATGAAGGCGAACTCGTGCTCAAGAGATATTCACGTGTTCACTCGGATCTGTAACACCTTTCTACCCCACATACCATTTTAGGAAAACACTTAATATTATCAGAGTAAAAAAATTAGCAAGAAAGGTGCCACATATATTCAAACAACATTCAAAATCATTGTCCTGTCCTGTAACACGGGTTATTCATTCTTCATTAACATAAATTGGCAACTACACAGCGGAATCAAACTTTTTAATTCAGGTCAATAAAATACTTCATGGATAAAAGTATCCGATTTAAAATGACATCAACAATATGAAAAGAAATTCCAACATAAACCAAAAAGGGAAAACACGAGGTTCACAACTAATCCCAACCCGATGTTACATGACACAGAGCAGGACACCACTTAAAACATGATTAAAACGGAAAAAGAACGCTCCAAGACTCAATCCTCCAGCACCGCAAGTCTACTCTTGGTTATCTGCAAGTTACCCACATAAGAGGCAACATTTTCAAGCAGGCAGGGTGAGAAATCACAATTTATTATAGTAATATAAGTACATGGAAAATAAACAGAATAAGCAACACAACATCATAGCATCATCAACAGAATCTTCACAACACAATCACAATTACATCATTTATATGCAATGTCAACTATAATGGAATGCAAAGAATGCATGTGGTACCGAGTCAACGTGGATGGACACTGGCCATCAACCCTCCAAAAGGAGCACAACATAATCAACATATCAATTCAATCCGCACGATGGGATTGAAGCTACCAATTGACCGAAGCCCCAACACAAAATGTTATGAAATGCAATGATGCTAAATCTTCGCAATTCATCAAACGTCAACGTGTGCATCATTCATTTCATATTCAACAAATATTTATCATACAATCATGTTTGATCATCTTACATCAACAACAACTCGAAAACAAAAGATCAGCACAAGAAAACATCAAGAAACCTCAAGAAAAATGACAAAAACAGCAAAACAGCTGTCTGACACGGCCACCTGTGTCCTGGGACACGGCCCGTGTCAGGAAACCTGCGCTCAAAACACAAAACAGACAAAATACAGCAAACACAGTGGTCTGACACGGCCGCCCGTGTCCTGTAACACAGCCCGTGTCAGAAGCCCTGTAGCACAAATCCAAAACATAAAAAAATACAGCAGGAATAGTAGTCTGACACGGCCGCCCGTGTCCTGTGACACGGCCCGTGTCAGGATGCGAAAACCCAGAATTTTTCAAAAGATTTTTCTACTGCATTTAGATTTCAAATATCCCAAAAATTCAGTTTTTCCAATACAAAAATTTGGCGAAAAGACTCACACAATACACATACATCAACACATAACATTCTATCTCATTATATTTCATCGAATCATTCATCCCTAACTCATTCTACATCATCAATTACCACAATTACCCAAAATCCCCTAATACCTAATCTATTCATAACCAATCCTATAGAACTAAAATAAACCATGAAAACTCACCATACCTTAGGGAAATCAGTAGCTTTCCTCCTTCTCTAAGATTCTCAGCAACCTTCAAGTCTTAGGGTTCTTCTCCTTCTCCTCCTCTTTTCTTCTTCAGCATTCTTCACAATAACACGATCAGTTAGAAAAGTGATCGGTATTTTCTTCTTTAGACAAAATATCCCAGTTAATGGACTTCCACTTCTAACCTTACTCTTTTTCCTTTAAGACCACCTTGCCCTTTTTCTTAATATTTTTAAATAATGATAATAATAGGATAAATAATACACTAATTATTCATTCTATTAAATTATTTAAGAATACTCTTTTGATCCAAAATTCTCCAAAATTACCAAAACTTCGTAATTCCTTCTAAATTAAATAAATAAATAAATGATTAATTTAGATTTTCAGGGCGTTACAACTCTCCCCTACTTTAAGAATTTTCGTCCTCGAAAATTTACCTGATTCGAATACCTCGGGATAGGATTCCTTCATCTTGCTTTCCAGCTCCCAAGTCATGCTTTCTCCGACAGCTCCTAACCAGACAACTTTCACCAATGCAATCTCCTTGCCTCTTAAAATCTTCATCTCACGTTCCGCAATTCGTACAGGCATCGTTTCCACAATAAGATTATCCCGTACTTGCACATCATCCATATGAATCACATGAGACGGATCTGGAACATACTTCCGGAGTTGTGACACATGAAACACATCATGTAAATTGGAAAGATTAGGCGGCAAAGCCACTCTATAAGCAACATTTCCAACTCTATCTGAAATCTGATACGGACCCACAAAACGAGGAGTAAGCTTCTTAGACTTCAGCACACGCCCAACACCTGTCATAGGTGTAACTCTCAAAAACACATGGTCACCTGCTTGGAATTCTACATCTTTTCTTCGCTTGTCATGATAACTCTTCTGCCTACTTTGGGAAGATTTCATCTTTTCTAGGATCAACTTCACCTTCTCAGTAGTCTCTCGAACAATTTCAGGTCCCAGCACTACAGTTTCTCCAGATTCATGCCAACATAAAGGAGTCCTACATCTCCGACCATACAATGCTTCAAAAGGTGCCATTCCGATACTAGAATGATAACTGTTATTATAAGTGAACTCTATTAACGGTAAATGAGTGTCCCAAGAACCTCCCTGCTCGAGAATACATGCTCGCAACAAATCCTCCAACGACTGAATAGTCCTCTCTGTTTGACCATCCGTCTGAGGGTGATACGCCGAACTCAACCTCAACTTAGAACCCAACGCTTCTTGCAAACTCTTCCAAAAAGCAGAAGTAAACCGCAGATCTCTATCCGACACAATACACAAAGGAACACCATGCAACTTCACAATTACATGAATATAAATCTCTGCCAACTTTGATACTGGAAAGCTGATGTTAACAGGAATAAAACGAGCCGACTTCGTAAGCCTATCAACAATCACCCAAATTGAATTGTGTCCTCTTGAAGTATTAGGCAATCCTGTCACAAAGTCCATTGAAATGCTATCCCATTTCCATTCTGGAACTTCTAACGGTTGCATCAACCCTGCAGGCTTTTGATGTTCAACTTTCGACTTCTGACAAGTTAAACATGCATACACAAAACGAGCTACATCACGCTTCATCCCAGGCCACCAAAACAATTTCTTCAAGTCCTGATACATCTTTGTAGCCCCCGGATGAATACTCAATTTACTTCTATGACTTTCCTCAAGAACCGCCTTCTTCATCTCTACATCATTAGGAATACAAATTCGATTAAGGAATCTCAACACACCATAGGCATCTAACTTGAAATCATCATCTTCGGACTGATCGATCCCAACCATCGAGTCTACCAGTTTCACGTCTAACTTCTGAGCTTCCTTGACACTGTCCAGAAAATCATTGTTAATCTTCAGCATCCCCAACATCACACTCTGCGGTGTCACTTCGCAAACTAAGCTCATATCTCTTAACTGCTCAATTAATTCTAATTCTTTAACCATCATCGCCGACATATGCAGAGTTTTCCGACTTAGGGCATCAGCCACAACATTAGCTTTATCTGGATGATAGTTCAAACCGAAATCATAATCCTTTAATAATTCCAACCATCTTCGTTGGCTCATATTCAGTTCCTTTTGTTCAAATAAATATTTTAAACTCTTATGGTCACTAAACACTTCAAATATAGAACCATAAAGATAATGTCTCCAAATCTTCAGCACAAAAACAACTGCAGCAAGTTCCAAATCATGTGTAGGATCGTTCTTTTCATGAGTTCTCAACTGTCTCGACGCATAAGCAACTACCTTATCATTCTGCATAAGTACACCTCCTAAACCCATCTTAGAAGCATCACAATATACCACAAAAGATTCTCCTGGATTAGGTAATGTCAAAACTGGAGCCGATGTCAATCTCTTCTTCAATTCCGTGAAACTTTCTTCGCATTGAATGTCCCACAAAAAAGCTTTACCTTTACAAGTCAACTTAGTCAACGGAAGTGCTAACTTAGAAAATCCTTCGATAAACCTCCGGTAATAACCGGCTAGTTCCAAGAAGCTTCTAATTTTGGTAGCCGACTTTGGGGTTTCCCATTGTAACACAGCATCTACTTTAGACAGATCCACAGCAATGCCACTACCTGAAATGACATGAACTAGAAAACTAACCTCCTTTAACCAAAATTCACATTTAGACAGCTTTGCATATAACTTCTTCTTTTTCAAAACTTGCAATACTCGTCTTAAGTGCTCTGCATGCTCTGTTTCCGATTTAGAGTAAATCAATATATCATCAATGAACACCACCACAAACTGATCCAAATAAGTGCGAAAGATACGGTTCATGTACTCCATGAATACTCCCGGCGCATTAGTAACACCGAAAGGCATCACTGAGTACTCATAATGTCCATAACGCGTTCTGAAGGCCGTCTTCTGAATATCTTCATCTTTCACTTTAATCTGATGATAGCCCGACCTCAAATCAATCTTGCTAAACACACGAGCACCTACCAATTGATCCATCAAATCATCTATTCTCGGGAGCGAATACTTGTTCTTAATCGTCACTTTATTTAACTGCCTATAATCAACACAGAGCCTCATACCTCCATTTTTCTTCTTTACTAACAACACTGGAGCTCCCCACGGCGATACACTTGGCCTCACAAATTTCTTTTCAAGTAAGTCCTCCAATTGCTTCTTTAATTCTGACAATTCAGATGCAGACATCCTGTATGGTGCCATAGAAACAGGTCTGGTACCAGGTACAAGGTCAATTGCAAATTCCACTTCTCTTTCTGGAGGCACATCAGGAATTTCATCAGGGAAAACTTCAGGAAATTCACGCACCACTTGCAACTCCTCAATTACATCTCGGCTCTCAACGGATAACGACGCCACCAATGAGAACATCTGAGCTCCTCCTTGCATCAACTCCTGTAACTCCCTAAAAGGCAACAAACTAGCTTCTTCCTCTTCAGGAGTAGAAAATCTCACAGACTTGTTATAACAATTGATATGAACATAGTTATATTCTAACCAGGTCATTCCCAAGATTACATCCATTCCAGATAACGGCAAACACACCAAATCAACAGTAAAGTCTCTGTCGAAGATCTTCAAGGGACACTTTAAACACACAAGAGAAGTAGTCACCGGTTCCTTAGCCGGAATCTCGACGACCATTTCTCCATTCATAGAAGACAATACAAGACCCAATTTTTCAATGCATTCAGCAGCAATAAAGAAATGAGTAGCACCAGTGTCAATCATAGTAATTAAAGGAGTACTATTAATGAAACATGTACCTTTGATGAGTCTGTCCTCATTAGTTGTCTGAGTCCCAGCCAAAGCGAACACTTTCCCATTGGTTTGCGCCTTCTTTGGTTTCTGACACTGACTACTAATGTGTCCTTCTTCGCACCAATTGAAACAAATCATCTCTTTATGCTTGCACTCAGATATGGCATGCCCTGTCTTACCACAACAGAAACACCTCTTCACTTCAGCAGTACACACATTACTCTTATGACCAGGTTTCCCACATTTAAAACAAGTTATGCCAGCAGGAGCATCTCCCCCACTAGTCCTCTTGCCATCAATCACTTTCTGTTTACCTTTTCCAGCTGGAGCATCATAAGGTTTGCCACGATTCTGTTGGTGCTTGCTCTTCCTCTCATTAATGATCTTATAATGAGCATTGTTATCCTCTTTAAAAATTCGGTAACTATCAATCAAATCAGCAAAAATACGAATCTTCTGATATCCAACTGCCTTCTTCATCTCTGGGCGCAACCCACTCTCAAACTTGATGCATTTTGAAAACTCAGCATCATCATCATTATAGTGCAGATAAAACTTAGCCAATTCAACAAACTTTGCAGCATAATCAGTAACCGACATGTTTCCTTGCTTCAGCTCAAGAAACTCGATTTGCTTCTTACCACGAACATCCTTTGGATAATACTTCCTCAGGAACTCTCTTCAGAACACATCTCAAGTGATACCTTCACCTGCAGTTTCCAACCTCTGACGAGTCTCTAGCCACCAGTCATCAGCCTCGAATGTTAGCATATGAGTCCCATATCGAACCTTCTGCACTGGAGTACAGTTCATCACACGAAAGATTCTCTCCATCTCTTTCAACCAATCCAACGCTCCATTAGGATCATACTTGCCCTTGAAGGTAGGCGGATTCTCCCTCTAAAAAGTTGCCAAACTGCGAGATCCAACATTCTCGTCGGCGTTCGGCTGATTCTGCAAAGCCTGAGCCATTGCTTCCAACACAGTAGCAATTGCAACATCGGTCCTTCCAGCCATCTCAACTTGTCACTTCAACATAAACAAAAGTTAGAACTAGTTAACAATACTCGATTGTTAAACAAACTACGACTCGACAACTTGGGCGGACGGACCAACCTGCTCTGATACCACTAATGTAACACCTTTCTACCCCACATACCATTTTAGGAAAACACTTAATATTATCAGAGTAAAAAAATTAGCAAGAAAGGTGCCACATATATTCAAACAACATTCAAAATCATTGTCCTGTCCCGTAAAACGGGTTATTCATTCTTCATTAACATAAATTGGCAACTACACAGCGGAATCAAACTTTTTAATTCAGGTCAATAAAATACTTAATGGATAAAAGTATCCGATTTAAAATGACATCAACAATATGAAAAGAAATTCCAACATAAACCAAAAAGGGAAAACACGAGGTTCACAACTAATCCCAACCCGATGTTACATGACACAGAGCAGGACACCACTTAAAACATGATTAAAACGACAAAAGAACGCTCCAAGACTCAATCCTCCAGCACCGCAAGTCTACTCTTGGTTATCTGCAAGTTACCCACATAAGAGGCAACATTTTCAAGCAGGCAGGGTGAGAAATCACAATTTATTATAGTAATATAAGTACATGGAAAATAAACAGAATAAGCAACACAACATCATAGCATCATCAACAGAATCTTCACAACACAATCACAATTAAATCATTTATATGCAATGTCAACTATAATGGAATGAAAAGAATGCATGTGGTACCGATTCAACGTGGATGGACACTGACCATCAACCCTCCAAATGGAGCACAACATAATCAACACATCACTTTAATCCGCACGATGGGATTGAAGCTACCAATGGACCGAAGCCCCAACACAAAATGCTATGAAATGCAATGATGTTAAATCTCCGTAATTCATCAAACATCAATGTGTGCATCATTCATTTCATATTCAACAAATACTTATCATACAATCATGTTTGATCATCTTACATCAACAACAACTCGACAACAAAAGACCAGCACAAGAAAACGTCAAGAAACCTCAAGAAAAACGAAAAAAACAACAAAACACCTGTCTGACACGGCCACTCGTGTCCTGGGACACGGCCCGTGTCAGGAAACCTGCGCTCAAAACACAAAACAGACAAAATATAGCAAACACAGTGGTCTGACACAGCCGCTCGTGTCCTGTAACACGACCCGTGTCAGAAGCCCTGTAGCACAAATCCAAAACATAAAAAAATACAGCAAGAACAGTAGTCTGACACGGCCGTCCGTGTCCTGTGACACGGCCCGTGTCAGGATGCGAAAACCCAGAATTTTTCAAAATATTTTTCTGCTGCGTTTAGACTTCAAATATCCCAAAAATTCAGTTTTTCCAATACAAAAATTTGGCGAAAAGACTCACACAATACACATACATTAACACATAACATTCTATCTCATTATATTTCATCGAATCATTCATCCCTAACTCATTCTACATCATCAATTACCACAATTACCCAAAATCCCCTAATACCTAATCTATTCATAACCAATCCTATAGAACTATAATAAACCATGAAAACTCCCTATACCTTAGGGAAATCAGTAGCTTTCCTCCTTCTCTAAGATTCTTCAGCAACGTTCAAGTCTTAGGGTTCTTCTCCTTCTCCTCCTCTTTTCTTCTTCAGCGTTCTTCACAAAAACACGATCAGTTAGAAAAGTGATCGGTATTTTCTTCTTTAGACAAAATATCCCAGTTAATGGACTTCCACTTCTATCCTTACTCTTTTTCCTTTAAGACCACCTTGCCCTTTTTCTTAATATTTTTAAATAATGATAATAATAGTATAAATAATACACTAATTATTCATTCTATTAAATTATTTAAGAATACTCTTTTGATCTAAAATTCTCCAAAATTACCAAAACTTCGCAATTCCTTCTAAATTAAATAAATAAATAAGTAAATAAATGATTAATTTAGATTTTCGGGGCGTTACAGGATCTACGCGACAAGTGAACTGCCAATTACGAAGGACCTTTTGTCGTCAAGAAGGCCTTCTCAGGCGGAGCCCTGATCCTCACCACCATGGATTGGGAGGAGTCGCCATCGCCCGTGAACTCCGATACAGTAAAAAAATATTATGCCTGAAAACAAAAAAGGATGAGGAGCCTGCTAGATTGACATCCGCAAGGACAATCTAGGCAAAAATAGGCGTCCCGATGGACCAAAAAAAAGATATGTCATGCAAAAGTTATGGACAATGAAAAAAAATAACAACCCGCTAAGTTGAAAACCCGGAAGGGCGACTTAGGCAAAAATGGGTATCCCGGTGGACGAAAAAATATAGAAAAATGTTCAGGCAAAAATTAGGGATAAAAGAATTTGACTGTGAACACTTAAGCCTCTTTTCATCATAGCTGGACCTCAGACGGTAGCAGAGCAGTCAAATCATCATCAACCGGTGCAAGGCGTTGGAACCTAGACTTACAGTGGATGGTAGCCAATGTCGTAATTAATGCAAAGCATGATTTCCCTTTGCCATTTACATTTGTTTTTCAAATTTTATTACAAATTTCCTCATCAAGGATTTTTGCATCCTTGTACACATCTTATGTACACGTTTTCATATTTCAATAAAAGTTCATCATTCAATTTCTCGATTGTTTTCTTTTCAGTATTTTGTTTGCAAAATAAATGATTATTTGTGGTCATATAATACTATAAAGCGTCGAGAACAATAAAAAGCTAAATCAATAGAGAAAGCATTATGCATTGCATATTTTACGGGTAATTCCAACAGGATAATCGGTCATATCCATTTGCAAGCCTAATGCCCTGCCAACACTATGATGGTTCTTTGAAGAGGCGACCATCTCCCCAACAGAGCCATCATTTCCCCAGCAAGCGCCTTTATGTTTCTTTAAAAAGTTTGTTTACCTCCCATTTCTCCGGTAGATCCGTAATGTCCCTAGTGAAGATGTTATGATGTGCCTCGAGAAGAGACACGATTGTTCTTTTCCCCGGCAAGGGTCGTGCATCATTCCCAGCAGATCGAAATCATCACTCCATAGCGGTAGTATGTTTTATTTTCTATTCTCCCCAAGCAAAGAGGATCATTCGGACCTTGGTAATTCCCTACAGCAAAGTCAATCAGGGTGAAAGGACGTCCAAGTAGCAATGTTGGTGATAGCTTAGAAATAGGAGATTTCTAGGGTCGTTCCCTAGCCAGAGTCAGTCATGGCGTGAAGATCGACCTGATTATCTCATCCCCAGCAATGTCAATGGTGATAATCTAGGAATATAATATTTCTCGGTTTCTTCCCCAGCGGAGTTGTCACCCTTTGTGGACTTTTTCTCCAGCAGGGACCGTCTTCATCTGTGGGTCCTCTCCCCAGCCGAGGATGTCGAGTTTGTTTTGCTACAATCGCCACCTAACCGTCGCACATTACCTTAACTTGCACATTTTCCTAACATGATATCAAGCATCATGTAGATCACATACATAGCATATGCATCAAGTATACTACCTTTCTTTTAGCCTGATTAATCTCCCCAGTAGATATTCAGCCAAACATCAAACACTCTCTACACTTGCACCTCTCTTTTTGCCACCGTCAGCCGAATTCTCGAGCTACTCTTTTATTTAATCCCCTTTTACCTCGAATCATCGAAAGCTAGCGCAATTCGTACATTCAGGTCCAAGAGGATTAAATAGGGGCAGTTGTCGTAACCCGAAATTTGACCTCCTTTTTGCCTTTTGCATAAGCATGTGCATTCGCATCGCTGGCATACGTATTCGCACTTTTTTCTCTGTGTTTCTTGTTGCAGGAATATTTCAGGTTTTTTAAGCCCGATTAATCGCATCCTCACAAGGTCATCACATCATCAAAATAAGCATAAAATAATGGTTTCCATGATTATTCATCAAAGCAAGAGGTGGAAAATCGAAACCGGGGATTCAACACTTGCTCCTAAGCAATCTGGGCAAATTTTGCCTAGAGTAACCGATTACTCAAACAGGGTAATCGATTACTCTGGACAGAGTTGCAAATTCTGCTGCATTTTTGGGATAACAACCATGCACTTTCTTTGTTTTTGGTTTCTACATGGTTCTAGCATTGTGTGGAACATTCTAGACAGTTCAAGACCATTCAAGACACTCCAAGACATTTACTCCAATGCATCACTTTAAATTAAGTGCACCATGTTCCTTGATTTCCAAGCATGTGAGCCTTTGATTTGGATTTACATTGGGATTGCTCCACCGAGTTAACTACCTAACTAACTGAGTTAACCGCTGACTCGGTGAGTCAAGTGTAACTAACTCCCAACCTAGATCCAAAGCTAAGTCCAAAACACATTCCAAACCTATCAACTCCAAACCAAAACTCTATATAAACAAACCTTCAAACCCTCAACCATTTCACACACTTCTCACTCTCTTCACTCTCAATTCTCTCGTATTCTCCTTGAATTTTTCTGCAACTTCTTCATCTTCATCTCCATTTTCTTCCCAAACCTCACCATAGCTCTTCACCATTGAAGATTAATCACTTTCACCTTGGAAGTGATTATTTCTTGAGCTTAACCTTCATCACCTTGCAATTCTACTTGATTTTCTGGAGTTTAATTAGCTTTTGGATTCATCTCAAGTGTTTGCTTTAAGATTCTACGGTTCGAATTCATATTTCGGAGGTTCGTCGCAATTTGCTCGATTTCGGTACGATTCGGCTACAATTGAAGATTCCTCTGGTTTTCTTTGATTATCTTCATCAAGATTCATTTGTAACAACATCCAAGGCACATCTCAGCCTTGTAGGTTGGTCTTTCTTTGCACATTTTACTGTATCGAACGTTTTCTTATCATTTGCGATGTAGTTTCGATGCTTTTTTTGTGTGTGAATTAATTATGCCATTACTTGATCCATGATCTTGATGTGTTAATTGATTCCGTTGCTGGATTTTTGCTATTATTAAGCTAGATTTCCGTGTACAAATTCATACCCTGGCATGTGGTAGTTTGGACAAGTGATTTAGGTGTTGAAAGTGTTTTTTGAAAAGCTATTTTGCCACTGTTACAGTGGTAATCGATTACTCAAAGAGAGTAACCGATTACTCTGCACAAATTTACACTAGCGCTGCTTTTTTCAACCAAGTAATCGATAACTCAAAGAGAGTAACCGGTTACTCTACATAATTTTCACCAATTTTGCCTTTTTCAAGCAAGTAACCGATTACCTACTTAGGGTAATCGATTACCACTGTTACAGAATGCCAATTTTGATGTTTTTCAAGCTTGTTTGCCATGCTTTCTTCCTCTAACTTCCATGGATTAATATGATTGATTTTTATGGACGTTTTAGGTGCTGTTTCACTTCTATTTAAAGCATGATTGTGAATTTTCCGATGCTCGATCTTTCAATTTCATAATTGTACTCATTCTTGGCATTGCATGAACATGATCATCCTTGCACATTTTATTCACATAATAACATGACTTTGTGTTGCATTTTAAGTGTCATTTGGTACTGTTTTTCACTTTCCATTGATGTTTGAATTAAGTTTGTTCTTCAAAGGATAAGCTTAATCTTGTATAATCAATAATGCACCCTTTGCTTTAATAATTTTTTCAATTCATTTTGGAAAATTATTAGCATATTCTTCCCTTTTGATTAATTAATCGAAACTTCATTTCTATTATTAATCTTCCTGTCGGCGCTTCTCTTTAGGCTTCCTTTAGAGCTTTCTCTCTCTTCCCCCCCCCCCCCCCCCCACCCCCCGCGGAGTCAGAGTTTCGCGCGACACTAGGGCACTGTACAACTCGGAGCTGTTACGCCGTCCGTTTCAACTTCTGCACTACACCCTGTGTGTTAGAGAAGGGATGAGAATGGAGAATTCCTACTCTCATTCTGACCACTTCAGGTAGGGAACAAATGACCCTATGCCTGGCTTAGTCATCTATAGCTCCTGGCGGTAGCGCATTTCCTTTCCCAATTGAGTCAATCTCTGATCACTCTCGCCTTGTTCTATCTCTCTTTTGATCAATCACCATCCTTTTGGTTAAAGAACATTATCTCTTGGGTTAACACCCATCTCTTGCCTCATTATTCTTTTCTTGTGGTTAATCATTGCCTTTTGATTCCCCAGAAGAGTCTCAATTTCTTTTTCTTCGGTTAAACACAGTCTTCCTGTTAAGCACTGAAAATCTTGCGGAGTTCGCAACTTTCTCTTGGTTCCTCTCCCTTTGATTGGTTAACCACTGCCTGTCAGTTAAAACACCAAATTTCACTTCTTCTCACTTAACCACAGTCTATCTGTTAACATGCTGAGTTCCTTTTGGGTTAATCACCTTCTCTTGGTTAGTCACCCATTTTTCAGTTAACCACAGTCCATCTGTTAATACTGAGCCCCCTTCGAGTTAATCACCTTCTCTTGGTTATTCACTCGTTTCTTGTCGGTTAATCACAGTTCCTTTGTTAACACCGAATCCTCAGTGGTTAGAAACCTCTATTGGCTCATTACCCTTCTTCGTTAGTCAAGCACTGTTTGTTCAGTCAGTACTGACATCCCCTTTGGGTCGCAACCTTTGATTGGTTACACAACCATTTCTTGGGTCATAACCTTTGCTTGGTTCTACACCCGTTTTTTCGGTTAATCACTGTTTATCAGTTAATATACCGAATCCCCTTCAGAGTCAAACACCTTCTCTTGGTTCAGTACTCTCTCTTTTGGTTCTTCACACCCTGCCTGTTGACGCCAACTCTTTTCCCCACGGAGTCCCATTCTCTTCGATTAACCACTTCCAGTCAGTTAACATACCGAACCCTTTTTCTCTTGGTTTCAACGCCATCCCTTTGTTTGTTTCCCAGTAGGGTCGTTAACCCTCTGATCCCTGGCACAATTCTTTGTTCTCTTCTCTCCAGTGGAGTCTCTTTTATTCCTTTTGCTCCTTTATCTTCTTGGTTTTGACACCGCTCTTGCACTTTATCTTCAACACAGTTACTATCTTTCCTTTGCACTTCTTTCTTGGTTTTGACACCATTTCTTTGGAATCCCCAGTGAAGTTTCCTTCTTTCTGTTGTTCCTGAATTTGACACCACTTTCCTCTCTTTTTCCTTTTTCGTCTTGGTCCCCCGAACTACGGAAGCTCTGATTCTGCATTCATTCGAATGTATGATACGTAGGCACGAGATCGCGATGATCTTGGCGAGCACACTTCCACCTTCTTTCATTCCCTTTTCTTTTCCCTAGTACCTTTGAACTACGACGCTCTGATTTCCTCATTACACTATGAGGGTACGTAGGCACGAGGGCCCCAATCCTCCGCGAGCACTTTCTTACTGTCTTTTGTCCTTTTCTCTCTCTTCTTTTAGCTAGAAACCTTTATATAGATAACCCATCCAAGCCTAGAAGCAAGCGAAATGGTTTCTGTCGAGTATGATAGATGCGTAAGGTGCTAGTACCTTCTTTTCGCATAACCAACCCCCTAACCCGTTTCTTTTCCCCCTTGGGTTTTATCGATATTTTCCCTGTCCTCTGGGACTGAATAAATTTCGGTGGAGACTCTGTTGTATCTTTGAGTGTGTGATTCACTCAGGTATAAACCAGCCATCTTCAGCAGCATATACCTGCCAAAACATGCAACAATCGCAATCCACAGCTACAACACACATTCGCACAACCGAACTCAACATCTAAACGTTCAGCATATTCCAACGTACACGGGAACATAACTAACGCGTCGAATAGTTGGAATTCTGGAATTGAAAATAATTTTAATAAGAAGTACACGAAACCATCTTTCCAACAATTCAAACGACGGCTTAAATAGACCTACAGATCAAAAGATACGAATTTTTTAAGTTTTAGAAAATTCTGTTCATTCCAGTTCTGCTTGCCTAATGTTCACCCAGCGAGACGCCAACGAACTCATCTTCGCCCGGCGAAATCCTCATCCGCCCGGCAAAATTCCCATTTCACACAATGCTCGCCCGACGAAGCAGAAGCGAAATCATCCCTCCATACAAATTCCAGAAACTCCTATTTTCCACCCTTCGCTCGCCTCTCAGTTTCGTCCGGCGACCTCCAAGCGAGATCGTTTTTCCCGGCGAGACACCCCATTTTCCCGGCAAAAATGTGCGAATCAGCAATCATGCAGTTGCGATTCTGTACATCTAGACCCCAAAATCCCTCTAATTTCAATAGCATACTGTTCAGGAATTGCACATAGAATACATGCTTATTGTGTAACAGAACACACATAAATTATAATCACTTTCAACACAAAATCTTAATTCAACCAATCAATTATTTTGTACAATTTACATATTATTAGAATCACCGACACGCAGAACCTCAACTTTGCACCAAAACAACCAGCAAACAAGAGATGCATAGATATGAACCTAATGATTTGTCTACCCTTATATATACATTATTTATCCCTTAAGTGATCAAAGAACCCCACCCTTACCTTAGTGATGATTCTTCAAATGCTCTCTAAGCCCTAGCTCTGCTTCTCTCTTCCGTTCCTCTTTTCTCCAGAATACGATCGTTCCCCCAAATGGTTCTCCCCTTCTAATTTTCTTCTTTTCCTACTATAACCCTTAGACCCCTAATATGCTTTTCCTTCTTTACCCTTACTAAACATCATGAATGAACCACTTTGCCCTTACTATTTCTCTACTCTTATTATCCAGTTTTTAAATTAATAAAATAATTATAACTAATTATTTAAATAAAATAATTATTTAATTATTATTACCCATATAATATTATTCCAATAAATAATTACTAACTAATATTAATAATTACTTACTAACCACACCACTCATCTCTACCCAATTGGTCACACACCTCCAATACCTTATTCTCTATAATTCTAAGGTCACTACCCCATACTAAGGGAAACCCAAAGACACCCAAAACACACACAATCACACACATATACACAATATCATATAATTTTAATTACGAAAAATAAATAAAATAAATCGGGGCGTCACATGGAGTACATTGCATGAAGAGTTTCAAGGAAACGACCAGGTACATGCTGTTAAACTTCAATCCCTAAGAACAGATTTTGAACTATTGAAGATGAAGGAGTTTGAGACAATTAAAAATTACTACTCTAAAGTTAAAGAAATAATTAATAAAATGAGCGCTTTTGGGGAGGATATTATTGACAAGAAAATTGTTGAGAAAATTCTAATTACTATCCCCCCAAAGTTTGACCGAATCGTGATAACGATCGAGGAAACTAAAGATCTGTCCACTTTATCAGTGACAGAACTAGTGGGCTCTCTTGAAGCATATGAGAAAAGATTTTATAGGCATAAAAAAGATACACTTGAAAATGTCTTTAAGTCAAAGCTTAAATTTCAGCCCCAAAATAAAGAAAATGGAGAAAAGAAAAAGTATGGAAAAAGGTCTAGAAGAAGAGAAGTTTCTAGAAATTTCCTCAAGAACAGACCAGATAAAAATCCTTCATGCAATATCTGCAAAAGATAAGGCCACATAGAGAAATCTTTTTGGTACCGTAATATGCCACAATGCAACCATTGCAAGAAGTTCAGGCACGTAGAGAAAAATTGTCGCAACAAAAATAGACATCAATCAAATATCATAGAGGAGCATGATAAAGAACAATGTATGTTCTATGCCACTCAAGACTCAATCAGAGAAAAAGGAGGAAGCTGGTACTTGGATAGTGGCTGCAGTAAACATATGGCCAAGGATGAGACTATTTTCAAAAGCATTGACGAGTATGTCAAAGTCAGAGTTCGAATGGGAAATAGTAGTGTTGTAGAATCAAAAGGCAGAGTCACTGTCATGGTGGAGACAAATAAAGGTACGCAACTCATCCATGATGCCTTACTAGTCCCCGGCCTAAAATAAAATCTTCTAAGCATTGGCCAAATGATGGAGAGAGGCTACACACTTCACTTTGAAGGAGATGTATGAAAAATATTCGATAACAAAAATAAAAGAGTCGAGATAGCCCAAGTGAAGATGGAGAAGAGCAATATAAGCTTCCTGCTAAATTTGAATTATGCAACTAACATTGCCATGAAGGTATAAGTTGATGATTTATGGCTCTGGCATCGAAGATTTGACCACTTCAACACACATTCCTTGAAGCTGTTATTGTTGAAAGAGTATTTCGGGGGGTGTTTTTATCGTATTCGCAGGGATTGTGCGATATTTTGATGCCTGTCATTCAATAGTCGAACCATTTTAAGTAAGGGGTTTCAAATTGTTCTTGGTTTTGTAACATCAATTTTTGTAGCAAAGAAGTAAACTATAACAAAGATGTTGTAAGTTTTAGAAAAGCATGTCAAGATTAGAGTTCACTAATCCGTTTCATACCTATACGATTAATCGAGCATATGAAATTAGTTCCGACCAATACAATTGTGTATCCTCTCGAATAAGTTTATGTTTAAAGCAAATTCGTGAGTATCATTGTTTAGACCGTTATATGATGTCTCACGCTAACAATCGAAACAACAACCGTTAAGATCAATACAAAGCGAATATTAAACCCCAAATTTATGTCTAGAGTTTGGTTTTTAAGAGATGAAGATATTAGGTCAAGATTTGGAAAATCTATGTCTAGAGTGATTCAAACTACAAATACATCATTAAGAACAAACAACTTCATCATATATTGATCATCAACCCTTTTCATATACAAAAGATCAAAAGAAATACATATAAACAAGATTAACTTCCTCTAATCTTAACACAAGAGTGTTTAGCTATCCATCACCATGGTAGCTTGATCAACAAGAAAGAAAAGAATCTTTCATAGCATAAAAGTCGAAGAATTGAGGATTGATGCTCCAAAGATTAAAATCTCACTTCTCCTTGAAACTCTAAGGTTTTTAGACCTAGAAACCCTTTTTCTCTCTTTTGGAATGCTGAAAAATGCAAAGTGAACAGTTTTTTGAAAATATCTCCAAGAGAAGATATTTATATGAAGTGCTAAAAGTGCAGTAAGTGGCACCGCACTTAGCACCATCAAAAGCGCGCTAAGAGCGATCAGTAAAAACAACGTGATTTACCCAGAAAGCGCGCTGAGCGCGTTGTCATCCTGCTAAGCGCGGTCTGGGACTTTGGCTACTATAAGTTGATCAAAAATCGTGCTGAAGGCGCGCTGAAAATCCCGCTCAGCTCGGTTTGGACAGTTAGCTACTGGAATTATGTTTGAAAACGTGCTGAGAGGGCGCTGAAAAATCTGCTGAGCACGCTATGCCGATACAAACTCTCCGAAAATGCTCTTTCAGGCCTTCAATCCTTCACCGATTGACCCTAACATCCAATATAAGCAAAAATACATGTAAAAGAGCATCAAAATGATCATAATATACAATATGTACAATAAAATCGAAAAGTAGAAAAAATTTACTGAAACTAATAGATATTCTACTAATATTAACAAAGAAACCAATTGAAAGGGCCTTAAAATATAGTCAAAAGTATGCACAAATTGGCCCTTAACAACTCTCCCCAACTTATTATTTTGTTTGTCCTCAAACAAAAGTGTCTCAAATTAGAAACGAACTGGAAACCCGACTCAAGAATTCAGAATCAACTCAAAAGAACAACGACAATTTTATGGTTCAAAAAGTAAAAGTAACAACAAGATAACTTATCAAAATCTAAAAAAGTCATGAAGATGAAACTATTGCTAAGTGAACAACAAAACTTAAAACTTCTTGAGCAATACAAGTTTAAAATCGAATCACACCTAGGCACACAATCATCAATGGATGAAACAAAATGAGGTTTTATCACTCATCAAACAATCATGCAAACATCCGGAACCAATTATGCATTCAACAAATAACATGCATTAAAGAGTGAAAAAGAAGGAATCAAAAGGTCTTCAAAGGTTGTAACTTGGCTTGGCTACAAGGAAGGGTCATTTATCAAAGTCATTGAAACAAAATTGCCTACCCCTAAAGAGCATTCCACACTTAAAATCAAAACACTTCAAGATTTTCACCTTCTTGTTTTCATTGGAGGCATCATTACAACATGAGCTTTTTGTTGGCAATTCATGCCTAACTTTCCTTTATTTTTCGCTTATATATAATTTTTTTTCAAGCTCTTTCATCAATCAAAACTACATTATTAACATTTTTTTCATGATGCCTCAATCTACCTTTTTCTCTCCCCAACTTAGAACACAACCAAACATGAAAATTAGGAATGGTCTCACACATCTAAGGCAAGGAACAAACTTCACAACCATACTTAAGGTTGGAGCTTAAAAAGTTTCACAACAAAATTCCAAGATCCCATTCAAAATTATGCACAATATTTACACATTTCAATTATTCACATGAATCTAGAAATAAAGGCTCAAAATGGATTTACAAATACTCGCTCACTCACACGGTAGATTGATTCATCTTATTTGGTCATGTGGTTTTTCTCATAATGCACAAAAATTACCTTAATCCTTTTCTTCCTTTTTCACAATTTAATACACATGCATGATTTCAACATAATCAGAACGAGTTAAACAAGAATACCGATATCCTGCATATTTTATACAATGAAAGCTTCCTCACAATGGCAATGTTCTAAATGATTCAAAAATGAACAAGTATTTCAAAAGAAGTAATGACTACAAATTACACTCATCACAAGTTTCATTTCCATGCTTAGTTTAGAGAGCGATAAAAATGTACCTTGCGCGGTGTAGCGAGCGATTTTTGGACGTGGTTCTTAAGCACTGCCGCTCTGGGTTACTACAGGTCGATTCATTTTTTGTCCTATTATGAGCTGATGAAGGAAGGGAAATAGATGTCTCCAACTAACCCTTCTTTGCAAACTGAGGTCAAACAGTCAAAACTGTTGGTTTACAAATGCGATCAATGTGGGGGGGGCCTCTCTCTGGTTATTTTGGATGAATTTAGACTTTTGGTGGGGAATACGGACTTGGATGTTTTTCTATTGAGATGTGAAGGTATGGGATTTTGGGTTTTGGATTAGTGTGCTCGCTAAGATTTTTCTTTCAATCTTATGCCTACGTATTCCCGTTTAACGAAACAGGGAAATCAGAGCGATCGTAGCTCCTCCTATTCTATGGGAGGAAATGGTGTTTTGGTGTCTTGTTCAAAGCCCAAGAGGTGAAGCTAAAGGTGGTTTTTATCTTGTTCAAAGCCCAAGATGTGAAGCTGAAGGGTCTATTTGTATCTTGTTTAAAGCCCAAGATGTAAAGCTAAAAGTTTCGTCTTTAGAGAGAATTTGTCATCTCTAAAGAGGGGTATTTGATTTATTTGTCACAGCTGTTACGTGACTGATTATAAAGGAGAATTACTTTAACTGGGATATGTGAATCCAGCAATGCCATGATTTCCTTTATAGGGGATTTTTAACCTGAAGGAGAAGACTTTAACTTAGTTTAGAGCAATGCCATCTTTCCTTAGGAATTTCTCATGGTAAAAGAGGGACAGTGGCGTGGATGTAAATAATCTAGAGGCTTGCCGCTTACAGCAATTAGATGGGGGGAAAAGGAGTTGTTGATGTTTGTATGCTATGAACAAGGCACAACTTTGATGCTAAAAGGTTGATTGACTCAACCGGGGTTTTCTTATACAAAGCCTAAGAGGAGGCTATTGGCCCAACAAGAGGGTGTTTTTATGTGTCTCGTACGAAGCCCGAGAGAGAGGCTAAAAGGGTTGACTCAACAAGAGAGTGCTTTTGTATGTGTCTTGTACGAAGCCCAAGACAGAGGCTAAAGGTTGTTTGACTCAACAAGAGAGTATTTTGTACTCAACAAGAGAGTGTTTTGTATCTCGTACAAAGCCCGAGATGAAGGCTAAAAGGTGTTAGCTCCGCTGGGGAGAATCATTGTACAAAGCCCAAGAGGAGGCTATGGTTACTGTTCCAGTTAAGTGACAGATCCAGTATGCTGATTTAAAGAGAAAATCAGTTCTTATATGAGCACTGTTTGCACTCAAGGATTCGATTCGAGGATCAGGGTTATCTCCTGTTCTTCAAGGAAATGGGAAATCCAAAGGGTATTAAGACTGTCCGAGTCTACGGGTTTCATCTCCTAGTTTTTGAAAGGAGCTTGAGAATGTCTTTGAGACTCAAGGAAATTAGACTGTCCAAGTCTAGAGTTTTATCTTTTGTACTATGTTTAAGAAATAACAGTAGCAAGATCTAGACTTTTTGAAAGACTGTTCTTTTAAGATGCCTAATTTCTGTTCCTATACCTCTAGGAGATCGTCGGGACAATTTGTACAAAGCCCAAGAGGAGGCTGGAAACTTTTAAGAAGCCGAGGGACAATTTGTACGAAGCCCAAGAGGAGGCTATCATTCCTGGAGGAAGAAATCATTTATACGAAGCCTAAGAGGAGGATGTGAATACTTCTAAGAAGCCGACGGGTCCTTGTACAACGCCCAAGAGGAGGCGAGGATACTTTTAGGAAGCCTGTGGGTCCCCAAACCCCGAGAAATTCAAGACAGGCTATTCACAGAGAATAGATCAAGCCAGGAAAGTTCGAGAATTTGGAAGAAACTCAAGAGATGCCATGCACGGAGAAAAGATCATCTCTGGGGAATAGAGTTTCTTTGACGATTTCTAAAGGTGACAGTCTGTGAAAGGGTTCACCGAGAATGCTGCATTTCACGTCTCCATATTGTTTAACCCCAAGAGGAGGGAAGACTGTATCTGGTAATCCTATGGGGATCTAGTTTTGTCTACTTCTAAGAATAATCAATGGGCTTAATGCTAGACGTAGTTGCCGGGGAAACTCTAAATATCTATATATTATTACACAGTCGATATGAGTTTATGAAAGAAGACTTATAGTGAAACAGCCCCACCATACAGTTATATGTATATGAAAGCGTTAAATGAAAGCAGATAACCACTTACTCGATTGTAGAGCTTCCATGCTATTTGGTTAGTTGTTCAACAAAGAAAGATTGAAAACAACAGTATATTCAAAATCAAAGGAGAAAGTGCTTTGAAATGAAAGATTGGGGCTTATAGCTCAAGGAGAGGCCCAAGGTTTTATCAGTGATGGCACTGTGGCTTTGAATTTGTACAGAGGGACTTATACAAGTGACTGAGACCCAAAAAGGTTTTCTGTACGAAGGTATGGGTCTTACACTCTCAGAAGAGGCCCAAAGAGTTTTGAAAAAGAATGGGGCTTATAACACGAGGGTAGGCCCAGATGTTTTTTGTTTTGAAATGGCGATCGCGCTGAGCTTTTCTTTTAACGCAGAGGGACTTATACAATATCTGAGGCCCAAATTTGTTTTGGTTAAAAGGGGGTTGGGTCTTACACTCTATCAGAGGCCCAAAAAGTTTTTAATGGGTCTTATAGCTCGAGGAGAGGCCCAAGGTTGGTTTTTCAACGGAGAATGATCGCGTCGAACTTTTTGAAATACAACGAGACTTATACCATAAGTGAGGCCCAAAAATTGGTGTATTTACAAAAAGGGGTTGGGTCTTACACTCTATTAGAGGCTCAAAGTGTTTTTAATGAGTCTTATAGCTCGAGGAGAGGCCCAAGGTTTTTTTGTTTACAAAACGACGATTACGCCAAGGTTTTTGAAAATATCCTGAGGGACTTATACAATAAGTGAGGCCCACAATAGGTTATTTTACAAAAAGGCTTGGGTCTTACACTCTATTAGAGGCCCAAAATGTTTGAAAAAAGTTTGATGAGGGTTGAATTAATCAAAACCCTAATTTGTTTCCAAAATGTATTTTAATTAAATAAAAAAATTCAATTAAAATGATCAAAATTGTTTAATATGTGGAAAACAAATTGTGATCTTGGATTAATATTTCAAAAATCATGTTTTGACCTACAAAATGATTAGAAGTCATTAAAATTTACAAAATCAAGAGGGAAAAAATATTTTAAATGTAAAAAACAATTAAAATATTAATTCTTTTTGAAAAATATCAATTATATGAAATAAATAATATTTTTGGGATTTTGTGGGAAATAAAACATTTTAACATTTTTGTGAATTATTAAAAAAAGAATCAACTCAAAATCATTAAAACTCAGAGAGAAATTAATTTTTGAATCAATTAAATAAAATCACAAAATTCAAATATTTGAATTTTCAAATAAAAAGGGCCCCAAGAACACCCAAGAACACGCGCGTGTTCTGAGTTTTGCCCAGATTTACATTTTCTCCCCAATCTCACTGAATACTTGGTTATATCATGCAATCCACATATCAATCTACTCGTTTCAACCTCACGATCGTGTCTATGGTCTTTAATTTCATTTATTTTTAACATGGAATAAGAAATCAAGACAAAATCTCAAGAACCCTAAAATTTGCATGAAGGCTGAGAATTTTGATACACGATTCAAACAAAGCAATTAATTGAGGGGAAACATTTCATGCACGATTATGAACATTTGGCAAAAGTATTGTGCGAGGAAATATGCATAGATTAAGAGATGACCAAGTTTAGGCTTACTTGAAGGTCGTGACAGCAAGAGCAATTTGATTTTTGAGTTGGAGGTGTTACAGTTGAGTTGTGATGATCTGAACAGCTTCCCTACACCCTATGGAGTGTGTTTGAATGCTTGTACTTGATTGGAAATGGCTGGATCGCTTCATGACATCTCAGCTGCAACTTGGTTAAAGCCTTAAGCAACTGGCTGGTGATTCTGAGAAATCAGTGTTCCAGATGTTGTTTAAGTGTTTAGATCACTTCTATATGATGTTTATGAGGTGTGTGTGTGATTGGTTTGATTGGAAAAGCTCTCAAACTTAAAACCTGATAGTGACTTGCCTTAGAAGGCAAAATTGGAGTGAAAGAAGAGATTTTGAGGAAAGCATCTGTTTGATGGCTTTGGTGTACTCAAACTAATCACAAATGAGCTCTATTTATAGTAGAGCAAGTTTGGTTTGCAAGGAATAGTGAATGGCAACAGCAGCAGAGGTTTGGCCAATGTTGGCAAATGAAAATCCAAGTCTCCTCTAGCCATTGACTAGAGGTTAGAGCATAGAGCTTTGGTTCCCTACTTGTTGGAGGAATATTGACTGAATTCAGTTGCAAATGTGTCAGTCTATGCCACCTCTAAGTATCTATTAAATGCTTCAATCCAAAATTGGAGTCTTGTCCCGCTTTTAGGAAATTCTAAGTTTGGCATGCTACTTCTTGTTCCAAGGACTTTGGAGGCTTGGCTCAGTGATTGTCCCCTTTAGATTTGATCCTCAGATGTGTCCAAGATGATGACAAGGCTTGGAATTGGCTGATTTTGTCAAATCGACCAAAAATGCAAAATTCTGCCTTGCCTTGGCAGTTTTCAGCAAGGCACTTTGCCACTACCATAACTCTTAACTCAAATTGAATTTGGTGATGTTCTTGGCCATTTTGGAAAGCCCTTATATGATACAACAACTGTTTGATCATATTTGTTTTTGATACCTTTTGGATCCAAGTGAAAAATCCCCCTACATTTGGAAAAAAGTGAAGGCAGATTCTGACTTAGTGAAAATTTCACTAAGTGTTGGAAAAAAGTGACATTTTCACTTTTTGTGATTTTGATCAATCCATAACTCAAAATCCATGAAGAATTGGAATGAGGTCTAGTTGAAGTTTTTGTAGAGGGCCATGAGATCAACAAATCAAGCCTGGGATGGGGAAAAATGGCTTTGTGGTTCAGGAGTTATGATCCTCCAAAGTTGGTATCCTTGCCACTTTGTTCATAACTTAGAAAATTTTCTAAGTTTTTATGGTTACCCCCTTTTACAAGTTATCCCACTTTCTTTGATTTTTCTAGATGAATGATGATTCAAATCATACATTAACATCATTTTAGGGTTAAAAATCCATTTTTGTGAAAAATCTCAAAAAGTCAAAGTTGACTTTTGTGCACAGTTAACTTTTTATCCGATGAATTCCAAACTGCGCAATCCTTTAGGAAATCATGTCCTTGACCTAAATCAAACTTGATGCACATGTTCCATGGGTGTTATAGGGTGTATTGAATCATGTCTTAGGGTTTGGGAGCATGTCCTGGTCAAAAGTCAAAGTTACAGTTGACTTTTCTCGCGAAACCCTAACTGTGGTTCAGATGAAATTGAGACTTGTTGCTCAAGCTTCCTGGATCAATCCATTGTTGCAAATGGATCAATGTGGTGTATTGGAGACCCTAAAATCCTTTCTTGAGGTCTTGGCTCATGATTTGTCCCAAAAGCCAACTTAGGGGTGAATTAGGTCAAGAAACCCTAATTCCTGATTTTTGATGAATGCATCCCCTGAGGCAAAATTGACTTGATATTTGGGTCCATGAGGTTCCATGGAGCATATTAGGATATGCTTTGAAGTATTGTCTCATGCCCAGAGGAAAATTTCCAACTGGAGGCCCTGGTCGACCAAAACCCTAATTTGGTGACACTGGCGATCTTGTGGCTTGATCCACCTAGAAGGGAGCAACCTTGTGCTTAATCCTTGATGTGGCAGTCCTCTTGATCCATTGTGGATGTTTGAGAGGTTAGACAAGTTGAAGATCATGTTATTTCTTGATTGATCATTTGTCTAAGAGCTCTGAGAGGGCTTGAAACCCTAACTTTGATAGTAGTGAATTCTCACCCATCTTTGGGGAGACTAATGAAGCATAATGATTCATCCATATTGTGATGATGATTTGCACAATGATGGGAAATCTTAGTGGTCAAAATTTGGGGTATGACAGATGCCCCTATTTAATCTTCTTGGACCCGAAGGTGCGAATGACGAAGGTGTTCGGGCATTCGGGGTGCAAGAGGATTAAATATCGGAATACCTGAAATTTTGATGGTGGTTATAAATGGTAGCTTACGCATTCATCTTCTTTTGCTAAGCGATGATGCTTATAAACGGTAAACTTCCCCTCGATCCTGGTTGTCTACCAAGGAACTGGTCTTAGTTGTTGAATTGAACTTCCCCTCGATCCTGGTTTCCTACCAAGGAACTGGTCTCAGTTTCTGAAATAAACTTCCCCTCGATCTTGGTTTCCTAACAAGGATCTGGTCTCAGTTTCTGAAATAAACTTCCCCTCGATCTTGGTTTCCTACCAAGTGTAATACCCCAAATTTTGACCACTTAGATTTCCCATCATTGTGAAAATCATCATCACAATATGGATGTACCTTCATGCTTCATTAGTCTCCCCAAAGATGGGTGAGCATCCAATACAATCAAAATTGGGGTTTCAAGACCTCTCTGAGTGCTTAGACAAAGGATCAATCAAGAAATGACATGATCTTCAACTTGTCTAATCTCTCAAACATCCACAATGGATCAAAAAGGACTCCCACTTCAAGGATTAAGCACAAGGCTGCTCCCTTCTAGGTGGATCAAGTCTCAAGATCGACTGTGTCACCAAATTAGGGTTTTGGTTGACCAGGGCCTCCAGATGGAAATTTTCATCTAGGCACAAGGCAATGATCCAAAACATAACCTAATATAATTCATGGAACCTCATGAACCCATGCATCAAGTCAATTTTGCCTCAGGGGATGCATTCATCAAAAATCAGGAATTAGGGTTTCTTGACCTAATTCACCCCTAAGTTGACTTTTGGGACAAACCATGAGCCAAGACCTCAAGAGATGATTTGAGGGTCTCTAATATACCATATTGATCCATTTGGAACAATGGATTGATCCAAGAAGCTTGAGCAACAAGTCTCATTTTCATCTGCACCACAATTAGGGTTTTAAGGGAAAAGTCAACTGTAACTTTGACTTTTGACCAGGACATGCTCCCAAACCCTAATAAATGATTGAATATACCCTATGACACCCATGGAACATGTCCATCAAGTTTGATTTAGGTCAAGGACATGATTTCCTGAAGAATTGCACAGTTTGGAATTCATTTGATAAAAAGTCAACTGTGCACAAAAGTCAACTTTGACTTTTTGAGATTTTTCACCAAAATGGATTTTTAACCCTAAAATGATGTTAATGTATGATTTGAATCATCATTCATCAATAAAAATCAAGAAAAGTGAGATAACTTGTAAAAGGGGTAACCATAAAACTTAGAAAATTTTCTAAGTTAAAAATAAAGTGGCAAGGGTACCAACTTTGAAGGACCATAACTCCTAAACCACAAGGCCATTTTTTCTCATCCAAAGATGGATTTATAGCCCTCATTATCACCTACAAAAACTTCAACTACAATTCATTCCAATTCATTAAGGATTTTGAGTTATGGAGTGATCAACGTGGCTAAAAAGTGAAAATGTCACTTTTTCCAACACTTAGTGAAATTTTCACTAAGTCAGATTCTGCCTCACTTTTTGCCAAATGTAGGGGGATTTTTCACTTGGAATCAAAAGAGATCAAAACCAAACTTGTTCAAACAGTTGTTGTATCATGTAAGAGCTTTCCAAAATGGCCAAGAACATTGCCAAATTCAACCTACATCATGAGATACAACATTGGCAAGTTGCCTTGCTGAAATCTGTCAAAGCAAGGCAGAATTTGCATTTTGGCTCGATTTGCCAAAATCAGCCAATTTCAATAGTTCCTATCCACTTGGACACCTCAGAGGATTGAATCTAAAGGGGACAATCACTGAGCCAAGCCTCCAAAGTCCATGGAACAAGAAATAGCATGTTGAACCTAGAATGGCCAAAATAGGGACAAGACTTCAAATTTGGAATGAGGCATTCAATGGAACCATCAAGGTGGCATGGACTGAGCCATTCTCATCTGAAATCAGTCAAGACTTATCCAAGACCAAGGGGACCAAAGCACTGTTCCCTAACCTCTAGTCAATGGCTAGAGGAGACTTGGATTTTCATTTGCCAACATTGGCCAAACCTACTTACCAGCTGCCATGCACTATTCCTTGCAAAACAAACTTGCTCTACTATAAATAGAGCTCAATTGTGGTCAGTTTAAGTACACCAAAGCCATCTAACAGATGCTTTCCTCAAAATCTCTTTCTCTTGGCAAAAATGCCTTTCTTAGCAAGGTAGCTATCGGGTTTTGAGTTTGAGAGCAATTCTGCACAAACCAATCACTCACACACCTCACATACATCACATATGAGCTGATCAAACACTCACATAACATCTGGAGCATCAAAATCTCAAAATCACTTGCCATCCACACAAGTTTGAAGTGAAGTTGCAGCTGAGATGCCATAAACTGATCCAGTCCATTTCAATTCAATCCAAGTGTTCAAACACAATCCATAGGGTGTAGGGAAGCTGTTCAGATCATCACCACTCATCTGTAACACCTCCAAATGAAAAATCACTTTGAACTTGCTGTCACGACTTGGAGGTAAGCACATACTTGGTCATCTCTCAATCTATGCATATTTCCTCGCACAATAATTTGGCCATATGTTCATAATCATGCATGGAATGTTTTCCCTCAATTAATTGCATTGTTTGAATCGTGTATCAAAAATCCTAGCCTTCATGCAGAAATTAGGGTTCTTGAGGTCTCTTCGTGATTTCTTGTTGTATGTTTAATTTAAATGAAATTAAAGTACATAGACATGATCGTGAGGTTGAGACGAGCATAATGATATGTGGATTGCATGATATGATTACGTATTCATGGAGATTGGATAGAAAATGCAAATCTGAGAAACCAAGAACACGCGCGTGTTCTTCAGCTGTTCTTGGCGCCATTTTTCATAAATTCAAATATTTGAATTTTGTGATTTTGTTTAATTTATTCAAAAATTAATTTCTCTCTGAGTTTTAATGATTTTGAGTTGATTCTTTTTTTAATAATCCACAAAAATGTTAAAATATTTTATTTTATCAAAAAATCCCAAAAATATTATTTATTTCATATAATTGATATTTTTGCAAAGAATTAATATTTTTATTGTTTTTGGCATTTTAAATATTTTTTCTACATTGATTTTGCAACTTTTAATGCTTTCTAATTATTTTGTAGGTCAATACTTAATTTTTGAAGCATTAATCCAAGATCACAATTTGTTTTCCATGTGTTAAACAATTTTTGATCATTTTAATTGAATTTTTATTCAATTAAATACATTTTGAAAACATATTAGGGTTTTGGATTAATTCAACCTTCATAAATCATTTTCAAAACATTTTGGGCCTCTTGAGAGAGTGTAAGACCCATCCCCCCTTGTACAAAAACTTTTTGGGCCTCACTCATTGTATAAGTCCCTCTGTACAAGTAAACGGCGCGATCGTCGCCCGTTTAAAATAAAAGAATCATCTGGGCCTCTCCTTGAGCTATAAGACCCATTCAAAACACTTTGGGCCTCTATTAGAGTGTAAGACCCAATCCCCCTTTTAACCAAAACATTTTGGGCCTCACTTATTGTATAAGTCCCTCCGCGTTAAAAGAAAACCTCGGCGCGATCGCCATTTTAAACGAAAAAATCATTTGGGCCTACCCTCGTGTTATAAGCCCCACTCTTTTTCCTTTAAACCTTTTTGGGCCTCTTGAGAGAGTGTAAGACCCATCCCTTTGTACAGAAAACCATTTTGGGCCCCAGTCACTTGTATAAGTCCTGCTGTACAAAGTCAAACAGTGCGCTCACTGATAAAACCCTGGGCCTCTCCTTGAGCTGTAAGCCCCAAATCTTTCTTTTTCAAAGCACTTTCTCCTTTGATTTTGAATATACTGTTGTTTTCAATCTTTCTTTGTTGAACAACTAACCAAACACCATGGAAGCACTACAACCGAGTAAGTGGTTATCGCTTTCATTTACTGCTTTCATATTATAAACTGTATTGTGGGGCTGCTCACTGTAAGTCTCCTTTCATAAACTCATATCTACTGTGTAATAATAGTATAGATATTTAGAGTTTCCCCGGAAACTACGTCTAGAACTAGGTGACGCCGTTTCACTTATTCGTAGAAATAGACGCCTAGATCCCCAATAGGAGCACCAGATACAGTTTTCTCTTCGGCTGTCCTCCTTAGGAATCGTCAAGAAGCTCTACTCCCCAAGATGAATGTATTCTCCGTGAATGGCATCTTTGAGTTTCTTCCAAATTCTCGAACTTTCCTGACTTGATCTATTCCTTGTGGATAGCTTGCCTTGAATGTCTCGGGGTTTGGGTACCCACTACGGTCATAATCTTGGACCTTAACTAAGGAACCCTCTTTAAAGGTTAAAAGTCGTTGGATAGTAAACCTCGCACGTTTACCAGTGGTTTTTATCTTTAAAAGAGTTATCTCTCCTAATGGAAAGGAGATGATAAGACCCACGGGCTTCTTAAAAGCATCGGCCTCCTCTTGGGCATTATTCAAGGACATTACGGCTTCTTAGAAGTATTCACAGCCTCCTCTTAGGCTTCGTATAATGATCTCTTCCTCCGGGAATGATAGCCTCCTCTTGGGCTTCGTACAAGGAATCGCCGGCTTCTTAAAAGTTTCCAGCCTCCTCTTGGGCTTCGTACAAATTGTCCCGACGACCTCCTAGAGGTATAGGAACAGAACCTAGTCATCCTCATAGAACAGTCCTTTCATAGAGTCTACTACTGTTTCTCACAGCATAGTACAAAAGATAAAACTCTAGACACGGACAGTCTAACTTCCTTGAGTCTCAAAGACATTCTCAAGCACCCTTCGTTAAATAGGAAGGAAACCCGCAGACTCGGACAGTCTCGACACCCTTTGGATTTCCTGTTTCCTCAAAGAGAAGGAAATATCTCTGATCCTCAAATCAAACCCCTGGGTACAGTGTTACTCATATAAGAACTGATTTTCTCTTTTAAAATCAGTATATTGGATCTGTCACTCAACTGAAACAATTACAATAGCCTCCATCTCGGGCTTCGTACGAGATACCAAAATTCTCCCCAGTGGAGTCAAAACAACCTTTTCGCCTCTCTCTCGGGCTTTGTACGAGATACAAAAACACTCTCTTACTGAGTATAAAAGATTCTCCAACTGAGTCAACTCTTTGCTAGCCTCCTCTTAGGCTTTGTATAACGATATGCCCCACTGGGTCGAACCCTTTTAGCCTCTTTCTCGGGCTTTGTACGAGACACAAAATAGCCTCCTCTTAGGCTTTGTATAATGATTTTCCTAGCTGAAATTAGCCTCCTCTTAGGCTTTGTATAAGAAAACCACTGGTTAATCCAATTAACCTTTTAGCATCAAAGATGTGCCTCGTTCACAGTATACAAACATCAACAACTCCTTCCCCTTCATCTAATCGCTGTAAGCGGCAAGCCTCTGGATCATCTACATCCATGCCACTGTCCCTCTTTTAGCATGAGAAATTCCTAAGGAAAGATGGCATTGCTCTACACTGAGTTAAAGTCTTCTCCTTCAGGTTAAAACCCTTTCTCCGGAAATTATGGCATTGCTCGGATCCGTGTATCCCAGTTAAAGTAATTCTCCTTCTCCCCTCTTTAGAGATGACAAATTCTTTCTAAAGTCAAGGTCATTCAGCTTCACGTCTTGGGCTTTGAACAAGACACAAATAGACCTTTCAGCTTCACATCTTGGGCTTTGAACAAGATACAAATCACCTTTTGCTTCATGTCTTGGGCTTTGAACAAGACACCAAAAACCAATTTCCACCCATAGAATAGGAGGAACTACGAATGCTCTGATTTCCCTGTTTCGGTAAACGGGAATACGTAGGCATAAGATCGAAAGAAAAGATCTTAGCGAGGGCAATCAATAAAAAACCCAAATCCCATATCTCCATCAATCAAAAGTAGTATTTCAAAAGCATCAGTCCTAACATCCTAATCCTTGTTCCCCGCCAGAAACCTTCTGCCCAGGTAAAAGAAAGAAAGAAAACAGTATTGGCAAAAATACAAATAACCAGTACAAAGTCCCCCCCCCCCCACATTGATAGCATCCGTAACCTAACAGACCGCTGTTTAAACTCAGTATGCAAGCAGGGTTCATTAGAGACATCTATTTCCCTTCCTTATTCAGCTCACAATAGGATAAAAAATGAATCGACCTGTAGTTAAAGCTCAAACCGCAGAGAGCGACCAGCGCTTAAGAACCGCGTCCAAAATCGCTCGCTACAGAAAAGTGGCACCCACCGTGGGGCCGTTCAAAGTTAGATCTAGGCACGGTCGTCCCCACTTTTCACAGAAAAGTGGCGCCCACCGTGGGGCCGATTCTTTCCTTACAATTTAAACCTTGGGTAAGTCATTTTCATGGCGGTGGCCGCCAACAGAAAAGTGGCGCCCACCGTGGGGCCGATTCTTTCCTTCTTACAATTTAAACCTTGGGTAAGTCATTTTCATGGCGGTGGCCGCCAACAGAAAAGTGGCGCCCACCGTGGGGCCGATCTTTCTTTCTTTCTGTTTTCCTTGTAAAATGGCGACTTTGCTGGGGAGTCATTGCCAAGATCTTTCTGCCTTAGGGCATCATCCCCGTTTTCTACGGAAAATGGGAACTCTACCGAAGAGAAAGATTGACCTATGCTGGTCCATCTCTTAGGTAGAAAACCACAGATTGGGGCTTCCGCCGGGGAACCCATTTCTGTCAGGAACTTAGGAATCATAGCTTTATAAGTCTAGGATGATTAGGACAAATATATATACTGCTTTTCCTAATTGCTATACGTGTTTATTTTTCTGCTAATGGGAATGCGTGTGATGCCGCATGTGGTGAGAATGAGTATACACCTAGAAAAGCCTAACCCTTTCGTAGTGCGGAAGCTATCAGAAATAGCTGTTACGCGATACTACCCTCATTTGAGGCTGGTGATATATTCTCGGTGAATAGCACTTACTCTAAGATTGCACACAACTCGCTGGCGATCCGCTTGTTGTCTGCCTTCCTGGGAGGAGCTGATGATAATGAGTACAGGTACAAAAATCACCCTAGTATAAACCTTTGGGGATGGGTAGAGCCTTGACTTCATGACAACGACCCTTTGACCCCATGTTTTTTCTATGTTTTTGTGTGCTGCATTCATGCATTCATTTAATAAAACATTAAAACATTCAAAAAAACTTTCTCTTCTAGTCTCTCTATTTTTCAAATTAAACTAAGACTGTGATTGCAAATATCAGAGAAGAGGATTACGCTAATGGATTTCGGTAGAAGGAGAACTCACCAGTATACCTTCAAGGTTCCAAAATTAGGGGATTTGAGAAGGTTAGCGAGGATGATCGTTAACCCAGAGGCTTTCAGAGCCAAGCACGGTGGTTTGCTACCACTGTTAAGAGTCCATGTGATTAAGGGGATCATGGACGCGCTCATTCAGTTCTACGATCCGGTTTATCACTGTTTCACATTCCCGGATTACCAGCTTGCACCAACGCTGGAGGAGTATTCTCATCTGACTGATTTACATATCACTGATCGAGCTCCGTTTTCTGGACTGGAAGAAATTCCAAAGAATCAGACTATTGCAATAGCAATTCATTTGGACGAGTCTGAGGTCAGGACTCACATGACCACTAAGGGTGGCATCCAAGGTTTTCCAGCCCAGTTCCTGACCAAGAAAGCTCTGTACTTCGCTAGTATAGGGAACGGGACTGCTTTTGAAAGCATCTTTGTCTTGCTCACCTACGGGTTATTTTTGTTTCCCAACATCAATAACTTCGTCGATATCAACGCTATTAAGGTTTTTCTCATTGGAAACCCTGTGCCGACTTTGCTCGCTGATGCGTATCATTCTGTACACTTGGGAAATTTGTACAGCGGAGGGGAGATCACATGCTGTGTACCTCTGCTTTACAAATGGTTTATCTCTCACTTGCCCAAGTCTGCTGCTTTTTGGGATTACAAGAGTGTCTTACGTTGGTCGCAGAAGATCATGTCTCTCACCAATTCCGATATAGATTGGTGTAATAGGATTTATGAGGGAATCAGAATCATTGACCGTTGTGGAAACTTCCCCAGCGTACCCCTCATAGGAACTAAAGGAGGAATCAACTATCATCCGATATTAGTTCTTCGTCAATTTGGATACCCGATGAGACACATCCCACTGGGTGTTCATCTGGAAGGTCTTTTCTTCAAAGAAGGAGAAAATGACAGAGCACTAAAGATGGAAATAGTGCAAGCTTGGAAACATGTTCATAAGAAAGGACGAGAGTCTCTGGGAAAACCGGACTGTGTCTCAGTGGAGCCTTATCTCCATTGGGTACAAACTAGAGCTCTCAAGCTAAGGATGCCTTATCCTCGTTACAAAATTCTTCCGCCGAGGGAAACTGTTATGTACTTCATGACGAAAACTGAAAAGCTTCAAGTTACTCTCAACAAAGTTCAAAAGGAAAGAGGGTCTTGGAAGAACAAGTACCGCACCCTCAACGTAGAGTGTATCCAAATACAGCAACTACTAAAAGAGAAAGATGCTCTGATTGAAATTTTGGAGCAGCATGCTGTAGAGAATCAAGATGACCAAAGGAATTTGCTCGCTCCTTTCACCTGGCAAAGGAATGACAACCCGACAACGGCCCAAGCGCTCCGGTCAAAGAAGAGGACTCGGGACCCATTAGTTTAGGTTTCTGTTTCTGCACTTTGTAATCTACTGTATTTCCATTTCTGTAATCCTTTGGAATTCAATAAAAAGGGGTTTCCCCACTGTTTGATATTTGCAATCTAATTGTCGAAGTTTATTTTGATTAAACCTAAAAATAATTAATATAATCATTGCATTCATCATTCTCACATCGCGTATTCTCCTTACCTACGAATCTCACGTTTGTGTCTCGATTCTAGAGTCAAACTGTCTCATTCGTATAATACTCGGGCCAATCATCAGAAAAGGATGGATGATCTTGAGGAAGAAAATAGAGAGTTGAAAGAAGAGATCGACGCTCTGAGAGAGGATATGAGAAAGCTTCGTAACGACATGCAAGCCATGGCAGAAGCTCAGCTACAAAGAACTGTGCTCTCAGAGATCACCCCAACGCCCATCATAGAAAAGTATGATCCTAGGTATCAGATGCCGAAAGATCGTCCTTGGGGCATACCTGTTAACTATATCCCGGAAGGATATGTGCCGCCGATCACTGAAGATCAGGGAATCGCAACAGAAGCCGCTGGGCCTGAAGGTTACAAACTTCGGGAAAGCGAAGATGCCAGGGGCATACTCAAGACTCCTGAAGGTTACAAACTTCGGGAGGCGCCAAGACTTACTGCCGTAGTCACGGTACCACCCCCTGTGGTGAACACTATCCCGAAAGGACAGATTCCACAGACACCTTCTGGTAAGAAGGAAACTATGTTTGACAGAATGGATGAATTCCAGGAGCAGTTATTGGAAATGTAGAAAGAGCTGCAAGCCATTCGCGGTCAGGATCTATTTGGAAAGGACGCCGCAGACCTCTGCTTGGTCCCAAATGTGAAAGTCCCGCACAATTTCCAAGTGCCCGACTTTGAAAAATACAAGGGTAACTCTTGCCCTCAGAGCCATCTGGTGATGTACGCTCGACGAATGTCAGCTCAGACGGAGAATCAGGACCTGCTGATTCACTACTTTCAGGATAGTTTAACCGGTGCCGCACTCAAATGGTACATGGGTTTAAACCGTACTACGATAAGTACATTCAGAGATCTTGGTATTGCCTTCGTCCAACAATACAAATACAATTTGGACATGGCACCCGACAGAGATCAACTCAGATCAATGTCGCAAAAGGAAAAGGAAACCTTTAAGGAGTATGCTCAAAGGTGGCGTGAAATTGCCGCTCAAATTTGTCCGCCTCTTGAGGAAAAAGAGATGACAAAGATCTTCTTAAAGACCTTAAGCTCATTTTACTATGACCGAATGATTGCCAGTGCGCCCAGTGATTTCACCGAAATGGTCGGCATGGGCGTACGTCTTGAGGAAGCCGTCCGAGAAGGACATTTGGTAAAAGACACTGGATCAACGAGCGGTACTAAAAAATACGGTAGTGCTCTCCCTAAGAAAAAAGAGCAAGATATTGGGAATATCTCTCTCGGAAAGCAAATGCGACGTTATCAGCCAATAGCAGCTGTAACTCCTGCTATCGGCCCCGTGCCTGTTCCTATGTATCAACCTCAGGTTGCGCAGAGCCAACCTGACCAACAAAGGACACAACAGCCTCTTCAGCAGGCTCGTCCTCCATATAACAACAACCGTACAACACGGCCACCAGGATTTGATCCTATACCCGTAACGTACGCAGAGCTGTTTCCGTTACTGCTGGCTAAGGGGCACATTCAGACTAAGTCTCCCCTTTCAGTTCCAGAAAATCCGCCTTTTTGGTTTAAGGTGGATCAGGCATGCCCTTATCATCAAGGAGGATCAGGGCATAACATAGAGACTTGTCTTAATTTCAAGTCCGATGTGAAAAAGCTTGTTAGGAGCGGGCTCTTATCTTTCAAAGATACGAATCCCAACGTTCTCACGAACCCGCTGCCTCAACATGAGAAAGCTGCAGTCAATCTGATTGAGAAAGAGACTAACAATGTCTATCAAATTCACGATGTACTCTTATTGGGGACCAATCTAGTCAAGATGCATTGCATTCAAAGTGGGCGTGGCCAGGTGCCACCACAAAACTATGACAGTTGTAGCGTCTGTTCGAAAAGTAACCAAGGGTGTTACCTTGTGAGAGCAGCTCTCCAGGGTCAGGTCGATCGTGGAGAAATTCGTCCATATCCAGGTTCAGGACCCATCATTTGGTCGCCGAACTACCTTGCCAAGCAAGTTGAGGATGTTGTCAAAATCTCTAGTCATCACAGGACCAGGGATGTTTTTTCCATCATCCCTCTACTTGACGAATCTAGAGTTCCCAACCGGGAACGAATCGAGATTACTTATGATGGTCGAAAAAATCAGAAGGTTCCCATAGTCGTCTATCTACCAGGACCATTACCGTATGAATCAGCTAAGGCTATCCCTTACAAATACGGTGCAACAATAATCGAGAATGGAAAGGAAATTCCATTACCCTCCGTCGTGAATATTGCAGACATCAGTCGTGTAACACGGAGCGGTCGAATCTTCAACCGAGGGGTTGGAGAATCCAACAAAGAAAAGGAACTTCAGGAAGAAATTCCTGATCCACCAGTCGGGCAATCTAGTAATCCAGACTTTTCAAAAGACAAAGATGAGATGCTAAAGCTCATCCAAAGGAGTGAATATAACATTGTTGATCAACTGTTATAGACTCCTTCAAAGATCTCAGTATTATCACTGTTACTCAGTTCAGAAGCCCACAGGGAGGCTCTACAGAAAGTCTTGGAGCAAGCCTTTGTGGAACAGGATGTAACAATCAGACAGTTCGATAGTATTGTCTCTAACATCACTTCCTGCAACAATTTGGGATTTAGTGATGAAGAATTACTTGAAGAGGGTCGCCGTCATAACATGGCGCTCAACATTACAGTCAACTGCCAGGACGATGCTTTAGCCAACGTACTGGTAGACACAGGGTCAGCCCTGAATGTTATGCCGAAGTCCACTTTGATGCAATTATCATTCAAGGGCCCTCCGATGAGAGTCAGCGAGGTCGTCGTCAAAGCATTCGACGGATCCAGAAAAACAGTTATCGGCGAAGTTGATCTTCCCATAACTATTGGTCCTCACACTTTCCAAATCACTTTCCAGGTCATGGACATCCGGGCAACATACAGTTGTTTATTAGGAAGACCTTGGATACATCAGGCTGGAGCGGTTACTTCAACCCTCCACCAGAAGCTAAAGTTCGTCGAGAACGATCAACTTGTTACGGTTTGTGGGGAACAAGCCTTGCTTGTGAGCAACTTATCATCATCTACTTGTGTGGAACCCGAGGAGGTTATTGGAACTCAGTTCCAAGCACTATCGGTGAGCAAGGACAATCAGTCCAAAGAAGGAACTTCAATTTCTTCATACAAAGATGCTATCATAGCGGTCGAGAGTACCGATACGATAGGATGGGGACGGCTTGTCATTCCTATTGACAATAAAACAAAGAAGGGTCTTGGTTTTTCTGCGACCTGTACCCAGACAGCCGCCAACGATGAAAGTCTTCATCCCCTTCAAAACTTCTTCCACAGTGGAGGTTTTCTTCACCCAGTGTCTCAGACAGTTCATGCTATCAATGAGGAAGATCCCTCTGACACAGATGAAGAATGGAAGTCCTGCCTTAACAAGGACGGCTATATGTCTCAAGAAGAGGTGCCTATGCCTTTTTGCTTTCCTACAGAAAGTTCGAGATTTATACCAAGAGCAGATGCCGAAATGATCTACGGAGATTGTGATCCGGAAGGATGCCGTGCTCCGCCAAATTCATTAGAGGAAGACACTCTGATGAAAGACAACTTTGACCACAATTACTATGGCCCGATGGATGGTCTGCCAATGTGGCAACCTTACCCAGGAAACTTGGGGCAAGAAAGTCAGCCGAGTAATGAAGCTCAGCTGAGCATCATTGAACAGAATACCTGTGTCCCCGCCATGTCATGGGATCAACACTCAGGTCATTCAGAAACTACTCAACATGAAGATGAATTTGTAACGTTTGCAGGACTAGAATTCATCAACTATGCTTTTTCCGAGGTCAACGTCATCGAGAGAAATGACTCCTCCAGTTCCAAAAAAATGTGGGACACCTTGGGACAACCAAGTGGAAAATACGACTATATGGTCAAGTACACCGCTCCCGAAAGCTCTCGTATCAGGCTCGAAGATATCCAACCAACTGGATGGGGAGATACAGCTGAGAGCACCAATGCTATGCAAAATGCAACAGAGGAATCCTCCTACGACAATTCTGCCTGGGAAACAGATTCCAATGATCCTACTCCACCAGAAATCAGCGTCATTTCTGAAGACAAATCAAGGAAGGTGCCTGACTTTGTGATTCACCGAGGAGTTCGCCGCCAATGGGTTACCGTCGATGTTCCGAAGGTCGTTCGTCAGTCAAAGTAATTGCCATCTTTAAGCCTTTCACCCTGCCCAGGTGAAACAGATGTTTTAATAGGGCTCGCTTTCTGTAAATTTCCCTCTTCGCTTTGCCCGAAGCGACAGATGTTTTGTTTTATAGGGTTATAGTTTCAAGGATCGACTTGTTCATTAATAAAATAACGTCGTTCTGTAATTTCCGCATTAATTACTGTTTTCTCTTTTTGCTTTTTCAGAAAATGGTAATCCTAAAAAACATTCAAAAATAAAAACAAGCAGTAAAATAAATACACTGCACACGCTTACATTTTCTCTATCTCTTCTAAACACGAATCATCAGGTCATGCAGATTGCTTGTTTTATACCCCATTGAAACATACGATCCGATGCCTTCTTCCAACTTTGAGTTCCCGGTATTCGAGGCTGAAGAAGAAAATGACGACCAAATTCCAGAAGAGATCTCCCGACTACTCAGACAAGAGGAAAGGTCCATCGAACCTCACAAAGAGCCGTTGGAAACGGTAAACTTGGGTTCAGAAAAAGAGAGAAAAGAAATCAGGATCGGAGCATTGCTCAGTCCAACTGCCAGAGAGGGTTTGATAAAGCTTCTCGAAGAATTTCCTGATGTATTCGCTTGGTCCTATCAGGATATGCCAGGGTTGGATACCAGCATCGTGGAACATCACTTACCGTTGAGATCGGAATGTCTGCCAGTAAAGCAAAGGTTGAGACGCACTCACCCAGACATGGCCATCAAAATCAAGGAGGAGGTACAGAAACAGATTGACGCGGGTTTCCTCGCTACATCTGAATATCCTCAATGGTTAGCCAACATCGTGCTCGTTCCCAAAAAGGATGGAAAGGTTAGAATGTGTGTCGATTACAGAGATCTGAACAAGGCAAGTCCAAAGGACGACTTTCCTTTACCACACATTGACATGCTGTTTAACAGCACAGCAAAATTCAAAGTATTCTCCTTCATGGATGGATTCTCGGGCTATAACCAGATCAAAATGGCGCCGAAAGACATGGAGAAAACTTCGTTCATTACCCCATGGGGTACCTTTTGTTACAAGGTAATGTCGTTCGGTTTGAAGAACGCCGGGGCAACCTATCAAAGGGCCATGACTACTCTGTTTCATGACATGATACACAAAGAAATCGAGGTATATGTCGATGATTTGATTGCAAAATCAAGAACAGAGGATGAGCACGTTGAACATCTATCAAAATTGTTCGAACGTCTAAGAAAATTCAAGCTCCGCTTGAATCCCAACAAGTGCACCTTCGGTGTCCGTTCAGGGAAACTACTAGGGTTCATCGTCAGCCAGAAAGGGATTGAGGTTGATCCTGACAAGGTCAAGGCCATTCAAGAAATGCCTTCTCCGAAAACTGAAAAACAAGTCAGAGGATTCTTGGGACGTTTGAACTACATCTCCAGATTCATATTCCTCATGACCGCGACGTGTGCGCCGATTTTCAAATTACTCAAAAAGAACCAGGATTGCATTTGGTCAGAAGATTGCCAAACCGCCTTCGACAGTATTAAGGAATATCTGTTGAATCCTCCGATTCTATCACCTCCAGTGGAAGGAAGACCACTGATCATTTATCTCACAGTCCTAGAGGACTCAATGGCATGTGTACTTGGCCAACAAGACGAAGCTAAACGGAAAGAGTCTGCCATTTACTATCTAAGCAAGAAATTCACCGACTGCGAGACTCGGTACACGATGCTTGAGAAAACTTATAGCGCTTTGGCTTGGGCAGCCAAACGTCTTCGCCAGTACATGATTCGTCATACTACTTGGTTGGTCTCCGAAATGGATCCAATCAAGTACGTTTTCGAAAAACCTGCTCTCACAGGAAGGATTGCCCGTTGGCAGATGTTACTATCAGAATATGACATAGAGTACCATGCTCAGAAAGCCGTTAAAGGAAGTTTTTTAGCCGATCATTTGGCTCATCAACCGATTGACGATCAAGAATCAATCGGGTTTGACTTCCCAGACGAAGATGTCATGTATCTAAAGATGAAAGATTGCGATGAACTGCTACCCAGTGAAGGGCCAGAACCCGGTTCCCAGTGGGGACTTATCTTTGACGGAGCAGTCAATCATTATGGAAACGGAATTGGGGCAATCATTGTTACCCCTCAGGGTTCCCACATTCCTTTCACTGCCAGACTTACGTTCAAATGTACGAACAACGAGGCTGAATACGAAGCATGTATTATGGGTCTCGAAGAAGCGATTGATTTAAGGATCAAAAACTTGGACGTATACGGCGACTCAGCCCTAGTGATCAATCAGATAAAAGGAGATTGGAACACATACCAATCAGGATTGATTCCTTACAAAGACTATGCAAGAAGGTTGTTACCCTTCTTCAACAGAGTCGACTTTCATCACATCCCTCGTAATGAGAATCACATGGCTGACGCATTAGCCACTCTCTCTTCCATGATCAGTGTAGGTCGATGGAATGACATACCTAAGATCGACATAGTGCGCCTGGAACGGCCCGCTTACATCTTCGCGATTGAAGCAGTCATAGATGACAGACCTTGGTATCACGATATCAAATGCTTCCTTCAGAAACAAGAGTACCCATCTGGGGCACTCAGAAAAGATAGAAAGACCCTCAGAAGATTGGCTGGAAACTTCTTCCTGAGCGGTGACACTCTCTATAAGAGAAATTTTGACATGGTCTTGCTCCGATGCGTCGACAGACCAGAAGCAGACGTGCTCATGAAAGAAATTCATGAAGGATCCTTTGGCACTCATGCCAACGGACACGCAATGGCGAGAAAAATCCTAAGAGCAGGGTACTATTGGTTGACCATGGAATCCGACTGCTACAAGTACATGAGGAGGTGTCACAAGTGTCAGATATACTCCGACAAAATTCATGTACCGCCATCACATCTCAAAGTTCTTTCTTCCCCGTGGCCATTTTCCATATGGGGAATCGATATGATTGGTATGATTGAGCCCAAGGCTTCAAACGGACATCGGTTCATCCTGGTAGCCATTGACTATTTCACCAAGTGGGTCGAAGCAGCGTCATTCGCCAATGTAACCCGACAAGTGGTGGTCCGATTTATCAAAAACAATATCATCTGCCGTTATGGTGTTCCAAGCGAGATCATTACTGATAATGGATCTAACTTGAACAATAAGATGATGAAAGAGTTGTGTGCAGAGTTCAAGATCGAACACCATAACTCATCTCCCTACCGACCCAAGATGAACGGAGCGGTAGAAGCGGCTAACAAGAACATCAAGAAGATCGTTCAAAAGATGGTTGTAACCTACAAAGATTGGCATGAGATGCTACCCTTTACGCTTCACGGTTATCGTACATCTGTCCGCACTTCAACAGGGGCTACCCCTTTCTCTCTAGTATATGGCATGGAGGCAGTTCTCCCCATAGAAATAGAGATCCCATCAATCCGGGTATTGATGGAAGCGAAGCTCACCGAAGCTGAATGGTGTCAAGGTCGACACGACGAATTGAATCTGATCGAGGAAAAATGAGTCACGGCACTATGCCACGGTCAGTTGTATCAACAGAGAATGAAGAGGGCGTTCGACAAAAAAGGACCGACCTCGTGTCTTCAGGAAAGGAGACCTTGTGCTCAAGAAGATACAATCATTTCTCACTGATTCTCGGGGCAAATGGACCCCAAATTATGATGGCCCCTATGTGGTCACGAAAGCTTTCTCAGGCGGCGCCTTGAGACTTGCAACCATGGACGGAGAAGAATTTGCCTACCCCACGAATGTTGATGTAGTCAAGAAATACTTCGCCTAAACTAAAAAGAAAAAACGTCTCGGTGGATTGAAAACCCGAAAGGGCGGTCCAGGCTAAAGTTAGAGACATGGAAAAAAAAGAATCATCCCGATGGATTGGAAATCTCATAGTACAATCCAGGCAAAAATTAGGGATAATGGCAAGTAACTATGTTCAACAGAGGCAAGTCCCTCAGCAGTAGTTACATCATCTATCGGAGGAAATCTCCAGTCAAAGGTCATCTTCGACGGAAGCTCAGGATGCCCCGAATTCAAAGTTGGTAGAAGGATAGTGGTCGTTATGTTTCAACGTAGCCCTTTTCCCTGTAAATTACCGTTTTCTAACTTTGTATATACTCTTTGGAATCACGCGTTTGGCTGATCTCCATCTTATCAATAAAATTTGAGCCCTTGTGCTTTTGTTTGTAATTCTTTACTTGTTTTAGCTTTACAGAATGACGTTGTTTAAGCTTAATCAGCGATTCTTGAAATAAAACAAAAATGAATTTACTTGTTAAAACTTTTTCTGCTTTTAAAATAAAGATGGCAATTTCTTTTGACTGTTGAACATCAGAAGAACATCGATCGCTTCTCCCGAAGTAAGCGAACTTCAAAGTGCAGAATCAAAGTACTCCTTCTAAGCCAGTATGCCTAAATGAAGGGATCAACTGTGTCAGAGACCTTGTTTCGTCTGACACGCCTCGACCGAGTTCTCATCTCCTAAGCCCGATCAACATAGCTCCTAACGGGACTATCTCTCCTAAGCAAGGTGGAATTGCTATTTTGAATCAACGGTACTTCTTCGCCCCACGATGGCCGAGTATCCAATTGTGTTCATCCATTAGTCTGTATGTCGCGTCTGTTTTGTCAGCATATACATACATACATCATGCATTTTTTATTTGCGTTCGCATTTCATATTGCATCACTATCACTCTAGTCGGTCTTGTCCCCTAGTGATAACAGTTTTCTCAATCGAGTTTGTCAGTTCTTTCCTCGTCAGGAAACGTTGTGTCTGAACAATCTCGCCACCAGTGTATCTTTAGATCAGAGTCGGCACTCGACCACTTTGATAACTTGAACCTCTGAAAAGCCAGAGAAAACTTTTAATAAACATCACTCTTCGCCATTGAAGATGATATCCTTGCTTTCCCGGATTAAGGAAAATCCACAGAGAAAGCCTCGTGATCAGAGATTCAGCAGCACGCCAGTTTTGCTCCGAAAAACCACTGATGAGAAGGTCATTGGCACCTCAAAATTGGATCCCATCATATGGCATTTCTCCGGGAAGATCCCAAGAAAAGTATGATGTAACCCCAAACGAAAACAGTCTCTCAAGAGACTCGCTTTCCCCAGTAAAATCGACAAATGGCGTCTCCAAAACAGAGAAGTTTGTGTACCTCTACAATTCAGACGATGGGTTCCCCAGCAAGTCTGACATCAAACCTTTTTTCCTCAAATGGCATCTCTCCAGGAAAATTCGGCGAGAAGTTTGAAGGAAAATCGCTACACATAGCGTCCCTTGTCAATAAAGTTTATTGACAAAAGAAACTAAGACCAGTTCTTGGTAGGAAACCAGGATCGAGGGGAAGTTTAAATCAGAAACTAAGATCAGTTCCTTGGTGGGAAATCAAGAACGAGGGGAGGTTTATTTCAAAAGAAAACTGAGACCAGTTCCTTGGCTGAAGACCAGGATCGAGGGGAAGTTTACCTTTCCTAAGCATCATTGCTTAGCTAAAGAAGATGAATGCGTAAGCTACCATTCATAACCACCATCAAAATTTTGGGTATTCCGATATTTAATCCTCTTGCACCACGAATGCCCGAATCCCTTCGTCATTCACACCTTCGGGTCCAAGAAGATTAAATAGGGGCATCTGTAATACCCCAAATTTTGACCACTTAGATTTCCCATCATTGTGAAAATCATCATCACAATATGGATGTACCTTCATGCTTCATTAGTCTCCCCAAAGATGGGTGAGCATCCAATACAATCAAAATTAGGGTTTCAAGCCCTCTCTGAGTGCTTAGACAAAGGATCAATCAAGAAATGACATGATCTTCAACTTGTCTAATCTCTCAAACATCCACAATGGATCAAAAAGGACTCCCACTTCAAGGATTAAGCACAAGGCTGCTCCCTTCTAGGTGGATCAAGTCTCAAGATCGATAGTGTCACCAAATTAGGGTTTTGGTTGACCAGGGCCTCCAGATGGAAATTTTCATCTGGGCACAAGGCAATGATCCAAAACATAACCTAATATACTTCATGGAACCTCATGAACCCATGCATCAAGTCAATTTTGCCTCAGGGGATGCATTCATCAAAAATCAGGAATTAGGGTTTCTTGACCTAATTCACCCATAAGTTGACTTTTGGGACAAACCATGAGCCAAGACCTCAAGAGATGATTTGAGGGTCTCTAATATACCATATTGATCCATTTGGAACAATGGATTGATCCAAGAAGCTTGAGCAACAAGTCTCATTTTCATCTGCACCACAATTAGGGTTTTAAGGGAAAAGTCAACTGTAACTTTGACTTTTGACCAGGACATGCTCCCAAACCCTAATACATGATTGAATATACCCTATGACACCCATGGAACATGTCCATCAAGTTTGATTTAGGTCAAGGGCATGATTTCCTGAAGAATTGCACAGTTTGGAATTCATATGATAAAAAGTCAACTGTGCACAAAAGTCAACTTTGACTTTTTGAGATTTTTCACCAAAATGGATTTTTAACCCTAAAATGATGTTAATGTATGATTTGAATCATCATTCATCAAGAAAAATCAAGAAAAGTGAGATAACTTGTAAAAGGGGTAACCATAAAACTTAGAAAATTTTCTAAGTTAAAAATAAAGTGGCAAGGGTACCATCTTTGAAGGACCATAACTCCTAAACCACAAGGCCATTTTTTCTCATCCAAAGATGGATTTGAAGCCCTCATTATCACCTACAAAAACTTCAACTACAAGTCATTCCAATTCATTAAGGATTTTGAGTTATGGAGTGATCAAAGTGGCTAAAAAGTGAAAATGTCACTTTTTCCAACACTTAGTGAAATTTTCACTAAGTCAGATTCTGCCTCACTTTTTGCCAAATGTAGGGGGATTTTTCACTTGGAATCAAAAGAGATCAAAACCAAACTTGTTCAAACAGTTGTTGTATCATGTAAGAGCTTTCCAAAATGGCCAAGAACATTGCCAAATTCAACCTACATCATGAGATACAACATTGGCAAGTTGCCTTGCTGAAATCTGTCAAAGCAAGGCAGAATTTGCATTTTGGCTCGATTTGCCAAAATCAGCCAATTTTAATAGTTCCTATCCACTTGGACACCTCAGAGGATTGAATCTAAAGGGGACAATCACTGAGCCAAGCCTCCAAAGTCCATGGAACAAGAAATAGCATGTTGAACCTAGAATGGCCAAAATAGGGACAAGACTTCAAATTTGGAATGAGGCATTCAATGGAACCATCAAGGTGGCATGGACTGAGCCATTCTCATCTGAAATCAGTCAAGACTTATCCAAGACCAAGGGGACCAAAGCTCTGTGCCCTAACCTCTAGTCAATGGCTAGAGGAGACTTGGATTTTCATTTGCAACCATTGGCCAAACCTACTTACCAGCTGCCATGCACTATTCCTTGCAAAACAAACTTGCTCTACTATAAATAGAGCTCAATTGTGGTCAGTTTAAGTACACCAAAGCCATCTAACAAATGCTTTCCTCAAAATCTCTTTCTCTTGGAAAAATGCCTTTCTTAGCAAGGTAGCTATCGGGTTTTGAGTTTGAGAGCAATTCTGCACAAACCAATCACTCACACACCTCACATACATCACATATGAGCTGATCAAACACCCACATAACATCTAGAGCATCAAAATCTCAAAATCACTTGCCATCCACACAAGTTTGAAGTGAAGTTGCAGCTGAGATGCCATAAACTGATCCAGTCCATTTCAATTCAATCCAAGTGTTCAAACACAATCCATAGGGTGTAGGGAAGCTGTTCAGATCATCACCACTCATCTGTAACACCTCCAAATCAAAAATCACTTTGAACTTGCTGTCACGACTTGGAGGTAAGCACATACTTGGTCATCTCTCAATCTATGCATATTTCCTCGCACAATAATTTGGCCATATGTTCATAATCATGCATGGAATGTTTTCCCTCAATTAATTGCATTGTTTGAATCGTGTATCAAAAATCCTAGCCTTCATGCAGAAATTAGGGTTCTTGAGGTCTCTTCGTGATTTCTTGTTGTATGTTTAATTTAAATGAAATTAAAGTACATAGACATGATCGTGAGGTTGAGACGAGCATAATGATATGTGGATTGCATGATATGATTACGTATTCATGGAGATTGGATAGAAAATGCAAATCTGAGAAACCAAGAACACGCGGATGTTCTTCAGCTGTTCTTGGCGCCATTTTTCATAAATTCAAATATTTGAATTTTGTGATTTTGTTTAATTGATTCAAAAATTAATTTCTCTCTGAGTTTTAATGATTTTGAGTTGATTCTTTTTTTAATAATCCACAAAAATGTTAAAATATTTTATTTTATCAAAAAATCCCAAAAATATTATTTATTTCATATAATTGATATTTTTGCAAAGAATTAATATTTTTATTGTTTTTGGCATTTTAAATATTTTTTCTACATTGATTTTGCAACTTTTAATGCTTTCTAATTATTTTGTAGGTCAATACTTAATTTTTGAAGCATTAATCCAAGATCACAATTTGTTTTCCATGTGTTAAACAATTTTGGATCATTTTAATTGAATTTTTATTCAATTAAATACATTTTGAAAACAAATTAGGGTTTTGGATTAATTCAACCTTCATAAATCATTTTCAAAACATTTTGGGCCTCTTGAGAGAGTGTAAGACCCATCCCCCCTTGTACAAAAACTTTTTGGGCCTCACTCATTGTATAAGTCCCTCTGTACAAGTAAACGGCACGATCGTCGCCCGTTTAAAATAAAAGAATCATCTGGGCCTCTCCTTGAGCTATAAGACCCATTCAAAACACTTTGGGCCTCTATTAGAGTGTAAGACCCAATACCCCTTTTAACCAAAACATTTTGGGCCTCACTTATTGTATAAGTCCCTCTGCTTTAAAAGAAAACCTCGGCGCGATCGCCATTTTAAACGAAAAAATCATTTGGGCCTACCCTCGTGTTATAAGCCCCACTCTTTTTCCTTTAAACCTTTTTGGGCCTCTTGAGAGAGTGTAAGACCCATCCCTTTGTACAGAAAACCATTTTGGGCCCCAGTCACTTGTATAAGTCCCGCTGTACAAAGTCAAACAGTGCGCTCACTGATAAAACCCTGGGCCTCTTCTTGAGCTGTAAGCCCCAAATCTTTCTTTTTCAAAGCACTTTCTCCTTTGATTTTGAATATACTGTTGTTTTCAATCTTTCTTTGTTGAAAAACTAACCAAACAGCATGGAAGCACTACAACCGAGTAAGTGGTTATCGCTTTCATTTACTGTTTTCATATTATAAACTGTATTGTGGGGCTGCTCACTGTAAGTCTCCTTTCATAAACTCATATCTACTGTGTAATAATAGTATAGATATTTAGAGTTTCCCCGGAAACTACGTCTAGAACTAGGTGACGCCGTTTCACTTATTCGTAGAAATAGACGCCTAGATCCCCAATAGGAGCACCAGATACAGTCTTCTCTTCGGCTGTCCTCCTTTGGAATCGTCAAGAAGCTCTACTCCCCAAGATGAATGTATTCTCCGTGAATGGTATCTTTGAGTTTCTTCCAAATTCTCGAACTTTCCTGACTTGATCTATTCCTTGTGGATAGCTTGCCTTGAATGTCTCGGGGTTTGGGTACCCACTACGGTCATAATCTTGGACCTTAACTAAGGAACCCTCTTTAAAGGTTAAAAGTCGCTGGATAGTAAACCTTGCATGTTTACCAGTGGTTTTTATCTTTAAAAGAGTTATCTCTCCTAATGGAAAGGAGATGATAAGACCCACGGGCTTCTTAAAAGCATCGACCTCCTCTTGGGCATTATTCAAGGACACTACGGCTTCTTAGAAGTATTCACAGCCTCCTCTTAGGCTTCGTATAATGATCTCTTCCTCCGGGAATGATAGCCTCCTCTTGGGCTTCGTACAAGGACCCGTCGGCTTCTTAAAAGTTTCCAGCCTCCTCTTGGGCTTCGTACAAATTGTCCCGACGACCTCCTAGAGGTATAGGAACATAACCTAGTCATCCTCATAGAACAGTCCTTTCATAGAGTCTACTACTGTTTCTCACAGCATAGTACAAATGATAAAAGTCTAGACACGGACAGTCTAACTTCCTTGAGTCTCAAAGACATTCTTAAGCACCCTTCGTTAAATAGGAAGGAAACCCGCAGACTCGGACAGTCTCGACACCCTTTGGATTTCGTGTTTCCTCAAAGAGAAGGAAATATCCCTGATCCTCAAATCAAACCCCTGGTACAGTGTTACTCATATAAGAACTGATTTTCTCTTTTAAAATCAGTATATTGGATCTGTCACTCAACTGAAACAGTTACAATAGCCTCCATCTCGGGCTTCGTACGAGATACCAAAATTCTCCCCAGTGGAATCAAAACAACCTTTTCGCCTATCTCTCGGGCTTTGTACGAGATACAAAAACACTCTCTTACTGAGTATAAAAGATTCTCCAACTGAGTCAACTCTTTGCTAGCCTCCTCTTAGGCTTTGTATAACGATATGCCCCACTGGGTCGAACCCTTTTAGCCTCTTTCTCGGGCTTTGTACGAGACACAAAATAACCTTCTCTTAGGCTTTGTATAATGATTTTCCTAGCGGAAATTAGCCTCCTCTTAGGCTTTATATAAGAAAACCACTGGTTAATCCAATTAACCTTTTAGCATCAAAGTTGTGCCTCGTTCACAGTATACAAACATCAACAACTCCTTCCCCTTCATCTAATCGCTGTAAGCGGCAAGCCTCTGGATCATCTACATCCATGCCACTGTCCCTCTTTTAGCATGAGAAATTCCTAAGGAAAGATGGCATTGCTCTACACTGAGTTAAAGTCTTCTCCTTCAGGTTAAAACCCTTTCTCCGGAAATTATGGCATTGATCGGATCCGCGTATCCCAGTTAAAGTAATTCTCCTTCTCCCCTCTTTAGAGATGACAAATTCTCTCTAAAGTCAAGGTCATTCAGCTTCACGTCTTGGGCTTTGAACAAGACACAAATAGACCTTTCAGCTTCACATCTTGGGCTTTGAACAAGATTCAAATCACCTTTCGCTTCATGTCTTGGGCTTTGAACAAGACACCAAAAACCAATTTCCTTCCATAGAATAGGAGGAACTACGAATGCTCTGATTTCCCTGTTTCGGTAAACGGGAATACGTAGGCATAAGATCGAAAGAAAAGATCTTAGCGAGCGCAATCAACAAAAAACCCAAATCCCATATCTCCATCAATCAAAAGCAGTATTTCAAAAGCATCAGTCCTAACATTCTAATCCTTGTTCCCCGCCAGAAACCTTCTGCCCAGGTAAAAGAAAGAAAGAAAACAGTATTGGCGAAAATACAAATAACCAGTACAAAGGCCCCCCCACATTGATAGCATCCGTAACCTAACAGGCCGCTGTTTAAACTCAGTATGCAAGCAGGGTTAATTGGAGACATCTATTTCCCTTCCTTATTCAGCTCAAAATAGGATAAAAAATGAATCGACCTGTAGTTAAAGCTCAAACCGCAGAGAGCGACCAGCGCTTAAGAACCGCGTCCAAAATCGCTCGCTACACCAAGGAACTGGTCTAAGTTTCTGATGTAAACTTCCCCTCGATCTTGGTTTCCTACCAAGGATCTGGTCTCAGTTTCTAAAATAAACTTCCCCTCGATCTTGGTTTCCTACCAAGGAACTGGTCTAAGTTTCTGATGTAAACTTCCCCTCGATCTTGGTTTCCTACCAAGGATCTGGTCTAAGTTTCTTTTGTCAATAAACTTTATTGACAAGGGATGCTATTCGTAGCGGTTTTCCTCAAACTTCTCGCCGAATTTTCTTGGGGAGATGCCATTTGATGGGAAAAAGAATGATGTCAGACTTGCTGGGGAACCCAGTCGTCTGAGCTGTAGAGGTGTACAAACTTCTCTGTTGAAGATGCCATTTGTTGACTCTATCTGGGGAAAGTGAGTTTCTTGAGAGACTACTTCCGTTTGGGGTTTTACATCATACTTTTCTCGGGGTCTTCCAGGAGAAATGTCATATGATGGGATCCAATTTTGAGGTGCCGATGACCTTTTCATCAGTGGTTTTCTTTTTCGGAGAAAAACTACTGTATTGCCGAATCTCTGATTAAGAGCCTTTCTCTGGGGATTTTTCTTAATCTGATAAAGCAAAAATATCATCTTCAATGGCGAAGAGTGACATCGGCTGAAGGTTCTCTGGTCTGTAGAGGTTCAAGTTATCAAAGTGGTCAAGGACCCAACTTCAATCCAGAAATAAACTGGAGGAGAGATTATTCAGATGCAACATTTCCTGACGAGGAAAGAACTGACAACTCGATTGAGAGGACTGTTATCACTAGGGGATAAAACCGACTAGAGTGATAGTGATGCAATATGAAATGTGAATGCAAATTAATAATGCATGATGTATGTATGTATATGTTGACAAAACTGACGCGACATACAAACTAAAAGATGAACATGACTGGATACTCGGCCATCACGAGGTGAAGAAGTATCGATGGTTCAAGATAGCAATTCGGCCTTGCTTAGGAGAAACGGTCCCTGTTGGGAACCATGTTGGTCGGGCTTAGGTGATGAGACCTCGGCCGAAGATGTCAGACGGAGTATTCGCATCTGTCATAACTGATCCTTTGTTCAGGCGCACTAGTTTAGAAGGAGTACTTTGATTCTGCACTTTAAGGTTTGATTACTTTTGGAGAAGCAACCGATGTTCTTCTAATGTTCAACAGTCAAAAGAAATTGCCAACTTTATTTTGAAAGCAGAAAAAGTTTTACAAGTAAATTCATTTTTTGTTTTATTTCAAGAATCGTTGATCATGTTAAAAACATCATTCTGTAAAGCTAAAACAAACATGAATTGCCAATAAAAGCACAAGGGCTCAAATTTTATTGATAAGATGGAAATCAGCTAAACACGTGATTCCATAGAGCATTTACAAAGTTAGAAAATGGTAATTTACAGGGAAAAGGGCTACGTTAAAACATAACGACCGTTATCCTTCTACCAACTTTGAATTCTAGACATCCCGAGCTTCTGTCGAAGATGGCCTTGACTGGAGTTTTCCTGACGGATGATGTAACTGCTGCTGAGGGAATTTCCCCTTTGTTGAACATAGTTACTTGCCATTATCCCTAACCTTTTCCTGGATTGTACTGTGATGTTTCCAATCCACCGGGATGATTTTTGATCATGTCTCTAATTTTTGCCTGGACCGCCCTTTCGGGTTTGCAATCCACCGAGACGTTTTTTTAGGCGAAGTATTTCTTGACTACATCAACATTTGTGGGGTAGGAAAATTCTTCTCCGTCCATGGTTGCAAGTCTCAAAGCGCCGCCTGAGAAAGCTTTCGTGACCACATAGGGGCCGTCATAATTCGGAGTCCACTTGCCCCGAGTATCAGTGAGAAATGATTGTATCTTCTTGAGCACAAGGTCTCCTTTTCTGAAGATGCGAGGTCGGAGCTTTTTGTCAAACGCCTTCTTCATTCTCTGTTGATTCAACTGACCTTGGCATAGTGCCGTGATTCGCCTCTCTTCGATCAAATTGAGTTCGTCATGTCGACTTTGACACCATTCAGCTTCTGTAAGCTTAGCTTCCATCAATACCAGGATTGATGGGATCTCTACTTCTATGGGGAGCACTGCTTCCATGCTGAAATTCTGGTATCAGACGAGTGATGTTAAGGTGCGATGTCACAACAACACACTCTGCACAATGGACAGCAATAACAGTAAAATAACACCAAGAATTGTTGACCCTGTTCGGTTACAACCAACCTACTCTGGGGGCTACCAAGCCAGGGATGGAATTCACTACTTTTAGATATAATTTACAGACTCAACAACCCGTTGACAATCTCCTAAACTTATACTCTACTAATGACTTCCTACCTAAGAAACCACTTAGGTATGAGAACACCACTCAATCCCTTACAAACTCTCAAAGAGACCACTTTGAGTAACCTTGATCTTACTTCACAGCTTCGATCAAGCAACCACTCTCTATTGCTTCACAGCTTCTAGAGAGGACAGAATACGACACAGCAATTCACCCTAGAATTCTGGTTACACAACTCGTACAAAATACTCAAGACACTCATCCTATGCTCTTGATCTTCTCTCTGTATTTCTGTCGCTTTTTCCTTTGGTCTTGTACGCTTTATATAGCTCCTTGAATTGGTCTTGGACTTGCTACAATATCTCCCAGATTTGTTATTTAAAACTGAATATTTAAAACAGATTTTCTCCTAAAATCTTTTTAAGTCTTCAACCTTTTAAATCTCCTACAAATCTGCAACTGATCTCCTATGCAGCAGCAAATATCTATCCCAAGATATTCGCATCCAATGAGACCGCTTGCTCTCCACAATTCCAGCTAATACGCAACCCTAACAACATCACAGCCTGCTGTTGTTAATTCTGCAGACCTGATGTCACAACATCACCTATGTGACATCAGACATCCAACTTCAGCTATTAATTACTTAACACAGCCCAGTGTTAAGATTTCAATGTTACAACATCAGCACCTTGACATCAACATTGAACATACTCTATTTTACCAAAATTCCAGCCAATCCAACAACTAACAATCTCCCCCTTTGGCTAATTTTGGCTAAAACAATCTCTGCACTCTGCATCTTCAGAGACTTCAGCAGCGGAAAAACTTCAATAATTTGAAACTCTCATCAATAGCAGCAGTTTGACAATTTTCATAGTCTTCAACACTTGTTATGCTGCAGCACCATCTTCATTATTGACAACAGCCAATTGGTGCTCCCCCTCTAAAATATGAACCAACATCACAGCTGTTCAGTAGCTCACAATGTGCAGCACTTTTCTCCCCCTTTATATCTTCTTGGCTGCACTCTTCAAATTTATCTCCCCCTTAATATCTGCATCACAATCATTTTGTAGTATTTGGCATTCTTTGACCTTGTTTGTTAATTCTCTTGGCTCTTTCTCCCCCTTTTTAGCCACAATTAGGCAAACAGCCCTATAAACTATAGTCAGTAATCCCTAGCTCTCATTGCTAGCCTCACACTTAGCAACCAGGCAAAACAAATCATAGAAGGAAACTAAAAACACAAACAGGTGCCAAAAACAGCACAATATTCAAATTACATAAACAATCACATTCAGTGCTGAAACAAAGACAACAAATAAAGCTAACACTACTAAATAAGAAGGCAAACATTAAAAGCTTGAATTATCAGAGCTGAGATCATCATTATCTTCTTCATCACCAGGTCTATCATCAACATCCTTCCTTGTGTTGACTGCTTCACCTTTCTTTGCTGCCAATCTCAGTGTCATGACAAGTCTTTCAAATTTTTATTTCCTTTCAGTACTAACTCTTATGACTTCATCTAACTCCTTGCAAGCCTCCTCTAGTTCTATAACCAACCCAGTCTTGGCTGGTGACTGTTGTGATGTTGAAGCAGATGTCTTGACACTGTCAGAAACATGTTTCACTTCAAATAACTTGGAATGGACTGACAAGGCAGGCTTCCTTTTGCAAGCAACATCTGGATGCTGTAGAATTCCAGGATGTTGAGATAAGATAATCCTACAAATGAGAGAGGGAAAAGCAATGGGCATCTTCACAGCATTTGTAGCAACATGCTTAATAGTATGATCATAGATGTAGGAGCCATAGTCAATTCTTTGCTTTGTCCCTACTGCATAAATTATCTTCCCCAATCCAGCAGAAATTGTGGTCTTGTGACTAGTAGGAACCCAGTTGACAACTCCTATTCTGTGCAGAATAGCATATGTGACACTCAACAAACTGGCTAACAACTTTCCTTTTTCGGGCCAAACATCTACCTAACCACCAGTGATTTCTTTGCATATAACATTGTTGGAGACTTCTAATTCTCCATAATCTTCCTCACTTCTTCCTAAGTAGGCATTGATCACTTTAGGAGAGAACCAGACACACTTACCCCTGATGGTAACTCTTCTGAAGGTTAGGCTCTTGCTGTCATTTATAGATTCAGGGATATTAACTATGAATTCTCTGACCAGTCTATCATAGCAATTAGTCAACCCTGACGTAGTCCTTATGAGACCAGCAGCCTTAATTAGGTCTACAATTTCAGTAGACTCTAAGTCTTCTGCTACTACCTCTCTTTCCAGTGTTATCCTTCTTTGGTTCACACAATTCCACATGGATGCACAGTGAGATGAGACAGGTGCTTGATTAGTAGCTGGGTTGATGTCTTGAGCATCACTCTCAGAATCTGACTCTTCCCTGATTCTCCTCTTCTTGCCAGACCTGGCAACTTTGGTCCACGATTTCGGAGAGTCTATAACTGAAGTCCTTTTCTTATCCTTCCTTCTTCCAATTCTATCATCATCAGATGAGTCCTCAATCTCTATAACCTTAACTTGTTCCTTCCCTTTACCCCTATGACTTTCATTCCTAGGGGACGATGTTCTGACATCAAAGCTGACATCAGTGTCATCAGGATCTTCACCTTCAGCTTCTTGACTCAGGGCCTATCTTTGAAGATTTTTGTCCTCACCTTGAGAGTCGACCTGTTCAGCAGGCATTTGCCTTAAAGGGACATAAATCCCTTTCACCCATATCCCCTTCTCAAGGATTTTGGTGGCAAGCTGTTCCAAATGCATGTCTACATCAAACTTCTCCTCAACAGGTTGAGAGGATGATGACCTAGCTTCAGTTTTATTCACCGTTGTTGAGGGTTTAGGGTTACCTGACTCGGGAAGAGCAATAGAAGTGCGTTCTTCGGAAGAACCCCTAGTTCGTACCTGCTCAGAGTTCTTGGAAGGGAAAGACATCATTCCTTTGTAACAGACTAGGTTTAGATAAGAACTTTCTATTTTGTTGAGATTTAGGGAGATGAAACGTTGCGATGAGAATGCTTTGGTAAGTCTTGATGTAGTATCAATATGGTAAGGCGCCTGATTTTGAATACTCTTTAAAGACCAATTACTAATTTTCTCCCTCCATAAAGACTTTCCTTTTAAACAATTCACATCAGGACTCATTAACTCTTAGTGACCTTTCAGCATCCTGATGTCATAGTCTGATGTTATAACATCAACTTGAACATCATTAGTTAAATTTCCTTCAAGAGAAATCCATTGATAGCAGTTGTCTTTGGTTCTGGCACCCTTCATGACAATCTGATTATGCTCATCAGAAACCACACACTCATGCTTAGTGTAGTTTACCTTGTAACCTTCATCACACAACTGGCTTATGCTGATCAATTTGCATTTAAACCACTGACAAACAGGACATTGTCAAGTTCAGGTCTACCATCACCTTTCATTTTCCCAACTCCTGCAACAATACCTATTTCTCCATTGCCAAATATAACCTCATGAGAGGGACAATGACTGACTTCAGTAAACATGGATCTACATCCAGACATGTGTTTGGAACATCCACTGTCAAAATACCATGTTCCTTCTTTAAACTCTCTATCAGCCATGTGAGCCAATAAGCACTTCACCTTCTCCTTAGGTACCCATTGTTTAACAACTTTGGGCATGTACTCTCTCCATCTGTTTTGAGGTTGAGGGTATCCATGCAGCTTGTAGCAAGAGTACTGCATATGTCCAAACTTTCCACAATAATAGCATCTCACCCTTTCATCTCTGAATCTTCTTCCATGATGAGATTGCTTAGGCTGCCATCCATAATGTGGTCTCCTCCTACCATAACTGCCCTGCCATCTATTATGCTGGTATCTTCTCCCATAAGAAGGCTGAGAATGCTGTTTCCTGGATTGTCTCCCATGATGGTGTGGTTTTCTTCTTCCATGAGGAACAACATTGGTGTATCCATATCCATAACCATACCAGTTGTCCTGATGTTGAGACACCTGATGAGACATGTGCTGTTTGAACTGAACAGCTTGCATGCTCTCGTGGTATTGTGGGGGCATATACTGACTAGCTCCTTGTGGCTGCTTTCTCTTCTGATAGGGACCAGTCTTCTTCTCAATCTTCTTAGGTTGTGAAACATCAGCCTTCTTAGGGGTAGGATCCTGCTTCTTTGGCTGATGTTGAGATGAAAGTTATGACACTTCCTTCTTTGAACCTGAAGTGCTTTCTTCTGAAGTTCCCTTATCCTCAGTCACATAACCTATCCCAGCTTTGTCTCCAGCAGCTTTTTTTGACTGAAGGATATTGTCAAGTGTGTCTGTATCACAGCTCAGCATCCTAACAGACTTGATCATTTGATCAAGGTGGGCTCTAACTAGCACCACTTCATTTTCCAAATCAGTCTTTTCATTTACTAGCTGAGCAATCTGTTGCTTGTAGCACTTGTTTTCTTAACAAATCTCAGCACTTTTTAAACACAGCTCTTGATAGGTAGATGCTAACTCCTCATAAGTTACTTCTCCATCACTAGAATCATCATCAGAAACCACAGCTCCTATTAAAGCTCTCACATGCTTTGCTGACTCGCCTTCACTTTCACTATCAGAGTCAGACCAGGAAACTGTCATGCCCTTCTTCTGCTTTTTCAAGAAGGTGGGATATTCTTTCTTGACATGTCCATACCCTTCACACTCAAAGCACTGAACTCCTTTATCTTGGGTAGTTTTCTCTTCATCCTTCTTGCTGGTGTCAGAAGTCATGTTCTTGACATTAGGCCTGGAGTTATTGTTCATTCTCTTGAACACTTTGGTGAACTGTCTTCCCAACATAACTATGGCCTGAGATAGATCCTCCTGAGATTCAGAACTCTTTCCTTTTTCTTCTGCATCATTTGACACCAAGGCTATACTTTTTGGCTTCTTTTCTGGTTCTTCCTCATTCAACCCAAGCTCAAAAGTTTGAAGAGATCCAATGAGCTCATCAACCCTCATCTTGCTAATGTCTTGTGATTCTTCAATGGCAGTTACCTTTATCTTATACTTCTTAAATAGTGTATCACCCCAAAATTTTCCCTACCTTTTTCTGGCTTATGTTTCTTTCTCATTTTGCATCTTTAGGTCATAACTTCATAATCGTTCATTTGCATTGGATTCCTAAGACATGTGATCAAGGCATCTTCCTTTGGTTGGAGTTTTCCGTATTCAGAAGATCCAACAAGCATCATGTTCATCCGCTTCAAAATTTCTCAAGAAGCATCAAGAGATTAGGGTTTCATTGGGCAAGCTGTGAATTAGGGTTTGAATCCTTCTCAGTATCTCAAGAGCATTGGTTCCAGTGGTTGACTTCTCGGGCAGCGTGTTTCCAAGGTTGAGTTGTGGACTTCATCAGGTTGTCAAGCAAGGGTTCATGTGAGGATTCATTTGATCAAAGATTCAGAGGATGTTTGATTTAGTTGTTTTGTTTCAGTGGCAAGATTGTTCAGTGGTAGCTGTGACCATTTTATCAGAGGCTTGTGAAAAGTTTGTGATTGGTCCTGAATTCATCTGGTTATCCATTTTCCATCCATGGTCCATATCCATTTCCACTTTTGTTATCCACTTTGTAATAATCCATTTCAAGCCCGTTTTTTATTCACTTTATCCAAAATATTCATCCATTATCCAATTTAAAAGCCCATATCCATTTTTTTTTTATGAAAAACAATTATCCACATAACCATTTTTCCATAACCTTTTCTTAAACCATTTTCTAAACCATTTCCATTTAGTCCCATTTATCCATAAAAATCCATATCCAATTTAATTCCCATTTTCATTCATATCCACCTTTTATATTCAAAATCCTTTTTTCAATTTTATCCATTCAACATATAATCTTTTATTTCCCTAAACTATTTCAATGTCCAAGAGTTTCAAGTTCATCAAAGCCCAATGACATTCAAAGCAAAAATCCATTTATTTTTCATTACAAAAATATCCAAAAAAATATCATCATTGAAGTCATATTACAAAGTCTCCGCATCATGACCTTGCCTTGCCACGTTCTGCTATCAACAGCAACAAAACAAGCTCCACCAGCCTCCCCAAAGACCTGCGCACTGTACCAGACCGAAAGCAACTCCACATGCTGCAAATGACTCCAAAACCTGCAATAATACCACGCCAAGCAACCTAGCCCAAGGACCAAAAAGACCAGCTACAATACCTCTCAATCGTACAACAAAAGTCTGCATCACACCACCTGCGAATTTGTACACCAAAATTTATGCACAAAGCCTCATGCCATGCGCGACAACATCTGCAAAATTATAAGGCAAAACCAACAATAAGGACAGCAACAATAAGACAATTTGTACCAGAAACTTAATTGAGAAGTTTGGTTTTCTTGAATTTAAAGAGAAGAAAAAGGGAGAGAGCAGGACATTTTTTTTTTAAAAACAAAACAAATTTTCTTCATCTGTTTTCAATCTCAGAGCCTCTCCTTCAACAACCCAAAAATCTCTCCTCTTCTTAAACTACAATCTTCGACCCAACCTTCCATCTTGAACCCTCACAACCATTTTTTACCTCCCACATCTTTTCTCTCTGCTTCAAACATTTCTTCCTCCTAATTTCTCAAAAAACCACTCTCAAATCGAACCAGAATCAATGAGGGAAGAAGAAGATTGAAACCACCGTTCCAAAACTCACAAGTCCTTCATATTAACAACCGAAACCCATCATTCTCGGACCAACAGACAAAACAGAACAGAAAGTGAAGAAGAAGAGTTCACCAACATACGCAGCTGAATTGAGTAGAAGAAGGAGAAGGTAGAACGTAAAGCAAAAGCGAGAATCAAACGAGTTTCGTACCTTTAAGTATTGTAGAGTTCGATTCGTCTTTATCGTCGCGATCAGTAATCTCTTTTCGAGCTTTATTCTTGTATGTGCGGAACATTGTTTGTGTGTTAATGCTTTTGATTTGCAATTCATAGCTTGATTGATTATTGTTGATTAGAGATAGGCATGTTGTTGTATTGTTTCTGATTCATTGCGTCTGAGCCTTGTGAGCGAGTGGTTGGTGTGGCGAAGGGCGAACGAAAGGAGAGGTAGAGCGGAGGTGATATGGTGATGTTTGTCGAAGAAGATGGTTTTGGCTGGAGAAAGGGAAGGGATGAGAGCGCGCAGTGAGAAGGTTGAGAAAGAAGAGGATGAATCTGTAAGAGAGGAGATGAGGCGCAGTGTATTGGTTTGTAAGTTAAAGTTTCTGGGCAATACAAACCAGGCCTGGGCCCATTCGAATTTTGCTTTCCCCACTCCCAGAAACAATAACGCACCCCTAGCCTCCTGATTCAATTTCTTGGGCCTAAGGCCAGGAGGCCCATGTCCAGCCTGATATTCATACTAGTCCACACGCTTTCCTGCACCCCTCTTTGCCTTTTTTTTCTTTTTAATTGATTAATTGTTTTGTAATTAATTTTAGAAATGATTTTGGTTTTAATTAGATTAGAATTAATCTTGTTTTTTAATTAAATTTTAATTTGGTTTTAATTAGATTAGAGGTTAATATTTTAGAACTTAGACTTTAATTTAGAACTTTAATTAGGTTTAGATTTTAGAATTAGATTTTTAATTGGAAATTAACTCTTAATTTGGCTTTGATTATTTCTTTTTAATTAGATTTTAATTAGAGTTTAGAATTTAATTTTATTTTAACTTGAATTAATTTTAGGTTTATTTTTAACTAGTTCTTTTTATTTAGATTTTAATCTTGATTTTATCTTGGATATTCTTGACTAATTGTTGATCTTGATTAATTTCTGTTTAATTCCTGATTTTCTATTTGTACTTGAATTTCTTCTAACTTGGTTTCATATTCGATTTTCCTTTGTGATTGAGCTGTCTGATGTTTACTTGTTGATTACTCTGTATTCACATGCTTCCTTAAGGCTCCTAGTCCGACTTAATTTCTAATTAAGCTCGGAGTAGGATAGACATTAGGCTCTCAATCCAAGCATGACAACATTAGGTAGATTGCTTCCTAATCCTGACCTTAGGGCCATTTTGCATGATAACTTGTAGGATAAAGCTTCCTCTTTTCTCTCGCACTCGTGCGATCGAGACTAGTTAGACTCCTCTCTTTTCTCTCGCACCCTTGCGATTGAGACTGTTCCTTTCTTTCGTAGTACCACGAACTACGAACGCTCTGATTTCCTCTCTCTGGATAGATTGAGGATACGTAGGCACGAGGATCCCTATCCTTGGTGAGCACACTAACAACTAACTTCTCCTTCCTCTTTTAAGCTTTCATACTTGTGTTTGCTTTAGCATTTGAGATGCTCATTTCTTCTCTCACTCTTTCTCATCCCTTGGATCTCAAGACTTGTTCATGTCTTGGATTCTTTCCCTTTAGAGCTACCTAGTCTAACTTAATTTTTGATTAAGCTTGGAGTAGGATTAGCATTAGGTTTTAGTTAGTCTTTTCTTCTAAACCTCACTAACCATAGGACATCCATGCATGATAACATTAGGACTCTTAGTTTCCCTTTAGAGTTTCCTTTGTGTCGTCTCTCTTCTCATCTCAAAATAAAAGTAAAAGACACTTAATAAAGGTTAACGTGTATTGCGCTCGAGCCTTCTATGTAGGAAGTGGGGAACGAGGGGCCTCCTCTCATTCTCCTAGGATACCTAGTGTACGTCCTGTTGGGGACGACGTGCGAAGTATTCGTTCCTGTATTTAAGACTTTGGTTCAATGCAAGTTACAAATAACTGTAAAAGACACTTCTTGTTTAAAAAAACTTAAAACCAACAATAACGTCTTTCCTTCGGGAATTCTTTTCTTATCTCACTCACTCTCAGCGTACGAACGTGCTTCTACTTGTTCTCTTGCAAGATGGTAACGCACTCGGACCAGTGAGCATGCAACACCTGAGCTAGAACTGAAATTCTGGTACAGATATGTGATGTCAGGTGCAATGTCACAACATCAAACTCTGTTGCATGAACAAGACAATAAAGACAGACTATGAACACAAACAATTGTTCACCCAGTTCGGTTCAACCAACCTATATCTGGGGGCATACCAAGCCAGGAAGGAAGTTCACTATTAGTAGTATCAAATTACAGACTCAACAGGCCAGTTGACAATCTACCTAATTTAATCCCTACCCAATGACCCTTCTACCTAAGTCCTCCCTAGGTAAGAGACTCCATCTCACTTCCAATCAATTCAATGATGTCTAGTAGTCAACTACACCGTCACTGCATCAACAGCTTGATTTCCTAATCTTTTTTATCACATAGACTTTGGAAGACACACTTCCATGACACCCCTTTGGAGTTGCTTCAAAGCTTCCTCCAAGAACATACCCAAACTCATTACCTACAGGTTTCTGAGTTAACCACAGTGACCATCTCACAACCCGAGTGGTTCACATAGACAAAGCATTCAATTTATAATATAATCCCAACTGGATTTGGGCCTTCAAATCATATCCAATCTTCTGCTACATATCTACAACAGATTCTGCTATCAATTGGATCTTCAATCAAATCTTCAATTTAAATCTTCAATAATTAACTCTAAATTTTCTCCATATCTTTATGCATTAAATTCAGCTCCAATATTATGTAACTTTTAAATCTTCTCTTTAAATCAGCTGCAAGATCTTCTCCACACAAATAGGAACAATCTTCTCCACACAAATAGGAACAATCTTCTCCACATAAATAGGAACAATTCTCCATGTCCATTTGCACAAAAATAGTAACAAACTATTCTCCACAAGATATGCAGAATTAATTGTATCAGAATAGATCTTCTCCAATAAATTCGCATCCAATCTAACTAACAGATCTTATCCTTAACAAACTTGCACATGCGCAGCCCTAAAACTTATCAAACTGATGTTCTGTCATCTGATGTTATGACATCGGGTTTGACATCAGCACAAAACTGCAACCCTTAAAAACTTAACATAACCAGAATATTAACTAAACATAACAAGGCTGTTAAAAGCTCATGTTGAAACATCAACCATGACATCAACATTGTTTTACCAAAATTCTAGCCAACTACAAGAATTAACAATCTCCCCCTTTGGCTAATTTTGGCTAAAACAATTTCAGCCTACATCAGAACAACTTGCAGCAGAAACGAACACTTTCACATCAGTATACGAACACTTTCACATCAGCATAGGGAAAACTCCCCCTCAAACCAAGAACCAGCTCACAGCTGTTCAAACACTCTCCCCCTCAACTGCTGCACCATATCAGAAAAGGCTTCACAACCACACCTTGGTAACCACTGGGCTAACTCTCCCCCTTTTTAGCCATAATTGGACAAACTCTGAACATAGCAGCAAGCACAAAAAAATTCCAAAGGCAAACTCTGAATCATCCAACCAATATACTCAGAACAAAACCCAGACTTAGCAGCTACTACTTTCAATGATCAGCAGAGATAAGATCAACTCCCCCTATCTAAGATAACCAGTGCACCTTTGCAAAAAGAACACCTTAAATGAATGGAAAACATAAGACTCATCTTCATGTCTCCAAGAGCGCACCCTCTGTTCAACACACCTTCTTAATGCATTCACTTAATGCTTGATCCTCAAACAATCCAAATACCAAAGCTCACATGATTCCCTCTTGGTTTGTTATCTTTTCATGCTCCAAAACTCACATCTTGCCAAGCTGATCAACTTCTCTCTGTAATATCCACAGGAATGATCACAATGAACTCCTTGATCATAACACAGTCAATCCCTATCATTCAAACCTGATCTACTTCAATCTTCACTACATTCTCCATCCAAGGCAGACCTTCTACTTCATCATTCTCCCGTATGACTATGTAGACGCTCCTTAGGCATAATGTAGGCACCAAGCTCCCGAACCAGAGCATAATCATCCTTCACCAAGGATATCCAACCAAATAATGTCCCAACACAAGTTAGAACATCTGCCACACACCAAGTAATCATCACCATGATTCTTGATATGCTCCACCAACTGGACTTACTATTGCATAGTAATCCAAAGACCTAGAGACTTAAACTCTCATCCACCTTCAAGAAGAATAATCTCCTTGAGTCTTCAACTCATCACCCTTCTGCCCAAGAGTAACTTGTTCCAAGACAAACCTCAATAATAACCAGTTGCCACACTCTGATTATCTTGATTCTTAGAATCCACTTCTGAGATCAACCAAATGCCACAGTTTGATCACCTCATTCATGAATCCTCATATGAAAAAGCCAACTGCCACAAATTGTATTCTTCACATTTGTCAAAATTCTCACAAAGATATCCTGATCTACCCACTGAAATTGATCTTCAAATCACATGTTCCTCTTGCTTACACTTAGAATCTCTAAGTCATGTAATATCTTCTCAAACCACAGCTCCTGCAAACTGTATGAGACAGACCTTTTTGAAGCATCCATAACTTCCATTACTGTAGATCACCTCTATCTTAAGCTGATGTGCCACATCACCAGCTGAGACTTCTGATGTTAAGCTAGATGACAGAACATTATGACATCCAACTGTTGAATTCAGCTCTTCCTTCTGCCACTCAAAAGTACCTCCTCCCTTTGCAGAAACAGATTTCCATGCTCCCATAGACTTGATTCAACAATCAAGTTTGAGTAGACAACCTCCATCCTGCTCAAAAACTCCAAAGACTTCAAACCTACCACATCTGAATCTTCAGAAAATAAGTAGTTCAAGCCTACCCCATAGCTATACCAAAGAATGCCACTTCCCTTAGTAGAGCCGTCAGTAGAAAGCCAGAGATAACTGCCACTTATCCTCGACCTTCACAACCAGAGCCAACACCGTGCTCCACACCACTTAGATCAGAAACTGACCCAAGCTGCAACCATCAAGATTATACTATCTTCATGGTCTTCCATCTTCATCTTATCAACTTCCAAGATTAGACCAACAAAACTGCAGTAACTTGCATAACACACTCTTCCAGATAACTGCCAAGCTCCCAACATGGTTTTTACAAATAGCCAGCAGATGATGCTCACTTCTTCATTCACACACTTCTGATACAGTCAGCTGATAAGGCTACCTCAGGTTGTCATCTACAAATACCAAGCTTCTCCATCATGGCCACACAAAAATATCCAGATTGTAGATTTGCATAATCCTCTAGACAAATACTAAGTCTCCTGTCAAAGTATTTACCCTCATGCACAACATCACTAATAGATAGATACTAAGTCTCCCGTTAAAGTATCTACTATTAAACAGAAAAAGATTACCTTCTCACACAAGGCATTCTTTTCTGCACACTTCTGGCACTAGCTGATCCCTCTTTTATAAATTTACACCACTGATCACTCCTGAAACTCCACCATGAGCACAACTAACTTCCTTGGTTGAAAAAGCAATGATGTTTCAACATCAGTTCCGTCATCAGTCTAAATCACATTAACCATTTACTATGGCTTTGGAGACAACAACCACAGTAATCCACACACATCTCTTGCAAGGGACACAAGATGATCGACCATCAGCACCTGATCAACCTTCACACAAGTAAGAGCCTGCATCCTCTACATCTCAAGAATCTTCTTCTCAACCTTCTGATGTTCAAACCTTCTATCTGTCTTTGAGATGTTGAATGCCATCCTTCTGCACCTAAAGAGGAGATTCCCTCTAACAAGTTTCTGAAAACAATCAATGACTGGTCATCTAATATGCTTCTCCCAACACTTGAACCTACAAGGATGCCCTTCAATCCTTGCAAAAAAAAAAGTTCCATTATGTGAGGACACCACATAACTGAACTCCAGCTTTAGAGGAAACTTCTCATGCAGATACCAGGGAACCATAATCCTTTGAAAAAAACACCAACTTCTCCTTGCACAAATCTGAAATGCTCATCCTATGGTTGGTACACACATATAACTCCTTTCACATAGAATCTGCTCCATGGCCATAAACAAGATTGCAAACAACTGGCTGCTTTGAACAGAAGGAACTTTCAGATAACAGAGAAAATGTCCTTGACATTTGAGCTTGACCTTCACAAAAACAAACAGCCTTTGAACACCTACTCACTTGGATCCGAAATACACTAATCCAATGAGTGACACTATATTGATCATCTCTTGACCAACATACATATCTAAGACATGTTTCTTGAAGGAAACTTCTTAGACACACAACCCAGATGCCTCCTCTTCCAAGCCAGGAGTAGGTTCCAAACAGATGTGATCAATACATATTTGTTTAGCCCCCAAGCATCTGTTATGTCATACCTTTATCCAACAAGATTCTGTAAAATTTGCTGGTTTTATGTTCCAACATCTGGTAGGACATAAGTTCTCTTCACAAGAAACACACCAAAAGATCCTTTAACACAGCCCAGAGATTGACCTTGTAAGGTTGGAGGCAAGAATAAATTGCTTCTTTCTTCAGACCTCTTTTCAACAAGCTCATATAAGAGTTCCTTTATGAGTGGACTTGGGATGAACCACAAGTATCTTTGGCAACTCTAACAAGCTAGTTGAAGATATCCTCAAGTATCACCACACCATGTGATACATCTTCAGAGGAGAACAGAATGTTGCAGCCTTAACACAAAACCACCAGGAGTTTTCCATCAGATATATATATATGCAGCGGAACACACACCAGAAAACTCCTCTACAAACTTCAGGCACTGCTCCATAATCCTTGCACATCATCCCCATAAGCCAAGTGTCAACACAGTCACAACAGTAGTTCTTATGAAAAGTCCATCCTTCACTTCAAGGGATCATACAAACAACAATATGAACTTCTCCATGTTCAAACAACTTTTCAGTAGATACCACCTACCTTGCCCATGAACCAGAAAGTATCTTCCCTAGATCTCATCCAGAAACAGACAGGATGCATGCTCTGATACCAATTGAAATTCTGGTACAGACATGTGATGTCAGGTGCAATTTCACAACATCAAACTCTGTTGCATGAACAAGACAATAAAGACAGACTATGAACACAAACAATTGTTCACCCAGTTCGGTTCAACCAACCTACATCTGGGGGCATACCAAGCCAAGAAGGAAGTTCACTATTAGTAGTATCAAATTACAGACTCAACAGACCAGTTGACAATCTACCTAATTTAATCCCTACCCAATGACCCTTCTACCTAAGTCCTCCCTAGGTAAGAGACTCCATCTCACTTCCAATCAATTCAATGATGTCTAGCAGTCAACTACACCGTCATTGCATCAACAACTTGATTTCCTAATCTTTTCTATCACATAGACTTTGGAAGACACACTTCCATGACACCCCTTTGGAGTTGCTTCAAAGCTTCCTCCAAGAACATACCCAAACTCATTACCTACAGGTTTCTGAGTTAACCACAGTGACCATCTCACAACCCGAGTGGTTCACATAGACAAAGCCCTAAAGTTCTACATCTTGGACCCGTGCCTCTTCTAGATTACAAACATTCAATTTATAATATAATCCCAACTGGATTTGGGCCTTCAAATCATATCCAATCTTCTGCTACATATCTACAACAGATTCTGCTATCAATTGGATCTTCAATCAAATCTTCAATTTAAATCTTCAATAATTAACTCTAAATATTCTCCATATCTTTATGCATTAAATTCAGCTCCAATATTATGTAACTTTTAAATCTTCTCTTTAAATCAGCTGCAAGATCTTCTCCACACAAATAGGAACAATCTTCTCCACACAAATAGGAACAATCTTATCCACACAAATAGGAACAATTCTCCATGTCCATTTGCACAAAAATAGAAACAAACTATTCTCCACAAGATATGCAGAATTAATTGTATCAGAATAGATCTTCTCCAATAAATTCGCATCCAATCTAACTAACAGATCTTATCCTTAACAAACTTGCACATGCGCAGCCCTAAAACTTATCAAACTGATGTTCTGTCATCTGATGTTATGACATCGGGTTTGACATCAGCACAAAACTGCAACCCTTAAAAACTTAACATAACCAGAATGTTAACTAAACATAACAAGGTTGTTAAAAGCTCATGTTGAAACATCAACCATGACATCAACATTGTTTTACCAAAATTCTAGCCAACTACAAGAATTAACAAGAACATTAGTCGTTCCCTAAAAAACACAAACAAACCGACCCTCGTTGAGGGGAACTACGTTGCTCTGATTCTCATGTTCCCGATGAGATACGTAGGCAGTGGGGTAGGGCCCATTCGAGCACTTCTTTTATTTTCCCTACATTTGTTTCTTTTTCTTTCTCTTTTCTTTTCCGTTCCTTTCCCTTTCCAGTAGCAGTGGAGCTCCAGACTACGACACCCTTTGATCGAGACAAGCAAGCGTGGATCCCATCGGGTACGATGGACGCGAGGGGGTGCTAATACTTCCCCACGCGTAACCGACTCCCGAACCCAGTTCTCTTGGTCGCAAGACCATGCTCTTATCCTCTCCTTCAGGTTTATGCGGTGTTTCCTTTCCCTCTCTTGGGATAAATACACATTGCTGACGACTCTGTTCGGTGCCACTTTCGCGTTTGTACTTGGATGAAAATCCCGGAAGCGACAGCTGGCGACTCTGCTGGGGACCGAACCCAGAATCTTTGGTTTCCTTAGCGAGTCAATCCTAGCGCTTGTATGTCTTTCTTTCATTGGGTGTTTATTGTACTTTGCTGTATTTACTATTTTACTGTATTGCTATTTACTATATTTTTGCTTTACTGTATATTACTGTATTTACTAAATTTTTGCGTTTTCATTTCATATGATGTATTATGCTGCACTGCTGTACTGTTTTCTGTTTGGCGGGATGGGATATTCTGAGAGATAGGCCCAATACCCAGGCCTGAGTGCACTTAGGATTAGCGTGTTTCATATCCTATCGCGTTCCATCTCGGTCCGAGGAGGGAATATGAAACACAATCTGGATGTCGTTCTCTCTAGAGAATTTTGCGTTGTGGATTTCCCACGATGGTAGAGCTATCTGGAAGAGCTGCTAAGTCTGGATGACCTGTTAGGTTGACCCCTCTTTATTTTGAAGTGAATCAGCAGACGACCTCTTTGATTGGCGGTAGCATTGTATCCTTCGGGCTGAATGTGTTATTGCTTCTCAAACCTCTGAAGCTGAGGATCTTCCGTTTTGGAGAATCAGTTGAGGCCTCCTCGATTGATGATGATGCCAAACCAGAAATGGTGAACGTATCATCATTTCTCGACCTGAGAGCCCGGGATACTGAACATCCTAGTACCCACATGTGAGAGGGGCGGGTTGTTTACAGGTTTGCAGCTAACCTTGACTTTCAGCCTGCCTGGTATTCTGGTTCTCTTATCAGTGCAAACTTATCAGCCGGGTATTTCGATTATGCCGATATACTGGTATTCTGGTATTCTGATCATCCGGTATTCTGGTATTCTGGTATTCTCTTCAGAGCAGACTTATGAACTTATTCAGTCAGCAGCACAGCAGTTATTCAGAATTTGTGGAAGCTTTGATCCCATGTCTGCTGCATTCATATTGCATTGCATTTGCATCTTGCATCTTTTTGCATATCTGTCTCCGTCCTGATCAGAGTGCTCATCCATCCTTTGTCTGAACCGCAGTTGATTTCTAGACTTTCTCACCAGACTTGAATCAGCTTTTGGGGAGATCATCATGAATTCAGGGGAACAGACTCAGTTTGTAACTAGGGCCGATGTTGAATTGATGAAGAGTCAGTTGGATCAACTTGTGGAAGCTATGACAACCATGAATAGGGGAGAAGCCAATGTTCAGAGGACTTCTGTGATTGGGAATGTCATTCCACCTCCAGTGAACAATGTTGCTCAAGCTCAGCCTGTTCGAACCCCTGTTGAGGATCAAGCTATACACGAGCGTACCATCGTCCGAGATGGACATTCATCATCTCTTGATGCTGCAGATTATCAGAGTTTTGCCTTCTCTGTGCCAGATGTCAAAGGGGTAGTTTCGAAGTTGAACCCTAAGGATCCACGATCTATTGATGACGAAAGATACCGTATGCTGGAGGAAAAGATTACAACCCTGGAGAGGCGTGATACTCTTGATTTGAATGCTTCGAGAATGTGTCTGGTGCCTGGCCTTGTAATGCCTTCCAAGTTTGAGATGCCGAATTTTGAGAAATACAAAGGAGATAGTTGTCCGAGGCTACATTTGGTGATGTTCTGTAGAAGAATGACCTCACACGTCGACAATGACAAGCTTATGATTCACTGTTTCCAGGACAGTCTGAGTGGGGCATCATTGAGTTGGTATATGCAGTTGGAAATTGGTAGCATCCGATCATGGTTAGACCTAGCTAACGCCTTTGTGAAGCAGTACGATTATAATCTTGACATGGCTCCCAGCCGAATGCATTTGCAAGACTTGTCTCCAGCAAATAATGAGTCATTCAGAGGGTATGCTCAAAGATGGAGAGAGTTAGCTGCTCGTGTTCAACCGCCACTTTCGGATAGAGAATTGGTTGATTTGTTCATGGATACCTTGCAAGGGCCGTACTTGGAAAGGATGGTTGCCAATGGGGCAGCAAAATTTTCTGACCTAGTAATGGTGGGAGAACGTATCGAGAGTCTGATCAAGTGTGGAAAGCTCCAAGGCATCTCGAACTTCCAAGCTAATGAAAATGAATCAGTTTTCAGTTCTCAGGAAGAATTCGAGGAAGAAACTAGTTCCATTCAGGAATCTTCACCACCTCGTTCTCAGTGTTCAAACATATCAACTGTTCAGAGTCAACAGTCTTATGGGTCTTCATATCAGGGACAATATTCTTCTACAAATCAAAGACCTCCTCAGAGTCAACGATCATATCGCCGTCAGCCGCGTCAGCATGCCCGACAAAGACCAAGGAAGCCAGAGAGGAATTTCACTCAGTTGTCAATGTCGTATAGTCAGATGTTGCCGGATTTGATCAGAGGTGGATTAATATTGCCGAAGAAATTGAAGCCAATGCCTTTTCTATATCCACCAGGTTTTGATATCAACGCTCGTTGTGATTACCATGCTAGGGCACATGGGCATTCAACTGAAGAGTGTAAGGTGCTCAGGAGCAAAGTTCAGACACTGCTTGACTCCAACATGTTCTCATTCACGCCTCAGGGTATTCAGATCCGCGACTCTCCTTCATCCAGTTATGCGGGTTCATTAGTTCAGGTCATGGAAGAAGACACCGAGAGCAGTGGCGCAAGTTTTTATCAGACTGACTTCGATGATCAATTTTGAAGATGGCTAGTTCAGTAGCAAGTCAAGCTTGGAAAGCCCAGTTCCCCGAAGCTGGCAATCTTTTAGATCATGTCATTTCTTTGCATTTGTAGTTTCTTTTCTGTTAAAGTGCAAACTCATTTGTAAAACTCGTCTGTTTTCAGTTGATAATGATAATGAAATGAATATGCATGTTTTGGTTAAATCCATTTGTGTTCACTTATATTTTATTTATTGGTATCTAACACTTGTTTAAGCAGGATCCGAGGGAGGATGATGAAATTCAAAGACGCAGATCTTCTGATGGTATGCTTTTGGGACAAAACCTTGCTGATGATGTACAGGCATTGTTTCAAATCCCTAAACACCGGAGATATAAGGAAGATAATCCCTTGTCAACCCCTTTGAGCCTAGAAGTAGGAGTTTATTTCTGAAAACAAAAAACCCTCAATATTAGCCTGGGGCAGGGTAGGTGTCAGTTAATTTGATCGAGCGTTCAAATTTCAAAGGAGTGTCCCATTCGAGGATCAAATCACAACGGTTATCCCTCACCAACCGGAGAGTGAGGCAGTCACAACCCTTGCAAACAAGTCAGACAAGCCAGTGTCACACGATTTGTTCAAAAAAAAAAGGGAGAAAAAGAATCAAAAGAAAGAAAGCCCGCTAAGTCGAAACTTGAAGACAAATGGCTTAGGAAAAAGTTAGGGCATCCCGCTGGACTTCAAAATCAAAAGAATTTGTCCAGGAAAAATCAGGGAAAAGAAAAAGAATAAAAAGCGAAAAAATGGAAAAGAAAAATCCTCAAATAAAGAACAAGTCGTATGTTTACATATACCAAAGGCAAAAGGGGTGACTATCACTCCGAAAACCGTGTGGGTTCTTTCTATCCTCCTACCATTCATTAACCTTTTTGGTAGGTGAGCGCTTGTGTCAAGTTAGCTGAACGTAGGACTGGAGAACATCAAGGAGAATGGGTGGGTTAAAACAAAACTTTGAGCCTTATATCCTTTCTTTCTTGAATCGCGAACTAGGCCACGTTACAACATGCGAAAGACCTAATTATAGCAAGGTTGTTTCGAAAGCATACTTCGGTAAAGATCGCGTCGAACCTGACTCCTAAAAGGATCTTCTTACCATTCATGTTGGTATCAGTGACATTCTGATTAGTGATTCATTCACTATATGTCACAACTTTTTTTTCCAGTGAACAGACTTGGATTTCAAAACTGTCATATGCATTGCATTAAAATTGTCATTTTCAAAACGAATTGTTTTACTTGCGAATAAGTGCTTGATCAGGGAAGTTTCTGCAATGAAAAGATTGATCAATATAAGTGCAGAGTGCCCGAATACTCCATTGAGCAGGGGCAAGTCATATCAAATGGGCAACTCATTCCAAGATTTAGTTAATCTGGGGCAGTTACGTCGAGATCCGACGAATCTCTACTAGAGTTTGAGGACATTGAGGTGTTTTGGATGTCAATTCTTCTGTAAAATCCTCTTGAGGCAATTTCTTTCGGTGGACCATGTTGGTCTGGGGCAAGTGAAAAAGGAAAAATTATTATTCACGCATATGCAGCCAATCAACCAAAAGGTTTGAAACAAAGGGGCATTCCAACCCAAGGCATTTGTGGTCCCCTATTTTCAGCAGGCTTCATAAATCATGCATCAAAACCTTTCTCCCAACAAGTGATGGTTCAGAGTTGGACTTTCTCAGTTGCAGAAGTCATATCCAGCACGGGGCATACGTGCATATCCTTTTGCTTGCAGATAGCAACCTCATACCAGACTCAAAAGCAAGATTGAAGCCTTTTCAAGAGTATGGGCCATTTCTCTCCTAGACGAGTAATCACTTGTTCCCACGCAGAAGACTGGGGCAATCATGTTTAGGGAAGGGTTCACTGGTCACCCTTTTTGTCGATAACGGTTACGAATTCCCCAGTAGAGTTGCTTCGCAGACACCGAAGTGGATGGTTAATCCCCAGTGAAATCGCCAGGAGTTTGAAGATGCTTAATCTTCTGTAAAATCATCGTATGACGTTTCTCCCGGTAAGTCTTGTATCATGGAGCAGGAAGCAAGTTGTTGACCTTCCCAAGCATGGGGCATTTTGAATTTCCCAGCAGGAGATGTTCCCGATCTATTACCCCTAGTAGAGTTTGAGGACGTTTGGTCTTCTGTAAAATCCTCTCAAAAGGCATTACCCAACATGAGACGCTTTAAAGTGGTTTTATCCAGCAGAGTTGTTTGTAAACTCATTATCCCCCAACGAAATCGTCAAATGGAAAGTTCGTCTAACATGGGGCATTGTGACACTTATCTTAAGCTTGACAGTCTTATTCTTCAGCAGACTACCGTGGAGTTGCTTTGGGTTTCCCCAGCAGATTTCTAGGGACTCTTTCTCATCATGATTTGCATATTACCGGCAGAGTAGTTCTGGTCCCCAACAAGATTGTATCTCTGGCAGTGGTATTCCCCACAGAGTTCAGTATTAAGTCTTGTCAACAATACTCCCCAGCTGAGTTTGTTTTGTCCCTGCAGAGGCTTATTGATCAACAAAATCTATTCCTCAGCAGAGTGATAGTATATTCTTGCCCCAGACAGTTTAGAAGGTTGATTCTCCCCGCAAAGGATCTCGGGTTTGATAGATCCTCAAGCAGAGTTTTAATGACTTTTATTCCTTAGCAAGACGTCATGCAAAGAAATTCTCATCCCTAGTGGAGTTGCCGTGACCAGAATTCATCCCCAAACAGACGAAGTAACTCCTGGCAGAATCATCATTTCCCAATTTTTTTCAGAGTCCAATTTATTTTTGGCAGGCATAACAGTTCGAAGCAGACAGATTGTTCATTCATTATCCAGCAGAGATATTATCCTTTTAGGAGTCTCCGGGATCAAATCATCGATCATTGTTCCTCAGCAGAGTCAGCAGAGATGTCTGACATGGATGCAGAGAGTAATCCAATTTTGGAATTCTTAAAGTCCAACCATAGATTGGCAAGAGGTCCATCCAAGGGAGGCAAATTTTTAAAGTCCAGCCGTAGATTGGCAAAAGGTCCATCCAAGGGTGGCAAACTCTTAAAGTCCAACCGTAGATTGGCAAAAGGTCCATCCAAGGGTGGCAAATCATTGGAAAGTCCAACCGTAGCTTGGCACAAGTCCACCCGTAGTGTGGCAAGTCAGTAGTCGTCTGACTCCCTTTAAAAGACCGCAGCTAAGTCCAACCGTAGATTGGCCAAAGACCATCCAAGGGTGGCAAATCATCAGCAAGTCCAACCGTAGATTGGCAAAAGTCCCCCGTAGTGTGGCAATTCAGCTGCAAAGTCCAACCGTAGATTGGCGAAACTCCACCCGTAGTGTGGCAAGCCAGTAGTCGTCCGGCGTTGTACAAAAGACGTTGTTAAAGTCCACCCGTAGTGTGGCGGGCCAGTAGTCGTCTGGCGTTGTACAAAAGACATTGTTAAAGTCCACCCGTAGTGTGGCGGGCCAGTAGTCGTCTGGCGTTGTACAAAAGACGTTGTTAAAGTCCACCCGTAGTGTGGCAGGCCAGTAGTCGTCTGGCGTTGTACAAAAGACATTGCTAAAAAAGACATCCCTTCAGTGTTGTTCTTCCCATCGGAGTTTTATTCAGTGAGAGTTCATATTACCGTACAGGATAAGAGTATTGTGAGTATTGGATTTGTGCTTCCTCAGTTTGCTGTAAATTTTTCGTCTCCCCAACAAGATAAGGGTAGAAGGTAAATTTCCAGCAGAGGAGTAAGTCTGATCTTGTCCCCTAGCAGGGCTGACATCATCAACCTTTGTCCCCTAAGCATAATTTGGGTGGTGGTTAGCGTTCCCCAGCAAGTCAAAGGTTGAGTGTCATTGGCACTTTTCTTCAGCAAGATTCCTGGGATGTTTCCTCCAACAGAAGTTTGTTATTCATACTTTCCTGCGGAGTGGAGGTTTAGTTGGGATCTCGAGCAGTTATGACCCTGAAGGCGATTCAGTTGTTATTCCCAGCGGAGTTGGCCTCTTCTCTTTAGCATTTATTTTGCTGGAGAGGTCCTTTTGCATATAGTAAGCATATTTGCATTTCATCCTCAAACGCGTAGCATTTCCATTTCGTATGGAGCATTACGCCATAGAAAGAAAATTCAAACATATGCATGCGAAGCATAAGCCAGATTTGGTACCTTGCGCGAAAGCCCAAATCAATGTTCAGTCAAGACGGTGACATATCCTCAATAGACATTATAATCAGTCCCTCTGCTTACATTTCTTTTGGATCATAGATCATACGTCGATCTTACCCTCGACCAGTCATTATCCATCAACCCCTTGATGACGACATTTCGGTCAGGTTTCCTTTCCGTCAAACCCTTTTGACGATGTTCTTCCTTCGATCGAGTCTTCTTTCTGTCAAACCCCTTTGACGACGTGCTTCCTTCGGACGTGTCTTCTTTCCGTCAAACCCCTTTGACGACGTGTGTCCTTTCAGTCGGGTTCCATTTTTCTTCCCGTCAACCCCCTTTGACGATGTGGTTCTCCAGGTTTTGTCTTTCCGTCAAATCCCTTTGACGAAATGTGATTGGGCTCCATTTATATTTTCTCCTTGCGGTTAGCAAATTTTGCGGTTCTTTTTGTATTCAGTCACCTTGTACCTTGAACGTCTGAAAGCCGTCGCTATCATCCTTTCAGGTCCAAGTTGATTGAAAAGGGGCAGCTGTAGCACCCCAAAATTTGCCCTACCTTTTTCTGGCTTATGTTTCTTTCTCATTTTGCAACTTTAGGTCATAACTTCATAATCGTTCATTTGCATTGGGTTCCTAAGACATGTGATCAAGGTATCTTCCTTTGGTTGGAGTTTTCCGTATTCAGAAGATCCAACAAGCATCATGTTCACCCGCTTCAAAATTTCTCAAGAAGCATCAAGAGATTAGGGTTTCATTGGGCAAGCTGTGAATTAGGGTTTGAATCCTTCTCAGCATCTCAAGAGCATTGGTTCCAGTGGTTGACTTCTCGAGCAGCGTGTTTCCAAGGTTGAGTTGTGGACTTCATCAGGTTGTCAAGCAATGGTTCATGTGAGGATTCATTTGATCAAAGATTCAGAGGATGTTTGATTCAGTTGTTTTGTTTCAGTGGCAAGATTGTTCAGTGGTAGCTGTGACCATTGTATCAGAGGCTTGTGAAAAGTTTGTGATTGATCCTGAATTCATCTGGTTATCCATTTTCCATCCATGGTCCATATCCATTTCCACTTTTGTTATCCACTTTGTAATAATCCATTTCAAGCGCATTTTTTATTCACTTTATCCAAAATATTCATCCATTATCCAATTTAAAAGCCCATATCCATTTTTTTTATGAAAAACAATTATCCACATAACCATTTTTCCATAACCTTTTCTTAAACCATTTTCTAAACCATTTCCATTTAGTCCCATTTATCCATAAAAATCCATATCCAATTTAATTCCCATTTTCATTCATATCCACCTTTTATATTCAAAATCCTTTTTTCAATTTTATCCATTCAACATATAATCTTTTATTTCCCTAAACTATTTCAATGTCCAAGAGTTTCAAGTTCATCAAAGCCCAATGACATTAAAAGCAAAAATCCATTTATTTTTCATTACAAAAATGTCCAAAAAATATCATCATTGAAGTCATATTACAAAGTCTCCGCATCATGACCTTGCCTTGCCACGTTCTGCTATCAACAGGAACAAAACAAGCTCCACCAGCCTCCCCAAAGACCTGCGCACTGTACCAGACCGAAAGCAACTCCACATGCTGCAAATGACTCCAAAACCTGCAATAATACCACGCCAAGCAACCTAGCCCAAGGACCAAAAATACCATCTACAATACCTCTTAATCGTACAACAAAAGTCTGCATCACACCACCTGCGAATTTGTACACCAAAATTTCTGCACAAAGCCTCATGCCATGCGTGACAACATCTGCAACATTATAAGGCAAAACCAACAATAAGGACAGCAACAATAAGACAATTTGTACCAGAAACTTAATTGAGAAGTTTGGTTTTCTTGAATTTAAAGAGAAGAAAAGGGGAGAGAGCAGGACATTTTTTTTTAAAAAACAAAACAAATTTTCTTCATCTGTTTTCAATCTCAGAGCCTCTCCTTCAACAACCCAAAAATCTCTCCTCTTCTTAAACTACAATCTTTGACCCAACCTTCCATCTTGAACCCTCACAACCATTTTTCACCTCCCATATCTTTTCTCTCTGCTTCAAACATTTCTTCCTCTTAATTTCTCCAAAAACCACTCTCAAATCGAACCAGAATCAATGAGGGAAGAAGAAGATTGAAACACCGTTCCAAAACTCACAAGTCCTTCATATCAACAACCGAAACCCATCATTTTCGGACCAACAGACAAAATAGAACAGAAAGTGAAGAAGAAGAGTTCAACAACATACGCAGCTGAATCGAGTAGAAGAAGGAGAAGGTAGAATGTAAAGCAAAAGCGAGAATCAAATGAGTTTCGTACCTTTAAGTGTTGCAGAGTTCGATTCGTCTTCATCGTTGCGATCGGTAATCTCTTTCCGAGCTTTATTCTTGTATGTGCGGAACATTGTTTGTGTGTTAATGCTTTTGATTTGCAATTCATAGCTTGATTGATTGTTGTTGATTAGAGATAGGCATGTTGTTGTATTGTTTCTGATTCATTGCGTCTGAGCCTTGTGAGCGAGTGGTTGTTGTGGCGAAAGGCGAACGAAAGGAGAGGTAGAGCGGAGGTGATATGGTAATGTTTGTCGAAGAAGATGGTTTTGGCTGGAGAAAGGGAAGGGATGAGAGCGCGCTGTGAGAAGGTTGAGAAAGAAGAGGATGAATCTGTAAGAGAGGAGATGAGGCGCAGTGTATTGGTTTGTAGGTTAAAGTTTCTGGGCAATACAAACCGGGCCTGGGCCCATTCGAATTTTGCTTTCCCCACTCCCAGAAACAGTAACGCAGCCCCAGCCTCCTGATTCAATTTCTTGGGCCTAAGGCCAGCAGGCCCATGTCCAGCCTGATATTCATACTAGTCCACACGCTTTCCTGCACCCCTCTTTGCCTTTTTTTCTTTTTAATTGATTAATTGTTTTGTAATTAATTTTAGAATTGATTTTGGTTTTAATTATATTAGAATTAATCTTGTTTTTTAATTAAATTTTAATTTGGTTTTAATTAGATTAGAGGTTAATATTTTAGAACTTAGACTTTAATTTAGAACTTTAATTAGGTTTAGATTTTAGAATTAGATTTTTAATTGGAAATTAACTTTTAATTTGGCTTTGATTATTTCTTTTTAATTAGATTTTAATTAGAGTTTAGAATTTAATTTTAATTTAACTTGAATTAATTTTAGGTTTATTTTTAACTAGTTCTTTTTACTTAGATTTTAATCTTGATTTTATCTTGGATATTCTTGACTAATTGTTGATCTTGATTAATTTCTGTTTAATTCCTGATTTTCTATTTGTACTTGAATTTCTTTTAACTTGGTTTCATATTCGATTTTCCTTTGTGATTGAGCTGTCTGATGTTTACTTATTGATTACTCTGTATTCACATGCTTCCTTAAGGCTCCTAGTCCGACTTAATTTCTGATTAAGCTCGGAGTAGGATAGACATTAGGCTCTCAATCCAAGCATTACAAAATTAGGTAGATTCCTTCCTAATCCTGACCTTAGGGCCATTTTGCATGATAACTTGTAGGACAGAGCTTCCCCTTTTCTCTCGCACTCGTGCGATCGAGACTAGTTAGACTCCTCTCTTTTCTCTCGCACCCTTGTGATTGAGACTGTTCCTTTCTTCCGTAGTACCACGAACTACGAACGCTCTGATTTCCTCTCTCTGGATAGATTGAGGATACGTAGGCACGAGGATCCCTATCCTTGGCGAGCACACTAACAACTAACTTCTCCTTCCTCTTTTAAGCTTTCATACTTGTGTTTGCTTTAGCATTTGAGATGCTCATTTCTTCTCTCACTCTTTCTCATCCCTTGGATCTCAAGACTTGTTCAAGTCTTGGATTCTTTCCCTTTAGAGCTACCTAGTCCAACTTAATTTTTGATTAAGCTTGGAGTAGGATTCGCATTAGGTTTTAGTTAGTCTTTTCTTCTAAACCTCACTAACCATAGGACATCCATGCATGATAACATTAGGACTCTTAGTTTCCCTTTAGAGTTTCCTTTGTGTCGTCTCTCTTCTCATCTCAAAATAAAAGTAAAAGACACTTAATAAAGGTTAACGTGTATTGCGCTTGAGCCTTCTATGTGGGAAGTGGGGAACGAGGGGCCTCCTCTCATTCTCCTAGGATACCTAGTGTACGTCCTGTTGGGGACGATGCGCGAAGTATTCGTTCCTATATTTAAGACTTTGGTTCAATGCAAGTTACAAATAACTGTAAAAGACACTTCTTGTTTAAAAAAAATTCAAACCAACAATAACGTCTTTCCTTCGGGAATTCTTTTCTTATCTCACTCACTCTCAGCGTACGAACGTGCTTCTACTTGTTCTCTTACAAGATGGTAACGCACACGGACCAGCGAGCATGCAACACCTGAGCTAGAACGTTAGTCGTTCCCTAAAAAACACAAACAAAACGACCCTCGTTGAGGGGAACTACGTCGCTCTAATTCTCATGTTCCCGATGAGATACGTAGGCAGTGGGGTAGGACCCATTCGAGCACTTCTTTTATTTTCCCTACATTTGTTTCTTTTTCTTTCTCTTTTCTTTTCTGTTCCTTTCCCTTTCCAGTAGCAGTGGAGCTCCAGACGACGACACCCTTTGATCGAGACAAGCAAGTGTGGATCCCATCGGGTACGATGGACGCGAGGGGGTGCTAATACCTTCCCCACGCGTAACCGACTCTCGAACCCAGTTCTCTTGGTCGCAAGACCATGCTCTTATCCTCTCCTTCAGGTTTATGCGGTGTTTCCTTTCCCTCTCTTGGGATAAATACACATTGCTGGCGACTCTGTTCGGTGCCACTTTCGCGTTTGTACTTGGGTGAAAATCCCGGAAGCGACAGGTAGGGACCTAAGGATCTTCCTAACAAGCTTTTCATCTGATATCTTCTCACCAAGAGCACTGGATGCATTAGCCAGCTCTAGAACATTCATGTGGAAGCCATGAATAGTCTCATCATCATTCATCTTCAAGCTTTCAAATTTTGATGTTAAAATCTGAAGTCTTGATATCTTGACTCTAGATGTTCCTTCATGAGTAGCCTGCAAGATATCCCACGCTTCCTTGGCAACTTCACAGGTATTGATTAACCTGAAGATATTCTTATCCACTCCATTGAAGATGGCATTTAGAGCTTTGGAATTACCAAGGGCAAGCTCGTCTTCCTCCTTGGTCCACTCTTCTTCAGGCTTTGGCTTAGAGGTGCCCTCATATTCTTTACCAGCATCATCCTTCTCACACATGACAGGAGCTTTCCATTCTTTAATAACTGCCTTCCAAGCCCTACTGTCCAAGGATTTTAAGAAGGTGGTCATCCTTGGCTTCCAATAATCATAATTGGATCCATCCAAAATAGGGGGTTTGTTGACGAATCCTCCAACTTCTTTGTCCATCTTTACACCAGAAAGTAACTTCCCTACATCTCACCCAGAGACAGACAGGATGCCAGCTCTGATACCAATTGAAATTCTGGTATCAGACGTGTGATGTTAAGGTGTGATGTCACAACAACACACTCTGCACAATGGACAACAATAACAGTAGAATAACACTAAGAATTGTTGACCCAGTTCGGTTACAACCAACCTACTCTGGGGGCTACCAAGCCAGGGATGGAATTCACTACTTGTAGATATAATTGACAGACTCAACAACCCGTTGACAATCTCCTAAACTTATACTCTACTAATGACTTCCTACCTAAGAAACCACTTAGGTATGAGAACACCGCTCAATCCCTTACAAACTCTCAAAGAGACCACTTTGAGTAACCTTGATCTTACTTCACATCTTCGATCAAGCAACCACTCTCTATTGCTTCACAGCTTCTAGAGAGGACAGAATACGACACAACAATTCACCCTAGAATTCTGGTTACACAACTCGTACAAAATACTCAAGACACTCAGCCTATGCTCTTGATCTTCTCTCTGTATTTCTGTCGCTTTTTCCTTTGGTCTTGTGCGCTTTATATAGCTCCTTGAATTGGTCTTGGACTTGCTACAATATCTCCCAGATTTGTTATTTAAAACTGAATATTTAAAACAGATTTTCTCCTAAAATCTTTTTAAATCTTCAACCTTTTAAATCTCCTACAAATCTGCAATAGATCTCCTATGCAGCAGCAAATATCTATCCCAAGATATTCGCATCCAATGAGACAGCTTGCTCTCCACAATTCCAGCTAATACGCAACCCTAACAACATGACAGCCTGCTGTTGTTAATTCTGCAGACCTGATGTCACAACATCACCTATGTGACATCAGACATCCAACTTCAGCTATTAATTACTTAACACAGCCCAGTGTTAAGACTTCAATGTTGCAACATCAGCACCTTGACATCAACATTGAACATACTTTGTTTTACCAAAATTCCATCCAATCCAAGAACTAACACATGCCATATACTAGAGAGAAAGGGGTTGCCCCTGTTGAAGTGCGGACAGATGTGCGATAACCATGAAGAGCAAAGGGTAGCATCTCGTGCCAGTCTTTGTAGGTTATAACCATCTTTTGAACAATCTTCTTGATGTTCTTGTTAGCCGCTTCTACCGCTCCGTTCATCTTAGGTCGGTAGGGAGATGAGTTATGGTGTTCGATTTTGAACTCAGCGCACAACTCTTTTATCATCTTATTAATCAATGGCGACCAGAATAAACCGATGTCCGTTTGAAGCTTTGGGCTCAATCATGGCAATTATGTCGATTCCCCATATGGAAAAAGGCCATGGGGAAGAAAGAACTTTGAGATTAGCTAACGGTACATGTATTTTGTCGGAGTATATCTGACACTTGTGACACCTCCTCATGTACTTGTAGCAGTCAGATTCCATTGTCAACCAATTGTACCCTGCTCTTAGAATTTTTCTCGCCATTGTGTGTCCGTTGGGATGAGTGCCAAAGGATCCTTCGTGAATTTCTTTTATCAGCATGTCTGCTTCTGGTCTGTCGATGCATCGGAGCAAGACCATGTCAAAGTTCTGCTTATAAAGCGTATCACCGCTCAGAAAGAAGTTTCCAGCCAGTCTTCTGAGGGTTTTCCTGTCATTCCTAAGTGCCCTAGGTGGGTACTCTTGTTTCTGAAGGAAGCTTTTGATATCGTGATACCAAGGTTTGTCGTCTATGACTGCTTCGATCGTGAAGATGTAAGCGGGCCGTTCAAGGCGCATTATGTCGATCTTGGGTAAGTCATTCCATTGACCTACACTAATCATGGAAGAGAGGGTGGCTAATGAATCAGCCATATGATTCTCATAACGAGGGATGTGATGAAACTCGATTCTGTTGAAGAAGGTTAACAACCTTCTTGCATAATCTTTGTAAGGAATCAATCCTGATTGGTATGTGTTCCAATCTCCTTTGATCTTATTGATAACCAGGGCTGAGTCGCCGTATACGTCCAAGTTCTTGATCCTTAAGTCGATCGCTTCTTCGAGACCCATAATACAAGCTTTGTATTCGGCCTCGTTGTTTGTGCACTTGAACGTAAGTCTGGCAGTGAATGGAATGTGGGTACCCTGAGGTGTTATGATGATTGCCCCAATTCCGTTTCCGTAATGATTAACTGCTCCGTCAAAGACAAGTCCCCATTGGGAACCTGGTTCTGGCCCTTCACTGGGTAGCGGTTCATCGCAATCTTTCATTTTTAGATACATGACATCTTCGTCCGGGAAGTCAAACCCGATTGATTCTTGATCGTCAATTGGTTGATGAGCCAAATGATCGGCTAAAACACTCCCCTTAACGGCTTTCTGAGCATGGTACTCTATGTCATATTCTGATAGCAACATCTGCCAACGGGCAATCCTTCCCGTGAGAGCAGGTTTTTCAAATACATACTTGATTGGATCCATCTCGGAGACCAACCAAGTAGTGTGAGGAATCATGTACTGGCGCAGACGTTTGGCTGCCTAAGCCAAAGCACAACAAGTTTTCTCGAGCATAGTGTACCGAGTCTCACAGTCGGTGAATTTCTTGCTCAGATAATAGATGGCAGGCTCATTCCTTTTGGTTTCATTTTGTTGGCCAAGTACACAGCCCATGGAGTCTTCCAAGACTGTTAAGTATATGATCAGTGGTCTTCCTTCCACTTGAGGTGATAAAATTGGCGGGTTCAACATGTATTCCTTAATACTATCGAAGGAGGTTTAACAGTCTTCTGTCCAAACGCAGTCCTGATTCTTTTTTAGCAGTTTGAAAATCGGCGCACATGTCATGGTCATGAGGAATATAAATCTGGAGATGTAGTTCAAACGTCCCAGGAATCCTCTGACTTGTTTTTCAGTTTTCGGAGAAGGAATTTCTTGAATGGCCTTGACCTTGTCAGGATCAACCTTAATTCCTTTCTGGCTGACGATGAATCCTAAGAGTTTCCCTGAATAGACACCGAACGTCCACTTGTTGGGATTCAAGCGGAGTTTGTACTTTTGCAAATGCTCGAATAGTTTTGACAGGTGGGTCACATGCTCCTCCTCTGTTTTAGATTTTGCAATCATATCATCGACATACACTTCGATTTTTTTATGTATCATGTCATGAAATAGAGTAGTCATGGCCCTTTGATAGGTTGCCCCGGTGTTCTTCAATTCGAACGGCATTACCTTGTAACAAAAGGTAGCCCATGGGGTAATGAACGAATTTTTCTCAATGTCTTTCGGCACCATTTTGATTTGGTTATAGCCCGAGAATCCATCCATGAAGGAGAAAACTTTGAACTTTGCAGTACTGTCTACCAGCATGTCAATGTGTGGTAAAGGGAAGTCGTCCTTTAGACTAGCCTTGTTCAGGTCTCTGTAGTCGACACACATTCTGACTTTTTCGTCCTTTTTGGGAACCGGTACTATGTTGGCTAACCATTGAGGATATTCTGATGTAGCGAGGAAACCCGCGTCAATCTGTTTTTGCACTTCCTTTTTGATTTTGATGGCCATGTCCGGGTGAGTCCTTCTCAACCTTTATTTTACTGGCGGACATTCTGATCTCAACGGTAAATGATGTTCCACGATGTTGGTATCCGACCTTGGCATGTCCTGATAGGACCAAGCAAACACATCGGGAAACCCTTTGAGAAGCTTTATCAAACTCTCTTTAGCAGTTGGACTGAGCAGTGCCCCAATCCTGATTTCTTTTCTCTCTTTTTCTGAACCCACATTGATTGTTTCCAACGGCTCTTTGTGAGGCTCAATGGACCTTTCCTCTTGTTTGAGTAGTCGGGAGATCTCTTCTGGAATTTCTTCGTCAACTTCTTCTTCATCCCTAAATACCGGGAACTCAAAGTCGGGAGAAGGCATCGGATCGTATGTTTCCACGGGGTTTAAAACAAGCAATCTGCATGACGTGATGATTCGTGTTTTAGAAGAGATAGAGAAAATGCAAGAGTGTATGCAGTGTAATTTTTTTACTACTTGTTTTTTTTTTGAATGTTTTTTAGGATTACCATTTTTTGAGAAAAGCAAAAAGAGAAAACGACAATAAATGCGGAAATTACAGAACGACGTTATTTTATTAATGAACAAGTCAATTCTTGAAACTATAGCCCTATAAAACAAAACCCTGTCGCTTTGGGCGAAGCGAAGAGGGAAATTTACAAAAAGTGAGCCCTATCAAAACATCTGTTTCACCTGGGCAGGGTGAAAGGTTGAAGATGGCAATTACTTTGACTTATGAACAATCTTCGGAACATCGACAACAACCCATTGGCGGCGAACTCCTCGGTGAATCACAAAGTCTGGCACCTTCCTCGATCTGTCTTTAGAAATAACGCTGATTTCTAGTGGAGAAGGATCGTTGGACTCTCTCTCCCAGGCAGAGTTGGCGTAGGAGGATTCCTCTGTTGCATTTTGCATAGCATTTGTGCTCTCAGGTAGATCTCCCCATCCAGTTGGTTGGATGTCTTCGAGCCTGATACGAGAGCTTTCAGGAGCAATGTACTTAACCATTAAGTCGTACTTTCCACTTGGTTGTACCAGGGTGTCCCACACTTCTTTGGAGCTGGAGAGGTCATCTCTCTCGATGACGTTGACCTCAGGAAAAGCATAGTTGATGAATTCTAGTCTTGCAAACGTTGCGAATTCATCGTCGTGCTGAGTAGTTTCTGAATGACCTGAGTGTTGATCTCATGACATGGTGGGGACACAAGCATTCTTTTCAATGATGCTCAGCTGATTTTCATTGTTCGGCTGATCTTCTTGCCCCAAGTCTCTTGGGTAAGGCTGCCACATTGGCAGACCATCCATCGGGCCATAGTAGTCGTGGTCAAAGCTGTCCTTCATCAGAGTGTTTTCCTCTAATGAGTTTGGTGGAGCACGACATCCTTCCGGATCACAATCTCCATACATCATTTCGACGTCTGACCTAGGTATAAATCTCGGGCTCTGTGCGGGATAGCAAAATGGCGTAGGCACCTCTTCCTGAGACATATAACCGTCCTCATTGAGGTAGGACTTCCATTCCACATCTGTGTCAGAGGGATCCTCCTCATTGATAGTATGCACTTCCTGAGTCACTGGTTGAAGGAAACCTCCACTACGGAAGAAATTTTGAATAGGATGAAGACTTTCATCGCTGGCAGCTATCTGAGTACAGGTTGCAAAAAAACCAAGACCCTTCTTTGCTTTATTGTCAGTAGGAATGACAAGCTGTCCCCATCCTGTTGTATTGGTAATTTCGACTGCTTTGATAGCGTCTTTGTATGAGGAAATCGAGGTTCCTCCTTCGGATTAATCGCCTCTGTGTACCGAAAGTGTTTGGAACTGAGTTCTAATTATCCCTTCCGGTTCCACATAAGTGGCTGATGATAAATTGCTTACGAGTAAAGCCTGTTCCCCACAGACTGTGACGAGCTGATCGTTCTAGACGAACTTTAGCTTTTGGTGGAGGGTCAAGGTGACCGTCCCAGCCTGATGTATCCAAGGTCTTCCTAATAAACAACTGTACGTTGCCCGGATGTCCATGACCTGGAAAATGACTTGGAAAGTGTGAGGACCAATAGTTATAGGAAGATCAATTTCGCCGATAACCATTTTTCTGGACCCGTCAAATGCTTTAACGACGACCTCAATGGTTCTCATCGGGGGTCCTTTGAAGGATAATTGCATCAAAGTGGACTTCGGCATGATATTCAGGGTTGACCCTGTGTCTACCAGTACGCTCGCTAAAGCATCATCCTGGCAGTTGACTGTAATATTGAGTGCCATGTTATGACGGCAACCCTCTTCAGGTAATTCCTCATCACTAAACCCCAAATTATTGCAGGAAGTGATGTTAGATACAATACTATCGAACTGTCTGATTGTTACATCCCGCTCCACAAAGGCTTGCTCCAAGACTTTCTACATAGCCTCCCTATGTGCTTCTGAACTGAGTAAAAGTGACAGCACAAAGATCTTTGAAGGAGTTTGTAATAGATGATCAACAATGTTGTATTCACTCCTTTAGATGAGCTTCAGCATCTCATCATCATTTTTCGAAAGGTCGGGATTACTGAATTGACCGACTGGTGGATTGGGAACTTCTGTCTGAGGATCCTTTTCTTTGCTGAGTTCTCCAACTCCTCTGTTGAAGATTCTACCACTCCGTGTTACTCGACTGATCTCTGCAATATTCACGACGGAGGGTAATGGAATTTCCTTTCCATTCTCGACTGTTGTTGCATCGTATTTGTAAGGGATAGACTTAGTTGATTCATACGGTAGTGGTTCCGGTAGATAGATAACTACAGGAGCCTTCTGATTTTTCTGACCATCGTAAGTAATCTCAATCCGTTCTTGGTTAGGAACTCTTGATTCGTCAAGTAGAGGGATGATGGCGAAAACATCCCTAGTCTTCTGATGATTAGAGATTACGACAACATCCTCAATTTGATCAGCGAGGTAGTCCGCCGCCCAGTTGATTGGTCCGGAACCCAGATATGGGTGAACTTCTCTACGATCTACCTGACCCTGAAGAGCTGCTCGCACAAGGTAACACCCTTGGTTACTTTCTGAACAGACTCCACAACGTTCATAGTTGTGTGGTGGCACCTGGCCACGCCCGCTTTGAATGCAATGTAACGTCACTAGGTTAGTTTCTACAGATCGGAAATCCTGACTTTGTCGCTGAGTAGAGTTCTTGCCATTGATACTAATTTGTTGAGTGTCTTCATCCTTATAGATAGGAAGCCACCAATGATTTAGCAAGTGCTGAAGTGCTTCCTGGACAAGGGCACAACCTTGATCATTTTCGCAACCCGCCGTACAGCTTTGGTAGTCATGTGATATCAGGAATCTGAGGTGGACCTGTTCAGCATGTAACTCTACCAGGTTGGTATTCATTAAGCGAATATCATAGATATGTACCATGTTGATCTGATAGGGATTCCCATCATGGTAGTCCTAGATCCATCCAAGATCCATCTGATGCTGAAGGGCCTCTTGTACAAAAGAGCATCCCTATTTGTTTACTGAGCAAGTCAGACAAGAATTGTAATCGTGTCGCGACAGATTATGGTACTGGCTTTGCCTTGAGTGCATCGCCACCAAGTTGACATTCATCGCACGGATGTCGTGGTTTTGAATGACGTTGGAATTTGTATATACCATGTTGACCCCACGAACTCGATGCTCTTGGATCCATCTAAGATCCATCTGTTCCTATAGAGCTGATTGCACCACAGAACATTCTTGATTGGTGTTAGAGCAAATATCACACTGATGATAATTATGAGGTGGCACATGGCCATATCCACTCTCTCTCCAATGCATCTTAACCAAGTTGGTTTTTAATAAGAGTACATCGTGAATTTGATAGACATTGTGAGACTCTCCTTCTATCAGGTTGACCACAGCTTTCTCATGTTGAGGCAGCGGGTTTGTGAGAACATTCGGATTTGTATCTTTGAAAGCAAAGACCCCGCTCCTAACAAGCTTTTGCAAGTCGGATTTGAAACTGAGACAGTTCTCTATGTTATGCCCTGGTCCTCCTTGATGGTAAGGGCACGTCTGATCCACCTTAAACCAAAAGGCGGATTTTCCGGTACTATAAGAGGGGACTTAGTATGAATGTGCCCCTTGGCTAGCAGTAATGGAAATAGTTCTGCGTACAATACGGGTATAGGATCAAATCCTGACGGCCGCGTTGTATGGTTGTTTTTATATGGAGGACGAGCCTGCTGAAGAGGCTGTTGCGTCCTTTGCTGATTAGGTTGGCTTTGCGCAACCTGAGGCTGATATGTAGGAGCAGGCGCAGGGTTGATAGTAGGAGTCACAGCTGCTACTGGTTGATAACGTCGCCTTTGCTTTCCGAGAGAGATATTCCTAATATCGTGCTCTTTTTTCTTAGGGAGAGCACTACCGTATCGCTTTGTACTACTTGATGATCCAACGTCTTTTATTAGACATCCTTCTCGAACAGCTTCCTCGAGATGTACCCCCATACCGACCATTTCGGTGAAGTCACTGGGCGCACTGGCAACCATTCTGTCGTAGTAAAATGAGCTTAAGGTCTTTAAGAAGATTTTTGTCATCTCTTTTTCCTCAATAGGTGGACAAATTTGGGCGGCGATCTCACGCCACCTCTGAGCGTACTCCTTAAAGGTTTCTTTGTCCTTTTGTGACATTGATCTGAGTTGATCTCTGTCTGGAGCCATGTCCAAATTGTATTTGTATTATTGGACGAAGGCAGTGCCAAGATCTCTGAAAGTGCTGATCATGGCGCAGTTTAAACCCATGTACCATTTTAAGGCGACACCGGTTAAACTATCCTGAAAGTAGTGAATCAATAGGTCCTGATTCTCTGTCTGAGCTGACATTCGTCGAGCGTACATCACCAAGTGACTTTGAGGGTAAGAGTTACCCTTGTATTTTTCAAAGTCGGGCACTTGTAACTTGTGTGGAACTTTCACATTAGGGACCAGACAAAGGTCTGCGGCATCCTTTCCAAATAAATCCTGACTGCGGATGGCTTGCAGTTCCTTTTGCATTTCCAGGAACTGTTCCTGGAACTCCTCCATTCTATCGAATATAGTTTCCTTTCTTCCAGAAGGTATCTGTGGAATCTGTCCTTCCGGGACAGTGTGCACCACGGGGGGTGGTACCGTTACTACGGCAACAAATCTTGGCGTTTCCCGAAGTTTGTAACCTTCAGGAGTCCTTAGTATGCCTCTGGCATCTTCGCTTTCTTGAAGTTTGTAACCTTCAGGCCCATCGGCTTCTACTGAAGTTTCCGGATCTCCAGTGATTTGCGGAACATATCCTTCCGGGATATAGTTAACAAGCATGCCCTAGGGACGATCTTTCGGCATTTGATACCTATGATCATACTTTTCCACTATGGGCGTTGAGGTGATCTCTGAGATCACAGTTCTTTGTAGCTGAGCTTCTGCCATGGCTTGGATGTCGTTACGAAGCTTTCTCATATCCTCTCTCAGAGCGTTGATCTCTTCTTTCAACTCTCTGTTCTCTTCCTAGAGATCATCCATCTTTTTCTGACGATTGGCCTGAGTATTGTACGAATGAGACCGTTTGACTCTAGAATCGATACACAAACGTGAGATTTGTATGTAAGAAGAATACGTTATGGGAGAATGATGAATGCAATGATTATATTATTTATTTTTTGGTTTAATCAAAATAAACTTCGACAATTAGATTGCAAATATCAAACAGTGGGGAAATCCCCGTTTTATTAAATTCAAAGGATTGCGAAAATAGAAATACAGTAGATTACAAGGTGCGGAAACAGAAACCAAAGCTAAGGGGCCCCGAGTCCTCTCTGAGGAGAAACCGGGTGCTGATTCTGGTACTTTCCTTTTCATGGACCGGGGCTCTTGGGCCGTTGTCGGGTTGTCATTCCTTTGCCAGGTGAAAGGAGCGAGCAAATTCCTTTGGTAATCCTGATTATCCACAACATGTTGCTCTAAAATCTCGATCAGAGCATCCTTATCTTTCAGTAGTTGCTGTATTTTGATGCATTCCACATTGAGGGCGCAGTACTTGTTCTTCTAAGACCTCCTCTCCCGCTGAATTTTGTTGAGAGTAACCTGGAGTTTTTCCGTTTCAGTCATGAAGTACATGACAGACTCCCTTGGTGGAAGAACTCCGTGACGAGGATAAGGCATCTTTAGCTTGAGAGCTCTAGTTTGTACCCAGTGGAGATAAGGCTCCACCGAGACACAATCCGGTTTTCCTAGAGACTCCTGTCCTTTCTTATGAACATGTTTCCAAGCGTGCACTATTTCCATCTTTAGTGCTCTGTCACTTTCTCCTTCTTTGAAGAAAAGACCTTCCAGATGAGCATTACGCGGTACATGCCTCATCGGGTATCTGAATTGACGACGAACCAATATTAGATGGTAGTTGATTCCTTCTTTAGTTCCTATGAGGGGTACGTAGGGGAAGTTTCCACAACGATCAATGATCCTAATTCCCACATAAATCCTATTGCACCAATCTATGTCAGAGTTGGTAAGAGACATGATTCTCTGCGACCAACGTTAAGTATTCTTTTGATCCCAAAAAGCAGCAGATTTGGGTAAATGGGAGATAAACCATATGTATAGCAGAGGTACACAACATATGATTATCCCTCCGCTGTACAAATTGCTTAAGTGTACATAATGATACGCATCCGTGAGCAAAGTTGGCACAGGGTTTCCAATGAGAAAAACCTTAATGGCGTTGATATCTACAAAGTTACTAATGTTGGGAAACAAAAATAACCCATAGGTGAGCAAAACAAAGATGCTTTCAAAAGCAGTCACGTTCCCTATACTGGAGAAGTACAAGGCCTTCTTTATCAAGAATTGGGCTGGCAAACCTTGGATGCCACCCTTAGTGGTCAGGTGAGTCTTGACTTCCGACTCATCCAAATATATTGCTCTTGCAATGGTCTGATCCTTTGGAATTTCTTCCAGTCCAGAAAATGGAGCTCGATCAGTGATGTGTAAATCAATTAGATAAGAATATTCCTCCAGCGTTGGTGCGAGCTGGTAATCCGGAAATGTGAAACAGTGATAAACTGGATCGTAAAACTGAATGAGTGCTTCCATGATTCCTTCAATCACATGGACTCTTAACAGAGGCAGCAGACCTCCGTATTTGGCTCTGAAAGCTTCAGGGTTAGTGATCATCCTTGTTAAACTTCTCAAATCCTCTAGTTTTGGAACCTTGAAGGTATACTTATGAGTTCTCCTTCTACCGAAATCCATTAGCGCAATCCTTTTCTCTGACATTTGCAATCATTATCTTAGTTTAGTTTGAAAAAGAGAGACTATAAGAGAAGATTTTCTTTGTTTTAATGTTTTTTTAAATGAATGCATGAATGCAGCACACAAAAACATAGAAAAAACATGGGGTCAAAGGGTCGGTGTCATGAAGTCAAAGCTCCACCCCCCCCCCCCAAAGGTTTTATACGGGTAATTTTTTGTACCTGTCACTCAAAATCATTGATTCCCGAGAACACCAGCGGGCCGAGAACCGTGCTAGGTGATGTCCATCAAAGAAATCTCAGAAGAGGGTAGTTTATCGCGTAACAGCTATTCCCGATAGCTTCTGCACTACAAAAAAAGGTCATTTTCCTATGTGTATACTCAATCTTTCCACATGCGGCATCACACGCATTCCCATTAGCAGAAAAATAAACACAGATATCAATTAGGAAAAGCAGTATATATATATTTGTCCTAAAGTCCTAGACTTTAAAGAGCTATGAATCCTATGTTTCTGACAAAAATGGCTCCCCAGCGGAGGCGCCACTCTGTGGTACCTTCCCCATTTAAAGGTTTTGACCTAAGATCCTAGTGAAATTAACAAAAAGTCCTATCCCAGTGAAATTCCAAGGAAAGAAAACAGGCCCCACGGTGGGCGCCATTTTTCTGTAGCGAGCGATTTTTGGACGTGGTTCTTAAGCAGTGCCGCTCTGGGTTACTACAGGTCGATTCATTTTTTGTCCTATTGTGAGCTGATGAAGGAAGGGAAATAGATGTCTCCAACTAACCCTGCTTTGCAAATTGAGGTCAAATAGTTAAAACTGTTGGTTTATAGATGCGATCAATGTGGGGGGGCCTCTCTCTGGTTATTTTGGTTGAATTTAGACTTTTGGTGGGGAATACGGACTTGGATGTTTTTCGATTGAGATGTGAAGGTATGGGATTTTGGGTTTTGGATTAGTGTGCTCGCTAAGATTTTTCTTTCAATCTTATGCCTACGTATTCCCGTTTACCGAAACAGGGAAATCAGAGTGATCGTAGTTCCTCCTATTCTATGGGAGGAAATGGTGTTTTGGTGTCTTGTTCAAAGCCCAAGATGTGAAGCTAAAGGTGGTTTGTATCTTGTTCAAAGCCCAAGATGTGAAGCTGAAGTGTCTATTTGTATTTTGTTTAAAGCCCAAGATGTGAAGCTTAAAGTTTTGTCTTTAGAGAGAATTTGTCATCTCTAAAGAGGGGTATTTGATCTGTTTGTCATAGCTGTTACGTGACTGGTTATAAAGGAGAATTACTTTAACTGGGATATGTGAATCCAGCAATGCCATGATTTCCTTTATTGGGGATTTTTAACCTGAAGGAGAAGACTTTAACTCAGTTTAGAGCATTGCCATCTTTCCTTAGGAATTTCTCATGCTAAAAGAGGGACAGTGGCGTGGATGTAAATAATCCAGAGGCTTGCCGCTTACAACAATTAGATGGAGGGAAAAGGAGTTGTTGATGTTTGTATGCTATGAACAAGGCACAACTTTGATGCTAAAAGGTTGATTGACTCAACCGGGGTTTTCTTATACAAAGCCTAAGAGGAGTCTATTGGCCCAACAAGAGGGTGTTTTTATGTGTCTCATACGAAGCCCGAGAGAGAGGCTAAAAGGGTTGACTCAACAAGAGAGTGCTTTTGTATGTGTCTTGTACGAAGCCCAAGATGGAGGCTAAAGGTTGTTTAACTCAACAAGAGAGTCTTTTATACTCAACAAGAGAGTGTTTTGTATCTCGTACAAAGCCCGAGATGAAGGCTAAAACGTGTTAGCTCCGCTGGGGAGAATCATTGTACAAAGCCCAAGAGGAGGCTATAGTTACTGTTCCAGTTAAGTGACAGATCCAATATGCTGATTTAAAGAGAAAATCAGTTCTTATATGAGCACTGTTTGCACTCAGGGATTTGATTCGAGGATCAGGGTTATCTCTCATTCTTTAAGGAAATGGGAAATCCAAAGGGTATTAAGACTGTCTGAGTCTACGGGTTTCATCTCCTAATTTTTTAAAGGAGCTTGAGAATTTCTTTGAGACTCAAGGAAATTAGACTGTCCAAGTCTAGAGTTTCATCTTTTGTACTATGTTTAAGAAACAGCAGTAGCAAGATCTAGACTTTTTGAAAGACTGTTCCTTTAAGATGACTAATTTCTATTCCTATACCTCTAGGAGGTCGTCGAGACAATTTTTACGAAGCCCAAGAGGAGGCTGGAAACTTTTAAGAAGCCGAGGGACAATTTCTACGAAGCCCAAGAGGAGGCTATCATTCCCGGAGGAAGAAATCATTTATACGAAGCCTAAGAGGAGGCTGTGAATACTTCTAAGAAGCCGACGGGTCCTTGTACAACGCCCAAGAGGAGGCGAGGATGCTTTTAGGAAGACTGTGGGTCCCCAAACCCCGAGAAATTCAAGACAGGCTATTCACCGAGAATAGATCAAGCCAGGAAAGTTCGAGAATTTGGAAGAAAGTCAAGAGATGCCATTCACGGAGAAAAGATCATCTCTGGGGAATAGAGTTTCTTTGACGATTTCTAAAGGTGATAGTTTGTGAAAGGGTTCACCAAGAATGCTGCCTTTCACGTCTCCATATTGTTTAACCCCAAGAGGAGGGAACACTGTATTTGGTAATTCTATGGGGGTCTAGTTTTGTCTACTTCTAAGAATGATCAACGGGCTTAATGCTAGATGTAGTTGCCGGGAAAACTCTAAATATCTATACTATTATTACACAGTCGATATAAGTTTATGAAAGAAGACTTACAGTGAAACAGCCCCACAATACAGTTATATGTATATGAAAGCGGTAAATGAAAGCATATAACCACTTACTCGGTTGTAGAGCTTCCATGCTGTTTGGTTAGTTATTCAACAAAGAAAGATTGAAAACAACAGTATATTCAAAATCAAAGGAGAAAGTGCTTTGAAATGAAAGATTGGGGCTTACAGCTCAAGGAGAAGCCCAAGGTTTTATCAGTGATGGCGCTGTGGTTTTGAATTTGTACAGAGGGACTTATACAAGTGACTGAGGCCCAAAAAGGTTTTCTGTACAAAGGTATGGGTCTTACACTCTCTCAAGAGGCCCAAAGAGTTTTGAAAAAGAATGGGGCTTATAACACGAGGGTAGGCCCAGATGTTTTTTGTTTTGAAATGGCGATCGCGCCGAGCTTTTCTTTTAACGCATAGGGACTTATACAATATCTGAGGCCCAAATTTGTTTTGGTTAAAAGGGGGTTGGGTCTTACACTCTATTAAAGGCCCAAAAAGTTTTTAATGGGTCTTATAGCTCGAGGAGAGGAACAAGGTTGGTTTTTCAACGGACGATGATCGCGTCGAACTTTTTGAAATACAACGAGACTTATACCATAAGTGAGGCCCAAAAATTGGTGTATTTACAAAAAGGGGTTGGGTCTTACACTCTATTAGAGGGCCAAAGTGTTTTTAATGAGTCTTATAGCTCGAGGAAAGGCCCGAGGTTTTTTTGTTTACAAAATGACGATTACGCCGAGGTTTTTGAAAATATCCTGAGGGACTTATACAATAAGTGAGGCCCACAATAGGTTATTTTACAAAAAGGCTTGGGTCTTACACTCTATTAGAAGCCCAAAATATTTGAAAAAAGTTTGATGAGGGTTGAATTAATCAAAACCCTAATTTGTTTCCAAAATGTATTTTAATTGAATAAAAAAATTCAATTAAAATGATCAAAATTGTTTAATATGTGAAAAACAAATTGTGATCTTGGATTAATGTTTCAAAAATCATGTTTTGACCTACAAAATGATTAGAAGTCATTAAAATTTACAAAATCAAGAGGGAAAAAATATTTTAAATGTCAAAAACAATTAAAATATTAATTCTTTGCAAAAATATCAATTATATGAAATAAATAATACTTTTGGTATTTTTTGGGAAAATAAAATATTTTAACATTTTTGTGAATTATTAAAAAAAGAATCAACTTAAAATCATTAAAACTCAGAGAAAAATTAATTTTTGAATCAATTAAATAAAATCACAAAATTCAAATATTTGAATTTTCAAAAAAAAGGGCGCCAAGAACACCCAAGAACACGCACGTGTTCTGAGTTTTGCCCAGATTTGCATTTTCTCCCCCATCTCACTGAATACTTGATTATATCATGCAATCCACATATCAATCTGCTCGTTTCAACCTCACGATCATGTCTATGGTCATTAATTTCATTTATTTTTAACATGGAATAAGAAATCAAGAAGAAATCTCAAGAACCCTAAAATTTGCATGAAGGCTGAGAATTTTAATACACGATTCAAACAAAACAATTAATTAAGGGGAAACATTTCATGCATGATTATTGTAACGCCCCAATTTGTTTAATTGTATTTATTTATTTCATTTATGTGAATTTTGTGGAATGTGTGAATTTGTTGTATTTTACCTGCTAATTGAGTTAATTGGTTAATTTCTCTGATAGATAAAATATTTGCATTAAATTATAATTTCTTTTCAACTTTTATTTCCTGAAATATATTTCATCGGTATGTTTATTTTTTATCGCGTTTTGAGAGCGTTTACGAGATATTTGAGTTGAGGGGCATTTTGGTCTTTTGTTTGGGTATTTTCTTAAAATAGAAATTTGAGATTAGAAAGAGAGAGAAATAGAAAGAAGGAAAAAGAGAAGAGATAAAGGAAGAGAAGGGAAAACGAGGAGAAGAGGAAAATCGAGAATTTGTCCGTTTCAAGCGCGATTAATCGGGTAAGGCTGAGAAGTTTCAATTATATCTTGCTTGTGTATGTATATGTGTTGTTTGTGTATGTGTTTTGGTTGTTTTAACAATTTTTCCTTATTGATAAATTGATGAATAATTGATAGAATTCGATATAAATCGCGTTGTATGATCACACAGTGTTTAGGAACAATTGTTGGTACTTGTTTTGCTGTTGAAAATTGATTTGGGGATGAAAAATGGGGTTTTTGGGTGAAAAATCGTAACAGGAACAATGCAGGAAAAGTTCTGGGTTTCGCTGGCTATACGCGTATCAGGCAAGGCAATACGCGTATTGGGTTGGGCAATACGCGTATGGCAAGGAAGGATTTTAGGCATTACGCGTATGGGGGTGGGCAATACGCGTATGGAGTAAGGCAATACGCGTATTGGATTGTTTAGTGGAATTTTCTGGAAAAATAGTCTCTGCCCATACGCGTATCACTTTGAGCAATACGCGTATGGATGGGCGAGTGAGCAAGGCAATACGCGTATGGCTCAGGGCATTACGCGTATGGCCAGTGAGATGCAGAATGTTGTCATTTCGTGATTCTTTTTCTGTTTAATTCCATAACCTGTGTTCCGATTATCCGTTTTGAGCATTCTTGGTATCGTTGGAAAGCTATCGAGTTGTTCTTTATTATTATAATGGTTTTGAGATTGTTGGCCGATTTAATTATGTCTGGAATTTGGAATACTGTCGTTTTGTCTACTTTTACCGTATTAATTGCGTGTAATTGATGTGTATCATGCAATGTGCTTTTGATATGGATATTGTATGACTTGTGTGATGTTATATGATATGAATGCATGTGATGACATGTTGTGATGATTGGTTGTGGCCTAAGGGCAAGTAAATGCAATGTGTTGTGTTTGGTTGTAAATGCATGATTATGGTTACATATATGTGTGAAGATGCATTTGATTGTCATGAGTCCTTGTATGTCAAGCATCTAGATATGCATCTTGTGATGTCGTGTGCCCTAGGGGGTGTGAGCGACGAAACGGTTCCAGAGGGAATCCACTATAACATCGTGAGCCTTATACAAAGAAGACCTATTGCGATGATTATAGACGATCGTGAGCCTTATACAAAGAGGACCTAAAGCGATCAGATTATGAGCCTTATACAAAGAGGACCTAAAGCAATCCATAGACGTCGTGAGCCTTATACAAAGAGGACCTAAAGCGACGGGGAACATCGTTTTCCCGACGGGGAGTTACACTAAGTAACAAGCGATGATTCCAATCGTTCCTGAGTGAACTAGTGTTGAGATGATGGATGGATGGTACCGCATATACATTGCATAGAGTCGTTGTGTCGGTCTCTGTGCATTTGCATAAATCATGAATGGATTGATTATGTGTGAGAATTGTGAATGGATGCATTATGTGTGAGAAAATCATTAATGGATTGATTATGTGTGGAAATTGTGATTTGATTGAGTACGTGTTGAGATTTACGTTTGAATTGGTAAATGGATGTGCATATGAGATAAATGAATTAGTTGTTGATGATATGTTTTATGTATAACCATGTGCTAGGTTTTGTGGAGACGTGGTGAGTTACACTGATGGTATTAATTCTCTATGGTATTTATATGTGAATATCCGTGGTGTGGTGGTGTGTTTCCATATGTGATAACTTTGGGATGCATTATGTGAGAATATGTGAATATGTTAGTATAATCGATATATGTTATGTATTTGTGGCATGTTATATGTATTAGCGTGTGATGCTTGTGGTGAGAATAACTATGCATGTGAATTTTTATGTGTTGGCATATTATTATGCAATCTTGACTTAGTTGTTATTTCTCACCCTTCTGTTGTGGTTTGTTGCCCTACGAGGCAATTGCAGATTAGTGGTCTTGGAGGCTTTTGTGGAGATTAGTCCTCCGTCCTTTGTCGGTCTGTCTGCTCTGATACGTAACACGAGAGTCGGGGAACGCAGTAGACATATATATGTATACATTTGTTGAATATATCTTGTATTACTTTTGTACGAATATTTTAAATGTTATAAAATGATTTATGATGTGAAACAAGGCAATTATGGATCTTTCCGGTTTATTCCATAATTGACCTTTCCTTTTATTGGAAAAAGTTCCCCTACAGGTTTATTCCATTTTGTGTTATGTATCAAAATATATGAGTAGGGATTGTGTTTTCTTTCTTTAAATTGTGGCATCCTTGTTTCTGTCGGAAAAAAAAAGTTTTACTTACTCTGATTTATTTATGTATTATTTATTCGCGATGGGAATTGGGTTGTTACAAAGTGGTATCAGAGTAGGTCGGTCTGTCCGGCCAACTTGTCGAGTAATTTGGTGTGACAGTAGAATACTGTCATTGTTGTTTGTCCCTTAGTACGTGATACGTGTGTGAAACACTGTCAATGCTTTCTGGTTTTCTAATCTTTTGTCTTCAGGATTGAGAATGATATAAGTGAGGGAGAAGCTTGTGCTTCTCCAAGTTGCTTCAGTGTGTGTTGTTGGTTGCAAGATTGTAAGTGTTGTTTGGACAGTGTGGTTCCCGGTTCCAGAAGGGATGCGGAGGTAAGGTTTATGTCAATTAAGGATTTGTGCCTTAGGTGGTTTTATGCGCAAGATGCAAGAAAATGCTATTATAGTTTGGTAAAGGCGGTTTATGCCCCATCATGATTGTCGGCTGTCTATTGACAAATTGAGGAACTGATCACCCTTAATCTCTTGTTGATAGCAGATGGGAATTATTTTGGATGGAATAGACGTGTCTTTCCGGCTTTGATAGTAGGCGCAATGAATTATTTTGGAATTAAGAAATTGATTATGGATTGGTTAGTTGAGTCGATGAAGATTCTTATATCGGAAGATGAGGCGGATTAGAGGTTTTGGTGTGTTGGTTAAGTTGGGAAGTCGTTGAGAGGGAATGATTGGGTATTATATGGCTGCTTCTCAGAGAGTAGAAAGTGAACTTAAATTGGACGAAGGTGAATAGTTGAGGTTTATATCTGCTAAGTAGAAAACTCTTAGGAGATGGGACTAAGATGTTGGCCTTGTTTATGATGATAGTATTCTGGAAATTGGCAGGAAAGTCACAGTGATGGGCCGTCAGTTGGGCATGGTTTTCAGATGTGTTTTTGGATGAAACTTTAGTGTGTCAACTTGAAGATGTCTAGCATGGTTGGTAAGGAAAAAGATGATAGCAGGAGGTTGCGTGTTAATCAGTGAGTAGTATGGAAACTTGCGGTTATGTTTTGGATAGCTTGAGTTTTGAATTGTGACGAATCGCAAACGATTTGAAATTCCATGATGGTATTGAGACTATGGAAATTTTGAGAAAACCCTTAGGTGTGGATGTATTATTTGAGAATTATTTTTGGTTGGTGGTTACTACATGTTGGGATTTATGAGAATTTGGACTGTCAAGAGAAGAAATTGTGTATGGATTACTGACAGTTGAATAAGGTAACGATTGAGAATAAGTGTCCACTTTCAGAAATAGATAACTGGAATGGTTTGGTTGAGTTGGAGTGAAATTACAATTGGTTGGAATGTTTGATAAGAGTGGTGAATTGTGTGAGTTGAGGCTTTGATCGACGTAATGTGACTGGTTATGTTTGTTATCATCGAGATAGGCTATTATTTACTCGGTTAAGCTTGTATGTGAGTAACCAGTTACCCAGTGAAAAGTTCTGCAAAAGCTTTAAGAATTTCTATCTTTTAGAATTTGGTTGGGCATTACAGCGTACAGTGATGTTATTTGGTGTTAGTAATGCGTCTATAATGTTTGTGGAGTAGAGGAATTGTATATTCCATATTTATTTGGATAAATTGGTAATGGCTTTGATTAAGGATATACGGATCTGTTATAGACTCAGAGGAAGGACAGGTAGAGTGTTTGAGATTTGAATTACAAGTGTTGAAAAGAGACGAAATTTTATGCTAAGTTACTCAAGTGAGACTTTGGGTTGAAGAAGGTTAGTTCCTTGGATATGTTATTTCAGATGAGATTGTGGTTATGAATCCATCGGAAGTAGATGCAGTTTGACAATGAGAGACTCCGAAGTTAGTTAAGGAGATTAGAATTTTTTGGGCTTAGTTGGTTGTTAATGCAAGCTAGGGAAGACTTTGCTAAGTTCGTACTTCTGTTATCTCAGTTGACTTGCAAAGGGTGAGTCATTTGTTTTTTATGTTCGTTGTGAGTAAGTTTCAGAGAGCTGAAGTAGAGTTTGTCTACGGCATCAATTTTGATTCTGCGTGATCCTGATAAAGCATTTGTGAAGTAGTGGGATGCGTCTTTGATGAGTTTAGTTAATGTGTTAACGCGAAAGGGTAAAGTCGTGGCTTATGCTTTATGACAATTGAGGATTCATAAAAGGATCTATACTATTCTGGATTTGGAATTGGTTGCGGTTGTATTATGTTGGAATAATTGGAGGTATTATCTTTATGGTTCTAGGTTTGAAGTGTTTAGTAATCACAAGAATATTGAGTGCTTGTTTGGTCTGAAGGGATAGAATATGAGACAACAAGGAAGGTTGGAATTCGTGACGAGTTATGGATTTGGCTTGGATTATCCTTCGGGGAAAAGCTAAGGTTGTACCTGAAAAGTTAAGTCGATAGTCTTGGCATGTGGTTGTTTTGATGGTCAGAGAATTAGAACTATTTGAGCAATTCAGAGACTTGTGTATGGTGTGTGAGGTAGCACAGTGGGGGTGAAGTTGGGTATATTAAAGTGAACCGTGATTTTTGGCGACTATGAGAAAGATTAAACTTTGGACGTGAGATGGGTAGACTTGATAGTTTCGAGTAATCAGAGTGTACAGCGGAAGCGTGATGTGGCACATTTTGTATTTGGGTGTGTGACTTGTAAGAATTCATAGGTTGAACATTGGGAACAGGTAGGAGTAATGAGACCGTTGGACGTTCCAAATGGAAGTGTTAGGTGAAAGGTTTAAATATTATTCATGGGCTACTATGTAGATGGACGTTTTGGTTGGATGTTCGATTGGTGAATCGTAGCATTGTTGTAACATTGTTGGGTGGCAAGGATGTGGGTTTTGTGGTTGTGTAGAGGTTGTTGAAACGTTGTTGTGTCGTGGAACCTTGTGTTCTTGTTTGTGGTGTTGCCTTGTTTCCATCGTGTTGGTCCGAGTGCGAGTAGCTAATTCCTGTGTGGGGAGTTAGGGGGTGTTACCTAGGGTGAAGGTAACGATCTTGTTGTGTTTTGGTTCAAGAGTGAACTTGTGTGTTGGTATCGTGGTTTTCCTCGAGTTGTGAGTTGGTCGTCAAGTGCATTGTATGGGTTTTGCATCTTGTCGTTGTAGTTGTCGTCGTTGTCGTGTCGTTGTTGTGGTTGCTGTTAGCAGGGTGGTTTGTCAGTTGTGTTGTTCGCGGGGTGCCTTTTGTTGGCATGTTAGTTTATTAGTCGGATGCGTGAGTCGTATTCGGAGTTGTTTGTCTCGGTGATATTTTCGAGGACGAAAATGTCTAAGTGGGGGAGAGTTGTAACGCCCCGATTTGTTTAATTGTATTTATTTATTTCCTTTATGTGAATTTTGTGAAATGTGTGAATTTGTTGTATTTTACCTGCTAATTGAGTTAATTGGTAAATTTCTCTGATAGATAAAATATTTGCATTAAATTATAATTTCTTTTCAACTTTTATTTACTTAAATATATTTCATCGGTATGTTTATGTTTTATCGCATTTTGAGAGCGTTTGCGAGATATTTGAGTTGAGGGGCATTTTGGTCTTTTGTTTGGGTATTTTCTTAAAATAGAAATTTGAGATTAGAAAGAGAGAAAAATAGAAAGAAGGAAAAATAGAAGAGAGAAAGAAAGAGAAGGGAAAAAGAGGAGAAGAGGAAAATCGAGAATTCGTCAGTTTCAAGCGTGATTAATCGGGTAAGGGTGAGAAGTTTCAATTATATCTTGCTTGTGTATGTATATGTGTTGTTTGTGTATGTGTTTTGGTTGTTTTCACAATTTTTCCTTATTGATAAATTGATGAATAATTGATAGAATTCGATATAAATCGCGTTGTATGATCACACGGTGTTTAGGAACAATTGCTGGTACTTGTTTTGCTGTTGAAAATTGATTTGGGGATGAAAAATGGGGTTTTTGGGTGAAAAATCGTAACAGGAACAATGCAGGAAAAATTCTGGGTTTCGCTGCCCATACGCGTATCAGGCAAGGCAATACGCGTATTGGGTTGGGCAATACGCGTATGGCAAGGAAGGATTTTAGGCATTACGTGTATGGGGGTGGGCAATACGCGTATGGAGTAAGGCAATACGCGTATTGGATTGTTTAGTGGAATTTTTGGGAAAAATGGTCTCTGCCCATACGCGTATCACTTTGGGCAATACGCGTATGGATGGGCGAGTGAGCAAGGCAATACGCGTATGGCTCAGGGCAATACGCGTATGACCAGTGAGATGCAGAATGTTGTCATTTCGTGATTCCTTTTCTGTTTAATTCCATAACTTGTGTTCCGATTATCCGTTTTGAGCATTCTTGGTATCATTGGAAAGCTATCGAGCTGTTCTTTATTATTATGGTTTTGAGATTGTTGGCCGATTTAATTATGTCGGGAATTTGGAATCGTGTAGTTTTGTCGACTTTTACCGTATTAATTGTGTGTAATTGATGTGTATCATGCAATGTGCTTTTGATATGGATATTGTATGACTTGTGTGATGTTATGTGATGTGAATGCATGTGATGACATGTTGTGATGATTAGTTGTGGCCTAAGGGCAAGTAAATGCAATGTGTTGTGTTTGGTTGTAAATGCATGATTATAGTTGCATATATGTGTGAAGATGCATTTGATTGTCATGAGTCCTTGTATGCCAAGCATCATGATATGCATCTTGTGATGTCGTGTGCCCTAGTGGGTGTGAGCGACGAAACGGTTCTAGAGGGAATCCGCTATAACATCGTGAGCCTTATACAAAGAGGACCTAAAGCGATGATTATAGACGATCGTGAGCCATATACAAAGAGGACCTAAAGCGATCGGATTGTGAGCCTTATACAAAGAGGACCTAAAGCAATTCATAAACGTCGTGAGCCTTATACAAAGAGGACCTAAAGCGACGGGGAACATCGTTTGCCCGACGGGGAGTTACACTAAGTAACAAGCGATGATTCCAATAGTTCCTGAGTGAACTAGTGTTGAGATGATGGATGGATGGTCCCGCATATACATTTCATAGAGTCGTTGTGTCGGTCTCTGCGCATTTGCATAAATCATGAATGGATTGATTATGTGTGAGAATTGTGAATGGATGTATTATGTGTGAGAAAATCATAAATGGATTGATTATGTGTGGAAATTGTGAATTGATTGAGTATGTGTTGAGATTTATGTTTGAATTGGTAAATGGATCTGCATATGTGATAAATGCATTAGTTGTTGATGATATGTTTTATGTATAACCATGTGCTAGGTTTTGTGGAGACGTGGTGAGTTACACTGATGGTATTAATTCTCTATGGTATGTTATATGTGAATATCCGTGGTGTGGTGGTATGTTTCCATATGTGATAACTTTGGGATGCATTATGTGAGAATATGTGATTATGTTAGTATAATCGATATATGTTATGTATTTGTGGCATGTTATATGTATTAGCGTGTGATGCTTGTGGTGAGAATAACTATGCATGTGAATTTTTATGTGTTGGCATATTATTATGCAATCTTGATTTAGTTGTTATTTCTCACCCTTCTGCTGTGGTTTGTTGCCCTACGAAGCAATTGCAGATTAGTGGTATTGGAGTATTTTGTGGAGATTAGTCCTCCGTCCTTTGTCGGTCTGTCTGCTCTGATACGTAACACAGGAGTCGGGGAACGCTGTAGACATATATATGTATACATTTGTTGAATATATCTTGTATTACTTTTGTACGAATATTTTAAATGTTATAAAATGATTTATGTTGTGAAACAAGGCAGTTATGGATCTTTCCGCTTTATTCCATAATTGACCTTTCCTTTTATTGGAAAAAGTTCCCCTACAGGTTTATTCCATTTTGGGTTATGTATCAAAATATATGAGTAGGGATTGTGTTTTCTTTCTTTAAATTGTGGTATCCTTGTTTCTGTCGGAAAAATAAATTTTTACTTACTCTGATTTATTTATGTATTATTTATTCGCGATGGGAATTGGGTTGTTACAATTATGAACATTTGGTAAAAGTATTGTGCGAGGAAATATGCATAGATTAAGAGATGACCAAGTTTAGGCTTACTTGAAGGTCGTGACAGCAAGAGCAATTTGATTTTTGAGTTGGAGGTGTTACAGATGAGTTGTGATGATCTGAACAGCTTCCCTACACCCTATGGAGTGTGTTTGAATGCTTGGACTTGATTGGAAATGGCTGGATCACTTCATGGCATCTCAGCTGCAACTTGGTTAAAACCTTGAGCAACTGGCTGGTGATTCTGAGAAATCAGTGTTCCAGATGTTGTTTAAGTGTTTGGATAACTTCTATATGATGTTTATGAGGTTTGTGTGTGTGATTGGTTTGATTGGAAAAGCTCTCAAACTCAAAACCCAATCGTGACTTGCCCTAGAAGGAAAAATTGGAGTGAAAGAATAGATTTTAAGGAAAGCATCAGTTTGATGGCTTTGGTGTACTCAAACTGATCACAAATGAGCTCTATTTATAGTAGAGCAAGTTTGTTTTGCAAGGAATAGTGAATGGCAACTGCAGTAGAGGTTTGACCAATATTGGCAAATGAAAATCCAAGTCTCCTCTAGCCATTAACTAGAGGTTAGAGCATAGAGCTTTGGTTCCCTGCTTGTTGGAGGAATCTTGACTGAATTCAGTTGCAAATGTGTCAGTCCATGCCACCTCTAAGTATCTATTAAATGCTTCAATCCAAAATTGGAGTCTTGTCCCTCTTTTAGGCAATTCTAGGTTTGACATGCTACTTCTTGTTCCAAGGACTTTGGAGGCTTGGCTCAGTGATTGTTCCCTTTAGATTTGATCCTCAGATGTGTCCAAGATGATGACAAGGCTTGGAATTGGCTGATTTTGGCAAATCGACAAAAAATGCAAAATTCTGCCTTGCCTTGGCAGTTTTCAGCAAGGCACTTTCCCACTACCATAACTCTTAACTCAAATTGAATTTGGTGATGTTCTTGGCCATTTTGAAAACCCTTATATGATACAACAACTGTTTGATCATATTTGTTTTTAATACCTTTTGGATCCAAGTGAAAAATCCCCCTACATTTGGAAAAAAGTGAAGTCAGATTCTGACTTAGTAAAAATTTCACTAAGTGTTGGAAAAAAGTGACATTTTCACTTTTTGTGATTTTGATCAATCCATAACTTAAAATCCATGAAGAATTGGAATGAGGTCTAGTTGAAGTTTTTGTAGAGGGCCATGAGATCTACAAATCAAGCTTTGGATGGGGAAAATGGCTTTGTGGTTTAGGAGTTATGATCCTCCAAAGTTGGTATCCTTGCCACTTTGTTCATAACTTAGAAAATTTTCTAAGTTTTTATGGTTACCCCTTTTACAAGTTATCCCATTTTCTTTGATTTTTCTTGATGAATGATGATTCAAATCATACATTAACATCATTTTAGGGTTAAAAATCCATTTTTGTGAAAAATCTCAAAAAGTCAAAGTTGACTTTTGTGCATAGTTGACTTTTTATCCGATGAATTCCAAACTGTGCAATCCTTTAGGAAATCATGTCCTTGACCTAAATAAAACTTGATGGACATGTTCCATGGGTGTTATAGGGTGTATTGAATCATGTCTTAGGGTTTGGGAGCATGTCCTGGTCAAAATTCAATGTTACAGTTGACTTTTCTCGCGAAACCCTAACTGTGATTCAGATGAAATTGAGACTTGTTGCTCAAGCTTCCTGGATCAATCTATTGTTGTAAATGGATCAATGTGGTGTATTGGAGACCCTCAAATCCTCTCTTGAGGTCTTGGCTCATGATTTGTCCCAAAAGCCAACTTAGGGGTGAATTAGGTCAAGAAACCCTAATTCCTTATTTTTGATGAATGCATCCGCTGAGGCAAAATTGACTTGATAATTGGGTCCATGAGGTTCCATGGAGCATATTAGGATATTCTTTGAAGTATTGTCTCATGCCCAGAGGAAAATTTGGGGTATGACACGCGGTACCTTACTCAATCTTATCATTACCACTCAATTGCACTTTGATTCATCATTCTTGACACAAAAGTTCACAAGTTCCTTCAAGTTTTCACTAAGGAACAACAAAATCAAAAAAAAATCTACTAAAATAGTATGTGCACCAAAAACTACTCAAAATAACAATAATAATATGAAACCAAAATTTGCGACAACCAAACAATGGTGCCGCATGTGTTCTTCATCCTTGGAAGGATGGTACAAAATACTAAAAAGTACAATAAAAACCAACAATACTATCCAACTAGTCAAAACATAATGTCTCCACTATCCTCATCATCATCGTCCTCCGCAGCCATCTCCTCATCTACATCGGAATCATGTCTCTCTGGCTCAGCATGCGGTACCTGAGCAGCCTCCTCTTGAGGTGGCACCTGCCCCCTCTGATAATGATAAGGCGTGTCCCCAGGCCATGCCACATAAGCGTCAAAATCCTGCTGTGAAGGAAACAGGTGCTCCACCTGAGGCTCTCATACCTGTAAATGTAAAGCCTGCATAGATGAGTACAAAAATGAAAATGCCCTCTGATGAGCCATATGCATGTCCCATGTATACATGCATGCGACTCGCTCATCAAAGGGTGGCTCTGCCTGAGGAACATCGGCGGCCTGCTGCTGCTGTGGCTGCTGCTGTGGTGGCGGCGGTGGATGATCAACTCTAGGCCTGCAGTGGCTCTCAATCCAAGTATCAGTTATAATTCCCTTAATGGTCTTGTGGACCATGCCAGGAATCAGAACTGCAGCAACAGTGCAAAGCCCCATAATAAGCCTGGGGAAAACCAAAATAGCAGGGGACTTAGACCCCAAACGGTGACCACTAGTTGTCATAGCTTGGATCTCCTCTGAAATAATCCTCGCCACATCGATCTGACGCTCATCCAAAATGTAATAAATCATACAAGCTATATCCACAGGAATGGATGAAGTGTGACTCCTTGGCCTGATGTTGTGTGTAACGCCCCGATTTGTTTAATTGTATTTATTTACTTCATTTATGTGAATTTTGTGAAATGTGTGAATTTATTGTATTTTACCTGCTAATTGAGTTAATTGGTTAATTTCTCTAATAGGTAAAATATTTGCATTAAATTATATTTTTCTTTTTAACTTTTATTGCACGATATGTTTTTCATCGGTATATTTATGTTTTATCGCGTTTTGAGAGCGTTTGCGAGATATTTGAGTGTAGGGGTATTTTGGTCATTTTGCTTGGTTAGATATTTTAGAAAAATAGGTTTTTGTTTAAATAGAGATTGGAAAGAAAAAGAGAGAAAAGAAAGAGAAAGGAAAGAAAGAAAAAGAGAAGAGAGAAAGGAAGAGAAGGGAAAAGAAGAGGAAAACTTGGGATAAAAGAAATCATCCGTTCAAGCGCGATTAATCGGGTAAGGGTGAGAAGTTTTGATTATATCTTGCTTGCATATGTCTTTGTATGTATTTTTTTGAATGTTTGGTTGAAAAATATATGTTTTCCATTTGGTTGAATTTGTGAACATTTGATAGAAATCGATGTTTTCACGGGTGAAACTCGATATAAACCGCGTAGAATACTGGTTGATTATGTTGGAACATGTTTTGGTTGTTCTGGTATGAATTAGTAGGGTTTGGGTGGAAGAAATGATGAATTTTGGCCCCAAATGACCTATATTGACGCTGCTGCGAATTCTGGGTTTCGCGGGTTCGCCTAGCGAACCACAACGAAGGAACGGGCGAATGTTCGCCTAGATGTTCGCCTAGAGGTTCTCCTAGCGAACTTTATGTTGGTTTTCCACTACCTTGATTCACTAGGGTTCGCCTAGCGAATGCTGGAGCGAACGTGCAGATTTTTCTATTTTGTTTTCTTCATAATTTTCAAACCTTAAGTCCGTTTTAGTCGCCGTTCGAAGCGTTGGAAAGCTAATAAAATATTATTTCTATTTAAAATGGTTTGGAGGGAAGTATATGAATTAATTAAGTCGTGGTTTTGTAAAAGTGTTGGGTGGCGGGGTTTTTATCACGTTAAATGTGTGCGGTTGATGTTTTACCGTGTGTTGTGCTATTGTTATATGACGTGGAGCTTTTATGTGGTTTATATTATGTTGAAGCATGTGATAATTTGTCGTGGTTACTTGTGGCCAAATGGCGAAATACTTTGTTGAATTGAATTATAAATGTATGTTATTATGAATGTTGTTGTGGGTAGCCTTCGTGGCGTGAATCCTAGTGTTGTGAGTATCATTGTATGATAGTAGGATTGTTGTGGTTGATGGTGAGTAATTCTTGATGTGAATTGATATGAGTGTATATGCTAAAATGCTAATTGTTGTGGTTTGTGGTTTGTGATGAAATGCATTGTTTGAATTGATTTCCAATGCATGAATAACGATGATGAGATAATCCATATTATTGATTTGTGAAGATGCATTTGATTGTCATGAGTCACTGTATGCCAAGCTTAATGATATGTATTCTTGTGATGTCGTGTGCCCTAGTGGGTGTGAGCGACGAAACGATTCCAGAGGGAATCTGCTATAATGATCGTGAGCCTTATACCAAGAGGACCTAAAGCGACGTTATAGACGATCGTGTGCCTTATACAAAGAGGTGTGAGCGATCGGGTCGTGTGCCTTATACAAAGAGGTGTGAGCAATCGATAAACATCGTGTGCCTTATACAAAGAGGTGTGACCAACGGGGATTATCGTTTGCCCAACGAGGAGTTACACTAAGTAACAAGCGATGATTCCAATAGTTCCTGAGTGAACTGATGATGAGAATAATGGATGGATGGTACCGCATTGCATTGCATAGAGTCGTTGTGTCGGTCTCTGTGCATTTGCATAAATCATGATTGGATTGATTATGTGTGGAAAATCATGATTGGATTGATTATGTGTGGGGAATTGTGAATTGATTGATTATTTGTTGAGCTTGTGATAGCATTGGTGATTTGATATGCATTTGTGCTAAATGCATTGGTTGTGGATAATATGTTTTATGTATAGACATATGCTATGTGATGTGGTGGGGTGTTACTGTTAGACGATGATTATGGATCTAGAAGGGGGTTGAATAGATCCCTTGAGTTTTACACACAAATGGTTTACAAAATTTGTTTTTAAAAATTGTTTGAACGGAAGCTACCACTGGATAGAATGTCTACAACGAACCTTCTACCAAAAGGATCGGATATGCACGAATTATCACGGATGAGTACGGAAGAGAAAAAAATTCAGTTTTGAATACTACACTTAAGACACGCAATCAACAAAATATCACTTGGTTGATGTATATTCCAATCCAATGAGGTAAAGTGATAAGCAATTTAAAATAATGTGTTCGAATTTTTCTTGGAAACAAATTATCAAACACCTAGTGTGTGTAAACACACTATGTGCAGAATTTCTATAGAGGGTAATGTACAGCTGCTCCAAAACATAATTCAAGGAATTGTATCAATTTAACAAAAATAATTTATCAGCGTACAATTACTCTACTATAGAAATTTCAATAACTTGCGACTTCACCAATTCGAACCAACTGAATTGTAAAAGAGTTAAGGAGAGAGAGAACAAACACGATTTGATTAGGCAGTTCCCCAATCGTCCTCGCTTTGGGTACGTCTGCCCCCAACTTCACAAATGGAATTGAGATATGTATATATATAGTTGTTGCAAATTGTTTGTTACAAGAGAAAACTATGAACATCCAAACCCTCGAACGTCTTCTATCGTTGATGCAGAATTTTCTCTTCCCTTGATTCAAGATGAATCAAGTGCTTCGAATATAGTTGATTCAATTACCGTCCCACGCTACTAAACCAAAAGAATCCATAGCTCTTCGGTTACCTTCACTCGGTCAATTGCAATCTTCCAAGAATTCGAACCCAAACCTTCCTTCTACGATCCTATGATTACAGCTACTAAACCGAACTGTTACGCCAGATTCCGGTTACCTTCGCCCAACCGAATCCCTGTAGAAAGAACAGTTTGTGCAAAGACCCCCAAATCTATCCAATTTTTGGAGGACAAACTAACTGGTTTGATTCAAGAAACACCTGTCAAACTCTCAACCCAGAAGATGAAGATCACACTTCCTAAATTCTGAACGTTATCACTTCGATCAGTGGGCGACACAAACAAAGATGATTATGTGTGATTGTTTGTTTACTCAATGAAGAAGATGAAGATGAAGAGAGAAATAACATATATCTTTCACGTTTCTTGTTGTTAATAAAAAGGATGACCAAAACTATTTATATGAAAAAAATGACCAACAAAAGTAAATAACAGAAAAATAACAGAAAAGAAATTAAGTGACAAATGCAGAGTTTTGAAGTCATGCGCTGACGTCCACACTTCATGCGTCGACGCATGAGCAAGTATTTTCATGTCCATTGAGTTGTGCGCTTTCCCGCAGGTTTTGGAGGTTAGCGCATGAAATTGTAGGTTAGCGCATGAACTGGAAGGGTCAATGCATGAAGTGCAATTTTTCAGGAAATTCAATTTTTCTGAGCATTTTCACCAGACCAAGACCAGAGACACATACTAGACACAACTAAAACGATAATGGACATTTATTTTTGGGAAAGACAAGATCCTATGCATCTAGACACATGAACAATAATGGTTAGACGCAATATGCCCGACACGTGTAGTGATACCGCTCAAATTATAGTCTAGTTTCTTACATGTTTGTTGACATCATTAAAACAAGGTAAATATAAGAATATCCCTCACAGTTACCATATGTCATAACTTTGGTATGCATTATATGTGAATATGTGATTATGTTGGTATAAGTTATATATGCTAGGTGGTTGGATTATTAGAAATATGTTATGTATCTGTGGCACGCTATACGTATTAGTATGTGATGCTTGTGGTGAGAATAATTATGCATGTGAATTTATATGTGTTTGCAAATTATTATGCAATCTTGATTTAGTTGTTATTTCTCACCCTTCTGCTGTGGTTTGTTGCTCTATGAGGCAATTGCAGATTTGTATCTTGGAGGCTTTGGTGAAGCTTAGTTATTCGTCCTTTTGTCGGTCTATCTGCTCTGATACGTAACACGGGAGTCGGGGAATGCTTTTGTTATATATGTATACATTTGTTGGATCTATTTGGTATGACCTTTTGTATGAATATTTTGATGTTGTAAAACAATTTATTTTGTAAAACAAGTCAGTTATGGATCTTTCTGCTTTATTCCATAATTGAACTTTCCTTTTGTTGGAAAAAGTTTCCCTTTTATGTTTATTCCATTTTGTGTTATGTATCAAATTTATGAGCAGGGATTGTGTTTTTTTTCCTTTAAATGTGGCATCCTTGTTTCTGTCTAAGAATAAAATTTTATTCACCCTGATTTAATTATGTATTATTTATTTGCGATGGGAATTGGGGTGTTACATTAGTGGTATCAGAGCAGGTCGGTCCATCCGGCCCAGTTGTTGAGTCAGTTGGTGTGACAGTTGAATACTGTCGATGTTGTTTGTTCCTTAGTATGTGATATGTGTGTGAAACACTATCAGTGCTTTCTGGTTTTTCTAATCCTTTGTCTTCAGGATTGAGAATGAGATAAGTGGGGGAGAAGCTGGTGCTTCTCCAAGTTGCTTCAGGTGTGGAGCATTGGCTCAGTGTGCCGTTTGTTGCAAGATTGTAAGTGTTATTTGGACAGTGTTGTTCCCGGTTCTGGAGGGAATGCGGAGGTGAGGTTTATGTCAACTAAGGATTTATGCCTTAGGTAGTTTTGTGCCCAAGATGCAACAAATGCTATTATAGTTTAGTAAAGACGGTTTATGCCCCATCATGATTGTCGACTGTCTATTGACAAATTGAGGAACTGATCACCCTTAATCTCTTGTTGATAGTAGACGAAATTATGTTGGATGGAATAGACATGTTTTTCCAGCTTTGATAGTATGTTTTGTGAATTGTTTGGAGCTAAGCCAGTGAGTACAGATTGTTTTGTTGAGTCAATGAAGATTCTAATATTAGAATATGAGATGGATTAGAGGTTTTGGTATGTTGGTCCAGTTGGGAAGTCATTGAGAGAGAACGATTGGGTATCGTTAATGGTTGTTCTCAGAGAGTAGAGTGTGAACTCAAATTTAACGAAGGTGAGTATTTGAGGTTTGGATCTGCTAAGTAAGTAGAAGACCTTTTAGGAAGTGAAACTCAGATGTTTGTCATGTTTGTGATGATAGTGTTCTGGAAATTGGCAGAAAGGCCACAGTGAGGGGCTGCCAGTTACGCGTGATTTTCAGATGTATTTTCGGATGGAATATTGGATGTTAGCATTAGAAGTACCCGGATTGATATAGCAGTTGGAAGATTTACTGGAAAGGAGAATTATGAGGCCAAGTGTGTCGTCTTGGGGAGCTCCAGTATTGTTAGTAACAAAATAGATGGATGATTGAACGGAATAACAAGCATGATGTGTATAATGGTATTGAGACTATAGAAAGCAAAACTTAGAGTTCTGGTGAGGTTTGGAGTCTTTGGAGTTTTGGAGCATTAATGGAAATCTTGAGAAAACCCTTATGTGTGGGTGTAATATTGTTATTAAAAGTTCTTTTTGGTTGGTTGTTGATACATGTTGGAATTTATGGAATTTGGACTGTTAAGAGAAGAAATTGTGTATGGATTACTAACAGTTGAATAAGGTAACGATTGAGAACAAGTGTCCACTTTCATGAATAGATGACTGGAATGGTTTGGTTGAGTTTGAGTGAAATTACAATTGTTTGGAATGTTTGATAAGAGTGGTGACTTGTGTGAGTTGAGGATTTGTTCGATTTAATGTGACTGGTTATGTTTGTTATCATCGGGATAGACTGTTATTTACTCGGTTAAGCTTGTATGTGAGTAACCAGTTACCCAGTGAAATTTTTTGCAAAAGCTTTAAGAATTTATATCTTTTGGAATTTGGTTGGGCATTACAACGTACAATGATGTTATTTGGTGTTAGTAATGCGTCTGTAATGTTTGTGGAGTATATGAAGCGTATCTTCCATATTTGTTTGGATAAGTTCGTAGTGGTTTTGATTGAGGATATTCGGATCTATTATAAACTCAGAGGAAGAACAGGTAGAGTGTTTGAGATTTGGATTACAAGTGTTGAAAAGAAAGGAAATTTTATGCTAAGTTATTCAAGTGAGAATTTGGGTTAAAAAAGGTTAGTTTTCTTGGATATGTTATTTCGGATGAGAGTATGGTTATGGATCCATCGGAAGTAGATGTCGTTCTACATTGAGAGGCTCCGAAGTTGGTTAAGGAGAATAAAATCTTTTTGGACTTTTAGTTGGTTATTACCGGAGGTTATGGAAGGCTTTTCCAAGTTAGCATTTTCGTTACTTCGATTGACTTGCAAAAGGTAAGTCATTTGTTTGGGATGTTCGTTGTAAGGAAAGTTTCAGAGAGCTGAAGTAGAAGTTGTCTACGGCTCCAGTTTTGATACTGCGTGCTCCTGATAAAACGTTTGTGAGGTTTTGGGATGCATCTTTGATGAGTTTAGTCAGTGTGTTAATGCAAGAGGGTAAAGTCGTGGCTTATGCTTTACGACAATTGAGGATTCATAAAAGGATCTATACTATTCAGGATTTGGGATTGGTTGCGGTTGTATTGTGTTAGAATATTTGGCGGTATTATCTTTATGGTTCTAGGTTCGAAGTGTTTAGTAATCACAAGAGTTTAGAGTACTTGTTTGGTATGAAGGAATAGAGTATGAGACAACGAGGATGGTTAGAATTCGTGACGAGTTATGAATTTGGCTTGGATTATCCTTCGGGAAAAGCTAATGTTGTGCCTGAAGAGTTAAGTCGATAGTCTTTGCATATGGCTGTTTTGATGGTCAGAGAATTAGAAGTATTTGGGCAGTTCAGAGACTTGTGTCTGGTGTGTGAGATAACACTGTAGAGTGTAAGGTTGGGTATATTAGAAAGGAACTATGATTTTTTGGTGAATACTAGAGAGATTCAGAAGTTGGATATGAAATTGGTAGATTTGATCGTTGTGAGTAATCAGAGAATGCAGTGGAAGCGTGATGTGGCACATTTCGTATATGTGTGTGTGACTTGATAGAGTTCAAAGGTTGAACAGTGGAAAACGGTAGGAATGATGAGACCATTGGACATTTTAGGATGGAAGTGTTAGGTGAAAGGTTTAAATATTATTCATGGGCTACTATGTAGATGGATGTTTTGGTTGTATGTTCGATTGGGGAATCGTAGCATTATTGTAATAATGTTTTGTGACAAGGATGTTGGTATTGTGGTTATGTAGAGGTTGTTGAAACGATGTTGGGTCGTGGAACTTTATGTTCTTGTTTGTGTTGTTGCCTCGTTTCTATCGTGTTGGTTCTAGTGGGAGTAGCTAATTCTTGTGTGGGAGATTAGGGGAGTGTTACCTGGGTGTTGGTAACATGGTTTCCTTTGAGTCGTGAGTTAGTCGTCAAGTGCATTGTATGGGCTTTGCATCTTGTCATTGTAGTTGTCGTCGTTGTCGTGTCGTTGTTGTAGCTGCTATTAGCAAGGTGGTTTGTCAGTTTGTGTTATTTGTGGTGTGCCTTTTGTTGGCATGATAGTTTGTTAGTCGGATGCGAGAGTTGTATCCGGAGTTGTTCGTATCAGTATATTTTCGAGGACAAAAATTTCTAAGTGGGGGAGAATTCTAACTCCCCGATTTTTTTAATTGTATTTATTTACTTCATTTATGTGAATTTTGTGAAATGTGTGAATTTATTGTATTTTACCTGCTAATTGAGTTAATTGGTTAATTTCTCTAATAGGTAAAATATTTGCATTAAATTATATTTTTCTTTTTAACTTTTATTGCACGATATGTTTTTCATCGGAATGTTTATGTCTTATCGCGTTTTGAGAGCGTTTGCAAGATATTTGAGTGTAGGGGTATTTTGGTCATTTTACTTGGTTAGATATTTTAGAAAAATAGGTTTTTGTTTAAATAGAGATTGGAAAGAAAAAGAGAGAAAAGAAAGAGAAAGGAAAGAAAGAAAAAGAGAAGAGAGAAAGGAAGAGAAGGGAAAAGAAGAGGAAAACTTGGGATAAAAGAAATCATTCGTTCAAGCGCGATTGATCGGGTAAGGGTGAGAAGTTTTGATTATATCTTGCTTGCATATGTATATGTATGTATTTGTTTGAATGTTTGGTTGAAAAATATATGTTTTCCATTTGGTTGAATTTGTGAACAATTGATAGAAATCGATGTTTTCACGAGTGAAACTCGATATAAACCGCGTAGAATACTGGTTGATTATGTTGGAACATGTTTTGGTTGTTCTAGTATGAATTAGAAGGGTTTGGGTGGAAGAAATGATGAATTTTGGCCCCAAATGACCTATATTGACGCTGCTGCAAATTCTGGGTTTCACGGGTTCGCCTAGTGAACCACAACGAGGGAACGGGCGAATGTTCACCTAGAGGTTTGCCTAGCGAACATTATGTTAGTTTTCCACTGCCTTGGTTCGCTAGGGTTCGCCTAGCGAATGCTGGAGCGAACGTGCAGATTTTTCTATTTTGTTTTCTTCATAATTTTCAAACCGTAAGTCCGTTTTGGTCGCCGTTCGAAGCGTTGGAAAGCTAATAAAATATTATTTCTATTTAAAATGGTTTGGAGGGCAGTATATGAATTTGTTAGTTCTTGGATTGGCTGGAATTTTGGTAAAACAAAGTATATTCAATGTTGATGTCAAGGTGCTGATGTTGCAACATTGAAGTCTTAACACTGGGCTATGTTAAGTATTTAATTGCTGAAGTTGGATGTCTGATGTCACACAGGTGATGTTGTAACATCAGATCTGCAGAATTAACAACAGCAGGTTATTAGGGCATGCGTGTTAGCTGGAATTGTGGGGAGTGGTTGACTCATTGGATGAGAATATCTTGGGATAGATATTTTCTGTTACATGTGAGATTTGATTGCAGGTCTGTTGGAGAATTAAAAGGTTGAAGATTTAAAGAGATTTTGGGGATAAAATCTATTTTGAAGATTCACTTTTAATTAACAAATCTGATCAAATATTGTGACAAGTCCAAGCCCAATTCAGGAGCTATATAAAGTGCACAAGACCAAAGGAAAAGGTACAGAAAACATTCAGAAAATCAAGAGCAGGAGGCTTAGTGTCTAGAGTTTGTTTAAAGTGCTTGTATTTACACTATTCTAGGTTTTGAATAGGTGTGTGATTTTCTGTCCTCTCTAGAAGCTGTGAAGCAATAGAGAGTGGTTGATTGATCGAAGCTGTGAAGTAAGATCAAGGGTACTAAAAGTGGTTTCTTTGAGTGTTTGTAAGGGATTGAGTGGTGTTCTCATACCTAAGTGGTTTCTTAGGTAGGAAGTCATTAGTAGAGTATAAGTTTAGGAGATTGTCAACGGGTTGTTGAGTCTGTAAATTATATCTACAAGTAGTGAATTCCATCCCTGGCCTGGTAGCCCCCAGAGTAGGTTGGTTGTAACCGAACAGTGTCAACAATTCTTGGTGTTATTTTACTGTTATTGCTGTCCATTGTGCAGAGTGTGTTGTTGTGACATCACACCTTAACATCACACGTCTGATACCAGAATTTCAATTGGTATCAGAGCAGGCATCCTGTCTGTCTCTGGGTGAGATCTAGGGAAGTTACTTTCTGGTGTAAAGATGGACAAAGAAGTTGGAGGATTCGTCAACAGATCCCCTATTTTGGATGGATCCAATTATAACTATTGGAAGCCAAGGATGACCAGCTTCTTAAAATCCTTGGACAGTAGGGCTTGGAAGGCTGTTATTAAAGAGTGGAAAGCACCTGTTGTATGTGAGAAGGATGATGCTGGTAAAGATAAAGAAGGCACCTCAAAGCTAAAGCCTGAAGAAGAATGGACCAAGGAGGAAGATGAGCTCGCCCTTGGAAATTCCAAAGCTCTGAATGCTATCTTCAATGGAGTGGATAAGAATATCTTCAGGTTAATTAATACCTGTGAAGTTGCTAAGAAAGCATGGGATATCTTGCAGGCTACTCATGAAGGAACATCTAAAGTCAATATGTCAAGACTTCAGATTTTAACATCAAAATTTGAAAGCCTGAAGATGAAGGAAGATGAGACTATTCATGATTTCCACATGAGTGTTCTTGAGCTGGCCAATGCATCTAGTGCTCTTGGTGAGAAGATGTCAGATGAAAAGCTTGTGAGGAAGATCCTTAGGTCCCTACCTGAGAAGTATAAGATGAAGGTTACTGTCATTGAAGAATCACAAGACATCAGCAAGATGAGAGTTGATGAGCTCATTGGATCTCTTCAAACCTTTGAGCTTGGGTTGAATAAGGAAGAACCAGAAAAGAAGCCAAAGAGTATAGCCTTGGTGACAAATGGTGAAGAAGAGAAAGGGAAGAAATCTGAATCCCAGGAGGATCTATCTCAGGCCATAGTGATGTTGGGAAGACAGTTCACCAAAGTATTCAAGAGAATGAATAATAACTCCAGGCCTAATGTCAAGAACATGACTTCTGACACCAGCAAGAAGGATGAAGAGAAAACTGCCCAAGATAAAGGAGTGCAGTGCTTTGAGTGCGAAGGGTATGGACATGTCAAGAAAGAATGTCCCACCTTCTTGAAAAACCAGAAGAAGGGCATGACAGTTTCCTGGTCTGACTCTGATAGTGAAAGTGAAGGCGAGTCAGCAAAGCATGTGAGAGCTTTAATAGGAGTTGTGGTTTCTGATGATGATTCTAGTGATGGAGAAGTAACTTATAAGGAGTTGGCATCTACCTATCAAGAGCTGTGTTTAAAGAGTGCTGAAATTTGTCAAGAAAACAAGTGCCACAAGCAACAGATTGCTCAGCTAGAGAATGAAAAGACAGATCTGGAAAATGAAGTGGTACTAGTTAGAGCTCACCTTGATCAAATGACCAAGTCTGTTAGGATGCTGAGCTGTGGTACATACACACTTGACAAGATACTTCAGTCAAAAAAAGCTGCTGGAGACAAAGCTGGGATAGGTTATGTGGCTGGGGACAAGGGAACTTCAGAAGGAAGCACTTCAGGTTCAAAGAAGGAAGTGTCACAACTTTCATCTCAACATCAGCCAAAGAAGCAGGATCCTACCCCTAAGAAAGCTGATGTTTCACAACCTAAGAAGACTGACAAGAAGACTGGTCCCTATCAGAAGAGAAAGCAGCCATAGGGAGCTAGTCAGTATATGCCCCCATAATACCATGAGAGCATGCAAGCTGCTTAGTTCAAACAGCACATGTCTCATCAGATGTCTCAACATCAGGACAACTGGTATGGTTATGGGTATGGATACACCAATGCTGTTCCTTATATATATGGAAGAAGAAAGCCACACCATCATGGGAGACAATCCAGGAAACAGCATTCCCAGTCGTCTTATGGGAGAAGACATCAACATAATAGATGGCAGGGCAGTTATGGTAGGAGGAGACCACATCATGGATGGCAGCATAAGCAATCTCATCATGGCAGAAGATTCAGAGATGAAAGGGTGAGATGCTATTATTGTGGAAGATTTAGACATATGCAGTACTCTTGCTACAAGCTGCATGGATACCCTCAGCCTCAAAACAGATGGAGAGAGCACATGCCCAAAGTTGTTAAACAATGAGTTCCTAAGGAGAAGGTGAAGTGCTTATTGGCTCACATGGGTGATAAAGAAGGAACATGGTATTTTGACAGTGGGTGTTCCAAGCACAAGTCTGGATGTAGATCCATGTTTGATGATCTTAGACCTTGCCCCTCTCATGAGGTCATATTTGGCAATGGAGAAAAAGGTGTTGTTGCAGGAGTTGGGAAAGTGCAAGGTGATGGTAGACCTGAACTTGACAATGTTATGTTTGTCAATGGCTTAAGTGAAAATTTGATCAGCATAAGCCAGTTGTGTGATGAAGGCTACGAGGTAAACTACACTAAGCATGAGTGTGTGGTTTCTGATGAGCATAATCAGATTGTTATGAAGGGTGCCAGAACCAAAGACAACTGATATCAGTGGACCACTCTTGAAGGAGATTCAACTAGTAATGTTCTAGTTGATGTTATAACATCAGACTATGGCATCAGGATGCTGAAAGGTCACTCAGAGTTAACAAGTGCGGATGTGAATGTTTTAAAAGGAAAGACTTTATGGAGGGAGAAAATTAGTAATTGGTCTTTAAAGAGTATTCAAAATCAGGCGCCTTACTATATTGAGACTACATCAAGACTTACCAAAGCATTCTCATCGCAACGCTTCATCTCCCTAAATCTCAACAGAATAGAAAGTTCTCTTTCAAACCTAGTCTGTCACAAAGGAACGATGTCTGTCCCTTCCAAGAAATCTGAGCAGGTACCAACTAGGGTTTCTTCCGAAGAACTCATTTCTATTGCTCTTCCCGAGTCAAGTAACCCTAAACCCTCAACCACGGTAAACAAACCTGAAGCTAGGTCATCATCCTCTCAAGCTGTTGAGGAGAAGTTTGATGTAGATGTGCATTTGGAACAACTTGCCACCAAAATCCTTGAGAAGGGGATACGGGTGAAAGGGATTTCCGTCCCTCTAAGGCAAATGCCTACTGAACAAGTCGACTCTCAAGGAGAGGACAAAAATCTTCAAAGACAGGCCCTTAGTCAAGAAGCTGAAGGTGAAGATCCTGATGACACTGATGTCAGTCTTGATGTCAGAACATCGTCCCCTAGGAATGAAAGCCACAGGGGTAAAGGGAAGGAATAGGTTGAGGTTATAGAGATTGAGGACTCATCTGATGATGATAGAATTAGAAGAGGGAAGGATAAGAAAAGGACTTCATTTACAGACTCTCCCAAGTCATGGAGCAAAGGTGCCAAGTCTGGCAAGAAGAGGAGAATCAGGGAAGAGTCAGATTCTGAGAGTGATGCTCAAGACATCAACCCTGCTACAAATCAAGTGCCTGATAACATCTCATCTCACAGTTCCAGAAGTGCATCCTTGTGGAGTTGTGTGAGCCTAAGAAAGATAGCTCTGGAAAGAGAGGTAGTAGCAAAAGACTTAGAGTCTACTAAAATTGTAGACCTAATTAAGCTTGCTGGTCTCATAAGGATTGTGTCAGGGTTGACTAACTGCTATGATAGACTGGTCAGAGAATTCATAGTTAATATACCTGAATCGATAAATGACAACAAGAGCCGAACTTTCAGAAGAGTTACCATCAGGGGTAAGTGTGTCTGGTTCTCTCCTGAGATGATCAATGCCTACTTAGGAAGAAATGAGGAAGATTATGGGGAATTAGAAGCCTCCAACAATGTTATATGCAAAGAAATCATTGCTGGTCAGGTAGATGTTTGGCCCGTAGAAGGAAAGCTGTTAGCCAGTTTGTTGAGTGTCAAATATGCTTTTCTGCACAGAATAGGTATTGCCAACTGGGTTCCTACTAGTCACAAGACCACAATTTCTGTTGAATTAGGGAAGATAATTTATGCAATTGGGACAAAGCAAAGAATTGACTATGAATCCTACATCTATGATCATACTATTAAGTATGCTGCTACAAATGCTGTAAAGATGCTCATTGCTTTTCCCTCTCTCATTTGTGGGATTGTCTTGTCTCAACATCCTGGAATTCTACAGCATTCAGATGTTGCTTGCAAAAGGAAGCCTGCCTTGTCACTCCATCACAAGTTGAAACATGTTCCTTACAGTGTCAAGACATCTGCTTCAACATCACAACAGTCACCAGCCAAGACTGGGTTGATTACAGAACTAGAGGATGCTTGCAAGGAGTTAGATCAAGTCATAAGAGTTATTACTGAAAGGAAACAAAAATTTGAAAGACTTGTCATGTCTCTGAGATTGGCAACAAAGGAAGGTGAAGATGTCAACACAAGGAAGGATGTTGTTGATGAAGACGATAATGATGATCTCAGCTCAGAAGATTCAAGCTTTTAATGTTTGCCTTCTATTTTAGTAGGGTTAGCTTTATTTTCTGTCTTTGTTTTAGCACTTAATGTGCTTGGTTTTGTAATTTGAATATTGTGCTGTTTTATGCACTGTTTATGTTTTTAGTTTCCTTCTATGATTTGTTTTGCCTGTTTACTAACTGAGAGGCTAACAATGAGAGCTAGGGTATACTGACTATAGTTAATAGGGCTTCTAACTGAAGTTTGCCTAATTGTGGCTAAAAAGGGGGAGAAAATAGCCAAGATAGTCAAGAGTATTATTGCCATATGCTGCTAATGTGATGCAGAGATTAAGAGGGAGATAGATTGATGTTGCTAAAAGGTGTTTAGTTGAAAAGTTTGTTGCTGCATTAAGGGGGAGTTTTGACATTTGAAGAGTGCAGCCAAGCAGACATCTAGGGGGAGTAAATTGCTGCACATTATGAGCTACTGAACAGCTATGATGCTGGTTCATGTTTTTGAGGGGGAGCACCAATTGGCTGTTGTCAATAAGGATGATGGTGCTGCAGCAGATCAAGTGATAAAGACTATGAAGATTAGATTGTCAAACTGCTGCTGATGAAATGAGTTTCAAATTTTTGAAGATTATTCCGCTGCTGAAATCTCTGAAGGTGCAGAGTGCAGAAGTTGATTGCAGAGTGCAGAGGTTGTTTTAGCCAAAATTTGCCAAAGGGGGAGATTGTTAGTTCCTGGATTGGCTGGAATTTTGGTAAAACAAAGTATATTCAATGTTGATGTCAAGGTGCTGATGTTGCAACATTGAAGTCTTAACACTGGGCTGTGTTAAGTATTTAATTGCTGAAGTTGGATGTCTGATGTCACACAGGTGATGTTGTAACATCAGATCTGCAGAATTAGCAACAACAGGTTATTAGGGCACGCGTGTTAGCTGGAATTGTGGGGAGTGGTTGACTCATTGGATGAGAATATCTTGGGATACATATTTTCTGTTACATGTGAGATTTGATTGCAGGTCTGTTGGAGAATTAAAAGGTTGAAGATTTAAAAAGATTTTGGGGATAAAATCTATTTTGAAAATTCAGTTTTAATTAACAAATCTGATCAAATATTGTGACAAGTCCAAGCCCAATTCAGGAGCTATATAAAGCGCACAAGACCAAAGGAAAAGGTACAGAAAACATTCAGAAGATCAAGAGCAGGAGGCTTAGTGTCTAGAGTTTGTTTAAAGTGCTTGTATTTACACTATTCTAGGTTTTGAATAGGTGTTGAGTTTCTGTCCTCTCTAGAAGCTGTGAAGCAATAGAGAGTGGTTGATTGATCGAAGCTGTGAAGTAAGATCAAGGGTACTCAAAGTGGTTTCTTTGAGTGTTTGTAAGGGATTGAGTGGTGTTCTCATACCTAAGTGGTTTCTTAGGTAGGAAGTCATTAGTAGAGTATAAGTTTAGGAGATTGTCAACGGGTTGTTGAGTCTGTAAATTATATCTACAAGTAGTGAATTCCATCCCTGGCTTGGTAGCCCCCAGAGTAGGTTGGTTGTAACCGAACTGGGTCAATAATTCTTGGTGTTATTTTACTGTTATTGCTGTCCATTGTGCAGAGTGTGTTGTTGTGACATCACACCTTAACATCACACGTCTGATACCAGAATTTCAGAATTAATTAAGTCGTGGTTTTGTAAAAGTGTTGGGTGGTCGGGTTTTTATCGCGTTAAATGCGTGCGGTTGATGTTTTACCATGTGTTGTGCTATTTTTATATAACATGGAGCTTTTATGTGGTTTATATGATGTTGAAGCATGTGATAATTTGTCGTGGTTGCTTGTGGCCTAATGGCGAAATACTTTGTTGAATTGAATTACAAATGTATGTTATTATGAATGTTGTTGTGGGTAGCCTTCGTGGCGTGAATCCTAGTGTTGTGAGTATCATTGTATGATTGTAGGATTGTTGTGGTTGATGGTGAGTAATTCTTGATGTGAATTGATATGTGTTTGCATATTATTATGCAATCCTGATTTAGTTGTTATTTCTCACCCTTCTATTGTGGTTTGTTGCTCTATGAGGCAATTGCAGATTTGTATCTTGGAGGCTTTGGTGAAGCTTAGTTCTCCGTCCTTTTGTCGGTCTGTCTGCTCTGATACGTAACACGGGAGTCGGGGAACGCTTTTGTTATATATGTATACATTTGTTGGATCTATTTTGTATGACCTTTGTATGAATATTTTGATGTTATAAAACAATTTATTTTGTAAAACAAGTCAGTTATGGATCTTTCCGCTTTATTCCATAATTGAACTTTCCTTTTGTTGGAAAAAGTTTCCCTTTTATGTTTATTCCATTTTGTGGTGTTTTTTTTTTCTTTAAATGTGGCATCCTTGTTTTTGTCTAAGAATAAAATTTTATTCACTCTGATTTAATTATGTATTATTTATTCGCGATGGGAATTGGGGTGTTACATTGTGCAGGACAAGAGTCGTAAAAATCTGGGAAGTAATGTTCATATCCGCCCTCTTCAGAATCTTCGGTCTCCCAGATGTGTTCAACTCAAATCCACGCCCCGGGACAACTAAGGCCAAACAAACATTCTCTAAATTCCAGGTCCGCCTAGCTACCCGCTTTGCATAAGCACACTGTTCCCCCTCAGCCAAAACCAATGGATTACCCAAGTATGTGTTAATGGCATCCCTTGAGAAAAAAATTGTCTTGCCACGGACATAAGTGGTGTAATCATACTCCTGCCCCTCCAAAGGAATGGTGTTCGTGTAAAACTCACGCACAATCTCATAGTTCAACATTGTAGGAGGGGTCAAGAGTGCACCCCAACCATGCCCTTCAATGATGCTTTGGCATCCACAGAACTCCCCTTGCATGTTGATCCGAAAGATACACTTCGTCCAAATGCTACGACGGGTCAGCTCTATGTACCTTCCCTGCTGCTCAACCCCTTTAAATTGATGAGAAGTTGGGTAGAAAGAAATTTGCTTGAGAGTGAAATAATTCACTTGAGAGCTTGTGGGAAGAATATTACGGTGGCCTTTTACAAATGAGAGGGAAAGCTTAGGGTTTTCATGGAACCCTTACTCTTTTGAAAATATACAGACCCAGAGGCCCAATTTTGTTTCCACTCAGGCCCAAACTTGGCTGGCCCGTTCACGCGACCGCGCTAGCGACCTCAGAAGCGCGCTAAGCGCGCTCAGTGAAACACAGCTAATCAAGTTTGGCATCAAAACGCTGCCAGCCGACTAATCTGCCCGATTAAATCACAAACACAAAAATAAAAAAACAGTAAATACTTACAATGTTGGGGTGCCTCCCAACTAGCGCTTGTTTAACGTCGGCTAAGCTCGACGGTCCAATGCAACCTCAAGGATCGCAAAACGGCACGACGGATGGATTCCGCTCAAAATCACCACTGAGATAAATCTTCAACCTCTGACCATTTATAGTCCAATTGCCATTTGACTTTGTGTCTTCAATGACTATTGCCCCATATTGTTTGATCTCTCGAATCTGGAACGGACCTGACCACTTAGATTTAAATTTTCCAGGTAACAATTTTAATCGAGAATTCAAAAGTAAGACCAGCTGCCCTACTTCAAACTGTTTGGTCACTATCTTCTTGTCATGGTAAGTTTTTACTCGATCTTTGTAAAGCTTGTTAGAATCATACGCTTGGAGGCGAAATTCCTCCATTTCATACAATTTCATCTTTCTTCTTTCTCCGCTTAAAGTTGGATCAAAATTCAGAAATTTCAAGGCCCAAAATGCCTTATGTTCCAACTCTACCGGTAGATGACAATTCTTATCATAGACCAATTTAAAACGTGTGAGACCAATCAGAGCTTTAAAAGTTGTTCGATAAGCCCACAAAGTATCGTCTAGCTTATTTGACCAATCCATTCTTGAGGATGACACCATTTTTTCCAAAATTCTTTTAATTTCCCGGTTTGATACCTCTGCTTGCCCATTGGCCTGAGGATGATATGGTGTTGCAACTTTGTGTTTTACACCATATTGCTCCAAGGCTTTTTCAAGCTGAGTGTTGCAAAAGTGGGATCCTCCATCACTTATCAACACCCGCGGAGTACCAAATCGAGCAAAAATGTTTCTTTTCAAAAATTTTATCACAGTTTTTCTGTCAGCCTTTGCACATGCTATTGCCTCTACCCATTTTGATACGTAATCAACTGTGACCAAAATATACTCATTGGAAAATGATGATGGAAAAGGTCCAACAAAGTCAATTCCCCAACAATCAAACACTTCAATTTCCAACATGTTTTGTAAAGGCATTTCATACCGCTTTGAAATTCCACCACTCCTTTGACACTTGTCACAACTTTGCGCATGCGCATGTGCATCTTTCAATAAAGAAGGCCAATAAAAGCCCGTTTGAAGGACTTTCGTTGCTGTTCTTAATCCGTTAAAATATCCTCCATACGGAGAGTTGTGACAATGCCAAAGTATGCTAGTGGCTTCATCTATTGACACACATCTTCTCAAAAGGTTATCGACACCAAGCTTAAACAAATATGGTTCATCCTAAACAAAAGACTTGGTGTCCGACAAAAATTTCTTTTTCTGATAGTGAGTTAGACCATCCGGTATTAATCTGGCGGCTTTGTGATTAGCCATGTCGGTGAACCATGGTCTAACTTGCACTATATACAACTTTTCATCCGGAAATTCCTCTTTGACCTCTAATTCATATTTGGTCACTTCAACATTTACAAGGCGGGATAAGTGATCCGCCACCAAATTCTCAGATCGTTTCTTGTCACGAATTTCCAAATCAAATTCTTGTAACATGAGGATCCAACGAATTAGCCTTTGTTTATAATCGGGCTTGGTGAGCAAATACTTAATCGCCGTGTGATCCGTGTAAACGACTACTCGAGACCCAATTAAATAAGAACGAAATTTTTCCTATGCATACACTATCGCAAGCAACTCTTTTTCAGTTGTTGAATAGTTTATTTGAGCTTCATTTAAAACTTTGCTCGCATAGTGTATAGCATGAAAAAATTTTGTTTTCCGTTGACCCAAAACCGCACCCACTGCATAATCGCTCGCGTCACACATGAGTTAAAAATCCATTTTCCAATTGGGCGCGATGATTATGGGTGAGGTAGTCAAACTTTTCTTTAAAGAATTAAAAGCGAACATACAAGATTCATCAAAATCAAAGGACTTATCTTTGTTGAGCAAATTGCTCAAAGGCTTTTCTATCTTCGCGAAAACCTTGATAAACCTCCGATAAAATCCCGCATGTCCGAGAAAGCTCCTTATACCTTTTACATTCAACGGTGGTGGCAATTTCTCAATAACATCAACCTTGGCTTGATCGACCTCAAGGCCCTTTGAAGAAACTTTGTGGCCAAGCACAATTCCTTCGGTCACCATGAAGTTACATTTTTTCCAATTGAGTACCAAATTGGTTTCGACGCACCGTTCCAACACCGCATCCAAATTTTTCAAACAAATATCAAACGATTGCCCAAAAACCAAGAAATCATCCATGAAAACCTCAATTGTCTTTTCGATCAAATCTGAGAATATCGCTTGCATAGACCTTTGAAAAGTCGCCGGTGCATTACACAACCAAAACGGAATCCTCCTATAAGCGAAGATTCCAAAAGGGCATGTAAAAGCGGTTTTTTCATGGTCCTCCAGGTTCACAATAATTTGGTTGTAACCCGAATAACCATCTAAAAAACAATAGAATTGTTGACCGGAAAGTCGTTCAAGCATTTGAACCATAAACGGGAGAGGGAAATGATCTTTCTTCGTAGCTTGGTTGAGCCTACGGTAATCTATGCACATTCTCCACCCGGTTACGGGTCTCGTTGGGATTAACTCATTTTTCTCGTTTCGGATAACCGTCAATCCGCCTTTTTTCGGCACCACTTGTATCAGAAATGGGATGAATCATTTCGGCATCTAACATTTTTACCACCTCCTTCCTAACCACCTCTTTAATGGTAGGATTTAAGCGATGTTGGGGTTGAGCGACCAGTTTGAAATCTTCTTCCATGAATATTCGATGCATACAATAAGAGAGACTTATTCCTTTTAGATCGGAAAGAGTCCATCCCATTGCCCCTTGATTCTTCTTCAAAACATCCATTAACTTCTTCTCCTCCATTGTGGTTAGCTCCGTGCTTATTATCACCGGTTTATGCCCCTCATCATCAAGAAAAACATACTTAAGATGAGACGACAATAACTTCAATTCAAGCTTAATTTCCTCATTGTTTTCTTTTTTCAAAATTTCCACCCTTTCTTTCAAAGGAGGAATTTCATCCAATTCTTCTAGTTCTCGCAAACACTTTTCTATCTCTTTTTCTTCGGCTTCATCAATACTTTGAAGATCATTCATGAGAACTTTTTGAAAAGGGGTTGAAACTTGTAATTGTTCCTTTACTTCTTCAATTGCTTTCTCCGTTGCATCTATTCTAAAACAATGTCCTTTGTCCTTTTTGTGCTTCATGGCCTCAAATAGATTGAAACAAACCTCCTCATCTTGGACTCTAACCTTCATAAGACCGTCGTCCATATCAATTTCCATTCTACCAGTTTTCATAAACGGTATTCCAAGAATCAATGGAGCGTCTTCATCTTCCTCCATTTCAATCACCACAAAGTCGATAGGAAATAAGAATTTGTCCACTTTAACCAATACATCTTCCGCTACACCGTGAGGACGGGTAGTGGATTTATCGGCAAGTTACAATGTCATTTGAGTGGTTCTCAATTCCATCTGTCCCAACTGTTTCACAATAGACAAAGGTATCAAATTGATGTTATAGCCCAAATCAATCAACCTGTTGCCCACATAGATGTTTCCTATTGTAACCGGCAAAGTGACTCGTCCCGGATTACTTTCTTTCCTCGGGAGAGTACGTTGAATGATAGCACTACAACTAGCATCCACCATGATAGTCTCTTGATCCGTATACCTCTTCTTTTTTGTGAGAATATCCTTCATAAATTTCGCATATTTTGGCATTTGCTCCAAATCCTCAGAAAATGGAATGTTTATTTGTAATTGTTTGAAAATATCCATAAACCGAGCATAGTGCCTCGCACTATCATTCTTTGACGGAGCATGAGGATATGGCAAATGTTGGATCAGAATAGTATTCAACGGGTCCTTCCCCTTCCTAGTTTTTTTCAATTTTTCTTCTTTCTTTCTTTTATCTTATTCCTCAACATTTTTTTCTACTTCAATCTCATCACTATCGTTTTCTTTTTCAACTACTTCCTCCTCCTCCACTACAACTTCACCTATGCCCATGTCAATCTCTCTTCCACTTCTTGTTAGAATAGCCTTACAATGCTCTTTTGGATTTGGTAGAGTATTCGCCGTAAAATTTTCTTTGTGTTGGTCGGCCAATTGTTTTGATAATTGTCCGACTTGCGTTTCAAGATTCTTTATGGCCGCATCGGTATTCTTCTGATTTGACATTGACATTCGCATAAATTGCGTGAGACTGTCCTCCATTTTTGTATTTCCAATTGGAACTTGTGGAGGTTGAGTGTAATTCTGGTATTGTTGACAATTTGAAGGTCTGGCTTCTTGTGGTCTCCACGGTTGTTGATAACCTTGATTACCTCTAGGTTGGTAACCTTGGTTGCCTTGTTGATAAGGAGGTCGAGGTTGGTATTCTTGGTTTTGGTTTCCAGCATAATTTACCTCTTCCACTACCGAAGGACAATACCCGGTAGAGTGATCTCCTCTACAAAGCTCACATCTCGCTATTGTTTGGTTTTTGTTGGGAACTTCATGCATCTTTTTTATTTGTTGTGGAAGTTTTGCCATTTGTTGTGTCAACAACTCCACTTGTTGTGATAACAGTTTGTTTTGCGCAAGAATTGCGTCATTAGTTCCCAAATCAAGCAATCCCGCTTTCTTTTGCGAAGGGCCACGGTTATGGTTCCCCTGATGGTCATTTAAAGCCATTTTGTCAATTATGGCAATGGCTTCTTTGACACTTTTGCTCATTAAGGATCCACCCGCGGTGGCATCCAACAATGTTTTATGCACTAATTGAAGAACGTTTCTAAAAATGTGAACTTGAGTAAGCTCATCGAAACCATGCCCTTTACACTTTCTTAACATGGATTTGAATCTATCCCAAGCTTCGTTGAGAGATTCATTTCCACCTTGAGTGAAAACTGAAATTGATGTCTTAGCCTCCATGAAACGATTGTGTGGAATAAATCGTTCCAAAAACTTTTCCTCAAGTACATTCTAGTCCCTCATGATTGCTGTAGATTAATCAAGATACCATTCCTTGGCCTTCCCAATGAGGGAATGCGGGAATAGTCTCTTAAATAGTGATTCTTCTTCTGCTTCGGGTGCACCAGTTGCTCCCACAATCTCATAGAACTTTGTCAAGTGTGTAAAAGGATCCTCATGATCCATACCGGTGAAAGGATTCTAATATAGAAACGAGAGGATACCAGTTTTCATTTATGAATGTCGACCATTCTGAGCATTGCGCGAAAATTGTGTGGTGTGTCTCAGACTATTTGTACAAGGTCTTGAAGCAAGTGGTGGTGGTGGTGGTGGTGCAGTCATAGTTAGCGGTAACTGTGGTATTTGTATCGAAGTTGAACTTTCGTCTCGCTCTCGTCTTTCTTTGGCATGTTGCCTCCTCCACCTTGTTCTGCTATTTAATCTACGCGCAGTTCTTTCAATTTCAGGATCAAAAAGAAGTTCGTCTGTGGGTAGCTTCCCTCGCATAAAACGGAGTCTGCACACTAAACCAAACAAATCAACAAGCACGAGAAAAAGTTAACAAGCTTAAAACAAAACAACTATTGCAATGCATGCAATATTAAACAACAATCCCCGACAACGGCGCCATTTTGTTGAAACAGTATTTCAGAGGGTGTTTTTATCGTATCCGCAGGAATTGTGCGATATTTTGATGCCTGTCGTTCAATAGTCGAAACGTTTTAAGTAAGGGGCTTCAAATTGTTCTTTGTTTTGTAACATCAATTTTTGTAGCAAAGAAGTAAACTATAACAAAGATGTTGTAAGTTTTAGAAAAGCATGTTATGATCAGAGTTCACTAATCTGTTTCATACCTATCCGATTAATCGAGCATATGAAATTAGTTCTGACCAATACAATCGTGTATCCTCTCGAATAAGTTTATGTCTAAAGTAAATTCGTGAGTATCGTTGTTTAGACCGTTAGATGATGTCTCACGCTAACAATCGAAACAACAACCGTTAAAATCAATATAAAGTGAATATTAAACCCCAAATCTATGTCTAGAGTTGGGTTTTTAAGAGATGAAGATATTAGGTCAAGATTTGGATAATCTATGTCTAGAGTGATTCAAACCACAAATACATCATTAAGAACAAAAAACTTCATCATATATTGATCATCAACCTTGTTCATATACAAAAGATCAAAAGAAATACATATAAGCAAGATTAACTACCTCTAATCTTAACACAAGAGTGTTTACCTACCCATCACCATTGTAGCTTGATCAACAAGAAATAAAACAATCTTTGATAGCATCAAAGTCGAAGAATCGAGGATTGATGCTCCAAAGATTAAAATCTCACTTCTCCTTGAAACTCTAAGGTTTTTAGACACAGAAACCCTTTTTCTCTCTTTTGGAATGCTGAAAAATGCAAAGTGAAATGTTTTTTGAAAATATCTCCAACAGAAGATATTTATATGAAGTGCTAAAAGTGCAGTAAGTGGCACCGCGCTTAGCGCCATCAGGAGTGCGCTAAGCGCGATCAGTAAAAACAATGTGATTTGCCCAAAAAGCGCGTTGAGCACGTTGTCATCCCGCTAAGCGCGGTCTGGGACTTTGGCTACTATAAGTTGATCAAAAATCGCGTTGAAGGCGCACTGAAAATCCCGCTCAGCGTGGTTTGGACTGTTAGCTACTGGAATTATGTTTGAAAACGCGCTGAGAGCGCGCTGAAAAACCCGCTGAGTGTGCTATGCCGACCCGAACTCTCCGAAAATGCTCTTTCAGGCCTTCAATCCTTCACCGATTGATCCTAACATCCAATATAAGTAAAAATACCTGTAAAAGAGCAAAAAAATGATCATAATATACAATATGTACAATAAAATTGGAAAGTAGAAAAAATATACTAAAACTAATAGATATTCTACTAATATTAACAAAGAAACCAATTGAAACGGCCTTAACATATAGTCAAAAGTATGCACAAATTGGCCTTTAACAGTTATATCAAAAGAACATGATGAGAGATCTTCCAAGTATAAAGGATAATAATGAAGTGTGTCAAGGGTGTCTCCTTGGTAAGCAACATCGACTTCCATTCTCAACAAGCAAATCATGGAGAGTGAAAGACCTATTGGAGCTGATACATACCGACGTCTGTGGACGCCATCGCACGAGAAAAACAGGTACTTTATACTATTCATTGATGACTTCTCTAGAATGACATGGGTCTATTCCTTAAAATAATAATCAGAAGTATTTGGAGTATTCAAAAAGTTCAAGGCCCTTGATGAAAATTAAAGTGGAAAATGGATAAAACTACTAAGAAGTGATCGCGGAAAAGTGTACACCTCTCGCGAGTTTGACCGATTTTGTGAGGATGAAGGCATAGTGCGACAACTTACAGTCACATATTCTCCTCAACAAAAGGGTGTGTCAGAGAGAAAGAATCGCACATTTATGGAGATGGCTAGATCGATGCTCAAGGAGAAAGGACTGCCTAACACTTTTTGGGCTGAAGCAGTCTACACCGGCGGTTTACATACTCAACAGATGTCCAACTAAGGAAGTACAAGATAAGACTCCAATTGAAGCTTGAAACGGGAAGATGCCATCAGCAAAGCACCTAAGGGTCTTTGGATCTATCTGCTACATTCACATTCCAGACTTGAAGAGGCATAAGCTTGAAGACAAGACTATACAAGGTATCTTCCTAGGGTATATCATAATCTCTAAGGGTTATCGTGTCTACAACTTACAAACTAAGAAAGTCATCATCAGTCGAGATGTTGAAGTTGATGAGAATGCTTCTTGGAATTGGGATGAAGAAAAAATGGAGAAGAACATTCTTATACCATCTTAACTACCTCAAGAAGAAATTAGGGAAGAAGACCCAGGTGAACCACTTTCACCTCCACCACAACAAGCACAAGAACTATCATCACCAGAGTCTACTCTAAGACGAGTAAGATCTTTGGTGGACATATATGAAACTTGCAATTTGGCCATACTTGAACCTGGAAGCTTTAAAGAAGCGTCAAAGCAAGAAGTATGGGTCAAGGCAATGGAAGAGGAGATAAAGATGATAGAGGAAAACAACACATGAGAGTTAGTAAATTGTCCCCATGGAAAAGATATCATTGGGGTTAAGTGGGCTTATAAGACAAAGCTCAACCTAGATGGCACCATACAGAAACACAAGGTGAGGCTAGTAGCTAAGGGTTACTCACAACAACCCAGTATTGACTACAATGAGACATTTTCACCAGTAGCTCGTCTTGATACCATAAGAGCTCTAATAGCTCTTGCGGCACAAAAAGGATGGAGTATACATCAAGTAAATGTCAAATCTTCTTTCCTCAATGGCGTACTTGAAGAAGAGATCTATGTGGAGAAACCACAAGGATATGTGTCTGAAGGCGAAGAAAGCAAAGTGTTAAGACTAAGAAAAGCACTTTATGGTCTGAAGCAAGCACCCCGAGCATGGTGTATTAGAATCGATCAGTATTTCATGGATCGAGGATTCAGGAGGAGCATGAATGAGCCTACACTATACATCAAGTCTCAAGGTTAGTACACTCTCTTACTCTCTCTATATGTAGATGATCTTTTCTATACGGGAAACAATACTGATATGATGATGGAGTTCAAAGAAGACATGATGAAGACATTTGAGATGACCGATCTTAGTTTGATGAGTTACTTCCTCAGTATAGAAGTAAGTCAGAGAAATGATGGGATATTCATCTCGCAAAAGAAATTCACAGAAGGCTTACTTAAGAAATTCAAGATGTACGGTTGCAAACCTGCTATTACTCTATTCATAACAACTGAGAAATTACAAAAGAATGATGGAGCACCAAAAGTTGATTCATCCAGATACAGAAATCTAATTGGAAGCCTCATATATTTGACAGCTACACGGCCAGACATAATGTATGTTACAAGTCTTTTATCAAGATTCATGCAAAGTGTAACGCCCCAGTTTTAGTATTTTTGTATAATTGAATCGTTTTTGATTATTTTATTATTATATTATTTTATTTTCGACTTTTATCTGAAATTATGTTATTTTTCGATGTGATTATATTTTATCGCATTTTGGGAACGGTTGCGAGATATTTGAGTGTGGGGGCATTTTGGTCATTTCACATTTATTTTACTAAGAAAGAAAAAGAAATAGAAATAGAGAGAATTAGAAAAGAAAGAAAAAAATAGCAAGAGAAAGAAAAGGAGAAGAAGAAAAGAGAAGGGAAAGAAGAGAAAAGAGAGAAAAAGAGGAAAAAGCTAGGAATCGAAGAAAAACAACTTCTAGGAATCGATTTAATCGGGTAAGGGTGTGAAATTCAATTATCTTATACATGTGTATGATTATGTATGTGTTTGTTTGTTGATTTGTTGGATTATATGAAAAATATAACAAAACCCATGTTTGTAAAAAGTGTTGGAATCTGATTTAAAAGTGTTGAAAATGATGTTTTTTTGGGTTCATTGTTGTTGATACTTGATAGGTATGTCTTGTTGTGAATCAAATTGGTATTTTTCTGGAATTAGAGGATGAATTTGGGATGATTTTGGGTGGAAAACGCAGAACTCGTTTCTGCTGAATTTTTCTGGTTTTCTGCAGGTCATACGCGTATGGGGCATGTTCATAGGCGTATGGACCTTGGCATTACGCGTAACATGGGGGAGCCATGGGGCATTACGCGTATAAGATGGTGTTTTGCTCGGCCATCTGCCCATTTGCGTATGATACGCGTAGCATTGCAGGGCAATACACGTATGGTTTTGGCCTTACGCGTATTGGAGTTAAAATGGGAATTTTGTGAAGAAAAAGGTCTCTGCCCATACGCGTATGGCCTTGGGCAATACGCGTATGGCATGGCGAGGATTTTGGGCAATACGCGTATGGCTCAGGCCAATACGCGTATGGCCAGGAGATTGGAAAAAATGTGATTTTTGAAAATGTCGTTTTCGTTTTCGTCCGTAACTTTTGTTCCGTTTATCTGATTTTGACATTCTTGGTGTCGTTGGAAAGGTATTGAGCTGTACTTTGTGATTATGATGTTTTGAAATTTGTTAGCCGATTTAATTATGTCGGAAAATTTGAATTGTGTCAATTGTTGACTTTTGTCGTGGTAAGTGTGCATAATTGATGTGCATTATGATATGTGCTGTTGTGTGATGAAAATACTTGTGATAACATGTGTGGTGATGAATTGTGGCCGAAAGGCAAATAAATGCAATGTGTTGTATTTGGTTATATATGTATGTTTGTGACTGCATATATGTGTGAAGATGCATTGGTTATCATGAGTCCTTGTATGTCAAGCATCATGATATGCATCATTGTAGCGTCCTGTGGGAAGGCGGTTCCGGTGGGGAATCAGCTATAACATCGTGTGCCTCGAAAATATGAAAGGTATGAATAGCCTGAGGACCTAAAGCGATGATTATAGACGATCGTGTGCCTCGAAAATATGAAAGGTATGAATAGCCTGAGGACCTAAAGCGATCGGGTTGTGTGCCCTACGGGGACTTAAAGCAATCCATAAACACCGTGTGTCCGCTTGTGGGGTGTGAGCGGTGGGTGAACATCGTAGGCCTGACGGGGAGTTACAGTGATGTAACGAGCGATGGTTCCAGCAGAGTTCCTGAGTGAACTAGTGATGAGAATATTTGGAGTCGGTACCGCATTTGCATTTATATAGAGAGTCGTTGTGTCGGTCTCTTTGCATCTGCATGGATTATGATTGCATTGGTTATATGTGGAAAATCATGATTTGGTTGATTATGTGTGAGACATTGTGATATGCATTTATGATAAATGTATTGGGCATGATTAATATGCAATTGGGGATGGAGACATTGTGTGATTGAGTTGTGATGGCATTTGTGTATTGATGTGCATTCGTGTTAAATGCATTGAATTATGAATGATATGTTTCATGTATAAACATATGCATGATGTGTGAATATGTGATTATGTGAATATAATTTGTATATGCCTTATCTGTTGGCATGTGATGACTGTGGTGAGAATATTGAATATGTGTATTTTTATGTTGATATATATAATTATATGCATTTATATTATGGTTGTTTTTCTCACCCTTCTGCTCGTTTTATAATGCTCTATGAGGCATTGCAGATTAGAGTTGCTGGAGGTCTTTTGTGAAGCTTTGTGTCTTCACCCTTTTTGTCGGTCGGCTCTGATATGTGACACGGGGTAGCTAGGGTGGCCGTTTGTGGCTGTTGTGTATATACATCTTTTGGCTTGTGCATGTATAACCTGAATTATGACCAACTTTTTATGTGATATATTTGATGTTCAGTTTTTAGATTTTCCGCTTTTATTCTAAAAACTTTGAAATGTGGGTGTAAGGAACTGAGTTTCCTCTGTATGTATGCTACCCCACTGTTGCATATCTTTATGGGCAGGTGTTGTATGTATGTTTGGTTTCAAATTGATGTGACCCTTGGTCTATGCCATGTTTTTAAATATACTCTGACGAAATTTTTATTAAGTGCTATTTGCCTTGCGGTTGATTGGGGGTATAGATTAGGGGCGTCACATTAAGTGGTATCAGAGCCAGTCCGTGTCAGTTTGTGTCAGTCCTTGTTGGTCTTTGTGGTTCGGTGGGCTGTTTGTTTAACCATAGTTGTTGTTATTAGAAATGAACAGAATATGGATCGGGTTGTGCAGGGTGTACCGAATGTTGCGGGTAATAATGAGTTTGGGATGAACGAACCGCTTATCTTCAAGGGAAGATATGATCCTGGTGGTGCACAATTTTGGTTTGAGGAGGTTGAAAGAATCTTCCATGTGATGGATTATGCTGAAGAGGACAAGGTGAGACTGGGTACTCACATGCTGAAGGAAGAAGCAGCTGATTGGTGGGTTAGTTTACGCCAAGTGTTGGGAGTGGATGATGAAGGAGTTACTTGGGATTTATTTAGCCGAGAGTTTCGGAGGAAGTATTATCCTGAGGGTGTGAAGGAAAAGAAAGAGATTGAGTTCTTGGAGTTGAAATAAGATAATATGTCTATGGTTGACTACACTGCAAGGTTTGTGGAACTTGTGCAGTTTTATCCTCATTATCCGGAAGCGACTGCTAAATTTTCTAAGTGCGTGAAGTACGAGGACGGATTGCGTCCGGAGATTAAAAGGGCAATCGGTTATCAGAGGATTAGAAGGTTTTCTGAATTGGTGGACAGTTGTAGGATTTACGAAGAGGATCGTAAGGTGCGTGCTACTCCCTATGAGAATGTGAATGACAGGAAAGGGAAACAACAGTCTCGTAGTGGGGGAGGAATGTCTAGTCCTCCGAGGTGTTACATTAAGTGTCACAAGTGTGGGGAAGTAGGACATCGTAAGTTGGATTGTAGGAGGAATAAACTGAAATGTTCTAATTGTGGAGGTTCGGGACATGTCGCAACTGATTGTAAGAGAATTAGGATGAAGTGTTTCAACTGCGGTGAAACATGTCATATCAGTACGAGGTGTGCGGAACCGAAGGGAGCTCAGACTGGTAGGAAGGTTGTTGCATTGGCAGGAGATGAGACTACTAGTGTGGGTCGTTTGACTCAAGGTACTTGTTTATTAATAGTATGCCTTTAATTGCTATTATTGATATTGGGATGACTCATTCGTTTATTTCGTGTGAGTGTGTGAAGTGTTTGAATTTGTTGTTGTCTTCTTGGGGTAGTAAGATGGTTATAGATGTTTTTGCATAGGGGTCTGTAATTACTTCTCTAGTTTGTTTAAATTGTTCTTTGAGCATTTGTGGTAAAGGCTTGGGATGGAATTAGTGTGTTTACAGTTGGAAGGATTAGAATGAGATAAGTGGGGGAGAAGCTGGTACTTCTCCATGTTGTTTCAGGTGTAGGGCGCTGGCTCAATGTGTTATGTATTGCAAGGTTATAAGTGTGGTTCTGGTTCAAGAAGGGATGCAGAAGTAAGGTTTACGTCAACTAAGGATTTGTGCCTTAGGTAGTTTTGTGTATAGGATGTAGTGGATGCTATTATCGTTTGGTGGAGACGGTTTATGCCTCATCATAGTTGTCGGCTGTCTATTGACAAATTGAGGAACTGATCACCCTTAATCTCTTGTTGATAGCGGACGGGAATTATGATGGATGGAATAGACGTGTCTTTCTGGCTTTAATAGTGGTGCGGAATGGATTACCTGAAATTTGAAGGAATAATTGCGGATTATTTTGTCAAGTTGAGGAAGGTTATATATCTGACGGTGATGCGGAATCAAGATTTTTGTTTGACGGTTACAGATTGCGTTGTTGAGTCGATGAGAATTTTTATATCAGAGGATGAGATGGATTAGAGGTTCTAGTTTGTGGTTAAGTGGTGAAGTCATTGAGAGTTCCTTTTTTTTTGTGGTTGGATGTTGCAATAGGATGAAATTTGGATTATCAGGAGCAGGAATTGTGTGTGGAGTACGGACAGTGATATAGAGTGACGATTGAGAATAAGTGTTTACTTTCAGGATTAAGTAAAGAGTATGGTATTTGTGGAGTTTGATTAGAATTGCATTTGTTGGAATGTTTGATAAGCATAGTGATGGTTTGAGTAGAGGCTTCGAAGTTAGTTAAAGGTGATTAGAAATTTGTGGGATTTTGTTGGTTATTATCGAAGGGTATGGAAGGCTTTTCCAAGATTAGTGTTTTCGTTACTTCAGTTGACTTGCAAAGGTGAAGTTGATTGTTTGGGATGTATCTTGATGAGTATAGTTGGTGTGTTAATGTAAGAGAGTAAAGTCGTGGCTTGTGTTTTTCGACATTTGAGGATTCGTGAAAGGATCAATACTATTGAGGAATTGGTTGTAGTGGTATTACGTTGGATTAGAGGAAGTATTATCTTTATGATTCTAGATTTGAAGTGTTTGGTAATTACAAGAATATTGAATACTGGTTTGGTCTGAAGGAATAGAGACAACGAGAATGGTTGGAATTTGTGATGAGTTATGAATTTGACTTGGATTATCATTTGTGAAGAGTTATTGTTGTATCCGAGGAGTTAAGTCGAAAAGTTGCTATGTATGTCTATTTTGATGGTCCGAGAATTAGAATTGTTTGAGCAGTTCAGAGGCTTGTGCCTGGTGTGTAAGATAACACGAAAGAGTAGTTGTTGGGAAGTATGTGAAAAGTTAGACTTGGGACGTGAGATTGGTAGTTTTGATGGTTATGAGTCATCAGAGTACGCAGCGAAAGCGTGATGTAGCACATTTCATTATGTGTGTGCGACTTGTAAGAGTTCTTAGGTGGAATATTGGAAATCTGTAGAAATGTTGAGACCATTCGATGTTTCAGAATGGAAGTGTTAGGTAAAGGTTTGAATGGTATTCCTGGGATATTAAGTAGGAGGATGTTTTGGTTGTATGTTCGATTGGTGAATCGTAGCATTGATGTGATAAGGTTGTGTGACAAGGAGGTTGGTATTCTTGTTTTGTTGATGTTGTTGAGGCCTTGTCGTGTCGTGGAACTTTGTGTTCTTGTTTGTGTAGTTGCCTCGTTTCCATTGTGTTGGTTCGAGTGCGAGTAGCTAATTCCTGTGTGGGGGATTAGGGGAGTGTTACCTAAGGAGAGGGTAACAATCCTATTGTGTTTCGGTTCGAGAGTGAACCTGTGAGTTGTGTTTTGTGTATTCTTTGAGTTGTGTGTTAGTCGTCAAGTGCATTGTATGGGCTTTGCATCTTGTCGTTGTTGTGGTCGTTGTTGTATCTGCTGTTAGCAAGGTGGTTTGTCAGTTGCGTTATTTGTGGTGTGCCTTTTTGTAGGCCTGATGTTGTTAGTCGGATGCGAGAGTCGTGTCTGGAGTTGTTCGTCTCGGTTATATTTTCGAGGACGAAAATTTCCAAGTGGGGGAGAGTTGTAACGCCTCAGTTTTAGTATTTTTGTTTAATTGAATCGTTTTTTATTATTTTATTATTATATTATTTTATTTTCGACTTTTATCTGAAATTATGTTATTTTTCGATGTGATTATATTTTATCGCATTTTGGGAACGGTTGCGAGATATTTGAGTGTGGAGGCATTTTGGTCATTTCACATTTATTTTACTAAGAAAGAAAAAGAAATAGAAATAAAGAGAATTAGAAAAGAAAGAAAAAATAGCAAGAGAAAGAAAAGGAGAAGAAGAAAAGAGAAGGGAAAGAAGAGAAAAGAGAGAAAAAGAGGAAAAAGCTAGGAATCGAAGAAAAACAACTTCTAGGAATCGATTTAATCGGGTAAGGGTGTGAAATTCAATTATCTTATACATGTGTATGATTATGTATGTGTTTGTTTGTTGATTTGTTGGATTATATGAAAAATATAACAAAACCCATGTTTGTAAAAAGTGTTGGAATCCGATTTAAAAGTGTTGAAAATGATGTTTTTTTGGGTTCATTGTTGTTGATACTTGATAGGTATGTCTTGTTGTGAATCAAATTGGTATTTTTCTGGAATTAGAGGATGAATTTGGGATGATTTTAGGTGGAAAACGCAGAACTCGTTTCTGCTGAATTTTTCTGGTTTTCTGCAGGTCATACGCGTATGGGGCATGTTCATACACGTATGGACCTTGACATTACGCGTAACATGGGCGAGCCATGGGGCATTACGCGTATGAGATGGTGTTTTGCTCGGCCATCTGCCCATTTGTGTATGATACGCGTAGCATTGCAGGGCAATACGCGTATGGTTTTGGCCTTACGCGTATTGGAGTTAAAATGGGAATTTTGTGAAGAAAATGGTCTCTGCCCATACGCGTATGGCATGGCGAGGATTTTGGGCAATACGCGTATGGCTCAGGGCACTACGCGTATGGCCAGGAGATTGGAAAAAATGTGATTTTTGAAAATGTCGTTTTCGTTTTCGTCCGTAACTTTTGTTCCGTTTATCTGATTTTGACATTCTTGGTGTCGTTGGAAAGGTATTGAGCTGTACTTTGTGATTATGATGTTTTGGAATTTGTTAGCCGATTTAATTATGTCGGAAAATGTGAATTGTGTCAATTGTCAACTTTTGTCGTGGTAAGTGTGCATAATTGATGTGCATTATGCTATGTGCTGTTGTGTGATGAAAATACTTGTGATAACATGTGTGGTGATGAATTGTGGCCGAAAGGCAAATAAATGCAATGTGTTGTATTTGGTTATATATGCATGTTTGTGACTGCATATATGTGTGAAGATGCATTGGTTGTCATGAGTCCTTGTATGTCAAGCATCATGATATGCATCATTGTAGCGTCCTGTGGGACGGCGGTTCCGGTGGGGAATCGGCTATAACATCGTGTGCCTCGAAAATATGAAAGGTATGAATAGCGTGAGGACCTAAAGCGATGATTATAGACGATCGTGTGCCTCGAAAATATGAAAGGTATGAATAGCCTGAGGACCTAAAGCGATCGGGTTGTGTGCCCTGCGGGGACTTAAAGCAATCCATAAACACCGTGTGTCCGCTTGTGGGGTGTGAGCGGTGGGTGAACATCATAGGCCCGACGGGGAGTTACAGTGATGTAACGAGCGATGGTTCCAGTAGAGTTTATGAGTGAACTAGTGATGAGAATATTTGGAGTCGGTACCCGCATTTGCATTTGCATAGAGAGTCGTTGTATCGGTCTCTTTGCATCTGCATGGATTATGATTGCATTGGTTATATGTGGAAAATCATGATTTGGTTGATTATGTGTGAGACATTGTGATATGCATTTATGATAAATGTATTGGGCATGATTAATATGCAATTGGGGATGGAGACATTGTGTGATTGAGTTGTGATGGCATTTGTGTATTGATGTGCATTCGTGTTAAATGCATTGAATTATGAATGATATGTTTCGTGTATAAACATATGCATGATGTGTGAATATGTGATTATGTGAATATAATCTGTATATGCCTTATGTGTTGGCATGTGATGACTGTGGTGAGAATATTGAATATGTGTATTTTTATGTTGATATATATAATTATATGCATTTATATTATGGTTGTTTTTCTCACCCTTCTGCTCGTTTTATAATGCTCTATGAGGCATTGTAGATTAGAGTTGCTGGAGGTCTTTTGTGAAGCTTTGTGTCTTCACCCTTTTTGTCGGTCGGCTCTGATATGTGACACCGGGTAGCTAGGGTGGCCGTTTGTGGCTGTTGTGTATATACATCTTTTGGCTTGTGCATGTATAACCTGAATTATGACCAACTTTTTATGTGATATAATTGATGTTCAGTTTTTAGATTTTTCGCTTTTATTCTAAAAACTTTGAAATGTGGGTGTAAGGAACTGAGTTTCCTCTGTATGTATGATACCCCACTGTTGCATATCTTTATGGGCAGGTGTTGTATGTATGTTTGGTTTCAAATTGATGTGACCCTTGGTCTATGCCATGTTTTTAAATATACTCTGACGAAAGTTTTATTAAGTGCTATTTGCCTTACTGTTGATTGGGGGTATAGATTGGGGGCGTCACACAAAGCCCTAGTGAAATACACTTTGGAGCAGGAAAAAGAATTTTGAGGTATCTACAAGGAACAGAAGAGTTCGGTATATGGTACACTATCGAAACTGACTCAAAATTACTTCGCTACACCAATAGTGATTGGACAGGTTCGGTAAATGACATGAAGAGCACATCTGGTTATGCTTTCTCACTGGGATCAGAGATTTTCTCTTGGGTGTCAAAGAAACAAGCTACAGTTGCACAGTCAACAGCAGAATCAGAGTACGTGGCAGCTGCTGAAGCAACAAGTCAAGCTATATGGCTCTGCAGGATACTTGAAGACATGGGAGAAAAACAAGATGAGCCTACTAAAATTAACTGCGACAACAAATCAGCAATTGCAATGGCGAAAAACTCAGTGCATCACAGCAGAACAAAACACATAGCAATCAAGTATGACTTTATCAGAGAAGCTGAAGCAACTAAAGAAATCAAACTTGATTACTGCGGGACAGAAGATCAAATTGCAGATATATTCACGAAGGCGTTGTCGAGACTAAGATTTGAAGAGCTACGAGGTACGCTTGGAGTCACCGAAATTTGCATCAAGGAGGAGTGTTGAAATTGCTACAAATTTATAGAATATTCTTAACTATAATATGTATGAAATTAGTAGAAGAACCCAGAACTATAATGTATGAAAATAGTAGAAGAACCTATGTTTATAAATTTATGGAAATGATAGAAGAACCTAGAACTATCATGATACTAATCTATCATGAAATATCCAAAAAGAACTAAAATGATGTAGAAACATTCACCACCATTAAGAGGTTGATGACTTGAGCCTATAAATAGGAAATTGGTACTTTGTAATTGAACATCCAAGAAATCAATACCATAACATTCTTTTTAAACAATTTTCTACAACTATCTATATTAACCATCAACTACTCAAATACTAACAAAGAGTAACTTAACAGAAATTAGGTGTCTCTGGGACAACCTCTACTTCCATTACTGTTTCTACTTGACCAATCTTCTCTTTAACACCATATTTGGTTACTCTCTCCTGGTTGGGTTTTCTACCTAGGTTATTGTCAGATTGAGATCTCTTTCGTATATCAGGGGGGATGCTCTTATTGCTAGCTTCAAGATGAATGGCATTTTTTTGGTTGGTGAGATTCCACCTTTTCTATTTTTAAATATTGGGTTTTCATTTTACATGGATAAGACATAATTTGTTAATATTGGGTTTTCTATCTTAGAAGGTTGAAAAGATAGTTTAAAAATATTAAATTTCAATGATTAGCAATTTTTTTACGTTACCATTTTAATAAATATATTAAAAGAAAAAAATACAACACATTGATCTACTTAAGAGATACAAATATTTTATTGTTTGCAACCTAAGCGTCTCTTTATACATAATAAAAGAGTCAGATAATGTTCTATTTGTTATATGTAAAGAGAAGAAAAATATGGCTAAAATTCTCATGTTTGTGTATGTTGTGGTTTTATTTCTCTTTATATTTCTAGTTGCAAGGAATGATGGCGCCGGTAATTTATTTTCTCATCATTTTCAAATTTTCTTATATAAACTTTATCTTTTAATTATATGATGTTAGTAACATTGAAAATTTTCTTATTTAAACTTTATCTTTTATATAATGTTAGTAACATTATTTTACCATGTTTTTTCATTACAGAACCACGACTAATTGTTTGTAAAACAGATGCTGATTGTCCAGAAAGATCTGAGTTTCACAAGTATATATGTATTTGATCGTGAAGGCTAGCTGGATCAGATTCTGTAGAAGTGGGTCATCAAATTCGTCAGGGATGCTGGTCGTAAGGAGGGGAAGGGGATGTACCTGCAAGACACTCCGACGCTCAAGTGAGAAAGGGTCAGAGAAAAGGGGGAAGTACAAAGTATGAATTTTTAGGGTGAATATTGGATACCTGACCCTCTCAAGCGAGAGGGTTTATATAGAGCCCCCAGCGCATGGCCAACGGTCCTATGTTCTGGGTGAAATAACTTTTTTCCCCAAAGAATAGGTAACTACCCAAACTAGCCGTTATGTCGGCCAGGGTGCCCAAAACTAGCCGTTATGTCGGGCATATGCATGGTTCCGGGCACCTGCCCACAGCTGTTCGGGGCGTAATGGAGTCGTGCGTAACGGACAGTGATTCGGGGAGGAATACATTCCTTGCCCGGTTGGAGGGGCAGAAAGATAACTTTTGCCCCTCTGTGGGTTGGACTTAGGCAATTTGGGCCGCTCTGGAGCAGAAGCGGATTGGGCCATGTCTAGCCATTGGTCCAGTCCAGAACAGGAGCCCCCCAAGTCGTTGCTCCCGAGCATGGGAGTGATGACTTAAGGGCAGTTCGTTGCTCCGGGGAGCTAGCAAGGAGTCGTCGTTTGAAGACGAGGAAGATTGCCTCAACGCGCCCGTGACCCCTGGTGTTCGTGAAATTCGTGGTCGTGACCTTGTTGCTCGGTGTTCGGGGAGACTAATGGTCAGACAGAATTGGAAACGTTGGGACGCCACCTGTGCCTAGAGCTCCGTGTAGCAGTTAATAGGCAATGATGGCTAGTGGATAGCCATCATGTCCTACGAGCGCGTGTTCGCACGTGCCCCTTTGTATAAAAAGGGGAAAATTGTTCCATTTGGGACTTTTTGCTCTGATTTCTCTCCGTTTTCTTCAGTATTCTTGCTCGTAACCGCCGTCTGCCTACTCCGACCACCGCTTCAAGCTTCGAGCAGCTACTTTCGTCTACTTAAATCAAGTAAGTTTTCTGATCCTTTGCTTTTTTACTCCCTTTTGTTGTCAATGGTAGGTTGCATGTGGTTAGGGCTAGGTTTAGAGGACGAAATGGGTGAGTTTCCGGCGATTGTTGGTGGTGGACGGTGGTTATGCCATTTTTCTACCTCTGACATGTCGCCGGAATTAGTAGTATGTTTCAGCAAGCAGGGTGATCCACGGCGATGTTGCGACAGATATGTATATGTGACCGCCGTGTCTGTTCATCTTCTGAGTGGGTGATGAGTTTTCCGGTAGGACATTCCCAGATTCCGGTGACGCTTTGCGATTTCCGGCGAAGCTTCAAACGGAAATTGGGCATGAGTGCGAGGAAGCTCCTCGCTCGGGGATGATTAGCTTTGAGCATCTCCTCGCGGGGAGGTGTCAGCTTTTCCTTTGACGTTAGGGCTTAGGCCGGGGACGTTGTCCTCAACCCTTTGCGCGCCCTTTCACTTGACTTAGCGGTGGAAGGGTGGATTTGATTTGTTATCGAATTCACTTTCTTCTCTGCTTTTCAGGTGATCGTAATGGCGACGGGGCCAGATAGAGAGGTTATCCTAGATACATCCGAGGAAGAAACAAGCTCTTCGGAAAATAGTAGCTCGACGGCCTCGAGCACCTCCAGTGATGTCAGGGAGGAAGAAGACTTGGAAGTTATGGACGAGGACGCCGCTAAAGGTCCTGATGAAGAATGGGAGGTGGCCGAGCCTTCCGAACATGTGTCCACTTTCGCAACATATTTGGGTGATGTCTTCACGGAGGTTGGACCGGAGGAGGAGTGGAAGGTGCACTTCCCTACTGAGGAAGAGCGGGTCTGCACGAACTTCGGGGACCGTTTTATGATGTATGAATATGCCTTTAAGGAGTTGGGCCTGAGGTTACCGTTCACTGAATTTCAGCAGTCAGTGTTCGTTCATTTGAGATTGGCCCCTACGCAACTGCATCCCAACTCGTTGGCCTTCATCCGGGCGTTCGAGCTGGTATGTGAGCATCTCTCCATAGGGGCTACTCTCCCTCTGTTCTTCATTGTCTTCCATCTTCAAAGGCAGCTATCGGGGAGAAAGTATGGTTGGGTTTCTTTGAAGCAGCCACGTAAGCTGTTTAAGCCTTTCTCTGAATCGATACGGACGTTCAAGGAGCGATATTATGTTGTCGAGCCCCTGTCCGAAGCTGCCTAGGACAGTACATACGTCTGGGAGATTGAGGTGGACGAGGATGGGAACGACCTGCGTGACGAGGAGGGGAAATTTATTGGGCGGAGAATCTATAAGTTCCCCATCCATTGGACGCCCGATCATTTCGCCAAGAAGCCCAGCGACTACGTCCTCCAGCCGAACGAGCTCCACGGGCAGGATGCCGTGGCGTATGAGGAGTTGGTGAAGTGGGTCAACTCCTTCCGGCTTGCTGAGTGCTGGACGAGCAAGGGTAATCCGATCTTCGAGGAAGATGGGAGTCAGAGGGTTGAGCGTCGATTTATCAATATTAAGGCACTGCTGGAGTGCAAGACCCCTGAGGATGCCGGGAAGCTACTTGGTAGTCTTAGTTGTTTAAATTTGTTTGCTTTATTTCTTTTTCTCGTATCTAACGTGCTCGTATTTTGTTTGTTCAGGTGAGATGTCTCAGGCTCATGACCGGGTTGTGAGGAATGCTCTCGCGAGGAACAAGATCGGTGCGGCTCCTCCGAAGTCTCGGTTTGCCGGTGCTCGTGCTCCTCCTCCGGCGCAGTCGGCTGTGGGGACCTCTTCCTCTCCTACTCCTGCTCCCCGGGGGTCTCTTCTTCCTTTGACCGGTCGATCCAAGCGGCCAAGAATCACTGACGCTGTGGATCTCACTCGGGCATCGGAGAATGGAAAGTTCGAGCTTCCTCCTTGCATCCATGACAGGAAATTCTTCGAGGGGAACTCTCTGATTGTGCCTCGGGCGGAGTCTCTTTGCTTGGAAAGTATGGACCGCCCGAGCAAGAGGGCGTTGATGGCTCAAGATGCTTCTGCCTTGGTCAGGATGCTGGAGATGGCGACTGTTTACGCTGAAGGGGACTCTGCATCAGAGGCCGAACTTACCGCTGCTCGGGCTTCCATGGCGTCCCTCAGAGAAGAAGCTAAGGTTGTCGAAGATGCTCGGAAGAAGGATGAGGAGGAGGTGGCTCAGTTGAAGAAGGAGAACTCCACGCTGGCGGCGGAGAAGAGAGTTGCCGAGGAGCTGGTCCAGCGGCTGAGGGAGGCCAATGCCCGGGTGATGATGAGCCGGAAGATGTGAAGGAATTGAAGACGAGATCCGAGCTGGTTGCCCGTTTGCTGACGGCCGAGGATGATGGTATTGTCGTCTCGGAGGAGTCTTTCGGGAACGCCGTGGCTCAACTGCGGGTGGTGAACCCTGAGCTTGACTTCTCTGTCGAGGGCACCCACTATCTGGCGCACGTTGAGGATGGCCGGATCATCATGCCCGATGCTCTCCTTGAAGGGAACAACAACGATCAGCCCGCAGAGGACCAGGGGCCTCAGTCCGAGCCTGCCGAGCACGTGGATGAGTGAGGAGTTTGTATTTTTGATGTTGTAATTTATTCGGCCTGCGTGCCGTGTAGCCGTTGTAAATTATTTCTTGGGGGGCGTGGCCCCCGTTTGATGTAACCCAGTACAATCGTGGTCCTTGTGGCCACTTATCATGTTAAGTTATTATATGTTTGATTCTGTTATCTGCATGAATTTACTTGCTTTTATTTTCTGCTAAGTGTTGTACTCATGCTCATTGTGAATGTATGTCCGCTCGTGATAGGGGGTATTTGACTTGTGCGAATAATTTGGGGGGGTTGCTCGTTGTAGATGTGTTCGGCAGTGAAGGGAACTGGTCGAACGACCGGGGAGTATCCTGGTGGGGGTGCGGAGCTCAAGTCGCGTTTGAGGCCTGAGTTGGCGGCGTGAACGTCCCATCGAGAGCTGGGGTTCTGCCAGTCATGGTAATTTGACGATAGCGATGCTCGTTCGAGGACCACTGTCGAGCAGTTACCCGGCTCGTTACTGAGCGAGGTTCTGCTTTATTCGTATGCGACGCTTGTACCTAGACGTGCATAGTGGTCGGTAGCTGACGTCCGTCGTTATGACGGATCAAATCGAGAATGTAGCTGTAGTATTGTTTTAGCTTTTCAGGGTTCCATGGTCGAGCAAGTTCTTCCCCGGTGAGATGTTCCAGGTAGTAGGCCCCATTTTCCATTTTTGCTCGGACGCGATAGGGCCCCTCCCAGTTGGCTGCTAGTTTGCCTTCTCGAGAGTCTTTGTGGTTTCTTCTTAGAACAAGGCTTCCCACGTCGAACTCTCATCGTATCACCTTGGTGTTGTGCCTGATGGTAATTTTTTGTTTCAGTGAGGCTTCGCGGAGGGCTGCTCCGGTTCGGATTTCCTCGACAAGGTCGAGTTCTTCTCGCAATGACTCGTCGTTCATCTCCTCGTCTAAGGGCGACTCTGTCCGCCTAGAGGGAACGTGAACTTCGACGGGAATTACAGCCTCGGTCCCGTATGCTAGACAGAAAGGTGTTTCCCCGGTCGTTGAGTGTGGAGTTGTGCGGTATGCCCAGAGTATGTTGTGCAGTTCCTCGACCCATTCCTTCTTTATTTCGTCCAGCCTTCGCTTGAGGCCTCGAAGGATGACTCGGTTGGCTGCTTCAGCCTGTCCGTTTGTTTGAGGTTGCTCTACGGATGCGAAGTGCTGCTTCGTGCCTAGTTGGGCGACGAAGTCCTGGAACTTCCTGTCCATGAATTGCGTCACATTGTCTGTTACTATAGCTTGGGGGATACTGAAGCGTGCAAGGATGTTTCGTTTGTAGAAGCGCAGGATGTTGAGGGCAGTTATTTTTGCTAGAGCTTCCGCTTCTATCCACTTTGTGAAATAGTCGACGCCCATTATTAGGTATTTATTCTGACTCGATCCTACCACGAAGGGTCCTAGGATGTCAAGGCCCCAACAGGCGAATGGCCACGGGGAGGACATAACCTTGAGCTCGTTGGACGGAGCCAGGTGCATGTCCCCGTGTCGTTGGCATTTATCGCATTTCTTCACATGCTCTTTCGCGTCGTGCTGCATGGTTAGCCAATAGTATCCTGCTCGGAGGGCCTTTCGGGCATGCGACCTTCCGCCGAGATGTTGGGCGTTGATTCCTTCGTGGATTTCGCGCAGGATGTGCGCGACCATTTCCTCCTCGATGCATTTGAGCAGCGGGATGGAAAATCCCCGCCTGTAGAGTTTATCTTTGACCAAGACATAAGAACAGGCTCTTCGCCTGACTGTGCTGGCCTCCTTTGGGTTGGACGGAAGTTCGTCTTTGGCGAGATAGTTGTAGACAGGGGTCATCTAGCAGTTGTTGTCGCCGATCACTTGTGCGTCGAGTGTCGGGGAGACTTTCTCGATGTTGGGTCAAGGAAGTACTTCCTGTATGACGGATTTGTTTCTGCCTTTCTTCTTTGTGCTGGCTAGTTTGGATAGCACGTCTGCTCGCACGTTATGTTTGCGGGGAACGTGTTTCACTTCCACTGTTGTGAACTTCGCCATCTCCTTCTTGACCAGGGCCAAGTATTCGGCCAGGTTGTCGTTTTTGGCTTGGTATTCTCCCAGGACCTGGAGGGCCACGAGTTGTGAATCCGTGCAAATGACGACTTCTTCTGCGCCCAGGTCCTTGGCAAGGCGTAGCCCCACGAGGAAGGCCTCGTATTCAGCCTGGTTATTAGAGGTTGTGAAGGACAAGGTGAGTGAAACTTAAACAATGATTCCTTCGTCGCTCTCCAGTATGATGCCCGCGCCGCTTCCTGCTGAGCCCGAGGCACCGTCAACGAAAATGGTCCATTTGTGCGCTTCGCTCGCGAGGGAGTCTGCGAATGTCATTTCCGCGACGAAGTCGACCAGAGCTTGGGCCTTGAGGGCTTTTCTGCTTTCGCATTGGATGTCGAATTCAGACAGTTCCAACGAACATTTGAGCATCCGACCGGCCATGTCTGGTCGTCCGAGCAGCTGCTTTATGGGTTGATCTGTTCGAATCACGATCGTGTGAGCCAGGAAGTAGTGTCTTAATCTTCTGGCTGCGTTGATGAGGGCCAGCGCCACCTTCTCTATCTATTGGTATCTTAACTCTGGTCCTTGTAGTGCTTTGCTCGTGAAATATATGGGCTTCTGCCCGTCAGGTGTCTCGGGGATGAGTGTGGCGCTCACTGCTTCGGTTGCTACGGCGAGGTACAGGTACAACGTTTCGCCATTGTCCGGGCGAGAGAGGACCGGTGGCTCTGAGAGTGCTCGTTTCTGATGGAGAAGGGCCTCGTCACACTCCTTGGTCCATTCGAATGATGCCTCTTTGCGGAGGAGTTTGAAGAATGGTAGGGCGTGCTGGGCAGACTTGGCCACGAAACGAGATAGTAACGTGAGCATCCCGTTGAGGGACTGGATGGATTTTTTGGACTTTGGCATAGGAAACTCGGAGAATACTCGGCATTTCTCGAGATTGGCTTCGATTCCTTGTTCCGTTAAGTAGAAGCCGAGGAATTTGCCTGCCCGGACACCAAACTTGCACTTCTCCGGGTTAAAACACATTTTGTATTTTCTGGCCTGTTCGAAGACCTTTCTCAAATGGGCAGTATGACCGGTTTCCTCGTGGGATTTCACGATCATGTCGTCCATGTAGACTTCAAGCATGTCGCTTATTTCTCCCCAGAATACCTTGTTCATCATTCGTTGGTACGTTGCTCGGGCGTTCTTCAATCCGAAGGGCATTACATTGTAGTAATAGTTGCCCGACTCGGTCATGAAGGCCGTATATTTTTTGTCGGACACCACCATCAGAATTTGATTATAGCCTGAGTAGGCGTCCATGAATGATAAAAGTTTAAAACCAGCGGAATTGTCAACGAGTTTATCAATATTGGGGAGGGGTAGGCATCCTTCGGGCATGCCTTATTGAGATCGGTGTAATCAATGTACATGCGCCATTTTCCATTAGATTTTTTAACTAGTACAACGTTGGTCAGCCAAGTGGTGTACTTGGCCTCCGAAATAAATTTGGCCTCGAGGAGGTCCTTTAAAGCTTTTTCAACAGCCTCCGTTTTCTCCGGAGACTGCTTTCTCCTACGTTGTGCTACGGCCTTGATGGTCGGGTCAATTGTCAGCTGGTGGCAGGTGACGGACGGATCCAGTCTGGGCATTTCGGTGGCGCTCCATGCGAATAGGTCGACATTCTCACGGAGGCATGCTTTGAGCTACTTCCTCGCGATGTCGGCCAGGTCTGCTCCAATCTTCACTCCCCGCTGAGGGTCGTCGCCGAACAGAACGATCTCGAAGTTGCCATCCGGGATCGGGCGCATCGGATGGGAGTTGCTGCTGGACGATGCGGACGGGTCGGCTGAAGCTGCTCGTTCCTCCTGCCGGGCTTCTTCTTGGAAGCGACTGTCGAGGTCAATAGAGTCGACCTGGGGGAAGAGGCTTGGCTTCCTCGGAGCTTCTCGGCAATGCTGGCCTGCCCGATGCTTTTGGCTTGGACGCAATGGCGTTGAACGCCTTTGTAGCTGCCTCGAAACACCTACGTACAGCTTCGATGTCGCCGTAGAGGGTGGCGACTATCCCTTTTGAAGTGTAATACTTCATCTTCAGGTGGACTGTTGAAGGCACTGCTACCAACTCGGCCAGAGTTGGCCTTCCGAATATGCACTGGTAAAGCGACGGGCAGTCGATCACAAGAAATTGTACCTTGATAGATCTGGCCGTCTCAGCTGATCCGAAGGTTACGATCAGTTCGACGTAGCCCCACGGCTTGGTCACTGATCAGTTGAATCCCTGTAAATCGGACCCTACATAGGGGGTAAGGTGTGATTCGTCCAGCTGAAGCGTTGAGAACAGCTGGGAGTACATAATGTCAACCGAGCTACCCTGGTCGACGAGTATTCTGCGAACGTCGAAGTTCGCCATTCGGGCTCTGACGAGCAAAGGTATGCTCGAGTTCCGGGATCCGCCGAGGAGCTCTTCCCAGTATAAAGAGATAGGGACGGAGCCCTTCTGGGCCTGATCGAGCGTGGTCACTTTATTGGAGCTCGTGTTGATCAGATGCTCGAACTTGCGTTTCACGGAGCCCACAGTGACTTTGTTAAAGCCCCCGCCAGAGATGACCATGGCGGAGGGAAAAGTCCACCACGGGCTGTGGGCCGCAAAATAAGCAGGGGCGCTGAGCCCGTCCGGGACGTAGAAGTCCTCCGGTCGCGATATGGACATAGCGACCTGTATGTTGGCGTCTTCCGAGGAGGGCACTTCCTTCTCTATCTTCTTGGACTCCTGGATGTCCTGCCGAGGAGTGTCCTTCTTCTTCGCGAACTGTTTCAGGTGCCTGTCCCTGATCAGTATCTCAATGGCATCCTTCAGATGGATGCAGTCCTCCGTAGTGTGGCTGTGACTCTTGTGGAAACGGCAGTATTTTGATTTGTCTATGTTTGGTCTGTTCGGCAGTTGTTTGGGGAAGCGGGCCCCTGCCTGCTTAAACTCTGAATTGGCACATTCGGACAAGATCTTTTCCCTGGAGACGCTCAGGGGAGTGTAGTCATGGAACCGCCCGGAGGGTCCCTTGTTGTCACGAGGACGATCCTCGCGCCTCCGTTCGCCCCGACGAGATGTCGAGGCTTCCTCTCCTCTGGATGCCCGAGCATTCTCCTGATGGCGTGATGCTCGGACGTTGCTGGCTGCAACCTTCCCTTCGTACTGAATGTGTGATTGGGCTTTGAGGAGGAGGGCGTCTAAGTTCCTCGGTGGTGTGAGGCCAATGGCTTTAGAAAACTCGGAGCCTGGACGGAGCCCTTGCTCGAGCAGAAACTTCTTCATTTCGTCTATTGTAGGGACTTGTACAACTTCCTTGTTGAACCTCTCGATATATGCGTGGAGAGGTTCATCTTTTCCTTGGATTATGGCTCCAAGGGAGGCCTCAGTTTTGGGGTGGCGGCGAGATGCTGTGAAGTGCCGCGAGAACATCCTGCCCAGCTGTCTCCACGAGGTAATGGACTCCTTGGGCAATTGCTTGTACCATGTCATTGCTCCCTTTTGGAGCGTGTTCGGGAACAGTCGGTACTTGATGGCGCCCCGTACGCCGCGGTAGTCTAACAGCGCATTGATGTTCTCGATGTGCTCGTCGGGGTCAGTGGTCCCGTCGTACGTGCCAAGTGACAGGGGTTTCTCCAAGCCTTTTGGGAGACGGGTTGCCAAGATCTCCTGGGACAACAGGCCGCGAGGCTCGTCGTCGCTGTTGGAACTGGTGTATGATGGGGACCGAACGAGACGCTCGTGGCGCCGGTTCCTCCGGGGAGAAGGAGTGCGGTTCCTTCGAGGAGAAGGTGAGCGGTTCCTTCGGGGGGTAGGTGAACGGACCCGACCCGTAGACTTGACCGGGGAAGATTGCTCATTCCTTCGAGTCCTCTTGTGGTCGTGAGCGTGCTGGTTACGCGGGGAGATCTGGTCACGCGTCCAGGTTGTGCGAGGATCAGGCTCTTGGCGCAGTCTTCGGTCGACGTCTCTCCGAGGCTGCGGGCTCCTTGATCATCGCTGGTTCCTCCGCGTAGGAGGGGATCTTGAATGGTTTGACTCTTCTAACGCCCCAATCCTCTCGTTTTGCTGCAGGATCAGGGTGTTGGTCTTGTTGATTGCTTCCAAGAGGGTTGCCACGGCCGGGTCGGTGTTGGGCGGAACAGAAATGGGCTGGACACCAAGTGAAGACTGATCGTTGTTGTGATCAGGAGGGGCAGGGGAAGGAGAAGCAGTGGCTCTGTCCCTTAGAAAACGGGCATCTCCGAGGAGAGATGACTGGCCGTCAACGTCAGATTTATTGACAAGGAAGATAGTGGTTTGGAGAGCATCTTTGGTGCGATCTTGGGAGGCCATGATCGTGATGATCTTTGAGAATTGTTTTGATCTTCGGTTTCTGAGGAAAGAAAGATGGGGAGAACAAATGTTCCCACAGACGGCGCCACTGATCGTGAGGGCTGGATCAGATCCTGTAGAAGTGGACCACCAAGTTCGTCAGGGATGCTGGTCGTAAGGAGATGAGGGGGTGTACTTACAAGACACTCTGACGCTCAAGTGAGAAAGGGTCAGAGAAAAGGGGCAAGTACAAAGTATGAATTCTTAGGGTGAATATTGGATACCTGACCCTCTCAAGCGAGAGGGTTTATATAGAGCCCTCAGTGCGTGGCCAACGGTCCTATTTACGGGGCGAAATAACCGTTTTCCCCAAAGAATAAGTAACTACCCAAACTAGCCGTTATGTCGGGCAGGGTGCCCAAAACTAGCCGTTATGTCGGGCATAAGCATGGTTCCGGGCACCTGCCCACAACTGTTCGGGGAGTAATGGAGTCGTGCGTAACGAGCAATGATTCCGGGGAGGAATGTTGCATTCCTTGCCCGGTTGGAGGGGCAGAAAGGCAACTTTTGCCCCTCTGTGGGTTGAACTTAGGCAATTTGGGCCGCTCTGGAGCAGAAGCGGATTGGGCCATGTCTAGCCATTGGTCCAGTCCAGAACAGTATTAGAAAAAGATGTAGAATTTTTTAGTGCCATTCTAGCATAAAATAAACTTGATAAAAATAAAAAATCTTCTAATTAATCAAAATTTATATGCTGAAATCACTTAACAATTTATGACAGTTGTGCCAAACAAATTAATGAATAAGTTCTCCAAGTGTATTGAAGTCATCATCATATAATAAATCTTTTTATCTAACAAGATTTTATTTTCACATTATTTGAATCATTTTTTTCATATGAAGTACGCACATGTGTTGCGAAAAAAGGGTATCAAGAATATCAAAAGTTAAATCTTATTTTTATCACTAGAAGGAATATTTTTTCTTTAGAGAATAATTGACCATTTATTGTCAAAAGGATTAATGACATAAAAAACTTATTTTTCTTTGGATTTCATGATGAATGGTTCATTCATATAAGTTTCTTTGCGAAGGTCAACTCGTGTGAATCCTACCTATTCGGTTTGTACATTAGTGTTATCGTCAATCCACTTGCATTTAAATAAAGGCACTTTGAATACAGCATAATCAATTTCTCAAGTCTCTTCAATGACCCTAAAGTACGTTCTGGATGCCATAAAAGGATTATTTTCCTTGGAACTAGGGAAGTACAAGGACTCAGTCTCAACCATAATCACACTATTTTGCATTGTACTACAATCATCCTTTAAATTTGTATAAAAAAATACTGCAACTCAAAAAGAAAATGGTGAATGGTAAAAAATTTAAAAGAAAACAACACATTGTGGTGTTTCATTTTTAATATTTTTATCATTCATTATTTTTTTTACAATATAAGTCATTTGTTCCCAGGGTTGTTAAAACTCACGGAAGAAAAAAGTGCCTTAAAAATAAATAAAAAATAAAACTATTGATGTTATAATTCGAAGTGTGACGGTGAAGTACATATCCTCGTGGTTGTTAAAGATGGCGAAGGGAAAAATAATTTAATTTTAATTTAAAAATAAAAATAAAAATAAAAATAACACGCCACTTTTATAATGAATAAAAGAAATTGGAGGTGCTGAGATTTGAAGTGAGAAATTGGAGGTGTACATTAGTGTTATCGTCAATCCACTTGCATTTAAATAAAGGCACATTGAATACAGCATAATCAATTTCTCAAGTCTCTTCAATGACCCTAAAGTACGTTCTGGATGCCATAAAAGGATTATTTTCCTTAGAACTAGGGAAGTACAAGGACTCAGTCTCAACCATAATCGCACTATTTTGTATATTGTATTACAATCATCCTTTGATTTTGTATAAAAAATACTGCAACCCAAAAAGAAAATGAAAAATGGTAAAAAATTTAAAAGAAAACAACACATTGTGGTGTTTCATTTTTAATATTTTTATCATTCATTATTTTTTTTACAATATAAGTCATTTGTTTCCAGGGTTGCTAAAACTCAAGGAAGAAAAAAGTGCCTTAAAAATAAATAAAAAATAAAACTATTGATGTTATAATTCGAAGTCTGTCCGTGAAGTACATATCCTCGTGGTTGTTAAAGATGGCGAAGGGAAAAATAATTTAATTTTAATTTTAAAATAAAAATAAAAATAACACGCCACTTTTATAATGAATAAAAGAAATTGAAGGTGCTGAGATTTGAAGTGTGCCCTGAGAGATCTTTCCCCATTGTTAAGAGACTTAAAAATTAAAATGAAAGAAAGGCATCTAATGAAAAAGATTTAACCTCAGTGGATTAATTTATCGAGGTAAAAAGCCGTTAGGAAATGTATAATTTATTATTGTGAATAAAATCACCCATTATCTTATCAAATATCAAGAAATATGAAATTTGAAATCTCAAGAAATCTCAAAAACATCTGTAGAAATCGAAAATTTGGAAGCCATATATATATATATATATATATATATATATATATATATATATATATATATATATATATATATATATATATATATATATAATCATACAATTAATTTTTTTGAAACTTAATAATTTCAAAAAATATAGTTATTAACGTATCAAAACTCATACCATCGTTTATTTTGTGCATGATTATATTGCAACGTCGATTTTACACTATTATAATAATAATAATAATAATAATAATAATAATAATAATAATAATAATAATAATAATAATAGTTATCATTAAAAATAACCTTTTTCTATCTTCAAAGGTTTAAACAATAGTTTAAAAGTATTAAATTCTAATTATTAACAATTTTGTTTACCCTTTTAATAAATAAGTTAAATAAAAAAAACACAACACATTGATATGCTTAAGAGACACTTAAAAAATATTTTTAGAAAGGAAATTTTAAAACTCCATAAAGGATACAAATATTTTATATTTGTAGCACAACCTTCTCATTATACACTATAAAAGAGTCAAATAATGTTATATTTATTGTATGTAAAGGTTTGTAAGATAGTTTAAAAGTATTAAATTCTAATTATTAACAATTTTGTTTACCCTTTTAATAAATAAGTTAAATAAAAAAACAGAACACATTGATATGCTTAAGAGACACTTAAAAAAAATTTTAGAAAGAAAATTTTAAAACTCCATAAGGGATACAAATATTTTATATTTGTAGCACAACCTTCTCATTATACACTATAAAAGAGTCAAATAATGTTATATTTATTGTATGTAAAGGTTTGAAAGATAGTTTAAAAGTATTAAATTCTAATTATTAACAATTTTGTTTATCCTTTTAATAAATAAGTTAAATAAAAAAAACAGAACACATTGATATGTTTAAGAGACACTTAAAAAAAATTTAGAAAGGAAATTTTAAAACTCCATAAGGGATACAAATATTTTATATTTGTAGCACAACCTTCTCATTATACACTATAAAAGAGTCAAATAATGTTATATTTATTGTATGTAAAGAAAGAAAAATATGGCCAAAACTCGCATTTTTGTGTATGTTGTGATTTTATTTCTCTTTCTATTTCTAGTTGCAAGGAATGATGCCACCCGTAATTTATTTCTCATCATTTTCAAATTTCTTTCTATAATTTTGTATCTTTTATATTATGTTAGTAATAACATTATTTTGCTATGTCTTTTTGTTACAGCACGACGACTGATTACTTGTATAACACGTGCTGATTATCCAGATAGTTCTGAGTTTCAGAAGTTTATGTGTATTGAAAAAAGATGTAAACTTATTATATTAAAGTAAGTCACTCTAGTATAAAATAAACTTGATGAAATAAAAAAGTTTCTAATTGAATTAAAATTGCCTTGTTAAATTATACTTCTCTTAAATAGATACTACAATAAATTCTTCACCAAAGTGTATCACCCCAAAGCCTTCAAAACCAACTTCATTGTTTTAATCCCTAAGTCCCACAATCTTAGAACTATCAATGATTTCCGTTTTATCACTCTTTTTGCAGCTTTTTACATGATTATCTACAAACTCTTAGTGGGAAGATTGAAAAAAGTAATTTGAAAACGGGTTTCAATGAATTAATCTTCCTTCATCCTTGACATAAATGTATTGGATGGAGTTTTTATTGTTAATGAGGTAGTTGACTATGCTCGTAGAAATAAGGAAAGTTCTCCCTCAAAGTTGACTTTGAGAATGCCTTTGACTCAGTTTCTTTGAATTACCTTCTTTATGTCCTCAAGAGAATAAAATTTGGAAATATTTGGATCAAATGGATTCGAGCGTGTGTGCGTTCCAATTCATTCTCAATCCTTATTAATGGTAGTCCAACATCAGATTTCCAAACTGAGCGTGATCTTCGCCAAAGCGACCCACTATCCATTTTTCTATTCATCCTGGCAGCAGAAGGTTGGATAGGTCTTTTGCGAAATGCAATCTATTCTTTGGGTTTTTAAGCTTTTAAGATGCAGGGTAATATGGATGACACTTTAATTCTAGACTAAGCAACATGGGATAATATTTGGGCAATACAATCGGTGTTGTAGGGATTTGAGTTAGCTTTTGCGCTTTGGGTTAATTTCCAAAAAAGAAATATATTAGGGTTCAACATTAACCCTGATATCCTGGTGGCACTACAACAAATAATGCTTTTTATGACGAAACTTTCAATACGAACAATATAAAACCGATGGTGTATGTAACGAGAGTGCCTTGTTTTATTTTTAAAAATAAAATTAATTTGTTACCTCGGTTTTATGAAAAATCGACATAAATATATGCTCAGAGTTTGAGATTCGATTCCCAGCTGCTGCAGTTTTATGTTTTATACGGAACATAAAAGGCATCTGTAATTTTTAATCTTTTTGTAACCAAAAAGGCGCATTTATTTTTTAAATAGTTTTTTATTCTTTTTGGAATTAAAAAGGCACCACTACGCCAAACAAGACCTTAGACAACGCTTTTTTTGGCCTTAGACAGCGCTTTTAAGCGCTGTCTAAACCTGCGATGCTAAAGGTTTAGACAGCGCTTTGGGTAATACCATAAGCGCTGTCTAAAGGGGGGTATATTTAATGAAAAGCGCTGTCTATGGTACCATTAGACAGCATTTTTTGACATTTTTTAGTTATACCTTAGACAGCGCTTTTGGTAAAAGCGTTGTCTAAGCCCCACCTTTTTGACATTTTTTAGGTATACCTTAGACAACGCTTTTGGTGAAAAAGCTTTCTAAGCCCCACCTTAGACAGTGCTTTTAGTGTAAAGCGCTGTCTAAGGTATACGAAAATTTTTACATAAATTTTTTTAAACCACAATTTTTACCAGGTTTTTCAACCAGAATTTGACCTGTTTTTCAACCAATTTTTTTCCAGAAAAATACCACAATTTGGAGATTCAAATCAATCCAATTTGGCCTATTTAAATGTACCAATTTACACCAAAATTATATATCCAAAACAATGTGCAACTATTATACAATTTGAGAGACGAGAGGAAAAGAACTCTTCAACTCTCATATAACTGAGACTCTAAAAATTAAATGAATGAAATGAACAACATAATTGACCCACTTACTGATGAGCATATTTATCAAAATTGTCTGTCGTGAATACAAAAGCACCTTCACCAGATTCTTCATCCATTTTTTCATCATGCTTAATGACATTAGTAGCCGGGCCAGAATGAAATTCAAACCCAGAGGATCTTAAATTTGAATCAATAGAAAACTTGTGAACTGTTTTTGTTAGATTCAGCCTGTTCTGAAATCCAGAAGTCACAAATTAGGGGACAAGTGAAAAAAAAAAGAATATCAAAGAGTCGAAGATACGGATGTATTATAGCATAGGTAATCATAGGTTAGGAAATCATAAAATGCATGAGAAGAGGAAGATTTTGTCATTTTTTTATATAAATACATGAATGAAACACGAAATCCATATCAAGCACTTCGAATAATTCTATGCCCTGGCCTCACGCTTAACAGGAAAATTATTGCAAGAATAAGAATGTACAAATAGAACTTTTAAAGTCCATTAATGAATAATTGTTACAAAGGCTATAAGTTAAAAATCCTAAGTGAGCAAAATTTCTTAATTCAGAAGTCACAAATATTTTTTTGCTAGAGATGGTCATATAGAACAAATGGAATAATAGAAACTTATTGTTCCCAGCACATCATTCACATCGACCGATGCAAACTCACATGAAAGTGCAGGAAAACTACAAACAAGAAAAATTGAAGCCATCAGCAAAAAACAACTGGGAGAGAAAATGAGAGCTTACAAGTAGCCAAAATTGATTGCACGAACTCAAAGAAATGCTACAGCTACCTACTCTAGCTACATAAATTGATCAAGGAATTGAAACTCTTAGAAAATAATCATGAAATATTGAAATATGAGAAACAAAATTGTCCCCTATCAATCCTGGGTTTCATGCCAATTTCATGAATCATCACAATACAAAAAGCATAAATCGGGGTTTGTGTTTTAACATCCCATCCATTTCAGTTAAAATAACCTTGAATGGAAGAAATAAGATCATTAATACTGAACAGCTAAGTTTTAACCACTTCCTTGATGATAATGATTTCTGCCAAAAAAATGAAGTCTTATAACCATTTTCTTCAACATATTAACCGAGATTTTGTGAAAAACTTATCAAACATATAAATTCTATAATAGTTATGCATTTGTGATAATAGAACCACTGCTCACGAATATTACATAGCCCAAGTTTTTGGCATTATGCAAAACTCTGAAAACATGAAGAATACTTTGTATCAACAATCAAATTCAGATGCCTTAGGTTGTGTTTAGGAGGGAAAAGAAAGGAAGGGTAAGATTTTTATTTTTGAATTAAAAGGGTTACAAAGTGTTAATAAAAATGAATAAGGACTTAAGACATTAGGTTTCACTCTATAAAATTCAAAATTTATACAATACAGTATTTACTTGAAATTAAATACTTAGCATGTTATCCATCCTTTCATTTTCTTATAATCCCTCTCCCCCAAACACCCTTAGAGAAACATCATATTCAAATAAAGAACAAAATCTTCTACCTGGAATTGAAATCAATACCTAAACTAACCTAAACTACAATAACACTAACCTAAACTAACCTAAGCTACAATAACACTAATCTAAACTACTCATATTCTATCAAAAGAACATCATTCTATCAAAAGAACTCCAAAACCTAAGAGAACAAAACCTAACAGAACATCATTATATCTAAAGAACTCCAAAAATATGGTAACAAGAACAAAACCTAACAGAAAAATATGAAACTCACTTAAAACCTAACATAAAAAGAAAAACTCTTACCGGAATAGTGGAGCACGGTGGAGTACGGTGGAGGATGGTGGAGGACAATGTAGGAAGGACGACGGCCGGACGGACGACGCCGAGAAAGGACGAACGACGGCGGTGAAAGGACGGACGACGGTGGTGGTTTCAGCTCTGGTTCGTTCTTGTTCGCAGAAAGAGAGGGAAAGAGGGAAAGAATGAAATGAAAAAGTATAGAATACTGATACAGTTTCAATCTTTATTTTAATTAAAAAGACCTTAGACAGCGCTTTGAATGAAAGCGCTGTCTAAGGTGGGCCTTAGAAAGCGCTTTTGAAAGCGCTGTCTCTTATTGGCCTTAGACATCGCTTTTGATTTTTTTTTTTTAATTTATAAGACCTTAGACAGCGCTTTTGAGTAAAGCGCTGTCTAATATTTTCCTTTAATTTTTTTTTTTAATTTATAAGACCTTAGAAAGCGCTTTCTTCAAAAGCACTGTCTCAGGTCTTATATATTTTTTTTAATTTATAAGACCTTAGACACCGCTTTTAAGGAAAGCGCTGTCTAATATTTTCCTTTAATTTTTTTTTTAATTTATAAGACCTTAGAAAGCGCTTTCCTCAAAAGCGCTGTCTAAGGTCTTATATTTAGACGCGCTTTTATTTTTCTAAGTGAACAGTTTCCGTGTTTTCTAAATTTTTTAACTTATAGCAGCGCTTTTGTAATAAAGCGCTGCCTATGTAGTGCTGCTAAAGAGTAATTTTGGCGTAGTGCACCTTTATTTTTATTCACTCAGTGTCTACCTCATTCACTTCTCGAGTCCTAACGAAAGAACACTTTTCCTCCAGCCAACGAAAGAACACTTATTCTCCAAGGAGCCCTAGTGAACGAAAAAACTCTTTCACCATTGATCTCTGGTATGTTATTATTGTTGTTGTTGTTCTTGTTGTTGCTTTGGTTCATTACTGTTGTTCTTGTTATTCTCCATTATTATTGTTCTTGTTATTCTCTTTATATTTTTTATTCCCTCAGTGTCTACCTCATTCACTTCTCGAGCCCTAGCGAAAGAACACTTCTTCTCCAACAAACGAAAGAACATTTATTCTCCAAGGAGCCATAGCGAACGAAAAACTCTCTCGCAATTATTCTCCAGTATGTTATTATTTTTGTTGTTGTTCTTGTTGTTGTTTTGATCTATTACGGTTGTTCTTGTTATTCTTCATTACTGTTGTTGTTGTTGTTGTTGTTGTTTTCGTTGTTGTTGAGAAGCTATATTTTTGTTGGCTGTGCACTATTTTTATTTATTTTTCATTTATTCATAATTCAAAAGGAAAGAGTACAAGATTCTTGGATTACATAATTTTTTCCACATCAGAACAATATCCTCTAGCACTACAGGAATCTTCCCAATCTACGACTCGCTCCTCACTACCCTCATATGAGTCATAGTAAACAGTATTCCTCAGCACCTTTCTCTTCTTTTTCTTCAGCATCTTCTTCTTCTTGACCTTCCTCACCCTCAGTGCATCCCTCATAGCAGTCGACCCAGATGATTGGGCCTCCTTAGTTGACTGATGATGATGTTGTACAATGGTGATGGTTTTATTCACAACAATGACTTCTATTGATATAATGCTCTTAGCCTTCTCAGATGGAAAACTCATGTTGCTAGGAAGTTAAGAATAGTACGTTGATGATTGGAAAATTCAGTATTTGAAAGTGTGCATTTATAGAAGAGGTTGAGTGACTCAAGCGCCGCTCATGGAAGATGAACATATGGCAATTTAATGCTTGAAATAATTAGTTCTGATGGTTAATATTCTTGAATGACATGTGTCCATCTTGAGAAATGAAGAAAAATTTCAATCATTATAATCGTTTCTCTCTTTTGGGAAGATCAAAGGTTGTTCTTGCTTTTTTTTATTATAATTCAATTTTCCCACATATTTTTCATTTGAAAAGGGAGTAGTGAATCAGATCTTTGCAAATGGTTGTCACATGGGCCTAAGTTTTTTATGTCACTGATCCTTCTAACACTAGATGGTCAATTGTTCTTTAAAGGTAAACATTTTCCCGATAGTACTGATGAAAATCAAGATTTTAACTATGAGACGCATTGTTTAGCAACACATGTACGACAAGCATCCGAAGAAAATGATTCAGATGATGTGCATGTTATTCGTCATGATCATAAAGAGGGGATATAGGAAAACTAATAAGTACATGTTTTTTATTCATTTGAAATTTATAAGTAATCATTTTACTCTTTTTTCATCATTGTACCATATATTTAAAGTTGTTGATTAACGTTTCAAATGTTTTAGTTTTGATGTAAAATTATAAAGTGTGTGTCATTTTGGATTTGCATTTGGTTTAATCAATGAATATTTATGGTACAATTTTTCTGTCGTACCCCAAATTTTGACTACCCTTTCTTTTCACTTTCCTCTAACTTAAGATTTAGATCACTAACATATCTAGAGTCCCTACAAGTCATCTGGTCAATTCCAATGACTTGAAAAGTCAAAGGAGGACCATTTTGACTTTTTTAAAAGTACTAGATCCCATCATAGTCGATTGCTATTTAAGGATATAATTTAATGTTTAGGATAATATAATTGAAAACTAATTTTTAAGACTAATTTAATTAGAAAATTAGAAAATGTCATTACTATTAATTCGCTTTATTCCTTTTAGTAGCTATTACCCTTAGTTAGAGATTATTATTATTAGTCATTAGAAATTTAATAGTTAAATTATATTATTAGTAGAAAATATGGTTCATTTGTCAATTGTTTAGGTAGAAAGTTTTAATTGCATATTATTTAGTTAATTTAATAATTAGAAATTTAATTAAAAAGGTTTGTTACTATTAAATTATACTATTATTGGTATTAAAATTAAGTTTTTAAGCGCTAATTATTATTAACCATGGCCATGAAAATGTAAACAATAATATTATTTTCTCTACAATTCTTACTAATAATTATGGTCATTATATTTTATAGTTATTAGTTAGAGGTTAATTGGAGTTAATCATTAGTTATTAAAATTATTATTATTATTATTATTATTATTATGATTATTATTATTATTATTATTATTATTATTATTATTATTATTATTATTTGTAGCGAGCGATTTTTTGGACGTGCTTGCGAGGCACAACCGCTCTTTGGGTGTTGCTACCACTACAGCTCGATTCATTTTTTATCCTATTAAAGCTGATGAAGGAAGGGAAATAGATGTGAACAGCGGTCTGTTCGGTTACAGATGCTTCAAAGATTCGGGGATTCTCCTAGGTTATTGGTTTGATGAGATATGTAGGATGTTAGGACTGATTGCTTTTGAATTACTGCTTTCGAAATGGGATTTGGGTTTTTTATTGAGTGTGCTCGCTAAGATCTTTTCTTTCGATCTTATGCCTACGTATTCCCGTTTACCGAAACAGGGAAATCAGAGCGTTCGTAGTTCCTCGGAAATGGTTTTTGGTGTCTTGTTCAAAGCCCAAAATGTGAAGCGAAAGGTTGTTTGTATCTTGTTCAAAGCCCAAGATGTGAAGCTGAAAGGTCTCGACTTTAGAGAGAATTTGTCGTCTCTAAAGAGGGGAGAAGGAGAATTACTTTAACTGGGATACGCGGATCCTAGCAATGCCATAATTTCCGAAGAAGGGGTTTTAACCTGAAGGAGAAGACTTTAACTCTGTGTATAGAGCAACGCCATCTTTCCTTAGGAATTCCTCATGCTAAAAGAAGGACAGTGGCATGGATGTAGATGATCCAGAGGCTTGCCGCTTACAGCGATTAGATGAAAGGGAAGGAGTTGTTGATGTTTGAGTACTGTGAACGAGGCACAGGTTTGATGCTAAAAGGTTAATTGGATTAACCAGTGGTTATCTTATATAAAGCCTAAGAGGAGGCTAATTTCCGCTGGGGAAAATCATTATACAAAGCCTAAGAGAAGGCTAATATGTGTCTCGTACAAAGCCCGAGAGAGAGAGAGGCTAAAAGGGTTCGACCCAGTGAGGAGAATCTTTTGTAGCTCGTATGAAGCCCGAGATGGAGGCTGAAAAAAGTTTAACTCTTGCTTTAGGGAATTTGTATCTCGTACAAGGCCCGAGATGGAGGCAAAATGGATGATTGACTCAACGAGGAAGTCTTTTGTGTCTCATCCAAAGCCTGGGAGAGAGGCTAAAAGGTTTTGACTCTACAGGGGAATCTTTTATACTCAACAAGAGAGTGTTTTTTGTAGTATCTCGTATAAAGCCCGAGATGGAGGCTGAAAAGGTTTGCTCCACTGGGGAGAATCATTTGTACAAAGCCCAAGAGGAGTCTATCTTATGCTGAGGATAAGAAGGATCATTATATGAAGCCTAAGAGGAGGCGATCTGCTGGTGACTGTTTTAGTTAAGTGACAGGTCCAGTATGCTGATCTTTAAAGAGAAAATCAGTTCTTATATGAGCAACACTGTACTCATGGGTTTGATTCGAGGATCGGGGTTGTTCCCTGTTCTTTAAGGAAGGGGGAAATCCAAAGGGTATTTAGACTGTCCGAGTCTGCGGGTTTCTTCCTATCTAACGAAAGGGTCACTTGAGAATGTCTTGGAGACTCAAGGAAAACAGCCTGTCCAAGTCTAGGGTTTTATCTTTTGTACTATGCTTTGAGAAACAGTAGTAGACTCTGGAAAGGACTGCTCTATGAAGATTACTAAGTTCTGTTCCTATACCTCTAGGAGGTCGTCGGGACAATTTGTACGAAGCCCAAGAGGAGGCTGGAAACTTTTAAGAAGTCGATCGGTCCTTGTACGAAGCCCAAGAGAAAGCTATCATTCCCGGAGGAAGATATCATTATACGAAGCCTAAGAGGAGGCTGTGAATACTTCTAAGAAGCCGACGGGTCCTTGTACGATGGCCAAGAGGAGGCCGATGCTTTTAAGAAGCCCGTGGGTCCATCACCTCCTTTCCATTCGGAGAGATGACTCTTTTAAAGATAAAAACCACTGGTAAACGTGCGAGGTTTACTATCCAGCGACTTTTAACTTTTAAAGAGGGTTCCTTAGTTAAGGTCCAAGATTATGACCATAGTGGGTTCCCAAATCCCGAGACATTCAAGGCAAGCTATTCACAAGGAATAGATCGAGTCAGGAACGTTCGAGAATTTGGAAGAAACTCAAAGATGCCATTCACAGAGAATACATTCATCTTTGGGAGTAGAGTTTCTTGACGATTCCTAAGGAGGACAGCCGAAGAGAAGACTGTATCTGGTGCTCCTATTAGGGATCTAGGTGTCTATTTCTACGAATAAACAAGACGGCTTTACCAGGTTTTAGACATAGTTGCCGGGGAAACTCGAAATATCTATACTATTATTACACTGTTGATATGAGTTTATGAAAGGAGACTTACAGCGGGCAGCCCCACAATACAGTTATATATATGAAAGCAGTAAATGAAAGCGATAACCACTTACTCGGTTGTAGAGCTTCCATGCTGTTTGGTTAGTTGTTCAACAAAGAAAGATTGAAAACAACAGTATATTCAAAATCAAAGGAGAAAGTGCTTTGAAAAAGAAATATTTGGGGCTTACAGCTCAAGGAGAGGCCCAGGGTTTTACCAGTGATTGCACTGTTGAATTTGTACAGAGGGTCTTATACAAGTGACTGTGGCCCAAAAAGTTTTCTGTACAGAGGGATGGGTCTTACACTCTCTCAAGAGGCCCAAAAAGGTTTAAAGAGAAAGAGTGGGGCTTATAACACGAGGGTAGGCCCAGTTGACTTTTCGTTTAAAATGGCGATCGCGCCGATGTTTTGTTTTAACGCAGAGGGACTTATACAATAAGTGAGGCCCAAAATGTTTTGGTTAAAAGGGGGTTGGGTCTTACACTCTAATATAGGCCCAAAAGTGTTTTGAATGGGTCTTATAGCTCAAGGAGAGGCCCAGATGTTTTTTTGAAAAAGGCGACGATCGCGCCGTTTGTTTTTTGACGGTATCGGGACTTATACAATAAGTGAGGCCCAAAATGATTTTGGTCAAAAAATGATTGGGTCTTACACTCTATTAGAGGCCCAAAGAGTTTTGAAAATGATTTATGAGGGTTGAATTAATCCAAAACCCTAATTTATTTCCAAAAAATGTATTTAATTGAATAAAAATTCAATTAAATTGATAAAAAATTGTTTAACACATGGGAAACAAATTGTGATCTTCGATTAATGCTTCAAAAATTAAGTATTGACCTACAAAATAAATAGAAAGCATTAAAAGTTGCAAAATCATTGTGGAAATAATATTTCAAATGTTAAAAACAATTAAAATATTAATTCTTTGCAAAAATATCAATCATATGAAATAAATAATATTTTTGGGATTTTTTGGCAAAATAAAATATTTTAACATTTTTGTGAATTATCAAAAAAAGAATCAACTCAAAATCATTAAAACTCAGAGAGAAATTAATTTTTGAATCAATTAAACAAAATCACAAAATTCAAATATTCAAATTTGGAAAAATGGGGCCAAGAACAAGCTGAAGAACACGCGCGTGTTCTGGGATTCTCAGATTTGCATTTTCTATCCAATCTCACTGAATACTTAATCATATCATGTAATCCACATACCAATCAACTCGTTTTAACCTCACGATCATGTCTATGTACTTTAATTTCATTTAAATTAAACATACAACAAGAAATCACGAAGAAACCTCAAGAACCCTAATTTCTGCATGAAGGCTGGGATTTTTTATACACGATTCAAACAATGCAATTAATTGAGGGAAAACATTCCATGCATGATTATGAACATATGGCCAAATTATTGTGCGAGGAAATATGCATAGATTGAGAGATGACCAAGTGTGTGCTTACCTCCAAGTCGTGACAGCAAGAGCAAATCAGATTCTGGGTTGGAGGTGTTACAGATGAGTTGTGATGATCTGAACAGCTTCCCTACACCATATGGAGTGTGTTTGAATGCTTGGACTTGATTGAAATTGGTTGGATCACTCTGTGGTACCTCAGCTGCAACTTGGTTAAAACCTTGAGCAACCAGCTGGTGATTTTGTGAAATCTGTGTTCCAGATGTTGTTTGAGTGTTTGGATCACTTCTACATGATGTATGTGAGGTGTGTGAGTGATTGGTTTGATTGGAATTGCTCTCAAACTCAAAAACCGATAGTGACTTGCCTTTGAAGGCAAAATTGGAGTGAAAGAAGAGATTTTGCGGAAAGCATCTGTTTGATGGCTTTGGTGTACTTAAACTGAACACAATTGAGCTCTATTTATAGTAGAGCAAGTTTGTTTTGGGATCCACAGTGAATGGCAACTGCAGCAGGTGTTTCCTCAATGTTGGCCAATAAAAATGCAAGTCTCCTCTAGCCATTGACTAGAGGTTAGGGCTCAGAGCTATGGTTCCCTTGGTCTTGGATAAGTCTTGACTGATTTCAGATGAGAATGGCTCAGTCCATGCCACCTTGATGGTTCCATTGAATGCTTAAATCCAAATTTGGAGTCTTGTCCCTATTTTGGCAACTTTAGGTTCAACGTGTTATTTCTTGTTCCATGGACTTTGGAGGCTTGGCTCAGTGATTGTCCCCTTTGGATTCAATCCTCAGAGGTGTCCAAGTGGATAGGAACTATTGATATTGGCTGATTTTGGCAAATCGAGCCAAAATGCAAATTCTGCCTTGCTTTGACAGATTTCAGCAAGGCAACTTGTCAATGTTGTATCTCATGATGTAGGTTGAATTTGGCAATGTTCTTGGCCATTTTGAAAAGCCCTAACATGATACAACAACTGTTTGAACAAGTTTGGTTTTGATCTCTTTTGATTCCAAGTGAAAAATCCCCCTACATTTGGCAAAAAGTGAAGGCAAATTCTGACTTAGTGAAAATTTCACTAAGTGTTGGAAAAAGTGACATTTTCACTTTTCAGCCACTTTAATCACTCCATAACTCAAAATCCTTAATGAATTGGAATGACTTGTAGTTGAAGCTTTTGTAGATGATAATGAGGTCTACAAATCAAGCTTTGGATGGAAAAAATTGGCCTTGTGGTTTAGGAGTTATGGTCCTCCAAAGTTGGTACCCTAGCCACTTTATTTTTAACTTAGAAAAATTTCTAAGTTTTTATGGTTACCCCTTTTACAAGTTATCTCACTTTCTTTGATTTTTCTTGATGAATGATGATTCAAATCATACATTAACATCATTTTAGGGTTAAAAAACCATTTTGGTGAAAAATCTCAAAAAATCAAAGTTGACTTTTTGTGCACAGTTGACTTTTTATCAGATGAATTCCAAACTGTGCAATCCTTCAGGAAATCATGTCCTTGACCTAAATCAAACTTGATGGACATGTTCCATGGGTGTCATAGGGTATATTCATTCATGTATTAGGGCTTGGGAGCATGTCCAAGTCAAAAGTCAAAGTTACAGTTGACTTTTCTCGCGAAACCCTAATTGTGGTGCAGATGAAATTGAAACTTGTCGCTCAAGCTTCCTGGATCAATCCATTGTGACAAATGGATCAATGTAGTATATAAAAGACCCTCAAATCATGTCTTGAGGTCTTGGCTCATGATTTGTCCCAAAAGTCAACTTAGGGGTGAATTAGGTCAAGAAACCCTAATTCCTGATTTTTAATGTATGCATCCCCTGAGGCAAAATTGACTTGATGATTGGGTTCATGAGGTCCCATGAAGTATATTAGGTTATGTTTTGGATCATTGGCTTGTGCCCAGATGAATTTTTTCATCTGGAGGCCCTGGGCGATCAAAACCCTAATTTGGTGATACTGTTGATCGGGAGGCTTGATCCACCTAGAAGGGAGCAGCATTGTGCTTAATCCTTGAAGTGGGAGTCCTTTTGATCCATTGTGGATGTTTGAGAAGTTAGACAAGTTAAGGATCAAGTCATTCCTTGATTGATCTTTTGTCTAAGGCTCAGAGAGGGCTTGAAACCCTAGTTATGATTGCAGTCAATGCTCAACAATTCCTTGAGGAGATTGATGAGGCATGATGATTCATCCATATTGTGATGATGATTTGCACAATGATGGGAAACTTTAGTGGTCAAAATTTGGGGTATGACATTATTATTATTATTTATAATTGTTATTTAAATAATTGGTAATGAGTATTAATCATTAACCGAGCGCATTTAAGTGATGGTACAATATTATTATGTTTATATTAGGGTCATTTGAATACTTAGGTTGTTCTTTAGTTAGGTATTAATTGGTCTGGTTTTGATATTATTAGTCAGTGAATCTGGTCAATTTCAAGACCAGATTAAGTCAAAATTTAGGCCCCAGGTCACAAACCCTAAACATACCTAACCAAGGACATTAGTGGATCAAAAACATTAAAATTGAATTTCAATCAAAAACTACCATTTATATTTCAATCAAATGGGAGTAAGTACAATCAGGATCAATCAGATCTGAAAACCCTAAATAAAATTAGAATTAAATTCTAGCTAAATCAAATCTGAATCAATCAAAATACAATCAAATGCAATTTTTCTTATTATAAATCCATATCATTAAATTATAGAAATCCTAAAAAAACTCTATAAATGTAAAAGTGAAAATCTGAATTAAGGAGAAAAAAAGAGAGAATAAAAAACCTAAAGTTGCTGCAACCCTAACCCATTCAATAAAGCTCAGTTTCTTGAACACTTAAGGTTTCACATCGAAACCTTAATTCGCAACGAGCTAAGTCCCACACCTGCAAAAAAAAGAAGGAAAGCGATTAGAGGGATGCTATCGAAAGAACCAGACAAGTTAGAAGGAGAGGAAGAGGACTTAGCTTAAATTAGACACGGTAGGGCAAGTAGGTGGTTTCCATCTCTCTTTTTGAAATATGTGAATACTCTGTTAAATGCGTGTATTGAAATTTTGTATGGATTATACATTTGTGATTCCAAGATTATGTTCTTTGGGTTTTGGGGGGTTAATTTAGGGTTTGTTTGTTTGACTGGATTTTGGGGGGTTTTTAAGCAGAATCAATGATGAGGAACTTCCGATCTGTAGTCTAGAAATAGTTTTGTCTAGATCTGGGTAGTTTAGGCATGCTTTAGGAAAATTTGGGAATTGGGTTGAAGATTGTAATGCCCTGTATAATATGTATCTAGAATAATATAATACAAGCACTTTATTTGGTACTGCCACATCAAAAGCGCCTAATGGCATAGTTCACATACTTGTCCATTTCTAAAACATACAAACATTACATGGCACAAGTCATGGAAACTAGCCAAAATAATAAAAACTAAGAATAATATACAATATCCTCAATTGTATACAACAAAAGAATACACAGCGGAATAAGCTTAACTAAGCTTCTTTGGAAACATCCGAGCATCGCTCCACTTGTGACCAACCTGCACCTGAAATAAAGCAACTATAGTGGGATGAGATACATCAAATCTCAGTGAGTTCCCTATCCTATAGGTTCTCTCGGCTTTACAGGGTTCTATCAATCCTAACTCAAGTAAAGGGGAAGGGAATAACCTTGAGTACGCGATCTCACAATCTCACACTATATAGAAACACGCCATGAGTCTGTTAACTCATCAAAATCACACGAAAGGAATTACGCCCTGAGCCTGTTAACTCAAGATTCCTTTCGAATCGGAATATGTCCTGAGCCTGTTAACTCAAGAATTCCGCTAATCAATAACCATACCAAGGCATCCCTTTTTCCCGTTCGCTTCTACGTCTAGAAGACGACCCAAGTCATGGATCCTTGAAGTTACTTGGCATACGAAATGGATTCGGGAACAATGGCCTGTTAGCCGTGAACCGTCACTTCTCATGGCCTGTTAACCATCACAAGTCTCTACCCTTAGGTTCCATTCGTACTATACGCGGGAATCAAACCTGCCAAGTAATTGTGCATACGTTTCAGAGGAGGTGCTTGAGTTTCATGAAACTACACCGCAAGATAAACTGGTAATGATTAATAAACACACGACGCGATTGTATTCGATAATCACAAGGCCACAATGCCTTACCACAAACCACAAAGGTTTACGCACATGTTCCATACTAGTGTTTCACAATTCTATTCACAACCTAGAATTATAACAATCTTACTCTACCATTTGTTTTTGGGGTAAAGTTTCCTCACTCTTCGTAATTCATATTTTAACATGCATATATATACAAACATGTTTAACAATAAGAACTTAGGTAAAATAATCATCAATCGCATAATGTAAACACATAATTCAACAACAATTACCCACCATTAAACGATAAAAGTCGACAACACGACACTATTCCAAAATCCTGACATAATTTAATCGGCCAACGATCTTAAAACCATTTTAATAAGAAAGTACATTTTATTAGCTTTCCAACGATATCAAGAATGTTAAAAACGGATAACCGAGTCAAAAGTTATGGACATAACGAGAAATGGTATCGCGAAAAACACAATTCTACACCCTCCTGGCCGTACGCGTACTGCCCTAGGCTATACGCGTATTGCCTTGCTCACTCGCCCATCCATACATACGTATTGCCCAAAGTGATACGCGTATGGGCAGACACCAAAACTCCCTAAAAATTCCACTAATCAGACCAATACGCGTATTGCCTCATTCCATACGCGTATTGCCCACTCCCATACGCGTATTGCTTGTAATCCTTCATTGCCATACGCGTATTGCCCAACCCAATACGCGTATTGCCCTGCCCCATACGCGTATGGGCAGCAAAACCCAGAATTTTTCCTGCGTTGTTCCCGTTACGAATTTCACCCCAAAACCTCTCAAATTCTCATCTAAACACTTCCAAATCACAATATATCAATCCAAATATGTTCCAACACAATTAACAAGTATTCTATGCAATTTATATGGAATTTCATCCGTTAGAATTCATTTTCTCTCAATCTAACTTAAGTTTCATTCTTATATTTCTAGACTTAGAGTGTCTAACTAGAACCCACCTGGTAACCGAAGAGGAGTTTGAAGAAGATGATGAACATTGATCCACGCTTCCTTCCCTCTTTTCCCTTTTCTCTTCTTCTCTTTTTCTTCTTCTTCTTTCTATTTCCTTTTCTTTCTCTTTCTTACTAACAATATATATATATATATATAATACTTATTATATAATATAAATCCAACCGGGCAAAATATCTCCAATTGATATTTTGTCGTCTCAACCACTCGATCAATTATTATAGTTACCAAAATTAACTTCCTTGAACTATCAATTATTAATCCGTCTCTTTAATAAAATAATTGATCTCTTAAGAGTTCATCAGTCGCTCTATTGATCTCAATTGATAATACTTAAAGTACTTAGAGGATTTCATTAATCCAATTACCCAAAGATAGAGCACATAGGTACTCATCTGATCTCGTCTGATATCCAATTGAGCATTTACAATAGTATGGGGTATTACACTCTCCCCCCCTTAAATTGAAATTCGCCCCCGAATTTCCTCTATTCAACAACAACCGCAATCTGTATCCTGGTCTTAGATTCCCACTTAACTTAACTTCTGTTCAACTCCCTGACGTATTCCAATTCCAACACTTCACGGACCAAAATCCTTATTTTCACGAATTATCAAACTCAGGTTCCTTAGTCATACTCTTATTCCAATATTGGGCTAACTTCGAACTTAGCTTTTTCCCATAGTTCATCGGTTGTTCTACATAAAACACTTGGTCACAAACCACTTCCGGCAAGAAGGTACCCTTCCATCCTCCTCAACTGAGTCACATAACAAAACCTCAACACCTTATCTTGGTCTAGGATAACAAACACTCATCACCTCCTCGTGAGGTAATTTAATGATATCTCAACTTTATGCAATCCACGACGATTTATATTTCCATAACTTCAACGTCCCAAAACCACTTCATTATTATTCAAACGACTTCTTTACCAGTTCCATCTGGTCTGACGCTATACGTTGTACTCACTAAATCCAATATTTCCTTCCTTTCGTATCACACCAAAAGGTAACCCACTTAGAACAAAATCTTCCTATTTCCAATCTTACAATCAATTTCTCCTCTGATTCTTACAAATCCGACTGAGCCCCTTTCATTTGCCACCTTCCACTGTGCAACCCAAATTCTAGCAGTGGAACACCACGAATTCTTAAGCACTACCAAGTAGCTAACGATCCATGGAGAACACACTCATCCATTGGGGTCCTTACTAACCAATGATACAAGAAACTTATTGGCGTCCTATGGTAGAATAATTTCTTTGCCAACATACAACATTATAACATCTGTCCAACACTCTCCAGACGATAAAGACATAGGAGTTACACTGCTACCACCATAACATACTTAACTCCCAATCCATTCCAAACTTGGAATAATTCATCCAAAGTAGATTAACAACTTTCGTTTCTAGTTACCACACTCCCCATTAATTCTTCTTACAGGTCTCCGACTTGCTCAAGGTTTGTTGTTGGTACGAGTTCTCGACTAATAATACATAGTACCATCACGAAGCTTCAAACATATGCAAGTCACCACTTATCAAAACTTAACTCATCCAAAGCACGATTGTGAGTTTCCATATTACTCACCCACTCCCATACCACAATCCACATACATACCCTCTTTCGAAGTCCATATCACACCTCTCAGTTGAATCCGCCTTTCTCAATTGTTATGTTCCCTAAACGATTCCAAGTTACATGCTTAACTTCGGAACATCAAATTCTCACTCGTACTTGGAAAGATAACTTCCAAATTCCACTCTCTTGGTAAAACACAACGACACACAACTGATACCACTCTCACAGAATCTAAATCCAACACCGTGAACCCACGGCTGATAGCACTTACTAATTCTAACCAACCGTTCATACCTTACTAATACCATGATTACACACCGAAATATTCCTTGCAAGATCAATACTTCGTGGGTATTCTTTATCTTCGTCCCTAAGGCTCACAACGACAAAACACCCAAGACCTTCTCATACTCAACATCGTTTGCAAGATTACTTCCTCGAAGACAATTCCCTTGTCATCTAAACAAACAGTCAACTAGGCACACTTTTCCGAAAGCTATGATTCCAAAGCTCAATCCATCTTTCATTTACTCACCATCCCGTTTTCAATTCACACAATACTCTCCCCTCGGAGCCACCTAAGGTAACTAAACACAAATGATGATTTTCAAGAGATTCCATAGTTTACCCATGCGTTCATCGATTGACCATTTGGACTAATCGGTTAACTTCTCCCCATCCCATGTAACACCTTCCTTGCACGTGTTAATTGGTTAACCACCTTGCATTAGTCGTGTAACACTGCTGCAGAAACAAAACCAGTTTCTTCTTAATTCCAAGCCATTATTACTCAAACCATTAATCTGATTCATCCTACTTGAAATATCGTTCACAACTCGTGGCTTCTTAACTTGTATAACATTCACTAACCATGACCCCCCTCAAGCAAAACTGACAAAGTCAAAGCATGCAGACAACACACTCCGACCAAGTGACATGCAAAATTCCAACACACAATCATCATACGGTACCACAAAATTGATGGACATGTCATATCAAGCATGCCACCTTATTCTCTCACTCCATACACATTAACCGGGATTTCTTGCCCTTCACTATCCATTACACATCCCACTTACACCAAATTATCTAGTGGAAAAATTTCGCAACCCACAACTCTCAACAACTACTTACGAAACCCTTCCGGTATAAATCGTTCCATGATTTACACTTAGTCCGTAATAAGTCCTGATTCGCTTTCCCTTGTTTTACCATAAATCTTGTTTCTTAAAATATAATACTCACTGTTCCATAAAGTACGTCTCTTCACACTTGTCTCAAGAATAAGAATCCCTCACGTACATTGGTGACTACGGTGCTACTACTACGCTTGTTCTTAATACCAAGGCGTAACTCTTCTCATTCCACATCATACTATTTGAGTTCCTCTCAGGTGAACCACCCGTAATTACACTTCCTTAACTATAGGTTCATCCACACCTTAAAATTCCATCGCACACTCGTCCTAAATACATTCTGTTGTTGCTTCCTCTTACATACCATCGATACCGCTTTCCACACCGCGTTTACTTCGCTTCCCTTTGTAATCCTCTTAGGTCCAAATATAAAACCACCATACTTACATTTCCTTAAGTCCAAGGTTCTTACTCTGTTTCTTAATACAACTTGTTTCGGTTCGTACCCCTACACTTTCTATTACTCAGTGAAGCTCATTCTTTCTTCAACACAATACCTTATATTGTTCCTTGGGTAATTTTTAACAATTCTAAATTGGTCTCTTACTGAATACAGAAATCTTGATTTAATACCTCGAACTTAATCCCTCTTTATATCTGAAGTCCCGCAATTTATCTCTTACCCTTCGTCCGGCACATACTTATTACACTTGAGTCATGTAAACACATCCTAGTGTCCCTTCTCACACTTCTCTACTACTTTAGATTCCCATGCAAGCCAAACTTCCTTAACTCTCAACTTTTAACCAGTCGAAAGAGATTACTCCAAACACACTCTTCGAGGTACTCCCATCCACCCAAGATGCCATAACGACCTTAGAAACTGAAACACCAATACTTATCTCACTCCTGGACCTTACGTCAACCATTCCACAACACAACTCTCCTTTTCCACGGAATGAGATTACTTGAAATCCTTATCCAATTGTCCAATAGAGATCCTTAACTTTCGGACTTCATCAATTCCAAAGGATTGCTTAACAACTCACCGCTCTTTCTTTTCCACGCTTCACAAGCACAACGTCTCTTAAAAACTCACTGAGCTGACCAAAACTCTTCACTACTAATTCTTGGCTTGAGTCTTCCCTCACAACACAAATTCCGACAACACTTCGGAGTCCTCGTGGTCGCTCAACCATGATTCTACTTATCACATACATAGCATTAGGTTGATCAGGCCCAACACTACGTAGTATGATATTAAGTTTCATGATGGCAAGACACACTTAAGAGGCGGGAATAGATTTACTTATGATGTTTCAAGGCTAGGTCGAGGACACGACCTGCTCTGATACCAACTGTAATGCCCTGTATAATATGTATCTAGAATAATATAATACAAGCACTTTATTTGGTACTGCCACATCAAAAGCGCATAATGGCATAGTTCACATACTTGTCCATTTCTAAAACATACAAACACTACATGGCACAAGTCATGGAAACTAGCCAAAATAATAAAAACTAAGAATAATATACAATATCCTCAATTGTATACAACAACAGAATACACAGCGGAATAAGCTTAACTAAGCTTCTCTGGAAACATCCGAGCATCGCTCCACTTGTGACCAACCTGCACCTGAAATAAAGCAACTATAGTGGGGTGAGATACATCAAACCTCAGTGAGTTCCCTATCCTATAGGTTCTCTTGGCTTTACAGGGTTCTATCAATCCTAACTCAAGTCAAGGGGAAGGGAATAACCTTGAGTACGCGATCTCACAATCTCACACTATATAGAAACACGTCATGAGTCTGTTAACTCATCAAAATCACACGAAAGGAATTACGCCCTGAGCCTGTTAACTAAAGATTCCTTTCGAATCGGAATATGTCATGAGCCTATTAACTCAAGAATTCCGCTAATCAATAACCATACCAAGGCATCCCCTTTTCCCGTCTGCTTCTACGTCTAGAAGACGACCCGAGTCATGGATCCTTGAAGTTACTTGGCATACGAAATGGATTCGGGAACAACGGCCTGTTAGCCATGAACCGTCACTTCTCATGGGCTGTTAACCATCACAAGTCTCTACCCTTAGGTTCCATTCGTACTATACGCGGGAATCAAACCTGCCAAGTAATTGTGCATACGTTTCAGAGGAGGTGCTCGAGTCTCATGAAACTACACCGCAAGATAAATTGGTTATGATTAATAAACACACGATGTGATTGTATTCGACAATCACAAGGCCACAATGCCTTACCACAAACCACAAAGGTTTACGCACATGTTCCATACTAGTGTTTCACAATTCTATTCACAACCTAGAATTATAACAATCTTACTCTACCATTTGTTTTTGGGGTAAAGTTTCCTCACTCTTCGTAATTCATATTTTAACATGCATATATATACAAACATGTTTAACAATAAGAACTTAGGTAAAATAATCATCAATCGCATAATGTAAACACATAATTCAACAACAATTACCCACCATTAAACGATAAAAGTCGACAACACGACACTATTCCAAAATCCTGACATAATTTAATCGGCCAACGATCTTAAAACCATTTTAATAAGAAAGTACATTTTATTAGCTTTCCAACGATATCAAGAATGTTAAAAACGGATAACCGAGTCAAAAGTTATGGACATAACGAGAAATGGTATCGCAAAAAACACAATTCTACACCCTCCTGGCCGTACGCGTACTGCCCTAGGCCATACGCGTATTGCCTTGCTCACTCGCCCATCCATACATACGTATTGCCCAAAGTGATACGCGTATGGGCAGACACCAAAACTCCCTAAAAATTCCACTAATCAGACCAATACGCGTATTGCCTCATTCCATACGCGTATTGCCCACTCCCATACGCGTATTGCTTGTAATCCTTCATTGCCATACGCGTATTGCCCAACCCAATACGCGTATTGCCCTGCCCCATACGCGTATGGGCAGCGAAACCCAGAATTTTTCCTGCGTTGTTCCCGTTACGAATTTCACCCCAAAACCTCTCAAATTCTCATCTAAACACTTCCAAATCACAATATATCAATCCAAATATGTTCCAACACAATTAACAAGTATTCTATGCAATTTATATGGAATTTCATCCGTTAGAATTCATTTTCTCTCAATCTAACTTAAGTTCCATTCTTATATTTCTAGACTTAGAGTGTCTAACTAGAACCCACCTGGTAACCGAAGATCAGGAGTTTGAAGAAGATGATGAATAATGATCCACGTTTCCTTCCCTTTTTTCCCTTTTCTCTTCTTCTCTTTTTCTTCTTCTTCTTTCTATTTCCTTTTCTTTCTCTTTATTACTAACAATATATATATAATACTTATTATATAATATAAATCCAACCGGGAAAAATATCTCCAATTGATATTTCGTCGTCTCAACCACTCGATCAATTATTATAGTTACCAAAATTAACTTCCTTGAACTATCAATTATTAATCCGTCTCTTTAATAAAATAATTGATCTCTTAAGAGTTCATCAGTCGCTCTATTGATCCCAATTGATAATACTTAAAGTACTTAGAGGATTTCATTAATCCAATTACCCAAAGATAGAGCACATAGGTACTCATCTGATCTCGTCTGATATCCAATTGAGCATTTACAATAGTATGGGGTATTACACTCTCCCCCCCTTAAATTGAAATTCGCCCCCGAATTTCCTCTATTCAACAACAACCGCAATCTGTATACTGGTCTTAGATTCCCACTTAACTTTACTTCGGTGGTGGTAAGAAGAGAGAGTTAAAGAGAGATCGGAGAGTAGAGAGCGAAGTAGAACTGAATGGAATGAGTTTTGGGATAAATACTCCCTCCGTGATACCTTCGATGTAGGCCAAATGACCTCAAGATCACTTAAATATCTTAGTCAAATGATGCTCCCCTGCGCGCAATAATACTGTGCTCCTTACATTTTAAGCCTTAGGATTATGATACTTAGTTTGACTCCCATATCTAATGGGTCGGATAAGATTTTGCATTATGCCCTCAGATCAATCTCACAATCTAGATTCCGAGTTAATACTTTGACTTTCTCCTATGGAATGCCTCTGTGCATGGGCTTCAAAAGGGCAAATGGATCTCCTTTCCTTACTGTTAGCACCCCCAGACCACTGGCCCATTGCTAATGAAGTTAAATATACACTCTCTTTTTTAAACTTATTTATTTGAGTACTATTTAAAATTATTAGTTAAGTATTACACAAATAATATTAGCATATTTAATATTATATAGTTTAATTAAAGAAATTAACACCACAAATAAAATATAATAATAATAATTAATTAGTCAATATTATTAGGATTATTATGATTAATGTAATTAGGGCTAGTAGAAATAATTTATTAGTCATTAGGCTACTATAATAAAAAAAATATATGATTAATATTAGGGTAACATTAGGGTTTTGTTTAAGCCTAAAATAATTAGTCTAATTAAAGTTAGGAATTAGTATTAACTGATTAACTATAACACCAATATTTTTATATTAACTGTTCAAATTCCACTATTCTATTGAATGTGTAACATTTAATCTATTTTTTTCAAATCAAACTATCCATAACCTTTTGCAATTAACAAACCATTTAAAACCAACTTCACACATTCAAATCTTAAGTCCTCTGCTCTTGTGCATTGAGACACTTTTTCAAATCAACCATTTCTCCTCCCCCGATGCGTTGGGAACTTTTCAAAATCTAAAAACAACAAACAAATAAACATTTTTTAGACGAACTACCGTGCTCTGATCGTTCAATAAACTTGAGAGTACGTAGGAATAGAGTTGTGACACTCTAGCTAGTACAATAACAAAAAACATTTTCTTTGTCTTTCTTTCTTAATCAATCACTTTTCTCATAATAGTAACTTAATTTTCTTGTAAATAAATCCATATTAAGAAAAAAATATAAGCAAATATCTCATGAAAAGCATAATAAATCTAGAATCAGAGGAGAATCCCATTAAGTACATTGGAGGTAAGGGGCGCTTAACACCTTCCCTTCACTTAATCGACTCCCGAATCATAATGTCTTGCCATTAACATTAGGCTTTATCATTATTTCCATGCTCCTTATGAATGAATAAAGGATGATGGCGACTCTGTAATTTTCCAACTGCGACAGTTTCAGATTGAGAAATTGGCAAAATTTACAGTATTTCTGTTTTCGAAATATGAAAAATAGGGTTCTATATTCAGGAATATAGTTTTCTAAATGGTTATGTAATATAGGTGCAAACGACAATACAAAAAAACTTATCCCCTTAGTGTTTACATAAACCTGAGGTAATAACATTGAGATATTACCTCGGTTCAACAAAACACCAAGGGTTAATATTGGACGCGTCATCCAGTTCTAAAAATAATAAAAATGCTGATGCAGGGAATCAAACTCACAACCTTTTAATTTCTAACCTCAATTTTAGAATCACCAAGGTGACAAGTGATTGCTTTTCATGTCGCTCTTCGTTACCTCGCCTGTGTAGCCGAGGTTAATTGCATTTCGCGGTTGACGTTAGATGTGTTATTTATAGTAGTGTGGCTGCCTCTGACTTTCTATCTTGCTTAATCAGTCCTTTCCCCTTTAATTTTCTTGGTATCCCTATAGGGATCAATTCTCGCAGACGAAGTTCATGGGATCGAGTTTTAATGAAGCTTCGTATCAGATTAACAACTTGGAAAGGAATAATGCAATCTCTAGGAGGTAGAGTCACTCTTCTGAACTCTGTTCTAAGCATCATTTCCATCTTTTACTTATCATTATACAAAGTACCAAAGGTTATATTTCAATATATCATCAAGATCCAAAAAGCCTTTATTTTGTGTGGGGAAGAACATAAAAAGAGAATTAATTGTGTTTTGTGGGAAACCATCTATAAACTAAAGCACCTTGGGAGTAAATGACTATCAAATCTGAAAACCCTAAATAAAATTAGAATTAAATCCTAACTAAATCAAATCTGAATCAATCAAAATACAATCAAATACAATTTTTCCTATTATAAATCCATATAATTAAATTATAGAAACCCTAAAAAACTCTATAAATACAAAAGTGAAAATATGAATTAAGGAGAAAAAAAGAGAGAATAAAAAACCTAAAGCTGCTGCAACCCTAACCCATTCAATAAAGCACAGTTTCCTGAACACTTAAGGTTTCACATCGAAACCTTAATTCGCAAGGAGCTAAGTCCCACACCTGCAAAAAAAAGAAGGAAAGTGATTAGAGGGATGCTATCGAAAGAACCAGACAAATTAGAAGGAGAGGAAGATGACTTAGCTTAAATTGGACACGGTAGGGCAAGTAGGTGGTTTCCATCCCTCTTTTTGAAATATGTGAATACTCAGTTAAATGCGTGTATTGAAATTTTGTTTGGATTATACATTTGTGATTCCAAGATTATGTTGTTTGGGTTCTGAGGGGTTAATTTAGGGTTTGTTTGTTTGACTGGATTTTTGGGGGTTTTTAGGCAGAATCAATGATGAGGAACTTCCGATCTGTAGTCTAGAAATAGTTTTGTCTAGATCTGGGTAGTTTAGGCATGCTTTTGGAAAATTTGGGAATTGGGTTGAAGATTCCAATGAAGATTCATCAAAATACTGGGTTCGAAGGCGGTCGTCACGATAATTTAGGGTTACGGTCAAGGAATGCTTAGGGTTCCTTGGGTTAAGGCTCTAGTATTTCAGGGTTAGGGTTCTATTTGGGGTTAAGGTTCTTAGAGGGTTAGGGTTCTTAGTTCTTTAGGATTGAAGGATTTCCGGGGAGTGTTTGAATTTTTCGGCTAAAGTTCAATAAAAAATTTAGTGATTTTAGTGGTTTGGGTCGGCTGGAGGAAGATCGATGGTGGTAAGAAGAGAGAGTTAGAGAGAGATCTGAGAGTAGAGAGCGAAGTAGAACTGAATGGAATGAGTTTTGGGATAAATACTCCCTCCGTGATACCTTCGATGTAGGCCAAATGACCTCAAGATCACTTAAATAACTTAGTCAAATTATGCTCCCCTGCGCACAATAATACTGTGCTCCTTACATTTTAAGCCTTAGGATTATGATACTTAGTTTGACTCCCATATCTAATGGGTCGGATAAGATTTTGCATTATGCCCTTAGATCAATCTCACGATCTAGATTCCGAGTTAATACTTTGACTTTCTCCTATGGAATGCCTCTGTGCATGGGCTTCAAAGGGGCAAATGGATCTCGTGCTGATTCATTGCAAATGAGGGATGGTGTGGGTTTCGTTCTTTGAATCTTTATTTATTTAATAATTGAATCATTAATCTCTAATAGTTTGGCAATATTACAATGAACAACATCGCATTGGTTGTCTTGTGGGGTGCATAAGAAGATTGTAGAGTCATCTGATTTGAAACCAATAAATACTTAATATCAAATTGGGTATAGTTTATCCAACTTTTGTTTTCTACTCCATTGCTTTAACTACCTTTAAAATAGTAACAGTAGAAGCAAAAATATTAGTGATTTTTTTCTTTTGTGTGGCCAAATTTTGGGTGAAGTTTCTTAAGTTCCTGCAGTGATGATAATATCAGAAAAGATGATGAAGTGGATAAAAAGTTATACCTATATTAATGTACTTTTATTCAAAGCAATGCTTCAATCACCTACGATACCTAACCTAAGTTTTATGACACACATGTGGGGCACTCTTAAAATTATTGATTAACATTACACAACACAGGTATTAATAGCATCAATTCCTAAAGAAGTGAAGCAAATTGAGTCATTGTTGAACAACTTTAGCCATAGCCAAAATAACTTGAGAGCTACATTCAACTAATGTTCTCCATATGCATGTAAGAACTGGGATACTGAATATGTGCAATTGCATTGTCAAAACTCTAGGTAAATTATCAAGTATCTGTTGGATAAACTATACCCAATTTTATACTTCTAACTTATTACAACTTTATTTGACTCTGTATTAACTTCTTGATTATTTTCCATTAAGATTTTGCTTGGACTACTAAGAATCACCTATTTGGTCTGCTACAGGAGTATATTAATTTTTTGGTTCTTTAATGGCTCTCATGATTGTCATTAACAATCATCAATATACAATTATAAAAAGAATAGTACCTGGAATTACCAAAATTAATCCTTTAATTCTTTAATGGCTGTTGTTTTTTCAGTACTTGCAGTTAGTTTTGGAGTTTTGCGATCAATGGAGTTATTGCACCTTTGTGTTTGGACAAGTTCCCTTATTGTTGGGTGTTGTTATTTGGCTTAGGTGGTATCATTTGTTTACTCTGTGAATGTAACAAATTTGCGGTTATATAGTTGTTTAACTGATATGTATGTACTTTTTGTTGGCATATCTTATGCGAAGGTATTAATTTATAAAACCTTTTGTCTTTTCCAAAAAAAAAAACTTTTAGCTTATGAGCATGATTATTAAACCGAGATTCAGAACGTGAAAGGCCTACTTTTTTGAATAATAAATCGAATTTAATTATAAATCTTATTTTCAGACAATGATTCATTAGAATGAATGAGAATTCTTCATTGTGAATTAGGATTCCTCATAATAAATAAGGCTAAAAGGTCAAATTCATTTTCAAAATATAAACTATAAACTAGAGCTTTGTATAGATTGGAATTATTTTTTGTATTGATTAAGGATATGATTCACATATAGCTGTCTACTTGAATCTATTCTTGCAAATAAATATCCATTAAAATTATGTTATTTTATTTTGAAAAAATTCATTTAATTTATTTGTATGTATAGTAAGGCTATCAAATTCACATTTGTTTGGCATCATAACTCAGTTCAATTTACTAATTTGAAAATGAAACAACAACTATGATTCTAATTTATTATCTCCTTTGCTGTAATAAAGGTCTTTGGAATAATTTTAAGTCATGCAGAAAAAAATATAAAAAAATCTGCATCATCCAATTACATAAAACAATTCCTTAGATTATATTTAATTGTCATATTCAATGGGCAGTTATGTTATATGAGAGATGACAGTAAAATTAAAGTAGAAGGAAACATTTTGATGTAGACATGATGACGAGGGAACCTCCATTATTATGATGGAAAAAATTTGAAAGAGAAGGAAACAAATGTATGATGTTATAAACTATATAGCAACTGTTTTTTTAATAAGACAGGCTTAATAAATATTATCTTTTTTCATGAAAAATGTTAACATTTATACTAAAAAAAATATAAATATTTGATCATTATAACTAAAAAAATATAAATAGCATTTATACTAAAAAATAAAATTGACCACAAATTACACTACGTGAAAAACCCAAAAGCCAAAACAATTTTGGAATTAAAAACTTTTTTTTAATTTATTAAAAATTTGATCATTATAACTAATCATGTCATTTAATCTATAAAATATTAAATCAATTAAAATTGACGGAGAGCTGTCATATATTGTAGGTTTGTAAAAATTATAAATATGATATAATAAGAAGGATTTAAAATTGATATTTAACGGGAAGCTGTTATAAATTTTAGGTTTGGAAAAATTAATTAATATCTAAAAAGTAATGTTATTTGAATTGGAAAAATGATTTTATTCAAATCGGTAGTTTTAGAATTAACTCATCTATATTCAACTGAGTTTTGTAACTTATCTGAATTCATGGGTAGATGTAAACGTATCTATAAGATACCAGCTGTAGACTGTTCATTTTAATGTCCATCTTTTAAATATTTCTCTTGCTGTTGTTTTATATAATTGAAGTTAGATAATCGACTATATGATTTATTGTACGTACGTATCAATGCTAAAAAGTTGGTGCATATTATTAGCATATATTTGTAACTATGTCAATGTTAACCAATTGAAGAATGAATTCAAACTTTACAAATGATGGTTTGGTAGACAGAATTAAACAGATTTAATATTATTAAACGTATCAATTTACTTTTATTTTCAAGATACCATGGAATGTAGATATTCATTTATAACTGAAATTTGACGGGGAGCTGTTATATATATTGTAGGTTTGTAAAAATTGTAAATATGATATAATAAGAAGATTTTAAAACTGATATTTGACGGGAAGCTGTTATAAATTTTAGGTATATAAAAATTGACTAATATCTAAAAAGTAATGTTATTTGAATTGGAAAAATGATTTTATTCAAATTTGTAGTTTTAAAATTAACTCATCTGGATTCAACTGAGTTTTGTTAACTCATCTGGATTCACGGTTAGATGTAAACACATCTATGAGAGGCTATGTTGTAGACTGTTCATTTTAGTGTCCATCTTTTAAACATTTCTCTTGCTACAGTTAAAAGTTGGCGCATATTATTAGTATATATTTGTAACTATGTGAATGTTAACCAATTGAAGAATGAATTCAAACTTTACAAATGATAGTTTGGTAGAAAAAATCAAACAGATTTAATATTATTAAACGTATCAATTTACTTTTATTTTCAAGATATCATGGAGTGTACATATTCATTTATAACTGTAATTTGACGAGTTATTGTCATATATTGAAGGTTTGTAAAAATTGTAAATATGATATAATAATAAGGATTTAAAATTGATATCTGACGGGAAGCAGTTATAAATGTTAGGTTTGGAAAAATTGACTAATATCTAAAAAGTAATGTTATTTTGATTGGAAAAATGATTTTATTCAAATCTGAAGTTTTAAAATTAACTCATCCGGATTCAACTGAGTTTTGTTAACTCATCTGGATTCACGGGTAGATGTAAACGTATCTATGAGATACCAGTAGTAGAGTGTTCATTTTAATATCCATCTTTTAAATATTTCTCTTGCTGTTGTTTTATATAATTGAAGTTAGAGAATCGGTTGTACGATTTATTGTAAGTACGAATAAATGCTTAAAAGTTGGTGCATATTATTAGCATATATTTGTAACTATGTCAATGTTAACCAATTGAAGAATGAATTCAAAATTTATAAATGATAGTTTGGTAGACATGTGATGTGAATCCAGACGGGACCCGTGCGATAGCACGGGTTTCTTACTAGTTATTGTGAATAAAATCACCCATTATCTTATTAAATATCAAGAAATATGAAATTTGAAATCTCAAGAAATCTCAAAAACATATGTAGAAATCGAAAATTTGGAAGCCACACATTTTTCAAATACAATCATCCCAAATGCAAGTGAATGAAGTGTTTCATCAAACAAAGGTAATATATATATATATATATATATATATATATATATATATATATATATATATATATATATATATATATATATATATATATATATAATCATACAATTAATTTTTTTTAAACTTAATAATTTCAAAAAATATAGTTATTAACATATCAAAACTCATACATCGTTTATTTTGTGCATGATTATATTGCATCGTCGATTTTACACTATTATAATAATAATAATAGTTATTATTAAAAATAATTTTTTTCTATCTTCAAAGGTTTAAACGATAGTTTAAAAGTATTAAATTTTAATTATTAACAATTTTGTTTACCTTTTTAATAAATAAGTTAAATAAAAAAACAGAACACATTGATATGCTTAAGAGACACTTAAAAAAAATTTTAGAAAGGAAATTTTAAAACTCCATAAGGGATACAAATATTTTATATTTGTAGCACAACCTTCTCATTATACACTATAAAAGAGTCAAATAATGTTATATTTATTGTATGTAAAGGTTTGTAAGATAGTTTAAAAGTACTAAATTCTAATTATTAACAATTTTGTTTACCCTTTTAATAAATAAGTTAAATAAAAAAAACACAACACATTGATATGTTTAAGAGACACTTAAAAAAAAAATTAGAAAGGAAATTTTAAAACTCCATAAGGGATACAAATATTTTATATTTGTAGCACAACCTTCTCATTATACACTATAAAATAGTCAAATAATGTTATATTTATTAAATGTAAAGAAAGAAAAATATGGCCAAAACTCACATATTTGTGTATGTTGGGATTTTATTTCTCTTTCTATTTCTAGTTGCAAGGAATGATGCTGCCCGTAATTTGTTTCTCATCATTTTCAAATTTCTTTCTATAAATTTGTATCTTTTATATCATGTTAGTAATAAGATTATTTTGCTATGTCTTTTTGTTACAGCACGACGACTGATTGCTTGTATAACACGTGCTGATTGTCCAGATAGTTCTGAGTTTCAGAAGTATATGTGTATTGAAAACAAATGTAAACTTATTAGATTAAAGTAAGTCACTCTAGTATAAAATAAACTTGATGAAATAAAAAAGTTTCTAATTGAATTAAAATTGCCTTGTTATATTATACTTCTCTTAAATAGATACTACAATGAATTCTTCACCAAAGTGTATCACCCCAAAGCCTTCACACCCAACTTCATTGTTTTAATCCCAAAGTCCCACAATATTTGATGTATCAATGATTTCCGTTTTATCACTCTTTTTACAACTTTTTACATGATTATCTACAAACTCTTAGTGGGAAGATTGATACAAGTCATTGGAAAACTAGTTTCAAGGAACCAGTCTTCCTTCATCCTTGACATATATGTATTAGATAGAGTTCTTATTGTTAATGAGGTAGTTGACAATGCTAGAAGGAATAAGGAAAATTTCCCCCCTCAAAGTTGACTTTGAGAACACCTTTGAGTTTCTTGGGATTACCTTCTTTATGTCCTCAAGAGAATAAAATTTGGAAATATTTCGATCAATTGGATTCGAGCGTGGGTAAGTTCCAATTCATTCTCAATCCTTATTAATGGTAGCCCAACATCGGATTTCCAAACTGAGTACTGTGGTCGTCTTCAAGGCGACCAACTATCCCTTTTTCTATTCATCCTAGCAGCACAAGGTTGGATAGGTCTTTTGAGAAATGCAAGCTATTCTTTGGGTTTTTAACCTTTTAAGATGTAGGGTAACACTTTAATTCGTGGATGGCACTTTAATTCTAGGCCAAGCAACATGGGATAGCATTTGGGCAATAAAATCGGTGTTGCGAGGATTCATGTTAGCTTCTGCGCTTCAGGTTAATTTCCAAAAAAGAAATATATTAGGGTTCATCATTAACCCTGATATCCTGGTGGCACTACAACAAATAATGTTTTTTATGACGAAACTTTCAATACGAAAAATATAAAACCGATGGTGTATGTAACGGGAGTGTCTTGTTTTATTAAAAAAAAATTAATTTGTTACCTCGGTTTTATGAAAAATCGACATAAGCATATGCCCAGAGTTTGAGATTCGATTCCCAGCTCCTGCACTTTTATGTTTTATACGAAACCTAAAAGGCACCTGTAATTTTTATTCTTTTTTTAACCAAAAAGGTGCATTTATTTTTTAAATATTTTTTTATTCTTTTTGGAATCAAAAAGGCGCCTTTCTTTTTATTCACTCAATGTCCACCCCATTCACTTCTCGAGTCCTAGCGAAAGAACACTTTTTCTTCAGCCAACAAAACAACACTTATTCTCCAAGGAGCCCTGGTGAACGAAAAAACTCTTTCACCATTATATTCTGGTATGTTATTATTGTTATTGTTGTTCTTGCTATTGCTTTGGTTCATTACCGTTGTTCTTGTTATTCTCCATTACTACTGTTCTTATTATTCTCTTTATATTTTTTATTCCCTCAGTGTCTACCTCATTCACTTCTCGAGCCCTAGCGAAAGAACACTTCATCTCCAACAAACAAAAGAACATTTATTCTCCAAGGAGCCATAGCAAATGAAAAACTCTCTCACAATTATTCTCCAGTATGTTATTATTATTGTTGTTGTTCTTGTTGTTGTTTTGGTCCATTACGGTTGCTATTGTTATTCTCCATTACTGTTGTTGTTGTTGTAGTTGTTGTTGTTGTTGTCGTTTTTGTTGTTGTTGAGAAGCTTTATTTTTGTTGGTTGTGTACTATTTTTATTTATTTTTCATTTATTCATTAATCAACAGGAAACCACATACTTACCCTACTCGGTGGTTGTTCATTAATCAGCGGAACCATCAAAGAACAAATTCTGTTTGCCCTAATAAGATGTCAGAACATCTTATAAGACACCCCAACAAGAGAACTAGCCATTTCTTCTGCAGTTGTTGTAGAATCTCCTCAGCAACATGAACAACCACCGAGTTGTTACCTTCAATCAAGAACATTCATCCCATCCATTAATACCCTTGAGTATGTCTGAGTTGATTAATCTGATCTTCGAAACTCGTCCTTGTTTAAACGCCAGAAAGTATTTCCCAAATATCTCATCTAGAAACAGACAGGATGTCTGCTCTGATACTAATTAAAATTCTGGCATTGCAGACAGAAGATGTCCTAACACATGTCAAGACATTGTTCTGCATAAACATTTAAACAAAGAACAGAACAGCAGACTGATACCTTGAATATCAGAACTGCAGAATCACAGATGTTAAGACATCTGTTTCAACATGTTAATCAAAACAGAACTGTAAATGCAGAATGATAAATAACACAGAATATGATGACCCAGTTCGGTGTAACTCACCTACATCCGGGGATACCAATCCAGGAAGAAGACTCCATTATCAGTAGTATAGTTTTATGTAAACAACCTCAGGTTTAAAGTAAACACCCACGCTTACCTATCACTACCCAATAAAGACTTTATCATTAGAAGTCACATCTAATTGATAAGAGAAACCCATCTCACTCCCTAAATCACAACCTGTGATTATCTAACAGTTAATACCCCATAACTGTATCATCCCTATTGAAAGATGCCCCTTCCAATACAAATTTCAGTCAAGCATCCTTGACTAACAAGTTAACTTGGATTTGCTTCAAAGCTTCATCCAAGAACAATACCAGATTCATTACCTACGGGTTTCTAAATCTATACGAGTACCTGTGTTTACCACACTGCATCAAATCGATACAGAGGAAGACTTACAAGAAAGCCTACGACTCTCAAACCATAAATCCTATTTTCTACTTTACACAAGTGTTACAATAGGTTCGGTTCTTTAGTCCTACGTCTTGGTCTTCTTTTATACTCTTCTACTTCTTTGGGCTTCGAATCTTCTGTTTATTAACCCCTTGATCCACTGCTGTAATCATTCCTTGATTCTTGCACTAGATTTAGAACCTGCTATATTTGTCAGGTCAGAATGTCAGGATATTGTCTTCGACGTCTTTTTATGCAGCATTCTTCATTAAGTTTTAGCCAAAATTTATTCAAACCTCAGGAGTTTTCACTAGGGTTAAGGTTCTAGTATTTCAGGGTTAGGGTTCTATTTGGGGTTAAGGTTCTTAGATAGGTTAGGGTTCTTAGCATGGTTCTTTAGGATTGAAGGGTATTCGGGGAGTGTTTGAATTTTTTGGTTGAAGTTCAACCGGAAATTTGGTGATTTTAGTGGTTTGGGTCTGCTGGAGGAAGATCGGTGGTGGTAAGAAGAGAGGGTTAAAGAGAGATCAAAGAGTAGAGAGACAAGAAGAACTGAAAAATGAAGTGAATGGAATGAGTTTTGGGATAAATACTCCCTCCGTGATACCTTCGATGTGGGCCAAGTGGCACTCCACGATGCCTTAAGATCACTTAACTATCCTAGTCAAATGATGCTCCCCTGCGCGCAATAATACCGTGCTCCTCACATTTTAAGCCTTAGGATTATGATGCTTAGATTGACTGCCATATCTAATGGGTCGGATAATATTTTACATTAAGCCCTCAGATCAATCTCACGATCTAGATTCAGAGTTAATACTTTGACTTTCTCCTATGGAATGCCTCTGCGCATGGGCTTCAAAAGGGCATATGGATCTTCTTTCCTATCTGTTAGCACCCCCAGGCCACTGGCCCATTGCTAATGAAGTTAAATATACGCTCTCTTTTTTTAAACTTATTTATTTTATTACTATTTAAAATTATTAGTTAAGTATTACACAAATAATATTAGCATATTTAATATTATATAGTTTAATTAAAGATATTTACACCATAAATAAAATATAATAATAATAATTAATTAGTCAATATTATTAGGATTATTATGATTAATGTAATTAGGTCTAGTAGGAATAATTTATTAGTAATTAGGCTACTATAATAAAATAATAATATGATTAATATTAGGGTAACATTAGGGTTTTGTTTAAGCCTAAAATAATTAGTCTAATTAAAGTTAGGAATTAGTATTAACTGATTAACTATAACACCAATATTTTCATATTAATTGTTCTAATTCCACTATTCTATTGTATGTGTAACATTTAATCTATTTTTTTCAAATCAAACTAACCATAACCTTTTGCAATTAACAAACAATTTAAAATCAACTTCACACATTCAAATCTTAAGTCTTCTACCCTTGTGCATTTAGACACTTTTTCAAATCAAACATTTCTCCTCCCCCGATGCGTTGGAAACTTTTTAAAATCTAAAAACAACAAACAAATAAACATTTTTAGACGAACTACGGTGCTCTGATCGTTAAATAAACTTGAGAGTACGTAGGAATAGAGTTGTGACACTCTAGCGAGTACAATAACAAAAAAATGTTTTCTTTGTCCTTCTTTCTTAATCAATCACTTTTCTCATAATAGTAACTTAATTTTCTTGTAAATAAATCCATATTAAGAAAAAAATATAAGCAAATATCTCATGGAAAGCATAATAAATCTAGAATCAGAGGAGGATCCCATTAAGTACATTGGAGGTAAGGGGTGTTTAACACCTTCCCCTCACTTAATCGACTCCCGAATCCTAGTGTCTTAACATTAACCTTAGGTTTTATCATTATTCCCATGCTCCTTAGGAATGAATAAAGGATGATGGCGGCTTTGTAATTTTCTAGCCGCGACAGTTTCAGATTGAGAAATTGGCAAAATGTACAATGTTTCTGTTTTCGAAATATGCAAAATATGGTTCTATATTCAGGAATATGGTTCTGTAAATGGTTATGTAATATAGGTGCAAGCGACAATACAAAAAAAACTTATCCCCTCGGTGTTTACATAAAACCCAGGTAATAACATTGAGATATTACCTCGGTTCAACAAAACATCGAGTGTTAGTATTGGACGCATCATCCTGTTTTAAAAATAATAAAAATGCTGATGCAGGGAATCGAACCCACAACCTTTTAATTTCTAACCTCAGTTTTAGAATCACTGAGGTGACAAGTGATTGCTTTTCATGTCGCTCTTCGTTACTTCACCTGTGTAGCCGAGGTTAATTGCATTTCGCGGTTGATGTTAGATGTGTTATTTATAGTAGTGTGGTTGCCTCTGACTTTCTATCTTGCTTAATCAGTCCTTTCCCCTTTAATTTTCTTGGTCTCCCTATAAGGATCAATTCTCGCAGATGAAGTTCATGGGATCGAGTTTTAATGAAGCTTCGTATCAGATTAACAACTTGGAAAGGAAAAATGCAATCTTTAGGAGGTAGAGTCACTCTTTTGAACTCTGTTCTAAGCGTCATTTCCATCTTTTACTTATCATTATACAAAACGGAAAAGGTTATATTTTAATATATCATCAAGATCCAAAAAGCCTTTATTTTGTGTGGGGAAGAACACAAGAAGAGAATTTATTGGGTTTTGTGGGAAACCATCTATAAACTAAAACACCATGGGAGTTTGGGAGTAAATGACTATGAAATTTTCAACAAGGCACTTTTAAGTAAGTGGCCATGGAAAATTCTATCATTTAAGGATTCGAAGCCGTTGTGGTATTCCATTCTCGTGTCCAGATATGGCCAAATTAAGGGTTTGATCTTAGATTATTCTTGGTCTGTTAATATGCGTGAATGGTCTATTTGGTATAGGGATATTAGGAATTGTTTAAGGGCTTGTGGTAGTGACTCTAATTGGTTTTGTAATTGTGTGTCCGACAAACTAGGTAATGGTTATAATATTGGTTTTTGGCGGAACAATTGACTTGGCAATGATTATTTGATGCTACAATTCCCTATTATGTATGACTGTTTGTAGGTAAATAGAACTAAGATTTGCAACTCAGGCATTTGGAGTGATGATTTTTGGAGTTGGAACATTCAGGGAGTCTCGTCTTCTTTGCCCGATACAACTGGATTGGAGTTAGAAGACCTTCAGTGCATTCTATCAGCCCCCTAACTGTCCAAATCCAATCCCTACACTTTTGTTTGGTGGAGAAATTTAGACATCTTCAATGTCATATCTGCATTTTCCGACATGCAAACTCTTTCACCCATCACTCCGACTATCTCTCTGGATTTGTCCTCCGCCCTTAAATTATTATGGAAATCAAACGTCCCCTCAAACATTCAAGTGTTTACCTGGAGGCTCTTCCTCAATCATCTCCAAACGAAAGATGAACTAGCAAAGCGTGGAATTATACTCAGGTCTCATAACATAGTATTCCCTCTTTGTTTTACTGAAAATGAATCCCATCTTCATCTCTTTCTGTTTTGTATAAAGTCTGTGTTGGTTTGGAAAAAAAACTCTGGATTGAATATGCCTTGGCTTCCTTCCTCCATGTAGCAACATCCTCGTCCATGTGATTGAATATAACATGAAAATGAAGGGTAATTTCAAGAAAGACTTAAGGCCTTCTTATTTGGTTGGGAACTGTTAGGGCTATTTGGCTATCTAGGAACAAGATCTTATTTAATGAGGGGCACAAAGATGTTAATGATGTATTTTTCTGGCCAAAACCTTGTCTTGGGATTGGGTTGGGGCTAGATTTAAGGGCATTTTTTATTGTGATAAGAAGGATTGGTACGTAAACCTACTTGTTGATTGTATTCGTTAACCCTTTGTTGGGGTGTGCTTCATCTGTATCTATTTCCTATTATTTTGTATTAGGGTTGAGTACCCTTGTGCTCCCTTTAATATATATTTTCCTTCTCAAAAAAATATCTCATTCTTCGAATTTACAAAGTTGATTCTAAAGACTCTAAAAATGTTTACCCAATGTGTCATATATTTTTAACTTTTCTCTTCTAAAACATAAACTCTTAACATATCTTCCCAAAATAAATTGGTTCTTTTCAATTTAACATAGTCATTAAAATCGGTCACAATTTTGGTGGCTAAGACAGTTACTAAAATTGGTCACAATTGTGGTGGCTAAGATAGTCATTATATTGATTACTAAATTTCAGTTGTTAAATATGTCGCAAAAGGTTAGCGACTAGGACGTTTTTGACCAAACAATATTGGTTGCTTTATCAGTCGCTAAATGTATTAGAAACTGCATTTTAAATTTTTTTAATCTCTAATTCAGTCACTAAAACCGAAGTTTTTAGTAGTGTTTGTGGTCGATAAGATAAAAGGCTACTTGAAATTTTTCTACTGTCTCTTGCAGACTTTTGCTAAATCAAGATGCATATCTCAAATGTCTTTCTAATATATTATTTGAAGGCACTTCATACATTCACACAATTTAATTATTGAAAATTAATAAAAACTTATCAAACTAATTAGTTTCAACCAAAATAACATCACATCTCAATAGACTCACTCGTTAATGATACCAATACGAAATCCATAGCAATATGATCCCATTTCCAAGCATCTTTCTTTTGACGGTTAAGACATAATGATTTTTTTTATTTATTATTTCCTTGATTTTTGACAAGTCAGACGAGCACTGTATTACATCTTTCTTCATTCCACACCGCAACAAAATATTTTTCAAATATTGCTATACGTGTGGTAGAGGAAAATGGTTCTTTCTATTTGTTTTATTTAACTTTTACAATCCTTTCAAAATTTGAACCATCCACGTTTCTTGTTGGAATTGGTTTATTTTTATCATAGGGAATAAATGTGACTTCTTCTTTCCTAGAAAAACTTTTTGAAATAGGATAAATGATCTCAACATCTAATAAGAACACATAGGCACCACTACATACACCCTCCGTCCCATATTATAAGGGTGTGTTTGTTTCGGTGCTAGAAAAAAAAATTTCGGGAATATGAGGTTGAAAATAATTATTCCATTATTTGGTAGATGGGAAAGAAAAAAAATGCTTTGGAATAAAATTTACTCATGAAATTATGAATATTTATTCCCATGTCAAAGGGTGGGAATCATATATTCCCATGGGAATAAAAAATAACCAACTATAACTACCCACTTTCATATTATTTCAACACATTATTTTATATTTTTAAAATTTTAAAATTATAATTAAATCAATTTCAAAATTATTCATTGGAACCTTAATTATTTACCAAACAAATTGATGGGAATAAAACTATTAGGATTAACATTACTAGGAATGATATTTCTGGGAATATAATTTTAATCTCTCAAACAAACACACCCTAAGTAAAAATTACTTTTTAGATACATTGAATAATTAATGTATTTGGTCTATATATAGGTCAAATACATTAATTATTTAATGTATCTAAAAAGTAACATTTGTTTATAATATGAGACAGAGTAGTATACCATTAGGTATCTTCTCTCTAGGAAACATATATTTTCTATGTACTACCTCCGTCTCATAATAAATGTCTTATTTGAGATGTGCGCGGTACTTAAGAAAATAATTAGATGTGTTGATTTTAATGATAAAATTGATATTTTTTAATTAAAATACCCTTATTTATTATAGTTAGTGAAAGAGTTGAAAAACGTGAAAGTTAATGAATAGGGGTATAGAGTGAAAAAAAATAATAAATGTTGTATTAGTATTTTAAAGAGACATTTATTTTGAGACATGAAAAAAGTAGAAATGACACACTTTTTATGAGACGGAGAGAGTAATTATTTTGAATACGAAATTTTCCAAGGCAATAAATCTGTAATGCTCAAATTTTGGTAGCTTCGAAGTTCTTAGGAATCAACACCCCGTAAATTAGTTTTACTTTTGGAAGCAAACAATCATGAATGAATAATTGAGATATTGCATTAAAAATATAAGAACCTACAATATCTCAAGCCCAACACTTTTGAAAAATATCCACCAATACCACGGCGACGAGGAACACTAATGACTCTTTTGGTAAGTAAACCAAATTTGTTGTTGAGTAAAATTTTCTTATAAAAAAAATCGAATTCACATAGATTTGATCAGATCTCAAAACGACAAACAAAATAATACATATTCTTAGGATAAATAGAATTATCCTTTTTTTTATAATCAGAAGTATATAAAAGGTATTCCAACCCAACAAGATTACAACCAAAGAGAGACAGCCACTAGGATGGCAAACAAATACAAATACAAATCAACACCAGTCCTTTACATCCAACCCCTACAAGAAATCAGTTGGATTTTTACACCACTCATAATAATTACACCTAACCTTATTCGTAGAAGTTAAAGTCAACCACCACCAACAAGAATAGATTACTCTTTAAAAAACTTCTTTCGGGACAAGTATGCCATCATTAAAGATGACTTGATTTCTAATCCACCATAAACACTAGCATGTTGCCATCCATATTAAACAAGTAGTGGATTTTGACAATTTCTCAACCAAATTTAAAAACCAAACCAACATATGATCATAACTAATCGACACAGCTAGTATGGATATCCCCATCCAATTCGCAACCTCCTTCCAGACCGATATAGTTTTCGGGCAAAACAAAAACAAATGTTCTAAATCTTCGTCAGCATGGAAATAATAAATGCGTACCATATCGTGTCTGCTTGAAATCACACCTCTATCAGCTAGTTTGGTCGCGTAGGCAGTCAGTTCAACAGAAGTCTCTATCCAAAAATTTTACCTTTCACAGGAATACACGACTGCCATAGAATATCCAGTGCCATCTTCACATTTGGTTCCAAATCAATGCACCCTGCAGCCCGAATAAGTTGATCATAATAAGATTTAACACTAAACAAATTTAGTGCACCCCTAGACCATCCAATATCATCCTCCATTCCACTAATAGGCTTAACCTCTGCCAGTAGCAATTTAATCTCGCGAAGATCCTCACCCTCATGACCAACTTGCTCCATGAAAATTCTACCAAAATCTCACTGCCATTGTTCATTCTCCCACCTCCATAAATCCTTGACTACAACCTATTTGAACCCTGAAGAATCAAACAAATATGGAAACAAACTCCTTAAGGTTAAAGCACCCAGCCATGGAGAATTCCAAAAAGAAATAGCTCCTCCGTCAGCCAACTTTCATGACAATTGTTTGAAAAGTCCTTCATCTTGTAAAGAATCTTCAATCCCCATGATATCCTTCCACCAAAGTGATTCAAGGCTAGCAACTCTATGAACATCTTTTGAAAGGATTCTTCTCCTCAAGTTACCATATTTTGCTTCGGGAATCCCTGACCATAATGCATCAGGCTCATGAGTGAACCTCAAAAGCCACTTAGATAACAACGCTATATTAAAAACACCAACGTCTTTGATTCCCAAACCTCCCAACTCCTTGGGTTTGCACACCAAAGACCATCTTACCCATGACAAACTAATTTTTTCAATCGACAACCCATAAAAACTTCCTCTTAATTGACAAAATCTCTTTGATTACCTTAGTCAGCGCTTTGAAGAAAAATAGATGATGAATTGGCATGTTTGTAAGCACCAAGTTAATTAACTTCACCCTACCTCCAATAGATAAAAGGCTACCTTTCCACGAGGACAACTGCGACTAAATACACGAGATAATTAGTTTCCAAAAAGAGACCCTCATATGGTTGTCTCCAATAAATAAACTGAGGAATTTAAAGGGAGATAATTGGTTTCCAAAAAGAGACCCTCATATGGTTGTCTCCAATAAATAAACTGAGGAATTTAAAGGGAAGTTGTTTAGACTTGCAAGCCAGAAATTGAGAAGCTAACCTCAAGAATTCTTCATCAGCCCAACATCATACAAACAACTTTTCTAAAAGTTTATTTGCAAGCCAAAAATAAGTTCAAATTCTCTAAGAATGGACTTACGATCTTATAAGCTTGTCTAGGAAGTCTCACACGCGATTATCGTGTCATATGCAAATTGTAGTAAACTAATGAAATTTTTATCATTCTATTGAACCCCTCTCAACATGTTTCTGTTAGCAGCCCTACTAACCAAATAAGCCAATCATTCCGCCACTAGAGCAATCCTTAAAGCAGGTATGTGTGGCGTATTGATTGATTGATGAAACAGTGTGTATAATGGCATTAAAGTAAAATTAAAGGTTTAGAAAATATAACGAAAAGCGATTAGGCCCTCCTTCAAAGTGTGTATAATGGCATTAAAGTAAAATTAAAGGTTTAGAAAATATAACGAAAAGCGATTAGGCCCTCCTTCAAATTCTTTGTCTATCTTTGTGTGGTAATACCTCTGAACCCATAATGGTCTCTCTAGATATCACAAATATATCAACAAAATATTTGATTACAATCTCTTATTACACAACTCTCTTCGTCATATTAAAACTTAGAATATAATATGTCTAACAATATTCATAGTCTCCCAATAATAATACTTATAATCGCATTATCTACTATTAGTTCTAAAACACAATTTGAATTAAATTGATAGTTAATAATTCATAACGTTAAGCACGACCATGGACGGACCTAAACTATGAAAAGTGTAGGATGGACCCCATCTTTGTTTTGAGAAAGAAAAAAAAATACTAAATTTATGCTACTAAAAAAAGACCATATAGATTAAATAGATTAAGTAATGGGAAATTCTATTATCGTTATGAGTAATTTAGTAGTGCTTTTGTGTGGATTGTTGTATTATTTTAATAAAATGAACATAATTTTAATTATTATAATATATTTAATATCTTAAAGTTATGGTTTCCGTGTGTAATAAAATTTTTTGGGACAGCACAAGTATTATAACACTCTAAAGCCCTGCGTTTATAATTATAAAATAAAACATGTAGAAAACCATTATTCACATTTAGGATGTTACTCGACATCAAACACATCTGCTCTGCAACACTTAGATTTAAAATGAAACATACATCACCTGTCATCGCATGCTAACCTTCACTTAGGGTATCATCGTAGCAGAATTATAAAGATAAACATGCTCTGCAAACATATAAGTCTCATGAATATATTTTATTAAACTCAAATTAAATACGATAAAAATTTCCTCCAAACAACATAAGTATCGCATATAAGAGAGTATAACATCCAACTCTCCATTTAAAATAAACAGAATAAAAAGACATTGTTCGCCCCACCTAGTGTTACAGATTAGAGCATGTTATTCTAAAGACGCAAACGAAAATAAAAGAAGAATAACCCCACATCATCCTCCACTATAGCAATTACTCAGTTACCTGCTTGTTTGTACTCCGAAGAGGAGCACATACCATAACAACAACAAAGGGGTGAGAAATCAAATTAATAAATTAAGCAATACATATTGCAAGGTAGAGTATTAACACATATGCATATTTTACAACAATTGCATCACAACATCTTACGAACACATTCACACGCCAAATCTCAACAATCACATACAAAGCAACATCATGCACACAACTCATTTATGCAATGCAACTCGATGAAGCATACGCTTGTGGTACTATATCATTAAAAAGTTCCTTAGCAAACCGGGTTCACCCTACTCAAAACCCGAATCAATCTTGCTTTGATTCGGGACAAGTCAACAATCCACCCTGCTCGGATTGCAACTTGCCTCGCTCATCAACAACAATTACATCATGAATGCGTGTCAAAACACGTCAATTCAATAACATCATAATGTTTAAAGTCCTCTCCCGATAATAAACAAATCATGCATTGAACCAACAATAATAATTCTCCCTACTCGAACTATTATTCACTAATCACATCAACAACATCAATATTATTCTCAACATCATAATACAATAACATTATAATCATCATCAACATTATACACAACAACATTATAATCATCATCAACATTATACATGACAACATTATAATCATCATCCACATTATACACAACAACATCATAAACATCATCAACATCATACACAACAACATCATAATCATAATTAACATCATACACAACAACATTATAATCACCATTAACATCATCACCTATCATACTTACACAACAATACATACTTATCACAACTTACAACATCATTAATATTCAACATTGTTGCGGTGAGAATCGGATATCAAGCTATTGTTTAACTTGAATCACAAATCTTTGAATATTCACCACCGAACTTTATTTTATCCAAAGGAAAGGGAAAAGATCGTATAAAACCCTAAGTTTGCAATGTAATAACAATGCTAAGAGATTGTAAGGTTCGGGGGTTGGCTATACCTAGGGAAGGTATTAGCATCCTAAGTATCTATAGTACTCTATAGGAACCTCTTGAATGTACTTATGTTATTGTTTGTTATTGATTTTGAGATGTCTTGTGTTTGGGTTTTATTGGTGAATATAGGAACTTAAGGGTTTATTACTAAGTATGCTCGCCAAAACTTCGCGCTCGTGTGCCTACATATCCTTACAAGGATGGAATCAGAGCATTTGTACTTCACCTCACTAGATATGAATGAACACTTGATTATGATCCAGGTTGAAAAGGGGAGGTAAGTGTTATAGTCTCAACACTTACATGACTTAACAAAGTCAAAGTTGTAAATTCTACCCTAAGTCTAAGTTGTAAGACTTAATGACTCTAACAAGGTCAAAGGAAAATTGGGTATTACTAAACTACCTATGACATTAAGTCAATGAAGTATCCTTACCCTTGGATTTGGAAACAAAAGGCAACAAAGGAAGATGAAAGCTAACAAGCTAGCATCACTTGGGGAATTACGTGACATAGTTAGAAGTAAACATGAACAAATGGATGAGATGAACAAGTATGATATTCAAACATGATATCAATTGAAAATAATCAAAGGTAACATTTAAACATGATGTTAATTGAGAAATCAAAGTTCAAATGGATATGGTAACAACCAAAACATAAAAGTAAATGTGACAACAATTAAAACAAGGATTTTCAAAGTCACAAAAGATCAAGGTAACAACCAAGAACATATTCAAAACTTAGTGAAGTTACAAATAAACATGGTAACAACCAAGGTAAACACAAAGATGTTACAACACCTAAGCATACATGAGACATAGTTCTAACAAGACAAAAGCATCATGGATGTAATCAAGAATTCAAATCAATCATGGATATAAACAATCAACATGGTATCATGAATGAAAAGTTCAAGTACACAACTTAAGATAGGCATAGATTAGGGTTTACTAACACCTCTTAATCATGAATACAAGACAAGTATGGACAAGTTATAACAACACTTAATCATGAATACAATTTAATATGGACAAGTTGTAACAACACTTAATCATGGATAAGATGAAGTAAAACATGTATAAGTCAAAACATCACTTAACATGGTATCATTCAAGGTTCAAAACCAACATGTATAAGTCAAAAACATTATTTAACAAGGATGGAGGTTCAAGAGTTCAACAAAGCATGGATAAACATGAGTAAGGTCAATCAACTTGAATTGGTTAAAACATTGTTCAAACATGACATATATAAGCTAAGGTATCATATTGAGACATGGTTTAAGTTAAACACCACTTAATCATGAATACATTTTAACATGTTCAAGACAAGTAAAGGTAACAACCAAAGCATACTTGAGAAAAGAGACATGTTCAATAACATGTGGATGGAGGATGCAAACACATAACGGATGACATGTGAGCATACATATAGATCACAAGCCATAGTTTAAACAGCATATGAAAAAGTTAAGACATTACTTGAATATTCAATCATGGATACAAGTTGAACATGTTTAGGACAAGTAGGTGACAACCAAACATTCATGTTAGGGATTCAAACATGGTCTTAAACAAGGTGGAAACATCTCAAGGGTTTAGACATACAAGCATGTACACAAAGACATATTAAGGAAAAAATCAAAGGTTTATAAATACCTAATCATGGTATGATTTAAACAAGGTACATATGCACATCAAGCTCAAATAGGACACAAAAGAGAGCCACATATTAAGGAAAAAAGACCAAGTAGGACGCATGGTATGATCAAAATTTCAACATACATTTAACATGTAAACATACACCAAAAAAGTGACAAACTCAAGTTCAAACAAAAATTTACAAGTTCACAACATCACATAAGGTCAATGCAAGGTGTAAGAGGTTCATACAAGTCAATGTACACAAAGAAAATCAAAGGATCAATCATAGAATTAAGAGAAATCCCTAAGAAACCCTAAAGAAAAGTCGCATACTTTAAGCAAGTATAAATGCAAGAAAAATAAATATTTTTGAGTATTTCTTTTTATGAACAGAAATTAGACATTTTCATGAATATTTAGCATAAAGAAAGGATAAAAAAGCTTTTGGGATGAAGGAGTTATGAAGGTTTTAAGTTTTGAAGGAAAATGAGAAAATGAGTGATAAAACATTAGGAAATGGCCTTGGTGGGACTAGAACCCGGGCCAGGTTGGTTAGCAGCTCAAAACAAGGCCAACTGAGCTAAGGCCCATATTTGGAAAAATGATGGAAAGACAACATAATATATAAAATTTCCTTCAGAAGATGAATTAAAAAAAACACAAAAGGTATGGGGCGAGGGGGATTCGAACCCCAGACCTATAGGACAAGCAAGAACACACGTATCACACTCTACCACTGGGGTGGCCAATACATCTGTGTATTAAACCACCCAAAATAATATGTATTTTACACTTTCAACCAAATGGCTACCTCAACGCCAACTCAGCATCATCTTCCTCCATCGCTCACTCTTTTTCTTCTCTCCCTCGTGCCCTAGTTTCCTTCCATGGCCAGATTTTCAACTCATTATAACTCTCTCATCTCTCAACCATTTTGAGTTTTGTATAAACCAAACTTGGAGCATTTTTTACAAGGATTCTAAATATGTCATTGGTTCATCCTAAAACTAATTGTATGACACACAAATAACTCAACAACAGTGAAACACAACAACACTTTCACATGTCAAAACATCACATGTTCAAATCAGTTAATGCAAGCAATGTTTCAAATGTTATTACAGAAGTGCAAAGACAGCCTCCTTAGCTTTGTTAATCCTTAGAGAGATGACTTGAGTGTTTAGATGGATTGGAAGTGGCTTCATTATTCAAACCCGAGCCTTCTTGCAAGATGAAGATGTGAAATGATGAATGATGTGGTGCTTGATATAGAACTTGTTTGATGGTTGGAACAAACTCTATGGAGTGTTTAGGGATGGTTTATGAAGTTTCTTTGAAGTATGCACGAGTGGAAAGTGTTTGGCTCTAGAATTTGCAAAAATGAGCTTGTTTACAAATTCTGTTGCGAAGGAAAGTTTGCTGAGGTTTCAAGTGTGTTTGTTGTGTATTTTGAGACTTGAGAGGGTCCCTTATTTATAGGAAAAAAGTGGAAGTAAAGAGATGGTCAGATCATCAAGTTCTCAACCTTTGGCTTGGTTGAGTTGCAACTTGATGGTTTCATGGATTTGTGTCATTCCAATGCAAGGTACAAGCTTCTTCTAGGGTTGTTGAGAGGTTCAGACATTTTTCTTATCAGTACAAAGCCTTTCAGTGCAGAAAAAACGAATGCAATGCTCAAGACAAGTTGACTTTGGTTAAAATTGGCTTTATGAAAATGGAAGTGTGACATTTCTTCCAAAAATGGCATAATCCTTTGAACAAAGACTCAAACACTTGTGTAATGCTTCATTATTTGGTGCAAACTTCTGATTATAGATGGATTTAGAGGTAATGTGGATTGAGGCATGGTTTGGAGATTTGGCCAAGAATAAGTTGTGAAAATGCCTTGAAATCCAACTTTGTGACCCCAACTTCATGAATTTGAAACTCTCAGCTCAAGAATGGGATCAAGGAGTTCGTGTACTTTTTGAAAATCCCCAAACATGCTCTACAACTTTCATGTTTGAAGAAATTCTTGATTTTCAATGGATGGTAATGAAATCTGGCTCGAAAGTTTGGTACTTTTTTAGAACAAAGGCTGTCTTGAAATTTTTCTAAGTGTGGAAAGTGTTTCACTAACTTGATGGCTTCATAACTCAATATCCCTTCACTTTTTGGAGATTAACCCAAAATGACAAAGTTGTAGTATTTTTTAAGGGCTTCAATTTGATCTTTGAAACACAAAAATTGGTGGTCTAAATTGAAAGTTATGACCTTTCAAAGTAGCCACCAAATTAGGTTTTTTTTACCATACTTCGAAAAAAATTCAACTTTTTCCTTTATCTCTTTTGCAAGAAACCTCCAAATTCTTGATTTTCCATTATAAAATTCAACTATCAAACATGTTTTCATGAAATTTAGCTTGAGGACTTCAATTTTGACCAAAAATGTCAAAAGTCAAAGAGTTGACTTTGTAGTTAAAGGCTTGCGTATCAGATGAAATTGACTGTGTGATATTCAATGATCTTGAACTCTTGAAAATTGTAAACATCATGCATGGACTCCAAGGATGTATTTGAGCATCTTGAATCATGTCCCAAGGCTTGGGATCATACCTTGATCAAAAGTCAAAGGCACAATTGACTTTGCCTGAGGAAACCCTAATTTGGGGTCAGATGAAGTTGAGTCTTTATAAACATGTAACAAGGCCTATTTTCACTTGATTTTTGATGGAGAGTGGACTCTTGAGTGTATGCACACTTGATAGGTTGATGATCAATCCAATACATTGACTAATCAAGTAAAGATCCTCTTGATTCTCTTGGTTCAAAACCCTAATTTACAAATGAAACAAAAAAAGCAACTTGTACAAGGTTAGGGTTAGTAATGCAATATATGATACTCTTAGAATGATGATGAAATCTAGGGTCAAAATTTGGGGTATGACAAACATTTATATTGTTAAATAATTATAATTAATATTCTCAAGCATCATAACATCATTGCAATATAACATCAACAAATACACACAGTTCTCATAAGTTATTCATGTCATCATGACACATTCAGCCCCTTAAAGCAATTCTTGATGATAAATCACGTTATCCCCAAACTCAAGTTATGACAATTTGAGTCGCAAATAACAACTATGTGCTGTCATGTTCACCCGACGAGCTAGGGGCGAGACAAGTCAGTAGCGAAATACCATGTGCTCTCCTGGCGAAGACCCAGCGAGACTAGCTCACCTAGGGCTCGCCCGCCAAAGCTGATAGAACCCAAAAAAGTGATTTTGCATTGTAGAACCTCTAAACCATCCTAAATTCAATTCCAAACATCCCCAAATATCCAGAAACTTATAGCACATGAATACCACACAATAGCATGTTAATTCTTATTAATCTAACATGTTATTACACTAATTAAACTAAAATAAAACCATAATTGTTCATACTTTAAAAATCCCAATTTCGCATCAAAACTTAAGAACACAACCTTATAATAATAGCATACCATTGCAATTCAAATCAATTCATATAACAAAATATTCATCATCATATATTCATCAAGAATCAATGGATAAACAAACCTTATTAGAGGTTAAGGACTCCTCTACCCCACCCCTCATGCATATACCCTTTATTAAGGTTATTCTCCCTCTTTACCTTGTGATTCTATCAAAATCAAACAATCTCTATGGTCCTTTCTCCCAAATTTCTAGCTCTCTTCTTGTTCTTCTATTTGCCCTAGCTCTTTCTCTATTTTTTTCCTCTTTTTCTACGTATTGATAAAACTATTTCCTCTTAAATATCTTTTTAAAATAAAAACCTAATTACCTCATTAGGATATTCCTACCTTACCCTCACATTTTTCCTTACTTCCCACCTTATCCTCAATATCTCTACAAACTAGAGCATTATATTAATTAGTAAAATAATTCTAAATAAAACCTACCAACTTCTATTTTCTCTCTACACTCTCCCCTCACGGCCACACACCCCATCACACTTATTTATTTAAATAATTTAATTAAAATACTATTTATTCTTATTTATCAAGATTCTAAATAATTTCTAAATAATTTCTATCAACTCCAACAAGTCACAACTTATTCTCTATAACTCTACCTATAGGACATACAACCACACCCTATAATTTATCTATTCATAGACAATAATTAAATAAAACACATATAAATCACAAAGAATTCACAAATAACTTAACCAAAATAATTTAATATAAACTAGGGTGTTACAAATAATTTGAATTATAACAAAATTTACCATTACAATGGTTTGTACTTAAAAAATCATATCTAACACAAATCTAGGGCAAAATTATCCAAAGAGTGTAACCTAAGAAAATTAGTCAATCATTCTACAAAAGATCATGGAAAATGAACCATTTTTCACATGTTTCACTTGCTATATAATGCTTGATCTCTCTTCTACACAATCTCTTATAACAGATCCTTGGGTAACTCAACATTTTCAAATTGGTCTCTCACTAAATGCTGAATTACTGGAGAACTATCCTGAACCCGATCTCCCTTCTAAGACTGAATATACTTGATTTATTTACTACTCTCCGTCTGGTGCATATATGTTTCACTTGGAATAGGAATTCATGTCCTCGAGTCTCCTCTTACATTTCACCATTACCTTAGACTCTTACAAAGATGTTGAACGTCCTTATTTCTCAAGCTCTAAACCATTTGGAAGGTATCATTTTGAACATACTCCCTGAAATACTCTCGTTCTTCCAAGATTCCATAGTGACCTTAGAAACTGAAACATTGATAAACTACCTCACTTCCAGACTTTATGTGATACACTTAACAAAATATCCTTTCTCCCTCACTGTATGGTGTTAAATAAAATTCTTGTCCATACCAGTGGTTAATCTAGTTCCACGACAGGCTCATCCATTTCTCAAACTTAGACAAATTTATCAGATAGAAATCCTTAATTTCTAACTCCTCTAGCAATATAAGATTTCTTAACTCAAACACCATCTTGCACTTTCACACTACCTGACACACAAATCTTACTACAACTTCACTCGAGCTCAACGGTTCTCTTTACTTGCTAATTCTTGGCTTGAGTCTACCCTCGAATTACTAGATCCACCAACTCTTCAGAGTCCTCGTGGTCGCTCAACCATGATCCTACCTACCACGTCCATAGTATTAGGTTGATCAGGCCCAATACTACACAACATGATATTAAGAATCATGTTGGCATAACACACATATGAGGCAGGAATAGATTTACATATGATGTTTAAGGCTAGATCGAGAATCGACCTGCCCTGATACCAACTCTAACAACCCATAAAAAATAGATATCTAGAATAATGTCTTACAAGTGTTATTATTTGATAATGACACAATCATAAGTGTCTATTGACATCATTTACATACTTGACAAATTACAAAACAAAATAGACAACGTATGGTACAAGATATGGAACGTGCCAAAAATAAAAATCTAAGTTCTAAGTACAATATCTGTTATTGTACAAGATACACAACAGAAGATCACAATAAAATCTTCCCTTGAAACATCAATGCACAACTCTTCTTGTATATTAAACCTGCAAATAATACCTGAAAAAATAACAACAATATTGGGGTGAGATAAGGACCTAAGTGAGTTCCCCTATCCTATGGGTACACTTGACTCTACAAGGTTCTAATCAAATCCTAACTCAAGTCCAAAGGGAAGAAGACTTGAGTACACAAAACTCGCAATGTATGGAAACATGTCTCTAGAGTTCATCAACTCAAAAAATTATTAGTTTGAAAACTGTATCAAGGCATCTTTCTCCGACAAGCCCTACGTCTAGGGTTATCGACTCGAGTCAAAGATCTTTATATCATACTTCGACGAGAGTTTTCTAATTCATAAATGCCATGTCAATGCCCCACGTTCTGGCCGTTTTACTTACATGGCTTTAGTAATTTTTTCTTTACGCGCCACAAGGCCTTAATGGGCACAACACATTTTTCCCAATAACTTGCTAATAAAACTTCCTTCATGAATTTTTCCAAATTGTTTACTTTTATTATTTTCTTCCATTTCTTGTAACCAAGTCATCTTAATTTTTGTACGTGTAAGTTCTACAATAAAAACACTTAAATTTTGTATGGTTAGAATGGTTTTTCCACACATCTATATTTTTCACAAATCTTCAACATCTTATTATCTTATTAAAAGGCTACAAAAATACAAACTATTCGCAATAGAAGTTTTTAAATTAATGTAAAACATATTTAAAAACATGCAATGATTGATTTTCGTTAAGCACCATCACCTTTCATTCAAACACAATTGATTTCACTTTTTCTCAACTAGGAGGATAAATAAGAATAATATTCATCTTATTATTAATAAGGTGAGGAATAAAATCATCCAAAATATATACAATTTTCCCACATCATTAGTACAAAAAATACTTTTTAAATTGGTTAAAAATTAATTTTTAAATTTGTTGGTGGTCCAACTTAATTTCAACTGATTTAGAAAGTTTTTTTTTTTTTAAATCAGGTTTGATCCGATTTAAAATGTTGTATTAAATCAGTTAGTTTGATTTAAAAACGTTTATTTAAATCGGTTTGACACATTTAAAAAATGTCCAAAAAGTAAGGAAAGTTTTTAAATCTATATGATCTGATTTAAAATCTCAAATTTAAATCGATTAATTTGATTTATTAATGTTATTTTAAATCAGTTTATCTGATTTAAAAGCACAATGTCATTTTTTTTTTACAAAATATCATTTTTTTAATTCGTGTTCTTCCATAATATTGTACAAAAATTATAAATAATACAAAATTTCATCATAACCAAACACTAATCAAATACTTCATACACAACTATTAATACTAAATATCATAAAACAAATTTTTAAATAAATTTGATCAATTTTAAAATATTCATGAAACTATGTTACAAACAGTACCATGCAACTAAGTACCTCTTGCCAAAACCAAACTATGGTAATATCAAAACACTAGTTAGTCTAAGCAAAGTTAAACAAACTGTGAGACCTACAACAAAAGCACAAAAACAAATGGCACCAACCTATGATTGCCATTTTTTATGTAACCAAATTAGTTCAATGGATTCTAGGATATAATTTTCACAACGTTCGTGAACATTTGTAACGTCATCCTCATGAAATGGTGTTGAGTCTCCAAATATCTAAATAAATATTAAATAATATTAGAATATTATATTAACATTAAAGAAAAAATTAACACATCTAATTGAAATTTTTTGTTACATACCTGATTTCATGAATTAACAATCTCAACAGATACAATGTTCAACATATGTATCATAACATAATAGCCACACTCATTATTGAAAGATTGTCTTTGGCATTATAATTACCATAAATTATAGTAAGTAAATATTAAAAAAATCGTAACTAACTTTAAATTATTTATGAAATTGTTAACTTACTTTCACTACGCCAAAAATAGGAATATACAGCACCAAAATGACAGCGCTTTTATAAAAAAGTGCTGCTAAAAAGAATAAAAAAATTTCGCTTAAAAAAAGCGCAGTAAAAGATAGGCTTTAGAAAGCGCTTTTCAAAAGCGCTGTAAACGAATGTAAAAGAGTGTCATCTTAGACAGCGCTTTCCAAAAAGCGCTGCTATAGGTATCACTTTAGAGAGCGCTTTTCAAAAGCGTTGCTATAGGGATCACCTTAGACAGCGCTTTTAGAAAGCGCTCTAATATGGCTCAATTTCTTTTCACTTTAGAAAGCGCTTTCTAATGAAAAACGCCCTCTAAAGTCATTTACTAATTAAAATATAAAACCATTCTAAATGGCACAATTATACTGAAAAATGGCAAAAGGGGGGGTCGAACCCACGCCCTTTAGGTAGGGAAATTAATATTAAATTATATTAACATATCAAATTATATTTAATATATTTAAACTATATATTTTAAATTATTTAAATTATATTTAATGTATATAAATTATATTAATATATAATTTAAAATATATTAATTTAAAATATATTTTAAATTATATTAATATATCAAATTATATTTAATATATTTAAATTATATTAAATTATATTTTAAATTATATTTAAAATTATTCAAATAAAATATTTAAATATATGTGTTTTAAATACAAACATTTTAACTTATTTAAATTATATTAAATACATATAAATTATATTAATATATAATTTAAAATATACTTTAAATTATATTAATATATCAAATTATATTTAATATATTTAAAGTATATTAAATTATATTTTAATTTATTTTAAATTATATTTAAAATTATTCAAATAATATATTTAAATATATATGTTTTAAATACAAACATTTTAACTTATTGAAATTATATTTAATATATATAAATTATATTAATATATAATTTAAAATATACTTTAAATTATATTAATATATCAAATTATATTTAATATATTTAAATTATATTTAATATATATAAATTATATTAATATATAATTTAAAATGTACTTTAAATTATATTAATATATCAAATTATATTTAATATATTTAAATTATATTAAATTATATTTTAATTTATTTTAAATACAAACATTTTAACTTTTTTAAAATATATATTTATGGAGTGAGAATAAACAATGGATGAGGGCGTAGTACCGCTGGTCAAGGAGGTTTGTGTATGTGTTTGCCATGCTTTGAGTCTGGGGTTCGAATCCCCCTCACCCCAGACTCATTTTTAGATTTTTTGACATTTTCAGGTAAACCTTAGACAGCGTTTTCTAACTACAAAGCGCTGTTATAAGCCTTCTAAAAATAGCCTTTAGAAAGCGCTTTTGAAAAGCGCTGTCTAGTCACCTTACCTTAGAAAGCGCTTTAAGAAAAGCGCCCTCTAAGGTCTTTAGGTCTCCTCACTTTAGAAAGCGCTTTTTAAGGAAAGCGCCCTCTAAGGTCATTTATTAATTAAAATATAAAACACATTTTATTTAATTGTCTGAAACTGCTTCTAATCATTTTCTTCTCTCGACCCTTGCTCTCTTTCTTCTCTGCTGAAACCCTTTGCCATTGTCGTTCAAGAGCTTGATTTTCCGCCGTTCTGCTGCCGTCGTTCATTGTCGTGACCACTGCTGCCGTCGTTTTGCTCCCGTCGTGACGAAGAAGAGGTATATTGTTCTTACTTCTAACATTGTTCGTTGTTGCATGTTATTGTTGTTCGTTGTTGCTGTTCGTTGTTCGTTGTTACTTCTACTGCAACTTCTTCTTTTTTTTAAACTATTTTTGTTGATGTTTAAACTATTATTGTTCGTTGTTCGTTGTTCTTGTTGTAAGCATTCATTAACAAGAATTAGGTAAAACTGATTGAAATGTAGGTTGGTTTGAAGTGATATGAATTTAAATGATTGTTGTACTGGTATTAGAATGATATGGATTTTGGTGTTAGTTATGCTTGGATGCATTAGGTTAGTGGAAATGATATTAGAATGATAATGTGGTGACTTAATTGAGCTATGGCTTGCTTGTAATTTGAAACAGAACTGTTAGTGATTGAAATGGATTTGTTAGCATAATGGAAATGTGATTGATGTTATTGAATTGCAACTAAGCTAATGTTAGGAGTGGTTAATTATACTAAAAAGAATTAGGAACTGTTAATTATTTGAAAGATGGTGGCCTTGTGCTAGTTTGTCAACTTGAATTGCATATGCTTAATTAATCAAGATGTTGACATGTTGTGATGCATAATGATTTTGAATGCTATGTAAGATTGTTTTGGTGTGAAGTTTGGACTGTTTGGAAAATGAATTGTTGCAATGTGAAGAATTAAAAAAACTAGACTGTTGATGATAAAGTTAGTGAAGTAGGTTAAATTGATACTAGAGAGTTAGTGAACTTATTCTTTTGTTGCTTTTAAATGTTGGTATTTGACTGTTATTTCTTTCTTACAGGTAAAATGTCTAATAACCAGGAAGACACCCACGAGACACGTGATTCAGAGGAAGCTCAGAATGAAGCTTCGAATGTAGAACATGAAATAAAAAGAGGAAAAACCATTATGAAGAGCATCATCCTTGCTAGAGATAAGGGGATGAGATTTGATGTACATTGGAGTAAACATAACCAACTAGTTGAGCCTAATGGTTCAATGTTGGCTTCATACACTGGTTCACTCGTCCGTCAGCATATTCCAATCACTTGTGATAATTGGAGGAGTAAAGCGTTGGATGCCGGTAAAGAAAAGATATGGACCGAGATAGAGGTACTTACCAAATATGATTGATGTTATTAGATTTTTGTTGACGATTAAGTTTTTAATTTACTTATACTAACACACTTTATGTTTATATGTGTATGTTTTTTTGTAGAGGTCCTTTAATATTGAAGAAAGCTGGAAAAAGTATTGTCTTCAATTGGCCGGAAAGAGACACAGAGGGTTTAGAGCCTTGTTATCAAACAAGTATCTTAGGGATGAAGACAAAAATTTTGTTGAAGGAGAACTTCCACCGTTGTATGCGGATTTGATTACACCGGAAGAATGGAGCCTTTTTGTAGACAAACGGAAAACCGAAGAATTCAATGTAATGTTATCTTGTCATGTCTATTGATTGTGTTATATATTTGTTTCATTAGTTTGTTTTGATATGACTTAAACTTGTTTATCCAGAAATTGAGTGCCATTAACCGCGAAAGAGCATCAAAGCCCGCGTATCCATACAAAAAAGGGCGTTTGGGATATGCACGGTTACAACAAAAATTGGTAAGTATATATATTAGTGCTATGATTTTATTAATTGTATTATTGTGTTATAATTTATGAACTTATTATTTAACTAAATGTGTAGTTAGAAGAGTCTAAAAGTGAAGAATCATCACTTCCGGACCATGTTTTGTGGAAGGAAGCTCGCGTGGGTAAGGGTGGAGCTGTTACAGAAGATGTTCAGCATGTTTATGAAGAATGTGTAAGTATAACATTATGTCTCAAAGTTAATTGAAATTTTATTAAATTATAATTAATTTTTAATCCCCACTATTTATTTTCGATATGTCAATGAATTTCAGGAGAATCTATCTAAATCCATACCCGCAGATGAGGATGATTGCAGGAGCATTCTTAGTCGAGTCCTAAATGCTCCTGAGTATCCCGGTCGGGTGAGAGGTAAAGGATTTGGTGTGACTCCATCATCCTTTTATAAGCAATCAAAGAAAAAAAATCCCACCACCCAAGAAATCATGCAAACTGTGATGGCACTACAAGCGCAAGTCCAAGCATTAATTGCAGCAGGATAAAGAGAGATATGAGGCGGAAAGGCGTGGTTCCGGTTTGAAAGATGCTAGTGACAAAGCTAGTATCAATTCTCCAAATAAAATTCTCGAGGTAATTAGTACATAATTAACACATTTATTTTATTTGACCTTTATACATATTAACAGTTACATATTTATTATTGCTTCAGGGCATTTCATCTTGCCAACTGTATTTGTCGTTTCCGACTTATCGCATGGTTGGCAATGGAAAAGTACATAACTTTGCGGGAGCGTTACTTCACCATCATCCGCTCCCACAAGGTTATCTGAAAGTGTCGGTTGATATCGCTTTAGATACGGATGCGTTACTACCGATACCAGACTTGGTTTCAGAGGTTACATTGCTGCGGGATGCAATAGGTTCGTTTGTTGCATGGCCGTTAGACCTCGTTTCCATAGGTGATGAGGTATGTTGAAAACCATTACGAATCTCTTAGTATTCAAATGTCAATTCTGAACGATTATGAAAATCATTCTGAACCATTACTTACATTTTTTTTACATGGTAATGTTAGACTCCTACAAAACCCGCAGCAAAGAATAAAGGGGTTTTGCTGCAAAACGAGTCTGTTGAATCACACAGAGAGGTAGCTTTTAAGTGTTATTCTATTATCCGAATTCATGATTTTCTACTTTACCTAACTTATATCATTGTTAGGTTACTGCTCAACCTTCACAACGGACCGGCAAGAAAAAAGCTCCTACAAGGACCGTGAAGGAAAAAAGTAGACCTCACTTTCAGACGTGTCTAGAAACACTTTTGGCAATGTCAGATTTGATGCAAGGTGTTATTCGTCAAATCAACATGGACGAAGGTGTTTTTGGTTTTCCTCATTCCGAGATAATCGGAAAAGATGACATGGAGCAGGTTTTCAATCATACTGAATTAGGCATCAGTGTTATGCATTCATACATCTGGTACTCTAATCAATCTATTATTTATTTAGTTGAACAATTTATTTACACATTTCAATGATAATAGTCTAATGTTTATTATGTTTTTATTTAAGATGCATGTATGAAAAATTCATGCGGGGGACGGATTTGTCAAACAAATTCCGTTTCTTCTCTTGCAACCTTGTTAATGCACCGAGAATTGGTATGAATGCAATTGATGTAAGAGACCACTTACTTGAGCGATTTACGACCAGTACCACAGAATGTCTGTTTCTTTTACCGTATAATACTGGAAACGGGTAAGATTTTCATTATAATTTCATTCTAATCTTTAATTTGTATCTTTTGCGTAGAAATTATCCATCTAAACTTTTGTTATACTTTATAGTGGACACTGGTTGTTGGTTGCCATTAATCCTATAACAGAAGTGGTCTATTATCTTAATTCATTGGATACTGATTGGTCCACATATCAGAATATGAAGGATGTGGTTGACACGTAAATGAGATTGTTCGAAATATTCGTGTGTATTTGTATATCTAATTATTTCTGTGACATTGTTCTAAGTTTACGTTTTTCTTTTATAGAGCTATACTACTATACCGTGCACAAAGAGAGACTCGAGTAGCACGGGCTAGATCAACCAATATTACATGGGTCAAAGTGGAGGTATATTAATTTTCACAATATTGCTTATTAGTGATGCTACTTAATAACACAAAACATCTATATATTATTTCTTATTTATTTGTCTATGTGTAGTGCCCTCGTTAGCGTAATAGCATAGACTGCGGGTACTTCGTTTTGAGGTTCATGAGAGAAATCATTCAAATGGAACAATTGGAGATTCCTATTAGGGTATGCATGGTTTTATAACTTAGGATTTATTTTAATATTTATCGGATATGTCATATAATTTATTATTTTTAACTAAATAATGCGTATTTTGTTTTGTTATGTAGTATTTCGAAGATATGGCGTGTTCTTCTTACACAAGGAAACAATTGAATTATATTACGGAAGAATTGTGCGAATTCTTTCTTCTAAAAAAAAATTTTTGAATGTATAGTTTTGGGAATGTAAATTTTAGTTTTGTGAATATAAGAAAATTCTGTTGAAAGAAGAATTCTGTTGTAAATTTTGTGAATTGTGTTAATGTATATGAATTCTCTTGTTGCAAGAATTTTGTGAATTTTGTAAATTTTGTGAATTTTGTTGTAAGTTTTGTGAATGTTAATTTTATTGAAATGTATATATGAATTCTGTTGTTGCAAGAATTCTATTTCTTGAAATGTATAAGAATTTTGTTGCTGCAAGAAATTATATAAGAAAGGCTGGTTTGAAACTATGCAGGTTTCTGCATAAAAAAAAAGGCTAAAATGAGATTTTTTATACGCATAAAAAATCAATAAAATTATAGGTATACTTTAGAGAGCGCTTTTAAGGAAAAAGCGCTCTCTAAAGTCCACTTTAGAGAGCGCTTTCAGGGAAAAGCGCTCTCCAAAGGTATATAAAAAAATCATTTTCAGTATACATTAGACAGCGCTTTCAAAAGCGTTGTATAAAACCACCTTTAGAGAGCGCTTTTGAAGGAAAAAGCGCTTTCTAAAGTTTATAAAAAAAATTTTAAATTTTAAACGTATACTTTAGACAGCGCTTTTAAAAGCGCTGTCTAAAGGTCTCTTTTAGAGAGCGCTTTTTCATAAATAAAAAAGCGTCGTCTTTACCTACGACAGCGCAGGCTTAGACAACGCTTTTAAGCGCTTTTATAGGGCAAAAAAAGCGCCCTCTTTTCCCTCTTTTCCCGTAGTGTTTGAGAGTAATATTCCATGTTAACTTTCTCTGTTTTCTCGAACCTTTCACCCTATTATATCCATATATGGCTCTACGGTAATAAAACATCTTCATTAAATTTGTCTTCTAAAACATCATAAATTACATGTCAGGTAAATAAATTATACTTACGAACAAGGTTATGAAAACCGGACCGGACCGACAGGTTCAACCTGTTAGACCAGGAACCGAGCCTATGTCCGGTCAATTAAACCCTTTAAACCGGCATGTCAAGGAACCGAAGAAAAACGGAAAAACCGGATGGGAACCGAGAAAACCGGTCAAAACCGGGGGTTCGTTCAATTACATGGGTTTAATTGGATTTTAACTTTTTTCAGCTTTTAAAAAAAAATTATTTAGAAGAAAAATATAATAAAAGATGGCAAAAAAAAACCAATTTAATACTATTGAACTAAATGAGCCTTATAATTGAAGACCTCACTCTAATCCATTCAGAATTTGAATTTTCTTGATAATAAGGCCTAAAATTCTTTTTATATATAATACTCTCTAATTTATTTTCTAAAGTTTTGAGTGTCAGACCTAGTTCATTAATAGTGTTATGATAATCCTTTCACAAAGTTGACAACGCTAAAAAAAAGAAACGTTTCTTCTTAAATTCTAATATTATTTGACCTAAATCAAGCAACATCTAATATATTTTACATAAGATACAAAATTTAAGCATTTTTAACTCTTTCTCAAACTGATTCTAGTTAATAAATTATAGGAAATAAAAGTCACCAATATATATGATAAAGAACTAGTACTAAATCAAATAACATATACAATAACGGTCCGACCCTCGGTTCGACCCGGTCAGACCTTTAAACCTTAAACCACAGTCTATACCGGTTCAATATTCGGTCCGATTTTAATTACCTTGCTTACGAATCAACAATGAGAACGATGTTTTTATCTGGCGTCAATCCCATCGAACATTAGAAGATTACATTTTATTTTATTTTTGACTCAATAATGAGTATTCGCTAACAATGACTACATTCCATGAGAAACAAATATTAAATTTGTCAACTTCAATTCTTTTAATATAAGTGATTACCTAACAAAAACTAATTTAGTAAAAAAATACTATGAAGATCAAATACACTTATTTGTTGAGGTATGGTACAAAAAAATAGTCTTTGTCATTCTCAAACAGCTTTTCGGTTATGTGCACTGAGAACTAGCTCGGTCGTTTTGTGGTTAAATGAAATTTGGATCAATGAAACCATGCATATTGTTACTCTTGTCCAATTGAGTACAGAGGTGTTTTATATACCTAAAGTCAAACACCAAATTTGGATCAATAACATATCAACATGAAATAAAAGCACAATATAAAAAAGCGGCCAACAATTAAACTTAGGAAGTGAAGATGTGCATTAATATCTAATTTGTACTCCTCTTTTGGAAAATGGAAGGAGGTACACAACCTTATGTCTGGAAAATTATTTATTAAATGCATGTTTCTAAGTATATATTATATACATGGGAGATAAGTTATATCATAATCCAGAAACTACTAAAAAGTATTATCACAAAATGTTGTCTTAACTCCTAGGACGATATATAAGAAGCAATAGGTAAGAGCTAAGAAACTTAAAAAACATGTTTGTGATAAGCATGCCAATAAGGAAGGAAAAGATAGTGAAAATTAGAATCCATTTAGCATAGATTTTGGTAGAAGCACGAGTCTTCATCTTAATCATAAGAGTTAAGAGAAGATTGTTGGAAGATGAAGAAGCTATAACATATATTGGAACTTTTGTGGAAAGTCAAAGGATGAATTAGTCTTTTGTTTTGGTTTTCGTCTCAAAGTCTAATAATGTATGCTACAATGTAGAAAAAGATAGTATGAAGAAGAAACACGAGTAGTGGAATAATAGTTGTAATTAAATATGAATTGGAGATTAATCTAGATGTGTATAGGTTGGTAATAAATGGAAATAGTTACACAATAACATGTGTCGTTAGTTGCAGTACATTTGTGTCACGCATTGTGTGGTCGATTGACTGTCAAAAGATTAATTGGATTAAAATCATAAGTACGATGTTTATGTTGGAAGAAAAAATAAAATATCATTTGCGTGGTAAGATGTTGTAAAAAGTAGCTGATAATGGGTGTTATAAAATGGAAAATGAGTATAATAGAAATAACAACACCAATTCTATGCGTGTTTGTTTTCAAATCTAGCAGTAACAACAACTCAAACTCAACAACAACAATAACAACACCAATTCCAATTCCTAACAACACCTCACTTGAAGAGAAAACCCAGCAGAAAGAGAAAACCAATCCAAAAAAAATCCAAGTAGCAAATTGAAGTCAAAATTCAAACAAATCCAAAATTCAAATCCCTAACACCCCACTTATCTTTCTTGAATAAAAATATGTATAAAACATATTTCAAGACACTATAAATGGATAAATGAACATAAAGCTATCTTGTGAACTAACCTAAATTCTAAAACTAAATTAACCTTAAAATAACCAACATCTGAACTAACCTTTGAAAATATGAACAGAAGCATGGGTGAAGAATTCAGAGCTCTAAATGTCGATGGAAACTAAAGCAATGTTTTCAGCCTTGTAGAGAGAGAGAAGGTGAGAAGGAAGTAAATAATTTGTTTCGCCGGCCGAGAGAGAAAGTGAGAAATAAATGTGTGTTTAGGGTTTGTTTTGCCGCCGAGTGAGAGAAGGAAAAGGGTTTAGAGAGTGTTATTTAGCGCTTTGTGAAATGAAAAAAGAGGGAATCATTTATGTTTTCGTGGACAAGAGTGGGAACTTTTTTCTTTTTAATTATAAAAAATAATAAAAAAATTATTTTTAAATCATTTTAATTGATTTAAATGCTATTCTCTACCCTCTGTGTCCTAGCTTTTTAGGTTTTTAAATCAACTGAATATCATCTGATTTAAAATATCTGATTTAAAATGTGTTTTTTTGCACTAGTGCACTTATTACCATTATTGAAAATGTGTTCTATGTAACTGTCAAAAAGCCTCTCAATCTTCATAGAGTCCATACAAGATTTTTTCATGATAATAAACATAAAAATAGTTATTTTGTACCTTTAATTTTATAATAGTTATTTGGAAGAAGGTAGTGTTTTATCTTTATTCGTAAACCACTTTGCTTCTATTTATAAAAATTTACTCACTCCGTCTCATAAAAAAATATATTATTTGAACAATGCATTGTTCTTAAGAAAATAATTAGATGTATTAGTTTTAATGTTCAAGTGAAAGGTATATTTGAACAATGTGTTGTTCTTAAAAATATATAATTTAATATAATACCCTTATTAATTTTAGTTAATAAAGTAGTTGAATCAAGTGAAAGGTAATAAATAGGGGTATAGTAGTGAAAAAATTCTAATAAATATTATATTGATATTATAAAGGGATAATTATTTTGAAATAAAAAATTATACAAGTGAGACATTTTTATGAGACGAAAGGAGTATTACTAATTTTTATAAATCAATTAGGTGTAAAGGCATCCACATGAATCTCAAAGGTAGTTATTATTAAAAAAGAAAAGTGAGCAATCATGGGGAAAGTAATCCAAAACTTAAGAAAACATATTTTATAGATAATTATTGGAATAAAATCACTCATAATGCAAAAGATAAAGAACTGTGATAATGATAAAATCATCCCTGATCTTATTAGAAAATACTACTATAAATAATATATTCTATGACAAAACTTTCATCTCTATTAAAAGTTCTATGTCAAAAGACCTGAAATGTGTCATTTTTTTTTAAACTTAATCTTTTACCTCAGTTTTCCTAAAAACCAACATGACGTTGGCAGAGTTTGAGCTTCGATTCCCAGCGTTGATTATTTTATGTTTTATTCAGAACTAAAAAGGCGACTTTATTTTTTTTTATAGTTTTCACGCTGGACCCATTCCCTCGGTTTTTTTAATTAAATCGAGATAACAACTCTCTTAACAACTATTGATTCCTTTAGATTTAATGTTAAGTCTCATTCACTTTTTGCTCCCTATCTAGAGAACGATACATAAACATTATTCTTCTCCTGCAAACAAAAATGAAACACCATTATATGTAACGCCCCGATTTTGATTATTTCCCAATTATGTGGAGTCGTTTATTTTAATTGGGTGATAAATTATTTTAATTGTGAATTTGGTGTGTTAAATGTTATTTTACCGTTTTGAGAGTTTTCGGGGAAATTAGAATGGAGGGTATTTTAGACTTTTCTCAATTATGATAAGTTATAATTTAGAGGAAATAGAATTTTGTGAGAAAAATGAATTAATTGAATTTAGTGGAAAAAGAAAGAAAAGAAATAGAAAAGAAAGAAAATAGATAGAAAGAGAGAAATAGAGAGAAATAGAGAAGATAGAAAGAAAAAGAGGAGAAAGAAAAAGGAAGAAGAGAAAAGAGGAGAAAAGTTGGGAAAGCTAGGAAAATCACCAAAAACAATCAATAGCAAGTTTGGAATCCGGGTAAGGGTGTGAAATCTTATTATCTTATCAATGTGTATCATTATGTATGAGTTGCTTGGATGTTTTCTTGTTTTCCATGGTTTTTGGAGTTTTAGGTCGAAAACGATAAAATGATTCGGAATCGATGATTTTACGGTCGGAAATTGATATAAACTGTATTGTATGATCACACTGTGTGTATGAACAACTGTTGATGTTTGTTTTGCTGTTAGGATTGAATTTGGGTGAAAAATGGGATTTTTGGGGTGGATTTGCGAAGAGGAATTTTTCTGAAAATCGCAGAGCCCGCTCAGCGCGCAGGTGCCCGCTCAGCGCGCTTTTGAAAAAATGTAACCCCTCCAGGCAGTAGCGAGCCCGCTCAGCGCGCTCGAGAGGCCACTCAGCACGGTCTGGGACTTCAAATTTTATCTGTTTTTCTAAATTCCGTAACTCTTGATCCGTAACTCGGATCGGGACGTTCTTTATATCGTTGGAAAGCTATTGAGTTGTACTTTGTGATTATGATGGTGTGGAAATCGTTGGCCGATTAAATAAGTCAGAAAAGTCAGTAATAGTGTTATTTAGCGACTTTTGCCGTTTGCATGTGTGTTTGACTGTGAATCATACAATAGTGCATTGATGTGAATGTATATAGATTGTATGTGATTGTATGAGATGAATGCATGTATATATTGTGAATATGTATGCATTTCAAGAATGTCTTGAGTCATTATCATGTGTAGCATAATGATGTACATTCTTGTGTTGAGGGATTCTAATGAGAATCCGCTAAATATTGTGAGCCTCTCTTGGTGGAGGTGTGAGCAATCGGATCGTGAGCCTCTCTCGGTGGAGGTGTGAGCGATGGTTATAGACAATTGTGAGCCTCTCTTGGTGGAGGTGTGAGCAGTCGGATTGTGAGCCTCTCTTGGTGGAGGTGTGAGCAATCGGGTCGTGAGCCTCTCTCGGTGGAGGTGTGAGCGATCCATAAACACTGTGAGCCTCTCTTGGTGGAGGTGTGAGCGGTGGGTGAACATCGTAGGCCCGACGGGGAGTTACTTTGGTAACGAGCGATGGTTCCAGCAGAAGTTCCTGAGTGAACTTGAGATGATTGAGTCGGTACCGCATTGCATTTGCATAGAGTCGTGAGTCGGTCTCTATGATTTGCATTTCTCATCTTTAAATGATGCATTGGTGAATAAACATTTGTGTATGTTTATGTGGAATGATAAGGAGTGTGAAAGTATGCCTGATGTGTATGCTTGGTCTTATATATATATATATGGATACATTGCGATGTATATGAGCGAGTTGTGATGAATTGTGGTGAGAAGTGATATATGTGTAATTTTATGCTGTTATATATATAATTATATGCATTGTTATTATGATAATATTTCTCACCCTTCTGCTGTTTTATGATGCTCTATGAGGCATTGCAGAGTAGGTATGCTGGTGGTCTTTTTGTGGAGCGTGTCTTCATTCTTTTGGTCGGTTGGCTCTGATATGTAGCACCGGGTAGCTAGGAGGGCTATGATTCTTTTGTGATACATTGTATATGTATCTTGTTGATAAATGTTTATGTAAACATGAAATGTATTGGTGGTTAATACTTGGCGATGTATATTTGTGTATGTATATATATGTTGGTTGTTATTCAATGTTTAGATTTTCCGCTTTTATTCTAAATATTGAAATGTGGGTGTAAGGACTAAGTTCCTCTATGGCAAGTTACCCCACTGTTGCATATCATTTTGCTGAGCAGGTGTTGTATGTTTTAATTTCTTAATTGATGTGACATGCCTCTTTTATACCATGTTTGCAATTATACTCTGACGAAATTTTGAATATGTGCCTAAATGATTATTTGGGGGTATAGAAAGGGGGTGTTACATTAAGTGGTATCAGAGCCAGAGTTGAGTCAGTTGTGTCTGTCTTGTTGTCGTATTGTTTGAATTGTTGTTTAACTTTGTTGTTATTTTTGGGAATGATTAGAATATGGCTGGTAGAAATGACAATGCGATGGCTGCTGCTTTGGAAGCAATGGCTAGGGCGGTGCAAGGTGCGCCAAACGTGAATGCTAATGACGAGTTCAGGAAGAATCAACCACCGGTTTTCAAAGGAAGATTTGATCCCGATGGTGCTCAACTTTGGTTAAAAGAGATTGAACGGATCTTCAGAGTCATGGACTGTGCGGAGGAGAATAAGATGAGGCTTGGGTCTCACATGCTGAAGTAAGAAGCCGACGATTGGTGGGTCGGTATGCGGGAAGTTCTTGAGGTGGATGATGAAGAAGTAACTTGGGATTTATTTCGTACTGAGTTCTTGAGAAAGTATTACCCTGAAAGTGTGAAAGGGAAGAAGGAGATGGAATTTCTTGAATTGAAACAAGGTAGTATGTCCGTGGTGGACTATACCGCTAAGTTTGTGGAGTTGGTTCAATACCATCCTCACTATGTTGCGATTACTGCTGAGTTCTCCAAGTGCATTAAGTATGAGAATGGTTTACGTCCTGAAATTAAACAAGCTGTGGGATATCAACGGATAAGAAGGTTTTCGGATTTGACAGAATGTTGTAGAATCTTCGAGGAAGATAACAAGGCTCGTTCTACACATTATAAAAGTTTGAATGAGAGGAAGGGAAAGTAACAAGCTAGAAGTGGACCTTATGTGACACCCGCTGATAAGGGCAAGCATAGGGGAAACTTCGAGAGGAGATCTGGAGGAGGAGGTTCTGGTCCCATTAAGTGTTACAAGTGTGGTGAAATGGGTCATAAATCATTTGAGTGTGGGAAGACAGCGGTGAAATGTTCTAACTGTGGAGGCCTTGGGCATGCTATTACAGATTGTAGAAGGAGTGTGGTAAAGTGCTATAACTGTGGGGAAATTGGTCACATTAGCCCAAAGTGTCTGAATCCGAAGAAAGCTCCATCCGGTGGGAAGGTATTTTCTCTGGTAGGAACTCAGACTTCCAGTGAAGACCGTCTGATTAAAGGTACTTGTTTTATTAATAGTACACCTTTAGTTGCCATTATTGATACTGGAGCGACTCATTCGTTTGTTTCGTCTGAGTGCGTGAAGCGTTTGAATCTTGTGTTGTCTGTGATGGATGGTAAGATGGTTATTGATACTCCAGCAATGGGGTCAGTAACTACTTCTTTGGTTTGTGTGAGTTGTCCTTTGACCATTTATGGTAAAGACTTCGAGATGGATTTAGTGTGTTTGCCGTTGGAAGGTTTAGACGTAATCTTGGGTATGAACTGGTTGCAATTTAATCGAGTTCATATAGATTGCTATCACAAGTTAGTGAGGTTTCCTTCTCTGGAAGAGGATGAAGATGAGAGTTTCTTATCCACTAAAGAGTTTAAGAAACTTTTAGCAGACGAAGCTCAATTGTTTGGTTTGTTTGCATCTTTGTCTGTGGATAATCAGGTGTCAATTGATGTGGTTCTGGTTGTTTGTGATTTTCCTGGAGTGTTTCCTGAGGATATTAAGGATGTACCGCCGGAAAGAGAAGTTGAGTTTTCTATTGATCTAGTTCCGGGTACTAGACCGATTTCGATGGCGCCGAATCGTATGTCGGCATCGGAGTTGGTAGAATTGAAAAAGCAATTGAACGACTTGTTGGACAAGAAATTTGTAAGACCAAGTGTTTCTCCTTGGGGTGCTCCGGTATTGTTGGTTAAAAAGAAGGATGGAAGTATGCGGTTATGCATCGATTATCGACAATTGAATAAGGTGACAATTAAGAACAAGTATCCACTTCCAAGGATCGATGATTTGTTGGACCAATTGGTTGGTGCGCGTGTTTTTAGCAAGATTGATTTGAGATCAGGATATCACCAGATTCGTGTGAAAGAAGAGGATATTCAAAAGAAGACCTTTAGGACACGGTATGGCCATTACGAATATTCTGTGATGCCATTCGGGGTTTCTAATGCGCCTGGTGTGTTTATGGAATACATGAATCGTATCTTTCATGAGCAGTTGGATCATTTTGTGGTCGTGTTCATCGACGATATTTTGATTTACTCTAAGTCTCAGGAGGAGCATGAAGAGCATTTGAGAATTGTGTTGCACATTTTGAAAGAGAAACAATTGTATGCTAAGTTGTCAAAATGTGAATTTTGGTTGTCGGAAGTAAGTTTTCTTGGACATATTATCTCCGGTAGTGGTATTAGCGTTGATCCATCCAAGATTGATGCGGTGATGCAATGGGAGACTCCTAGATCGGTTACGGAGATTCGAAGCTTTTTAGGCTTGGCGGGGTATTATCGGAGGTTTATTGAGGGATTTTCGAAGTTGGCACTTCCGTTAACGCAATTGACTTGTAAAGGAAAGGCTTTTATTTGGGATATTCATTGTGAAGAGAGTTTTAATGAGCTGAAAAGAAGGTTGACAACGGCTCCGATCTTGATTTTGCCTAATCCTAATGAACCATTTATTGTGTATTGTGATGCTTCATTGACAGGTTTAGGTGGTGTCTTGATGCAAGATGGAAAAGTTGTGGCGTATGCTTCTAGATAATTGAGAGTACATGAAAAGAATTATCCTACACATGACTTGGAGTTAGCGGTCGTGGTGTTTATTTTGAAAATATGGAGGCATTATCTTTATGGTGCGAGATTTGAAGTTTCTAGTGATCACAAAAGCCTGAAGTATTTATTTGATCAAAAAGAATTGAACATGAGGCAAAGAAGGTGGTTAGAGCTTTTGAAGGATTATGATTTTGGTTTGAATTACCATCCGGGTAAGGCAAATGTAGTGGTCGATGCTTTGAGTCGGAAGTCGTTACATATGTCTGCATTGATGATGAGAGAATGGGAACTTTTGGAGAATTTTAGAGACTTGAGTTTGGTTTGTGAAATGACGGCGAGAAGTGTGAGACTTGGTATGCTACATGTTACGAATGACTTTCTTGCAACCGTGTGTGAAAAGCAAAAGTTGGATTTGAAATTCGTTGATTTGATGACGAATGAGAATGAGGATTTCAAGGTTGATAATTTTGGAGTTTTGAAATTCCGTGGTCGTATTTGTATTCCCGATGATGCGGAGTTGAAAAAGATGATATTGGAAGAGGGACACCGAAGTAACTTAAGTATTCATCCGGGAGCGAATAAAATGTATCAGGATTTGAAGAAAATCTTTTGGTGGTCCGGGTTAAAGAGAGACGTGGCGCAATTTGTGTATGCGTGCTTAACTTGTCAAAAGTCTAAGGTGGAACATCAAAAGCCTAGTGGATTTTTGCAACCATTGGACATTCCGGAGTGGAAATGGGATAGTATATCAATGGATTTTGTCACGGGATTGCCGAATACCCAAAGAGGTCATAATGCTATTTGGGTAATTGTGGATAGGCTTACTAAATCTGCTCACTTCATTCTAATTGATATTAGTTATCCTTTGGAGAGGTTAGCCGAGATTTATATTCTTGCGGTTGTGAAGTTACATGGAGTTCCTAAGAGTATTGTATCGGATAGAGATCCTAGATTCACATCGAGGTTTTGGGAGAGTTTACAAAAGGCTTTGGGTTCTAAGCTAAGATTGAGCTCGGCTTATCATCCACAAACGGATGGTCAAACCGAGAGGACAATTCAATCGTTGGAGGATTTATTGCGTGCTTGTGTGCTCGAGCAAGGTGGTGCTTAGGATAGTTATTTGGCATTGATTGAGTTCACTTACAATAATAGTTTCCACTCGAGTATAAGTATGGCACCGTTCGAGGCTTTGTATGGTCGGAGATGTCGAACACCTTTGTGTTGGCATGAAACGGGTGAGAGGGCGATAGTTGGACCGGAGATGGTACAACAAACGACGGAGAAAGTGAAGTTTATCCGTGAGAAGATGAAAGCTTCTCAAAGTAGACAAAAGAGCTATCATGACAAGAGAAGAAAAGATCTTGAATTTCAAGAAGGCGACCATGTGTTTTTAAGAGTTACGCCGGTTACGGGTGTGGGTCATGCTTTGAAGTCAAAGAAGTTGAATTCTCGTTTTATTGCTCCGTATCAGATTACTTCACAAGTTGGTGTTGTGGCTTACCGTGTGGCGTTGCCTCCGAGTCTTTTGAATTTGCATGATGTATTCCATGTTTCGCAACTTCGGAAGTATGTTCCGGATCCGTCACATGTTATTCCTATGGACGAGGTTGAGGTGAGAGATAACCTTACGATTAAAACTTTACCGATTAGGATTTTGGACCATGAAGTTAAGAAGTTAAGAGGCAAGGATATCGCGCTTGTGAAGGTAGCGTGGGGAGGTGCTGCGGAAGGCAATATGACTTGGGAACTAGAGAGTGGGATGCGAGAGTCGTATCCGGAGTTGTTTGAATCAGGTAATATTTTCGAGGACGAAAATTTCTAAAGTGGGGGAGAGTTGTAACGCCCCGATTTTGATTATTTCCCAATTATGTGGAGTCGTTTATTTTAATTGGGTGATAAATTATTTTAATTGTGAATTTGGTGTGTTAAATGTTATTTTATCGTTTTGAGAGTTTTCGGGGAAATTAGAATGGAGGGTATTTTAGACTTTTCTCAATTATGATAAGTTATAATTTAGAGGAAATAGAATTTTGTGAGAAAAATGAATTAATTGAATTTAGTGGAAAAAGAAAGAAAAGAAATAGAAAAGAAAGGAAATAGATAGAAAGAGAGAAATAGAGAGAAATAGAGAAGATAGAAAGAAAAAGAGGAGAAAGAAAAAGGAAGAAGAGAAAAGAGGAGAAAAGTTGGGAAAGCTAGGAAAATCACCAAGAACAATCAATAGCAAGTTTGGAATCCGGGTAAGGGTGTGAAATCTTATTATCTTATCAATGCGTATCATTATGTATGAGTTGCTTGGATGTTTTCTTGTTTTCCATGGTTTTTGGAGTTTTAGGTCGAAAACGATAAAATGATTCGGAATCGATGATTTTACGGTCGGAAATTGATATAAACTGTATTGTATGATCACACTGTGTGTATGAACAACTGTTGATGTTTGTTTTGCTGTTAGGATTGAATTTGGGTGAAAAATGGGATTTTTGGGGTGGATTTGCGAAGAGGAATTTTTCTGAAAATCGCAGAGCCCGCTCAGCGCGCAGGTACCCGCTCAGCGAGCTTTTGAAAAAATGTAACCCCTCCAGGCAGTAGCGAGCCCGCTCAGCGCGCTCGAGAGGCCGCTCAGCGCGGTCTGGGACTTCAAATTTTATCTGTTTTTCTAAATTCCGTAACTCTTGATCCGTAACTCGGATCGGGACGTTCTTTATATCGTTGGAAAGCTATTGAGTTGTACTTTGTGATTATGATGGTGTGGAAATTGTTGGCCGATTAAATAAGTCAGAAAAGTTGGGAATAGTGTTATTTAGCGACTTTTGCCGTTTGCATGTGTGTTTGACTGTGAATCATACAATAGTGCATTGATGTGAATGTATATAGATTGTATGTGATTGTATGAGATGAATGCATGTATATATTGTGAATATGTATGCATTTCAAGAATGTCTTGATTCATTATCATGTGTAGCATAATGATGTACATTCTTGTGTTGAGGGATTCTAATGAGAATCCGCTAAATATTGTGAGCCTCTCTTGGTGGAGGTGTGAGCAATCGGATCGTGAGCCTCTCTCGGTGGAGGTGTGAGCGATGGTTATAGACGATTGTGAGCCTCTCTTGGTGGAGGTGTGAGCAATCGAATTGTGAGCCTCTCTTGGTGGAGGTGTGAGCAATCGGGTCGCGAGCCTCTCTCGGTGGAGGTGTGAGCGATCCATAAACACTGTGAGCCTCTCTTGGTGGAGGTGTGAGCGGTGGGTGAACATCATAGGCCCGACGGGGAGTTACTTTGGTAACGAGCGATGGTTCCAGCAGAAGTTCCTGAGTGAACTTGAGATGATTGAGTCGGTACCGCATTGCATTTGCATAGAGTCGTGAGTCGGTCTCTATGATTTGCATTTCTCATCTTTAAATGATGCATTGGTGAATAAACATTTGTGTATGTTTATGTGGAATGATAAGGAGTGTGAAAGTATGCCTGATGTGTATGCTTGGTCTTATATATATATATATGGATACATTGCGATGTATATGAGCGAGTTGTGATGAATTGTGGTGAGAAGTGATATATGTGTAATTTTATGTTGTTATATATATAATTATATGCATTGTTATTATGATAATATTTCTCACCCTTCTGCTGTTTTATGATGCTCTATGAGGCATTGCAGAGTAGGTATGCTGGTGGTCTTTTTGTGGAGCGTGTCTTCATTCTTTTGGTCGGTTGGCTCTGATATGTAGCACCGGGTAGCTAGGAGGGCTATGATTCTTTTGTGATACATTGTATATGTATCTTGTTGATAAATGTTTATGTAAACATGAAATGTATTGGTGGTTAATACTTGGCGATGTATATTTGTGTATGTATATATATGTTGGTTGATATTCAATGTTTAGATTTTCCGCTTTTATTCTAAATATTGAAATGTGGGTGTAAGGATTAAGTTCCTCTGTGGCAAGTTACCCCACTGTTGCATATCATTTTGCTGAGCAGGTGTTATATGTTTTAATTTCTTAATTGATGTGACATGCCTCTTTTATACCATGTTTGCAATTATACTCTAACGAAATTTTGAATATGTGCCTAAATGATTATTTGGGGGTATAGAAAGGGGGTGTTACATTATACACCATGGAGGAATGAAGCTCGAGTCTCAAACCAACACTTTTCTTATAGTCTCTCATCACATTTTTGGTATATACAAATTCTCTAGTATCGTTGTTCTTGTTGTTTCTGTCGTTGATGATGTGTTGTTGTTGTTGGTATTGTGATCGTCGTTGTTATTGTTGCCTCATTATTGTTGTTGTTGTTATGATTTTTGAGACTTTATATGTTTTATGAAAACCAAACAATGATTGTATCTGTTTTTCCCATCAAATCCAATTTTTTCCAAAAAAAAAAACATAAGAGAATTGAAAATGCCATTGCTACCATTAATCTTTGCAGAGAATTCGATTTATGATCCCTAGAAACACGATCACTGACGTTCAGTTCTTGAATTTTCAATCAAGAAGAACGAACCAGAAGCTCTGATACCAATTTGTTAGTGCATAAGCACTTTGGGTGGGGAAGGAATGAGAGAGAGAGAGAGAGAGAGAGAGATATGAAAATCAAATGTATTGATTGATGAAATTGAATTGGTTAAAACTGTTTTACTATTCACTTTCTCAATAAGGGTTCAAAGATTACAAGTAAATAACAACAATTAATCTCTCAATAACCTGAGAGAACTAGTTTATTTATAGACTACTAAGCTAATTTAAGCTACAAGCTAACTTAATAATTGAGCTTACAAGAAAGGCCCAATTCAACATGCTAAGTTAAACATAAAGCTAACATATTTCGACAACATACTTGAATAGACTTCGACTACAACATGCACAACTCATGTCAAACTATGAAGCAACCGTTGTCGACACTAGAGTTTGATCCAAATACCACAAATTTCTACCTTGGAACAAAATTTATACTAACAAGGGAACAAACTAGCTTTCATCATTCAGTTTTATCAACGACATAGAGTAGAAAAACTTGCTACTTGGCAATGTCTTGGTGATCATATCAACCACATTGTTATCAGTCGAAACCTTCAGCACTTGGACTTCTCCACACTTGATTATCTCTCTCTGACAAAGTGCATCCTCACAACGATGTGCTTGGTTCCCTCATGATAGGCTGAATTCTTCGACATGTGTCTTGCACTTTGACTATCACATTTAACAGCAATAACTCGACCTTGAAGTTTCAGCTCCTTATCAAAACCTTCAAGCCACAATTCTTCTTTCACAGCTTCAGCGAGGGAGATATACTCCGCTTCAGTTGTCTATAAGGCAACAACCTTCTGAACTATTGCTTTCCAACTGATTGTTGTGTTAAACATAGTGAGCACATATCCAGAAATATATTTTCTAGAATCCATACAACTTGCATAATTAGATTCGAAAAATCCTACAATTTCAAATTTGTTATCATCACCACATGCTCCACCATAAATCATGACTCTGCTCCGAGATCGATTGACGTAACTAAGAATCCACTTTAAATCTTTCCAATGCACCTTCCCAGGATTGGCAATATACCTACTTACAAGGCTCACTTTGTATGCTATATTTGGTCTCATACAAACCATACCATACATCAAGGAACCTACTATAATAGCACGTGGAATGCTATTCATATAAGATCTTTCGACTTCAGTACTAGGACTTTGAGTCATACTCAGCTCTTACTGAGGATTATTTAGTGTTAGAACAAGCTTTGAATTCGACATACCAAACTTGTCGAGAGTCTTCTTCAAGTATGTCTCTTGACATAAGCATAATCTTGACTGATTTTTATCTCTCCGAATGTCAATCTCAAGAATTCTAGAGGCAACTCCTAAATCCTTCATGTCGAACTCCTTATCGACTTCACCCTTTACCTTCCTGACATCTTAGACACTGATGCTTTCTACGAGGATGTCATCCACATAAAGCAATAAAATAACAAGTGAATTTTCAGGTCGAAATTTGAAGTAAACACAATGGTCGAACTGGCTCCTAGTGAAACCAATGTGTGTCATGAACTTATTGAATCTCCTATTCTATTGTCAAAGAGATTGTTTCAGGCCATGCAAAGACCTATTCAGCTTGCACACATAATATTCCTTTCCCTTTTATGCATACCCTTCAGGTTGCCTCATCAGGATTGTTTCATCTAGACCACCATACAGGTAGGCAGTCTTCATATCCATTTGTTCAAGTTCTAGGCCGAAATTCGTCATCATAGCAAACAACATTCTAATGGATCTATGCTTTACAACATGTGAGAACACATCATTTAAGTTGACACTTTCTTTCTAAGTGACCCCCTAGCAATCAACCTTGCCTTAAATCTCTTTGACATCATTCATTATATTCCTTCCTTAACCTTGAAAATCCACTTACAATTAACTAACCTAGCTCCAACAAGTTTTTTTATCAGCTCCCAAATGTTATTATCATAGAGAAATTTCATCTCATCATCCATGGATTTCAGCCATTCTGTTTTATTTTGACTCCTCATAATTCCTAATAGTCTCTAGGTTCTTCGTCAAGAACCTTACTTGCAGAGATTAAGGCATAAGCTATGAGATCTGCATAACCAAGTCTCTGAGGTGGCTTGATGACTCTTCTCGACCTGTCTCTTGCTAGCAGGTAGTCTCCTCATCTTCATCAGCAAGTTGTGCTTCTTCTTTGATTTCATATGGGTTATACAATTCAGATTCATTATGCTCCACCTGAACAAGAATCTCTTCCTGTTCCAACTCTTTTTTAGAGATCTTGGTACTTCGACCAATGTCATCGGTTTTCTTGAACGCCATCTTGGATTCATTAAAAACTACATATCAACATGTGATACACCTCCTGTGACCTAGCTCTAGGCACCACAACCTATAAGCGTTGACTCCTTTAGGGTATCCAAGGAAAATACATTTCAGAGCTCTAGGTTCGACCTTGTCTTGCCAAATGTGAGCATAAGCTAAGCAGCCAAATACTATAAGTATGTCGAGAATATGTGGATGTTTTGACCAGACTTCTTCAGGTGTTTTCATCCCCGAAGTTGTTAAGGGACACCTATTTTTCAAGTAAGCTGCATTCATGACTACCTCAGCCCAAAACACCTTCTTCAATCCTGTACAAACTAACATGCACCTTACTCGTTCCAAAATGGTTCAATTAAACCTTTAAGCCAAACCATTTTGTTGGGGAGTGCTTGTATTAGTTATGTGCCTTGCAATATAAGACGATGTATAATAGTTGTCGAAAACCTCATTGCAAAATTCAAGACCATTGTCGGTCCTCAACCTCTTGACCTTCTTGCCAGTTTGGTTTTTGACCAAAGTCTTTTAACTTTTGAAAATTTCAAAAGTTTCATCCTTAATCTTCTGGATGAATACCCATAACTTTCTTGAATAATCATCAACTATGGATAGGTAATACTTTGCACCTAGGTGTAAAGGATTCCTTGCAGACTCCCAAAGATCAACATGAATCTAATCAAGGGATCCATGTGTTCTTTGTTTACCTTTGTTAAATTTCATTCTACAGGATTTACCAAATACACAAGGTTCACAAAACTCTAGTTTTTCGAATTTGTCGCAACACAACAGATTTGTTTTTGACAGTTCAACCAGACATCTTTCACTGACATGGCAAAGTCTCTTGTGCCATAGCTGAATCTTCGACATAGGTTTTTATGGATGACACATTTGTTGAACCACTTACAACCTCATCCTCAAGGATATACAAGCCTTGTTTCTTCACGCCTCTCAAGACTTCCTTCGAACCATTCATTACCCTTAGGATACTTTACTCTCCTTTGAAAACATATCCTTTCTTATCGAATTCACCAAGAGAAATCAAAATCCTCTTAATATCAGTTACATACCTATCATCAATCAATAGCCTTATTGACTCATCATGGAGCTTGAATCTCACAGATCCAATACCTACAATTTTTCTAGCTTTGTTGTTTCCCAACAAAACTGATCCACCATCTTGATCACATAATTCCTCAAACACGCCTTTGATTGGAGTCATGTGCCAAGTACATCCTGAATCCATAATCCACTCGTTGCTAGAGTCGCTGCTTGAAACCATCAGGACATCAGATGATTCATAACCATTTTACACAATGACTGCATTACCATTACCCTTTCCACCATGATTGTTCAATTGATCAGGGCATACTTTTCTTAAATTACCCTCTTCTTAAAATTATAACACTTAATAGTAGGAGCATTACCGCCATAAGAGTTGTGTATAACTTTTCCCTTTTTTTTCTCAAACCTACCATCTTTCTTCAAGAAATTCCCCTTAACGCACAAACCTTCACCAACAGAAGATGGTTTTTCCTCCTTTCGTTCGTTCAAATCTTTAGAGTATATAGCAGATTGAAGATCTTCAAAGGTCAATGAATCTCTCCCATACAAGATAGTTTATTTGAAATGAGCGTGAGACATAGGTAAAGAACACAATAACAGCAACGCTTGATCTTCATCATCAATCTTGACCTCGATATTCTCAAGATCAAGACTGAACTTGTTAAACATATCCAGCTGCTCAGCCAATGCTTTGTCTTCGTTCATCTTGAATGAATACAAAGCTTACTTCAGGATGAGACGATTAACCAATGATTTGGTCATGTACAAACCTTCAAGTTTTGTTCATACACCAGTTGTAGTTTTCTCCTTTGAAATCTTTCGAAGAACCTTATCACCAAGGCTCAATGCAATGACACTGTGAGCTTTTTCGATCATCGTTGTCTTCTCCTTCTTCGGTAGGGCAATGTCCATCTTCTCCGATCCTTTCAACGGTTCTAACAAAACCTGTTGAAGAAGAAGGGCTTCCATCTTCAAGCGCCACAAACAGAAATCATTCACATCAGTGAATTTCTCAATCTTATACTTTGTTGACGACATCTTCTCCTCCACGCTCACCGCTACAGTTTGTTGTGAAATGATATCGTCAATAACCGAACAAAGCTATGAGATAAAAATTGAGTTTCTTGATCAAACACAAGAAATCCTATTAGGTTTTACAAAAGAGAGAGAAGAAGGAAGAAGGAGAATAAGAATTGGTTAAAACTGTTTTACTATTCACTTTCTCAATAAGGGTTTAAAGATTACAAGTGAATAACAAAAATTAATGTCTCAACAACCTGAGAGAATTAGTCTATTTATAGACTACTAAGCTAGCTTAGGCTACAAGCTAACTTAACAATTGAGCTTACAAGTAAGGTCAAATTCGACATACTAACTGAAACACAAAACTAACATATTTTGACAGCATTCTTGTACAGATTTCGACTATAGCATGCACAACTTGTGTCGAACCATGAAGTTACCCTTGTCGATACTAGAGTTCGATTCAAATATCACACTAACTACTTTGAATTATATATATATATATATATATATATATATATATATATATATATATATATATTATCGGCTAAAGTACAAGAATTTAGAAAACAGGCAGAAGGAGTACTAAATCCATGAGCAAAACCCACAGAAAATACAAGCATTAACTTTAATCATGGTATTTTTATACGTTTGGCTCGCATATTTTAGACACTGTAAGGTTTGTCCAAGAATTTTATTTTATGTAAACCATTGTTTTTCTTCAACTATTTTTATTATTAATACATTTTATTAGTGAGAAAATTATTTGTTGGTTGGATGGGGTGCCAACATATTCTCGTTGGCATAAATCCTTTGATTCACATTGATATATAAAATAGATTAGGATTTAAACAATGACGTTATATTTTCTTTTGAGAAAAGGGGTAAAGCATTCGTCATAAAATAAGTATATTGATATACAAAATAATGTGCACTATGACTATTATTATATTACTAACAATTACTATCATTAAAATAACCCCTTTCGATTTTCAAAGGTTGAAAACATAGTTTAAAAATATTAAATTCTAGTGATTAGCAATTTTTTTACATTACCATTTTAATAAATATGTTTAAGAGAAACACACAACATTCTATTTGTTGCGTGTAAAGAGAGAAAAATATGACTAAAACTCATATGATTGTGTATATTATGGTTTCATTTCTCTTTCTATTTCTATTTGCAAGGAATAATGGCGCCCGTAATTTATTTTCTTGTCATTTTCAAATTTCCTTCTATAAATTTTTATCTTTTGTATTATGTTAAGTAATATTATTTTACTATGTTTTTTCATTACAGCACCAGCAGCACTTGATTGTATAACAGATGCTGATTGTCCAAATAGAACTCAAGTTTTCAAGTATAAGTGCATTAACAAAAAATGTAGACGTACTAGAGTGACATCAATCACTCTACTATAAGATAAACTTGATGAATTAAAAAAGCCTCTAAGTAAATTAAATAAAAAATGATGAATAAGTTCTACATGTATACCGAAGTTATCGTCATGTAATAAACTATATTTGTATCTACTAAGATTGTATTGTAATCAATAGTAATGTTTAGTTATATTTTTACCACCCTTGCAATTATAGCTTTGACTCTAAGATCTTAGAAATGAATGGATTTCTTTTTATCTATCGACATGGCAACTAATTAAGGCATATAATAAGATATTAAATTAATTATAATATATATAATTAAGATTATACATAAATAGCAAACAAACAGACAATAAGTTGCATTGCTATCTCTTTTTAGATGACAAAATACATCCTCTTAAAAATTACATTGATTGTCCTAGGTGACACAACATTGCTATGCATGAGTCTTTGCACTTTCTGTAAAAAATCAACTGCTCTTTCGCTACTACCTACTAGGTGTTTGATAAAACTTTTCAACTATAATTAATTTGCATTGAGTAGGGGAGAAGCACATTTTTGCTTATCTTATGATTTCTACTAAAAAAGGAGGTTTGCATTGTCCATTACGGGAGTTCCATTGTTGCCCTGATGGAAAGGATGGGAGCAAAGGTATTTCTCGTATGGTGTCTCATCTTAAGACGTGACATATATGCAAAGACGAACGCAAAATCACAATTCGAGAAGTTATTCATAGTGATCCAGATTTGTTTACAACATTCTAGGAGACTTTAAGAGGAGTTGGGCAATAGATATGTTGAAGGTGCATGAGCATTCATTCCATGAGTCGGGCATGTCATCGTCCTGATGGTCTGGTTCATGTTACTCTTGGACATGGGAGGTCTGAAGTGACATTATGGGTATTGTTAAACCATCTGCAATAGACTTTGATAACAGTCATGCAAATGAGGGGATTGTATTGGACGCAAGGTTCTTAAAGCGAGTCTTCACAACAATTATCTTCACTATAAAGAGCGTACTTCTTAAACGTCGTCTTGCTTTCTCATAGGCATTGAAAGATGTGCTCCTCAAGGTGGTTGCTGAGTCAAGATTTGTAGGTGCTTAGGGTTAGGTTGTTACTTCTTTCTTGTTGCACTTTACATATTGTCAAGCCTTAGAATAGGCGGGATCACATGTCTAGAAATCGAAAATCCTTGCAACATCACATTTTGGAATTCTTATTAGAGGGATGCAGCCGGTCTTTCCAAGTTAGTTAATAGTGTGTTTAGAAGCTATGAGCAAAATAAGTTGAGCAATGAGGGAGTTCATATTGAGGAGAAAGATGCAAACGTGAGCTCTAATGTCAAGCAATGCCTTCGTAAGGTTGCAGATGGTCACTTCACAACGGTTATGAAAGTGTTGGGATCTTCTGGTGTTGCTCCTTATAATGCACATATTATGAATGCTTTGGAGGCTAAACACTCGTAAAACCACCCCCTCTATGTCGACCACTTTGTTTTCTAAAGCTCCTTTATTGGTTGAAGTTGATATTGTCTTTAAGTGCATCAAGTCATTTCCCAAAGGGATTTCATGTGGTAGAGAAAATTTACGAGCTCAACATTTATTAGAGGCAATGTGTGGATAAGGCTATGTTGTGTCTAGATATCTCTTATGTGCAATCACTTTAGTTGTTAACCTATGGTTGAGAGGGAGATGCCAGATGAGTTTCACAGAGTTTGTTACCTCAGCACCTTTGACATCTTTATTAAATCCCGATGGTCGCATACAATCAATTGTTATGGGTTCTATTGGGAGACTGTTGGTATCCAAGGGTGCAATGAATAGGTCAATAATGATGTGGCACGATATCTTAATGAATTCCAGTTTGGCATCGGGGTATCACGTGGTGTTGAGGCCATTTTGAACAGTGCCAACAGGGTGTTAAGCAAGCGACACGGAGATGGCTCTGTGACTATGATCGTAGTAGATTTCACGAATGCTTTCAACATGGTAGATCAATCATCCATTATGCGAGAGGTGAGGGTGAGATGCCCATCTATTTCCTTGTGGGTTGAATTTCTCTACGGTCAGTCAGCATTTTTATACCTTGGGGATGGGTATATAATGTTAACCACTAGAGTACAACACAGTGAGCCGTTAGGACCACTCCATTTTGCCCTTGTGTTAAGCCCATTTATTCACCAGATCAGTGACAAATGTAAGCTTCTCCTTCATTCCTAGTACCTTGATGATAGGATCAATATAGGGGATTCAAAGGAGGTGGATAAATCCCCTGACATCATTCAAGATACAGGTCAAGAATTAGGTATCAAATTGAATATTCATAAGTTGAGATCTTTTGGCCTTCGTATGAATATAGTAAACTTCGTGGGTAGTTGTTTCCTTCAGACATTGGGAGGCCAATGTTGGGGATGAAGTTTCTTGGAGGGTATGTTAGTTGAGATGAAGGATTTGTCGAGGGGTTATCCATGAAGAGAGCGGTCAAGGCTATTTAGCTCATGCATCTTCTGCCATAACTAAGGGATCCTTATAGTGAGGTTTTTCTACTTCGTTATTGCATGGGTATCGCCAAACTCTATTTTGGCCTTAGTACATGTCAAACTAATTATATGGAGAAAGTAGTTATTTGGTTTGATAAAGAGTTGCGAAGGGCAGTTGAAGATTTAACATCCCAAATTTGATTAAAATATTTAATATTATTTGGATTTATTTTATTTAATTATTTGATTTTTGTGTGATTTAAAATAAATTATTTCATCATGTATTGTTAGGGTGTGGTAATAAAAGTAGGGTGTGATGAGACAGTAGAATAAATTAGAAAATAATTATAAAAATTTGAATTTTAATTATTATTATTAAACAAAATAAGAAAATTGGTGAAATATGATATTTGAGCCATTTGTGTGAATTGAGGAAAATATATGGCAAGAGGAGGGAAACTAGTAATGATTTAAGCAAAAACCATAATTTTGAAAAATATTGAGAATCATATAAATTCTAAGAGTTTGGGGAGAACTAGGTTTTTAGAGAATCTGACTGTATGTGAAATACGAAGCAAAGAAAAATAAGGCTTTTGGGAAGGAGAGATAGGTGAGAAGAGGAATCCATAGAAGTTGTTCAATTCATCATTGTTACTGGAAATCTAAGGTAAATGAGGGAGAAAGGGCTATCAATTTAGGTGTATTGCATGATGGGGTAGAGATTAGAAGTTCTTACTCTCATTAGGGTTCCTAGGTTTTCTTTGATGAATTGTTATATGATGAAATTTTGGATATTGTTGGTTAATTTTGTGTGTATTTTTGTTGCTATGACTAAATCTATGTTTGAAATATTATAAATATGCATGTATAAAATTCTTCCATTGATGAATGTTTGAATGCTTAAGTTGTGTTCATGATTGAGAATGAAATTATTGATGGATTACAATGAATCATGACGAAATAAGTGTTGTAACATGTGATGGTTGTGATAACAAGATTTCATTGTTTAATTCATGTTGGAGTTGATTAATTTTTGGGGAAAATTGGTTAGGTTCATGTATGGTGGTTTAGAGAGGAAGAAGATGATTAACATGTGTAAAAACTATTTTTTTTTTTTGTAAAATAACACATTACAATCGATTGAACCACCTGAAAAATTATTTTTTGTCAAGTCACTAGAAAAATGTCAGGGTTCGGGAGTCGCTTATGCAAAGGGAAGGTGTTAGCACCCCTCACGTCTGTTCTACTCAACGAGAACCATTAGGTTAGTTGTGCGTGTTAGTGTTAGTTTAAAAGTTAGGCTTCTCAAGTTATTAATAGGGAAAATAAAGGTCAAAAGGGTTTATTTTTTGATAGGGCAACAAAGAAAGGGACCTAAAAACATTTTTTTTTAATACTAGGGGACCTGACAAGATTTCGCAATCCTGCTCCTACGTATCTCAAAAGAGAAATCAAGGCACGTGTAGTTTTGGGTAGAAAATGTTTGTTTTTTGGTCTATTTTAGCAAAAGTTATCTTGTATTAATCGACGGAAAACATTGTTTTATCCAAAACAGGTGAGGAGCGGACATTTGCATCACATTGAATGGATTTACGAATCAACATTCAAGGGAAAACGTCATTTATCTCAACTCTATGATTGTGGATGAAGCATTGCTTAGCATCATCTTAAGACAAAATGCCTTTTGTTTTTGAAAAAAAAATTAGGATCACACGACAGCGAGAAAAAAAGAGTTAATATGTTGGATGTTTTGTTTGAATGACGATTACTCGAATGGTCAAGCAAGGTAACTCGTATCCAAATAATCGAAGGATCCAAACCATCTCCCTTTTCATCCTTAATTGCGAAAGGATTTAGTAATTTAGAGTATTTTAAGTGGATGACGAATACTCGAATGGTCGAGTAAGGCAACTCGTATCCAAGTATTCAGGAAAGGGAATAGAAGGCTCTAGACCACTTTATTTTTCATCAATTTATTAGGAAAATAGGTTTTGATTTGAATTGATTACGAAAAAGGTTTAAGGTGAATCAGTTTATAAGTTTTTAAGAGATGACAATTATTTGACTAATCGAGTAAGGCAGCTCATACCCAAACAATTGAGGAGAGGAACCGAGGGCTCCAGAACATCCCCTTTTCATCTTTAATGGAAAAATGTTTAAATATGATTAGGTATCTTGATTTAATTTGTATAAAATACTCGATGTTGATCGAGATTTGAATTTGCGTTTGAAAAGGAGTAGCGATTTCAAATGATTTGAAGGGAAGACCTACTTGGTGTTAGGTTAAGGTTTTAGCATTTTGAAAGGGCTTAAATACAAATTAAAGTTACTACTCACAAGATAAAAAATCTATAAAAAAAACAAGTCTATGCAAATAAAATGTGCTCATTGTAAGAAAGTCCAAGAGTAAGCTAATGAGTGTGTGCGAGACAAAATTCATTGTAAGAAAGCTCAAGAGTAAGCTATGTGAGGTTGATGGCAATGCTAAAAGCGATCGACTTACAAAGGCGTTAAAATGGGCTCGACATTGAATCGAGAATTATTTTATCTTTTTTAAAATGGTTTAATATGATTTTGTGAAAAAGAAACACTTGGTGTTTAACCAAGGTTTTTGAAAATGGAACTTGGTGTCGACCATGTACTTTGATTTATATTTGAAAGATTGATTTTATATTTTTTGTTCTTATTTAATTAGTTAATTATTCTACCTAAATAAGAACAACACGAACAAAGAGATAACACAAATACAAACAAGGGCGGGGGATACATTTCGACAATTGAGAAATATAAATAAAATGCAATAAAGCTAAAAATAATAATATTAAACAAGTTAAACAGAATAATTAATAAATGGAAAAATATCAATAAATAAGATATATAGATAATAGAAACACACTATAAACTTAACAAAATATTAAAAGAATTTTTTAGATTTTTAAATTAATATTATTATATTTTAGATATTTTTTTTATATTTAGAAACTCGTATTATATATGTTATTTATATTTATATTTATTAAAGGAAAAAGAAAAGAAAATTAACCTAAGTATCTAAAGGAATGAAAATCCTCTAAAGTGTATATATATATATATATATATATATATATATATATATATATATATATATATATATATATATATATATATATATATATATGGGAAAATAACCTTTTTCGTCCCTTAACTTTACACCAGAGTCCAATTTGGTCCCTTAACTTTAAAAAATGGCGAGTTCGTCCCTTAACTTTTTAAAATGTGTCACGTTTATCCTTCCGTTAGGTTCCGTTAGTCCTTTTTTAAAATAATTGTCCAGGTGGACGTTGTGTGGGTGACATGGAAAGAGAGTTTGAATGAACTCAAACAAGAGACTAAGATGAAGGAGAGAGAACTCAATGATGAGATGGCTAAGGTTCATGAGAGTACTACGACGCCACCCGCTTCTTGACATGATTAGAAGCCGTGGAAGGGTGTGTTTGAGTAGGTCATTCAAGGCAGAGGAAGGTACAGTTCCAAACACATTCAAAGAAACATGGGAGAATTTGGTAACAGATGCTGATGCTTTGAGGACTGAGACAACTTTGAGAGTTGTGCAGATGCTGAAACTAGCTCAAGCTCTTAACTTGTTTGGACAAGGATGCTGAGAGTGGAAATCAAGGAAGAAACTGAATCATCATGAGAATTTTTTAAGGCTTTTTTCTGTAAAGTGTTTTTGGTTTTCCTTCATGCTTTTATCTTTCTATTTATTTATATATATTTTAAATAGTTTGTGTTGTGTAACATATAAACCTTAGCAGTGATGATGTATGTGCATTGAGTATGTATTCAGGTTGTTTAGCCCTTATGATGTTTTCTTTTATGATATTAAGACATCTTTGTGAGTGAAAAACTTAGAAGCATAAGATGTAGAAAATTAAAAGAATCACATTTTCAATTTCCCATGGACTTAGAAATTTGCATCATAACATGTGTCTATTTTATGGTTTCCTCAACTCAACACAAGGTTCATTCTTCACACAGAAGGGTAATATTAGATGCAAAATGCAAATGCAGAAGTCTCAAACATTGAATTGAAAATAAAGAACTTATATAAAGTGGAAAACATGATACAGAAGCTTATTCTTCACAGAATGCCTGTAAAATTAGAGAAGAAATGCAAAAACTATGTCAGAAAACAAAATGTCCAATTTGGAACAGCAGATCAAGTAAAGGCATGGTCATGGTGTGAAGAGGAACTTGGGTAGTTTGAATGGGGATATGATTCAGATTGTGAAAAAGTCATTATGATACAGTTGTGTCCACATTTCCATCTTTATCCAAAAACTTTTCATTTATTGATATCATAAATTTGGTTAGGTCTATATACCATCAGCACTCACTCACATTAATAAAATTCTTTTTTTTTTTTTGCCCTTGGAGTCTTTTATTTGTTGGTTGAACAAAATAAGTATAAGGAATCAGGCACGAGAACCTTAGCCACTAGAAAATCAGCCAATTCTCTCCCCAAAGCAGCTGTTTCTCTTGCTCTCAAGGAGATCCATGACTGAAATAATATTAACAACTTATTATAAGTTACCTACCACAATTATAGTGTTGTAAATTGCGAATCACAGAAAAAAGCGTTGTCTGAACAATAGCAGTTTGTCTGAACAAGGAGAAGAACTACCCAATTTCATGTTTCCCTAAACCCTAACTTTTAATTTTGAGAGAAATTGTAAAGAATGAAGATGAATTGTATTTTCCCTAAGAAAAAATTGGGGGAAACGAATGCAAACGAAACAAAGAAGGAAGAAGATGATATTCAAAGTCCATGTCACCTGCCACGTAACAAATACTAAACGAACATTTGACCAAACTAACGGTAAGGACTAACTTGGCACCATTTTAAAAGTTAAAGGACGAACTCGCCACTTTTTAAAGTTAAGGGACCAAATTGAACCCTGATGTAAAGTTAAGGGACGAAAAGGGTTATTTTGCATATATATATATATATATATATATATATATATATGGGTCATGCTAATACACACCCATGTAGGTGTGTATTAACAACATACACCATAGTGTATTTTTGTGTGGGGTCCATCATTTTTGAGTGGGACCCACATTAAAAAGATAAAGAAAAAATTAGAAAAAAATACACTTAGTGTATTTTGTGTGGGGCCCGCCAATTTTTGGTGTGTATTATCATTTTCATATATATATATATATATATATATATATATATATATATATATATATATATATATATATATATATATATATATTATTTAAGTTTGAGTTAAAATCTATTATATTTTTTTTAAGTTGCTAATAACAAAATAAAAATGAGAAAATATGATAATAATTAAATAGAATAATAATAATAATAATAAACTAAGAAATATTTTTTAATGTTTTTAATTTTAAAAACTAAAAAACTAAAATTATTTTTAACAAAACTAAACTAAATCTTCACTTAATTCACTTAATAAGAACCACATCAAAACATAAAACTAAAATAAAGGAAAAGAGGGAAAAATGGACCTGGTATGCTTAAAATACAATGGGGGCGGCCCAATAAAGATATGGGGCGCTGGGTCCAGCTTGGAGGAGGCGGGTCGGGTTATAACCCAGACCCAGTTCAACCATATAAACAAGAAGGAAAAAAACCCTAAGGAGCAAAGTACACAACCGTTCCTTTGTTTCTCAAATACATGCTTCCAACATCAAACTCAACTCAAGAGGAAGAACACGCATTCTCGGTGATGGTAACGAGATAATCAACCCATACATGATACAAATTCATCAGGCGATAAAACATAATGCAGCAACAACAAAAATAGGGCACAATGATAACATAGGTTAACAAATCAATAGAAACAACATAGTTCAATGCAAGTTAGTTGACAACTAAAGTTCAAGGCAAAAATAAAAAATGATTAGTAGACATTCATAACAATGAAGAGTAAAGAGTTTTCTTTTTTACCAAAACCGATCGAAGACTAGCAACGCTTCAAGTAAAATCTTTATTTCTTCCATCTCAATGAAATCCTGTGAGTGCTCTGCTATGTTTGCTGAGTGTTGGATCGGTTTCGAACACAGCCTCATTAGGCTTCTATTGCCACTAGGTTAGGTTTTTGTAATGTGGTTTTCAAAGTGATGCTTTTTCTTATGATTTTCGTCTCCTCTTGCTAAGTGTGTTCTCAATATGTGAATATGGTGATTTGCTAAGGCTGCTGGTTTTTTCGCATAGCTTTTTTCCACGCTCTTCTTGTTGATGAATTTATAAAGTGGAGAACTAGGATTTGTGGTCCTTGTATCTGATGCAAGATGGATAACAAAATAATGATGCTAAACTCACTTTCTATGATGCAAATTTTGTCGCTATATTGTTGTTTATGATAACCTGCTTTTCACTTTTGTTTTGACTCCTTTTTTTTTCCTTATTCCTATAACTATGCTAAACCGATTGCTCTTCTATTTTGTACATGACCAAACTTCTGACATGTAAAAGATGCCTTCTCACGCATGAAACAGCATGGTAAAACCAAACTGCAAGCTTTGAGAGGTCCCCACATGGAAGTGTTTTTTATGACTTATTCAATTTTGTAAAATAGTACTTGAAACTCTTTTCTTTCTTTTTTTAATTATTATTTTTTACTTATTCAATTGTTGTAAAGTAAAACTTGATGTAAAAAATAATAAATAGAAATTCATTTTTTATAGACAAAGGTTCATGACTTTATAATATTTTTTAATTCCTATTATTATTATTAATATCATTTCCAATCGATCTATAAATATTTGTTTGAGAGAAACTAATAATAATAAGAACAACAAAAATAAAAACAAAACCATATGACACTTTAACCTATTTTTGAAATAAAATGCAATGACATGGCCCTAATTAATTGAAACTAAACCCTTGATGAAAAATCTCTAAACACCCATGCTAACCAACACTTAAAGTAATGTAATATAAGTTTCAATTATGGGCATGGATGATAGAAAAATGTATGCAAAACAAATGTATGAATGATGTAACACTCCATTTCCACCCATCGAATAATATAAAATCAGAGTTACAAAGTTTTAACGTACATATGGAACGTTACACTTTCTACTTAAAACAACGACAATTAATCACTTGGAAAACAGATACATAACACATAATTTCGGATGAACCAATAACAACCTGCTCAGTCTTTAAAAATAAAACAGTTGTCATTACTACGCAGCGGATTCACAAAAATTCAACTTTAATGACATATCATCTTTGTCCACTTATAACAACTTCAAAACAAAAAGTTTTTAATGAAAACAACTTAAAATTCAGCAACAATACTAAAATCAACAATAAAGGAAACATGCGTTCATCCCCCCGAGTGTTACGTATCAGAGCGACGACACCGACTCGAACTAATGAAGGTAGACAGCGTTCATTCTGGATTACCTGCAGGATGGCGTATAAACCATCACCAAACACATAAGGGGTGAGATATCAAACAATATAATCGGGTATATGATAAATAATATATTAGATCAGATTATATAAAATCACCACTTCACAACATTACCATCAACATCAATCAACAACACAACAACAATTTATGCAACATGGAATGCGACTTATAATATGCACATGCATGTGATACTATTGGAGCAGAACTCCCAACTTAAAAATTTGCCAGTTAATAGAGGCGTCAACAAGGCATAAGCCTTCAACTTAATTTGCCAATCCAGGCCAACTTACCGAGCATCAGCTCCAACTTGATATGCTATGTATGCAACAACATTATGAACACACCAGCAACTACAACAACAATTATTACCACAATTCAACTTTGGCATTAAGCCAACAACTTAATTCTTGCCAATAATTAGCGGCAATGCAACAAAATTCAAACCTGCAACTTTATAATTAACCACAACAATACCACCGCAACTTACACCATACTCTGTATCATCCAAATTATATTACAAACGTTCCTCGAAATTATTCGGACAGTGCTACTAAAACCGGTTAATTATTCTTCTGCTAAAATTACTAATGTTTCTACTCTGCCTTAATGTTATTAGGACTATTCTGGTACTGTTATTATACAAGTTCTGCTATGTTTACTCACTATACTGCTAGATTATTCTTCTATTAATTTATCATTGTTACTGCTACTAGAATACTACCTGCTAGTTCATGCCTTTGCTGTCATTTTTCTATTAACTTAAGCTAATAGTGGCTACGTTATTTTCCTGCTAATTCACTAGTTCTGCTTTCTAGTATCAACCCTGTTATTTTAATGTTACTAACATATTTCTGTCATTATTAATATTTCTGCTAATCATAAACACCCACAAGTGGCTTGCGTCACTTCCTCACACACACACAAGTGGCTTGCGCCACTTCCTCACACACACACAAGTCCAAAATAATTCCGAACACAGACCCAAACAACACATAATTTTTAGCAACATTAATTTTTTTCACAGAACCCATAATTTTTCAGAGATAACAACCAGATATGGAAACAACAGGAATTCGGTATATTTCTCGACACAATTTACACACAGTGACCATTTTATACAAACCCAAATCCCACATACTATTCATCAACTACCCTATTATAGAGTCACAACCCCACCCTTACCTTGGATTGAAGGTTGCTCTACTCTCTTATTGGATTCTCGCTCTTGCAGCCTCTACGTATTCTCTTTCAAACCCTTGTTCCTTTTTCTGCCAAACACCTACTTGTTCTTACTGCTATATTCTTTCTTTCTCATAATTCTAAATACCTAATATAATAACACTATTATTCTATTTGTCTTATTGGGCCTCATTTCTACACCCTAACTATTACTACTTCTAATCATCAAAGCCCAAATAATATAATCTAGTATTATTTCTAATACTATATCTACAACTTAATCAACTTAATTAATCAACTAACAACAACACAACTTAAATCAATATTCTGTAATTTCCAAAATTATTCGGAAAATATTCGAAAATATTTAATTAAATAAATAATTAAATATCGGGCAGAATATTTTCTTCCTAAAAAATTTACCTTGTTCAAACAACTCGGGATAGGATTCCCGCATCTTGCTTTCCAACTCCCACGTCATACTTTCTCCGGCAACTCCTAACCAGACTACTTTTACCAACGCAATCTCCTTGCTTCTTAGAGTCTTCATTTCACGATCTGTGATCCGTACAGGCATCGTTTCCATAGTATGATTATCCCGTACTTGCACATCATCCATATGAATTACATGAGATGGATCTGGAACATACTTCTGGAGTTGTGACACATGAAACACATCATGTAAATTCAAAAGATTAGGCGGTAAATCCACTCTATAAGCAACATTTCCAACTCTGTCCGAAATCTGATACGGACCAATAAAACGAGGAGTGAGCTTCTTAGACTTCAATGCACGCCCAACACCTGTCATAGGTGTAACTCTAAAAAACACATGGTCACCTGCTTGAAATTCTAAATCTTTCCTTCGCTTGTCATGATAACTCTTCTGCCTACTTTGGGAAGATTTCATCTTTTCTCGGATTAACTTCACCTTCTCAGTAGTCTCTCGAACAATTTCAGGTCCAAGCACTACACTTTCTCCAGATTCATGCCAACATAAAGGAGTCCTACATCTCCGACCATATAACGCTTCAAAAGGTGCCATTCCAATACTGGAATGGTAACTGTTATTATAAGTGAACTCGATCAATGGAAGACAAGTATCCCACAAACCTCCCTGCTCAAGAACACATGCTCTCAACCAATCCTCCAACGACTGAATAGTCCTCTCAGTTTGACCATCCGTATGAGGGTGATACGCTGAACTCAACCTCAACTTAGAACCCAACGCCTCTTGCAAACTCTTCCAAAAATCAGAAGTAAACCTCAGATCTCTATCCGACACAATACACAGAGGAACACCATGCAGCTTTACAATTAAACTAGTATAAATCTCCGCCAACTTCGATACTGGAAAACTGATGTTAATAGGAATAAAATGAGCCGAATTCGTAAGCCTATCAACAATCACCCAAATTGAATCATGTCCTCTTGAAGTATTAGGTAATCCCGTCAGAAAGTCCATTGAAATGCTATCCCATTTCCATTCTGGAACTTCTAACGGTTGCATCAACCCTGCAGGCTTCTGATATTCAACTTTCGACTTCTGACAAGTTAAACATGCGTACACAAATCGAGCTACATCACGCTTCATCCCAGGCCACCAAAATAATTTCTTCAAGTCTTGATACATTTTTGTAGCTCCCAGATGAATACTCAAATTGCTTCTATGACTTTCCTAGAGAATTGCTTTCTTCATCTCCGCATCTTCAGGAATACAAATTCGATTTTAGAATCTCAAAACACCTTGCGCATCTAACTTGAAATCATCATTCTCAGACTGATCGATCCCAACCATCGAATCTACCAGTTTCACGTCTAACTTCTGAGCTTCCTTGATACTTTCCAGAAAATCATTGTTAATCTTCAGCATTCCCAACATCACACTCTGCGGTGTCACTTCGCAAACTAAGCTCATATCTCTGAACTGCTCAATTAATTCCAATTCTATAACCATCATCGTCGACATATGCAAAGTTTTCTGACTTAGGGCATCAGCCACAACATTAGTGTAACACCTCAAAATTTGCCTTGTTGTTTTTAGATAACTGTCTTAGGTTTCTTTTCATTTCTTGCATTTGCATTGTGCATAGCATTTGGTTCTTAGCACGGGATCAAGGTATTTGGTTCAACTCAAGGGCAAAAGCTTCTTATGAGCTCCATAAGCTCCTCACATCCTTATATGGTGGCCCAAGGGTATTTCAATGAGGGATTCTCCAAGTGGTTATATCAAGGGTTGGTGTCCTTACACTGATGACCAAAACTAGGGTTTCATGGTTAAGGGTCCTAAGCTCAAGGAGTTGATTCAAACCTTTCACCAAGGTTCTCCATATGTCAAAACAAGTCTAAGGATGGATTTTGAGCCAAAAATTCACCATGGAAGACCTCAGATGATTCAGTAGCTTACAGATGAAGTAATCAGTCAAACTGGTCAACTGAAAAGTCAAACTAAGGTTTTGAGAGGTCCTCATCATGGTAATCAAGTCAAGAGACCTTTATTTGGTCTATGGAAGGCTTTCATGATCACAATTTGCAAGAATCAAGCTTTGGTAAAAAGTTGCTAAATTGGGAAAGTGACTTGTAATTTCAAGTTACTATTTTTGGCATATTTTCAACCAACTTTAACCAAACTTTTCATGATCAACAATGCTTCAAACGAATTTTTTCCCAACACCAAAGTTGTAGATCTCTTTCTCCTCTTTCCAAAGAGTGGTGGATCATGATCATATCATTTTTGGATCAAGAGTTATGGGCATTTGAAGTTAGAGGGCATTTGGTGTTCCACCATGCATACCATTTTGACATAACTTGCAAGTTGCATTTTAACTCACCAATATGGCTTCTAATTGTTCAGTTCACCTCACCACACTCCATTGCACCTCACTTAGCATCATTTTGAGCTAGGAATTGAATGAATCTGTGGATTACATAGTCATAATTCATCATTATGCAATTTTGCAAGTTCATTTGGAATTCATAATTCAGTTACTCTCCAGCCCCAAGATCAATCCAAAGGTGGTCCTTGTATCAAAAGGAAAACAATCATGCACTTTTCATGAAGAATGCACGAGCCAAATACCTCATGTGCACAAACTTGCAAATTTGCAAAACAGCCCAAAACTCATTGCTCTCAAGTCCTTGAAGATTAAAACCCTAAACAGTAGCATTGGCACACTATATAAGCTAACTCACACGAATTTCTCAGCAGCTACTATTCATTTTCATCACTTTTCAAAGTTTTACTCTCAAGTTTCTCTCCTTCGATTCTCCCAATCCTTCAAGGTTCCTCCATTTTTCTTGGTTGGTTTAGGATCAGTGAAGCACAAGGAAGAGAAATCCACCACTGTTTTGAGGTTTAAGCAAGGAATTCATCAAGTTGAGTTCAGAGCTTCAACTTTCGGATTCAAGGATTCAGGCTAGTTTGAAGGTCTAATTGCATTTATTTTGCAATTAGACGGTTGAAAGAGTTGATCTGCAGCTTATCTTGGAGTTTCTTGACGTATTTCCATTTCTGCAAATCTCAGATCGTTGACTTTGCTTCGTTTGACTTTGAATGGGAGCCTGTGGATCTGGATACTTTCCCTTGTTTGACTCAATCTGAGCCGTTCGCTGATTCTGAATGTTGGAAAGCGCTTGGGCCTTTTTGCTGTTTGCACCCCTCGTTTCTGAGCCCATGATCATTTGAACGCGTTTGGGTTCCTTTTTGCACCCCTGGCTTCATTTCATTTCCTTTTTATTTTCTATTTTCATACCATTTCATAATTAATTGTTAAAAATACTTGCATGTGCTAAAAAATTCCAAAAAAATTCATCATCCCTTCTCATTATTAAAATTAATTTTTCACATTTTATTTTATTATTTTTGCATTAAATTTGCATTAAATATTAATTTTCCAAATTAATTTGCCTCATTTGCACTTCATATTGCATACTTCATGTTGCATTTTTTATTTCTCTCATTTGGAAAGTGATTTGATCCTGATTCTTTTTGGGTTGTGTTCATAACATGTTGAAGTATTTTTGAGATTTTTGGTATGATTTTTAGGTCCTTTTTGGATGACTTTTGATGTGTTGCTTTGAGCATGAATGTATGAAATCCTATTGATGCTTTGACCTAATTGTTGATTGACTTTGGTTCTGATTCATTGCTTGTGGATTTGATATGTCAATTATACATGTTTGAGATGCTTGAATACTGAATGGCATAATTTTTGAGGCATGTTTGTTATTTCTTTGAAGCATGAGCTTTAACTTGTCCAATTTGTGAATATATGCTTCATGTTTGGTTTGCTTGGTCATGAAGGCACTTGTGCCACAATTTTAGGTCTTGTTGAAGGATTGATAGCATGTTAATTGACTTCTGGTTGTGATATTTGAATCTCATCTTTGCATGTTTGATGTTTGCCTTTCACTTTAAGTCATTTGTTTCACAAGTATGAATCATGTTTCACTTCACTTCACTTCACTTCTTCTTTGCTTCCTAATTGATTGTGAAAGTGTTTGTGTGACTTGAATGTTGTTTGAAGATCATGTTTAGGCACATATTTAGGATTGTGTCACTTCTGGACTTGGTTTACTTTGTGAAATTTTGACTTGGTTGCTTTACATGATCACTTCTTTTCATCTCACTCCTTCTTTAATGACTTGAATGGTACTTGAGTGACTTCTCCCTTTTCTTTTTGACTAATTGTGCATGATTAATAGTAGAGGTCAGTAGGACCATTAGGTTCTGAACTTGATGTTTGATTTACTTTAGAACTTGTTTCTTTATGGCCTTATGCTTGTTTGAGTTTCATTTTGTCATATGTGAATACTTCTAACATTTTCAGGGGCAAATGGTAAGTTGTTTGAATGTGGATATGCTTCCACATTTTACTTTCTTCCTTTACCTTTTAACTTTCATACTTGTGTTTGAAGTGAGCTTAGGCCACTTGTGTTTCACTTCTCTTTCTCCTCCTTCTCTTCCACTCTTTTCATCCCTCGAGTCGCAAGACTTGTTTAAGTCTTGGATTCTCTCCCTTTAGAGCTACCTAGTCCAACTTAATTTTCGATTAAGCTTGGAGTAGGATTAGCATTAGGTTAGGCAGTCGTCTCTCCTAAACCTCACTAACCATAGGACATCCATGCATGATAACATTAGGACTCTTAGTTTCCCTGTAGAGTTTCCTTTTGTGTCGCTTCTCTTCTCATCTCAAACTTCTTGAACACACTTAATAAAATATAATGTATATTGCGCTCGAGCCTTAAGTGTAGGAAGTGAAGAACGAGGGGTCTCCTCTCCTCTTCTAGGGTGTTTAGCATACGTCTCATTCGGGGGCGATCATGCGACTCACTCGTTCCCGCATGGTAGACTTTGGTGCAATGTAAGTTACGAACTAACTCAAAACACTTCTGTCTAAAAAACACCAAACAAATTCAATCTTTTTATCCTTCGGGATTGTTGGGTTTCAAACTTCATTTTCAGAAAAGAGCTCGTCGCTCACGTAAAAAACACTTACCTACCCGTGGTCGTACCCACGAACTACGTCAGCTCTGATTCCTCTCTCTCGTCCGATTGAGGATACGTAGGCACAAGACAGCGATTGTCTTGGCGAGCAACCTCCCCCCCAGTTCCCGTCCGAACTACGTTGACTCTGACTTTCCCATTGCACTGAGGGAGTACGTAGGCCTAGGACAACGATACTGTCCTATCGAGTCACTTCTTTTTCTTTTCTCCTTCGTTTCTCCGTTCTTTCCGTTCCCGTTTCTTCGCCGGTCCAGTAGCAGTGGAGTTCCAGATGACGACACCCTTTGATGCAGACTACAAGCGTGGATCCCATCGAGTACGATGGACGTGTTGGGTGCTAACACCTTCCCTTCGCGTAACCGACTCCCGTACCCGTTCTCTTGGTCGCGAGACCATGTCCTTTCCCTTCTTCCAGGTTTACGCAGTGTTTCCTTTCCCTCTCTTGGGATAAATACACTTTGCTGGCGACTCTGTGTCTTTGGCGCCACTCTCGCGTTTGTACCGTTGGATGCGAATCTTTCGGGAGCGACAATTAGCTTTACCTGGATGATATTTCAAACCGAAATTATAATCTTTTAATAATTCCAACCATCTTCATTGTCTCATATTTAATTCCTTCTGATCAAATAAATACTTTAAACTCTTATGGTCACTAAACACTTCAAATCTAGAACCATAAAGATAATGCCTCCAAATCTTTAGCACAAAAACAACTGCAGCAAGTTCTAAATCATGCGTAGGATAGTTCTTTTCATGAGTTCTCAACTGCCTCGATGCATAAGCAACTACCTTATCATTCTGCATAAGCACACCTCCTAAACCCATCTTAGAAGCATCACAATATACCACAAAAGGTTCTCCTGAATTAGGTAATGTCAAAATCGGAGCCGATGTCAATCTATTCTTCAATTCCGTAAAACTTTCTTCACATTGAATGTCCCACACAAAAGCTCTACTTTTACAAGTCAACTTAGTCAACGGAAGTGCTAACTTAGAAAATCCTTCGATAAACCTTCGGTAATAACCGGCTAGTCCCAAAAAGCTTCTAATCTCGGTAGCCGACTTTGGAGTTTCCCATTGCAACACAACATCTACTTTAGATGGATCCACAACAATGCCACTACCTGAAATGACATGACCAAGAAAACTAACCTCCTTTAACCAAAATTCACATTTAGATAACTTTGCATATAACTTCTTCTCTTTCAAAACTTGCAATACTAGTCTTAAGTGTTCTGCATGCTCTGTTTCTGATTTAGAGTAAATCAATATATCATCAATGAACACCACCACAAACCGATCCAAATAAGTATGAAAGATACGGTTCATGTACTCCATGAATACTCCCGGTGCATTAGTAACACCGAAAGGCATCACCGAATACTCATAATGTCCATAACGCGTTCTGAACGCCGTCTTCTGGATATCTTCATCTTTCACTTTAATCTGATGATAGCCCGACCTCAAATCAATCTTGCTAAACATATGAACACCTACCAATTGATTCATCAAGTCATCTATTCTCGGAAGCGGATACTTGTTCTTAATCATCACTTTATTTAATTGTCTATAATCAAAACAGAGCCTCATACTTCCATCTTTCTTCTTTACTAACAACACTGGAGCTCCCCACGGCGATACACTTGGCCTCACAAACTTCTTTTCAAGCAAATCCTCTAATTGTTTCTTTAATTCTGACAATTCAGATGCAGACATCCTGTATGGTGCCATAGAAACAGGTCTGGTACCAGGTACAAGGTCAATTGCAAATTCCACTTCTCTTTTTGGTGGTACATCAGGAATTTCATCAGGGAAAACTTCAGGAAATTCACGCACCACTTGCAACTCCTCAATTACAGCTCGGCTCTCAATAGATAACGACGCCATCAACGAGAACATCTGAGCTTCTTCTTACATTAACTGCTGTAACTGCCTAAAAGAAAACAAACCAGCTTCTTCCTCTTCAGGAGTAGAAAATCTCACTGACTTGTTATAACAATTGATATGAACATAGTTATATTCTAACCAGTTCATTCCTAAGATTACATCCATCCCAGTTAACGGCAAACACACCAAATCAACAGTAAAGTCTCTGTCGAAGATTGACAAAGGACACTTTAAACACACAAGAGAAGTAGTCACCGATCCCTTATCCGGAATCTCGACGACCATTTCTCCATTCATAGAAGACAACATAAGACCCAATCTTTCAACACATTCAGCAGCAATAAAGCAATGAGTAGCACCAGTATCAATCATAGTGATTAAAGGAGTACTATTACTGAAACATGTACCTCTGATGAGTCTGTCCTCATTAGTTGTCTGAGTCCCAGCCAAAGCAAACACTTTCCCACCGGTTTGCGCCTTCTTTGGTTTCTGACACTGACTACCAATGTGTCCTTCTTCACGACAGTTAAAACAAATCATCTCTTTATGCTTGCACTCAGATATTGCATGCCCACTCTTACCACAACGGAAACACCTCTTCACCTCAGCAGTACACACATTACTCTCTTGACCAGGTTTCCCACATTTGAAACAAACTATGCCAGCAGGACCATCTCCCCCACCAGTCCTCTTACCATCAGCCACTTTCTATTTACCTTTTCCAGCTGGAGCATCATAAGGTTTCCCACGATTCTGTTGGTGCTTGCTCTTCCTCTCATTAATGATCTTATAATGAACATTGTTATCCTCTTCATAAATTCTGCAACTATCAATCAAATCAGAGAAGACACGAATCTTTTGATATCCAATTGCCTTCTTGATCTCTGGGCGCAACCCACTCTCAAACTTGATGCATTTTTAAAACTCAGCATTATCCCCGTTATAGTGCGGATAAAACTTAGCCAACTCAACAAACTTTGCAGCATATTCAGTAACCGACATATTTCCTTGCTTCAGCTCAAGAAACTCGATTTCCTTCTTACCACGAACATCCTCTGGATAATACTTCCTCAGGAACTCCCTTCGGAACACAGCCCAAGTAATACCTTCACCTGCAGCTTCCAACCTTTGACGAGTCTCTAGCCACCAGTCATCAGCCTCGACTGCTAGCATATGAGTCCCATATCGAACCTTCTGCGCTGGAGTGCAGTCCATCACATGGAAGATTCTCTCCATCTCTTTCAACCAATCCAACGCTCCATCAGGATCATACTTGCCCTTGAAGGTAGGCGGATTCTCCCTCTGAAAAGTTGCTAAACTACGAGATCCAGCATTCTCGTCAGCGTTCGGCTGATTCTGCAAAGCCTGAGCCATTGCTTCCAACATAGCAGCAATTGCAGCATCATTCCTTCCAGCCATCTCAACTTATCACTACAACATAAACAAGGTTAGAACTAATTAATAATACTTGATTGTTAAACAAAACTACGACTCGACAACTTGGTCGGACGGACCGACCAGCTCTGATACCACTAATGTAACACCCCATTTCCACCCATCGAATAATATAAAATCAGAGTTACAAAGTTTCAACGTACATATGGAATGTTACACTTTCTACTTAAAACAACGACAATTAATCACCTGGAAAACAGATACATAACACATAATTTCGGATGAACCGATAACAACCTGCTCAGTCTTTAAAAATAAAACAGTTGTCATTACTACGCAGCAGATTCACAAAAATTCAACTTTAATGACATATAATCTTTGTCCACTTAAAACAACTTCAAAACAAAAAGTCTTTAATGAAAACAACTTAAAATTCAGCAACAATACTAAAATCAACAATAAAGGAAACTTGCGTTCATCCCCCCGAGTGTTACGTATCAGAGCGACTACACCGACTCGAACTAATGAAGGTAGACAGCCTTCACTCTGGATTACCTGCAGGATGGCGTATAAACCATCACCAAACACAGAAGGGGTGAGATATCAAACAATATAATTGGGTATATGATAAACAATATATTAGATCAGATTATATAAAATCACCACTTCACAACATTACCATCAACATTAATCAACAACACAACAACAATTTATGCAACATGGAATGCGACTTATAATATGCACATGCATGTGGTACCATTGGAGCAGAACTCCCAACTTAAAAATCTTCCAATTAATAGAGGCGTCAACAAGGCATAAGCCTTCAACTTAATTTTCCAATCCAGGCCAACTTACCGAGCATCAGCTCCAACTTGATATGCTATGTATGCAACAACATTATGAACACACCATCAACTACAACAACAATTACAACCACAATTCAACTTTGGCATTAAGCCAACAACTTAATTCTTGCCAATAATTAGAGGCAATGCAACAAAATTCACACCTGCAACTTTATAATTAACCACAACAATACCACCGCAACTTACACCATACTCCGTATCATCCAAATTATATTACAAACGTTCCTCGAAATTATCCGGACAGTGCTACTAAAACATGTTAATTATTCTTCTGCTAAAATTACTAATGTTTCTACTCTGCCTTAATGTTATTAGGACTATTCTAGTACTGTTATTATACAAGTTCTGCTATGTTTACTCATTATACTGCTAGATTATTCTTCTACTAATTATCATTGTTACCGCTACTGGAATACTACATGCTAGTTCATGCCTTTGCTGTCATTCTTCTATTAACTGAAGCTAATAGTGGCTACGTTATTTTCCTGCTAATTCACTAGTTCTGCTTTCTAGTATCAACCCTGTTATTTTAATGTTACTAACATATTTATGTCATTATTGTTGTTGTTGTTGTTGTTGTTGTTGTTGTTGTTGTTGTTGTTGTTGTTGTTGTTGTTGTTGTTGTTGTTGTTGTTGTTGTTGTTGTTGTTGTTGTTGTTGTTGTTGTTGTTGTTGTTGTTGTTGTTGTTGTTGTTGTTGTTGTTGTTGTTGTTGTTGTTGTTGTTGTTGTTGTTGTTGTTGTTGTTGTTGTTGTTGTTGTTGTTGTTGTTGTTGTTGTTGTTGTTGTTGTTGTTGTTGTTGTTGTTGTTGTTGTTGTTGTTGTTGTTGTTGTTGTTGTTGTTGTTGTTGTTGTTGTTGTTGTTGTTGTTGTTGTTGTTGTTGTTGTTGTTGTTGTTGTTGTTGTTGTTGTTGTTGTTGTTGTTGTTGTTGTTGTTGTTGTTGTTGTTGTTGTTGTTGTTGTTGTTGTTGTTGTTGTTGTTGTTGTTGTTGTTGTTGTTGTTGTTGTTGTTGTTGTTGTTGTTGTTGTTGTTGTTGTTGTTGTTGTTGTTGTTGTTGTTGTTGTTGTTGTTGTTGTTGTTGTTGTTGTTGTTGTTGTTGTTGTTGTTGTTGTTGTTGTTGTTGTTGTTGTTGTTGTTGTTGTTGTTGTTGTTGTTGTTGTTGTTGTTGTTGTTGTTGTTGTTGTTGTTGTTGTTGTTGTTGTTGTTGTTGTTGTTGTTGTTGTTGTTGTTGTTGTTGTTGTTGTTGTTGTTGTTGTTGTTGTTGTTGTTGTTGTTGTTGTTGTTGTTGTTGTTGTTGTTGTTGTTGTTGTTGTTGTTGTTGTTGTTGTTGTTGTTGTTGTTGTTGTTGTTGTTGTTGTTGTTGTTGTTGTTGTTGTTGTTGTTGTTGTTGTTGTTGTTGTTGTTGTTGTTGTTGTTGTTGTTGTTGTTGTTGTTGTTGTTGTTGTTGTTGTTGTTGTTGTTGTTGTTGTTGTTGTTGTTGTTGTTGTTGTTGTTGTTGTTGTTGTTGTTGTTGTTGTTGTTGTTGTTGTTGTTGTTGTTGTTGTTGTTGTTGTTGTTGTTGTTGTTGTTGTTGTTGTTGTTGTTGTTGTTGTTGTTGTTGTTGTTGTTGTTGTTGTTGTTGTTGTTGTTGTTGTTGTTGTTGTTGTTGTTGTTGTTGTTGTTGTTGTTGTTGTTGTTGTTGTTGTTGTTGTTGTTGTTGTTGTTGTTGTTGTTGTTGTTGTTGTTGTTGTTGTTGTTGTTGTTGTTGTTGTTGTTGTTGTTGTTGTTGTTGTTGTTGTTGTTGTTGTTGTTGTTGTTGTTGTTGTTGTTGTTGTTGTTGTTGTTGTTGTTGTTGTTGTTGTTGTTGTTGTTGTTGTTGTTGTTGTTGTTGTTGTTGTTGTTGTTGTTGTTGTTGTTGTTGTTGTTGTTGTTGTTGTTGTTGTTGTTGTTGTTGTTGTTGTTGTTGTTGTTGTTGTTGTTGTTGTTGTTGTTGTTGTTGTTGTTGTTGTTGTTGTTGTTGTTGTTGTTGTTGTTGTTGTTGTTGTTGTTGTTGTTGTTGTTGTTGTTGTTGTTGTTGTTGTTGTTGTTGTTGTTGTTGTTGTTGTTGTTGTTGTTGTTGTTGTTGTTGTTGTTGTTGTTGTTGTTGTTGTTGTTGTTG